>OX421319.1:6349190-11349190 GCA_949125395.1 Diaphora mendica
ACAAGACTGCTCCACATATAAACTTAAATTAGAGCAGCTAATCCTAAATACTAATTACTGAATAGCTTATACAGTAGTAGCTGTAGTACCTTTTTAATAAAATGGATAATATCTCAATAGGCCAGTTAAATCTTCATAATGATAAAATAGCCACGTCAGAATTAGATCGCTTAGTTTTGGAACAAAAGTTAGACATTGACCTTATACAAGAGCAATATCAAAGCGCTCAATTGCGGAATTATGTAGTACAACTAGATGGCCGGTCGCGGGCTGGGATATATGTTGCAAGTTCTAATTTTACGGTAACATCTTTGCGTAACCTTATGACGTCACACTGCGCCGTTGCTGAGATCTCATCCTCTACCTGTAGGGTTTACATAGTGAGCTGTTATTTTCAATTTTCACATCCTATTGATCCTCATCTACATCATTTACGTTTCGTTTTGCGGTCCCTCATAGGACACAAAATTATCATTGGCGCTGATGTCAATGCTTCTTCTACTTTATGGTATGGCAAATTGCGTGCAGCTGACATGGCTCGTCGCTGTGCGGTTGAAGATTTTATTGCGGAAATGAATCTTACTATCCACAATACCCCTGATGCACCACCAACTTTTTGCAGCCCAATGGGTGAGTCTTCTATTGACGTGACGCTTACGCGCGGCGACGTCTCGATATCTGGATGGCATGTCCTACCGGACGCATCCTGTAGTGATCACCGCTTAATCGTGTACGAATTCATACCAATGGTTGCACAATATCCACAAAGAACTCCTTACAATTTTAGGTATAAAACTAAAGGGGCAAATTGGGCTTTATTTGGTTCACTCTTTGCAGTACATGCCAAAGACTTCAGTCGCAGTGGTCTATCAGCTGAGGAAAGCGCAAACATATTATCAGATACTTTCACATATTGTGCTGATGTTTGTATCGGCCGTGGATCTATCACTAACACTCGTAGATGTGATTGGTGGAATTATAAATTAGTCGAATTACGTAGAATCTATCGAAAAGCTCGTAAAAAACTAAATGACATTAAAAAGCGTAACGTAACAGGAGATATTTACAATAATGCTCTTATTGCTCTTAGAGTTGCCAGGTCTCATTATAGAGCTGCTGTGGAGAAATCAAAGGGAAATTTAATACGTAAACTTGTTGATAAACTCGATAGAGAGGGTCCCTGGTCACCTTTGTATCATGAATTTAAAGCAAATAGATCAATCGACCTTGCATACGTACAGAACATCAAAATTAATAATAGTTATACTACAGGAGTAGAACAAACCACAGAATATCTTTTAGAATCACTTGTGCCTGACGATCGGCCGGAGGATGACACGGATTATCACTGACAAATTAGGCAGTGGGCTATTGAACCACCATTGTCTCCGATGTCTGACTTACCATCTTCAGACGAATTCCTCAGTATTGTTAGGTCATTGCCACTAAATAAGGCTTCGGGCGACGATAAAATATCAAACAAAATGATAAAAGAAGCTTGTAAACTTTCGGGTGATACGGTTTTAACAGTTTTTAAACGTTGCATTGCGGAAGGAGTATTTCCTAGTGTTTGGCGGTGCGGTAATATTCGAATAATACCAAAAAGCGGCGATAAGCCGCCGGACGATCCTAAATCCTATCGACCCATAACACTGTTACCATCGCTGGGAAAGCTTTTAGAGCGTCTTGTAGTACCACGACTTCTACCGGGTGGAGTTAAATTTCATGATAGACAATTCGGCTTTACGTTGGGGAAATCGACAACTGATGCGGTTATATCTGTAAGGAAAACTGTCACCGAGTCAAGTTTTCAATACGTTTTAGGCATCTTCTTAGATATATCTGGCGCCTTTGACAATGCGTGGTGGCCCATGCTATTGCTAAAATTAAAATTAAGAGGTTGCTTTAAAAATATTTATTCCCTTATCTCCTCGTACTTCTTACAAGGTACTACTAAATTGAGACTTGGGCATCATTCTGTGTCGAAGGCGCTTACGATGGGGTGTCCTCAAGGGTCAGTGCTAGGACCATACTTGTGGAACATAGGCTTCGACGATTTTCTGGCAATGCCTGTGCCGTCCGGATGTACCCTGAATGCGTACGCGGACGACGGTTTGTTATTGATAGAGTCGGATACTAGAACGGGGCTTGAGAGGCTGGCCAGTGAATGTTTGGACTTAATATCTCGGTGGGGTGGGCGTAATCGGTTGACGTTTGCACCAAACAAAACCTTCCAGCTACTTCTGAAAGGTAACCTCAAATCACCGCCTTGTATTAAATTTGAAAATATTACTATTAAAAATAAAACCTCGGTTTGTTATTTAGGATTGGTTTTAGAAAGAAATTTTTCATTTATTGAACATATTAGAACAGTTAATGAAAAGTCTAAAAAGAGTTTCTTTGCACTGACGAGGATATCAACTGCGACATGGGGTCTGTCATATAATACACTAAAGATCATATATGGAGCTACTTATTTGGGTTCTATTTGCTATGGTGCTCCTGTATGGGCAGATAGGGCGACTGTAGGTGCTGTCCGTCGCAAACTGTTACAAGGCCAACGACCTGCATTGATTTTCTTGTGCAAGGCATATAGGACGGTTAGCACTGAGGCTTTACCGGTGTTGGCAGGTGTTCTTCCGGTCGATCTCGAGGTGCAAAGACGTGCAGCCATGTACTATTCCACACTACAAAACATGGAATGCGATTTTTTGGGCATACGAGACCGCGGTAAAATCATAAGATTGTTTCAACAAAAAACCAATGTCTATAACGACCTCTTGGATGAATGGCAGAAACGATGGGACGAATCATCTAAGGGGCGCCACCTTTACCAGTTCTTTCCATCTGTTCGCGAAAGGTTGTCAAGGACATGGCTCGAGGTAGATCACTGTGTCGCTCAATTTCTTATAGGCCACGGTAACTTTAAGAGTAAACTATACTCATTTAAATTAGTCGATTCACCATTGTGTCAATGCTCAACACCTGATTCTAGCTGTGAACAGTCGGCTCATCATATCCTCTGGGAATGTAGTCTTTGGTACAATGAACGTAACATGATGCTAAATAGCTTACAAATGACGTCTGGGGTAGTATATTATGGGGATCTTGTGTCAACTGCGGTGAATTTCCGTGCGTTTAAGCGATTCTGCCATACATACTATAGAAATCAAATATAGCTCACTTAGGACCCATAATATTTTTATCCGTGGTGCTTCCCGGTTTGAAAAAGGCGTCTGCCTATTTTGACTCCATTTTGTCTCCCGCTTTGCTAAGGAGGGAAGTGGACTTATTATATTTCCAACTCCTCCAGTTTTCTTCTGATTAATTTCGTTGCGGGTTCCAAGACAGTTAAATTTTTCCTGGGACTTCCCGAGTGTCATAACTCGGTGTTTTCGTGGGTCACCGCTGTTGATCCTGGTGTACAGGAGTTACAGTGGTGGGCGTGTGGGCGGGATTAGTCCCTTATGATTTCTCGATTAAGTTTTTGTCGTGCCAGTATAATCGTTAAATGACATTTATGTAATTGATAACTTCGACCTGATGCTGCATAGGGGGTTTTTCAAATTTTAAATTTATAGTTATGATATAATGTTCACTATACTAGTGCCAGTCGTGCATAAATAATGTTCATATGCTGGTATCCCCAATAAATGATGGTCTTTTTCATAGTTCATACACTTTAATTACCTCTTGTAAAATCAGATATTTTCGGGGAGGTTTTGAGCGTTTCACACTCGGTGAAAATCAACGAGAAAACAGCTTAACTCCGGTATTCTATGAGGCCGTGGTGTCACAACAATCAAGTCAGCCCATGTGTTCTCCTTACTGTACGGTTCTCCTATGTGTTCTCCTTACTGTACGGTTCTCCTACGGTTCTAAGGTCATCTATTTATACTACCTATTAGGAGCAACAATAGGTAAGAGCTTATTTCTTAGCTATTTAGTACATTACATGTACAAACTCCTGTAAATAAATATTCATTTTCGTCATCAATACCACGGTTGGTGTAGACTAGTGTAGAGGCTAGTCCACTATAGTAGACGAAGACTTAGTCATCCCCTTAGGAAGGAGGTTAAAATGAAATGAAATAATTTATTCTGCAATTAGGTCAAATTAACACTTTTGCAAGTTGAACTTTTTTTTGATTAGATGTTTTCGGCCTTTCCTAATTGGACTAGCCCTAATAAGAAATGACGAAACAAACTCAGCGATCATCGTCTGTTTTAAAGTTCAGACAATCTTCTCAAAATGCAAAGGACATTCAATCATTAAAAAAAACACTAAACAGCGATATTTATAATTTGAGTCACAACTATCCTAAATTGGTAAAAACAATAATTTTAAAAAAATAACAACAGCTATGATTAAAGACGAAATCGTTTCAAATCTATCTATACTTATAATAAAAATGTAACAGGTCCAATTCTGCACATTAAAGATATTTTGAAAAAAATTTTTGGAGGGTACTTTATAATCCATACTGAAGCCAAAACTGTCTTTTTTTTTCATTTTTGTCTGTCTGTCTGTCCGTCTGTCTGTCTGTCTGTCTGTATCTTGGCCGCGCATCACGCCGAAACTACTGAATGGATTCAAATGTAACTTGGCATGATTTGAGTTCATACTACGAGGTAGGACATAGAATATTTTTTATCCCGAAATTCAGCACGGTTTCCTCGAGAGAGGGGATGAAAGTCAAAATATGTACTTAGTTGTAATTCAATAACACATAGTCCGATTTCTTTCATTTTTTTTTTGCTAGAAAGAAAAAAATAAAAGATAACGGGCAAAATCTTTTTTTGTCCGCGACTGTACACTGCCTGTGGGAAGCTGAGACAGATATGTAAATATGGCGGTACGAAGTTCGCCGGGTCAGCTAGTACTTATAATAAAAATGTAACAGGTCCAATTCTGTATATTAAAGATATTTTGAAAATTTTTTTTGAAGGGCTCTCTATAATCTCTATAAAAGTGTATTTTTTTAAAATTTTGTCTGTCTGTATGTCTGTCTCTCTGTCTGTATCTTGGCTGCGCATCACGCTGTAGCTACTGAATGGATTCAAATGAAACTTGGCATGATTTGAGTTCATACTACGAGGTAGGACATAGGATACTTTTTATCCCGAAATTCAGTACGGTTTCCTGGAGAGAGGGGATCAAAGTCAAAATATGTACTATTGAATTTAGATCTTTGTTTAATTATTGGCGACCTTCTCTCTTCTCCACTAAACATCCTTCAGTTTCAAGTACCGCGTATCGTAGTAGGTAAGGTCAGGCGTTGTACATTCCTATTTACCTATCTAGCTAGTCCATTTTAACCAATTATATCGAAACATTTCATTATTCTTCATCGTATCGTATTGTTTGGTACTCAGTCCTGCATGTTGAAATGTGTGTGTGCTAAAGTGTTTACTTGAGGTTCAATAACACTAAAATAATGTTGCAAGTATGTAAAATGACTATGACAGACCTCATCAAAGGTAGTAGAGCCACGCTGATTTCAGCACGAACGGGCCGGCTCGACCGGGGCGGTACTACCCTCGCACAGAAAATCTACGTAAAATGACAGCCGCACTGCTGTCGTGTTTCGTTGGTGAGTGCGAGACCGGAGGCCCAATTGGCATTGTCTGCATTCGCAGTGAGCGTGGTGACCACCACTCTTGGATTCTGCTTATGCTTTCCATCAGGCAGAGTAGAGTCATTTTGGTGGGCCAAAAAAAAAAAAAACAGATACCGAGATTTTTAGATTCGAGATTTCATGCAAGTTTATTTACAACATTTTAATAAACAATGATAGTATGTGTTAATTAAATTAGATCGTACAAACATCAAAATTTCATTGCAAAGCAAATGTATTAGGCATTTGTGGATCCAGTTGGTAAAGGCAGCGGTGGGTTTGTAGAATTTCAATAAGTAGCAAAGAGACGAAGCGAAGGGATTGTAAAAGAAAATATTGTCATGTAGAAAGAAAAAGAAAAAAAGAAACCGGTTCAAAAAAAACATCAACGAACTTGTCACACACTCGTGTCCACATATTAATTTACGGCAGCCAAATTAAAGCCAGTTTATTTTTTGCTTTTTAGTGTTTCTAAGCAGGAAGTTTTTGTTGATGTTTTTTTTAAGTCTGTTTAAATTTTTTCTTAAAAATGATTTACTTTTTGATTTTTAGTGCTAATAATCGTAAGTATCTCGTAAGTTGAACTATTTCATACAAGTCGCGAGACAATCACCTTCAAATGCATCGAGATATATCTCGATGTTCAAATGTTACTTTTCCTGATACGAATAACTGTAGTGGTTTTAAGCACGTATTAAAATTGAGCATAGGCTAGAAAAGAATGATCTTCCAACTCCTAACCGTTAAGGAGTTTTCCATCATCGGCTCATCATCATGAGATGACTAATAGACTTTTATTTTTTTGAATAGTTTTAGAAAATAATTAAAAACACATAACACGTGGCTATAAAAATTTGAGGTATGCTCTCGATTTCCTTGGAATCCTTTTATCGGATATCGACATAGTGACAATGGGACCATCTGGGAGCTTATCTGAACCCAAAGCACAAATAATTTTAAAAATCAGTTCATCAACGATGAAAATATAGATGAATAAGTAAAAAAACCTGGCGAATGAATAACCTCCTCCTTTGAAATCTGTTCAAAAGTTGCACAAATTAGCTAGGATTATATATAAAGTGTCATCAACAGTTATTACACTCAATAATGTTGACTTTGACATGACGTCGTGATTCATCTGAGCTGTTGAGATGATGATAAATGATGAGTCAAATTGTCTGCCTAAGTATCTAGCAAAGATGGAAACATGAATGATACATTTGTAAGTTGGATGTCTTGTTATGAGATTTTAAATTAAACACATTTAACTTTATTTACTGGAAAGTGGCAAGTTTTAAGAGTTAAGTTGAGGAGTCATGGTGGTTGGCGAACTGGCAGTTCCCGAAAGTGAATCTGAACAAGAAAGCAAATATCAATTAACGTTGAGGTCGACTTGACTTTAATGCGATAGTGATGAAGACGATTTCTAATTACGATGACGCCGAGTTGTTCAAATTTACCATTTTAGCTTTACATTCATCTAATGTAAAGCTGTATTTAACCTTCGTTGGACTATCCGACTACGGTTATTTAAGATGATGCAGTTTATTGACTTTATTATTGTTTTGATTAATCTTTCATTTGGAAGTCATTTATTTGATTGACCATTGTTTTTTTTTTTTTTTTAACGTGTGGAAATCCCTTCGGACCGTCACCCCACCTGGGCTTGCGGCGGGGCGGTGTGTCGGACTCGAACCGACTAAAACCACACGGTGTGCCACTCTGCGCCTGTGAAGGGAGGAGTCCGGGAACTGCAGTTATTAACACATCCGGACCCCTCCCAGCGCCTGCCCGCACAGAAGCGGGCACCGTCTGCTGGTAGACTCTCAATTAGGGCGGCATGAGGCGCAGATGGGCGCGCCTCCGCCGCCCGGTTCGCCGGCGGCGGATTGGGTCCGAGTGGATATCATCCTCCCAGGCCTTCTCCGCCACCTCCTTCCGCGAGATTACATCTTCGCAGAAGGTTGCGACCGCGGTAAAACTGCTGTCGCTACCGGCCATGGAGCGTATGACGGCCGGTAGCGAGAGATCTCCTCCGATGACTGCAGTGAGGGCCCGGCGCTGCGACGCCCAAGCTGGGCAAATCGCCAGCGTATGCTGGGCCGAGTCCTCACTGCAGTCGCAGTGGTGGCAGGCGGGACTCAATTCCCTCCTAGCGACCGAGTGCAGGTACTTCCCGAAGCAACCGTGCGTCAGTCGGAAGGAAAGGGTCCCGTGCTGCCGCCCTGCCCACTCGTGGATGACCGGCTGGAGAGCTTCCACGGCGGCAAAGCCAGCGCGTGGAGTCTCCAGCCGGAACGACCATCTGTCCATAGTGGCTCGATGAGCGGCTTCACGCCATTCGCGTACCTCTTCGGGCGGAGGGCGAAAGCCTCTTTCCGCCCGATATCCAGCCACCCGTCGATAAACTTCGGCGAGCACTTCCGCCTCCAAATCCCACGGGGGTGTTCCGGCCAACGCGCATGCCGCCTCGGTAGACACCGTGCGGTATCCGCGTATGGCTCTGACTGCCAATACCCTCTGAGGCCGCCAGAGGCGGGCCTTATTTAGGGCAGTCAGAGCCGCCACCCACACCGCTGCACCATACAGCGCCATCGACCGGACAACCCCCGTGTACAGGAGTCGCGTTACGACGCTGGCTCCACCCAGATTGGGCAAAAGTCGCCCAAGGGCGGAGGCAGCGTCGACCAGCTTCGGACCAAGCTGTCGGAAGTGCTCGTCGAAGAGCCACCTACCGTCGAGGATCAGGCCCAGAAACCTCATCTGGGCCCGAACCGGTACGAGGACCGAGTTGACCTCTATGGAGGCGCCGGCGGGTGGACCACGACGGGGCCCATGGAACAACAGGGCCTCCGTCTTGTCCAGGGCCACCCGTAAGCCCAGCGCCTCGATGCGCCCGACCACCAGAGAAACACCTCTGGTGGCCAGACACGCCGCCTCTTGGAAGTTCGCCCCCCGGGCCGTGACCAACGTGTCATCGGCGTAACAAATTACGCCCAACCCGGGGGGGAGACGACCGCGCCGGACCAAGTCGTACCCCACGTTCCACAGGAACGAAATATCAACGCCTATTTCATCCCTTCAGCGTAGAATATCGAGAAATATCGTACGTACTTAGAGGTAGTAGAGCCACGCTGATTTCATCACGAACGGGCCGGCTCGACCGGGGCGGTACTACCCTCGCACAGAAAATCAACGTAAAATGACAGCGTTCGTGCTGTCGTGTTTCGTTGGTGAGTGCGAGACCGGGGGCCCAATTAGTCTAGTCAACAAGTTTCATACTTGTTGACTGGACTAAAAGATGCAGTAGCATCACTAGGCCGCCATAGTGTGGGTCGCCATACTGCACTGTCTGCATTCGCAATGAGTATGGTGACCACCACTCTTGGATTCTGCTTATGTTTTCCATCAGGCAGAGCAGAGTCATTTTGGCGGGCCAAACATAAAAAAAAAAAAAAAAAAAAAAAAAACGTATCTACTCATTTTAATCAGTAGCCCAAACCAAAAGTAAAGTTTCATGTTTCTAATTAAAAAATGACGAAGTTCCAAACTAACTTCAACCCCTATTTCACCCCCTTAGGGGTAGAATATTAGGTAACGTTGAAATACATATCTACTAATTTTTATAAGTAACCCAAAAATAAAGTTTCATGTTTCTTAAATAGCCCTAAAATAAACTTTCGTGTTTTTAACTTCAAAAATGACGGACTTCCTTCCAGACTAACCTACATACAAAACGTCAACCCCTATTTCACCTCTAAGGAGTAGAATATCCAGAAACGCTTAAATACGTGTTTACTCATTTTTAATCAGTAGCCCAAAAATAAAGTTTTATGTTTCTAACTTAGAAAATGACGGACTTCCATACAAACTTTCAACCCCTATTTCACGCCCTTGGGGGTAGAAATTCCGAAATGCCTTCCTTAATGGGTGTCTACTTAATGAAACGATCATACTCACCAAATTTTGTATTTCTAAGTTTAATAGTTTCCGCTCTGCGATGATGAATCAGTCAGTCAGTCAGTCAGGACATGTTATTTTATAAGTATAGAAATTACATCAGATTAACACATAGGTTACTGTTTGCCGCGATAACCGACATACACGCGGGCGGAGCCGCGGGCAACAGCTAGTGAATAATAATATTGTTCTTTTTTGTCTCTTCACGAATCGCGTAAAGTTGCAGATTGATCCACCGATAATTATAAAATTTAAAAATATGGCGGCAGTACCTACACAATAGGTTTGCACGTGTTTCTATTTGTTGTCATTATAAGCATAAATTTATATAGATCATCACTTCGGTGCACTTGCCGCGCCAACATCGCACTTCTTACTTATTCTCAAGCTACAGGCTTATTGTCTAGAGCTGGATATAAAAAAAACATCGTTTAAAAAAACCGACTTCAAAAACTAAAAAGTATAAAATAACTTAATTTGTATGTGATACCTATTCATAGGTTTGAAGTCAGTGCCAAGCCAATGGAATAGTAGGTACCACACTCGCTATATTTCGAGACGAACGTCAACGACGCTTCGGTTGTTTTGTTCAACGCGAAGAGCAGCTATCCCGCTCCAGGACACGCGCGGCGAGTGCGGTACCTACTATTACATTTTGGCTTGGCACCGACTTCACACCTAGGTGGCCATGGGACCACATGGGGAGCATACCCTTTCGAATACAAAAATAATTTTCAAAATCGGTCCACAATTGACGGAGTAATAGATGTACATACATAATAAAAAAAAAACGATGAAATTGAGAACCTCCTCCTTTTGGAAGTCGGTTAAAAATATCTTCTAAATTGACCATGGACGTTGAGCTACGTTATAGGTAGGTACATGCATATGGTTTTCCCAAAAGTTACAATAGTGTATATTTCTGTGCAATATTTTAGATTTCAATTATTAAAGTTAATTTCTTCCATAATATACGTAACTAGCTTTTACACGCGGCTTCGCTCACGCAGACTTTCATCCCCTGATTTATCTCCTTAGGGGTGGAATTTCAAAAATTCCTTTCTAAGTGCTCACTTACGTTATATAAAGAACCTACATGCAAAATTTCAGGATTCTAGCTTCAGCGGTTTGGGCTGTGCGTTGATCTCTGGGTATGTCAGTCAGTCAGTCACCTTACTCTTTTATATATATATAGATAGATTACAATATAAATAAGGTCAATGTAAACATTATTCTATTTATTTATCTTTTTTAAGTGTGACAAATACATAAACATAAGGTTGACACAGCGACGTCTGTTGTAATATAGAGAAACTTTTTGATTTTCTTGAGACTTAATATAACACTTACGACGAATTTCGAATTACCGCCGCTAGATAGCAGTGAAGTCGTAGTAAATATTTATACTTTGTTTTGTCGGGTTATTTCCGCACTTAGCCTCTTGATTGGGCCGTTGTATGTGGGTTTGTCATCATATTTATACTTTGTTCACAGTACTATTAACAGATGGCACTGTTTTAAAATCCTTCTAATATTATAAATGCGAAAGTTTGTAAAGATGTGTGTGTGTGTGTTTGTTACTATTTCACGCAAAAACTACTGAACGAATTTGGATGAAACTTTACAGTAATATAGCTAATACATCAGAATAACACATGCCGCGATAACCGACATATACGCGGGCGGAGCCGCTGGCAACAGCTAGTGAAGAAATAAATACCAATGTTGTGTCTCTAACTAACTACTAGGTTAACTAACTCTAACTGTTAGACTGTTCAACATTAGTTATTCTGTGGTTCAACTCCTAAATAGTTCAGTATCCGAATGTTAACATATTCTACATATATTAAGTGCCAGTTTCACCAGCTTCTGATAAAGTTTCAGATATAACACTATTTAACAGAAAAAAGTTGCTTATACATACATGAAAATCTGACATATGTCTCTATCCAAGACTCGTGAAACATAAATCTGGGGGTACGGTCGTGCCCCCGCCAAGACGAGCCAAGCGTAGCGCAAGGGCACTACCTACCTTTTCTCGAAGCGTTTCGTCGTTTTTTGAACCCCCATAACTTTGGTTCCTGATATACCAGATCGTTCAAATTTTCAGGATATGATGTTACCAATAGACTAATGAAACGTACAAAGTTTCAATTGCATAGCTCTGATAGTTTAGACTTTATTGATACCAAAAAAACACCGATTTCGTCACTTACACACTGATGATCATCAAAACTGTTAGGGTACTTCCTGAAGTGCCAGAAAGCTGAAATTTGGTATGTAAACTAAGTTTAGTATACAAACAACAAAAAAATTCATAAATCTATTACTTTTGCCCCCCAACCCCCAAATTTGGGGGGTGAAAGTTTGTATGAGACTTTCACAAATGTTTATGCTAGACGTTTTATTTTTAGTACACGGACTTTTTCGAAGGAAGAAAGAAGATGTACAAGAAATACAGCCCAAAAAAAGAAAAAAAAGGAAACATACAAAAAGAAATGAAATCCCACCAAAAACATTTTCATGTAAAATGTTGCCAAGACGACTGCATATGGCTTACCCTGTGAAAAAGATATCAGATCTCATGTAGAGCCAAGGTTCTGTATCTACACGCCCTAACTCTACCAACCCTAACTTCATAAACTCTACATCTCAGTAAAAATGTATGGCTTGGCTGTTTCGTTACTTCAGAAACTAAATATTCGTATAACACATAATTTCAGAAACTAGATATTTGTAAACACGAAAGGCGTTCGTTTCCCCTTCGTAACGGTATGGTAGCGAAACGGCTAAGCCATACATTTTTACTGAGATGTAGAGTTTATGAAGTTAGGGTTGGTAGAGTTAGGGCGTGTACCTAAAATCTGTTTGCAGTCGGCGCCAAGCCAAAATGTAATAGGAAGTACCGCACTCGCCGCTGCCGGATAGCCGATGCCTCGTGTAGCACAAAACAACCCAAGCGGGCAGACACGCGCGGGCTGACGCGACGTCGTCGATGGTCGTCTCGAAATATAGCGAGTGTGGTAACTACTATTACATTTGGCTTGGCGCCGACTTCAAACAGATTTTAGGTACCTAGCACACATAACAATACTACTATTTAAATGAATAAAGAATTAGGTATAGACAAGAATTGGCACATAGCAATTTATGAAGAGCCAGTTTATTTTACGCTTTTTAGTGTTTTTTGGCAGGGAGTTTTCGTTGGATGGTTTTTGGAAGTCGGTTTTTTTTTATAAAAAGTTTTTATATGTTAGTTGTGTCAATAGATTCGTCTTAGTCGTGAGAGTGACACGGGTACATCAAACTTTAAAAATATATTTTCTTTTCAGTTCTTTCTATCTCATCAGTTCTTCAATGAATTAATAAAAATTGCAGATATTGACGCAGTCGAGTTTTTTTTTAAATAATATACTGATCACCATATTTGCACTCATTGCATGTTGTAATTGTGTTGGGCAAAGTGTAAGTGTGGTGAGAAGTTGCTTTAATAAATAAATAAATATAACTAATATAACATATTGTTTCGGACATCTAACACACAAATCATTTCAAAAGTCTTTAACAGTCCATTACCGGACGTAGGTCTCCACTTAGAGAGGAGGTTAAAGAGTCTTTATTTTGCACAAAATATGTTAATAAGTACACACATCAAAAGTGTCTAGGGATCAAGCATTTTTATGCGGATTTCTTGAGATTGAGATGTGGCTTTGGCCCTGGCCTGCTCAGTCGCCAGACTTGAACCCGATTGAGCATGCATGGGATATGCTACAGAGAAGAGCTCTGCCGAATATGGAGGGTATCCAGTCCCAAGAAGACCTTTTTTTGTTGT
Source organism: Diaphora mendica (assembly GCA_949125395.1). Taxonomy (NCBI): domain Eukaryota; kingdom Metazoa; phylum Arthropoda; class Insecta; order Lepidoptera; family Erebidae; genus Diaphora; species Diaphora mendica. Next base: position 6,362,601 of record OX421319.1, read on the forward strand.
TGCAACGAACATGGGCGGCCATTCCACAGCGTGATTTGGATGAACTCATTTTGAGTATGCCAAACCGATTCTTGTGTTGTTAGTGTTCGCGGTAGAAACACGGATTATTAATTGTTTAAGTTACCTAATAAAAATTGAAAGAAAACTGTTATTTCAGTCTTTTTTTCGAACTTTAATGTTAGTGGTTCAAATGTGAAAAATCCCTTTATTAGGAAAATGGCAAATTTCTTTATTAATGCAAAGGTGACTTGGTTTATCGTTACTGTGACAAACGAAAACACTTTATTTGATGAATCCTTAAAGAAAATTTTAATTAATATCAATCAGGAGAAAAGTTATTGCAAAAATATATGTTGATCCCTAGACACATATGTTGATCCCTAGACACTTTTGATGTGTGTATATTACGAATTTCAGAAATAATAAACATATTTTCATTATATCTATCTAATATCGAGCAATTCTTGTATATTTATATAAATATATATATATAAATATATATATATATATATGTAATTTGAATCGCAGAAACGGCTCCAACGATTTTTATGAATGTCGATGTAGACTTTATTGCATAACTACAATAAACCCTATATCGACTTCTTCGACGGGGTCGGCGCTGAGGCGACCTTTGGAATCGGCGTCGCGGGCGGCCGATCAACAGGGGCCGAGGAGCCACCATACATACGCCTGCATGCGTCGGGGATCTGACACAGCTGGGCGTCGGTTATCCCGGGGCCAGTAGGGACTGGCTGCGACGTAGACAGGGACGAGGCCTCTCGCTCCGGGCGCTTCGCTTCATTCTATAACTACAATAAACTCTACGTCGACTGCCTCGGTGGCGCAGTGGCAGCGTAAGCGACTGCTGGCTTGAGGTCTCGGGGTCGATTCCCGGGTAGACCAAATGTTTGTATGATCTACAAATATTTGTTAGAGTTTTGGTGTTTTCTATGTATGTATTTACAAAAAAAAGGTACAGAAATAAGTATTCTATCAGTCAATCTTGCTATCATAATACAAGCTCTGCTTAGTTTGAAGCTAGATGGCGTTGTGTGTGAAATGTCCGAAATATTTGTTATTAAAAACATATTTTATTGATTTTTGAACCGACTTCCAAAAAAAAGGAGGAGGTTCTATGTTCCACTATATGTGTTTTTTTTTTTTATGTATGTTCAGCGATTACTCTGTCAGTTGTGAACCGATTTTGAATATTTTTTTTGTATTCGAAAGGGTATGCTTCCGAGGTGGTCCCATTGCCAGCATATCAGGATCTGATGACGGGATCCCAGGGAAATCAAGGGAAACCCTGATTTATTATAGGCACATACTATGTTTTTCGTATATTTTCTGAAGTTACACCGGTATTTGCGTGTGGTAGTCATCATTGTATGATGATGAGCTGATGATGTAAGGTACAACTATCTTTACGATAAATCTTTAAATATCATATGTATATATGTTACCTTTAGTCGTATTCTTTCAATTTATTTAGGTAAGCTGATGATGGAAGGTACAACTCCTCAACGGTTAGGAGTTGGAGGATAATTATTTCAATTTCATACGTATCTAAAGACCTTCAGTCGTATACTTTCAAGTTATTTAGGTGAGCTGATGATAGAAGGTTAAACTCTTCAACAGTTAGGGATTAGAGGATGATTTTAATATTACACGTATCGACCTTAATTTGTATTCTTGATGATGAAATTTGATGAAATAGTTAAACTTACTACTTACCTACGATTGTTTGCACTAAAAACTGAAAAATAAAAACTTTTTATAAAAAAAAAACCGACTTCCAAAAAACATCCAACGAAAACTCTCTGCAAAAAAAAACACTTAAAAGCGTAAAATAAACTGGTTCTTCATAAATTGCGTATACCTAATTCTTTATTCATTTAAATAGTAGTATTATAATGTGTGCTAGGTACCTAGAATCTGTTTTAAGTCGGTGCTAAGCCAAAAAGAATACAAACGAACAATTACAAAAGTCTAAGCGATAGTCACTTGGCACCGACTTCAAACAGATTCTAGGTACCTAGCACACATTATAATACTACTAATAAAGAATTAGGTATACGCAATTTATGAAGAACCAGTTTATTTTACGCTTTTAAGTGTTTTTTTGGCAGAGACTTTTTGTGCAAAGAGGTTAATGCTGTTGAAACTAAGTATCTATGCATCGATACAAACGGCCTAAGCATAATTTACTTTACCAGAAAATTAGTCTGCATGAATCTCTATGGCCGTAGATACCATATGAACGTAAAAAACACAGTTTTTTTTTACATTTAATATTTCCTAACCAACATAATGCTTGCTATTTGAAACCACTGGTCAATGTTGTCAAAAGTTTTCAACAATTTTATGTAATCCTAATGTTATTCAAAATATTAAGTGTGATTCTAAAAATATTATTCAAAACATGTCGTGTCAACAACTTTTCACATCTGCAGGTCTGTCGGTCTTGCGGTAAATTGTCGTGACTAATTTGTCAGATCACTAATTACTAGTCTACCATATATGAGATCTTTGTTCCGTGCCTGTATATAATTTATGCATATACATGTAAGTGTTTAGTAACATTTATGTACCTATATTTCCGTAGAACAGGCCATATCTAGTTTGGTATCAGACGCAATGTGATCTTAAATACGGTGCTTGAGCTGTCTATCCATATACATATTCTCGTAGCAATAAATTTTACTATCGTCTAGCCTGCAGTATAGTTGCAGCGCTAGGAAATTTGGCAATGAAACCAAATGTTATTAGGTCAGTAAATTTGATACATTACACAACTGTTTGACTATTAACTCGTGATCTGATGCAGCTGTGTAGAGATTTAAAAACTGCCTTCATGCTTATTGATAATCATAAAAAAAACACAAGATTCCGTGTTTTTTTTTGACGTGACAACGTCTAATAAATCGATGAACGTCGGCTGCACGCACGAAAAAGAATGACTCGTTGTCCCGTTACGCTCATTGTACGTCGTTGTATGAGAGATAGATGCGCATCTATCTCTCATCATTTCATCAATGTTTTGTTATGACGTTGTCACGTTAAGCTATCGTCTGTAAACCGACTTTACAGACAACCTATTTTTTTATGTGAATAGAATGTCAGAATGAGAGAGAGAGAGAGAGAGAGAGAGAGAGAGAGAGAGAATGCAAGAGATCTATGAGATCATAGACGTTAAATAAAAAATGACTTGTTGAAATAATTGGCACATGTAGAGATTTATATTTTAATTCAATAGTTTTTATAAAACTTTTTGTCTATGTAATTATACCTGCAATATAATTTAAAAATGTATGATTTCCTTGAATGATTGTTAGAAAAATTTGAACTATTAAATTACTGTTACTAAAAATGTCGTAATGTTGACCTCCACGTACCTATGTAGTGTAGAGGTCAGCTGTTAAAACTGTATATATTCAAATTTTTTTTATAGCAAGGCTACCTTGGACATACAGTCACTTTATGACTACGCAGCGGGTTTTTCATGCACGAGTTTCGGATTTTCACTGCTCAATACTAAGCTCATTCGCTAGAGTTTTTTCAAATAGCATCAAAACGATAAGATAATTTACATGACATCATTATTAGAGCAAACGACAAAAAAAAAACTATAAAAGTGTTTTCTTCCACGAGCAGCGGGTAAAAGCTAGTGTTAAAATAAATTAATTTAAACATAACTATGTTTGTAATCAATCAATTACATTTAAGGAGCCGTCACTTGCCATATGCTTAAGAGAATCACGCAAAGACAAACGTGTCTATCACTTACTGGCATATACAGTAAAGTTGAATATCCTCATTGGATAGATTATACATGCTCAGTAAATACCATGTTCTTCAAAATTTAGGTAGATAATTAAGTTGTAGGTAGGTAACCACCACTTAATTCTCTAACAATGAAAAAGAGTACGACAAATATTATGTTATCAATGTTTTTTAAGCTTTTGCATAGCTTTTATCGCGGGCTTTGAGGCCTTTGAGCGCGGCGACCGAATCAAGAAATTCCGTAACTTAACGAAAATAAAACCTGACATCCGAAGCTCGCACGGATCGAGACGAGCTGCTCCGAAATCTGTCTATCTCTGTCACGCACGAAGCACATACTCAACATGTATACTTAACTTACGGGGCGCACATGCGGTGGGTGTGACATTATAAAGATATTATAGATACCTATATACTTTCTCACAAACAGCTGCTTAAGCCGGACATACACGTTCAAGTATACTTGCGCAAACCCAGACTGTTTTGTCTTTCTGTCTCTATTATAATACTTATACATGTAATGTACATCTTTTTTTTTTTAAGATAAGTTATGGAATCAGGCGTTACTTTGCGGAAATCCATGACATTAAATGCTATGAAATATATTTAGCTTTAATTCCGCGAGACAAATATCCAGGTCTGAAAGCAAGGCACAAATCCCACCGTCATGCATACTCACATGCACATATGGGTATCATGCATATGTACACATACAAAACAAGTGAGAAATAATTAGCATGCCATGCAACCAAACCTATACTCGACACGTGTTTCGCCCCTCCACGGGGTATCCTCAGGAGATGTTGACTCTTCGAGCGTTTGAGCTCGAATGAGCTCGCGCCACCGCTGTCGGCCCTTTATATACCGTTTCGATGACGCTATAATAATAGTCGATACAATGTCATAAAGACATCTGTGCCGAACTACCTGCAATCATACTAAGAAGTGGTGATGGAATTAAGTTTGTTTGGTCATTCAACAGTGTATATGCATTATTATTGTTATGTTTTGATATTTCTAACTGTTCCAAAACACTCAGCTGGAAACCCTTATCGCAAACATGCAGAATGTTATAGGTATTGTTGCCGCTTAAGGAGTGGCCGGTGTCTATTAAATGTTTTGCGAAATGTGATTTATCTGGATGGCCATTCCTGTGAGCGGCAACATGTTCCCTGTACCTAATTTCGAAACTACGGCCTGTCTGACCCACATAGACCCCGGTGCAATCATTGCATACTAATTTGTAAACTCCGGATTTTTTTGAATTCTCTAATTTATCTTTACCGTTACATAGTTTACGCAAGTTATGATCCGATCGAAAAGCTACGTAAACATTGTGTTTTCTTAGAATATTCGCGATTCTATCTGAAATTGGACCTATGTAAGTGAGACTCCCGACATTCTTGTTAATTCTTTCGGGGGTACATGCATAAAGTGCTGAGCGCACCCGGTCATTCTGCTTTTTCTTAATTATATTATCAATAACTTGTTTGGTGTAACCGTTAGAAGTCGCGATTTGATACAATATTTTGAGTTCTTTTGCGTAATTATCCGTGGACAGTGGGAGTGACATTAAACGGTGGACATAGCTGCGGAAGGCTGCTAGTTTATGCTGTAGTGGGTGACAGGATGAAGCGGGAATCGTTGTGTCCGTGTGTGTGGGCTTTCGATAAATTTGGAAATCGAGTTTGTTATTGACTCTTGTGATTGTTAGATCCAAAAAATTAAGGGACTGATTTGATTCTAATTCTAATTTGAATTTAATTTTGGGGTGGTAAGTGTCGAGCCTATTTACGAAAATATCCAATTGACGATTAGTACCTGTCCAACAGATAATTACGTCATCCACATATCTATAATAAAACAGAATGTTCGGCTCGCCCACCACATATTTACATTCGAAGTAGTCCATAAATATTTCCGCAATTAATGGACTTAAAGGTGATCCCATTGCTAGACCCTCTTTTTGGCGGTAGTATTCGTTATTGAATCGAAAGTAATTTTGTTCCATGCAAATACGTGTGAGGTTAATTAGGTCATTTATTTCTCCTGGATGTAAACGTTGCCTCTCCAAAAGGTACCCCAAAATACGTAGGCACTCTTCAAATGGAATATTTGTAAATAAACTATCTACATCTAGTGATAATAATTTCGAATTCTGGGGTGTGTTAATATTTTGTATTTTTTTAGTTAAATCTAAACTATTTTTTAAACTGTACTGTGGTTTAAAAGATGCCTTTGCCTTTAGTAAATTGTTTAGATATTTGGCTAAATCGTATGTTGGGGCACCAATGTAAGAGACAACGGGGCGAATTGGGATGTTGTCTTTATGAGTTTTTGGTAAACCATACAAAAAAGGAGATCGTGGGTTCATTGGAATTTTATATTTTAACTGGCCTGGAGAAATGTACGACGTGTTATTAATTGCATTCTTTATTTCTAGAGTGAATTTTTTGGTAGGGTCGGTAGTAAGACGTTCAAAATCTTCCCCCTGGATAACGTCGTTAACCCTCTGGTGGTATGCAGTTTTATCCAAAATGACTACTGTATTGCCTTTGTCGGCTTTAGTAATTATTAAATCATTTTGAGTAATTGTGTTTTGTAATGACCTATGTACTTGTATTTCGGAATAATTTTGGGTAATGGTGGTTGCGGACGCTGTCTTTATCTGAAATGCCACCTGATGTTTAACGGCGCTATCCATTTTACTTCTAACACAAGCCATTTCTGAATCTACCATTAAAGTTTCGAGCGATTTCTGGGATAACCGTGGCCTGATGTTATATTTGAGGCCTTTCTCTAGTAAAGAAATCTCTGAATTGGAAAATTGGGTATTTGTATAATTTTTAACGCGTGGGTAGAAAGAATGAACCGCATCTAAATCATTATTTTCTAAGTTGGTGATATTATTATTATTATTATTTTGGCTATCCCGAGTTAATCGCTCCAACTTCCTGCGCTGTGTTAAATATTTTTCATGCGCTACTTGGGAGGCGAAGTCCCGGGCTTTGTTATCTAAAATATCAAACTCCACATTATGCAGTTTGTAACTTAACTCTGAGTACAGAACTTTGAGGTGGAGCTTGATATTGTCCCTAACTGAAAACCAATGAAAGAACGCTCACCTCCACTGTCCGCCGTGTTACCCCCTCTACCTAACCATATTTGAAGTGAGCCTAGCAATGCCGCTTTGGATATTCGTTCAAGAAAAGAGCTTACTGAAGCTCTTGGCAATCCAAGGTCTTTAAGCAGGTTATAGAGGAATTTAGCTGGTATACCCCTCGCACCCACTTCCACGGCATACAGCGCAACGACATAACCATTTTTAGTTATTTCGTTGGTTAAGTCAAAGTACTTGTTTCTTTTTAAAGCGTGGTCTTTAGGGATGTTCGTTTCCCATGGCACCGTGAGTTCTACTAGTACTACACGCTTAATTGACATTGCATAAAGAAATATGTCCGGTCTGGACGCCGAGGCACAGATATCCTCCGGTATTCTGTAGTGATTTTCATACGTGTCCACTAATAATGTCCAGTCACTGGCGGTATTTATAATTGAGTACGGCTTTTGTGTGAGTGAAGTCTTTTTTGTTGAGCCTTCCTTTACAAACGCGATGTTAGTTTTTATGTTTGTTGTTATTCCTTTTTTCGCTCTCGCCAGTGATAAACTCATAGCTTCGCGTATGATGAGTAATACCCTATCATGGCGACGTGAATAATGACCCCGGTCTAATAGCGCCTTACAACCTGTCAGTAAGTGCCTGGCTGTACCTATTGCCGCATTGCACATCGTACAAGCCGTTTCTGTAGCTTTTCCCCACCTTACTAGGTTGCTTTGATCGGGGAGAGTTAATTGAAAGGCGTTGAGGTAGAATTTTAACAGGGCGGGTGACCAATCATATAAAAGTGTGCGCCATTTCAAAGCTGGTGGGATACAAAATTCTCCTAGAGTTAGCCATTCATTCTGCATTTCTAGGTTCATTGCGTGCACCTTGTAGGTCTCGTTTTCATCTTGTTGTATGAAAGATTTTGTTATCTCTTTGTCGGTCTGTCTTCTAGCATTTTCAAAATTTTCAAAAAAAAAGAGAATTCAAAAAAATCCGGAGTTTACAAATTAGTATGCAATGATTGCACCGGGGTCTATGTGGGTCAGACAGGCCGTAGTTTCGAAATTAGGTACAGGGAACATGTTGCCGCTCACAGGAATGGCCATCCAGATAAATCACATTTCGCAAAACATTTAATAGACACCGGCCACTCCTTAAGCGGCAACAATACCTATAACATTCTGCATGTTTGCGATAAGGGTTTCCAGCTGAGTGTTTTGGAACAGTTAGAAATATCAAAACATAACAATAATAATGCATATACACTGTTGAATGACCAAACAAACTTAATTCCATCACCACTTCTTAGTATGATTGCAGGTAGTTCGGCACAGATGTTTTTATGACATTGTATCGACTATTATTATAGCGTCATCGAAACGGTATATAAAGGGCCGACAGCGGTGGCGCGAGCTCATTCGAGCTCAAACGCTCGACGAGTCAACATCTCCTGAGGATGCCCGTGGAGGGGCAAAACACGTGTCGAGTATAGGTTTGGTTGCATGGCATGCTAATTATTTCTCACTTGTTTTGTATGTGTAAATATGCATGATACCCATATGTGCATGTGAGTATGCATGACGGTGGGATTTGTGCCTTGCTTTCAGACCTGGATATTTGTCTCGCGGAATTAAAGCTTTTTTTTTTATGTATGCCCGCCAAAATGATTCTACTCTGCCTGATGGAAAGCACAAGCAGAATCCAAGAGTGGCGGTCACCATACTCACAGCGAATGCAGGCAATGCAGTATGGCGACCCACACCATGGCGGCCTAGTGATGCTGCTGCATCTTTTAGTCTAGTCAACAAGTATGGAACTTGTTGACTAGACTACTTGGGCCTCCGGTCTCGCACTCACCAACGAAACACGACAGCACGAACGCTGTCATTTTACGTTGATTTTCTGTGCGAGGGTAGTACCGCCCCGGTCGAGCCGGCCCGTTCATGCTGAAATCAGCGTGGCTCTACTACCTTGCTAAAGCTAAATATATTTCATAGCATTTTTTTTTTTTAATTTTATCATTGTCTTATTTTAGAAGTTACAGGGGGGGGGGGACACATTTTACCACTTTGGAAGTGTCTCTGGCGCAAACTATTCAGTTTAGAAAAAAGATGATATTAGAAACCTCAATCTCATTTTTGAAGACCTATCCATAGATACATACCCCACACATATGAATAAAAATTTTTTTGAGTTTCAGTTCTAAGTATGGGGAACCCCAAAATTTATGATTTATTTTTTATTTTTGTGTAAAAATCTTAATGCGGTTCACAGAATACATCTACTTACCAAGTTTCAACAGTATAGTTCTTATAGTTTCGGAATAAAGTGGCTGTGACATACGGACGGACAGACAGACGGACAGACAGACATGACGAATCTATAAGGGTTCCGTTTTTTGCCTTTGGCACGGAACCCTAAAAAGTGATCAACGCTATCTAGTGACGATGTTGGTACTAATTTAATAGTTCAGTATTTTTCATTCTCAACATTATACATACTGCATAAATAAAAAATAAATAAATAATTATAATTGCATAAGTTGATAAAAAATGCTATGCAAAAGCTTTACCGCGGCAGTCACCGAGTGCCACACGTCTTTTTTTATCTATATCTATCTATCTACACACATCAAAAGTGTCTAGGGATCAAGCATTTTTATGCGGATTTCTTGAGATTATGTGGCTTTGGCCCTGGCCTGCTCAGTCGCCAGACTTGAACCCGATTGAGCATGCATGGGATATCCTACAGAGAAGAGCTCTTCGCAATATGGAAGGTATCCAGTCGCAAGAAGACCTTTTTTTGTTGTTGCAACGAACATGGGCGGCCATTCCACAGCGTGATTTGGATGAACTCATTTTGAGTATGCCAAAACGATTCTTGTGTTGTTAGTGTTCGCGGTAGAAACACGGATTATTAATTGTTTAAGTTACCTAATAAAATTTTAAAGAAAACTGTTATTTCAGTCTTTTTTTCGAACTTTAATGTTAGTGGTTCAAATGTCAAAAATCCCTTTATTAGGAAAATGGCAAATTTCTTTATTAATGCAAAGGTGACTTGGTTTATCGTTACTGTGACAAACGAAAACACTTTATTTGATGAATCCTTAAAGAAAATTTTAATTAATATCAATCAGGAGAAAAGTTATTGCAAAAATATATGTTGATCCCTAGACACATATGTTGATCCCTAGACACTTTTGATGTGTGTATATCTATATAGTCTATATCAGCTAGTCTATACTAATATTATAAAGCTGCAGAGTTTGTTTGTTTGTTTGAACGCGCTAATCTCAGGAACTACGGATCCGATTTGAAAAATTCTTTCAGTGTTGGATAGTCCATTTATCGAGGAAGGCTATAGGCTATATTTTATTTTAAAAAAATTAGAGATCCGTAAGGAAATTGCTATTTCGTAACCCAAGGTGTGAAATCGAAAACCTATTTTTGCGTGCGCTGCAAAAAGTATTGACAATAGAACAAAATAATGTATCACGGATTTGTAGGTCTCATTAAGATCTACAAAAAAGTCCGCGAAAGCATATATCTAACTATCGTGATTTAGTCACAATAACCGCTTTTGTGTTCAAAAAAATTATTAAATCGTTTGAAGAAAGAAACTCCGTTAAATGTGTATCGTAATATTAATCCTTATCCAAATAAACTTGCATAATGTTATCAAGGGTATTTATGTAGAAGTAAAATACTTTTTGTTTCATCCCATTCGGACATTTAGTTTAGAAGTTATCGCGAGTATAAGACGCAAAGAGTTTTTATCAACATAATACCTAATATTAATCTTTATCCAAATAAATGTGTTGTTGATTATGAGTATTAGATTTTAGATGAGTATAATAAATACATCTATACTAATATATAAAGCTGAAGAGTTTGTTTGTTTGTTTGAACGCGCTAATCTCAGGAACAACTGGTCCAATTTGAAAAAATCTTTCAGTGTTAGATAGCCCGTTTATCGAGGAAGGCTATATATCATCACGCTAAGACCAATAGGAGCGGAGCACCAATGAAGAATGTTTTAAAAACGGGGGAAAATTATCACGCTACGGGTAATAGGAGACGCAAACGACGTTGCGTGGGTCAGTTAGTAGGTATATAAAAATGAATCCCCGAAATGTATGTACGCGCATAACTTCCGATCGCCTGTACCAAATTGGATAATTCTTTTTACTATATGTTCGTTATTATTAGGACAATGTTTGTATATAAGAAAATCAAAGATTAACAGGATTTTTTTTTCGAAATAAAGTATGGCGGTACGAAGTTCGTCGGGTCAGCTAGTTTTTTATAAATGTGATCCGTATGATAGTCGGTGTGGATTAAGAATACGGAGTATCACCACCCCTATTCATCTCATGGATGTCGTAAGAGGCGACTTAGGGAGCAACTACAGCGGAACAACATCACTGCAAAGAGAAGGAATACTTTAATCAAACCCTATATCAACCCGTCTGGCCAGCGTGGTATAGTAGGACCAATCCTCCTTTCTATGGGCGCTCGCCCACGGCAACTTTTTGCAGCGCTGCAGCAGCGAGGCTGTCGCGCGTTCGCATCAATACAGTCGCGATGCGGTCGCAAGCTGTGTGCCCTCGCCCACATAACCGGGATTCAGTCGCGCTGCAAACGCCACCCTCCCTCTATTCTTCCACCGATGTCGTCCGACACGCTCGCGCTTTGCATCGATACAGTCGCGATACTGTAGTGTGTAAATAGCGCGCTGCAAACGCGACTACAGCGCGTTAGCAGCGCTGCAAAAATTCGCCGTGGGGGAATGCCCTAAGGCGAGGCTTGTGTCCAGCTATGACGGCCTATTTTTTTTTATTAAATGAAGTGCAAACGAGCAGACGTATCACCTGATGGTAAGCGATTATAGCCGCCCATGGACAACCGCAACACCAGATGCATCACAAGTGCGTTGCCGGCCTTTGGGAGATGGGGAGAGGGATGGGGGACGGGCCTCCGGTAGCCTCCCTCACTCGGTGAAACACAGCGAACAAGCGCTATTTCACACTGGTTTTGTTGTGAGGCCGTGGTATCACTGCGGTCGAGCCTGAGATTAGCGCGTTCAAACAAACAAACAAACTCTTCAGCTTTATAATATTTTTTTAAATAATATTTTTTTCGGACATCTAATACACAACGCCATTTAGTCCCAAGCTAAGCAGAGCTTGTGTTATGGGTACTAGACAGCTGATACAAATACATATATACTTTTTTTTTGTAAATACATACATATTATAAACAGAAAACTCCGGAACAAATATTTGCAGATCATACAAACATTTGGTACGACCCGGGAATCGAACCCGAGACCTTATGATCACCAGTCGCACACGCCAACCGCGAGACCAACGAGACTCAATATAAGTATAGATATTACGACAGGTAATAAAAAACTATTACTATTAATACAGTTAACATAGGTTATGTGCATAAATTATTGGTTACAGACTGACTAGCGCAACTACGTCTGAGTCTCTTGAAAATCAAGGTTTTTGCAACCTTTTTATCGATGCTCAGCTTATGTTAGTCGACTAATCACACTAATATATAAAGGCGAAAGTTTGTGCGTATGTTTTTTACTTCTTCACGCAAAAACAACTGAACGGATTTGGATGAAACTTTGCCGTGATAACCGACATACACGCGGGCGGAGCCGCGGGCAACAGCTAGTGTTATATAACACTAAAATAAATTCTTCAATTTAAACTCCAACCAGTGCAGTGGTTCCTGAGTTGAGTGCGTTCAACCAAACAAATATTAAAGCAGACAAACTAGGTATTCGATTTATAATTGGTTCGAGACTTTTTGTTACTAACGTATAAAACATACATGCATGATGAAATATTTTTAATTATCATGGTCTAAGAAAACAAGGTCTCGCATTCCGAGAGTAATACGGTGTGACCTGTGACGTCACTATCCAGTTACCACTTTAAAGCAACATAACACGAAATGAACCAACCAGAACCAGCGAAGGCGATGATGATTCCATGTCGGTTTATCTGTCTCGTCACTGTGTCTCGGAATGCCATACCTGGCGAAGTTTTTTGTTATACCCTGGTAATTATCTGTGTTCAGCATCAATCATTACGTGAATCAAAATAAAATCTATACAAACAAATAAGACACATGTCCTACTAAGCAGTATCTATATACCTAGTGGTTTCGTAAGTAGATTTTTTGGATTACAATTTGTAATAATATGTAGATCGATCTCATTTAACGCTTAATCTATCTATACTTAACATTATAAACGCGAAAGTATGTAAGTATGGATGGATGGATGAATGTTTGTTACTCTTTCACGCAAAAACTACTGAACAGATTTGGATGAAACTTTACAGTAATATAGCTTATACATCAAAATAACACATAGGCTACTATTTGCCGCGATTACCGACATATACGCGGGCGGAGCCGCGGGCAACAACTAGTAGGTACTTACATAACGTTATTTTGTATCCATTACAGCATAACGTGAGGTTAACGTGCCTCACACCTGATTTCATCATCAATGACAATTATTATTATCTTTTTACTCAAACCAAAATTATGAAATAAATAAATTTTACGACGCAAATACCAAAAATTAGTAAGTTATTAGTTATCACTTTTTGAATCGTTTGGGATCAAGGCGCTAGGTTTCGTGGGATCCGACTGCTCGTGCTATGTTTAAACAACTAGCTAAGCAATTGATCGACGCTTCTGGTGACCAGAAGGCCGGCCTATTTCAGAGAATTAGCATTGCCATTAAACGTAGCAAAGCTGCCAGCCTTTTTACCCGACTACGGCAAAGCCAAAGGAGGGTTATGATTTTGACAGGCTATGTATGTATGTATGTTCATTTGTTCCCTCATAGCTCCTCAACTACTTATTAGAACTGGACATATGAGGTATCGTTAGAAGCGTCTTGATCGTCCGCTAGTTATAGGCTATATGACGTGTCACTGAATCTAATGTGGCGCTCTCTAGCCGACATTAAGTACTGTATTAAAAAAATAATTTGAGATAAATATGCCGTGTTTGGTATCATTGGAAAGGGCGTTACTTGTACATTTCAAATATATATATATATTATATATTAATAACTTCACCAAAACATTTTAAATAAAAAAAAAGTAAAAACTAAAAAGTATAAAACAAGTTTGAAAAGCCGTAGTCACACGTTGTTAAAGTGGTCTGGTGCGTTTCTATGTGCCGTGTGACTACGGCTTTTCAAACTTGTTTTACACTTTTTTCAGCGTCGTTTTTTGTCGTAGTTGGGTTTTAGTTTTTACTTTTTTTTATGAGAATGCTACGAGTAGGCGATGATGCAGAGGAATTTTTTGACGCTTGTATGTAAATATTTTCAGTGTTTTGTATTAGAGACTATTAAATGTTAGTTTAGTAGGTTATGCAAATACTATTCTGATGATAAAGATAAAAAAAAAATGTAAATATTATTTAGTAAATGGTTTATATTAATTATATGTGTATACATGAAATAAAACACTTTTTTTGGTAACGATATGAAATTATATTTACTAAACGTACTCAAAAATAAAAAACTTTGGAACAGTGAAAGAACAAATCAACTAAGTAAAGTAAAAAGTAAATAATTAAGTAACTCTTTACAAAATATGTTTGTACTAGTCGTGTTGAAGCTAGTCTAAAAAAAGTAGCCTAAATTACTTTTTAAATCATCAGCTATCTGCCAGTGAAAGTCTCGTCAAAATCGGTCAAGCGGTTCTAGAGATTAGCCGGAACAAACAACTGACAGACGGACAAAAATTGTAAAAAATGTTATTCTGATTTATGTAGGTACCTTGTATACTCGTACCTTGTATTGTATATGCTTTTAGTATAAAGTGGTTATTTTAATATTACAAACAGACACTCCAATTTTATTTATTTGTATGTATACATACAAATAAATAAAATTGACTACCTAACTAGACTAATTACATCTAGTAGGTACACCTACCAGATGTAATTAGTCTCAAATTTTTTTATATAAATGAACTGAACTACCCAGTTTTAACAGTAATATTTAAATGTAATCAGCTTCAAAATCTATACACATCTATATATATAAAAGCAAAATACCACTCACTTATTAATCATGAAATCTCAGAAACTATAACACTTACAAACTTGAAATTTGGCAGGTAGGTTCCTTATAGGGTGTAGACATCCGCTAAGAAAGGATTTTACGAAACTTCAACCCTAAGGGGGTAAAACGGGAGTTGGAAGTTAATATGAGAGTCCTATGTTTTTGAAGTAAGAGACTTGAAATTTAAAATATATGCTCTATGGATGGTGTTGAGGTGTACTAATAATGTATCTTTAGAAATCAAACCCCTTTCGGGGTTAAACTAGGGGATGGTAGTTTGTATGAAAGTCCAATGTTATTGAAGTAAAAGTAATTATGGCAGATTTAAAATGGTACTAAAGAATAAAAAAAACCACATAACCAACTCCACGCGTACGAAGTCGCGAGCGGCCGCTAGTAAATAAATAAAATTGTAGTGCCTGTTTGTTATTTCAAGTAGGTATATGCTGTACTTACATCAAAAAACAATTTATAAAATTTCTTGTCTATCTCATTATGACAGGACTCCCATTGGCAGATAGTTGATGATATAAGGAGTAAGGCTACTTATATCTTAGACTAGCTTAGACTAGACCCACGCAACGTCGTTTGCGTCTCCTATTACCCGTAGCGTGATAATTTTCCCCCGTTTTTGAAACATTATTCAATGGTGCTCCGCTCCTATTGGTCTTAGCGTGATGATATATAGCCTATAGCCTTCCTCGATAAATGTACTATCCAACACTGAAAGAATGTTTAAAATCGGACTAGCGGTTCCTGAGATTAGCGCGATCAAACAAACAAACTCTTGAGCTTTATATATTAGTGTAGATGTGTTTATGAAATCAGTGTGGCTCTACTACCTTGACGGTATAAAATTTATTTAGAACTACTATGAAGTTTATTGAGTTTAGTACTCTAAACTCTAAACTAAACCCGAATAATAGAATAGAAGAAATTATCGTGCATACCACAAAATTAGCTTGGGTTTGAATCACTTAAGAAATAATCGTCTATGGTTTGAACCAAACTCACAATTTCTGGCAGCCACGACGCTGATTATTACATCAATAGACCAGTAAATATGAAATTATTGATTTGAAATACAAGCAATTATATATATGTATAGACTATTGGTCGCTCAGTGGTCGAAATTCAGCCATAATTCATTTAGCTTTCTGCACTCCTCCTCAATATAAATTTTAACTGTGCCAAATTTAATAGGTACTTGTCTCTTAGCAAATTTCATAAAAAGGTGCCCAAAGTTTTTGCTTCACGTATGTATATAAATGTAGCTATATAGGTGAGGAGGAAATCTTCTGTGTAGCAGCTTAAAAATAAAATCAAACAAATTAAATATAATATCCATAACTTAACCCTTAGCAACAGAAAACCAGTTCTTAAATGACCTTCAGCAATGAAAATGATGTACTTAAATTGCCTAATAGGCCTAATAATATCAATAAAAAAACATTTAATGTTCAATACCTTCAATAAATAAACGTAAATTAAATGTTTATAGAACCTTCACTTCAAATACCTACTTATACTATGTAAACTAGTATTTCTGACAAATTATCTTGAAGATAAGGAAAACTTGACATTTACGTAGATATTTCAAAATATAGTGGTCGCCCACTGGTCGAAATTCGACTGTAACTCAATTTTTAACCAACTTCAAAAAAAGAGGAGGTTCTCAATACGACCGGTTTTTTTTAATGTGTGTTCGCGGATAACTTCGTCGTTTATTAACCGATTTTGATGATTCTTTTTTTTTATCGAAAGGAGAAATCCCAAAAGTGGTATCATGATAAGGACACCAAGATCTGATGACGGCATCCAAGTTAGTGTGGTACCTACTCTACTACATTTGGCTTGGCACCGATTTCAAACCTATGAATAGGTAGCACATACAAGTAATAGTGTTTCATCAATATTAAAGGTTTGCATATGAGGTGTATTTTTTTTTCTTTTATTTATCATATAAACAATAATACAGGACTTAAATAAGATACATAACACGATAAACCTCTAGGGTTTGTGTTGTGTTACACAATTATTCGGTATCGTATAAATATAATTACAATGTTTTTACACAATCTGGTATGATCAACACGAGAGCCAGATACATGCCTCCCAAATGGGATCAATCACATCTAAAAAGATTAGAACTGTTGTGTAAGAAAAATACCTTTAATTTAATTTTAATGTTACTCTGTGTAATTTTATTAACTAAATCCGGCGGTAGCTTGTTTATGAGGCGAGGGATTATGTAGGTAGTAGTTCTTTCGCCGTGCGTGTTGTTCGCGCGCACTGTACACAACCGGTTTTGAGCCGCCGGTCTAGTATACATAGCATACTATAGCTTCAATTTGACGTTCATAAGTGTCACTTGGTGTCTTAGATGAATAAATGATTTTGATTTGATTTGATTTGATCATGTTCTGTGACAATTTTTAATTTGCTATAAAAAAAGTTTTCTTTTAAAATGGTAAAGTTAAATTTAGTTTGGACAGGTAATAAGTTACAATGCTTAAACAGGCCAATTTCGTCGTTATAAAATAATAATTTGATCTTTGGTGATACAATTGTCTTTAGTATTTTTAATTGTAGCTGGTAGATTTTGTTAAGATAACTTTTATAGGTTCGGCCATAGCTACTAAGACCGTACTGGATATAAGATTCTACTAATGAATGATACAACATAATTTAGTTTTTAAATCTAATTCTGTTTTTAAGGATAATGTTGGCTAAGAATTGCCGCAGCTTATTACAAACATATTCAATATGTTTTCCCCAGTTGAATTGACTGTTTATTACATACATAGACCAAGGTAGTAGAGCCACGCTGATTTCAGCATGAACGGGCCGGCTCGACCGGGGCGGTACTACCCTCGCACAGAAAATCAACGTAAAATGACAGCGTTCGTGCTGTCGTGTTTCGTTGGTGAGTGCGAGACCGGAGGCCCAAGTAGTCTAGTCAACAAGTTCCATACTTGTTGACTAGACTAAAAGGTGCAGCAGCATCACTAGGCCGCCATGGTGTGGGTCGCCATACTGCATTGCCTGCATTCGCAGTGAGTATGGTGACCGCCACTCTTGGATTCTGCTTGTGCTTTCCATCAGGCAGAGTAGAATCATTTTGGCGGGCATACATAAAAAAAAAAAGGTAAGTATGTGACGTGACAATTTCTATGGATGGACAGTTACACGCATCTTTTCGGAATTTATGCAGGCAGCTGTGGTTGTGAGCAATTAATGCAGATGTGATAGTTTGCGGCTGATACGGTGATTTAATAACAAGCAGTTTAGTTTTGTTCGAATTTATTACCAGTCCCGCATCATGGCACCATCTCAGCAAGGTATCAAAATCTGTCTGTAACTTTGCAAGTGTCTTTATAGGGTCCTTGTCAGCCACTACAACGCAGGTGTCGTCAGCAAACTGATAGCATGTACCTTTCGTGATGCAGTTGTGCATGTCGTTCACATAAGATAGAAAATGTAGTGGACCTAGGACCGATCCCTGGGCAGTGCCTTCCGTGGCTGAGATTGTATTACTAAGCACGTTTTTGATTTTTACTGAAAAACTGCGGCCTGTAAGATAGTTTTGACACCAGGCCAATAAGGCCCTTATTGGCCTGGTGTCCAGCCCCTATGCCACAGTTACCAATTCTATTTATTATTTTTTATGGTCCAAAACATCGAATGCATGGGAAAAGTTATAAAAGGAGCAGCCAGTACTATTTTTCGCGAATCTAGGTGTGTATTGACCTCATCTGTAAATGCAGACAGTAAATCATTAGTTCCTTTCCCCTTTTGGAATCCAAACTGATTTCTGTATATTATATCGTGCTTTTTGTAAAAACTTTGCATTTGATCAGCGACAAATTTCTCGACAAATTAAATCTTTATTAATTTATTTAGAAGTTTATTTTTATTTTTCGCTTTTTAGTCTTTCTCCAGTCTCTCATCATCATTTCACCTAAATAACTTGAAAGAATACGACTAACGGTAACATACATACTGTATAGAATCGAAAGGACTTCAGGTATTTTTTGTAATAAAATCTCCACTTCTATAGGTTACTAGTTACTATAATTCAAGTCATTTGAGGTAAACTGACAAGTTTACTCGTTAGGACCCGTTTTATATATTATGAAATTAAATGATGTCTACAGAATATGAAGGCATGCAGACAATTGTTCTTTACATCATTGCAGGCGCTCACGTAAATTTGAGGTTTTCCTTCGATTTCCTTAGGATCCCGTCATCAGATCCTGATATGGTGGCCATGGGACCACATCGGGAGCATACCCTTTCGAATACAAGAAGAATTTTCAAGATCGGTCCACAAATTGACGGAGTAATCCGTGTACATACATAAAAAAAAACCGATGAAATTGAGAACCTCCTCCTTTTGGAAGTCGGTTAGCAAAATTAGTTTTTTTTTTATGTGAAATTTTTAATGTTTTGTTGAACTGTTATGTGTGAATCTATAGTGACAAGCGATTGAGGGAGTCTCAAAATATATGTGGTAAAAAAGATTCCCCTCTGCAAAAAATGTCAGTCTGTTCTGTATCGGACAAAGACGCTATGGCTCCTTCCTTACGGTCTTGTTCTGTATTGCTCTAGAAAGCTATGAACATGCATTTTAAGCTGTTAATGTGTGTTCACATTAATTGTGATAAAAAATCTATAAGGCAGAGGAGTTTTCTGGAATTTGACATTCAAGAAATGTTTTGTTTTGTCAACTAAATGCCAATTGTTATATTTAATTACGCTTGCTGAACCGTGCTTACGCCGCATCTATCTCTCGCTTACACTGCACGAAGCGAGAGATAGATGCGGCGCAAGCAGCTCAGCTTCCGATCCCGGACAAAAAGAAATTCCTTTTCCTGTTATCGCCGCCGTATCTATCTCTCATCATTTCATCAATGTTTCGTTATGCCGTTGTCACGTTAAACTATCGTCCGTAAACAGACTTTACAGACAACCATTTTTTTTTATTTGTTCAACACTCAGACTCGCAACCTTTTTGGTGTACTTTTTTTTTTATTTGCTTTGCCAGCGCCATTTTCTTTTCACGTCATTTAGTCATTTCCTCGTTGAGGTGGGATGAAAAGTTTTTTACCTCGTGCTCTTTTGATAAATCGAAGGATTCTAATGTTAGAATCCTTCGATTGCTCGGTCATCAAAATTGAGCACGCGGTTAAAAAGCAACTTTGCACTCTTGTATAACAAATAACTATTTTTGATATGTTTAACATTCGGGACATATTATATGTCTTATCTTTTGTCACAGCTTCCCTAACGTTATATCAATTCTCCAATTGCTGAAATCACATTCTTGGCTGCAAGAAAATCAAGATAATGATCAAATTAACGATGGCAAAATGTATTTTTAACCGACTTCCAAAAGGCAGAGGCTCTCAATTTCATCGGTTTTTTTTACATACACACATCAAAAGTGTCTAGGGATCAAGCATTTTTATGCGGATTTCTTGAGATTGAGATGTGGCTTTGGCCCTGGCCTGCTCAGTCGCCAGACTTGAACCCGATTGAGTATGCATGGGATATGCTACAGAGAAGAGCTCTGCCGAATATGGAGGGTATCCAGTCGCAAGAAGACCTTTTTTTGTTGTTGCAACGAACATGGGCGGCCATTCCACAGCGTGATTTGGATGAACTCATTTTGAGTATGCCAAACCGATGTTCTTGTGTTAGTGTTCGCGGTAGAAACACGGATTCTTAATTGTTTAAGTTACCTAATAAAATTTTAAAGAAAACTGTTATTTCAGTCTTTTTTTCGAACTTTAATGTTAGTGGTTCAAATGTCAAAAATCCTTTTATTAGGAAAATGGCAAATTTCTTTATTAATGCAAAGGTGACTTGGTTTATCGTTACTGTGACAAACGAAAACACTTTATTTGATGAATCCTTAAAGAAAATTTTAATTAATATCAATCAGGAGAAAAGTTATTGCAAAAATATATGTTGATCCCTAGACACATATGTTGATCCCTAGACACTTTTGATGTGTGTAGTATAAAATAAAGTCGCTTAAGCTGTCTGTTCTCTTACTACTTGACCGGATTAATATATTTTAATTTTAAGAAGACGATCCGAATATATCTAAGACTTTCGTGATAAGCCGGACTGAAACATATATTTGTTGTTTACATATCTGATTATTATATAATTCTCATGTCACGTAGTTGGCCTCGATGAACTAACTAAATGTGTATTTTTCTGGCATACCTACATATGATAAGATAGTTAACATCATGCTTAGACCAATAGCAGCCCAGCATGATTGAAAAGAGACGCAGACGAAATTGCGTGGGTTGGCTAGTCATATGACATAACATTGTAATGTATCTTCTTCTAAACAGATAAATAAAATGTAAATTAAATTAGTAATACATTTTGTTTTTCATTTAATTTGATGTATTCTTGTTTTATAAGTTAAGCAACGATGTGCAACAAATTTTTGACGCAAGTGCACGTAAATATTTATGAGTTTAAACATTTAGCTAAAACATCAGATGTAATATTTATGTAAATTTACATAATATTTAAAGGTCATGTTTATCTCAAATACGGAAAATTTAAAAGTTAAAATTTTTTTTTGGCTTATTCTATAAAATTTTAACAAAATAAAAACCGACTTCAAGGTTCGACTCGATTTCTCTGGGATGCCATCATAAGATCTTAGTGTCCTTGTCATGGTACCACTGCGGCACCGTTGGGATATCTCCTTTCCATTAAAAAAATAATCATTAAAATCGGTTCATAAACGTCGAAGTTATCCGCTAAGACACATTAAAAAAAATCATATATACGGTCGAATTGAGATCCTCCTCCTTTTTTGAAGTCTGAATTAAAAAAATATTGCACATTAATTTATATAATTTTAGAGTCAAACTGAAAGCTGGAACTTATTACCAGCGCACATGTTTCCCTCCTTAGAGTCCATTAATAGTGTTGAGAAATTGAGCGGAGAGGGAACCTTTCACTTTAAGTTTACAGTAAGTACACTATTTCTACATAATTTCATTTTGAAGGTAAACGTGTTTGAAAGTATGTTTTTGTAAAGTACATAATGCTAAGAAAAAAGTTTTTTTGCCATGTTATTACAAATCGTGAGAGCCTTCTTGTGAATGATGGCCAAAGACTGGATCGATGGGAGTTATACCACGGCCGGCGTCATAAGAGCTGATGTTTAATAAAATTGGTTAGCATTCTCGCGTTCCTTGCTTTTCACCAAGAGCGTAAGGTTACCCGAGGGTTCAGACTCAAAGAAAATTCCATATGTCTCTTGAGTTTTTAGGTGTCCACCCATTTACGGCGATAGTCTAGCATCATCAGGGTACCTTTTGGACTCCATATTGTAGAAAAAAAGTATTCTTTTGGTAAATAACCGTCTTACAAGACTTTAAGAAGACAGCTCGTAATCTGTCTGATCGTAATATCGTGAAATTCTTACAGTTCTTTAGAAATAAATCTTGTGACGCTAGATCGCACAAGCAGAGTCCACCGTCGCTTGATGAACCATAATCTTCATTTATATAGGTATATCTTAATGATAAATCTTACTACAGTCGCTGTGATAACATTCATATATTTTGAGTTCTGTTTGTTTCAGCATTTCTTCTCAGAGTGAGTCTTAAAAAATGCCGTTGTCTTCTAACTTTTAAGTCCGACTTGTAAAAATCATCATCATTTTCCTAGCCTTTATTATTTCCAAGATTATTTGGGGTCGGCTACTAGTTCAACCGGTTTTACCTAAATATCAATTTTTCCACGGACCTCTGCAACCCTGAGGGTAAACTGAATTCGTATTCGAACGATTGCCATAGATGTTCATGACAACTGCGACCGACGGCTTAACGTGTTCTCCGAGGCACGGGCGGGAAACACCGCCATCTACCATACTCCGGGTTGCTATTAAGAATTTTTTGTAAGAAAAACCCAACAGCAGTCCGACCCGGGAATCGAACCCGAGACCTCTTACTCGGCAGTCGCTTACGCTAACCACTGGACCAACGAGGCAGTCAAACATAGAGACGATTATTAACAAAAAGAGGTTAAAATTGCCATTTCTAATCTTATCGTTCGATACCAACATCAACATAGTGTGATCAAAGTCATAAGTTCAAATATTAGTTTCCTTTTCCTTCCCTATACCCTATTCAACTTCCTCTGAGACAAAAGGTAAACAAAGAAACCAATGTTTCTCAAACGAGTTGATCGAGAGTAAAAGGCCGGTGCAACCAAACTAATTACAAAAGGAGATGTCCAAAAAATATATGGGCTTGTGCCCCAGACTATACGGAGATCAAATAAGTGGTATTTGATTGCTGAGATCTTCTAAAAAATGAATTTAAAAGGTTCATGAAGCAAAGCAGATTCTAAGTTAAGAAAAGTTATGAAGGTTTAAAAAAAAATATCACTCCGACAACATCATTTTTTCCCAATATATTTTAAAGTTATAGTGTCAGGTCTACAGAAAGATTTTTTATGTGTGCTCATGTCAAAATATATACTAATGGCTTATTACCATGGCTCCACCTGTGTGGAAAGTCCATGAATAGCAAATTGTGTCATTCTCCAACGTTTTAGATCTCCAAAAACAAATATGTCATCTGTCCATTATAGGTTACAAGGTTAGTTTTTTTTTTTTTTTTTTTTTTTTTTTTATGTTTGGCCTGCCAAAATGACTCTACTCTGCCTGATGGAAAGCATTAGCAGAATCCACGAGTGGTGGCCACCATACTCATTGCGAATACAGCAATGCAGTATGGCGACCCACACTATGGCGGCCTAGTGATGCTTGTGCATCTTTTAGTCTAGTCAACAAGTATGGAACTTGTTGACTAGACTAATTGGGCCTCCGGTCTCGCACTCACCAACGAAACACGACAGCACAAACGCTGTCATTTTACGTTGATTTTCTGTGCGAGGGTAGTACCGCCCCGGTCGAGCCGGCCCATTCGTGCTGAAATCAGCGTGGCTCTACTACCTACTAAAGTTAATTTTATAGAATGAAAATAAAAGAAAGAACATTAGCATATAATATAACTGCATGTTATTAGAATATTCTTTCAATACGACTAATGGAATAATACAGTTCTTGATCATTTTCATTTCAATTTACATCATGACATCCTATGATCTATACCATGTTTCTTCATGTTACTGCTCTGTAAAAAACAATAATAAATACTAAATATCATAAATAATCATAATTCACATTTATTAAAATTATGTTATCATTGTTAACTTTAACCATAAAACAAACGGAACGAAAACTTAGTTATTATTTATAAAGTTAGTAATAATAATAACTCTAAGAACGAAAATCGGCGCGTGAGACGAGTTGTTGCAAATTGTTTTTGTTTATGTGATTGACAATAACTAGATTTTACGGCTCTCGGTTCTAGCCCTTTTAAGTGTGATTGACAAGTTTATTGAATGTTGCCATTCAATGTTCAAATCATAGTTCGACTTTTTATAAATGCTCTTTCTTTATTTTTGAATGATCAATTATTAGTTAGTGATTTTGAATGACGAATATTTTAAAAATAATTATTACATGAATTTAGTAATAGTACAATAACCTTGAATTTTAATAAGAAGCGCACATGAATAAAAAAATCATTCAATATTTCACCTCACTTTGCGCCATGTTTTTATCATATGGCAGGTAAAATGCTTTCAAAGTAAATTCAAGATGCAAGCATCGCTTAAAAACTTTTTGATTTTTGAGTTTTATTCCGAATTTTATAGGTACGGACTTTATAAAGTTACTCAAAATACATCATTATTTTATTTATTCCAAAAACTAAAACATGCTCTCGGATTATTCTGGGGCAAAAATTAGACATCTCCCATCACATTTCTACGTTAATTTAGTAGTGGTATACGAGTAATACGTTCAAAGTTTGGGAACAGGTACAGTTTTAGGTGTTTTTAATGTCACTTTTTAGTCAGTCCACTGTGAACTCGGAAAAATTGGACAGTTGCAATTATTTTATTTTCTAACACACATATTTCCGTTGTACTTGACACTGGCAGAATTGTCGACATCGTCACAGTTTGCCATTTTCCAAGAAAGAGAAAGAAAATGTAACTTTTTTTATTGATTCTAGATACACATAAAATTTAACCTATTAAAGAACCTTAGCACCTTTTTCTGGTTTGTTTACTTTTTGTCTCAGAGGAAGTTGAATAGACTATAGATTGAGCTGTTACATAACTTAGATCGCATATCGCACTATCTTTGTGTTACACGTTTTATATTAAACTATTTTATTATTTTATGTTAAACATTTTATATGAGCGAACAAGACTGGTGTTTAGTTTTTGTGGTGGTAATTAGGTTTAATTATTTAGTCTTTAGGTTATTTGCAGTCTTAAAGGCTGACTTACACAGTGCGAGCTAACGTATGAGTCAGCCTGCCGAGTAGCTGCACTGCAGTAACTCACACTGTTTTTGACGTCACTTACGAGTAACTCGCACGTACGAGTTGGACAGTACCTCACATCCGAGTTTCTTCAAAATCTTTTGTTTTCACTCGCCTGCACACCCGGCAGCAACTCGCACATGGCAGCAGCTCGGCCGTCGCTCGCATTGTTTGGACGTGTTTGGCAGTAGCTTGCCAGTGCACAGACGGACAGTTGTGAGTGGAACCCGTCTTAATTTTCACTTGACATCTCATCAACTCGCAAGACTGAGCAGCAGCTTCTTGATGTGGTGTAGACAGAAAAGGTGAGCCAAACTACTGGGGTCCGAGTAGTCAAGCCGAGCAGCTGCCTACTGGCTAAGCAGCAGCTCGCACTGCGTAAACCAGCCTTTACGAAGCCACAGAATAGTGTATCGTGGTTTTATTTAAATTCCTTCCTAATAACACGCTTGGTATCAAACACTTATATATTGATCTAAATAATTAATAGGTATTTACCTATGAAATTTCCGTTTTGTATGCAATAAGTGAAATTACTTATTTTTTCAAACTTTTTTATTTCTGTTATTCGAAGTAATCACCCATGCAATCGACGCATCTTTGCCAACGCATTGGCAGTTTATTGATGCCCTTCTTGTAAAAATCAGCTGGACAGGAGGCAACAAACTCTTCAAAGGCATTTTGTACTGCCTCTCGGGAATTGAATTTTTTACCCACTAAAAAGTTGTCTAAATTTTGGAAAAAGTAATAGTCGGTAGGTGCAAGGTCTGGTGAGTATGGCGGATGAGGGAGAGCTTCCAACCCCAGCTCTTGCAGCTTGGAGACTGTCTGTTGCGCAGTATGGGGTCGCGCGCTGTCGTGAAGGAGCAGTGGTGACGACCGATTGACCAAAGCTGGTTGCAGATGTGCAAGCTTCTCCATCATTCTCTCCAGTTCTTCACAGTACACATCTGCATTAATGCTCATGCCGTTTTGTAAAAAGCTGTGGTGAATCACACCCGCACTAGACCACCAAACAGTGACCATCACCTTTTTAGGGGTCATTTTTGGTTTAGGGCATTGCTTTGGTGCTGAACCAGGGTCTAACCAACTTGCTGAGCGCTTTCGATTGTCGAACAGAATCCATTTTTCGTCGCACGTAACAATTTGTTTCAAAATTCCTTCATTTCTTTGCCTGTTGAGCACGCGTACGCCTGACGCGTACGTTGCGCTGGCGATCGTTAAGGTCGTGGGGCACCCATCTATCAAGCTTTTTTACCTTGCCAATTTGTCGCAAATGGATCAATATTGTTTTGATGCTTACATTAAAAGCTGCTGCTAGCTCAGCTGTAGATTGAGTTTCGTCAGCTTCCACAATCGCCTTTAATTCATTATTGTTAACCAAAGTCTCCGGACGACCACGAGCTTCATTTTTCAAGTCAAAATTTCCAGAACGGAACCGGGAAAACCAATAACGGGTTGTGCGTTCGTTTGTACAGTTCTCTCCGTAAACGTTTTTGATGTTACGTGCCGTTTGTGTTGCGTTGGTGCCACGACGGAACTCATATTCCATAATTACACGAATTTTTAAAGTATCCATTATGACGAAAAATGTTCAAATGTAATGAAAATACAAATCTAATCTAATCTAAATACTAATCAAAAAACAAAAGACTGAGTTTGTAAATAGAATGTCATGGTTTTAAAACAAAATTAATTTGAATTTAGAATACAGAGCCATTACAAACTTTTTTTTATTTGAAATGACCAGTACTGAAGAAAGGCAATTTCATAGGTAAAGACCTAATATTTACAAATATCTTTGACATTGACAATGACACCATCTTACATTTTTGTGTAATATATTATCAGATCGTAATATTCGAGGGTCATATCATTATGCTTATGACCCTGTTAGTTCCGAAACCTGTTTATAAATAGGTGAGGTTAGTTGTTTCTATCGGTACATACCGTTTAATGGCATACATACAATAATAGACAACACACGCGACCGATATTATATGGTTATCGCTTATCGCAACTTAGTGCGAAATTTAGCAAATCATTATCATTTTAAATTCCGTTACTAAAAAGTAAAAAACCATACCAGCTGTGCCCCACTTGTCTGAATGTAAATTGTTTAGTATTTCATTTACTATTTCATTAGTTTTAATTATATTTTTCGAATAAAAGTAGCCCAAGTGTTACTTTTTATTACATCAGCTATCTGCCAGTAATAGTCCCGTCAAAATCGGTCCAACCGTTCCAGAGTCTCCATCCAATGTTTCATCTTTCTAGCACTAACTGTTTTTAAGGTAAGCCGAGGACGCGCTAACGGATGGTCGGACGGGCATGACGAAATTATAAGGATTACTGACATGGGGAGTTCACGTTTCGTTTTCACGATAATCTACTCTTTTTTTAATTATTATGTACAACCACGTTGTTTGTTTTACACAGTTCACGTAGTAGGTATTATTATTAGAAACAGTAAAAATAGCATAACATGCTTAACTACAAACAATAATAAAAAAACAAAAAAAAATAACAATATTCATGTGGCGATAATAAGAATGACTAAATACCAAACTAACAATTTTAACCTGAAAACATATGAATATACGGTATACCTATTTGATTTCTACAAACTACCACAACCAGGCAACAATCGTGATTTCAGACCAGTTAAGCTGACGTGGAAAATGTCGAGATCATTATTTTTAATGCAAGCCAAGATTTGTTCGTTAAATCTCAACTGACTGTTTACTATCCTTTTTTTTAACGCAGGGTGTGCTTTTCGCACCATACCCTTCGTGGGGGAGATGAAGGGCGTGTGTGAACCGTTTACTACTTATAAGACCGGAGACAAGTGCTGGATGTTTACTTTTTTTTGCATAGGGTAGATCGTTTACTACCCCTATGCAAAAAGCAAACACCCAGCACTTGTGTCCGATCGTGTAAGCTATTCATTTCAAATTAGAAATCGAAAGAAAGGTGTCTAGTCAAGTCAATGCTCTTTGAATGCTCTCTATGCGTTGAGAGTGAATACTATAAAGGTGGATTTATATTTGTCTGACGTGTCGTGTCGTGACGCGTCAGAACGGTATCGGTTTCATACATTTAGTATGGTAACGTTCTTACTAGTAATGCGTAATGTGTATTATTTCTGTGTTAACGCATGACATAATTTCTTACACATATTGATAATATATAAGAAGTGTGTTGTGTTAATCAGAACCTAGGAGGGCGCCACGATCAACCGGTTATAAGCCTGCAACGTAGACATAATCTTTAGATTTTATATCGAAGCTGACATAGAGTACAGACCCTACATTCGCTAAATTCAATAGGTTACTTCGATAATTAATATTCATATCACCATCCTTTATATCTAAAATTACATTCAATACCAGCTTTTGCTTGCGGCTCCGCCAATATGTATGTCGATTATCGTTTCATGCCAAATTCTAATGAAAATAGTTTCAGCGGTTTAGCCGCGAATGTTACATCTATACTTAAATTATTACTAGCTGTGCCCGCGACTTCGTCCGCGTGGAACAGGGACTGTGTGTAGCATTTTTAACTATTGAGGATAATGTTGTTTTACAAATCAGACACACACGTTTCAATTTTAAAAACTTATTTAAGTATTTATATAAGTACATAAAATATAAAGTAAGTATTTATATGAGCTTATTTCGACATTCGACATGGCCAAGGCTTTCGACCGGGTCTGGCACCGCTCATGACCGCTCGCTTCTCTCCAAGCTCTCGGCATTCGGTCTGCCTCCTAGACTCTGTCACTGCATTGACGCTTTTCTTCATCAGCGCCGCATTAGGGGCCTTTGCGATGGCGCGGCCTGTGATTTTCTGAAGGTAAACGATAGCGTACCTCAGGCTTCAGTCCTGTCGCCCACGCTATTTCTTCTGCATATCAATGGCATGTTAGCCATTGGCAACGTACATTGCTATGCAGACGATAGCACAATTCATGGGCGATATTTTGGACACCGTGCAGCCAAGCGATTTTCCTCAAGGTCTGCCACGTTGAGGAAAATCGACAGAAGCTTGTAGCTGAGTTCGACATGGTTTTGAACCGCATTTACAATGGGGTGATGAGAATCTGGTCGAGTTCAACGCTAAGAAAACACAGGTTTGCGCGTTCTCTACCAAAAAGTCTCCATTTCTTTCCCTTCCCACTTTTCAGAGCACTCAACTGCCACTACGGGATAAGCTCGGTGTCCTGGGCATGGAAGTCCTGTCCTCAAACCGCGGAAGTGCATCGAGAGCATCACTAAGGTGGCATCGCGGAAACTTGGCGTACTGAACAGGGTGAGACGGTTCTTCGCGCCCGAGCATTTGTGTCTTCTTTATAAGACCCAGGTTCGCTCGTGCGTGGAGTACTGTTCTCATCTTTGTGATGGATTCGCACAGTATTTGCTTGATGCTTTCGATCGGTTACAGCGGCGAGCAGTCCGCTTTATCAACAGCCCCGAAGCCACCGAGTTCCTTGAACCTCTGCAGCTGCGTAGAGATATCGCCTCTATAGCAGTCCTCTACCGCCTGTATCATGGGGAGTATTCCGAAGAACTTCCAACTGGTCCCCCCTTCTCCCTTCCTCTGCAGAACAACAAGTTCTGGCCTAGGAAATCACCGCCTCAGAGTCTTAGAAATACGGTCTCGAACTAAGAACGAACATCACGCTAAGACTAATAGGAGCGGAGCACCAATGAAGAATGTTACGAAAACGGGGGAAAATTGTTACGCTACGGGCAATACGCTACGGCTGCATTGTCTGCAGCATGTCTGCATGGTGACCACCACTCTTGAATTCTGCTGATGCTTTCCATCAGGCAGAGTAGAGTCATTTTGGCGCGCCAAACATAAAAAAAAAAAAAAAAAAAAAAAAAATAGGAGACGCAGACGAGGTTGCGTGGGTCAGCTAGTGTATGATAAGATTGTTCCCCTTTAAACATTCTTAAGGGTCAGCAAGTCATGTTATACTTACTATTAATAAGAACCCGGATTTGTTCCAGGATTTGAACTTTCTTAGTTAAGATCGAGTGTTACGTGAATTTATATAATAATATAAATGTAAGTAACCGGGGCCCATTATTTACTTTTTAACACGTTCACGATATGCTATAAAGCGATTAGTCACCGATAAAATTATCACAAGACAGTTTATATTGAGAATAAGATAACTATTAGCCTAGCTGACACTTAACCTTTAACTCATCTCCGTTTGCAATTATATTATCTATTACAGAGCTACAACGAACGGTCAGTTTCGTAGTACTACGACAACAGACACCATTTTGAATTTTTTTGATTATTAATCTGATTATTTATGTATCTCTGTTATATGTGTGTGTGTGTGTGAATGATGTTATGCATTAAAAAAAAAAAAATTTAAACTTAAAACAAACAAACAAATAAAAAAAACAAACATGACATCAACCCGTCTGGCCAGCGTCGCATAGTAGGTCAGCAAAACTTTTCTAAAGTTTAGGTATACGATGTTAAGCGTTAAATTTCTTATCAAAGTAGGGTCGCTGTGCCGGTATGGCGGTCACCTTCAGTTGGGGGACACTTTGCGGACTAAGCTTCTTTAAGTCAATATAGCATTTCTACTAATAACACAAACTAAAAATAAATTCTATACCTGCGTTTCTTTTTGAAAAAAAAAATATTCCAGCTACGATTTTTTTTATCAATACGTGACACGATTTAGATGTGTGTACGAAATCTATTAGTGATTTATGAAAATAATAGTATTGCGCGCGGCATCAATGACAAATTTTAGCAGTTATTTAATATTTTACGTACAAGTTTTTTTAATGTATGGTCATACGAAAATTACTACTCTACCTGATAGAAAGTATTGGGCCTCCGGTCTCGCACTCACCAATGAAAAACAACAGTACAAACGCTGTCATTTTACCTACATTGATTTTCTGTGCGAAGGTAGTGCCGCCACGGTCGAGCCGGCCCGTTTGGGCTGAAATCAGCATGGCTCGACTACCTTGATTAGAACAATCGTTAAGTTTTGTAGTTATTTATAGACTACAGTCCTACTACTATTTTGAAACGAAGCTGTACTTTTTCAAATCACTTTTTTTTTTTTTTTTTTTACGTGTAGAAATCCCCTCGGACCGTCACCTTGCGGCGGGGCGTTGTGTCGGATTCGAACCGACTAAAACCACGCGCCTGAGGAGGGAGGAGTCCGGGAACTGCTGTTATTACGCCATCCAGACCCCTCCCAGCGCTTGCCCGCACAGAAGCGGGCACCCTCTGATGGTAACCTCTCATTTAGGCAACGTACGGCACACGCGTAACGTCGCCTCCTCGCGGGCGGCCACTAGAGCGGATGGAAAGGGAAAGCCCATCCCGACCATCCGCGGCCACACTCAGGGCGGCATGAGGCGCAGGTGAGCGCGCCTCCGCTGCCCGGTTCGCCGGCGGCGGATTGGGTCCAAGTGGAGGTCGTCCTCCCGGGCCTTCTCCGCCGCCTCCTTCTGCGAGATGACTTCTTCGCAGAAGGTTGCGACCGCGGTAAAACTGCTATCGCTACCGGCCATGGAGCGAATGACGGCCGGTAGCGATAGATCTCCTCCGATGACTGCAGTGAGGGCCTGGCGCTGCGACGCCCATGCGGGGCAGATCGCCAGCGTATGCTGGGCCGAGTCTTCACTGCAGTCGCAGTGGTGGCAGGCGGGACTCAGTTCCCTCTTAGCGACCGAATGCAGGTACTTCCCGAAGCAACCGTGCCCGGAAAGCACCTGCGTCAGTCGGAAGGAAAGGGTCCCGTGCTGCCGCCCTGCCCACTCGAGGATGACCGGCTGAAGAGCCTCCACGGCGGCAAAGCCAGCGCGTGGAGTCTCCAGCCGGAAAGACCAGCGAGCCATCGTGGCTCAACGAGCGGCTTCACGCCACTCGCGTACCTCTTCGGGCGGAGGGCGAATGCCTCTCTCCGCCCGATATTCAGCCACCCGTCGATAAACTTCGGCGAGCACTTCCGCCTCCAAATCCCACGGGGGTGTCCCGGCCAACGCGCACGCTGCCTCGGTCGACACCGTGCGGTAACCACGTATCGCTCTGACCGCCAGTACCCTCTGAGGCCGTCAGAGGCGCGCCTTGTTCTGGGCGGTCAGAGCCGTGACCCACACCAGTGCGCCGTACAGCGCCATTGACCGGACAACCCCCGTGTACAGCTGTCTCGTTGCGACGCTGGCTCCACCCAAATTAGGCAAAAGTCGCCCAAGGGCAGAGGCAGCGTCAACCAGCTTGGGAGCAAGCTGTCGGAAGTGCTCGTCGAAGAGCCACCTACCGTCGAGGATCAGACCCAGATATTTCATCTGGGCCCGAACCGGTACGAGGACGGAGTTGACCTCTATGGAGGCGCCGGGGGGCGGACCACGACGGGGCCCATGAAATAACAGGGCCTCCGTCTTGTCCAGGGCCACCCGAAGGCCCAACGCCTCGATGCGCCCGACCACCAGAGAAACACCCCTGGTGGCCAGGCGCGCCGCCTCTTGGAAGTTCGCCCCCCGGGCTGTGACCAATGTGTCATCGGCGTAACAAATTACGCCCAGCCCGGGGGGGAGACGACCTCGTAGGGCCCAGTCGTATCCCACGTTCCACAGGAGTGGTCCAAGGACAGACCCCTGCGGAACGCCGCACGACATGGGTCGCCGTCTCAAGACGCCCTCTCGGTCCTCGTACACGACGTCACGCTTCTCCAAATAGTCTGCCACTAGCCGCCTCAGGTACTCTGGCACCCCGTGGTACTGGAGTGCTTCCCCGATGCAGCTGAATGGCAGACTATCGAATGCTTTGGCGATGTCTACAGACACCGCCAACGGCACGCCGCCACAGCACACTACCTCTTCGGTCACGGCCCTAAGGCGCATCACGGCATCGACCGTCGAACGCCCCTCTCGGAATCCGAACTGGGCGACCGACAGGTCGGGCCCCACCTCGCAGAGGTGCCGGACGATGCGGGCAGAGATTATCCTTTCGAACAACTTGCCCGCCTCGTCCAGCAACACGATGGGCCTATAGGCCTCGACCGAATCGGCAGGCCGTCCCGGCTTCTTCAAAAGGACCAGCTTCCCGCATTTCCAGCACTCAGGGAAGTGTCCGGACGCTAGGCTAGCATCCAACACCTCCCTGAGGCGGTCCGACATATGGTCGAGGGCTCGGGCCATCACTCGGGCTGGTACCCCGTCGGGCCCGGGGGCGGTGTTCTTGGAACGAATCCGCAGAACAGCCGCCCCTACCTCCGATTCCCTCACGGGTGGAGCATCCTCCTCTCTACCCCCGTCGTCTCTGACCGACTTTTTCAAATCACTGCCTGGACCACTGAAGGGAAGGGGGTTGCAACCCTCGATTATTCTTCCTTATCGGATGATTTTTGTACAACGTTGCGGAATAATGACCAAATTTACCGAGAAACCGGCGGAAAAAAACTGACTTAGTGGCACACTATTTTGGTACAGCGCTACGTGTTTTCTTATTATTTTTAATGGATCTATCCATGGTAAGAATGCCGTACAAAAATATATGACCAAAATGGACTTCCTAGACTTCCTGTGCTTTTGAATTCTCTTCTACACTCAGTTGGACAGCTTACAAGTGATGGCATGGTGCTCAATGTCATTATTTTATGCCCCTGTATCTTTCTAAATAGGTTTCCTGGTGGTTCACATGACCCTTCATTTTTGACACGGACCTTTAATCTATTATTTATATTTTGCTGAAAATAGATGTTGGTCGATTCTCAGACCTACCCGATATGCACACCAATTTTCATAAAAATCGGTCCAGCCGTTTCAGAGGAGTATGGTAACTAACATTGTGACACTAGAATTTTATATATAAGATATACCTACATACATAAATATGTATGTACATACATATCTGTTAGTATACTCTAATCTATTAGAACCGCTAACCGTTTATATTATTATGATAATTCTTGTACGGGCCAATGACCGTAGATTTGGCGCGGTCAGCATTTTACGTCCACAACGTCGACTTAAAACAGTTATATATAAATCAAGCGCACTTTCAACAATCACAGAGTGTACTCACTAGCAATTATCATTCCACATTATATCATTAGTTTAACAAGTCAGTTTGTGTCCAACAAATAAATAGCATCAAATCAAGCAAAGTCTATCTATCATTCAACAAGCTGTGTACGCGACCCGTTCTGGTTTTTTAATTTAAATATTATCACATATATGAATGAAATAAGCATTAATTAATTAGTAGAAAATAATAACAATAAAAAAAAACAATAACAATATTTACATAAAAGCTGTCAAAAAATTCCCCAGCACCATTGCCTACTGGTAGCGTTCCCAGAAGGCTGGCAGCAATGGCAGCAACACTGTACCAGATCACTATCAGATCAAAACTAGGTTGGGGTCGGCTTTAAGTCTACTATGATACGGCTGAACTTCGTTTTTTTTACGCAGTGTGACTGTTAGAAACCTCCACGACCCAAGTAGGCGATATCGAAGCTCTGTAGAAAGACTGTTTAACGGACTTTTTAGGGTTCCAACTACATGTAACAAGAAACTGGGGGGGCCTCAATATGCTAAGAAAATATTCACCCATCCGTAGACCGTAGTCACCCCTATCGAAACCAACAAAACAAATCATTAATATTTTCCAAATAAAATAATAAAAATGACAAAAACAGCCAACCTCATCATTGAAATATTATTTTTGTGTAGAATATTATTCGCATATTATATTATACTATTACTAGCTGTTCCGGCAAACGTAGTTTTGCCATAAAAAAAATTGGGGTATAAAAAATAGATGTTGGTCGATTCTCAGACCTACCCGATATGCACACCAAATTTGATAAAAATCGATCCAGCCGTTTCAGAGGAGTATGGTAACTTACATTGTGACACGAGAATTTTATATATAAGATTAGGTGCTTACATAATATATGAAATCGGCGTGTTATATGGGAGGAATATAAAGTAGTTTTTTTGACAATATATTTAATTAAATAAAGTATGTACCATTTTTTTATCTATGCACTCTCATAGGTATTATAGTTTAGTCCAGTCGGGGTAGACATTTAAATAAAAAAAAATCCGAGGAGCGATTTTTTTTTTAAACTTCGGGGATGTGGTTGGAAGTATAAATCTCGATTATCTAACTAATCCCGGTAGAGGATTCGCCGCCATCTTGTTCTAAAGTCCAATTTTTTCGTTTTTCTGAAATAACTCGTTAATTTTCAACTTTAGAGCTCCGCGTAAAATACTGCTTTAGGCAGCCTATGGTTCTTCTTACGGACTAGATGTCCGCACCACCGCAATTGTCCCTTCATTAGGAGTTATTCTATGCCAGCCATGTCTGACCGCCGCAACAGCTCAGAGTTCGATACTCCATCTCCTTCATCGAACCAATCTTGGTTCTTCTTTTGCGATCTGCCGACAACTTTTTGAGCAGTATTATGAAGTGTTCGCGCATAGTCACGCCATGCTTCATTGACCGACGTACCCCCTAGATGAAGGACTGCAGCCCCAAACTCAGCATCAAGTTCCCGTCTGGTATCATCGCAATGTATTAGCTTTGTAGCCAATTTCGTTGGAGTTTTATGCTGAGCTCTACGTGATGGTTTATATCTGAGTTTTATTTTAGATCTTACAAGTCGATGATTAGTCCAACCCTCAGCTTCGCGCATTACGCTTGTAATTAGAACATCCTTAAGGTCTTTTCTACGGACTATAATATAGTCAAGCAGATGCCAATGTTTGGAGCGGGGGTGCATCCAAGATGTTTTGTCCTTTTCTGGGATTCTGAAGAAAGTGTTTGTGATACTTAGGTTAAATTCGGCATATAAGGTGAGTAATGCTGTTCCGTTGTCATTGCATTTACCAATTCCATGGCGACCCAAGACATCACTCCAGGCTTCATACTCAGTTCCAACACAAGCATTAAAATCTCCGAGGAAGATCAGCTGATCCCTGGGCGGAATATTTAGCAAGACTGAGCATAGGTCATTATAGAACTTGTTCTTATCTTCATGGGTTGGGTGGATTCGCAATGTCATAAGTCTGTCATTGATTCCTTTAGGCAGTTCTTTAAGGGTCTTCACAAGCGAATACCTAATCGCAAATCCTACCCCAATATCTACCTAATTCCTACTTAGGTACTACTTACTACCTACTTATACCTATAATTCATGATAACGCGTAACTTACCTACAACAAAGATATTGTTAAACAAAATATATTGGTCACCCAATGTGTTGTTGTAGTTGTAGTCCCCAAGGTTTCCTACAGCATCTGTACTCTCAGTAAACCCGTTTACAATATATTTAAACCTAGTGTACCATATATGTAGGTCATGTAGGTATTGTAATACAGGTATGCAATACTTCAATACTTCAGTTAGTGCGTTTTTAAACTAATTAATAATCGAAAATGAGTAATTAAGTACCAATTATATCTAAATAATAATATTATCAGCGCGTTATTAACAAATATGCACAAACTGTTAGAATGAAACTAATATGAAACACCCGCGCACTGGCAGTCCGTTGACGACCTCGCGCTCTTCCGCACATTGCGCGGGACACGAGAAATATTACAGTAGTAAGGGACATACGCAGTGTTGAACTCGATATTTAAATTCAAACTTTTTAAACCGAAAACAAAATTCGAACAAGAAAATTATTATTTGAAAATCGAACATCTAAAATCTAGAATTTATTTGTGATGCGTTCATGTTCATTTTAAAAACTATTTAATGGTGGTGTGAACTTTTTGTTAAAAATAAAATTGTAAATAAATAAATATGGCGAAGGCAATGACTATGCTGCAGGGCTTGGGTCAAAAGATGAGCGGTAAAGAACATCAGGACTGCAGGACTCTGCAGGTGAACATGCCGCTACCGAGCCCCGTGGAAGTCGAATTCAATAAAATAACATTCACGGTATCGTCGGGATTGACGTCTAGAAGTAAGTACTTACCTATAATAACTATTATTATAGATTTGTTTTTTAATCGACTTCAAAAAAGGAGGTGGTTTTCAATTCGACTGTATTTTTTTTTATGTTTGTTGCCTCATAGCTTTCGACTGGGTAAACCAATTTTGAAAGCTTTGGTCTAGTTCTTGAAGTCGGTTTTTTTTTGTTAAAATTTGTGATTATTTATTTAAAGATAGTTTTCAGTAACGGCCTGTAAAACTAATTCATTTTTAAAAATTTTAGTCTAATACAAAATTGGTTAATAAACTTTGTCACGTACACCCTATTAGTAGTCATTAAATTAATATTCGAATTCGTTTAATAAAGTAGATATCTCAATCAACAAAGTCATAAACCCATGACTCTAATTACTTTTTAATTATAATATACTATAATTTTTGACTAATTGATACTTTAGAAAATTTTAGTGGTTTTGCCATTAGATCGCAAGTAGGTGGGTAGGTACTATTAGGTATTTAATACGTAAATAGGTATCGCTAAATCTATTACAATTAAAGTAAAATATCTGTATTAATTTCAAATTTACAGCTTTTCACTAAATCTATACGAAAGTATTTACGGTTCTTACGTTAAAAAATCTATTTTGAAATTTATTGTGTGCCTTTTTGTTTGTTTCGGCTAATCTCTGCAACGGCTAGAACGATTTTGACGGAACTTTCACTGGTAGATAGCTACGATATACTAGCAGAACGATTTAAAGAGTTGCTAAGTCTATTTTTATTTTAGACTAGCTGAGTCCCGTGGTGCTACCGGCGGTTAATGTTGTACCTTTAAAACCGCGGGAAACACCAAAAAAAAGTAGCTTAAGTTACTCCTTATTACATCAGCTATCTGCCTGTGAAAGTCCCGTCAAAATGGGTCCAGCTGTTCCAGTGATTAGCGGCAACAAACAGACAGCCAGACAGACAGACAAAAATTTAAAAATATGTTTTTTTGGTATATCTACCGTGTATACTCGTACATACATATATGCATTTAGTATAAAGCGGTTATTTTAATATTACAAAAAGACACTCCAATTTAATTTATTTCTATAGATGTACTCGTATTTGCGCGTATTGTAGAAAGTGGCCAATCAGCATTGTTGGCAGTCAAGGTTAACTTCAGTTGGGTATTATAGGCATTCATTTACATATAAAATTACCTTAATTAATGTACCTATTCATGTTAAAGTATAAGTTATTTGAGACGCGTGGACATAGGTATATGTTTTAAAATCAAATGATTATACGTAAATATATAAATGATATTACGATAATTCAATTAGCATCAAATTATTTTTGTAAATTATTTTTTTCAACTTAATAATTTTTTCCTAAACCGTAAATATTGGTAATAAATTTAAAGATTCAATTTCTTTATTTTCTTATTTTACTATGAAACATCAGTATCAATGAGTTTTTAGAATTCTTTGTCATATAACTTAAAATATGTATCCCTGAATTTTGAGCCAACCTAGCTCATAACATAAGTTTCGCTCTTTAAAATATTGCTAATATTATAATCTAACGAACGTACTGAAGTTTGGTAAAATACATTGCAGTAAGCAAATCATGTCTTTTATACAAAAGTAGCTATTTCCCGTGGCAAGCCCGCGTGTAGATATCACTCACGGTAATCACTTTTTGGGTTAATCTTTTATATATAAAATAAAGTCGTGTTAGTTACACTATTTATAACTCAAGAACGGCTGAACAGATTTGGCTGAAAATTGGTGGGGAGGTAGCTTAGAATCAGGAGACGGACATAGGATACTTTTTTTTAAAGGGACTTTTACCCTATTAGGGTATGCCAGTCCCATAAGGCCTTAGCTTAAACAAGTATCAATTTAAATATTATAAATATATCAAAAATAAATATCAAAATCGGTTCGATCCAGAGATTACCCCTTAAAACCCCACAAACTTTACCTATTTATAGTATTTATTTATTCATTTATTAGGGTTTGGTGCCAAAGGCAGAAAACGGGACCCTTATAGATTCGTCATGTCTGTCTGTCCGTCCGTATGTCACAGCCACTTTTTTTCGAAACTATAAGAACTATACTGTTGAAACTTGGTAAGTAGATGTATTCTGTAAACCGCATTAAGATATTCACACAAAAAAAATGGTTGTCTGTAAAGTCTGTTTACGGACGATAGTTTAACGTGACAACGTGATAACGAAACATTGATGAAATGATGAGAGATAGTTGCGGCGCAAACATTATTAATATTTGTACACTTTACATTGTACATACTTTGTACATTTGTACAATAATAAATGAATAAAAACTTTAATAATTTCGGACACCTAACACACAACGCCATCTAGTCCCAAACTAAGCAAAGCTTGTTATAAATACATATTATATACTTTTTTTAAAATACATACATAATAATTTGTAATATACATAGAAAAAATATCATTTTTACGGCAATTAACGCGATCACTTATTAGAAGGTTACATACCTCTAATTTGCCTGACGTTTCAACCAGGTTGCACTGGCCGTGGTCAAAGTACACACACAGTAAAAGTTAGTATACATAGAAAACACAAAACGCAGAAACAAAATATTTGCAGACCATACGTAAATTCGGTCCGACCCGCGAATCGAACCCGAGACCTCAAGCACAGCAGTGCTACCACTGAGCCACTGAAGCAGTCAAATACACATAAATAATTTAAAAAAAACTCGCAGTCCCTCCAGTCAGTTTAGTCTTGTCGAAGTTCCCGTTTAACCACGTAGCTCCACATCAAGGAAACCTATGGACTTTACAGGAAAATTACCCTAATATTCTCGCTTAAGGGATCAATTGATCAACTTCGGAACACCAAACATCAAAATTACACGAAAAGAAATCAAAATCTGATTTTAAAAAGTACTAATAGAAAAAAAAACTTAGATTTGATTTGAGAAGATGCATTGTACAGCAAAGAAGATAACTTCCTCTGGTGCACCTCGGTGCTTCTGTTTATTAGCATCACTCATTCAATTTCGTCTACCGTCAACTAACAATTTTTGTAACTGTCAATATGATTGCGTTTGTTCTGCATTCTTGTCTTAAATATTTAATTGATAAATTAAATTAAATTATATTTATTTGTAAGTAAATCTTTTTAGATATTTTTACACGTCGGACTTTACAGCTAGAAGAGACCGGCATTTCCTACGACTCACTCTGGGAAGAAATGCCTTAAAACCACAGAGATGTCGTTTTTTTTTAGTCCGAGAACATTGATTGCAAAAAAAATCTGTGCGAGTAGAGTATAGGATCTGGGTTGGCCTTTTGAAGAAAGGACCATAGTTTTGAGTCGGCCTGTCCATACAGACGGCATACGAGCCCCAGCCATCGTGTTACGACCCGAAGCGCGACACTACCGTCAGCAGGACATTTTGGGTAGGCCGGGGAAACACTCAAAGTCACCAGAAAGATACTAAATATGAACTTTGTAACAACTTTTTTTCTAGA
This sequence comes from Diaphora mendica, assembly GCA_949125395.1. Lineage (NCBI taxonomy): Eukaryota > Metazoa > Arthropoda > Insecta > Lepidoptera > Erebidae > Diaphora > Diaphora mendica. Next base: position 6,403,501 of record OX421319.1, read on the forward strand.
AAACATATTACAAGCCTAGACTATACTCACATTTATCATGAAATTTCGTCAGCATGTTCAGAATATCATATAACGTAGATACATGTCTTTTACATAATTTAAGTTGCTTGCAAAATTACTAGTATCAATCTTAACCAAATTTTAATCTTTATTGAACTGTAAATTTTAAATCACAGTTATTAAATTGATTGGTATTTTAACCTTTCGTTTTTGACAGAACCTGTTTGTTGACCTTGACGAATTTAATTCAAAGATAAACAAAATAAGTACCTAATCATTAAACACACATTTCTAATAGGCGTATAACAGCTCGTTCACACATGGTTTACGTATTAACAGTACTCTTTTTAAGGGGCGCGTCCCTAAAAACGCGCGAAAAGGCACTTGCAATTTTGCAAAACACAAACAACTCAATTCATATTTGAAACTAAAAAAAAAATCTCAGTAGTTTAATAAATCAGTCTACCAATCTACCGAGTGACATTTATAAAATAATTCTTTATTTTTGTGAAAAAAAGCCTTAACAAAGATCAAAATCATCGAAATCGACCTTTTTAATTGGCACACTCTGTCCTATTTCGTGCTCTATTTTAAATGTTTTTTTCTTATTTCGCGAGAAAAAAGTATGGAGAAAAGATTTACCGTCTTAGTTTTTTATTAATTCTCACCAAAAAGCCATAATCTAAGGCTAAACATCATTCATTTTTAGCAACAAAAGTTCCATACATTTTAGTACGTAGATATCGTCTCCCGTAAATTGCAATAAATACGTTTTATCGCGCTCAAAAAATTCAGTGCCCGCCGAATATTCAAGGTGACACCACGTCCGTTTGTAGTTCGCACTGAGCTCCATAATACGTAAATGACAAGTTTTAGGGTGGGTTGCCAGTGAGTGTCGAATTGTAACTGTTAATTTGTATTCTTGAATTGAATTTAATTTTTTTTAAAGAATAATTTCAAAGAAAAATATTAGTATTTTTTATTAACACAGAACTTATTTTTTAACTTGATAGGTATGTATATATCTAACTATATTTGTTAAGACGGAATCTTGCAACTCAATTTTGCAGATATCTTCAACCGATTGTGTTAAATTTTTGTAGGCATATGTATATAGCGTGACAATGCTATATTATGATGACATGGAGCTGATCTGATGTTGAAGCTGGAAGGTGGTCTTAAGAACTTTGTAACGACGGAACATATCGAGTTTGGAGTCGTTTGATTTGTCTTGACGAGTACTTTGAATACACTTTGACAGACCGAGACACTTTGAGAAATTGTTTTTAAAAAGTAAAAAAATTTTTTTTAATGATTTCTGTTAGAATTGAATAACTACTACTGAAATAATGAAAGACCTTAAAATTACAGTTTTATTTTTGACTGCATGGTTGGTCTAGTGGTTTAAGCGGTTGCCTCGCCGCTTCCTACTGTATCAGGTGTTGTGGGTTCAAATCCCACATGGGACAACACTGTGTGATCCACGAATTGTTGTTCTGAGTCTGGGTGTCCATTGTGTCCGTTTCATGTATGTTTGTAAAGTCCCCCGCGACACAGGATTTATTGGATATATACGGAAGTTGTCTTTTTTGAAAAAAAAACTAGCTGAGCCCCACGGTCTTACCCGCCATACTACATCAACCGCGGTTACTCCTTATATCATCAGCTACCTATCAGTAAAAATCCCATCAAAATCGCTCCAGCCGTTCCAGAGATTAGTCGGCACAAACAAACAGACAGACAGACAAAATTTTAAATTAAAAAGGGTCCCATCTACACTTTACGTCATTTCCATTATTATTCATCCCTTAAGTTCGAATTTAATCAATTGGTGAATTGTAAAACAATATATGCCCTATTTCTTACATTATCTGATATCTGTAATCTATATAAATAAAACAGGAAGGTGACTGACTGACTGACTGACATACCCAGAGATTAACGCACAGCCCAAACCACTGAAGTTAGAATCCTGAAATTTTGCATGTAGGTTCTTTATAATATAATATATAAATTTTAAGACAAATGGTTTGTTTTTTAACCGTCTTAAAAAAAGAAGGAGTTTATAAATTAACTGTATTTTTTTACCCGACCACGGCAAAGCCAAAGGAGGGTTATGATTTTGACAGGCTATGTATGTATGTTCATCTGTTCCCTCATAGCTCCTTAACTACTAATTAGAACTGGATAAATGAGGTATCGTCAGAAGTGCCTTGATCGTCCGCTGCTTATAGGCTATATGACGCGTCACTCAATTTAATGTGGCGCCCTCTAGCCGACATAAAGTACTGTATTAAAAAATGAATTTGACATAAATATGTCGTGTTTGGTATCATCGGAAAGGGTGTTACTTGTACATTTCAAATATATATATAGGTATTATTAGCATTTGCTGGTGACTTTGTTCGTATTTATTCAATTTTTTTTATATTTTTATGTTAGGTATTTAAAATATACTTTGCATGTAAATTATTATTATCACTACACCAAAACATTAAAAAAAAAACTTAAATTAAAATAGAAACGTACCATAACTCTTAAAAACACGTGACTACGGCTTTTCAAAACTTGTTTCATACTTTTTTAGCGTCGTTTTTTGTCAAAAAGTGAAAAAAGTACGTAAGTAAGCAAGATCTATGTAGTAAAATTTAGTCAATGTGAGCAATAAAAGCGATCAAAAATTATATTTTTAAGAAACATTATGTTCCATTAATATAACATATATCATACAAATTTTATTTCATAACATAGCATTAAAATCCGTTGATTACTGTTAAAGATCTAAGCTGACAGATAGCGCGAGCGACTTCATTTTATACTGTGTAAAAATATATTATTTGTCCATGAAATTAATTAAAAATGAATAGGTACACTTGAACCCCATTCTCGGCCGTTGACGAGTTACTTAAAGCCCGCAGGCTTTCCAATATGACTAAGATACATTGCGTGCTTTGTAGGACATTCTGAACATTCTTCAAAGGCGAACAGTTAATGAACATGTAACTAGAAGAAAAAACCGAAAGTAAATTTATTAGTTGCCAGGGTTAGTATGCAACAGTGCCCGATGCGTTTGTGTGCATGTAAAATATGAATGTGGGTGTTCAATCACAAATTCCCACGCTCAAGGACTACAGTCTTAACGGATACGGCAAAAAATTTATGCTCTGTTTACACTTAGCAGCACCGTATTATATTCAACTAGTGGTTGCCCGCGGCTCCGCCCGCGTATATGTCGGTTATCGAGGCAAATAGTGCCTATGTGTTATTCTGATGTATCATCACTACATAGTATAAAACAAAGTCGCTTTTTCTGTCCCTATGTCCTTATATCCCTATGTTTGCTTAAATCTTTAAAACTGCGCAACGGATTTTGATGCGGGTTGCTTTAATAGATAGAGTGATTCAAGAGGAAGGTTTTTATGTATAATAAATGCATAATATAGTGTGGAAACACTGTTAATTTTCGAGGTTTCTAATGTGATGTAGAAAATAAGCACATTTTTTTGAGCTTACATTGTAAACGCTGGTTGCACCCTACGAGATAGATCAAAATAATGTACTACAGTATTGTACACCTTAAAAAGTACTACAAAAAAGTCCGCGACGGTATATGTCTATCTCTTAGGGATAACCCACAACAACCATTTTTTATTCCTTTCTTTTTACGAGAAATAATGGCTTATTTACGAAGTGATTTTAAGCAATACAGAATGAATCCATATACAACTAAGTAAATTAAATACATTGTGCATTTAATATAGATTAAAATGGACATTTACAGTAACTAATTTAAATGAATATATTTGAAGATATTACAGATTTAAAATGCACGAATCGTGTCGTCTCGGCGGGGACATTTGAAATCCACCCGCGCGAAGCCCGCCCCGGCTTCGCGCGGTAAGCTATATTACTGTAAAGTTTCATCCAAATCCGTTCAGTAGTTCTTGCGCGAAAGAGTATTCGATGACAAAACAGAATGTTGCAATTTATCGGATCGATATTTATTGCGTTGACTCCATAAGCCAACGATAAAAAAAACTTTACGATAAAATGGACCAACAAAAATGTTAACAAAAAAAATCGACTTTAGGAACCGGACCAACTTGAAATGGGTCCACACGGGACGCACTAGCTTTAAAATAAAAAAATAATCATCAAAATCGATTCACCCAGTCAAAAGTTATGAGGTAACAAACATAAAAAAATACAGTCTTGTTTTTTTGTTTTTTTTTTTAAAGACACATCCCGCATTAGGAATAAACATCCTGTGTTGCAGGGGACTTTACAGACATACATGAAACGGACACAATTAACACTCAAACTCAGAACAACAATTTGTGGATCACACAAAGTGTTGTCCCGTGTAGGATTTGAACCCACAACACTTGGCAAATTGGCAAGTGGCGTGGCGACCGCCTAAACCACTAGGCCAACTGTGCAGTTCGTCACTGTCTGTACAGTCGAATTGAGAGCCTCCTCCTTTTTCGAGGTCGGTTAAAAACGGGGACCATGTGTGAACGGGCTGTAACTTAAGTAAAACTGAGTTTAATTATACGACAGCGGCTACGTAATGAACATCTGGATTAATTTTCTTTATCCTTTGCACGCTATCATACAAAGTGTAATGAGGTAATAAACGAACTGGGTTAATGATATAACCAGAGCTACTTTGTTTTACTTTGTATAGACGTAATTCATTATTATCAAGAAGAAAAGAATTATCTGAGTGTAATTTGACTATAATATACTTATATGTATTTAGTAATGTTTAAATTATCAGCAGTTTGGTAACGACAATACAAGCTTTGCTGCCTAGTTTGGAAACAGCCCCGTGTGTAAGATATATCAAGTTATTAATGTTATTTTTGACCTTAATTGATATGGACTTCGGCACTGTTATTTATACCTAAGCCTACCAATTTACTTAAAATGTTTTATATTACCTTGGCTATTAGCCATGTATCGAGAATAGACATACCTACTGATGCCATAAGAGAGTTTAATTATAAGTGTAATAAAATTTTTACAATAGAATACTTAAATCGTAACCACTGTGATTAAAAAAAGAAAATCTACTCTAATTCAGTCCATGGAGAATCATGCGCGGTCTCAAGAGAGACTATTGGAACCAACATGTCTGTATGATTTTCAGTAAAATCATCTGCTCCTTCAATTTCGTTCTGATCTAGCCACTCTAAGCCGTTGGCGCTTGCGCACAGTAACTCATTAGCTCGTCTTGTGACAATCCGTGAGGGTCGCACTTTGCGGAACATACGCGCTTGCTTAGCTGGTGCTGTAAAGTCGAAGTTTGAATGAAATTATTTTCTATCGAACGAATTAGTGAATGATCTTAATCGTATTACGATTACGCTTAAGATTAAATCTTAAGCATGTACAATCTGGATTAAATGGACCAAAATAGTATAATTTTCTTTGTTTCAATAAAAAAAAAATTGTGTGATATTTGCCGAGACCCCCTCTCTCTCCAACGTAAGATTAGATGAGATTTGACTCGACCCCCTCCCCCCTTAAACATCTCACGTAATTTATGGACGCCCCCTAATGTGAGTAAAGACATAACAGACAACCGGTGCCTAAAAATTTTAATCGTCTTTTACTATATCATCGAATATTATTTTTAAAAAATCCTTTATTGCATTCGCACAAGGAGGATCCGGTCCTCAGTAATAGTATTTAATATTTATTATAGATTTTGGATCAGACGATACTATCTATCTATCTACAGCGCCATCTACCGAAGATACGTCGAACTGCGGAGTAACGAAGGAAACAAAGAAACTACCAATCCTGAATCGCGTAATAAAAGTTCTCGCGCCGATTATCAAATATACAACATTCCAACATTAACCGTTGGGCAGTTGGCCCGCCAGGCATGATCACCTCGCGTGGTCGGAGGATCCTCCCTTTGTGTTGGAGGGACATATCACCCGTACCCTCCACAGTGGTGACCCCGACGTGATTGGAAGCAGCCTTCGAAGCAGCATCGACACGCCACCATCATATTCACTCCCACAGCAAGTCTCACAGCCAGCCAGCAACTTCGTCCTCAACAGGGATACCCCACAAGCAGGAAGCGACCGCTCCAACCTGGTTTACCCCTACGGCCTCATCAGCGTCTAGGCACAGCACACTGCAGCTGCGGTTCATGTAAGCAGAGCATCTCTCTCCCGTCTATGCAGCTGCCAGCCACTACGCAGAAAACCACCCCGACTCACTGGGGATATCACCTCGCACCGCCTGCCTTCCCGATTCACTGGGATCAGCGGGTACAGCGGCTATAACATTTATGAGGCGGCGCATCGGCGAGCAATATCATATAGGTTGTTTGATGTTTACTGCTAAACACGGCGGAGGTAGCAATATGATCAGGGGCTGCATGTCAACCAAGTTGTGCCGGTAAAATATCCGCTTGTGAAGATCTTATGAGCAGTACAAAGTACATAAATGTACTGGAAACTGCGATATCGCGTTTACTTACCTACTGCATTTTGGTTGATACAAACTTGAATGACGTCAAATTCCAACAAGACAATGCTCCTTGACATAAATCAGCAACCACAATGCGTTGGTTTAGAAATAACAACATTGACTTGTTAGATTGGCCGGCGCAGTCCCCAGATCTGGGGTTTAGATCTGGGGACTGCACCCCATCGAGCATCTTTGGGGTATTCTGAAGCGCCAGGTCTGTAAGCATAGCATTACATCCAAGACAGTATTAAAATGCCTTAATTCAAGAATGGATTGGCTTAACTGCAGCCGAATGAACAAGGCTTCTAAGCAGCATACCCCAAGGAATCGCTGCTGTGATCAAGGTTAAGGGTGGACAAAATAAATATTAGTTTTTTAAGTCATAAGATGTTTAATATAATAATTTTGAAATCAAAACTATACTATTTCCATTTCTTTATTTTCTCGATGACAGTTCTAATTTGATAGTTGTAGTGTTGTGACCAAATAAGTAATGATATCGATTATATATATTTATTATGTTTTGAACAAAGACAAATACAACAAAAACATTCAAATATATTTTTGCAAGCTGGGAACACTCAATGACCCACCACCATTTTGTGATTGTTTTAATCTGTCACTCGCAACAAGACGGTCGTGCTCTAAAGTCACTACATTTTTGTTCGCTGAGTTTTTTCACATTATCCATACATACATTACGTTGTGTATTTTGTGTTCCTCCGTGTTGATTGCTGTCCCAGCTGTCAAATGTCAAAATGCCTAAAGGATCTGTTCTGAAAAGGCAGGCGAGAGAACTGGTGATCAAGGTTCGTAATTATGTACTTTGAAGAAGAGTATCAAAATGGTGGCCCGCTATTACCACTGTCGCAAGTGCGAGAGCGTGTTTAGGCCGCATTAGAAATTATTGGACCTACAATTTCAAAAATTACTACTGGTACAAGCGGCACACAGGAAAATAAGCTTCGTACGCCGAAGAAAAAACGCCAACCACGTCGTATGACATCGATTGACAACTTCGATTCTGTCGCTGTTCGCCGTCATATATTTGACTATTACTTGCGCCAAGAAATTCCAACACTTTAAAAAAACTTGTTGTTTCTTTACGTGAATGTGGTTTGCCACATCCATGGCCAAAAATCGTCATTTAGCTTGGTTTTGAAAGAAATTGGATTTTCTTATAAAAAATCGAACAAACGTAAAATTTTGATGGAGCGTCATGACGTTGCAATAGCTCGCTGCGAATTTTTGAGCGAAGCCAAAAATATATCATATTGGTCAAATGTTATTTTCACTGACGAGACTTGGTTAAATGCAAACCACACAGTATCTAAGAACTGGACTGACGATACCGCCGCTTCCACTAGTTCAGTGCCAATGGGAAAAGGTGAACGCAGAACGCCTTATCATATGCCATGCAGGGTCATCGAAAGGATACGTGTCAGATGCTTTACTGGCCTTTAAATCCAAGAAAACAGTGGACTACCACGAAGAAATGAACGCAGAGATTTACGAAGGATGGTTTAAAGAAATGATGCAATCTAAGAAATGGTGCGATCTCTGGAAGAACCGTCGATAGTTATTATGTTACAAATTACTCCTGACAATTTGATAAAATGCCGACGCAGGCCAATAAAAACAAGAGATAATTGACTGGCTCTAACGTCATGGCGAAAATGTGGATTATACTTTATTAAAAGTACAATTAGTGAATATTTTAAAATCGAAAAAAAGCCTCCCTAAAAGATGTATTACCGACAAAATTGCAGCCGAATGTGGTCATTGGGTTCTTCGACTTCCGCCGTATCATTGCCAGTACAATGCTATAGAACTACTATGGGCTACTAGAGGGAGAGCTCATCGAGTGACAGCGACGATTCATCAGATTTTGATTAAAATAAATAAATAAAGAATCAACATAATATAATTACATCTTGTAATGAAATGTAATAAATTTGTACAAAATTATCCGGCAACAGCTTAGTTTCTTACACTTTGTAAAAAAATATCGGGTCTGTTATCGTATTACGTTTATCGATAGCTCCATCCCTATGAGTTTCCATCCATCTGCTATGACCTTGTACGTGCGTAAGCGTCATGTTTTTATTAAATAATGTATACATAATGCAAAAAAGACGCTCGTTCAAGTTTCCACAAAGAGCTGTCATCGAGAAAATAAAGAAATGGAAATAGTATAGTTTTATTCTTGGCCTTAAACATAAAAAAAACATAAATTATAGGGTGCCTAATACTTTTGGCCAAGACTGTATATATAGGCTTAATATCTAATTTGCAGTCAATTCGATAGATGATGAACTAGCAACTAAATTTACAAATAATCATCAACATCATCTCCATCGAAGGACGTCCACTGCTAGGCATAAGCCTCCCCCAAGGCTCTCTAAAACAGCCGGTTCTGTGTTGTGTTTTACTTTATAAAAATTGAATTATAATATCAATTGCAAAATAAAATAAAAAATTACTAAAGGTGCATCCAATTTAAAAAAAACAATGACCTAATAGGTAGGTCATTGTTTCATCATATGGATATAAGGTGAAAGAATGCATGTTTCGTAGACAGTTGAATTGCACGAACCGAGATTTGCTGGGGCTTCTGTTCTGTGGCTGGGGCAGATCACGACATTCTTATATTTCAAAATGTGAACAGGGCAGATTGATGAAATCAACTCGTTACTCAATTTCATGAACGAGTCGCTTGGCAACTGCAAGATGTGGTTGGATGCAGTGAAATGTAGGTATTTAGTTCAGTTTTACAACGTCCATAAAGCTATTTCCGCTCTGGCAATTTATTTATCGCCAGTTAAACTGTCATTCACAGATTGAAAGGGTGCTTTAAAAGTGACTGAATGACGACTGTACGAATTTTCGTTAAAACCAAGAGAGAAGAAACGTTGAATACTTGAATACAAGAGAATTTGAACTCTTTGTAAAATATCTGAATTAAACGGTGGTAATATTTCTAAAATTGGCAGATATACGCATTTGCAGAAGCATGCTACTTTATCTTACAAGCATGAAAATTGTTCACCTTCTTTTTTAGTTAATCACGACTCTGAATAAATATTTTTTTTTGCATATCCGGTACGGTACACGGCCTATTGCTCTAGAAATAAGACGATAGTTATACATTACCATGTCATGTGATTTGGCGATATCTACATGAAATGTAACAAAAACGTACTACCATCTAAAGAAGACACGCCGAAGTATACAAATTACTAACACTGTATCGCAAAAAAATAATAAAACCATTTCATTTCAAACTGTGGACTGTGGGCCGCGGCCCAACAGGATATGATAACCTTGATCGGTCAGAAGGTCTTCTGTTTGTGTTGGAGGAGTATAACATATGAATTGACGGACTAATACAAAAACAGCACAATATTATAAAAAAAAAGAATTTTTAACATCAGTGTATTTAGAAGCACAGAATTTTAGGTAACGTAAGTCACAATAACAATGTGTGAACATAAATCTGCATTTTTTGCAATATAGTTTGCTAAATAATAAATCTAAAATAATAAATCTTCGCCAAAACTGAAAGCAGATTGGTTAATCTGCTGTCGAAATTGTACGATTACGATACAATTGCTGATTGGTGATTGATTATTCTCTGCCTCACGGATAGTGTGCTATTTATTGACTGCCTCGTTGGCGCAGTGGTAGCGTCCGCGACTCCTGTGCATGGGGTTAGGGTTCGATTCCCGGGTTTGTATGATCTGCAAATATTTGTTTCGGAGTTTGGGTGTTTTCTATGTATAATATGTATCTATTTACGAAAAAAATACATATGTATATAAATCAGTTGTCTAGTACCCATAATATAATACAGGGTCTAGATGGCGTTGTGTGTTAAATGTCCGAAAATATTTATTTATACCTATTTATTTATATCAAAGGAAAATAAAGCGTAGGCACTCCTTCTTAAAAGGCCGGCAACATAGGTACTTCTTATTATGCAGTCAGGGTGTTCAGGATAGCGAGGATTAGGATTCAGTAAATAACAAGACGTACCTCGGGTGTCGACGGCCATTGACCAGACATGACTGTTGTCGGTGTTGCCATAGACTATTTATTTAGTAATATATGATCCGTAACACTTGTGACGCCTCCGGTGTTGCGGGTTGCGGGTGTCCATGGGCGGCGGTAATCGCTTACTATTAGGTGATACGTCTGCTCGTTTGCCCCCTATTCAATTAAAAAAAAACAAATCATATGCTTTCTAGCAATATATTTTATTTTACAGATATTTTTAAAATATATGAAAATAAATGAATATATATTTAAATAAAATATGTGAAATGAAACGTCATACCTGGACAGTCAATTCCTCCGAATAAATTTTAAAGAAATATATTTATACACTGTACACATAAATATATACCTACATTAATTCAAACCGTCATCACCGTCATCACACACATAGTATAAAAAAACTTCGTTTAAAAAAACCGACTTCAAAAACCAAAAAGTATAAAATAACTTAATTGTACGTGCTACCTATTCATAGGTTTGAAATCGGTGCCAAGCCAAATGTAATAGTGGGTACCACACCACACTCGCTATATTTCGAGACGAACGTCAACGACGTCACCGACGCTTCGGTTGTTTTGTTCTACGCGAAGAGCAGAGAGCTATCCCGCTCAGGGTCACGCGCGGCGAGTGCGGTACCTACTATTACATTTTGGCTTGGCACCGACTTCAAACCTATGAATAGGTAGCACATACAAAACAAGTTATTTTATACTTTTTAGTTTTTGAAGTCGGTTTTTTTAAACGAAGTTTATTTTTTTCGCTTTTTGGTCTTTCTCAAGTCTCTCATCATCATTATTGCACCTAAATAACTTGAAAGAATACGACTAAAGGTAACGTACATACATATGCCATTTAAAGATTTATCTTCCAACTCCTAACCGTTAAGGAGTTTTATCTTCCATCATTAGCTCCTCATCATGAACTGTTGACTACCAAATGTAAATACTGTAATAACTTTAGAAAATATATGAAAAACATAGTACGTGCCTATGAAATTTGAGGGTTTCCTTCGATTTCCTTGGGATCCCGTCATCAGATCCTAATATGGTGGCAATGGGACCATATGGGGAGCATATCCTTTCGAATACAAAAAGAATTTTCAAAATCGGTCCACAATTGACGGAGTAATCAGTGTACCTACATATAATAAACAAAAAAAAATACCGATGAAATTGAGATCCTCCTCCTTTTGGAAGTCGGTTAAAAACAAAGTCGATTCCGCTCTCTGTCTGTCCCTATAAATGCATAGATCTTTTAAACTACGCAACGGATTGTGATGCGGGTTTCTTTAAATAGATACTTAGAGTGATTCAAGAGGAAGGTTTTTATGTAAAACTAGTGGTTGCCCGCGGCACCGCCCACGTGTATGTCGGTTATCGCGGTAAATAGTAGCCTGTGTTATTCTTATGTATAAGCTATATTACTGTAAAGTTTAATCTAAATCCGTTCAGTAGTTTTTGCGTGAAAGAGTAACAAACATCCACCCATCCATCCATCCATCCATACTTACAAACTTTCGCGTTTATTATATTAGTATAGATAAATGCATAATATAGTATGAAAACACTGTTAATTTTCGAGGTCTCTATTTCTAATGTGATGTAGCAAATAAACACATTTTTTTGCGCTTACATTGCAAACGCTGGTTTGCCTACGAGATAGATCAAATTAATGTACTACAGTATACATCTTAAAAAGGTCTACAAAAAAGTCCGCGACGGTATATTATATCTATCTCTTAGGGTTAACCCACAATAACCATTTTTTATTCCTTTCTTTTTACGAGAAATAATGGATTATTTATTATTTACGAAGCTATTTTAAGCAATACAGAATGAATCCTTATACAATTAAGTAAATTAAATACATTGTGCATTTAATATTGATCAAAATGGCCCTTTCCAGTATCTAATTTAAATGAATATAATCGAAGTTATTACAGATTTAAAATACACGAATCGTGTCGTCGGCGAATCTGAAATCCACCCGTGCGAAGCCGGGGCGACAGTGTGTCAACTCGCGGGTTCTACGTTTGGCCTATAACACTTATAATTTATTCAAAGTCTTGTGTATTGTCTTGTGTTTAAAATCGTTAAGGTGAATTTCTAGCAAAAAAAAATTAATGAGGAATTCTTAATGACAACACCACTACATTCCTCAAAATAAGCATTAGTTATGTGAATTTATATCTAGATGAGTAGCATGCAATCTCAAATGCCATTATTGAACTTTCTATCATCGTCACTTTCAAGATGAAAGAAGACCGTGAGAAAGCTAGCCTGTGGCACAAATGGTCTGGTTCTACCGGACTGATACTTGTCGTAATTGTCATTAAGCAATCGTTCCTTGTCCCCGAGTGAGCGAGGTCACCAGAGCCTCAACCAGGCTCTTAAGCTGCAGGTATTCACGGGTGGGGGTAGTCACTTACCATCAGCAGACTCATTATTATTTGGCTCAAATCATTTACTACTTTAAGGGACAGATTCACTACTTGCATTTAAAATCCCTGATAGATGTTAACTTATGTCATATAACCAAAGATTTCGGTTTTGCAAGGTTTAAATAGAGATGTCAGAAATACATAAATATATCAGCAACTTTTATCTGTCAAATAATGCTACATGTCAGATAACTATCTGCAACTTTATCAGGAACCGGTGAAATTGGCCCTAAATGTTAAGCGGCGACGTCCTATCCAAATGCTATGAGTTCTATATCGTCTATAGACAAATGTCAGCTGATCACAGTCATCTATCTATATGTACCTGTATAATATAATACGAAAATAACTCTGTCTAAACTGCTCAAATAATTTTAGTAAATCATGGAGATTGGGCAGACCTTTGCAAAGAACATAGTAGAAGTCCGTTCTACTGTAAAACGGACATAGAAGTTCTACGCAGACAAAGTAGCGGGCATCAACCAGTATTTACATAAGCGTTTAATCTATACTAATATTATAAACGCGAAAGTTTGTAAGTATGGATGGATGGATGGCTGGACCAATGGATGGATGGATGGATGGATGGATGGATGGATTGATGGATGGATGTTTGTTACTCTTTCACGCAAAAACTACTGAACGGATTTGGATTAAACTTTACAGTAATATAGCTTATACATCAGAATAACACATAGGCTACTATTTGCCGCGAAAACCGACATACACGCGGGCGGTGCCTCGGGCATCAACTAGTTTATAATATAATCCGGGTACATTACATACCCACATATTTCAGCGACGAGCGGTTAACCAACGTTTTATGATTTATAATATTGTCTTAACCAGGTACTTATCGGTCCTCAAATATTCACGTATTTAGCTGCTAAATATCATGGTTTGTTTACTGAAGTATCGCCAAAAACATATTTAAAAATATTTAAGAAAATATGCCTACTTACAAGAATTTTCTTAGATGTCTATCTTATTGCAGTCTGTTTAAAGTACTACAGATCAGGATTTAAATAGTAGGTAGGTAGATATTTAACGCTACAAAAATAACGAACAAGGAAAATATACAAATAATAATAATCTAGACACGCGGCAGCGTGTCAAGTCAAGTGTATACTTATACTAGGATGGGTTAGAATTTTTTAAATAACTATTCTGATAAAAAAAGACGCGCGAAGTCCCTCCGCGCGGAAGAAGTGAAACTTGGTAATGTGCAACAGTGCTTTCATACCCCCTCCATGGTGGCGTTAAACGTATAACGCAACCGTTAAATGTTTAACGTAACCTTGTAGGAAGGCGCATTAGAAGTTTCACTTCAAAAATATATAAAGTGGAAAATAGAACGTCCTCCTTTTTTGCACTTGGTTAAAAATGACAAATATAATTTATAAATTAATAAACTTACAAACATTTAAATATGAATACATACATTCAAATAAACATACAGCAAATATTTATTGCAGAGATAAATAGTGATCCTTGATCAGTATTCGAAATACGTTTGAAAACTTCGTAATGTGCAACAGTCCGTTCATACCCACTCCATGGTGGTGTTAAACGTTTAACGCCACTTTGTTGGAAGTCACATTAGAAGTTTCACTTCAATAATAATAACGCTTATTCACTCAATCAATTAATTACAAATTTAAGAATACTGTCACTTAAACTAGGTTTTCCTGTGCAATAAGTATTCTTGTCACCTTTTGTTACGAGAATATGCTAGCCATTCATTATGTTACCGACCGCAAAATGATAAGCAACGATAAGGGAATAACTAAACGTTAAATATACTAACTACTATAAACACGGTCACATTCTACGCTTAATAATGCAATTAAACAAGTACAATTTTTTTTAAAATAAAAAACAAGACTGCGTCAATATTTAACAATAAAAACATATAAGTTTTATATATATTCGTAATCACCGTAGAAAATTCTTTATTTTGATATCGATATACTCGATGTATTTTGAAAACATTATTTTTTTTATTACTTTTTGGCGCCAAAAACCTTATTTTATTTTTTTTATAATTTTGATGTACCCAGTGTCATTCTCACGACTAAGACGAATCTATTGACACCACTCACAAAAAATACGACAAGCCGTTTAGGCTCTAGGGCGTGCCAAAGAAATATACATACATACACTCGAAAAACATAACCCTCCTTTCGCAGTCGGGTAAAAATAAATCAAGTAATAATATGACACAATTAGATTAGCGATACAATAGATAGTGTCGGAGAAACATGCACTGGGTCATAAAAAACTGAGGTCCAATTATAGAGGTATAATTAATTTCGTTATAACGAATTAAGTCTTTCAACTAATCAAGTAAAAATCTACGCAACCATATTTATTATGTACTAGCTGACCCGGCGAACTTCGTACCGCCATATTTAGATATCTGTCTCAGCTTCCCACAGGCAGTGTACAGTCGCGGACAAAAAATACTTACCGTTATCTTTTATTTTTTTCTTTCTAGCAAAAAAAGAATGAATGAAATCGGACAATGTGTCATTAAATTACAACTAAGTACATATTTTGACTTTCATAACCCTCACAGACCGAAACCAAACCAAAATGTAATAGTAGGTACCGCACTCGCCGCGCGTGACCTTGAGCGGGATAGCTGCTCTTCGCGTAGAACAAAACAACCGAAGCGTCGGTGACGTCGTTGACGTTCGTCTCGAAATATAGCGAGTGTGGTACCTACTATTACAATTGGCTTGGCACCGATTTTAAACCTATGAATAGGTAGCACATACAAATTAAGTTATTTTATGCTTTTTAGTTTTTAAAGTCGGTGTTTTTAAACGAAGTTTTTATTTTTGTTATTTTTCTTCCAATAAAAAAAAAAAAAGTGGTGCACTCTCTTGGTACACCCTGATACTGTTTATTCTGCATCTTATTCCAGTATAGTTTAATGTAGTTCGCTCGAGTTGCGATAGATGGCGCTAGATGTACATTGGTATATATATATATATATACACACATCAAAAGTGTCTAGGGATCAAGCATTTTTATGCGGATTTCTTGAGATTGAGATGTGGCTTTGGCCCTGGCCTGCTCAGTCGCCAGACTTGAACCCGATTGAGCATGCATGGGATATGCTACAGAGAAGAGCTCTGCCGAATATGGAGGGTATCCAGTCGCAAGAAGACCTTTTTTTGTTGTTGCAACGAACATGGGCGGCCATTCCACAGCGTGATTTGGATGAACTCATTTTGAGTATGCCAAACCGATGTTCTTGTGTTAGTGTTCGCGGTAGAAACACGGATTATTAATTGTTTAAGTTACCTAATAAAATTTTAAAGAAAACTGTTATTTCAGTCTTTTTTCGAACTTTAATGTTAGTGGTTGAAATGTCAAAAATCCTTTTATTAGGAAAATGGCAAATTTCTTTATTAATGCAAAGGTGACTTGGTTTATCGTTACTGTGACAAACGAAAACACTTTATTTGATGAATCCTTAAAGAAAATTTTAATTAATATCATAATATTATAATAAAGAGGAAGGTTTTTATGTAAAACTAGTGGTTGCCCGCGGCACCGCCCACGTGTATGTCGGTTATCGCGGTAAATAGTAGCCTGTGTTATTCTTATGTATAAGCTATATTACTGTAAAGTTTAATCTAAATCCGTTCAGTAGTTTTTGCGTGAAAGAGTAACAAACATCCACCCATCCATCCATCCATCCATACTTACAAACTTTCGCGTTTATTATATTAGTATAGATAAATGCATAATATAGTATGAAAACACTGTTAATTTTCGAGGTCTCTATTTCTAATGTGATGTAGCAAATAAACACATTTTTTTGCGCTTACATTGCAAACGCTGGTTTGCCTACGAGATAGATCAAATTAATGTACTACAGTATACATCTTAAAAAGGTCTACAAAAAAGTCCGCGACGGTATATTATATCTATCTCTTAGGGTTAACCCACAATAACTATTTTTTATTCCTTTCTTTTTACGAGAAATAATGGATTATTTATTATTTACGAAGCTATTTTAAGCAATACAGAATGAATCCTTATACAATTAAGTAAATTAAATACATTGTGCATTTAATATTGATCAAAATGGCCCTTTCCAGTATCTAATTTAAATGAATATAATCGAAGTTATTACAGATTTTAAAATACACGAATCGTGTCGTCGGCGAATCTGAAATCCACCCGTGCGAAGCCGGGGCGACAGTGTGTCAACTCGCGGGTTCTACGTTTGGCCTATAACACTTATAATTTATTCAAAGTCTTGTGTATTGTCTTGTGTTTAAAATCGTTAAGGAGAATTTCTAGCAAAAAAAAATTAATGAGGAATTCTTAATGACAACACCACTACATTCCTCAAGATAAGCATTAGTTATGTGAATTTATATCTAGATGAGTAGCATGCAATCTCAAATGCCATTATTAAACTTTCTATCATCGTCACTTTCAAGATGAAAGAAGACCGTGAGAAAGCTAGCCTGTGGCACAAATGGTCTGGTTCTACCGGACTGATACTTGACGTAATTGTCATTAAGCAATCGTTCCTTGTCCCCGAGTGAGCGAGGTAACCAGAGCCTCAACCAGGCTCTTAAGCTGCAGGTATTCACGGGTGGGGGTAGTCACTTACCATCAGCAGACTCATTATTATTTGGCTCAAATCATTTACTACTTTAAGGGACAGTTTCACTACTTGCATTTAAAATCCCTGATAGATGTTAAGTTATGTCATATAACCAAAGATTTCGGTTTTGCAAGGTTTAAATAGAGATGTCAGAAATACATAAATATATCAGCAACTTTTATCTGTCAAATAATGCTACATGTCAGATAACTATCTGCAACTTTATCAGGAACCGGTGAAATTGGCCCTAAATGTTAAGCGGCGACGTCCTATCCAAATGCTATGAGTTCTATATCGTCTATAGACAAATGTCAGCTGATCACAGTCATCTATCTATATGTACCTGTATAATATAATAAGAAAATAACTCTGTCTAAACTGCTCAAATAATTTTAGTAAATCATGGAGATTGGGCAGACCTTTGCAAAGAACATAGTAGAAGTCCGTTCTACTGTAAAACGGACATAGAAGTTCTACGCAGACAAAGTAGCGGGCATCAACCAGTATTTACATAAGCGTTTAATCTATACTAATATTATAAACGCGAAAGTTTGTAGGTATGGATGGATGGATGGCTGGAGCAATGGATGGATGGATGGATGGATTGATGGATGGATGTTTGTTACTCTTTCACGCAAAACCGACATACACGCGGGCGGTGCCTCGGGCATCAACTAGTTTATAATATAATCCGGGTACATTACATACCTACATATTTCAGCAACGAGCGGTTAACCTTCTCGCGTTGTGACATGCTTCTCGATTTTATAATCGAAATAAACAATCTACACAAAAAATATACCTACCTATTTCTTTGAGAAAATTAAAACACTACATTATTCCTTCTATTTAACATTGAAACCAAAAACTTTATAAACGTTTTATAATTTATAATATTGTCTTAACGCTGCGTCTGTTTATTACGTAGGTAACTGCTACTGTCTCGGTTTATTTACTTCTAATGTCTGACCTTTCCAGCGTGTGACTGTTTGCCCCGGCCCCTATCGCTGCCACAAGAGAGCTACAAAAACTAAAGTTGAAATTAGGTACTTATCGGTCCTCAAATATTCACGTATTTAGCTGCTAAATATCATGGTTAGTTTACTGAAGTATCGCCAAAAACATATTTAATATGCCTACTTACAAGAATTTTGTTAGATGTCTATCTTATTGCAGTCTGTTTAAAGTACTACAGATCAGGATGTAAATAGTAGGTAGGTAGATATTTAACGCTACAAAAATAACGAACAAGGAAAATATACAAATAATAATAATGCCGCGTGTCAAGTCAAGTGTATACTTATACTAGGATGGGTTATAATTTTTTAAATAACTATTCTGATAAAAAAAGACGCGCGAAGTCCCTCCGCGCGGAAGAAGTGAAACTTGGTAATGTGCAACAGTGCTTTCATACCCCCTCCATGGTGGCGTTAAACGTATAACGCAACCGTTAAATGTTTAACGTAACCTTGTAGGAAGGCGCATTAGAAGTTTCACTTCAAAAATATATAAAGTGGAAAATAGAACGTCCTCCTTTTTTGCACTTGGTTAAAAATGACAAATATAATTTATAAATTAATAAACTTACAAACATTTAAATATGAATACATACATTCAAATAAACATACAGCAAATATTTATTGCAGAGATAAATAGTGATCCTTGATCAGTATTCGAAATACGTTTGAAAACTTCGTAATGTGCAACAGTCCGTTCATACCCACTCCATGGTGGTGTTAAACGTTAAACGCCACTTTGTTGGAAGTCACATTAGAAGTTTCACTTCAATAATAATAACGCTTATTCACTCAATCAATTAATTACAAATTTAAGAATACTGTCACTTAAACTAGGTTTTCCTGTGCAATAAGTATTCTTGTCATCTTTTATTACGAGAATATGCTAGCCATTCATTATGTTACCGACCGCAAAATGATAAGCAACGATAAGGGAATAACTAAACGTTAAATATACTAACTACTATAAACACGGTCACATTCTACGCTTAATAATGCAATTAAACAAGTACAATTTTTTTTTAAATAAAAAACAAGACTGCGTCAATATTTAACAATAAAAACATATAAGTTTTATATATATTCGTAATCACCGTAGAAAATTCTTTATTTTGATATCGATATACTCGATGTATTTTGAAAACATTATTTTTTTTATTACTTTTTGGCGCCAAAAACCTTATTTTTATTTTTTTATAATTTTGATGTACCCAGTGTCATTCTCACGACTAAGACGAATCTATTGACACCACTCACAAAAAATACGACAAGCCGTTTAGGCTCTAGGGCGTGCCAAAGAAATATACATACATACACTCGAAAAACATAACCCTCCTTTCGCAGTCGGGTAAAAATAAATCAAGTAATAATATGACACAATTAGATTAGCGATACAATAGATAGTGTCGGAGAAACATGCACTAGGTCATAAAAAACTGAGGTCCAATTATAGAGGTATAATTAATTTCGTTATAACGAATTAAGTCTTTCAACTAATCAAGTAAAAATCTACGCAACCATATTTATTATTTACTAGCTGACCCGGCGAACTTCGTACCGCCATATTTAGATATCTGTCTCAGCTTCCCACAGGCAGTGTACAGTCGCGGACAAAAAATACTTACCGTTATCTTTTATTTTTTTCTTTCTAGCAAAAAAAGAATGAATGAAATCGGACAATGTGTCATTAAATTACAACTAAGTACATATTTTGACTTTCATAACCCTCACAGACCGAAACCAAACCAAAATGTAATAGTAGGTACCGCACTCACCGCGCGTGACCTTGAGCGGGATAGCTGCTCTTCGCGTAGAACAAAACAACCGAAGCGTCGGTGACGTCGTTGACGTTCGTCTCGAAATATAGCGAGTGTGGTACCTACTATTACAATTGGCTTGGCACCGATTTTAAACCTATGAATAGGTAGCACATCCAAATTAAGTTATTTTATGCTTTTTAGTTTTTAAAGTCGGTGTTTTTAAACGAAGTTTTTATTTTTGTTATTTTTCTTCCAATAAAAAAAAAATAAGTGGTGCACTCTCTTGGTACACCCTGATACTGTTTATTCTGCATCTTATTCCAGTATAGTTTAATGTAGTTCGCTCGAGTTGCGATAGATGGCGCTAGATGTACATTGGTATATATATATATATATATATATATATATATATATACACACATCAAAAGTGTCTAGGGATCAAGCATTTTTATGCGGATTTCTTGAGATTGAGATGTGGCTTTGGCCCTGGCCTGCTCAGTCGCCAGACTTGAACCCGATTGAGCATGCATGGGATATGCTACAGAGAAGAGCTCTGCCGAATATGGAGGGTATCCAGTCGCAAGAAGACCTTTTTTTGTTGTTGCAACGAACATGGGCGGCCATTCCACAGCGTGATTTGGATGAACTCATTTTGAGTATGCCAAACCGATGTTCTTGTGTTAGTGTTCGCGGTAGAAACACGGATTATTAATTGTTTAAGTTACCTAATAAAATTTTAAAGAAAACTGTTATTTCAGTCTTTTTTCGAACTTTAATGTTAGTGGTTGAAATGTCAAAAATCCTTTTATTAGGAAAATGGCAAATTTCTTTATTAATGCAAAGGTGACTTGGTTTATCGTTACTGTGACAAACGAAAACACTTTATTTGATGAATCCTTAAAGAAAATTTTAATTAATATCAATCAGGAGAAAAGTTATTGCAAAAATATATGTTGATCCCTAGACACTTTTGATGTGTATATATAATATATATATATATATATATATATATATATATATATGTATACATGTATACAAGAATTGCTCGTTTAAAGGTATTAGATTACTTGCTAAAAAAACCTTTTATTATATATCCTATATAACCTTTTTAATTAATTAAGCATTATGAAATTATGGGTCGCAGCTTACATCACAACCTTGTAAGCTGTAAGTATTTAAAATATAAAGGTCGTAAAAGGATTACGTGCAGATTAATTACCACAATTCCTGATACAGTTCTTGAGAATCGGAAACTTGTTTCCGGCAGGTAACAGGTTGACAGGATCCTTTAACGAGTTTTGCAAAACTGAGGTCATTGAACCTTATATACTACTAGCTGACCCAAGCAACCTCGTTTGCCTCCAAACTACCATCCCCCGTTTTAACCCCAAAAGGGGGTTGATTTCTAAAGGTACATTATTAGTGCACCTCCACACCGTCTATAGAGTATACATTTTAAATTTCAAGTCTCTTACTTCAAAAACATAGGACTTTCATACAAACGTCCAATCCCCGTTTTACCCCCTTAGGATGTCTACACCCTATAAGGAACCTACCTACCTTAATTTGTTTACTGAAAACCTCAGATTATGACAGAAAAAAAAATTCAAGTAAATACAAGTGACGCAGTTACGCCGCCACAATAACTACATCGATAACCGAAAGACAAATTCATAAAAAACAATAATATCATTTACATGTATTTATCGGGTGGTCATCGTGCCCACAACACATTGCGCGTATGCATGTAAATTCAAATAAAAACATTTGGATGATTCAATACATTCTTTGTTGCTAATTTTCATAATACCTACTTGTGTACATCAAGCTTGCACAGAAATTAGGGTCCGTTCACACCAGGGTTGATAAAATCATGATTTTTATTAAAAAATCGGATTAATTTTTATGATTTTTTGATTTTGTTTAAATCGGATTTTTTTTATTTAAATCAGATTTTTTGATATTTTTACTTTCTTGTCTTTTTATTACTTTAATGATTAGTTGTCGGAGGAAGTCCCTAGACAATTTTTGGCCGATTTGGTTACATTAAAAATGTAATGATTTAAATCACTGATTTCGTGGCATTGTCATTTACTTGTGTCGTATATACATAATACGACACAAGTAAATGACAACGCCACTAATTTAAAAGTTTATAAGAAAATTATAATACAACAATCAAATACAGTTGTAAATAAAATACAAAGCAAAAGCGAAGTTTTGAATAAAACGTAGCATAGGTACTTCCTTAAAAGTGTGTTAGGTGAAGGACCGGCAACGTTGCCAACATTGTACTCACCACAAGATTTGTTTTTACGTTAGGGCTGCCACCAACTTTTTTTCGTAATCATAATAATCTTTCTATATTTATAGTATATTTTTCAATCCATTTACTCCACCAAGTAAGATGGAGTAAATGGAATGGATGGAACGTTTTGTATTCCTCGGTGACACACATCTTAGATCCTTATAAGGTCGTCGGAATTTTTGGAGCTAATGGTATCTAGCCACACTACCATATTCTATGACTTTTACGGCACAGGCTCTAAGATTATGGAACTCCTTGCCGAGATCCATTAGACGTGCCCAAGCACTGACAGCATTTAAGAATATGGTTAAAGATCACTACATAAATTCATTATAATCTCAATAGCTGTTGTACCTACATGATTAAATGCTTGTTATTTATGGATATGCATTGTATTATATTTATATTGTATATCTTTGTATGCATGTGTATGTATTTATATTTTTATTTAACACCACCATTGCTTTATAACACATACACTACCTTTTTCTTTCCTTCATTTTTTTCTCCTGTCTATATGTCCACCCAAAGGTTACCTGGAAAGGATTGCTTTTATTTTAGCAATAAAGCCGCCCATTGTACAAATCTTCTTAAAATATTGAAGTCTAAATGCCATTTTGATGTCCTCTCCTGGACGTAGCACTCACCTTATTAAAGTGGTTTTTGATCTATAATATCACACTGGCCAGACAAGATGAATAGGGGAGTATACACTCCGTAATAATACGAATGATATCTTTATATACATGTTACATAGTATAAAATGAAATTGCTTCCGAGTTTAACTTTTTTAACTTCTTGCGCATAAGTCGACTTCAAGCTTCTTATTTTTGTGTAAACTTCTTTACTTTCAAACCCCGGTATGTTCATAGCGTCACCTATTCGTAAAAGTGCCGCATCTCGGGCTCGCTTATTTTTGTAGCTAGGGGCTTTACAGTGTAAAGGCATTGCTGTTTGACATACTCCTGCACAAATTTATAAGTTATTAGCTGAGCCCCGCGGTGTTACCTGCGGTAAAACAAAAACCGCGGGTGACACCGCAGGGCAAAGCTAGTCTACTACTACTACTGCACCGTCAACTACCACTGTCTCTCCTATACATTTTGATCCATCCTAAGGTTGCCTGGAAAAGATTGCTTTTGGCAATAAGGCCGCCATTTGTACACTACATCTCACATTTTATGTACTCTTGTAACTGTGTAATATTATGGTGTACAAATAAAGAGTTTTCTGTCTATCTATCTAGTCTAAAAAAACTGACTAAGTTACTCCTTATATCATCAGATATCTACCAGTTAAAGTCCCGTTAAAATCGGTCCAGCCGTTCTAGAGATTAGCCGGAACAAACAGACAGACAGACAGACGAACAGACAGACAAAAATTGTAAAAAATGTTATTTTGGTTTACGTACCGTGTATACATACATATGCATTTAATAAAATGCGGTTATTTTAATATTACAAACAGACACTCCAATTTTATTTATTTGTATAGATGTATTCGATCTACTTTGCCATTTTCTGTAGGTACAACAACTCGAGCGTACGGTCCGACGCAAATACAAAAATGCAAGTCAGGGAGAAGGGCGCGCGGGACGTGGCTACTCGCAGTTCACTCGCAAAAAATAGAAAACGTTCTAATGATTACTACTACTAAAGGTAGTAGAGCCACGCTGATTTCAGCACGAATGGGCCGGCTCGACCGGGGCGGTACTACCCTCGCACAGAAAATCAACGTAAAATGACAGCGTTCGTGCTGTCGTGTTTCGTTGGTGAGTGCGAGACCGGAGGCCCAATTAGTCTAGTCAACAAGTACCATACTTGTTGACTAGACTAAAAGATGCAGCAGCATCACTAGGCCGCCATAGTGTGGGTCTCCATACTGCATTGTCTGCATTCGCAATGAGTATGGTGACCACCACTCTTGGATTCTGCTTATGCTTTCCATCAGGCAGAGTAGAGTCATTTTGGCGGGCCAAACATAAAAAAAAAAAAAAAAAAAAAAAAACTACGCAGCCTACTTCCCACCTGCACTTCGCAGTCGCTGTCCACACATATTTTCAATTTGTATAGTGCGAGTGCAGGTGTGAAGTGAGGTGATCAATGATTGGTAGAAAATACGCGTGGATGGCGAATTCGCGGTCCAGACGTACTCTCCACCAATCACCGATCACCCGCACTATGCACCTGCACTCGCATTATACAAAGTGAATACGGGCCTTAACCAAAGTGAATACAGGACTCATCAGATTACTACGCAGCCTATTTCGCACCTGCACTTCACACTCTCTGTTGGCACAGCGCGTGCATTGGCGCGGTTGCTGCCAAACATGAGGGGGCCCGATGACTCCTGCAGGAGACTACCAGGGGATTGTGCTGTCCATGGTCCTTTATGCGGCCCCAGTATGGGCGGAGGTCTGAAGGCCAGCAACATCGCGCTATTGCGACGACCGCAACGAGTGCTGGCTATCAGGATCATAAGCACGCACGATCTCCTTTGAGGCGGCAAGTCTCCTGACCGGAATTCCACCATGGGACCTGGAGGCGAGAGCTCTTGCGGCTCTTTACCAGTGGCGCAATGAGGCGCGGGAGTTGGGTTGAAATCCTGAGATTCTAGAAATCCATGATTTGAAATTCTAACTCTGCCAGGTCCTCGTGAAGGAATGGAAGGAACGACTTGGGCAACCGAGCGCTGGGCACGTCATTATTGCAGCACGGTAAGACCCGTTATGGAGGCTCGGCTCGAGAGGCGTTATGGGACCCTCTCATACCGGCTGACGCAGGTGATCACTGTAAAAGAATGCTTCGGAGATCACCTGTGTCTGATCCGCAAGGAGCCAATGCTCGAGTGCCACCACTGCGATGGCCCCACCGGTAAATCGGTAACAACTATTAGATGTATATATAGAATATATATGTGGTATTTCCGTAATATTTTTTTAATCATTCTCGAAAGAAAAATTGACTCGAGTTCGCAATAAAAAGCATGTCGATGAATAATAAAATGCACGTATCGCTATCCGTCAAGTTGACAACACTGCCAACCCACAGAAAGAATTTAAGGGAATTCCCTAACTATAACTTTCGAATTTCTCTCAACAGAGTTGCCATGATTAAGTCGGGTTGCAACCTGTCATATTTATTTTTGGAAACGGGCAGAAAATTTTCGAAAGTTCAGTTCGATCGAGATTTTCCGGTAAGGATTCGAGGGCCCCGGGGCACTGCACCGCCTAGCACCTAGCCAGCTGGCGTAACGGCACTCCGTTAAATAAAAGGTTATTGACTTAAGCTCTCACAAAAACCTTGGAGTTGCAGAGCTTTATAGCTAGGGCTGTCTCTTGATTTTAGATGTCGGTATCTGTGCGTGTAGCTTATAATATGTTGAATGTAGAAAAAGTAAAAATATAATATGACTAATAACTCGGTTTTTAGAATGATAAATTCCCAAGGTAATATTGCAAGCTTAGAACTAATTATAAAAGAAAAAAAAAACACTAAAATTTAAACAATATTATAAAAACCAATTAGTATATATAAATAATAAGTAAGTGTACCTTAACTGTTTATTTCAGAAAATATGCAACTTTGCGTTATTTCTGTGAATTTTGATAAGCTACAATTATAAGTCTACTAGCTGAGCCTCGCAGTGTTACCCGCGGTACAAAAACAACCGCGGGTAACGCCGCGGGGCAAAGCTAGTCTAAAAAAAGTAGCCTAAGATTTTTTTTTTATGTTTGGCCCGCCAAAATGACTCTACTCTGCCTAATAGCAAAATCCAAGAGTGGTGGCTACCATACTCATTGCGAATGCAGACAATGCAGCATGGCGACCCACACCATGGCGGCCTAGTGATGCTTCTGCATCTTTTAGTCTAGTCAACAAGTTGTTGACTAGACTATTTGGGCCTCCGGTCTCGCACTCACCAACGAAACACGAACGCTGTCATTTTACGTTGATTTTCTGTGCGAGGGTAGTACCGCCCCGGTCGAGCCGGCCCGTTCGTGCTGAAATCAGCGTGACACGACTACCTTTTCTCCTTACGTTAAGTCCATAAGTTACTCCTTATATCATCAGCTATCTACCAGTGATATTCCATATTCCCTATTGTAAGAATGATGTTTAAAGTCGGCTAAAGCAGTTTTTAAAGAAATTTCTGTTGGTGAGTATACGGCAACTTTCTTAGACTAATAAAATTAAAACCTCACTTTTTCGACGTTTCATCGCTATTTCTCTTTAAACTAAAAGACAAAAACGTATGTCATTATTACTGAATCAAACAAGAGTAGGTACAACGTAATGATGGTTAATAATTAATCTATACATAGGAAGAATAAAACTGTAATAGGTCAATGTGATTTTTATAGAAGTCCTTATTAAAGTAACAGAACGCAAAACAACGTGCATGCTAGTCTCAGAAGTGGCTAAACCGATATCAATGCGGTTTTCTCTTATTTGTTGTGTTAAACTTGAATTAACATTTAATTATGTTTTATTTCAATATATTGACAAAAAAGATGTCTCTTAAGAATCACCGCAAAACAGGCATCACAGGCAAAAGCTATTAAAACAAGAAATTTACCAGCTATCGTGACTGGTTTATTGCTGTTATTGATTGGTGTCGTTTTTGGTGCAAAGTGTTAACAATTAATTTTGTTTTGTTTTGGTTGGTTTCTTGGAATTAAAGATTTAAACGATTTCTTACAATATTCCTACTAAAATAACTTAAGTGTATCTGTATTCTTATACAAGCGTATCGAATCATTCTGAAATTACTAATTTGTCGAGCCTTACTGGAGTGGAACACCGGGTCCTTTAAGCGGACCTTAAAGCATCTCACTAGGCCGCCTTGACCCACAGGTCACCATGCTGCATTGTCCACTCCGCAATGAGGGCGGTGATCACCATTCTTGGATTCTGCTCATGCTTTCCATCAGGCAGAGTAAAGACAATTTATATAAAAAAATATACATAACCTTTCATTTTTGTGCAGTAGATTATCTTCTAAAAATGTGAACATCAATTATTCAAATGTTTATATGACGGCATTTTATCGATTCGTATCGTGTAATTTCCTTGTCGTTAAGCAATCGTTCTCCTTAGCGTTTTTTTAGAAACAGTAGATTGTTGCTCCAGAGTAGAATGGATAAAAATGAAATTTAAATATATAGATGTCTAAATCTGGAATCACTGATAAAAGTAGTAGACGACAGTTAGCCGTTCTTTCCTATAACTGATTACCTTCATTTCAATTTCTATCCGTGGTCAAGATAATGTGGAAACGCACTTACAACATTCGTTGAAAGGTCACAGCATAGGAAATACCTTTTGTATTAAATTATTTATTTACTGTTTTATTAAGAACTTGTTTTTTTTAAAGTGCTTAAAATAGCTCGATCTTACACTAAAGTTAATCTGCGTTATTCGTTTAACGTAATGGTCAAGCTATATGTAACCGGTCGAAATAAGTAGGGTCAGTGACCTTAAGCAGTTTAGCGGACTGAATCAATAATATTGATGAGTCATCAATCCATACTCCATACTAATATTATAAATTTGAAGGTAACTCTGTCTGTCTGTTACGCTTTCACGGCCAACTGCTGCAGCTATTTTTCAGAAATTTTGCATTATTTCTTGAGGAAGTATATAGAGTACTCGTTAACGCGATATTAACTAATAAACACGGCGGTGCAGTACTAGTGAGTGAAGCTTGTGATACGTATATTATAATCTAGACACGCGGTAGCGTGTCAAGCCAAGTTCAAGCTAACAGAACTGGCGAGCAGCACCGTGTGTAATATTTCACGAGCCATTTAGAGCTACTTTTGACACCTCATAACTCAAAAACTATTTCATATAAACATTTCAAATTTAGCACAGATATTAAGACTTGCGAGATATACCTGTCCTCTAAATTTCATAAATACACCTTAAACGGCTATTTAGATATTAACGTCCAAAAATCGTCAATTTTATCAATGACTCATCTGTGGATCAAAATTATAACCCAGTTTCAGATGACCCAGAAAGTCCAAATTCGGCAACCAGATAGGTAGTTGGGTGAATACATAGGAAAAAAACAGAAACTAGTAAATTTTATTCTGACTCCCTCGGTGGCGCAGTGGTAGTGTATGCGACTGCTGTGCTTGAGGTCTCAGGTTCGATTCCCGGGCGAACCAAATGTTTGTATGGACTGCAAATATTTGTTTCTTCTATCTATTTCAAATATCTATTTGCAAAAACTTAGGATAATATATTGAAGCCTAAAGTTTGACTTGGCTAGTTTTCATGTACGAATTATTATTAAGTACAGTATATTAATATTCTAAGCCATCCATCATCAGCAACCAGTTCTTAAACAAATCATACATTTAAAGACTTCTGAAAAGGATGAATTTGACAACTGCCCGTTATGGCACACCTGAATGTTAAATAAATGAATCACATCACACTAATTTAGAGGCGAAAGGTTGTGAGTGTGTATGTTTGTTACTTCTTCACGCAAAAACTACTGAACGGATTTTGATGAAACTTTACAGTAATATAGCTTAAACATCAAAATAACACATAGGCTACTATTTGCAATAACCGACATACACGCGGGCGGAGCCGCTGGCAACAGCTAGTTTATAAATAAAATCGATTCTCTAATAAAAACTACAACCTAACAGTACAAATTAATAAATAATGTAACGTTTAAAATTTGACACATCATTATCATTCAAATGGCATTTAAGTTCTTTAGTGTAAATTTATCATAGGTACATTTTTATTAACGTAAAAGGAGCAAACAAGCAGACGTATCGCCTGATGGTAAGCGATTACCGCTGCCCATGGACACCAACAACACCAGAGGCCACAAGTGCGTTACCGGCTTTTGGGTGATGGGGAGGGATGGAGGGAGGGGCCTTTCTTTTTTTTTTTTATCGTGTGGAAATCCCCTCGGACCGTCACCCCACCGGGGCTTGCGGCGGGGCGGTGTGTCGGACTCGAACCGACTAAAACCACACGGTGTGCCACTCTGCACCTGTGAAGGGAGGAATCCGGGAACTGCAGTTATTAACACGTCCGGACCCCTCCCAGCGCTTGCCCGCATAAAAGCGGGCACCGTCAGCTGTTAACATCTCGATTTAGGCGACGTACGGCACACGCGTAACGTCGCCTCCTCGCGGGCGGCCACTATAGCGGATGGAAGGGAAAGCCCGTCCCGACCATCCGCGGCCACACTCAGGGCGGCATGAGGTGCTGATAGGCGCGCCTCCGCCGCCCGGTTCGCCGGCGGCGGATTGGGTCCGAGTGGATATCATCCTCCCGGGCCTTCTCTGCCACCTCCTTCTGCGAGATCACGTCTTCGCAGAAGGTTGCGACCGCGGTAAAACTGCTGTCACTACCGGCCATGGAGCGTATTACGGCCGGTAGCGAGAGATCTCCTCCGATGACTGCAGTGAGGGCCCGGCGCTGCGACGCCCAAGCGGGGCAAATCGCCAGCGTATGCTGGGCCGAGTCCTCACTGCAGTCGCAGTGGTGGCAGGCGGGACTCAATTCCCTCCTAGCGACCGAGTGCAGGTACTTCCCGAAGCAACCGTGCCCGGAAAGGACCTGCGTCAGTCGGAAGGAAAGGGTCCCGTGCTGCCGCCCTGCCCACTCGAGGATGGAGGGAGGGGCCTCCGTTAACCTCACTCACTCGGTGAAACACAGCGCAGGCGCTGCGCTGTTTTACACCGGTTTTCTGTGAGGCCGTGGTATCACTCCGGTCGATGTCTTGTCGAATGTCTTTTATTAGTGCAATAATAAGAATAGACGAACATTCATACGTACAACACTTTTAAACCTCAAAGACCATAACCTCACGAATATGGTGTTGGCGACCTATTGACGAAAATATATTTACAGTGGCCATGTTCCTCGCTATTAATGATGAATAAATATTTTGCCTGGGAAGTATTTTGAAACAGAAAATATATTCGGAATGACGCAAAAATATTACGTGAGGTAAATCGGTCGATGGCTGAAACATTTGTAATAATAAATAAAAAATAAGCAATCGTTATCTTTTTATGTTTGACATATGTAAATTGCCTAATTTATTACATTACTTGCGATATTTATTATGTATTTAATTACTGTAGCCGGATTGCGTGCCTAATGTATTTATTGATTACGATTGTCATGAGTTGAATCTAAAGTGTCATTTAATATGTCAATAATTCTCCACTCCACATCCTATCAACCTACTCTTGGGGTAAATGCATGATGCCTATGTCATATTACCAAAAACAAGACTAAAAAATGCTGTACCTAAAGGAAATAGGTGCTTGATGATTAAACAACAGGCAGCAAAGAGGCTACGCTACGGTCTTTTGATTTCTTGAAATATTTTTGTTGTTGCCCGCGGCTTTGCACGCGTTCAAGTTGATTATATTATATATTTAATTAAAACTGTGTAAGTTTGTATGAATCATTTATTAATGATTTTAAACATATTTATTTATTTTTAATCAATAGCCCATTAAAAAGGACTTTCGTACAAACTTTCGACCCTTATTTTAACCCCTATAAAAATACAATTCCCATAAATGCTGATAGTATTCATTTATTTGTAATCAAGAGCCTGAAGACAAAGTTTCAGATTACTTAATTCAAAAATTACAGACTTCCAGACTAACCTATATACAAAATGTCAACCCTTATTTCACCCCTTAGGCTTAGAATATCCAGAAACGCTTAAATACTTATCTACTCATTTTTGATCAGTAGCCCAAAAGTAAAGTTTCATGTTTCTAACTTAAAAAATGACGGACTTCCATACAAACTTTCAACCCCTATTTCACCCCCTTAGGGGTAGAAATGCCGAAATTCCTTCCTTAGTGGCTGTCTACTCAATGAAACGATCATACAATGAAACGAACAACCTTTGGCACACGTCAATTCTATAGTATGTGCTGTAAAATATATAATACCACTAACAAAAAACTAAATATTGCTGATCTAAACAAACACGAAGTTAAAACCAAAGTCACTGCCTGGCTACAACAGCTCGATTATCAAATGACTGAGGACCTACTCAAACAAGTAACATAAACACCATCACGCTTAATCTAAACTAACTCATTCACTCATACACACAGTTTCACACACACATACATATATAGGCACGCACGCACACACACACGCACACACACACAACACACACGCACACGCTCCCCCACACATGCTCACATATATACTAAAAATAGGCTCTTCAGTATATGTTTATTTTTTCTCAAAATAAAACTTCTAAATGTATTTAGTAAGAATGTGTAATTTATATGAAAAATACATGACACCACACCACCACATGTTTCTTTACTGCAGTACTGTAAATCGGCGACGGAACACTGTTCTTCCAAAATACAGGTTTTTGCCTAGTTTGGAATGCAGTTTCTGTACCTTTTGTGTAACACATTCCTGTAATCTAACATTGTAAAAATGTCTACACCTGTCAATGTGTTTTTGTTCTGTGTTCAATAAATGCATTATTATTATTATTATTATACTCACCAAATTTCATAGGCCTTACTTTAATAGTGGAACTCGGCGATGATGAATTAGTCAGTCAGTTAGAATTATTAAAATTGTGGAAAAGTAAGGTTAAATACATATACCTTTTTTTTCTTTTTTTTTTTAGCCATGAGTTAACCCGACCGAAGCATTCGTTATAATCGTTATATTTATTTCTTATTAAAATATACCTACAAAAAAAATCATTGATGACTACTCGTTCCGCCTTAATAATTACGTAATTCATTAGGCTTAACGTAATTATTTAAATAAATGGAAAATATTTTTTTATGTTCGGGCCTACCAAAATGATTCTACTCTGCTTGATAAAAAGCAAAAGCAGAATCCAAGAGTGGTGGTCACCATACTCATTGCAAATGCAGACAATGCAACAATGCAGCATGGTGACCCTCACCATGGCGGCCTAGTGATGCTTCGGCATCAATGGGCCTCCGGTCTCGCAATCACCAACGAAACACGACAGCACGAACGCTGTCATTTTACGTTGGTCTTCTGTGTGAGGGTAGTACCGCTCCGGTCGATCCGGCCCGTTCGTGCTGAAATTAGCGTGGCTCTACTACCTTTAAAATTTTTGGGCTAATCTTCTCCTTTTCTGTTTTCTGAAAATCGGTTCAGTACTTTAGGCACTGCGGTGGAACACACAAACACATAGACTGCCATAACTTTTAGCTTCGCTTCGCCATGATTGGGTAAAAAGATACACCAATTCAAGTGGTGGATTCACATTTAACTGTCAGTAGATAAAGTACTGATGTTTAACATTTCTCTTTTCTCTCGTCTTATTTTCTCTTTAACTTTTCTCTCGTCTACGATTTCGATAGACACAAAAATAATCATTTAAAAAATGTGTTGTTATATGTATAAGACTTTATTACATTAAAGCTAGCTGTTAGTGATCCTGACGGCTAAGCGAGAGTCGTGCTTTCGATTCTCAACCAAAAAAGCATTTGAGTAGGTTTGTTTTGATGAGTTCGCTTACAGGCACAGTACAGGCTCTGCCCTGTTTGCGACAAGAGGCCCTGTGTGAGGTTATTAGAACCTTATTTATAAACGGAAATTAAAAAGAAAGTCATATAGACATCGAATGATTCTGCGTAGTCATGTTTGATTTAACGAAAAATAAACAAGGCATTTAATGTTTACTGAACTAACTCTGCGGTAGTATTCTTGGGAATTACGCAGGTCTCTTTAAAATGTGAAAAAAGGAAAAAGTGGAAAGTACACTTTCCACTTTTTCCTTTTTTTTTTGGTGTGGTTTGTGTTCTGGTGTTTCTATTACAATAGAAACACCAGAACACCAAACCTACTAAAAACCTAGGGTCAAGCCAAGAACAATGAAACAGATTCCACTGAATTTGATTTGATGATTTGAACTGAAATTGATACGACTGAAACGGTATTTGCATCTAGCTGCAATTTGAAGACATAATTGATTTATTTCAATAAGTTATTGTGATGGGGAATAATAAAATATATATAAATATTTCATCTAACACACAACGCCATCTAGTTCCAACCTAAGCAGAACTTGTGTTATGGGTACAAGACAACTGATATAAATACAATATTATACATAGATTACACCCAAACTCCGAAACAAATATTTGTAGGTCATATAAAGATTTGGTCCGACCCGGGAATCGAACCCAAGACCTCAAGCACAGCAGACGCATACGCTACCACTGCGCCAACGAGACAGTCATGCTTGCATGTACGTCTTGTTTCTGCAAATATTCTAAGGCAAGCCCTTGCCAAATGATTTTAATAATAACCTAAGATTGAGATTGGCTTTAATGGTATAAAAATAATCAGTTTTTTTAACAAACTTCGTTAAATTAGTTACATTTCTTACATAAATGCTTTGGATTTTTTAATGAGGACATCAGTTTTTTGATATTCAACCTCTAGATGATCTTGATAAAAATAATCTTGACAGCCGGTACGGACAACGTTGAAATGTAAAAATTTTAATACCTACTTCGTAAGACTGTAGGATATTTTTCATAGGTATAAGTTATTCTAAAGAATGGTAGTAGATTGACACGCGCAGTTCACATTGCATTGTCACCAAACAATACACTGTGATAAGTGTGATAACCGTTATAGCCTTCTTGCATAAAATTAGCTGTTCACTGTCATGTGAATGTGCACCTAAATGATATCTAGTATTTGTGCTACCTACCTAACTATTATAGACAAGATTGGTAGCCATGACTTACATACGTGTACATTTATGAATAGGTATTTTTGCAGTGATTAGAGTTGATTGGCATCTATCACATTAACACTGTTATCTCATTAAGGGGATTTTATAATAAGGAAAAATTGTTAGCATAGACCTGTCTGTGTCTATCCACAATAAAAAAAATAGTGTAAAAAAAACTAAAAAACATGCTTAAAAAGTCGGTTACTAACAAACAAACATATAGGTGAAGCTAATAAAAGCGTGTTAAATGACAATAGTTACCTTTGAGAATTAACCTACAAGTATATTAGCCAAGGAAAAAAACTTAAATTTGATATAAATCGTTTATTGCGACTGGATATAATAATCACACTAATATCACATTAATCACATCACACTAATATATAAAGGCGAAAGTTTGTGTGTATGTTTGTTACTTCTTCACGCAAAAACTACGGAACGGATTTGGATGAAACTTTACAGTAATATAGCTAGTAATAGAATAAACTGATGGGGCAAACGAGCAGACGTATCGCCTGATGGTAAGCGATTACCGCCGCCCATGGACACCCGTAACACCAGAGGCGTCACAAGTGCGTTGCCGGCCTTTGGGGGATGGAGGAGGGGTTGGGGTAGGGGCCTCCAGTATCCTCCCTTACTTGGTGAAACACAACGCAAGCGCTGTTTCACACTGGTTTTCTGTGAGGCCGTGGTATCACTCCGGTCGAGCCGGCCCATTCATGCCGACGCGTGGCTCTCCCACGGCTTTATTACGGATAATAAGAATAGACGAACATTCATACGTACAACACTTTTAAACCTCGAAAACCATAACCTCACGAATATGGTGTTGGCGACCTATTCTTTATTTTATAAAACCAATAAAAAGTAGAAATAAAGAAACATAGACAACGGGAGGTAACATACAAACATACACGGGTGTTCTTTGAGTCAGTCTCATGTATGTTTGTAAAATGAGTAATGAATGAGAGAGTTGTCTTTTAACAAGTAAGATTTTAACAAAATGAAAACCAGTCAAGGTTCGACTCGATTTCTCTTGGATGCCATAATCAGATCTTAGTGTCCTTATCATGGTACCACCGTTGGGATATCTCCTTTCCAATAAAAAAATAATCATCAAAATCGGTTGATAAACGACGAAGTTATCCGCGAACACACATAAAAAATAAATATATACAGTCGAAATACTATACAGTCGAATACCTATAAAACCTTGAATTATAATTTGGGGAATGTAAATAGTGGCTAAAGTACCTACACTCTGACAGGGCAGTGACCGCACCTTAACAATGTAGTATCAAAAGCAAAATAAATCATTGTGTTTAGGTAGATAAATGTAAATAAAACAATGATTCAACAAAACAAGAACTTTACGTGCTGTACAGACACGTGAACACTAACAAGTTATAGTAATTCTAAGATATTATCATAATAGCCACACTGTGATGTATCAATCAAATTTAAGTATGTAATGGTACACTACCATTATGATAATTTTTCTAAACTGTTATGCTTTGACAAAATAAGGCATGTTGTTTCTGTGTTAATTACGAGTCGCCTTTTATTACTTACTAGCTGTTGCCCGCGGCTCTGCCCGCGTGTATGTCGGTTATCGCAGCAAATAGTAGCCTATGTGTTATAATGATGTATAAGCTATATTACTGTAAACTTTCATCCAAATCCGTTCAGTAGATTTTGCGTGAAAGAGTAACAAACATACGCACTCACAAACTTTCGCCTTTATAAAATTAGTGTGATAGACTATAATATAGATATATTTTTAACCGACTTCCAAAAAGGAGGAGGTTCTATGTTTCACTGTGTTTTTTTTTTATTTTTTTTTTATGTATGTTCACCGATTACTCCGTCAGTTGTGGACCGATTTTGAAAAATTTTTTTGTATCCGAAAGGGTATGATTCCGAGGTGGTCCCATTATCAGCATATCAGGATCTGATGATGGGATCCCAGGGAAATCGAGGGAATCCCTAATTTTTTATAGGCACATGCTATGTTTTTCGTATATTTTCTGAAGTTACACCGGTATTTGCGTATGGTAGTCATAGTATGGAGCTGATGATGTAATGTACAACTCCTTAACGGTTAGGAGTTGGAGGATAAATCTTTAAATATCGTATGTAAATATGTTACCTTTAGTCGTATTCTTTCAAATTATTTAGGTAAGCTGATGATGGAAGGTGGAAGGTACAACTCCTCTACGGTTAGGAGTTGGAGGATAATTCTTTCAATTTCATACGTATCTAAAGACCTTCAGTCGTATACTTTCAAATTATTTAGGTGAGCTGATGATAGAAGGTTAAACTCTTCAACAGTTAGGGATTAGAGGATGATTTGATGAACCTGTTTATTTTACACTTTTAAGTGTTTTTTGGCAGAGAGTTTTCGTTGGATGTTTTTTTGGAAGTCGGTTTAATTTTTTTATAAAAAGTTTTATACATATTAGTTCCATGTTTATCACTTTACTAAACTGACTTAATGCACAAAAAGTCTTGTATTATCTATATCTATACTCTATAAAAAAATAGATTGTCTGTTTGTACTCGTAATATTAAAAAAAGTGCGTTCTGAAAATATTTAAATAATGTCGCCCCACGCTTTTTACATTAAAAATATTTTCTTCTTTTTAGTTCGATTGCTATTAAAGCGTGTTTTCTAGTTTTTTCAACTATAATTAATTTTCTACTTTTTCGTTTGGTATATTTACAAAAGCGTGTTTGTTTAGTTTTTAAAACATTTTTTTTTGTTTTTTTTTCACATTATTGTATTGTCATTGGCCCTTGACCCCTGTGCAAATTTTCAAGGTAATCAGGTCAAGCTAATAAAAGTGTGTTAATAACAGCTTTTTACTAAATCCATATATGTATATGTATACACGGTACATACTCGTATACCAAAATAACTTTTTTTACAATTTTTGTCTGTCTGTCTGTCTGTTTGTTCCATCTAATCTCAGGAACGGCTGGCCGAGTTTGACGGGACTTTCATGTACAAAATACAAACAAATTATATATTGTACTAGCTACCAAACTCCGAAACAAATATTTGCTGAT
Organism: Diaphora mendica; assembly: GCA_949125395.1. Taxonomy (NCBI): domain Eukaryota; kingdom Metazoa; phylum Arthropoda; class Insecta; order Lepidoptera; family Erebidae; genus Diaphora; species Diaphora mendica. The sequence goes on from OX421319.1 coordinate 6,441,035, forward strand.
CATAGAAACATTTGGTCCGACCCGGGAATCGAACCCGAGACCTCAAGCATAGCAGTCGCGTACGCTACCACTGCGGCAGTCAAAATTTGTTTAACATCACGTCAGTTCACGCGCAATAGGACACGGGCAATAGGAGACGCAGGCAAGTTTGCGTGGGTCAGCTAGTTTAATAATAAAGTACATACTTATTGCATATTATGCATAAGTGAAAAAATAAAATTATATTTAGTTATTATCATTAAACGTCGGAAACCCATGACCGATCAAAACTGTAAACTATATTCCAAGGTTAAAATCGATCTTAGCACTGTAGTAACGTAAATATGTAGGTGTATGTAAATAAATAAGTCCACAATACACAAGTTTATTTTGAAATTACACACACAGAAGTTACACTACAATATAGAAGGAGTAAAGTATTAAGAGAATAACATAGAACAATATAAGGATAACTAAATTAGCGCGGCGAGATAATATGATAACAGCGTTAGGACCGGGACGGTACTGCCTGCCCTCATATTGGCACATATCGTGCGGCTCGCCCGCACTCGCCGGCCGGCTGATTAGGTAAACAACTATATAATTCAACGTACAAAATCTTTTTGTACGTTGAACATTATTTATTTTAAATAGATTTAAATTTAAATATAATATTATTTGATATTAAGGAACATATACAATATAAATAATTTAGACAGTTAACATGTTTGACAAATAATAATAATTAACATAATAAACACAAATAAGTGTCCTAAGTCACTACAGCACTATAAATTAATCTTATTTTGCTTGGCATCAGAGGTGAAGAATTTTAACAGAGTAGAATTCCACTTTGATGGGTTAAAATAATAAAATTAACGCTAGGATCGAGACCGTGATTATGACAAATCTACTTTTTTGGATTTCAGAAAAAAAAAATCTTCAATCCATATCCAATCCAATCAAAAATGTTGTTTTATGTAGGCTTCAAAATAATAATCATCTTCATCTTCCTAGCCTTTATTATTCCCAGATTAATTGGGGTCGGCTACTAGTTCAACCGGTTTTACCTGAATATGATATAATATTTTTTTATGTAGGCTTCAAAAACTAAAAAAAACTGCACTGTTTGAGCTCGACACTCGAGCATTATAGACTGTTTGATCTATAATTCGCTTTAATTTTGTTCCTCATTGTACAGCTAGTATTTGTATAAGTATGTTAAGAGATATTCGCACTGTCAGTAATTTATTGTTTATTATTAACTAGCGACCCGCCCGGGCTTCGCACGGGTGAATTTCAGATGCCCCCGCCGACGACACGATTCGTGCATTTTAAATCTGTAATATCTTCGAATATATTCATTTAAATTAGATACTGTTAAGGGCTATTTTGATCTATATTAAATGCACAATGTATTTAATTTACTTAATTGTATAAGGATTCATTCTGTATTGCTTAAAATCACTTCGTAAATAAGCCATTCGTCGCGGACTTTTTTGTAGTACTTTTTAAGGTGTACAATACATTACATTATTTTGATCTATCTCGTAGGGTGCAACCAGCGTTTGCAATGTAAGCGCGATAAAATGTGTTTATTTGCTACATCACATTAGAAACCTCGAAATTTAATAGTGTTTCCATATTATATTATGCATTTATTATACATAAAAACCTTCCTCTTGAATCACTCTATCTATTAAAGAAACCCGCATCAAAATCCGTTGCGTAGTTTTAAAGATTTAAGCAAACATAGGGATATAGGGACATAAGAACAGAGAAAGCGACTTTGTTTTAAACTATGTAGTGATAAGTATATAAATATTTATGGATGTATGTAGATAATTTTTTTGTAATTAAACTTTAAGTAAGGTAAGGGACCAAAACTTGGAATAGGTAGTTTAATTTTACACGTAGAAAACGTAGAGAGAGCGTTATTAAATGTAGTACGTGTTGTGTTTAAAAATCAAACAATATCTAGATGGTTTGATGATGTCTAGTATATCCTGTTATGACAATACATCTTACAGCAAGTAAAAAAGTACATTTACAACTCAATTTATTCTTAAGATTCGAGACAAACAACTAAATGTCTAGTATTTGCAATACACTCATTGCGACTTATTGACGCTTATTTACTTAATATTTTACATGCAATGTTTGCCTTTTATTCTGAACATTATAAATAGATAGAGGGACACGGCTATTGGGACATTTTGTTTCATCAATTTAAAAGTGACTGAGTTGCAATATTTACGACATGACAGATGCACGGCGGACCTGCTTTCTGCTTTGTTGGTAGTCCTTAACAAAAGACTTTGTTCTAACGTTTTGTTACTGCCTCATTGGTCGAGCGGTTAGCGTATACTATTGCGAATCAAGAGGTCTCGGGTTCGATCCCGGGTCTGCCCAAAAGTTTTGAGTTTTTCTTACAAACGCTTTTTAATAACAGCCCGGAGTATGCGAGTTTGGCGGTGCTTGGCCTCGGAGCGCACTTTAAGCCATCGCCGCATCGTTCTCGGTTGTCATGAACATCTATGGTAATCATTATTGGAAAGACAGTGCCCTTCAAACATACTGACAACCAGTTAACCTTCGAATTCAGTTCACCCTCGGGGATGCGGAGGTCCGATGCCAGTCTCTTTTTGGAAAACCCGATATTCAGGTAAAGCCGGTTGAACTAGTAACCGACCATAAATAATCTTGGGAATAATAAAGGCTAGGAAGAAATATAATGTATTTACGAAAACTGACACTTTTATAACATCTTAGATGGATTAAAATGCGTTAATTTTACGTCTTAATCAAGAGAATGAGACGTCACAATATATCTTGTTTATATTTCTACAGTGACTGTAATAACTTTAAAAACTGCATAATTACAATTAGTATCTCCTTTATTTTAACCGATTATTTTTTGCTGGCACCTATCTATTTTATACAAATAAATAAAATTGGAGTTTCTGTTTGTAATATTCAAATAACCGCTTTTTAATAAATGCATAAATATGTGCATAAACGGTAAATATACCAAAACAACATTTTTTCATTTTTTGTCTGTCAGTCTGTCGGTCTGTCTGTCTGTTTGTTCTTGTAAAATAATTAATTAGAACAACAGGAAGAAAGATAACTACTGTATAGTTTTCTTCCTTCCTGTTCTTCTAATTAATTATTTAACGTAATTCTGTATTTAGTTCGGCTATTATAAATTTAAAATTAGACCATTAATAAAATATTATGTTTCCATTAGTGGTGATACAAAAATTAGACCGAAAATGAAATGCTAAGTATCTTTTATCTGACCTAAAGAAATAACTTGTTTTTTATGTTCACATCACCTGGTAAACTTGTTTTGTTATCTTCTTATGATCTAAGGAGTTAAAAACTTGAAACACACTTGCCCCATTTATAAACCCGTGCCTACTATATTACTTATATATACACACATCAAAAGTGTCTAGGGATCAACATATGTGTCTAGGGATCAACATATATTTTTGCAATAACTTTTTTCCTGATTGATATTAATTAAAATTTTCTTTAAGGATTCATCAAATAAAGTGTTTTCGTTTGTCACAGTAACGATAAACCAAGTCACCTTTGCATTAATAAAGAAATTTGCCATTTTCCTAATAAAGGGAGTTTTGACATTTGAACCACTAACATTAAAGTTCGAAAAAAAGACTGAAATAACAGTTTTCTTTAAAATTTTATTAGGTAACTTAAACAATTAATAATCAGTGTTTCTACCGCGAACACTAACAACACAAGAATCGGTTTGGCATACTCAAAATGAGTTCATCCAAATCACGCTGTGGAATGGCCGCCCATGTTCGTTGCAACAACAAAAAAAGGTCTTCTTGCGACTGGATACCCTCCATATTCGGCAGAGCTCTTCTCTGTAGCATATCCCATGCATGCTCAATCGGGTTCAAGTCTGGCGACTGAGCAGGTCAGGGCCAAAGCCACATCTCAATCTCAAGAAATCCGCATAAAAATGCTTGATCCCTAGACACTTTTGATGTGTGTATTTACATATAAAAGGAAACTCAGAATCAATTCCAGTTCTTTTTGATATTTAAAAGGTACGATTTCTTTTTGTTTCAGCGTTGCGTTTTGCTTACTACCTTCATATTAATAGTGTTATTACATTTATACATAAGGCTTTTACTGTATATAAAGACAGAAAAATCATTTGTTAAGCATAACGAGATATTTTTATACAATTACAAATAACAATAGAAGGAGAAAAAATGACAAGGAAATAACAATGTAACATTAAGAGAGGATGTGCCAAAGAAGGATCAAGTTAGCATTGCTTAGTACGAATATAGAGAGCTACTTTGACTTACCACCCACCATACACACAAATTTTTACTTGATAAACTTACCTACATTTTGACATGCCTACATTTTTTCTTGATTTTTAGGGTTCCGTGCCAAAGGCAAAAAACGGAACCCTTATAGATTCGTCATGTCTGTCTGTCTGTCCGTCTGTCCGTCCTTATGTCACAGCCACTTTTTTCCGAAACTATAAGACCTATAATGTTGAAACTTGGTAAGTAGATGTATTCTGTGAACCGCATTAAGATTTTCACACAAAGAAAATAAAACTATAAATTTTGGGGGTCCCCATACTTAGAACTGAAACTCAAATTTTTTTTTTCATCAAACCTATACGTGTATAGGATATAACATAAAAAAATGTTACTTGCTGCTGCGGAGCCCTTCATGGGCGAGTCCGACTCGCACTTGGCCGCTTTTTTAATTATTAATATCACCGCTGACAGGTATTCCTACCATGGGAACTATTTCTCTTATATTTATCCCTCCGTTCGTTCAGTAATTTTTGCGTGAAAGAGCAACAAACACATCCTTACAAACTTTCGCATTTATAATATTAGTAGGATAGGATAAAATTAGTAGGAGTAGGATATCTTTAGATAAAAGTACTTATACATTCTTGAACAAATAACATTTTGCATAAGTTATGGAATCAGGCGTTACTTTGCGGAAATCCATGACATTAAATGCTATGAAATATATTTAGCTTTAATTCCGCGAGACAAATATCCAGGTCTGAAAGCAGGACACAAATCCCACCGTCATGCATACTCACATGCACATATGGGTATCATGCATATGCACACATACAAAACAAGTGAGAAATAATTAGCATGCCATGCAACCAAACCTATACTCGACCCTCGCCCCTCCACGGGGCATCCTCAGGAGATGTTGACTCGTCGTGAGTCATATATTTCATAGCATTTAACATTTTGCATGACCAACTTCTGAATACATACCTAACTATTAACCTAGTGTGTCTACAATAAACCTTGTTAAGAAAACCCGTGTGACTGCTTCTATTACATAGTCAGACTTACCTAACTTACTTGTTTTCTCTCTTCTACGGTCTAATTGACGCAATTGACTACTGCTATACTGCTAAAAATATTCAAGCGCGAAATCACTTCATCCATCATTGAAGCAAGACTAGTTCGATAAACCAGAAGTAGGTATATACAATATGTTAGGTACTAATAACCACGTTAAGCACGTAACAAAAGTTGACTGCCTCGTTGGTCTCGCGGTTGGCGTGTGCGACTGATGATCATGAGGTCTCGGGTTCGATTCCCGGGTCGGACCAAATGTTTGTGTGATCTACAAATATTTGTTTCGGAGTTTGGGTGTTATCTATGTATAATATGTATGTATTTACAAAAAAAAGAAAGTATAAATGTATTTGTATCAGTTGTCTAGTAGCCATAACACAAGCTCTGCTTAGCTTGGGACTAGATGGCGTTGTATGAAAAAAAAGACTGAGCCTGCACTTGCTTAATGCCTTGTCAGTTATCACGAATTCAGACTGATTGTATGCTTCTCTGATATCGTAACTATGTAAAACCTTGCCACTAAATTTTATAAAAAAAGCTTGCGTGGGTAGTTGTATGTATTCATCTGCGAGCACTATACCCGATGCCAAAGAAAAGAGCGCACTCCTTTTTAAAAGGTTGGCAACGTACTTGTGACGCCTCAGCTCTGGTATTGCGAGTGCACATGGGCGTCCCATGCAAAATCAATCGTTATTTTAGTTATACCAACCTAATAATGTCACATTACGATATGATATATTATATTCTTTTCAAAATATTTTATTAAATTTAGACAGAAATCTATTACTGATAAGATTAACTATACATTCTATCAAAAATGTGGTGTTTTGTTTTTATGAGCAATGAGTTCAAAATCTGCGGGGAACACCGCGGGTCGTAGATAGCTAGCAATATTTTACTTTCAAAAAAATTATCATCGACTTAAATACGCAAGTGTTGTGGTAAATTGCAATAAACTGTAGTCTTAGTTTATTAATTTTTAACTTTAGGGTTAGTATTTTTCTTCCTTTCAAATTTCCTGAAAAAAATATCCATTCAAATGAAAAATCAGTCAATTCAAATGTGAAATCAGTTCATAACTGATGTAGCCAACATAAGAAAAATACAACGGAGCTGAATGGATCCTCCGTTTTTAAGGATCGGTTATAATATTTAATATGTAGTAAGGAAGTATCTGTGAAGGGAAATCGATGAACACAAATTAAATTATGTCTGCTATAATTTTAACTTATCTAATAATCGTGAATTTAAAAAAAAACGTCCAACAAAACTATAATAGTCAGGAATACTAGGTATATAAACAGTAACTATAATTTAATAAGGTTATTTACTTACGCTGTTTTAACAAGTACAGCAATATTTTGCGCAAGATTTACGTTTTTGACACAACAAATAACTGCAATAATTTTTTGCGAGATTGCACTTAAACTTTTTTTATGTATTCTTATTTTAGACTGTACTTTTAATTTTGTGTTAAGTTTAACCGCTGCATTGGGAATTGAATGTTTCCATGTTTGTAACATCCCAAGCAATTAACTACATAACAAAACAAGAAACACCAGACAACAGATAATATAAGTTGTTCTGTGAGAAACACCGTTCTGACGGTAAGATAAGAAAATTTATTAAGGAAAAGATAATAAAATTGTTTCTGCTAGGGTGTCCCCACCTGTCACACCCAGTCCTGTACCTACCTTCGGAGCAACGACCTCCGGCGCCTGGGCGACTTGGTATACTGGAAGAGTTTGAAATAATAATAAATTTATCCTACCCTTGAATGTCAAAATTAAATATAGCTATGACGTGATCTATATCTATATATACTTATAATAAAAATGTAACAGGTCCAATTCTGTACATTAAAGATATTTTGAAATTTTTTTTGGGGGCTCTCTATAATCGATACTGAAGCCAAAACTGTAATTTTTTAGGGTTCCGTGCCAAAGGCAAAAAACGGAACCCTTATAGATTCGTCATGTCTGTCTGTCTGTCTGTCCGTCCGTCTGTCTGTCCGTCCTAATGTCACAGCCACTTTATTCCGAAACTATAAGAACTATACTGTTGAAACTTGGTAAGTAGATGTATTCTGTGAACCGCATTAAGATTTTCACACAAAAATAGAAAAAAAAACAACATTTTGGGGGTAGAAATACATAGAACTGAAACTCAAAAATGTTTTTTTCATCAAACCCCTACGTGTTTTTCTATATCACGTGGTATCTATGGATAGATCTTCAAAATTGATATTGAGGTTTCTACTATCATTTTTTTCTAAACTGAATAGTTTGCGCAAGAGACACTTCCAAAGTGGTAAAATGTGTCCCCCCCCCCCCCCGTAACTTCTAAAATAAGAGAATGATAAAACTAAAAAAAAAATATGGTGTACATTACCATGTAAACTTCCACCGAAAATTGGTTTGAACGAAATCTAAGTAGTTTTTTTTCAATACGTCATAAATCGTTAAGTGCAATATACCTTTCATTCAATCAACACAAATATCAAAATATAAATTATATTATCTTACTTACTACTGCGGAACCCTTCATGGGCGAGTCCGACTCGCACTTGGCCGCTTTTTCATTTTTGTCTGTCTGTCTGTCTGTCTGTATCTTGGCCGCGCATCACGCCGAAACTACTGAAAGGATTCAAATGAAACTTGGCATGATTTGAGTCCATACTATAGGATACACATAGGATACTTTTAATCCCGAAATTCAGCACGGTTTCCTGGAGAGAAAATTTCAAATTATGTACTTAGTTGTAATTTAATAACCCATAGTCCGATTTTATTCATTCTTTTTTTTGCTAGAAAGAAAAATAAAGATAACGGGAAGTCTTTTTTGTGGTCCGCGACTGTACACTGCCTGTGGGAAGCTGAGACAGATATGTAAATATGGCGGTACGAAGTTCGCCGGGTCAGCTAGTTTACAATAAAGTACAATATCCAGGGTGATTAAAAGCAATTTTATGCAAACGAGAAAAAACGATGTCAATGCTAAACTACCTTGACTACTTACTTATATTACTATAATTAACACTGAACAAGTGCAGATTGAGTTTTAAGTTTTCTCGATACTCGATGGCATCATACGCACTTATATTTCTAGTTTACCGGAGAGCGCAAACGTGAACACTTCTGTGTCTTGTGGCGGATACAAGCCACCGATGAATATTTGATTTCTATAGAACCAGTATGAAATCATCCACTCGCTGCGCATACGTAAACATTTTTTGTGCCTAGTTGCTTCCACTTTATGTGTTCGGTGTCGGTAACTAGAAACCTATTGAAGACGCAAGCAACATTAACAAATTTCCTTACAATATCGTGAGACTGACGAAAAACAAGCGACGAAATGTGGCCAGTAGTAGCAACCGGTGACTGTTTACGGTTGCCGCCACAGGACACAGAAACTACAGGTACCAGTGGCCAGTAGTAGCAACGGGCAACACGTTTGCGCAGCGCCTAAGCCATTTCAAGTTCGTATTGCTATTGACGTATTAAACATATTCCATAATTAACACAGTATGGTGACCACCACTCTTGGATTCTGCTCATGCTTTCCATCAGGTAGAGTAGCAGGCTCATGCATAAAAAAAAAAAGTAAGCAAAGTTGTTTATTGTGTTGTGATAAATTCATACTGAATGCCTCTCTATGTAAATAATAGGTCTTTACCTATGAAATTGCCGTTTTGTATGCAATAAGTGAAAGTACTTATTTTTTCAAACTTATTTATTTCTGTTATGTGATGTAATCACCCATGCAATCGACGCATCTTTGCCAACGCATTGGCAGTTTATTGATGCCCTTCTTGTAAAAATCAACTGGACGGGAGGCAACAAACTCTTCAAAGGCATTTTGTACTGCCTCTCGGGAATTGAATTTTTTACCCACTAAAAAGTTGTCTAAATTTTTGAAAAAGTAATAGTCGGTAGGTGCAAGGTCTGGTGAGTATGGCGGATGAGGGAGAGCTTCCAACCCCAGCTCTTGCTGCTTGGAGACTGTCTGTTGCGCAGCATGGGGTCGCGCGTTGTCGTGAAGGAGCAGTGGGGACGACCGATTGACCAAAGCTGGTTGCAGATGTGCAAGCTTCTCCATCATTCTCTCCAGTTCTTCACAGTACACATCTGCATTAATGCTCATGTCGTTTTGTAAAAAGCTGTGATCCACTTTTGTAAAAATCACACCCGCACTAGACCACCAAACAGTGACCATCACCTTTTTAGGTGTCATTTTTGGTTTAGGGCGTTGCTTTGGTGCTGAACCAGGGTCTAACCAACTTGCTGAGCGCTTTCGATTGTCGAACAGAATCCATTTTTCGTCGCACGTAACAATTCGTTTCAAAATTCGTTCATTTCTTTGCCTGTTGAGCAGAGCAAAGCAGGTCTCGACGCGTACGTTGCGCTGGCGATCGTTAAGGTCGTGGGGCTTTTTTACCTTGCCAATTTGTCGCAAATGGATCAATATTGTTTTGATGCTTACATTAAAAGCTGCTGCTAGCTCAGCTGTAGATTGAGTTTCGTCAGCTTCCACAATCGCCTTTAATTCATTATTGTTAACCAAAGTCTCCGGACGACCACGAGCTTCATTTTTCAAGTCAAAATTTCCAGAGTGGAACCGGGAAAACCAATAACGGGATGTGCGTTCGTTTGTACAGTTCTCTCCGTAAACGTTTTTGATGTTACGTGCCATTTGTGTCGCGTTGGTGCCATGACGGAACTCATATTCCATAATTACACGATTTTTTAAAGTATCCATTATGACGAAAAATGTTCAAATGTAATGAAAATACAACGATAATCAAAAAACAAAAGACTGAGTTTGTAAATAGAATGTCATGGTTCTAAAACAAAATTAAGTTGAATTTAGAATACAGAGCCATTACAAACTTTTTTTTATTTGAAATGACCAGTACTGAAGAAAGGCAATTTCATAGGTAAAGACCTAATATATCTTATATTATACTAATATTATAAAGCAGAAGAGTGATATCAGGAACCGCTGGACCGATTTGAAAAAATCTTTCAGTGTTGGATAGTAGATTTATCGAGGAAGGCTATATGCTATATATACGCTAAGACCAATAGGAGCGGAGTACCAATGAAGAATGTTACAAAAACGGGCAATATGAGACGCAAACGAGGTTGCGTGGGTCGGCTAGTAATAAATAATTATTAATTGGAATTATTGTTTGTCCTTTTACAAAGAACCCATAGGAACACTTGTCTCAATTTAGTCCAAACGAGACAACCAAGAATGACGGCAAACAAGACTTATATAAGCCATGTCAACTATACCTATTGACGTGATGACAAAATAAACTTGAGCAACTAGCAGGTATTTTATGGAAAACACGCAACAACACGACAAAATCTACAAAGATGTTAACAAACAAAGGAAAATTCTTTTGAATCTTTTTGCATAGCTAATGATGTAAGGCTTGGACCTTTGTCTAATCCTTACCGGGTATAATTAGCAGAGTTCAAAGGTAATCTATTCAAAAAAACTTCTATTGTGGTTGGTAAGCAAACATTTCTCTAAGCTCTTATAAAAATACAAGGGTCGGACAAATGTTTGTATGATCTGCAAATATTTGTTTCGAAGTTTGGGTGTTTTCTACGTATAATATGTGTGTATTTACAAAAAAAAACATATATGTATTTAGTAAGTATTTATATCAGTTGTCTAGTACCCATAACACAAGCTCTGCTCAGCTTGGGACTAGATGGCGTTGTGTGTGAGATGTCCGAAATATTTATTTTATTTATTTGTATTTATTATGGCATTCGCGGACTGAATTGCGGTCAATTAAAGAATTGTAGCAAATATATCCGTATTCATACTATTCTGTCTGTCTATAACGCTATCACGGCTAGACCGCTGAACCGATTTCTATGAAATTTTACATATTTTGATTCTTGACTATTGAGGAAGAACATAGTCTAGTCTTTACCGCGATAACCGACAAACACGCGGGCGGAGCCGCGGGCAAAGGCTAGTTCCTAACAAATTAATGATGATTACTAGAAGATTTCGTATACCTACCTATGTGAGTTTTATTCTAGAACAGTAGGCTATATTAATTCATGCTTAATGTCTTTAAAGATTACCTTAGGGACAACACAGACCTGCACCGTTTAGATATATCTAGAAAGAATCGTATAGGAAAATTGAATTACAAATATTGTTCATAAAATCCGATTTCTTACACATTTTATATTGTTGTTGTTATTTTAATGTATTTTATAGGTTAATCTTTATAAACCGGTTGTCCTTGGCATAGCATTGTAACTGAATGCGTTTACATTTATTCATTGACCTAATCAGTACATAACTTCATTAATAAAGATCGTTACCCAACATCATCATCATCGGCCTATCGCAGTTCACTGCCGGACATAGGCCTCTCCAATTGTACGCCACTTAGTTAGATCCTCGGCTTCTCGCATCCAGCTCCTGCCAGCCGTCTTGCGCACTCCATCTGGCCTGTGAACGTCCTACAATTTGACGAGACGCGGTCTCCACTCAAGAATCCGTTTAACCCAATGGTTATCGGTTCTACGGCAAATATGACCAGCCCACTGCCACTTCACCTTGCTAATCCTGTGGGCTATGTTGATGACCCTGGTTCTCTGCCGGATCACCTCGTTCCTGATACGGTCCCTTAGAGAAACGCTGAGCATAGCCCTCTCCATGGTACGCTGAGCGACTTTGAACTTGTGCACCAGCCGAACCGTAAGTGTCCACGGTTCGGCTCCGTACGTCATTACGGATAAGACGCACTCATTGAAAACTTTCGTCTTTAGGCACTGTGGGATCGACGATGAGAAGACCCGACGAAGCTTCCCAAATGCTGCCCAACCCAGCTGGATTCTCCTGTTCACCTCGTCCTCAAAGTTGTTTCTCTCTAACTTAAAATTCTGCCCGAGGTACACGTACACTTTTGAACAACTTCCGAGAACGGCACCGTGTACCGCAACTGATTCCGGTAGTACATGTTCATTGAACATGACCTTGGTCTTGTCCAAGTTTATCCGTAGGCCGATGCGTACAGAAGTCAGCCAGGTCATTCAGCATCTGTTGTAGGTCCTGCAGCATCTCTGTCATGATGACGATGTCGTCTGCAAATCGCGAGTTAGAGATCTATTCGCCATTGATTTTGATGCCGCATCCTTTCCAGTGCAGCATCTCGAAGAAAATGGACCAAAAAATTGACCGGCAAGATCCACATTCTTAATCTTTGACCTTTTCTTCACTCAAATCCGTTGTCAAAATTCGGTACTCACATTATGCATACTCATTTACCTCTAGCGCCTGCACTAATGAAAGGTAGGCTGCACTTGGAACTGACGACTAGAATCCCTTAATGTTTTAATATTGACTATTCATAACTGCCTGTAAAATAAGTGCCTATTTGAATAAAAATCTTTTGACTTTGACATAGTACCTGAATGACCGAGCTATAATTACCTAGCGAAAAATTTTCTAAAAATGAGTTCTAACTAGATCGATTTATCTGCATACTAAATTTAATGAAATTGTCGGAGTCTTATATGTAAGTATATATAATTATAATATGTGCGTATATATGTATTATATAACCTACCTGATAATCGAACGTTTAAAGGTATTTTACATTGCACTTATGGTTAAAAAGGTTGAAATTTTGAAATTATAGGATCACTTTTTTGTCCGTCTGTCTGTCTGCCAAGACCTTTTTTCTCAGGAACGCGTGAAGCTGAAATTCATATCAAATGCTCAGGTTTATACTATTCCTTGAAACTGTGAAAAAATCAAACCGCACGCAATCAAAAGATACAGCCGTCTATGCTGCAAATTTTTGACACTCGCAAGGAAATCAAAACCTACAGGTTACTTCCCGTGAACTCAGAATCTTAGTACGAAGCAACGTCTTTTAGCGCAGATAAAGGAAAAATTGCGAAAAGGTGCCCGAGTCCGATTCGCACTTGGCCGGTTTGTTTTTTTTATGTTTACCCAAGTTAGATATTAAGAAACTTTTATCATTCATTTCATAATTCCATATTCCATATATTTAATTGCGCTTAGGATAAAAAAGAGCTGAAGGAGTTCTCGTTATTTTGTTTTTTTTACGAAAGTTAGATAATATAATCACTACATATTATAAAAAAAGCGGCCAAGTGCGAGTTGGACTCGCACATTAAGGGTTCCGTAGCAGCAAGTAACATAATATAAAAGTTCTTGTAGTTCGTTGTAACTTTGACAGACATGACAGACATGACGAATATATAAGGGTTCCGTTTTTTGCCTTTGGCACGGAACACTAAAAATTCCTCCGCCGCGACTGTCTGTCTGTCTGTTCGCGATAAACTCAAAAGCTACTGCACGGACTTTTATGCAGTTTTCACTTATATATATAGTATAGAGTGATTCTTGAGGAAGGTTTTTGTATATGATTTGTTATATTTTTGAGTATATTGATTAAAATATGACGATAGTTGTTGAAGACGTCGGAAAAAAGCCGCAAATGTCAGAGAAACATGGCTATATTATATTTTCTGTAATGAACCCATTTGAAGCCGGTGTGGATTTCTAGTACTTACTAATAGACAACTTTTCTGATTTAAATAATTGAAATCGCATTTGCAAAAACCTACCTTGATTATAATTATTCGTTATTTATTACGTTTACTTCTTACTATTTCCATAACAATTTGTCGTTAGCTTACTTGGTGATTACGACATAGTTAAATTATCTTCTGCATATATGTAGTAAGGAAAGTACTTGTACGTGTGGCGACTTCCACATACAGCGCAACAGAAATATACTACAGCGCCATCTACCGAAGTTACACTGAACTACTACGGAGTAACGAAGGAAACTAAGAAACTACCAATCCTGAATCGCGCAGTGAAAGTTCGCGCGCCAACTAAGATACATACAACATCCCAACATCAATCGTTGGGCAGTTGTATGTATCTTGGTCGGAGGATCCTCCGTTTGTGTTTTGTTATTAATGTAATGTTACCTTACCATGAGCTTCGCGTGACATAGACAGATATCGACTGGCGCGGGCGGCGGCGCGAGCGCAGGGTCTCATACAGGGTCTAATGTTTGTTATTATTTATGAATAATAACAAACATTACGTACAAGTACTTTTCATTTATCATTATAATCTCGTCTACAACTACTAGTGAACTCAGTAGCTGTCACGACGCAGACGAATAGGTAAATGTTAACTAATAAATGTTAGTTTACTATTCTGACTTACTATTCTTGTAAAATTGAGTTTCATAGTTTGTACGTCAGATGCTACATACTTACAAAAAATATATACCTGCCTAAATAAATTTTAAATACCAACTTTTCTACAAACTTACAAAAAAATTGTACCTACCTATCTAAATGTTAAATAGTCTTCATACGAAATGTTCACTATTAAATTCATACTAATATTCACCATTCGAAAGAAGCTTTGCCTGTCTGTCAGCTACGTTTCACAGATAAACCGCTGCACAGATATAAATGAAATCTGGCATGGTGATACTTTGATTATTGAAGAAGGGCATAGACTGTACGCTTGTGGAATGCATTGCCGACAAACATTAGGAAAGCGCAAACAGTAAATAGTTTTAAGAAAATGGTTCAGGAATTTTGTACGAAATAAGTAAGTCTGTCACGAATATGTATCTATAATGTAACAAGCGGTATAACTAAGTAGTTATAGTTTTAAAATGTACCTAAGTAATAACATGTATACTTGTATGTATATTATCTTAATATATATAAATCTCGTGTCACAATGTTTGTCCTCAATGGACTCCTAAACCACTTAACCGATTATAATAAAATTTGCACACCATGTGCAGTTCGATCCAAATTGAGAGATAGGATAGTTTAAATCTCAAATTATAGTCGCAATTTTAATTTATTGCTAATTATTGTATATAAATATGGCGGTACGAAGTTCGCCGGGTCAGCTAGTATTATTATATGTATGCTCCCCTGATGATATGTATTAGTATGTATTTATTTATTTTAATGTATATATTTGTGTGAATATGCATATACGGAGATATAAATGTATTTCTAGTTATATTCATTACAAAATTATAATTCTTCAAAACTCATTGCACCGTCAACTGCTACTATCTCTCCAATACATCTTGATCCATCCTAAGGTTGCCTGGAAGAGATTGCTTTCGGCAATAAGGCCGCCCTTTGTACATAATTATATTTGTCATTTTCTGTACTTTCTTGTAAAATCTAAAATCTATCTATCTATCTATCTACTACTCTTTACCGTGATAACTGTCAAACACGCGGGCGGTGCCTCGGGCAAAAGCTAGTATTCTATGTTTAAAAATGTTTAAAAATACAACTCCCGCACTAGGAATAAATCCTGTGTCGCGGGGAACTTTACAAACATACATGAAACGGACACAAAGAACACCTAGACTCAGAACAACAATTTGTGGATCACACAAAGTGTTGTCCTACGTGGGATTTGAACCCACGACACTTGGCGAAGTAGGAAACGGCGTGGTGACCGTGAAACTACTAGGCCAAACGTGAAGTCACTACTGGCCAAACGTGCAGCAAAAGTATTACACTTGATAGTAAGCGACCCCATTGTCATTGCTAATATATCATTATCGAGTGAGCAAACATTTAATAATATCCGCACACAGGTTGTCGCCAACAAAGGAAGAAATCGCCGTAAGCGATAAGACCACCTATCATAATATCAGATGTAGATCTCCATCATGTCTGTACAAAATTTATATTAGAGTGATGTGCAATTAACTTGTATAAATAAATAATTTATACTAACTTACGTCACGCGCATGTTAATATAGATATAACAAGTCTACCGTATCAGTACCTACTTCGTTTTAAGTGTTAGGAGTTAAGTTAAATTTTTTCACTTTTCCTATCTCTTGCTTAGGTATTAATATTTTTCGAAAGATTTTAAATAAAATTAAAAAAACAAAGTGCGATACCGTTATTACTTTCGGGCAAGGCAAGAAAGCAGTGACGGATTTTATATCCATACAAATACCAAAATAATTTGCAGTTTCCACTATATTATGTCGAGTTGTTGTTAAGCATTTACATTAGAAAACTAAAATGCTATATGGAAAGAAACTCTTTATTCCACACCATAATTAACATACAATGTAGAATAAAAAAAAACTAAAAAGCGGTACAAGTACAATGGGCAGTCTTATCGCGGTCTACCATCTCTTACGAATGACCTTTAGATGAACTATACTGTACAGGAGTACGTAGTTTGTGTTGCGCATTTACAGATTCAATTTAAGTAAATTATATTAAATTTAACCCAATCCCCGCGTCGCGGGGGAACTTTACAGACATATGAAACGGACACCGAGTACATCCAAACTCAGAACAATTATTTGTGGATTACATACAGTGTAGTTCCATGTGGGGATCGAACCCACAGCATTCAGCACAGTAGGAAGCGGCGAGATGATCACTTTAACAACTATGCCATTTGTGTATTCATAGTTTATACTAGAGATGTGCCGACTAGTCGACGACTAGTCGGTAAAACCGACTATCCGGCAACAATCGTAGTCGACGATTAGTCGGCGAATAGTCGGCAAAAAGCGCCGACTATTCGGCTTATTACTTTGTATGTATTTCTCAATAATATATTTGTCAATTTTTATTTTATAATCAGTTTTAGACATTTCGAAATGTAAAACAAAGCAATCTTTCTTTTGATAACCAGATTCTAAAATTACTTGCTGATAAAAAACATATGACATTTATTAAAAAAAATGTTTGCTTGTAGTGTTTGCACTTTTTTCCTTTCCACCACGAGAAATAATCATTGACATTGATTACACATAACAGCATTAGGGTCCAATGCGACGGCGTGGTCTCTGATTTTCTAGAGGTAAACGCTGGCGTACCCCAGGGCTCCATCCTGTCGCCCACACTGTTTCTTCTTTAGCCGTTTAGTTAAGCAGACAACAGCACAGTCCATGGGCGATATTTTGGACATCTTGCAGTCAAGCTGGCAGAAGTTGAGGAAAAACGACAGGAGCTTGTCTCTGAGCTCAACCATGTTCTGGGCGGCATTTCTCAATGGGGCTATCAGAATCTGGTCGAGTTCAATGCCAAGATTAACAGGTGTTCGCGTTATCTGCCAAAAAGTCTCCATTCCTTCTACTTCCACTTTTCAGAACACTCAAATGCAATTACAAGGTAAGCTCGATATCTTTGGCATGGATTTCTGCAGAGATCTTAACCCGCACGAATACGTTGAGAGTGTCACCAAAGCAGCCTCGCGCAAGCTAGGTGTTTAAAGCAAAGTGACACAGTTCTTCTCGCCCGAGCATCCGTGTCTTCTTTACAAGACCCAGGTTCACTCGTGTGTGTCGAAGCCGTTCTGCCGAGCTTCGAAGCTTAGATAGGGAGGACCGACTGTGTCACCTACCGATTCACTCATATACTCACCGGGCACGGTTGCTTCGTAGAGTATCTGAACAGAATCGGACGTGAGGCTACGGCACAATGCCATCACTGCGGGTCCGACCGGAACTCCGCCCAGCACACGCTGGAGGACTGCCCTGCGTGGGAGTCCGAGTGTCGACTCCTGGTCGAACAGATCGGACGAAACCTGTCACTACCAGCATTGATCGCGGCAATGCTGGCGAGTAGTGAGGGATGAGACCGTGGTCTCCTTCTGTGCAGACGTAATTCTTCAGAAGTAGTCCGCAGAGCGGGATCGGGAATGGGCCGTCCCCGCTCGCAGGAGGCGACAAAGGGACTGCGGTAGAGGCCGCTACCTCCCCGATCGACGCTAAAGGGTCGTTGTGGTGACATCTAGCGGATATAGCACCCATGGCAGTCCTCTATCGCCATTATCATGGAGAGTGTTCTGAAGAGCTCTTCCAACCGGTCCTGTCCTCTACAGGACAACACGGGCCGGCCTCGGAAGTCACCGCTTCAGAGTGGTAGACATACGTTCTCGCACTCATTGCTTCGGTTCTTCCTTCCTGTGCCGAGCGGTCAAAACCTGGAACTCAGTACCAGCGCACGTGTTTCCTTCCCACTATGAAACCGGGTTCTTTCAGCGGTTCGTGAAAGAGCATCTCACCAGACCGCCATAGTGTGGGTCACCATGCTGCATTGTCCTTATTACCTACCTACTACCAACATTGAGGATGGTGACCACCATTCTTGGATTCTGCTCATGATTTCCATCAGGCAGGGCAGAGTCATTTTGGCAGCAAATACATAAAAGAAATTGAGAGCATCACTAAGGCGGCCTCGCGGAAACTTAGCGTACTGAATAGGGTGAGACGGTTCTTTGCGCCCGAGCATCTGTGTCTTCTTTATAAGACCCAGGTCGCTCGTTCGTGGAGGACTGTTCTCATCTTTGTAATGGATCCACGCAGAATTTGCTTGATGCTCTTGATCGGTTGCAGCGGCCAGCAGTCCGCATTATCAACAGTCCCGATGCCACCGAGTCCCTTGAGTCTTTGCAATTGCGAGGAGATATCGCCTCTGTGACAGTCCTATAGCGTGTCTACCATGGACAGTGTAGAAGCTGAAGAGCTCTTTCAACTAATCCCACTTTCATCCATCTTCTACATGACAGCACGTACTGGCATTGGAAGTCACCGCTTCAGAGTCGTAAAAATACGCTCTGGAGCTAAACGGTTCCGTTCTGCCACCGCACGTGTTTCCCTTCCACTATGATCCGGGTCCTTTAGGCGGCGTGTGAAAATGCATCTCACTAGGCCTCTCTCATCACGCTATACTGCATTGTCTATGTTCGCAGTGAGTATGGTGTTGGATTGTTGGATTCTATTCAAGTTTTCATCAGGTTCAGCAAAATCACTTTTGCAGGTTTTCAAATAAAAAAAAATAATAAAAAAAAAAACATTGTCCCCATGTTTAAAAAAACATCGGCACAAGTAATTTTCTTTTTCATTTAACTCTTCATTTCAATCAACAACAATAATAATATCTTGACACAACAATATTTTTTACACTAAAACACCGCTCCGACTCCGACCATTATAGAAGCATAAATGAAGAAACAAGGTTCGCAGGCAGCGTTTGCGACTGGGGCGCGAATCAGCTGTAATCGAAGAGTTACGAAAATGTCAGAGACCACGATCGGTTTGGCCGATTAGTCGGCCGACTAGTCGGCCTTTTTAGGACCGATTAATCGGTTAGACGGCTAGTCGGCCAAAGTACTGATCGGCCCATCTCTAGTTTATACACATCTATCTATATAAAAATGAATCGCCTAAATGTATGTACGCGCATAACTTCCAATCGGCTCCACCAAATTAAATACTAATTCTTTTTTTATGAGTTCGTTATTGTTAGGACAAGGTTTGTGTACAAGGAAAATTAAAAGTTAGAGGGAAAAGTGTTTTTTTGACCGCGACGGGAAACTGAGACAGATATGTAAATATGGCGGTACGAAGTTCGCCGGGTCAGCTAGTATAATTATAACATATAGTTATTATAAAGATAAATAGTGTTTTCATCCCACCAGCTCGTAAAGAGTATTTTTGCCCTTCGATATCTGAGTGTAAAAGCCATTTTTATCCTCTAGAGAATAAAGTAAATTGAATTTAGAACATCGCTCGGGTGCAATAAGTTTGTGAATTCAAAACATCATTAAACCTATTTACTTCTACCTCCATGGTACCGAATTAATCATACAATATCTTTTAATTTGTTAAAAACTCAGACTCGGCGGCACCTTCTTGGTGTATTTTTTTTTTATTTGCTCTGGCCGCACCATTTTCTTCTTAAGTAACTATTGCAACGTAACTTTAAATTTTTCTTAATTTATCTATACATCCATACAAATACATAAAATTGAAATGTCTGTTTGTAATATTAAAATAATCGCTTTTTACTAAATGCATATGTATGTATACACGGTACATATACTAAATTTTTTTTTTTTTTACAATTTCTGTTACATTGTCTGTCCGTCAGTCGGTCTGTCTGTCTGTTTGTTCCGGGTAATCTCTGGAACGGCTGGACTGATTTTGACGGGACTTTCACTGGCAGATAGCTGATAATCTAAGGAGTAACTTATGCTACTTTTTTTAGACTAGCTTTGTCCCGCGGTGTAATTCGCGGTACGACAAAAATCGCCGGTAACACCGCGGGGTTGAGCGAGTACCTAAGTATTTTTTAAATAATTTAAAAATAAATCTGTAATACTTACCTATCATAACGTAGTACCTAATAAATATTAATACCTAAACTGAAATAAAAGTATCTTGTGATTGTCAATGCTTTTTTTGCATTTAGTCATTTCCTCGCTGAGGTGGAATGAAAAGTTACATGTTGCACTCGAGTGCAAAGATTTTTCACCTCGTGCTCTTTTGATTCCCTCGCTGACGTTCAGGATTCCAATTTTAGAGTCCTTCGCTTGCTCGGTCATCAAAATTGAGCACGCGGTTAATAAGCAACTTTGGACTCTTGTATAACAAATAACTATTTTAGCTACTTGTACTGTGTACTGTGATAGACGTAGGTATCTCTGATGATAATGATTTCTAACATCGCATTATCCGATGCTCTCAATAATCGTGTGTGTCATGAATAATACGAATAATTTCTTTAAGTAGACAGGAATATTAGCATTAAAAAAAGAAATATTACGTAGTAGAAAGGGGATGTGAGACTAGAGTATTTAGGCGAATTAAGCAGCCACTTGAGTGTTGTGGTACTAAATTCAGAAACTAGTTTGTTAAAATCTGCATTAAGATCAAGACTGCAACCACCGGCAAGTCAACATAAGAAATGTTATCTTCTGCCAAACACCGTAAAGAGGACATTAAGTAGTGCCTTTTGCGGTTTACAGAAAATGATTTGCCCATACAAATGTATTTAATTCAAATCGTTGGTTATTGAACTCTTGTAGAATTAATACATAGATAGAGAATAGTTAGATTTAGTCATGTCAGTCACCGATGTCCTTAAAATGACTGCCAGTATTAGGAGGAGCGTAAAGACACCCAACTACAGTACTAGTTTTTTTTTTTAATGGAATACGGGGCAAACGAGCTGGCTCCATTTATCTTCAGGGGCGACAGCAGAATGTTCGCGTTAATGACTCGACCTCGAGTTGGTGCGACCTCAATGCTGGCGTCCCTGGCTGCATTCTATCTCCTCCACCAGGAAGAGAATGCTTTGGTCATTAAGTCCGCCTATGTACAAAGTGCATAAAGTATTAAATCAAAAAAAAATCATAACAAATTATTTTTATGTTATCTGATTTGAATGTTTTCGTTATTTGTTGCAGTTTTTTTCCCGTGACCTGTGATTACAGGTTCATTAAATAAAGATTATTCAAGGTATCAAGGTTATTTTATCTACAAGGTTATTGATTATTTTTAAGATTCCACCGAGTGTCAAGTACTTTACTTATTAATTTATACAAATAACCTCATTAGAATCACTAGCTCAAAATAAAGCAATTACTATTCTGAAAATAATCGTCTATCCAATAATACTAATAATTGGTAATTAAGAACCCCTAAGTTTGTCTGGTCAGCATGGTATAACGGGCAAAAGCCTCCATTCAAAATGTGTTCCTAAGAAGGGGTCTATGTTTAGTGGTCGACTATTAAAGGTTGTTGATGGTAAAGGAAAGTCAGCGCTAACTAATCTGGATATTTTAGATATCAACCCTACTTCTTAAAACTGAGCCACGCTTTGGCATGCATGGGCCGACTCTACTGGAGTGATACCGCGGCCTCATAGAAAACCGGTGCGATATAGCGCTTGCGCTGTGTTTCACCGAGTGAGTGAGGATACCGAAGGCCCATCCCCCAAAGGCCGGCAACGCACTTTTGACGCCTCTGGTATTGCGGGTGTCCATGGGCGGCGGTAATCGCTTACCATCAGGCGATCGTTTGACCCCTATTACGTAAAAAAACTAAAAATCACATTTGAAATGTTAGGCAATCAATTTGCTTTTAATTTAATCATCAATTATATGTGATAACTTCAAGCCAAACGTCACAAAACTCATGCTATGTAAAAAATGCTAAAAGTCTAGTATAATAATTATATTATCATTCGAGCGTTTTATCTCAAACTAAATACCTACTGGGTATTAGGTTTATATATTATTAATTACTTAGGTACACTTTAGACTACCCAAAATCAAATTTCAGAATATCCGTACAAATGTTGCCTGGAAGAGATCGCGGTGAGTGATAAGACGGTATTGTAAAAAATGTAGATTTCCATGTATTTATATCTATACAAATTTTTATACTTTCGTGGTGTGCAATAAATAAATACTGCTACTTAAATGTTGGCCTTCACTATTAGTCATTTCAATTTTTTTATCTTTGGTGCACTGTATTTAATGATCAATCAAATACATTGCTTCTTGGATATCTTGTGATAACTCTTATATGGCAATCTCAACGTTTTAATTCTGTAATATACGTGCAACTTATAAATATCAAGTAAATATTTTACTACAAACAAAATGCAAAACTAATCATTACAGATACAATTTAATAGTTGGCTTTTCAATATTGAAGCCGAATAGTTAGAAGTCTGGCTGACATAGAAGAACATGATTTTTTCATTTAACCTTTTGTTTGCCTAATTGATTTGCTTTGTTGTAAAAGGTCAAGTAACTCAGTCCATCAAGAAACAAGCCAAAATTATATTTATATTATAATTTCTAAAGGGAAAGTGTACAAAACGGTAGTACGACCCGCCATGGCATACGGTGCAGAGTGCTGGACCATGAAGAAGACGCATGAACAACGATTGCACACGAGCGAAATGAAAATGCTAAGATGGGCGGGAGGTGTAACCCGCTTGGACAAAGTGCGAAATGAGTATGTCAGAGGATCGTTTAAAGTAGCACCGATTGCTGAAAAGTTAAAAGAAAGCCGAATGCGCTGGTACGGCCACATCATCAGACGAAATAACGAACACTCGGTCAAAAAGGCTCTAAATATCCCTGACCGCCCACGAGGAAGAGAAAGACCACCCGCCACCTGATGGTCAAATATGCAGAAAGAGATCCAGCAAGAGGATCTGAGCACACAGACAACCCAGAACAGAGTTCTCTGGCGCAGACGTACAAGGGGACTCGGCACCGCCTAAACTGGGAAGAGGGGTGGGCAAAGAAGCTATTTTAATTTCTAAACATGTGTAAAAAAAGAAAAAAAACTAATAATAACTAATTGCTTTAATCAAAAACTTTAAAGAACAAGTCCAGTCCAAAATTGTAGAAGCAATTTAATTACTACAACGTTGAAATAGGCACATACAGTAAAACAAATAGTAAATTGTAATACGTTACATATTGACTGCAATAATAATATAATACATTGCTTTACAAAAGTCAGTAATAATCGACACCTGCTCCATAGTGCGACGATTTCTCACTGCCACCACTCAAAGCCCTACAACACTACACAATGAACCAACCCACTTGGCGTAAGCCCGTGCTAAGTTCACATTTACCAGCATTAGCAGAGATAAAATTTTCCATAACCCATAATAATAATAATATTTATTTAGTTAAAAAGGTATAATAATTTACAATAAAATTCTCATATTTTATAAAATAAAGTACATTACTTGTTATTTGCCCGAACTACACACATCAAAAGTGTCTAGGGATCAACATATGTGTCTAGGGATCAACATATATTTTTGCAATAACTTTTCTCCTGATTGATATTAATTAAAATTTTCTTTAAGGATTCATCAAATAAAGTGTTTTCGTTTGTCACAGTAACGATAAACCAAGTCACCTTTGCATTAATAAAGAAATTTGCCATTTTCCTAATAAAAGGATTTTTGACATTTGAACCACTAACATTAAAGTTCGAAAAAAAGACTGAAATAACAGTTTTCTTTAAAATTTTATTAGATAACTTAAACAATTAATAATCCGTGTTTCTACCGCGAACACTAACACAGGAACATCGGTTTGGCATACTCAAAATGAGTTCATCCAAATCACGCTGTGGAATGGCCGCCCATGTTCGTTGCAACAACAAAAAAAGGTCTTCTTGCGACTGGATATCCTCCATATTCGGCAGAGCTCTTCTCTGTAGCATATCCCATGCATGCTCAATCGGGTTCAAGTCTGGCGACTGAGCAGGCCATGGCCAAAGCCACATCTCAATCTCAAGAAATCCGCATAAAAATGCTTGATCCCTAGACACTTTTGATGTGTGTAGATTGAATCTGTGTCTCGGGCGGAGAAAATGCTTACGAAACAATTGTATTCACTTAAATTTACATAATTATTAGTTATGCGATAGAAAGATTTTAGTCTAGAGACCAGATTATTTGATGGGTTTCTTTAACACTTTCAGTTATGATTATATATTTTTTTTTTAAAAGACAACTCCCGCACTAGGAATAAATCCTGTGTCGCGGGGGACTTTACAAACATACATGTAACGGACACAAAGAACACCCAGACTCAGAACAACAATTTGTGGATCACACAAAGTGTTGTGTGAAAATACTACTGTGTTATTAAACTTACTACTGCGTTACCTCTGTGTCCCTTTGATTATTTATATTTTTACAAGCTTTTTATTAACTTGCAATGTATGTATGTATGTTTGTATGTTCGGGCAGAATCTTGCAACTCAATTTTAAAGCAGATATCTTTAATCGATATTGCTGAAATTTTGCAAGCATATGTATACAGTGACAATACAATATTATAATGACATGGAACTGATCTGATGCTGGAGCTGGAAGGTGGCCATAGGAACTCTGTAAAGAAACGTCGCAACATCATCGAGTTTGGACTCGTTTGATTCGTCTCGAGGCATTCCAGTAAAAGCTTGTTTCTAAAAAGCTCTTTATTTTAATTTATTTCAGTAATACTCAGGCCTCATAATTATCTCACGAACGTATTATTCATTAAAAATGTCAGATTATGTAGCCAGTTGGTGTTAATGTTTACGTTTTTGCCACTAATAGCAAAGTTAAGTTTTAGAATTATATTTTCGTATATTTCGTATGGTATATTATAAAACTAATTAATTTTATGATACAACTTTATACTTATAAAAAGTAATAAAAGCGTTGCAGTTTCAAACTGACGTGTATAATGAGTCTCATTGTATAATTTAACAGAGAACTTAATTTTTTTTAAAGTAACGCTGTTGTTAAATTTTTTGACACTTTGATATCTTGTTTTGCCAGAAATATACTTAACTTATTAAAACTATAGCTGGAACAATAACTATAGATATAGATTCGTTAAAGTTCTTATAACGAATCTATATCTGCACAAAAAATTATACTAACTTTTAAACTTTCGCGTTCCATGATGTAATAATTATTATTTTTACGGGAATTAACGCGATCACTTAGTACAAGGTATTACATACCTCTGTTTTGCCTGACGTTTCGACCAGGTTGCACTGGCCGTGGTCACAGGCTGACTGGCTCAGCGGCGCACACACACAAACGTCAGGCAAAACAGAGGTATGTAATACCTTGTAATAAGTGATCGCCTTAATTCCCGTAAAAATAATAATTATTACAAAAAATTATAATATAAAAAACATATTCGGATTCACTATAGCGTCGTCATGTTTTTTTTCGAGTCACCTATCTAAGAACACTTGGGTTACCAAGACAAATCTAACGACATATGAATTAAATAAGTCCGTGCAGCGGTTTGAAAGAATAATGAGGTGATAAAGAATTCGAATATTTTATACAAACAAGATACGCGCGAAAACCAAACCTTCCTTAACAGTCGGGTAAAAACGATTTTAGATGGATCATAAATACGACTTTTAACCGACTTCGAAAAAGGAGGAGGTTCTCAATTCGACCTAAGATCTGATGATGGCATGCAAGAGAAATCGAGTTTTTTATAATTTATTGTTTTGGCAAAAATACTTAATTTTCTGAGAATCGGCATTCTGGTCTTGATACAACATTTGAAGTTTTATTACGTTTAGACGACTCTGGAGGCTGCCACTAGGAGACAGTTGAGAACACCACTAGGAGACAGTTGAGTTCTACCGGAGACAGTTGACAAATGCAAAATTATGTCCCAACTGCTACCAGTGATAGCAGTTTTAATGGTAGCCGTTTGAAATAAGCCTCCGAAGTCGGCTAAAACTTAAAATATTTATGCTAAATAAAGTCTGTTTGCCCCTCAAAGAACAAATTTAGGAACAAAACTGTCACACTCTATACTAATTAATAAATTGTCGCCAAAATAAAGTGTTGCTATGCGGAAACTTACGTACACTGTGCCTAACACGACACGCATTCTACTGATTTTTTTTCTCAATTTTTTCAGCATCATCATGTTGGCATTGTCAACCATACAAAAAAAAATCACGAGGCTTCCGCCCATTATCTAATTACAGGAAACTAATATTTTGCAAGGACAGGTATAATAGGCACGCTGTGTTGAAATACAGTACTTCTCGTCATGGTGAACAGTTGTATCGTACTTGTATTAATATTATTATACATGCCATAGCATGACATAATATAATAATAGGTTTCTTGAACAAAAATAGTGATTTGTCAATGTCTTTAATGACTAAATTCACAACTTATTATTTTTTGTTGCAATAATATTTAGAATTATAATAATTAAAAAATCTTTACTGTTTTAAAATATATTTATACTAACAAGCTAATCTCAGGGAATACCTATTGGTCCGAATTGAAAAAAATCTTTCGGCGTTAAATGGCTCTGTTATCGAGCAAAGCTTTAGACTACATATCATTACGCTACGACTAAAAAGAGCGGAGTATCAATAAAAATTGTAAGAGAAACGTGGGAAAATATTCCCTTTCAGAGCTTCCATTGCTGCGTAAAAGGTTAGTTTCACAAAAACAATGTGTGAAAGAATTGTTCCACGTAAAAGTTCAAAAAAAGTCTGCGCATAATAATGTCTATCATAAAATGACTGCTGTACTTGAGATCTCGGGTTCAATTCCCGGGTCGAACCAAATGTTTGTATGATCTGCAAATATTTATTTCGGAGTTTGGGTGTTTTCTATGTATAACATGTATGTATTTACAAAAGAAAGTAAATGTGTAAGCTCTTGGTTTGGGACTAGATAGCGTTGTGTGTTAAATGTGTGTGTAAATATTTATAAATTTGGCTCACTATAACCATTTTTTGGTAAGCAAATTCCTTCATACAGTTATAACATCACGCTCACTATGGGCAACAGGAGACGCAGACGAGATTGCGTCGGTCAAGTAGTTATTTATAACATTGTTTTAATTACATGTAACAATAAACGTCGTAAATTTGTAAATATAATCCTGTTCTAGAAACCATGAAACTAAATAATTATAATCTAAAGTCAATGAAACTATGCAATAATATTTTATTATGATAACAGGAATAATAGCGCGCTCACGTTAGGTTTGTAATGTAACTGATAATTCGACCAAGTCAAGTCTCATATTAAAAAGCTCTTTGAAAATTCAGTTCTGATCGACTGTCGATTTCTCAACGTTAACTATATTGTAAATTGAATTGGTATTCTGCTAGTCTTAATTTGGTTTAAATAGCATTACTTATATCAAAATTATTCAGTTTTGAGAGATTATAATTTAAATATAAATATTCTAACAAGTTACACGCCATGTCCTGTGGCTTCAACAATATAAAAATATTTTACGACAAAGAGCAAGGTTAGCAAGTTCAAATGGAAATGAGTAAATCATACAAATTCTAAATTATGATGAAGACCTATAAGAAAGTCAGCATATTATGTTGTTACATCGGTAAATATATACATATGTATGTACAAATATAAGAAATACGTAATAGTCTACTCAAGGGTCTGTTCACACAGACCGGCTCGGAGAGCATCGGTCCGCTTTTTTCTTTTCACACAGACCGGATCGTATACGCTTGGAATTGGCCGGAGCGGAGCCACCAACTATTTAGATCTGCGCGAGTGCGAGCGAGAAAGAGCAAGCAATCGGAGCCGGTCGGCTCATCTTATAATTTCACACAAAGAGCGTTCAAGCATTCTAAATGACAAAAGAAGTGCACAAGTGCAAAAATAAACTTTACTACAATTACTCAAAACACTGTTTCCAACGTGATAAAAATGTGCTCTCCACTCCGAGCCGGTCTGTGTGAACTAAACCAAACGACTGACATTTGGCGATCTGTTGAAAAAAATATATTTTATCATCATCAATAGTCTTAACATTGTCTTAATAGTCCACTTCTGGACATAGGCCTCTCCACGGAAAGGTTTCGGTGGGTTGGAAAAGGGATTTTTTTCAAGTTTTCCTTTTCTTTTCAGTACTGTTTTCCTGCATAATTTGTTCCCTTAGTCGCAGTAGTACTACTACTACTAGTAGTACTAGTACTTCGTACCGGCGTCTATACAGTCGGCCAAATCATCTTTCCAAAGAGAGACTTATGCAGTAGACTTGTCTAAAGTTGTTTTTTCAATAAAAAAAAAGAAATCTTCACATTTCTATTTCTTACATTTATTCATTTTGAGTCTCTTGAGCTGATAAAATATTCATAACATTTCATATTATCGCTGATCGCTCATGCTTAAATCATTGTGATTCATGATAACCTTCACCTGTTCATGACCGAAATCGTCTTGAAATGTATAAAAACCGGCCAAGTGCAAGTCAGGCCACGCATAGAATAGGGTTCCGTAGTCACCCACTTGCTATGATTTTATTTTCAATAAATAAATAAATAAATATTGCGGACATCTAACACACAACGTCATCTAGTCCCAAACTAAGCAGAGCTTGTGTTATGGGTCCCAGGCAACTGATATAAATACATATTATACATTTTTTTTGTAAATACATACATATTATACATAGAAAACACCCAAACTCCGAAACAAATATTTGCAGATCATACAAACATTTGGCCCGACCCGGGAATCGAAGCCTACGAGCCTACGCTACCACTTCGCCACCGAGGAAGACAAATATTTTACATGTTTACATATTATTTCGTTATTTTTGTACGAACTTAGGCCTCTATAACTCCTGAACTAACAATTTTTTTTAGGTTTTTCTAGTCGTTTTGCTTTTAGAGGACGCCCTGTTAAGACAAAAAAATGCGCTTTAAAGTTGATAAAAACGCGCAAACAGATACATAAATAAAAAATTGTCGTAGCCAACTCTCGGTGTTTTTAAAAGACCTGTCTAATGATATCTTATACTATGGAGTATAAATAAGGAAAATAATGTAGTTATCATTCGCGTTGCAACATTTTGAGATTTGATTATATTTGAAATCAAGTATAGTTTTTTAATGCAACGAGAGTTGTAGACCATAAATAAATTTGGGAATTAAGTTAAATTAAATTAAGTTAAAGTACTGCCAACTTAGACCGTGGGAGAGCCACGCTTCGGCATGAATGGGCCGGCTCGACCGGAGTGATACCACGGCCTCACAGAAAACCGGTGTGAAATAGTGCTTGCGCTGTGTTTCACCGAGTGAGTGAGGATACCGGAGGCCCATACCCCAACCCGTCCCCCTATCTCCCCCCCCCCCCATTCCCCAAAGGCCGGTAACGCACTTGTGACGCCTCTGGTGTTGCGGGTGTCCATGGTAATCGCTTACCATCAGGCGATACGTCTGCTCGTTTGCCGGTCTATTCCATAAAAAAAAAAAAAAAATAAGGTTTTGTTTATTTCGTTTAGATGTGAACAATAATAAGAAATACTTAAAACGATGTAGTTATAAACTAAGAAATCCTTATTAGAATTAACCTGAACATAATTTGAAAAACTCATGACACCGATTGATATATTAATTTGCTTTTGAATAATGTCAATTATTTGTTTTGTATTTAGGTGTAATTAATTTATAATTATGTACATATCTTTCTATATAATAAATTCCTAAATAAAATTGAAGTGTCTGTTCGGAATTTCAAATCAACTTTCTACGAAATATATTAAGGTATATACAATACTTACACCAAAAAATATTTTCAATGTTAGTCTGTCTATTAGTTCCGGCTAATCTCTGGAAAGGCTGGATCGTATTTGACGGGACTTCCACTGGCAGAAGGCTGATGATATAATGAGTAACTTGACTTACTGACTTAAGGTTCTATGTCCCATAGATGGGGTAGAGGACGTCAACAGTGCATCGCCATCCCGTTCTGTCTTGAGCGTCTCGCTTGATTTCGCATCAGGTCTTTTCTGGAGTAACTTAGGCAACTTTTTTTTATACTAGCTGCTTCTTGCGGAGTTACTCGCAGTTGTTGTAAAGGTATAACAACAATCGCGGGTAAAATTTGACCTCCCTAGTAGGTAAACACGTAAAACTAATGTTGTAGCCTCATTTTGTCAATAGCTCTTTAAACTAATTTGCAAGCAATAAAATTGAAAACTTTAACTCTTTTCAGTTCAGGTAGTTTCGCAACCTGTAGGTGTAGTATCTTTAAAATGACATCAAATAACAATATTTAAAATATCCACAAATGGTTTTAGAGCACAAATTAAATTAACATTAATTATTAACACGTGAAATTACCAATTTCCTTTTATGAGATA
Source organism: Diaphora mendica (assembly GCA_949125395.1). Lineage (NCBI taxonomy): Eukaryota > Metazoa > Arthropoda > Insecta > Lepidoptera > Erebidae > Diaphora > Diaphora mendica. The sequence continues at coordinate 6,471,958 of OX421319.1, forward strand.
ACGAAATTCATAATTTTTTCTCCAGTTGGCCTTAGTTATAGCTCTCAATAGATTGTTGAAGTTCTTAGGCCTACGTAGAAGCGTATCTTTACTGAACTTGTCTTTTAGTTCAACCCGGACATACGGATTTAGATCAGAACTATTCTGGTGATATAAGAAAAAAATCTTCTCCCATAAGCAACGCAAGCAGCCTCACATATCCGTGCTGACGTCACCCTTTTAATCTCGGGCCAATATTAGCCCCAATGACGAATACAGTGTCTGTTTTAGTGTCCAAATATATACCAGCCTAAAACATACATAATCCACCTCCAAAAGCAACACTGTAAATTGGACAAATCACTCTGATGATCTTCTATAAATCCTAAAGCGTTCACTATGACTATGTAGCGTCATTTTGCATTCATCAAAAGACATAACAGGCTGTCATTGTTCATACGTTCGAATAAAATTATATCTGGTGAACTGTAACCGAGCTTGTCGGTAAACGATGGTCAATTTTCTATCATTTGCTGGGCGATATGCTGTCGATCTTGCGTCAACCAATGTTTACCTGTGAATCCTACCACCGCACCATTTCACTCACGAGTGTATTTCATTGAATTAAATTGATAAAACAAGGCGGTTTTCAGGTTTGTAAAATAAGGTTGAACAATTTTCTAAATATATACTATTGTTATAGGTAAGAAGACTATTCTAAGAGGCGTATCTGGGTTATTTAAATCAGGTCAGCTGACCGCTATAATGGGACCTTCTGGAGCTGGAAAATCTTCTCTCATGAACGCGCTAACTGGTTTCTCGTAAGTGAAAATTAATTCTTATCTGATTTATTTAAATAATTTATCGGATATCACTTTAAGCAATGGCTGTTGTAATTTGTAGTTAGCCCGTAAAAAGTGGACAGTAGACATGTGCACTAAATCGTACTTTCACATCTACTTATTTAGAAATAAAAACTTGTTCCCATATTTTTAATAAAGTATAAAATGTGGATGTCCACACAATATTTCCAACAAGATTTTTGTCTAACTCAAAACAACTGAACATACAAAAAATAAAATTGTTTTGGGGTCTAAAATAATAATAACATCTAATCAGAGGATAATAATGAGTTAGGTTCGATCTTAAAAAAAGTACTTTCTGTTTACAGAACACAGGGATTGACAGGATGCATACGTGCAGGTGACACAATATGTGAACTTAATTCTAGCAATAACATGCGCAGTCTCAAATCGTACAGAAAAAAGTCATGTTATATCCTGCAGGACGATAGACTAAATCCTCTTTTTACTGTAATAGAGCTTATGAAGTTTGCAGCTGATATGAAACTAGGAGATACCTTGACTGAAAAAATAAAGATGAGTGTGGTGAGTATTACTTATCTGCATCCATATTTCTGTACTTATCAATGACTAGCCGACCCACGCAACCTCGTTTGCGTCTCCTATTGCCCGTTGAATCATTTTTCATTGGTGCTCCGCTCCTATTGGTCGTAGCGTGATGATTTATAGCCCAAAGCCTTCCTCGATAAATGTACTATCCAACACTGAAAGAATTTTTCAAATCGGAAGAATTTTTCAAATCAGCGGTTGCTGAGATTAGCGCGTTCAAACAAACAAACTCTTCAGCTTTATATAATAGTATAGATAAGTACTTATCAATATTATAAATTCGAAAGTAACTCTCCCTGTTTGACTGATGTTGAATTTAAGATATTCAATTTGTTTTATTTAAATACCTAACAGGCAGTACTTTGTTTCAAGAAATTAGTATAAACGAATTCACATGCTGATTTCTGAATTATTAATGTGTTTAATGTTCTCATTATTTGCTGATGACCTCAAAATTTATCAAACAGTTGCATCTCAAATCTCAATTAATACAAAGTGATCTTGACCGAATTTAAGACTGGTATCACGCTAATGACACTCAACGCAGCAAATTGTTACCATATAAAATTTACATAAAAGAAACAACGTTTTTCCTCTCAATATAATGTCGACGGATCGTTATTGTTAGAAGTCCCTGAAATGATAGATCTCGGTGTTATACTTGATAAATTGAACTTTACATCGCACATAGACGGAGTTGCTAGGAAAGCAGCTAAATTGCTTGAATTTGTTAAAAGGAGCACCAGTAGTTTTCGTCTAATACAAACGAAGACGTTTCTTTACAACGCTTTGGTGCGAAGCCTTCTCGAGTTTGCATATAGTTTAGAACCCCTCGTATGCTATACAATCGCAACGAAGTGAAGACATCCAAAGCATTTACAAGACACTTAGCATACATATCGTCTGGTGTATCCCATAGAGCTCCCTATACTGACAGACTTAAACTCCTCAAAATGAATAGCCTTAATCGTTGGTGTAAAATCCAGCATCTTTTATCCCTCCAAAAACTTTTCAACGGTGGAGTTGACTGCAGTCAACTCCTAAGTCACATTAAGTTAACGGTACCAAATAAAATTCACATTCCGTTCTGCAGAACAAACGCTGGCAAACGCTCACCACTAGTGCATGTGTCTCGAATGTAATACTTTATGGGGATCTTGACATTTTTCACGATTCCTTGAAAGTATTTAAGCGAAAGATAATGCAGTGCCAAATCTGGTTATCTTTTATAAAAAATTATTTAATTTTTAATTTTATTCTTGTTTTTGCTTTTGCTTTTATTTAATTTTTGACAGAAATTTTGTTAAATTCGCATTAAGCATATTTTATGTTCAAATCGTTTTTTTTTAATCTGTATAAACAATGTTGTGTACATCAATAATTTAGATATAAGTTTTTGTTTTAAGCTCCTAATGTAAACCAATTTTGTATACCAATATTGTTGATGTTCCTTATAATAATAAATAATAATTAAAGCACTTGATTTTAAAACTTTTATCTATCCGAATTACCGTCTGAATTAAACGTAGCAATATAGTCTTGCAGTCTTGCTATCTTCCAGCTAAAAAATATGTCTCTATTCAGCTAACCTTAGTTTATTCTTCCTTGCTAGTTGTTTTTGTATATATGTCTTGTTGATTTAACTCATAGGTATAGCCAAAATTTTCAAAAGATTCTTGATCCGTATATAGCTTCAACGGCAAGTCACCATTGGCAGTAAATGGTGTATATGTACCATTTGATTTATAATTTATTTTGCTGTAGATAACGGAGATACTACATACTCTTGGACTGTCGGGATCCGAAAACACAAGATGTTGCAGTCTTTCAGGAGGACAAAGGAAAAGATTATCCATTGCTGTGGAACTGATCGACAACCCTCCAGTCTTGTTCCTGGACGAACCTACGACGTGAGTTTCAATTACATAAATTAAATAGTTCATTTCAGTTTTCTTGATTTCTCTACAGAATAAGGGCAACCTTTACTCATAGTACAAGCGCCGGTGAAGGTCGAACTCTGATAACCAGATCAGAGAGTTTTTATTCTATTATTTAACTAGCTGACCCACGCAACCTCGTTAGCGTCTCCTATTGCCCGTAGCGTGTTAATTTTTCCCCGTTTTTGAAACATTCTTCATTGGTGCTCGGCTCCTATTTGTCTTAGCGTGATGATATGTAGCCTATAGCCTTCCTCGATAAATGTTCTATCCAACACTGAAATAATTTTTCAAATCGGACCAGCGGTTCCTGAGATTAGCGCGTTCAAACAAACAAACAAACTCTTCAGCTTTATAATATTATAAGTATAGATGAACAAACCTATAATAGCTTGCCTATCACAAAGCTGTCATTCATCAAACTATTTTCAAACATAAATTAATTTTGAATTCAGTTCCCACTAAAACGTCTCGAAAGGCATGCGTATTTCCGTCAATACGACAATGGCAGCGTCCCAATTATTTTATTAATCGCGAATAAGCATTACATAATGTTTTCTACATATCCTGTGAGAATGTGAGATATAAAAACGATACGATATCCCACTCGCAAGCTTACGAGCGCTGCCGCGCTGTGAGTTCAGCAAGATAGTGCTCCACCGGTGTAAAGAGTACCTTAATAGTCAGTTCCTCATTCCTCCGTTCGCATGGTGTTTTACATGTGGAGAGAAGTAAAACGTAGAGTGTACATTAATCCACCTAGTGCCCGTGAGGACTTACGACAAATAATAATTGACACCTTTGATGAAATCCGACAACAAAGAGATGTTCTTAAAAGTTTAAAAGTGAATCTATTAAAGCGTACTCTATTCAAAATGACGGAGGATCTTTCGAGCAACAATCAAAGTACTAGTAGTATTAAATCATATAACCAGCCAAATAAATACAAAAACTGATGATGATGATAGTAAAAGATGATGTCATATCACCGGGTAATGTTTAAACACTGCAATATAGAATACTGGAGTGTTCTAAGATATTCAAAGTTAGGTTAAAGTGAAATAAAAAAGTCTTAGACTTTTTTCAATTATATAGATAGCAAACAAACTTCAAAGAAACTCACATTCGCATATAATAGATTACAAATTTAAAAAATGATAATTGCTGCATCGAACTTATTTTTCATTGCCATTGAGAATAAGGAAATTGGTTTTATTCGTTTTATACCACCAAATATCGCAATTATATGTATCTCTATAAAATGATTTCCTCTATACAAATAGATTTACACAAATAAATTGCGAATTAATTATCGATACGGGTATTGGTAGGTACGATACATTTATTGGTAATCAAACAACAACATGTCAAATATTAACATACGAACTATTAAGTGAATAGAGGACTGCACGTTTGGCCTAGTGGTTTAACGGTCACCACGCCGGTTTCTACTTCACCAAGTGTTGTGTGATCCACAAATTGTTGTTCTGAGTCTGGGTGTTCTTTGTGTCCGTTTCATGAATGTTTGTAAAGTCCCCCGCGACACATGATTTACTCCTAGGGCGGGAGTTGTCTTTTAAAAAATAATAATAATAATATATACTCGTAATGTAGACACTATTAAATAAAAGACACTTTTCCAAAAAACCTTTTCTAAAACTTTACAATGGTTATGTATCTTGAACCAAACTGTCAATTATTATCACACACACTGCTTTGGGCCGACTTTCCTATTACTTCGACAATCTTATGAGTTCGCGTCACCGCGTCACAGACATGCTAATGTTTGATGTTGATAATTTTAATTTAAACATTATGAAATTTATAATTTTACACATTTATTTTATATAACGTTTTAAGTTTTCACTACGATCGGCAAATGGTTCGATACAATAAAAATGCCATTTTTTTTGTTTTTCACCTTATTTAGACTTAATATTGAAAAAGCATTAATTTTCAATCGAAAATTCTATCGTCAAAATATCAGGTTTTTGAAAATTCGGTGGGTTTTTGATCGTTAAAATCTTTACTTTCTGATGTTATAAAAAATATCACCATGGTAAATAATCTCATGATGGCAGTCCATACTGATGGACTTTGAAGGAAAACTATAACGGCTAAGATAACTTTATTAGTTCAGGAGATAAAGAGATCTAACTTGTAAAATACGTTTACTTTTAAAACTTCGTACAAAAATAACGAATTAATAAGCAAACACGTAAAATATTTTAAAAAATAAATCATAACAAATAAGTGACTACGTAACCCTATTCTATGCGTGGCCTGACACGCACATATCTGGTTTTTAAATATGGTATTATAACAAATAATTATGTTTTGCCAGTTTTTTTATTGGTATATATCGTTGTAGCTCATTAGCTACAACGATGTACTACATCAAATAAGTACCTTAACTTTTTAGATTCGTATTGAAAGTAAGCAAACAGCTCAGAAATCCTCCTTATAGTCTTTTACAATGTCACATCATACACCAAATTATTATTTTTAAATTAAATGCAGCTTTCATTGTGCAGTGGGCTGGACAGCACAACATCGTCTCAGTGCATGAACTTGCTGAAGAGCCTAGCTCGAAACGGGCGAACTATTGTCTGCACCATACATCAGCCACCTGCTTCCATATATTCCTTGTTTGACCAAGTAAGTATTAGAAAAATACTGGCATTTTAGCTTCAATCAAAACATCAAAAACACAAAAGTTCACTTAAGAGGCCTCTTGTGCTACAGTAGTGAATTTACAGATTGATTCCAGGATATCTTCTAAAGCTTTTTATAAAAATAAAAAAAACCGACTTCCAAAAACATCCAACGAAAACTCTCTGTGAAAAAACACTTAAAAGCGTAAAATAAACTGGTTTTTCATAAATTGCCTATACCTAATTCTTTATTCATTTAAATAGTAGTATTATAATGGGTGCTAGGTACCTAAAATCTGTTTGAAGTCGGTGCCAAGTGACTATCGCTTAGACTTTTGTAATTGTTCGTTTGTATTCTTTTTGGCTTAGCACCGACTTCAAACAGATTTTAGGTACCTAGCACCCATTATAATACTACTATTTAAATGAATAAAGAATTAGGTATAGGCAATTTATGAAGAACCAGTTTATTTTACGCTTTTAAGTGTTTTTTGACAGAGAGTTTTCGTTGGATGTTTTTGGAAGTCGGTTTTTTTTTATTTTTATAAAAAGTTTTTATTTTACAGTTTTTAGTGCAAACAATCGTAGGTAAGTAGTAAGTTGAATTATTTCATCAAATTTCATCATCAAGAATGCAAATTAAGGTACGTGTAATATTAAAAACTATCCTCTAATCCCTAACTGTTGAAGAGTTTAATCTTCTATCATCAGCTCACCTAAATAGCTTGAAAGTATACGACTGAAGGTCTTTAGATACGTATGAAATTGAAAGAATTATTCTCCAACTCCTAACCGTTGAGGAGTTGTACCTTCCACCTTCCATCATCAGCTTACCTAAATAATTTGTAAGAATACGACTAAAGGTAACTTATATACATATGATATTTAAAGATTTACCCTCCAACTCCTAACCGTTAAGGAGTGGTACGTTACATCATCAGCTCATCATCATAAAATGATGACTACCAGAGGCAAATACCGATGTTACTTCAGAAAATATACGAAAAACATAGTATGTGCCTATAAAAAATGAGGGTTTCCCTCGATTTCCCTGGGATCCCATCATCAGATCCTGATATGCTGGCAATGGGACCACCACGGAAGCATACCCTGTCGAATACAAAAAAAAAATTCTAAATCGGTCCACAACTGACGGAGTAATCAGGTAACATACATAAAAAAAAAAAAAAAAAAATACATACAGTGGAACATAGAACCTCCTCCTTTTTGGAAGTCGGTTAAAAAGAGATCATGTTAGGCTTAGTTATGAAACTACGGTGTTTTTGTATGTCAATTTATATAACGAAAAAATGGTTTTCATTTATTACTTAAGTACTTAAGAAACATCATATTTAAGCAGTCCTATAATCTGTTTTATTTGCCCCCAGGTGTACATACTAGCAGAAGGCATGTGCATATATTGTGGCCCTAGTGAAGAAACTGTACCGTATTTGGCAGGAGTTGGTCTTCAGTGTCCTAAATACCATAACCCAGCTGATTACAGTGAGTAAAAAACTCATTTTGTGTTTTCTGTTATGATATGTATTGAAAATAAAGATAAATAAATAAATGATAAATAAATAAAAGAAATACTAGACAATAGTGTTACCTCATTTTATCTGACTATGTAAAGATACTAAGATCTTTGTTTTTATTCAACACCAAACCATGTGATATAATTTTGTTTTGTAAGTGACATAACTATGAATTCTGTTTAGGAAAATAGGTAATTGATATTGTTTCGGAACTAAGGCAACTTGATCAGTTTATTAACCCCCGACCAAAAAGAGGGGTGTTATAAGTTTCACGTGTCTGTCTGTCTGTCGGTCTGTCTGTCGGTCTGTCTGTCTGTGGCACCGTAGCTCCCGAACGGATGAAGCGATTTCAATTTAGTTTTTTTTGTATGAAAGGTGAGTTACGTGCGAGTGTTCTTAGACATGTTTCATGAAAATCGGCTACCGTTTAAAAGTTATGGGGGTGAAAGTGGGGAAGAGTAACCGAATGTCTGCAAAAATGTCATCGATTGGGGTCTCAAATGAAAGCGCATAACGATTTTTTTTTTTTTTTTTTTTTTTTTTTTTATGTATGGCCCGCCATAATGACTCTACTCTGCCTGATGGAAAGCATAAGCAGAATCCAAGAGTGGTGGTCACCATACTCATTGCGAATGCAGACAATGCAGCATGGCGACCCACACCATGGCGGCCTAGTGATGCTTCTGCATCTTTTAGTCTAGTCAACAAGTATGGAACTTAACGACTAGACTATTTGGGCCTCCGGTCTCGCACTCACCAACGAAACACGACAGCACGAACGCTGTCATTTTACGTTGATTTTCTGTGCGAGGGTAGTACCGCCCCGGTCGAGCCGGCCCATCCGTGCTGAAATCAGCGTGGCTCTACTACCTTACTTTTTTACTTTTTAAAGGGAACTCAGGTTATTATATGGGGGTTTTTTAAAATTTTGAGAATTTATAGTTATTATTCATAAATTATAATACCCTTAACTATATACATATATACAGCTAATATACTTATTGGTTTCTTCGCATTAACAACAGGTTTCCGATTGTCCGGAAACACAATTAAGTAAATATAAACAAAAGCATTAATTGGCAATATATTACAAACGATAGCTCCTAAAATGGTCTCAAAGTAAATATGTTATAAAATTTTAACAAAAAAAAATAAACCGACTTCAAGGTTCGACTCCATTTCTCTTGAATGCCATCATCAGATCTTAGTGTCCTTATCATGGTACCATCGTTGGGATATCTCCTTTCCATTGAAAAAAGAATCATCAAAATCGGTTTATAAACGACGGAGTTATCCGCGAAAACAAATTAAAAGAAAAAAAATGGTCGAATTGAGAACCTCCTCCTTTTTTGAAGTCGGTTTAAAGGAGAATTATGACCAACTTACGGCCACTGGTCGACCACCATTTTATTTGATTGTTTTACATTTTAATATTTACGTTTTAAATATGTCCCCTACAGTTTTGGAAATAGCAACTGGGGAATACGGCAATTTCAACGAAGTCTTAGCAGAAACATGTTTCAACCGCAGCACACAGAAAACCATAACCGTGCTTCCTGTTGCTGAGAAGAAAAGCGAAGCGATAGCTTTAGGAAAAACGTCAGTTATAGTCAACCCACCTGACGAGTTATACAAGTTTGGGAAACTGTTTAAGAGATGCCTGTTACAACAATATAGGGACTGGGTAAGTTATTAATCTATCTATATTCTGTATATAAAAAAATAATCGCCGAAATGTGTGTACGCGCATAACTTCCGATCGGCTGCACCAAATTAAATAATTCTTTTTTATGTCTTCGTTAATGTTCGAAGTTCGCCGGGTCGGCTAATATCTTTATATTACACTTCAAATATTAGTCCATTCGAAAGAACATCCTTATTTTAGTGGAACCCAATATAGATTTCTATTTATTTTTAATCGCTATCGCCTATCTTCATTGACGTAGTTTCTATGGGAGTGGAGATATTAATTGGTTACTTAATCACACCCTTACTGATAAACAGGTTTGTATTGTATAAAGTTTGTAATAGGTACAATTCATAAGCATACGAAAACCGTGAATGACGCACAGAATAACAGAAATAAAATTTGATCTACACGAAAAACAAAAGCTTAATCTGAATATCATATAAATAAATTATTACGTACTTAAATAATAATTATTTCATACTAGAAAAATAAAGATTATTTAAAAAATATTGTTATTACTTCATTAAGTATAATTTATTGCTAGTAATAAGTTGAATAGTTTAAGAACTAACGTAATTGTTTAACTTCGAACCCATTCAATCTTTTCTTTAAATGAAAGGTTTGCTGAACTTTTTTTTAACGACTTGGTCTTATAAGTAATAAGACAGAGATGGGACCGTGGAAGCCTTTTATTAAGAAATTGATTTTATTGGTATGTCTTTAATCCAACGCAGTAAAATACTAAAAATAATTAGTTTCATTCTTCGGTTCTTCATTTCTTAATAGTACTAACGTTACAACTATTGTAATTTTTGCGCACTTTGAATGTGACTCCCAAATGCAACTGTTACACTACTCTGTCACAGTTAAGATGGTTGGTCCGCATGCGTTCTTATATTATTAATTGATCTATACTAATATTATAAACGCGAAAGTTTGTAAGTATGGATGGATGAATGGATGTTTGTTACTCTTTCACGCAAAAACTACTGAACGGATTTGGATGAAACTTTACAGTAATATAGCTTATACATCAGAATAACACATAGGCTACTATTTGCCGCGATAACTGACATATACGCGGGCGGAGCCGCGAGCAAAAACTAGTATACAATAAATGTTAAGATGGTTCGTGTTCGCTTCAAAACTAACAGTTTTGCACCGATTAAGCACAATGATGCGATAAGTACCTGCATATTTATACAAATGGACCATCCTTTATCATGTATTTCATTGTATTTTTAGCGTTATATCTAATTGAAATTAACTTTAATAATATACCTGTCATCTAAAACAATTTTCCACCTCGTCAAGGAAACGTTTTTATGTTCTGTTGCCCATAATTGCCTATTTAGCATAATTAAGTAAGTTAATGTAATTACTGGCAATGTATATAATAATTGAAACTGCTGTAAAAATAAAAAAAAATAAAAAACAGCACGGTCACATACTTAATACGACACTTCTGACAGCGATGTACAAAAAACAAAGATCGACGTCATTAACTGTAATTTATGACACTAATTTTATACACACTAGCAACTCTTCGCAGTTTCATCTGCGTAGTGCCCGTTACCGTGGGAATACAATGCCTATGTTACTCGAGGATAATTTAACTTTCTAATGGTGGAAGAATTTTTCTAATAGTTATTGCGTTTGTTCGTTACATACAATTGAAATACAAATCTTTCCTCTCTTTAATATAATAATAATAAATAACATACACACACTAACAATAACAGCATGTTGATGAAAATAAAGGGAATTAAATCATTGTCTTCAATAGTGATTGTAGTAACTTAAGTATTAGGTATAGTGAAAAAAATGTCTTTAGGTACCATTTGTAAAGTGTATCTTTAACAATATGAGCTATTTAGGAATGATTAACTGAAATTAAGTAAAATTAACATAAGTGTAAGCTCTAAGCAGAAACATACACAAAGAACAGAAACAAAGCGGATAATACTTAGATATCGACGGCAAAAAGCGGAAATGTCGTATCTCAAAAATTTCACAAAATGACTTTTGTTGTAGTTTTGAAAAAAAATTACAAAATTTTAACAAAAAAAAACCGACTTCAAGAACGACCAAATTGAAATGGGCTATCACGGGAAGCACAAGCTTTCAAATAAAAAAGAATCATCAAAATCGGTTCACCCGATCACCTGAACAGTCGGAAGTTATGAGGGAACAAATATAAAAAAATATTTATAAAAATACAGTCGAATTGAGAACCTCCTCCTTTTTTTGTAAGTCGGTTAAAAACCGCGTTGAATGCTCTGTCTCAATTACGTGAGGTTTGGATAGAGAGAATTATCTTTGAAATTTAAAATTGCAATCTTTATTAATTAATTTTTGAAATGATGTTCTGGCCGTGGTGTAAATTTGAACATTTTGAGATACGACATTTCAGCTTTCCGTCGTTTATTCAAATACTGTAAAAATAAGCAAAATACTTATTAATTACTAGCTTTTGCCGGCAGTCCCGCCCACGTGTTAGTCGGTTGTCGCGGTAAAGAGTAGCTTATGTCCTCAAGAATCAAAATATCTCCATGTCAAATTTCATTGAAATCGGTGCAGTTATTGAGCTGTGAAAACATAACAGACGTATAGACAGAGAGACAGATAGAGTTGCTTTCGCATTTATAATATTAATATGGATGTTGGATTTCGAACGTCATTATAATGGCAACATTTTGATTGTCACTTTTTTCTTGTTGACGTTTTGACGTTTGAGGTTAAAAATACAAGGACTAGAAAGACGCGCGTTGTGAAAGGTAGACGATTGTTTTGAGAACCGAAAATTAATTGATATTAAGCTAATTGTATTGTCCATCGACCCGGTCTCTGTAGTGATTTACCGTTTGTGTGAGGTCGGGTTGGACTCGCGAGTTTTGTAGGCGCGTTCCGCGATAGCTGAAGCGAGGGAGTTGTAATTCGAATATCCGTGATAGTTGATACGAGTTTATTGTAATTCGAATACCTTTGAAAGTTGTACAGCACTTTAGGAGTTTATGATTGTGTGACGACGCAGAGAAGAAACTACCACTACCCAAGAGATCTCTTGGAATGGAACGCCGAGAACAGGACGCCACACAACTCCAGTAAGTGCTTAATGATTTTAGTTTAGATTAAGAACACGGTGAATCGCCGTAAAGCTCATTCTTCTCGCCAATGAATTAGGTTAGTGATTGAATGGCTTACTATGAGTCCTAAGACATCTCAAATATCACAAAGTGATCGCCCCATTGGTGAGAGGAGTGATCAATGGATGTAAATGGATATGGATGTAACAGAGTGTTTTTTTTTGTAACCAACCACTTGATATGGAAGAACCTTGGCTTATACAATCCATATAAATATACGTTAAACTATATATTTATGTATGTCAATGAATAAATACATCTATACTAATATAAAGGTACGAGTTGGTAGTAGACTGCAGACAGCAACAGCAGACGACGTGTCGCAGCGACAATACTGGTTTCTATGTATTTCTATGAAATAGATTTCGTAGTTAGCGACACGAAGCTAACGACATGTAGTCGAGCGGCAGATGGCAGTGTCGCCCGACCGCAGATCAGTAGTGCCGCTGACGACAGGCAGACCGACGTCACACACGAACACGTCGAGCGAGTTACTTTCAAAATGAATTTTCCGATCCTGAAGAAGATAAACTTATAAATTAGATGGCCCAAATGGTTTTTGATCAGTATTGATTAAGTTCCCTCACTTGCTCTGCATTTAAGCACAGGACGTGTGGCTTTTCGTCTTTTTCGGTATAATGAAAGCAAGTCATCATCATCTTCTTCCTCTTCTAATAAAAGATCTTATAAAATTGCGATCACTATTCTCGAACACGTCAGACATCTTGTTACACGGAACACTTGTAACCAACTGGATGCCACCTGCTGTTGTCGTCTGCAGTCGGGTTCCAATCCATGACTGCAGCGACGCAACGACGTGTCGTGGCGACATGAAGCGACGACACGTCGTCTGCTGTTGCTGTCTGCAGTCCGCTACCAACTCGTACCTTTATAAACGCGAAAGTTTGTAAGTATGGATGGATGGATGTTTGTTACTCTTTCACGCAAAAACTACTGAACAGATTTGGATGAAACTTTACAGTAATATAGCTTATACATAAGAATAATACATAGGCTACTATTTGCCGCGAGAACCGACATATACGCGGGCGGAGCCGCGGACAACCACTAGTAATAAATAAATAAATATTTCGGACATCTAACACACAACGCTATCTAGTCCCAAGCTAAGCAGAGCTTGTGTTATGGTTACTAAACAACATATAAACTTTTTTGTAAATAAATACATATTATACATAGGAAACATCCGAACTCCGAAACAAATATTTGCAGGTCATACAAAAATTTGGTCCGACTCGGGAATCGAACCCGAGACCTCAAGCACAGCAGTCGCATACGCTACCACTGCGCCAACGAGGCAGTCACAAATAATAAATGAGGTCTTATACGTCACTACGGCAGAGAATTCTAGAGTATTTTATAAATGTCGCCGTAAGATTGCAAAAACTGTTAGATTATAATCTATCTAAAGTCGGCTTATTAAGGTTTGTTTTGCAACTGAAGAGACAACTAAACATCTATTGAAAAACAAACAAAAGTGTCAAATAGACAAAGTTAGATTATTCTCTGACCAGACACCACAACAACAAGCATACATGAAAGCGCTCAAAGAGGAGCTTGAGCACCGTAAAAACTGTGGTGAATCAGATCTTATTATTAAATATATACGAGGTATACCCAAAATAATTCAAGCAACTTCAAAAAACTCAACGTTTTAGATAATTTACAAACTAATCATCAAATCACTAGCGGCTATACTAATATAATAACAAGCAAAAAGTCTTTAAAGTGTTTCTATGCAAATATACGAAGTATTGGAAAACCTGGAAAATTCGATCAGCTGATGTGTATTATCCAATCTTTTTCTTCTATAATACATATCATAATTCTATGTGAAACATGGATAAGCTCAGAAGACGAAGCCAAAAAATTCCAGCTGCCAGGCTATACACACTATTTTAATTTTCGCATTAATAAAAGGGGAGGAGGTGTCTCAATATTTGCTCACAACAGTCTCAAACATAATTTAATAGAAGAAAAAACAGTTGATGAAAATCATTACCTATGGATTCACATTAATAAATTCTCTCTGGATATAGGAGCAATATACAAGCCAGGCCGCACAAACGATAAGGACTTTTTAGATGTTTACTCAAATCAACTAGAAAAAACAAAGAGAGCGCTGGTATTTGGTGATTTTAATTATGATCTGCTGAGCAAAGACAGATCTATTAAAGAGTATAAAGAAACTATTAAAGAAAGTGGTTATTACATCATTAATAAGATAGACAAACAATACTGTACGCGTGAAACGAACTCTACAAATACTATTCTGGACCATGTATGTACAAATTTACAACAACAAAAATTTAATCTAACAATAGTGGAATCAGATATGTCAGACCACAAACAAATATACATTGAGTTACAGAACTACAAACCACAACCAATAAAATCAGTTTCCTACGAAGCTTTAAACTATGATAACTTATACAAAATCTTTAAAAAACATAATGAAATGAGTAAAACTGATGATTATACTAAACTAGAGGAAAATCTAATGAATAGTGTAAAAGAAAGTAAATTCAAAAAATACAGGAAATCTTATCCACCGAAGCAAGAATGGATAAAACAGGATATTATAGATGCTATAGATAGAAAGAATAATTTATGGCGTGAGTACAAAAGGAATCCTGGCGACAAAGAAGTGGAAGATAATTATTTCAGGGCAAGAAAAACTATTACACAAACTATTAATAAAACTAAATCACAATTTTATTACAAAGCTTTTTCTGATTGTCACAATAAGCCCAAAAAGCTATGGTCATTAATAAACAACCTCTGTCATAATAACAAAAAGGAAGTGCCAACAATCTCTACACTGGAAACACAAACAGACACAATTAACGATCCACAAGCAATATGCGAACACTTTAATAACTTCTTTTCAAGCATAGGCGAAAGCCTTTCTAAAGCAATACCTATTAAATTTCATTCAAGCAATACATTCACTGATGGCAAATGTGCGACTAAATCGGATATAACGAAGCTATCTGAACTTGAACCAACTACTGTAATCGAAGTTAGCGGAATCATTGACAACCTCAATTGTAACACGGCTATGGGTATGGACGGAATCAGTACAAAAACAGTTAAATGTGTAAAACATCTAATTATTGAAAATTTGACCAAATGTATAAACAAATGTTTCGAGCAAGGTACTTTTCCTAATAGTTTAAAAATGGCCAAAGTTACTCCAATACATAAATCAGGTAGTAAATCTAATCCCAATAACTATAGGCCAATATCGGTGCTACCTGTGATATCAAAAGTATTCGAAAAGATTTTGTACAACCGCCTCGAAAAATTCTTGAAAACAAATCAGATTCTCTCAAACAACCAATACGGATTTAGAACAAAGTCTAACACACTATCTGCTACAATAGACTTAATAACCAAAATAAAACTCAACATAGACCAGAAACATATTGGGCTAGGCATATTTATAGACCTAAAAAAAGCGTTTGATACTGTAAGTCATAAAATCCTTCTGAAGAAGCTAGCCGACATAGGTATAACTGATTCTGCTCTTAACATTCTTAAATCTTACCTTTCAAATCGTAGCCAAATAGTTAAGGTGGGGAATCACGAAAGTCATCCCAGATCTATAACGTACGGCGTTCCTCAAGGTTCAATATTAGGACCTTTGTTATTCCTTATATACATCAATAACATGCACGACCTGAGCCTTAAGGGTGAAGTTACGTTGTATGCTGATGATACCAGTCTATTTTACTTTGGTCACTCAATAGATACGGTTATATCTAACGCCCAAGATGATCTTAATTTACTTAACAAATGGTTTCAATATAACCTACTTACCATAAATATTTCGAAAACAAAATACATGCTCTTTAAGGCTAAAAATAAGAAAATCTCGGACCATCTTTCTCTTAAAATAAACGACCAAAGTATTCATCGAACAGACTGCGAAAAATATCTTGGGCTACTTATTGACAGCAATCTTACATGGCAAAGTCACATAGAAAAGCTTAAATCTAAATTATCATCTCTCACAGGAGTTTTAAGAAGTATCTCACGACTTCTGCCCCGTAAAGTACGTTACTATATTTATAACTCTCTTGTGAAGCCTCATATTGATTATCTAATAGAGATTTGGGGCACAGCTTCTAAAACTAACTTAAACTCGTTACAAAGAGCTCAAAATAAGCTAATAAAGGTTCTTTTTCACTTTGATTTTCTAACACCTACTGAGAAGGTATATAAAAACACAAAAATACTAAATGTAAGTCAGACTTACGTGTATTATACCTGTTTATTTGTACGTAAAGTGTTGACTGGGGATATACATACACAATTAGGTTTCACCAAAAAAAGAGACGTTCAAAAGATTAAACTAAGAAATGCTAATAATATTGTTCTGAGACCACCCCGTACTAACTACGGCAAAAGGAATCTCATGTATGAAGGCGCGCAGTTATATAACAAGCTTCCTAGAGATATAAAGGAGTTGCGCTCCATCACTTCTTTTAAAAAAATGATTAAAGATCATGTCATTAAAAACTACAATTAATTGTTAAATTAAAAAAAAAAAAAAAAAAATGTCCATCAGACTAACAAACACTTTAGCTTAATAAATACAAAATGGAGTCGAATACATTATAAATAATTGTTTTGAATTACTAAACTAATAGGATCAACACATAAAAATAAAAAAGGTATATAAAAATTTGAATGTCGCATCTAGTGAAGCGCACTAAAATCTTATGTCTTTGTATTGTGATGTCCGTCCATGGTCGCAACTGTGTCAGCGAGGGTAGTAGTTGAAAAAATATTATATTCTTACCGCCTTTATGTATGTTCTCAAGTGAAATATATTTGTGTATTAGTCATTAGTATGTTCTCATGTTAAGTGAATTGTATTATAATTCTTAATGAGAATAAATATTTTAAACCGTAAACCTAGCGAGATTGTAAAATATCGAAAGATTGTCAACTGTGACATACTGCTTACAATATAACCTACTATTTTTCGTTAGGTTATAACTTATGGTAGTAAAACCGTTAAATCATAATCTGTCGCGCGTCTAATTGACAACTATCCCTGATTGGTCGGTCTTACAGTAGGCTGTTCTATGGCCATAGAGTTAGGGTATAACTTCTTTAATTAATTACAAATTCATTTTACTGACACAACAATTTTATATAACTCATTCTAAAGGTGAGATGTATTTTCAACATGAAATCAATTTACAATTACAAAAGTAGTTTACATTCGCAAACAAACGAATTTAAAAAAAAATGGCGGCGTGGGACATATGCTGTTAAACCAATCAGAGCGCGAGATGCGATCCATCGCAAACCATATTACAATTTGACGGTTTCACTTCACCAAATTATAGTCTAACTAAAAATAATACGTTAAATTGTAAACAGTATGTTGCAGTTCACAAACTTTCGACAGTTTACAATCTTGCGAGATATATTACAATCTAATGATTTTGATAATCTGACGTTAACACAAACATTTTAATTGAACGTCTAGAAGCGTCTTAGAAAAATTGGCCACGGAATTCAGAATCGTTTTTTTTTTATGAATCTAACGTAAGCAACTTGTCGTTAGCGCGAACTTATTTTTGTAATCGAAAACTTGAGCTATCTAGTAGAATCTAGATAATAGTTTAAATCACAATAATTAATCTGTAACAGATTCATATGAATCATGTCTCTGAAATATTTTTTGAGGACTTTCTACACGCGGTGTCCGATTATTATCCCTAAAATATATTTTATGAACTTAAAAGCATTTTTCGACCTTGTGATGGTCATAGACATCTTTTGTGAAATCCGTCGCTTCGAGTATTCTTAATCTATGTTAAACTAGCTGACTTGTGCCCACTTCGTTGGAAATGTGATAAATGAAGAACCGCTCGACCGATTTTGTGCAAACTTCACATAAACCATCTAATAAATAATGCGAACAAAGCCTAAGCATTTCGTTTGGGTAGGTGAGCCCGTTCTTGAGTTATAAAATTACAACGGAAAGTGGCATTGATTGATATGTTTGTTGATGTTGATGGATCTATAAAAACTAAAATGACCTTCAATAGTAAAATTAAATAATATTTAAATTACAATAAAAACCTTTTCGTTGATTTTGAATTAGCATAAAACATGAAGATGGAAAATGGAATTTGTCCGGTTATACTAGGTGCTTATGACGCACATCAGACCTTCACGGTGTCAGTGCCCGATAAAATGCTAAATAATACTGTGATGACCTCTGTAGCGCAGAAGTAAGTACTTACGGCTATCGCAGTTGGTAGCAGAGTACATTCATACACACTACTACAATACTAAAGAAATTGTATTGTCTATTTTGGACTATAATTAGGTCTATAACTTAAAACCCAGTTGTAGCCGAATGGATTTGCATATTTTATTTTTATTTTTGACTAGCTGAACCCCGTGGTGCTACCCGCGGTATGCCAGTAAAAGTTCCGTCAAAATCGGTCCAGCCGTTCCAGAGATTACAAACAGACACACCGACAGACAGAGAGACAGACAAAAATTGTAAAAAATGTTATTTTGGTATATGTACCGTGTAAACATACATGTATATTTAGGTAAATAGCAGTTATTTTAATATTACAAACAGGCACTCCAATTTTATTTATTTGTATAGATGTACAGATGTCATACAAAAAGCTTACCTATGCAAACGTTGTGATGATGTTTAATTGTTTTTTTTTTGCCATATATATATCGTAAACATTAGTGACTAAAATTTATTTTGAAACCCAAAAATAATTTACACAACAGACAATGCACTGCTAAGTGTAGTGATTTCAATCCCACACGGGACAACACTTTGTGCGATCCACAAATTGTTGTTCTGGGTGTTCTTTGTGTCTGTTTCATGTGCTTGTAAAGTCTTCGCGAATGACAAGGTCCTGTCGTTATCATGGACGGGGAAAAGCAGAGAGGTTCACAGACCTCACTATAAAAAGAAAAAAGTCTTCGCGACACAGTATAATAATCTTAATGCTGGTCAGGCTATGATTTTAAAAAATACAACCAACAAGGCGGTGCAAGTATAGGCAAAAAAAAGCATGTACAACTCTGTACAAGCACGACAGGGGATGAGGCGGCCACCAACAATTTTTTGTTTTCGAAAACAATTCAGTATCATATCATGTTTTAAATAACGTTCTATGAAGATGCAAATAATAATAATAATAATAAAAAAAAAAAAAGTGAAAGTCGAAAAAGAAAAACAAATGAAATATTTGGATTTATCTCACGAGATTGTCGATATGTGGAATGTGGATTCGGTGATCATTGTTCCGATAGTCGTATCTGCTCACGGATTGATAGCCAAGAGCCTCGACCAACATCTTAGGAGGCTCACGTTAGGGAGCTGGATCAAGGGTCTGATGCAGAAGGCAGTCCTCCTTGACACGGCTCGAATTGCGAGGAGGTTCCTGTCTCTGGAGCCCTAACCACCGGTTTCTTGGTCCCTGTACCCGAAGTCGGTGGTCTACTATTTTTTATATTTTTAAATGTATTTGTTTTTATATGTATATTTAAAAATGTAAATAATATGTTGTATAATAAGTTTAATAAAGAGAATAATAATAATAATTTATTTCTGTAAATATAGTTTGAACATTTTTGTAAAATCCTTTTCTTTTTGATATAATCTTACAATTGTAACAACAACATGAAAAATAAAATAGCACTTTATTTATGCAAACAAAATATGTTAGATCTTGGCTCCCAAACTAGGTTTATCACCTGTGACTTGAGAGCCAAAATATGAGACTTGGGAGGCAAATATCCGCGTAAACGATATTTAAAATGGGTTTTTGACTATTTTTTTAATAAAATCGTCAAACTTACTCAAAAGCATCTTTATAAATAGTGTCTCTATAATTTTGCTCATGCCATAAATTGGTATAAATGAAATTGATTTTTCACTTGTTTTATGTTTGAGAATTCAGTTTAGAAGATAATTTATTAATTGGGAATGTCTTAGTTGCAATAACATCACTGTATATTAATTTCGTTTTGAATAAAACGGATTATTTAAAAATATTAATATTGAAATATTATTTCCACAGACAGTTTCTCAACTTAAGGTGTGTATGCACATACTTATTGGCGTTCTCCTGGGGCTTCTCTATGAACAGGCTGGCAGCGACGCGTCAAAGACTTTCAGCAACTTAAGCTTCTTGCTGGTGTCCACTGTCTACCTAAGTTACACTTCACTAATGCCTGCTGTTCTCAAAAGTAAGTTTGCTACATTTTTACTTCATTTACTCCTCGCTTTCTACCACACCTAGTTTGGTTTCAAATATTTTATTGGATTTTCATTTTTTTCATTTCTCTCTCTGATTGGATCGGTTCGCCGCTTATCTTCCTATGGTACGTCGATGCCGTCTGGTTATTTTTACAATATTTGTTTGATCATGACAATATAATTAAATACATGTAACAAACCCTCGCACCCTGTACGGTAACCGGAAGGTTCGGTTAAACCTTATCGTGAAAATCTAAAATATCGTAATGAATTTAGTCAAGTTTAAAACTGCCAAATATGTTATAATAATTATTTTTACGGGAATTAACGCGATCACTTATTTCAATGTACTACATACCTCTGTTTTGCCTGACGTTTCGTCCAGGTTGCACTGGCCGTGTTCACAGGCTGACTGGCTTCGCGGCGCACGCCCTCCGTCGTCGAATCCGTGAAGTCGAAGGTTCTTCATCCACCCGCACATTTTCGATATTATTGATAAAATTGTTTCGCCATGTACCGTCACATACCACACTAACAGGGTCCCTATTCTGTAAGCAAACCGATGTGTTCCTATTCTGGTGTTTATCCGACTGCGCAGAAAAGCGAGGTGGTATGTTTTTTAACACTGGATTCCACGCTGTAGATAATTTAAAACCATCTTCCCGATTAAAAGTTTTGTGCTTTTCAATCTCAATCGTTTCACGTACTACTCTTGAGTAAAAGTGACGTTCGGTGGAGAGGGCTTGCGTGCGGTGAAATTCAATCCAGTGGTTGATGCCTGCATCGAGTGCATGTTCTGCAATCGCCGATTTGCTCATCTGTCGGTTCTTCACAGCAGCGATATGTTCTTTGACCCTTTCAGCAATAGTCCGCTTCGTTTGGCCTATGTAGGAACTTCCGCAGCTGCAATCTATTTTATAAACACCCGGAGTTTGTAGTGGCAATATATCCTTCGGTGTGCCGACGATGTTGTGAACCTTTATGCCTGGTGTGTATACTGTCGGAACGGAGTATTTCTTTAACACAGACCCGATCTTATCCGTAACTCCCTTGACATAAGGCATATAGGCTGGTTGCCTGTTCACTTCTGGATACTTGCGTCTTAATTTTGGTTGCTTCCGTCCTCCATTCACTTGATATCCGTTACCTTTGAGTACCTCCTGAACATGTTCTAGCTCCCGTTCTAAATGTTCAGGGTCACAGAGATCGTAAGCTCTGTTCTTGAGTGAAGTCATAACAGATTGCAAGTGCCGGGGGTGATGATGAGACGTGGCGTGTAGGTATCTATCCGTATGAGTAGGCTTACGGTACACACAGTGTGACAAGGACCCATCTGATCTCACGGTTACTTTAACATCCAAGAACGACAACGACCTATCCGTCTCCATTTCATATGTAAACCTTATTTTAGGGTGAATAGAGTTAAGATGTTGTATATATTGATCTATTTCTTGTTTATTTCCTTTAACGATATGATCGCGTTAATTCCCGTAAAAATAATTATTATAATATCATGGAACGCGAAAGTTTAAAAGTTAGTATGCCAAAGATGTATTTATGAACAGCATAAAAAGTAATAAATCGACGAACTTAAGGGATTCCAGATTCATTTTTTGCTTTTTTATCTCATTTAAGTGGTGTCAGTGTCACATCACCTGAGAAAAAAATATATCGGTTCAAGAACTGACAAGGTTTTGGCTAAGAATATAATTATTTTAAACCGGTACCGATGACGTTTATCAACCTATGTTTAGAACATCATGTAATTATAGTTTATGGGCATGTCAGATATAATCGTTCTTACGACTGTCGTAAACATTCAATCTCAGCCAACATTAGGTACTATTTATTTAATATTATCCTTTTAACAGTTTTACCTTCTACGTACAGTGTGTGAAAAAATATGATTTTTTTAAACTTATATTTTAATGGCCCTGCTTGTAAAATTTTGAAAACTAGGAGGAAATTATGATGCTTTTAAATATCCACGCATTACTCGAATAGTGGTTATAAAAGGTTTCGTTCTTAATTAAAGTAATTGACTTAGTTACTTTCTAATTTTGAATGTATGCAAAGAAAACAACTTTCAAATATTAAAAAAAGAAAGCCCTTCAAGTATTTTTTATTAATTCATCTTTAAATATAAGTAGTAATAAATATTACACAAATTAATAATAAACATTACCATTTCCTCTATTTTTTTAATAGTTGAACTGAGCGTAACATAAAACTTATGAATTGGTTTTTACACGAACATTCTTTCATAAAATATAAAATTTTAACAGAAAAAACTTCAAGAACTGGACCAAATTGAAATGGGACCACACGGGAAGCACCAACTTTCAAATAAAAAAGAATGATCAAAATTTGTTCACCCAGTCGAAAATTATGAGGTAACAAACCTAAAAAAACGGTGGAATTGAGAACCTCTTCCTACTTTGAAGTCGGTTAAAAAACCGGGTGTAATCACTACATAGTATAAAACAAAGTCGCTTTCTCTGTCCCTATGTCCCTTTGTTTGCTTAAATCTTAAAAACTAAGCAACGGATTTTGATGCGGGTTTCTTTAATAGATAGAGTGATTCAAGAGGAAGGTTTTTATGTATAATAAATGCATAATATAGTATGGAAACACTGTTAATTTTCGAGGTTTCTAATGTGATGTAGCAAAAAAACACATTTTTTGCGCTTACATTGCAAACGCTGGTTGCACCCTACGAGATAGATCAAAATAATGTACTACAGTATTGTACACCTTAAAAAGGATTACAAAAAAGTCCGCGACGGTATATATCTATCTCTTAGGGATAACCCACAACAACCATTTTTTATTCCTTTATTTTTACGAGAAATAATGGCTTATTTACGAAGTGATTTTAAGCAATACAGAATGAATCCTTATACAATTAAGTAAATTAAATACATTGTGCATTTAATATAGATCAAAATGGCCCTTTACAGTATCTAATTTGAGTGAATATATTCGAAGATATTACAGATTTAAAATGCACGAATCGTGTCGTCGGCGGGGGCATCTGAAATCCACCCGTGCGAAGCCGGGGCGGGTCGCTAGTGTCTGTATAATCAAAGAGTTTAGACTGCACGTTTGGCCTAGTGGTTTAATGGTCACCACGCCTTTTCCTACTTCGCCAAGTGTCGTGGGTTCAAATCCCACGTAGGACAACACTTTGTGTGATCCACAAATTGTTGTTCTGAGTCTGGGTGTTCTTTGTGTCCGTTTCCTGTATGTTTGTAAAGTCCCCCGTGACACAGGATTTATTCCTAGAGCGGGAGTTGTCTTAAAAAAAAAAGACAACATTAAACTTTAAAATTTTTACAAACGTGTAGGTACCATTTCATGAAATGTTGGACATAAAGAGAGTGAATTATCAGTTAGTATATTAAAATATAAACTGACTCCAGCTGTTGCCGTAAAAGTTAACTTTGAGGTGTACTTACACGTGGAAAACTTAATGGTACATAGGTAATAAAATGTCGTAAATCTCGATCTCATTAGGAAATTGTCGATACGGTCGTAAATAAAACAGCAATGAACAATTAATGCAAGATTGTATGTTTGTAGTCGCTATAATTCGTTATTGATCAGGTAACTTCCAGGAAGGATCAGGAACTTGACCTACACAGATCATATTCGCACAATAACAAAGAACGAAGATCTCAGTTATACGAGTACATAATGTGAATTCTAACTGTTTGGAAAATGGCGTTCAGTGCAGTCTCAAACTCAATCATTATTATAATCATTGTCCAACCTTTACCAAACTTTATTCAGAGTCGGTGCAATGAGTTTTCTTTTTCCATTCTTGACTGCTTTGTCTTGGGTGGGTTCGATCCCCGGGTCGGACCAAATGTTTGCATGATCTGCAAATATTTGTTTCGGAGTTTAGGTGTTTTCTATGTATAATGTGTATGAATTTAATAAAATTTAATGTATTAAAAATGTATGTATTTATATCAGTATTCAGTTGCCTTGTAGCCCATAATACAAAGTCTGGTTAGTTTGAGACTAGATGGCGTTGTGTATCTGACACACAATCCGTGTGTTAAGTCCAATATATTTATCCCATCATCAGATCCTGATATGCTGGCAATGGGACCACCTCGGAAGCATACCCTTTCAAATACAAAAAAAAAATCAAAATCGGTCCACAACTGACGGAGTAATCGGTGAACATACATAAAAAAAAAAAACAGTGGAACATAGAACCTCCTCCTTTTTGGAAGTCGGTTAAAAATAACAGTTTGCTTTAATAACTACATATTTTTTAAATTTAATCTCAGCTTTTTTGTCAATTGTATATTTGGTCAGAACATACAATACAATATTCATGCATTCATGATGAATATCCGTCACTGCAGTATATTTTTTTTAACATTATTTACTGTGGTGGTTTAATTTGCAAAATCTATCTTAGTGACTAGTCACTGGCACCGCACGGTGTATCTCCTTGTATCTCCCACCTAAGATGGAAATTGGACTTTTATTTTATTAACGCGTCTTTTCCTTTGTTAGATTTTTGTACGAAATCAATTACCATCATCATCTACACCAATAAATAAAATTGAAGTGTCTGCTTGTAATTTCAAATTAACAGCTTTTCACTAAATCCAAATGAAAGTATATAATATATACGATACTTACATCAAAAAATCAATTTTTTAATTTTTTGATCCGGCTAATCTCTGGAATGGTTTGACCGATTTTGACGGGGCTTTTACTGATAGGTAACTGATTATATAAGGATTAAGCTCCCCGACAATACCCGCGGTTATTGTCGTACTGCGGGTAACACCGCGGGGTTCAGCTAGTTTATCACTAAAGATGAAAGAAAGCTACGTAAACTGAATGTCTGTGAAATAGCATCTTTCTGAAGTTTGCCAAAACAGTAGATTACAATACTTCTGCTTAAGTTTTTTTAACAGTCTCTGTAGGGATTATTTTCCCAAGCTTCACAATCTTATGAGATGTTGAAATTACCACAATCTTAGGTATTAGGAAACAATTATATATAATAGATTTTGTGTGTAACATAAACATTATGTCATTTCTTCAAGTTCCTCTGGAGATGTCGGTTCTAAAGAAAGAAAACTTCAACAACTGGTATGGTCTGAAGACGTACTATGCGGCGCTGCTAGTTACCGGCATGCCTCTACAGGTAATAGATGCGTTTATCTATGACACTGGTTTTTAATTTATCACAGACTGCACGGTTGGTTGGCCTAGTGGTTTAAGCGGTCGCCACGCCACTGCCTGTCCCAAGAATTGTTGTTATGAGTCTGGAGGTTCTTTATGTCCGTTTCATGTATGTTTGTAAAGTGCCGCGCGATACAGAATGGTATATTCCTAAAGGTAGATTTATATTTGTCTGACGTGTCGTGTCGTGACGCGTCAGAACGGTATCGGATTCATACATTTAGTATGGTAACGTTCATACTTGTAATGCATAATGTGTTGTGATGGTTTGTGTTGTGTCGCATCAGAAACGATCCCGGTTGAGTCAGAGCGGAGGGATGGGGGAACGCCGTCGTCATGACACGTCAGACAAATGTGCCAACGCCAGTGTCATATTGTGACGCGTCAGATTCCCCTGTTTTCAATCTTGTATGTATTTTCTTTATATCGTCTTCAATTAAAGAATGTACTTGTTCAAACTGTGCTTTCGACAATCTGAAATACTGATTTTTCATTATCATTTTCAAGCTCTTTTATGAGACAATGACACTCGCCATTAATTTCTCTTTTGCTATTGACTGGGTGAATCCAATTACTTCTCTTTCTTTCTTTTGTTAAAAAATGTTGCAAGCATCATAAATTGAATATCTTCTTCATAATCTGAATCAGAATCGAATAACTCACGGGAGGACATTAAAAACATGTCACCTTTCCTAGAGTTGCGGCTGTATTGATTCAAAATATCGTTAGAAGGCGTCAGAACACGACATATAAATGTGAAAACTAGCCATCACATCGCGACATGACACGTCACGACACATGAGACAAATATAAATCCACCTTAATGCGGCAGTTGTCTTTATAAAAACAAAATACTAACCATTTTAGTAATATTGCAAGTTAAAACTATAGGCACCATGAATACTTATAATTTAAAAAATATATAATTACTATAAAACTACACGTGCATAACCACAGTGCATAACTAATTATTTTAAAAATAACTCACAAAAAAATACACACAGTGGAACATAGAACCTCCTCCTTTTTTGAAGTCGGTTAGAAATGAATATTGTACTTGTTCAGCCCTGTATCGTAGGCTTTTTCTTTTCAAGGTTATTATGCTCCACCCGGTTGTAAAGTTTTGGTTACCATGCTATGATCATAGCAATTTAATAAACATCTTAATAATGTCATAAGCATTAATTGATAGAATCAATTATTCAATTATTGTAATCTATAATAGGCTTGACAAAAAGCCATATTTAAGTTTCTGTGATAGTAAAAAATTAAACCATGTTATTATAAATATGGACTCAAGGTACGTTTTCTTTACTGCATTTAGGTATATCTGTCGCTCGAGGTCGGAGAGTCCCACCTTATACCTGTTAGGTACTGTTCTTAGAGCTATATTGTGGCTGTCACGTACGCTTCGTATCAGATAGAGACATCTACTGCGTCTACTGCGCACAATTATACTGCAGGTGCGCACTGCGCAGTATTTCAATGTGTATGTACTTAAATATAAACTTTCAAAATAAGTGTGTAGTATGCAGAGTAATGTCCAATAATCCACATTGGGACCAGAAAACAATAAAACGCAATAATATCACAGTATACGTACTGTGATAATATGGTGTTACTGGGATCGATCGATCGATCAGCATTTTTGTAAAGTGATTTCCCGCCTTATAGAATTAATGTTTTGTTTTTCTTTATAGATCATCTACAGTTTCGTATATTCAGTACCATCATACTTCTTGTCAGGACAACCTGCAGATCCTTACCGGTTCATCATGTTTGTAATCACTCTCGCCAACGTAGCACTTTTAGCGGAGGCAATGGGCAACGTTCTTGGGACTTGTTTTAATCCTGTGGTAAGTTATCTTCATGTGGTTAAAGTTCTCGGTAGAATTTAATTTACAGGAGTTCGTGTTTGTTGCTTATTATTACATAAACAGAAGATTTCACTAACCAGCTTTACGGTAACGGTAACTCTCTCAGGAAATTAAATGTTCATACAGCAGCTGTCAGTGACTGTCTTGGTAACTGGTACCAGAACGTAACATTTTTATGAGCCTTGTCCGATCTACTACTAAAGACTATTATAAGTTTATTATGCGTATTGATAAATGTTGAAAACTTACCTAACAAGAATTCCTTTTTGCTTTCAGAATGGCACTTTCTTAGGAGCAATATGGACGTGCGCAATGATTGTTTACGCCGGATTTTTGGTAATGTTTGCACACATGACCCCCGTCATGCGAATAGTTTCATACGGCTCCTTTTTGCGACATGCCTTCGAAGCACTCGTGTTGGCAATGTACTCTAATGGGAGAGCAACGCTTTATTGTCCTGACACCATGGCTTACTGTCATTTGAGGTAAGATTTCTCTTTACCCTAATATAAAACTTAATATTCCTTGTATAATATTTTTCGTTATGTACCTATTTGTATAATAGTTCTGCAAAAACCGCATAGTCAAAAGAACACATAGACGATATTATCTTATTACTATTACATTTGTTTTTTTTTATTTATGGACCTGCCAAAGTGACTCTACTCTGCCTGATGGAAAGCATAAGTAGAATACAAAAGTGGTGGTCACCATACTCATTGCAAATGCGGCAACAATGCAGCATAGTGACCCACACCATGGCGGCCTAGTGATACTTCTGCATCATTGGGCCTCCGGTCTCAAACTCACCTACGAAACACGACGGCACGAATGCTGTCATTTTAGGTTAATCTTCCGTGAGAGGGCAGTACCGCCCGAGCCGAGCCGACTAGTTCGTGATGAAATCAGCGTGGCTCTAATCTACTACTTTTAGAAAACCCTGTAAACAGTTACGACGCCTCACAAGACAGTTACTCATAAAAATGCTAAATGAAATAATAATATGTCTTCATTAATACTAATTAAATTCATTAACACTACATAATCCACTGCTTATAAAACAATCTCGTCGACGACATCTTCCTAGCGAGCGTCGAACCGTGCGAATCAGCGAACTGTGAAAGCTTAAAACTTACATAATATTACTCGTATTTCAAGTTCTTTTCAGTGTTGATTGATTACATTGCAGGTTTTACCCGTTTGTATGAAACTTATCGACATAATGGTATAAATATCGAAAAATTTAGAAAATTGCCTTTTAGAAAAGTAAAACATACATAGGTACAGATTATACTCTCGCGCCTGTATCCCAGAAGGTTAAGGAAGTTAAACACTCACTTTTTTTTTTACTTTTTTTTATGGAATAGACCGGCAAACGAGCAGACGTATCGCCTGATGGTAAGCGATTACCGCCGCCCATGGAAACCATCAACACCAGAGGCATCACAAGTGCGTTACCGGCTTTTGGGGGATGGGGGGAGGGGCCTTCGGTATCCTCACTCACTCGGTAAAACGCACTGTTTGCCAATTATCATTTTAGTCCGTCTAGCTTATCTAACCCACTAAATGGCAATCTAATTAAAAGCTCGATTAGATCGGGATCAAGTATCGTTACCGATACTGACCGTGTGCCTGTTGCATGAAAGTCCGAGTTCACGCATAGCAAGAAATAAAATTTAAAGTCTTCAACAACGATGAATTTATCTAGATAAAACTTAACTTCTTTTTAAAGATTTTTTTACTCTTTCGGTTTCCGGTACACTACATTTTTTACCGTGGGAGAGCCACGCGTCGACATGAATGGGCCGGCTCGACCGGAGTGATACCACGGCCTCACAGAAAACCGGTATAAAATAGTGCTTGCACTGTGTTTCACCGAGTGAGTGAGGATACCGGAGGCCCATACCCCACCCCAACCCATTCCCCTCCTGCCCCGTCCCCCATCCCCCAAAGGCCGGCAACGCACTTGTGACGCCTCTCCTCTGGGTGTTGCAGGTGTCCATGGGCGGCGGTAATCGCTTACCATCAGGCGATACGTCTGCTAGATTGCCCGCCTTTTCCATAAAAAAAAATTAAGTATTTATTTAAAGAGCTTTATTTTACTTTTACAGACATCCTTCGGAAGTGATAAAGCAGCTGAGCTTCAAGCCTGACAACTTCTGGTTAGACACGATGATACTCGTATTAGAAATAATTGTAGTTAGGATTTTAGCTTATTTTACATTAAAGAGAGGTGTAAAGAAATCGCGCTGAGTATTCTTACCACCTTCTTAAATAGATATTTTATGATGAGACATTTTATTTATAATCGGATATGGGTATTAAATTGTCTGGTAAATAATTTAATTTGTTGTGTACGACGAAAATGTTGCCTGTCTTGCCAGTGCATTTGTGTGCGTCAAGAATGTACTTCTACAAGTAAAGAAAGCTTTATTAAATACAATTACTTAAGTAGAACTTAGAATATTTTTAAAGAAGCACTGGAAAAAGACCCGAAGAAGTCGATTTATTTCAAAATGCATTTGGCTCGAGATCATTTTGTTAAAACACGTGAACAAAGTTGCACTTCTGGAAATTTTTCTTTTTAATTAGGTATATTATGTATATCAAAGGGTGAGGATATGTTAATAATTTTAAGCGACATTTTATCAATTTTACATAAGAGTAGTACACATTTGCCAAAAAAAAAAGAAAACTTAGTATTATTCTAATAGGAGAAACCACTTATATTAAAATAGGTAGTTTAATTTTACGATAAATAATAAGATTTCATGAAAGTTAATAAAATGTGGCTTATGGTCCGTACGCACATACGGTATTACTCGATAGTTTTACTCCAAAACGAGTAAAGATTAACGTGTGGACCCCGAAAGTCACAACTCGAAGGCTCGCATCGAGCCGGCTCGATGGCTCCACCTCCTTTTACGTTTCTCCTTTTCATATTCTTTAATTCTTTTATAATTAAGGATTGCTTGACTTGCTAAATGTAGCCACCATTTCCTTTGATGAACAGACATATTTTGGCTCGAACGGTTCGATGAATACTGAACGGCGAGCCAAAAGATGACGAGCCAAAGGACGAAAGCCCATGCCGTGGTTTTTACTCGACATGTTTGCTCGATCGAGTAAAATCGTATATGAGTACTTAGCATTAGATTATGTAGGCCGTTTTGGTAACAGCTTATGATGTGTTGTATATGTTGCCTTAATTATGAAACATTATGTTATTATTATACACCGGATCACAAATTAAAACGAATAAAAGCATAATCTTTGATCGCATGCTGAGAAAAGAAACTGGCAAGAAAAACGGGTATTTCGGCTTGAAACAAGGTTCACGATAGCAGAAAGCAAGGTCTTACAATCAATATCAGTATTTTATTAATATGTCTACCTAGTATATTTCGAAAGACGTAATGACCCAAAGGTATGTGGTAAAAGCCATGACTATGGTGTTTTATAAAATTGATTTGATTTAGGTACATTGACGATTGTAATTATAAGATTTTATGTATACGTGTATAATGACAACATAATTAGTAAATTTAACAATAATTTAGTATGAGTTGGTAATAAAAATATATTGTGATGAAGAATTTTTCCAACCATATTTAGACGATAATGCGCCTGAGTATATTCATTCAAGAGACTTCCATTCTTCATGAAATATTTAAAAATGCAATATTTTGTGACTCGCTCGAAAATATGTTGTTGTGATTCTAAATTTCTAAAATGTTTTACATGGTTATTATTAGTCAGAAAATCTCAAAGATGATCTTTGATATATGATTGTATAATGTTTACCTAAGCCGATTTATTTATAACTAGTTGTTGCCCGCTGCTACGCCCACGTTTATATCGGTTATCGCGGCAAATAGTACCCTATGTGTTATTCTGATGTATAAGCTATATTACTGTAAAGTTTCATCGAAATCCGTTCAGTAGTTTTTGCGTGAAAGAGTAACAAACATCCATCCATTCATACCTACAAACTTTCGCGTTTATAATACTCGTATTAGTTTAGATTTGTAATATTTTATAACTTGTCTTGTGTTCAAAGTTAATGTAAAATTGACAAGTATTAAAAGTTAAAAGTTAAATTTTGGATAACTTTGAAAGATTTATAGTCCCCAATTCCATGAAATCCTACTAATATTATAAATGCGCAAGTTTGTAAGGATGTGTGTGTTTGTTATTCTTTCACGCAAAAACTACAGAACGGGTTTGGATGAAGCTTTACCGTATATAGCTTAAACATCAGAATAACACATAGGCTGCTATTTGTCGCGATAACCGACATCTTACAAGCGGACATAGCCGTGGGCAACAGCTAGTATTTTCATAAATTTTAATCTGAAAAATTTTCAATTAAATCTTACGAAATTTGCTTCAAACTTTGAATGGTGATTAAAATGCAATAATTTACAGTATCTGAGGTAATAAATAATATAGCAACACCTGAACCTTATTTACCCGAGTTTACCCAACTACGGCAAAGCCAAAGGAGGGTTATGATTTTGACAGGCTATGTATGTATTTATGTTCATTTTCTTATACTTTCCATAATATAAGACAACTACTATAAAACATACCCATCAAGTAAATGATAAATTATATTTATTTTGTAAGAATCTTTTCAGATATTTTTACACGTCGGACTTTACAGCTAGAAGAGGCCGGCTGGAGTTTTAAGACTCTTATGTATTTTCTGTGATAAGCTTTTATGAAATAGTACTTAAATATTAATAATTTCATTTAATTTGTATTGTTTCTTTATTATATTTTTGATGTAACTCTGACGGCCTCAGACCGGAGGAGGCGTTAATGGCTGCGCTGCGACACAGTTTTTATCTAATGCAGACATTCTCGCACATAATGTTACTGTTTGTTTTCTTTTAGTTTCCAATAAAGATTAATTATTTAAAGATTTATTATTTAAATTTCTAAGTGAATTTTGTAAATTCACTTTTCACAAATATTTGCAGTGTTATAGAGTAATACAAATTAAATATTGATGTGATACGGATTACACATGTAAACAGTCAAATAAACAAGTGTTAATAAATATATGTTTGCATATTTTATTTCATCTTCTCCAACAGTTAGTCAGAAAAACTGATTACTGGTGCTGGCTGGCCAATGCTGCAGCTGAATCAATGGGGAGACTTTCTATATGATATAAAAAGTTAGACATGAAGATCTCACATGTCATATGGCTACTCTTTTTTTATTAAGTAATAAATAAAATATAGTTAAAACATTAATTCTAATTTACTTATGTTTCTAAAGTCTCTGCTATTTATTTAAATCCCCGGGCCCCGACGCAGAAAGAGATAAGTTATATGTTTGGCCGTTATATCTCTCCGCAGCTCTTGAACGGACGGACCGATTTGGATGCGATTTTGCTATTTCAGAGCAGGTTTTCTAGCGATGGTTTAAGAACTGTTCTCTGACCGGAAGGCCATTTAATAAATACAAAATAATTTGAAAAATCCACCGACACAACGATGAAACATTATTTATTAGTTGAGCTTTTTATAATTTTTAAAAATTTTGGAGCAATATTAAATTAATCGCATAAGGTTAAAAATGATTAGGTACATCATTTTCATCACAAACGTGTCGTTGTCTCAGATCAATCAATCAAAGTTTGATCTGAGGTCGTTGTAAGATCTTAGGTTATCCCGACTATCAGTGGCGTAACGTGGACGTGGGCGAAGTCACATCAGCGAGGCCCCTTTGCTTTGGCCCCCAAGATTTACGTAATAAATTTATCTTACCAAACATGCTTCGATATCACACGCCTGGCCTCTCGATTTCGATACTCATAAAAAATACAAATGAGTAGTGGAAGAATACTTTTTTTAAATTATTGATTTAGGGGCAAACGAGCAGACGTATCGCCCGTTGGTAAGCGATTACCGCCGCCCATGGACACCCGCAACACCAGAGGCGTCACAGGTGTGTTTCCGGCCTTTTAAGAAGGAGTACGCTCTTTTCTTGAAGGTTTGAAGGTCGCATTGGTCCGGGAATATCGCAGGCGACAGTTCATTTCACAGTTTTGGTGTGCGAGGCAGAAAATTCCTAGAAAACCGCAGACTTGTAGTGCCATAGAGAGGTTTGCTACCTACCTGCAAGATTTCTGAGGCGACCAGAGCTGACATTGTCTCTGAGGTACACGCACGTCACTATCCGGCGTTAGAGATGAAAGGGTGTTCAAGTCCGTACCCAGGGTAAGCGAGGTAGGATGTGTCAGCTGGAGACGGAAAAAATTTATGGTATTTAATTTAATCTAAAAAAAAATACTATAACTTTCATCATTGATATACCATTTAAACAAACGAAAAAACCATCTTAATCTGAATTAATTATTTCTAGAATTTTAGAAATCCTCCCTTTTTTCCAAAATTACTATCAACTTTGCTGTTTTGTATGAAGTGTGTGTGTAAAGAAACGTTTTACAAAGCTAAGCTGTGTTGCCAGTCTGTGACGAGTGTGGCCAATATTTTTTAGGTAAAATAAATAAAAAATTAAGTCTGGTGGCCTCGCGAAGCCCCTCTCTAGTGCGATTGTGCCCCCTCTAAGTGCGAGGCCGTGGGCGAGGGCCCTATTCGCCCACGCCTAGCTACGCCACTGCCGACTATCCCGTATAACGTTAATTGCGTCTTACAGTCATAATATGGGTATAAACCATTTTATGGATTATTTCTAATTACATATTATATGAATTAAGTTAATTACACTTAATGATGCAATGAGCTTTAGTTTATAAATTCTACATATTTGTTTGTAAGTATGAGTAGACTACGGTTACCTACATTTTACTCGTGCTTACAGAACTAATAATAACGATGCTATTTGAAACTAATAAGAAATCGAGCCTGGCACTTCGATACACACTGTCCTCTACACGAGTTGTGATGTGATTTCTTTTTAACCCCCGACGCATAAAGAGTGGTGTTATAAGTTTGACGTGTCTGTCTGTCTGTTTGTCTGTCTGTCTGTGGCACCGTAGCTCGCGAACGGATGAAGCGATTTCAATTTAGTTTTTTTTTGTATGAAAGGTGAGTGTTCTTAGACATGTTTCATGACAATCGGTTGAGTCGTTTAAAAGTTATGGGGGTGAAGGTGGAGAAGAATAACAGAATGTCTGCAAAAATATCATTGGCGTATGATTACTCGATTAAGTGCTTGAGTAGGGGGATTTTTTAATTTTTAATTTAATATTATATAGAGGTGTTCTTAAGAAAATTTTCATCTATGAATTGCAAAAAAAAAGAACTAGGTAAGTAGGTATTGCTTTATTTAATTTATAATTATTTAATATTTCGAGTAGTTTGCGTAATAGGGAAATAACAATGCCATAAAACGGCTGTTGAAGTTATTGTTTAAATAATTAAATTACGCATTATTTATTTTCTGTAGGTAGGTAAAACATTATCGACTCGCATAATTCGTCGCCATGCCATCGTCTGCCATCGCCATCGTAGAAAAATGAATGGTTTAAATAGTTTTTAAATGTTCTTCAAATTTAAAAATGTCACTTAGTGTAAGAACTTTTATGGAATACATATACCTACCTACTTACATGGATTTTTGAAGTGAAAAATACCTACGAACGAAGTACTAATTGTTTGTTTTTACTTTTTACAGTCATACAAGCGTAAATACCTATTAGAATTTTTACAAAAAATCTATTCTTCATATGGAGTAAGAACCATAAAGATACTAGATTCCATTTTCATTTATTTCACAAATTGTTATTAGTTCTGTAGTTGATTTTTAACCGACTTCAAAAAGAGGTTCTCAATCATTTTTTTATGTGTTTTTGCGGGTAACTTCGTGGTTTATGAGCCGATTTTGATGATTCTTTTTTTAATGCAAAGGAGATATCCCAATGGTAGTAGTGTGGTACCATGATAAGGACATTAAAATCTGATGGTGGCATCCAAGAGAAATCGAGTCGAACCTTGAAGTCGGTTTTTGTTAAAATTTTATGTAAAGATACAACTACGGGTAGGTACCTACATAAATAATAAATACATACATTTTTAAGCTATTGCATATCTTTTATAGCGGGCTTTGAGCGCGGCCAAACCAAGAAATTCCGAAAAAACCTAACACCCGAAGCTTGTACGAGACGAGCTGCTCCGAAATCTGTCTGTCTCTGTCACGCAGGCGCGGTTCCAGGGGGGGGGGGGGGTCATAGGGGACGTGACCCCCCTAAAATCTGCTACTAGAACCTGATTTTCTTATTCTTATCAGTTTCCATAATTGTTCTTGTGGTGAGGACTTATTGTTCAGTGAGGACTTGCCCCTTGCCGAGGTTTGCCCCGCTTGGGCGCCGCAGCATCTCACTGCAGTCATCGGAGGAGATCTCTCGCTACCGGCCGTCATACGCTCCATTGCCGGTAGCGATAGCAGTTTTACCGCGGTCGCAACCTTCTGCGAAGAAGTCATCTCGCAGAAGGAGGTGGCGGAGAAGGCCCGTGAGGATGACATCCACTCGGACCCAATCCGCCGCCGGCGAACCGGGCGGCGAAGGCGCGCCTATCAGCGCCTCATGCCGCCTTGAGTGTGTCCGCGGATGGTCGGCACGGGTTTTCCGCTCGATCCGCTCTAGTGGCCACCCGCGAGGGGGCGACGTACGCGTGTGCCGTACGTCGCCTAAATTGAGAGTTTAACAGCAGACGGTGCCCGCATCAGCGCGGGCAAGCGCTGGGAGGGGTCCGGATGTGTTAATAGCTGCAGTTCCCGGATTCCTCCCTTCACAGGTGCAGAGTGCCACACATGTGTGGTTTTAATCGGTTCGAGGCCGACACACCGCCCCGCCATAAACCCCGGTGGGGTGACGGGATGGGGATTTCCACACGTAAAAAAAAAAGGGGGAACTGTAGGCCGCCGCTGGAGTTAAGTGGTTAGACCGATTTGTCGGGAGTTCCATACACGCCCTTCGTCCCCTAACGGAGCTAGATCCTCTAAATATTCATCCAGAGATTGTCACAGATATCTCAAATATTATAATCCCAATAGATTTACCAATAAAAACAAAACTAATGTGTGAAATAAAATTGTGTATTTGCAATAAAGTCTAATTTACTCGACTCATTTCATTAGTGATGAGATCTGAGGTGTATAGCTCAGATCTGAGGTGTATGGGTATCTATCATATCTTTATAACGCCACACTCACCGCATGTGCGCCCCAGTAAGTATATATGTTCAAAGAAAAAAAATACTGCATAAATAAAAACCGGTCAGCGCCATCTGTTAAAGCTGTTTCCCAAGTACACTAACGCCCTCTATTATTTAAATACTTTTTGAACAATATAAAATGAGAAACTGTCAAAATAAAATTAAAAAATAAATAAAGCGCCATCTATTAAAGCTATTTCGCAACTACGAGGTACACTAAAAGCCTTTTTTATTTAAATACTTTTTGAAAATGAATGAAAATGAAAAAATGAAAAACTGGCAAAATAAAATTAATTATAATTGCATAAGTTGATAAAAAATCCCCGGCAGTCCCCGAGTGCCACACGTATTTTTATTGTGTTTTAGAATACAACTCCCACATTAGGAATACACATCCTGTGACTTTACAAACATACATGAAACGGACACAAAGAACACCCAGACTCAGATATACAATTTGTGGATCACACAATGTGTTGTCCCATGTGGGATTTAAACCCAAAACACTTGGCACAGTTGAAAGCGGAGCGCCGCAGAGCGGCGCGTGGCGGCCACTTAAATTAAACCATTAGGCCAATCGGCAGACAAATATATATGTCTACTTAGGGCATAAGTAGGCATATGTCTACTTAGGGTGGAAATGACAATTCTATCAGCTAGTAAACAAAGAGAAATACTTCATCATCGTCATATTCACAATAACACTAATATTTATTATTTATTTATCTATACGCTAACGATAAGTAATCCACAGCGAAAGTCAACACATAATGATTTATTTACAAGAAATAAATGAAGCACCACAACAAATAAGTTGAATCTTGTCACCATTTTTTTCGCTCCCATTGGTCATTGTCACGTGCGAAATTGTATAGTACAAAATAATAAAATAACACTTCACTCTAGGCTGTTAAATTGAACCAAACCAGGTGAAGCCAGCAGTCTAAGGAACCAGACTGCTAAAAAAAAAAGTATCTTAAAATTAGACACCACTATTTCGATATCGACAGATGTATTGAAGAACCAATGAGGAAAGAAAATATAAGGAGATGCCCTATTCTACTATACGAACAATTCATTAAACAAATATATATAAGATCGACACATATATACAAAAAAGCATTTTGTCTCTTTTTAACTTATGTTTACCTTGGTGTGAAAAGAGAGATAAACATAGTTTAGTGATCACTAATATTGGCACCATTTTTGAGTGACGTCATGCACTTGTCAATTCGTGACCGGCGACGCCATTGTATGCACCAAGTTCTGAGGTAGATCTGCTGTCAAGCGGTTGTTGTTGGAAATTTTGTTTTTGTTATCGTGCCAATTACGGCTTTAAATTTGTTTATAATGTATCCAAGACTTTGTCCTAGACATGAAAATCATGCCTTCGTGCTCCATTAAACAATCTGGTGCAAGAAAAAACAAGAATCATTGTACATTGACTCTTTACAGGTTAGTACAAAAATGCATTGAAATTGTTCAATATTTTACGGTTTTGTTTATTGTATTGTATTAAACATATTCTATTTATAATTTCCGAAGACGTTTGTTAGTTTTTTGAGGTTCTCAATGGTATTATTTGCTTTGTTTCACTTTGATTTGTTTACATACCATTAAGGATAGTGATGGTAGAGTTAAAGTGTCGATACTTATATTATTATATAAAAAAATATGTTAAAACACCATGGTGTTTTCTTCATCAGATTTCCTGTAAATGAAATTTTAAGAAAGAAATGGATCTGTTACGCGGATAATTGCGATTTGGTTTTTAAAAAAAGGAAAGTTTAATTTAATTAATAAAACACTTTAATTAGAATATTGAAGGTCAATAACAACACTTCGTTAATTTAAATATCTAATGGCAACCGCACTGATTGAAGGATGGACACGGACTGGCGAAAAAGACCAGTGGACGAGCAGAGGGCTTGGAGAGGAGGGATGCTGACTAAGGAAAGTAGCAGCCAGGGCAGCACTTAGGGGTGCATATCTCAGATATAACACCTCCCCCTTTTAGAGGAGACTTGGGGTTGATTTCAAGTCTCTGTTAAATTCTAGTTCTTAGAGGGGCAACAGGGTTGGTCATCTCTAATTCAGGATTTTCAGGGTCTTGTCTGTCAGTGGGATCTGATGGTTTAGGAGTAGTTTGAAATGAGGGTTTTATATTAAATCTAAATTGGAACGGGCGGTTGCTACCAGATTTACAAAATATTTGCTTAATAATAAAATAGCATATTAAGAAAATAATAATTACAAATATTATAATCATAAGGACAGAGTAATGTGTCCCATATTTCATGGTGTGTGGATTTAGCGGGTGTTCAATGGGTTTTAAATCCTCTAGAAGAGACTTTATTCTGTTTTTATTTTCAGAATGAAAATCGTCTAAATCAATGTCATTTAGATGGATAGGAGACACATTATTATCAATTACATCATTTAGCTTATCTAAGTTACAACAAGCGTCACTGATTAAATTAAAATCTGGTACATGGTTAATCGGTGAAGTGATATTTAGAATATTATATTTAGGAATTAACGTAGTACTTTTACAATATCCGGTACAATCTTTAGGAATACTAACTATGCCTGTGCCTAAAATATTTGCTTCGTATAATTTAGAATTACGACAATCTATTGAGATTTTGTTAGGTTCTGATTGTATGTAGATCCACTTATTATTTGACAATGGTTTCCAAATGTCCAATTTACCGAATATAATTTTAGATTCGCACTGTAACGGTTTTTCACTTATCACTTTTGCCAAAAGTTCACTTTGACATGTTGTTTTCGCATCTGTTGAATACAGGTTTTCGATGTCACAAATAAAGTCTTCTGGGCTTACGGACTTACAGATTTTCATATCGTCGAAAGTACAGTAATGAGATTTGTCTTTGGTCATTGCAATATATTTATGATTAGGTATAATCAAACTAAACGAGTTTGGTTCTTCAGGTTTGTATGGTGTAGGGAGAGCTATGGTGTGAAATAATACATATTCTCTGGTGTTTACCAGTGGCACTTGCAAAACAAATATAATCCTATCCTTAAAGTAATAACATACTAACTTAGAAATATTAAAAATAAGATACACAGAATTAACGTCTAAAGCTACAGGCAACTCAAGGTCGTTAGGTAAATGTCTGTAATTATCGGCAAGCTCTTGGTGTAATTGACTTGGTGTTATTATAGCAGGATGTAGAATGTTTTGACTGCTAAATAAAATAGCATTAGTTATATCTTTCAGTTGGAATGACAAAGCAAGTATTGATGTTTCTAAAATATTAAGTATTTCGTTTACATTAGCGCGTATTTGCAGTCCGTTAGTGATTTCAGAAATATTTCTTACATTAAAAGAGAGCTCGTCGATAGCTACATTGAGGTTGGCTTCATTATCTCTTATTTTATGTAAAGTATTATTAAAATATGCTAAAGTGATCAGAATATTTTCTTTCATAAGCGAAGCTAATTTCTTTTCGTTGTTCTGCAATGATGTTATGGCTTCATCATATTTTAAACCATCATTTTCATCTAGGGAACCGAAGATTTGTTTCAAAATTGTTCCTATACCTCCTATCCATGCACTACGTTTGGTTTTATTGTCTACCAAGTGAGAGATGGATGAATACTCTCTTCTCATTTCCAGAAACTGTGCAGCTAATGGTTGTAATGAGTTACGGCATTCTGTATCAATATTTATAATTTTAGTTTGGTTGCATAATCGCTTTGTGATTTCAAAAACATTTTCAAGGTTTTGTAGGTGCGGTCTAAAATGTGATATATCTACCGGTATTACAATTTTTAACTGACCATTATTTGTTTTAAGTTTCCCTAGATAATCATAGTAGAGACCTGAACTTGAGGTAATCGGCTGGATGAAATCTGGGTGAGATTGACCTCGAGCTGAGCTGTAATTAATAATTTTAAAACTATTAAAAATCTTAAGGTAAGTTTTTAGATTTTATTATATATTATATTTTTAGGAGTTCATTTCGACGTCAGCTAGCTTTACCTCATAGAAGTGATGAGTGACGTGACGTCGGTTAATAAGTAAGGTAAGTGTATTATTTCTATTTACTTTTACGACCTTGTAAGGTCCTTTCCAAAGGGGTGAAAGTGCTTTACGCATTCTCAAATGATTTTTAACATAAACATAGTCGCCAGTTTTATATCTCCTTTGGCGAGTATGGGTATCGTAATAGCATTTTGACGATTCCTTGGATCGTCTTATGTAATCTAGAGCTTTCTTCCGTGAATACTTTAATCTGTTTTGGAGCATTCTAACATAGTCGGGATATGTGGCTCCTGGTGACTCTTCGTATATAGAGTTCGGGATTACGGGTTTACTTCCAAACATTAATTCGTAAGGTGTGAAATGAGTTGTCGAATGAACAGTTGTATTATATGTAAGCATCGCTGTGTAGATATAACGAGGCCAATTAGTTTGTTCTTCGTTAGTAAAGGATCTAAGGTACTCTTTGAGGGTTGAATGACTCCGTTCTAGGGCACCTTGGGTTTGCGGATGATATGGGGAAGCCCAAAGGTTTTTAATTTTAAGGAATTCACAAGTTCTTTTGAAGAGATCAGATGTGAAATTAGTTCCTTGATCCGTGAGGATCGTTTTAGGAATACCAAATATCGATATGTAGTGAAGCAGGCACTCGCTCGTTTCTTCGGCGGTAGTGCTGCGGATGGGATATGCGGAAGAGAATTTAGTAGGTTTGAATTGTTAAGATGTATTTTAATTTTGCAGTTCCAGCTTCAGGCAGTGGCCCGACAATATCTAGGGATATTCGTTGGCAAGGTTCAGTGGATGTGCTGGTGATCTGCATTGGAGCACGGTTTGTTTGCCTAAGGGCCTTATTGGTCTGGCATTGAGGGCATCTCCTCACGTATGCTTCGATATCACTACGCATGTTCCTCCAATAAAAACTGTCTTGGATTCGTTTAAGCATACGGGTCATGCCGAGATGTCCAGCAATCGGGATGTCATGGTTTTCTTTCAGAATTTTAGGTATTTCCGAAAGTGACGGATAAATAATTTTGTCTTTGTATATGTGTATACTAATACGTGTGTTGTGGAACAGGTAGAGAAGCATATTGTATATTTTGATGAATTGATATGTATCAAAAGGGTTCTTAAAATCCGTTATTGCAATTTCTGATGTATTTTCTGTATCAAGGCTAACAATGAGTTCATTTCTAAGGGATCTAAGGCTGTCGTATAGGTCTTTGTAGGTGGATTTGTCGAAATGGTAGACCTTGAAGAAGAGGAAATAGTATGATTTGTTTCCATGTGTAAACGTGATAAAAGAGTTAATTGTTCTCTCTCTTTCTAAAATTTCTGAGTTGTCGGGTATTTTATCTAGAATGTCTTGTACGAAGGGGTTAGATTCGTCAAGGTCAATAGAAGTGGGTAAAATAATAATCTTACATTCGGTTTTGGTTATGTTTTCATTGTGTTCTTGAATTACCGTATTATAAGAGTTATTTTTATCGGTAATTGCTTTTAGATAGGTAGGATAATCATCATTGGGTAAATCTAAACTTGTATCCGTGGGTGGTGTTGGTGCAACAATGGCTTGGTTGTCAGAAGTTGTTGGTTGTTCTACAACATTCTCAGGTGAGCTTATTATGTCATTTTCTGTTTCAATTCTAAGCGTATCGGGATCGTTAGAGGATGGGTTTATTCCAGGTGCAGGTAATGGTATGATAGCTTCATTTGGATCATGAGCACTTGGAGACGATGGACCTATTTCAGGGTTGAAGGGTTGGATCTCGTCACTAAGATCGAGAGGGTCTAGTAAGTTTATTTCGCCAGGGTCGAATGACGGGGGAGACAACAACAAATCCATGATATCTATGTCTAATTCTTGGGCGGATTCTTCCACTACGTTGGGATTTGAGGATGAAGGAATTTCAGGTTGTACTGGATTGACAGGAAAACGTGACAGGGCGTCAGCATTAGTGTTTATTTTCCCTTTTTTGTATTTAATATCATATTCAAACTCTTCGAGTTTTAAGCGCCAACGGATAAGTCGTGATCCCGGATCTTTGCATTTGAATAACCATTCTAATGGTTTATGATCCGTGAGGACAGTAAAACGGTGACCGTATAGGTAAGGTCTAAAGGTTTTGGTGCCGAAAATTGCGGCAAGGCACTCTTTTTCGGTGACACTATAATTGCACTCTGCTTTATTGAGGGTGCGAGACGCGTATGCAATGGGTCGATCTTGTCCTACGGGGCCTTGTGATAATATAGCGGATATAGCATAGTTAGAAGCATCACACGTCAAGAGGAAAGGTTGCGTAAAATCTGGATAAGCTAGAATCGGGGCTGAGACGAGTTTGTTTTTCAAGGACTCAATGGTCAATGGTTTGGCTAGTTTTGCAAAGTCGGGTATAAATCTTCTATAATATGAAACGAGACCCAGAAAAGATTTTATATCTTTTGGGGATCCAGGTGTAGGGAATTCGGTTACGGCTTTAGTTTTATCAGGGTTTGGTTTAACGCCATTTTCGCTTATTATATGGCCAAGGTAAGCCACTTCCTTCCGGAGGAACTCACACTTATCTGGCTGAAGTTTTAGATTGAAATCTCAGATTCTTTCAAAAACGGTTTCTAGGTTGTTAATTTGAGAGGGTAAATCTGAGGAGTACACGACGATATCATCTAGGTAGACAAAACATCGCGTGCCTTGAAGGCCAGAAAGGCAATTATTCATAAGTTTTTGAAAGGTGGATGGTGCATTTTTAAGTCCAAACGGCATTCTGTTGAACTGGTAATGTCCCTGAGGGACGGAAAAGGCAGTTTTAGGGGCGTCTTCTGGAGAAATCAAGATTTGATGGAAACCGGAAGTAAGATCTAGGGTGGTAAAATATGTACTATTACCCAATTGGTCAAGGATTTCGGAAATTTGTGGAATAGGGTAAGTTTCACCAGTAGTAATGTCATTAAGCTTCCTGTAATCAATGACAATTCGCCATTTTCTTTGTCCTTGGGAATCGAGCTTTTTAGGGACGACCCAGATGGGTGAGCTCCAAGGAGATGAAGATGGTTCTATTATATTTTGTTCGAGCATATTCTCGATTTGGTTTGACACTTCCTTTTTATGAAATTCAGGACTTAGTGTGTACGGGAATATCGGTATTAGTTCTTATTTCATGGCGAAGCGCTGTGGTGAAAGATAGCTGATCACCTGAAAGGTGGAAGATATCGGAATATTTTGAACAGAGTTCTGTAAGGGCTTGGGATTCTTCTTCGTTTAGGTGAGAAGTTCGGAGTAAGTTGAGCACTTCGTTGGTACGGCTAGAAATGCT
Organism: Diaphora mendica; assembly: GCA_949125395.1. NCBI lineage: Eukaryota > Metazoa > Arthropoda > Insecta > Lepidoptera > Erebidae > Diaphora > Diaphora mendica. The sequence goes on from OX421319.1 coordinate 6,516,200, forward strand.
TGTTGAGTATCTTGTGGGACTCTGGAAGGCACAGTGATGTATTGGTTCTAGTTTCAGTTTCAGGTTAGTACTGACATTTATAGGTTTGTCGGAGATATTAGCGACAGTCACTGTAACCCGGTCGTTTTCTTTCACTCTTGTTAAACAATTTGAGATGAGTAGTGAGTCTGATAGGTGCTGGTCTATAATGACACCTTCTGTTAACTCAGGATTTCTGACGGTACACTCTATGACTGTTTCGGTGCGTGGTGGAATAATATAGAATGGATCACAAAAGTAAAGTTTTATTGTGTCCTTGGATATTTTTAGGGTATCGTTAGTGTAATCTATGTTACAGTTAAATGCTGTGAAAAAGTCGGAACCGATTATACCGTCATAGGGTAAATTAATGTCTTTGACAATATGGAATTTATGAGAAATGGATTTATCCTTTCCAGGTTTAAATTTTAAATTAAAGTGACCCAGGATACACGTTGTGTCCTCTCCCGGATCGATTCCTTTGAGTTTAATCGTCTCTCTTTTAATGACGGGGTTTTTGGAAATACATGATTGTTTTAATAGGCTTACAGCGGATCCAGAGTCTACGAGTAGGGTTAGTGGTAAGTCTGAAATCTGTGTGTCGACTACCACGTGAGGTAACATCCTTTTTGATGTGTCCACATTTATTTCATAGATTAAAATTTGACCGTCAGTTTGGGGCTGGTTACCCTGTTGGTTGGTCAGATTGGGTTTTCGGATTTGACCGTCAGTTTGGGGCTGGTTACCCTGTTGGTTGGTCAGATTGGGTTTCTTGATTTGACCGTCAGTTTGGGGCTGGCTACCCTGTTGGTTGGTCAGATTGGATTTTCGGATTTGACCGTCAGTTTGGGGCTGGCTACCCTGTCGGTTGGTCGGATTAGATTTTTGGATTGGACCGTCAGTTTGGGGCTGGTTACCCTGTCAGTTGGTCAGATTTGAGTTTAGGATTTGACCGTCAGTTTGGGGCTGGTTACCCTGTCGGTTGGTCGGATTAGATTTTTGGATTGGACCGTCAGTTTGGGGCTGGTTACCCTGTCGGTTGGTCAGATTTGATTTTAGGATTTGACCGTCAGTTTGGGGCTGGTTACCCTGTCGGTTGGTCAGATTAGGTTTTCGGATTTGGGCGCTTATTTGGGGCTTGTTACCCGTGTGGTCCCTTGGAATGGTGTCATTGGATAAGTGTCGTTGAGTATTGTATGTATTTATGAGACTGGGTCTCGCGAGACACCTCCGCGAGCCCACTATTCGTTTAAAGGCTCGGCTGGGTAATCGACTTCGTCTCGGCCGTGTTCTTCTTCAGGATTGTCGACAAAATTTACTCGTGGGGATTGGTAGGATTTGTTACTTGGGTTCTGCGGAACCCTAAAGCGATTGTTGTTGTACTCGCGTTTTTTACACGTAGAGATATCGTGGCCAGGGATCTTACAATAACGACAAAATACGTTAGGAGCCCCTTGTGATGTGGGGTAAAATGGTTTTTGTGAAGAAAAGGATGAATTTGGATTTAATTTGGAAGGACCGGCCCTGAATTTGTTGGTATTGTTATTATTTAATTTTTGATCTATTTGTGGACGTCTATACAGTGTCTGTTGTATGCGCTCCTCTGAAATAGCATAATTGATTGCTTCATTTAATGATTTGGGAGATTTACATCTAATGATATTTGGAATTCGGGGATGAAGTCCCATCACAAAGTGATGAAGGGCAAGGTCTTCCATAGCCGCGGTGCGGCCGGCTAATTCCTTAACTTTAGTATTGGAAAGCGATATCTCGGTTAATAATTGCATGTCTCTGTGCGTAGAGCGTATTGACTCACGGAATCCTGTAGGCCTTGTTTATTTTCTTGGAGTTCCATAAGGAGATGTGAATAATGTTTTCTTTCACTAAATTGTGTTTTCAAAAATTCCTTAAGTTGTTCCCACGAGGTAAATTCTTTGATGGAACAGGCGATTTCCGCCTTCCCATGGAGTTGGCTAAGGATAAATTTAAATAGAATGGGCTTCTGCGTCTCCGCTGCAAGACCAAAAGCATTGTCACAGTTTACTAGGAATGAGTTGAGAGTTTCCCTGCTACCATCGTATGATTTAATGAATCTGAATAAAATATTTAATTCTAGCTCAGCCATGGCGAGAGTTGCGGCTGTTTTTCGAGTGACGCGAGGAGAAATCTGTGGTGATTTAGTGTCTGAGATACCTGAACTCGGTTTTGTTTCGGGAATCTCGACAGACAATTGATCTTCTTCGGTTTTTAAACCTTTTGGCATAGTTAATTTCAATACGTAAACTTAGAAAGTCCGGTTACAACCGATATACATTGAATAATGTTCACAATTAACAATTACCTAGTTTTATAAAACTTATTATAAAATTAATTATAAAATAAACTGGTTGTTAATTATTGATAATTTGTAGCACTGAACTCTAATTAAAACTTAGTCTAAACAATGACCAAAGACTTACAGTACAAAAGCTGCGTGGGCGACGGATATGAACGCGACGGCGGCCAGGAACATTCCGATGCGATAAGGACGTTGTAGGTTGAGTTCTTAGAGACTTGAATAATCTTGAATGACGACTTGAATTTTGATTTAGATTTTTAGGTTCAGGATACCACGACGAACAGTCACGGGGTATGATGGAAGCAAGGTATATCACGCTGGAGGTCTTCTTTTGTAGATTGGAGCTTAGAGAACTTCGCAGAGCAGGTAAGGGATTGCGGTTCAGGATGCAATCGTTTCTTCTTTACACGACTAAATTATCCTTTCAAGGACTTGGATGGATTATGTAGCACAGCACTTTAAACAGCACAGTGAGTTATTTATTACACTTATGTTTTATTCACTGACACAAGGTAAGTTTTAGGATAAGTATTTTTCACTAATTTTAGGATAAGGATTCGGAGCGAGTCCGTGGGGCGGTGCCTGGGCACTGGGGATTTCCGAATCCCACCGCTGCCACCAATTTGTTACGCGGATAATTGCGATTTGGTTTTTAAAAAAACTCACCAAACGCTGTAGCACCCCTAATGGCCTACGGTTTCTTGGGTAGAAGCCCAAGAATCGTTTATGTAATATTTCGCACATATCATATCTAGCCGGGTGTCCCGTGATGGCCAGCTTTCATTTTTGGATTTAAGTCTTAAGTCCATCATTCAAAATTAAATCCATCCATTATATCCATTGTAAATAATAAAAAAACAATCGGAATTAACTATAATTATTTAATGTTATCGTTATTTCGTTATATATCGCAATTTATTAAATATTTCAGTTAAATATCGATATCGACATTTCGAGTCACTCTACATAGGTACAATCCTAAAGGCCGCCATTTTATGCGCCAACTTCTTGTGTAGGTAGGCACGATAATTTTAGGTATGCGTAGTCCATGTGCTGTGGGTCAATGTGTAAAACCTTGTAGATAGTTTGACAAATGTCAACTTGCTCTGACATGACGATTAGGTACTTCCTGGAGGTTGCAAGTTCAACATACTTTCCGACACCTACACAAATAGTAAACAATTCACTAACTCTTATCTTATAGTTAAAATTGTCTTATCTAACCCAATTTTATGAATTACTCGAGAGATAGTTAAGTGTGCCGGTATACAAGTGCAACATACAACTGAAATTTAAAAAATGTAAGGTTTTAAAAAGTTTTAACAAACTTTTAAGTCTCATAAATTACCCAATTAATTTTAATTAATTATTTTATTACTTTATCACAGGTGGAAAGTCATTTTATTAAGTTTTTTACTTGTTGGCGCGGTTAACCTAACTGACGTTACTTACTACGAAATATTAGGAGTATCTAAAAAAGCTACTGCACAGGAAATACGGCAGGCCTACAAAAAGTTAGCTGTAAAGTTTCACCCGGACAAAAACCCTGTAAGTATAACCCCATAATTCTCTTAGCTTCATTCATTACCAATAAGAAAACTTAGTAAACAATAAAATAGAACATTTAAAAAGAATATTTATGAAAAACCATTACTTACTCTGTTTAGATTTGTCCCCAGTGGGTATATAAATTAACTAAAGGCAACAACCTTGACATTATAAAAAGAGTTAAAACATTATTACATGAGGTCATCTAATAAGTAATTTTGTAAATCCATCACTCTTATCATTTTTATATACTAAGCTTGTCTGTGGCACCTTATGGTTTTAAAAACTTTATGAAAACTATCTTTGAAGCATGCTTTATTAAAATTTGAGATTAATTGTGATGTCACTTGGTGAAAAGCAACTAAAGTTAGCTTAGCATTAGTTACTGTGAGGAGCGTGAGGTAGTGGCATCCTGGTCATGCCAACCTGTTTATGCTGAAGCATAGCTCTCCCACATTTTAAGTATATGTGACATCCATACTTAATATTATAAAGTGGAAAGGAACTCTGTCTACGACTACACTGATCTAGCTCAAACGCCACAATGTATGGTCATCAATCCCCTTCAAATAATGTTTTTATATAATATTGGGGTCAGTTTAATTCCTTGTTTTTCAACCATGCAACCACAATGTGCTACTACTAAGTGTGCCGAGGTAAAGCTAATATTTTTATAAATCATGCTTAAAAAATCAAACAAGCTAGTTATTCATAAAATTTGCTATGTTCTGCCAAGCATCACTGTAGGACATTGTGGTTTCAGAAAAACTCATTATTAGTTTGAAAGGTAAAACAGGGATCTGTAGACATTATGTCTATGCATAATTGATAAGTCCACTTTACTTCTTTCAGGATGAAGAACAACAAGAAAAATTTCTAAAGATCACAGAAGCATATGAGACATTAAAAGATTCTAGTAAGAGACAAAACTATGACCGTTATGGCTCACAGTCTTATTCACGGAAGTACGACTACAGGTCACAGTCAGAGTATGACAACTTGTTCTACAACGGATTGTATCACAATGACCTCTTTGTGGATACCTTAACAGGAGCCACCTTCTGTAAGTACATTATGAAAACAAAAAACATTTGAAAAACTATAACCCAACTATGAAAATACTTTCGATAAAATTATATAGCATATGTCACTTGGGTCATTATCAGGAATATATTGACACCACATTCATTTAAATTGGTTTAGTAGTTTCGGTGCTACGGTGGAATGTACAAACATACATATACTGCCAAAACTATTACCATTCCTTTTGACTTCTCCGTAGTCAAGTAATGAGTGAGGGTTTAAATATTACAAAGTTTACATATTCACTAAATAAATAACTGACCTGTACATTCACAAAGTGTTTTCTTTTTTTTTTCAACTGCACTTATGTAAAAAGGGTATCTTGTCTCATTTAATGTAAAAAAACCTTTTTATGTTATTGGGTATTCCTAATTATGTTATGATATGTAATAATATTAATTATTTCAGACAGTTACTTGAAAGATGGTTTTCACTTTATAAACTTCTACTCACCTTTCTGCCCTCCATGCCAAAATGTTGCTGATGACTGGAAAAAGCTTGCTGAAATGTATAAAGGAATTGTAAGTCTTTAATTTTTTCTAACTAGAGACTTAGCCAAGGGTTGTGGGTTCGATTCCAAAACTAGACTACCGTGGGAGAGCAACGCTTCGGCATGAATGGGCCGGCTCGACTGGAGTGATACCACGGCCTCACTGTTTCACCGGGTGAGTGAGGATGCCGGAGGCCCATACCCCAACCCCTCCCCCTATCTCCCCCCCCCCATCTTCCAAAGGCCGGTAACGCACTTGTGCCGCCTCTGGTGTTGCGCGTGTCCATGGGCGGCGCTAATCGCTTACCATCAGGCGATACGTCTGCTCGTTTGCCAGGCTATTCCATTAAAAAAAAAAAAAACTAGACAAATAATTTTGTAATGAAATAACACTGATTTTCTTTTCTCTTCCTATGTGTAAATAATTAATAATAATACTTTATTTTCAAGAAAATCATCCACACATTTTAACATTTACTGTGATAGCCACACTATTTAGACTCTGTGCCGTGGCTATGAAACAATACGATTATCTTATGCCTAGGACTAATATCTAAACAATTACATATTATTATACAAAATTTTTAACCAACTTAAAAAAAGGAGGAGGTCATCAATTCTTCTAATATTTTTTTTATGTTTGTTACCTCATAACTTTGGACTAGGTGAATCGATTTTGATGATTCTTTTTTATTTGAAAGTTGGTGCTTCCCGTGTGGTCCCATTTCAATTTGGTCCAGTTCTTGAAGTCGGTTCTTTTTTTTTGTTAAAATTTGTGATTATTAATTTAGAAATGTATAAGAATTAAAAAGCTCGCTAAAGCATTCTCAGTTATCTTAAAGGTGGATTCTCCCTTTTTGATGTATTTGTGGGCAAGTATGATTGCATAATTATTCGTTTAACACAAACTTATAATTTCTAAAACACTTTATTTCTACAATTTCAGGTGAAAATTGGTGCAGTTAACTGTAAATATCACAATTCATTTTGTTATCAAAACATGAGAATAACCAGTTATCCCACACTGCTCTTCTATCCTAATGTAAGTAATCAATCTATCTATACAAATAAATAAAATTAAAGTGTCTGTTTCTAATTTCAAATGAACAGCTTTTCACTAAATGCAAATGAAAGTATATACAATACTAATAGGAAAAAATCAATGTTCAAATTTTTTGTCTGTCTCTTTGTTCCTGCTAATCTTTGGTAAGGCGGGACCGATTTTGACGGGTTTTTCCCTGATAGGTAGCTGATGATAAGGAGTAACCTAGGCTACTTTTTTAGACTAGCTTCGCCCAGCGGTGTAGCTTCGCCCAGCGGTGTTGCCCGCGGTTAATGTCGTACCGCGGATAACACCGCGTTTTTGGTGTGTTTATGTATAGTAATTATGAAATAGTAGATTACACCACCGGTCGATATAAGTACACAACACTCACTAACAATTACTTGATTGCAATGGCAGTAATATATAATTAAATTGAAATTAATCTGCGCCTACATGTCAAACATTCGTTGACGAGCTGCTCCGAAATCTGTCTGTCTCTGTATGTCCGGCTTAAGCAGCTGTTTGTGAGAAAGTATATAGGTGTATAGGTAACTATCATATCTTTATAATGCCACACTCACCGCATGTGCGCCCCGTAAGTATACATGTGCAAAGAAAAAAAAAACTATGAATAAAACAACCCGTTCAGCGACGAAGACATTTATTAGGAATAGTTCAAACCTTTCATAGTATGTTGTGTAACGAAACCATATCGCTACTTAAAAAAAGTGATCAACGACATCTAGTGACGATGTTGGTACTAATTTAATAGTTTAGTATTTTTTATTCACAATACTAGTATTATACATACTGCATAAATAAAAAATGAATAAATAATTATAATTGCATAAGTTGATAAAAATGCTATGCAATAGCTTTACCGCGGCAGTCCCCGAGTGCCACGTCTTTTTCTTTCTCTCCTTCTTTTTAAGGAAGGTTAGTAGTCTTTGTTCAGCAGTGGACTAAATCATATTTTTCAACAGCCCTGGGTAAAGTGTTGGACACTCTATTTATACTAATTATACTGATTGACCAGTATTCTCTTTAATATATGTATAATGGTTGCTATACATGACTTTCCTGTAACATCGGCAGGGTAAGAATGGTAACTTCGTGTACTACCGAGGCGACCGCTCCCTGGAATCTCTCGACGAGTTCGTGCTGCAGTTCATCCGCAGCCAGGTGCACGTGCCTGTTGTGGCACAGATCAGGAACACTGACAGGCCCATGGCGTATGTGATGGGCGCCAATCGACTTGACAGAAATGCACTCACCAGGATCGCCTATCACTTGGTAAGTTGTTTATTCAAGCGAAATGGTTCACTCTGTGGTAACTGCATGTTGTATGCAGCTGACTTTTGAGCTTTGACTGCACGGTTGGCCTAGTGGTTTTAGCGGTCGCCAAGCGTCTTTCTGCGCGAAGGTGTTGTGGGTTCAAATCCCACATGGGACAACACTTTGTGTGATCCACAAATTGTTGTTCTGAGTCTGGGTGTTCTTTGTGTCCGTTTAATGTATGTTTGTTAATTTCCCTGCGACACAGAATGTTTATTCCTAAAGCGGGAGTTGTCTTTTCAAAATAAATATAAAAGCTATGGACTAGGGGATTTGTTTACGGTACCTTTTGATAAAATCCTGATAATAATATTGAGGGATAACTGACATCCCACGCTAGCTAGATTGTCATTGTAGAACATCCTAACTCCAAAACAAATCTTTTTTTCTCGCACAAGGTGGGAAATCGTGATCCATCCTGTTCTCCGATATTTTGCACGGGTTCCGTTGACATCGCATTGAGTGAATATCACGTTACCTGTAAATACCATTTAGAAGTAATGAAATTTAGGTGAAAGTACTCTGGGTACTCGAAAAATAATATGATTAATGCTATTTAAAACTAGGTAGGGTAAAACAAAAAAATGTTTATGGCATTTGCAATCCTCAACCACTGTTTGACGAATAATGCAGTAATCTATCTTGTCTCACTTTTTCAAATCCACGCACCTTTTACAGCACGGCTTAGTCCAAGTGGTGTTGGTAGAAGACGACAATATCCGCAAAAAGCTGACCGGCGATGACTACATAACCACGACAGTGGTTTTCAGGTACAAAGACATCAACCGAGCAATCGTAAGTATGGATGAGAAGGAAATATTGCAAGACATTGTTGAAGCACTGCCTAAGGTTGAACGAATTGACCCGGAGAAGCTTAAGGTATGGACATACTTAAATGTTTTTTCGATTTCCAAAAACTTAAGGCAGAGTTATATTTGTCTGACGTGTCGTGTTGTGACGCGTCAGAACGGTATCGGTTTCATACATTTAGTCAAACCATCACAACAGATTACGCATTACAAGTATGCACGTTCATACTAAATGTATGAACTCCATACCGTTCTGACGCGTCACAACACGACACGTCAGACAAATATCTCTGGTCTAATTTAACACGTAAGCTATTATCCCCACCGGTGGAGCAATTTTTTTTATTTACTCTTACCCTCATACCTACCGTTAGGGATAAGTATAATCCCAACCGGTTTTTTTAAATTTCTAATTAATAAACTTCCCTTTAGCAACTATTTTAGCATTCCTAAATCGTTATAAAAGTTATTAAAAGCTAATTTTACCATTTGTTTTGTAGGAAATAAGGAACGAATTACGTGCCGGCTCACACAAAGCATGGGTTTTGTTCTTCTCGTCGAAAGGAGTCGACAAGTTGCAGTTATATCAAATGCAAATTGCATTCCCCCATATGAACTTTGGTAAGTTAAACTGAGTTGAGAGCTGAGTGGTTAAATTGTGATTAAAAAAAGTTTGACAGTCACAAGGACTGCCGATAGAAGTGAAAACTTAAAACTTAGAATGTTATTTGTAAAATTAATATATAAAGTTAGAAATTTCATATTTTTTTATTAAAGTTATCAACGGTGACGCGAACCCATAAAATTTTCCCCTACCAAAAAGTAGTCAATGCGGAGAAAGAAGTTTTGTGACGTCAGCATGTCGATGACGCGGTGACGCGAACCCATAAAATTTTCCCTTACCAAAAGGGGTCAATGCGGCCAAAGAAGATTGGTGACGTCAGCATGTTGGTGACGCCTTCTGTGATCGTAGTCGAACTTATTATAATTTAATATTTTAATAAAAAAACCGATTTCAAGATCAGAACCAAAATGAAATGGGACCACACGGGAAGCATCAGCTTTCAAATAAAAAAGAATTATCAAAATCGGTTCACCCAGTTGAAAGTTCTGAGGTAAACATAAAAAAACAGTCGAATTGAGAACCTCTTCCTTTTTTGAAGTTTGTTAAAAATAGACTTTTCAATAAATTTAATGATTGTTCATTTGATGGAATTGATCCTTTAGTCGGTTGGGTTGAACAGGTGAGATCTCGTGCGAGACGTGGGAGCAGCTGTGCTCGTCACTAGGAGTGAGCGCTCCGGGCTGGGCGCTCCTCAAGCGAGGGGGCGCTTACCAGCGAGCGCCACCCGCCGGAAACCTCAAGCACTTCATACAAACTGCCGCCCAAGCGCTCAACCTGCACTCCCTGTCTCCCTCCGACCTGCTCAGGATACTCGACGGTGGTGAGTACGATATACATCTTTGCACTTTATCCTTACAGGTAATAATAATAATAAATATTTTGGATATTTAACACAAAACCCATAACACAAGCTAAGCAGAGCTTGTGTTATGGGTACTAGACAACTGATACAAATACATATATACTTTTTTTTTGTAAATACATACATAATTATACATAGAAAACACCCAAAGTCCGAAACATATATTTGTAGATTATACAAACATTTGGTCCGACCCAGGAATCGAACCCGACACCTCGTGATCAGCAGACGTACACGCCAACCGCGAGACCAATGAGGCAGTCGTTGGTCGCAGGTTACCAAACTAGTCCAGTAGATACTTCTTCTTCCCAGCCTATATTATTCCCAAGATTAATTGGGGTCGGCTACTAATTCAATCTATTTAAGCTGAATATCAGTTTTTCCATGGAGCGACTGGCATCGGACCTCCGCAACCCTGAGGGAGAACTGAATTCGAAGGTTGAACTAGTTGACAGTATATTTGAGGGTACTGACTTCCTAATAACGATTTTCATAGGTGTTCATGACCCCGGGCGTAGCCAGGTTCCAGTTTGGGGTTTCAAGATAATAAAAATCCGGCCAAGCGAGAGTCTTACTCGTGGACCTAGAGTCCTTGGACCTTGATTCTTGGTCATCAGGAGGTACCTCGTAGTATTTTTTGATTTCCTTGAGAGTATCAAATTACGCTGCAAAACGGACCATAAAAGGCCCTTTTGATCCCGTCGGCTTAGAAGTTGGATTGTTTTGATTTTGACTAAATTCCTAAGTATTTGATATTAATTTTAACTTGATATTCAAATGCGTTTCTCAGAAAAAGCTCTTGACAGACTTACAGACAGACGGGCAACGAAGGTGAAGTGATCCTATAAGGGTTTCGGTTTTGGTACGGAGTATGGAAGTCCAAAAACTAGAAGAAGTTCTATGGATAGTCATACAAGACAACACTGGACCCTCATACTGATGACTTGACTTGATACTATGACTTGCCGACACTATACAAATTGAAGAGGTTAATCGTCGAGTCCAACTCGACTGAGTAGCGTTCGGAAAACTGCGCTACATCTTCTCCGAAACACTGCAGAGACTCAAAACGAAAGTTTTTGACTGTTTTTGTGCGTGTTGCCAGTTATGTTGACCGTACAGAGATGTCACAATAGAGCGAGAATACAAAATACATGTAGGTCTAATATTACTTATTTTACTCGGCTCTCAATGTTTAATATTATTAATTTCAATAGTGTACAAACATTTCGGGGGGGGGGGGGGGGTTGAACCCCAAAAACCACCCCCCTACGCCCGTATTCATGACAACCGAGACCGACGGCTTAACGTGCTCTTAGAAGAACGGGCGGGAAACACCGCCATCTTCCATACTCCGGGCTACTATTAACAATTTCTTGTAAGAAAAACCCAACAGCAGTCCGAACCGGGAATCGAACCCGAGACCTCTTGATCGGCAGTCGCTTGCGCTAACAGCTAGACCAACGAGGCAGTCCAGTAGATACTAAAAAAGTTTAAAGATAAAGGGAATGTAACTTAAGGAATACATTTTTAATCCTGGCCATACCTAGTTTTTTTTGTTTTTTTTTTTTTTAATAAATATTTCGGACATCTAACACACAACGCCGTCTAGTCCCAAGCTAAGCAGACCTTGTGTTATGGGTACTAGACAACTGATAGAAATACATACATACTTTTTTTTTTAAATACATACATATTATATATAGAAAACACCCAAACTCCGAAACAAATATTTGTAGATCATACAAACATTTGGTCCGACCCGGGAATCGAACCCGAGACATCATGATCAGCAGTCGCACACGCCAACCGCGAGACCAACGAGGCAGTTTAATTATTGGAAAGTCAACTATTCTATTTTGCTTCGGTAAGTATCTGATTCGGATTAAACGCGAGGAGAAGACACGATGCCGAACTGCTTACTAAATTGAAATTCCGCTCAACACAAGCTGGAAGACTACCCCACACCTCTGAATGCAAAATCCTAGTCGACCAAATCAGACAATACCTGTCCCACCAGCAATCACTTTTGCCAGCTGGCGAGAGAAGAGAGCTGGAGCGCAATGATCTTTTTCTGTGAAGCTGTACTGCTCCAAAAGGGACCGCTTATCGGGATTAGGGCCGATCCGGGGCAAAGATGTTGTCGGCATCAGTATTGCTTCCTTTTTGTAATTAAATGTCAATGTTTTCAGGAGATGTAGGTTCCTGGGTTCTCCTTGTGGCGCCACACGAGTCGTCGTGGGAACACATCGCGGATTCCTTCACTACAACCAGCCGACACTTTGCTAACAGAGACGACATTAGTGTAAGAATATATTACTGTACATAACTTTCAATAATCTGTTAAATTTTCTATTGAATCACTTGCATGTATGTCGAGATTTCGACGGTCGCTACATTTCATTTAAAGAAACGATTATAAATGGGTGTGAAAGTTTCGCCTGACCCGAGGTTGAAAACAATCAACTACTTAAAAATATGCTGACCCTGTTTAGTTTTTTTTATACTTTTATTAATATTTATCATTTAAAAATTACCATATCACAGTTACGACATTACTGAAAAAAAAAAAATGTTTGTGAAATCGGTTTACGGACGATAATTTTACGTGATTGTCATGAAACGTGAAAGATAGATGCGTCACAAGCCGAACGCTTAGGCCTTACGTGCCTCTCTATCGCTTGTTCCGCGCTCTCGCTCGCACGCTGGACTCAGATGGAACGTGACAATGAGTCAATCTTTCGTCCTTGCAGTCAACGTTCATCGATTTATAAGACGTTATAAGGTCACAAAAAAGTAAACACATCACGAACATAACATCCAACGAAAACTCCCTGCCTAGAAACACTAAAAAGCGTAAATTAAACTGGCTCTTCATAAATTGCTATGTGCCAATTCTTGTCTATACCTAATTCTTTATTCATTCAAATAGTAGTATTATAATCTGTGGTAGGTACCTAAAATCTGTTTGAAGTCGGTTAAGAAGAAAAGTTGGTTATAAGTTATAACATTTAGACATTTTGGACAGGTACCTGAAAGTACTTACCATACGTACAGATAATAAAGGAATATTGGATATTTAAGAATATGTAAAGAGGTATTTGTGTGTGTGCAGTTCGGTATTATGGCGTGCTCAGCGCAGACGGACAAGTACTGCCGTCAAGTGACGCACCGCCTCCCCGCCGTGCTGGTCCAGGCCGGGGACAAGCAGTTCCTCTACAGCGGACAGGACTACGACCAACAGCTCACGGACTTCATTGATATGGTCTTAGACAGTGGCGGTAAGTCACCAAATAATATCCCAATTTTTTTATGTGTGGTCCTGCCAAAATGACTCTACTCTGCCTGATGGAAAGCATAAGCAGAATCCAAGAGTGGTGGTCACCATACTCATTGCGAATGCAGACAATGCAACAATGAAGCATGGTGACCCACACCATGGCGGCCTAGTGATGCTTCTGCATCATTGTGCCTCCGGTCTCGCACTCACTAACGAAACACGACACTACGAACGCTGTCATTTTACGTTGTACTTCCGTGCGAGGGTAGCACCGCCCCGGTTGAACCGGCTTAACCGTGCTGAAATCAGGTTGGCTCTACTACGTTAGCAAATGTGTAAAAGACTTAGTACTTTTGAATCCCCGACGCAAAAAATGTCTGTCTGTCGGTGTGTGTTTCAGTAACAAATAGCTCTTGAATATATAGACACATTTGGATGCGTTTGTTTTTATTTGAAAGCATGTTTGCTATGGTTGGTGGATGATGGCCCATAGGTATATCATGAAAGTCAGATCAACCAATCCGAAGACATCTTCATCAAATTATTGTAGCTTAGTTTTTGCGTGAAAGAGTAACAAACATCCATCCATCCATCCATACTTACAAACTTTCGCGTTTATAATATTAGTATTGATTCTTGGCCTAAAGTAACTTATAGAAATATTATCGTGTCATGTTTTTTAATAACCTCATGACTCAAAATCATTTTAAAACCCAACAAACGCTTTATCGCAACACATTTACCTAGTAGGTGTATACTAACAGATTTACAGTTGAACGATCAGCAAGTGTTGGAGATCCTGGACGCGTCGAGTCGCGAGCACAGCTGGCTCGTGGCCTTCCTCCCGCCGCGCTGTGGACAGCTCTGCGAACAGCTCGCCTACGAGTGGATGATCGTTGCTAAGAAGGTGAGCCGCTTAGTATTGCCTTTACAATACCGGACACTAAGCTCAATCATAAGCGTTGCAGTTTATAAAAAAATCTTAACTTTAAAAAAAAAAGGAGACTACTGTTTATTCCAATCACTAAGGTTTCGTTCCTTGAAGTCAGGAAACCATGTTACTAGGCTATACGGGCCCATTAGATATAAGCTAGACAATCGAAGACCGATCACCTGGTGAAAGGATTTTAACTTAGGGCTCTAACACCCTTTAAAATAACAAGTTTCTTATCACTAACCTGGTGTATGGTGCATCGACATCCGAAGCAGTTAGGGGCGCCCCTATAACGAAGTCCACTGCGCAGATCCTTGTACAATTACACCAGGTTCAATTTACAATCTAAACACACTAGAAGGCAGGACGGATACCCGTATCCGTACTGCACACCCGAGTACACTTGCCAGGAATCGCACGATAATTACATTACGTTTATACAATTAAAGCTTATGAAAACAGTGGCCGAAACAGTTCACACCGAAGCTAAATGGAACCTTCTAGTTCATTCTATGTCCCGTATCAATCCGTGACATTAATTAGCTCACAACATACGGAAGGCCATAACAAATCACACCGAAGCTAATTCACAATTAATTATACCGGCCAACACCGCAACACGGCCTCAACACTCCCAAAGCGAATTATTATAATTACCGAACAGCTAGGGAGGATTTTAACAATTACATAATGACCCAAGAGACAAGTCCGCACGTGTATTCCATTTTTCTGAACTTATTTTACATAATCTAAATGTCACCACAAATTACATTACATCAGAGTATACAATTTTACTCAGAGCAAGACATTTCCGGAACGTACACCAAATAGACGATTTGGTATCGAACAACTAGTTTTGCCTTAAGAATATACATAATGTGTCGCAGGGGACTTTACAGAACTTTACTCAGTACAAGAATTTGTGGTACACACAAAATGTTGTCCCGTGTAGGATTTGAACCTATAACACGTGATGTAGTTGAAAGCGGTGTGGCGACCGCTTAAACCACTAGGCCAACCGTGCAGACAATAGCAAGCAGTCAATTAGCAACAAAGATATTTGTCACGACTAATACTCTGTCTACTTACAGCTCCGGCCGTTAGAATTTGTTCGTGTAGGTGTTCTAAACTGCGGGCAACAATCGGGCGGGTTCTGCCACAACATCAGGTCTCCCACGGCAAGACTCTATCCTATAGCTTCGGGCCATCACTACAGGTCGGTTGACGTTAGAGGTTTGCAATTGAGTCTTCTTTCTTGTATGGCCCTGCCACAATGACTCTACTCTGCCTGATGGAAAGCATAAGCAGAATCCAAGAGTGGTGGTCACCATACTCATACACCCACACCATGGTGGCCTAATAAATAAATAAAATAATGAATAAATATTTCAGACATCTAACACACAACGCCATCTAGTCCCAAGCTAAGCAGAAGTAAGAAGAAAAAGTATGATGAACTCTAAGACTGAAATAATGGTTTTTCATTACAGTGTTAGTTTACAACACCTCTCCCAAGCCCCGTACATGCTGGAGTGGGCGCTGGAGTATATCGACGATTCAATACAGAAGTTGAGCTGGCAAACATTCAGTAAGCAGGTCATAGCTGAAGAGTTAAATCCAACTAGGTAAGATAGATGTATGTATGTATGTTTTTGACTGCCTCGTTGGTCTCGCGGTTGGCCTGTGCGACTGCTGATCATGAGGTCTCGGGTTCGATTCCTGGTTCGGACCAAATGTTTGAGTTCGAGTTTGGGTGTTTTCTATGTATAATATGTATGTATTTACAAAAAAAGTATATATGTATTTGTATCAGTTGTCTAGTACCCATAACACAAGCTCTGCTTAGCTTGGGACTAGATGGCGTTGTGTGTTAGATGTCCGAAATATTTATTATTATAGATTATATTCATAAGATAAAAAAAATCAATTCAATCTCCCAACGTTAACCAAGCACAGGTGAACTACTGAGTGTATTTGCTGAATATTGCATACTGCGAGGCAAATGTGGTTGTGAATATCCCCTTTTTAACCAACTTCAAAAAAAGGAGGAGGTTCTCAATTGGACTGTATTTTTTTTAAATGTTTGTTACCTCATAACTTTCGACTGGGTGAACCGATGTTGATGATTCTTTTTAATTTGAAAGCTGGTGCTTCCCGAATGGTCCCATTTAAATTTGGTCCAGATTGAAGTCTGTTTTTTTTGTTAAAATTTGTAATACAGATGAGGCATAAGTAAATAAATAAAATAAATATTTCGGACATCTAATACACAACGCCATCTAGTCCCAAGCTAAGCAGAGCTTGTGTTATGGGTACTAGACAAATGATATAGATATATACTTATACATTTTTTTTTGTAAATTAACAAAACTCTAAAACAAATACTTGCAGATCATACAAACATTTGGTCCGACCCGGGAATCGAACCCGAGACCTTAAGCACAGCAGTTGCATACGCTACCACTACGCCACTGAGGCAGTTCATAAGACAAAGGTCGTAAATCGATTAAACCTCCAGACGGTAACCAAATATAGGTGACCTACTGAGTGCGTTTGTTGAATATCACTCTGTGAGGCAAATGTGGTTGTGAATATCCCCTTTAATATATAAACGAGGCCCAAGTCCAATAATTCACTGTTATTGGTCAATAAGCATATAGCTGATTGCTTCTAAACTAACGATTCTAAAATAATAATCTTGTCCTAGTATATAGAGCTGATAGTCAATGATATTTTAACCGACTTCAAATAAAGCAGGAGGTTTCTCAATTCGACCGTATATATAATAGCTTTACCTATGAAATTGCCGTTTTGTATGCAATAAGTGAAAGTACTTATTTTTTCAAACTTTTTTATTTCTGTTATTCGAAGTAATCACCCATGCAATCGACGCATCTTTGCCAACGCATTGGCAGTTTATTGATGCCCTTCTTGTAAAAATCAGCTGGACGGGAGGCAACAAACTCTTCAAAGGCATTTTGTACTGCCTCTCGGGAATTGAATTTTTTACCCACTAAAAAGTTGTCTAAATTTTGGAAAAAGTAATAGTAAAAGTCTGAACTGACAACATCATTTGGTACAGTTCGCAACAGACAGTCTCCAAGCTGCAAGAGCTGGGATTGGAAGCTCTCCCTCATCCGCCATACTTACCAGACCTTGCACCTACCGACTATTACTTTTTCCAAAATTTAGACAACTTTTTAGTGGGTAAAAAATTCGATTGCCGAGAAGAGTTGGCAAGTACAAAATGCCTAGAAGAGTTTGTTGCCTCCCGTCCAGCTGATTTTTACAAGAAGGGCATCAATAAACTGCCAATGCGTTGGCAAAGATGCGTCGATTGCATGGGTGATTACTTCGAATAACAGAAATAAAAAAGTTTGAAAAAATAAGTACTTTCACTTATTGCATACAAAACGGCAATTTCATAGGTAAAGACCTATTATATATACATATATATATTATGAATATTCCCGGATAACTTCTTCGTTTATGAACCGATTTTGATGATTCTTTTTTTAATGGAAAGGAGATGTCAACGGTGGTACCATGATAAAGATACTAAGATTTGATGATGGCATCCGAGAGAAATCGAAATCGAATCCTGAAGTCGGTTTTTATTTTGTAAAAATTTTCAGTGGCAAGAAACCTTGGCTGGTATACTTCCACTCTCCGAGATGTTACAAATGCTACGAAATGTTCTCAGACTTCGCGATAGCCGGCATTGTGAGTATTGTTTTGTAGTTCACTAGATACAGTTCAGAGAGCTGTATTTTTATCTTGAAACACTTGTCTGGTATCAATTTTCTTTTTTTTTTTTTTTTTTTTTTTATGTATGGCCCGCCAAAATGACTCTACTCTGCCTGATGGAAAGCATAAGCAGAATCCAAGAGTATTGGTCGCCGTACTTACTGCGAATGCAGACAATGCAGTATGGCGACCCACACCATGGCGACCTAGTGATGCTGCTGCATCTTTTAGTCTAGTCAACAAGTATGGAACTTGTTGACTAGACTATTTGGGCCTCCGGTCTCGCACTCACCAACGAAACACGACAGCAGCTGTCATTTTACGTTGATTTTCTGTGCGAGGGTAGTACCGCCCCGGTTGAGCCGGCCCATTCGTGCTGAAATCAGCGTGGCTCTACTACCTATTAAATTTCCTTCTATTGTGCGTTCAAACTTATAATTTAGAATGCATGAGAATACATGCTCTTCAACTACAACTTCCTATTTGTTCTTGGAATTAATTTATCAAGTGCGTTCGACATGTCTGAGATCCTATCGCGCGCGAGCTATAATAATAATAATAAATATTTCGGACATCTAACACACAACGCCATCTAGTCCCAAGCTAAGCAGAAATTGTGTTATGGGTACTAGACAAATGATACAAATACATATATACTTTTTTTTGTAAATACATAAATATTATACATAGAAAACACCCAAACTCCGAAACAAATATTTGTAGATCATACAAACATTTGGTCCGACCCGGGATTCGAATCCAAGACCTCATGATCAGCAGTCGCACACGCCAACCGCGAGATCAACGAGGCAGCTATAACACGACCAATATATTAATGCACTTTATTTTATTACTTATTACAAATTAATTTATATCGACGATACCTATCACGTACATCTATCGTACGGAATGTTCTCAAAGCGAGTTTAGTTTTAATCAGGTTTATTATATTTCTTAGTTTTTGCTCGTGCGTATATGTCGGTTATCGCGGCAAATAGTAGCCTATGTGTTATTCTGATGTATAAGCTATATTACTGTAAAGTTTCATTCAAATCCGTTCAGTTGTTTTTGCGTAAAAGAGTAACAAACATCCATCCATCCATACTTACAAACTTTCGTGTTTATAATATTAGTAGGATTCCATCGTAAGGTTTCCTGGAAGATATTGGTTTTGGCAATAAGGCCACCCTTTGTACACCACATATCAGACATTTTTATGAATTCTCTTTTAACTCTATAATATGGTATACAAAAAAGAGTACAATATAAAAATCTTGCAGTTTTCAGTAATAACGGCGCAACCCCAACCCCTCCCCCATCCCCTCCCCCTATCTCTCCCCCCCATCCTCCAAAGGCCGGCAACGCACTTGTGACGCCTCTGGTGTTGCAGGTGTCCATGGGCGGCGGTAATCGCTTACCATCAGGCGATACGTCTGCTCGTTTGCCCGCCTATTCCATAAAAAAAAAAAAAAAAATGATTGGTTAGCTCATGGCTGTGCAGCAATGACTCCAAACTTTTTGTTTTCTTTGGTCGACTTCGTTCTCATTCAAGTCTCTTAGTAAAAAAAAAAAATTGTAAACCGTATTATTTTTTAAATGGAGCAACAATGGAGTTTCTTGCCAGATTCTTCTCCATGAAGGGTAGGCTGCACTTGGAACTAGCGACTAGAATCACTCGATTTTTAAATATTAAATATTGACCATTCATAAGTGCCTGTAAAATAAGTGCCTATTTGAATAAAATATTTTTGACCGTGAGTTTATCTATTTTTTTTAATTTAAAGAACTATTTTTTTTTTAAACTTCCACCTTTTTCTTGTTACAGCTTCTAAATAATGCGGTTCAATTGGGCAAAGTGAATTGTCTGAACGAAAGAAGCTTGTGCCAACACGAACAAATCATGAGCTACCCATCCCTCAGGCTGTACCTCAATAGAAGCCCTCACCAACGATTCAGTTCTGTCGTCACCATACAAGTGAGGGACTATGAGAGCATACTGCAAGACATCAAACCTCATATCAGGAAGTATGATAAACAGTTATTAGAAGGGTTTGAACAAGCGTATAATATAAAACATGATGAATTTTAAACTAAATCTGGAAACCTTTTAGATCAATTAATAGACGTAACAAATATAAATATATTTAGACTATAGTAATGATAGTCTATATATATTTATATATAGACTATCTATAGACTATCTATGTGAAGATCTCTATGTGTGAACAAACAGTAAACCGTAGATCTTATCTGGTGACCAACCTATTCCAAAATATAAATAGTTTAACGATGAAAGTGGTCATGGAGCTTATTGGAGGTCTGAAGTGTTGCTTAACTGTAATATTTTTGATAATTTTACTTTGTCTAACTTTGTATTCATAAGCGTTATTTAACTTTAAGCAAACTTTATGGCCTTAAAGTTAAAAATACCACAGAGCCGTAAATGTATTAGAATCTCAATGCTGTAATTCTTGTGCGAGTGTATAACAATTGTACAAGATTCGCAAAAGGTCAAATTATGAATAATAGTCAAAAAAATATATCAACATGATTTTTATTGACTGCCTGGATGGGGCGCAATCCTCAAACCCGATTCCTCAAGCACAAAAATTGCTCATATACCATAAGCAGTTCTTGTGCTTGAGGAATCGGGTTCGGTTCCCGGGTCAAAAAAAATGTTAGTATGACTTGCAAATGTTTTTTTCGCAGTTTGATTGTTTTCTATGCATAATATATGTATTTAAAAAAAGTATATAAGTATGCCATCAGACAATAACTGTAATACTACAAGCTGCGCTTAGTTTGAAGCTAGATGGTATTGTGTGTCAAAAAACGTCCGAAATATTTACTATTATATGTTACCGTGAGATTGTGAAAACCGTTAGTTTGTAATCTATCTCGCGAGATTGTAAACTGTCGAAAGATTGTAAACTGTAACATACTGCTTACAATTTAACGTTTTAGTTAGACTAAAATAGATCGAAGTAAAACCGTCAAATTGTGATGGTATGCGACGGATCGCATCTCGCACGCTGATTGGTTGAACAGCGTAATGTCATAATGTGCGTAAAGTATTTTTGTGGTTGTAAATTGATTTCATGTTGAAAATATCTCATAGCTTTAGAATTATATAAATAAAATTGTTGTGGCAGTAAAATGAATCTATGATTAATCAAAGAAGATCTAATCTAACCCCATGGCCATAGAACGGCCTACTGTATGACCGACTAATCAGGAACAGTTGACAATTTGACGCGCGACAGATTGTAATTTAACGGTTTTACTTCGATACATTATAATGTAACAAAAAATAGTACGTTAAATTGTAAGCGGTATGTCACAGTTGACAATCTTTCGACAGTTTACAATCTCGCTAGGTAGATTATAATCTAACGGTATTTACAATCTTACGGTGACATTTATATAACATAAAGATAAAATACAAGGCATAATTCTTATTCAGTTTTGAAAAGAACTGACTTTATTCTTTACTGCTGTGACTACTAGATTCTATAGCTACTAGATTAAAAATGTAATTTAGTGACCATACAATATAGTAACAATAGAACTTATTTTCATTCTATCGCTACCTATTTCTTTCATTTACTCATCACAAATATTAGCTTATATTTTGATTGTACTTAGTAGACCTATCGATCTAAGTCATTAAATTACATTCACCTGCGCTATATTGTAATTGTTTTTTGTGTGAGCGGCGGTAGTTGCTTTCCATCAGGCGAACCGTCCGCTTATATGCCTCCTCATACTATTGTTACGTGTTAGGGCCGATCTATTTGAGAAAGAAGCCTTTTGACGTGTTAAAGAGACTTTATTAAAATCACTATTAAAATCACAATACTACTCTGAATTACAATCCTTAAAGGTCGCCGAGGTCGCTAGGTTGATCGCTGATATCACTTCGATGTTTATCTCACTATTGCTCAAACTGAACTGAACTCCTGCGGCCCGCGAGACGCTCTATTTATTCTCATATTATTATTACTCTTCCATTTCTAGAAACGACGATAATACACGAGAGTCGTCTAGTAAAAACGCTAATAAAAATAATCGAATTTAATAATAATTAGGCAACAACCAATCGATATCCGACACTATGAATATAGAAATAAGGTCCATTATTCCTTGCCTCAGCAGATCGATAAGAAGTGTGTGTGTGTATTTGTGTGCGCAGATAAGGCTTGAAGATTATTATTATTCGTAACACTATAAAAAACTTGCTGGATACTTAATGTAATATTTTCTCCATATCGGTTAAACAAATATTATTTGTTATCATAGTGGAATAGGGGACCTTTTTATAGACGCTACAACATTTAACGAGTGCGTTACATTAACTAAAATTTAACCTCAAATACACATAACTAATGCACGCTACCACGAAAAACATAACGCCGTAGCCATGCGATCTCGAATAACTAAATCTCTTATTTACCAAATTAGAATCACTTCATATGAAGGGTTACAAATTTTTCTAGGTCATTTAACGCACCAACATTTAACATATTAACGCATATTATATTTTATAGTACATAGTATTTTACAAATTTAGATGTTAACAATCAAATTACTACTATGTACTATAGGCCTAATATAAAAAATAATTATTTTCGTTTCAATTTTTTGTTCGTTCTTGTTAAGTGTTAATCTCTTCACAATCTCATTAAAGTATGTATAAGTGTAAACATTTTACTAATTTTTCTAGGTCATTTAACGCACCAACATTTAACATATTAACGCTTATTATATTTTATAGTACATAGTATTTTACAAATTTAGATGTTAACAATCAAGTTACTACTATGTACTATAGGCCTAATATAAAAAATAATCATTTTCGTTTCAATTTTTTGTTCGTTCTTGTTAAGTGTTAATCTCTTCACAATCTCATTAAAGTGTGTATAAGTGTAAACATATTACTAATTTTTCTAGGTCAGTTAACGCACCAACATTTAACATATTAACGCTTATTATATTTTATAGTACATAGTATTTAAAAAAAATTAGATATTAACAATCAAGTTACTACTAGGTACTATAAGGCCTAATATAAAAATTTATTTTCTTTTTTTCGTTCGTTATTGTTAATCTCGTCACATTTTATTAAAGTATGTATAAGTGTAAACATTTAACAATTTTTTCTAGGTAATTTAACGCACCAACATTTAAAAAATTAGCGCTTATTATATTGTATAGTACATAGTATTTAAAATTTTTAGATAATAACGATAAGTTACTACTAACTGAAATAAGGCCTAATATAAAAAAAAACATTTTAGATTCATTTTTTCGTTCGTTATTATAATAAATTGTTAATCTCTTCACATCTCATTAAAGTATGTATAAGTGTAAACATGTTCCATTATGTTTTGATGGATCTGCATTTATGTGATATTAATTATATTAGTTTAGTCAATAACAGCCACTGTCTAAGTAGATCTAATAACATATCTATTCATAATTGCAGCTTGAATTGAAGAAGTAGGTAGGATATGCAAACAAAGTTAAACAACTACATGTAAAATTTAATCTTATAAGTTACTAGTTGCAATTTAATACGAAACGCAGATAACTAGTATTAATCAGTAACAGATTAATCAATGATTTGAGGGCTCTCCTCACAAACTAACTCAATTGTGGGTTTAATTCCCACATAAGCAAGACCGGAGGCCCAATGATGCAGAAGCATCACTAGCCCGCCATGGTGTGGGTCACCATGCTTCATTGTTGCATTGTCTGCATTCGCAATGAGTATGGTGACCACCACTCTTGGATTCTGCTTATGCTTTCCATCAGGCAGAGTAGAGTCATTTTGGCGGGGTCAAACATAAAAAAAAGTTATTCTGCTGAGAGCCAGTGTAGATCGACCTTCACTTATCTGATAAACGTATGAAATATTTTTTTTGCCTATCGCAAAGCTATTTTTAGTTAAATTAATTTAAATTTTTATTAAATTATCTTTATTTTAATTTCGATTGGTTATCAGCTCGATGTAATTTACCTGTTCACACCTTTTTGCTAGGTAGCTATGACATATTATGTACAGATATAGAAAATTAACATTTGTTATCAACAGAGTGAAGTTAAAAATTATTTAATTTTGCGATATATAATAGTTTTGCGATAGACAAAAGCCATCATAGGTATTCATTAATTCATTAAATTTCTAAAAAAAGTCTTATCAAGATATCGGATGGGTGTAAGTCGATCTTCTCTGACTCATGTACTAATCCGAATTTTCGTAATTGTAAGTAAAACATTGGGAGCACTAAAATACTTGCATAGTGTTAAATATGTATATTATATGAGTAAAATAATGTACATTAAATCTCAATACAATCTGTACAACATAACACATTAAATTCACAAGTAAAACAACATATTTGAAATAAGCTATTTATTGTAATAAATGCCTTCTTTGACAATAAACCGAAACACAAACAGTCTGATATTATTTCTTCTAATAACCTTCTTTAGCAGTATTCTCCTAGTCAATCCATTTTAATGTATTGCTGGCATTTTAATAAACAGCATCTGGAACAATAAACCATTATGCATCAGAAACGGGTAAGATAGACTGTCATATAAACCTTTACTGAACCATCTAAAGGTTGACTGGTAGAAAATCCCACATGGCATTAAGTAGTTCGATGCAAAATGTAATGCAGGAATTGCTAAAAAATAAACTGGGAGTGTTGTATGAGAGACAGTCTATATGTTACCGTAAGATTGTCAAAACCGTTAGATTGTAATCTATCTCGCGAGATTGCAAACAGTCGAAAGATTATGAAATGGTATCGACGAATCGCAAGTCGCGCGCTGATTGGTTGAACAGCATATGCCCCGCGCCGCCATATTTGTTTGTAAATTCGTCTTTGTTGCCGAGTGTAAAGTATTTTTGTGATTGTAAATTAACTTCATGTTGAAAATACCTCACAGCTTTAGAATTAGTTATATAAAATTATTGTGACAGTAAAATTAATTTGTGATTAATTAAAGAAGTTTTAACCTAACTCTATGACCATTAAACGGCCTACTGTAAAAACGACCAATCAGGGACAGTTTACAATATGACGCCCGTAAGCAGTATATCACAGTTGACAATCTATCGATAGTTTGCAATCTCGCTAGGTAGACGGTTTTTACAATCTAACGGTGACACATATATTTTCAATAACATTCATTCAATACTTTCATTGATATGCAGCATCATTATTTCCTATTTAGTTTTGACAAGCTTCAGTTGTCAATGTTTCGCTGTGTTCACTTTTTTAGGTGTCAAGCAAAGAAAACAGTACAGAAATACTTTCGTTTCTCTCTGTCTCTCTCTCTCTCGTATAGGTAGTATTATTTGTACGAAATATTTCTACAAACAATAATAAAACAGAGATAAATTATCTTAGTCCTGTTCTAGATTTTATTTGCACTTAACTGTTGTAGTATAAAAGAAGAAAACAATGTAGAAAGACATAAAAGCTTCTTAGGATTTCGTCGTTTGACAGACATTGTCAGCGTCAATGGGCTTATCTGTGCTTCCTATTTTTTCATTATAACACCAAAACAAACAATGAGCTGACTACCCTTCTTCCTAGCCTTTATTAGGAAGAAAGGCAGCCCGAGCTGGCTACCCTAAAGTATTTTATGTCTTTGGGACAAAAACAGTAATATGTATATTACAGTAATTACGTATGGATCATTGTAGATAACAAATACTTAAGTGACTCTACGACTGTGTCGATGAAATAATAAGATTGCCATTTTTTGTAACCCCCGACCAAAAAGAGGGGTGTTATAAGTTTCACGTGTCTGTCTGTGGCACCGTAGCTCCCGAACGGATGAAGCGATTTCAATTTAGTTTCTTTTTGTATAAAAGGTGAGTTACGTGCGAGTGTTCTTAGACATGTTTCATGAAAATCGGATATCGGAAATGAATGAGCCGTTTAAAAGTTATGGGGGTGAAAGTGGGGAAGAGTAACCGAATGTCTGCAAAAATATCATCGAGTGGGGTCTCAAATGAAAGCGCATACCGTGTTTTTTACGTTTTAAAGGGAACTCAGGTTACATCGGGGTTTTTTTTAATTTTGAGAATTTATTATGATATAGTGGCAAGCGTGCAGACGTAAAGGTTAGTGTTTTTAGTGTACCTCGTTTAGTCGTCTACCTTCGTGTGTGTAAAACTGCACACACACACACGGCATGCGTCAGTCTGACCCCAAACTAAGAAGAATCACAATTCACTCAAACCGAATAAGATAACAAATCCTTAACTTTGCATTCACAAAGACAAAGACTATTTCTACAGATTTGCGAAACAGGGCAAAAAAAAATTGCTATAGAGTAATGGGCGGCTTCTTTTGAAATTGTCAGAACAATAGCGCATCCGTTTTAGCAAAGGCGGCACAACCCAAAGAGTGCTGGGGCGGGTAATAATAAAATTATTACATGATATGATCTTATCTAAGCTGAACAGTTTATTTCGTTGCTTTTACGCGCTAATATAGGAAACTACTGACACGATTTGAAATTTTATTTCAGTGTTAGATAGCCCATTCATTAAAGAAGGCTGTATATCATCACGCTTCCACGAATACGAGCGGAGTATGAATTCAAACTATGATTTTATTCGCTGCGTAAATAATTTATTTACCAAAAATAATGTTTAAAAGAATTCACTTTAAAACTTCTAAAAAAGTCCCGGATGGCCGGACCTATCTTTTAAGGTTGGTTGATTTTTATGATAAACGAATTTGTTCACGCTATTATAACATAACGCTATTAAGTTAATTTAACAAATAGATAATCTATACTTATAATAAAAATGTAACAGGTCCAATTCTGTACATTAAAGTAAAGATATTTTGAAATTTTTTTTTGGAAAGCTCTCTATAATCGATACTGAAGCCAAAACTGTATTTTTTTCTTTTTTGTCTGTCTGTCTGTCTGTATCTTGGCCGCGCATCACGCCGAAACTACTGAACGCATTCAAATGAAACTTGGCATGATTTGAGTTTATACTACGAGGTAGGACATAGGATACTTTTTATCCCGAAATTCAGCATGGTTGCCTGGAGAGAGGGGATGAAAGTCAAAATATGTACTTAGTTGTAATTCAATAACACATAGTCCAATTTCATTCATTCTTTTTTTGCTACTAAGAAAAAAAGATGAAAGATAACGGGCAAAGTGTTTTTTTTAATGTCCGCGACTGTACACTGCCTGTGGGAAGCTGAGACAGATATGTAAATATGGCGGTACGAAGTTCGCCGGGTCAGCTAGTAACAAATAAAAACACATAGTACATAAAACAATTTGGTATTTCATGCTGTATAATATCGACGACGACAACACAAAAATTGCCAACTTTTCTTCGGTGGAGACCCGGTTTCGATGTGATCATATACAGGGTCACTGGAAACATGTAGCAATCCCTTTAAGGGGTTATAGTAGAGATCATTAGCTATCAAATTGTCCTCGGGTACATGTGTCAAAAATGTACCATTTTGGAAATAAAATAAAAAAACTATTTTTTTTAAGAAAAGTGGATCACGTTTCGTCAAAGTGCTCTTAAAACAAACACTTGCGTATTTATGGTTGTTGTTGGTGTTTTTAGTTTGCTAACATCCTAATACGTAATAATAACACAAAAAAGAACAGAAATGTAGTACCGTTAGTGAATAATGATCTGTGAAATGATGATGAGTGAAAATAGTGATCCAGGAAATCTAAAAATTTTCATACATTTTCTTATGACTAAATGCAATTTTATTAAAAAAAAAATCACCGTAAAATTTTATCGGCGTAATAGCTTAAAAACAAGTATGTTTTATTAGCTATCCAACGAGGTATAAAAAAATAAATACGTTGACAAATGGCTGAGTATATTAACTTAATCGGGAGTAAATGAAAAATCGTAATTTTTAAAATGTAGTCAGAGATAAATCAGGTTAGGTGATTAAATCATTTTTTTTCTGATAGTTGGATTGGTAGGGGAGGACCTACCCCATGACCAGCAAGGTGTCCCGATCTTACCCTGATGGATTATTACGTCTGTGTGAGCCTGGTCTATGATGTCTCACCTGTACCAAATATTGTAGGTTTAAGGATCCGCATAGTTAATGCCGCAAGTGAAATCAAAAACTCGTTGTCTAGTGGTGTTGTAAAATCTCAATTGAGGACAAAAATGCGTGTTTGCATTAGAAATAGGGCCTCACACTTTGAAAATCGACTGTAAATTTAAGTTTAGACCGCAAAATAACTACATTTTAAAAATTACGGTTTTTCACTTACTCCCGATTAAGTTCATTTACTCAGCCATTTGTCAACGTATTTAATTTTTTTATACCTCGTTGGATAGCTAATAAAACATACTTGTTTTATTAGCTATTACGCCGATAAAATGGTAAGGTGATTTTTTTAAATAAAATTGCATTTAGTCATAAAAAACAGTAAAATGTATGAAAATGTTTAGGTTCCCTGAATCATTATTCACTAACGGTACTAAATTTCTGTTCTTTTTTTTGTTATTATTACGTATTAGGGTGTTAGCAAACTAAAAACACTAACAACAACCAGTAAATACGCAAGTGTTTGTTTTAAGAGCACTTTGAAGTAGCGTGATCCACTTTTCTTTAAAAAAATAGGTTTTTTATTTTATTTCCAAAACGGTACATGTTTGACACATGTACCCGAGGACAATTTGATAGCTAATGATCTCTACTATCACCCCTTCAAGGGATTGCTACATGTTACCAGTAACCCTGTATAATGGCTTCATCTCGGATGCTGGACTACTTCAGCAACAATATTTAGGTATGCACCAGCTTACTACAGCTGCCCCAGCTCCGACGCGCGGTGGGCGGTTATCTCGATAAAGAGTAGCCTATGTCCTTCCACAGAAATCAAAGCATCTCCATGCCAAATTTCATTGAAATCGGTGCAAAGGTTTAAAGGCCGTGAAAGCATAACAGACAAGACAGACGTGGTTACTCTCCAATGTGTGATCACATGTGTATCCGTACCTAGATGAAGGGTACATCACATCAGCGTACCGCAGTCCACATAGGCCTCTCCAACTGCACGCCACTTGTAACTGTAGGCTGTAGTGAATTCAACGTGAAGTTAGCAGCAGCCGAGCCCGACACTTCGTATTTCACATGCCGACAACCAGTCTTGTCCAGGCGCTTACTCAGAGTAGACGTGATTTGTGAATTAGTGAATGTGTTCTTTTGTTTCTGGTAAGATGTCTATTTAGATTTATATGCTGTAATACCTTATTTTTATAATAATAATTTGTTATTTTATTACCAGCACTGTAATTTATAATATGTAAATTTTGACTGCACGGATGGCGTAGTGGTTTATGCGGTGATCAAGCCGCTTCCTACTGAGCTAAGTGTTGTGGGTTCGACCCCGCATTGAACAATATTTTGTGTAGTTTATAAATTATTGTTTTGAGTCTTAATGTACTTTGTGTCTATTACATGTTTGCTAGTTAAGTCCCCCGCGACGTAAGATATATTTTTAGTGCTAGCTATCTTTCAAAAAGAGAAAAAATATTACTACCTATATGGTTCTTCTCAATAAATAAAGTCATGCACAGAATCACATTTGGGATGGGACTTAAGATACTTTAATGAGAGATATAAACATGTCGAACTGTACTGTAAAATATAAATTACATAAAAAGCGATAAAATATATAAATAGGTATTTTTGAATGAGCTATTTACGAGTGTAATTAGCAGCTAAACAACATTTTATTGACGGATCAAGAAAATCGTAAATGGAACGATTTTGATTTTGGAAATTTAGAACTACGCCATCTTGTTGTCAACAATGACAACATAATACTTATTTGTTTTAGCCAGCTGTAAATGGCTGACTTTAGTGCAGTCTATATTTCATTGTAAACTATTAGGTGAAATAACTTTATGCAAAATTATTTAACTGTATAGTTACAACTTGTGCAAATTTCTAAAAACCTGGGAATTTAAAATGTTATTGTCGATGACTGGCCAAATAAACACAAAAACTACTATGAAATACACAAGGCGGTACAAAAGTCTCATGCAATACTGCCATTGTCCTTTTAGGTCTTTCGTAGACCTCCTTAATTAGTTTTACTATTACTACTTACTACTAAAATCCACTCTACCACTAGGTATACCAACTGTTTCTAACTTAGCCATTGCCTCACCTTAATCTTGCCTTCTTAAATTACAATTGACTACCTATTTGCCACCTTACTATAATATATTGAGGTCTTTTGTACAAAAAAGATATTGATAGGAACACAGTACACAACTCACCCCAGAACTTTTCAGTAAAATTCAATCGCAATAGCCTTATTTATAGCACGTCCTAATAAGAAACTACTAAACTAAAAATAGATTTTATAAGAAACAATTGGTTTGGTCTTAGATTAGATTTGGTCTTAGAAATACATACTCAGATAAAGTCTCCAACAGACAGAGAGACAAACAGACAACCTACTTTAATGTATTTACTGTGGGAGAGCCACGCTACGGCATGAATGGCCCGGCTCGACTGAAGTGATACCACTGCCTCACAGAAAACCAGTGTAAAACAGTGCTTGCGCTGTGTTTCACCGAGTGAGTGAAGATACCTGAGACCCACACCCCAACCCCTTGCCCCATCCCCCAAAGGCCGGCAACGCACTTGTGACGCCTCTGGTGTTGCGG
Source organism: Diaphora mendica (assembly GCA_949125395.1). Lineage (NCBI taxonomy): Eukaryota > Metazoa > Arthropoda > Insecta > Lepidoptera > Erebidae > Diaphora > Diaphora mendica. Next base: position 6,547,032 of record OX421319.1, read on the forward strand.
GTGTCCATGGGCGGCGGTAATCGCTTACCATCAGGCGATACGTCTGCTCGTTTGCCCCTATTCTATAAAAAAAAATGTTTGTATTTGTGATCTAAAGACCTGGCCTGGAGTCTACCATTAACTACCTCAGCTACCTCTTTAATCTGGCCCCATCTCAAAATCGATTCTTAACTGACCTCTCCGAATGTTTCATAACTTCACATTGCTTCTTCATGACTCAATGTTTTAATGTAGTCCATTTGTATATGCCCCTTCTTAATTATTTATAACATTATTTTATACAGTCTGTTCTAAGTATATCCCAATTTTTTTAAATTCCCCCTTTATATTTCGGGAAACATAAAAATATAGGTATTGAAGTAAAATCAAATAATAACATTCAGTTATTCATAAACCTCTAAGACAACTCGTAACAATGTTGAATGTCACATCTTGCCTGTACCAGGCAACAGTTTTAAGAATCTTTTCACCTTCAATGCTGCAAGCTATATGCCCATTAATAAAATACATACATAGCTTGAAACTGATCAGAGACCAATTCATGACTCACAGATTTAAAACTTTACACTTCACACACTAATCTATCTAAATAGGATCAAGCACAGATAAAGACTATGTTTAATAATAAACCACTTTTACGCTGTTAACTTAAAAGTAAAAAATGAATTGATATTTAAAATAATATAAAGTGACCCCACCATACTTATGTGTGTGTATTCAGGTTATTTATATGTATCTATACATAATGTAGTATGTCTAATGGCAGTGATGCTATTGCTGCATAGCCTACCCTATGCTTAAACCAACTAACTAAAAGAAAATTATGACACTGCCTGCCGCACCAGTCAGATATGTAATTGCTTAATAGAAAAATTTATTACAATAAAAATAAATACTTACATCATCATTTCTATTCAAACGAGCATCAATAACATCCTGGTCCACACTACATGGCAAAAAGAAATCAACTACTTCAAATAGCCCCTTTGAGTCCAGTACTAGTCGATCTTCACCAACTTCTAGATTTAGATCTTTCATTTCCACCTATAATTCAATGCATAATTAGTAGAAATGGTGCTAAGGGATAAATAAGATGCAAGAAAGAGAACTAAAATCACTGTCGTCTATAGATTCATCTTTTGAAATCTACTATATAAAAATAAGTCGGGTTTTCCTTCCTGACGCTATAACTCCAGAACGCAGGAACCGATTTCCACGGTTTTGCATTCGTTGGAAAGGTCTCAGGCTTCGCGAGGTTAATAGCAAAGAAAATTCAGGAAAATTTTCAACAGAAAAGCGGGAAAGTGTTACATAAAACGAAGCCATCTGGTGGCGAAACGGAGTTCGCCGGGTTTGCTAGTGCAAATATAGTTATAATCTATTAACTTCTTTGAGACTTCAATATGCCTGTTATAAACATTTATACAAGACTATGACGAACTCAAAAGGAAGGATAATGGTTTTGTTAGCCTATGTATGTTTATTTTCCACTGTAGCCCCCAAACGCTTAGTTAATTAATTTATTTATTTATCTTTATTGTATATACAAAGTAAAATACTACAACAGAATCAGTTACAAAATATGTATAACAATTGTATACTAACATATTACATTGTATTGTATACAATTGTAACTATCGACACCCTATACATTTAATGTATAAGGTGTCAATAGGTTCTTAATAATGCTGGTTATAGTTTCTTAATTATTATTTTTTGTTGGGTCTAGAGTAAACAAAATAACTATAACCTTTGGGAAAAGCAAATTATTTTCAAGTGAAAAATGTGGTAAAGTATAGTTACCAAGGTAAAGAACTTACAACCAAGCACACTACTAATGTGAACATATTATCACAAGCATTTCCTTCATCCGTTAGTTTAATAGGCCATAAAAGAACCTCCTTAAAAGCATTCTTCACTGGGACACTTTTAAAAATAATATCTGCAAAAAATGCAAATAAATAGTTTTCTGGCAACACTTACATTAGAGGGTATTTTAATTTCAGCTAATAAGTACTCAATTTCCCCCGTTGGTGGTTCTCGCCTTAGTCTATACTGCAGTTCTTTTTTCTTTGGTATTGGTGTGGTCTTGTTAAGTCCAGAAGATTTATCATCTAACTCCTGAATCAGAGGTGCTTTAGTTGGACTCTCACAAGTCCTTATGTCTCTAATTTGTATTCTATGAGATTGCAGAGTGCCAATAGATTTTCGATTCTTTAAAATGGTGTACTTATGCATGTCTATTTCAAATTGGTATTTATCTTGCAAACCCTCAAAAACAACAGTCAAAAAGAATACTTGAAATAAATCATCCTTCTCTATCTTTTTGAAAAAATCTTGGTTTACAGCAACATCATAGACAGTAACAGGAGCGCCTGAGTTGTCCGACTCAGTTCTACCTTCTCCAATGCTCATAGGCACCCGGTAACTAGAGGGGTCATCCGAGCTTAGAATTTGCATAAGTTCTTCATTGGTTATATCTCGAGGACATGGAATAGCATCAGTAACACAGATATTAACAAATACTTTCTTGTTGTCAGACTTTGTGAATGTTTTCACGCAAAAACCTGCATTAAACAATTTTTTATCTTAGTAAACAAAATACGTTTTATATAAATAGTGCATAGCTGAAAGTTTTATCTTGATACCTGGCTTGGGTTTAACAAGCTTTGAAGGCACCGGATCCACTGCAGTCAAAAGCTTATTAAATTCCTCTTCAACAGGATTATCCTAAAAATGTTATTAATGACATTCAGTATTAGCGATTCGTTTAAAATGTAAATTATAGTCGTAATAAAATCAATTGGTATAGTTACTTTTACAATTCTCATATTGCTTTCCATTATGGTAGGATCTACATCCAAAGATATTGATTTTTTCGTCATTCTGTTGTTTAAACAAACAAGTTTTTAGCAATGAAATCAACAAGACAACATTACGTTTAGCCAAGACTGTAAAATCGAATCGAATTTGTCTTGACAACCAGCCAGTAGACTTGACAATGACATCCAAAAACTTGTGACAGCTGACAGGCCTAAACTGACAGGACACAGGACAGCAACAACCATTTTTTGACATTTTAGGGAAGACATGAAAAGTTGAAAAAGAATCGCATATTTTGTAGAAAAAATCTCTTAAAATCTTTTATTTCCTAATTTTAAATATAAACTCCATCACATCATGAAGTTATACTTGCTTGCTTTGCTATGTTCACGAGATAAATAACTCTTAATTAATTAATCAACATCTTACTCATAAAAATGTCACAGGAATCACCGATAATTTATATTTAGTAACTTAGTAACTTAGTCTTAGAGCATGGACTTCACTGGGCGATTAGTATTAGTGATATCACGCCATCTCTAAATTAAACGTCATGAGAACTAGGTCGGAGGAATAGTCCATGTCGAACTCATTGGACTATTTTATTACTTTAGATAGCTCTTCTCCATGAAATTATTATCTAATTAGTACGCCTGAAAACGTACTGACGATGACATTTATTTTCGATACATAACAGTCTTTCTATACAAGATTCGTGGAGAAGTTATCGAAGGTAAGGAGACTCAATTGTTTGCCATATTTTATCTATTTGAACTTTCTTTTATAAGTTTATGTTGCAATTTATTTTTTATTTTTGACATATAAGTAGTACTTTACTCTGGGAGATACTATTTTTTATATAACAGAAAAAGCTAATTTAATTGCACTGTGGTGAAAAAATTAGACCTAGTTTGTCAGCTGTGTTAGTGAATGGTAAGATACGTATGCATAATAGGTATTTGTATGGTGTATTTACTTTTATTGTTTTTAATGTGTGACATACTAAAAGGAATGCTACATACCTATATGAAGTACTGACCACAGTGACCACACATTTCTAATAAAAGCAAAACTTTCAATAACATGAATTCCCTAATTTTATGCTCATATTGACGCTATCATTTTGGTGTTAATATCTTAATTCGTGTTCATTAAAGGATCTTGATCCCATATCCAGTTTATGTGCAAATATATATTTTTTAAATAATAATATTTCAATAACTGTTGGCTTAAAGAACGAAATTTAATAACGAAATAACTGCAAAATAATTAAAAAACGTGTGGTGTAATGGGACACCAGATAGGAACGATTTCTTATTATAAAAATATTAATTTCAAGTTCCGTTCCAGGTAAGTATAAAGAAAATAATTATTCGGGTGTAAATTTTTTATTATAATTTTTTATTGATAAAAAAAAAAATACTTACTCTAAAAAAATATCTTAACACCTTTATTTTATTTATATTTATTTATAAAAATATATATCAAACTGCAATAATAATAACAGTCATCACATATACTATACATTAGACACTGTATAGCCATCATATTAGACTATACATAAAATCTTAGCTTTTTTTTAATGTTACAGACGGCTTTTGCCGGCTAGGGTACCCCTCTGCAACGCCCCATAAAGAACTTCGTTCCAATAAAATCTACACCTAACTAAAATCTTTATAAGTTTTCAATAAATTCTATCATTTTACATTTAATTCTATTTTAATTATCTAAGGAATTAGATCATAATTTTTTTTAACTGACTTCCAAAAAGGAGGAGGTTCTTTTATATTCACTGTTAACCAAATTAGAGGTCTCAACCTAAAAGGGTGAGGTTATGAGGTTTATTGCTAGTTTATCAAATTTAATTTTAAAATGATTGTACCAACTTTGCCACACCCATCCCATCAGGCATTATTTTAGATAGTATCCATCTTTACATACTGTTTAAATAATGCAAAGTTCATTTATATTAATTAATTTTAAATATAAACTTGCCAAACAAGAGAAAGTTTTATTGATATGTTTCAAGGTTTTAAATCTGTTTTATGAAATTGTTGAGTTTTCTTGAAATTATAATGTTTATTGCTGCACAAGGTATTTTGTAATAACCATTACCATTGTTATCTTGGATAAACATTTGAAATCAATAGTGAACATAAAAGTAAAACCAGAATACACAATCATATAACTGTTGCTAAACTTATAAACCAAAACTTGTGTAACCAAAAATGTTTTTCTAGGAATATTTATGGCATAATCTGCTGTAGATCATCATGGCGGATAGGCACAGTCTGAATTATGAAGATGTTAGAGAGCTTAAGCTGGGAGCAAGCTTCACAAATAATAAGGTGTCACAGTACCACACTATAAAATGTAAGTATAAAATTGTTATTCACTCTTGCATGAAATATAAAAAAAAAAAATGTTAGGCCTAGCTCAGACAGTACTAAATATACAGTAGCCCAGTTTTATTAAAGACTAGCTGACCCACGCAACCTCGTTTGCGTTTCCTTTTGCCCGTAGCATATAATTTTCCCTGTTTTAGAAACATTCTTCATTGTTGCTCTGCTCCTATTGGTCTTAGCGAGATAATATACCTATAGCCTTGTTCGATAAATGGGCTACTAACACTGAAAGAATTTTCCAAATCGGACCAGCGGTTCCTGAGATTTGCGCGTTCAAACCAACAAACTCTTCAGCTTTATACATTAGTATAGATTTCATCCTTTTGAGTATCAGGAGTCTTTAAAATGGGGTTTTTTAAGTTTGATTTGTCAGTTCTTTTATTTGTTTAGGAAGGAATCTCACTAATTTACTGAATTCTGATATGGTAACATTGACTTGATGCTGCAGCTAAGCCTTGGGCTTATGCTGGTTAAATTTTAAATTATGTGATCTTTACATAGAATAAAAAAAATAAAAAGTATAAAGTGAAGTTGCTTCCGCTGTCTGTTCATTTAGATCTTTTAAACTACTCTACTCAGCAATAGAGAGAGTGATGCAAGAGGAAGGTTTATATGTGCAAAACATGCATATTAAAGTAATCTGTCCGTACGGAGTCGGGCCAGGTCGCTAGTCTATATCTATACTAATATTATAAATGTGAAAGTTTGTAAGTATGGATGAATGGATGGATGTTTGTTACTCTTTCACGCGAAAACTACTGAACGTATTTGGATGAAACCACAGTAATATAGCTTATCCATTAGAATAACACATAGACTACTATTTGCCACGATAACGGACATATTCGCGGGCGGAGCCGCGGAAAACCACTAGTATTATATAAATCTTAACTAATATTATAAGCACCTAAGTGTGTGTTTTGCTGTTTGTAGACTACACAAAATAATTGGACTATGTTTAAATATTCTGTCTTAATATTTCAGATGATTTTAAACCAGCTTCAGTTGATGTTAACAAAATGGCAACAGTTGATGTTGGAACTAACAACCAGGTGACAGTTACTGTGCCACATTTAGGTATGTATAAATTTTATCACACTGGATTTTGCCCATTTTATGGATCAAGCCACACCGACCTAATTGATTGAGGTCTTAGCTTTGTCTCACTATTTTCTTACCGGGCATAGACTATCAAACCTACCTTTTTAATTATGCCAATTACTGAGATAATTAATAAGTGTATAAGCAAATATATTCAGAACCTACCTTTGAGCACAGGTAGGACTGTCTTAAGGCGCGTCTCAACCGAAATTTGACAACACAAAAAAAGGTTGACAACACAAAAATTGCCAACTTTTCTTCGGTGGAGACCTGGCTTTAGGCATCTTTTGACAAATTTAATCATTTACCAAAGTAAAATTTAAGTACTACTTAACTAAGTTTAAGAAGCAAATAGTAACAGACACCAGAAATGTCATGATAAATTAATTGTTCACTAACATAGAAGTAATATCCTGAACCGCTAATGAGTTATTTTTTTTGTTTTATAACCATTTGTTTTGTGGCTGAAGAGTTCTTAAAATACAACTCATATGCATTTCCTCACTCTATATTCTATTTGAAGCTGTTAATATTAAAAAAATCAATCGGAAAGTTATTAAAAACAATAATAATAAGTCATTTAATGTTATTGCATTGAGTTACAACGTCAGCTTACTTCTGTAAAATGCTGTGATTTCGTAACTCTTGCACCACAATTATTTTGTTTGGATTTTTATTTTTGCACTAGCTTTCTAAATATAAAAGAAATGGCTCGCTTTAGTTAATTGCATGTAACTGTAGATACTTGTTACAATCTAAGGTTCAATGTTATATTCTGTGTACAATGGAAGGTTTTTTACGTTTCATCAAAAACCATAAACTTATTGTGGAGAAAATTCACAATTTTTATTATTATTATCTATCACTAATTAGCTCTACTCTTATCTAGTCCTGACAATTACCAAATACGAATTATAGTTTTAATTGAAATATGACTTTGATTAAGTAAATTTTACCTTAATATTTTCGTATGTTTTAATTACATTTATTTCGATAGATGGTGCAGGCGTCCCACAGACCGTGTTCAAAGGCAACCAGAGGCCATACACAAAAGAGTGTGTACTAATCATCGATAGAATTACGGGCGAGATTACATTAGAGAAACTCTCTAGTAATATACAAGTTAAAAAAACTCGGTGAGTACCCCTTTTATGAAATAGACAGTACTAGAATATCACTAATGCTAAAAGTCAGTGTCCCACTCAACCAACGAAAAACCTTACAATATTGAAATGTTAATTAAAAAAAGTAGAAAATTAACTTAAAAATGTACAAACCAAACTATTATTTTGTAGCCTTTGGGTGACTAGAAGTGACATTTAATAAAGGAAATTAATAGATAGTTATGTTGTACAACATAAGTAAACAAAATCATTTCAGTTGAAATATTTTTATTGAAGGACTGCATATATGTATTTATATAAGAGTTTTTCGTGATTCGGAAGTGCTCCATTAACACCACCCCAGTGTTCACTCAGAGAAAGTACTTGATACTAACAGTAATAGAAAGTAGGTACATAGCCTTTATAAAAAACGCCATGACTCACTCAAACACTATGCAACTTAAAATTTTCAATGATGATATGATGACAGTAATATAGCACATTGTGATGAGATGTGTAATGATTTTTTGTGCTCATTTTGTAGAGTGTCAGGTGTACCTACTACTTATTTTTACAAGCTTTTTATTAACTTGCAATGTATGCTTGTATGTTCTTCTCTTCTTCTATCTTCAACCGATTTTGCTGAAATTTTGCAAGCATTTGTATACAGCGTGACAATACAATATTATAATGACATGGAGCTGATCTGATGCTGGAGCTGGCCATAGGAACTCTGTAAAGAAACGTGTCGCAACATCATCGAGTTTGGACTCATTTGATTTTTCTCGAGGCATTCCAGTAAAAGCTTGTTTTTAAAAAGCTTTTTAATTTAATTTATTTACTAAACCATTGACAGAGGGTTTAATAGCAAACCTGTATTAAATTTTTATCAAGAATAGTGTCTTATTTGTTCTATATTATATATATGTAATACTCTTATGTAAATACGAGATTTTTGCTGGTTACAGTAGCAGAAAGTTTTCAAAGTTCTAAAACCTTTAGGAACACGGTGATCTAAAGTTTAGACCACCGTGTTCCTCTTAGACTCTAGACATCTAATAGGCTGCTCAATAGATTACTAGCTAAATTTTCCCATCACTATATCGCTACATTCATCACAGATAAAAATAGTTGTTGTGTTTGCATTCACAATAGTTGTAAAAGATCTTAAAACATTCCAATAACAGTAAATATATGTAATCGACAACTATTGAGACTCGTATCAGCTATTGTAAAACCAAGGCCGGACACACGTCGAATGCGACATAGATTTACCATTATTACGTCGCATTAAATGTATCAATTTTGAAGTGACGAGTTCTAAGGCAGAACAAGTCTGTGTACAAAAGATGAACCGTATTAATGTAACTGTGCAGACAAGAGAGCAACCAAAAGCAGCGGCCGCTGACGCCGGTGACGAACGAGTTCACCAACACCACGCAGCGCTCCACCTCGCGCACGCGCGTCGCCACCACCAAGCGAACTGCCAACCCCACAGGTATTACCACCAACCCTATAGGTACTACCACCAACCCTACAGGTATTACCACCAACCCTACAGGTACTACCACCAACTCTACAGGTACTACCACCAACCCTACAGGTATTACCACAACCCCACAGATACTACCACCAACCCCACAGGTATTACCACCAACCCTACAGGTACTACTACCAACCCTACAGGTACTACCACAACCCCATAGGTACTACCACCAACCCCACAGGTACTACCACCAACCCCACTGCCGAGTTTACGAGCTCACGCACGCGAATATTAGTTAAGGATTTTCTTACAACTATATATTTATTAAATGTAAATTTTAGTTTTTATTTTACATATTAGTGCAATATGTTTTGGATGGTTTTTATTTTTTTAATGTGGGTAAAATTTTTGCTATTTTAAGTCGTTGTCGCATACACAAATATTACTGTACAAAAAAATTGAAAATCTTTTTTTTTAAAGAATCTTGCCGGTTCTTCTCCATTAGGATGGTATTTTGGAATCGAACAACTAGAGTCAATAATGTAAAGTTTCTAAAGGCCTGAAAAAGGCCTATTGGAAATAAAAGCTCTTGAACTTGCCAAATATAAGAGGTGAAAGAACGGGAATGAAAGAATATAGGACCACTCGATGACCTGAGTCGTCGGATACGTATACGGGCCAATCTGGCGTAACTTTAAAAAAAAACTTATAAGAAAAATCGTTCTATAATACGAATTAATAAAAGTATCTCTATAGAAATTTAAAAATGTATATACGTTTTAGGACCACCGGGTGTGACTCAAGCCAACCCACAGGCCAGGTTCAACGGGAATGCTAATCCACCCAAGCCCAACAACATGGTGCGCTCCCCGCCTCGACAGAAGACTTCTCCGCCGCAGGCGGCACCGTAAGTTCGCTTTCTACTTATGTAATCGAAGAAGAGAAAAGTTCGATTGAGTACATCGAGGCTCCATCTCGGTCCATCGCCACCCGGAGGTGCGGAAAAATGAAGAATCGAAACGGTCGCACGATTTCGAAACTACAATAATAAGAGCTATGTTTTTAATTTTAACCGACTTTCAAAAAGGAGGAGGTTCTATATTCCACTGTATGTATTTTTTTTAAATACTAGCTGTGCCCGCTACTTTATACACGTGACATTCGAATTTTTAAGTTGTTATTAATTTTACATAACTTTTTTATTTATGAACCGATTTAGATGAAACAAACGCTAAAATTAAATGTTAAGTGAAGCAAACCACAACAGATTGGTGAAAACCGTATTCAAATCGGTTAAGCCGATCCTGAGATTAGCGCGCACAAACGCACAGACCAAAATTCTAAAAATAATTAATTTGGGTTCTATTGCGTTCATAAAGCCCTCCTATATTAGTTTTCCTGATATGTCTTCCATGTACAGACAGCGTCCAGTTACGATTTTTTTATATGTATTGGAGATTACAAGTAGCGCTTCACTTGCAGGTGGTCGGGCGGCGGTAACAGTACCCTGGCTTCGCTGCCCATGATCGGACTGGACGACAGCCTGGGAGGGCTTGCCGCGGGCTCGGCCGCCCCGCCCCCGGCGCCCCCCGCCGCGCACGCGCACAACGGCTACGCGCGCCCCGCCTACCCCGAGCGTGCCGCGCCCCCCGCACCCGCGCCCCCGCCCCTCGCCAGCCTCGCGCCCCTCGCGCCCCTCGCGCCACTCGCCCCCCTCGCCCCCCTCGCCCCGCCCGCGCCCCTCGCGCCGCTCGACAGGGGACACCACAACTCCTACATGCCGCCGCACCATCAGCAGGTAAACTATCTAGATCGACAGTGCTCCCGTTCCGTTACCACCTTCCCGTAGTGAACGCATCAAAACTAAAAGAAACGTCTCACCACAACGCAATACTTTTTAATACTGCTCTCGGGTGAGACGGTATCACCCCTCGCAGCGCATTGAACGAATAAAAAATAACTCAATAACATGTTATGCGTGTAGTCTAAATTAAACGTTAACTCATTATAGCCGCCTACGCATCAGGAAGACAGTTCTTCGAGTTCGTCCAGCGAGAGCGGCAGCGACTCCGACAGCGGTAGCGACAGCGACGAAAACGACAGCGCACACCACACCCTCACCAACGGTCAGTATATTCATCCCCCCTTGACCTCCTCGATTATATTAACACTAGCTGACCCACGCAACGTCGTTTACGTCTCCTATTGCCCGGAGCGTAAAAAATATCCCCCGTTTTCTTAACATTCTTCATTGGTGCTCCGCTCATATTAGTCTTAGCGTAATGATATTTTTCAAATCAGACCAGCGGTTCCTAAGATTAGCGCATTCAAACAAACAAACAAACTCTTCAGCTTTATAATATTAGTATAGAAGAGACTATAAGCTAATAATAATATTGTTGTTTATTTGCAGGAGCCGCACCCCCCAACCCCACGTTACCGAGTGACGTGTTGAATGATGATCTATGCCTGTCCGAATCAGGCAGCGATTCGGACTGACCACACGACTACTTTCTTTATTCGGGTTTTGGTTTCTTACTCTCTACACGTTACTTTATGCGCTCCGAACAGATTTACTCGTAAACTTGGCAAGTGACGTCACCACTCTTTCTCTATTATATATTCTTATACCAGGGAGTGTACATATTTTTTTAAGGTTGAACCTCACTCAGAATTACAGTTAAGGCGAGTTGACTTGTCCACGAGAGGTGGTAACCACTTGCTTTTAATGACCGGTCTATCCATTCAATAGGGTAGATGACACCTTAGTCAAATTAGTTACTTTTTATCATCTGTCAAAACGATAACATTGTATGAATAATGTACTAAATACAGTTTTTTAATGGCAACATACCAAATTTATAAAACGATATTTATTACATAATTAATAAATACAGTGTACTGTATATGTAATTATAATCTTTTTTTTGTCACGTATATTCTCCCTATATCTTTCACTCTTCAAGATACTTTTCTCCACTTGCTAATTAGTCATTGTCTTGATCAACTTGCGACTTTAGTAAAATATTTATCTACATTTACTTTTTTACACTCATGATCTTGCATCATTGCAATGCTCTTTTTAAGTTTAATTGCTTGCTAACTTAAATTGTACATATTTTAATTATGTTTCTCAAGCAGGAGATTACTGTGTTCCACTTTGTAAAATAATAATTATCTAATAAACGCCAAGGTTTTTTGCGTCATCTCAGGTGTAATAGGCTCCTATTGCCTTTATGGTAAAAAAAAAAAATTAAAAAAACCTGGAATAGCTACGGTAGGGTTGTTACCGTCCAGACGGCGGCTGAGTGAAGTCCAACCTTGGCTTTAAAGACTTGAGTCTTGTCGGACAAGTGTGTCTCCCGCCAAGTGTTACATGTTGACTTGCCATGTTTTGAAATAATTTTATAATATAAGAAATAGTACATTTATAGTATAATATTTTTATGTCAAATTTATTTTATTTATAAGATTTAAGTAAAATGAATTTAATTGTTATGTATTGTTGACGTAATGAGAGAATAATCGTAACGTGCCTCGTATGAACATAAATATTTTTTTCTTATTTTATACCAATATTTGTAAAACATAGTTGTAAGTAAGCAATTATTGGTAATAATATCATTCATTTAAATTTAGTTGTTATCTTAATATTGCAATAATCTCTGTACAGGAAGATTCTGAGACGATGCATGTTGTAATATAAGGATATAAAAGTATTTGTATATAAATAGACGAGTAGTATATATCATAAATACGGTTGTTGCGGTTTTTTAACTCGCAAAACCTGGAATTGTGTGCCTTCAGCAAACTGCATTGCTAATTTATTTTGGATCTTAATGGTTTAATAAAATAAATATACGTTACCTACGTAATTATGTCCACATGCTCTTTTTACTTACAAAAATATAAATAAAAACAAAGAATTGAAAATGGTTTACATATTTTTAAACTTTATGGTACACCCATCACCCACTTTACATTCGTCACAACGCGATTACGATTATAAAAATCTTTATAATTATTTACTAGACTCCCTCGACGGCGCAGTATTAGCGTATGCGATCGCTGGAGGTAAGGTCTTAGATTTGATTCCCGGGTCGTGCCCAAATGTTTGTACGAGATGCAATTTTTTTTTTTTTTTTATGTTTGGCCCGCCAAAATGACTCTACTCTGCCTGATGGAAAGCATAAGCAGAATCCAAGAGTGGTGGTCACCATGCTCACTGCGAATGCAGACAATGCAGCATGGCGACCCACACCATGGCGGCCTAGTGATGCTGCTGCATCTTTTAGTCTAGTCAACACAAGTTTGGAACTTGTTGACTAGACTAATTGGGCCTCCGGTCTCGCACTCACCAACGAAACACGACAGCAGCTGTCATTTTACGTTGATTTTCTGTGCGAGGGTAGTACCGCCCCGGTCGAGCCGGCCCGTTCGTGCTGAAATCAGCGTGGCTCTACTACCATTTGGCCTTTTCTTACTAAATCTTAACTATCTTACTAAATACTAACATGGATGTCCACACCTTGCCTATCAATATAGGCATGGGGGGAAGTCCCTGGCTATTAGCCTTGACATGGCCAATCCCTTCGTTCGTTACGGGTTGGCACCGTTCGCTTCTCTCCAAACTGCCGGCATTCGGCTTGCCCTCAAATTTTGGAACTAGCTTGCCGCTTTCATGCACCAGCAACGCATTCGGGTCCTATGCGACTGTGCGGCCTCTGATTTTCAGCAGGTAAACTACCTCAGGGCCCCGTTCTGCCGGCCACTCTATTTCTACTGCATATCAATGAAATGTTGGCCCGTGGTAACACACATTGCTATGCAGACGATAGCAGAGTACATGGGCGATATAATAAACACTACATTGAAACTAGCACATGTTGAGGAAAAACGACAGAAGCTTGTCGCTGAGCTGGAACTGATTCTAAACCGCATCTCTCAATGGGCTTATGAGAATGTGGTCTAGTTCAACGCCAAGAGCATATGGGTGTGCGCGCTCTCTACCAGAGAGTCTTCCCCACTTTTCAGAACACTCAAGTAACCCGGCCCCGTGATTACACTGAGAGTGTCACCATGGCGACCAAGCGGAAGCTAGCTGTAATGTACAAGGTGAGACGATTCTTTATAAGACGCAAGTTCGCTCCTAACGTAGACTACTGTTCTCACCTTTACGAAGGATCCGCGCAGTATTTGCTTGACGCTCTCGTTCCTTGAACTTCTGCAGTTGCGAAGAGATGTCGCCTTTAGGACAGTCCTCTACCGCCTTTGGCATGGAGAGAGTTCTGACGAGCTTTTCCAACTGGTCTCAACTTCTCTCCTCTACTCGACATCAAGTGCTGAACTAGAAAGTCACCGGTTTAGAGTCGTTGATATAGGCTTTCAAATTATTTTTTCTTTTTATGGAATAGGCGGGCAAACGAGCCGACGTATAAAAAAAGCTTTCAAAATAATCGATTAGGCTCTTCCTGTGCCGAGCAGTCAGAAACTGAAACTCACCACCAGCGCAGTGTTTACTTCCCACTGATCCCGGGTCCTATAAGCAGGGCATGAAAAAACATCTTACTAGGCCGCCATAGTGGGGGGTCACCAACTGCATTGTCCTCATTCGCACCGCCAGGCAGAGTAATTACTCCACATCTACGATAAAAACACAACAGAGTTTGTCTAGAACGACTATACGTAGAGGGCAGTGTTGTTGCAAAAGCGATAGTTTCCGTATCAATATTTGACCTTGAAAAAAAGACGATAGCGCAAATAGTTCAATCGAAAACATGTCGAGGACTACTATCGATAGTGAAAATCAAGCGATATCTCATATATAAAAATCAATTGCTGTTCGTTTGTCTCGCTAAAACCCAAGATCGGCTGTGCCGATTTAGCTGATTTTCGTTTTAAAATGTTTGTCGTAGTCCAGGGAAGGTTTATACCTTAAAGTTTAGGTTAAAAGGTTAAAAATAACTTGAAAATCCAAATGTCATGTGTACGAAGTAGCGGGCCAGCTAGTAATCTAATCTATCTATCTCAGGGGTCACCAAATGGCGGACCGCGGTCCGGATCCGGACCGCCAACCTATCTTGTGCGGACCTTGTTGAATTTCATTTTTTCCGCGCTGTCGTTGCTACCGTCGACTCGCCAACGAATTGACGCGGAGCGCAAGATCATAAGTTATCGCGGTGGGTAGTGCCTGCACTTCACGCCCGGCAAGTAAAGGCGAGCGGCGGCGAGTGCGAGGAGTCGATCCAAGCGGGTACTCCACTTGCACTCGCCGCCTCCGCTCGTCTCTATAACGGCTGCGGCGTGCGGTGAGTGGGGGAGGGTACAAACCGTCGCCGACCGCTTACCGCCCGCGCCTCGCCTTCAGTCAGTGTTTTGTTTTTATGTTGAGTAACGGACGCTAACATCACTTGCGCACATTTGGCTGGCTACGCTACGAGTTAAGATACCTGATTAAAATTACAAGTGTTTTTTTACAATGGAGACGAAAAAAAGGAAGGTGGAAGTCGAAAATAGACAGTTTTTGCCAGAATGGACCGATTCGTATTGTTTCACGCTGCCAAATCGTCCTGGAGCAGTACCAATGTGCTTGATTTGTCAGCAAACAGTTGCGTTAATTAAAAGCTCGAATATAAAACGACATTATGAGACCAAACACAAATCATTTGCCGCCAATTTTCCACTTGGCAGTAACCTGCGTAAATCAAAAATTGCAAGTTTATTGTCAAGCTACGCATTTTCAACTCAAATCATGAGTCGTTCAATGACTGAGCAGGAAAAATGTGGTGAGGCTTCTTTACGTATTTCTTGGATTCTAGCTAAGCATATGAAACCATTCACAGATGCTGACATAGTCAAGGAATGCATGCTCGAGGCAGGCAATGTTTTGTTTGACAACAGAAAAGACGTTGCTGAAACTATTCGACGGATTCCGTTATCTGCGAGTACCAACTCAAGAAACACACACGTTTTGGCAGAAGAAAATCATTGTGATGTGAAAGTGCAGTTAAATAATTCCGACTACTATGCCTTGGCTATGGATGAATCATGTGACATTACTGATAAAGCACAACTGGTTATTTTTGTTCGCTTCTTGGACAAAATGAGAGAAACTTTTGTTGAAGAGCTATTGGTTATTTTACCGTTAACTGGAAGAACAAGAGGAGAAGATATGATCGAAGCGATGATGGATTATTTCGTTAAAAATGAGATAGACTTAAAAAAACTTTTATCAGTAACCACCGACGGTGCACCAGCGATGGTTGGGTCCAAAAAAGGATTAGTTCACCTACTGAGCACCAATTCAAAATGTAATGAAAACTTGATTTCCTACCACTGTATTATTCATCAAACTGTGCTTTGCTGCAGACTCAATCCTAATCTTGAGAGAATAATGCAAGGAGTGATGAAAATAATAAACTTTCTTCGTGCAAAATCAGCACTGAGACATCGTGAATTGAAAATACTTCTTGACGAAGTGGACGCTCAATATGACGATCTGTTGTTGCATAATAATGTGAGATGGTTAAGTAAAGGCAGCGTTTTACAACGATTCTTCACCATTTTAGAAGACTTAAAGACATTTCTTTCTAACATTGATCAGACGTCAGCAAACCCCCACTTAAGTTTTCTTAGCGATAAAGAAAACGTAGCGTCCATCGCGTTCCTATCAGATATTTTTAAACACATCAATGATCTGAACCTTAAACTTCAAGGCAAAGAAAAGCTTGTATGGGAGCTCCTGGTAGAAGATAAAAGCTTTCTACGAAAACTCGATCTTTTCAACATCGATCTTAATAACGAACGCCTGCACTTTCCTAATTTAAAAAATATCTGCAGTGACAACGAGCTTGACGTCGCTCAATACAATACGTTCCTTATGGATCTTAAATCGGAATTTGAAAACAGATTCAAAGATTTTAAAAAAATTGAGAATGTCGTCGACATCCTCAGCAACATTTACTCTCTGCATCCTGGTGATGAATGGAGCAATGAAGCTGCAAATGTTTTCGGCAGTAATAAAGCTGCTCTCCAAATGGAAATGATCGATTTCCAAGAAAACACAAATTTAAAACACCAAAAACAGGAAGTTTCTTGTCATGAATTTTGGATAAAATTTGTTTGTCCTAATAAATATCCAGAATTAAAAAAAATAGCCTTGAAACTTCTCACTTTGTTTGGGTCAACTTATGTTTGTGAAGCAGCATTTTCGAAGATGAACTTTATCAAGAATAAATTCCGAAGCAGACTTACCGACGAACATCTCCAAGATTTGATGGCAATAGCCTGCACAAACTTTAGTCCAAATTTCGGACGGATAATTCAAAGCAAAAAATGTCATTTCTCTCACTAAAGTTGTAAAAACCCTTGGCACTTCTTTTTCTTTAGAACTTTTGTTAAATATTTAATAATTAAATTAAGTAATTATTCAATAATAATGTATCTACACACATTTATATAGTACAGTTTAGGGTGGTTTTTTCTATCCGGACCGCGACGATCATATTATTTAAAAAAAAGGACCTCTAATGAAAGTAATTGATGACCCCTGATAGATTCTATCTAATACCTTTAAACGAGCAATTCTTGTCGGAAATGGCTCCAACGATTTTCATAAAATGTTGTATGTTGTTGATGTTTTCATAATCGATCTAGCTAGGATTCATTTTTAGAAAATGTCGTTTTATTCGTGTTTAACAATCAAATATATAAAATCAATGTACATCTAGCGCCATCTATCGCAACTCGAGCGAACTACATTAAACTATACTGGAATAAGGTGCAGAATAAACAGTATCAGGGCGGACTAAGAGAGGGCGCCACTTAACCAATTTTTTTTTGGAAGAAAAATAACAAAAAGGTGGTGTTTGGATAGTCCCAATGTTGCCAAAAATATATCACTGTTGATAGCACGATCTTAAGCACGATAGCATCAATATGTTTCAATAGTATTGATTTTTTGCCTGAGAAAAATCCATATATTTTTTATATTGACTGGAAATTTCTACTTCAACAAAGAAACTCAGCCAGAAAAAAAAAAAATCTAAACTTAATTAGTGATATTTTCCTTACACAAATTAATACTTTTGATGGTAATCATGAATAATTCTTCACATCCCTATTTAAGTTTGACATTCTAGCTGGATATGTCAATGTCAAATCTGTTTGGCGTTTGGATTGGAGTAGGTACTGTACAGGCCTCTGTCTGTATCTGTATTGTGTGTATTTTGTATTGTTACGGTGCATTAGATTGTGTTCGCGTGTTTATGTGCGATTGATTGTTAAATAAAATTGTGAAAAGAATACTAATTCCGTGAATTGAAATTGTAGTTTACAACGAACAACAATGCTATAGATATCCAGAGATTTTTAAAATGTCCAACTCACTTTCGAGTAATAAAAGCCATACGAAAAAAGTTAATAGTAGCAGAGAACGTGATCGTAATAGGTCTGTTGCTTCCGAATCTGGTGGTTCTAGTCAATGTGATACTCCCCCACTAACAGAGAAGGTAAATCATTCAAGATTATACTGAGAAGTAATCCTTTTACTAACACTAAAACCTTTGTATAGAAGTAAAATGTTACACACAAACAGTAACACCATACAGTGTGAGATGGAGCTATGTACCAGAAAGTTCAATGTATTTAGTCAATTTGTCAGTAATATATATTTAAAATTTTATATTGAGCACTACAATTTACTTTCGATTTTGTAGTAACTTCATACCATTCATTTCGTTATTCTTTCAACATTGAGTGTATGGGATTTGAATATTTAGCTATTCCTTTTATTATAATGCATATCTATACATTCACTCATTGACTGTTCATGTGACCAAAATGGTGATAAAAATTTAACACAGGTGATTTTATTTACTTAATGGTTATATGTATAGTGCTAAAGCTTTAATAAAACATTTAAATAAATTATTTCTCAGTTTTTTGTCAAAATATCCATCCCTGGTCACTCCTGCAGGAAAGGAACCCATGATGCTTACTGCTTGCATTCTTAAGCTGAATGGCAATGGCCGACCTCTGCACTTTTAAAAACCCTGAGTAGCAGTCACCATTCCCTTGGTTCAGTTTGTGCCACAACTTATGAATAAAAGTTTTAGCATCTGTGACCCGACTGCTCAAGATCTTCACTGCTATGGGAGTGGAATAGTACATTACATACACATATATCTTAAACTGGACTATGAAAGGGCTCCGTTTCTGCAATATACTTGTAGGTGAACCACATGTTCAGATGAAGTTGAGACTTTTTGAGGTGTTTATAAGCAGCCTCAAACATGTAAGGATACTAGGACCTATTGTGGACATTCTTTGGCAACCACCTCATGCAATGTTATGTTATTCCCAGTAAAATTTTTTTGAAACCAAAAACCTTGCTTGAAACACATTTATCACTGTTTATTACAACAGAACATGTTTACAAACAAGTAAAATTTTAACAAAAACAAAAACCAACTTCAAGGTTGGACTCGATTTCTCTTGGATGCGATCATCAGATCTTAATGTCATTATCATGGTACCACCGTTGGGACATCTCCTTTCCATTAAAAAAGAATCATGAAAATCGGTTCATAAACGTCAAAGTTATCTGCGAACAAACATAAAAAAAAAACATATATGGTGAAATTGAGAACCTCCTCCTTTTTTGAAGTTGGTTAAAAATATATCAAGATAAAAGATCCTAAAGAATGCCACTGGCTCTCTACTTAGCTAGAAATATAGTTGTTAATTACTACCTATTAAGAAAAAAATTATTAAAATGAATTAATTAAGTACTACCTTTTATTTATTTATCACTTTTCAATGTATGGTGAAAACTATCCGAAAATTTAATTATTTCATCTTCGGGAATCTGTTGCTTTAAAATTGGTTCTTGCAAGGAGACAGGCTGAGAAGAAATCTAAATAGCCCTTGAGTGAAGAGTATATTTTGTCATATCTCAATATATTGAGTACCTTTAATATTACACTGAGCTTAGAGATTGGCCTGCAGTCGGAGACGTAAGGCGAGTTAGTAATATGAGTAGTTAGTTAGTTGACGGCACTGTTGGCCTAACAGTATAAGGTGTGGCCACGCCACTTTCTATTGCATGAAGTGTTGTGCGTTCAAATCCCACACTGGCAATACTTTGTGTGATTAACAATGTTGTCCTGAGTCTGGGTGTTCTTTGTGTCCGTTTTGTGTATGTTTGTAAAGCCCCTTGCAACACCCCAGCATGTATACTCCTAATGCAGGAGAATACTTTAAAAAATAAAAAATTACCTATGATTTGGGTGTTAGGTTAGTCATTTTTTTCAACAAGTGTGCCTTTTTTTATGGTGGAGAGGTTCACAGACTCCCTCTATCATAAAAATAATTACATTCATGAAGTATGTCTTCTAAATATTTCTTCAGCTTCTTAATCTTTGCTTGAAATTTTTATATTTGTATTTGTTTACAGGATGGTAGTTCATCACAAGGCAGATTTGCCGGTATTGGTGCAGAGTCTGTACAGTGTATGGCAGAACAATGTGGAGCAGAGATTAATGCAGAAGCATGCACTAACCTCGCTGAAGATGTCAGCTATAAACTTAGACAGATTATTAGTGTAAGTTCATATTTATAATTAAAGTTATAATGAAAAGTAAATTTAGAAAATATTTACGAAACTAACATAATATGGCGGTACTAAGTTCGCCGGGTCAGCAAAAGTTGCAGGGCAATACTTTAGAAGAAAAACTTGTAAACTTTAGTGATATTTAGCGTGACCTAAAGCTTGCGGCGTTAATATTTTTTTCGCCGATTTCAGACCCTTTCTCTTCATAGCGAGATGATGAAGAAATCATGTGTGGATGGCTGGGATGTCAATTCCGTTTTAACATTGGCAGACACAAGTCCAGTTGTTGGAGCTTGTTCAACACAATATGCCGCACTTAATGAAGAAAAACTGTGTGTTCCTCTTGTAAGTTGGTCTTATTGTGTTACTCAGTCACTAGCTACTGTTTCATTCCTGTTTTTGGTCACGGTTTCTTTCTGAGATGGGACAATGGCATGTTAGAACTACACTAATGAGAGCAATAAATGTATGAAATAAAATATATTCCTCTCATGATTTCTTTTATTAAACTAAACATAATGTAGGAGGCCATATTTTTTTATTGAGGTTTGGATTTTCAGTTGTTGCGTCTCAATTAGTTACATATTATACAAATTATACAAAGATTATACAAACTGCCTTGGATGAGTATGGTAGCATATGCGACTGCTGTGCTTGAGGTCTCGGGTTCGGTTCTGATGTTTTCTATGTATATTTTAATTTAATTTAATATGTACAATGTACATATGTATTTACAAAAAAAAAATATATAATATATACTTTTTTTTAATGTATTTATGTCAGTTGTCTAGCCATAACACAAGCTCTGCTTAGCTTGGGACTAGATGGCGTGGTAAAAAAAAATAAACAATTTGAATTAAAACAAAAAATATCTTCAATAAAAGAAAAACCTGTATTAGTCCTACAAAACAGATAGCTAATTCAGGCCTATATATTGTAAATGTATGATACAAAAATGTCAAGGTATGCCTGTAGTATAATTCTTAGTAAATCGGAGTTCAATAAATGGTACGTGTTACACAATATGGTTTGCGAAACAGTAAAGGACATCGATTGTTACCATTGTAAGCAGATTGTAAACTAGTGTGAGCCCACAATCGTTACTTAGCACTTTTGCCACACTTTCCTCAGTTAAATATGTTTGTGTGTTATGTGATCAGTCTGTTGCAGGACAACCTAATCAATGTTACTGAGTTGTCAACAACCATATCCAGTCACGTGTATTCTACGGTGCCAACGGTATCAGTTGAATGGATTACGGATGATAAAAGTTTAAACAATGCCAGTAACATTAGTGTTAACCTGCAAAATTATTACACAAGAGTGGCTAGAGGTGAGTGCTGTTTGTTTTTACTGTAGCGTAGTTTGATAAACACCATAAACAGTTTTGTTCTTGTGTTGTGAATAATAATCGAGTTTTGTTTTAATAATCACAAATTTTAACAAAAAAAAACGACTTCAATCTGGACCAAATTTAAACGGGACCACACGGAAAGCACCAGATTTCAAATAAAAAAAGAATTATCAAAATCGGTTCACTCAGTCGAAAGTTATGAGGTAATAAACAAACAAAAAAACAGTCGAATTGAGAACCTCCTCCTTTTTTTGAAGTAGGTTAAAAACTAGTACAGTAGTTTTATGTTTTGCTTTCTCAATAATAGTAAACATTTAATAAATATCATAGTGTGCAGAAATATTGTTTGATTTTTGGCTGCCTCGGTGGCCCAGTGGTAGCATATGCGACTGCTGTGCTTGAGGTCTCGGGTTCGATTCCCGGGTCGGATCAAATGTTTGTATGCTCTGCAAATGTTTGTTTCGGAGTTTGGGTGTTTTCTATGTATAATATTCTTCTATATGTGGGAGAGCCACTCTTCGGCATGAATGGGCCGGCTCGACCGGAGTGATATCACAGCCTCACATAAAACCGGTGTGAAATAGTGTTTGCGCTGTGTTTCACCGTGTGAGTGAGGATACCGGAAGCCCATACCCCAAAGGCCGGCAACGCACTTGTGACGCCTCTAGTGGTGCAGGTGTCCATGGGCGGCGGTAATCCCTTACCATCAGGCGATACGTCTGCTCGTTTGCCAGCCTATTCCATAAAAACAATTAAAAAATATGTACGTATTTACAAAAAAAAAATATATAAGTATTAGTATCAGTTTTCTAGTACCCATAACACAAGCTCTGCTTAGCTTGGGACTAGACAGCATTGTGTATTAGATGTCCGAAATATTTATTTATTTATTGTGGACTGGATCCACAGAAACAATTGGTTTGCACAAATTTAGAAACATTCGTATGTGTTTCAGCAATACTTAACCTTAGAAAGAAGCCAAAGGAGATCGCCGTAGAAGATTTAACAACAAACACTCGCATTGGGCCGATATTTCCGAATCTCTTCAATTTAGCCGTGTTGGTGCTAAACGACGACAATTTAAACGCTCTCAATGTGCCTGCTAAGAAACCTCTGCAGTCCAACGTGCTGGATATGGTCGACGCTCTCTGCTCTAATCCTTGTAGTTTAGATACTAATATTCAGCAGCAGGTAATTCGTTTTTTTATCTTAATGTTGAGTCATCTTTCTAGGACCTTTTATCAAACTTCGGGTTGGGGTCGACTTAAAGTCTAGTAAAAGTACTAAAATACGGTTGAACTTTGATTTATTTATACGTGCGGTGTATTTTTGACTCCCATCACATCTAGAAAGACTGATTTCGGACTGTTTAGAGCTCTTAACTACCCGTAACGATTGACAAAAATGTTCGTGTGCTTCCAAGGCACGGCCGAGACAAGGGGTCCTACGCGATTACCACTGAACCACAAGCCCCTTATATGGTAGAGCTTTAAGTTTTTTTTATCGAATTACATCGATTTAAGTCAATTTTCTGTTTTCAGTTTCAGAGATTATTTCCGGTGATGGTATCGAACATACTCGGCAACGGATCGCTGTCGGATAAAATGGTTGCCATCCTCACTAAAATCACACGCACCTGGCCGTCCTTTATCACTATAGGTACGTTTTTGCATTCATCTAGCTACAGTAAGACAAGTATAGAGTGTCACTGTATATTCATCCCGTGAGTGACCCCGACGTTTTTATAAAGTTTATTATAGCCTATGTCACCCGGGTCATTATTACGAAACCCTTGGGAAAATCAGTTCAGAGTTCAAGTGCTACGGTGGAACATACAAACATAAATAGACTACCAAAACTATTACCCTTAATTTTGTCTTCGTCGGGTAAAAAGTGTGCTTGTTGTGTCAGGTAAGGGCATCCTGTTCGAGTACCTGGCGCAGGGCTCGGCGGAGCGCGTGACGGCGCCGATGGTGCGCTGCGTGCTGGCGCTGGGGCGGCGCGCGCTCGTGCAGTGCCTGGGCGCGCACCTGCCGCACCTCGACCGCGCCGCGCACTGCCCCTCGCGTGACCCGCGCGTGCCCGACCTGCGCGGCGCCCTGCTGGTGAGCTCCCCGCCCTCCCCTCGCCCTATACACCCTCTACTGCCGCACCTCGACCGCGCCGCGCACTGCCCCTCGCGTGACCCGCGCGTGCCCGACCTGCGCGGCGCCCTGCTGGTGAGCTCCCCGCCCTCCCCTCGCCCTATACACCCTCTACTGCCGCACCTCGACCGCGCCGCGCACTGCCCCTCGCGTGACCCGCGCGTGCCCGACCTGCGCGGCGCCCTGCTGGTGAGCTCCCCGCCCTCCCCTCGCCCTATACACCCTCTACTGCCGCACCTCGACCGCGCCGCGCACTGCCCCTCGCGTGACCCGCGCGTGCCCGACCTGCGCGGCGCCCTGCTGGTGAGCTCCCCGCCCTCCCCTCGCCCTATACACCCTCTACTGCCGCACCTCGACCGCGCCGCGCACTGCCCCTCGCGTGACCCGCGCGTGCCCGACCTGCGCGGCGCCCTGCTGGTGAGCTCCCCGCCCTCCCCTCGCCCTATACACCCTCTACTGCCGCACCTCGACCGCGCCGCGCACTGCCCCTCGCGTGACCCGCGCGTGCCCGACCTGCGCGGCGCCCTGCTGGTGAGCTCCCCGCCCTCCCCTCGCCCTATACACCCTCTACTGCCGCACCTCGACCGCGCCGCGCACTGCCCCTCGCGTGACCCGCGCGTGCCCGACCTGCGCGGCGCCCTGCTGGTGAGCTCCCCGCCCTCCCCTCGCCCTATACACCCTCTACTGCCGCACCTCGACCGCGCCGCGCACTGCCCCTCGCGTGACCCGCGCGTGCCCGACCTGCGCGGCGCCCTGCTGGTGAGCTCCCCGCCCTCCCCTCGCTCTATACACCCTCTACTGCCGCACCTCGACCGCGCCGCGCACTGCCCCTCGCGTGACCCGCGCGTGCCCGACCTGCGCGGCGCCCTGCTGGTGAGCTCCCCGCCCTCCCCTCGCTCTATACACCCTCTACTGCCGCACCTCGACCGCGCCGCGCACTGCCCCTCGCGTGACCCGCGCGTGCCCGACCTGCGCGGCGCCCTGCTGGTGAGCTCCCCGCCCTCCCCTCGCTCTATACACCCTCTACTGCCGCACCTCGACCGCGCCGCGCACTGCCCCTCGCGTGACCCGCGCGTGCCCGACCTGCGCGGCGCCCTGCTGGTGAGCTCCCCGCCCTCCCCTCGCTCTATACACCCTCTACTGCCGCACCTCGACCGCGCCGCGCACTGCCCCTCGCGTGACCCGCGCGTGCCCGACCTGCGCGGCGCCCTGCTGGTGAGCTCCCCGCCCTCCCCTCGCTCTATACACCCTCTACTGCCGCACCTCGACCGCGCCGCGCACTGCCCCTCGCGTGACCCGCGCGTGCCCGACCTGCGCGGCGCCCTGCTGGTGAGCTCCCCGCCCTCCCCTCGCTCTATACACCCTCTACTGCCGCACCTCGACCGCGCCGCGCACTGCCCCTCGCGTGACCCGCGCGTGCCCGACCTGCGCGGCGCCCTGCTGGTGAGCTCCCCGCCCTCCCCTCGCTCTATACACCCTCTACTGCCGCACCTCGACCGCGCCGCGCACTGCCCCTCGCGTGACCCGCGCCGCGCACTGCCCCTCGCGTGACCCGCGCGTGCCCGACCTGCGCGGCGCCCTGCTGGTGAGCTCCCCGCCCTCCCCTCGCTCTATACACCCTCTACTGCCGCACCTCGACCGCGCCGCGCACTGCCCCTCGCGTGACCCGCGCGTGCCCGACCTGCGCGGCGCCCTGCTGGTGAGCTCCCCGCCCTCCCCTCGCTCTATACACCCTCTACTGCCGCACCTCGACCGCGCCGCGCACTGCCCCTCGCGTGACCCGCGCGTGCCCGACCTGCGCGGCGCCCTGCTGGTGAGCTCCCCGCCCTCCCCTCGCTCTATACACCCTCTACTGCCGCACCTCGACCGCGCCGCGCACTGCCCCTCGCGTGACCCGCGCGTGCCCGACCTGCGCGGCGCCCTGCTGGTGAGCTCCCCGCCCTCCCCTCGCTCTATACACCCTCTACTGCCGCACCTCGACCGCGCCGCGCACTGCCCCTCGCGTGACCCGCGCGTGCCCGACCTGCGCGGCGCCCTGCTGGTGAGCTCCCCGCCCTCCCCTCGCTCTATACACCCTCTACTGCCGCACCTCGACCGCGCCGCGCACTGCCACTATTACAAGAAGATATAAAGATTGGCCACTATTCCCGCTACCTTTTAAATTAGTATCGTCGTTTTGATGAACAGGACGCCGCGACGTGCTTGCTGACATCTGAACCGACGACCTACTTAGAAGATTTCGTAATAACCGACTACTCCCTCTACGAGATTCTAGGAGACTCCATTGCCCCTCGGCGGACCTTGTTTCCTTATAGAGGTAAGTCACATACTTCATTTTAGGCCATCAGTTGTCATTCGACCGCAGATTCGTTTTTGATTTCATTCGTAAATGGAGTACTTACAAATCTGTTGAAAAAAAAAACATGAAATACTTTAAACAATTAAATACCGGAATTTTGCTCTGCGTTAATAAAATCTACAAGAGGATATCTTGAAGTCTGAAATTGAAAGTGTGGTGTGGTCTCGTAAGGTTTGCCAGCGTTTCCAATGTTACAAATATGTTTTTACGACATCACATTACAAATCTTTGAAATGCTCGATTTTTCTCTGCTATATCACTACATAGTATAAAACAAAGTCGCTTTCTCTGTCCCTATATCCCTATGTATGCTTAAATCTTTAAAACTACGCAACGGATTTTGATGCGGTTGTTTTTAATAGATAGAGTGATTGAAGAGGAAGGTTTATATGTATAATAAAGGCATAATATAGTATGGAAACACTGTTAATTTTCGAGGTTTCTACTGTGATGTAGCAAATAAACACATTTTTTGCGCTTACATTGCAAACGCTGGTTGCACCCTACGAGATAGATCAAAATAATGTACTACAGTATTGTACACCTTAAAAAGATCTACAAAAAAGTCCACGACGGTATATGTCTATCTCTTAGGGATAACCCACAACAACCATTTTTTATTCCTTTCTTTTTACGAGAAATAATGGCTTATTCACGAAGTCATTTTAAGCAATACAGCATTAATCTTTATCCAATTAAGTACCTTAAATGCATTGTGCACTTAATAAAGATCAATATAGCCTACAGTATCTAATTTAAATGAATATATTCGAACATATTACAGATTTAAAATGTCGTTAATGTGTCGTCGCTGGGTGCATATGAAATCCACCCGTGCGAAGCCGGGGCGGGTCGCTAGTAATATATATGCATGTAATTCATGAAACCTTCTCCTTGAATCAATTTCTCTGTCGCCGGAACTTGCTTTAAAATCGTAATTCGCGTAGTTCGTAAGATTTAGAATTCGATTTGTTGGAAAAACAACTTCGTTTATTTATTTTAATCGATTACCGTAACTGTTTGTACATACATAATGTCACGCCACTTTCGAGAGGTGTAAGGCAGAGGCAATTAATCTCCACTTATAACGGCCCTGAAACATTACTTTTGCTTCATTTGAATTATAAATTCAATTTTATAAGTTTAAATTAAAAATTATAGATTCAGTTGTTATATCGTGTAAACATGAGGGATTTTATAGTTATACTATTTATTACTTAGTTATTTCATTCATAGCATGTGTTGTGCGTTTGCCTTAATTTGTAAGTCCTTAAACTTATCTATCACCTATCTGAAAATGTATACTCATGTATGAAGGCACTAAGTTAATAAGACCATTAGCATGAAAAATCCCAAAAGATGTGATATATATACATATTGTGTTTAGTCCTTTCACCAGTGCTGCGTTTCCCGTAGAACTGGATGGATCCCCTGATACTCGACGGTAGGTGGCTCTTCGACGAGCACTTCCGACAGCTTGGTCCGAAGCTGGTCGATGCTGCCTCCGCCCTTGGGCGACTTTTGCCCAACTTGGGTGGAGCCAGCGTCGCAACGCGACTCCTGTACACGAGGGTTGTCCGGTCGATGGCGCTGTATGGTGCACCGGTGTGGGTGGCGGCTCTGACTGCCCGAAATAAGGCCCGCCTCTGGCGGCCTCAGAGGGTATTGACAGTCAGAGCCATACGCGGATACCGCACGGTGTCGACCGAAGCGGCGTGCGCCTTGGCCGGAACACCCCCGTGGGATTTGGAGGCGGAAGTGCTCGCCGAAGTTTATCGACGGGTGGCTGGATATCGGGCGGAAAGTGGCTTTCGCCCTCCGCCCGAAGAGGTACGCGAATGGCGTGAAGCCGCTCGTCGAGCCACTATGGACAGATGGTCGTTCCGGCTAGAGACTCCACGCGCTGGCTTTGCCGCCGTGGAGGCTCTCCAGCCGGTCATCCTCGAGTGGGCAAGGCGGCAGCACGGGACCCTTTCCTTCCGACTGACGCAGGTGCTTTCCGTGCACGGTTGCTTCGGGAAGTGCCTGCACTCGGTCGCCAGGAGGGAATTGAGTCCCGCCTGCCACCACTGCGACTGCAGTGAGGACTCGGCCCAGCACACGCTGGCGGTTTGCCCTGCTTGGGCGCCGCATCGTCGGGCCCTCACTGCAGTCATCGGAGGGGATCTCTCGCTACCGGCCGTCATACGCTCCATGGCCGGTAGCGGCAGCAGTTTTACCGCGGTCGCAGCCTTCTGCGAAGATGTCATCTCGCAGAAGGAGGTGGCGGAGAAGGCCCGGGAGGACGATGTCCACTCAGACCCAATCCGCCGCCGGCGAACCGGGCGGCGGAGGCGCGCCTATCAGCGCCTCATGCCGCCCTGAGTGTGGCCGCGGATGGTCGGGACGGGTTTTCCCTTCCATCCGCTTTACTGGCCACCCGCGAGGGGGTGTCGTACGCGTGTGACGTACGTCATTTAAATTGAGAGTCATACCAGCAGACGGTGCCCGCTTCTGTGCGGGCAAGCGCTGGGAGGGGTCCGGACGTGTTAATAACTGCAGTTCCCGGATTCCTCACTTCACAGGCGCAGAGTGGCACACCGTGTGGTTTTAGTCGGTTCGAGTCCGACACACCGCCCCGCCGCAAGCCCCGGGTCGTCACCCGGATCGATCCAAGGGGATTTCCACACGTTAAAAAAAAAAGGCTATATGGGCCCATCAGATATAAGCTAGACAACCGCAGACCAATCCACTGGTAAAAGGATTTCAACCTAGGGCGCTTACACCCTTTTAACAACATAAATTTATAATTTTATTTGACTCACCCTCTGTTTTGGTGGGTTCTTCTATCTTCTTTGCTCCTTTCGATGATAGCTGCTACTTTCAACCACACAAAGGATATTGAGTCACAATTCAAACACATTTGAAGGCCTGGGGCGGACTCCCGAGTCCGTACCAAAACGCCCGGTTAATCATTTCGAGGATCGCGAAATACAATTACTAATTATAGCTTAACAGACACAGTGGCCACAACGATATTACACTGGAAGCTATATTACATATTATATCAGCTACCACAAAACACGGGCAATGCATATCAACCGGAGCATGAATTCTTAGCCCGTCAAAACTCGATAGCCAAACCCGATACCTCATCGGGAGCTAAGCTTTTTCAATTAATTTCAATAATTATACCGGCACCGAACGTTGTCAACCGCGAGACAAGTAGTTGAGGTTAGATTTTTCACAAATGTGACACTTTGACATTTGCCAAATACAATCATCTAGTGCCATTACAATCTTATATTTATTACGATCGGTATCGAACATATTGGTATATGTGAATTTTGTTTCTTTTTATGTTGCAGAAACGGTGATACAAGGAAGCACCAGTCCTGTGAAGACGGTAGATGAGGAAGTCTCGTTTCAACACACACCTCTGAGGCCTGTGTTGAAACGAGCCAAACTTCGCCTAGTACCCGCCTCGAAGCCTTCTAGAAATAGCATTCACAGAGATGCGATATTTGAACCCACAAAATATAGAAGTGATAAGTGCATAAGAATAAAGATAAAAAATTGTAGGACACAAGTGACCAGACCTAATACAGTGCGTACACAAATGAACCATTCGTTTTCTAGTCGAGGCGGAATCGTGGTGGCTAGTGGTCTACTCAATAGATTTAAGTACAAAATTAATAAATCTAGTAACGATTTTCCAATATTTGGAGCCTTTATGTTGTAAGCTTAATTTTACCGTCTATAAATTATTACATTTTTAGTTGTGACTTTTATTTGAAACTTCTACTAAAAATATATTTTTAGTTAATTTTCATGACAATATTAACAAAGAATATTTGTCTTTTGTTTGATAAACTTTTCAAAATTACTTAAAGGAACATATTAAATATAAATTAATTGGTTGAAATTAACTTTTTACCCGACTGCGTCAGAAAGAAGGTAATGTTTTTCGAGCGTTTGTATGTATGTCCATTTCTTTGGCTCGCCCTACAACCCAAACGGCTGGATGGTTTTTGACATATAAGGTGTCGATGAATTTATCAAAGTCGTGGTAGTGACATAGGCTATATTTTTCAAAATGGTTCAAACGATAGGCAAATGGGAAAAAGGGGGAGTGGGTTTTCTTTTTCATACCTTAGTAATATGGGTATCAAATGAAACGTCGTGAAAATGTCATTTGAAAAATACATGTATCATATCACTTTTAAATTACTGTTTTAACACAAGTTAGCGATTAGATAACTTAAACCCAAAAAGCTGTTAGATAAGCTACATGACTAAAATTCTTTGAAACAGGTGCAACTACAGCGGGATTTGAACCCTTCAAACTGAAATTTTGAAGAACTTGTCTGTTAATTAAACTAAAGCGGCTGAAAAAAAAATTATAAAAACAAAAAAACCCGACTGTTTAAAAGTAGAATAGAATAAACTTTATTGTACACCAATTAATACAGTTTACATTTAGGAGTATATAAATGTAATGAAAAAGTAATGAACTGAAAAGAGAAAAACAAGTATCACAATACCTATTTAAATTCGAGTAGTGAAAACCCACATCTCACAATAAAATTACCTACATATTACTACGTACATATATACATTATTAAATCACCTTGTTACTTTAATAAAGCTCACCAAACGATGCATTAGTCATTCAAATTTTATGTAGATACTAGCTTTTGTTCGCGGCTCCGCCCTCGTATATGTCAGTTATCGCGATAAAAAGTAGCCTATGTCCTTTCTCAGGAATCAAAGTACCTATCTCCATAGCAAATTTCATTGCAATCGGTGCAGTAGTTTATAGACTACGAGCCCGTGTCGAAAATTGATGGGTCATATGAACCACCAGGATACTTTTTAGAAAGATACAGGGACATAAAACAATAACATTCAGCACTATGCCGTGCCGTTGTAAGCTGTCCAACTGAGTATTGGTGTAGGGGACAGGGTAGGAACCCTCGATTTTTCTCCCTTGTCACATGATTTTTGTACGGCGTTGCGGAATAATGGATTAGAAGAGGTATTGAAATTGTATGGAACCAATGTTGTACAAAATCAAATGACAAAATTGACCGAGAGAATCGCCGGGAAATCGAAAAGAATCTAACTTTGTGGTGCATTATTTTTGTACGGCATGCATCGGTACCATACAATTTCAATACCTCTTCCAATCCATTATTCCGCAACTCCGTACTAAAATCATCTGATAAGGGAGAAAAATCGAGGGTTGCTACTCCCTCCTCTTCACCTGTACTCAGTTGGACAGCTTACAAGTGACGGCATAGTGCTGAATGTTATTGTTTTATGCCGCTGTATATTCCTAAAAAGGTCTCCTGGTGGTTCACATGACCCATTAATTTTCGACACGGGCCCGTAGTCTATTAGCCGCGAAAGCCAGACAGACAGAGTTACTTTCGCATTTATTATATTAGTATGGGTTGTGATAGGTACTTGTTTTTCTCCCCCCAATGTATCCCTACGTTGTCGTCGTGGTGGGGCTTGCGTGAGTCGATGATTTCTGGGGCTATGCCGGTAGAGCCACTCATGCCGGATAGGCCCAGAAGGAGACTCCAGACTAAATGGGATACTAGACGGAGTCTTTACAGACTGCCGTGTGGGGCACTCTAAACGTCCCTCTGCTCTAGCAGAGGGCGTATTAGAGTGCCAGTAGTTCCAAGAGGGACAGGGGGCGGACGGATCCGGTCTGGTGCAGACCCCGTCCGGCCCAGCCGTAATCCTGAACGGACAGGACCGGTGGCTTTTCGAAGCCACGAGGACGTAAACCTCTATAAAAATACCCCAAACTCACGCTCTGACGCCTGGCAATGAGCTGAATCGCTGGAGGGAGTCCAGTGCCAAGGGCGTCCTCTGTCGGAGGACATTAAACTTCAAAAAAATCATGACAATGGACGAAAATAGGAATATACCTACCCAGGAGGGTCCTAGACGCGATGCGTCTGGGGAATCCCTCCCGGAGCCAGTCGGCTCCGGCAGCCCCCAATCGTATTATGGGGGGGGCACCCTTTGTCTCACACGCCCGTCGCCGAGCGTCAAATCCGGCACCCAAGTAAACGCGAAGGACGCGGAAAAAAGGAGTGGGGCAGTGTCGCGCCCGTCGAGGAACAGCCGAGGGCAGTTCCGGAAGGCGGACGCCCACTCCTCCAATGAGGAGATTGCTGAAGCAGGAACGCCTGCAGCGGTGGGGCTCCCAGAAGTCGACCTGACTGCTGGGAGCCGAAGAACATCGGATCGTCTGCGATCGAGGTCAGCTGTCCCGACCGGCTCCAGTGGCTCCGGTGCGACAACTGTCGCAATGGATGTCGTGGAGGTGGAGATCGGCGACAGCCGGAAGCGCGGTAGCACTGCTACGGACGTGGAAACGTCCCAGGAGTGCCCGCCTCCCAAAGTACCCAGTAGTCACAGAGGGAGGTCACGGACCCCAGTTTCGGCCCCGTCGGGCTCCGTCTTCTCCAAGGCGGAGTCTTACAGGCGAGCCAGGACAGACGGGGAACTCCAGGCGGAAGAGGAGATCGCTGGTCTCCTGCTTACAATCGGGACGCCGGTGGAAGGGGATTCAGTGCCCCAATCACCGGCCTCTTTGCAGGAGAGGGCGCATGCGGCGGTGGCCATCATCCACAAGGTGGCCACCAAGTCGGTGAACCTAAAGGGCCCTTTTGTGAGGGCCCTCAAGGACTCCTCCTCTGCCGTTTCTGAGGTCGTGGAGACCCTAGCCGGGGACGTGGCTCGCCTCCAGGCGGCCAACGACCGATTGACGGAGCAGGTGGCCGGCCTGAGCGCTCAATTTGCCGTATTTCGGGCGGAGCGCTCTGAGCGTGGGGCCCCTGTCCCGTCTGCGTCCCGGCCGGCCCCAGCCCCGGCCCCGTCTACATCGCGGCCAACCCCATCTACGTCGCGGCCGGCCCCGTCTGCGTCCCAGCCAGCCCCGTCTGCTTCCCAGCCAGCCCCGTCTGCGTCTGCGTCGCAGCTGGCTCCTGCTGGCACCGGGATTACCGACGCCCAGCTTGGTGCTATCCTGGACACATGCTGGCGTATGGTGGAGGGACGTACGGCCGGCCTGGAGGCCAGGCTGCCTCCGGCCCCAATTGTTCGGCCGCCGCTTGCGACAACGAAACCGGTCGCGTCGGCACCGACCTCTCTTCCCGTTGTGGGGGGTCGTGTGTCCTACGCAGCAGCAACGTCGGCTCCGGCTCCTGCGGCTCCTCAAAGGCGCCGTCAGGTGGCCAAGGCTCCAGCCAAAACTACTGCGCCGAAGCCGGGGCCCACTCCAACACCTCTGCCTGGCCCCTCCACGTCTGCCCCCTCCAAAGAGGGTTGGCAGGTAGTAGGGGGGGCTAAGTCAAAGAAGTCCCGACAGCGGGCCAAGAAGGCTGCCCAAAAGGCGGCCTCTGGCCCGCAGTCGCAATCGGTGGCAAGGGCCACCCCGAAGAAGCCGCGGAAACTGCAGCCGCCGAAAACCGCGGCTGTGGTGGTCACGGTGTCACCGGAGGCGGCTAACGGTGGGCTGTCCTACGCGGCTGTCTTTAAGACGGCCCGGGACTGTCTCGCCCCGGACTTTGCGACGGCAGGGGTCCGACTGCGCCTCGCCCAAACGGGAGCTCGAATCCTGGAGTTCCCTGGGGCTGAAGGCGCCAAGACGGCGGACACATTCGCCGAGAAGCTGCGGGGAGTGTTCGCAGCCACGGAGGGTGTCAGGATCGCCAGGCCTACCAAATGCGCGGAGCTGCGCATTTCAGGCCTGGATGATTCAGTGACGACTGACGACGTGCGTGTTGCGATCCAGGAAAAGACTGGAAGCAGCGCGGACGGCGTCAGAATTGGCACCATCCGCCCTGGTCCAGGAGGGCTTGGCGCTGTGTGGGTGAGCTGTCCCGTGGCGTCGGCCAAAATTCTGGGCGACGCCGGCAGGCTACTCGTCGGTTTTGTGAGCGCCAGGATAACAGTCCTGGCGGCAAGACCGATGAGATGCTACAAATGCCTAGCATCGGGGCACACACGCTTGACGCGTGTGACAGCTGCTTCGACTGCAGCGGACTTTGTTTCCGCTGCGGTCGACCGGGGCACGTGGCTGCGGGGTGTTCTGCCGCCCCTCACTGCCCTGTGTGTGCGGCGGGCAATAAGCCCGCCAATCACCAGATGGGGCAGGGGGGCTGCAGGCCTTCCCGCGCTTCTCGGCAGACGTCGGGGGCTAGCCTAGCGACCCAGGCTGCCTCCGACGTTGTCCGTCCGTCTCAAACGACGCCTATGGAGGGGGTTGTAGAAACGATCCAGTAATGGATCAAATCTGCAACCTCCTTGTCCAGACGAACCTGAACCACTGTGCCGCGGCGCAGGATCTCTTCCTGCAAACCATGGCGCAGTGGTCAGTAAGTGTTGCCGTAGTCGCGGACCCCTATTTCGTTCCTCCCCGTCCAAACTGGATGGGTGACTGGGACGGCTCCGTGGCAGTCGTCGGCTCCGCGGCGGCTCATTCTCCGCCCTTGTCGCTTAGGGACAAGGGCTCTGGATATGTTGCCGCTGAGTGGGGGGGGATCACCGTCTACGGTGTTTACTTCTCCCCCAACCGGAGTTTGAGCGACTTCGAGGTCTTCCTTAACAGCTTGGAGACCTCGATGCGGCGATTAGCGTCTGGGCACGTCCTCGTGCTCGGGGACTTCAACGCAAAATCCATTGCGTGGGGGTCCCCTAGGACGGACGCCAAGGGCGAGGCCGTCGAGGAGTGGGCGGCTTCGGTGGGCCTCTGTTTACTAAACAGAGGCTCCACCAATACGTGCGTGCGACAGCAAGGGGGGTCGATAGTGGACCTTTCGTTTGCTACCCCTGCTGTTGCCGCACGAGTAAGGAACTGGTGTGTCCTGGAAGAGGTCGAGACGCTCTCGGATCACTTGTACATCCGATTCGAGCTCTCCCGGTCCCAGGGCCCCAGTAGGGGTCACATGGCGCGGCATCCTTCCCGCTTTCCGCGGTGGGCTGTTGCCAAGCTGGATAGGGACCTACTAGAGGAGGCGGCCATTATTCAATCTTGGCTGTCTCCGCAGGCCCCAACCGAGGAAGTCGGCGTGGACGTAGGGGCTGGCCGTTTTTGCGATGCGGTTACGCAAATTTGCGATACGGCCATGCCCCGCATCCAAGGTCGTCGGCCTCCTCGGAAGGAGGTCTACTGGTGGTCCCAGGAGTTGGCGGACCTCCGTGCGGCCTGTACTCGTGCCCGGAGGTCCTACACCCGTAGCAGGCGACGCCACCGTGGAGACGGTGGCGGGGACCAGCTTCATGAGGAGTACCGCGAGGCGCGGAGGACTCTGAAGCTGGCCATTTGCCGCGCCAAGGAGGAGAAGAGAAAGGAGATGCTGGAGGGTCTCCACCGTGACCCCTGGGGTCGCCCATACCGTGCGGTGCGTCAGAAGCTCCGCACGTCGGCCCCCCCCCTTACCGAGACTCTCCAGCCCAGCTTCCTGCAGGAAGTGGTCGAGGGCCTTTTCCCTGAGCGGGCGGAGCACACACCCCCGTCGATGGCCTAAAATTATTATATTTTGAATAAGCATATATATGCTGCTATCTTTCGGCATAAGTGGGCCGGCGTGATCGGAGTGATACCACCGCCTCACAGAAAAGTTGGCAACCCTTAGGGCTCCTACTCACGGCATGGCCGGCTACCGTGGGAGGGCCACTCTGCGGCATGAATGGGCCAGCTCGACCGGAGTGATACCACGGCCTCACAGAAAACTGGTGTGAAACAGCGCTTGCGCTGTGTTTCACCGAGTGAGTGAGGATACCGGAGGCCCATTTTTTTTTTTTTTTATAACGTGTGGAAATCCCCTCGGACCGTCACCCCACCGGGGCTTGCGGCAGGGCGGTGTGTCGCTCAAGCGAAGGACGCTGATAAAAGAAGTGGGGCAGTGTCGCGCCCGTCGAGGAACAGCCGAGGGCAGTTCCGGAAGGCGGACGCCCACTCCTCCACTGAGGAGATTGCTGCGGCGGTAGCGCCTGCATCGGTGGGGCTCCCAGAAGTCGATCCGACTGCTGGGAGCCGAAGAACAATGGAACGCATGCGTTCCAGGTCCGCCGTGAGTGTCGCGGGCGGCGGTTCCCGTGCGAGGACGGACGCACCGGAAGCAATGGACACGGAGGAAGACGGCCGGAAGCGCGGACGCCCTACTGGCTGCGAGAGCGACATCGCTCAGGCGATGTTGCCCCCTAAGGTGGCAACCAGTCAGAGGGAGCGATCGCTGACCCCGGTGCCGGCCGTGTCAGGTTCCGCCTTTAGTAGGGCGGGATCCTTTAGGCGGGCTCGAGCGGACGGCGAATTGCAAGCGGAGGAGGATATAGCAGATCTCCTGCTGAAGATCAAGGAGCCGATGGTGGGGGATTCTGTGCCCCAAACACCATCCTCCTTGCAGGAGAAAGCGGAAGCGGCGGTGGCCATCATCCACAAGGTGGCCACCAAGTCAGTGAACCTTAAGGGCCCTTTTGTGAGGGCCCTTAAGGACTCCTCCTCTGCCTTGGCGGAAGTCGTGGAATCCCTCGCAGGGGACGTGGCTCGCCTCCAGTCAGCCAACGATCACCTGACGGGGCAGGTGGCGGAGTTGAGCGCTCAGTTCGCCCAGTTCCGGGCGGAGCGCCCCGCCCCAGCCCCTTCTACGTCTACTGTCCCCGGAGTATCGGATGAAGTCCTGCAGCAGATGCTGCAGTACATGCTCCATGCGATGGGGAACTTGGTGGACGGGCGGATTGCGGGTCTGGAGGCAAGACTGCCGCCGGCCCCTATTATTCGGCCGCCGCTTGCGGCGCCAAAGTCGAAGGTCGCGTCGGCACCGACCCCTCTTCCCGTGGTGGGGGGTCGCGTGACGTACGCGGCGGCGACGTCGGTGACAGGGCACTGCAGCCGCACGCAAGACTCAGCAGCGGGCAACGGCACCGGCCAAGACGGCTGCGCCGCAGCCGAGGCCCAATACCAGGATTGGAGCTCTCCCGGTCCCAGGGCCCCAGTAGGGGTCACACGGCGCGGTATTCATCCCTCTTTCCGCGGTGGGCTGTCGCCAAGCTCGACAGGGACCTACTAGAGGAGGCGGCCATTGTTCAATCTTGGCTGTCTCCGCAGGCCCCGACCGGGGAGGTCGGCGTGGACGTGGGGGCTGGCCGTTTTCGCGATGCGATTACGCAGGTTTGCGATACGGCCATGCCCCGCGTCCAAGGTCGTCGGCCTCCACGGAAGGAGGTCTACTGGTGGTCCCAGGAGTTGGCGGACCTCCGTGCGGCTTGTACTCGTGCCCGGAGGTCCTACACCCGCAGCAGGCGGCGTCACCGTGGAGACGGTGGCGGGGACCAGCTTCATGAGGAGTACCGCGAAGCGCGGAAAACTCTGAAGCTGGCCATTTGCCGCGCCAAAGACGAAAAGAGAAAGGAGATGCTGGAGAGTCTCGATCGTGACCCCTGGGGTCGCCCATACCGTGCGGTGCGTCAGAAGCTCCGCACGTCGGGCCCCCCCCTTACCGAGACTCTCCAGCCCAGCTTCCTGCAGGAAGTGGTCGAGGGCCTTTTCCCTGAGCGGGCGGAGCACACACCCCCGTCGATGGCCTATGCGGTCATGGACGACGGGGGTAGAGAGGACGATGTGCCGCCCGTTAGGGAATCGGAGGTTGGGGCGGCTGTTCTTCGGATCCGTTCCAAGAACACCGCCCCCGGGCCGGACGGGGTTCCAGCCCGAGTGATGGCCCGAGCCCTCGACCATATGTCGGACCGCCTCAGGGAGGTGTTGGACGCTAGCCTGGCGTCCGGACGCTTCCCTGAGTGCTGGAAATGCTGGAGTGCTGGTCCTATTGAGGAAGCCGGGACGGCCTGCCGATTCGGTCGCGGCCTATAGGCCCATTGTGTTGCTGGACGAGGCGGGTAAACTTTTTGAGAGGATACTCTCTGCCCGCATCGTCCGGCACCTCAGCGAGGTGGGCCCCGACCTGTCGGACGCCCAATTCGGGTTCCGAGAGGAGCGTTCGACGGTCGATGCCGTGATGCGCCTTAGGGCCGTGACCGAAGAGGCGGTAAGCTGTGGCGGCGTGTTATTTTAATTAACACGTCCGGACCCCTCCCAGCGCTTGCCCGCACAGTAGCGGGCACCGTCAGCTGTTAAAATCTCAATTTAGGCGACGTACGGCACACGCGTAACGTCGCCTCCTCGCGGGAGGCCGCGGCCACACTCAGGGCGGCATGAGGCGCTGATAGGCACGCCTCCGCCGCCCGGTTCGCCGGCGGCGGATTGGGTCCGAGTGGATATCATCCTCCCGGGCCTTCTCCGCCACCTCCTTCTGCGAGATTACGTCTTCGCAGAAGGTTGCGACCGCGGTAAAACTGCTACCGAGTCGCTACCGGCCATGGAGCGTATGACGGCCGGTAGCGAGAGATCTCCTCCGATGACTGCAGTGAGGGCCCGGCGCTGCGACGCCCAAGCAGGGCAAATCGCCAGCGTATGCTGCGCCGAGTCCTCACTGCAGTCGCAGTGGTGGCAGGCGGGACTCAATTCCCTCCTAGCGACCGAGTGCAGGTACTTCCCGAAGCAACCATGCCCGGAAAGGACCTGCGTCAGTCGGAAGGAAAGGGTCCCGTGCTGCCGCCCTGCCCACTCGAGGATGACCGGCTGGAGAGCCTCCACGGCGGCAAAGCCAGCGCGTGGAGTCTCCAGCCGGAACGACCATCTAGCCATCGTGGCTCGACGGGCGGCTTCACGCCAGTCGCGTACCTCTTCGGGCGGAGGGCGATAGCCATACTCCGCCCGATATTCAGCCACCCGTCGATAAACTTCGGCGAGCACTTCCGCCTCCAAATCCCACGGGGGTGTTCCGGCCAGGGCGCACGCTGCCTCGGTCGACACCGTGCGGTATCCGCGTATGGCTCTGACTGCCAGTACCCTCTGAGGCCGCCAGAGGCGAGCCTTATTTAGGGCAGTCAGAGCCGCCACCCACACCGGTGCACCGTACAGCGCCATCGACCGGACCACCCCCGTGTAGAGGTGTCGCGTTGCGACGCTGGCTCCACCCAGATTGGGCAAAAGTCGCCCAAGGGCGGAGGCAGCATCGACCAGCTTGGGACCAAGCTGTCGGAAGTGCTCGTCGAAGAGCCACCTACCGTCGAGGATCAGGCCCAGATACCTCATCTGGGCCCGAACCGGTACGAGGACCGAGTTGACCTCTATTGAGGCGCCGGCGGGTGGACCACGACGGGGCCCATGGAACAATAAGGCCTCCGTCTTGTCCAGGGCCACCCGTAATCCCAGTGCCTCGATGCGCCCAACCACCTGAGAAACTCCCCTGGTGGCCAGGCACGCCGCCTCTTGGAAGTTCGCTCCCCGGGCTGTGACCAATGTGTCATCGGCACATGGCGCGTGTGTGTCCCGATGTGAGGCATTTAAAGCACCTCATCGGCCTCGCCGCCAGGACTGTGATCCTGGCGCTAACGAAGCCGTCGGGATTTGAAAAGGCGGCAAACGTGCTGGACTGTCGCCGTCTCCAAAGAGAATATGTCCTGGAACCATAACTTATCATACCTATTAGGTACTTATTATTAATGGATTATGAAATCAAATTATCGAACGTGAATGTATTTTTATGCTCAGTACCTACGTTTGTGTGCGATATTTGCGCTAAATTCGGTTTGCAGTTATCTTCATTGCACATAGTTGTCTAACGCGTAAATGGAATATTAAACAACGTTTGGGTTCAAGACGGCAAGTTAAATACACACATCAAAAGTGTCTAGGGATCAAGCATTTTTATGCGGATTTCTTGAGATTGAGATGTGGCTTTGGCCCTGGCCTGCTCAGTCGCCAGACTTGAACCCGATTGAGCATGCATGGGATATGCTACAGAGAAGAGCTCTGCCGAATATGGAGGGTATCCAGTCGCAAGAAGACCTTTTTTTGTTGTTGCAACGAACATGGGCGGCCATTCCACAGCGTGTTTGGATGAACTCATTTTGAGTATGCCAAACCGATGTTCTTGTGTTGTTAGTGTTCGCGGTAGAAACACGGATTATTAATTGTTTAAGTTACTTAATAAAATTTTAAAGAAAACTGTTATTTCAGTCTTTTTTTCGAACTTTAATGTTAGTGGTTCAAATGTCAAAAATCAATTTATTAGGAAAATGGCAAATTTCTTTATTAATGCAAAGGTGACTTGGTTTATCGTTACTGTGACAAACGAAAACACTTTATTTGATGAATCCTTAAAGAAAATTTTAATTAATATCAATCAGGAGAAAAGTTATTGCAAAAATATATGTTGATCCCTAGACACATATGTTGATCCCTAGACACTTTTGATGTGTGTAAGTTTGATTATTTGTACCTACATCCTAACAATTTATTTGTTGTTTAGGAATAGGTAAATAGTTGAAATTTGAATAATCACATAATTTATTGTATATTCATTATTTTGTAGATATAAATTATGTTACCATATAGGTCACCATCCTCATTGCGAATAAGGACAATGCAGCATGGTGACCGACACTATGGCGGCCTGGTGAGATGCTTTTTCACGCCCCGCTTAAAAGACCCGGGATCATAGTGGGAAGGAAACACGTATGCTGGTAGTGAGTTCCAGGTTTTTACCGCTCGGCACAGGAAGGAAGAACCGAAGCGATGAGTACGAGAACGTATGTCTACTACTCTGAAGCGGTGACTTCCAAGGCCGGCGGCACCTGTTGTCCTGTAGAGGAAGGGAGAGGGAGGGATCAGTTGGAAGAGCTCTTCAGAACACTCTCCATGATAAAAGCGATAGAAGACTGCCATGGAGGCGATATCTCTACGCAACTGCAGAGGCTCGAGGGACTCGGTGGCTTCGGGACTGTTGACAATGCGGATTGCTCGCCGCTGCAACCGGTCGAGAGCGTCAAACAGGTACTGTGCGGCACCGTCGCAAAGATGAGAACAGTACTCCACGCACGAGCGAACCTGGGTCTTGTAAAGAAAACACAGATGCTCGCGCGAGAAGAACCGTCTCACCTTGTTTAAAACACCTAGCTTACGCGAGGCCGCTTTAGTGACACTCTCAACGTATTCGCGTGGGTTGACATCTCGGGAGATATCCATGCCCAAGATATCGAGACTACCTTGTAGTGGCATTTGAGTGTTCTGAAAAGTGGCAAGGGGAAAGAATGGAGACTTTTTGGCAGAGAACGCGCACACCTGTGTTTTTTTGGCGTTGAACTCGACCAGATTCTCATAGCCCCATTGAGAAATGCGGCCCAGAACATGGTCGAGTTGATCGACCAGCTCCCGTCGTTTTTCCTCTATATCTGCTAACTTGGCTGTAGGGTGTCCAAAATATCGTCCATGAACTGTGCTGTCGTCTGCATAGCAATGAATGTTGCCAAGGGCTAACATGTCATTGATATGCAGAAGAAACAGTGTGGGCGACAGGACGGAGCCCTGCGGTACTCCGGCGTTGATCGATTGAGAATCGGAGGCTGCACCGTCGCAAAGGACTCTGATGCGGCGCTGGTGCAGGAATGCGGCGGCCCAGTTGCAGAGTTTGGGGGGCAAACCGAAAGCCGAAAGGTGCCAAACCCTATCAAAGGCCTTGGACATGTCGAGGCTGATGGCCAAGGATTCCCCATGCCTGTCAATAGCCTCACCCCAAAGATGTGTGACGTACGCTAGAAGATCACCCGTGGATCGGTTCGGTCTAAAACCATACTGACGATCATTTAGTAGGGAGTGATCTTCCAGGCAGTGGACCAGTTGTTTGTTTATTATCCGCTCAAACACTTTGCAGATAATGGAGACGGCTATCGGACGGTAGTTGGCCGGGTCGGAGCGGTCGCCTTTTTTGGGGATGGGTTGAACATTCGCCTCTCTCCAGGCCTCCGGAACAGCTCCCGAGGAATATGACAGGCGATACAGGCGCGTCAATACCGGAGACAACTCTGGTGCACAGTTCTTAAGAACCACCGCTGGGATACCGTCGGGTCCACTGGCTTTCCGGACGTCGAGTGACCGAAGCTCCGCACGGACATCACTCAGCCGGATACGAATATCCCGCATTGTAGTGTCTCAGGTCGGAATGGTAGGCGGGTGCTTGCCGAGGTCATCGATTCGGGAGTTAGCCGCAAAAAGAACAACAAGCAGTTTCGCTTTCTCCTGCGGCTGATGAGCCAGTGATTTTACAGCAAAGTTTATTTAAATTACGTGATTTACACCAATACAAAGCTGATTTGGCTTGAAAAGTACCTACCTGCCTACCTCTCAGATTAGATGGATTTTAGCAGTCCAATATAAGAGTGTTCGTTCTTGAATTTGGTTGGTTATTGCAGCTAAGCTAATGTTAGGTGTTACTACCCTACTCTACCGATAAATTATGCAGTGCGAACCTATAAAGAGGCGGTGCTTGGCTATGTTCGCACACTTGTTGTTCGGACAGCGCACAGTGGGGACGTGTCTCGGTCTCAATCATGACTTGTAGGATTCGTTTGTTGTGAGCCGTTTAGTGTTTTAATTATAAATAAGAACTGAGGTTAGGCTACCTCCAATTTGGTTCTTTTATGTAATTCTCACTTCTAGTTTATAATATCAGAAGTGGGATAGTCTCACACCCACTATTTAAATTAATTGGCGTTTTAATTACGAGTTGTTGTTGCTCCTTTATTTTTAAAATGGATTAAGACGGTAGATCGCCTTTCATAAACACGGGCGTGTTTTGTGTATAAGGCGTTCGCGATCGCGTAGTCGTAATTCTCATGGACATAATTCGCGCCGTGCTTTGCGAAGATTGGTAGATTCAAGGCGCAGGCGTAGTGAAATAAGGCACTCGCAATGCTTGTTCGATAAAAGTGCGGATCTGTCACGTGTCGCTAAGTCGTCCGAGCAATCCACGGGTCGGGTCACGGAGCGGATCGTTGAGGCCATACATTCGTTGAGGTCAGTCAGTGCTCATAATTATTTTATCTCCAATTTTGATCCCAATCTCCACACGATGTGGAGGTATGATTTAATCAAGTAGATAGGGCTAAGATTGCCAATAGATGGGATGATTGTGAGTGCGTGATCTGAAGGGAGATGCCAAAGTGTGGATAAGCGAGTGGGTCTCAAA
Organism: Diaphora mendica; assembly: GCA_949125395.1. Lineage (NCBI taxonomy): Eukaryota > Metazoa > Arthropoda > Insecta > Lepidoptera > Erebidae > Diaphora > Diaphora mendica. Next base: position 6,590,511 of record OX421319.1, read on the forward strand.
TGACCGGTCATGGACAAATTTTAAGTGATTTTAGGCCTTTGTGCTAAGACAGTTGATGTAGCAAACATTCTATATGAAGTTATGTCTACCGAATCTGACATACTACGCTGAATATGCGCGTAGATCATTATTGCATTTACAAATTGTAAGGGGTCTCAGCGACTAGCTCATATCGGCAGTTGTTATTCAAGGAATTAGGGTCACGAATGTTAAGGCATCCGTGATTCGTTTCTTCGTCACGTTAAGCAGTAGACCTACTGCTTAACGTTGTTGTTATCGTAGGATAACAGTCGTGAAGCTGCACTAACCTATCGATACCTCGCAGAAGTTCAAGCCAAAACAATCGAATAAACCTGAGGGTACTTTGACTTGTGTGTACTGTAAAAAGGGGAGTCATGATGTTAGTAAATGTTTCGCGAAACAGCGTTCACAACAGCGCGATCAGATTCATGTTAGTTTTTGTTCCCATCTGTCCACTAAGCGCAGTGATATTGTTGTCGACGTGATTCAAATTTAGTCGATAATTATTTAGGTTTGTCGGTACTAAAGTAAGAAACTACCGGCAACATATAACATTTAAATCGGAACATTGAAATGTGTAGAAGTCGTGAAGGAAGTGACACACCGTCTATCTTTGGTATCGAGTAACAATTAGAGTTAGTAAACGATTTTAAAACATTTTACCGCTCTAGAAGATATTTAAGTGTGGTACTTCAGATAAACAAAATAAAGCGGGTACTTTAATGTTTCGGTGCATTCTTGTGTGACGATTACTAGTTAGAAAATATCACGCCAGCTTTTATGGGCATAATGCAGTGCACTAGTGCCGACACGGTAATGAGTGAGTACAGAAAAGTTTGTGAGTATAATTGTAATGTGTAATGTACACAGGTAAGGTCAAAACACATTTTCATATCGAGTTTTAATGATTACATGATTTTGATGTGTGGTGTACAGAAGTAAATCATGTGTGCAATTTAAAGCGTTGCGACGCGACGGCCGTGACTTTTGGCACGTCTATGCAATTGTTTACAGAGTGACTGTCGTAGTTGGTCAAATTTTAAATTACAAATCTGTGTCACAGATTGATATTGCAAATATTTTGTTTATTGATGAAAAATAATTTCTTTATTTACCCTACCTATGCAGAATTAGTTTCTCATCACAAAATACTACCTAGGAAGTAGGAAGAACGAACAGTAATGGTCAGGTTAAACCGAGCCTATGTAAAGCTCAAGCAGTTAGTGCTTGTATGCAAGTTCAAGGAGTGAGTTATTGCAGTCTGGGTGGTAAGCAAACTTTGTTTTGTTTCTGTTTATTTTATTAGTACTTTTTGTATAATGTACTCGACTGGACACCCGACACATGTGCTGGTTTATTTAAAAGTTAGTTGACAACTAACTTTGAATTTATTTATTGCTGTTTACAATTACTAGCAGTTTTTGTTGTATCGTTGGAATCGACCCATGTAAAGCCTGATGGTCTTGGGGTGACCTTGATACACGGTGACTATGAGCTGACTATTGAGGGATCCGCTCATGGTACTTATGGTGGCCATTGAGGCCTGTATGTGGTTGTTAGTGAGCAGCCGTGTTTGTTTATTGTGTAGTAGTTGATCGATGCATAGACTATGGAAACCTTTGGCGGTAGGCAAACTTTGTGCCTGGACCTGCAGTGACTATTGTTATCAAGTAACACTTCCAACCTTTTATAACCACCTAGTTCGTTTAAATCTTAAGTGTGATGGTGTAGTGAACTTTTGAGAGGAGTTTCAATTGTTCTGTCGGAGTTCTTAAAATATAAAAAGTGGTTAAGATAATTTGCTTTGCGGGTGGTACAAATCTCGTGATCCTCCATGGGCTATTATTTTTACACAAAATACTTATAACTGACGACGACTCGAACGTCTGCTCTGAGCCTTTTGGTGGGTCATGGGAGCGCCACTCTGTCAGTGTGTTTATAAGAAATGTTACAGACGGGAAGTGGTCCGACGGAGGACGACCGAACGGGTTGTGTTCGTTGTCAAGTACGCGCAATCCAAGATCAAGTTGGATCCTGGAATGCGAGGGCCGTATCGAGTCGTCAGGGTCATGCCGAACGGTCGATACGAGCTACGACTGATAGCAGAAGCGTACGGTAAAACTACGTATGCCGCCGCTCAATATATTCGCAGCCTAGAGGGTGATGCTTGCAGCCCGTATGGGTGTGGCAGTCGCAGCCTGACTAGGTGATGCTTTGTTGAGGCTATATCCCAGTTGGGTGATGCCGTTGCAGCCTAGAGGGTGATGCTTGCAGCCCGTATGGGTGTATCAGTCGCGGCCCGAATAGGTGATGCTTTGCATCCCAGTTGGGTGATGCTTTGTTGAGGCTATATCTCGTATGGGTGATGCCGTTGCAGTCTAGTGGGTGATGCTTGCAGCCCGTATGGGTGTGGCAGTCGCAGCCCGAACAGCAGGTGATGCTTTGCAGCCCAGTAGGGTGATGCTTAACAGTATGTTCAGGGAAGCGCGATATGCGAACTTTTTGTGCCTCTGTCGCGGGGCATAGTGATTGCATTTGTGACCGTAATAAGCGAACAGACAACGAAAAGAGAACAATTTGGTTCTTTTTTTTTTTTTTTACATTTTTTTGGAATACCAACAGTATATAAATATATTTTCTAGGTCCTAAAAATAAGTAGTCTTTTATGTAATTCTCACTTCTAGTTTATAACACTAATATAATTAGACCGTCAAATTATTGTACCTGCTCCTTTGACATTAGGAAAATTTCGACCACTTGTTGTGTTCACTTTAATCATGTACAAAATAATATTTGTTACACACTTGTGTAACTTAACGAATGAAAGGTCAGCTCTACCTCCCCGTAGAACCGGCTACTACGGACCACCAAAATAGGATGGTCTACGCTGCTAACTGTCAATCTTTTCATTAGATGGTGCTCTAATCTTATCTTATCCATGATTATGATGAAAATTTTGATCGAAAATTTGGAAGGTTGGTTTTAAATGAATCCTTGGTATGAAATTGTTTTTCTTTTTTTTTAAAGAAAAAAAACTGTTTCATGTATGTTTGGAAAGTCCCCCGCGAGTCTTTTTAAATAAAATAAAAAAAATTGGTTGTGAACGTGATTAATAAAATATTGCCTTGATGAAAAGCAAAAATAATGAAGTAAGCTAACAGTGCTAAGTACTACGCTCTTTAAACCGGTTTCATGTCCAGTTTAGTTATTGAAAAAACATAAACAAGAACAAGTAAAATGTGTATTAGATAAAAACATTTATTTATTTATTGGTCTCTCATTAAATCTATCGCATATGTGTGTATAAATATCTACATATTTAAGAATAACGTAATTCACATTGCTAAAAATAGTTTCTCTCACCCTCTGGTCACTTGAACGAATGTTTAGTTTTTTTTTTATTAACGGTTGGTATTTGGTTTCCAATTTAGATTGGACTCAAAGGGATCCGGATAAGCTTTACGGCTACCTATTCAACATGATAGAAATCGAAATTACCGGTATATTTAAGACAAAAACAATAATGCAACGGCCCAAAATGACGTTCTGTGATTGGGCGACAACAGGAATATACAAAAGTAGGGAAAGGCTGTATGATTTGTATGCTGTGAAAAAGGGTAATTTTGACCCAAAATTTCATGAATATGTAAAAAATTACTCAAGGATTTTTAGGAGAGCCTGTGGTGTGGCGAAGTCTTTGTATATAAATGATAAAATTAAGTCTTCAACTAATAAAATAACAGCTACATGGAACATTATTAATAATGAAACGGGACGTTGTAAACCTCGAGATAATGATTTAAAATTAAATATCAATAATAGGTTTATAACAAACAATTTAGACATAGCTGAATATTTTAATACCTTTTTCACAAGTGTACCAGTTAGTACGACGAGTACCTTGAATTCTTGTGCGTCCGGGTCTGAACTGTTGTTAAGGGCCAATGTAAATGAATGTAAGAATCTATTTCAATTTGAATACATAAACCCCACAGATATTATAAAAACGTTTAAGTCTCTTAACTCTAAGAAAACAGGGGACTTATGGGGGATTTCAGTTAAATTAATAGAAACTATTATAATTGATATAGCACCATTTCTAGCAATAACATTCAATCGATGTGTTGATTCTGGGGTTTTTCCTAACCTGATGAAGTATAGTAAAGTAATACCTTTATTCAAGAAGGGTTGTACAACCGAACCAAGTAACTTTAGGCCAATCTCAATCTTACCGGCTATTAGTAAAATTTTTGAAAAAGTTATTTTGCAACAACTAGAAAGCCATTTTAATCTAAATAATTTATTTCACAAAGAACAATATGGCTTTACAAAGGGTCGTTCAACAATTGATGCGGGTGCAACTCTTTTGAGACATATATTTAATGCATGGGAGAATTCGCAAGATGCGATAGGTGTATTTTGCGATCTTTCAAAAGCTTTTGACTGTGTAGAACATAACACGCTTTTTCTTAAACTTAGGCATTATGGTGTTAATGGTATTGCTTTGGAACTAATCGTTTCCTACTTGAAAGATAGAATTCAACATGTAGATGTCAATGGCGCGAGGTCATCTGGATTACCTGTTACTATGGGTGTTCCGCAGGGCTCTATACTGGGTCCTCTACTTTTTCTCATATATATAAATGACTTACCATATTATTTAAAAGATCTCTGTGATATAGTTCTATTTGCTGATGATACGTCACTTATTTTTAAAGTCGATCGTAAGAAAACAGTTTTTGACGATGTGAATAGGGCACTAAATGATGTATTGAATTGGTTTATAACGAATAATCTCCTACTGAATTCAAATAAAACAAAGTGTGTGAGATTTACCATGCCAAATGTAAAACAACTAGGCACTAATCTAACTATAAATAATGAAATCATAAGTATTGTAGACTCAACAGTATTCTTAGGAATTACATTAGATAGTAAACTTCAATGGGGAGCCCAGATAGATAGCCTTGCGGGTAGACTTAGTTCGGCAGCTTATGCAGTATGGAAGGTACGTCAGCTCACTGATACGGACACAGCTAGGTTAGTTTATTTTAGCTAATTTCATAGCGTCATGTCCTATGGTATACTACTTTGGGGCAAGGCGGCTGATATTGAAACGATTTTTATTCTACAAAAACGAGCCATCCGCTCAATGTACAATTTAGGTGCTAGAGTCTCTCTTCGAGAGTTGTTTAAAGATATAGGTATTTTAACTGTTGCATCACAGTATATATTTGCTAATATTATGTTTGTTAGACACAACATTAATGACTATAAGAAAAACAGTGATGTACACAATATTAATACTAGAAACAAATCTAAACTCATTGGTACCTATCATCGATTACATAAGGTACACAACTCGTTCGAAGGTCTTGGTGTACGTTTTTATAATAAAATTCCTATACATGTAATCGACCTTCCTGTAAATAAATTTAAGCTAACTGTAAAAAATCACCTTTTTTTTTTTTTTTTTTTTTTTATGTATGGCCTGCCATAATGACTCTACTCTGCCTGATGGAAAGCATAAGCAGAATCCAAGAGTGGTGGTCACCATACTCATTGCGAATGCAGACAATGCAGTATGGCGACCCACACCATGGCGGCCTAGCGATGCTTCTGCATCTTTTAGTCTAGTCAACAAGTATGGAACTTGTTGACTAGACTATTTGGACCTCCGGTCTCGCACTCACCAACGAAACACGACAGCACGATCGCTGTCATTTTACGTTGATTTTCTGTGCGAGGGTAGTACCGCCCCGGTCGAGCCGGCCCAACCGTGCTGAAATCAGCGTGGCTCTACTACCTACCAACCTACCAAATCTACCTTATTAGGAAAGCCTACTATACGATCAACGATTATCTAAACGACAAACAAGTGAATCTAAGGTGTCATTAGAATTTAAATAGATACACACAAACTTCTTTGTCTTCTAATAAATCTAAATATTAACAAACCATTGTTAGTTGAAAGTAATGCGTGGCGATTATCATGGTAATTTAATTAGTAGTGATTTTTATCAGTATCTAGACTATGGTTTGTCATGCTCACTAAAATGTCATTGCTTGCGGTGTCGTCGTGGGGCGGGTCGTTTCCTTCCCTCTGATATGGCGAAGGAGATGATGGCTGGTCCATGCGTCATACTCGTGAACGGGTGCTGCTTGGGGTGACTGGTCGGCCTAGTCAGCGATTCTTTAGACAATACTATTATTCTGGTTCGTTCAACTGCAACCCTAGCCTCTTAATCCAGTCACGAATTATTTTCAACAGTAGATTTTGCAACTGAATGTAAGTGGATGTGCACCTTGTTTCTATTTTGTTCTATGTTTAATAGACTCAAAGCTTCAACGTTATCACTGAGTGTTTTTTTTTTTGTTTGCGCGTGATTTTGGAGCTTTTTAATAAAAGGAATTTCAGGTGGCAACAGCTTGCATACTGTTTACCTTACATGTAATACTAACACTATTGTACCTGAAAATCAGATTTTGAAAAAGAGTAGCCATGAGTTTCTTTGCCAGTATTCTTCTCATGAGCTTACGCATTTTGGAAACTGGAAGTTATGGATCGACACAGGCAGGCAGTAGATTTTGGTGTTTTCGCCTAACTTACCTCGACAATACAGCACATGCTGTGGCCTCTGTTTGTGTCGATCTATGATTTTTAACTATAGCTTCAATTTGACGTTCATAAGTGTCACTTGGTGTCTTAGATGAATAAATGATTTTGATTTGATTTGATTTGATTGATTTGTCTTTTCATAAGTTGAAAAAGTGAAATATGATTTACGAATTTCTAGTTTACATTAAAACAGGAAACAGGAGTTTAGACGATCATCCAACAATTTTTTTTTCGTCGGTTTAAAGGCATGGGCACACAAAACGTTTGAACAAATCAATTTTATGTAACCTCTGTTTAACTGTTAGCATTGGGATAGTACATGCATGTGTATGCCATAAAAAACACAGAATTACAAAAAAATTACACTTGTTTATTCACGTTTCCTATAGCGTGAACTAACATAGCTCCATTGTCTGACACGAAGGTAGAACCGGTTATACTTTTCGCCTTATCACTTGCAATAAACATTATAAGATCAGCGATTTCTTCAGAAATTGCCAGCTTTCCTAAAGGTGTTCTCTTCATTAAACTATCCCAAAAACGGTCTTGCGTAGCCTTATCAATGCCAATAGTTTGTACGATGTCAGTTCGCACTAAACCTGGATTGACACTATTAACTCGAACTCCTTTCGGTGCAAACTCAATGGCAGAAGACCGGGTGAAATGATCTAGGGCAGCTTTCGATGTGTCGTAAGCAAATGTTTCTGCTAATGCTAACCGTAAAGCTGCTACGCTGGAAATGTTGATGATATTGCCTTTCGTTTTGATAAGATGTGGTGCACTCAGGTGTGTTAGGTAGACAGCTGCGCGTAGGTTCGTGGCTATTACCTTGTCAAAGGTTTCCATGCAGTTTTCAGATAAAATAGATTTAAAGCTTATTATGCCCGCGTTATTTACTAAAACATCAAGTTTGCCGTAATGGATTATGGTTTGACTAACCATCTTTTTAACGGCTTCGTCGTTAGTCACATCAGTTTCAAAAAGCAGAGGCTTAGAATCGGCGGTTGTACATATTTCAGAGACCTTATTCAGTCGGTCTTTGTTTCTTCCAACTAGAGCAACACTTGCTCCGTTTTGTACAAATTTTATTGCTGTTGCTGCTCCAATCCCCGAACTGGCTCCAGTGATCAACACAACTTTGTTAAGAAAACTCATTTTATGCTTATCTAAACGGCAGATAGTTATGAACTGATTAGTTGCCCACTTAAAATATCTTTATATATACAAGTACGAGTAGGTACCTAATCGAACTTTGGCCAGAACATTACTGACTTAAGGTGCGTTTTTAGCAACCAGAACAGATTTCAGTCATTAATATTAACTTAACTATAAAATACTTTTCTAAGTCAGTTTACGCATGCATAATTTATATGTAGGTCTTAGATCAAATAAAAAAGGTAGATAACGCACCGCCTTGTTCTTGTTGAAGGCTTGAAGCAGTAGTTCCAAGTAAACACACGCGATACGCACTATGCTATTAGCGGTGCGTTATCTACCTTTTTTTATTTGATCTAAGATGTAGGTAGGTATACCTAAATAAAAATGAATCACGGTAATGTAGGTATGTACCTACGCGCATAACTTCCGATCGACTGCACCAAGTTGGATATTTTTTCATGTGTTTTTTATTGTCAAGATAATGTTTGTATAGAAGAAAATTATGTTATAACCGGAATTGTTAATTTTTCTTAGTCCGCGATTGTACAACTACCCTTGGGAAGCTGAGGCGGGTATAAATACTAAAAACAGTTTTAAAATATGGCGGTACAAAGTTCACCGGGTCAGCTAGTAATAATAATAACCTCGCACCTTATTACGGAGTCAAGGTCAAGATGAGGCCAAGCAAGGTTACAAAGGGTCATCGTATCACTGGAGGCGGGTAACGGAGGGCAAAAAGTCGTGGTATAGTCTCGCCGCTTATGGAAACCCTACCAGTATTCAGAGCTCTAGTACCTAGTTCTTTTTTTTTCATTTTTATAGAATAGGGGGCAAACGAGCAGACGAAACAGTTTCCATATACGCAGTCTCGCCATAATCTTGACAGTTGTGGTAAATCCGTCTAAGATCCAAATTATTCTAGTGACCAGTCTCAGGATAGTATAAATAAGGGGGCGTTCATAAATTACGTGAGATGTTTAAGGGGGGTAGGGGGTCGAGTCAAATCTCATTTAATCTTACGTTGGAGAGAGGGGGGGTCTCGGCAAATATCACACAATTATTTTTTGTGATTGAAACAAAAAAAAATTATACTATTTTGTTCCATTTAATCCAGATTGTACATGCTTAAGATTTAATCTTAAGCGTAATCGTAATACGATTAAGATCATTCACTAATTCGTTCGAAAGAAAATAATTTCATTCATACTTCGACGTTACAGCACCAGCTAAGCAAGCGCGTATGTTCCGCAAAGTGCGACCCTCACGGATTGTCACAAGACGAGCTAATGAGTTACTGTGCGCAAGCGCCAACGGCTTAGAGTGGCTAGATCAGAACGAAATTGAAGGAGCAGATGATTTTACTGAAAATCATATGGACATGTTGGTTCCAATAGTCTCTCTTGAGACCGCGCATGATTCTCCATGGACTGAATTAGAGTAGATTTTCTTTTTGTAATCACAGTAGTTACGATTTAAGTATTCTATTGTAAATTTTTTACTACACTTATAATTAAACTCTCAGCAATATTGATTACTAGTCTTAACTAGTCGTAAATAAAAGAACGAAGCATTTTTTTTTCTTTTTACAAATACAATCCAACGCGCTTACGTAAGAAACACACATTTTGAAAAATCTCACGTGAGATTGGGGGATGGGGGAGGGGGTTGAATAAAATCTCACGACATCTCACCGTATAGAAAATTTAAAAAAACACCTCACGTAATTTATGGACGCTCCCTAATAGACTGGACACAACTGCGGAACATCTTGTTTAACGGTACTGGATTACCTATCAGTGAGTTCGTACTTAGTCTTGTGATTAAAAAATCTAGGAATTTATATTGAAAATACCTTACCCAGCCCCTATTAGCGATAAGGCCGCTATATGTACACGGTCGTTAATTTGATGTAGATAGGTAGGTACTCCTATACGTACTAAACTACACTAATTTCAAACTCGCAAAGCATATTCTAATTCTCCTTTACCTGTATATATAATGATAATCCTTTATAATTTTCCTAAATCCTACATTGAAATTAAATTGAAAAATAGTTATTTGTTATACAAGAGTGCAAAGTTGCTTTTTAACCGCGTGCTCAATTTTGATGACCGAGCAAGGGAAGGATTCTAAAATTAGAATCCTGAGCTTTAGCGAGGGAATCAAAATTGAGCACGAGGTGAAAAATCTTTGCACTCGAGTGCAACACGTAACTTTTCATCCCATCTCAGCGAGGAAATGACTAAATACAAAAAAAGCATTTAAAATCACAAGATACTTTTGTTTCAGTTTAGGTATTAATATTTATTAAGTACTACATTGTGATAGGGAAGTATTACAGAATAATCTTTAAATTATTTCACATAGTAATACTTAGGTATAATTAAGAAAAATTGAAAGTAACGTGACTACAGTTACTTAGTTGTTTTCATGTTTCTTGTTTTTAACCTAAGGTTTTAACAATATGACGTGAAAAGAAAATGGCGCGGGCAAAGCAAATAAAAAAAAGTGCACCAAGAAGGTTCCGACTTTGTGTTTTTTACAAATTATTGTATGATAAATTTGGCACCATAGAGGTAGAAGTAGGTAAATAGGTTTAATGATGTTTTGAATTCACAAACTTAGTGCACACGATGTTCTAAATTTATCCTCCAGCGGATAAAATCGGCTTTTGCACTCAGATATCGAGGATCAAAAATGCTCTTTCCGAGACTGATGGGGGGATGAAAATATTATTTGCTTCGATATGCCTAATATATTAGGAAAAGGATATTAGGAAATTATAATTCATTAATTGATACTTTTGTATAGAGCTGTGTCAAGGAAACAATTATTTTGACTCTTGACAATTTTAATTGAAAACAAATACTTATTATTGACAGATAAGCTATGAGAATATTGTCTGTGACCTAAGTGAGTCGGTAGATTTGAGCCGAAGTCGCGTAGTGCGTTAGAATAGTTTGATAGGGTGGAATTGGCACATTACGATATTCTTTGAAGTAAGTGTAAAAAAGAGGGAGTACTTCACGAGTTGGTTAACACTTTGAAGTATTAATATGGAGAGAGATTAGTCGACAATAAATTGAATTAAAAAGCTTTTAAAAAACAAGCTTTTACTGGAATGCCTCGAGACGAATCAAACGAGTCCAAACTCGATCATGTTGCGAGGTTTCTTTACAGAGTTCCTATGGCCACCTTCCAACTCCAGCATTAGATCAGCTCCATGTCATTAGTGTATTGTCACGCTGTATACATATGCTTGCAAAATTTCAGCAAAATCGGTTGAAGATATCTGCTTCAAAATTGATTTGCAAGATTCCACCCGAACATACAAGCATACATACATACATTGCGAATTAATAAAAAGCTTGTAAAAAGCCTGCCAAAATGATGGGCGAAACGGGAAATTTCCTTTATAGCGCGAATATGCGAGGCGCCTGACATGAGCTCGCGAGCGAATATGAGCATTTTGGTGACTGACTGTACTTACACTTATAAATAATAAAAAACGTGAGCCATCACGTGACGCCTGGCAGATGTGAAACATCGAAATTGTTTTGTATACAAGTAAAATTTTAACAAAATAAAAACCGACTTCAAGGTTCGACTCGATTTCTCCGGTTTACCCACGCCTATAGATGTTTCACATAAAAAAATTACAATACACAATGGTATAGTAGCGAAGCGTCCACGGCAATACTTGCCACGCCAAAAATCAGGTTTACCCCTCGCCTGTAGATGTTTCACATCAATAATTCAATTCTACAGGAAATAAAACACGAACTACGTGCAGACATAAATGGTTTTTATGTAACCACAACTTAACTACATAATATCACAAAGGAAGGTAGGTTTTCCTGATACTGTGATATTATAGTCTTATATGCTAAGATAGATATAGCTAGGCACAAAATTGGTTTTATATATATTATATAGTATATTATAAGCGTTATTGCGTACACGATATGTAAATATTTTTAGTACAAGATGATTAACACTCACAGAATTACTACACCAAAATTTTACGTTTTTTTGTTAACGTTCCCTACGGTGGGAACTAACATGGTTCCATTGTCTGACACAAAAGTAGAACCAGTTATGCTTTTCGCCTTATCACTCGCAATAAACATTACAAGGTCAGCGATTTCTTCAGGACTCGCTAGCTTTCCTAAAGGCGTTGTCGTCATCAAATTATCCCAATGACTGTCTTGCATAGTCTTATTTACGCCTAAGGTCTGCAAAATGTCAGTTCGTACCATACCTGGATTGACATTGTTTACTCGAACTCCTCTCGGTGCAAGCTCAAGGGCTGAAGACCGAGTGAAATGATCCAGGGCAGCTTTAGATGTCTCGTAAGCAAATGTTTCTGCTAATGATATCCGTAAAGCTGCTACGCTAGAGATGTTGATGATATTGCCTTTCGTTTTGATAAGATGTGGTGCACTCAGGTGTGTTAGGTAAACCGCTGCGCGGAGGTTCGTGGCTATTACCTTGTCAAAGGTTTCCATGCAATTTTCAGATAAAATGGATTTAAAGCTCATTATTCCCGCGTTATTTACTAAAATATCAAGTTTGGCATAATGGTTTATGGTTTTACTAACCATCTTTTTAACAGCTTCGTCATTTGTCACATCAGTTTCTAAAAGCAGAGGCTTAGAATCGGCGGTTGTACATATTTCAGAGACCTTATTCAGTCGGTCTTTGTTTCTTCCAACTAGAGCAACACTTGCTCCGTTTTGTACAAATTTTATTGCTGTTGCTGCTCCAATCCCCGAACTGGCTCCAGTGATCAACACAACTTTGTTCAGGAAACTCATTTTATGTTTATCTAAACGGCAGATAAATATGAACTGTTTAGTTAGCAGTTCAAAATATCTTTATATAAACACATTAGTAAACTAGCTAAGCCACCCGGCGTTACCCACGATTGTTTTTGTACCTTTAAAGACGAAGCTTGTTTGAAAAAAGTGGTCTCAGTTACTTCTTATATTATCAGCTATCTGACAGTGAAAGTCCCGTCAAAATCAGCTGTTTCTGAGATTAGCCGAAACAAACTGACAGACAAAAATTATTAAAAATATTTTTGATGTAAGTTTCTTAAATAATTCTGTTAATCTGAAAAGCTGTTAATTTAAAATTACAAACAAACACTTTTATTTATTTGTATAGATCATCTTTAGTCAAGGTCACAACGACTTAAGGTGTGGTTTTAACAACTGCAACAGATTTTAAGAACGTATTATGAATATAGCGTCACCATATTAACAATAAATTTGGAATTTAATATGATACGGTAATGATGCACTGTATATATCTGTATATATTTATATGATAGGTAACATAGTACAAGTTTTCTTCCTTAAAATACTTTTTCTAAGTCAGTTTACGTAGCTATTGATATTAATTGATTGATCAATATCATTCGAGTCTTGCGTCTACTTCATATATGAGTATGTAATAACCTTTTTCGGTTTTTCTACCGTTCAACCAATAAAAATGTTAGTACATCGTTTAAGACTTGGCGTGACATACCTACACTATTAGCGATTTTTCTTATGTTCTGGAATTCTGGAGTTGTATAAGTTTGTAGTATTACATTTCATGAAACAGGCTTTTTAGTCTCTATTTTATGTTGTCTATTGTCTTTTATGTGACTTAACTTTATTATGTTTACATAATATATAATACAGACAGTAAGATATATACATATATTATATGTTCATATAATGAAGTAAGGTATATGCAGTTGCATACAGGGTTACTGGTTAAGTCGACCTAGATACTTTAGGATTGTTGTAGTGGCCAATATTGCAAATAGTTTTTACTATAAAATACCTTATCCAGAAGTTAACCATTTTGAAAATTTAAGAAGCCTTTTTAGGTTTTACAAAACGAGACCCTTTCATACAACAGGATGCTTTGAGATCATCTGTTTCTGATTTGCAAGAAGCCAACGGCTGAGTGCCACCACTGCGATAGCCGCACCGTGGACTGGTGTTCCAATTCTCTGGCTCGGTTATACGATTACGGCCACAGTACGGGGCGAGAGCGTGAGAGATCGCAGAACGATCTCCGTCTTCCATAAACGCAAGACTGGGGTGACAGGTGAGGTCATCTGTCACCTGTCACCATAGTAGAAGCAGACCGGGGCAACGACGCGGCGCGCATTAAAAATGGTTCCCTTGAGGGAATAGGTACTAGAATCAGGTAATTTAAAAAACTAATCATACCAAATATACATAGGTACAACAGTAATAAAATAAAAAGTAAACCTTCATCTTATAAATTAGGAGAATTGTAATGTTATTCAGAGGACCTTTAAGAATTATTGCTGTTTTCTTTGTTTGTGTAATTAACTACTGATTACGTACAACTATGGGAGCTTATTACTTGTTATTAAAATAAAAGAAGAACACTTATTTACACTACAACTACGTAACTAACTTAGACAACTTCTGACGTATATTAAATGTTTTTCCAGTTTTCCCGTGATTATCAGAATATAGATTTAAAACATATTTATTGAAATACCTACTTATGGTCATAATGATAAATTATTACAATTAGAGAGCTACTTAAATATTTAAGTTTAACACATTTTTTAACCGACTTCAAAAAAAGGAGAAGGTTTCTCAATTCGACCGTATTATATTATTTTTTTAATGTATTTTCGCGGATAACTTTGTCGTTTATGAACTGATTTTGATGATTCTTTTTTTAATGGAAAGGAGATATCCCAACGGTGTGGTACCATGATAAGGACACTAACATCCAAGGGCGGATCCAGCTTTGGCGCCAGGGGGGGGTCATCAAGTCGTGGTCAAGTCACAAGAAGTTATAATTTAATTTTGATACTAAATAGATACAGATAAAACGTAGGTATTTCAATAATGTATGTAGGCGTAATAATGTAAGTAATGTACTTGGTTTTCCCGGTCTGTTTCCGCACTTGAGCTTGGACGCCCAGGCTGCCCCTCGTATTATTTGGGTTGTTTTGCCCGGGGTAAGAGCACAAATAACATGGCAGTCATGGTACCTCCTACCACATGGTCGTGGACCTTTGCAACATCAGGGGATTGTATAGTAACCTTAATGTTGTCCATCACCACCTTGAGACGGCATAGCCAACCTTGCTTTTCTTGACCGAGACACAGATATCGTCTCCAGCAAACACTCCTACCTCACTCACCCTGGGTACAGACTAGAACACTCCTTCATGTCTAAGGGCGGAATGTGCGTGTACGTTTGAGACGATAGCAGTTTTCGTCGCCTCAGCAATCTTGAAGGTAGGGACTTCTCAATGTTACGGATCCGTGTAGGCGACCTTGTCAGTGACGACCACTCCCGCGTCTATAGATCCCATAGCGGTTATGCCTAAACTGATCAACTCATTGAGAATATCCAGATGGCTACAGACTTCGTGCAGCAGCAGATCTCGTTCGCAGAGATCGTCTTACTTTGTGATTTTAACGCCCACCACGCCGACTGGCTTAGTAATAAAACGGATTTCCCACGCGAGTCTCAAATGTGGAGGGTCAGAATTCTTCATTGTTGGACCTTTTGCTGACTTTCATCTAGACGGTTACAATGTATCTGTAGACGCTCCACTTAACTCCAAGACCAAGGATATTCCTGTTAGGGTTAACCTAACCGAAATAATCTGTTATTAACCCTTTTGGAAATGGGTTATCCTAAATTTCGGAATTAACATAAATATATGTTACCGAATTAAAACTGATAACAGGTATAGTATAAAATAGGATAATGACGGTTAACCTTAACCGAATTGATATAGGTTTCTGGATATTTGAAGGTCCATGATTCATTCTTCGTTACAGTCGTCGGGGGCCTTCATTATTTGCGTGGAATCGGGGGAGATGGGTCTCGTACATAACATGTATTTTTTTTTTACAAGAGATCAAGTAAAATTGCTTAATTTTCGAATTGCGTTAAGTCGCGTCACGTCGTAAAATAACCGAAATCTTGGGAAACTGACTTTGAAACGGTTACAGATTGATTCGTTAACCGTTTACAACGCATACCATTATGCATGGGTTTTTCAACCCCTGCCTCAGACCATTGCCTTGTCCGGACTACAGTGCCTATCACACCCTCGCCGCGATCGCGAGTCGCACGCATCCCAGGTTCCCGCCGGATGATCCCAACGCCGCTGCTGATTCTGTTGCTGATGTGGTGGTGCAGGGTATGGAGCTTTTCATTCCATCCTTTGTGGTCCCCATTGGTGGCAAATGTCAACCCTGGTTTGGTCCATCTTCCAAAAAGGCTTCTCGTAGGAAGCAGAGCTTGAAAAAGACAACACAACTTTGCGTCCAGGACCTTCAAGCGAGACATTGCAAGTTGCAAAGGCGAAGTCGGAGCCGTTGTTAGGATTCGTGAGAAGCTTGAGCGTCTTTCTCCGGGAACTCGGGCGTTCTGGTCTCTTGCCAAGGCTATCGAAGAGAATTTCTGTAAGCTATCCTTTCCACCTCTACACATAAGAAATCACAAAAAGCTTCTTTCGAAGCTCCCTTCCCATGGGCTTCCTGTGAAATAATGTCACAAACTTTTTAGCAGATAGAAGCATAAAGGTCGTCGCGTCTGTGAATGCTGCTGTCACCCAAGGCTGTGTGCTATCGCCTACTTTGTTTCTCCTCGATTTGAATGACATGTTGCAAATTAGTGGCATTCATTGTTACTCGGATGACAGCACGGGCGAGTATGTCCTCATGGAGGTTGGCACTGTGCGCTTTTCTAGAAACTTTCTACCTCGCACAATGAAACTGTGGAATAAACTGTCGCCGGCGGTATTCCCGGACCAATACGACCTTCAAAATTTCAAGAAAAAACGAAGGTACTCCTTTTAAAAGGCCGGCGACGCACTTGTGACGCCTCTGGTGTTGCGGGTGTCCATGGGTGGCGGTAATCGCTTTCTATCAGACGATCCCTCTGCTCGTTTATCACATAAAAAAACTTAGCCTCTTGATTGGGCCATTGTGCATGGGTTTAGAAGTAGGTACATACCTATAGGTAGGTTTTTCTTTCACGTTTCCTCCCAAAACGCGTTATCACTTCTATTGCTACTTCAATGGGTAAGTTTTTATGGATGTGGAGAAGTGTCAGTCTGGTTAGACGTTCTTCAACCATTGAAACTCTTAGCCACGATTAAATTCTATATTATTGTGTACGATTAAAATGTATATTGTGACAAAAAATGTAAGAACATTATGTTTGACAATTTAATTTAGGTCATGGACACAGCCCAGCGGGGGGTCATGACCCCCATGACCCCCCCCTGGATCCGCCCTTGCTAACATCTGATGATGGCATCCAAGAGATATCGAGTCGAACCTTGAAGTCGGTTTTTATTTTGTTAAAAGTTTTCTTAGCCTAAATATTTGAAACGGTTTTTATATTTTGTTTTAGTTTATCTATTTGGTCTTCCAGTACGTAAAAACCAGTTACTTATATTACATTAGATTTACCCACTAAGATCGTGGGTATAGTAAATTATTTAACTCTTTTTAATGATATAGAGCAACGGTCGGCAACAGGCGGACCGCGGTCCGTTTGGGGACCGCGAAAGGTGGAACCGCGGACCGTCAAAAATTTTAATGTATTGTATACAATGTACATATTAAAATACGTAGACAAGGTATCCTATACCTTAATTGATTCATAAAATATTTAAAGCCAAATATAATCTTATGTCTTAGTTTTCCGTCTTACTTTAAGTTGCATAGTTAACCTATTTTACAAGAAACTACCACTGAACCAAAATATTTTTGTACATACGTTAATATGGATCAAAAACAGCGAAAAGCGGACAGTGAAAATAGGACGTTTCTGGCGGAATGAACTGAACAACATTGTTTTACGCTGCCTGATAGGCCTCAAGCGGTTCCAGTGTGCCTTATATGCAATAAAACTGTCGATGTTATTAAAAGTGATGATAATATTCCCTATGATGCAGAAGCATCACCAGGCCCCCATAGTGTGCGTCACTATTGTGCATTGTTGCATTGTCTGTATTCGCAATGAGTATGGTGACCACCACTCTTGGATTTTGCTTATGCTTTCCATCAGGCAGAGTAGAGTCATTTTGGCGAGATTTAACATCTATTACTAAACCTAACATCAGCTATGATAAAATGGTGTCGTATTCAAATGACGGGGCCCCACAAATGATTTGCAAATAAAATGATTTAGGAAAGAGAATCAAGGCTGCACGGTTGGCCTAGTGGTTTAAGCGGTCGCCACGCCGCTTCCTACTGCGCCAAGTGTTGCGGGTTCAAATCCCACATGGGACAGCACTTTGTGTGATCCACAAATTGTTGTTCTGAGTCTGGGTGTTCTTTGTGTCCGTTTCATGTATGTTTGTAAAAGTCCCTAATGCGGGAGTTGTCTTTTTAAGAAAAAAAAGGATAAAAATGCAGGTCTAATGTCGCATCAGTGTATAATTCACCAGGCAGCACTTTGTGGAAAACTGAGTGATACACTGAAAGAAAGTATAAGCCGTGCCAATTATAATCTTCAATTCCTACACTTCCACATGTACTAAAATTTATATTGACCTTTTAATTATTAATACGTATTTTCTACTTGGATAATTGGTAGTCCGCCATTGCATACTTTTAAAAAAACCTTTTGTACATCGTTTGTTTGAGTGAGAATCTGAGAAACATTTATCGCATACGGAGTTTTGGAACCGATATGACCTTTGAAGCTTCAAAAAAGAGTATCTTCTGAGTTACAAGAATCTATGGGCAATCACTTTTCACTAAGCCCGTAAGCTTGTTTGCCCACTATATCGTAAAAATCTCCCAACTAGACCCTCGTTTGAGAGTGATACCATTAGTATGTAGGTATATTGGAACTCATGTTATACCCGGAGCAGAGAGTAGTGAACTCATCACAGTTCTTAGGATTCATGGGTTAATAAATACGTACGTACATAGTTGGTAACCTTAGAATAATAACGCAGTAACTTAGGTATGGATATAAACGAGACTTGGCGTAAACTTTGATTATTGGAATCGTTATAAAGATTATATTCAATTACTTAATTTGTATTTTATTGGTACTACATTATACAAAGTTTTAATGGAACTATATTGTTATTTATGGTAACTGTAATCCACTTTACGAAGTACTAAACTGGCTACTGACACTAAGAAGTTTTAATATATTCGAGTAAAATATTGTCTTTTCAGTATTTTTGTTGCTATATTACCTGGCTTGCCATGTTGCCTACAAACTTTGGAATTTTCTTGTTCATTTAGATCAGACGACATAAACTATTTCAAAAATAATTTTCGAAACACTTCGCCGCAGCATACTTAACTGAAAATTATTTTTATATAGGTAACAAAATGATGGTGAAATTATATTTATGGACAGTCGTCTATAAACATAAAGTGCGATATAAATAAGCCAATTTTGATACACTTCATTAAAATTGATTTGTATCTCATTTTCGCTTAATAAGTTTGACGAAAGGAAATTTGAATGATTATCAATATTTTTTTTACCGTTGGAGCGACGCTTCGGCATGCATGGGCCGGCTCGACCGGAGTGATACCACGGCCTCACAGAAAACCGGTTTGAAACATCGCTTGCGCCGTGTTTCACCGAGTGAGTGAGGATACAGGAGGCCTATACCCCAAATTATTGATCAGTAGCCGATCCCGAGTAATCTTGGGAATATAAAGGCTAGAAATACGATGATGACATTATCGATTTTGGTAAATTTACCAATCTTACGAATTGATTTCATGAAAACTTAATGTACCTATATGTAAAATAATTGAAAGTGTAGTATCAAATGGTTGAATTTTATTCATATTATGATAAGATATTAGACGTAAATTCTTCTTCTTTAAGTATTCAAGACATTTCTTCAGACAGTTTCTGTGAGTCTTGCAACTAAAGGTAATAACATATGATTTAGCCATTGCACTTCTGAGATTACAAATATAATGGCATTTTGGCTGGTGGGTGTCTGTGTCGAACTGTTTCTTTTTTGGTTTTGCGGTCCTCGACAAAGACGAATGAACTCATTGTAGACAGACGGATGTGCATAACAATCAACAATTTTACAAATAATAATTGGAAAATATTTTTGAGGCCCTTTGAATTTCACTATAAATACTTGCAATATAACACGTATATAAGGTGCAATATTGCAACTGAAACGTTGTACCTACCTTATTATAAAAAACTAAAACAATTATTCATTTCAAAGTTTCATAAATAGTTGCTGCTGTACTAAAATATGACATAAGCCGCAAAAAACGTGGCCCTTCACTTATTTATAAGACTAAACATAGTTTAATAATTTATTACAAAAACATAATGACATTTAAAGATAATAATTGGTTGGCCTGAAATAATTGTATCTAATCTGTTAATTTTTAAATCATTCTTACGTTGAATGGATAGTGATGATAGTAAGAAAACCGATCGTTACTAAAATAGGTACATGCTCTAAAATATATAGCATATATGTAGCAAATATATAGCAAATATATAGCAAGAGCATTCCTAAAACTTACATAAATGTAAGAAATTAGGGACGTAGGATCACGTTTAGAAGCTCCTACAATAAATCCTACTTTATCTTATTTTTAAGTTGTAAAAGTACCTACCTGTCGCTGTTCACGAGCGAAGACGGTTCGATAGTTCCAGTGTTCGACGCTGTAGATAGGATGGTGGTCGGTAGCATTGAAATCTTTAGAGAGTTGTTTACAACTAGGTAAAGCTAAATGACAAAGTTCTCACTTCTTTCAGCCATATAACTATCTACTATAGATGTAACACATTTATTATGCTCTTCTCAAAAGTGTGTGAGTTATTATTTATTAAGTACCTACCTTTTAAACCATGACGGAATTTTAAACAAACATCAAGAACATCTGTAAAGATTTTTACATTTTATATTGATGGATGGGTAACTGTCACCATTAACGACTTGAATATTTCACCAATATGTCTGTTGCTAAGATAGCTATTTCTATTACTTGCATAAATTGCGCTAGATTCAAAATTATATATTTGTACATTCTGACATAACCAGAAATAGGTTTTGATCTGGTAGGCTATTTGGGACATAAATAACAGAATTATATAATACTTCAAAATGTGTACACCTTTGCATGGCGGGATTCCATTTCCCAATTTCTTTCCAAGATAATGTAGGTACTAACAAACGCTTAGTCGTGTACAACTTTTCTATAAGTAACCGTGTTGTAATCCTTTCTCTTAACTTAAATTATGCTGAGACAATTGCATACATAATGTAATGTCGTTAACAAAAACCCGTATACTTAACTATTTACCCCTTGATATAAGAAATAAACGCGTGTACCGACGTATATACCGACGTATATTTTCACGGTGGGAGAGCCACGCTTCGGCATGAATGGGCCGGCTCGACCGGAGTGATACCATAGCCTCACAGAAAACCGGTGTGAAATAGTGCTTGCACTGTTTCACTGAGAGAGTGAGGATCCCGGAGGCCGGTAACGCTATTGTGACGCCTTTGGTATTGCGGGTGTCCATGGGCGGCGGTAATCGCTTACCATCAGGCGATACGTCTGCTCGTTTGTCGGCCAATTCCATAAAAAAAAAATGTTGTGAGTATTTATGTACTGAAATGTTCATATTGCGTTCTGTATTGACGACTGTGCGTTATACCGCAACCCATTTTATATGGTTCTCTCAGACAGCGCAAGAGTGATAGTGTTATGTGGTAAAGAAGTATGAAATACAAACTTTTATAATTTACCATAATTTATACCCAACTACGCAAGGTATCAAATAAACAGAGTATTGGTTTTCCCAGTTAATCTTGTGCATATTATTTACACACATTTGTATATAGAAGGTTTGCTTGGCACCTAGAGCTTTGAAGAAAGGTATTAATTTGGAAATTGGATTGCATAAAGTATCAACTTTACATTTTGAGCAGCTCGTGAAGTTAATAAACATCAGTTATCAGTTCTTTAATTGTTCGATAACTAAGCTAGGTAGGTATGGCAACCGGATAAGGACTTGGGAAACTTGAATTCTCGCATAATAATACTATTTGATAATAATCTAAATGCCTAGATTAATTTTAGTAGTAGTAGTTAGTAGTAGTAAAACCAAAACCCTTGCTATGTTATGTATTATACATATACTCCTAATAAAATTGGTTAAAGAGCTGAAACATGATGACGATGGCGATGATTTGTCTATTATTGCTAATCCTGCAGATTACTCTGCATTACTAGCAGTTATTTCCTTAACAAGTTATTTCTAATTTTTACCTTCCAGGAAAACATTTATATTTCTACCGTATTATATTGTACTATTACAATACTGTTATAGTACAATTGGTTCCTTACGTATTAAACATGGTCAGTGGTGAGACTAGTCGGATGCAGATTATATTTTGCGGTCAGAGTAAAAATAGAGAAAGCACCGTGCGAACGCACAACTTGACTATCAATCAGATACGAAATCAATGTCGACTTTACAGTCAATATACCACAACATTAGTTCACATTGGAATGATACATTAAAAATGTATTAATTTTATTGCAGCCTTAAATGCTTAGGATAGATTACGACCAATAAGTATATGTATATTTGAAATCTAGCTGATACAATGAATTTACATCACCAAAACGATTTAATTACCTATTTAGTATGCCTAAGGTCAGTGTTATTTGTGAAGAGCGATGAAAAGGCAACGAAAATCAAGGCAGATAAGTATTAGTTATAAACATAATCAAATATATCAAGTGGTACGCTTTAAAATAACTAAAACACCTTTACATTTACACACATGTCATTGATCTGTGGTCCAAAGAAATTTTAATGACATTTCGAAAGCTACTTTTGGCTATTAAAGCCCGTATTCGGGTGAATACGGGCCTTTAGGCGAAGTGATGCGAAGCAAATTGCTCTAATACCTTAGAGAAATAAGTAAAGGGCGTTACTTTCAGTGTATAAACGATACACAATTAAAAATAAATTCAGAAAACATAATGATAGAGAATTTAAAGGAAACCGAAATATTTCTGCTAGAATAAATCCAAGAGGAAACTTAAGACATGGAACTATTATTATCTCGGCTTTATACCAGAGAATCATTTCCCTTCGGTTCTTTTATCATCCCTTGTATAAGAAACCAATGTACTGCACCTAACTCGTCAAAATTAACTCTTCCGATCACATTGATATCGAGAAGTTGGACTAACTGGTTAACGATGACTAACACATTCTTTTAGATATCATACCACGGCAACGTTTACACAGATATTTGTGGATGTTCACTATCAGCCTTTTTGAATTTTACATCTCTTTTATATTTGCAAAAAATAAAAAGTAAAAAACAGCATTATATTTGATCACTTTGCTCACATAGCAATGCCGATAACTGACTTGTACCTAATGCTATAAGATAGAGTGAATATGAAGAGAACATGGCATGGATACAAATTCTCTCATTACTATCTATTAATTTCTCTAATATCTATTTGTACTAAATAAATTTGATAAAAAAAACGTTTTAAAAACAAGCTTTTATTGGAATGCTCTAAAAAGAATAAAATAAAGTATTCCTTGAAAACTTTTCTATCAACTTATAATGTCATTACACAATTTATATTATACAAAAGCTTGTTGCGAGATTTGCCTGTGTAGATACGAAAGTCAATTAAAGAACTTGATTTGACTGATATCAATGTTTAAAATTCTCAAACTAAGTAAATACTGGTAACGAAATCTCGCAACAAGCTTTTGTATAATATAAATTGTGTAATGACATTATAAGTTGATAGAAAAGTTTTCAAGGAATACTTTATTTTATTCTTTTTAGAGCATTCCAATAAAAGCTTGTTTTTAAAAAGTTTTTTTTTATTTAATTTATTTTTTACTTTTTAGTTATCGCTGGACAGGTTTTTTAGTCTGTTCATCTCATTCAAACGCATCAATATTGTAAGACATCGACGACCGAAGTACCTACTTATCAAGACAAATCCTATGAACTAGGTGTTCATAGGATTTGTCTTGATAAGTAGTTAATCAACTTCATCGTCAAACCCTGGTTACCATTTAAAACTAAATACTTGACTAAACTAATTTGAATATTCTAATCTCGACGGTGTTGCGTCGTTTCATTACAGAGTTCCCATAACCACCTTTCGGCTACATCATCACACCCTGGCTACTATCAAAACATAAAATACTCGTCAAGACGTCAAAACGAATCAAACGATTCCAAGCTCAATAGTGTTGCGTCGTTTATTACAGAGTTCCTATGACCATCTTCCGGCTCCATCATCAGACTCTGAATACTATCAAAACATAAAGTACTTGTCAAACAAATCCAACGAGTACAAACTCGATGGGTTACGTCGTTTCATTACAGAATTTCCATGACCACCTTCCGGCTCCATCAGCAGACCCTGGATACTATTAAAACATAAAATACTCGTCAAGACGTCAAGGCGAATCAAACGATTCCACACTCAATAGGTTTCGTCGTTTAAAACAGAGTTCCTGTAACCATCTTGCGGCTCCATTATCAGACCCTGGATACTATCAAAATATAAAATACTCGTCAAGACGTCAAGACGAGTCAAACGATTCCTCACTCGACGTAAAAAAAAACTCGACTGTAAAAAAACGACGAAACACGGGTTTCGTCGTTTTTTTACAGAGTTCCTGTAACCATCTTGCGGCTCCATCATCAGACCTTGAATACTATCAAAACATAAAGTACTCGTCAAGACGAATCAAACGGTTTTAAGCTCGATGGTGTTGCGTCGTTCCATTACAGAGTTTCCATGGCCACCTTCCGGCTCCATCATCAGACTCTGAATTCTATCAAAACATGAAATACTCGTCGTCAAAACGAATCAAACGATTCCACAGACAATGGATTTCGTCGTTTCATTACAAAGTTCCTATGACCACCTTCCGGCTCCATCATCAGACCCTGGATACTATCAAAACATAAAATACTCGTCAAGACGTCAAGACGAATCAAACGATTCCTCACTCAATGCGTTTCGTCGTTTTATTACAGAGTTCCTGTAACCATCTTGCGGCTCCATCATCAGACTCTGGATTCTATCAAAACATAAAGTACTCGCCAAGACGCATCAAACGATTCGAACCTCGATGGTGTTGCGCCATTTCATTACAGAGTTCCTATGGCCATCTTCCGGCTCCATCATCCGACCTTGAATACTATCAAAACATAAAGTACTCGTCAAGACTGCGCGGTTGGCCTAGTGGTTTAGGCGGTCGCCACGCCGCTTGCCAATTCGCCAAGTGTTGTGGGTTCAAATCCTACACGGGGCAACACTTTGTGTGATCCACAAATTGTTGTTCTGAGTTTGGGTGTTAATTGTGTCCGTTTCATGTATGTCTGTGAAGTCCCCCGTGATACAGAATGTTTATTCCTAATGCGAGAGTTGTCTTTTTTAAAGAAAGAAAAAAAAAAGACGAATCAAACGATTCCAAGCTCGATGGTGTTGCGTCGTTCCATTACAGAGTTTCCAGGGCCACCTACCGGCTCCATCATAAGACTCTGAATTCTATCAAAACATGAAATACTCGTCGTCAAAACGAATCAAACGATTCCACACTGAATGGATTTCGTCGTTTCATTACAAAGTTCCTATGACCACCTTTATCAGGCTCCATTATCAGACCCTGGATACTATCAAAATATAAAATACTCGTCAAGACGTCAAGACGAGTCAAACGATTCCTCACTCAATGGGTTTCGTCGTTTTTTTACAGAGTTCCTGTAACCATCTTGCGGCTCCATCATCAGACCCTGGATACTATCATTACATAAAGTACTCGTCAAGACGAATCAAACGATTCCACACTCGATGGGTTTCGTCTTTACATTACAAAGTTCCTATGGCCACCTTCCGGCTCCATCATCAGACCCTGGATACTATCTCAACATAAAATACTCGTCAAGACCAATCAAACGATTATACACTCAATGGGTTTCCTCGTTTCATTACAAAGTTCCTATGGCCACCTTCCGGCTCCATCATCAGATCCTGGATACTATCACAACATAAAATACCCGTCAAGACGAATCAAACGATTCCACACTCAATGGGTTTCATCGTTTTATTACAAAATTAATATGGCCACCTTCCGGCTCCATCATCAGATCCTGGATACTATCACAACATAAAATACTCGTCAAGACGAATCAAACGATTCCACACTCAATGAGTTTCGTAGTTTCATTACAAAGTTCCTATGGCCACCTTCAAGCTCCAGCATCAGATCAGCTCCATGTCGCCATAATATTGCATTGTCACGCTGTTTACTTAGGTCTGCAAAATTTCAGCACAATCGGTTGAAGATATCTGCTTCAAATTTAACTTGCAAGATTTGGGAACAGACAAACATCGGGACAGGTGAAGCTAAATAAAAGCTTGTAATAATAAAAAGGTATTGCTCTCAGTACAAAAGAAAATAAGATAAATACGTTGTAGAATTTGCTACCTTTATTATGTGCAAGTCGATCTGTCCCCTATTGCCCGTAGCGTGCTGTTATAACTGCGTGGAAAAATTGTTTACAATATAAAAACTTTTTATATAAAAAAAAAAACCGACTTCCAAAAACATCCAACGAAAACTCTCTGTCAAAAAACACTTAAAAGCGTAAAATAAACTGGTTCTTCATAAATTGCCTATACCTAATTCTTTATTCATTTAAATAGTAGTATTATAATGGGCGCTAGGTACCAAAAATCTGTTTGAAGTCGGTGCCAAGTGACTATCGCTTAGACTTTTGTAATTGTTCGTTTGTATTCTTTTTGGCTTAGCACCGACTTCAAACAGATTTTAGGTACCTAGCACCCATTATAATACTACTATTTAAATGAATAAAGAATTAGGTATAGGCAATTTACGAAGAACCAGTTTATTTTACGCTTTTAAGTGTTTTTTGACAGAGAGTTTTCGTTGGATGTTTTTGGAAGTCGGTTTTTTTTTTTATAAAAGGTTTTTATTTTACAGTTTTTAGTGCAAACAATCGTAGGTAAGTAGTAAGTTGAATTATTTCATCAAATTTCATCATCAAGAATACAAATTAAGGTACGTGTAATATTAAAATCATCCTCTAATCCCTAAATGTTGAAGAGTTTAATCTTCTATCATCAGCTCACCTAAATAGCTTGAAAGTATACGACTGAAGGTCTTTAGATACGTATGAAATTGAAAGAATTATTCTCCAACTCCTAACCGTTGAGGAGTTGTACCTTCCACCTTCCATCATCAGCTTACCTAAATAATTTGTAAGAATACGACTAAAGGTAACTTATATACATATGATATTTAAAGATTTATCTTCCAACTCCTAACCGTTAAGGAGTGGTACCTTACATCATCAGCTCATCATCATAAAATGATGACTACCAGACGCAAATACCGGTGTAACTTCAGAAAATATACGAAAAACATAGTATGTGCCTATAAAAAATTAGGGTTTCCCTCGATTTCCCTGGGATCCCATCATCAGATCCTGATATGCTGGCAATGGGACCACCACGGAAGCATACCCTGTCGAATACAAAAAAAAATTCAAAATCGGTCCACTACTGACGGAGTAATCAGGTAACATACATAAAAAAAAAAAATACATACAGTGGAACATAGAACCTCCTCCTTTTTGGAAGTCGGTTAAAAAATGAGTAGGTATAGTGAGTCAACTTTAAAAAGTAGATATATGCTGTCCCGGATTGTTATAAAGATTTTTTAAAGATGAACAATTCCTTCACACATTGTCTTTGTGAAACTAAGTGATTACGCAGCGCATGCAATGGAAGCTCTCAAAAGGCATAGTTTCCCACCGTTTTGCAACATTTCTTATTGATCCTCCTTCGGCACCTCCGCCCCTTTTGGTCGCAGCGTCATATCCTATAGCCTTCTTAGATGACTGGGCTATCTAACACTGAAATTTTAAAATCGAACCAGTACTGCCTGAGATTAGCACTTTGACCCAACAAATTCTTCAGATTTATAATATTAGTAGAGCAGAGGTGCCCATAGTCCAGCAACGACGGCGCGGTCAGTACCTGGATGGGTGATAGCTAGTGGCATGATACCATGAGCGTCTCTGTGTTTCTGAGGTCACGTTAAGCAGTCGGTCCTGGTTGTTATCATAGGATAACAGTCGTGAAGCATAAGTGAAGAGAATTCTTAACACAAATTTTAAGTATGGGAGATTGAATATTTAGGATATTTAAATGAAGAACGTAGAAGATGTAATGCAGTTTAACACTTTATCAGTCAGTCATGACTCATGAACCTGGTGCAGTACAATGCTCTCGTGCCATATTCGTTGATCACGCACTTGGTATAACTTGTATTATGGCAAATGGTAAGAAATGTAGTGGGTGCCTGTACCCACTACATTTCTTGTCATTTCGGGGGTAACCAATCGACCTGAACCATTCACTACACTTGACTCTTTATTTTTTATGTTTGTCTGTAGCAGTAGTGTAAATAAATAAATAAAATAAATATTTCGGACATCTAACACACAACGCCATCTTGTCCCAAGCTAAGCAGAGCTTGTGTTATGGGTACTAGACAACTGATACAAATACACATATACTTTTTTTATTGTAAATACATACATATTATAACACACCCAAGAAAACACCCAAACTCCGAAACAAATATTTGTAGATCATACAAACATTTGGTCCGACCCGGGAATTGAACCCGAGACCTCATGATCAGCAGTCGCACACGCCAACTGCGAGACCAACGAGGCAGTTAGTGTAGTAATTACAATGTACAAAGGCGAATACAACATGAATATTATCAACTATTGGAATATCTATCTTAGGTCGTTGTGATAATGAAACTCCATTAATTATTTTATTTACGACACTTACCTTAGTTATTTATTTATTTCACAGAGGAAACAAATATAATAACAATCTTTGTGCACCAAAACCTGGTTGGTGGTCTTTGTATTTTAGACTATTTCAAATGTACATTGGTTCAACTACCGTGGAATTTAATGTAGGTATTTAGTTATTTCATGTATATGATGACGCCACGGCGCCGTACTACCATCGTAGATTATACACGACATTGTGATATAATTGTCTATGTTACATAATTTGGCGGGTGGCGCCGCATGTGGGATGGACCGGCGCGCGCACAGACGGCGCCTGACCGGTGATGCCACTAACATACAAAGTTATTAATTTAGTTACTAACAAATCCTTATTCTATTGTCAAATTCTGGATTTTATTTTCATAGAGATAGATTTGCATTTAGAAGGACGATGATTTATTTGATTGATATTGTTTTTAAAAGCTAGTAGGTATGTTATCTATAAATACCAAACTAAATCCAATTGGATTTAAATATTTCTTGAAAACAGCAAGTTCTCAAAAGAAAGCTATCCTTTTTCGGTTCACAGAAACAAATAAAATGAATATTGGTAATAAGTAGATAAACCAATTTATATTGATTGCAAATGTCTATGTTTTATCTCTTCATATTGTATGTTAACAAAATAGTAAGAAAGAGAAGTTTTTATAACGTTGTGACCATTGCAGTCAAGTAGAGCGTAGCGTTTAGGCGTTTACATACACCACGTTCACATTTTCATCATCATATGACTAATAAAAAGTGAAAACAAAATGGTCCCAGGATTACGAGTATTTAACTGACAATCATTAAAGCTTTCTCTATTAATAGAGATACGTTCATCCTTTATATTAATTCTGTGGTAGATACATCACAAAAGAATATTATGGTTTGCAACACTACTAACGATGTAGTTATTACACACTGAAATATAACTATTACCGCGATAAACTTGAGTTAACTACGGTCAGACACTAGTCGCGCGTTAAAATAGATAAGTGATTGCATAAACAAAGTGCATGAGCACAGATCAAAAGTTGTTAAATGCATGCTTGACACAAGTGATTTGTGACGATTTGAGTATATGTCGGCAGTGTTTTGATGAGATGTTCGATGAAAGTGGTACAAAGCATAAATGCATAATTTCTTTGCTCTTGTGCTCTCCTTTATGCCTTTCCTTTTTAAGATTTTACGAAAATATTGCGCTTTACATACTTACCTACTTCTAGTTTTATTAAATGATTTAACGTGTATGAATACTGCTCAAGTTATTCTAGAAGTACCTTTCTATAAACTTTGCTTAATAAACTCTTTGAAGATTAATACTCGTTTGTTAAATTTAATTTATAAAATGTAATAGTAATAATACAAAATTTTAACAAAAGAAATCGACTTCAAGAAGTGGACCAAATTGAAATGGGACCACACGGGAAGCACCAGATTTCAAATTAAAAAAGGAATCATCAAAATCGGTTCACCCAGTCGAAAGTTAAGAGATAACGAATATAAAAAATAAATAAAAAATACGGTGGAGTTGAGAACCTCCTCCTTTTTTTGAATTCGGTTAAAAATGGTACGGCTCGACTTGTGAGATACAGAAAGTTCAGCGGCTATCTCTCTCAAAGTTGAATGAGGATTTTCAGTCAATTTCCTTCACTTTTGCGATGTTAACTTCAGTTGCAGACATTGATGGCCTACAAGAGCAAGGCAAATCTTCCATCACATCTCAACCGCTTTTGAACGCTTTGTAACACTCATAAGCACGTTTTTTGATAAATTCGTAAGCACCGTTTTTTTTTTCACCGTAAGCTTTCTGTAACATTTTCAGTGACTACGAACACGAAATTCCATTGACGATGCAAAATTTAAGACAAACTCTTTGTTCGATGTTTTTGTCCATTATGAAATTCGCAATACACACTAGATATGATATAACTAAAAACAGCGCTGTATCATCACTACATAGTATAAAACAAAGTCGCTTTCTCGTTCCCTATCCCTATGTTTGCTTAAGGGCCTACCTCCCTTCAGATTCGTAAAAATGGTTGCATTCTAAAGACTACTCCTCCTTAACAGCTGCATCAAAAGATTCGAAAAAAATATATGTTTACTGCAGATTCATGTGCAAGAATATGTAGATTTAATTTTTTACATACGATAAATAGTATTGCCATAAAAAAAAATTTAACAACACTCTATTTTGTTCGCTTTTGTGCCTAAAGCTTTTAAACGGCTTTGAAGCAAAAAAATATTTTTACACAGAAATATTGGTGGTTGAATTAGCTATAAACTAGGCATACTCATATTTAAATCAATCAATATTTTGTAAAGAAAATGATCAATATTGCGATTCCCAAAATTAAAAGTACAGCGGGTCTCTGTGCGGGCGCAGGCGGCAGTCGTGCGTTGGCATTCAGACGGGAAGGCTGTGTCGCTCGCTGCTCTGCTCACGCTTACGACTAACTATGCTTAGACGTTTGTGTTTGTGTAAGTATTTAGGTACTTTCTGAGTTAGTGTGCATTAGAGACTAACTCGCTGCAAAGGACTCAAAGTGATCGTGCGCTTGGATGATTTTTGGTGTTTTGACTGCCTCGATGGCGCAGTGGTAGCGTATGCGACTGCAGGCTATGCTTGAGGTCTCGGGTTCGATTCCCGGGTCGGATTAAATATTTGTATGATTTGAAAATATTTATTTCGGTATTTGACTGTTTTCTATGCATAATATGTATCTACTTACATATTTACAAAAAAGTAATATATTAGTAGAGAATACGATTAGGAACGCCCTTCACCCATCTGTTTATTAGATGAAAAGTATTTTAATATATCATATTTAATATTAAATCGCGGGTGGGTTGGCTAAAAATCCCTGTCTGAACTATTATAATATGTTTATATATCTAATATTTATATAATTATCATTTATTTATTATCATATTTAAATATTAATACGTGTATCCGTGTATGCATTTTACATAGCATTAATATTATTATTGTTACTTATAAACCGATAAATTAAAGTTTTTCTTCCCTTATCTCTTTTTCTTATTACAATTGTATGATAGGATAGGCACCTGCCTTGTCCCTTACTGAACCAACTCAAGGTTGACTGAGAGATAATACCATGTGGCATAAAGTCTATAAGTCTTATAAAGGCGGACTTATCGGTTTATAAGTAACAATAATAATATTAATCACTACATAGTATAAAACAGAGTCGCTTTCTCTGTCCCTATAGGTTTCTAATGTGATGTAGCAAATAAACACATTTTTTTGCGCTTACATTGCAAACGCTGGTTGCACCCTACGAGATAGATCAAAATAATGTACTACAGTATTATACACCTTAAAAAGATCTACAAAAAAGTCCGCGACGGTATATGTCTATGTCTTAGGGATAATCCACAACAACCATTTTTTATTCCTTTCTTTTTACGAGAAATAATGGCTTATTTACGAAGCGATTTTAAGCAATACAGAATGAATCCTTATACAATTAAGTAAATTAAATACATTGTGCATTTAATATAGATCAAAATAGCCCTTTACAGTATCTAATTTAAATGAATATATTCGAAGATATTACAGATTTAAAATGCACGAATCGTGTCGTCGGCGGGGGCATCTGAAATCCACCCGAGCGAAGCCGGGGCGGGTCGCTAGTGCTATATAAAATGCATACACGGATATACATATTAATATTTAAACATGATAATTATATAAATATTTGATATATAAACATATTATAATAGTTCAGACAGGGATTTTTAGCCAACCCACCCGCGATATAATATTAAAGATGGTACAAGAGTATAGAGGTCTAACTTGTAAAATACACACACTCACATTCAAAGCTTTGAAAATAATAATCAATATATATTTCGGACATCTGACACACAATGTCTATTAGTTTCAAACTAAGTGGAGCTTGTACTATGAAAGCTAGATTGACTGATAGAACAATTATATGCTTTTATTTGTAAATACAAATATATCATACATAGAGAACACCCAAACGAACCTGAGACCTCATGGACAATAGTCGCGTAAGCTATCACTGCACCAACGTACATGTAAAATCTCTACAAATAAAAAAAATGGAGTGTCTGTTTGTAATATTAAAAAAACCGCTTTTAATAAAAGCATATGTATGTATACACGATACATGTACCATTTTTTTTTTTTACAATTTTTGTCTGACTGTTTGTTACGGGTAATCTCTGCAACGGCTGGACCGATTTTGACGGGACTTTCAGTGATAGGTCGTTACCCGCGGCAAGACGATAGCCGCGGGTAATACCGCGGGGTTCAGCTAGTTAAAAATAAATTCATGATAATTATCTGTTCGACACGATTTTATTTCAATTTGTAGACATTGCAGGTGACTTCGGAACCTTATTCTATGGGTGACCTGACACGTAACGCATTTACCTGTTTTTAACCGACTTAAAAAAAGGAGGTTTCTCAATTCGACCGTATATATATTTTTTTTTATGTGTGTTCGGGGATAACTACGATTTTGATGATTCCTTTTTTAATGGAAAGGAGATATCCCAACGGTGGTACCATGATAAGGACACTAAGATCTGATTATGGCATCCAAGATAAATCGAGTTGAACCTTGAAGTCGGTTTTATTTTGTTAAAATTTTACTTGTTAATTTATTTAAACATGCTAGAAGTTTTCAGAAATATGATAATTTTTACTTTTTTCTACAAAGGGTAAAATGAATTAATTTATTTTATCAGATTTCTTACCTAATTTAACATACTTTTTCGTATTTAGTACCTACCTATGATAAAATGTGTTAATTTTAAATCTTACTAAACTTTTAGAAATACCCCTTTCTTATGTTAACATTTTAACCATTTATAATTATGTTTTGAAGTTAAGGCAAAAACGTCAGACAAGCGCGCATGTCTGTCTCGCTCCCTAGTCTTTGATCATCGTTTTGAAGTAACGCGTAAGGTACGGAGATATGAATGTGTGCGGTGCAGATATGATACTATGCGTTTAGCTCCGCCCAGACGCTCAAGGTCATTGAGGCTACTATACGCCTTAAATCTTCAAAACTGCGCAACGAATTTTGATGCGGTTTTTTTTCATAGATAGAGTGATTCAAGAGGAAGGTTTTTATGTATAATAAACGCATAATATAGTATGGAACACTGTTAATTTTCAAGGTTTTTAATGTGATGTAGCAAATAAACACATTTTTGCTTAACGCTGGTTGCACCCTACGAGATAGATCAAAATAATGTACTACAGTATTGTACACCTTAAAAAGTCTACAAAAAAGTCCGCGACGGTATATGTCTATCTCTTAGGGATAACCCACAATAAACATTTTTTATTCCTTTCTTTTTACGAGAAATAATGATTAAAATAAATGATTAAATAATTTACGAAGCGATATTAAGCAATACAGAATGAATCCTTATACAATTAAGTAAATTAAATACATTGTGCATTTAATATAGATGAAAATGGCTCTTTACTGTATCTAATTTAAATGAATATATTCGAAGATATTACAGATTTAAAATGCACGAATCGTGTCGTCGACGCGGCGGGGGCATCTAAACTCCACCCGTGCGAAGCCGGGGCGGGTCGCTAGTTAATATAAATAACAGATACAACTCAAACTAAGGGCCAAAATGGAAACAACCAATCTAACAACAACAAAAAATACAATAAAATAAAATGTTTACAAAATATAAAAACCGACTTCAAGAACGACCAAATCGATCAATTTCTCTTAGATGTCATCATCAGATCTTAGTGTCCTTATCATAGTATCACCGTTGGGATATCTCCTTTCCATTAAAAAAAGAATCCAAAGGTAGTTCAAAAGGTAGTAGAGCCACGCTGATTTCAGCACGAACGGGCCGGCTCGACCGGGGCGGTACTACCCTCGCACAGAAGATCGACGTAAAATGACAGCGTTTGTGCTGTCGTGTTTCGTTGGTGAGTGCGAGACCGGAGGCCCAATGATGTAGAAGCATCACTAGGCCGCCATAGTGTGGGTCACCATGCTGCATTGTCTGCATTCGCAATGAGTATGGTGACCACTACTCTTGGATTCTGCTTATGCTTTCCATCAGGCAAAGTAGAGTGTCATTTTGGCAGGCCCATACATAAAAAAAGATAAAAAATTATCATCAAAATCGAATCATAAACGACGAAGTTATCCGCGAACAAAGAAAAAAAACGGTCAAATTGAGAACCTCCTCCTTTTTTGAAGTCGGTTAAAAAATGAGTTTGGAACCATAAACAAATCATCCATTCCCGATACTTTTTTGACTGAATGTATTTTAACAGTTTTTGCCGCTAAAAATTTCACACACATTCACAAGAATAAATTATTTCAAAATCTCCTTTCTAAGGCATTTGTCCGACAGTGGACTATTAAAGAGTGTTGATGTTGATGACGTAAATGATTATGACGTACTACACTATTTTGGTTCTATATTATTATGACTCATAACAATAGGAAATCACTTATCCACTTAGTATTGAAATATCGTGGATAGTGGTTGGTTGTAGTATCGGAATGTAACTGAAGTGTATACCTCCTTGTGACTAAAAAATCTATGGTAATCGTATTATTATGCATAAATGACCCGAAAACAATCTTGGAACTTTGTGAAGTCTTTATGGTACCAAAATCGAACAAAATAATTAAGTAAAATGCCACGACTGTACTGCTAACAAATCGTTACTTATCGCTATACAATTCAGCAATGTCTGCTTACTGAAGTCTGAAACTTTTACGATAGGAAATGAGAGCCGTCCGCCAAAAGAGCCCGACTTTTGTCCGGGACGAACGCGTTCTTCTGGTTGTACTGAACATTGTTACAAGTACATTTATATGCAAACGAGACAACAGCTTAGACTTCGGCAGTTTGTGTAACATGTGAGGTTATAGGTGATTGTAAGTGCCTTGCTGAGGTGAGTTTGTAGTTTAAGGTGGATATTTTTGAATAAAGTTATTTAATATGTGCAGCCAGAAAAATATTTACTTATTTTTATATTATTTATATTGATACTTACTGCAGTACGTCGACATGTACACCTCATGATTACGACGAAGATAAAAAATGCTCTGTGACTTTGACCAATTTTTTTTTTAATTCACGAAATAAGTATACATTTTCAAAATCACATAAGCTATATACAATTGATCCATATAAAAGTATCTATATTTTCTCTTCATTTTTTCTCAAACCAAATATCGATGAATTATTTACAACAAACGTTTTTCAACCGTTTAACGGTGATTTCATTTCCTTACGTTTTCGCTTGTTTCAGTGCACTAACATAATACCACTTAATCATTTTAATGAAAACAATTTAGCTACGTAAAGTACATTTTGCAGTTACTTAGATACAATATATTTTTGAATTTTAAAGATTTCTTTAATACAATCATTGAAATTCAAGAAGTAAACCGTATCCATTAGACGTTTTCGCTATTCTTACGTCACTAACTACTTATATACGTCATATTTTAGACATAGCATGACTATAAAATGTTTACCTATATATTAGTGACCCAAACAAGTTGCCTCCTTTTTAAAACTGACCACATCATCTTAAATAACATCTAGTAATTATTTATAAACAAAAAACATTGAACGAATTACCCTTACGAAATAAAGCCACCGATGGTAATTTTTTTAAACTGTCGAATAACAATACTGTATAAACACTGACGACTGGTTGACATGTTAAAACAAATATGTATCACCAATATACACGTTGAAAAATTATTAAAAATGATTGATAATTTTTTTAACAAAAACAAAAACCGACTTCAAGGTTCGGCTCGATTTTTCATGGATGCCATATCAGATCTTAGTGTCCTTATCATGGTACTACCGTTGGGATATCTCCTTTCCATTAAAAAAAGAATTATCAAAATCGGTCCATAAACGACGAAGATATCCGTGAACACACATAAAAAATAAAATAAAAACTATACGGTCGAATTGAGAACCTCCTTCTTTTTTGAAGTCAGTTAAAAACAAGAAAGCACGTTGAATGAGTAAATACAAAGCAGACATATCTTGCTTTTATATTTTCCATTAGTAGGCGCCAATGGGGCGTTATATCATGTTTTTATATTTACGATGTTTTCACACTTAGTTTTATGTCGGCATTCCATCTTCTTTTACGCCTAATTGCATCCATCCACGTTTAAAATGTTGAGTGCAGGCAAAACAAACCTATCAAACAGTGTCAAGAATTACTTTCTGACAGTAACATTGTGGTGCAATTCAACAACTTTAATTTATCTGCCATAACCAAGGCCACCACTATTTACATACTAATGGAGTTATTACAAGTGGCGCTATAAAACTGACAGGTACAAGATATGTTTGTTCTTTAACTTCAACTTTTGTTTAACGGCAAGTTTTTATAATTGCCATGGAGAAAATAGAGTATTACTAGGTACTATTTAATGTGTGATATGTGTTTACTTTTTCACAAAACCACTTACTTTGTGAACAAAAAAAAACAGGAGAAATACAGTCAAAGATTTGTTAAAGATGCGCTATTAGACTAGACCAATGAGGCAGTTAGGTAAGGCAGTTTGACTAACGAGGCTGTAGTAATAACATGTCACTGGTCATAATTTGACAGTTAAATTGTAGACTTGTCTGGATTAGTTTACTAGAAAAATGTCATTACAGTTTGATTGTTTCAAAATGAATTAAAGTAGGTAAAATAATCACAGAGGTAAATAAGATGTTGCTTGCTAGGTTCATCAATATGATAGGATGTTGACAACAATTTAACGAAATTAAAGTACACACATCAAAAGTGTCTAGGGATCAACATATGTGTCTAGGGATCAACATATATTTTTGCAATAACTTTTCTCCTGATTGATATTAATTAAAATTTTCTTTAAGGATTCATCAAATAAAGTGTTTTCGTTTGTCACAGTAACGATAAACCAAGTCACCTTTGCATTAATAAAGAAATTTGCCATTTTCCTAATAAAAGGATTTTTGACATTTGAACCACTAACATTAAAGATTGAAAAAAGGACTGAAATAACAGTTTTCTTTAAAATTTTATTAAGTAACTTAAACAATTAATAATCCGTGTTTCTACCGCGAACACTAACACAAGAACATCGGTTTGGCATACTCAAAATGAGTTCATCCAAATCACGCTGTGGAATGGCCGCCCATGTTCGTTGCAACAACAAAAAAAGGTCTTCTTGCGACTGGATACCCTCCATATTCGGCAGAGCTCTTCTCTGTAGCATATCCCATGCATGCTCAATCGGGTTCAAGTCTGGCGACTGAGCAGGCCAGGGCCAAAGCCACATCTCAATCTCAAGAAATCCGCATAAAAATGCTTGATCCCTAGACACTTTTGATGTGTGTAGTTTCAGTTTGCTCTCAATACCGTCGAAGTTTTCCTGTTAGATTATCCGAGACAGTTGTCTGGGGCTGGATGGGGGGATCCTACATGGACCAAGTTAATACCCTACGCATTATCCTAGAACAGATTTTAGAATGGCAAAGGGAGTTCTATTTAACATTTGTAGACTTCAAAAAAGTTTTCTCTTCAGACACGCGACGAACAGATTTCGTGCCGAACACTCCACGACACACCAGCTCACGAGGATACTGCACGACATCACGGTTGCGCGCAACAAGCGCGAGCGGGTCGTTGCAATCTTCCTTGGTATGGAGAAGGCATTCGATCGCGTCTGGCAAGCCGGCCTGCTGTACAAGCTGTCCACATCTACTAGTCCTCGTCGAGTAGTGAAGATTGTGGCTACCTTCCTGCAAGGCACTTCCCAGCTGGTTAAAGGGCTAGAGACTGACGGTTAACGTGGTGAAGACTCAGGTGATATCCATGGGGACTGTGACACTGCCTCAGTTGAAGCTCATCGGGCACAGAATATCGAGTGGTCCGCGACGGTGAAATACCTCGGCGTGACCATCGACCGCACCCTCTCAATGAAGCCACACGTCAACAAGTTCGCTGCCCAGGTTCATGCCGCACGTTCCCTTCTGCGGCCCGTACTTTCGTCCCGATCGCCGCTCCACGCGAAGCTCGGTGTGTACAATTAGTTCAAATACATTCGCACCCGACTGACCTATGGTACCCCGGCCTGGTTCACCCTCGTTTCCGAGACGAATCGACGTCGTTCGCGTGCGCAGCAGTCGCTCGCACTACGCACCCTTGTAAACGCCCCTCGTTTTGTGCGGAACAGAACGATCTCTAGGTATCTGGGCATGGAGAGCCTGGATGATTTCATGGGACAACTGAGCACCAACCTGCGGGAGCTCGCGCTCTACCATCGGCGACCGACGGACAGGTATGGCCTGCCACGAGATCTCGTCTCCCTGGCAACCCCCAACGGACCATCCTCAATACCCACCGGACCATCCTCCACCCCTGACCTAGTGCTGGCTGACGGGCGCTTCTTTGAGTCTACACCTACGTCTAGAACTACGAGAGAGAAAAAGTTTTACATCTGTATATAAATTAGGAAATATTCTTGTAGAGCTACACACGATGATCTCGATAAGGCTGCTTTTGCTCAGTGTTCTCTTTTTCCTTTTCTTTTCCTTTAACTTTTTCCTGATTATTATCCTAGACGGAATTATACATCGCTCATATCAGAGCAAGCAGTTCTAGTTAAACTTACAACAAATGTAATGTACAAAGGGTATCATTTTCGCTTAGATCTATTGCTTCATAATAAGGTTTGGTCTTAAACCGTGAAATATTTATATTATAATGGTCAATACAATTGAATGACTTACTTACAGCAGGGATCAAAGTAGATTTATTAAATAGTATTATCATTAGTTATACCGCGCGTTTCTCCTTAGTTAGACCCTTAGGTTTATTGCACTATGCCAATGTGTGCACTATGCCAATGTATGTTTAATAACAAAGGCGTCTTGTGAACACAATTGTCAAATTTAGTTAAATAATTCAGTTTTTGTCTTTTTGAACACCTTATGGTTGCTGACTTGTTTTTGTCAATGTCCAGTGCGAATTGCGGTATTCTAGAAATTCGACCATCGTTCTATTTCTGCGTCTTGTCTTTGCGTTGTTCGTAAGACTCATTCAACGGCGCCATTACAATCAACTCAATGATATCAACTATTATTGTCTCATTTCAATAAACCTAATAATTAACTAAAAACAAGTTATTTCACGTTCAAGTCACACAATCTCAGTTTTTAGATCAAGTGGTTTCGCCTTGATAAATAATACAAGCAGGTTATTTATGTCTTATTAATTGTTGCTGCACATTTTTGTCAGGAACCGTTAGGTTGCTGCTTATGGAGTTTATTTGTGACTAGCTGCGCCCCATGCGCCTGATATTACCCTCTGGTTTTGTTGCTTTAAATCGGAAATTTTTAGGGTTCCGTACCTCAAAAGGAAAAAACGGAACCTTAATAGGATTACTTTGTTGTCCCTCTGTCTGTCTGTCAAAACCCTTTTTCTCAGGAAGTTATCAAGCTGAATGAAATTCATATACTCAGGTCTACTGTCTTGGAGCTGTGAAATAATCTAACTTCTAAGCCGACGCAATAAAAAGATATACCGTTTATGCTGCAAAATCGACACTCGCAAGGGAATCAAAACCTACAGGATACTTCCCGTAAACTCAGAATCTCGAAATTTGGTACGAAGCAACGTCTTATGGCACATATGAATGAAAAATTGCGAAAAGCATAAATTTTAAGTTACATCATATAATAAACCTACAGGTTTGTACGGAACCCTCGGTGCTCAAGTCCGACTCACACTTGGCCGGTTTGTTTCACCATGTCATTGGTTTAGATTTTGTATATTTTTTAACGCCTATGAATAAGCTCTACCTACGAAAGTCCAGTCAAAATCGGTCCAGATGTTCCAGAGATTAGCCGGAACAGAGAGAGAGCAAAAATAAAAAAAAAATGTTTTTTACATAAGTACCGTATTTACTTCCATATGCATGTAGTGAAAAGCTGTTAATTTGAAATTACAAACAGACACTTCAATTTTATTTATCTGTATGTATGTATTGTATAGAGTACCTATAGATTGATATTTTGATCCTGAAAGGGACTCGTGGCTAAGTGGCAACTGGGTAAGTTAATAAAGTTAAGCAATTCTTACCAGTCACATGGATGGGTGAACATTCTTAACATATTGAGATCCCTTTGAGGCCGTCAGCGGTTGCCATATGAACCCCCGTGGCGATTGTTGCGGTTAGTTGGAGCTCAAAAAAGTTCGACAACAATCAGATCAATCCGAGAATAATTAGATCGCATGCTTATAATCCGATCCTAAATAAATTCGAGAATTAAATCGCATGCTTATAATCCGATCCTATAAAAATCTGTGGAGGAACGGGGTGTGATGTCCCTCCAACACAAAGGGAGGATCCTCCGACCAGGCGAGATGATCATGCCTGGCGGGCCAACTGCCCAACGGTTGATGTTGGGATGTTGTATGTATCTTAGTTGGCGCGCGAACTCTCACTGCGCGATTCAGGATTGGTAGTTTCTTAGTTACTACGTAGTTCAGTGTAACTTCGGTAGATGGCTGTAGTATATTTCTGTTGCGCTGTATGTGGAAGTCGCCACAAATCAATCCGAAAAAGCGCATGAAAATACAAAATTTATTTAATATATTGAAATTTATCACAAAAACCGGAGACCAAGACCAAG
Organism: Diaphora mendica; assembly: GCA_949125395.1. Lineage (NCBI taxonomy): Eukaryota > Metazoa > Arthropoda > Insecta > Lepidoptera > Erebidae > Diaphora > Diaphora mendica. Next base: position 6,631,928 of record OX421319.1, read on the forward strand.
ACCGGAGGTCGATACATGATGAGTCAGCTGTCTGCGCTCTGTTGCGGAGCTTGCCAGTGCCCGGAGTGAGTAGTTCCAGTGAGTCGGAACTGAGTGTCGCAAGTTCCAGTGAGTCGGAACTGAATGCCGCTAGTCCCAGTGAGTCGGGGCTGTAGTCCGCTGATCCCAGTGAGTCGGGATTGAGTGCGGTGCGCGGTGCTGCGGTGAGGTCCCCAGTGAGTCGGGGCGGTTGCTGCGTAGTGGCTGGCTGCTGCGTAGACGGGAGAGAGATGCTCTGCTTACATGGACCGTAAGTGCAGTGTGCTGTGCCTAGACGCTGATGAGGCCGTAGGGGTAACCAGGCTGGAGCGGTCGCTTCCTGCGTGTGGTGTATCCCTGTTGAGGCCGAGGTTGCTGGCTGGCTGTGAGACTTGCTGTGGGAGTGAACATGATGGTGGCGTGCTGATGCTGCATCGAAGGCTGCTTCCAATCACGCCGGGGTCACCACTGTGGAGGACAGGTGTGTCATGTCCCACCAACACAAAGGGAGGATCCTCCGACCAGGCGAAGTGATCATGCCTGGCGGGCCAACTGCCCAACGGTTGATGTTGGGATGTTGTACGTATCTTAGTTGGCGTGCGAACTCTCACTGCGCGATTCAGGATTGGTAGTTTCTTAGTTTCCTTCGTTACTACGTAGTTCATTGTAACTTCGGTAGATGGCGCTGTAGTATATTTCTGTTGCGCTGTATGTGGAAGTCGCCACAAATCAATCCGAAAAAGCGCATGAAAATACAAAATTTATTTAATATATTGAAATTTATCACAAAAAAATAGTGTTGTTAATCTAAGACTGCTTTCATCATTATTTTTCTATTATTGGGTACAAAGGGACTATGTGATGTCTTTTTATGTCTTTCTGGTTTTGTTCCCGCTGATTTCAGCACGAACGGGCCCGCTCGATCGGGGCGGTATTACCCTCGTATAGAAGATCAACGAAAAATGACAGCGTGCATGATGTCGTGTTTCGTTGATGAGTGCGAGACCGGAGGCCCAATGATGCAAAAGCATCACTAGGCCGCTATGGTGTATTGTTGCATTGTCTGCAATCGCAATGAGTATGGTGACCACCACGATTGGATTCTGCTTATGATTTTCATCGGGCAGAATAGAGTCACTTTGGCGGTGCCATACGTAAAAAAATAAATAAACATAGTTCAGTTTTTATCAAGACTTTTTATAAAATTAAACTGCTTGTTCCGAAATTTTAAGATCTGATTCGATCCGCGATTCGTAAATCCGTAAATTCGATCGTATGTATTGGCTCATGGATATCGTAAAACACGCACAATACTTTTCTATTACAGTGAAACTTGGTAAAGTGGGACCTGGATAATTGAGAAACCTCCATAGCTGGAACTCATGATGTGGTCCCGACACTTAAGCTCTGAATTACATCTGTTAGTGGGACAAAGGCAACGTGTATAGCTGGGATTCATTCTCTCGATTTTAACGTCTTATTTACCTACTTCTACTATTGAGACGGCGAGTAAATATTCGTTCTTTTACTGAGTTTATCTTTTAAGGAATACTTTTTCATTTTTTTTTCTTTAAATTTTATGGAAAATTAACCTCTGAAACTGGAATGTATCTATTTATCACCTCTCTAACTCGCACCATGCATATAAATTTTCTCTTCTTTCTTTATTGGAAAACTAGCTTTGACGCGCGGCTCCACCCGCGTGTTTGTCGGTTATCGCAGCACACAGTAGCCTATGTCCTTCCTCAAGAATCAAACTATCCCCATGCCATAAAAGCAGTACAGACAGACAGAGTTACTTTCGCATTTATAATATACAAAATAAGTAACTTTTCTGCTTTTCTGTTTGATTTTTTACACCTTGTGTCCGAAAAACCCAAATATCTTACGGAACCCTATTTTTTCCAAAATAAAATTTAGCCTATGTTACTCGTGGATAATGTAGCTTTCGAATGGTGAAAGAATTTTTTAAAACGGTACAGTCGTTTTTAAGCCTATTCATTACAACCAAACAAAGTTTTCCTCTTTATAATATTAGTGTAGATTGAGAAGTTGGTGACGAAATAGGCTACGAATTAAATTTAGTAAAAAATCCTAAATTCCAAGCAATAAAAACACTAGAAACTTTGCATAATTATTTTGAAATGTCTACAATTAGTGACAAAAAATATTTATTTTTATTAGATAAAATTTATAATTGAAGAATATTTTAAAGTTGATACTTCCAAAAGACAGCCTAAAATAACAGATTTTATAATTGATTCGTTCAGATTGACTAATAACTCTTAACGTGCTCATGTTAATTACGGAATTATCTAGTGCGTAGCAAACCCCCAACCGACCCCTATCTCCCCTCCCCGCATCCCCCAAAGGCCGGCAACGTACTTGTGACGCCTCTGGTGTTGCAGGTGTCCAGGGGCGGCGGTAATCGTTTACCATCAGGCGATACGCCTGCTCGTTTGCCCGCCTATTCCATAAAAAAAAATGTTAATCATGACTACTGACCATATAATCAATGTCATCAGTCATAGCGATGGCGGTGATGCTGCAGCTACATGATTTACTCATCACATAAATCATTGATTATTCCATTCATTATTCATTGTTGTAAAAGTGACAAAATGAGACCAGCAATTGTTTTCCTTCCTAGATACCGTAGAATGGGGATATTTGGAAAAGGGGCAATTGAAAAAAAAATGGAAGAATACATAATATTCTTATAAATCAAAAATGTAATTTTAATTTTTACGCCGTTTTGTAGTGAAAAAAAAACAATTTATATGACAGATACGAAAAATGGCAATAGCTAGCCCAAAATCCATCAGAGTGGCGTACAATGGGAGAGGCCTATGTCCAAAAGACCATTTCTGATTGTTTGACATTACTTATTATAATTAAATTATGTCGATAATAACATCATAAACAGTTGTAAAACACTTCCACCCGGACAATAGCGTATTTTTTAATATTATGAAATCAAATACATTTACAATGTTCATTTGTATAATCTTATGTCATCTTTATTCCACTGTTAACAATCATATCGCTAGGTAATATACTGTCCCTAAATCAATATTTGGAGCAATTTCCAAGTATGACAACCATCGGAGTAAGGACAACAATCGGCGGTATACAAGTTGTTAGCACTCATCTTTATTTATTTTTTGAGAACATTTTCTCAGTTATGGGGTGAGGCAATTTTCAATGGACGTTGGTGCTTCTTCTTTTAGGTGTGTATCTACAGAATTTTTCAATATCACGTATATTTTAATATATAATAATAGTAACTATATAAGTTTATTTTTATTAGTACCAAGTATTGCAGGTTGCCTTTAATTTGATAAATCCACTTAAAAGACGACCATCAGAAATCGGGTCAGTCAAGGTCATAAAGTGATTCTTTAAAAAAATACAGTTAAAAAACTCCTTAAATCAATTTATATAATCTAGACTCATACGAGTTAGGACGCGGCCGCGAGATACCCTGTGACATTATAACTGAGTTTAATACACTCTGGACTCCCGCTATTCCATTAAATTTAAATTGAGAAAAAAAAACAAGATTTTAGCCTTAATATATAAAAAAAAAATTGAGCCTGGTTAATAAATGTATATGTTTTAGTACTCTTACACAAACTTATCATTAGCATAAAAAGTAACTAAGTACATAATATGTTCGAATTAGTAACATGTTAAGTCAGTTAACTAAATGATTATGACATCATGAGCCATTTTTATCTCATGAGATTTTTCAATACAATTTTACGGTAGAGGTAGATCGCAAGTGCTTTGCTCTGTCGAATCACGAATGTATTTGTTACACATTTTTTATCGTAAAAACTACGTCATTCGATCTAAGTGAGACAAGGTGACGTAATATTCGGGTGTCCACTAGTTGATAGTTTTTGAGATATTCAGGGCTTGGACTTGGATTTCATATACTTGAGTAGGTATTAGTTAAAATAAATATATTTCACAATAATTTTTTATGTATTTTTTACACCGCTGTAGTAGGTATGCTTACTACATTACATTACACACATAGGTACTTATAATATCTAGCACTAGCCGAACCATGCAATCTCGTTTGCGTCTCCTATTGCCCGTAGCGTGATAATTTTCCCCCGTTTTTGAAACATTTTTCATTGGAGCTCCGCTCCTATTAGTCGTAGCGTGATGATATATAGCCTTCTCTTCTTAGCCTTCCTCGATAAATGGGGACAAGCACAGCATTCGCATACGCTACAGACAGACAGATAGACAAAAATAAAAAAAATACAGTTTTGGCTTCAGTATCGATTATAGAGAACCCTCCAAAAAAAATTTTCAAAATATCTTTAATGTAAAGAATTGGACCTGTTACATTTTTATTATAAGTATAAGTTATAGATTTATTACTTGTATTGATAAATACCAAATGTAAGTTTATGGTGTTATTAGTGCGACCGGTGTCACGCGACGTAATTATTGAGTCTAATATGTAATATACTCTTGATTATGGGCTATATAATTTTATTCTATATTATGTCATCGAGTTAGTAGGATGTTTTTTTTTTGTACTACTATTCCATACAAAATATTTTGACGAAATGTTATATTTCATAAAAATCTTTTTCTCGCCTAATATATGGGTTTTTGTTTTTAACTACCTGTAATGAGTTGAGAGTAGTCAGTCGTAAAAGATTAATTTATTAAATCAGAGTTTACCTAAATTGTTAGCAGTAGCACTGTGACGTCGTTCACAGCGTCCACGGTTAACAACTTTCTGTATCACGATTTTATTATTTTGAAGTCAATACTTGTATATTGGTGGTAACATTAAGTTTGTAAACTTGTGTCATAAAATACTGTGTAGGTACATATGAATAGGTACATATAGGCGCTACAGATTTACCTGCTAAGGTAAATGTAGATACAACTACGCGCTTACCTAAATATTACAATATTGCTATGGTATTTTCCTACCGACCAAATTAATTAATAGTGTTCTATTGCCATTTGCCTTAAGCAATCACGAGTTATGACGCAGAGCCGTAAATATTATGGTGACACGTAATTTGTACATAATTTGTAAATTCTAATTTTACAGAAATAGTTAAAACCCACCGTGGGAGAGCCACGCTTCGGCATGAATGGGCCGGCTCGACCGGAGTGATACCACGGCCTCACAGAAAACCGGTGTGAAATAGTGCTTGCGCTGTGTTTCACCGAGTGAGTGAGGATACCGGAGGCCCATATCCCAACCCCTCCCCCTATCTATCCCCATCCCCCAAAGGCCGGTAACGCACTTGTGACGCCTCTGGTGTTGCGGGTGTCCATGGGCGGCGGTAATCGCTTACCATCAGGCGATACGTCTGCTCGTTTGCCGGTCTATTCCATAAAAAAAAAAAAAAAAAACTTGTAAGTGTTAAGGTCAATTATTTAAATTGTTTTGAAATTGTAATTGTTGCGCCTGTGTACTGTTGTGGGATTGGCACGCCTTTTTACGTGACACTTCCTTGTATTTATTTTATTTATTTATATGTTCTATGTGTACAATAAATACAAAACTAAGCTAGGAGTGCTAAACTGGTAAAAGTTGACCATCAACAGTATTTACAGATCCACTGTTGGACGTACCTTCTCCTTAAAGTTGACCAACTGCTATTAAACTAAAACTTCTGACCAAAATACAACCTGACAAATCTTATTCATTAAAGTCGGTTCAATATCTTAGGTCCTACGGTAACATATCTACAGATATAGTTAAAAAAGCCGTTTTTACATAAAGTATATCAACTTCAGATGTAACGTGTACGCAAGGTAAACTATTGTATTGTAGCTTTTGCTTGCGGTTCCGCCCGCGCCTAAGTCGTTTATCCCGGTAAATATTATCCTATGTCCTTCCTCAGGAATCAAAGGATCTCCACTGTAAATTTTATCCAAATCAGTTCAGTCAGTTTAGCCGTGAAAGCGTTACAGACAGAGTTATTTTCGAATTTATAATTTTAAATGTGGATGAACTTCAATATTTAATAAACCTCTGTAAAACTAACTTTATATACTCGTACTTAGTTTCCTTTAAAAGTCACTGAAATTTAGTCCCAACAGTTAATTTTCATGTTAAATACAGAAAATATGAAAAAGTAGGCCTCTTAGTTATTTCTATAGAGCTACCTGGCAACAGTTATGAACAGGTAAATCGATATAAGTGACTTCACCGAGCTGATAACTAATCGAAATTGGTATCAAAATATTTATTATTTAATAAGAAAAATAAAGGTATAGAAAAAGAAAATAAACAAAAATGTATAAAAAAAATTGTCATGACAGTTTTGCGATAGGCAAGCTATTATAGGTATGTTCATTCATTAATAAAATAAAAAGTATGTCTTATCTGATAATCACATGAGTAAAAGTCGATCTTCACCGGCTCTTGATTCTTATAATAAATCTTCATTTATCAATGCAGTGTTGTATGTCTCTATCAGCCAGGAGGACTGAGCAGAGTTCAGTCATTCTCCTCCTTTAAAAGAGCTTTGAAGTTGTTGAAGACTTCATTTACCTTGCCTCCAACATCTCCAATATCAGTTCATCTGAAAAAGCGACAAAGAGGTACACCGGTATATGACTAAAAGTGCCTTGTCTTACCTAGATAGATGGAAAGATCGTGACATTTCAAGAAAGGCATTGGTTTAACCTTTTAAAATTACCCTTAAAACTATTACATTGTTACACAATTCTTATATACCTTAATTTTGAAGGTAGTAGAGCCACGCTGATTTCAGCACGAACGGGCCAGCTCGACCGGGGCGGGACTACCCTCGCACTGAAGATCAAACTTGCGTTGGTGAGTGCAAGACCGGAGGCCCAACGATGCGTAAGCATCACTAGGCTGCCATGGTGTGGGTCGCCATGCTGCATTGTTACATTGTCTGCATTCGCAATGAGTATGGTGACCCCCACTTTTGTATTCTGCCTATGCTTTCGATCAGGCAGAGTAGAGTCACTTTGGCAGGCTCATACATAAAAAATACCTAAACGTAGATATTCAATTTGGTGTACATTAGTACATTTCAATTTGGAGTGAACAATATTATTTACGCAGTATAACGAGGAGTTCATTAATTAAAATTATATTGGATACTTGATAAAATATGTTAATTTTTCTATTGTATCGTGTACTGTGTGATAAATTTAGTAATGATAAGTGCATTTTGAGATCGATTCTGTGAATGCAAGAAAAGTGAGCTTGTAAAAGTCACATTCTCTTGAGCTTGCACAATCACTTTTTCTGCCCTTTCTCGACTATGACGATGTCAGCTATCTCGACCTAAACGAGAAGCAACTTGACAAACTTAAAAGGCTTCAGAATATCTGTATCAAATTCATTTTTGGCTTACGCAAATATAAAAAAATGCGTGGAGTCCCTCTCCACGCATATTTGAAGTGAAACTTCTAATGCGACTTCCAACGAGGTAGCGTTAAACGTTTAACGCAACCGTTAAACGTTTAACGAAACCTTGTTGGAAGTCGCATTAGAAGTTTCACTTCAATAATATTAAATAATAAATTAATAAATCGTTCATTAATTCTCTCTTACACAGAATAGTTAACAAAAATCAGTTCACAAGTTCAGTGTTATATAATAACAGTGGGTGAATCCGTGTGAGAGTCTGGTATCTGCACTAGGAGAACCTATATGACAGATTACCTATGTCTATAGATAATCCAGAGCTTGAAGTGAGTGTAATATAATATGATCATTATATGTACCGAATTTCGTACAAACTCAAGTTGCTCCTAATTACAGTTTTTAACAGTTGCTTAGTTAATTTTATATAATTTAACAGTCACATTGTCCTACAAATTGCGTGGAACGTTATACCGGCCGTACGCTCAAAAGTTTTTTCCCTGCTAGCCCCGCTAGCTACCAGAATCCACAATCGAAATTTTTTGTCAGGTGAAAAGTGGGCCCCTCATCAAAATAAAGCCTCTCACAAAAATTTGCTTGATAGTAATAACTTGTAAAATTTGTTCCGGGGATCCCGGACTATTTTACATACAGCAAAGTAGCAAATTTGGTACATTTTTATAACAGTACTCTTTAATCTTCATAACATCGGCGTCGCAAATATCAGTTGCATGTGCTAATTGAATAATAAATTAGGCGGGCTATAATTATTTGCTATTAAGTAAATGTAGTACTACACTGACTACACGTCTAACACGATATGGCTGTTGGTGTGGTCGTGCTTATCTCGCGTTTACATCAGTAACCCAGGACTTAAATACGTATTTGTATTTATTCCTTTACACTTTGACTAATAACCAATAAACGTTTGGGTGATAATATAATTTAGACGTCAATCGCTTGCTTATCTTTATTAAGATTTTGAGATGTTGTCTTGTGTATAGTATTGACCTCAGCCTACTAGTACTCTAACTAGATCCTGGACAAATATAAATATCCTTAAGAGTTTCTATTTTATAAGATGTAACGTTATTTACACAATTGCAAAGAGGTAACATTTGACTTCACCGCATGTTGTTCTCGATAACAAAAGGAGAGAATGGAATTTATCATAACAACAATCATTGGAACGTAGGTAAACTCATTTTGAAGTTGGTAAATTGCGGAGTAAAGGTGACTTCAAGAGCATCAATTATGTGAATACCATATCGAACAAACTAGTAAGTACTGTTGTAGAGCCTTAACAAATAGGAGAGCCACGCTTCGGCATGAATAGGCCGGCTTGACCGGAGTGATACCACGGCCTCATAGAAAACCGGTGTAAAAAGGGTTTGCGCTGTGTTTCACCGAGGGAGTGAGGATACCGGAGGCCCATACCCTAACCCCTCGTCCCATCCCCCCCCATCCCCCAAAGGCCGGCAACGAACTTGTGACGCCTCTGGTGTTGTGGGTGTACCATCAGGCGATACGTCAGCTTTTGCTTCGTTTGTACTTATTTGTGTACGAATATAAGTGTACGAATGTAAAGTTTATGTATTAGTATATATTTATACATATATATATATTTTAATCTATATTCATTTGTGTAGTTATCTTATATATAAAATTCTCGTGTCACAATGTTAGTTACCATACTCCTCTGAAACGGCTGGACCGATATTTATGAAATTTGGTGTGCATATCGGATAGGTCTGAGAATCGACCAACATCTATTTTTTATAACATTTTTTTATGGTAAAACAACGTTTGCGGGGTCAGCAACAAATTTCTACATCACCCGAAGGTTGGCCGGTAGAGAATGCCTTGGGCATTAAACAATTAGCTATTTTTTTTCTTTTTTTTAAAAAGACAACTCCCGCACTAGGAATAAATCCCGTGTCGCGGGGGACTTTACAAACATACATGAAACGGACACAAAGAACATCCAGACTAGGACAACACTTTGTGTGATCCACAAATTGTTGTCCTACGTGGGATTTGAACCCACGACACGGCGAAGTAGGAAACGGCGTGGTGACCGTTAAACCACTAGGCCAAACGTACAGTCAAAGTATAGACTTGGAGAGCCAACAACAAGTTTTCATTTCTACTTTTAGAATAATAAAAGTAATTTTAGTAAGAAAAAAATAAACAGACAATAAGAAAAAAGTCACACACTACCAGGTGCCGAAAATGACTGTGACTGAATAAGAGTTATCACAAAGTTGTATTATGCCTACTTAAAAAAAAAATCTTTGACGCCTTTTTGTCGAGGACGCTAGTTAAAGCTAACAATAACTTCACACATAGCACACATGGCCGGCGATTCTAAACTACACAGAATCTGTACTATGATAGCTAGGCCACTGACAAACGTTATCATCATTAACAGTATTTAATAGGCCACTACTAGATTTAAGCCTCTCCTTCGAAATAAGGCTTTAGCCTACTTCATCTTTATTTTTGAGCTTCTCTTACTTTACAGCTCGGGTCTAAGTGATAACCGAATAAGTTTCACTTGAGTCTATTATTGCTGTCCACTGCTCACCGAAGCCGTTTCTCAAAGAGCGTTAACCATCCCGGTCTTGGGCAGTCCGCGTCCATCCGCTGCGTATTTATGCTACATGAAAATTGTGGTAAAAATGCGACTACCTAGTATCTTAGGCCCCGTAACGTCAACCTCACCTACATGCGGTGCACTCTGCCAAACAACGAACGAGGCGCTGGTAACCGACTCGTTGAGGTACAACCACTCCGAAAATCACAAAATCACTGATGACGGGCAGCAGCGTCAGCAGATAAATAATTCTCGTCACTGAGGTTACCAACTCGACTGCCAAGTGTGGTGGCTTTGGCAATTTCTTTCCAAATGAATTCAGTAAGTTAACACAACATAGTAAAGTTAAGCAATCCTACCCCCGTTGGTCTATGAATCTTGGAGTACGGATTCTTAACGCGCTCTTATAGACAAGGAAGGTTTGTTCCCATTTTTCAGAGAGCACGTTTAGCCTTCGGTCCCGGTTGCCATACGAACATGTGTAGTTGGAGCCTTACAAAGTCCGACAATTGTCGGAAAGTTGTCTTTCTACATAGGTAGTACAGGATACAATAAGGAACGACCTTCACCCATTTGTTTATTGGATGAAAAGTATTTTATATCAAATTTAATATATTAAATAATATATCGCGGGTGGGTTGGCAAAAAAATTCCTGGCCAAACTATTATTAATTAAAAATTAAAAAATGACTTTTTATTAAACAGTGTACCCATAAGTTTAACGAATAAATTTAATACCAACCGAAAGTATAAAGCCTATAGAACATACAAACCTTGGGTTGTCTATTTGTTTCCTGGCATAGCTGCTGGTTGGCACGTATTAACCGGTATGTCGATATTAGTTAATTGCACCCATTTGTTTGATAAATAAGTTTTATATCAATTTAATCGCTATTTCATTGCGAATACGATGATATAGGGTTGTCTGCCAAAAGCCTGGCCGTAATAACGGTTGTGAAAAGTGAAATTTTGATGCGAATGAAAACTTGCGACAAAGAGGTCATCCATGTATAGCGATATACTAGTAAATGCTAAGCATTATTTTTAACCGACATCCTGTAGTCATAGTAACCTATTTATATTAGCAACCGAAAGTATAAGGCCTATAGAATATACAAACTTGGGTTGTCTTTTTGTTTCCTGGCATAGCTTTGGTGTTGGAGGTGTCCATGGGCGGCGGTAATCGTTTACCATCAGGCGATACATCTGCTCGTTTGCCCGCCTATTCCAAAAAATAAATAAAGCTACCGGGTTGTTATTTTCACCAATTTGTTTAATAAATAAATTTTATATCAAAATAAGCGATGTTTCATTGCGAATACGATGATATAGGGTTGTCTGCAAAAAATCTGGCTTAAATAACGGTTGTCGAGTTTTGAAAAGTTTTTTTTTTGTTTTTCAAGAAAGCAAATAAAAATTAACAAAGTGAATAATTTAAATTTGACTTCACGGTTGGCCTAGTAGTTTAAGCGGTCACCACGCCGCTCTCTACTGCGCCAAGTGTTGTGGGTTCAAATCCACATGGGACATCACTTTGTGTGATTCGCAAATTGTTGTTCTGAGTCTGAGTGTTCTTTGTGTCCATTTAATGTATGTTTGTAAAGTCCCCGCGACACAGAATGTATGTTCATAGAGCGAGAGTTGTCTTAATTATATACTGTAATGCCACATATAATACTATTTAATAATTATTTTATAAAAAAAAAACTTTTCAAAACTCGATAAGCGTTATTCAAGCCAGATTTTTTGCGGACAACCCTATGTCATCGTATTCGCAATGAAGCAGTGTTTATTTTGATATAAAATTAATTAAATTATCAAATGGGTGAAAATAACTAATATCACATACCTTACTAGTGTATCGCTATACACTAGTAAGGTATGTGATATTAGTTAAAAATTTATTTATTAAACAAATGGGTGAAAATAACTAATATCGACATATCTGTTTATACCTGTCATTTTTTAATTGTTAATTAATAAATAGTTTGGCCAGGAATTTTTTAGCCAACCCACCCGTGATATGTTATTTTGTATATTAAATTTGATATAAAATACTTTTCATCCATTAAACAGATGGGTGAAGGTCGTTTCTCTACGTATCTTAGACCAACAGAACTTCAATATCGTCTAGAACTTGGTTTCGAAGGTCTCAAATGCAGTCGCTACGCGAAAAAGAAAAAAATCACAGAACATAATTTTTTTTTTTTAGAAATTATCGCTATTTTCAATGTGTGTGTACTACAGATGACGCTCCTCTAATTAGGCCATTAAAGGGCGCTAGAAGACTATGTCAGGCACAGTACACACTAGTACAGACGTCTATGACGATTGAGGCTGGCCCTGTGCCCATTCACACTGCTGCCTCATATACCTATTTTGTTAATGTTCGTGTTTAAATATTCTACATTAAAACACTAAAAAAACCAGTAGTTTTCCCGTGTTGAGTCATAACCTATAGAACCACATTCGATTGTTTTTTGTGTAAAGCACATGATTATCTTGGCAAAAAATCATTACAAAAACCTTTAAAGTGCTCTCTTTTAAATTATGTTCACGTGTTAATTTAATCTCTTCGTCATATAAGGTAAAAAACGATGCTATGATATCACTATCGAAAATAATCATCCAGTTTAACCAAGAATATTAATAGTTTGGATAAGTACAATATAAATAGTGGTTATAACGAAAATCCTTTCTGGATTTCATTTTAGTTCGCTTTTTGAAGCTATATTGTAATCGTTTAATTTTATTACCGACATTACCTACCCGAGTTATAAGGAATATGATGATGTACAATATTCATGTAATTAGAGAAACGCTACAAATAATTTAGATTGAAATAAGAAACTGTAAGCTTGTTGCTGCCTGTGGGTAGTGAGATTTTTGCTTGACAAGTTTGAATTGTACGACATATTTGATCATTATCAAGAATTTTGTGTGCAAAAAAAATGTATTGAAGACCCAAAATTTTATCAAACGTTCTATATTCAGTCTAGATATGGGGTGATCACCATATTTAGAATACGAATGGTATTGCCTTTCATTATCCAATATCTACTTATTAAGTTTAAAAGATAAGCGAGGTAGTTTTTGTCAATGTTTTAAAATTTTACATTATGATGCATGTTATTGAAAATATAGTAAGACGTGTAACTGAAATGGAGCACAAACTTAGGTTATCTGTGCATATATACTATATGTATGACTGATTATAACAACATTTTATGTCATTTGTCAAGTGCAAATATATTTAGTGTTGATATCTCAATTCTGTGTCACTATTTACACTTCGACAAATAAGTACTGTTCATGTTTGGCTTTTCCATTTTGTACCACAGGGTTTTTGTTAACCACAAAGTTTATTTTAATTTTAATGATATCAGGATATTAGTTAGCAAAATTTGAATGTGAATCATGTGCAAAGATAATTCTGAGTCTTACATGACAACGAATACAAACAAATATATGTACTACTACGCGCTATACTATATTCGTACATCTGATACAAATATTTCGAAATCCAAAAATTATAATAAAAAATTGCATACGAGATTATAATATCTAAAGTAAAGTAAAAGTTGATATTAACGTAATATACGTAATAGAACGTAAATAGAACTTTATCTGGGGGCACGGTCGTGCCCACGCAAAGACGAGCCAAGCAAGTAAAAATGTATGGCTTGGCTGTTTCGTTACTTCAGAAGCTAAATATTCGCATAACACATTACTTCAGAAAATATATATTTGCAAACACAAATGGCGTTCGTTTCACCTTCGTGACTGTAGCGAAACGGCGAAGCCATACATTTTTACTGACATGTAGGGTTTGTGAAGTTAGGGTTGGTAGAGTTATGGCGTGTAGATTCAGAAGCTTGGCTCTACATGAGATCTGATAATATTTTTCACAGGGTAAGTCATATGCAGTCGTTTTGGCAACATTTTACATGAAAATGTTTTTGGTGGCATTTCCATCATTCTTGTGACGCTGGCTAGTAATTGAAGGTCCATTGAGCTACAAAACGGATAATAATAATTTTATTTAAAAACTAACGAAGATTGTAGTTTAAAACATTGTCAATTTAACAATAATTTATACATTGATACAATCTTGTGGGTGAAATTTTCCCCTGGGAGACTAGGTAGTAACCTGTGGTAAGGGATAACAGTTCCTTTTCCTCCGGGTATACAATGAACCAGTCCATTGTGCGTTTCAGTTGCTAGTGATGTTACTGATGTTTGAACAGCCATTTGGCGTGTTTATGTGATGTGTATGTGAGTGTGTGTATGAGTGTATATATGTGTGTGTGTGATGTGTGTATGGTGTGTGTGCGTGTGTGTGTGTGTGTGTTTAATGTATTATGGCAAAAATTGTTCAGTTTCATCATTCTTGCATATAAATTGCGAGAAACCATAATATATATGGAGTGATTTGATGTTGAAGAAGTCTAGCATGGAAAATGAATAGCTGTCTCACTTTCAGAAGATTACATTTATCGTACAGTAGGTTTATTCAGAACATTATGGGACGAAAAGTTGCTACTTTTTAAATAGCTCTGCGATTTTGGATAAGTGTGGAGTAGATTCTTTAGTTATCTTGTATTCCTAGTACCTTCCATTAATTTATTTGCTGGATTTCACTTCCCGTGTCTTTGAAGTCCTTTTTTTGAACTTTTCCACTTAATTGTGAAAAACATCCATTTCACATTGGGTCCCTTCCAAGGTCAGTGTCAAATCGAAAACTAGATAAATACCTATACAATATTAAAATTGTTATAAATGCCTCCATTCCAGTTTTATGTTGTCTAGGATCATTTATGCAAAAAAAAACAACATATAAATAATAATGTAATAGGAGACGTAATAATTGTCATGATAGTTGTGAGATAATCCATAATGTTTGTAAAGGTGAACTGTGACAGACATTCACGCGCAGTGTATACCCGTCCTTATGTACATTTAGTGTTGTAATACTAATATTGTTGACTGGCTACTATCGCTTAACGGTGATGTCGGGTAAATTAGTTTTTCATTTAACCCGTGTTTTCGTTTAATAAATCAGACTCTACACACAAACATGCTATATACCCCATGCAACTTTCAAGGTACAAGTCCAAGACGGTATGTAAGCCAGACCCTGCAAAAGACCAGCATTGGTTTCTAAGCTTTGCTATAAAAACCATTCAGCATTCGGATGACGACGACGGAAGTCAGCAGACTTGGTGGTAGTAGCAGTTACAAAGGGACCGCACAGCGCTCACGCGTTTTGAGCCTTCTAAAAATTGTTCATGATATAATTTTTAATCAATACATCATGCCGCCTCCCTTTTTAGCATAAACTAATTGCAAAGATACATTGATAAGCTGTATTGACTTTTTTCAAGCTTTTTATTAACTTGCAATGTATGTATGCTTGTATGTTCGGGTGGAATCTTGCAACTCAATTTTGAAGCAGATATCTTTAACCGATTTTGCTGAAACTTTGCAAGCATATGTATACAGCGTGACAATACAATATTGTAATGACATGGAGCTGATCTGATGCTGGAGCTGGAAGGGTTTGATTTGTGTCGAAGCATTCCAGTAAAAGTTTGTTTTTAAAAGCTTTTTAATTAAATTTATTAGATACTAGTTTTCGCTCCCGGCTCCGCCCGCGTATATGTCGGATATCGCGGCAAATGGTAGCCTATGTGTTATTCTGATGTATAAGCTATATTACTGTAAAGTTTTATCCAAATCCGTTGAGTAGTTATTGCGTGAAAGAGTAACAAACATCCTTCCATCCATCTTACTTACAACTGTATAATATTAGTATAGATATAGATAGTATAGATTCTGTTGCGATATGGAAATGTTATGATGCATAATCGCAGCTCGTGGATGAGACCGGCAGACCGTCTCGGAATCAGCCAGGACCGCGGGCAACAATGTGGTTGATGGCAACTGCAGGCCGCAATGCTGCCTGAGGTTGTAGTCTTCATCTCACCTTGAACTTGTTAAGTTGTATTTGTAAGTTTAGATAAAATATAATATATAGGTCTGCTCTGTCGAGTATCATACGAAAAAACACGGACAAATTAGAAAAAAAAGATTTTTAACTTAAATAGGTTAATACCTATATTACCTATATTAATCTACTGTTTAATAATACTGTTACAAAAATAAGCTACTATTTAGTCCATTTTTGTAACCCCTGATACAAATTCGTTGCGAGGAAAACACTGGCATTACCGCTAAATTGTAGGTACATATTATGTTTAATAGAGATATGACCATCACATTTACCAAAAGTGAAAAGTATTTACAGGGAACGGTACAAAACCCTACACTCACGGCTCTTATGTGAGACAATAAAATGTTAACTCCACGCGATAGTTTAAATGATAGTGATTAGCGCAGTATACGCCTTAACAAGGACGATATTATGGGATATGACTTCATGGAACAAAAACTTGCAACAAACGTGCCGAACATTCTACTACGAGTTTGAATGACAGACATGTCGCAATCGATTTATTGGATCGATTAAATTATCAATTAATGATACCTTTGTGAAATTAACTACTATTCTTATTAAAATTATTTATGTTTAAACATAACTTGGATAAATCCAATCCAAGTTGATTTATGGCGTGTTATTACAATTTCAAAATTAATTACCTACAGATTATGTTGAGAACGCATTATACGTCCTTACAATTAAGTATTTAAATTATTGTACATCATCGTCATGCATGCGTCTCCGATTGCACGCTACTTGATTCGATCCTCGGCGATTAATAAATATGCATATTAATAAGACTTTTGATTTTTGTGTCAGCACTGTTTAATACATTTTTTTGTCAGTTACATGGGTAGTTACTGCCTCATACTGGATAGATTAAATAATAATAAAAATATGAAATACGATAACCACCAAAACCTAATTTGCAGCGCTAATCTAGGATAGACTAATATATTACTTGCATTATTAGGTACTATTACTAGTAATGACCAACAAATCTGTAAGTTATATATAAGGTATACTACTTAGGCTTTATAGAGACACTGTGAAAAACTGAAAAAGGACTTTTAAAAATTTTTATCAAAAAAAAAACCGACTTCAATCTGGACCAAATTTAAATGGGACCATACGGGAATATTGAGTTATTCGTTAATTTGTCGCGTACATACATAATGCCAATTGAAGACTTATATGGTTTTCTCATGGATGACATGTCAGAACTGGACCAAATTTAAATGGGACCATTCGGGAAGCACCAGCTTTCAAATAAAAAAAGAATCATCAAAATCGGTTCACCCAGTCCAAAGTTATGAGGTAACAAATATAAAAAAAAAATTAAAAAAAAATACAGTCGAATTGAGAACCTCCTCCTTTTTGAAGTCGGTTGATAATAAAAATGAAGAGGAAGTCTTTAATAAAGTAACGGAATTCAAAACAACGTTTTTAGAATTTTTGTCTGTTTATCTGTGTGTTTGTGTGCGCTAATCTCTTAAGCGGTATTGATGCGGTTTACTCTTATGTGTTGTGGTAAACTTCAGTTAACATTTAGTGTAAAAAGTTATATCAGTTTAAAGGATCACCGCAGTTACCGACATATTTTTTTTATGGAATAGGCGGGTTATCGACCAGACAGACGTATCGCCTGATGGTAAGCGATTACCGGCGCCCATGGACACCTTCAACAACAGTAGCGTTACAAGTGCGTTGCCGCCTTTTGAGGGATGGGGAGGGGAGATAGGGGCAGGTAAGGGGGGAGTAGATGGGGGTGGGGTGGGTTATGGGCCTCCGGTATCCTCACTCACTCGGTGAAACGCAGCGCAAGCACTATTTCACCCCGACCGTGGTATCATTCCGGTCGAGCCAGCCCGTTCATTCCCATATTACGCAGGCGGAGCCGATGGGCAAAAGCTAGTAAGTAATTGGTTTACTGTACAGTCGTAGTATTATTTTGGCCCAATCAGCTCATATTATGTACAATATCGACGACAATGACTGCAAATTGATGTTTTGAAAAGGCTATAAATATAACTGGGAGTTCCAGCCTTACTATTAACTCTGAGGTAATTCTAGCCTAAGAGAATGGTTCCAGCGAATCTACATTTAGGGTATGCTTTCTAAGCTATGAATCAGTAAAGCAGCTACTATTGGGAACATATTTATCAAAATTCATATAATTTTATATTTGATACTAAAAGTAATTGAAATATCATAAATATACGCTTCTTTCACGGCGACAACTGACATGATAATAATATGTTCTAAAAAAAATTCATAAATAAATAATTTATAAAGTAAACCAATTTAATTTATAAAGAGATACATTCATAAATATTTTCAGGAGCATTATTTTCTTTGGCACAGTACACCCAACTGTATTATTTCGAAATGTCTATGTACACAATTTTAATACACGTACGTTAACCAGGGTTATTTTAATTTGATAACTCCACTGTCCCTCAATTTGTTAGATAACCAATGAACGTCCGATCGGGAATGGTGGAGTTTACCTACTTTCGCGAGCTAATGGCAAAATAAATTTGTAGCTCCACTAAAAGAACGTATCATACCGGTTGCTAGACTATTTATTTCTTCAATATAAATGACATATTCTTATAAGTATGTGTTTCAATGACTTAGTTATATTGTCTATGGGAATTTCCGTATTCAACAGATATATCTGATGCAACCTCAGAAGTCATTTCAATTTACCTATACACCTAAGTAACAAGACTGCTGTACTTTGATCTCTTAGTAGACCTTTAGAATAATTAATCATGATATAAATATAAAAATAGTGTATGACACAAGTAGAAAATTACCCGGAAATAAGAAGAAGAAAAATTAAAAGAAATTTACCGTGGGAGAGCCACGCTTCGGCATGAATGGGCCGGCTCGACCGGAGTGATACCACGGCCTCACAGAAAACCGGTGTGAAATAGTGCTTGCGCTGTGTTTCACCGAGTGAGTGAGGATACCGGAGGCCCATACCCCAACCCCGCTCCCCCTATCTCCCCCCCCCCATCCCCCAAAGGCCGGTAACGCACTTGTGACGCCTCAGTGTTGCGGGTGTCCATGGGCGGCGGTAATCGCTTACCATCAGGCGATACGTCTGCTCGTTTGCCGGCCTATTCCATAAAAAAAAAAAAAAAAACACGTCTCGGAATCCTCATAGTTTCGTCATGTCAGTCCGTCTCATAAAAAACACAGCCTTCTTGTGCAAACTAGCAACTGTGTCTCCCAGAGCGATAGTTAGAACTTCATCCGCCCAAGGACAAAACCATTGGACTGAACCATTTTTGCAAAACACAAAGTACGTCTTATTTATGTCATGTACCCATTCATAATTTACAAATTAGATATCTGTAAACTGCAAAAGACAGCTAAAAGTCATGAGACAAGGGAGCACATACTGGGTTCTGGCAGTGCACCAGGATTAATCAGAAAGTTAGCTATAAACCCGATTCATATTATACATTTATTTCGTCGCGTATGTCTTCTATTCGATATACACGTTGCTGTTAACGGGGTGTATTCGGAAACGTAGATTAGTGCTATAAATCGTACACCGCTCTCTGATAACAGCAGCTCTCCTGCCAAATTTCACTGCGCGCATTATGACGTCTGTCTGCCAGTGTCCAATATGTCACGAATAATGCCTCACATTTTTACATTATTCTTGACATTATATAGGATGCAATTAGAATTAATCCAGTCTGAGTTATTAAGGATACCGCGCTGGGCAGGCGGGTTGGCGATCACAGAGCATATTATTATGGCTTCCAATCGCTCAAAGTAGCGTACAATAGGAGAGACCAATTTCCAGCAGTGATATGCTGATGATGACTAGTTCAGAACCAATAAGCTGCATTTTTATCTGTTGGTTGGCTTTTGTTGGTTAGCTGATGGTCTTGGTGGTGTAACTACATCCTATTAAGCAACTGTCATTAAGTTAAGAAAAAAATATTAAGCTAGTGTCTAAATTTCTACTTTTTTTTCTACAACTATGGAATAAAATTTTAAGTCTTTTAGTGCTTTGCCTCGTGTTATGAGTTATATAGTGTTGGTCTTTTTTTTATATTTTTTTTAAAGAATAAACCTCTTACTCTTTAGGTTGAATGGAAATGAAATCAAACGTGAATATATCGGGATATGTTATTTGACCTATCACTATTTATTTGAAATGTGAATGTAGTAGTCCGGGATCCCCGGAACAAATGTTACAAGTTATTACTATCAAGCTAATTTTTCGTAAATAGCTTCGTTTCGATGAGACGTATTTCGTATAGTTTTTGTTTAGGGTTTTGTCAAAATTAAGAAATCTCTTAAAGTTTACATGAGAAAAAGTTGAGTCAAAGATGTGTTTGTCTTTGATTGAATTTAAAAATGTATATCTACTGTATAGGTATAGTTATTTCTTTGCATTTCCTGGAAATGACCATTTACAGTCGTTCTATCACAACTTTCAATTTTCTACAATCAAAGTAAGTAATGGATTAGATGGAAGAAATAAGTACCTATTTACGTTTTTTATATGTTTGAGCCTGTCTCTACTACCTTAAATTGTAACCAAAGTTAAATAAATATTAAGTTTAATAAAACTAAATATATCGATACCATCATCCCAAAAAACCAAATTATCTAACGTTTAACGTAACCACAGACACTGTCTAGAACGGATATAAACGATGAATTCAACAATAAAAACAATTATGTAGTCTCAAGTGCAATGGAGCTGTTCCATCTCGTGTTAGTAGAACATCGACATCAATACGTATGGACGTATGGATGACTCAATGTTTATTCGTTTATCAGCTATCGGGTTTTAGTACGATCTTATACAGTTGGATATATATGTACTAAATTATAAATGCCGCTTACTTATATAATATAAATGGCTCTGTACTGTACTATAATACTGAATCAGGCAACTACTAGACATTATGAACGTTCTACAGATATGAACTTTTAAATGATGAAGTATAATGAAAATTATTATACTTTTTTTTTATAATGAATATCGGAGGCAAACGAGCAGAAGCCTGATGGTAAGCGATTACCGCCGCCCATGGACACCCGCAACACCAGAGGCGTCACAAGTGCGTTGCCGGCCTTTTAAGGAGTACGCTCTTTTCTTGAAGGTCGTATTGGTCCGGGAATACCGCAGGCGACAGTTCATTTTACAGTTTAGTTGTGCGAGGCAGACAGCCATCCATCTAAGTGATGGGGATGGAACTACTGTCGCATAGGCCGATGGCAGGAATGAGTCCGGAGAATTCCTCAGAGCACTCCCCATAGTAAATGCGGTAGAAGATGCATAGCGAAGCCACATCTCTACGCAGCGCCAAAGAGTCCAGCCGAATTGTAACTTCCTGGCAGTCGATGATTCGAGCCCCTCTCCGTTGAATGCGGCCCAGAGGGAATAGCTGGTACTGGGCTGCCTACGCCCAAAGATGAGGACAGTATTCCACATGAGGCCGAACGTGCGCCTTATAAAGCAGAAGGCGGTGTGAAGGAGTGAAATACTGTCTCGATCTGTTGAGCACGCCAAGCTCCTTCGAGGCCAATTTGGTCTTATCCTCCAAATGGCCGCGGTACTGGAATCCACTCGCTATGTCGACACCAAGTATTCCAATACTGGCTGAGGCAGATAGGGAAGTGTCTTCAAAACGAGGACACACGACCCACGGCAGTTTTTTATTATACAGGGACAATACTACTCGTATTATACAGGGCATAGTTTTGTTTAACAATAGTTTAAAACTATAAGTCAGACTATCGTGAAAACCATGTGGAATATTTAGCCAGAACTAAATGTAAAATTTTCAGAAACCAAATGATCATGGACTTACAAAAAGTCGAACGGAACCCTCCCGAAGACAAAACTGAGTCAATTAATAATAATAAATATTTAAGAATCTAATTAGTACTATCAATCATTACAGTGTTTCGACCAAAAAAAAAAACATCCATTATATACAATTTTCATGTCACGTTGTTGCTCACGATAACTCCGAAACTATCTAACCGTTTTGTACGATTTTTTTAAATATGTGTTTTGCTGGCGTGCCTAAGATATCCTATCTCAGTGTCATTGATAACTATTTCAACCTTTTTTTTTTAAAGTCATCTCCCGCACTAGGAATAAATCCTGTGTCGCGGGAGACTATACAAACATTCATGAAACGGACACAAAGAACACCCAGACTCAGAACAACAATTTGTGGATCACACAAAGTGTTGTCCTATGTGGGATTTGAACCCACGACACTTGGCGAAGCAGGAAACGGCGTGGTGACCGTTAAACCACTAGGCCAAACGTGCAGTCTTTGAATTCAGTTCACGCTCAGGTTTGCGGAGGTCCAGTCGCTCTGTCTAAAAACTAACTTTCAGGTAAACCGATTGTAATGTAAGCCGACCACAAATAATTTTGGGATTAATAAAGGCTAGGAAGATAAAATGAGAGTAAGATACAGATAAATCTGGAAAACTCTACGAGTAGTGAGTTATTACACATAAAACAGTAAAGGTTGAGCAGGTAACAAAAGTTAAAGTGAAATTAGTTTGTATTATACACATTAAGGTTATATTATTTAACTATCTAAATATATATATAGAGATACAATTTTGTAGCCTTCGGTGATGTGGTTGGGAGGGGGGCGGCACATGGATTTCCAGCAAATCGTTAAGATTTGTAGTCTCTTGAGTTTCGTGAGTGATACTAGGTTCGAATCTGATAATTTTCAAATATTAACATAACTAAGTAAAACAAGTACGTTACAGTAGTAACTGTAACAAACATTTATTGTTTATTAAGAACTTCCCAGTCATACCTATATTCGACTTTTAAACAGGCAATTTAATTGAATATCAATGCAATTCAAGTCAATAGAAACATGGATTTTCTCGGAACTCACGTTGATTTCGAACAAATTGTGACTATACAAGGTAGCCTCCGAAATATGAAAATAGGTAGGTAGGTATATACTCGTAGTTGTCATCATGGAAGAATGTAGCTTACCTGTTATTTGGTATGCTAAGTTGTATGTTGTCGCATTAAATGTCATGACTTAATGACATGAAGCGTGTTAACGCTTGACTGAACAGTACAAATTACAGAACAATTTGCTGAGAATTGTTTTAATAAATTAATGTGAACAGAGTACGGCAGGCGGTTACTATGCAGATATTATAGCGCCTGTCAACAACATCTCATTCGCATCACTATATAAGAAATTAAATAAATATTTATTTAACAATGTAAACCATATAATATGTACATATAAGTGCATGAAACTGTTACGCATATAACCTGAAGTCAGAAGAGGCAACACGATTTTACCAATTATTATATCGAAAATCGATACAAATTGAGTTTTTGTTATAACTATTTACAAATTCTAAATAGCTAAGTTCTAATTAGAACCGAATAGGAACTTACGAATAACTGTAATAATTGACAAATTCTACCATACCGCAAATAAAGCCCAGGGCAATAGCTAGTTTCAAATAATTACAATGATGAACTGAGAGAAAGGTTCTATCTAAATTATGACAAGGAAATTTAATACGTTTGCATTTTATTCTTTTTTTTGATTTATTTTTTAGTTTGTATTATACACTTTAATTTAACTGGTATAACTAACACCAGTTTCATAGCTCAAAACTCAGAAGATGGTTATAAATATTACAGTGTATATATAGTTAATATAGTTATTAATCATCTTTAATTTGTAACTTAAATAAATGTAAAGTGTTTTTGTAGGTTAGGAGTAAAACACCCAATTCATATGGTTCATGGTTAGTATAAAGATAATGATTAATATTCCCGAGCTGTGGTGAACCACATGGACGTCATGTCGTGCTCGTATTTGTAAGTAATGCTGCGTGTGAAATCCTAATTAGTGATATTGTAATAACCGAACCTGACACACGATGTGGTGACGTACAGATGAGCACACTGGTTGCGTCACATACCTTATATATATTGTCTTTAAATGCTATGAAATATATTTAGCTTTAATTCCGCGAGACAAATATCCAGGTCTGAAAGTAGGGCACAAATCCCACCGTCATGCATACTCACATGCACATATGGGTATCATGCATATGTACACATACAAAACAAGTGAGAAATAATTAGCATGCCATGCAACCAAACCTATACTCGACACTTGTTTCGCCCCTCCACGGGGCATCCTCAGGAGATGTTGACTCGTCGAGCGTTTGAGCTCGAATGTAATTGTGCCACTTTAAAAAAAAATGTTTTAGCGTCCAAAATGACTCCGCTCTGCCTGATGGAAAGCATGAGCAGAATCCAGGAGTGGTGGTCATCATCCTCAACGCGAATAGGGACAATGCAGCACGGTGACCCACACTATGGCGGCCGAGTGAGATGCTTTTTCACGCTCCGCTTAAAGGACCCGGGTTCATAGTGGGAGGGAAACACGTTCGCAGGTAGTGAGTTCCAGGTTTCGATCGCTCGGCACAGGAAGGAAGAAACGAAGCGGTGAGTACGAGAGCGTATGATTATATAGTATACTAGCTGATGTGGCGAACTTTGTACCGCCATATTAACATATCTGTTTCAGCTTCCCACAGGCAGTGTACAGTCGGAGACAAAAAAAAATACTTTTCCCCTTATCTTATTTTTTTTTCTGGCAATAAAAGAATGAAAGAAATCTCATCATTTTGCCTTTCATCCCCTCTCTCCAAGAAACCGTGCTGAATTTCGGGATAAAATGTATCCCATGTCCTACCTCGTAGTATAAAATCAAATCATGCCAAGTTTCATTTGAATCCACTCAGTAGTTTTAGCGTGATGCGTGGCCAAGATACAGACAGACGGACAAAAATGAAAAAAAAAAAACAGTTTTGGCTTCAGTATCGATTATAGAGAGCCCTCCAAAAATTTTTTTCAAAATATCTTTAATGTACAGAATTGGACCTGTTACATTTTTATTATAAGTATATAGATAAACTTACCCGCCGCGATAGCTAACCCGCGCAACTTTGTCGGCGTCACCTATTGGTCGTAGCGTGATGTTGTACGACATGAACAAATTTGTTTGCCACAAGAAAGGCCATAGTGATGCGACCTTAAAAGATAGACTTATGCTGTCACGAACTTTTGCTGAGAATTTTTAAAGGGGAACAGTTATGCTAACATACTTTTTGCTAAACTTAACCGTTTCGAAGTTCGAAACTCTCAAAAGGAACAATTTTCTTCTATTTTTGCAACAGTTTTTATTGAGAATATCATCATCATCAGCCTATCGCAGTCCACTGCTGGACATAGGACTCTCAACGAGAATATGAATAACATGAAATCACTAATTCCTTTTTGTTTTCTAAAATTGGGTTTTCCTCAGGTTTTCTTAAAAAAATATTTTTCAATCTATGAAATTCGTAATTGCGACGTAAATTCGATTCCCGGGTTGGTTCAAGTGTTGGATTTTTCTTACAAGAAATTCTTAATGACATCTCGGAGTATGGAAGTTAGCGGTGTCCTACGCCCATACCTCGCAGAGCATGTCAAGCCGTCGGTCCCGGTTTTTAAGAACATCTATGGCAATCGCTATTGGAAAGTCAGTGCCCTCAAATATACTGACAACTAGTTCAATCTTCGCATTCAGTTTGATTTTAGCGTTGCGGAGATCCGATACGAGTCGCTAGGTGGAACGTGATGATACTGGTATTTGACCCAAATAATCTTGGGAATAATAAAGGCTAGGAAGATGTTGATGTCATTAAACGTATATTATTAAATCAATGCACGAATCAAACTCCGTATTTGGAAACGTTTTCACAAAAATATGACGTAGAAACCAGTCTTTTGGAACTTTATATACCTCTGTCCACATAGATCCGGGGTTATGTATGCAAGATCCTAAGCCCAGCTAAATCTCCGTATAGGAAGTATCTCGGAAATCTTTTGATATGTTATATGTTTGTCATGAGCCTTGTAGTTGTTTCTGACACTTTATTTCATATCTCTAGCTTGCTTATCTTCACTAGAAATTAAAGTTTCAAGGAAACCTCAAAATCATGCATATAGCTGCTATATGTATATACATATAGCAGCTATATTACGTCACTTGATTATTTATTTAAAAGTATATGGAAGACTAACAGCTATTTACAACATAATCTTTCGTCTTTTACAGCAACTAGAAAGCCGTCAAGTCTTCATTACGTTGTCAAAATTCGACGGTCGATTCCCGGTCTGACCGTTTTCTCAAATTCAACATTATGCTCCGAAATGTAAATATTGACATCATATAAGGCATATATGCGATGTTTTAGAATTAGTTGAAAATTTTAACATTTTAAGTTTCAACATTTCGCAAATTCAATATTTCGCAAATTTAACATTATGATCTTGAATGCAAATAATTTGGGAATAAAAGAGGAAGAAGGAGATAAAATTAGTTTCTTTGAAAGACAAAATTTAACGAGTGAAACTTTTAAGCTATTGCATAGCTTTTATCGCGGGCATGATGCCTTTGAGCGCGGCGACCGAATCAAGAAATTCCGTAACACAGAAAAAACCTGACACCCGAAGCTCGCACGGATCGAGACGAGCTGCTCCGAGCGACGAAACAACGAATCGTTGACGAGCTGCTCCGAAATCCACACTCAGCGCCCTCTGTTGTTTGTTGTGAAGTTTTCGTATCTTTTTTGTGTAATTTCGTGTTATTTATTTAATGAATACCTATTTACCACAATATCCAGGAAACTTTCACAAAAAGACGACGATGCTTAGTTGAGATTTGAACTCGAGGCCTCCTCCTTGCGTCGTTATCCTCAATTCTGAGGGTCATGACCTCTATTTGGCACTAATGTGCGAGTGATAGCTCGCCACCTGTTTCTATCCTGAGCAGTGTGTAGGGCAGCATGGATCGTAGTGCCGAGAGTAGTGCAAACTTGGTCCGCCCAGCGCAACGGGCTACGGCCCCTGGGTCTTTTCCCCTCTATTTTACCCGTCACCATCAGTCTTTCAAGGTTATCGCTTTCTCTTCTCGCAATGTGGCCAAAGTATTCGAGGATTCTGTGGATGCACAGGGTCGATAGGCGCCCACGGATGTTATGTTCTTTTAGGATGGATGCATTAGTACGATGGGCTGTCTAGGGTATTCGTAGCAGCTTCCTCCAGCACCACATCTCGAAGGCATCAACACGTTTACGGTCGGCAGCCTTTAGCTTCCACGTCTCGATACCGTACAGGAATATGGGGAAGATGAGGGTTCGTACCAGCTTTATTTTTGTTCCTCTAGAGATGTTGCGGTCCTTCCATATCCTATCCAGGTCAGACATTGCACTCTTAGCCATGCCTATTCGTCTCCGAATCTCTTTTTCAGCTGATCCGGTGTTGGTGATATTGGAGCCAAGGTAAATGAAATCCTCAACCATCTCAAGGCTAGGCGAACCTGTGAGTTCCAGTTTGGCGGTTCTGTCAACAACCATGACTTTTGTTTTGGCCCTGTTCATTTTGAGCCCTAGGTCTTCACTGGCTCTCTCCATTCTGCTCAAGAGAGCATACATCTCGGCCTCATCCGCAGCTAGGAGAGTGGTGTCGTCTGCGTAACGAAGATTCGAGACTTTGACGCCACCAACAGATACGTCGCCGCTCCAGTCCTCGAGTGCTCTCCTGAGATGTTGAATAAGATGGAGACAGTATGCAGTCCTGGCGCACACCTTTTTCAAAGGAGACTGGTTTTGAGAGGGTTTGAGGGTTGGTCCACCCTGACGATGCCCCTGCTGTTACTGTAGAGCGACCGTAGCAGAGACGTACGTCGTTAGTTAGTACGTTAGTTGTTCTTATGCTACTTGATAAATTCTAACGGCCCGGTAATTCCAAACATACATTTGTTTATTGTCAGTATGGCACCAATTATATAGATGGCGGTGTAATTCGAATGCGATGGAGCATTTGAAAAAAGTTTAGTATTTTTCATTCACAATATTATACATACTGCATAAATAAAAAATAAATAATGAAATATAATTGCATAAGTTGATAAAAATGCTATGCAATAGCTTTACCGCGGCAGTCCCCGAGTGCCACACGTCTTTTTTATTCAAGTAAAGGTATACTCTATAATTATGTATAATACAAATTTAATACCAAATGACTTCTTCTCTGACTTTAACGCATGCGAAAATCCTCCTGGCCTTGCTCTAGATTAACTTTCCTAATACATAGTTGTTGTGGTAACCTGTTCCATTCTTTAATAGCAGTTTCCTTGATCCCTGAAAGAGTTCTTAGAGGTGACTGAAAACTCTAAACAACTGACATGAGAGCATACCATGCGTGCTTGATTGGGTTTAAGTTCGGAGAGATGGCACACCAGTTTAACCGCGCGATTTAGTGCTCCTGGAGAGCAGCTCACACTAGTCGAGCTCGATGTATGATTTAGCGTCATATTATTACCAGGGCACATACTAATCAGTGTCTCGTCAACGACAAGACAATTACATAAAAAACAGTTTCCTCAGCGTCTTTATCGTTTTGTCACCACCTGGCCCTGGGAAACCTGCGTCACCAGGTTCTCCTTCATCCAAAGTGGTGTAAACAATTACGAATAGTCTGAGTGCTACTATCCAGTCTAATAGCAGTTCCCATTTCAACTTTCAGTTTAGTACCTAGTTGATTTTGGACCACGGGCCGCAAGATGTAGCACTCTGGCTGCGATTTGCCAAGATGAGTATCTTTTTTCACATAATAAGACTATTCTTGTAGCTGAGATTTCAGACAATCTACCTAACACTTTTCAAATTGTAGACAAATTGATTAAAACAACTTTCAGGCAGAAACAAGAATCAGGGTCGTTTACCATTAAACTCATTTTCTATATAAAAATCTAAAGATTTTTATATCATATATTTAAATGATATAATTTTAAATAACGAACACAAATGTAAAAATTTATTATTCAACATTTTAAGCAAATAAAAAATATCTTGACTTTCCAACTGAACACAGTCTTTATTTCATGTGTGTATGTGTATTTTTATTCTTTTCCATGAAATCATTATGTCGAATTCAAGTCATATCCGTTAGTATTCATTAGCCCATTCATCAGCTTCCGACATACATCAATGCTTTTGAGTATACTCGTCGGCATTTCCGCAATAGTCAGGGGTTATGTCGAAAAATATTTGAGATCTTTTATTTTTTGGATAAGTGCTATTGAATTTATTCGTCGCCATTGCCTAGCTACTTTTGTAAATAACATGAACGAAAGTAACCTTTGTAAGCAATTTAGCAACAAAAGCATCTTCCGGTCCTTCATTTTTTCTCGTAAATGGTTCCAATAGACAAAAGGTTTTGTATTTGTGGTGTTTATTATTTAGTTACGTGGTTGTAGAAAGCAGGACGTATCTAGGTTGCTCCTGCACGTAAGTATTCAGGCACGTAAGGTAATAAGAATCACTCAGTTTATTATCTCAATTAACAATTTCGCAAATACAATTACTTTTAACCTCCAAAACTTCTAAGCCTACGACGTTCCTACACAACACGTGGCACTCAGGTACGGTGTATGAAAATGATGACCACCATCACTTGCGTTGTAATTTCACATAATTTTATTACATTTTCTTAGTGTTGGGAAAACTCATAGACATTTTTTTTTTTTTTTTTAAGTTTGGCCCGCCAAAATGACTCTACTCTGCCTGATGGAAAGCACAAGCAGAATCCAAGAGTGGTGGTCTCCATACTCATTGCGAATGCAGACAATGCAGTATGGAGACCCACACTATGGCGGCCTAGTGATGCTGCTGCATCTTTTAGTCTAGTCAACAAGTATGGCACTTGTTGACTAGACTAATTGGGCCTCCGGTCTCGCACTCACCAACGAAACACGACAGCACGAACGCTGTCATTTTACGTTGATTTTCTGTGCGAGGGTAGTACCGCCCCGGTCGAGCCGGCCCATTCGTGCTGAAATCAGCGTGGCTCTACTACCTTACTCACTACTACCTGGCTCAGATCCAAGAGTCCCTTTTTCACAAAACGTTTAAAAGAAGAACAAACATTGGTAGGCTTATGTAGGAACTATTTACGTATTAATTTGTATATTGTACTTCAATTGTATTTCAATAAATCCATACTAATATTATGAATTCGAAAGCAACTTTGGCCGTCTGTCTGTTACATTTCCACGGTCAAACCACTGAACCGATTTGGATGAATTTCACTGTAGAGATGATGGATTAGTGATTAGTGGATGTTAGAGAAGGACATAGACTACTTTTTGTCGCGATATCTGACATATATGCGGGCGGGGCCGCAGGCAATAGCTAGTGTAATGTTTACTTATTTGTATTTTAAAGTTAAAAAAAAAGATAGGTGAAGCATTTTCAACCGAGCAACGAAAAACTTAACACTGCTTTACACACACACTTCCTCTCTTTCTTATTTATAAGGGTATAGTTCTCTTTAATATATTACTACTGCAATATCATATCCGTAATTAATTTTTGTTAAATTTTCTGTAGGGTATTATTATAACAATTGCCTTCACTAGGAATTTCCTAAGTTTGCCACATGTAATTTGTTCGGTTCGTGATATTCATTTGTAGTTGTTATAGTAGCTGGATAAAGTAAGTATATTCTTATCTGATGAGTGATGATGGCAAACACTCGGTTTAATTACAAGTAACGAATAACAATAATCCATAAGTGTGACGTCAGCGTCCCATGTTCGGTATTAGCGCCCACCATGGTTTGCGTCAATTCTAATTGCTGACACCATTGGTGGTTACTTGCCTATGGTCATGAAGTAGCCATTGTGAAAATGATGTATCTCTTTCAGAAGTCGGTGACTCTTAATGACTGACCAGTAGAGAATGTCAATAGCCCAGGACATTATCCGATTTGCCGATGTACAAAAGTTTTACAGAAAAGCAAATTGATACTGCTCACAAAATTTGCATTGATTTTGCTATAATTTATGTTTTTTATTTATTTAAGAGCCTGTCAAAGAGTCTCTACTCTGACTGATGGAAGGCATGAGTAGAATCCAAGAGTATTAGTACCCACCCTCATTGTGAATGCAGACAATGTAAAATGGTGACCCGCACTATGGCGGCTTATTAAGATGCGTCTGCATCATTGGGCCTCCGGTCTCGCACTCACCAACGAAACAGGACAACACGAATGCTGTCATTTTAGGTTGATCTTCTCGTTGAACGGGCCCGTTCGTGTTGAAATCAGCGTGGCTTTACTACTTTGATGTATATCGATACTAAAAGCGAACAAATAAAGGAAAGAGGAGGGGAAGAGAAACAAAAAAGGAAATCAACTTATATATGTTGTAACCGAACAGTGAACATAATGCTACTTAACGGTATTTTTTTAAAGGGTAGTGCTTCAATCTGTGGAAATCGATATGATTAGACTAGATGTGACTTCTACATGCACTCCGAATACACATCTTCTGTAAGGTTTAATTAACTATTACAATATTTAATACATTCATCTAAAGTATTCAATTAACCCACTTCATTGAACTGGCCTTTAATTGGCCTTTAACTGGCTCTCTGGAAACTTCTATCTTAGGATTACCCAAGATAGAAGTTTCCAGAGAGCAATTACTGGTATCAGAGCTTCGCAACGCTGAGGGCGAACTGTATTCGAATTTAGAAGGCAGTATATTTTCCCAATAACGATTGTTATTGGGAAGATATACTGCCTTTCAAATATTCATGACAACCAGGACCAAAGGTATAAAGTGCTTTTCGAGGCACGGGCGTCAAACACTGTCAATTTCCATAATATTAACTTATAATAATAACAGCCAGCTACTCGTAATAAGAACCGCTGGTCAGCAAAATTCAACAGCACTTTTTGCCTAGACTAATAATCAGATCTAAACTTAACTATGGCTTGTGTTATATAAATATTTAAGATTTTTGTTTCTTTTTTTTATTGAGTATGCAGGCAAACGAGCAGACGTATCACCTGAAGGTAAGCGATTACCGCGGCCCATGGACACCTGCAACACCAGAGGCGTCACAAGTGCGTTGCCGGCCTTTGGGGGATGAGGGGGGAGATGGAGGCGGGGGATGGAGGCGGGGGATGGGGGAGATAGGGAAGGGGTTGGGGCTCCGGTATCCTCATTCACTCCGGTCGAACCGGCCCATTCATGCCGAAGTGTGACTCTCCCGCGGTAAATCAGTGTCTTATACAAGAGGCCTATGTCCAGCAGTGGATTGCAACGGGCTGATAATGATGATACAATATTTTAAATGTTATATTTTTTTAAGATATGAAACTAACGATTTTGGTTGAGTAAAATCAAGGTTACCAATTTTGTGGGTATCAATGTAGCACAAAATTTTAACCTACATGTCTGTAGCAAAAAAAATCCCATCGTTTTCAGATTATATTTTTGCAAAGCGTGAAAAAACATTAAATTAATTTGATAAGTCGGTCAATTCTTGCGGTCAAATCGATCAAGCACCGTTGATCACGCACTAGCAAATACACAATCAACCATTGGTTTTGGACAATACCTCAATTACTGAGCTGGCCATCACAGTTTCTTAATTAAGTTCGTATCCTTGCCTGACAGAAGAAACAAGCAACTAACTTGTATTTTTGTATGAATTTTATTCTGTAGCGTTTCAAGTCAAATCCGCAAATGGAATTGCGACATGTTAGTAAGTTGCCTTACGAGGTACATATTTGTTAAACCATTAGTTTTTGACGTGACAACGTCTTATACACAGAACTACTAGAAAAGCCTTTGACGTAATTTCGTAAGTAATCTTTTGTCGCCGGGACGCACACATAAACGATTAATAATATTATACACACATAACTAAGTCTATTCTAATTCGTCCAAGGGATTTAATGAATATAATATTAAACTACAACCTTATGCACTTGGCATTAAGTAGAGTTTTACGTGCAATTTTGTGTTAAGAGGTGGATCTTCGTCTTTATGACCCACCCACCGTAGAGATGTGGTCCTGTCGATTATAATAATTAAATTTGCTTAATTTCTATAAGAAATAGTTCTTACTTTTAAATATCGCTATGCTATTTTTTATATGAAATTCACTGTCTTAGATATGGATTGAGTGAAATTGTACTAGTTTCTTGTATTAATATAAAAATAAGACATTTGTTTTGTCAAAACATAAGTACATATTATACATCTAATTTTGGAGTTTGACTTTTCATACTTATCAACACGACACAACTTTCTGTAGACGTAACACACATAATCTTAATAATTTTTCTGTAGAACCCTGTAATCAACAGTAAGAGGTTATTTTTATATCCTCACAAGATGTACATTTTCATATCTAAATTTAAATGCAAAAAACAATGTATAGACGTCGGACGGCCCGAAAATGTTAATCTTCAAAATATGTTTTAAGTTTTAAAAGAAATATTTCTATCATTCCTATTCCATTTCATCAAAAAGCTTTCCAAAAAAAATTCATATTAAAAATTATTTTGCAGTCGGTTAAAAATCATAATATAAAACAAATCAACTCTTTCTACTTGAGAAAAACACAAACCAATATCATCGACATTCACAATTTTGCGGTATCGATTGCATTATAAATATTTGGGCACACCCCTATGCCTTACACTAAATCTGTTCGGGTGAAATATATCGAAATATTCACGCATGAAATGCAGTTCATTGCGTACTCTTGTGGAAACAGTGTAGTTAGTAATCGAATTTAATACGCAATGTATGATTGTTTTATTGTTTTTTCCCGTTGAAAGTAAAATGCGAATGCGACCGTTCAGTTAATGCCAGCAGACAAAATAGAGGTATTTGGACTTATTTCGCGGCGCGCCTGCCCCGCCTACATAACATTTCTACCTATATTTTTTGTTCTGTGGTCTTATAGTTCGATGGAGCCGGCTGCACACACGAAAAAACATGACTCATGCGGTGTTACCTCGCCAATCATCGTTGCCTTGCTAAGCGGCGTTACCTCGCTCTATTCATTATTAATATATTATATTTAAATTACTTTATTGCTATTAAAACATTTCAATCATCATTATTACTTGTAATTTGGTTCACTTGGCTGCTGGTTTTTTTTTTATCACTGTGCTTTTTGTGAACTGCTATAAGTTTTCGAAACCAGCGGCGGAACTTGAAAAAATCACAAAATTGACAAAATTAAAAATCATTAATCACAGGTCATTGCTATTATATTCCATCCCTACCTGACACCGCTACATTTTGGTGCGTACCGCTCGTACGCAGCTTGTCATCCGCTCCCTGCTTCGCTGTGTTCGTAAACACTCCCAAAATAAGGCTAGATATTTGAACGCTCCTCTGCCCGCTCCGCTGCCGCTCCAGCCCCGCTTCCCCTGAGTTCGTGTACGCGGCCTAACCCATTTAAAATTGATATGTATTGACATTAATGTGAAATAATTATTGATTTTAAAAACTTTCTTACATCTGATTTTCGCATATGTATGAAACTGAAACAAAGGCATGGGCAGCTGTTTACTACTTCGCCTCGGATACCACCTATTGGTGGTTATCTATTCACTACCAACATTATTTTGACACACGTCACGTAGTTTCGTTTTATTGTGTTACAATTCAATTGATGAATCATCATTGATAGCGTTTAACAGTCCACTTTATATTATAATTTACGAAAACTAACTTGGCCTTTTTATTTGTTTTAGACACTTTTATTTTGGTTCAGACCGCATGCGTTTCAATAGGTTCTGTAACGAATCAACCATCGTTTATGAAGTTGTAAAGAAGCTACCGTTGCAGAATATTTTGCATTGGAAATTCCCAATCCTAGTCCTTACTGAAAACAGGGTAAAAGTAAAAAAAATGTTATAGAATGTTATTATTGAATTCATAAACTATTTCATGAAAACTTGGTCACAATTTGAAATGATATCAAACTGGTTAGTTTAGGGTCTCATTTTAGTATCTTTTAATACTTTTACAGTTTACATATATTTGTAATGTCTTTTAAAAGTGGCACCAAGTGGTTCGTGTAACATAATACTCGGCGCAGGCTAGCCAGTTCCTTTGCCTGAACTTGGCTTGACACGCTACAGCGTGTCTAGATAAATTGTATAAATCTCGGTTAATTGATTTTTTTTGCATGTTTATTTATTTTATTTTATTTATTAACTTTATGCACTAAATATGTACATCGGCGGACTTAATGCCGCTTTATTATATCCTATGAATTTATTTGTACAAGAAATGAAATCACGGGCATTTGTTTTTTTTAGGTCTGAACTGTATTAGGTTCATATATTATTTTAATTAACTTATAAATTGTTGATATTATACTTAAAATAGTAGTACTTGGTACAAATATCATATATGTATAATGTATATATTATTATATCCTTTCCTTTAACAGTCCTCTGCTGGATGTAAGCCTTTCCTTTTAAAAGACCGGAAAGGATGTTTTTACCTACTATACCACGCTGCCTGGACAGACGGGTAAGTAGAGAGTTTATTTCGTTTTCCTTCTCTTTGCAGTGATACTGCCCCGTGTAGTTTGTCCTTAGTCGCCTCTTACGAGACCATGGAACGAGTAGAAGTAGTGACACTCCTTATTCTTAATGCGTCACCACACGGATAATCTATATACATAAAAATGAATCAGAAAAATGTATATACGCGCGTAACTTTCGATCGACTGCACCAAATTGGATATTTCTTTTTTTATGTATTTGTTATTGTCAGGACAAGGTTTGTATAAAATAAAATTAAAAGAAAACCGGGGGTGTAATATTTTCTAAGCCCGCTTAGTACTATACCCTGCGTCCCTGCGGGAAGTTGAGGCGGGCTGAGATGCTAAAAGACGTTTTTCAGTAATTAAAAAATATTCACTAAAATAAATAAGGCGGTACGAAGTTCGCCGGGACAGCTAGTATTATATAAATAAGCATATTTATTTATAATTTTTTTTTTTTTTATTAACTTTTTAAATATACTTATTTGCATTTTATATATTAATACTATTCAAATGTATTGTACATTTGAGTACCTAGTGAATTCGAGTGAAACCGGGTCGTGCGTCGAGTCAATGTGAATTTTATGGGTTATGTGTTAATTGGTGAAGTGTTCGTAACTAAAAATAAACATTGTATGTCTATAAGTAGGCAGTACCATTCTAGTGTCTAGATGTTGACGAGTCTAAGCTAGACTGTCTACATCCATATCAAATTCGCGGGCAACACAAGTGTTTTTGATGCTTTCATGGAATATTAGAGAGCTAACGGAATCTTTAGAAAATCGATGTTTTTATGACTAAATACCTATTACCGAATGTTCTTTGTTATATATGTGTTTATATATGTATCATTCAATCAAGATACATCCAAACACTGAGATAAGCTTCTAAGTATCAGTCTGGTCGACATGACATGTATTCCCTGTTACTTTACTTGCCTCAATAGTTTGTTTAGTATGTGAAACGGATACAGAATGGGAACTCGAACTCTACCTAATGGCTGTGGACACCTGCAACTCTAGAACCACAAGTGCGTTGCCACCACTTGAATTCCTCCCCTGGACTCAGGGAAGGGGGAACGCAGGGGAGATTTGTGCTCCACTAATCTTACTAAATCAGTGAAGAGCAAATATAAGAATTGTTTAAGTGTGATTTTCTGTTTGTTGGCACTCCCACGGTCAAACTCTACGGTCACTTGTATGGTTCTGAAAGATTGTCAAGTACGTTTTAATCACGTAGTTGCAAAGTGGATAGTATGTATACTAGAGTGGATCAAATGCGTAAATCTAATTTGTGTTGGCACAAAAAATAAAGATTTTTAAGAATAACTGCAAGAATGGCATGGGGGTTTGAGCATTCGTCACGCCACTTTCTACTGAGCTGAATGTTGCGGATTCGATCTCCACACGATACAACACTTTCCGTGATCCACAAATTGTTATTCTGAGTTTTATTGCTCTTTGTATCCGTTTCGCGTATGTTTTGTAAAGTTCCTCTCGACCAATAAGTACCTCTAAACCACATTGTTTAACAGATATATAAATGTTTAAGATACCTAAAGCGCGAATTACATTATTCGATCTAGGCGTGTAGGGTATTGCATTTTATTTAAATTACTTTTGGGCTGATCTTATAAACGCAAAAAGCTTAAGATATTTTTTGTCACACCTATCACGTCCGTCCCTAATTGTTCCATTCAAAAAGCAACCAAAAGTGTTTTAATCCTATAATGTTATTCGATGCGTGGCGCGCTGTTCGGCGCTCGGCTATTCACAGTCAATGTTTTTTTATTGGAATCCGTGTGAATAATAAAGGATTTTATGTCATAAGTTGTTAGAACCCTCGGTTTGATTTATACGTCTGCTCGTATTAAACGTGTATACCTGCCGTTTGAGGAACTTTACCTTTTTCTCCGTTCCCGTTTTTTGTTATGGCGCTGTGCCGGCGCCGCGTTAGTGCTCTGATCAAAGCGATTGGAGACGATTAAACTTACTTGATATATAGATGGTCAACAATACACACCGGCGCCTCCCAGTCGCGGTACACATTTCAAATGACGAATAATGCCGCTACACTGATTAAATGGTTTTCTTGTAATGCATTCTTGTTGTGCATCGAACCGACGTTATTTATTTGGAGTGGTGTTGTCTGTGTATTTTTGTCCGAATTTAGACTTAGAACAATGATTTCACATGACGTAATTGCTGTCTGCATAAAAATTTATTGAAGTGCAGGGTGACAAGTTCAAACAATTTTGCTTGTAATTCGACTACTACAAAGATGACAGTATTTCGTTTTATACAGGTTGTACAGAATTTCAATCAAAGTTTAAAACAAATTTTAAAAGTACTTATTATATTTTAACCTTGATCATCAGCCATTCTTATATCCTATACCTTAAAATGAGCAATTCTGGTATATGTATATATATATTATATTGAAATGTATGTACGCGCATAACTTCCGATCGGCTGCACCAAATTGTTTTTTTTTTCTATATTCTATAGGTTTGCATAGAAGAAAATTAAAAGATAACCTCAAAAGTTTTATCTTTTCACTACCTGTAGGAAACTGAAGCGGGCATAATTACTAAAATAAGGTTTTCAGAAATTTTGATAATATTTACGAAAGAAAAATATGGCAGTACGAAGTTTGCCGGGTCAGTTAGTATATATATGTTTAACCTAAATCTTGGAAACGGTTACAACGATTTTCATGAAATTTTGTATGCCGCGAGTTTCGAGGGCGATTAATTTATCTAACTAGGACTCATTTTTAGAAAATTTGCCAAGAAAATACCGATCAAAGGTCAGTCATCCAGGCACTGTCTATGAAAGAAGAAACTGACAGACTGATTCATAACTGAAACTGTTGGGTCTAGGAACATGACACTTTTCACAATTATTCATTAGGAGACGTAGGTGGGTGCTAAGAAAGGATTTTTGAAAATTCCAGTCCTAAATTGCAAAAATTGTAGTTGGAAATACTATAAAAACCGCTGGACATGTAAGAATAGTAGGTAGGGTGCGGAAGCGATGGATGCTGAAATAACAGCGTTACTAAAGCGTGTAAAGTTTACTGTGACACCCGTGATGCTGTTTATAAAATATATGGAGTGGACAATACTGATCTATGGCGTCATTTGGAACACTAAAATGTTTTAGTTCCATAGATATTTCTCAGAAGTCACCGCTCACGAACACCTTAAGAAATGCGAGCTCAAAGATCACAGGGCTCGGACATACACAGGCTGTGGCATGTCAATTAACCACTCTAAAATGTTTATCGACCTATCGCTTAATGTATTATAGTTTAAGTTTATCGAAATTATTTCTTCTTAGCATACTTTTAATACATTGGCAATTATGGTCACCGACACCGTCTTTTAACCGACTTCAAAAAAGGAGGAGGTTATCAATTCGACTGTTTTTTTTAATGTTTGTTACCTTATAATTTTCGACTGGGTAAACTGATTTTGATGATTGTTTTTTTATTTGAAAGCTGGTGCTTTCCGTGTAGTCCCATTTCAATTTGGTCCAGTTCTTGAAGTCGGTTTTTTTTGTAAAAATTTGTGATTATTATTTAGCTTGAAGATAGAATATGGTAAAAAATATTTTTAACCTATCATTTTGAGTTAAATATCTATTTTTACTTGTAAATTTTACGTTTCAATTTGATACACACCATTAACGATTACATACATTTAGTTAGTTAAAAAGCATCTTACTAGGTCGCCATAGTGTGGGTCACCATGCTGTACTATCCGCGTTCGCATTGGATTCTACTCATGCTTTCCATTAGGCAGACTAGAATCATTTTGATACAAAAAAGGAAAAAAAAAAGATTTTCTTTTTCACTGGACCCGGGTAGAACAAGGTTTCGTCCAGACCAAACCTATGTTTATTATGTACCCATAGTGGTGTATGATTTATATATTACTCCAGTTGTTTATTATATTGCAGTTCATCTATATAAAAACATAGGACCACTTGATATGGTACTTTCTAATGTATATACAGACTGCCCTAGAAATAATGGACAATCCTAGAGCACTAAATAGTACAGTTATCAGGCGCCCAAAAGAAATCATAAAGAAAAGAAAAATGAAGTAATTTAATGGTATAATACGTAATATTATTTATTTGTACACACAAAGTTATTGCTATTCAGACGCGGCACAAGTAAATTCAACTAAAGAAAGAAATAAAAGAAAACTTTATCTTGTTCTATGCAAATGTAATGTATAAAAAAGCGGCCAAGTGCGAGTCGGACTCGCCCATGAAGGGTTCCGCAGCAGCAAGTAACATTTGTTTTTGTTTATATTTGTGTTGATTGAATGAAAGGTAAATTGCAGTTTACGATTTATGACGTATTAAAAAAAACTACTTCCTAGATTTCGTTCAAACCAATTTTCGGTGGAAGTTTTATCACTTTGGAAGTGTCTCTCGCGCAAACTATTCAGTTTAGAAAAAAATGATATTAGAAACCTCAATATCATTTTCGAAGACCTATCTATAGATACCCCACACGTATACGGAATAGGTTTGATGAAAAAAAAAAATTTGAGTTTCAGTTCTAAGTATGAGGACCCCCAAAATTTATTGTTTTTTTTTATTTTTGTATGAAAATCTTAATGCGGTTCACAGAATACATCTACTTACCAAGCTTTAACATTATAGGTCTTATAGTTTCGGAAGAAAGTGGCTGTGACATACGGACGGGCGGACAGACGGACAGACA
Source organism: Diaphora mendica (assembly GCA_949125395.1). NCBI lineage: Eukaryota > Metazoa > Arthropoda > Insecta > Lepidoptera > Erebidae > Diaphora > Diaphora mendica. The sequence continues at coordinate 6,672,158 of OX421319.1, forward strand.
GACAGATATGACGAATCTATAAGGATTCCGTTTTTTGCCTTTGGCACGGAACCCTAGAAAGCATTCTTAAGTCAAGATATAGTGGTCTTTCTATTCTTTCTAACATACCCTCTTAGTTAATGTTTACACGATCATATCGATTGGTCGAAAAGCAAAAAGGCGAAAGTGATAATGACAGATGACACGAAATTTGCCTTTGGCGTATGTATTACCTGGGCGTGGTCCGCGTAATCCATCTTTTGTTTATTTTATACAAAGGATTAACTCTCGCTAGGTCACAGTCAAGTGAATTTATCCTTGTTGCATTTTCTTGTGCTAAAATATAAAGGTAAAACTTTGAAAAAATTGCTATAAATAGTCATACTTTACCGTGGGAGAGCCACGCTTTGGCATGAATGGGCCGGCTCGACCGGAGTGATACCACGGCCTCACAGAAAACCGGTGTGAAATAGTTTTTCACTGTGTTTCACCGAGTGAGTGAGGATACCGGAGGCCCATACCCCATATCCCAATCCACCTACCCCCACCTCCCCCCCCCATTCCCAAGAGGCCGGCAACGCACTTGTGACGCTTCTGGTGTTGCAGGTGTCCATGGGTGGCGGTAATCGCTTACCATCAGGCGATACGTCTGCTCGTTTGCCCTGCTATTCCATAAAAAAAAACTATTTCTTCTTTTTCTATAAGTATAAGTGCAACACTAACGTGAAACAAATTTAATTTATTTGCGGCAGTGGTGTACAAATTCCAAATAAAAATGTATTGACGATCAACATTGATTACACAAAATAGTTTGAAACCCACTGTATAAGCGTGGGTGATGTAGACGGCTTGTCGCTAAGGGTCTTTAACGCCTATTATAGTCTCTGTTTTTTTTCACTTCCCAACGTGAACAAAACGATCAGTAGAATGAATGAATGAAATTCTTTTTGCTAAGCGCCTTGGTAGTAATAGAAAAAAAATAACTGTTTGACAATTTCAGAAGGACTTCCTTTTGTCGTAAAATGTTTCTCTTGCGTTAAGGAATTTGAAATTCTTTAGTATGTGTTAATAGCAGTGTAGTAGTTTCTGAACCTGGTACGTTTGTGAAAATTGTCGTTGTTATTGTAGATACATTAATAATATATCATTATATTTTAATATATAGAATTTCTCTATATGTGCCTTTTTTTTTGCTGAGATTTTCTTTGAGTACAGAAACAAGAACTGGTATATTTTTTTACAGTCTAGACAAAGCTCCTGAAGTTTTACTAAAACCCCCCGTCCTGAAACGGCATTCGAGAATAAACTTCATTCGGTTAGAAAACCTATTTACCTACGTCTAGTTACGAGTTACGACTTATTAGTGGCAGAAAGGGCAGCCGGTCATTCCTCTGACGAATAAGATAACGTTACGTTAGTTACGATAAATTCTGCTACTTGTAACGTAAAGCTGTAGAAGATAACTTGCTTAGTTTCTGGTACAAGCAAATCATCTTTGTGTAGTCGGGTTTTTTAAAGACAACTCTCGCGTTAGGAATATGCATCCTGTATCGCGGGGGACTTTACAAACATACATGAAACGGACACAAAAACACCCAGTCTCAGAACAACAATTAGTGAATAACACAAAGTGTTGTTCCATGTGGGATTTGAACTCACAACACTTGGTGCAGTAGAAGGCGGCATGGCGACCACTTCAATCACTTACGCCATGCCGCCTTCTACTGCACCAAGTGTTCATCAGTCAGATTTATCTTAAATAGATTGCCCGTTGTATTGAGTAAAATTGAAATAAAGACAATTAAATAAACTAAATTACAAACAAGTAAGGAAATAAATATACCAAAATCATAAAATGACAAAAACAGGATGTCATTCATGGTGTATCAGTCACAATTGTAAATATCTACAATAGAAACTTTGAGCAAACCTGCGTAAAATTTAACATTCTTTTATACAAAAGATATAATTGAAAGGGTCTGCACCCACACGTCGCCTACATTTCGCAGAAGGCTGCGAGTTGCGATCGTACTGTTTGTATGGACATTGTGGGCACAAATGGGCGGAAGCAGAGCACCGTGTGCGCCGGCGCTTGCCACCTCTACCTGGCGCCTTTTGACGATAGGTGAGAAAATTGCAGCATCTATAAACTGTTTACTGAAATAAACTACACGTGTATTACCTGTACGCCATTGTCCTCGCTGAAGTTAAAATGTCAAAATTTTACATTTATCCATAAATATAACCCCTATAAAAATAGCCCGCTATCCAATGAATATTCATTGTATTAATTAAATATTATTAAAAGTATCGTTGACGTTAGATACACTAAATTGAAATACAAAAACGTATTAGGCTCTATATTTTTTTGCATGGGGTATTTTGAAAGATTACAATGTGCAGCTGCTTCGTTAAGCTCTAATCGGTTTACATGAAAACCTTTTTTAAGTTTAAGAGCTCTTTATTTCTGAGAATCCTGTTTACAATTATTTGTAACAACAAACAGCGTGTATTGTAGTACACTTATTCATTGTGGTCGAAAAGTCGTTTTTAGTAATCCAAAACATATGCAGTGTCGTGTCTGTGCGGTGCGATTGGTAGTAACGGTTCTATGGAGGAGGCGCGGTGCGTGACTCATCTCTCGTTCATTGAGCGCTGCTGGTCCATTGAGGCGCGCTTGCGCTCATTACCGCTCCACCGGCCGAGCTTGCGCACACGCACATAGCGCGCTGCTCGCGGACCAACTACACCGACGCACTGCCTACGACATATCGCCTCGCATCTCTAGATACAATGTGAGTGTAGCCTACGACATCCGCTCCAGCAAAACCTACTATTAAATTATAATAATTTCTGACTTTAACATCGATTTCATTACGGTAAAATTATATTTTTTATTAATAACCCTATTATTGTTTCAGATGGAGAATTTATACAAGTACATTTGGCTGACGACTGTCGCGCTCTTAGCAACCTGCGGGATATGCACTGGCGCCGGCGTCGGCAGTAGAAGGCCATTCACTCCTACTGACTCAGTCATGGACATCATTAATATCAAACAAGTGCAGTCTTTCCTAGCGGAAAGACGACGAGCGGAACAGGCCACGGCATCATCGACATCTTTTGTACAAAGAAATGAGCTGGGAGATGGTAGTTCTGAGACGGGGATGATTGTATCGGTACCCGAACAGGAAGATTCGACGGAATTGCCTCCCGGTGTAGAATTCAGAAGTATTTTGAAGTCTTCGAAGAATGCTCTAGTAGTGACTAAAAAGGAATATCTCAAGGAAGACTGGTGTAAGACCGAGCCCTTAGTTCAGAAAATACGAGAGCCAGGATGTCTGCCTACAACAATAATAAATAAATTTTGTTACGGACAGTGTAATTCGTTTTACATACCGAAAGGTCCGCGACGGCGTGATAACCCAGACCGACCGCAACCCGCTTTTAAATCCTGCTCGTTTTGTAGGCCGAAAAAGTTCACCTGGGTGACGGTAACACTGCGTTGTCCTGGGCAGAATCCGCCGTTTAGACGCAAACGATTACAAAAGGTGAAACAGTGCAAGTGTTTACCGGTTGGAGTGAACTGATGTTGACTGTGCGACGAACCCTCGCGTTAAGAGGTTGTGCGATCACCGAGGCCTGCGATTGCGCCCTCAAAGTGCACACAAACCCACCAAGATTGTAGAATAGAGGTGACTGGAAGTGATTAGAAACTTGGCAGTTAAGATCGTCAATGTTACATTTTTTGATCTCGTCCCAGTGTATAGATTGTATGAACTGGTCTAATAAATTGAGATGTTGTGCTCTCGTACGTCAATGGCGATGACGTAACGTGATGCATAGATTAGTTGCCTATTTAGAGTTACATTGTAATAGAGCGGCTTGGACTACAAGTCGTCGAGCAAAAGCTTTAACTATTACTAGCAAAACTAATTAGCCAGTGTATCAGAATAGAGGTGGCCTTCCAATCGATTGAGGTTTGTTTTCATACAAAACTTGCGAATTATGCCCGTTTAATGCGATTTTTCTAAGAATGTTGTGTTAAATACGGCCGCAGAATAACGTGTGATACTAGTTTATAGTTTTGTCAATTTTGAGTTTTAGACAAGTCAAACGAAGTATAAAACAAGAATCAAAAGTGATGTTATGAGCACCGTGTCCGCAAGTGTTATTTATTTATGTCGTTATATTGTAGCTAAAACAGAATACGCTTATTTTAATTTGGGTCGTGCAGCGAAAGATAGATCGTGGTTTAAGGTACATATTTTAACAAAATTCAAATCAGGTTTTATTATTAAGCATAAAATTGTGATCTCTGTTCTCTATCAAGACTATTTGTTTTTATGTATTCATATTAATATATTTGTTTGATCTGATATATGTAACTCTGTAGTGTTTACAGATTTGATAACGATTATGAAGTAGTATGTTTGTACTTATAACCTTAGCTGTTGTGTATAGTAACATATAGGGAGTAACTCATTTCTGGCACTTACATAGATCATGAGCGAATTTTAACTAATTAAATTACTTTAACTAATGAAATAAATATTTAACTTTTTTCAATATTCAAATTTCAACTAGTTTATTATTTTAGGAATTTATTAAGTAATATTTAGTAAGTAATAAACAAAATTAAGCCTACCTGTAGGTAGGTATGCATCGCATCAATACGAGTGAGTCTATAATAATGTCTATATTTACCTTATCTAACATGTACTTCCTGTAATAGTAATTTAAGGAATTCCCCTAAGAAACTAAATGAGATTTTTAGTTCATAATTGTATATGTAATTATTTATTAATATCATAGAAAATCTTGCCATTGTAGGTATTTCATTTGCATTAACTGTTGATATTATTAAACCGTACTTAGTTGTTGTTGAATTTATAAAAAGTTTTTGGTTTTATGGAAAATTGAAGATTATATAATATGTAGCAAAACTTAATTATGAAAATATCACTTCAGTCAGAATTGTTGAACATGTACCTGCCTCCCTAGTATATCCTAACAATTTATAGTCTTTTCTAAATTATGGGATTAACCAAACTCAAAATTAAGTTTACCGTACCACAATATTATGATAATTTATGATACTACCTATTTATTAGATTCGTAATTTTGGAAAAGCCAGCACAACTGAAGCAAATGAATTAATAGGATTCATATTAAACATATATATATTTATCATTTAGCAATCATGTAAATATGGATTCTGTGTGACAATAAAATAAATGAAATCTCATAATAATGATGCTGATGCAGCTCCAAAATGCAAGCGATGACGTCACAAGGTCAATAGATTTACGGTGACGATCACAACGATAATATATGTTTGCTTTAGCATCATTTAGTATTCCACTAATGATTTTCAACATTTTCTATAATATACATTGTAGTGTTTAAGTAACTGAACCACTCACTGTGACTGCATAAATGAATTGGGTTTACTTAAGATTCTATACGTATAATATATGTGTATCCATAGACTTGTTTTTATTATTGTGATATAGTAAATATTAAGCCGAAGTTTAAATTGTCATAGAATCGTCAAATATAAAAGTGTAGATACAATACTATTTTTTTTCTTTCTAAGAATATCACCTTGTTGCCTTAGAGCGTTTTCACATTATCCGATCCGATATCGGTGTCGGGCGTCGATACGATATCGGAGGAAGTAAAATGTATGCATGTGCCGGCTCCATATACATATCCGGATACATATTTCATACATTTAATTTCCTCCGATATCGTTTCGACGCCCGACACCGATATCGGATTGGATAATATGAAAACGCTCTAGGAATGAATTTACCATTACCACTTCCACTTTGTACCATTTAATGTTAAGCCAGCGTAAAAAGTCTTGTCATTTTAACGCAAAGGACTCATTTTAACATTATTAACGTTTAACGTAACAAAATACTGTTAAAGCTTATACATACTTACAGTATGTAGAAACCTATTAACGATTTAGAAGCGCCTTAATATACTAATGACACGCTGTATTATTTGTTCATCATAAACCAGCCTCTCCTTTGTTAGAAGGTGTTGTCCTAGTACACCACGCATTTGTCCTGCGTAGTCTGCTCCCTTAGAGCGTTTTCACATTATCCGATCCGATATGGCGACTGCACGTTTGGCCTAGTGGTTTAACGGTCACCACGCCGTTTCCTACTTGGCCAAGTGTCGTGGGTTCAAATCCTACGTAGGACAACACTTTGTGTGATCCACAAATTTTTGTTCTGAGTCCGGGTGTTCTTTGTGTCCGTTACGTGTATGTTTGTAAAGTCCCCCGCGACAGAGGATTTATTCCAAGTACGGGCGTTGTCTTTTAAAAAAAAAAAAAAGATATCGTAGGAAGTAAAATGTGCGCGGTGATTGCAGCAAGAGACGCCATGGCTTCAACTGAGGGTGTACATACTGTACATGTTTACCGCGAGTATATATCTTCTACTCAGCTCAAGCCTACCTGACGGTTGTAACTGTGCTGACAAACCTATCAGGTACACCTTAACTTGGCCAAGTGTCGTGGGTTCAAATCCTACGTAGGACAACACTTTGTGTGATCCACAATTTTTTGTTCTGAGTCCGGGTGTTCTTTGTGTCCGTTACGTGTATGTTTGTAAAGTCCCCCGCGACAGAGGATTTATTCCTAGTACGGGAATTGTCTTTAAAAAAAAAAAAAAAAGATATCGTAGGAAGTAAAATGTGCGCGGTGATTGCAGCAAGAGACGCCATGGCTTCAACTGAGGGTGTACATACTGTACATGTTTACCGCGAGTATATATCTTCTACTCAGCTCAAGCCTACCTGATGGTTGTAACTGTGCTGACAAACCTATCAGGTACACCTTAACTTGGCTACTTTAAGAGTAAATAGTGTTGTTGGTTACTTTCACTTTCAGAACGGCTTATATGAATAGATGGGTAGCTAAACTTTATTTGTTGACTACTAATAAAATCTCTTAGTTTGGACTAACATAAATGAATTTGACAACTGATGATTATAATAATCTGAAAATATAGATAGAATATAGGTAGGATATTTAAATAGTATTATGTCTCAAGTGAAATTACTGAGTTAAAAGCTGGATTCGCCCCGATTCGATAATATAATTAGGAAAGTTGTAAAAATTTACTCAAAAAAATTGTTTAGATAGTTATTAGTGAAGTTTATTATACTTTTTTATAAAATTAAGTATAAAAATGTGTTAAAATAAGAAAAAATATGAACTTAAAGTGGGGCTAAATGGACTTTATTTTTATGAAAATACATTTTACCCTTTCCTGAGAGGAGATCCGAGCCCCGCAGTGGGACGTTATGGGTTGTTGATGATGATGGTGACATTTAAACGAAGGAATTCTTTAAACTCTATATTTGGTCCGTGATTTTGCCCGCATGTTTGTCGACTATCACCGAAAAGAGTAGTCATTCCTTCTTCAAGAATCAAAATATCTCCAAGCCAAATTTTAATGAAATCGGTACAGCACTTCAGCCGTGAAATCGTAACAGGCAGACAGACAGATTTGCTTTCGAATGTATAATATTAGTAAGAATAATATGGGAGGATTATTAAAAAAAACCAGCTATTATTGTAAGTGTTGTTTAATACATTTTAAATACAGCGTATATATAAGTGCGATGCGCGATCATTATATTAAATCTTACTGAGGTTAATGATTTTAACATACTAATTTAGTTATTACTAGATAGCACTGTTTACCTTAACAAAATTGTTATAACCACATAAAAAAGATAAAAGAAACCCCTTGGGGGTAGATAAGTAAACATTGTACTTTTTAAAACTTCTCAGTTCTCTTTATGTCTTGCAAGTTATTTTCACCGATTTATACTTAGGTGATTTTTTTTTTTTTTATGTATGGCCCGCCAAAATGACTCTACTCTGCCTGATGGAAAGCATAAGCAGAATCCAAGAGTGGCGGTCACCATACTCACTGCGAATGCAGACAATGCAGTATGGCGACCCACACCATGGCGGCCTAGTGATGCTGCTGCATCTTTTAGTCTAGTCGACAAGTGGAACTTCTCCATTGATCCACTATTCTAATAGTAAGTTAGCCAAATTATTATACCAATCAAGGTAAAGAAATGTGAGAGAGTAATAAACAGTGCAGCAACTGATCGAAATTAATTGACACACCGTACACTATTACAGATTAAAATTTGTGTTAAATATGTGATATTGGAACAGAAAGATTTTTACATTTCTTAACGTAATAAATGAAAAAAGTTATACAGTTAAATGTGATATTTACTTTACATAAACGAAAGACGTGTAAATCAGTTTATAGTAATTTCAAGTTCAGATATCAAATCAAGCAAGGTACACTATCTTTTTGGTTACTTTCTACCAATCGTGGTCACATACTTACTCTTAATTACAAGTATATCCCGATTTACACATCTAATATGTTTGGCTTTAAAATAAATATTGATGACAGTCCCTAGGTACATCTAGAGTTGTCGTTTATGTGACACTCTATTTTATAATGATTAAGCCGGGTACTTAATATCATTTAAATTACATGTGCAAGAAGGCGGTAAAATACACACATCAAAAGTGTCTAGGGATCAACATATGTGTCTAGGGATCAACATATATTTTTGCAATAACTTTTCTCCTGATTGATATTAATTAAAATTGTCTTTAAGGATTCATCAAATAAAGTGTTTTCGTTTGTCACAGTAACGATAAACCAAGTCACCTTTGCATTAATAAAGAAATTTGCCATTTTCCTAATAAAGGGATTTTTGACATTTGAACCACTAACATTAAAGTTCGAAAAAAAGACTGAAATAACAGTTTTCTTTAAAATTTTATTAGGTAACTTAAACAATTAATAATCCGTGTTTCTACCGCGACCACTAACAACACAAGAATCGGTTTGGCATACTCAAAATGAGTTCATCCAAATCACGCTGTGGAATGGCCGCCCATGTTCGTTGCAACAACAAAAAAAGGTCTTCTTGCGACTGAATACCCTCCATATTCGGCAGAGCTCTTCTCTGTAGCATATCCCATGCATGCTCAATCGGGTTCAAGTCTGGCGATTGAGCAGGCCAGGGCCAAAGCCACATCTCAATCTCAAGAAATCCGCATAAAAATGCTTGATCCCTAGACACTTTTGATGTGTGTAATTTTCAGCATGCGAGTAGTACAGGCAGTTTTTAAAACAAATAGGTTATTAATATGATTAAACCCTAAGTAAAGCATATGTATAAAGAAATAATCGTCTGTTTATGAAAATCTTATCAAGATGACAAGTAATGCAGCATTCATTATCATAAACATTCACAACATTTATTGAAATCTATTAGTCAAATAAATATTTTAGTCGTTACATATATTAGAAATTAATATAATATCTATTTAATTAAATTAACCAATATGATCGCGCTCGGTCAACGACACCAAAATATATTCTGTTACAACCTCATTTTATCTATTTCTTTTACTTATACATCAATTCTATACTTTGTCCTTAGTTTTCTGATCAATTTTATTACTTCAGAAGACAATAAATAGACCAGAAGTTGATAGATAAATAATTAAAGATTTTTTTATAATATTACGCATAGCGATCTACAAATTAACATAAACAGTAGTTATGGCCACAGTCGAAACATTCGGTAATTGATTGATAGTATTACGTTGACATATTATTACCGATGATAATACTTTTACGTTCAATTGTAATCATTAGACTATCATTTCACTTTGGCTCTTATTTATTAATGGAAACAATCGGTCTGTTATGTTTTACCCAGTTCGTCGCATCAGAGTACTAACGGCATTGCTACATGCATATATATTTGATAGACGAGTATCTATGATTCTGGTTTCTCATTATTTTCCTATTTTGTTAGTTAAATTGGATTCGTGTGGCAAGCATTGCGAGAACAAGTAATCCTTGAAGACTACATACGCTTGGTCCAAGATGTGTATCGCAACATCAACACTAAACTTAGAAGTCTGGCCGGTCTTAGTGAAGAATTCGCAGTGGAAGTGGGAGTTCATCAAGGCTCAGCACTCAGTCCCTGGTTATTTAATATAATTATGGACTTTATTACAAAGAATATCCAACATGCCGACATGCTGAATCTTCCGAAAAACTACAAATCTCACTAAACGGACCACGGCTTTGGAAAACTCAGGACTTTGACGCGAGACGGAAGTGTTGAAGCAGAATAAATGTCGCTTGGCGAAAATTGCGTACATTCACTGGAGTTCTCTGCGACCAGCGCATGCCCATACGCACTAAAGGGAAAGTGTACAAGACAGCAGTAAGACCAGCGATGTTATACGGGACTGAATGCTGGACAGTTAAGGAAACACATACTCAGAAGCTGCTCGTGGCCGAAATGAAGATGCTTAGATGGTCAGGCGGAGTGTCGAGGCTAGACGAAATTCGAAACGAATATGTCCGAGGCATCTTCAAAGTGACTCCAATCCTGGAGAAGCTCACCGAAACTCGCTTAAGGTGGTACGGGCACGTTATGCGTAGAGACAGCGAGCATGTCGTTCAGAAGGCACTGGCACTTCCAGAAAGCAAGAAAGGAAGAGGACGGCCGCCCTTGACCTGGTGGACTAGTATGGCCAATCTCATGAAGAAGACTCAATTACCTAACCCGACAACCCAGGACAGACTATCCTGGCGCCGAAAGATAAGGAGAGCCGATCCCACCTAACGTGGGAGGGGGCAAAGCAAAACAATAGAGAGAAAGAAGAGTTAGTTATATTGGATTATTAGGTAAAACTTGTTTAGAAATTTTGCCAACACTTTTACGGTAGGTACACTCTCTGCTAGAACGGTTTTGGGTAATGTAAGTATAAACATACAACAGTTGTGTTGCTTTCAGAATATTATAGATCTTTATAGATATTATAGAGTTTTATACTTAATCATACCCACATTATTAACAATTAGAAGCATAATTTGTGGTGGCCTCATTTTCATGGTTGCAGTACTACACCCTACGTTTGACGTAGTAAATGCTCACTGGTTATTTAAGTTTATTTACAAGTACTATACTGTAAGACACTCTCCTCGTAAGTTTTTGTTTAAATTGTAGTGTAAAAGATTTAGTCAGATATTAGTCAATGTTAATAGGCAAGAGAGCAACACGCAGGTGAACTAAAACACAAAGATGTTATAAACTCCATAATGAGATCTTAACCAGCAAAACTTCAACTGTAATTAAATAACTGTTAAATTCAACTTTGGTTTATGGTTTCTTCTAAGTGTATAATGAAATCAAAATAAAGTTTAAGTTAAAAAATTAATATTGATTCATTGTTTCACTTTCGCTTACATTTTGGGCGTCATTTTCATTACTATAATTTCTAATAGAACTTTTCCCATTTTTTTATTGAGTCGTTATTTCGGCAATCCAAAAAAAAAAAAACATAAGTGACTCGTAAGTTTGAAGGAGAGTAAAAACATAGATAATAAATACCAGCTGTTTAACTTACTAACTTTCGTATTTATAACACATACTATTACCTAACATTACCTAGCCCGTTAACCATAGTTGAAATATTGTGCAAGTTTTAAGATTCATGTGAAGTTTTGCTGATTAGAAAACTGAATACATATAAATGTACAGGGAGAAGTTAATAACTAAGCTCAAAATATATCTAACAAAGAGTAACAGTATTATTGTATATTTACATGATGCTTACTATATAATTCTCAAATCAGTCATCAAGAAATAAAAACGACAGCCGACTCTCATGCATATTTTGTGGGTATGTCAGCACGAATGATTCAATTAGTGTATTAAAGTGACCTCATAACTGTCAACAAAGTTTTTTTTTTTTTTTTAATTACTTACTAAATTTAATATATAGTTGTATTGCGTTAAGAAAACCTTGCAGAGCGCCTTTATAGCATCAACCTTTAACGTTATTGTGTTTTTTTTTAAATCTATTATATGTTTTATTGTTTGTATTGATTTATTTGGAGCTTAGAATTTTCTTATTATACAATATATATTACAACCTATTTTTTTTGAATTAATAGGCAAACTGTCCAGCTTTATAGCTAATCGCTTATACTTACTATAAATTTATTATTCATTAAATTTTTAATGCAATAGACACTGAAACTATACACTGTAATACTAACATATATCTTTAGCTAGTAATGTCTTTTAAAATACATGTAAATAACTACTAAATGCCGCGGTTATGTCATGGTCACTCTTTTATATTTACAATTGTTTTCCTTACTTAAAGATAATATTAAATTACATATCAAGCTATTTTTCATAAAATATTTATTTAATTTATATCCACATATTTTACGCTACGGTAACGTTACTCGGATGAATCGTTCGTCACTTTTTCAAAATGTACATTGTGCTATACATATTTCAACTCGGGTGTCACTTATCTTTCAGTTTTTCAGATAGTTCTGTTTCAAGTTCTAAATTTACTAAATGTGTATAGTACCCTTTTGCACCAAAACAAAATTCCGTTGCTTCTCGTAGTTCCTTTTTCAATTTGGTTATTTATTTTTGAAATTATTTTTCATAGAAATTTTATTCGCGTTTAAAGACTTTGGATATTAATTTTCTGATGTAATAGTCTGTCTTGGTTTGTTCTTTAAACTTTCCTTTTTTGATTTATTGTTATTATTTCTGAAGTCTCACCTATCTGTACACTCACTGCTTTTTGTATTGAATGTTATTCGAAAGCTCTCTAGCAGCAACAGTTAAAAATTTATTTCTTTTAGTGAAAATATATGTCAAGAATTAGGAAGTAGTGTTTCAATGCCAGATGTAGTGAATTGTTAGGCGATTTTTTTTTAGATGGTTTGTTTTCACTTATTGGGACATCAGAAAGAACATTAAGGTGTTATTATAAACAGTGTACATGGTTTTATGGCTTTGCATTTGCTCATTGTGGTAATTGTTTGAAGTTAAAAGCTCACTGAATGACTTGCCAACAAGGGCACTTGGTTTATAAAAAGCCTAGTTCATTTATGAATAACATTCCAATATTAAAAAAAAAACTCTTTCTTGATGACAAGATGTAAACGGAGGGTAGCTCTTTTTTACTAGTGTCAATTTTCGATCTTATTCAGCAACAGACCTGGATTTGCAAACTCTGGCTTATTTCTGAACAAAATCTGTTATGTTGTAGTGAACCTTGTAGTACTATTAACAGGTGATACAATATTATTACTTATTTATTATCACAGTAGCACATTTAAGTGCTAAATGAGTCGTGCGTTGCAATAATATCTACTTAAATTAAAATACACTTTACACAGATACACATTATGAAGAAACGTAATTATTTAATTTAACAAAATTGTAATAAATGACTTCTACGTAACTATATATCGGTGTACTAACTATAATAGTAATGTACTATACTAATTAACTGTAGAATAGTATAATACAACGAGGGATGAAAGACAATTTTACAAAAAGCACAGCTCTTATTACAAACTTTAATACAAATTATTCATTTTAATAACGTACGATGGACACTTAAACAATGTTTAAACATGTAAAGAATACAATAAACAAATATACAACAATAATAATGAACAACAATGCTCTTGGCACCCCCTCGTAACATCCTTTCGTTTTTGCGAAACCTCTAAATTATTATTAGGGATTATTAAATAGGTACATAACGAATTAGGTTACTCAAATTAAATAGTTACAAGAGGTAATTATGATGCTTTCAATATAGATGCGAATTGCAACAATTTTTAAAAACATTCATTATTAAATATAAGTACATTATTTGCTTTCTACGCTTTCTGATTCCTTATCTCATTCTTTTTTCACTATTATAGTTATCAAAAAGTGTTAAAAATTAAACACTTTTTGTTTAGCTATAATGCTAGCCTCATCTCATGCCTCAAATTTGTCGTTAGTTTTGACGAAATGTGGGCGAATGTTTTCATGAAAATATTTATTTCCGCACGAGTGCTACCACGAATTGATATTCTGTATTTACAAATTAAATAAGAAAACCTTTATTTTAAATTACTTGATTAATATTAAAAAAAAAAAATTGTGAACCGTTAAAACTAACAAATCAGTTTATCTATATGATAACAAAATCGAGAAAACTCAGGAATGTTGGAAACTCTCCGCGTTTCTTTTAAACTTTTTAAAAAATAATTACCGTATTCTGCCGCATTGGTATGATAAAAAAACGGTAGTAGAGGAAGGCAAAGGGCACAAAACCTTTTTATTGGACTTCGAAGAGAAATATTAATGCCATTCTTATTGGCTCTATTATCCTTCAACTTAATATTTTGCAAATCGACATAATTTCAAATCAATTTGTTGTAACAATAACTGCAATTTAAAAAAATTGTTTTGTAATTAATAAAAAAGGGGCAATGGTGGTGATTCTCTTGTTGTCATTACTAAACTAAAATTCACTTAATTTATTGTTGGATTATATACTTTAATTTCATCTAACTGGTAACGGTAACTTAGTCAGCATGTATTTAGACGACGTCCAAGTTTCATGCAACATCACAAGTTTTCCGTCACACGTTACACGTTTTAAACGTTTCACACAAGAATAGCAAAAGAAAAATATGGTCTACGTTGAGTAATTTAACTAATTTTGGTTATGCCAAAGTAACTTTGACTTTTTTAAGTAATAAACAAGCGTGTGTTTCTGGTTGATGTGTATTTGGTACAAAACTAAACACAGTGACAGCTGAGATGTGAGATGTCGAAAAATGGACTGTAAGCGGATAAACTTAGAGTATAAAATCCAATAACAATTTTTTGTGAATTTTAGTTTAGTGATGACAAGAAGAAAATCACCACCACTATTCCTCGCGTATAATATCTTGTCCCGTTTAGAAATGATTAAGTAACTTCATTGTATCTGAATTTGATTTTGTCATTATAAGAGTCATACTTTCCTTCGTTCAACCCTCGCAAATACTTAATATTTAATCTTTGGTATATGCTGCTTTTTCCGCCGTTTGGGCCTTAAATTTAATTTAACTTATTATGATCGTCTTTGAGACTGCTACTGCTTGCCTTATTTTTAACTTATGCTGAGCTAAATCATTTTATGTTTTTAAATAAATACCGCTTATTAATATTCCGAGTACGTCTACGGGTTCGATATATAGGTCTATATGTAGGGTCTTGCAGATTTAAATGTAAACAAACATGTTGTTTTATTTAAGTATGCAATAAGAAACAAAATTATTGCAGAACGAGATGTATTGACTTTCAATAGACACTTAAAATGATTGTATGCTTTGTTTGAAAATTTCAATTAAAATATTTTTATAATAATTCTGAGTGACATTAGGTATAACTAATTATCTCTATGTGTTTTCAATCACCTTGATGCAGTCATTACTTGCAGACTAGAAATATTAACGTTTTGTTGGGCATATGCTGAACAAATAAAACTCTTTGGTATCATATTATGTTATTTCATAAGTTTATATGCTCAGACTAGGTAACTAGATGGAACAGTTGACTGAAAACATTTAATACCTGGTTATGTAACAACTTTACAGATAATTATATTTGTCTAATGATTTAATAAATATATCGCAATTATAGCATGTCTTTTTTTGTAAGATGTCGATTATTTTAATAATATACGTAGAATAATTTCAATGTTTAATCTTAGTTAGGTTAGTCTTAGTTACTTAAAATTAATAATAGTTTTATAGTTATATATTATTCACATCACTACACGTTTTTTTTTGGTTTACTGTGTCATGCGTCTCATCAAAATGTACAGCTTATTCTAAACATTATGTTCTATCATGTAATATGTTACATTAGACTAGATCTGTTTCCAGCATTATCACCTACGAATCTATAAATATAAACTACTGTTGATGCATCGTCATCCCGTTCCCGATTTCTATATGTACATACAAATTATGTGAGAAATTTAATATACGCTTATGAATAAATTATTTAATAATGAACTGTTTAAGTATCTATAAAACAAGACGAATGTTGTTCTATTCAAATGAAACCAATTCATATTATGATAACCAAGCCGAATTAACTTATTATTACTAATAAAGTGTTTTTGTCTTGGGTATTATTTTTAATAATATAATAATAAATATAAAATAATTTTACTGTGCTGTATACCTACTAGCAGTAGTGCTTGTACTATTAAAATTACTTTGATAAATAATATGCACAGCAACGACAAAGTTCATTTTCATTGATGAAAAAACTCCAAACCAAGAAATAAACTTGTGTAATGTACGTACAGAATACCTATAATAAACAGTTGCTATTACACTAATAAGTACTCTAATCTTACAAGTGTTATGTATTGAATTTATTAATATTTTTTCGTTTTTATATATTTTATATTTTTTTTGGTTTTTTATTTGTGTTATAAAAATAACTTTTGTTTTTGAATACGATTGTCTAATTCTCTGTATAATATTCGTATTCGTATTTTCGTATATGTCATACGAAATAATTATAATGAAACGTTTGAAACCATAAAATAATAGAACTTATTATGTAAATATTGTATCATAATATTAAATAGATAGGTAGGTAAAAAAGGCAGAGGTAGTGTCAGATTTTTAGACAGTTTATGAAACTAGTGAATTTATGGGGAACTTGATTCAGACTGGTTTACCTTAGCTTACCTTACCTTATTAATTTTTTTTTTGTACTGGATAGGTAGCAAACTAGCCGACGGATCGCCTGATGGTAAGCGATTACCGCCGCCTATGGGCATCCGCAACACCAGAGGCGTCGCAAGTGCGTTGCCGGCCTTTTAAAAAGAAGTATCCTGTTTTCTTGAAGGTTTGAAGGTCGTATTGGTCCGGGCAGGCGACTTCATTACACAGTTTTGCTGTGCGAGGCAGAAAGTTTCTAGGACATCGTAGAACGATGGTGGAAAAAGGGGGCAGGGGCCAGTTCGAACAATTCCTCGGAGCACTCCCGATAGTAAAAGCAAAGATAATTATAATTAAACAATATGATACAAGAGTAGATATTGCACTGAACTTGAATTATGGTTTCTAAATTATACTTAGTTCTTTATTTATATGTCTATCATGTACAATACACGTAGTTATTCAAATGAAACAATACGTTAATGCACCGCCTTGTTCTTATAAGTTGTCGATACTCGTACAATACTGACGAAAAGTAGCGTAGTTTATAGAATAGTTAGTGCGTATCGCGTGTGTTTACTTGGAACTAAGCGCCTTTTTTTTTTTGCTTCAACAAGAACATAGCGTGATCTACCTTTTTAATTTGATCTGAGCTACAAACAAAGATACCAGTAACTCAATGTCTTTGCACTAATCAGTTTTAGTTTGCTATTTTTGACGCCTGCGGTACTTTCATATTTACAATGAATAGTAAAATTATATCGAACAGTTTTGTACTTATTTGTATAAATATTAATTTCTTAATAAGTAGTATTCTTTCTTAGTAATAATCCTACGGTAAATGCTGAAAAAAATTACTTAAAAAATCGAGAGAGAAATCTCGGTATCGACAATTTAAGATTTTGAAAAAGAAAAAACTCTTTTTTTAAGATGCGTCTATAGAATTGGTAAAGTTCATGTCTTTGATAAATAAAATAATAATATGTTTTTTTAAATAATAGTGTTTTCAATAAGTCTAGTAGTGAATAAAGAATGAATATTTATTTATATTCTGAGCCAGAGGTATTTTGGTTATACTATTAATCTATTTTGCATTGGTATTATTACTAAATGTAGTTATCAGTACATGAAAAATTTGCTTAAATGAATTTCGCTTAGTAGGTATTTAGTTTTTTAATGTTGTCTTTAAATGGAAATAAAACTAGATTTGGAGTGGTCTGAAGAAATTTGTATGCGAAAACATAAAAAACTAACAATATCTTGAAGAAGAAAGAAATACGATATACTTACCTAGACATAAAATTTTGATGACAATAAACTCTCATAAGAAACCATTAGGTACTTTGAACCTTACTTTTATATGCATAAATATTTTAGCAAAATATTTATATATATAATACACCGATACCAATTGAAATCCAACTAGGAACTAGGTGACTCTGAGTAATGTCGAGATTGTTAGGACATTTGATTTTCCTTATATTAATAGATACATTTTATCATCATTTTGTAAATTAGATCTCTAATGATTTTTTGGGGCTATCCATAAATTACCTCACATATATTTCATTCATTCATTTCATTTTCTTTATCACAGGTGGTCACATCTATGTGACTCCCCCGTCCCTAGTGTGACGTCACATACTTTTTAAGATTGCGTACAATCTAGAAATTATTAAATTAAAAAGTTATGAGATTAGTTTTCTGCGCGTTAAGGTTAATTTTAATAGAACTTTTTTTTTCCGTTCGGAAATCCCCTCGGATACCAATGTGTGAAATCATTTATCGATGGCCCTATGTCTATTTTAAATGAGGTATTATTTGTCATATCTAAAAAAATATATTATTTAATTTATAAAAATATAGCCTTTTATATGTGTTTGGTTTTTTCTTGTATTTTATACAAAAATATACCTATTTTGATTTCAATGGAAATAATGTACCTACTAAAATAATGAACGTATTAAATTAAAATACTAAGAGAAAAAATAATGTGTTACAGTATATATTTATTATGCTTCTTGCGCATGATACATAATAAGTTAATGTTTCTACTTAGGTTGAGTCAATTTTGTTCTTGTGTGTTGTTATTTCTTGTGAAGATAAATTGATGTTTTTCAGCCGCTATGAAGATTTGTTTTTGTTTTTGTAAAAGACAACTCCCGCACTAGGAATAAATCCTGTGTCGCGGGGGACTTAACAAACATACATGAAACGGACACAAAGAACACCTAGACTCAGAACAACAATTTGTGGATCACACAAAGTATTGTCCTATGTGAGATTTGAACCCACGACACTTGGCGAAGTAGGAAACGGCGTGGTGACCGCCAAACCACTAGGCCAAACGTGCAGCAGCAGCAGCAGCAGCAGAAAATGATTTTCGTTTCTTTTTATAAAGTTAGACAAACATTTGATATTAATTTTAACTCTGCCATAGTGTAACTTAATTTTTGG
The DNA here is from genome assembly GCA_949125395.1 of Diaphora mendica. Taxonomy (NCBI): domain Eukaryota; kingdom Metazoa; phylum Arthropoda; class Insecta; order Lepidoptera; family Erebidae; genus Diaphora; species Diaphora mendica. Next base: position 6,691,231 of record OX421319.1, read on the forward strand.
TGTAAATTTCCATTCATTTGTATTGTTATGTCCATATTTACGATTTTTCTGAAAGCAATTTTTTGTTGATTTACGTTCAAAAATGTGACAAATGAATATGTCCTTAATATTTTGTTTTTATAATTACATAAATGTTAAGTTGTTGTTGTTTCTCAAAAGTTTCTGAAGGTAAGTTTTGTAATATGACATTAATCACTTTCCAATAAAAAGTATAATTCATGTTATCTTTATATAGAGTGAAAAACTAACAAATATTTCTATATTGTATGATAAAATAAAAATAAATACATTATTTCCATTTAAATAAACTAAATATTTTAAATAACATTTTATTTACACACTACGGGTTTGACTAGACTGACTCATTTTGCACGGCTGTACGCCAGGTTACTTACATTATGACTAGACTAAATACGTACGTACTTACATACTTATTTATAAGACTAGATTATAACATTGTTAATTTAATATTAATTCTAATGACTAGCGTCGGATATTTAAGCAACCGCCTTTCAAGATTTAGGTGTTTTTTTTTTAATCAGTCCTGCTTAAAAGAACAGCACATTTGCTGACTTGACTATGCCAATGTATTTCGTGGTATTAAGAAAAGTGTTATAATACAATATTCAATGCCAAATAAATTTGCTAATAAATCATTATGACGTCAGTTTTTAAATCTTGGTTATGATCACGTGATCAGATAACATAATCAGTCTATAATATATCAGGTAATAATTCATCGTCAACAGCTTTTAATAGTCGACTTCTGATATTAAATATTAATCCAAAATAAAAATATTTATTTAAAAGTATTACGACCACATATTTTTTGTCATTTTGAAAATTAAGATTCTACTTGCGTTCTTTTAGAAAAATGTACTTTTCTTTGTTATACTTATTCATGAACTATTATTTTACATTCAATTTAATATAAGATACGCTTTCCTGGAAATTATTAATTACATAATATTATTATTATATTACTAACTCCGATGAAAAAATAAGTGTTTGTATGTTTGTCCGTGGCATTGCAACTCCTTAAGGAATGGAACGATTTATGGTATTTTTTTTGTTTGAAAGCCGACGTGATCGAGATGTTGCTTAGTTATGATCTGTTATCTATAATAAGCTATTCGTGATAAGGTAACATTAACCTAATGCCGCACCTACACTTTTATTTTGTGTTATTGATATATCTATTGGTTTTCTCCATGAGTATTCAAATTTCAATAATCTGGAAAACAGGTAATCAGGTATTATAAATGCAAAACAAATTTTTCAAAGACTATCTGAAACCTTTCCCATGAAGGAACTCTGGAAATCTAATTAATTCCAATTTATGATGGAATTTTAATGAAGGAATCCAACGAAATGTAAAGTAAAAAATGATTTTTTTGTTGTCGTCATCATCGATCGATTGCCGATCAAAGAACAAAGAGTATTCCTCTGTACTGTGAATGGAAATAACATCGCTATCATAACGCAAGTAGTCGAAATCGAAAGATCTCACTGTTCATCATACCAATTCTGTTTTAATATCTTTAGCAATGTTTATATTTTGTATTTTTTTTTAATATACTCCAATTTTTTTTATTTGTTTCCGTTTTTGAAAAATGACTGTTGTGCGATTGCAGTTACTTTTCTTTTTGTTTTTGACCAATTAAATACTAACAATTAAAATATTTACAGCTACGTATTTTTTTTTTGGTCAGCATTTACTTGCACTCTTAATGTAAATTAAATTTCAATTTTCTTACTTTTAACATCTTTAGTTAACTTATCATGAAAGTTTAATTATAGATATACCTACATATATTAATGAGGAGGTTATACGGTATTAAACGAAAAGTAGTATTTAAGTAATCTTATAACTTTATCATTATTAAAGTAAATAAATGTTTATATATAAATACTAAGGAAGACATTTATTTTAATAATTTATAAGTATAATTGCCTATTTTCTATATACACTATCTCGAACTAATCTTTTACAATGAATTTCTTTGAATAAAGTAATTTTAGACTTATAAGATGTCGCACGTTCGGAGGTTTTGATATCTAGAAAAAAAATTCATGAGGGAAATAGTTAATTTATAATTGCAAACTTCTGCAGGAAAATATACAAATTACAGTTTATAAAATATCTGTCTGATTTCCACTAATTAAAAAGTTATTTTGAACGTTAAATTTTAGATATAGTAAACTACATTTGCTCGTAATTATGTTTTAGTTTTCAGAATTAATTAAATAATTAATTAATGTTCCAGATATTAAGGGTATTGGGTATCGCCATACGCCTATTTAATTATGTACATAATTACCTCTATCTACTTTTTTTGATGAACTTTGCACGAATTTTCTGTTATATGTACAGGACTTACTATACATTTAAATATTACTGTTAGTTATTTCTTTATATATACATTACTTAAAGAATTTGTGACTTATTTAATTTCGTGACCTTTTCCACACGTATTATTTGTTTTATATGTACATGGCTTAAACTATTAAACTAAAAGTGTCTCATATTGGTTAAGTTATATCATAATATTCATAATACAGTAACTTCATAATGCCGTTGTGTTAATATATATTTATATATATATATATGTTTACAATGCTTAAGCAGTGTCTTATATTAGTTTTTAATAATTGTTTTATGTGAATCATGTCTGAAGATGTTTTGAATTTGTTAAAATTTTCACTAGTTAACAATACCAATTTACATGTTGTTTGATTTTTATATTGATAATAATCTAGTAAAATAAAAAATGTTTTCATTAGGTATATTTTTAATAAATCGGTACATGTTTTAGTAAATATGTGCGTTATGAAATTATAAGAACTTAAGCCTAAGAATAATGAAGACTAAGTTTTTTGTTATTGAAAGTAATTGTAATTTAAAATAGTGCGTTATAAAATAGATAGGTACTGTCATAATTCCACAATATTCAAAATTGAAAAGATACACAAATTTCTAATTTTAAACAAACTGCTGTAACTAATAAGTGCATAATGTAAATTTGTTTTAAGTAAATTACACAGCTAAGTAAACACAAAAATATTATTTATGTACAGCTAACGAAATTCACAGCTTCAATGTTTCTACAAATTGTATGTTATGTTTCTACAAATTGTATGTTATGTTATTACAATTGTATTCAACTATTCACATGCTACCTACTTTGAGCATTTACATGCCGTTTAGCTTACCGTTTTATATTTTATATCTTTAAATTTTATTCTTGAAAGTTTTGTATCAAGAGCAAAACTAAAAAAATAGAAGATTTGTTTTCATTGGAATTACAAAAATATAGAACTACCATCTACATTCTTAAACGCTAACTTTTCCTTTCTTTTCAGTAAACTTCTGTACGTTATGATGGATTAAGTCAAAATCCGAGAATCAGGACTATTTGTACGAAGCTTATTTGTATCAAAAGGCATACTTACCCTAAATGAGGTTGTAACAGAACTATTATAAAGAAGGTAAATCCGCAACAAAGAGTGAAGATAACGTGTAGTCATATCCACTTTTGGTACGGTACAAAATAGACACTAACTGATATACTATGATCTATTCAATAATTACTTCTAAGATTTAGAATTAGTACATATTTACGTCAAAACCTTTTTTTGCAGCAATCGGTAAACGTTCACCCGTCAAGTAGGGATTTTCTCCCTGAAAAAGGAAATTGAAATCAAGTTGTTTAGTATTAATTAATCCTAATAATATTTAGTTTATGATGACACGAAGTCACTTTGTCACATCCAAATGAAATTTAATTGAAATAATTACGTATTTTTATTCAAATGGTATTTCTAGAATTGTGCGTTAGTAAAAGAATTATACTTTGCAAATAATGCTACACATTTAAATAATCAAGATTTTAATATTAACGAAACAAGAAAATCTTCTACTACACAAAAATCGCAAAACGTCTAAAAATACTTACAGCAGGTTTATATTTCTTTGCAACGAGACTTTTGTGGTGCTCTGGAAAGCGTAGGTCAAGATCAGAGCCGGAGTCAGGAGGGCAACTAAACATGTGTTCTCCGTCGCACATGCAGCGCTGTGCCAGTTGATACTCACGGCTAAACGCGGCTGTGTTCTCAAACTCGCTGATGCACCCTTGGTCCTCTGTCACATCAGATATTTTATTGATGTAAGACGATCACTTTTCGGCGAAAATATTAAACATTTTCATATAAAAACTGGTATATAAATATAGTATTTACTGTATTTGGTGAAGTTATATAGCTCATAGCCCCGTTGCACTCGGTGATTAGAAACAATCACTAAGGGTAAGCAACGACGGCGCGGTCAGTACCTGGATGGGTCACCGCTAGTGGCATGATACCATGAGCGTCTCCGTGAGTCGGAGGTAACGTTAAGCCGTCGATCCCGTTATCATAAGATTACAGTCATGAAGCTTAGTTGGAGGCCTTTGGGCGGCTTAAGAACATCCAACGGCAAGATTACGTAGCCACAACGTTGTGTTGCCAGTCACCAACCCGCACTTGGCCAGCATGGGGACGTATGGCCTTAACCCTATCGTGTGAGGAGACCCGAGCCCAGCAGTGGGACATTATGGGTTGATAAAGAGGTTAGGTTAAGACACAACAAACCTGTGTATCCGACTGGGCAAGGATTAGGCGGGTTGCAGTAGGCTGGCAGGACCGCGTCGGTTTTAACCATCTGGCGGTTAATCCCGTGCTCACCCTCTCCAGCACCGCCGGTTACGTACTGGTGGCCCCATAGCGAACTAAAAAAATACAAGAAATGTTCTTTGTAACTCTTGTCATTCCAAACACTTTTACGATTTCGATCTTGTAAACTAGCTGACCCAGAAAATAGCATTCATGATAAAAATCAATAAGGTTTATAAAGTGCGGGATGGGGAGTTGGTAGCGTGTAAAAAATATATTTTACGATACTATTTTCATACCAACAAAATTTACAAAAAAAAACATTCAAATCGGTCGAGTAGTTTCGGTGGAGATCGTCTACAAACAGCATAACACGAAATATTTATGTGTTAGATAATATACCTATATTAAGTCCATTTAAGATATATGCATTGCTATTCAATTCAGCTGTTTTATAAGAAACAATGAAACTGCCACCTACTGGTGTGTAGGATGGACATAACACTATCAATCTACATAGTAGAAACTGTGAGTTTTCCATTTTAAGTTAAAAATTACCTTTGATCGTAGTCTACAAACGTTAAGGTCACCTACTTTATTATGTTTTCCTAAAAGATAGGCGTGCTACTAATACTCATAACAATATGTATATTGAAATCATTCTCACTCCTTCTACTAGGAGTATTACACACTCTTGACATTATTTTGTGAAAAGCTCTTTCTTGGAAGCGTTATTTCGCTAATCTTAATAGGTACGCGATAAAGTCTAATGTGTATGAACCCGCAGCTAGTATGTAGTAAAATGAATGGAAGTTAAGCTAAAAATAGCGTAGCTTGTGGCAGAGCCACACCGTAATGTTACAATGTAAACATAGATACTATACGTCAATCTTAATGTTGTTAATTCGTTCTAATTTGTTGTCTAGACTTGATTTGTCTTCTACAGTATTAAATAAAATAGTCTGATTCTTCATAGTTTGTCTTCATTTTGATAATCACGGTGTGGAACACTTGACTTGATTTAAGTATTTTGCACTACCGACTATTGTAATTTTTCAAATATTTATATAAAAAAAATTGGTTATGTATGCACTCATCCATTAACTTATTGTTTTTTACTGTGATTTATGTATTTTATGTAAAGAGTTGTTATGAATAATAATGTAATTGTAATCTAAGTGCGCGTTTACACGAGGACGATATCGTGTTTATTGGACGAGTAACTGGCGAAAGCAATGCTTTTTAAATACACACGTTCACACGCTTCACGAATTGTGAAAAATGACGGACACATCTTAAATCAACTATCGTCTTTTCAAAATCGCGTTCTTTAAAAAACACGAATCGTGAATGTTTTGTGACTGATTCGGTGTTGCGCTCGCGCCCCGCCCGCCTGCGCCCGCCAGCACTGTTCAGTATATACATTTATTTGACTTGTAAAGAAATAACTCAATCACCAAAAAAATTTGAACATCAAATCGGATAATTTGAGGAATTTCAATCGTGAAAAAACACCATTCCATATGCAATATGAACGTCCATCCGTTATGATGTATCGTGTTTTTAGGGATCGTCTATGACGTATACCGTGTGAATGCGCACTAACTTGACATAAATTTCATTACTGTACGTCCATGACTGATCGCAATGTATATGATAACATCTATATTATGTATGTCTAATCTATCTATCATCCACAATAAAGAATTTATTGAATTTAATTTTATATGTTGTCATTATTATTACTACGTTTAAAGATAGAATATTGTAAGTAGAAAGCTATGTCAGTTTTATCAGTCTTATCATATTTAAAATTGTGAACTAAACTTTAGATTTTAGATATTTTATTATGATCTCGCATAGTTCAAATTTGATCGAGCAAACTACTAATAAGATTAAGCTTTTGATATAATTCGTCGTAAATTTCAGGAAAAACATAATTTATTTGTTATAGTCTGAAGTATTTGTTTAACTAACTTAAAAAACAACAGGGTAATGAAATAGGGCAATAGGGGAGTGGTTCGGTAAATATTCCCTTTATATTTGCGGAGGAACGGAACAAAAATAAAATGTTATTTAATGTTTTGTGTGTGCATCATTATATATCAGGTACATGCATGTCATTTACTGAAGTATACGTATACGTATGAAGTATTATATTTGTTCCAACAGCTGCGGTATTATATATGGATTAGGGATAGGGACATACTGACCTGTGCTGCAAGTATTCTTGGTCGCGCAAGCTGGGGTTTGGGTTGCCGTCGATCAGGGAATCGTAATCTAGCTGCTCGTTCCCCAGATCTTTGTTTGCCCGGGCCATCAGAGCAAGGTGGCGTTCGCTTGAAGGGAACTCGAGGTAGCTGGAAGCAGCCTCGTTGAAGTCCTTGCCCATTCTTTCGACTACCTCACGTAGCAAAGCCTCCGTTAGCATATGATCCTAAGACATATTATAAATTTAAAGGAATAAATCTTAAATGTATGCTAATGCATACATTTAATATGACAAAACATTGCAAAAAAAACAAAAATTGTGTATTTGTTTAAACAAAAAATAATAATTTCATTTTTTAAACATAAGGAAAAAAAGAGCTCACCCACACTATTATTCGTTGTATCTTATTCTTGTTTTAGACGTTTAACAGATTCACTAAGTTATGAGTTTTGAGATTTATAATTTAATTGCTAAGTAACTAACTATAAACATTAAGCTTTTGGCTAATTGTTACCTATTTGGTTTAGGTACTCGAAATTATGGTACCTTAGGTTTACTGACCCTTAAAACTTTTAGTGAGTTATAACAGTTTGTAAGTCTCATTTTAGTATCAACACTCTTGTAAAATAAAATGTTATGCAAACCTTTTCCCCAATAGAACCATGGGGGATATAACCCATGGTTCCGACGACGCTGATCGCAAAAATTAATACTTCGTGGAGGCCCATTTCGTATCTGTAAAAAAAAAGAAAACATATTATGAGTTTTACAAATTTAATAATCTGAAAAAAAGGAACTTATGGCTAATTTTGATTCTGTTATCATCAATGTAACTACATAATTTATTAATTTTTTTAGGCCTCACAATTACTCATTGTATAATGTAAATTAGGAATATTTTTTCTTATTCTCCATCAGTGTAGTATTCATCCCAATCAAACGTTACATGACATAACATTATTGTTTGATGTTTTTGTTTACAAAAAATAAGTATAAGACCCATTGTACGAAGAAGCGTAGGCGGGGATTAAGATAGTATCAAAATGTTTGTGTCGGCGTCCTTTAATCCCCTTGCCGTCAACTGCATCACTGATTTAATTATCTTTTAAATGTAACTATTAAAGAGCATCTCTTACTAGTTCTATTTACTACTTATTTGATTTAATATTAATGAAATAGCAGATGTTTACTTGAATTAAGCCTGACCAACTGGAGACAGTGATAAACTATCACTGTCGTATGTCTCTTCTTACAGTACAGCAATATTAAATGCTATGAAATATATTTAGCTTTAATTCTACTCGACACGTGTTTCGCTCCTCCACGGGGCGGACTCCTGAGGATGCCCCGTGGAGGGGCGAAACACGTGTCGAGTATAGGTTTGGTTGCATGGCATGCTAATTATTTCTCACTTGTTTTGTATGTGTGCATATGCATGATACCCATATGTGCATGTGAGTATGCATGACGGTGGGATTTGTGTCCTGCTTTCAAACCTGGATATTTGTCTCGCGGAATTAAAGCTAAATATATTTCATAGCATTTAATGTCATGGATTTCCGCAAAGTAACGCCTGATTCCATAACTTATAGTACAGCAATAGTTACTCAGTTCATACATTCTGGTGCAAGAACACAAAAGTGGATCACTTAGCAACGAAATCATGGCATTTGAGTAAACCGAAAACACCATTTCAATGTATGTATTACAGAATTTAAAAGCCTGGATGAACGGACGACGCTCAGACATGGTACATTTACTAGCAATGATTCAAGCTTTCTAGTGACGAAGACTAAAGAAATCCTTAAATAAACAAACATGACATCCTATAGTTACACTTACATTTATCGTGATTGTAATTAAAAGTAGTTTTGGCAAATCAAGAATGCGAATGTAAATATAGTATCAAAGTCTAGTAACTTCAAAACTTGTTCAAGTTACCGTAAGAGTACCTAGTACTCGTAGAAGTAGGTATCATACACGATCACAAGATATATGTTTCTGCAATCAGTAATTTTTCTCATAGGTGTTTTGTTTCCCTTCGACACAACATGCGCGGACTGTTTTGGCATGAATGCCGTTGTGTTCAACAAAGTTTAGAGTAAATATATTATTCAGTGGTTTGTGTGTCAGCATGTCAGTGATATTACAATACTGTGGCGACTTCTACATATAGAGCAAAACATACTAAAACGCCTTCCACCGAAGATACATCGAACAACAAACTACACGGAGTAACTACGAATCCTCAATCGCGCTATAGAAGTTCTCGCACATTAGCATATATCCAAAATCCTAACATCAACGGTTAGGCCGCGGCTCGCCAGGCATGATTACCTCGCCTGGTCCAAGGATCTTCCCTTTGTGTTGGAAGGACATTGTAACGGGAATATCGTAACTTATATATTTGCAATGTGTAAAGTAAAATAAGTTACTTGTCTTCTTTCACCAAAGTCTTATCCGTATAAAGTTTAATCTTTGCATACGGCGGGTATGAGTGGCGGGGCACATGCGCGGGCGCCGTTCGTGGGCGGACGATCTGTTGGCGCGTCCACGCTTTACCCGCCCCCGCAAAACTTGTATACATAGTTGGACGTCATTGTCAACTTAGTCTCATGTTGCAAAAGATAACCATTATTACGATGTTTTTTTAATAATTAGTGACCGTCACAAAATACGCCATTTATACAAATAAATTAGTTTTGTTTACTAAAACTCAATAGAGCGGAAATATGTCTATATCTGATTACAAATTAGGATGTTACATAATCAATTACAATAATTTGTTGTACTAATCATGAGGAAACAAGAGAAAAAGATCATTTGTAATTTATTTTACAGTCGAATTCACTTCTCTAAAACATCTAGTCGTCAAGATGTTTTCTTATTTTCAGACTATTAACTATAAAACAAATACGTTATTTAAAAAAAACTTTTACAACTGAAGGGCACAGTTTGTGTGATCCACAAACTGTTGTTTTGATGATTTCTGGGTGTTCTATGTGTCCGTTTCATAAATGTCTGTAAAGTCCCCTGCAACACAGGATATAATCAAAAAGTGCGTTTTTTTTAAACTATTAATTCGGAAGGTAGCATGTTGATTCTCCTTCATCATTATATGAAACGGTGTATTACTAAAATTATATTTATATAGAATAAAACTAATTTAAATTAAACTAGCAATAATTATATACAAGCCTCAAAAAGTCCTCCACATCTTCGCCTACTGGTAGCGTTCCCAAAAGACTGGCGGCATTACCACGTTAAATGGCAATGCCGATTCTCTGTGCTAGAACCCGAGCTAAACATCGCCCGAGCACTTGGACCCCATGAACCTAGCGTCTCTACCCCAAACGGTTCAAAAATGTAATTACCTATTATATTTTGGCACTTACGCCGTTTGAGGCTTTCCGCAGAAGCAGCAGCAGCGCTGGCATAACCAGCTGTACTTGGAAGATGAGAAGGCGGGGTGTCGACGTAAGTTGCGTCCCACACCAAAGACTTACTCATCTTCCATGGCAGTAACGACACACCATCTGGTCTCTTGCCATCGTCCCGCACCAGACCATTTGGTTCACGTACAGCTGGAACGCCGGCGGTAACGAGAGCACGACGGATAATGTCGTTAATATTGGCATGTCGAGATATTCGGCCAGCGCTTCTGCTACAAGAAAGGCCATGATGTCCGAGACTGTCAACAGCTTCCCCACAGTGGCAAAAATGCGGCGAAACACAAGGCGCTCCTAAACTTAGGCAAGTGGCAAAGCGAAAAGTAATATCGTTCAACAAGGAACCTATGTTGGGCGATGGAAGTGCCTGAATCCATAAACTTGATTCCCACTCTCCCACAGCTAGCAAACGAGCCCGCTCAGCAAGACTGGTTGATGTGTCTAAAAGTGTCTTTTGCTTTAAAATACATAACGGCGAGTCCCATTGTCGCTGAGATAATGGATTTTTATATTACAGAGAGGTAAATATTACTTTCACTAGAGCTCAGGGATCTCACCTATCTCTCATCTTTAGTTGTAAGAATAATAATTTAATAGGTTTTACAAATAATTATTGGTATACTCCGACCTTTAGACACTTTATCCAATAGTTTTTTTTAAACGTAGTACGTACCGTTTTAGCCTATACACTGACATTAAACTTTAAAAGAGTCCTATTTGAAAATAGAACGAGAGTTATTAAAAACTAGCCGACCCACGCAACCTCGTTTGCGTCTCCTATTGCCCGTACCGTGATAATTTTCCCCCGTTATTGAAACATTTTTCATTGTTGCTCCGCTCCTATTGGTCGTAGCGTGATGATATATAGCTTATAGCCTTCCTCAATAAATGTACTATCCAACACTGAAAGAATTTTTCAAATCGGACTCGTGGTTCCTGAGATTAGCGCGTTCAAACAAACAAACTAACTAAATAGATTAAATGGAACAAAAAGACAATATAATTTAACAATTTTTATTTTATTTTTATTTTATTAGCGTGTTCAAACAAACAAACAAACTCTTCAGCTTTATATATTAATAATAAATAGATGTATTTATTATACTCTTCTAAGATCTAATACTCATAATCAACAACACATTTATTTGGATAAAGATTAATATTAGGTATTATGGTTAAAGACATTTATTTTCTCAAAAGATTACAATAATCACTTACAGATAAAAATTTAGTTCTAAACAAAAACATATTACCTAATTAGCGTGGTTAGTAAGGTAGTTGTTTTTTTTTTGTTTTTAATGGGTAGTACAAATATCTTTTATAAGATTGTAGGTTCAAAACGTTTGTGGTGAAACAATTTGTTTACTAAGGCCTATGACTTAGTGACATATCGATTGATGTTAAAAATTTTGTTTGCTAGTATAAAACAGTGTAAGAGGTTTAATTAGTAGTTAGTATATTAAATATTCACCAAATAAGCGGAGTTTAGTGCCATTATACTTCGGCTTCGTCCGAAGGGATTAGCAAATAATACTTGTAGTAACGCCTACTGCTTGCCAGTCACGCACTATATTTTAGAGTAAATATTATATTTAAAAAAATACATATAATATTTTTAGATATTAAAAGTATCTCAGTTGATACAGGGCGCGTGGTAGTCTCACTCAGCTGTTCCAGTCATTCGCTTTTTAGTGCTCGCCACGAACGCACGTCGTGTCTTACTTACCACAGTTTAAGTGTATTTTTTTTAGTTTATTCCTTTTATATCATAGGTAAATATTAAATTGCCTGAACGTCAAAATACGATAACTGTGAAAAAATATTTAAGAAAATTAAAAAACTAGAAAAACAATTACGGCGGCGTCGTCGTAATCGATCTTCAAGTGATTCATTGACATCAGCAGATGACCGATCACAAGGTTAGTAACAAGTTTATTTACCTACATAAGTGTACCCTTTATATAAAAAGAGATTATTGCTGCTTATTGCTCGTGCCTTATTTGTGTGAGAAGAGACCTGCAGTGGGAAACAGGCTAGGAAAGTAATAACGGTTAACATAATGGCTAAATTGTGCATAATTTCATAATAATTTTGTCTGCTGGGTTTGCGTATTTCTCATCGAAGATTTTACTACCCATTAAATTAGTTTTGCGAACAGTATACTAGGACTGTTTCCTAACTAATAAGTAGACATGCAGGATTCGCTTTTATCTCCTGGGTTTGCGTACTTTTCATCGGAAAAGTTACTACCCTCTTAATTGGTTTTGCGAACAGTATACTAGGACTGTTTCTTAACTAATAAGCAGACCTGCTGGCTTTGCATTATAATATTATATACCGCTTCCTTCTGCTGGGTTTGCGTTCTTCTCATTGGAGATGTTACTACCCTCTTAATTGGTTTTGCGAACAGTATACTAGGACTGTTTCTTAACTAATAAGCAGATCTGCTGGCCATGCATTATAATATTGGATATCGCTTCCTTCTGCTGGGTTTACGTACTTCTCATTGGAGATGTAACTACCCATTTAATCAGCTTGCAAACCGTTTACTAAAACGGCTACCTTACTAATAAGCAAAGATTAGACAAATGCTTATAATAGAATGCGCCATATAATTTAAGCAAACAAATGAATTGTTGAGCCGTTTCATTTCACTTTAGAAAATAAACAGTAGGTACATACCTACCCTGTTCCCTTTGATTTTTTTATTAGGTACCCAGTACCTACCTATCTATAACCTAAAATCGGTCGATTTTAGAACAATCGCATGAGGCTAATATTAACGAGTATAAAATAGCCAACAATAACATTGCCGAATTGTTCGATGTCAACACCAAACTTGAAATAGATAAATCGTCGAGTGCGCCACTGAATTTACCGCTCCCGTAGCGACTACCTCGAGTGCAGGTCATCCACCAGTGCTGCATCTATCGACAATATGCCAAAGGTTACTCCTTTTGTGAAGCCGGAACGCGATGATGCAATTCCGAACTGTGTGATACTGGAAATATTAGGTGAAGACCCTACCATTTCTAATTCATACGGAACTGAAGTCCATGAAGACTTGACAATGACTAGAAAGAACACTGCGCAATGAACGGACTACCTAAAGAACATCGTAAAGAGTTACTTCAGAAGTACCTGGTACCGATTAACTGCAAGCTTATTAGTGCTCCTGCGTTAAATGCAGAAATAAAAACAACAATGACAGCCATAACTATCAGACGAGATAGAAATATCGAACAGCGACAAAAGCAGATATTCATTGCTTTCTCATGCATAGTCAAGAAATCAATAAAATTATTTCTTCTAATAATGCGGATCCGGAACTAACAAAGATGTTAATGGACTCGCAACGAATTTTGTGACTTACAGTACAATGATTCGGTAATAAGGAGAAATTTCATCCTATCATCAGTCCGGTGCCGAATTAAAAACACCGAGTACAAAGCCACAGCTTAGTAAGAAGCCACTAGCGCCGTCCAACGCGTTTCGGAATTTAAACTGGAAGGGCCCCAACGCTCGGAAACAGCCAATCCATCCCAGAGTGAAGGGGCCCTCTGCGAACAATCGGCCATAGAGCTCATCAGGCTGTCGCTAGATCCGGTAAAATACACAGGCAGATTACCTTTATTTTATGAATAATGGTTACTAATCACTAATAACTTCTTATTACTATCTTGTATCAGAGGTTACAAGACTGAATTTACTAGTCCAGTTAATAAATTAAATTCTTCGATTAAAAAATCATATTCTGGCACAGAAAGTATTTTATATTTTGAAGTTATAAATAGTTTTTAATTTCTATTGGTGCTATTTCAAGATGTCAGGCTACAGAAGGCCAATTTGTGTCGAGTATCTTTCTGATACAAAAGCTAAATGGTAAATCTCGTTTTGCCGTATGGACGTATGGCCTTCACCCTCTCCTGAGAGGAGACGAGCCCAGCAGTGGGACATTATGGGTTGTTGATGATTGATGAAATATGGTTTTATTTTTTAACTTAAAGAATTTGAACAATTCATTAAGACTGACCATTTTAAAAATGGAAGTTTTACGTACAGTATTAAAATCTATAACTAAAGATTGCTACATGACTAGAATTGGTTTAAAAGATGCTTATTATTTCATAAAAATCCATAAACAACTCAAGAAAATATTTAAGGATTCAGTTTTAACAAAATTTATATGAGTTTAATGTATTACCATTTGGCTTATGTACAGCGCCATACATATTTACTAAGGTGATGAAACCTATAGTCCGTTTGCTACGCTCTGCCGGACTAATATTAACTAATTACTTGGACCATTATTGGTTAATGGGACGTTCGTATAGTGAATGTTTGTATAACACAACACTCACTAAACAATTAATTAACTCTCTTAGTTTCGTGATAAATGAGGGAAAAAGTTCCATGATACCAAACAAAAAATGTACATTTTTCTTTTTGTGCTAAACTCGGAAACCTTTCAGGACACGTTACCAACACAAAAAATTGATCGGGTTAAAATAAAAATTCAAATTCATATGACTATAAAAACATGTAAAATTCGCGAATTCGCGCAATTTATTGAAATGTTAATTTCAATTTGACCCGCATTAGAATACGGCTGGTTATATACTTAGCTATTTGAACGTGTAAAATACTTAAATCTAAAATTAGTTTGCGGACTATGACAAGATTATGACTTTGCCAATGACATTACAGTCTGATTTAAAGTGGTGGTATACCAAAATTCGATTCTTTTTTGTAGAATCAAAGAAGATTTGTATGACCTGGAGATTTTCACAGACGCCTCAACTACGGGGTGGTGGGCTACATGCGGGGTAAAGAAGGCCAGCGGGTTGTGGAGTGTTCAAGAGCGAACTCAACACATAAACTACCTAGAAATACAAGCTGCCTTTATTGGCTTAAAAGTATTTGCAAAAAATTTCAAAATTTACAGATTTTACTTCGTGTTAAAAACACAACGGCCATCTCTTACATTAACCGAATTCATGCTCATGGCATTCAGTTACCTCACCTCACTAACATAACCAAGCAGTTGTGGCAATGGTGTGAATATCGTGGACTATATGTTATTGCGTCCTATATCAGATCATCTGATAACAAAACGGCAGACGCAGAATTCAGGGTCTACACCCGGATATAGAATGGTAACTAGGAGATTGGATTTTTCAGGAAATAGTGTCCTCATTTGACATGCCTGAAATAGATTTAGATTTATTCGCTAGACGAATAAATAAAAATGTAATAATTTTATTTCTTGGCACAAAGATCCAGATGCCATAACTAATAATGTATTTAAAGTTCCCTGGACAAATTATAATTTTTATGCGTTCCCACCATTTTCTGTCATTTTAAAAAATGTTGCGAAAGGCTATCACCAATAAAGCTAAAGCAATCGCAATATGCACACCAAGATTACCCTGGTGGCAGGAATTTTGTACGGACAGCTTGGTTAGGGAGAAGTGCCCCCATCCGCAATTACTGTTATGACAGCATCTTTGTCAGACAATTCATTTATGCAATATGATGTTTACCTAAAGCGTTGGTTCTACTTTTATTAAGGTCATAATTTGATATGTATAATTTATCGGTCCCACAAATTATGTATTTCCTTAACAAACTTTATGAAGGTGGATTCCAATATGGAACTTTTAACTGTTGTTGATCTACACTAGCCCTTTTGATGGGAAATAATATAGGAGAAGACGACAGAATTAAAAGATTTTTCAAGGTGGTATTTCGTCTTCGACCCCCTTTGCTAAAGTATTCCATTACATGGGATACCTCAATAGTACTTGATCACATCAGCAAGTTATACCCCAATGAGTTCCTTAACCTAAAACAGATTTCTAAAAAACTTATTACGCGCATAGCATTATTAACTGCGCACAGAGTACAAACTTTGTTTAAAATAAATATAAAAAATATAGAACTTACTCTTTTAAAATCATCATTAAAATTCCAGATTTCCTAAAAATATACTCTTAGAGGTTGCAACCAACCCATCTTAGTATTACCCTTTTTTGAACAAGGGCCTGAAATATGTCCAAGAAAGGTTTTATTGGCATATTTAGAGATGACTAGCCCTTTGAGAAAAGATATTGACTCCCTTTTTATAAGTCTTAGAAAACCATATAGGTCCGGAGGTTCCCAGACCTTAAGTCCGTGGTAAACATTAAGTGACAGTGGGATCGATGTCAACATGTTTACTGCACATAGTACAAGACACGCAGAGCTACGTCTGCGGCCTACAATTTTGGTATCAGTTTGGATCAAATCAGAAGAACGGCTGGATGGAGCGATTCATCCAATACATTCTATCGGTTCTATAATAGAACTATAAGTAATGTTAATGATGATGATTCTTTTGCACGAGCGGTGGGCGATGGGAATTGTAACATTAACTTAAGTAATTAAAATAATTTGATTGCTCAATGTTGTAAGAATGATTCACGAATTGAACATTCTTAATAAAACTTAATATTTCACTTAAATCTCTAAATCACTACAAGTATTATTTGCTAATCCCTTCGGACGAAGCCGAAGTATAATTTATGATTAAACGAACTTACCTGTAAGTGAAGTTCTATCATAATTATGCGAAGGCTTCGTCCGAAGGGATTAGCAACCCTCCCTCCCCGTAACTTGGTACAAGTTCACCCAAGTTGCGTGAAATATTTACAGTTCTCTAAACTAAATGACTGGAACAGCTGAGTGAGACTACCACGCGCCCTGTATCAACTGAGATACTTTTAATATCTAAAAATATTATATGTATTTTTTTAAATATAATATTTACTCTAAAATATAGTGCGTGACTGGCAAGCAGTAGGCGTTACTACAAGTATTATTTGCTAATCCCTTCGGACGAAGCCTTCGCATAATTATGATAGAACTTCACTTACAGGTAAGTTCGTTTAATCATTAATTATGGTTATGTTGCGTTTTGTACAAAATATATGTGTTTTGTAATTATAATTTATATTTATCTTAGCAAGTATATAAAACAAAAATATGTGTTTGTATTAGTGTAAGAATTATTATTACTATTTTTTTTTTTTTATGAGAAATGTTTCCTACTCATGTATGTATGTAGTTTTATATGTATGGTTTTTAGACGTAGGGTTAGTATTAGTAGTGTAACATTAAGATTTAGAAGTAGTAGTTTTATGATTTTATTAACGAAACATCCTTTACAATGTAGCTTTTTAATAATCTTTTGAATGTGTGGCGGCCTCCACATACAGCGCAACAACAACATAACATACCACAGCGCCATCTACCGAAGATACGTCGAACTACGGTGTAACGAAGGAAACTAAGAAACTACCAATCCTGAATCGCGCAGTGAAAGTTCTCGCGCCAGTTAACATATATACAAAACGACACGAGCATATATACGGCAACGAGCCAAGGGTCGAAGAGCGCCCGATAATGATGTTAATTTACTTCGTATTTTATTAATATGTGGCTTCCATGTAAGTCTATGATCCAATACTAGGCCCAAGTACTTCTCCTCATTTACTCTACCTAGTCTTTCGCCGCTAATGATTAGTGGGTTGTAGTTGCATTTTTTTTTATTTTTAGTACAGAATATAATGTAGTGAGATTTTGAGGCATTGATAGTCAATAAATTTATGTTTAGCCAGACATTTAATGTATTCAGATCATGTTGTGCTTGATCAACTACCGTATCTATAGAACTACCTGAATAAAATATATTAGTATCATCAGCGTAGAGTGTGATATCTCCTTTAAGTCCAATTTCGTGTATACTATTAATGTAAACCAAGAAAAGCAGTGGACCCAAAATGGAGCCCTGAGGTACGCCACATGTAATGGGTCTTGGCTTGATGGTTATCAAATTTAACATCTTGAGACCTATTTGAAAGATAGGATTCGAAAATGGAGAACCCTGCATCCGTAACTCCTAAGTCTTTAAATTTTGATAAAAGTATGCTGTGGCTCACGGTATCAAACGCTTTCTTTAAATCGATGAAAACTCCCAATGTTATCAAACCCCGATCAATATTCGTTCTTATATTTGTCACTAAGTCTACAGTTGCGGCTGCAGTGTTAGACTTCGCTCTGAAACCATATTGTTTCTTGAAAAGAAAATCTTTGGACATTAAGAATTCATTTAAACGGTTGTATAATATGCTTTCAAAAATTTTAGATAGTAATGGTAGCACGGATATAGGCCTATAGTTGCTAGGGTCAATCCTGCTACCAGTTTTGAATATGGGTCTAACTTTTGCAAATAACTCATTATTAGGTACCAACTCTTAGCGTCTTATACTCGTGATAACTTCTAAACGAAATGTCCGAATGGGATGAAACAAAAGTATTTTACTTCTACATAAATACCATTGATAACATAATGCTTTATTTGGATAAGGATTAATATTAAGATACACATTTAACGTAGTTTCTTTCTTCAGACGATTTAATAATTTTTTTGAACACAAAAGCGGTTATTGTGGCTTAACTATGATAGTTAGATATATGCTCTTACGGACTTTTTTGTAGATCTTAATGGGACCTACAAACCCGTAATACATTATTTTCTTCTATTGTCAATAGTTATTGCAGCGCACGCAAAAATAGGTTTTCGATTTCACACATTGAAAATAAAATGTAGCCTATAGCCTTCCTCGATAAATGGACTCTCCAACACTGAAAGATTTTTTTAAATCGGATCAGTAGTTCCTGAGATTAGCGCGTTCAAACAAACAAACAAAGAAACTCTGCAGCTTTATAATATTAGTATAGATTCGTAATGCAAAATGTGATGTCTAAGATAATTCATCTAATAATAAATCAGTGTTTGATTTAAAATTGAAAATACGGATAAGCAGCAAGATATTTCTGGATTCGGATACCAATCCAGAAATATCTTCCAATAATCGTATTCACCTTCTTCTTAAAGTAAAATTCGTGAATATGATTAATACTTAAAAATACTTCTTAAATCCGAAATCCTTTATTTAACCATTTCTTTTCTCTTTAGTAATTAACTAGTAAGTCATCTATTATTTCGTATTATTTATATGATACGAAGAGTAGGGATATGTAAAACTTTATACGAAAAGTTTTACTTATCCCTACACTTGTGTGACTCACACACTTACAAGTAGTGTCGATTACTTTCCCTTTGAAAGTCGTCTGGCAGTATATAGACCATTAAAATGCTTTTAAGTCCTGACAGTTACATCACCATTGCGACTAAAATATCGCTATGAGGACTCTACTCAGGTAGAGAATAATATCTATTTACTGATTATAATCTACCGACTGGCTCTATTAGCATGGCATATCTACTTGTAGTTATGTGTAACTTTGCATGAATGTACTTGTTACAGGGTTAGTTATTAGCTTATTTCCTAAGTGAAAATTCTAAAACCTCATATGCATATATGAAACTGGCAAGGTCAAACTAGAGGTGTCAAGGGACACCCGGATGGAACGAAGTTTATATCCAGCACTATGACGTCAACTCAATGTTAAAAGTGTCGTTACAACGAAAAGTGTCGTTACAACGAAAATTGTCGTTACAACTTTTGGTCTTAATCCGACTAGCCCCCTTTCGCAACGCGCCATAAGGAACTTCGTTCCAAAAGGGTAAACCAAATAAAGGTTACTTGTTGAAAATAACAGTTTGAAGAAAAATATGTTTGTTTTGAGAACCTTTTCATGAACTGTTTAAAGTATTGACAAATGTACCTAATTAAAAAGTGTAAGGCGGAATCTGATATGCATGAAAATATATATCCTTACTATTCTATCAAATGACTAGTAATTTTTTAGAAGTAATATTTTGTTACATACTTCTCTTTGATTTGTTTTGTTCATATTGTAGGTATTTCAACTGTCTACTTAAAATTCACCTTAGGTTATTCAAAATATATAAAAAAAACATGAGCCTCTTTATTTAGTGTTCTTTTATGCATACTATCCTCACATGTGATTCTAATTAGCCTTTTCTAAACTTGATTTTGATATCTCTACAATATTATTCTATAATCACTATTAAACTAATTTTCTCTTCATAAAAGTGACAAAGTACAATTATTGATCTGCTCCCGTCATAACGGTTAACTCGTAGGGGTTTTACCGGTTCATATATGTATATCTATCAATACTTATAATAAAAATGTAACAGGTCCAATTCTGTACATTAAAGATATTTTGAAATTTTTTTTTGGAGGGCTCTCTATAATCGATCCTGAAGCCAAAACTGTAATTTTTTTCATTTTTGTCTGTCTCTCTGTCTGTATCTAGGCCGCGCATCACGCCAAAACTACTGAACGGATTCCAATGAAACTTGGCATGATTTAAGTTGATGACATGACATAGGATACTTTTTATGCCGAAATTCAGCACGGTTTCCTGAAGAGAGGTGATGAAAGTCAAAAAATATACTTAGTTGTAATTCAATAACACATAGTCCGATTTCATTCATTCCTTTTTTGCTAGAAAGAAAAAATAAAAGATAACGGGAAAAGTGTTTTTTTCCGCGACCGCCTGTGGGAACATTTTGTCCATTTAAGCAATGTTTATGTTGCAATATTCTATAAAGTTAAGCAAATTAAGAAACGTTTTTGAGGTTTTATGATTATAAAAGTAAATAGTTTTCAATTTGATTTCATCACAATGACATAATATATTTGTGTTTGTTAATTTTCATGTCGGTTGACCAGGGCTTGTTAATGTATTACATGTTATATATACATATTTCTTCTTCATTAGTGAGTTGTAGAACTCTCACAGCTTTGTATTTAAATTTGGAGTTGTTGCCAAACGTTCTCCTCAAAGGTCAGTGTTCAGTTGTATTTAATATAACTCACAATCCTGTAAGAATATTGGCTTTTTCATAAATAGCCTTTAACAGTCCACTGCTGGCCATAAGGCTCTCCTTAGAAATTGACATCCATATTTTATAAAAGTATAGATTTTTCAATACATTACAGTCAAAATGTACATAAAAATCGGTTCAAGAATTTGAGTTTTAAATTATGTCACTATTTTTCTCAACTGTATTTTTGAGTAATTTTTGCCCGGGGCTTCCATTTTTTGTCTCGGGAACCTACTTTTTTTTGGATGAAATATAATAAATTGTTTTTTTTTTATGTTTATTTCATGAATATACAAAATAACTAGTGAACAATTAAGCAAACTAACTTTCCAGTTTCTTTTATTTAGGATTCTATTATTGATCTTAACTATACCATCCATTTTATATATAGTTTGAAAGCCACCATTGCTAAAGTTAATGAGAATAGAATAGGAATATACATACTTCTACGATTTGATGACAAGGAATTCTCAATGACAATATGTACAAAGTTTTTCTTTCCATACAAAGAGCCTATATTATACTAATTTCATTCATTGTACCATAAAATATCGAATCGAGGTCGATAAAACGAGTAAACATTGACAAATCGATATATCGATTGGAGCTTCCATTTCGCGTCAGTATAGAGATTATCCGCTTGAACTGGTTCATGAGTGGGCGAATATAGTGTTGTTATTGAACTAAGCTAGAATTTATTTGCAACAAAGTACCTGCAGTTGAATGAACATAGTCTGAATAGTAAATTTGTGCAATTGTATTTTATAACGCCTCGTGTACTCATCACCTTTCTAGCCTTTATTATTCCCAAGATTATTGAGGGTCGGGTACTAGTTTAACCAGTTTTAAATGCATATTAGTTTTCATAGATTAATAAAAGCTAGGAACAAGAAAGCAGAAGTAATGAAGTTGAACTACAAGCCCTAAAAATATATTAAATGGAACCATTTTTTTGGAGACGACTACATAATTATTAATCCTATAAAGTAAAAAAAAACATTATCTTCCTAACCTTTATTATTCCTTAGATTATTTGGGGTCGGGTACTAGTTTAACCAGTTTTAAATAAATATCAGTTTTCATAGATTAATACTCGTAAAACCAAGGAACCCCTGGTTTTACAAGGAAGAAACAAGAAGAAAAGAAGTAAAACTACAAACCCTAAAAACTAATTAAATGAAACCTTTTATTTTGGAGATGATTACATAATAATTAATCCTGTTAAGTAAAAAAAAAAACATCTATAAACATCATGCACTATGGTATAGCATAATACAAATTTATTAAAAATCAAATAACGTTACAAAATTTAAATAAAGATGTTTATCCAACTTCGAACGTCACATAAGTAAAAATAGAGATGACAAATTACAAAAAACAATTGATCCCGGATCCCGGATCAACGACTAAACATACATAAATGTACTACGAGACTAGAATTAATAATGAGATTACGCTTACCGATACGGTATCATTCGCTTCGATTACAATGAGCATATACGATCCAAACCAAAAATATTCTTTTTGCTTGCGTAACTTAGATCGATTTTAACAGAGGGAAATTTTATATAGAAATTAGCTGACCCATGAAACTTCGTTTGCGTCTGTTTTCAATCATGAACAGCTCTTATTGGTGATGTTAACAATACTATCTTCGCAAAACACGCAAAAAATAACGTTGAAATCGGTTAGATAGTTTCGAAGTTCATCGTGAGCAAAAACGTGACACGCGAATTATATATAATATATAATATTATATTTATATAGTTTGGGAAAGAGGGTGCAGGAGCAAGTGATAGTTATTAAATACCGCTGCTCACGGGCGCATGTGACTGGAGAGAAATAAGTGCTTAGCCGCCATTTGAGTGTTACTACCACTCCGCTTTAGAGGGAGAGATCGGGTAAGCTCACTCACAAGATGAAAAACAATGATAAAATGCTTAACACAAGTTACAAGTTTTCTGTGAGCATCACATCAATGAACGCTATTCCTCTCAGCAATGTTACCACACTTGGGTTTTCATAAATCTTACAAAGACTAAACGCACTTGAAATATGGTGTGCTAAATTTACATTGTAAAGCAAACAGTAAGTGCTACAAATCATTAACAACCCATAACGTCCCACTGCTGGGCTCGGGTCTCCTCTCAGGAGAGGGTTAAGGCCATACGTCCCCACGCTGGCCAAGTGCGGGTTGGGGACTGGCAAGACAACGTTGTGGCTACGTAATCTTGCCGTTGGATGTTTTTAAGCCGCCCAAAGGCCTCCAACTGTTAAGCTTCGCGACTGTTATCCTACGATAACAACCGGAACTGACTACTAAACGTGACCTCCGAATCACGGAGACGCTCATGATATAGTGCCAATAGCGGTCACCCATCTGGGTACTGACCGAAGCCATCGTTGATTACCCTCGGTGATTGTTTCCAATCACCGAGTGCAACTGGGCTTTGAGTGCTACAAATAGATCTGTGTATTTTACCTTTTAAAAAAGTTGACACATCTGTGTTCTATACAAATATTTTAAACTCGAAAATACCTAACTCTGTATGTCTGTCTGTTAGTCTTGATTTAGCAGTGAAAGCGCAGCTAACCCATTAACCTGCTTTGGATGAATTTCGGTATAGAGATAGATAGGACCTTGGAGAAAGATAAATACTACTTTTTGTCGCGATAATCGACATACACGCGTGCGGAGCAGCGGGCAAAAGCTAGTTTATTATATTTTTAAGTATAGCAGAAATAAAAAAGAAGCAAAAACTACACTTCTATTTTGCTTTGTAATTCTGAATTGTATATTCAATACCACTAACCTCTCACTTTACACGTATGTGATTTGCCGAGGCTTAGAATCAGCGCTAAGAACCTAAGAACGCTTAGAAACTAAGAACCTTCATGTATAGAAATTACAATTGTGTAATTCCTTCCTTATGAAAAGTCACCTTCTGTCAATAGATGTATTCATATAAATTCTCCATTAAAATTAAAGTCTCTTTAAAAGTAATTTGAATGACCTAAAAAATAAAGTACTTGAATTCACACTCTAGAAAATTTTAAATTTGGAAATAGAACACCTAATTCATAATAAGCAAGACCTAAATTAAATCACGAATAATACTGATTTGATACTGGCCGCTAATAAAACTGTTGCTGCGTGATGATAAAATCATTCATTTTCGTTAGTGTTTTGTTTATAATTTTTCTGACAAAATAAGTGAATACTGGCGTCGAAGTTTATTTAAAAATCATTTTAACAGTGTGAAATAATGTGTTTAGATTAGAAAGAGGTTTCGGACGCAGTGTTAACGTACGTATTGCCATTATTATCTTCATTATGTTTGTAGTCTAGTCTATCCTTGCAAATACGAGTAGTAATTTATCGGATCAACTCGCAACGAACGTACAAATAAGAGGGAGGGACAATCTTGATATGTAGTCATTGAGATTTATTTATTCTATAAAGTCCGTTGTACTATTTCTATTAATTAGTGATATTGAGAGAACAAAGTTACATGTGATATCACTATAAATGTATTTGTAGCAAATAGTGATCGACAACGTTTACGCGAATACTTTACGAGGCTTGACTACAATGTGGAAAGGTAATCGGGGTGGACTAAAAAACCTGCCTTATCTCTACTGCTTCCGCTAAACTTATAATCTGGCTGTGTTTTTATGTTATATATACGGTATTACCCGTGGTTTTGTTACTTTTCAATCGGATAGTGTTCACTATTTCATTTGTTTTAATTTTATTTTCACGTATCTAACCCTATTTTTTAATAAAATAAAATTAGTCTAAGTAGTCTAAGTGCCGTCAAAATTTGTACAGGAATTTCAGAGATTAGCCGAAATAGACAGAAAGTCAGACAAGAATTTGAAAAAATGATTTCTTCGGTTTAAATAGGTACCGAATACACTTTCATACGCATTTAGTGAAAAGCTGTTGATTAGAAATTAACTGACTAGATAGTCAACCACATTATTGTGTACCTATTTCTTCATAAAACTGATGTGGTATGCACGTGTAATCAAACGATATTCTGCCTTTTCCACGCGGTAAACAGGTATCGGTTGTTGGTTAAAACCTGCAGTATCAGAGTTAAACCTCTATGCGAGTGGTTAGCATTAGAAACACAGTTTCCAGTATATGGAACTTAGAAACATCTTTTATATTAGACTAGTTTTGAAACCCAAATTCACTCTCGTTAATTTTATTACTTAGAATAATACATTTTACGGGATAACTAGTAATAGACAGACACCAGAAATTTACTATAAGATCCATAATAGACTTGTGTTAAAAAGTATTTGTACAATTATGTAATTGTTATCATGCATTTATTATACCGCTTGGTGTCTCCGATCTTGTTTAAAGGTTTAAAATTATTATTGGCTTTTTTAGCTTATTTGTTTAAAATACATTCCCTTTTGCCGTTTTCGAAAACAATAATAAATTTAAGTTTTCTTATGTAATTTCTAGATACAATGACTTTTACAAGTTGTAACCTATGACAATAGTACCTGTCCTGGGGTATCTTTCCTTTGGTTAATATAAATATACAAATCAATAGATCGTTATCAAATCCATATCAACGACGCAACATTTTGGAACCAAGCAATTAGAGTCATTAATGTAACGTTTTAAAAGTGCCTGAAAAGGCTTTCTGGAAATAAATGCTATTTGATTTTGACGTGACCTCCACAAACAACGCGTCACAATGAAAGTTAACGTGACATTGAAAGGAAAGAAAGAAAACCCAACAAGGAAAATAGTCTTGATACGAAAAGATACGATACGATGATGAACTCACCTTTTCGTAAAGTACCTCCAAAAACTTGGCTACTTTGTCGAATTACTATCTAAATTATTGATTAATACTGTTTTAAGCTTAAAACATCATATCAGTGCTAAGCGAGTCACACCGAAGGGTGCTGGAGAGAGGAGTGAGTATTGCGCATAGTCTATTATGACCTGCGCACGTCAATAACCAGGTCCTTATTGCGCAGGTCTAGACTCAGATATAAATATAATCCAGGCACCAACCTTTTGATCAATACTCGACAGCCCCAGTCACCCCCAAGTACCCTATTAAAGTGAACAATTTAATAATATGTTTTCGAATAAAAATTGCACGTTGTACTTATAGACTTAGCGCAGCAATTATTCTTTGTCTATGTCTATATGTATATTAAATTAAAAATAAATTGCTACAATTAAATATTCCTTATTAACACTAAAAAGCACTTTATAAACATTATTAGAACTTTGTATGTTATTTATTATTCAAGAATAAATGCTGTTTTATCGTGCTTTTGACGTGATTGTACCTATAAATCAAATATTGGATTTATTATGACTCAATTATCATGAATAGATAAGCGAATCCAATTATCATTTGTATGTACCAAGCATTTATTTATCTAAGATATTACAAGTGAGCGTTGTTTAAAAACAAAACTTATGTCTCCATAAAAGCAAGGTAACTAAAAGCTACTCAGACTTGTTGCGCATCGAAATTAAGACAGGTCATCTGTTAGACAAATATTGATGACATATATACACTGACGGACTCATAAACTGCATCAAACTTCAGAATTACTTTGAAATGATTTTTTTTAATAAGTATGCAAACTTTTTAGATTAAATTATATAGATATGGAGAGACTAGCCCTTAATCTTAAAAAAAGCAATATTTAAAAATAGAACTGCAGTAAAACAAACGAATATAGCGGGGAAAAGAAAATTTACTCGTAGTATCAGATTTGCGTGTTTTTTAAAATTGATTCTTATTGATTTTTTATTCTTTTGACAATTGAATTATTATTACCAGCAGAATTGTTGGGTTAGCTTTTTAACTCATCGAGAGATTCTGAACCATAACATGGATACTTCGTCCGAACAAGCTGCTCAAATTGTAGCATTGGAGCGGGAGGGCTTGGATCAACGAACGATTGGTAGAAATTTGAATTTAAACCAGTCTACGGTTTCTAGAATATACAGAAGGTTTGTGGAGACAGGTCCTTATAAAAGAAGGCGTGGTACAGGCAGAACTCGAGCAGCCACCGGTCGTGATGACCGATTCATTGTTACAACTTCCCTGCGAAATCGTTTCCTCACGTCAGTTAACATCAAAACAGAGCTTAATTAATTGCGTGGAGTAAACGTTAGTGCACGAACAATAAGAAGAAGGTTAAAGGAAGCGGATATCACACATTTTAAACTAGCAACTGGTCCAAAGTTGTCGGTAGCTCACAGACAAGCTCGCTTAAGATTTGCGCGTGATCACCTAAATTGGACAGATGAGCAATGGGCCTCCGTATTGTTCACAGACGAGTGTAGGACATGTTTATATGGTGGAGATGGTCGCAGAAGAGTCTATCGTCGACGTGGGGAGCGATGTGCTCAAAGTTGCATTGAGGAGCGTGTTCCTTTTGGAGGCGGTTCGTGTATGGTCGGGGGTGGCATATCGATGAACGGGCTAACAGAACTTGTGTTCATAGACATGGTCCGTCAAAACGGTACTCTCTGGGTTTGACTGCACATCGCTACATAACAGAGATCTTAGAAGATCACGTGGTGCCTTACATGGGATTTATAGGTGAAAATTTTACTTTAATGCAGGATAATGCCCGGCCGCACGCTGCTGCACAATTTCGACAATATTGCGAAGAGGTTGGGATACGTACAATGAATTGGCCAGCACGCAGCCCGGATCTTAATCCTAATCAAATCTATGCGGAACCGATTAGAATTCATAATAAGGGCACGTGGAGGTAATACACCTTATTAAAACATAAAAAAACACTTGCATAAAGCTTGTGTCTATTGTTAAAACCATTTTTTTAATTTTCTTTAAATTTCTATTTTTCTACAAAAAAGTTTTAAGGTCCTTTCCACTACACAAACTTAAACTTAAGGATAAGACCCTACGCTGTCTTAAAGTTAACGAACTAAACTAGACGTTTCAATTTAAATCTGTGTAGAAAGTTTGCATACTTGGTTAAAATATTCATTTCAAAGTCGTTTTTTACTTTGATGCAGTTTATGAGTCCGTCAGTATATGTTTTCTGTGTCGCTTTGTTAAGGACGTGTAGTGCGCAAAGAACATTCTGTTTTCTGAACCTA
This sequence comes from Diaphora mendica, assembly GCA_949125395.1. Taxonomy (NCBI): domain Eukaryota; kingdom Metazoa; phylum Arthropoda; class Insecta; order Lepidoptera; family Erebidae; genus Diaphora; species Diaphora mendica. Next base: position 6,719,535 of record OX421319.1, read on the forward strand.
CATATTTTTTACTAACACTCATAAAGCTTAATTTTATGAACAGTGCAGAATATCTAAACAAATTAAACAATTTAACTTGTGGAATAATAATTAATTATTGATTTACATTTCGTTGTTTAAAAAGTTAACAACTTGTTGCGCTCTTGGTTCCTGACCTGACTGTTAGAGAGCTTCTCAAACATTGATTTATTGTTTTGAACTTTAACGCTACGGGATAGAGTGTTTTGCAAGTGCGCGTCTGCAGCTAACAAAAACATTAGTTTTTAACCGACTTCCAAAAAGGAGGAGGTTCTAGTTCCACTGTATGTATATTTTTTTAAATTTATGGTATCAGCCATAATTGAAACTTTAAAGATCCTGATTTGAAACATTTAAAAGGATTTGTACTTAAATCATGAAGGTAGTAATTAGTAACGACAATAATTGATACGGACATTCTTTAAATTGCTAACTCGACGATGTTAAAGCGTAATTGATATAACTACCTGCAAGTACAAGTAGATTGCTTATATTTTCTTTCCATGGTTGTAACTAGCACATTGTTTGACAAAGATTGGCAGTGTCTACAGTCATTGGTATATGAACAATGTTTTTACACAATAATTTACGTGGCGCAGCTTACTGTGCTGTACACATGGATAAATAAATTATATAATATTATTATTTGCACTGTCTTGAGTGGCGGGCTGGAGACATCCGGGACATGCGGTATTGATTCAATTACATTCTGCATTAAGTGCAAATAGAGATATATGTTTTGCTCGAAACTGGTTAGAAATTTTCGCGCAGATGTATAAGGTTTCCTGGGAAATTCCTATTAGAGACCTAAATTCGGTACATTCATTCTTAGTAGCATTTGAACAATTTTACTATAAAATCAGTACTGTAAAAGGAAGGTTTATTATAGTATAAGTAATAACTATAAATTGTTATTGGGCTTATTGTGTCTCGATTTTTAAAGTTCAAGAGATTATTTTCAGATTTAAGATAAGAGCTTATTTTAGATTTACTTACTTTTGTAGCTAGTATCACTAAAATTATGTTACTTGTCTATTAAATTTAGAGAATAATATTGATGCTAACCCTAATACTTTAAATCGATATAATATTTTAATTAATGCCGTGTTCTTTACTACTAAGGCAGGCAAGTCAGCTGAATATCTGTCTTATGCAGATCGTCTAGTAAATTTTTACAGAAATAACTTTATAATATTGATGTAGGTACGTATGTATAGTCCTCTATTTGATACAAAACTTATATTATAAATGTGAAAGTAACTCTGTCTGTCTGTCCTGCTTTCACAGCCAAACCGCAGCACCGATTTCAATGAAATTTGGCATGGAGATACTTTGATTCTTGAGGAAGGACTTGATAGGCGGAGCCGCGCGCATAAGCTAGTCATCCATTGTTTCTTAATAAAATACAATATTTCATATTAATATATGTATTGTTTGTAGGTGGTAAAATGCTCCAGGGATCATTCAGATGTGTGTATTGTATTGTGGATTTTCTGTGTATTGTAGTGAAATTGAACATGAGAAACACGGAAACTTTGCGAATTGCTTCTGATGCGATAAGGTTAGCTAAAGTCATCATTATTAATTTATGGATTTTGTCTATTTGTTTTTTTTTTTAAAGGTCAGTGGAAATTTAATTATTGTGCAGCACATGAATACTGTAATAGCTAGCAAATTTAAATCCTATCAAAAGTTATTATTTTGTTTTCTTGGCGCTAAATTGAATGGCAACCGCAAACGTTTAGCTTCGCAAGACGTTGAAAAAAGTACGGTAAGTATATAACATTACTTCCTTTTTAGGGTTCCGTAGCCAAATGGCAAAAAACGGAACCCTTATGGATTCGTCATGTCTGTGTGTCTGTCTGTCTGTCCGTATGTCACAGCCACTTTTTTTCCGAAACTATAAGAACTATACTATTGAAACTTGGTAAGTAGATGTATTCTGTAAACCGCATTAAGATTTTCACACAAAAATAGAAAAAAAACAATAACTTTTAGTGGTTCCCCATACTTAGCACTGAAACTAAAATTTTTTTTTCCATCAAAAATGGATAAAAATGATGAGGTTTCTAATATATTTTTTTTCTAAACTGAATAGCTTGCGTGAGAGACACTTCCAAAGTGATAAAATGTGTGTCCTCCCTCTGTAACTTCTAAAATAAGAGAATCATAAAACTAAAAAAAGTATATGATGTACATTACCATGCAAACTTCTACCCAAAATTGGTTTACACGAGATCTAGTAAGTAGTTTTTTTTAATACGTCATCATTCGTAAACCAATATTTACCTTTTAAAAAAATACACTATTATTAAAACATCGATCAAAGTTACAACGAACTACAAGAACTTTTATATTATGTTACTTGCTGCTACGGAACCTTTCATGGGCGAGTCCGACTCGCACTTGGCCGCTTTTTTATATTTAAATTAAGATTATCAAGATACCGTTTTCAGTATCTCGTCAAGAATGGTAATGAACTAATGATCATGCATACTGCAATCAGAAACTATGTAGGTAGAATTTTATGTAGGTAGTCTAGGTGAAGCACCGCGCAAGCGCAGAATCTAGACACTGAGTATAAATATAGAACATCGAAATGATATTGATTGAAGTGAGCATATGAGATGTAGGTAATATTTAGTATAGTATGGTTATAAAGAATCTTTCAATGTTTAAAATTAAATACAGAAATATAAATTGTATCATTATGGAAGACAGCAATTAATAGTTTGTCACCTCAGTAACGAGCCCAACCACGTGAAGTTATCATATTTCAATTAATTGGTTTTTCTGTTTTAAAAAACTTCTCATGTTAGATTAGATTAAAAAAACGTTGTCACGTAGGTAATCAAAAATGTCACGATACGAAAATTATGCATTAAAGTATACCTGTGAAGTTTCAATTCAGGTGGTAACTATAGAATATTGTATGATAACTCTAGCAAAATCTGAGTATACTGCCACGTGTGGTTTGTAAAAACCCTGAAAGCTCGCGCACGCGTACTGTGCAGAGGTCTTTGGAATTTTCCATCACAGTGCCTGGGAACTGCAGAATATATATACCAGTCATGCTAGTCTAGCTTACTGATTGATATACGATGCATATTTTATAAATTTGAAGAACTGCACAGGGTCTATCTGGGTATGAAGTACTATTTCTACTTAAAAACATAAACGGTGTACAATATTAAGGTGATGTAAAAGGAACAGAAAATTTGAATTTGAATTCATAACGAAAAGATCAAAACAATACATAAAACACATGCTGCACCATGTGTATGACTGAATTAATGTTGAATATCTGTACTTGTAAGATAATAGGAACCGTAAGTCGAAAGTAAGTACCTACTTTGACTTTGGGTTGACTTTGACTTGACTTGATATAACCAAAATAATGTAAAATGGAATGATATTTGGCAGATATTATTTAATGACACTGATGAGCTCTCAAATCCTTCTCTGAAGACTGTTGTATCATTTTTATCAATGCCAGTTTTCCTGTTTGCATTTCATATTAAAAAAAACGAGGGCATTAAAGTAAACCCAAAACCATTTTAACTTTGATCTTACTGTTTAAACTCTTTTCTTCAACTCTCCCAATTTTTATTGTTTTGACTTAAACCGAGTCAACTATAAAAACGATTGTCAAAATTTTTTTGAGTTCTCATAGATTCACAGAATCGAAAGATATCGATATTGAAAGTTCAAAATTGATCAAAGTAACCCTGTTTTACCGAAATATTCCTATTATAATTTTAAACTACTATATTAGGTGACTATTTTAGTCTGACTTGCAATCCCAAAACCATAAGCATACTCGTAACAGTATCTTAAACAGGGTCTCCACCGAAGAAAAGTTGGCAATTTTTGTGTTGTCAACACGTGTTGGTGACAAAAGTTTCTGTAAAACCGAGTCTCCACCGAACAAAAATTTGCAACTTTTGTGTTGTCAACCTTTTTTTGTGTTGTCAAATTTCGGTGGAGACGCGCCTTTATACCGACCAGAATATCGTGTATGCATGTCTAGTTTACTAATTGCATTTAAAGTCAGTCCGCAGAGTTAGAGCAACAGATGGAAATTATTACCTATTTGTTTTGATTAAGAATTTCAAAGAATTTTAATAAGTGTATTGTGGGAGGAACATTAATGCTATATTCCAAGGTATTTTACAAATTGTTGTAATTATCACTAAATGTACATACATACGCAGTTGACATATTACTAAGGTCCTTTTTTTAAACGATATTGTACCTACATATACGTAGTTTCTGCGTTGCATGAAAAACATAACTTCAAAACTACTAGAGCATAATAAAATTAATTAGAAACATTTTCTAGTTTGTTTTGTCTATTTTGTATATTTCTATTTTTGTCCACGTGGTATTTGTAACACTTGGATGCACACGCACACATACGTACAGTTTCATCTTCTTGTTATTGGTTGAACCACTTTCCAAATTTATTTAAAATATTTCTATGAACATTATGACAACCTGAAAAACTGCCTTGATAAGGATCTTTGTACACTAGGGTTGTGATAGTATGTCACGTCTTTAAAAGCTCGAAATATCGTGTTAAATAAACATATTTATTAGTTAGTGAAAATATGGCTTGCATTACAAGAATTCTTTTGGATTGTATAAAGTGTTTACTATATTAAAAAGTAAAAAATATTTGAAGTTATGCACGAGCTCCTTGAATCATTTTTAGGTGCCCTGAACAGGTGCTTAAGTAAACAATAAACAGGAAATATAAATATATTTTTAGTATCTGTGAAAAGAACATACAATGCGTGCCGTGAGGTAAGAGTACAGTTTGGGAGAAGCAGGAGATACCTACTCAGGTTAATATTAAAAAATGACTTACATGTAGCCTGACCAAACTTGCTATTATTATGATTAACGCCACCGCTAGATACATGCACTCAGTTTCAAGCGACTTTTTAATGAAATTTGATCACATAGTCCGTACACGGTAAATTTTGTACTCACCAATTGGGTAGAAGCGGTCGAATGAGGGTCTTTTGAGAGTGGCGCGGATCGATCAAATCGCGCACGCGCCCTGTCAACAACTACGCAGATAGCATTGACTACGCTATCACTGTTGCTATAATATGTAGGGTTGATTAGTATCTATACTTCTGCTAGCTGGTGATGGAAATAATTTCACCTTTTAATTGGACTTAGTATATCGCCGACAACATCGTGGTGTTAAACATTAATTACTAAGAACGTAAATAAGTAGGTTTAAGTTCAGGGGTGAGCTTTTAAGCCTGTTGCGCTAAAACCAATTCTTTGGACACTTAAAAGTTGTACATATGTAACTGACCTCAGCCAAGGGTTAGGAGAACATTGCATGGTGTATAAGAAAAGAGTATTTATATACGCCTCTGACTATGATATCATATAGGCATTACAGTCATATATGTATGTATACTTACGATTTTAAAAGGAATTTAGAAATTGTTTCTTTATTGTTTGCGCATATAAGTTAGAGGCATCCAACTTACTGTGGTACATGTAATAAAATGAAACTTGAAGTAATTTATTCCAAAAGTTCAACCCTCATCTACGTGGCCATTTACTGAAACTCTACTACTACTCCGTCTGTGTTATAAGCAATATCCCATTCCTTTGACTACGTTTCTTTCAAATTTAATATCTCAACTCCAATATTTAATCACAAAATATCTGGTAGACTAGCCCCTTATGCTGTGAGTTTAATTTAATATACTTAGTAACGTTTTATATTTATGCACTGCTTATTCTTTCAACAGTTAAAGAATTTTAGAATGTATGTACCTCGATTGTTCCAAAAATTGATAGCCACAGAATAAAATATACAATCTCTTCCTTCATGAAACTATTTTGGATTGAACGGCTAATTTCAACACAAACCTCCTTTGTGAAAATCACTGGCTACCTATGTGTAGTTTAAAAAATATATATTTAAAGATTATCTGTCACTCTTCTTTTGTTTGCAACACTGGACGTCTCGCGGGAAGCTTTTCGTGCTATGATTTTCTATGATTATAAACGAGGGTTAAACTTCAAGGAATCTTAAGAAATTTACAAGCTGCTTTTGGGAAGTCTGCTTCTGCGTTAACAACAATTACTTATTGGTTTAGTGAATTTTAGCGTGGTCGAGAGAACTTAAACGATAACCCCAGACCCGGCCGACCACCAACTGCAGTAACTCATGAAAACGTCATCAGGGTAGAGTGGGCTATTGCGAGAGAATATACATATTACACATCGAGAGATACAGGCAGATCCATAAAGTACGAAAACGTTACATTTTCATGTGTTAACGCATTGTTTTCACTATATCGTTATTCCATAAATATTGTTCTTTCTATTACCATAACACCAATTCAAAAATTCAAAGTGTTCAATAATAAATAAATAAATAAATATTTCGGACATCTAACACACAACGCCATCTAGTCCCAAGCTAAGCAGAGCTTGTGTTATGGGTACTAGACAACTGATACAAATACATATATACTTTTTTTTTTGTAAATACATACATATTATACATAGGAAACACCCAAACTCCGAAACGGGAATCAAACCCGAGACCTCATGATCAGCAGTCGCACACGCCAACCGCGAGACCAACTAGGCAGTTGATAATATGTCTACCTTAGGCGAAAATTGCAGTTGGGTAGAAACAACTTCGAGGACGAGGTGAATACAAGAATTCGGTTGGGTTTCGCATTATTTGGGAAGTTACGTAGAGTCTTCTCGTCATCGATCCCACAGTGCCTAAAGACGAGTCGAGGCAAGTCTTCAATCAGTGCGTTTGGTCCCACTGTACGTCATGACATACGAAGCCGAAACGTGGACACTTACGTTACGGTTGGTCCACAAGGCTCAAAGCCGCTCAGCGTCAGCTCAAAGGGCTATGCTCAGCGTTTCTCTGAGATATCGTATCAGGAATGAGGTGATCCGGCAGAAAGCTAAGGTTTTTGACGTAGACACTGGATTAGCAAGCTGAAGAGGCATTGGGCTGGCTATATTAGAACTGACAACCGCTGGATTAGAAGAGTTCTGGAGTGGAGACCGCGTCTCGGCAAACGTTGTGTAGGATGCGATACGTGTAGTCCAAAATCGATCAGAGTGGCTTGCAATGGGAGAGACCCATGTCCAGCAGTGGATTGCAATAGGCTGATGATGTTGATGAATATAACATTGAGAAATGTAGTAAATTCTATGTATAGTTGCCTGAAGGAAACATTTATAACAGGCACATAACCTCAGGATACAATACTCACATATAATAGGTCTTTACCTATGAAATTGCCGTTTTGTATGCAATAAGTGAAAGTACTTATTTTTTTTAACTTTTTATTTCTGTTATTCGAAGTAATCACCCATGCAATCGACGAATCTTTGCCAACGCATTTTCAGTTTATTGATGCCCTTCTTGTAAAAATCAGCTGGACGGGAGGCAACAAACTCTTCAAAGGCATTTTGTACTGCCTCTCGGGAATTGAAATTTTTACCCACTAAAAAGTTGTCTAAATTTTGGAAAAGTAATAGTCGGTAGGTACAAGGTCTGGTGAGTATGGCGGATGAGGAAGAGCTTCCAACGCCAGCTCTTGCAGCTGCTTCACGACAACGCGCGAACCCATACTGCGCAACAGACAGTCTCGAAGCTGCAAGAGCTGGGGTTGGAAGCTCTCCCTCATCCGCCATACTCACCAGACCTTGCACCTACCGACTATTACTTTTTCCAAAATTTGACAACTTTTTAGTGGGTAAATATTTCAATTCCCGAGAGGCAGTACAAAATGCCTTTGAAGAGTTTGTTGCCTCCCGTCCAGCTGATTTTTACAAGAAGGGCATCAATAAACTCCCAATGCGTTGGCAAAGATGCGTCCATTGCATGGGTGATTACTTCGAATAACAGAAATAAAGAAGTTTTAAAAAATAAGTACTTTCACTTATTGCATACAAAACGGCAATTTCATAGGTAAAGACCTATTATTACACTAAACACGCATTAGATAAGTTCATATACAACTTCCTACACCAGATACATTTCGAAATTGTGAATGTATGTTTTCTTCATATTTTGTTGTAAAAATTAGTTCTACAGAAAATCACCTTTGACCTTAAGCTAGCATACTTCTATGCACATACTTGGCCCAGTGCATTTTTCACTGATTTTGTTATGGCGTTTAACAGAACAGCTAATAAATATTATTATTATATATAAATGGTATCGTAGGTTTTGGATTCATTTTATACAACAATAATTTCTTTTGCTTCGCTATAAATAAATTTTCTTCTAATAATGAAAAAGGAACAAATATTTTTGAGAACGTTAACTCATAGCTACATCACAAAGAAGGTTTTTTGGTAAACTAATGAAAAAACATATTTACTAAACTGCTTCGTCTTTACTGTAGATGTAATGTGTGTAGGAATCTAAAGTAAAACTTTTCCCAGTTCTTCAGTTCTTCAGTAGAGTAGTAATATCTTCTATTGTTCACAAAAATGTGTACACTGCTCTCTTTTCGTGTGTCTACATCAAAAAGATTACCTACTTTATCTTCATCAAGAGATTTCTTGAGGTTTTCGACAGGGAACGGCGAGGGGTTCACATTTTGCTATATCAGGACTTAGGACAAGTAACAATTTTGTATTCCTACTTAAGGTCGTAGGTACACATCACACATCACATCAACAGCTTTTAATAGTCCACTGCTGGACGTAAGCCTCTACTTCGGAAAGGAGGTCTTGGTTTACTAAACAACGCTGGCTAGACGGGTTGGCGTACCTAGTGTTTGTTTTAAGTTTTCCTTTATTTTGCACTGCTGTGGTCGTAGTTTATTTCCTTAGTCGCCTCTTGCGACACCCGTGGGATGAATAAGGGTGGTAGCACTTTTTATTCTTAATCCATCACCGTCAGGTCGTACAAACAAGTTTATTTATACTACACCTGATCGGAACAGTAGTCAATATTCCCTGAAAATGAAAAGAGAACGTTAGTCTTTTCCTTGACCTGAATAAGCGGGAGGAAAAAATGTATGAAAATCCATTTCTAACGTGTTTTAGCGGGAGAGAAAGTTGTATGAATTTTCATTTCTCATGTGTTATCTTATCTATGGCGCGCGCCTGCCCAAGGAGTTTTCATATAATTTAAGTATGGAATCTCCGTGCCACTGACATCATTTTGTGAAGAATAAAAAAAAACAAAAGAAGCGCGAAATATCGGTCAAATTCTAAGCTCAAATATCTCATACCAGTACAAGTCATCCTGATGGTAAAACTATAACATTTACTTTAAATAATTGCACAAATTGTAACATAGCTTTTAATTAGATTAGTTATGTTCTTTGTAATAAATTTTTATTTCATATTATTAAATACTTACTACAATACAAGTCTTTAAATGTTCCTCACAGGTGTAGTATAAAGCACTGTGTAGCACTCGGGTGAAAGTCCCATTCCTACCTCGGGAGTAGTAATCGGTCCCTTTCCTCCCTCGGTGAACAATGTACTATTTTTTACTATACATTGCATGGTTTGTTGTATTACATTCCTAGTTGCCTGTCATCATGTAAAGTATTTATTGCATTAAAGTTATGAATGAAACTATTAAAGTTATCAACTTAGACACAACCAAGGGCTACAAGTGTCTTGGAACTGCCTTATTCTCGTCAATTGGATTTACACTTGATCTGATCAATTGTTACAAAAATGTGTAGTACATGTTATTTCAGATTTTTGTAAAAATAATAATTTAAAAATGAATGAGAAAATAACAAATAATGTGTGTTAATTTTTTTGATGATCTGCGTCAAGATAATGTTTTCAACTAAAATCTTCAATTATTTTTGAATAACGCCATCTGTGTACTTGACCCTGCACTGCGTATAGAGGAGAATATTCTATCATTGCGTTAGGTGGCGCTTCAGTTATGAACTGATTCAGGATTGAATATAAGGATAAAACTTTTCATGATAATTCGTGGTGTGAATAAATACGTAGTGTGAAAATACTAAACGCGATTAGTTCGCAAGCTTTTTCTGTAGATGGCGTTAAAGGTTCTGTTTTCCATGAAAAAATTTCATAACTTTATCTATAATTCTATACAAATACTTAAAATTGGAGTGACTGTTTGTATTATGAAAATAACAGCTTTTTACTAAACTCATATTATGTAGGTATACATTGTATTTTAAAACGACTTTCATTGGCAGATAGCTGATTATATAAGGAGTAACTTAGGCTACTTTTTTAAGATAGCTTCGCCTCGGGCGTTACGTGCGGTTCATGTTATACCGCGGGTAACTCTGCGGGACTCAGCTAGTGTATTATAAGAGTAATCTAGATTAATCTCTCTCTTTTTTCTGATACCGACTGTTTAGTTTACGAGACTAAACGGTAGGTCTTAAGACCTACCGTTTAGTCTCTTTAGTCTCTTCAAATCTTTATGGTGTTTAAACACCATAAACATTTTATGTATCGTATACGTATGATTAGATTTAGCCTGTGAGTCTTACCGCGTGTATGTTAGTTTATGTGGTAAAAAGTAGCCAGAATCACTGCATCTCTAGGGCAAATTTATTAAAATTTGTTTGGCGGCAAAGCATTGAAAGCACAATAACCAGAAAGAGTTACTTGTGGATTTATATTATTTATACCTTTAAGGGATAATTTCAGACCAGTCCTCTTTGTCTATCAAATAGTGTTATATTATGGCTGATAACTCACTCTCTCAACTAATCAAGCCAAAGAAAATACGAACGAACAATCACAAAAATCTAAGCGATAGTCGCTTGGCACCGACTTCAAACAGATACTAGGTACCTAGCACACATTATAATACTACTATTTAAATGAATAAAGAATTAGGTATAGACAAGAATTGGCACATAGCAAATTATGAAGAGCTAGTTTATTTTACGCTTTTTAGTGTTTTTTGGCAGGGAGTTTTCGTTGGATGTTTTTTGGAAGTCGGTTTTTTTATTTTTTTATTTTACTACTCGCCCCATTGATAAACTTTTTTGTCTACATTTTCTCTTCTGTACCGAACGTGTTTTACTAGTAATTCCAATATGCTTAGATATTCAAAGGAAACAAACATGAAATAAGTTGGCTTACCTTTAGTTGTGACTTTTTGTTATATATTCGACATGGACAGACACATAAATTTATTATGTTTTACCATAGTTCCATTATGAAAGTCTTTTGAGCACACAAGACACAAACAAATTGCTACAGAGGCACATTGTCTGGTATAGCAAAATTTGCGGTCTTATTTTTGTAGACTATTACAACGATTTTTCATTTGAATGAGCTTTACAGGGTTCTAAATTTAAATGTCGTTGTATTATATACATTGAGAAGGTTTTCGGGTTTTTCACTTCAGCCGTAACATTATATATATTTATTTTATTTCCTCATTTACAGAAAAAAGGTATTTCTGTGTAGCTGTGCGTTGTTTTACAGACAATAATTTATCTTCTAAAATCTTAATCTTATAAAATTTTGTCATTTTTTTTCTAATAATGTTATATCAAACAATAATCAATATCTTAGATCTTAGCGTCCTTATCATGGTACCACCATTCGGAGATATCCTTTCTATTAAAAATCAAAAATCATCAAAATCGCTTCATAAACGACGAAGTTACCCGCGAACACACATAAAAAATAAAACATATATAAGGCCGAATTGAGAACCTCCTCCTTTTTTGAAGTCGGTTAAAAAATAAGATAAACTTTGAGTTACATATATTCAAATATTAGACCTGTAATTGATGAATTATTATAGGAGGATCACTATAATAATTCAACTATTGTAAGTATGTAATTGCTTGATAAAAAAAAAAATTTTTTTTAAGAAATACCACTAAAGTACCTACTGCAAGTTTGGCCTAGTGGTTTAACGGTCACCCTGCCGTTTCCTACTTCGCCAAGTGTCGTGGGTTCAAATCCCACGTAGGACAACACTTTGTGTGATCCACAAATTGTTTTTCTGAGTCTGGGTGTTCTTTGTGTCCGTTTCATGTATGTTTGTAAAGTCCCCCGCGACACAGGATTTATTCCTAGCGCGGGCGTTGTAAAAAGTTTTGTCTTTTAAACAAGGGATCAATGCTTTATCTTGATATGAACAATAGGAGTATTAAAAAAATGAAATGAATATAAAATAATAAAACGCATTCAAAATATTTCATTTGAACAGTTTTATATATTTTTATTTATTTATAAAATATATGCAGTAAATTTGTACATAAGCGGACTTAATGCCCAGGGCATTCTCTTCCAGTCAACCTTCGGGTGGTATAGATATTTTATAAGGTTACATACCTATAATGTAGTCAATTAAAAAATATACACGTACAGTTTTCGCTCATTTAAAGGCCATGCTTTTTACCCCAACCTGTTACTTCTCTTTGTATATTATTTATCAACAATAGCATTCAATAAATAGGCTGTATCATGCTCAAAGTATAGACATTTGTTATCAGTGTCGATGATAAATTACTTCTGAATGCTTTTGTGCTTGTTGACGGTCCCGACCGTTCCGCCAGCTTCAGCGAGGCGAGCGCAACAATTGTGAAATAATGGTATTATTGCTAAGGAAAAATAGAAACATTATCAATTGTAAAACCTTTCTTTTTATAAAAATACGTATTTTTTTTATACAAGTGTTTGTTTTTCATGTTTGTCATTACATTTATGTGTATTTTTAACCGACTTCCAAAAAGGAGGAGGTTCTATGTTCCACTGTATGTATTTTTTTTTTATGTATGTTCACCGATTACTCCGTCAGTTGTGGACCGATTTTAATTATTTTTTTGTATTCGAAAGGGTATGCTTCCGAGGTGGTCCCATTGCCAGCATATCAGGTTCTGATGATGGGATCCCAGGGAAATCGAGGAAAACCCTCATTTTTTATAGGCACATACTATGTTTTTCGTATATTTTCTGAGGATACACAGGTATTTGCGTCTGGTAGTCATCATTTTATGATGGTGAGCTGATGATGTAAGGTACAACTCCTTAACGGTTAGGAGTTGGAGGATAACTCTTTAAATATCATATGTATATATGTTACCTTTAGTCATATTCTTTCAAATTATTTAGATAAGCTGATGATGGAAGGTGGAAGGTACAACTCCTCAACGGTTAGGAGTTGGAGGATAGTTCTTTCAATTTCATACGTATCTAAAGACCTTCAGTCGTATACTTCCAAGTTATTTAGGTGAGCTGATGATAGAAGGTTAAACTCTTCAACAGTTAGGGATTAGAGGATGATTTTAATATTACACGTACGTATAGACCTTAATTTTTATTCTTGATGATGAAATTTGATGAAATAGGTAAACTTACTACTGACCTACGATTGATTGCACTAAAAACTGAAAAATAAAAACTTTTTATAAAAAAAAGAAACCGACTTCCAAAAAAACATCCAATGAAAACTCTCTGCCAAAAAAACACTTAAAAGCGTAAAATAAACTGGTTCTTCATAAATTGCGTATACCTAATTCTTTATTCATTTAAATAGTAGTATTATAATGTGTGCTAGGTACCTAAAATCTGTTTGAAGTCGGTGCTAAGCCAAAAAAAATACAAACGAACAATTACAAAAGTCTAAGCGATAGTCACTTGGCACCGACTTCAAACAGATTCTAGGTACCTAGCACACATTATAATACTACTATTTAAATGAATAAAGAATTAGGTATACGCAATTTAGGAAGAACCAGTTTATTTTACGCTTTTAAGTGTTTTTTTGGCAGAGAGTTTTCGTTGGATGTTTTTTTGGAAGTCGGTTTTTTTTTTTTATAATTGTGTATGAATTATGAATTTTCTACATATAAAAAGTACCTGAAGGTACTATACAAATTAGAAAGGTATTTATTACTAACTTTGACACATGCGCCATAAAGAGTTCCCGTTTGTATTATAGTGTAGTGTTATCATTATTTTCACATTTCATATTTTATTAAGGAAACTGTGTTTGTGATATGGTCGTTGCTTGTTAGTGAATAACAGCTGAACATTACAAATTCTTTATCAGATTACTGTAAGTGTTTAAACAGATCAACTTTATCTTTCGGATTTTTCCGAACGTTTTTGAGAATTTCAAAAAAAATCTTATGATCTGTCCGTAACAAATTTATCACGCGAGAAAAACTAACACCGTATGAGTAACATATATTATTGTAGATATGACATGTGTTGATATTGTGTCTTTTATGTTTATACAAAATCTCTAGAGATACGGGGAAAATGGAAATAAATTTTCAAGTTATCCGATCACTGTTGGTTTTGACCGTTAAAAAAAATACATATAAGTATCCTTATCAGTGGTGATACAGTGTTATAGAGACATATAGAACAGGTTGCTGAAGTTAGAGTGTTGGTCCTAAATCTGGTGCTTTAAATTAAATATATCATGGTAAATTAGTTTTACTAATTATAAAAAGTAGTACTGGCTGAAATTAATTTTCTTTATATATTAAAGAGTTTGGTTCGTAGTTTACGAAATAAATAAAAAGTTGTCCGTTCGAGTCACAGATTTGCAACCCGTTGTCGTCATTACATTCCTTTAAATTATACTTTACCAGTTTTCGCGTCTCCAGATCTTGAAATTCCTGATCAATCGTAAATATGGCTCTTGCCTGCACCTTTTGAGATACGCTATATAAATTATACACACTCGCACTAGTGTATTTAAGTATGCATTCACTAATAATGTTTTTAATCGTAACTATTTGTTTAACTCTTTTTACAAATGTATACAAACCTTTGTATTTGTTCCGTGATAAATGATATACTATTACATACTATATTTTTTCTTGTACAATAAAGAATTATTGACCTTTTATTATCTTTAGGTCTCTGATTTTTTGATATTTGCCTATTAAGTCAGTACTCTCAGAGGACAAAAAAAATATGAAGTTTGAATAGACTAATCAAATAGGTACTAGTCATGCCTTTTGAATAACTAACTCAATGTTTCATCACGGGCAAAATATTTTTTGTTGAATTTCACTCCCCGAACAACTTATCGCCCTAGTTTAATTCCCAATCTCAAATCTACTTAAGCAATAGAAAAGTAAATAAAATATTAACTGTAGGTTCATATTTTTAACCGACTTCCAAAAGGAGTAGGTTCTCATATTTAATATGAACTGTTAAGTTTTATTAAATCAAATGCCGCTACAGTTATTATAAAGTATAAAATATAAAGCAGAAATAATGTACAAAAGGTGGCCTTGTCGCTCTGAGCAATTTCTTCCCGGTAAACTAACCGTGGGAGAGCCACGCTTCGGCATGAGTAGGCCGGCTCGACCGGAGTGATATCACGGCCTCACAGAAAACCGGTGTGAAATAGCGCTTGCGCTGTGTTTCACCGAGTGAGTGAGGATACCGGAAGGTCATACCCCAACCCCTCCCCACTAGTCCCTACATCCCTTTCCTTATCCCCTAAAGGGTGTTGCGGGTGTCCATAGGCGGCGGTAATCGCTTACCATCAGGTGATACGTCTGCTCGTTTGCCCCCCATTACACCAAAAAAAAACCTTTGGATGTATTGAAATTATTGTAAACTGGTAATTGTAAAATTATCGTGACTAATCTAAATGTACATTAAATACTATTCATACATAAAGTAATACATATATACATGCAATACTCTTAACAGCACAGAGTACAGTGAAATTAGTCTCGAGAAATTTTTGCATATGTAGTGGTGTGTATATTACTCAGATCTTAGAGCGCGTTTCCACTATATCGTTCTGGCCTATACAAAAATGTTTCGATATCCTAACATTACTATTTAATTTTATACTTATCCCTAGCAACACTCTGATTTTTGGTTTCAATAAAAACAAGTTTTTATTTTAAAGAAAAAGGTTTTGACTTTATAAAAACCGACTTCCAAAAAACATCCAACGAAAACTCTCTGCCAAAAAAACACTTAAAAGCGTAAAATAAACTGGTTCTTCATAAATTGCCTATACCTAATTCTTTATTCATTTAAATAGTAGTATTATAATGTGTGCTAGGTACCTAGAATCTGTTTGAAGCCGGTGCCAAGTAACTATCGCTTAGACTTTTGTAATTGTTCGTTTGTATTCTTTTTGGCTTAGCACCGACTTCAAACAGATTTTAGGTACCTAGCACACATTATAATACTACTATTTAAATGAATAAAGAATTAGGTATAGGCAATATATGAAGAACCAGTTTATTTTACGCTTTTAAGTGTTTTTTTGGCAGAGAGTTTTCGTTGGATGTTTTTTGGAAGTCGGTTTTTTTTTTATAAAAAGTTTTTATTTTTCAGTTTTTAGTGCAAACAATCGTAGGTAAGTAGTAAGTTGAACTATTTCATCAAACTTCATCATCAAGAATACAAATTAAGATCTATACGTACATGTAATATTAAAATCATCCTCTAATCCCTAACTGTTGAAGAGTTTAACCTTCTATCATCAGCTCACCTAAATAACTTGAAAGTATACGACTTAAGGTCTTTAGATACGTATGAAATTGAAAGAATTATCCTTTAACTCCTAACCGTTGAGGAGTTGTACCTTCCACCTTCCATCATCAGCTTACCTAAATAATTTGAAAGAATACGACTAAAGGTAACATATATACATATGATATTGAAAGATTTATCCTCTAACTCCTAACCGTTAAGGAGTTGTTTCTTACATCATCAGCTCATCATCATAAAATGATGACTACCATACGCAAATACCGGTGTAACTTCAGAAAATATATGAAAAACATAGTATGTGCCTATAAAAAATGAGGGTTTCCCTCGATTTCCCTGGGATCCCATCATCAGATCCTGATATGCTGGCAATGGGACCACCTCGGAAGCATACCCTTTTGAACACAAAAAAAAATTTCAAAATCGGTCCACAACTGACGGAGTAATCGGTGAACATACATAAAAAAAAAATACATACAGTGGAACATAGAACCTCCTCCTTTTTGGAAGTCGGTTAAAAAAAAAGGTGTGTGTGCGATTCACACACGATAGAAGTGAAACTTCAAAGAGGAGAGACCGATATAAATATATATTTTTTTCCTTTCCTTTCATCTAGGTTTTTAAAACTCCGGGGGGCCTACGGGGGGGTCAAAATTTATGCGTTTATTTTTGGCCTAGGACGCACCGTTTCCGAGATATTTCAATCTAAAGCAAAAAATCGTCACTTGATAGTGGAAAGTGGAAACACGCACAAAACCAGAATAAACCAGTTTACGCTGTCCGCAGGTGCCACGTGCAGTCCGGCGTCAGTCGCTTGGTACTGTTAGAACATAAAGCACACATTTCATTCAAAAATTATAATTATTACGTTAATTGTTAAATTTTGTATTTGTTGATTGTTGTTATTGTTTGTTATTATTGTTATAATATTTGTTGAAGTTTTTAATTTGTGTGTAAGTGTTGTAACTTTATATTGTAAATTCAAAATGGCTCCAGTGTTAAAACATGGTCGAGGCAAGCCTTTGACTTCTCAAACTAAAGAAGTTTTGTACTGTTTGTACAAATATTTCGAAAATGAGTGTAATAACAACCCGAGCAGTATTATGACCCCCACTCAATTAGTTGCTAAATCAACAGGAATTTCAATAGCATCCGTCAGAAAGGTAGTATCAGAAAGCAAATGTCGTCCTTCAGATCAGGAAGTAACATTTAAATCTCCTAAAAAGAAACCGAATCGTAAACCTACAATAGTAATCGATAACTTTGATCAGCAAGTTATCAGAAGAACAATTCATGACTTCCACATCACAAATAAAGAAGTTCCCACTTTGAAAACTTTGCACGCAAAATTGAGAGAAGATATCGATTATAAAGGTTGTGTCAGCACGTTACGAAAACACGTCATGTCATTAGGTTTTAATTGGAAGCAAACAGAAGATAACCGGAAACTTCTTATGGAAAAACACGAAATTAGATACTTGCGAATTAATTATTTGATGAAAATTGCTGAATATCGTGAACAACGCCGACCAATTGTTTACACCGACGAAACATATATACATACATCACATACCCTCTCGAAATCTTGGTCAGATGGAAGCACTTCAGGTTTGAAGCAACATATATCGAAAGGCAACCGCTTAATCATTGTTCATGCCGGTGGTATGGATGGCTTTATACCAAATGCATTGCTTATGTTTAAAGCCAACCAAAAAAGTGGAGATTACCACGACAATATGAACTATGACAACTATTCAAGGTGGATTCAAACTCAATTGATACCCAACTTACAACCAAATAGTGTTGTTGTTGTTGACAACGCACCATATCATAACTCAATACAAAATCCTGCACCGAATAGTAATTCTAGAAAACAGCAAATGATTGACTGGCTGACATTGCGAAACATTGAGCATTCATCCACGTTGCTTAAGCCTCAATTATATGAACTGATTCTGCAAAACAAGGCGAGATTTGTAGAGTACAAGATAGACGAAATATTACGACAGCACGGTCATACTGTGCTGCGTTTACCACCATACCATCCGGAGTTTAATCCTATAGAAAATATATGGGGGATAGTGAAAACATATGTTGCAAAAAAGAATGTCGCAATGAATATGAAGATTATAATGTCATTAGCTGAAGAAAAAATGAACGCCATAACTGTAGAGGAATGGAGAAAAGTTTGTCTGCATGCTATTGAGGAGGAAAACAAATATCAGGGTAGAGACGCAGCTTTAGACACAATATCAGAACGAATCATAATTAATTTAAATAATTCATCTGATGAAAGCGAGGATGGGGATGATTGTGATATGCCTGGGGTTGATGAATTATTAGAATAAAACATTTATGGCCGGAGAACACCTAATTCATACACGTCTTCACTGAAGTGAAAACCGGCATTCACTGCTTGTAATGTTTGGAACTGGCTTGTCTGCCTCATATAGTTCCATAGATTACAATGCAGTGGATACACATTTTCACGTCCGTATTAGTACGTAGTGCGTATGCGTAGACGTGTACGCATTTGGTGTGCTCCAGCCACAAACGTATATTACCTTTAAAAAAATAAAAACTAAAAATAAAATGTTGTTTTTTTTTATTTGCTGACCATACACTACTACAAACGCAAAAATTTCTCCAAGCTAATTTACCTGTAGTAGTCTTGGCGTAGTAGTTTAAGCGGATACCTTTCTACTGCGCTGTGTATTGTGGGTTCAAACCCCACATGGAACTTTTGTGTGATCCATAAAGTGCTCTGTTATGTTCTAAATCTGGGTGATCTGTGTCTGTTCTACTTTTTTTTAAATTCCCCGCTACACAAAAATATTCTGGGAGCTGTCTTTAAAAAAAAAAAACTAATTCTTCATCAAGTATGAGTAAGACTGTTTATTAAGCTAACCTTTTAATAACCAAATAATATATTCCAAAAGTTGTTTGTTGTGTAAATGGCTGCCCGAAAAGTAGGTTAGGTTAGAACTTTGAACCCGGATTTGGAATATTTTTCAAGGAAATAATCGTTTTTAATTAAAACATGGTGCCTTTCAAAATTTAAATAGCAATATCTCTCTCGCGAACCATAATAACATACCGTTCCGACTTACGTAGTTGATGGTCCAAGTGCTGGCTGGTAGACATTTGTAGTAGAAGTTTTTTTTTTTTAAAGACGTCTCCCGCACTAGGAATAAATCGCGGAATATAATGTGTCGCGGGAGACTTTACAAACATACATAAAACGGACACAAAGAACACCCAGGCTCAGAACAACAATTTGTGAATCACACTAAGTGTTGTCCTACGTGGGATTTAAACTCACGACTCTTGGCACTTGGCCACGACTTTTTTTTTTTTTTGTTTGGCCCGCCAAAATGACTCTACTCTGCCTGATGGAAAGCATAAGCAGAATCCAAGAGTGGTGGTCACCATACTCATTGCGAATGCAGACAATGCAGTATGGAGACCCACACTATGGCGGCCTAGTGATGCATCTTTTAGTCTAGTCAACAAGTATGGTACTTGTTGACTAGACTAATTGGGCCTCCGGTCTCGCACTCACCAACGAAACACGACAGCAAGAACGCTGTCATTTTACGTTGATTTTCTGTGCGAGGGTAGTACCGCCCCGGTCGAGCCGGCCCAACCGTGCTGAAATCAGTTGTTTGAGGCATTTTGAAAACAAAATTCTGATGAATCTGACATCAGAATTTTGTTTTATTGACTATTATTATGTGAGCATACATAGCGTAGTCGCTGTTATCATAACTTCAAATGTTGATTATTACAAAGATCACGAATGTAACACGTCTATTATACGGATCATCTGACTTGAATGTTCAATGACGTCGTAACGTGCACCCCGAAAACGGATTCAAAATAAATAAAATGCTAATCCGTTCTCCGTTTTACTGTCTAAGTTCTCTACCAATAACGCTGATCTTATACCGACACAGCCCACGTAGTATGTACGCGAGGTACCCTTAACCGATATTGTCTAAGTTTCGGTAACCGTTCTTCGTCTAATGTCGTTCACTTCTTTTCGTGACACTTTTGTTATAAATAGCGTCGTTCAGATGGCATTAAGCTTGACCGTTTGGTAGGGACCGCTTAGTTTAGCATTAAATGGAGATGTAGAATGTTCAGGATCATTAACTTCCTAATTCCAGCGTCTTAATCTAGAAGTAATGGATTAAGATATTTGAATAAACAAACACTTTTATACATAAGTACTATTGTACTTACACTAAATAATAAAATAAATTAAAAAGCTTTTTAAAAACAACCTTTTTCTGGAATGCCTGGAGACGAATCAAACGAGTCCAAACTGTTGTTGAGAAGAAGAATGATGTTGAGAAGTTTCTTGACAGAGTTGCTATGGCCACCTACCAGCTCCAGCATCAGATCAGCTCCATGTCATTATGATATTGTATTGTCACGCTGTATACATATGCTTGCAAAATTTCAGCAAAATCTGTTGATCTACATCAAAATTGAGTTGCAAGATTCCACCCGAACATACAAGCATACATACATACATACATACATATATACGTTTCCTGATTATTTATTGTTATATTTCCTTTATACCTGTAGAAATAAATAATGTGTTATGAGCGTAATGAAACCATGTTTGACTGATGTTTCAGAAATGAACGCCAGTGAAATGTAGGAATTAGCTTCCTAGTCACAAAAGCATTTTGCTGACGGAACCATAGAATCCCTGACAGACATTTCTAACGTCTCTTACAATATTTTGAATACATCATTTCCGCAGGAGCGTTTACAAACGCAGTGCGTAGTTATTGTAAGTGCTAGTATTGTAGTCTTATACAAAGCTGAAGGAAATATCCATGTGCTGAAGCTTCTGTCATACCGCGCACGTTACGTCCGCTTTAATAAAATATTTTGATACACAGTCAGTTTTAAATTAAAAATCACAATCAAAACTTTAAGCAAACAGTTATTTAAGCTCACCTGAAATGAACCTCTTTGCTCTTTAAATAAAATGCGCGATAAACAGAAGTAAAAAAAATATAGCTTATGAAAAGCGTTCAGAGACGATGACGCGAGTTCCATGATTTTTGTTTACCCAAAAAGTGCTCAACGCGCCTAAAGAAGTTTTCACCTCAAAAAAGTTAATTATTAGTTAAAACACCACACTTTCAGAAAAAAGATTCCGACGAATTGAGAACCTCATCATTTTTGTTTGAAGTCGGTTAAAACAAATTACATTGAAGATATAAGGAATCATTTCCCTTTAAAAAAATATATTCAAGTATATGTTAAATTAAGCAGTAGTAACTAAATCTCATATATTAAAAAAAAACTTCGTTTAAAAAAACCGACTTCAAAAACTCAAAAGTATAAAATAACTTAATTTGTATGTGCTACCTATTCATAGGTGTGAAGTCAGTGCCAAGCCAATGGAATAGTAGGTACCACACTATTCCACGGTCAGACACGCGGCTTCCAATTGTGGACCTCACCTGGTCGGTCCAGCGCATGGGTGCCCTGCCGCGGAGTCTGATCCCCTCCACCTTTCCCTGCACTACCAGTCGCTCTATTGAGTCACTATTCCGTCTAGAGACATGGCCAAAGTACTGCAGTATGGGCGACCGTACTATGGTTGGGGATTATGGGACGAAATATAAAATCTAAAATATACGTAGTAGGTACGATTACAATCATAGGTTTTTAAATTTGAAGATCTACATTAACACTACCCTCATTTATTTATACATCTATATAATATATAGGCATACATATTATGTATACCTTCCAATAAGTTCAAGGAACTCTGGCAGTACCAGGCTTATATAGGGTACTGTGACGGTTCTCAATATATACATGCGTAATGTTTGACGCTCATATATCAACGTTGGCGTGTATTTGCTCAAAGTTTGTAATAACAACGAACGATAATTATCCACTAAATTGAAACTTTACGCATTAAACGATGAATAATAAGACTTTCAATAAACTTTCCAAATAAATGAATGGCTATATTAATATAGGTATATATATTACTAACTTTTTAGGGTTTACTAAGTTACTTCGTACCTTAGAAAATACTCTTTCCCAAAAATTATCTCGTGATTAAACAGTAAACTTTTTTTGAAAAAATATTATCTACTGCTCCTGAGTTTATTTTTATTCCTGTAGAAACAGTACTTTTTCAAGAAAGGTATGGTCTTTTCTACACCTATGCCCTGATGATGTGTAAGCTAAATTTCGTGTTATCCTGACGAACAAATACCCCAGCGCATTGAATACGAAGATACAAACAAAGATTACTACGAGTATAATATATTCATGTGAGTTAATCGCTATCAAAGAGACCTCTCTGAAAAGTACAAAGAATATCTTTCACTTTGCAGGCGTGTTTTTCATTTGTAGAGAAGCGTTGCATTGTTTTAACATAACTATTCGTTTTTTAACAACAGTGTTTTGTAGACATTATGTGATCAGGCCACGTCCTGGAGAATTGTGTTTACATTTCTGACGCATTATTATAGATGGGATATAATTATATATCTTGAAATTTATTAATACACTGCAAGTTAGTTATATGAAAGCAGTGTATTATACAAGGTGGATATGACAATACGACATTAAATGTAACCGTGGGCTATTTAAATGTGTTGATTTACTTTGGGATTGTTTAATTTACCCGAACACGGATATAAAAAAAAATTAAACAAACTAAATATCTTAAAAAATAAACCAATAAGGACACCATTTGTAATTTAAGTTCACTAACCTGAGTGGCTGCGGTCCCGGCCGGCGGCCCTAATGTAGTTACCTAAACGACGAGCGAGTCGCGACGTAGGTTGACAAAGTAGATACCTACTTTATCGCCGTAAGCCAAATAGCACTAGTAATATTTATTATGTATTCACGTTTTTTAAAATTACACAGTCACCATAATAATCACAAAAAAACGAAAACCGCAAGGTTTTAAATTTGATAATCTCGTGTCGAGGTTACAACAGGATGAGCATTATCTCTATTAGGAATAAAAGATTGATTTTTCTCGTATGTCCTGGATAGTTTGTACAATAATCCGACTATCGATAGGTAGGATAAACGAACATTCTCCGTAAATTAATATCTTATCCGTAGTAAAATATTTACTAGCCGTATAAGTGTAACCGAGTCGAGGCATTGTCTAAACTTTAAACTCACACAAAATAACATAACGCTACGTAATAACTAACGAACTTAACTAATGAGTCATGTCACTGTAAAATCACTACAAATAAATACCTATATATAACCAATAGGTACAACAACGCGACACAGGGCTCCCGCGCCGATGTCGGCGGCTACTTCAAAGGTGCAAAGGTAGCGCGTGCTACGACGCGACGGTAGGTGTAACATCGGTAACTAACCCAACAACATCGTGTAGCAAGGGGGGTTTCACTTCTCAGTTTAGGTGTATTTCGCCGAGCGCCTCCCGGGTAGAACTATGTGGCAATGGTTGCCACTCTGCGCTCGGCTCGTACGCTAGCCGCGTCGCGCGTAAATAAGTTTAATATTACGTGTAGGTACTTACTGCGAAAAATGACTTCAAAACGAACTAATTGTTCGTACAAAAGTTACTGTTCTGCTGACGGGTGTTTCAATAAAAGGAAGAACAATGAATACATATTATCATTTTTCAAAATTCCGGAAGATATTTAAAGGCAAGCTGTAATTTGATGTATTTTTTATGTTAATCATCACATCTCAGATTACTGAGCATCACATAAATAACTGTATTAGATAGGAAAATAATGAGGTCGATTTTGTTATAGATAGGTCATATTAATTACCTTTACTTACCTCCTATTAATTAAAAGATAAAATAATTACCTACCTACTTAGAACACAAAGAAAATTCTATTCACCGTTGATTGAATACCAGTTTGTTTATTTAATAAAAACTTGAAAAGTAATAGTTTTAATGAAAATCAATTTAAAATAAATTATAATTACTTATTTAAGTTTACATAGTAAGTACCTATCCACTGTAGGTACTCACGTAGCCTAAGAAATTATCAATAGTAGTAGCCTGAGAATAGTAAGAATATAAGGCGTACCTACTTACTCGTTTCTTAAGGTTTGTTTACAACTAGGTACTTATAAACTATTAGTGTTGGATTTCGAACGTCATTATAATGGCAACATTTTGATTGCCACTTTTTTTTGTTGACGTTTTGACGTTTGAGGTTGAGATATAAAAAGTACTTGAAAGACGCGCGTTGTGAATGGTAGACGATTACTGTTTGAAAACCGTAATTAATTGATATTAAGCTAATTGTATTGTCCATCGACCCGGTCTTTAGTGATAAACCGTTGTGTGTTAGATCGTGGACTCGCGAGTTTTGTAGGCGCGTTCCGCGATAGCTGAAGCGAGTGAGTTGTAATTCGAATATCCGTGATAGCTGATACGAGGTTGTTGTAATTCGAATACCTTGGAAGTTGTACAGCACTTTAGGAGTTTATGTTTGTGTGACGACGCAGAGAAGCAGCTACCCAAGAGATCTCTTGGAACGCCGAGAACACTCAAGCCACACACTCCAGTAAGTGCTTGATGAATTTAGTTTAGATTAAGAACACGGTGAATCGCCGTAAAGCTCATCCTTCTTGCCAATGGACTAGTAGCGATTTAATGCTTATACTCATGGGTCCTATAGGTATTACAAGTATCACAAAGTGATCGCCCCATTGGTGAGAAGAGTGATCAATTAGATATGATGACATACAAACAAAAAACAGTTTGTGACTTTTGCTAACATAATGCTTTATATGATTTCACAGTCAAGTAGTTAAGTCAGTATGATAGACATGTTTTGTCAATACAAAAATCTGTAACTTATCACGAAGGTACCCAGAACGAGTAGTACGTTACGTAGACATGATTATTGTTTGTTAAAATGTTTCTTCTTCATTACTAAAGTTGTTATATTTTTATAATTAACTTTAATATTTAGGTACCTAAATGAACAGCAAGCGGCTGCCCCTTGCTCTTGTTGTAAATCGAGCGGTGTCTAACGGAATATGAACGCTCGAGTCACACGACAAGATTCAAATTCGCGTGCAAGGTGACAAAGTTGAAAACTTTTTATGCCTAAACTTGACTTTTGTTCGACAGTGACACTTCTCTACAACAGTACTATTAATTATTCTGTGGTGTAGCTAAACTACTGAACCAATTTTTATTGAAATTTTGTAGTTCCAATTAATGTCGGATTGTCATATCCACCCTGTATGTGATGATGATGATCTATTTTGACGTCATCTTTTCTCTCTCATTTTGTAACTCGATTTAGTTTAAATACAGTACGTATAGTTTAGGTAATGCCGGCAGAGGGTGAGGGCCTGGAGATCCGTCATACATGTCTAGAACCTATTGCAGACTCAAGCTCTCATAAAGGTTTTAGTGCTGCTATTATATATTGTATTAAGATTATGTACCTTTTTGAGAGAAATAAACAAATATGATTTGGTATTTGATTATATGATGATGTTCTCCCAGCCGATTTCGGCTACGGTGGCCAGTCTCAACGGAGACCAGCCAAATACGCAGGAGATGTTATAGTGCACAAGTATGTGCGCAAACACAGATGTACTCTCTGTTCCCTCACTCTCATAATCCGATGGGACGGTTATCCGACACGACCGGGGAGAGATCAGGCGCAGGACCGAAGCTTTTACGTGCTTTCCGAGGCACTGGGGCTAAGACCCCAACTTCCAAACTTCGAGCTATTGTTTAAGCATTTCTGTAATCAGAAAAACTCAATAATACTTTTTGGTCCGACCCGGGATACTAAATGTACTTTACATCTCTCATGTTCGGTAAGTAGGTTCTTATTACCTCTAAATGGGGCTTGTAGGTGACTAATTAGCGCTCTAAGGTAATAATGTAGCTTGAAAAGCCCTAGGGCGGTAAGTAATAAAAAAAAAACACTTCTTTCTTTCAAAAGAGTAGTAGAGCCACGCTGATTTCAGCACGCATGGGCGGGGGCACGGGGCGATACTACCCTCGCACAGAAAATCAACGTAAAATGACCACGTTCGTGCTGTCGTGTTTCGTTGGTGAGTGCGAGACCGGAGGCCCAAATAGTCTAGTCAACAAGTTCCATACTTGTTGACTAGACTAAAAGATGCAGCAGCATCACTAGGCCGCCATGGTGTGGGTCGCCATACTGCATTGTCTGCATTCGCAGTGAGTATGGCGACCAATACTCTTGGATTCTGCTTATGCTTTCCATCGGGCAGAGTAGAGTCATTTTGGCGGGCCAAACATAAAAAAAAAAAAAAAAACGTTTGCGTACATCTAACCATCATACTGGCAATAGACATCATGCATTCAGCCCAATGATCAAAGAGGTCGCTTTGCTATTCAGCCTTGTCTTCATGTGAGTATAATAGTCATTAATTTTAAATATCGAACGGCGAAGCTCAATTTCGTTCTTGAAAAAAAATAATTAAAAAGTTCTTTACTTGATTCTTTTTAATGAAAAGAAGGCGGGAATAGAAAACTTTTACTTTAAATATTATTTGTTTTTGGGATTTTTTTATAATTACGTGCTAATTACCTCATAATCGAGATGTAAAGCAGAATAGTTAGCTCGGGTGTAAGCACCAATTCCACCCTCAAACTATGAACCCTAAACTAAATATCTCGGGCTGCAATTGATGCCTTACAGCCCTTGGCTACTAATCTACTAACAATGCACTGTGTCTACGGTGTATAGCTTTTTAAATAGAGTTAAAAGGTGCTTACATATGAAATTGTATGGGAGGAATATAAAGTTGTTTTTTTAAAAGTATTTAATTAATCAAAGTATGTACCATTGTTAACAATTTTTTTTGTAGTGAACGACACTAGTTCACCAAAGCCTCACAAATAAGTTTTTTTGAGTTATTTTTCGCTTGAGGCAGAATGTGGCTGGTTCTCCAGGGTTCAGCCGTTGCGAAGAGCGCTTATCATACAGGATCCACTTTTCATCACAAAAAAATGACCCGATTTAAAATCCCTTCATTATTGTGTCGATTGAGCAATGTAACGCTGCAGTCGACGCGTGTTTGCTGGTTCGCTTCACTCAATTCCCACCCACCGAAGTACCCACCGTTCAAGCTTTTTAATTGCTAATTGCTTCAAGTGGATTAAAACAGTTTTATCACTCACAGGGAAGCCTGCAGCCAACTGTTAAGTGGTTTGCGATGGATACGCTTCCACAATAGCCTGTAATTCTTCATTATCCTCTTTGGTCTCCGGCCGTCCACGAAGCTTGTTATGAAGGTCGAAATTTCCATAACAAAAACGTTAGTGCCAAAAACGTACCATGTTTTCTTTTGCGACACCAGCGCCATACATATCGGTAATCCTTCGAACTGTTTCTGCAGCAATGGTGCCACGGTAGAACTTGTACTCGTCAATAAAGCGATATTTCAAGTTTTCCGTTATCGAGATGAGCGACGCCAAGACTAATGAGGAAAAAGCAAATGAATTACTGTTTTCGAAACTAAAATATACCAGCTAAATGAATTTATAACTTTGAATTTGGAATTCTTAACCAAAGAAGATATATTTTCAGATCAAAGTGGCCAATGCGACAAAACGCCAATTTAATATGTAAGGACCTAATATTATAATAACTAAAAATATCTAGTCATACAGCAGTGCAGTGGTCGTGGCACTGCAATATTAGTGGTGACAGGCAGGACTAGTAAAGATGTCAGAGCTAGAATACGACGTGGACCACGAAATAAAACTCTTCATCTTATATAGCGCCAACCGTAAATCCAGCACTTCGATGAACCCGACTATAAGAGAGTACTCCCCTGGTGGCCATTATACACATATACATTATATTCCGTGCCAAAGGCAAAAAACGGAACCCTTATAGATTCGTCATGTCTGTCTGTCTGTCCGTCCGTCTGTCTGTCCGTCCGTATGTCACAGCCACTTTATACCGAAACTATAAGAACTATACTGTTGAAACTTGGTAAGTAGATGTATTCTGTGAACCGCATTAAGATTTTCACACAAAAATAGAAAAAAAACAATAAATTTTGGGTGTACACACTTAGAACTTAAACTCAAAAAATTTTTTTTCATCAAACCCATACGTGTGGGATATCTATGGATAGGTCTTCAAAAATGATATTGGGGTTTCTAATATCATTTTTTTCTTAACTGAAAAGTTTACGCAAGAGACACTTCCAAAGTGGTAAAATGTGTGTGTGTCCCCCTATAACTTCTAAAATAAGAGAATGATAAATCTAAAAAAAATATATGATGTACATTACCATGCAAACTTCCAACGAAAATTGGTTTGAACGAAATCTAGTAAGTAGTTATACGTCATAAATCGTAAACTGTAATTTACCTTTCATTCAATCAACACAAATATAAAAATAAAATGAAAATTATATTATGTTACTTGCTGCTGCGGAACCCTTCATGGGCGAGTCCGACTCGCACTTGGCCGCTTTTTAAGGATGTAATATATCATTGACTAGCTTTCGCCCGCGGCTTCGCTTGCGTTACATGAAAAGTATCCTATGTTACTTCTAATACCTCCAAGCAATGATATAATATCATTGCCTCCAAGAATATGTGTACAAAGCTTCATCATGATCAGTTAAGTAGTTTTCGCGTGAAAGCGTAATAAACAAACTTACATTCACATTTAAGTATAATATTGAGGAAGGTAAAGGTATGTAATAAACTCTCGATGCTTGGCGATATAAGTCTTTTGATTTCTCGCTCTTCAGGACGTATTGGCGTGTTCTGGTAAATTGTGGAATGCGATTAATAAAAAAGTGTATTTCGCTTTTCTTTCTATTCCCACATTTTTCTTCAAGCAATTGCGACTTTTTTATTTCTATTCCAAATGCAAATTGAGTTTCAAACTTCGTTTGAAGAATTTTGTAAGAAGAGGGCTGACACCTTTCAGGATTCTTTTGTAATATTGTGTCTGATGAAACTCAGTTTGCCTCTTTTTCGGGCTTCGCCTTTAAAATAGGCAACCAAATTATTTTGTTCAGTGATGGGACTAATGCAATGAGTATTTACGTTTATCTTAAAAATGATCATTAAAGTTAAATAATACTTGATTAAAGTTTAGTCTAATTGCACAAACATTACGCAACACAAACTGCTTAAAGGAATACAAGAAATAAATAAAAATTGACCACCCTAAAATAAATAAAACTTGAAAGATATTGACAGTAATAATATAAATGAACAATATTTCTAAAGCAAATTTTGATTGGTTTGATTATATTGTTTACTAGCTGACCCACGCAACCTCGTTTGCGTCCAAACCACCATCCCCCGTTTTAACCCCAGAAAGAGGTGGATTTCTAAAGATACATTATTAGTACACCTCCACATCATCTGTAGAGCATACATTTTAAATTCCAAGTCTCTTACTTCAAAAACATAGGACTTTCATACAAACTTCCAACCCCCGTTTTACCCCTTAGGGGTGGAGTTTCGTAAAATTCGTTCTTAGCGGATGTCTACGCGCTATAAAGTACCTATCTGCCAAATTTTAAGTTTGTAGGTATTATAGTTTCTGAGTTTTCGTGATTAATAAGTGAGTGGTATGTCGCTTTTATATGTATAGATTAGTACCTTTTATAATCCATACTATTATAAAAAGCTGAAGAGTTTGTTTGTTTGGTGGAACACGCTAATCTCAGGAAGTACTAGTCTGGTTTGAAGAATTCTTTCAGTGTTAGATAACCCAGTTATCGAGGAAGGCCATAGGCTATATATCATCACCCTATGACCAATAAGAGCGGAGTATCAGTAAAAATGTTAGAAATACGGGGAGAACTTATTCCTTTGCGTGCGCTTCGTTAAAGTTTTACAAAAACAATGTATGAAATATTTTTTTTCCTTTAAAATATCTAACTAAAAGAACAGTATCCAAATTTCAGCAAATGTTATTAGAAGTATAAAATTTTTCTTTGCACAACTTTTCAAGTTTTATATAAGGGACTAATTTGCCGGTTCCGTGTTATGACCCTGGACGTTGATGAGGTAATCAGTCAGTGTAGATTTTTTCTTTCTATTTTATGTCGACTTTCGACACGAAAGCAGTGGGGAGAGTTTCATAAACTAATTTACTAAGCCAGCGGAACAGTAGTATGGGTTCTAAGCTTTTGAAGATACTTTCCTGATTCTGTATGTGTGGCATATTTAATTATTAACAGTTGTATTTGATCTTTAATAGTTGAATATTCAGTTCAGGAGTACATATGCAGACGGATGGTATAGGTGGTTATCGAACAGATGTATTCCCTGGTGATAGAGAAAATTACCGTGGCAGAGCCACGCTTCGGCATGCATGGGCCGGCTCAACCGGAGTGATTCCACGGCCTCACAGAAAACCGGTGTGAAACAGCGCCTGCGCTGTGTTACACCGAGTGAGTAAGGATACCGGAGGCCCATACTCCAACCCCTCCCCCTATCCCCCTCCCCATCCCACAAAGGCCGGCAACGCACTTGTGACGCCTCTGGTGTTGCGGGTGTCCATTGGAGACGGTAATCGCTTACCATCAGGTGATACGTCTGCTCATTTGCCCCCTATCCCATAGAAAAAAATGCAACTCAAGAGGCAGAAGTGCATTATTATTAATAATAAAGCCTTTTATTCGGACATACGATACACTTGTGATCCTTACACTATTTGCACTGCTATGTGCATACATGTTTTAAATAATTAAAATTATTCGTGTATTTGATGCTTTTTAATACAAGTGCATTATCGTCCTTTAAATCTGGGTGTATATTTGGGCACCAGAAACCCTCTTCACTCGGTGAAAAGAAATTGTTTAGCATTGATTTGCTGTCAGATCATGCTATATTCATGCTATAACAAATCTCTCCTACGGTTAAACGTAGTCCAAGTTAACTGATATCTCTGCTCGTTTAATTACGTTTTTTTTATTTAATTTATATTTATGCATTTAAATTGCACGAGGCGGGCTTAGTGTAATATAGTATTATCTACCAGTCAACCATGAGTTGGTTCAGTAAAGGACAAGGCATAGGTTTTCTATAAGTGCAAAACAAAAAATAAAAGTATCGGGAATGGAAGATTCGTTTATGGTTCCATATTCAATTTTTTGTTTTTTTTTGTTGTTGTTAGATTGGAAGAACTGTTTTTCATTTTGGCGCGGAGTTTGAGTTTCATCCATTATTTATATTAAATACAGCGCTATTATTAGTTATATCATATCTAGTGTGTATTGCAAATATTTCATAATGGACAAAAACATCAAACAAAGAGTTTGTCTTAAATTTTTCATCGCCAATGGAATTTCGTGTTCGGAGTCACTGAAAATGTTACAGAAAGCTTACGGTGAAAATAAAAACGGTGCTTACGAGTTTATCAAAAAAACGTGCTTATGAGTGGTACAAAGCGTTCAAAAGCGGTCGAGATGTGATTGAAGATTTGCCTTGCGCTTGTATGGCCATCAATGTTTGCAACTGAAGTTAACATCGCAAAAGTGAAGGAAATTGACTGAAAATCCTCATTCAACAACAACTACTCCTCGTCGAGTACTGAATATTGTGGCCACCTTTCTGCTAGACAAACGCTTTTAAGTCCGTTCGCTCTGAGTAAAGCGACCCATCTGTGCCGGTGTACCACAGGAAATTTGCCTGTCCATTCTTGACACACAGACGTTATCCCCGTCTCCGACGGCGTGAAGCTTGAGCTGTGCACCGACAACGTGGTCTACATCACGACATCGAACAAAAATGCTAACGCTGCTACCAAGATGCAACGTATACTAGACGCATTTTACTAATGGCTGAAGGACTGACAATCAACGCGGCGAAGACTGAGGCGTTCACCATAGGAAGGGTGACTCTACCGCAGCTTAAGCTCATGGGACAGAACAGCGAGTGGTCCACGACGGTGAAATACCTCGGCGTGACCATCGTCCGCACCCTGTCCATGAAGCTCCACGTCATTGCCCATTCCGTTCCGTGCTAAGCTCGGTGTGTACAAGGCGTACATTTGCACCTGACTTACTTGACTGTCTTGACTGCCTCAGTGGAGTAGTGGTAGCGTATGCGACTGCTGTGCTGAGGTCTTGGGTTCGATTACCGAGTCGGACCAAGTGTTTCTATGATCTATAAATATTTGTTTTGGAGTTTTGGTATTTACAAGAGTATGTATTTATTTATATCAGTTGTCTAGTACCCATGGTACAAGGTGCGCTTTTACCATAGGTTTCGTTTTTCCTGTTTTATTCTCAATCAACATTCAATGAAACAATTATAAATACGTGCCACTACCACAATATTTTATCAAAAATCGCAGAGTTGAAAAATATGAGGCACATACATGAGCTTGAATTTGTATAGGTACCTACATTGATTATTTTAAAATTTGTTTCAATTCCTTTGTATATATGACTGCACGATTGGCATAGGGGTTAAGGCGGTCGCCACGCCGCTTGCCAATTCACCAAGTGTTGTGGGTTCAAATCCTACACGAGACAACACTTTGTGTGATTCACAAATGGTTGTTCTGAGTTTGGGTGTTAATTGTGTCCGTTTCATGTATTTCTGTAAAGTCCCCCGCGACAAAGGATGTTTATTCCTAAGGCGGGAATTGTCTTTAAAAAAAAAAAGTGTAACTAGTCGACGTAAATTGAGACTACTATGTATCGTGTATACCTATTGAAAGTCGTACGATAGACGTATGTTCATTTTTATTAATCAATCATTAAAAATACGTTACACCTATTATGTAGGTCCATAAAATTAAGTAGAAGTTTACGGTAAATCTGCCCACAGGATGGAGTTTTGTAGCGAGTCGGGACATATATAAATATAATGTGCGTAATTTTCGACGGTTAACCACACGCGACGTGTGCCTACAAATTTACCTACATCACCAATTACGTATAAGCAGTCCCTCGTGTGTAGCCTTCCTAATTCTGTATAATGATAAAAGTGTTTTTGCAACCGGTGATTTTGAGACTTTGCAGTTGCTGCCATTTCAATAAGCTCGATTATAAAGCACGAATAATTTTATCTTTTCCATGTAAACAGATTTTATATTTTTGTGACATACATTCAGTCAAAAAAGTATCGGAAATGGATGATTTGTTTATGGTTCCAAATTCAATTTTTTGATGTTGTTAGATTGGCACAACTGATATCCATTTTGGCGCGGAGATTGAGTCGCATCTGTTATTTATGTTAAACACAGCGCTGTTTTCAGTTATATCATATCTAATGTGTATTGCGAATTTCATAATGCACACAAACATCGAACAAAGAGTTTGTCTTAAATTTGGCATCACCAATAGAATTTCGTATTCGGAGTCACTGAAAATGGTACAGAACGCTTACTGTGAATCGAATTTATCAAAAACACCTGCTTATGACTGGTACAAAGCGTTCAAAACCGGTCGCGATGTGACGGAAGATTTGCCTCGCTCTGGTCGGCCATCAACGTCTGTAACTGAAGTTAACATTGCAAAAATGAAGGAAATAGTGACTAAAAATCCTCATTTAACTTTGAGAGAGATAGCATCTGAAGTTTCTGTATCTCACGAGTCAATCAGTACCATTTTAAAAATCACTTGAATATGAAACATGTTGCCGCTCGGCTAGTCCCAAAAGAACTGAATTTCCTCCAAAAACTCAATCGCATGAGTGTCGCTGAGAACATGCTAGAACTAGTCAATTCTGACTCAACATTCATAAAACGCATTGTTACTGGTGACGAGACGTGGGTTTACAAGTTTGTCATGCAAACTAGTCAAGCTTCAAAGTGGCGCCTTCCAACTGAACTGAAACCGAAAAAACCACGCCAAAGTCGATCAAAAGTCAAAGTCATGTTGACTCTCGCGGTGTTGTGTACTCAGAATTCTTGCCGGAAGATGAAACGGTAAATGAACAATATTATTTGAGCGTATGAGAGCAAATTTGACGAAAAAGGCCAGATTTGTGGAAAGAAAATTCTTAGATTTTGCACCACGATAATGCGCCTTCGCACAAGGCCATCATTGTGAACGAATTTTTGATCAAATACTCAACAAATACCATCGAGCAACCACCATATGCATCAGACATGGCTCCAGCCGACTTTTTCCTTTTTCCTAAACTCAAATTACCACTTCTTGGCACCCGTTTTTAATCGATAGAAGAGTTTATACATTATAATCTATGGATAAAAGACATAACGAAGAATTCGCAGCGAGAACTAAACTAAATTCCGGAAAGAGCGTTTGAAAAATGTTTTGAAGATTGGATTATTCGTTGACGTAAGTGTATCGTTTCTGAAAGAGCATACTTTGAAGGTGATAAAATAAATTTGAATGAATAACTAACATTTTTTGTATAATTGATCTTTTCCCGGTACTAGTAGTATTTTTAACCCCCGACGAAAAAGAGTGGTGTTATAAGTTTGACGTCGATGTCTATCTGTGTGTGTCTGTCTGTAATTACGAAGCTCCACCTCGACCGATCCAAGCGTCTCAATAAGTACTACTCTCAACGTCAAAACGTCAAACAAGAAAAATTACTATCAAAAATGTTGCCATTATAATGACGTTCGAAATCTAACAGGCATCGTAGCTCTCAAACGGATGGACCGATTTCGATGCGGTTTTATTTGAAAGCCAGTTTCTTTAGCTATGTTTGGTTAATATCGGTCCAGCAGTGTAAGAGTATCAGCTCTTTTTCAAAATGATGTAAGGCATTTTTGGTGTATGATTCCTCGATTAAGTGTTTTTCGTGACAGTATAATCGCATAATGACAATTAATTAATAACTTCGACCTGATGCTGCGTAGGGGGTTTTTCATTTTTTTTACTTATATTGGACTTAACTGTACCACAACAATAATTTAGCAAACGCTCATAAACTACGGTAAATTAAAACCTGCGTAAATTAAAATAGATTCCATTCTAGTGTTATTGGTCAAATTAGATAAAGATGAATACGAGACATATAGTTCAATCGCATAAAATTTTAAGATATAATGTAACATGACATAATTTTGTAACATTTTTTACACTAAACTACATACTACTTTGTCATATTAAATCCTCAAAAACCTTTCTTTTAAATCCTCAAAGAGTTCAGAAGGAACCTCTATATTATTGGCTAAAATGTCTCGAAAAGTTAAAAGTGACTTAAAAATAATCTCCGTCCCATGTTGATTTACGAGAAAAGTTGTTCAAACGTATTTGTTAGAGTTGGGTGAGGTAAGTTCTGTGAACTTTTCAATAATGTTCAAATGAAAATGTAAACCTCCGTCATATAGAAGAGCTACTTAAGAACGGGTATGTAACTTTATACATTTTTACAGTATCTGTAAAAATAAAAATTAATCGCCGAAATATATGTACGCGCATAACTTCCGATCGACTACACCAAATTGGATAATTCTTTTCTTCTGTATTCGTTATTGTAATGAAGTTTTGTATAAGTTTTGTTTAGAAGAAAATTTAAAGAAATCCGGCAGTGTTATTTTTCTTAGTCCACGACTATAGTAGTACACTACCTGCTAAGCTGAGCCGGTTAAAGTAAATATGTAGTTCTAGAATGTAGACCGACTAAAATAATATTTTTATAACGCGCTTCCTTAGATAATCTGGGGGCGCGGTCGTGCCCCCGCCAAGACGAGCCAAGCGAAGCGCAATGGCATTTACCTTTTCTCGAATTGTTTCGTCGTTTTTTTGAGCCCTCATAACTTTGGTTTCCGATATATGAGATAGTTCAAATTCTCGGGATGTGATGTCAATAACAGATTTATTAAACATACAAAGTTTCAATTGCATAGCTCTGATATTTTAGATTTTATTAATATCTAAAATACACCTATTTCGTCACTGACACACTGATGATCATCAAAACTGTTAGGGTACTTCCTGAAGTGCTAGAAAGCTGAAATTTGGTACGTTAACTAAGTTTAGTAT
The DNA here is from genome assembly GCA_949125395.1 of Diaphora mendica. Lineage (NCBI taxonomy): Eukaryota > Metazoa > Arthropoda > Insecta > Lepidoptera > Erebidae > Diaphora > Diaphora mendica. The sequence goes on from OX421319.1 coordinate 6,755,985, forward strand.
ACAAACAACAAAAAACCTCCTAACCACCAAAATTGGGGGGGTTAGGGTGGAAGTTACTGTGACATTTTCACTAATTTTTATGCTAGAGGTTTTATAATTAGTATACGGCATTTTTTGAAAGAAGAAAGAAGATGTACAAGAAATAAACCCAAAAAAAAAGAAAAAAATCAATAATAATACTGCCAAAAGCAACTTACAAAAAGAAATGAAATCCCACCAAAAACATTTTCATGTAAAATGTTGCCTAGACTACTGCATATGGCTTACTCTGTAAAAAAGATATCAGATCTCATGTAGAGCCAAGCTTCTGGATCTACACATCCTAACTCTACCAACCCTTACTTCACAAACTCTACATCTCAGTAATAATGTATGGCTTGGCTGTTTCGTTACTTCAGAAACTAAACATTCGCATATCACATTACTTCAGAAACTAGATATTTGCAAACACAAGGCTCTCGTTTCGCCTTCGTGACGGTAGCGAAACGGCAAAGCCATACATTTTTACTGACATGTAGAGTTTGTTGATATTTTAGACTCACAGAGCGATACAAATGACTTATACAAATCAAGGAATGTGCTCAATATAAGACAACTTTATATATTGCAGATTATGAGTTATGATACAACACCTACATACGCCATACAGAGAAATTGCGACACGCAGAAGGGATAGAATTTGTGTAATCCCACACACATATACTTCATTCTTTAACAGGTGTTCTATGCATCTTGGTCCATACTTGTACAATAAAATTGACGGAGTAATCCTTTTGGAAGTCGGTTAAAAATCAATGCAAAATGTAATCTACGGCTTAACTTTGGCTTTGTGCATTTAGAAAATTGTCGTCAGTGATAATGAATACATGTATAACCATATTTAATTTAATGTTAATAAAAATTATTATTATATTATTATTATTATTTTGGAATGGTTAGAGAATAATTTTGCACGAATTGCTTTAATTATCAGTATAAAAGTACTATAATTTATGTGGTAAAATACAATATTCAAATAGTCAAACATGTCAATTTTTATTATTTTAAAAATTTAACACTTCAGCACTATTACAATTATTTTACATTAAAAAGTTTATCATTATATATTTTATAGTATCAATGGAAATATTGACATCAATGTGTGAAGAAAATCATGACATACAAATATATCACATGATTTCTCCAATATGTAAGTATTTCTTAATCAATTAAGTAGTCTATGATATAGCAAATTTTATAACGATGACAATAATGTGCATATTATGTATTATAATTACATCTTACGGTACTGAAGTACAAAATATCTTACGTGTTACGGTGACGTGTCCTGACGCGCGTTTCTGACGCGTGTTAAACATTTTTGACCCTTCCCAAAGTAATTTTGCTGAAGTGCACAACGCCTCTAAAGAAGTTTTCACTTCAAGAAAAACAACGGGTTGCACTCCGGGAGTGCAATTTAGTTTATTTTTTATTTTTATTTCCTTTATTTATTAAACACAATGAACGATGCTATACCTACGAATCTATGCCTTGTTTTGCCTTTATTATTTCTTGGGCACCGATAACTACAGAAATGCTTATTGTGATGTTATAAAAATATAGGTTAATGATATACAGTATAAATAAAAACATTTTACCCGAGCGAAGCCGGGTTTACACACACGCACACTCGCGCAAGCACCCTGCGTCGCTTAAACGAAACAGCAGGAGCAGGCATACATTTTCGCCGCGCGGTAGAAAGAGAGGGGTATATTACTTCCTCACTTACGCCACGCCTCCGTTTTACGAATATTCGATCAGGTCACGTGTCCTGACGCGAGTTTCTAACGCGAGTTTAATATTTTTTACCAATCCCGAAAAAGTGCACAACGCCGGTAAAGAAGTTGTCACTTCAAAATTAAAACTAGCTAATTGTAATTCTAACAAAAAATTGAAAGCCCAAAGTCTAATCCCCATAGTATTAATCTTGAAGTCCTAAATCTAACACAACAAATAATTAAATCGGTCCATTAAAAAAGTAATGTAAACTAATTTCTCCGTACCTTCCTTCTTTTTTAATGTCGGTCAAAAAGACAATTAGATGGGTTAAATATATCTTATATATTTTAATGGTTTAAAAATAGTTAAGTACTGTCTTTCGTTAACTAATTGTAATCGTTAAGCTTTTTTTTAGTTTTTTTATTTGGCCCTGCCAAAATGACTCTACTCTGCCTGATGGAAAGCATAAGCAGAATCCAAGGGTGGTGGTCACCATACTCACTGCGAATGCAGACAATGCACCATGGTGGCCCACACCATGGCGGGCTAGTGATGCTTTTGCATCATTGGGCCTCCGGAAAGACACAAGGTAGTAGAGCCACGCTGATTTCAGCATGAATGGGCCGGCTCGACCGGGGCGGTACTACCCTCGCACAGAAAATCAACGTAAAATGACAGCATTTGTGCTGTCGTGTTTCGTTGGTGAGTGCGAGACCGGAGGCCCAAATAGTCTAGTCAACAAGTCCCATACTTGTTGACTAGACTAAAAGATGCAGTAGCATCACTAGGCCGCCATGGTGTGGGTCGCCATGCTGCATTGTCTGCATTCGCAGTGAGCATGGTGACCACCACTCTTGGATTCTGCTTCTGCTTTCCATCAGGCAGAGTAGAGTCATTTTGGTGGGCCAAACATAAAAAAAAAAAAAAAAAAAAAAAAAAAAAAAAAGACAATAAAGACAGTGAAGACTTACACAATACCAGACCAAAATTAATTTCTAGTACGACATATTTTTATCATCACAGACAGCCTTAAACAGTCCACTGCTAATGATAATAAATAATAAAAAAAACACGAGACATTATTAGGTTGAATCACATTTTGTTTTAATTAATTATACTCAATTTTTTTGATTTATGAATACAAATTAAAACAATACTAGAACTATATCTACACTACACTGTACGCTCGTTTACAGCACGTAACAATCCGCATCTTTTCTGTTACGCTCACACTTACCTGGATGGAGAATCGTTGACTGAAAGCATGGTAACCTCTGCTTGCGGCAATTTTTTAACTGGCAACCATGAATTATTGTATATAGGTAATATAGAACTTCAACTTTGTATTAAAAAAATTAAAAAAAACAGATGACTGTAAATAAGTAACAATAATTTACCTGTTTACACCTGGCAACCCCAGCGTTACGGCTGACTGAAAGCTGGCAATCATCTTTTTTTCTTTTCTTTACATAATTTTCTTTCAAATGCCGTAAAATTGATCACAAAAACATATAGCTGCAATTTCTGCTTCCAAATTAATTTTCCAATATTTTTTTTGAGGCAACCGGTCGCTAATCCATTGAATACTTACTCAACTTTCATTTAAAATTAATTTCATCAAGAAAACAGATACCTGCAGAATCGAGCAGGGGATCTTAGGTTATTAATAGTTTGCCTTCTCTTCCAGACTTTGCCGTGCCTGACAGGCTCCATAATTGTTTCTATTAACATTTTTATAAAATCTTTGTATACTAGTCTGGGATCCTTGATATCACGAACACACAGTAACGTCTGATAACAATATTACATTATGCTGTATACAATATTATTCAATTCGATCTATATATATGTTAAGAAGATTCATAAAAGTTTGAAAAAAATTATACCTAGGTACATTTATCACAATAATAAGCGAAATGACTGCGACGAAACTCTAACCGACTACGAGGTTATCAAAATGTAAATTTTATTCTATTAAATCGGTCTCAAGGGTGATATTTACAATACAATTTACACATAATTTATTGGAATCAGCAGGGGTGTGTATAATATAGGCTCCGTCAATTTCGATAAATTACCACTTGGAAGTAAATTTTATGTATGTAAGCCTTAACCTGAATGCAAGCCTTCGAGCGTTACTTAGAAAAGTTTTGTCGATTTATTAAGTACTACCTCACTTCATTAACTAATTTTTAGATTATTGTCGCTCTTGTTATCGTGTGTTAACATACATTATTAAAAGTAAATAAAGGTTACCAAATGTAAGCTTTCCTTCATATATTTAACTGCTATGCCACTAAATTATAATATAATTGAGATAAAAGAGATGTCGTTATGTCGTGAATAAAAGGCACATGCCTTTAGTTTTATAATAATTGATAAATTCTCAAAATTTAAAAGACCCCCGACTTAATATTCCTGAGTTCCCTTAAAAAGTAAAAAACACGTAATGCACTTTCATTTGAGACCCCACTCGATGATATTTTTGCAGACATTCGGTTATTCTTCCCCACTTTCACCCCCATAACTTTTAAACGACTCAACCGATTTTCATGAAACATGTTCTTAGACATGTTTCATGAAAATCGGACTGTAACTCAGCTTTCATCCAAAAAAACTAAATTGAAATCGCTTTATTCCGTTCGCGAGCTACGGTGCCACAGACAGACAGACACGTCAAACTTATAACACCCCGCTTTTCGCGTTGGGGGTTAAAAATAACTGTTTACTTTGTAGAGATTTTTAAGGCTCGCTAGAGAAAAGTAAATTTTGTGACAATGTTGTAAAAGAAGGTTTGAATATGGAGTAGGAGATAAATTTCCGTAGGGACGATACTATCATGGGGAGGAAAGTCGCTGCACCTACCGATTGACACAGGAACTTACTGAGCTTGGTTGCCTCGGTTATTATCTGAATCAGATAGGCACACACACATCTGGCACAATACTAGCACTGCGCATACGATTGGAGAATTCAGCCAATATTCCTGGACTGGTGGGCGGCGTAGGCGCCATGACTTCCTGGTCGATCGAATCAGACGAGCTTTGTTCTCACCAGGAAACGTAGCTGCCATGCTATCGGGTAAGAGGAGGCTGGGGCATAGTGGTCTCTTTCTATGTAGCTGTAATGGTCCTGCTGCTGGACGAGATCGAGAGGGGAGCTGATCCTGAGCCGAGGAGACATCGATGGCGATATCAGGCCTTGACGGGGTCGCAGGCTGCTGAATAGTGGAGCCCCTTGGTGGCAGATAAGCTGCTAAAGTACGTTATTGGGTGACTGAATTAGGCTGCAACGTAGTGATTTAGACGATTAGTACAGGGAAGTTTTTGGCATCAGGCCTAAGATACCGTAGGAAGGGCGTTTAAGCAGCCGAGAGGTAGTTCATATCTGCATCATCATTTCGCATCACTACGCTGTGATTGCTGTTCTCGTAATAACTAGCAAAGAATACTATTTTATTATTAAATATAAAAATCCACTTATATGCTATGACATATTATACATAATTATAACAATCTCTATTTAGACTAAGTAACAACTTTGTCGAAAAATATTAAAGTAGAGTAAATATCAGTATAAAAATTGTAATTGTTGATAAAAATGTATTCCTAAATTTTGATGTTTCCAAAACTTTTATTCGATAGACTGCTAAGTTTAATTAGCAACAGAAATCTAACATAAATTTTGATCAAAAACGTTCTTCCCTTATATCCAGCTCACATGAATTACTTTATTCCAACAAAGTAAGTAGGTATACGGAATTACAGAACTCTCTCTAATGAGATTACTTTGTTCTACAACTTGTTCTTCTGTGTTTCTAATTACACTACTTACAAGTTTTTCATACAGATGGTTAGCATTATTTTCGCTTTGTTAATTACTTAACATACTCATGACGTATCATGAAGTGATTGATTTTAAGATCTAGCCACGATAGATGTAGGAATAAATTACTCACATGTATGTAGTTGTACAACTTCTAAGCTTTAAATGAAAATATATAAGGTCGAATTGAGAAACCTCCTTCTTTTTTTGAAGTCGGTTAAAAAAGAACAGGTAGCCTTTATCTTCGTCATTAAAATAGTTATATACATAGTTTGTGTATTATAAAATGTAAAATTCACGAATTTTTGTATAGACTTTTAGGTACAGAATCAATGTGTGACTGCACTGTTTACGTGTAATTCATGTAAATAAACTACTTTCTTTATAGGTGTAAGGTTGATACCTAAATTTCGCTTATACTTCCTAGCTTTAAATCGAAATAAATTGGAAATTTGATAAGTAGTGTCACCATTACTTCTACTTTTATTAAGTACTAGCTGACCTACGCAACTACCATCCCCCGTTTCAACCCCAAAAGTGGGTTGATTTCTAAAGATACATTATTAGTACACCTCCACACCATCTATAGAGCATACATTTTAAATTTCAAGTCTCTTACTCCAAAAACATAGGACTTTCATACAAACGTCCAACCCCCGTTTTACCCCTTAGGGGTGGAGTTTCGTGAAATCCGTTCTTAGCGGATGTCTACACCCTATATGGAACCTACCTGCTAAATTTCAAGTTTGTAGGTGTTATAGTTTCTGAGATTTCGTGATAGGTATTTAGACCAGTGTCGATAAGTTTTAAAACCAAAAAAAATAATAGTAGAATGAAACCCATTAGAAAAGGAGGGGAATATTATAATTCAAGATAAATATTTAAATGAAAGGAAAAATAATTTACGGGCGATCTGAGGTCGGGAAGGGAATGGGTGGAGGTTTTAAGGGTAAAAAACGTTTTTTCTCGATTTCCGGCAAAACTAAAAGTCCTATGGAAAAAAGGCAAATGGCAAAGTTGTAGGTAATAAAAAGATGTAAACTTTTGTATTTACACTTTTATCACATAACCTCAAAATTTATGTGAAAAATTCAAAAAACCAAGCTTTTTGGTTTTTTTATTTTTATCTTTTACAATTTTCTTTTTTTTTCACGAAATTTGGTGAAAACTTACCTTTTTATGTCCCAAATACGCTGTAATTTATTTGATTAGAAATATTCATTTTTTCACCTTATATTGAATTAATATCGAAAAAGCATCCTAATTTTCAATCGAAAATTCACCCGTCAAAATATCAGCTTTTTTCAAAAAGTTGGTATGTTTTCTGTTCGTTGAAATCTCTACTTTCCGATGGTGAAAAAAAAAAATGTTACCATAGTAAATCTTCTCGGAAAATGCAAAAAATCTAAAAAAAACTCGAATTCGAAAATTTGTTTTTAACGCGTTAATTTCTTTGTTTTTCTTAAATACATTAAAAGCAGATAAAAGTTTAGTATTGAGTGTGATCCCCTCTTGCTGAAATCAGGGCTTGCATTCGTCTGGGCATGCTACCGACTAAATCTTTTATGGTTTCTTGGGGAATACGTTCCCACTCCGCGGTAATCACATTCTTTAGCTCTCTGATGGTCTGCGGAGCCGGCTGCACTGATGTCACTCGTCGCTTCAGCACGTCCCAGACATGCTCTATGGGATTGAGGTCCGGACTTCTAGCTGGCCAGTCCAAACGATGAATTCCGACTTCTAGCATATACGCTTCCACTTCGCCAGACCGGTGGGCGTGAGCGTTGTCGTCCATAAAAATTGAGTTTTCGCCAAGAGCGGTTAAAGCGGGTTGTGCATAAGGAATTAGAACTTCCGTTATGTATCGGTGTCCAGTCAGTGTACCGTTTTCGATGAAGACTAACTCCCTACGATCCATAGAATTTATTCCTGCCCAAAACATAACAGAGCTCCATAAGGAGTGATTTCTTCAAAACGTGCCTCTGCAAAGCGTTCTCCTCGTCTACGTAGCACTCGCCGATGTCGGTCTTCACCATGCAGAGATATCCTGGCTTCATCGGAGAACAATACCCTATCCCAGTCTTCATGAGTCCATGACACACAATTCAGGCTAAGTCAAATCTAACCTACTTTAAGATCTCACATTCTTAAATGACAGCAATTGTTTTAGGTATCCAATACAGCAAAGAAATAGAGTTTAATACTTGTTCATAATTTTATTTTGTTCCTATAAATATATATTGACTGCACGTTTGGCCTAGTGGCTTAACGGTCACCACGCCGGCGCCGTTTCCTACTTCACCAAGTGTCGTGGGTTCAAATCCCACATAGAACAACACTCTTTGTGTGATCCACAAATTGTTGTTCTGAGTCTGGGTGTTCTTTGTGTCCGTTTCATGTATGTTTGTAAGTCCCCCGCGACACAGGATTTATTCCTAGTGCGGGAGTTGTCTTTAAAAAAAAAAATAACAAAAAAATAACAATAACAAATATTTTGATTTTGCATAGAACTTGGCACTCATTTAGATCTCCATTCTTTTTGCGGCAAAGCCCACAGCCAAGCATAATTTTTGTATTGAACTTGGCTCTCCTTTTTTACATTTTATGTTTTTGGTGGGATATCACATGAGTTAGATTAAAATATAGCTCACAAAATGTGGGTAGTTAATACCCACCTCTTTCGATGATACAGTTGGGAGGTGGCGTGAGTAATGTTCAATTTCGCTTTGTGACACCTTCAAATATCCTGTCAAGACCTTTATACTCCTACAAAATGAGATGCGAGGATGTAAAAAGTTCACTATGAGAAAAGGTTACCTACATTTTGTTGCGAAAGCAGGTTTCTCAAATCATTTTATCTATAACGATAGCGGATAAAGGGTTTTATTTACGATGTTCATGGGAAGCTTTATCCGATAGGGCATTTTAGAAAGAACATCAGGCTTTTGTTTACTATTTTAGTTTTTGAATTCTTTTTCATGTCCATTCTACGAATTAAATATGCAATAAGACATATTACAAATATTTTCCTATTCAGTATTAATTATTTCGATGAACTTACTGACCATATTTCTACATTTACGGAATGTTTTCAACAAATACACAGGTTTTTAATGAATAAATGCAACACAGAGAACTGTGTACTTAGACGGAATTGAAGCTGGTTTATTTAACGTTCATGTTTACTTTCCTCTTCTGTGCTCTAATCCATCTTTTTTTTTTCTCTAAACTTTTCCTAACGGGTATACGCTGTTAATGTTCTACCAAAAAACAAATAAATTTTGATTATCAGTATCTATATCTTTGGTTTTCATAACATTTTTTTCCATGCCATTCATTTTAAATCCCTCATCCATAAGTGTTACCATCTCCTGCAACTCCTCCGACGTCAACGCAAGTAGTATCAGGTTATCAGCATAGAGAAGGCATTTTTTTATGTGTTACGGGCAAACGAGCAGACGTATCACCTGATGGTAAGTGATAACTCTCCCATTCTAAATCCCAATTCAAAATATGTCAAATCCATCAAACAACTGTTCATGTATAACTTGAAGTTTGAACAGCCAAGGAGACGCTTCACATCCTTGTCTGACACGTCCATCCCATAAATAGACCGTGTTGACCACAAGTCGTACCTCACCACTCGGTCATAGGCCTTCTCGAGATCGATAAACGCGCAAAAATCTTTCTGACGTTTAGCAAGGTATTTTTCAATGATGTATCGGAGCGAGAAGACCTGGTCCGTACATCCCAGTCCTTCTCTAAGACCACCTTGCACAGCTCATATTTTTTCGTCCGTTTCTTTCATTACTCTCTAAATTAAAACCTTAGTAAATAATTTGCCAACGATACTGAGAAGGCTGATTCCCCGATAGCTTGAGCACTCCGGCTGTGATCCCTTCCCCTTAAACAGCGGAACGATGACAGCTTTACAACAGTCTTGTGGTACTCGGCCGTACAGCCAGCATGTATTAAAAAGTAGGTACAGCAGGTAAGCCACCGAGGAACCCCCTCTTTTCAACATCTCTCTCGACACTCTGTCATACCCGGGAGCCTTTCCAGCTTTCATACTCTTCATCGCTCTTAATATTTCATCCATACTAATATCGTTCGCACTATTAATTTCACTGATACAAGGTGCATTTGCGATCTCAGTACTTTCAGTATCAGAAATCACTTCCTCACATTCAAATAAACTTTCAAAATATTCCGTCCAACGAACCGACTGTTTTCCTTTCTCATTTAGAACACTACCATCAGCATCTCTAATGACATTCAAATCAGTTTTCACCATTTTTCCCGGGCCGACCAGACAAGCTTCCAAAATAGCTTTACATTGCTCCGGAAATTGTCGGAGAATTGTCCTTCGTACCTATTCTTGTATTCTTCTCTTTTCCTTGCAATCAGTTACTTTAGTTCACTCTTCTTTACCTTATATAAGTCTTTTCTCTTTTGCACATCATCATCCGTACCAAGTTGATTTATTCTTTGGTAAGCTTTACTGGCCAGCACATCCAACCACGCTATATTTTTATGTATATATACTTTTATATGAAAACTTGAGGGTAGTGAAATAACTCTCCCTATATCGAGACAGCGGATTCAAATATAATAATAAATAACAAATATATAAATCGCTAAATATTTCTCTTAACTGTATTTGTTTTGACTAAATTAAACGAAATGAATAGTAAATTTTGTTTGAAGTCAGCTCGAGGAACTCATCTAAGTTAAAACGAGCAGGCGTCAACATTCTATCTTCGAGTTTACGTACTCGTATATCTTTAAATTTAACACAGGCTCAAACGCTAGAAACTCCTAAATACACATTGTGCTGTTGTGGAGTATAAATTAGACTTAATCGTAGGTCGATTAAGACTAATGTTAGTTCTTCCTTTGTATTCAATCCAAATAATTTAAAAAAAACAGTTCATACAAAATTGTAATGTATTTTTTCTGGTAGTATACTTATTTCATAATAGCCTTTTAGGAATAAATCAATTAAACCTGATCTTCAATGAAAATTAATTAATATTTAATTAAACAATATGAAGCCTGTTTGGGTAATTAAGAGTGATTTAATACCACGGTAAAAGAAATCTCACATGAACCAACTGTATTTATAAATACATATCCGCTTAATGGGATAGCTTTGTAATTTGTTCTAGCATTATAGTTTTATTAAAGCCACGAGTTGGTATAACTAAGCTCGTACGTAAATCATTTGTAATATATTGAAAAAATATTAAGTCATTTCTCAGAATAAAAATTGTTTCATTTAGAATTGCCAGCGGTTAATTTGATTTCTTTCATTCTGGGAAGACTCTTGTCGCGTTTTAGTTTGTTCTTGCATATTAGTTTGTTCATTTGATAATCATTTTCCGAAATCCATAGTATCGTTAGATATATCTTTAATACGTCTAACTAAAAGCAGGGTAATAATAAAAAAATAATAAAAGTGTATGTCATTCTTATATTACGTAATATCATGTGCGATATCTCATTTCCTTGTCTTTATCTAATATTCTTGTGGTATTGAAAAAAGAGTTGAATGATAAAAGAATTGAATTACCTTTCCTGAGCTAAGAGCATCTTAAATGATATTGTCCATTTTTTTGTTGTAAAATTTGAATTTAAATCTTTAATATTGACAATTCTCTCATTCGAAGTTCACTCAATTTGCACTGATGATGCTATCACTCCAGAATCGACTCGCGACGTTTGAGAATCCAACCATACAACCTTTCAAAAGAATCAATATAATAATAACATTAATATTCTACCAAATCCACAGGACGATCAACAACAATCGACGATCTACGTCAATTATAACACAAAATAAGATAAATAAAATTTGTTTTCACAACTGACTATAAGCACTATTTACCTTTGTTCCTTGGTCGTAAATATGTCGGACATTGGTGGAAAAATACCTCTCCCAGTATTACAGCCTGTTGTCTTAATGCTAATTTAAGTTAAGTAACTGACGTGATTGATGAGTTTTTTTCGTGAAAATAAGAGGGCCTCTGCCCGATTTTTTTATGAACTTGAACATTGTTACAATAATTTTAAATCTCAGATTTCGGAAGTTTTTGCTAACAAATATTAATTTATTACAGTTATATCTTACTGTAAAAACATATTTGATATTTTATTGAGTTAGCATAATAGGAATAATAGTAATAATAAGAGAATACTTTTCAGATTATGGAAAAAAATACAGTATTTTCACACTTTGAAAAAGCACTCAAATAAGTATTAGGCTGAAGTGTGATTTGTACTTTTTGTATTCTACACAAAAAATAAGTACTGAAAAATTTAAGTTTTTTTTCTAAAATGTAACATATTTATTCAAAATATTTACCCTCATTATCCATACATCACATCTTTTAAAATTAGAACCTCATAGATATCCTGTGAACAAAGCTTCTCCCGAAAATGTCATACCATGAAGGTTTTATGTCAATTCAAAGTATCTATGACTACTTGTGACTGTTAGACTTTTATCGACTAAAAATCATCCCGGTGTTCCTCTGCTTGCCAATAGCCGAGGGACCGAGAAGTATCTATTAATATAAAACGGGCATTTCATACTTTCACCCCAATATGCTTATAATTACATATGATATAGTTTTTACTTATTATGTGGTCAGACTCAGATCTGTAATTTGATACCTCTGCCTCATGTAAAAAAAACATGTAATTCAACTACTGACAACAGGAATTGACTTTGTACGTATACCTGAATTAATATTTTAGTATTCATTATCATAATATTGATTTCATATCAAATTTTGTCCCAATTTTAGCCTATCATTTTCATTGCGTGACCAATAAGTACGTCGTAGCTCTAAGTAAACAACAATCAATTTTCTAAAACCTTTTCCATCGTATGGGATAAGGTGTGAACCGTAATAAATACAGTTTATTTTATCCTCGATAATAAAAACTTTCCAACAGAAGCGGTTAGGTATATAATATGATCCCTTCGGTAATTTATTTCCATACTTAGAAAATAAAAAAAAACTTGTAGGTTTGTCTCACAAACTCTATCATTTACCAGCTCAGCCACTGTACGGACTGTGTATATAAGTTAACGTGAGTTGAATGTGAGAAATAACATATCTTTGAAGAGTAGCAAACAGCACGAAGCAGAGAAAGGCACATCAATATAATCGTAACTATCATATTTTTTTTATTTAGTAATGGATTTACAACCAACGTAATCGATTCGTCAACTAAGCATTATTTAGCAAGTTAATAGGAGCCTTTATTTCGCACTTTCTATACCAATTATTAAATTACTTCTCATCTTGTTGTCACGAGATAATAATATGTCTATCGCTTCTTATGCCTAGGCTTCATTTTGTTATAATTAAGGGAATCATTAATCTAAAGGTGACGTCTACAGATTGAAAATATTACAGTCTTGAATAATGAGCAACACATCACATCTAATTAAGTCATTTACTTGTTATTATCTTTTCCTTCATTAACGTGTAACCAAAAGTTATTTGGGACTCGAACAATGTTTTCAAGACATACCTACATTTAAACAATTTTAATCTATACAAACAAATAAAATTGGAGTATCTGTTTGTAATATTAAATAACCACTTTTTACTAAATTCATTTGTATGTACACACGGTACATATAGCAAAATAACATTTGACTGTCGGTCTGTCTGTCTGCCTGTTTGTTCCGGGTAATCTCTGAAACGGCTGGATTGATTTTGATGGGACTCTCACTGATAGGTAACTGATTATATAGGGAGTAACTTAGGCAACTTTTTTTAGACTAGCTTCGCCCCGCGGCGTTACCCGCGGTACGACAATAGCCGTGGGTAACACCGCGGGACTCAGCTAGTATTAATATACAATCAAACATCAAGATTTATGTTTTTGTATTTGCTTAATTATTTTGTTGCAAGTTTAATTGTTTAACAGAACTGTAAATTACTAGAGAATAGTCAACATTGGACACCCATAATTATAACTACATGCCAGCCAACTTTTAGTAATCTATAGTATTTCAAATGAATAAGAAAGTCGAAGATATTGATATGAAATTCCTTCTGTGGTTTTCTCAATGACACATCGAAGTATAAAATTGCATTTCTACAAATTAATTTAAAAGTAATACATTTTTAATGGTTCAATAAGAAAATAAAGTACTTAGCTGGCTTTTCAGTGCAACGTCAGAATTAGATGAGGGCGAGGGGACTTCACTCACTCACATACAACGTAATTATCGATTAACATTATCATTGGGTTTCTATGAAGTTATGGTATCACTCCGACCAAGGCCACTTATACGACAAGTACACATTAAATATATAAATCTATAAAAGTAGATAAATTCGAATCGTCATTTTTTTTCCGTTTGACCATAATAGTTCGTCTTCTACTTAGAAAGTTTAAGCTTTGCGTAATTGTAGCCTCTGGCAAGAGACAGTTTCAGTTGAACCTTAATATTAATGCCTTCCTAAGTTTACTAAATAACTGTCTATTTGTTCAATAAATAAGTCGTTCCATAAATGTTGTTTTATCGTGTTCACTAACTTTTAACTTTCATGGTGTAATTTGCTAAATTAATTAACTTAAATACTCAATTTAGACCTTCATTAAGCAGTAGACGGCAACAGATCGATATATGGGTATATGGTGTAATGCTGAAACTCATTGAGCTAATCTGTGTTTAGGCGGAAATACTACTATATATCACGGTTGAATGATATTCTTGGTAACGTCTAAGCCTCATTTCTATACTTACACATAGAAAGTATTTTAACCACTCAAGTTGATTGGCTCGGAAAAACCTAAGCAAGAAGCAACATGGGGACCCTCTTCTCATCACACGTTGGCAGAAAGCTCAGCTTGGGTGAAACAGTTGCGTGACCACAGTACTGTGATTAATATGTAGGATAATATTGAGATCCCAGAATGACTTCCATCCTCCCTAAGTGCAATCCTGGGGGTAACAGGTGAGGCTATCTGTTGCCCTATTAGTTATGTTTTGATGGCATTCTAATTCTTCTCGTGTTTCTTAGCTATTATTTCTTTCATTTCTAAACCGATTCTGAAAATTCTTTTTTAGGGTCCCGTACCCATAGGGTAAATATCAACGGAATGAAAAAGCAAGAATGGGACATTTCTTATGAAGTTGCACTAAAATTTCGCAAATTAGCAAACTATTGGTATTAAGTATTCATTTATAGTGAATGAGAAATACCAATTTTACATAAGGATTAACTTTAACTGTCGTTTGACGAGTGAGCTCATAAGACAGAGAGTGGGCAAGAGAACTTATAAAAGATTCCTCAAGAGAAAATCTAAGATGGTGCAAAATGCCTGTGATCCAATGTTTAGTTTAGCCCGTATCTCTCGATGTGTAATATGTCTATTCTCTCGCAATAGCCACTCCACCCTGATGACGTTTTCATGACTTACTGCAGTTGGTGGTTGGCCGGGTCTGTGGTCATCGTTTAGGTTCTCTCGACCACGTTTAAATTCACGAAACCAATAAGTAATTGTTGCTAACGCAGGAGCAGACTCCCCAAAAGCAGCTTGTAATTTTTCTTCAGTACCATTTTGGAATATACAAAAACCTCCAGAACAAAAAAGGACCTTACGTAACTCCGTCTATATGTGGTGGAGTTATGACCGTATATACATAAAAAATACAAACATCCTTATTGAGAACCTTCTTTTTGAAGTTGATATTTTTTTTATTGTAAAGCTATAATTTTTTTTTACCTAGACAAAAATTACTACTATTGTATCATAGAAACTACTATAAATACTTTACCATAACGTTCTTGATACACACATCAAAAGTGTCTAGGGATCAACATATGTGTCTAGAGATCAACATATATTTTTGCAATAACTTTTCTCCTGATTGATATTAATTAAAATTTTCTTTAAGGATTCATCAAATAAAGTGTTTTCGTTTGTCACAGTAACGATAAACCAAGTCACCTTTGCATTAATAAAGAAATTTGCCATTTTCCTAATAAAAGGATTTTTGACATTTGAACCACTAACATTAAAGTTCGAAAAAAAGACTGAAATAACAGTTTTCTTTAAAATTTTATTAGGTAACTTAAACAATTAATAATCCGTGTTTCTACCGCGAACACTAACACAAGAACATCGGTTTGGCATACTCAAAATGAGTTCATCCAAATCACGCTGTGGAATGGCCGCCCATGTTCGTTGCAACAACAAAAAAAGGTCTTCTTGCGACTGGATACCCTCCATATTCGGCAGAGCTCTTCTCTGTAGCATATCCCATGCATGCTCAATCGGGTTCAAGTCTGGCGAATGAGCAGGCCAGGGCCAAAGCCATATCTCAATCTCAAGAAATCCGCATAAAAATGCTTGATCCCTAGACACTTTTGATGTGTGTATTTATGACTAAGATATATTGACTAGATCTCATTTAAGTACTTTCAAAATATATTTTTCTTTCGAATTTTACTTTATTATAATATGAACTCGAGACAGCCACACGTTATATAACGATCTCTCCTCGCTCCAGAAAATCGAAACCTCAGAATTATCAAAATAAAATACACTTGATACATTTCATATTTTGCAGTTTCTTAATATTTACGATTCTTAATATTGACGCGTAGTGTATATAAAATTATGTAACAGTGGGTATAACAAGATTTTTGCTGGGACGAGGCGAGGGATGAAACAAAAGGGCCGAATTTGGCCTTCGAATGCGCTTGACTGATCCCAGTATTATCCTATAGACCAAATCTCACAAAATACGAGTGTTTATATCAGTTCAAATCTGCCGGGACGATTTCGATGAAGGTCGAACTTAACGATGCGAGGTTACAACTTTACTGTCTCAATTGTTTGGGATTTATTTGTTCCTAACATCTCTGGCAAAGGGGCTATTACAAAAACTATTAATGTAGCTCGACTAATTTCAGTATATATACTTTTTAAGAAACTAATAGGGATCCTGTTATAACTTAATCAGTTTTGAAACTTGGGTAATGAGTTGAGCTTTCAGATGTTTTAAACGACTTTCTAGGGCAACAAACGTCGTCGTCAAATGGGTTTTATTAACATTTTTAGAAATATTTAACATCTAAAGAGCTTTTATGATAGTATAGAAGCCCGTTTTTTTAAAGTTAGTCTAATAAAACGACTTTTATACTGTAATTTTAGCAGTTAAATTGGTAGGTTTAGGAAGGTAAGTAGAATTTAAAAAACGCTGTTTTCTAAATGAAATTGTTAAAGTGCACGAGAAGAGAATACAGTGTTGCCTAATTTTTCACATTAAGGTAATGTCACCTATTCATCATCATCATCATCAGCCTATCGCAGTCCACTGCTGGACATAGGCAGCTCCTTAACAAGCAGGTTTTGTCTTACTATAATAGAAATATCGTATAATATATATATTTATCAAATCAAGTAATTACAAATTTACACTGTCACTTAAACTAGGTTTTCTGTTGTTCACGACTATGTGCGAACGTTGAAATGTGGTCAAAATGCTTGGGATAAAATGTTTGTGAGTATTTGGATTAGTAAAAAAAAAGTAAAAACTAAAACCCAACTACGACAAAAAACAACGTTGTTAAAGTGTTATGGTGCGTTTTTATATAACGTGTGACTACGGCTTTTCAAACTTGTTTTATACTTTTTCAGCGTTGTTTTTTGACGTAGTTGGGTTTTAGTTTTTACTTTTTTTAAAATGTTTTGGAGCCGTTATTAATAAAATAATATATATATATATTAAAACAATACAGCAATACAAGTAACGCCCTTTCTAATGATACCAAACACGGCATATTTGTCTCAAATGTATTTTTTAATGCAGAACTTTATGTCGGCTAGAGGGCGCAACATTAAATTCAGTGACACGTCATAAAGCCTATAACCAGCGGATGATCAAGACGCTTCTAACGATACCTCATTTGTCCAGTTTTAATCAGTAGTTAAGGAGCTATGAGGGAACAAATGAACATACATACATACATACATAGCCTGTCAAAATCTCTCCCTCCCTCCCTCCTTGGCTATGCCGTAGTCGGGTAAAAAAAACAATATACTCTGATTACAGTGACCTGGGCCTGCAGTCTCGACATAGATAGCATAACGATCGTAAACTAACGATCGATAAATGTTTACGAATATTTTCACTTGCCGTAACGATCTTAATCACAAGGGCAAGTCTCTACTTATAAATTATCGTGCAAAATCGTAAAGGACTGCAGTCTCGACATAGATAGCGATCGTTAATGATTGTTACGTGTTACTATATTGTATGTTGTACTGTTTTGTAGCAAAAATAAATGGTATGAATGGTTTTTAAATGGTTAAAGTTGCGAATTCGGTAGCTAATTCATATCGATAATTTTTTAACGATTTTTGATAGTCTCTACCGTTGCAACTATCGATTTTCATCGGTATCGTATCGAATTTGCTGTCAATTTAACGACAGTCGCAAATCGCTTATCGAGGCATTTTGGCAGCCCGCTAACTCGATAAGTATTCGAAAAGGATCGTTAACTGTGAAATATTATAAAAATAGAAATTGTATGAAGATATATATTTATCGGATTGTAATAATATCTTTTGCAAGTGTAGTGCACTAATTTATAATATTAATTGTACATAATGGCGGAGGTTTATTTAACTTATCAATGATAACAATTGATTCAGAATGTTGCAAGGATATAAATATGTGTCCTATTAAAAAATGACAATTTAAATGTATTTTGGATTTAAAACTATAAATAAAAGCTTGAGAGGTGTCAAGGGACACCCGGATGGAACGAAGTTTTTATATATACATATACATATCCCTATACCTATGCCTACGCCTATACCTATATCTATACCTATTCCTATACCTACACCTACACCTACACCTATACCTATACCCATACCCATACCCATACCTATACCTATACCCATACCTATACCTATACCTTATAAATATCAAGTTAAATAAATATAATTAATAGAAACATTAAAATACTTCCCTAAAATTAAGCAAGATATTGTACGTGGCACCATTTTGCTTCCAAAATTTCTAACTAACGATCGATAAATGTTAACGAATATTTTCGCTTGCCGTAACGATCTTAATCACAAGGGCAAGTCTCTACTCATGAATTACCGTGCAAAATCGTAAACAGGGACGTCGCTAAGTTAACGAAAATCCTATCTATAGTTTGACATTTGGAAGCAAAGTTGTAAAGTGATGTTGGCTTTTTGCATTTATTTTCAGATTTGTTGTTTTTCTAAATTTGATTGTTTGATTATTTCTAAAATAATTTGAGTATTTTATGCGCATTTTTAATAGTAGTAGCATATCAAAAAAAAAAAATAGGTAAATGTATAGGTATAGGTATAGGTAATATGTATAGGTATAGGTATAGGTATAGGAATTGGTATAGGTATAGGTAATAGGTATAGGTATAGGTATTTGTTATCATTGATAAGTCAAATAAACCTCCGCCATTATGTACAATTAATATTATAAATTAGTGCACTACACTTGCAAAATATATTATTACAATCTGATAAATATGTATCTTCATACAATTTCTAGTTTTATAATATTTCACAGTTAACGATCCTTTTCGAATACTTATCGAGTTAGCGGGCTGCCAAAATGACAGCAAAAACGATACGATACCGATGAAAATCGATAGTTGCAACGGTAGAGACTACCAAAAATCGTTAAAAAGTTAACGATATGAATTAGCTACCGAATTCGCAACTTTAACGATCGCTATCTATGTCGAGACTGCAGGCCCAGGTCAAGCTGCTTGCCGCTCGGGTTGAACTATTTGTGAATACAAGTATCTTATAAATAAAAATAAATAAAATTGGAGTGTCGGTTTGTAATATTAAAATAACCGCTTTTTACGAAATGCACATGTATACCATGTATACACGGTACATATACCAAAATAACGTTTTTTACAATTTTCGTCTGTCTGTTTGTTCCGGCTAATCTCTAGAACGCCTGGACCGATTTTGACTGGATTTTCACTGGCAGATCGCTGATGTAATAAGGAGTAACTTAGGCTACTTTTTTTATACTAGATTTGCCCCGCGGTTTTGAGGGTAATAATATAGAGAGGCGCTCATAGCCCAATCGCACTCGGTGATTAGAAACAATCACCGAGTACAACTTTTACAACAGTACCTGGATGGGTGAGTGCTGGTGGCATGATAACAAGAGCGTCTCCGTGATTCGGAGGTCATTTTAAGCAGTCGGTCTAGGTTGTTATCATAGGATAACAGTCGTGAAGCTTACCCGTCACCCTCTCCTGAGAGGAGACCCGAGCCCAGCAGTGGAACGTTATGGGTTGTTGATGAATATTTTCTGCAAGTTTTTTTGCCACTGATGCAAACTACTATTCTTGTGGATTTTGGGCTATAACTAAGAGACCATCATTATAATTTTTTCGTTTATTAATACATTCTACCGTGGGAGAGCCACGCTTCGGCATGAACGGGCCGGCTCGACCGGAGTGATACCACGGCCTCACAGAAAACCGGTATGAAATAGTGCTAGCGCTGTATATCACCGAGTGAGTGAGGATAACGGAGGCCCATACCCCAATCCCCCCCTCCCCCATCCCCAAAAGGCCGGCAACGCACTTGTGACGATTCTGGTGTTGCAGGTGTCCATGAGCGGTGGTAATCGCTTACCATCAGGCCATACGTCTGCTCGCTTGTCGCCTGTTCCATAAAAAAAACACTATCACGCTGGCCAGACGGGTTGGTACTAAATTTGTTTCAAGCTTTTCTTCTCTTTGCAGTGATATTGTCCTCCATAGTTTGCTACCTTAATCGCCTCTAACGATACCCGTGGGATGAATAGAGATGACACTTGGTATTCTTAATCCGTTACTACACGGATTGAACCGGATACTTTGTCTATAACTGGTTTTAAAATATCATTTAAATCAGAAATAAATTAAATTAAAAATCTTTTTAAAAACAAGCTTTTATTGGAATGCCGTCATACCTCACTCATCTGATTCGTCTCAATGAGTAGGTACTTTACACGTCGAGACTAACCAAATGAGTCCAAGGTGTTGTGACGTTTCTTTACAGAGTCCTTCCAGCTCCAGCATCAGATCAGCTCCATGTTATCATAATATTGCATTGTCACGCTTACATATGTTTGCAAAATTTCAGCAAAATCAGATGAAGATGTCAGCTTCAAAATTGAGTTGCAAGATTCCACCATGCATATACATTGCAAGTTGATTAAAAGCTTTTAAAAAATAGAATATAGGTCGGGTTAGCATCAAATAAAACAAATGCAGTTGTGTAAACCAACGTGTAATACATTTATATTATAAAGAGATAAAATTTCACATCTTGTAAATATTAGACATTATTTTCCATACAAATTTAGCGCAACAGATTGTTACACGATGAGACACACGATATAATAAACATTTATTTATCATTCTACCATCAGCTCAGCTATCTTAATGTCCCTTTGACTTAATTGAATTAGGGTTTGGAAATACTCAGTGAGATCTGACTGTCCCGTTTAAGGATCATTAATCATAGAAATATTATTATTCCTATTCTTAGAAGTTATTTTCCTAGTAGAAAACCAACTTCTGTTTTGTAGTGTAGGGCAAAATTCTTTTATTTTCTATTACAATGGCATAGCAATATCCGAAATTGACATTATCTAAGACATGTGAAATATTTCTTATTTTAGTTACCAGATTACATGTGTCAAGTAAAATATAGTTCTAAATAAAATAGCTTCCAAATGTAAGTTTCACATTTATATACACTTAATTACTTTAGGGTGGATAAATGATTTGCATAATAAAACATGTTATTACGCAGTCTATTTACCAATTTATCTAATTGACAAAACACAACAGTCACACTGACAGCAATTACTTTAACACATAAATCAATCTAAGCTTATTAAATCCAATGATATATTATATTCTGTAATAGATTGAGAATATATTTTTTTACATGACACTCAACTGCTGCTATGTCAGTAACGTGTTTAATTCTTTCTTCACATTCGAGTTTGTTTTCGATTCGAAAATTGAATATTAACAATGTTGAATCATTGCTAACTAGCCTAACATAAAGACACCTATTAAATAAACATTAATTTGTAATAAATTACATCTATTACAATATAAAATCTAACTTACAATAAGACTTAAAGTTTATATAAAGAGTGTATAGCAATAAGGAAGACATCGATAGCCTGCATGAATTACATCATCAATATAGAAAATACAGTAAATCATCATTCGATTTCATTATAGTTTTGTGATAACCCTCGGCTAAAATGGAATAATGTACCAACATGGGCGGCGATAAGTATACTATATTTTTTGTTTAAAATGTTCTGGTCCACTTGAGCCGAACGACACCAGACACAGGAGTAAATATTTTTGACCATGTAGTGTCACACGAAAATACATTTTTTCGATTCTTTATAACTTGGTGGGTTATTATTATTTCATATTGATTTTATACGGATTCCGTTGGTACTGTTTAAAATCATATGATTAATTAGGCATAATAATATTATACATTTGTTTTATCATTATATTTATCTGAAGTTTAGATCAAGATTGCAATTTAGTTTGGTATTTTTTAGTAATTTAACATTAGAAATTGAGTAATTGCAAAGTGACCTTTATTTCTTATGAGTTTCAATTTTTTTGTTTGGATTTAATAGTCTGGCATTTATTAAATTGACATCTTCAAATGCCTTTATATTTTGTGTCATATGAAACTTTGCTCTACACTTTATATCATTAGTTAAGTATGTGATATGATTTTTATTAAGATAAAAAATATTGATGTCATTGTTACATTAAATTTCAAATATTCTTTAATACTGCAAAATGATAAGGAAAACACAATTATGAATCAAGAAAATAATTTTTACATTCAATTTTATTTTCAGATACGTTTTAATTCACATTTAGACTATGTTTTTTCCTAGATGATTGAATCCACACGCATTTATTTCTACGTATTTTTCGCTTTAAGCAATGTTACTTAAAAGAATATAATTATATTATACTCCTAAACCCATCTATTTTTTTTACTCATTGCCCTGATATCTCAAGTTTAATCTGTCAATAAAATATCGTGTAGCAAAGTACATTAGAATTTGTTGGGTTAAGGGATCATTTTAGTACAAAAAATAACTTCCAACAAACATAGTACTTAAAATTTTAAATTTTGTGTAGCTTTGAGAAGATTGCAATAATACAATTGAAGTAAGATAAAGCTTTTTCTTTTGACAACACTTATAAAATTATTTATAAATACTCACTCCTCATCATGATATGTTTTGTTACTCAATTGCTCCTACGATTTCAAAAATAAAATACGTACAATGCACTTTTAACGATGTGACCTTTCTGACGTGGTGTTATCGCATTATAGGTATTTAATGCATTATAATTTCGACCTTGTCTGCCCGGTGTCTTGGAATAGTTAATGATTGAGATACTATTTAATTATACTGTAATAAAATAGTACCGAATACAGTAACTCTATGTATATCTTAGTTTTGGTCGATAGCAACATGTGATTTTTCCTAAAATTGAAATAAAGTGAAAATTAATTAATCAAACTTAAATCAGAACAAACCATTAGAATTAGTCCATCCACAAGAACCTCAAACTATTCATTTAGACGGTAAGAAAGAAAAAACTTATTTTTTTAGTTTAATTGATCCTATTCTGGTTATGCCACTTAAACTGTAACTTGTTAGTAATAATAAAAATTGACAAAAGTATCTAAATTTTATGTAAATTGTTCGATACCAAACCGTCTATTTGGTGTACGCTTTGGAAATCCCCTCCATTGTGATATACATAACTTGTAGTGACATTTTAGGTTATGTTAAATTTGAATTGTCATGTCACTCAGTTTATAGAATTCTCTGGAATGAGTGACTTCCAGAGAATTCTATGAAATTGAAAATATCACCGTGCGGACGGTGTTTTGTGGGAAAATTATCTCGGCGCTGGCCGAGTTGTAATTTATGGTTAACTAGCCCCCGTGTGAATTTTGATACGGCCACTAGTAGCTGTGGGTAAATTAATGTATTTATTGGGTGTTTTGAGAGCTTTGTGTGTTGCCTACGGTGGCCTCTCATTGTAAAGCTTCAGTGTGAGAATAGTTTCGGCCACTGCGTTTGACGAGCTTTGATTGTATAAACTTAATGTAATTGTCGTGCGGTTCATCACGAAGTGATTGTACTCGGTGTGTGTAGTTCAGATCCGGGAATCCGCCCCGGCTTCTGGTTGAATTGTAATTGTATTTGTAAACGATAGTTGTGTGTGATATGATCTGCGTGATTCGACAAAGTGCGCACCTCTCCGCAGCGAAGAATGAAGAATTCTCAACTACCCCATCCGTGAGTAATTTTCTTTATATTATGTTGTACGGGGTGTTAGCGCCTCTAGTTGACCTCCGTTCACCAGTGATCGGTCTGCGAGTGTTTAGCCTATATCTCATGGGCCCGTATAGTCTAATTACAAGGGTTCCTCCCTTCAGGGGGAAGCAGCACTGGTGGATGGACTAAACATAAATAAAATCATTGAAATAAAAAAAAACAGCGATATAGTTTAAAAAATATATTGATTGAGAGATATTGGTGCTAATTCTTTTGTTGACTTCACTAAAATAAAATTCATTAAAATTTGTTGTTGGATTATATACTTTATTTTTAATATCTTATAGTCTTTTTTTGATGTCTCAAATCTTAACTGTCACTGTGCTTAGTTTAGTACCAAATAAACGTTAATCAGAGACACACACTTGTTTATTACTTGAAAAAGTAAAATTTACTGCACAACCAAAGTTAGTTAAATTACTCAACTTAGGCCATAATTTTTCTTTTACTATTCTTTAACGTAACTAAAACGCTTTAAATAAAATTTAAATAAACAGAAATATGAATATCATGACCAAATCTAAGAAAATTATAGTACTACTGCATTAGTACTTACGGTTTTAGGTTTAAAATATATTGTTACCTTCGCATACTTCAATGCAGACATTATAATTTGAGACTATACCTACAATGTAAACTGAAAATTGAGGGTGATGAGAGAAATTTTATATTTAAATTATTAATGATTTAAACAATATTATTCACTGTGGTGTGGAAACAACAATATCAGGTCAGCTTTTTAGGCATTCACTTTCGTCAAATTCTTCGGTCATTTTAGAGCACATTGCAAAATGTTTGACATCATATCATGGATCCAATATGTCAGTTTTTTTCAGAACATTACAAAGAGAATTGACTTTATCATAAGTACAAATATGAATAGTAAAAATGTTCCTTAATGTTTAGAAAACATTACGAAACATGTTCTTTAAAACCTTTTACATATATACTCGTAAATGATTCATTATTCAACACAATATTTCCTGACGACCATTATTCTTATTATGTAAATTTCTTCTCTGTGCTAAATCCTGGCACTTTCAAAGAAATTTTAGTTTTTACTTAATCCTATTATTTCATTCCACCAATTATACATGGTTTGCAAGTTGCTCTACAAATAAATATATTTCTTTTCTCTTTAAAAAAATATATAGCTTGTTGAGAAACTTGCAATGCATTTCACTTTAAGCTACCATACAAATATCTCACTACACTAAAAGCGTTACACATATATAATAGCCAGATATAGAAAGAAGTGTGTATATATTTTTATAATTTCTTTCTATGAATTTTAGTTAATTTACACATAAGTAGCATGTCCAAGATAATTTTATAGCAGCTACAGAATTCATCCCATAAAATGGTAAAGTATTCTGAAATTGTTTTCCTATGATATGTAATGTCAATACTTAGATTGGTTTTATTATTTACGTAGCTAAGCTGACCGCTTAGAGATTTTATCTTCGGTATGTCATAGCTAATAAGTTGTTATATTTTAGTAATAATAATGGACAAATCGGGACCTCTAGCGTTGGTGAGGGCTTAGGTGAAATGGAATCAATTACATCTCTAGTTTCCTAATTCAGTCTCATAATTGCGCATACATAAGGTAAAAAGATGAATAATATTTTGGTTTTTCAAGAAGCGGTGAAAGCTTATATAGATTATTTATTAGCATAAAATAAAAACACTACAAATATTTCTGTATTAAAATGCATGGGTTGAAAAACAACGAAATAAAATGCTGTTAATTAAAGGTTGTTAAACACTTTGTTTTATAAACATGCTGTTTCACAGTTTTTAGAAGACATTTTTTTAATATGTACAAGGATTTTGATAATCACGTGCATGTATTTAATTTTAATTACCTTTGTTTATTAATTTTTGTACTGTTTATCTCAACTATGAATGCTAGTAAAAAATGTTCATTTGGGAATTGCATTTAAAAAAATATTGACTTGTAAATGCATACATTAGAAAGATGAAAATCGACAAAAATAAGCCGAGGAGTGGTTCCAAATGAGCAACAAGAAGTTAATTTTAAGTAGGATGTGATACGCACCTTGGGATTTGTTTTTTTCTTGAAATAATTATATAAATACACGAACGTATAAAAATTACTTACAACAATAATAGTTTGTACAAATATAGCGATAGCTCAATTAATATACTTTTTTGTTTTAAAGGAGTTTTAAAACATTTAAAACGATTAGAATATTGTAAATTAAATATCAAAAGTTTTATTTATTTTATTTTCAATTTTTACATTTTTTATTATTATATTAATAAAGTATATCTGGTCTTTAGGTATTTTATGAAATTAATTTCGGGGATTTGATTCCCTTGAACAATTAATGAATTTATTAATTTAAGATAGGCATAGTACGTAATATCTCGATGAAGATAGGTAATATAACTGTATTCGCATTTTAAAAACATATTCAATCAAATGAAATTGCTATTTAATACCGTCAACGCCTTAAAATATTGGTGAAATATACTTAACCTGATCTGATCATATTATAAGGAGGATTTTGGTTGGAGGAGTTAGGATATAGTGACACCTAGACAGAAAAACTTAATTTTTGTTTAATTAAATGTTGAACTTGTTAAAATTATAGCATATTTAGAGAAAAATTCAAACCAACTTATCACCCTATGCTTATATTTTGCTTGCAAAAATATTTTAAATTGTACTTGTAATTAAAAAAAAACAGATTTTTTTTAATTCATTGAGAATTAACGTGACATAGTTTTGTGTTTCTCAAATAATTTTTGACTAAGCACTTTATCTACTAAGCTCGTAAGATTATGATACATTACGAAAGATTTCTTAAACTTAATAAAAAGTGAAACTAAAGTAACTACATATATGAGAATGTTAACGCACGAGTATAGTACCTAATAGGTATTCATTAATTGAATTTATTCCAAGAACCTCTGTTATATCAGTAATAATATGGATAAACTTTCATTAAACATTCCTACACTCAGACATATCAGAGGACCGTTGTTATTGTTGACATGAAATTCATTACACATAAGAACAAACCTTACATATACATATATGTTAAACTATGAAACAATGGTTGAATGGCATAGGGACTCAGTATAGTTTTAGGAGTTGGCATAGCACGCAAATATGACTGTAACGAGTAGTATACGATGTACATGACAGCGAGGCGATAAATTCAATTTGGAACTAACAATTTTGACAGGCAGCTGAGTTGGGGCTGGTGCAATGCGAACGACGTTGACTGAAAAACAAATATAAATTTAATACTATAAAATAGGCTAGAACACTTGTTACTCTAGTAGTGCCATTTATACGTTAAATAGTTATATGTTATTTATTTCAGTTAACAAGAACTAAGTTAAAGTAGGCGTTTATAATCTTAAGAAATCAAATAAGAAATTGTTATCCTTCAATCATATTCATCATTCATCCTTATTTATACATGAGTATAAATAGAAAAGTTTCTGATTTCTCTGCCTCGATTGCATAAATCCTTCCTTAGTGGTATTTTTAGTACAACCACATACATAATATAGATATATAGGAGGATGCGTGGCATTGCGTCGCTGCGTCGTCGGTACTTTGAGTGGCAGGTTTAATTTGATTTCGTCACACGTGCTCGGATTTCAATTACATCTCGAATTAGAAATGATGTAAATATATTAATGTGCTCATTCAAGCGGCAAATGGTAAAGACTATCTCAAAACAATGTAGGTATATGTGTCTATATATATACTAATATTTCAAATAAATTTTCAATTTACTTTTACATTATTCTTATGTGCGACTAACTGAACGAACTTTGTCAAAAAAAGTAGCCTAACTTACTTCTAATATCATCAGCTAAGATACATATTTTTAATCCAAATATCAATGTTTTATAGTTACGAGTACCTTTCGTTTAGACTGAACGGTTAAGCTTCCGTAAAAACTATACTACTATTTACAAAATCGCCAAGTTTATTCTTAACTTAAATGGTGTTGGAAAGTTATAAAATTATAACGAAATATAGTTTTTAAAAATGATCTTACCAGTGACGGTATTATTTTGCACGTCAGCAAACCCTTCTCCTAAGCTTGCGTAGCTTGGTATTGTGCTTAAACAGGTGACGTCCACTGTTTCGTTCGGATGCAACTGTAAGCTCATCAATGGGAATGTCAGGGATGAATTGGTCAAAGACAAAGGCATTCCATGGTGGTGGCGACGCACACTCACTGTGCCGTGGGGTGTTGTTAGTCTTTCGTCTACCTGTAAGATTTTTATTTATTAAAATAAAGTCCTGTACATCTTTATATATATAATTCTTCTGTGAGTGTGTATGTCACTGAACTTCTCTCAAACGACTGGACCGATTTTGATGATTTTTTTTGTGTTTGTTCAAGGGGATCTGGGAATGGTTTAGATTCACAAAAACGACTGGACCAATTTTGATGAAATTTTTTGTGTGTGTTCAAGGGGATCTGGGAATGGTTTAGATTAACAAAAAACGTAAACGATGTTACGTGGGTCAGCTAGTATACACTTATAACGTTTTAAAAAATGTCTAATATTTCTATATAGTCCATCCTATATATAAATTCCCTATGTACCTATTTGGTTGTAGAAGATATAGATTATGTGGCAATAACATATTCAACTACCTATGAAGTTAATAAAAAAACCTAAGATTATCCGTTGGGGCATCGGGACTACCATTAAATGGCATAAAGTTTTGCAGTTTTATAGTTGCGTGAATATGGATATATTTTATTGCTATGCTTATTTATATTTATGTTTAAATTTGAATTGCGGTCGTTATTCAATTCAATTCAATCATTAAATGGGGCATTTCACGTCAAGCGGACAACGAAAAAAAAATAGGACATGAATTTTGTTTATACTCTGGTCAGTCATACTTCTAGTACACGTGGATGTGTGCACACTATTTTTTTCGTATGATGCTTTATTAATGAGTTGTGAGCTTTTAAAAATTTACTAAAAATAAAGTCTGTTATTTTTGGATACTTATTATTTGCATCAATCAATTTGTAAAAAAAGCTAAAAAGTATTGTTTCTTATAGTTAAATAGTGGAAATTATGAATTCCAATTTTTTTTTTACGTATAGTAAACCGGAAGTGAACATTTCAAATCGATGTTTGAATATCTTCGAGATTTTTTTTTAATATTTTAATCTTGAATTAACGCTTTAAATGTACTTATTCTTCACAAAAAAAAATTAAACGTGATCGCAAATAGTTTAGGAGTTAGAGTGGTTTTATTAATTGAGTGTGAAAGAGTATTAATTAAAATGGTAAATTTATTTTCATTTTTTTTCAAATTTACCATGTTTTATGTCATTGCCGTCTTTATAATAATAAACAGATGTCAACAGCGTAGTCTGATCATTATTCCAATCAAATTATTGCGCAGAGTCTTAGAGAATTAGTACATTAAAAGCATTAATTCATTTTTTTTTTAATTTCGCAGTTATTCAAATATCGATTTGAAATGTTCACTTCCGCTTTACTATACGTAAAAAAAAACAAATTTAGAATTGGATTAAAAAATCAAAATTTTCACTATTTAACTAGAAGAAACAATACTTAGTTGTTTTTACAAATTAATTGATGCAAATAATAAGTATTCAAAAATGACAGACTTCATTTTTAGTAAATTTTTAAAAGCTCATAACTCAGCAATAAATCATCATACGAAAAAAATATTTTGTGTACACATCCACGTGTACTAGAAGTATAACAAAATTCAAGACCTCATATTTTTTCCGTTGTCCACTTGACGTTAAATGCCCTAATTACTTCTTTGGTGCCCGGTATTTGTGTTTAATGTTTTCTTCATTTGATACCTATATAAGAATAGAAGCAAGTGACAGACTATTATCACTATTTATCCTGAAGAAAGGCGTGACTTTATGTGTATGTTACAATGAGGGCTTACTTTTAAATTACTTGGACTGTCTCTTTCATTATTATATTTTCGACCACTTAAAAAAAAACCACAGTGACTTTTGGCTTATTAACTCATGTTTTATCAGTGATCAGATATAATGATAAGAAAATATAAATAACACCTCACGTAGCTTTGTTCTTTTTGTCAACGGTTACACAAATACTTGGTCAATGCTCAATCGTGTTTTCTTTAAAGGTTAATAATCCTGAACACGCGATTCACGTCGCTTCTTATTATACAATTAAAAGTTATGGATTTCCTTAACAAATTAAGTTTTTATAATGCTTATGTAGACCATAACTAGTTATTTTTAATTAGATATCATTATATCGACGTTATGAAATGTAATTGACTCGGCGTACAAGATGAGTTGTATTTAAAATCACGAGAAAAACATATCATGGCTATGTAGTTCATTCAGCCTTTCAATAGCAATTAATATGTGTTGAGCATGCCGCGTAGATTATTTTTTCGAAAACTTATTGCTCTTTGTTTATTGCGATTTTCGTTGATTATTGTGTGATTTGTATCTTCATTTAAAACTAAGCTAACTATCTTCATTTTATACTAAGCTATTCTCTATATAGAATAATATTGTAATATAATTCAATAACAAAGTTGTTAGCAAGGAAAGTGATTAAAGTTTTTTCCAATTTAAATTATTTATAAAAATAATTTCGATAAGAGCTATTATTTACATTTACTTATCACTAGTTTATTTTACATACTGTTATTTTGGAAATGATTCAAAAGGTTTGTTTTATTCAAAATGCAATTTGTGTTTTTGATAAAACATTGATAATAATGAGTAATTATATAGCAGCGTAGCAAGTAAATGAAACAATTGCTTAAATACCGGAAGTGAAAACATACAAAGGGTGCTCTTATATTCAAATAACTTTTTTACAGAATGACCGTTTGGGTCTAGATATGTCTCAATTAAAGTGGAAATATAGTATTATGAATTACATTTTCCATTTGTATGTTTACTTTCATTTCTATTCCATCCTTTTTATTTAGGTACCTTATTTTCTCTTCATTGCCTTTAAACTTTTAGTCTATAACAATTAACGTACTTAATTATATCATAAATAAATAAATATTTCGGACATCTATTGTGGCTCTACTACCTACTACTCGTAGGTAGTAGAGCCACGCTGATTTCAGCATGAATGGGCCGGCTCGACCGGGGCGGTACTACCCTCGCACAGAAAATCAACGTAAAATGACAGCGTTCGTGCTGTCGTGTTTCGTTGGTGAGTGCGAGACCGGAGGCCCAAATAGTCTAGTCAACAAGTTCCATACTTGTTGACTAGACTAAATGATGCAGCAGCATCACTAGGCCGCCATGGTGTGGGTCACCATACTGCATTGCCTGCATTCGCAGTGAGTATGGTGACCGCCACTCTTGGATTCTGCTTATGCTTTCCATCAGGCAGAGTAGAGTCATTTTGGCAGGCCATACATAAAAAAAAAAAAAAAAAAAAATCTAACACACAACGCCATCTAGTCCCAAGCTAAGCAGAGCTTGTGTTATGGGTACTAGACAACTGAAATCAATACATATATACTTTTTTTTTGTAAATACATACATAGAAAACATCCAAACTCCGAAACAAATATTTGCAGATCATACAAACATTTGGTCCGACACGGGAATCGAACCCGAGACCTCATGATCAGCAGTCGCACACGCCAACCGCGAGACCAACGAGGCAGTTAAACATAGTATCTCTCTCTGTTTATTAAAAAAATACCGTGAGTTTGTTTGCCCTTTTCTTCTCATAAGGCTGAATCCCTTGGGTTTCCGAGGGGGCTGTCAATCGGAACAGGCTTATTGGTAATAGCTTTCGATAAGTATAATTTTATAATATTAATTTTGATTAATATTTGATAAAAAAAGATATTGTTGCTATTGTTTGTGTTGACTTTAAAGTCTACACAAGAGACAATTTTAAATCTCTCAAATTAAAGTTTTTGCTGGTGAATTTTTGAAGTCGGTAAAAAATTGGGATACCGGGTTATAAATAGATTGATGATTTATTTATGAAATCAAATTGTGAATATTGAGATTTCAATTTTATTGTCGACTAGCTGACCCGGCGGAGTTTCCTACCACCATATTTACGTATCTGTCTCAGCTTCCCATAGGCAGTGTACAGTTGCGGACAAAAAAAGATTTTTCCTGTTATCTTTCTAGCAAAAAAGAATGAAAGAAATCGGACTATGTATTATTGAATTACAACTAAGTACATATTTTGACTTTCATCCCCTCTCTCCAAGAAATCGTGCTGAATTTCGGGATAAAAAGTATCACATGTCCTACCTCGTAGTATGAACTCAAATCATGCCAAGTTTCATTTGAATCCATTAAGTAGTTTCAGCGTGATGCGCGGCCAAGATACAGACAGACAGACAAAAATGAAAAAAATTACAGTTTTGGCTTCAGTATCGATTATAGAGTCCTCCAATTTTTTTTTAAATATCTTCATTGTACAGAATTGGACCTGTTACATTATTATTATAATTATAGATGTTCTTATTTTACGACTAAATGCTGTGTTGTGTGTTATGCTGAGAAATATTGGCCTTCTGGGCTTTATCTGGATGTTTTTTTTTACGCACTTTTTTATGTTGTAGCTGCCTAAATGAAATTCCTGCATGAGCAGAATCCAGGGCAGAATGGTGGTCACCATCCTCAATTAGAATAAGGACAATGCAGCATGGTGACCTACACTATGGCGGCCTAGTGATATGCTTTTTCACGCTCGGCTTAAGGGACCCGGGTTCATAGTGGGACTTAAACACGTACGCTGGTAGCGAGTACCAGGTTTTGACCGCTCGGCACGGTTAGTCTGAGCTGGCATAGAATAGGAAAGAATGGCGCATTCTACCATCGGAGGCCAAGACAAATTTTGGGTCGCTGAGCCAGTGGAGTAAGTAAGTAAGTTCACATTAACTTAAAAATGGATCTATCGAGATTTCTTTTGTAAAAAAAAATATTGGTATGAAAAACACGAATGTGTTTACAACAAGTTAATATGATTATCTTGAGATCCTGACGCTTGTCACGATAAAAAGATGGTTAAAAAAAGAAGATGAGGCAATGGACGTAGAGATGGGGCCAGAAAGGCAAAATTTGACAATAAAATAACAATGAAAACATTGTTGACCCATTTAACATGAATCAGTGAAAAGGAGAGTACTTTGGAGTAGGAGCCGAGAAGAGGAGATTGGATTTTGAAAGAGATCTCTTATTAGACATATTTCTATTGTATATCTATCTCATTAATGAGAAAAACTATTCTCATTAGATCCTTCATGGATCTGGCCAAAGGCTCCTTTGCGAATGAGAAATGGAAATGATGATAAACCTTTTTATTCGGTACATTAACTGCATTTAACTATTTATAACATCTATTCAGTACCAATAACGCATGTTATGAAGTAATTATACATACTATGTTAGGTCTAGTTAGCGCTTTGTAGGTAATTGTTATTACTTTTTTGGAACCTAAAGTGGATACCGACTGAAATCATTTCTTATCATAATTCTATTAAGAATTGCACTAAGTTTTAGACTTGTATTTATATAAAATATTTGTGACTACTTAGTCTATGTATCTATCTAATACCATCCACGAGAAATCCTTGTTATATACATTCAGTCATAAAAGTATCGGGAATGGATCATTTTGTGTATGGTTCCAAATTATTATATTTTTGTTTTTTTTTTGTTGTTCTTAGGTTGGTACAACTGCTTTCCATTTTGGCGCGGAGTTTGAGTTGCATCTGTTGTTTAGGTATATTAAACACAGCTCTGTTTTTAGTTATATAATATCTAGTGTGTATTGCGAATTTCATAATGGACAAAAACATCGAACAAAGAGTTTGTCTTAAATTTTGCATCGCCAATGGAATTTCGTGTTTTGAGTCACTGAAAATATTACAGAAGGCTTACGGTGAATACGGTGACTTTATAAAAAAACACGTGCTTAGGAGTGGTACAAAACGTTCAAAAGCAGTCGGAATATGATGGAAGATTTGCCTCGCACCGATAGGTCGTCAACGTCTGCAACTGAAAAGTTAAAATCCCAAAAGTGAAGAAAATAGTGACTGAAAATCCTCATTCAGTTATCTCTCTCAACTTTGAGAGAGATAAACTTACTGTATCTCACGAGCCGATCCGTACCATTTTAAAAGAATCACTTGGGTATGAAACATGTTACCGCTCGGCTAGTCCCAAAAGACCTGAATTTTCTCTAAAAACTCAATCGCATGAGTGTCGCTGAGGACATGCTAGAACGAGTCAATGCCGACCCAACATTCATGAAACGCATTGTTACTGGTGATGAGACGTAGGTTTACGAGTTTGACATGCAAACTAGTTAACAAGCTTCGGAGTGGCACCTTCCAACTCGACCGAAACCGAAAAAAAAAGTCGATCAAAAGTCAGTCATTTTGACTGTTTTCTTTGACTCTGTCTCTTTGACACGGTGTTGTGCACGCGGAATTCTTGCCGGATGGTCAAACGGTAAATAAAAAATATTATTTGAGGGTTACGCGGCGTTTAAGAGAGCAAATTCGAAGAAAAAGGCCAGATTTGAGGCAAGAAAATTCTTGTATTTTGCAACACGATAATGCGCCTTCGCACAAGGCCATCATTGTGAACGAATCAAACACTCAACAATCACCATCGAGCAACCACCATTGTTAGATTTCGAACGTCATTATAATGGCAACATTTTTGATTGTCATGTTTTTGGTTTGACGTTTTGAGGTTAAAATATAGTACTGAAGAGAGGCTTTGTGTCAACGGTCGGCCATTGTCGTTTTGAGTGCCGTTTAATGAAAATTTAGCTGATTGTCCATACAGATTCGGTGTTTTCGTTGTTTACCGTTATGATTGGTCTGGTTTGGACACGCGATATTAGTTGTCGCGTCGATTAGGCGCGATCCGCGACAGTTAAAACGGGTGTATTATAATTGTAATACTTGGGAACCTGTACAGCCACTTAGGAGTTATGAATGTGTGACGACGCAGAGAGACTACCAAGAGGCCTCTTGGAACGCCGATATCAAGGAATTCACACATCTCCAGTAAGTGCTTGATATTACATTAGCTTAGAATAAGAACAGGGTGAAACGCCCTGGTTTAATTATTTTGCCAGTGAACAAGCTTAGCGATTGAATGCCTATACCATGGGCCCTATAGACATTGCAAATTTCACCCGGAACGCTACATTGGCGAAAGGATTGAACAACCATAGTGACCAGATATGGCTCCAGCAGACTTTTTTCTTTTTCCTAAACTCAAATTATCACTTCGTGGCATCCGTTTTCAATCGGTAGAAGTCAAAGGAGAATTTACAGCGAGAACTAAACTCAATTCCGGAAACAGCATGTAAAAATGTTTTGCTGATTCAATTATTCATTGGAGTAAGTGTATCGTTTCTGAAGGTGATAAAATAAATTTGGACGAATAACTAACATTTTGTGTATCATTGACCTTTTCCCGGTACTTTCTTGACAGAATAGTATAATATAACTAGCTGATCCCACAAACGTTGTTTTGCCATAAAAAAATTGGGGTATAAAAAATAGATGTTGGTCGATTCTCAGACCTACCCGATATGCACACCAAATTTCATAAAAATCGGTCCAGCCGTTTCAAAGGAGTATGGTAACTAACATTGTGACACGAGAATTTTATATATAATATATATATAATCTGAATCTCGAAAACTGTGCAACGATTTTCATGAAATTTAGTATGCAGGGGTTTCAGAAATTGTTATTATGGTACTGGTTACTTTAGTTCTGAAGTTCACTTGTTTTAAGTAATAAAAGGTAATACAAAACGTGCTTCTTTTTGAAACGAATTGTATCTTCATATTTACACATACCTTGTTATGATTTATAAACCAAGTAAGGTGGGGCGCAGGATGTGCGGGGGCGCTCTGACATGTCGCTTCTAGGTGTTCATTAGATAATAACTTTTTGTGCTTGATTTTTATCTTTGGACGGAATTTCTGACGAACTGAAAGCAAAATTGTATCTTTAGTAGATTGTTTCTTTGCGTAAAAGCTTCAACTCAAATACCGTAAGCAACAATGTGCGTTGAATTAGGCCACTGGAGCATACAGGATCAAATACTAATATATTAATTAAAAACTAATAAAATACTAATTAAAACCAATATTGATAGTGCGCCAGTAGTAAGTTTATCCTGAGGCCAGTTTTGCATGAAATACTATTTCAAATTACGACTTTTCCAATTCTAATTTGACATAATTTCAGTAAAAATTTGATGTGTTGTAATAAAAATATTTGATAGTAGAATATTTGTTGTTTTGTTTGTTCCTTTATTCCACAATAAATTAGGTATTTTATTTGACCTAAAGTAAGTTTGGTGAAGCTCAACATCTGATACATAAGTTTCACTTTTACTAAAAATATTTACAAATAGACTGAAACACTGATGCTCTTTTCTGGCAAAATCAACTTCGAAATACTCACCAATAACAGTCAATTCATGTATTTTCGAAACTTTGGAGTATAAAGGAGTTTCTAAAGCGATTTCACAGGCGTATGGACCCGATGCCGTGAAGTCGAGTCTGTCCAGTGTCACTGAAGTAGGTGACAAAGTGCTTAACTGCAAGTAAAAATTTAAGAAATTTTATGTAATATCATGATAGTCAAAGATATTTAAGACAATTTTTGTCATTAGTGACAAATATTGAAAAGACTTAATTATGTATATTGTCGGTCTAGGTCTAGGTTAATTATCGTTTGGGACAAAAAAAATTTCGTTTACAAAAACCGACTTCAAAAACTAAAGAGTATAAAATAACTTAAAGATTAAATTAAATACACCTCATATGCAAAAATATTGATGAAACACTATTATTTGTATGTGCTACCTATTCATAGGTTTGAAATCGGTGCCAAGCCAAATGTAAAGGGTATAGGGTAAAGGGTAAAGGGTTTCCTTCGATTTTCTTGGGATCCCATCATCAGATCCTGATATGGTGGCAATGGGACCATATAGGGAGCATACCCTTTTTAATACAAAAATAATTTTCAAAATCGGTCCACAATTGACGGAGGAATACTGATTCCTCCGTCAATTGTGGACCGATTTTGAAAATTATTAGTTATGTACACTGGTACATACATTAAAAAAAAATACCGATGAAATTGAGAACCTCCTCTTTTTGGAAGTTGGTTAAAAATGAGATAGAAGTGAATTTTTTCAATGAACATGAATAACCTCCCCTTCAACTGTAAGTCCTTACGAGTTTAGTTATTTATTTATAAACTTATTGCACAAGCTGTACAATGGTAGACGTAATGTACTTACGAGTTTAGTTATTTATTTATAAACTTATTGCACAAGCTGTACAATGGTAGACGTAATGTCATAAGGCATATTCTCTCCGAGTCAACCGTTGTAGAAATACGACGCGGTAGGTAAAAAAAAATATAGGTAATTCTATACAGTTCATGTGTATAAAAATGTGAATGTAAGCTTGTTTGTTACGCTTTCACGCAAAAACTAATTAACCGATCATCATGAAACTTTGTACACATATTCTTGGAGGTATTAGAAGTATCATAGGATACTTTTTATTAAATGTGAGTGGAGCCGCCGGCGAAAGCTAAAGAGATAAACCTTCATCCGTTAAAAGCAATGTACACAAATTTACTACCTACACGGTTTAAGCGAGTGGTTGTGATCTGTATAAAATATGTCCATAGTAATAAAAAAAAATAAAAAAAATATAATGCTAGCTGAACCCCGCAGTGTTACCCGCGGTTATTGTCGTACCCCGGGTTACGCGTCGGGGTGAAGATAGTCTAAAAAAAGTAGCTTAAGTTAATCCTTATAATCATCAGCTGCACAGTGTAACATCAGTGAAAGTCCCGTCAAAATCGGTACGACCGTTCCAGAGATTAGCCGGAACAAACAGACAGATAGACAGACAGACAAAAACTGTAAATAATGTTAATTAACCGACTTCCAAAAGGAGGAGGTTCTGAATTTCATCGTTTTTTTTTAAATGTATTTACATTGATTACTCCGTCAATTGTGGACCGATTTTGATATTCTGTAGACATCATTTAATTTTAAATGAAATGATGATGAGAGACTTGAGAAAGACTAAAAAGCGAAAAAAAAAAACGTTTAAAAAAAACTACTTCAAAAACTAAAAAGTATAAAATAACTTAATTTGTATGTGCTACCTATTCATAGGTTTGAAGTCGGTTTAGTATAATATGTACCGTGTTTACATACATATGCATTTAGTAAAAAGTGATTATTTTAATATTACAAACAGACACTACAATTTTATTTATTTATATAGATATATTATTATACAGGGTTAATTTTTGAGATGGGACAGCAAGGGCAGTCATTCTAGGGAATATGAGGGTAAATAAATAACACCGATATGAAATGCTTTTTCTTAACAATTCGTAGAAGCCTCATAACTTTTGTTTCTATAAAATACTTGGAAATATTACGAAGTTCAGTTTTGTTAAGACGCACTTGTCTGGTGTCTACCTTTTAAATTCTGAAACAAGTTAGGGAGGTTAGTCTCTCAAGCTGTCACCCGCGCCTAACTTCTATTTTTTCTCTGGTGAAAGTAAACAAAATACAAAAATCTTTATATTTTATAAAGATTTGTGTTTGATTAGTGTTTTATTTTTTTTCGTTTGCTTTTTAAAGTTAAAAGTGTGTCGCACGCTTTTTTATAATAAACTAGCTGTCCCACGCAACTTCGTTTGCGTCTCCTATTGCCCGTAGCGTGATCATTTTCCCCGTTTTTGAATTTCTTTTTATTGGTGCTCCGCTCCTATTGGTCGTAGCGTGATGATATATAGCCTATAGCTTTTCTCGGTAAATGTGCTATCTAACACTGAAAGAAATTTTCAAATCGGACCAGTAGTTCCGGAGATTAGCGTGTTCAAACAAACAAACAAACTCTTCAGCTTTATATAATAGTATAGATATAAATAACTGTTCAGATTAAGAAAATATATACCATGATCAACGTAATAATAACGTCACATGATTTAACATATTTTTATATTGTTACTAGCTGATTCGGCAAACATTGTTTTGCCATAAAAAATGGGGTTTAAAAAATAGATGTTGGTCGATTCTCAGACCTACCCGATATGCACACCATATTTCATAAAAATCGGTCCAGCCGTTTCAGAGGAGTATGGTAACTAACATTGTGACACGAGAATTTTATATATAAGATTATTAATATTTATTATAAGTATTATTTTTGACAATTATTGTCAGTTTTTAAAATTGTAATATTATGTAGGTTAAAATTAGTCCTTTCATGATCAAACCAAAGTTGTAAGTTGTTTTACATATAGAGAGTATGAAGCGTACACCATCTTATTCGCCAGACTAACAACAACGCTATATTTATTGTTAAATATAATTTGTTTTTATTTTTGTAATTTATGAATATATTGTAGGTACTATAGGTATTCACGTTTTTAAACGACATTATTAGTTTTCGGTTTATTCTACGGGTTTGCTAACCTGCATCTAATGGTATTCTATATACGTAATTTTCTGTAATGAAAGTAAACATAAAGGAGGAGAAGTCTGAAAAAATGTAACAAAATCACATACACCCAAATTTAATTTACCTTTTTCAATGAATTAATTTAATGAAATATTCAATCACACATCAAATAGTAGAAACGAAATTTTGAAAGAAACTGTTAGTATCCGACACAAACAAGAACTTAACTAAATATTTATTAAGCACTAGGTAGTATGAAACATCTAATATATAAAATGTTTAATCAATGTAAAGTGGAACTGCTTATTTTGAGTAATATACGTTAATAGCTAGTTTTAGCTTTGTACCATTGATGAAATCATTAAATGAATAAGGTGCGGCGGTGTAATGTATAGTGTGTGCTTACTAAGCAAATTTTTATTTATTTACTGATCTTCGATAAAACACGACGAAAATAAGGAACAATTATTATTATGTTTGAACTTACATTGATCTCCGCACCTGTGATGTTATAGAGCTCATAAGGTGGATCACGGCCTCGAACAAACTTCATAAGACGTTGACCATTCTTGAAAAACACCACCTATAAAGTAACTATATTTGTGTAACAATAAAATTATCTTCGCCTAGTTAATTGGATAACTTAAAATATATTATAAGATTAATTATCATAGTACACAGCTTTTCCATCTTGTACAGATTCAATTATTTATACTGTTTGTATTAAACATTATTTCAAACTTGTTATTTACTAGAAGAAATTTCATAATAATATATACCTAATATAAAATGATTCTTTTTATGGAATAAGGGGCAAATGAGCAGACATATCACCTGATGGTAAGCAATTACCACCGTCCATGAACACCCGCAATACCAGAGGCGTCACAAGTGCGTTGCCGGCCTTTGGGGGATGGGGAGGGGGATGGGGGGAGATGTTACATTTGTGAATTGACCAGAAGTCGGTCTACATATTTATTCGTAGAGGATGTACGTAGTAGCAAGAAAGCACTATGTTGGTAGCGTTTTTAAAATGCGTTCAGGCCTCAGAAGCAAATGTATTTTTTAATTAAACATTTTAATAAGTATTATAATAATTGTGTCTTACCTTATAGAGTGAATCAGGATCAACATTATGTTCACACTTTAAGACTGCGTTGTGTCGATGAACCACAAAACGAGGCGCGCGTAATTCAACCCATACCTCAGCCATGCCTGCCACTGTAGACAAAAATATATATATATACTATGTGTTGTAATCTATTCATCATAACTCAGTCTTCTGAAGCTAAAAACCAAGTAAACGCGTTAAAAACAAAAAATCTATACAAATAAATAAAATTAGAGTGTCTGTTTGTAATATTAAAATTACCGCTTTTTACTAAATGCACATGTGTGTATACATGTAGACATACATATATACCAACATAACATTTTTTAAAATTTTGATCTGTCTGTCTGTCTTTTTGTTCCAGCTAATCTCTGAAACGGCTGGACCGATTTTGACAGGTCTTTCATTGGCCGATAGCTGATCACATCATCGCATCATCGTATCGATACAGCGCATTAAGAAAACATACGACAGCGCCATCTACCGAAAATACACTGAACTACGGAGTAACGAAGAAAACTAAGAAACTACCAATCCTAAATCGCGCAGTGAAAGTTGTCGCGCCGATTATGATATATACAACATCCCAACATCAACCGTTGGGCAGTTGGCCCGTTAGGCATGATCACCTCGCCTGGTCGGAGGATCCTCCCTTTGTGTTGGAGGGACATCACACCCGTTCCCCCATAGCTAGATTTTAGGCTAGTTTTGTCCCGCGGCCAAGCCAGTGGTTGCGGTACAACTACACAAGTAAAATTTAACAAAAATAAAAACCGACTTCAAGGTTCGACTCGATATCTCTTGGATGCCATTATCAGATCTTAGTGTCCTTATCATGGTACCACTGTTGGGATATCTCCTTCCTATTAAAAAAAGAATCATCAAAATCGGTTCATAAACGACGATGTTATCCCCGAACACACATAAAAAAAATAAAAAAAATACGGTCGAATTGAGAAACCTCTTCCTTTTTTGAAGTCGGTTAAAAATAAAAAAAACACACCAGTCGAGTCGTCCCATATGGCTAGAAGTATCACTTACACAGTTGGAAATGTAAGATCTTCAGTTTTTTATTATATAAGATATATGATAAGATCTGATGATGGCATCCAAGAGAAATCGAGTCGAACCTTGAAGTCGGTTTTTATTTTGTTAAAATTTTACTTGTGTCGCTATACTGTGGTGCTTGGAATGTGGAAGCTACGTGTTGGTAGGATGGGACCACAATATGTACGCGGTCAGCCAATTCTGCCAGCTCTTCCAAAGATGCTTTCAGCTGGGAAGCGATGATTGCTTGCGTCCCTTGCGTAAGCGGCTCGAGCAAATGGTTTTCAAGAACTCCGCTGGTACACCGGGACCTGCCAAATTTTGAAAATGCTGTATAAATTGTGACCGCTTCCAATTCCCAAGCTCCTCACGGGTAAGCAGCTGTTTCACTTTCTTTTCGCGGCGCGCTGAGAGCCGCTTAGTTAACTCAGCCTTCAGATTGACGTATTTTCCGGTAGTAGGTGGTGAGGTGATGATGTCTTCCACCTCCACAGCATATTGTAGAGTTCCAATTGGGTAATGGTATGGTCTACCTGTTCGTATTGCTCGAGATATTCGCTAGAACGAATTGTCCTTCCAACTGAGCAAACCATAACGTCGGTTTTTAGGATAAAAGGGGGGTATCCGCACTCTGACGTGACATGATTCAGCGTAATCTTGTTCTTCTTTCGGCATTTTCACATTAGTACTTACCTTATATACCTTACCATATAAACCAGAACCACATAAGAACACTGGACGCGAAAGTCACTAAGACATTGAAGTCGTGGCTCGGGCTAGCGCCATCTGCAGACCCGTCAACGTTGTACAGGAGCTCGAATAATTTTGGAATGAAGTTAAAAAAACCTTCGGAACTCTACAAACACCTAAGAGTTACCAAAATGCATGTCTTGTCAAAATCCCAAGACGAAATCGTTAGATCCCTTCCAAAAGACAAAAATTCATCAGAGCTAGAGTCACGGCTCCAATTCCACAAAAAATTCATGATGGGTACGCAGTCCAGTAGAGTGGGATTGGGAAATGCTAGAAGACAGACCGACAAAGAGATAATAAAATCTTTCATACAACAAGATGAAAACGAGACCTACAAGGTGCACGCAATGAACCTAGAAATGCAGAATGAATGGTTAACTCTAGGAGAATTTTGTATCCCACCAGCTTTGAAATGGCGCACACTTTTATATGATTGGTCACCCGCCCTGTTAAAATTCTACCTCAACGCCTTTCAATTAACTCTCCCCGATCAAAGCAACCTAGTAAGGTGGGGAAAAGCTACAGAAAAGGCTTGTACGATGTGCAATGCGGCAATAGGTACAGCCAGGCACTTACTGACAGGTTGTAAGGCGCTATTAGACCGGGGTCATTATTCTCGTCGCCATGATAGGGTATTACTCATCATACGCGAAGCTATGAGTTTATCACTGGCGAGAGCGAAAAAAGGAATAACAACAAACATAAAAACTAACATCGCGTTTGTAAAGGAAGGCTCAACAAAAAAGACTTCACTCACACAAAAGCCGTACTCAATTATAAATACCGCCAGTGACTGGACATTATTAGTGGACACGTATGAAAATCACTACAGAATACCGGAGGATATCTGTGCCTCGGCGTCCAGACCGGACATATTTCTTTATGCATTGTCAATTAAGCGTGTAGTACTAGTAGAACTCACGGTGCCGTGGGAAACGAACATCCCTAAAGACCACGCTTTAAAAAGAAACAAGTACTTTGACTTAACCAACGAAATAACTAAAAATGGTTATGTCGTTGCGCTGTATGCCGTGGAAGTGGGTGCGAGGGGTATACCAGCGAAATCCCTCTATAACCTGCTTAAAGACCTTGGATTGCCAAGAGCTTCAGTAAGCTCTTTTCTTGAACGAATATCCAAAGCGGCATTGCTAGGCTCACTTCAAATATGGTTAGGTAAAGGGGGTAACACAGCGGACAGTGGAGGTGAGCGTTGACGCGTCGTAAGGAGTGCTCCTTAAACCTAAACCTGGGTCGCAATTCCCAGGCACTGTCGAAGTCGCATGTGTTGCCCCCATCTATCACGCGATGGACCCGGCACCCGCACGGTGAATCCATGGAACGCTAAGAAATAGGTCCTCGTGTAGTTCGGGGTCACCAGATATAGGTTCGTGCCAGTTTCTCATTTAACGAGTACGAGTACGTCGCG
Organism: Diaphora mendica; assembly: GCA_949125395.1. NCBI lineage: Eukaryota > Metazoa > Arthropoda > Insecta > Lepidoptera > Erebidae > Diaphora > Diaphora mendica. The sequence goes on from OX421319.1 coordinate 6,799,893, forward strand.
AGAACAGAAGAGAAACTGTCCCCTGTTTCCGATCGCGCCACTTTATAAAGACTTCGTCCCCACTTCGTTATGGAACCGTTCGATAGTGGCACATGAATACCCTCATTCCGACATATATATATATAGAATAATAAATAAAATTAAATATTTAAATAATTACAAAGTATAAATTTATTTATTAACACAAAGAAAATTGATGAAATTATTAAATGCAATACAATATAGGGTCCGCTGCACCCGCTACATATGGTTTACGATTATGATTCACTTTAATTTCACATTGAATCAACAGTCGTGGCTTTCAACAATCGATCAAAGAAAACTAATAGAATTAGTTAATTTCTGAATCAGACTATTTGTACCACCCATACAACTGAAGTTTGTACATGTTTTTAAAGATTACCATCATTAATTTTAATATCAGAAACTTCACATTCATATAACGTAGATTATACATGAATAGAACAAGTGCCGTGCACTCTCAGACGACAAAGGTCTTCTCATAACAAGGTACTTGCAGGCATTAGCGCAAGTCACCTAGTCGACTTTACGATGATCATCTTGCCCGGCCTACCAACTAAATGAGGTCGTATTTTACATCTATCCTCGCGATCCGCTGTTACAAACGCGCTGTGTAAATTTAAACTTTCATCTAAATTCTTCCTTGTGATTTGCAGATTATATTATCAACGTAATTTACGCTGTTGTATGAATTTAAAATCTATACAATTAATTAAACTTTGTTGTTTGTTCTATTGCTAAAACAGCACAGAATAAAATAATAGTTTTAAATTAGTAAATGAAATTTTGTCGAGTCGTCAAAATATAACTAACTTTTTGTATTGAATTTGGACTTAGATGAGGTGTTGTTTTTTATATTTATTCCCTTTCGAAAAATGTGTTTAAAAAAACAAAACCTATTAGCGATGCTCATGCAGTTGTATTAAATACATAATTTGATCACAATATAGTTTTGAGTTTGAATATTTTAAAGTTATTGTTTCTAACTTTAAAAATGGTAATATACTACACAGCCGTTTAATATATATTTCAAGATTTTAAAAATGGGTGAAAGAACAATGGTAAAATCATAGTTGATAGAATTATTAAGCGTCCAGAAGTGTCTTAATGTTGAATGAATACTAAATAATTTTATTAGTTTTTCCTCAGATTACAAAATAAAGCTAGATAGAACGTACCTAACCAATAATATTAAGCCATTTATTAATAATTAGGGGTGCGTGACAACCAGTAGCGACACTGTAGGGACACATTCCAAAAGCAGTTCCTGTTTTTTCTTAATGTTATTATTAGAAAAATAGGTATTTGATATTAACAGTTTCATTTAAATCATTATCAATCATCAACAACCCATAATGTCCCACTGCTGGGCTCGGGTCTCCTCTCCGGAGAGGGTTAAGGCCATACGTACCCACGCAGGTCAAGTCCGGGTTGGGGACTGACAAGACAACGTTGTGGCTACCTAATCTTGCCGTTGGATGTTTTTAAGCCACCCAAAGGCCTCCAAGCTACACGAATGTTCAATACCAAATCATCAATTTGGTTATAGGTAGTATAAACTATAATATAATAATGGCAACACTAGTTTTGTCGGATATGCGTAGTAGTTGTCAAATGTTAAAAGACTCGTATATAAGGCTATGAGGAAAAGATGGCTTCCGCGTTGATATAGATTAAAACCTGGAGTTTTGTTGAGCTATTATAATTAACGAGTGTTTGTGGCCGTTCTGTTACGATAATCGGAAGTATCGTCGGTCCCTCGTATGGTCGAGATGTTATGTGGCCGTGTGGTGCGCTAAAATAGAATAGCGCCGGTACCCTCGAGTGGAATGTTCGGATAGCACGTGTTGACTCGGAACATCGCCGGGGTACCCCTGGCATCAATGGAGGTTAGCTGCCATCATACATAAGGTCAGTCAAGCTTGTATATTATTAAAGAGGTGTAGCGCCTCACGATACCCAGTCACCAGGTGGATTGTTTTGCGACTTGCTGGCTATACCTATGAGCCCGTATGACTAGCAAGGGTTCATCGGGAACGCAACCCTGGTGATTGAATTCAACGACACTTTCACGTTGCACATTTTTGGAACGAAGTTCCTTATGGGGCGTTGCGGAGGGGTACCTTGCCGGCAAAAAACGTCCATTACGTAAGATACTACAGAAGATAATACAGAAGGAACTTCGTTCCTATCTGGTGTCCCACGACACCACACGACTTTTTTTAATCTCAGATCGCTTTAGGAAAGTAATTTATCAAAATTTACTATTTTTAAGGGACCAAACGGGTATATGGTCCGCCTGATAGAATAGCATATAATATACAGGGTTGCTGGTTAAGTCGACCTATTCCCGTTAAGGGCGTGTAGTTTACATCGTATCTGACTGATTCCACTATGAAACACCCTTTCTATCCTAAATCTAACCGTTTTTGAGGTATTTGAATTAAATTGTTTTTTACAAAAAAAAATCGGCTGTCAGCTTATGATCAAATTATGATAAGAACGAAGTTTCTTATCGTAAAATATAATAATATATTTAACTTACAGATGGCGCTATACTCATTTTTTTAAATCTTACGCTTTTTTTTTTTATAGTGAGCTGCTAAAATGACTCTGCCCTGTCTGATGGTAAGCATGAGCAGAATCCAAGAGTGGTGGTCACCATCCTCATTGCGAATAAGGACAATGCAGCATGGTGACCGACACTATGGCGGCCTGGTGAGATGCTTTAACGTTTCCGCAACGCCCCATAAGGAACTTCGTTCCAAAAAAAGGATTTTCACAACATCCACACTCAGAAGAGATTAGCTAAATAAAGGCTATTAACAAAACACAACAATTGTCAACATGAACATAACGTAATTTTATCGGTTAAGTAATTTGCATAGCCAGAACTGTGGCGCAATAAAAGTATTAATAAAAAATTAGCCATTACTCAAAATATTTCTCTAGACTATTATGGGTCTCAAAGTAGATTAGACTTTCGGAGTCGTGATGCACGTGTTGAACAGACAGTTAAATATTCAGAATCTATAAAATTCGACAACTATTAAAGGCACTTTGTTTATAGCCTCCTGATTCTAGAGACCACGGTCCACGCTAGCTTCGGTCTTAGCGTTCAGACATAATTCTACTGATTGTATCGTCGCACCACCGCGCACCGGCGGCGGCCACTGGCTCGCGTGCATGAACCAAATGTCCGAAACTGCGGTTAGTCTCGAATTCATTAATATATTATTACTGTCTCTACGACAATCTAATCAGTAGGTTATTGTCTTGATATACTTAAATAGATCGAAAAAGTGTGGAATTTTCCTAGAAAATATTGACTACTTGCTGACAACCAAACTTTCCCCCGTCTCTGTTGGATACAAAATGGAAGTTTTTAAGGGAGCTTTCTTCCCTAAGTGGTAACGCAGAATGAACAATGTTTCCTTCTTTGTATAGTAAATTGAGTAACTAACTCGCCGCCCTCATTCGCCGTCGCTCGCCGTTTGAACTATATTACGTTAGCAGAACCTCGTAAGTTTGTGTTTTTGAGCAGAATAAATAATGCAAAATTATTTGTTGTATGTATTGTGCTACCAACAAAACATTCATTATTAATTATACTCCGACCGTAAGTAATATTTAATAGAAACGCTATCATTAAACATATACAGCCTTCTCAAACTACGAAATTTCTCGTTTCCTAATTTAATTTTAAGTCTCGTTTCGAACAATATAATATGTTGAATACATATTATTTGTTAATTACACTGTGGTTTCGTAAATTCAACGTTGAGAATCCTTCATAAAGGAAAGGAGCAATGAATCTTTTAAGTTTTACATATTTGTTCCCTTCAATACAAAAAGTCAAACCTTTTTTCATCTACATACATGCTTTAAAAAACTATGGACTTTTGGTTAAGGTGTATTCTATCAGTTTATAGATTCTATTTTAAATAGTTTATTTTAATATCAGTGTACCCTTTTACGAAAAAGGGTCATCTTAGATTAAGTAAAATAATAATATGTAAGTGCAAGTGGTGCATCTGCTGATCTCAAATCATCTCTGGCAAACAAAATATCACGAATAGCGGTAATAGGCGTGCCGCGTACTTAGCCGCCCATAAATGTTTGAATTTCTAACTGTACTATTGATCGATGATTTCTAATGTTTTATTTTTTTTAAACATCAAAACTCATTAATTGATGAAGTCGCGTATCAATTATTTTTTATCTCAAATAGAAGTTCGTTGTCAGTAGCAAAATGGAATTAACACGAAAAGATTTTATAGTCCATTGAATGTTACTTTTTTTGGCTTAGCGTGCGTTTCTCAAAGGACGCAATTTTATTTTTTAACCGACTTCAAAAAAAGAGGAGGTTCTCAATTCGACTGTATTTTTTTTTATGTTTGTTACCTCATAACTTTTGACTGGGTGAACCGATTTTAATAATTCTTTTTTTATTTGAATGCTGGTGCTTCCCGAATGGACCCATTCAAATTTGGTCGAGATTTAGGTCGTTTTTTTTTTGTTAAAATTTGTAGGTAATTATTAGTTATTGTTATTGTAAAGTTTAATTCAAGTTTGTGAGATTTTGCAACCCTTGTCCCCCCATCTTGGGCCACCATCTTGAAAAAAGGGGGCAAATGGTTTTTATCGTTTGTAGCAACTCCAAATGTAACTTTTCAATGGACTATTAGAGCAATTATTTTTTATGATTTTAAAAGTTCATTCCCTCCGCAAGACTGCACTGCTCGTGGGAGGTGCTACTTTTGGGAGGGAAGCACCACATTGGAACCTTATTTGAACATTGTAAGGCGTTGGTATGTGTGCTATTTTAGTACGAAATACGTAAGTCGATAATCATATAACTTGATCATAGTGCTCCACATCTTTAATCGGTCATTAATCATGGGATTAAAATAAGTATTTCATTTAAATTCAAAGTGACTTACTTGACTTAAGGTCCTATGTCCCCTAGATGGGGCAGAGGGCGTCCACAGTGCATCGCCATCCCGCTCTGTCTTGAGCGTCTCGCTTGATTTCGCTCCAGGTCTTGCCAATTGCCTTCGCTTCATCGATGACAGTCCGCCGCCAGGTTTGTTTTGGACGGCCACGCTTGCGTTTTCCTTGGGGATTCCAGTCTAGGGCTTGCCTCGGGATGTGGTTGGAATCTCTTCGGAGGGTGTGGCCTATCCAGCCCCATTTGCGTCGTTTGATTTGTTGGTCAATCGTGACTTCATCGCAGCGATCCCACAAGTTAGCGTTGGATATTCTCTCGGGCCAGAATATACCGAGTATATGGCGAAGGCATCGGTTCACGAAGACCTGAAGTTGATGCGAGATAACCTTTGTGACCTTCCACGTCTCGCACCCGTATAGCAATACGGTCTTCACGTTAGACCGGAATATTTTGAGATTGACTCTCCGTGTCAGTTTCCGTGATTGCCAAACGGGTCGCAGCTGCGCAAAGGTTGCTCGTGCTTTGGCGATCCGGGAAGCGATGTCCTCTTCAGTTCCTCCAGTTTCTGACACGCAGCTGCCGAGGTAGGTAAACTTGTGGACGCGTTCCACTGCCTCTGTGCCGATGACCAAAGGGAAAGAACTCGTTGCCCCGCACCTTATTTCCTGTGTCTTCCTGGTGTTGATCTTTAGCCCCGTCTTTGCCGCCTCCACATGTAGGTCATCTAACTTAGCCTGCATATCTGCGCGAGTGTGGCTTAAGAGGCATATGTCGTCGGCATAGTCCAAATCTTCTAGGACGTTGGTTATGCCCCATTCTATACCGCGGCGTTTGTTGTTTGTGGTGTTGTGCAGAAAGCCAAGAACGACCAAGAAGAGAAGCGGCGAAAGGAGGCACCCCTGTCGTACGCCTGCGTGCACCTTTATGTCCTCCGAGACGAGTCCGTTGTGCGTCGCTTTGCAAGAATAATTCTTGTATAAGGCTCCTGTGATGTTGATGATCTTCTCGGGGACACCCACCTCGCGTAGACGGGACCAGATGCTAGCCCATCTCACCGTATCAAAGGCTTTTTCGAAATCTACAAAGGTAAGATACACCTCCCTTTGCCATTCTGATGCCTGTTCCAGTATAATACGGAGAGTGTTAATCTGGTCTGTACACGATCGGTTCGGACGGAATCCTGCCTGCTCACTGCGAATTAGAGGGTCAACAGCCCTCGAAAGCCGATCCAAAATTACTTTGCAGAGCACCTTGGAAGGGATCGAAAGCAAAGTAATGCCTCTCCAGTTGCTGCATTGACTGAGGTCCCCCTTTTTTGGCACGGTGATAAGGAGGCCTTTGTTCCAGTCATCCGGTAGTTCTTCGTCTTGCCAGACGCGCCGTAGTAGGGGCGTCAGGGCATTAGCAGCGGAAGCCACATCTGCCTTCAGCATCTCAGCCGTAATAAGGTCGACTCCCGGGGCCTTGCCGTATTTGAGGGAGCGAATGGCGTGTATTACTTCCTCTTCAGTCGGTGGGGAGCAGTCAATGTTTAAAAGTTGCAGAGGCAGACTGCTTTCAGGCGTGGTATTAGCGGGGTCATCCGGGATGCGGAAGATTTCCTGGAAGTGCTCCTGCCAGCGTCGCAGTTGCCCTTCCGATGTCACAATTAGGTCACCCTCCTTGCTTTTCAGCGGTTTCTTTCTGACGCTTCGTTTCCCTGAGAGAATCTTAGTGGCTTTGTACATCTCCTTCAGATTGCCGGTGTCCGCTGCTCGTTGGGCTCCATCAGCAATACCATCAGCCCACACTCTTCTATCCCGACGGGTACTGCGATAGATCCTCTTACGAATCTGCCGGTATTGCTGTCTGAGGTCTTCTTGTACAGATGTCTCAGTTGCTGCAATAAGTTTGAGGTGAAGCTGTCGTCGCTGTTCAATGAGGTCCCAAGTTACATGTGACATCCACTCTTCTCTGGTGTGTGTTTTATGTCCTAGAACGATGGAGCTGGTTTCTGTATAGACCATTTTGAAGCGATTCCACTCCTCGTCGACAGTTGTGGTGTTTGCATCGAGAGCGGCGAATCGGTTCCTAAGCTCCAGTCTAAAAGTGTCTCGGATGTCCGGGTTTTTCAGTTTGCTCACATCAAAACTTCGGCTTGTTTTTGTGGTGTCAGTGGACGCTCGGGATGCTGATACCTTCAATCGGACTTCAGCGACGACAAGGTGGTGGTCACTATCAATATCAGCACCCCTGCGATTACGCACATCAAGCAGTGACGTTCGCCATTTAGAGCTGATAGCGAGATGGTCGATTTGATTTTTGGTGACGCCATCGGGTGAGTTCCAAGTGTATTTGTGATGATCTCCGTGTATAAATAAAGTCCCTCCGATGGTTAGGTCATTGTTCTGGCAGAACTCCAGGAAACTGTAATGTATTCGGGAACTCCAGGAACAGTAGGGATACGGAATAAATTACACACCAACTTATGATGACAACGTATATTGGCAGATTGAAGTACTTGTCACAAAATACAACAGATGTCTATGATCTACCCACATTTATACATATATCACACCTCCACCACAAATACACAAAAAAAAAGAATAAATACAAAAATAACAAAAACAGATAAAGTTCAGTATACAATACAATTCATAATTATTATGTAACTTGGAACCTATCTACAGGTCTACGTATACGCCTGGAATAACGTTTCACGGGTGAATCAGCTGGCGATGGTGGTGTAGGTAATTCACATTCAGTATGTACTCCACTCTCACCTCCACCAGAGATATCACCTTGTGATATCTCTTCTTTCCCCTCGTTTGGTAGTTCAATGTCAATCCTCTCACCCGTCAAAGACTTACTTGAACCTTCGTCATTAGGAACGGTAACATCAGATAGGCAGGATCGTCGACGCATTTGATCGATATGTCTTTTAATTAATTGATCCCCCTCCGCTACTACTGAGTATCTGCGTGCGCTATCCGCCCCTGCTACTGTGCCCTTTACCCATTTATCGCGGGCACCATAACCACGAACCCAAACTGACTCGCCCTTATTGAAATTACGGTGCAACCCGCCTGCATTTTCCATTTGCCGTTTTTGGACATCATGGACCCTATCTTCTACTACACGATCCGTACGTAACAAATCCAACCTTGAACGCAATGACCGTTTCTGGAGTAGCATAGCCGGAGATTCACCGGTTGTACTATGTGCAGTATTTCGATAAGCAAGTAGAAAGGCCTGCAAAGCAGCGTCAACGTCAATCTTATCCTTGTAAGCCTTTTTAATTGCTCGTTTGCACAATTTTACTGCATTCTCCGCGGCACCGTTTGAAGACGGATGATAAGCAGGCGAAAACCGCTGTTTAATACCATTATTAGCTAAGAAGTTTTTAAATTCTATGCTAGTGAACGGTGGACCTTGGTCCGAAACTAACTCTTCTGGTAATCCAAATCTTGCAAAGGTGGACCTTAGTATTTTAATTACATTAGACGCATTAGTACGAGACATTTCAAATACTTCAATCCATTTTGATGCTGAATCCAAAATAATTAAAAAAGTTAACCCTTGGTACGGCCCCAAGAAGTCTATATGTAATCTACTCCACGGCCGGGCTAAATACGGCCACGGTTGTATCGGAGCTCGTGGCGCCGCGTCCGCTACAACTGCACACGTTTCGCATTGCTTACATAGCGCTTCGACATCCGAGTCGATGTTAGGCCACCATACGTAACTACGAGCTAATCCTTTAGTCTTAACAATTCCCGTGTGACTACTATGTAATTGTTTTAATACGTTCTTTCTTAAAGAATTTGGAATCACCATACGATATCCCCACATTATACACCCACATTCGGTATATAACTCATGGCGTCTAACAAAGTAAGGTTTCATTTGATCTTCGAGACATGTCGCGGGCCACCCTGATTGTATGTAGGCTAAAACTCTACTGAGGATTTTATCGCGGGCAGTTTCCTGCCTAACGTCTTTACTTGTAATCGGTAAGAAGTTTTCAACAAAATTAACGTAAGTATTTTCGTTCGATACCGTTACATTACATTTGCCGTGCGATAAACGGGACAATGCATCCGCACTATTTTTACTCGAAGGAATATATTCTATCTCATACGTATACCCAGATAATAATACTGCCCAACGCTGTAATCTCGAAGCGGCCATGACTGGTATACCTGCCTTATTGCCAAAAATATATGTCAGAGGCTTGTGATCGGTTCTCAACACGAACTTCCTTCCATAAAGATATTGATGAAACTTTCGAATGCCGTAAACAATAGCAAGAGCCTCTCGGTCTATTTGAGAATAAGCCCGTTCTGCTACTGTGAGTGCCCGTGACGCATACGCCACTGGTCGCTCGCCGCGTGGAGTTATGTGTGAAATAACCGCGCCGATCCCTACACTACTCGCATCCGTTGTCAACACAATGGGTAATTCCGGTGTATAGTGCATCAATATTTCACTACTAACCAGTAACTGTTTGATTTTCTGAAATGCGACCTGACACGCTTCATCCCAATGAAAATCAACACCTATCTTGAGTAAATTGTACAAAGGAGCTAGTATAGTACTTACATTTTTTACAAATTTCCCATAATACATAATCATACCTATAAATGCTCGTAACTCTGTAATATTGGTGGGTGCCTGTGTCTCAACAATAGCCTTTACCTTATCTGGACATGTATGAATACCGTCTTTACTAATCGTATGACCTAGATAATTAACCGATTTGGCAAAGAAGACACACTTTTCTTTTTTTACTCGCAACCCATATTTCTGTAAGCAATCAAATACCATACATAAATTACTTATATGCTCCCGGGCTGTAAATCCCGTAATAATAATATCATCTAAGAATATGCCCACATGAGGCATATGACCAAATAATTTTTCAAGGTGTCTTTGAAATATGCCTGGACTCGAAGACAGCCCGTATACTAACCTATTATACATGAATAGACCCTTGTGTGTATTAATTACTGTGTATTTCTTAGTATCGTCCAATTCGAACTGCGCGTAAGCTTGTGACAAATCAATTTTACTATACCGTTGACCCCCCTCTAAACGTAACAGCAGTTCTTCTACTCTAGGCAAAGGATAACGGTCAATTTCTATCACCTTATTTAACGTTAATTTATAATCTGCACAAATTCTGATGTTACCATCCTTTTTAACAACTGGTACTATAGGTGTTGCCCAGTCCGAACGATCGACGGGTGAGAGAATGCCATCACTCACCAGCTGCGCCAGCGTGCGCTCCACCGGGCCGCGCAGCGCGTACGCCAGGGGGCGCGCGCGCATGAACACCGGCCTCGCGCCCTCACGCACGTGAATGCTCACCGACCCACCCGTGAAACGCCCCAAGCCTTCCGCAAACACTTCACAATATCTGGAACTAAAAGCGTCCACATTAAATACATCGTCATTACAATATAATGAAAAATTATTCGAATCATATTCGACAATAGGTAACTGTATTTTTAACTCGGCCATCCATTGACGACCTAAAAGGACGGTTTTCCCATTTTCTACAACAAACAAGTCTAATATCTTTGACACATTTTTATACCTCACTAATGGCTTTATCACCCCTATCGGCTTTACTGACTCGCCTGTATAATAACGGAATGTTAGTGGACTAGACGTGAGACACAGTTGGCTAAACAGCTTATTATAGCATTCCCAGCTTATACAGGATACGGCACTACCTGTATCGCATTCCATTTGTAAATCTTTACCGTTAACATTTAATGTCATAAAAATAGGCTTACACATTGAGGCTGACAATGAATAATTATCAATGAAAATTACCTCCTCGCTTGCTGTATCACTTTCATCCGTGCCATGCCCAACATCTACATGATGTGCACCCGTTATATTAGGACACATACGCCGCAAATGCCCTCGCCGATTACACACTCGACAAGTATACCGTGCATACTTGCATGTGCCTGTTTCGTGGCGCGCTCCGCACACACGACATTGTTGCTGTAGCTGCGCACGCTCCCCAGGAGCCGGCGCTGTCGATGGCCGGGGCGCCGCACGCCACCCGCGACCGTTCGACGCTCCGACAGCGGTGCCCCGCACGTTGACCGCTAACGCCTGACATTCGACTCCCGTCACACAGGTATCGCCCGCTGACTTTCTCTGACCTTCAACCACTGCTGCGTCCTTCTCTGCCGCCTCTAAGCTCATAGCCAGCTTATATGCTTTGCAGAAATCTAACTGACTTTCTGCAAACAACCGTTGTCGTATAAGATCACTAGATATACCGCAAACCAATTGATCCCTCAGGCTTTCCTCGAGCCAACTCCCAAATTCACATGTTTTAGACATTTTCTTTAACACCGCTGTATATGCCGATATAGACTCACCGTTCATTTGTTTTCTAGCTCTAAACTTATAACGTTCAGCTAACTCACTCGGTTTAGGCTGTAGATGTTTTTCCATAATGTTAGTTATTTCCGAAAAAGTTTTACTTTTTGGTTTGGACGGTGTACACAGATTAACTAAAAGTTCATAACTCTCGGCACCCATTACCGTAATTAGCGTAGGCACTTGTAGTTCAGTCGATATTTTATTAACAATAAAATATTGTTCCAACCGCTCCACATACAAACGCCAATCGTCATTATCTATTTTGAATTCGGAGATCTTACCGATCGACATGATGTATTTTATGTGTTCCACTAATCACTAATACACTATTTATTACGCGTATTGTTCAATCTCGTCGCCACTGTAATGTATTCGGGAACTCCAGGAACAGTAGGGATACGGAATAAATTACACACCAACTTATGATGACAACGTATATTGGCAGATTGAAGTACTTGTCACAAAATACAACAGATGTCTATGATCTACCCACATTTATACATATATCACAGAAACGTTCCCCGTTCTCGTTGCGCAGTCCTAACCCGTTTTTGCCCATATGTCTCTCACAGCCTGCGTTGTTTGCACCAACTTTTGCGTTCAAGTCACCCATGACGATTACTATGTCCTGTTTGCGGATGTTCCGGAGTGTGGCGTTTAGTGCGTTATAGAAATCGTCCTTGAGCTCCTCGCTTGCACTGTTGGTAGGCGCGTAGCATTGAACAACGCTGATTTTTCGGGCCTTGGTGTAGAAACGGGCCGTGATAATTCGGTCTGAGATCGGTTTCCAGTCCAGAAGCCCACGTTTTGCCACATCAGAGAGTAGGAATCCCACGCCATGTTCTCGGGTATCCTCTTCATCCTCCTTCCCTGAGTACAGTAGTGTGAGTCCTCTGGACGTTCTCAGTTCTCCGAATCCATTTCTGCGTACTTCACTGAGGCCGAGTATTTGCAGTTTGTACCTTAGCATCTCTGCTTCTGCTTGGGCTAGTCGATTTTCGTCGCTCAGGGTTCGCACATTCCAGCAAGCAATTCGTGTCCGTGTTTTCATGCCAAAAGTCGTTGGTGTAAGATCGGTCCGGTTTTGCACTGTTTCTGTTTCATGAATCTGTTATATTCAGGTAAGCGAGTGATTAGCCCACTATACCCTAGCCCATCGATGGGGTTGCCACCTTTTAGCCTACGGGCAGGCTCGGTTTTATTCGGGTTTCCTCCCTAGTGAGTAACTTCTGTTTTGAGGCGCAGAAAGTTCGCCTTTCGCCCTGCATCCTCGGCTCATCTGCATCTCTTGGTGGCGGCGCGCATCTGCGCGGATGCAGCAGTTTCCAGGGGGACGAGCGTGGACGTGGATGACTCGGACTGGTCAGGGCTCTGCTTTGTTGGTGTTCCGCCACTTGGCACCGCGGATGGTTTCTTGGCATTTTGTAGGTAATGCTGTTCTCACTACAAGCGATTCCCACCAAGACCATACCCTAACTTCCCACCCCACCCCATTCAAAGTACCTAACCAAATATTCTGATTAAACCTCAAAGTATCTCTCCTTGGGCAGTTGCTAAATTAGGTCCCTAAAGTTCATTCTCATTTACCTATTTGCTAGCAAAGGTATAAGCATAAACTAATATTCTGTAATTCTTACCTGTATCACTTTTAAGGTGTGTTTATCGAGAGAAAACAGTAAGGAGGTCTACGCAACTCGTACCCCTTTGAGCTGAGGCCCGTACCGAATCAGTAATGTTGAGGGCGCCAGAGAAGTACCTCATTTCTGAGCAGTCAGAGTCGCTGCATACACCGGTTCACCGTGTATTTAGTGTTGTTCGTGTCATTGACCACAAAACCTTGTGTGCAGCCGTCTTGTCGTGACGCCGGGTTCACCCAAATTGGACAGAAGTGGATAGACCTCTATCCACTGGATCACAATGGGACTCATGGAACAAGAGGGGCCTCCGCGTAATCTAGAGTTACTCGTAAAAACCTAGCACCTTAATGACCTCGAAAACGATGATGGCCAGGCCAGAAAATTACGTTTATATTTTTTTTATGTTGACTTTAGGTTCCAGGAGAATTTTGTTTAATTCATCTTAAAATATCCGAATAAATACCTATATAAAATTATACATATTTTGCTCATGAGATATTCGCAGAATAAAATACAAAAAACATTGAGACAGCAGGCACTACAACAACAGCCCAAAAAGCCTAAACTTGCAAAAGTAGTGCATCTCACGAACATTTTTAACCGACTTCATAATAGAAGCAGGTTCTCAATTCGACTGTATTTTTTATATGTTTTCTACCTCCGAACTGGGTGAACCAATTTTGATATTTTTTTTATTTTAAAGCTCGTGCTTTCCCTAGGGTCCCATTTTAATCTGGTCCAGTTCTTGAAATCGTTTTTATTTTTGTAAAATTTTTTGTTTATTTAATTTTATAAGCTACAACACAATAACAAAATATTACTATCATTTACACAACTGTTTCGTCAGCTATTAATTAGAACTAAGAATTTATTATGTCATTATGTGTCATACCCGTTCTTAATGAACGTCGTTCGAGCAATCAAATGTATCGAGAAGGTATTGTGTACTACGTAAATTTAACATTTTAGGGTTAATTTCTCGAAATACACGGCTCACAAAATATGTGCATTACGTCGAGACTTAGAGTGTATTAATCTGGTCGACATTATTTTAATATATAAATTCACATCTAGTAGTGGATGAGCAATTACATGTTAGTACCGCAGTAGTTCGTGTAATAAAGTCAACATGTGTGATAATGGTTTGGTATTCATTGGTAGGATAAATCGTTTTGAATAATTGGTAACAACAAAGTTAGTAAAAACAAACTGAACCGTGTAAAACACGCATGTTAATGGATTTTCCATAAGCAAAGCTCCTCCCTGCCCGAATATTTGGGGAGGACTTGTGTGCGTGTGTGTGTAAGATACATATTTAACATTTAGGTAATGCTAAGTAAGATAATACATCATTTAGTACTTTTTTTACCTTTTGTTTTGTTTTTTTTTGTTAAATACTATTATTGGTAAGCATCAAGATTAAAGTGAACGGATAATATAAAAATTAAAGTGAAGGAGTAAGCTTAAAAAGTAAATAACTTGTGGAGGGACGGGTGTGTCATGTCCCTCCAACGGTTGATGTTGGGATGTTGTATGTGCCGCCGTGGAGGCTCTCCAGCCGGTCATCCTCGAGTGGGCAGGGCGGCAGCACCGGACCCTTTCCTTCCGACTGACGCAGGTCCTTTCCGGGCACGGTTGCTTCGGGAAGTACCTGCACTCGGTCGCTAGGAGGGAATTGAGTCCCGCCTGCCACCACTGCGACTGCAGTGAGGACTCGGCCCAGCATACGCTGGCGATTTGCCCCGCTTGGGCGTCGCAGCGCCGGGCCCTCACTGCAGTCATCGGAGGAGATCTCTCGCCACCGGCCGTCATACGCTCCATGGCTGGTAGCGACAGCAGTTTTACCACGGTCGCAACCTTCTGCGAAGACGTAATCTCGCAGAAGGAGGTGGCGGAGAAGGCCCGGGAGGATGATATCCACTCGGACCCAATCCGCCGCCGGCGAACCGGGCGGCGAAGGCGCGCCTACCAGCGCCTCATGCCGCCCTGAGTGTGGCCGCGGATGGTCGGGACGGGCTTTCCCTTCCATCCGCTATAGTGGCCGCCCGCGAGGAGGCGACGTTACGCGTGTGCCGTACGTCGCCTAAATCGAGATGTTAACAGCTGATGGTGCCCGCTTTTATGCGGGCAAGCGCTGGGAGGGGTCCGGACGTGTTAATAACTGCAATTCCCGGATTCCTCCCTTCACAGGCGCAGAGTGGCACACCGTGTGGTTTTAGTCGGTTCGAGTCCGACACACCGCCCCGCCGCAAGCCCCGGTGGGGTGACGGTCCGAGGGGATTTCCACACGTTAAAAAAAAAAAAAAAAAAAAAAAAAATGGGATGCTGTATGTATCTTAATTGACGCGCGAACTTTCACTGCGCGATTCAGGATTTGTAGTTTCTTAGTTTCCTTCTTTACTCCGTGTAAATTATTCACTTCAGTGTAAATTATTCTTACGAACTCCACTTACACACACACACACAAAATGTGTTTGTGGATTGTCGACGCTTCAAAATTGTCTAAATGTCTTGAACCTTTAGCATGAGTTCACCGTTTGTATGTTTAGTTCGCTCACTGCTACTGGAGATCGGCGTAATATTTTAAATCGTTACGTGCTATGTTTTTCCATAGAAATTTTCTACTACACAAACATCAAACAGCACACACACAACCCATTTGACACCGTAGTATAGTAGGTCAAAATCTCCTTTCCAAGGAAAGCAATGGACTATTAGAGGCTGTTGATGAATGATGATAAAATAACTACATAAATTAGTTTAACATTACGTCTTTGGTTACAGGATATTTATTTTTCTGTACATACTAGAGACAGCTCTATATGAAGCTTGTCTTATAAATGTTATTAGAATTTCATGCCAAATTTCATTAAAACGTGAATATGTATCTTTGAGTTTGATGACTGTGTCAGTTGCTTGACTATAAATTGAACGATCGTAAAAGAGACTTATTCAACCTAGACAATGTTCGTGTCAGTAAGTAGGCAACATTGTAATTTTACTCTTAGGTTAGTTGCTGTTTCCAGTAAACTACGGATAGGTGTGATAGATATAGTGTTATTTGCTAAAGGCTATTCATTCAATTTTAAACTTTAAAGATAACTAGAAAAATATAACTCTACAAAAATTAACACAATCGTCTGCCTCATGAAGAGTGCTCCAAGGAATTGTTCAGTCTAATGCAGACCGCAAGTTCTTGAAATAGATATATGTATATATATATATTAGTTGACCCTGGCAACTTCATCTATGTTTCTTTTCAATCTTGCTTGGCTCATATTGGTCTAAGCGTGAAGTTAACTATCCTATCTTAGGCACGCAAGCAAAATACACATTAAAGAAAAAACGTGAAAGTCAGTTAGAAAATTTCTAAGTTTCTCGAATAAACTCAATTCTGCAGCTTCTACCTTGTATAAAAGTATGGAACACATACTATACCTACAGTTCATAGTTCACATTATGGGAAAAGGCTATTTTCATCTGGGGGCTCGGTCATGCCCCGCCAAGACGAGCCAAGCGAAGCGCAAGGGCACGACCTACCTTTTCTCGAAGTGTTTCGTCGTTTTTTTGAACCCTCATAACTTTGGTTCCCGATATACCAGATCGTTCAAATTCTCAGGATATGATGTTGACAACAGACTAATGAAACATAAAAGTTTCAATTGCATAGCTCTGATACTTTAGATTTTATTGATACCTAAAAAACGCCGATTTCGTCACTGACACACTGATGATCATCAAAACTGTTAGGGTACTTCCTGAAGTTTAGTATACAAACAACAAAAAAAATCATAAACCTATTACTTTTGCCCCCCAACCCCCAAATTTGGGAAGTGGCAGTTTGTATGAGACTTTCACTAATTTTTAGGCTAGAGGTTTTACTTTTGGTATACGGACTTTTTCGAAATAAGAAAGAAGATGTACAAGAAATACACCCCAAAAAAAGAAAAAAAAAAACTGCCTTAAGCAATGTACAAAAAGAAATGAAATGCCACCAAAAACATTAAAAAAATGTAAAATGTTGCCAAGACGACTGCATATGCATTACCCTGTGAAAAAGATATCAGATATCGTGTAGAGCCAAGGTTCTACACGCCCTAACTCTACCAACCTTAACGTCATAAACTCTACATCTCATTAAACATGTATGGCTTGGCTGTTTCGTTCGTTATTTCTTCAAAATATTAGTATAACATTACTTTAGAAACTAGATATTTGCAAACACAAAATGCGTTCGTTTCCCCTTCGTGACGGTATGGTAGCGAAACGGCGAAGCCATGTATTTTTACTGAGATGTAGAGTTTATGAAGTTAGGGTTGGTAGAGTTAGGGCGTGTAGATTCAGAACCTTGGCTGTACATGAGATCTGATATCTTTTCACAGGGTAATGCATATGCAGTCGTCTAGACAACGTTTTACATGATAATGTTTTTGGTGGGATTTTGTTGTTGCCTATGAGTTAAAAGCTAATTAGTAATAAAATAACGTGATTGATAATGCGATAACGTTTTAACAAGTTTTTTTTTGTTAGTTCAAGCCATATTTAAATACTCAAAAACCATAATAACTTTCATTATCTGAAAAAAATATAGAAGGAAATAATACCTAAACAACAAACAAATTTTAATTCTTCACACTTAAATACATTTAAAAAAATATTAGAAGACATATTTTACTGATAATAGTGACCAGAAAACATAAATCGTAAAGCATTTTCGAATTTTTCTACTACCTAGATAGTCAATTTGAATATCCAAAGTCAATGATAAAATAAATAATCCCTTGAACACATTTCAGCTTCAAAGACTCCAGAGACAATTCGTCTTTTCAAAACAAAATCAAGTGGAACTGTTAATAAAAATGTTGACTTAGTTTCAAGCTGTTTGTTCAGAAGAGTGGACGTTCGTCTTTAAACCGATAAAATGTAAATTCTATGCCTGGTTCCTTTATTCGGCAGATGGAGATTCCGACTCATCCTACGGAAACGAGAAATTGATTCAGTAGACCATTCTGTTTCCGATGCTTTTATTTATAGTACACTATAATACTAGTTTTTCGTTTTCGTCGTATTATTTTCAGTCTAATTCTTTTGATTCTTAGTTTCATTACTAGTATTTAAACTTTATGCTACAAGAAGGACCCTGATACTGCCGCCTGCGGTATTCTCGGACTAATACGACCTTCAAGAAAAAAGCGTACTCCTTAAAAGGCTGGTAATGCACTCGTAACGCCTGTGGCGTTGCGGGTGTCACGATTAGGCGTACGTCTGCTCGTTTGCCCCATTTTTTTTTTCAATGGGTAGTATATTCTACATTAAAAAGATGTACAATTCAGAATTTTATTTCACTTCACATAAAATTTTGAAAGCATAAACTAAAGCATCACAAAACATTTAAAAAAACTTGAATGTAACTAGTCTTATAAAACGCTTTTTAAATAAATTATTTCTTAAATATTTTAATACCTATGGTTCATATCTTTTATATAAAAATCAATTGCTGTTCGATTTTCTCGCTAAAACTCGAGAGCGGCTCAGCCGATTTAGCTGATTTTGGTTTTGAAATGTTTGTCGTAGTCCAGGGAAGGTTTAAACGTTGAAAAATTAAAAAAAATAACTTGAAAATCCAAATGTCACGTGTACGAAGGAGCGCACAGCTAGTAATAAATAAATTAATCTTTGAAGTTTAGTGGAGTACATTTCTTACGTTTGTAATTACTGTTACAAAATACCCAAACAGCTTATTTAGAGATTTAGAGGAGTGCGTGTAAGCGGTACCCAGATAACTTATGAGGACATTATATCCGGTAGAAAAGCCGCATAAAAAACATTAGATTTTTTTAGACAACTCCTGAGTTAGGAATATACATCCTATGTCGCGGGGAAATTTACAAACATACATAAAACGGACACAAATAACACCCAGACTCAGAATCGGTGCAGTGTTTTACACGAGAAAACGTAACAGATAGACAGAGTTACGTTCGAATTTATAATATTAGTTTGGAAGTATGTATTAACCTTTAAATTTTGAAAACAAGTAAGTATTGTCCCATGTGGTATTTGAACCCACAACACTTGATGCACACTCGAAAGCGGCGTAGCGACCGCTTAAACCACTAGACCATCCGTGCAGGCTTTTTGCAGTGTGCTTTTTGCAGTCAATTATCTTGGTCCTATTTTCACTTTCATTTATTGAAATAGGATTAAAACTAGTACAGAACAGGTGTCATCATTGCTGGTAGTGTTTGACAGTCATAAATCAAAGCTAATTTATTGTGTTGTGTTATGATTTACATTACTTGACGTTTTTATTTAATTTATTTTCATTTTACATATATTTATTTGTGGTTAAGGTGAGACATAGTTCAGAATGGCGGAGTGGCATGTATTTTTTATTTATATAAATATTAAATTCGTACATGAATGACCGGAGCGCTTTTTTACATTCAAAACTTGCTACTGTCGAGGAGGTCGAAATTAAATGATTACCTTGAATTATTAAAAAAAATATTATAACGTGATATCTTTAGTTCGATTCAATTAAGTACACGTAGCCCTATTCTCATCAGATCATAATTAACTTAAAAACGTTGCTAGTAACATAGCAAAGAATACGAGCCTTGTTGTATCTCTTCTAACAACTTTTATACAAAACTAGCTTTTGCCCGCGGCTCCATCACCTGTATGTGGTTTATCGCGGTAAAGAGTAGCCTATGTCCTTTCTCAAGAATCAAAGTATCTATCTCCATGGGGAATTACATTGAAATCGGTGCAGCGTTTAACCCGAGAAATCGAAACAGACAGACAGAGTTACGTTCGAATTAATAATATTAGTATGGAAGTACATATTAACCTTTAAATCACGAAAAAAACCCAAGCGATGTAAATATGAACTATTTTTTAGTTAACACCTTTTATTTTTGAAAGGGGGTTTTTGCAAAAA
This sequence comes from Diaphora mendica, assembly GCA_949125395.1. Lineage (NCBI taxonomy): Eukaryota > Metazoa > Arthropoda > Insecta > Lepidoptera > Erebidae > Diaphora > Diaphora mendica. Next base: position 6,819,832 of record OX421319.1, read on the forward strand.
AATACTAGCGCACATTTGTAAGTAAACATGTATTATTCATACTTATGCCAGTATATTTAAGCTAGTCATATAATTTAATATCCAAACAAAAGAAAATTCAATTATAAACATGTGAACCAATGCTCCTAATTATAAGTTGTAAAGGTTAGGCGTATAAATTTCATCCTACTTCGATTCGTTTACCAGATACCCTTCTTAGTTATCCGTTGTTATTATAAACGAGGGATTGTTATTTTTTGTTTAATGGTTTGACAGAGGATTCAGTAATTGGTACATTTTCTGTGGTAAAACGTAACTTCAACAAATGAGTCAAAAGTTAGATATAATATTGTACAATATTCCGCATTTCTTAGTTGTGTGAATAGGTAATGGGCGGCTATGAGGGTTCAACTAACAAAGAATATTTTTGATTTGTTCATCCTTACGTCAGCGGTTTAGTTGACCAGAAGTTTTCAGGCTTATTTATAAAAAAAACCGGACAACTGCGAGTCGGACTCACCCACTGAGGGTTCCGTAAGTAGAACCATTATAAATAGTTCAGGAATCGAAAATGTATAAGGTAATTACAATTGTTTTAGATTTTTTATTTCACAGACTTCGGAGGCAAGGAGAGGAACGGTATTTTTTAATATTTTTCAGTATAAATAAGAAATAATGCGTCGTTAAAAATAAATAAAATACATTTTGCAATGTGCACATGCACATCAAGCCCTTTCATATGATACCCCATTTGAACTAGTAGTTTCAATTTGAAATTTCGACCTCCTATAAAATATAGACCCCCTACTTTTTTATTTAATTACAAATGTATGGTTTTGAGATTATTCCCTATATTTGTGGTCCCTTACGATGTTTCTTGCTACATTTTATAGTTCTAGGTCAACGGGAAGTGCCCTATGAGTTTTAATATCCTTGGGAGTGTTAAAATATGCGGTTTTGTTGAATAAACGGCCGTATGTTTTTTTACATAAACTTAGAGGTTTGATTTTTTCACAACTTCAAGGGACCACAGACCTCACCGAGAGCCCTTGCGGCACTTTATCAGTGGCGTAAGAAGGCGCAGAAGTTGGGTCAGAGTCCTGAGGATCGAAAATCGAAGTTTAGAAATCCCAGGTCAGCCAGGCCCTCGTGGAGGAGTGGAAGGAATGACTTGGGCATCCGAGCGCTAAGCACCCCGTTATTGCGGCAATAAGACCCATTACGGAGAATTGGCTCGGGAGGCATCTCGGGACCCTCTGATCTCATACCTGCTGGCGCAGTTAATCACTTATTCATGTATTTTAGTAAAATTTATAGTTTTAGTAAGTATTTTTGTATAAGTATACAACTAAAAATGTGTTAGTTGTTTGATATTCATGAGTTTGGTGTCTTTGTATATTTTGGTTGTCATCATTCATCATCAATCATAATGAAATAGCATGTTGTTGATCTTTGTCTGTGCAATTTGCAAGTTCATTAGATTTGTTTTGAAAACATAACTTGAAGAGGGTGCAGTCAAAATATAATAATGCTTTTGGTACTGGTTTTATAAACATCTGGTTAACGAGTGAAAATTTCTCGCATCATCGTCATCCTAATCTCACATCATTTCCCCTGGCACACTTGGCTAAGGCCCGTGTGTTAGATGTAGCTTCCCCTTTAAAATAAAAGGAAAACCAGGAAAGGTATAAAATATAATAATAATAATATCTTTATTTATTTCTTCTCACAAAAACAAGACCTTATGCTATAAGATAATGAGTAGAACTTAATGAAAATACAGTTCATTTGCGGTCTAGTTTATGCGAGGAGCTGGTGTCTATTTTAGTTATAGACCTGTTTCAAATGTAGGTACAGATATACAGATCACCAGGACCTCACCCCACGTTAAAGAATTAATATTTGACTTAACATTAGAATACAGTAGTAACATACACGAAAGTTTATATCTAGTTGATAAGGAGACTACGTTATGTTATTATGATTATTTTCTTTTCATATATAATTAATTGATTTGTCGTAGGTTCTTGAACACATACATTAATTTACGCGTTCTTCCTGCGATGAGCTCAATATATTCCGTGAAACTTAGACTACTATCTAACATTACTCCTTAATACTTGATTGAGTTTGTCCTTTCTATTTTGGAACAATGACATGTTTTTTTTATACAATATGGCAAAGATTACCGCCGCCCATGGACACCTGCAACACCAGAAGCGTCACAAGTGCGTTGCCGGCCTTTTGGAGATGGGGGGGGCGGGGGGCAGGGGTCGGAGGATTGGTGTATGGGCTTCTCTGTGGTACGCCAAAATGGACTAATAATAATAATTCATCGCTTGTGAGATTATGAATTTTGACACTCTGCTTTATTTCAGTGAGATAACTTTGAAATAGTTTCAACTGGCAGTTCCTTATTCCCAAGTACTCAAGCTTTCTCAATAAGATAGGAATAGAGACTGTGTCGAACGCTTTGGCAAGATCTAGAAAAATCCCTATAGTTTTAGTTTTATTATCGAGATTATTTACCACAAAGCTAGTTAAGTCACGAACTGCTTCTGTAGTTGATCGATTAGACCTGAATCCATATTGAGCCGAAGGTAGCATTATGTTTTCCTCGAGATATTTAACTAACCGTTTGTTTATTACTCGCTCCAGTATCTTTGACAAGTTAAGTTAAAAGTATTGAAATGGGCCTGTAGTTTTCAACACAATCTCTATCACCACCCTTGTGAATTGGAAAAATCTTTGACCTCTTAAGAGCTGTGGGGAATACGCAAGTCAAAAACGAAAGGCTACATAAGAATGCAATGGGTTTAATTAAAATATCTTTATTCTTTTTAATAATGTCAGCAGAGATCATGTTCAGTCCTACAGTACTCTTACTCTTCAGACCATTAATGCTCAATTTGATCAGTAGGTAGCAGTGTGAACGAATTAGGGAACGATTTTAGTATTTCAGATTGATTGTTTGGTGTATAAATAATATTTTCAGCTGGTGTTTTACCCACGTTTACAAAATATTCGTTGATGTTGTTAATAGACGTTATGGGGTCATTGACAACTGGGGAGTCCTTTGTTTTAGCAGTATATGTAATTTCTTTTATAGCTTTCCAAACTTCCTTGCTGGTTCTATTTAATTTTTGCAGCTGAAATCTGTTATATTCCCCTTTCCAGTTCTTCAATAAAGCGTTGCAATAATTTATATACCTCTTGTACGTGATTTCTTGTATTTCGTCAATGTCAACGTCGTACAATGGCAGTAGTATGTAAGACTTTTATGCCGTCTTACGTGTCTTATAGTAGGGATTGTTTTGGTTGGGTTGGTGGTATCATCGGCGGTAGCAGTTTGGATTCATTTCATTTGAATTTGTTCTTTGACTTTGATTTAACTCCCCTTTTCGACGAGGCACATAATAGTACTTCCTCTGACAACCCTGTTAGCAATCAAGTCGCTGATGATGTTCTTCAACTTCCCCCTTCAAACTGCACGCGTTAACCAGATGTTTATAATTACCAGTACCAAAAGCGTTATTACAGTTACAGTGGTTGCAACTTTTGAGATGAGTTTGGATTCTTTTGTTGGTGATCTAAAAATATGATAGATGCGTGAAATAGTCGAAATGATTCGCTTTGCAGGTGTTAATAAGTAGATTATAGATTTATATAATACCATATCAAATTAAAATATAAAATTAAAACATCTATTCAAAATTTGATATACTTCATGTAATTATGTGAATTGTAGGTACAATGACGGACTTAATGGAATAGGCAGTCTCTGTGTCAACCTTAGGGTAGTGCAGAAATGTGTAACTGGATTCACTAGAAATTAATGTGTAAAGAAAGAAAATTATTGAGAAGTTGGACAGAAAAGAGGAGACAAATAATCGTACCTATAAAAGATAAATACCTACGTACTGAATACTACACATACATAAATACTTATTACAATCGAATCCTTCATATTACAGAAATACAAATTCAACAGTTGATTTGCTAACACTGCGTAAGATATTCCTATAAAACCTCCGAACGAGATTATTTCATTCCGCAGCTCATTATATATTCGGGTCGCAACAGAACCCCACACAAAAATGTCGTCTTCACTTCATGTTTATTTTGTGTGTTGGCGTGGGATTTTAATAATTTGTACCTATTTTTGATACAAATACTGTGCGAAGTGTTATACGCTTTAATAGTGCCAAAAATCTGATTTATAAATGTTTGATCTACATCGTTTACAGCCTTGTTTTTTATGTTATAAAATAAAATTATATTCTAAAGCACTATACTTTTTATTTTTGAAATAAACAATACAAACGAAACTATGTAAACGCATATTTAATTTATTTTAGAACCCGTTATGTTGACACGAAGGTTTAAAACGGCAGATGATGATGATTATGAAAGCTGGATAATTCGAAAAAGATTGTCGATTTTAAATATTTGACGGTATACCTATTCTATCTATACTTATCTATCTATCTATATACTTATAATAAAAATGTAACAGGTCCAGTTCTGTACATTAAAGATATTTTGAAATTTTTTTTTGGAGGGCTCTCTGCTTCAGTATGGATATACTGAAGCCAAAACTGTAATTTTTTTCATTTTTGTCTATCTGTCTGTCCGTCTGTCTGTCTGTCTGTCTGTATCTTGGCCGCGCATCACGCCGAAACTACTGAATGAATTCAAATGAAACTTGGCATGATTTGAGTTCATCCTACGAGGTAGGACATAGAATACTTTTTATCCCGAAATTCAGCACGGTTTCCTGGAGAGAGGGGATGAAAGTCAACATATGTACTTAGTTGTAATTCAATAACACATAGTCCGATTTCTTTCATTATTTTTTTTTTTTTTTTATGTTTGGCCCGCCAAAATGACTCTGCTCTGCATGATGGAAAACATAAGCAGAATCCAAGAGTGGTGGTCACCATACTCACTGCGAATGCAGACAGTGCAGTATGGCGACCCACACTATGGCGGCCTAGTGATGCTACTGCATCTTTTAGTCCAGTCAACAAGTATGAAACTTGTTGACTAGACTAATTGGGCCCCCGGTCTCGCACTCACCAACGAAACACGACAGCACGATCGCTGTCATTTTACGTTGATTTTCTGTGCGAGGGTAGTACCGCCCCGGTCGAGCCGGCCCGTTCGTGCTGAGATCAGCGTGGCTCTACTACCAGATTCGGCATTAAGTCTGCAACAATATGACTGTCTTGGCGGTGCGCAACATGTATTGTAGTTACTTAGAACAACAGATGATTGACATTGCAAAGAACAGATTGATTTAGTCCGTTGAAGTTTCTAATGATACCCTTTATATCGAATTCCATTTAGATATTTAGAAGTTAACGTGGAATATAAGAACTCGCACTATTCTATATAAGAACTCGTACTATTCTTACATAATTGCTGTTATTGCTGTAATATGTTTTTGCTAGAAAGAAAAAAAATAAAAGATAACGGGAAAACATTTTTTTTTGTTCGCGACTGTACACTGTCTGTGGGAAGCTGAGGCAGATATGTAAATATGGCGGTACGAAGTTCGCCGGGTCAGCTATCTATACTTATAATAAAAATGTAACAGGTCAAATTCTGTACATTGAAGATATTTTGAAAATTTTTTTTGGAGGGCACTCTGTTATCGATACTGAAACCAAAACTATTTTTTTTTTCATTTTTGTCTGTCTGTCTGTCTGTCTGTCTGTCTGTCTGTCTGTCTGTCTGTATCTTGGCCGCGCATCACGCCGAAACTACTGAATGGATTCAAATGAAACTTGGCATGATTTGAGTTCATACTCCGAGGTAGGACATAGGATACTTTTTATTCCGAAATTCCGGACGGTTTCCCTGTGAGGGGGGATAAAAGTCAAAATATGTACTTGGTTGTAATTCAATGACACGTGATTTCATTCATTCTTTTTTTGCTAGACAGCAAGTACTTTAAATATTGTTCCGTGATCTATTTATACATATATCCCGTATAATAAATCTGTAGACGTTGAGTTTGCTTAAAACAGCGACATCTCTTGGAATCAAGTAACTAACTTTACAATAGGTACGTAATATGATTTTCTTTTGAACGTATAATAAAAATGTGATGTAACAGATCAATTCTGTACATTAAAGAAATTTAGATGTTTTAACGGGAGGGCTCTCTAATCGTTACTGAAGCAATTAAATTTTATTGAAAATTGTTTCTAAACTTAACAACGACATCTATTGGAATTAAGTAACACTAACTTCACAGTAGGATGTACCTATCCTATATACGAGTAATCCATATATGATTAATTTTTAAAGTAGGTATAATAAAAAAAAAACATTAATTCTGTACATTAGAGAAATTTAGATTTTTTTCGGGAGGACGCTCTTATCGATTCTGAACCAAAAACTAAAATACCATAATAACGTTAAATGGTCATTGTAAAGGAGCAAGGTCCAAATGTATGAAGGAAGACGACTTTTCAGTAGACTGTATTTAATTTGCTGGTTTTACAGTAATAGATTACTAGAAAAAACTTGCAAAGTTGACAAAACAATTTGTATATCTTCTTCTTCTCTTATATCCTATAAAAAGCAGCCAAGTGCGAGTCGGACTCGCCCATGAAGGGTTCCGCAGCAGCAAGTAGCATAATACAATTTTTATTTTATTTTTATATTTGTGTTGATTGAATGAAAGGTAAATTGCAGTTTACGATTTATGACGTATTAAAAAAAAACTAATTACTAGATTTCGTTCAAACCAATTTTCGTTGGAAGTTTGCATGGTAATGTACATCATATATTTTTTTTAGATTTATCATTCTCTTATTTTAAAAGTAACAGGGGGGGGGGGACACATTTTACCACTTTGGAAGTGTCTCTCGCGCAAACTAATCAGTTTAGAAAAGTATGATATTAGAAACCTCAATATCATTTTCGAAGACCTACCCACACCCACACGTATGGGTTTGATGAAAAAAAATTTTTGAGTTTCAGTTCTAAGTATGGGGACCCCCATAATTTATTGTTTTTTTTCTATTTTTGTGTGAAAATCTTAATGCGGTTCACAGAATACATCTTCTTACCAAGTTTCAACATTATAGGTTTTATAGTTTCGGAAAAAAGTGGCTGTGACATACGGACGGACAGACAGACAGACATGACGAATCTATAAGGGTTCCGTTTTTTACCTTTCGCACGGAACCCTAAAAATGAATTGCTGTTCGTTTGTCTCGCTAAAACTCGAGAACCGCCGGGCCGATTTAGCTGATTTAGGTTTTGAAATGTTTGCCGTGGTTCAGGGAAGGTTTAAACGGTGAGAAAATATAGAAAAATTGCGGGGAAGATAATAAAAACAACAATTTCCTTTTGCCCATAAAAACTGTTCTACCAACTTTCCTGTCAAACTTTTGACTGTCAAATTGAAGCACTTATTAAATTAAGGGTTTTAAATAGGCATCATATATTATTACACGAATGAAATTAAGGGTTTTAAATAGACACCACATATTATTTATATATTATTATCGCGTATTTTAATATTATTATTTTGATGGTTGTTATTGTTGGTTCATTCAGAAATTGTCATTGTATCGACATATTTTGTTGGTTGTCACTGCTTAGAATGCAAATAAAAATGGTAAAGATATTAGATATTATTTTTAAAATTCAGTATCAACATATCTATTTATATAAAAATGTATCGCCGAAATGTTAGTACGCGCATAACTTCCGATCGGCTGCACCAAATTAAATGATTCTTTTTTTATGTGTAGGACCTTATTGTTAGGACAAGGTTTGTGTATAAGAAAAATTAAAAGATAGCGGGCAAAGTATTTTTTTTTGTCCGCGACGTCTATCTGTATCTTGGCCGCGCATCACGCTGAAACTACTGAATGGATTAAAATGAAACTTGGCACGATTTGAGTTCATACTACGAGGTAGGACATAGATTTTTTTTTTAATTTAATTTTTTTTTAATAACGGGAAAAGTCTTTTTCTTTGTCCACGACTGTACACTGCCTGTAGGAAGCTGAGACCAGCTGAGACAGATATGTAAATATGGCGGTACGAAGTTTATTTTTATTCTACCCTTCCTGAATATTTTCGCTCCATTTCTATTCTTCTCTTCCTGAACATTTTCACCGTATTCCTATTCTTCTCTTCCTGAACATTTTCGCCCTAATTCTATTCTACCCTTTCCTGAATATTTTCGCTTTATTTCTATTCTTTCCTTCCTGAACATTTTCGCCCTATTCTTATTCTTCCTTTCCTGAAAATTTACGCCCTATTTCTATTCTTCCCTTCCTATTCAAAGTGCTGCAGCTTTCAGAATTTACTTATAGACAAGTCTGTTCTGATTTCTGAGGACTTTTTATTTTTTATTCTGTAATTTCTGAGATCTTTTTATTTTGTCTAAATATGCCTAACCATAAAACTAGATAAGAATTTTTTTAAGTTATGTGGATTAGGATTTTTAACTCTTACCACAGTAAAAAACAAAAAAGGGAACGCCTCAAGACGATCGACGAGAGATGAGACCGCCTATGCTCAATTAAAGTGTAAAATAAAAATATAGTTTTGTGACTAATAAGAAACATTGTTTTTTATTACTTAAAAATATTTTTAAATTATGGTGTACCTCCAAAATTTTTAATCTTCCTAGATGTACCTTGAACCCAAAAAGTTTGCGGAACACTGAATGTACTATGGTGATGTGTGTTACTTCGACCTGAATGCAGACCTCCTTAACAAGCTTGACCGTCTTCTTAATAACTGCATTCGATTAATTTTCAATATTCGAAAGTATGACCATGTGTCTGCTTTGCGTTCCCAGTTAAAATGGTTACTTATTCGCCTACAGTGCAATCAGCGAGCACTTACCTTCCTATTTTCATTTCTCAACTCGCCATCCTTACCTACCTACCTTGCTCCGTATTTCCGATACCTGTGCTCTAATCACGATAGAAATCCTAGCTCAGTCAATAATCTGCTTCTCTCATGTCTCATTACTCCGACTTCGTGAACTGTTCCTTCTTTGTTCGAGCAGTAATACTCTGGAATGCGCTCCCGCTCGAAATCAGTATGTCCACTAACCGATATACATTCAAAAATAAAGTACATGAGCTCTTTCTCAATGAACTGGCAGAATTTTCTAATCTATAGCTTACCGTCCTTTTTAAACGACTACCAAAGGAGGAGGTTCGCAATTTCATCGATTTTTTTTCTTAATGTATGTATGTACACGGATTACTCCTCCGTTAATTTATGGACCGATTTTGAAAATTATTTTTGTATTCGAAAGGGTATGCTCCTCATGTGGTCCCATGGCCACCATATCTCCTGATAGGGCGTGACCTTGAGCGGGATAGCTGCTCTTGGCGTAGAACAAAACAACCGAAGCGTCGGTGACGTCGTTAACGTTCGTCTCGAAATATAGCGAGTGTGGTACCTACTATTACATTTGGCTTGGCACCGACTTCAAACCTATGAATAGGTAGCATATACAAGTTATTTGATACTTTTTAGTTTTTAAGTCGGTTTTTTTAAACGAAGTTTTTTTTTCCATTATTTAGTGTATAAATGTTGTATTTATGTAGGTATACGTAATCTGTATATGTATATCTACTTATATATGTATGTTTGTATGTATAACGTTGAATATGATGTGATTATTGTAAATTTGAACGGACTTCTTATGTATATAAGATTTCACACACCTGCCTTATAAGATTTCTCCACCACCCGAAGGTCGACTGGAAGAGAATGCTCTGGGCATTAAGTCCGCCGATGTACATTATTAGTGCATAAATTTAATAAATAATATATAAATAATCTACATTGTATTTATATTTCCAAAAAAGTGTGTGTGACCAGTAGGGTGTCCCAAAAAAATCAAAGTCGTTTTTTTTTAACGCATACCCTCTTATTTTTTTACTTTTAAGTCAAAACAATTATAAATAAAATTTTAAGAAGGTAGGACCTCGGTAACCCGTGCCGACTTACATCAATACATGTCAGTACTTGCTGTCTAAGGCTGACGCAACCTAAGGTGTCGATGTACTTCTGATTATCCGTTATTTAGTTATAGAACTCGCATTGTTTTCAATCAATCAACATGCCAGTACAATTACGCAATTCTAAAATGGGTATATTTTTAATAGGTGACGTAAAACATCAAATAACGGGTTCAAAACATCTGTCTAATGGACAAATTCTAGCAGGTTAATTTCACAATATCCATGAAGTGAATTTTACTGTCAATGAATACGCGAATCCCACTATTCGCAAGTGCATTATCTATTGGGAAAAGGCGCGTATTCCTACTAAATCTTTGCCTAACTGTGTAAAAAACTTGTAAACTTATATCAAGACTAGTTGACCCACGCAACGTCGTTTACGTCTCCTATTGCCCGTAGCGTAATAATTTTCCCCCGTTTTTGTAACATTCTTCATTGATGCGCCGCTCCTATTGGTCTTAGCGTGATGATATATAGCCTATAGCCTTTCTCGAAGTGGGCTATCTAACACTGACGTATTTAAGCAGCGCTGTCAACAATTTAGAAAATTTGTTTGACATAGCACACGCCAATGCGCTTCAATTAATAAAAATAAATGAGGATAGAATCTTTTTATAGCGTCAAAGAGAACTAGGCCGACCTGGTCATTAGTAGGACTGCATGAAAAATTGACTGATAGAGAGGATAGAGCGCGCCTCGGAACTATCGAAGAAGAAAAACGACGTGCTAAGTATTTGTCGGCTTAAAAACATCCAACAGTCATACGTAGCCACAACGTTATCTTGCCAGTCGTCAACCCGCACTTGTCCAGCGTGGGGACGTATGGCCTTAACCCTCTCCTGAGGGGAGACTCGAGCCCAGTAGTGGGACATTATGGGTTGTTGATGAAGTATTTGTCTGAGCCGACTCGTTCGACTTCATCTTATATACCGTTACAAGACGACATATCATCTGAATCTAATGAAAACTTAGAGATACAAGAGGACGTACCGAAGCTAGTCGAGAAACACGCAACCTAGCAAAACAGCTCTGCGGAGAGATTTTATTACTCCAAAATTAGTAGCAGCGCTAATTAGGTGTCCATTGAGTATGAGAGATTCTGTGCTCATTCTTGAAGCAACTATTGAAGCACTTGGATGTAATATTGATGAATTTCCGACAAATAAGTCTTTCATCCAAAGAATTCGCACAGGAAAATGGAAAGAACGCGCTGAAGCCATAAAAAAATATTTCCAAAATAAGATACCGGAAATTGTGATTGATCATTGGGACGGCAAGCTTTTGCTTGCTTTAAATGCTCGGCAATAAAAAAAGAACGTCTTCCTATAGTTATTTCTTATGAAAACAATAAACAACTTATTGCTGTACCAAGACTAGAAAGTTCTACAGGACGTGAACAAGCACAGGCAGTTTGGAACGCGATTGTAGACTGGAATTTTTGACGTGTATTGTAAACGCCATTTGAAACAGGAAATATGGGGTGTTAAAATCATTCTGTGCGAGATTTGAGAGCCCCCGTCACAAAGATTGATCTGTGGGTACAAGTGAGAGAATAAAAATAACACAATACTTTATATAATATACGTATAAACGGTGCCTGTGTGCTTCTTGAACAAAAACTGAACAGAGAAATGCTTATTTTGCTTGTCGAACATCACGTGTATGAATTGTTCTCAAATACCCCTTGTACTTGAAGCAAAAATCAATCAAGTAACTACAAGCCCTGATATTCGGCTCTTTAAAAAGTTTCGGGAAAACTGGAAAAGTATTAATGCTGATAAAATACAGAACTATAGAGAAAAACTTACACAGCACCTGACTGACCTCGAAATTGACAACTTGCTAGAGTTTTACCGAACTTAACTGATAAAAGAAATAGTCAGAGATGATTATTGAGAGTTAATAGAGCTTTCTGTGATATTTCCAGGTGGAGATATCGAGATAAAATATAAAATCCGATCTCCTAAAACCATCCCCTACAGTAAGTCAGTACAAATTTTCATGTCAAAAGTTTGACATCAAGTCGGCACGGGTTATCGTTGTCCAATCGCAATAATATTTATTATTTGAGTCAATGAGGTCAATCCAAATAAAAATAGAGGGTATGCGTATTCGATTTCGCGAAATTTTTTTTTCCCTTATGTCGTGGGACACCCTAGTGACCAGTTCCTAAAATTATCATCTCAATGTAACTAACACAACATCCACATCTGGTAGTTCTTAAACAGTTTCTAAAAGATACTTTACAATAGGTACGTTATATGATTACTTTTTTATCGTATAATAAAAATGTAAAAGGTCAATTTTAAGTTTAAAATACTTGAATTAGGAGTTATAATTTTTAATATAAACAAACATATAACTTAATAGTTATGATAATTTACCAGAAACAAAACACAAAATGTGTGTGAGTGTGTGTGTTTGTTACTCTTTCACGCTAAAACTTCTAAACGGATTTGGATGAAACTTTACAGTAATATAGCTTATACAGGTTACTATTTGCCGCGAAAATCGACATTCACGCGGGCGGAGCCGCGGGCAACAGCTAGTTTAAAAATAAAACAACAAAACTGTGGAATGAACTGTCGCCTGCGGGATTCCCGGACCAATACGACCTTCAAACCTTCAAGAAAAGAGCGTACTCCTTGTTAAAAGGCCGGCAACGCACCTGTGACGCCTCTGTGACGTGTTGCGGGTGTCCATGGGTGGCGGTAATAGCTTACACGTCGATACGTCTGCTCGTTTGCCCCTTATTCAATAAAATAAAAAAAGCACAATCGCTTTTTTCCACTACATTGTCGTTGTCACTACAATGACATTGCAATAAGTTGTGGAATTTTGCGCTTTCCTATTATTTTATACTAGCGGACCCACGCAACCTCGTTTGCGTTTCCTGTTGCCCGTAGCGTGATAATTTCCCCCCGTTTTTAATCATTTTTCGTTGGTGCTCCGCTCCTATTGGTCGTAGCGTGATGATATATAGCCTATAGCCTTCCTCGATAAATGTACTATCCAACACTGAAATAAATTTTCAAATCGGTTCAGCGGTTCCTGAGATTTTAACGCGTTCAAACAAACAAGCAAATACTTCAGCTTTATAATCTATATCTATATATATAAAAGAGTAAGGTGACTGACTGACTGAATGACTGACTGACTGACATCTGACTGGCTGAAGCTAGAATCCTGAAATTTTTCATGTAGGTTCTTTATATAACGTAAGTGAGCACTAAGAAAGGAATGTTTGAAATTCCACCCCTAAGGGGGTAAATCTGGGGATGAAAGTCTGCGTGAGCGAAGCCGCGTGTAAAAGCTAGTAGTATATAATACTAGCTGATCTGGCAAACATTGTTTTGCCATAAAAAAAATATTGAGGTATAAAAAATAGATGTTGGTCGATTCTCATACCTACCCGATATGCACACCAAATTTCATAATGGTCCAGCCGTTTCAGAGGAGTATGGTAATTAACTTTGTGACACGAGAATTTTATATATACGACTAGCTGACCCGGCGAACTTCGTACCGCCATATTTACATATTTGTTTCAGCTTCCCACAGGCAGTATACAGTCGTGAACAAAAAAAAAGACTTTGCCCGTTATCTTTTTTTTTTTTCTTTCTAGCAAAAAAATAATGAGTGAAATCAGACTATGAGTTATTGAATCACAACCAAGTACATATTTTGACTTTCATTCCCTCTCTCCAGGGAATCGTGCTGAATTTCGAGATAAAAAGTATCCTATTCCTACCTCGTAGTATGAACTCAAATCATGCCAAGTTTCATTTGAATCCATTCAGTAGTTTGGGCGTGATGCACGGCCAAGATACAGACATACAGACAGACGGAAAGACAGACAGACAGACAAAAATGAAAAAAAAATCATTTTTGGCTTCAGTATTGATTATAGAGAGCCCTCCAAATTTTTTTTTCAAAATATCTTTAATGTACAGAATTGGAGCTGTTACATTTTTATTTTAAGTACTAGCTGACCCGGCGAACTTCGTACCGCCATATTACACATCTGTCTCAGCTTCCCACAGGCAGTGTACAGTCGCGGACAAAAAAAACACTTTTCCCGTTATCTTTTATTATTTTTTCGTTCTAGCAAAAAAAGAATGAATGAAATCGGACTATGTGTTATTGAATTACAACTAAGTCATATTTTGACTTTCATCCCCCTCTCTCAAGGAAACCGTGCTGAATTTCGGGATAATAAGTATCCTATATCTTACCTCGTAGAATGAACTCAAATCATGCCAAGTTTAATTTGAATCCATTCCGTAGTTTCGGCGTGATGCGCGGCCAAGATACAGACAGACAGACAGACAGACGGACAGACAGACAGACAAAAATGAAAAAAATTACAGATTTGGCTTCAGTATCGATAACAGAGAGCCCTCCAAAAAAAAATTTCAAAATATCTTTAATGTACAGAATTGGACCTGTTACATTTTTATTATTAGTAATAGATTAGATTAGATTTAATGAACAGAATCGGACTTACAACACCAATACCTTTTTATGTTAGCATTCGAACTAAAATTTTCACTGAAGTACAGTTGATAATTTTGTACTTAGTGAAAAGTACTTAACTGGGTAAGTGTTGTTAATAGGTATATTGAAACATCACATAGACAAGATGTACACGAAACTGAGTTTAGACCATTAACTTTAAAGCTATGTAGAGTATCTAAATATTTCTTAAGTATAGTTTTGGTACCAAAATCAGTACAGTACAAACTAATTAAACTATAACAAGTCTAATCCACAAACTAAAAAGATTGTAATAATATATTGTAGAGTAAAAAGTCTCTGAAGTTGCTAATGGTTGAGACGCACGAATACATTTCATTAGAGTCCCTCCATCCATCGAAGTTTGCATGAACAAATGTACGTGAGTGTGAAGTTTGTCGATCGTCAGAACGTGAACACATTGTCAATGAACTTTTGTTTGCCTCACAAACTATTTATTTTGTCGGTATTTAACCAAACGTTGCCTATTTTGTAGATTCTTTTACGCGATATTCCAACTATGGTGTCATAATGTTATCAGTGATATATAAACTGTTTCATTATAAGTCACGTATTTAGGTAGTAGAGCCACGCTGATTTCAGCATGAATGGGCCGGCTCGACCGGGGCGGTACTACCCTCGCACAGAAAATCAACGTAAAATGACAGCGTTCATGCTGTCGTGTTTCGTTGGTGAGTGCGAGACCGGAGGCCCAAATAGTCTAGTCAACAAGTTACATACTTGTTGACTAGACTAAAAGATGCAGAAGCATCACTAGGCCGCCATGGTGTGGGTCGCCATACTGCATTGTCTACATTCGCAGTGAGTATGGTGACCGTCACTCTTGGATTCTGCTTATGCTTTCCATCAGGCAGAGTAGAGTCATTTTGGCGGGCCATACATTAAAAAAAAAAAAAAATACAAAAGATTGCGAATCTATGTGATTGGCAGCTCAATATTCTATATTATTAAATCGATACATCATTTGCGACGATTGACTTTGACATACTTTATTATCATTATCACGCACATTAGCAAGTTAAACCGATAGGTTTTCTAAAAAGAATATGAGAGTACATTGGACAAATTTACTGAATTTACAAATATGTATATAAAACACCTGGACGAGTTCACATTTTTAGTGTAGGAAATTTAAATAATTTGATTCTCCTTTTATTGTATTGTTACGTCAATGGATTATAAATGCAGTGCTAATATGTTATCTATCACACTTGTATAAAGCTGTAAGTGTGCATGGTCTACAGTCATAACAGAAATTTCACCCTAAATTTATGGTTCTGTCGGGTTCATTATACTTGTAGGTCCTTGTAGGTAGATGTATATATTATACATCTTCCTCCGACCTTTTTTAGGTTCCGTGCCAAAGGCAAAAAACGGAACCCTTATGGATTCGTCATGTCTATTCGGAACTCTTCATGGGCGAGTCCGACTCGCACTTGGCCCGCTTTTTTCCGAACTAAGTTGGAGTTAGCTTAGGCTAACTACGGTATGGCTGAATTTCGATTTTCACAACCTAAATACTAGCAGTTCTTTCATTGAGTGTAAGTATAGCCTTCCCCTTTCTCCTGATTTTAGCGAGAGTATTATAAAGTGCAGCGGTGACTTTTAACCTTGTATGTACCTTAGTGTCCATAGGCTTCGGTAGTTGCTTACCATCAGCTGATACCTGTGGTGACGTTACCACAAGGATCAGATATACAAACAAAGGAATAAGCTACACAGGAAAACAATTCTTCTAAAAGAAGGAAAACCTGAATCGGCTGAAACAAACCTTATATCAAGCAAAACCTCCTTTCTAAAAAGAAGCCTATATCCAGCAATGAACTGTTAAAGGGTGATCATGATTGGTGATCAATTTGTTTGGTAGTGCACCACAAAAATATCACAGATGTTTTAAGTACCTCTTTAGTACGTCACCACATCCGTTTTAAGTACAGCTCAATATTTTTAAATATTTTTTTTATAAACTACGCCATCTAATCCCAAGCTAAACAGAGCTTGTGTTATGGGTACTAGACAACTTATACAAATACTTAATTATATACTTTTTTTAGTTAATACATACATATTATACATAGAAAACACCGAAACTCCTAAACAAATATTTGTAGGTCATACAAACATTTGGTCCGACCCTGGAATCGAACCCGAGACCTCATGATTAGCAGTCGCACACGCCAAACGCGAGCCCAACGAGGCAGTTAATTAACAATGTTAATTGACATGTCAAAGTCGTCGTTAACAATTAAGCGCCATAGTTGGTAATTAGATTATAGAATAAAAATAATAACATTGAATTTAAAAACACTTTACTTAGGTTTCCCATAAAAGCTACGTGTCACTTTTGCTGTATATTTTTATAGGGAAACGGGTTAACAACATTTATGGAGAAGATTCGTTATGTCAGTAAATTGAAAAAGTCCACTAGTGAAGGAGGTCCTTGCCATTGAGTTCAGTAACATTTTTAGATAGTTTTTTTTGCCTGTTTTAGATATCATATGACATATTATTATCAACATAAATAAATAATAAAAAACGGTCAAGTGCGTGTCAAACCACGTTCATTTAAACGTTCTGTAGTAAGGGCGTTGCTTATTTAATATTATAAACATTTCTCTTTAACGTTTTCGGCGCCCCATAACGTTAAATTATTTGGTCGACTATTACTGCGATTACTCGTAACGAAAACAGAAACCTTTTTTTCAAGTATGTCTTTTCATTTACATTGAATTGTAACGTCAACGTATTTTCAGGCACTTTCGAAACGTTATAGTTGCGCGTTTCCAAAGTGTCATGAACCGGCAAGAATGTAGTCCTAATCAAATCCCTAACAGGAATGTCAAGGCATATCAAAGCTTCTAGGAATAGAGACTATAAGGAAGCTAATAATAATAACAAGTAAAAACAAACAAGTAAATTAATAAAGCCTACATACATCTGTGATGGTTTTCATTTTAAGTTCGTTATATTTGCTACTATCGTGATTTTTTTCATATCTCTAAATACTAGGAGTCGGCTAGGCTTAGGTTAGGAGAGGCGGGACTTAAACGGTGCCCGCTTCAGTGCGGGCAAGCGCTGGAAGGGGTCCGGTTAATGTCAGCAGTTCCCGGATCCCTCCCGTCTCAGGCGCAGAGTGGCACAGGTTTTAGTTGGTTCGATTTTGACACACCACCTGCCGCAAACCCCGGTGGGGTGCAGGCCCGCGGGGGTTTCCACACGTAAAAAAAAAAGAAGAGGCGGGATGCTTTACTAATACAAAAATCAGCACCACGATTACCCATTGCTATATTTCTGCAGTAATTCAAGGTGTAACTTGACACAGAAAGAAGGTATATTATGGAATTCAGCTACTGTTTTATGAAAAAAATAATGAAAAATCTATATTTATGCGAGCTAAGTGAAAAAAGTAATAATTAGATTAATTAGCTTTAAAATGATTAGATTTTTTCACTGATCTAAA
The DNA here is from genome assembly GCA_949125395.1 of Diaphora mendica. Classification (NCBI taxonomy): domain Eukaryota; kingdom Metazoa; phylum Arthropoda; class Insecta; order Lepidoptera; family Erebidae; genus Diaphora; species Diaphora mendica. The sequence continues at coordinate 6,837,823 of OX421319.1, forward strand.
CGTGTACTTTGTACAGAAAAAAGTACGACACTTAATTTGATCACTTAAATGTAAAAAAATTATGACTCCAACAGATCCAAGATTTCAGCAGTATCTTTTAAAAATTAACAAAAATATGCAAAGTGATGTTGGTGGTAAAGCCTTCATCACGTTACATTTGGTTTGCTCACCTGTACCTTATATGTATAACATTTGAATTTCTGGTTTTAGATACTCGATTGATTAAACCTTTTTCATTTAATTGATTAAACCCCCGACGCAAGAAGAGGGGTGTTATAAGTTTGACGTCGATGTCTGGCTGTGTGTGTGTGTGTCTGTCTTTGGCATTGTACCTCTCAAACGGATGGACCGATTTCGATGCCGTTTTTTTCCATTCAAATCAAATCAAATCAAATCAAAATCATTTATTCATCTAAGACACCAAGTGACACTTATGAACGTCAAATTGAAGCTATAGTTAAAAATCATAGATCGACACAAACAGAGGCCACAGCATGTGCTGTATTGTCGAGGTAAGTTAGGCGAAAACACCAAAATCTACTGCCTGCCTGTGTCGATCCATAACTTCCAGTTTCCAAAATGCGTAGAGCTCATGAGAAGAATACTGGCAAAGAAACTCATGGCTACTCTTTTTCAAAATCTGATTTTCAGGTACAATAGTGTTAGTATTACATGTAAGGTAAACAGTATGCAAGTTGTTGCCACCTGAAATTCCTTTTATTAAAAAGCTCCAAAATCTAATGCACAAACCAAAAAAAACACTCAGTGATAAGATAATGTTGAAGGTTTGAGTCTATTAAACATAGAACAAAACAGAAACAAGGTGCACATCCACTTACATTCAGTTGCAAAATCTACTGTTGAAAATAATTCGTGACTGGATTAAGAGGCTAGGGTTGCAGTTGGACGAACCAGAATAATAGTGTTGTCTAAAGAATCGCTGACTAGGCCGACCAGTCACCCCAAGCAGCACCCGTTCACGAGTATGACGCATGGACCAGCCATCATCTCCTTCGCCATATCAGAGGGAAGGAAACGACCCGCCCCACGACGACACCGCAAGCAATGACATTTTAGTGAGTATGACAAACCATAGTCGAGACACTGATAAAAATCACTACTAATTAAATTACCATTACCATTTGAAATCCGGTTTCCTTTATATTAGATATATAAAGATAGATAGATATATAACTAAACTGAAGGAATTCTTACTGCAACATCAAAAGGAATTTGAGGATATCAGTTAACTCTTACCGCGATATAGTGAGTCAGCCGTGACCTTTGATGCCGCGCTATGCCATATCGCATCCTATTTAATTATTTATTATAATCACAAAATTTCTACTATCATATTCAAAATACTTTCGGATCAATTAATACAATTACCATTATATAAAATGTTCTCAAATTAATTCTCCTTTCTAATCAATTACACTGAACTATCACTAAAAATATATTACTGAGCAGGCACGGGACAACACACTTAGGCTGCAGCTGAGAATCAGCGGTAGTGCATTGCGCTTAAGCATTATGCTGAGCTGTGGTCCTTATTGGTACAGATGTAATTTTATTGCATTATATTTCAAATACTATGTAACAGTTCTGTAGAATGTACCTATTAAAGTATTTTTCTTTCTTTCTTCTTTCTAAACTGACATCTATATATATAAAAGCGAAATACCACTCACTTATTAATCACGAAATCTCAGAAACTATAATACCTACAAACTTGAATTCCTTGTAGACATCCGCTAAGAACGAATTTTACTAAACTCACCCCTAAGAGGGTAAATCAGGGAATGAAAGTCTGCGTGAGCGAAGCTGCGTGCAAAAGCTAGTATTTTATATGTCAGTTTATACATCATTATAATCTTTAGAAATTCGATAATATCAACTGATTAGACTAATTTTTTATATATTTTAGCTGCCAAAATGACTCCGCTCTGCCTGATGGAAAGCATGAGCAGAATGCAGAGCGGTGGTCACCATCCTCAATGCGAATAAGGACAATGCAGCATGGTGACCCACACTATGGCGGCATAGTGAGATGCTTCTTCACGCTCCGCTTATAGGACCCGGGATCATAGTGGGAGGGAAACACTATATATGCTGGTAGAAAGGTTCCAGGTTTTGACCGCTCGGCACAGGAAGGACGAAGCGGTGAGTAAGAGAGCCTATGTCTACCACTCTGAAGCGATGATTTCTAAGGCCGCACGTGTTTTCCTGTAGAGGAAAGGAGAAGGGTTAACTAATTGGAAGAGCTCTTCTGAACACTCTCCGTGATAAAGGCGATAGAGGACTGCCGTAGCGGCGATATCTCTAGGCAATTGCAGAGGCTCAAGGGACTCGGTGGCTTTGGGACTGTCGATAATGATTTCTCGCCGCTACAACCGATCGAGAGTGTCAAATAGATTCTACGCGGCTCCATCGCCAAGATCAGAACAGTACTCCACGTACGAGCGAACCTGGGTCTTGTAAAGAAGACACAGATGCTCGGGCGAGAAGAACCATCGCACCTTGTTAAGAACACCTAGCTTTCGCCAGGCCGCCTTAGTGACACTCTCAACGCACTTGCGCGCGTTGATATCTCGGCAGATATCCATGCTCAGGATCCTACCTTGTAATGACAGTTAAGTATAGACAGTAAAGTGGGAAGGGGAAGAAATTGACACTTTTTGGCACAGATCGCGCACACCTGTGTTTTCTTGGCGTTGAACTCGACCAGATTCTCATTGAGAAATGCGGCCCAGAACATGGTCGAGTTGAACGACTAGCTCCTATCGTTTTTTGCTCAATATCTGCTAGCTTGGCTGTAAGGTGTCCAAAATAGGGTGTCATCTGCATAGCAATGATTGTTGCCAAGGGCTAACATGTCATTGATATGCAGAAGAAACAGTGTGGGTGACAGGACGGAGCCCTGAGGTACTCCAGCGTTAATCAGTTGGAAATTGGAGGCCGCACCATCGCGAAGGACTCTAATGCAGCGCTGGTGCAGGAATGCGGCAAACCCAGTTGCAAAGTTTGAGGGGCAAGCCGAATGCAGGTAGCTTGGAGAGAAGCGAACGATGCCAAACCCTATCAAAGGCCTTGGCCATGTCGAGGCTGATGGCCAAGGATTCCCCATGCCTGTCAATAGCCTCACTCCAAAGGTGTGTGACGTACGTTAGAAGATCACCCGTGGAGCAGTTCGGTCTAAAACCATACTGAAGATCATTGAGTAAGGAGTGATCCTCCAGGTAGTGGACCAGTTGTTTGTTAATGATCCGTTCACGCACCTTGCAGATAATGGAGGTGACGGCTATCGGACGAAAGTTGGCCGACGGTTCGATTCATGCCACCCTCAACATGACTCTACAAACATTGCTTACACTGCTCACACACGTACCACAATCACTGTCACCCCTGCATCATTGGGCCTCCGGTCTCGCACTCACCAATGATAAACGACTGCACGAAAGCTGTCATTTTAGTTTTTTTTTTCTTTATGGAATAGGGGGCAAACTAGCAGACGTATCGCTTGATGGTAAGCGACTGCCCATGGACACCCGCAGGCCCAGAGGCGTCACAAGTTCGTTGCCGGCCTTTGGGGGATGGGGAGGGGAATGGGGGGAGGGGTTGGGGCCTACGGTATCCTAACACACTCGGTGAAACATAGCGCAAGCGCTATTTAACACTGGTTTTCTGTAAGGTGGTATCATTCCGGTCGAGCCGACCCATGCATGCCGGAGCGTGGCTCTCCCACAGAAGCTCATTTTCTCCATAATGGCCTAATCAGTGTTCTTATGTGCGAGGACAGTACCGCCCCGGTCGAGCCGGCCAGTTTGTGCTGAAATCACTCTCACTGGGCTCTAGTACCTTATGCTGACTTTATTTTGATAACGCTAGTTTTTATCACCACAAGATGAAATAACTACACGAGTCTCCTACGTCAGCCACTTTTGCTCTTTATTCTTAATTTTAAAATAATCACACAGTAATTAACATGACATTATAACGTTTTATCTTATAATATATGAATTGTTCAAAATTTGGAAATTACAATAATAAAACCTTAGATCATTTCTATATCAAATAATCATGGAATGAAATATTTAAAAATGTCTTTTGAACATGATTTTTGTAATGTGTGTAATGGGACGAATAATTTAAAGAGCTTCGAGTACCTAGTTAAACAATAAGCTACTTTGTTTTTTTCTTAATAGATAATAATAATTTTTATTTAATAAATTAAACTACGACTGTGGACTGCGATAGGCTGATGATGATGATCAAATTAAACTACTTACCCAATAAGATTCCTGATAAGTTGGTGAAAAGTAACAAAAGTTGAACACTTTGGCACCACTGCATCGTGGCTTGTCACATTCACTTTAAAACACTAAATAGTCGAATATTATCACTATTATGCTGAAATAACACATGATCTCCAATCAAAAATTATCTGAAACAAAAGAAAAAATGTTCATATTACTCATTCATGTGCCAAGATTATAGACAAAGATCCCAGTCAGCCCAGACTTACGTCATTTTAGGAAAGGTGCAATTTTTAGGACAATTAGTCTAACATGTACTCAGAAAGGAATGGATACCCGCTTAGCTGAAAGCTGGACCGTTTTACAGTTAGCAGTTATCAAAGGTCGAAAAAAACCATGCTGACTTACGTCATTTTATGAAGCCTGAATTTTAAAATCATTATCATTAGATTAGTATAATATTTTAAAATATTTTCCATTGAGTCAGACAAATCTAACAAGCCATTTACCTTCCCAGACTCGTTTAAAATTTGTAGGAACTAACGCCTCTGTGATATTTACGTCAGACTTACGCGGCATGTGTATTGATTGCTATATAAGTTAGCGTAGGCGTTCATACTTCTCAACGATATAGAAAAACTAACAACACTCTACCGCACCGTGATACTGGACTAAATAAAATTTAACCCATTTCAAATAATTTAACGTAGACAGTGTAGATACATCTTAGTGTCAACTAAAGAAATATAAAACAAAGTTTTATTTGACCTTTGCATAACCTTAATAGGACCGCCGTTTATAATTTATTACTAAGATCTTCAACTTAAAACAGTTACGAAACCTAATTTATATTTCAACTTTTAATTATCTTTTCAACATCTTTATTGGCTGTTTGAATTAATACTTCTTATAGTAAGAAGTTGAATAGTTAAGGTTTTATTAAACAACGCTCAGGATTCGCCAAAATTTGGTAATTATACTAATTATAGACTTTAATTAATTGTTTAGTCATTAAAGATTGTTGTAAACATTTTTATTTAATAGTTCAATAATTTACAAAATAAAAAAAATCAATATCACAATAATAACATTCTAACTGCGGATAAAAGCAATGGATATGTTAATTTACATTTCCATAAAATCTGAGTTTGTCAATGGGCGAAAAAAATTGAACTTTTAAAATAATTTGTTGAACAGACAACAAACGACATGATAAGATAGAAAAAGGGGTGTTTGGTTTGAGAATGGGTAAAATTGTTAGAAGTTGTCAAATACTCGTATCTGTTGGTTGTTGTATTTTGTTGTTGTTGTATCATTCAATCACTCATCATCATCATAGCCTTTCGACATCTTTAATTCCAATAATTGGAATTATATTTGCACGCATATTGCATTGCACGATTTAGGCTATAATTATAGATATAATATTTTTAATAATATTTCGGACACCTAAGACACAACGCCATCTAGTCCCAAACTAAGCAGAGCTTGACCCGGGAATCGAACCCGAGACCTCAAGCATAGCAGTCGCATACACGACCACTGCGGCACCGAGGCAGTCAGGGATATTTAACAATAATAGTAATTATTGTTGTAAGTAATAAGTATTGTTAAATATCTATAATTATAGCCCAAATCGTGCAATGAGAGAGGCCTATGTCCCGCAATGAACTGCAATAGTTGTAGTTTGCAGAAAATTACAAAAGTAGCACTTAATTTCGCAATGTTTCTGATATATAAAATAATAATGTATTTATTTATTATTATTTAAATATTATTAATAAAAAATGTCATTAGCTATAAGCTTGCAGTAATACCGTGGTAGTTTATAGTCTAAGAATATTGTATATACACTTCTCAACAAAGTCTAGGGATATCATAATCCTATACTATTGACGACTTCATGGTTAAAAATCTTTTTAGTTTCCATAAAAAGTGTATATGTTACCGGAAATGTATGAAATCAAGGAATTGTATACAAATCCTAGGAAATGTGTACAATTCCGATACTATTTAGGAAATGTATAAAATATTGTTTGAAAAACTATTTAGTACATAGATATTCTAGGAAATGTATAAAGTAAATGCTTTCTGTAATAAAACACGTTGTTAATAATATTTTTTTCATTATAGCACTCATATTATCTTAATACCGTAAAATAATAATAATATGTTCTAACATAACCTAACCTAAAAATAATTACCCACCAATATCTTAAATGTTTTACATATCCGATTGCTATTTAGGAAATGTATAGATTTCCTAAGAAATGTGTAATGTGTGTAAGTATAATATAATTTATTTCACACATTTCCGTGTGATTTTAGGAATTACATACATTTCCTAGGAATTGTATACAATGACGGATTACATACATTTCCGTTAACATATATACTAAATGAAACCTCTTTTATTATATTTTCAAATTTTAAAAATATAAAAAGATTAACAATGCTGAAAACAAAATACGGCGGCAAAATTGTTGGTAATTCATTATGACAAGAAAAATAAAATTGTTTTTATGCTGTTAATGAATTAAAATTGATTAGATTGTCTTTTTTTTAAATTGAACTTGCTGTGCTAGCTTCAAAAGTCATGTCACGTCGCCATTTGAGTCGAGATGAAATGTTACGAGCCGTGAGCATGTTAGAAAATGGTGCTATTCAACGTTATCGCAGAACTGGGGATGTGGCTGAACGGCACAGTGATAGACAACGGGTTACTATGCAAAGACAGCATCGATTCCTCCAAATGAACGCCAAAAGACAACCCAATATCACGGCGTTGCTACTTGTGCAAAGGCTCCAGGAGGATCACCAACTGCTGGTAAGCGACCAAACCGTGCGAAGGAGGTTGCATGAAGTCAACCTTCATGCTCGAAGACCGCTACGTGGTCCAGCTCTGCAACGTGGCAATCGCGGTCGGCGGCTTTCGTGGGCTCGGGAGCATTTGTCTTGGAGTGATCAACAATGGACATCGGTGCTGTTTACTTATGAGTCCCGGTTTGGATTTCATCCGGATTCAAGAAGAACTCGTGTTTGGAGAACTCCAGGCAACGTTAGCCCTCTGCGGCACCCTTATCAGGTCCACTCTTACCGAGGCTGGACAATCATGGTGTGGGCAGGAATTCGTCTTGGTGGGCAAACCCAGCTCGTTTGGATTCAAGGCAGCATGACTGCTCGAAAATATCTCGAAGAGGTAGTTGAGCCTGCGATTATCTCACACAGAATCCAAATGGGTCTGAAGTTTCTATTCATGCACGATAATGCTCATTCTCATACGGCGCGACTGGTATCGACTGGTATCGACAGCTCTTCAAGATCATGACATTCAAGTTTTGGATTGGCCTGCGCAATCGCCCGACTTAAATCCCATCGAGCATGCCTGGGACATGTTACAAAGAAAAGCATTGCGAGATTTCCCGCCAAATTTGACGACAGAACAAGAACTATACAGACACTTGCAAAGAACTTGGGACCTCATACCGCAGTAAGACATTGACAGTTTAATTTTAAGTATGAACAAACGATGTCGATGTGTAATTACTGTAAGAGGTGGCAACTGACTATTAATAATTAGATTTTATTACATTTTTAATTATTTTATTAATATTAATAATGTTACAAAAATTCTATGATTTTTGTTTTCGTACCAATTTTCTACAACAATTAAAAAAGTTAACTTTTTAATTAAAAACAAAAGAATCACGAATCGCTTTCTTCTTTTATTAAATTCCCTAAAATAAGCTACTTTTCTTCCATTTAATATCTATGAAAATTCTTCTTAGACTTTTAGATATTTGATGAAATATAAAATATCCCTACACTTTGTTGAGGTGTGTATTACTAAGTAAATAAATAATAAATGTATAAATTTGTACTTTGTAAGTTCTTATTCTAATTTATACGAAATATACTCTGTTGTTCATTTCGAGTAACAACATTGAATGAGAGACATACTAACTTGGCACATCACCAAACCCCCTACTCAATACCATCAACAAGTGGCAGCTTCAGCACAGAGATTTCAACCGAATAGGCGATATGTGAAGCTTAATTGTACTTTGAAAGCTCAGAATACGAACAATAAAAGTAGAATATTTCATTTATACTATTTTTCTTTTACACATATTAAGACGTCCTTCAGCTCAAATACAAAAATCATTGTAAAAGTATATATTTACAAGTATTACCTATTCAAATACTATGAAATCTATGGGGTATATAAAATGGTATAGTTTAACTAAAAATGATAATAGCAAAATAACACAGAGAATACAGGTGTTAGAGTTAGTCTGTCCTAATCAAGAATCAACACGTATAGTTACGTCTTGGCTTGTCTTGAAACTTCTCGAGTTGGTTTTAGTATTACATAAGTATTAATAATAAGTAAAGGCATGCTAATTGACCTTGGCCTCGCCACAATATAATCTTTATTAAGCTTTGTTTCTTGTTTGTTTTTATTATAATGAGCTACGAACGCATGAACATAAACTATGAAAAAACGGACTGCGTACGTTTATTTATTTATTAATTATTTACTAACATTATCTATTAATATAATTTTGGATAGTGGTGTACGCTAGTCGCTATCGTGGGAGAGCCACGCTTTGGCACGAATGGGCCGGCTCGACCGGAGTGATACACAGAAAACCGGTGTAAAATAGTGCTTGCGCTGTGTTTCCGAGTGAGTGAGGATACCGGAGGCCCATACCCCAACCCCTTCCCCTATCTCCCCCATCCCCCGCCTCCATCCCCCCCATCCCCCGCCTCCATCCTCCCCATCTCCCAAAGGCCGGCAACGCACTCGTGACGCCTCTAGTGTTGCAGGTGTCCATGGGCGGCGGTAATCGCTTACCATCAGGCGATACGTCTGCTCGTTTGCCCGCCTATAACATAAAAAAAAAGAAATCCTTTCTGTTTTTGATGTGCTCAAGAAGATATAGTGTTCCTCTTGTCTTGACTGCCTCGGTGGCACAGTTGTGTGTCAGATGTTTGAAATATTATTAAACATATTTATATATTAAAAAAAAGTTAAATGGTAATATATGTGTATTTTTTACTTAATTGACACCGGTGTCGAGATTGTGTTGTCTTCCGACATACGCCTCCTTTAATTTTTGTCATAACTTTCGATTGTGTCTTGTGTCTTTGTCTTTGTCTTCCATGTGACCCCAGCCCTTTTCCGAAAATCATCCTCCCATCTTTGACGTTGTCCACCTCTTTCTCTTTTAATGTCTTGGACGCCAATCTGTTACGTCCTTAGTCCATTTATCTTATTTACTTCTCACCATGTGACCAGCCCATCTCCACTTAAGCTTCTTAATACAGTGTGTTCTCTCTCTCTCAATTTAAGGGCTAGTCCCTTGTCGGTGGAGCAATCGCCACTCCTCTCTATCTTCTGCGAGCTGTTTGACCTCTTGATAGGCCACGACCCCTACTTTCTTCTTTATTTGCTGTATATAACTTATTCTAGGCCTTCCTCGTTTTCTCTTGCCTCCTATCTTTCCTTCTAGTATTGTTTTAAACAGATTGTCGTGTCTTATCAAGTGGCCAACAGTAAGAAATGAAAACGTTTGATTCAAATTTTATTTAAATATCGCGTAAAAACCGCATCGATCATCGTTTTATATTTTGTAGTACTGAGTTTTCGATTATTGGACATACTTAAATTAAGTGTTTCATTTAGAAATTCAATTAGTGCTAGATTTGTATCATCTGCAAATTTAATTATGAAGACTCCCCTTAAAATCATCGGTACATTAACATATTTTTCCCCAAATATTTTTTTGAGTATTTCAGAACTTGCTTTTTTGCCGATATTTAAAATAATGTTTAAATTTAATCATCATGTCGGTGACGCGGTGACGCGAACTTATAAGATTTTCCCCTACTAAAAAGTGCTCAATGCGGCCAAAGAAGTTTTGTGACGTCAGTATGCCGGTGACGTGGTGACTCGAACTCATAAGATTTTCCCCTACCAAAAAGTGATTTTTGTTCACCCAAAAAGTGCTCAACGCGCCAAAAGAAGTTTCCACTTATATAAAAAAAAAATTTTTTAGGGTATTTGTTCTGAATTTTGTGTAAGAAAAATACCCAACGATTAATGCATCCCAACAGAGCTACTGTTGGGATGCATCAATCGTTGGGTATTTTTCTATCTGGTGATGAACATTGTTCATTTCAGTAGTCCATTTCCTATTTGACAGCAGTGGGTCCAGCAGTATTGACATTTGCCTCCTGGGCAACATAATAAATAAATATTTTGGACATCTAACACACAACGCCAGCTAGTCCCAAGCTAAGCAGAGCTTGTGTTATGGGTACTAGACAACTGATATAAATACATTTATACTTTTTTTCGTAAATACATACATTTTATACATAGAAAACACCCAAACTCCGAAACAAATATTTGCAGATCATACAAACATTTGGTCCGACCCGGGAATCGAACCCGAGACCTCAAGCACAACAGTCGCATACGTTACCACTGCGCCACAGAGGCATCTACTGTCAATGATTATGGTGATGATGTTTTTGATGGTACATCATCAAGAACATCATCGCCATTGCCGTATACGCCTAGAACTTACATGGGCTTTAAACAAGTGCGGGGATGAAGTGGGTGATGGCAAAGGCTACTTGAGGATGCGGCATTTATTGATTATTATAATGTGAAGAAATATGACATCGACTGTAGCATGTTTGTCGGTGGGAGTCCACCTGTTCAACTCCGTACCGCCTTATCGTTCTTTTGATGAATGCAATTTATTTAAGATTCTCTTTGTTCTGTATTTTAACTGTTTTTAACCCCCGACGCAAAAAGAGGGGTATTATAAGTTTGACGTGGATGTCTGGCTATCTGTGGCATCGGAGCTCTCAAAGGCATAAACCGATTTCGATTCCGTTTTTTTTATTTGAAAGCCAGTTTCCCTGCGGTGGTTCTTAGCTATGTTTGCTTAATATCGGTCAAGACCAGGTCCCCAAGACCTACGCCAGTGCAGCAGCAACCAGACCCGGGCGCCGACCGGCGCTTCACTCCGTGGCGGTGACCTCAAAGGACAGTCAGGAGACTGCCGATGAGGTACTCGCCAGGGTGAAGAAGGCGGTCGACGCCAGGGGTACTGGACTTAAAGTCAGCAAGGCCAGAAAGGCCAAGGGCAGCACCGTGATCTTAGGCTGCGACACGGAGACAGAACGGGACAAGGTGAGAGAGCGCCTTGAACGACACGGAAATGGGCTAAACGTAGTGCCCATGAAGAACAAAGATCCACTCGTCGTCCTTAAAGATGTCTACATGGACAGTGACGACGAGGAAACGATCAGGGCCCTTTACACCCAAAACACCGAAATCTTCATGGGCCTACAACAAGAAGAAAAGGAACTGTCCATTAAATATAAAAAGAGGACAAGGAACCCCGAGACGTCTCCCATAGTCTTACAGATCAAGCCAAGGGTATGGCAAAGGATGACGGAGGCGGGAACCCTCTACCTGGACCTGCAAAGGGTCAGAGTGGAGGACCAGTCTCCGCTCATTCAGTGCACGAAGTGCCTCGCTTTCGGTCACGGCCGCAAGTTCTGCACCGAGATTGTGGACAGGTGTAGCCACTGCGGAGGCCCGCACCACCGCGAGAAATGCCCCGATTACAATACGGGAGTCGAGCCGCGGTGTTGCAACTGCTCGCACTCTGGGCTGCAGAAAACCGGCCACAACGCCTTCAGTGCCGAATGCCCAACCCGCACAAAATGGGACTACCTGGCGAGATCCAACACGGCATATTTGTGACTCACTAACTCATGCACACACACGACACAGAAACACACACACACATACAAAATTTGATCTGGAAAGTATATAATGATTATATATGGACACATCAAAATACGCATACAAACCATTAGACACATAAACAACATGAAACAGCTTACAAATAATTCACAATAGAAGTGGCAACAATTACGTATATTTAAGTATATAAATATATTGTTGACAAAAAAGATAGGTACAAAAAATTTGTGAATTAGGTAAAGAAAATACGCACATTAACACCGGACACGTACACAAAACAACATACACAAGTCACAAATATTACTATCTCACGTGTTGGAGATTGATGGCTGAGTGAGACGTCTTGGAGAGGTAAATCAGGAAGATATTGAATAAAGACATACTAAATAAATAAGGAGACAAATTATAGCTATTGGGAAATTATCTAATGGAAAAACAACAGAAATAATTAAGGAAGAATATATCGAGTCAAAAACATTATATTAAGTATACAAAGTTAATATTATATAATTAAGTTTTACAAGTTATAAAATTTATAAATATACGTCAAATAAATAGAAAAGCAAAAATTGTAAGTCATAAAGAATAAATTAGTACTAGAAAGAAGTAGACAATCAGAAGTAAGAAATATAAAAGCCAAGAAAACAATAAGTGTATATAATATAAAGAAGAATAGTTAAGCCCTATAAATAAAACATGTTAAAATACTCCAATAGTAGATTAGTTGAAATAGCTATAGTACCGGGAATATTACCCGAAGAAACAACACTAATAAATGATAATATTGACACCCAGAATAATAAGGTCCTGTCGAATCTTTGGACGGGGAAAAGCAGCGAGATCTTCAAGATCTCTTAAAAAAAAAAAAAAAAAAAATATCGGTCAAGTTGTAGTAAGAGTATCAGCTGTTTTCCCAAATGATGTAAGGCAATTTTTAGCGTATGGTTACTCGATTAAGTGCTTCACGCGTGCCAGTATAATCGTTAAATGACAATTAATTGATAACCTCTAGACCTTATGCTGCGTGGGGGGTATTTTTAATTTATGATTATCTATTATCTTTCAATAGACCCGAAAGTTAAGAAAATTCTAATCGATTGAATTTATACTCCGGTATTAATGAATGTTTGACGAAAACTCATAGTCTTATTTCTTATACCTCATTAAAGTATTTTATTATTTATAAACTAACTTATAACTAGTTTTAAGCCATTGCTATTGTAATAGGGGCAGAGATTGTAGCAGAACCATTCAAAACTTTTGAACAGATAATGTGTTGTTGAAGTTAAGAAGTGAACTTGAGATCTTCCATTTTAGTTTCATTGTTGAGGAAAAGGGATAGAACACGCTAACAAACTTAAAATATGGATTTTGTAGGTATAGTTTATAGCTTATCTAATTTTGACTTATAAGAACTTATTTTATCTATTTCATATTTATGAATATTAGGACCACCAGTACGGTCGCCCAGAGGTCGAAATTCGATAATAATTCTCTTAATTTTTAGTTAAAATTTTTTAGGGTTTCTTTAATCAAAGATTACATCATGGCTACTTTTGACATTAAGTATAACAGTATAGTAAAAAAAAGTCGTGTGATGTCGTGGGACACCAAATAGGAACCAAGTTCCTTATCATAAAAATATTTATTTCAAGGTATGAAGAAAATAATTATTGGGGTATACATTTCTTATCATAATTTTTTTTTATCCATCCATTATTTTACCATCGCAGAGAATGGGAGTGTAAGATAGATAGAATACAATTTTAAATGCACTGTGTAACAGATTTATAAGTACACGATATAATTTTGAATCGTTTCGCTGATATTTCAGTAAAATAATAGAAATTTTACCGTAGTTGAGACCATCATCAACATCATAAACTGTTTAATGTAATGATAGTGGTCCTAGTTGTGGGTTACTAATTTTTTCCTTCAGCTACATTAAAAATCAATGATAATAGAAATACTTTATGTCAATGACTAAATTTATACAATATTTTGTAATGTTTCTACTATTTAAATAAACATACACTGTAATAATAAAGCCGTTTAATAATAATTGTTTTAAAATTTGAGTATATAACAAATATAATTATGGATAAAATATAATAATACATGCAACTTACAGATGGCGCTATACGATTTTCGTTCAGGCTCTTTAAGAACCACAAAATTGTCCTATCATCTTTATTTTATTTAAAATGATTTATAAAAATATATAAAAGTTCTTTGCGTGGTGTAAAGAAAATAAATATTCGGGTATACATTTTTTTATTATGATTTTTTAGATAAGATAAAAAAAAAAAACTAAACTTGTGCTGGCACCTAGTAATCTCTACTGAAACAAGTTCTGTCTAGAGTTACTCCGTACTTGTTATTTACAACTTACTGATTAATTTTTCATTCACGAAATAAATAAATATTTCGGACATTTTTTTTTTGTAAATACATACATATTATACATAGAAAACATCCAAACTCCCAAAAAATAAATGTTTGCAGATCAAAAAAAAATATTTGATCCTCCACGGGATTCGAACCCGAGACCTCACATCATTCTCATACGCTACTAGTAGTACTAGGGTACCTCTCCGCAACGCCCCATAAGGAACTTCTTTCCAATAATAATCTTTTTAGTTTACTTTGACGTACATACATTTGTAAATATGCAAATTTGTGTATGTATGTGTCATACGCATGATAGTGTGTGAAATGTTATTTTTATTTAAAATATATTTTTTAATGATAATAAATATAGGTATATATATATATATATATATTAGCATTCTGCACTCCTCTATATAAACTATAAGTGTGCGAAATTTCATACACCTCCGTCCGCGCAATTTTTGTAAAAAGGGGTACAACGTTTTTGTTTCATTGATATTTAGATTTACTACATTTTTTTTAACCGACTTCCAAAAAGAGGAGGTTCTCAATTTCATCGTTTTTTTTTTTTTTTTTTTTTTAATGTTTGTACATTGATTACTCCGTCAATTGTGGACCGATTTTGAAAATTATTTTTGTATTCGAAAGGGTATGCTCCCCATGTGGTCCCATGGTCACTATATCAGGATCTGATGATGGGATCCCAAGGAAATTGAAGGAAACCCTCAAATTTACGTGAGCGCCTGCAATAAAGTTAAGGCAATTGTCTGCATGCTTTCATATTCTGTAAACATCATGTCCGAAATATTTATTTATTATTCTATACAATATGTTGTATGTTACCTTTAGTCGTATTCTTTCAAGTTATTTAGGTGAAATGATGATGAGAGACTTGAGAAAGACTAAAAAGCGCAAAATAAAAAAAACTTCGTTTAAAAAAACCGACTTCAAAAACTGAAAAGTATAAAATAACTTAATTTGTATGTGCTACCTATTCATAGGTTTGAAGTCGGTGCCGAGCCAAAATGTAATAGTAGGACTCGCCGCGCGTGACCTTTAGCGGGATAGCTGCGTTTCGCGTAGGACAAAGCAACCGAAGCGTCGGTGACGTCGTTGACGTTCGTCTCGAAATATAGCGAGTGTGGTACCTACTATTACATTTGGCTTAGCGCCGAATTCAAACCTATGAATAGGTAGCACATACAAATTAAGTTATTATATACTTTTCAGTTTTTGAAGTCGGTTTTTTTAAACGAAGTTTTTTTTTATATAGGTAAACTAAGCAATCCTTCTCACTTGCTCCAATGATACACCTGCTACTCACAGCTCTGCACCGCCCACAGGTCGACTGGAAGAAAATGCCTATGGTATTAAGTCCGCCTTATGCAATGTTATTGCAGGAAATATAAAAAAATAAAATATTGAACTGAATAATTATTGCACTAGTTTCTGCCTAGTAGTTTAAGTGGTCCATGGCCGGTAGCGACAGCTGTTTTATCGCAGTCGCAACCTTTTGCGAATTTCGCAGAAGGAGGCGTCGGAGAGGGCCCGGGAAGATGACCTCCACTCGGAACCAATTCGCCGCCGGCAAACCGGTAGGCAGAGATGCGCTTTCCAGCGCCTCATGCCGCCTTGAGTATGGCCGCGGATGAACGGGATGGTTTTTCCCCCCCATCCGCTTCAGTGACCAACCGCCGCTTAAATAGAGAGTTAGCCCGATGGTGCTTGCGTCAGTGCGGGCAGG
The DNA here is from genome assembly GCA_949125395.1 of Diaphora mendica. NCBI lineage: Eukaryota > Metazoa > Arthropoda > Insecta > Lepidoptera > Erebidae > Diaphora > Diaphora mendica. Next base: position 6,854,006 of record OX421319.1, read on the forward strand.
CGTTAGGCGGGGACTGGATGTCCTTATAACAGCAGCTCCCGGATCCCTCTTCCATTTCAGGCGCCGAGAGTAACACCGTATAGCTTTAGTTGGTCCGATACCGGCACACCACCCCGCCGCTAACTCTGGTGGGGTGACGGCCCAAACGAAAAAAAGTGGTATAAGCGTTGGGGTGCTGAGCTAGAAAACCTCCACATAGTGCACCCTGGAAATATTGGCGATGGCGCCGTTTATACCTTCGTTATTTGGAGAAAGGCATTATTCTAGCAGGAAAAAGAAGCTATTTTCTTCGACTGTCCGGTCAAGACTTGGTCCAAGAGAGTATGTATGCAATAACGGGCATGTCTGCCGGATGCTCTGTTAGCTCTTCACTCTTTGGAGCAATGAAGAGGAAGACCTCGTTAAAAAATACAAAGGTCTTTCACGGGTCAAAGTTTCTCCACTGTCAGCGGTGGAGAAACAAGGATGGGCTCGGCGTATACTTACACTACCACCGAATATGCATTGAGAGACGTTGTCTTCCTGCCGTCGTCGGCATATCATAGTCCCGAAAACAACCTGCCCTCCGGCTCCCGTGGTTCGGCTTCCACTCGTAGCAGATAAGTCAAGGAGAGTTGCGGTGCCAACTCCACTTCCTCTCTGTTTTTAAGTGCAGCAGTACACATTTACAATACATAGATAGAAGGTATAAAATTAGGTATAGTGTGTTTTATTTTTACTATGGGTGATAATTTTCGGCTGCTATAGTTTACAGTTTTACACGCAGCCGCAACATTATAATTACTTTGTCAATACCATAGACTGGTATGATAAACGGACCAAGTAATTTATATGTAGGTCAGGTTAATAACCACTTTATTATTATTAAAGGGTAACACAGATATGTCAAATAATAGTTATGTAAATAATATACCTACTACAAATTTAAATAAGAAATAAAATTATGTTTTTTCGTAAAACATATTCTTTAATACCAAACATATCCAGGCTAATAATTTATAAACAATTAGAAGTTTTTATGACTTTTGGTTACAGTTGAAAAAAACAGAATTTGTAGGTAAATATCTACAGCAAATAGAGAATCAAAAATTTAATTTTACTCATCAAAGGAACGATAAATAAGGCTTAAGATTTTATTATAAGTATAAAAGTGTGGTGACGGGTTAGGAATACGAAGTGTTATTCATCCCGTGTGTCGTAAGAGACGACTAAAGGTGCGTCTCCATCGAAATTCTTGGCAATTTCAGTGTTGCCAACTGTTGGTAACTCATCAAAAAATCGCCAACTTTTATTTCCATTGTGTCTACATCGAGTCGCCAACAATTTTAAAAACGTTCCAACTAAGCGTCTCCACAGAGTCAATAAATATCTGCTACATTATTGCGTATTCTATTCATGTTTACCGCCAAAAACAGAAACACGGTACCCAACATTTGTTGACAATTTTTGTTGCCAACACAAGGAAATTATAGAAACTATTGTCACCAACACGTGTTGACAACACAAAAATTGCCAACTTATGTTCGGTGGAGACTCGGCTTAAGGCAAGCTTGAACTCTAATTGTTGCATCGCGCTCGTACCAATTTCGTAGAATTTCGACGTATTTGGCAAGGTGAAGAAACCATTGAAGCTTTCCGCCTGCTGAGGTCACATGTTTCTATAAGTCCCCAAGTATCGTACTAAAAATTCAACTTTTGTACTATACGTAAATATTATAAGCTAATTTATTAAGGTTTGGAGGAATCTGGCAGGAGGTTGCAAACGCACTAAGTGTCTGGCAGTGGTTGATGTGATTTCTAATGTTATTCCAAAGATAATTTATTAAAAAAAGAGCTTTTTACTTTAACGAATTTGAGGAATGTTTTACTACACTTTAATCACCTCAGATTACGAAAGAAAGCCAGATATACCGTACAGAACACGAAGGTGAAGGTACCTAAGCAAATATAAATCAGAAAGCGAATACGATCTCGCGGCAGTGTTTGACAGACTGCCATACTGTTTTCACGTCACGAGTGATTTTTGATTATATTTTCAAAATTCCGTGTTGCGTTTAAAAACATTGTGAAAGTAGTTCCCAAATAGAAAAAAAAGAAGATGGAATATAATTTCACGGTAAAAATAGATTATTTGTTTGTTTTTATTATTTATTTACCCGATAATTATGGTGTTGTCGAAACACAAAACCTCAACCGTAGTTGGTCTGTTTTAGTTTTTAGTTTTTGCCGATTTTTTCTCTCTTCAATTGGGGAAATTATTTGTAAGTCGAGGCATTAGTCGACCTCTATTCTATATTTAAGGACTTGGATTCAAACCTCACCTGAAAGTATTCTTTGGTGATACAATTATTGTTGATAATTATTACATATGAATAATTTGTGAATGATTCTACAAATTGTTATTCTGAGTCTTGATGTGTTTTATGTCTTTAACTTGTGCTTTGCATCATTCATATTACAATAGTAAAGAATGATCGATATTACCTACGATCCATTAGACCTCACATATTTATGTAAATATGAAAATATTTTTAATAAAATTAACTTATTGTTAGTGGGCATTGATAAAGTGAAACTTGTAGGTTATATATATATCTGAGATTAAGTTACTGCACAAGCACTTAATAGTGTTTTATATGAAGTTCCTACTAGTGTTTAAATAAATAGTTTTGTTACCTAAATAAAATATTGTAACTTATAAGTATCGTTTTGCCGCTATGTCGTTCCTATTGTACCGGGCTAAGATTAGCACAGAATTGAGATGGTTTACATCGGTTCAAGGTCTCCTAGGCCGACCAGATAGACAGGATGCGCTGTTGGCTCGAGCTTTGGATGCGCCGGCTAGGCTGGAGTTATTGATGGAAACGCTTACCAAGGTCGAGGCCCTTGAGGAGGAGAAGGTCAGCGATCAGATAAGGTCCGCGATGCAGGCTGATGTTGACCAGTGCCTCTCAATTGTTGATGACATTCAGCAGCGCATAGCAGAAATCAAGCGCCAGCGCAGAACTGGCTGTGATGAAGAAGTGGTGGAAGGCCCACACTCTCGCGGGGTTGTATCAAAACTGCCTCAGATACAACTACCCAGCTTTGATGGAGAGCTCGGTGAGTGGGTCAGCTTCATCAATTTATTTGACAGTTTGGTCCACTTAAGGGAGGATTTACCTAAGGCCTATAAGATGGCACAACTGATGTCAGCTCTGAAGGGAGAGCCTAGGGAACTGGTAGCCCATTTGACGGTGACCGAGGGCAATTATGAGATTGCCCGTCAAATGTTGGTAAGGCGCTACCAGAACAAAAGAAGGCTGGTTGATGCTCAGCTCAAGAGGCTGTTTAGCATCCCTTCAGTGACTCGGGTCTCTGCCATACAGGCAGAAGTGTTGAACCCGTTGTTGAGTGTCACTCGGGCATTAGAAAATTTAGGCTTGCCGGTAGAACAATGGTCTTACATGTTAGTGTACATAGTACTGTCCCGGCTGCCAGTGGATGTGCAGACCAGATTTGAGCAGCATCATGGTCAGGGTGCAGACAACTTGCCCACCTCTTCTCAGCTCATAGAGTTTTTGGAGGAAGAGTGTCGGAGGGCAGAGAACATGGGTTTGTTCGTGAAGCCCGCTGAGGAGCCACAGAAGGCTACTCGGAGCCCCGTGAGGAGGGGACTACCGCAGAGAGGGCCAAGGCAGTTGTATGGGCACGTGGGTGCCTCAACACCTGAACGGGATGCCTGCCCATATTGTAAACAGGATGGCCATAGTGTGGCCGCCTGCCTAAGATTTAGGGACCAGAGAGTCCAAGGGCGACGCCAGATCACCAAGCAGCGTGGCTGGTGTTTTTTGTGTCTGGGTCCCCATTTAACAAGGGATTGCGCTCGGTCCGCAATGTGTAAGTTTTGTGGAGGCCGACATCTTGAGTTGCTATGCATGAATAGGCCCGGCCAACATAATGCAGATGGACAGGGCCGGACTCAGGGACGGATGGGGTCAAGTACACAGGGCCGGACTTGGAACCTGGGTCCACGGGACCAGGGCCCTCATAGGGAAGATGTTGGGGGCGATGTTCAGGCCAACATCGCGCGCGGTTCCCCGACCTATTGGCAGGCCAGGGGCTCAGTAGGAGCTGGCACGGGCGGGTGTGCGGATGCACCCTCGAGTATGGAGCGGTTCGTTAGAACGCCGCCTCGGGTGTCATCGCGCTCGCCGCCGACCACTAGAACGCCGCCTCGGGTGTCATCGTGCTCGCCGAAGATGACGACATTTCGTCGATTTTCGCCGCCCATCATGGAACGCCCTCGGTTGGATCACCGCACCCCCCCCTATCCGTGGACGGCACCAAGTAGAGCGCCGCGACTGGAGGGGCACTTACGAGGGACCATGGGATCCCTACGTCGGCACTGATATGCCCGGTTGCTCGGGCTATAATGCGTGGGGCCCCGGGGGCCCCCGCTAGGAAATTGCAGCCCAATCGAAATTTGGTCCCCAACCGGAGGCTATAGTCTTGCCCACTGCCTCCGCGTGTGTTTGGGGTTTGATTTCGACACCCCAGGTACGGTTGACGTGCTACTGGGAGTAGACGATCTGGGTAAGTTTTGCTGTCGGATCGGTCTTGCAGCATGATCGACTCATGGCTGTGGAGACATGTGCCAGGAGAGTTGAACCCGTCGAATTGTGCATCCAGGGGATGCCGGGCTCCTTAATTAGTTAACCATCAGTTATGGTGGGGCCCTCCGTGGCTGGCAAGGAAGGAATCGGATTGGCCCCTTAACACAGTTTCATGATTGAGTTGTCTCGTGATAAATTGATCAATGTCAATTATTGGATCAGAAGATTCGTTCGGAATTGTCGCACTCCCGCGATCAGCGAGTGCTAAGCCCAATTCTGTCACCGGCAGAGCGAAATGAGTCGCTTCTGAATTTGATCCGGTTGGTACAGTCTTCGAAATTTGGAGCAGAATTGCAGAGTCTACGAACTGGGCGTTCGAAATTGAAGGGTGCTGTCGCGCGTCTACACCCGTTTATAGAGTCGGCCGGGTTGCTTCGGGTAGGAGGAAGATTGCGCAATGCGAATCTGCCGTATTCGGCTCGTCACCCCCTACTGCTCCCCAAGGGAGGGCAGTTGGTTGAGTTGTTGGTGACTGACCAGCATGTTAAAAACGCTCATGCAGGTTGTAACGCCTTGTTGGCTACACTCCAGAGGGAGTTTTGGATATTGTCTGGGCGTCGTACCATACGGAACATCGTGTTTTGTTGCATGCCTTGTTATAGGAGCAAGGCTGCCACGATGCAGCCCCACATGGGGGATCTACCCCCTGATCGGGTAAATGAGGCTAGGCCATGGGCGGGTGTTGGTACAGACTTTGCGGGCCCATTCTTAGTGAAAAGCTCGCGGCTGCGGAACGCTAAACAGTACAAGGCGTACCTTTGTGTGTTCGTCTGTTTATCCACCAAGGCGGTGCATCTCGAGCTCGTTGCTGATCTCACGACGGAAGCCTTTATAGCGTGCTTGGACAGATTCGTTTCCCGAAGGGGACTGCCAGCACTGATTCGTTCCGATAACGGAACCAACTTCGTAGGTGCAGAACGATACTTGCGAGATGTAGTTAGGTTTTTAAATGAAAACAAAGTGGATTTTTTCTTTGGTGGAATTTTTTTTTTGGTGGGTAGGGGCTAAAAAGTCAACACAGATTTTTAAAAGGCTCTAAATTGAAAAAATATTTAATACTTATATTAGTGCTAATTAAATAAAATAAGTGAATAGTTTTCATATACTTACAGTTACTGTACTGCGCATATGTTGAATTAAGTTCTTAACCACCTGCCAGCCATTCACACAGTTTATAATTTCATCAAGAAGAAAGGAACTCTTAAGTGGTATTTTGAATCATAATGTCGCAGCTCAATGATATTCAAACGGCTCAGAGCAGTTTAGAAGAGAGCTTCTCCAAGAGAATGGCTCAGCTAGAAGCACAACTGCAATCTGGTGGGAACTCGAAGGAAACTGTGGCTCGAGTATCTGAGGAATTCAGAGCATTCAGGGAGCTTATGTTCACCATGCTGGGTCTGCTGCGCAAGCAGATTAATGAGTGTGCCAAAATGGTAGATGTCATTGAGACACGCCACAGACGTAAGGCACTAGTGGTTCTCGGAGTGCCTGAAGCTATCCAGGAGGATTGTGTGAAGACCGTGTTGAATATCCTTAACCAGCGGATGGGTCTCAAGGAGGTCACAGCATCCAACATCAGAAGCTGTCATCGCATTGGTACTCCTTCCAAGGAACGTCGTCGCCCAATGCTGGTCTGGTTCTCTGCCGTGGAGACCCGTGCTGCTGTTTGGAAGGCGAAGACAACGCTGAAGGGTTCCGGCTTCACGGTAAGAGAGTTTTTGACTCGAACTCGACAGACGGCTTTCAGCATGGCTAGGCAACACTTCGGTATGTCGGCCTGCTGGACACAGGACGGCATCATAGTCGTCAGGCCCTCTGATAAAAGCCGCCAGAAGATAACATCACCAGACGAGCTCGAACCTCTCATAGCAAAATACCCTAAGGCAACATCACCGCCCAAAGCAACTTCGAGCACGAACACTAAAAGCTCACGGCGACATTGATTAAACTGCTATCGTCACCATTTTTAACAATTAACTTCCTCACAGTTACTTTAAAGTATCGTTTAATAGTAACACTTTATTTTATTCCAAACATAAACACTCAATATTACCTTTTGCTTTGTTTACAATAAATACCTTCATGTTTTGCAATCAACGCAACTGACAACTATATATCTAATGTCACCTGTCACGATCACGTATTATTGTTTTCCGTTCCGATACGCTCAGAACGTGTTAGGTTAGTAGTAATTGTGAGTATTTATTTGTGAAAGTATGTCTGTTTTCATTTTGGTTGTTTTTTGTTTGTTTTGTTTCTTTCTTTTTTCTCTTGATCTATTGTTTATATTTTTTTTTTGTATGCTTATTTAAAAATGTCACAATGTCACCAAAAATTAAGGAAAAAATATATATTATTTTTGTATGTGTGTCCGCTGGCGGGTGGTGTAGAGATACGATCTGGTTAGTTTGCATTTAGATTCTCATTACATTTCTATTTTATTTTAGCGGTACGGTCCTATACTTTTATTTTTAATAGGTACACCTATGAGCGACGATGATGTTGATGTGTTTTTTTCTGCCGATGACTCTTCTGAAGATGTTAGTTTCAGTTCCATAGTAGAGACTCTGGGTGATCAAGTGCGACAAATATTTCTTCCTCAATCGCGTCCTTATTTTAATGTTTGTCACATAAACGCTCAAAGTGTTCCCAGCCATTTCAGTGATTTAACTGAGACTTTCTCCGACAACAACGTTCACGCCATCCTGATTTCGGAGACCTGGCTCAAACCCCACCTACCTTCCACCTCATATACTCTGCCTGGCTTTACCCTTATTCGTAATGACCGTTCAGATAAAAGAGGTGGCGGCGTTGCAATCTACCTTCGCAGCTGCTTACCTTACAAAATTGTCTCCGCTTCCTCTTCCAATCTATCTACCAGCGCAGAATATCTCTTCCTACAGGTTTGTGTCAGGGGAGTCAACGTCATTCTGGGTGTAGTTTACTGCCCCCCAACTGTTAGCTACTTCTCCAGTCTGGAAACAGTTCTGGAATCTTTAGGGTCTGAACATTCGCATCACATCATCATGGGAGATTTTAATACCAACCTCCTAGCCCAAAACTCTCCTCGTACACGCAGTCTACTTCACATCATCCAAGCAACCAACCTCCATGTCCTACCGCTTCAAGCCACTCATCATAACATTGAGCATCAGGATACCTGGCTTGATCTAATCCTCATCTCTGCCCCACACCTTGTCTCATCCCACGGTCAACTCTCTGCTCCTGGCTTTTCCCATCACGACTTACTCTTCCTCTCTTATATCCTGAAACCTCCCAAACCACCTCCCAAAATTGTACACATACGCAGTTTCCGAAGCATGAATGTCGAAAAATTACACGCAGATGCTGATGCAATAGACTGGACAGATATGGCTGCTGCTACAAACGTGGATAACAAAATCATCATTTTCAACGACAACATTGTTAATCTGTATGACGTCCACGCTCCCATTAGAGCAGTTAAATTAAAACGGGCCCCAGCGCCTTGGATGACGGATGAGGTCCGTGCAGCTATGAAGCGAAGGGATCAGACATTTCATCGGTTCAAGAGAAATCGCAGCGAAGATAGTTGGAATCTTTATAAAATTGCAAGGAATCGGTGCAATCAGGTGATACGCAACGCTAAACGCCGACATATTCTACAAAACATAGAGTCTTCTTCCTCTTCCAGTATCTGGAAATTTCTTGGGTCATTAGGTATTGGTAAAAAACAACACCAAGTGTTCAATAATACAATTGGTATGAATGACATCAACGATTATTTCGCATCTACGCCTTCTCTGGATCTTCTAACTAAGTGTCAAACGCTGGAATACATATCTGGTCTCACCAGTCCCACTACCAACTCCTTCGAATTTTCTCCGGTGCCTCCCGAGGATATCAAGAAGATTATTCTATCTGTCCACTCCAATGCCGTAGGATATGATGGCATAAGCCGTCGTATGATTGTCACCATACTTGACTGCATTCTCCTGGCAATCACACACATAATAAATTTCTCTCTTGATTCCGGAACTTTCCCCGCTCTGTGGCGAAAGGCTTATATCATTCCTCTTCCAAAAAAAAATAATCCTACACATCCTGAACACTTTCGACCTATCTCTATTCTTCCCTTTCTATCTAAGGTACTCGAGGCCTGTGTTCACAAGCAACTCTCACACTTTGTTCACAGAAACCAGCTATTAAGCCCTCTGCAATCCGGCTTTAGGGCCGGTCACAGCACAGTTTCCGCTCTCCTTAAAGTGACTGGCGATATTAGGAAAGGTATGGAAGACACTAAAGTTACAGTACTAGTATTAGTTGACTTCTCAAATGCCTTCAACACCGTCAGTCACGAAATCCTTCTATCTATCCTTACATATCTTATGGTACCTTCCGAGGCACTGGAATGGTTCTCCACTTATCTTCAGGGGCGACAGCAGTGTGTTCGTGTTGATGACTCGACATCGAGTTGGTGCGACCTCCGCGCTGGCGTCCCTCAAGGCGGTATTCTCTCTCCTCTCTTATTTTCAATATTTATTAACCTCATAACTCAACAACTTCGGAGTGCGTATCACCTGTATGCTGACGATCTGCAAGTGTATTCGCAGGCAAGAGTGGACGACATAACGCAAGCTATCGAAGAAGTCAACAGGGACTTAGAGACCATAAGGTTATGGTCGACGAGATTTGGCTTGTCGGTTAACCCAACTAAATGCCAGGCGATAATAGTAGGAAGCAAACGCATGATAAGCAGAATCGATACTGCTTCAATCTTACCAATAGTGTTCAGTGGCTCAGTCATTCCGTTCAGCCCCGTAGTTAAAGACCTGGGCTTGCTCATCGACTCGACCCTTGATTGGCAAGCTCAAGTTACTTATGTCAGCCAGAGGGTAACGGGAAACATGCGAACGTTATATCGTCTCAAAAACTTCTTGCCAACTACCACTAAAACAACTTTAATGCAATCCTTAATAATTCCAATAATTGACTATGGTGATGTATGTTATTTCGACCTGAATGCAGATCTCCTCAATAAACTTGACCGCCTTCTCAATAACTGCATTCGATACATTTTTAATCTTAGGAAGTACGACCATGTGTCAGCCTATCGTTCCCAACTAAAATGGTTGCCCATCCGCCTGCGCCGCAATCAGCGAGCACTTACCTCCCTATTTTCATTTCTCAACTCACCATTTTCTCCTACATATCTTGCTCAATACTACCGTTATCTGTCCTCGAATCACGACAGAAATCTTCGTTCAGAAAATAATCTGCTCCTCTTATGTCCCTCCCACAATTCAGATTTCATGAACTCTTCGTTCTTTGTCCAAGCGGTACTACTCTGGAATGCTCTCCCACTCGAAATCAGGATGTCAACAAACCGTTTTACTTTCAAAAAGAAGGTACATGATCTCCTTCTTAGCGAAACGGCAGGAACTACTAATCGATAATTGGTTCACCTTAGACTCGGACTGTCATAGTGTACGAATATAATGTGTATGCGTGTATGTATGTATATTTATATAAATATTTATGTATTTACCATGTCTATGTTTATTTTTATGTGTTTTGTTCGTTTTTATTGATCATGTAACCTCTGTGCACCACCTACCTTACTAGATTTCTACACCACCCTAAGGTTGACTGGAAGAGAATGCCTTGGGCATTAAGTCCGCCAATGTACAAATGTGCATAAAGTTTTTAATAAATAAATAAATAGATATTGGAACAGCCCTCTCCCGTCGGGGTATACAATGGACCTTCAGTCCACCAGGTTGCCCCCACTGGGGCGGGATTTTTGAAGCCGTTGTTAAGTCAGCTAAGACGCATTTAGGGCGTATTGTAGGTCAGACCGCGCTGACATTTGAGGAACTCGCGACGTTGTTTTGTAAGATAGAAGCCGTTCTCAACTCGCGACCGTTGTGTCCGCTCAGCTCGGATCCAAATGACCTGGAGGCGTTGACTCCAGGCCATTTCTTAATTGGTCAGCCACTTAACGCGCTGCCCGAACACCCGTTCGAAGATGTGAAATTGTTTCGGTTGTCTCGGTATCAGATGTTGCAGCAGTTTTCCCAGAATTTTTGGAAACGATGGTCTCTAGAATATCTGCACATTCTGCAACAGCGCCTTAAGTGGACTGACAAAACTAGTCCCCCTAATGTTGGTGACCTCGTGCTGGTTAAGGATGCTAACCTACCGCCACTGCGTTGGCGCCGGGGGCGCATTGTTAAGTTGTTCCATGGTAAGGATGGGACCCCCCGGTCCGCAGAGGTTCTTGTTGGGGACTCAGTTATTAAATGAGCGGTAGCAACGTTATCTCGCCTGCCTGTAGATTAGGGAACAGGTACGTACCTGTTCGAGCGGGTGACTGTTGGATTTCGAACGTCATTGTACTGCCAACATTTTGATTGTCTTTTTTTTTTTTTTTTTTTTTTTTTTTTTTATGTTTGGCCCGCCAAAATGACTCTACTCTGCCTGATGGAAAGCATAAGCAGAATCCAAGAGTGGTGGTCACCATGCTCACTGCGAATGCAGACAATGCAGCATGGCGGCCTAGTGATGCTTGTGCATCTTTTAGTCTAGTCAACAAGTATGGAACTTGTTGACTAGACTAATTGGGCCTCCGGTCTCGCACTCACCAACGAAACACGACAGCACGCTGTCATTTTACGTTGATTTTCTGTGCGAGGGTAGTACCACCCCGGTCGAGCCGGCCCGTTCGTGCTGAAATCAGCGTGGCTCTACTACCTTCCATGGTTCGTGTTTGACGTTTTGACGTTAATATGTGAAAAAAGAATCGAAAAAGAACTCGTGTACAAGGGAGTAATGGCCGGTGCCGTAATAATTTGATTGTTAATTTTGTAGTACTCGTATAGTTTCCGCGTGAGATTGATAACACCGTGAGGTTTGTTGAGCTAGGGTACTTGTGGGCTCGCCGCCCAGCGTGAGACGAGGTTAATATCGAAAATTGTTGAGAAGGTTTGATCGGCCAGGCTAGGCTTGGGAACAGTTAAGTTAATTGTGATTAGACTCGCGAGAATTGTAATACGTGATAGGCGCGTCCGCGAGAACTAAAACGAGTGTATTGTAATTCGAATATCTGTGAAAAGTTGATTATTGAGATTAATTCGGATACCTTGAGAAATAACCAGCACCTGGGAGCAATGTTTGTGTGAAGACGCAAGAGCAGAGAATATTCTACCCAAGAGATATCTCTTGGACGCCGAGAACAAAGAAGACACACACTCCAGTAAGTGCTTTAGATGAATTTAATTTAGATTAAGAACACGGTGACACAGGCCGTGGTTCATTCTTCTTGCCAGTGGTATTAGTAGTGATTGTATATCTATCTATGGGCCCATGGGTATTATAAACTTCACAAGGTGATCACTGCCTTGGCAAGAGGACTGATCAGTATGTATTATATTAGTTTGACAAAAAATCTGCTATATATATGTCATTTAAATATTCACTTAAATAAGAGCTGCCAAAATGACTACTCTGCCTGATGGAAAGCATGAGAAGAATCCAAGAGTGGTGGTCTCCATCCTCATTGCGAATGTGGACAATGCTAATTTAAAAATCAAAATTAATATCAATATGAAAAATAATAATAATAATATAGCATTTATTTCTCTCATCACAAAGGTGGACACATAAAAAAAAAAGTGGTAGAATTAGTTTGAAAAAGTTATAATAAATTATTAGTGCATTTAACATCAAAATTGACCTAGGAAAAAAAACAAAAAGCTTCAAATTATAATTGAAATAATATTTATACTAATAAATGACAATAGAAGATTCTTATCAAATTCTTCCATCCACAGCCTATGTTATTATATTGTTCACTAGCTGAGCCCCGCGGTGTTACTCGTGGTATAAAACAACACAACCACGGGTAACACCGCGGGACAAAGCTAGTCTAATAAAAGTAGTCTAAGTTACTCCTTATATCATTAGCTACCTGCAAGTGAAAGTCAAAATCGTTCTAGCCGTTCCAGAGATTAGCCGGAACAAACAGACAGACAAAATTTTTTAATTACTTTTTTGATATAAATTATTACTATTTTGATATTACAAACAGTCACTTCAATTTTATTTATTTGTACAGATTATAACATGGACGTGAGAATAAGAAATATAGGTAATGAAAGTGATAATGTGGTAATGTGTGTGAAACGCGTCATAATTTTTTTCATAAATGGCTTTATCACATCACATCACACTAATATATAAAGGTGAAAGTTTGTGTGTATCTTTGTTACTTCTTCACGCAAAAACTACTCTACGGATTTGGATGAAACTTTACAGTAATATAGCTTATACATCAGAATAACACATAGGCTACTATTTGCCGCGATAACCGACATAGACGCTGGCGGAGCCGCGGGCAACAGCTATCATAATATATCAAGCAGTAATTTATAACCGTGGGAGAGCCACGCTTCGGCATGAATGGGCCGGCTCGACCGGAGTGATACCACGGCCTCACAGAAAACCGGTGTGAAATAGTGCTTGCGCTGTGTTTCACCGAGTGAGTGAGGATACCGGAGGCCCATACCCCAACCCCTCCCCCTATCTCCCCCCCATCCCCCAAAGGCCGGTAACGCACTTGTGACGCCTCTGGTGTTGCGGGTGTCCATGGGCGGCGGTAATCGCTTACCATCAGGCGATACGTCTGCTCGTTTGCCGGTCTATTCCATAAAAATAAAAAAAATGTAGTAAGAAGAAATTGTTTACAGCTTGTATGGTACAAAGTAAAGTCCGCTTGGATCTGATATAAGTTAGCTAATTAAGTACCTTGTTAGGAGTTGAACGCTCCATCAGTATATCGTCGACAGGTGTAGGAAAATGTAACTTACGGTTTGGTATTTTATAATATTGTATCCTAATAGTGATTCTGTTATTCGGGGTGGAGACAAATAAAAAAAAAGATGATAAAATCGGACTGATTTTTAAAATCAGAAACATTTGTAACAGTTGATCATTGTTTTGACTCTATAATTAAGCATTAAACAGTAAGGTATAGTCTAATCTGTCAAAAGTCTGGCGGTCAACGGGTTAAGAAAGACTGATGTATGTATTAATTTAATATAGAAGTTGAAGAAAAAAAAACGTGTCAATTCAAGTCAACCACTATGACATCACGAGTGTTAAAAGCTAAATACGCCCAATGATTCTACTTTATTGGTCTGACTAATGCCCTAAAGGAGAGTGTTGTGATGACTGGTATATAAGACCTACCGAATATTTTTTTAGCTTTTAGTACGTTGACTACACCATTGCTATCTTAATTTCAAGCATCAACCAAAAATGGTATGGCTCACCAATATGATCATAATAAGACAGTGACAATGTTTGCATCACCGTGCTCTCAGATCTAATCTCACTCTCGATTCTCAAACATGTAAATATTAAGGACGGATTGAACTACCGACTTCAGGGCTTTGTCAAATGACAAAACTTCCGTAGGGCAATGCCAAGTAGGAGTGTTTCACAGCAGGTAAGTAATTTTCCGGAGAGCGAAGCCCATATGCAATACGATAATTGCAATATAAGCGTACAGGTCCTTGAGACGTTTGTGAGTACTAAGGAGAAGATGCATCCTGGAGTTTATAGCCTCAGCAACTGCGCTAATAAAAACGGGAGAACTTAGCAGGATGAAATCGAGAGAATGTGTCGTAATTATTTGAGGCCTGGTAAAACAGTATTTAAACGAAAGAAGCGAATATTAGCACCAACGCTAAAAATAAATTGGATGGGAGACGGTAAATCTGGCGAAGAATTTGAAAGAGAGAGGTAATATTTTTCTTAACTTGATCAACAGAACGTTCGAAAATATTAAACGCGTTGCAAATATCTAGCTTTCGCAAATCAAAAGGTGGATGGACCCCTCAAGTCACCATTCCTTGAAAGCCCTACCAACAATTATTCTCACAATATAACGCATTCCGAAGCTAATTCCCTCTACGCCAGGATCTAGACGAGATAATGTTTGCTTTAACTTCCATCGTCATATTTCATGATAATTTTGTTTCCGGAACTCCTAAAGCCGAATAAGCAGTACAAAGAAGTTTGTTCCATTCATCTATTCCATAACTGGAGAGGCATGAATCAATATTACCAAAAAGCCTGTATTAATTTATTTTTAAATTCAGCATTTTTGAAAAAAACACAAAGTTTTGTTGATCCCGTTCCGCACCGTTTACTTTGAGAGTGTAGGTACCAATCGGAAACGGTGACTTCGAAAGCCGTGTCGTATAGAGAAAGAGAGAAAGTGGAACCAGTTGGAAGAGCTCGTCAGAACACTTTTATTATAAAGACGATAGAGGCGACATCTCCTCACAACTGCAGAGGCTCAAAGGATTCGATAGCTTCGAGACTGTTAACAATGCGGACTGCTCGCCGTTGCAATCGATCGAGAGCTTATAAGCAATTACTGCAAGGATCCACACCAAAGATGAGAACAGTACTCCATGCAGGAGCAAACCTGTGTGTTATATAGAAGACACAGATGTTTGAGCGAGAAAAACCGTCTTACTTTGTTCAGTGAACCTAGTATCCTCAAGGTTGAGATTCCGGCAAATTTTAAGAGCATATAAGTACTTTGTCCATTATTAAAACTTCATTTGTCTTACACCTTGCGCACAATATTTTGAACTAATAAACTCAACGTCTTTAATAAATCAACGTTTTTTTTAAAGCATTGTTTTCAGCATGACACCTTTAGCAAACAAATGTAAATTATACTAATTAAGTAAGTTGATTCACTCTCGTTTGCTCAGACAATAAAGTAGTGAGGGTAACCTAAGGTGACATTTTATATCAGAAGGGCGTGTTCCTATGTAGGTCGAAATGCCTACTTGTTGCTTGGACACGAACTATTAGGGGAATAGATAGCGCTCAGTATTACGACATGGCAATTGATGTTTAAAATCCGTGGTTGGTTATTTATTTGTCAGTATTATATAGTAGCAAGATAAAGTGTATGAGAGATTTTGTTTATGTCAAACAATATAATTAAAATACGAATAAATAAAAATATAATACCCTAAGAATCAAAGTTGGAAAACCCATTGATAGGTTTAATGAGATTCAATCTCTCGGCATGTGATAATTCTGTAAAAACTGTGACCGAAGTCTTTATTCGATTACATTATTGATCCACTGGTTTGTGTGTTTGAGTGCTGAGGAATAGGATGTGAGTTCGATTCCAAACCAATAGGAACCACTGGATAAATAAAAGACAACAGACTAGTTATACCGCATATACTAGTTTAGTGAAAGAAATTTGTATGAGCAGAAGACTAGGAGTCAGAAGTCAGGAGTCATTTGCGCGTGAATATAGTACAGTGGGCAGCGGTAGTTGCGCAAGTACGAGTCCACTCTCCCGTCCTCTATTTCCAGATGCTAGTGGTCCGGATGGCTGGTACGGCTAGCTGGAGGTAGAGTTTACAGGAGATCACTTTAAGGATCCTGAGATGTGCTCTTTGAGGTACTTCCCCAAGTGCTTTGCGTCATCACCGTAGAAGCCAAGAGTATTTGCCTATCGACGGTGCTCGCCTGATATTAGGAGTATAGTGCACAAGTGTATGCGCAAACAGAGGTGCACTCTCTGTTTCCTCACTCTCATAATCCAATGGGTCGGTTATCCGACACGACCGAGGAGAGGTCAAGAGCTCTCCGAGGCAATATCCTAATATATGGAGTATATATTAAGAAATTGCCTCGGAGAGCTCGTAGACCCTAGACTCCTAAACGGGTGGATCGATTAGGATGAAATTTTGTATGTATATTTCAATGGGTTTCTGGAGTTAGTTATTATTTCAGAATAAAGTGTCTTAATCATTGGATTATTAATAATTACAGCAACAGCTGTGACTGACCTCACAATTGCAAATAGTTCGGTTTAGCATCGTAGCATAGCAGCTTCTGATGTAGGAACTTAAACACATGACAATATATGAAATGACAATATATGAAAGCATAAATTGATACCGTCACGAAGAATCGCTGTGAGCTACTAATGTTGAAAGTTATTGTGCCTAATGGTATTTTAATCACTTTCATACACCAAACATGGTCCACTAGGCATAATCACCTCGCTTGGTCAAAGATCTACCTTTTTTTTGTTGGAGGGATATAACACTAGTTTCCTAAAACCAGGATTTCGCCCTATTTATTTTTCTACCTAAACTTTGAATGGTTTTATAGCAAGAAATTAGTCCAATTAGTCTAGTCAACAAGTTCCATACTTGTTGACTAGACTAAAAGATGCAGTAGCATCACTAGGCCGCCATGGTGTGGGTCGCCATGCTGCATTGTCTGCATTCGCAGTGAGCATGGTGACCACCACTCTTGGATTCTGCTAATGCTTTCCATCAGGCAGAGTAGAGTCATTTTGGCGGGCCAAACATAAAAAAAAAAAAAAAAAAAAAAAAAAAACGTTGCATCTCTTTCGATTAGAGCACTAGGCACAAGTGTACACAAGAAGATGATGTGGATGTGGCATGTAAATAAATAAAATAAACGTCAACTTTTACCCCCTTTAGTCTAGACATTAATCCAGTGTATCCTAGAGGTGTTCTGATAGATAACCCTGAGTCACATATTCATCGCCATCTAAATTTGATAAAATTTAAATAGACTCACTACATAAACTTCTTGAAATGTTTGCTTAACCCAAGGATTTGGGACAAAACTTCACGCGTGACATGGATCCATTGAACATTGCTTATTACTGTGTTGACATTTTATCCCTTAGCGGACATTTTCGCACCCATATCAAACGTCATATGTAAAGAAACATCTATGTCATAACTATGTCACGTAACATGTTTCAACACAACATAATTTTTAAAAGTTTTAAGTAAAATTAACAAAATAAAAACTATTTTAACATACTGCACACAAATATGTACTTAAAGACGATGTTACAGAATTTCTAAACTCCAAATATATATGTTTTGTCAGATTACTAATTTTACATTAAATTAAATGCCATAAGATTTTCAAATATACTCATATTTATACTTTACTAACTCGGCACAAAATCGATTAGTTACTTTTTAATTTCATCGTAAGCATTATCTTATGATTCGAGACCTGGTAGATACTTTGGAGAAGGTGTTTGAGGCCATTTGAATATTTTTCAGATATCTCTTCCATAGTATCCTGATACAGAAATGCAGACTTGGCTGGAGGGTAACGGTCATTTAACAGGCCCTATTTTTTTTAGCGTAAATCCACCCCGAATACCACCAGTTGGTGGTTATGACGGACAAGAACCGACTAAAAGCCGCATGCCGTGTGGGTTACTATAAGCCGGGGAACCAGGTGTACCCTCAAAAGGAAATCCCTGGAACCCCGACATACCTCGGGCCACCTACGGTTTTTAAATGGCCTCCTCCTGTGTGGGAACCCCTACGATGCTACATTCCTGAACAGAAAATGCCGCCACCTCAACCTGCTTCTGTTAGTGTGACAGATAGCCTTACCTCTCATCCTTAGGCTTGCGCTTATGGAGGACGGAGATCGTTTTGCGATCTCCGGCTGCTCAGTCGTCTGCGGTACCTGGCTCGTTCCCGGGCCTGGCGGACCCGGGACTTGGAGGAGAGTTCTGAACTTCTCTCGATCTATGCCATACCAACACATCTTTTGTTTACGATTGTCCATGTTAAACTACTGGTCGATGTATGATGTGTCTAATATTAATATTTCTCTTCGTACCATCATGTGTGTTTCTATAGTTTGTTACATTCCTTTGCAAAAATATAATCAGCAATGGTTTCTAATTTTTTTTATTCTAAATCTTAGAAAAAAAGATGGTTTAAAAAAACTATAAAGCGAACCATAAAAAACTATATTGCTAATCTATTGACATCTTATTCATTAAAATCTACGGTGGAACATACACACATAGACTGCCAAAACTATTACCCTTCGTTTTGCGTTGCCGTAGCCAAGTAAAAACTTTTTTTTTCTGGGATAGGGGTATTATAGTTTCCTTAGTAATAGGGTCTGGTTAGCTGTCGCGCCGATTCAGTGAGGATCTCAAATCACATAGTCTGAGTTCTCCTCAGAATAGGGCGCCTGAGGGATGGCTTTTAGTTCTGTGGTTCCACTATTAGCTCGGTAACAGAGAGTCGGAGACCCAAAGACTTTCCTGTCAATAATTTATGAATGGACCTAAAAATCCTATAAATTGCAAATAAAAATGAGATTCTAAAATCAAGAAGCTTTATTCTGCGAATTATGGTGAAAAAAGAAGAACATTAATATGCTCGGCTTACTTGTTGAACATGTTGGCGAATACAGACAACGTTATGTTTAATATATTCATACTCCCACCCTCGTAATACGGCAAGAGGAACTTAAAACATTGCACCACCTTAAAAAGAAGGGTTTTTTGCCTGAAATCTGATATATGTAGCAAAATAAAAACTGTTGTTTTGAAACGAAAATTTCATTATATTCTGTTATCTTCGCCTCTAAGCCTCTCCTTAGTAATTGGTTGGTATAATAAGAGTTTTTTTTTCTCTTTACAGTGATTATTTCCTGTCTAGTTTTCTCCCTTAAGATGCCTACACACTATTCCAAGGGCCTAGCCGGCGGTTATGTCGTCGACTGCAAAACCGGCGGGTGATTGAGTCGCCGCACCGGCCTAGCCGCGCAAGCTAGTTAGTTATGTCGGCATACCCGCGCGGCAAAAATCCACTGGTGAGGCCACCGGTGTAGCCTTGAATCAGCTCAACACCCACGGAATAAATAGGGGTGGTGACACTAATTATTCTTAATACGTCACTTTACGTAATTATGTACTATAATAAAATGCAACAAATGAGGTAAGGTGTGAACGTATAAAGTATTAACTATTATTAAGTATTTCATAGTCATTATAATACAATTATTGTATATTGGCTGACCCACGTAACCTCGTATGCGTCTCCTCTTTCCCTTAGGGTGATGTTACACAGCGCGAACAAATTTATTTACCATAAATACGGTTAAAGTGAGTCAACCTTGAAAGATAGACAGATTTGTTTTTAAATCTTTTAAAGGGGAACAATTCTGTCATACATTATTTTTACGAAACTTTACCCGTTTAAGCAGCGCACGCAATGGAAGTTTAAAAAAAAATCCGCCATAATTGCTACATTTTTCGTGAATACTTCGTTTCTATTGGTCGTAGCGTGATAATATAAAATCCCATTCCTTGATAAATGGGTTATGCATTAGGAAATTATGATTCCAGAGACTCCCAAATGGGACCAGTAGCTCCTAAGATTAGCGTGTTCAACCAAACAAACAAACTCTTCAGCTTTATAATATTATTACTAGTTTTTGCCCGAGGCTCCGCCCGTGTGTATGTCAGTTATCGCGGCAAATCGTAGCCAATATGCTTTTCTGATGTATAAGCTATATTACTGTAAAGTTTCATACAAATCCGTTGAGTAATTTTTGCGTGAGAGAGTAACAAACGTCCATCCAAACTTACAAACTTTCGCGTTTATAATATTAGTAGGATATATAGTATAGAAGAAAATGTTTGCTTTGTGATCGCGATGACTAATATATACTAGCTTTGAATTTTCCTTTCAAATATATTTTCTATTGTTAAATATTTTTAAACGCAACGTAAACGTCGTTAATATACTATGAATCCGTTTTTAGGAAAGTTTGTTATCATTTTGCATCACATTTGAGTCTGTACACGTTTCTCTCCCTACTCTCGAGGATCGTGTACTTGTAATTTAAGTAAACGCCACAAAATGGAATCTAAATCTACATGAAAATAGAAATCCAGTCTAATGCTATTGTATTTCCGCGACAGACCTCAAGTAATTGAATAAAAAAAAAAACGACTTCCAAAAACATCTAACGAAAACTCTCTGTCAAAAAACACTTAAAAGCGTAAAATAAACTGGTTCTTCATAAATTGCCTATACCTAATTCTTTATTCATTTAAATAGTAGTATTATAATGGGTGCTAGGTACCTAAAATCTGTTTAATTGCAAAAAAAAAAAACATACAGTGGAACATAGAACCTCCTCCTTTTTGGAAGTCGGTTAATAAAATCAATAAATTATTTATAGCTGCTCCTTCAAATCTTATTGAAGTTCTAAGTAAAGATCAGTTTTGGTTCCTCTTTGTATTTTGTACAAAATCTAACAAAAATTAAGCATATTTTAAAGCCTTAAAGTATCACAATATCCATTGTAAAATGAAACGAACTAAAATATTTCACAAACATCTTAAACTTCATATAAAAGAGCAAAAAGAAAAAAAACACTCTTCAGAAAAATAATATTGTTTGCAGAATTTTGTTTGAAATGTGTTTCTGGCGCGAACTATTGCAAGTGATTTAATACAACCAATGTGCTACGCTACAGTGACTATTACTTAATAATACCATTGCCTTTACTGAATAGATCGCATATAGCTTCTACAGAAACGAGTTCATAGAGATTTCGTAGAGGCTCGTAGCGTTTTGCTATTGATTAAATAGCCGTTAGCTAAAAGTTCGAGTATTGTAGACGTGCTATTTTCAAATAAAAAAGTTTGTTTTGCTTTAGACTGAAAAAATTTTATGTGCGAAAACATAACAGCTGTAAATATATTTGAATTGAATAGAAGCAAAACTAGATAGCACTATCGAGTGATACTATTGATGAACGATGTATGGAAATGTGCGGTATTACTAGTGATCATACTTAAGTAATTACAAATCATTAATAACACAAAAAGCGTAAGGACGTAGTAAATAAAAAAATACCGATGAAATTGAGAACCTCCTCCTTTTGGAAGTCGGATAATGAAGACGACATAGTAGGATTTGTAAAAATTAAGATGAAATAGGATATGAAATTCAAACAAATTCTCATAAATTTTCTTCATAAAAATAATTCTAGAGCGATTAAAAACGCTTAGAAGTGCGTAAAATGTTAGATAAAAGAGAGAAGGAGACATTTATTTCAAGCCGAGTTTTTAGCATAGTGTTAAATTATTCTCAGAGCTAATAACATAATGTGTGAATATTGCATAAGAAAGACATGTCCCTGGAACAGTAGAAAAAACACTTGCAATTTTGTTTACATAAATATGAAAATGATGAGTTCGTTATTTCATCTGAGGAAGCAAATATTAAGTAATTTAATTATTTTGGGTGATATGCTAAAAGTGATAAAGTGTTTAAATCTGAAGTTATGATATCATAACGATATCACAATGACGGGCTGATTTTGTGTTATATTTGAACATGCTATGGACCTGATGTTTCGCTCATTTAACAATTGAACGAAGGCCACACCACGAGCTGCGTTTTGATCATTGTGAATTGCGTTCCAGTTAATCAATTAGTTTAAAAAAATAGAATGAGAGTATAAATGTGACCTAGTAAAATAATTTTATTTCAGTACCCTTGAGTTGTCATTGCGATTTACAAGAACAATGCTGATTTGACATTGAACACCTCCAGTATAGTATTCTTAAACAAATAGTGGACAGAAACTAACGCGTAATATCACAAATATTTATAAAAATCTAGTATATGACAGCCACTAATTCCGTTCTCCAGAAAACCATGGATTAGTTTATAAACATAAGTTGAAATAATGTAAGCTTTTAAACTAGATGAATGAATTATCCAGAAAATTCTTAACATTTCAACCATCCTCATATGAAACGCTTATGGCTTCAAATTGCAACCTGTAAAAGTGCATCTTAAAGCTGCACGCGCTAGCACAAAGAGAATTTTATTTTACGAAAGCTTTTTGCACTCATAAATTGACTAAGATTTATTCTACACTTTTCACTCAACCTTTACGTGTTCCGCTAATTATATTACAAAGTAATAAAACAGAATGATTACAAAATTCACACCAAATATAAATCTAGATATATTGCCTATTTTTGGTTACATCTTACTATTTAACTGGCAATGCAATTATTATTCTTTACTTAAATTTTGAATGAAATGGCAATTTAAGGAAATAATTACACAGGCCAAGTGTGAGTATTTGACTCACACTTGGCCTGTGTAATTATAAGTATGTACATAAGTAATGTAACAAATAACAGCATCATCTATTTTTACACATGTTTCTTTAATTATTTCCCAAGTTAGTTCTTGCAAAGTCTGACAACGATTACTCTTAAACAAATTAAACTTACTTGGTCTAATAAGTTTTTATTTGTTAATCTTTTATGTTTTTCAGCATCATGATTTTCTTAAACTTCTGAATTCACTAGTTTAGCTTGGCTTTAAACTGCATTTAAAGATTAAGGTAATATTTTAATATTAAACTGCGATAATTAATACACTAGACCTTTTTTAACGAAGACTGTAAAATGATACTGGTATGTGGTTACTGTTGGCATCAGACGAGATCTCAAAGTTGGAATTAAAAGACATCCTACAAGGAAATCCTACAAAATATCGTGGGAAATTAAAATTTTCCGATAAGAGCGTGCCGTGAAATATTATATTAGATCTGCAGTTGTTCCAAACAACTCTACCAATCGTTAATTTTGATGATGTTGTTCGTGTCTTGCTTTAAAATGCCTTATGGGAAGTACAATATCAAACAGACGTTGGATGATTAACGCCGTGTTGCATCAAAATATTCATCACCTGCGGTATATACCTTATTTATATGAAAGTCTTAATTAAGAAAATGATGGAGTGTTAAATTAAATTCTAGATGAAACGATAAGAATGTTCAGGTCTATATTCAGTCTCAACCGCAGTAAATATTGTATATATTTATTTATTTCCTTGTATTTTAATTTAATTGTAAAGTAGGCTAAAATTAAATATCAACTTGTGGAAACTGTTTTGGATAACGTGAAGTTTTATATGTTATTGTTTGCTAGTATACCATAGACGTATAAGTATATAGCGTGTAGGAGTTAAATAGATGAAATATATTTTACAAAAAAAAAAAAAGTAAAACGTTGTTAAAGTGTTATGGTGCGTTTCTATGTAACGTGTGACTACGGCTTTTGAAACTTGTTTCACACTTTCTCAGCGTCGTTTTTTGTCGCAGTTGGGTTTAGTTTTTACTTTTTTTTTTATTTAAAATGTTTTGGTACCATTATTAATATATAATATATATATATATTTGAAATGTACAAGTAATGTCCTTTCCAATGATACCAAACACGGCATATTTATCTCAAATAATTGTTTTAATTCATTACTTTATGTCGGCTAGGGGGCGCCACATTAGATTCAGCGACACGTCATATAGCCTATAACCAGCAGACGATCAAGACGCTTCTAACGATACCTCATTTGTCCAGTTCTAATAAGTAGTTGAGGAGCTATGAGGGAACAAATGAACATACATACATACATAGCCTGTCAAAATCATAACCCTCCTTTGGCTTTGCCGTAGTCGGGTAAAAAGATATATATAAACAGTAGAGAAGACAACACAAACAGTAATGCAAGATTAACAAAATGGGTATCTTACTAAACTTGAGTTAGGAAATGTTGGTGTGAAATACCAATTTTAGTATCAAGAATTGACTACAATCAATTCTAATAAATCTTTTAAGTCCGAATATTACGTGTAAATACTAATCACTAATCACTTTTCTCACTTATCACAGGATAAATATTGCATATAGCGTCACCATTGTATAAGGGCTAGGTACTTTTTTTTTATGGGACTAATCCCGCCCACACGCCCAACACTGTAACTCCTGTACACCAGGATCAACAGCGGTGACCCACAAATACACCGCGTTATGACACTCGGGAAGTCCCAGGAAAATATAACTGTCTTGGAACCCGCAACGAAATTAATCAGAAGAAAACTGGAGGAGTTGGAAATATAATAAGTCCACTTCCCTCCTTGGCAAAGCGGGAGACAAAATGAAGTCAAAATAGGCAGACGCCTTTTTCATACCGGGAAGCACCACGGATAAAATATTATGGGTCCTAAGTGAGCTGAGTTTGATTTCTATAGTATGTATGGCAGAATTGCTTAAACGCACGGAAATTCACCGCAATTGACACAAGATCCCCATAATATACTACCCCAGACGTAATTTGTAAGCTATTTAGCATCATGTTACGTTCATTGTACCAAAGACTACATTCCCAGAGGACATGATGAGCTGACTGTTAACTGCTAGAATCAGGTGATGAGCGTTGCCACAATGTGTGACAAAGGTGAATCGACTAATTTAAATGAGTGTACTTTGCTCTTAAAGTTACCGTGGCCTGTAAGAAATTGAGCGACATAGTGATCCACCTCGAGCCATGTCCTTGACAACCGTTCGCGAACAGATGGAAAGAACTGGTAGAGAGCGCCCCTTAGATGATTCGTCCCATCGTTGCTGCCATTCATCCAAGAGGTCGTTATAGACCTTGGATTGCAGTTGAAACAATCTTATGATTTTACCGCGGTCTCGTATGCCCAAAAAATCGCATTCCATGTTTTGTAGTGTGGAATAATACATGGCTGCACGTCTTTGCACCTCGAGATCGACCGGAAGAACACCTGCCAACACCGGTAAAGCCTCAGTGCTAACCGTCCTATATGCCTTGCACAAGAAAATCAATGCAGGTCGTTGGCCTTGTAATAGTTTGCGACGGACAGCACCTACAGTCGCCCTATCTGCCCATACAGGAGCACCGTAGCAAATAGAACCTAAATAAGTAGCTCCATATATGATCTTTAGTGTATGAAATGACAGACCCCATGTCACAGTTGATATCCTCGTCAGTGCAAAGAAACTCTTTTTTGCCTTTTCATTAACTGTTCTAATATGTTCAATAAATGAAAAATTTCTTTCTAAAACCAATCCTAAATAACAAACCGAGGTTTTATTTTTAATAGTAAAATTTTCAAATTTAATACACGGCGGTGATTTGAGGTTACCTTTCAGAAGTAGCTGGAAGGTTATGTTTGGTGCAAAAGTCAACCGATTACGCCCACCCCACCGAGATATTAAGTCCAAACATTCACTGGCCAGCCTCCCAAGCCCCGTTCTAGTATCCGACTCTAGCAATAACAAACCGTCGTCCGCGTACGCGTTCAGGGTACATCCGGACGGCACAGTCATTGCCAGAAAATCGTCGAAGCCTATGTTCCACAAGTATGGACATAGCACTGACCCTTGAGGACACCCCATCGTAAGCGCCTTCGACACAGAATGATGCCCGAGTCTCAATTTAGTAGTACCTTGTAAGAAGTACGAGGAGATAAGGGAATAAATATTTTTAAAGCAACCTCAAGGGCTAGTTACTATAAAAATTTGATGCGAGAACATCTGTCATGATTATCCTACCACAATAAAAGCCTATCACGTGAATCAAAAGTACATCACCATCCTCCAATTCTTTTATCGAATTTAGTTGAGTCGGTTCAATAAGTTTTATTTCAGAAGTGCATATCACTTAAAATTTCAGTACTTACTCCGTTACCTATATTTTCTTCATGCACATTCGCATCATTCACGCAGCATCTTTTCTTTGGATGTCTTCTACTTTTTAAACCCATCAATTTCTGTACATGAAACTATTTTCACCAAATTTATACAAATAACTCCAAATTTGGCTTTTATATTCGAATAACTTTTTAGCGTACTAGGAATCTATGGGGAGTTTTCACACTTTTCTGATAGTTATTTATTTATTTATTTGTTTTTGATATTTTATTAACTGTCTACTTTTAATCTAGTTCGTTAAGTTAACTAGACGCAGAGGAAAAAAAGAAAGAAGAATTTAAAAGTTCAATATCTTCAAAACAGACTTTTATGTTATTTTTAACCAACTTCAAAAAAGGAGGAGGTTCTCAATTCGACTGTTTTTTTTATGTTTGTCACCTCATAACCTTCGACTGGGTTAACCGATTTTAATGATTATTTTTCTAATTGAAAGCTGGGGCTTCCCGTGTGGTTCCATTTCAATTTGGTCCAGATTGAAGTCGGCTTTTTTTTTGTTAACATTTGTGATTATTTTTCTTAATGATAGCTACTTTGCCCCTAAAGTATCTAGATCGACTTAATCAGTAACCCTTTTTGTATATTGTTTATTAGAAGGATTAATTTATCGTCACTCTCTACTTATATAAGTAGAGCACATCTTTTGGTTCCTATGTTGTAAAAACTGGTACTCATCTAAGATCGTTTTCTTCGCACCAACCTTATATTTCTATTACACTAAAGCACTTTTTTACTTATACATATTACTTAATAAATATTAAATACTATATATTAATTTTGATCGTGTTTACAATATTATACTAGTAGTAAAAGTCACAAAGGTTGGAATTCGCAACCGCGCCTTTTATTTTATATTATAATCTCAACTTTATTAAGATTTCATAAATCCATATGCTTCATTGCAAGTCAATAACTTTTTGTTTCCAAAATGCTCATACGAGTATACTTTAGTAAACCCATGTAATTTCTTAATGTATATCAACAAAATAATATTTCCAAGTATGTCCCAATGTCTTCCAGAAAATAGATATATGTATTATAATAATAATGTCAGAATGCTCTCGTAAATATTTTTATTCTGAAAAAAGGTTCTAAGCAGTAAGGTTACACCAAAATAATTCAAAACTGAGCACGTATACTATCCATAGACCCTCATTTATTACGTATTTTTAGAGAGAAAAGGTCCTAAGATTTCATTCCACAATAAAATAAAGGTTAGTACTAACAATGATATACGTCAGAATTCCCGGTTCATTGGTATAAATGGAGGAAAGTGACCACATATCATCAGGTGGGCGTACGTCGTAGACACCTAACGGTAGCGGCATGCTACTAAATTGATGTTTACAGCTACACTATTTTACAGATTAGTCTTATTTTTCACTTATTGCAGCAAATTATTTTTTATGTAAGTTCTTGTTTCTGCATTTTGAATATGTTTTTTGGAAATCAACTGTTAAAAATTACGTTTTATATAGTTTATAACAAACAAAAAAACTGAAGAAACTACAAAAACACCAAAATACAATGAAAATCCAACAGTAATCACGTTTGTCAGCAAAGTAACTTCTAAAGCTCAGTAACTGCATGAAACTCATAAAAGTTTAAGCGAACGATTTAATAGAAGTACTACTGAAGTAAGAATTATTGCACGGAATCACCATTTAGTGGAAGTTACAATAACGACCTGTTGAAAACGGAGCTGGTCGTAGTGTCCTTGTCTATCTCTGATGAGTACGTATATGTGTCTCGTTTCGTGTTTGCCAGGGTAGAGTGCGAGGCGTCCGCACGAGCCGGCACGTCGGTAGTCACTGGTCGCACGCTCGCGATCTATAAGCACGGGGAGTTACGCCCCCACAGCGTACGGCACTTGAATAAGTAGGGCGGTAAATAGCTGCGGACACCTGGCCTACAATGACGCACGCACAGACATTACTGCGTCTTATCTTCGAGTATATATCGAAATTTAAACATCGTTAAATTAAACGCTTTCTCTTATTCAATGCATTGATAGCTTACGAACTTACTTAAAGAACTTACGATATTATTACCTTGACAGATTTCACAGAAATGCTATGAATTATACCTTGCAAATGATATTTTAAACTTTGCTTGAGTAAAATAAATTTAGTGTAATAATTTTTTTTTTTCGTCTACACTTGATATTTTTTCGTTATTTTATTTTATAGCTTTTAATAAATAATTGTACATGCACATACATAGGTACAGCTATCTATTTAAATGTCGCTGTCGGTTGGAGATGTCACGTATTTATTTGTATTACTAATTGTATGTTTTGACAAGACTTAATTCAAACGAATGTAGTGCAAACAAACAAATAACCAGAGCAAGCTAAATAAAACCGCTTAAAAAGAAAACAATCACAAAAAGTATAGCTCATACAACATTTTCCAAGAAGTTTATAGATTTTCAACACATAACTGAAAAAATTTATTGAATTTTACAAGCTTTTTATTAACTTGCTATGTATGTATGCTTGTATGTTCGGGTGAAATCTTGCAACTCAATTTGCTGATATATTCATCCGATTTTGCTGAAATTTTGCAAGCATATGTATACAGCGTGACAATGCAATATTATGATGACATGGAGCTGATCTGATGCTGGAGCTGGAAGGTAGGCATAGGAACTCTATAAGAAAACGTCGCAACACCATCAAGTTTGGACTCATTTGATTCGGCTCGACGAGTGCTTTATAAGTGCATTCCAATAAAAGCTTGTTTTTAAAAAGATTTTTAATTTATTATGTTAAAATTAATATTTTTCTGACATAAATTATTTTTATAAAATTCCTCAAATTGTAGCTCTTAAGTCTCATAATTAAGTCTCTTTTCGGGGAAAACTTAGGACTCATTAACCGACTTCCAAAAAGGAGGAGGTTCTATGTTCCACAGTATGTTTTTTTTTTCAATGTATTTTCACCAATTACGCCGTCAGTTGTGGACCGATTTTGAAATATTTTTTTGTATTCGAAAGGGTATGCTTCCGAGGTGGTCCCATTGCCAGCATATCAGGATCTGATGATGTAATCCCAGGGAAATCAAGGGAAACCCTAATTTTTTATAGGCACATACTATGTTTTTCGTATATTTTCTGAAGTTACACCGGTATTTGCATCTGGTAGTCATCATTTTATGATAATGAGCTGATGATGTAAGGTACAACTCCTTAACGGTTAGGAGTTGGAGGATAAATCTTTAAATATCATATGTACATATGTTACCTTTAGTCGTATTCTTTCAAATTATTTAGGTAAGCTGATGATGGAAGGTGGAAGGTACAACTCCTCAACGGTTAGGAGTTGGAGGATAATTCTTTCAATTTCATACGTATCTACAGACCTTCAGTCGTATACTTTCAAGTTATTTAGGTGAGCTGATGATAGAAGGTTAAACTCTTCAACAGTTAGGGATTACAGGATGATTTTAATATTACACGTACGTATAGACCTAATTTGTATTCTTGATGATGAAATTTGATGAAAAAGTTCAACTTACTACTAACCTACGATTGTTTGCACTAAAAACTGAAAAATATAAACTTTTTTTAAAAAAAAAAACCGACTTCCAAAAAACATCCAACGAAAACTCTCAGCCAAAAAAACACTTAAAAGCGTAAAATAAACTGGTTCTTCATAAAATGCCTATACCTAATTCTTTATTCATTTAAATAGTAGTATTATAATGTGTGCTAGGTACCTAAAATCTGTTTGAAGTGTTGGGTGTAAGGGGGTGAACCCAAATCTTTCGCCCCAAGCTAACCTCACCTGCACGCGGTACATCCTGCTGAACGACGAACGAGGCTCTGGCAACCGACCGATGGCGGTATACCCATCCCAATAGGCGTAGTTAAATGTAATAGGCCGGTGACGGGCAGCAACGTCACCGGTGCAAGGAACTGCGCCCTGCGATCACCAACCCGCCTGCCCAGCGTGGTGATTATGGGCATTAACCTCCATGCAGCTGCAAAATAAGCCACGGTCCCCAGTTCCCGGCAGTCTCGCTATTCCTGGTCATGGTGGCGACCATGGTTACGGCGAGGCGGGGGGTGCTAAGAATCTCCGGGTTACGGCAGGCCACTACAACCGACTGACCCTGGCTACGTTTAATGGCTGCATATTACGGCTAGACTCGCATCTGGCACAGCTCGAGGTGGAACTTGAGAAAATTAGATGGCATGTTTTGGGGTTATGTGAAGTCCGAAGAGAGGGGAAGGACACCATAACCCTTGACTCAGGCCATGTCATGTACTTCCGTGAGGGAGGCCAACAGTCTCAAGGTGGCGTTGGGTTTCTGGTTAACAAGTCCCTGTCTAGCAACGTTGTGGAAATGTCTAGTGTGTCGAACAGGGTAGCGTACCTCATTGTCAAGCTCACCGAGAGGTATAGCCTCAAGGTAGTGCAAGTGTACGCACCGACCTCGGCCCACTCGGACGATGAGGTGGAGGGTATGTTCGATGACATATCGAGGGCCCTCCACTTCACTACTAAAACCCACTACAGCGTTGTTATGGGTGACTTCAACGCCAAAGTGGGTGTACAAAATTGCAGCGAATCGGTAATAGGATCCCATGGATTTGGAAGCAGAAATCATAGGGGGCAAATGCTCGTCAACTTTCTCGAACGAGAGGGGTTGTTCTTGATGAACTCGTTCTTTAAGAAACGGCCCCAAAGGAAGTGGACGTGGCGAAGCCCCGACGCTATGACTAAAAATGAGATCGATTTCATCATGACGGACAGAAAGCACATATTCAGAGACGTCTCAGTGATCAATAGGTTTACCACCGGTAGTGATAACCGACTCGTCCGAGGCTCTCTGAATATAAACTTTAAACGTGTCCGATTGATGAAATCCAGGCTCCGACCAACTCTGCTCCAAGCCGCAATGGGATCTGAAAAGTTCCAGTCAAATCAGGAAAACCGATTGGCTGCCATGGAAACCACAACAGACGTAAATCAGAACCTTGAAAATGTGGTTCGAATCCTCAGGGAAGAAGGTACGAGATTTTGTGAAATGCAGCGTAAGGGCAGGAAATCGAAGCTTTCGGAAAGGACCCTAGGGCTAATGAAGGAACGACGTAAAAACTCACTTCTTACTTCGTCGGCAAAACGGACTCTAAACCGAGAGATCAGCAAACTAGTACGACACGACCTCTGATGCTCCAATACTCTTTCGATCGAAAGAGCGATCGAGCAGAATCGGGGGTCAAAGGTGTTTGTACAATCTCTCGGAAGAAGCCACCTGACGAAGTTCACTACAGCAAGTGGAGAAGTCGTTACTTCCAAGCCGGCCGTCCTTTCGGAAGTGGAACGTTTCTATGGCGGTTTGTACGCTTCTCATGCATCTCGACCTGATCCTGAAAATGAGGACTCTAGAGCCACATTAACACACCACTACACCGAAGATCTGCCAGAAGTCAGCATTGACGAAATCGAGATCGCTCTTGGACAGCTGAAAAATGGAAAAGCCCCTGGAGAGGACGGCATTACAACAGAACTGTTGAAGGCTGGAGGTAAGCCCGTACTGAGGGAGCTCCAAAAGCTTTTTAACGCTGTCCTGTTCGAAGGGAGAACTCCAGAGGCGTGGAGCAGAAGTGTGGTCATCTTGTTCTTCAAGAAAGGTGACAAGACCAGGTTGAAGAACTATCGACCCATTTCACTTTTAAGCCACATCTACAAGCTGTTCTCAAGAGTAATCAAGAACCGTCTTGCCCGAAGACTCGACGAATTTCAACCACAGGAGCAAGCTGGATTTCGGAGCGGATATGGCACCATAGACCACATCCACACAGTGCGGCAGATTATGCAGAAGACAGAAGAGTATAATCAGCCCCTGTGTCTAACATTCGTGGACTATGAGAAGGCCTTTGACTCGATCGAGATCTGGTCTGTTCTGGAGTCCCTGCAGCGTTGCCAAGTGGATTGGCGATACATCCAAGTGCTGAGATGTCTCTACGAAGCCGCCACCATGTCCGTCCAAGTACAGAATCAGCAAACAAGGCCCATACCATTGCATCGAGGAGTGAGATAAGGGGATGTTATTTCCCCGAAATTGTTCACAAATGCAATGGAGGATTTGTTCAAGACGCTACACTGGAAAGGACGTGGCATAAATATCAATGGCGAATACATCTCTCACTTGCGATTTGCGGACGACATCGTCATTATGGCAGAGACGCTGCAGGACCTACAACAGATGCTGAACGACCTGGCTGACTCTTCTGTGCGCATCGGCCTACGGATGAACTTGGACAATACCAAGGTCATGTTCAATGAACATGTACTACCGGAACCGGTCGCAGTACACGGTGCCGTTCTCGAAGTTGTTCAAAATTATGTGTACCTCGGGCAGACTTTGCAGTTAGGTAGAAACAACTTTGAGGATGAGGTGAACAGGAGAATTCAGCTGGGTTGGACAGCATTTGGGAAACTTCGTCGGGTCTTTTCATCGTCGATCCCACAGTGCCTTAAGACGAAAGTCTTCAATCAGTGCGTCCTACCCGTCATGACATACGGAGCCGAAACGTGGACACTTACGGCACGGCTGGTCCACAAGTTCAAAGTCGCTCAGCGTGCTATGGAGAGGGCTATGCTCGGCGTTTCTCTGAGGGATTGCATCAGGAATGAGGTAATCCGGCAGAGAACCAAGGTCATCGACATAGCCCAAAGGATTAGTAAGCTGAAGTGGCAGTGGGCTGGCCATATTAGCCGCAGAACTGATTACCGTTGGGGTAAACGGGTTCTTGAGTGGAGACCGCGTCTCGGCAAACGTAGTGTAGGACGTCCACAGGCTAGGTGGAGTAATGATCTGCGCAAAACGGCTGGCAGGAGCTGAATGCGAGAAGCCGAGGATCGAACCAAGTGGCGCGCAATTGGAGAGGCCTATGTCCAGCAGTGGACTGCGATAGGCTGATGATGATTTCTTATCAATGTAATCCATGTTAAAATAACTCAAAGTAAATTTTATTTGTGTAAGATGTTTTATGCCCTTATTTTCCTCATCATCGATTAAGCTGATGTTAGTTATCTAGATCTTACTGAAGACTAATAGAATAAGCTTGAGACTCCAAAACCTCTATATAAGATTCATATTCGGATTACGCAACTATGATCATGTCTCCGATTACCATAAATAGCTCAAGTGATTACCCATCAAGAAGATTCCTTTAGGCGCACGCGCTGCTTTCGTTCAAACAGGTAACTTGGAAACTGTTGGAGACAATTATATTAATAGAGTGCAATATGCCCAACAGTATGTGGAAATCTACACTATTAAAAGCATTGCTAAAGTCCAGTAAGGAAAGAACTGTAAGATTTCCATTCTCCATACCCAGCCTGATGTCGTCCGTAACGTTAATCAACGCACTTACTGCGACAACCTGATTGGAAAGAATTTAGGAGTTGGTTTCTATTAAGTAATAAATCTCTCAATCTCTTTTTGGGGTTGAATTATACTATATCTATACTAATATATAAAGCTGAGTTTGTTTGCTTGAAGCGCTAATCTCAGGAACTGGTCCGATTTGAAATATTATTTCAGTGTTAGGTAGCCCATTTATCGAGGAAGGCTATATATCATCAAACCAAGACAAATAGGAGTGGAGCACCAATGAAGAATGTTTCAAAAACGGGGGGAAATTATCACGCTACGGGCAATAGGAGACGCAAACGAAGTTGCGTGGGTCAGCTGGTAATATATTGAGTTGATTTCAATCTGAAACTTGCGATAACCAAGTTTCGATTTCAGAATGATTACTTACTGTTACAAGTACCTAAGTTTCAGATTTAAAAATATTTTTAACGACACAAATTTATTTTACGCATTAATAAATGTTCACGAAGAAATTGTTTATTAAAATGACTGCATTTTACTACCTGTTGCAAAAACCCTAGTAATTTTATTTCATATCCGAGTTTATTACGTTATGGATTGCTTTTTACGCATATTTCTGATCACGTCGCTGGAACGGTGCTATTGGATTTTACATGATTTAATCTGGTAGCTATTATATGGTGCGTTCTCTCATAATACACCACGTTTAAAGTGCTTAATTATTATTTTTTGTCCTAATATTAGGCGTTAAAGTATGAAATTGCCGATTTGTATTAAAAAACCATTCTTTTTCTAAAATGTAGCACATTTATTTGATCAAAATATTTACCCTCATTATCTATACATTGTTTTTATCTAATCGGAAATTTCTTTATGCCTTTGCGATAGCATTCTGGGAATCTTGATTCAATAAACTGTGTGAAAGGTTTTGTACTGCCTCTTGGGAAGAAAATTTTTAGCACGTAGAAAATTGTCTAAACCACAAAAAAATGGCAGTCCGTTGGCGCAAGGTCTGGGAAATACGGAGGATGACGTATGGTTTCTAACTGCAGCTCTTGAGAGTTACAACGGTTTCTCGTGCAGTGTGAGGTCTACATTATCATGGAGCAATAATGGTAAAGATAGATTCACGAGTCGGAACTGTGTCACTACTATTTTTGCCATTATTATTTGAAATTCGGCACAGTAAACATCTGCTGTTATTGCTTGACCAGATCTGAGAAAGGTATAGTGAATATCACCATGAATAGACCCAGGTTGGGTCGCAGCCTGAAACTTTGTAGGGGGTGATAAATGATGTCAACAAAATTAGACTTTATTATACAACAATGAATTTTATTGCACACACTACAAAACAAATTGAAATCTTCACTTTTGTGGCAAATCGGGTGAAATTATTTGAGACATCTACCCAGATTACATCATCTGGATATCTATGGATAAATATTTAGAACAGCTAAACATGTCAGCCTCTAAACTAATATATTTGCTATCAACTAAGTTTTTACCCTTCATAACGTAGAAAATGATCTCTCTGATTTAGTACCGCTTAATGGAAGAGATGCCAAAATTGTCAGTACATTCTTACCTATACCCAAATTTTCAGCTACCTTTTGTGCCGTGACACAACTTGATAATGAGTATATAAGTCATCATCAAGTTGTGTCACGTGTAACATAAACTTCTCAGTTTACCACCAAGAATGTCTTTAATCATCGCTTCTCTCGGTTTAAGCTAACGCAAATGGCAATACACTTTTTATTGTTGAACATCAACAAGCATTACAACAACTAGTGACATTCGATTCGATTCCCCTGTGACCCCTCCCCCCCTTTGGACCGCGCTTGATAGACCCCCAAACAGTTACTACCACCTTGGTAAGCTTCGATTCAGGGCACTGTTGCGGCGTTTGAGCTGGGGTCCGCTATTGTTTTTTCGCTTTCGGTTATCGAAAAGAATCCACTTTCACCTTCACATGTCTCGATTCGACAATATTCTTTAACTTCTGTACGGATTCAATAAGGCAACGCAAGTTTCAACACGCGTTTCTTTCTGCAGATCAGTGAAGTTACGAAGAAACCATTTTTAACATTTTATATTTTACTGATTTGATGCAAATGAGTCAATATTGTTCGTAAGGTAATGTTATCCATGCCGTTAATATCTGGCTAGTTTGGTGGCTTCCACCATCTCCTTTAATTCTTCAATTCAACGTCATTTACCGGTCTTCCACGTGGTTACTTCTTCAAGTCCAAGTTTCCATTATTACCAAAAATGCATGGTTCGTTCAGTAGCAGTTTCCTCTCCAAACGAAGCGTTGAAATTGCGAGCCGTTTCTGCCGCCTTAGTTCCACGTCGGAACTGTTTTTCAAAGATTAATCTTCTTATATATAAAATTCTCGTGTCACAACGTTAGTTACCATACTCTCTGAAACGGCTGGACCGATTTTTATGACATTTGGTGTGCATATCGGGTAGGTCTGAGAATCGACCAACATCTATTTTTTATACCGCAATCTTAGAATAATAACACATAGAAACCGAGTCCGCGCGTCCGTTTTGAAGCACCTCAAATGGAGCCATATATGGCTCTAAACGCCCGCGCCGGGCTGCTTCATAGTGTTCAAGGTCAAAGTACGCCGAACGTTTCTCGCGAAAAAAATACAATTATAACGGTTTGTTCAATTAAATTGTGTCACAACGCATCTGAAAAACAAAAGAAGTGGGATAACATCACTTTTCACAGGTAAGTTTTTAATATTTCACAGTATTTTGTAAATAATTAGGTGAAAATAGAAAGGTTTTGTTTCAATATTTCGTTTGCATGTGTGCGTATCGCCGCGCGTACCTACGTAATCGTCACACACTATGTGAATCGGTTCAGTGCTTCATTTTTGACAGGGCGCTTATATGAAGACTATCTTTCTATGCGTTATTATTCTAGGACCGCAATATTTTTATGGCAAAACGACATTTGCCGGATCAGCTAGTTATAAATATATTCTGTTTGCTGAATAAAAAAAACTATTGAAAGTCTAAAGTCGAATTTGCACATTTTTAAAATCAAAACCTCTTAGGTATCCTGTAAAAAAAAGTTTGATTCGAAAATCTCACACCATGAAGGTTTTACGTCAATTCAAAGTATCTTTTACTATGAAGCGGCAACTTAATACTTTAATCCCTATCATTTATTGTCAATGTTATTTTGAGACAATTAACAAAAAGTACACTTACGTTCAACCATTTTATTAGAAATATTAAACATGCTTTTTCTCATTCGTTCGTATTGCATGCACTGGACTATTCGTCAGCTTAACATTAAATTTTGATACCATTACACGTGACCAAGGAAACAAAAAGAGAGGGTACAACTAATCCAGACGGATGATAAAAATTCTGTTCAGCAGGGCGATAACTAGCAATAAAGTTTAACAACTACATAAGTTTTTATTCCTACCGTATATTGTCAAATGATACTGTTATATTGCCACAAACAGAAACAAATTTAAGCAGTATGAAACATTCATGCTTTAATGCTATTCTAGATCGAGCGGCCAGTCAGTGCATCAGTCTGTCACTTTATTCTTTTCTAGGAAAATATATGTAGATTATAATGCCTATACATTCAAACAAATTACTATCTACAATTCTATGACACTCTGCATCTCGTTGGCGCCTCGTTGGCGCAGTGGTAGCCTATGCGACTGCTGTGCTTGAGGTCTCGGGTTCGATTCCCTACCGAATGTTTGTATGATCTGCAAATATTTGTTTCGGAGTTTGGGTGTTTTCTATAAGTATTAATATAGTATATATGTATTTATATCAGTTGTTCTAGTACCCATAACACAAGCTCTGCTTGGCTTGGGACTAGACGGCGTTGTGTGTTCGATGTCCAATAAAAAAAAACTCACACACATACCTACATGTGTACCTATTAGTTCACTTTGTAGTATCTGCTTCTACGAATAGTTATATGGCAAGTATAGGCACGTAGAATACGGACAGACGCACGCTCGGTCTACGTGAATGGAATATCCATCTTCCCTTTGAATTTGAAGATTATCTATGTATATAACATATCTTATAGCTTTTCTCTATAACGTCTTATTCAATCCTAGAGCTCCCTTCTACCTCAACGAACGATTCAAGTTCTTTAATGACACACATGTAAAATGTCTAAGGTCATCCGAAGATTTGTTGAGACTGGAGATGCCTCAGCATTCCACGAAATTTTATGATCTGACTGATCATTCCCTGTCCAAGCTGTACGATTGTGGAATGCATTGCCTAAACATGCCCATAAACATTAGGCAAGCGCAATGAGTAAGTAGATACAAGAAGATGGTTCACGAATATTGCGTATATTACTTACTACTACTACTACTACTATTATTTAGTCAGTCACGCATTAAGCTGGGTATCCATTATGTTCGCGAACTATTTGCGCTCCGTGCTCCTGCAACTGCTCCCATAGATAGTGGATACGTTCACGCTCCCGGAGCGTGCAACATATTATTTTTAGATATCCATTGAAGAAAAATAAACTTTCAAATTTTTTTTTTTCAATTTAATCTTCTACAATGACTTGTTTATTCATTTTGCGTATAATATTGATTAATAAGGTCATAAAACATCTTATTTTAATATAAAAATCAAATAATGGTTAAGTCATGGGTTTTTAAAATATCTAAGCTGACAGCCGAAAATCAGATTTTTTTTTGTAAAAAAAAATAAAATTCAAATATCTCAAAAACGGTTAGATTGAGGATAGGGTGTTTCATAGTGAAATCAGTCAGAAACGATATAAACTACACACCTTTAACGGGAACAGATCGACTTAACCAGTAACCCTGTATAAAAATGTAGGTATGTATATAAATATAAATAATTTCTTACTTGCTCAATGCACATCAACTACTACTGTCTCTCTGAAAAATTTGATCCATCCTAACTATGCCTGGATGAGATTGCTTTTGACAATAAGGCCGCCCTTTGTACACTACTTAAACTTCGGACATTTTATGTGGTAGGTTACTTTTTTAAGTCTAATATGGTGTGTGAATGGTGCCAATAAAGAGTTTTCTTTCTATCTATTATCACCGTTTTCTCTAAACCAGCCAGTTTTAATATTCAGTTGTGTCACAGACGTATAAAGAGAAGCAGACTAAACATAATTATACGCACACATTAACCATGTAAAAAAATATCGTTGTCACTTTCACTCTAACCTAATATTGTATATCTTTATTCCTTTTTTTCCTGTATGGCTACAATAACTCACACATAGACACATCGGAGGTCGTGTCGCGTGCGGCACGTAGCTTGTCAAAATAAGCTACACAACGGCGTGCTGACGTTTGTGCTGTGGTGTTTTTTATTTTATTTTGATATTACAAGCTGCATAGAGAACTAAAATTTAATGGTGAAGTGTTGTGCCCGAAGTGTGACAACGCATCTTACAAAAAATCTCCAGAAATAACCTTCCACCGGTATGTAAATATCATTTTATTATTGTTTGCCTATTTTTTGTATTTAACGTAGTAAGCCATGCCTTTTTTCCCTTGACATTAGAAGATACGTTAGGTTCTTTAGAAAAAAAGCTGTTGTGACTAGATTACTAAGTGAAATACATAAAATTTTATTGAAAATGTTTCTTGAAGAAGTAGTGTGACATTTTAAGTACTAGGGCAATTAACAGGGTCGGACTCAGAACTTATTTTTAGGTGTATTAATATTTTGATATTACCTACTATAGTTAAGCTTGTGTAGCGTCGTCGGTGAAGCAGAAAAAAACGTATGTTAATACTCAATAAACCTCTTTTTACAGATTCCCAAACAATGAAGACTTAAAAAACCTTTGGATTAAAACTCTTACTAAAAAGGACTGGCTGCCTAAATCGAGCAATGTGATATGTTCAGCACATTTTGAATCGCATTTATTATCCAGAAGAGGCTACCGCACAATTTTGAAAACTGTTTGGGGGATTTTAAAATACTTGTAGATAAAAATGCCAACCATATAAATTTTGAATAAATAATAAATTTATTATTATTTTTTTAAATAAATTTTCAAATTTGAATTTTTTCATGGAAGTAAGAAAGTAAATTCTGCCCGTAAAACAGATTTTGTTGGTTTTATTATATGTTTAAATAATGTAATGAGCGTATTTAAAGGTTTGTATAACAGTGGTGGTTTAAAATTCTTATGTACATATAAAATTAGTCAAGATCACCTAGAAATGTTTTATGCAAAAATGCGCTCTAGGGGAGGGTTTAATGATAACCCTAATGTTGTATAATATCAAATAGCAAAAAAAAAGATTTGATCGCAACCGAATTACAACTTCCTGAAAAAGGAATTTTAACTGATAGTTTAATACTCAATGTAAGTTCTACTAAATATATTGTGACAATAAACAATAATACGTCGACTTATGAAAGAAACCAGATAGCGCTGGCTCCAATGAACCACTGACGAAATATAATTAACGAATTTATTCAAAATATTTTAATTTGCCCCTCGATGAATACACTGACCACGTCAGTACCTACATAGCTGGATTCGTAAGTCGGCGTATCTCAGAAAAACTAAAAGGTTTTATTTGTCAGGAATTGAAGTGATTGGGGACAAAGATGACTTTTTGCTATCTCTGATTAGTACGAAAGATCGAGGTGGTCTCACATACCTACCCTTCAGTCGCTGTTATAAAAATTATTAGAAAATGCGAAAACTTTTTAAAACTAAATATGAAAAATAAGTCATATTCCCAATTTATTTGCAGTTTTATAAACGACTAGCTTTTACACGCGGCTTCGCTCACGCAGACTTTCATCCCCTGATTTACTGCCTTAGGGGTGGAATTTCAAAAATTCCTTTCTTAGTGCTCACTTACGTTATATAAAGAACCTACATGCAAAATTTCAGGATTCAGTGGTTTGGGCTGTGCGTTGATCTCTCTCTGGGTATGACAGTCAGTCAGTCACCTTCCTCTTTTATATATGTAGAAGATGATTGTAATTTAGATTTCTTCCGCTGCGAATTTGCTGATGTAGTGCATGATGCCCTACATTTTATTAAAAACAATTGTGACGTTATCTATACTATCAGATAAAGATGAAGAGTTTGTTTGTTTGTTTGAACGCGCTAATCTCAGGAACCGCTGGTCCAATTTGAAAAATTCTTTCAGTGTTGGATAGTACATTTATCGAGGAAGGCTATAGGCTATATATCATCACGCTACGACCAATAAGAGCGGAGCACCAATGAAAAATGATTGAAAAACTGGGGGAAATTATCGCGCTACGGGCAATAGGAGACGCAAACGAGGTTGCGTGGGTCAGCTAGTATATAGATATAAGGTGTAATCACTATGCTAAAACCAATCAAAGATCGGAACGAAATTATTTCAAAAGAATTGTAATTTTTTAAAAATAAATAAACACTCATCTAAAAGATTTTGGTTTTTATTTTCTTTTTTATCACTTACATAACCCAAAAGAAGAACATACAGCTAAACAGAGCTTCAGTTTAACGGTAACTACTTTCAATCAGGTGGGCCGTGTGCTTGTCTGCCATCTAAGTAGCAAAGAAAAAGTCCTAACAGACGACCAAATTTGGTACGAACCGATCCACCGAAATTGGTACACTCCGAAGTCCACCGGACATTATTATTAACGGACATATTAATGGGCTTTTTTCGGCATGCAGCACATACACGTGTATTTCGAGTTACAAAATATTAATTTAAAGTGCAATCTTTTATTGCTGAATTCGGCACTGTGTTTTGTGTCTGTGTGAGTAATGTTTGTATGTAGTGTAATTGCCACGCATTTGCATGGGTTGTGTTTAGTCTGCTTCTCTTTATACGTCTGTGAGTTGTGTACTGAAGAGATTTATTTTTTTGTTAAAAAGTAGGTCGAACAACTTTGCTTAGTTTACAGATTTTACATCTTAATATATATAAATCTCGTGTCACAATGTTTGTCCTCAATGGACTCCTAGACCACTTAACCGATTATAATAAAATTTGCACACCATGTGCAGTTCGATCCAACTTGAGAGATAGGATAGTTTAAATCTGAAATTATATCACCATTATTTTAATTTCACTTTATACGTAGCGAAGCACGTACTGGGCAGCTAGTTAGGTTATAAATATAGGCTAAAAATATATTTTATTTTTTATTTATCTAATGGTAATATTTCTAAACGTTATTATATAAAAGTATCGAAGCAAAAAATATGTATTTCTTAATTTAAGCACAGAGTTCATATTCATAATATGTTGATCTATACCTACCTTTATAGATGTAACTGATAGAGAAGACATTAGAAAATAGAGCATATTTTACCGATTCCGTCTACATTGGTTAATTTTTTGCTCCTCAAACAAAAGAATAATGTGTGCGCTTAAAGTGATCTAATGTTTCCCTCCATTGAACACAAAAAAATGACTAGCTTGATAAATTGAGCAATTTTATCTCACTTTAGCGAATACCTTTGTTATGAGTGCTTCAAGCACCGCTAATAATTTGCAGATTCAGCCATTGATCATAGCACTATGTATTTTTCTACATACTTTCTACTCTTTAAAGAATTATTTTGTGTAAAATATAATTTAGCTGAAGCTAAATTTATAATATTAATGCTTAGTCCTCTTAAATGGGAGAGAACCGTGTAGTGAGATACAGTCTTACGTTGCGTCTGTCTTAATCTATCTGTTTAACGCTATACTATACATTTAAAGAAACGAACCATATCAATATATTAATATCAATCAATATGTCAATTTGTATTAAATAAGATGACCAATGTGAAAGATTTCGTGAAAATTGTTGTGTTGCCCGCCTAATACAATAGAGTTATATGAAAATTAAGTAAAATAGTATCTAATTTTAGTGGTTTCGATTCCGGCACACCGTCTTACTACAAACCAACGGTGTAAAGACGGTTTCAGAGGGTTTGACAAGTAAAAAAGTGTATTGAATTGCAGGAATTAGTCAGGACGGCAAAAACTTAATAGCCAACTGGCGATATTACGTGTAAATCCGCCATTGGATATATCAAAACGCAAGTTTGAACAGAGAACAATTTTAGAAAATGTTCTAAATATAGTTAAAAAAAAACAAACAACGCTTACAAAGGGCTCCCACACACATGTGTGGGAGTCCAAAAGTCGGTACAAACAAACAAATAAACAGAGGTCAAGATAGTAAAAGCGTGTTAGTAGATAAGCATGTTAGGAGGTGTCCATTGGATTTGTAGCAGAGATGTCATGGAGCTCCGTAACCGTAACCGAAACTATTGGATATCCGAAATAAAATAGCTCCGTAACCGTAACCGCATCCGTTTCATAAGTTTGAGATAGTTTCGGATAAGGGCGGAGTCTAAATAAAACGACAAAATATTTCGACAGGTTTTGTTTCACCGCTCGCGCTCGTCATACAGGTGAAATTATAGCGAATAATTTAAACAATATTTTGAAAGACTGGAACTTAAGCGCGCGGAATCAGTTCATTGTATTTTATTTTTGTTTATATTTTACTTCAATCTAATATCTGTAACCGAAACTATCCGAAACTAACGAACTATCCGAAATAATTACATATCCGTATCCGAAACCGATATAATTTTATTTTTATTTTATAAATTATCCAGATCCAGAATTTGTAGACAACAGTGGTAAACTCAGAGATTGTCTC
Organism: Diaphora mendica; assembly: GCA_949125395.1. Lineage (NCBI taxonomy): Eukaryota > Metazoa > Arthropoda > Insecta > Lepidoptera > Erebidae > Diaphora > Diaphora mendica. The sequence continues at coordinate 6,897,157 of OX421319.1, forward strand.
TCAAACCTCAGGTTCAGCCTTCTTCAGATTGCGGGGAAGCGTAAATCAACATAGTACAAGGGCCGAGCCGGTGAACCTGATAACTAGATGAGCAATTTTTTTTTATGATTAATAATGAACACACCTATGATGGCTTGAACTGACAAACAAACTGAAACATGAGTTTGAACTGTTATGAGTAATTTTGAAATTAAATTATTTAACTCGCTTTTATTTATCCTCTTCACCAAACAAAAGAGAATAGCAGATCCTCTACCGCTAGCAAAATAAATGTAATTATTGTTTGCAACATTTAGGTATATTTGTTCATTTGCGGGCGTTTTTCGCCGGCCTCTTGATACTATATCTGTTAATTTCCCTTCAGGATGACGTCAGAAAAAATGACTGAAAGCTAAAATATTTTTTTAGGACACCAAGTGCACGGAGCAAGTAAATGAAACGCACTATAAGAAAATGTGTTGTCCTTAAGTTCCGAGTGGACAATCATAACTTGCAAATTGTAAAACACTTGGTGCTCATTGGGTGGTACACCTTTGACATTGAACTTCTGACAAGACCCGGTTGGCAACCAGGCAACACTGAATACTGTGTCAAACTGTGCTCACTTTTGGCGGGCTTTTTTTTGAAGGCACTAGACGCGAACTTCCAAGTTTATTTTTATAAATTTTATTTATGTTGTTTGAAATTGTTAGAATTTCGTTGGAAGTCTTCGAATATTAAAAATATTAATAATGCCGGACGAGGGCGGCAAATACCCGCCCGGGGAACGGAAAAAAGAAAGATTCCAAACCGAAATCCCGGCACTACAGCAGACAATGAAGACTTCTACAAAGTGTATGTAAAACCTTGCTTTAAGAGACTGTTTCTGGAGAATTCGGTGAGTGGAAACTTTAATTTTTTTGTAGTAAGTACCGAGGATAATGAGAAAATTGGAAACAACAATCCGATCGTTACCACAAATCTCTTCAAAAATGACATCAAGGGTATGACCAATATTAGGAGGATAAACACAAATAAAGTCTGCGTTACCTTTTCCCAGTCAATTAATGCAAACAATTTCGAACGACAAATTTTTACTGAAGCACCAACTAAAGGCTTATATTCCGGCGACGGCGGTGGAAACAGTCGGCGTGCTACGTTACGTACCCACAAAGTATTAGTAATGAGGAGCTCTTTAAAAAACTATCATGCTCATTTGAAATTATAGGCGTACGTAGGTTTACAAAGACAGAAAATGGTCTAATTAAACCATTCCCAACTTTGAGTCTCACATTCTTATCAACAACATTACCTGACTAAGTATGTGTGTTTGGACCTGTATAGGTTTCGAGTGTACCAATAACTAAAACAAGTACAAATTATTAAAAATAAAAAACCCGACTGCGTCAATATTTAACAATAAACATATAACTTTTAGATATATTCGTAATCACCGTAAAAAAAATCTTTATTTTGATACCACACTCGATGTATTTTGAAAACATAAAAAAAATATATATTACATTTGGCGCTAAATTTTTTTTATTTTTATTTTAATATACCCAGTGTCACTCTCACGACTAAGACGAATCTATTGACACCACTCACATAAAAATACAACAAGCCGTTTAGGCTGTAGGGCGTGCCAAAGAAATATACCTACATACGTACATACACTTGAAAAACATAACCCTCCTTTCGCAGTCGGGTAATAACGCGCCTTTGCTCTAATGTTTCAAGTGTTTTAAATTTAATCATGGTGCAAAAATTTGTAAATCAGCGCAAAAATGTTCAATCTGCTCAGAGGAGCACCACTTTAGCGAAAGCACTGCTAATAAAGTTGCCAAATGTATCAATTGCCAAGGCGCACACTTTGCAATTTCTCGGAACTGTCCTATTAAAAAACAGAAAATAGAAGACAAAAGAAACAAAATTACATACGCTAAAGTGGTTTTAAACACTAAAAGGTAGTCAAACTGTTAAAAATTCCGAATCTGACTTCCCAATTTTATCCACTCCTAAATCTAACTGTAAGTCCTTGCCATCAAGGAAGACACAAGGCGTTTCTACGTCTTCTACTGTCCCTACTCCGATCTCAACTGCTTCTGAAAACAAAGAACAGAATATGTCTAATAAAAAACTAATTGACGAAATATTAATTAATGACCAAATGCTTTGGTTGCAATCGGTAATGAAAAACGGGCTTTTACTAATTCTGCAATACAAGAGATACTTATAGACTGTTTTAAAGGTTATTTTTATAATAGAAACATGTACGTTTAGTTTAATAATATCATAAATGATGTAATTCTGTAATCAATTTTTATAACAGCTCCCTTCTTTGGTATAATTCACAAAGATATATTTTAAATTACTTAGTATACGATATTAGAAAGATCATTCACCAACTAAGCCAGCTCACCGGTAAAATTATTTACTTCTTGTCTGTATTAGCCTGCTCATTGTCTTATTATCTGTTATGAAACTGTGGACCACGCTGCTAGAAATAGGTTTGATGTTGATGACTCTGCTTCTATGAAGATTTCGCACACTGACTACCAAGCAGTGATCACCCATGAAATACTGGAATGTACAAGTACACAAAAGGGAAAATATGATACACGAAGATAAAGGGAAGGCCGCCCGCCAAACCTTGGTACTTCTACAGGAATGAAAACATAGACAGTAGAAAGTTCATTACCATATGAACAGACTAAAGTTTGGCCATTGCTATGCTACATTCCCACTCACCTGAACAGACTCAACTTAATTCCGAGTGACACATGAGAAGTGAACTGTGAAATGTTGTGGAAAATACTTGTGAACTTGAAAGAAAGCTCTCCATCAAACTGTCTCCAATCAAATATCAACGACTGGCTTAAAAAGGCTAGAACCCTGAGCCGTAAAATTTAGTTACAAAAAAATGAAAAAATGACAAACTGTCATTTTAGTATTGTTTTCATTCTTGTACCTAGTGATTTAACTGATTTATATACTCTTTGCTTGTACCAAGGTTTGGCGATGCAACAATATTTAAAAAAAGACAAAACATTGCATATACGTTCATGCCGTATATGCTTGGATTCAAAGTGTAATAACAAAGTCATTTTAGATCATCAGAATGGCTGGTTGCCACTATTTGAATATTGTTTTGGTATATCAGTAAGTAAATCCTACTTGTATAAAACTTAGTAAAAATGTATCATATAGCGCCCTGATACATTTTATCACGTCCAGATATTATAGATTATGTTTAAGGACAAAAATAATATTTACTAAACAAAAAATAAATGAAAATGTGAAAACTTGACTACTCATGATTATTTAATAATATCAAATTTACTATAGCCTGTATTGCAAAAGTAAGTATATATTTACTAAAGAATGTATACCTACATATATAATAACAACTGTAACCTGTACAGATTTATAGATTTCTGAACCACCTAAGAAGTTGGCTGGTACAGAATGTCTAGGGCATTAAGTCCACCGATGTACATTAGTGCATATAGTTATAAATAAAAGTGATATACCTATATGTATTTGTATTTTAGCTATCAATACAAGACACACCTCAAAGTCTTTGCCGTCGGTGTGCAAATGATGTTACAAAGTATTCTAAATTTAAAGAACTTTGTTATAAATCTGATAAACTTTGGAAATCTCTTTTAAATGTGGTAAGTTTCATCATACTGCAACCTCTTTAAAATCAATACTATAATTCATGTCTTGTCATGGTAAATTAGAGAAGTAAATGTAGGTATTTTAATGATTTCATTAGTTGGAATCAATTTAATTTTATAAATTCATCAGAACAAAGACAACATAAAAACTTCACATGTGCATGCCAATATGAAAATAATCAGAAATTTCGTAAATTAGGCAACATTAAAAATGATCATAATTTGAAAATCATTTACGGCTAAATGCTGAACTGATTTAAATATTTAGCATGGCTAAGATACGCGAGGACAGAACATATTTAGCATGGCTGAGATACGCGAGGACAGAACCGAAGGCAATTTAGGAAGGAATTTGTTTAGTTTAACGAAACTCTAAAACTATAAACTACTTTTTTAAGATATGATCCTAAAAAGCGCACATTTACAGATAAAAAGAAAGGCTGTTCAAGCCATCAAAGATAACAAATTGTTCATTCCATATTTAACAATTTTATAGATAATTTAACAAACAATTTTGTGGTCAATGAGATATTATTCTGTGTGCTCTGGTTTTGTCTTCTATTATTCAAAATCTAATACATTTATATAAGCAATTCTTGTATAATTATATAATCTGGATCTCGGAAACGGCTCCAATGATTTTCATGAAATTTTGTATGCAGGGGTGGGCAATAAGTCAATCTAGCTAGGATTCAATTTTAGAAAATTTACCAAAAAAATACCAAGCTATGCTCAGTCATCCAGGTACAATTCTTTTTTTTTTTTCAAAAGTATTATTCCACATCCAAAAATATTTAACTTTTGGTTGGATTATAATTTTATACTTATTAATAGCAAAACCACTCCAAGGTTGATTAATAGAGAACACTTGGGGTATTAAGTTCATCTTTTTACAAAATATTTATATTATAAATGTAAACCTTGTCACGTAGTGGCTTTAGGAGCCTTTGAGGTGGTGGTGAGGCCACGAGGTTCTGAAGATGGTGAAATCAGACGCTTCACAACAACAATTTAAACGTTATTTATTTACTGAAGTATAACACAAACAGATAGATGTACAGACAGGGTGTGGATTTAAGAGATTCGACCAGTCAGTGCCTCCAGACAAGGAGCACTTAACTGTCCGTTCGCAGCGATGAGAAAAAGGGCTCTGTGACGCCGCGCGCTTCCTTAAATATCCTCTGAGGCTTGAGGTGCGGGGTGTTCTCGGCAGTGGACGGTCCTCGTAGGCGCGCGGGGGGTGAGGCTTGGAGGGCGTGGAGGTGTGCATGTGAGTGCCGCGTGACACTCCCCCCATTAGGGCAGAATTTTGCGTAGTGAAATTCGCCTTGATCTTCGGTTACTGCTGGCGATCCCTCGCTGGTACACTGGAAAGAGTTTTGAAAAGGTTGAGAAATGTAAACAAAAACAATAAGTCAAGAAGAATAGTTGAATGAGAATTGTGAATGGAAAACTCGACCGGCAGACGACGACTCATTCATACGAACGTAAACAAGATAAGAGTTAATGGCTTGCGGATGAGTCATCCGCATTCCGATGTTTGTTCGAAAAGATTTTACATTTAAATTTGTTAAGAGATTTTCCATTTTTTTTTTTTTTTTTATTTAATCGTGACGTGTAAAGGTGATGGAAAAAAAAAATTACATTATTTATATATATATCGGATAGGATGCGCGTGCGTACGAAAGAAAAAGAAACGGCCGGGAATCGAACCTGTGAGTCAGGTTTGACTCGAGTTTTTAACTTTTGAACCATGGGTTAGGAAAAGTAATATTTGTAAATTATTAATGTTTACTAGTAATGCGACGTTTATTCAATGATTTAGCATTTTTTTCGAAAAATTAAGATGTGTAAGAACGAGAAATGTTGATTTACGACGCAGGAAATAATTTTTAGAGATATATAAAACAGAAGCACATCTGTAAAAAATGTTAGTTATGGAATGAGCGAAACAAAATTTACTGTTTATTAATTTGGTTAACTAACTTTGGCTAATTTGCCGATCAACGAGATACTTTAGATCCAATTTAGATCGCGCTAAATCATTGTTTATAGTTTATTAATTTAATGTCTTTGATGTGCCATTCACCCAACGGTTTACCTGAGATAATATCAGCTAGTTTGTATACTAAGGGAGATTTTTTTGAAGTGATTTTACATTTAACGTATTTAGGGGCTAATTTTTTACAAAAGTATTTGTTTTTGTCACTGAGATAGAAAGTTTTACGCCAAACTATATCACCAACGTTAAATTCTGCTGGTTTTCGACGAAAATTATATGATTTGCAGTTTCGTTGATGAGCCTCGACTAATGCTGCCTGTACCCTCTGGAAGACAGAAGATAAGTAGCCTAATGTCTCGGTATAATCGTCGCGAGGTTCGTGAACTATATTAGGGTCGGAACCCGCGTCAATATAGAAGGAACCACAAGTCACGACTTCTCTTCCGTAGACTAGAAAGTTCGGGGTGAATCCTGTAGTTTCATTTACAGAGCAGTTTAGAGCGAATTGAATTTTTGTTATTAAGTTATCCCAGATTCTATGGTCTGTGGCGACTCACAGCGAGAAAAGAGGCAAAAAAACACTAACCTGGATGGGATTCAACACGGAACACGAGAAAAATACATAAATTATGCACAATAAAAGCAAAAAGAAATACGAGGTAAATCGTGGTCGAATCTCTTAGTTCAGCCGGGCGCCATGTGTCACGTAGTGGCTTTAGGAGCCTTTGAGGTGGTGGTGAGGCCACGAGGTTCTGAAGATGGTGAAATCAGACGCTTCACAACAACAATTTAAACGTTATTTATTTACTGAAGTATAACACAAACAGATAGATGTACAGACAGGGTGTGGATTTAAGAGATTCGACCAGTCAGTGCCTCCAGACAAGGAGCACTTAACTGTCCGTTCGCAGCGATGAGAAAAAGGGCTCTGTGACGCCGCGCGCTTCCTTAAATATCCTCTGAGGCTTGAGGTGCGGGGTGTTCTCGGCAGTGGACGGTCCTCGTAGGCGCGCGGGGGGTGAGGCTTGGAGGGCGTGGAGGTGTGCATGTGAGTGCCGCGTGACAACCTAAATAACAAATATTTTTGAGTAAATCTAATTTACTAGTATACCATAAAAACAGTTTCTTTTGTAAATCATAGATTCGATTTTTAGAAACATTTCACTACAATAAGTCATTCTGAGAGCCATGTTAAGGAAGAAATATTTGATACTGAACAAAATGGAAACAATACTGCTAATGAAAAAAATTGTACATACACTGAAGAATTCAACATTGATATGAATAATTATAACGACATTGCTAGCATTACAAATAAAATGGAAATAAGCAATAATGAAAAACTAAAATGTCTCTCTGAGAAAGAAATAATTACTGACAATGTTGATGACAAAAATGAGATTTTGCTCACCAAAGGTACACATTGGAGGCATAATTCTCATACAAATATAAAGAAAACATCTAATGATAACATTATCAAAAAAGTAAAAAAATTGATTGTTTGTAAAATATGCCAAAAAGAATATGGTAAGTGTCTAAACTATATTATGTTTATCATTATGGCTGTACAAAATAATAATAGATACACATATAGTTTAAATGTAATTAAAAATGATACTTAAAGAACAAATTGTTTTCTGTAAATAAAAAATTAATATAGGTAATATGGTGACCACCACTCTTGGATTCTGCTTATGCTTTCCATCAAGCAGTGTAGAATCATTTTGGCAGGGCCATACATAAAAAAATAACAATTAATGTTTAATGCACAAATACAATAATTACCAGAATTTATTGCTTATAACATAATTTTATCTGATATGGCCATTGAACAAACTAAAAATAAAATATTTTCAGGATCTAAAATGTGGTATGTCAAACATTTGAAGTCATGTAAATTAAATAAGATAAACAACAGTGCTATTTATCCAAACCCGGAACACACATGTGGTAAGATTATTTTACTTAGCCTAAATAATTCTTATTATAAACAGTAGGTAGGTACAGTATTTTTTTTTATTGGTTAGTTTACTTAAAACTTTTCCAACTTTCGTTAATGACGTTCATAGCTTTTAAAGATAGACTGTTGTTATAAATCCTTTGCAGAATATTATAACAAATAATGTATACCTGTACACCAATGTAGGGCGGTAGGTCGTAGTTAACTACTTTTTAACCAACTTCAAAAAAGAAGGAGGTTCTCAATTCGAGCGCAAATTTTTTCTTGTGTGCGCGAAACAGCTCAACAGATGGCGCTGACCGGTGTTTATTTATTCAGTATTTTTTCTTCTTAAACATTGTGGTAAGTGTGGCATTATAAAGATATGATAGATAACTATACTATACACTTATATATTGTCTTAAACCCAGACTGTTTTGCTCGTCAACGAATCTGTCTGTCTCTTTCACGTGTCAGAGACAGACAGATTCGTTGATTCGTCGTAGCTCGAAGTGGCTCGTCTCGATCCGTGCGAGCTTTGGGTGTTAGGTTTTTTTCGTTACCTTACGGAATTTCTTGATTGGTCGCCGCGCTTAAAGGCCTCAAAGCCCGCGATGATAGCTATGCAATGCTTAAAAATCTTTTTATAAAAAAAAAAAACCCACTTCCAAAAAACATCCAACGAAAACTCTCTGCCAAAAAAACACTTAAAAGCGTAAAATAAACTGGTTCTTCATAAATTGCCTATACCTAATTCTTTATTCATTTAAATAGTAGTATTATAATGTGTGCTAGGTACCTAGAATCTGTTTGAAGTCGGTGCCAAGTGACTATCGCTTAGACTTTTGTAATTGTTCGTTTGTATTCTTTTTGGCTTAGCACCGACTTCAAACAGATTTTAGGTACCTAGCACACATTATAATATATTATATAAATATTAGAAACCTCAATATAATTTTTGAAGACCTATCCATAGTATCCCACGCGTAAGGGTTTGATGAAAAAAAATTGAGTTTCAGTTCTAAGTATGCAGACAAAATTTATTGTTTTTATTTACTTTGGTGTGAAAATCTTAATTCAGTTCACAGAATACATCTTCTTACCAAGTTTCAACAGTATAGTTCTTATAGTTTCGGAAAAAAGTGGCTGTGACATACGGACGGACAGACAGACATGACGAATCTATAAGGGTTCCGTTTTTTGCGTTTGGCACGGAACCTTAAAAACGAATCGCCGAAATGTATGGACGCGCATAGCTTCCGATCGGCTGCACCAAATTAAACAATTCTTTTTTATGTGTTCGTTATTGTTAAATGTTAGGACAAGGTTTATGTATAAAAAAAAAGATAACGGGAAAAAGTCTTTTTTTTTGTCCGCGACGGGTAACTGAGACAGGTATGCAAATATGGCGGTACGAACGCGCCATTTGGCATTACCACCTACCTACCACTATCATTTGGCTTGGCACCGACTTCAAACCTATGAATAGGTAGCGCATACAAATAATAGTGATTCATCAATATTAAAGGGTTGCACATAAGGTGTATTTAATTAAATCTTTATTTTATACTTTTTAGTTTTTGAAGTCGGTTTTTATAAACCTTTTTTTTTTTTATTTTCGTTAAAGCACAAGGCACAAAAACAACTGCGAGTAACAACGCGGGGCTCAGCTAGTTGTTATTAGACCAAAAAAAAATTGAAAAACAACACAACCTTTTTGTAGTCTCAACAAAATCGAATAACCTGCTACATTTCAAAAAAATGCACAGGTACTTGATAAACCTTCTATCTAGAAATTTGATTCGAATAGTAAAAAATACTGTATAATGTTCTTATCAAAATTTTTGTTATTATTAGAAATCTTTTTCTGGGGGCACTCTTTTAATTTAATACTTACCTGCTATAACTCTTTCTTTAACGAATTACATTTTACGATCATGCTACTACGGGAGATACAATACAGTATTATAACCATCCCGAGAGAGCGTAAAGATGTATCATGGAATCTATTCTCTGTTTAAGCCTGGTTGTATAGGAAAATTCAGTAACGGTTTAAGAAAATCGAGTTCTGATCCTGATTGGTACATGAAACTAACCTTTATCTTTTTTACTATGTGAAGGTGTCTGTAAATTTTCTTCTAATAATGGCGACGACATGAATAAGCATTTGGATGGACATTGGATCAATAATGACTTGCAATGTACGCTGTGTGAGTTTATTGGTAAAGACCAGGCGGCTATAGCTGCGCATAGGTATGTTATATACGTATGTTCTAATCAAGGCTTTCAGGGCTAAATATTTGTCAGGGCTTGGTGTTAAAAGTTTGAATAGTACCTACCACTTTTCAATCTTTATTTGTTCGATGGGGTCCTAAATCGTTTGAAAATCACGTTGATATGGTTTTTAAGAAACCGAAAAACTGACTGTTTTTTTTTTTTATTTGGAACTCCGGAAAAATGCCAAGAATACTTTTAAACAGGGTTACTACTAAAGTCAGTTTTAGCTACTACGAGTTTAATTGTTAAAAGATTTCGTTATGAAATACTGTATTCCAAACCAAACGATTTTCAAGATATTGGACTTTTAAAATTAACATAAAAATTGGCGAAATTTCGAATACTACAATTGTTGTTCCTATGTACATATTTTTGTGACAAATTTAATAAGTTATTAAAAAACATAAATATATATTTAACTAAAAGGAACTCTGGCAATTTTTATTTCAGGTATAACCATTATGATACAAAAACATTAATTTTCACATGCCATATATGTGAAAAGAAAACAAAATCTCAACTTTCACTGCAATTTCACTATAGAAAGGTACATTTAAATAAAATTGGAGGATTGTGCTCACAACCACAGTGTAATAAAGCATATGATTCTTGGAAGTTATGGAAGAGACATGAAAAATTACATTATCATCCGGGGTATATCTGTGACTTTTGTGGACAGAAGTAAGTTCATATAAGTATTTTGGTAACATGCGCGTGTTGAATTTCACCGAGTGGCTACTACATTACATCATCATCATCAGCCTATCGCAGTCCGCTGCTGGACATAGGCCTATCCAATTGCACATTTCTACATTTCATTTTCTTTTTTGTTAATTTTAGGACTGTACTTACATTGTTTGTAAACCCTAGTGTACAAATAGAGTATCTATCTCTCTATCTAGTCTACAAATATATTTTTAGGTACAGACAGAAACATGTGATTGCTCAACATATGGCTAACCACGTTAACCCTACTACGTATGTTTGTGATGTGTGCGGTAAAACCTTCTTACGATTACGTAATTTGAGGGTAAGTGAATTTGTTCATATATCGCACTTATCGTTTCACATAAGGATTCTACTACACTATTAATATTTAATTGTGATGTTTGTTTCACATATTATTTGTAAAGAAGCCAGTGGAGCCAGCGTTGCGGCAAGATAGCTATTTAGGGGGATTATCCGGTCAATGTCACTACTTTGCACCGGTATGGGTGGCTGCTCTGACCGCCCAGAATAGGTCACGCCTCTGGCGCCCTCAGAGGATATTAGCGTTAGAACCATATGCGGTTACCGCACCATGTCGACCGAGGTAGCGTGCGCTTTGTCCGGAGTTACCCCGTGGGATTTGGAGGCGGAAGTGCTCGCCGAAGTTTATCTGCGGACGGCTGACTTCTGACCGGAGAGCGGCTTTCGGCCTCCGCCCGATGAGGTACGTGAGTGGCGTGAGGCCGCTCGTCGAACCAGGATGGCTCGTTAGCGAGACAGAGAAATGCAACCTGCCTCTCTACTTAGCGTATGGTGTTTGACAATATCGAGAACTGGGGTCCTAGAGTCCATGCAGAGATGCCTGGTCGACTGCCGATATGTCCAAGTGCTGAGATGTCTGTACGAAGCCGCAATGATGACCGGCCAAGTACAAGAATAGAGCACAAGACCAATTCCATTGTATTGTGGGGTTAGACAAGGACACATTATTTCTCTGAAACAGTTTACCAATGCATTATATATAATGAACGGACGGGGAATCAATATTAACGGTCAATACATCTCACACTTGCGATTTGTAGACGACTTTGAGACCCTGGCAGAGTCTCTGCATGATCCCAAAGAAATGCTCAACCGGTTTGAGGATTCTTCGAAACGAGTGGGACTTGGGATGACCATTGGCAAGACCAAAATCATGCATAATATGCATGTAGGTATCTCGGAGTCCCGTGCCCGTAAATGGCGTTACTATCGAGGTTGTGCAAGAATACGTCTATCTTGACCAAACTATCTAGCTAGGCCGGCACAACTTCGATTGGGAGGCCATTAGAAAAATTCGTTTAGGCTGGGCAGCATATGAGAAGCTACTTCATATCTTCTAGTCGTCGATCCCGCAATCACTGACAGCCAAGGCTTTTAACCAGTGCGTCCTGCCCTGTACATATGGAGCTGAGATGTAGACACTCACGTTGGACTGGTCCACAAGTTTAAAGTCACTCAGCGTGCGTTGGTGCGTGTGATTTTGGGTGTTCGACAGAGATCTGGAGTAACCGATATTGCATGGAGGATTAGCACACTGAAGTGAAAGAGGGAGCCGACAAGTGTTCGAGTGGAGACCACGATTATGTAAATATAGTAGTGTTAGGCGCCCTATGGCACGATGGACCGACGACTTCAAGGAAATAGCTGGCAGCGGATGGATGCGGACTGCCCAAGACCGGGATGGTTGGCGCTCTTTGGGGGAGGCTTTCGGTCAGCTGTAGACGGCAGTTGGCTGACAACGTACAGGTAGTAGAGCCACGCTGATTTTAGCACGAACGAGCCGGCTTGACCAGAAGATCAACGTAAAATGATAGCAGAGCATGAAGCTGTCATGTTTCGTTTGCGAGTGCGAGAACGGAGGCCCAATGATGCAGAAGCATCACTAGGCCACCAATGTGGGTCACCATGCTGCATTGTTGCATTGTCTGCATTTGCAATGAGTATGGTGACCACCACTCTTGAATTCTGCTTATGCTTTCTCTCAGACAGAGTAGAGTCATTTTGGCTGGGCCATACATAAAAAAATGACAATGTTTTCTTTTAAGTCATTTCTATAAACTCATTGGGATCAGACCATTAAAACGATCTTCCCTCATACTGCTTCTTATCCAAGCTTTTTTTGCCGACTATAAAAATTGTTCGAAGAACAAATGAAATTCTGTAACCAGGCACGTGGAGTTGGAAGGCACTTTTTCAAATCACGTTATTTCCTTCGCAAGATAAATAGTCCACAAACTATCCAGAGGATAGGAAAAAAAAAATTGATTCCTAATACAGATAGTGCACTTCTAGTTGTAACCTCGACACGAGATGACCAATTTAAAACCTTGCGGTTATGTTAAGAAAGTGGGTAGGTATCTATCAACGTAAGCTGTTGTTACTTACGTCGCGCGTACAAATGCTGTCCTTATTGGTTTGATTTTTTAAGACATTTAGTTTGTTTTTTTTTATATCCGTTTACGGTCAAATTAATCTATCCCAAAGTAAATCAACACATTTAAATAGCCCACGGCTTCGTTTACTGTAGTATTGTCATATCCACCTTGTATATTCATAATGCGGGAGTTGCCTTTTAACAAAAAATAATAATATATATTTATTATACTATGATAAGAAGAATTAGCATTATATTTGAAGAACACAAAACATTAGATTCGATTGTAGGAAATAATTCGAGGATATAAGTTAATTAAGTATTGAGTACCTACCAAGTTTGTCAATAGAAATTAAGTCTAGGTACACGGTGCGATGGAGCGATGCGATTGTAAAATTGTAAAGTTAATTGTATTTCAGACACACATGGAAAATGTTCACGTAAAATCAGATCCATTAAAATGCTCACACTGTGACCGTATGTTTAAAAATCAACACTATTTGAGAAAACATCAGAAATTGTTGGCGATGGAGAAAATTTGGAAATGTGAATTTTGTCCAATGGAGTACCCGCAACTTAATCAATTGAATAGCCATTTAAAAAGCCATAGCGACGAGAGACCTCACTGTTGTCATGTCTGTGGATCAAGGTATGTGTTTGACCTAGGTATCGAATGATTCAGTTTTATTTTAGTTCGTAAGCTTTAGGGTTTTCAAATTGTATACCATATACGTTAGTGTGATGTGTTTACATAATAATATGAATTTATCATGCAAGTACCTAGATATAGTTAGGTATCTAAGCAGTTTTCTCATTTTACAGTTTATTGCATTCAACCCATTTCTAAAAAAAAATGTAAGAACACACGAGGTATAAATATATATAGGTACACATAAATAGGTATTACTTCGAGCTATTACAGCAGTCTCCGTGATTTCGTAAAAAACGCTTAATTATGAACATCGATTGCAAAGGAAAATCAAATAGATTTACAACAAATGAATTTAATTCAAAACACATATACAAGCCTATATTTGAAATAAGTTTTTTTTATGTTTAGCCCCGCCACAATGACTCTACTCTGCCTGATGGAAAGCATAAGCAGAATCCAAGAGTGATGGTCACCATACTCATTGCGAATTTTGACAATGCAACAATGAAGCATGGTGACCAACACTATGGCGGCCTAGTGATGTTTCTGCATCATTGGGCCTCCGGTCTCGCACTCACCAATGAAACACGACAGCACGAACACTGTCATTTTACGTTGATCTTCTGTGCAAGGGTAGTACCGCCCCGGTCGAGCCGGCCCGTTCGTGCTGAAATCAGCGTGGCTCTACTACCTGTAGATTAAAGTTACCAGTTCGATAAAACGCCAATTTCATAAGTAAGGATCTAAATATAAGCAAACGCAGCGCTTCGGAAACACTACCTCTACCTACTTACACACATCAAAAGTGTCTAGGGATCAAGCATTTTTATGCGGATTTCTTGAGATTGAGATGTGGCTTTGGCCCTGGCCTGCTCAGTCGCCAGACTTGAACCCGATTGAGCATGCATGGGATATGCTACAGAGAAGAGCTCTGCCGAATATGGAGGGTATCCAGTCGCAAGAAGACCTTTTTTTGTTGTTGCAACGAACATGGGCGGCCATTCCACAGCGTGATTTGGATGAACTCATTTTGAGTATGCCAAACCGATTCTTGTGTTGTTAGTGTTCGCGGTAGAAACACGGATTATTAATTGTTTAAGTTACCTAATAAAATTTTAAAGAAAACTGTTATTTCAGTCTTTTTTTCGAACTTTAATGTTAGTGGTTCAAATGTCAAAAATCCCTTTATTAGGAAAATGGCAAATTTCTTTATTAATGCAAAGGTGACTTGGTTTATCGTTACTGTGACAAACGAAAACACTTTATTTGATGAATCCTTAAAGAAAATTTTAATTAATATCAATCAGAAGAAAAGTTATTGCAAAAATATATGTTGATCCCTAGACACATATGTTGATCCCTAGACACTTTTGATGTGTGTATTTCAAATTAATAAAGTTTAATATAAAATATTAGGTATATTATTATTATTATTTCATTTATTTAGTAACGGTCTATACGTTTAGTAGGGGAGACTGGGTAACAGTGGATCACTTTTTTTTTGAAGCAATGCAGCTGGAAAATAAATGGCTAAATGATTCATCTCTGAAATGAAATCATAATATCTGTATCTAATCTTTAAAAAAAAAGCATTTGATGGCTTGTATTTTATAAAATTTACAAGTTATGACAACTTTAAAAAAAAATGGAAAATGATCCACTGTGCCCCGGGAATGGGTCACTTTGGATCAATGCATGGGTGACAGTGAATCAACTTGGGTAGACTGGATCTATGTAAAAAAACTAGAAAAATACAACAATTTCCGTATTATGAGTCTTTTATATGTATCATTGTACAATCTTCTTTCATGTAAATCAAACCAGTCTTATTAAAAAATAACAATTTCACATTGATGAGCTTAGTAATAAATTTAGTTTTTTTTCTTTGACCTAATCAACAGTCTGTTAATTTAAATTCTAAGATAACAACACAAACAGTCTTCAAGCTTTGGTTATTATCAAAGAACACATTCACATTATGACGGTTGAAAGACGTCGCTCTGCTAAGACTGCATCCTTCAGGAGTTCGTAAAGATAATCGATTATTTATTTTTCCGAGACTATACAGATACTTTTGGGCGGATTAAAAAAACATCCAACGCAACGGCAAGATGACGTAGCCACAACGTTGTCTTGCCAGTCCTTACGTGGGGATGTATGGCCTTAACCCTCTCCTGAGAGGAGACCCGAGCCCAGCAGTGGGGCGTTATGGGTTGTTGATGAAATACAGATACTCAATCCCTGCAAGCTTACTTTTATGCCATGTATCTAGTACTTTTATATTATTCAAGATCGCTACTTCTTAAATTAGGCCTCGAACGTCTCTTATAGTAAGTCCATAGAACATTTGGCTGCCCTTAACAATATAATCGACTCTATTGTTTTCTTGGTTATCGGTAAATATTTCACGAACTGCTTAATTAGGTGTGGGTTTTATTGGTTTTTCAGGATCCGGGTTGTTTTTAACTTTACTTATTGTATTCAAATAAAGTTGTAAATGGAATACCGGTTGATCTAGCCACAGCTCTTATTTTGTGACCATCCGATATGAGTTTGAGAGCATTTCTCATTTGTTCTTCAGTGTGAAGTCCGATGCCAGTCTTTCTTACCCGATTGCGGGGCATTTTTACCTAAAAACAAATTATGAATCGATTTTTGTTCCATGGGTTACAATGGATCAGCAGTCCACTGTGACCCAATACGAAATGATTCATTGTGACCCAATGGCGGTTCTGGAATAATACAATAAATAAAACAATTACTACCTATCTTGCAGATAAAACGACACAAGCTACTTAAGATTTAGGATATCAGAAGTGTACGACAAAATAAAAACATTTAGATATCTTATTCACTTAGATATAAAACTAATTTTAAAATCACGTAAATAAATACTTTCGTTACTTACCTACTGCGCGAAGTGTGACAGCGCAACTTCCCGCTTTGTCACCCGTTGGACGGACTAGGTGACAAAAACACGTTTCATTGTGTGCGTAAGCATGACACATACCGAGTTATTGTGAATTATCCACTGTACCCCGTGATCCACTGTTACCCAATCTCCCCTATCATTTTATTTCAATGATTGTCAATTTTATTTAAGGGTACATATTATTATTACCTACCAGGAACCCAGAAGCAATAATCAAATAATTTATAGAACAACTTTCAATAGTGTAAATTGTATTTTCAGGTACAAAGCGAAAAGCCAACTCGCTATTCACATGCGTAATCACACTGGCGATCGACCATATAAGTGTTCTATATGCAGGAAAGCATACAAATCGTCACAACTTCTAAAAAGACATACCATGATTCATACAGGAATCATGCCTCACAAATGCTTACACTGCGAAAAAGCATTTCTATGCAAGAAACGCTTGATACAGCATTGTACGATACGTCACAAATCATTGGATATAATATGTACCTAAATAAAATACCTAGGTATGTAATTTACTCTGAATAAAGTTTTTTACAATCATTGTTATTTTTTATTTATATAACCGTGAGTTGTACATGACATTATATAAATGGTAATTGAATATGCAAGTACCTGTTGATACTAGAAATGTTCTTACATTTATGTACCTATATGGCGGAGGATAGGGCGAGTAATGATTTTTAGAAAGGGAGACGTCAGCCTCACCGACGTCACTGATTATCTCAATAGTGGCACTCATGATTTGTGGCAATAGAAATCGCTTTCAATCAATTCATTATTACACACGTAGGTAGGTAGGGTTTATTAACACAACCAAAGACAATATTGAATTCCAAATAGTTTATTGAATTAATGAAGCTACAGTTAAAATCATAGATCGACCCAGACTCCACAGGTATACCGTATTGTCAAGGTCATATGTTGATCCATAATGTCCAGTTTCCAAAATGCGTAGAGCCTTATGAGAAGAATACTGGAAAAGAAATTCATAGCCACTCTTTTTCTAAATCACATCTTAAATTATTAGTCACAGATGTTTAATAATTAATTACAACAATTAAGAAGTCCAACTACTTAGCTTATTTACTGCTTGTCCTTCCTGGTACAACGCCCGCACTGTACGACCGTTCAAGTGTAACTGACTCGATCGCTCACAGTGCGGCCATATTTATAGGCGCGGCACACGTGCACGTGGTTGTAAGATTTTAGGTTAAGTATTGAAATTATAATGACATTCATTTTATATCATAATGAACTTTAAAGCAATCAACTGGTGGTTTATAAACTAATTTTGGAACAATCAAATGATTTAACTTAATTATTCTAGGGTTTCTAGACTAATCGTTGTAGTTGCGCCGACATATATGGTCATTAACCGACTTCAAAATAGGAGTAGCTTCTATGTTCCACTAGACCTGTTCTTTTTTAACCGACTTCAAAAAAAGGAGGAGGTTTCTCAATTCGACCGTATATTTTTTAATGTGTGTTCGGGGATAACTTCGTCGTTTATGAACCGATTTTCATAATTCTTTTTTTAATGGAAAGGAGATATCCCAACGGTGGTACCATGATAAGGACAATAAGATCTGATGATGGCATCCAAGAGAAATCGAGTCGAACCTTGAAGTCGATTTTTATTTTGTTAAAATTTTACTTGTTTGTAAAATATTTCCTATAGGTAGTGAGCAAACGAATCCTGTAAAATTTACAATACAATTTTAATTTATTTATGTCTAGCACTAGCGGTGGAGCTAAAAGAGACAGCATGAATAAGTTATTGGAAAACAATCAATTAAATTGTTTTAATCCCATTTAGAAAAACAAATAGTCAACTGTATTGTTATAGGTTAAATGTCAGTTACGTGCCCAAAATGTGGCACATACATTATTTTTTTACCTTATCAGTTTTATATATTTATCTCAATTTTTATACCTACTTTTAAATAATAAAGAAAATTTACAGCTGCCCTTTTGACGGGGTAACACCGTCAGTCAGCGTGATAAACATGTTGCGCGCTCAACGCATTCGAGCGTTGTAGTCTCTTTGGAAAATAAACTGACGATCTTTTACACTTTACACCGACAAACAATCAGCTGACGACGATTTTTTGTTTTTTTTTTTAAATGCCGCGTCCTCACGTTTGGCACTTGCCGCAAACTCCAAACCTCTACAAACGTTTGCCTCATCGAGATATAATGTATAGACATCGAGATATAATGTATAGAGAAGACGCCACTCATAAGTGCGGTGTTCCATGCAATTGCGGCGCTTGCGCCGCACTTCCTTCAGTCGCTTGCTAGCTACACTCTGCAGAAGCGGTGGCTTTAGCGTGTGATTGTTTAAATTTAAAAACGTTCTAAAACTCGTGAAATATGCCATTTTGTGTCTTGAGATATTGCACTAATAATACAAGGAATACGGAGAAAAACAAAGGAATAACTTTTCACCAGTAATTAACTAGATATAATTGTTTTAAAATTAAATACGAACAAAAAATTTTAAGACGCCATTGTTGCCTCACTCGACATAGAGTACTTAGAGTAAAACATACAGAAGTGATATTTAGGTAGAATTAAGTGACGTTAAATGCACAACGTATCTAACGTATTTAATTGCATATGGAAAAATAATATGTTGTTAAAAATAGCTTCGTTAATAACCCTTAACACTTTTTTTGTAATAATTACACTTAAAATTATACTTAAAGTATAATTAAAAAAACTGCTTTTATATTTTATACCTCGATGCATTCTACAAAAAAACTGAAACTGTCAAAGCTATTGAAGTACTATTTACTCAGTGTGAATTTCCTAATAAAATTTCGTAGGTATAAAGCTATTTATCCGTTCTGCTTTGTGCTTGGCGTTTACTCTATTAAAGCGAATCTTTGCAACAGTTCGTTGGCCTAAATGCGTAAGCGCCATGAAAATCACGGCGCTTATGACATTTCGCTCGCGAGGAAACTATAGCTCAAATGCGATAGAGCGCTGCTTGTTAATACTGTTGGATTAGACTACTAATTTGTTTGGCTGCGCTGCAGCGCTTTTTAGTTTTAATTAAAATATAAACGGAACATATAATTGGTTTTGAGTGGCTCCTCTAGTACGTAGTACGTAATATCTCGATGTGTATAGAGAAGACGCCACTCACAAGTGCGGTGTTCCATGCAATTGCGGCGATTGCGCCGCACTTCCTTCAGTCGCTTGCTAGCTACACTCTGCTGAAGCGGTGGCTTTAGCGTGTGATTGTTTAAATTTAAAAACGTTCTAAAACTCGTGAAATATGCCATTTTGTGTCTTGAGATATTGCACTAATAATACAAGGAATACGGAGAAAAACAAAGGAATAACTTTTCACCAGTAATTAACTAGATATAATTGTTTTAAAATTAAATACGAACAAAATATTTTAAGACGCCATTGTTGCCTCTCTCGACATAGAGTATTTAGAGTAAAACATACAGAAGTGATATTTAGGTAGAATTAACTGACGTTAAATGCACAACGTATCTAACGTATTTAATTGGATAAGTAAAAATAATATGTTGTTAAAAATAGCTTCGTTAATAACCCATAACATGTTTTTTGTAATAATTATACTCAAAATTATACTTAAAGTATAATAAAAAAATTGAACATTCGGCTTTTATATTTTATACCTCGATGCATTCTACAAAAAAACTGAAACTGGCAAAGCTATTGACACAGAATATTTACTCAGTGTGAATTTCCTAATAAAGCTTCGTAGGTATAAAGCTATTAATCCGTTCTGCTTTGTTGCTTGGCGCTAACTCTATGAAAGCGAATCTTTGCAACAGTTCGTTGGCCAAAACGCGTAAGCGCCATGAAAATCACGGCGCTTATGACATTTCGCTCGCGAGGAAACTACAGCTCAAATGCGATAGAGCGCTGCTTGTTAATACTGTTGGATTAGACTACTAATTATTGTTTGGCTGCGCTGCAGCGCTTTTTAGTTATAATTCAAATATAAACGGAACTTAAAATTGGTTTTGTAAACGTAAACGGTAAACGTAATATCTCGATGGTTTGGCTTGATTTTGGGAATCAAACATCGCCATCCACGCGCTTGCGAGTGAGTTAGTGTGTTCTAAAGAGGCAATGATGACAGATGTGATGGACATAGAGCTTGTATCCGCCATAACATTTGACTTGAGTTATTTAAGGTGACCATAACTTGTTTATCCTTGTGATCAGTATTTTCCGGGTCCGAAATGCATGGCTCTGCCTGGTAACATTCCAGGAAGTTCAAGGAGTCTTCATTTGACCAGTCACTAATTTACGTACTCAAAGGGTAAAATGGGACCCTATTACTAAGACTTCGCTGTCCGCCTGTCATCAGGCTGTATTTCATTAACCGTGGTAGTTAGACAGTTGAAATTTTCAGAGATGATGTATTTATGTTGCCGCTATAAAAACAAATACTAAAACACATAATAAAATAAATATTTAAGATTTAAGGGGCCTTCCATACAACTAACGTGATTTTTTTGGTCGTTTTTGATAACGGCAACAGGTAGACAAGTAGATCGGATCGGTTACAAGCGCTTGCAAGCCAACACAAACCAAGGCAAACACTATCCACACGTTTGAACTTTGAATTTGCTACGGCTTGTTGAGGTTTGGCAAGGTTACGGACGTGGCATTCATTTAAATTATCTTCCACTATTCAATAAGTATAATATTAATTTCATATAAATAGCACCACAGTTATTAATTTTGTGTCGGTTTCAAATTATGTTAATATATAGGTACTGTAGCATCAATAGACTATGGGCCCGTGTCGAAAATTTATGGGTCATGTGAACCACCAGGAAACCTTTTTAGAAAGATACAGGGGCATAAAACAACATTCAGCACTATGCCGTCACTTGTAAGCTGTCCAACTGAGTACCTACCTACTGGTGAAGGGAAGGGGGTAGCAACCCTCGATTTTTCTCCCTTGTTACATGATTTTTGTACGGAGTTGCGGAATAATGGATTAGAAGAGGTATTGAAATAGTATGGAATTGATGATATTTACCTGTGAAAAGATATTCCATCTCCTTTTTTTTTGTTTTTGGGAACTACTCTTACAGTGTTTAATGATGCAAGACGGCATTTTGAAATAAAATAAAAATTACTCGTGACGTGACACAATATGACGGTTTGTCAAACACTGCCGCGAGAATGTATTCGCTTTCTAATTCATATTCACTTTGTAGATATGTCTCATTGTCGTGTTCTTTACGGTCTATCTGGCTTTATTTTGTAATCTGAGATTTACATCTAAAACCTAACAACTGGGTAGGTACCTACATAGAAATAACAGTGTGTCAGTGCAAGGAATTCTTCCCGAAAATAGGAAAATTGTATTTTGCATCTACCACCGCCATATGTTTAATCGGAATCTTATAAAAACTATACAAAGCTAAAGTTAAGATATGAATTACATTGAAAAGAACGTTGCATAGGTCAGTTAGTAACTAATTATATTTTTTTTTAATCTACACAAACCTTTCTACAGGTGAAAGTCCGCACTTTCCTCTTAGACAAAACATCTCAGCAGTCAATAATCTTCAAAACAATGGATTTATATTTCAATACCTTACAATCAATGCCTTACATTTATAAATAGGTACATAGGATACCTGTCATATTCGTATCAATGGAATGTTTAAGACTTTAGCAAAAAAGTTTTTCTTATCTACGAGTAGGTACCTACTATATTATCTAGGTACTTATAACTCGTAGGTACCATATAAATTTCATTTACCTCGGTTGTTTTTAGTTCAAAGGTGCGTGTTAGGTAATGTTCACTGGCTAATAATGCAGTCCGAAAATAAACCAGAGACGCAGGAGCGGTCGCAGCCTGTAATTTTAGGGGGGGTCACTAATACATAATCAATTTAGTCGAGTAAATTCGAAATTGCGTATTGTAGGTACACCATTTTATTGCACACATTAAAAAAAATAGATAGGTATCTTTTGTTTTTTATTGGTAAATCTATTGGGATGATAATATGCCGAGACGATGGATAAAAAGGAAAATAAAAAACCTAGAAAATGCTGGTTTCTCTTTTAGACAAGTTAGGTAGGTATTAGTACAATTCACAATACCGACATCCTTTTTTTTCAGAATAGAAGTACCTACCTATAGCTATAGAATAGGTTAAAAACATTTTTCTGTTCAGTATCTAGTGAACACGAAATTTGAACAAACTGTAAAACTAATAAGATTCTTTAAAATATACCAAACGCTACCTATTCATAAATCACGAGTCGCTTCCGAACTCACACAAAAGTAACTTTACTGAAAATAAAAAATCGTTTTAATTCACTTCTTGTTTAGTAAACGTGGTAGATATAGGAGCAGCAAAATGCTATTTTAACTACGTAAGAAGGAGCGATGCGATGTTAGCAGTCTTGTCTGCTGCGGTCCACGGGTCTGGAAAATTTCAATAACCTAATATTTTATGTCGGAGAAACGCCCAACTTTTGCATACACTGTTATTGGTCCATTTTTTACGCATTTCGTTTTGGTACTCGCCTTTATACGAAGGGGGAAAGCTAATCCATCACCGTCGTTGGCACGTCTCGTTATCATAATGAATTAGTAGTCTTGACAGTTCGACGGAACATCACTAATTATATGGACGTAAATTGCTATTTCCACGGATTTCACGAAGGACGTTCGTAATTTGATTGTTTTTTGTATGCATATGTAACGCTTTAATAACTTCAATAACTGCGAATCGGTTTATATTATTATTTGTTTAATAACATTTTATTGTTTTAGTGTAGGTATACCATTAAAACGCAAATTTCTTACTGTCGCAATCTTATCTTATGCTTGTTTGCGCAATTGTGTCGTTCAAAATGGAAATAGGATACATTTTAAGCTATTGCATAGCTTTTATCGCGGGCTTTGAGCGCGGCGACCGAATCAGGAAATTCCGTAACGAAATTAAACCTAACACCCGAAGCTCGCACTGATCGAGACGAGCTGCTCCGAAATCGGACGAATCCGTAAGCAGCTGTTTATGAGAAAGTATATAGGTGTATAGGTATTTTATCATAATATCTTTATAATGCCACACTCACCGCATGTGCGCCCCGTAAGTATAAAGAAAGAAAGAAGAAAGAAAAATACTTTAATTGGCACATTTTACAAAGCTTTTACATAGTATTGTTAAATATAATACAACAAAGTTACATATGTACCAATAAGGACCACAGCTCAGCATAATGCTTAGCGCAATGCGCTAGCGCTGGTTTTCAGCTGCAGCCCAAGAGTGTTGCCCCGTGCCTGCTAAGTAATATAAATTTATTGACTAGAAAGGAGTATTAATTTGAGAGCATTGTAAATAACTATAATAGTAATTGTATTAAAGGAACCGAAAACATTTTGCATGTGACAGTTGAAATTTAGTGATTGCAAGAAATATTTAGATAAGATGAGATTTGAGATAGCACGTCATCAAAGTTCACGGCTGACTCACTATATCGCGCTAAGAGTTACTCTGATGTCCTCAAAGGCTTTCTGATGTTGCAGTAAGAATTCTTTTAGCTTAGTTTTGAAAGAGTAAATACAGGTTCTTCTTTTTATGGGTGTGGGGATATTGTTCCAGCATTTCGAAGCAGAGTAACGAAAGCTACCTCTGAAGGCAGTTGTTCTATGATATGGTATTGAAAGTTGCAGTGAGCATTCCCTGCCCAAATTCTTGTTGCGCCTAGATGTCCACTCCAACTTGTCGAATAAATAAGCCGGTGTATGGAATTTAATTACGCCAAAAAGGAGACCAGCCATATAAAGCCTCCGACGCGCCTGCATTTTTAGAATGTTGCACTTATTGAGAAATGGGCTGATAGCACCCCTTTTGGGTACGGTGAAGCAGAACCTGGCACATGCATTTTGTAGTCTTTGTATCAGACGTTCAGTTTTCGATAACAGCCGAGGACCGTACACTACATCGGCATAGTTCAACCGAGACAACACCAAACTCTCCACCAACAAAACCCGTAGCTCTTCACTTAAGAATGGCCTCGCCCTATACAAGACCTTTAATTTGTAAAAACAATGACGAACAGCGTTCGAGATATGGTTCTCAAACCTCAGGTCCGCGTCCATTATTAATCCTAAGTTCCGGACTTCAAAGACTCGCTCAATTGGCACGTCCATTATTGTAACAGGACACGTGTTGTCCGGGATAGCGCTCAGCTGAGATTTAGTGCCGAACAGCATAAATTTTGTTTTCAGAGGGTTAAGAACGAGAGAATTGCGAGCAGACCAGTCAACAATTCTATTTAGATCCTGATTTAACTTTTGAAGTGCTGTTTCATAGTCTGAAGGCTTGAAGGATATATATACCTGTGTATCATCTGCATACATATGATGGCTGCAGTGTTGCAGCTGCCGAGCCATATCGGAACAGTACATAATAAATAGGACAGGTCCTAATATTGAACCCTGCGGCACACCTCTAGTTAGAGATCTTGAGCTAGAACATACCGTGTTACCATCCATTTGCTTTATCTCAACATATTGAGAGCGGCTACTCAGGTAGCTGTCAAACCATTTAATAGTTTTTATATCAAAACCGTAGTACTTAAGCCATTTTCGATAGCAACAATGGAACATTTATGGAGTCAAAGGCGCGAGAATAATCTAATAAAACTAGTAATGTGCACATGCCGGTGTCCTGTGCAGATAGAATGTCGTCCGTCACGGCCAATAAGGTTGTGGTTGTACTACGAGCCTTTCTAAATCCCGATTGGGTATCAGGGAGGATATTATTGCTGCTGAGCTGAGGACACACGGTTTTTTCCAGCACTTTTGATAGTACTGGGAGTAAACTAATAGGCCGCAAATCCTTCGTGTCTGTTTCGCAAATCTGTTTATTATGGCGGTAACAGCGTCTATTGCCAGTGGCATGGTAAGCAATACCATATCCAAATGAATCCCGTCGTTACCTTCAGCATTAGACTTAAGTTCTTGGAGGGTTTTAGCGACCGAAGTCCATGGAACCGCTTCCAGTGTAAATATTTTCTCACTGAAGCGCGAGTACTCGTAGAAAGTTAGATCCGACATGCCAACCACATTCCCCCCAGGGACATTCATAAAGAAGTCACATATTTTATCTGGGTCATTGAAGTGTCACGGTAGGTTCATGTTCTTTTTTGAGGGCGCTAAGGTTGATTTTATCTCTTTCCATAAAGTCCGAGGGTCATTAATTTTTTTAGTGAAGTTATTTTTATAGTAAGCTAATTTTTCATTGTGAAGTGATTTATTTACTAGTGATTTAAGTTCTTTGTAATATTGTTTTGTACTTTCTGTTTTATGTTTTAAAAATTGAGTGTGTGCATTATTTCTTAAGACCATCATATATTTTATATTGTCAGTGATTCATGGGTATACATGTTCAAAGAAAAAAAATACTGCAAAAAATAAAAAAATAATTATAATGCATATGTTGAAAAAAATTATATGCAATAGAATTACCGCGGCAGTCCCCGAGTGCCACACGTTTTTTAGGGTTCCGTGCCAAAGGCAAAAAACGGAACCCTTATAGATTCGTCATGTCTGTCTGTCTGTCCGTCCGTATGTCACAGCCACTTTATTCCGAAACTATAAGGACTATACTGTTGAAACTTGGTAAATAAGTGTATTCTGTGAACCGCATTAAGATTTTCACACAAAAAAAAAATAAAAAAAAAAATTTTGGGGGTCCCCATACTTAGAACTGAAACTCAAAAAAATTTTTTTATCAAACCCATACGTGTGGGAAATCTATGGATAGGTCTTCAAAAATTATATTGAGGTTTCTAATATAATTTTTTTCTAAACTGAATAGTTTGCGCGAGAGACACTTCCAAAGTGGTAAAATGTGTGTCCCCCCCCCCTGTAACTTCTAAAATAAGAGAATGATAAAACTAAAAAAAAAAAATGATGTACATTACCTTGCAAACTTCCACCGAAAATTGGTTTGAACGAGATCTAGTAAGTAGTTTTTTTTAATACATCATTAATGGTAAACCGCAAAAAAAAACACTATTATTAAAACATCGATCAAAGTCACAACGAACTACAATAACGTTTATATATTATGCTACTTGCTGCTTCGGAACCCGTCATGGGCGAGTCCGACTCGCACTTGGCTGCTTTTTTTATTCTTCTTTTTATTTCCTCAACAAGTTGGATACATTATTGGTTTGATTCTTGTATCTGTTGTACCTAGTGTTATACATATTACTGAAACGACAAGCTAATCAAGAAACAGTACACGGACTGTTGAATGTAAGAATTATTTAATTTAAATTAAAAACTAAGTCAGATTAATACGGTTGCTAGTTACTGTTTGCGAAGGACTTGAACAAATTACGTGCTCTCGGCTACACATCGGTAGGTACATGTAATCTAGACATGGGCTTGATTAGTATCTATGAAATAACACAAGCCCACAACCTGTACGGAAAACTTAATGCCTACTTAATTATTAATAACATGTAACAGGATTTCAACTCCACTATCAACTCCACATTTAGAGTGTAGATTAGATAGATATTCAATTTAAACAGTAATGTGGGTGAGAGTTAGCTTCGTCAAGCCTCGCCCAGGGTTCGTACCAATTAACTTAGAAATGTGTGGGGTATATTAAATTAATTGTGTTTTGGAGCTCGGAATCTAAGAACTATTTATGCTGTTATATTTATCTCGTCGTTGAACCGAAACGTTTATTTGTATACCTACTCTTAAAATGTCCCTGTATAGTTCTCTGTTCTGTAAAATACATACTATACCTACTACTAGAACATTGCTACAAGGAATAGATACTATGTATCTCTTAAAAATGAAAGAGTAAGATTAGTCTTTAATCAATAGTCCTCCTATCCATTTTTTGGAAATCGATGTACCTAAAACAAGTAAAATTATATAATACGTTAGGTATATAATACGACCAAGGACGTCGTAAGACACGGTCGGCGTTGAATCGACTAAATCTCAAAGTATCTTCGACATAATACGCAGGTGCAATGTACATATTATTGAAAGATTCATATTAGGTACATACAACTCATACTATGATAAAATAGAAGTACCTAGTTATATTCGAATCTTTGTACACACATCAAAATGTGTGTATATTGATCAAAAGCCTTTCCTAATTATTTTCCTACAATGAGCTGCACCGAATTTTCCGATATGCACACGTATATTACCTCCATGATGGGAGCAATAAACGAACCCTCGTTACGAATGTGCACGCCTGACGAGCTTCGAATAAATTACTTACAAATGCCACCACCAGTGCCACCCACTCGTCATTTCTAAACGAATAAGATTCGATTCGTATTCTTAATACCTATTCGAAAAGGAAAAGTTTGATTAATATATTGTGTGACCAGACTTTTTTAAATTATGTGCGACTTGCGACTGTTGTTTTAAATGTCAATAGAAAAAAAATCAGACTGCTAGTTTAGTAATCGTTATTGCCAGACAAAATTGCCTAACTATTATAACTAGAACTTTATTATTACTAGATTGATTATATTAGGTAGGTACAACAACTGTTTAAGATATTCATTTGCAATGCTCTTAGTAAGCTTGCGAATACTCACTTGTATCATAGATTGTGCTACATGAAAATGAAATCCTAAAGCGAAATGATTTATGCATAGTGTTGAGTGACAGACAAAAAATGTTGGCAGACTGAGTTACTAGGAATTTAATTATAGGTACTTGCCAAATCTATATATATAAAAGAGGAAGGTGACTGACTGACTGACATACCCAGAGATCAACGCACAGCCCAAACCGCTGAAGCTAGAATCCTGAAATTTTGCATGTAGGTTCTTTATATAACTTAAGTGAGCACTAAGAAAGGATTTTTTGAAATTCCTCCCCTAAGGGGGTAAATCAGGGGATGAAAGTCTGCGTGAGCGAAGCCGCGTGTAAAAGCTAGTTGTATCATAAACATCAATGCTTAGAATAATAACGCATAGAAACCGAGTCCGCGCGTCCGTTTTGAAGCACCTCAGATGGAACCATATAAGGCTCCAAACGCCGGGCCGCTTCGTAGTATTCACTGATCTCGCGAAAAAAAAACAATTATGACGGTTTGTTCAATTAAATTGTGACACAACGCATCTGAAAAACAAAAGAAGTGTGATAACATCACTTTTTACAGATAAGTTTTTAATATTTCACAGTATTTTATAAATAATTAGGTCTAAATAGAAATGTTTTGTTTCAATATTCCGTTTGCATGTGTGCGTATCGCCGCGCGTACCTACGTAATCGTCACACCTATGTGAATCGGTTCAGTGCTTCATTTTTGACAGGGCGCTTGTATGAAGACTATCTGTTTAGTCGTTGTAATGGTATGAGCCTTGTTTGCTGATTCTGTACTTGGACGGACATAGTGGCGGCGAATACAAGTTTAACAGAAACAAGCCTCAGAAGAAAACTCAGGAACTTACTTCACTTATTCATATTCATTCAACGACTTAGCCAAGTAGTTGGATTAAACATTTTTCGCAAGGAAATCAAAACCTACTAGGTACTTTTGGTGAACTCAGAATTTAGAAATTTGATACGAAGCAACGTCTTATAGCACAGATAAAGGAAAAATTGCGAATAGCATAAATTTTAGTCTTATACCTGCAGGTTTGTACGGAATCCTCGGTCCGACTCGCACTTGGCTGGTTTTTTGTAACGTAAAAGTATTTAAATTAAGAGTACAAATTTTATAGCTATACTAAAGTTTCCTAAAACGAACAAGCTAACTTTTTAACCGACTTCCAAAAAGGAGGAGGTTCTCAATTTTATTGGTGTTTTTTTTTTTTAATGTATGTACATTGATTACTCCGTCAATTGTGGACCGATTTTGAAAATTCTTTTTGTTTTCGAAAGGGTATGCTCCCCATGTGGTCCCATGGCCACCATATTAGGATCTGATGATGGGATCCCGAAGAAATCGAAAGAAACCCTCAAATTTACGTGAGCGCCTGCAATGAAGTTAAGAGCGATTGTCTGCATGCCTTCATATTCTGTAGACATCATTTAATTTTAAATGAAATGATGATGAGAGACTTGAGAAAGACTAAAAAGCAAAAAAAAAAAAACTTCGTTTAAAAAAACTAAACTAAAAAGTACAAAAACTACAAAAACTAAAAAGTAGTAGTTACATTAAAGATAATACAAAGCTAGTAGGTACATTATTTATGCATGTATATTTTAATACAATAGAAAAGTACCATAAAATAAGGAGTGCCAGAGTGGAGACCGCATGTTGGTAAATGGATTAGGCGCTGCTTGACAGATGAACTAGCGACCTCTACAAACCAAGATTTTCCGTTCGAAAAGTTTTTTTTTTTTTTAAAAAAAACTTCGTTTAAAAAAACCGACTTCAAAAACTAAAAAGTATACAATAACTTAATTTGTATGTGCTACCTATTCATAGGTTTGAAGTCGGTGCCAAGCCAAAATGTAATATGTAGTAGGTACCGCACTCGCCGCGCGTGACCTTGAGCGGGATAGCTGCTCTTCGCGTTGAACAAAACAACCGAAGCGTCGGTGACGTCGTTGAGGTTTGTCTCGATATATAGCAAGTGTGGTACCTACTATTACATTTGGCTATTATTAGAAATATATAAGCATGTTTATCAGCAGTTTGGATAAACATGGCACAAGTTCTGCCTAGTTTGGGATCAGACGGCTGCGTGTAAGGTATGTGAGCGTATTATTACTACGGAACCCTACATTGGGCGTTGCTCGACACGTACTCAACCGGTTATTATTTTTCTTTCTTCGTCATGTAATATAAAGAAACATGAAATATTTACGCCTTCAAATTGTTTTGCATATTCTTGTAAATGTATAGGTCACTGTCTTAATATTTATTCTTACATACATTTATAACTTTAGTTGAACCTCATTTGGAGGCATTAGGTATTACTAAAGCGTTTTTATGTCGAGCAAGTCGTGTCCGGAATCTTAAAGGAATATTGGCTGAAAGTTTTGAGCTTACATAAAACCTCTTTCTAACCATAAACGATATTGCTTACGGGGAAGACATTTAAAATAATATCTATCGCAAAGTATCAGCGAGGTGTTTGGTTCTAAAGATTTCTTTCAGATTCACTTGAAGTTGTAGTATAACTTTTGAATTGATCACTTCTGAACACTGATCTCAAGTTTTTGGCGTATGTTATATGTACATAATTTTCGTACCAATAGTAGACAAAAATACATACTTGGATACATTTTATTCCAAATTAATTAGCTATACCATGTAGCTATAACGTCTATAACATGTCTAAAACCCCTATCAAGCTAACAAAAACCTAGATAGGTCCCCATATAAGTCCAATGTCTACATTTGTGACTTAAGCTTCAGTTTAGTTTCTAGGCGGTTTGGTTCACCGCTTTAAGCAATTACGCAGATTTAAATCTAGCGGCCGCCAGCATATTGTAATAGTGAAAAGCGGTGACGAATATCGATAACTTTTTCGATGTTTTAAAATTAGCGATTATTTTAATCGACTAAAGTATAAAAAAACATTGTTTTTAATTATGTGTATCGGTCGTGTCTTTCTATCAATAAGATTAATAGGTATTATATCCCCTATTACCGATTTACCAATAAGTTTTGTAGTATTGTAGTTTTCAAAAATTATTATTTGATACATTTCATGTTTGGTTTACCTACACCTAAATTACGCTGCCTTTCTTACTTACCCGTGTTAGTAAACTATCTCAAACCCAACGTTTAAAAAAAAATCGCTCCTCGGAATGTTTTCTATTTAAATGTCTGCCCCAACTGGACTAAACAGTATAACAACGTTACCGATATCGATAACGTATTTCTCGATTTTTAATCATCTCTATTTTCCGGTGCGGTCCAATTTCCTCAAGAGACAATTGGTAGCGTAACAGCTGAAGTTTCAGCCGACTGGCCAGATCGAGGCTATAATAAGCTTTATGTTACACAATTATTGCTTCTTGTTGTTGGATCCGATGATTCCCTTCAAGGAAATTAAAAGAGATTATCGTTATTTCGATCGAGGATTATTGTTTGTAAAATCAGATACAAATAATAAACTACTCTTTTTGGAAGGAAGTGGCGATATAATATTTTTAAGAAAGTATTACAATATTTTGGTTAGGTATATACAATAATATACAATAGGTAATATATAGCTTATAATTAAAATATAATTTCTTAAATATCATTATCTATCATTTAATTATTATGTTATATAGTATTTAGATATTACATAGTAATTTATTTAAGGATAAGTAATTTATTTAGTTTTATACCATAAGCATTTTTATCAGAAATTATTCATCATAGCTTCTACTTACTAACTACTCAACAACCTGGTACCCATTTTTTAATTTAAAACGCAAGGTACTACTGCTAGTTACAAAAATAAAAAAACACACATACACACGTATGTATCTTTTCCTGGTAAAATTTTAGCCGTATACTGACCAATTCACTTCAACCTAATACCTAAATAACTTTAAAAAAAAAACTCCAAAAAAAAAAACATGAAAGGCAATCTCCCTGCGTAGAAACACTAAGGCCCTTCGTACACGAGGCTACGCAAATCTGCCATTAATGTTGACACATTAGTATCAAGTCGCGAGTATCGAGTAGTGCACGGTCCGTACACAGTCACTATAGGCGTACCGGCTAAACAGATCACACTTTTACCAAAATATTTCACACAATGACTGATGATGAAACTATAATTTTGTACTATCTTTACCTATCGGAAATAAATAAATCGTCGTAACAGAAGATACTGGGTTCATCCGTATACAGAGAGGAACATAAAATGCAGACTGTTTGTAGCTGCAAAAGAATTACAACTAACAGATACGAAATTCTTATCGTAGTGCAGGATCTCTAAAAATTGCTCCGCCATCTTGGAAATCGCCGTGAATTAAGGCGCGTATCCACCAAAATTGTTGGCAATTTTAATGTTTCAACCTGTTTGCAACTCTTCAGATAATCGCCAACTTTTGTTTCCATTGTGTCTACACCGATCGCCAACAATTTGAAAAACATTCCAACTAAGCGTCCCCACAGAACCAATAAATATTTGCAACAAGCGTATTCTTCTGATGTTTACCGCCAAAAACAGAAACACGGTTTCCAACATTTGTTGACAATTTTCGTTGCCAACACAAGGAAATTACTGAAACTTTTGTCACCAACACGTGTTGACAACACAAAAGTCGGTGTAATTTCTTTTTTAATAGTTTTATTTTTTGTACTAATATTTAGGTAAGTAGTAAGTTAAACTATATAATATAACTCGCGAGAAGCAATCTAAGAAAACGCCTACCTTCAAATGTTAGCTTGCTGATATGAATAACTGTACACACTGTACCTACTGTAAGCCACAAAAGAATTTTCCTCCAACTTCTTACCGTTAAGGACTTGTATCTTCAATATCAGTTCATCATCATAAAATCACGACTACCAGACGCAAATATTTGAATAATATTAGAAAATATCTAATGAAGACTTATGTACTTTACAAGGCGAAATTTCAGTGTCAAGGCCTGAAATGAAATGATATTTATTTGTAAGTAAATCTTTTCAGATATTTTTACACGTCGGACTTTACAGCTAGAAGAGCGGTATTTCCTAAGATTTACTCTGGGAATAAATGCCGAAACAAACCACAGAGGTGCCCTGTTTTTTTTAAATCCGTTAAAATTGACTACATAAAAACAGTAAAAAAATCTATGCGAATAGGTACAGTAACTACAGGATCTGGATTAGCGCGACACTACCGCCAGCAGGACATTTGGGTAGGCCGGGGAAACACTCAAATAGTAAGAATAGAAATAGTAAGGTAAGGAGTATCTAAAGGATATTTAATTAATGAAATGCTGTATGAATGTAGGTTGGACTAAACCATGCCCACCTCATGTATATAGTCTGAAAGAGACATTCTATCAAACTACACACATGAGATATAAAATATGAAAAGATTAAAGATGAAAATATGTATCACTAAAAATATATGTTAATTTGATACTATGGTCCTAACAACACAATGACCTGCCAGTAATTTTTCAAACGATAACGAATAAATACATCAACATTTGAAATAGCACACCTGTAAATACGATTATTTTCTGCTATTATACAAGTGACAAAGCTGTAAGAAAGGGGCATTATTTCGCATCAGGTGCTCGCTCCCGTGATCTGAATGCCTTTCAATAAACGAT
Organism: Diaphora mendica; assembly: GCA_949125395.1. Lineage (NCBI taxonomy): Eukaryota > Metazoa > Arthropoda > Insecta > Lepidoptera > Erebidae > Diaphora > Diaphora mendica. Next base: position 6,931,008 of record OX421319.1, read on the forward strand.
GCGCAATCAATCACTATCAAATACACAGGCAAAGAAATATCTTCGAAAATCCAATGGTTCAATATTTGCCCTTTGGGCCAGCAGGTAGATAGTTCAGGACTTTTCCGTTACAAAAAGAATTGTTTGGAAAAATACGATATTCAAGTTTCAAACAAAGTTAAGATTCTTTTGTGGTTTTATTTAAATTCTCATTGTTTCAAACTATTTTAGTTTAAAAAGTTTCTTGCTAAAATATCACAAACATTGCCATTAAACGCTTTGAAAACAAGAAAAACTATCGGGTCTCTATTGTGGACTGGTTTATGAACGATAAGTTTTATGAGCAAATCTTGTGAACAATTCAGCATTTAAAAAGTAAAGTGAGATATGAATGTTTAACTTGGTTTACGTGACCTTCGATTATAAAACCTCACATAAAAGAGAGAAACACGGTAGGGATCAGCAATACGCAGGCATTTCCATCAGTCAAAGTATAATGTTTAAATAGGCCAATGCGTAGCACTGCTGCACTGATAGATATAACACAGAGTGTAATTACGTGTGCGTGAAATTCGGAATGTTTTGTTTTAATTGTTATGTGTGAGTTCAAAGTGACAGGCAATTGTTTTATTAAGCTATTGCATAGCGGACTTTTTTATGGCGGACTTTGAGCGCGGTGACTGAATCAAGAAATTCCGTAACAAAAAAGAAACCTAACACCCGAAGCTCGCACGGATCGAGACGAGCTGCTCCGAAATCGGACGAATACGTAAGCAGCTGTTTGTGAGAAAGTATATAGGTGTATAGGTATCTATCATATCTTTATAATGCCACACTAACCGCATGTGCGCCCCGTGAGTATACATGTTCAAAGAAAACAAAAAATACTGTATAAATATAAAATAAATAAGTAAATATAATTGCATAAGTTGATAAAAATGCTATGCAATAGCTTTACCGCGGCAGTCCCAGAGTGCCACACGTTTTTTGTAACTCTTAAATGTGTATGTTTGTGTGAAGATTTCCCGCAAAAAATGACACTGTTTTGTATCGAAAAAAAACGCTATGGCTACTCCCCTACGATCGTGGCCCGAGTTGCTCTATGGATAAAAGTAACTCGTAATTACAAGTAATTTTGAATTAAATTAAGTGTAATGTAAATTACTTATTATTAAATCACGAGGATTCTATGTACTTTTACTAAATATGTAATACGAACATTCTTTGGGAATTCATATTTTTTACAACTTTGTGAACTTTAGATCACAAAGTTGTAAAAAATAATAAATGAAAAACCAAACAAAATGTTTTATATAACATGCAATTTTTCAACATAAAGTTAATGTGCCAAAATACTCAATCTAAATTTGCTTGATTACTAAAATTAAAATCTGTGAAAGTAGAAGGGTTTCAAGATTTTTTTGTTAATGGTCTTACGGTGGAGTAAGACGTGTCTAATAGACTGTAAGATAAAGTAGGTAAGGTGAAACAGTTTCCGTTTTTATAAAACACACAAGAAGTAATAAACTAGTAATAATGCCTATTCCTTTTCAAAGTCTAAGCAGGAAGAGATAGTCAAGCATCACAAACAAAATGCTAATATAAAGAACTTATGAAATCTGTTCGGACCTTTCCTGGGTGTGTCAAGAACCAAATTTCGGTTAGATAAGTTATGGAATCAGGCGTTACTTTGCGGAAATTCATGAAATTGAATGCTATGAAATGTATTTAGCTTTAATTCCGCGAGACAAATATCCAGGTCTGAAAGCAGGGCACAAATCCCACCGTCATGCATACTCACATGCACATATGGGTATCATGCATATGCACACATACAAAACAAGTGAGAAATAATTAGCATGCCATGCAACCAAACCTATACTCGACACGTGTTTCGCCCCTCCACGGGGCATCCTCAGGAGATGTTGACTCGTCGAGCGTTTGAGCTCGAATGAGCTAGCCGCACCGCTGTCGGCCCTTTATATACAGTTTCGATGACGCTATAATAACGGTCGATACAATGTCACAAAGACATCTGTGCCGAACTATCTGCAATCATACTTAGAAGTGGTGATGGAATTAATGGATGGAAAAAATAATAATGCATATACACTGTTGAATGACCAAACAAACTTAATTCACAAACCACCGAATTACTTAAGAAACGTGATCTCCTTTGGGATGAAAATTTATAAGAAATTAAATAATATATATTATAAAGAATATTATAAAGAAATTTATAAGATATTATATGAAACGCCCTGGTTTGATGCTCTTGCCAGTGACATAGTTAGCGATTGAATGCCTATACCATGGGCCCTATAGACATTGCAAACTTCACAAGGTGAACGCTACATTGGCGAAAGGAATGAACAAGGATTGTTAACATGCTCTAGTAAATACTGAAAAGAATCAGCTAGCTGTAAGTCAAGAGAAAAGTCGTCAGCTGATAAGATTCATTAGGTGATAGATGCAGCTGCGTTACACCTTTCAAGGTGCCAGCTGACAAACTTTCCACTGGGATAGAGCAAGCTGACATGAATTTTTATTCGTAGTAGCATATGAACTATCACCAGAAAAAAATTTAGACGAGAGGAAATCATTGAAAAAAAAATTTTTTGTCATGTTCAAGTGCCCAGCTGACGTATAATCCACCAAGTTATGATCAGCTGACTTTATTTTTCCTTCAAGATATTAGGTAAACTATAATCCTACAAATTTTGAAACGGGAGGAAATGACTGAAAAAAAATTTTTTTTCTGCATGCTTTGTAGGCTGCCACCACCTGCCCCACCGACGGAGTCGCAGCTGACGGTCACGAGTATTCTTAATATACATTCCTAATGCCTTTTACGAAGTTTGGATTGGGAGGGACTTGGTCATCAAAATCTGTCACTGGCTCCTGGTCCATAATGGTTCGACTGCACGGTTGGCCTAGTGGCTTAAGCGGTCGCCATGGAACAACACTTTGTGCGATGCACAAATTTTTGTCCTAAATCTGGGTGTTCTTTGATTATAAGTATGTTTATAATGTCCCCTGCGTCACAGGATGTATATTACTAATGCATAAGTTGTTATTTTAAAAAATGAGACTTTCCGATCTTCAAATATTCTCGTTTGGTAAGGGGGCTGTAACAAAACTCAGCGCTCATAAACAGATGACAGCCTACAACATGGGCCTATCCTATAGATTTTTTATATATTTTATTATTTAGTCGAAATGATAAACATGTTAAAAATATAAAAATAACAGGTTTCTAGCACCGATAGTCTGTGAGCGTGTAGTATAGTTTAAACGGACACACGGGCATGACGGAACTATATAAGGGCACAGAACATAAAAAGGGTTCCCTTTTTCCATGATAAATAATTAACTAAATTTTATTTTCAGTCACACCAACGTAGATCTTCGTCGAGTCTCTCGTCGACCCCTAGAGGCCCACTTGGACCACTTTGGGAATCAATGTCTTATATGCTCATTGCTATGCCTACTCGATTTTATAGGAAAATCTTTTCCCATAAATATAGTCTTATGTTTATTGAGGTAGACAGAGTAACCTTTAGACTTCATTTCCATGTACACGTGGGTAGATTAGAAAAATAAACTATGATGATATTATTTAGAGTTAAAAATTTACAATGCGGAGAAAATTTCAAAGGTCAGCGTCCTACGCTTTAGAACTTCATCAATATTCTCTGGGAATTCCGATGAGGTAGTAGTTACACTTGAACTTTCAAAATTAACAGATAAATAACTGTCTATTTATAAACTCATCTTTTGTACTTATGACTAAGTGGGCGTTTTTTTTGTTAACAATGAATAAACATTATTTGAAATAAATAATATCACAATTTTATTTGCCACCGCAAGCGGAAACGCAAAGTGTGTCATCGTCGTGTATAACAACTTCATTGAGATTATTGTCACGTACGTGTTACAATGAACTAAATAAACATACTGCCAAGTCACTGATTAATTTGTGTAGCAATGTCCCACGACGCAGGGTCTAGCCCATTTGACCGTAGTCGAATTATACGACGAACCCCTCCACCATCGTCCTCGCAACAATCGGATCGGATAGACCAACAACCGCCGACACCCATGGGAGATGATCTTATCAGTTATCTATTACCTACGACGGAACTTCAAAAGTGGGCCGATAGCTTTGACACCATCATGAAAGAAGTGTCTACTGTAGTTGCAGATGGAAAAATGAACTCGGACCAAAAACTTCGTGTCGCTACACTTTGTCGCAAGGCCATATCTGGAACGTCACAAATGGCGATATTGTATCAGTCCCTAAAACAGAAAACAATACAGGCATATACATCTATCCAGCTTACAGGCCCAACAGGGATGTAACTAGTAGCCTCAAAAGCTTCAAGGAGGTCATCGAGGATAAACTGAAACCAGGAGATAAAAGTGCTTTTGCTGACATGGTAAAAAAAAGTGCCGACAATTTCGTTCGCCCATCCAATCTGAGTTCAATCGCTATCCACCCCAGCAATAAGACACAATCCAGTGATGAGACTAAGACCCTAGTCCAAAAAATTATATCGCCAGGAGAACTAAAACTTCATGTACGAGGCCTAAGAAAGGTGAAAAATGGGCGTGTTGTTATCAGCACCGAAGATAAAGCAGACGTCGATAAACTAAAGAAATAAGACAAACTAGTCTCCTCGGGCCTGACGGTTGAAGAGCTGATTAAGCGCCGTCCGAGGAAAACCATAGTTGGCGTTGCCCTAGCTCTTAACGAACAGGAAGTATACAACTGTATATAAGAACAAAACATCGCAGAAAAGTTCCCTACCTCTACGCGAGAGTCCTTCCTGGCAACCATCAAACTAAGTCAACTTGCAATTACGTTCTAGAAGTTCCTGCAGTTATTAGAAAAGCACTCATAAACCAAGGCCGAATTTCATACAATGGACCTCATGCCCAGTCAGGGATTTCGCGATTGTCACGAGGTGCTTTAACTGTCAACAGTTTGGACACTCAGCTAAACACTGTCGTGAAACTAGCCCTACGTGCAGCCACTGCGGTGAACTTGGACATACCTTCAAGGAGTGCGTCAACAAACCGTGCCACTTGCAAGCGTTTCAAGAAGAAATGTGACCACGAAACTGGTGATGTAAGTTGCCCAGCACGTAAGTTTGCCGAGGACCAATATATTGACTCCATAGATTAAGAGGGCGCCTAAAAGCGCTACCCATTAGTTTTATATTAAGGCCCTACATTAGTTACTTATATTTATATTAACTATGATTAATGAATTAATTTATTTTATTTTATGGGCAGTTTTTCAGTGTCTGATTACAAAACGGAATAAATTTTATTTAGGAAGATCGTTCGGTGTAGGGTAGACACGTAGGGTGATGAGGTGTGGTACCTACTATTACATTTGGCTTGGCACCGATTTCAAACCTATGATTAGGCATACAAATAATAGTGTTTCATCAATATTAAAGGTTTGCATATGAGGTGTATTTAATTAAATCTTTATTAAGTTATTTTATACTTTTTAGTTTTTGAAGTCGGTTTTTTTAAACGAATTTTTTTTATACATAAAAAACTCGAGAACGGCTGGGCAGATTTAACTGATTTTGAAATGTTTGTCGTAGTCCAGGGAACAGGTTTAAACAGTGAAAAATTCAAATAACTTGAAACTCCAAATTTAACGTGTACGAATTAGCGGTCACAGCTATGAGCTAGTTGTCAATTATAATTAAATAGCCCTACAACTGTTTTTTTTTAATGAACATAAATTGTACAGCACAAACTTTTACTATGAAAACCTTTGTTTAAATATATTATAGTATGCATTCGTAAGCCATTAATGTTTTAATATAATAATAAACATTAACATCATTATTAATGTTTTAATATACTATAGACAAATTTTAAAAATTTGTTGAAACCGAACTTTTAACTTAAAAACGAAAATCATGTTTAAATAAATAAAAATTAGACACCCTTTTCGTGTTTTCAAAGCATACTTTATTAATATTTTAAAATAAAAACTGTGTAAAAGCATAAAGCTCTAAAGGGCTACAAAATAACTTACAAAGAATTGTAGTATTTTAAAAGATTACAAGCACGATACTAGCTTTTGCCCATGACTCCTGCCGCGTGTATGTCTATTATTGTGGCAAAGAGTGGCCTATGTCTTTCCTCAGGTATCAAAGTATCGCTATGCCAAATTACATCGAAATCGGTGCTGCAGTTTAACTGTTAAAGCGTATCAGATAGACCGACAGAGTTACTTTCAAATTTAAGTGTAGATTTGTAGGGTAATAAATAACAATAGACCTACTAGTATGTTTTAAATGACCAAGATTTAAAAATAGACTTTTAATCAAGTTACACAGCTAGTTTAGAATTGTTGACCCTGCCTACTACACATACCTACACCAATTATACTTAATAATATCTCCATATTTCATTGCTCCGACTGCACCTCTTTGTGTTTGGTTATAGATCAAAATCAAACAAAAGATAGATAGATACAAAATTATATAAAAACTTTCATGTTAATAAAAATTATTATTTTAAAGCTTATTCGTAGTGGTCTTCATTGGCTGCAATACAGTCCTTTAAATGTTGAGGCCAATAGCAGCACGCACTCTTTCTATGAGAAAATTCTTCACTGCCAATCAAATGTAAGTATCCCATAAATCATAATCCAGTGGATTAAGATCAGGACTAGGTGATGGCCAGTTTTCAGCTATGATGAAATCCGGGACGCTCGTTTCAAACCAAGATTGGGTGGATCGAGCTTTATGACCCTGCGCCGAGTCTTGCTGAAAGGACCATTCTTGGTTATTGAACATGGTGTTATTAAGGGGTTTAACTATCTTCTCAAGAATGGTATTTTGATACACTTGTGCCGATGTTTTGATACCTTTTTCACAAAAATACGGCTCAGTCACTCCTTCTTAACTAACACCCCACCAAACCATCACTGAAGTCGATTAATGTCCACGTTGTAATCTGTTGACTTATTGAAAAGCCACTTTGAACCATTAGCATAAATACGGTCACTTTGTTTGTTAAAATATTGCTAAATTGTAAAAAATTGGTTGTGTGGAAAGTTCGTTTACGGACGATAGTTTAACGTGACAACGTCAAAACAAAACATTGACAAACCATATAAACTATCGTCCGTAAACCGACTTTACAGACTACCATTTAAAAAAATTATTATCAGTTAAGAAATGACCAGTGCGTCTCTAATAGGCTGCAAGCCCTAAGTCATCTTTTAAAACATGCGACATGGTTCTAGGTGCTATCTTCATCTCCCGAGATAAAATCTTTTGATTTCGGACGGGATTTCTTCGATTTCTTTCCCTTACTGGTTTGATCGCCTTTTTCGAACGAACACTACGTGGACGGCCAGATATTTTTCTGTCACAAATAGAGGAGGTTTCATTGTACCTATCAATAGCCCGGTACACAAACATTTGAGTAATACCAAGCGTATGGAGGCGTATAAGTATAAGCGTACAAGATATTAAAGCCAACAATCAAATAATAATTATAATCACTCACAGATTCTCATTTCATAATAGCAATAATATGTTTTTTTTACATAGGTACATATTTCACGAATGCAACAATCTACTTAGACATACTTAGATGCATACGACGGTAAGGTTTTCTTTTCGTGAAGGTTCTTCAGGGACTGCGCTAAGACAATAGGGAGGGGGTCTGAGTAACCGTGGTAGTAGCACTGTCTCCATTAAAAGGGAACACATAACCCCCACCATAAGCGTTGCGTTAATAGTTAAAGTACATGAGGCAATTTAGATAAAAGACAGTTAGTTGGATTTACAACATAGTGGCGCACGGTGACGTTGGTATGAAGTTGGTTACCTAACATTTAAGAGGAATTTGCCTACTTGTGTATAGAGTTTATTATTGTGCTTAAAAAGTATCTAATGCGAGGTTCAAAGCAATAAAAAAATATTTAAGATATACTAATTAGCTTTTTACATTATTTAAAGTATCGGCTGATATCAAAAAGATAGGTAAGTGTGTAACGTCAAAGTCAATCGGGCGTGAAAACGTCATATCACAAGGTGCTGTCAATCGTTCCACAATCTGTATAACTATCACTCTGATATTGCAGGCGATAGTACTGTGTTTGTTCTATACATATATAGGGGTGACTCGTTTATCGCAGGTAAAAGATCTATCGCCTTACATTTCGAGTGCTGGGTATGTATTAATGCAGTTAACTTGGACTGAATTGACAGGTACAGCAGATCAGGTGAGCATCAATAGTCACATAAATATTCGAGATAATCCCGGAATAAAATTTCGTCTACTTATTATAATACAATTTATCGGTATCGGTAACACCGCGGGGTTGAGCTAGTTAACACTAAAATTTAAAACAAAAATATAGAACTATAACTAAAAAAAAAATAAGTACTAAAACGTTACTATTGTGGGTATCTCAAGAAAGGATTACCATGTACTTTAAATTCCAGGCAGAAATCTAAACTGATAGATGCCGTATTTCATTCTTGCAACTCATTAAGATTTTTTGTCCCTTTAAATTATATTAAAAAGTTAATTTCTCTAGTCACAAAATGTCATTCTTACGTGTAGTTGAAAGTACATTGTGACAATGCACTTTTAAATTAACCTGACTGTAATTACCTACACGAATATAATTCATATTATGGTTAGAACATTGGAATAATATAGAAAAAAGGACATTAATTTAGCCCAGGTCAATCATATAAAATTATTAGCAAAATTGATAGTTCTATTAAGTTTGTTATCAGATCTACCTGAATAATTTTAAAAAATTGTTGGAGGGTTTTCCACCTGCCTGAGACGGCAATAGAAAGTCAACGCATCTTTTAAGCTGGTTGAGCGCCGAATAAACGGGGGATCTTATGAGCGTAATTTGTCTTTTTTATAAGTTATGGAATCAGGCGTTACTTTGCGGAAATCCATGACATTAAATGCTATGAAATATATTTAGCTTTAATTCCGCGAGACAAATATCCAGGTCTGAAAGCAGGGCACAAATCCCACCGTCATGCATACTCACATGCACATATGGGTATCATGCATATGTACACATACAAAACAAGTGAGAAATAATTAGCATGCCATGCAACCAAACCTATACTCGACACGTGTTTCGCCCCTCCACGGGGCATCCTCATGTGCGCTAGCGCGCATTCGAGCTCAAACGCTCGACGAGTCAGCATCTCCTGAGGATGCCCCGTGGAGGGGCGAAACACGTGTCGAGTATAGGTTTGGTTGCATGGCATGCTAATTATTTCTCACTTGTTTTGTATGTGTACATATGCATGATACCCATATGTGCATGTGAGTATGCATGACGGTGGGATTTGTGCCCTGCTTTCAGACCTGGATATTTGTCTCGCGGAATTAAAGCTAAATGTATTTCATAGCATTTAATTGTCTTTTTTACCCGACTACGGCAAAGCTAAGGAGGGTTATTTTGACAGGTTATGTATGTATGTATGTTCATTTGTTCCCTCATAGCTCCTTAACTACTTATTAGAACTGGACAAATGAGGTATCGTTAGAAGCGTCTTGATTGTCCGCTGGTTATAAGCTATATGACGTGTCACTGAATCTAATGTGGCGCCCTCTAGCCGACATAAAGTACTGTACTAACAAATAAATTTGAGATAAATATGCCGTGTTTGGTATCATTGGAAAGGGCGTTACTTGTACATTTCAAATATATATATATTATATATTAATAACGGCACCAAAAATCGACGCTGATAAAGTAAAAAAACAAGTTTGAAAAGCCGTAGTCACACGTTACATAGAAACGCACCATAACACTTTAACAACGTCTGACTACGGCTTTTCAAACTTGTTTCATACTTTTCAGCGTCTTTTTTTGTCGTAGTTGGGTTTTAGTTTTTACTTTTTTTTATTCGGTAAATTCTCGAAATTCTGAACTGAACACTAGCAATCACCGCGTCGTAAATTTGAAACATACCAGAACCAATTGCCCTCGACGTCAATATCAACAAGCCTGTCTGGTGCAGTCACCAAGACGTAGAAACAAGTTTATCGGTGGTCGGATAGTTTCTGTTCCCAGTCAGTTATTTTGTTAGTGAAACTTTCTGGTAAGACGGGTAACACTTTTAGTGAAAAAAAAGTTTCTATACTCTTTGCGCTGTAGCATGGTGCGGCATTTATTTGTAGACTAGAACATTCTGGTTGGTTTAATTTAATTTACTACAGTTATTAATGACTAGCGGACCCACGCAACCTCGTTTGCGTCTCCTATTGCCCGTAGCGTGATAATTTTCCCCCGTTTTTGAAACATTTTTCATTGGTGCTCCGCTCCTATTGGTCGTAGCGTGATGATATATAGCCAATAGCCTTCATCGATAAATGTACTATCCAACACTGAAATAATTTTTCAAATCGCACCAGTGGTTCCTAAGATTAGCGCGTTCAAACAAACAAACAAACTCTTCAGCTTAATAATATTACTAGCTGACCCACGCAACCTCGTTTGCGTCTCCTATTGCCCGTAGCGTGATAATTTTCCCCCGTTTTTGTAACATTCTTCATTGTTGCTTCGCTCCTATTGGTCTTATCGTGATGATAAATAGCCTATAGCCTTCCTCGATAAATGTACTATCCAACACTGAAAGAATTTTTCAAATCGGACCATCGGTTCCTGAGATTAGCGCGTTCAAACAAACAAACAATTCAGCTTTATAATATTAGTATAGATATATATACATATATTAAGTATAGATTTAATATATTGCGAATGTGGTACAGCTGAAATACTAAGTCTCAATTTGTAAATCGCGGCAACTTTCAAGAGTGAAACGAAATGTTACTGAAACTGTCACGCACCATGCTACAGCGCAATGATTATCCATCTATCCATACTTACTTACACACTTTACAAACAAACGCGTTTATAATATTAGTAGGAAATATATTTTTTTTAAACGTAAATTTAGTGTTCTTTAACAGAAGATATGATTTTAGATAAGTTACGCCAAGGAAAACAACCCTAAGTGTCACTACGCTAACAGTGCTAAAATTCACTATCATCATGGACAATGCTGAAATTTACCAAGAAGCTAACATTCTTCAAAAACGTGATGCAATCGCATGTTTGGATCAATATGCTGTGAATATAAAATGGAAAACTGATAACAGAATCATGGATCTAGGTTGCGGTGATGGCAGCATTACGAACATTTTAATAAATTATGTTCCCACTGACTTCAAGTTAGTTGGGAGTGATATAAGCAAGAATATGGTGAAGTTTGCAAACGAACATTATAGCAATGAAAAAAATTCTTTCATAGTGTTAGATATTACAGGTTGTCTTCAAGAACCAATGAAGGGCAATTTTGATCAGGTCTTCTCATTCTACGCTCTCCACTGGGCTTTAGAACAAAGGTGATTTTTATATTTTTTTTGACAAATGTTATAGTATTTTGTTAAATTATCAAATAATGAAATTATCATTGTTTATTGAAGAAATTATTGTCTTGAAACCAACCCGCAAGCAATAATTTCTTCAATAAACAATGAGAATTTATTATTAATATAATGCTAATCGATAAAATCCCAATATGCGATATAAGTGTAAATATAAATACATATTTCGAACATCTTACACACAACGCCATCTAGTCCCAAGCTGAGCAGGGCTTGTGTTATGGGTACTAGACAACTGATATAAATACATATTTACACTTTTTTTTTAAACATACATACATTGCTAGGCTCACTTCAAATATGGTTAGGTAGAGGGGGTAACACAGCGGACAGTGGAGGTGAGCGTTGACGCGTCGTAAGGAGTGCTCCTTAAACCTAAACCTGGGTCGCAATTCCCAGGCACTGTCGAAGTCGCATGTGTTGCCCCCATCTATCACGCGATGGACCCGGCACCCGCACAGTGAATCCATGGAACGCTAAGAAATAGGTCTCTATACATAGACAACACCCGAACTCTGAAACAAATATTTGCAGATCATACATATATATAATAAAGTCAGAAACCTTTTTTCGCGGTTTCGTCAGCGTCCCGTTTCTGTTGAGTAGTTAAAGCGTGAGAGCGTGACAAATCAATAAACATACTTCGGAAATGTAATATTAATTAGCAATTTTCATGATCATATTATCTTAAGTATTGATATTTAATTTATTATTCAGTCCGAGCTTATCTAGTAAATTGATTTTACAAATCAAAGATAATAAAAGTCGTGTGTTGTCGTGGGACACCAGATGGAACGAAATTCCTTATCAAAAATACAAATGCCGCTATACAAAAATTTTCGTTCATGAAATAAATAATTACAGAGTGCGCTATACTAAATTTTTCGCTCACACTCTTTAAAAACCACAAAATTGTCTTTTTCTTCTTCTTCGGCCTAGCGCTTTCCATGCTTAATGCTTGGGTCTGCTTCTACAAAATTGTCTTAACACCTTTATTATATTCAAATTGATTTATAAAAGTTCTATGCGAGGTATAAAGAAAATAACTATTCAGGTATACATTTTTCATTATGATTTTTCATAAATAAAAATAAAAAATAAAACTAAACTGGTCACTTGTGCTGCCACCTAGTATAATAATAATAAGATTAAAAAGCCTTTATCCGCTGACCTTTTAACTGACATGCTATTCTTATAAAACAGTAGTATTCTTAAATCTAAATTACCACCTAGTAATCTCTACTGAAACAAGTTCTGTCTAGAGTTACTCCGTACTTGTTACAGCTTACGACGCTATATAAAATTTTTCGTTCAGGAAATAAATAAATAAATATTTTTGACATCTTTATTTTTTAAATACATACATATTATTCATAGAAAACATCTAAACTCCGAAAAAACAAATATTTGCAGACCATAAAAAAATATTTGATCCGACCCGAGATTCGAATCCGAGACCTCAAGCACAGAATTCGCATACGCTACCATTGTGACACTGAGGCGTCAATCTTACGTTACGGACGCTTTTTACCGGCTAGGGTACCCCTCCGCAACGCCCCATTAGGAACTTAGTTCCAAAAATATGCTACAATGATGTAATAACTGTTTTTATTTTGTTTTAACTGTTACTTTATAATTTATAAAACCGATTGATGTAAAAAAAAAAACATTAAATATTAAGTGACGTTTACTACAATACATAAAAAACCGCATCCAAATCGGTTAAACCACTTCTGAGGTTAACGCGTACAAACACACAGATAAATTGTCAAAGGACCTCTCCTTCATTTGCTTCTCTTCAATGTCTTTAATGTGCAAACATGGACCTGATACAATTTCATTATATGTATAGATACATTGTATTTATTATTTTATTAGTGATACTGACTGCTACGCCACTAATCGTGGGTTCGATTCCCATTCAGGACAAATAGTTATGTGATTTTTTATTTCTTTAATGTATGGGCCTGCCAAAATAACTCTACTCTGCCTGATGGAAAGCATAAGCAGAATCCAAGAGTGGTGGTCACCATACTCATTGCGAATGCAGACAATGCAACAAACAAAACAGCATGGTGACAACACTATGGCGGCCTGGTGATGCTTCTGCATCATTAGGCCTCCGGTCTAACACTCACCAACGAAACACGACAGCATGAACTCTGTCATTTTACGTTAATTTTAGTAGGAGAGCTGGTACCATTTTTTGAGTAGGTATTTGAGGCAAGCTGAAAACTTGTCACGCACCTCTCCTAATATACCCCAACACGAAACTGCAGACCTAGCTGGTGAGTAGCGGGGCAAATTTTTGACAACCAGCGATAGTGATGATGACGTAGGCTTGTGTCTCCCACGTGACCACTGTTTCTCGGAGTGCTATAACTGGCGAAGTACATATATCGTTATACCATGGCTATTGTAAGTCACGTGACCTCGCCAGAGGGGGGGTTGATTTAGCCCCGCTACTCACCAGCCATTTTCTGTGCGAGGGTAGTACCGCCCCGGTCGAGCCGGCCCGTTCGTGCTGAAATTAGCGTGGCTCTACTACCTTGGTATGATGAGTGTGATTTGTTCTATGTCTGGGTGTAATTACCATAATACGTGATCTGCCTAGTCAGGGATCAGTGGTGTGTAAGATGCATGTCTTAGATATTGTTATTGAAGGACAATGGGCAACTGTAGGAACTTGCGCTCACAGCATATCTGTGGTTTGATACTCAAGAGTTGGGAGACAAATATTTGTGGCTGTGGTTGTGCCCCCACAGATATTTTAATCGTACTTTGGCAATTGACTGCACGTTTGGCCTAGTGGTTTAACGGTCACCACGCCGTTTCCTATATCGCCAAGTGTCGTGGGTTCAAATTCCACATATGACAACACTTTGTGTGATCCACAAATTATTGTTCTGAGTCTGGGTGATCTTTGTGTCCGTTTCATGTATGTTTGTAAAGTCCCCCGCGACACAGGATTTATTCCTCGTCGTTTTCGATTTTCTTAATATTTGGTTCTTTCTAGCAATAATAATGTTATAAATATTTTTGACACTTTTCAGACGTGCCTTCGAGAATATTTTCGATCTACTGGATAATGACGGCGAGTGTTTTATGATATTTCTGGGTAACAATCCAGTTTTTGATGTCTACCGTATTCTTTCACGTACTAGCAAATGGTGTGCCTGGGTTAAAAATGTACAGAATTACATTTCACCCTATCACGATTCTGAGGTATTAAGAAACTGTTTCTACTTTTACACAAATCATAAAAAGTAAACTTGTTCGTTTTAGGAAATGAGAAAATTTTGTTTCTTTAGCCCATGTTTATGAAATAGCTTTGAAATTTGTACTCTTAATTTAAACCGAGGATTCCGTACAAACCTGCAGGGTATAAGAGTAAAATTTATGCTATTCGCAATTTTTCCTTTATCTGTACTATAAGACGTTGCTTCGTATCAAATTTCTAAATTCTGAGTTCACCGAAAGTACCTAGTAGGTTTTGATTCCCTTGCGAAAAATGTTTAATCCAACTACTTGGCTGAGTCGTTGAATGAATATGAAGAAGTGAGTAAGTCCCTGAGTTTTCTTCTGAGGCTTGCTTCTGTTAAACTTGTATTCGCCGCCACTATGTCCGTCCAAGTACAGAATCAGCAAACAAGGCTCATACCATTACAACGACTAGAGAGACAAAGGAATGTTACTTCCTCGAATTTTTTTACAAATACCATAGAGAATTTCCTTAAGACACTGCATTGGAATGTGTGTGGCATTAACATGAATGACGAATACACCTCTTACTTGCAATTTGCAGAAAACATCGTCATCATGGCAGAAGCACTACAAGACGTACAATAGACGCTGAATGATCTGGATGATTATTGTACTGTACACATAGACCTACGGTCAGACTTGGGCAAAACCGAGGTCATGTCAATAAACATGTATTACCGGAACGTGTCGTTGAACACGGTGCCGTTCTCGAAGTTGTTAAAAAATATGTATTCATCGGGCAGACTTTACAGACAGGTAGAAACAACTTCGAGCATGAGATGAACAGCTTGGTGAATTCTTTCATCGTTCATCCCTCAGTGCCTAAAGACGAAAGTCTTTAATCAGGCATCTTACCACGGCTTACTTACGGCACGGCTGCTCCACAAGCTGAAAGTCGCTCAGCTTGCTACGGAGAGGGCTATGATCGGCGTTCGTCTAAGAAATCCGATCAAAAACAAGGCGGTCCGACAGAGAACCAAGGTCATCGACTTTGCCTACAGGTTAGCAAGCTGAAGTAGCAGTGGGCTTGCCATTTAGCCGCAAAACTGATTGGGGTAAACGGGTTTCGTTTGAATGGAGACCGCGCCTCGACAAATGTAGTGTAGGACGTCCTCAGGCCAAGTGATGATTTGCGCAATACAGCTAGCAGGAGCTAGATGCGAGAAGCCGATTATCGTACCAAGTGACGTGCAATTTGAGAGCCATATGTCTAGCAGTGGACTGCGATAGGCTGATGATGAAACTTGTATCCAGACAAATTTCATTATTATTCAGTCAGACTGTATATTACAGTCTGACTTAATAATATTGAGATATAATAACCATAATATTTTATTAACATATTTTACAATTATATTTTTCAGGAACCAGATAAAGAAATAAAAACACTAATGGAAAGTATTGGATTTACTGACATTAACGTGCAGAGTAAAGACTCGACCTTTTTGTACCCTGATATTGATATTCTGAAAAGTAAGGAATTTATGTTTATACTTATTTATGGTGAATTTTTTTATAAGTAAAAGGTCATTATAGCATAGCATAGCTTTTGAAAGTATTATATATTATAGACAGGTTATGATTTTAGTGATTAGCGAGGTAATAAAATAGTTTCTATTATATTTAATTTATGTTTTACAATCAAAACATTCATACCATAATAGGGGTGCCTAGTGACCGTAGTTTTGAATTTGAAAAAGTTTTTTTGTATCCTGAAATCAGTCGTCTGTACTATTGTAACAGATGTGGTGTAGTTAAAATGTGTTTTAGGGTATGAGAACTCCCAGTGAAGCCCACCCTTTATTTCATAAAGTCAGCCAGTTATTAGCGACCCTACCTCGTCAAATATGTATCATCGTTTCTTTAGTCGACGAGTTGTTTCAGGAACGCTGAGCTGTCATGCAAGCTGGTTTGGATGTTTTTAAATTCTTGATTTGTAGCGGGAGCTATGGCTGTTGATCACTTCGTGATGATGATTTCCTGTATTTCCTTTGTTGTAATGAACCATGGCGCATTGGCTACCTGATTCAAGACAACGTTTTGCGTCCTTTGTATAATAGTTACATTGGAGATGCATGTTGAACTCCACAATTTAATTCCGCATGTCCAAATCAGCTTCACCATTGTATTGTAAATGAGAATTTTGTTGTCAACTGTCAGTTTGGAGTTTCTACCCAGTAGCCAGTACAGGCCCTTGTACTTGAGGTTGATCTGGTCTCTTTTAGTTTGCATAAGTTTTTTCCATGTGATTCTACGGTCTTAGTGACTGAATCTTTGTGTGGGAGTTAAGTACTATTTAAAGTCACTGAAGGGCAGTCTTCCTTGCTAAGGGTAAAGGTTACGTGAACTGATTTGGACACACTAGCCGTAATTCTCTATTTAGCCATCCATTTCTCTAGGTTGTGAAGGCCGTTTTGAAGTAATTCGGATGCTTGAGCTAGAAATGTGCTCGAGGCGAGCAAAGCTGTATCGTCTGCAAAAGTAGCAACTGTGAACTCGTGACCATTTGGTAGATCACATGTAAACAGGGAGTACAAATCAGGCCCAAGAACAGTTCCTTGGGGCACTCCTGCTTGAATATCATGGAAATCCGATGTGCAATCAACTTCTTTAACCTGGAATATTCTGTTCGTTAGGTATGAGCTCAATATCTCAAAGTATGTGTGTGGTAGCAAAGACTTTATTTTGCATAGCAACCCTATGTGTCAGACCCTGTCGAAGGCCTGTTGTATGTCCAGAAAGGCTGTTGAACAATATTATTTTCTCTCAAAAGCTTTCCTTATTACTCGTGTTACTCTATGAACTTGTTCTGTTGCGGCATGCTCTTTCCTAAAGCCGAATTGATGGTCAGGGATGATCGACTTTTCTGTAAAAATGTTGTTAAGTCTTTGCAAAAGGATTTTTTCAAACAACTAACTGATAGGCCTGTAGGTAATTTCGTGAGCCGCTTTACCGAGTTTATGTACCATTATTATTTGAGACATTTTCCACATGTCCGGCAAGTACCCCACCCGTAGAATAGCGTTAAATAATATTGTGAGAAATACGATTGCCTTACGAGGTAGCTCTTCTAGGATTTTTTTATCAATGAGGTCAAACCCCGGGGCCTTGTTATTGTGCATCGATATGATGTTTTTGGCCACCCCTCCAGGTGTTACTGCTTTCAGTACACCAGTATTATTTATTTAATATTAGGGTATTTTTTATTTATTTGTTGTCTCCGTCCACTTGAATCCCCTGAATGGATCCTATGATGGATATTTTTTTTTTAACACTGATCACCTATCTGATTTTTGTTTAAGAAAACCTCCAAATTAATTATCAAAATGTATAAAACAATAATAAACATTCAAATTAATTATTGAAAATTAATAATGGGTCTATGAAATTAATTAACACTAAAAAAATAGTTGTCTGTAAAGTCTGTTTACGGACGATAGTTTAACGTGACAACGTCATAACGAAACATTGATGAAATGATGAGAGATAGATGCGGCGCAAGCGCCTAGCGAGGTAACGCCGCATGAGTATGTTTTTTCGTGTGTGCAGCTGGCTCCATCGAATTATAAGACGTTGTCACGTCAAAAATTAATAAAATAATGCAGCATATATTATGACTAATTATCTTGCATAGTTAGAACCTATATCTAAATAATATTACATATTATTGTAAATTAAAATTTCAGAGCACTGCACAGCCGTCAATCCATTCGATATCCCAAAAGACAAAAACGATGACTTCATGAACGACTACATTGAAGTGCTAAAAGAACTCGAAAATAGACATAAAATAAACAGTGATAACTTTCAAAATGGTATTACACTTTACTATAAACTGCTCATAGTATACGGTCGTAAGCCATCCCTGTTGGAGAAGTGACAGAATTAGAATTTTATACATAACGAGAATTTTATATATAAGATAGTTATATTAACAAACCGCAAGTTACAAGATTGATAGCACTTAATTCATCATAATTTATAACTACATGTGTTTTATCTATTGCGAATGTCTGCCTAGGACAACAATTTGTGTATAGATACTGGAATACTTCTTATCAGATAACATTGAGGTCGTTTGGCTTATACCAGCTTGGCATGTATGTATTTGTGTTAATATAATATGTTCCTGTTTTATTTTCCATGAGTCCAATAACATGTATACTGTTTTATTGTTCTAATTGAAATAAAATATGGTCTATAAAATGTAGTGTTTAATGCGTCTGTGCGGTAAACAAATTATCTATACAAATAAATATAATTGAAGTGTCTGTGTGTAATACCTATCAAATTGACAGCTTTTCACTAAATGCATATGAAAGTAATTCGCTACTTAAAAAAAGAAATATACATAATAAATATTTGACTGCTGTCTGCTTTTCTGGCTAATTCCTGAAACGGTGAGGCGGATTTTGACGGGACTTACACTGGCAGATAGCTGATGACACAAGGAGTAACTTAGGCTACTTTTCTTAGACTAGTTTTCCTCCACGGCGTTACCCGCTGTGTTTGTTGCACTGCAAGTAACACCGCAGGGCTCAGTTAGTAATAATAATTAACCCAGACACGGAAAAATTGGTCAAACTTATAACATAATTATATGTGCGGCAATTAAACCCATAACCTCTAGTTTTTAACCGACTTCAAAAAAAGGAGGAGGTTTATCAATTCGACTGTATATATAATTATATATATTATGTGTGTTCGCGGATAACTTCGTCGTTTATGAACCAATTTTTATGAATATTTTTTTAATGGAAAGGAGATCCTAACGGTGGTACCATAATAAGGACACTAAGATCTGATGATGGAATCCAAGAGAAATCGAGTCGAACCTTGAAGTCGATTTTTATTTTGTTAAAAATTTTTGCAATCAGCATCGCTAAAGACTAGAACAACAAGCTAGTCTAAATAAATTAAAACCATTAAAATTAAAGAATTAGTTGGTATTTTTTTATTACACTAATGACACGAGTACCTTTCAAAGTCATTTACTACAGAACATTATACCGTCCAGATAAATTAATTGATTTAATCTCGCTGATTTTATCGGCCCACGGTGTGCGGTACTCTTAATATCAATTAGACTACCACCCGGCTGTTCAATTTGTGTAATCAAGTTTTCTATTTTTACACCCCTCAGTACCTACTTAATTTGCTTTTTTTAATTATACTTAAGTTCTTTTATAGCACTACATTTTATATTTTTTGTAATCATCTGAATATTGTCTAATAAATTTATAGCCGTTCGCTTTCACTATTCATCTCTATAATATAATACAATACATTTAACAACGTCTTGTGCAATCACCTCGCCTTAAATAATTATAGGTCTTATCTGCAATAAACATGTTTAGCATTAGTTTATTTCTTTACTGCGTACAGTAAAACATATCTTATAGATAAATTAAACTATCAGGATATTACGGCACTCACAGCCCAATTGCCCTTAGTGATTAGAAAGAATTACCGAATGTAAGCAACGCCGGCGCGGTTAGTACCAGGATGGGTGATCGCTAGTGGCATGACACCATGAGCGTCTCCGCGATTCAGAAGTCACGTTACGCAGTCGGTCCCGGTTGTCATCAAAGGTTAACAATCGTGGAGCTTAGTTGGAGACCTTCGGGTGAAAAAGATCCAACGGTAAGATTTCGTAGCCACAACGTTATTTTTCAGTCCCCAACCCGCACTCGGCTAGCGTGGGGACGTATGGTCTAAACTCTCTCCTGAGAGAAGACCCGAGCCCAGCATTGGGACATTGTGGGTTGTTGAAGAACAGGATATATGTTCTGATAAATTGATGAATCGCGTATTTATAATATTATTTTAGATTCATATTACTTTTGGTATAAAAATAAATTTGTATTTTTCAGTGTAAAGAAATCCAATGTATGAGAAACGGTTCAATTATTTTTGCATTTCAAAAATATACACAAATGTCCACATTAGTATATTACCATGGTCGCTAACAAAACGAGGGAATAGCTCTAAGAGATCGGCCAGCAGCCGTCTTTTTGTATAGATAACTCCCGCTTTACGAACAAACCCTGGGTTGCGGTTAACTTTACAAACATACATTAACCGGATTTAAAGAAAATCCAGACTCAGAACAACTATAGATATGTGCATCACACAAAGTGTTATCCCAAGTGGGGTTTGAACCCACAACACTCAGCGCAAAAGAAAGCGCTCTGGCGGAAACTTAAAGCACTCTGCGCCTGAGACGGGATGGATCCGAGAACTGACGTTATTAAAATATCCGCACCCCTCCCAGCGCCTACGGTACACACATACGTCGCCCCTACGTGGGTGGCCACTTAAGCGGATGGAGGGCAAAACCCGTCCTGACCATCCGCGGCCACACTCGGGTCACACTCAATGAGGCGCTGATAGGTGCGCCTCCGCTGCCCGGTTCGCCGGCGGCGAATTGGGTCCGAGTAGAGATCGTCCTCCCGGGCATTCTCCGCCGCCTCCTTCTGCGAGATGACGTCTTCGCAGAAGGTTGCAACCGCGTTAAAACAGATGTCGCTACTGGCCATGGAGCGTATGACGGCCCGTAGCGAGAGATCTCTTCCGATGACTGCAGTGAGGGCCCGACGCTGCGACGCGGGGCAAACTACCAGCGCGTGCTGAGCCGAGTCCTCACTGCAGTTCCCTCCTGGCAAACGTGTGCGCAGGTACTTCCCGAACCAACCGTGCCCGATAAGAACCTGCGTCAGTCGAAAGGAAAAGGTTCCATGCTGCCGCTCTGCCCACTCTAGGATGACCGGTGACGGCGGCAAAACCAGCGCGTGGAGTCTCCAGCCGGACGACGGACAGCAAGACGACCAGCGAGCCATTTTGGCTCGACAGGCGGCTTCACGCCACTCGCTTACCTCTTCGGGTGGAGAGCGAAAGCCGTTCTCCGCCCGTAATTCAACCGCCGGTCGATAGCCTGCGGTAACTGCGTAATGCTCTGATCGCCAATACCCTCTAAGGCCACAAGAGGCGGGACTTATTCTGTGCGGTCAGAGCCGCCACCCACACCGGTGCAGCATAGAGTGCCAACGCTGGCTAGTTTAGGCAGAGGCAGCGTCGACCAGCTTCGGAGCAACCTGTTGGAAATGCTCGTTGAAGAGCCACCCACCGTCTTGGATCAGGCCTAGATATGAGGACCGAGTTGACCACTATGGAGACGCCGCGGGGCCTCCGTCTTACCTAGGGCCACCCGTAAGCCCAGCGCCTCAATACGCCCGTCCACCAAACACCCCTGGTGGCCAGGCGCGCCGCCTCCTGGTAATTCGCCCCCCGGGCTGTGACCAAGGTGTCATCAATGTAACAAATTACGCCCAGCCCGGGGGGAAACGACCAAGGACAGACCCCAGCGGAACGCCGCACGACATGGGTCTTAAGATGTCTCGATCAAGGTCTCGGTCCTCGTACATGATGGTACGCTCCTCTAAATAGTCTGCCACTAGCCGCCTCAGGTACTCTGGCACCCCGTAGAAGTGGAGTGCTTCCGCTATGCAGCTAAATGGCAGACTATTGAATGCGTTGGTGACGTCCAGGGACACCACCAACACCACGCCGCCACAGCTCACTGTCTCTTCGGTCACGGCCCTCAGACGCATCACAGTGTTGATATCTATAAGTATCCCAAGATAGTTTACTACATTGGTGGGAGTTAGTGAAGGACAATGACATCGATCGACATTGCAGCAATTATGTGATTTCTAATAGAAAGTGGTATATAGACGGTTTTTTCTGCATTTAACGTCAACATCTATATGTATGCCAAATTTCAGCGCTATCCGTTCAGAGGTTTGAGCTGTGCGTTGATAGATCAGTCAGCCAGTAACGGTTTCATTTTGTAAATACAGAGATAAGACATCCAATAGCAAGATTACGTGGCCACAACAGCGTTGTCTTGTCAGTCCCCAATCCGCACTCGGCCAGGGTGGGGACGGATGGCCTAAGCCTTCACCTGTTACTTATTACATAAATTTACTGTTTGTCGCAGGTATACCAAGCAACGTTGTAATGTAAATAAGACATCCAATGGCGAGATTACGTAGCCACAATATCGTTGTCTTGTCAGTTCCCAATTTGAACTCGGCCAGCGTAGTTACTTTGGAAGATCTAAGAGCACAAGAATATAATAATTTTTAAGAATTTAAGAAACTTGAGTTCAGTTAAGTTTTTATATATCATCATCAGCCTATCGCAATCCACTGCTGGACATAGGCCTCTCCAATTGCACACCACTTGGTTCGATCCTCAAGTTTTATATATAATATCTAGTAAATCCAAGTGATCCGGGTTCCTTAAGACTGTTTTAAATAACATTTAGAAAGATCTTTGAAATTTTTTGGAGTTGTAAAAAACATTACTAACCGTAATCATATTTCACCAAGAGAATTAATAAATGGCACGAATCTATGCTTACTAATATTAGTAATTCAAAAGTAACTCTGACTCTGTTTGTTATTATTTCACGGCTAAACCGCTGCACCGAATTCATTTGTTTTTTTTGTGGAGATACTTTGATTGTTGAGAAAGGGCATAAGCTACTCTTCATCGCGATAACCGACGTACACGCAGGCAGAACCGTGAGAAAAAGATCGTTTTTCTATTTTATAAAACTTTTTAAAGGTGTTGGATTTCGAACGTCATTGTACTGGCAACATTTTGATTGTCTCTGGTTCGTGTTTGACGTTTTGACGTTTGAGGTAGATCGTAATAGAACTCTCGAGAACAAATCGAGTAATGGCGGGCAG
The DNA here is from genome assembly GCA_949125395.1 of Diaphora mendica. NCBI lineage: Eukaryota > Metazoa > Arthropoda > Insecta > Lepidoptera > Erebidae > Diaphora > Diaphora mendica. The sequence continues at coordinate 6,954,485 of OX421319.1, forward strand.
TGAATAATTTGATTGTTAATTTTGTAGTACTCGTATAGTTTCCGCGTGAGATTAATAACACCGTGAGGTTTGTTGAGCTAGGGTACTTGTGGGCTCGCCGCCCAGCGTGAGACGAGGTTAATATCGAAAATTGTTGAGAAGGTTTGATCGGCCAGAAGATAGACATAATTAATTAATTAATATCATCAATCGTGGTTGCAAGAAACGAAGAAGGAGTCAGTCAGGGTTTTCCTGAGCTGATTGTTTCCATGCAAAAACAAGTCCATATCAACACTCCGGCATGCCGCATTGAACATACGACTCGCTCGAACAATATATGAGTTTTGCCTGTAGGTCGTATTTGCTTTAGGTATGTGTAGCAACTGTGCTTTACGTAGGAACGTAGATGGCACGCGCAAGCCTACTTTACTCACCAGTTCACCAACGTTTATTAAACCTTTCGCGATTGTTGCCAGTAGGGATAGATCCGCAACTTTTCTTCTTTCCTCTAGTGGAAGAAGATGGAATTTTTTACACCTGCTGTAATAGTTAGGTAAGTAGCAGTGTGATCGATACTGAATGTATCTCAGAAATCTCTTCTGTATGGCCTCTAAACGATTTTTGTAGATGTTATAACACGGGTTCCATACTTGAGAGGCGTACTCAAGATGACTGCGAACGAAAGAACAGTACAGAATTTTTATAGTTTTGATGCTTTTGAAATCTGCCGAAACTCTGAAGACGAAACCCAGCGAGCGAGATGCTTTTTTAATTATGTTTTCAGTGTGCACATCAAACAAAAGCTTAGAGTCAAAGGTGACCCCGAGATCCCTAACCGTAGTCATTCTAGCTAATGTGGTATCTAAGAGCTTGTAACTGTGTAATATTGGGATGGGTTTACGGGTAAATGAGCTGACATTGCATTTAATAGGATTAAGGTCAAGCTTGTTTCTTAAACAGTACGTCTGAAATCTCTGTAGGTCTTCCTGCAGTAGCATAGCGTCGTCAGTAGAATTAATTTGTTTCATTATTTTCATGTCATCTGCATATAATAGTATTTTAGAATGTCGAAAACAGCAATCAATGTCATTAATAAATATGTTAAATAAAAGTGGTCCTAACAGGGATCCCTGGGGTACCCCGGACGGTATAAAAACGGATCTCGAAGAGTACCCATTCAACACCACTGTCTGGCAACTATTGTCAACATAAGATTTGAACCATCTAAACAGATTACCCCTGATACCTATGGCAAAGAGTTTGTTAATTAGATGTTTGTCATGATCTATCCGATCGAAAAATTTACTGTAGTCGGTATATATAACGTCGACTTGTGACCGTTGGGACATACAGTCCGAGATAAAGTCGCTGCAAAGGATTAAATTTGTTGTAGTGGATCTACCTTTTAGAAAACCGTGTTGTTGTTCTATGAAAGTGTGCTGTAAAGCGGAATATACTTGTGCATATACGATTTTTTCTAATATTTTAGCGAACACGCATAGTTTAGAGATCGGTCTATAGTTCTCTATATCGTTATTTGGTCCTTTTTTGTGTATTGGGGTTATATATGCCGACTTCTAAACCAAGGGCATGACACCGGCGTTAAGGGATAACTGAAATAAGATGGTGAGCGGCACTCCAAGACATTCAGCGCAGTGCATAATGAACACAGGTGATACGTTATCCGGGCCTGCAGATTTGTTAGTGTCGACTTTTGAAAGTAACGATATTACATCCCTAATATTAACATTTACGCTGTAAATATCTCCAGATTTATACTCAGGCAGGTTCGTGTATTGGTCTGACGCAGAGGTGGATTCAATGTCATTACGTTCCATGAAATTTGAGTAGAAGTAGTCACTAAACATGTTACATATTTCCTCGCCATCGTCAGATGTATGTTGTCCACGCTTTAATGTTGAGGGAAAATAATTCGATTGTCGTTTTGATTTAACATAACTCCAAAAAGCACGAGGATTGCTTACGATGTCTGTTTCAATTTTTGTTATGTAGTCATCAAACATTTCTTTTTCCAGTACTTTAGCCCTTTTACGCAGCATGACAAAATAGTGGTAGTCAGAATAATTTTTATACTTTTTGTATTTTGTGTGAAATCTATATTTTTCCCTAATTACTTTTAATAGCGGTGCTTTGTACCACGGCGGATATTTGGAAGAGCTTTTCATGCATCAGCATGTTAGTATATATAGTACTGTCCCGGCTTCCAGTTAATGTGCAGACCAGATTTGAGCAGCATCACGGTCAGGGTGCAGACAATTTGCCCACCTCTTCTCAACTCATGGAGTTTTTGGAGGAAGAGTGTCGGAGGGCAGAGAACATGGGTATGTTCGTGATGCCCGCTGCGGAGCCACAGAAGACTACACGGAGCCCTGTGAGGAGGGGACTTCCGCAGAGAGGGCCAAGGAAGTTGTATGGACACATGGGTGCTTCAACACCTGTACAGGATGCCTGCACATATTGTAAACAGGATGGCCATGGTGTGGCTGCCTGCCCAAGATTTAGGGACCAGAGAGTCCAAGGGAGATGCCAGATCACCAAGCAACGTGGCTGGTGTTTTTTGTGTCTGGGTCCCCATTTGGGGCCTGTTGTCTGGGCCACCATCATGAGTTGCTCTGCATGAATAGGCCCGGCCAACATCATGCAGATGGACAGGGCCGGACTCAGGGACAGATGGGGTCAAGTACACAGGGCCTGACTTGGAACCTGGGTCCACGGGACCAGGGCCCCCATAGGGAAGATGTTGGGGCCGATGTTCAGGCCAACATCGCGCGTGGTTCCCCGACCTATTGGCAGGCCAGGGGCTCAGTTGGAGCTGGCACGGGCGGGTGTGCGTATGCACCCTCGAGTATGGAGCGGTTCGTTAGAACGCCGCCTTGGGTGTCATCGTGCTCGCTACCGACCACTAGAACGCCGCCTCGGGTGTCATCGTGCTCGCCGAAGATGACGACATTTCGTCGATTTTCGCCGCCCATCATGGAACGCCCTCGGTTGGATCACCGCACCCCCCTATCCGTGGACGGCGTCAAGTGGAGCACCGCGACTGGAGGGGCACTTACGAGGGACCATTGGATCCCTACGTCGCCACTGATATGCCCGGTTCCTCGGGTTATTATGCGTGGGGCCCCGGGGGCCCCCGCTAGGAAATTGCAGCCCAATCAAATTTGCACCCCAACCGGAGGCTTTAGTCTTGCCCACTGCCTCCGTGTGTGTTTGGGGTTTGATTTCGACACCCCAGGTACGGTTGACGTGCTACTGGGAGTAGACGTTCTGGGTAAGTTTTGTTGTCGGATCGGCGAGTCTTGCAGCATGATCGACTCATGGCTGTAGAGACATGTATCAGGAGAATTGAACCCGTCGGATTGTGCATCCAGGGGATGCTGGGCTCCTGAGTTGGTTAACCATCAGTTATGGTTGGGCCCTCCTTGGCTTGCAAGGAAGGAATCAAATTGGCCCCTTAACACAGTTTCCTGATTGAGCGGTATAGCTCTCTTGATAAATTGTTCAATGTCAATTGTTGGATCAGAAGATTCGTTCGGAATAGTCGCACTCCCCGCGAACAGCGACAGCTAAGCCCAATTCTGTCACCGGCAGAGCGAAATGAGTCGCTTCTGAATTTGATCCGGTTGGTACAGTCTTCGAACTTTGGAGCAGAATTGGCGAGTCTACGAACTGGGCGTTCCAAATTGAAGGGTGCTGTCGCGCGTCTCAACCCGTTTCTAGATTCGGCCGGGTTGCTTCGGGTAGGAGGAAGATTGCGCAATGCGAATCTGCCGTATTCGGCTCGTCACCCCCTACTGCTCCCCAAGGGAGGGCAGTTGGTTGAGTTGTTGGTGACTGACCGGCATGTTAAAAACGCTCATGCAGGTTGTAATGCCTTGTTAGCTACACTCCAGAGGGAGTTTTGGATATTGTCTGGGCGTCATACCATACGGAACATCGTGTTTCGGTGCATGCCTTGTTATAGGAGCAAGGCTGCCACGATGCAGCCTCACATGGGGGATCTGCCCCCTGATCGGGTGAATGAGACTAGGCCATGGGCGGTTGGCTGGCTGGCTGGTTGGTACAGACTTTGCGGGCCCATTCTTAGTAAAAAGCTCGCGGCTGCGGAACGCGAAACAGTACAAGGCGTACCTTTGTGTGTTCGTCTGTTTATCCACCAAGGCGGTGCATCTCGAGCTCGTTGCTAACCTCACGAGGGAAGCCTTTATAGCGTGCTTGGACAGATTCGTTTCCCGAAGGGGACTGCCAGCACTGATTCGTTCCGATAACGGAACCAACTTCGTAGGTGCAGAACGATACTTACGAGCTGTAGTTAGGTTTTTAAATGAAAACAAAGTGGATATTGGAACAGCCCTCTCCCGTCGGGGTATACAATGGACCTTCAGTCCACCAGGTTGCCCCCACTGGGGCGGGATTTTTGAAGCCGTAGTAAAGTCAGCGAAGACGCATTTAGGGCGTATTGTAGGTCAGACCGCGCTGACATTTGAGGAACTCGCGACGTTGTTTTGTAAGATCGAGGCCGTTCTCAACTCGCGACCGTTGTGTCCGCTCAGCTCGGATCCAAATGACCTGGAGGCGTTGACTCCAGGCCATTTCTTAATTGGTCAGCCACTTAACGCCATGCCCGAACACCCGTTCGAAGATGTGAAATTGTTTCGGTTGTCTCGGTATCAGATGTTGCAGCAGTTTTCCCAGAATTTTTGGAAACGATGGTCTCTAGAATATCTGCACATTCTGCAACAGCGCCTTAAGTGGACTGACAAAACTAGTCCCCCTAATGTTGGTGACCTCGTGCTGGTTAAGGATGCTAACCTACCGCCACTGCGTTGGCGCCGGGGGCGCATTGTTAACTTGTTCCATGGTAAGGATGGGACCCCCCGGTCCGCAGAGGTTCTTGTTGGGGACTCAGTTATCAAACGAGCGGTAGCAATGTTATCTCGCCTGCCGGTAGATTAGGGAACAGGTACGTACCTGTTCGAGCGGGTGACTGTTGGATTTCGAACGTCATTATACTGGCAACATTTTGATTGTCTCTGGTTCGTGTTTGACGTTTTGACGTTTGATCGTAATAGAACTCTCGTGAACAAGTCGAGTAATGGCGGGCAGTGAATAATTTGATTGTTAATTTTGTAGTACTCGTATAGTTTCCGCGTGAGATTGATAACACCGTGAGGTTTGTTGAGCTAGGGTACTTGTGGGCTCGCCGCCCAGCGTGAGACGAGGCTAATATCGAAAATTGTTGAGAAGGTTTGATCGGCCAGGCTAGGCTTGGGAACAGTTAAGTTAATTGTGATTAGACTCGCGAGAATTGTAATACGTGATAGGCGCGTCCCGTGAGAACTAAAACGAGTGTATTGTAATTCGAATATCTGTGAAAAGTTGATTATTGAGATTAATTCGGATACCTTGAGAAATAACCAGCACCTTGGAGCAATGTTTGTGCGAAGACGTAGAGCAGAGAAGATTCTACCCAAGAGATATCTCTTGGACGCCGAGACCAAAGAAGCCACACACTCCAGTAAGTGCTTTAGATGAATTTAATTTAGATTAAGAACACGGTGACACAGGCCGTGGTTCATTCTTCTTGCCAGTGGTATTAGTAGTGATTGTATATCTATCTATGGGCCCATGGGTATTATAAACTTCACAAGGTGATCACTGCCTTGGCAAGAGGAGTGAACAATAGGTAATAAACATTTAAGCAAGAATCTGATTATAACTATAAATTCTCAAAATTTTAAAAAACCCCCGATATAATAACCTGAGTTCCCTTTAAAAAGTAAAAAACACGTTATGCGCTTTCATTTGAGACCCCTCTCGATGATATTTTTGCAGACAGACGGTTACTCTTCCCCACTTTCACCTCCATAACTTTTAAACGGCTCAAATGATTTTCATGAAACATGTCTAAGAACACTCGCACGTAACTCACCTTTCATACAAAAAAAACTAAATTGAAATCGCTTCATCCGTTCGGGAGCTACGGTGCCACAGACAGACAGACAGACAGACAGAAACGTGAAACTTATAACACCCCTCTTTTTGGTCGGGGGTTAAAAAGTGAGCTTGATTAGCGATACAGACAGAGGACATTTTGTCTACACTAATTATAACTAGGCGTTAATTTTAACTGTAAAATAATTGCACGTTTCAAAATTAATTAGATTTTTATATTTTCTCAGCCATCTCGTATCAAACACGTGCCGTGTCGGCAAGGTAATATTTGACCTGGACGGGAATCGTACCCTCTCTCTCTTCCAAGATATCACATGGTGGTGGGGTCAGTTTTCTTCGTTTGTCTACTCCACTCCGCCCTTTCCCCTTGCGTCGTCATCGGAAACCTGATATTCTTTCTTATCCCTCAGCACTACGTCTTCCCATCTACGGACCGAAGACAACTTCGGTCTGTCTCTGGACCTTCGACCAGGGAATGATAGCCGTAGCGCCAAGTTGCCTATGTAGTCAGGCAACCTCCTCTTTATCTGATTGTAACATCGCAGCCTACTCTCCTGCATTTGGTTGGCAATGTCGTACACACCTTGGCTTTCTCGAGCGTGCTCGTTCCGTATTTTATCACGCCTGGTGACACCCCACATCCTCAGCATTTTAATTTCGGCAACTTGAATGGTATGTATGGTTTTTTGTGTAAAAGGCCAGGTTTCGCTACCATACGGGAGGACTGGTCTGACAATAGTCTTGAAGATAAGGCCCTTGAGTTTGACTGGCATTTTTTTGTCAATAGTAACACCAGTTACTTCTCTCCACTTTAGCCACGCAGCGGTTACGATACTGAGTGCTGTGATCGACGTTATCAGGGACATGCATCATATTACCCAGAGATTTATATTGATCACATGGTGTGGCCCATCGATCGAAATTGGGTCATCTGAATCTGAAGCTTTCTACCTTTCGCATTATTGACCGTGTACTTAGTCTTTTTGACGCTCAGCGTTGAACCTCCGATCTGACTTCCACAACAATCGTACCCATGACCTGTGTCTGTTTATCTATTTATAAGATGTATTGTTATTCTAACTAAACATAATTATTAGCAAATTCATCAGTAAACATATTTTGATATTGCACTGTTTCACGAAAGTTACTTTTAATTACCATTCACTTTTATGACCAGGCTAAAAGATAACATTTAAAACTTTCATTACAAATTTCAGGATCAAGACGCGGACAAGAAAATTTGAAGGTGCAATTTATTAAATTACTTTCTAACTCAAATTATCTGTCGGACCAAAATCTGTAAAATCCATTTCCTAACTTCATGCACGGCACTGAAGTTTTATAATAAATCAATTTTGATCACACCCACACCTATATTTCACGTTAGCTTTTAATAGGAACGTTCAGTTCAGGATATCCAAACAATATTCGACTAACCAACCTAAGATTTCGTTTATTGGATTTCGTTTATTGTAATCGGTTTCAGATTACAACAAATAATTATGTTGATAAATTAGAGTAGAATCACTCTCAATAAAGGAAATATAATAAGAATAAGAAAATGATAATCTACATTTACTGTACGACACATTGCTACTTTTTTTGGAATCATTAGATGATAATGTTCAATGATTCTGAACCATAACTCCTTTGTAATTCGGTTGATTTTTTGAAGTATTATAAAGGTCTGAAAATACTACAGGAATGTTTTCTGTCAAATTAGTGGTAGTAGTAAGCAGGAAAAACAGAACGCAAAAAGGTGTTGATAATGCAAACATTGTATGTAAGTACAAGAAAATGAGAAAATTATATCGGTATATGAAAAGACGGCTTCAGAATGGTATACGGGGATGGTAGAGATCTTTGTTTTCGAAATATTATAGAGAGTATATATGTTATAGGTACAATAAAATAACGTATATTATTTAAATTGTTTTAATATACGACAATAATAAGTACAAAAATAATAAAATGCAAATATACAAAAATGACATGGTATTTTTGCCACATTACATGCAGCTTTATTTCATTCCGTAATTAATTCTTTATGCTGTCGTTACTAAGTGATTATGAAAATTCAAGTTATTAATAGCCTAAAACGTTATTTATAATACATATCGGCGCAAAAACAACATGGGACAACATGACTCATTGCTGTAAATTGGATGTCAGCATCGTCGGGCTACACCATTCAATTTTATGTCAAAATGTTTGGCTATATAAGGCCGCCCGCTACAACGAAGAAGGATTCATTCTGTTGCCTGCGTTCGGATAGAAAACACTTAATTTATTGTGAACTATTCTATTCTAAATTAAAAGTGAATTTTAGTTGAAGTAAAGTTTGTGGTTTTTATCTGAAAATGAAATACCCCAATAATAATGATGATAATTATTGGGATAAAACAATACTGGACCTTTATTTCCGATATACATAATATCAAGAGTTAAACACAAAGTGATGAATTGAAAAGAACATTAAACATACAAATACGAAACCACTATTTATGAAAATGAAAAGAGAACACTTATCAGATCAAGTGATGCTTGTGCATCTTTTAGTCTAGTGAACAAGTATGGAACTTGTTGACTAGACTAATTGGGCCTCCGGTCTCGCACTCACCAACGAAACACGACAGCACAAACGCCGTCATTTTACGTTGATTTTCTGTGCGAGGGTAGTACCGCCCCGGTCGAGCCGGCCCGTTCCTGCTGAAATCAGCGCGGCTCTACTACTTCTCCCCCAACCGGAGTTTGAGCGACTTCGAGGTCTTCCTTAACAGCTTGGAGACCTCGATGCGGCGATTAGCGTCTGGACACGTCCTCGTGCTGGGGGACTTCAACGCAAAAACCATTGCGTGGGGGTCCCCCGGGACGGACTGGCGTCCGTCCTGGGGGCGAAGCCGTAGAGGAGTGGGCGGCTTCGGTGGGCCTCTGTTTGCTGAACAGAGACTCCACCAACACTTGCGTGGGACAGCAAGGGGGGTCGATAGTGGACCTTTCGTTCGCTACCCCTGCTGTGGCCGCACGAGTAAGGAACTGGCACACCAGTTCCTTACTCGTGCGGCCACATCCTGGAAGAGGTCGAGACGCTCTCGGATCATTTATATATCCGGTTCGAGCTCTCCCGGTCCCAGGGCCCCAGTAGGGGTCACACGGCGCGGCATCCTTCCCGCTTTCCGCGGTGGGCTGTTGCCAAGCTGGATAGGGACCTACTAGAGGAGGCGGCCATTGTTCAATCTTGGCTGTCTCCGCAGGCCCCGACCGAGGAGGTCGGCGTGGACGTGGGGGCTGGCCGTTTTCGCGATATGGCCATGCCCCGCATCCAAGGTCGTCGGCCTCCACGGAAGGAGGTCTACTGGTGGTCCCAGGAGTTGGCGGACCTCCGTGCGGCCTGTACTCGTGCCCGGAGGTCCTACACCCGCAGCGCGCGACGCCACCGTGGAGGTGGTGGCGGGGACCAGCTTCATGAGGAGTACCGCGAGGCGCGGAAAACTCTGAAGCTGGCCATTTGCCGCGCCAAGGAGGAGAAGAGAAAGGAGATGCTGGAGGGTCTCGACCGTGACCCCTGGGGTCGCCCATACCGTGCGGTGCGACAGAAGCTCCGCACGTCGGGCCCCCCCCTTACCGAGACTCTCCAGCCCAGCTTCCTGCAGGAAGTGGTTGAGGGCCTTTTCCCTGAGCCGGCGGAGCACACACCCCCGTCGATGGCCTATGCGGTCATAGATGACGGGGGTAGAGAGGACGATGTGCCGCCCGTTAGGGAATCGGTTGGGGCGGCTGTTCTTCGGATCCGTTCGAAGAACACCGCCCCCGGGCCGGACGGGGTTCCAGCCCGAGTGATGGCCCGAGCCCTCGACCATATGTCGGACCGCCTCAGGGAGGTGTTGGACGCTAGCCTGGCGTCCGGACGCTTCCCTGAGTGCTGGAAATGCGGGCAGCTGGTCCTATTGAGGAAGCCGGGACGGCCTGCCGATTCGGTCGCGGCCTATAGGCCCATCGTGTTGCTGGACGAGGCGGGTAAACTTTTTGAGAGGATACTCTCTGCCCGCATCGTCCGGTGGGGCCCGACCTGTCGGACGCCCAATTCGGATTCCGAGAGGGGCGTTCGACGGTCGATGCCGTGATGCGCCTTAGGGCCGTGACCGAACAGGCAGTGAGCTGTGGCAGCGTGGTGTTGGCGGTGTCCTTGGACATCGCCAACGCCTTCAATAGTCTGACATTTAGCTGCATCAGGGAAGCACTCCACTACCACGGGGTGCCAGAGTACCTGAGGCGGCTAGTGGCAGACTATTTAGAGGAGCGTACCGTCGTGTACGAGGACCGAGAGGGCGTCTTGAGACGGCGGCCCATGTCGTGCGGCGTTCCGTAGGGGTCTGTCCTTGGACCACTCCTGTGGAACGTCGGGTACGACTGGGTCCTGCGAGGTCGTCTCCCCCCGGGCTGGGCGTAATTTGTTACGCAGATGACACGTTGGTCACAGCCCGGGGGTCGAACTTCCAAGAGGCGGCGTGCCTGGCCACCAGGGGTGTTTCTCTGGTGGTTGGGCGCATCGAGGCGCTGGGCTTACGAGTGGCCCTGGACAAGACGGAGGCCCTATTGTTCCATGGGCCCCGTCGTGGTCCACCCGCCGGCGCCTCCATAGAGGTCAACTCGGTCCTCGTACCGGTTCGGGCCCAGATGAGGTATCTGGGCCTGATTCTCGACGGTAGGTGGCTCTTCGACGAGCACTTCCGACAGCTTGGTCCCAGGCTGGTCAACGCTGCCTCCGCCCTTGGGCGACTTTTGCCCAATTTGGGTGGAGCCAGCGTCGCAACGAGACTCCTATACACGGGGGTTGTCCAGTCGATGGCGCTGTATGGCGCATCGGTGTGGGTGGCGGCTCTGACTGCCCTAAATAAGGCTCGCCTCTGGCGGCCTCAGAGGGTATTGGCGGTCAGAGCCATAAGCGGATACCGCACGGTTTCGACCGAGGCGGTGTGTGCCTTGGCTGGAACACCCCCGTGGGATTTGGAGGCGGAAGTGCTCGCCGAAGTTTATCGACGGGTGGCTGAATATCGCGCGGAGTATGGCTATCGCCCTCCGCCCGAAGAGGTACGCTAGTGGCGTGAAGCCGCCCGTCGAGCCACTATGGCTAGATGGTCGTTCCGGCTGGAGACTCCACGCGCTGGCTTTGCCGCCGTGGAGGCTCTCCAGCCGGTCATCCTTGAGTGGGCAGGGCGGCAGCACGGGACCCTTTCCTTCCGACTGACGCAGGTCCTTTCCGGGCACGGTTGCTTCGGCAAGTACCTGCACTCGGTCGCCAGGAGGGAACTGAGTCCCGCCTGCCACCACTGCGACTGCAGTGAGGACTCGGCCCAGCATACGCTGGCGATCTGCCCCGCATGGGCGTCACAGCGCGGGGTCCTCACGGCAGTCATCGGAGGAGATCTCTCGCTACCGGCCGTCGATAGCAATAGCGATAGTCGATAGCGATAGCAGTTTTAACGCGGTCGCAACCTTCTGCGAAGATGTAATCTCGCAGAAGGAGGTGGCGGAGAAGGCCCGGGAGGACGATGTCCACTCGGACCCAATCCGCCGCTTGCGAACCGGGCGGCGGAGGCGCGCCTATCAGCGCCTCATGCCACCCTGAGTGTGGCCGCGGATGGTCGGGACGGGCTTTCCCCTCCATCCGCTCCAGTGGCCACCCGCGAGGGGGCGACGTACGCGTGTGCCGTACGTCGCCTAATTAGAGAGTCCATTAGATGACGGTGCCCGCTTCTGTGCGGGCAGGTGCTGGAAGGGGTCCGGACGTGTTAATAACTGCAGTTCCCGGATTCCTCCCATCACAGGCGCAGAGTGGCACACCGTGTGGTTTTAGTCGGTTCGAGTCCGACACACCGCCCCGCCGCAAGCCCCGGTGGGGTGACGGTCCGAGGGGATTTCCACACGTTAAAAAAAAAAAAAATGGGCCTCCGGTATCCTCACGCACTCGGTGAAACACAGCGCAAGCGCTGTTTCACACCGGTATTCTGTAAGGCCGTGGTATCACTCCGGTCGAGCCAGTCCATTCGTGCCGAAGTGTGGCTCTCCCACGGTAAGACTAAGTTTGTGTAATGTAATAATATAGCTGTAAGTTTTCGTACAATTATAAATAAATAAAACAAATATTAGGTCTTTACCTATGAAATTGCCGTTCTTCAGTACTGGTCATTTCAAATAAAAAAAAGTTTGTAATGGTTCTGTATTCTAAATTCAAATTAATTTTGTTTTAAAACCATGACTTTCTATTTACAAACTCAGTCTTTTGTTTTTTGATTAGCGTTGTATTTTCATTACATTTGAACATTTTTCTTCATAATGGATACTTTAAAAATTCGTGTAATTATGGAATATGAGTTCCGTCGTGGCACCAACGCGACACAAACGGCACGTAACATCAAAAACGTTTACGGATAGAACTGTACAAACGAACGCACAACCCGTTATTGGTTTTCCCGGTTCCGTTCTGGAAATTTTGACTTGAAAAATGAAGCTCGTGGTCATCCGGAGACTTTGGTTAACAATAATGAATTAAAAGCGATTGTGGAAGCTGACGAAACTCAATCTACAGCTAACCTAGCAGCAGCTTTTAATGTAAGCATCAAAACAATATTGATTCATTTGCGACAAATTGGAAAGGTAAAAAAGCTTGATAGATGGGTGCCCCACGACCTTAACGATTGCCAGCGCAATATACGCGTCGAGACCTGCCTTGCGCTGCTCTACAGGCAAAGAAATGAAGGAATTTTGAAACGAATTGTTACGTGCGACGAAATATGGATTCTGTTCGACAATCGAAAGCGCTCAGCAAGTTGGTTAGACCCTGGTTCAGCACCAAAGCAATGCCCTAAACCAAAAATGACCCCTAAAAACGTGATGATCACTGTTTGGTGGTCTAGTGCGGGTGTGAGTCACCACAGCTTTTTACAAAACGGCATGAGCATTAATGCAGATGTGCACTGTGAAGAACTGGAGAGAATGATGGAGAAGCTTGCACATCTGCAACCAGCTTTGGTCAATCGGTCGTCCCCACTGCTCCTTCACGACAACGCGCGACCCCATACTGCGCAACAGACAGTCTCCAAGCTGCAAGAGCTGGAGTTGGAAGCTTTCCCTCATCCGGAATTCTCACCAGACCTTGCACCTACGGACTATTACTTTTCCAAAATTTAGACAACTTTTTAGTGGGTAAAAAATTCAATTCCCGAGAGGCAGTACAAAATGCCTTTGAAGAGTTTGTTGCCTCCCGTCCAGCTGATTTTTACAAGAAGGGCATCAATAAACTGCCAATGCGTTGGCAAAGATGCGTCGATTGCATGGGTGATTACTTCGAATAACAGAAATAAAAAAGTTTGAAAAAATAAGTACTTTCACTTATTGCATACAAAACGGCAATTTCATAGGTAAAGACCGATTACTTTGCATAAATTGATTCGAAAAGGAAGAGTAGAACACAAAAACCTACGAGAACACACATTTTTTTTTACCCGACAGCGAAAAAGCCAAAAGGAGGGTTATTTTTTTGATAGGCTATGTATGTATGTTCATCTGTTCCCTCATAGCTCCTCAACTACTTATAAGAACCGGACAAATGATATATCGTTAGAAGCGTCTTGATCGTCCGCTGGTTATAGGCTATATGACGTATTATTGTTACTGTTTTCTGTTTCGCCCAGATCGATGTCAGGAAGCTCGTCTGTGAGGTGGCGTGTTAATCTGATACGCGGGTCACCCGCGCTGTGATTTTCAGGTTTGTGGGTTCGTTAGGTGTATAAGTCCTTATAAAACTTCTCGATTTCAGCTAGAATCTTTGTTTTAGAGATGACAATGGTGCCTTGTGCTAATTGAAGCTTGGATAAGTCGCAACAGGAGGCCTTAGGCTTGGCAAAGACTTTTGAACCTCTATTCCGAGCAATCGAAGCATTAATTTACAGGACATAAATGATGCACTGTACATTTAATGCTTGTCTGCGAGGAACAACTGACCAAGTTACACAATTCCTCAGGTACCCATAAGAAGAGAACTTCGAGAGAAGCGCTTTGTGGCAGACCCAATCGAAATTTCTTCGAGAGCTCAATCGTTAATTTAACTTCGACTGTTAACTATTTCACATAATAACTACTACAGTAGTACTTCACTATACCCAATACTGCAATATCTAAAATTGTTCTTTTAAAATTTTCATCTTTTGCAATACATTACCTACCTAAAAAAATTTGCTTTACCTACTCGTTTTAATTTTCTAGATCGCTGCTAAAACATAAAATCATTCCAATCCAATCTCAAGCCTCCTTGTACTACACCTCGCCTGAGTGAAACGACTAAATCGTTATAATCTCATTAGGTTGTCTTATCGACGAGTTGTCGATCAGTCAGAGCACACCTGCTTTACTTTGTTTAAATAAAATTTTTGATGTTACGGTTATATGGCTGCGAACAAGTCTATTTTTATCTTCTATCTTCTATATATATAAAAGAGTAAGGTGACTGACTGACTGACTGACATACCCAGAGATCAACGCACAGCCCAAACCGCTGAAGCTCGAATCCTGAAATTTTGCATGTAGGTTCTTTTTATAACGTAAGTAATGTAAGTGAAATAGGGGTTGAAAGTTTGTATGGAAGTTCGTAATTTTTTAAGTAAGAAACATGAAACTTTACTTTTGGGCTACTGATTAAAAAAGAGTAGATACGTATTTAAGCGTTTCTGGATATTCTACCCCTAAGTCATTTTTTTATGTGAGAAACATGAAAATTTAGTTTTGGCTGATTAAAAATGAGTAGATACATTTTTAAGCGTTTCTGGATATTCGACCCCTGAGGGGGTGAAATGGGGGCCGAAACTTCGTATATAGGTTATTCTGGAAGTCTGTCGTTCTTGAAGTTACAAACATGGAACTTTATTTATGGCTACTGATTAAAAATGAGTAGATACGTATGTACGAACATGTTCTACCGGAACCGGTTGTGGTTCACGGTGCCGTTCTTGAAGTGTTTCAAAAATATGTGTGGTACCTCGGGCAGACTTTGCAGTTAAGTAGAAACAACTTCGAGGACGCGGTGAACAGGAGAATTCAGCCGGGTTGGGCAGCGTTTGGGAAACTTCGTCGGGTCTTTTCAACGTCAATCCCACAGTGCCTTAATACGAAAGTCTTCAATCAGTACGTCCTACCTGTCATGACATACGGTGCCGAAACGTGGACACTTACGACACGGCTGGTCCACAAGTTCAAAGTCACTCAGCGTGCTATGGAGAGGGTTCCGTGGGTTCAAATCCCACGTAGGACAACACTTTGTGTGATCCACAAATTGTTGTTCTGAGTCTGGGTGTTCTTTGTATCCGTTTCATGAATGTTTGTAAAGTCCCCCGCGACACAGGATTTATTCCTAGTGCGGGAGTTGTCTTTTTAAAAGAAAGAAAAAAAAAAAAAACGGGTTCTTGAGTGGAGACCGCGTCTCGGCAAACGTAGTGTAGAACGTCCACAGGCCAGGTGGAATAATGATCTGCCCAAGACGGCTGGCAGGAGCTGGATGAGAGAAGCTGAGGATCGCACCAAGTGGCGTGCAATTGGAGATGCCTATGTCCAGCAGTGGACTGC
Source organism: Diaphora mendica (assembly GCA_949125395.1). Taxonomy (NCBI): domain Eukaryota; kingdom Metazoa; phylum Arthropoda; class Insecta; order Lepidoptera; family Erebidae; genus Diaphora; species Diaphora mendica. The sequence continues at coordinate 6,970,058 of OX421319.1, forward strand.
GATGATGATGATGAGATACACATTTAAGCTTTCCTGGATATTCTATCCCTAGGTTAGACTGGAAGTCCGTCATTTTTAATTTAGTAGCCTGAAACTTTGTCTTCAGGCTTTTGATTACAAATAGATGAATATTTATATCAGCTTTTATGGGAATTCTATTCCTAAAGGGTTTTTTAATGGACTGTTGATTATAAATAAATAAGTTTAAAAACATAAACACAGTATACATAAATACTAACACAGTTTTAATTAAATACATATAATCAACTTCCAGGCGAGCAAAGCCCCGGGCAACAGCTAGTTGTAAATAAGATGATTGAATGCTATGAAATATATTTAGCTTTAATTCCGCGAGACAAATATCTCACTTACAAACAAACTTAATTCCATCACCACTTCTTAGTATGATTGCAGGTAGTTCGGCACAGATGTCTTTATGACATTGTATCGACCATTATTATAGCGCCATCGATACGGTATATAAAGGGCCGACAGCGGTGGCGCGAGCTCATTCGAGCTCAAACGCTCGACGAGTCAACATCTCCTGAGGATGCCCCGTGGAGGGGCGAAACACGTGTCGAGTAGAGGTTTGGTTGCATGGCATGCTAATTATTTCTCACTTGTTTTGTATGTGTACATATGCATGATACCCATATGTGCATGTGAGTATGCATGACGGTGGGATTTGTGCCTTGCTTTCAGACCTGGATATTTGTCTCGCGGAATTAAAGCTAAATATATTTCATAGCATTTAATGTCATGGATTTCCGCAAAGTAACGCCTGATTCCATAACTTATAATAAGATAATTGCTTAAAATTTGCAGCTGTTTTTCTATACTATAATAATCACAAATTTTAACAAAAAAAACGACTTCAATCTGGACTAAATTTAAATGGGACTATTCGGGAAGCACCAGCTTTCAAATAAAAAAATCATCAAAATCGGTTCACCCAGTCGAAAGTTATGAGGTAATAAACATAAAAAATAAATGAAAAAAATACAGTCGAATTGAGAAAATCCTCCTTTTTTGAAGTCGGTTAAAAAGTATTTATGTTGATTACAGCATCAAAATTAATTTATTTATTACTTGTTACAGATACTTTCTGGTAGGAATATGGTTCCTTTTCATAGCATGTAAAAGCATACAATTTACGCCAAATTTATGTATGAATGTACAAATCCATCATCACACAATTGTCCAGAGATTGTGTATGTGGGCGTATGACGTAATTGTACATGCATGTTTTCGTAAGATTTACTTACCTTACAATACTAAAATAGGGTATACGTTGTATAAGTGTTAAAATACAGTTATAGAGTTCTCTCAAAAACTTCAATCTCTTCTTGCACTCCAAAAAGCTGTAGTAAAAATGAATTTTAGACGAAATTTCGTACTTTCTGAAATTCTTAATTTTCATTGTAATATTCCAAATAAGTAAATAATTATGATAATCAACTTTACATGAATTAAATGAAAAAAATATTGAATACTCACAAAGGTAAGTCAGTAAGTTTGTCACTAAAATAAAAATGAAATAATAAATAATCCCAATATGTTTTATTACATTTCTATTTACATTTGAATTTGGGATTAATAAAGTACCAAATACTAAATATATATGTAGTATAAAAACATTACATCTCTTCTTCAATTAATTATTGTGCGCGCTATTTACAACGAAAATACAAATTGTGTTCCAAATCCATTGTTGTGAATGAAAATATTATGAAACAAAAGAAATGAAATTCACAGCATGAATGCTGTAAACAAATGTACAAACAGCGATGAATAGTTTATGTTACTGAAACGTCTTATAACTGTGATTTTGATAAATGGCAAAACCTTGAATTTTTAGCATTAAATAAAAAATTATAAAATAACTATTGTACATTTCCAGCGAACAATCATGACTTTAATTTTATTTTTATTCTAGGTGTATGCTTCCACTCAAACAAGACAATCTTATGTAGATAGGTTTTCGAAGTGAAATCTTTTTTAGCCGCGTTGAGCACTTTTTGGTAGGGGAAAATCTTATGAGTTCGCGTCAGCTACATGCTAATGTTCGATGTTGAAAATTTTTATTTAAACATGAAATTTCTAATTCTACACATTAATTTTGCAAATAAAATGCTAAGTTATAAGTTTTCACTTATATCGGCAGTCCTTATGACAGCCAATTTTTTTCTTATTTTTAGATCCGTGTAAATAATACTAACTGACTCACGCAACCTCGTCTGCTGTTGCCCGTAGCGTGATCTTATACAGCGTGAACAAAGTTGTTTACAAATAAAAGGTTATAGTGAGCCAACATTGAAATAGACATTCTGTCGCATACTTTTTTTTAGATCTTTTTGGGAAACAATTCTCGGAATGGGAAATCGTATTAAAATATTTTGAAAAGTGAAAAGTGATAAAACAAGCTCTGCCAAACATTAAGATTTAGATTTTGAAATGATTTACAACCCGCTTCAAAGATTGTACTTTTCTATATTTGCTCAGTTCTCTTTCGTATTTGTCATCAATACAAACAGAATGTGCCACAACCAAGCGTGCCAGGCTAGTTGTTAATAAAGCCAGTATGCAATTCACATATTTTGGTTTATAATATTTCATCCGAACCAAAGCAACTTGAACTACAAAAATCTGTTTTCCGTGTGAACAAAAGCTCTATCGGAACTCTAATTAGTGTCTTATCGTGGTCTTATCAGAGTTTCTATTCACAAGGACAATGAACGTTCAGGCACTGTCACGGGCACGGTCCTGATGTGTGTGAATCATGTATAGATTCTGAGCTCAGTCTATTAATCAGAAGGTGAGGTGATGTTTACCCGACAACAGTTAACACACTAGTGTCCATTCAGCTGACAAGATTACTTGGCAGAATAACACAGACAATAACAACACTACCTTTGGGGTAAATTTATATAAATTTTTACTTGTGTGCAATATTTTTAGGAAATTTTATTTTATTGCAGACTAAACTACATATATCGATTCACTCAGAATTAACTGCGGAAAAAAGTTAATATCGCCAAGTACCTGGGTTGTAGATGTCTATTAACAGCTCCACACAAAAAATCTAAATTCAACCTTATCATAATAGACTTAACCTGAGTGCACCCTAATAAAATAAAAAAAAGGTTCTGGGGAAGATGTAGAAGCTCTAAAAATCATATTATACCTTTGTTTACCATTTTTAATGCAAGTACAAATATTATTTTCATTAAATAACATTGAAAAAAAAAACTGTTTCACATATATGTTTTGTAATAGGTATAGTTTTAACAGTTATACTAACGAAGACTTGTAATTGTAAGGTACATAGTTTGTATAAAAAATAAATATTAGAATAATTAATTAATAAGTATTAGTTCACAAATTAATGTTTTTTTCTCCACCTCACGATTAGTCAGTAATTTAATAAATCGGTAGACTACATCCTTGTTTTAGTAAAATTTAAAATAATATTTTTTTAGAACCGAATGAATGCAAATTAAAGTTTTCCAATTCGGTTCTTCACTTACTTTTTAATGAGAATAAAGCCTTGCGGTGTAAATATTAATGGTATAATGCTAAGGATTTTTAAATTATATCTACAAGATTTTTTTATAAGCCATATCCGAAATTATAAATAAATTTAACTAGCGAATCAAGTACAGCGAAACTAGGTATTCAAAGATTACGAATTGTTTTAATGCATAATATACAAATGTTAAACAGGGCGCACTGTAACACTTCGATATTTTCGCTTCCGTAGTGAAATATTACTCAGTGTACACCCGGTTTAACTAGACAACTGAGAAGGTTAAGTCACCTTTGTGTTTCGTGCGATCATCAATCTTTTATCCAAATTGAAGTAACAAGAAGGCTTCGCAGTAAGTTAAATTTATTTTCACAGTTTTGTCAATCTGTTGACACTTTGAGAATGGACAAACGGTTGGCTATATTGTTTATTGTATAGGAGGCAAACACGTGGTGTTGAGTATTGCTCATGTAATGCGTCCGTTGTATTTTGCCCACAATTTATATGTTCTACGTCTCTTTTAAGGCTTTAAAAAAAAAACAACGAAGTAAAGATATTACTATTTGCAGCGAGTCTTCACTGCACATCATCTTAGTATCAGTCGGTAGGGATTTTTCTGTAGAAGATTAGGTCCATAAAGAAATGCACCAGAAGAAAAAATCATTGCGCTGTGTTAAAATACTATACTATTTCCATTTCTTTATTTTGTCGATGACAGTTCTAATTTGATAGTTGTAGTGTTGTTACCAAATAAGTAATGATATCGATCGCATATATTTATTATGTTTTGAACAAAGACAAATACAACAAAAACATTCAAATATATTTTTGCAAGCTGGGAACACTCAATAACCCACCACCATTTTGTGTTTGTTTTAATCTGTCACTCGCAACAGGACCGTCGTGCTTTAAAGTCACTACATTTCCGTTCGCTGAGTTTTTTCACTTTTCCATACATACGTTACGTTGTGCATTTTGAGTTCCTCCGTGTTGATTGCTGCCCAGCTGTCAAATGTCAAAATGCCGAATGCGGAATTACTTTGAAGCAGAGTATCAAAATGGTGGCCCGCTATCACCACTGTCGCAAGTGCGAGAGCGTGTTTAGGCCGCATTAGGAATTAGTGGACCTACAATTTCAAAAATTACTACCGGTACAAGCGGCACACAGGAAAATAAGCTTCGTACGCCGAAGAAAAAACGCCAACCACGTCGTGTGACATCAGTTGACAACTTCGACGCTGTCGCTATTCGCCGTCATGAATATGACTATTACTTGCGCAAAGAAATTACAACACTTAAAAAACTTGTTGTTTATTTACGTGGATGTGGTTTGTTCCATGGCCAAAAATCGACATTTAGCTTGGTTTTGAAAGAAATTGGATTTTCTTATAAAAAATCGAACAAACGTAAAATATTGATGGAGCGTCACGACGTTGCTATGGCTCGCTGCGAATTTTTGAGCGAAGCCAAAAAGATATCAGACTGGTCAAATGTTATTTTCACTGACGAGACTTGGTTAAATGCAAATCAAACACTATCTAAGAACTGGACTGACGACACCGCCGCTTCCACTAGTTCAGAGCCAATGGGAAAAGCAGAACGCCTTATCATATGCCATGCAGGGTCTACGAAAGGATTCGTGTCAGATGCTTTACTGGCCTTTAAATCCAAGAAAACAGTGGACTACCGCGAAGAAATGAACGCGTAGATTTACGAAGGATGGTTTAAAGAAAAAATATGCAATTTAAGAAATGGTGCAATCTCTGGAAGAACCATCGATAATTATTATGGACAATGTTACATATCACTCCAGACAAATTGATAAAATGCCGACGCAGGCCAATAAAAAACAAGAGATAATTGACTGGCTCCAACGTCATGGAGAAATTGTGGATAATACTTTATTAAAAGTACAATTTATTAGTGAATATATTAAAATCAAAAAAAGGCTCCCTTAAAGATATATTACCGACGAAATAGCTGCCAAATGTGGTCATTGGGTTCTTCGACTTCCGCCGTATCATTGCCAGTACAATGCTCTAGAACTAATATGGGCACAAAGCAAACGACACGCCGCTCGAAACAATACCCATCCCCCTTTAACGGCAAACAAGATGTTAGATTTATTAAAAAAAAAGCGTCGGATTGGGAAATTCATGTGGCGTTCGATAATATAGAAGTACAGGAACTCATAATATATTTTAGGGAGAGCTCATCGATTGACAGTGACGCACCAAATTTTGATTAAAATAAATAAATAAAGAATCAACATAATATAATTACATCTTGTAATGAAATGTAATATTAGTTAATAAATTTGTACAAAATTATCCGGCAATAGTTTAGTTTCTTACACTTTGTAAAAAAATATCGGATCTGTTATCGTATTACGTTTATCGATAGCTCCATCCCTATGAGTTTCCATCCATCTGCTATGACCTTGTACGTGCGTAATCGTCATATTTTTATTAAATAATGTATACATCATGTAAAAAAGACGCTCGTTCAAGTTTCCACAAAGAGCTGTCATCGAGAAAATAAAGAAATGGAAATAGTATAGGAGATGCGGGTTCAACGTTATATTACGAGTCAACTTATGACTTATTATTTGAATATATGCTTTAAGTAGTCAAAGATAGCCTAAATATTAACCTGGACGAAGAACCGTTTTCAAGAACTAAAGTTAATTCTTTTAACAAAAAATCGTTCCAAAATAAGTGATCGACCTCACGAATGTCAAATGAGAATTGATCTTCTGGTCTAAAATATCTCAACAGGTACCGTTTTTCGGAAACCTATACATCTATACAAATAAATAATACCGATGTGTCCGTTTTTAATTTCAATTACCAACTTTTCGCTAAACGCATATGTAAGTAACGGTACTAATACATAAAAAATCTGTTTATTTCTTCAGGCTAATCTTAGAAACGGCTGGGCTGATTTTGATGGGACTTTCACGGGCACCTGATGATATAAGGAGTTCTCTAAGCTACTTTTATTTTTGACTAACTTCGCGGGTAACACCACGGGGCACAATTAGTTAATGCTATAGTTTGCATAAGGCGAAGTGATTTCAGCCGGTTTCGTAAATATTCAATAATTGAATTTTAGCTTCAACGAAAATGTATTATTGTCTAGTTTATTTAAAACTATAAATATACTGCATTTTCTGATTCTTGATTTTTATGTAGTGCTACATCACAATATATTTATTTTCATTTGTTCATCTTATTATGATTGTTGGATATATTAATGTTGGTACACTTTGTTATTCAGTAAGAATCAAGAATTTATTTAGAAATAAATAAACACAATCAGTATTGTTATCTTGTACGTTTATTTTGAAGTTAAGAGCTGAATTAAAAGGGTTTGAAAGGGAGTATTTTGGGTATATTATAAATTATCGAAGTTGACAGGACGTGGAGTTTTTATTGCAGGCTTATTGCGATAAAAATATGGAAGAAACTCACGAACAAGTTAAAGTTACTGCAAATAAAACACATCAGCTTTGTATCTAAATTTATCCTCTTGAGGGCGACTATAACTTCAGCTAAAAAAATTGTTAAGGCATACTTGACTCGAGGGGCAATTCACGAAAAAGCTCAATCGTATTAATTGTCCCGCGAATAACAAGGCTTTTTGTAAGTAGGAGAGCGGGGTTGTACCGCTGCGCGACGGTCGATCGCGAAAGGGAGGGGGTGGTCGGTAGTAGTCAGTGTCTAGCTCTCGTGTCGGTAATACCGTGCGCTTGGCGCTCCGCGGCTGTTCACACGCGGTATGTAGCAAAAAACAGTCAGCACTCTACAGGTGCCGTGATAGCCTGCCACATGATAAATGACAGTGTACTTTTGACTCGACTGCCGTGCCCGACGGGTTGAATAGTAGGAAATAGGCAATACGAATCAACAATCTTTTGTTTATTTTTGTTACCATTTTTTCATCGCTAGCGCGTTTCAGTGAGCATTACGTAAGTGAATATTTTTAGTAACATTATTTTAGAATAAATGTTATTATACAAAATTATACTCAGTTCGCAATTTGAATAAAGTTGAACTTTGACGTTTAAGAGAATACAGGCTGGAAACTTGAATGAAAAGTTTCGTGTTGTTTAGGTTGAAAATCGCGTAATTGTTTACTGCGCATGACCTGCGCAGGAGGTACTACAAGTACCTATCTATAAACTATATCACCTGTATTGATATAGCTAACAGGGTTAAGGCGAATTTCCTCTGACCTAGATTTTATTTTACGATGTTGCACATCTAAGAGGAATGTCATATATCATAAAATGCGGTGGTACTTTATCCTATTTTACCTGCAGGCATTCCAAGTTTCTAGCTTTACTTATTCATAAATATCTAGAATATGCATCGAGCTTTAGAATCAATCTGGTTAAAGTTATGTTGATTTAATATTATTGATAGTAAGGAAATAAAGCTTTTCATTTAAGTCTTTTTGGATGCACATTAATACAAAAAAATATAAATTTGAATTCAATACCCTAATCTTATATATAAAATTCTCGTGTCACAATGTTAGTTAGCACATTCCTCTGAAACGGCTGGAGCGATTTTTATGAAATTTGGTGTGCATATCGGGTAGGTCTGAGAATCTTTTTTTTTTTTTCGTTAATCGACCAACATCTATTTTTTATACCCCAATTTTTTTTTGCAATACAACGTTTGCCGTATCAGCTAGTATTATATAATATTTTGGCTTTCCCTTCCTTATGTAAGATTTTTAATACAAAGTATCAATTTTATTCACAAACTCTTACATTGACCACACTAGGAAACTAGGTTAAATATTTAAAATATAATATAGATCTTGAGAGAAAAAAAGTATTATGTATTTTTTTTTTATGGAATAGGCGGGCAAACGAGCAGACGTATCGCCTGATGGTAAGCGATTACCGCCGCCCATGGACACCTGCAACACCAGGAGCGTCACAAGTGCGTTGCCGGCCTTTTCGGGATGGAGAGGGGAGGTAGGGGTAGGGGATTGGGGTATGGACCTCTGGTATCCTCACTCATTTGGTGAAACACAGCGCAAGCACTATTTCACACCGGTTTTCTGTGAGGCCGTGGTATCACTCGTGTCGAGCCGGCCCATTCATGCCGAAGCGTGGCTCTCCCACGGTAGACAGTATAGAGAGACCATGGATCGTTTCATTCATAAAGTAGGTAAAGTAAAATATTTGGGAGTTGTACCTACTATGGCGTTTCGCATATCCTCTTTACTTTTGTTTTACTCATTCATCATTAGTTACTACATAACAATATAAGGGGCTTGAAACCTACAAGAATAACGGAATTTAAATAACATGTCTCCCGAAGCGACAACACTTGTGTTCAAAATAATAGACTAATTTAGTATTCAAATACTAAATTTAAATAGTTACTAGTTTTTGCTCGCAGCTCCGCTCGCGTTTATGTCGGTTATCGCCTATGTGTTATTCTGATGTATTAGCTATATTACTGTAAAGTTTCATCCAAATTCGTTCAGTAGTTTTTGCGTGAAAGAGTAACAAACATTCATACACCCATACTTACAAACTTTCGCGTTTATAATATTAGTAGGATTTGTGTCGAGGGTTTTTTAAATTTAATTTTTATTGAGTTACACATTAAAACTGATCATGATTTAGGCGTATTGACATCAATGATATTTTTAAAAGGTTTTTAGCTGACCCGCGTAACTGTTTCATTTTCAGAGGATCCGTTGGCCAGATCCATGGATCTAATGAGAATCTATTTTTTGTAAAAAGGTATTGCTATAAAAACGAATATCGCTTTAGACATTTTAACAGTGAATATGGCTTTTTTGAGTTCCTGACTCTTGTCTTGATGAAAAAAAAATCATGCGTTAAAAGAGAGAATGAAGCAACGAACGTAAAGATTGGGGATGAGTGGCAAAATCGAAAATATTTTATCAAAAGTAAGAATAGATGTATTTTATGGATTAATTTTCACTAATCAACATTTTGAAATAAGGATTTAATGAAAAATAAAATCGTCACTAGATGAATCATAGATCTGGCCAATGGATTCTCTGAGAACGTACGAATAAAAAAATCTCAGTAGATCTTGAAATTACGATTTATTGAGAAATAATATTCTCATGATACATATCATGGATCTGCTCAATAGATCCTCCAAGAATAAAGCACGTAACTTCATCTGCGTCTATTTTCTATCATGCTTGGCTCCTATTGATCTAAGCGTGATGTTAACTATCGTATCTTCTGCACGCCAGCAAAACACACATTAAAAAAACATGAAAATCGTCTAGATAGCTTCGGAGTTCATCGTGAGCAAACAACGTGATTATATATATTTATTAGATTATTACTCTAAGATATCAAATTGTATTCAAACGATTGTATTTATTACAAGCTTTTTATTAACTTGCAATGTATGTATGTATGCATGCTTGCATGTTCGGGTGGAATTTTCTACTCAATTTTGAAGCAGATATCTTCAACCGATTTTTCTGAAATTTTGCAAGCATATATATACAGCGTGACAATACAATATTATAATGACCTGGAGTTGATCTGATGCTGAAGCTGGAAGGTGGCCATAGGAACTCTGTAAAGAATCGTCGCATCATCATCGAGTTTGGACTCGTTTTATTCGTCTCGAGGCATTCCAGTAAAAGCTTGTTTTTAAAAAGCTTTTTAATTTAATTTATTATTTTACAACACATAACAATATTTTATACGCAAAGAGCGTCGCCCGATTTTCGAGATAACCAGTCTTTAGTCACGCACTTCCAGTAGCTCAGGGAAGGTAGATTGGTGTCCTCTTTACTGAAACAAACTGTGGAGGGAACGGGTGATATGTCCCTCCAACACAAAGGAAGGATCCTCCGACCAGGTGAGGTGATCATGCCTGGCGGGCCAACTGCCCAACAGTTGATGTTGGGATGTTGTATATATGTTAATGTGCGCGAGAACTTTCACTGCGCGATTCAGGATTGGTAGTTTCTAAGTTTCCTTCGTTACTCCGTAGTTCGACGTATCTTCGATAGATGACGCTGTAGTATGTTATGTTGCGCTGTATGTGAAGGCCGCCACAAACGGATACTTTTATTTTTAATTTTACTTTATTGTAATTCTTTATTAGGTTTATCAATTTCCACGTTAATAGACATATCGTGTGTACATCTAAAGATATATGTATCCGTATTATAGAAGACACAATTTATTTTTGTTTTGGATCTAAACATCGCAATCGCAAATGAAGTCTCAGTATTACCATTATCATGGGAATACAAAATAAAGGGCTTTAGATTTGATTACTTTTGTTTTCTTTGATGGGACAAGGCGTCTGGTATAATGTTTAATTGAAAATGTATTTATGCTTTATAAATAATATCTATAGTCTTTTGTCGTTATAGACAAAAGACCGTACCAACCGTAATATTATGCGTATAGGCTTTCTCTTTTTAAGCGGTTTTATTTACCTAATATTATATTTGAATACTTTTTTAGCAGCCTGATCAATCGAAAGGACCAATCATTCCCCCAGGTCAACAAAACGTGTTGCTATGAGTATAATGGAAAAGGATTTGTCTGGATTTCATGTAATCACTGGAAAAGATTGCAATCCTGTTCTTGTTTTAAAAAAGGTAAACCAAGACAATTCAATATACTGAAGAAAAATTGAAGAGTACTAGGGCTTCCTAGTACTCTGGTAGTACTATTTATGTAATTTGGCAATTTAGACATATTCACCAACTCAGAAAATTTAAAAAAAATGTTAAATCTACAATGTGGCTAGAATTCTTGATGTAAATGTTGCAAAAATGTATCTTCTCTTTTTAACCGACTCCAAAAAAGGAGGAGGTTCTCAATTCGACCGTATATATATATTTTTTAATGTGTGTTCGCGGATAACTTCGTCGTTTATGAACCGATTTTAATGATTCTTTTTTTAATGGAAATGAGATATCCCAACGGTGGTACCATGATAAGGGCACTAAAATCTGACGGCATCTAAGAGAAATCTAGTCGAACCTTGAAGTCTTATTATACTTTGTTGAAATTTTACTTGTATTAAATAGTTACTTTTAAGAAATCTGAAGCATATCCATACTAATATTATAAATGCGAAAGTAGCTCTGTATGTCTGTCTGTCACGCTATCATGGCTAAGCCGTTACATCGAATTTAATGAATTTTGTCAGGAAGATACTTTGATTCTTGAGGAAGGACATAGGCTACCTTTTACCCCGATAACCGTAACATACACCGCAGGTGGACCCACGAACATAAGCTAGTTTTAAATAAAAATTACACTTTATTTACAAACATCTGAATAAATCGGCTCTTGTTCGATTTCATGTAGTTTACTCAGAAACCTGATAAATGAAAAAGAAAATAACAATAACACCAAGTTGAACAGATGAAGGTTTATTTATGTATGCACAGCAGTCTATTAAATAAGAAGTTAGCCGTATCCATGATATGGATACAAACTTGGATTTGAACAGAACTCTTGAGAGTGGATAATTAATTCAAGGCACGACGGAAAAGTCGCAACCTGCCGACGTAGCGGGTGCATTTGTAAGTAATTTTAACCTGTCATGTCGTAGGAAGTGCAATTTCATTTCGGCTGTTTTCTTAACTTTTCAAATGTTTTTAATGGCATATGGCAAATGGGTCGCCTTATGGTGACTACGTAACCCATATATACCTACAACTCAAGAGTCATAAATACGTTCCCGTCCTTTAAGTCACTCCTCCTCTCCCCAGAAAAAGGAGGAAGGACAGGTGTTGGACTCCGGTAATCTCTCTCACTTGGCGAAAAGCAACGAAATAAATTTTTCTCATCGTTTTTCTGTGAAGTTTTGGTATCACTCTGGGAGGAGACTACAGGTCCCTCCCACTACAAGAATGTTTTTTTTTGGGATTAAATCCTTATAGTATAACAGATCATTGTGCCTCAGCTCTTCTTACTCCCTAGCATTAAAGAAATATTGCTATATAGTTCCAGATGCCCACTTGGGGCAGACTTCCAGCGTATACTGAATGGAGTCTTAGATTGTGTAGTGTTGGAATTGTAACGTACTCCCTCGTCCAGTACCTGTGTCAGTCGGAATGTGACACGATCTCTCTCTCAATTACATACATATATACACACACTAATTCTTTGTAACTAAAATATGCACCAACTGATTAATTACTTATCAAGAGTTGAAAAATATTTGCTATAAAATAAATGACCAACTTGCGGATATCAAAATGTTTAAAGCATTAACCTTTTCTTCCTAACGAAAAATATTTAAAACTCACAGTTTTCGAGAGCGCGAAGCTCGTGTCTAAGTGGTAAGTGTGATAACTGAGTAGATTAACACACTGCAAAGTCATACAATATATGTGATTATCGCCACACATTTACGGGTCGTTGGAGCTGTAAAAAGTCCTATAGAAGTATTTTAAAGAATTTTGATATCGCCTAGTACCTACTTAGGTTGTGGAGGTCTGATGGCAGTTGTCTACGTTATTAACGAAGTTCAGCCATATGGTAGTAGACTCAAGGCCGACGCGACCACAACTTAGTTTGAAAAAAATAAAGGCTATTTGGGGGTAAAAAAGGGTATTCTGTTATTCTATTTCAAAATCTGTATTTGAATATTATGTTATTTTGTTTAATATTTTGTTTTTATTAACATTGTAAAACAATAACGAAATATCTAAGTGTTATTTATTTAGGCGAAGCTAGCGCAAGTAGCTTTGTTTACAAAGTCCCGAAGAACAAACCGCTTTATTAATTTAAAGTGGATTGATTGATGTTTTGATAATTGTTGAAGTTTCAAGGGTCGAAAAGTTATCATTGTGACTGGGTTTTCGCTTTCGAAAAATCATAGGCAGGAAAATGTTACTGTTTTCTTAACAAAGAATGTTGACTACTCTTAATTTTTTTTGTACAATAACATGAAGAATATTTTTAAAGTATATACTACTATTTATGTTACAGAAATATAAAATTGATCTAAATATAAATTGAACTAATTTTACACATTAATTTTACAATTTTTAATGATGGTGGTATTCGTCCGACTGCCGTGGGGTGTACGTTGCGGCGTATGGTAGCCAAAATTTTCTGCAAATACATATTACAGTACCGAACTTGCAGCAAAATTCCAAACAGAGCATCTTGATGTTGGCTCGAAAGGTGGTTGTGAGGCTGCCATATACGCCCTGTCCACATATCTTGGCAGCGGGAAAGGGGAGGTGATCTTGAAGGTTGACCTGAGGAATGCTTTCAATTCTGTAAATACTTTGTTGACACAAGCCAAAATTAAAACCCCTAAAATTTTCTTTGGCAATGTTATAGATATCCAACAAAATTTATGTATATAAGGACAATCTTTTAGACTCTGCCGTTGGATGTCAAGAGAGTGAGTCATTGGGACCAGTTATCTTCAGTTTAGCAATACATCCCATTATAGAGCAGATACATAGTTTTTATGGGTTCACAAGTACCTTTATGGGTTCTATCCGCATCTGTACCCATCACTTTTTGTTCTCGGCATGGTAGGTCTTAACACATTGGCATTGCGACGTAAGTGTGCTTTAATGGTACATTACTATCTATTATTTAACCATAAAATTGATAATGCAAACGCATTATCTCGTTGTCCGTTATGGGTACCAAACCAGTACACCCGGCTACGCTCTTGCCGTCTCCTCGCTGCGCCGCGGGTGCGAACGCTTACGGCACAATACGCTCCCACTAGCCAGGCAGTTAGATTGCTCAACTCCCTGATTGCTCAGTATCCGGATGTTGATTTATTCTCTACTAAATTGAGTACATTTGTCACATTTTGTATGCTTTTTTTAGATAATAAGTTTTGATAATGACGGGCCTGTTGCTCTAGTGGTTGGTGATCATGACTGCTGAGCGCCGCAGGTCGTGGGTTCGATTCCTACTCGTGACAAGCTTTCGTGTGACGAACACGATCGTTAGTTCTGCGTCTGGGTGTAATTTACCTATAATATGTATATGTTTGAAATGTGTTTGTCAGTTGTCTGATTCCCTTAGTGCGGGCTTTGCCTGGCTTGGAATCGGACGACAGTGAGTGTGAATTGCTAATGAAATCTTATCATTAATTATCATATTTGTAACAACAATGTTGTAATGGCTCGCTACACGTATTGGGTAACTGTAAGTGTAGCGAGCAGTCGATATAAATAAATAAAAATAAATAAATAGTTAGATGCGCCGATAGTCTTGTCGTTCCCGTTTATTTTTATTTAAGAGATCTTTATCAGAAGGCATAGTTCGGCTATCTGAAAATCTGCGTTTGTTACCCCTGTCTACAAGAAGGGAAATAGATCCAACGTTGACAACTGTCGCCCTATTTCAAAAATGTGTTTGTTTTCTAAAATACTTAAACCTTTAGTACATACAAGCGTCTACGGGGTAGTAAAAAGTATTATCGGTGAGGAACAACATGGTTTTCTTAAAAACCGCTCCACAACCCTTAACCTGATTCTCTCGCATGAATTTGTCTCTAGTGGCATGGAACAGGGCGCACAGGTGCATGTCATATACACTGACTGACTATAGTAAATGCTTCGACAGAATAGATTATAAGTTGCTTTTGCAGAACTTATTAGCCGCTGGAATTCACGGTGATTTATATAGATGGTTTAAGTACTTCTTATATAGAAGGGTTACGCGTCTGACTGGCAAATTATCCCTGCCGGGGTTCCACAGAAATTCATTTTAGGACATTTGTTGTTCGTTTTCTTCGTGGCTGACATCAAGAGATGCTTCGAACATTCTTACATCCTTCTTTATGCTGATGACATGAAAATTCACAAAAAAGTGAAAAAAAACTGTCTGACTTATTAGATTTGAAATGTACAGTACATTTAAAATCTAATAAGTCAGACTGTAACTGTAAAGCCAATAAACTTCATCTTAATGTTACCAAATGTTATCGAATCACGTTCTCCCGAAAAACATCTACAATTGGTGCTGGCTACACATTGAATCAGCAGCGGATCAGCATAGTTGATACTGTTCGAGATCTGGGAGTTACGCAAGATAGCAGGCTAATATACGACTAATACATTGATAGCACGGTCAATAAAGCGTCAAAAACCCTTGGGCTTCATTATGATAACCACGACCTGCCTGCTTCCGTACTATTAAACCCATAAAGGTTTTGTACTGTTCCTTTGTGCGCAGCCTGCTGAAGTATGCATAGCAAATTTGGAACCCACCACACGAAATTTATAAGTCTCGTACTGAGGGGATCCAAAAGAAATTTTTGCGATATTTAGAGGCACAGTAATTCTAATAGGATTACACTCATCGTTGCAGACGATACCATTTCCTTCCACTGGAATATAGGCATCGCTAATATCGGTTATAGCGGTAAAAAGTAGCCTATGTGTTATTCTGATGTATAAGCTATATTACTGTAAAGGTTCATCTAAATCTGTTGAGTAGTTTTTGCATGAAAGAGTAACAAACATCCATCCATCCATCCCTACTTACAAACTTTCGCGTTTATAATATTAGTATAGATATGTCTTAGAAGTTTCGAAGGTGCATTGAGATTTAGTTTATTTAAAAGCTCTGGACAGTTTACTTTACTAGACGCTATTTTTTAAATGTAAGAAATATCTGTAATGTTTCTTCTGTCAGACAGAGGTAATAAATTAATTTGCTTGCATAAGTCTCGATAACGAGAGGTCATAAAGGGGAGTTTTAATCGAAAACATATGTATTTTATTTTAATTATTTCAGTTCTCGTAATGTAGCAGCCGTATTGGGGGTTCCATATTTCGGATCCATATTCCAGTACACTTTTTACAAAGTTACAATAGAAGATCTTCCAGGTTTTGGCTCTTTTAAAACAGACCGAATTACGACAGATAGAACCAAGAGCTTTAGAGGCCCTAGATATAATAGCGTTGAAATACCCATCGAATAAGAGCTTAGAGTCATGAGTCACGCCTAGATCTCTTACATATTCATTTCTCGAGAGACCTTGTCCTTTTATTTTGTAGATAGAATCTACGATCTGGTTTATTTCGGGTGAAAGTCACCATTCAGTTTTTGAGGGGTTGAGGTCTAAATTGTTCATGTGGCAATAATGAACTAGGCGCCCGAGATCAGATTGGAGTTTCTCCACATCTGCGGCCGATTCTATAGTTACAAAAATTTTCATGTCATCAACAAAATATAAGAGCTTAGAATGCTTGAAGCATTTATAGATATCATGAATATGATAAAGAGGAAAGGTGGGATCAGGGAACTTTGAAAAATACCCCTAAATTGTCTACCCAGCTAGAAGTATAGTTGTTAATGACTACTGCTTGTTTCTCTTTTTAATATAGGATGAAAACCATGATCAAATGGAGAAGACAATGCACATTCGAGTAGGAAGTGCGCATGTATTTCTCTGGGCCTGCGAATTTATTGGGGTCTAGGTTGGACAAGTGTTTCGACCTAGGAGTTTTTATTTCGATACTATGGATATATGGGCCATTAAATGTCTGTGATTGATGTGAACCTATGGGACTAACTGGGTCGCTTGAACTGACTTTAGTCTGTTGAGCCGGCCGGTTCATGCTGAAATCAACGTGGCTCTACTACCTTGAAATCAGCTTTCACACCTCTAGACAACATTTTAACTGAGTTCAAATGTTATCAATTAAGGTTGTCTTATATAATTAATTGTATAATTATAATAAATGGGTACATCTCGTACATGGCAGTCTTATACCAAACACGGCAGACCAAACTGGTGGTAAACAAATTTATGTACATATTACAAAATATATGTGTATGATTACTCTTAAATGTATTTAATTATGGTCATCACACAATTTTTTATCCTAAGTGATTGCACTTGAATTGACAAACAAACGGCCTCTAAGCTTGCTGATCAAGATGACTTTTAAGTTACTAATCAGTTATCATTTACTATATCGATAAACTAGGTGCTTATTAATCACCTATTGTAAGTAAATAAAGCTACATTCAATAAAAGTTATTACAGTAGTAGCAGTATCATCGCTAGTTTCAAAAATAGCAATTACCTTCACAAATTACGTGAAAAAATTGATCTGTTATCGCTAGTCTACATAACTGTAGAAAGCGCCACGCTCGTTCCGAACCAGCGCAGGTGCGGTAGCGTTCATAATTATTACACACTGACACGTCTAATTACGACCACGGTCTATTTTCCCGTTTGTTTTCCACTGAACATATTATACACACATACACTAGATGGGTTTTCTGTGAGTATGGAGTTGAATGAAGGTAAATGAGGTAACATATTTTAACTTTTAGAGTACATAATCTAAACCAAATATGCAACAATTTAAAGTTTCACAGTTTCATATCTGTTTGTCTTTTTTTTATGTAATAAGGGCAAACGAGCAGACGTATCGCCTGATGGTAAGCGATTACCGCGACACCAGAGGCGTCACAAGTGCGTTGCCGGCCTTTGGGGGATGGAGGCGGGGGATGGAGGAGATAGGAGAAGGGGTTGGGGTATGGGCATCCGGAATCCTCACTCACTCGGTGAAACACAGCGCAAACACTATTTTACACTGGTTTTCTGTGAGGCCCTGGTATCACTTCGGTCGAGCCGGCCCATTCATGCCGAAGCGTGGCTCTCCCACGGTTTTATATTGAAAATACACCATTGTAGACTTACGACATCGGGTAAGATATGAGTTTAATTACCCCCTGTATTACTAACCTTAAACCAAAGGTGATCTTATTATTTCGATAATGTATAATATCGCACCTTTGAAAGGACAAAAAAATAATCACGTTGCATTCTTTTCCTTGTTAGGGTTTCGTGCCAAAGGCAAAAAACGGAACCCTTATAGATTCTTCATGTCTGTCTGTCCGTCCGTCTGTCTGTCTGTCCGTCCGTATGTCACAGCCACTTTATTCAGAAACTATAAGAACTATACTATTGAAACTTGGTAAGCAGATGTATTCTGTGAACCGCATTAGGATTTTCACACAAAAATAAAAAAAAACTATAAATTTTGGGGGTCCCATACATAGAACTGAAACTCAAACATTTTTTTTTCATCAAACCCATACGTGTGGAGTGTCTATGGATAGGTCTTTAAAAATGATATTGAGGTTTCTAGTATCATTTTTTTGTAATCCGAATAGTTTGCGCGAGAGATACTTCCAAAGTGGTAAAATGTGTCCCCCCCCCCCCCCTATAACTTCTAAAATAAGATAATGATAATACTAAAAAAATATATCATGTACATTACCATGCAAACTTCCACCGAAAATTGGTTTGAACAAGATCTAGTAAGTAGTTTTTTTTTAATCAATACTAATATTATAAAGCTGCAGAGTTTGTTTGTTTGAACGCGCTAATCTCAGGAACTACTGGTCCGATTTGAAAAATTCTTTCCGTTTTGGATAGTCCATTTATCGAGGAAGGCTATAGGCTATATTTTATTTTCCAAAAAATTAGGAATCTATAAGAAAAATGCTATTTTGTAACCCAAGGTGGGAAATCGAAAACCTATTTTTGCGTGCGCTGCAGAAGCTATTGACAATAGAACAAAATAATGTATTACGGGTTTGTAGGTTCCATTAAGATCTACAAAAAAGTCCGCGAGAGCACATATCTAACTATCATGGTTTAGTCATAAGACGCTAAGAGTTGGTACCTAATAATGAGTTATTTGCCAAAGAGTTTTTATCAACATAATACCTTTAATCTTTATCCAAATAAATGTGTTGTTGATAATATGAGTATTAGATCTTAGAAGAGTATAATAAATATCTATACTAATATATAAAGCTGAAGAGTTTGTTTGTTTGTCTGAAGCGCTAATCTCAGGAACTATTGGTCCAATTTGAAAAATTCTTCAGTGTTAGAGCCCATTTATCGAGGAAGGCTATATATTTAGCCTATAGCCTTCCTCGATAAATGGGCTCTAACACTGAAGAATTTTTCAATCATCACGCTAAGACCAATAGGAGCGTAGCACCAATGAAGATTGTTTTAAAAACGGGGGAAAATTATCACGCTACGGGCAATAGGAGACGCACACGACGTTGCGTGGGCCAGCTAGTACGTCATAAATGGTAAATCGCAAAAAAATACACCACTGTTAAATCATCGATCAAAGTTACAACGAACTACAAGAACTTTTATATTATGTTACTTGCTGCTTCGGAACCCTTCATGGGCGTGTCCGACTCGCACTTGGCCGCTTTTTTTAAGACTCTTCGAAAGCGACTACTAGTAATTAGTAATTATACTGTTTATACCGAAGGCGGTTCCATTAACGGTATGCAGTCACTAAGAAAGTTTTTAATCAATAAAGTTACAGCATATCAGGAGCGCTACGACGTTACTTTATATCTTTTGTAAAATAGTAGCTGTACCCGTTTTACTTCCTTTTTAACCCCCGACGCAAAAAAGGGGTGTTATAAGTTTGACGTGTCTGTCTGTCTGTAGCGCCGTAGCTCGCGAACGGATGAAGCGATTTCAATTTCGTTTTTTTTTGTATGAAAGGTGAGTTACGTGCGAGTGTTCTTAGACATGTTTCATGAAAATCGGCTGAGTCGTTTAAAAGTTATGGGGGTGAAAGTGAGGAAGAATAACCGAATGTCTGCAAAAATATTATTGGCGTATGATTACTCGATTAAGTGCTTGAGTAGGGGGTTTTTAAAATTTTGAATTTTAGCTTGTTAATTAATTATATCCATTATTAAGACATAAATAAAATATCCTAAAATAAAGAACCAATACTAATTAAATAAACTCTCGTGTAAATTATCTCAACCATTTTTACTTCATAAGCCCAGGAAACAAAACAAAATCTGTATATATAAAAGAGTAAGGTGACTGACTGACATACCCAGAGATCAACGCACAGCCCAAACCGCTGAAGCTAGAATCCTGAAATTTTGCATGTAGGTTCTTAATATAACGTAAGGGAGCACTAAGAAAGGAATTTTCGAAATTCCACCCCTAAGGGGATTAAAGACTGCGTGAGCGAAGCCGCGTGTAAAAGCTAGTGTTATAATAATTCTTCGAAAACGCTGTCGAATATTTATAAATATTTATTTAACATATTGTGTGTTTTCATAATAACATTTTTCAATGAGGAATTTCCGTAGATGTTTTAATAGGATTATGTACAGAGTTGTTCTGTTATCGAAAATCTTAATTTAGATGACAGGTGTCATTCAAAAACAAAATGTTTATGAATGTCGCGGTGTAATGTTGTGTAAGCGTAATTGAATTAATAAATATAAGCTCTTTTCACAAATTCAGAAGCTTTGTGTGACACTTCTCAGTTGTGTCTGCTAATATTCGTACAACCATCACTAGGCCGCCATAGTGTGGGTCACCATGCTGCATTGTTGCATTCGCAATGAGTATGGTGGCCACCACTCGTGGATTCTGCTTATGCTTTCCATCAGGCAGAGTAGAGTCATTTTGGCGGGTAAAACATAAAAAAAAAAAAAAAAAAAAAAACAACCTGCGAATCATATAATTGTCACTTGCAGTATTTCTGGACCCATGCGACCTCCAAACCTTCAAACAAAGACCATAATATATATCCAACTCCAAAACTGATAATGCATTTGTGACTACTGAGTTTCTATTACTATACGGCTATACCGACATCAAAAAAAAGCTATTAAATTGTACAGTCTAGCATATAATATTTAGATTGATACTTGTTTAAGCTAAGGCCTTATGGGACTGGCATACCCTAAATAGGGTAAAAGTCCCTTAAAAATAAATAAAGAGTAAAAAAATAAAAGTATCCTGTGTCCCTCTCCTGGTTCTAAGCTACCTCCCCACCAATTTTCAGCCAAATCGGTTAAGACGTTCTTGAGTTATAAATAGTGTAACTAGCACGACTTTGTTTTATATATATATAGATTCAAATGCGGCAGTAGTGACTCGTCTACTCCTTTGCTCTTAATATCGTAAAACAACATTTCGTAATATTTGTTTGGACGGAAGAAACTGTAATATTATATAACTGTACGGTACTGTGAGATATGTTACCTGTCACATTCTCGCAACACACAGTATCAATATTTATGAAACATATTACAAGAATAGTCTTGCCGTCAATCCTATTTGTAGTAAGCTTACGAAACACAAGAAAAATCTTACGAAATTCAGGTCTAGTTTTGGTATTTGTACAATTTGGCGTGACGGGTGTGGTCCGATGGATAACATGATATTCATACATGTAACTGCTTGCTAAATCTTTAATTGAACATAATAAATTAAATTAAAAACTCTTCAAAGACAAGCTTTTACTAGAATGCCTCGAGACGAATCAAACGTGTCCATACTCGATGATGTTGCGACGTTTCTTTACAGAGATCCTAGCCATCTTCCAGCTTCAGCATTGGATAAGCTCCATGTCATTATAATATTGTATTGTCACGCTGTAAATATATGCTTGAAGAATTTCAGCAAAATCGGTTGAAGATATCTGCTTCAAAATTGAGTTACAAGATTCCACCCGAACATACAAGCATACATACATACATTGCAAGTTAATAAACAGCTTGTAAAAAGGAATCGCTTGACAAACACGTATTGTAATGTCATAAGGAGCCAACCTTCTATGCCCTGTGGAGAATTCAAGTAGAAATATAAATATTTGCCCTATAAAAGTCAATTTTGCTTACCTCAATAAAAAGTGTAGCTGTGTATTTAAATGGTAGTAAAAATGAATGTTAAATGTTTAAAACGGGTTTTAAATACTAATGTTTAACTGTCCTTGTTTCATTTAGATGAAAATAACTTGGAATAAGTATAAAATCTGTTGATATACTCCTAAAAGAAATATATAAAAACGACGTCATCATTTCGAAGCAAAGATCTTCCGTCAGGCTCTGTACAAATGGTTGTCAAGTGCATCGTGTAGCTCGTTTCTTCAAGCTTACCGCCTTTTGATTCTCTAGAGCACTTTTTAACACATGAATTTTTTCGCTTTCCAACCCATTCGCAAAATAGTGTATCTCGCGCTTGGTTCCGTTGATACAGTCTGTTTTTACGCTAAAAGATTTCACAGCCTTAGTTTAATTTTATTTTCGCTGTCTATATTTTCGTATTATTATAATAGTAAAACTCGTTTTTCACAAACATCTTTAAATGAACACTTGTAATTAGTAAATAATATTTACTCGTATGTAACAAATAAACATGTTTTGGACATATACCAGACAATAGACATATAATTAGATTTAAATTAGACATAACATGAGAAATTCGTGTAAGAGCTAAACTTAGGTAAAAATGGGACGCTTTGGATCGTACTTGTGATTCTTAACGAAAACGGAAGTTGACCATGCGATTATTAGATCAATATTTCTAGATCATACAAACATTTGGTCCGACCCGGGAATCGAACCCGATACCTCATGATTAGCAGTCACGCCAGACACGCCAACCGCGAGACCAACGAAGCAGCCAAAATTTCTCTAGTCTGCCTGACATAGCATGAGCAGAATCCAAGAGAGGTGGCGACACTCCTCATTGCAAATGTGGACATTGCACAATGGGGTCCACACTTATGGCCTTATAAGATTCTTTGTTCTGTCCCGCTTGAAGGACCCGAGATCATAGCGATAGGAAAAACTTTTGTCAATGAGCCATGATCTGCTCATTCTTCAATTAATAAATGAACAGTCCCGCTATTTATGGGGGAAAGTCTTAAAGTAAGACAACGTACTTGTGACTCTTTAGCTGCGACTGTCAATAATCGGCTATAGTTTATGTCGCTATTTATGTCGCATACCTAAGTAAATACGGTATCGAACCAAAGTCGCTGATGTAGATAATAATGATCATACGCTTTAACTAGGGTTAGGTGGGAGCACTGGACAAGGTCCGCAGGTAAAAATTGAAATTCCATCAGCTTATTCTGGGAATATATTTTGTCGCTTAGGAAGATATTTAACAAAAATTTACAGTGACAAAATGCTAGTAAATAAGAATTAATTATTTTCAATATTGAATCTGAAAAATTGTAGACATCCTTAGTAGTTTAGGATGAAAATAAAAAAATTGACAAAGTATATCTCGATGTACAACGAGGAACAACTTCATAAATATTAATTTTAACCATCAAGTCCACGACTTATTATGCATGCCTAGCTCTTTTCTCATCTCACTGCTATCTGTATTTATGATCGGCCGGTTTTATCGTGCACTGTATGTTTCCAACTATTTTATGTACTAGGTATATAACGAGGCGATTTCGAGTTTCGTTTTTAATCTCCGTAAATATGATCATATTTCCTTTTTTCGCTCGCAACTCAACTATTCGCTTACGACGAGAACAACGATTTCTCACTTTTTGTACTCAATTTTAAATAACCTATCTTCACCAAAATATTTATAATAATAATAAGGTATAGTCAGAATCGCACGTTCCAAAGAAATGAGAAGTGGGTGTACAGGAAGTGGGAGAAACCGAATCCGTGTGTGAGTGATGGGCAATTGCCAGATAAAAATGCCACAAATTCATTTTGGCGTAACATCTGGTCAATGCCTGTCGCTCATACAGAAGGTGATTGGTGTCGGGATGTCGAGCGCTCATGTGAGTCAATAATATCTATGGAACCAGTTAGCATCGATAAGGAGGATGTAAGTTGTGCGGTCCGTTCATTACCGAATTGGAAAGCACCTGGTCCAGACGGACTGCACAACTTTTGGCTTAAATGGTTCCGTAGCTCACATGCGTGTTTGGCATCTCAATTCCAGACAGCAGTGGATTCGGGTTCATTACCACAATTTTTAACCACTGGCATAACCCACTTACTCTATAAATCTGGTAGTGCCATGGATCCCAAAAACTTTAGGCCTATTACTTGTTTACCAACTTTATATAAACTTCTAACATCTATTCTGAGACTCAAATCATATTAATAAAAATTCGATAATTTCCGTTTCTCAGAATGGATGTAGAAGTGGGACCCGTGGCACTAAAGAGCTCCTTATAATAGACATGACCATTAGCCAGCAGGTACGTCGTAATCGTAAGAGCCTGGCGACATGCTGGATAGATTACACGAAGGCTTATGACTCCGTTCCTCATACATGGCTTTTAAGGGTGCTGGAGTTGTATAAAATTGATACAACTCTGTGCACTTTCTTGAAGTCGTGTATGGGGCAATGGAGAACAGTACTTCGCTATCCAGGATGTCGGCAGTCTACGATGAATGACGTACTTATAAAGATCGAGCGGGGCATCTTTCAAGGTGACAGTCTGAGTCCCTTGTGGTTTTGTCTAGCTTTGAACCCTCTCAGCACTCTATTAGAGGGTTTAGGGTTAGGCTATAGGTTGCAGAAAGATGATCAAGTTATATCTCACCTCCTTTATATGGATGATTTGAAACTACTTGCCCCCACTAAATTACAATTGACAGCGTTACTAAAGGTCACTGAAAACTTTGGTAATTCTATCAAGATGGAATTTGGTGTAGACAAGTGTGCAGTCATGTATGTAAAGAAGGGAGTGATTGTGGAATCTGAAGGAGTAGAGCTTTCAGATTCCACAAAACTTCGATCTCTTTCTGCCACCGAAACCTACAAGTATCTAGGTTTTTCACAGTCCTTGGGAATACCAGAATCTGACGTGAAACAACCGTTGCGGGAACGTTTCTTTGGCCGTCTGAAAAAAGTCTTTTATCGCGAGATATACAATCTTAGAGAATATTTTCTCCATACTGATGTGGGCGTGCATCGCAATGTAGTTGCAGTGGATACCGGACTGACTCCGCTCGCTTTGGCTAAAGAGAATTGGCGCAAACCTGTAGTACTTGGTACTGATGATCGCAAGGAGGTATGGAAGGGCAAAGAACTTCATGGTCGATTTTATCGGGCCCTAAATGGGCCTGATATAGATTTTAAAGCATCTACGTCCTGGCTACGGTATGGTGATCTCTTCGGAGAAGCCGAAGGTTTCGTCTGTGCGATTATGGATGAAGTTATCATGACGAATAACTATCGGAAATATATCCTGAAGGATGGTACGGTCGACATCTGTCGGGCATGTCACCGTCCTGGAGAATCTATCAGGCATATTATTTCTGGTTGTTCTCGGCTTGCTAACGGCGAATATTTGCACAGGCACAACCAAGTAGCCAGGATCGTACATCAGCAACTTGCCCTGAAATACAAACTTGTGAGTTCAGAGGTGCCATATTACAGGTATGTGCCCGACCCAGTTCTCGAGAATGGTCGTGCTACATTATATTGGGATCGATCTGTTATCACAGACAGGACTATTGTTGCCAATAAGCCTGATATTGTGGTGATAGATCGATTAGAGCGCCGCGCAATGATTATCGATATCGCCGTTCCTCATGACGAGAATCTCGTGAAAGTCGAAAAAGAAAAACAAATAAAATATTTGGATTTATCTCACGAGATTGTCGATATGTGGAATGTAGATAGTCGTATCTGCTCACGGATTGATAGCCAAGAGTCTCGACCAACATCTTAAGAGGCTCACGTTAGGGGGCTGGATCAAGGGTCTGATGCAGAAGGCAGTCCTCCTTGACACGGCTCGAATTGTGAGGAGGTTCCTGTCTCTGGAGCCCTAACCACCGGTTTCTTGGTCCCTGTACCCGAAGTCGGTGGTCTACTATTTTTTATATTTTTAAATGTATTTGTTTTTATATGTATATTTAAAAATGTAAATAATGTGTTATATAATAAGTTTAATAAAGAGAATAATAATAATAACTTTTAACTTCCTACTTCCAACTTCTTTGCAGCAACCACAACAGAAACCTTCGGTCCACTAATAACCAGCTTCTTCGCTGTCCCTCCCATACGTCTTGTTGGCTCATCTTTTGTTGTTCAGTCCGTTCTACTTTAGAATGAGCTCCCTCTCTAAATCAGGATGGCCACCAACACTTTTTCCTTTGAGATAAAAGTAAAGCAGTATCTTATAAAACAACTTGCAGAATCAACATCTACATACTCGTAATTGTCATCTATTACTCCTAGTACACCTATTCGCGTATGTATGTATCTGAGTAACTTTATATGTATTTAGTTGTATGTATACTATGTATTAGTTATTGTATGTATGATTAGCTTTTATATATTATTTGTCTTTGGTATATTGCCAGATCTGTTTATTTTTTTTATTTTTTTACAAAATGCACGTACTTCTTGTCTTCTGAGCATCACCCGATGGTTGACTGGCACAGAATGCCTTAGGCAATAAGTCCGCTAATGCAACTAAAGTTCTTGATGTATTAAATAAATATTAGAAGTAACATAGGATACTTTTTAATAAAATGCGAGCGAAGTCGCGGGTGAAAGCTAGAATAATATATTTTAAAACTTCCATATGTTTAAATCTAGTAAAAATAACTTATTTGACAGTATGATAGTAGATTGTGTAGGTATGCAACCTACTCTACTATACCACTATTAAAAATTATTTTCGTTGATTGTTGGATTACTTCGAAACAGTGCAAATTTTCTAAATTAAACTCTAAATCGTTTACAGGTTGCCAATCAGAATATAACACGAAGAAAAAAAATATTATCACAAAAATATAAAAATCTACGTTATAAATCTTTCCTTACTCTTCATACACACATATCTACATTACACATACGGCTTAATATATTTTATCCCCTTTGGTTATTTTATCTCATTATCCACGTTTGTTCCTCCGCAAATTAATATTGTGTTTTCTCTTCATAGTTTTCATAAATCTACGAGTTTTTTTTTATGAAATTAAAATAATACGTAACACATTACTGCAACAGCTTGCTGCAACTAAAAATTTTTAAATATCGACAACAACACTGATCTTTTAAAGCAAATTACTCATTAACCATATAACGTTACGTAAGCCTTGATCGGTTACTGAGTGAGATTTAAAATACGAAGCAGGTGAGAGAGAAATTAGTCAGGTTAGGGGTTAAGCTTTGCAATTAATCTACAAAGCCTCTCATCTTTCTTTGGATCACATTACGTATTGGTATTTTGGTGTTGATTCTGAATTGAAGTGTTTCAGATAAAAATTAGTTACTAGGCATTCTTCTCCCAAATGATCATGGAATTCATGTTACGGTTTAATTGTTAGTTTGCTTGCGGGTTTGAACTTTCATTTACAAGATAATCTAAATCACGAGTCATATTAAAATAAACAATCTTCTTCTATCATTGCACTTACGGCAGTTGGGGTTTGGAACCCAAAAGTAAGATTGCGGAGATTGGTTTACGAGTTACGAACAAATATGGTCACTCCCGCTTTGGCTCATTACTGGCGCAAAGGAAATTCATTGTGATTCAGGGAGGCAACGCTGCCGGTATCATGGATACTTTTGCACTGGGAACGGAGGAACGATTAGTACTTATTCAATAAATAATAACTCTGTAAGCGATTAATTCTCGCACTGATTTAACTTTTGAACTCGTTCAAAACATTTTGTACTTTTTAGTTCAGCTAGTTTTGAAAAGTGTTTTTTTTTTTGCTTTTATAAACTATTGTTATATTTAGTTATGCCTTTAATAATCATTATTTAAGTATATATATTTCACACATTCAGTTTTAACACAATATAAATGAAAATCATTCTCCAATTCTTTTACCCGATATAATTCTATTTGTCCCACAAACTTACGGTCATATTCCCACATTTCATTTGCATTTACATACGAATAGTGACGTAGATAATAGTATTTAAAGCTTTAAACTAACCATGTTTGTAGTCATGAATAAACAGGGATTTACGGTCGGTACGCATGCAAGCGTTACAGGGTATTTGCAACTCGCAGTAACCTCGAAACCTGCTTGTATTAACATAACAGTTAAATGAATCAAAATTTTATAATGGACGTCAAGCTACGCTGCTAAACTGAACCTACTTCCTTTTTATCGTTGTTATACAAGTCATCATCTGTAATTATTCTACAGACGAGTGTCCTTAACTTTTAAAGTGCGAGACAGAGAAATAATCTGACTAAAACTAACATTTTAAATACTTTATTTCTCTACACCACATATTGACCAAAGCTACCTAGCTTTAGCTATCCCTATATCAGTCCCATAAATAGGAAGAAATATGGGAACGACTCCTAGCTGGAAAACATCAGAAAGCGCTTTTGTGTTGTTGACTTTCTCCCTTTGGGTACCTTCTAAAGCAGGCAAGGTAGCACACACCTGTGTGTGTTGTACCTCATCATTTACATGATAATTTTAAATTTAAATATTTTTTTGTATTTAAAACTATAATATCGACAACAAATCTTTGTCCACAACGATAATCTAATTCAACCGTTGATTTGCATTTCATTACACATGTAATGTCTCAGATATACACACATCAAAAGTGTCTAGGGATCAAGCATTTTTATGCGGATTTCTTGAGATTGAGATGTGGCTTTGGCCCTGGCCTGCTCAGTCGCCAGACTTGAATCCGATTGAGCATGCATGGGATATGCTACAGAGAAGAGCTCTGCCGAATATGGAAGGTATCCAGTCGCAAGAAGACCTTTTTTTGTTGTTGCAACGAACATGGGCGGCCATTCCACAGCGTGATTTGGATGAACTCATTTTGAGTATGCCAAACCGATTCTTGTGTTGTTAGTGTTCGCGGTAGAAACACGGATTATTAATTGTTTAAGTTACCTAATAAAATTTTAAAGAAAACTGTTATTTCAGTTTTTTTTTCGAACTTTAATGTTAGTGGTTCAAATGTCAAAAATCCCTTTTTTAGGAAAATGGCAAATTTCTTTATTAATGCAAAGGTGACTTGGTTTATCGTTACTGTGACAAACGAAAACACTTTATTTGATGAATCCTTAAAGAAAATTTTAATTAATATCAATCAGGAGAAAAGTTATTGCAAAAATATATGTTGATCCCTAGACACATATGTTGATCCCTAGACACTTTTGATGTGTGTACTTTTCGTCAGTATCGTAGCGTAGTTTTTTAGCATGTGTGTGCGTTAACGCATGTGTTTACTTGGAAGTAGCCGAGTTTTTTTTTACTTCAACAACAACAAGGCCGTGCGTTATCTACATTTTAATTTGATCTGAGCATTATGTAATTAATTATTATTCTAAGTAGAACCATCCCTCTTTTACATGTATGTAATATCCAATGGACTTAAATGTTATTTATTTATTTGTTTATTTATTTATTACAATATCATCTTCAATGATGGTAATGCATATGGTATGATGATATGATGCTATGGTAATGAAATGTACCAACACAAAAGAGTAGTATTTTTGTGCTAATTGACTACGGGTCCGTGTCGAAAATTGATGGATCATGTGAACCACCAGGAGACCTTTTTAGAAAGATACAGGGGCATGAAACAATAACATTCAGCACTATGCCGTCACTTGTAAGCTGTCAAACTAAGTACTGGTGAAGGGGAGGGGATAGCAACCCTCGATTATTCTCCCTTGTCACATAATTAAAACTCGTCTTAACAACCTCTCAATGATTTTAAAAAACTCTATACGGATACCCCACACTATGGGGTAGAGGCATGAAAAAAATCATCCCCATTTTACGTGTAGGATACCCCAAAAAAATAATATTTTTCATGATTTTATTTTAGCACTTTGTCAACGTGATAAATTTACATATATGCAATGTTTCATCTTTTTGGCATTAACCGTTTGGTAGGTAAGCCGAGGACGGACAGACGGCCGGACATGACGAAACTTTAAGGGTTCTGAGATGTCAACTACAGAACCCTAAAAAGGTGATATCAAAAACATATGCATAGAAATCATTACTGACGCAAAAGATAATTACTAATTTTAACAGAAAAAAAACCGACTTCAATCTAGACCAAATTTAAATTGGACCATTCGGAAAGCACCAGCTTTCAAATAAAAAAAGAATCATCAAAATCGGTTCACCCAGTCGAAAGTTATGAGGTAACAAACATTTTAAAAAAATACAGTCGAATTGAAAACCTCCGTGTGGGGTCGCGATGATGCAATACATTGAAATAATAAAATGCATGATCAGCTAATGTAGCACATCGCACCTCGGGCTCGATAGGGCTCCGTTGGAGTCTTCAGTCAGTCCGCACCTTCGAGATGTAACACACGTTGGGACTAGTCAGTCCGCACCTTCGATATGTAACACACGTTTGGTTGGACTAGTCAGTCCGCACCTCCGATAGCTAACACACGTTAGCATCAGTCAACCTTAGTCACCATTTGCTAAATTGGTGACCCCGCCCGAGAAGAATATGCAACCTTGGAGTGGAGAATGAAGCACTCGGTTCGCAGCACCGATACGAGTCGGTCTGCATGCATCGTCGATAAGGTACGTAACGTACATCAGGATCTGTCGGTCCGGCATCCGCGGCACCGATACGATATGGGCGTTTTGTTAAGAAAAATGTAACCTTCAGATCACGTCGGGGGGTATAGACCTACTTATAGAGGCGGCCACCGACGTGGATCATATGTAATTGGAATCAAGAGAGATTGCGGACTGCTCCCCATTGTTTAGAAATGGGTTATTGGTATTATATGTATATGTATTTTTGGATATCACGTTTAAAAAATGACACCAGTACTTCCGACAGATTAGTATCACAAGAACAGAGAGATATCACTACAGGTACGTCACCAGTACATTAAGAAGGCAGGAGAAAGGTCTCCGTCTTACTGGTGAGTGTATAAAAATGTGGCAAGAACGCCAAGAACATGTGAGCAACCGTGCAACTGGAACAAGGCAAGTACGTCATCAGTACAAAGAGGGCTGCAGAAATATGAAAACGCCTTACTGGTGAGTGTATTATGTGAAAGTATAGTGAGCGAATATAAATTATGTGCCGTGAATAATAGAGAAATGAAAATGTGCAGATTAAGGACATTAGAATTTAACTTAGGGTTGAGCAAGGTCATTTAAGTATACCATTAATCACGTGACGTCAAGGTAATTTTGGGCGCAGATTCGAAGAACTCGTCAATTACTCTATTTTAGCGAATTTACTAGCGAATTAAGTATATTGGCAGTTTGAGGTGTTATCTCGCTAATAGGAAAGGTCACAATCACTCTAAGTTAACACAAGGAACATAATATGAATTGTAAGCACATCGACATCGGTAACAAAGTAGTATAGTATATGCATTGTGAAGTTTCTACTAAGTACGCTAGACCCTATGTACCTGACAATTCAGGGAATTAGTTTGTCATAGCATTCATGAAATACTTACAATTGTGA
Source organism: Diaphora mendica (assembly GCA_949125395.1). Lineage (NCBI taxonomy): Eukaryota > Metazoa > Arthropoda > Insecta > Lepidoptera > Erebidae > Diaphora > Diaphora mendica. Next base: position 7,001,825 of record OX421319.1, read on the forward strand.
TAACGTTATTATTAAATGGATTTTTGCTACATGTCGGATTAAAATCAAAGTCTGGTTTAGGAAAGAAATGGTTAATTTTGTCAATCAAGCTCAAGGCCAAGTGTAAAATTGAAAAATGTAATCGATTATTATTATGTTGTGTAATATGTAAACATTTTTATCATGTATTTTATCAGAATATGTATTTTTTGAACTTATTCTATGTTATGTAAACTATTGTGAAATAGCGTATAATATTTTAAATGAAAACTGTAATTAATGTTAAAGTGTAAATGAAACCATAATGTAACTTTGTATTCAAATCATAATTTAATTGAGTAATTTTTATATAAACATTGTAATACCTGCGACATGCATAAGAGCATCAGGTTACGCGCGTGGGCAAGCGCTTATTCTACGAATCATTATTGTTGTGACCAAGGTTTAATCAGTGTCAGCGCTTTCATGTGTGCCTTGCGCGCACTAAGTTTAAAATTTTATTGTAATAATATATGATATTGTAACTGTTTGATAGAATAAAATTTTTTTGTAAGAGAGGGATGACTGTGGGGTCGCGATGATGCAATACATTGAAATAATAAAATGCATGATCAGCTAATGTAGCACATCGCACCTCGGGCTCGATAGGGCTCCGTTGGAGTCTTCAGTCAGTCCGCACCTTCGATATGTAACACACGTTTGGTTGGACTAGTCAGTCCGCACCTCCGATAGCTAACACACGTTAGTGTCAGGCAATCTCAGTCACTCAGCTCAAGTAATTAATGTATCCACTCCGCTCAACTAATTAATGTACAGATGAACGCGAAATATATTCGGTTTACATAAAGAACCTTTCATTTACAACATTACTATATTAGCGACATATGCTAAACTCCGCCTTTTTTTAAGTCTGTTAAAAATACAAACATTGTAGTTAAATACACATATCACTCTCCTGGGCTTATTTCGTAGAATGTACTCGTAAAAAGAAACTATAATATTGTTTAGCCGTTAATAAGTTTTCCTTAGCCTCTTTTTTAGACGGTTGAATTCAGATTAATAAGTTTAGGGCACAGTATACTTGTAAGTACATTTTATGAAACTGATATCTTATGAGTCTAAATGAGAAACTTAGGTTTATAAATATTTTATTGGGAGACTTCGCCTTATTATATTATTTGCCGAATACTTTAGTCTTATTTAAGTAGAATGTGTCGTCTTAAATAACTGGTTGAAGTCTCCTACAACGAACTAATTTTAGGGCTTTGCCACAATCAAACAATCAGCCTTTTGTGATTTTTAAATATACATTTTTGAGCACTGTAAATTCAAACACAGATAAAAGTTTATTTATACAAATAGACATAATATATTTCCTGTTTGTTCTCACTGAAATGTCATTCTTTGATAATTGTCTTGTCTCGTATATTAATATATTTTTTATCTTTGTTATTTATTTTCAATGTAAACAAAACATTTCTTTTGTCAATACAATTTCTTAAGGTGGGGACCGTGAAACACGGCCGCGAATGCCCGAATAAATTCAGTGGCAACGAATTGTAAATCAGAGCCACAATGAAGTTGAATGAATGTTTTGTTTTTAACTTTTGTTCTTTAATAAGCGTTAAGCATGTAATATCCATGACATAACATAAAGTAAATAATATATATTATTGAAATAATAAAACGTTTTAGGGAACAAATTAAATGGCACATACTTTTCGGGCATTTAAAAAATATAAACTTATTTTCAAAACTGTTTTTATGTGTTCATAAAATATTTTAAAGTGCCTGAATTCATAGTTGTTGGATTTCATAATAAAAGTGACATCTAAAGGATATAATAATTCAATGTTAGCGCTACCCATGTCAACGACTATCTAAAGTGTGCCTTCCCCTTATATATGACATATAATTAAAGCCTTGCGTAGACTAGCGTAAGTGCTTGTGAGAAACCATAAACAATTGGAACAATTTTATCGGCCACTGGATAATAAAAAAAAGAGGGGAGATGGGAGTTGTTATAATGTTTCTTATTTTCAAATGAACGAAACATGACCTTAAAATTAATCAAGTAGTCTTATGCTATTTCATCCGTATTTTTTCTAACTTACAACTAAAGTAAAAAGTGCATGTAAAGCTAAAAGTGTCATAGCTATTTGAAGGTAGATGTTACATAATTGCACTCGACATGGCCACAAGTTTAGTCACTAATGCACGTGGATAAGCGTAGTTGGAGAAACAGATTATATCGCTTGCTACGTTAACGATCGAACAGCCTAAGCCTATGCTCTATACACATGTTTAATATTTTACATGAACAAGCTACAGTGCAATGCTGAAGAACTGAAAATGAAACTGCCACTAATAAAACTAATAAATTGACAGCGAATATTGAAACATTGTTAACTACAAAAGGCATAAAGCTTTGTGTAAAGTTTTCAAACTTTCAGTAATTACTAATGAATTAATTTCAGCGTGCTAGGGTTACAATATTTGAAACTGTAAATGATTTTACGTACTCCTAGGTGTATGCCTACCTTAGCAATACACTCGGGGTTTATATGCGGGGTTACAATATAGTCATCATCCTAAAACAAAATTACGATGGGCAACGTTTATGGGGGTCGTTAACTGCTTTATCTTGAAGTGAATTTGTTAATTCTTCAGAAAGAACTTCATTTTTTAAACCAATATTTATATAGCTAATCTTATATTGAAGTTGTAGGATTTCAGACACGAACATACATTTGTAACCGTTATAAAAATGTATTGTTTCCTAAGTAATATTATCACATTTGAAAGCATTTTCTTGAAAATTAATACTCAGAATTGTTTCACACTGTGCTTACAGATTTATATTCAATATATTGTGATTGGCCATAGAGTAGGTGACGTGTAATTCATGATGTGTTAAGTTTATTAATGATATGGTTGTATTTTATGATGTTTCCAGAAATGAAACCATCCAAAAATCGGTATATTTATGTATATATTACTGATTTTAGCTGTATTTCGACTGTACAAATAAAGGGGACACTTTAAAATCGCTGGAACAATGTTGCTTAAGCATACATATTTTAAAATATAAATTATGAAAACTATTCATTTAAAGTTATGACTTACTTTTAGGTATTCTCAGTTCAACTTATCATAAAAGTTCATGTTTTAATTTTTGAATTATTAATCCATAAGGTGCTAAGACACCACATTTAAAAATGTTATTGAAATTGGTTTTTATGAATTTTCTTATAAACGAATTGATGCATTCCAAAATAAAAATTTAGTAAAATTTAAAATAATTGCTTTTATGAAGCTTTGTGGTTTTAAGGATTTTGGCAGGAAATCAGTAATAACTTCTGAAAATTTAAACAGAAAATTGTCACATTTATCAGTATACTATCTATATATATAAAAGAGTAAGGTGACTGACTGACTGACTGACATACCCAGAGATCAACGCATAGCCCAAACCGCTGAAGCTAGAATCCTGAAATTTTGCATGTAGGTTTTTATGTAACGTACGTGAGCACTAAGAAAGGAATTTTTGAAATTCCACCCCTAAGGGGTCCACCAATCAGGGGATGAAAGTCTGCGGGAGCGAAGCCGCGTGTAAAAGCTAGTAATGTTATAAAGGATGCTAATAATAGGAATTTAAAATTAATTTAAATAAAGTGGAGTGCACGGATGAAATAGAATACCATAAAGTATGGAAAGAATGAGCATTCCGTCGAAGGCGAATTGGGAGCCACTTAAGCTGGTTGCGAAACTCAGATACATGATCATATTTGCGTAGTTCAAATATTAATCTAATGCAAAAGTTTTGAAGGCGCTCAAGTTTGTCGAGTTGCTCCTCCACGATATCGAGATAGCTGACATCAGAATAGTCGAGTATGGGAAGAAGAAGGGATTGTGCAAGTGCGATTTTTGTTGCCGTTGGGAGGAAATTGCGCAATCTACGTGAAGATCCCGGCGACGCAAACAATTTTCGACTAACTTCACACAGTTGGGGGCCCCAAGTTAAGGTTTTATCAATATTGTGTTATTCTGATGTATCAGCTATATTACTGTAAAGTTTCATCCAAATCCGTTCAGTAGCTTTTGCGTGGAAGAGTAACAAACATCCATCCATCCATCCATACTTACAAACTTTCACGTTTATAATATTTGTAGGATTTCAACGTATCTAATCAACTATTAGAAATTTTGTGCAGCTGTATTGTACTTTAGAATAACACATTGTATCAGGTTATTTATAGATTTAGAAGTCATTAATATATCTGTCTGTATCTCACAATATAAAATTTACGATTGCAAAGTATTGTACTACTACTGTATATACTATACTGTATTTATAATTCAATGGGAGAGGCCTATGTATGTGAACAGTGAACTGCAATAGGCTGATGATGATGGTGATGATGATATATTTATATGCATACTTGTGTATGTATGTAGGTATATATATTTGCATTTTTTTAGTTTATGTCAATTGTATCTGGGTAGAAAATGGTTAGGACATTAAGTCCACCTATGTACATAAGCACACGAAGTTATAAATTTATACTATTATATAAAGCTGAAGAGTTTGATTGTTTGTTTGAACGCGCTAATCTCAGGAACTACTGGTCCGATTTGAAAAATTCTTTCAGTGTTAGATAGCCCATTTATCGAGGAAGGCTGTAGGCTATATATTATCACGCTAAGACTAATAGAAGCGGAGCATCAATGAAAAATGTTTCAAAAGCGGGGGAAAATTATTACGCTACGGGCATTAGGAGACGCAAACGAGGTTTCGTGGGTCAGCTAGTCTATACTAATATTATAAAGCTGCAGAGTTTGTTTGTTTGTTTGTTTAAACGCGCTAATCTCAGGAACTACAGGTCCGATTTGAAAAATTCTTTCAGTGTTGGATAGTCCATTTATCGAGGAAGGCTATAGGCTATATTTTATTATCAAAAAATTAGGGATCCGTAAGAGAATTTCTATTTCGTAACCCAAGGTGTGAAATCTAAAAACTATTTTTGCGTGCGCTGCAATAACTATTGACAATAGGACAAAATAATGTATTACGGGTTTGTAGGTCTCATTAAGATCTACAAAAAAGTCCACGAGAGCATATATCTAACTATCATGGTTTAGTTACAATAAACGCTTTTGTGTTCAAAAAAATTATTGAATCGTCTGAAAAAAGAAACTACGTTAAATGTGTATCGTAATATTAATCCTTATCAAAATTAAGCATTATGATATCAAGGGTATTTATGAAGAAGTAATTAAGCATTATATTATCAAGGGTATTTATGAAGAAGTAAAATACACGAGTATAAGACACTAAGAGTTGGTACCTAATATTGAGTTATTTGCCAAAGAGTTCTTAACTACATAATACGTAATATTAATCTTTATCCAAATAAATGTGTTGTTGGTTGAGTATTAGATCTTAGAAGAGTATAATAAATACATCTATATACTAATATATAAAGCTGAAGAGTTTGTTTGTTTGTTTAAACGCGCTAGCTCAGGAACTACGGGTCCAATTTGAAAAATTCTTTCGGTGTTAGATAGCCCATTTATCGAGGAAGGCTATAGGCTATATATCATGACGCTAAGACCAAAAGGAGCGGAGCACCAATGAAGAATGTTTAAAAAACGCGGGAAAATTATCACGCTACGGGCAATAGGAGATGCAAACGACGTTGCGTGGGTCAGCTAGTAATTAATAAAATGAAAATCTGACATTGAATTTTTATGGCACTAAGGCACCGAAAACCAAAAATTTATTACGCTTATTGACAATTTACTGAACAAAGGGAAACAAAAACGTTTTGTTACAAATCTGGGGGCTCGGTCGTGTCCCCGCCAAGACGAGCCAAGCGTAGCGCAAGGGCACTACCTACCTTTTCTCGAAGTGTTTCGTCGTTTTTTTGAACCCCCATAACTTTGGTTCTCGATATACCAGATCGTTCAAATTTTCAGGATATGATGTTACCAATAGACTAATGAAACGTACAAAGTTTCAATTGCATAGCTTTAATAGTTTGGATTTTAATGATACCTAAAAAACACCGATTTCGTCACTGACACACTGATGATCATCAAAACTGTTAGGGTACTTCCTGAAGTGCTAGAAAGCTGAAATTTGGTATGTAAACTAAGTTTAGTATACAAACAACAAAACAATTCATAAGACTATTACTTTTGCCCCGCAACCCCCAAAATTGGGGGGGTGAAAGTTTGTATGAGACTTTCACAAATGTTTATGCTAGAGGTTCTATTTTTGGGACACGGATTTTTTCGAAAGAAGAAAGAAGATGTACAAGAAATACAGCCCAAAAAAAGAAAAAAAAGGAAACTTACAAAAAGAAATGAAATCCCACCAAAAACATTTTCATGTTAAATGTTGCCAAGACGACTGCATATGGCTTACCCTGTGAAAACGATATCAGATCTCATGTAGAGCCAAGGTTCTGTATCTACACGCCCTAACTCTACCAACCCTAACTTCATAAACTCTACATCTCAGTAAAAATGTATGGCTTGGCTGTTTGCATATTATGTACTTGTAATTCAGTAACGATTGCCGTAGATGTTCAAGGCAACCGGGACCCCGTGGTCTCCGACGCACGGGCGTGAAGCACCGCCAAACTTCCATAATCTGGGCTGTTATTAAGAATTCTCGTAAGAAAAATCCAATAACACTTTGGCCCGACCCGGGAATCGAAACCTCTTGATTGGCAGTCGCATGTGCTAACCGCTAGACCAACGAGGCATTCCTTCCTGCCAGCCTTCCTTCCAGCTTCCTGTCTGCTATAAAAAAAATATATAAATTATATTTATAAAAAAAATACCAAGAATATTTAAATTTTCTTTAACTGTTTCAATTAACAAAATTAAATAAAACACATTATTTCAGTATACCGGCTGATGTAATTGGAAAGCTCGCGAGCAGTCACTTTAACTTAGCTAGCATTTTATCCTCATTGAATGCCAAGCGTTTGTTTTAAACGTGTCTTTCACAGACTAAGTACTCAACCAATTAAACATCCCTTATTGCTTTTTGTTTAAAGAGTAAGCTTCTATCTTAAAAATAATTACGCGGCAGTCTGAAGTATTTAGCTAAGCAGAAGTTAATTAGTTCGGGCAACAGCTGCAACGAAGCAGGCGTGTCTCCTGCGGCTAAAAATAACAAAACATACTAACAAAACTTGTTAACTAAATATGTTAGCGAAAAGTCGCAGGAGATGGACTTTTAAACGAAGATCAAACACGATTACACAAAAAGCAAAAATCTGTTATCTATTCGACAAAATGACTAACACTAATGTACACTAACTTACTTACTTTTACAGTATAAATATGAATAATATAAGTATTAATGTTAGTTCAGTTCAGTTTCATTATAAGAGAAGTATACGCTGGGATGTTTTCAGTCCGCTTTGGATAACATGTTTGCTTGTTAAAATTAACAATACAGTTAGGCCACGCCCATATTTTGATAAATATGTGATGTTTTGTGTTTAAAAACATAAAACAGTGTCGCAGGAGACCCGGCTTAAAGTTGTCTGCTGTAGGTAGTGTATCGTGTTGCGCTTTGTTTACTTGCTTTATAATGATGATTTTAGGTTTCTTTGTTTTATTTTCTACTCAAGCGCACCATGTCCAAATGATAATAAAGGAATTCCATAATTCCCATGAAATTATATCCCATTACTACAGTAACGAAATGTTTCCCTTTTTGTAAATATTTGAAAGTAACAATCTAAATACGTGTGTGTAGATCAGTAAGAAAATAATTTAAAATGTAAAGTCAGATTAATACAATTTGACTTTACTTTTTAATAATATTTTTTCATGAGTTTTTATGAATAATGCAGACGAGTTAATGTGTTAAGCAAAATTTAATTTTAGTACAACACTTAAGTGATTACCTTATTTGTAAAGAGAGTGTCTTATAAAGAGTCCAATGTTTAACCTGTATGTGCTTATTCACGTAGGAACACGCTGGCGCGGCGGCGCGGCGGTTGCGGGCGCTGTATACGTTGCGTGCTCGTGTTCACATTAGCCGCCAGGCGTTTGCGCGAGCGATAAGTTCAAACTGGTTGAATTTACCTGACATCGCAAGTGAATGCTCCGCCGCTAATTCAACGTGAACACACACTAACGTCTCTCACGTTTGATATTGCCGCAAGCGCGCCGCGCGCTTCCATCGCGACTTTGCTCGCTACTTATACCGTACGTGCGTTTCGTACGTGAACACTTGGATATCTCGTCATATGTTTGAAATTTCGTTACCGCGCACGCGACCGCGCTCGCGAGTCAACGTGATCAAGCACTATGCCGTATACTTTCAATATAGAGAAATAATATTTTGTTTTATTAAAAAAAAAATCTTTAACTAATATTCAACACTAATAATACTTTGTGGTTTGGGCACCAGTGTAGCAATCATTGCAAGCACTTATTTGATGTAAAAATAATGTGAAAATAACAAAGCCACGATGATTTCAGCATAATCTGGCCGGCTCGACCGGGACGGTACTACCCTCATACAGAAGACCGATCTAAAATGATAGTTATCGAGCTGTCCTGTTTCGATGGTGAGTTCGAGACCGGAGGCCCAATGATGCAGAAGTATTACTAGGCCGCCATAGTATGGGTCATGGTTGCATTGTCCATATTCACAATGAGTATTGTGACCACTACTCTTGAATTCTGCTCATGCTTTCCATCAGGCAGAGTAGAGTCACTTTGGCATGCATGGCATGCAAATATTTAAAAAATGTACCAAAATTGCTTCTGAAACATTTCTAAATAAAAGAACTTTCATATATATACATAATTTGTATCATATGTTTATATAGTTTTCATATATATTTACAGTTCATTGTTATAATAATATTAAATCAGATCAAAAACATATAAGCAAATTGTAAAATAAAGTAATGTTACTTTAGTTGCTTTAAAACGGATTACGAAAACTCTGTAATTTTGGGAACAATGTGCTTTGATTTTCACACACCTTTTATAACAAGACGCCATCTTAAAAGTGAATCAATTCACTCAACCGGAGTGCGCACAATAAATATTTTAGCAGAGGAAAAACCCATAGGCACAGCTACGGAGACATATTGAAGGTTCATTGAATAAAATGTTGGCCAGTCAGGATGGGTACGACTAAACCCTTTATTATCATGTTGGGACTGATATAGAACGATAAGAGGGGGACGGGGTTCAAACGTTACACCATCCCGAGAGTAAGCGTTTTGTTTATGTAGCTGACACCTAAGCTTTTGTGAATTCAGAGTTTATGACAAATTCATAATCATGAATTAATTCGAGCTTCTTTTGCTAAAAGCTAGTTGGATCACTTTGAACATACTCACACATATACACACACGCACATACCCACACATTCACACACACATTTTAAGAATCAAGCTAATTTGCTATTTCGTATGATGTAAATACAAAGAGCCTTTATTATTATTAATCTTTAAGTTTTAATTGCCAAAATTACTTTACTCTGTCTGATGGAAAGCCTAGTAGAATGGAAAGCCTTTAAAGGTAGTAGAGCCACGCTGATTTCAGCACGAATGGGCCGGCTCGACCGGGGCGGTACTACCCTCGCACAGAAAATCAACGTAAAATGACAGCGTTCGTGCTGTCGTGTTTCGTTGGTGAGTGCGAGACCGGAGGCCCAATTAGTCTAGTCAACAAGTTCCATACTTGCTGACTAGACTAAAAGATGCAGCAGCATCACTAGGCCGCCATGGTGTGGGTCGCCATACTGCATTGCCTGCATTCGCAATGAGTATGGTGACCTCCACTCTTGGATTCTGCTTATGCTTTCCATCAGGCAGAGTAAAGTCATTTTGGCGGGCCAAACATAAAAAAAAAAAAAAAAAAAAAAAAAAAAAAAAAAAAAAAAAAAAAAAAAAAAAAAAAAAAAAAGAATCCAAGAGTGGTGGTCACCACAACAAAGACCAGTTAATTGCTGTCGACTTTCATAGATTTTGTATGGTGTAGAAGGGCAGCACACGAACACATGGGTCTTTTGGTAGTTAGTGACTACCATCTTCCGCCGCCCATAGTCATCTATAATTCAAGAGTCAAAAGTGCGTTGCCGCTCTTTTAATCCCTTCTACTCAGAATCAGGGGGGGGGGGGGAAGGCTTTGAGCTCCGTTAACCTAACTCACTCGGTGAAAAGCAACCAAAAATTACTTCACAACGGATACCTCAACGGAACCCTATGAGACCGTGGCATATCTCCGATCTGGCCCATTTGTGCTGAAGAGTGGCCAAGGCTAAACTTTTATTCGTGTTACCTCAAGATATTATAACCGAAGATAGTATGTATGTAGGCTATGTCTCCCACAGTATCAAAGATACAGTCTTGTGTGATAAATTTCCAGCTCGTTACGAGTCTAATAATAACGCTCTCTAGGGCTCAGGAAAACAAATAACTGAAATACTGTCAACATTAGATATTTCCTAACAAAAACTTTCAAAAAGTGGTTATATACACGCCTTATTTTTAGCTAAATATTCAAGTATCAAGATCTAACTGGGCCAGGAAATGGGTCTACGACGACACACAATTTTATAGGACGTGAATATTTCAAGGTTATTCGAATGAAAAACTGTGTCATTAATTTATTATACGGTACCAACTAAAAATAATTTCTTGACATGATAGACTCTGAATATTAACATTTCTAAAACGAATAAGACCCAAGTTTAATTATGATAAAAAAAAAAAAAACATATTTTTTGATAATATTTGCAATTGAAATAATATTCAACATGTACAAGAACGACTGTATTATTACAACGTCGTTCTTGTACACGTTGAATATTATTTAGGCAAACAAATTACCATCGTGAATACGAGTTACAATAATAATTTGATCTATGGTCTTTCTCCCACATAAACTCAAATAAGAACTCCAACTCCAATAACTCAAGGTACCACCGTATTTATAGGTATGAAACCAAATTGCTCACACTTTGTTTTTAAAATTCATTTGACACGACAAACGCAACATCCTTTTAGATTTGTTTTTTTAAACCTTAAGAACAAAGTGGCAAAACAAATGTTCTTCATTTTGTTTCTTATGGAGTAATTTTTCTTTTGGTTGAAATTAATGTGATAATTTATCGTTCCAGAAGAAGTCATGACAATAATAGTTTAGTTTAAAAGTGCTTTTGACAAGCTTATTAAAGTCAAATTGTGATATAAGTGATAAGGAGACGTTAAGTGATGGTGTAATTAGTGCAGAACATTTGGGCGATGATTCGATCCCCGATGACGTCATGGTTTTCACTACTCCTCGTCTTTTGCGCTCTAAAGTCAGGTGAGTAAATGTTAATTTTATTGAAACGAAGGGTCTAGAAGTCATACAGTCAATGCTATGTTATCCTAAATTGTAGGAAAATCTTTTTCAGATTTGAATTCTATATAGACATTCATTTATTCGATACCTCCTACGTATACTGAGTCAACTAACATTATAGTAATTTTATAGGAGAGCGATTTGAAGACAAATCACTTATATTTTTATGAAATTAATCTTAATTAGAGTAAATTAAATGTATCTATTAATAAATATGGGAAGATTTTCCTTTGGTATGAAATGTTTTTGCTGATTTTTGTTTTAAATTATATTTTATGTACATGGCTGGGTAAACGCCGGCATGACTCAATAGTAAAATGGTTTAACTACCACTTATATTCATGTACGTTGTACACCAAAATACATCGTTTACACCAATTTCATACCAAAGGAAAAGCTTCCCATATTTATTAAAAGATACATTTAATTTACTCTAATTAAGATTACTTTCATAAAAATATAAGCGATTTGTCTTCAAATCGCTCTCCTATAAAATTACTATAATGTTAGTTCACTCAGTACACTTAGAAGGTATTTCGCATGCACGACTCACCACCGTGCATCGTATACTGAGCCGCAATACACTTGTGCCGATGCGTCCCCCCACACACCCCGCGTATACAGGTACGATGTCAGTTGAATGAGTATACAATATACGATTCTATTTGATGTTGAAATTGATTTAGTATACGCGAAATTATCTCAGTAATATTGTTCTTTTTAATTTTTTTAACACTATCATAAAGATCATAGATTATTGTATAAATTTATATAAAAATCATAAAATACCTAAATTTTCTAGTTGACTCAGTATACGTAGGAGGTATCGTATTAATCACATAGGGACAAAGACTAAAAAGAAATACACACAAACGTTAGACACCTTACTCGACCACTCTTTACCAGTTGAGAGTATATAGATCCTGTTTAATTAAATTTATTTATCCATTTACGTCATGTTAGAATAGAATAGAATAGAATAATCTTTTAATTGGCCCAACGCCGAGACATGAAAAACTATTTCAAAAATAAAATAAACAAGAAACTTAACACTAGAGACAGAAAAGAGAAATTAACATAAATAAATTATACAGACAAAAAAAAAACGTTTTTTATACATGTTGAAATTATATTTATTATGTGTCTCGAAGCTGCGGCCAAAAAGGTGTCCAGTTCAGGTAAATGCTGACACAAAGTGCTCAGCCCTGATTTTCAACTGGGACCGGTCGACTTACCGAAGTCGCCAAACACAGAAAGTAATTATAGAAAAAAAAGTGATTGAATAAAAAGTAAAGTATGAACAATGACAGTGCAATAAAGGATGTTACATACGAGACCACAAAGGCCTATTGTTAGATCACGCACTCGTCCAATATGCCAACGCTGCAGTCTCCATGACACAAGGTGCCGACGCAGGAATTACGATAACACACCACAAAGACCTGTTATGAGATCAACGGTGCCACGAAGGCGATGACAGCATTACGAACATGGACAACAAAGGCCTGTTATAAGATCAACACCGCGTCACTAGCACAAGGCGCCGACACAGCATTGTTATAGTATATATATTTAAGATTTGTCATTCTACGCACACTTACTTTTAAGCCAACATCGCGTTAGCAACTTAGACTAATTAGTTATAGTTTAAATGTAATTTTTATAATCTTTTATTAAATTAACTTCAAGTTCTATTTCGTTTCTCTAAAACTCCTTCGGCTGTGGCAAATACGTAATTGGCGCAGTCGGTAGGATACTCGCGGGTCGTTTCGCGAGCTATAAAGATCTCTAATATCGAAATCCGCGTTCGCGAGCAGCCCGAGCGGCCTTCAAGCCACTGTACGAGTATCCAGAATCTACGAGAGCTGCAGCCACTGGGAAGAGTATCCGAACATTGATACGCGGCGAAACGGAACGAAAGGGTGAGTGCACAGAATCGTTCTTGTGTTGCTATTCCTTTACCTTGAAGTTTTTATTTCCCAAAATTTTCCACCCCTAGTAACTCCCGTATTAGAGAGTCTGCATCGAGCTAGATTCGTCGACGAGTATAACTAGATAGTGGTAGGAATTTGGATTTAAAAGATTATAATTATAGTTTAGAATTACTTAAATCAATAATTTTTTATTCTTCAAAATTTTCCACCCTAGTAACTCCCGTATTAGAGAGTCTGCATCGAGCCAGACTCGTCGGCGAGTACAACTAGATAGTAGTAGGAATTTGAATTTAGAAGACTATAGTTTAGAATTAAATCAATTACCTAGAATTAAGATAATGACGGAGCGCAACCCGGACATAATTTTTAAGGCTTTACGCCCTGTACCGGAGTTCGACGGGAACCCACATATACTTACCCGATTTATTAAGTTATGTGACCAAATAGTATATACCTACCTTAGTACGGAACCCTGCGATCAGTTATCGAACCTTTGCTTGATTAATGGAATTTTAAATAAAATCACAGGCCCCGCCGCTAGTATTATAAATTCAAATGGCATATCTGATAATTGGCTAGACGTTCGGAATGCATTAATCAATAATTTTGCAGACCAAAGGGATGAAACTGCCCTTTATAATGACCTCTCTTTAGCCAACCAGGGACAAAGATCACCACAGGAATTTTATGACCACTGTCAGACACTATTTAGTACAATTATGACATATATTAGCCTTCACGAGACAATATCCACTACTATTGAAGCCAAGCGCACTTTATACAGAAAACTAACCATGCAAGCGTTTGTAAGGGGTTTACAGGAACCTCTAGGTTCACGCATTAGGTGTATGAGACCTGACACGATTGAGAAAGCTTTAGAATATGTTCAGGAGGAAATGAATATATTGTATTTGCAGCAGCGCAATGACATAGCTAGTAAATTACAGCTGACCCCTAAGGTCACCCACTCTACTCCTGTACATACCCCGAAACTTTCAAATAACTATAGCCATAGCCCAACCGCATCATATTGGCCTTCACACGTAGCAAATAGGCCGCCACCTCAGCCGATGCAACCTTTTAGGTTTGCACAAGGGTTCAGGATGAATCCTATGCAGCATCACCCCTCACCACAGGTACGTATGCCCACACACACACAACACATGTTTAGTGCTAGGCCTCTAAATTATAATCTTCGAAGTAATACGTTTAGGATGCCACCTAGAACTCAACCCAGTCAGCCACCTGGCCCCGGACCGATGAGTGGTATAGAACACTTTAATACCAGACCGATGCCACCTCCAGGAGGAATCCGCGGACATGACTGGCGTACCCAGGGCAATCCACCACCTAATAATTACTTTAAATCTCGTGAGATAAACTTTAATGAGTGTTACTATGATAGCTATTATTACGACCACAACTATAACCCTGACTATGACTACTTTTCACATACCAATGACTATACCCCCTATGATGACTATGACACGAATCAAACACAGTATCAAGGCCATGATCTTCCTTTAGAGTACTCTTATAACAATTCAAACGATAACCTTAAGAGTGCCAATTCAAATTCGGACGGATCAGAAATTAGAAAAGCTAAGATAGAAATAAACTTACAAGCACAGAGACAGTTACCATTTATTCAGATATCAAATCCTCCTTTAAAATTACTTATCGATACCGGTGCTAACCAATCATTCTTAAGCCCGGAAGCCGTTCAAAACTATTACCCTGATATTCCTTTAAATTACGATCCATTTGAAGTGACTAATGTACATGCTACTACGAGAAACAACTACTCTATAACACTACCGTGCTTTAACGAATTTAATGACCCGGATAATATACGTTTCTTTGTCTATAAGTTCCACGATTATTTCGATGGTCTTATAGGACTCGACTTAATGACCAAATGGGAAGCTAAAATAGACCTTAAAGACAAGACCTTGACTACACGACATACGGTAAACCCTATTAAAATGTACAACTCCCAAAATGTGAATTTATACGAGGATATTATCCCTGCAAAGAGTTATAAGGTAGTTACGTTACCGATAAGTGCCCCGGATGGCGATGTAATTATTCCAGAACAATTAATTTGTAACTGCACCATAGTTGAATGTGTAACTACTGTAAAAGATAACCGTGCTCTTTTAGAAATTATTAACCCTAGTGATAACGATGTCATATTTGCACTTCAAAACTCGATTAAAGCAGACGTTTTTAACTTAGAATATTCACCCAAAGTTTCTACACGCGTTCAGGACATAATCTCGCGATTACGAACAGACCATTTGAACGAAGAAGAGAAAGCTAATTTAACGTCCTTGTGCTCTCAATATTCAGATATTTTTTATATAGAAAACGAGACTCTAACCTTTACTAATAAAATAAAACACCGAATTAATACTACCGATGAAGTCCCGGTCTATACAAAGAGCTATAGATATCCTTTTATTCACCGTCAGGAAGTTAAGGATCAGATAGAGAAGATGCTTTCACAAGGCATTATAAGACCCTCAGAGTCTGCATGGAGCTCACCTATTTGGGTGGTACCCAAAAAGGCAGACGCGTCAGGTAAACAAAAATGGCGCCTAGTAGTAGACTTTCGGAAACTAAACGAAAAGACTGTAGATGACAAGTACCCTATACCAAACATATATGATGTACTAGACAAACTGGGGAAGTGTCAATACTTCACCACCCTTGATTTGGCCAGTGGATTTTACCAGGTAGAGATGGACCCCAGGGATATACAAAAGACAGCGTTCAATGTAGAACACGGGCACTTCGAATTCCTTCGAATGCCAATGGGTCTGAAGAATTCTCCCTCCACGTTCCAACGTGTGATGGATAACATGCTCCAAGGGCTTCAGAACCAGATCTGCCTAGTATACCTTGATGACATCATCGTTTATAGTACCAGCCTCCAAGAACACATACTGAACCTCCGGAAAGTATTTCAAAGACTTAGAGAGTCCAATTTTAAGGTCCAAATGGACAAATCAGAGTTCTTAAGATCAGAAACAGCATATTTAGGACACATTATAACGAGAGAAGGTGTCAAACCTAACCCTGAAAAAGTATCAGCCATCCAAAAGTACCCATTACCTAAAACCACTAAGGAAATAAAACAATTTCTAGGTCTGATAGGATACTATAGAAAATTTATTCCAGACTTCGCGAAAATCATTAAACCAATGACACAATGCCTGAAGAAGGGTAGAAAAATAACTATGGATAACGATTACCTAGACTGCTTCGAGAAATGCAAAAAACTATTGACTAATGACCCTATACTCCAATACCCCGACTTTAACAAAGACTTCATATTAACGACCGACGCCTCGAATTTTGCAATAGGAGCTATTTTATCGCAAGGACAGATAGGAGTTGATAAGCCAATATCTTATGCCTCTCGTACTCTTAACGACAGTGAGATCAACTACAGCACCATCGAGAAGGAGCTGCTAGCAATAGTATGGGCCACCAAATACTTCCGACCTTATCTATTTGGGCGTAAATTTAAAATTCTAACCGACCACAAGCCACTTCAGTGGATGATGAGTCTAAAGGAGCCCAATTCTCGTTTAACAAGATGGCGATTAAAACTCAGCGAGTATGATTTCACCGTTATATACAAAAAAGGGAAAACTAACACTAACGCAGACGCCTTATCTAGAATTGAAATTCATAACGAGGAAACCAGTTCGATCATTGCAAATCCCACCGAGAAGACTCCCACTATAGATAATTCAGCTACTAGTACAGCCCACACAAGCCAGGAAAATCCAATTTTAGAAGTACCTATTACAGACGAGCCCCTTAACAAATTTCACCGACAGTTAGTTATCACTATCGTAAAATACCTTACACGACGACCTGTAGTTACAAAACCATTTGAGACACACACTAAAGTGACAGTACAAGTGACTGAGGACAATCTTGAATCCGACTTAATTAATGCCATAAAAGAATATGTAAAACCCAAAGTTAAGACCGCCATGTTAATCGTCCCGCCTTTAGCTATGTACACTATTGTACCGATAATTCAGAATAAATTCAGGAGTTCTTCATTAGATCTCGTATTAGCTAAAATAGAACTAGAAAATGTGAAAGACTATTTAAAACAGCAAGAAATAATTAGGCATTACCACGAGGGAAAAACTAACCACAGAGGGATAAATGAATGCTATCTCTCTTTATACAGAAAATATTACTGGCCTAATATGAGGGAACATATAGCTAAACATATAAATGAATGTACCATTTGTGGCCAAGGAAAATATGACCGAAACCCGATTAAGCAGCAATTTAACATAGTTCCGCCAGCTACGAAACCCTTAGAAATTATCCACGCAGACTTATTCACCGTACAATCGGAAAAATACATTACCTTTATAGATGTTTTCTCTAAATATGGTCAAGCCTACCACCTAAAGGATGGCACCGCAATAAGCATATTACAAGCCCTCCTCCTATTCTGCACTCGTCACGGGCTTCCTTTAACGATAGTTACAGATAACGGGACTGAATTCACTAACCAACTCTTTGCCGAGTTCTTAAGACTTCACAAAATAACTCACCATAAGACATTACCTCATACCCCCAATGACAACGGTAACATTGAACGTTTCCATTCGACGCTTTTAGAACACCTCCGTATTTTTAAATTGCAGAATAAAGACGAACCAATAACATATCTTGTACCCTACGCCATAATTGCTTACAACAGCTCTATTCATAGTTTTACAAAATGCAGACCCTATGACATATTAAAAGGCCATTTTGACCCCAGGGACCCTATTGACATTGACATAAACGAAAAATTACTCCAACAATATGTAGTGACTCATAGAGCACAGATGAAGACTGTATATGACATAATAAACGAGACTTCGTTAGCCAATAGAACTGCTCTTATAGAATCCCGTAATAAGTCTAGAGAACCTGAAATTGACTACCAGCCTGAACAACAAGTTTTTATAAAAAATCCTCTTGCTGAAAGACAAAAGCTTGCTCCCCGTTATACACAGGACAAAGTCTTAGCCAATCTCCCCATTCACATCTATACCTCGAAAAAACGTAGCCCCGTAGCAAAATCCCGTCTGAAACGAAAACCCAAGAGTAACCAATTGTTACAGGATACTACTACTGACCTTGATGCTGGAACCACTTCTAATACGACCTTAAGAGATAAGACTTGACAATTTAGATTTATTACCATTTAGGCTAGGATAAGCTATAGTAACGACACATTATTATACATTTTTACAATACATCGTACGTACGTACGTAAGTACTATCTAATTCTACACTTAGATTCGAAGTACAGGACTATAAGAATAGACTCACTAACGAAACCTACTTATTATACGAAATACATTTAGAACACCTAGTAAAAAAACCAATATCCTTAATCATCTATACACCTTAGAGCCTGGCAGGACAAAAAGAGGTCTACTTGATGGATTAGTCTATAATTAAAAGCATTACCGGCAATCTGGATTATCAGGATGCTTTTAAATACACTCAAGCTTTAGTTACCTTGGAAACAAAAAAAAATACTGTAGAGTTTAATTATCGCGCTTATTTAAACAAACTTATAGCTAGTTTAACTTATCGAAAACGAAAGTAATATTAATTATATCCTTCAGTTAATCTTAAATGAAAATGCTTACAGAGCCAATAACATTATTAATTATGGAAAATATAACTTGTTAGAATCAAAAATATTCTAGCCTTTACTAAAACCTGGACAAAATAAACTTAGATCTTAGTTAGTACTTAGGAATACTATGATATTATAAGGTCAGGATCGTATTTTGTAGTTTAACATATAAATTATAGTTTTCAAACTCCCCGTAGTCTTTCCAAATATCTATGATTTCTGTAAACTATCCCTCGCACAAAATAAATTTCACCAATTCCTTATTCCTTCTCATCCTTATATAGCAACTGATAGAAATGAATTTGTGTACATAGAGGCAGAATGCCCGAAGTATAGTAAGCACATATGTCTGTGAGAAAAACGTAGCCCAGCAGATCCGGACAGAACCTGATTGCACTCAAGTACTGCAGAACTCACCATCATTAACGACAACAACGAAATAAAAAGTCAACCTTTGAAGTAAACCTTTAAGATCTTCACAGCATCTAGAATAAAGTATCCCAGGAAACACCGATAGAAAACGACAACGTCCAGTCAACAAACCTGTACCATACGACCATTCCATTCTATGTATTGGTATCAGTTACAACTGCAATTATCACCTACGCAGTAGGCCGTAACTACAAGATCTAGCACCTAAAACTAAATAGTTCAAAAGAGAACCGAACACTCCAGATACACACTATGGAAGATCCAGCCAACCCTAAACCAGAAGAATTTTCAGCAACATTTTCCATTAACATGACAAAATAGTTGCTGAACTGAGGGTGGAGGTGTTACATACGAGACCACAAAGGCCTATTGTTAGATCACGCACTCGTCCAATATGCCAACGCTGCAGTCTCCATGACACAAGGTGCCGACGCAGGAATTACGATAACACACCACAAAGACCTGTTATGAGATCAACGGTGCCACGAAGGCGATGACAGCATTACGAACATGGACAACAAAGGCCTGTTATAAGATCAACACCGCGTCACTAGCACAAGGCGCCGACACAGCATTGTTATAGTATATATATTTAAGATTTGTCATTCTACGCACACTTACTTTTAAGCCAACATCGCGTTAGCAACTTAGACTAATTAGTTATAGTTTAAATGTAATTTTTATAATCTTTTATTAAATTAACTTCAAGTTCTATTTCGTTTCTCTAAAACTCCTTCGGCTGTGGCAAATACGTAATTAGGATGACCATAGTTAAAACAAATACAACAACAAACAAATTACATATTTTGAGAAAATCAAACAATGTGTCATTTACAATTAAAGAAATAAAAAAAAGAAGGATAATAAGTACGAAGTATGACACAACCTACACACGCAGAATAGTCTAATGTGACTATTTAAATTAAAGATGTGTTGATGTTAATATTGCCAATGTCTCTCTGTGTATTTGTAAGGTATTAGCGCAAGCATGCTCTAAATGTGTTTAGAGTCTTTAATTTGCGTATGGGGGGTGGTATATATTTATGTTATAGTTGATATTTTGGCCTACAGGGTTTATTTTAATAAAAACTCTTTATAAAATCCAGTAATAAGGCCTAATATTAAATTCGAAGACTAGAAACTGTTCTTAGTAATATAATAAAACTAAATATAGATTATGTTCACCTTTAGACAAAATCTTAGTGTGTTTTCCATTGATTAATAAAAAAGGCCGGTAGAGATTAGATTAAAGTGTATATATACTTCTTGGAGCAATGGATATCACATAGGGTTCAACAATAGTTTTTCTAGTACGTACAACAACAACAGCTAGAGAATTCAAATAAGTCATACATGTACAACTTATTGAAATTCTCTCGCTGTTGATTCTAGTAAAAGTGGTAAAAATTGGTTAATTATTAGTCTTATTTGTCCGTAACTCAAATAGATTTTGTTCTTGACAGTTCTTAGTCCACAGTCTAAGTGTCTATTGCCAATAGTGTAATTTTTTTAGCTTATTTTTGTTTTCTTGCACAGAACTTTAGTGAATTAAATAAATAAGTAAAAGTTTCAAAAACAGAAACGTTTCGATTGGAATTATAAGTAATTAACTAAATAATGTAAACACCAACTAAGTATTTGAAATAGAAACGTATTTGCCGGTCACTACTTAGTCATTTTAACGACAAAAGGTCTGCAGTCAAGTTGAAATTAGGTCGGTCCTGACTGAATTAAGTCCAATTGATAAAGTCAAAATGTGAAGACGAAAGCGATTAAGCCGCAGTAGGTCACTTCCATTCCATCCCGTAATTGGTGAATCCATGAATCTGTCCCTCTATTTATCTGCCGACAGATTTGGGGTTTTGATTTTCTAAAATCAGATTTGTTGGTTAATTGTTTTTATTTTGGTATTTGGGGTGACTTTGAAAGAAAGTAGGCTTTTGGTAAACATGTGTAACGCATTTATAGAAATCCGCAACAGATACATCTACCTGTTTTGTGTACAGCTAACGCTGATAAATATTCTTTCGAAATTTACCAAGTTTTTTAAGTATTAACACTGTCCTTTTTTTGTTGACGGGGTGAAAAATTCCTTCGGATCTCCAGCTCCTCCAAAAACCACCCTGACGACCAGCTTCTGGCGCCCTACTCTGGGAGGACCCTGACTATGTTATTTCAGATCCTCCCTGACTCCACGCCATGCCTTATCAGGCCCCTGTCCCGGGGGAAATTATTTCCCCCCCATTAACACTGTCCTACTAAATTCACTTATAAAACTGCAATAATGAACCTTTGAAATAGAGTAAACTTAATTGTACGCTCTTTAATGCAGTTAACATATTATTATAAGAGCATATTAATTGAATTCTTGTTCGTTGGTCTAATAACTGTTAGTGATTGACTAACTGGCTACTAAGCCATAAGTTACGGGTTCGATTCCCGCCCTGGACAAAAGTTGTGTAATGAGGACAATCCTATATTTGTGTCTGGGTGTAATTAATCTATGATACAAACGAGTATGTATTTAGATGAATTCTCATTCACCATTCTCGACAGTTACCATTCTATGGTTATTGTGATCTCACCTTCTATACGACCTTACTTTTGGTAGAATAGATAATTAAGGTTAAAACATTAATGGTATGTATAAATACCCGTTTGCTACAGTTTCACTTAAAGTCTCTAGAGCACTTAATCTTCTGCTTCGTTGACAAGATCGAACTTTAGCAAGCTACTTTTCTTTTAATTCAATATGAGAATTGTCTGTGTCTTTTTTAAAAAAGGGATCGAACAGATTATATTTAAGAAAGATATAAGTAATTTACTTGTTCAATTCATTTGAGTACAATAAATAAAAATAAAAGATTGAGAAAAAAATGTAAAGGCCACAGTGAGCCACGCTGATTTCAACACGAGCGGGCGGGCCCGATTGGGCGGTACTACCCTCGCACAGAAATTCAGAGTATGGTGACCACCACTCATGGATTCTGCTTATGCTTTCCATCAGGCAAAGTAGAGTCATTTTGGCCCATGCGTAAAAAGTAATTTCTGAAAATTCTATTATTTCATTTTGACATGTTTCAACGTGTTTCAAACAACAATTTACAGATTTAAGCAACTAAAAAACTAGCTTAGACAAATATATGTTGTAAATTAATGACTTTCTTACCACGATTTTTTTTTTCAAAAAATACTTCATTGTTTTATGAAATAAGTATAAAGGAGTCACTAATAAAGCTTTCAAATCAGTGGAGCGGTATTCCAAATCCACTTTTATCACACGGTTGGTTCTGGAGTACAAACATCATCAACAGCTGTTATTAGTCCACTGCTGGATATAGGACGTATAAGTTCAAACATATGTATGTATATATGTGCTTCATGCTCCATTATGTATCAGTTGATTTAATACCCGGAGTATTTTTTATCCATTCATATATATATGTGACATGTATAAATAGTCATTTAAAAATGACATGCTAAGGACCACTATTTAAAGCTATTAAATATTAGGTAGACTTTTGACAAACAAGCAGAAATTGCACTAAAGCTTATCTATTTCTTCGTCTTTCTTCATTATTGTGTAACATAATTCAGTAAGCTAGCGATTCATCCGACTCCAACTTATATCCGCCCAAACCCAATGTTCCATATCAGCGCTAAACCTAGCAGAAGGTAGCCAATATAGTAGCAGAGTTGCGTGTCAGTTGCAGTGCATCTATCTACCGGACCGCGAGCTATATCGCCCGACCCAAATCGCTCGTTTGATGGAAAAAAATATATTACATTGCCGGTTACTCGATATAAGAGGGCTATTTACAATACAAAGGCAAAATGTAAGCAATTTGTTTGTGGGTGTTGCCCTTACCCAAACCTGTGAATTGATTGTAGTCAATATATCGTTTCTTGTACAGTTACGGTTTTATTTGTCAGTGATAAAGGAAGATACACACTTTAACATCGTCTTTTAAGATAAGAATGTATTACATAACTATTGTGCGCGTCGTCTATTGTGTTATTTATTCATTAACGTTATTTTGGTAAAAATATTCTTGGATGGGAATCTAATCCATAATTTCTGCTTTATAGATCATTTTTGTAAATAATTATAATATATATATATATATTACATTAGAGTAGTGACTCTAGATTACTTGTAGATTACTTTCAACTATGACGTCATAAATAATTATATTTACCACAACTCACACACGGCCTTCGGATGAAACTATTAGCAATTTTCATTTTGTTATTTATTTTGTTATTAAAGTCGCTAAAAACATGGCACAAAGTTTAAGCTTAATATTGAGACATGTTTTGCCAAATAAATAATTCATTTATCGAACAAACAAAGTCTAAAATATTCAACATCATTATTTTGGTCATTTGAAGTGTTTCTGTTGTTTTTACCAATAAATATGGTATGCTAACAATGAATTATTTAAATGAATACAATGATTTGTTTTCAATCAAATTGGATTTCTATCAGTTATAAGAGGTGGCTATGTTTTGCTCGGTATTGGACATTTAACGACATTTTATTATTTGGATATTGAGCATTTGTTTTGTCTTCATTAAATTTCATTCATTATTCAGGCTCAGCCTAGTTTCGAACCAGACTGCCGCGTCTGAGATATGTGCAGTTATCAGTATTTAATATTTTAGTCAAAGTTACTAGTTAATAAAAAGTTAAATACCTATATATTATCTTATATATAAAAATTAATAGCTGTTCGTTTGTCTCGCTAAAACTCGAGAACGGCTGGGTCGATTTAGCTGATTTTGGTTTTGAAATGTTTGTCGTAGTCCAGGGAAGGTTTTAACGGTGAAAACTTAAAAACATCTTGAAAATCCAAATGTCACATGTACGAAGTACCGGGCACAGCTAGTCAGAAATAGAAAGAAAATATAACATTCATACTTTGTCTATAAAAAAATACAATAAAATCGATGTATTATAACTTTATTTGAAGGCCATATTTAAAAAAATATTTACGAATACATGGAATAAAAGATTTTGAAAGAATGCGTAAGCCTTCATAGTTTACAGCTCTCTCCCTCTCTCAGCATTTGGAATGATCAAAAAGCGTTCAACGGCATGCGTTTCAGCTTGTTGGTGTGCCATTCAAGAGATCCGTTTTCATTTCACGATACATTTCCTAAAACGTTACGTTTGCTTGAAAGCATTTAGTTGTTTTGAGGAGTATAATCTAC
Source organism: Diaphora mendica (assembly GCA_949125395.1). Taxonomy (NCBI): domain Eukaryota; kingdom Metazoa; phylum Arthropoda; class Insecta; order Lepidoptera; family Erebidae; genus Diaphora; species Diaphora mendica. The sequence continues at coordinate 7,026,458 of OX421319.1, forward strand.
CCTATATGGGAAGCTTTAACTAGTAGGCTATTTTCTTTAGGCTTGCTCTATTTTTTGCGTGCCTTTAACTACATTAACTAGCCAAGTAATTACTAGTATTCAGTTGATTTTTTTAATGTTGTCAAAACGTTATATAGTTGTTTGCGACTCGCTATTTCATTATTTTGAATAGCTTTTAAAGCATTTCGTTTATTTTGATTTAGTGCTCCTTAACTCATATATAGATGGTTGAGTGTCACATTTTATACGGTGTTTTAAATCACTAAATGTTTGAGCCCTTTATCTTTGACAACTTGATTTTCTTAACATTAGCATGCACCACTAAGCTGTTAACCAGAGTAACACATGCACATACATCTATACTAATATTATAAAGCTGCAGAGTTTGTTTGTTTGTTTGAACGCGCTAATCTCGGGAAGTACTGGTCCGATTTGAAAAATTATTTCAGTGTTGAATAGTCCATTTATTGAGGAAGGCTATAGGCTATATTTTATTTTCAAAAAGTTAGGGATCCGTAAGAAAATTGCTATTTCGTAACCCAAGGTGTGAAATTTCGTTAACCTATTTATGCGTGCGCTGCAATAACTATTGAAAATAGAACAAAATAATGTATTACAGGTTTGTAGGTCACATTAAGATCTACAAAAAAGTCCGCGAGAGCATATATCTAACTATTATGATTTAGTCACAATAACCGCTTTTGTGTTCAAAAAAATTATTAAATCATCTGAAAAAAGAAACTACGTTAAATGTGTATCGTAATATATTATTAATTGTTACCCAAATAAAGCGTTATGTTTTCAAGGGTATTTATGTAGAAGTAAAATACTTTTGGTTTCATCCCATTCGGACATTTCGTTTAGAAGTTATCACGAGTATAAGACGCTAAGAGTTGGTACCTAATAATGAGTTATTTGCCAAAGAGTTTTTATCAACATAATACCTTATATTAATCTTTATTAAAATAAATGTGTTGTTGATAATGAGTATTAGATCTTAGAAGAGTATAATAAATACATCTATACTAATATATAAAGCTGAAGAGTTTGTTTGTTTGTTCGAACGCGCTAATCTCAGGAACTACTGGTCCAATTTGAAAAATTATTTCAGTGTTAAATAGTCCGTTTATCGAGGAAGGCTATAGACTATATATCATCACGCTAAGACCAATAGGAGCGGAGCACCAATGAAGAATGTTTCAAAAACAGGGGGAATTTTTTACGCTACGGGCAATAGGAGACGTAAAGGACGTTGCGTGGGTCAGCTTGCAATTCGTATTTGTCGTCGATGGGTATCGAACATAAAATTTCAGGCTTAGCAGTCAGGGTCGCTGGCAGGTACATCCATAAGTTATTAATTTATCGATGCTGCGGTTTTCATCGTCAATGTTTGACTGCACGGTTGGCCTAGTGGTTTAGGCGGTCCTGGATGGCGTAATAACAGCAGTTCCCGGACTCCTCCCTCCTCAGGCGCAGAGTGGCACACCGTGTGGTTTTAGTCGGTTCGAGTCCGACACACCGCCCCGCCGCAAGCCCCGGTGCGGGTGACGGTCCGAGGGGATTTCCACACGTTAAAAAAAAAAAAAGTGGTTTAGGCGGTCGCCACGCCGCTTGCCGATTCGCCAAGTGTTGTGGGTTCAAATACTACACGGGACAACACTCTGTGTGATCCACAAACTGTTGTTCTAAGTTTGGGTGTTAATTATGTCCGTTTCATGTATGTCTGTAAAGTCCCCCGGGACACAGGATGTTTATTCCTAATACGGGAGTTGTCTTTTTTAAAAGAAAAAAAAATGACACTGCCCTTTTTTATAAATCATTGTCGTTTGAAAAATATCGTCTTAGTTTCATTTTCTGAATGAAATTAAATTGCATAATGATGAATTATTTACGATAAACATCTCTCATTTATATTGGTGTCGATATTTATATACACCTAGTATCGCAAATATCTCAATAGATCACCCTCTTGTTATAGAAAGTTGAGGTGGAGGTAATCCAATTCAGTTTTAGCAACTTTCTAGGTCATGCAAAGTCGAACATATTTTTAATAAATGAATCACTTCACTTATATATGTATAGAATAAGTCTCTTAGAATCTTGCTGAGAAATCGTTGTCTTAGTATACAGTACACAATGTAGAGTTATTTTACTCCAGAGTACGTCTGATGCATGGCCCATGTTGAACATTGCGTAACTAGGTACTCTTGGGAGCGCGAATGTGTAGCTAACAAATAATGTTATTATCTTATAAATTAGATTAGATTATTACGTATAATGTTGAATGATGTAATAGTGTCAAGTAAAATTATTATTTTATGTATTTTGATCAATTACAATAAAAACACTATTACTTATCTATCGACAGCTTTTAAAGTTATTTAATATTCACTGCGAAATTAATGGTCATCCTAATGGCTTTTTATGTAAATACATACATAGAAAACACCCAAACTCCGAAACAAATATTTGCAGATCATACAAACATTTGGTCCGTCCCGAGAATCGAACCCGAGACCTCAAGCACAGCAGTCGCATACGCTACCACTGCGCCACCGAGGCAGTCAATGAAATGAAAATTATGAAACGAATGAAATGCCTAAAATTGAAGTCCCCTTCTACTGGATTTTATGGCTCTAATTAGCTATTGGCGGTGGCTTCGCTCGTGTGATTATTTCGTATTTAGTATTTCTAACTTTGAAAAGAACAATTTTTAATAGTTCATACGGTGCTAATTCTGTTGTTAAGTCACTACATTAAAATTTCTCTTAGATTATCTTCTATTCTCTTATTTTAGCTAAGTTATTTCTAAAATGCTATTTTTGAAGGTATTTATTTAAATAAAGTATATTTTTAGTTTAACATATATGGTGTTAGTTAATATTCATGTCATTAAAAACGTCGTGTGAAAGGGCAAAAGTGGTTCTCAGTGATTTTTAGTTTAGCTTTGAGAGTTTTCGAACAACAAAATTAGCACCATTGTCAATACCTTTACAACAAAATGTGTTCTTCGCTAACTTTAATCCATAATAATCCTTAACTCTGTCGGTGACCACTGAGACTAAAAAGGATAGCGAGCAGTGGTGCCCTGTACCTAATTAAACTTTTTCCGGGTCACATTTACAAATACTTTGAAAAGTTCTATTCAAAAATAGAATATAAAAAATTTAAATTGAAAAGTTTTAAAACATACTTTAACACTCTGTATTTGATGTTATCTTACATTCCCAATTTGTACCCTGGTTAATCTTTACACTTCTATTTTTAATAAGCAAATTATACAATCTGAATCATTTAAACACCTACTAATAAAATGAAATAATTAAACAATTTATAAGATTGTGGAAATAGATAGCAGATTTTCTACATGTGTCCCGCAACTTTACATTATATCAAAATATAATACTGTTTGAAATAATAAGTTTTGTGCAATTTCTAAACACGTCTGTTGCGAAGATTTTTACTCCGACCGCTGCCACTTTAATTTTATTTACTGCCTCTTAACTGTAGGCATAGGCGGGTTCCTACTTAGGTTATCGGAATCTATTTGTATTCAGATCAAGATTCATTTTTATGACGAGATTACGTCTTGAATATAAATTGTATTAGATTGTTATTTTTTTTATTTATGATACATCATGCACTTTAGGTGCATTGGTGGCCTTATGGCATTATCTACCAGTCCACCTTTAAGACTTGCAGAGAAAATATTAAGCAAGTGTATTTAGGTTATTTGTAATATATCAATACACGTACATATATAAACTTTCTATACAATAAAGCTTTGTGCATCTGCTTATACATGCATAAGACTATTCTGAATTTAGCTTACATGTGAGATGTCCCTGTCAGATCAACGGCTCCACAGATACACATATGAACAAGCAACTCTAGCTTTTTCGAGCTATTCGATTTCATTCAGACCTGACAAAACCCTTTGCAATTTTATTAAGTGCGCTGACCATAAATACAATTTGAGAAAGCGCAGGTAAATTATGGTCTGTTATAATAATCTATATATTAATAGGTTTATGTTGAGGAGAAGTGCAGAAAGTTAAAACAACATATTCCAATTTCGAGTACTGGGCGAACACTACTTATTTTTATGTGGCTGCTCGCGACTTCGTACGCGTGGAGTTAGTTATTTGCATATTTTTTATATTTAAATACCATTTAAAATCCTTCTGACCTAATTACTTTTACTCCTATAAGATTGGACATTCATACAAACTACCATCCCCCGTTTTAACCCTAACAGGGGGTTGATTTCTAAAGATACATTTTAAATTTCAAGTCTCTTACTTCAAAAACATAGGACTTTCATACAAACTTCCAACCCCCTATTAAGGGTAGAGTTTCGTAAAATCCTTTCTTATCGGATGTCTACACCCTATACGAAACCTACCTGACAAATTTCAAGTTTGTAGGTGTTATAGTTTCTGAGATTTCGTGAGTATTTCGCTTTTATATATATAGATTATTAATAGAGTAAGATTAACTACGCTCTACTGCACTAAACAGTACCATAAATTTCTTTTTTTGTAGTCTAATGTGACATTTATTATTATTAATTCTATCTTTCGCAATAATTTCATTCAGCCTTTTTTAGAACATAGAAAACATACTAAACTTAAAATATAGAAATATTTATGCATTATAGTTGGTAATCAAAATAATAGACGTAAGTTTCGATCCATGACCTGGTGTCCTACTTCGAACTGTTGAATCAAATTTGCACAATCTAGCAACCCTGCGACACGTTCATTGTCCGGTGTCGGTGATGCGTACACCGGAAACATGCTCCCGGATATCACCCCTCTTGAGGTAGGACGTATGGGTGTATACTCTGTATACATTGAGCCCCCTGAGACATTTGCCGCTATTTAACCCCAGTACGTAACGGTATCGCAACAAGTCGTGACAACACTGATATTCATGAGTTTACTTTGAAAATGATACTGCCAAATCAGGGAATATTTCAAGCTGCAGCAAATTTTACCTTAAAACACGAGATTCAAGTTCTATTTTAGAAAATACTTTCCCTTTAAACAGGGAATTGTGTTTGTGAAAAAAAATCTTTATTGAGAATGACAAGCATTTTGTTCTTATTAAAGGCAGTTTCACATTTACACATTATCTACGGCGACACTAAAGTCTATCGTTAAAACAAATAGTTAATATTAATAAAAAAGTAACATTAGATGTGAAATATATTATAATTTCCAAGCAGATTTTTTCACACTAAACTAACAAGAAAGGAGAAAAAACTTAAGCTTTAAGTACCTATAAAAAATAAGTAAACCCAACGGACGTCTAATGAAGCAAACAAATTTATTTACTTGTTACCTTCGGGGACTTTTAACAATGATCGACCTGGAGAATATCGGCTGCTTAAAGACTTTAGAAGTATTTGTTCTTGCAACTCGTCACTAGACTAATCGGTCAATCTAGACTAGTGGCAGCCCTAGCTGCTAAGACAAAGATCGTCTTTTTACTGTCTGGTAGGTACTTTAATTTCTTAATCTAGGTTAGAGCTAGTTTTAAGTTTTTTTTAAACAGTGTTGCCATTAACTTGCGTTAAATAATTAGGTATTAGTTCATTCATTTTGACTTGCTTAAAACCTTTTTTACAAGAACAATATTCTGCAAAGACTATTATCGAACTTTTTAGGGTTCCAACAACCCGTAAAGATTGCTAAAGATGTTTGAATGGCAACCGAGAGCGGCTCAACGTACTCTGCGAGGCACCTAGGGGTCTCAATATGTTAAGAATGAACATCCATCTTAAGCTGACCTAGATAGAATTGCTTATCTTTACAATATGTTGTCCTACGCAGTTACCACATTGTCATGAGCCTCTCAACTGCCTGCCCCCAACAAATATGTTTCTGTAAATTTTTATCAAAGATGCGAATGGATGAATTGAAATGGTGGCAAATATTTAAACAATTTATACTTATGTTACTTATATGTTCATGAAATGATAATGTCAAATTTGTTTTGTATACAGCATTAGAACTTTCAAAAAGCTTAGAATAATAATAAGTTTAATTTCTTGAAACAGGAAACGGCCAAGCGACGGACGTAGACGTCCGTTTAGTGGCCCCAGCTTGGGTCGCACGGGGTGGATCCGCGACCCTTCGATGCTTGCACCAAGTTCCACCTCAATTACTGTACAAAGTGGAATTCCTAAGGACAGGAACGAAGTTATTGCAGTACGTGAGAGAGAGGAACCCACCATTCACGAGTTACGCATTTGCAGGAGGTCGGCTTAACGTGAGTAGAAATTTTAAAAATATATATCACTTAAGTATATGGTCAATACATGTTACGATAAAAACAGATTTGGATTTAAAAAGGTATCTAATATAGAACAATCCTAAATAGGGTTTAGGTTTGAGATTGTAGTAGTAATTAATGGTATCTGACTAATAATAATGAAATCTATCACTATTATAAAATATTTAAAAAAAAATGAAAAAAAGACAAAAGCTAGATAATTCGTATGAGTTTTTGATTACTGTATATACTGAATTTGTTATCATTTCACACAACAGTTTACGACTTTGTTATTCTAAAGGCGCGTCTCCACCAAAATTGTTGGCAATTTGAAGTGTTGCCAACTATTTGCAACACTTCAAAAAATCGCCAACTTTTGTTTCCATTGTGTCTACACCGAGTCGCCAACAATTTGAAAAACATTCGAACTAAGCGTCACCATAGAGCCAATAAAAATTTGCAACAAGCGTATTCTTTTGACGTTTACCGCCAAAAAAGGAAACACTGTTCTCAACATTTGTTGACAATTTTTGTTGCCAACACAAGGAAATTACAGAAACTTGTGTCACCAACACGTGTTGACAACACAAAAATTGACAACTTTTGTTCGGTGGAGACCCGGCTTAAGAATACCTAAAGCAAAGTTTTCCAGTTTTCAAATACATATACATCGATTCTAGAATTTACGAATTTACTTAAAACAAGTGTAAGGTTTTGTTGATTAGTTAGACATATAATCTCCATGACAATAGAACCAGTTTACGGACAGAGAAGAATTGAGCTGACCTTTTTATTTCTTTATCATGATGTGTGGAAAAATTGTTGTTCGATCTTTTTAATTTTATTACGAATACTTTTTTAGCTCCCTTGTTAAGTATCTCAGATAACCGGCGATAATTTTCAAGTAAAGTGTCCTCACTCTAATTTACGTCGTATTTAATGTTGCCTTACATTGAAAATGATATTGAAAGTATAAAATAATTTTCATATTATAAATAACACACTAATACAGCTTAAGCGTCATACACCACTCAGATCAGGTTCTTTTTTAATTTCTATGTAAATTTCAAAAAATGTAAAACTATCAAGTCTTCTCAAAACTATAAAAAAACAGACGTAATTAGTATTCTTTTAAATTTACGGTTTATCTTGTAACAGACGACGCTGTCAACAGAGAACTCAATTACGATAGACAACCTGGACCCATCGGCGTCAGGCACGTACTGGTGCGAGGTCTCATTAGAAACACCAATTTTTACAGCAGCGTCTCACGAACATCTACTCACTGTTGTGTGTAAGTATTTGTTAAATATGTGTTTAGAAGAAATGTTTACAATATAACATGCTACATAAAATATGCTATAAAAAGCTACATAATGTTGCTTTATTTATTAATACGCTTTTATCAGCTTTGTTTGTGTGTTTTTATGTAACGTAATCATTAAATGAAATTTTTACCCACTCTAAAACGTCGGATTGAATTGAAACTTCGCATACAACATATCGTCGTTGCGCCTGCCAAATTCCATATGTGCATTTATTCATTTTTCGTTTTTTGCACTAAATATGTTATGTCAAGAACCGATTCCAAATCTAAAACACGATAGTTGATTTTATCATGTACGTACTCAGGCGTGTACTGAAGCATAACTAATTTATTTAGGTACTTGATACTGTTTTGAAAAACTCGTTATAAATAATCATCATTCATGACAAAAAAAAGTGTTTAGTACAGTTTGATTGGAACATACTATATTAAACAATATTGCTATATAATTAAATAAAAAGGATTTTGTAATTTTTAAATTGCATACTCAGATCAAAAAAAGGTAGATAACGCACCGCACTTGTTGAAGCAGAAAAAAGGCGCGTAGTATCAAGTAAACACACGCGTTACGCACTAACTATGCTATAAACTACGCTACTGTTCGTCAGTATCGTACAAGTATCGACAACTTATACGATACTGACGAAAAGTAGCGTAGTTTATAGCATAGTTAGTGCGGCGGTGCGTTATCTCTACCTTTTTTTATTTGATCTGAGATTGCATAAAAAAAGATATCAACAAAGAACGGGCTAGTTTAGTACTGTGACTGCACGAACCATTTCAAAATGCTGACCTTTATGTTAATGTACCGTATAATAATTGTATTATTCTTTTATATTTGAAAGATTGTGATGTCATTTATAAACATAAATCAAATCAAATAGCTTTTGCCCGCGGCTTCGCCCGCGTGTATGTCGGTTATCGCGGTAAAGAGTAGCCTATGTCCTTTCTCAAGAATCAAGGAAGCTTCATGGTGAAAGCGTGACAAACAGACAGACAAAATTACTTTCGAATGTTTATAGTAGGTACTAGTTGTCACCCGCGACTCCGCCCGCGTATATGTCGGTTATCGCGGCCAATAGTAGTCTATGTGTTATTCTGATGTATAAGCTATATTACTGTAAAGTTTCATCCAAATCCGTTCAGTAGTTTTTGCGTGAAAGAGTAACAAACATCCATCCATGCATCCATCCATCCATCCATACTTACAAACTTTCGCGTTTATAATATTAGTATAGATATAGATTACTCGTATATAGCATAGATTAGTTAAATAAGTAGTTGGGTTGCATCGTAATGTTTAAGGCACTGTGGGATCGATGATGAAAAGACCCAACGAAGTTTCTTAAACGCTGCCCAACTCAGCTGAATTCTCCTGTTCACCTCGTCCTCCAAGTTGTTTCTACCTCCAACTGCAAAGTCTGCCCGAGGTACCTACACATATTTTTGAACAACTTCGAGAACGGCACCGTGTACTGGCGACCGGTTCCGGTAGTACATGTTCATTGAACATGACCTTGATTTTGTCCAAGTTCATCCGTAGGCCGATGCGCACAGAAGAGTCAGCCAGGTCGTTCAGTATCTGTTATAGGTCCTGCAGTGTCTCTGCCATAATGACGATATCGTCCGCAAATCGCAAGTGAGAGATGTATTCGCCATTAATATTTATGCTACGTCCTTTCCAGTGAGCGTCTTGAACAAATCCTCCTATAGCCATAGATTATAAATTTTATCGAAAGTACCTATTTACGTAGTTGGGTCATAGTTCAGTTTTTTAAACTTTTTCTTGTTTTTATTATTTCTATGTTGTTATACTTCTATTCTTTTTACATTATGAAATAAAAGAAGCACGTTCACGTATTTTCCTTAACTGTCTGAAACTATTATAATGGTTGTGTGGAGAGTTTATTTAATAGTAATTGGAAACTACAACCTCTTGCTGCAAATTGGCTATTATGTTCACATTACGTACTGATGGGCTTATTAGCTATTGCTATCAATTAAGTCTATTACAGATCTATCTAATTTTATTCGGCTAATAGTGTTGTTGCATGCTATGACTTCTATAATTGATAAATGAATGAAACCATTGTTTTAAGAAAAAAACTAAAATAGCATCTCAAATTTTTAGTACAGCGATTTAAATAAATAAGTTATACGAGCATGAACTATCATGGTGTTTGACTATGTTTCGTCTTCCTCCATTTTCATGTATAATTTTTACCATACATTTAGGAGATATTTTGAAATTTATCTTAAACGCTGCACATGTTCCAGTTTAAGTGATTGACATCTTATTTCCTTTTACGACTCTGTGTAAACATATTTAAGTGGACATACATATAAAAACGCAAGCAATATAACGTGACGGTTTGACGTTTTGCTAACGTGATTGAAAACCCTGCCTAAGTGAATTTACCGCATTGCACATCAAATATAACTCCTGTAATCTGGTAAAGTAAATTAAAAAAAATCAATATTAGCTGACTGAATTGTGTTTATGTTTAAAATATTAATATTATCGTTACAACCTATTCAAACTACTGTAAAATACCCAATAGTCCTGAACTACTATAAACACTTGTAATGCCCAAGCCGAACCAGGTAGGCTATTTTTTTTACAAACTTTCCATTATTTACTCGATTTTTTTCAATCTATCTACAATGCCGTCAAGCAACTGACAATGTAAATGATTAACTTCCAATGGACCGAACGAATTATTAAAAGCCCAAGTTAACGTAGTTCAAAGAACAATGGCATAAGTTGGCACCCTGGCACTGTTTCGCTATGGGGCGGGAGGGATAAAGTGAAAATCATCATTTTTACTCTTTGCGCTGTAGTATGGTGCGTGGCATGGTTCAGTAACATTTCGTTTCACTCTTGAAAAGTGCCGCGATTTACAATGTATGACTTAGTATTTCAGTTGTACCACATTCGCAATATATTAATCATTAATAACTGTAGTAAACTGTAACTGCCTCGGTGGCGGAAGTGGTAGCCTAAGAGACTGCTGTGCTTGAGGTCTCGGGTTCGATTCCTGGGTCGGACCAAATGTTTGTATGATCTGCAAATGTTTGTTTCGGAGTTTGGGTGTTTTCTGTGTATAATATCTATGTATTTACAAAAAAAGGTATATATGTATTTGTATCAGTTGTCTAGTACCCATGACACAAGCTCTGCTTAGCTTGGGACTAGATGGCTTTGTGTGTTAGATGTCCGAAGATTTTCGAAAATTAAATTAAACCATAAACTGTAGTAAATCAAAGTAAATAACTAAACTAAATTAAACCACCACGCACCATGCTACAGCGCAAAGATATATAGTAAGTAAACTTTTTGTATTTGGTATAAATTTTGATGAGGTTTTAGAATGAAACTTGCTACTAAAAGTCTGATGTTAGAGTAATGTTACACTGATTGAATTCTTAACTTAAATCGAAGACCATCCAGAATAGTATTTATGTTTTCTTAGTTTCTTTTCGCATTAGATACCGATGGGAGCGATTGCTTTACCCGTTAGCAAACACCGTTTATAATAAAAAATCTTCTATTGCATAATGTGTTTCTTCTTTTAAAAACAAAGGATGACTTTTTCGCTAGTATTCAATTCCCGTGTTCAAAAAACCGAGAACTGAAAACATTTATTTAAAATATTAGTACAAATAAAAACAGAAGATAGTCAAAGAAGTTATAAATAGATCTTGCTTAAAAAGTGCAGATGTAACCGTTTATAAATACAAATACACACATGTCCCAAAGTGCCTCTAAAAGATTTAAGAAACTTCTCTTTGCGATAACAGCGCATCTGCTTCTGTGGCGCAATGGTTGCGTATGCGACTGCTGTGCTTGAGGTCTCGGGTTCGATTCCCAGGTCGATCAAAATATTTGTATGATTTGCAAATATTTGTTTCGTAGTTTGGGTATTTTATATGTATACTAGCTTTTACATTCGGCTCCACTCATGCAGACTTTCATCCCCTGATTTACCGCCTTAGGGGTGGAATTTCAAAAATTCCTTTCTTAGTGCTCACTTGCGTTACATAAAGAACCTACATGCAAAATTTCAGGATTCTAGCTTCAGCGGTTTGGGCTGTGCGTTGATCTCTGGGTATGTCAGTCAGTCAGTCACCTTCCTCTTTTATATTAGATATTATGCATGTATTTACAAAAAAAGTATATAATAATATGTATTAATATCAATTGTCTAGTACCCATAATACAATCTCTGCTTAGTTTGGGACTAGATGGCGTTGTGTGTTAGATGTCCGAAACATTTTAATATCTTATTATATATGCAGCAGAAGTTTATATATAGTATAAGATTACTTGGAAACTCATGCATAAATAATATCCCGAACGCAAAAACTTTATTAACATGATAATTTAAGGTACTTAATTGACTTAATATTATAATCGTACTACGCACGTATATACGAAACTAATGTAACCTAGTAAATTAGAAATAGAAAATGATCTGAGGTAATATTACTTGTACATTTGAATTAATATATTCTTAATCCATGTACAGATTAATAATATAATTGTGCTATGAAGAATGTTTCAATACCTAAGCTTGAAAATCGGGTCAGTGAATTTCCAACAGCTATTTCTCTAAAATTATTCTATTGTTGATCTGTCTAATTACCTGATTCAATTATAACTACGACGGCTCTAATTATAATTTGCCTTTAGCATGTCAATCACGTCACGATGATAATGTTAACTACCCAGTTAGTGTAATTCAATTTCACTCTTATTAAGATGTGTCATCGTTTGCCACGAAGTTTCTGTGCGAAATTACTTTTGATAGCAGTAATGAAGTAGTTTGTAGATAGTTTAATTATGTACAAGTTGTTGAAGCAGTGTTAACGTGGCCAAATAAGATAGGGATGAGTGTTTAATAACTGTCACTACACTTACCTAACTCAACTATATATCTAACATTCTATTCGCTATATCTCTGCTCTTAACATGACAGAACTCTTCACTGTTCTTAAAACCTTGATTTCATTCTCATCAATACAATTTTAATGTGCCACAACGTAGCGTAGCAGAGTACAGCTAGTTTCATAATTAATACTATCTTGTTTTCGAGGATTAGATAAATCAATAATTATACTACGGAACTCTTGCATCAATACACGCATGCACTAGATATAATATTCTATATATAGCTATAATAGTAAATTTATTTAATTGGCTCTATTTAATGTAGGATATACCTATATTATTTAAAAAATATTTACCATGAAAAACTTTACCTTTGCACCTACCGCATCTTATTTCTACCTCACCTGAAGGTTGACTGGGAGAGAATGCCTCATGGCATTAAGTCCGCCTTTGTACAATAAGTGCAACAAGTTTTAATAAATAAATAATAAAATAAATATTCAGCCCATTACAAGTGACTATAGATGATAGTATAAATATTTTAGGTCAGCGCGTTTCGCTGCGGCTTTTCTTTAATATCACACCAATATTATAAAGGCGAAAGTTTGTGAGTGTGTATGTTTGTTACTACTTCACGCAAAAACTACGGAACGGATTTGGATCAAACTTTACAGTAATATAACTTATACATCACAATAACACATAGGCTACTATTTCCCGCATATAACCGATATACACATGGACGGAGCCGCGGGCAACAGCTAGTTATGAATAATTTCATTATTAATATTGCAAAACCACAACTTACCGAATTAGTTGATGTGATACAGTCCACAATATTAAATATATATTTGTTTGGTAGTTCTTTTTGTAGGCTTTTGTAGGTTTATGGTCTTAATAAAGACCACCCGGTCTTTATTAAGACCATAAACATTAGCTACAGACACTCATATGCTTCGTAGGTCGCCAGACCAGATACTATTCGATAATATGGAATTAATCTAAAAAAAAACAAGAGCTAAATTTAAATTCCCCTTGTAGAAATTTGTTAAAAACTAATGTTTTCTGCGTATCTTGGCATTAAAAGTTGAACTATAAAACAATTGAAATTGGATTTTTTAAATTATTTTTTATAAAAATGATATAATCATTTCATAAAAGGTATTTTTAAATCTTATACCGTAGAGTTTTAATTAGAATTTTGATAACAATTCTATGGAAATGGACTTACCATTTATTGTAATATTACAATGGTGGCGTTTCGAAACTTAATGAAAATGTATATGTAAAATAAAAATGTATAATAAATTTAAATAATAATGTATTTGTGAAAATGTATAAAGTATATGGGCAATGTGTATATGTATGAAAGTCGCAAAAGTCTAACCACAGTTAATAAACAAAACAAGACTGGGCGCGCCGGTTATTTACTATTTTTATTAAACTTCCAATATTCTTTTATTATATCTTAAATATTAGGGGTAAAAGTAAATAAAGGGTTTTCCTTGCTAGGGTACACCTGGTGCTCAGGCTTCTAGTACCCCAGACGGCGTACAGTTTTAGTCGGTTCGAGTCCGACATGCCACCAGAAGTTGGTATCCGAGGGGATTTCCGCACGGAAAAAAAAGGGTTAAAGTATGAAATTGCCGATTTGTACAATTTTTTTTTCTAAAATGCAACATATTCAATGCAACATATTAGTCTAAATCACGAAAAAAACGGTAGTCCGTTGGAGCAAGGTATGGTAAAAATGGGAGTATGGAGGATGACGTATGGTTTCTAGTTCACGCGTTAGCATGTGTAGTCCTAGAATAAAATTACATGTTGTTGTAAACGCGCGTTAACAAAACGCGCGTTGAGCGCTCATCACCTGAACAAGGCCTACCGTTTCTGCCGCGTTTATTCCGCGTCGGAACTCGTATTCGAAGTCTACTAATTTCCTGTCTAAGCTGAATATAAATAACGATCTTGACGCCTATCGCAGAGACTGGCCGGAACTGGCCTTGGATAGAGGGAAGTGGCTTGTTGCAGCGGAGGCCATTGCCCAGCAGTGGGACACAACAAGCTCATAAAAAAACTGAATAAAAATACAATTAAAAGTCGAAAATCAAACGTAGCACATTTTATAAAATAAAAATCTCATAGGAAATCATCATGTATTGTGTCAAAATTTTCACTCGAAAATCTCACACCATGAAGGTTTTATGTCAATACAATTTATCTATTACTTTAGAACGGAACCCCTATTATTCTACTTTTAACTGTTTTATATTTACCTCTTTGGTCCGAACTCACATTTTGGATGGTCATTATGATAAAAGGTCAACACTGAAATGTTATTCTATTATTAGATTTGTTGTAGGCATAATGGAGGTTGATGGGGAGTATAAACCTTCTGAATGCGTACTCCAATTAGTGTTAGATAATGTCCTAAATATTGATCCCTTAAAACATGTGTTATTACTGACGATATCGTCAAACTAATGAAGATTAATATCGTCTCTGATTGTATTACTTATTGCCATTATCTTTCAAGGGTTCTCGTTATATTGTATCGTTTTTGATATCTTTCTACGTATAACGACTATATCATATTTTTTTCATCTATTTACTTATACTTTTCTTACGAAACAGTATTTTTAAATCAAATACTTGTAAGCTGTATTAATAGTTGAATAGTATAAGTATTTGATTTGTATTTGATTTTTAGATTAAAAAGCTTTTTTGTACGCAATGCGTCCGTATTTTTTTTTTGAAAAGTGCATTTATAAAATAAACTATTTTCGGGATAAAAATTATATGATCTCAATTATAAAGAAACTAATTCTAAAATCAAAATAAAGATTGAAAGGCTATAACCCGACTACGTTAAAAAATTGCATAGGTAGGTATGAAAATAGTCAAGGTACAGTCGTGGTTACATCAACTGTCTATCTACTGTAAATTTTTAAAACAAAACACTTATATAAGATGCTCATTCGCTAGAAAAATAAAAAAAAACCCATGTTTTATTTGATTATCAGATCCACAGAAGCATCCACCTATCATAACGTTCGGAAAACCGGATGTAGTAGTGGGTGGTCTACTCCGCGCCAACTGTACCAGTGCGCCTGCAGCGCCTGCACCGAAACTCACATGGTATATTGACAATGAAAAGGTAAGTACTTAAATATAAAACAGACTTTTTATGTAATACAGGGCAAACGAGCAGACGGATCACCTAATGGTAAGCGATTACCGCCGCCCATGTACACCCCCAACACCAAAGGTGTCAGTAGTGCGTTGCCGGCCTTTGGGGGATGGGGAGAGGAATGCGGGGAGGGGTTGGGGTATGGGCCTCCGGTATCCGCACTCACTATGTAAAACACAGCGCAAGCGCTGTTTCACACCGGTTTTCTGTGAGGCCATGGTACCACTCCGGTCGAGCCGGTCCATTCATGCCGAAGCGTGGCTCTCCCACGGTTAAATTCGAGATTGCTTTGAAATCAAAAATAAATTGAATTACCTAAATTTAATTAATTTTTTGCAAATCAATCATACTATTATGTTCCTAATGCAGATTTAACTTATGGCGAGACCTTGACTATTCTATCTCTGATATCAGTGTTTGAGAATTATTGTTGTTCTACGTAACCACTGAAAAAAATATTGTTCTAAACTCGTATTATGTACTTAGGTCAATGAAGAGGCTGTGAGATATTTCTCTTACCGAGTATCAAGCTCAACTCGAACTAAAGGAGGAGGTGGATATCGCCACAGAAAACATCAACATCGCTATATAGCTCCAGAATTCAATTACACGGCAAAATATTGGGCGTTAGTGAGTGAAACTACTCAAACTCCACCTACAAACAACAATAAACATCATAAATGCTCTTTGAAAGAAGCACAGAGCGAAGAGATGGCAAAGGTTTGAATTTTTATTGCAAAAGATATCTGGTTGCTGTTTTAAAATTTTATGTATTTTATTTATATTAGTGGTGGCTTCAGGGTATATGTCCTAGTGATTTAAATTATTTTGATTAAAAATAATCATGACTGTTTTGCGATAGGCAAGCCATCTTAGGTATGTTCACTATTTGTTTAAATTATGGCAATGCAGTCCTTAACAAATAATTTAGAATTTACTATATTTATCTATTGTACCTGGATTAAAACGTAAAAGATAATAATATGTATTTTAGCAAAATTATGGTACACATTTTTAAAAACAAAAATATATTTATCTTAGCAAACATTACATGATTTGTGGATAGTAAAGATCAAATATAAAATAAAAAATATATAAAATGTGAATAACAAAATGAGTTTAGAAGTAGCTCAAGGTACTCATAAGTGACATTGAGAGTTTTACCTTGACTTAAAATGAAACAGATTGTAAATTTCTAGATGGTTTGTTTTAAAATAAATACATCATTATTTTACACATTGAAAACAACTTTTTTGACTGAAAAAAAAGAATTCAAAGATCGCAATAAATGTTACAGATACAGAGCAAATCAAAGCGGGCTTCGTGAAATAAATAACAAATGAAAATATTACTCCAAAGTCGATGGGGCTCAATGACAACTGATTTTGTATCTCAGTATTACTTGTCCTCGTTTCTCTTAAATTGATTTAAATAAAAACAGTCCGTACACGTATTTAACTCATATATTTTGCCCGGAAGAAATTGTAAATAGTGTAGGTACATACCTACTTATGTTCTTGAACTTTATATTATCACATTCATGAATTATTTATTTATTTAGTATTTTTTTATGAATGGCAAGTTTAGAGTTCTCAACTTACTGGTTTTTGTGAATCTTTAAGTATCAAAAGTTACTTCAGAGATGTTGCTGCCTTTTTTATTTTATAAAATACAAGCTGAAAGGCGCAACTTTTTACATAATTGTTGCTTGATGCTCTGCTCCTATTGGTCTTAGCGTGAGATTGGCCTAGCCTTCCTCGATAACTATTCAGCACTAAAATATTTTTTGAAGTGAAAACTTCTTTAGCGGCGATGTGCACTTTTGCGAGGGCAAAAAATGTTAAACTCGCGTCAGGACACGTGACATGATCGAATATTCGTAAGACGGGGGCATGCCGTAGGAGGGGAAGTAACTCTCTTTCTACCGCGTGGTGAAAATGTATGCGTATGTATCGTTTCGCTCGGGTAATATTTATATATTTTTTTATAACATCACAATAAGAATTTCTGTAGTTATCGGTTCTCAAGGAATATTAAAGGTAAAGCAAGGCATAGATTCGTATAGCATCGGTCACTGTGTTTAATAAATACAGGGAATTAAAAAAATGAAATTTAATAAATCAAAAAGGCACAACGTTAATGTTCAAGTTTTCACTTCTGCCGGCACTCCCGGAGTGCAATCCGTTTTCTTTTTTATTCAAATCAGTTCCCGTGATAAGCACGTTCAACCAAAAAAACTAAAGCATACAGCATATCGTCAATGCCACGTCATTTGACAATATTTAACATTGCCAAATATTTATGTTATAAGCGTAAAAATGTTTGTTCAATTTTTTTTTTCTATAATTAACTTGGAAACTAAATTTTTTTTAAGTTTTTTTAGTTATTCAAATAAAGTTTTTTATCATTATCAAATATACTTAATTTTACACTAAGTAAAGATTGTATTAGAAAGTAAACAAATATTTTATGTTATGATTCATACAGACAACCCATACTTAATTTTAATGTCAATTATGACCAAATTGTAATTTTGATCTAAGATAAGATAAAACAAAGCAACTGAATCTGGTTTGTTTATTTGTTGAAGTCAAAACAATTAAATTTAATAATAAACAATTACATTGTACTCAATTATTACATGTAGTACTTAGCAATTTTAATACATAATATGCATTCAAATAAATTTTGTTTACGTGGCTGAAAATATAGTGAAATACATGGCGGTTTTGAATATAAAAAGTACTGTTCTAGACGATTACAAAAAGTAAAATTTTAACCGAATAAATACGCAAACATAAAATACATTTCATGTACGAAATTTCTCGTACTATATTGCACAGGCATATTTAATTTTTATCTATATTTTAGCAGCACTGATTCATTGCAAAACTGTATTTTTCGATTTGAATAAATTTGACATTCCCGTAGTGCTTGATACTGATGGAAAATTTATCAAGTTTGTCAGCCCAGCGGGAGTTACGTTAATAATTTCCTTCTAGTTAAGAGAGTTGAGGAATATTTGATTGTTGGAACCTTCGTAAGAAATGTTTCAAGGTTACATGCTTTATTTAAGTTTGCCTAATATTATAACTTTATTCAGAAAATGACTAAAAAAATCTCGTTTTTTTTTTGGAACGAAGTTCCTTATGGGGCGTTGCGGAGGGGTACCCTAGCCGGCCAAAAACGTCCACAACGTAAGATTTACGCCTCGGTGTCAAATGGTAGCGTATGAAAATGATGTGAGGTCTCGGGGTCGAATCCCGTGTAGGATCAAACATTTTTTTTTGTTCTACAAATATTTGTTTTTTGGGAGTTTGGATGTTTTATATGTATAATATGTATGTATTTACAAAAAAAATGTCCGAAATATTTATTTAAGTATTTATTTCATGAAATAAAAATAATCTGCAAGTTGCATGTAACAAGTACTGAATAACTCTATAATGAAAAGATTAGTAACCCACAACTAAGACCACTATCATTACATTAAACAGTTTTTGACGTTGATGATAATGATGGTCTCAACTATGGTAAAATTTCTATTATTTTTTCTGAAATATCAGCGAAACGATTCAAAATTATATCGTGTATTTAAAATTCTGTTATACAGTGCATTTAAAATTGTATTCTATCTTTCACTTTAAGCCCATGTTCAGATGAAGAGCGTTCAACGCGCGTTTTGCTAACGCGCGTTTACAACTACATGTAATTTGTTCTAGGAGTACACATGCTAACGCGCGTTTTTACATGGAGTTGTTGCGCTCGTCATCTGAACATGGCCTAATTCTCTGCTATGGTAATCACTTCCTTTTTAATTTTTATCGATAAAAAAATCATGATAAAAAATGTATACCCGAATAATTATTTTCTTTATACCTTGAATAGAACTTGAAATAAATATTTTTATGATAAGGAACTTCGTTCCTATCTGGTGTCCCACGACACCACACGACTTTTTTTAGTTTAATTAATTGCTTTGGTTATGTAAAAACAGATTAGTACAACATGTACAAGTATGTTTATTAGATTGAATATCTTTCAGTAACTTTTTCAAAGTAAGTTGGTAGTAATTATTCTCAAGGTTTATTCTATTTGAATTTTAAGGAAATATTCTAACTGTATGGTTAAAAAGAAGGGAGGAATAAGACAGCATATCATTAATTATTTATTAATAAGTTATTTAAAACGTTACGGGGGCAAGGAATCAGCAGAACGGTCACCAGATGGCAAGTAACCATAGGGCGAAACCAGTCAGGGTTAAAGTTAATTAAAATAGTGGCATAAGTACTAGTAATTTCAATCCTGGAATGTATTTATGTATGTAATCAATATAACTGTCATTTTTGTTTCTACTGCTTTGGTTTGTAGTGTAACACTAGTCATATTTATTACTTGAAACACATGCCTAATACTACGTACTGCAGTTGCTCCGTAAAGCGAAATTTAAAAATGATACAATAGTAGAATTTGTTAACAGATTCAAGAAAGACCGCGATCTCCACCGGCCACACCCATTTCATTGTGGGTATCGATAGCTGAGCTAAAGGCTCCTGCACACGGCAGACTGCAACTGACATGCACTGCAACAATTCCCGATGAAGTAGGACCAGGAGAAAAGTACGCTGATATTAAAAAACAAACTGTAGCAGGTGAGAGGACATTTCAATTGTTTTTCTTGGGCTAGTTTCGTCTTAATATTTTATTTAGTGTTATTTATCACTCATGTATGATATAAACGAGTAACAAAAGAAGGAACTATATATTTTACTCACATCAGACGCAACTCGATTCGACTCACAGAGTTTTATAATCTTACTAGCTTTGCACCGCGGCGTTGCCCCCGGTTGTTGTACCTTGGGTAACACCACGGGGCTTAGCTAGTATACATACCTATATGATAATTCTACTACTTAAATACCATTTGCAATCCTTCTGCCATAATTATTTTAACTTCAATAACATTGGACTTTCATACAAACTATCATCCCCCGTTTTAGCCCCAGAATGCGGTGGATTTCTAAAAATACATTATTAGTACACCTCCACACCATCTATAGAGCATACATTTTAAATTTCAAGTCTTACTAGAAAAACATAGGACTTTCATACTTTCCAATCCCCGTTTTACCCCCTTAGGGTTGGAGTTTCGTAAAATCCGTTCTTAGCGGGTGTCTACACGCTATAAGGTACCTATCTGCCAAATTTCAAGTTTGTAGGTGTTATAATTTCTGAATAATAAGTGAGTGGTATTTCGCTTTTATATATATATGTAGATTTGTATTTATAGAGATTACAAAATAGTCTTTGTAATCTATAAATGCTAACAGTAAACTGGTATTAGATGAAATTTAATTTGGTTGCAGTGGCGGTCAATGAACTAAATGTGAAGAACCCCTATTCTGATACTACTCGTGCTAATGCCACCTCCAGCAGCCTTCACTCCAACCCGTTCTGGATCCTAGGTTGTGGTCTTATGCTACGTGAATTAACACACCAATTATATTAAATGATGGTATCAATGTCGACTTTTACTGATCAGATATTTAACCTAGTAAGACGCTTATAGCTAGTAGTTCTAATATTTCTTAGATACCCTTTATTTACACTATATAAAATTTGTGTACTTTTAAGCTTTCTCGTCTCACTTTCAAGGTAAATGGTTGTCCTATATTTTTTTGCTAAATTTGTACAATTTTACATTACTGTGCCCCTTTATTGAAAACCAGCCTGATGTTTAGATAAATTTAGAAAAATGTTTCAAGTTTTATATAAATAAAACTACATATAAATTAATAGCAATATGTTACTCTATTCACACATTAACGTTAAAATGTAACTAGAGTTTAAATTGTTACTGTGTTATTGAATTCCTTATATATCTCACGATGTATCCTGTTTCTTCCTGAGCTTTTTGTACGTCAATTATATACCTAGTTACTACAGGGTTCCGAAGAAAACCAAAACTTTCGCTATTTTTATGCAAGGTTGCTATTTCTGAAATATTTCACCAAAATAAGTAAAACTTAAACATACGCGTATTTAAAATAAACACACATAAATATAAGATAGACACCGAATACACTACTAATGTTATTTGATCGTCAAAGGGTCTTTTTTTAAACACAAAGTTCACAGTGAAGGAAAACAAAATAAACAACAATCTGAAATTGTTGAATCTCGTGAAATAAAATACTCTCTCGCTACTGCTTTTAGTGTTGTGTTACCTTATTACAATACAATAAAGGTCACCAACAAATACTTAGAACCACGTATGCTCCCATGGGCATATAACCAACAACATACATTTACTTGATACTTCGTTTCATCCTCTCCTTCTATCATTTTATTTGTTGTCACAATAATTTTGCATTAATAAAATATTATTATTATTATTTGTGCATTTGTTGTTCTTGAAATCTTTATCTTTATTATTATATTATATAATAATTTCATTTGTAGTAAGTAGGCAAGGTTCTTAAAATAATGGTCACATTGTGATCGTGATTATTTTATCGTTCATGAACAGAAAATCATGTTAGTAGGTGATTTTTAAAGTGAGAACGAACATATTTTGAGATATTAAATTATTGTCTAATATATTTCAGCAGAATATTTTCGATATGATTAGTGTTAAGCTATAAAGCAGAGGTTATATTATGATAATAATATTTAAGCGTAATTGCCATTGGAAGATTAAACTTGTTTACGAAACAATTCAATTTTCCTCTTTGCGGCAAAGTAAATAATATTACGAGGTGGGAGAATAGAACTCGATTTTATGTATAATATCTTGAAAGAAGAAATACCAATGAAGAAAATCGAATTATGTTTCTTAAAGAAGCTTCTTATCTTCCATTATTGGCGTTGAAAGTCTTCCTGCAGCTCTTTACACTGACTATTGTAGAAAGTTTATTTGTTAGGCTAAAGGATGTGATAAGTTAAGAAAATGTGTATATTGAAGCGAAATATATTTTAAAATAGAATAATTATTTATGTGCTATTGTATAGATGAAACTATTTGAATAATATAAAATAGATACATTTAGATGTTTTAGGTAACATCCATAAAATTAGGCTGGCAATTACTACGGTCGAATTTACTTAATTTGCGTATAGAATCTGTCAACTACACCAATACTTGCAAGCATTAGTTTTGATAAAAAAGGAATGGCTATACCTTTTTTACTTTTGAATCTGTGTAACACTACTTTTTAATTTCAATATTAATAAATTTAAGCTACAATCTACTAAAGTTATTATTGTAAAGCAAAAGAACTGAAACTATCACATTATAAACAAATCTCGTCTTAGCTACATATAGTTAACGATACAAAATTATTACAATATTCTCTGCCAGTAAAAATTAATATTATACTAAAGACAAACACTCGAAAATACAGTGAACATTTGTTATTTCCCAAATTGTTATAGAACCTGGAGTTTTTAAAACGTCAAATAATTTTGTTTACTTCACCCCAAATAATCACTAAATTAGTGTCAACAAGTTTATTTCTCATCAATGGAAGACTTAATTAGATCTCTCACTTAACATTCAATGGCCTCTCAGCTACTACTTATAACTTAATAAGGGATTCAAAGGGCCTTGCCATTTCGTTCAAGCAATATTTACTTATGACTTAAATTTGAGTATGCAAGTTATTCAGTCTTTCGATAACAAACACGATTTCATTTCGTAGGATTATGAATGCGTCTCACTTGTCCGATATGAAATGTTTATGAAAATTTCATTTTACTAGATTAACCAACTCACTGAATTATCTATTCTACTTTAATCAATTATTTTTATTTACACAGCTGAGTTTGAAGTAAGTTGAAACAATATGAGCAAGTCTTTATATTAGTAGTGATTTGGATATTTGTCTTTTATAAGAAGTGATTGTCAGCCTAGATAATTTTCATTCATCCTCTGGCCATTTAAAATTTAAAACTATTTATGTACATGGTCGTACAATGTGAATGATTAATAAAAGCTTAATCTAAGTATAAATTGTGTTTCTTTTTTATAAATACAAATACTTAATACCCATTTTTTTATTGTCTGCCAAAATGACTCTACTCCACCCGATGGAAAGCATAAGCAGAATCCAAGAGTGGTGGTTACCGTACTCATTGCGAATGCAGACAATGCAGCATGGTGACCCATACCATGGCGGCCTAGTGATGCTTCTGCATCATTGGGCCTCCCTTCTCGCACTCACCAACGAAACACGACGGCACGTTATTAATATTTTAATTTCTTAAAACAGGTTAAAATGTATTTGATCCTATTTTGCTGCGACCTCCAGCTGATTTTCCATATGAACATATAAGGTACAGTATGCTATAGGAAGAGGTTCGAAGACTTCGTTGTTTCTATACTCCACTTTGCTTTGACGATGGTAGAGTACAGGTCTCCGCCAGACCAATCTGTAACCATGACTTGTCCAGACCAAGATCATAAAACAAATCTTTATTTATTTTTACATCGATACAAATAAATAAAATTGAAGTGGCTGATTGTAATTTCATATTAACAGTTTTTCATTAAATGCATATGAAAGTGTATAATAATATGGTATTTACTTATGGTTTTTTTTTTAATATTTGTCTGTCTGTCTGTTCCGGCTAATCTCTGGAATGGTTGGACCGAGTTTGACGTGATTTTCACTGGTAGATAGCTGATGAAATATGGAGTAACTTAGGTTATTGTTTTAGACTAGCTTCTCCCCGCATCGTTACCCCCGGTTGTTGTTTTAGTGCGGGCAACATCGCGCGGCTCAGCTAGGTATTATATACAGATGTGGAAACAAATTGATATAGGAACGCTTTATATAAAAGTAAAAAAGGTAGTTGACATGAAATATCTTATTTCATATGAAACAACAAATAGATCTCTGAACGGATAGCGATTAAAATCAAATTACTACATGCATGGTCGAACAAGTAAATTAAATTTCACAAGCCTGGTGAAAAACAACAGACCAAAATAGCTACAAATATTTCGAATTGAAACTGGAACACGGCAAACTTTAAAGTGTGTGAATACTGTTCGGTTCCCTATGCCATTATATGAAAGAAAGTTTAAACATCGGGCGTTGTAACCGCTGCAAAAGATCCGAGACAGGGCGAGTCTAGGGCGGGGCGCTGTGCCACCTCTTACTGTGTAGAATGGTGAGGGATGCCAAAGTGTCCTGCCTCTGGGTGGCATAGTCATCCCGGAATGTACCTCAGTCGTAAACTAAGGCAAGGAGGACTTCAGAAGCCGCTGATAGGCTTCTGGAGCTTCTCCCCACTGCCGAGGTAGGTCGCGGCGGGGTTTAGTGAATGGATCAAATCTTCAGGAGTACAACACGGAGGGTATCGTGGTATACCTACCCATCCTCCAGGTAATATAAAATTTACTTTTTCATTATTAAAAAATGAAATTGTAAATAAACTATCACTTATGCAGTTTGAGAAGAATACTAAATGAGAAAGAGTCAAAATTAGAATTAAATAACTTTACAGCTTGAGTTAAATGACCTGAAAAATATTGTAAACTCAAGTGTCCGGTTGTTTTCAGTATTTAAATAAGAAATAGAAATGGTTGCAATAGTAAGAACGATGTATTATTAAAGCAACTGTTAACCGACTTAAAAAAAAGAGGAGGTTCTCAATTCGACGGTATTTTTTTTTATTTATTTTTATGTTTGTTACCTCATAACTTTCGATTGGGTGAACCGACTTTGATTATTCTTTTTTTGTTTGAAGGCTGGTGCTTCCCGTGTGGTCCCATTTAAATTTGGTTCAGATTGAAGTCGGTTTTTTGGTAAAATTTGTATATTATTAAGCTATTGCATGCTTTTATCGCGGGCTTTGGGGCCTTTGTGCAGAATTCCGAACGTAACAAGAAAACCTGACACCCGAAGCTCGCACGGATCGAGGCGAGTTGCTCCGAACGACGAATCAACGAATCTGTGTCACTGTCACGCACGAACATACTGCTTAAAAAAATATATAATTGCATAAGTTGAAAAAAATGCTATGCAATAGTTTTACCGCGGCAGTCCCCGAGTGCCACACGTATTTTTTTTTATTTTAATACTACGGTCACTTGACCGTGACAAAGTTATCGCAGAAAACCCAACAATTACAACATTTTGATTATAATTTTCACCCGCAACAATTTATCCAAGCAAGCTGCAAATTGTAATTGCAGACGTTTAAAACCTTTCAGTACTTAGCTCGTAACTTATAAAACTTTTACATCGAGAAAGTTTTATTAAAGGAGCCACGATAAAATCTGCGACCATTTAAAATATGAATAACTGCACAAGACTTTCAAAGGACACCGTGGAGCTGTCGCCTGTCATCTCTAAATGTAATACTAAGAGTTCATACTATTAAACTGTTACTTGTTTCATACTAACGTAAACATGCCTTTAAAATGTTAAAAGAAATGTAAATTTGAGTAGATGTCTTATAGTGTATGTATGTAGTTTTATGCAAGATTTATAAATATTATGACGCATAATATTTGTTGTGGTAATATAGTAATAATATACATAATTGCCAATTGACTGATTTACAATAGTGTTCTGATAAAGTACTACTGACACCAACACGAGCAATAAAACAACATTAATAAATTGATTCATTGAAAATTGGTATAAAATATTTAAATTCCTGTACCTGTACTAGAGAAAACCTGTTTCACAGGCTGGGGCCACCTGTGTCACGCATGGTTATAGGTAATTAACAATATTTGACCAAGTATAAAAAAAAAGACTATGTTTTACACTATGAATGCTTAGATAATACTGGCATTTCATTATGAAGAATTATTTAATGGAAATAGAGCGCAAACGAGCAGACAGGTGACCTGATGACACCTGCAACTCAAGAGTCACAAGTGCGTTGACATCTTAGCAGACCCTCCCCGTAGAGTCAGGGGGAAGCAGGGGGGCAGGGTTGGGCTCCAGTAGCCTCACTAGCTCGGTAAAAAGCAACAGAAGAATTGCAGTTTTCTGTGAGGCCGGTCACTCCGGTCAAGCCGAGCTCGTTTGTGCCAAAGCATTCTTTCTAAATAATAAAGAAAACGGTTTGTGCATATTCTTATTTCAGAGTATCTTCTGTTTAAACAAAGAACGAACGAACATATAACGAAGAGATCACAAAGTCGGAGTTGTGAGAAGGATATGAAAAGCGCATACTTGTCACTGAGCATAGGCTTCTGCCTTGATTAAAGGATAGGTGACCGAAGTAGGAAAAAAGGTACGTAGATGTATATAGTAAGTCGATAAATGAAAAGAGAGAATTGAGTGTTCCCTGACATCGAGGCAGACAAAAATGTAACCAGTGAACGATAATTGCGTGTTCGGCATTCGTCCTTTAAAGTTTCAAACCCCGAAATAGGCAACCTATTGTTGTAGTCATTGTAATGTGTGTTAAAGCATCTGTAATAACAAAAATAAAAAAGTGTTACCTATTTTTCATTGCACTCAAATAATACTGTAAAACTTATAGCTTTACTGATTCCCTTAAGTAATCTATGTTAAACCAGAATTCAAACATTAAAACTTCGGGTCTCTTTTGAAAAATACAATCCGATTTTGACGAATTAATATAAAAGTACGGGATTACCTCTTGAGTAACACAATATATTGATCGACGAATCAATGAATAATTCATAGACCATACACCGACTTGCTAGCTCATAATTCGACGCCCCTTCAATAATACCCATCCTCATGCGTCAATAAATTTTATTATGGCGAAAAAGAAAATATATAAATCCGCTTCATGTTTATCGGATGCTACGGAGAACATTTTTCTTTTTTATTTCTTCCTGAATATGTTGTTATAGGCACTTACAAGTGTTTTTTCTTGTGTTCGGCTACTTTCATCTTTTAAATATATTTAAATTAATATCAGCAATTCACAAACATTCATACTCTAACTTAATTTAATGAACAAGATTTAATGTCAAAAAATATATATTGTTGTAAATAATTTTATATAGAACATTGCAGTCATCATCTTGTCATCTAAGCATGTTAAAAGTAAAAAGGATACAATTTGTTTGCAATCACATGAGTAATTTTAAACTAAACTATACTCTTTCCGCTGTAACATGGTGCGGGACAGTTTCAGTTGCATTTCGTTTCACTCTTGAAAGTTGCTGCGATTTACAAATCATGACTTAGTATTTCAGCTGTACCACATTTGCAATACATTAAATCATAAATAACTGTAGTAAATTAAATTAAACCAACCAGAATATTCTAGTCTACAAATAAATGCCGCAACATGCTACAGCGCAAAGAGTATAGTAAGGCCTTTGGTATCCGTTTGGTGAAAGATTTAGAAAACGGAATGTTATCACTTATCACCCTTATTCATTCCCTGAGTACGGTAAGAGCCGACTAAAAGAGCCAATTACGCAGTTCAACAACATCTTTATCAAAACAAAAAATATGTTTTTAAGAAAAACAATAAAAACTGCAGTTGTATAGGTACAAGACTCTAGCTCTGCATAATTAGATAGTTTCAAGAAATCATAATCTTTTGAAAAAGTTTATATTATTTTAAAAACATTTTCGTACATATGAAATTAATCACAACATTCAAAAGTTGCAATTAATTTAATGAAAGAACGAAATAATTATGAAATTAGAAGTTATTATAATACAGTAAAGTTTCAATTTGAATTAACTAGAATGAATAACATGTCAACCATCCCTTAACTGATAATTATCTAAATGTACATTTATGTGTCGTGAGTGTTCTCACATCACATAACTGTTTAATTAGTATCTCTCTAGGACGACATTCGAATTTGTTGGAGGTTAATGTTTGTTATTTGAGCTAATTTTCGCGGTGTACCACTTGCCGCCCAATATTATATTGAATAAATCTTAGCTGTTGGTGGTTTTTGGTTTCTTAATTCAGCGGCGTTATCTTTCTACAAAAAACTAGAAATGATTAGAGTAATTTTAGTTAGGTATTTTTTTATTTTTTGTAATGAAATCCATTCTCTAGAAACATTTACCTGGAGAACGTTACGTCATCAAAATACTAAAACTTTTTAAAGTAGAATTTTAAAGCAACAACATCTAATACCTTGTTGGATTTAAATTCACTCAACAGTCGACATCATCGTCAGGCAATATCACCGAGTGTATTAGTTTACTGAATTCACAACTTACACGCTTTGTATAGATAAAGCTGCTAATGGATTACTCGTCTACCCTATACGAGTAGAAAGGAATACTGTTAGCATCGGAAAATAAAACATTGCATTATGTTGTGTTTTTCATATTTTCGAAACCCTATTAGCTCCTCTACACGTTGGTCCATCATTGGGTCAACATTGGGCTATCAAGTGGCCAGTGCGAGCATCTACACGTTGGTGACGTTCAGTGTTAATTTGGTCGTTTGTCAAGATCGACGTGGAAGCTATTGCCGCTGCGACAATATATCTATGGAGTTCAAGCGAACACTGAGTAGTGGGCCACGTGGAGACACGTGCCGCCATCATTAGGCAAATATCCTTTGATGTGCGGCCGAAAAACCGATACCGACACCAACCCAGAGCCATCGCACGCGCCAAACAACCAACTAACGCCAACCTACGCCACTACGTCCTCTTCACGTTGGCTCATCATTGTGGGCCAATGTGTTGGGCCAACGTGAAGTACCCTATTTAATAATAGTTAAAAAAACTTATTTCTCTCACAGGAAGGTACAATTTTGGTTACATCAGATCTAGGTACAAACTAAACAGTTTCTAAAAATTCCCTAGTGAGAGCTGGAGTCCATACTAGGCTATGAGCCTGTGTGACAGTAATGTTTATAAAAGAAATGTTTCTTTATCATCTGGTATCAGTGGTTCATTACTACAGTAATTAAAGCACTTCTTCATTAATATTTAGTGAACACTAATAAAAACGAAGAATAAATACTTGAAGAAATGTCAGTTGCGTAATTGCGTAAATTTTACGATTGAAATATATTAATAGGTTATATCTAAAAAGATAACATATTTCTTAAAAAGCCTCTATTTTTTTGAAACGTGTAGGAATCATTAGGAGTATTAGGACTTCTGTATATGTCTAGTACAAAAAGGTCATACTCGTATTCCAAAAATCGTGAAATAGTCTTGTAATGGTTTCTAATTCGGCTTGGCAGAAATACTCACATCCTCTCTCTACTATGTACTACTTATATATAAAAAAACACATACACGATACTTGAGATCATCGGAAAACGCTACGTTAGGAATTCCATAACATTTCACATTTTACAGTATAAGTAGTACGGCTATGGAATTACTTACAGGAAGCTGTAAGGCAGTCAGTAAGTATTTTTCAAAAACAAGTTCGCTTCTTATCTCTATAGTAACTATGATTTTTTTTTTGTATATGAATGTGTACACATTTTAAAATTTGGAAGAGTCATACTTCCGCAGGTATGGCTCAGCTCGATTAGAATGTTCTCTTGCTTCGAAGGTACCTGACTGATGTTAAAAATTCCTTTACTGCTTACCAATAATTTAAACACTATTCCTAGTGTTTAAATTATTGCCCGATGTTACTTATTAGTATGATGACTATGAAATCGTTTTAACATCATAGCTTTTTAAATGATATATTATAACTTTATAAAAGTGAGACTGGACATATGATCGCGACCGACAACAGCTAATTATAAAATTCAACGAAAAAAGCTGTCGTTCTTGCAACGTAAGAAGGTAACTGAACGCCTTAAAGTAAGTGATAATTATGTTGAAAGATTAAAACGAGTGAAATTCACTCGTTTTAATCTTTTAATCACTTACTTTACTTTATTCTATGTTTTTTTCATCATTAATCATGATCATTCATCAAGCTTATTTAGGCTTCCATACGAACATAGAATAATTTACACTTTAAATTACCTATGTTTAAAATCTTGAAAATTTAAGCTATTTGTCTAAAGTGATGTATGAATTTACGAAGCATAATACTAAAATTCCTGTGGTTATAAGTACCTACTTATCCAAAAGTTTTTAAAAACTTAAATATAAATATAACAACAACAATTGCAGTAAAGGAGCATATACGGGTCACACTAACAATACCAATTTACCCTTTAACGATATTCAAAATGATAAAGGACGAAAAGAATTTAGTGTAGGTAAAAAGATCTAATGGCCACTCTTAAACGAGTGACGACCTAAATGTATTCGAGATACGACACTCAACGACGTTGTTAAACGCAATACTCCTATAATATATAGAAACCAAGTATCTCACGTGATATTTTGGAACGGAAATATACTAATACCAACATTTATCAGATCGTTCGAAAAAAAATCACGTCATTTGTAGAAGATAAGTAAAATAATAACTTTTTTATTGGTTCATTGGTTTTGTAACTCAGTCGAGCGTTGATAGTGCATTCAACTACGCCAAACTTGGTATTATTGTTTCACTTCATGGTTGATTCTCACTCATAGTTCCAGGATATAACTATTTTGAAGTTTGTCTAGTATTATCTAGTAAATAGTATTAGTATAATCTCAGTATACAAATTGCAAGCAAAACTATATTTTGAAGGATTTTCCCTCAAAATCCTTTAACCTGACACTTCTACATAATTTAGCAGCAGTCCTAGGCCCATGCTGTTTTAGTAAGTTCAGATTTTCTTTTCTATGCTTGTCACTTTTAATGGCAATCAATTTTTATTTAAAGTGATGTTCAATTTATAGATGCGAAAATATGCCTTTTAATTATCACTACACAACCGTGCATACACATATGCGTGAGTATTCAAAGACAGTACTGATATATTCACACTGTTTAAGACCATACGATCCATATTTGAGTCCATATTTTAAAGTTTTACTACTGTTCCCCTATTCAATGTCTATCCACAAAAGCATACATGAATATATATTTATAGTGTCATAGAATTTTTAAAGTAAATAAAGGTGCATTGAAATATGAGAACAAAACGTTAAAAGATTTCCATTTCATGTTTAGAGTGTTATCGAAAACAGCCCAAGTACTTCAAACTTATGTTAACTTCCCATAAGTAAGACTGTTTTAATGTTTATTTTTCTTAGTTCGTAAAAAGTTAAGTCCTTTATTATACGATTTTGATACATAGAATAAATTATAATCCATTAATTTTCTTAAAGTTACTAAAATAGGTGTTGACTTATATTTCTATGATCGATTATTTGACAGAAAGCTTAATTCTGTCAAATTTGAATATTTCGTAGAGAAGTTTTCTTTCTTTTTCTACAGTGAAAGCAGAAATCTGTTATCTGGGTTAAAATGGACAAGATGCAATAGACCCTGAAAGTCTGAATAGTCCGCTACGACAGTTTTAATTACATTTTGCTGCAAAAGTACGCTATCTGTGCACTTTTACATTATAAAGCTTTTTTTATTGTTATTTTGTATGAATATGTAATTATTTATGATTTAAGTTGAGGTACTTATAACTGATATTACAAAACGATCTTAATCACTTAATTAAAAAAAAAGACAATCTCAATATAGACGCATCGTGCATCGCTATATGAACGGACCAGTGAAGATTATATATCATACTAGCTTTTGCCCGCGGCGCCCGTGTCTGTGTCAGTTATTACGGTAAAGTGTGCCCTATATCCTTCCCTAAGAATCAAAGTATCTCCATGCCAAATTTCATTAAAATCTGTGAATTGGTTCAGTCCAGAAAGATTTACTTTCAAATTTAAAATATTATTATGGAACTAGCGACCCGCCCCGGCTACTACAGTATTGTACACCTTAAAAAGTACTACAAAAAAGTTCGCAACGGTATATGTCTATCTCTTAGGGATAACCCACAACAACCATTTTTTATTCCTTTATTTTTACGAGAAGTAATGGCTTATTTACGAAGTGATTTTAAGCAATACAGAATGAATTCTTATACAATTAAGTAAATTAAATACATTGTGCATTTAATATAGATCAAAATGGCCCTTTACAGTATCTAATTTAAATAAATATGTTCGAAGATATTACAGATTTAAAATGCACGAATCGTGTCGTCGGCGGGGGCATCTGAAACCCACCCGTGCGAAGCCGGGGCGCGTCGCTAGTTAAATATAATATGTAAAACATTTTCAAATTAAAGCAACCTTAGTTACAACTCATATACTATTACATTTATTAAGTAAATTAAAATGTGACTGAACTACCTGTACATGACCTTCCACAAGCATATAATAATATTATCAAATGTATAATATCCACCAACAGAAGATGAATGTACAGAAATCGTATGAAATAACAAGTTACATAAGCGTCACACTTGTTCAACATGAAATCAATATTGTACTACTATTAGTTTATCATTAATCACGAATGATTTATGATGAAAGAAATAAGGAATGTCATATTTTGTATTAAACTGCTTAATGTATGCATAGTCACGTTTGCTCTAATCATAGGGGTTAGGTTCAAAGTACTTAAAACGAGTTAATGTCACTGACAAATGTTTTTAATTAATAACTTGTGGTGTAATTCATAGTTATATTTTCATACGCACTGGTTGATATATCTCAAAGAAAATTTGTATTTGGTTCCCATTCACGCAATAGGGAATAAGTAGTAATTTTATCTTGTTTTCATCTTTTTTATCAAATACTAGCGACCCGCCCGCACAGGTGGATTTAGATTCCCCCGCCGACGACACGATTCGTGCATTTTAAAGGTGTAATATCTTCGAATATATTCATTTAAATTAGATACTGTAAAGGTATTAGATACATATACCGTCGCGGACTTTTTTGTAGTACTTTTTAAGGTGTACAATACTGTAGTACAATAACTTGATCTATCTCGTAGGGTGCAACCAGCGTTTGCAATGTAAGCGCAAAAAATGTGTTTATTTGCTACATCACATTAGAAACCTCGAAAATTAACAGTGTTTCCATACTATATTTTGCATTTATTATACATAAAAACCTTCCTCTTGAATCACTCTATCTAATGAAGAAACCGCATCAAAATCCGTTGCGTAGTTTTAAAGATTTAAGCATACATAGGGATATAGGGACAGAGAAAGCGACTTTGTTTTATTAACCCCCGACCAAAAAGAGGGGTGTTATAAGTTTCACGTGTCTGTCTGTCTGTGGCACCGTAGCTCCCGGACGGATGAAGTGATTTCAATTTAGTTTTTTTTGTATGAAAGGTGAGTTACGTGCGAGTGTTCTTAGACATGTTTCATGAAAATCGGTTGAGCCGTTTAAAAGTTATGGGGGTGAAAGTGGGGAAGAGTAACCGAATGTCTGCAAAAATATCATCGAGTGGGGTCTCAAATGAAAGCGCATAACGTGTTTTTTACTTTTTAAAGGGAACTCAGGTTATTATATCGGGGATAAGCTTCAAGCTTAGATCAGAAGTTTTGCTTAATAAGCTTTTTGACTAGCGACGTATTGTTTGTTGTTTGTTTTACCGGGCCATTCCCGCACTTAGCCTCTTGATTGGGCCCTTGTACGTGGGTTTATCATCTTCCTACTCCAACCATCCTAGATCATTCCAGAAGCTCAGCAGCCTTTTCAGGTCACTAGATGCTTCCGGGAGTGATGTTGATAGCGACGTTTATTATTAGCTATAATAATCGGTAAAATTTAATTTTATTTACACATTTTACTTCTTTAGAACCCACAGTCAGAAAATTTGTATAATTTGTGTAAAACGATAACTTAATAGACACCGTACTATAGGTTGTCAAGGACATGGCTCGAGGTGGATCACTGTGTCGCTCAATTTCTTACAGGCCACGGTAACTTTAAGAGCAAACATTTAAATTAGTCGATTCACCATTGTGTCAATGCTCAACACCTGATTCTAGCTGTGAACAGTCGGCTCATCATATCCTCTGGGAATGTAGTCTTTGGTACAATGAACGTAACATGATGCTAAATAGCTTACAAATTACGTCTGGGGTAGTATATTATGGCGATCTTGTGTCAACTGCGGTGAATTTCCGTGCGTTTAAGCGATTCTGCCATACATACTATAGAAATCAAATATAGCTCACTTAGGACCCATTATATTTTATCCGTGGTGCTTCCCGGTTTGAAAAAGGCGTCTGCCTATTTTGACTTCATTTTGTCTCCCGCTTTGCTAAGGAGGGAAGTGGACTTATTATATTTCCAACTCCTCCAGTTTTCTTCTGATTAATTTCGTTGCGGGTTCCAAGACAGTTTAATTTTTCCTGGGACTTCCCGAGTGTCATAACTCGGTGTGTTCGTGGGTCACCGCTGTTGATCCTGATTGTCCATACAGACTCGGTGTTTTCGTTGTTTACCGTTATGGTTGGTCTGGTTTGGACACGCGAGATTAATAGTCGCGTCAATTAGGCGCGATCTGCGACAGTTAAACCGGGTGTATTATAATTAGAATACTTGGGAACCTGTACAGCCACTTAGGAGTGATGAATGTTTGACGACGCAGAGAGAGCACCAAGGGGGCCCCTTAGAACGCCGCTATCAAGGAATTCACACATCTCCAATAAGTGCTTGATATTACATTAGCTTAGAATAAGAACAGGGTGAAGCGCCCTGAAGTTGAATTCTTTCGCCAGTGAACTGGCTTAGCGATTGAATGCCTGTACAAATGGGCCCTACAAGCATTACAAACTTCACACGGTGAACGCTACATTGGCGAAAGGATTGAACAAAGGCACTTGCAACAAGGTATGTACAATTTGCTAAGGCATAAAAATTGCAATATTATTGACAGCTCTTAATATAAATACATGAAAATTTTAAAAAAACTTTTAATTTACATACTGTCAGTTTGTGCCCCTAGATAGTTAGATTTTTTTTATCTAACTATATACGCGCTGTTTAGGTGTATAATTAATTAGAACTAAAATTCTAATGTACGTTATTTTGAAGTATTTATATAAACCCTATTCTTTTCATTCTTTCTTTATAGTATTACAATTCGATTAATAAAGTAACAAGAAAAGTTAATTAATTTTTCGTCTTTAAGTTTTTTTAGACGATATTTTCTTTATAAAACATTTTTTTTTGTGAATAACTAAGAACGATAATATTGTTATTTACAAAATAAAATAGTGTTTTATAAAGAAAGTATTGTCTAAAAAACTTACCTACCACATTTCACTTGTAGTAATTACGCGTTACGGTCTCTACATATTTTTTATTTTATTATTAAGTTCCTACGTTACAATCGTGACCTTGATTAGTTGGTATATTATTTTCATTGTACTTTTTTTAACACAAATACATTTATGTTTCGTTTTTATAGACTGAAGCATAGCTTCCTTTCTACGGAGGCCTCCTATGTTCAGCGGTTAACTATTTAAGGCTGTTGTGTTGTAAGTGACGTGAGGCATATTAACAATTTATATAGGTATCTATTTTATACCTTAAACGATTAATTCTTGTATATATCTATATTAATCGCCGAAATGTATGTACGCGCATAACTTCCGATCGACTGCACCATTTTTTTTTATGTGTTCGTTATTATTGGAACAAGGCTTGTATACAAGAAAAATTAAAAGATAACGGGAAAAGTCATTTTTTTGTCCGCGACTGTACACTGCCTGTGGGATGCCGAGACAGATAATGTAAATATGGCGGTACGAAGTTCGCCGGATCGGCTAGTAATATATAAAAACGACTCTAACGATTTTCGTGAAATTTAGTGTGATCTAAGATTCATTTCATGTCAGTACGTGGTCATCTAGGTACTATGGTTTATAATAGGTAAACTCAAACTGTTAAACTATTTTTTCACATTAGGAAACGTTGTAATTGGTCTAGTGAAAGATAATCTAGTGAACGACAGTGACAATATATTTTAAATGGCAGTCCTTTCCTGTAGGCATCAAAATAGACAGATTATAATCGAAAATTAATCAGGTTACGTAGATCGACATCTATCAAACCTCTGATAAATAGGCGATTAGTTCAGCTGTCAGTACTCCATGAGAATTTGACGTCTAAATCGGCCGCACAAAATAACAGGCGCGCGTCAAACGCTGACCTTAGGTGTCCATTTTAATATTAAATTGGGAGTAAAGTTTTACAGAGTTTACTGCGTCTGTAGCTGTTGAGTTGTGTTTTCTTTTTTTTTAAAGAGCTTTGGTTTCTTGGTCAACATACGAGTAACTCTACTCAACGTGATGGAAAGCTTGAGTAAAATCCAAGAGTGGGAGTCCCGCTTTAAGGACCTGGGATCACAGTAGGCCCCTCTCACTGTGATCCCTACGTATAACACGAGTGCACTACGTATAACACGAGTGCAGGTAGTGAGTTCCAATTTTCGCCTGCTCGATACAGGAAGACAGAGCCAAACCATTCAGTCCACCTGCTCACTGCTGCAACCGATCGAGAGCGTCAAGCAAATACTGCACGAATCCATCGCAAAAATGAGAATAGTACTCCACACAGAAGCGAACCTGGGTCTTATAAAGAAGAAACAGATGCGTGGGAGAGAAGAACCGTCTCACCTTGCTCAGTACACCTAGTTACGCTCTCGATGTATTCCCGGTCCTGCGGGTTGATACCCGGAAAATATCCATACCGAGCTATTCCTTTAGTTTTTGCAGTTGAATGTTCTGAAAAGTGGAGAGGGAGAGGAAAGACGAATTATTTGTAGAGAGCGCGCACATTTGTGTGCTGTTCTTGGCATTCAACTCGACTGCATTCATAAACTGAGGTATATATGAACACTTGCAACTCAAAAGTGCGTTGCAACTTTTTGAGTTCTCCGTTTCCATCAGGAGGGGGGAGGGGGTGTTCTACTTTAAAGTAATTCTTGCAAAACATTAACAAACTATATTAAAAAGTCAAATCAAAACAAATAAATAAATCTGAAGTGTCTGTATGTGATTCCAAATTAACAACTTTTCATTAAATGGTAATGAAAGTGAATATTATGATATTTATAAGAAAAAAAAATCCGTCTGTCTGTTCATCTGTCTGTCTGTATGTGTATATGTATCTGTATTCTGTTTAACTCACTGTCAGATAGCTGATGATATAAGGAGTAATTTAGGCAATTTATTTAGACTCACTTCACTCCGTGGGGCTCAGCTAGCAAATTGAAGCATTTCTCTGCAAATACTTTATCTCAATGTTAAAATTCTGAGAATCTGTAACTATTATTACAATATTTAGGCTAGTTAGACTTTAAGAAAATGAAAAATTTCAATAATTTGAAATTCACCGAACACCTTACCGGTTACACGTATTGTTACCTACGATAAATTCGTTTTCGATCGCGGTTACCTACGTAGTTCACAAACCAAAATGGACAGTAATACCAAGTGTCATAAGTGTCATAATGGAATCAACAAAGATGATGAAGCTACATATATTGTTTGTGGTAAGTGTGGCCTATACTGGCATTTTATATGTACCACTTTGCGTGCTAGTCCACGTGACCGCACCAACTGGAAATGCGATCTTTGTAAAGCTAGCACGAACAAAAATAAGCCTAAGAAGCCAGAATCTTCAACCAGCCCTCTCAATGTCGTGGACACGAATCAAATAATAAATGACATTAAGGATTTACGTAGGGAGATGTGTAGCATTAAGCAGGATATGAGCGATCGAACGCAGAACAATCCACAGAGTTCTGAAGGGATGAGTCTCGAAAAGCGGATATCAATTGTCGAAGCCAAGATATTCGATTTGGAAAACCTGTCAGATATCATCAAGGCTCTTCAGATGAGTGTGTCCGCCCTGGAAGAACGCAACCATGTCCTGGAACAGTCAGAGAGAATATGTGACCTTGAACTTCACGGTGTTACGGAATACAACAATGAAGAATTGCATGATGTGGTGGTAAAGGTCGCAGAGATAGCTGGCGTAGCAGTGTCTAAAACGAATTTGAAATGGGTGAGACGTGTAGGATCCAGCGAGGGTCAAATGAGATCGAAGCCCAGAGCAGTGATTATTAGATTCGACACTTGTGAAATAAAAAATAATGTTTTGCGTGCCATTCGAACAAGACGCGGTCTCAAAATGTCCGAACTTGGTTACATTAATGATAACAACAAAATATACGTTTCTGAAAACCTAACACCTCATTTCAGAGATATATACCGAGAAGCAAGAAAGGTAAAAGGATACCAATTTGTGTGGACCTATAATTGTAAAATTTATATGCGCAAAACTAATGTTGATGAAAAGATTACTATCAGGTCAAAAAACCAACTAAAATTGCTGTAGACTTTCGCTTTTTTTTAGTGTTGTATTTTGTCTTGTGTTTACCGTTTCACTACTGCTACGTGCATTCAATTATAGGCACAACAAGAATGCACTTTTACTATACTACCACCATCCTGAAAA
Source organism: Diaphora mendica (assembly GCA_949125395.1). Lineage (NCBI taxonomy): Eukaryota > Metazoa > Arthropoda > Insecta > Lepidoptera > Erebidae > Diaphora > Diaphora mendica. Next base: position 7,065,486 of record OX421319.1, read on the forward strand.
AACCGTTAAACAATATCTATAACAATAAATCTTTAAATCAATCTGCGTTATGTACATGTGATATTATGTTTTATGAGGTCAGCGTAACAGTCCAGTATAGTCCTTTTTGTTTACATACAGTGGAGCGAGAACTGAGCCGTCGCTTACTTATTAGATATTATTTATCATGTACCCCACATATTTTAGATTCAACGATAATGCTACTATCTTGTACAAATTTATTTTTTCTACTTTATTTATTGATACTTACTTTAGCTATAGATGTGGGTACCTATTTATTTGTGCTATGTATCAGTCGCCGTGAATAGTTTTAAGAAGAATAAATATTTCACACTAGGGTTATTAAATGTTCGTTCAATTAATACGGGTTGGGATGAATTAAAAGAAGCGTTTAGAAGCCACGAATTTGACATACTTTGTTTGAATGAAACTTGGCTTAAAACTGACTCCGATATTAAGTCATATAATATGCCGGGCTATAAGTTTTTGCATATACCTAGAAGCACCAGGGGTGGTGGCGTAGGTGCCTATATTAGGTCCGAATTACGTGTTCGTCAACTGGAACACCCGGTTAGTGGGCTTGAACAGTTGTGGTTTGAGTGTTATATACATAGACACAAAATTGTGATAGGAATAGCGTACCGATCACCTACATATAATTGTACCTATACTATCAATTCACTTTCTGAGTCACTTTCAAACTTTGCGACACAATACGATACGTTATTTTTGGTGGGGGACCTGAATGTGAACTGTTTAGATTCATCTAAAAGGGTTATTACACCCGATTACTTTAAACCTTTGCTAGAATCATACGATTTACATCAGGTTGTGAAGGTGCCCACACGAATAACCAGTACTACCGAAACCTTACTAGATGTCATATTCACAAAAACACACACACACCCACGTGCCGTACAGGCAATACATAATGATGATTTGAGCGATCATGCACTGATAGTAGCTTGTTTCAATTTCACCACGATAAAGCCTACTCACCGTACGATTACATACAGACCGCTTAGGGACAACGCCAAGGTTATTAGCAATGCGGCACAGTATATCCCTTGGGAACTGGTTTCTCAATGTGGAAGCATTAACGACATGGTTTCTATGTTTAATTATTTGATTTTAGACCTTTTTGACACATTTGCACCTGTTCGCACTCGTACTTTTAAGAAACCACCCACACCTTGGATGACCGATTCTTTAATAATTTTACGTTCTCTTAGAGATGATGCTTGCAAAGTAGCGAAAAAGAAAAAAACCGAAGCTGCTATAAGCTATTATCGTCAATTAAGAAATGTTGTAAATTTTACTATTAAACAGGAGAAAAAACAATATTTTAATCAATACGTAAACGAAAATAAAAGTAACCCTGCATCCATGTGGAGACATATAAACAGTATTTTGAAACCATCCACTACCCATAATCTGCCTGTACATCTAACTGATCCCAACACTTTAAATTTTCATTTTGTAAATAGTATTCCACAGACTTCTCATATTCAAAGTGACTCATATAGCATGATTAGTCGCTCATTAACTCATTGCACTTTTAATTTCAAACACATCTCTGATAAAACAATAGTTAGTATAATAAACACTAGCACCTCAAACTCCCTTGGTTGTGATGATATTTCAATGCACATGCTACGTCTGACGCTTCCACATTCATTATTAGCTATTTCTACAATTATTAATAAATCCTTACAAGAGGGAGTCTTTCCCGAGGCCTGGAAATGTGCCTTAATTACCCCCATTCCGAAAAAAAATAAAATCGACAGCATTAACGACCTTAGGCCTATTAGTATATTGCCTGCCTTATCAAAAGTGGTTGAAAAATGCGTACAACAGCAAGTGGCGAGGTACCTCGAAAATAACACTTTTTTACCTACCTCGCAATCTGGCTTCCGAAAAAATCATAGTACTACTTCAGCCTTGTTAACCATAGTTGACGATATACTGTCAGATTCAGATCAAGGATTTGGAACAATGCTCGTCTTACTCGACTACACACGTGCTTTTGACTGTGTACATATTCCACTCCTTATTAAAAAACTGCGGTGCTATGGTTTCTCCGAGAACTCTTGCAAATGGTTCTCCTCTTATTTTTCTAATCGTACGCAACTTGTAACACTTGTAAACTCTAAGGGAGCGCTGTCTAAATCTTCACCAATATCCATCAATAGGGGTGTAATTCAGGGCTCTGTCCTCGGCCCTATTTTATTTTCCATCTACACGTCAGATGTCACGAATACAATTGAGCACTGCAGATTTCATCTTTATGCCGATGATACTCAATTGTACCTAAATACACTACCAACCTCTAGTGATGTTGCCTCGACGGTAGACAAAATTAATCACGACTTGGTATCTCTAAGCAGGTGGTCAGATAGAAATGGTCTGGCACTCAACCCATCAAAGAGTTTATTTATCATATGCGGCACTGAAAACCAAGTGCAAACTATAAAGTCCCATCAGCCTAGTATTAAGATTGGAAGTTCGATAATACCTAGATGTCAATCCGTCCGCAATCTGGGATTATACATAGATGAGACGTTAAGATTTGAGGCTCATGTTCAGCAAAAAATTGGTAAATGTTTCGCTTCCCTAAATACACTATACAAGCTGCGTCAATTTTTAAGTGATAAAGTGCGACTACAGCTGTGTAGGAGTTTGGTGTTGTCGCATCTGTATTACTGCGACATCGTGTACGGACCTTGCCTTTTTAAAAAAACCATAGCCGCTATTCAACGAGTACAGAATGCGTGCATGCGTTTCATTTTTGACATCCCTAAAAGACATCACATATCACCATACCTAAATGAAAAGGGAATTTTGAATATGCTTAGCCAGCGTACACTAAAGCTTTCCTGTTTTGTCAGATCTTTGATTAAAAATAAAGTTCCTAGCTATCTCTATGAGAAACTCGCGTGGTCGTCTGACGTACATAAATATGAAACAAGGTCACGTGACCGCTTACTACTCCTACCAAGGCACTCGCTAAGTAAAACTAAGGGTTGCTTCAAGATAGCCGCTTCCAAGTGCTGGAATGTTCTACCCCCACCCATGTTACGTCTAGAATTAGGGCCATTCAAATCACGCTGTAGCAAGTGGTTATTAGTGAGGCAATCCGAGGTCGCTACTCAATAATTTGTTGCGTTGCTCTGTGTTCGTGGCATCTATCTATCTATCATTTTATATATATTATTTTATTATTATACCACTATTCTATCATTTTATGTAGTGGGACTTTCCTGGACATGTGTGTATTTATGAGACGATACTGTATATGACGCGTTCTGTAGCAGCGACTGCACTATCAATGTTTAGTGATTGTTGTGTTCGTGGTCGGGATGGTGTCATTGTAATTATATAATGTTAAGTTAATCATGATTGGCTTGGACAGAATAACAGCGGCTGGCATGCTCTGCATCGTCATCCATATGCTGAGTCCAAGACCATTTTGTCTTTTTAGTCATACCTTAAACACTGTTAATAATTATAAGTAACATTGTAATATAAAGGCAAATAAAGTTTTTCTTATTCTTATTCTTAAAAAAAAAAAAGTTTTTTGCTTACATCTCTTCAATTTACAGGAAAAAGCAGTTTTTCACAATATCGTCAGATTTCGTAGAATACCCGCAAGTTTTGCGTAATTAAGCTTTATTTAAATAAGAGTAGACTTGTTTAAACTTGAGTTTTGGTGAGGTGTCGTTACATCGGTACAAAGTGAGGATTTTTAAGGTACAGGTGCCACTCGTCTTGATGGAAATACTTTGAATGTAAAGAAAGAAAAAATGTTGTTTCTCGTACGTCCGGTTAGAGAAAAGGGTCTTAAATGCGTGCTTGGCGTCGTTAAATCAAGCAAAGGCTCATTTTGAAAATGAAGGATATAAATTTGAAGAAACAAGGACGGTGGAAAGAAAAATAGCTTTATTCAGTATTATGAAACCCGTCTATTGTGAATTTATTTAAGATGCAAGATGCAAATCTTTTATTTAAGATATAATAATGATCTTTGAAAATAATTTATTTTGCAAAGAAGTTATTTGCTTTGGTTCCCTGAAAATAATAATGAATCATGTCAATCTATCGTAGGACAATACGAAACGGCAGTTTTTAGGGTGCCGTGCCAAAGGCAAAAAACGGAACCCTTATAGATTCGTCATGTCTGTCTGTCTGTATGTCTGTCTGTCTGTCTGTCTGTCCGTCCGTCTGTCTGTCCGTATGTCACAGCCACTTTTTTCCGAAACTATAAGAACTATACTGTTGAAACTTGGTAATTAGATGTATTCTGTGAACTGCATTAAGATTTTCACATAAACATAAAAAAAACAATAATTTTTGGGGGCCCCCATACATAGAACTGAAACTCAAAAATATTTTTTTCATCAAACCCATACGTAGGGTATCTATGGATAGGTCTTCAAAAATGATATTGAGGTTTCTAATGTCATTTTTTTCTAAACTGAATAGTTTGCGCGAGAGACACTTCCAAAGTGGTAAAATGTGTGTCCCACCCCTGTAACTTCTTAAATAAAAGAATGATAAAACTAAAAGAATATATGATGTACATTACCATGTAAACTTCAATTTAATTCATTAATTAATTCAAATTAGTTATTTTTAATGCGTCATAAATCATAAACCGCAATTTATCGATCAAGTATACAACGAACAACAAGAACTTTTATATTATGTTACTTGCTGCTACAGAACCCTTTATGCGCGAGTCCGACTCGCACTTGGCCGCTTTTTATGAATCCATGTTCTCTAAGAAAATACAGCAGCCTCAAACCTCAATTTACTATGTTTCTGGTAGGTGTCATAGTCATGCTATTCTCATTATCATATTAAATGGAAAAATGTGCATCGAGTATGCTTAAAAGTCCAGTTCATCAGTTCAGAGCCAATCAGATCAAGTCGGACAAATAATCGAATTTCACAACTTTAACGTTTCAAACCCCAGCGTCCACATTTATTTTATGTCTAGAGTTAGAGAGACGTTCATCATAGATTTACGTTTGTTTGTTATGTTTTCCTTCAAGCAACCACTACAATAGTTATTCTTAGTTCTATTTCACAAGTTTTGAGAAATAAACTGGAACGAATAGATGTAGAACCACAAAACAAGAGCTACTCCGGCAAGTATTTTATCTAATCTTAACAAAATCTTCGAGATATATTCAGTCAGACAGTTTTCTTTATGCTTGGATGGATAAATCTGGGCCGTATATGGCGCGCGCTGGTGCGATACGAAGCCCGTAATCTTATTGAATTAGGTCTAAGGGATTAGACCCCTTCGGATACAATGAAATGCGTTACTCTATACTACAACCTACGTACTTTAATAGTTCGGAAATAATTACTTGGTTGAAACTTAAATCGAGATCTATTCAATTTAAACTCACAATGTAGCTTTTTATGTCTTAAAATTTATTCAGAATAAACTAAAACAGTTTATTGCATTGAAATAAAATTAGCTGCCTGATCTCAATTTGATATTAACTTTTTAGTTGAGTGGATTATTAGTAATTTATATATGTATTTGTATCAAAAGTGGTACTCATTTTAGATTTACATAAGCAAGACGTAATATTAAATTAATAATAATAATATTAAAAAAAATCTCTCACAGGAAGGTACAAATTGGTTACAAGAGATCTAGGTATAAACTAAAGTTTCCAAAAAATTCCATATTTTTATTTTATTAAATATGCTAATCAAAATCATACAAAAGAAAAGAAAGAAAAGAAAAGAGAAAAAAATATAGACTTATAAGGTAGGAACTTAATTCTATACAAAATTATCAAAACTAATTAGTTAAAAAAAATAATTAGTTAGTCATTCGTAATTTCTAAATAAAGACGTTGTTCTTAAAAAAACAAATGGATGCCTTTACAAGAACAATAAAAAAGTGAGCCGTCACCGGACGCCCGGCAGGGCCGGCAGATGTGAAACATGGAAATTATTTAATATAGGTTATTTCTCCCATAAAATAAAATGACTGTTTATTACATTAATATTCATTTTTATATAAAACAAAATACAAAAATTCAAAATTTTTCAATTTACTTTTATTAACACGCCAATAATCAGGTTTACCCGCGCTTTTAGATGTATCTCACCAAAAATTACAATACACAATAGTATAGTGGCGAAGCGTCGGTACGGCAATTCTTGCCACGCCAAAAATCAGGTTTACCTCTCACCTATAGATGTTTCACATCAAATATATATCTTATTTTAATCTTTATTCTGTCCATGATTATGAAGAATTTTCTTTAATTTACTAACTCGTACTAGTAAAACACGGTAAACAGAATAATTTTCCTATTATTCCTACAAAGTGAGACTTCACTGATAAGGTATCCGTTATGTGTTTTCTAATGGATGGTTGAGGTAATAGTTTGTTGAAAGTAGGATATTCATTTACAAACTAGCTTTTGCCCGCAGCTTCGCCCGTGTGTATGTCGGTTATCATGGTAAAGAGTAGGTACCTTATGTCCCTTCTCGAGAATCAATGAAATTTGGCACTGAGATACTTTATCTCCGTGCCACACTTCATTGAAATCCGTGCAGCGGCTTAGTCTGAAATCGTAACATACAGACAGACATACCTACTTTCGAATCTATACAATTAAAGAAAATTGGAGTGTCTATGTGTTATATTAAAATAACCGCTTTTTACTAAATGCGTTGTATGTATACACGGTACATATACCAAAATAACATTTTTTACAATTTTTGTCTGTCTGTTTGTTCCGGCTAATCTATGGAACCACTGGACCGATTTTGAAGGGACTTTCACTGATAGGTAGCTGATGGTATAAGGAGTTACTTAGACTATTTGTAGACTACCTTCGCCCCACGGCGTTATCATTGACTGAATCATGAAAAGTGATTCCGATTGCTTTATTCTTGAGTTTTCGCAGCAATTATTCAAAATCCTTGCCTTCTACAGGACAGGAGGTATTTCTGAACTATCATTAGCAAAACAGTTCTGGTTTAACGACCAGGAAAATTTCACAGTTAGGAGTAACTCCCTAAATCCTAATATCCTAATAATATCATACTAAAATTGTAAAAGTGAAAGTAAGTTTCTTTGTTACGCTTTCACGCGAACGAAACTTTGTACACATATTCTTGGAGGTATCAAAAGTAACATGGGAAACTTTTATTAAATGCGAGCAAAGCCGCAGGCGAAAGCTAGTAATCTATAAGCTCGGCTGACTTTAATAACTTCGAAGTAGTAACACAATATCCGACTGAATTGAAATCAATCGAATTTCTAAACTTAAGTAAAACAATTTTAGCCAGTAACCAGAATTGAGTGACAAAGTTCTGTATTAGCTGGACAACAATAACAACCTTACAAGCAATTTCCTCATTTAAAGCTCCAAATATAAATATCCACTTGGGATTTGCTAAAACCTTGCTAATTGTGCGACACAAGCAGACCCAAGGGATGTACTCGCGCAAATGTGATTATTATTCTTAATTATATTTGGATTGGTAGAGATTTTTGTTATTTTATAAATAATAAATTGAAGAGAATTATGTGTATTTAAAAATATAGTTTACTTAATATATAAAGCTGATGAGTTTGTTTGCTTGAACTACTGGTACGATTTGAAAAAATATTTTAGTGTGAGATAGCCCATTTATCGAGGAAGGCTAGCCCATTTAAAGGGTATAATATAATTACGCTAAGACCAGCACCATTGAAGAATGTTACAAAAACGGGGGCAAATTATTACGCTACAGGCAATAGGAGACGTAAACGAGGTTGCGTGGGTCAGCTAGTTACAATATATATTGTAAACTTTGTACACTTTGTAAACTATTCCATCTGTTGCCTCTTACAAATCGTCGTATGATAGCTGACTCACTATTTTAATGAAAATACTTAATAACAATATTGGCTGCCCAGAATTCCTAGATAAATTTTCTTTCATGTTCCCAACAAACCACTGCGGCACAACTGTCCCTTACGTGTACAAAGGGCATCTACCAATTATCGGAAGAACAGCTATATTGTGCGCGTGAGTAGGGCTTAATGAGCTTTTAAAACAGTTATGTTAATGTATAGATCCATTCTCTACAAAGTCTGTCAAAGGTGCAAAGGTGTCTGAGCCTTAGGAAAGTTCTTCAGAAGTTCATCATCTTCCTAGCCTTTATTATTCCTAGGATTATTTGGGGTCGGTTACTAGTTCAACCGTTTTTACCTGCATATCAGTTTGTCCACGGAGTGACTGTCATCGGACCTCTGTAACCCTAAGGGTGAACAAAATTTGAAGATTGAACTAGTTGTCAGTATATTTGAGGGCACTGACTTCCTGATAACGATTGCCACAGATGTTCATGACAACCGGAACCAACGGCTTAACGTGCTCCCCGAGGCACGGGATGAAAACACCGTCATCTTCCATATTCCGGTTTCCTTCAGCCTATTGCCGTCCACTGCTGAACGAAGGCCTCCCCCAAAATACTAATACTCCGGTTTGCTACTTAAAACATTATTATAGAGTCCTGTTGTTTTAATTGATGCTATCGCTCACATATTTAGTGATATACTACAAGTAAAGAATTGTTATTTACTCACTATTCTCTTATTGATTGCAAATGTTATAATGTTAGCTATGAGTCCTCCATAACACAAATAAAATATACAATATCTTATATACTTACCTATACATAATATATTTGAAAAGTTACTGTAACTCATAATCACAATTTTTTACAAAAAAATGACCTTAAGAACTCAATCATGGGACCAAACAGGAAGCACTAGCTTTCAAATAAAAAAAGAATCATCAAAATCGGTTCACCCGGTCGAAAGTTATGAGGTAACAAACATGAAAAAAATACAGTCGAATTGATAACCTCCTCCTTTTTTTAAAGTCGGTTGAAAAGTAGGTATGTGGACTACTAAAGGCTATTGTTGATGATGATGACATAGGAGTATTGAAAAATATTATTACATTTATTTGTTTTTGTTTATTAAAACTTTTAAAATAATGTATGTGGTTATCCCGTCAGATAAGATTCTGGATTCGGAGTTCAGCACAAAGCGAAAACTACATTCGACAGTATTGACGTTGGCTGATGTGAAAACTTTTGCCCATTTAAGGCAGCATTGTGTGTGAAACTCTCCATATTTACATACATGGACGTTCAAGTTTCTCCCATTGTATTTGCTTTAATAATTTATTTAGTACAAATATTATTTTCTTCAGTCAAATGATGAATTAATGATAAAATATGACACGACCTAATATTCTTATAATTAAAAGGGAGGTTGAAATATATAAATATGCACCTAGTCGTATGTATTGCAATCTAGTTCCTAAACGCATATAACGATTTGAAATTATTTTTGTTACATATAATAGATTTGAAAAGAAATTGAATTTGAGTGAGTGATTACAGTAATCGTGAGTGTCCTTAACAACTCTGCAGTTATAAGTTTGAATTAAGTTACAATTTAGTAGTTTCTAAGTATAATATTTGAAAATTACTTTATCTTTTTTCCTACATTATTATGGTGTATGTATTGGTATTGTATTATTTGCTTTTAAAGTAATAGAAACACATTTTGTTTCGTAAATAAATGTTAAAGTGTATTAAGGTCTATAGTTCTCTTGTTTCAGTTTCTCTTTGTTGGAAGTCAAAACAATACGTGTACGTCCAGTAGAAACTGAGTTGTTATGTAAGAAGGATTTATTTACTTATGTTATATTCAACTATTATTAACTCGTTTTCTTTATTGGATCTGGTAAAACTGGTCCTCAGAATCGTACATAACGATTCTAAGGGTTATTTCCTGTTAAAGTTTCGGATAGTTATGTGCAATTTAACAGATATTATATACGACTCTATCCAGAACTTGTACAATCGAAATCTTTTCATGGAATGGGGGGCAAACGAGCAGAAGTATCGCCTGTATCCGCCTGTGGCCGGGTGTCCATGGGCGCCAGTAAGAGATTACCGCCGCCCATGGACACCCGCAACACCAGAGGTGTCACAAGTGCGTTGTCGGTCTTTGGGGGATGCGGAGGGGTTTGGGGGAGTGGTTGGGGTGTGGGCTTCCGGTATCCTCACTCACTCGGTGAAACACAGCTCAAGCGTTGTTTCACACCGGTTTTCTGTGAGGCCGTTCTATCTCTGCGGTCGAGCCGGCCCATTCATGCCGAAGCGTGGCTCTCCCACGGTAAATCTGGAGTTATTTGTTAAATAAGTTAACATTAGTCTAACAGGGACTTTATCAGCCAGCGGTGAAACTGTTCCTAAAACTAGTAAAAGTAATGACAAGTTTAAATGTACACAATTGGAAAACTATAACAATTTATTCAAAGACTTGTAATGGCAATCGTATTAGTAAAGTATATTTTATTGTGTATAGTGTAGTAGTAAAGTATATTGTATAGTGATTTATTGTAACTACTGTCAACTATTTACGTATTCAATTTAGTTTCTTAGTTGTAAGTATATATTCGCAGGTAAAGTTTTCCCTTTTAACATGATTATTTAAAGAAAAAGGTCTGTCTACGTAAGAACCTATTTATAGCATGTAGGTCAAACCAATAGCCTGAACCAGCATAAGTTGAAATTGTTATGCGAAGGCACGCCGAGGCTTAACTTTACCAGCTTGATCGTAACTGACGTCATGCTGACACTACTGTTACCTACTTTAAAATGTTAGAGGCACATTTGTAACAGCACAAAAACTTACATAATATTAAAGTTGTTTAATTCCATATGTATATAAACATTAATTGGTTTTATTGTATTAATTCAGCTGAAATGTTGATACTTACTATATATAATCTGCTTCAAAGATTGATTTAATCTATTTTTAACCGACTTCAAAAAAGGAGGTGTTCAAATCGACCGTATATATGTTTTTTTACGTGTGTTCGCGAGTAACTTCGTCGTTTATAAACCGATTTTGATGATCCAAGAGAAATCGAGTCGAACCTTAAAGTCGATTTTTAATTTTATTAAAATTTTACTTGTTCATGTCAGTTTTGTTACTCATTTCGTATCAACGCAATATACTCGTAGCATACACATATATGTAGCACGTTGCTACGGCGTAGCAACGTTTATTTAATTACAATTTTATGAAAACTATAAAGAAGATTTTCAAATTGACGAGACCTGGTTTTTTAAAAGCGTAAGTGCTTCACGTATTTCAAATGAGTGGATTTTATATATTTACATATATGCACTCGTACCTGTATATATTTACATATATACAGACCTGCTAAAGTGACCCTACTCTGCCTGATGGAGAGCATAAGCAGAATCCAAAAGTCATCCATCACCATGCTCATTTATTACCAATGCATACAATGCAACAATGCAGCATGGCGACCCACACTAAATACTGCGCTACTCGTACCTTCTCAAGTACGAGCCCTGAGGGTTATGTGTAATCAGAGGACCAATGTACCTGAAATTTGGGAAATAACAACACGACTAAACGTATTGTACACTTTTACTGCGAGATTAGAATTTACAATATCGGAATACAATTATTTATATTTCACTGCTAGTAGGTTTTGACTCCATGACCCCTGCAGTCTCTGTTCTCTTCAGCATTCAAAAAATCAAAGTTTCAAATTATATAAATCAATTTTAGATCATTTACTTCAAACAGGAGTTTTCATGTGCCAGTCGCGCAATTCAACGCAGAGGTTGTATAGTTTTGCACCATGGAGGCTTCGTTCGCCACAATACACATGTGTGTATTTCATCGAATTTTATCTACGAATGTTTTCCATAAAGTTAGTTTTTAAACAAAATGGAACTTATTCAGTCTTCGCGTTAAAGAGCTTTAACGTCAAACACAAAGTAATGAATACTCATAATATATAATGTATACACACACGTTCCGATTATAACACCACTTACGTTGCTTTTGCGTCAGAGACAAAAAATATATAGATACGTGAAAGAGCTGCTAACTGTCGGTTTGCATACGGTGTGATGCGAGAACTCTTCATAAATTGTAAATACCGTACTCGCTCGCTCAAAGGCAGTGATATGTGTATATTGAGCTGCATACACTTTTAATAGAAACTAGAATTTACACGATCATACTTACTGTGATTGATATTATTTTCGTTTCGTTTAGTCAAAGACAACAATTCAGTGTGTCATGATTTACTTAGTCATAGTAAATATTTTTTTTGCGTAATATAGTTAAGAGTGTAATTCTGTTCCTTAAAAACCTTTTTAACCGACTTCAAAAAAAGGAGGAGGTTCTCAATTAGACATTCTTTTTTATGTTTGTTACCTCATAACTTTCGAATGGGTGGACCGATTTTGATGATTCTTTTTTTTATTTGAAAGATGGTGCTTCCCGTGTGGTCCCATTTAAATTTGGTCCAGATTGGTTTTTTATGTTAAAATTTGTGATTATTATCTATATTCTCGCAATTTACTAATTAGTGCTAAACTATAAGTGATTTTTACCTGAAAAAGTACAACAGAAAGGGAAATAAAAATCATAAATATAATAGTTGTCTAGAAGAAGTGGTCACTAAATATATAATAAAAATGTAGACAACTGACAACCAACACAGATATTTAATTATTTTGAAAAAAATAGGGTACCTTTATAAAACTGCAAAAATTTCAAATAAAACTAATCAGAGTTTATAACTTAATATCATATACAAACCACCAGCTTTATTCGGCTAAAGAAAAGAATAAAGCTTTTATTATTTTTTGTTAATATATGTATTAATACATGAATAGAAAAGATAAATTGATAATACCACTGACAACTGTTAGAATAGGACATAGTAACGTAGTGTAGGACGCCCTGCAACACAATGGACCAACGACTTGAAGAAACTGGCTGGCAACGGATGGATGCGCAGTGCCCAAGACCGGGATGGCTGGCGCTCTATGGGGGAAGCCTTCGTTCAGCAGTAGACGGCAGTAGACTTAAGTAAGCATATATTGTAATACATTTATTAATATAGGACTTTAAATGCTAACAAAAAGGTTCAATATCATCAAAAAAGCTATAAAAGAAACAGACAATATTTTATATGAGCAACCTAGTAAAATACTAGCTGTATATAAAAATTAATCAACAAGACTATCCCAGTCCCCCTTTCAGAAACTTATTAAAAAACGTTATTCTAGTCGCTGCTGGTAGGTACATGAGTGAGCTATAAAAAACCATTGGAACATAAATGCTGTATATTTTTTACGCTTACAAAGAACGCTACGAGTGTGAAGAGATAGCGCTCGTTTCTGCAGTTTTATGAGTGTAGTGATGAGACTCATACTCGTATTTAGTGAGTCGATTTATTTTATTACCGATATTTTTCATACCCTAGAGATGAAAGGACGGTTCTTGTAATAACGATATTTTCTCGGCAATTTTCGATTATTTCCAATTGGAGTACTTTCACATTTTATAGGTTTATCATGATTTCTAAAGAGATTTAATATTATGTATTTTATATTACGTACATGTACAGGTATAATAATGTGTACTGTATTTTATGTACGACTATTTTATTCCATGTACCGTTAGATTTTTAGAAGAACTATTCATTTGCTCTATTTGTGAAATCACTACATTTCAAGGGTTGTTAAATGCAAGACGTAGCAATAATATTTTAGTTATATATTACATAAACATGTATAGGTTTCAAATACGTTCAAGTTTCTAAGTTGCAAAAAACATAAGAAAAGTAGTACTATTGTAGAATATATCTTCTTATATATAAAAATCAATTGCTGTTCGTTTGTCTTGCTAAAACTTGAGAACGGCTGGGCCGATTTTGACGGTAAAAATTACAAATAACTTGAAAATTCTTGCACGTTTGGCCTAGTGGTTTAACGGTCACCACGCCGTTTCATACTTCGCCAAGTGTCGTGGGTTCAAATCCCACGTAGGACAACACTTTGTGTGATCCACAAAATGTTGTTCTGAGTCTGGATGTTCTTTGTGTCCGTTTCATGTATGTTTGTAAAGTCCCTCCCGACACAGGATTTATTCCTAGTGCGGGAGATGTTTTTTTTAAAAAACAAAAACAAAACTAAATCCAAATGTCACCTGTATGAAGTAGCGGGCACAGTTAGTAATAAATAAAATATTTAATGTCTTATTTTTCTGTAAATTCATTGAAAATAAGAACATAATTATGCCTACAGTGTGTTTTATTAATGTAGTTCTTATCAACATTTGACATTAATTTTTTTTTTATGATATTGCATTAAACTTAATTCCGAAATAATATCACTGTACAGTAATACCAATAAAATATCCGTGAACAATAAAAAAAGAATAAAACCGCCTCAGCAATATCAATGTCAATATTAACACAAGCAATCTCACCCAAAGTGGCTCGTAAACCTTCTAATATCACATCTCTACAAGTGTTCACAACGCCGTCCTTTATAAACGTTGGGATGCAAATATGAGATCTATTTAGAAATGCCCTCGGGATGATATGGGTAACATATTACAACTGCGGCTTACCGCGTTTGATCGTTCTAGCTTATAATTTTTAATTTAAATATGTAATGATAACTCTCCAAACACATAGCCTCACCACTCATGTTTGAATAATAAGTGGCCGTAGGGACCTAGATGTTATTTGAATTCAGCAATAAAATAATAGACTGAATTATTTAGAGCTTTTTTAAGAATTTAATTTAGAAAGTCCTTTCACAAAGCAACAATTCTTTACTTAAATGTAGAAGTAACTTCTGAAAGATTTTTTAGGAGTTTAAAACCTCTTCGACATAATAAAATATGTTGTAGTCGTTGAATTAAATAATAATCACAAATTTTAACAAAAAAAAAACAGATTTCAATCTGGACCAAATTTAAATTGGACCACAAGGGAAGCACCAGCTTTCAAATAAAAAAAAAATCTTGAAATCGGTTAGCGTGATATTGAGTTATTCGTCAATTTGTCGCGCACATACCTAATGCCAGAGGGCGTCCCACACTACGTTTGCCAAGACGCGGTCTCCACTCTAAAACACGCTTACTCCAGCGGTTGTCTGTCCTTCGACATATGTGACCAGAGGGCTGGCAGCGAATGGATGCAGAAAGCAACAGACCGGGCTCTGTGGTGTTCCTTGGGAGAGGCCTATGTCCAGCAGTAGACTGCAATGGACTGATGATGATGATGATGATGATACTTAATGCAAATTGAGGACTTATATGGTTTTCTCATGGATGACATGTCAGAACGGGACCAAATTCAAAAGGGACCACATGAGAAGCACCAGCTTTCAAATAAAGAAAGAATCATCAAAATCGGTTCACCCAGTCGAAAGTTATGAGGTAACAAACATAAAAAAAACAGTCGAATTAAGAACCTCCTCCTTTTTTTGAAGGTGGTTAAAAAGCTGAATGATCACTGACAGTATCTGGTCCTTTTGAGCTACTGTCGTCTCAGATCCCTTCCGCTCATTTTATTCCTTTGTTTCATCTGAAATTGAATGCATAGTCTAAAATGAAACAGTGCTAGTAAAGGTTAGCATTATATAGGCTGTAGGACATATAAAAACTATCAAAAATATTTTGCGTTGTTGCACATAGCCCGGATCATTAATTAAATCGATGGACATACGGCGGGTGCGAAGTAGACGCTTTTATTATATTTTATAACAGATTAACTTTTAACACCGTTTTCGTACTTTTACAATTTTATTTAAAATACATCGCTCATACTTTACTTCCAATGACATGAATATATATTGTACATTCTTCTTCATAATAAAAAGAGACAGTCAGTATTTAAAACACTTTAAATCTCATTAAAAGTAGCGTAGAACTTTATTTTTCTCAGTTTAGTTTAGTTAATATTGTCACAAAACTCACAAATAAGTTGCCAGTGTTAAATATTGCAACAAAAGAGTAGACGAATAATTTACTAAAGTGAAGTTTGCGTCCCCGTGCATTTAATTTTGCAGTTTGTATGCATTGTACGAGTATATAACAAATTAGTTTACCTTTATAATTTTCCATTAACTTTATTTTGTTAGTGCTTCTGCACCATTCTGATTTATATGAATGGCACTTTTGTATATTTTTTACTTTTCTATGGTTTTATTAAGAAGTGAAATATTTGTAGGTTTCTTTTTATTTTTATTGTTTAACTGTATTAAAACTAGGAAGTCATAAATAAATCATCATTATTTTGATTGAGGGTAATTTTCCTCACACTCTTAATCCGATGGGACCATTATTCAACACGACACGAGATTTCAGGCGCTGGCACAACGGGTTTACGTCTTCTCCGGGGCACGGGTGGTGTTAAGATCCCAACTTAAAAAGATCTGTTGTGTTATTAAACATTTCTATCATCAGAAAAAACCCAATAGCACTCACGCGACTAGGCTTGACCCAGGAATCAAACCCGAAAAATATTGATCGGCATTTGCATACACAAACCGCTAGACCAATTTCGAAAGACAAATACAACTTGCCATCACCACTTTCTCTAATCAGCATGTATTATGTTTATTTCTTACCTAAAACCATTGCCATCCAGATCCACGGTAGAGGAGCTGCTGAGAGCAACGGATATGCTGTGGCTGTGGTAGAATATTGGGCGAACAAAATTTAAGGGTGTTCACAGTTGACATCAAAAAAAAGGTCCTTAGATCGTCTTTATCCTTTCAACGTTCTTCAATATTTTTTCTATGGTCTTTAAAAACTTGATACATTACGTACATCCTCCAAATTACTCAATATTAAGGTCACCATTAACGAATACAAAACTGTCATTACTAATAACGTTGATTGTATAACAAACGTAGGCTTCATTTTATTAATATAGCTGCGAATGACGCGCTCAGCAACGACACACATTTTCCGATCTATTGTCAAGAGACTCGAGCATGACGCAACCATGACGCCGACCCAGATAATATGTGTCCAGATAATGACGCTTAGGGCTGTCATTAATAATTATATCATATAGGGATCCAATAAATTCTGCTTCCTTCTTATAAATGGATATTTAATTAACACTTTTTCATGCCCTGACGATAGCTATTATTCTACAGAATCCTATTTCTATAAACTATACTTTTGACCCATTGGTCTAGGCGTACCTCACTATTAAGCCGGAGGTCGTGGGTTCGATTTCCATTTGTTTTTTCGTGTAGAAACCCACATGAGTGATACTTCACCGGGGCTATTGGAGGGGCCGTATGTCAGACTCATATTTATTAAAACCTTACCCTACAGCCAGACTATGCCACTCGCGCTGCTCCTCGCGCTGCTGCTCGCGCTGCAGCCAATATTGCCCTAACAGCCACACACTCCTGTACTCGCGATGTTTATCGCGTTGTTCTTCATTCCAGTATTCGCCTTGCAATGGACGACAACGTTCTAGCAGCGTACACATTTGTTTTTACAGCATAGCAAATACTTTAAATATCTTAAAACAAAACAGTTTGTTAAATAATTCAATAAATTTTAAAGTTGTTTCATTAGACCATTCATTAAAAAGTGGCGGCGCGGTGCAAACCACGCGAGCGCTCGACGCAGTGAGTGCATCGCGCTTGTGTGGCTGGTCACCCGCGCTATTTTTGCGCTCCTTTGACTGGCGCCAAAAAACCGACAAAAAGTGGATCGCCACTCGTCGAGTGTGTGGCTGTACTATTATGCGTGCTTTGCTACATTTGGAACAGATAGCTGCTACATCGCCTATTCCAGTGCTAGCCCAGGGGTGGTTTTATTTTAGTAATATCCAGGCACACAACACAACTATTTAGTTGTAGAAGTTGTCACGCGTCATCGGCGCTCGCCTCCCACCGCTGAGCCGCTGTCCCTACCACTGCAGGGACACATAAAAGGACGAGCGCACTACAGCTCGACCTCTTTCGCCCGGCGTCTACCACGCCGGACGGCTGCGCTGCCCTCTATGGGGGGTCGGCCTCTAAAGCCGACCCCAACACTGCACTCTTTCGCCCGGCGTCTACCACGCCGGACGGCTGCGCTGCCCTCTACGGGGGGTCGGCCTCTAAAGCCGACCCCAGCTCTGCACTCTTTCGCCCGGCGTCTACCACGCCTGGTGGCTGGGCCGCCCGGCCTACGCCGGAGCCCCAGCACTGCACCTCTTTCGGCCGGCGTCTACCACGCCAGTCGCCGCTGCCGCCAGCGTCCCTTCTCTCATCGCAGCAAACCAAGTTAAGTGCCTTTAACTTGGAGGACGACCGCTTGATCGAAACTCTCAGGGTCCACACCCTAAAGCCACTACGTGACACATGGCGCCCGACTGAACTGAGAGATTCGACCACGGTTTACCTCATATTCTTTTTATTGTGTATATTTTGTGTGTATTACTTGTTTTATGTTGAATCCCATCCAGGAAAGTGGTTTTTTTCTATTATTTCGCTGTGAACACGTGCCAATCAGAACCGCGTGTACATTCATGTGCTTCTAATTGCTTTTCTATATATTCTTTTTCATTAAAACACGTGCCAGTCGAAACCGCGTGTATATTCACGCACTTTTATTTGCTTTTTCATATTTTTTCGCTAGAACCGCGTGTGCAAAAAATACTTTTAATTACTTTCGCTTAAATTTTGTTCGCTTGTGGCTTATATAAACCGCAATTTAAATGCAAGTCGCTGGAATGCGTTTGAGTCGCAAACGAAAACCGGTTTCGCACGCGCAGAACCACGCCACGCCCTACGGCTCGCTTAATCTTATTGTAACAACCTGGATGAAATTCGATACATTCTAATTTTCTTTCAAACACACCTTAATGGGTTCGATAGCTATATCTAACTTAATTAATTCTGTTCAAATATCTAACTAGACCAAACTTGGCTTCATTACTAAAAACTTAATTATTACTTTGAGTCATTATTAAACTTATCTAAACTTAAACTACATACTCGTATTATTCATCTAACGCGTAATTTTTTTCTTTCAACTTCTGTATACATCTGCGGCTATGGTCATTTCATTTACTATCTAAAACTCAAAAATGGTACATGTTGATACCTCTCTAAAACTCAGTCCTATAACTTGTTTTTCTGGTAGGTACAATGGATGCGATTTGTTTTCTAAATGAGGTTACTAACATTAAACTATACTTTTCTAAACTATATTAAATATGTGTTAAATAATATCTAACACAGTTGTTCTTAGTCTTGTCGTTTCTCGTTCATTTGTTGCTTGATATTTTCTTAAAAATATGCTATAAATGATGTCGATCGGTGTAGCATCGATTACATATTACATATATATATTTGACAAAACACCTTGAGTCTTGTCGTTTCTTGCCCATCTATTGTTTACGTATTCTCTTAAAAATGCATTCTAACAATGATAGAAGCGTAAACCTATAAAACAAAATCTTCAAATATTTCTAGCCACAAAATTTTTTATTTTGTAAGGAGTGGGCCAAAATCAAATTAAACTAAAACAATTAATTTGATGACTAAGTAGCTGTTAATAGTATCGTCGTCGATCTTTCACTCTAAATTGTTCTGGGCTAATTTAAAGCCTCGTGGCGACATAACCTCAAAAGGTACTTAACCATATGGCTACTATTTAAACAAAATGGCTACCATAGTTTTTCTGCACAATGTGATCGTCTCGGATCCTTGTTCTAAAATTTGTATTCTAAAATACTACTTTTTGATTTCTTCGTGTACATTTAGTACCAACTTTTCTACTTTGTTTCGTTCGATAAATTTCGAAACGCATTCTAAATGTCTACTAATAAATAATATAATACTATTGACCGCTGCAACTTACTACAGTACTATATACTAAAGCTACAATCTACTATATCATATTCTATCGACCTTTGGAATTCACTATACAGATGTTCCACTATAGCTACATATAAAATATATCTATAAACATGTTGTTCTTACAACATTCTTGCACTATTCTCAACTTGAGACAATTTTAACTAGTGATGCTTGAGATGTAAGTGGATTTATATAAAGTTGCAATACGACTACATAAAAATAATCACATAATGTGGGTATCGTATTGGCATGTATGTTTCTAGTCTGTATGTTCGTTTGTGTATATTTTGGTCTAAACCAATATACCTACTTATTTAATCTCTTTATTCTCGTTGCTAGAATCCTATAACTTTTTAAATTTACTCTCAAAATGAGTATATCTATCTCTAACCGGCTATACTGCCACGATAACTAACTAACTCTAAAAGGTTTATTGACAGTTTTGATTGGAATTTAAGCTTTGACTGTTCGCCTCTATCGGTGGCAGGTATCGCTCTGTGCTAAGCACTTGATCATCCACCAAAATGTCGTGAACTCTGTTCCTCTAACCCTAATGACGCCCGACATGATGTCTTCTGAAAGACACTCAAGGCCCTACCCCTTGATAGTTACTACTTGTAACCTTTATGATGTTGTGACATCATGTCTTCTGAAAGACTCAAGGCCCTACCCCTTGATATATTACTACTTGTACCTCTTATGATGTTGCGTCATCATGTCTTCTAAAAGACCTTCAAGGTTCTAACCCTTGAATTCTTGGTACTCTTAACTTGGACTCACCAGTTTCTTCTAATGATTCTTGGTACTTTTAATACTCTTTGGAGCGGTTAGTGACTCCTAAAACTTAAGCCTTAGTACTAAAACTTATCATTGATGAGGGATTTATTTATTTATAACAGAGCGGTCGGTAACTCTTTAAACAAGCCTTAAAGCCAAACTTATTATTATTATTGGGGATTTATTTATTTATAACAGAGCGGTCGGTAACTCTCTAAACAAGCCTTAAAGCCACATATATATATATAATTAATTAACTACAAACAATTATTTTGTTCCCTTATTCTCCTAAACAGTCGTTTCAATTTAATTGAAAATGACCACATAAACTTGTCTAAATACTCTAATCGACACACCGCTGTATACACCCTAAACTATACTCGGTGAAACGATACATTTAAACTACAATTACCTACTCATATCTACTAAAAACTACTAAAAGCTACCAAAGACTACCAAAAACTACTAAACAACTTTTTCTACTTGATAATTCGCGACCAGAGAATCTATCATCAATTTAAATACTAAAATCATTCATTTCTCTAAAATACTAAATCTAATACTACAATGTATATTGAAATTTAAGTCGTCACTGTGGTCGCATCTATATTTCTACGGATTTTGATCCCAATATAGTTGATGAACCACGAGATGTATGTATACACCAAGACTTTAGACTATCAACCTTCTATCTTTGAGAAGGTACTGGCAGCTCGATAATTTTATTTTCTCAGTGACGAACACAAATATTTTATAAAAATTGGCCCCTAAATAAGTCAATCTAATATCGTTTCTAAAAGGTCTCGTTTGATTGGCAAATATTAGCCAATGTTAGTTAAAACAATTAATAAACAGTGATTTTGTTTACTCATTCCATAACTAACATTTTTTACAGATGGGTTTCTGTTTTATTTATCTCAAAAAAATATTTCCTGCGTCGTAAATCAAATATAACATTTCTTGTCCTTACACACTTTAACTTTAAAAAAAAAAAACCAAATCATGGTTCATTACAAAACAATAAAAACAAAATAAATATCGCACTATAAAAATCTAACTATAATCTACAAAAACTGTTACCTTTTTTTAACCTATGGCTTGGTAGTTAAAAAGTCGAGTCAAACCCGACTTACAGGTTCGATTCTCAGTTGTTGTTGTCGATCTGGTTGTTTGTTTTTCTTTTTCGCACATATGTCTTAGCTAGCATACCTACTTATAACTACAATTTTCTATTACTGCATCTACCTAAACAGTTAAACAAGTTTGCAACTATTATACTAAATTCTTTAAACATTTCTAACGGAGCATCGGAATGTATGACTCACTTTGTTTATGTTCTCAATTGAACTTTTTATTTGAAATTTTATTTCAACCCTTTAAACTTTTAACTTCACTATATTTTTGCTATTGAACTAAGCTGATATGACCTTAGCCTGTTAGTTTGTCTTTTCCCTCTTATCTCTTTAAACTTTTTTTTGTCTCTAAAAAAATCTGATCCTTCTTTAATCTTGTTCCCAGGGTACCAGCGAGGAGCTGCCGACAAGTGGCGACCCCGAGATCAGCGAATTTCCCCTAGGAAAAATTCTCGCCTAATGAGGGGGGTGTCACGCGTCATCGGCGCTCGCCTCCCACCGCTGAGCCGCTGTCCCTACCACTGCAGGGACACATAAAAGGACGAGCGCACTACAGCTCGACCTCTTTCGCCCGGCGTCTACCACGCCGGACGGCTGCGCTGCCCTCTACGGGGGGTCGGCCTCTAAAGCCGACCCCAACACTGCACTCTTTCGCCCGGCGTCTACCACGCCGGACGGCTGCGCTGCCCTCTACGGGGGGTCGGCCTCTAAAGCCGACCCCAGCTCTGCACTCTTTCGCCCGGCGTCTACCACGCCTGGTGGCTGGGCCGCCCGGCCTACGCCGGAGCCCCAGCACTGCACCTCTTTCGGCCGGCGTCTACCACGCCAGTCGCCGCTGCCGCCAGCGTCCCTTCTCTCATCGCAGCAAACCAAGTTAAGTGCCTTTAACTTGGAGGACGACCGCTTGATCGAAACTCTCAGGGTCCACACCCTAAAGCCACTACGTGACAAAGTTATTCCTTAAAAACAAATAGTCTTGCTATTTACCTGTATTTACTAAATAATGACGTAGGCTGGAGCCGGAGGTTGAGAAGAAAACCAAGTTACTCCTTAAAGTGAATTTAATATTTAAATATTACAGAACTAACTATAATTAGGGGGTGATAGTTGGACGATGTGAGTATAAACAATCACGTTAAACTAATTATAACTAAGGAGATGATAGTTGGACGATATTAGTACCAAAAGTAATGTTAGCTGTATCTCGTACCATTTTATATCTTAGTAAGGTCTCTTTGGAAGGAAGCCGCGACGTGATATTCTCGTAGCGCGTGGTGCACGGCTGTTGCGATGCGCGGTGTTGATTCAGCACTTCTGTGTCGATTCAAATTGTGAATATTGCTGACTCGGTCTTTGTGTCGAGGTCGCGTTTAGGCTTCTGCGGTTGGGACACTTATACACCGTGGTGTAGTAGTTAGAATCCTCTCTGTACACTGTGATGTAACAAAATAATAACTTTTGTATTCAATGAGATATAATAAGCTCCTTTAATAGCTGAATAGGTATCTACATAGCTCGAGAAACCTTTGTAAGCTTGTTGTTTTATACGTAGACCTTAGAATACTTGGGTAATATTTTTTGTTGCCATACAAATCTTCATCCTACGATTATTACAGATTGAGTAATAAACAGTAATGAATGTTTCGCATTGATGATAGTAATAAATGATAAAATATAGTAGTATAGTAAACAATAAAATTGTTATTTTAAAAACCAGTCGGCTTAAAACTAATCTATTAAAAAGAGACAAACAAGTATCACAACGTCTATATAAAATTCGACTAACTAATGTATTATTTTCTAAGTTTACTAAATAAAATAATAAAACAACTACGTATATTCAAATTCATCAAAAAATGTAAATTCAAATTAGTCAAATTCAAATACTTTATGGAGTTTACATGCGTTGACAAACGTAGTTTTTGATGATATTTTTTTACCCTTAGGTATTGTTTGTCCCTGTTTGGCTAAATGACTATTTTACATATCCATATGTAGTTATTTCATTATTTGATTCTTTAAGCTTAGAAAATAATGCATTTGTCCCCTCTTTCTGACGCAGTCGGGTAAAAATACGAGTCATATTAAAGGTACAAGCATCCGATTGGTAGATTTTACATTCAATGCAATTATTGTAGTAGAAGTTACAGACTAACTGTATTTTAATGTTAAGAAAAATGAAAAACAAGGGAATAAAGATGCATTTATACTTTTCTGGTTTTATAGTGGTAACCCTATGTTCTAGTGGACCTAATAATGTTAAAATCTCTGAAGTCCAACTAGCAAGTGGGGAAAATTTAATTTCCAACTACATTTGTTCTTCTACAAAACTTGATCGTTAATATTGATTAAAATTCCGTTAATCTAGCCAGAAAAATAGACGACTCTGGTCAGCACAAGCATGACCTAGGATTTTTCTGATAAAATTAATACGGCAACATTATTAAGCTGTCAAAGATACGTCAAAGTCTGTCACTGCAATAATTGCTTCAGTAAAAGGGGTAAAACCATGATCTAAGAAAACAAGGTCTCGCATTCTGAGAGCTCCCCGAGGTGACGTCACTATCCAGTTACCACGTGAAAGCAACATGACACGAAATTAACCAATCAGAACCAGCGAATAGCAACATAGCACGAAAGAAACCAACCAGAACCAGTGACAGCGATGATGACGTCATGTCGTTCGTCAGAATGCCATACTTGGCGTAGTATATTGTTATACCATGGGTAAAATATTGAAAAGTAGCGTGCAGAAACTGCTACATACACTGATTAGTAAGTATAAACAAAAACAAGAGGAGAAAGAAGTTGTTTTCCAAGATAAACAACAATGAGCAACAATGTTTACATGCGATCTCTTTTTAGGTTAGTACGACTTTGTAATCTTAAACATTTTTGGATGATTACTTTTTGCATTATGAGATAGATGTATTGTATTTACGACCCTACGATATGATGATACTTGTGCTTGTAGATAATCTTTTAGATATTCAAGGACTCTGCGATATTAAAATTATTGTAAAAACGTTAAGAAATTTGGAGAAGAAATCTTTAATAGAAACTCAGACTAAGTTCTTAGTAGAAATATCTTCACTAACTGGTATGTACCTGCATCTATTCAGAGTAATAATTTATTTGCCTCATTTCACAAAATTGTATACTTTGATTATTTTTTTTTAATGTCTATTTAGATTCAACGGATAAAGATAAGACTTCACTGTGTTTTTGATGTTATTAAACTGTTTGGGAGCCTTCATTTATATCCATTTTACACTTTGTTTCGCAGAAGTCGGTGTCACGACATTAAAAAAAAATAAGAAGGACTGATCTATGAATGAGGGGATCTAGTACACCAGGTAAAAGACGTCCGTACAGAAGCTCGGTTTCGGATTTTGACAGTTTTGATATCGATGCAATTAGAAACAAATTCAATGAATTCTATGTTGTGAAAAAGGAGGTCCCGAAATTACGAACATTGTTAAGAGAATTACGTTTTAGAATTGGATTTAATGGATGCAGAGAAATTCTGCATAAAATATAAATCGCCAATGGATATGAGTTATAGAAAAATAAAAATGAACGAACAGTTCTTGTCGAACGTTTTGATATTGCTGCTTGGAGACATCGCTATCTACGTGAAATTACTATTAAACAAGCACAGGGAAAACCAATCATATATCTAGATGAAACCTATGTACACAAAAATTATAAACCTAAAATGTCATGTCAAGATCCATCAACAAGTGGTACCCCACAACCAAGCCCACTGAAACATATTTCTTCAGGGAAAAGATATATTATAGTACATACTGACTCTGAAATATGGTTTGTATCAAATGCACTGTTCGTTATTAGTACAAAATCAAAGTTAACGGACTATCATCGTGAATTGAATGCAAATTTGGATGAGCCCAGTGTAATTGTGATGGATAATGCTAGTTACCACACTGTACAACAGAATAATTACCTACGACTCAAACGAGAAATGTTAAAATACAAGAGTGGCTCACTTCCAATGGAATAAACTACGAAGATTACCAGATTACCTAACAAAAGCCGAATTATTATGTTTAGTAAACAAATAAACCCGATCCCCTGTATGTAGCTGATGCCCTTCTGAAACAATACGGCCAAGAGGTACTAAGACTTTACCATTGCGATCTCAACCCAATCGAGCTGATATGGAGCTCAGATAAGCTAAGTATGGTGGCAAAAAAAATATTATCTTGCCCGGAAAAGAAACAGAAACACTGATAAAAACCTCTTTTGACAGAATAACTGCAGAAGATTGGAAGAAAATGACGGACCATGTAATCAATATGGAAAATAAATACGAACAAAGAGAGAAGAGATACAAATTAAACATCTTCAGTATCAGCATGTCAGTCTGTTCTGTCCTCTTTGTTTATTGATACCAGAGGAAAAGGGTAGTGTGAAGGTTTCAGGTCTTCCTTGCAAACTTCATCGAAGATTAATCTATTTTATAATTTCTAAATAGGTGGTGTGTTTCTTGAACGTTTAGTTCGTAAACAACTATTTAAAAAAATGCTGTCGGAAATTAAAAAAATACTCAAGTATCAAAACACTTTTCTCCTATTATAGTCAATAATACCACACAAATATTTTTTTAATTTGCCACGTTTTCTCAGGTTACGCTTTCGCTGGCCAGACTCTACCTAAATTATCGGAAAAAAATGTATATTTCACTAAATCGGTGACGTAAGCTCATAGTATTATCCATGCATATTCTCCGTATAGTAATGGATTAAAAATATGAAGTATCACCACCCCAATTCACCTCATGGGTGCCATCAGAGGCGACTAAGGGAGCCAACTATATAGGCCAACTTTACTATACAGAGAAAGAAAAACTTTTTTTTTATATATGTCCCGCCAAAATGACTACTCTGCCTGATGGAAAGCATAAGCAAAATCCAAGAGTGGTGGTCACCATACTCATTGCGAATGCAGCCTAGTGATGCTTCTGCATCTTTTAGTCTAGTCAACAAGTATGTAACTTGTTGACTAGACTATTTGGGCCTCCGGTCTCGCACTCACCAACGAAACACGACAGCACGAACGCTGTTATTTTACTTTGATTTTCTGTGCGAGGGTAGTACCGCCCCGGTCGAGCCGGCCCAACCGTGCTGAAATCAGCGTGGCTCTACTACCTATTAATAAACTTGAAATAAATCCTATAACAACTCGTCTGACCAGCGTGGTATAACAGGCCGAAACCTCTTTTCTAAGTAGAGGTCTAGCACTCGTCATTTTACTGCTGCCTCTTTAATACATCCACATTTTCTTTGATCGTCCTCTACTGTCCCTCCGATGACGGACAATACAGGAAAAGCACGTATGGACGTTGGTGGATATAAACACGATTGTTTATATCCACTAACGTCCATACATGCTTTTTTCAATAATTTTCTCCTAGCCGATAACGGCCACGGCGGCCAGTCTCAACGGAGACCAGCCTACTACGCAGGAGATATTATAGTGCACAAGTGTGTGCGCAAACACAGGTGCACTCTCTGTTCCTTCTCTCTCATAATCCGATGGGACGGTTAACCGACACGACCGTGGACTAGGTGTAGGACCGAGGCACGGGGGTTCAGACCCCAACTTCCAAACTTCGAGCTGTTATTAAGTTTTCTATAATCAGAAAAACTCAATAACACTTTTGCCCCGACCCGGGATTCGAACCCAAGAACTTATGATGGGCAGTCGCATACGTCAACCGCTAGACCAACGAGACAGTTTCATTACATACGAATGAAATGCTCGTCTTGACGCATCTGTGCTATTTTAAGGTATCCTCTACTGCATTCATTTTTCACCTTGTCTGTCCTATTCACATGATACGTCCATCTCAACATTTACATTTCAGCTATATGCAGGCGTCTCTGGTTCATTCTCTTCGTGGCCCGACACTCAAATTCATGTAAGTTGTCAAGTATGTCTGTCAATTAGTATACATTAATATAATATTACTGATTGACTGACTACGTAACACTTTTGATAACATTTAAATTTATGTCAATCGGTTCAGTAGTTTAGGCAGTATGGTGAACATACAAACATACATAGACTGCCAAAGCTAGCCTTCCTTTTAATTTGCTCTAGTCGGGTAAGAATCGATTATTATTTATGAAATGGAGTTTCGATTGATTTTGGATCATGCAGATTGGACTGATGATGGAGGCAGGAGTGACATTTCTCTGTTAGATTTAAGTTGATGTTTAAATTCTTTTACTTGGCAATTAACACTGACTAGCATTTGCTCACGGCTCCGCCCGAGTATATGTCGGTTATCGAGGTAAATAGCCTATAATCAAACTTTCCTGTTTATAATATTAATATAAATTTTAGAACAATATAATATATTATTCTGAAATCTATATCTATACTAGCTGATCCGGCAAACGTTGTTTTGCTTTTTTTTTAGACACAAAAAATTTCATCAAAATCGGTCCAGTCGTTTTTGTGAATCTAAACCATTCCCAGATCCCCTTGAACACACACAATAAATTTCATCAAAATTGGTCCATTCGTTTAGGAGTAGTTCAGTCACATACACACGCACACAAGAAATATATATATTAAGATTAATATTATAAACGCGAAAGTTTGTAAGTGTGGATGGATGGATGTTTGTTACTCTTTCACGCAAAAACTACTGAACGGATTTGGATGAAACTTTACAGTAATATAGCTTATACATCAGAATAACACATAGGCTACTATTTATCGCGATAACCGACATATACGCGGGCGGAGCCGCGGGAAACAACTAGTATAAGTTAAATTTTTGCAACGTTTCAAATACATTCAGTACTTTTTGGATGAAAGAGTAACAAAGTGCGTTCGAATATCCTCACAAACCTTCGCATTTATAATATTAAGTAGGTTAGGTTAGTAGTTGGTAAGTAGAATAAGTTCTTAAATCATTTACAAGTACTTCATCACAGTCAGTTAACAGTTATTTCAATTATGTTAGCATCTGCCGAAAGGAACAAAATGAAATTTGAGCGTACTGGAACATAAATAACATAAACTTACTTATGAAAGGAAAGCGTGCCCCACGTAAACACAACCAGTAGTCCTAAACTAATGTTATGTTAGCGCCGTCTTTCACTGAATTCATTGTGAAAAGATTGATACTTAATTTTCCATTAAACACTAAAGTTACATCCCGAATATGGCGGCGTGCCCTGTCCCTTCCATTTATCATTTAAACACGCTTATGATTAAGGGTGCGGATTTCCTCATAATGCATAATGTTTTCCTGTCGTACCACATTAATGATTAATTCTTTCCCTCCATCTAAAACTCGCATGAACTCATACATGATATTTTGTTACATTGTTTATATAAATATGTATATATAATTAATTGACTGCACGTTTGGCCTAGTGGTCTAAGGGTCACCACGCTGTTTCCTACTTCGCCAAATGTCGTGGGTTGAAATGCCACGTAGGACAACACTTTGTGTGATCCACAAATTGTTGTTCTGAGTCTGGGTGTTATTTGTGTCCGTTTCATGTATGTTTGTAAAGTCCCCCGCTACACAGGATTTATTCCTAGTGCGGGAGTTGTCTTTAAAAAAAAACAATATTTTTCGTTGCATTTAAGAAAAAAAATTAATCAAGTTTCTGAGTATTTGAAAGAAAAATAGAGGTATTTTTCGTCATTTCGTCCATCTCAACATTTACATTTCAGCTATATGCAGGCGTCTCTGGTTCATTCTCTTCGTGGCCCGACACTCAAATTCATGTAAGTTGTCAAGTATGTCTGTCAATTAGTATACATTAATATAATATTACTGATTGACTGACTACGTAACACTTTTGATAACATTTAAATTTATGTCAATCGGTTCAGTAGTTTAGGCAGTATGGTGAACATACAAACATACATAGACTGCCAAAGCTAGCCTTCCTTTTAATTTGCTCTAGTCGGGTAAGAATCGATTATTATTTATGAAATGGAGTTTCGATTGATTTTGGATCATGCAGATTGGACTGATGATGGAGGCAGGAGTGACATTTCTCTGTTAGATTTAAGTTGATGTTTAAATTCTTTTACTTGGCAATTAACACTGACTAGCATTTGCTCACGGCTCCGCCCGAGTATATGTCGGTTATCGAGGTAAATAGCCTATAATCAAACTTTCCTGTTTATAATATTAATATAAATTTTAGAATAATATAATATATTATTCTGAAATCTATATCTATATTAATATTATAAACGCGAAAGTTTGTAAGTGTGGATGGATGGATGTTTGTTACTCTTTCACGCAAAAACTACTGAACGGATTTGGATGAAACTTTACAGTAATATAGCTTATACATCAGAATAACACATAGGCTACTATTTATCGCGATAACCGACATATACGCGGGCGGAGCCGCGGGAAACAACTAGTATAAGTTAAATTTTTGCAACGTTTCAAATACATTCAGTACTTTTTGGATGAAAGAGTAACAAAGTGCGTTCGAATATCCTCACAAACCTTCGCATTTATAATATTAAGTAGGTTAGGTTAGTAGTTGGTAAGTAGAATAAGTTCTTAAATCATTTACAAGTACTTCATCACAGTCAGTTAACAGTTATTTCAATTATGTTAGCATCTGCCGAAAGGAACAAAATGAAATTTGAGCGTACTGGAACATAAATAACATAAACTTACTTATGAAAGGAAAGCGTGCCCCACGTAAACACAACCAGTAGTCCTAAACTAATGTTATGTTAGCGCCGTCTTTCACTGAATTCATTGTGAAAAGATTGATACTTAATATTTCCATTAAACACTAAAGTTACATCCCGAATATGGCGGCGTGCCCTGTCCCTTCCATTTATCATTTAAACACGCTTATGATTAAGGGTGCGGATTTCCTCATAATGCATAATGTTTTCCTGTCGTACCACATTAATGATTAATTCTTTCCCTCCATCTAAAACTCGCATGAACTCATACATGATATTTTGTTACATTGTTTATATAAATATGTATATATAATTAATTGACTGCACGTTTGGCCTAGTGGTCTAAGGGTCACCACGCTGTTTCCTACTTCGCCAAATGTCGTGGGTTGAAATGCCACGTAGGACAACACTTTGTGTGATCCACAAATTGTTGTTCTGAGTCTGGGTGTTATTTGTGTCCGTTTCATGTATGTTTGTAAAGTCCCCCGCGACACAGGATTTATTCCTAGTGCGGGAGTTGTCTTTAAAAAAAAACAATATTTTTCGTTGCATTTAAGAAAAAAAATTAATCAAGTTTCTGAGTATTTGAAAGAAAAATAGAGGTATTTTTCTTTCAAATACTCAGAAACTTGGTTAATGTATGAGGATACATTTATGACGTCGATGTTTTGAGGTTCTGGTTAGTATAAATAACTACAACGACAGTGATCAACATTAACGACTCGAGCATACATGCTAGAACTTGTTTTGTTCTTTAAAAAAAAAAAACCAGCTATATCGACTGCCTCGGTGGCGCAGTGGTAGTGTATGCGACTGCTATGCTTGAAGGTCTCGGGTTCGATTCCCAGGTCGTACCAAATGTTTGTGTGATCTGCAAATATTTGTTTCGGAGTTTGGGTGTTTTCTATGTATAATATATATTATGTATTTACAAAAAAAAAGTATATTATGTATTTTTATCAGTTGTCTAGTGTGGCGTTGTGTGTTAGATGTTGAAAATATTTTTATTATATATATATTTGTATTGTTTAATCTAATTATTTTTTTATCTGTTCGAAATCTTCCCGAATATCACCATACTGGTGGTTATGTTATGGTAGTTTCAGATACTAGTAGCCGGGGCACCAAGTATACCTTGAAGTTCCTGGAACCCCGAAGTACCTCGGAACAATTACGGCTTGCAGTTGTTTCTCTACTGAGTTGTAAATCTGATGTTCCCCTTCTGTCCAAAAGAGGGCGCGCTCCCTCTCCTCATACTATGCATTAGCTGCGCCAATGCTCGTGCTGCTCGAACAAACTTGGCGATCTGTCTTCGGAAGTGATGAATGGCCGTCGCGTACGAGTCCCAATTATTTTATGGAGGGTTTAATGAGAGTGCTTACTACTATAAGGCTGGATCGATCAGGTGGCTTACTCCAACTACTTACTTTACTACAGGTGGCTTGTTTAATTAAATCCTAGGAATAATAACTTACATTTTAATGATAAAACTTGCTGAAGCTAAAAGTAATATATTAAGTAAATATAACATTCTACAATTAAAATCAAGTATAAGCAGCAAGGTCGGCAATAAATAAAAATAAAATAGTGCTTAAACATTTTATCTTTTCCAGTTTTACGCTTCTGTT
Source organism: Diaphora mendica (assembly GCA_949125395.1). Classification (NCBI taxonomy): domain Eukaryota; kingdom Metazoa; phylum Arthropoda; class Insecta; order Lepidoptera; family Erebidae; genus Diaphora; species Diaphora mendica. Next base: position 7,097,509 of record OX421319.1, read on the forward strand.
TAGAGCTAGGACAATGCTTTAAATGCAAGCGATGTAGCTTAGCTACTTCAAGCTGAAAGTCAGTGAAGTTTGCTTTTTCAATAAAAGTTTCACTATAGAGAAATAATTTTCTAAACTCGGACGTTCAAGTTCTCGAGGCGAGATGTTAGCGGAACAATAACTGTGAAATAATCGTTTTTGTTAGCTAACAAAAGTGCCGGTGTAAGTTATTTTGAAAGATATAAATTACGAGAAACATGGCAATGATTTGTAACCACTTTTTACAATAAAATAGTTTTAGAATTGTAGTTGTAAGCATTTAGTAAAATTTACATTACAGAAAATAGAAAAAAAGGATAAACAATACATGTTTTGTTGTTAACTAAACAATAGGTAATTGTTCATATGAATAATTTATTTTAAGGCCATTTAGGTACATATTTGTATCACTGTATTGCATTTTGCACTTGAGAACGTCTTCCGCCGTCGTGATAATTTTGCAAACTATATAAATATTAGCGGTCTTCGAAATGAAATTATTAAGCCTCAAAAATAAGAACTTAATTTTTATAAACTTACTGTATCCGTAAAAAAACCCCTTTGAATGGTTTAAGAAATATCTAAAAATCAGCTTGAAGAAGTTTTAATTAGGTATACAAAAAAAACGGACAACGTTGTTAGGCAATTAATAGGCATTATGTGAGGCTAACCACAATGAAACAAGAATTTACGACGCACACATTCAAGTTTATATTATTGTAGACGTGGACGCAATAACAGCTGTAGTAATAAATAAGTAAATAATCGATATGCTATGTGGCGGCATGACCGCTAATTAAAAAGTCGCGACAGACAGCTGATGGGTCGGAATAGTGAAACAGCACGCCCCACCGCGCGAAAATAGTATCCGTCCGTCTGCAGTGTCAGGACAGATAAAGCGCAGACTGTCACCACTCTATTCACCCATGGGCACCGTAAGAGCCGACCAAGGAAGCTAAGTATGCATTATAAGAGCACTGTAAAGAGAAAGAGACCTTGACACAATTTTTTTTTATGGAATAGGCTGGCAAACGAGCAGACGTATCACCTGATGGTAAGCGATTACCGCCGCCCATGGACGTCCGCAACACCTGAGGCGTCACAAGTGCGTTGCCGGCCTTAAGGGGATGGGGAGAGGGATAGAGGGAGGGGCCTCCGGTATCCTCATTCAGTCGGTAAAACTCAGCGCAAGCACTGTTTCACACCAGTTTTCTGTGAGGCTGAGAGACTCCGGTCGAGCCCGGCCAATCCATGCCGAAGCGTGGCTCTCCCACGGTAGACGTTTTACCAACCTGTCTAGCCAGCGTGGAATAGCGAACAAAAAAATAACCCTAAAGATAATCTGCTCTATTTCATAGATATACATACATACATGTATTTTTTTCTTTTTTAATAATACAAAATTTAAACAAAAAAATACCGACTTCAAGAATGACCAAATTGAATTGAGTTATTCGTCAATTTGTCGCGCACATACATAATGCAAATTGAAGATTTATATGATTTTTTCATGAATGACATGTCAGAACTGGACCAAATTAAAATGGGACCCAATAGGAAGCACCAGCTTTCAAATAAAAAAAGAATCATCAAAATCGGTTCACCCAGTCGAAAGTTATGTGGTAACAAACATTAAAAAAATACAGTCGAATTGAGAACCTCCTCCTTTTTTTGAAGTCGGTTAAAAAGACAACTCCCGCACTAGGAATAAATCCTGTGTCGCGGGGGACTTTACAAACATACATGAAACGGACACAAATAACACCCAGACTCAGAACAACAATTTGTGGATCACACGAAGTGTTATTCTCGTGGGATTTGAACCCACGACACTTGGCGAAGTAGGAAACGGCGTGGTGACCGTTAAACCACTAGGCCAAACGTGCAGTCTATCAGTCCATATTCCAAGTATACTTTTTATTTGTACACAATTTTTGCATTACATGAATACGAGGCGTAATAGTCTTCGTAACTAAATGAGACCCAAAAGTTAACCTCATATTGCTAATTGTAGGTCGAGAGTCGGGTTTGGTTAATAAGGACTTGGCGAATCAACCCTAAACCACTCCTTATCTCGTTTGAAATCGTTTTACATACTTAACCCTTTCAAGATGGTTATCTTATGTACTAGACCCGGATTGGTGTAATTAATGGGCTACATCGTCTTAGAGGTAAAAATATTTTTTGTACAAATGAGAGATAATTAAACTATTTAAGTTGAACTGAATTAGTTTCAGAGGCACGATGTGTGTCTACTGACAAACAAAAAAAAAAGATCCACATTGTCGAAATAATTGGGAAACCTAATATCTTAAACATAACTTTTTTCTATAGATTATAAATTCAAAAAGCACATAAAATAATGCTGATCACAAGTGCACAAAATACAAGGAACAAGTTACAATTTATACCAATACCAAGCATACTTTATATTACTTTTGAAAGAGATATCGTGATAAGCGAGTTCATTCAAGCGGCCGCCTTTTCAAGACAGAACAGAATTGCTTTTTTGTTATTATTGAAAACGATACTGAAAAACTCTAACGCTTCATGTGAGTAACTGTGTTGCAATATTGTTGGCCGTGGTTTGACTTCTTTCAAATTGCCTTTTTAATTTAATTATCTAAGTGAGAAATGTTTTTTTTTATTTCCTCATATACTTTTAATTTGTTTGTTCTATATACATTAGGTACACACTATAGCAAACAAAACTTCATAATTTTCACTACCACTAATAAGAAAATGAGTGTGTTTTCTTTGTAAAATAACCTTAATTAGACTGTTAGTTACTTTGTTAGACTTAATTAGTTAGATTAATTAGACTGCACGTTTGGCCTAGTGGTTTAACGGTCACCACGCTGTTTCCTACTTCGACGCCAAATGTCGTGGGTTCAAATCACCGAGTAGAAAAAAGATTTGAAGTAAACTAGGTAAAAGCTCTAGCGATTTCCAATTTTAGATCATTAAGGTCAAACTTGAACTTTAAAACTAAACTTATTGAAAAACAAGTGATCCAAAATATATTAACACTAGCTTTAGCCCACTCTCCGCCCGCGTGTTTGTCAGTTATTACTGTAAAAAAGCGGCCAAGTGCGAGTCAGACTCGCACATGAAGGGTTCCGTAGCAGCAAGTAACATAATATAAAAGTTCTTGCAGTTCGTTGTAACTTTAATCGATAAATTGTGGTTTACGATTTATGACGTATTAAAAAAAACTACTTACTAGATCTCGTTCAAACCAATTTTCGGTAATGTACATCATATATTTTTTTTAGTTTAATCATTCTCTTATTTTAGAAGTTACACACATTTTACCACTTTGGAAGTGTCTCTCGCGCATACTATTCAGTTTAGAAAAAAAAAAATTAGAAAGCTCAATATCATTTTTGAAGACCTATCCATAGATACCGCACACGGGGTTTGATGAAAAACAAATTTTGTGTTTCAGTTCTAAGCATGGGGACCCCCAAAATTTATTGTTTTTTTGTTATTGTGTGAAAATCTTAATGCGGTTCACAGAATACATCTACTTACCAAGTTTCAACAGTATAGTTCTTATAGTTTCGGAAAAAAGTGGCTGTGAAATACGGATTGACAGACAGACGGACACAAAGACATGACGAATCTATAAGGGTTCCGTTTTTTGCCTTTGGCACCATTTGAAATTGGTCCATCCGTTTGAGAGCTATGATGCCACAGACAGACACACACACACCGAGACAGGCAGACATCGATGTCAAACTTATAAGACCTCTCTTTTTGCGTCGGGGGTTAAAAACGAATTAACTTGATATTCACATCAACGTTAGTAAAGTAGCAACGCTGACAACTGACAGCTCATACAAATAAACAGAAATAAACCGAGATGTGGTCAGCGGCTGCTTTTAATGATCTTACCGCTTACCACAGGCAGGGGTTAACCCTTGTACTTCATACATAGATGAATATTGGTATCTCCGCAGTTTCGGAAGCCTTTCAACGAAAATAGCGTAGATAGAAAATAATTCCACCCTCATCGTTGGTATTAATAGTTCTGTGCCTATTCGATTTCTCTTTCAGAGAATTCTTACTAGTAATCTAATTAAAATTAATTAAAATATGAAAAATGTAAATATATCACACAAGCAATGTTCAAATTTAATGATTAATATAAGTTTATATAAATAAATAATTAACATGTCCGTACAGGCTTCTGTTGGTGTATATAATTTAATTAGCTTTCTTTTAATATACTTGCCTCAGTGGCGTAGTGGTAGCGTATGCGACTGCTGTGCTTGAGATCTCGGGTTCGATTCCCGTGTCGGACCAAATGGTTGTATGCTCTGCAAATATTTGTTTCGGAGTTTGAATGTTTTCTATGTATAATATGTATGTATTTACAAAAAAAGTATATATGTATTTATATCAGTTGTCTAGTACCCATAACACAAGCTCTGCTTAGCTTGGGACTAGATGGCGTTGTGTGGTAGATGTCCGAAATATTTATTATTAAATTAATGTTTCTCAAAATAACGTAGAGTGCTTCTGTTTTAAAATAGTAATTATTACTTTTTAAATGAAGAGTAAGTATTTTTTTTTATTATAAAAAAAATAGATTTTAAAAAATAACCTACTTATCACTTAAAATGTGGTTTTGTTTGGATATAATAATATCCTCGGAAATAACAGTTTTGTAAAACATGAATACATACATATGAATGTCCTATCCACGATGATAATTAATAATAGTAGAAGGTTTCAGAGATTCGTTTACAGATATGCAGTTAGTTCTGTTTCTCATATTAATAATTTTATACTTTAAAATAACAGATAGAATAGAATAGCAAACTCTTTATTTGTACACTATATTATAACAGAGTTAGAAGACAGTATATAAAATGTGAGACGAAGTGTACAAAGGGCGGCCTTATTGCCTAAAGCAATCTCTTCCAGGCAACCTTAATATATATTTCTGTTCGGTCTAAATTGAAGTAGTTTTGAGCGTATTCTTCTAACATTAAATACGAGTATAATCAGATCTCACAAATATTGATCGGATCTATCTATACAACATTCGAGAAATATATAAAGAAAATTCCTTTAAGCCAAATATATATCAAGTTTTGCTCAAGGCACAATGAAAACATCCCTTTGATTTCTTTTATTTTCAGGCAACGCATTTAATGTGATTTATTTGCCAAGTAATCTTGTTTAGAATTTTGCTGAATGTACAGAAGTAACTATCACTCTATTTACAGTTATATATGTGTTGGTTACTCGCAAAGTTATCCTTTTATTTAGTACTAGTTGTTGCCCGCGGCTCCACTCGCGTATATGTGTTATTCTGATGTATAAGCTATATTACTGTAAAGTTTCATCCAAATCAGTTTAGTAGTTTTTGCGTGAAAGAGTAACAAACATCCATCCATACTTACAAACTTTCGCGTTTATAATATTAGTATAGATATAGGTCGGTAGTTCAGATTTATATTTATTTCTTTTTTATATAGAAGCGACCTCTATTCAGTTATTCATAGGAAATGTAAAAACAGTAATGGTCTTGTGAGCCAAACCTTCATAGATCGGTACTATGCCATTACACATGATTATTCTGATAATGAGTTACTACTTTTAAAAAGATAATTTTTGCAACGTCATAACGCATCTCATTCACTTGAATTAATTTCAAAACTGTAGAAGAAAGCTCACCTACAAGATTACATTTCAAGTGGCTCTAGGTGAGACTGCCAACTAAGAACACTAAAGTATCCTCAAATCATAGTAGAACATCCAGCAAACAAGTGCTGTCATTGAGATGTGACGGAAAAACTACGTGACAGGTGACGCTTCGAAAGCGAGTAACGAGTAAGAAAGTTTAGTACCTATAAGATGTCAGAATCCAGTCACACCACACACGACACAGTATTCGTTTAATACATTTTTCTTCCTATCAAATCAATTCTATGCGTTACAGAACATAAGTAAACATTAGGGCTGTGGTCCGCCAGGCATGATCACCTCGCCTGGTCGGAAGATCCTCCCTTTGTGTTGGAGAGACATGACACCCATTCCTCCACACAGTGATAGCGTATTCCCGGATCGGACCAAATGTTTATATGATCTGCAAATATTTGTTTCAGAGTTTGGGTGTTTTCTATGTATAATATGTATGTATTTACAAAAAAAAAGTATGAATGTATTTATATCAGTTGTCTATTACCCATCACACAAGCTCTGCTTAGCTTGGGACTAGATGGCGTAGTGTGGAAGATGTCCGAAATATATACATATAATTATATTAATCATAAGTCAAAGTTTCGAAAATGTTATTTTGCCGTGATTGTGTAAAGCATGCGCCGTGCCTGACGAAATCTACATTTTTTTTCTACAACACTACTTCTTGATTATAAGATTAGATGGCATAATTATTAATAAGACAGACAAAAGCAGAGAAAGTCCTTTGGATTATAACTTTTAAGTAGCACACGGTTTCATTCAAAGTTTCCAAGTGAAGGGTTGATTTATATCTGTAATCTGTGTATTATGGCAGAAGGGTCTTCTCCCTAATTCAATTGTACCCGTTCAATAAACTTTCCCTATATAATTCTATCTCGGGTTGAGCATTGTAAACAAACATCAGTATTTATAGTAAGAGTTTGAGACACCACATGTAAAAGAATATAATGTTTGAATAAATTGATATCAAAAATATCAAAATATATATTATTTTTATATGTATGTTTAACATACAAAATTTTATATGCTTTTAATTTGCTATGATACAGGCTTAAAAGTTAAATCAGGATTTTTAAATTCATTTAGAAACAAAATGATATTTTAAGCTACAGCATTTGAATCCATATCGGTCTGACAAAGTAATTTATTTCTTTCAAAATGTTAATTTTATAGATTATATTAAGGAATTTATCAATATCGATCTTAAATAAAAAACCTACATCATTCAGTTCACTGGACTAATCCAGTGAACTCAACAACAGAATATTACTGAACTCGATCTCGAGTAAAGACGAGATCCTTTAATGTACATAATAAAATGGAGATTTAGGGAACACACACATTATTTCTTTTTTCTGACCCGTAAGTAAATATTAAAAAAATAGTTATTGCATCAGGTACCGTCAATAGTAAGCCCTATACGCAAACTTAACGTAAATTTCTATAATTGCAGCATCTTTTGGATGTGTCAACCCTCATTCATTAAAACATATAAATTTACAAAAATATAACTAAACAGGCATTAGTTACCTAAATAAAATATTGATTGAGCCTGCTAATTAAATCAATATTTCACTTCGACACACTAACTGTATAATATTATTTTCAATCGGTCATGAATCTTTCTAATGAATTTAAAAATATTTATCAATTTAAATAGGAAGGAAGTCATGTTTTTTTATTCTAAAACGTTCAATAATCTTAAAAAACCATGAGAATATTCTATAAATTTCTTAATTGTTTTAGGAACAACACTTATTAGAGCGATAATATCAAAACAACGCCTGCTTGTTATTGTGAAACTCATTGGCGTGAAGAAAACAATGCTTAGCTAAACAGTTTCTTTTATAGCCCTTTGCGAAGAATACCAATAAACCAAATGGTTACTAACTCCTTGAGCACTTTTGTATAAAAGTATATTCTGCTATAAGAGTTTTGGTAAGAAACCACCGAACGATCAGAAAAGTCTAATAACTCAATAAAATAAAATAGCTTTGTTTTTCAATCGTAAATTTGGGGTATTTCTGCTATGCCACGTAAAACATTTTACAAAAACATGTTTATAAAGTACTTCAATCTATACATACATACAAATAAATAAAATTTGAGTGTTTGTTTGTAATATTAAAATAACAGCTTTTTACTAAATGTATGTGTGTATATGTCACCGTAAGATTGTAAACACCATTAGATTGTAATCTATCTCACGAGACTGCAAACAGTCGAAAGATTGTGAAATGGTACGCAACGAATCGCAAGTCGCGCGTTGATTGGTTAGCAACACATGTCTCGCGCCGCCAAAATATTTGTCTGTTAATTCGTTTGTTGCCTAATGTAAAGTATGGTTGTGATTGTAAATTGATTTCAAGTTGAAAATACCTCACAGCTTTAGTAATTCTAAAGTTATATAAAATTGTTGTTAGTTATTTAAAATTAGTTTGTGATTAACCAAAGAAGCTCTAATCTAACCTAACTCTATGGACATACTGTAAAACCGACCAATCAGGGACAATTTACAATTTGACGTGCGTAAGCAGTATATCACAGTTGACAATCTATCTTTAACTGCCTCGGTGGCGCAGGTCTCGGTTCAATTCCTGGGATGGACCAAATGTTTGTATGATCTGCAAATATTTGTCTCGGAGTTTGGGCATTTTCTATGTATAATATGCATGTATTTACAAAAAAAAAGTACATTATGTTTTTATATCAGTTGTCTAGTACCCATAACACAAGCTTTGCTTAGCTTGGGACTAGATGACGTTGTGTGTTAGATATGTCCGAAATATTTATTTAATATTTTTTATCGAAAGTTTACAATCATTATTTTTTTTATGTTTGACCCTGCCAAAATGACTCTACTCTGCCTGATGGAAAGCATAATCTCGCTAGGTAGATTATAATCTAACGGTTTTTACAATCTTACGGTGACATATACACGGTACATATACCAAAATATAATTTTTACAACATTTGCTGTTTTCCTGATTTCATTATTATATAATAATAATAATATAATAATATGATTTATTTCTAACAACATAGAAATACACAAACAAAGTCCAAACATATGGCACAAATTTATACTATAATTCGCAATAATATAAATGTAATGAAAGTACTAAGGATAGCTTGGGACGTATAAAAAAAATATTCTCAGGTTTTGTTCACTATTAACTTAATCTGTTGTACCTTCGTCTAGTTATGTCTATGTTAATATCGGATCAATTGCAACCACATGCTGTTTTCACACATCAAGGTTGTAGTAGAAAGGTCACGACGTAGTAATTAGTGCAGCAACCTATTATTAGGTCATAGTCATAGCTTATTATCGAAATGGTCTATTTGAAAGCAGCAAACCTTCCTGTCAGAGATATTGTGCTCTTGTTCTTCACATTGCCTTGACTTTTATAATTTTACAGCCCTATTCATGAACGTTATTTAACGTTAAGCAGCGGTTCTGTATTATTTCCAACTTTAAACTTACAGCTATATAGGTAGTTAAAAATAACATAGAACCGTTGCTTAACTTAAGTAACTTTTATGAATAAGGAGGTTAGTGTAGTTTTAATGGCATTGTCAATTTGCTTAAAATTTTTTGGATGTTTCTATTTCTGAAAAATAAATATATACGGAATTCAAAATTATATATTTTTTTGCCGGTCATTTCTTCGTTTAGGTATAATATAGAAAATAAGTTTTAACACACAATGATTCGCTGTCTATAATATCGTGACAAGTAATAAAAGCTAGGTACTTCCTGAATCATAAAGTAAAAGCCACGTGACGGGAATTATTTTTCCTTTTAGCAAAACCTAGTATCGTATTGAAAGTTCTATATTTAAACAATGGTTTTGACGTGACAAAGTCTAATAAGTTGATGAACGCCGGCTGCATGCACAAAAAGGATGACTCATTGTCCAGTTACGCTCATTATCCCGTTACGCTCATTGTATATAATTTCATGAATATATTGTGATGACGTTGTCACGTTAAACTATCGTCCGTAAACCGACTTTACAGACAACCAATTTTTTAAACATGGAAAAGCCACGCTTTGCCACATAAGGCTTGACTTGAGTGACACCACGGGGTCACAGAAAACTGTTACTAAGCAATCATCACCGAGTGAGTAAGGTGCGTACAAATTCCCTCCACCCCTAATTTTGTTGGCTACATAGACGGTGAATACGGTGAAATGAAGAGCACGGTCACGACATCAGGTGATCGGTTTGCTCTTAAAAGTAATCTAATATTTTTGTACTTAGTGTTAGACTCATTTGAAGAAAACATACCAAATATAACACGCACAAAACAGAGGTTAATCTAATATTAAGACAATGTAATTTTTATACTGAAGGAGATCCTTAGAGGGTCGGTAATCATTCGCTGTACGAGGAGAAGTAAACAAGACTTAACTTCTAATAAAGTATTGAACAAGGAAACTTTTTTGTTCATTAGTATTTTATATCTGCTCTGCTACTTACATCAGTAAAGCTCTGAAATCATTCTCATCTATGTATACGAATATATAAACCTTAAGAGTTTGTTTTTTTGTTTGAACGCGCTAATTTCAGGAACTACTGTTCCGATATGAAAAATCTTTCAGTGTTAGATAGCCCATTTATCGAGGAAGGCTGTAGGCTATATATCATTACGCTAAGACCATCAGGAGCGGCGCATCAATTAAGAATGTTACAAAAACGGGGGCAAATTATTACGCTACGGGCAATAGGAGACGTAAAATACGTTGCGTGGGTCGTCTAGTCTATACTATAATATTATAAAGCTGAAGAGTTTGTTTGTTTGTTTGAAGGCACTAATCTCAGGAATCGCTGGTCCGATTTGAAAAATTATTTCAGTGTTGGATGGTACATTTATCGAGGAAGGCTATAGACTATATATAATCACGCTACGATCAATAGGAGCGGAGCACCAATGAAAAATGTTTCAAAAACGGGGGAAAATTATCACGCTACGGGCAAACGAGGTTGCGTGGGTCCGCTTGTTTACTCGTAATAGTAAAACTTCAAAGAAAGTCGGGATTGTTGCTGTGTATTTACTGACTGATTCGCAAACGAGAGAGAAATGCTCTTATTACGATTTTAATTTCAGTAAACTCTAATATAACTTTTGTTTTAAAATATTTATGTCAGCTTCATACCTTTAATCATTTTTCATTCTACTTTTAAAACTTTGTTAATTGATTTAAAAGCTTATAAAAACGCAAAAGTAACATTTAAACGGCAAAATTACCCTACGTAGCGATGAAGCTAAAGTAATCGTTACCGTAAAGGCACGACTATAATTAGGCACTATAGTCATTAATTAAACAAAATAAATTACCTTCCATCGAAACTCTGGCCATCATTACGGAACGTAGCTCCGTAATGACCTTGAACAACCCCATCACGAGACGAACGTCTTCTAATTTAATTATAACGTCACTTCCCATCACCGCTTCTGCCCTTCATTTTATTTGAACAATCTAAATAGCTTTAGAAGGGCTTTGAAAAATTGATATTAACATACCGTTTAAAGGTTTTTGAACTTCAGATAATTACGAGTCCGTAATGCAGATCAATTATTTGGTTAAAGCAAAGTTTAATTAGCTGTGAATATTTATAATATTAGGTACGCTTTCGTTATATTATAAATATTCATGGTCTTAACCATAAATACTTAAATACTCAATTTATGTTTGATTATACTACTTGGTACTATGTTACCGATCCGTTTAAAATAAACGGGAATCGTTTTTACTTAAGCGAAAGTTTTTATAGATTTCATAAAGTGAAAAGCAATTTTAGCTAAAGATACTATTACTCACTATAAAACATGAAAAAATATGTTATTCAGGCGTATATTAAACAATTAAATGGATAGCCGCATTCTATAAACACAATATTTTTTTATTAATATCTTAAATAACAAAAAAAACGACTTCAAGAACTGGACCAAATTGAAATGGTGCTACACGGGAAGCACAGCTTTCAAATAAAAAAATAATCATCTAAATCGGTTTACCCAGTAGAAAGTTCTGAGTTTCTGAGGTAACAAACTTATAAAAAAACAGTCGAATTGAGGACGCCCGCCTTCTTTGATGTCGGTTTAAAACTAGTCATTAACGCAGTACTCTCACAGTTATTCTATTTACGAACAAAGTTGTTTGAAAATCAGTTAAGTCTAAATTCTAGTAATTTAAAGACTTGATGCAAAACATTGAGTAACATCATACATATTTTAAGAATTATATTTCACCTTCAGTAGTCTAGACAGCGAGTCCCGTTCAATATTGCTGTAGTAATCAAAGTTTTATGTGTAACACGTTTTTTGTTCAACGAATATATTTTATCCATATTTTAATGCCTGTAATTGTTTTACCTAATTTATACGCCCTGCTGTTTATAATGCCTTTAAATATTATTGGTCACATAATATTCGTGTTATAAGTATTTGTATGAATACCTTATGGAAAGGAGAAATAGTGAATATAAAATAGTATTTTAGAGCGATTTAAAATTTGACATTTGACAACTTTTTGTAGCGTAATCAAGTTTATAAATATGTCGATAACACCTGTACTAATGCAAGCATTGTATGACAGCTGCCGGCGCCTTCTCATTGCTTTGAGATCATTTAACTTTCATTAAATGACGAATTTGACAAAGGTTTTACTTAATTTTATTTTCATTTTAAACTAGCTGTTGCTCGCGGCTCCGCCCGCGTGTATGTCGGCTATCTGTCAAAGATTGATCGTACTAACTCAGAAACCTTTGTGGGCTCTTGCACAATACTTTTGCTGAAGATCATGACATGATCAAATGCATAGTTTACGATTCTCTAAAGGACATACAGACAAACATTCCATTTTTATTTATAGATAGATAGACTAGCTGTCCTGTCAAACTTCGTATCGCCTTCGTATTTTTGTTGTAATTATTTTTAAAATTTTCGAAAAGCTTGTTTTTATTATCAATCCTCAACCTCAGCTTCCCACGGGTAGTACAATCGCGGACAAAAATAATTTTACACTTCTGGTTTTCTTATAATGTTCATGAATACAAACCATGTTTTTTTGAATAGCAAACACATAAAAATGAATTATCCAATTTGGTGCAGTTGATCGGAAGTTATGCGCCTACACACATTTCAGTGATTCATTTTTATGTAAATAGATAGATTTACCTACAAAATTGAACCCTTTCAAAAGGATCAAATTTCTTATTTGCATTCAGTAAAACAACTGAATGCAAATAAGAAATTGACACCAAATTATTTATTTATTTATTCATTTCAAAAAGCAGTAAAAACTTACAGAGTTTTACCAAAACGTTTGCATGCTTTGGAGTTACATATTGCGGTAGTCAACAATGGCAATTCAAAACTTATTAATTAATTCTCACAATGTCAAAATTAATACACAAATAAGTGTCAATTTTATATCAGACTAGCTGACCCGGTGAACTTCGTACCGCCATATTTACATATCTGTCTCAGCTTCCCACAGGCAGTGTACAGTCGTGGCCAAAAAAACACTTTTCCCGTTATCTTTTATTTTTTTTCTTTCTAGCAAAAAAAGAACGAATGAAATCGGACTATGTGTTATTGAATTACAACCAAGTACATATTTTGACTTTCAGGAAACCGTCCCCTCTCTCCAGGAAACCGTGCTGAATTTCGGGATAAAAAGTATCCTATGTCCTACCTCGTAGTATGAACTCAAATCATGCCAAGTTTCATTTCAATCCGTTCAGTAGTTTCGACCTGATGCACGGCCAAGATACAGACAGACAGACAGACAGACAGACAAAAATGAAAAAAAATACAGTTTTGGGTTCAGTACCGATTATAGAGCGCCCTCCAAAAAAAATTTCAAAATATCTTTAATGTACAGAATTGGATCTGTTACATTTTTATTATAAGTACTAGCTGACCCGGCGAACTTCGTACCGCCATATTTACATATCTGTCTCAGCTTCCCACAGGCAGTGTACAGTCGCGGACGAAAAAAAAAACACTTGTCCTGTTATCTTTTATTTTTTTTCTTTCTAGCAAAAAAAGAATGAATGAAATCGGACTATGTGTTATTGAATTACAACCAAGTACATATTTTGACTTTCATCCCCTCTCTCCAGGATTCCGTACTGAATTTCGGGATAAAAAGTATCCTATGACCTACCTCGTAGTATGAACTCAAATCATGCCAAGTTTCATTTTAATCCGTTCAGTAGTTTCGACGTGATGCGCGGCCAAGATACAGACAGACAGACAGACAGACAGACAGACAGACAAAAATGAAAAAAATTACAGTTTTGGCTTCAGTATCGATTATAGAGAGCCCTCCAAAAAAAAATTTCTAAATATCTTTAATGTACAGAATTGGACCTGTTACATTTTTATTATAAGTAGTAAGTATAGATAGATATACTTGATTACTACGAAAAATAAAATTTGAAAGAAAAACAGAAAATTATTACAAAACAAGAAAATAAAAACATAAAAATATGATGACTGATTAATTGGTAAGTCAACATTTATGTCATTCATTAAAATTTTATACTTAGTTGCAAATAATATGTGAAAATAGCACTTGGTTTGTCAAAAAATATGTCTGTATCTGGACTACTTTGCAGGAAAATATTTGATTCCTCTAGCCGTAGGGCAATTACGTGCTTGAGGAGTGCGCCAGGTTGCTGGGCAGGTGAACAATTAATGCTGTCTTCGTCCTGTGCCACTTAGATACTTATTAGGTACATAAAGGTGGATGCATCCAAGTATAAATTAACTGTGATCATTAAAATATGTGGTTTCCCAGTAAAGCCATGCAGTGGCTAAAGGCTGTCAATAGTAAAAGTTCCACCCGGCACGGCCATTCATTGTATCTGTAGCGACATACGACATTCAATTTCCCCTTTGTCAACCTATTGTACGGCGGTTGCAGTTTATATTTCCTATTAGATACAGTTTTCAATTTAAAAGTAGGCAGTCTTATAATACTTTCCTACATTTTGTTGTTGAGATATCGTTATTGTTTTGTCGGAGGCTTATTTTCTGCATTCGCGACGATTATGGAGACCACCACTCTTGAATCTAACTAATATTTTCCATCAGGGAAAGGAAACTCACTATACCAGGTTCTCTTAAAAAATATTAAATGAACTGATTGAGAAACCTTACATTCCTTTTTATCGGTGACACAGGAGTAGCTCACATAACCATTTAATAATATTATAATGTTGATTGATATGTGATCTTCATTAAACTATGAGTACAATTTCTACAAATGTCTTTGACACCTGATACTACTATAAATTTACATCATATATTGGCAATTGCTCGATTTATGTTTCATATTATTGCTATTGTTGTCATTTTTTTTTAAATTATTATCTTTACTGATTATTGTAATTGTGACTCAAATTGTAATTATCGCATTTCTTTTATTGAAATAATGTCTTTTGCATATTGTCTGGACTTTAAAAGAGACGGTGATCCCTGAGTTTGTTTCGTCCTTTCTTCTCAGGGCTAGTCCGAACTCATCTGCTCAAAAAAAGTTTAACTTGCAAAAGTGTTCATGTAACCTAATTGCAGAATAAATTATTTCATTTCATTTCATTTCATTTCATTTCATATACGTATGTATGTATTTCGGTAATTTGAGGATGTCTGACTAGCTATAGCCTCAAAAAAGACCATTTACAAAGGGTTTTTACCGGTCGCTGTCGCTCGAAGACGAGTTGCATATCGCTTTGAATAAATTAGTTTAAATGTTATATAAAGTATAGCATGCGCTATTACTTATCTGCCCTACACTTACTGTCAGATCTTGAAGAATTCTGGTTTGGAAGTGAAAATAATAAAAACGACAATACAAATAAAAAGGGTTATTATCAGACATATAAAATCCTTTTATGTCTATAACCCAATAAAGCGTATAAACCATGTTATGGAATAAACCTTATTGCCGACGTTACACGAGTTAATCTGATAGCCAAGCGTGTCAAGTTTTAATGGATTTCCATTAAATATTACCACGCGGCAGCATTAACTGATAATACCTATGAGACTGAACATTTAATTACTAAACTGACTTACAACTACTAACATTTATTTAGAAATTATGTACTTTGTCTATAATCAAAATCAACCAGCTGTTCAAAATTATTTTAAAGTAAATCTAAACCAAATGTATTCAAAATTTAATGAAGAAACGAATTTCATGTTTCCTTACACAAATTGAAGAGCTTGGTAAAGTCATCAGGTTCACCCGGCACGGCCATCCCTGCCTAGTTAAGTCAAATTCGAATTTCATTGGCCCGAAGTCCACCATGAGATACATGTAGTTATTTGACTGCCTCGTTGGTCTCGCGGTTGGCGTGTGCGACTGCTGATCATGAGGTCTCGGGTTCGATTCCCGAGTCGGACCAAATGTTTGTATGATCTACAAATATTTGTTTCGGAGTTTGGGTGTTTTCTATGTATAATATGTATGTATTTACAAAAAAAAATGAATATATGTATTTGTATCAGTTGTCTAGTACCCATAACACAAGCTCTGCTTAGCTTGGGACTAGATGGCGTTGTGTGTTACATGTCCAAAATATTTTTATTTATTTATTTATATTTATACTAATTTCAAAGACTCATTACTTTATGAAGTAGTACTTACTTCGTAATTCAATATGTCTACGATTTATGGTTTAGAAGTAAATGTTACCACTGTACGAAGAAATAGCATAGTCTATTAAAACCAGTTTGAGGTGGGCCTAATATTATTAGGCCCACCTCAATTTGAATTACGAAGTAAGTACTACTTCAGAAAGTAATATAATCTTACGGTTACTTAATTTTTGGCCCAAACCATCCGTCCATTTTTAGTGTAAGAACTTCTCTTCACATCAGTTTTCCATATGAATTTGCCGTTTCGAAAAAACTAACAAATTTTAGATGAATCGAATGAAATGAAAGAAATTTTATTAGCATCAAACATACGGTTATTCGTTTTAGCACATCTGGTTAAAACATTTTATAAAATGCATGAGGATAAGATGACATATAAGGATTACAAACCATATTTACATTTAAAAATTGTTATCCCAACGCCTAGAGATACTATCAATTCATTATAATTATGATGCAATCCCCCCCGTGGGAGAGCCACGCTTCGGCATGCATGGGCCGACTCAACCGGAGTGATACCATGGCCTCACTGAAAACCGGTGTGAAACAGTGCCTGCGCTGTGTTTTACCGAGTGAGTGAGGATACCGGAGGCCCATACCCTAACCCCTCCCCCCTCCCCATCCCCCGTCCCCATGCCCCAAAGGCCGGCAACGCACTTGTGACGCCTCTGGTGTTGCGTCCATGGGCGGCGGTAATCGCTTACCATCAGGCGATACGTCTGCTCGTTTGCCCCCTTTTATTACATAAAAAATATTATGATATTATTATAATAACTAAAAAAATAATTTTTAATTTTTGTAAAAAAATATATCTACTTTTAACATCGCATTAATCAATTTACAGCCTTTTACATGTTACTCTTGGACATAGGTCTCTAATTAGAAAGGTGGTTTTGTCCTATCACGATAGCGAGACGAGTTGATATAGGGTTTGTTTTTAGTGTATTATGCTGTTGCCATGTGTAGATTGCACACTAGTTGTCTCTTACGACACCGGGTGATGGAATAGAGCTGGTGACATTCCATCTTCCTAATACGTCACTACACGGATACTTCTAACATCACATAACTTCTATCTATTGAAGTAGGTAAACACATTCACAGTAGTGAACATACACACAGCTGGGGTTGGAAGCTCTCCCTCATCCGCCATACTTACCAGACCTTGCACCTACCGACTATTACTTTTTCCAAAATTTAGACAACTTTTTAGTGAGTAAAAAATTCAATTCCCGAGAGGCAGTACAAAATGCCTTTGAAGAGTTTGTTGCCTCCCGTCCAGCTGATTTTTACAAGAAGGGCATCAATAAACTGCCAATGCGTTAACAAAGATGCGTCGATTGCATGGGTGATTACTTCGAATAACAGAACTAAAAAAGTTTGAAAAAATAAGTACTTTCACTTATTGCATACAAAACGGCAATTTCATAGGTAAAGACCTATTATAATGTTATGTACTCCAAGATCATGACAGGTGATAGTTTTCTAATACTACGTGTACTGATTGCTCTAAATCGGTGTAAGGCCGAACTACAATAAGATAGATTAAATAAATACCTAACTTTTTCTCATTTTATTTTAGTACTAAAGTACGGGCCGTCTCGTAGACAATGATGAATGTCTGCACCTGCACATTAGATGTATAGTAAACTAGCTGACCCGGCGAAATTCGTACCGTCATATTTACATATCTGTCTCAGCTTCCCACATGCAGTGTACAGTAGCGGACAAAAAATAACTTTTCCAGTTATCTTTTAGTTTTTTTTTGTACACAAACCTTGTCCTAACAATAACGAACACATAAAAAAAATATTTAATTTGGTGCAGCCTATCGGAAGTTATGCGCGTACATATATTTAGGTTTATAGAATCTTTATTCTAATAATTTCAGCGATTCATTTATATATATAGATAAATAAAACTAAACTACAAAGTTCCAAAGCAGTTTAACCATTATTTTGAAAAAATATACTGTAGGGATTCATAATTATTGATAATTCTTCTTACTACAGTACAATACCTACTGATGTAGGTCCTGTATGTTGTCGAAACGTCTGAAACCAACAAAAAAATCCTATATGTTAGTAACGACAGAACTTAAGACTGTAGTCCTTGAGCGTGGGAATTTGTGATTGAACACCCACATTCATATTTTACATGCACACAAACGCATCGGGCACTGTTGCATACTAACCCTGGCAACTAATAAATTTACTTTCGGTTTTTTCTTCTAGTTACATATTCATTAACTGTTCGCCTTTGAAGAATGTTTGGAATGTCCTACAAAGCAAGCAATGTATCTTAGAGTTACAAAAAGCCCGCGGGCTTTTTGTAACTCGTCAACGGCCGAGAATGGGGTTCAAGTGTATTCATTTTTAATTCATTTCATGGACAAATAATATGTTTTTTTTTACACAGTATAAAATAAGTCGCTCGCGCCATCTGTCAGCTTAGATCTTTTATAGTAATCAACGGATTTTAATGCTATGTTATGAAATAAAATTTGTATGATATATGTTATATTAATGGAACATAATGTTAATGTTTCTTGAAAATATAATTTTTGATCGCTTTTATTGCTCATATTGACTAAATTTTACTACATAGATGTTTTTTTCACTTTTTGACAAAAAACGACGCTGAAAAAGTATGAAACAAGTTTTGAAATGCCGTAGTCACGCGTTTTTAAGAGTTATGGTACGTTTCTATTTTAATTTAAGTTTTTACTTTTTTTTAATTTAAAATGTTTTGGTGTAGTGATAATAATGATTTATATGCAAAGTATATTTTAAATACCTAACATAGAAATATAAAAAATTTGAATAAATACTAACAAAGTCACCAGCAAATGCTAATAATACCTATATATATATTTGAAATGTACAAGTAACACCCTTTCCGATGATACCAAACACGGCATATTTATCTCAAATTAATTTTTTAATACAGTACTTTATGTCGGCTAGAGGGCGCCACATTAAATTGAGTGACGCGTCATATAGCCTATAAGCAGCGGACGATCAAGACGCTTCGTAGTTAAGGAGCTATGAGGGAACAGATGAACGTACATACATAGCCTGTCAAAATCATAACCTTCCTTTGGCTTTGCCGTGGTCGGGTAAAAAAATAAAAATACAGTTAATTTATAAACTCCTTCTTTTTTTAAGACGGTTAAAAAACAAACTATTTGTCTTAAAATTAAAACTAAAAAAAATATATTAAGAGTGTACTTTGAAATGGAAACTTCCTTAAATATATAATACTAGCTTTTACAAGCGGCTTCGCCCACGCAGACTTTCATCCCCTGTTTTACCCCTTAGGGGTGGAATTTCAAAAATTCCTTTCTTAGTGCTCACTTACGTTATATAAAGAACCTACATGCAAAATTTCAGGATTCTAGCTTCAGCGGTTTTGGCTGTGCGTTGATCTCTGGGTATGTCAGTCAGTCAGTCACCTTCCTCTTTCATTTATATATGTCTGTTTGTTTGTGCCGGCTAATCTCTGGAACGGCTGGAGTGATTTTGACGGGATTTTTACTGATAGGTAGCTGATGATATAAGGAGTAACCGCGGTTGGTGTTGTATCGCGTGCGAGACCGTGGGGCTCAGCTAGTTTTTTTTTTCAAAAAAGACAACTCCCGTATATATCCAATAAATCCTGTGTCGCGAGGGACTTTACAAACATACATGAAACGGACACAATGGACACCCAGACTCAGAATAACAATTCGTGGATCACACAGTATTGTCCCATGTGGGATTTGAACCCACAACACCTGTTACAGTAGGAAGCGGCGAGGCAACCGCTTAAACCACTAGACCAACCATGAAGTCAAAAATAAAACTGTAATTTTAAGGTCTTTCATTATTTCAGTAGTAGTTATTCAATTCCAATAGAAATCATAAAAAAATTTTTTTTTTTTTTACTTTTTTAAAATTTCTCAAAGTGTCTTGGTCTGTCAAAGTGTCTTCAAAGTACTCGTCAAGACAAATCAAACGACTCCAAACTCGATAGGTTCCGTCGTTACAAAGTTCCTATGACCACCTTCCAGCTCCAACATCAGATCAGCTCCATGTCATCATAATATAGCATTGTCACGCTATATACATATGCCTACAAAAATTCAACACAATCGGTTGAAGATATCTGCAAAATTGAGTTGCAAGATTCCGTCTTAACAAATATAGTTAGATATATACATACATAGCAATTTTAAAAAAACTTATAAAAATAAGTTCTGTGTTAATAAAAAATACTAATATTTTTCTTTGAAATTATTCTTTAAAAAAATGAAATTAAATTCAAGAATACAAATTAACAGTTACAGTTCGACACTCACTAGAAACCCACCCTAAAACTTGTCATTTACGTATTATAGAGCTCAGTGCGAACTACAAACGGACGTGGTGTCACCTTGAATATTCGGAGGGCACTGAATTTTTTTAAGCGATAAAACTTATTTATTGCAATTTACGGGAGACGATATCTACGTACTAAAATGTATGGAACTTTTGTCGCTAAAAATGAATGATGTTTAGCCTTAGATTATGGCTTTTTGGTGAGAATTAATAAAAAAGTAAAACAGTAAATCTTTTCTCCATACTTCTTTCTCGCGAAATAAGGAAAAAAAACATTTAAAATAGAGCACGAAATAGGACAGAGTGTGCTAATTAAAAAGGTCGATTTCGATAATTTTGATCTTTGTTAAGGCTTTTTTTCACAAAAATAAAGAATTATTTAATAAATGTCACTCGGTAGATTGGTAGACTGTTAAACTAAACTACTGAGATTTTTTTTTTAGTGTCACATAATGAATTGAGTTGTTTTTGTTTCGAAAACTGCAAGTGCCTTTTCGCGCGTTTTTAGGGACGCGCCCCTTAACACAGTAAAATACATAGTAAAGACTATGTTTATACTGCCTAAGTAAAGTAAAGACTACCTCGTTGGTCTAGTGGTCTGCGTAAGCGACTGCAGATCAAGAGGTCTAGGGTTCGATTCCCGGGTCGGACTGCTGTTGGGTTTTTCTTACAAGAAAAACCCAACCCAACAACCCGGTCAATGGCAATCGTTATTGGGAAGTCAGTGCCCTCAAATATACTGACAACTTTTTTTTTTTTTTGCGTTTGGAAATCCCCTTGGACCGTCACCCCATCGGGGCTTGCGGCGGGGCGGTGTGTCGGACTCGAACCGACTAAAACCACACGGTGTGCCACTCTGCGCCTGAGACGGGAGGGACCCGGGAACTGCTGTTATTAACACATCCAGATCCCTCCCAGCGCCTACCCGCACAGAAGCGGGCACCGTCACCTGATGACTCTAAATTTAGGCGAGTTACGGCACACGCATAACGTTGCCTCCTCGCGGGCGGCCACTAGTGCGGATGGTAGGGAAAGCACGTCCCGACCATCCGCGGCCACACTCAGGGCGGCCTGAGGCGCTGATAGGCGCGCCTCCCGCCACCCGGTTTGCCGGCGCCGGATTGGGTCCGAGTGGACATCGTCCTCCCGGGCCTTCTCCGCCACCTCCTTCTGCGAGATTACGTCTTCGCACAAGGTTGCGACCGCGATAAAACTGCTGTCGCTACCGGCCATGGAGTGTATGACGGCCGGTAGCGAGAGATCTCCTCCGATGACTGCAGTGAGGGCCCAACGCTGCGGCGCCCAAGCGGGGCAAACCGCCAGTGTGTGCTGGGCCAAGTCCTCACTGCAGTCGCAGTGGTGGCAGGCGGGACTCAATTCCCTCCTAGCGACCGAGTGCAGGTACTTCCCGAAGCAACCGTGCCCGGAAAGGACCTGCGTCAGTCGGAAGGAAAGGGTCCCGTGCTGCCGCCCTGCCCACTCGAGGATGACCGGCTGGAGAGCCTCCACGGCGGCAAAGCCAGTACGTGGAGTCTCCAGCAGGAACGACCATCTAGCCATAGTGGCTCGACGGGCGGCTTCACGCCATTCGCGTACCTCTTCGGGCGGAGGGCGATAGCCATACACAGCCCGGTATTCAGCCACCCGTCGATCAACTTCGGCGAGCACTTCCGACTCCAAATCCCACGGGGTGTTCCGGCCAAGGCGCACGCCGCCTCGGTCGACACCATGCGGTATCCGCGTATGGCTCTGACTGCCAATACCCTCTGAGGCCGCCAGAGGCGAGCCTTATTTAGGGCAGTCAGAGCCGCCACCCACACCGGTGCACCATACAGCGCCATCGACCGGACCACCCCCGTGTAGAGGTGTTGCGTTGCGACGCTGGCTCCACCCAAATTGGGCAAATGTCGCCCAAGGGCGGAGGCAGCGTCAACCAGCTTTAGACCAAGCCGTCGGAAGTGCTCGTCGAAGAGCCACCTACCATCGAGGGTCAGGCCCAGATACCTCATCTGGACCCGAACCGGTACGAGGACCGAGTTGATCTCTTTGGAGGCGCCGGGGGGTGGACCACGACGGTGCCCATGAAATAACAGGGCCTCCGTCTTGTCCTGGGCCACCCGTAAGCCCAGCGCATCGATGCGCCCGACCACCAGATAAACACCCCAGGAGGCGCGCCGCCTCTTGGAAGTTCGCCCCCCGGGCTGTGACAAGAGTGTCATCGGCGTAACAAATTACGCCCAGCCCGGGGAGAGAAGACCTCGTAGGACCCAGGCGCATCACGGCATCAACCGTCAAACGCCCTTCTCGGAATCCGAATTGGGCATCCGACAGGTCGGGCCCCACCTCGCAGAGGTGCCAGACGATGCAGGCAGAGAGTATCCTCTCAAAAAGTTTACCCGCCTCGTCCAGCAACACGATGGGCCTATAGGCCGCGACCGAATCGGCAGGCCGTCCCGGCTTCCTCAATAGGACCAGCTTTCCGCTTTTCCAGCACTCAGGGAAGCGTTCGGACGCCAGGCTAACGTCCAACACTTCCCTGAGGTCGAGGGCTCGAGCCATCACTCGGACTGGTATCCCGTCCGGCCCGGGGGCGGTGTTCTTGGAACGGATCCGCAGAACAGCCGCCCCAACCTCCGATTCCCTAACGGGCGGCACATCATCCTCTCTACCCCCGTCGTCTCCGACCGCATAGGCCATCGACGGGGGTGTGTGCTCCACCCGAAATATACTGACAACTAGTTCAACCTGCGAATTCAGTTCACCCTCAGGGTTGCGGAGGTCTGATGCCAGTCGCTCCGAGTAAAAACTGATATTCAGGTAAAACTGGTTGAACTAGTAGTCGAACCCAAATCCTGGGAATACTAAAGGCTAGGAAGATGATGAGTAAAGACTATGTTTATATAAATGTATCATAGATCAACTTTGAAACTTTCTCATCACCTCCTTCAATTCCTTTATTTTCTGATCAAGAAAGACCCCCGCTGTCTGCCTCTTAGCCAAGATGTAAGTGTTTCGGGTCGATTCTCTTTCAACAATCGCTGACGCCTGTATTCTCTTGTATTAATTTTTAATAATATTTTTTTTGACCACGTCATCTCGTATATTTGTTAGATTTCATTAGGCTTTTTTAGGGGTTTGGTGACGAGAAGAACCTATTTGAGTCTAGCTGTAGATCCAACTACAACGCTGATACAACTAGCTGTATTTGGAAGATGTTATAACTTTTATATTTCTATTTGTTTTGAATGATACTACAATACATACGTTTTGTTTAAATAATAATAATAATAATAAAGGTTTAAATAATATAGGTAGATAGTAGATAAAATGTCTTTATAAACATTGCCTTCCATTATTTTCTGAACGTAAACAAAGTCGCGTACGACTACTGGTAAATAATAAATCAAACTCGCATAGAAACTTTTAGATTAAGACACGCTACTCTATTCAGTAGTCTAGACAGACTTCTGAACAAAGTTGCACTCATGCTGTCACGTCAACTTTCTCAACTGTCTCAACAACTAGCCCTAACTTCGCTCAACATGTTTTTTTTAAAAGTATAATTACAACAACCACAGAGAGTGATTTAAGCACTTCATGAAATAGTAGCTCTTTTGCACTAATACATAAATGCTGGGGTGATTTGATATTTAGTATATTTTTTTTGCTGCCAAAATGACTCGGCTCTACCTGATGGAAAGCATAAGCAGAATCCAAAAGTGTTGGTGACCAGCCTCAATGCGAATAAGGACAATGCAGCATGATGACCCATACTATGGCGGCCTAGTGAGATGCTTTTTCACGCGCCGCTTAAAGGGCCCGGGATTATAGTGGGACGGAAATACGTGTGCTAGTAGTGAGTTCCAGGTTTTAACCACTCGGCACAGAAAGAAAAAACCGAAGCGATGAGTATGAGAGCGTATTTCTACCACTCTGCAGCGGTGACTTCCAAGGCTGGCACCAGTTGTCCTGTAGAGGAAGGGAGAAGGAAGAACCAGTCGTAAGAGCTCTTCAGAACACACCCCATGATAAAGGCGATAGAGAACTGCCATAGAGGCGATATCTCTACGCAAGTGCAGAGGCTCAAGGGACTCGGTGGCCTCGGGACTGTCGACAATGCGGATTGCCCGCCGCTGCAACCGGTCGAGATCATCAAACAGATGCTGCGCGGCTCCATCGCAAAGATGAGAACAGTACTCCACTCACAAACGAACCTGGGTCTTGTAAAGAAAACATAGATGCCCGGGCGAGAAGAACCATCTCACCTTGTTTAGAATACCTAACTTCCGCATGGCGGCCTTAGTGACACTCTCAACCTACTCGCGCGGGTTGAGATCACGGCAGATATCCATGCCCAGGATATCGAGCCTACCTTATTGGCTGGCCCGATATTCTGGCAGTTGAGTGTTCTGAAAAGTAGGAAGAGGAACGAATGGAGGCTTTTTAGCAGAGAACGCGCACACCTGTGTTTTCTTGGCGTTAAACTTGATCAGATTCTCACTAGTTTTTCTACGGGGCGACTAGCATCGGACCTCCGCAACCCTGAGGGAGACTGAATTCGAAGATTGAATTAGTTGTCAGAATATTTGAGGGCACTGACTTTCCAATAACGATTGTCATAGATGTTAATGACAACCGGGACAGACACAGCTTAACAACAATAAATTAAATTATTTTTTTTAAATACAAGCTTTTACTGGAATGCCCCGAGTTGAATCAAATGAGTCCAAACTCGATGATGTTGCGACGTTTCTTTACAGAGTTCCTATGGCCACCTTCCAGCTCCACCATTGGATTAGCTGCATGTCATTATAGTATTGTATTGTCACGCTGTATACATATGCTTGCAAAATTTCAGCAAAATCGATATAAGATATCTGCTTCAAAATTGAGTTGCAAGATTCCACCCGAACATACAAGCATACATACATTTATTGCAAGTTAATAAAAATCTTGTAAAACAAGGTTTGAAACACGCCAAACTTCCATATTCCGGGCTGTTATTAAGAATTTCTTGTTCGAAACACCATTGCTAACCATTATTTAAAATAATTCAATGTTTAATATGCTACATCTGACTAAATCGCCTACCTTAGGACTGCGTAAATTGTATAAAATGTCTAATATCATAAAACATTTTAAGTGCCCACATTTATTTTTACAAAATAAATTAGTAATGGTTCGTATCAATAAATATACGACCAATAATGTTGTTCATCACTTTTTAATATGCAAATAAGGTATCCCAGTAAACGACTTTTAATTAGTTATATGAGTGAGAATAAGAACGGTTCTAATGAAATGAGAAACATGAAAATGGTTCTTTAAATATAATGACTTTGTTTTGCGGGTAACTAATGCGGGTAACTTAATGACATTTTGTTAATACCTTTTATAAATGTACATTAAATTTTATTATTATTGATCTAAACGATGGCGGTTATATACAACTTAAATAGGGTCATCAATCCAGTAATGGGTTTAAAACGTGTGCTATCAGGGTTTAAAGAATTATGTAAAACAGTAGGAGTTGGCTGCCCGCCAGCCGCTGAGACTGACACGTCACCGGTTCAACAGGTCACAGCGTGTACCTGAAACAGTAGTGAATTTTATATGTATCATATTGTTTGAAATTGTTATTTTATTCAGTTGTTTCCACATTTCGGATATGCCTTTTAAGTTAAGTCGTGGTATTTAGTTGGATAGTAGTTGACGTTTATTATAAAACGTTACAGATTGCCTAAGTTTACATTATCCTCGTGGGAGAGCCAGCTTCGGCATGAATAGGCCGGCTGGACCGGAGTGATATCACGGCCTCACAGAAAACCGGTGTGAAACAGCGTTTGCGCTTTGTTTCATCAAGTGAGTGAGAATACCGGAGGCCCATACCTCAACCCCTTCCCCCCCATCCCTCAAAGGCCGGCAACACATTTGTGACGCATCTGGTGTTGCGGGTGTCCAAGGGCGGCAGTAATCTCTTACCATCAGGTGATACGTCTGCTCGTTTGCCCCCCTAAAACATAAATATATATATTTACATATAATATGATTGCTTAGTTGCTTCCTAAGACCAAGAGTTAGGCTACCGTTGTTATAATAAATGCCGACGCTAATTAAAAAAATCTAGGCAGAGACTACTGGTAAAGTAAAAAATAAAAAAAAGTATATATGTATTTGTATCAGTTGTCGAGTACCCATAATACAAGTTTTGCTAAGTTTCGGACTAGATGGCGGTGTGTGTTAGGTGTTCAAAATATTTATTTATATTATTTATTTAAAGACTAAAATTGTGGAATAAAAGCCCAGAAATATTGATTACGGTGGCCTCTATAGCACACGAACAGTAACGAATCCTGCAAATGCACTCGGAACCTAATGCCTGGACCTCAATTGCAGAAAGCCAATCTCTGTATTTATATGTCTTGGTAAGTATAAGGAAATGGGGCACTGTTATTTATCTATTTTGATAAATGACCCTTATCTGAGGATTGGATTAGTTGTATGAGCAGAGTTGCTAGAGATACACACATCAAAAGTGTCTAGGGATCAAGCATTTTTATGCAGATTTCTTGAGATTGAGATGTGGCTTTGGCCCTGGCCTGCTCAGTCGCCAGACTTGAACCCGATTGAGCATGCATGGGATATGCTACAGAGAAGAGCTCTGCCGAATATGGAGGGTATCCAGTCGCAAGAAGACCTTTTTTTGTTGTTGCAACGAACATGGGCGGCCATTCCACAGCGTGATTTGGATGAACTCATTTTGAGTATGCCAAACCGATGTTCTTGTGTTAGTGTTCGCGGTAGAAACACGGATTATTAATTGTTTAAGTTACCTAATAAAATTTTAAAGAAAACTGTTATTTCAGTCTTTTTTTCGAACTTTAATGTTAGTGGTTCAAATTTAAAAAATCCTTTTATTTGGAAAATGGCAAATTTCTTTATTAATGCAAAGGTGACTTGGTTTATCGTTACTGTGACAAACGAAAACACTTTATTTGATGAATCCTTAAAGAAAATTTTAATTAATATCAATCAGGAGAAAAGTTATTGCAAAAATATATGTTGATCCCTAGACACTTTTGATGTGTGTATTATTAATTTATTATAATTATCAATATTATGAGTGGAATATTTGTTGCTAAAAGATATGTTATGGTTTAGAAATAGCTTCAGTATCTGATAGTTGTCTTTCTTTCAAACATATTATCATTTCATTCTTTATGAATATATATTATCTTTTCTTCTTCTTCAAGTGCCTCTTCAATCTCGAAGGTTGGCCGTCAGCTTCCTGTACTCCTCCTTGTCGTTGGCCAGGCGAAACAGTTGTTCAACGGAGGTGGTACCGGTCCACTCCCGGATATTTCGTAGCCACGATTTTTTTCTTCGACTTTTTTTATCTTTCAAGTATGCCAAACCTGTGAATATTGTTTTGTTAGTATACAATACACTGTATTGTCTATTCAAATATGGACATTATTTACGCAAGTCGTGAAGTAATTTTGTAAGAAGCGAATGTGGTTCTCGTGTTTAGTTGTTGAAATAAAATGAGGGTAACTTTTAAAAGGGAAGAGTATTAGTTAAAGCCGGTCTTTTCAGTTTTTTTTTTGTAAGAAACCAGAAAAATTGTATAAGGGACTTATTGCGGACCGTTGGCCGTTAGAAGTAAATACATTTTATAAATGTATCTTTTGATATTTAAATGATGATGAACAATCAATATTCCGGCACGTCAATTTTCCAGAAGGCTTTAGTTATAAAAGGATTTAATAAAACAAGCACATTTAAGTTCGTACCGTATGTTCTGCGATAAAGTTATGCTCGCGTGATTCCAGTGCACCAGACTTGAGACAGACCCAGGTACCACAAACGATTCAGTCGCTGAATATCACTAAACTACCTAATTCCTCCATAAGTAGTCCTGGAAATGACAGATGAAGCCATCTACTACTCTAGCAGAAGTAGTCAAGTACGCACCCTTTAGGAAGTAGGAAGAAGAACTCCGTGGTTAACATACACTATACATTGATTGACCCACTCACCTACAAGCCGTTAAGTCCATCGCGGTAGGATTTTACTTTATAGGGTACACCTGGTTGCCCATCTACTGGTACTTAACGGCGGTCATTTCCTCCACTTGCTGAAGGACACGGTGTGCGAATAGTCATTTATAGATGGGCTGTGCAACGTCACGTGCCTGTGGAGAATAGAATTTTCTGCATAGCACTAGCATATTGGAAGCCTCTTTCCCCGTCATAAATTAGATTTCGGTTCCCTCTGGCGTAACCAACTGGTCGTCCGGTATGCGGTATTTGAAGGGGTCATTCCCTACGAAATAAAACAAAAAAAAAGGAAAGTAAGTGGAACTAATAAGGATTAGTTAAATAGTAACGATGTTATGATTAAGGTTCAGAATGTTACCTTTAGAGTTCATATTCATATCATTTATTTGCATTCCACAATGTTATTAATAGATGGTTTACATGTCACGCTTAAAAACTAGAAACAATCGTGGACCCTGTAGGGCACAGCAAATCACAAGTCACATAACATCAATCAATCAGAATTATTCTAGTTATAACAAATTAACAATATTAAGTTCATGCAAACAAAAAATTAAATTAGATAAAAATAAGAAAAAAATAGTAAATTATAAATTAATCAGAATCTAAAATCAATAAAATCAAACAAAACAATATATTAAAAAATTTCAGACTTTTAAAATAGAATCACGATTTCAGTAACAATAATAATTTAATTTAAATATTAATTTGGCACATTACATAGGTACTATAACATTTCCATAACATTCATGTATTCATTAATTGTGTAATAAGCTTTATTTATATGTATTTGTTTAATTGTGTGTATAAAATGCATCTCATTTGTTTCATTTTTAATGGAATCTGGCAATTTATTAAATATTTTGATGGACATCACATAGGGACTATTTGAATGTAACGTTATACGGAAAGTGGGTAACATTAACATGTTTTTGTGCCTAAGAGATCGGTTCATATTTTTATCTTCGCGGGTTGTGAAAAATGTAATATATTTTCGGACAAACTTGCATATTTCCAGAATGTAAATAGACGGTAAGGTAAGTACCTTGTGTTTTGTAAAAAAAGGTTTACAGCTGTCCGTTTGTTCTAAATTATTAAATAAAATACGAATCAATTTCTTTTGTGCTATGAAAAGTGTAGGGGCATCTGTGCTGTTTCCCCACATAATAATTCCGTAACTTAGCCATGAATGTGCATATGCATAGTAGGTGGTAAGCGCAGTTTCAAGATCTGTAGTTTTTTTAACTTCGTATAATGCATAGCTAAGTTCAAAAATATTCCTTAAATGTTGAAAGTAAACCCTCCTAGGAAGTTTACAATTTAACTAATTATGAACCTTAAATAACTTCGTAATAGCATTTTTCCTGAACAAGTCATAAAATGTCCTTCCTCAGCGACCTTTTTTAACGTAGTTTACCTTCAAAGTAAAGTCACAATCTTTCCTTTGAAGTCACTTGACGTTGGTTAAGTAATTTACGTTTTAGGAACCTTAATTTCTCTAAGAACTACAAAAGTCAATATGCAAAAGGCCAAAGTCGATCAAACATGAAGTGGCTAATTATTTATAACATGCTAGAGTTAACATTAGGTAAACACGGGATGTTCTTTCTTTGAATTCTGATTTTTTTTTTGTCACTGGTTCGGAAATATAATTTTACTAATATTGAAATCGGACGCAGTAGGCAAGTGGTTAATTGTTCGTTAGTAGTCAATATTATGATTCAGCTACAAATAATACGCCGTCATTGTCTTTATATTACTGTCTACTTATATAGTCACTTTACACTTTATTTAGGTAAATATTTACGTTACCTTTGAGAAAAAACAGATGCCCTTTTCGGCTAACCTGCAAACAATTAATCAAAGTTACGAAGGGATCAACAGTGAATTAATAACATTTTTAACCCAAGTTTACTTCTGATATGGGCATGGTTGATATTCATGACAGCACTGACCGATCTATAAGTACTTCTACTTCTTAGTCGTGTAAGTAGGATTATGGATGAGATCACTAAGAAATTCAGTATTAAATATGGAATAGTTTTAATAAGCAAGATGTTCAAAGAAATACCAATGAATGTATTTAAAATACGAAAAATATTTGTAATGTAAAAGTAAATTAACATAACATAAAGAGAATTAGAAATAAAAACAAATATTCAGGTTGTCTGTCATTTTTAGTACGTTTTTGGCACGACAAAACAGTAGGTAGTAAATCAGAGTCGTCATAATTTCAGTGAGTCAGCCGCCTTCCGGCTGCGCACCTGAGCCATCACATTGTTTTGTTTTTACTCCTTTTGATATACGAATAACAGGCAGGGTTTTGATGGAGAATGAGATTATTATTTTGTCATAAAAAGACTACGATAAAGCGAGATCTGCGATATGCAACAATATATATATATGTGTAATTATGTCTATAATCATTTTCAGGGAAATATAAAAAAATATCATAACAGCTAATGAAATGTCAGTGAAAAGCCTCGTTCGCGTAAAGTTCTTTGATATATTTTTTTATAATTTTATTTATTGTACATGACACAAAACGTTTAAATATTTATGTTAGATCAGGTTACATGTTAGAAATATTAATAGTAGCTCAACTTGTCCAGAGCCTAGGTAATTGTTTAGAATATTCTTATTTGAAGTCATACCTATATTACACTACCTATGTTATACTTCCTTAAGAATTTTCTGTAATCCATATTCTGCAAATCTGTTTGTCTCGGTGTAATATGTTTGTAATTAGAAATCCATACTAATATCATAAATTCGAAAGTTACTCTGTCTGTCCATCTATTACGCTTTCAGGGCTAAACTAAAATTTGGTATGGTGATACTTTGATTTTTGAGGAAAGGGATAAGACTACTTCTTATCGTGGCAACGACATTCACACGGGTGGAGCCGCGGGCTAAAGTTAATACATAATAATGATTATATGAGCAGTCTGGTTACCATGGTGTCAGACGGCCGTGTGTGAGATGTGTGAGGATATTATATTCTGCGAATAAATATGTACTTATTTCAGTTTATAAAAACTGCCGGTAGCATTACGCTCACTTTACAATAGATCTGAATTCCTTCACGTTTAGTTTGTGCAAAAATGAAAATAGGTTCTATGAGAAAGTGTATTAGTATAGTACCTATGTAAAATTTAAAATGTTGCAAAAATATATTTATAATATATATTCTTGAGTGGAGACCGCGCAACCGAGTCGAACCGAAGCAAACGTTGCGTAGGACGTCCATAGCCTAGTGGAGTGATGTGTATCACAATATGGCTGGCAGAAACTGGATGTGAGAAGCCGAGGATCGAACCAAGTGGCATGCAATTAGAGAGGCCTTTGTCCAATATTGGACTGTAGTAGTTTGATCATAATGAAACAAATATTATTTATCTTTACGAGCTTCCTAACGGGAACCTCCTCAAAGGAGTCTCCTGTGTTACAGGAAGTCGAGGTTGGCCGAAGTCAATCTCCATTAGGTGATTCGACTGCTCGTTTTCTATAAAAAGAGTCGTGTGGTGTAGTGGGACACCAGATAGGAACGAAGTTCCTTATCATATAAATATTTATTTCAAGTTCTATTCAAGGTATAAAATATAAATAATTATTCGGGTACATTTTTATCATGATTTTTTTTATCGATAAAAATAAAAAAAGATAGATAGAATACAACTTTAAACAATTTTACAACTTACCTACAGATTGTATAAATTTTTCGTTCACGAAATAAATAAATAAATATTTCGGTCATTTTTTGTAAATACATACATATTATACATAGAAATCATCCAAACTCCCAAAAAACAAATATTTGCAGATCAAAAAAAATATTTGATCCTACACGGGATTCGAACCTAAGACCTCGCATCATTCTCATACGCTACCGTTCTGACACCGAGGCGTCGTTTTTTGTCGGCTAGGGTACCCCTCCGCAACGCCCTATAAGGAACTTCGTTCCAAAAATTAGCGCAGTTAATTCCATTAACAATTAATCTTAATTTGACAGCTAAAGTATAAAAAAAAAAACAAATATCTTATGTTTTATCAATAAACCAGAATTTCTCGTAAAATATTTTATCTGTTTAAAGTCTTGGAATCAAAACTTAAATGATTTGTCCAAAATGAAACCCATTTTCGCTTAGTCTAACTGATGTTGTAAATTAAATTTGTGTCTATTTTCCGATAGCGGTTAATTTTAGCAAATGGCTATCTATTTCATTAATGATCTTAGATTCAATTGAATACTCATCAATAGAAGATTAATGGAGTAAAGGATCCTTTGTTTAAAATATTGCATTCTTTGCTTGAGTACGGTTCTGCTACAATCAAGTTTTACTTTAGGTTATGAATTATAATCAGTCACACATATTAGCTGTCTTCTTAGCAAGGTATATTTCGTAAGAAAAATAATATAAGCAAACCTACAAGTAATAAGCTATACATCAACCCATCAGGCCAGACAGGTACAGTAGACGTAAGTCTTATTTCTGAGAGGCCTATGGTCAGCAGTGGGCTATTTAAGACCATTGATGCTGACGATTTCGTAAGGCGTATCCTAAAGGACTAGTTTCAATTTTCCAAAAAAAAAAATTTTTGTAAAAGTAACCGATCTAGAAGCCATCCCACTATTTTAATCTATTAATAGTGTCTAATTTATTTTCCCATTGATAAAATTCACTTAGAATAATACACATTTCTCCAATCCCATTATACCGTCATATTACGTAAGTATATTTAACACGTGAAGCGTTGCCTTTGTGACCTACGTGTAATTATCAGGCGCTCTCAAAGCATTAGGTGCACAGTAACATATTTCGTTTGAGTCTCATGTCAGAGTAATGTGTCACATAAATTAGGATGGTTACTTACCCGTGTGTTAAACTGTGGTTCTGCAATAACGTTTGCAAATGAGTAGTATGACTCTACATGACAAAACTTTGCACTATTCTAAATAGAGTTTTAATTACATGCATCAGTAACCAAAGAACAACTATAATAGCGTCTTTACAGTTTACTGAAGTATTTTATTGTATGCAGTCCTCTAGTTTTATTTCAATCTCAGTTGTAGTCTTTTTTCTTGTTTGAAATATTATTTCTTCATCCGACAGATATTATTATCAAAAATGTAAGTGTGAATATTATATTAGTATTAGACATTTTTCCGTTTGAGAAATGAAACCTCAAAAAATTAACAATTTTCATTTTGGGTTATTAAATAAAGGCAATCGTCTGGCTACTGAAACTGTTCCTTAACCTAATGGTATTTCACCGTTGATGTTGTTGCACATATCAAAGGTCATCACATAAACCATGGAGTCTAACTTCATTTGTTGTACAACTACAACCTGATTTCGATTAAAACAACTGGCGTAGCAGAAGTTATTGGATTATTTTGTTTTGTTTATTGAAATGTTCAAATATGACAGGATGTTAAATAATCATTGTGCTTTAATTATAAAGCCGTGCAGCTGAATATAATTACTTCTATTGTAATCTGTGATGTGATAAGTTATTAAATAAAATTATTTTACCATTGCGTTACCACATTTTGAATGCCTTCTGATTAGAGAGGCATTGAGCCTCCAGCAGCCTGATTCAATGATCGAAAAGGAATGACATTTTTTTAAATACCATTTTTCTGATAGGTCCTGGTTTTCAGTCTTGTCGAGCCCGACCATCCATATACGACAGAAACAACGGACACATTAAACTGAGGCTCAGAGTTTTCTTTCTTTCTCCAAAGTGGCACAAATTACAGAACATTAAACAATTTTTTATTATTTTATTTTATGTTTGGCCCTGCCAAAATGACTCTACTCTGCCTGATGGAAAGCATAAGCAGAATCCAAGAGTGCTGGTCACCATACTGCGAATGCAGACAATGCAACATGGTGACCCACACCATGGTGGGCTAGTGATTCTGCGTCATTGGTCCTCCGGTTTCACACTCACCAACTAAACACGACAGCACGAACTCTGTCATTTTACGTTGATTTTCTGTGCGAGGTTAGTACCGCCCCTGTCGAGCCGGCCCATTCGTGCTGAGATCAGCGTTGCTCTACTAACTTAAAAAAATGGTTGTCTGTAAAGTCTGTTTACGGACGATAGTTTGACGTGCGTCGTCATAACGAAACATTGATGAAATGATGAGAGATAGATGCGGCGCAAGCGCCGCGTCTATCTCTTGCTTCCATTTAAGGCTTGAAGTGCAAGCGAGAGATAGATCTAATTAGCCGTTTTAAATATAAAATTAAAATCTATTTGAGTAACATGAATTAAATTCAGGTTAATATAAAACGATCTCACTTTTGTTTGTCCTCCCATACTATGCAAAATATTATAATTATGGTGTAGGCGTCGTACTCTTACGTAACTAATATACACCCACACGTAACCCACGCTTACACTCCGTTTTCCTTAAAGTCTAAAGTTGCCATTGAAATAGAAAATCTACGAAATTCAGCTATTTTATTATTGTTAGCGAAATTTTATGAACATAAAACTAAATTTATCTCAAAGGTTATAACAAAATTATTATTTCGTATTACATGTATTTGAAATGAAATATCTACAAAAGCATTGAAGCTCAGATTTATGTACTTCTCAGTATCTTCCCTCAACTAGCAAACTTGCCCGACAAATCGATTCAAAGTTAGGCTTTTCTTAAGAACTTTCGCCGACAGAGATATATATACTTCCATATTTATAGCGTTTATCATCTAGGTTTATATCAATATCACTCATACATCGACATTAAGATAAATATTTAAATATTGCGTATATGTTTTGTATTTATTATTCCGAATCTTGTTTTCCAATAAATTGTTTTGCAAGCAAACATACCGAACTGGGGTATTACAAACCCAGTTTAATTGGTTTAGAGCACGTAGCATCTAAATTAAATTGTTTTTGATGTAAATAACCAATCAAGGGAATGTGATGTTGATGAGCTTTTTGGTTGATAAAATAGACATTTAAATACACACATCAAAAGTGTCTAGGGATCAACATATGTGTCTAGGGATCAACATATATTTTTGCAATAACTTTTCTCCTGATTGATATTAATTAAAATTTTCTTTAAGGATTCATCAAATAAAGTGTTTTCGTTTGTCACAGTAACGATAAACCAAGTCACCTTTGCATTAATAAAGAAATTTGCCATTTTCCTAATAAAAGGATTTTTGACATTTGAACCACTAACATTAAAGTTCGAAAAAAAGACTGAAATAACAGTTTTCTTTAAAATTTTATTAGGTAACTTAAACAATTAATAATCCGTGTTTCTACCGCGAACACTAACACAAGAACATCGGTTTGGCATATTCAAAATGAGTTCATCCAAATCACGCTGTGGAATGGCCGCCCATGTTCGTTGCAACAACAAAAAAAGGTCTTCTTGCGACTGGATACCCTCCATATTCGGCAGAGCTCTTCTCTGTAGCATATCCCATGCATGCTCAATCGCGTTCAAGTCTGGCGACTGAGCAGGCCAGGGCCAAAGCCACATCTCAATCTCAAGAAATCCGCATAAAAATGCTTGATCCCTAGACACTTTTGATGTGTGTAGTTTCAGGAATTCATTAATTTAAAATAATATTCTACCACAAATATATCTAAACACTACTTTGGAACAAGCAAATTAGTAAATAGCTAAATGTAAATTTGTAAATTTGAACACAAAGCAAGTCAAGTATATGTCGGGCATCCACGTAAGTTGGTATATGATTGAACTACACACATCAAAAGTGTCTAGGGATCAAGCATTTTTATGCGGATTTCTTGAGATTGAGATGTGGCTTTGGCCCTGGCCTGCTCAGTCGCCAGACTTGAACCCGATTGAGCATGCATGGGATATGCTACAGAGAAGAGCTCTGCCGAATATGGAGGGTATCCAGTCGCAAGAAGACCTTTTTTTGTTGTTGCAACGAACATGGGCGGCCATTCCACAGCGTGATTTGGATGAACTCATTTTGAGTATGCCAAACCGATTCTTGTGTTGTTAGTGTTCGCGGTAGAAACACGGATTATTAATTGTTTCAGTTACCTAATAAAATTTTAAAGAAAACTGTTATTTCAGTCTTTTTTTCGAACTTTAATGTTAGTGGTTCAAATGTCAAAAATCCCTTTATTAGGAAAATGGCAAATTTCTTTATTAATGCAAAGGTGACTTGGTTTATCGTTACTGTGACAAACGAAAACACTTTATTTGATGAATCCTTAAAGAAAATTTTAATTAATATCAATCAGGAGAAAAGTTATTGCAAAAATATATGTTGATCCCTAGACACATATATTATGTTGATCCCTAGACACTTTTGATGTGTGTATCTGCAGATATTCTATTAGTTTGATAACAACAAAGTCAGATTACAGTTCTCATTTTACTTGCTATCAACTCTTAGGAAATTCTCTTGTAAACTGGCTGAGCCATATTTTCTCATAATATGTACTTTTATAGTGATTCTTACATGATTAAAAGTAAAGACTTTCTAAACTGCTTTCAAACAAAACTAAACCAATATCAAAACTAAAGAGCCACATATAAAACTCACCTGTGACAGCAGCTATCTCCTCCCAGGTAATAGAAATACTAGGAAAACACAGAGTTTCCGCTTGATGATAGTCACTTTCAATATTCATTAGTTTAAAAACCAATACAATCATGCAATCAAAAACGCATGCATATTGGTATAATAAGATGAGTAAGTTATACTTTTAAATCACATTATTATAATTCCACAATATTTATTTTGTTAATTCCAACAGCTTTTATCTTGCGGATTTAAATACTCTTTGTAAATGCCGTGGGGCGAAAACATTTCATATTAAAATAATTTAATCGACGTGTGATATCAAGTCAAAATAAATAAGCATCAAGCAATGCCAATAATGAGCGTTTAGAACAATATAAAAGTCAATTTCTTACTAGTTATAAAACGTAATTGAGAAGCATATTTGCATTATATGTCAAGCTCTCTTCAAATTTAAATTTATTTTTACGAAGATATAAAGATGAAAAGGAAGTCTTATTCGTAAAGCTTTTTCCTCAAAGTTCCACAAAGCTTGCCTTTAGAAATACGTGAATAATTTAATTTAATAATTTTGATGACTGATTTCATATTTATTCCATAAAGATAGTATTAGAGTTTCCACGTTCAGTACCTTAAGATTTATTCAAAATTGTTGAAGATTAATAATTTTCTTAGACTGTTTTCTTCTATACTTTGTTTAAATTGTTGTTTATTGATGGTTCTCAAATAAATACTCGAATTCAAATGAAAGATGTTGTTGTAGCTAGCTTAGACAAAAAGTAACAAAACTATTGCTTCTTTTAGTTTTAGTTTTAGAAACTATATATAATAGCTTTACCTATGAAATTGCCGTTTTTTATGCAATAAGTGAAAGTACTTATTTTTTCAAACTTTTTTATTTCTGTTATTCGAAGTAATCACCCATGCAAATCAAATCAAATCAAATCAAATCAAAATAATTTATTCATCTAAGACACCAAGTGACACTTATGAACGTCAAATTGAAGCTATAGTTAAAAATCATAGATCGACACAAACAGAGGCCACAGCATGTGCTGTATTGTCGAGGTAAGTTAGGCGAAAACACCAAAATCTACTGCCTGCCTGTGTCGATCCATAACTTCCAGTTTCCAAAATGCGTAGGGCTCATGAGAAGAATACTGGCAAAGAAACTCATGGCTACTCTTTTTCAAAATCTGATTTTCAGGTACAATAGTGTTAGTATTACATGTAAGGTAAACAGTATGCAAGCTGTTGCCACCTGAAATTCCTTTTATTAAAAAGCTCCAAAATCTAACGCACAAACAAAAAAAAACACTCAGTGATAAGATAACGTTGAAGGTTTAAGTCTATTAAACATAGAACAAAATAGAAACAAGGTGCACATCCACTTACATTCAGTTGCAAAATCTACTGTTGAAAATAATTCGTGACTGGATTAAGAGGCTAGGGTTGCAGTTGAACGAACCAGAATAATAGTATTGTCTAAAGAATCGCTGACTAGGCTGACCAGTCAGCACCCGTTCACGAGTATGACGCATGGACCAGCCATCATCTCCTTCGCCATATCAGAGGGAAGGAAACGACCCGCCCCACGACGACACCGCAAGCAATGACATTTTAGTGAGCATGACAAACCATAGTCGAGATACTGATAAAAATCACTACTAATTAAATTACCATAATAATCGCCACGCATTACTTTCAACTAACAATGGTTTTCAAATTCAAATTCAAATTCAAAAATATTTTATTCATATAGGCACTTATTTTACAGGCACTTATGAATAGTCAATATTTAATATTAAAAAATCGAGTGATTCTAGTCGCCAGTTCCAAGTGCAGCCTACCCTTCATGGAGAAGAATCTGGCAAGAAACTCCATTGTTGCTCCTTTTAAAAAATAATAATACGGTTTACAATATTTTTTTCACTAAGAGACTTGAATGAGAACAAAGTCGACCAAAGAAAACAAAATAAAAGGTTTGGAGTCATTGCTGCACAGCCATGAGCTAACCAATCATGCGCCGTTCTTACTGATAGCTGCAAGATTTTTACATTGTTATATTGTGACATTGTATTGTTATATTGTGAGGTCCACTTATGGAAAATAAAATCCAAATAGCACTTTCACTCACAGTCAAATTTAAAAAGATGTAATATGTCCAAATATAAAATAATCAATAAATGTCACAAATGTAAAATAGAGTAAGACGCATGGATCAGCCATCGACCTATTCAACCATAGTTGAGCTGCGTACTCAGGCCGCACGGCAAATCATCAGGTCAATATCAAAGAAATTAATAATTAATAATAATCATAGTCGACAAGGTGCTCATACAATAACAAGTGCGTATTTAATAAATTGGGAAACATTGTTAGATAAGTACCAAGGTACCATCATGTATTCATTATCCAAGTATGTGTGTATGTTTTCATTTATAAGTTGCAACTAAAACAATCAACAATTTGTATTTAAGAAAAAAAAAGATGAAAATTAAGTAGAATTGATACAAGAAAGAGATAAAATAAAGGAAAATTTAAACAAGAACAAACTAATTAAGAGAAAAAGGAAATTATTAAAGAAAATTATACAGAAAATAGTTACAAACAAATCTTAACTTAAGGTTAGTTAGGTCTTAGGTTTGTTAATATTTAGCTTTATTAAAAGACAAAGAAGTTTGTGTGTATCTATTTAAATTCTAATGACACCGTAAGCCCATGACTGTTTGTCGTTTAGATAATCGTTGATCGTATAGTAGGCTTTCCTAATAAGGTGATTTTTTACAGTTAGCTTGAATTTATTTACAGGAAGGTCGATTACATGTATAGGAATTTTATTATAAAAACGTACACCAAGACCTTCGAACGAGTTGTGTACCTTATGTAATCGATGATAGGTACCAATGAGTTTAGATTTGTTTCTAGTATTAATATTGTGTACATCACTGTGTTTCTTATAGTCATTGATGTTGTGTCTAACAAACATAATATTAGTAAATATATACTGTGATGCAACAGTTAAAATACCTATATCTTTAAACAACTCTGGAAGAGAGACTCTAGCACCTAAATTGTACATTGAGCGGATGGCTCGTTTTTGTAGAATAAAAATCGTTTCAATATCAGCCGCCTTGCCCCAAAGTAGTATACCATAGGACATGACGCTATGAAAGTAGCTAAAATAAACTAACCTAGCTGTGTCCGTATCAGTGAGCTGACGTACCTTCCATACTGCATAAGCTGCCGAACTAAGTCTACCCGCAAGGCTATCTATCTGGGCTCCCCATTGAAGTTTACTATCTAATGTAATTCCTAAGAATACTGTTGAGTCTACAATACTTATGATTTCATTATTTATAGTTATATTAGTGCCTAGTTGTTTTACATTTGGCATAGTAAATCTCACACACTTTGTTTTATTTGAATTCAGTAGGAGATTATTCGTTGTAAACCAATTCAATACATCATTTAGTGCCCTATTTACATCGTCAAAAACTGTTCTCTTACGATCGACTTTAAAAATAAGTGACGTATCATCAGCAAATAGAACTATATCACAGAGATCTTTTAAATAATATGGTAAGTCATTTATATATATGAGAAAAAGTAGAGGACCCAGTATAGAGCCCTGCGGAACGCCCATAGTAACAGATAATCCAGATGACCTCGCACCATTGACGTCTACACGTTGAATTCTACCTTTCAAGTAGGAAACGATTAGTTCCAAAGCAATACCATTAACACCATAATGCCTAAGTTTAAGAAAAAGCGTGTTGTGTTCTACACAGTCAAAAGCTATTGAAAGATCGCAAAATACACCTATCGCATCTTGCGAATTCTTCCATGCATTAAATATATGTCTCAAAAGAGTTGCACCCGCATCAATTGTTGAACGACCCTTTGTAAAGCCATATTGTTCTTTGTGAAATAAATTATTTAGATTAAAATGGCTTTCTAGTTGTTGTAACATAACATTTTTAAAATTTTTACTAATAGCCGGTAAGATTGAGATTGGCCTAAAGTTACTTGGTTCGGTTGTACAACCCTTCTTGAATAAAGGTATTACTTTACTATACTTCATCAGGTTTGGAAAAACCCCAGATTCAACACATCGATTGAATGTTATTGCCAGAAATGGTGCTATATCAATTATAATAGTTTCTATTAATTTAACTGAAATCCCCCATAAGTCCCCTGTTTTCTTAGAGTTAAGAGACTTAAACGTTTTTATAATATCTGTGGGGTTTATGTATTCAAATTGAAATAGATTCTTACATTCATTTACATTGGCCCATAACAACAGTTCAGACCCGGACGCACAAGAATTCAAGGTACTCGTTGTACTAACTGGTACACTTGTGAAAAAGGTATTAAAAGATTCAGCTATGTCTAAATTGTTTGTTATAAACCTATTATTGACATTTAATTTTAAATCATTATCTCGAGGTTTACAACGTCCCGTTTCATTATTAATAATGTTCCATGTAGCTGTTATTTTATTATTTGAAGACCTAATTTTATCACTTATATATAAAGACTTCGCCACACCATAGGCTCTCCTAAAAATCCTTGAGTAATTTTTTACATATTCATGAAATTTTGGGTCAAAATTACCCTTTTTCACAGCATACAAATCATACAGCCTTTCCCTACTTTTGTATATTCCTGTTGTCGCCCAATCACAAAACGTCATTTTGGGCCGTTGCATTATTGTTTTTGTCTTAAATATACTGGTAAATTCGATTTCTATCATGTTGAATAGGTAGCCGTAAAGCTTATCCGGATCCCTTTGAGTCCAATCTAAATTGGAAACCTTATCCCTAATGTTATTACTAAAATTTAATAATCGGTTACTAGTAATGGGCCTGCATATGGTTTTGTTTATTTTATTTTCTCTCATACAAGGCAATGTAACAAATTGCCCACAGTGATCAGATGTTAAATCACTTAAAATTGACCTATATAAATATTCCCCATTGCAAAAGATGTTATCTAAGCAAGTTGCCGAGTGAGAAGTAATTCTTGTGGGCTCAGAAAATAAGTGATTCAAGTCAAATGATTCAAATAGATCTGTCAATCGACGCACCTTTGCCAACGCATTGGCAGTTTATTGATGCCCTTCTTGTAAAAATCATATGGACGGGAGGCAACAAACTCTTCAAAGTCATTTTGTACTGCCTCTCGGGAGTTGAAATTTTTACCCACTAAAAAGTTGTCTTAATTTTGGAAAAAGTAATAGTCGGTATGTGCAAGGTCTGGCGAGTATGGCGGATGAGGGAGAGCTTCCAACCCCAGCTCTGAGCGCGATCATTCTTGGTGCATTTTTTTGTAATATATACTTATTATGTGTTAACTAATTGTTACTATTAATCACCACTTCTTTGAGATATTTTTCGTCTATAGTTTGGTATTTAGTCTCGGTCATGAAAAATAAATTGCAATAAAGTAATAACTTCACCGATTGTACACAACATCAATTTAACAAAAATATTAATTTAAACAGACTTAAGCGCTTATAATCCAATAAAGATTAACAGTACCTATAAATGTATAAGTTGTAAGCGGTATACCCTTCATTCTTGGGAAAAAGCTTTTTTAACCTCGAAGGTGGCCTTTGTGCCGATATTCAGAGTAAGACGAATTAAAGTACTCTTTGGCGAACTTTCA
This sequence comes from Diaphora mendica, assembly GCA_949125395.1. NCBI lineage: Eukaryota > Metazoa > Arthropoda > Insecta > Lepidoptera > Erebidae > Diaphora > Diaphora mendica. The sequence continues at coordinate 7,140,553 of OX421319.1, forward strand.
TTTTAATCTACAAATTTAGATTAATTTCATAATAAATCACTTACCTGCCACCGAAAGCTGTAATTTACTGTTTGTATTTAATTATGTAAAAAGAAAAATCCTGCAGACGCTTTGTTAATTTTAGATGTTACTTTAGTTGTTAGAATTGCAAGTTCAATATACCGCGGGAGAGCTACGCTTCGGCATGAATGGGCAGGCTCGACCGGAGTGATACCACGGCCTCACAGAACACCGGTGTGAAACAGCGCTTGCGCTGTGTTTGACCGAGTGAATGAGGATACCGGAGGCCTAAATCCCAACCCCTCCCCCATTCCCCGCCCCTTCCCCCAAAGGGCGGCAACGCACTTCTGTGTGACGCCTCTGGTGTTGCAGGTGTCCATGGGCGGCGGTAATCGCTTACCATCAGGCGACACGTCTGCTCGTTTGCCCCGTATTCCATAAAAAAAAAGTATTCTGAATATTATAATCCACATAAGTAAATTCTCAATTAAACTAATTTAAAATCAGTTATTTTAGATAAACCAATTAGCTCTAGGTACTTTTGAATTGTCAGGAGTTAGGCAGTATAAAACAGTTCTAAAGTTAATTGTCTATTCTCATACGTAGACAACAAGAAAAGAAATTAGGTAATAAATACCAAAGTCAGATAAAATGATATGTGAAGACAATATTACATGTTATAATACCAGTCTGTGGAACAAAATTATTACTGGCATTCATAGAGTTGTTTGACCTTGACCTTTAAGAAAAGAACTTACATACTCGAAAACGTTGACAACGTACTTGTGACAATGAAGTTAAAGGTGTCCAAGGGCGTTGGTAGTCCCTTACATCTAGACCTGCCCTGTTTGTTCATTCGTCTCTTATATTAAAACTAGCTTTTTAACACGGCTCTGCCCTCGTATATTTTTTTTAAGGAGTAGGCGGGCAAACGAACTGACTTATCGCCTGATGGTAAGCGATTAGAGGAGGGGTTGTGGTAAGGGCCTCCGGTATCTTCACTCATTCGGTGAAACACAGCGCAAGCACTATTTCACACCGGTTTTCTGTGAGGCCGTATCACTGCGGTCAAGCCGGCCCATTCATGCCGAAGTGTGGCTCTCCCACGGTAGACGATATGACGGTTATCGCGGTAATAAGTAACATAACACACTTAACCTCATAGCTGGCGAGGTGGATATATTTTATTGTATTCTGAGTGAATTCACACTGATAGCTCTTTGCATATTTTGTTACTAAGAGTAAGTTATAGTAATTAGTTAAAAAAAAAAATGTAACTACAATATCGTATTGGATATAGTCTGTAAGGATATTGTAAGTCATCTATACTAATATTATAAACGCGAAAGTTTGTAAGTATGGATGGATGGATGGATGGATGTGTGTTACTCTTTCACGCAAAAACTACTGAACGGATTTGGATGAAACTTTACAGTTATATAGCTTATACATCGGAATAACACATAGAGTACTATTTGCCGCGATAACCGACATAAACGCGGGCGGAGCCGCGGGCAACCACTAGTAACAAATAAATAATGCCCTTCCTCAAGAATCTTGAAATTGGTGCAGCGGTTTAACCGTAAAAGCGTAAGAGACAGACAGAGTTAGCTTCGAATTTATAATATCTACTTAAACCTATTATTTATAGGTATATATAGATATCATACACTATTTATAACTCAAGAACGGCTGAACTGATTCAGCTGAAAATTGGTGGGGAAGTAGCTGAGAACCAGGAGAAGGACATATTAATAAGATACTTTATCTGTTAAAACATCCGTCTAGCCGTTAATTTGTTAAAAATGGTATAACAAAACGCAACTGACACGGAATAACAAGCTAAACGTAATGTTATCTTTTGCATTTTTTAAATTAGAAGTTTTGAAATTGACCGGTTGATGTGTTTGTTTCGTGTTTGATTTTTTATTATATTTATTACTCTAATAAAAAATTGAACTAAATAAAAAAAAACTGCTTAATTATTGCTTCTAAGGCGGAACAAAGTTCGCCGGGTCAGCTAGTTATGGATTATAATAAGTAGGTAGGTACTGTTTAAAAACTAAAAACCCTTACAAAATTCGGGTACAAGCAAATAAACATTTAGGTGCAACTTATAAAAGCATATAAAAAGAAATATAATTGTATTTAAATGCAAAGTGATCTTGATAAAAAAATACTAATAAAATACTTAGGCTTTCTATTGTATTTTCTTTGTCTATAGGCCCGTATTCACTTTGATTAGTGCGAGTGCAGCTGCGTAGTGATTTGTGATTAGTGGACCGCGAATTCGCTGTCCACACGTATTTTCTACCAATCATGGATCACCTGCACTTCACAACTGCACTCGCACTAATCAAAGTGAATACGGGCCTTATTATCACTGTGTTAATCAGAAGCCTATAAATTGTTATGTGTCATTAGTTTCACTAAAATATATGCATTCTGTTCTTACTTCTAAATAAAAAATCTAGTAACATCAGGTCGATCTGCACGACAAACTCAGCTCTGGTAACGAGGTTACGCACATCGATAAAACTATTCTCATTAGATAGATGTAGCATCTACTCTTTTTGCCCGAAGTATCAAATTCCAGGGTACGGGGTAAGATTGATGATATCGAGGTCGCATCAAAACATTATATCTAATATAATCTCAAATCAGTCATTCATCATAGGAATATCATAATAAAATAAACCTATAGAAAATTCAAGAGTACAGTAAATAACACCACTATTATTATAAATACTCAAGTGAGTTTATTTGTTAGTTTATTACGCTTTCTACTTGTTCATAGAACCTATAAAAACAAATTATTATATTTAGATAAGTTATATTGCCCTGCTACTTTAAAATATTAAAATGTTATTATGTTAGTTAAATGCAAAAGATAGGCTCGAGGCAATGAAACGCTTCAACCTAAACGACATTCTAAAAATGCTTTAAAATTATGCGAGTATGTTCTAAAGTTTATCATAACATGGTTTCTTTGACGGAGCCCTTCCCAAATGGCTCCGTCGAGGGAACTCCGTACAGCTAAGAAACTTCCTCCCAACAAGTTTTTATAGCCTTAAGGTTATACAATAAAAACACGAGTTTGATTTTATTCTTTTTTTTCCTATTTATAACTATGTAATAATAATTCGTGAAAATACGCTTCAAAAAAAATTCTTTAACAATTTTGAAATTCATTCAGGAATGAATTAACATAAACAAATTCCAAATTAAAACCCTTTGTGTAACCATGAATTGAATTTTATTGCTTGTTTTATACATGTAACTCAATTAACGACTGTCCTTTAAAATTGATGGCCTTCTAAAATTAACAAACACAAAACAAGCGACCCTCATAATTGGTAACGTTTACATCCGCAACGAAGTCCATACATCATTTTGAATAGCTCTACACGGACATAATATGTATCGATTTCCTAATCGCCTCCCGATAATATCCTATTGTGTCTGGTTTGTATTCAAAAGAAATGGAGTTGTACAAATCAGTATTGGCAACTACATATTGTTGGACTTGATATTGTTTGACAAATGTATTACTAGATATGGATATTTGGTTTGAATTATGATTACTTAAATAATTTAAACCAAATAAGCAGACAATTCTATTGCTGAACTGCATGCTCTTCATGTGGTTGTCTTAAGAACTATGCTAATGTGATCGTACTTTTAACTCCGTCACTTAAAATTCGATTTTCGAACATAATATATTGCTTTTGAATACTGTTGTACGCTTTAAAGATATTTTCAAATTAAACAGATCTGCCCATGACTGGTTAGGTACTATTAAGTACCTACTACTACTACATATATTTACTTACAATTACTATATAATATTCGTAATAATAGGTAGTATGAGGCAAAATAACTGAATTTTCATGAAAACAGGAGACAAAACAATATTAACATTAATGCTACTACAAGAAACAACAGAATTCTTCGTGGCTCGAAACAAATTTTAATTTAACATGAGTTCGTCATTTTCTCTCTTTTCAGGTATAATCCCAAACAACCGCGGTAATGTTAAAGCAAAAATGTCTAATATCTGTGTAAATTTAAATTTACAAAAGGTGGTTAGAACGAAAATTGTACTTATTTTGTAGAATTTTCATTACTTATTTCTTTTATTGTTTTATTTTTGTGTTAACTACCAAAATAACTCTGCACTGCCATCAGGCATGGCCGAGTTATGCTTTCCATCAGGAAAGCATAAGCAGAATCCAAGAGTGGTTAATGCAAATTCTTCACATTGTCGGTGTCACATTTGCCGTGGTTGACAAAATATTTGCAAACAGAGTTTCATAGAGGTCGAAGAGGTGTTAAATGTTAGTTTTTCTTGATTTTTTGTCTAGTATCCCACATTGTGTAAGTAATTTAAGTACAGTCACGTTTTATATCACCGAATCCTGTTAATCAGGCACAAACCTTAACTTCAGAATTATAATCAGATAACAACTCACATCGGGAAAGATGGTTGCGGAGTTTCAGCTAGGTAATAATTTTTTAACCGACTTCAAAAAGGAGGTGGTTATCAGTTCGACTGCATTTTTTTATGTTTGTTACCTCATAAATTTCGACTGGGTGAACCGAATTTGATGATTTAATTTCTCCGATTTTTTATTTTTAATAATAGTTTTTTTTTTTATTAGTATCTAATTAAAAGAACTCCAAGCAGGAATATTTTATTTCTTGGTTCCTGAATATATTACGATGACGCTTATGAAAAGATTAAAAATTATATTATTACTAGCTGATTCGGCAAACGTTGCTTTGCCATAAAAAAATAGGGTATAAAAAATAGATGTTGGTCGATTCTCAGACCTACCCGATATGCACACCAAAATTTCATAAAAATCGGTCCAGCCGTTTCAGAAGAGTATAGTAACTAACGTTGTGACACAAGAATCGTATTTATAAGATAGTTTTGTTCGGGATTGAAACAAATAGTCGGAAACCAATATTTAAAACTGGTTGCTTTACTTGAATTGCTTTTTGCTTTAACTGCACGGTTGGCCTAGTGGTTTAGGCGGTCGCCACGCCGCTTGCCAATTCGCCAAGTGTTGTGGGTTCAAATCCTACATGGGACAACACTTTGTGTGATCCACAAATTGTTGTTCTGAGTTTGGGTGTTATTTGTGTCCGTTTCATGTATGTCTGTAAAGTCCCCCGCGACACAGGATGTTTATTCTAATGCGGGAGTTGTCTTTATTAAAAAAATAATAATAATAACAATACTTTTTATGAGTAGGTATGGTATTTTTTTTAATCTTTTACTACTAAGAATCTTATTTTTGAAAAGGAATTAACTATTTTGTACAAAAAAATCTCAAATAGAGGTGTTTAAATACTAAGTATATTTATTAAATAACAAGTTGTTGCCCGCGGCTCCGCCCGCGTGTATGTCGGTTATCGCAGCAAATAGTAGCCTATGTGTTATTCTGATGTATAAGCTATATTACTGTAAAGTTTCATCCAAATCCGTAGAGTAGTTTTTATTAAATGAAAAACATGGAAGTACTCAACAGTCTCAACATAGACTAATTCTTTAATGAGAATGCCACAGATAACATAGTACATACATTGCAGTTCAAGTAAACTAGAGTGACACTAGTATCTATGCTACTAATTTCAATGCACACTTATATTATTCTAACAGTTTTTGCGTGAAAGAGTAACAAACATCCATCCATCCATCCATCTATCCATCCATCCATCCATACTTACAAACTTTCGCATTTATAATATTAGTATAGATCTTACTGTCAAATTATAATTCCTAAATTCATTGTTAAGTAAGGTCACTATTTTAAATTAGTGATGTTATTTTGCTTGCACTCAGTAAGTACTTGCAGAATATAATGTATTGAGATAAACTATCTATTTCAACTAGACATTGATGTGTGCAAATTTAATAATGTCTGCGATAGTCCAGTACGGCATCTGTGCAATACAGTATGGTATGCGGACAAGCGGTTTACGAGCGGCCTAGTTTTTAATACTCCTGGCCTGGTTGTACGAATGAACAATGAAAATTTCAATTATTCTACTGTAATTGCTTTAGTGTGTAGGTACTGACATATACATCACTTTAGGTTACATTTTGTGTAATATCATGTGTGTATTCATACCTATAGGAACCCTGATAGAAATTGACAAACAAAATCCAAAATTCCAAAGACGAAGAAATTCCAATTACTATCACGTTTTTGCTGATTAGTCAAAAATTAGTAAAATATTTCTTCTTGTTTCAAAGTCTCTAATATTAAAGGCTTTCGTGACCGTTTTGATGACCGCTTTTCACTAAAAGAACAGTTTACAAAAGATCACAAGAACTGCTATAAGGTAAGGGAGAATATTTCCTAGAAGGTTTATGTTGTTATGTTGTTTATGTACGAACAACTTTCTCTCTCATATACGAACATAAATTATTATTATTTGCTTTATGTAGGTCTGATTATTAATTATACTATTATATCTTGTACATTTATTTCTGTAGAAAATTTTATTAAAACGTTAAGTGTATTCCTCAGGGTATTTCTATAGAAATATGGTAAAAAAGAATTTGGTTGTTGTATTAATAATTTAATGTTACTGGGAATTCAAATATTGTTGATTTAGGTTATAATATATTATACATTGATGAAATAAATCAATGTTAACATTGAGAGAGAAAAACTTTAGGAAAATTTAAATAGCAAAGTTTTTGTACAATTTATTGACATTGTAGGCGTACATACCTAATCAATATGGATTGTTTTTAGTTTTTAATATATATGAATACATCTAATACTTCTTCCTAATTATTTTTAATCTAATTTTTCTATATTTATTCTATTTTCTACATTTAATCTAAAATAATTCCTAGAATACGAATATGGCTAGGTTATTTGAAGTTAAATGTATATTTAATATCCTTACCTCTTCTTAGTCGGACACTCTTGACAGAGTGGTCGTGGCCGTTGATGGGCAGTGTTGCGTCTCGCCGTATCGCCATCCAGTCTCAGGGCTGCTGCACGTCTCGCGATGTCCCTCCATTTGTGCCGGTCTGTCGTATTGCGGGCACATTGTACTGAAGTCAATTTGGTCGTAGTTTTAATCAGATCAATCCATCGGGTTGGAGACCGACCCCGTGGTCTGATGCCCTCCATCGGACCTTGCACGGCAAGTCTCTCCATCGAATCCTCTTTTTGAGAGATGTGCCCAAAGAACTTCAGTATTCGCAACTGCACAATCGACGATAACCTATGTCTTATCTGAAGCTCTCTAAGGATGGAGTTATTGGTGCGGAACGCTGTCCAAGGTCAAAGGCTTAACAGTCGTCTCCAGCACCACATCTCTAAAGCATCGATTTTTTTGCGATCTTGTTTTCTTAGTGACCAGGTTTCGGCCCCGTATAAAAAGATTGGAAATACAAGGCATTTCATCAAACGGATCTTTGTGTTCCTGGTTATTTTCCTGTCTTTCCAAATCTTTCCTAACCTTTCCACTGCTGATCTAGTGATGGTGCATCTACGTCTTATCTCGTTTTTGCATCCCCCAATGTTCGAGATAGTGGAGCCAAGGTAAATATAACGTTGTACTACTTCGCAGTTGGCTATACGCACTACATTGGTATCATCTTGTCCAGCTCGGTCCACTATCATAACTTTCGTCTTGTCTCTGTTTAAAACAAGTCCGAATCGGAGACTTGTTGTTTCCAGACGATTCAGGAGCTCCCACAGAAGATCTGTGATCTTTAGATTTGGAAAGAGGAGTAGTGTCATCAGCGTATCGTTAATTGTCTATCACGCGACCTATAACCGAAACACCACCATCCCATCTGTCCAAGACAATGCGCATAACGTACTCGGTGTAAATGTTGAAAAGTAGAGGCGACAGTATACACCCCTGACGGACACCGGATTGTGTCTTAAAAGTGGTCGAAACTACGCCATCCACCTGTACTGCCGCTGTACCGTCTTCGTAAAGTCGTATCAGCAGAAATATTAGATGCTGCGATACTCCCATTTCCGACAATACTTCCCAGAGACGCCCCCAAATGACAGAGTCAAACGCCTTTCGGAAATCAACAAAGCAGATGTAGAGCGGCTTGTTAAATTCTCTGGCCTTTTCGATTATTTGACGCAGTACAAGTATTTGCTCCCGGCATCCTCTCCCCTTTACGAATCCCGCTTGTTCGGGGGCGATTTGGCTCGATAGGTGTGCTTGAAGCCTTGTATATTAATACAAGGCTTCGTGTAGTAACACTTTACTTGCATGCGATATGAGCGAGATGAGTCTGTAGTTGTTGCACTTTTTTGGTGGAACCTTTTTTGTGCAAGGGGATAAATACTGATTGAGACCAGTCTTCTGGCCAGATGCCTGACACCCATGTTTAGAACAGATGGTATACAAGAAGTCCACTCCTGTTTCTCCCATTGCCTTGAAAACTTCGATTGGGATCTCATCTACGCCCACTGCTTTATTAGTTTTCAAGTGTTTTATTGCCGCTCGCACTTCGTCTCTCAAGATATCGGGTTCTCGGTCACCGGTGCATGTTGTTGAACACGTGTACACTGGTTAGCTGATTTGGAGTCATCGGAGAAGAGATATTCGCAATACTCCCTCAAAACATCAACAATATCCTTGATCGTGGTGACCGTTACTCCATTTGCGCTCTCTATTGCCCATGCCCTAGGTTTGAACTGGCGAGTTATCTGTCGAACCTTGTCATTGAGATCTTTGGTCTGCATCCTATCAGAGTGCCGCTCTAGTTCTTCGCAAATCTTGCTCAAAGCTTTATTGCGGTCCCTTCAAGAGGCGGCTTGTAAAGCTGCTGTTTTGGCCTTCAATTCGGCACCAGTCACTCCACTGGCCTTTAGCTGTCTTCGTTCTTCCACTAAAAGCCAGGTGTCTGTTGACATCCAGTGTTGTCTTTTAATTGGCACTCCGGCAGGTCACGATTCTCTCACTGCATCCACCACACATGTTCTTGCAGACATCCACAAGGAGTTGGAGTCCTTGGTTCCAACATCCGCACTCCAAGTAAAATGCTTATGCCTGATTGATGCAGTGAAAGAGTCTTTATCAACTATCTACATACGTCTAGGTCTTTTTTATGTTCTAACTCTTTGTAATTTAAGTCTAAGTTTACCGATGAGCAGTTCGTGGTCCGACTCACAGTCTGCACCAGGCAAGGTATGCGTGTTGGTTATGGAGCTTCTCCATCTTAATCTTATTAGAATGTAGTCTATTTGGTTTCGACACACAGCGCCAGAGGATGTCCAAGTATACAAGCGTCTTGGATGGTGCTTAATGGTGGTATTCATAACGGTCAAGTTGTTGTTGGCTGCAAATTCTATTAAACGATCTCCTCTTCTATTTCTGACGCCAAGACCATACCTTCCAAGGATGTTACGGATTCCATCATCCATGGTAGTGTCTCCCACTTTGGCATTAAAATCTCCCATAATGAGTAGCAGCTCTCTTTTGGGTGTTGTAGCTATAGAAGATTCAAGGTCTTTATAGAAATCTTCTACCGACTCATCACTAGCAGAAGATAAACTTGCATAATATTCAGTGGAGTCGGTGATGCGCTCAGTTTTATGGATATAAGCCTATCACTTAACGGATTGTACCCTAGAACAGCTCCGTTCGCTATTGCCACACCTGAAAAACTACTCTTGTCGTTACCGGAAAAATAGATGGTATGATTTTCAGAGTTAAAATGACCACTTCCTTTCCAATGTGTCTCGCTAATTCCTGCTATTGTTAACTTACATCGCATTAGTTCCGTCTCTAATATAGGAAGCTTGTGTTTTTCTAGCAGGCCCCTAACATTCCAGGTTCCGAAGAGAAGTTGTTTTCTCAAACCAAAGCTTCTTCCAGTAGCATGTTTTCCATGAGATGCCTGGTTGCCTGCATCTCCATGGCCGGTAGCCAATTTCTCACCCCCAATCCCGAACCCTTACCAATAATGCTTTAATTTTGCAGTGACACCGGTTAGTTTATGCAACTTTGTTTGCATCTCTTTTCAAGCATGATCGGCTCCAATTGGTGTAAGCTTTATGTCTTGATCGTATCACTATCGTATCGCACGCGAGCAAAACACACATTTAAAAAAAAACTTGAAAATTGGTTAGATAGTTTAGGGTCCATAGTGAGCAATAACGGGCCCGAGATTTATATTGTAATGATATTTACGCCTCATTGACTCGATTTATTCATGAGCATCGCTAAATATATTGGCTGTAAATCTTATATATAAAAATCAATTGCTGTACATTTGTCTCGGTAAAAGTCGAGAACGGCTGGGCCGATTTAGCTGATTTTGGTTTTGAAATGTTTGTCGTAGTCCATGGAAGGTTTAAATGGTGAAAGATTAAAAATAATTTGAAAATCCAAATGTCACGTGTACGAAGTAGCGAGCACAGCTAGTACTTGAATAATTAAAGTTTCGGACTATTCTGTATAGATTTTATTTTTCGTTTGGTGGTGTGTTTCTTGTGTGCTCAATGTTAATAGTGTATCAGTGAGACGTGTTTGTGTTTTTAATATAGAAATAAAGTCAAATAATAAATTGTACAATTAAATGTAATTCTCATTTTTATTTCATGTAAAATATCTATGTAAAAGAAACCAAGGAAGAAAATGGCTTTTAGTTAAGTTAATAAGGAACGCAATGGGGCACTAACACAGAATAATTCAATTTGGTAAATACAACAAAAAAAAATCTTCTCCGTCATAAATATCGTCGTTATTATTTTCTTAGCAATAATTCATTCTGTTTTGGTTTTAACCACAAAATGATTTATACATTTTGAATGTTTCTCGCATAATATTTAACTTATAGCCATTTTAGCCAGTATTTTTTTAAAGTTGAATTCAATTTATAAACCCCAAAGAACAGAAAGAAGTACTCGCAGCTTAATAATCGCTAACACTAGTTTCCTAAACTGCCTACTTGAACTACAACCACGAACGATATCTGAACCAAATTGAATAAATATCTTCTTAATATTTTATAACACAACACCAAAAAGAACGGAACATCTTTTGTAGACTTAAACGTGACATGACACATCATGTGCTTGCGTAAGCATCACTGACTGTTTTGTATTATACTTGTTCTACAGAAGAAATATAGAAAAGAACTAGAAAAGGTTTTAAAAAACTATAAACTAAAAAAAACACTAAAACTAAAAACTAGAATATATTTAGCGTATATCACACGGGCCATCATTACGAATCTATTGCCTCCTCATTCATTAAAATCGGTGCAGTAGTTTAAGCGTTACGGCGGAACATAGTAACATACATAGCCTGCCAAAACTATTACCCTTCCTTTCTGCTTCGCCGCAGTTGGGTAAAAACAGGAGAATTCAATCACAAGACATTTATAAATATATCACTAAAGTAGGTACATACCATGACATACATAATACGATTATCGACAACCGAAGAAGGGTAAGTGGGTAAGAGTAATAAGTTATATTATTGATGAGTTTGATGTATTGGCACTTTCTTATTATTCAACGTACATCGCAATATAGTGCAAACCAATTAATGAAACTGAGCCTATAACTATTTAAATGTACATTTAAAAATAACGTTAATTATATAGATGAAGACTACAAATGATAAATCTTAAATATAGATTAATTTCATGGCTATGTAATGCATATCAAGTTTCATGCTTTCATTCTTATTTTATTTAGATTTTAAAACATGAAATTGCCTTGATATATTAACATAAAAAAATTGGTCATATTTATTACTAAGCGGACCCACGCAACCTCGTTTGCGTCTCCTATTGCCGTTTTTGAAACATTTTTCAATTAGTGCTCCGCTTCTATTGGTCGTAGCGAGATGATATATAGCCTTCCTCGATAAATGGGCTATCTAACACTGACAGAATTTTTCAAATCGGACAAGTAGTTCCTGAGATTAGCGCGTTCAAATAAACAAACAAACAAACTCTTCAGCTTTATAATATTAAGTATAGATTCTAACAAAGTTCAGTTAATGTTAATGCTAAGCCTAGTAATATGCCTAGTGGTTAGTACACAAAACAAGTATGGAATATTATTATAGTTTAAACTTAACATAAAATATAGTTCACTTTCAGATGAAATTGTTATCGCCGTTGTTGGCACGTACAATTATGCCGCTGACTGACAGCCGGATGGCGACTAGCCGTATCGATTCACATCGCATGGCACGCCAACTGAATCATAATAACTGTTAACAGGTTGGCCTTTAATATTCAAACTAGCTTTTGTTCATTGTTATTTTAGGTAAATTAGGGTGAGGATCCTCAAACTTTAATAGATTCCTTCTGCGTAAATATATCTTGAAATTTGTCTATTTTGGTGTGCCTTTGACATTGTGATCATATTTTTAATCCTCTCGTTTCAAATTTGTCTTATCATCGTCTTTTAGGGGTACTTTTAATGTACAGAATCTTAAAGCAATTATTCTTATTTATACTATTTATTTTATCAATCCAATTAATGGTTGGGGATGACTAAAATGTTCTAAAAGTGAATACTGTGATTTATTTTAAAATTCAAATAATTAATATTACGAGTATATAACTTCAAACAGTCTAAAAGATTTACATGACCTCAAAGCCTTATATGTATATTACTTATGAGTAAGTATTTGTATGTATTTATGTTCAACGTATTAATATATATATATATATAATACTAATATTAACAGTAATTACTAATACACCTCTAAGTCACATATTTCCGAAACTCCCAAAGGTGCAATCCTAAGGAGAAAGTGCCTGTGGCATCAAGTCCGCTATTATAAAATTCTCATTTGTGCAGTATCTTGTGTCTATTAATTTTTAACCCCCGATGCAAAAATAGGGGTGTTATAAGTTTGACGTGTTTGTCTGTCTGTGCTACCGTAGCTCGCGAACGGATGAAGCGATTTAGGTTTTTTTTTGGATGAAAGGTGAGTTACGTGCGAGTGTTCTTAGACATGTTTCATGAAAATCGGTTGAGTCGTTTAACATTTATTTACTTTTTAAAGGGAACTCAGGTTATTATGTCGGGGGTTTTTTATCCTTAGAGTATAAAATCAAATTTTAAGTCGGTGTTCTTATATCTGTTTCCATGTTTCATTTTCCAAAAAGAAGGTTATGATCAAAGTGTGTTTAGATGAGGAGATAAAATTTTGAATAAATCTTTTATAACTCTATGATAAGTTATCTTATCTGTAGCATGAACTTGTAATAAGGTTATTAGAGTTTCAAACAAACTTAGTCGTTTTATGGCAGCTTCTTTAAAGATGATTCAGTTATTTTTGAAAAAAAAAAACATAATACTTTACTTAATATTTTCTCACTTAATATATTCACCACTCGCTGGTAAATTGTCTGATAGGCTTATTTCAACTTATCTGTCAAATAACTACAGATTTGGGTTTCACAAGTCGTGAATACACTTTTATAGTTTTCCTGATAAAGTGGCAAATACATATCTGAAATATTAAATTTGCAATAAAAATGAAAAATGAAATAATGTCAATGGTAGATAAATCAAACGAAAGGGCAAATTAAAACAGAATAAGTCAGAACGCAATATAATCAAGAGCACAGATTTTTTAATATATAACTAGCTGAACCGGCTAAAGTTTTTTGCCTTAAAAAAAATGGGGTATAAAAAATAGATGTTGGTCGATTCTCAGACCTACCCGATATGTACAGCAAATTTCATAAAAATCGGTCCAGCCATTTCAGAGGAGTATGGTAACCAACATTGTGACACGAGAATTTTATATATAAGAATGTGCAAACTAGCACTCCGATCACCTAACTGCAAGTAACTATTGTCATCCATGTAATTTAAGTATGTAACTTTAAGAGTGTGTAGTCATCCTTTGAGTTCTTCCGTCTAGAGTCAGGTAGAGGAAAGTTGTGGCCTCTAATCCCACTCGTGAAAAGCACTGAAGGTATCCCTTCAGTGCTTTTCACGAGTGGGATTAGTCTAGCACCGGTTTTTCTGTGAGACCAGTATTACTCCAGTCATACTGACCCACCTATGCCGAAACATGGCTCTCCCAAAATCTTGCTGAGATATCTGGGATACTAATCAGAATACTAGCCTTTCTGCCTGCGTTTCCATCAGCATATATGTCGGTTACTGCGGTGATTCTTTAAACTGATATAACTTATTAATTTGTCAACCGATGGAAAATAAAATATACACTAAATATGAAGTAATGTTTACCACCATACATAAGAGAAAACCGCATCAAAATTGGTTGAGCAACTTCTAAGATTAGCGCACACACACACAGACAAATTGTCAAACATACTAAAATTCTAAAGACTGCTTTTGAGTTCTGTTACTTCAATAAAGACTCTCTACAGACATAAATCTGTGACAATTTCATTATATGTATAGACTACCTTACTCGTACTACTAAGACTTTTGGCCCAACCCGGGATTTGAACCCAAAACCTGTTGATTTGCAGTCGCATACGTCAATTGCTACTAGACCAACGAGGCAGTGTTATTGAGTTTTTTTCTGTTTATGGCAATACTTAATAACAGCTCAGAGTTTGGAGTTGGGGTCTGAACCCCCGTGCCTCGGAGAGCACGTAAAGCTGCGCCTGATCTCTGCCAGATCGTGTCGGTTAACCGTCCCATCGGATTATGAGAGAGAAGGAACAGAAAGTGCAACTGCGTTTGCGCACACACTTGTGTACTATAATATCTTCTGCGTTATTGGCTGGTTTCCATTGAGACTAGCCGCCGTGGCCGCAATCGGCTTGGAGAACATCATCATCATAACATAAATGAAGGCGAACAACTAATTAGATACGCTTTAAATAAAATTAGTAAACATATTTTTGTTTATAAAAAGAACAAGAAGCTTATCTTAAGGCAAAAATAAAAATACTACATTACTACAGTTTTCATTCCTTTTTGCTTGGCCCATTTCGGGTTCAGTAGTATCGATAATAATCTGATCCGTCCTTTCTTTGATAAACCGCTACTGTATCATTTGTACTGTTCAACCAAGTTCCGATATTTTCCAGTGTACAGTAAAATAAATAAGGGATAGCTCATTCATTCAAATTCATGATGACTTAAACGTAGTATGCCACAATTTATTTTTTCTTTACAAGAAGAAATATTTTTTTTAGCACAAGGATATACGACATCATTGATAAAAATCTAATGAAAAATCTGATTGATGTAACTATGTCAAAGAAGCCTCATCATTTTTGGAAGGTCAACACAGGCGCGGACAATTTAATTTTAATATCGATATAATATTTGGTTCAGCTTTCGTCAGAGAAATCCGTCTGACATTGGTGACGTTCACTCAAAAATATTGAGCATCATAATTAAAGAAATGTATAATTCAGGATAGTAAATAGATTTTTAGTTAAGATACTAGATTTTTGTAGGTAGTAGAGCTACGCTGATTTCAGCACGAATGGGCCGGCTCGACCGGGGCGGTACTCTCGCACAGAAAATCTACGTAAAATGACAGCGTTCGTGCTGTCGTGTTTCGTTGGTGAGTGCGAGACCGGAGGCCCAAATAGTCTAGTCAACAAGTTCCATACTTGTTGACTAGACTAAAAGATGCAGTAGCATCGCTAGGCCGCCATGGTGTGGGTCGCCATACTGCATTGTCTGCATTCGCAGTGAGTATGGTGACCACCACTCTTGGATTCTGCTTATGCTTTCCATCAGGCAGAGTAGTCATTATGGCGGGCCATACATAAAAAAAAAAAAAAAAAAAACTCCTGCATAAATACAAATTCAAATTCAGCTTTTCAATATGGGGTTTTGCAGAATAGAATGGTATTAAATGTACTTCAAAATCTGAAGTGACACTTTTATATGGAATAGGCGGGCAAACGAGCAGACGTATCGCCTGATGGTAAGCGATTACCGCCGCCCATGGACACCTGCAACACCAGAGGCGTCACAAGAGCGTTGCCGGCCTTTGGGAGGATGGGCAGGGGGAGATAGGTGGGGAGGGGGGGGGGGGGTTGGGGTATGGGCCTCCGGAATCCTCACTCACTCGGTGAAACACAACGCAAGCACTGTTTCACACCGGTTTTCTGTGAGGCCGTGGTATCACTCCGGTCGAGCCGGCCCATTCATGCCGAAGCGTGGCTCTCCCACGGTAACATACGATACACAGTTTATAGGCAATAAGTGAGAGATTTTACTACTTAAACATCGTGTATCAGCTCAGCAATTTTATTACGCTGTCAGGTGACTTTGTACAATCGGTTATGACGAAGGTCCGTGATAATATCGCTTAATCGTATTTTCAGCTTTACGAAGACAGTCACAGGTGGCGAGTTAATACAGTTTTAATGTACGTTATATATACTCATAAGTTATTAATCCAATATTTATTAACTTATATGCCCCTATCAGCGGGACTCACTTCTGACCGTCAAATACGTCTACAATTATTATCTAACATAACAACTAGAGTCAATAGGTTTCTTCAAATGTTGTCGGTACGTGTCCTAACAAACTAACCCCGAGACTTATTTACTATTGCTAACCAGAACATAAACAGGCGAGCCCTTTATTGATTGTTTTACTTCGTTTATTTTTGTTAGGTCAACTGTACTTGTGGTAGTCTAAATTTTAAATATTTCGAATTATTTTGCTTTGTAGTTTATGTATAATACTCCGGTTACTTTTGCGAGCATACACTTTTATCTTCAGGCATCTCGTTGGAATAGAGCTTATTTTAGAGCCATGAAGGGTTTCGCGTAGTTCATATACTTTTTGGTCACTATTACATTTATTAAATGACAAAGATTGCTATTATATGTGAAAAAATATAACCTTGGCAATAATTTTAAACCTCCTTTTACGGTAGGTTTATTAGTAATATTCACGTTTGTACTGTAATAGTTTCTATTCAGATGATTAGACGTAAAAGTGGTATAAAAATGGGAGAATCTTTTCAATTCAATTGGGATAGCTTTTCGAGTTTCTGCCAGATTACAATATTGTTCTATATTTAATTATTGTTTTATTGTAGAACATTATGCAAAACAAAGAACTGCTTTAAATGTACTATTTGAGACTATCTCGGTGGCGACTGCTGTTCCTGAAGACCTAGGTTTGATTCCTGATTCAGACCAAATGTTTATTTGATCTACAAATATTTGTTTTGGAGTTGTTCGGTGTTTTTTTACGTATAGTAGATATGTGCATGTATTTAAAAAGAAAATACATAAGTATTCTATCAATCAATCCAGCTGTCATAGTACAAGCTCTACTTAGTTTAAAGCATGATGGCGTCATGTGTCAGATGTCCGAAATATTTATTTATTGGAACGAAGTTCCTTATGGGGCGTTGGGGAGGGGTACCCTAGCCGGCAAAAAGCGTCCGTAACGTAAGATTGACTGCCTCGGTGTCACAATGGTAGCGTATGCGAATGCTGTGCTTGAGGTCTCGAGTTCGAAGCCCAGGTCGGTCGGTCGGCCCATACAATGTTTGTATGATCTGCAAATGTTTGTTTTTTCGGAGTTTGGATGTTTTTTATGTATAATATGTACATATGTACTGTTATGTATGTATACATAAAAAAAGTGTAAATGTATTTACATCAGTTGTATATTATATGTTGTGCATTATACCCATAACATAAGCTCTGCTTAGGTTGGAACTGGATGGCGTTGTGTGTTAGATGTCGGAAAAAATTATTTATTTAATAGGTCTTTACCTATGAAATTGCCGTTTTGTATGCAATAAGTGAAAGTACTTATTTTTTAAAACTTTTTTATTTCTGTTATTTGAAGTAATCACCCATGCAATCGACGCATCTTTGCCAACGCATTGGCATTTTTTTTGATGCCGTTCTTGTAAAAATCAGTTGGACGGGAGGCAACAAACTCTTCAAAGGCATTTTGTACTGCCTCTCGGGAATTGAATTTTTTACCCACTAAAAAGTTGTATAAATTTTGGAAAAAGTAATAGTCGGTAGGTGCAAGGTCTGGTGAGTATGGCGGATGAGGGAGAGCTTCCAACCCCAGCTATTGCAGCTTGGAGACTGTCTGTTGCGCAGTATGGGGTCGCGCGTTGTCGTGAAGGAGCAGTGGGGACGACCGATTGACCAAAGCTGGTTGCAGATGTGCAAGCTTCTGCATCATTCTCTCCAGTTCTTCACAGTACACATCTGCATTAATGCTCATGCCGTTTTGTAAAAAGCTGTGGTGAATCACACCCGCACTAGACCACCAAACAGTGACCATCACCTTTTTAGGGGTCATTTTTGGTTTAGGGCATTGCTTTGGTGCTGAACCAGGGTCTAACCAACTTGCTGAGCGCTTTCGATTGTTGAACAGAATCCATATTTCGTCGCACGTAAGAATTCGTTCAAAATTCCTTCATTTCTTTGCCTGTTGAGCAGCGCAAGGCAAGTCTCGACGCGTACGTTGCGCTGGCGATCATTAAGGTCGTGGGGTACCCATCTATCAAGCTTTTTTACCTTGCCAATTTGTCGCAAATGGATCAATATTCTTTTGATGCTTACATTAAAAGCTGCTGCTAGCTCAGCTGTAGTATGAGTTTCGTCAGCTTCCACAATCGCCTTTAATTCATTATTGTTAACCAAAGTCTCCGGACGACCACGAGCTTCATTTTTCAAGTCTAAATTTCCAGAACGGAACCGGGAAAACCATATAACCATAAACCGCCCCATAAGGAACTTCGTTCCAATAAATAAATATTTCGGACATCTGACATATGACGCCATCATGCTTTAAACTAAGTAGAGCTTGTACTATGACAGCTGGATTGATTGATAGAATACTTACGTATTTTCTTTTTAAATACATGCACATATCTACTATACGTAAAAAAACACCGAACAACTCCAAAACAAATATTTGTAGATCAAATAAACATTTGGTCTGAATCAGGAATCAAACCTAGGTCTTCAGGAACAGCAGTCGCCACCGAGATAGTCTCAAATAGTACATTTAAAGCAGTTCTTTGTTTTGCATAATGTTCTACAATAAAACAATAATTAAATATAGAACAATATTGTAATCTGGCAGAAACTCGAAAAGCTATCCCAATTGAATTGAAAAGATTCTCCCATTTTTATACCACTTTTACGTCTAATCATCTGAATAGAAACTATTACAGTACAAACGTGAATATTACTAATAAACCTACCGTAAAAGGAGGTTTAAAATTATTGCCAAGGTTATATTTTATCACATATAATAGCAATCTTTGTCATTTAATAAATGTAATAGTGACCAAAAAGTATATGAACTACGCGAAACCCTTCATGGCTCTAAAATAAGCTCTATTCCAACGAGATGCCTGAAGATAAAAGTGTATGCTCGCAAAAGTAACCGGAGTATTATACATAAACTACAAAGCAAAATAATTCGAAATATTTAAAATTTAGACTACCACAAGTACAGTTGACCTAACAAAAATAAACGAAGTAAAACAATCAATAAAGGGCTCGCCTGTTTATGTTCTGGTTAGCAATAGTAAATAAGTTTCGGGGTTAGTTTGTTAGGACACGTACCGACAACGTTTGAAGAAACCTATTGACTCTAGTTGTTATGTTAGATAATAATTGTAGACGTATTTGACGGTCAGAAGTGAGTCCCGCTGATAGGGGCATATAAGTTAATAAATATTGGATTAATAACTTATGAGTATATATAACGTACATTAAAACTGTATTAACTCGCCACCTGTGACTGTCTTCGTAAAGCTGAAAATACGATTAAGCGATATTATCACGGACCTTCGTCATAACCGATTGTACAAAGTCACCTGACAGCGCAATAAAATTGCTGAGCTGATACACGATGTTTAAGTAGTAAAATCTCTCACTTATTGCCTATAAACTGTGTATCACTTCAGATTTTGAAGTACATTTAATACCATTCTATTCTGCAAAACCCCATATAGAAAAGCTGAATTTGAATTTGTATTTATGCAGGAGTTTTTTTTTTTTTTTTTTATGTATGGCCCGCCATAATGACTCTACTCTGCCTGATGGAAAGCATAAGCAGAATCCAAGAGTGGTGGTCACCATACTCACTGTGAATGCAGACAATGCAGTATGGCGACCCACACCATGGCGGCCTAGCGATGCTACTGCATCTTTTAGTCTAGTCAACAAGTATGGAACTTGTTGACTAGACTATTTGGGCCTCCGGTCTCGCACTCACCAACGAAACACGACAGCACGAACGCTGTCATTTTACGTAGATTTTCTGTGGGAGGGTAGTACCGCCCCGGTCGAGCCGGCCCATTCGTGCTGAAATCAGCGTGGCTCTACTACCTACAAAAATCTAGTATCTTAACTAAAAATCTATTTACTATCCTGAATTATACATTTCTTTAATTATGAT
The DNA here is from genome assembly GCA_949125395.1 of Diaphora mendica. Taxonomy (NCBI): domain Eukaryota; kingdom Metazoa; phylum Arthropoda; class Insecta; order Lepidoptera; family Erebidae; genus Diaphora; species Diaphora mendica. The sequence continues at coordinate 7,160,937 of OX421319.1, forward strand.
GCTCAATATTTTTGAGTGAACGTCACCAATGTCAGACGGATTTCTCTGACAAAAGCTGAACCAAATATTGTATCGTTATTATGTTGTATGTGTTGACCTTCCAAAAATGATGAGGCTTCTTTGACATAGTTACATCAATCAGATTTTTCATTAGATTTTTATCAATGATGTCGTATATCCTTGTGCTAAGAAAATATTTCTTCTTGTAAAGAAAAAATAAATTGTGGCATACTACGTTTAAGTCATCATGAATTTGAATGAATGAGCTATCCCTTATTTATTTTACTGTACACTGGAAAATATCGGAACTTGGTTGAACAGTACAAATGATACAGTAGCGGTTTATCAAATTATGTATTCTACATAGATTCTATATCTATGTAGAATACATAATCCCAGTAGTATGTAGTATATTCTATAGTAGTTAATATGTGTTTTGAGTTAGAAGGTAACAGAGCATGGCTTTCAGCTTAGTATTTCAGTCTGATTGACCGACATGCTCGGGTGATTGGCAAGCGTAATATTTTCATGCAATATTGGCCGTTTATTTGTTGCTACGTGTTCTCTGACCATTGTTCTAGTTTAAAGGTGGATTATTTGTAAACGAATCTATTTAATACAGTACATAGTACTGTATAGATATTATGTCAGCACATAGATAAAGTGAATACATTTCTATTTGTTTTGTTTAAAAATGGTTATTTCTGTGGAAACATATTAATATGAGGTAAATATTTTATTGAAGTGAAAACTTCTTTAGGAGCGTTGTGCATTTTTTTGGATTAGGTAAAAAAAAAAAACTCCCGTCAGAAACCCGCGTCAGGACACGTAACCTGATCGAATATTCATAAGACAGAGGCGTGGTGTAGGAGAGGAAGTAATATCCCCCTCTCTTTCTACCGCGCGCCGAAAATGTATGCCTACTATTGCTGTTTCGTTTAAGCGGCGCAGGGCGCTTGTGCAAGTGTGCGTGTGTTTAAACCCGTCTTCGCTCGGGTAATATCTTTATACTGTATAACATTAACACACGTGACAAGGCCTCTCTCATATCGTTGACCGCATCAATTAATCTGCCTCCAGAGGTCTCCACAAGTAAGCATACATGTTCAAAGAAAAAAAACTGCTTTAATAAAAACCGGTCAGCGCCATCTATTGAGCTGTTTTGCAACTACGAGGTACACTAACGCCATCTATTATTTAAATACTTTTTGAACAATATTAAATGATAAACTGGCAAAATAAAAATAAGAAATAAAAAAATAATAATAAGTTGTTTTAATATAACCATACTATTGTTGACTTGAACAATATACTTTTTATTCATTTCTGTCGACTGTCTCAGTCGCTGGAACTCTCCTTATCAAAAAACCATAATGATAGGTCTTAACTACGACAGTTTTTAATTTTATAGAAATAAAAACACAGGTTTATTTTGTCTTTAGATTCATTCACCACTGCTGAGTTTTGTGTTGTTGAATTAATGAGATCTAGTCGCCTACTTACACAAAGACGGTCTTAATTCTACTGGCGTTCTTATTGTTTATTCTGCCTTTATTACTTTCGCAATGACAAAGAATTGAGGCGATGTAGGAATTTTAACCAAAAAGTTCACATTCAAAAGATTGTTAATTATTTTAAACAAAAACACCCCAAAAAGATTATGAGGACATTCCAATTTTTCAGGGTTTCCTAGCCAAAATGACAAAAACGGAACCCTTTCAGTTTCGTCATTTCCGTCCGTCTGTCAACACATTACCCACAGACTATCCGGGCTAAAAATATATATATGATTTCGCATGATCATAAATACTAATCATGAGACAAAGTAGTAAAATAAAATCTTTATTTATTTTTATGAAACACCTTTGCCTTATGTAATGATTTAGGTAGATAATAATTCGCATTATTGTGTAACACGTTACATAGTATGTGCTAACTATTATACGGTACCCTGCATTGGGCGTGGCTCGCCACACCATTGCACGACTTTTTTATTATTATAATATCATTCGTAAAAAAAGAAATAAAACAGAAATGATAAATAAAAGACATTTATCTTGTTAGGAAGATGGCATATTTTTTCGCTCAATGTTTCGCTTAAGAAAATAAAGTTGAGACTGCTAATTGTTGATAAATTTACATCTATACTAATATTATAAACACGAAAGTTTGTAAGTATGGATGGATGGGTGTTTGTTACTCTTTCACGCAAAAACTACAGAACGGATTTGGATGTAACTTTACAGTAATATAGCTTATACAGGTTGGCCAAAAAGTCGTGGATCAAACGCAATTAGGAGTTAGATGGGGTCATCAGCTGCAAAAAGTTGTTCTACGGGAGGTTCTTAAGGTCAACCCCTGCAGAGTTATAATTTATTTTGTGTTTTTATGAGAAAAAAGACTTTTTAACTAATTCTTATTAAAATTCGAAAAAGTCTACAGCCTGTATCTTTTTTATAATTTTCACTAGATTGGTACTGATGAGTCCTTGCGTTAGACATGCTTTTTATGGTTGTTTATTAGGTGTGTTGAAGATAATATTCAGTTTTACGATTTTTTTTTTTCTCAAATCATAACTTTTTATTTAATTCGGACCCCATTGTAAAAAAAACTCTACCGAAAAGTGATCCTGTGTTACAAGTTTTGGCGCATTTAATGAGGATTCTGAAAAGGTATTACACATGGCTATGCGTGGCTTTGATAGAACAACTTTTTGCAGCTGATGACCCCATCTAACCCCTGGTTGCGTTTGATCCACGACTTTTTGGCCACCCTGTATATCAGAATAACACATAGGCTACTTACTATTTGCAGCGATAAACAACATACACGCGGGCGGAGCCGCGGGCAACAACTAGTACTATATATGCATACTTAAGCTAAGTACAACACAGTACATGTTTCAGAATAGGACGACTTTGTTGCGACAACTCTAAAATTAGATTGTGAAGACAATTTCATTTTAACTTGCTGGTAGACTTGATGCGTAACGGAACTTTTAGTTACATGTGTGAATGTTGTACATTATAAATTCACAGGTTACACTGACATATTCTTGTAATTTTCAGTCTGTGTGTGGTCACCAAAAGCTCTTATTCCAATATTTATTTGTACAAACTATCTCAATCTATCGTAACCGGAAATTGTTTTCGAGCCATTAAATCAGTTAAATGGCTCGAAAACAATTACCGGTTTTCGGATACAGTATTCGGATACTAAGGAAAATGGGATATTGACTGTATAAGTTAACAACGAGAATAGGTAATCGTATCTTAATTTTATGAGAAACCCTCTCAATCTCAAATATAAACATTTGGTTTATAAAAAGTAATAAAATACATATATTACACTGTTTTAAACAACGGTCTAAAATCCACCTAATCCGCCATATTATAAGAGCTCGAAACTACACACATCAAAAGTGTCTAGGGATCAAGCATTTTTATGCGGATTTCTTGAGATTGAGATGTGGCTTTGGCCCTGGCCTGCTCAGTCGCCAGACTTGAACCCGATTGAGCATGCATGGGATATGCTACAGAGAAGAGCTCTGCCGAATATGGAGGGTATCCAGTCGCAAGAAGACCTTTTTTTGTTGTTGCAACGAACATGGGCGGCCATTCCACAGCGTGATTTGGATGAACTCATTTTGAGTATGCCAAACCGATGTTCTTGTGTTAGTGTTCGCGGTAGAAACACGGATTATTAATTGTTTAAGTTACCTAATAAAATTTTAAAGAAAACTGTTATTTCAGTCTTTTTTTCGAACTTTAATGTTAGTGGTTCAAATGTCAAAAATCCTTTTATTAGGAAAATGGCAAATTTCTTTATTAATGCAAAGGTGACTTGGTTTATCGTTACTGTGACAAACGAAAACACTTTATTTGATGAATCCTTAAAGAAAATTTTAATTAATATCAATCAGGAGAAAAGTTATTGCAAAAATATATGTTGATCCCTAGACACATATGTTGATCCCTAGACACTTTTGATGTGTGTATTTACATGTTCTATCGCGGTAGAAATGATCACCGAGTTTATAGAAGGAACCTACTTTCTTTAGCAGAAAATAGAAGTGCGTTAAAGAGACAAAAGTGAAATTAACATTACCTAAATTCATAGCTCATCTAACTATTGTTGATGATGTATAAATTTACAAACTTTAAGTCTCACATGTTTTAAAATAAGACGATATTTGGAGAAGTGTATAATTTTAATAACACCGAGAGCTAAAACAAGGACCTCTTGACCGTGGGAGAGCCATGCTTCGGCATGAATGGGCCGGCTCGACCGGACTGATACCACGGCCTCACAGAAAACCGGTGTGAGTGAGGATACCGGAGGCCCATACCCCACCCCTCCCCAGATCCCTCTCCCCATCTCCCAAAGGCCGGCAGCGCACTTGTGACGCCTCTGGTGTTACGTTTGTACATGGGCGGCGGTAATCGCTTAACATCAGGTGATACGTTTGCTCGTTTGCCTCTTATTCCATAAAAAAGGAATAAAGTAATATTGGGACAAATTAAGTGTGAGGCGTGAATTATTTTACTTTGCGTAAGTCATTTACTAATCAACTATTACTTTCTCTAACATACTTCGCCTTACCAATACGATTCGTCAAAAATATCAATGGTATATTAGTTGGAATTTTTATTTTCATGGTAAACTTAACTCAACGGCACAATTTCCAGGGCAGAAATTAATAGTCTGAAAGGTAGGTGTATAATTCATAAGAACGGTAACTTAATCCTTTCAGCTAATAGAATAGGGGAGAGCTTTTTGCGAATGTTTTTGCCACCTCCAAAGGAGATGTCAACAAAGCCAGTGACCTTTTGTTTATATATTTTGATTAGAAGATTGCCTTTTAAATGAAATAGTTCTACAATAGCGTAGGAAGCTAACAATACCTTATCCCTTTACAAGGGACGACTTTGTAAAAAAATAATATCCATTTAATATATAGGAAACAAGTTAGGAAGGCCGACAGCTATCCTCTTACAGCGGCGTAGCTAATTGAACCGAATGTTTGGTACGTTCTCACGTACATGTATTCTTCGACACGGTCGATATTCAGAGTCTTGTGAGAAGAAATAAATGGCCTTGTTATAATAAGCTCGGCAGAAGACATATCAAGTTTTGCCTGTCAACTAGGGTTCCATTATGTTTTCTTGGACACATAAAGCCCGGATAGACCGTAGTGATTGGTCTTACAGAAAAGCGGTTGTAAGAATACTTTGGGGGAGTAATTTTTCTGAAGACCATAAAATATATGTTTGGAAAGAGGAAGCTTTCCAATGGCGACACCTAACTTTTATATCTTAAGGCACATGTCTTTGGGCTGCGGTAGTCACTTACCATCGGGTGACCTGTCTGTTCGTTTGCTCCCTATAAAAAAAAACAAAATCAAAAAGTTCTTTACGAATCTTACAAGACATCTCTCTAAACAAGAAATTTATTTTTTTTACCCATGTAAGTATAAAAAAAGAAGAGCTACGTGTAGACACACATACTCACGACTTCTATTCCCGAAGGGGTAGACAGCTGTGCTTTTTCACAGGATAAGCTGATTTTGAAAAATGTTTTTGGTGGGATAGGGAAGTTTTCTAAATAAATGTTTAGCTGTAACAAGAATATTTCATTAACATTTTGTTTTGCAAGCTTAACAAAACAATTTGGAAGTTTGATTTATGTGTTACAACAACATCTTCCATACAATAATATTAAGTAAGTATATATTTTCTTTTACACTGCGAAAATTTTATCCGTTCATTTCGCAAAATTAATAAGCTATCTAAGTTATACTATTCGTGAACGTTTCTAAATCTAAATTGAGATACAGTTTTTAGTTATTTTTGTAGTACAATTCCATTGCTATAACTATACTAGAAATATTTATAAATATGTATTTAATAAGTTATTTCGTCTACTTGTGATGACTATGTTCGCGAGGATTCCGTAAAAAACAAAATTGTATATACTTCGTACATACAATTTTGCTTAATAGATGGTATTTTATCCTCAAAGATTATTGTCTGTGTCTTCCTAAAGAAAAACTTATTTATTCACTGATGGAAATACTCCTTTCACCACGCTGGTCCAGAGTTTGGTATTAAGACTGTTCACTACCTATGGCAAGCTATGGCATATAGCTATACCTATACATAATTCCAAAAAAAAAAATCAGAAATAAAAAAATTATATACAAAAAATATGGCGGTACAAAGTTCGTCGGGTCATCTAGTTTTATAATATATGTTATAAGTAACGATTCCAACCTCGTATAAATGCCTCATTTGTTTAAATCTTAATAATTACTAGGCATACAATAAAATATTTTATAAACTTATAATTCAATTGGTGATTTTATAAACAAGTAAATAGTTGATTCATATTAATATCTTGGCGCCTTCCGCTTGTCAGCTTCCGGCGCGACTTATATTTCATATCAAATCTTTAATGTTACACAATCCTGTATTATCAAATAATAATTGTATGCTAATAATCATTAGAATATTTATGGTAAACAATTTGATATTTGATATTATCTATTAAATATGTGAATTTAGTATTGAATTGGGTCAAGCCTGTCAAATACTATAAAAATACCTTCGTTCGAGTAATTTCACGCATTCATATCCCGAACGTTCTACTTGGTGCTAATCGACCGTTACATTTCAGAAGTGGGATCTAGCATTCTCGCGCGTCCTGTTTTGAAAATATTTAAAAGTTAACGAAATCTTTATTTGGATACCCTACGAAATTTTCTTGTTTTCGTTCCAGTAATTGGTGAAGGTGCAGTAAAGTATATCTATCTGTACATCTGGTGAGTACGTTCCAGTTTATTTATAATGAAATTTAAAAGTGTAAACAAAAGTTCATGATTTCCATTTACCTATACTCGTCTGCAATTATATAGTACCTACACTGTGTGATTTTACCGCTGTGTGTTAAATCTTACCTGTAAAGACGGCTGTGTGATCAAGTCTATTTACTTAAATTAAGCTATGTTTCCAAATTCAAGTACTACATGTGAATACGGGCGGCTAAGTGATCAAGTCCGTGTAACAACTATAGATGTAGTACAAAATAAAATCTGTGTGATGTAGTAAAAACAAAATCTGTGTGATGTAGTAAAAACAAAAGCTGTGTGATGTAGTAAAAACAAAAGCTGTGTGATGTAGTAAAAACAAAAGCTGTGTGATGTAGTAAAAACAAAAGCTGTGTGATGTAGTAAAAACAAAAGCTGTGTGATGTAGTAAAAACAAAAGCTGTGTGATGTAGTAAAAACAAAAGCTGTGTGATGTAGTAAAAACAAAAGCTGTGTGATGTAGTAAAAACAAAAGCTGTGTGATGTAGTAAAAACAAAAGCTGTGTGATGTAGTAAAAACAAAAGCTGTGTGATGTAGTAAAAACAAAAGCTGTGTGATGTAGTAAAAACAAAAGCTGTGTGACGTATTACAAACAAATACGAAACTGTGTGACGTATAGCAAATACGAAACTGTGTGACGTATAGCAAATACGAAACTGTGTGAAGTATAGCAAATACGAAACTGTGTGAAGTATAGCAAATAAAAGCTATGTGATCTAGGAAAAATAAATAAATTGGTCAGTACCAGATTTAATTAAATTAGTGGCAGCTCTGATCGCCGTGGGACACGGCATGCACAGGATGGCCGAATGTTATAAGTAACGATTCCAACCTCGTATAAATGCCTCATTTGTTTAAATCTTAATAATTACTAGGCATACAATAAAATATTTTATAAACTTATAATTCAATTGGTGATTTTATAAACAAGTAAATAGTTGATTCATATTAATATCTTGGCGCCTTCCGCTTGTCAGCTTCCGGCGCGACTTATATTTCATATCAAATCTTTAATGTTACACAATCCTGTATTATCAAATAATAATTGTATGCTAATAATCATTAGAATATTTATGGTAAACAATATTTGATATTATCTATTAAATATGTGAATTTAGTATTGAATTGGGTCAAGCCTGTCAAATACTATAAAAATACCTTCGTTCGAGTAATTTCACGCATTCATATCCCGAACGTTCTACTTGGTGCTAATCGACCGTTACATATAATACTTGAAAGAAACTCTCGGTTCTTGACAAGATACACCGACAAACAGAGGGCGGTATTGTCGTGGCTCGAATAGCGCTTATTGACTTAAGCTTCAAGAAATCTTCGAACTTCTTTTATTACATCTTCAAGGGCCTGCATAGTTGATAATAATGCAAAGTTAAATACATAACAAACTAAAATCTATTTAAAAAGCAATTAGATACATTTTTAATAACTCTATTGTAAATTTATTAGAGTGTTACGAGCAATCATATCCACAAAAACACACCAAGAACCGAGTTGTCTTTCATAACCTCCCACTAAAGTGAGGGGCCCTCTATCAATTCGAATTAAGTAAAAAAGACTTATTCACACTTCACCTTAGTAGGTTAGAAATATTGTCACATTTTTTTAAATGTCAGCATCCATATTAAGCTTCGTGAGCCATAAATACCGCTCACACGACTCACCGCCCAGAGAAAGGTCATCAGGGAACGTGACCTTTGCAGATCACCTCTATCTACGTATTTTATCTATGATATTAATAAGTATAACATGCCTTAATTACTTTCCTGTTTATTTCTTTGAAATTATAGTTTGTCAGTCAATGTCTGGCAGCATTTTAATTACAGTAAGATAATTAACTTTAAATTAAACCAGCGGATGGATGCGGACTGCCTAAAACCGAGATGGTTGGTGCCCCTTGGGGGAGGCCTTCGATCAACAGAGGAGGGCGGTAAGTTGATGACAATGTTCATTACAGTGGAATAAAAGTATTCTAGTCAGTTTGCTTATTTATTTTTCTTTCAATAAATTACAGTTTGAAACTATAAGAGAAAGTAAAGTCGTACACTTAAAGCAAAATAAAAAGCTTAATAAAGCACTTTAATTGGTCACTCATATTGCACTTGACACGCTTTGTAGGACCTGGTCCTCATTTCCTGCTTGATAACATGGTGTTCTTTGACGTCGTATCCATAAGTATAGATTATCAGCAATATGAATGTTTGTGTATTGTGTGTATAATCGAAACACGGCTGAAGCAATTTAGTCTAGTCAACAAGTGCTTTTTTAGTCAACTTTTTATCTCCGATAATTATAATTAAGGTGTCATTCGATTCGGAATGGTATCTAGATGATTTTTGAAAAAAATGAAGTGGGCCTTGCAAAAATTATTAACAATTAACTAAAAACACAAAAAGGGGTTTGGTTTTTTGGAAATTTCTCAAAAACTAATTAAATTTTTTAAATTTGAAAAAAAAAAGCAAAAAGAAGACAAAATTTCCTACAAAAGACTGCCGACTCCCGGAATTGTAGGACCAATATTTAATATTACCAGAGGGTTGAAAATACGCCCGAAAATGAGTGCTCCGGCTTGCGCAAGCCACGCTCCTTCGTAACTTCAATGAATAAATATTATTTAAACTTATTAAATATGAAAACAAAAATTGAAAAAATTTTGGCGTCTGCAGAATACTAACTTTTAAACTTTCGCGTTCCTTGATATAATAATTATTATTTTTACGGGAATAATTATTATGTCTGCAGGATAGATCAATGAACAATAATTCGTGGTCCAAAATTTTTATCGCGAATTTTCTATAAGTTATCCATTAATTAATTAACAATTTTTGCAAGCGCAACTTCATTTTTTTCAAAAATCGAATGACACCAATCATCATTTTCGGAGACTGCTGAAAAAAGTTGACCAAAAAAGCACTTGTTGACTAGACTAATTAAACTATTTCTTGAGTCAGTTTAATTTTTCCCACTGCATTCTTCTTATGCTTACTTGGCTGCTAACTAACAAAATCAGTAACAGGGATTTCATGCCTTCAATCTTATCATCAACAGTTTACGTGCTATGTATCTTTTAGTTTCAATAGTAAACATTTTAAACACTTCTTCTTAAAATAAAGAAGAAACCCTTTTGTCGGCCTTCTATCAATAGGAGTATGATAAAGAGGGTTGCTAAATACTAGATCTTAGTTGCAGGTCTCATTTTCACCAATTGTACTTCATGACACGTGTTCTCAAAAGCTCATGAGGTGTTTGGTTTTCTGGTTATTTCGATAAAGTTAGGCAGCAAGCGCGGCTGGAGCACCAAGAAAACTACTAGGAAATTTATTTATGCTGACATTGTTTTCTTCACCCAAGTCCTCGCCAGTCTGGTTATCATTGACGGTGTCAGGTGGAAGTAAAATAATTACGAAATCTTGCCTCGGGTTGCTAAAATTATTATTTTCGTCAAGAAGCGTAGCAATATCATGTAATGTCGATTATCTAAAATGATAGAATACAAAATTATAAGGAAAAACTTTTGTACATTGTAAATTGGCTATGGTTAATATTTTGCTAATACATAGAGGTCTATGCATGAGCATAACTGTATGATATACCTAATCTAGGAGTGTATACCTGAAAAATAATCGTGGTGAAACTTATTTATACCTATTATGTCTATTGAATTGGAAACATGAAACTTACCTTCTTGAAAACATTGCAAATTATTTTTTCATTTTCTCTCAAAAAATCTAATATATACTTGATATAAGTTACGGAAAATGTGTATGTTATATTTTTGATATAAAAATAAAACCTTGAGTTATATGTCACAATTGACCGATTTTTTATTTTGAGTAGGTATTTAAAAATATTAATGCAACAATACTGTACCACATATATGGTACGGTAGGCCTATATGGGTCCGTCACCCAACACAAAAAAGACAAGTCTTTTTTGTCACCTTATTATTTTCTTTTTAATATGTAGCTATAGCGGTTCCAAATTAAAAAAAAAATTGTACTAAGAAGTCAGTGAGACATATTTTCCTCTATTAGTTTTGTATTTGCTTCATTCTTAATTGACAAAACATTTGTATTATTCGGACTTTTGGATTAACATTTATATTTGTATGTAAGCCTAAGTTTTGCCTTTGGTGTTGCGGGTGTCAATGGGCGGCGGTATTCGCTTACCATCAGGCGATACGTCTGCTCGGTTGCCCCCTATTCCATCAAAAAAAGTCAACAATTAATGTTCTTCAGGAAAATCTATTTTTGATTCATTTAATATCTCAAATCTCTTGGAACAATTTGAAATGTTTTAAAGACAAGTTGTATGTTGAACATCTTAAATAGCAAATAATATTCTGGAAACGTAATACTGTTACGTGCCTAATTTGAATTTACTTGAAAAAAAAACTCTTTTGAATATGTAGGTAAGGTACGCACTTCCTTATTTTACTTGTAAATATAAATTGCCCACTTCTCTTGAAGGAAACAACCCTCCCTAACTCCGTGTAAATACTACATAAAAGAAAGGAGAAGCCTTGTTTATAACATTATGTTATTTGCATGACAACACACCGAAGAGTCTGATCAATAAGTACAGGAAGCAAAAAGACTGCACGGTCGCCACGCCGCTTCCTACTGCGCCAAATGTTGTGGGTTCAAATCCCACATGGGACAGCACTTTGTGTGATCCAAAAAATTTTGTTTTGAGTCTGGGTGTTCTTTGTGTCCGTTTCATGTACGTTTTTAAAAGTCCCCCGCGACACATGATTTATTTTCCTAATGCGGGATTTGTATTTAAAAAAAAATATAAAAAATACGTCTAATGTAATGATGGGTTCCAGTAGTAAAACCCGGAAGTTTCCTTATGTACTACCGGAACCGGTCGCAGTAGACGGCGCCGTTCTCGAGGTTGTTCAAAAATATGTTTACCTCGGGCAGACTTTGCAGTTAGGTAGAAACAACTTCGAGGACGAGGTGAACAGGAGAATTCAGCTGGGTTGGGCAGCGTTTGGGAAACTTCGTCGGGTCTTTTCATCGTCGATCCCACAGTGCCTTAAGAAGCAAGTCTTCAATCAGTGCATCCTACCCGTCATGACATACGGAGCCGAATCGTGGACACTTACGGTACGGCTGGTCCACAAGTTCAAAGTCGCTCAGCGTGCTATGGAGAGGGCTATGCTCGGCGTTTCTCTAAAGGATCGCATGAGGAATGAGGTAATCCGGCAGAGAACCATGGTCATCGACATAGCCCAAAGGATTAGCAAGCTGAAGTGGCAGTGGGCTGGCCATATTAGCCGCAGAACTGATTACCGTTGGTGTAAACGGGTTCTTGAGTTGAGACCGCGTCTCGGCAAACGTAGTGTAGGACGTCCACAGGCCAGGTGGAGTAATGCGCAAGACGGCTGGCAGGAGCTGGATGCGAGAAGCCGAGGATCGAAAAAAGTGGCGCGCAATTGGAGAGGCCTATGTCCAGCTGTGGACTGCGATAGGCTGATGATGAATGATGGGTACAGAAATTACTTTCTTTGTGAGTGATCGGTGTTTGTGGTTGCAACAATAAATTATAGATAGGTAATCAATAATAAAATAATAAAAAGAATAGTACATTGTTCACCGAGGGAGGAAAGGGACCGATCACTAGCGAGGGAGCAGTTTGTGGCCCGAAGGCTCAGCCTAGGGCCACAATACTCCCGAGGTACGAATGGGACTTTCACCCGAGTGCTACACAGTGCTTTATACTACACCTGTGAGGAACATTTAAAGACTTGTATTGTAGAAAGTATTTAAATCAAAACGTAAGACACCATGTAAGACACAATTAAGCTTAGAATTTGACCGATATTTCGCGCTTCTTTTGTTTTTTTTTATTCTTTACAAAAGGATTTTAGTGGCACGGAGATTCCATATTTAAATTATATGAAAACTCATTGGGCAGACGTGCGCCATAGATAAGATAACACATGAGAAATGAAGATTCATACAACTTTCTCTCCCGCTAAAACACGTTAGAAATGGATTTTCATACATTTTTTCCTCCCGCTTATTCAGGTCAAAGAAAAGACCAACGTTCTCTTTTCATTTTCAGGGAATAATGACTACTATTCCGATCAGGTGTAGTATAAATCCTATTGACCTTATACTAGAGATTGCTGACTTATAAATCAAAATACGAACACTTTTTTTTATTGAAAGATGAATTTTTGATTTATCATTTGAAGTTCTTGGTGGTACAGTGGTTACCTTAGTCCTTCGTATTTATGTTTCGTATGAGAACATGCAGATAACTTTGGCTTTTCTTCACTGACTTGACTTTCTTTGTAAAATTTAATACATTATAAATCAAATTTTATTACGAAAGTCGACTATTGCCATAGCAAAAATGCTGCTAAATGGCCTCAAGGGTTTTTATTTCTCTCATAAATCATATTAATTGTTTTCGTGCAGCGACCGGCTGAAAGGATTTTGGATTTGTTCTCAGTACCCTTTACTGTTTAATGCCACCATTCCGATCCATTGTTTATACTCATGACTCGATTAGCAAATTTTAATTAGCCGAATATACTTCGCAGATTGAATCTCCAACTATTATAAGGAATACTCAGTAACATTTTTTAAATAATAATTGCTGTTATTATAACGATAAATTAATGTACTTTAAAACAATTACTCGTAGGTCAGGCAAGATATTTATAATGTAGAAAAGATAAAGCCGACATAAAATGGGTATACTTCCATTTTTATCTAGTCAGCGCTGCGTCAAATCCCGACAGATTTTATGTAACGACCCTAGGGGGTTACAAATAAAATTGAAACCCTTTGTAATGCAAGAAAATACCCTTTGAGCATAAATATTAGAATAAGCCTCTAAAGCTGTCTATATTTGACAATTTTTTATATTTTTCTCCACAGATTTGTGTAGACACGAAAAGGTAGATTGTGGTAAATATATTTTTTAACAAGATTGCAGTAAATGATTTGTAAATTGAATATTCCATATATTATACAACGTTCTAAGCAACTTCGATAAGTATTCAATTTCAAACTGAAAATTTTTTACTGAGCAGGCCCTGCTGCAGTGTACTTTTAAAGGTCAGTAGCGGCATAACAATAAACGATAACAAAAAAAAAACGAAAGTAATAAAGATGAGCTGACCCAATTGAAAGGTCATAAGAACTTCATTGTTTACAAAACTGGTTAGGGCAACACAAACTTGTTCCTTTGCAAGCTTTAAACCTTTTATAACCTCATTGCTTTCTGCTAAGAAAATACACACATCAAAAGTGTCTAGGGATCAAGCATTTTTATGCGGATTTCTTCAGATTGAGATGTGGCTTTGGCCCTGGCCTGCTCAGTCGCCAGACTTGAACCCGATTAAGCATGCATGGGATATGCTACAGAGAAGAGCTCTGCCGAATATGGAGGGTATCCAGTCGCAAGAAGACCTTTTTTTGTTGTTGCAACGAACATGGGCGGCCATTCCACAGCGTGATTTGGATGAACTCATTTTGAGTATGCCAAACCGATGTTCTTGTGTTAGTGTTCGCGGTAGAAACACGGATTATTAATTGTTTAAGTTACCTAATAAAATTTTAAAGAAAACTGTTATTTCAGTCTTTTTTTCGAACTTTAATGTTAGTGGTTCAAATGTCAAAAATCCTTTTATTAGGAAAATGGCAAATTTCTTTATTAATGCAAAGGTGACTTGGTTTATCGTTACTGTGACAAACGAAAACACTTTATTTGATGAATCCTTAAAGAAAATTTTAATTAATATCAATCAGGAGAAAAGTTATTGCAAAAATATATATTGATCCCTAGACACATATGTTGATCCCTAGACACTTTTGATGTGTGTATATGGTAATAAAGACATATTATTATATTATTTTTAAATTTAAGGTAGACCAATCACTTTAAAAACTTAATTTATATTATTGATTTCTTCAATCAATTTAATTTCTGACATCGTCAGTTATTTCATGTAAAGACTGTTGAAGTTAAAGAAAAATTCACTAGGTAATTTAACTGATGAGGCTCTTATGGAAATTTACTTGAATTTTTAAGTAAGAGAAACAAATTGTTTTTTTCCATATCAGAGAAAATCACAAATTAAATTAGCACAAGTGATTAGTTTATAAATATTATACTCTTTGAACATTTGTTTCATCCATTGAAAATTTCACACAAGAAAGATATTAAAATACCTTTATTTAAAGTAAAATAAAATATTTGAATTGAACGAAGTTTTCAAGTTTCCTTTAAATTCAGCATTTTCTTTAACTTTCAAAAAATTTGAAGACAAATATCTACGGTTGTAAATTAGCCTTCTGGTAATTATTGTTCAAGTATTTATAAATATATATAATGGTCAAACGACAATGAATAATTTCATTTCATTTAAAGCACTTTATAAAAATAAATAAGCCTATCCTATATAATGTTAATAACGAAGCAATGCTTGCATACTTACTATCCACAAAAGAATATCTCATTAACCTGGAACGTACGTTACATTCTTACCTTGAAATAACGAGACTGTCGAGCGAAAAGCTCTGTAATTATAATCCTACTACGACATTCGAGACATTCGAATCCAGATTGCAACTGGGAATAACTTGCGCAGCCCCTGTTAATTAAATTTCGAGGGACTGCACATTTGTTACATATACAATATACACAATGAATATGCTAACAGAAGTCATGTCGCCTTTAAGATTAGTGTTTGATCAACAGACTATTGACGGACAAACTGATAAATAATTTGGTATTGGTAACTCTTTATATTAATTCATAGAGAAACGCGTGTTATGAAAATAATAATAAAAGTTTTTATTTCTAACAAGCTCAGTCAATCTGTGGCGACTTCCACATACAGCGCAATAACAACATAACATAGCACTGGTGCCATCTACCAAGGATACGTCGAACTATGGAGTAACGAAGGATACTGAGAAACTACCAATCCTGAATCGCGCAACGGAGGTTCTCGCGCCGATTATCATATATGCAACATCCCAACATCAACCATTGGGCAGTTGGCCCGCCAGGCATGATCACCTCGCCTGGTCGGAGGATCCTCCCTTTGTGTTGGAGGGACATGTGACCCGTTCCTCTACAAATCACTTGAATTAACTCAATACTGTTGTTAAATGTACTGTTTCGATCTCTGTCCTACACAAAGAGAGTGGAACGAACATGCGTGGTTTAACAAGATCTAAAGGTCCAAGTTAGATGGTCGTCCATTTATTTTGTATATTATTCAATTACAGATCAATGCGCATTAAAGCTTGTTTACATTACTAGTGTTTCAGTACCCTTTTCATAGAAAATTGTGTGCAATTTTAAATTTTCAAATAGGTTTTGATATATATAAAGCTATACAGTTTTATACAATTTTATATTTCTTACTCCAACAGAAATTGGGTGTATTTTTACCATAGCGAACATTTTAAAACAACGAGCGAAGTTGTACCAATATTCAAGATGATGTATGCAAATAATGTCCTCTTTATACAAAAACGACAGTATAATACACCTCTAACTTTTTATTACAGCAGCGCTATGATGGAGGCGCGACGGCGTCAGAGCAATTTATTTTGTAAGTAGCTTCTAGTAGTTACTAGCTATCTTTGTAGTTTGATATTCTGCAGAAAAATATTGAAAGCTAAATGAAGCAGCGCTATTGATTGTCACTTAATGTTTACAAACAGAATAAGTGATATTACAAGAACTATTAAACAATAACGACATATATTTTTTTCATATTAATTTAATGACTAGCTGTGCCCGCTACTTTGTACACGTGAAATTTGGATTTTCAAGTTATTTTAAATTTTCACCGTTTAAACCTTCCCTGGATTATGACAAACAGATCAAAACCAAAATCAGCTAAATCGGCCCAGTAGTTTTCAAGTGTTAGCAAGACAAACGAACAGCAATTGTTTTTTATATATACGAAGATGTTGTGATAAAGGGAAGACACATAATTTGTTAACGAGAGAAAGCTATTTCTGATACTGTCAAGCAACTTCGTAATTAAAAAAATCTTTAATGCTCTTTTTTGTATTGTGTGATATCACATTGTATCTTTTATTATTCTGTATAGTCGTTTTATTTTATTGTTATAGGCGTTAGTAGCAGCATTTTTTAAAACTGCATACTTTTTCAGCTTTGTTTTTTTTTAGGTATTAAATTAAATTTCAATGCTGAACGGGTTATAGTTATTGTTTCGATTGTCTAAAATTTTTACTTTTGCCAATGAACTGATGTTAAAAAAGCATACTATAGAACATCGTAATTCTAGGTTTAATGAAAACCATATTATATTGTTCGTGTGTGTGTGTTCTAGTGGTATCACTCCGTTCGAGCCGGCC
This sequence comes from Diaphora mendica, assembly GCA_949125395.1. Lineage (NCBI taxonomy): Eukaryota > Metazoa > Arthropoda > Insecta > Lepidoptera > Erebidae > Diaphora > Diaphora mendica. The sequence goes on from OX421319.1 coordinate 7,178,179, forward strand.
CATTCATGCCGTAGTGTGGCCTCTCTCACGGTGAATTTGACTACATTCATAGATATAACATGTCAGCGACGAAAACCAACTAACCGACTGCAATAATAGTAGTAGGGACTAGTTTTAAATTTGTAAAACAGTCTAGTAGCACTGTACCTACTGCTCCGTTTGTTTTATAAGTAAAAAATATGTCGATTGCGTCTCAATAAGTTATTGCACCCAAGGTATCTATTATTTACCTATAAATTTGTTTGTTTGTAAGTCTGTAAGTTTGTAAAGTCCCCCGCGACACAGAATTTATTTCTAGTGCGGGAGTTGTCTTTAATAAAAAAAAATAAAAAAAATATTCTAAAACAGGAGGTTATGAATGTAAAAACCAATTACTTTTAACATTCAAGTCTACATAGTTGTAACTTCAATGATGTAGAAATTATTTAAGGTATTTTTTTAAAACCATTCAAAATCTTTAAAAATATAGTGATTTTGAGATAAATTTTGAAGGATTATACCTATGTTTCAATGTAAAGATAAGCGTCTCTGTGCAAACTATTACTTTGATTAATTAAACCTTTAGGATGTTTAATAGTAGTAAACTAACGCTAAAGGGTTAAGCTTAAAATCAAGACATTGCTGTTTAGGACCCTATTAATGATCACTGAAATCTCACTCCTTACATATGCTTAATTGAAAAGAGTAAACGAGTATTTTAGTATCACTTAATTATGTTAGAGTAGCTAAAATTTTTTTTAATAAAGAAAATATCGAATGTTTAGACTTGCAGTTTTAAGTAAATAAAGTAATTTAAAAATTAAGATTTATTTTCAATACTGTAAATTAATTATATAAGTTTCATTCCAAGCACAAAGAGCATCATATTTTATAATACTCGTCGAGCTTCTTTATAAATCTTCTCAGTCAATTAACATTCCTTATCTGGTATTACTAACAAAATGTTTCAAGTTTAATAAAGTTTAATAATAAATGAAATGATAAATGATTTACTTTTTAGCAAATGTTGTTATTCCTCTAATAAATTTCTCAACGATTAAACGATTTCATTAGAATACTATAGTCTAGATTAAGATTAGTTTGTACATCAGAAATAGAACTGAATAAGTATCGTATATTCTCACAAAATCTATCTAATTTTATATTGTTTAAAGCCCACTCACTATGTCCTGTATCACTAGGAACCAATTAAAATAGTTCAAGACACTACTTTGGTCATTTATTTAGAAAAAAGTTCAGAGATACTTGTATAAAAAAAATTGTTACACATATTCAAGGTATCTATAATAGTGACAATGCGGTGAGCTTCAGCTTACTTGCACAGCGTCTGTGCCAAGTTCGCTCGATTAGCATTAAGCTTGCCGCTCATTTCAGTCACAACTTGTTGCAATTCTCAACTTGCTCTTACCTACCAAATTATATGCAATTTCCTACTTTGTCGAATAAAGCTAAATCATTTGAAGCTTACGAACTATCTTGCCTGTAACAAGAACTTTATTTTGTAATGGAATTTTAATTGAAAACTACTTAGCTCTTTTATAAAAACAGCAAAGTAAATTTCCGCTAGTCTGATTTTGAAGAGCTGTTGTAGTTTTGGTATCAGATGTTTTGAACGCTTAAATCGCGTAAAATTCACATAATACACACATCGCATAAAAATCGGTACAAGTGGTTTATAATAATCGGTGAACTCTGCGGGTGTGAAGTTTCAGAAAGTTTTAAGTGCCTGATTCAGGCAATTTAACTTTTCCTATTCATATCTCTCATTTTCCAAACCAAAGTTGACAGACTTTCTAAGGACGTCAACAAATAAACAAATCGTTAATTCGTTTTCTTACAATTAGTCACAAAATTGGCAACTCTGCAATGCGTCAGTTCTAGACGCACTTTTATGGCTCATAGCAGAGTTTAAAATATGTAGATGTACAATTTCAAATGTTTTATTTTTACTTATAAAAAGTGTTGCGAATATTTTCATCGTATTTTTAAATGTCGATTGTCAGATAGCATTACTTTTTTTAGTTTCATTTGTAATTTACAACAGATTTTTATTTTGGAAAATTTAAATGAAAGATTGAACTCGAGGGGATATCTAAATTAGCTACTTGAATTTTTTTCATATATTAGTTGTAAATTTTAGCTTTACAATATTAATAGACTTTGGAGGAGACCTTCATTTAGCAGTGATAGGCGTTAATAATAGCTAAAACTATACATAGTTATTAACTGGATGATTACCGAGCTTTCGAAACCAAGTAACGTAGAAGAATACTTTTTCTTCCTAGCCTTTATTATTTTCTATATTTTTAATACCTATAGGTTTTACCTGGACATCAATTTTTCGACTGAGCGACTGGCACCGGACTTCCGCAACCCTGAGGGAGAATTAAATTCGAAGATTTAACTAGTTGTCAGTATATTTGAAGGCACTGACTTCCCAAAAACAACTGTCATAGATGTTTATGAGAATCGGATCGATGGCTTAACATGCTCTCCGAGGCACGGGCGTTAAACACTGCCAAACTTCAGCATTCTGGATGTTATTAAGAATTTGTAGTAAGAAAATATCAAGAACAATTTGGCTTGACCTGGAAATAGAACCCGACATCTTTTGATCGGCAGTCGCATACGATAACTACTAGTCTAACGAGACAATCAATGTAGAACATTACGTAATACACAATAAGAGAATTTTCAAACATCACAATCAAATATTACGTAATCATGCAGTTTATCTCTGGAACCCAATAGTTTGTATAAATTAGAATATTGACTGGCTTTATCTCGGATCCAGGTAAAGATATCCCGGCTTATTAAGCAGCATATACTACTGACGTACGGTAAGGATTTTTACTGACCCTAATCAACGCCCGAGGATTTGCCGGAGCACTCATAAAGTCGCATTATACTGTCCGGGATACAGAGAAACTGAACAAACAATGAAGGTTACAGTCTTTGATAAAAAGGGAATAATTACCTTTTGATGAAAGATATTTTTTTTTCTATATATATATTTTCTATAGAAATGTTGAAATAATATTTTAAATTACATGTCTGAGTAATAGAATAATGTGAAAAAATTTAAACATCAAATTGATAACTTTAAATTTAAATAAATCGCCAGAATTTAAATCATCGTTTAAATCGATTTTTTAGGGTTCCGTGTTTTGACGCGGAACCCTAAAAAATCGACTTAAACGATTTTGCCTTTGGGCAAAAACGGAACCCTTATGGATTCGTCATGTCTGCCTGTCAGTCTGTCTGTCCGTCTGTCTGTCCGTCCGTATGTCACAGCCACTTTATTCCGAAACTATAAGTACTATAATGTTGAAACTTGGTAAGGTGATGTATTCTGTGAACCGCATTAAGATTTTCACACAAAAATAAAAAAAAAAAACAATAAATTTTGGGGGTCCCCATACTTAGAACTGAAACTCAAAAATTTTTTTTTCATCAAACCCATACGTGTGTGGTATCTATGGATAGGTCTTCGAAAATGATATTGAGGTTAATAGTATCATTTTTTTCTAAACTAAATAGTTTGCGCGAGAGACACTTCCAAAGTGGTAAAATGTGTCCCTTCTATGTTAACTTCCCCTGTTAACTTCTAAAATAATAGCATGATAAATCTAAAAAAAATATATGATGTACATTACCATGCAAACTTCCACCGAAAATTGGTTTGAACGAAATCTAGCTAGTAGTTTTTTTTTAATACGTCATAAATCGTAAACTGCAATTAACCTTTCATTCAATCAACACAAATATAAAAATAAAACATATTATGTTACTTGTTGCTGCGGAACCCTTCATTGGCGAGTCCGACTCGCACTTGGCCGCTTTTTTTTAAGTATTGGCCAGCCATTCGGCCTGAGTGAAAGCATAAGCAAAGTCTAAAAGTGATGGTCACCATATTCATTGCAAATACAGACAATGCAACAATGCAGCCTGGTGACCCACATCATGGCGGCCTAGTAATACTTCTGCATCATTGGTCCTCCGGTCTCGCACTCACCAACGAAACACAACAGCACGACTACTGTCATTTTAGGTTGATCTTTTGGGCGAGGATAGTACCACCCCGGTCGAGCCGGCCCGTTCGTGCTGAAATCAGCGTGGCTACTACCTTGAAGATATTTTGTTTTATATATTGATAAAACTTAATGAAAAGACAGATTGATTTATATCATCTCATTATGTGAATATAATTAAACTTACATCTGTGAACGAGTCAATTAGATCTACCTAATTAGTGTATTAAAGAACAGCCTTAAAGAAATATTAACTCACGTATTATAGAGACAAATATGCTAAGGATTTAAGAGTGCTTAAGTTCTCGGGATTGATCGTTGGACTAAATATTTCTATTATCTGAAATTTTCTTTTTCGGAGTTTTCTATATATATAATAATATTATATACGTAGATAACTTAAACATTTTATGTTTAAATTTATTAAAAAAAGCATATGATGTATGTATGTATTTATATCAGTTGTCTGGCACCCATTGCGTAAGCTTTGCTTAGATCGGGCGTAGACGGCGTTGTGTATTAAATGTCTGAATATTAATAATATATTCACTTACTTTTCTTGACTAAGTAAAGAAAGATGTGGTAGAAGTTTGATGAAATAATATATATTACTAGCTGGTACGGCAAACGTTGTTTTGCCAAAAAAAAATGGGGTATAAAAAATAGATGTTGGTCGATTATCAAACCTACCCGATATACACACCAAATTTCATAAAAATCCGTCCAGTCGTTTCAGAGGAATATGGTAACTAACATTGTGACACGAGAATTTTATATGTAAGATATAGAATAGAATAGAATAATCTTTTATCTATATGAATATGGCCCGGTTTTTTTCCCGGGAAGTTTACGTTAAAAAATAAAACAAAGGGTATGACTTTGTTTGTGAATACTAATATTTCTAGTAAGTACAAGTATATTTTTTATTTTTTAAAAGTAAAACAACTTTCTTATTTTACTTAAAATGAACATTGTGATTTTCATGATAATATCACTTCTACTGATGAAAATGACTACTTAATCCAGCAAGGAATATTAATCCTAGACACTCTTCATGGTACACAGTACAGACCAGTTTGCCTACCTATATATTTCCTATCCTTTAATCTCACAACCACCTCACAACTAAGGTAAACGTATATAATACGAAAGGAAGGTAATCCCGTCTTAATTACAAGAATACATAAACTACAAAGAGCTATAAAAAGATATAAAACAGAGACTGAAGTGTTGCAAATAAATACAAAAAATCAATAAAAATATTCAATGTCCTACATACAGAAATATTATTTTCTAAAAGAGAATATTTTTGTTGATGTCAAATATAACGTATTTCTCCCACAGCACAGCCTAAACATTATATAACATGATATCTTCGACTTTACCCTATGTCGATACTATATCGCCTTCGCAAGATAAACCAATATCTTAGCTTCACAAATAGGTAATATTGTGTTATGTTTAGAAGCATTCTGATCTCTATATCTCTCTATTCACAATCTAACAAAGAAAGATATATTTTAGGTGTACAAAAGGATGATCTAATACTGTTTTTGTAGAAAGAAATTCATATTGTCTTATTATTCAAATACAACATAAATAGTTCTAGTGGTATTTCATACTACCTAATCAATATGTGATGATTCTGGTCGTTTGATTAAACTTTAAAACAACTCATGAGAATATCGTTCCTAAAATCGTATTTTAATATATCAGTCAGTGTGTTTTTCTTACTTCATCATTACACTGCCACAATACTAATTATTTCGTCAGTGATTATTATGAAATTTAACCCGTGTAGACTCAGTACAAATAATGGATTAGTGTATAATTCAAATCGCGGACAAAAAATTGTAAAAATAATATATTTATTGAATAGGGGGCAAACGAGCAGATGTATGGTAAGCGATTACCGCCGCTCATGGACACCCGCAATACCAGAGGCGTCACAAGTGCGTTGCCGGCCTTTTAAGACGGAGTACGCTCTTTTTTTGAAGGTTTGAAGGTCGTATTGGTCCGGGAATACCGCACGCGACAGTTCGTTCCACAGTTTTGTTGTGCGGGGCAGAAAGTTTCTTGAGAAGCGCACAGTTGTGAACTGCCAACCATCTAGATGATGGGGATGAAAGTTCTGTCGCGTAGGACGATGGCGGAAAGAGGCGGCAGGGATCAGTATGAACAATTCCTCGGAGCACTCCCCATAGTAAAATCGGTAGAAGATGCACAGTGAAGCCACATCTCTACGCAGCCAAAGAGACCAGCCGAATTGAAATTTCTTGGCAGTCAACGATTCAAGTTGGTCTCCGTTAAATGTGGTCCAGAGGAAGGAGCTGAGCTGGTGCCCCCGCCCAAAGATGAGGGCGGTATTCCATATGAGGCCGAACCTACGCTTTATAAAGCAGAAGGCGGTGGGCCGGATTGAAATACTTTTTCGATCTGTTGAGCACGCCAAGCTTCTTCGAGGCCAATTTGGCTTTATCTTCCAAATGGCCACGGAACAAAAATATATTTTATTATTAAAAATGTTTTAAATTTAAAAATGTCAATTTTAAAAGTTCATTCAGGTCATTCCTCGAGCAACTTTACTTGTTTCAGAATGAAAGGTACCCTATATACCTTTTTCTGTACTCATGATATAATTTTTTTTTGTGAAAAACATAACAAGCAAAACACTAGTTAACTTTAATAATGTTATGCTTAAAATATTAATCCCAGTATCAGTGAGATTTCAACCAAAGCTCAATTCTTTATCTGTGTTATATTTCGTACACAAGGTATTAGAAAATTAATTTTCTTCATATTTATTTTACTTGACTTTTTAAAATACTTAAATCGTTATTCTGCCATTAGGCGTGAAGACGAATCGACCATCGACCGTCGACCGACTTTGTTTTATTTATCATAATAAAAATAACCTCTATTTTTATTTAGTTGGAAAATCTTAAGAATGTTTTGACTTTAGTATAATAACAGTAGCATGAACTTCGTTTCATGAACTATTAATATGGATATATTATTATCTTCTTTCTTCCCTATTCCTAATTAATTATGCTTGGGGTCGGTGTAATGTGTAACATTATACATTAAAAGCCTTTTTGAGTTGATTTCTTTTATTGCGTCAATTCTATCTGTCAATATAAGTGAGACAAATGTGTATATTATTGTACGCATGAGGAGAGATTTAGTAGAAGGGATACCACGAGCCTTGAAAAGGGAAAAGGAATTGAGACTGCAGTAGCCTGACGATGTAGTGTACCTGTATGCACGTCCCGCTTGTGTCATCTTATAAATCATTTTTGAGCATAATAGGCAGTATTTCACTATAAAAACCACTATATAGTTTAGTAAAGTAGTTTTTTAAACTAAATAAATAAAGTAATTGCTACGTTTCAATTAAATTCAGCTCAAAAAGGGTAAACACACAAATTCAGGTTTAAGGGGATTATTATTTTCCGGTTAGCTAATTTTGGGACGCCAATCTGAACCGTATTGTTGTTTGGATAACGCGTTTGTGTCATTTGGTGGAGGTCAAAGGTTTTCAGGGCTATGTAATTTGAGTTTATCTGACCGTTAAATCGTTACCGAGTATGAACTTTGACCATAATGTTGTATCGTGAATGATATGTACTTGTATTCCAATATGTGATTTAGCGTGACTATTTCTATGTCACTGCTATTCCCAATATAAATAACATATTTTTAAACAGAAACGGATCAATTATTATAGACTAACCTTAAACTTTAACGACTCCCGAGCTTGGAAAATTATAGTCATATGATTGGTCACCTACTTGGCGCCAACCATTCGGATTCATATTTGTTGGACTAATGTTTTGGATACTAGTTTATATAGAACCATCAAAAAAAAAAACATTTTGAGATTAAACATAGAAGGAAGATCAATTAAGTGTAAAAAAATAAATAAGGGGACTACGTAACGGAAATGGATTAGAACTGCATGAACTTCCATCTTATAATTGGAAATACTACTAGCACATGGACGTCGCTTGATCTTAGAGTTAATCCATTCACAAGGGGATATAATATATACTGATCATCATCAGCTCAGCTACAAGACGTCTGCTGCCGAACATAGGCCCCCTCAAATTTCTTCACAACAACCGGTCCACCACCACACGATACACCATGTCAATCTATTTTCATATTCTTCTCTTGCGGTATATTTCTGAATTTGCATTTGTGAAAAGCTTTTCAAATAGGAGGAACTACATATTTCATTAATTAACCTATTGTATTGATTTAGTCATGAGTTTTAATATAGGCAATAAAATGAAAATATTGATAGACAAAAATGTAACTTTGATATTTTTTTGTTATATTTTTAATAACAGGGAAAGTCTACGAGAGTTTAATTGAAAATATAGACCGATTTAAAAATAAGGGTTCGGTCTAGTTCATTGGTGAAAACAAATAAAACCTATTGGTTGGAGTGAACTCAGCATTGCATCCCAAGTTATACATAAATTAGTTTTCAGATAGTTCAGTAGAGCTGAATATATTTAGAACTACGTTGACTACTAAAATAAGCTCGGAGATTGTTAACAAGTGGGTCGCTATTTGAGCTCGAAAGTCAAACTAAAGCTTGAAGCCATTAATCCAAACATCTTAACGATTGTTTTCAAGCTTTAAAAGCCATCTGCGGGCGGTGGGCAACGACTTTCAGGAGACTTTCATATACGAGGATTTGGGGTGGCTTTCCGATGAATCGATTCTTGATTGTATGATTGAGTGTGCAGTCTAAATTTAATGACTTAGATTTTAGTTTAGAACTGGGTCGATTTCAAATACTTTGACAATATTACTTCGTATGCACCAAGTCAGTTTTAAAGCCTTTTATTTATTTCACTTAAGGATGCATGGGGAAGATATTCTAAAAAAAGTGACATAAGTAACGGTTTATATCATCATCTGCCAGTAAAAAAACCGATCAAATTGGTCCAGCCGTTCCAGAGGTTAACTGGAAGAAACAGACAAACAGAAATTTTAAAAATACTCTCTTCTCAGACACTACAATTTTATTTATTTGTAAAGATTAGATCGTTGTTCTCAGATCATGCAGTTTGGACTTACAGCATTTCGGCGCAGTTTGAAAAGACAAGGCGACACCGCTTAAAACACCACAAAATTCGTGCAGTCAGACATACGATTTGATATTAATACGCAAACAGATGCGAATAATATGGAATCAATATTTTTCTGTGTGTTTTACAAAATACTAATTAACTTTATGTTAATATGGTTGGTGGAGTGAGAAAAAAAAAAACACTAAAACAGGTCACATTTCATTACTTTTAAGTTAGAGACAATATGCTGTACTCATTTATGCGTGAAGATAGTGAAGTATGTCTAATTGCAACCAGTTCTTCTATCAGCTCTGACCTATAAAATTGGATGGAACTTTACGAAAATGGTAGCAATAAAATAAATGTGTTTGTGGAACATCGTTTTCACATCAGTTTCGAGGCCGGTAGCACCCCTCGTGGAACCTCACTCACACTCTATTTTCTTCATGTTATCGAACGTGTTTTAAGCTTTAAGCTTAGGGTTACAACCACACAAAAATGCTTCTGGTTAATATTTAACTGCAATAATAAAACTGCTATATTAAAATCATCGCAAAAGAAAATCATACGATTTGTTACTAACATAAATGTGTTTTGGAGTGGTATTAATATATTATGAATAAAATAAAAAAAATGTATTCTTTTTTTTTATGTATGGCCCGACAAAATGACTCTACTCGCCTGATGGAAAGCATAAGCAGAATCCAAGAGTGGTGGTCACCATACTCATTGCGAATGCAGACAATGCAATGTGGCGACCCACACCATGGCAGCCTAGTGATGCTTCTGCATCTTTTAGTCTAGTCAACAAGTATGTAACTTGTTGACTAGACTATTTGGGCCTCCGGTCTCGCACTCACCAACGAAACACGACAGCACGAAGCTGTCATTTTACGTTGATTTTCTGTGCGAGGGTACTACCGCCCCAGTCGAGCCGGCCCGTTCGTGCTGAAATCAGCGTGGCTCTACTACCTTTGATAGTATATGGTTTGATAATAGGTATTCATACGGAATGTAAAACTGAGCTGGATGGTGTATATTAAATACCCAAATAAATCGGACCAAACGTTTCTGTATCTGTTTACTAAAGTTTACTTTTAATAACTTATTGTTGCGCCTTCGAGAAAATAGTCTGGAACAATCTTCAAGACGCGAGAATTGAGGACAGTGCCATCTAGTGTCGGTTAGCGCGCAACTGTGGAGGTATGATGAGTAACTCTGATTTTCAACTCTAGATGGCGCTAGATTACTTGTTCTGGTAATTTCTATTTGGCCTAGAATGTTCTATCGAATTTTATAGATGTTTCTAGGGATTTCAAAGCCATATATAAACGGAGTGGGTTAGCCGTACGAGTCAGAATTGATTCACGATACAGCGGATTGACATCGAAGCGATCTGCAAGTGCGACTAACGAGGGATTTGGTAAATTGTTATTGTAAAAAGTGGTGTTAATAAATATTGTATTATTTTTTAACCGACTTCCAAAAAGGAGGAGGTTCTATGTTCCACTGTATGTATTTTTTTATTTTTTTTTATGTATGTTCACCGATTACTCCGTCAGTTGTGGACCGATTTTGAAAATTTTTTTTGAATTTGAAAGGGTATGCTTCCGAGGTGGTCCCATTGCCAGCATATCAGGATCTGATGATGGGATCCCAGGGAAATTGAGGTAAACCCTCATTTTTTATAGGCACATACTATGTTTTTCGTATATTTTCTGAAGTTACACCGGTATTTGCGTCTGGTAGTCATGATTTAATGATGATGAGCTGATGATGTAAGGTACAACTCCTTAACGGTTAGGAGTTGGAGGATAAATCTTTGAATATCATACGTATATATGTTACCTTTAGTCGTATTCTTTCAAATTATCTAGGTACGCTGATGATGGAAGGTGGAAGGTACAACTCCTCAACGGTTAGGAGTTGGAGGATAATTCTTTCAATTTCATACGTATCTAAAGACCTTCAGTCGTATTCTTTCAAGTTATTTAGGTGAGCTGATGATAGAAGGTTAAACTCTTCAACAGTTAGGGATTAGAGGATGATTTTAATATTACACGTACGTATAGACCTTAATTTGTATTCTTAATGATGAAATTTAGTTAAACTTACTACTTACCTACGATTGCTTGCACTAAAAATTGAAAAATAAAAACTTTTTATAAAAAAAAAACCGACTTCCTAAAAACATCCAACGAAAACTCTCTGCCAAAAAAACACTTAAAAGCGTAAAATAAACTGATTCTTCATAAATTGCCTATACCTAATTCTTTATTCATTTAAATAGTAGTATTATAATGTGTGCTAGGTACCTAAAATCTGAGCCAAAAAGAATACAAACGAACAATTACAAATGTCTAAGCGATAGTCACTTAGCACCGACTACCTTTATTTATTTAATACCCGGCTCGTAACATTATTGTAGATGATTTCTCAACTGCTTCGTGGGCTAGTAGTATGATGGAATGTATATCATTTTTAAAGACAACATATGTATCGATTATATCATACTAAACTTATGTATAATATGATAAGCTTAGAATGGACAAAATACTAATCTATTCTATAGGTATATTTCGTGTTACGTTGTTGCTAATGATGAACTTCGAAGTTATGTAGCCGTATTTCTCGATTTCTTTAAATGTGTGTTTCGCTGGGTGGGTTGGCTAGTATTAAGTAGTACAACTACATATTTCAAATATATATATGTAGAACTACATCTAATATTAGGTATTTAGAATGGATAGGTATATTAATAACCTTAACATGGGCTGTAACAGCTTATACGGGGATTTGTTAAGTTTGTTAAGTTATCCGACGAACTAGGTTTTTTTTTAATATAATAGGCGTGCAAACGAGCAGACGTATCGCCTGATGGTAAGCGATTACCGCCTCCCATGGACACCTGCAACACCAGAGGCGTCACAAGTGCGTTGCCGGCCTTTGAGGGTTGGGGGGGGGGGAGTTGGGTTGGGGTTGGGGTATGGGCCTCCGGTATCCTCACTCACTCGGTGAAACACAGCGCAAGCACAATTGCACACCGGTTTTCTGTGTGAGGCCGGTCCATTCATGCCGAAGCGTGGCTCTCCCACGGGTTACACCAAACTAATTAATTTATATATAATTAATTATGTATAAATATATGTATGTAATTAAATGTAATGTTTTTTACACCTGAATGAAAAATCCTAAGAAAATGAAACAACTGAAAATCTTCAAATAGCCAAATAACTTGAATTGTCGTTAAAAAAACTAGATAAAAACACGTCTCAAGAAAAAGATCAATCCTTTTTTATTCATGTAGTTTCATAGTCATAACGTGAAAGATAAAGCAAAATCCCTTCGGATCTCCGGCTTCTCAGGGATTCAGAAGCCAGGAGTTTGTGGTGTTTCTACTAAAAATCACCCCAACGACCGGTCTCAGGATCTGATCGGACAGGATCAAGATTGACTTGGACCATGTTATTTCAGATATTTAGGATCGACGCCGTGCCTAGCCAAGTCGCAGATACATGCCTAAATATATACCGATACACAGATCGATACTCGCACCAAAATGAACCTGATAAAACTCCAGACTTCTACGTCTTGCACGTTCTTAAACGATAAATTATCGTTCTTATATTACTACAACTGAAACATTTTCCACCTTTTTTATTAACCTGTACACAATGCCTTTATTGACATAACAATTCTGAAATGGACGATAATTTTAATCTTGATTACTATTCTTCACCACTAATATTTCGACTGTAATTTGTCTTCCTCTTTTCCGTGACGAACGTCATTACGGGAAATTGTTATAGGAAGATTTATATCTACCTACAATCTACTTTAGTTGGTTTTCAAAATTATCAAAACTATTAGTATTTTATTTCATGCATGTTCTTTGTGTTGTAATATCTCCTAAACTTTATGCACTGCCACTGATGTTTCTATTCTTGTATATCGTTTAAACTAGTAGCATTGATAATTTAGTTGGTCCTGTAAGTTTGTAATATATTACATTTTGGTATATAGTTAACTTTTACTAGCTAGCTTAACTTAACTAGCTTTTGCATGTGGCTTCGCTCACGCAGACTTTCATCCCCTGATTTACCGCCTTAGGGATGGAATTTCAAAAATTCATTTCTTAGTACTCACTTACGTTATATAAAAAACCTACATGCAACATTTCAGGATTCTAGGTTCAGCGGTTTGGGCTGTGCGTTGATCTCTGGGTATGTCAGTCACATTACTCTTAAATATATATATAGACAGAAGATATAGATTCTGTAACTGTTTATTTATCTAAATTCACCGTCAATTGTTACATTTATACACTTCGTAATTTATTTTGTGTTTTCTGCTATATGTATGCAACTAAGATAAATTAATGATTAAAGAAAAATACGTGTGGCACTCGGGGACTGCCGCGGTAAAGCTATTGCATATCATTTTTTATCAACTTATGCAATTATATTTTTTTTAAGCAGTATGTTCGTGCGTGACAGTGACACAGATTCGTTGATTCGTCGTTCGGAGCAGCTCGTCTCGATCCGTGCGAGTTTCGGGTGTCAGGTTTTTTTGTTACGTTACAGAATTTCTGCACAAAGGCCTCAAAGCCCGTGATAAAAAGCTATGCAATAGCCTAAAAAAATCCAAAAGTTAAAAGTAAAATAATATAAAAGAGGGCATTCAAAAACTCCATGGTATTTGGTACTGCCAACCCTATCCATTTGGAGCATTAACACGGGTGTACATCGCCGCTTCGCTATATAAAACGGTATATATCGGTATATCTAGTTGTTCCGGTTTGAGTAGCTAGAAGAGCTTATGGAAATGCGGGTTGTCTTAAAGTGTCACCGTTAAGATAACTGTCTAACCTGCTCCAAATAATTTAATCACCGACTATTTACGTACTTTACGGCGTTAGAATTAAATAAGACTAAGCTTATCCTCTTTGCTAACAATTTTTTTTCTCCACTTTTAGTGTTACCGACTAATTATATTATTTAAAGTGTACCTCATAGGTACTATAAATGACTTACATATTTTGTAATAATATTAGCACCGCAATAAAGAATGTTTTTCGTGAGAGACGAGACATTTTTATCCCCTTTACCGAAAGTTCTTCAAAACAAAGGGCAAATTAATTCACAAGTTTTTGTTGTTTTTTGTGAGTGTTTTTTTTTGTAAATATTTGTACCTAAGCATTTAGTTACTACATTTCAAGTAGACAGCAATAGGGAAAATTTAAAAAGGCTAGTAACAAAGAACGGGCGTTAAGCAGCATTCCACTACATAAACTGACTACTGAAGAAAGATTTTAAATATGTGTAATATTTTCAATTAAATGCCGTTTCCAATAACAAACCTCTAGTTAAACTGGTGACAGTCTTTATTTATTTTTCTATGTTTAAAAATGATTCTCTTTATGGCAAATTCAGCCAGTTTTTAATAGCCTATCTCTTGTTAAAACTGGAGATGGGTGTTGAAAACGACCGTATAATATGTTCTTACTTACTAAAATCAGTTATATACCATAATGTTATTTTGAAAATGATTTATTAATTATATGGGTAACGTGGCATTCGTAATATATGAGACATTTTTATTTATAAAAAATACTTATCCTTTGCTGTTCTTTTGAACATTTAATGACTTGCACTGCCATCTAGTATATTTTTATGAAACTTGAAGGAAAGTTTTGCAACAAACGTAGAAAGTAGTACTTTGTATAGCTGCTAGACAGTGTTGTAATAAATTTCGGTTCTTACAAGATTATTTTCATGAATACATTTAATTCTTTTTTACTGAAATCCAGTAATGGAAAAAGAGATTTATATTATAACATCTATATTATTGTGTAAATCTTAAATTTATGTAACCTGATCTCTTGTTTCTTTTTTTTTTCATTTTCAGATGGTTATGTTATTTTTTAACTGATCAAACTTAAAATAGCTATTATTTAGATGTATTTAGTACGACAGTGGGTAATGGCATTACCAGAAACCAACAAATATTGGCGATGGCGCTTTATTCTCTCTTTTATATATGCAAGTACCCTGTGAGGTGTCGCACCTCGGTAGGTGGCATATCTTTCGTTTCGCTCTGACGTCGACACCTGCGCCTGCCCCCCTAGCCTTTTTTTATTTTTATTTTGTCTCATCATTACATCAATGTTTTGTTATGACGTTGTCACGATAAATTATATTATCGTCCGTAAACCGACTTTACAGAAAACTATTTTTTTCTCTTTTGAAACATTACGTTTTATTTGCTTTAGTTGACCTCTAAATATTATGCAAAATTATTATTTATTATAGTAATATTTTATTATTTACTAAAGTTTGCTCCCGTAGTCACCTCTAACGACACCCATTGATAGTGGTACTGTACCTTTTTTTAGTCCGTTATCACACGGAGAATGCCATATCTAGTCTATAAGTAACAAATTGTCTTTGTAGATTAGCCCCTATTCTAATCAGAGTAATATTTAACAGGTTCATCTAATCTAAACATTCATAGCCATAGCTGCATTTTTTTTTTATTCAAGCTACTAAAATGACACTACTCTGTCCGACGGAAAGCATTTTTTTTTTTTATTGATATCTGTTAAATATGAGAAAATCAAAAATGTTTATTTATATTATTATCGATGTGAGTGTTCTTTACGTAACCTTACTCTAAAATGTCATTCAATTTAAAATAATAATATTCCTGTATCAATCCTATATAAATGGGAACTAGTTAATTTTCCACTTCAAAGAGTGCAATCCGTCTAGAGACGTCGGCAAATCTTCGAAATATCGTATGCAAAACAATTTCCTAGTCAGAAGGAAGTGGGTTGTTCTTGTATTCCTGCACTTTATTATATTTGTATTAAGTTTGTTGTTGCTTTATGATACGAGTAGACTTTTTGAAAAACCCTTTTGGTGTAAAAAATAGTCGTAAATTGAGTTAATTTCTGTTCTTTGTCTATGAGAAATTGTTGCGTCGTGAAACTTAGTTGAATTACTTACCTTAAATTAGATTTTAGATAGTAATCTATTTCTATCTATTTGTGTGACTCTCTTGAAGCTTTTATGTTCTCCGGTTTCTCGTGTTTTTATGAATCTACGCCTTTTTTTCAATTATTACTAAATTGTTTCAAATTAGGAACCTTAAAAAAGAAATGTCTGTGTGTTGATGTCGGTATGTTGGTGCTGGTGTCTGCCTCGTTGGTTTAGTTGTTAGGGTAAACGTAAGGTCTTGGGCTTACATCCCGTGTCGGACTGCTGTTGGGTTTTTCTTATAAGAAATTCTTAATAGCAGCCCGGAGTATGGAAGATGGCTGTGTTTCCCGCTCGTGCCTCAGAAAAAACTTCAAATTAAACATTTCTAGGAATGTTAAATATGAGCTGAGTCTACCTCGTTGGTCTAGTGGTTAGCGTAAGCGACTGCAGATCAAGAGGTCTCGGGTTCGATTCTCGGGTCGGACTGCTGTTGGGTTTTTCTTACAAGAAATTCTTAATAGCAGCCCGGAGTATGGAAGTCGGCGGTGTCTCCCACCCGTGCCTCGGAGAGCACGTTAAGTCGTCGGTCCCGGTTGTCATGAACATATATGGCAATCGTTATTGGGAAGTCAGTGCCCTCAAATATGCTGCCAACTAGTTCAATCATCGGATTTAGTTCACCGTCAGGGTTGCGGAGGACCGATGCCAGTCGCTCCGTGTAAAAACTGATATTCAGGTAAAACCGGTTGAACTAGTAGCCGACCCCAAATCTTGGGAATAATAAAGACTAGGAAGAAGAAGTTAAATATGAGCTGACTTATAATTTTTCATAAATATTTAGGCAATTATGAGAACGTGGGTAAAGGTTAACCAACAAATTTCTTTTATTCCTATTTCTTTGATTTTGAAATAACGAATAAAAATACATAAATAAATTATACACAACCAGGATTTGTCTGTTTTTTATGACATAACATATAATTAATTTAACGGTCCTCTAGCGACTATATGCAAAACATTTACACAAAACAAGCTCTTGAAACACCTATCAACTAAATAATTCAGAACATGTCCAGTAGATGGCACTGTTCAAAACTAGTTATCCATCTATAGTTAATGAAAACCTACGTTGTATTTCTATAATAAGTATCATAAGTATCTTTAGCATTTACAATTTGTAATTGTTAACATACATTCACATTATTACTGTTATTAGAACTACATTCATGATTCTTTTTTATACAGTTAAAAACATAACCTTGTAGGCATTAGGTACTGTCAAAGAGTGATAGATGAGAGTGCTGTGGCTGTGACAGATTTATGCACGAGTTCGTAAAGGCAATGGATTATCACACAACGACGAAAGCTGCATTTTTTATTGTATTTACGGACAGCTGAAAGGCTTCATTCTATACTATTTTACCTGTCTAAACTCTGAATACTAGTAAATACGTACGTTTATATTATAACAAACTCATAAATCATAATTTGTAACACAAATTTGTATTCGTAAAATTAATTTTAGTTATAAATGTGTATTTCGAAGTTTTTAGCTGCATAAGCTTGTATTTAAGTACTTTTTAAGGTATATTTGCTAAGCTAAGGCAATATCATCGACTTTAATTATGATTTAAAGCAGGATTAAACGTCAATACTCCTTTGTCTTAGCAGGACTACTATAATCAGGTACATCAGAATACAATTACTTCTTTAAGTTTAAAACCACCTGTGCTCTCTTTCTGTGAAACTGCAATACTCCAGAAAGAGACCGTTGATCGGGTCCCAAGCGTTATAAGATGTCTAGTAGGTATCAGCCGCACCTACGCCTCTATACAACCGACTGGCAGATTAGGGAAATAGCGGTAAGATAGCGACTGTGTAATCATGCCTTTATTAAAGCAATTCAAGGTGGAAGTATGCAGTTTTTTCCGGGATAAAGGATAGATAGGCGTAGCGTCAATCCGGAGAGACCTAAAATCACATGGTCCTCTCTAGAGTTGAGAAAGACGCCAGAGGCCAGTTGATGCGGTGATTTTTAGTAGGTATACTCTTGGTTTTGCATCCCAAAGGTACCGTAAATCCAAAGGGATTTTCCTACACATTGCGCAAGTAGATCTACCTTTTTTTTGTTGACACGTCTCGTCCAATTTGGTCGACCAGAACTTCACGTTTAGTTTTTTTTTATGGAATAGGGGGCAAAGAAGCAGACGTATCGAATGATAGTAAGCGATTACCGCCGCCCATGGACACCCACAACACCAGTGGCACCACAAGTGCGTTGCCGGCCTTTGGTTGATGGGGAGGGGGATGGGGGGAGGGGTTGGGGTTTAGGCCTCCAGTATCCTCACTCGCTCGGTGAAACACAGCGCAAGCGTTGTTTCACACCGGTTGTCTGTGAGGCCGTGGTATCACTCTGGTCGAACCAGCCCACTCATGCCGAAGTGTGGCTCTTCCTCGTGCCCATGCGGGGCAGTCCTCCAGTGTGTACTAGGCCCTAGTCGACTGCACAGTGGTTGCATTGTGCCGTCTCTTCACGTCCAATCTTATTCAGATACTTACCGAAGCAGCCATGCCCGGTGAGTTACTGCGTCAGTCAGCAGGTCTGGTCGTAGACCTTTTTCGCGTCCATATCCAGCATAGTCCATAGCAGCGGGAGCAGGCCGATAGGCGCTTGGCCCATATCGGCTACATAGAGGGCCATGGATCGTATTACCGCACCGTTGACGCAACGAACTTCCTACCGCGGATTCACTCTATAGGGAGCCCGCCACCCCTGCACTTGGGGGATTATAAGCTCGAAATGCTCCTCGAAGCTACAGCGGCTGTCCAATATAGCGGTGTAATTTTAAATATACTAGTACGTTTGGCTGCACTTGTAGTGCTTAGATCAAACTATCTGTAAAAAGTCAATGTTCTTCCAAACTAAAAACTTTTAATTTATACTTTATTAAACATGATAAAACGTAAACCGACGTGAAAAAATATCTGAAAAGATTTACTTACAAATAAATATCATTTCATTTCATTTCAAACCTAGGTAAAACCTTGAATCAAGTGCAGAGGTGCAATATAGTAAACCGTAGTGTGAAGGACAGTACAGATTAAGGAACATGATGGTAACTGTTTACACATGAATATATAAATTACAATTTAAAATACAGACTAAAGCTATTATAAAGCTTAGAGTAAGAGTACTAATGAACTAATAAAAAAACCTACGAGCTTTAGGACTTAATGTTTGACCTATTTCAAGCACAAAGCACACTTTAATAGGAGAAGCTCACAGGAACTTTCAATTAGTTGTGTCCCAATTTCTGCTCTTTACTTTTGGCAATAACAACTTTACTTTACCGTTTTAAGATGTGTATTTTGTCCTGTGAATTAAAAAGTAATTACTATTATCTATCTATCTATCTATATATATAAAAGAGGAAGGTGACTGACTGACTGACATACCCAGAGATCAACGCACAGCCCAAACCGCTTAAGCTAGAATCCAGAAATTTTGAATGTAGGTAGGTAACGCAAGTGAGCACTTTTGAAAGGAATTTTTGAAATTCCACCCCTAAGGCAGTAAATCAGGGGATGAAAGTCTGCGTGAGCGAAGACGCGTTTAAAAGCAAGTTGCTAATATAGAAAACCATTCCATGCAAAAATATATATTTTACGTTTCTAAAAGCTCAATTTTAAGTGCGAATTTCCAAAAAAGTCATTTGTAGCAGTGACAACAATGTTAAATTTTGTATAAAATTTTACAAAAGCACAAAATGAAATTTAATAATCTTCAAAAATACAATCGAAACAATTATTACATTTACTAGGTCTTTTTATGAATGATATTTAAAAAACCTGAATCAGAGCAATAAATTCTACTTAATGGTACCCGCACCTACATATTTGAATATTAGAACCGTATAAATTTTTTATCTTAACTCAACCATCCTATTAAAAAGTTGGCCGACGTATATTTCCCCCTTTTCGGTTGAGGTTTTCCCATGTGAACGTTACTGCTTACTTTTAAAAGTTAAAATTATTGCCTTTTGCCAAAATATTTCATGTTTGTGTGTATTTTTTTTATAATTTATGTAATATTTACGGCAGTTTGTAAAGGTATTTTAGATTATTTTGGAAATGGATTTTCAGTAATATAAATAGTTAATATCTCTGAATTCAGATCAGTACTACTCGTAAATTGTTCAACTCTAAAAAAAAATTTTTTCCTCCATAAAGCAATTCATTAAAAATATCTACTTTGATCTTTTCAGTATGCTATTTCTTTTAAAGAGCTTTAAGTAAAAGTTACAGTTGAAAATGAAAATAAACATATATGTTCGTACTTCATATTTTTCAATATTTGAATGCCAATCATTTTATAGCATTAACGATTGGTAGGTATTTTTAAATCACAGTGTGTAAAACTGCTATTAATTAAAGATCTAGTTACAGAGACTAATTCTTTTTATACCTGGCTGGCATTGAAATTACACGAGTGAAACCAATCAAAATTAAAAAGAGGAATTCGACATGATTTTCCAATGAATTGCTTATTTCAGAGCTTGCTTGCTCGTTCTTGCCTTTAAAATACTATCTTACAAGTCTTTACAACTCCTGAAAGTGTAGTACTCGTAATAGGTAATTTTAACCGACTTCAAATAAAGGAGGAGGTTCTCAATTCGACTGTATTTTTTTTAAATGTTTATTACCTCATAACTTTCGACTGGGTGAACTGATTTTGATGATTCTTTTTTATTTAAAAGCTGGAGCTTCCCGAATGGTCCCATTTAAATTTGGTCCAGATTGAAGTCGGTTTTTTTTTGTTAAAATTTGTGATTATGTAATATGTAATCCTAAGACGTCGATCTTTTTCCGACGAGTGTATGAACAGTTTAAATCAGAAAAAACTTAAATTAAAACAGTAGCTTCAGATCAAAAGACCGTTTACGTAATTCTTTGCTGTTAACTTTAACAGGTACTTTTATGTGAAGGAAAGGTAGATGGACAACGAATTTTTTAAGAGGAAGATGACCTTAAATGCATTAAAAATTTAACATATGCAATTTCATAATGATAAGATTATCTATATTTATAAAAGAGGAAGATGACTGACTGACATACCCAGAGATCAACGCACAGCCCAAACTGCTGAAGCTAGAATCCTGAAATTTTGCATATAGGTTCTTTATATAACGTAAGTGAGCACTAATAAAGGAATTTTTAAAATTCCCCCCCCCAAAGGCAGTAAATAAGGGGAAGCCGCGTGTAAAAGCTAGTTGTAACATAAATTCCTTTCTTGGTTACTATTTTGTTACTTCAACTTTTTGAAATTTCATATAGTTTTTCAATCTATAAAATTTAATTTTTTTATCATATTTTATATTTTACCTAATGAATGTTTTATAGTAATTAATACATTGTGTATTAAAAAAATTAAGAATTAAAAAAATATTGAGTAGATCAGTAGAACTACTCAATATTATTTTTCCTTAAATTAATTTTAATTCTAAAAAAAAACCTAATTGCAAAATAATTAACTCGGCTTACAACTGCAATCTTGACTTAGCTAAGTACTACAATATTATCGAATACAAAAAACGATGCCTGAACTCTAATAAAGTGGATATTAAATATCATTGGCGTGCACACTGTGCTCAAAGAGAGACCAGGAATAATTAAAATATCATATTTATTTATTCTTTTCTTCCAATCAAATCCATTTCGATGTCATCAACAGTTTTTCCTTTTGTCTCTTTAAGGAAGAAAGTACCAATAGAAGCCCCTAAAATGTTAATTCCTGCATAACAGTAAAATACATTGTGGGCCCCCAGAACGCTTGAGATAGATGTAAAAGCTACCAGCTGAAGAAAACAGAGAAAAAAAGCGTATGTACAGAAGATGCCCATCACTTTAGCGCGAATCTGAAAAGATATAAATAGTTTTTAGTCTGGTTATAATTTTGCAAGATTTTTAGTATATGCTGCAGTCATATACGAGTATTAGGGAAAGAGGGAATAAAATGTTCTTTGTTATTACAAGAAAATAATTAAATCATGCACTGATATAAAGTTAAAGAAAAAAAATATTATATTATTCCTAGATGTTTCAAAAAAACGTTAAGAAAAAAATATATATATAAGAAAGACGTGTTAGTTAAACTATTTGTAACTCAAGAACCGATTTGGCTGAAAATTGGTGGGGAGGTAGCTAGAACCAGGAGACGGATTTAGGATTTTTTTTTACTCTTTATTAATTTTTAAGGGACTTTTACCGTATTAGGGTATGCCAGTCCTATAAGGCCTTAGCTTAAACAAGTATTAATTTAAATATTATATGCTAAACTGTACAATTTAATAGCTTTTTTTGATGTCGGTATAGCCGTATAGGTATAGATAATTTTTAAATCGTTTTTTTTAGTTTGTCCTGTGGCGTTAACCGCGGTTGTTGTTGTACTGCGGGTAATACCGCGGGGCTCAGCTAGTTAAATATATTTTTACTAAGACAACATAATAATATTATTATTCAAGAGAGTCTAATTAATCAAACATTACATTACATGTTTAGCTCCGTTATATTTAGGCGTTGTAATCGTTATATGGAAAAGCTAAGTACGAAGAAATAGTTCTAAGTATACTTTAATATTATTTTATGTAGATATTGGATGTAGGTATAACTTTATGTAGGTATTAGCCATTTTGGTATATTCTTAACAGCAATCGAGAACACGTTAAGCCGTCGGTCCAAATTAAGATGAACATCCATGGCAATCGTAATTGGGCAGTCGAAACGCTCAAATATACGGACAATTAAAAAAAGTCGTGAAATAAGAAAAACAACAAGTTTCATATTTTTTAATTGGTTTATATTACATAATAAGCGGTCGCCACTCACAACTCTGCAACTCAAAACAACGTTTTGATGACATCGAAATGGATTTGAGTTGTGAGTGGTTTAATTATTTTTTATATTTAATAAGAAGGTACTGTAATATTTTATCAATATTTTTTTGAAAAAGCTTAACCATATCAGTGACACTTATCTGTTAAAAAAAAATTATACGGAATATAACTATCTAAAACTAAATCTAAAACTCCGGAGCTGATGAATCTGGCTCTATATTCGTAATTCAAAAAAGTTTTTATTTATAGGTTATATAGATTTTTATAGGTAACAATAAATTGATATAAAAATTAAACTTTCTGCCTCGTAGAACAAAACTGTAGAATGATCTAACACCTGCGGTATACCCAGACTAATACGACCTTCAAACCTTCGAGGAAAGAGCGTACTCCCTCTTAAAAGACCGTCAACGCACTTGTGGCACCTCTGGTGTTGCGGGTGTACATGGGCGATGGTAATCGCTTACCATCAGGCGATTCATCTGCTCGTCCCATAAAAATACCCCCTATTTAGCCACGCCGTAATCCATGACAAAGATTTATCAGATATTTTTTTTTGTCTCCTAATAATTTGTAGTGTAGACGGACGCCATCACTATCAATCAGGAAATATAGTATGCATGTACTGTTATCTTGGTGACATAAAAGCAATGTACAAGAGAAAACAAACTGGTGTATTACGCAGCCCTCATATCCTTGATGAGTATCACGTCAAAGGCGGTCTATAACCGTAAAACGTGCATCAGATAAAATTATGTAAACACAATCTTGTTTCGGATGAGTTACGCCATTTAGCGATAAGAAAGTAGTTATGCTCTACAAAGAGTGATGGATTTTGGGGTCGGGGTGACCAAGCCGCAATTAGTCAAAAAACGTGAATATCTAGTACTAGTTGTTGCCCACGGCTCCGCCCGCGTGTATGTCAGTTATCGCGGCAAATAGTAGCCTATGTATTATTCTGATGTATAAGCTATATTACTGTAAAGTTTCATCCAAATCCATTCAGTAGTTTTTGCGTGAAAGAGTAACAAACATCCAACCATCCATACTTACAAACTTTCGCGTTTATAATATTAGTAAAGATATATGTATATATAAGTAAGATATGAAAAAATGTTGAAAAAAGTTCAGAAATGACTGAGTAAAATATTAAAAAAAAACAGTTCTCGATATGGAAAAAACTAATTATATAATTATATAGTCTAAATCTCTGTAACTTAAATAAATCAATTGAAAACATAATGATGTTGTATTGAATATGTTCTTTGTATGCTGTATTATCACTCCCTTTTTCGTATAAAATGACGCCTTTCTCCAGATTAAATTAGGTATTTTTATATACCTTTCAATCTATGACTGTCTTTCGCATCTGGCTGAGACCGAATTTGAAATTAAATCATGGTTATATATTTGTTCTTATATATAACGCACCTTTAGTATTAAAGTGACTTAATTAAAAATATTAGGAAAATGACTTTTATACGTCAAACGACTTATAAACATGTATTCTATCGGTTTATTAATAATAAACAGACTCTTTTAGGCCAGAAAAGGAGAAACGTACTATTTCCGTCTATTTTAAATGACACGCTTACTACGCATCCCTCAGTATTGAAGTGCCCCATTCATTGTTGAGTAGACAGTTCTAAACATTTTTCTTTAATTTAGAAACTCATTAATACTTAAACTAGCATATAACAAAATTTGACACCAAACAAAAATAAAAAGACAGAACTGAATCGCCTCTTTATTAAATAGTCACATTTTTATTTTGCATTGTTAAGTAAAAAATAGACACAAAGTGAAATAAGTTACAAATTAAGTGACATGTTTTTTTTTTTAATTTATTAACAAAGGATCTACTTAGTTATACTTACTGGCTTAGTATCTAATCATGAAAACGATTCCTACCCTACCATTGACAACAAAATATATGACAATGAACGCTTAACCTAAAGTATTATAATCGAAAATCATAAAAATGGCCAATTCTTAAATCACATTTTTGGCGTTTACCAAAAAACAGGAATTTTGGATTAGGTCACTTCAATTCTAAAGGTGCGATAACTCTTGAAAGAAGTAAATGGTAGGTACCTACTATTAGTCGCGATCGTGCACTAGATTGTTTTCCGGCAAACATTAATCAAAAACCGCTTAATCAAAATTAACTAAAAAATTTTTTATTACATGTTTTTAAAATTATTGGAAGGTACTTCACTACATATGTACTCTACATACCTGTTAAAATATTCATAGTTTGTATGTGAATAGATGTTTGCATTTGTAACGTTAGCCTAGTGGGGAATTAGACGAGTATTGATACGTTTACGATTTAGATATGAACTACTGCTTAGAGCAGATTTCGACAGACACTAGAATAGGGAGTCTTATATTTTACACTATAGTTGGATAATTTACAGAAATTTGATATAATAGGTTAACGTTTTTTATAGTTCAATAATTATATTTAGTTGCGTTATAGTTTATTGTTCACTATAATTAGGCATCGTCATTATTTCTGTTAGATTTATTATGTTAAAAAATAATTTCGTATTAAAAATAATAATGATAGGGCAGTATGAAAACAAATTGCAAATAAAACCATTTAAAAATATATAACATTCGTATTTTTCAATATTGTGTATTATACACACATCAAAAGTGTCTAGGGATCAACATATGTGTCTAGGGATCAACATATATTTTTGCAATAACTTTTCTCCTGATTGATATTAATTAAAATTTTCTTTAAGGATTCATCAAATAAAGTGTTTTCGTTTGTCACAGTAACGATAAACCAAGTCACCTTTGCATTAATAAAGAAATTTGCCATTTTCCTAATAAAAGGATTTTTGACATTTGAACCACTAACATTAAAGTTCGAAAAAAAGACTGAAATAACAGTTTTCTTTAAAATTTTATTAGGTAACTTAAACAATTAGTAATCCGTGTTTCTACCGCGAACACTAACAACACAAGAACATCGGTTTGGCATACTCAAAATGAGTTCATCCAAACACGCTGTGGAATGCCCGCCCATGTTCGTTGCAACAACAAAAAAAGGTCTTCTTGCGACTGGATACCCTCCATATTCGGCAGAGCTCTTCTCTGTAGCATATCCCATGCATGCTCAATCGGGTTCAAGTCTGGCGACTGAGCAGGCCAGGGCCAAAGCCACATCTCAATCTCAAGAAATCCGCATAAAAATGCTTGATCCCTAGACACTTTTGATGTGTGTATTTTTGTACCTCATGTAAAGTTAAATGATTCCCAAGAGTCAAAACCGATGTTGATTCAAAATATGAATATCTTTTAATTTTTTTTCTTAACTTGCTTTGTGATTTAATTGCCTCATTGGTCTAGTGGTACCGCCTCGTTAGTCTAGTGGTTAGCGTAAGCGACTGCAGATCAAGAGGTCTTGGGTTCGATTCCCGGGTCGGACTGCTGTTGGGATTTTCTTACAAGAAATTCTTAATAGCAGCCCCGGAGTACGAAAGATAGCGGTGTTTCCCGCCCGTGCCTCGGAGAGCACGTTAAGCCGTCGGTCCTGGTTGTCATGAACATATCTGGCAATCGTTATTAGGAAGCCAGTGCCCTCCAATTAACTGACAACTAATTCAACCTTCGAATTCAGTTCACCCTCAGGATTGCGGAGTTCCGATGCCAGTCGCTCCGTGTAAAAACTGATATTCAGGTAAAACCGGTTGAACTAGTAGCTGACCCCAAATCTTGGGAATAATAAAGGCTAGGAAGGTGATGATGATGACTTGCGTTGTGATTTGATTTAAAGGTCAAAAAAACGCGACATGGTACCTAGCCAGAGCTCGTGAAACTAAGCCTTCTCCTTCTGTGAGGAAGTTACACTTGCAAAAAATATGATAAAGCAGGATCGGAAGAGTTTTAGAATTCTCTCGTTACGTTAGGACCGGCATATATTAATATATAATTATAATAAATGATTATTTGCCTATCTATAGAAATAAATGAAATTGAAGTCATCATCATCATCAGCCCATCGCAGTCCACTGCTGGACATAGGCCTCTCCAATTGCACGCCACTTGGTTCGATCCTTGGCTTCTCGCATCCAGATCCTGCTCATGCCAGCTTCGGGAAAAAAATATCCCCTTATCTTACTCCTCGATGCAATGGTAAGAGCCTTTTTTGCTGATTCTGTACTTGTCGGACAAAAATTGAAGTACTACTTTTAAATTTCAACTAGATGTATATAAAAGTTACACCTGCCTGCCTGCGGCCTGCTTCGTTGGTCTAGTGGTTAGCGTAAGCGACTGCAGATCAAGAGGTCTTGGGTTCGATTCCCGGGTCGGACTGCTGTTGGGTTTTTCTTACAAGAAATTCTTAATAGCAGCCCCGAGTATGGAAAATGGCGGTGTTTCCCGCCCGTGCCTCGAAGAGCACGTTAAGTCGTCGGTCCCGGTTGCCATGGACATCTATGGCAATCGTTTTTGGGAAGTCAGTGCCCTCAAATATACTGAAAACTAGTTCAATCATCGAATTCAGTTCGCCCTCAGGGTTGCGGAGGTCCGATGCCAGTCGCTCCGTGTTCAAACTGATATTCAGGTAAAACCAGTTGAACTAGTAGCCGAACCCAAATCTTGGGAATATTAAAGGCTAGGAAAATGATGATGTATATAAAAGTTATAATAATAAAACAATATTTGTCTGTCTGCATGCTCCGTCTAATCTCTGGAACGGTTGGACCGATTATGACGGGATTTTCACTAGCAGATAGCTGATGATATGGGAAGTACCTTAGGGTACGTTTTGCAGACTAGTTTTGACCTACGCCGTTACCCGTGGTTCTTGTTGAAAAGATACAACATCGACCGCAGGTAACACCGCTGGGCTCACTTAATTATTTATTTATAAACTAAGGAGTGGTATTGCTACTTAAAAATTTGAGTGCCCATTTCATGACTAGATTTTTTTTTCTAAAAAACTACATTCATTACAAAATTTTATCGCAAAAGCATTAATCTCAAATAAATGGCAAGCGCCGTATTTAAAGTTTTTAAGTCGGGGTTTCATAAATCGTTTTATATTCAATAAAATACCATTTATTATCAAATAAAATAATGCTATGCCCTTCAATGGTGAACTATCAAAAAGCATTCCAAAGTATAAAGTGGTTCATGCAATAATGTGTAATGAGTTTAAAGAAAGAAAAAACATGCTTTTGAACTTAGTGGAACTTCTGAATAATTTTATTCAAGGACCTTAGTATGTCACTTCATGAAGACTTCAAGGGCAATAGCAACAAAGGTACTTATTTCAGTCAAATTAGATTACTACACAACACGTTTATAGTTCAATTTAAGTTTGATTTTAAATTCTGATTAAATTGAAATGATTGCTAATTATTACTTAACTTGGACCTGTAATTTTGACTCAAGTAAATCTAGGTTATCCAATTCCAATACAACAAAAGATATCTGAACTCTGAAGAAGTGACTATTACAAATCATTAGTGTTTACACAACATACAAAAAGAGACCAAAAATTATTACTCAATCACATTTATTTATAATTTACTCTTTTCTTCCAATCAAATCCTTTTCAATTTCATCAACTGTTTTTCCTTTTGTTTCATTAAGGAAGAAGATACAAAAAGAAGCTCCTAAAATATTGATTCCTACATAACAGTAAAACACATTGTGGGCCCCCAGAATGTTGGTGATAGGTGTGAAAACTAGCAGCTGAACGAAGGTGAGAAAATAGCCATATGTAGAAAAGATGCCCATTACTTTTGCGCGTATCTGGAAGGAAAAAGTTTTTAGTTTAAATATAAACATGCAAGTTTTCGTATAGGTACATTCTGCTGCATCCGTTAATAAGGAAGTTGTGGTATAGATTTTCTGGTTGGAATTGATATAATTAAATACGAAGTAGACAAACAAAAGAAAACGTCGACTCAACTGTAGGATACACGCTATAGAGAAGCTACGATTGTGTTAAATGTTGATGTTGGGTATTGTTATAGGATGAAAATTTACTCACACACATAAACAGCACCTTCGTACATTTCACAAAACAACACAGAACAGGACAACAATTCGGCAAACACTTACTTACTTACTACCCTACTCTAACTTGTGCACTCTTTCCCATTCTGGCACTGTACCTATTGAAAACAAAACATTACTATAATATTCCTTACATAATAAGATATTATTTATTATAGCTTATTATATTTGTTTGTTATGTCAGTCAGACAGCGTTGGTTACCAATTGGTCTGTGCGGTACTATAATAATAATAATAATAAATTAAATAAATTCGATAATTTCCGTTTCTCAGAATGGATGTAGAAGTGGGACCCGTGGCACTAAAGAGCTCCTTATAATAGACATGACCATTAGCCAGCAGGTACGTCGTAATCGTAAGAGCCTGGCGACATGCTGGATAGATTACAAGAAGGCTTATGACTCCGTTCCTCATACATGGCTTTTAAGGGTGCTGGAGTTGTATAAAATTGATACAACTCTGTGCACTTTCTTGAAGTCGTGTATGGGGCAATGGAGAACAGTACTTCGCTATCCAGGATGTCGGCAGTCTACGATGAACGACGTACTTATAAAGATCGAGCGGGGCATCTTTCAAGGTGACAGTCTGAGTCCCTTGTGGTTTTGTCTAGCTTTGAACCCTCTCAGCACTCTATTAGAGGGTTCAGGGTTAGGCTATAGGTTGCAGAAAGATGATCAAGTTATATCTCACCTCCTTTATATGGATGATTTGAAACTGCTTGCCCCCACTAAATTACAATTGACAGCGTTACTAAAGGTCACTGAAAACTTTAGTAATTCTATCAAGATGGAATTTGGTGTAGACAAGTGTGCAGTCATGTATGTAAAGAAGGGAGTGATTGTGGAATCTGAAGGAGTAGAGCTTTCAGATTCCACAAAACTTCGATCTCTTTCTGCCACCGAAACCTACAAGTATCTAGGTTTTTCGCAGTCCTTGGGAATACCAGAATCTGACGTGAAACAAACGTTGCGGGAACGTTTCTTTGGCCGCCTGAAAAAAGTACTTAAAAGTCTTTTATCAGGCGGTAACAAAGTGCGGGCCTACAATAGTTGGGTCATGCCGGTTCTGATGTATTCCTTTGGTATACTTAGATGGACTCAGACTGAATTAGATGCCCTTGACAGGAGAGTCCGTACATTGCTGACTGCATTCCGAATGCATCACCCACGTTCATCGGTTATGAGGTTGTATATCCCGCGAAAGTTTGGGGGTCGTGGTCTATTAAATATCAAGACCCTACACAATCGCGAGATATACAATCTTAGAGAATATTTTCTCCATACTGATGTGGGCGTGCATCGCAATGTAGTTGCAATGGATACCGGACTGACTCCGCTCGCTTTGGCTAAAGAGAATTGGCGCAAACCTGTAGTACTTGGTACTGATGATCGCAAGGAGGTATGGAAGGGCAAAGAACTTCATGGTCGATTTTATCGGGCCCTAAATGGGCCTGATATAGATTTTAAAGCATCTACGTCCTGGCTACGGTATGGTGATCTCTTCGGAGAAACCGAAGGTTTTGTCTGTGCGATTATGGATGAAGTTATCATGACGAATAACTATCGGAAGTATATCCTGAAGGATGGTACGGTCGACATCTGTCGGGCATGTCACCGTCCTGGAGAATCTATTAGGCATATTATTTCTGGTTGTTCTCGGCTTGCTAACGGCGAATATTTACACAGGCACAACCAAGTAGCCAGGATTGTACATCAGCAACTTGCCCTGAAATACAAACTTGTGAGTTCAGAGGTGCCATATTACAGGTATGTGCCCGACCCAGTTCTTGAGAATGGTCGTGCTACATTATATTGGGATCGATCTGTTATCACAGACAGGACTATTGTTGCCAATAAGCCTGATATTGTGGTGATAGATCGATTAGAGCGCCGCGCAATGATTGTCGATATTGCCGTTCCTCATGACGAGAATCTCGTGA
The DNA here is from genome assembly GCA_949125395.1 of Diaphora mendica. NCBI lineage: Eukaryota > Metazoa > Arthropoda > Insecta > Lepidoptera > Erebidae > Diaphora > Diaphora mendica. The sequence goes on from OX421319.1 coordinate 7,209,148, forward strand.
AAGTCGAAAAAGAAAAACAAACAAATAAAATATTTGGATTTATCTCACGAGATTGTCGATATGTGGAATGTGGATTCGGTGATCATTGTTCCGATAGTCGTATCTGCTCACGGATTGATAGCCAAGAGCCTCGACCAACATCTTAGGAGGCTCACGTTAGGGAGCTGGATCAAGGGTCTGATGCAGAAGGCAGTCCTCCTTGACACGGCTCGAATTGTGAGGAGGTTCCTGTCTCTGGAGCCCTAACCACCGGTTTCTTGGTCCCTGTACCCGAAGTCGGTGGTCTACTATTTTTTATATTTTTAAATGTATTTGTTTTTATATGTATATTTAAAAATGTAAATAATATGTTATATAATAAGTTTAATAAAGAGAATAATAATAATAAAAGCCTTTATTCGCTGACCTTTTAACTTACATGCTATTTTTATAAAACAGTAGTATTCTTAAGTCTAATTTACCTAGCAAAATATAACAATAAATTTATTTATTAGCAACCACTTTGGTCAGGTTGTCTGTCGACATAGGCCTCCCCCAATTGTTTCCACGTCTCTCTATCCTTGGCAGACCTTCTCCATCCTTTTGGTAAATCGTCCTCCCATCTTCTGATTTGACCTCCTCGTTGTCTTTTCCCGTTCCTCGGATACCACTCTATTACATCCTTAGTCCATTTTTCTTTGTTAGTCCTCATTATATGTCCAGTCCAGTTCCATTTAAGTTTTCTTATTTTTTGTAACACGTCGCTGACCTTTGTTCTTTTTCTTATTTTCGAAATTGTCCATCGATCCCGTAGTTTTATGTTAAGCATGCTTCTTTCCATGCTGCGTTGACAAACTGCTAGTTTTTGGTTGTTTTTGCTCGTCACAGGCCAAGTTTGACATCCATAAGTAAGACATGGTAGAATACATGTGTTATATAATTTGCTTTTCATTTCCATGGGAATTGTTTCATTTTTAACTATTTCTTTTAGAGACCAATACCGTTTCCAAGTGTTGCATATTCTTCTATCTATTTCTTTAGAATACTGGTCTTTTATTGAAATAAGTTGTCCTAAATATATATATTCATCTACATATTCTATAGTTTCTTGTCCTATTACTATATTTTCTTTTACGGCATTCGTCATCACTTTAGTTTTCACTGGGTTCATTGATAAACCTGCTTTCCTGCTTTCAACATCTAATTGTTGTAGCATAGTTTGTAGTATGCTTGGTTTCTCAGCGAATACTACTATGTCGTCGGCAAATCTTAAATGGTTTAGGTTCAATCCGTTAATATTGATTCCAAAATGTCCCCAGTCTAAGTTCCTGAATATATTTTCTAAGACTGCTGTGAAGAGTTTTGGGGAAAGTGGATCGCCTTGCCTAACGCCTTTTTGAACTCTAAATTCTTCGCCTTGTTGTTCTAGTTGGACTGTTGCTGTGGTGTTTTTGTAAATTTCTTTTACGATTTTTATGTACTTTCCTTCTACTCCTTGGTTTTCTAGCGTTTTCCAGATATAGGTATGACTCAGCGAATCAAAAGCCCTTTTGTAATCGACGAATGCCATATAATACAGTTGTCCATATTCATTGAGCTTTTCAGTTACTTGCTTCACAACATGAATATGGTCGATGGTAGAATAATCGGCGCGAAATCCAGCTTGTTCCCTTGCTTGGTTTTCCTCCAGGTGCTTCGATATTCGTCCGAGTATTATTTTAGAAAACACTTTATATAAATTGGACATAAGGCTTATAGCTCTATAATTATTTATTTAATTTTTGTCACCTTTTTTGTGTAGTAGGATGATGGTTGATTTAGTCCATTGAATGGGTATTTGTTCAGTTGCTACTACTTCATTAAAAAGATGGGTCACATATTTGGATATCGCAGGTAAAGATTGTTTTAGTAGTTCGTTGGATATTTTATCGTCTCCAGGAGCTTTTCCACTTTTTTGTGATTTTATAGCCTTTGTGACCTCAGATTCTAGTATACATGGTATTTCTTCTTCTTCGTAAACTTCCTTTTCTTTTTCTTCTGGCGTTGTTCTGTCTGTCTCCATGTATAAGTTTTTGTAAAAATCTGTCGCTACTTTTGCTATTGATAGTCTCTTTGTCGTAATTTTCTCGTTTTTCTTCTTATTTTTAGTTCTCATGTTGGGTATCCATTGTGTATATTCTTTTAACTGTTTTATACCTCTCTTAATTCCGCCTGTTCTTTCTATTTGTTCTTTCAAAACATCCAGTCTTTCTGCTTTTTTATGTTTTCTTATTGTTTCTTGAATTTTCTTGCTAATACTTGCGATGTTTTGTTTGTTATCTTTTCGTTTGTCTAACATTTCATTTCTCTCTGCCATCAATTTTAATACTTCTTCTCCTAACTTATTTTTCTTAATTTTTTTCGTACTCGATTTGTTTATATTTATAAGTTCCTTTTCCAAAAAATTATACTTCTCTTGCAATGTTTCAGTATCTTTCATTCGATTTAATGTTGTCCCTAGGTCATTCAATATATTTTGTGGTATCAGTGATGTTATTGTCTTGTTCATGGTTGAGTGTATAATATGTTTTCTTGATTTGTTGTTTCTGTCTTGTATAACTCCTCTTACCATTCTATGATCTGTGTTAAAATTTAACTTATTAAGTACTTCAATGTCATTAAATATATGTTTTTCTCTGCTAAGTATGAAATCAATTTCATTTCCGTTCATGTCATTCGGTGCCAACCATGTCCACTTTCTCGACTTTCGTTTTTTGAAGAAACTATTCATTATTTTAAAATTGTAAGCGAAACAAAAATCTATTAGTCTTTGTCCGTTGTCATTTCTGTCACCACTACTGTATTCTCCTAAGACAAATTCATCTTTGTTTGATTTCCTACCAACCTTGGCGTTAAAGTCTCCCATGATAATTATGTTCTTCTTTTGCATCAACTCTGTCATGTCTTCGTAGAATTTATCTTTTTCTAATTTTGTATCTTGTTCTGTGGGTGCATGTACTTGAATAATAGACCATGGTTGCTTAGATTCTGTTAATTGAATTTTAAGTACGGCGATTCTATCTGATATTCCGTGGAAGCTAATTATTTTATCTTTTAAATATTTTTGTACTAGGAATCCCATTCCATATGTACCTTTTTGTTTACCATAAGAATAAAAAATGTATTTATCATATTCTCTTATTTCTTCTCCTATTCTTCTTACTTCACAAAGACCTATGATATCCCACTTTATAGATTTTATAGCTTCTTCCAATTCTTGTAGTCTGCTGTCCGACATTAACGTTCTAACGTTTAACGTTGCAATGTATATATTATTGTTTTTTCTATTTTGATGTAGGAATGTATTTCTGTGCGGTACTATATACGATACTTAATTTAAATTGATTTTTAATGCTTTGACGCTTGATTGAATCTTGCCTGTTTATTTCTATACTACAGATATTCTTTTTTTTATTTATTGTCTGTTTTTTGGGATCCTTGCTTTCTTATTGTTATTTTATTTTTTGCAAAACTTTTACGTGTCGACTGACGTGTTCGTTTCAAAGCTGCAATTTGAAAATCAAAGCACTGTATATTGCACAAGACTCCGACTTATGCTAAGGTTGCAACCTTTTCGGGTCCTTGCCTACTATGGAATATTTTAGTAAACAGTGGGGTATTGTTTTGTTCATTTCAGAGAATTGCTTCTATTTCTTCTTTCCTTCTATTTGAAGGATTATAGAATCAGGCGCTAATATTATATTATAAATGTCGTTACAATTTTATCACAATGTAAAGTGAAGAAAAAATATTCAATTCTAAGGATTAGAACAATTACCACCTTTTCAAAAGGTCAATTTTATAAAAGATGATGTCCTCTTAGTGTTAGATTATTATACAAAGTAAAAAACATCTACGCTAAAAAGTAAAATATATATCCAAAATAATTGTACTATCTGAAAATTATGAAGGAGCGTTGGTTAACACTTACACATACATTAAGGCAGAGGGTGAAACAATAAAGTTGATCTTATTTCTACAAACGTCAGAATAAAAAAAAAAACTATAAACTGTTTAACTTGATATCGGATTTGAAATAACGCTTCTCAGGTGTTCAACGGCGGTTGTATCAATTCAGCTCAAATTCAGTATTCGTCACAAATTGCGCGTAAAATAGAAAATAAAAAACAATTTGTTACATCTCTACCAATTGCTTTTACATTGCAGATTTATAAAAATTGAAATCCGTAAAATTCTATATTTCTTTTTCGTTCGTTTTCGTTTTCAAGTCTATATTTCTTAATGTGTTGTCCCAACTGTATCACGTGAAAAATAGTACACAAATTTTATTTAAATGGCTAAAATCTTCACTTGATATTACACAGTTTTAAGTGCATGTATCTTAAACATTACATTTCTTGAGTCTGTTAAAATGCACACTGCCTGAATCCACACAACACTATCTAGTTAACTAAGATGAGCTTGTACTATGAAAGCCAGATTGACTGATAGAATAACTATTTTTTGTTAATACATACATATTACATTATATTACACATGAATTTCAGCTCATTACTTGCAAAAATAAAAGCAATTAAGTTAAAGCCATTTAATACCTATTTTAGTAAAGTTAGGTCTTGAAGAAAATTATGTAATAATGAACCGTAATTAAAACTCACTAAACAGAAACTTTATGCAGCCTATTATCAATAATAAACACACATTTTAATTTATTTGCAAATACAAAACGTCCTTGTGTACCAGATATATTCTGCTTATTTTATTATTGGTATTACTTTCATTTAGCCTTCGTGTGAAGTTTTCATATCAACATGATACAAACTATTATACCAAAACTTGTTGAACAATCAAACCTCTAGAGAAATGTTCTGAGGCCGAGATACGACTAATCATAATATGCTTCGGTACATCGGATCAAGTTTATTAAAATCTCTAAGCACGAACTGTAAATTATATTAGTGGAGTACTGTGTTGTTCCGCTATTGAGTTATTGTTATTTGTAGACAAAACACTGGAAGTGGTTCAAAGCCTGTTTCTACGAAAATGAATTAAGAATCCGTCATATCTATGGTAACTTTATGGAGCTAAAATTCGTTTGCGGACTACTATTTCCCTCATGGGACTGTAGAAAATATCGTATTAATGTTGTGTATTCTTCGTTGAATACGAAGAATACACAGCATAAATAGTTATTAACTTTTAATGAAAGTTGGAAGGAATGGAGAGAAGGTTACGTGATCATTTTAGCTTTTTAAGATTACATCACATTACAATATAGGATGAGCAGTGACTCCATGGATTGGTGTGACTTTGTTAGATAGCACTGGAGTATGTTTTTGTATGGTTGCATTGGAAGTCACCACAAAGCTTATATCATGCAATTTGTACATTGATCTGATACAGAATGGTTTTATGACTAACACATTGACAAAGCTTTGAAGAACATGCAAACATAAAACCGAATTAAGGATTATTACTTACTTGAAAATTAAACATTTCAGCCATAATAATATACGGCATTGATGAGATCCCACCAGCGTAGGCGAATTGGTACAAGACAATTGCCACAACCGGAATCCAGACAGGAGGTAACTTTCCATATGTTTGTAAAAGCATCGTAGTAGCCAAAGTAGAAAGTGACAGAGCTGCTAATATGAATGTCGATAGCAAAATAGGCTGGAAAGGAAAGATAATAAATCAGTATATTGGCTATTCACAAAGCATTGACGGGATTTTTTAACCGACTTCAAAAAGGTGGAGGTTCTCAATTCGACTGTATTTTTTATGTTTGTTACCTCAGAACTTTGGACTAGGTGAACCCATTTTTATGATTAGATTATTTTTATATTTGAAAGCTGGTGCTTTTTGTATGGTCTCATTTCAATTTCAATTTGGTCTAGTTTTGAAGTCGTTTTATATTTTTGATAAAATTTTGTATTACATAGCTATGTTTAAAGAGTGGAGAATAATTTGACTAAATGAAAAGTAAATGTGTCGAAATTTTCGTTTTTATAAGACTTTAAGCGTAGCTCAGTACTACGTTAATTATATTTATCCTAGCTTGTGTCCATAACCACCCGGAATCTAGTAGAAATACTACCAAATCTACTATCAGAGCCGATTGATGCAAGTATAGGAAGTGTGATAACATTAACTTTTACAAGAATATTGAAATTCACGCAGATATTAGCAATTCTCCTGCCTATGCAGTTCCGTAAAACAAATCTTTAACTTTTTTTACTATTTATTAATCTGATATAATATTTTGATTGTAATCGAAACAAAAGAGAAGAAAAAGTTTTTTTATAAATTTAAAATAATTTAAATTATTAAAATTTATAATTTTAATGAATATTAATAATAAAAAAAAAAATAAAAAAAAAAAAAATTAGAAATAGCGCTTGCGCTGTGTTTCACCGAGTGATTAAGGATACTGGAAGCCCATACCCAAACCCCTCCCCCCATCCCCTCCCCCCATCCCCCTCCCCCCATCCCCCTCCCCCCATCACCCTCCCCCCATCCCCCTCCCCCCATCCCCCTCCCCCATCCCCCTCCCGATCCCCCAAAGGCCGGCAACGCACTTGTGACACCTCTGGTGTTGTGGGTGTCCATGATCGGCGGTAATCGCTTACCATCAGGCGATACGTCTGCTAGTTTGCCTACCTAGTCTAGTAGTAGTCTAAAGAAAATTGTAAAAATTAAAATATTATTTTTTGTATCTCCTATGACACCTATTTTCTAGTGAACTTAGAAATAATAATAGCCTCGACCAACACCTTAAGAGGATTATGTTAGAAGGCTGGATCAAGGGTCTGATGCAGACGGCATGCAGACGGTGCCTTAACCACCGGTTTCTTGGTCGCTGTACCCGAAGTCAGGGGTTTTTTTGTTTTTTTAAATTTCTATTCTGTTTAACTTTTTATATTTAATAATGTGGAGGGAACGAGAGTCATGTCCCTCCAACACAAAGGGAGGATCCTCCGACCAGGCGAGGTGATCATGCCTGGCGGGCCAACTGCCCAACGGTTGATGTTGGGATGTTGTATATATATTAACTGTCGCGAGAACTTTCACTGCGCGATTCAGGATTGGTAATTGGTAGTTTCTTAGTTTCCTTCGTCACTCCGTAGTTCGATGTATCTTCGGTAGATGGCGCTGTAGTATGTTATGTTGTTGTTGCGCTGTATGTGGAGGTCGCCACATCACTCCCCTCCAAGACCGGAGGTCGATACGTTGTTGAGTCAGCTGTCTGTGCTCTGTTGGAGCTTGCCAGTGCCAGGAGTGAGCAGTTCCAGTGAGTCGGAACTGAGTGCCGCAAGTTCCAGTGAGTCGGAACTGAATGCCGCTAGTCCCAGTGAGTCGGGGCTGAAGTCCGCTGATCCCAGTGAGTCGGGATGGTAGGCGGTGGCGGTGCTGCGGTGAGGTCCCCAGTGAGTCGGGGTGGTTGCTGCGTAGTGGCTGGCTGCTGCATAGACGGGAGAGATATGCTCTGCTTACATGAACCGTAGCTGCAGTGTGCTGTGCCTAGACGCTGATGAGGCCGTAGGGGTAAACCAGGCTGGAGCGGTCGCTTCCTGCTTGTGGTGTATCCCTGTTGAGCCCGAAGTTGCTGGCTGGCTGTGAGACTTGCTGTGGGAGTGAACAGGATGGTGGCGTGCTGATGCTGCATCGAAGGCTGCTTCCAATCACGTCGGGGTCACCACTGTGGGGGACAGGTGTAATGTCCCTCCAACACAAAGGGAAGATCCTCCGACCAGGCGAGGTGATCATGCCTGGCGGGCCAACTGCCCAACGGTTGATGTTGGGATGTTGTATATATGTTAACTGTCGCGAGAACTTTCACTGCGCGATTCAGGATTGGTAATTGGTAGTTTCTTAGTTTCCTTCGTCACTCCGTAGTTCGATGTATCTTCGGTAGATGGCGCTGTAGTATGTTATGTTGTTGTTGCGCTGTATGTGGAGGTCGCCACAATAACATTAAAATAAAAGTTCTAAAAAAAGTCCTACGCAGTATTAGGTCGAAGTTATCAAGTAATTGTCATTTAGGCCGCGTACTCGAATTCAGCGGGAGCGGGGCGGGCGCGGGAGCGGAGCGGGCGCGGAGCGGCAGCGGCATGTTCAAATGTATGGATTTATATGGGAGTGTTTTCGAACACAGCGGAGCGGCAGCGGAGCGGGAGCGGGCGACGAGCGGCGGACGAGCGGTGCGTATAGAGGTATTATAGATAGAGTAGGGAAGACATACGGCTGCCGGTAAGCGGAAACGTCCAACGGTTAGAAAGAGAGAGAAGATCGCGGTACCCCATCTGTCTTTCTCTACTGACGCATGCGCAGTAAAGGACTGCTTGTTATTATGATAACCTCGAATAATAAAATAAAATTAACTCTAAAATCTTCTATATATATAAAAGAGGAAGGTGACTGACATAGAGAGAGATCAACGCACAGATCAAACCGCTAAACCTAGAATCCTGAAATTTTGCATGTAGGTTCTTAATACAACGTAAGTGAGCACTAAGAAAGGAAATTTTGAAATTCCACCCCTAATGGGGTAAATCAGGGGATGAAAGTCTGCGTGAATGTGTAAAAGCTAGTACCTTATAAAGTAGCTTGAAGTAATAAAACATAGGTACACACAGACAGATAGGTACCGCGATCGTCTCTCTCTTTCTAACCGAGGAACAGCTGGAGGCCTGGTTCCCCTCCCTGGGTCTGGATAAACACTTCTTCTACTGAACGATTCATCGAACATTTTTGAATTGAATGAATGCTTTTTCGAATGAATATAATAATGATAATAAAAATATAAAGAAAATATGTGTGGTGTATTATTTCATACAAAATCAAGAAAATCTAATAACTTTGAGATATCATACGTTCCTTCCGTATATTAAAATTTAAAAACATGAAATTTGACAATAACCTGCTAGTAAAATATAATAATGAGAAGCACCTAGGTTACTTGTCAACGCTAGATAAATATTATGTTTGCATTTAGATTGCCGTAGGCAGGCTTTTCATAAGCAGAAATACTAAATGCAATCAAAAAAGTGTAATTGCCAAATTTCATGTTTCTAAATTTTAATGTTCTGTACATTAAAGTTTAGAACGGGAGGAACGTAGGTTTTTTTTTTTAAATTGTCCACACGCCCCATTTTTTCTTTACATTTTTATTTCAGTTATTTTTTAGTTTAACTATATGATAATATTATATTATACTCATTATAATTCATAATATTTAATTAGTATGTTAAATAAAGTCATATTAAAATGTTTCATTCTTCAAAATTTCAAAGTACGGAAGGAACGTATGATATCTCATAGTTATTAGACTTCCTCGATTATGTATGAAATAATACACCACACATGTTTTCTTTATACTTTTATTTTCATTTTAAACTTATTCGAAAAAGCATGAATTCGATTCAAAAATATTCGATGAATCGTTCAGTAGAAGAAGAGTTTATCGGTAAAAAGTATTCGAAGTAACGTTCAGACGACTTTCCATTCATTGAACATATATTATGAATCGTACGGCTCCTCTGCTCTATCTGTAATATATCTATGGCGGTGCGCACCAGTGTCGCGGTGTCAGCTAGGGATGGAATAAAATAGCAATCACCTGTGATTATTGATTTTTAATTTTGTCAAGTTTGTGATTTTTCCAAATTTATTTACTTATTAAAATAACAATTTTAATTGTTAATTAAAAAAAAACATTTTATTCATCTTTATTACTTGCAATATTGTTCGAATGGTTGTTTTTTTTGTTTTTAATTTTATTTTGACAGGAACGTAAATATTACAAAAAAAAAAAAATTAAATTCTATGTATAATATGTATGTATTTACAAAAAAAAGTATTTATGTATTTATATTAGTTATCTAGTACCCATAACACAAGCTCTGCTTAGCTTGGGACTAGATGGCGTTGTGTGTTATATGTCCGAAAATATTTTTATTTTTATTTGACGAGCGAGCGACAAGCGTGTGACGAGCGGCATACGAGCGGGCGCATTTACGTAAAGGATTAAAATGGCTTTCCAACTGCTGCAAAATGACTTTTTCAAAAATTTTACTAATAGCCGGTAAGATTGAGATTGGCCTAAAGTTACTTGGTTCGGTTGTACAACCCTTCTTGAATAAAGGTATTACTTTACTATACTTCATCAGGTTAGGAAAAACCCCAGAATCAACACATCGATTGAATGTTATTGCTAGAAATGGTGCTATATCAATTATAATAGTTTCTATTAATTTAACTGAAATCCTCCATAAGTCCCCTGTTTTCTTAGAGTTAAGAGACTTAAACGTTTTTATAATATCTGTGGGGTTTATGTATTCAAATTTAAATTGATTCTTACATTCATTTACATTGGCCCTTAACAACAGTTTAGACCCGGACGCACAAGAATTCAAGGTACTCGTTGTACTAACTGGTACACTTGTGAAAAAGGTATTAAAAGATTCAGCTATGTCTAAATTGTTTGTTATAAACCTATTATTGATATTTAATTTTAAATCATTATCCCGAGGTTTACAACGTCCCGTTTCATTATTAATAATGTTCCATGTAGCTGTTATTTTATTATTTGAAGACTTAATTTTATCACTTATATACAAAGACTTCGCCACACCACAGGCTCTCCTAAAAATTCTTGAGTAATTTTTTACATATTCATGAAATTTTGGGTCAAAATTACCCTTTTTCACAGCATACAAATCATACAGCCTTTCCCTACTTTTGTATATTCCTGTTGTCGCCCAATCACAGAACGTCATTTTGGGCCGTTGCATTATTGTTTTTGTCTCAAATATACTGGTAAATTCGATTTCTATCATGTTGAATAGGTAGCCGTAAAGCTTATCCGGATCCCTTTGAGTCCAATCTAAATTGGAAACCTTATCCTTAATGTTATTACTAAAATTTAATAATCGGTTACTAGTAATGGGCCTGCATATGGTTTTGTTTACTTTATTTTCTCTCATACAAGGCAATGTAACAAATTGCCCACAGTGATCAGATGTTAAATCACTTAAAATTGACCTATTTAAATATTCCCCATTGCAAAAGATGTTATCTAAGCAAGTTGCCGAGTGAGAAGTAATTCTTGTGGGCTCAGAAAATAAGTGATTCAAGTCAAATGATTCAAATAGGCTTACTAATCGTATACTGATAGGACACTTTTCTAATAAATTAATATTAAAATCTCCACAAACTACCAAAATCTTACTACTGACACATAAACGTTTCAATACTTCTTCCATAACTATCTCAAAAATGCTAAAGTCACTCTGTGGTGGCCGATACACACTAACTACGATATGGTGTTCCAGTTCTACACAAGAAAGCTCTACAGTGCGCTCAGTAGACAAATTTACAATATCTTTCCGTTCTTTAGACTTAATACTATTACGAATAAATATTAAGGACCCTCCATGGATTGACTTCTTTCTTACATACACACTTCTAGCAGAGTAAAGTTCTTTATCAAGAATTAACTGGTGAGCCTGAAGCCAGTGCTCTGTGATGCAGAGCACATCGACATTATGTTTATCAAAAAATAATTCTACTTCTAAGTCTTTCCGAGATAATCCTTGAATATTTTGATGTACTATGTTTATGGTCATTAATTTTTTCACTTTATTGATACAATTTTTATTTATTTTTAGATTTCTACTAACAATACTATTATTGAGTAAATGATTTGATATGCAAGAGATAGGCTCTTTTGTCTTAGTAATTAATTTAAAGAATTTATGTCACCATGTGTGGCCAAGCTATTGCCTGAATTAATATTAATAAAGTATTTATTTAAAAAAATATTTTAAAAATAAAGTCATTATTAATTAGCTCAGAAGGAGCAATATGTGAAGCCAAATGTTTGGCTACAGTGTTCTTACATACTAAGGGGGCTATAGTGTTCTTACATACTAAGGGGTGCTCTATAGGAGCTGTCAGGTTAGCCAAGTTCTTGGCTGTTATACTAAAATAATATGATAGCGAAACAGCTATTTGTCTTTTATAATAATGGGGCAGATAATAACTATCTGTGTTCAAAAAAACATTATCATAGACAATCCTATTAATGTCAATTAAATGAAATTTATGATAAAATCTACCATTAATTTGGCTTGTCAAATTAAACATAGTCAATAGTCATGTTTAAACTAATCCTAATATTTTTTTCGTGTTGAGACAACCCTTTGCTAATGGGCAGTGTAAATAGTACTATTTTATTTGCATTGAGTTCCGATAATTGTTCAAAGTATTTTATAAATGTTTTTTTATTTACACTACCTCTATTGCCACTAAAAATTATGAGACTAGTATTTTTGTCAAAAGTTGCACTAATAGCATTTTCTAGAATCCTATTATATGCTAGGTTTGGCATACAGAAGTTGCTAAATGCATATTCTTTATTTGAGTTTGTCATTAACATACCTAAACCTTTACCAATTTCATCGCTAAACATTATTACATTACTATTGGTACAGTATAATTGATGTTGAATAGTTGTATTGCTATTCTGTAAATTAACTACACTCTTGTTATTTGCTGCTCTAGGAGCACATGTTACAGGTAAACTGTCTAAAGAACTTTTGTGTTTACAATTACGACTAATCAAGATTTTTTAAGGTTATCAGGCTTAGGTTGTACGATTTTAGAAAAATAAATTTAATATACTAATTTATGACGCTTTTACATATGTAGATATTATGATTATATAAAATATTATCAAACAGTCGTTTTCACTAATTATTTAAAATACTAATATTTTTTTTTGTGAAATCTGTCATCCATATCAAGCTATATTTTACGAGGTATTGTTTCTTATAACACATCACTAAACCGCTCTAGCGCCCGCTCTTAGCCCGCTGGTTTGAAAACGGGTTAGCGGCCCCGCTCCGCTCCCGCTGCCGCTCCGCTCCCGCTCCGCTGCCCGCTGAGTTCGAAAACGCGGCCTTAAAGATTATACTGGCAAGCGTGACACTTAATCGAGTAATCATACGCCAAAAATGCCTTACATCATTTTGGAAAAAAGCTCTTACACTGCTAAACCCGTTTGAGAGCTACGATGCTACAGAACGACACACACACACAGACAGACAGACATCGACGTCAAACTTATAACACCCCTCTTTTTGCGTCGGGGGTTCAAAATGTAAATAATATGTTTAATATGAGTACTAAATTTCGTAGCTTCATTAGTGTGTGTCTGTGTATCTCAAGAGACTTAAAGCAAGGAGAAATATGTGCTGGGTGCTTTTGATTCATCATTGCATTGAGAGTTTAGACATTAAGCTTAACATAGATTTAATCAGTATCTTAGTAGTAGTACAGAAAAGTAGTCGGAAATGATGAAAGTGTTTTATTTACACACTTTCATAATTTCCTACTACTCCTCGCTACTTTTTAGTATGTAAATGTTAGGTAATTTTGAACAAGAGTCTTACAAAGTATTTAATTGAAGTACAGCTTTCCATTTTCTAGACAAAGGATTTTACCTTTGTTTTGGTAATCAATTTGGATTACGGCGTCGGCTACCGGAACTAATTGTTTCGTAGAAGGACACCATGGGTACAGTTCGGTAAACACATTTTCGTCTTGCTTAAATCCAGAAAAGCAAAAAATAACAGATGTTATAGCATATTTCCTGTTATTTTTACTAATACATATATTTCTTGTATATAATAAATGAAACAATGAAATCTATCCTCGTCAAAAGAACCGAGTTTCAATCAATATGTAATTTAGTAATTATGATGTAGACTACGCTACGACTAAAATATATCTTCAAAAAATTATTAAATTTATAATAAGTACACGATGGTTTCAATAATAATTCAATATATATCTATGCAGTGTTGTGCAATTATTATTATTATCATTTTTTATGGAATAAGCGGGGCAAACGAGCAGACGTATCGCCTGATGGTAAGCGAACACCGCCACCCCGCATGTACTCCCGCATCACAAGAGGCGTCGCAAGTGCGTTGCCGGCCTATGGGGGATGGGGTGGGGGGAGATAGGGGGAGGGATTGGGGTATGGGCCTCCGGTATCCTCACTCACTCGGAAAAACACAGAGCAAGCGCTGTTTCACACCGGTTTTCTGTAAGGCCGTGGTATCACTCCGGTTGATCCGGCCCATGCATGCTGAAGCGTGGCTTTACCACGGTATTTAAAAATAATTGTTTTTTTTTATAATATTCCATTTTCTTAGGTATTTTAATTAATACTAGCTTTTGCACGCGGCTTCGCCTACGCAGACTTTCATCCCTTGATTTAGGGGTGGAATTTCAAAAATTCCTTTCTTAGTGCTCACTTACGTTATATAAAGAACCTACATGCAAAATTTCAGGATTCTAGGTTCAGCGGTTTGGGCTGTGCGTTGACCTCTGGGTATGTCAGTCAGTCAGTCAGTCACCTTCCTCTTTTATATATATAATAATAATAGATTACAAACATTTATTTGCACATCATCTAAGTTCGCAGTTCAGTAACTGTGCTTAGTAATTTATATAAATTATATTACCTTTCGGCCCAATTTTTCCACACAACTCATAGAGACGATGGATGCAAGGATTGTTACTGCAGGTATGCTGAGTGATTGGGCTTCAGGGTTAACGGTTACTCCGGAAGCCGCCAAGATAGCAGGCGTAAACGTCAGAAGCGCAAAAGTTCCACTGAGAGTGCGTGTTGTCATCAATGCTATATTTAGAAAACATCCACGACGCCATGCTTTATTATTCCCTGAAATTTTAAAATAATATGTGGTTTTCATAATTATCTGTTAAGAATAAATTAAATATTTCAGTCACCCGAGCTTTCAGACTAAATAGAACTTGTACTATGAAAGCTAGAGTGGGTGATAAAACAGTATATACTTTTTCTGTGAATACATAATTAATATATCATACATAGAAAACATTCAAACTCTAATATTTGCAGATCATACAAACATTTGGTTCAACTTAGGAATCAAACCCAAGGCCTCAAGCACAGGAGTTGCATACGGTACCACTGTGCCACCGAGGCACTCAAAAATAAACAACGAAGTCAAAAAGTACGTGAAGATAATTAGGGATATGACTTAATTATCATTAAATATGTCGAGTTTAATTTATTGTAATTATTTATGAGTGATACTACTTTACGAGTCTTATTAAAGCTAAATGGTTTTACCCACTCGAGTGTTTCAGGGGCAAACGGTATTAGGAAAAAGACTTGAGAAAAATGACTGGCAGCGGATGCCTAGCCAATAGGCTATATATAATCACGCTACAACTAAAAGGAGCGGAGTATCAATAAAAAAAAATGCAAAAGCAGCAACATTTTTAGAGCTTCCATTGCATGAACGGTTAAAGTTTCTCAAAACCAATGTATTAACAATTGTTCCCCTTCAAAAGTTCTAACAAGTAAAATTTTAACAAAATAAAAACTGACTTCAAGGTTCGACTCGATTTCTTTTGGATGCCATTATCAGATCTTAGTGTCCTTATCATGGTACCACCGTTGGGATATCTCCTTTCCATTAAAAATAGTCATCAAAATCGGTTCACAAACGACGAAATTATCCCTGAACACAAATAAAAAATATATACGGTCGAATTGAGAAACCTCCTCCTTTTTTTGAAGTCGGTTAAAAAGTCCGCGACACCATAAATTTGTCTATTTTTAAGGTTGGCTCTTCATAACCTTTTTATGAGATACTTTGTTCGCGTTGTTATTACTTTAAGCTACGGGCAATAGGAGACGCAGACGAGGTTGCGTGGATCAGCTAGGAATTTAATGCATGCGTGTGTCTAGCCATACATCTACATGATAATATCATGTAACGAGTGTCCGAAATATTTATTTATTATTTATTTATAATAATGGATTCATCTAGTTCAATATAAGATTATAATTTCAGGGATACCTTCAAGGTAAATTATCAATTTATACTAAAACACAATTTCATGATGATTTACAATTTAAAAAGTTAAAACACACAATTTTTAGAAAGTCAGCACTAAACTGACAAAAGTATTATTTTACAAAGGTATTCAACAAGTATATAATGGGATTATAAGGGTTAGGATTACATTTTAGAGTGTTAATCTATGTTAATTAGTAAGTACATACAGGTTTTAGAAAAGCAACTGCGGTAGAGGTGGTCGTTTGCGCCTTTGTTCTTAGCAAAATATTTTCTTTAAACATATACGACAAAGTTGTAACATAGACAACCTGTATTACCTAAATATAAACTTACATATTTTAATATTATTCTTTCCAAAGGTGTATAGATATAATTCATGATTTATTAAAATGATTTAAAATAAGAAGTAGTTTAAGTCGTGTCTGGTATACTTTATAGAACGCAGAGGTACCTAAGTTATCTGATTGTAAATGCTATCACCGCCCATCATTACCAGATTGGTCTCCAGAAATTACAATAACTCGATGAAATGTACAATCAAGGAATTTTCGGTGAAAATGTTAGGGGAAATTTAGAAAAGCAAAATTAAAATTGTAACAAATTTAAAGAGACAATTATAATCATTAGGGTAAAAATTGAGAAGGTTTATCATAATAAAGCATTAAAGATTTTACTTTATTGAATGAAGCAATGTAGTTAAAACACGAGTCAACGAGAATAAATTCGTAACCAAATTGATAACAGAAATAGACCAGATGTAAAAACAACACAGATAAAGACCGCATTATTAGTCACAGTCTAAAAGATACAGTGTGTCTATTATATTACTTACAAATATTTAAATATGTTATCTTCGGCAACGACTTGTAAATATTCTCTTCATTTTTCATATACTCAATTTCTTTTTGTATTATTTTATTCTTAATATCAATTCCTCGCAATTTGCACAACGTTGAAGCAGCTTGCTGAAAATAATAATTAATTTTAAGCCACGTACCTAGTTTTTTTTTTTTTTTTATGAAATAGACCGGCAAACGGGCAGACGTATCACCTGATGGTAAGCGATTACCGCCGCCCATGGACACCCGCAACACCAGAGGCATCACAAGTGCGTTACCGGCCTTTGGGGGACGGGGGGGGGGGGAGATAGAGGGAGGGTTTGGGGTACGGGCCTCCGGTATCCTCACTCACTCGGTGAAACACAGCGCAAGCACTATTTCACACCGGTTTTCTGTGAGGCCGTGGTATCACTCCGGTCGAGCCGGCCCATTCATGCCGAAGCGTGGCTCTCCCACGGTTCTTCTAGTTCCCACGGTAGTTCTAAGGATTTTTAAGTTCCCTTGTTCTTGTAAATGACAAAAGCAGGTCTTTCGTACAATTTTCTTGGGACACAAGATTCAAGAAAATTTAAATAATAATAATTATCTTTGTGTATTTTTTCTGAAAATCACTAATTAGGACTCATTTGTGCTTGGAGCAATCATATTAAATTGTTACATAAATTGGAACGAAACCTACCTTCATTTATATTGATTTATTCCTACATAAATTATTCGAATTGAAGATCTTATCATCAAATTTATAAAACTCACATCAATTAATCCTTTCTTGACTAAAAAAGCTGGTGACTCAGGAGCAAATAACATTGCCACTGTTGTCGTTATTGGTATCCATACTGATATCCATAGTACCACATAGTAATTCAAATAGAACCCTATAGCGAACATTATTAAATACCCCGTGTTTTGCATCAACACCAATAGCGATCCTAGTATACCTCTTATATTGTCTTGACTTATTTCTCTAACATATGTAGGTATTACATTGTAGCAACCTCCGGCTGAGAGACCACCAAAAAATCTCCCTATTAATAAACTAGCTGTAGTTGACGAATATATGTTGATTATCCAACAAAACTGCAAAAGAAAAAATATTAATTTATATAAATAACTTAGATTTGGTGTTTGATTTTAAACAAAACTACGACCAAGCATTTCATTTGAAATCTGATGTATTGGCCAAGAAGAATCAATTTGACTAAACGACCTTGATTAAATCTTACGAACATATTCCAAAATGCTTTAGTAAATATTGGGAGCTGCAATTTAGTTCTATTTAGGGTTTACTAGAAAATGGCTTTTCTTTGTTTTCATATAAATATTTATGCATCAAAATCATTCGATTACTAATTTCGTATAAGAAGTTATAGCCCAGTTGTGCTGTAGGGACTCAGCTATCGAAATTATAATTTTGTATACATAAACAAATTTTAATTACAAACTGTATTATTATAACTATTAAACATAAAAATACCGATATACGCAAGGCAAAATGTTATTATGGTGATAGATTTTGATTCATCAATTGTAGTATTTAGTTAATTACTACTTTCTATATTTACTTACCGCTTGCAAGATTGCTATTATTAATATACTCTTTTTCCTACCAATTATATCCACTAAGTACGCAAACATTGGTACTCCGAAGCATGCTGCTATAGAAATGAAGCTTGCCACTAATGAAATTTCTCTGTCCGTTAATGGCTGTCCTGCGGGAGATTCTGGTGATTTTAAAGTTTGCGTCATAGGTGCTATCCAGCCATTTAGCATGCCATTTGTTAGGAGTGTAGTGTTAGCTGTAAGGAAGAAGTATAATAATAATATTAGAACTTCATAGACTTATATGAGAGGGATTTAAATATTTTAAATGTACTTATGTGATGTGCTGACAGGAGTTACCATTGCCTCCGCCGGGTCCCGGTAGAAGGGGTAGACCCAAGAAGTGCTGGGTTGACGTCGTGACATGCGTGCTAATGGTCCCACTACCAAGGATGCCGAAAACCGAGCTAAGTGGAGAAGTCAGAGCAGGAAAGCCAAACCTGGGCTACAAAGTGTTAGGTTTGCAAGCAACCTTGAGGATGATGATGATGACTCGTTCATAAGGTTACTGAGCATATAACTTAACTTGATTGCACTGATAGCGTAGTGGTTTAAGGGGTCACTTTGCCACTTTCTCCTGCACATATTGTGGGTTTAAACCTGACTTTGGACAACAGTTTGTGTGAGATAAATTGTTGTACTAATTCTGGGTGTTCTTTGTCTCCATTTCATATATGTTTATTAAAGTCCCCGCAACACAGGTGAATTCCTAGTGCTAGAGTTATCTTTATAAAAGAAAAACTGATAAACTTACTTAAACAAGAAGTTTGAACTAAAATATGTATGTATCAATGTATAAACTAATTGCTGTGACCAATAATAAGTTAGTATAACATTTTTATCTTTTACGCTTTATCAAATAAATATACACTACAGCATTAGTTTTGCGTCATTGCAAAGTTCAAGATCAAGCATGTGAGCGGTAATGTATTCTTTTGTGATAATACGTGAACCAATTGCCGTCTAATATATGTGAGCTAAGAAATGTTATCAGTATCGTTTTCTATGTTATGACCTTTGTCTTCGACTGTAGTGATTATTTAAGTATGTTTCAAGCCGTTTTTTTACAAGCACTTCCTCATAGTTATGTTACACTGATAAAATTGATACGAATACACTATAAATAAAATAATATACAGGCCATAATCTTTGTACATTGACACGTGCTTTACTAAAAACTATTGTATCATATAAATTAAATTATTTTAAAGTCGATACTGGCATTTGCATGGAGCTGATTGGCACTAATGAATGACTTAAGCTGGCATAGTCTATGAGAAAAAATAAAAGGAAATCAACAGAGACGTATTTTCACTTCCGATTCGTTTCGTATATAAATATCTGAAGCGATCTTACAATTAAGATAATGGTACACGTTGACTGATCTAGCAGACTTATCAGTAAAGAAAGATTTGTAATATACCTAAGAGATTGCTAGTAAGTACTTTAGTATTTATTCATGAAATTTAAAAAACAACATAATATATTATCTTAAAATTAAATTAAAATACTAGGAAATAATAATAAAAAAAGGAAACAACAATCAAAAAATTCCTCCGCATCATCGCCTTCTGGAAGCGTTCCCAAAAGGCTGGCAGCATTGCCACGTTGAATGGCAATGCTAATTCTCTGTGCTAGAAAAAGGCCGGCCTTCTGGTCACGAGAAGCGTCGACCAGTTGCTAAGCTAGTTGTTTAAACATAGTGCGAGCACTCGGACCCCATGAACCCAGCGTCTCGACCACAAACGGTTCAAAAATATAATTACCTAATAAGTACTTTTATGTAATAAATAAAATATTTATACTCTGATAATTTAAAGATTTTCAAATATTTGTTGTCTACTTATTCTTCATAATTTATAGTCCCTACATCGCTTCCTGCTGACAATAATGTCAAACGTTGAACGGCGCTTTGTAAAATATGTCTCCACCATATTCCAGATGAACGTGTGGTACCCACATTACATTACCGCAACGTTTTTCTATTCAGTGCTACTTGCTACTTATAATACAGCGATCATACGATATGACTACGACGTATAATATAAGAAGTCGGTTAAAAATAACAAAACATCAATAAAATTAAATAAGTAGTACGTTTACATCTAGTAAGTATGTGTTTTATCTGTGATGTGTATATAAGTATGAGTAAATAAGTGCCTTTATATTTATTAAGAATTATTTAATTTTTGTTTGTCTCTACTACGATCTTACTATAATTACATTTCTTATCAATTCTTATCTTGGTTGCTTTGCATGTTGTTTCAGTTTTAAGTATTTACCTACTTAAACACATAGAAACATGCATGTCTTTCTAGGTTTGGTTTGTAAAGTTAAGTTTGAATAAAAAAAAAAAAAAACCTACGTACCTAACTGCTTAATTGTTATATTTCTTTTCAAAATTACAACTCTAACGTAAACGTTTTTAGGTAAAATATTGCCGAGTAAGGTGTTAGAATGACCTGCTACATTTAAGGTGAATAAAAGAGTAGGTCCATTAGTTCTATGTGATCCAAATTGCACCTTGTTGCGTCGGAGCAAGAGTCGATATTTATTTAAATTATTTTGATGAGAGGTTCTTCGTTACCAGTAGGTACTATTATTTATCCTGTGACCTAAAGGTCTTAATAGTTTCCTAAATTTCTTAAGTTCACTGTAATGTTGTGCTTATAACGTAAAACTAATCTCTGTTCGAAAGATAACTTTTAACTCTTATATTCATACACATCTGCCTAGTTGGTCTCGCGGTTGGCGTGTGTGACTGCTGATCATGAGGTCTCAGGTTCGATTCTCGGGTCGGACCAAATGTTTGCATAATCTACAAATATTTGTTTCGGAGTTTGGGTGTTTTCTATATATAATATGTTTGTATTTACAATATATATATATATATATATGTATTTGTATCAGTTTTCTAGTACCCATAACACAAGCTCTGCTTAGCTTGGGACTAGATGGTGTTGTGTGTTAGATGTCAGAAAACATTTATTTACATTATTAGTTTTCGCATTTTTGAGAAAAAATAAATCAATCAGATGAGTTAACTTTTAAGAGGCTTACCACGTCGGGTAATGATATAATACTCAGAGGCTTTATTATAGTTTTGACCTGTATATGCACATGAAAAATCATTGAATACAATAAAGAGTTCATTGGTAATCAAATTATATAAAATCAATGCCACTTTTCGTTGTAATTACGGCTCACCTATCCAAACCAAATGCTTAGGCTTTGTTCGGACTATTTAGTAGATGGTTTATGTGAAGTTTGCACAAAATCGATCGAGCGGTTCTTCATTTATCGACATACTTGCGGGCGGAGCCGCGGGCAATAGCTAGTTGTTTATGAAATTTCGTGGCTTAAATTAAAATCCATAGACTAGACTGACCAGAAAGTTACTCGGTCTGTCAGTCTGTTACGCATATTATTATTATTTTCCAAGAGGTTTAATTAAGAATGTTGATTATGTAATTATTATTTACGTTGTTTAATGCAGCACACAGCACTTAATAAAAGGTTTTGGTGAATTTAATTCTAACTTCATTTTCGTAGTTCTTGTTTTAACGAGTTTGTTATCTGTTTAGTTTTATCTTTATACATAACCATATTTAATAAAAAAAACAATAACAATATTTACATACAAGCGTCAAAAAACTCCTTCACATCTTCGCCTACTGGTAGCGTTCCTAAAGACTGGCAGCATTACCACGTTAAATGGCAATGCAGATTCTCTGTGCTAAAAAAACTTTTTATAAAAAAGAAAACCGACTTCCAAAAAACATCCAACGAAAACTCTCTGCCAAAAAAACACTTAAAAGCGTAAAATAAACTGGTTCTTCATAAATTGCCTATACCTAATTCTTTATTCATTTAAATAGTAGTATTATAATGTGTGCTAGGTACCTAGAATCTGTTTGAAGAGTTTTCGTTGGATGGTTTTTGGAAGTCGGTTTTTTTTTATAAAAAGTTTTTATTTTTCAGTTTTTAGTGCAAGCAATCGTAGGTAAGTAGTACGTTTAACTATTTGATCAAATTTCATCATCAAGAATACAAATTAAGGTCTATACGTACTTGTAATATTAAAATCATCCTCTAATCCCTAACTGTTGAAGAGTTTAACCTTCTATCATCAGCTCACCTAAATAACTTGAAAGTATACGACTGAAGGTCTTTAGATACGTATGAAATTGAAAGAATTATCCTCCAACTCCTAACCGTTGAGGAGTTGTACCTTCCACCTTCCATCATCTGCGTACCTAAATAATTTGAAAGAATACGACTAAAGGTAACATATATACATATGATATTTAAAGATTTGATTTGATTTGACTGCCTCGTTGGTCTCGCGGTTGGCGTGTGCGACTGCTGATCATGAGGTCTCGGGTTCGATTCCCGGGTCGGACCAAATGTTTGTATGATCTACAGATATTCGTTTCGGAGTTTGGGTGTTTTCTATGTATAATATGTATGTATTTACAAAAAAAAAAAAATTGTGTGTTGTCTAGTACCCATAACACAGGCTCTGCTTAGCTTGGGACTAGATGGCTTTGTGTTAGATGTCCGAAAAATACTTATTTATACTTACTTATTTATCCTCTAACTCCTAACCATTAAGGAGTTGTACCTTACATCATCAGCTCATCATCATAAAATGATGACCAGACGCAAATACCGGTGTAACTTTAGAAAATATACGAAAAACATAGTATGTGCCTACAAAAAATGAGGGTTTCCCTCGATTTCCCTGGGATCCCATCATCAGATCCTGATATGCTGGCAATGGGACCACCTCGGAAGCATACCCTTTCGAATACAAAAAAAAAATTCAAAGTTACACCGGTATTTGCGTCTGGTCATCATTTTATGATGATGAGCTGATGATGTAAGGTACAACTCCTTAATGGTTAGCAGTTAGAGGATAAATAAGTAAGTATAAATAAGTATTTTTCGGACATCTAACACAAAGCCATCTAGTCCCAAGCTAAGCAGAGCCTGTGTTATGGGTACTAGACAACACACAATTTTTTTTTTTTGTAAATACATACATATTATACATAGAAAACACCCAAACTCCGAAACGAATATCTGTAGATCATACAAACATTTGGTCCGACCCGGGAATCGAACCCGAGACCTCATGATCAGCAGTCGCACACGCCAACCGCGAGACCAACGAGGCAGTCAAATCAAATCAAATCTTTAAATATCATATGTATATATGTTACCTATAGTCGTATTCTTTCAAATTATTTAGGTACGAAGATGATGGAAGGTGGAAGGTACAACTCCTCAACGGTTAGGAGTTGGAGGATAATTCTTTCAATTTCATACGTATCTAAAGACCTTCAGTCGTATACTTTCAAGTTATTTAGGTGAGCTGATGATAGAAGGTTAAACTCTTCAACAGTTAGGGATTAGAGGATGATTTTAATATTACAAGTACGTATAGACCTTAATTTGTATTCTTGATGATGAAATTTGATCAAATAGTTAAACTTACTACTTACCTACGATTGCTTGCACTGAAAACTGAAAAATAAAAACTTTTTATAACAAAAAAAAACCGACTTCCAAAAACCATCCAACGAAAACTCTTCAAACAGATTCTAGGTACCTAGCACACATTATAATACGACTATTTAAATGAATAAAGAATTAGGTATAGGCAATTTATGAAGAACCAGTTTATTTTACGCTTTTAAGTGTTTTTTTGGCAGAGAGTTTTCGTTGGATGTTTTTTGGAAGTCGGTTTTCTTTTTTATAAAAAGTTTTTTTAGCACACAACTGACGGAGTAATCGGCGAACATACATAAAAAAAAAAAAAAAAAACATACAGTGGAACATAGAACCTCCTCCTTTTTGGAAGTCGGTTAAAAAGGCTGGCCTTCTGGTTGCGAGAAGCGCCAATCAGTTGCTTAGCTAGTTGTTTATAAAAACATAGCGTGAGTACTCGGACCCCATGAACCTAGTGTCTCGACCCCAAACGGTTCAAAAATGTTATTACCTATGACATTTACACCGTACACGCTTTCCGCAGAAGCTGCAGCAGCGCTAGCATAACCAGCTGAAGGATGAGATGGCGCGAGGGTGTCGACGCAAGTTGCGTCCCACACCAAAGGCTAACCCATCTTCCATGGCAGTAATGACATAATATCTAGTCTCTTGCCATCGTCCCGTACCAGACCAAGACAAAAAACACCATTTTAAATTTACCTATATTAATTTTAAAAAAAAGTTAAACATTACCTGCAAATGCAACTATCCATTGCACGTAAGTTCTTCCTTTCTTTTCTTCCACCTGCACGTTTTCGGTCTCCATTATATAAGTGGTAAAAATTTAACTTTCATTAAACTACTAACACTATTCCATCAACACATATCAAAACATCTGTGTTGCCCGTTCATGATTTGTACTATCACTAATCAGTCAAGAATAATAGCATGGCCTTTATACTTGTAAGTATATAGTTATTTTAGGGTTGTAAACTGTTTTAGCGAAGTAAGATGTCAATATCGATAACAATTAAGTAACCGGTTTATAGTCAAACATTTTAATAATGTCAATATATATGTATGCTGGGTAGGTGGAGCTCGGAGAAAGGAGGCCATTATGTAGCGTGTTTTAACAAATATAAAACCTGTTCATACGTAAACAAACACGAACACACTAGCGAAGAGATGGCACGTTTATAAAAAATATGTTTTTGTACTAGCGGTAATTGATACGATTGGCTAAATTAATTATTGGTCATAGTTAGGTAAAATGTTATTTTCATTTTATGTGTTCAGCATTAAGTGTAATCGCTTGTATGTTTATATATTTGAGCAACGATGTTAATAAATTGTACTGAGTTGAGGATATATTTTATTAAAAACCGAAAGAGTAAATCTTGATGAATAAATTTTAAAAGGCTATGACTTTTGCTTGCACGCCAGTTTCGCTTGTATCTACAACGGCAAAGTTAGCCGCTCATTAAATTGGTTAAATTAGGCTACAGTAGACATCCCCCCAATGTATCCCTACGTTGTCGTCGTGGTGGGGCTTGCGTGAGTCGATGATTTCTGGGGCTATGCCGGTAGAGCCACTCATGCCGGATAGGCCCAGAAGGAGACTCCAGACTAAATGGGATACGAGACGGAGTCTTTAGAGACTGCCGCGTGGGGCACTCTAAACGTCCCTCTGCTTTAGCAGAGGGCGTATTAGAGTGCCAGTAGTTCCGAGAGGGACAGGGGGCGGACGGATCAGGTCTGGTGCAGACCCCGTCCGGCCCAGCCGTAATCCTGAACGGACAGGACCGGTGGCTCTTCGAAGCCACGAGGACGTAAACCTCTATAAAAAGTACCCCAAGCTCACGCTCTGACGCCTGGCAATGAGCTGAATCGCTGGAGGGAGTCCAGTGCCAAGGGCGTCCTCTGTCGGAGGACATTAAACTTCAAAAATTATGACATGGAACAACATAGGAAAAAACCTACCCAGGAGGGTCCTAGACGCGACGCGTCTGGGGAATCCCTCCCGGAGCCAGTCGGCTCCGGCAGCCCCCAATCGTATTATGGGGGGGGCATTCAATGTCACACACGCCCGTCGCCGAGCGTCAAATCCGGCACCGAAATTAACGCGAAGGACGCGGAGAAAAGAAGTGGGGCAGTGTCGCGCCCGTCGAGAAACAGCCGAGGGCAGTTCCGCAAGGCGGACGCCCACTCCTCCAACGAGGAGATTGCTGTGGCTGCAACGCCTGCAGCGGTGGGGCTCCCAGAAGTCGATCCGACTGCTGGGAGCCGAAGACAATCGGAACGCACGCGTTCCAAGTCCGCCGTAGTTGTGGCGAGCGGCAGCGGTCACGGTGCGAGAACGGACGCGCCGGAGCCGATGGACGTGGAGGCAGACCGGAAGCGCGGACGCCCCACTGGCTGTGAGAGTGACATCGCTCAGGCGATGTTGCCTCCGAAGGTGGCAAGCAGTCAGAGGGAGCGATCGCTGACCCCGGTGCCGGCCCCGTCAGGTTCCGCCTTTAGTAGGGCGGGATCCTATAGGCGGGCTCGAGCGGACGGCGAACTCCAAGCGGAGGAGGAGATAGCAGATCTCCTGCTAAAGATCAAGGAGCCGATGGAGGGGGTTTCTGTGCCCCAAACACCATCCTCCATGCAGGAGAGAGCGGACGCGGCGGTGGCTATTATCCACAAGGTGGCCACTAAGTCCGTCAACCTTAAGGGCCCTTTTGTGAGGGCCCTTAAGGACTCCTCCTCTGCCTTAGCGGGAGTCGTCGAATCCGTCGCAGGGGACGTGGCTCGCCTCGAGGCGGCCAACGGCCGCTTAACGGAGCAGGTGGCGGGGCTCAGCGCTCAATTTGCCATCTTTCGGGCGGAGCGCTCTGAGCGTGAGGCCCCTGTCCCGTCAGCGTCTCGGCCGGCACCGGCCCCGGCACAGTCTACATCCCGGCCGGCCCCATCTGCGTCCCGGCCGGCCCTGTCTGAGCCGCGGCCGGCCCCATCTGCGTCCTGGCCGGCCCTGTCTGAGCCGCGGCCGGCCCCATCTACGTCGCGGCCGCCTCCGCCTGCGTCGCGGCAGGCCCCGTCTGCGTCCCAGCCGGCTCCCTCTACGTCGCAGTCAGCCCCTGCTGTACCCGGGATATCCGACGACGTCCTGCAGCAGATGCTGCACCAGATCCTTGTCTCGGTGGGGAATCTGGTGGACGGTCGTCTGGCCGGCCTGGAGGAGAGACTGCTTCCCGCCCCTATTCTTCGGCCGCCGCTCGCGACACCGCGGACGAAGGACGCCTCGGCGCCGACCCCGCTCCCCGTGGTGGGGGGTCGCTTGTCGTACGCGGCGGCGACCTCTGTGCCGGGCACTGCTGCCGCTCGCAAGACGCGGCGGGGGGTGAAGGCTCCAGCCCAGCCGGTTACGTCGAAGACTGGGCCCAAAACGGCGGCAAGAGCTGGAGCGGAATTCCCACCGCTCCCAACTCCAACACCTCTGCCTGGCCCCTCCACATCTGCCCCCTCTAATGAGGGTTGGCAGGTAGTTGGGGGAGCCAAGCAGTCAAAGAAGGCCAAGAAGCGGGCCAAGAAGGCTGCCCAAAAGGCGGCCTCTGGCCCGCAGTCGTCATCGGTGCCAAGGGCCACCCAGAAAAAGCCGCGGAAACTGCAACCGCCGAAAACCGCGGCTGTGGTGGTCACCGTGTCACCGGAGGCGGCTACCGGCGGGCTGTCCTACGCGGCCGTCTTCAAGACGGCCCGGGACTGTCTCGCCGGTGACTATGGAGCGGCAGGTGTCCGCTTGCGCCTCGCCCAGACGGGAGCTCGGGTCCTCGAGTTCCCTGGGGCCGATGGCGCAAAGACGGCGGACACCTTCGCCGAGAAGCTGCGGGCAGTATTTGCAGACACGGATGGTGTCAAGGTCGCCAGGCCTACGAAGTGCGCTGAGTTGCGCATCTCGGGCCTGGACGACTCAGTGACGGCTGATGATGTTCGTGTTGCGATCCGTGAAAAGGCGGGTTGCGGCATGGACAACATCAGGATTGGCACCATCCGCCCCGGTCCAGGAGGCCTTAGCGCCGTGTGGGTGAGTTGTCCCGTGGCGTCGGCCAAAATTTTGGGCGACGCCGGCAAGATCCTCATCGGTTTTGTAAACGCCAGAGTTACAGTTCTGGCGGCAAGACCGATGAGGTGTTACAAATGCCTTGCCGCGGGACACACTCGCTCCAAATGCGATGGTTGCTTTGACTGCAGCGGATTATGTTTCCGCTGCGGTCGACCGGGGCACAAGGCGGCAGAATGCTCTGCTGCCCCTCACTGCCCGATATGTGCGGCGGGTAATAAACCCGCCAATCATCAGATGGGGCAGGGGGGCTGTAAGCCTCCCCGCGCTTCTCGGCAGACGTCGGGGGCTAGCCTAGCGACCCAGGCTGCCTCCGACGTTGCCCATTCGTCAACATTGACGCCCATGGAGGGGGTTGTAGAAACGATCCAGTAATGGATCAAATCTGCAACCTCCTTGTCCAGACGAACCTGAACCACTGTGCCGCGGCGCAGGATCTCTTCCTGCAAACCATGGCGCAGTGGTCGATCGGTGTTGCCGTAGTCGCGGAGCCCTATTTCGTTCCTCCCCGTCCAAATTGGATGGGTGACTGGGACGGCTCCGTGGCAGTCGTCGGTTCCGCGGCGGCTCATTCCCCGCCCTTGTCGCTTAGAGACAAGGGCTCAGGATATGTTGCCGCCGAGTGGGGGGGGATCACCGTTTACGGTGTTTACTTCTCCCCCAACCGGAGTTTGAGCGACTTCGAGGTCTTCCTTAACAGCTTGGAGACCTCGATGCGGCGATTAGCGTCTGGGCACGTCCTCGTGCTGGGGGACTTCAACGCAAAATCCATTGCGTGGGGGTCCCCCAGGACGGACGCCAAGGGCGAGGCCGTCGAGGAGTGGGCGGCTTCGGTGGGCCTCTGTTTACTAAACAGAGGCTCCACCAATACGTGCGTGCGACAGCAAGGGGGGTCGATAGTGGACCTTTCGTTTGCTACCCCTGCTGTTGCCGCACGAGTAAGGAACTGGTGTGTCCTGGAAGAGGTCGAGACGCTCTCGGATCACTTGTACATCCGATTCGAGCTCTCCCGGTCCCAGGGCCCCAGTAGGGGTCACATGGCGCGGCATCCTTCCCGCTTTCCGCGGTGGGCTGTTGCCAAGCTGGATAGGGACCTACTAGAGGAGGCGGCCATTATTCAATCTTGGCTGTCTCCGCAGGCCCCAACCGAGGAAGTCGGCGTGGACGTAGGGGCTGGCCGTTTTCGCGATGCGGTTACGCAAATTTGCGATACGGCCATGCCCCGCATCCAAGGTCGTCGGCCTCCTCGGAAGGAGGTCTACTGGTGGTCCCAGGAGTTGGCGGACCTCCGTGCGGCCTGTACTCGTGCCCGGAGGTCCTACACCCGTAGCAGGCGACGCCACCGTGGAGACGGTGGCGGGGACCAGCTTCATGAGGAGTACCGCGAGGCGCGGAGGACTCTGAAGCTGGCCATTTGCCGCGCCAAGGAGGAGAAGAGAAAGGAGATGCTGGAGGGTCTCGACCGTGACCCCTGGGGTCGCCCATACCGTGCGGTGCGTCAGAAGCTCCGCACGTCGGCCCCCCCCCTTACCGAGACTCTCCAGCCCAGCTTCCTGCAGGAAGTGGTCGAGGGCCTTTTCCCTGAGCGGGCGGAGCACACACCCCCGTCGATGGCCTATGCGGTCGGAGACGATGGGGGTAGAGAGGACGACGTGCCGCCCGTTAGGGAATCGGAAGTTGGGGCGGCTGTTCTTCGGATCCGTTCCAAGAACACCGCCCCCGGGCCGGACGGGGTTCCAGCCCGAGTGATGGCCCGAGCCCTCGACCATATGTCGGACCGCCTCAGGGAAGTGTTGGATGCTAGCCTGGCGTCTGGACGCTTCCCTGAGTGCTGGAAATGCGGGAAGCTGGTCCTGTTGAGGAAGCCGGGACGGCCTGCCAATTCGGTCGCGGCCTATAGGCCCATCGTGTTGCTGGACGAGGCGGGTAAACTTTTTGAGAGGATACTCTCTGCCCGCATCGTCCGGCACCTCTGCGAGGTGGGGCCCGACCTGTCGGACGCCCAATTCGGATTCCGAGAGGGGCGTTCGACGGTCGATGCCGTGATGCGCCTTAGGGCCGTGACCGAAGAGGCAGTGAGCTGTGGCGGCGTGGTGTTGGCGGTGTCCTTGGACATCGCCAACGCCTTCAATAGTCTGCCATTTAGCTGCATCAGGGAAGCACTCCATTACCACGGGGTGCCAGAGTACCTTAGGCGGCTAGTGGCAGACTATTTAGAGGAGCGTACCGTCGTGTACGAGGACCGAGAGGGCGTCTGGAGACGGCGACCCATGTCGTGCGGCGTTCCGCAGGGGTCTGTCCTTGGACCACTCCTGTGGAACGTGGGATACGACTGGGTCCTACGAGGTCGTCTCCCCCCCGGGCTGGGCGTAATTTGTTACGCCGATGACACGCTTGTCACAGCCCGGGGGGCGAACTTCCAAGAGGCGGCGCGCCTGGCCACCTGGGGTGTTTCTCTGGTGGTCGGGCGCTGGGCTTACGGGTGGCCCTGGACAAGACGGAGGCCCTACTATTTCATGGGCCCCGTCGTGGTCCGCCCCCCGGCGCCTCCATAGTGGTCAACTCGGTCCTCGTACCGGTTCGGGCCCAGATGAGGTATCTGGGCCTGATCCTCGACGGTAGGTGGCTCTTCGACGAGCACTTCCGACAGCTTGGTCCAAAGCTGGTCGACGCTGCCTCCGCCCTTGGGCGACTTTTGCCCAATTTGGGTGGAGCCAGCGTCGCAACGAGACTCCTATACACGGGGGTTGTCCGGTCGATGGCGCTGTATGGTGCACCGGTGTGGGTGGCGGCTCTGACTGCCCTAAATAAGGCCCGCCTCTGGCGGCCTCAGAGGGTATTGGCAGTC
This sequence comes from Diaphora mendica, assembly GCA_949125395.1. Taxonomy (NCBI): domain Eukaryota; kingdom Metazoa; phylum Arthropoda; class Insecta; order Lepidoptera; family Erebidae; genus Diaphora; species Diaphora mendica. Next base: position 7,239,931 of record OX421319.1, read on the forward strand.
AGAGCCATACGCGGATACCGCACGGTGTCGACCGAGGCGGCGTGCGCCCTGGCCGGAACACCCCCGTGGGATTTGGAGGCGGAAGTGCTCGCCGAAGTTTATCGACGGGTGGCTGAATATCGGGCGGAGTATGGCTATCGCCCTCCGCCCGAAGAGGTACGCGAGTGGCGTGAAGCCGCCCGTCGAGCCACGATGGCTCGCTGGTCGTTCCAGCTGGAGACTCCACGCACTGGCTTTGCCGCCGTGGAGGCTCTCCAGCCGGTCATCCTCGAGTGGGCAGGGCGGCAGCACGGGACCCTTTCCTTCCGACTGACGCAGGTCCTTTCCGGGCATGGTTGCTTCGGGAAGTACCTGCACTCGGTCGCTAGGAGGGAATTGAGTCCTGCCTGCCACCACTGCGACTGCAGTGAGGACTCGGCCCAGCATACGCTGGCGATTTGCCCCGCTTGGGCGTCGCAGCGCCGGGCCCTCACTGCAGTCATCGGAGGAGATCTCTCGCTACCGGCCGTCATACGCTCCATGGCCGGTAGCGACAGCAGTTTTACCGCGGTCGCAACCTTCTGCGAAGACGTAATCTCGCAGAAGGAGGTGGTGGAGAAGGCCCGGGAGGATGATATCCACTCGGACCCAATCCGCCGCCGGCGAACCGGGCGGCGGAGGCGCGCCTATCAGCGCCTCATGCCGCCCTGAGTGTGGCCGCGGATGGTCGGGACGGGCTTTCCCTTCCATCCGCTATAGTGGCCGCCCGCGAGGAGGCGACGTTACGCGTGTGCCGTACGTCGCCTAAATCGAGATGTTAACAGCTGACGGTGCCCGCTTTTATGCGGGCAAGCGCTGGGAGGGGTCCGGACGTGTTAATAACTGCAGTTCCCGGATTCCTCCCTTCACAGGCGCAGAGTGGCACACCGTGTGGTTTTAGTCGGTTCGAGTCCGACACACCGCCCCGCCGCAAGCCCAGGTGGGGTGACGGTCCGAGGGGATTTCCACACGTTAAAAAAAAAAAAAAAGGCTACAGTAGACATCCCCCCAATGTATCCCTACGTTGTCGTCGTGGTGGGGCTTGCGTGGGTCGATGATTTCTGGGGCTATGCCGGTAGAGCCACTCATGCCGGATAGGCCCAAAAGGAGACCCCAGACTAAATGGGATACGAGACGGAGTCTTTACAGACTGCCGCGTGGGGCACTCTAAACGTCCCTCTGCTCTAGCAGAGGGCGTATTAGAGTGCCAGTAGTTCCGAGAGGGACAGGGGGCGGACGGATCCGGTCTGGTGCAGACCCCGTCCGGCCCAACCGTAATCCTGAACGGACAGGACCGGTGGCTCTTCGAAGCCATGAGGACGTAAACCTCTATAAAAATACCCCAAGCTCACGCTCTGACGCCTGGCAATGAGCTGAATCGCTGGAGGGAGTCCAGTGCCAAGGGCGTCCTCTGTCGAAGGACATTAAACTTAAAAACCTCATGACAATGGACAAAAATAGGATTATACCTACCCAGGAGGGTCCTAGACGCGATGCGTCTGGGGAATCCCTCCCGGAGCCAGTCGGCTCCGGCAGCCCCCAATCGTATTATGGGGGGGGCAACCCTTGTCTCACACGCCCGTCGCCGAGCGTCAAATCCGGCACCGAAACAAAAGCGGAGGACGCTGATAAAAGAAGTGGGGCAGTGTCGCGCCCGTCGAGGAACAGCCGAGGGCAGGTCCGCCGTGAATGTCGCGGGTGGTAGTTCCGGTGCGAGGACGGACGCGCCGGAGCCGATGGACGTAGAGGCAGACCGGAAGCGCGGACGCCCCACTGGCTGCGAGAGTGACATCGCTCAGGCGATGTTACCTCCTAAGGTGCCAAGCAGTCAGAGGGAGCGATCGCTGACCCCGGTGCCGGCTCCGTCGGGTTCCGCCTTTTCTAGGGCGGGATCCTATAGGCGGACTCGAGCGGACGGCGAGTTTTTTTTTCTTTTTTTTTTTTTTTTTTTTTTTTTTTATTTAGTAATGAGGTTTTTTAACAATAGTTTCTTAAATGCTAGTCTCGCCAAACTTTGACGTTTGATGGCGAGATGCGCCCTTTTTTACAATAATTATCACTATAGTCCTGTTTGCTATTTATATATACATGCATACACATACATATACATACACCATTATACAGTATTAGTCCTTAACCTAATATTTATAAAATTTAAATGTTCGGCAGTCTAATTATCCAGAAGTACGCTTCGCAATTTCGTTTTCAGCATACCTTTATTTAATTTATTTTTTTGTCTTAATACACTATTTTCATTAAATATTTTAGGTACTAAAAACTTTGACGTACGCTCTCCATAATAATTAGTCACCTTCGGTTTAATAAGCATATTTTCTCTCACACTTCTTGTATTATATTTGTTTGTTACAACTACTTTGTATTCATCACTATAATAATGTTCTAAGGCTATTAAGTACTTAACTTTTTTGTCTATAGGTAAAATTCCGCATATCGAAAACAGTTTATCATAGTCTCCTTTACATTTATCTCGGATTTTATTACTCACTAGGAATTTGATTAATCTTATTTGCAGATCTTTGATACTTCTTAAATAGCTTATAAATGTTCGACCATAAATAATAAGTCCATAGCTAAGAAGCGAATCTGCAAGTGCGTAATATACTACCATTAATGTGTGTCTGTTCAGAGTTCTATGTAGCTGGTAAAGCTTTCCCAATACAGATCTCAGTCTGTCACAAGTATCAGCAACGTGTGGTTTCCAATTAAAGTTCCTATCAATAGTTAAACCCAAATACTTAAATGTATCGACGTAAATCAAAGTCGTGCAATTGCAATTGTCCTTATTCCTATGTAAACATTCATATGTATGTCCAGTTACAAGCGGAGGAGGAGATCGCTGATCTCCTGCTGAAGATCAGGGAGCCGATGGTGGGGAATCCTGAGCCCCAAACACCATCCTCCACGCAGGAGAGAGCGGACGCGGCGGTGGCTATCATCCACAAGGTGGCCACCAAGTCCGTCAACCTTAAGGGCCCTTTTGTGAGGGCCCTTAAGGACTCCTCCTCTGCCTTAGCGGGAGTCGTCGAATCCCTCGCAGGGGACGTGGCTCGCCTCGAGGCGGCCAACGGCCGCTTGACGGAGCAGGTGGCGGAGCTCAGCGCTCAATTCGCCCTCTTTCGGGCGGAGCGCTCTGAGCGTGAGGGCCCTGTCCCGTCTGCGTCCCGGTCGGCCCCGGCCCCAGCCCCGTCTACGTCCCGGCTGGACCCGTCTACGTCCCGGCCGCCCCCGTCTGCGTCGCGGCCGGCCCCGTCTACGTCCCAGCCGGCCCCAGCCCCGGCCCCGGCCCCGTCTGCGTCTCGACCGGCCCCGTCTGCGTCCCGGCCGGCCCCGTCTGCGTCTCGACCGGCCCCGTCTGCGTCCCAGCCGGCCCCGTCTACGTCGCGGTCGGCCCCAGCCCCTGCTGTCCCCGGGGTATCCGACGACGTCCTGCAGCGGATGCTGCAGCAGATTCTCGTCTCGGTGGGGAATCTGGTGGACGGTCGTTTGGCTGGCCTGGAGGAAAGGCTGCTTCCCGCCCCTATTCTTCGGCCGCCGCTCGCGGCGCAGAAGACGAGGGTCACCTCGGCACCGACCCCGCTTCCTGTGGTGGGGGGTCGCGTGTTACGACACGCGGCGGCGACGTCGGTGCCGGGCCCTGTCGCCGCGCGCAGAACGCAGCAGCGGGCGAAGGCTGCGGCCAAGACGGCTGCGGCGCAGCCGACGCCCAAGACGGTGGCAACGTCTGGAGCGGAGTTCCCTCCGCTCCCCACTCCAACACCTCTGCCTGGCCCCTCCACAACTGCCCCCTCCAATGAGGGTTGGCAGGAAGTCGGGGGGGCTAAGAAGTCCAAGAAGGCCAAGAAGCGGGCCAAGAAGGCTGCCCAAAAGGCGGCCTCTGGCCCGCAGTCGTCAACGGTGGCCCGGACCACTCCGAAAAAGCCGCGGAAGCTGCAGCCACCTAAGACCGCGGCTGTAGTGGTCACGGTGTCACCGGAGGCGGCAAGTGGAGGACTCTCCTACACGGCCGTCTTTAAGACGGCCCGGGACTGTCTCGCCGGCGACTTCGCGACGGCAGGGGTCCGACTGCGCCTCGCCCAAACGGGAGCTCGAATCCTCGAGTTCCCTGGGGCTGAAGGCGCCAAGACTGCGGACACGTTTGCTGAGAAGCTGCGGGGAGTGTTTTCGGACACGGATGGTGTCAAGATCGCCAGGCCTACGAAATGCGCTGAGTTGCGCATCTCGGGCCTGGACGATTCGGTGACGGCTGAAGACGTTCGCGTTGCAATCCGGGCAAGGACGGGTTGCAACGCGGAGAGCGTCAGAGTTGGCGCCATCCGCCCCGGTCCGGGAGGACTTGGCGCAGTGTGGGTGAGTTGCCCCGTGGCGTCGGCCAAAGTTTTGGGCGACGCCGGCAGGCTTCTCATCGGTTTTGTGAGTGCCAGGGTAACAGTCCTGGCGGCAAGACCGATGAGATGCTATAAATGCCTAGCATCGGGGCACACACGCGTCAAGTGCGGGAACTGTTTCGACTGCAGCGGTCTCTGTTTCCGCTGCGGTCGACCGGGGCACAAGGCGGCAGAATGTTCTGCCGCCCCTCACTGCCCTATTTGTGCGGCGGACAACAAGCCCGCCAATCATCAGATGGGGCAGGGGGGCTGTAAGCCATCCCGCGCTTCTCAGCAGACATCGGGGGCTAGCCAATCGACCCAGGCTGCCTCCGATGTCGTTCGTGCGTCTACATCGTCGCCCATGGAGGAGGTTGTAGAGACGATCCCTTAATGGATCACGTCTCCAACCTCCTTGTCCAGACGAACCTAAACCACTGTGCCGCGGCGCAGGATCTCTTCCTGCAAACCATGGCGCAGTGGTCGATCGGTGTTGCCGTAGTCGCGGAGCCCTACTTCGTTCCTCCCCGTCCAAACTGGATGGGTGACTGGGACGGCTCCGTGGCAGTCGTCGGTTCCGCGGTGGCTCATTCCCCGCCCTTGTCGCTTAGAGACAAGGGCTCTGGATATGTTGCCGCCGAATGGGAGGGGATCACCGTTTACGGTGTTTACTTCTCCCCCAACCGGAGTTTGAGCGACTTCGAGGTCTTCCTTAACAACTTGGAGACCTCGATGCGGCGATTAGCGTCTGGGCACGTTCTCGTGCTGGGGGACTTCAACGCAAAATCCATTGCGTGGGGGTCCCCCGGGACGGACGCCAAGGGCGAAGCCGTTGAGGAGTGGGCGGCTTCGGTGGGCCTCTGTTTGCTGAACAGAGGCTCCACCAACACGTGCGTGCGACAGCAAGGGGGGTCGATAGTGGACCTTTCGTTCGCTACCCCTGCTGTTGCCGCACGAGTAAGGAACTGGTGTGTCCTGGCAGAGGTTGAGACGCTCTCGGATCACCTGTATATCCGATTTGAGCTCTCCCGGTCCCAGGGCCCCAGTAGGGGTCACACGGCGCGGCATCCTTCCCGCTTTCCGCGGTGGGCTGTTGCCAAGCTGGACAGGGACCTACTAGAGGAGGCGGCCATTATTCATTCTTGGCTGTCTCCGCAGGCCCCGACCGAGGAGGTCGGTGTGGACGAGGGGGCTGGCCGTTTTCGCGATGCGATTACGCAGATCTGCGATTCGGCCATGCCCCGCGTCCAAGGTCCTCGGCCTCCACGGAAGGAGGTCTACTGGTGGTCCCAGGAGTTGGCGGACCTCCGTGCGGCTTGTACTCGTGCCCGGAGGTCCTACACCCGCAGCAGGCGACGTCACCGTGGAAACGGTGGCGGGGACCAGCTTCATGAGGAGTACCGCGAATCGCGGAAAACTCTGAAGCTGGCCATTTGCCGCGCCAAAGAGGTAAAAAGAAAGGAGATGCTGGAGAGTCTCGACCGTGACCCCTGGGGTCGCCCATACCGTGCGGTGCGTCAGAAGCTCCGCACGTCGGGCCCCCCCCTTACCGAGACTCTCCAGCCCAGCTTCCTGCAGGAAGTGGTCGAGGGCCTTTTCCCTGAGCGGGCGGAGCACACACCCCCGTCGATGGCCTATGCGGTCATAGACGACGGGGGTAGAGAGGACGATGTGCCGCCCGTTAGGGAATCGGAGGTTGGGGCGGCTGTTCTTCGGATCCGTTCCAAGAACACCGCCCCCGGGCCGGACGGGGTTCCAGCCCGAGTGATGGCCCGAGCCCTCGACCATATGTCGGACCGCCTCAGGGAAGTGTTGGACGCTAGCCTGGCGTCCGGACGCTTCCTTGAGTGCTGGAAATGCGGGAAGCTGGTCCTGTTGAGGAAGCCGGGACGGCCTACCGATTCGGTCGCGGCCTATAGGCCCATCGTGTTGCTGGACGAGGCGGGTAAACTTTTTGAGAGGATACTCTCTGCCCGCATCGTCCGGCACCTCTGCGAGGTGGGGCCCGACCTGTCGGACGCCCAATTCGGATTCCGAGAGGGGCGTTCGAATGTCGATGCCGTGATGCGCCTTAGGGCCGTGACCGAAGAGGCAGTGAGCTGTGGCGGCGTGGTGTTGGCGGTGTCCTTGGACATCGCCAACGCCTTCAATAGTCTGCCATTTAGCTGCATCAGGGAAGCACTCCACTATCACGGGGTGCCAGAGTACCTGAGGCGGCTAGTGGCAGACTATCTAGAGGAGCGTACCGTCGTGTACGAGGACCGAGAGGCGTCTTGAGACGGCGACCCATGTCGTGCGGCGTTCCGCAGGGGTCTGTCCTTGGACCACTCCTGTGGAACGTGGGGTACGACTGGGTCCTTCTAAGTCGTCTGCCCCCCGGGCTGGGCGTAATTTGTTACGCCGATGACACATTGGTCACAGCCCGGGGAGCGAACTTCCAAGAGGCGGCGTGCCTGGCCACCAGGGGAGTTTCTCTGGTGGTCGGGCGCATCGAGGCGCTGGGCTTACGGGTGGCCCTGGACAAGACGGAGGCCCTATTGTTCCATGGGCCCCGTCGTGGTCCACCCGCCGGCGCCTCCATAGAGGTCAACTCGGTCCTCGTACCGGTTCGGGCCCAGATGAGGTATCTGGGCCTGATACTCGACGGTAGGTGGCTCTTCGACGAGCACTTCCGACAGCTTGGTCCAAAGCTGGTCGACGCTGCCTCCGCCCTTGGGCGACTTTTGCCCAATTTGGGTGGAGCCAGCGTCGCAACGCGACTCCTGTACACGGGGGTTGTCCGGTCGATGGCGCTGTATGGTGCACCGGTGTGGGTGGCGGCTCTGACTGCCCTAAATAAGGCCCGCCTCTGGCGGCCTCAGAGGGTATTGGCAGTCAGAGCCATACGCGGATACCGCACGGTGTCGACCGAGGCGGCGTGCGCCCTGGCCGGAACACCCCCGTGGGATTTGGAGGCGGAAGTGCTCGCCGAAGTTTATCGACGGGTGGCTGAATATCGGGCGGAGTATGGCTATCGCCCTCCGCCCGAAGAGGTACGCGAGTGGCGTGAAGCCGCCCGTCGAGCCACGATGGCTCGCTGGTCGTTCCGGCTGGAGACTCCACGCGCTGGCTTTGCCGCCGTGGAGGCTCTCCAGCCGGTCATCCTCGAGTGGGCAGGGCGGCAGCACGGGACCCTTTCCTTCCGACTGACGCAGGTCCTTTCCGGGCATGGTTGCTTCGGGAAGTACCTGCACTCGGTCGCTAGGAGGGAATTGAGTCCCGCCTGCCACCACTGCGACTGCAGTGAGGACTCGGCCCAGCATACGCTGGCGATCTGCCCTGCATGGGCGTCGCAGCGCCGGGCCCTCACTGCAGTCATCGGAGGAGATCTCTCGCTACCGGCCGTCATACGCTCCATGGCCGGTAGCGATAGCAGTTTTACCGCGGTCGCAACCTTCTGCGAAGATGTAATCTCGCAGAAGGAGGTGGCGGAGAAGGCCCGGGAGGACGATGTCCACTCGGACCCAATCCGCCTCCGGCGAACCGGGCGGCGGAGGCGCGCCTATCAGCGCCTCATGCCGCCCTGAGTGTGGCCGCGGATGGTCGGGACGGGCTTTCCCCTCCATCCGCTCTAGTGGCCTCCCGCGAGGGGGCGACGTACGCGTGTGCCGTACGTCGCCTAATTGAGAGGATACCAGCAGACGGTGCCCGCTTCTGTGCGGGCAGGCGCTGGGAGGGGTCCGGATGTGTTAATAACTGCAGTTCCCGGACTCCTCCCTTCACAGGCGCAGAGTGGCACACCGTGTGGTTTTAGTCGGTTCGAGTCCGACACACCGCCCCGCCGCAAGCCCCGGTGGGGTGACGGTCCGAGGGGATTTCCACACGTTAAAAAAAAAAAAAAAAAGGCTACAGTAGACATCGAGTGAGCAGGGCGGCATCACGGGACCCTTTCCTTCCGACTGACGCAGGTCCTTTCCGGGCACGGTTACTTCGGAAAGTAACTGCACTCAGTCGATAGGAGGGAATTGAGTCCCGCCTGCCACCACTGCGACTGTAGTGAGGACTCGGACCAGCACACGCTGGTGATTTGCCCGGCTTGGGCGTCGCAGCGTCGGGCCCTCACTGCAGTCATCGGAGTAGATCTCTCGCTACCGGCCGTCATTCGCTCCATGGCCGGTAGCGACAGCAGTTTTACCGCGGTCGCAACCTTCTGCGAGATGACATATTCGCAGAAGGAGGCGACGGAGAAGGCCCGGGAGGACGACCTCCACTCGGACCCAATCCGCCGCCGGCGTACCGGGCGGTGGAAGCGCACCTACCAGCGCCTCATGCCGCCCTGAGTGTGGCCGCGGATGGTCAGGACGGGTTTTCCCCTCCATCCGCTCTAGTGGCCATTCGTAAGAGGGCGACGTACGCGTGTGCCGTACGTCGCCCTCTCACGAGTCGAGAGTCGAATCGAGAGTCTACCAGCAGACGATTAAAAAAAGGCTAGAGTATACATTAATTAATTTCATGACTCAGTTGCTCTTGGTTCATTGTAATATTTGTTGACTCGTGAATTGGTTGAATATTTATAAAGCGCTACAGCGAAATCGTCAATAACCTTTAACAGTGTTTTTAGTAGATGAGTAGTCTTTAAAGTAAAAAAGATTAAGTAAACAACAAATCACTACACTGCTTGGCAGCATTAAATTGGTGTATTTAAACATGGCATTTGCATTGCATTATGGAGCGCGTCCCTTAAAACGCGCGAAAAGGCTCTTACAGTTTTCCAAAAGGCAATCAACTCACTTAAATTTTTGACACAAAAAAAATCTTAGTCGCTTAGTAAATCAGTCTACAAATCTACCGAGTGATATTTATAAAATAACTCTTTATTTTTAAGATATATATGTTACCTTTAGTCGTTTTCTTTCAAATTATTTAGGTAAGCTGATGATGGAAGGTATAACTCCTCAACGGTTAGGAGTTGGAGGATAATTCTTTCAATTTCATACATATATATAGACCTTTAGTTGTATACTTTCAAGTTATTTAGGTGAGCTGATGATAGAAGGTTAAACTCTTCAACAGTTATGGATTAGAGGATGGTTTTAATATTACACGTAGGTATAGACCTTAATATCTATTCTTTTAATTATTCATATGAGCTGATGATAGAAAGTAAAACGATTGGGAGTCAGAGGGTGATTCTTTAAATACCATAAATAGAAATAGGGCCTCAGTTGTATTCTTTCAAGCTATTTAGGTGACAGGTAAGGTTAGGAGATAGATGATACTTTACGATCCCGAGCTAGTAACTAATCGTCAAAAATAGGAAAGAAAAGACATGCAAAGCTAATGTTTGGATTAGGAACCTACACTAAATATATACAATACACCTAATTTGTGAAGTTAAAAAACACTAAAAAGCGTAATATAAACTGGCTCTTCATAAATTGCTATGTGCCAATTCTTGTCTATACCTAATTCTTTATTCATTTCTAAATAGTAGAATTATAATGTGTGCTAGGTACCTCTGTACTAGCTGCTAGGTACCATCTGTTTGAAGTCGGTGCCAAGCCAAAAATAATACGAACGAACAATTACAAAAATCTAAGCGACTATCAAAATTAAAAAAAAACCGTAAACAGCACTATAACGTATCGAAAATATTTTTGCTTTGACCAAATTATAAATGTGGAACGCCTTGTGTTACACAAGGCGTCTAATCTCTGGAACGGTTGGACCAATTATGACGGGATTTTCACTGACAGATAGCTGATGATATGAGGAGTAACTTAGGGTACGTTTTGCTGACTAGTTTTGACCTACGCCGTTACCTGTGGTTCTTGTTGAAAAGATACAACATCGACCGCAGGTAACACCGCGCTGGGCTCACTTAATTATTTATTTATAAACTAAGGCGTGGTATTGCTACTTAAAAAATTGAGTGCCCATTTCATGACTAGTTTTTATTGGATAATTCATTACAAATAAATGGTATTTTATCGCAAAAGCATTAATCTCAAATAAAATGGCAAGTGCCGTATTTAAAGTTTTGAAGTCGGGGTTTAATAAATAGTTTTAAATTCAATAAAGTTTTAACAAATATAAAACCGACTTCAAGGTTCGACTCGATTTCTCTAGGATGCCATCATCAGATCTTAGTGTCCTTATCATGGTACCACCGTTGGGATATCTCCTTTCCATTAAAAAAAGAATCATCAAAATCGGTTCATAAACGACGAAGTTATCCGCGAGCACACATAAATATATATATATATACGGTCGAATTGAGAACCTCCTCCTTTTTTGAAGTCGGTTAATACAATATCATTTATTATCAAATAAGATAATGTTATGCAATGCCCTTCGATGGCGAATTACTGAAAAGCATTCCAAACTGTAAAGTGGTTCATGCAGTAATATATAATGAGGTTAAAGAAAGAAAAATATGCTTTTGAAATATTATATTACACCAGGTGGAGCTTCTAAATAAATTTTGTCGAGGTCCTTGGTATGCCACTTCATGAAGACTTCAAAGGAAAATATTTTTATCAAATTGGGTTATTACATAGCATGTTTATACACACATCAAAAGTGTCTAGGGATCAACATATGTGTCTAGGGATCAACATATATTTTTGCAATAACTTTTCTCCTGATTGATATTAATTAAAATTTTCTTTAAGGATTCATCAAATAAAGTGTTTTCGTTTGTCACAGTAACGATAAACCAAGTCACCTTTGCATTAATAAAGAAATTTGCCATTTTCCTAATAAAGGGATTTTTGACATTTAAAGCACTAACATTAAAGTTCGAAAAAAAGACTGAAATAACAGTTTTCTTTAAATTTTTATTAGGTAACTTAAACAATTAATAATCCGTGTTTCTACCGCGAACACTAACAACACAAGAATCGGTTTGGCATACTCAAAATGAGTTCATCCAAATCACGCTGTGGAATGGCCGCCCATGTTCGTTGCAACAACAAAAAAAGGTCTTCTTGCGACTGGATACCCTCCATGTTCGGCAGAGCTCTTCTCTGTAGCATATCCCATGCATGCTCAATCGGGTTCAAGTCTGGCGACTGAGCAGGCCAGGGCCAAAGCCACATCTCAATCTCAAGAAATCCGCATAAAAATGCTTGATCCCTAGACACTTTTGATGTGTGTAGTTCCATTTAAGTTTGAATAATGAATTCTGAATAAATTGAAATGATTGATAATTACTTAACTTGTACCTGTAATTTTGACTTAAGATAAGGGTGTCTGAACTCTGAAGAAGTGGCTATTACAAATCAGTGGTGTTCACACAATGTACAAAAAGATACCAGAAGTAATTAATCAATCACATTTATTTCTAATTACTCTTTTCTTCCAATCAAATCCTTTTCAATTTCATCGACTGTTTTTCCTTTTGTTTCTTTTAGGAAGAACATACTTGTAGAAGCTCCTAAAATGTTGATTTCTGCATAACAGTAAAACATTGTGTGGGCCCCCAGAATGTTGGTGATAGGTGTGAAAACTAGCAACTGAACGAAGGTGAAAAAATATCCGTATGTAGAAAAGATGCCCATTACTTTTGCGCGTATCTGGAAGAAAAAAGTTTTCAGTTTAAATATAGCATGCAAGTTTTCGTATACATTCTGCTGCACCCGGTTATAAGGAAGCTGTGGTAAAGATTTTCTGTGTTGGAATTAATATAATTAAATACGGAATATATCTTTTAGATAAATTAATGAAAACGTTGACTCAACTGTAGGATACACTCTATAGAGAAGCTACGATGGTGTTAAATGTTGATGTTGGGTTTTGTTATAGGTTACAAATTTATTCACACACTTAAACAGCTATACTTTGTCCATTCGTTTATTTTCTTTTTGACAGCTCACGCCTATAAATTACCATTTTTTTTTTTCGTTATTATGTACTACAGTAATGTCGTACTTTATTGACGGTGACGGTAGATTCTTGCCGCGTCGTACGCTTGGTTAGCACGTGTGTCTAGAATTTATAAAAATCTTGAGTGGTTTAGTGACTTTTGTGACTTTTTTTGTTATTTTGTGCTGTCCTGTGTTGGTAAAGGTGTGTAGTTTGTGTGTTTTGTAGCTATAATTGTTTCGACATGACTCGAAACAAACCCCCCGATCCACCTGATAAACCTTCTCAAATAACTCTACCCTTCAATCCCACCCCTTTCTTTCCCGAAAACCCCTCAACTCCCTCCAATCCTCTGGAGCAGTTTGTGAATGTCGTCGTCAATGCAACAGAACAAGAGAATAATACCTCAAATGCGTCAAGCTCGCGGAAACGTCCTGTGGACGATGAGGTTAGTGCCATCCACCCACATAAGCAGATGAGAAGCCAGGTAGGGCGGAATACATACACTACATCTGACAATGGGCCTTTTATTGTCCATGTTTCTCGCGTCGAGAGTCAAATAGGGTCCGGCACGACCTTGCGCCCGGTTACTTTTGGACTCTTCTTGTTTAAAAACAACATAAGTAACATTGTCAAAGATGGTGTCAAAAAGGTTGGTAGAAATAGAGTATCCGTTCAGTTTGCATCCCCTCAGGATGCAAACTCGTTTCTCATAAATCCCCTTCTAAATACCTATAAATTTACTGCTAACATCCCTACCTTTCACATTACAAGGACGGGCGTGGTATCTGGCATTCCCATCGACATGGTTGATGAGGATGTCATAAAATTTGTAAGTGTGCCACAGGGCTGTGGACAGATTTTAAAAGTTAGGCGTCTGAATACAAAAGTTTATACCGAGGGCACACTTGAATGGAAACCCACAGAAACCTGTGTTCTTACATTTGATGGCCAGGTTTTACCCAAAAGAGTGTACTGCTGTTACAACTCACTCCCTGTTAATCAATATATATACCCTATCGTCCAGTGCAGAAAATGCTGCAGGTTTGGACATGTAGAATCTATCTGCAGGTCCAAGCCTAGATGCAACAAGTGTGGTCGTGACCATCCTGGTAATGGTTGTGAAGTCACAGAGAGTGATGCTTTTTGTGCGCTGTGCTCCGGTGGGCACTTTGCTTATAGCAAGACTTGCCCGGAGTATGGTCGGCAGAGGGCTATCAAGACAATAATGGCAGAGAAAAATCTTTCTTACATGGAAGCAAGTAAAGCTGTTCCCTCTCCTTCACGCCGCTATGCTGATATTGTGAAGACCCCTCAGCTTACTCAATCCCTACAGCCTACCCAATCCCTACAGCCTACTCCATCCCCACAGTCCTCCCAATCCCTTCGGCCTATCCAATCATACCGAAAAACTGTTGCTCGCCAACCTAAACCCTGGTCTTCCCTTTCTCAATCTTACGATAAAGCTGCCCATCAATCCCTCACCCACACCCCTCAACCCTCTCAACCCAATGGTTGTGCCCTCAACCCATCCCTTGAGCCTTCTACTATAGAACTCTTAATACATCTACTAACCACTCTACTAACCCCGAACTCAACTTTATCCCCCTCTGTAAACCCCCACCGTCCAACGCTGCTAACTCACTAATTCACCTACTTACCAATTTTAAAAATGGCTTTCCAACAAATATTTCTACAATGGAATGTGAGGAGTGTATTCCATAAGAAACACGACCTCATATTCCTTATAAACAATTTCCAGCCTATGGCTATCTGTCTTGCTGAGACCTGGCTTGTACCAAGTCTCAACTTCAATGTTCCGCACTTTAACATGCTTAGATGCGACAGGTCTGATGGTTACGGAGGTGCCGGCCTCCTTATAAATAACAGATTCCCTCCATTACCCCTCCCCTTGTCCCCTTTCCCTGACGATATCAGCATGGTTGCGGCGAGGATTGGCTGTTTATCAGTGTTTTCCATTTACATAGCTCACCCTCATCAAAGTTTCATCCCAATATTGAGAGCCACTCTACAGAACCTACAGGGCCCGATTTTGATTATGGGAGATTTCTATTGTCATCATTTCAGATGGGGATCTGAGAATTGTGACTCATTTGGATCTGCTTTAGTGGAAATCATTGATGATCTGAACCTCTGCGTTGTTAATAATGGCTGTTCCACTCGTAGAGTCCTTCCCGGCCAAAACAAAAGCTGTGTGGATTTGACCATCTGTTCACTTGACATAGCGGCAGCTGCTTGCTGGCAGTGTACAGATTTGTCCCATGGTAGTGATCATTATCCAATTATATTATCCCTCCCTAGCTCAACTCACTTAGAAAAATCATTCCCTCCCCTCTTAAAATACAACCTTTCGGAAGTTGACTGGCAACATTTCTCTCAAATCCTTGAAAACCATGTCAAAGCCCTCCCTAGACTTGATTACCAATCCCTATCCTATGATGATCGCTACCAGGTGACGGACTATTACGACGCATTTGTGGAAGCAGTCAGGTCAAGTGCAGACAGCTGTTTTAAAATTAAGAACTCCAGTAGGGGCAAAATTCCCTCACCCCCTTGGTGGGACAGTGAGTGTACTAGGGCTATTAAGCTAAGGAAGGAGTCTGAAAGGAGATACAATGCACACATGACTACTGAAAATCTGCTCACATATAAAAATGTTTTTGCTTCCACTAAGAGACTCCTCCGACGCAAAAAGCGCACTGGTTGGATTAACTTCTGTTCCTCTCTGTCCCCATCCACTCCATCCTCAACTGTGTGGAGGAACATTAATCGGTTCCGTTCTGGATGTTCACCCTCAGTCTCTTCCCCTATCTCCACAGACACAGCTCAACTTTTCCTTGATAAAATTGCTCCCCTTTATGTCCCACATCAAGATGAAGTTTTCCAACCAAGTGTCCCACTTCAGTCGCTGGGTATACATGATGAAGCATTCTCCTTGGAGGAGCTGAACATGGTTCTTCACAGCGTGCGAGACTCTGCTCCTGGCGTTGATGGTATCCCATACTCTTTCATAGCCAATTCTAGCCCTAGTACAAAATCTTACTTTTTAGAAATTTTAAATTTTTGTTATTCCAATGGTTGGGTACCTGATAAATGGAAGGTCCAAATTATTATACCCATTTTGAAACCAGGTAAACATGCAGGTGACCCAAATAGTTTTAGACCAATAGCCCTTGCATCAACCCTCTCTAAATTATTTGAACACCTTATCAAAAACCGTCTAGAATGGATTGTAGAATCAAGGAATTTATTACCAAATTGGGCTCAGTACCATGGACAGCGTGGCAGTACTGGTAACTGATATCCGACTTTCTCTGTCTCAAAATGCATCCGTAGTGACAGCATTTCTTGACATAACTGCTGCATATGATAATGTCCTATTACCCATTCTCAGGCAGAAACTGCAGCAGCTGAGACTTCCGGTTAGGATGATCAATTGCATATGTGCAATGCTTGTGTCTCGAACTCTAGCCCTTAGGATCTCAGGTGAAGAGTTTGAGCAGAGAAAGACCTGGAGGGGATTACAACAGGGCTCTGTACTGAGTCCTTTGCTGTACAATCTGTACACTTCAGACATTGGATCATGTTTAAATGACAATTGTAACGTATTACAATATGCCGACGATCTGGCCCTCTACGTTTCTAATAATTCCATCCAAGATGCAGCCACATCACTCTCTATTTCCCTTAATTCTCTGTGGCAGTGGCTCTCGGCCCATGGCCTGAGTCTTTCTGCACAGAAAAGCGCAGTGGTTGTCTTTACAAGAAAAAAGTCTCTGCCACAGATTGATGTCCAAGTACAGCTGCAGAAAATCCCTCTTGTTAATAAATTTAAGTTCCTAGGAGTATACCTAGATTCTAAATTGACTGGTGTCCCCCACATTAATCATCTTGCCTCGAAATGTGAGCGCGTCATCCCAATCTTAAAGGCCCTAGCTGGAGTTTGGTGGGGAGCCCACCCATACACCATGAAGCTCGTATATAACGCCCTAGTACGAAGCATATTGGACTACGGTGTATTCTTGCTAATCCCATGCAATAAAAGCGCATTAGCAACTCTTGACAGGGTTCAGTCTAGGTGCCTTAGAATTATAACGGGTTGCATGAAATCCTCCCCTATCAATGCTCTACAGGTAGAATGCTCAGACCCACCTCTATCATTAAGAAGGCAATATTTTGCTTCACGGTACATATTAAAATTTACATGTAAATCTACTCACCCTCTTCTTAACAAAATTACTGATTTAGACACATTATGTAATAATTCAAGATACTGGGTTCATAAAGACATCCCTTTGATTCTACAATCCTTTCGCGACTACTTACCTATTATGAACTGTACTCTAAAATGTAATAATCTTCCCCTTTTCTCCTTTGATTTTAGCATACTCTGTTATAAACCAAATGTTATTCTGGATGCTGGAATCCCTAAGGGTTCTGCTTCTTCTGTCACAACGTTTAATGCACAGGTAGATGATTACTGGGTGGGTTTTGAAAGGTTTTTTACAGATGCATCTAAACTCTCCCCTGATAATTATACTGGAGCCGCCGTATACTATCAAAACTCCAGAATAATTTTGCAATTTAAGTGTCCAAAAGAGGCTTCAGTGTTTACGGGCGAATGTGTCGCCATACTAGAGGCATGTACGTATATTGAATGCCATAACATCAACAAGGCAGTGATATTCACAGACTCCCTTAGCTGCCTTAAGACCCTGCTTCAAGATCCTTTCCACAGCACCCTCCACAGTCCCCTGATCCTACAAATAAAGAAGAGCCTATTTAATTGTTCCATCAACACTAAAATGGTTCAATTGGTGTGGGTTCCCAGCCATAGTGGCATCATGGGCAATGAGTGTGCAGACTCATTGGCCAAAAGTGCAGCTACCTCCCTAACAGCTGACCAAAAACACCTCATCCACCAGCACTATGATCTCTTAAGGCTGCCTCAAAAAGAATTATGGACATCCTGGCAGGTGGAATGGAACAGTTCCTCACAACGCAAAGGACAACAATTCAACCATGCATTATCCCAAAACCTTGGTTTTTTAAGTTCAAGAAGGTGTCCAAACCCGTTATCTCCACCATATCTAGGCTCCGTATGGGTCACTGCAGCTCACCTGTCTTCTTGACCAAGATTCGGGTACGGGATTCCTCCTTATGCGAATGTGGTTTGGATGATGGCAATCTAGACCACATCTTCTTTAGCTGTATCAAAAATAACCCATCCCTAGACCTGTACTCATATATTACCAAATTAAAAATTCCCATCCCTATTAACTTTGCATCCCTGCTAACCTTTTCCTCCCCCAAACTCCTCCAAGCCTTGATGACTGGACCGCAGTCCCAAAAATCGCCTTTAGAATCGTGGTCGGAAATGAAACACACGTCCAAGCGAGGATAATTTTTATTGATGTAGACAGCATTTATACTATAGTCCGTGGGTCTTAACACCGCGATACAGAAAATGGACACAACGCCATCTATCGAGCTCAAACAAAAACTAATGTATATTATTTACATTGAACATACCGCCCACCATGGCCAGAATGGCCATCACAAATAGAAGTATCTCAATAGCTTACAAAAGAAACATATGAATGCAAAATAACACATAAATACTTGATGGGCATATTTAGAACTAATGGACTGTATTATATTAACAAAATCATAACCCTCCTTTGGCTTTGCCGTAGTCGGGTAAAAAGCAATTCAACTTATCACATTGTATGTTTCTCTAAATTTCTTCTTACATAACTAAACACAATATAAAACACATTATAAAATACAATATTAATCATTATTGCAGGCAATGATTCATTCTGCGACCGGTAACACAATCAGTTTTGAAATAGGTCTCTTTATTACTGATCCCCTACAGCGCAAGGAAACAACTCGAGTGACTTTGTCCGAGCCAGTGTGTTTCTCAACAATGAGACCGTAAAGCCATCGTGCCGGAGGTAGATCATCTTCCATCACCAAAACAACGCTTCCTACTGTTGGTTCCGATACCTGGCGAGACCATTTGTATCTTTGGTGGAATTGAGCAAGGTACTCATTAGACCACCGACGCCAAAAGTCCTGCACCATACGCTGTGCTAGATGCCACCTCTTTAAAACACTAATGTTTGAACTCTCGAAATTAGACTCGGGTAAGAGCAGCAACGGTTCGCCTACCAAAAAGTGACCTGGAGTCAATGGGCACGGATCATCAGGAGTAGTACTTAACGCGGAAATCGGTCTAGAGTTCAGACAAGCCTCGATTTGTGCAAGTACAGTAGTCATCTCTTCAAAAGTAAGAGTGCTGTTACCTATAACCCGCCTTAGATGGTGTTTGGTGGACTTCACCCCAGCTTCCCAAAGCCCTCCGAAATTCGGAGAGTGGGGTGGAATGAAGTGCCAGTCAGTTCCGTTGGTAGCCAACCAGTCAGCAATATCGGGTGCCACACCAGACCTTTCGTGGCTGAAAAGAATCTTTAATTCTTTATTAGCTCCTACGAAGGTAGTGCCGTTATCACTCCAAATCTCCCTACAATGGCCTCGGCGAGCTGTGAAGCGTTTAAAAGCCGCCAAAAATGCTTGAGACGTCATGTCACTGACGACCTCTAAGTGAATGGCTCGAGTAGCCATACACACGAACAGGCAGATATAGCCCCTAGTGGAGTGATAACCGCGACCCTTCGTTGCTCTCACACTAATAGGACCTGCGTAGTCCACGCCACTATGGAAAAAAGGTCGGCTAGAATTAACCCTGGCAGCTGGTAACTGCCCCATCAACGGCGTAACACCTCGGCCAGTATGTCTAATGCAAGCAACACACTTATGTACGTGACTTCTAACTGAGCTTCTAGCGTTTATGATCCAATATCGACTTCGCAAATAATTCAATACCAGCTGTGGGCCACCGTGCAAAGTTCGTTCGTGAGCGTCATTTATCAACAGAGTCGTGAAATGCGACTTAGGAGGTATGATTACAGGATGTTTCATGTCTTCGTGAATGTTAGCGCGGTGTAATCTACCCCCTACTCTTAGAATTCCATGTTGGTCAAGGTATGGATTTAGCGAGGTGAGTTTACTTTTTTTAATAATCTGTCCCGTAGTCTGCAAACTTTTTATTTCATCATTAAAATGATCCATTTGACACATCTTAATACATGTAAATAACGATTCGTTGATTTCTGTAAATGTTATAAGAGCGTTCGATTGTTTTCCGTTTTTATTCTTTAACTTTAAAAATTTTCTACAAATTGCTACTACTCTAACTAATCGTTTTAATGATGAGAATTTTAAAATTATGTTATTTTCTTGATTTTCTTTAATTATTACATTAAATGCTACATTTGATTTTCTTTCTTCTAAATTAGTCTCTTCTATTTTACCTTGATTATAATTTATAGTCTTATGTTTCAACCACTGAGGACCTTCTTTCCACAATGTAAACTCCACAAACTCCGAACAACTCATACCTCGGGACGCGCAATCTGCTGGATTGTCCTTAGATCGAATATGGGACCACTGAGTACTCTCCATTGCGGTAAGAATTTCGGAAACTCTGTTGCCAACAAACGTGTTCCACCGACTGGGATGACCTCTCAACCAAGCAAGGACGACTGAAGAGTCAGTCCAAGCATGTACATTCTCCTTGTTTATACCCAAGGTGCCCGAGACTTCTAAAAGAAGTCTTGAGAGTAGCACTGCGCCGCATAATTCCAAGCGTGGTATAGAAACCACCTTGACTGGAGCAACCTTGGTTTTGGAGGCCACCAAACTCACGTGAACATTATCGTTACTATCAACAGACCTTATGTACACCACAGCAGCATAAGCGACATTGGATGCATCACAAAAGCCCTGCAACTCTGTCTGTATGTCTGTTCGACTGGTCTGAAACCATCTAGGCATCTGAAAGGAATTGATATTGCGCAAACCATCCCTATAACTATACCAAGCTTTTAATATATTATCTGGAAGCTCGTCGTCCCAATCAATACCCGATAACCATACACGCTGTATAAGTACCTTAGCTGTTACTATGACAGGAGCCAGCCATCCAAGAGGATCAAATAATCGAGCGATGTCGGATATTAATCTGCGCTTAGTAATGGGTGCTTGCAGCTCCGGTAGATGGACAGTATATTGGAAATTATCTGACTTTCTATCCCATGTCAACCCTAAAATCTTCACAATATTATCTAATTTAAATTCTAAATTTTCTTTTAAGTCTACTGTCCCTTTCGTAATTCTGTGCAAAAACTCTTCGTTGTTACTAGACCATTTTTGGAGCTGGAAGCCTCCACGACCAAGCAACTCGTTAATTTGATTGTAAACACCTTCACCCTCAGCGATCGAGTCACAACCAGTAAGTAAGTCGTCGACATAGAAATCATTAAGAACACGACTAACCGCTAAGGGAAAATCCTTACCGTCGTCAAGAGCCAGCTGCTGCAGTGAACGTACGGCAAGATATGGAGCTGAGGATGTACCAAAGGTCACACGCAACAAACGCAAGTGCTTCAATTCAGTATCTGGGGTCTCACGCCACAAAATACGTTGGTAATCAGTGTCATCCTCTGAAACCTTTATTTGGCGATACATTTTAATAATGTCGCCGACTAACGTTATAGGATGGCGGCGCCATCGCATAATAATTTGGCGTAGATCATGTTGTAAGGTAGGGCCAACCATCAAGTCGTCATTCAACGAAACTCCATTGCATCCCGAACAAGAAGCGTCGAAGACCACCCTAACCTTTGATGTGCTTTTATCGTGCCTGAGTACTGCATGGTGCGGTAAATATACAGCATCTCTTCCCCTTTCTAATTGAGGAACAATTTCAGCGTGTCCTAGCTGAAGGTACTCATTGATGACATCGCTATACTGCTTTTGATAATCAGGATTCTTCGAAAATCTTCTTTCCAGCATGTGAAATCGTTTCTGAGCCATGATTTCTGTTTGACCATACCTAGACTTTGGGTTAGAGGATTTAAATGGTAATTTAACAATGTACCTACCAGTTGAGTCTCTTTGAGTAGTTGCAGCATAAAATTCTTCACATTGCCGCTCTTCTTCAGTTAACGTAACCTTGGTGCTTGAAGATTGATAAGACTCTAACTCCCAAAATCTACGCAATAGCTCATTAACGTCTGTGCCAACTGTAGCATGGCAACATACTGGCCTCGAAGCCAACGGTGAATTCTGGATTTCACCTGATAAAATCCAGCCAAGTTTGGTATTTTGAGCGACGGGCGTGCCCGGCGGACCCTTAACCAAACCTTCCAACAAAACTTCGGCAACCACACCAGTACCCAGAAGTAAGTCTATCTTACCTGGAGTAGCAAAGGTTGGGTCAGCTAGTTTGAAGGATGAAACCGTTGACCACACTTGAGTGATCCGTCTTTCAGGCAAACGCGATGTTAGTTTGCTGAGGACATAAGCATCGACATCTAAAACAAAGGTGGGATCTAGGCGTGATTGCAATTTGATTTTAACCATCCATCTAGAGGGCATTGGCGAGCCCTCATCATCGCCTAGTCGAAATACGTCGGTGCGGGCAGGTGTTTTCCTAAGGCCAAGTAACTGTACTGCGGACTCCGTAATAAAGGAGACCTGCGAACCCTGGTCTAATAGAGCTCGTAAAAACACGGCAGTACCATTCCTGGACTCGACCTTTACCAAGGCTGTTGCTAACAGACTTTGGCTGTGAACATCTGTGAAACAACAAATGTTTGTGATACACTCGCTTTGAGTAGACGACGTAGTTGCGGTAGCAACTACGACATTCTGATATGCTGAACCGTCACTAGGTTCAGAAGATTTTGCGATCGTTTTGGGATGAATTAGTGTGTGATGTCTTTTCTTACACAATTGACATTTTGTGGATTGGCGGCAATTATAAACTGTATGATTTTTACCTAAACAATTGAAACACAAGTTGTTGGCTCGAACAAATTCACGGCGAGCGTCACAATCTTTCTTTGCGAATTGCTTACAATGACACAACTTGTGGTCTTCAGAACATAAAACGCACGGTTGTGAAGCGACATGAAATGATTTGGCAGTGTTACCACGATTACTATTGCTTGTTACATTTTGTTTGAAAGACATATCTATATTCTCAAGAGATCTAAATCTTGATTCTAAAAACTCTTTAAATTCTTTAAAAGTAGGTAAGTTATCAGATGAACTAATTTCTCTTTCCCACAATTTACGTGATTCAACATCTAACCTTGCACTAATCAAAAAAATAACTATAACGTCCCAAGAGTCTACATCAATCCCGAGCGTGCGTAAAGCATGTAAACAGTCGACTGTGGTGTCCAAAAGATTTTTTATAGACGCCGACGTTTCCTTGACAGGCGGTTGATTTACAAATCTTTTTAAAATACAGTTAGAAAGGTATTTTTTATTATCATACCGCCTCGTTAGGATAGACCAACATTCCTTATAATTGGAAGCTGTGACAGGAGTGTGTCGCAGTAATTGTTCTGCTTCGCCCATAAGATGCGATTTCAAATAATGCAGTTTTTGGACGTCATCGATACTTTCATTACTGTCGATAAGCGACAAAAACAAATCACGGAATGTGTTCCATTCGGTGTATTGTCCCGAAAACGTGGGAAGAGAAATTTTAGGTAGCTTAACATTATAATTTTTTGTTTCTGTATGTCTACTAGCGCTAGGTTTAGTTTTAAGTTCTTTTAATTCACTTTTGTAAATAATGTAAATATCTTCTGTTTTATCATAAATCTCGTTTGTAAAATATGTGTTTTTCATATCTGTTGAGGTTGCAGCTTCAATAACTTTACGATGTGTTTGTATAAATTGTTGCCATTGACCTTCCAGTGTTTCTAATCGTGTATCAATAAAAGACTGGGTTAATCTGTCTTTTGGTGATTTTTTAAAATTAATTCTACCCTTTTCAATAATCCTTTGAGTATCTACTTGCAACTTTACTAAAGACTCCATTACAATATCAATACGGCAAACTACAGACAAATTTTTACAAGTTAAAACTATTCACTTATTAAGATACTACTAAACGAAACCAAAGCACACAAATTATTCTAAGTCCTAGAAAAAGCGAAAAATTTTACAAGTGTTTGAGACAAATATGAACTCAAAAAAATATCGGACATAGGTTCCCCGTCATATCACTTTTTACTTAAATATTCTAAGTCTACAAACTACTTACTACTAAATTACGCTATGTCCAAAACTAACTCTAAAATAATTTCTAAGTCCAAAACACTTAACAAATTTGCTTCAAATTGTTCAAAGAAAGTTAAACTACTGATACTCGATGTCTTCTACTGCGAAAAGCAACATTAAAATATTTCAAAAGTACTCACAATTTATGGTTGCCAAACCTCAAATAAACACGTCACTTGTCACTTCACTGATCCGTCAGCACCAGTGGCGCCCTCTTGCGTCTCCCAAATACTTCAGTGGCGACCTCTTCCGTATCGCACGAATTCCAACGCCCGGTACTTGCTTGAGCCTGAACGTTCGTTATTTGTCGGTGCTCATGCAGCGCCCTCTGTAGGATACCACTATTTGTCGTGATGCCAATTGATCGTGTTACCCACACGATGCCTTATCCAATACACACACTCACAACGGTGTCGCAACACAAATCGGTTAACGCACTGGTATATCCGGCTCGGATAGGACCAAAATGGACCGCAGTCCCAAAAATCGCCTTTAGAATCGTGGTCGGAAATGAAACACACGTCCAAGCGAGGATAATTTTTATTGATGTAGACAGCATTTATACTATAGTCCGTGGGTCTTAACACCGCGATACAGAAAATGGACACAACGCCATCTATCGAGCTCAAACAAAAACTAATGTATATTATTTACATTGAACAATGACTTTTATCCGCTGCAATGACATCAAACTTTGACCTGTGTGCTTAAGAATGTTTCAATGTTGATCCGTGTTTGTCTGTCTATTATCTATATACATTATTAATTCATATTATATATATTTGTCTTTTTGTTTCAGTGTACTAAACACAATAAAAAGCCCCACAGTCAGTCCACTGTGTATTCCGAAAATTTGGACAGTTTATTTTGTTTTTAACACACGTATTTCCATTGTACTCGACACTGGCAGAATTGTCGACATCGGCACAGTTTGCCATTCTTTAAGAAAAAGAAAGAAAGACGGTGACGGTACTTTAGTGAAGTGGTCTGTGCATAACAAACAACCACAGACTATAAAACAGTACTTGAAATACGATAAATCGATCATATGCTAACAATAATTTGACGTCATGTAAGTATTTTTTCTGTAAATTTAATAAAAAAAGGAAATAAAAATAGTATCTATGACTCCAAGATTGAATTTTTGTAAGGAATTAAGTCGAAATCTAGGAATTTAGGATCAAACCAAGAGTAAAGAACAATAACTCTGTTAATTCATCTAATTTACTAATTTTTAATTTATATTTTTGTTTATTTCTTACATAATATAAAAAAACTAATAAAGGAACAATTAATATTTCAACAAAAAATATTTAATTAAATCGATTGAAAGTTCTTCATAAATAAAATCGCTATTCGTTTCAAATCAAATCGGTAATGGGTGAGGGCGTCACTAATTTCGATATTTCTTGAACTGTCAAAAAGAAAATAAAGAA
Organism: Diaphora mendica; assembly: GCA_949125395.1. Classification (NCBI taxonomy): domain Eukaryota; kingdom Metazoa; phylum Arthropoda; class Insecta; order Lepidoptera; family Erebidae; genus Diaphora; species Diaphora mendica. Next base: position 7,264,844 of record OX421319.1, read on the forward strand.
ATGGACAGAGTATAATGCACATCCGTACATTTCACAAAACAACACACGACAGGACAGCAATTCGGCGAACACGTCACACTACGTAATTTATACTCTCGATAGTCGGCACTTGATGGAACTTGTTGCAATACATTCAAGAATTAAAATCACTTGTACTTATTCTACTATTTTTTTTTTTTTTTTTTTTTTTTATTTATTATTAATTAAAAATAATACAAACTAAGTTACACATATGTCCCCCAAAACCTGGTAGATCTTTTGACTGGGGGATCGAGTCTCCGTACAATTATCAACTAATAAAATAATAATTCTTAAGAACAAAGAAAGCCAAAAACTTTAGAAAACAAAAACAAAACACCTCTTTACAACTAATTAGGAAATTATGTATGTATAATTATGTATATATATTATAAATAAATATATATATATTATTTAAGCATTGGTACAACAAAATCTTATTAAAGAGAATCTAATAAATGTTTCTTGAGTTTCTTCTTAAAAATATTTTTATTTGGTTCATCCCTGATGTCCTTCGGCAGACTGTTTAAACTATAAGGCAATCGTTTTTTTATAGTTCTGTCACCATAGTAGTTGTGCGCTCTTGGAACGATGTATCTGCCGTCGGTCACCGAGCGAGTACAGTGTTCACCGGTAACCCTCCTCAAGTCATGCTCTCGACTGCCGTGATTATTCACTAAAAGTTGGTATTTGTGTTTTAATGTAACTGGTAGGATTTTACATATCTTATACAATTTAGTGTAGTCGTTTTTGTGTTTTTCTTTGACTTTTTTGTTAACGAGTAATTTTATGAATCTAATTTGAATTGCTTCTAGTTTATCAATATATGTTTTAAATGTGAGACCATAGCAGTCAAGAGCATAACCGATTATTGAATCCACTAGTGACATGTAAATACATCTTAATGTGCTAATAGGAACTTTGTAACTTAAATGATAGAATTTATTTAGTAGTATTCTAAGTTTATCACAGATAAATTCTATGTGATGGAGCCATGAGAACTTGTTGTCTATTTTCATGCCAAGGTAGTTTACACAGTAAACTCTTTCGATTGGTTTACATATGCAGTTAATCATATTCTTATGGAAGCATGAAAATTCATGTGCGTAAAGCGGTGTCGGTTGCGTGAGAAGCTGTGAGTATGGTGAATGTAATACGAGTAATTTAGTTTTGTCAGAATTCAGTACAATACCATTATCGTGAGACCATTTTACGATCGAGTCCACGTCTTGTTGTACGATCTACAAATATCGGCGATATCAGTGCCTGCTCGCAGTATACACAGGTCGTCAGCGTACATATACGCTGTGCAGTGTTGCAGCACATTACATTGGCTGTTAACATGCATCAGGTAGCTGACAGGGCCGCACCCGGATCCCTGAGGTACTCCGCAGTTCACGTCTATCTTGTCACTGTATTTGTCTTTCACTTTAACGCGGTAGGAACAAGCCGTGAGATAATCACTGAACCATTTATTCAGTGGTTTCCCCACACCGCACTCCTCTATTGCGCGAAGAAGTGTGTTAGTTTCCAAAGTGTCAAATGCTTTTTTGTTATCAAAGAATATTAATATTACTAATTTCTTATCTTCCAAATAGTTATTAAGCTCATCAGTGAATTTAGACATTAGCGTATTTGTACTGCGCCCTTTGATAAAACCGTGTTGACTACGGTGTAAAATGTTATTTTTTACTAGATACTTATTTAATTGACTGACTATACATTTCTCCATAATTTTATCGACACTTGACAATATCGCTATTGGCCTGTAATTAGAAACAATGCTACGATTACCCTTTTTATGGATTGGGCGAACTATTGATTCTTTTAATTGATCGGGAAATTTGCCGTGTATTACAGACAGGTTAACCAACTTAGCTATTATAGGACTCACTTTATCGGCTATAAGTTTTAAATCAGACATGCGGATGAGATCGAAGCCTGGTGATTTGTTTTTATCCATATTTTTTATTATATTTTTAATCTCAATACAAGAAACCGGCTGCCATCTCATGCACACTTCCGGCATTTTAACATAGGATTCTCTTTTTAAAAATGTTTCATCACAAATGTGTTGTATATCTTTTACTTCTTTTGAAAAAGTTTTCGCAAATTGGTCACATATATTTTTAATACTTTGTTGGCCTTCCATATTAGATAGTATAACATCATCTACTGCTTGTTTAGAATTACCCAACATATTGTTTATTTTTTCCCATAGTTTTTTGATATTATTTTTACATTCTAATATACTTTCTTTCTCATATTTATTTCTACTCTTATTAATAGCTTTTTGGCATTTATTTCTATACTTGGTATAGTTGAGACGTTTCAACATGTTCTTTGGCTCCTTACTCCAAACTTCAAACAACCTATCTCTTTCTTTTAACATTATCTTGAGGTTATTGTTGAACCATGTCTTATTTCTATTGCTATGAACTACTTTTCTAGTTTTATAACATTCATTATAAACTAAAATAAATTTCTGACTTAAAGCGTTGTACAATTCGATAGGACATTCCAATGAAAGTAAATCATTAAAATTGATGCCTAATATTTTTTCTCGAACCTTGTTATTATCTAAAATTATATTATTGTTTATCTCGACCGGCCGCAGCCTCATTTCTCGGAAAGTTGTCCACCGCGCACGTCTCCACTGCACCGCAACTGCTGTTAGGTAGTGGTCGGATATTTTGTGTTCAATTACCGCAGAGGATACAGCCACGCCACTTGATTTTACATAGATATGATCCAAGCAAGACTGCACTATTTCCCCCATCAGAATTTCTTTCCGTGTGACATCCTTGATGCATTGTATAAACCCATACTCAGACAGTAAGGTTTGGTAAGAACTAACGTGTTTATCGGATTTATTTAACAGGTTAATATTTATATCGCCACACACAACAGCTTTTGAGCCTGAAGGTAATGTTTCTAGCAAATTGCGGAGTTCTATCAGAAACTGGTTAATCATGTTCTTTTTATTAATTCTTGGAGGTCTATATATTGCCAATATATGAATAATTTCGTAATTAAATTGTAGTGCAATGGAAACGCACTCAGCCGACTGCATTCCTGTTGCTATGGTCGATTCGCACACACGCGCACATAGCTCTGTGCGCGAGTATACCAATACTCCACCACCACTGCGACCCGTTCGTGTAATCACATTCATATCATATCCATTTATTTTGAATAATGATAGTAAAGAGTAGTTTATGTTAGGTTCTGTTATGACAATGACATCTAGCTGTTTTAAACTGCTGTTCACGACTAATAATAGTTCATTAAAATGCTTTTTTAAGGATCTAATGTTGATATGTAGAATACATAAGTTTATTTTGTTTGCCAATGAATTTAACCAAACATTTGTATCATTTACGCAATTATAATTTACTAAGTTTTCACATATTTCGTTTATGTTATTGAAGTCAGCGAATTTTATTGATGAGAAATAGACTAGTAAGCGTTATTTAATGTATATGTGAGTATATGAGAGAAGTAGGTTTTCTAGGTATGTAGGTAACAATCTCTAGGTACCTTTTGCGATCTTGTTATATAGTTCATTAAGTTCATTTTCGCTTCTTATCCATATAGCTTGCTCACCTTCTTTTTTCTTGATTAACACTTTACCATTTGTCACCCACACAAATTCGTATATTCCACGTAATTTTTTCTTCGCATTCCAAATCAAGCTTTTGGTGGTCTTCGACAAGTCTTCGTTAATGTAAATTTTGTTAGTCAACGGTCCTCCTGTGAGAGTGTTACTGTTTATATCTGTTAGTGAACGACGTTTAGCTAACCAGTTATTCCGAGCGTCAGTTCCCGTTGCTTTGAAACCTACTACAATTGAGGGTGGCTTCGAACCCTGTTGATGTTGTCCGCTGCGCTTCACCCATTCAATTTCATTGTTGTTCGCACCTATTTTTTCACCAAGTTTAACTACCAAATCTTTTACAACTTCGCCTGGTATATGTTCAACTCCTTCGACCACCAAGTTTTGTTTGCGGGCAGACTGTTCAAAGTCATGCATTCTTTGCTCCAGTGCGAGATTACACTTTTCCAAGTAAACACACTTATTTGTTATATTTACCACAGTTTTTTCCAGTTTAGTAATTTTTTCCTTAGCTTGTTCTTGATCACTAACCAGTACATCATACTTATCAGACAACACACTTAAACTTTGTTGAATCGAGTCTAGATGTTTTCTGATGCCAGGTATAGCACTGACCTTTTTCTGTATGTCTTTTAAGATTTTCTGCTGATCTTGTTCTTCATCATCAGCCTCTTCCGCTTCAGACCCATCTTCTTCGCAGTTGTTGCAGTAGATTCTATTTATACCTGCCTTCATGTCTGCTGCCAGTCCTCTCACACAACTCCTATGAAAAGTCCCCTGGCACTGACCTTGGCATATAAAGTGCGAACCCTTTTTTGAAAGTGTCTTTTTACATTTCTGACATTCCATACTGATTAGTTTAATGTTAATAGACTATGCGATAATAATAAAATATAATTTACCGGTGGCGTACGTGCGCATCGATCGCCGCTGCGCGCGAGACTGGAACACACATCAAAAGTATTATAAATATAATACTAAAGGTAACCTTTGATGATGCCATAAGGCGGAACCGCTCAGGTGTAAACATAATTATGTATAATGGTGGAATAAGTACAAGTGATTTTAATTCTAAAGTCACACAACCCTACTCATTAATGCACTCTTTCCCATTCTGGCACTGCACCGATTAAAAAAAAAAAAAACTACAATATTCATTACCTATTTAGATATAATTTATTATTTGGTTATAATATGTGCACCAATGTTAAGTCAGTTAGACAGCGTTGGGTACGAAGTGGTCTGTGCGGTAGAATAGAACATAATATATATTTAATTTTCTATTTCTTTTTAATGCTCTGACCCTTGATTGCGTATTCTATCATGGATGTTTATTAGTGCATTCTTTTGTTTTATTTATTGTCTGTTTTATTTTGATCCTTGCTATCTTATTGTTATAATATTTTTTTGCAAAACTTGTATGTGACGTGTCTTTTCAGAACTGCAATCTAAAAATCAGCGCTGCACATTGCACAAGACTCCTGTAGTGGACTTATGCTTAGGTAGCAACCCTTTCGAGATCGTACCCACTATGGAATATTTTATTAAGGTTGCATATAATGTAACAATGTACGACCTCCTTAATCACTTAAAGAAGAAAATGAAGAAATGTTTGAAAGTCAGTTTTCGAATATGACTGTTCTTGTGTCATTTTGTATTATATAAAAGGGAACTGAACTTTGTGTAAATATTATAATGTGTTGTGAATTCAGTGAATAATATTGTATAATATAAACTTTTGATGATCTTTATTAAATCTCTATGTCTATGTCAAAGTAATCTAAAGTCTTTCAAGTTTATTTGAAGATCAACCCTGTACTCTCAAATATTGAAGGTTTAACCAGTAATAGCCCTCAATATATTTTAGTAAACCGTTATAGTCCGGGATCCCCAGAACAAATTTTACAAGTTATTACTATCAAGCAATCTTATTCGTGCCACATCATTAGACAAACAAAAAGCATTGAAAGATTTTATTATCTGAATATTAAAAAAGAGCGTTGGTTAACACTTGTATTACACATCTATTAAGGCAGAGGGTGAGATAGCTTTTAAAAAGTACAGTCAATAGATGTTTGAAATGCAGTAGTTCTTAATTCTACAAACGTTAGAATTAAAAAGCCCATAAACTGTTTAACTTAATATTGGATTTGAAATAACGCTTCTGGGATGTTCAACATGCGTATCATTTCGGCTCAAATTCAGTATTAATCAGAAATTGCGCGTAAAATAGAAAACAAAAACAATTCGTTAAATCTCTACCAATTGTTTTTACATTGTAGATTTATAAAAATCCGTAAAATGTTCGTACCTACTCAAGTCTATTTCCTTAATGTGTTTTCCCAACTAGGTACAATGTAAAATATAGTACAATGATTTTATTTAAATGACTGAAATCTTCATTTGATTTTACACAGTTTTTAATGCATGTTTCTCAAAAATAACATTGTATTTCTTGAGTATTTTAAAATGCATACTGCCTGAATACACACAACACTATCTAGTTAATTAACTAATAGTTAACTATAAGCTGAGCCTGTATTAAGAAAGCCAGATTGACTGGTAGAAAAACTTTTTTTTTTTGATAATACATACATAATACACACATCAAAAGTGTCTAGGGATCAAGCATTTTTATGCGGATTTCTTGAGATTGAGATGTGGCTTTGGCCCTGGCCTGCTCAGTCGCCAGACTTGAACCCGATTGAGCATGCATGGGATATGCTACAGAGAAGAGCTCTGCCGAATATGGAGGGTATCCAGTCGCAAGAAGACCTTTTTTTGTTGTTGCAACGAACATGGGCGGCCATTCCACAGCGTGACTTGGATGAACTCATTTTGAGTATGCCAAACCGATGTTCTTGTGTTAGTGTTCGCGGTAGAAACACGGATTATTAATTGTTTAAGTTACCTAATAAAATTTTAAAGAAAACTGTTATTTCAGTCTTTTTTTCGAACTTTAATGTTAGTGGTTCAAATGTCAAAAATCCTTTTATTAGGAAAATGGCAAATTTCTTTATTAATGCAAAGGTGTCTTGGTTTATCGTTACTGTGACAAACGAAAACACTTTATTTGATGAATCCTTAAAGAAAATTTTAATTAATATCAATCAGGAGAAAAGTTATTGCAAAAATATATGTTGATCCCTAGACACATATGTTGATCCCTAGACACTTTTGATGTGTGTAGATTACATTACACATAGATGTCAGGTAACTCATTACTTGTAAAAATAAGAGCAATTAAGTAAAGGTCATTTAATACGTATTTTTGTAAAGTTATGTACGTCTTGAAGAAAATTATGAAGGAATAAAGTGTTCCATAATTTAAACTCATTTTACAGAAAGTTTATAATAGCCTATCTAAATATATAAAACGAATCCCTATTTGACTTGGTCTCGACGTTAATTCTGTTTTTGTTAGCTCATTTAGCGAGGAAGGTTGTAGATTATATGACATCACGCTACAACCAATAGGAGCCGGGCATCGACCGAAAATGTTGGGGAAATGGGAAAAGTTTATTTCTTTAGGAGAGACGCAAACGAAGTTGCGCGGGTCAGCCAGTAATTAATAGTAAACACACATTTTAATTTCATTTGCAAATACAAAACGTCCTTGTGTACTAGAATATAAGGATTACTTAAATTTAGCCTTCGTGTAGAGTTTTCATACCAACATGATACAAACTATTAGGCCAAAACTTGTTGAACAACCAAACCTCTAGAGAAATGTTCTGAGGCCGAGCAACGACTAATCATAATATGCTTCGGTACATCGGAACAAGTTTATTAAAGTCTCTAAGCACGAACTGTAAATTATATTAGTCGAATACTGTGTTGTTCGGCTATTGAATTATTGGTATTTGTAGATAAAACACTGGAAGTTGTTCAAAGCCTGTTTCTACTAAAATGATTTAAGAATCCGTCATATCTATGGTAACTTTATGGAGCTAAAATTCGTTTACTATTTCCCTCATGGGACTGTACAATCTAGACCTTGATAAATTTGAGCTTCAAAGCGAAAATATCGTTCCTTTCAACAAATAATACACAACAGAAATACAGACATCAAAAGTGTCTAGGGATCAAGCATTTTTATGCGGATTTCTTGAGATTGAGATGTGGCTTTGGCCCTGGCCTGCTCAGTCGCCAGACTTAAACCCGATTGAGCATGCATGGGATATGCTACAGAGAAGAGCTCTGCCGAATATGGAGGGTATCCAGTCGCAAGGAGACCTTTTTTTGTTGTTGCAACGAACATGGGCGGCCATTCCACAGCGTGATTTGGATGAACTCATTTTGAGTATGCCAAACCGATGTTCTTGTGTTAGTGTTCGCGGTACAAACACGGATTATTAATTGTTTAAGTGACCTAATAAAATTTTAAAGAAAACTGTTATTTCAGTATTTTTTTCGAACTTTAATGTTAGTGGTTCAAATGTCAAAAATCCTTTTATTAGGAAAATGGCAAATTTCTTTATTAATGCAAAGGTGACTTGGTTTATCGTTACTGTGACAAACGAAAACACTTTATTTGATGAATCCTTAAAGAAAATTTTAATTAAAATCAATCAGGAGAAAAGTTATTGCAAAAATATATGTTGATCCCTAGACACATATGTTGATCCCTAGACACTTTTGATGTGTGTAGTTATTAACTTTAAATAATAGTTGGAAGGAATGAAGGATCCCACAACCAGGCTACGTGATCATTCTTAGCTTTTTAGAATTACATCACATCGCGATATAGGATTAGCAGTGACTCCACAGATTGGTGTGGCTTTGTTAGATAGCACTGGGGTTTTTTATTCGTTGCATTGGAAGTCACCACAAAGCTTTTATCCTGCAACAATTTGTACACTGATCGGTCATTCAATATTAGAATGCTTGTATGACTAGCACATTGACAAAGCTTGGAAGAACATGCAAGCATAAAACCGAATTACCGTGGAAGAGCCACGCTTCGGCATGCATTTGCCGGCTCGACCGGAATGATACCACGGCCCCACAGAAAACCGGTGTGAAACAACGCTTGCGCTGTGTTCACCGAGTGAGTGAGGATACCGGAGGCGCATACCCCAACTCCTCCCCCTATCTCCCCACCCCATCCCCCAAAGGCCGGCAACACACTTGTGACGCTTCTGGTGTTACGAGTGTCTATGGGCAGCGGTAATCGCTTACCATTAGGCGATACGTCTGCTCGTTTGCCCGCTATTCTATAAAAAATAATTATTACTTACTTGAAAATTAAACATTTCAGCCATAATAATATACGGCATTGGCGAGATCCCACCAGCGTACGCGAACTGGTACAAGACAATTGCCACAACCGGAATCCAGACAGGAGGTGATTTTCCGTATGTTTGTAAAAGCATCGTAGTAGCCAAAGTGGAAAGTGATAGAGCTGCTAATATGAATGTCGATAGCAAAATAGGCTGGAAAGGAAAGATAAGTAATCAGTATATTGGCTATTCACAAAGCATTGACGAGATTTCTAAACAGACTTCAAAAAAAATTATAAAAAAAAAACCACGTCAAAAAATGTGACCACACGGGAAGCACCAGCTTTCAAATAAAAAAAGAATCACCAAAATCGGTTCACCCAGTGGAAAGTTATAAGGTAACACACATATAAAAAAATACAGTCGAATTGATAATCTCCTCTTTTTTTGAAGTCGGTTAAATTTTATAACAACAATACAATTATACCTTAGTAACAAAACTTATGAATATACCTACACCTTTGATACCAAAATATATTTAAAATAATAATATACATAAGCTATGTTTTCTAAGTATACGAAAAAAAATAACAATAAAGGCATACATATAGTCCGGGATCCCCAGAACAAATTTTACAAGTTATTACTATCAAGCTAATTTTATGTGAGTGGCTTCATTTCGATGAGGGCCCATCTTTCACCTTAAAAAAAAATCGACTGTGGGAACTAACAGGGCTAGCAGAGAAAAAAAATCTTTTGAGCGTAGGACCGGGATAACGTACCACGCAATTTGTAGGACAATGTGTCTGTTAAATTATATTAAATTATTAACTAAGCAACTGTTAAAAAATCAGCTGGCTAGTATCATTTTTATGACCTCCCTATCGATATTTGTTGGAAGGATCATACCATGCATTTTGTAGGACAAATATTTGTATCCATTATGTAATAATGTTAGTTAATATTTATATAATTTAACAGCTACATTGTCCTACAAATTGCGTGGTACGTTATCACGGCTCTTCGCTCGAAAGTTTTCTTTCCCTGCTAGTCCTGTTCGTTCCCACAATCGAATTTTTTTTAAGGTGAAAGATGGGCCCTCATCGAAATGAAGCCACTCACATAAAATTAGCTTGATAGTAATAATTTGTAAAATTTGTTCTGGGGATCCCGGACTGAGGGCTTACCCTTATCAAAATGAAGCCACTTACGAAAAATTAGCTTGATAGTAATAACTTGTTAAATTTGTTCCAGGGAACTCGGCCTAATACTGTTTTCAGTAAATTGAAAAACTACATAATAAACCTAAATAAGTGTTATGGACAATCTACCTTACAGCTAATGAATCTGAGGGATAATAATATAATAAGGAGAGTCCGTAGCTGTAGAGGAAACCGGTGTTGACTTGACGGTGAGCCGGTCTTAAGTCCCCGTCAGCTTTCAGTTCATCCATGAGAGTCTTAAGCTAGCTAATGAATCTGAATCTTATAATAAAGTTGATATTTCTGATACACAGATTAGTTCTAGCAACCATAAAGAGTTTTTTCGTTTACAATAAGATACGAGTAATGCATCAAAATATTAATGGATTGCTTAGTAAGTCTGACCTATTATGTGTAAATATCCAAGAACTTGATAAATGTGCAAAAAATGTAAATTTAATTTGCTTAACAGAGCACAATATGAACAAATTAGACTATGTGCATGTAACTTTACCAAACTTTAATTTAGGTGCACACTTTGCCAGAGAAAATAGAAATGGTGGATCCTGTATACTCATAAAGAAGATTCATAAATTTAAAGTATTGCAAGAGATATAATTTCAGCTTGTAAAATAAAGCTTAAGCTAGTTATAGAATGGTTATTAAGAAACAATTTATTGATTAACCTAAATAAAACAAAAATTGTTACATACCCACAAGAAATACAACACTCTTTGAATATAGAATATAATGAGACACGTATTGAATAAGTTAATAGTACTACATTTCTGAGTGTCTGGATTGATAATGATATGAAAAGGCAAACACACATTGATACAATATGTAAAAAATTAAACCAATATTCGTATGCCTTGCATAAATTTGCGAAAGTAGTAGACCAATCAGCTGTACTGACAGCATACCATGCATATGTGGCATCAACCCTTAAATATCTTACTAACATTATAAACACGAAAGTTTGTATGGATGGATATTTGTTGCTCTTTCACGCAAAACCTACTAAACGGATTTGGATGAAACTTTACTGTAATATAGCTTATACATCAGAATAACACATAGGCTACTATTTGCCGCGATAACCGACAAAAACGCGGGTGGAGCCCAAAAACTAATGGTTTAATATTCTGGGGAAACGCCACTAATACTGAGTACGTATTTAAAGCAGAACGTGCAGGAACTATAGGTGGCAGCACTAAATTGACGAAAGCGACACTATGCGGACAGCAAAAGAACTTATCAGACCTGTCTTCGTGCTTTCAAATGAGTAAACAACATTTTCTCTTAAATTTTAAAAATTTTTATACGATTAAATATAAAGCATGGGTTCCGCTCTATTAATAATGATGGTCAGCGTGGACAAAATGTGTCAATTCTTATTTATTTATTTTATTTATTTCTACAGACTTAACTAGCTCGTTGTGTTTAACGTTGGTGTCTTTTAAATCTTTGTACTTTTTTAAATAAATTTTTATGATTAGGCAGTACAAAATGCCTTTTTTTTATGATATGACAACGCCTACAACTCAACCGCCTTTGAAGAGATTGTTGCCTCCCGTCCAGCTGATTTTTACAAGAAGGGCATCAATAAACTGCCAATACGTTGGCAAAGATGCGTCGATTGCATGGGTGATTACTTCGAATAACAGAAATAAAAAAGTTTTAAAAAATAAGTACTTTCACTTATTGCATACAAAACGGCAATTTCAGAGACCTATTATATTGTTGTATTTCTAGATGGAAGCCAATCATTCGGATGTTTGCTAAAAACAGATTGAAAGATTGACTATATTAATAACAAAACTTAGTAATTTTCACTACAAATATTATTGATTATTTCTAAATGCTCCGAACTCATGCTTACTTAAACTACTTTCCGGCGTTTATCCATTTTTTGTGTTTTTTACATAACCAAACGTGAGAGTCATTACTATTCTTTGGAAAGTAATAAAATTTGATGCTATTTGATTTATTTTCAGTTTTTCTGATGTATTGGTACATCCAAAATGCAACAATGCATTATGATTAGCTAAAATAATAATTTTCACTAATAAAATTAAATCTGTTTACTTCTTATAAATGTCTATGTCAAGTATTAATAGAGTACAAGATTCGGATTCGTGACACCAGATGGCAGCACCTTCGTTATGTACGTTTCCTATAGCAAATATGCATGTACCAGACTCATGTAAGGCTTTATTTCAGAAGTAAAAAAATAAGAATTTTACATCTTTATATACACACATCAAAAGTGTCTAGGGATCAAGCATTTTTATGCGGATTTCTTGAGATTGAGATGTGGCTTTGGCCCTGGCCTGCTCAGTCGCCAGACTTAAACCCGATTGAGCATGCATGGGATATGCTACAGAGAAGAGCTCTGCCGAATATGGAGGGTATCCAGTCGCAAGAAGACCTTTTTTTGTTGTTGCAACGAACATGGGCGGCCATTCCACAGCGTGATTTGGATGAACTCATTTTGAGTATGCCAAACCGATGTTCTTGTGTTAGTGTTCGCGGTAGAAACACGGATTATTAATTGTTTAAGTTACCTAATAAAATTTTAAAGAAAACTGTTATTTCAGTCTTTTTTTCGAACTTTAATGTTAGTGGTTCAAATGTCAAAAATCCCTTTATTGGGAAAATGGCAAATTTCTTTACTAATGCAAAGGTGACTTGGTTTATCGTTACTGTGACAAACGAAAACACTTTATTTGATGAATCCTTAAAGAAAATTTTAATTAATATCAATCAGGAGAAAAGTTATTGCAAAAATATATGTTGATCCCTAGACACATATGTTGATCCCTAGACACTTTTGATGTGTGTATTTATGAGGTAGCGATTTTTGTCCAAACGAACAAACAGCTGTTTGCAAAACCGCAATCTGTTAGGAATGCTTTAAAGATTTCTGCGCTACCTCACAGAACTGCCCTTTTTGACAAGAGTTTTTTTTAGTATGTCAACAAGAATATATAATAAACTACCTATAAAAAGTTGAGGACAGTATAGATTTACAAGATTTTAAGAAAAAATTGCAAGTATTTTTATTAGATAAGGCTTACTATGCTTATGGCAGAATATTTAGACGATAACATTAGATAATTTAGATGATAGAGTAGAATAGAGTTAAATAATTTTAATTTGAAATTAATGTTTTTCTGTAGATTATACTTAAACCTAATATTTGTACGCTTTACCAGCAGGACATAGTGATACGTTTAATTATAGTACCCGGATGACCGAGCGTCGCTCGGTGTTATAATTTTTTATACATGGGTTTTTTTGGCAACATTGAGACTATCCAAACGCCACCTTTTTGTTATTTTTCTTCCAATAAAAAAAGTTAAGTGGTGCCCTCTCTTGGTACGATACTGTTTATTCAGCACCTTATTCCTGTTTAATGTAGTTCGCTCGAGTTGCGATAGATGGCGCTAGATGTACATAGATTTTATATATTTGATTGTTAAAAACAGGAATAAATCGACATTTTCTAAAAATGAATACAAAATTTTATGAAAATCGTTGGAGCCGTTACCGAGATTCAGATTATATAATATATATATATATATATATATATATATATATATATATATATATATATATATATATATATATATATATATATGTATATATATATATATATATATATATATATATATATATATATATATATATATATATATATATACAAGAATTGCTCGTTTAAAAGCATTAGATTAAGTACCATCTTTGTTAACTTCTGACCACAAATAAAAGACTTTGAGTTTGAAAAAAAAAAGAATAACAATATTTACATACAAGCGTCAAGAAACTCTTCCACATCTTCGTCTACTGGTAGCGTTCCCAAAAGACTGGCAGCAGTACCACGTTGAATGGCAATGCTGATTCTCTATGCCAGAAAAAGGCCGCGAGAAGCGTCAATCAGTTGCTTAGCTAGTTGTTTAAACATAGCCCGAGCACTCGGACCCCATGAACCTAGCGTCTTGACCACAAACGGTTCAAAAATGTACTTACCTATTGTGTTTTGGTACTTACGCCGCTTGTGTGATAATTATTTAAAAATATTTTTTATTTTGTTATATTTTCTTAGACATTTTATTTTACATTTCAAATATTTATTCGCACATCATTAAAGTTCGTTGTTCAGTAACTTCTATGCTTAATAATTTATATAAATTACATTACCTTTCGGCCAAATTTTTCCACACAACTCATAGAGATGATTGATGCAAGGATTGTTACTGCAGGTATGCTGAGTGATTGGGCTTCAGGGTTAACGGTGACTCCGGAAGCCGCCAAGATAGCAGGCGTAAACGTCAGAAGCGCAAAAGTTCCACTGAGAGTGCGTGATGTCGCTAATCCTATATTTAAAAAACATCCACGACGCCATGCTTTATTCTGCCCTGAAATGATTTTAATAATTATCTGTTAAGAGTAGAATAATCTGAATCAATATAAGATTATAATTTCAGGGATACCTTCAAGGTAAAGTATCAATTTATACTCAAACAATATTTCAATAATTATTTACAATTTAAAAAGTTAAAAAACAAAATATGTTAGAAAGTCACCACTTAACTGACAAAAGTATTATTTTACAAATGTATTCAACAAGTATATAATTAGATGATAGGGATCAGGATTACATTTTAAAGTGTTAATCTATGTTAATTAGTAAGTACAGGTTTTAGAAAAGCAACTGCGATGGAAGTGGTCGTTTGCGCCTTTGTTTTCAGCAAAATATTTTCTTTAAACATATACACAAACAAAGTTGTACCATAGATAGCCTGTATTAAATATGAACTTGTTTTAATATTGGTCTTTTTATAGGTGTATATAGATATAATTCGTGATTTATTTAAATGATAGCAAAATGATTTAAAATAAGGCGTAGTATATGTCGTGCCTGCTATGTTTTCTCGAACGCAGAGGTACCTAAGTTATCTGATTGTAAATGCTATCACCGCCCATGATTACCGGATTGGCCTCCGAAAATTTCAATAACTCGATGAAAAACAACCAAGGAATTTTTAACACCAATTCTCGGTGAAAATTTTAAAGGGAAATTTAGAAAAGCAAAATTTAAATAGTAACAAATTTAAAGAGACAATAACAATCATTAGGGTAAAAATTAAGAAAATTTATCATAATAAAGCATTAAAGTAATATTTTTAAAATTGAATGAAGCAATTTAGTTAAAATACGAGTCAAAAAGAATAAATATGTAACAAAATTGATAACAGAAATAGACCAGATGTAAAAACAACACAGATAAAGAGTGTAGATCGCAGTACTGGCCACAATTTAAAAGACACAATATGTTTATTATTTTACTTACAAAATTACTCACAAATATTTAAATATGTTATCTTCGGCAACGACTTGTAAACATTCTCTTCATTTTCCATATACTCGATTTCTTTTTGTATAATTTTATCCTTAATATCAATTCCTCGCAATTTGGACAGCGTTGAAGCAGCTTGCTGAAAATATTTATTTATGATAAGTCAGGTACTTAGGTACTTTTAAGAATTTGTAAATTACAAAATCAGGTCTTTAGTACAAGTATCTTTGGACACGAGTTTCAAAAAAGTAATATTGTTGACCCTAATTGTACTTTTTTTTAAAATCACTAATTAGAACTCATTCGTGCTTGGAGTAATCTTATTAAATTTTTACATAAATTGCAATGGAACTGACCTTAATTTATATTGATTTTATTCCTATATAAATTATTAGAATTGAAGATCTTATCATCAAATTTATAAAACTCACATCAGACAATCCTTTCTTGACTAAAAATGCTGGCGATTCAGGAGCGAATAACATTGCCACTGTTGTCATTATTGGTATCCATACAGATATCCATAGTACCACATAGTAATTCAAATAGAATCCTATAGCGAACATTATTAAATACCCTGTGTTTTGCATCAACACCAATAGCGATCCTAGTATACCTCTTATATTGTCTTGACTTATTTCTCTAACATATGTAGGTATTACATTGTAGCAGCCTCCAGCTGAGAGGCCAGAAAAAAATCTCCCTATTAATAAACTAGCTAAAGTTGATGAATATATATTGATTATCCAACACAACTGCAAAAGAAAAAATATTAATGTAAATAAATAATTTTTAGATTTGGTGTTTGATTTTAAACAAAACTACAACCAAACATTTAATTTGAAATCTGATGTATTGGCCAAGAAGAATCAATTTGACTAAACGACCTTAATGAAATCTGGCGATCATATTCTAAAATGCTTTAGTAACTACATGGCTTTTCTTTGTTTCATATAAATATTTATGCATCAAAATCATTAGATTGCTAATTTTGTATAAGAAGTTATAGTCCAGTTCTACTGTAGAGACTAGCAAGCTGTAGAGGCTATCGAAATCATAATTTTGTATAAATAAACAAATTTTAATTACAAACTATATTACTATAACTATTATCCAACAAAAATACCGATATACACAAGGCAAAATGTAACGATGGTGATAGATTTTTATTCATCAATTGTAGCATTTAGTTAATTACTACTTTCTATATTTACTTACCGCTTGCAAGATTGCTATTATTAATATACTCTTTTTCCTACCAATTATATCCACTAAGTACGCAAACATTGGTACTCCCAAGCATGCTGCTATAGAAATGAAGCTTGCCACCAATGAAATTTCATTGTCCGTTAATGGCTGTCCTGCGGGAGATTCTGGTGATTTTAAAATGTTCGCCATAGGTGCTATCCAGCCATTTAGCATGCCATTTGTAAGGAGTGTAGTGTTAGCTGTAAGAAAAAAGTATAACAATAATATTAGAACTTCATAGACTTAAATGTGAGGGATTTAAATATTTTAAATGTACATAAGTGGTGTGGTGATTTACCATTTTTGGTACAAAATACTCGTTTATGAGTTAAAGGCTACTGAGCGTATAAGTTAACTTGGATTGCACTCATAGCGTAGTGATTTAAGCGGTCACTTTGCTATTTTCTCCTGCACGTATTGTGGGTTTAAACCTGATCTGGGACAACACTTTGTGTGAAACAAATTTTGGACTACTTGATACTTGTACTCGCGGGCTGGGTTTCCGCAACTCGACGACTTGCTTGCGCCTATTTTGCGTGTATTACTAATTCTGGGTTTTTTTTACTTTTTGTTGTACTAATTCTGGGTGTTCTTTGTCTCCGTTATATGTATTTTTGTTAAAGTCCCCCGCGACACAGGTGAATTTCTAGTGCTGGTGTTGTCTTTTTAAAAGAAAGACGAAAATCTGATGAACTTTTTGAAACAAGAAGCTTGAACTGTAACACGTATCAATGTATAAACTAATTGCTATGACTACTGACAAGTATTTGCTATGCTATGACACCATTTTTCATCTATTATGCTTTATCAAATCTATATAAAAAAACTACTGCGATAGTTTTGCGTCATTGCAAAGTTCAAGATCAAGCATGTGAGCGGTAATGTATTCTTTTGTGTTAATACGGGAACCAATTGCCGTCTAATTTAAGTGAGCAAAGAAATGTTATCAGTATTGTTTTGTATGTTATGACTAGAGACCGGATTATATGCATTTGCATATTTAAGCCATCCTCAGCGGTAATAGCATATTTTACCTAAGATTTAGTTAAGATGCATATTATCGGTACTCAGTTACACAGATTCAGGTCGGTTTCTCAGTTCAGTACACTTGCCCTACATTCCGAGATGCCAAAAAAATGATATATCCAGAATCCGACAATTTTATAGTTACAAAATATAAGGGTTAATGAGTAATAATTTTGACTGGTTGGATTCGCATTTCGGTCAGGAGCTGCGCATGTCTTTTGTTTTGAAGAAATGATCGAATATTTGGAAACACACTTGATTGTTTACGTTTAAAACAATGTTAAATAGTTTTGATGTCATGTAATGTTACTGTACCTCCTATCTAAGGATAATTTACTAATTGTATGCTGATTTTGTAATAAAAAAATTAAAACTAGGTTTTTTATTTTTTGATTCCTAAAATTAGTCATTTAGTTTTGCATATTTTGCCAATTTTCGTGCATATTTCAAGAATATTTCATGCATATTTGCATGCATATAACAAGCTTTTTATGTTGCATATAATATCTAGTTATGACCTTTGTCTTCGACTGTAGTGATTATTTAAGTATGTTTCAAGCCGTATTTTTTTACAAGCACTTCCTCATAGTCATGTTACACTGATAAAATTGATACACTCTAAATAAAATAATGTAGAGGCCATAATCTTTGTACATTGACACATGCTTTACTAAAAACTATTGTATCATAGAAATTAAATTATTTTTATTTTAAAGTCGACAATTGCAATTGCATGAAGCTGATTGGCACTAATGAATTACTTAAGCTGGCATAGTCTATGAGAAAAAAATAAAAGGAAATCAACAGAGACGTATTTTTACTTCCTATTTGTTTCTACATATCTGAAGCGATCTTACAATTTAGATAATGGTAATTAGTTACTTTTCATAATTAAAGGTGACAGGCTGACTGATCTAGCAGACTAATCAGTAAAGAAAGGTTTTTAATGTACCTAAGAATTTGCTAGTAAATTTAACAAATAAAATATTTATACTCTGACAATTAAAAGATTTTCAAATTTTTTTTTTGTACTTTTTCTTCATAATATAATATAGTCCCTACCTCGCTTTTTGCTGCCAATAAAGCCAAACGTTGGACGGCGCTTTGTAAAATATGTCTCCACCACATTCCAGATGAACGTGTGGTACATATAACAATGTACTCTGTGTGTGGTACCCACATTACATTAATGCAACGTTTTTCTATTCAGTGCTATATTAAGAGTACTAGTAGTTGACCAATGTACCTATAGTTGACCACTCACACGTATAAACCCATATAATAAGAATTCGTGGCATATATTTTTTTTTAAACTGAATCCTTATTTAAAAAAGCGGCCAAGTGCGAGTCGGACTCGCCCATGAAGGGTTCCGCAGCAGCAAGTAACATGATATAATTTTTATTTAATTTTTATATTTGTGTTGATTGAATATAAGGTAAAATGCAGTTTACGATTTATGACGTATTAAAAAAAAACTACTTACTAGATTTCGTTCAAACCAATTTTCGGTGGAAGTTTGCATGGTAATGTACATCATATATTTTTTTAAAATTTATCAATATCTTATTTTAGAAGTTACAGGACACACATTTTACCACTTTGGAAGTGTCTCTCGCGCAAAATATTCAGTTTAGAAAAAAATAATGTTAGAAACCTCAATATCATTTTTGAAGACCTATCTATAGATACCCCACACGTATGGGTAGGATGAAAAAAAATTTTTTGAGTTTCAGTTCTAAGTATGGGGACCCCCAAAATTTGTTGTTTTTTTTCTATTTTTGTGTGAAAATCTTAATGCGGTTCACAGAATACATCTACCTACCAAGTTTCAACATTATAGGTCTTATAGTTTCGGAATAAAGTGGCTGTGACATACGGACGGACAGACAGACAGACAGATATGACGAATCTATAAGGGTTCCGTTTTTTGCTTAGCACGGAACCCTAAAAACAATGCTGCACTCTGTCTATCAAAGCGCGCCAATTCCACATTTGCCATTTTTAACCGACTTCCAAAAAGGAGGAGGTTCTATGTTCCACTGTATGAATTTCTTTTTTTTTTTTTTTTTGTTTTTTTTTTTTTTTGCAATATTACACACGACCGTCATTTTTATGTTGAGTGACGCAGCGTAAACATATTCTTTGATTATTTGTACCAATTTTCATAACAATTACACTTTTTAAATGTAAAATAATAGGAACCCAGTGACCTTGTTTATGGTAACTATTTTGATTTTCTTATTTGTTTAGGATTACTTAAGGTAACAAGGTATTTAAATTATGAAAAAATATTTCATGACTATTATTCATCTACCAGTTTTTACATAGTCAACTACTAACTTAAATTGATAGTTTTTATTTGTTTTCTAGATAGCCCATGCTTAGATAAAATACTTTATTAGAATTTACAAATATAAACTGATTGAAATCGGAACAAAATTCAGGTAAAACATGAAAAAAGGAAACTTTGTGCCCTTATGTGGTCATCTACTGGTGCTCTTACCTTACTTGTAATACAGCGATCATACGATATTACTACGATTTATATATAAGGACGACGTATATGTAGTGGAGTATCTAGCAGTAGTAATTTTTGTTACTATCGGTCGATCTACTAACGATGAATATGATAGCCAGAATGCCGCTTATGCTCCACAAACTCTTTACTAGTGGCTCCAAGTAACTGTTAAGCAATCAGTGGCCACACCCCGGGAAACCGTGACGACCCACGGGCAGGGGAGTTTCACTTCTCAGTTTAGTTATGTTCCGCCGAGCGCCTCCCGGGAAGGACTACTAGGCAATGGTTGCCACTCGGCGCGCACGCTAGCCGCGTCGCGTCGTGCGTAAACAAGTTGAATATTACGTGTACTTACTGCGAAAAATGACTACGAAACGAACTAATTATACATCCCCGATCAAAGCACTGGCATCTTCTTGACTACATCATAGTCTGAAGACTAGACCTGAGGGATGTACTAATAACTCGCACATTGTGCGGTGCTCAAGGTTGGACAGACCATCATCTTGTGAGATGTAAAATGAGGCTTAACATCAAGCCTTCGCGAAGAGCAGAACACAGGGTACCTGCAACGGCGTTCCTAATGCACGTGAAAAGCGAGAATCTAAGACAACAACTTGACACGGAATTTGAGACTGTCTTGTCTGATAATGGGGATAACTGGACGGTTGACGCTACGGAAATACGGAAACTTGTTGAGGAGTTTAGACGTTCGCTCAAATGCGCCCAAAGTGATCAGCAGCGCGGAGCTCTCCATCAGAGTCTCAAGAAAAAAGTGCCAGAGCTAAATAATAACTGGTGGCTTCGTAAGGCTCAAGAACTGCAACTACTGGCGGATACCAACCAAACCACAAAATTTTTCAAAAGCCTCAAAACCATCTATGGCCCCGAATGTATGAAAACAGCGCCCGCGCGATAATACCACCAAATTGACGAACCCCTCGGATGTTCTTCTTCGTTGGGCGAGAGCATTTCAATGAAGTGCTCAATCCTGGAAGTCAGTGTGTGGACCTGTCTTACACTCATTCTCTTGAGAGACTGCCTGCCGCGCCTGATCTCGGGAGTCCGCCATCTTTAGCAGAATTTATCCGAGCTATTAATCGCTTAAAAAATGGTAAGTCACCAGGCTCTGACAGCCTGCCCTCGGAGATATTTAAATGTGTAGAACATAACATCAAGACCCGACTGTTCGATCTTGTGTTGCGGATGTGGGAAGCGGAAGTGGTTCCAAAGGATTGGAAGAACGCCTATATAAGCAAGTTATACAAAGAAAAGGTGACCTCTCTAGTTGTAGCTCATACAGAGGCATTGCCTTGCTGTCTGCTGCCGGCAAGATAATGGCGCATATCATTAATAGTCGCCTAGCTGGGCTGGCTGCGAGCTTTCTTCCTGAAAGTAAATGTGGGTTTCGGCCCAATAGAGGCACAGTGGACGCTATCTTTGTTCTAAAACAGCTTCAAGAAAAATGCCTTGAGCAGCATTGTAATCTCTATATGTGAATTGTCGAGCTCGAAAAGGCTTTCGATCGCGTCCCAAAATGTGCCCGTTGGGTTGTTCTAGAGAAGTGTGGTTGTCCGTCAAAGCTTATCAACCTAATACGTCAGTTCCATGAAGCGTACGGCACGAAAACTGCCTTACGGAACCGTTTCCAGTAACAAGTGGCGTCAAACAGGAATGCGTCTTGGCACCGACACTCTTTGCCATTTACTTTTCTGCGGTAATGGCCGACGCCATTAAAAAAATGTAGTAACCCACTCACCCTCAGTGTTCGCATGGACGGGGGCGTCTTGAACCTATCACGCTTCAGAGCGAAGCGCGGAGTCGCTGCTGTCCCCGTTGTCGAGATCCAGTTTGCTGACGATGTCTGCCTTATGGCTGGTAGCCTTGCTGATCTCCAGGAATGTCTGGACAATCTGGACGAATCGCACCGCAAATTTGGCCTGGTGATCAGTGCATCAAAGACTCAGATTTTAAAACAGCCTGCAAGGGGACAGACAATCTGCACATAATGCGTCCGTTTACATAAACGGCAAAGCTTTAGAGGAGGTGGAGACTTTCCGCTACCTTGGCAGTGTCGTTCGTGGTGACAATCGCCTTGAGTCTGAGATATCCGCAAGAATCGCTGGGCTGCAGCAGCATTTGGTGGACTCGACCGCCGTTTTTGGAAATCGCACGATCTTCAGTTGCATACCAAGCTAGCCGTGTTATATTGCTACTTAGGGCTTGTTATGTTGCCACTGCTTCTATACGCCTCGGAAACCTGGTGCCTCTACAGGGGTGATATCAGGTGCCTCGATGCCTTCCATCTGAAATGCCTCCGAGCTATACTTCGAGTACGTTGGCAGAATCGGGGGATCGGGGAATCGGGCGTTTTTCGCCGAATGGGTTTAGCAAGCATGGAGAGCCTCCTAATGGAGGGCCAGCTGTGCTGGTGCGGGCATTTTGTGCGTGTGGAGTCTTCCAGATTGCCAAAAAGTATTTTTACTCGGAGCTTAGCTCAGGTAAACGCCATCCCGGAGAACAATTTCTACGATACAAGAATGTACTGAAGCGCAACTTAACGGCAATCGCCGTGTCTCCTAAGTTGTGGGAGGAACTAGCCGCTAACAGGACGGAATGGCAGAAAAATGTCCATCAGGGCATTGAAAATTATGAACAAAATCGTCTTAAAAGCCTTGACGCTAAACGCCAGCGCCGGAAAACGCGTCTCAAGCCCTCCTACAACTACACATACAAGAGGCAGGGTGACCTTCACTGTGCCTCCTGTGACCGCACATTTAAAACCAAATTTGGTTTTTCGAGCCACGTGCGGGCATATGAGCGCAGGAATGTGTGTTGAAAATTGTCGGGGTATCGCCGTCTACGGATACGTTTGGGAGGACATCATATATAAGAAGTCGGTTAAAAAGAACGAAACATCAATAAAATTAAGAAAGTACGTTTACATCTAGTAAGTATGTGTTTTATCAATGATTAAGTATGAGTAAATACTTGCCTTTATATTTATTAAGAATTATTATTATTAAATTTTTGTTTGTCTTTACCACGATCTGAGTATAATTACATTTCTTATCAATTCATATCTTGGTCGCTTTGCATGTTGTTAAGATTTACGTATTTACCTACTTAAACACTTAAAAAACATGCATGTCTTCCTAGATTTGGTTTGGTGTGAGGAACTAAAATAAAATTAATTATTAAAATTAATAAAATAAAATAAAAAAATCTGAGTACATAACTGCCTAGCCTTTGTTTAAGTTAACTGTAATATTTCCTTCCAAAAATACAAGCCTAACGTAAACGTTGTTAGGTAGAATATTACCGAGTGAGGTGATAGAATGACCTGAAAGAATAGGTCCATTAGTTCTATGTGATCCAAATTACACCTTGTTGCGTAGGAGCAAGAGTCGATATTTATTTAAATTATTTTCATGAGAGGTTCTTCGTTACCAGTAGGTACTATTATTTATCCTGTGACCTAAAGGTCTTAATAGTTTCCTAAATTTCTTAAGATCACTGTTGTGCTTGTAACGTAAAACTAATCTCTAAAATTACTTTTAACTCTTATACTCGTACACAATATCATTAGTTTTCGTATTTTTGAGAAAAAAAAACAAACAATCAGATGAAATAACTTTCAAGAGGCTTACATCGTCGGGACATGGTATAATACTCAAAGGCTTCATTATAGTTTTGGCCTGAATATGCGCATGGAAAATCACTGAATAAATACAATAAAGAGTTGGTAATTGTTTATGAAACTTCGTAGCTTAAATTAAAATCCATGGACTTGACTTGAAAGTTACTCGATCTGTCAGTCTGTCTATCTGTCTGTTACAGTTTCGCGGCTAAACCGCTGAACCGATTTGGATTAATTTCAGTATAGATATAGATTGGATCTTGGAGAAGGACATATACTACTTTATTTGAGATACCTGACATACATGCGGACGGAGCCGCGGTCAAAAGCTTTAGTATTAAGAAGCTAATATAAACCCAAATGAATTAATGAAATGTAGTCATAAACTTTATTTAAATTAAATATTTATTATAAATTTGTCTCGTCCTTTCCTCAAAATGATGAGCCACTCAATGCTCTTCATTTATATTTTACATAATTATCAGTAAAAATTTAGATCATTTCCACCATCATTTCCAATTTATTCTAGGCAGGTTCTAAAAAACTCTCGTACTCGTATCACGTATATTGTTATTTTCGCAATTTTGTAGGTAATTACGGTCATCGAATCGCTTCTAATAGTCGGAGCGTAATTTTATTCTAACCAATTACTTCTTCAATGAGTACTCTTATCCCTCGCAAAAACACTGATAAAAATTAAATATTCGTTTAAACAAACAAATTTCTAAACTTTAGTTTTATTTAATACTTAAGACGCAAAACTCTAAACTTGAGTAAATTGTAAAGGCTAAGAATACAATTATTTTCCAAGTGGTTTAATTAAGAATGTTGATTAAGTAATTACTACACACATCAAAAGTGTCTAGGGATCAAGCGTTTTTATGCGGATTTCTTGAGATTGAGATGTGGCTTTGGCCCTGGCCTGCTCAGTCGCCAGACTTGAACCCGATTGAGCATACATGGGATATGCTACAGAGAAGAGCTCTGCCGAATATGGAGGGTATCCAGTCGCAAGAAGACCTTTTTTTGTTGTTGCAACGAACATGGGCGGCTATTCCACAGCGATTTGGATGAACTCATTTTGAGTATGCCAAACCGATGTTCTTGTGTTAGTGTTCGCGGTAGAAACACGGATTATTAATTGTTTAAGTTACCTAATAAAATTTTAAAGAAAACTGTTATTTCAGTTTTTTTTTCGAACTTTAATGTTAGTGGTTCAAATGTCAAAAATCCTTTTATTAGGAAAATGGCGAATTTCTTTATTAATGCAAAGGTGACTTGGTTTATCGTTACTGTGACAAACGAAAACACTTTATTTGATGAATCCTTAAAGAAAATTTTAATTAATATCAATCAGAAAAGTTATTGCAAAAATATATGTTGATCCCTAGACACATATTTTGATCCCTAGACACTTTTGATGTGTGTATTTACGTCGTTTAATGCACAGCACTTAATAAAAGGTTTTGGTGAATTTAATTCTCACTTCATGTGTCAAACCTCATTCACTCATTTATTTATTTATATTCATTTTCGTAGTTCTTGTTTTAACGAGTTTTTTATATGTTTAGTTTTATCTTTATACATAACTATAAATTAATAAAAAAACAATACCAATATTTACATACAAGAGTCAAAAACCTCCTCCATATATTCGCCGACTGGTAGCGTTCGTTCCCAAAAAACTGGCAGCATTGCCACGTTGAATAGTAATGCTGATTCTCTGAGCTAGAAAAAGACCGGCCTTCTGGTCACGAGAAGCGCCAATCAGTTGCCTAGCTAGTTGTTTAAACAAAGCGCGAACAATCGAACCCCATGAATCTACCGTCTCGACCGCGGGTGTCGACGCAAGTTGTGTCCCACACCAAAGGGTAACCCATCTTCCATGGCAGTAATGACATACTATCTAGTCTCTTGCCATCGTCTCGTACCAGACCAAGACAAAAAAAACCATTTTAAATTTATATTTACTTAAAAAAACAGTTAAACATTACCTGCAAATGCAACTATCCATTGCAAGTAAGTTCTGCCTTTTTTTTCTTCCACCTGCACGTTTTCGGTCTCCATTATATTAGTGGTAAAAATTTCACTTCCATTAAACTACTAACAACACTATGATTCCATTAACACATGTCAAAACATCTGTGTTGCCCGTTCATGATTTGTACTGTCACTAATCAGTCAAGAATAATAGCATGGACTTTATACTTGTAAGTATGTAGTTATTTTAGGGTTGTGAACTGTTTTAGCGAAGTAAGATGGCAATATCGATAACAATTTAATAACCGGTTTATAGTCAAACATTTTAATAATGTCAATATATATGTATGCTGGGTAGGTGGAGCTCGGCGAAAGGAGGCCATTATGTAGCGTGTTTTTAACAAATATAAAACCTGTTCATACGTAAACAATCACGAACACACTACGCAAAGAGATGACACGGTTATAAAAAATATGTTTTTTTACTAGCGGTAATTGATACGATTGGCTATCTTAAATCAAGTGTAATCGCTTGTAAGTTCATATATTTGAACAACAATGTTAATAAATTATACTGAGTTATGGATATATTTTATTAAAAACCGAGAGAGTCATTCTTGATAAATAAATTTTAAAAAATCCATCACTTTTGCTAACACGCCAGTTTTGCTTGTATCTACAACGGCAACGTTAGACACTCATTAAATTGGTCAAATTAGGCTAAAGTATACATTAATTTATTTTCATGACTCAGTTGCTATTGGTTCATTGTACTATTTGTTGACTTGTACTGGAATAGTAATTTAATTGTATGGTATTGTAGAATGGTGGCGCCAAGTATTGTGGGTCTCATACGGGATGGCATTTTGCTTTTAGTTTGACTGTTTCTATGTGAATTGGTTGAACGTAACCTTTAACAGTTCAGTGTTGGACAGGCCTCTCCGTAGAAAGGAATCATTTTTAGTAGATGGGTAGTCTTTTAAGTAACGTAGATTAAGTAAACAATAAATAACTACACTGCTTGGCTTAGCATTTGCATTGCATTAATATTTTTAGACAAAAAATTAAAAAGATATGAATATGTAGCTAAGGAAATGTGAAATGCCATTGACTTTTGTACAACTTGGAAATCGTACTTTTTTGTGATTTCCAAAGTCTGGTGACTTATATGTGTTTGCTTATTGTTAATTAAAATAGTTATTAAATTTAACCAAAGCATCTGAACAGAATAGTCATGCCAAATAAAATTGTTTAAAAAAAAAGTTGTAAAAGTAGTTGTTAAATATGGGCAATTAATAAAAATAGTTTTTATGTTTAATGTACGAAACAACAAACTATTATGTTCTTTATAAAAACACAGCTAATTATGAAGGATGTCTTAGCGGTCAGGCAGCTTTCTTTATAACTGACTGTCAAAGGAAAGAAGAAAGACACAAAATCTTTATTCTGACAAGTTCTATCAAGACCCTTTGTCATCTGATTCAAAATTATGTAGATATACTTACATTCGTTTAATAACTTAGTTATTAGTTTTGCGTTTCAGTTTTTACGGCGTTTTAATTTTTTTGTTTTTACGTTTTTTATATTTATTATTAATCATTACTCAGCATTAAAATCTGAGAGTAAACAATAAATCACCCAATTTTTTCCCACCTTTTTTCCAAATTTACATGGGACCAATTTCCCTATCCGATACGGTGTATCCGATAGAAAAAGAATAATTAAAATTGGGCTACTCTGTAAAAAGTTATGCGTGATCATAAAAAAAAAAAATATGCGTCGACATGAGACAACGACCTCCTCCGTTTTTTTTTCTTCGGTTTAAAATGTTAAGTTAGTTTTAAAGCACAAAAGTATACACTAAACGTGCTTCAAAGATGGGTTTTATACATTTTCTGCAACCTCAAGCGAAGCGCGGCAGTATCAACTCTAGAAGTGTATGTAAATATATAAAATCTTAATATTTGATTATAATTTTTTGTCGTCTTGACATAGAATCATGAAATTAGGCAAAACATACCTACTTTATTTTTTGCATAATTTCTCACAGATTAAGCATGAAGATGTATATTTTATACGCAGACACACATCTATGAATTTCAGAACAAGAATATGAAATGAAAATTATTGAGATAATCATAGCATTACACCGTCGACTATTGCAGAAAAGTTTAAGGGTTTCTCAAAGAAATGGACATACATGACATACCCACATACATACATACGCTCGAACAACAACATTCTGACGCAGGGGGGTATTTTACCCACCATCTGATACGCTGTAGAGTAAAAATAAAATAAAAATACATAACTATAAAATGAGGTTTTTTAAATTTTATGATTTTATTTACAGTTTAACATGAAATTGAAAATGTTAACAATCTTAATTAAAAAAAAAATACTCGTATAGTAAAAGAAAGTAATTTACTACTGCGATAGCATATCATCCACACACAGCATGTTCAACTGCAACGTTTTAAATTATCTCTATAGGAATACCAGCCCTGACTTTGCAATAATGTCACAAGAGGCTACAAATAACAGAGTAATCTAAATTTAGTTATTATTAGTTTAGTTTATCATATAACATCTGACTAGCAAACATGTATTTTAAATTAGTTAAAATATGTTTTGTATATAAAATAATACTGCAAACAATGGTATATTTATTCCCCTGATAATATTAAATAATTTGCACACGTACACAAAATGATGAATACCTACGAGAGATAAAAGCAAGATAATGATATAGACAGCAGTAGATATATTTAAATGTAAATGTATCCGTCATCTACTAGGAAAATTTAAACTTGGTTTTGATTTAGGTTGCTGCGTAGTGGCTGGCTGCTGCGTAGACGGGAGAGAGATGCTCTGCTTACATGGACCATAGGTGCAGTGTGCTATGCCTAGACACTGTAGAGGCCGTAGAGGTGTAACTAGGCTGGAGCGGTCGCTTCCTGCGAGTGGTGAATCCCTGTTGAGCCCGAGCCAGCTTCCGTGACAATCCGGGGTTGATCGTCGGGAGGGCCTCCTTGGTCTGCCTGCAGGTTCTAAGGTTGGACCAATACATCTGGTGTTCGACCTTGGTGTTTTGTTGCAGTGTCCGCACAGCCAAGCAGTTGGCAAGGGCAATATTGGTTCAGGGCCTACTGTCCTCGTCTCCGATCCACTTCTTGCCAGTGCATCAGCTGCGTCGTTTCCGCGTGAGTTGCTATGCCCCTTGATCCACTGGAGAGTTATACTATTTGTAGTACTTACCTTTGTCAGGGCTCTGTGGCATTCGTAGATCAGCCCTGAGGTAGTCGTATGACTCTATAGGGCTTGTATCACATGATGGTGGCGTGCTGATGCTGCTGTTGTTGATCTGCTCCTGCGAAGGCTGTTTTTAATTACGTCGGGGTCACCACTGTGGGGGCACGGGTGTAATGGCCCATACATGCAGCAGCAGCACAGCAAGCAGCTCTCAGGAGGAATAATTTTTCATCGTTTTAACAACATTTTTCATTAATACTCAACTCCCTCGATAACTGAACCATCTAACACTGTAAAAAATTTTCAAATCGGAGCAGTAACACTCTCAGATTAGCGCGTCAACTAAATATACAAACAAACTGTTCAGCTTTATTATATTATCTATATTATATACTTATAATAAAAATGTAACAGGTCAAATTCTGTACATTGAAGATATTTTGAATTTTTTTTTGGAGGGCACTCTGTTATCCATACTGAAACCAAAACAATTATTTTTTTAATTTTGTCTGTCTGTCTGTCTGTCTGTATCCTGGCCGCGCATCACGCCGAAACTACTGAACGGATTCAAATGAAACTTGGTATGATTTGAGTTCATACTACGAGGTAGGACATAGGATACTTTTTATCCCGAAATTCAGCACGATTTCCTGGAGAGAGGGGATGAAAGTCAAAATATGTACTTAGTTATAATTCAATAACACATAGTCCGATTTCATACATTCTTTTTTTGCTAGACAGCAAGTACTTTAAATATTGTTCCATGATCTATTTATACATATATCATGCATAATAAATCTGTAGACGTCGAATTTGTGTGTTTGGTTGTGCCTGCATGACTTAAATATTCTTAGTTGTTAACAAACAAACAACAACCTAACAAACTTAATATATAATCGTGGGAACGTTTTATGCACAAGCATTGTGATTAATGTGGTATATAGTTAGTATTTGATAGGTAGGTATTTGTTTTATGTTCTCTCTTTCAATAGAAAGGGTTGTTTTAAATTTTCTTGAAAATTGTTTCTTTGCTTAAAACAGCGACATCTTTTGGAATCAAGTAACTAACTTTACAATAGGTACGTAATATGATTACTCTTTTTAACGTATAATAAAAATGTAACAGTTCAGTTCTGAACATTAAAGAAATTTTGATGTTTTTTTGGGAGGGCTCTCTAATCGATACTGAAGCAATTACATTTTCTTGAAAATTGTTTCTTAACTTAAAACAGCGACATCTCCTGGAATCAAGTAACACTAACTTCACAGTAGGTGCATTATATGATTACTTTTAAACGCATAAGAAAAGTGTATAAGATCAATTCTGTACATTAAAGAAATTTAGATTTTTTTGGGAGGATGCTCTTATTGATACTGAACCAAAAACTAGAATGCCATAAACGTTAAATGCTAATTTATATTTATGATATTTATTTTAAGTTTAAAATGCTTGAAAGAGGAGTAAATATGTACCTAATAGTTCATCATAATTTACCAGAAAATGATACAAAACATCTTTATGATAGGTACCCGAAAGGCAGCGCGGGCGCGTGGCCTGCGCGCTGCCACAGAATAACTAATAGTATTGCCCTACGTAGGTAACCAGACACGTCCAAATTGTTTAAAAAGCAGTACCCGCGCGGTTAGTCGGCTCCCTATGCGACACACGCACCCAAATCGACTTAAAAACTCAGTAGTAGTTCTTGAATGTAAATTCGGATAAAAAGTTAATTTTGGGACTATTTACTTGTTCTACCTACTATAAATATTACTTGGTATTATGATATTTCTTCTGTATTTTTAACCGACTTCCAAAAGGAGGAGGTTCTCAATTTCATCGGTATATTTTTTTAACCGACTGTATATGTATGTACACGGATTACTCCGTAAATTTGTGGACCGATTTTGGAAATCCTTTTTGTATTCGAAAGGGTATGCTCCCCATGTGGTCCCATGGCCACCATATCAGGATCTGATGATGGGATCCTAAGGAAATCAAAGGAAACCCTCAAATTTATGTAAGCGCCTGCAATGAAGTTAAAGCAATTGTCTGCATGCCTTCATATTCTGTAGACATCATTTAATTTCATAATATATAAAACGGGTCTTAACGATATCAGAGTTAACCTCAGATAATCAGTTTACCTCAAATCACTTGAATTATAGTAACCTATACAAGATAGTCCATTTGAGATTTTATTAAAAAAAAATACCTGAAGTCCTTTCGATTCTATACAGCATGTATGTTACCTTTAGTTGTATTCTTTCAAGTTATTTAGGTGAAATGATGATGAGAGACTTGAGAAAGACTAAAAGTGAAAAATAAAAAAAAACTTCGTTTAAAAAAACCGACTTCGAAAACTGAAAAGTGTCAAATAACTTAATTTGTATATGTTACCCATTCATAGGTTTGAAGTCGGTGCCAAGCCAAAATGTAATAGTAGGTACCGCACTCGCCGCGCGTGACCTTGAGCGGGAAAGCTGCTCTTCGCGTAGAACAAAACAACTGAAGTTGACGTTGACGTTCGTCTCGAAATATAGCGAGTGTGATACCTACTATT
Source organism: Diaphora mendica (assembly GCA_949125395.1). Taxonomy (NCBI): domain Eukaryota; kingdom Metazoa; phylum Arthropoda; class Insecta; order Lepidoptera; family Erebidae; genus Diaphora; species Diaphora mendica. The sequence goes on from OX421319.1 coordinate 7,296,490, forward strand.
ACATTTGGCTTGGCACTGACTTCAAACCTAGGTAGCACATGCAAATTAAGTTAATTGATACTTTTTAGTTTTTGAAGTCGGTTTCTTTAAACGAAGTTTTTTTTTAGGATTTTGTAAGGTTATAGCATAGGTACCTAGGTACCTATAATTTACTTTTTTATAGGATTTTGTTAGGTTATTGGTATAGGCATAGGTAAGCAGATGTTTTTCGTTGCAAATGTTTAATTACTTAGCCTTATTTGTTGGTGTTTTAATTTATTTAGTAAGTTGTAGATACCGTCCATTTTTTTCGTTGAATTAGTTGTAGATACTTACATAATTTAGTTTTATTTACGTTTTGAAAATAAGCTTCATTCGTTATGTCTAATTTTTCATTTAACTGTAGTGATAAATTTAACATTGTTTTTCGTATTCGATTTTATCACATCACACAAATTTATAAAAGCGAATTGCGAAAAATGACGGACTTCCATACAAACTTTCAACCCCTATTTCACCCCCTTAGGGGTAGAAATTCCGAAATTCCTTCCTTAATGGGTGTCTACTTAATGAAACGATCATACTCTCCAAATTTTGTATTCCTAAGTTTAATAGTTTCCACTCGGCGATGATGAATCAGTCAGTCAGTCAGGACATGTTATTTTATAAGTATAGAAGATACATCAGATTAACACATAGGTTACTGTTTACCGCGATAACCGACAAACACGCGGGCGGAGCCGCGGGCAACAGCTAGTTATAGATATAAACGGTTAGTACATTTTTAAATCAACGTTAATTCTACAAAGTATCAATTTCGGAGCTATATTACTGTAAAGTTGTTTTCTGCTTGAACGGACAGCCTAAAGTAGATATTCATAAAACATTGGTTTAATAAGTTTTACTTTAATCACCGGTTGGTATAATTTTTACCGACAAGCAGACAAGGTAGTGTTTTTTTAAGAGACGTAAATAAAGATATACATTTAACAACAGTATCATTCACAGAACAGTTGTATCTATAACAAAATATCATTATGGTTAATCAATCATTTGGCTAAAATCAACTTAGACGTTAGTCTAAGTTGATTTGCCAAATATGTTACTTATGTAATAAACTTTCCATGTTTGTGCGGCAAGGTTTACAAATCCAATTTCTGTGGATAAACTGCGGGGACAGTTAGTACCTTATATATATTACTACTTCTTATTTAACAAGAATCTTGTAATTTGGCAAGAAACAATATCTTACCTCACAAGTTAAGGAAAGAAATTTCCTAAGGACATGATTGACACTAATAATAATCTTTTATGTAAAACTAAATTGTTGTTCGTTGGTCTTATTAAAATTCAGAAACGCGTAAACCAATTTACTTGGCTAATTTTCGTCTTGAAATATTTGTAGGGGTCTAGGAAAAGTTCTTTTCATATAAAAAATATTCCTTCTTGACAAACTTTTGATGCTATCGTGGGTAAAGTAAACTGGAAAATCTTCAATTTAAAGTACATTCAATAAGTGTTTCGAATAGACAAAATGGGTACAAAGTATTAGAATTATCGTGTAGGTATTTAGATTCAAAAGTGCAAATACATACTGTCACTATTTTAAAAGATCTACATTTTTATCGGTTGTCCAGTATTTATTTTAGAAATTTATTCCCTACCTAACTTAAAATTTTGAAAGCTATTGTTAGAAAAAAAAATTGAATCAGCAGATTTTATGATTAAATTTACTTTTTACCCGACTGCGAAAGGAGGATTATGTTTTTCGAGTGTCTGTATGTATGTATATTTCTTTGGCACGCCCTAGAGCCTAAACGGCTTGTCGTATTTTTATGTGAGTGGTGTCAATAGATTCGTCTTAGTCGTGAGAGTGACACTGGGTACACCAAAATTAAAGGCTTTTAAAAGTATAAATTTAAAGAAACCAACTGATTTATGGGGACATTCGGTACATACTATATCTGCAATTATTGATATGATATCTCCATATTTAGCAACTGTTTTCAATTCTTGTATCGCATCTGGTGTGTTTCCTGATCTGATGAAACAAAGTAAAGCGATTCCATTGTTCAAATCTGGTAGTATTTCAGATCGATCTAACTTTCGACCTATCTCAATACTTCCAACATTGAGTAAAATTTTTGAAAAATTGCTTTTAAACCAAATGGTAAACATTTTATTAAGAACAACTTGCTTCATCAAAAGCAATTTGGTTTTACTAAAGGTCGTTCAACTACGGACGCGGGCGTGGAATTGCTTAAACACATATATGGCGCCTGGGAGGATTCACAGGATGCGTTTGGTATTTTCTGTGACTTGTCTAAGGCTTTCGATTGTGTCCATCATCCTACACTCATCAGGAAGCTACAGCACTACGGAATAATGAATAATTCTGTAAATATTGTGACGTCGTATTTGAATAAAAGAGATCAAAAAGTTGATATTAATGGTAAAACATCTTCGGGATCCCCGGTAACAATAGGCGTCCCACAGGGTTCCATTCTAGGGCCATTTCTGTTTCTCATATATATAAATGATCTAGCTTATTATTTAAGTGACAATCATGAGATTGTATTGTTCGCGGATGACACATCCTTAATTTTTAAAGTTGTAACACCGTAATTTCAGAATTGGAATTATATTGTTTTTACTAGTAGAGACCTCTGTGATCGCAGAGTGTAGTCAGGCTCTGTAAGGAACTTCAATGTTAGTTCACGGATTGTACGAGAGATGGCAGTAAATTAGACAATATATAAACCCGATTGATTTAGGTTTTTGAACGAATTAAGGAATCATTTCAGGACGAAAGTTTAAATGTTACTTTTAGCTGTGGTGGGAGAATGGAAAAAGTAGGAATAAACTTCTCGAACAGTCGATGGATTGAATATAAAAGGAATTTCTTCCAATTTGGGAGCCCTTTTCTTTCCTGAGCTGATCAAGAGACATTTATTTATAGTCATTCGTTAATAGTTTTAATATTATTTTGTGAAATCATCCCGTGTGAAGCGGTAAGTGGAAAAAATGTTTTTTTATTGTGTTAGTCGTTTTCGGTTCTTAAACAATACTGAGGTATTCCATTCTTCCTTAGGGTCGTTGGTTACTGCAGAATAACACTGCAGTCACATTATGTTGAGGATGCCACGACTATGATGTAGCTTATGATGGAGCGGCCGGTAGGCGGAAGATGGCCTGACCGCTGATGTATATATAAGGGTACTTAACCCACTATTAATTTTAAGATTTAGTTTAAAGATGTAGATAATTTTATTAGTAACTTGTACGATATAGTGATAATGTTGTAAATATATAATAATGTGTGTATGTTATTATTATGAATATACAATGTGAATATGTGTAGTTGAGTTATTCTGAAGTGACCTAATAGGGACCTACCCACACACACAATTAGTTATTTTTTTAGTAGTGTAAATAGGATTAAGATTATATATTTGTTGAACGGCGCCCTGGGTTAACTCTTGCTCTTCTAACTGACTGGGTCGTGCCGGTGGTAGCACCCCCTGTTCAGGTTAGGGGACTGCAAGGTCGAACCCGCCTCCTAGGTCGGTTGATGGTTGCAACATGTGATCTGCATGGTTGGACCTGCCGCCTAGGTGGGCCATTGGTTGCGACTTGCGAACCTCCTGACAGGTTTGGGTGTTACAAAGTTAGGCGCTAACTTGACAGTTTTACTGAAGTCAACAGTGCACTCTTGAAAGTGGTACATTGGTTTAATACAAATAACCTTCTCCTTTATGAGAAGAAAACTAAATTCATTAAATTCTCTACACCAAACGTTAGGCATGTTACAACCAATGTTCGATTGAATGGACTAGAGTTGGATCCTGTGGAATCTACTGTATTTTTAGGTATTACTGTTGACGCTAAGTTACAATGGGGTTCCCAAATAGAAAAACTATCCGGTAGGTTAAGCCCAGCGGCTTTTGCTGTAAAAAAGATTCGACATTTAACTGATGTTGATACAGCTAGAATAGTTTACTTCAGTTACTTTCATAGCATAATGAGTTACGGTATCCTACTCTGGGGTAAGTGTGCAGATATTAATGCCATATTTGTTTTACAAAAACGCGCCGTACGAGCCATTTATAAATTAGGCCCTCGAGTTTCTCTCCGTTCCAAATTTAAAGAGATAAATATTCTGACTGTATCTTCACAATATATATACGAAAATTTAGTTTATGTTCAAAAAAATATATCAAAGTTTCCTAAAATCAGTGATGTTCATTCTGTAAATACCAGAAACAAACATAATCTTAGTGTTCACGTCACTCGTCTCCACAGAGTAGGCAACTCGTTCATGGGACAATGTATACGCTTTTACAATAAACTCCCTATTGATATTAGGAATTTGCCATTAAAGAAATTTAAGAATACCATAAAATCTAAGTTATGCGCAAAGGGGTATTATACCATAGCAGAATATCTTGATGATAAAACCGCCTGGGATTGAGCTGCCCATTCTGCACATGCTGTTTATTTTGAATGTTTAAATTTATTTTGATGTGACGATAATTTATAGTTTGAAACAAATTCATTTTAAATTATTGCTATTGTTGACTTTTTTTTTATTATTATCTTTACTGATTATTGTAATTGTGACTCAAATTGTAATTATCGTATTTCTTTTATTGAAATAATGTCTTTTGCATATTGTATGGACTTTAAAAGAGACTGTGATCTCTGAGTTTGTTTCGTCCTTTCTTCTCAGGGCTAGTCCAGTTAGGAAAGGCCGAACTCATCTGCTCAAAAAAAGTTTAACTTGCAAAAGTGTTCATGTAACCTAATTGCAGAATAAATGATTTCATTTCATTTCATTTAAATAAAAATAAAAAATAAGGATTTTTGGCGCTTAAAAGTAATATAAAAAAAATAATGTTTTCAAAATACATCGAGTGTAGTATCAAAATAAAGATTTTTTTACGGTTATTACGAATACCGACCCGTTCGTGCTGAAATCAGCGTGGCTCTACTACCTTGAACAAAAGAGACCCAAGTCAAATGAAGTTTAACTTCCTTTTACCGTTACCGTTACAGGGTTTGAGACACATACTTTAGTACCGATTGAATTATCTTCACGCAGTAAAATATGAAGTCGCTTTTTGTTCACTTAGATCACGCTTCGGATCAACAAGCGTTTAAAAAATTATCAAACTACGTAACAAATTATAATATGGTTGTCACCAATAGAGAGTGATTCAAGGAGAACCCCGATAATATCTAAGATTCCTTCCTTCCTTCATATAGCGGCCAAACTAAACGTACCATCACGTGCCGCATGAACGAACACATAAAAGCGGTCAAAAACAACGACCAACAGAAATCGGCAATCGCGAAGCATTTGATTGACTCGGGCCCAAATCACTGGATTGAGTTTCCTAACCCACAAATAATTACGACAGAACGCCACTACATACCTAGATTGGTCAGGGAAGCGATTGAAATTAATAAACACAAAAATTTCAATCGTGAGGATGGGTTCAAATTGTCAAATGTCTGGAATCCCATGGAATGTGCAAAAACCGGTGTAATCAACAAAATATAGTTTCGCGATCAAATACTGTTAGTGTTGTGTGTCGAGAACAATTACGAGTGAATAGTGAGTTAGTGAACAGTGGTACCGGGGGCGATCGTAGTAAAAGACTGCAAAAGAGGGTAGACCGATATGTCTGCCAATAACATCCCACCCGCAAGATCTTCAGTTACTCCGTGATCATGGCGCTTGCAACAGCGCCGAAATATCGGATACTCACAAACAAAAAGGTACATGGTAGCAATCCCGTAGATTTCTATTTTAATCTAAGATTCCTGTACGTAAACGGGGTGGTTCGGAAGTTTCTTAAATTTAATATCTGCTTTCCTAAACAGTACTTTTTACGCGACTACGGCAAAGCCAAAGGAGGGTTATGATTTTGACAGGCTATGTATGTATGTATGTTCATTTGTTCGCTCATAGCTCCTTAACTACTTATTAGAACTGGACAAATGAGGTATCGTCAGAAGCGTCTTGATTGTCCACTAGTTACAGGCTATATGACGTGTCACATAATCTAATGTGGCGCCCTCTAGCCGACATAAAGTACTGCATTAAAAAAATAATTTGAGATAAATATGCCGTGTTTGGTATCTTTGGAAAGGGCATTACTTGTACATTTCAAATATACACACATCAAAAGTGTCTAGGGATCAACATATATTTTTGCAATAACTTTTCTCCTGATTGATATTAATTAAAATTTTCTTTAAGGATTCATCAAATAAAGTGTTTTCGCTTGTCACAGTAACGATAAACCAAGTCACCTTTGCATTAATAAAGAAATTTGCCATTTTCCTAATAAAGGGATTTTTGACATTTGAACCACTAACATTAAAGTTCGAAAAAAAGACTGTTTTCTTTGAAATTTTATTAGGTAACTTAAACAATTAATAATCCGTGTTTCTACCGCGAACACTAACAACACAAGAACATCGGTTTGGCATACTCAAAATGAGTTCATCCAAATCACGCTGTGGAATGGCCGCCCATGTTCGTTGCAACAACAAAAAAAAAAGGTCTTCTTGCGACTGGATACCCTCCATATTCGGCAGAGCTCTTCTCTGTAGCATATCCCATGCATGCTCAATCGGGTTCAAGTCTGGCGACTGAGCAGGCCAGGGCAGGACATTGATGTTAGCTGCGGCGAGAGTCTGTCTTACAACTCTTGCGGTGTGCGGTCGTGCATTATCATGCATTAACTGAAATAAGAGACCGATTTGCACTTGTAGAGGAACGATGACGTCTGATACAATCGTCTCAGCATAAATTTGAGCGTTGAGGTTGCCTCTGATCCAAATCAACTCAGTTCTTCCGCCGATCCAAATACCCGCCCATACCATGATGGTTCCACCACTATAAGGATGGACTTCCTGGCAGGATTTTAATCGCTGTTGGCGTCCAGGGGTTCTCCAGTGTCGTATACGTCTTGTATCCGGTCTCATACCAAAACGAGACTCATCAGAAAAGCACACGAAACGCCATTGTTCTTCTGCCCAATTTCTGTGTTCAAGATCCCATTGATATCGAATCCTACGATTGTGCATTGCTATAGGTGGTACCCGTAGCGGTCTTCGGGAATGAAGGTTCACTTCATGGAACCGGTTTCTGACTGTTTGGTCGCTAATTAAGTTCCCTGAAGAGTGATGAAGCCTCACGGCTAACATCATGGCGGTTATTGTTGGAGCTCTTCGAGTTAAGATTTGAATGTATCGGTCTTGTCTCCGTGTGGTGCAGCGATACCGTCCTCCATGGCGCTCAGCCACGGTACCAGTGCTTCGGTAACGTGTCCAAAGTCGACTGATAACACTCTGACTTGTATTCAGAGCTAAAGCCACAGTACGTTGCCGGGAACCAGCTTCTATCATTCCCACGGCTCTGAGCATTTCTTCCCTGCTTAAATGACGTCGCCGCTCCATAATAACGTTGGTTTTAATCAGTAGTAGGGAAACAGTAGCACTAATAATGTCTTCAATGCGTTGTATGTTTTTATAGGGAAAATATTGACAGCTGATTTTCATCTTTTACTCGAATTTGATTGACAGTTCCTGATTCAAATTATGAAATGCACCAAAAAGGATCCATATAAATTTATAAAATCATAAATTTATTACAAAGCCACATCTCAATCTCAAGAAATCCGCATAAAATGCTTGATCCCTAGACACTTTTGATGTGTGTATATATTAATAACGGCACCAACACATTTTAAATAAAAAAGTAAAAACTAAAACCCAACTACGACAAAAAACGACGCTGAAAAAGTATAAAACAAGTTTGAAAAGCCGTAGTCACACGTTACACAGAAACACACCATAACACTTTAACAACATTTTTTGTCGTAGTTGGGTTTTAGTTTTTATTTTTTTTATACTACTCTATGCTTAATAATTTAGGAAGAAATATTATAGTCTATTCTTTCCTACCTTTAATCTTAATCTGGCCATTACTGCTACCCGCATCATCCGAACCATTATCTCTCAGGAATGATCTTTTTGAATGTCGACGTTTTAGTCCAATATATATTTGGCTATTTATATTTAACTAGATTTTGCCCGCGGCTCGCCCGTGTGTTAGTTGGTTATCGCAGTAAAGAGTAGCCTATGTCCTTCTTCAACAAACAAAGTATCTCTATGCCAAATTTCATTGAAATCGGTGCAGTAGTTTGGCCGTGACAGCGTTACAGACAAACAGACAGAGTAACTTTCGCATCTATAATATAAATATGGATTAAGTATCTCTTCACATCTTGTAGATATTTTTATTAAAGACAAATATCTCAGTTAAATTTGACATGTAACTTGGTAAACATTTTGTATAGTAGCGTTTTCAGTATACTTAAAATGCTAAAATATCAGGGTGTTTAAAAACGTACGTTATTCACGCTTATTTATTTTGTCTGACACGAACTAATTGGTCACGTACTAATCTGAGGCAGTTACGTCCGGAATTCAAAAAAATATTTAGTACGTACTACGTATAAAGATACGAACATTGGCAAAACAAACTTTACATAAGTTGGCACTCCTTTGTTGAGCAATTTTACGGTAATAGGCTTATTATGATCACGGATCATGAGTCACACGGATTTGAATATTACTTTAAAAGGATGAATTCCGCACTTTCACTTGAAACACAATAATAGTTTTGTATAAACTTTAAAATGCGTATTTTATTATGAACTGTGATAACCGGTAATAAATATAGAATGAATATGTACTAAATAAATTTTAATAACCCAAATTTGACATTAATGAAGTTTTTTCCAAATGATTGTAAGATACAGACTGTACCGGTGTCGCCGATATCATTTTAGTTGTTTAAGGGTGAGTAAGCACAATTATTTTTCTGAGTTAATGTTCTTTGGGTCTGTTTCTTGTAGGTCTGTTGACTGCCCCGTGACACAGGATATATTTGTATTGTTGTTAGGAGTAGTCTTTTAAGTTTAAATGATTGAAATCTCAGTTTCTCTAATGTAATATAATCATGGATAAAAAATGTGTGGGGACTTAAACCGCGCACAAGCCGACTACTGTTACTCCTGTACACTATAGCACTAGGATCAACAGCAATGACCAACGAACACACCAAGCTATGACACTCGGGAATTCCCAGGAAAAATTAAACTGTCTTGGAACCCGCAAGGAAATTAATTAAAAGAAAACTGGATGAGTTGGAAATATGTATATTAAGTCCACTTCCCTTCTTAGCAAAGCGGGAGACAAATGAAGTTAACTTGTGAATGTGTAACTTACTATAAATAGTATAACACTGGCGACGAATTTGTTAATTTAAAACTTTCGGATTTAAATTCAACTGTTGAATTATACCAATGTTCCGTTTCTAACCTTATTTTATTCTTACAATTTTTATTGTTTTTAGCAGATGTTCTAACATAGATTACAACAGTTCATTATCATCTCTCGATGTGGGGGTCTCTTAGAGAACTGAATGCTTCTACAGAAAATCTTCTTAGTCTCCATTCTGTAACAAGATGCCCAATCATATATATGCCCACACTATTACACATACACACACAAACATACATATATACACACATACACATACAACCATACACATATATACACATACACTCACACATCTATAACATAGCTATAACTAACAATTTTAATAGTTTTAAGCTGTATCTTTTCTTCCTTATTGGCGCTCCACTCAGTAAAAATGTAAGGATGTATAATCTAAGAGAGCACTGGTACCCGTAACACAACTTAGATCTTATCATGGGTACCAAAGTTCCACTGCCATTGACACTTCCATTGTTTTTCCTTTATGTACATTTATATGCCTGTATAAAAGAGTGTTATTGTTCAACTTTATACGAAATAAATAAATTATTATTATAACCTTAACGAAGAAACAATAACTGATTTCGAAAAACTATTATGTATGGGCTAGTTCAAGTAGGTAAATTGTTTTTTATCTATATTATAATGTATTGATAACACAAACCAGTTAGTAGTTTGCAGTTACTCTATCGTGAAGCCGTAACTCCAGAATTTTGTTCATGTATCTGTTAACTATCAAATTTTTACATTGTTTTTTATATAGCCAGTTTTTTCTACAAGACAACTTACTTTTAAATTTTTATGTTTCATAATATAATTTATACCATATGTTACAGAAACTGTATTTCGCTGTCGCAATGACACGATCTCCATCGCTGCATAACCCGAGCCTTTTATGTAATATCTTTTAATCACATTAATTCTTGATGTAATTAATTGTATAAACTAGAACTTAATACAATGACATATTAAATATTCTTTTGGTACGTAAAATGTTAATTTGGTCTATAAACTTAGATATTTGTGTTCCAAAAGTATTTTGTAACTAGCTTGATTTGTTCTCCTCTCAGACTGCCAAGAAGCTTAAGCTTATAAAAAAAACATCCAACGAAAACTCCCTGCCAAAAAACACTAAAAAGCGTAAAATAAACTGGCTCTTCATAAATTGCTATTGTCTATACCCAATTCTTTATTTATTTAAATAGTAGTATTATAATGTGTGCTAGGTACCTAAAATCTGTTTGAAGTCTGTGCCAAGCGACAATCGCTTAGATTTTTGTAATTGTTCGTTCGTATTCTTTTTGGCTTGGCACCGACTTCAAACAGATTTTAGGTACCTAGCATACTTTATAATACTAGAACCTCCTCCTTTTTGGAAGTCGGTTAAAAATTAGAAGCACGCGTACTCCTCAAGCTGATAATTTAATATTTTAATTAATACTTTTTCCGACAAATTATTGCAGATGACTATAATTCCTTTATAATAGATTTTCTAAAGCTTGCGCGTAAGCTCTGCGCTTTTAGGTACAATTTATTGCATAAATTAGTTAAAAAATCGTTTGATCAGTATATAACATCTAGAAATAAAATGAAGTTTTTTCCTTTAAAAGTTTACCGCATTCCATTCGTTGCATATACGGCGTATAGTGGTTCACATACTTGCTAGGAAAACAGTGAATTAGCTCACTGTACAGAATATTAATTATAAGCTTTATAGTAAAGCTAACTCAGAGTGAGTTAGCTTAAGTTAGCTGCAGTTACATCTTTCTAGCAAAATGTGCAAAAACATTTCAAATAAATAGAGGCAAGAGTTTGGGTATCACGGGTAATTTATCAACACTATTTAATGATTAAACTGATTGATTTTATTAACCAACTTCAAAAAAAGGAGGAGGTTTCTCAATTCGACCGTATATGTTTTTTTTAATGTGTGTTCGGGGATAACTTCGTCGTTTATGAACCGACTTTGATGATTCTTCTTTTGTTGAAAAGGAGATGTTCCGACGGTGGTACCATGACAAGTAAGCTAGGATCTGATAATGGCATCCCAGAGAAATCGAGGGGAACCCTCATTTTTTTCAGGCACGTACTATGTTTTTCGTAAATTTTCTGAAGCTACTCCGGTATTTGCGTCTGGTAATCATTATTTAATGATGACGAGCTGATGATGAAAGGTACAACTCCTTAACGGTTAGGAGTAGGAGGAAAAATCTTTAAATGTCATATGCATGTATATTATCTTTAGTCGTATTCTTTCAAGTTATTTAGGTAAGCTGATGATGGAAGGTACAACTCCTCAACGTTTAGGAGTTGGAGGATAGTTCTTTCAATTTCATACGTATCTATAGACCTTTAGTTGTATACTTTTAAGTTAATTAGGTGAGCTGATGACACAGGCGCTATGATGACTAGCCCCTTAATGTATTTTGCATTAAATAACTGGCCTGCTTCTACTTCATCACGACATTTAAGCTTGGACACGATTTCTATTGCCCCGTAGACCACGTTCTCGGTAACAGAAATCTTGCATCTCAACATAATTTTGTAAACTGAGCATACTCAGTTTTAATACGTGTTCAAACCACTAAAGTTATTCGCATCAGCAGAAATTATATGAAATAGTTCTACTTATGGACCAGGAGCCAGTGACAGATTTTGATGACCAAGTCCCTCCCAATCCAAACTTCGTAAAAGGCATTAGGAATGTGTATTATGAATACTCATGACCGTCAGCTGCGACTCCATCGGTGGGGCAGGCAGTGGCACCCTGCCAAGCATGCAGAAAAAAAAATTTTTTTCAGTCACTTCCTCCCATTTCAAAATTTGTAGGAATATAGTTTACCTAATATCTTGTAGGAAAAATAAAGTCAGCCGATCATAACATGGTGGATTATACGTCAGCTGGGCACCTGAACATCATCATCATCAGCCTATTGCAGTCCACTGCTGGACATAGGCCTCTCCAATTGCACGCCACTTAGTTCGATCCTCGGCTTCTCGCATCCAGCTCTTGCCAGCCGTCTTGCGCAAATCATCACTCCACCTGGCCTGTGGACGCCCTACACTACGTTTGCCGAGACGCGGTCTCCACTCAAGAACCCGTTTACCCCAACGGTTATCGGTTCTACGGCAAATATGGCCAGCCCACTGCCACTTCAGCTTGCTAATCCTGTGGGCTATGTCGATGACTCTGGTTCTCTGCCGAATTACCTCGTTTCTGATACGGTCCCTTAGATAAACGCCGAGCATAGCCCTCTCCATAGCACGCTGAGCGACTTTGTGCCGAATTGTGGACCAGCCGTACCGTAAGTGTCCACGTTTCGGCTCCGTATGTCATTACGGGTAGGACGCACTCATTGAAGACTTTCGTCTTTAGGCATTGTGGGATCGACGATGAGAAGACCCGACGAAGCTTCCCAAACGCTGCCCAACCCAGCTGAATTCTCCTGTTCACCTCGTCCGCAAAGTTGTTTCTCCCTAACTGCAAAGTCTGCCCGAGGTACACGTATTTTTGAACAACTTCGAGAACGGCACCGTGCACCGCAACCGGTTCCGGTAGTACATGTTCATTGAACATGACCTTGGTCTTGTCCAAGTTCATCCGTAGGCCGATGCGCACAGAAGAGTCAGCCAGGTCGTTCAGCATCTGTTGTAGGTCCTGCAGCGTCTCTGCCATGATGACGATGTCGTCTGCAAATCGCAAGTGAGAGATGTATTCGCCATTGATGTTGATGCCACGTCCTTTCCAGTGCAGCGTCTTGAAGAAGTCCTCCATTGCATTAGTGAACAATTTCGGGGATATAACGTCACCTTGTCTCACTCCTCGATGCAATGGTATAGGTCTTGTATGCTGATTCTGTACTTGGACGGACATAGTGGCGGCTTCGTAGAGACATCTCAACACTTGGATGTATCGCCAATCCACTTGGCAACGCTGCAGGGACTCCAGAACAGTCCAGATCTCGATCGAGTCGAAGGCCTTCTCATAGTCCACGAATGCTAGACACAGGGGCTGATTATACTCTTCGGTCTTCTGTATAATCTGCCGCACTGTGTGGATGTGGTCTATGGTGCCATATCCGCTCCGAAACCCAGCTTGCTCTGGTGGTTGGAATTCGTCGAGTCTTCGCGCAAGACGGTTCGTGATGACTCTTGAAAACAGCTTGTAGACGTGGCTTAGAAGAGAAATGGGCCGATAGTTCTTCAACATGGTCTTGTCACCCTTTTTGAAGAACAGGACGACCACACTCCTGCTCCACGCCTCTGGAGTTCTCCCTTCGAACAGGACAGCGTTATAAAGCTTTTGGAGCTCTCTCAGTACGGGCATACCCCCAGCTTTCAACAGCTCATTTTTCAGCTGTTTAAGAGCCATCACGATTTCATCAGTGCTGACTTCTGGCAGATCTTCGGTGTAGTGGCGTGTTAATGTGGCTCTAGGGTCCTCATTTTCGGGATCAGGTCGAGATGCATGCGAAGCGTATAAACTGCCGTAGAAGCCTTCGACTTCCGAAAGGACGGCCGGTTTGGAAGCAACGACTTCTCCACTTGATGTGGTCAACTTCGTCAAGTGGCTTCTTCCAAGAGATTGTACGAACACTTTTGACCCCCGATTTCGCTCGATCGCTCTTTCGATCGAAAGAGTATTGGAGCATCGGAGGTCGTGTCGTACAAGCCTCTGATCTCTCGGTTTAGAGTCCGCTTTGCCGACGAAGTGACAGGGGGGTTCTCACGTCGTTCCCTCATTAACCCTAGTGTCCTTTCTGAAAGCTTCGACTTCCTGCTTTTACGCTGCATCACACCTGAACATGACAAAAAAAAAAACGTATATTCCTAATGCGGGAGTTGTCTTTAAAAAAAAAAAAGATTTTAACTTTCCTAACTTTTTGCACATTATGTCGACTTCAATCTTCTTATTTTTTTGTAAACTTCTTTACTTCCAAACCCCGGTATGTTCATAGCGTCACATATTCGTAAAAGTGCCGCACCTCGGGCTCCCTTAATTTTGTAGCTAAGGGCTTTACAGTGTAAAAGCATTGATGTTAGACATACTCCTGCACAAATTTATACGTTACTAGCTGAGCCCCGCGGTGTTACCCGCGGTAAAACGACAACCGCGGGTGACGCCGCGGGGCAAAGCTAGTCCAAAAAAGTTGACTAAGTTACTCCTTATATCATCAGCTATACAGATAGCTGATGATATAAGGAGTGAAATTTGAAATGTTATAGCTGTTATTTTAATATTACAAACAGACACCTCAATTTTATTTATTTGTATAGACGTATTCGGTCCACTTTGCCATTTTTTGTACGTACAACAACACGAACGTCCGACGCAATATAAAAATGCAGACACGCTGCAAGTTAGGGGTAAGGAAGGGCGCGTGGGACGTGGCTACTCGCAGTCCACTCGCAAAAAAATAGAAAACCACCGCTATCCACACGTATTTTCTACTAATCATTGATCACCTGCATTTCACACCTGCACCCGCACTAATCAAAGTCAATACCTGTATTCACTTTGATTAGTTCTGTACAACTAAAGGCCTGTCTTTAGTTGTACTTTTTGTTTACGCTACAAATTGATTAAATGTGCTTATTTAGATTAGGAAGAATGAAGGTTTCCATAATACCAAATAGGAAAAATTCATAATTATTTTAAAAAGAAATAATAACAAATGAATAAAAAAATAAATCTGTAACTTGAAGAAATCGACGTTAGGCAAGGTCTTCCTGATTAACAAGCTTTAAAATTATTTTATTTAACTTGAACATTCGTATGTAAATCTAACCGGTTTTGCACATTAACGGTCTGGTTGCATGTGACACATCTTTGTACGATAAGTAAAGTTATGCAATTCTATCCAAACGATTTAGACTAATAAACAAACACTAACATGTTCCTGTTTACAGAAGTGGAAATAGGTATAAAGGACCACTGATATATATGATTACAATAAAGTTCACTACAAAAAAATATTTATGACATACATTGTGTTATATACATTTGTTGTTAGTTTTCTAGACATGTGCTGAAAAAGGACTCTCATTGGTTATGGAGTTTATGTCAAGTTTTCATTCTTTTTGCATTGCTCTTGTCCGGCATAGTTTTTTCTTTTAATCGACTCTTACGACAACGACGATGACTAGGAGTGGTGAAACTACATGTTCCTAATCCTAATCAGTACACGGATTGTTTCATTAGTTTTATCACCTTTTAAAATTGTGTAAGCCCTAGTATACAAATAAAGTATTATCTATCTATCTAGATTTTCAACGTGATTTCTTAGAGATTAAGAGATCAAAGAACTTTTGTCGTATAAAATACAAATAAAACATTCTAAAATACTTATATTGGTGAGTTTAAAAATTTTGATAATGGAAATGAGTATCACTTTTCGTTAGTTTTTACAAAATAATTAGAATATACTTGTTTTAGTGAAGTTCATTCAAGATATTTTTTTACATATGCAAGTAAGTCATAATTAAAATTATACTCTAGAAAACCAAATGCATTTTACTGTCAAATAGAGTTATAAAACTAATAAAAAATAAATTATGCATTACGTGATCATAAGTCCCACTGCCGCTTTCACAAGCTGTAATATGGGTGCCAAACGAGAATTTGATTTTTGTACCCTGCTAAGAAGTTACGCCACTTAGTAATTATTATGCGGCTTTTATGTCAATAAGAGCACACTTTGAATATTTAATTTTATATTAGAAATATTACTTTTTTTCAAAAACCTAGTAAATAATAGGTTTTTTTACACCATTCCACAGAAGACACTCAGACAAAAAAAACAAATGGTCATGTTAACTATACAAGACCTGGTTTCCTCATTTGGAACCGAGTCCGATGTATTGTATTATCAAAATGAACCGCGTAAGCTCAAAATTTAGGAAAATATGTGGTAAGTGCTGTCATTAGACTATTTTCTATTTCTATTTTTTTTCTATTTGACTAGCTCCAATATATCGATTTATAATTCAAAATACGTAATTTTATTTCTATTCAACAATTAGATATAAAGTAATAACAGAATAGATACATGTTAAGACCATAATACATATCAATCAATATCAGTTTTGTTTCTATGTTTCTTTTGACCAGAGTAAACATATGTGCATTTAATAAAAAAAAACACTATGAATTTTTTATTACTGATTTTTTCTCTAAAAATTTAAACATCAAATTAAGTGAAAATAAAATGTTTCCCTTTCCACAATAAATCTTTACATTCTTAGTAGTATTCTGGTTTTTTTTTTTTTTTTTTTTTTTTTTTAATTTCAACGCCATCTAGTCCCAAGCTAAGCAGAGCTTGTGTTATGGGTACTAGACAACTGATACACATACTTATATACTTTTTTTTTTTTTGTAAATACATACATATTATACATAGAAAACACCCAAACTCCGAAACAAATATTTGTAGATCATACAAACACTTGGTTAATTTAACATTTAACATTCTCATATTAACATTACCAAAACACACGATAATAAATAAACTATGAACACATCACCACCAAACCAAATCTTCTTCCGTACTCTGACTAATCCCAAGAATAATAACATAAAATTACTTTGATGCGGTATTCGCTTTCATAACTTTGCTGAAGAAGATTTACGTGTAGTCGCCTTTCTTGTGTCACACTATTATTATTGTGACAAAAGGAGTGCTAGGAAATGTAAATACACAAAGGCAGGGACGTAACAATAATTTGACGTTTTCCTATTATGTTAGTCGTAGGTCCTTTCTGAGAACAGAATAAACCTGCTTACTTGGAAAACCTAAATAACAGAACAAGGATAAATGATTATGTAGCACACAGTATTTTTTATGATATTTAAAAACACTAGAAAGATACGAATAATGGTATTTTCAACAGTAAGTGTTTTTAGTGCATCGTATTTTACATAATTTTCATATACCTTGATATTCCTTGTGGTTTCAATTCTTTTTGAGTTTACTTAAAAGTGTGATAAACTTTTTAAATGTTTTGTATGCCATTTTGTATGCAATAAGCGAAAGTACTTATTTTTTCAAACTTTTTTATTTCTGTTATTCGAAGTAATCACCCATGCAATCGGCGCATCTTTGACAACACATTGACAGTTTATTGATGCCCTTCTTGTAAAAATCAGCTGGACCATTCCCATTACTGACCATTGAGGGAGGCAATAAACTCTTCAAAGGCATTTTGTACTGCCTCTCGGGAATTCAATTTTTTACCTACTAATAAGTTGTCTAAATTTTGGAAAAAGTAACAGTCGGTAGGTGCAAGGTCTGGTGAGTATGGCGGATGAGGGAGAGCTTCCAACCCCAGCTCTTGCAGCTTGGAGACTGTCTGTTGCGAACTGTACCAAATGATGTTGTCAGTTTTCTGTCACACTGTCAACTGTCAAAATTTAGACAACTTTTTAGTGGGTAATTAAATTCAATTCCCGAGAGGCAGTACAAAATGCCTTTGAAGAGTTTGTTGTCTCCTGTCCAGCTGATTTTTACAAGAAGAATCAATAAACTGCCAATGCGTTGTCAAAGATGCGTCGATTGCATGGGTGATTACTTCGAATAACAGAAATAAAAAAGTTTGAAAAAATAAGTACTTTCACGTATTGCATATAAAACGGCAATTTCATAGGTAAAGACCTATTATTTAATGGGTTCGTTGGCTATGATTCTATTCTAGTAGTGTTACACATTTCACTGGTCCCAAAAACACTGCGTAGGAAAATGATAATGATGAGGTTCGTGATGGAGATTCAAAGTTTATCCAATGTAATATCATGCTAATATTAAGGTAAACAAATGAGAAGAATTTTATTTTTCAGAGGTCATGGCACATGAAATCGGTCAATTCTTTACTTTTATAAATACCTACCACATTAAGCAACCGGTACTACAACAATTGCATTTCTAATTCATGGGGATAGTGAAGATTTTGTTAAAACACAGACATTAGATTACGTTATTTTCGGTTATATAACTGAAAGTAACTTTATGTAAAGAACAAGTTCTTACCATAAAAGACTACAAAACTAGATGAAAAACTGATCTTGAAGAGCCTAAATGAAAATTCTTTGCAAAGCGATAAAAAATTACCTGTGTCAAGTAGCTGATTTATTGGTTATATCAAATTGTGGGCCGACTCGGTCAAGTTACTTCAGCGTACAGATTGAAAAACTTTTATTTCCGATAACGAATGATAAGTTAGGCATGTCAAAATCGTTGGTTATTGCTTTTGGATTTAAAATAAGCTGTTTTTGCGTGTAAAAATGGTTTATCCGTTTTAGGAAACTGTAACTGCATAAAAAGTTCAAGCAGGCATCTTCAATTCTTATGCACATATCACAGAAAAATGTTAAAACTATAGACTAAAATATTGAAGTACAATATTTTTTTTATAAGTCAAAGTTTAGAAGTACTTTTCATCGTTGTATATGGAATTGTTCCTAGTTTGATCCATCAGTCCTAATATCACATAGGTAGGTATCCAACCCACGCGTTGGACTATCTACGCATCCATACTCTTTAGAGGAAATAAATAAACAAACTTGTTAAGGCAGTCTTTACACGACCACTTTCCTCGGTAACAACTACTCGCATAGCTCGTTGCAATTTAGAAGGACACAACCGTACTGTACTTACTACTGCATTAAGATATATTGAACATGGCAGAATAATGCTCTGTCTCGGTAAGTACTGAGGTTATGCGAAGAAATGTCATTTTCGAATTTTAATCAGCGCGGGAAGGAATGCCCAGGTATTACATTGGTTTCTGTGTATGTTATAAGACGTGTTTAATAGTGTATGTGTATTCAAAATGGGAATCAAGTAAGGTTTTTTTTATTATAATGTCATACTGCAAAATTGTAGGATTCCTTTTTTGTTTTTCTTTAGTTAATTTTCTTCATCGTACCTCTCATAGTATTCCGTTTCTTGGATCAATTTTATTGTTTTTATAATTAACACCACTTAATGTGGTTAACTCGCTTATCTTTACTAATATTATTAGAAGGTAAAGTTTGTGAGTTATTAAGGGGGTAATTTCTGGATCTACTGAAATGATTTTGAAAATTATTTTACCAATAGGAAGCTACATTATTTTTGTGAGTGTCATAGACTATAATCGGCTATTTATGAGCAATGTTTACCGTGATATCCAACATACACATGGAAGGAGCCGCAGGCAAAAGCTAGTATTACATATATTATTTTTAATGAAACTTTTATAAATATAGGAAAAATTAGTCCTTTTGCAATAATTATATGATATCTTCCTTATTTTATATTACAATCAAAGTTTTGGACATATACTTACGATGCTTTTTAGTACCGAATGCGTGTATACGAGTATATATGTATTTTTTATTATTTCACTTCTACTGCTGAAGTTTTAGTAAGGATCGATTTTACGACTGAGGATGTGTGATAAAAACAAACAAATCTCCAATGCCATTCTAATAAAAAGTAGGAGCTTGAATTGAATCAGTTCAATGCTTTACTTTTTGAAATCAGGATTGTTTGATAATAATCGTTCAGTTTTATCTCTCACGTGTTAAAAAAAAGTAAAGCAAAAAAATTGTATACCATAATTAAAATTTAGTTATTTGACAAAATATCTTGTTTGTCTTGATTGTCTTGATCGTCTGTCTGTCTTTTTTTTTGTTGAAAAAATTTCGTCAAAATACAATGACTTCTGAAGATGTTTAACTCTTAATAATATTATCATACACTGATATTAAAGATATAAGCAGAATGAAACAGAAAATATTTATAATTTTAAAATTATTTAATGAATTATGTAATTGTATGTCTTAACATTAGAGAAGTTTTTATCCAAAGACTAAATCAATCGTGATAAAATTTGTCTGACATAAGTATGTATTTATTATTAAAATCTAATCATACTTTAAGAGCCTTTAATTTTTTTATTTAATCACTTGTTTTGACTTTGATAAAATGAATCGTGAAAGACGAGACATTTGTTTTTTTATGAATTAGATCCTTTAGCGGGTAATGGGTCAATGTAGTAGATAACATTCTAAATTAAAATAATATGAGACCCAAAAACCGAGTGTCTTTAAAATATGATATTAAAATACATAATTATTATTACCTACACCTACCTCACAAAGTATGGTAGGAAAAGGTAATAATGCCTATATAATACCTATATTTGAATAGCTATGGACCTATTTAAATATAGGTATTTTGTAATAACACGCTTCACAATTTCGTGTGACAATGATTGCCATTTCGTGGTTTTTGTTTATGTGTATGCGGTATGTGCATAAACCGACATGCACACGAAACTATGAATAAAAGCTAGTAATAAAATAAATAAGTAATATCTTATATAAAAAATTCTCGTGTCACAATGTTAGTCATACTCCTCTGAAACGGCTGGACCGATTTTTATGAAATTTGGTGTGCATATCGGGTAGGTATGAGAATCGACCAACATCAATTTTTTTTTATACCACAATTTTTTTTATGGCATTACAAGGTTTTCCGCATCAGCTAGTTACATATAAAAATCAATTGCCGTTCGTTTATCCCGCTAAAACTCGGGAACGGCTGGGCCGATTTAGCTGATTTTGGTTTTGAAATGTTTATCTAAGTCCAAGAAAGGTTTAATCGTGAAAATTTAAAAATAACTTGAAAACCCATGTCAAATGTACGAAGTAGCGGGCATAGCTAGTAAAATACAAAAGTTGCAGTAGTTAAGTCATACTTAATAACCATTTCCTTGTTCAAAGAAGAAAAGAACAAGCAATTCTTGCTTGTATTAGTGTATTCAATTAATTAAAAGCGTACATAATTTAGTGCAAGAGTCGAGACAGTTCAATTTTCGTAACGGTCGTCTCCTAAGTATTTCGAATCAAGCTCTGTTTACAGTTGCGCTCTGGTATTTAATTAGGTTACAGTTAAGTTATTTACTGTTCATTTGTATTATTAACCGAAGGAAGGGAGGAATTTGACACTGCTGTTACATCGGTCCTAGTTTATAAACATTAGTATTTAATAATCTCAGGGTCACTTAACCCTGAATAGTTTTTCAACCGACTTCAAAAAGGAGGAGGTTCTCAATTCGACTGTTTTTTTTTATGTTTGTTACCTCATAACTTTGGACTGGGTGAACCGATTTTGATGATTCTTTTTTTATTTGAAAGCTGGTGCTTTCCGAATGGTCCCATTTAAATTTGGTCCAGATTGAAGTCGGTTTTTGTTTTGTTAAAATTTGTTAAACACTTTATTTGCCTCTGTATTTGTTATGTAATAATAATAGTTTGATATGTAATTCTTACTTCAGTTCTAATATCATTTTTTATCATGAAATAAATAATTGTTTTTGGAATATGCGAGAAAACCAGGAGACAAAAGATCCACATTGTAATTACAACTAACATTGTTAATTATGCAGTATATTTTTATGGGACACCAGATAGGAACGAAGTTCCTTATCATAAAATATAATAATATATGCAACTTACAGATGGCGCTATACTAACTTTTAAAAATGTTAAGCTTCTTTTATTTAACGTTACGGACGTTTTTGCCGGCTAGGGTATACAGATGGCGCTATATGTTTTTTTTTTAAATCTTACGCTTTTTTATTTAACGTTACGGATGCTTTTTGCCGGTTAGGTTACCTCTCCGCAACGCCCCATAAGGAACTTTCGTTCCAATAAATATCTCTTAAAATAATTAATTAAAATATGTATTTCAGATTACTTGTATACATACATTTTACATTACCGCATACATACATTAATTATTGTATTTTTAAAACAGACGTTACTGTGCTAAAATATTTTTAATTATGAACACCGCCCGCTTATTATTGTTTATCGACAATATTGATTTGTAATAAATTAACTCTTATAATATTTGGAACACAACATTACCAATAACTTATTTCGGAGAATCGAATTACATTGGGGTAAAGTAATAATTTACATTGTTTTGATACTACCCATCCTATGATTCATAACGACCTTTACTCGTTTATTCTACTTAATATTATAAATGCGAAAGTTTGTGAGTATAGATGGATGTTTGTTACTCTTTCACGCAAAAACTACTGAACGGATTTGGATGAAACTTTACAGTAATATAGGTTATACATCAGAATAACACATAGGCTACTATTTGCAGCAATAACTGACATATACGCGGGCGGAAACGCGGGCAACAACTAGTGAAATATAAAGTTAGTAAATATTTATATTACTTTGTGTTGCGCTGGATAGACAAGTTTGCTCTACTCTCGGAACTATGATCCATGCTGCCTTATACTCTGCTCTGGATAAAAACAGATGCGAGCTATCACTCGCAGAATGGCTCCAAATAGGGGTCACGAACCTCAGAATTGAGGATAATGGCACAAGGAGGAGAGTAATTACTTTAATTTTATAATTTATTTATTTATTTAATTCGGTACTGTATGTGTAACAATGAATCTAGTTTACACATTACTTGTAAAAACTGGTGTGATGTTCTTTTACATAGTATGGCCGAAAATCAGTAAAATATATACAAATATTTATTTCCAAAGTAGACAGAAATCAACGGTACATCATACAGATGTCGATGTAGAATTATTTATTGCGCTGTATATGGAAGGCGTCATATGTTAAATATTGGAAGATACGTTGATATTCACAATTTGTCTTAC
Source organism: Diaphora mendica (assembly GCA_949125395.1). NCBI lineage: Eukaryota > Metazoa > Arthropoda > Insecta > Lepidoptera > Erebidae > Diaphora > Diaphora mendica. Next base: position 7,319,509 of record OX421319.1, read on the forward strand.
GAAATATTTTACGACATTCGTTAGTAAACAAAATTAAATATCTAGACCATTTAACAATTTAGATATTAAACCAAGCACGTGAGTTCTTTAGTCTTCTAACTTATTCAACTTCATATCCCGACAATCATTTTGTAATTAAATTACTGAATGTTGGCAGTGGGCATTCTGATGATGATCAATTAAGAGAATCGAGAGTTTAAAAGTTTCTAAATCATCAGTAAAATATTTTTTTTTTTCACATTGCAGACTTATAATCTTAATGGCGTTGCTGGTGGGCGTGCTATACTCCCTTCATCTGCTGGTGAAGGACTACCAAGCTCTCTCGGCAGGTTCACGACTATTGCGTATGCTGTTTAAAAGGGACACAAGCTCGCAATTTTATCCAGTAAGTTTTTCCTTAATATTGTAGTGTTGCTCGTTATACTCGAACAGCGAGATAACTCGTTGCCTCGTTGGTCTAGCGGTTGACGTATGCGACTGTCGATCAAGAGGTCTCGGGTTCGAATCCTGGGACAGGCCAAAAGTGTTATTAAAGTTTTTCTGATTATAGAAATATTTAATAACAGCTCGGAGTTTGGAAGTTGGAGTCTGAATCCCCGTGCCTCGGAAAGCACGTAAAGCCCGCCTGATTTCACCCCGATCGTGTCAGTTAACCGTCCCGTCGGATTATGAGAGTGAGGGAGAGATTCAGAGAGTGCACCTGTGTTTGCGCACACTTTTGCACTATAATATCTCCTGCGTAGTTGGTTGGTCACCGTTGAGACTGGCCGCTGTGGCCGTAATCAGCTAGGAGAACATCATCAGTGAATAATGGTTTCTTTTATTAGAATTAATAAATAAATTTTACTTTAATGAACGTTTAACTGTATGTCATATATATAATGTTATGCCACAATATTGCAATATTAAAACCCATTAACATAAAGAAGTACGCCTGATTTGATAGAACTAGAAAAAAGAACTGAAGCTTCTAAAATAAGTTGTTACTGTTTTTCTAACGTGACTTTATTTTTTTTAGTGATAAGTTGGTGAGTTGATCAAAACAAGATTGTATTTTTTTTTATATTCTACTTCCTACTATAGTATTATAAACGCGAAAGTTTGTAAGTATGGATGGATGGATGTTTGTTACTCTTTCACGCAAAAACTACTGAACGGATTTGGATGAAACTTTACAGTAATATACCTTATACATCAAAATAATAAACATATAGGCTACTAATTGTCGCGATAACCGACATACTGGCGGGCGGAGCCGCGGGCAAAAACTAGTATGCATATAATATAGCAAGTTAAGAATGATTATTCCAGTTTACAAAGACCTTTTTAGAACAGAATAATAGATGGAGAGTAGACGAAATAAAATAAAAAACTAACAATTTGGGTCGAATATATAATCGCATCGAATATAAAAGAAATAGTGTAACTAGTGATGTAGTACATGTACACTATAAAATAAAATAACATTAGCCAAGTCAAGTATGGATTATGTAATTGACAACCATCGGTTACGTTGGGTATGTTGCTGGAATCTGCCAAGTTATGTGGATTAGTTAATGAAATATGCAGAATATCTCTGTAGGAAAAGCTACGGTTATATCACGAATCTTACATATACCTAATGACGCATTTCTTTTATATGCTACAAATAATTTAAGTTCTGACTTACTCAAACATACAGCATGTTTCTTGTGTTAACTTTTCTTTAAGGATACACTGATCGCTAACAATATTACTAAGTTTGACTGCACGGTTGGCCTCGTGGTTTTAGTGGTCGCTACGCCGCGTGCTACTGCGCCAAGTTTCGTGGGTTCAAATCCCACGCGGTACAAAACTTTGTGTGATCGACAAATTGTTGCCCCAAGTCTGGGTGTTCTTTGTGTCCGTTTCTTGTATGTTTGTAATGACCCCCGCGACACATAATGTTTATTGGTGTTTTCTATGTATAATATGTATGTATTTACAAAAAAAAAACTATATATGTATTTCTATCAGTTGTCTAGTACCCATAAGCTTGGGAATAGATGGCGTTGTGTGTTAGATGTCCGAAATACTTATTTATGTAGTTATATTTCTCCATATTCGCTATCTGCAGCAGTCATACTATAGTGTATATAATTGTTACTAAAAGTATACTAATACAAATTACAGCAGATTAATAATTTAGGCAAGAATTTTACGTCCATTTTTTTTTTAATTAACTTTTCAGCATATGCATAATTATTATTTCAAAATGTTAGCTTTGTGTACTTTTTCACGTGTAAACTTTAATCATTCATTGAACATATCATTCAAGTTTGATATTCCACCATGCTCCATATTTGTATTATTCCTTTAAACTAAAGAAAACTAATCAACCAAGTAAAGAATCCAAAAAAACTCAGAGCATGCGCATATCTTACTGATGTGCTGTGTTTCACCGAGTGAGTGAGGATACGGGAGGCCCATACCCCTACCCCTACTACTACTAACAGCCAAGCCATACATTTTACTGAGATGTAGAGTTTATGAAGTTAGGGTTGGTAGAGTTAGGGCGTGTAGATTCGGAACCTTGGCTCCACATGAGATCTGAAATCTTTTTCACAGGGTAAGCCATATGCAGTCGTCTTGGCTACATTTTACATGAAAATGTTTTTGGTGGGATTTCATTTCTTTTTGTAAGTTGCTTGAGGCAGTATTTTTTTTCTTTTTTGGGCTGTATTGATTGTATATCTTCTTTCTGCTTTCGAAAAAGCCCGTGTACCAAAAATAAAACCTCTAGCATAAACATTTGTGAAAGTCTCATACAAATTCTATGGTTTGTATACTAAACTTAGTTTACATACCAAATTTCAGCTTTCTAGCTCTTCAGGAAGTACCCTAACAGTTTTGATGATCATCAGTGTGTCAGTGACGAAATCGGTGTTTTTTAGGTATTCATAAAATTTAAAGTATCAGAGCTATGCAATTGAAACTTTGTGTGTTTCATTTGTCTATTGGTAACATCATATTCTGAGAATTTGAACGATCTGGTATATCGGGAACCAAAGTTATGAGGGTTCAAAAAAACGACGAAACACTTCGAGAAAAGGTAGGTAGTGCCCTTGCGCTCCGCTTGGCTCGTCTTGGCGGGGGCATGACCGTGCCCCCAGATTTATACATACACAAGCTGACCCGGCGAACTTCGTACCGCCATATTTACATATCTGTCTCAGCTTCCCACAGGTAGTGTACAGTCGCAGACAAAAAAAAAAGACTTTTCCCGTTATCTTTTATTTTTTTCTTTCTAGCAAAAAAAGAATGAAAGAAATCGGACTATGTGTTATTGAATTACAACTAAGTACTTATTTTGACTTTCATCCCGTCTCTCCAAGAAACCGTGCTGAATATCGGGATAAAAAGTATCCCATGTCCTACCTCGTAGTATGAACTCAAATCATGCCAAGTTTCATTTGAATCCATTCAGTAGTTTCAGCGTGATGCGCGGCCAAGATACAGACAGATAGACAGACAAAAAAAAAAACGGTTTTGGCTTCAGTATCGATTATAGAGAGCCGTCCAAAAAAAAAAAAAAAAAAATATCTTTAATGTACAGAATTGGACCTGTTACATTTTTATTATAAGTATAGATATTTTATTTGTAACACCTTGTAGGCTATCTGACATTTCATGAAGCATTTCATCATAATGAAATGCTTCATGTCAGTTCAGTTATGACTGACTACCTTCTGTTTAATGGTTAGTGATGCTGATTGCTAAACGGGAGGTCATTGGTTTAATTTGTATCAAGGATAATCTTGTCATGTATATTTATTCGTATCTGAGTGTAATTTTTCTAAACATAATATCTATATTTCTAGTGATATTTGAGTGAATAGGTTTAGTTCAACAGTCTTGATAGCATAGTGCAAGCACCTTCTAATTTTAACCGACTTCAAAAAAAGGAGGAGGTTTCTCAATTCGACCGTATATATGTTTTTTTTATGTATGTTCGCGGATAACTTCGTCGTTTATGAACCGATTTTGATGATTCTTTTTTTAATAGAAAGAAGATATCCCAACGGTGGTACCATGATAAAGACACTAAGATCTGATGATGGAATCCAAGAGAAATCGAGACGAACCTTGAAGTCGGTTTTTATTTTGTTAAAATTTTACTTGTATTTAAGACAGTCTTGTATGAGATGTCTGAACAAATCATGATTAATCGGAATCTTGATTGAGGATATTTTAAAGTGGAATTATTGAAATAAAGGCACATTGTTCTCCATTCCATTAGTATATCAACATGATATGAGGATTTTTTAGCATTGCAAAGTTTTTGAATTTATATAAATAGTGAATTAAATATCATTTTTCATTATTATACGTTTAGTAAACAGTGTTTTAAAACTAAGTTCAAAATTATTTGTTGAGTTACTTTCCATTAGGTGACCCATCTGCGCATTTGCCTCCATAACATAAAATAATGACTGATGCTACTAGATCTTCTTCTATTTGGGGTCGCTTACTAGTTCAACTGATTTTACTTGAATATCAGTTTTAAGACGGAACGACGGGCATCAATCCTCCGGAACCTTGAGGGCGAATTGAATACGAAGTTTGAACTAGTTGTCAGTATATTTGAGGGCACTGACTTCCCTATAACGATTGCCATAGATATAGAATAGATGTTTTTGACAATCCGGACTGGATGACAGTTTCATGGCGTTAATATTCTCCTAGCCGATTACGGCCACGGCGGTCAGTTTCAACGGAAACCAGCCAGGAGATATTATAGTGCATATGTGTGTGCGCAAACATACACACATCAAAAGTGTCTAGGGATCAACATATGTGTCTAGGGATCAACATATGTGTCTAGGGATCAACATATGTGTCTAGGGATCAACATATATTTTTGCAATAACTTTTCTCCTGATTGATATTAATTAAAATTTTCTTAGGATTCATCAATTAAAGTGTTTTCGTTTGTCACAGTAACGATGAACCAAGTCACCTTTGCATTAATAAAGAAATTTGCCATTTTCCTAATAAAAGGATTTTTGACATTTGAACCACTAACATTAAAGTCCGAAAAAAAGACTGAAATAACAGTTTTCTTTAAAATTTTATTAGGTAACTTATACAATTAATAATCCGTGTTTCTACCGCGAACACTAACAACACAAGAATCGGTTTGGCATACTCAAAATGAGTTCATCCAAATCACGCTGTGGAATGGCCGCCCATGTTCGTTGCAACAACAAAAAAAGGTCTTCTTGCGACTGGATACCCTCCATATTCGGCAGAGCTCTTCTCTGTAGCATATCCCATGCATGCTCAATCGGGTTCAAGTCTGGCGACTGAGCAGGCCAGGGCCAAAGCCACATCTCAATCTCAAGAAATCCGCATAAAAATGCTTGATCCCTAGACACTTTTGATGTGTGTAGATGCACTCTCTGCTCTCTCACTCTCATAATCATATGGGACACTTACCCGTCACGACTAGAACAGAACCGACAGGAAGAGAACAGGTGCAGGACCAATAGCTTTACGTGTTCTCCGAGTCACGGGGGTTCAGATCCCAACTGCCAAACTCCGAGCTGTTACTAAGCTTTTCTATATTCAGAGAAACTCAATAACACATTTAGGCTCAGACCCGGGATTCGAACCCGAAACCTCTTGATCTGCAGTCGCACACGTCAACCACTAGACCATCGAGGCAGTTGGGCGCAGGATGATGGCCAAAGATCCGGGCTGTTATTAAGAATTTCTTGTAAGAAAAACCCTGATTCATCTATATAACTAAATAAAAATTTATTTCTGTTACCATTGGCTTCTGTAATCAACTTCTTATACTGACACGATAAGCTTATTATTGTTTTGTCGAGAGGAATTCCTGGGATAAATTAATAAATATGTCACAAGTCACAAACATCTCTGAAAATAATTTATGTGAGACTTATGATTTTATATGAGAGAACACAATACTATTATGTGAATAAAGGAAATATTGTTATAGAATAAAAGGTATTGGCGTTGACTTGCTTGACTGCTCTGTTACGTTTATTAACCGACTTCCAAACGGAGGAGGTTCTCAATTTCATCGGTTTTTTTTTTTTTGTTTTTTTTTTATGTATGTACATTGATTACTCCGTCAATTGTGGACCGATTTTGAAAGTTATTTTTGTATTCGAAAGCGTATGCTCCCCATGTGGTCCCATGGCCACCATATCAGGATCTGATGCTGGGATCCCAAGGAAATTGAAGGAAACCCTCAAATTTACGTGAGCGCCTGCAATAAAGTTAAGGCAATTGTCTGCATGCTTTCATATTCTGTAAACATCATGTCCGAAATATTTATTTATTAATCTGTACAGTATGTTGTATGTTACCTGTAGTCGTATTCTTTCAAGTTATTCAGGTGAAATGATGATGAGAGACTTGAGAAAGACTAAAAAGCGAAAAATAAAAAAAAAACTTCGTTTAACAAAACCGACTTCAAAAACTGAAAAGTATAAAATAACTTAGTTTGTATGTGCTACCTATTCATGGGTTTGAAGTCGGTGCCGAGCCAAAATGTAATAGTAGGACTCGCCGCGCGTGACCTTGAGCGGGATAGCTGCTCTTCGCGTAGGACAAAACAACCGAAGCGTCGGTGACGTCGTTGACGTTCGTCTCGAAATATAGCGAGTGTGGTACCTACTATTACATTTGGCTTGGCGCCGAATTCAAACCTATGAATAGGTAGCACATACAAACTAAGTTATTTTATACTTTTCAGTTTTTGAAGTCGGTTTTTTTAAACGAAGTTTTTTTTTTTGTAAGTATTTTATTTGAGTACCTATTTGTTTTTTTTTACATTGTAGGTATATCAGCAAACATAAGATATCAAATATCCTGATTTGCTAAGTTAAATAATGCCAATTCAGAGTTAAACAAATTTGTTGTTTCTGTATCTGCTTTTTTTTATTTGTATAATCGATCTTCTTTCCCACTTAAAAGCACTCCAACAGGTGTGTTTTTGTTGATCGCTAATACCGATATTGTTATATTATTCTTTATATATATAGAACTAGTTGTTCACCGCGGCTCCGTACGTGTGTATGTCGGTTATCGCGGCAAATAGTAGCCTATATGTTATTCTGATGTTTAAGCTATATAACTGTATAGTTTCATCCAAATCCGTTTAGTAGTTTTTGCGTGAAAGAGTAACAAACATCTATCCATCCATCCACCCATACTTACAAACTTTCGCGTTTATAATATTAGTAAAATTATCGAAGTCAGTGCTGATATTTTTAATTGAAATACATAAAAAGTAAACGATAGTTTCGTTTATCCGTCAGTCACTTATTAATGCAATGGTATACTATATCAAATATATCACTCATTATAAAGGCACTCATTATATTTGTTAAGCTGACTGTCAACAAAGCCGCGTTAATGTATGAGGATCCTCGTCTGTTCGTTAGACGGCCTTTTGTCAAGGTTTTTAAATGAAAGCATTCCATCCATTTCAAAGGAGTCCAAATAATAAACATCGTTGTTTTATTCGCCTGTTTAAATAAATTATCAGCTATTTGCAAAAGAGTGTTTTGGGGTTCTGGGCAAGCGAACATTTTCACCCTATTTATTTTACTCGTGAAAGCGTTTTAACTGGGCCAATTTTGTACTGTACTGCAGTTGTAATAGCGTACTAAAACTTTTTATTGTGTTCTCTTTGAACTGCTCTACTGTCGAGAAAAAGAGTTATTAAACACCAGAAGCTAAATATGAATATCTAACAATGCATATATTTCAAGAAAAACATGTATAAAATATTGTCTAGGTATCGAACAAAATATGCTACATAATATTTAATGCCCTGCACATATTCTGTAAGTCAAAATTACAAACCACAGACTGCTGATGACAATAATGAAATAGTTTTTTTTTTTGTTTTAGTGTCTTCATAAAAGAGTTATAAGTTGTTGATGTAAATAATACTTTTTTGAATGGAAATTACTAAAATAACGTCATGTTTTCGTCGTAGAGTCACATGGTAGGGTAGCCCAAATGGCCTATGCATTACAATAGTGTAATGCATAGGCCATTTGGGCTTATACTCATTCAGTGTCATAATAGTATGACACTGAATGAGTTTGTGTGTTGTGTGTAAAATTGCAAATGTTTTATTTTAATTGTTATGAGTGAGTTCATAGTGATAGACGATTGTATTTGTTTGTGAGTCTAAAAAGTGTTAGTGTGAAAATTTCTCGGCGCAAAAAATGACGAACTGTTTTGTATCGGAAAATAGACGCTATGGCTGTGTTGCTCAATGAGTCTTAGTACTTATAAGTACGTATATACCATTAGTGTGGGCGCACACCAGACTCGACAAACTCCGTTGCCGTAAAAAGCTTTGTGTTAGGTGGGACCGTGGTACACCAAAGCTGTTGTCGACAAATTGTCTCCGACGAGACAGTTTGTCGAGGATCGACTAGGTTGCCTTAAAAAGCGTTGTGTTAGGTGGGTCATGCGTTGTGGAATTGTAAGGCAGGAAGTATAAGTATAAAAAAAGTAAACAAACACTCTTTAAAGGCGTAATATCCATAATCAAATCGTCCCTTCCCCTTCTTCGACCGTTTGTCCGGTCTCATGCGGTGTGCGTAAGCACAAGACAACTGTCGAAAACCGACTTGTCGCGGACGATCTCGTCGAAGACCATTTCGGTGTGCGCCCGGCCTTAGAGGATTTCACTAAACAACTATTTGACATTAAGTACGACACAGACAATTAGCCCAACATGTTTAGACACCTATGTTACAAAAGTACCAAGTTCTTTTACTTAATTCCATCCAGTAATTAAACTATCCTGTTTATATTGTATAATAATAAACAAAGTTTCTTACGTAGGCTTCTCCTACAAATGTTTGTGAAATGTCTGCTGTTAGGTTTAAAACAAAAGAGCAATGTTTCCTTACATAAAATGTTTCGAAATTGTTGGAAGTGTACAACAAAGACAAGCAAAGTTTCGAATTGAAAAATTTCAACAATATAACAGAACAATTAAACTCAGAATTTCAACAATTTTCTGACATATATGTCTGCCTTTGATACGTTTTTAATCGTGGTGCTTTTTGTAACCTTGGGCACTTTCGAGAGTACGGTAAAATAAGACATGTTACCTGTTCTTTCTATAATCCAGCTTTTTTTAAAATATATTTTGAACATCTAACACACAACGCCATCTAGTCCCAAGCTAAGCAGAGCTTGTGCTAACGGTACTAGACAACTGATATAAATACACATATACTTTTTTTGTAAATACATACATATTGTACATAGAAAACACTCAAACTCCGAAACAAATATTTGCAGATCATACAAACATTTGGTCCGACTCGGGAATCGACCCCGATGCCGTAAGCACAACAGTCGGATACGCTACCACTGCGCCACACTTTTTTGAAAGTCGATACTTATAGTTATAAGTTTATTACTGAAATAAAAGAATACATTTATTTTAAAATTTCTTTGCAAAGTCTGATGTTTCATCAATAGTCTTTAACAGTCCAGTGCTGGACATAGGCTTTCTTTAGAACGTAGCTTCAGGCCTCCTACACCACACTGGCCAGGCGGGTTGGTATTAATGTTTATTTTAATCACTTTCATATAAATGCTATGAGAGAGCTATACTCATCAAAGCATGTAGTAAGCTATGAATTTCTGAAATAATAATTTGTGTAGTTTTTCAAAGTGGTAGCGACAATTTTTAGGGTTCCGTGCCTCAAAGGAAAAACGGAACCCTTATACGATCATTTTGTTGTTTGTCTGTCTGTCAAGGCCATTTTGTAACCCTCGACGCAAGAAGATGGGTTTACAAGTTTGACGTCGATGTCTTTCTGTGGAATCGTAGCTCTCAAACGGATGGACAGGTTTCGATGCGTTTTCTTTTCATTTGGAAGCCAGTTTCTTCTTAGATTCAGTTTCAGTTCTTAGCTATGTTTGGTTAGTAATCGGTTCAGCAGTGTAAGAGAATCATCTCTTTTCCCAAATGATGTAAGGCATTTTTGGCGTATGATTACTCGATTAAGTGCCTCACGCGTGCCAGTATAATCGTTAAATGACAATTAATTGATAACTGCGACCTGATGCTGCGTAGGGCGTTTTTTAAATTTTATATTTGTGACTATTTACAGTTAAACAATTATTTTTCAGTAAATTATAGTGTTGTCAGTGCCGTCAATGCTATTTTAATGTTAATATTAAATTTTAATTTTAAAGTATTAAAGATAGCGTTCAGTTTACGAAGTTTCATTGTTTTACATATTAAATCATTAACACGATTCAAATCTCAAAATTCATGTAACATCCTTAACATTTGTAAAATTAATAAAATACTAATTTTATCCAAAAGTTCTTTTTATACACTGGGTCCATTTGTTTATAATAAGGTAAATAGTATTACTCTTATGTACCCTCTTAGTATGGATGGATGGATGTTTGTTACTCTTTCACGCAAAAACTACTGAACGTATTTGGATGAAACTTTACAGTAATATAGCTTATACATCAGAATGACACATAGGCTACTACTTGCCGCGATAACCGACATATACGCGGGCGGAGCCGCGGGCAACCACTAGTCTACAATAAAACTAGTGACTGATTAATGTTTACTCTATATTTTGGACTGACTAGACATTAGCTTAATATTGTCATTTATATTTTTCAATGTATGTAACATTGCATACCCTATGTTCTTATTTATATTTACATTTCATACCTTAAATGAACTAAAACTTTACAATATTCAGACGTAGAAAGCTTGAAAGTTTTTTTTTTTTTTTTTCGTAATAGGTAAGAAGCCTATATATAGCACCGCTGCTGCTACTGTGATGATGAGACATTCAATATAATATGTTCATTGTAAATGACAAAACTACTTTATAGGTTTGACTGCCTCGGTGGCGCAGTGGTTGCGTATGCGACTGCTGTGCTTGTTGAGGTCTCGGGTTCGATTCCCGGGTAGGACCAAATGTTTGTATGATGTGCAAATATTTGTTTCGGAGTTTGGGTGTTTTCTATGTATAATATGTATGTATTTACAAAAAAAGTATATAATAATATGTATTTAAATCAATTGTCTAGTACCCATAACACAAGCTCTGCTTAGCTTGGGACTAGATGGCGTTGTGTGTTAGATGTCCGAAATATTTATTTATTTATTTATTCATAATATCATGACTGCATGATTGGCCTAGTGGTTTAGCGGTCACCTCGCCGTTTCCTACTTCGCCAAGTGTCGTGGGTTCAAATCCCACGTAGGCGAACACTTTGTGTGATCCACAAATTGTTGCTCTGAGTCTGGGTGTTCTTTGTGTCCGTTTCATGTATGTTTGTAAAGTCCCCCGTGACTCAGAATTTATTCCTGGTGCGGGAGATGCCTTTTAAAAAAAAATGTTTAAAACAGTCTATTTCAAACAAGTGAGTTACATTTAAATCGCAACTATCCATGATATACAACAGCTACTTTATTACGCTATTTCACAATAACTGTTAATTTTCACAGAAACCGACTGTGAGATGGAAAAGAATATTGCTGTACGACCCAATACAATGTGGAAGATACCTCTATTGTGAACTGGGGGCGCAACCCGCAAACAATGAGGTGCGACAAGGCTTCATTTATATGCTTAAGTAAGTTATCTTTAAACATGATTTGTAATGCTTTCACGACGATTAGATTTTTTATGACTTCAAAATTTCCTTATACTCTTCGATTTTATATTGACTAATAATAATGAAATTAAACACATTGCAAATGAACACTTTATGAAAAGTAAGTTTATAATCCTACTTAATATTATAAACGCGAAAGTTTGTAAGTTTGGATGGATGGACGGATGTTTGTTACTCTTTCACGCAAAAACTACTGAACGGATTTGGATGAAACTTAGCTTATACATCAGAATAACACATAGGCTACTATTTGCCGCGATAACCGACGCATACGCGGGCGGGGCCGCGGGCAACAACTAGTTTGTTATAAATAAATTTTGTAGATAGTACTTACAGCTAGCTATAACAATTATCCCATTATGAATCGAACTCAACTGCTTAACTTTTGCCAAAAAAAAAAATTCTAGCTATTACTTAATATTTAAGAAGAAATTTTGCATATTTTACGACCATATTTAATAAAAGACAAATATTTGTATTCTACAACATTACTTTAAACTAGATTGCTGTTGATTTCATAATAAACTGTATTTCTTAGTAAATAAATAACACCAAAATTTACTGCAAAAATAATCGATAACCTGACATTTAAATAGCAAGGAAACAATGCATCAACATGAAATAATGTGGAAGTGCAAAGTTAGATACAACCTTTATAAATATAAATATATATGTACATATGTGCATTTAACGAACTTTTTCAATATTTTATATATTTATTTTATTACTTGTTTTATTTTCTACAAATAGAATATACCTTTTGAATTCTAAAATAAAAAATATTTCGCGGAACGCATAAAACCGAATAAATGTCGTTTTTTACCCGACTACGGCAAACCTAAAGGAGGGTTATGATTTTGATTTTGACAGGCTATGTATGTATGTATGTATGTTCATCTGTTCCCTCATAGCTCCTTAACTACTAATTAGAACTGGACAAATGAGGTATCGTTAGAAGCGTCTTGATTGTCCGCTGGTTATAGGCTATATGACGTGTCACTGAATCTAATGTGGCGCCCTCTAGCCGATATAAAGTACTGTATTAAAAAAAATAATTTGAGATAAATATGCCGTGTTTGGTATCATAGGAAAGAGCGTCACTTGTACATTTCAAAAATATATATATTATTAGCATTTTCTCCTGACTTTGTCCGTATTTATTTGATAATTGTGATTTTTCTATGGTACCTATTTGTAATATACTTTGCAACGAAATTTATATTATAGAGGCACCAAAACATTTTAAATAAAATAAAATAAAAACTAAAACCCAACTACGACAAAAAACGACGCTGAAAAAGTATGAAACAAGTTTCAAAAGCCGTAGTCACGCGTTGTTAAAGTGTTATGGACTACGGTACATTACAAGTTTCAAAAGCTGTAGTCCATGTAGTTTAATGTACCATAGTCCATAACACTTTAACAACGCGTGACTACGGCTTTTGAAACTTGTTTCATATTTTTTCAGCGTCGTTTTTTGTCGTAGTTGGGTTTTAGTTTTTACTTTATTTTATTAAATAATTCACCCCAATCTGTGACGTGAAAAAGATTAAACGAATTATTTTTTTAGGGTTCCGTGCCAAAGGCAAAAAACGGAACCCTTATAGATTCGTCATGTCTGTCCGCCTGTCTGTATGTCTGTCCGTCCGTATATCACAGCCACTTTTCTCCGAAACTATAAGAACTATATACTGTTGAAACTTGGTAAGTATTTGTATTCTGTGAACCGCATTAAGATTTTCACACAAAAATAAAAAAAAACAATAAATTTTGGGGGTCCCCATACTTAGAACTGAAATTGAATTATTTTTTTTTCATCAAACCCATACGTATGGGGTATCTATAGATAGGTCTTCAAAAATCATATTGAGGTTTCTAATATCATTTTTTTCTAAACTGAATATTTTGCGCGAGAGACACTTCCAAAGTGGTTAAATGTGTCCCCCACCCTGTTACTTCTAAAACAAGAGAATGATAAAACTAAATAAAATATATGATGTAGATTACCATGTAAACTTCCACCGAAAATTAGTTTGAAAGAGATCTAGTAAGTAGTTTTTTTTAAAACGTCATAAATCATAACCGCAAAAAAAAAACACTATTATTTAAACATCGATCAAAGTTACAACTAACTACAAGAACTTTTATATTATGTTACTTGTTGCTTCGGAACCCTTCATGAACGAGTCCGACACGCACTTGGCAGCTTTTTTCGTTGTCATTTCGTCAGATGTTAGGTACATGTGGGAGAGCCACGCTTCGGCATGAATGGGCCAGCTCGACCGGAGTGATACCACGGCCTCACAGAAAACCGGTGTGAAATAGTGCTTGCGCTGTGTTTCACCGAGTGAGTGAGGATACCGGAGGCCCATACCCCAACCCCTCCCCCTTATTCCCCCCCATCCCCCAAAGGCCGTTAACGCACTTGTGACGCCTCTGGTGTTGCGGGTGTCCATGGGCGGTGGTAATCGCTTACCATCAGGCGATACGTCTGCTCGTTTGCCGGTCTATTCCATAAAAAAAAAAAAAACATTTGACATACATCCAAATTTACGTCTTTTATTTTCAAAATACCCGAATAACTTAAATAGAATTGGCGTAGGTGTATGTATGCTACTTGATATGAAAAATAAATATCCCATCTATATAGACACAATATTTTAGATCTCTTTTTCCTGTGATAAATCTTCTGAAGTATTTTCCATGTATATTTATACTTCGACCTATATTATGTATTAGTATGTAAGTAGGTATATATCTCTACTTAATTTGTTACATACTATCAATACATACAATAAAATCGTAACGGGGCAAAACGGCTTTACCGATTTGAATGCGGTTTTCACTAATGTGTTGCGGTGTGCCCGACTTAACATTTTGAGTGTCTGTTTCATTACAATCAGTTCGTAAATAAGAAAAAGTTATATCAGTCTGAAGAGTCACCGCAATTACTAACCTTTACGCGGGCAGAGCCGCAGACAAAAGCTTTATATAATACTAGCTGAGCCCCGCGGTGCTACCCGCGGTACAATACCACAACGACACGCGGGAAAACACACGTTACCATAACACTTCGAAAAATTTATGGATTAATATAAATAATATTTATATCTAGACTTTAAGTTAGAGAACCAATATCGAGAGTCACCTCGTAGGTATGATAAAACCATTTGAAGTTAAAAGTACTATTTCATTACTAGATTTTTGCCGAGTAGAAAATCTACAACGATCTTAAGTGCTGAACTCACTTTGTGACTAATGGCCTTTTCCAACAAGTAAAGATGATTAGTCATTGGTTTTAACGGCGATGAATAGTTACTGTAATTTCATACTTGCTAATGAAAGCTTGCATAGTCTAGAATCCGGTCTATGGTACTCAGTTAATTTAAAACTAATTTGTTGCAAGTTTTAATAATTAATTTAAAACTAATTTCTTACAAGTTTTAATAAGATTAATTTTAGGTACACGTTACAAGGTAGGTACACAGTAGTAGGTACACAGTAGTAGGTACAGCGTGTTTCCACCGCTTTTCATGCCACGGGTGTTGTAAAAGACCTCTTTTTTAAGAAGAATCCTGTCTCTAGCAGTGTGGATGATGTGATTGGATTCGTAATTTACATTATTACAAAACGCTATAAAGTCTATGTTCGAAACCGATCGTAACATAAACAATATTGTTGTAATTTGTTATGGCCACACTAGGTTATTATCTTTGACAAATGTCAGTTGTCAAATCTAACCTCACTAAGTTCAGGGAATTCGGTCGGTAATGGCGGCCGTCGTGGTTCGGAACCGGCCCAATTAATTGTTTAAAGTCCTCCCAAAGCTTGATCGGTTACCGCCCTAGTTTGAATTCTTTTACCAGGAGGATAGTTCTTTTGGCAAATTATCAGTTTTATTAGTTTTGTTGCTTGTTTTTGTAGTATTTCTATTACCTGTTTTAATTTATAACTTAAGATAGTCATTACGTTACAATTGCAATTCATTTTCAAAATAATTCTATGAACTAACTGTTGAAGTAATTTCACTCATACCAATAAGTAATTTTGGTAAAACAAGCGTGTTTTCTTGTTTCATATTACAAATTAATGATTTTGGCGGGCTATAAAATCAAACTAGTTGGTCGACTTCATAATCATCCTCGCAAAACATCCACGGATAAGCATAGGCCTCCCCCAAGGCACTCCACAACAACCAGTTCTGTGCTGCCCACATCCAACGGTTTCCCGCAACTCTGACCAGGTCCACCTAGTAGGGGGCCACTAACACCTCACTATCTTTCGGCATGAATAGTATGTATTTTCATGCGAAGTTACATATTTCTAGCACTAATAGTCTGAGAAAAATAGTGTGCACAAACTAACGGATGGACATGACGAAACTAAGAAGGTTTTTGCCATTATAGCTATACAGGTAATGAGTATGGTGACCACCATTCTTGGATTCTTGCTTGTTTTCATCAGGCAGAGTAGAGTAAAAAAAGGAAAGCTGATGAATTTCTTTTTATTTAGTTTCTAAAGAACATGCTGCAGAAAATATTTAAATATCTATATATATAAAAGCGAAATACCACTCACTTATTAATCACGAAATCTCAGAAACTATAACCCCTACGAACTTGAAATTTAGCAGGTAGGTTCCTTATAGGATGTAGACATCCGCTAAGAACGGATTTTACGAAACTCCACCCCTAAGGGGGTAAAACGGGGGTTGGACGTTTGTATGAAAGTCCTATGTTTTTGAAGTAAGAGACTTGAAATTTAAAATGTATGCTCTATAGATGGTGTGAAGGTGGACTAATAATGTATCTTTAGAAATCAACTTCCTTTTGGGGTTAAAATGGGGAATGGTAGTTTGGACGCAAACGAGGTTGCGTAGGTCAGCTAGTTAAGTATATACACAAGTTAATAAGCTTATTAGTACTTCATTACCACATTGAGACCACTCCTTACCATACGAACATCTTTGGCCGTGAACATGGGTAGTTAGACGCCTAAAAAGTTCGACAACAGTCTTTTTTATAGAACTTCGATATCGCCTCGTACTTGGGTCGTTGAAGTTCAGTAGTATACCGTAAGCTTAAAATGAACTCCAAAACAGTTTCCGAAAAAACTTTGAAGGAAAAGAAAGTTGGCAATGCAGGTATTTTTAACGGTATGGTACAAGACTATAATATTTTGTCATTCCTAGTGCTGTTATAAGTATTTCAAATTTATAAATAACTTTATACCTTACCAACAAAATTCTTAGTAATAATTTTCTATTTCACAACTGGGCTTCCTTTTGAAATGAGGGTTCTACTTCTCGGCAATGGCCGATACATTACTATTATGAGATTGTAACTATTTTTTTTATATCTTTCTATCTCAATCAATACACAATTTCATCTTATTTGTCTCAGTTTACCCCTTTAGAGATACAGGCATCTAAGTTTGTATGAAATAAATTAAATTAAAAAGCTTTTTATAAAACAAGCTTTTACTGGAATGCCTCGACACGAATAAAACGAGTGCAAACTCGATGATGTTGCGACGTTTCTTCCGTCAACAGAGTACCTATGGCCACCTTCCAGCTCCAGCATCAGATCAGCTCCATGTCATTATAATATTGTATTGTCACGCTGTATACATATGCTTGCAAAACTTCAGCGAAATTGGTTGAAGATATCTGCTTCAAAACTCAGTTGCAAGATTCCACCCGAACATTCAAGCATACATACATACATTGCAAGTTTATAAAAAGCTTGTAAAATAACTAATTTAAAAATAAAATTGATAGAATTGAGACCTCTTCTTCTGCATAAAATAACTACTTCATATGTACAACTACTCACTACTTGACGAACTTATCAGACAACTAAAATATTTATCATTTCGCCAACTCCATAAACCTTAAAAACTACGAAACGCAATTATCTGTTGACTAACCTTTAAAAGAACTTTCATGAATTTCAGTATTGTTTTGACACGTGCAAAAGTTTTCCAAGGCGAAGAAACATAATGGTATACCTACGTGATAAATCTCTTGGCATTTTTCGTCGTCCATTACTTCAAAGAATGTGATGTGAATTCTGACATTGTTTAACAGACCAAAAAGATGAAACATTTGGCTCACCTATTTATTACCTTTTGTTTTTTACTTAACAGAATGAAATGAAATCTTTTATCTGGCTATTAGGTTACAGGAACACTTTTGCAAATTAAACTTTTTTTAAGCAGATGAGTTCGGCTTTTCTAAACTGGACTAGCCCTAATAAGAAAGAATGAAACAAACTCAGGGATCATCGCCTCTTTTAAAGTCCAGACAATCCTCTTAAAATGCAAAGGACATTCTAACGGAAAATTCAAAAAACGATAATTATAATTAGAGTCACAACTATCATAATAAATTACTGTCAAATCAAAATAAGAAATAAATCGGTAAAGGCCGCCCTTTTTCTAGCACAGAGAATTAGCATTGTAATTGAACGTGGCAATGCTGCCAGCCTTTTGGGAACGCTACTATGTAGTAGGTAACGATGCGGTGGAATTTTTTGACGCTTGTATATACATATTGTTATTGGTTCTTTTTTTTTTTTATTAGTTCCTAGTATTTTAAGCTACTGTTAATATAGTCAACAACAAATTGTTTGTTCACGTAACAAATCTTATTGTTAGGAAAAAAAAAACTGATAATGACATTACTGTCACGTTGTATGTTTAATACTTTACTACGCAAATATATTTTATGACAATTGGAAGTTTGAAAGTTGATCGGAACTGCTTTGAGACAAAGCTTGTATTACTATATCCTCCTTAGGCGAAGTGGTCCGTGGATGTTGTAAGTGGTCGGTGCCGGTGGCTGAGCAACACGACTCCACATTTCATGATGCTGAAATCAACTTGCTCAGTCAAGACAAGGCCAAGTCAAGTTTACAGGAATTTTCATTCTAATAACGCCTAAGACCTCAGCTGTAAGTACCAGATACGGAACAGAGTGAATTTCAACAAACAGAACATCATAATCGTATATAATATAACATGATCGTTATTAATTAAACCCTGAAACTTCATTGTTGATTCTAGCAGACGTTGATTTTATCCCACAAAATTTCAATATTACAGTGTAGTAATATTTATGTTGGTTTCTACTATTTGTTTTAAAAGCTAATTGTTATTAGAATTCAATGTAACTTTTAATATTCATAAATTGTGTCCGCGTACGTAGTACTAAAAAATTAGGGGCCGTAAATACTTTTATCAAGAAAAATACCCCATTTATAGGGTCTATGTATATAATTTTCTGTATATATTTTTGTAAATTATGATATAATATTTTTTTTATTATTTATTTATTACTCTTTCACAAAGGTAAGTAGATCAGGTAATACAATACAATGAACAACAATTATTCCTTTGTGAGAGACTGGTGTTCATATTAGGAAAACCTGTGTTACAGATCACCAGGCTCCTATCTCTTGGACCAACTTGTATGATGCCTTCTATAACTATACATTAATATACCCAATTTTCAAATGCAAATCAGAATAACAAATAAAGAAACAACAAAATTACATTTATAGTTGTATGTGTGTGTATGTTTGTGTTTGTGTGTGTGTGTATGAATGTCTATGTATGTGTGTGTTTGTGTGAGTATGTGTGCATGGGTGTGACATTTTTATATCCTTCAATAATTACATTTCTTATTTCTATGCATCTTCTAAGACTGGCTCTGCATCACCCTAAGGTAGTCTGTTACAAAATGCCTACGGCATTAAGACTTTTGTGTATAAAAAATAAATAAGGTAGAAATGCTATGTAGGCAGGTGCGCCGCAATTAAATATTTCTGCTGGCACCAACTAAACGCTCGCTATCACGTATTACTTTCCTAGGCAACACAGCTGCGTTAAAAAAATAATCGTGTGCGATAACTACGTGCCGAAAACGAACCCAGCCCCCCTAGCCAAGTTGCAAGCTTTCTTTTTTCTGCAATCGTTAACGCCTAAATTCTCGTGTGTCATTGGCTAATCTTACACAAAGTAATATCAAACAAAGTGTTAGCCAATGACACACGAGAATTTACGCGTTAGCGATTGCAGAAAGAAGAACGCTTGCAACTTGGTTAGGGGCCCGGGGCTGTAATTTATCTATAAGAAACTTGTCGTATCTTTGGTGAGTCTAAAACTTTTTTATCAAGTAATATTGACAAAACACTACAACTTTTCAAATTTTAGAGCATTTAAATTCTGCTAGATAGAAGTGACACTAATAGAGCTGCAAAGAGAAGGAAAATTTTACATAAACCCTATATCAACAAGTTTAGGTAACATGAAACAGTAGGTCAAAACTTTCTATTAGGGAAGGTTTATGTTCAATAATAATAATAATAAAATAATAAAATCTTTATTTGGAACTGATAACAAAATTACAGAAACATAAATGTGTTTGATAATGACTGCATTAGTGAAACACTGTGGCGCAGTCACTAACGCCCACCTTTGGATGTGGTTCATACGTTCCATTACGTTACTAATAAAATTACAAAATTACAATCTAATTAAGTTTAAATTTAAGACCTTTACTTACTCTAAATAAAAATAAGCTTGTGTTTGAGGATTTTAAGGTGCGGGTGTGTATTTCTGAGTGTGTGTATTTGTGAATGAGGGTATGAGTGCGTGTGTTTGTGTGAGTGCGGGTGTGTGTGGGTGCGTGTAAATGTGAGTGCGTGTGTGTGTGGGTGCGTGTGTGTGTGGGTGCGTGTAAGTGTGAGTGCGTGTATGTTGTGTGAGAGTACTTGTGTGTGTGAAAGCGTGTGTTGTATTATATAATAGATGCGATCAAGTCTTCAGTGCTTTCGTAGGTTAAACCAAGAAGCCACGCAATAACTCGAGATTTACACTCTAGCATAGTAGTGGGATAGATTTTTAAAATTTTATTCATTCTGTTATACAACGAGGGGGCAAAAAAGTGAAAATGTCGTTTGGCAAGTTGTGTTTTACAAAATTCTATTCTGCAAACTTTGTCCACTCTGCGCTTCTTTGGATTTGGAATAAAGGGGAGATTTGCGTGTTGTCGAAGTATGACTGTTAAGAGGAACAGTTTTCTAATTGTTAAAATTTCTAGTTCGTGGTATAGCTGAGAAGTAGCGAACCATATAGGTTTAAACGACATAATTTTTAACACACCCCTGTGTGCTCTTTCGAGACTAAGGAGTTTGACCTTACCCGCACAGCCCCAGGCCGAAATACAGTATCCTGCCACTGACTGTACTAACGCCAAAAATATAATTTTTAGTGTAGGAAAGTCTAGAACTGAACGCAGCTTCTTGAAAAGATACATGAGTTTTCTTATTCTGCCCGTAGTTACTTTTATATGTTCCTTCCAAGAAAGATGATTGTCAATCCAGACTCCAAGATATTTGATTTTAGATTCACAGTCGATTTGTAAACAATGGCAAATGGAGTTTTTGTTACAAGTAGGCACATGTGCCACCACAGCAAATGAGGGAGGAGGAAGTGAAGCTGAGTTGGGTGAGAAAGTGAGGCACTTAGTTTTGTCTGCGTTTAGTGTCAGAAAGTTTCGCGAAAGCCAGTGGGTTACTATAGTCAAGGCTGCCTCAGCTTGAGTTTGAGTATCATTCCAATCTACTCCATCCACAAGCAAAACCGTGTCGTCAGCGTACACAATTATCTTACAATTTTTTATAGCTAGTTTACAAAGATCGTTTATGTATATTAAAAACAGGGTAGGTCCTAAGACACTACCCTGAGGGACACCAAAAAGTAAAGGTTCACGCTCGCTAACGACACTTCCCATCCGAATACACTGAAATCGATTTTCAAAATAATTTCTAAAGAGATTGTGAGCAACGCCTCTAACGCCAATACATTCTAGCTTTCTGAGTTGGGTGGAAATAGGAACAGTGTCAAAAGCTTTAGAAAGGTCTAGAAATATAGCAGCAGATTTCAGGTTCTTATTTATATTTGTAGTGATTGAATCAGTTAAAGTTAATACGGCATCTTCGGTAGATTTACCTGCTCTGAAACCAAATTGATTATTTGCAAGAACGTTTTTACTATTTAGGTACTTTATTAGTCTAACATTAATTATTTTTTCTAATATTTTTGAGAAAGTTGTTAAAATTGAAATAGGTCTATAATTATGAACACTGCCCCTGTCCCCACCCTTGTGTATCGGCAAAACGAGACCAATCTTAAAAACATCAGGGAAAACACCCTCCAGAAGACACAAGTTAAAGATATGTTCCAGTATAGGTACTAGAATAGGTCTTGCCTGTTTGACTATCGAAATCGGTATATTATCCCACCCAGTAGCCGATGTATTTTTGAGACCAACAATAATATTATCAATCTCAGCACAGTCAGTAGCAAGAACTGACATCGAAGTTAACGAAGGGACCGAAACATCAAATTCTGGACAATCAACACATGAACTCGAGGTTTGTGGAATACTATGTACTTTAGTGCTTAGAAAATAGTTGTTAAAATATATTTTATGGCCTTAATTAAAGATAATCTATATATATACATATAAAAGGGTAAGGTGACTGACTGACTGACATACCCAGAAATCAATGCACAGCCCAAACCGCTGAAGCTAGAATCCTGAAATTTTGCATGTAGGTTCTTTATATAACGTAAAAGAGCACTAAGAAAGGAATTTTTGAAATTCCAACCCTAAGGGGGTAAATCAGGGGATGAAGGTCTGCGTGAGCGAAGCTAGTTAAAGATAATTTCTAAGAAATTTTGTCAAGAACTTATTACAGTTTAAATAAAAACTTTACAATGAAAATTAAACCACTGAAAGTTAATAACTTTCAGAGGTCAAAAAAGAAACTTATTAGCCTAACCAAACATCTACTCTAATTAACTCAATTATTCTAAGTCGGATCCAAGCGTACGAACAAGCAAAAGAATTATAACGTTAATTTAATTATATTATTGCTCCAAAAGGTTAACAATGTAATGTAATTGTAATTTCTACATTTTTAAAGCTAAATAGTGAACAATCTATCAAAACTGTTGTGTTTTACTTAAATCATTTTTATACTGCCACGTTATTATACTCTTTACTTCATCTATTATATAATGTAAGTTCTATATTTAAATACTTAAAAGGGGAAAATAAATTACATATTTAAATATATATATATATAGTAGACAACCGACTTCGGGTACAGGGACCAAGAAACTGCTAGTTAGGGCCTCAAAGACAGGAACCTCCTCAATGTATGATCCGTGTCAAGTAGGACTGTGTTTCGGGCCCTTGATACAGCCTTCTAGCGTAAGCCTCTTAAGGTGTTGTTCGATGCTCTTGGCTATCAATCTGTTAGCAGATACGACTATCTGAATAATAATCAACGAATCCACATCCCACAATCTCGTGAGATAAATCCAAATATTTTATTTGTTTTTCTTTTTCAAATTTCACTAGATTATCGGAAAGGCGATGACGACACTCATTGCGCGGCGTTATAATCGATCTATCACCAATATATCAAGCCTACTGGTAACAATAGTCCTTGTATTAATATATCAATACCAATATAAAGTAGCACTAACATTCTCGAGAAGAGGTTATTGGCACAAACCTATAATAAGGCATCTTTGATTTACCATTAGCAAGACGAGAATAACCAGAAAGCCTTATAGATTCCCCAGGACGATGATATCCCCGACAGACGCCAACTTCTTTCTCTCTTCATCTTTCGGGATATATTTATGCATTAAAACAGAAATCCGCGGGATTGCTACCATGTACCTTTTTGTTATTAGTATCCGATATTTCGGCGCTGTTGCAAGCGCCATGATCACGGAGTAACTGAAGATCTTGCGGGTGGGATGTAATTTTCAGACATATCGGTCTACCCTCTTTCGCAGTATTTTACTACGATCGCCTCCGCGGATTTCTGTTTTAATGTTAATGACCATGAAAGTTTAAAACAATATAATATTTATCCATTACTAGCTGATCTGGCAAACTTTGTTTTGCCATAAAAAAAATTGGGGTATAAAAAATAGATGTTGGTCGATTCTCAGACCTCCCCGATATGCACACCAAATTTTATAAAAATCGGTCCCGCCGTTTCAGAGGAGTATGGTAACTAACATTGTGCCATGAGAATTTTATATATAAGATGATAACTTCGTCCAAAATCGAAGAAATAAAACCTTCGCCGTCCGTCATATCACACCACAACACTATACTGTAGCCAGGACGTAGGCGAATACTTTAGTATCATTATTACCACGATCTATTGTTGATATTTGAGCGAATCAAGTTTAAGTCCAGCCACTCCATGGGTAATCGCTAACCATCAGGCGATAAATCTGATGGTAAGCGACACACAACAGCCGATTTATAGTCGCCACTTACGACTATATTATTTTGACTTACAAAAAATACCATTATGCCTATTGTTTTAATGAGTTTGATAACTGATTTGATGGAAGCATTACAACGCTTCACGGTAGCAACAATGAAACCTATTTTCATGTATGATTTTTGTTTTAGGTTAACACCAAGTGAAGAAAACAAATCAGCACATGCCATTTTTGAAGCAGCGTACGAAAGTGGAAAGATGCACCCTAAAGATTGCAGAATGAAGTTTCCTATGTGTATCTTTGACCAATCTTTATTATTTGAAATGGTTGAATATTTGTTACGTCATCCAAAATTTAATGGAATAGAATAGTTAAACCAAATATATATGTATATACGATTAAATTTGTATATAGAATAGTTAAGTATACGGGAAAAATGAGTTTCTTCAGACTTTCATTCGCAATATAAAAGATGACTAAAGATTTTCCTTTTACCACAACAACATCAAAATTTATAATATGACAATTCATTCGGCGTTGTTGTGATTTGAAATAACAGAAAAATTCAATGCCTTTGTTTTTTTAATACCCTATGCATCCAATTTCTTAGTGAAACGTTACGTAATTTGCCATTTGAGTAATATTAAATGCTATGAAATATATTTAGCTTTAATTCCGCGAGACAAATATCCAGGTCTAAAAGCAGAACACAAATCCCACCGTCATGCATACTCACATGCACATATGGGTATCATGCATATGCACACATACAAAACAAGTGAGAAATAATTAGCATGCCATGCAACCAAACCTATACTCGACACGTGTTTCGCCCCTCCACGGGGCATCCTCAGGAGATGTTGACTCGTCGAGCGTTTGAGCTCGAATGAGCTAGTCGCACTGCTGTCGGCCTTTTATATACCGTTTCGATGCAGCTATAATAACGGTCGATTACTCATTTGTAATATGATGCAATACAATGATTGCACCGGGGTCTATGTGGGTCAGACCGTACCGTTTCGATGACGCTATAATAACGGTCGATACAACGTCACAAAGACAAAGACGTACGTAAAACTGACGTACTGTTAGTACTTGACATTCTGAATAGAATTTTATGTTTTATGGTATGGTTTGGCTCTTTGTGCTCGTTCAATTTATCATAAATAAGAAATAGCAAAAGCTGATACGTTTTAAGTTACATGCAAATACTATTTTAAAGATTTATGGCGTAGAACCCCTTAAAGTGTTTAAAAATAATTTGAAGTATAATCTATGACGATAAACATCCGCAATTCATTTTTAACCGACTTCAAAAAAAGGAGGAGGCTCTCAATTCGACTGTATTTTTTTTTATATTTGTTACCTCATAACTTTCGACTGGGTGAACCGGTTTTTTTTGTTAAAATTTTGTATTATCTCAAATGTAGATGTCTAACTCCTATCGAAAGTGAGGCATATGTCCACCTGTGGATTAAAATGTTGTTGATTCATATAGATGAATATTTAGTATTAATCAAAATTAAATGTCCTCCTAAAGTCTGAGCTACATTTATCTAATTTTACTTCAAACAATGCCTTTTAAATTAAACCCCGCATTACAATACACTAGTTTTGAACAATGGATTAATATACGGATTGCTTTAGCTTCAATTAGATGGCACAAAAAAAATTAACAAATGAGTTTTATTTTCATCGTGCCCGATATAAAATTTGAAGTGAGGAACTGATGAAGACAAGTCAAATTTAATAAATAAATAAATATTTCGGATATCTGACACTCAACGCCATCTAGTCCCAAGCTAAGCAGAGCTTGTGTTATGGGTACTAGACAACTGATATAAATATAATATGTATACTTTTTTATATAAATACGTACATATTATACACAGAAAACACCCAAACTCCGAAACAAATATTTGCAGATCATAGAAACATTTGATTCGACCCGAGAATTGAACCTGAGACCTCAAGCACAGCAGGCGCATATGCTACCACTGCGCCACCGAGGTATTCTGATAGTTGCATGTAGATCATTCTATATCTATCTAATACCTTTAAACGAGAAATTCTTGTATATATAAACTGAATCTCGGAAATGGCTTAGTGGCGTGGCGTGCGACCTACCGATAACATCAGGTACCTTTCTTCATACCACCTTTCCCACAGCTTCAACGATTTTCATGAAATTATACTAAATTTAATGAAAATCGTTGAGTTTTGGGGTTTTTGCGTGCGATAAATCAATCTAGCTCGATTTCATTTTCAGAATTACCAAAAAAGAATACAGAACAAAACTCGATCATCGAGGTACTATACATACATATATGTATGATATATTGAAATGCTGTCACAAAATGAATATAGATTCTTAGTTTTTTGTTTCAGTTTCAGAAAGACTGTCTTTTAGTGCCCACGTTCCAGGATCTGCTTATTTTATTTGCCATTGTACAAAACTCAGCATAATAATCAGTTATAATATAAGTAGGTGAAGTTTTTGACAGCTATATTAAAAGTAGTAACTAATATTAAACAACGATTTTCAAAGTGAAATCCGAGTATAATAACCTAAAATTTAACGGTAATGACGTAAAACCAGTTTTGGATTCATTCCACTTCATGGTATTTTAATTCATTAAAACGATAACACAATTTCCAAAATCACACAACTTAAAAAATTCTGTAACAGCAGAGCCGACATTCGAAAGTTGTATAAATCCTGAACGATGAAAATACTTAACTGAAAATTTCAGCAATTTATCGCAAAAATAGGAAACTAAAAAACTGTTTCTATTTGGATACAGTAGGTATATTATTTTGTGAGGTGACAAAGGTTCCTCTTGAACGTACTAACAAGTATAAATATATTATAACTAGTGGTAGCCTGCGGCTCCGCCTGCGTATATGTCGGTTATCGCGGCAAATAGTAGCCTATGTGTTATTCTGATGTATAAGCTATATTACTGTAAAGTTTCATCCAAATCCGTTCTGTAGTTTTTGCGTGAAAGAGTAACAAACATCCTTCCATCCATCCATACTTGCAAACTTTCGCGTTTAGTAGTAAGTATAGTTATATCTGTGCTTGTACACTACATATTGTTATTCTTATATAGGTACAGTCTGTTTTAGTGTTGCATTTTACGCAAATTGAAAGCGCCTTACTCAGACCAATATTCTTGCCCCTATTCATCTCTTAATGGAGTCTTTTGTTAGTTCCACCTACACAACGTGGTGTTCTATGAAATGTTCTTGCCAAAGTAATTTAGCATTTATTTGAAAATCTAAACATAGTGCATGGTGAGATAGCCGTAAAAATAAGGATAGATAAATACCATCTATTTTCAAACGAAGCAGTACTTGCACCGTGAAAGCCAGATTGACTGGTAGAATACTATTAGGTCTTTACCTATGAAATTGCCGTTCTTCAGTACTGGTCATTTCAAATAAAAAAAAGTTTGTAATGGCTCTGTATTCTAAATTCAAATTAATTTTGTTTTAAAACCATGACATTCTATTTACAAACTCAGTCTTTTGTTTTCTGATTAGCGTTGTATTTTCATTACATTTGTAAATTTTTCGTCATAATGGATACTTTAAAAATTCGTGTAATTATGGAATATGAGTTCCGTCGTGGCACCAACGCGACACAAACGGCACGTAACATCAAAAACGTTTACGGAGAGAACTGTACAAACGAACGCACAACCCGTTATTGGTTTTCCCGGTTCCGTTCTGGAAATTTTGACTTGAAAAATGAAGCTCGTGGTCGACCGGAGACTTTGGTTAATAATAATGAATTTAAGGCGATTGTGGAAGCTGACGAAACTCAATCTACAGCTGAGCTAGCAGCAGCTTTTAATGTAAGCATCAAAACAATATTGATCCATTTGCGACAAATTGGCAAGGTAAAAAAGCTTGATAGATGGGTGCCCCACGACCTTAACGATCGCCAGCGCAACGTACGCTTCGAGACTTGCCTTGCGCTGCTCAACAGGCAAAGAAATGAAGGAATTTTGAAACGAATTCTTACGTGCGACGAAATATGGATTCGGTTCGACAATCGAAAGCGCTCAGCAAGTTAGTTAGACCCTGGTTCAGCACCAAAGCAATGCCCTAAACCAAAAATGACCCCTAAAAAGGTGATGGTCACTGTTTGGTGGTCTAGTGCGGGTGTGATTCACCACAGCTTTTTACATAACGGCATGAACATTAATGCAGATGTGTACTGTGAAGAAATGGAGAGAATGATGGAGAAGCTTGCACATCTGCAACCAGCTTTGGACAATCGGTCGTCCCCACTGCTTCTTCACGACATCGCGCGAACTCCATACTGCGCAACAGACAGTCTCCAAGGTGCAAGAGCTGGGGTTGGAAGCTCTCCCTCATCCGCCATACTCACCAGACCTTGCACCTACCGACTATTACTTTTTCCAAAATTTAGACAACTTTTTAGTGGGTAAAAAATTCAATTCCCGAGAGGCAGTACAAAATGCCTTTGAAGAGTTTGTTGCCTCCTGTCCAGCTGATTTTTACAAGAAGGGCATAAAAAAAAATGCCAATGCGTTGGCAAAGATGCGTCGATTGCATGGGTGATTACTTCAAATAACAGAAATAAAAAAGTTTAAAAAAATAAGTACTTTCACTTATTGCATACAAAACGGCAATTTCATAGGTAAAGACCTATTATTTGCATTTTGTAAATACTTATACAATAAACTTTTTTTGTAAATATATCAATATATATAAAAATCAATGCCACTTTTCGATGTAATTGCACAAAATCGGTAGAGCGCATCTTCATTTATCGACATGCAAGTGGGCGGAGCCGCGGGCAACAGCTAGTATGTACATATAAGTATATACAGAGAAAACACTCAAACTTCAAAACAAATATAATTGCAGATCATACAAACATTTGTTCCAACCTGAGAATTAAACTCGAGATGTCAGCATAGTACTCTTGTATGCACTACTGCACTGCACCACCGAAGGAAACGGAACCCTAATAGATTCGTCATGTCTCTCTGTCTGTCCGTCTGTATGTCACAGCCACTTTTTTCCGAAAGTATAAGAACTATAATTGGGACTAATCCCGCCCACACGCCCACCACTGTAACTCCTGTACACCAGGATCAACAGCGGTGACCCACGAAAACACCGAGTTATGACACTCGGGAAGTCCCAGGAAAAATTTAACTGTCTTGGAACCCGCAACGAAATTAATCAGAAGAAAACTGGAGGAGTTGGAAATATAATAAGTCCACTTCCCTCCTTAGCAAAGCGGGAGACAAAATGGAGTCAAAATAGGCAACCGCCTTTTTCAAACCGGGAATCACCACGGATAAAAATATTATGGGTCCTAAGTGAGCTATATTTGATTTCTATAGTATGTATGGCAGAATCGCTTAAACGCACGGAAATTCACCGCAGTTGACACAAGATCCCCATAATATACTACCCCAGACGTCATTTGTAAGCTATTTAGCATCATGTTACGTTCATTGTACCAAAGACTACATTCTCAGAGGATATGATGAGCCGACTGTTCACAGCTAGAATCAGGTGTTGAGCATTGACACAATGGTGAATCGACTAATTTAAATGAGTATAGTTTGCTCTTAAAGTTACCGTGGCCTGTAAGAAATTGAGCGACACAGTGATCTACCTCGAGCCATGTCCTTGACAACCTTTCGCGAACAGATGGAAAGAACTGGTAGAGGTGGCGCCCCTTAGATGATTCGTCCCATCGTTTCTGCCATTCATATAAGAACTATAATGTTGACACTTGGTGAGTAGATGTATTCAGTGAACCGCATTAAGATTTTCATACAAAAATAGAAAAAAGACAAGAAATTTTGGGGGTCCCCATACAAAGAACTGAAACTCAAAATTTTTTTTTCATCAAACCCATACGTGTGGGGTATCTATGGATAGGTCTTAGAAAATGATATTGAGGTTTTTAATGTCATTTTTTTCTAAACTGAATAGTTTGCGCGAGAGACACTTCCAAAGTGGTAAAATGTGTCCCCCCCGCCCCTGTAACTTCTAAAATAAGAGAATGATAAATCAATAAAAAAATATAATGTACATTACCATGGAAACTTCCAACGCAAATTGGTTTGAATGAAATCTAGTAAGTAGTTTTTTTTATTTTATATTATATTATATTATTATTATTTTATTTATTTTATATTAATACGTCATAAATCGTAAACTGCAATTTACCTTCATTCAATCAACACAAATATAAAAATAAATTAAAAATTATATTATGTTACTTGCGATCAAGTTGGTCAAGTGCGAGGCCCGTCGCAAGTTGCTGGAGACACTATAGCGGGATCCATGGTGGCACCGTTACCGTATGGTTAGTGTCAAGATTCGCCCATGGGCTCCGCCGCTGACCCGGTGTTTCAGTCAGAGTTGCTTGAGGGGGTCGTTGACTTTTTGCTCCCGGCACTAGTGGAGGAGCACACTCCACCACTGATGGCTCCATCTCCGGCGCCTTAGGCGTCTAGCGTGGATGACGATGACGTGCCGACGTGACGGTCGCTTGGGAAGAACCAGCACTGGCGTCGCGACGGCTTAAAGCCAAAAACACCGCCCAAGGACCCAATGGCATCACAGGTCGAGCATAGGTCCTGGATCTAAATGACGAGGCGCCTGCTCTCGAGCCCCGACTGAGAGACTTTCAGCGCATGCCTTGTACAGGGAAGACATACGCTCTCGATCGCAACGTTTCGGTTCTTCCTTCTTGTGTCGAGCGATCAAAACATGGAACTTACTACCACCACACGTGTTCCCTTCCCATTATGATGCCGAGTCCTTTAAGCGGGGCGTGAAAAAGCATCTCACTTGGCCACCATAGTGTGGGTCACTATGCTGCTCTGTTCACGTTCACATTGAGGATAGTGACCACCACTTTTGGATTCTACTTATGCTGTCCATCAGGCAGAGTTCAAGCTACCAAAATGACTCTAGTCATTTTAGTAGCTTGAACATAAAAAAAACGGGGCCAGTTTCCTCAATTCTGGAAGACGGAAACTTGTCCTTATCTAAAAGAAGAGGCACTCGGCGGACTCACCATTTGCCTACCGGCCCATAGTGTTGCTTGATAAGGTATGCAAACTCTTTAAAAGAGTGATTGCCTGAGGCCTCGTTAAGCACCTAGGTTGGGGCCGGATCTAGCGAAATAAAAGAACGGTTTCTAAACCATAAATGGCTCGGGGTCAGTCGGGGTCCCAGATATTCCACTTTTTAGGTTACACCTGATTCATCAGTTATTAGTAGCCGAGACAGCGTGCGGTACCTATCCACCGGCCGTCCATTTGAGGTATCTTTAGGTATTTGGACTCGGAAAAGGATGAGCGTGAGGTAATATTTACCATGCTGAGCTATATCAAGTTCTCCCGAGCTTAAAATAGAAAAAATATCTGTTTAATCCTGTTCATTTTTTATACCTGATAGAAAATCACTGCTTCTAAAAAAATAAAATAAAACTTCGTTGTATGTTACCTTTAGTCGTATTATTTCAAGTTATTTAGGTGAAATGATGATGAGAGACTTGAGAAAGACTAAAAAGCGAAAAAGGCAGCACATACAAATTAAGTTATTTTATACTTTTCAGTTTTTGAAGTCGGTTTTTTTAAACGAAGATTTATTTTTATTTTTCGCTTTTTAGTCTTTCTCAAGTCTCTCATCATCATTTCACCTAAATAACTTGAAAGAATACGACTAAAGGTAACATACAACATACTGTATAGAATAATAAATAAATATTTCGGACATTATGTTTACAGAATATGAAAGCATGCAGACAATTGCCTTAACTTTATTGCAGGCGCTCACGTATATTTTAGGGTTTCCTTCAATTTCCTTGGGATCCCATCATCAGATCCTGATATGGTAGCCATGGGACCACATGGGGAGCATACCCTTTCGAATACAAAAATAATTTTCAAAATCGGTCCACAATTGACGGAGTAATCAATGTACATACATAATTAAAAAAAAAAAAAACGATGAAATTGAGAACCTCTTCCTTTTGGAAGTCGGTTAAAAACATCAGAACCTAGAAAACACATTTCTGAAATAAAACATAGTAAAGAAAATTTTATTTATACACGTTCTGAAATATTTTTGTAGCATTGTCCACTTATATAGCGTTTCCACAATTTATTCTGCCTCGGGAACCGTGTGTATATTTCTCGCAAAGTCCTCTATACGGTAGTCACACTCGTTAAAGTGGTCGTATATATTGGTTACCAGGGTTTTATAAATAGATGTTTTTCAAATAGATGTTCTATAGGCCCTGATACCATATATTTTAGTAATGTAGCTACAAATAAGTCCCGAAAATTTAGGTAAATCATGGTTAAAATCTTCATTATCTATGTTAATGTTTTGAAAAATCTTATGAAAATGAAATATATTTAATAATGTTAAGGAAATAGTAGTTTTATGAATTCGAGTGGAAGAAATTTTTTAAATATTTTTGTTTCCTTTTAGATTTTAGTGATTTAGTAAGAGAGCTACTGTAACCTCCGAGTAACAGTGCGTTTGTAAGGCTAGAAATTCTTGTAGTGATTAGTCACAGCATGCTAAGTACGGTAAACATCGCCTGGCAAGCCTCAGCCCTGCACATCTTCTTTTCATCATCTTTTGCCTGCGGATCCGCCCGTGTCTATGTCGGTTATCGCACTAAAAGGTAGCCTATGTCCTTCAAGAATCAAAGTATTTATATGCCAAGTTTCATTGAAATCGGTGCAACGGTCTAATCGTGGAGCACAAACAGACAGATTTTTTATTGGGATAGATGGCAAACGAGCAGACGGATCGCCTGATGGTAAACGATTACCGCCGCCCATAGACACCCGCAACACCAGAGGCGTCACAAGTGCGTTGCCGGCCTTTAAAGAAGGAGTACGCTCTTTTTTAGGGTTCCGTACCTCAAAAGGAAAAAACGGAAGCCTGATAGGATCACTTTGTTGTCCGTCTGTCTGTCTCTCAAGACCCTTTTTCTCAGGAACGCGTGAAGGTATCAAGCTGAAATTCATATGAAATACTCAAATCCACTGCCCCTTGGAGCTGTGAAAAAATCAAACTTCTAAGCCAACGCAATCAAAAGATACAGCCGTTTATGTTGCAAATTTGTGACATTCGCAAGGGAATCAAAACCTACAGGGTACTTCCCGTGAAGTCATCTTCTTGAAATTTGGTACGAGGCAACGTCTTATAGTACAGATAAAGGAAAAATTGCAAAAAGCGTAAATGTTTTGTTACATCATGTAATATTTTGTTTTTTAAATTTCAATCTTGCTACCACTTTCCTCATGAACGCGTAGAGGTATTAAATTGAAATTCACATCAAATACTCAAGTCTATAACACCTTTAAGCTGTAACAAAATCAAACTTCTATGTTAACGTAACCAAAAGAAACAGCAATTTCGAAATTATATATATTCAACACAATACAAATTCGATATTATATTTCCAAACTCGCAACTACTAGCAAGGGAATCAAAACCTACAGGGTACTTCCCGTGAACTCAGAATCTTGAAATTTGGCACAGAGCAACGTCTTATAGCACAGATAAAGGAAAAATTGCGAAAAGCATATTTTTTGGTTACATAACAAAAATATTTTGTTATATTTTAACAAAAATATTTAAAAAAAATTTACTCACTACCCTTTTCTTCATGAACTCGTAGAGGTAATAAATTGAAATTCATATCTAATACTCAGGTCTATAATATCTTTGCCTTTGTTACAAAAGCCAATTTCTATATTAACGCAATCTCAAGAAACAGCCATTTAAGCCCCATATTTGGAAACACGCAACTACTCGCAAGGGAATCAAAACCTAAAGGATACTTCCAGCCGTCCTAGAATTTTGAAATTTGGCATGAAGCAACGTTTTATAGCACAAATAAAGGTAAAATTTCGAAAATCTTTAATTTTTAATTACATCACATGTTTTCTTTAATAATTATATAACTATGTATTATCCTTTGCCTCATGATCGCGCAGAGGTATCAAGTTGAAATTTATATCAAAATTAGCTCTAATTGCCTTTAAGCTTACAAAAAAAAATTAAGTCAACGCAAAAACGCAAAGGTTGAAACTCGCGACTGCTCGCAAGGGAATCAAAACCTAAAAGCTGCTTCCTGTTGAGACAGAAAATTGAAATTTGGGAAGAAGCTTAAGAAGTGCTTAACAGCACACGTAACAGTAAAATTCTGAAAACTTTTACTTATATATCTACATACTGTCCGACTCGCACTTGACCGGTTTTTTTGAACAGAAGGCAGAAAGTTCCTGGAAAAGCGCACAGTTGTGGACTGCCAACCATTTAGATCTAGATGATGTGAATGAAACTTCTGTCGCGTAGGACGATGGTGGAAAGAGGCGACAGGAATCAGTCCGAACAATTCCTCGGAGCACTCCCCATGGTAAATGCGGTAGAAGATGCACAGCAAAGCTACATCTCTATGCAGTGCCAAAGAGTCTAGCCAAATTGAAAGTTCTTGGCAATCGACGATCCGAGTCTCTCTCCATTGAATGCGGTCCAAAAAGAGGAGCTGGTATTGGAGTGCTCCCGCCCAAAGATGGGGACAGTATTCCATGGGAAGCCGAACCTGCGCCTTATAAAGTAAAAGGCGGAGGGCCGGAGTGAAGCACTGTCTCGATCTGTTGAGCACACCAAGCTTCTTCGAGGCCAATTTGGCCTTACCCTCCAGATAGCCACGAAACTGGACTTCACTCAATACTACAACTGGTCGACACCAAGTATTCCAATATTGGCTGAGGCAGATAGGGGAGTGTCTTCGAAACGAGAACATACGACCCACGGCAGTTTTTTAGCGGTGAACGCCCAAATTTGTGTCTTTGTAGGGTTAAATTGGACTAAATTAAGTCTACCCCAATCTGAGACATTTTCCAAAGGGGTCTCAACTTCAGACACGAGTTGTTTTGACTCTCAATGACGTTTTCCCGAGAAATTTTGGCGCGCCCGGTGTAGAAGGCATCGCCAGTGCTGTCATCCGCATAGCAATGAATGCCTCTAATTAGCAGCATGTCATTGATATGGAGGAGGAACAAAGTAGGCGATAGCACACAGCCTTGCGGGACACCAGCATTCACAGATATGGAGTCAGTGCATTCACCGTCGACTACGACCTTTATGCTTCTATCTGCTAGAAAGCTAGTGAGCCAATCGCATAATTTCTCGGGAAGCCCATAGGAATAGAGCTTCAAAAGAAGCTCTTTGTGCCAGACCTGATCGAAGGCCTTCGCAATGTCCAACTGCCAATGCTTCAAGGCTTCCCCCTTAGTCTCTATCGCCTGTGCCCAGCAATGTGTTAGGTATACCAGAAGATCATCAGCCGATCGATCCTTACGAAAGCCGTACTGCTGGTCACTAAGCAGAGGTAGAGAGGTAGGTCTGGTTCAAATTAAGGTCGTATTATCATAGCCACCCTGTATATAAATAGTTTTAAGCAAATAGAAATTTGTCAAAATTTTAGGGCCTAAATGAATATGAAAATCTTAGTGCGCTAGACACGCTACAAACATAATATGTATATTATGTCTGTTTATCTGACACACACAAAACTAGGTTTATTTACATACGTATTTACTATTTACATTTACTTAATATTCGCTGGCAGGATAGCATAACGTGGTACAGTAACCCAAAACTTTTTTCATAGGAAAGATTTGTCTTCAGCACTGAACCAGTAAAGACTGTTGATTGTTGGTGATTATTGATGTACCACGCTTAATCAGTGATAAGCAACGAACGATTTGCCGATTTTCTTGAATACCGTGATATCAATGGCGCACGTATAAAGGATGTAGTTCTATTTCTGCACAAAATCCATTTCATTTCGAAGCCCAAAACTATTAATACTTATTAATACATCCATATTTTGTTAGTAACAGAATTACTTAACCTAGTGTTAATATTACAAATATTTAATTAAATATTAATTAATGTGGATATATAACCACCTGGACATGAGGGGGGAGTCTCTGAAAAAACATTTAGGATGCTGTTAGAAGAGGAGCGCAGGCGTGCAGGCATGGAAGCGCAACGTTTTGGCATTTATGCGGCGAACCCATAAGAACGGATAAGGCGTTCACGTTTTCCCATTGGCACTGAACTAGTGGAAGCGGCGGTGTCGTCAGTCCAGTTCTTAGATACTGTGTGGTTTGTTTAACCAAGTCTCGTCAGTGAAAATAACATTTGACCAATCTGATATCTTTTTGGCTTCGCTCAAAAATTCGCAGCGAGCCATAGCAACGTCGTGACGCTCCATCAATATTTCACGTTTGTTCGATTTTTTATAAGAAAATCCAATTTCTTTAAAAACCAAGCTAAATGACGATTTTTGGCCATGGAACAAACCACATTCACGTAAAGAAACAATAAGTTTTTTAAGTGTTGCAAAGATGCGTCAATTGCATGGGTGATTACTTCGAATAACAGAAATAGATAAGTTTGAAAAAATAAGTACTTTCACTTATTGCATACAAAACGGCAATTTCATAGGTAAAGACCTATTATATGACGGCAAATAGCGACAGCGTCGAAGTTGTCAACCGATGTCACACGACGTGGTTGGCGTTTTTTCTTCGGCGTACGAAGCTTATTTTCCTGGGTGCCGCTTGTACCGGTAGTAATGTTTGAAATTGTAGGTCCACTAATTCCTAATGCGGCCTAAACACGCTCTCGCACTTGCGACAGTGGTAATAGCGGGCCACCATTTTGATAGTATTGTGGTGACTTCCACATACAGCGCAACAGAAAGATACTACAGCGCCAACTACCGAAGTTACACTGAACTACAGAGGCAGGTATGATCACCTCGCCTGGTCGGAGGATCCTCCCTTTGTGTTGGAGAAACAAGACACCCGTACCTCCACAGTGGTGACTTTGACGTGATTGGAAGCAGCTTTCGAAGCAGCATCAGCACGCCACCATCATGTTCACTCCCACAGCAAGTCTCACAGCCAGCCAGCAATCTCGGCCTAAACAGGGATACACTACACGCAGGAAGCGACCGCTTCAGCCTGGTTACCCCTACGGTCTCATCAGCGTCTAGGCACAGCACACTGCACCTACGGTCCATGTAAGCAGAGCATATCTCTCCTGTCTATGCAGCAGCCAGCCACTACGCAGCAACCGCCCCGACTCACTGGGGACCTCACCGCAGCACCGCGCACCACACGCCATCCCGACTCACTGGGATCAGCGGACTTCAGCCCCGACTCACTGGGACTAGCGGCATTCAGTTCCAACTCACTGGAACTTGCGGCACTCAGTTCCGACTCACTGGAACTACTCACTCCTGGCACTGGCAAGCTCCGCAATAGAGCACAGAGAGCTGACTCATCATATATCAACCTCCGGTCTTGGAGGGGAGTGATGTGGCGACTTCCACATACAGCGCAACAGAAATACACTACAGCGCCATCTACCGAAGTTACACTGAACTACATAGTAACGAAGGAAACTAAGAAACTACCAATTCTGAATCACGCAGTGAAAGTTCTCGCGCTTATAATCATTTATACAACATCCCAACATCAACCGTTGGGCAGTTGGCCCGCTAGGCATGATCACCTCGCCTGGTCGGAGGATCCTCCCTTTGTGTTGGAGGAACATGACGCCCGTACCTCCACACTCTGCTTCAAAGTAATTACGAACCTTGATCACCAGTTCTCTCACCTGTCTTTTCAGAACAGATCCTTTAAGCATTTTGACAGCTGGGGCAGCAATCAACACGGAGGAACACAAAATTCACAACGTAACGTATGTATGGATAATGTGAAAAAACTCAGCGAACAGAAATGTAGTGACTTTAAAGCACGACCGTCTTGTTGCGAGTGACAGATTAAAACAAACACAAAATGGTGGTGGTTCATTGAGATTTCCCAGCTTGCAAAAA
The DNA here is from genome assembly GCA_949125395.1 of Diaphora mendica. Lineage (NCBI taxonomy): Eukaryota > Metazoa > Arthropoda > Insecta > Lepidoptera > Erebidae > Diaphora > Diaphora mendica. Next base: position 7,357,472 of record OX421319.1, read on the forward strand.
TATATTTGAATGTTTTTGTTGTACCTATTTGTCTTTGTTCAAAACATAATAAATATATGCTATAGAAATCATTACTTATTTGGGCACAACACTACAAATATCAAATTAGAACTGTCATCGAGAAAATAAAGAAATGAAAATAGTATAATGACTGACTTGTCTGCCTCGGTGGCGCTGTGGTAGTGTATACGACTGCTGTCCTAGAAGTCTCGGGTTTGATTCTCGGATCCGACCAAATGTTTGTATGATTTATAAATATTTGTTTCGGAATTTGGGTGTTTTCTTCAATCAATACATATAATAAAATCGTAACTGGTCGCTGTCTGTACATGGAAGATATTTCAGGAAAATTATTGCAGGGAGGCTTTATAAACGCAATAGAACCCAAAACAATGATTTTTGAATTTTTGTCTGTTTGTCTGTTTATCTGTTTGTCTGTGCGTTTGTGCACGCTAATCTCAGAAACAGCTTATCCGATTTAGATGTGGTTTTCACTAATATATTGTGGTTAGCTTCACTTTACATTTAGTGTTTGTTTTATGTCAATCGGTTCTTAAATAAAAAAGTTATGCCAATTTAAAGAATCATGTAGCTACTTAGAGCGCGCCTGACTGTTTGCATATTTTATTTGTTTATAATTTAAGGGTTTATAGGGTTTGTTAATACCTACATAATGTGTGTATTTAGTATAGGTTAGGCATTTCTTTTCTTGATTTTCTTTATTTCTTAATTTAATGTGTAAAAATCTGAAAGTACTTACAATTTTGTCGTTTGTGATAAGAACATATTTGTTTAGGGTTTATAGGGTTTGTAAATACATATAATATGTATATTTTGTATAGGTTAGTTTGATTTCAAGTTCTTGATATTTTAATAAACCTTATAATTGAACTTAATTTACTTATTTAATTTAAAATATTTCCCAATTTTTATGTTTAAAATTTTTTTTTTTGTAATTTGTGATTAATACATGTTTGTTAGCTTAGGTCGGTGATACATATCAGTTAAGTTATTTTTCTTAACTTACTACCTACTACTAACTTACTTTGGTTAGTTTTGTTATTTTAAATCAGGAAGTACTTACGGTTAAGACTTTTGGAAAAAGTACATGTTTGTTAGCTCAGGGTTATCTATTACACATTTCTTTTGTTTTCGATCGTTAATAGATTAGGTTGACACGTCTTAATAATTATTAAACTGTAATAAAGTTAAACTGTGTAATAATCGGTAAGTATTTAAAATTTTGTTGTTTATGATAAGTACGTGTTTACTAAATAACGTTGTGTTAGTAGGTACTACTTATTGTAAGAATGCCTCGAAAAGATCCAACCTCTCCGAGTGCAGCAGGAATGCTAAAAGGATGAGATTAGTTCTTTCACAGGAATCTGAAGACGATCATGAGGCACTCATTGCATCTCAGGAACGTCAGGCCAGGTTTCGGGCTACAGAAACTTCGGCTCAGCGAGAATCTCGATCGAGTTCACATCATTCTCGAATGATGGCCACGCGGATTAGGGAAAACAGAGAACAGCGTGAGGCACGTTTGTCCATTGATCGTGAATCTCATGCACCATCGCGTGATCCCTCAGAGCTACTGGACTACCAGCTCATAAAATAAATTTAAAAGTCTGCGTGCCCATAATGCTCCTTATAAATTTAAGCCCGCCAAAACTTTGCAACGGTAGGTACCAGATTAAAAGTGCCCAATTTTCAACGAAACCTGATAAAATTAGAGATTTTAACAGGGTGCGGTAAAGGTGATAGTGTTTTTATTCCTCGGATTCCTCTCATCCCAAACAATTTTCCGTTTAGTTTTAAACGAGTCCAGTTTCCAGTGAGTCTATGTTTCGTGATGACAATAAATAAAGCCCAAGGCCAGACGCTAAAAGTTGTGGGTGTAGATCTAAGTATTAACTGTTTTTACACGGTAGCTCCATCACGGGTTAGCAATCCTAGCAACATGTATGCTTTGATACCGATGGCTATACGTCTAATGTCGTGTATAGAGAAACATTACTTTAAATTAGATTTTTCTAAATACCCAAATGACGGTGTTTATCAACCAAAAGATACTTCCAAAAACTGCTGCCCAAAGTCACTATTCCACGCGGAAGGAGTCAGTCGCGGGCACGACTAGTGTATAATATTCCGGAGTTTCGGGAGCGATAAATCAATCTAACTAGGATTCAATTTTAGAAATTTTAACAACAAAAAATATCGGTCATCCGGACACATATTATTTGTACATCTGAAGTTTAATTTAATAATAATAATAGCAGTTTAGCTTAAATCTATTCAGAAGACGTAATGAAAGTCAAAACCCAATTCACCTCGCCATTTTTCCAGTGCTACTTGAGAAAATGACGGATTCTGAATTAATCAAAATTATGTTTACTCTAAATCATTTTCTAGCTATTACAAAACTTTAATTTTATCCTTAGCAGATTTTTATATTAACATAATACAAACTGTTTATGGATACATAGCCTCGTCTATAATGATCTTGATGAATCACTACAGACGATATTTTAACAACCAAAATATAGTCAGAAGTGAGATCACCTGCAATAATATAATTTATTATAAATTACCCTCATATGGGGCTATATCCTGGCAGCCTTAATTCAAAAGCCTTATAGAATGTTACAATTCAGCATTCGTAAATTTTAATACGATCCATGAAGGTAAGTACGTCAATAAAAAGTAACGCCAGGCTCCGAAAAGGAATTTCGGCGTGCCGTACCATAAAAATTTACTAACATAAAATGCCATGTAAAGATTTCAAAGCCAAAGTTAGTACACCACCTATCTCCGGACTTGATCCTGCACGCCGGAAAAGTTCACCACACTCAATAACCATATGAATATAAAGTGGGTCGTCTGGATTGATTGAAAAAACTTTCGTAGCAACATACGCCTTAGGCAATATGTATCACAAGTTACAAAAGAACTATCCTTAATGAAATGTCTAAAACATTTTAACCAAAAAAAAAAATGGTTTCCAGACATTCAGACCAGCGATCGCAAATAACAGGTAATCTATTCTGTTGCCTGTCTCTATTATTTCCTTTTCTGTCTATAATTTCTTGGAACTAGTCACGATTACTGATCAGTAAGATATTTAAAGAACTTCATACCATTGAGTGTAGTGACCTTTTCCGGCGTGTAGGATTAAGTCAGGAGATAAGTGGTGAACTAACTTTGGCTTTGAAACCTTTACATAGCATTAGGCTATTCCAATTATTGTGTTATTCAATATTGCAAAAATAGTTTGTGGGTACTCCTAAGCTCTTGTCGATTGTGTTCAGTAATATGAAGTTTATTCTTTGTTTTCTAAGTAGGCGTAAATATGTTCTTCTCCAAATCATACATTTCATCCCTAGTTACTTTAAGTCTCTCAAAGAAACTAGGGATGAAATTTCTGATTGAATTATCATATTGCATGCATGTCTTGTCTATTTTAATGTTTTAATAACGATTAGATACCCATAATATGCAACAAGAAACCTCGTCCAGATATTTTATTTCTCCACATATAAATGTATCTGAAGCTTGAAAACTGAAGGCCTCCGTTCACTAGGATCCCCTGGTTAAATTTTTGAATTCTTTGTCCACACTGGCCCCCTAGGGATCTTTGTTTTTTTTCCATTTTTAGTCCACAAGGGGATGTGGAAGTTTTTGTAAACACAATGTCCACTAGGATCCCCTACCTAAATATTAGGGAATTTCATATGTGGATTTAGATTTTTGTCTACACCGACCCCCATATCAAGGTGATACCCTGATGGATTTAAAATTTTAAAGAATACGCATTTATTCTCAAGAAATAAATTGAAAATATTACCCGCCCCGGCTTCGCACGGGTGGATTTTCAGATGCACCCACCGACGACACGATTCGTGCATTTTAAATCCTCTTTGTAGACCTTTTTAAGGTGTACAATACTGTAGTACATTATTTTGATCTATCTCGTAGGGTACAGCCAGCGTTTGCAATGTAAGCGTAAAAAATGTGTTTATTTACGACATCACATTAGAAACCTTTAAAATTATCAATATTTCTCTACTTTATTATGCATGTATTTTACATATAAACCTCCCTGTTGAATCATTCTATCTACTAAAGAAAACCGCATCAAAATCCGTTGCGTAGTTTTAAAGATCTAAGCATTTATAGGGACAGACAGAAAGCGGAAGCGACTTTGTTTTATACTATGTAGTGATAATACATAAACATTTTTTTTTTCAACCTGAGAGTTCATACCCTTGGCGCGCAAAATTATGAAAATATGACTATGTTATTTATTTACTTTACTAATGTTCAAAAGAGGAGTTAAATTTAAATAAAAAAAAGTGTTAAAAAGTTCAGTTATTGAAAAAGAAAATACATATTATTGAAATTTATTTTAAGCTTAACCTAACAATAAAATAAAATGTGCAAGAATTTATTTAAAAGGACAATAACTTTTGTTCCTTACAAAGTATCTGACAAACCTACTGTTATTCATGGTCATAGGAACGTAAATAAATATAAGCACTCGAGGCTCTCAGAAAAGGCAATTTACCCGTCTGGCGACAAATATCCTCCTAGTTGTATGAAATATATATTGTAGTGCCACTAGCACTTCTATCCGTTTACTGAGCTAAAAGGTACAAATATTTATCATTGGTAAGTCTATAGAGACACTAAAGTAATTGCTCATACTTTTAAGTGCAATTGCGAAATGCTTATTTAGCTATATGCTTTATATTTAAGTAAATTATTTTGTATCAAAATAAATTTAATACTGCTATCGAGTAAAATGATTTAAAAGCAAATTCAATTGTGACCAAAGACAGGTGAACACTTTTATCTAACGTTTTAGTTAACTGAATCTGAAAAAAATAAAGTAAATACATCACAGTGCTCGATCAGTGAGAGCAAAGTGGCTTAACAAAACAATTAACGCCACAAACCAAACTTTCAAAAACATAACTCAGCCAGTCTTGTTTTGACCAATCGATAAAGGAAATCTAAATGAAATAAAATATATAATATTCATTATAAAATAATAATGTTAAGAGCCAATAGGTTAACACGTCGTATGTACCTCGTGCGGCAGCTCACTTTTATACCAGACGCTTTTATTTTAGTAACATTTAATATTGCTTACAGAATCAACTAAAACTAAACCACAATTATTAAATCAAGCTATATAATATATTAAACTAAGACGTAATAATCAAATCAGTGCGCCATCATTTACATGCACTGCCCACAGATTCCACCCCAACTGCCCTGTTACTCGATACACAGTTAGACGTTTAGAATAATCGAATGAACTAAAAACGAATTTAAATTAATCTTAAAAACTACTCTTTCTCCGACATATACATTATATACGGTGCCTTTTCTGCTTGTGTTAGGGCTATCTGCTTGTATTTGTTGTTTATGTGCAGTAGTGACAAAAAAAGTTGTCTGGTGTCGTGGGGCACTAGATAGGAATGAAGTTCATTATCAAAAATACAGATGGCGCTATAATAAATTTTTCGTTCACGCTCTTTAAAAATCACAAAATTGTCTTAATACTTTTATTTAATTTGAAATGATTTATAAAAATATATAAAAGTTTTATGCGAGGTATAAAGAAATTAACAATTCAGGTATACATATTTAATTATGATTTTTTGTCAATAAAAATAAAAAATAAAACTAAACTTTTCACTTGTGCTGCCACCTAGTAATCTCTACTGAAACAAGTTCAGTCTAGAGTTACACCATACTTGTTACATACAACTTACCGATTACTACGCTGTACTAAATTTTTCGTTCACTAATAGATAAATAAATATTTCTTTCATTATTTTTAAATATATATATAATAGGTATTTACCTATGAAATTGCCGTTTTGTATGCAATAAGTGAAAGTACTTATTTTTTCAAACTTTTTTATTTCTGTTATTCGAAGTAATCACCCATGCAATCGACGCATCTTTGTCAACGCATTGGCAGTTTATTGATGCCCTTCTTGTAAAAATCTTCAAAGGCATTTTGTACTGCCTCTCGGGAATTGAATTTTTTACCCACTAAAAAGTTGTCTAAATTTTGGAAAAAGTAATAGTCGGTAGGTGCAAGGTCTGGTGAGTATGGCGGATGAGGGAGCGCTTCCAACCCCAGCTCTTGCAGCTTGGAGACTGTCTGTTGCGCAGTATGGGGTCGCGCGTTGTCATGAAGGAGCAGTGGGGACGACCGATTGACCAAAGCTGGTTGCAGATGTGCAAGCTTCTCCATCATTCTCTCCAGTTCTTCACAGTAAACATCTGCATTAATGCTCATGCCGTTTTGTAAAAAGCTATGGTGAATCACACCCGCACTAGACCAACAAACAGTGACCATCACCTTTTTAGGGGTCATTTTTGGTTTAGGGCATTGCTTTGGTGCTGGACCAGGGTCTAACCAACTTGCTGAGCGCTTTCGATTTTCGAACAGAATCCATTTTTCGTCGCACGTAACAATTCGTTTCAAAATTCCTTCATTTCTTTGCCTGTTGAGCAGCGCAAGGCAAGTCTCGACGCGTACGTTGCGCTGGCGATCGTTAAGGTCGTGGGGCACCCATCTATCAAGCTTTTTTACCTTGCCAATTTGTCGCAAATGGATCAATATTGTTTTGATGCTTACATAAAAAGCTGCTGCTAGCTCAGCTGTAGATTGAGTTTCGTCAGCTTCCACAATCGCCTTTAATTCATTATTGTTAACCAAAGTCGCCGGACGACCGCGAGCTTCATTTTTCAAGTCAAAATTTCCAGAACGGAACCGGGAAAACCAATAACGGGTTGTGCGTTTGTTTATAGAGTTCTCTCCGTAAACGTTTTTGATGTTACGTGCCGTTTGTGTCGCGTTGGTGCCACGACGGAACTCATATTCCATAATTACACCAATTTTTAAAGTATCCATTATGACGAAAAATGTTCAAATGTAATGAAAATACAATGCTAATCAAAAAACAAAAGACTGAGTTTGTAAATAGAATGTCATGGTTTTAAAACAAAATTAATTTGAATTTAGAATACAGAGCCATTACAAACTTTTTTTTATTTGAAATGTCCAGTACTGAAGAAAGGCAATTTCATAGGTAAAGACCTAATATTAAGCCGGGTTCCTGCCAAACAAAAGTTGTAAATTTTTGTGTTGTTAACACGTGTTGGTGACAAAAGTTTCTGTAAAGCCGAGTCTCCACCGAACAAAATTTGGCAACTTTTGAGTTGTCAAACTTTTTTTGTGTTGTCAAATTTCGGTGGAGACGCGCTTTTATACATAGAAAAAATACAAACTCCTAAAAAAAAAAAATGCAGATCAAAAAAAATATTTGATCCTATCCGGGATTCGAACCCTTCGAACCCATCATACGCTACCATTTTGACACCGAGGCGTCAATCTTACGTTCTGGACGTTTTTTGCCGGTTAGGGTACCCCTCCGCAACTGCGCAACTGCCCATAAGTAACTTCGTTCCAATAATAGATAAGTAATAAATTTTTTATTCAATTTTATCACAACTACATAGCCAGTAACCCAAGTTATATGAATACAGACTAATTTTACACATGCTTAGTATTCTATAAGATATCGCTCCTTGTTAAAACACTCGAATAAAATCATGTTGATTAAGCTCTTTTGTACGTTTTCAATCTACTCTCCTCTGTCTCTCTGTCTGGAAGATCTAGTGACCTTTTTTATTTAAGAACCACCAGTGGATCTATCTAATCGAAGTATTTTATGTCGATACCCTACCTTTTCCATCAATATCAAAATAAAGGGGTATTTTATTAGTATTACTTCGAAATGTTGCAGAGGAAAATATGTGGAGATTTATTAGGAGCAAAATCTCCCCTTGGTAGACAAGTTGACAGCTAATAACAAGCATAGTATTAGTTCCGGATTTGGCTCAATATATTGTTAGAGAGGTACTTTTGAGGAATAGTCAAATACTGAACGAACAATAGCAATTGAGCATGTTAACTAAATAAATGTGAAAAGCATTGAAAATTCAGATTTATAGCGGCTATATTAAAATTTAAACAAAGAATCTTTTATAGTCTGCCAGATTTATGACCCAGACAGTGCGTGATTCCAAAATCAAATTTGCTTAGAAAATATTGCCTCTTTGTATTTTACCGAGTGAATGAAAACAAAATAAAGAGTTTATTTTAGCGAGTATTTTATTAATTTTGTAATAGTGAACACATCATTATAATTGAATTTTATTAAACGCTTTTATTTAGCTTGCTCTGGTACTTTATTTGTTTGTTTGGGTCAAATCTTGTAATTGAAATTTGACCCCCTTCCTGTTGACAGATTGATCTGAAATTTTGGACACATCTTTAGATCTGGTGACAATACAATTAAATAAATTATGTTTCATTGTCAATCCAAGATGGCCGACGATACAAAATGGCGGCATATTTTTATTTAATGCTCTAAATTCAAAAACAAAATGGTAAATGTATGTAGTATGGGTCCTTGTAGAAAGTAATTAGTAGCCGTCCTCAGCTTAAAAGAAGTCCTTTAAATGCATGCAGGCGACGGAACATGTAGCCGTGGACTTTTGTTCACTTTGAAAACTGTGTTGATTTTTATTATTAAATAATGTAATAGATAGCTCCCTTATATGCACATTTACTCGTACATCTTAATTACCTCATTCAGCGTCGTTTCTGTTAAGCCTTTGTCAAGCTCGGCTTAACAAGATACTAGATTACGTTAAAATGAGATTTCGCAACAGAATAACTAACTGGTTATATTAAAGACTAGCTTTTGCACGCGGTTCCGCTCATGCAGTCTTTCTTCCTTTGATTTACCCCCTTAGGGGTGGAATTTCAAAAATTACTTTCTTAGTGCTCACTTACGTTGTATAAAGGACCTACATGCAAAATTTCAGGATTATAGGTTCAGCGGTTTGAGCTGTGCGTTGATCTCTCTCTATGTCAGTCACCTTCCTCTTTTGTATATATACACACATCAAAAGTGTCTAGGGATCAACATATGTGTCTAGGGATCAACATATATTTTTGCAATAACTTTTCTCCTGATTGATATTAATTAAAATTTTCTTTAAGGATTCATCAAATAAAGTGTTTTCGTTTGTCACAGTAACGATAAACCAAGTCACCTTTGCATTAATAAAAAAATTTGCCATTTTCCTAATAAAGGGATTTTTGACATTTGAACCACTAACATTAAAGTTCGAAAAAAAGACTGAAATAACAGTTTTCTTTAAAATTTTATTAGGTAACTTAAACAATTAATAACCCGTGTTTCTACCGCGAACACTAACAACACAAGAATCGGTTTGGCATACTCAAAATGAGTTCATCCAAATCACGCTGTGGAATGGCCGCCCATGTTCGTTGCAACAACAAAAAAAGGTCTTCTTGCGACTGGATACCCTCCATATTCGGCAGAGCTCTTCTCTGTAGCATATCCCATGCATGCTCAATCGGGTTCAAGTCTGGCGACTGAGCAGGCCAGGGCCAAAGCCACATCTCAATCTCAAGAAATCCGCATAAAAATGCTTGATCCCTAGACACTTTTGATGTGTGTAGGTAGAGACATATACACCTTTCATACTTTAATAAGAAATTCCCAGTTTGTTAGGGTTTAATGCATATATTCCTGCATGCTAGTGATATAGACCAATTACGAAAAAGTTATGAAATTATTAATTATTATTTTTTAACAATTTTACAAAGTGTTTTGTTTCATGCTAGTCCTATGCTATACTAGTAATAGTTATCCATAAAAAATGCTGCTTGTTTCATAACTTAGTTTTATACGAAAATATTACTACATCGAAAAAGGGAATATTACTAAATTGAAGTCGGTACCAAAAGTCCTAATAAAAATGACAACTTGTATAGAAGCTCTCAAAAATATTTTATATTGCTATAAAAGAAAATAACACGCCTGTCCTCTTGTTTCATGCGATAAGTCAACAGATGCCCATTTTATATGTGCAATAAAATATGCATATCTTAGAATTAATAAAAATGAAAAACATGGGAGTAGTTTGTATAGTTTTGGGCGGATTTTAAGTGTAACAAATATAAATTCAAATTAACTATTACTGATAGCTAGAAATTTTATAGTTTATAGAGGTTTTTTTTTATGTAATAGGCGGGTAAACGAGCAGACGTATCGCCTGATGGTAAGCGATTACCGCCGCCTATACCAGATGCGTCACAAGTGCGTTGCCGACCTTTGGGGGTTTGGGGGGAGGTAGGGGGAGGTGTCGGGGTATGGTCCTGCGGTATCCTCACTTACTCGGTGAAACACAGCGCAAACGCTGTTTCACACTGGTTTTCTGTGAGGCCGTGATATCACTCCGGTCGAGCCGACAGATTCATGCCGTAGCGTGGCTCTCCCACGGTTAGGGTTAGGTTTTGTGAAAGTCTAATTCATAACAACAAGTTACATCAAAAACCAAATGGCATACTATAATTACAAAGTCGTCGCAAGTATAGTTTCAATTTCTGGTAAATAAGCACTATTTACATAAAATTTTTTTGAGAGTCAATCTGTTAGTCATTGTTGTAAATAGGCTTTCTGCTAAATTTCTTGTACAGCATTGTTTATTAAGGGGTTTACCTATTTCAAATATTTTTATAAGCTTTTTATTAACTTGCTACGTATGTATGTATGCTTGTATGTTCGGGTGGAATCTTGCAACTCAATTTTGAAGCAGATATCTTCAACCGATTTTGCTGAAATTTTGCAAGCATATGTATACAGCGTGACAATACAATACAAGACAAGACAAGACATTGAGCTGATCTGATGCTGGAGTTGGAAGGTGGCCATAGGAACTCTGTTAAGTAACGTCGCGACATCATCGAGTTTGGACTCGTTTGATTCGTCCTGAGGCATTCCGGTAAAAGCTTGTTTTTAAAAAGCTTTTTAATATAATTTATTTCTTCTATTCTCTGTCAGAAGTTATAGAGTACATAGTTTTTTTTAATATACCTTATCTGCTTAGTCCTATCTGCAAATTGTATGAAAGTTCATATAAAAGAAACAAATACCGTAATGCCATTAATTATACAGTAAACTCGTGTAGCATTTAATTTAGGAAGTCATTATATTTCTCTAAACGCACACGCCTCCCAAGTCACCAAAGTTTTGGCTAGGCTGTTTAACATAACACAGAAAATGGCCTTTGTTTAACATTACAAAACCCGACAACAATAACGACATTCATAATAATATGTTAATTGTTATTTCTGCAGAGTTACATGCGTATGTGTTGAGATTCCTTGGATTTTGCGAATATTTTGTTTAACGCAATGGAATCCAGCCGCTGAGGAATGTGGGGAAACTCGGTCGAGGTCTTTTGTAGAACTTTTTTATAATTGTAAAGTTAAACCTTTTATATTCATGTGTTTCAGCTCTTCAAAATTAGATCTAAATTAAGCTAATGTGTATATTATCATAATACAAAACTTTGATCATTAGGTTTGTCAAGTTCTTGTACTCGTATAATAAGCATCGATTAAAAATGATTTTTGTTTTCTTCGAACTCTTTTAGAGTGAATTAGTTTGTTTTAATGTTTAAATCTTAAATGTTTTCCAATTCTTTTATCTAACCACTAAACGGAGACGCAAAAAGACAAATCAAAGTAAAAAGTCGTATATTATCAGTACTTTCTCGTGGGTGGAGAATTATTCTCATCTTTGCAAGGGATCCGCATCCGAACAGTATTTGCTTGATGCTCTCGATCAGTGATAACGGCAAGCAGTTCGCATCCCGAAGTCACCGAGTTTCTCGAGCCTGTACAGTTGAGAAGTGATATCGCCCCTATGGCGGTCCTCTATTGTGTTTATCATGGAGACTGCTCTAAAGAGCTCTTCATGCTGGCCTTAGAAGTTGCCGTTTCAGAGTGGTAGAGATACGCTCTCGAACTAAACATTTCGGCTCTTCCTTCCTGTGCCGTGCAGTTAAAACTGGAACTCATCACCAGCGTGTTTCCCTCCCACTATGATCCCAGGTCCGTTAAGCGGGGCGTGAAAAAGCATCTCACTAAGCCGCCATACTGTAGGACGCTATACTGCATTGTCTGCGTTCGCAGTGAGTATGGTGGTCGCCACTATTGGATTCTGCTCAAGCTTTCCACCAGGCTGAGCAGTGTCACTTTGGCAGGTTTCCAAATAAAAAAAACTACCAGCGCATGTATTTCCCTCCCACTATGATCCCGGATCATTAGGCCACTAGGCAGCCATTGTGTGGGTCACCATGCTGCATTGTCTACATTTGCAATGAGTACGGTGGCTCTGAATTATAGCTTATCAAATGCAAGCTGCTGAAGTGTTTTTTCGTATTATGTATTTATGTGCCTATGCGCCTCTGACACACACACAGACACAGTAACACACTTCTGCCTACCCCTCTTGGGATAAAGTACATAAATGTATTATGATTATAAATTTTCTTGGTACCTACTTACAGTGGCCACTAATTACTTTTATTAACAAAAGTTAAAGATATTAATAGTAAAAAAACTTTCAGTTACCTATGTGGTCATATGGTTGAAATGTTCCAAATATTCGATCTACAATAGTTCTGACCACTTAATTTCACGTTTCACACCTGTATTTGACACAGAAATTTACGCTAGTATTAAATTATTCTAATGGTCTAAACTACCTTTTGATTTTATAAATTTTTGTATTTTTTTATGTATGGGCCTGCCAAAATCTCTACTCTACTCTGCCTGATGGAAAGCAGATCAGAATCCAAGAATGGTGCTCACCATACTCAATGCGAATGTAGACAATGCAACAATGTAGCATGGTGACCCACACCATTGCGGCTTTGTGATGCTTTTGCATCGTTGGGCCTCCGGTCTCGCACTCACCACCGAAACACGACAGCACGCTGTCATTTTACGTTGATCTTCTGTGCGAGGGTAGTAGCGCCCCGATCGAGCCGGCCCGTTCATGCTAAAATCAGCGTGGCTTTACTCCCTTGAAAAACTGAACTGAACTTGTGTCGTGAACTTACATTTTTTTTTCTGGTATCAGTTCTAAGTATATGTTTCTATAGTACTGTTGTAACTGCATTGAAGAAGTTTTCACTCAACACCGCGTCTCAATTCATTGTTTTTTTTTGTATGACAGAGCATGCAAAGCGTTACCTAATGGAAAGTGACTACCTGCAACTCAAAAGTCTCAAGCGCGTTGTTGGTACAAACCTAGAAGGTCTGGCCAAAAAAATACGAAACGAACATAATAGAGACTTTTAAAAAAACTTCATCCGACTTAAACTACACAAACTAAAAGTAAAAAATGGTCCAATATAAACTAAATTTTTGATGTTGCTGCATGGTTGGCCTAGTAGTTTTTTCACGCCTCTTTTTACTACGACAAGTGTTGTGGGTTCAACTCCCATATGGAACAACACTATAATTCACAAATTGTTGTTCTGAGTCTGGGTGTTTTTTGTGTTCTTTTCATGTATTCTTGTAAAGTCCCCCGCGACACAGGATGTATATGTCTAATGCGTGGTCGTATTAAAAAAAAATGAAAATACACACATCAAAAGTGTCTAGGGATCAAGCATTTTTATGCGGATTTCTTGAGATTGAGATGTGGCTTTGGCCCTGGCCTGCTCAGTCGCCAGACTTGAACCCGATTGAGCATGCATGGGATATGCTACAGAGAAGAGCTCTGCCGAATATGGAGGGTATCCAGTCGCAAGAAGACCTTTTTTTGTTGTTGCAACGAACATGGGCGGCCATTCCACAGCGTGATTTGGATGAACTCATTTTGAGTATGCCAAACCGATTCTTGTGTTGTTAGTGTTCGCGGTAGAAACACGGATTATTAATTGTTTAAGTTACCTAATAAAATTTTAAAGAAAACTATTATTTCAGTCTTTTTTTCGAACTTTAATGTTAGTGGTTCAAATGTCAAAAACCCCTTTATTAGGAAAATGGCAAATTTCTTTATTAATGCAAAGGTGACTTGGTTTATCGTTACTGTGACAAACGAAAACACTTTATTTGATGAATCCTTAAAGAAAATTTTAATTAATATCAATCAGGAGAAAAGTTATTGCAAAAATATATGTTGATCCCTAGACACATATGTTGATCCCTAGACACTTTTGATGTGTGTATTTCATTAAGTGACTCAATCTAGCAACACACTATGCAGTACTCTCTTGAACAAGTGAATGAAGAAAATATATACTAATTAGCTATTATAACATCCACAAATACTTTAGGAGCAATTCAACAATCCTTTTCCTTTTAACTACATCACAACAATAATGTAGATTAGTGTACTATAAAAGCAAGAAAATCTAGAACTGTTTTATAAATAGAGAATTTCACACAATTTCTGCTCTGCATCACAACTCCATACCTTCCATTGACGTGTATCAGGTCAAGTGTCGCTCTTATCATTTAACCTGCACAGTTGACACATTTTAGTGATGTTCACCTGCAGTTGCTAACGAGTCAAAGTTTTATAAAAACCTATTTAAATCAAACAGTATTGTTTTTTTTAGTTTTTTATTTTATTTATTAGTTACCACCTATTTATTCATCTGGTCGTTTACGAATGTTTCAACAAGTGCAAGATGTTTGTGTCAACGCGTAGCTGATTGTGATGTAGAATTTTCGGACAAAAATCACTGAATCTTAAAATAACTTGTTTTTAAGTTATTACATAGCTTTTATCGCGGGCTTATAGCGCAGCGACCGAATCAAGAAATTCCGTAACGAAAATAAACACCCGAAGCTCGCACGGATCGAGACGAGCTGCTCCGAAATCGGACGAATACGTAAGCAGCTGTTTGTGAGAAAGTATATAAGTGTATAGGTATCTATCATATCTTTATAATGCCACGCCCACCGCATGTGCAAGTATAGTATATATATAGTGTAAGTATACATGTTCAAAGAAAAAAAAACTGCAATAATAAAAAATAAATAAATAATTATAATTGCATAAGTTGATAAAAAATGCTATGCAATAGCTTTACCGCGGCAGTCCCTGAGTGCCACACGTTTTTTTTGTTTAAAATAATAGTTTCAGATTTTAAAATTGTTTTACGGATCGAAGTTATCTCAATAGTCAAATTTTTTTTTGGCTCTTCCAAAATGACTTGACTCTGCCTGATGCATATGCAGAATCCAAGAGTGGTGGTCACCATAATGCGGATGCAGACAATGCAGCATGGTGACCCAGACCATGGCGGGCTAGTGATGCTTCTGCATAATTAGGGCTCCGGTCTGGCACTCACCAACGAAACACGACAGCACGATCCCTGTCATTTTACGTTGATTTTCTGTGTGAGGGTAGTACCGCCCCGGTCGAGCCGGCCCGTTCGTTCTGAAATCAGCGTAGCTCTACTACTAGATTGTCATGATCAACTTAGGTATTTTATATAGTATATATAGTATAATAGTTTCAACTTTTATTTTAAGTTCAATATTATGTTTAGTATGTATAGGCTCTAATAGACAATGTTTTTTGGTTTCAAAATTTGCAACGATCGGTTTTCTTTTAAGTAAACGTATTTTGTAAAAGTAAATTTTGAATTTAATTGTAATTATTATTTCTGCAATTTTTAATGAATTTAATTAAACGCCATCATCGATGTAACATTAACTATCAGAGAGTATGTAACTGTATGATCGAGTTGCAGTACTAATTTACCTAATGAGAAAACTTCGAGATATCAATTTGCACACATCGGTGTTTTAAGGGTGGCAATTAATTACTTTTATTTACTGAGAAAAACTTGTTGTCTAAGTAACATATTTGTACAAAAATAGTACATGTGACAATACATATTCACATTGTTAGTTGTTACTAAGCGTCGTATGATGATCATGTGCACTAAGAAAATAGTGAAAATAACTCCACACACTACCGTTAAGCCTAAATTCGGCAGAGTATTGTTGTCAACATACTTATGTTTTCTAAAACATTATTTATGTACTTGTTGAGAGTATTTTTTTTATATATTGAAGAGACATATATGACCCTGCTATGCCTGACGGAAAGCATGAGCAGAATCAAAGAGTGGTGGTCACCATCCTCATTGCGAATGTGGGCAATGCAGCATGTTTATCCACACTATCGGCCTAGTGAGATGCTTTTTCACGCCAATTTTTGTCTGCTCGACACAGAAAAGAAGAACCGAATCGTTTATTTCGAGAGCATAGTTCTATCACTCAGAGGCGGTGACTTCCAAGGCCATCACGCGTTGTCCTATAGAGGAACGGAGAAGATGGGACCTGTTGGGAGAGGTCTTCAGAATATTCTTCATGATAATCAAAATACACGCGGGTGGAACCACAGATAAAAACTAGTATTAAGTATTTTACTCTGGAAAATCGAACACCCTTACTAAGTTATATTTTTACTCATCCATCCCATCTATCATATAATAACAATAATCTATCTCACATACCACAGAAACAAAACAAAAAGTATAATTAATCTAAATTATGATAATCAAACTTTTTTCAGCTTTATTGAATCAAATTACTGAAAGTAAAAAAAGAAGAGTCTATAAACCCAATGTCAGTTTAACTAGATGGATTAATTATCTTTTTATGAAGAAAATAATGAGATTTCATCTTCGTTGACAATATAATTTCATTTAGTTCTGAAAAATAATGGTTCGTTTATTATTCTTTATAAGAGGATCTTATACTTTTGCTTGGATTCAATGAAACATTTTCATGAATAATTACAAGAAATGCATATTTAATTTCCTCTAAAGGTAATTTTCATCAGAGGAAAAAAAAAAACTTTTAGGACCTTTTGACTATCTATTTGCCTACCTATCAGTCAGTCAAATATAAAATAAAATCACACATTGAACCAAATTTTACACCTACTCTTTCGGGTTAATGCTTTGGGGTTTTTTTTTGTCATTTCCCTTTGATATGAGAAAACAATATTAGGAATCGGAAAACTTCGCAAAATAAATGAGAGAAAATTTCAATAGATTGTGAATTTATTTTTATGTTAAATATATTATAAGAAACCGTTTTCTGTCCATTACAAAATATACTACGTTTATAAGGTCAAAGCTTGTCAATCAGAAAAAAAACATGAAATTTTCCTTAAATCGATTCCCGGGACCAAAACGAGTACATAAATATTAAGTTGATACAGTAGGTACCATTGATGCGCGAGTAAGACACATACTATTTATTCTTTTTCACAACGTCTTAGCTTCTTTAATATCTTATGTTTTTGAATGGGGTGGAGGGCGTCTACAGTAAGTTTTATTTTAACTTCTGAATCGATCTTATTATGTTAAAATAATCTTATAAAAGGGTTTAAAATTAGAGACATAACTTTAAAAAAAATGTCTTAAAACTGTCGTGTCTTTTATTATAGGCAGACATTCTTATATTAACATATAAAGAATTTGCAAACTGACCCTAACCAATCAAGTCAATCAATCAGTCAAAGGTCATGTACCGATTTTCTGTATTATTTTTTAACATCTAATAACCATACGTCACCCTGGAGTCATGCGTAACAATGGAGGTCTGTGTTTTTGGGCCATACTGTATGTTACAATTGGTACAGAACTGTACGGTTATGTCAGAATTGTAGTTTTTTGTTTGTAGCGTTTATAATATTACTAGTTGTTGCCCGCGTTTCCGCCCGCATATATGTCGGTTATCGCTGTAAATAGTGTGTAATGTGTTATTCTGATGTATAAGCTATGTTACTGTAAAGCTTCATCCAAATCCGTTCAGTAGTTTTTGCGTGAAAGAGTAACAAACATCCATCCATTCATTCATCCATCCATCCATCTATCCATCCATCCATACTTACAAACTTTCGCGTTTATAATATTAGTATAGATAGTATAGATATAGATTTAAAAAGTTACATAAAGACTGATACATACTGTATTAAGCCCTACTAGTGTATGTATTTATGCTGAAATTAAGGATAAAACAATCACAATATGACACTAACTGAAAATTTACTAAAGTTTTTAAAAGCAATTGCTTTTTAAAGAACTTGATCCCTCGTCTTATGTAGACTTGCCGCGTCTATACGAGCGCTGTTTATGTTGTCACTGATATTAATAAATAGTTTATTTTATTATTGTGGGCTGTCTCAGCTTTTATCTAGTTTATTTATACCTACACTACACGTCTACACGACGAATACTTGGATTTTTCTTCATGTCACCCACTTTTATAAAATAATTTAAACTTAAATTACAACCATAAATTGTTAGCAGACTCCGTGGTATTTTGTTTGAATACAAAATTAATTAAATTTAGATTGATGTCATTGAACTCGCAGGTCGACCATCTAAACATCTTTTGTCTTAGGTTTGTTGTCAGTTACGTTTCTACTTAAATATAATTCATGACAGGAATCCCGGTTTCATGTTTCCGAAATTTAGCAACTTAGATGAGAATAACAATAATTTATACTATATTCCAAGTAATTTTAATTATGTCACATTTCAAGCAAATAAGCCCCTATATCTGTGACAGGGTTAGTTGTAATATTAATTTGGAATTTTAGGAAATTCTGTCGATTAAACGAACACAATATTTCTACTAAGGTTCATAAAACAGAGTGCGAGGTTTTGGTAACATTTATTTCAAACCATATTATCAAATTAAATAAATTATGAGTAAGATTTATAATTTCGAAAGGACATTTTTTAGAGTTGTTTATTAAATCACACGTTAAATAAGTACTTGTCAAGAAACATTACAAAAACATGTTACGAGATCATTTCTGTGGGTGCCGTAAGAGCCAACTTAAGAAAGCAAACGATAGCAGTTGTTGTAGTTGTGTAACGTTATAAGTAATCATTTCGAAATATATTTCCGAAACAGATGTAATTAGTGTAACTCACTTAATAAAGACCACCTAATATTGTCAATGACAAAGAATGAATAAAAAATGCCACTTATAGATTAAAATGGAGTAGATGGAACTGATGGACTGTGAAGTTATAGGAACGAAATCAAACTGCGTTTTGCCGAGAAAGTCAAAACTTACTTAAATTATTCTTTTACAGTATCTATGGTCAGAAAACACTAGCGTCGCTTTATATTAAGGAACCAGTTACCAATCAAATACTTAAAATTTCAAGGCACAACTTGGTGTATAATAGTTTAAAACCCTACTATGGTATCCGATCATTGTCTGGTCCATAAAATGTAAGATTTACATCACCGGTGTGTTGCCTATGTCACCCAGCATCAGTGTTCTCCTGGCGGTGTGGGAGCATTATGACATTTATAGACAGACGCCGTACATCACGCTGACCACGCGCTGGTGATCGAAAACGCATTGTTTTGACGTTTCGTCAAAATAGGAGGCAAACAATCGATTTACGTATGCTTCGTTACCACTAACAGTAATTTTTTTCACGTCACTGATAGAGCTATAAAATTTACATTTAGCTTCCATTAACATTTTGCCAATGTTTTTATTAAGTCATGGAAGCTCTTAAAAACGTAGATTCTTTTATAATACTCACTTAATACATCTCCATACATTTAATAACATGACGGTAATTGTAGTCTATGTGGGTAAAGCGTTTCGTATTATTAACCGGAAAGTTGCTTAGAAATGATGTTGTTGTTCGTAGTTAGTAAGAAACTTTTCATCACAGAATTGCACATGTATACAGGATAATAATACTATGTCGATATAAATATATCATCAATACAATATACGACTGCACGTTTGGCCTAGTGGTTTAACGGTCACCACGCCGTTTCCTACTTCACCAAGTGTCGTGGGTTCAAATCCCACGTAGGACAACACTTTGTGTGATCCACAAATTGTTGTTCCGAGTCTGGGTGTTATTTGTGTCCGTTTCATGTATGTTTATAAAGTCCCCCGCGACACAGGATTTATTCCTAGTGCGGGAGTTGTCTTTTTAAAAAAAATATAAATATATTCTTGTTTCGTTATAAACATAATTTTCTAGCATTTTTTAAAGATCCTTTGTTATAGATCTCCGTGGGTTATTAATGATGTTAAGATTCGTAGTTGAAATCGAGAAACATAAAAGAATATTATTGGGACAGTTAAAAAGTATATTAGTTTTTAGTTCCCATTTTTTAATATTATTATATTCAATAATTTACTAAATATTTCTTGGCATAATGTTGGTCCCATGGCTTAAAAGTTTTTTCTGTAGGTAATCTGTTGAACCTCGTTCTAGACCAATGCCAGCTTTAAAAGTTTAGACTATACTACACTAAGACAAGTCATGAACGTTCTAGGAATTCTAGTCCTGAATTAGGTTCAAACGCTTAAATGATTAGGTGATCGAAGAAACCACTGCAATAGATACGCCTAATGACTTGTTTTAAGAAATCCGTAAGACATATTTATTTGTATGATTATATTTTAATAATCAATTGTTTATTTATTATATTGTACCTAGTGAGGTGGAGGCTTTGGGCAGTTGGAGGGTAGGAAGACAAAAGTCTGATGGCCGAGATTGGTCCCATATCTCATAATACTTGTCTCTTTTTAGTTTCACTTTTGACATGAAACTGTACAAAACTTAGAGTTGCTCAATAATTCGACTTTCCTCATAGTTTATTTATTTTGACGCTTACGTCAAAAGTGTCTTAAAAGTTTGATAAGAAGGTTGTGTACATAATAAACTAGCAATCCACCCCGGCTTCGCACGGGTTCTTTACGGAAATTATAATATAGCCTATGTTATTCTGAGAAGATGTGCGGATTAATTTTATCCGACGTCTTCAACAAATTCGTCATATTTTAGCCAATATACTCAACAATTTCACGAATCATATACGAGAAACTTTCTCAAGAATCACTCTATCTTGTTTTAAACTCTATCTATTAGTAAAAAGCAGTGCAGTAGATTTAGAGTTTATCGCGAACAGACAGAGACGCGGCGGAGGTCTTTGTTTTTCAATATGTAGTGATTAATTAGTACTTGTATAGATTTCTAAATATATTAGGTATATATTGAGGTTTAACAATATAAATATTGTGTATATACTTTGTTGAATCTTTTTTACTCAATGTTTTTAACTGACTTCAAAAAAAGGAGGAGGTTTCTCAATTCGACCGTTTTCTTTTTTAAGTGTGTTCGGGGATGACTTCGTCGTTTATGAACCGATTTTGATGATTCTTTTTTTTAATGGAAAGGAGATATCCCAACGGTGGTACTATGATAAAGACACTAAGATCTGATGATGGCCTCCAAGAGAAATCGAGTCGAACCTTGAAGTCGGTTTTTATTTTGTTAAAATTTTACTTGTTAATATTGTTTTCCTGTTTGGTATTTCATAAAGAATCTTAACTTAGAATGTTTGAAGTATTTAAAGAAAAGATTAATTGATTTAATACCTCGGTCCCGGCTCGTCGTAATGCTATTCTTTCCTCAATTGAATTCTAACAATTGGATATAATATTTTTTATTTATTAATATAATAGGTATTATGGATGGTATAAACTTTTGATATCTTCAAGATTCTCGTTCACGGTGTAATTACAATTTAAAAGGTAATCTAATACAGTGTTCCACAGACAGTCGCATTTTTTTCTTTTCCTTCTAACGTCTTCTGATTTCACCATCTAACAACACCTAAGACATAGGCTAGTTCTATTAAATTCGTACCTTCACTTTTCTTGACGTTATCTTTCCGTCACAGACTGTCCGTATCTTCAAAGGTAACTTTGTTCTACAGGACATGTTTACGTAATAATATTATGTGCATTCTATAAACTATCATATCCTATGAAATAAGAATACTAAATTATACTTTTTAAATGGTATCATTACCTTCTGTTTAAAATTTTACACTACAACTCTGAATGCTAGACAGTATTGTTTTGTATATGCAAGACCGCATTACAATTCCACATTTATTTCTAACTAGCTGACCCGGCGAACTTCGTATAAAATGAAGACCTTTTCCGTTATCTTTTTTTTTTTCTAGCAAAAAAAGAATGAAAGAAATCGGACTATGTGTTATTGAATTACAACTAAGTACATATTTTGACTTTCATCCCATCTCTCCAAGAAACCGTGCTGAATTTCGGGATAAAAAATATCCCATGTCCTACCTCGTAGTATGAACTCAAATCATGCTGTTCAGGACAGAACATATATTTTAAATGGCAATGATTTGCCACTTTATTTTGTGTGGATTTTATTTTGTTAGTTGGTAACACTTCTTTTTTTTCCATGGCGGAGCGACTATGAACTCTGCCGCTTACTTTATTGTTGGAGTAATTAATAAACAGTTTTCTATATATTACTGAATTTTAATCATTAATTATTCTCAACACATGCCAAGTTTCATTTGAATTCATTCAGTAGTTTCAGCGTGATGCGCGGCCAAGATACAGACAGACAGACGGACCGACAAACAGATAGACAGACAAAAATGAAAAAAATTACAGTTTTGGCTTCAGTATCGATTATAGAGAGCCCTCCAAAAAATTTTTTAATAATATCTTTAATGTACAGAATTGAACCTGTTACATTTTTATTAGAAGTATATATAGATATTTCTTAGACAGCGATCTTTAATTTTCGTTATTTTGTGTTTCTTATGTAACTTACAAAATATTTAAAAAAATCGTCTGTGTAACATCTGCTAACTCAATATGGCGCATCTGTGTTAAGGTTATAAAAAAAAAAAAAAAAACCCGACTCTCATTCAAATGACGATTACCAAAAAAAAGAGTATTGGGGCTATACATTATTTATGTACCATTAGAATGCCCATTAAATAAGCTATCCGATGATGTATAATTGATTATGATTTAAAATAGCTTTAAATTAGTAAATCAAAGATGGAAGTAAGAAAAGTGATTTTTTCCTCGATGTACTGTACTTAAAAGTGGAATAATTTCTAAATAAAACATTCAATACAAGTAATATACATGTTATTTAAAACTATTTACAATACTCACCAAGAAAACAGCAAGAAGTACACATATTCACACAATTTTATCACACAAAACAATCAAATATCAATAGCCACTTGAAAACATGACAAAAAAATGGGTTTGTTTACACTTCTAATATCCGTTTCACTGTGATTCACCGTGGTTGAAGTGGCATTCTGTTGTATTTATTTAAAAGCTTATGTCGTGTACTTGTGATATAAAGTTGCAAATATAAACAAAGCACTCAAGTTTAATATTACTGAACACTTAAATAAACATTCACCACACGGCCGGCATCATCGCCATTGATAAGGTCACATAGAAAAAAATAGTTGAGGTTGGGTTTTGTACTGGCGTTATATTGCATCTTTGTTCTACTAAGTACAATATAGTAAAGTGCGACAAGGATAAATACATTAGTAAACAACATAAAACATCATTCAATTTTTGATACCCTGCCACTGAGTGACGTCAACGGACAAGGTATTTTTGGAATATTTTTAGTGTTGCTCCTTGTAGGTTTGATAATCGACTAAAGCTTTTGCTTTTTTTTAGTTTCTTATTCTATACATTAAAATAAAGTGTTTTAATGGTAAAACTACCATAAAATTACAAAAATTAGCCAAAAAATTGGATAAATCTCGACGCCAAATTTAGGCGTTTCACAGATAATGGCCAAATTTGTTGACGCCACATTCTTACGTTTCACAGACGAGGGGTACAAAGTAGCTGTATGTAACTGACAGATAAATATATTAATAACAAAACCTGCGTCTTTGGCTTTCGCCTTTCACAATTTGACCTTGTCTGCCTACGTACTTTTAGGCCAATTTTTTCCAGATTTGTTCATGTGTGAAAGGAGAGATTAAGTTTTAACAATATACCTACTTCGCGAAAGTGTTATGAGGTGACATGAAAAGCGAAGAAATATTGTATGTCACCGTAAGATTGTAAAACCCGTTAGATTATAATCTACCTAAGAGATTGCAAGATTGAGAGATTGCGAGATTGCAAACTATCGATAGATCGTCAACTGTGATATACTGCTTACGGGCGTCATATTATCAACTGTCCCTGATTGGTCGGTTTTACACTAGGCCGTTCTATGGCAATAGAGTTAGGTTAGAACTTCTATAATTCTATAATTAATCACAAATTAATTTTACTGTCACAACAATTTTATCTAACTAATTCTAAAGCTGTGAGGTATTTTCAACATGAAATTAATTTAAAATCACAAAAATACTTTACGTTCGGCAACAAAGACGAATTAACAAACAAATATGGCAGCGCGGGACATATGCTGTTCAACCAATCAGCGCGCGACTTGTGATTCGTCGATATCCTTTCACAATCTTTCGACTGTTTGCAATCTCGCGAGATAGATTACAATCTAACGGTTTTGACAATCATGCGGTAACATATATTTCATATGATATTTACCCAGATGTATTGTACCATACTTCTAGCACTATTGTGGCTCTTAATTTTCAGTAGGCATAATGTATACATAAAGTATATTATGCTAGGCTACTAAAAACATATTTTACTATATAAAATTATGAGTTTGTTCTACTACTAAGATGTGATTAGAGAAAATTATAGTGTAATGATTTGTTACATTTTCCCCTGTAGCTTAAGATAATAAGAGATTTGCACTAAACTTTACTTAATATTTGATTATTTATTTTAATATTATATTATATTTTTAAAAATATACAGGGTAGTAGTAAATGTGGCCGTGTGTTCACCATAATGATGTTCGTAAAGATCGGTTGACGACAGCGGAACAGCTATAGTCCACCGATCGATACAGTTACCTTATAACATCGTCTGATTGAAAGTAACAAAAATACTTGTTAGCAATATAATAATATTTCAACCATCTAATACACAAATCCGTCTAGTCCCAAACTAAGCAAAGCTATTAGGGGTACTAGACAACTGATACATATGATGTATAACTGATGTATACATATACTTTTTTTGTAAATGCAGACCTATTTCTTAGCGTTCCATGGATTCACCGTGCGGGTGCCGGGTCCATCGCGTGATAGATGGTGGCAACACATGCGACTTCGACAGTGCCTGGGAATTGCGACCCAGGTTTAGATTTAAGGAGCACTCCTTACGACGCGTCAACGCTCACCTCCACTGTCCGCCGTGTTACCCCCTCTACCTAACCATATTTGAAATGAGCCTAGCAATGCCGCTTTGGATATTCGTTCAAGAAAAGAGCTTACTGAAGCTCTTGGCAATCCAAGGTCTTTAAGCAAGTTATAGAGGGATTTAGCTGGTATACCCCTCGCACCCACTTCCACGGCATACAGCGCAACAACATAACCATTTTTAGTTATTTCGTTGGTTAAGTCAAAGTACTTGTTTCTTTTTAAAGCGTGGTCTTTAGGGATGTTCGTTTCCCATGGCACCGTGAGTTTTACTAGTACTACACGCTTAATTGACATTTCATAAAGAAATATGTCTGGTCTGGAGGCCGAGGCACAGATATCCTCCGGTATTCTGTAGTGATTTTCATACGTGTCCACTAATAATGTCCAGTCACTGGCGGTATTTATATTTGAGTACGGCTTTTGTGTGAGTGAAGTCTTTTTTGTTGAGCCTTCCTTTACAAACGCGATGTAAGTTTTTATGTTTGTTGTTATTCCTTTTTTGCCCTCGCCAGTGATAAACTCATAGCTTCGCGTATGATGTGTAATACCCTATCATGGCGACGTGAATAATGACCTCGGTCTAATAGCGCCTTACAACCTGTCAGTAAGTGCCTGGCTGTACCTATTGCCGCATTGCACATGCACATCGTACAAGCCTTTTCTGTAGCTTTTCCCCACCTTACTAGGTTGCTTTGATCAGGGAGAGTTAATTGAAAGGCGTTGAGGTAGAATTTTAACAGGGCGGGTGACCAATCATATAAAAGTATGCGCCATTTCAAAGCTGGTGGGATACAAAATTCTCCTAGAGCTAACCATTCATTCTGCATTTCTAGGTTCATTGCGTGCACCTTGTAGGTCTCGTTTTCATTTTGTTGTATGAAATGAAATTTGAAATGAATCTAGCTCTGATGAATTTTTGTCTTTTGGAAGGGATCTAACGATTTCGTCTTGGGATTATGACAAGACATGCATTTTGGTAACTCTTAGGTGTTTGTAGAGTTCCGAAGGTTTTTTTTATTTCATTCCAAAATTATTCGAGCCCCTGTACAACGTTGACGGGTCTGCAGATGGTGCTAGCCCGAGCCACGACTTCAATGTCTTAGGCCCGTATTTTAAAAGGCTTCTCAAGTATCCGTTGAACTCTGATCAGCTGAAACGAGTTTCAAGTTCTCATCAAATCTCAAGAGTCTCTCTTATTATAGAATGAGAATTGAGTTCTACTCAGCTAAAACTAGTTTCAATATCTAATCTCAACTCACAGTATGTTCTCAGTTACGTTTCTGCATCGAAATTATTGTTCCGTATCACGCATCAAATTATAATAAACAAAATATATTGAACAAACATAATTTATATATTATTGGTTATTAGTTTATATATAATACACTATTGGCTAGTGTATCAATGTAAACATAATAATAACAAGCAACTCGCCCTAAATTAAATTTTAAAATATTAAAATAAAAATGGCTAGATATTACCTATAACGGAACGTTCAAATTGTTATCAATAATTGTCATGTTGAAGTGTCAAACTATGTTTTGGTTTTTAAATCTACAAAAATATATTTTTGTTATAAACCTAGAGGTTGTGGGTGATATTAATTGAAACAAATGGTTAAATATGTGTTTTAAGTGTATTGAATATCAAATAATGTTAATTAAAGTGAATTGAAATGTGTTTGATAATTAATTCTTTCTTAAATAAAGTAAGGTAAAGTAAATTTTTCGTTGTTATTCAGAAACATCATTATAAAATATGTTAGTTTCCATTAAAACGCCTTAGAAATTACCACTTGAGACTAGATTGATCTTGTCTCAGGTAAACAGAGATCACATCTGTCAAAATCTATTCCTGAGAGGAGATTTTGACATAAACATCGTTCTAAAATAAGCTATAGACAGAGATTCGTTGATCTTTACTCACTTGATTAACGATCAGTGAATCTTGTCTCAAGAGGCGTTCAATAATAAAATCTCTTCTTAAAACTAGTTTTAAAACTAGATTCACGACTGAGACGCCTTTTAAAATACGGGCCTTAGTGACTTTCGCGTCCAGTGTTCTTATGTGGTTCTGGTTTATTATCATATACATATTATACATATAAAACACCAAAACTCAGAAACTTTTTATCCGACCCGGAAATAGAACCCGAGACCTCAAGCACAGCATAGCAGTCGCATACGCTATCTTTGCGCTACAGAGGCAGTGTAGTGAGTGTATCTGTATTGTGTATTCTGAAGTTAAAAGAAAAACAATCACAGCCAAATAGCGTCTATAAGGTAAAAAGTTTTACATCGCGGGTGGCTTGATACACACATCTGTTTCCCTCTATATTTTTAACTAGCTGACTCGGCTAACTTCATGCCGCCATTTTATTTATATTTTCTCAATTTCTGAAAAACGTGTATTAGTAACTATGCTCGCCTCAGCTTACCACAGGTGTACTTACAGTCGCGGATAAAATAAACTTTTCCAGTTATCTTTTCATTTTCTTCAACACAAATCTTGTCCTAACAATAACACACACATAGAAAAAAAGAATTATTGAATTTGGTGCAGTCAATCGTAAGTTATGAGCGTACATACATTTCGCCGATTGATTTTTATTTATATAGATTTAATTGTGTCGTATTATAGATTCAATATACAAGATTTAATTACATTTCCTTAAATATTAGCTTAAAAAAATATCTATAGATAGTAATTTAATTGTAAGATAGTTCAGTGACATTGAAAAGGGAAACTAATGTCTAGTAGACCGGGACCTGGTGACAGGTGACGTTCCACGATTTTGTCGTGCATGCCTTTTTAAGGCTTGATAAGTAACCCTAAAATATCAATGATAGTCGGGGTTTTAGCCCCCCCCCCCCGCGCGTCCTCTTCATAAGGAAAAGCGTTTTTCTTTGTGTAGCGGATTTTAAAATTTTTAATTTTTAGAGGTATATGACAGTCCGTAAATCGGGCATTAAAGTCTTGAAGCTCACGGGCGACACCGACTATCATTATAAGCTAGAAAAAAAATAGCTTCCTCTCGTCTCTTACCTTTTAATGCTATCTCTCTATCTCTACTACGTTAAGAGTTCAGTGTGGCTTGACAGAAAGAAAATATTAAAATCTTTCTATGTCGTGTTTTTTGTATCAGGATCATATATATGTGTACTAGTTGAGGCCCGCGGTACAACAACAACCGCGGTTACCGACGCGGGGAAAATTAAAAAAAAACTACGTAAAAAGTATCCTATGTCCATCTCCTGGTTCTAAGCTAACTCCCCACCAATTTTTTGCCGAATCGGTTCAGCCGTTCTTAAGTTATAAATAGTGTAACTAACACGACTTTCTTTTATATATATAGACTAGCTGTTGCCCGCGGCTCCACCCGCGTGTATGTCGGTTATCGCGGCAAACAGTAACCTATGTGTTAATCTGATGTATCTTCTATACTTATAAAATAACATGTCCTGACTGACTAACTGACTGATTCATCATCGCCGAGCGGAAACTATTAAACTTGGGAATACAAAATTTGGTGAGTATGATCGTTTCATTAAGTAGATACCCATTAAGGAAGGAATTTTGGAATTTCTACCCCGAAGGGGGTGAAATAGGGGTTGAAACATTGTATGGAAGTCGGTCATTTTTAAGTTAGAAACATGAAACTTTATTTTTGGGCTACTGATTAAAAATGAGTAAACACGTATTCAAGCGTTTCTGATAGATAGAGCGGATATTCTACTCCTTAAGGGTGAAATAGGGGTTGACGTTTTGTATGTAGGTTAGTCTGGAAGTCCGTCATCTTTGAAGTTAAAAACATGAAAGTTTATTTTAGGGCTATTTAAGAAATATGAAACTTTATTTTTGGATTACTTATAAAAATTAGTAGATATGTATTTCAACGTTTCCTAATATTGTACCCCTAAGGGGGTGAAATAGGGGTTGAACTTTGTTTGGCATTTTTAAATTAGAAACATGAAACTTTTCTTTTGGTTTGGGCTACTGATTAAAAATGAATAGATACGTATTTAGGCCTTTCTCGATATTCTACGCTGAAGGGATTGACATTTCGTAAGCGGGTTAGTCTAGAAGTCCGTCAGTTTTGAAGTTAGAAACATGAAAATTTATTTTAGGGCTATTGATAAAAAAATAGGAGATACGTATTTAAGCGTTTTCCAATATTCTACCCGTAAGAGGGTAAAATAGGGGTTGAAAGTTTGTATGGAAGTCCGTCTTTTTTAAGTTAGAAACATGAAAAATTATCTTTGGGCTAATAGTTAAAAACGCGTAGATACTAAGTGTCTCTGGATATTGTATCTACCTCTTTTTTTGTGCGGAAATTCCCTCGGATATCACCAACTGGTGGTTATGTCGGACTCGAACCGACTAAAAACCGCACACCGTCTCGGGTTCTAAAAACCAGGGAACCAGAGCGCCCTCAAAAGGAAATCCCATAAATGATATTTCTACCCCTAAGGGGTGAATTAGGTGTTGAAATGTCGTAAGTAGATTAGTTTGGAAGTCAGTCATTTTTAATTTAGTAGCCTGAAACTTTGTCCTTAGGCTTTTAAGTACAAATAAATTAATATCTATATCATCATTTATGGGAATTCTATTTCTAAAGGGCTAAAAATAAGGGTCGAACGTTAGTATGAAATCCTTTTTAATGGGCTATTGATTAAAAATAAATAAATAGGTACGTTTAAAAACATGAATAAATTATTCATACATACTTACACAGTTTTAATTAAATATATTGTAAATAATCAACTTCCACGCGAGCAAAGCTGCGGGCAACAGCTAGTAAGCTATATTACTGTAAAGTTTCATCCAATTCCGTCCAGTGCTTTTTGCGTGATGAAGTAACAAACATACACCCTCACAAACATTAGCTTTTATAAATTAGTGTGATGTGATAAAATCGAATACGAAAAACAATGTTAAATTTATCACTACAGTTAAATGAAAAATTAGACATAACGAATGAAGCTTATTTTCAAAGCGTAAATTAAACTAAATTAATTAAGTATCTACAACTAATTCAACAAAAAAAAATGGAAGGTATCTACAACTTACTAAAAGAAATTAAAACACCAACAAATAAGGCTAAGTAATTAAATATTTGCAACGAAAAACATCTGCTTACCTATGCCTATACCAATAACCTAACAAAATCCTATAAAAAAGTAAATTATAGGTACCTAGGTACCTATGCTATAACCTTACAAAATTCTAAAAATACCGAGAAAACCAATTAGTAACTACAAAAGACTATTTGCTAATTATTTAGGTACAACAAAAATCGCCTGCTTATACATAAGCTATAACCTGACAAAATCCTAAAAAAAACTTCGTTTAAAAAAACTACCATAACCTATCATACCTATACCTATATACCTATCATAAAGATGTTTTGTATCATTTTCTGGTAAATTATGATGAACTATTATGTTATATGTTTACTCCTCTTTCAAGTATTTTAAACTTAAAATAAATATCATAATTATAAATGACCATTTAACGTTTATGGCATTCTAGTTTTTGGTTCAGTATCAATAAGAGCATGCTCCCAAAAAATCTAAATTTCTTTAATGTACAGAATTGATCTTATACACTTTTCTTATGCGTTTAAAAGTAATCATATTACGTACCTATTGTAAAGTTAGTTACTTGATTCCAAAAGATGTCGCTGTTTTAAGCAAAGAAATTTTTCAAGAAAATTTAAAACAACCCTTTCTATGGAAAGAGAGAACATAAAACAAATACCTACCTATTAAATACTAACTATATACCACATTAATCACAATGCTTGTGCATAAAACGTTCCCACGATTATTTTGAATATTTAAGTCATGCGGGCACAACCAAACACACAGATTCGACGTCTACAGAGAGATATAGATATTATTTTTCCTATGGATAGAGAGGTTGCGATAAATCAAATACTTAATGCTACACCGAATTATACGTAATACGTTCTACGATTATTCCACGATATATTAATCAAAGTGTTATTAATTACGCATGGCTGGCAATAGGTGTCGCTACATGTTGTTTTACGTAATGATAAATTCTTTATAATTTTTTTTTCCAATAGATAGAGAGATTGTGATAAATTAAATACTTTATGCTACAATCTTCAGAGTATCTCCTTTCTAACAAAAAAAGAATTATTGCAATCGGACTACTCGTTAATGAATTACAATTAATTACACATTTTGACTTTCATCTCCCCTCCCAAGGAGACCGTCCGGAATTTCGGAATAAAAAGTATCCTATGTCCTACCTCGGAGTATGAACTCAAATCATGCCAAGTTTCATTTGAATCCATTCAGTAGTTTCGGCGTGATGCGCGGCCAAGATACAGACAGACAGACAGACAGACAAAAATGAAAAAAAAAATAGTTTTCGTTTCAGTATCGATAACAGAGAGCCCTCCAAAAAAAATTTTCAAAATATCTTCAATGTACAGAATTTGACCTGTTACATTTTTATTATAAGTATAGATTACTCGTATTGTGTATAGCTGCATATTTTGTAGCACAGTGGTAAGACGATTTTTATGCAAATATATCAACAGCTCAATAAATAAGTAAGATGGTTGAATATCTGACTTTAGTAAGACTAAAAAATAGCAATGAATTTTTATATTGGTAAAAGAAGTTGTGCATGGTAAAAATAACAATTTAACAAACTATATTTTATAACTGTATTACGTATTTAAATACATAAGATAATGATTATTCACATGTAAAACTAATTCTATAACTTTTTTTTAGTTTACTTATTATTTAGACTGTCGAATAAGGAGGTAGCGCCTTGGTAGCGTATGCGACTGCTTGAGATCTCAGGTTCGATTCCCGGTTCGGGCCAAATGTTTGTATTATTCTCAAAATTTTTGATTCGGAGTTTGGGTGTTCTCTTTTTGTATAATACCTATGTATTCACAAAATATATATATATTTATATCAGTTGTCTAGTACTCATAGCACAAGCTCCGCCTAGTTTGGGACTAGATGGCGTTAAATATCAGATGTCTGAAATTTTATTGTTTTTATTTAGTAACCACCTTGATTAAACTTTTTATGGAAACGATAAATCAATAAAAACATTCCATTTTTATTTTCTATAAAGAAAAAAAGTATAAAGTTGAACACATTTAATTAAATTTTTATGTAATTTCAGTTTGTGTGCAGTTTGAGAATAGTAATCAACTATACTCTTTGCGCTGCAGCATGGTGCGGGTGACAGTTGCCTGTACGACGATTCTGGTTGGTTTAATTTAATTTACTACAGTTATTAATGATTTAGTATATTGCGAATGTGGTATAGCTGAAATACTAAGTCAAAATTTTTAAATCGCAGCAACTTTCAAGAGTGAAACGAACGAAACGACGAAAGTCACTCGCACCGTGCTACAGCGCAAAGAGTTTAAGTGGTCTAGATTGTGTTCTGACAACTCCAGCACAATTTTAAAATGTGAAGGTTCTTTGTTTGCTAAAGTGATTGGCAATTAAAACTTCACTTCACAGTTGGATACATGTTATCGCAGCCCGACGTTTTCGTGACAAGGTACATTAAAGCAAGCTAAGACTGCTTTTCGCGAAAGTGTTAGTAGCAAATTGTTCTATTTTATGTAACGTAGCTAGTAACTGTTTTTTACTTTTTAATTTATATTAACATATCGTTTTAATCACTTTCAACTTGAGTTTTCCCAAGATTCGTAATAAGTTTAATTTTTTATACGGCTTTCATTGTTATCATCCAATTAACCAATATAAGGATTTGTCCTTTAATAAACTATTACATAAAATATGATCTAAATTTTTACAAAGACTTAGATGAGATACTTAAGACTGTGCATCCCGTTTATTTATTTATTTATTAACACTTCCTGCAAGCATATTGCACAAGGCGGACTTAATGCCACAGGCATTTTGTTCCAGGCAGTTTAACAGATAATGCAAAGAGTGTGCAGTGTAAACCAAGTCTATTTTTTAAACCAGTTAAAACGTAAAAGAAGTTGCAAATTCTGGTTACACGTTCTTATAACTATGTATAATTTATCGTTTCATACGTATTTTTCAGCCATATAATTTTGTATGACGCCAGGCTCGACCGGAGTGATACCACGGCCTCACAGAAAACCGGTGTGAAATAGTGCTTGCGTTGTGTTTCACCGAGTGAGTGAGGATACCGGAGGCCCATACCCCATCCCCTCCCCATCCCCCAAAGGTCGGCAACGCACTTGTGACGCTTCTGGTGTTGCAGGTGTCCATGGGCGGCGGTAATCGCTTACCATCAGGCGATACGTCTGCTCGTTTGCCCTCCTATTCCATAAAAAAAAAAAAAAATAAAAAAAAATCAAAATTTTAACCCGTTTTAAAATAGTGTACTGCCCTTCTATAATCGTTGTCTTATCCCTTATTAAACGTGTCAATTTTG
Source organism: Diaphora mendica (assembly GCA_949125395.1). Lineage (NCBI taxonomy): Eukaryota > Metazoa > Arthropoda > Insecta > Lepidoptera > Erebidae > Diaphora > Diaphora mendica. Next base: position 7,391,016 of record OX421319.1, read on the forward strand.
AAAATTTTTAGTGGTAAGACTTTTTTTTGTATATTTACATGTATTTTATATTTTTACTGAAATCATAATTTATTGCTAAATGTATAATTATCATTTTTTACTTACTTTTAGATACATAATCTAAATTCTTTATTACAAATTATAACGAAATTAAATTAAAACATATAAAATAAAAATTTAAAGTCTACATAAAATCAAAGAAACTAAAAATAAAACAAAAAGAGCAGCACAAATATTTATGGGTCACTTAACCCATTCCCGATCGCCTCCGGTGGAAGGGTGCCCATTAGACATACAGCATTGCCGCGTTGAATGGCAAAATTTTTACTTAACATAGTATATTATTTACTACCGGACTGCGGTATCGCCAACTAAAGGAGGCCGCTCATGATCGCGAGGTGTACCGTCTGCTGACCTCCAAACTTCATTTTGAGGATGGCACCCCATGATGATGAGTATATTATTTAGATAGATATATGATCTTGATAGATAAAATAAGACATAGCCCCATTTAACTTTAGAATCCTAAATCCTTAGAATTTTGCACTAAAATGAGGCACATACCATATTATAACTCAAAGCCCTTTATAGCTTGTTCACTACACCTACGTTCAAGTCATAACAATACTATGTCGTTCTAGATAGCCAATAGTTATTTCAGACCCAAGATTATTGGATACGTGATCGTACTAACACGGAGTACAATGCTCTAAGCCTCTAATAATACTGTGTATTCCGAGTACTATAAAAATATTACGTACAAGTTCATTAAAAATAGGACGGCAATTTAAATAATTGAATTAGCAATTGACACATAAAATAAACAATATCCACATTATACACACAACATAGCCCTTCCTTGACAATCGAGTAATGAAAAAAGCAATTAACAAACATATCCATATATTATATGTATATCTGTATATATTTAGGTATGTCTAAGAATTAATGTCGTTTTGCCTAAATCATGACATCAACCCCAGTACCAGCTCCTCCCTCTGGACCGCATCCAACGGAGAGCGACTCGAATCGTCGACTGCCAGGAAATTTCAATTCGGCTGGACTCTTTGGCGCTGCGTAGAGATGTGGCTTCGCTATGCATCTTCTACCGCATTTACTATGGAGAGTGCTCCGAGGAACTGTTCGGACTGATTCCTGCCGCTACTTTCCGCCATCGTTCTATGCGACAGCAGTTTCATCCCCATCACTTAGATGGCTGGCAGTCCACAACTGTGCGGTTTTCTAGGAACTTTCTGCCTCGCATAACAAAACTGTGGAATGAACTGTCGCCTGCGGTATTCCTGGACCAATACGAAACCAAACCTTCAAGAAAAGAGCGTACTCCTTCGGCGGTAATGGCTTACCATCAGGCGTTACGTCTGCTCGTTTGCCCCCTATTCATAAAAAAAAAAGTTAGTCCACCCTATCTTCTAAAATAAAATGAAAACGAGGATAAAGAAGTGCTATAAAAGCGTAAGGAAAATTAACAGGAAATGAAATTGAAATGAAATGGAAGCGTAAACAAAGGGATTACTAAATGTTAATGTCAACGTAAATGTATCGCAGCTAACCAAAATACCAATAAAATATAATTATGATATTCCACAGAAAAAGTTCTTCAGCATAAATTTAATACAATTTGTATCATAAATTAGTTTTTTAACCTAATACACAAAAATAATTGCTAAGATTCCAAGAAATTAATGCTTCAAGTGTTGTATCGGGGTTTCTGCATTTGAGTTTGAACTTGGTAAAATAAATGGAATAGGTAGATAGTGAATTTTATATAACATATATTTCTTCTGTTGTATCTATTAAACTATAGAAAGTCTCAAAATAAATAATGATGATAAATTTAAGTATATCCGCCAACATAGTTAAGTCTAACTGTAAAAATGTGACGTGAACTTGAATTATTTATTGATATAATAAAGCGGGTCAAAAATATTAAATATTAAGAGAAACAATTGCGCTTAAATTATTTAGTTCAAAAGACAGAAATCAGTAAAAATGTCTCTAAAAACTTATTGCGTTCTAAAACAATAAACGTATTTACCGGGAGCTGTCAAGAAAGGCGGATTCTTGCGATGTTTTCTCCTCGTTTAAGCAAGAGATACTTAATGTTATACACGTACTTAACATTTAAAAATCATCCGAACATCAACTTAGTGCAGATATAACTGTATTATTATAGTTCAACTAAATAAGCTGTTTAAATCTACACATCTATACATACAAATAAATAAAATTGGAGCGTCTGTTTGTAATATTAAAATAACCGATTTTTTATTAATTGCATAAAAGGTATAGTGTATGTTTACACGGTACATATACCAAATATAATTATTATTATTTTGTGTGTCTGTCTGTTTATTCCGGCTAATCTCTGAAACGTCTGGACTGATTTTGACGGGTCTTTCACCGGCAGATAGTTGATGTAATAAGGAGTAACTTAAGCTACTTTTTTTAGATTAGCTTTTCCCCGCGTTGTTACCCACGGTTGTAAAGGTACAACAATAACCGAGGGTAACACCGCGGGAGTCAGCTAGTGGAATATAATTTCATACAATTAATTGTACTAATAATATTAGGATATATATCTATAACGAATAGTTTCATCATGGAAATCATGAAAACTATCAGTGGTGGTTAACAAACTAGTAAATTACTTTAGGTTTAGGGATGTGTAATTTAAATAACATACAAAACTAATTTATGATTACAAAGAGCAATTCATTAAATGTTAACTGTAAATGAAATTTGGTATTCATGTACATATCAATGTAATTAGAAAAACATGGTTTTTAAACTTAAGTATCTCACCACTTAGGTTCAGCTCGGAATGAATGATAGAACTTAATATGTAAGAATGATAGATCAAAAGGTTTCGGGTTAAATTCCCGGGTCGGATTGCTGTTGAGTTTTTCTTAAAAAAATCTTTTGAAGATTGCGGTGTTTCCCGTCCGTGCCTCGGAGAGCACATTAAGTCGTCGATCCCGGTTGTCATGAACATCTATGGCAATTGTTATTGTAAAGTCTGTGCCCTCAAATACATTGGCAACTAGTTCAACCTTCGAATTCAGTTCGCCCTCAGGTTTGCAAAGATATAATGCCAAGCCTTCCGTGGAAAAACTGAAATTCAGGTATAACCAGTTGAACTAGTAGCCGACCCCAAATAATCTTGGAAATAATAAAAGCTGGAAGAAGAAAATAAATTTAATCTTTTAGGATTCCGGTCTTCATAAGGAAAAACCCAATAACCCTTATAGTATTACTTTGTTTTCCGTCTGTCTGTCTATCCGTTTACAAACGGACATTGTTAACTAAATATCATGACAAAACAAGACCCTTTATCTCGGGAACGCATGGAGGTATCGAGTTGAACATAAAACCATAAACCACTCAGAAATCAAACATTTAAAGTAACGTAAGAACGACACGGGTGTTTATGTCGCAAAACCGCAATTTTCGACACTCATAAGGCGATCAAAATTCATAAGATACTTTCCGGTGACCTACAACTATGAAATTTTGTCATGTAACATCCTTTTATATTACAAATGTGAAAACAGTATACATCTATAATAAGAAATAATTAATCAATTATCAAGTATCAATTTCATTTATAAAATACAATAATAATTGTAATTACAGGTCTTGTAAACTGAATTTCGGGAAAAACTGGGCAGAAAACCGGAAAATCTATTTTTTTAACTATTTGTAAATATGTAAAAATTTGTACGGAACCCTCGGTGGGTGAGTCCGTATATGAATAGTAGTCTTTTCCATCATGCACGGCTCTTATTGATCTAAACGTGACGTTAACTTACTATCTTAGGCGCGCCAGTAAAACGTTAAAAACATTAAAAACGTGAAAATTGGTTAATCAGTTTCGGATTTCATCGTGAGCAACAACCTGACACGTGAATTATTATATATTAGACTAATATGTATAAATTTAGACGTGTAGTATACACATACTTTTTACATAATATTGAAACATTAATCCGGTACAAATTAATTTCAGGACAGAATTCAGGAATTAATCCAGGATGGAATTTACGACCTCTGTCGTCAAGATCGCAAACCATTAAACTAACGGGTCTGTCAAAATGTTAATTGTTTTTAATCAAATATGTTTGCAATCGAATAACGAATCGTAGACAGAAAATACATAACTGCTTAATTTAGGTAACTATTATACAGTATGAAATAACATAGTGAAGAAGATGTATCATATATGTAGGTATATACACAGACAGACTGAGTTCCTTTCGAATTTATAATGTTAGTATGGATTCGAAGACCTGGTGAAGGTTGTGGGCAGCCGTTGGATCAGTTGGTGTGGAGAACTTTTGGCGAGGCCTTTGTCCAGCAGTGGATTATATATAACTAGCTTTTACACGCGGCTTCGCTCACGCAGACTTTGATCCCCTAATTTACCCCCTTAGGGGTGGAATTTTAAAAATTCCTTTCTTAGTGCTCACTTACGTTTTATAAAGAACCTACATGCAAAATTTCAGGATTCTAGCTTCAGCGGTCTGGGCTGTGCGTTGATCTCTGGGTATGTCAGTCAGTCAGTCAGTCACCTTCCTCTTTTATATAACGAACAGCCCTGTTAGTTTGTTGATGTTCTTTTTTTGATGTAACGATTTTTGTTTGTACTAGATTTTCAAGCGATAAAACAGATATAGGTGAGGTGCATAGGTCTTTACCTATGAAATTGCCGTTTTGTATGCAATAAGTGAAAGTACTTATTTTTTCAAACTTTTTTATTTCTGTTATTCGAAGTAATCACCCATGCAATCGACGCATCTTTGCCAACGCATTGGCAGTTTATTGATGCCCTTCTTGTAAAAATCAGCTGGACGGGAGGCAACAAACTCTTCAAAGGCATTTTGTACTGCCTCTCGGGAATTTAATTTTTTACGGACTAAAAAGTTGTCTAAATTTTTGAAAAAGCAAAAGTCGGTAGGTGCAAGGTCTGGTGAGTATGGCGGAAGAGGGAGAGCTTCCAACTCCAGCTCTTGCAGCTTGGAGACTGTCTGAACTGACAACATCATTTGGTACAGTTCGCAACAGACAGTCTCCAAGCTGCAAGAGCTGGAGTTGGAAGCTCTCCCTCATCCGCCATACTCACGAGACCTTGCACCTACCGACTATTACTTTTTCCAAAATTTAGACAACCTTATAGTGGGTAAAAAATTCAGTTCCCGAGAGGCAGTACAAAATGCCTTTGAAGAGTTTGTTGCCTCCCGTCCAGCTGATTTTTATAAGAAGGGCGTCAATAAACTGCCAATGCGTTGGCAAAGATGCGTCGATTGCATGGGTGATTACTTCGAATAACAGAAATAAAAAAAAAATAAAAAAAATAAGTACTTTCACTTATGCATACAAAACGGCAATTTCATAGGTAAAGACCTATTGTATAGATAATATACTATCATACTATCTGTTTTATATAAAGATAATAATATCATAAGCCGGACTATACAAGCCGATTATACTCGTATAGTATCGATTAGAACTGAGATTAATTTGTTTGCCTTTCTTATTTCAAACGGTAAATACATAACATTTTTAACCGACTTCAAAAAAAGGAGGAGGTTTCTCAATTCGACCGTATATATATATATTTTTTTTTATGTGTGTTCGGGGATAACTTCGTTCGTTTATGAACCGATTTTGATGATTCTTTTTTTAATAGAAAGTAGATATCCCGACAGTGGTACCATGATAAGAAAACTAGGATCTGATGATGGCATCTCAGAGAAATCGAGGGTAACCCTCATTTTTTTCAGGCACGTACTATGTTTTTCGTATATTTTCTGAAGCTACGCCGGTATTTGCGTCTGGTAGTCATCATTTAATGATGATGAGCTGATGATGAAAGGTAAAACTCCTTAACGGTTAGGAGTTGGAGGATAAATCTTTAAATGTCACATGTATGTATGTTACCTTTAGTCGTATTCTTTAAGTTATTTAGGTAAGCTGATGATGGAAGGTACAACTCCTCAACGGTTAGGAGTTGGAGGATAATTCTTTCAATTTCATACGTATCTATAGACCTTTAGTTGTATACTTTTAAGTTATTTAGGTGAGCTGATGTCACAGGCGCTATGATGACTAACCCCTTAGTGTATTTTGCTTTAAGTAACTCGCCTGCTTCTATTTCATCACGACATTTAAGCTTGGACACGATTCCTATTGCCCCGTAGACCACCTTCTCGGTAACAGAAATCTTGCATCTCAGCATAATTTTGGAAACTGATCATAATCAGTTATAATACGTGTTCAAACCACTAAAGTTATTCGCATCAGCAGAAATTATATGAAATAGTTCAACTTACTGATAACGTATAATTGTCTGCACTAAAAATGGAAAAATAAAAACTTTTTATAAAAAAAAACCGACTTCCAAAAAACCATCCGACGAAAACTCCCTGCCAAAAAACACTAAAAAGCGTAAAATAAACTGGCTCTTCATAAATTGCTATGTGCCAATTCTTGTCTATACCTAATTCTTTATTCATTTAAATAGTAGTATTATTGTGTAAGCTAGGTACCTAAAATCTGTTTGAAGTCGGCGCCAAGCCAAAATGTAATAGGAGGTACCGCACTCGCCGCTGCCGGATAGCTAGCATAAAACAACCCAAGCGAGCAGACACGCGTGGGCTGACGCGACGTCGTTGATGGTCGTCTCGAAATAAAGCGAGTGTGGTAACTACTATTACATTTGGCTTGGCGCCGACTTCAAACAGATTTTAGGTACCTAGCATACACAATAATACTACTATTTAAATGAATAAAGAATTAGGTATAGACAAGAATTGGCACATAGCAATTTATGAAGAGCCAGTTTATTTTACGCTTTTTAGTGTTTTTTGGCAGGGAGATTTCGTCGGATGGTTTTTTGGAAGTTGGTTTTCTTTTTATAAAAAGTTTTTATAGTAATATAATTTTGAGTTGAAATTATGTAGTACGAAAGCTTTTTATCATCAAGAAGTATAACCACATTAATATTAGTTTCCTGAGCGAGAATGGGCTCAAAACGTGTGTTTCACAGACAAGCATTTTTGGCGAATTTTTAGTGTTGCTAGGTGTAGTTTTGGAAATGTACTATTTTTTTATTGAATTATATGTTTTTATTCTCTGAGCTTTTAAAAAAAGTGTTGCAATGATAAATACGTGCAACATTTATTATTAAATGTTAAAAATATGTGACACTCGTCGTTTGGGCATTTCTCAGCCTAGCATATATTTAGTGACATCCGGGCAACACTCACACGAAAGGGTACTAAATGTCTACACAGTTACTATCGCGTTCCGATGTCTTTACTGCATGGCCTAAAATACACATCTTTCTTTTAAATTATATTTAAGGACTCCCACACATGCTCCCAACTGCGAATTCGCAACGCACCGCAAATATTTGCGAACTCGCACGAATGCCCGCAAGAACTTTACGCCGCATCGCAGTTATGTGTGGGAGCCCTAAGTATCCAGTCACAATCATTTCATGTCCCTAGATAGGAACGTTTACACATTCACATGATTAAATAAGATATAATATTATTTTCCTCAATTGGCTACATAACAATTAATATCTGTAAATTGAATTTCACTTTCATAACTAAACAAATTTATACTCTATCAAGTTCATAAATCTATATCTATACTAATATTATAAACGCGAAAGTTTGTAAGTATGGATGGATGAATGTTTGTTACTCTTTTACACAAAAACTACTCAATGGATTTGGATGAAACTTTACAATAATATAGCTTATACATCAGAATAACACATAGGCTACTATTTGCCGCGATAACTGACATATACGCGGGCGGAGCCGCGGGCACCAACTAGTAGTAAATATAAGTAGTTATGTCTACGTATGACGTAACTTCCTGTAAAGGTTGAGGAAAAAATAACCTCAATAAATCTCTGTAAGGAGCTTTAAGCACTTAACTCGTTTATTTTATTTATACGCATCGAGCTAAATTATTGTTTTGACCTCTACCGGACCCTTAGGCTAAGAGGCACTTTGCCAAATAATATATCTTCCGGGTCAATTGCCTCTTAGACTACTATTGTATTACAGATACTAAAAGTAATACTAAATGCTTTAACATGGTTAGCTACTAAGTCATTATTGGTAATAAAGATAAAAGCAGGAGCAAATTTTGGGTACAATTGTTACCATCGTAACTTTTCACCACTAGCATCTAATTGAGAGTGCATTTTTGTTTTCCAAATTTTTTAAAACTAGCTTAGAAACAGAGTTTAATTCTGACCTGTTATAATAATTTACGGCCGTTTTCAATAATTTCCAGTTACAACTAGAGATAAGTCATTCAAAACAACTAAAACTTAAAAAAAAGGCCAAGTGCGAGTCGGACTCGCCCATGAAGGGTTCCAGCAGCAGCAAGTAACATAATAAAAAATTTATTTTATTTTTATATTTGTGTTGATTGAATGAAAGGTAAATTGCAGTTTGTCAAGTCCCCCGCGACACAGAATTTATTCCTAGTGCGGGAGTTGTCTTTTTAAAAATAAGAAATAAGAATAAATAAGTTTACGATTTATGAAGTATTAAAAAAAAACTACTTACTAGATTTCGTTCAAACCAATTTTCGGTGGAAGTTTACATGGTAATGTACATCAAGTATTTTTTTTTTGTTTTATCATTCTCGTATTTTAGAAGTTACAGGGGGACACACACATTTTACCACTTTTGAAGTGCCTCTCGCGCAAACTATTCAGTTTAGAAAAAAATCATATTAAAAACCTCAATATCATTTTGAAGACCTATCCATAGATAGACACGTATGGGTTTGATGAAAAAAAAAATTTTGAGTTTCAGTTTTAAGTATTGGGACCCCCAAAATTTATGTTTTTTTAATATTGTTATGTGAAATTCTTAATGCGGTTCACATAATACATCTACTTACCAACCTTCAACATTATAGTTCTTATAGTTTCGGAAAAAAGTGACCGTCAGACAACCCTAAAAAATGGTTCTGCGCACCATAAAAGTTTTGAATGAAACACTGAAATAAATAGAAAAAAATGTCTAGACTATCTCCAGTTTTAACTTGAGATAGGTTATTGGAAATTATCGTTAGTTTACATACACTTAGTAAAACAGATTTTGGATTTCCTGTTGACAATCATTTTTTAAGTTGGTCCGAAGGAGTTAAAACCTGGTTGGCAGAGAGTCTTGTGTAGTCTAGAAGAATACTGTAAATTCTCTCATCGCCATAACAAAAACTTTATAATAACTAATACAGTTTTAAGTATATGCTAGACAGTGTTAATTTATTAAAAAAATATTGCAAGGCCAGCCAATAATATCTACAAAATACGTGATGTATAAAATAACAAAATAAATCAAAATAATAACAGTGAAGGAAAACAAAGCCGCTTGAGGTGAAAGTTGCGTGAGTTTTGGAATAACACCACTAGGCTAAACTAGGTGAAATCAGTACTCGATTCATAGTTCAGCTTTGGTTTTAGTTTTAAACCCGAAGGCTTCAATATTCTAAACGAAGTATAATAAGAAAGATCTTAAGGAGTAACTATGTTTTATAACTTTTAGAATATATTAGTAGTGAAGGAATTAAAAATATTTATAATACTTATATTATTATCAGTATGATACTATTCTCTGACAAACACAAAGATAAAGTTTTCTATATTATTTTCTCGTTGAATGTTTACTTATTGAGAATTCACATACTGCAGTTTCCATATTAATTCAGGTTTAAATCGCCACGACCTGTATTATATTGTCAATCATAAATTTAACGGACGCATTAACAATTACTAATATTATTCTTTTTTTAGTTAATGAGGTTATTATTAAATTTAAGCTACTGCTGATAAACTTACGCAGTCGGTGTATAATTTTCATCTTTTTGTGGAAGATTTCGTTTTAACTGTGTAGGATGGCGTTTTGTTTTAAAATACCTAACAATGGATATTACTCTTGTTTTTATTTTAGTGAAGTTCCTTATGGAATTAAAAAAAACAAAAGTAATATTTACTCATATATATCATACATTTACAAGGTAGTAGAGCCACGCTGATTTCAGCATGAACGGGCCGACTCAACCGGGGCGGTACTACCCTCGCACAGAAAATCAACGTAAAATGACAGCCTTCACGCTGTGGTGTTTCATTGGTGAGTGCGAGACCGGAGGCCCAATGATGCAGAAGAATCACTAGGCCGCCATGGTGTGGGTCACCATGCTGCATTGTTGCATTGTATGCATTGGCAGTGAGTATGGTGACCATCACTCTTGGATTCTGCTTATGCTTTCCATCAGGCAGAGTAGAGTCATTTTGGCAGGGTCAAACTTAAAATAAAATACACATCACTAGACATTTTTTTTATTTTCTCCAGAAACATGGTTTTTTATTTGAGCTTAAAGATCCAAACTTCACTCTCACTGTTTTTTTTCTATAAAAGGCCATGACGTATTAGTAAGCATCCCAGTACATACAGAATTTGTCACTTGTAGACGTGCTTAGCGTACTCATCCCAAATTCGTATTTTATTAAAACAATCACACAAAATAAGCTTCAGAAAAAACCTATGCTGAATACTAATGTTCTTTAGATAAGGGAAAACAGTCGGAACATTGCAGATTTTATTGAAAAGGGCTCATATTGTTTCTGACAATCTATTTCAGTGTAGAACACGGTAAAATCATAAATGAAGCCAGTGCCCGCCTCTTCAAAAACATTCAATTCATTCGTCGTTCATCATCATCGCATAAAACACCAGTCAAACATAAAACATTATCAGTCTATCATAGTCCACTGCTGGATATAAGTCTCTCTAATTGCACGCCATTTAGATCACTCCTTGGCATTTCACTGCCAGCTCCTGCCAGACATCTCGCACAAATCACCAAACTTCGATTTTTGAATTAGGTTAAACTTATATTTATTGCACTATTTATTATTTTATCTTCTGTGCATTTGATATTCTTTATTTCATTACTTCTGGCAAAAATATTTGTTAGCATAAATCTTTTTTTTATCGTCTTACCTGGTACGATGATAGATCTATGCGCTCTTCCATCACGGCGTCTTAATTTATATAATAATTGAATGTGCGTAGCACTACCCTTTTTGAGCATGAAATATTCACAAAACGCTTAGTGGCGCGCATCCTCGAACCTGTTTCTAAAGAATACCTATTACACACTGTGAGAGGCAATCCTTCCCTTTGCCTAGAGATTTCTTGCACTCTTGACACCTTCACCCAAAATGATAAAAAGATATAGCGTGTATGTGATGTCAGTAGTTAAAATCACAAAAATGTTCAACATCGATAGTTGTTTGTTTCTTATTTCGATATTTGTTTTCTGCCTCACACAACAAAACTGTGAAATGAGCTGTCGCCTGCGGTATTCCCGGACCAATACGACCTTCAAACCTTCAAGAAAAGAGCGTACTCCTTCTTAAAAGGCCGGCAACGCACTTGTGATGCCTCTGGTGTTTCAGGTGTCCATGGGCGGCGGTAATCACTTATTATCAGGTGATACGTCTGCTCGTTTGCCCCTTATTCAATAAAAAAAAAGAAGTTGTCGTGACGTAGACAGCGCTACAGTACTCCACTGAATGTGTTGAAAGTAAACTGAGAGAAGTAAATGTTGTTTTATTTATATCTCTTAGTTTTCTTTAACTATATTTTGGCCACAATTCTGTATTTTATCCACTTATCCAACAAACTATAGTGTAACTTAAGAAAACAGCAAGGGGCGGGGGTGAGTGCCTGGTGATCTGAGCTACAGAATTACGTCTAATTCAGACACCAGTCCTCTTACAATTGATGTATTTATGTGCTATTTTGTATGGTGATAAAAATAAATATTGCACGGATTGGTGATTGTGAGACGGACGAGACAGTTTGTCGATACTCGAATAGGTTGCCGTAAAAAGCATTGTGTTAGGTGGGACCGTCGCACACTCGCGTTGTGGAATTGTAATGCAGCAAGTATAAGTCATAATATCCATAAATAATTGTAATAAAATCATTGTTCGGTCTCATGCGGTGTGCGTCAGCACAAGACAACTGTCGAAAACCGTCTTGTCGGGGACGATCTCGTCGAAGACCATTTCGGTGTGCGCCCGACCATACTTCTAAAATAAATCCTGGTCTATCTCGCTGATCAAAACTGCATTCTTTAATACAACAGAAGGTCTTACTGCTACTTCCTCTACTGGCTAACTGCTTAGCAAAAAAAATTAAAGGTATTCAATAATCTCTTCGCATATTAAGCAAATGATGCTTAATCTTAAAACGTTATAAATTACCAATTTAATAGTATTATTTTTTTTACTTTAATATAAAATATTTCATACATTATAAAATTTCATAAAAGAACGACTGTTTGAGATAACTATTTTAGGACTACAGATAATATGGTAACACACTTATTATTCCTAAGATTAATTGGGGTCGGCTACTAGTGCAACCGGTTTTACCTGAATATCAGCTTTTCCAGTGAGCGACTGGTATCCGACCGCCACAACCCTGAGGGTTAACTGAATTGGAATTACAATAAGTACTTAAATTAAATAGTAAATTCAAGGGGTCTGTGGGGATCATATCGTCATCTAATTTCATTTAGTATAATATTCAAAAACTTTGAGTAGCTGTATTGAGTAAATGTAATTTAAGAACGTAAAAATTAAAGAGGAATTACATTAAAATTGAATCCCTTCGGGCTTCGCCCTCTTACTTAAAACTGGTTATTCAATCACTAACTTTTACCTTCGACTCCGCTCGAGGGTATGTTGGTTATTATGGTTAAAAGTGCCCTGTGTCATATGTCACAGACAGGCATAGACGAAGTTACTTTCGAATTAATAATATTATGGATAACTTACTTCATATTTTCATTCTTACATAAATAAATAACTGCAAACTCTCCTGTAGACGATCTCCTCCGACGTCACGACGAATACCTTATATTGATTTTGGAAATACATATCAATGTATGAAAAAAATTATATGTAATTTAACTTTAAATTCCCGTATGAAGTAATCCAGTGTATGTTCAAAATATACTGAGAAAAAAAAACAATAATTAAAACTATTTATAAGTAATTGGAAACAAAACGAAACAATAATCAAATTGTCAGCTCTCTGCTCTTCTTGTGACATTTTACATAAGTACATGTTTATCAGGAACTAGCTTTTGCACGCAGCTTCGGTCACGCAGACTTTCATTCCCTGATTTACCCCCTTAGGGGTGGAGTTTAGTAATATCCGTTCTTAGCGGATGTCTACACCTTATAAGGAACCTACCTGACAAATTTCAAGTTTGTAGGTGTTATAGTTTCTGAGATTTCGTGATTAATAAGTGAGTGTTTCGCTTTTATCTATATAGATTTACAATTTTTGATTAAATCATTACCTACTTTTAGCGTTAATTCCAAAGAACAACAACTAATCTTAAGCATGCCGTCTTCGTAACATCACTATCCTTACTTTAACAAATTGCCAAGATATATTAAATATAAATTTCAGAAATAGTAGTAAAGTTGTCAGAGCGCTTTTAATAACACTGTTTATAAATGTAGGTTACAAGAGAACACTTCAAACAGTTATTTTGCTATGCGGAAGCAGGTACATTTAGTACGGGCTTACACGTGAAAGTTTTTCAAAAGAACATACTTTTATTACACTTAAAATAGTTTAAGACTTAAGTTTTATATTTTTTCGTCAGATAAACTTCTTACCAATTTCAACATAGCCAATCTTCTGCTTACTTCTATTGCTGCATGTCCTTTACGCGAAAACTACTCATAAACGTAAAAGAGAAAAATTAAATTATTCCAAAGAATCGCCTAAGTGCTATTTCGAATTTATTTAATGTTTATATAGGTAGGCGCTCATAGCCCAGTTGCACTCAGTGATTAGAAACAATTACCGTGGGTAAGAAACAGCGGCACGGTCAGTATCTGGATTAGTGACCGCTGGTGGCATGATACCATGAGCGTCTCCGTAATTCGGAGGTCACGTTAAGCAGCCAGTCCCGGTTTTTATCATAAGATAACAGTCGTGAAGCTTAGTTGAAGGCCTTTGGGCGGCTTAAGAACATCCAACGGCAAGATTACGTAGCCACAACGTAGTCTTGCCAGTCCCCAACCCGCAGTCCGCCAGCGTGGGGACGTATGGCCTTAACCCTCTCCTCAGAGGAGACTCGAGCCCAGCAGTGGGACATTATGGGTTGTTGATGATAGATACCAGAAAAAAAAAAGTTTGTATTCCAATGCTACGGACACTGCACACTTTGCTCATAAACAAAGCACCACAGATTCAAGCAAGTTTATTCATTTATTACATCATGAAAATTTATATGTATGGACAATATCTTTGCCATTATTAGATAGAGATAACTGTCCTGGCCTGAACTGGCCATCACGACTGTAATATTTATATTACTTACTTTTGTAACAAAAGTAAGTAATAACAAAATGCCAAACTATTAAAACACCCTCGGTAGACCCAATTTATGTAGGCATGTACGAAAAAAAACAATAAAAACATATTATACACCTCTGCAACGTTACTTTATTGAAACTCACCGTGAACGCGCCAAAAAGGAAGGTATATATAAAGAATAGGCACAGCCGAAAAGAAATTAGGTGAGTATATTTCGACATGATTCGACTCCCAAATCGTCGGGCACAATAGAGCTTGGTCTAGTAATTAAGCCAATTACCTCCATTGTACTTAGTAGCCGAAAAGAGGTTCCTTTATTACAGGCTTTATTAGAGAGTAATAATGGACTAATAATAGAAACATTTTTTATTTAATTGTAATGACAAGCATATTTTGTAATGTCATTTAAAAAAACTTTTCGTACCGTATTACCATATTCCTTTATACCATACATTAGTTCGTTTTTTTCTACATTATTCTCGAAATAATACTTTTTTTATTGAGCTTTAAATCAGACAAATTCAAGAAAATATATCATTCTACGGATTCTATGCCTACGCTTACAATTTATTTTTAACGAATGTCGGCTGAGTCAATCCTGAATAAGTGTCCCACAATTCTCACAACAAAGAGCATGTTTGCGAAACTTAACCTAATCAACCGCAACTATCACAAAAAATATCGTCTAGTCTACCTTCAATGAAAATAGAAGAATAGAATATAGAAATAATTGAATGTATACAATTCAGCGTGTACGGTACAAAATCAGCATGATGTCTACATTAAAGTTGCGTGTTTTGAACAGACAACAATGCTTGTTAGATGATCCTTGAAGATAATGAAATCTAACTTGAAAAGCGTAATAGTCATTAGGTGTACGTAAATTTACAACTGGAAGAAAATTAATAACAAATCTTTACCTACTACTATCGTTAAAGATTTTGTTTGTTTGAATGCTCCAATCTTATGTACTCCTGGTTTAAATAGAATAACTATTAATTCTCAAAATACAAAAAAACCCCCCATATAATAACCTGAGTTCCCTTTAAAAAGTAAGAAACACGTTATGCGCTTTCATTTGAGATCCCACTCGATGATATTTTTGCAGACATTCGGTTACTCTTCCCCACTTTCACCCCCATAACTTTTAAACGTCTCAACCGATTTTCATGAAACATGTCTAAGAACACTCGCACGTAACTCACCTTTCACACAAAAAAAAATGAAACTAAAATGAAATCGCTTCATCCGTTCAGGAGCTACGGTGCCACATACAGACAGAAAGACACGTGAAACTTATAACACCCCTCTTTTTGGTCGGGGGTTAAAAATATTAGTCTAGTGTTAGAATCCATTTATCGGGTCTGTTTAACACCAATGAAATGTTCGCGCATGAAGGGTTCCGTATCATTATCTATACATTATTAGACATTTTATTTTATCCTTATTTTAGTTTTATCTGTCCCTATCGATAAATAAATGCACAGTCATCAATCAACGCCATCTATCGAGTGTCGTCGTAACATTTTAAACCCCTTATATTATTTATCATCTTTAGAGGATTCAAAATGAAATAAACTCGTGTCCAACAGATCAGAGATGTTCACTTATTATTTCGTTAGTTCTATTTGAAGTTTTCCAAGTTAGCGCATTTTACAAGCTAGGCTTTTTTTTGATGGGACAAATCTCGCCCACACGGCCACCACTGTAATTCCTGTACACCAAGATCAACAGCAGTGACCCGCGAACAAACCGAGTTATGACACTCGGGCAGTCCCAGGAAAAATGAACTGTCTTGGAACCCGCAACGAAATTAATCAGTAGAAAAACTGGAGCAGTTGGAAATATAAAATATTCACTTCCCTCCTTAGCAAAGTGGGAGACAAAATGAAGTCAAAATAGGCGGACACCTTTTTCAAACCAGGAAGCGCTACGGATAAAATATTATGGGTCCTAAGTGAGCTATATTTGATTTCTATAGTATGTATGGTAGAATCGCCTAAACGCACGAAAATTTTAAGTATGCCGCCCCAAATATCATTTGTAAGCTATTCGGCATTATGTTACGTTCATTGTACCAAAGACTACATTTCCAGAGGATATGATGAGCCGACTGTTCACAGCTAGAATCAGGCGTTAAGCATTGACACAATGGTGAATCGACTAAATTAAATGAGTGTAGTTTGCTCTTTAAGTTGCCGTGGCCTGTAAGAAATTGAGCGACATAGTGATCCACCTCGAGCCATGTCTGCGTCAACCGTTTGTTTCACTTCAGATGGAAAAAACTGGTAAAGGTGATGCCCTTTAGGTGATGATTTTTCGTCCTATCGTTGTTGCCATTCATCCATAAGTTCGTTATAACAAGCTAGACTTCTCTAACTCCTGAACTAACAAAATTAATTATCTAAGCCCTTATAGTTTTCCTTCAAAGTTCATCATATGAACTATCATCATGAATTTTCCCAGATTTTTTGAGGCAGGAGTTTAGCTTTTAGAGGGGGGAGACGCACTATTTTAACAAAAAAGCGCTTTAAAGTTTAATGTCGCGCAAACGGATACCAAAAATCCGTCTTAGCAACATCTCAAGGTTTTTGAAAGAACTATCTAATAATATCCCACACTATGGACTAGACGCGAGAGCAAAAAGCATTACTACTTTAGAGTAGGGGAGGAATCCAAAAAAAATGTGTATAGCACTTTTTAGGGTTTATTATATATATAGAGGGGAAGTTTTATCTGTCTGGAACTGACCATCAGGAAGGTGAGCCGAGGACGGACGGACGGAAAGGCGGGCATGACGAAACTATAAGGTTTCGTAGACGTGAACTACGGAACCCTAAAATCGTTGGAAAAACCAGGAATATTATTCCTTTTGAGAGACACAGACGAGAAAAAGAAAGAGAAGCTTTAAAGCGGTTACACGGGTCAGTTAGACCCGTGTAACCACTTTAAGCTAAAATATTTGTATAAAGCTGAAGTTTTATTTTTATTTGGTTGAACTAATTGCTGGAGCTCCTGGGTCAAATTACAAATATTTTTGTTTTAGATCTCAAGTTAATCACACTAGAACCAATAGGAGTAAATCATCATCCCAAATGAAGTTATGAAGGACAACTATGGTTAGAAATAAACATTTATAGTCTTGTACTTGCAATCATGAAGAATCACTATCAGAAATAAAGGACTGAATTATTTCTGAGGTTAAGTGAAGGTCTGTATAATATAACGGGTGACAAAGGCGCGCTTACCAGCGTCTCATGCCGCCCTGAGTGTAGCCGCGGATGGACGGCACGGGTTTTCCCATCCGCTTCAATGGCCAGCGAGGGGGTGACGCAACCCCCGGTGGGGTGTCGGCCTGTGCAGGTTGTCACACGTAAAAAAAAGCTCTGTCTAATATGATATACAGATCTCACTTCATAATTAGGTCATCAAAAAGGTTATGCTTATTTATTATATTATCCATTTTTCACTAGGCAATTTTGTTTATTAACTTTTATTTATTGTCGATTTTATCAATTTTGTAGAAAATTACTCAATATATGTTAAAACTGTTCTAAGGTTTGCTTTATTCCTAGAGCAATTTTCAATCACGAGTGTTTTAGTTAATTAAACCAGTATGTTACTACTACAGTATGTTATTGAATTTAGGCGTATTTAAAATTGGGGTCATAATAATGTACAATACCTTGAACATTAGATGGATACCCAATTTGAAAAATAATAATAATAAACATTTATTGCCTTCCAAATACATAAAAAAAAAACATCCATGCATAATATATTTTATAAGATGGCAAAGGGTGTAGATTCAGCGGATGTTAAGAGCCTACACAGCAAAGCCATGGTGACTCCTAACGCTGGTTTACAATCCACCTCTTTATCTACACTTTATCGACTTTATTTTCTTGCGGGTACACAAACACACATGTAAAAAAAATACAATAATGTGACAAAAAACAAACAAACTTAATAGTTATAGCCAAGGAAAAGAACATTTAAAGACCACATACACATTATGTTAGATTTCGAACGTCATTATAATGGCAACATTTTTGATTGTCACTTTTTTTCTTGTTTGACGTTTTGAGGTTAACAGATAGTACTATAGAGACGCTTGCCGGCCAAACACGTTTTCGCATTTGATTGTCGGTTTAAGCGAATTGAATTGATATTAAGCTAATTTCCCAAGACTCGGTTTTCGTCGGTCACCGTTATGATTGGTCTGGTTTGGACTCGCGAGTTTTTGTAGGCGCGTTCAAAAGGGCGTGATCCGTGATAGCTAATACGAGTTTATTGTAATTCGAATACCTTGAAAGATATACAGAACTTTGGAGATCGTTTGTGTGAACGTACCAAGACAAAGCAGTGGGGTACCCCGTCAGCAGCGCAGATAACAAGGAAGCCACACAACTCCAGTAAGTGCTTGATGATTTTAGTTTAGATTAAGAACACGGTGAAACCCCGTGGTTCATTTCTCTTGCCAGTGGACTAGTAGCGATTTAATGCCTGTACTAATGGGCCTGCAAGCATTATAACCTTCACATGGTGATCGCTCCATCGGCAAGGGGACTGAACACATTACATGAACTAAATAAATAGTGATATCAAAACAAGAGAACAAAAGTGAGAACAACCAGGCGATTCTTTTTTTTCTATCTTTACTGAGGGAGTGTAAGCAATTGTTCTGTAAATCTTAATATATATATTTCTTGTGTGCGTGTGTATGTGACTGAACTCCTCCTAAACGACTGGACCAATTTTGATGAAATTTTTTGTGTGTGTTCAAGGGGATCTGGGAATGGTTTAGATTCACAAAAACGACTGGACCGATTTTGATGAAATTTTTTGTGTGTGTTCAAGGGGATCTGGGAATGGTTTAGATTCACAAAAACGTAAACGATGTTACGTGGGTCATAAATATGGCGGTACGAAGTTCGCCGGATCAGCTAGTAAATATATATTAAATTTACTTTTGAAAACGTTAAGAGACATAGCCTGTCGCAGAGGTGGCGGGAGATCGTTCCAAATTTTTGCCGAACTATATTTAAAACTTCCTCGATATAAAGTCGTTCGGTGGCATATTGCCATTCTATTTAATGATTTACTACGAGTATTGCGTCCGTGTTGGTCCTTTTCCCACGTGATTTTTTTTTGTAAGTAACTAGGCCTCCCTTTAAAAACGATTTTGTACACCAGTGATGCTAAATGTACCTGTCTGCGCGCTGCCATTTTTAATATACCTTTTTGGTTCAAAAAAGGCGTTACGTGTGCTCGTTTAGGTACATTAAAACAAAACCGTGCACATGCGTTCTGGACACGCTGTATAGCTTTGCTTGTTTTGGCTAATAGTCTTGGGCCGTACACAACGTCACAATAGTTAAAGTGTGAAAGCACCAGTGACTCCACAAACATTAACCGCACATCTTCGCTGAGACAGCTTCGTAACCCATACAAAATTTTCAAGCGATAGAATGCATTACGGATCTTGCTGTTCACATGTTCGGTATACCGTAGTTCGCTGTCCATTAGGAGACCAAGGTTCCTCACAGTACTTACCCTCTCTATGTCTCTGTTACCTGTGCGCTGATAGTCAAAATCGGCGCACAGGTAATTACTCGTTCTCGCTGATTTTTCGTACCCGAAACAATGTATTTAGACTTGTTGGGATTTAGCACTAAATTATTGTTACTTGCCCAGTTCTCCACTGTGTCTAAATCCTTGCTTATAGTCACCACTGCCGTTTCGGTCTCACTTGGAGGAAGATGAAAGTAGGAGACTGATGATTGAACCCTGTGGTGTACCCCTCAACAATCTCCTTATTGAAGATTCCACTTCGTTGACCTGCTCGTCCTCAGTTACTACGTATTGTTTCCTGTTGTTCAGAAATGAGTCAAACCATTTCAAAGTAGATGGGGCTACTCCATAGTAAGCCATCTTCGCTAATAGCAACTGCACATTTATGCAGTCGAAGGCTCTGGAGAAATCTAGCAGAACCAGAATAGTGCTTTTACCAGCATCAACCTCTGTCAGTGTATCATCTGTTATGTGTCCCAATGCTGTATCTGTGCCATGTAGACTACGAAAACCCGACCGAGAAGCCATGTATTCAAGGTATCCACCATATCGTTAATGCTTTCCAGTTTAATTATTGATTCCCACGGTATAACAGACATGTCTGTTGAGAATGCTGCTTCGTTAATAGACCGTAGATCTTGTCTAAATATAAAACGTGGGTTGCGTTTGGGTTTAGTGATTTTAAGTTCTGCAATAATCAAACCGTGAAAACTCAGGTCCGGATAATGATATACATTCACCCTTTTACAAAGCCACTGGCCAGCTTTACTCCTCCGGGCATTGTTACCTCGAGCCACATTTGTTCGAGCGGTGATACAGGATGAGGACGCACACGTGTTCGCATCTCCTTTCTAATGAGAAATCCTACCTCTCCCCCCCGACCACCTCCCCGGCGAGGCTTATGCTTCAATATATAGCCCGGTGCTCCAAATATATGTTTATCTTCCCCCTGTTTGAGCCATGTTTCATTTAGAGCTAATATGTCTGGAGCATATTTTTCCACGGAATACAACAGTTCATTCGTACCTGTATTAAGAGACCTAACGTTTAACAAACCCAGAATTAAACTACTATTTTTAATCCTCACCATTTATAACACAAAAAAAAAATACAACAAGAAACCGGCATCTCTCGGACAGTGCATACTTAAAATTCACTCGTTGTCTTACAATATTAGTAAATTTTGGCACTTGGCACGATAATAACCCCATGTAGTAAACTTCTCTAGATAAAATAGATAAAATAGAAAGATAAAATACTTTTATCTTTTTTTTAAATGGTGAAAAAATCTGTTGCCTGGTTTTTAGCTCTGAGACTTAGTTATTAAAAAGGTGTGTGACGTAAATGAATCAACTAGACTTTATTGTTCTAAAATCTTTGAAGTAACATCTATAATAATCTATATATTATATTTGTTCATATATATATCACTGTTTAAGAACGAAAAAAGTATTGAATACCGCTAGCTGACGTAATCAATAGTCTTTAATTTTTCTTAGACATTTATGTGGTTCATTTTAATTTATTCTTAATTTAAAATAACAGAAGTAGTAAGTAGTATATTACATACAAATATGTATTATTATTTAGATGTCTCTCGAAAATATAGACTTGTAACGTATGTATGAACTAAAAATATATTTGGCAAATTGGTTACTAAGTTTTTGGTTAACTGACTGATCCATCAATCGTCGCCGACTGACGTCAGAAGGAAAGCCAAATGAGCTCCAGTTTCTACGAAAGATATTATAATATATCCATTTTTTGCCAAGTATCGTATTATACGAGTATTACTTATCAAATTTAAATGTGTGTAAATAGGATTTATTACTTTCGATTCCCAACGGATCACAATTTTAAGGATGATATTATTTATATATTTTTTATTTTTTTATGCAATAGGCGGGCAAACGGGCAGACGTATCGCCTGATGGTAAGCGATTACCGCCGCCCATGGACACCTGCAACACCAGAAGCGTCACAAGCGCGTTGCCGGCCTTATGGGGATGGGGGGGAGGTAGGAGTAGGGGATTGGGGTATGGGCCTCCGGTATCCTAATTCACTCGCACTTTCACACCGGTTTTTCTGTGAGGCCGTGATATCACTCCGGTCGAGCCGGCCCATTCATGCCGAAGCGTGGCTCTCCCACGGTATTTTGTATTGTGATGATGATTATTAGATATTATTGAGTTTGAAAAGGAAACCTATGTATTGGATTATCAAAATCATCTAATTATCGATGTTGAGAAATATTTTCGTTTAGCCACTATAATACTAATAAGCAGTTTTTTGTACCGATTACTTACCTTTGTTTAATTATGAAACGTAGCAGTATTTATTTTTAACCGACTTTAAAATAGGAGGAGGTTCTCGTATATATGTTTTTTTTAATGTGTTTTCGCGGATAACTTCGTCGTTTATGAACCGATTTTGATGAATCTATTTTTAATGGAAAGGAGATATCCCAACGGTGGTACCATGATAAGGACACTAAGGTCTGATGATGGCATCCAAAAGAAATCGAGTCGAACCTTGAAGTCGGTTTTTGTTAAAATTTTACTTGTTATTTATTTATTTATGTTATGGAGGACTTACAGCTAACACAATAACATTTGCAATCAAGTAGATAAATAGTGAGCCAATTACGTGTATGAGTAATGAACATGTTCACTATCTCAAAAGTGGTTTCCTGTAGTTAGTTCTTATCAAATAAACTATACTCAGATTATTGGCTTGATTGCCCCGACTCACTGTGTCAAGACAGGAACAGTGAGTTGTTTTAATGCTGTGTTGAAATGATATGCGATCACTTTTCCTAAAAAATATACTTGACTGCGACGAATCTACTACACAATAAAATTGATATTTCTAATCTACACTTCTACATCTACACTATTATATAAAGAGGTAAAGTTTGTGTGTTTGTATATTTGTTAAATTGTAAGGGGTAATCTCGGGATCTACTGAACCGATTTTAAAATCTCTTTTACCAATAGAAGGCTACGTTATTTGGGAGTGACATAGGCTATATGATAACCCGAAAAGTGTAAAGACTTTTTCGTGGTAGCTGAATTTGCAAAGTAAGTCGGAGAAAAAAATGTTTACCGCCCAACGAAGTGGGCACGGGTCAGCTAATTGTTAATAAAGTAATCAAAGATGTATTAGCATCACAATTACATTCAAGTTTGCCGTGAATACAAATTGTATTGTTTCAACATCGCCTTGTTGTTGTATTAATATGAGATCATAGAATTGATAAAAAACCGACTTCAAAAACTAAAAAGTATAAAATAACTTAATTTGTATGTGCTACCTATTCATAGGTTTGAAGTCAGTGCCAAGCCAAATGTAATAGTAGGTACCACACTCGCTTTATTTCGAGACGAACGTCAACGACGTTACCGACGCTTCGGTTGTTTTGTTCAACGCGAAGAGCAGCTATCCCGCTCAAGGTCACGCGCGGCGAGTGCGGTACCTACTATTACATTTTGGCTTGGCACCGACTTCAAACCTATGAATAGGTAGCACATACAAATTAAGTTATTTTATACTTTTTAGTTTTTAAAGTTGGCTTTTTAAACGAAGTTTTTTTTTATTTTTCGCTTTTTAGTCTTTCTCAAGTCGCTAATCATCATTTCATTTAAAATTTAATTATGTGTACAGAATATGAAGGCATGCAGACAATTGCTCACAACTTCTTTTTTGAGGGTTTCCTTCGATTTCCTTAGGATCCCATCATTAGATCCTGATATGGTGGCCATGGGACAACATGGGGAGCATACTCTTTCAAAATCGGTCCACAAATGACGGAGTAATCGATGTACATACATAAAAAATAAAAAAAATAAAAAAACGATGAAATAGAGAACCTCCTCCTTTTGGAAGTCGGTTAAAAAAATAACCTAAACAATACTACAGTAGGAGGTAATACTTTAATTGATGTCTTAAAAAGCTTTACGCCGTAGCCTACGACGTAGAGCTCGAAGCGAAGTATTCTTTTTGCTATCCATTTATTTTTAATGTTCTCATTTGTATATCTGCTGAAGATTATTTATTCAAGTGTGGAGGACATGAATGCGACGTTTAATCTTCAAGATTCACTGTTTTCAAGAAAATGTATTGATTGTGTTCAATCTAGAACATGATTGCATCACCTGCAACATCAATTGTCGCAAGCAGTGCTTGTACCGCACTCGGGACATGCCCTGTCAACAGTTAGGCATGACCGGGATTAAGGCAGCTGCATCGACACAACACACGGATGGCACACATGTAAATAGCCATCCATGTGTACTTAGAGTAAGATTAGTATCTGAGCTATAATTTAGGTTAATAAAATCAGTCATTTTGTCTAATCCGACTATGACTCATTACCCTTACACACCTCTCACTGTAGCCAAGACACTCTTAGCCGTCAGTAGATCGGTCTTGTGAGTCTGCTCGACCGGCAGTGAGAAAACCATCTCCTAAACCCAGCTCCCTTCTCGTCTACGTCTGTTGCCCTAGGTCTCCCGGTAACAGACTTCCCGCACTATCTATATATACCCTCACCGCAGGGTCCGTATATTGGTAGGGATAGGGAATTAGGGATTTAGGTAAGTAGGCGTAGGTTACGTGCAAGTATTGAACGTTTGACTACGGTGCCCGTTCGGTACACGTACTTAGGTTGTAACTTAGATAGGCTTTCGGTGTAACACGTACGAGTGCTGATTGGTGCTCCACGGAACCCGGACCGCACCCGTACAGATTGCTATTAGATTATCTAGATAATAGAATAGTACAATGGGATACCTCGTCTAGTATTCGTAAACTAACTTTCTGAGCTATGTTGTCACTGATATGCTTATTATTATTATTGCCATTTTACCGTAACAATAAGGAGATACTGAGCAAAGCCACTTGCCTCATTGACAGAATAATAAAATTGAAACGTTGAATTGTAATGCCCTTTCGAGCTAGGTACCCATGGCCAGGCTGTCGGAGACCCCTGCCTCGGTACAAATGGTCTAGATCGAACGGAATGATACCGGCGGAATACCCGCTTTAAGCAACTTTTCATTGTTTATCATAGAGTAAGTGAGGTCATCGGAGCCTGAGCTCTCTAAGCCCTGTGACTACTAGGACAGTAATACACTTGTGACTCTTGAATTCCAGGTGTACATAGGCAGTGGAAGCTACGAACCGTCACGTGATTCGTCTACTCGTCTGCCACTGAACTAACACGGTATGGAGGAACGCGTGTCATGACCCTCCACAAAGGGAGAATCCTTCGATCAGGCGAGGTGATCATCCATGGCTGGCTGGGGCCCAACGGTTGATGTAAAGAAATTGCATATGCTAATCAGCACGAGAACTGTCGCGAGTAAGTAACTCTGTACTTTGGTGTATATCCGATAGATGGCGTTGTCACATTTTTTTTGTTGCTGCTGTATGTAGAAGTCACCACATCGGTTCGAATATGACCCTGTCGTATTGAGTAGAGACTGTCATCCCTCTAAAGGGCTCTAAGACGTAATGTCAATAATATCCTGTTTGAGAATATCTAGAATTGCAACTATGTCCAACCTTACCTTTTATCAGTAACTAAAACTGTCTGAATAACTACACCTCAATACCATATTAAAATAAAAAACTTTTACTCACCGTAATTTGTATTTATGCGCATATATTTGTCATTGTCAGTTACAGTACTGCGATATCGTCAGCGGTGTCGGAAACCTTACAACTGAGTTATGACTTTTTGTTGGCTGTTTCTATTTGGAATTCGTTACTATAATTGAAATATCCAAATAGCACGATAGCTTTCGAAGTATGCCAATTTAAAAGAAAAATGATGTAAAAGTTATTAGATGTATATAATATATATATTATTAGATGTGTACACGTTAGTATGTATCGATGAATAATATAAATACATGTAGAAGGTTTGTAATTAATCATTATCTTGGATTATTCTAAACTTATATACACCTCAGACTATCCAAAAAATATTTATATTACTAGCTGTTGGCCGCGGCTCCGCCCGCGTTTATGTCGATTATCGCGGCAAATAGTAGTGTTGGATTTCGAACGTCATTATAATGGCAACATTTTTGATTGTCACTTTTTATCTTGTTTGACGTTTTGACGTTTGAGGTTAATAAAAAAGGACTTGAAAGACGCGCGTTGTGAATGGTAGACGAGTATTGTTTGAAAACCGTATTTCATATTATTTTATATAACCGTATTTGATATTAAGCTAATTGTATTGTCCATCGACCCGGTCTTTAGTGATAAACCGTTTGTGTGAGGTCTGGTTGGACTCGCGAGTTTGTAGGAGCGTTCCGCGATAGCTGAAGCGAGTGAGTTGTAATTTGAATATCCGAGATAGTTGATACGAGTTTATTGTAATTCGAATACCTTGAAAGTTGTACAGCACTTTAGGAGTTCATGATTGTGTGACGACGCAGAGAAGAAACTACCACTACCCAAGAGATCTCTTGGAATGGAACGCCGAGAACAGGACGCCACACAACTCCAGTAAGTGCTTAATGATTTTAGTTTAGATTAAGAACACGGTGACACTGCCGTGGTTTATTCTTCTCGCCAATGAATTAGGTTAGTGATTGAATGTCCTATCTATGGGCCGTAAGACATCTCAAGTATCACAAAGTGATCGCTGCATTGGTGGGAGGAGTGAACAAGTAGCCTATGTGCTATTCTGATGTATAAGCTATATTTCTATAAAGTTTCATCCGCATTTCACGCAAAAACTACTGAACGGATTTGGATGAAAGTTTACAGTAATATAGCTGCAACCATTAGTACCAAATATAGATTCCATCTATGTCTGTATAAAATTTATATTTAAGTGATGTGCAATGAAGTTTTTTAAATAGATATATAGATCGGAAATCATAAATTAATATCTGATAGTAAATGAAATAAAAATCTATGTAAACATTTATATTAAAATAATTGGCCGTCCATGGATTGAAGTAGAAAAGTGGAAATGGAAATAGCTAGCCTATCAGATGTATGTACTATGTATAGTTCGAACTTGTTCTCAGCACCGGCATTTAATTCAATCGGAATAGCCAACAATAATTTTATTAATGTGTAGCCTGTGTTGCAGGTCGAAAATGTTTAAACAGGACTTTACTAACCATAATATATCTATAGCAAACCATTGTACAAGTAGTGTAATATTTTAGAAGACGGTCAATATTTCAATGAATCTGCTAAATCCAAATACACTTTTCACCGTGGGAGAGCCACGCTTCCGCATCAATGGGTCGGCTCAACAGGAGTGATACCACGGCCTCACAGAAAACCGGTGTGAAATAGCGCTTGTGTTGTGTTTCACCGAGTGAGTGAGGATACCGGAGGCACACACCCCAACCCCTCCCCACATCCCTCTCCCCATCCCCCAAAGGCCGGTAACGCACTTGTGACGCCACTGGTGTTCATGGGCGGTGGTAATCGCTTACCATCAGGTGATACGTCTGCTCGTTTGCCCCTTTTTTAAAAAAAAAAAACTAATTCCCTAAAGATAAAGTTAATATAGATACAGTTTCGAAGTCACGATCATCATTGGGAGCATCTTATTTCACAGTTAGCAGCATTAATTTACGAATATATCCAGAGAACAAAACAAAGTACACGGTTTTACGCATCTGGCAACCATCGCTAATCAGTGAGTGAAGTAAGAACCAAATACAGTTACTAAGTTAGAACACTACTTTTGATTAGCTTTCTGTATTACTGTATTACTAAACAACTTTGCAGTAATGTTGCTCGTTAGTATGTATGAAACGAAAATAGTGGTAAAATCGAGTTCGGTTTTTTTATACATGTTAGTCATTAAAGTGATTCTACTCTGCCTGGCGGAAAGCATGAGCAGAACACAAGAGTGGTGGTCACCGTACACATTGTGAATGCAGATAATGCAACATGGAGACCAACACTATAGCGGCGTATTGTAGTGTTTCCGGTCAGTTGTGAAAGGTAAATATTATTAAAATATTCATCATCCTCCTAGCCTTTATTATTCCCAAGATTATTTGGGGTCGGCTCCTAGTTCAACCAGTTTTACCAGAATATCAGTTTTTCCGCGGAGCGACTGGCATCAGACCTCCGCAACCCTAAGGGCGAACTGAATTCGAGGATTGAACTAGTTGTCAGTATATTTAAGAACACTGACTTCCCAATAATGATTGCCATAGATTTTTATGACATGCCGGGACCGACGGCTTTACGTGCTCTCCGAGGCACGGGCGGGCAACACCGCCATCTTCCATGCTCCGGGCTGCTATTAAGAATTTCTTGTAAGAAAACCCAACAGCAGTCTGACCCGGGAATCGAACCCGAGACCTCTTGATCTGCAGTCGCTTACGCTGACCACTAGACCAACGACCAATGTTGTAATAAATAAAACATTATTAAAATATTAATAGTGAAAAAAATGAAAATAATTTTCGGAAAAACGAGCTTCATGACAATGATTGTTACTATTTTCTAAAATAAACTATTATTCAATTATTCCAAAAACAACTTACTAAATATACTTTGACAGTATAAAGTTTATGAAATTTGCTTTTATTACTATTTGTTTTGATTCTAGTAATTAAATTGCAAAGGACCTAGTGATGATGTTCAGTACATTTACCCAATAAAATTTATTTTAAACTTCACACATTTAATGGTCTTTACCAGACTTTCACCGTGGGAATAACATATAGAGTGATACAATGACTTCACTCACACGCTCCTTCCCCTGATTTTAGGGGGAAGGACCCCCACAATAGAAAAGCAACTAAACTATTGAGGGTCAGGTATACATGGTCGGCGGTAGTTACCTATCATCAGGTCACCCATCTGTTCATTTGCTCCTTTTTATCATAAAAAATATTTAAAAGGACACAGAAAATATAATATATATATTTATATATAATAACTTTTTACAAGATATAAAACTGGTCTTAGTGGGGTACTATATATACCATTCTAATAATATTAAACAAAAATAATAAAACGCAACACTTAGAGAGACTTTATTCTTTATAAATTAATTAATTAACGTAAAACGAATAGGCCCTTTTATTGTTTATTTAACTTTCAGTCTCACGTTTAATTCGATTGAACCACTGTGACAGTGATTTTGTCGTTCGTTCTAATCTTGAATGATCGCCGTGATCGTATTGTTATTTCACAGAAATTAGAAAAAAAATGTTAATTCTTATTTTATAATAATACTAGCTTTAACCCGTGGCTTCGCTCGCATTTAATAAAAAGTATTATATGTTACTTTAAATACCTCTAAGAATATGTGTACGAAGTTTCATTACGATCGGTTTGGTAGTTTTCGCATGAAAGCGTAACGAACAGACTTACATTCACATGTATAATTATATTATAGATAAATAGATATAGATGTCGTCTCTATCACTTTGGATTCTACTTAGAATTAATATTACTTTTAGGGTTCCGTACCCAAAGGGTAAAAAGTTCGTTTCAATCTTAATAATTACTAGGCATATAATATTAAATATTATAACCTTTTAATTCAATTGATGATTTTATAAACAAGTAAATAGCTTTTTTTTCATCAGTCTGCCACTTGCTTAGGTATTTACTTACATACTAGTTCATGCCGTATGTTTATTGCTCTTTCTTTTAGAACAAACCCAATTGGACCAGAATATGATACTTACGGTCTTACAGGAGCAAGACCACACACACTGTTTTCAATTTTCTAGTTGTTTTTTTAATGGACTGTAAAAATCCATCGTAAAATTCTAAGACTTTGCTGACTGAAATACACAAATGTGTTTATAACAAAAGTTATTAAGTTTAAATTGAATTTCATATTTACTCTGAGACTGGGTTTAGAATTAATATGTCTAGAGAAAATATTTTCGACGATGTGGACATGTTATAATTTAATTTGAAATGTTTAAAGAGTTTTTGTTACGTATTCTTATGTATTTTGTTAGCTAGTATTACTTCTGGTCCTTGGCAACGGAAAAAGCTTTTTCTCACTGTGCAAAATAACAGGGAGTTTTAAGAAATGATTTTGTTATCTCATGGACAGCGTTTAATTTAAAAAAATAATTTTCAGACAGGAATTCAGATGAATAGTAGAATGAGCAATTCATTCAATCTGACATATCAATGTAACGTAAATTTATTGTTTACGTGTGCGTGAGGTAATTATGTCTACCCTCATCAAAATGGATTTTAGTGATACCATGATCAAACATGAATTCACAACATAAGGAAGGTAAAACACTACTAACTGAGTAATATAATCTTTATGTATGTGTATATCACGCATGACATACCACAAAGGTATAATTATGAGATATAGACAACAAGATGGTGAAAATACAAGCAAAATGTGTCGCTTTTAATATTTCTTTAGTACCTAGGTTGTTCCGAAAATTGATAGCCACAGAATAAATACAAATAAAGTATAATAAACCTCATATTAATTATATTGTGTAATAAAACTCATATTGATTATATTGGAGGATAGCTATATTTTTCCTTCAACAGCAGCGTACACTTTTCACACGTCCGATTTCGATGCTGGTCCCGAGCAAAGAGGCAGAGTCTTCCACCGTCATCCAAAAAAATAATTCGTTCACACTGGTGCTGCCAGTGTAAGAAATAAAATGTCCCAACAATCGATTAAAATAATTCGATTATTTAATAACATTGCTTCAAAACCTAACACTCGACCACCTTGACGTCGTGCATATCCTCATGCACGCAAGCAAGTTAGCTACTAAAACAACCTAACACTCGGCCAACAACGGTAGCAGCATCGAATCCGGGCTCACAATATTTCACGTAATTTCTAGAACATACATTGTTTGCAAACCATCCTTCTCGCAAGAAAATTAAATCACAAATGATAGGGAAGAGAAAAATAAGTAACCATTAGGTATCTAATAGTCACGACTTCAGTGAACCTTCTTTCTCACGTACCATGATGGCGTTACTTGTAAACCTTCCTTCTTACAAGTAATAGTAAACAGTATTCAAAAATCACGATGGTAGTGAACCTTCTTTCTCACAAACCATGGTGACATAACTTGTGAACCCTCCTCACAAGTAACAAATACATAAATAGAATAAAATATATTTCTATAAAAGCATACAACTATAGCGATACGATGAAGCTGTTCTCCTCAGAGGAGTCGGTGGCAAAGAAATATTCTTCATTATCATCAGTTTGCATTACAGCTGTGAACCTATAATTATCATAAATATAACCTAAAAATAAAATAAATAGATATAAAATAATATTATACTTCAATAAATAATAGTAAAAAAAATAATAAGCTTAAAAGAGTGATACAAAAAGAAAAGTAAAAACAAGAATAATGTGGTAATGAAAATGGTGAGTATACTATACATTAATTTACAAACAACAAAAGAACCAAGACTTGAAATAAAATAAACAGGTTAACACTGACAGCAACTCATGATTTGTGTTCCTACTAAAAGTTACATGAAACAGAACGTACGAAAGAGCTCGAAAATTCGATACGTAATCTGACAAGCAGTATCTGTCACGACGTAACAAAAAATTTAAATATACAACAAAAAAGTTAAAAAGTTGAAGGTAACTCTAAAACATAATATGAACAAAAGTAATTAAAATAATATGTAAACACAACAATAGTGATATGAAGTTGTAATGTACGTACATGCAAAGTGATAAGCAGTGGTGTCACACACTAGTATCTCCGCGAACTTTTATCGCTAATGCCTGAGCTCGCATCGAGGTTGCTCTTACTTGCGGAGGTTTTTGGATCTTTTAACATTAATACTTTGAGCTCATCAGTGGACGTTATTTTATATCGGTTGTTATCTCGGACTTAGATAATTATCACGCCGTCCTGCGTCCAGCGAGCTGACATACCGAAGTGTTAACGGGCCATGGTGAATACTTTTTGACGAATTTTAGTTAAGAATTCTCTTACCGCGTAACCGGAACCCTTCAAAGATGTCTTGGACTTCCAGACCGAAGATCTAGCCTCGGCGGTAGTGAATCTCACCAGTATTGGGCGGTGATGTTCCTTAAAGGGAGTCCCAATACGATAGCAGTGCCTTATGTTGACCCGTGAAATATCTTGAAGACCCATATTTTTGTCCATAATATCAAGAAGGGTTACACTGCAGTCGTCTTTAACAGCCTCCGGTATTCCTGGGAAAAGGAGAGATTTGTGTCGACGCCGAGTCTCCAGATCATCAACCAATTTAACACACTCTCCTATTTGTTTCCGGAGAAGACTCAACATGGAAAACATCAGCTTCCGGAATGTTCTGAAGTCCTCCGACACCCGTGCAACTGTCTCTTTGCTGGTTCCACTGGAACGCAGTTGTGCCGCCAACTGAGCCATCCTCTTTAAAAAGCTTTCCTCTAAATTGTTTTGTGCCTCCTGTATTGCAGTCAGTTGAGACGAAGTTATTTATGTAATTCAAATCCAGAAAAAAAATGTTGTGAAGCAATAACTTGTTGTGCTGGCAGGTGGTTAAATTCTCTGGCTTACTTCATGCAAGTAAACAGTGTGACAACTGTACTTACATTAAATCTAAGGTTAGTTGTATTCTTTTATAAAACTATATTAAAGATTTGGTACTTAAATCAATTAAATAACTTTAGAGATTTTTTCTATGTGTGTTGACATTTTTATCACCTACCCGAAAAAATTTTTTTTTTTTATATTCTAACTATTTTTCATTTCACTAATGGAACAGCCCACGCATAGTAGAAAAATGCTCTGCCATTATACGTCTCGAACGATTCAAGAACATCTCACAATTTTATGTTTTTGTTTATAGGGTTTCCTCGAGTATTTGGATAGTTTTGTATTTACAAATGAATCAAATAAAATCTTTCCTTATTTGTTACTTTTAAAGCTTGAGTAAAACATACGCCAATCATTGTACTACTGACGTGATGCATTTCCGTTTCCTTCTTGTGTGTTTTTATTCGTTTTTCATGTTTTGTTCATTTTATTTTTCTTCTTTGCTATTTTAATTACATTTGAATTAAGTTTCACTCTAAATGTCTAGCTGTCTTCTTGAATTCGCTTCTGAAAACCCTAAGCTCAAACAACCGGATTGTGGATTAGTAAGTAAGTTAAGATTTGCAAGTTACATTTGTGAGAAAATTTCTGTCACATGCCACATACTTGTCGCAATTTGTAGGGACGTATCTGCGACAAATTCCTTGACCCAGTTGCTTTGCACTTGACAGTTTGTGATCACGAAATAATATAGAGTCACTGTCGTAAATAACTTTGTAGGCCTTCATAAACACAAAGGACAGCAAAGGGATTAATCTGTCACTCTGTTGTTCTAGAATGAAACAACAAAATTTGATAATTATAATTATTTCCTTTTACATACATTACACCAAGATATACAATTTTAATTCCGGTCAACAATTTACAGTAAAGGTCATACAAGGAAAGAAGCAGGAAAGTCGTAATTGTACAGAAAAATATTCTAATAACAAGAAAAGGTTTAAAAACTATAACCCGACTAGGTAAAAACGTTTGCTAAATTATAGTCTTTATACCCCGGGCCACAATTACGAATCTATTATCACTTTCAGTAGTTTACGCGTTATATTGGAACATACAAACATCATAGTACATAGACTGCAAGAAAAATTATATTATCCTTCCTTCACCACAGTCGAATAAAAAAGAAAATATTTCTCAATATGAATTTAAAAAACAGAATTTAGAAATATTCAACTAATACTTTAGTATTTGACGACAATTGAGACAAATAAAATGTACTTGAGCAGAAGAAAAACAAAAAAACACGTTTTAATGACAGTTCGAAGGAAAAATTTAAAAATAATTTTATTGTTATAGTGAAAAAGTTCTTCGTTCTTTGTCCAAGCAGTACTACTCTGGAATGCGCTCCCGCTCGAAGTGAGGATAGCCACAAACCGTTTAACATTAAAAAAGAAAGTATATAATCTCCTTTTCAATGAAATGGCAGAATCATAATTAAAATCGATTGTAAACCTTAAATTCAAGCTGTAAGTGCATTTTAAATATGTAGATATATATTTCTATATATCATATATATTTTTTAGTATTTATGATGTATGTATTGCATTCGTATATATTTGTTCATAGGTTTTTGTATGCAGTTAACTGTTACCTTTTCGTTTACTGCTTCATATGTAACCTATGTGCACCTATCTTATAAAATTTCTCCACCACCCTAAGTTTGACTGGTAAAGAATGCCGTGGGCATTAAGTCCGCCGATGTACAAAATTGCATAAAGTTTATAATAAATAAATAAATAAAAACGCGTTATGTGCTCGATAAATCAGCTCTCAAAAAGTCGTACGGTACGTCCAAAAATGGTACTAAAGATATGGCACAAAGCACCCCACGCCTTTTTCACATCATCATCTTCCAAGCCTTTATTATTCCCAAGATTATATGGAGTCGACTTCTAGTTCCACCGGTTTTACCTGTATATCAGTTTTTCCACGGAGCGACTGGCATCGGACCTTCGTAACCCTGAGGGTGAACTGAATTCGAGGGTAGAAGTAGTTGTTAGTATATTTGAGGGCACTGACTTCCCAATAACGCAAATATATACGCTATACGCTTTTTTCACAATAATGCTAATATTATCTGTTCATATTTTTTTTGGTGTATTCAGAATTATTTTTCCATTTTTAGTTTGAATTATCATTAAAGTGTGTTTATGGTTTTTTGCAAACTATTTTTGTATTGTGATCAGTTCACAATCAAATTCGAAGAAGTTGTTAACTAACAGATAAACATACAGGTAAAGCTAATAAAAATGTATTAAATAATGTTGATTACTTTATCGTTCACACTTACTTTTCTTTTGTTAGGATTCATGAAACAATTCGTACACTATCATTGCCAACGAACAGTTTACACCCACAAGGCCACAACATTGAAATACAGAATATCTATTCAAATGTAAACAAAAATCCTAAGTGTAACCTTAATGCAGCATTTAATCGAATGGGCACTAAACATAAAGAATTCAGTTATGCTCATAAACGATGAACTCTGAAAACAAGGACTCATTTCAAGATAATGAAAGTCTGTCATAAGTCATCGTTAATTCCACTCTGTGAGCTAACTTAGATAGCTAAATAATTTACTTGTTAGCTCGCAAATATTAAGAAGTACCATCATTTAAATAAACTAAATATATTTAAATCAATAATGAATAAGGTTCGTGGGGTCCGAGTGCTCGCGCTGTGTTTAAACAACTAGCCAAGCAACTGATTGACGCTTCTCGCGACCAGAAGGCCGGCCTTTTTCTAGCACAGAGAATCAGCATTGCCATTCAACGTGGTAATGCTGCCAGTCTTTTGGGAACGCTACCAGTAGGCGAAGATGTGGAGTTATTTTGACGCTTGGATGTAAATATTGTTATTTGTTTTTTATAAATTATGGTTATGTACATAGGTTTCTATATTATGTAATAAATAAATTTGTAATGAATTATGAAACCTACAACCCTAAATACTATTTTAACGATTGCTTGATCTATGTATGTATATAACAGTGAAGCATATTTAATAAAGGCACAAAAATGTATTTCTTAAACTAGTTGTTGCTCGCGGCTCCGCCCGCGTGTATGTCGGTTTTCGCGGCAAATAGTAGCCTATGTGTTATTCTGATGTATAAGCTAAATTACTGTAAAGTTTCATCAAAATCGGTTCAGTAGTTTTTGCGTGAAAGAGTAACAAACATCCATACATCCATCTATCAATCCATACATCCATCCATCCATACATCCATCCATCCATACATTCATCCATCCATACATCCATACTTACAAACTTTCGCGTTTATAATATTATAGTAGGATATGTTTATACGATTATCTCAGGATAATCAAGTGTTTTTTTTTTTTTTTTTTTTTTATGTTTGGCCCGCCAAAATGACTCTACTCTGCCTGATGGAAAGCATAAGCAGAATCCAAGAGTGGTGGTCACCATACTCATTGCGAATGCAGACAATGCAGTATGGAGACCCACACTATGGCGGCCTAGTGATGCTGCTGCATCTTTTAGTCTAGTCAACAAGTATGGTACTTGTTGACTAGACTATTTGGGCCTCCGGTCTCGCACTCACCAACGAAACACGACAGCACGAACGCTGTCATTTTACGTTGATTTTCTGTGCGAGGGTAGTACCGCCCCGGTCGAGCCGGCCCATTCGTGCTGAAATCAGCGGGGCTCTACTACCTTTCAAGTGTGGATAAAATTGATTATCCTAAAGACATGATCAGTCCTGTATTCAGGATTAACATATACTAACATATACTTGAATACTTAGTATCTTGTTCCACATACTAAGAAGTAGGTACACGGTGCACGTGATTTATTTATTTGTTACCTAGATTGCACGGTTAGTCTAGTAGTTTAGGCGATCGTCACGCCGCTTCCTACTGCGCCAAGTGTTGTGGGCTTAAAGCCTACATGGTACAACTTTGGTGTGGTCACATGTACGTGACGCTTTTGTATTTTTCACTTTTTGAGTTCTTAGCATTTTTTAACCTATTGTGTATAATAAAAACAATATATTAATGTACTTAGTGTAAATTATATAATCGACATTAAAGCTTGTTGTCCATCAACAATGTTATGTGTGCATAAATGTACATTGTTAAAATTTCACTAAACCTTCGATTTATTGAATTGAATATTTCTTGAAGCAAACAGAACACTGTAGAGACATACGTGTATGTTAATGGCATTAAGTAATAGCAATTTATTCGTATAAAACTCAATCTCAAAAATTTAAAATTAAGAAAACCCCTTATGCAGCATCAGTTCGAAGTTATCAATTACATTATTGTCATTTAACGATTATACTGGCACGTTTTACAGACATTTGGTTATTCTTCCCCACTTTCACCCCCATAACTTTTAAACGACTCAACCGATTTTCATGAAACATGTCTAAGAACACTCGCACGTAACTCACCTTTCATACAAAAAAAAGGTAAATTGAAATCGTTTCATCCGTTCGCGAGCTATGGTGCCACAGACACACAGACAGACAGACAAACAGACAGACACATCAAACTTTTAACACCCCTCTTTTTGCGTCGGGGGTTGATAACATTTTAATTGAAATACAAGTGGAAATTTTAGTAATAGTAGGTTAGTCATTGATTATACACCAATCCGCTGAAAACATTGTTAACCAAATTTAAATTCAATTTCATTTCAGTTTTTAGTCATCGCGTGGGTAAAATAATATGGTTCATTAAGGTTTATGATTTCAAACTAAATAAATCACGGCTGGAATATAAAATTATAAATGAAATTTAAATTTGTAAGTCGAATAATTATGACTTAAAAACAATGCAATTGAAAAAGAGATAATTACTTGTACTGTGTCAATGTATTATAATCACGTGTTGTTATAAGATACTAGCTGTTGCCCGCGGCTCCGCCCGCGTGTATGTCGGTTATCGCTGCAAATAATGAAGAACCGCTCTACCGATTTTGTGCAAACTTCACATAAACTATCTACTAAATAGTCCGAACAAAGCCTAAACATTTGGTTTGAATAGGTGAGCCCGTTCTTGAGTTATAAAATTACAACGATAAGTTGCATTGATTTTTTGTATATTGACTA
Organism: Diaphora mendica; assembly: GCA_949125395.1. Classification (NCBI taxonomy): domain Eukaryota; kingdom Metazoa; phylum Arthropoda; class Insecta; order Lepidoptera; family Erebidae; genus Diaphora; species Diaphora mendica. The sequence goes on from OX421319.1 coordinate 7,428,719, forward strand.
GCTGATCGGGCAAACGTTGTTTTGCCATAAAAAATGGGGTATAAAAAATAGATGATTCTCAGACCTACCCGATATGCACACCAAATATAATAAAAATCAGTCCAGCCGTTTCAGAGGAGTATGGTAACTAACATTGTGACACGAGAATTTTATATATGTATATATAGTTTGGCCGAGGTCGGAACTGAACTTGAACTGGGAGCAGGCTATTCTCGTAAACGACGATTTTAGTTTCTAAAAATTCTCTACGCTCTAGCTTCTGTCGTCTCCAGATGTTCTGATAAAAACTTTCCTAATTTTAGACGCAGTAAATAACATCTAGGGTCTGTTCACACAGACAGGTGCGAGTTGTACGCTTGGAACTAGCCTGAGCCGACGGCCGCCCCAAGAGCATTGTTTTTAAAGTGGGTGCTCTGTGACGGCAGTATACCGCGATGGGGTAGGGGCGTTGTATACTTTTAAATTAAGTCATGTATTTAGATAGTAGCCGATCTGAGTGATTAGACCCCAAGAGGTCGCTTGATTCGATACCTATGTATTATTAGCTGTGCTCGCTACTTCCCTGGACTACGTCAAACATTTCAAAACCAAAATCAGCTAAATCAGCCAAGCTGTTCTCGAGCTTTAGCGAGACAAACGAACAGCAATTGATTTTTATATATAAGAAGAAGAAGATTGAGTGAAACGAAAAATGTGTACCCTATTTACGAAAATTATGCGAACGAAAGAATATGGAAGACACAGTTAAAATGTATATGGAGTAGGGCTACAGAAGGCTAAAAATTTCAAAAAGTATATACACACATCAAAAGTGTCTAGGGATCAACATATATTTTTGCAATAACTTTTCTCCTGATTGATATTAATTAAAATTTTCTTTAAGGATTCATCAAATAAAGTGTTTTCGTTTGTCACAGTAACGATAAACCAAGTCACCTTTGCATTAATAAAGAAATTTGCCATTTTCCTAATAAAGGGATTTTTGACATTTGAACCACTAACATTAAAGTTCGAAAAAAAGACTGAAATAACAGTTTTCTTTAAAATTTTATTAGGTTACTTAAACAATTAATAATCCGTGTTTCTACCGCGAACACTAACAACACAAGAATCGATTTGGCATACTCAAAATGAGTTCATCCAAATCACGCTGTGGAATGGCCGCCCATGTTCGTTGCAACAACAAAAAAAGGTCTTCTTGCGACTGGATACCCTCCATATTCGGCAGAGCTCTTCTCTGTAGCATATGCCATGCATGCTCAATCGGGTTCAAGTCTGGCGACTGAGCAGGCCAGGGCCAAAGCCACATCTCAATCTCAAGAAATCCGCATAAAAATGCTTGATCCCTAGACACTTTTGATGTGTGTATATAAGTAAGTATGCGCTCAAGAATTTTCGCGAAACTTGTTGATTATTAATAATTCATGTACTTATGATATTAAATACTATATTTAATCCATTTCCGATTCTCAGAATTTTTAATAAGTCATGTCGAGTACACATCACAGAACAAAGTAACTTCTAACATAATTAAATCAAATTGTATTAATGAACGCCAACCGGGGCTTGCTAGCGTTAATTAAACTTCTTCTACATCACAAAGTACAAACAAGATTTAACCTGGTTCATGTATGTATTATACATAGTATCGTATATACCTTTGTACTTATTTTTACAAATTAGTCTGAAGACATCGGTGCACCATCTTATTGAAAATGTATTAAATTTTCACTATGGTTGCTTTCTATCTAGTCGATAGAGTTTATATTGTTTGTAAGCTAATGGAATACAAAGGTCCGTTCCAGAAACAATTTTTAAAAACAAAAAGTCGCGTGAGTTATTTAATCTAAAGCGCGTGACATTTTGCGTTTACATCTCTTTTACACCTAAGAGCTCCCACACATAACTGCGATACGATGCGTCGTGAAGTTCTTGCGGTGCATTCATGCGAGCTCGCAGTTATTTGCGATGCGTTGCAAATTCGCTGTTATGTGTGGGAGCCCTTAGTGAGCATTTTTCTAACAACCTATTTCGTCCGCTGCTAGACAAATGACTTCATACCCTAAGTGCACTTTTTCGGATTTGGATAATTTAATTTTTGCAATGTCTTGAATATATACCAATATTGAATTGAAAAGAATTGAATAGAATATACTTTATTGTCCACCAATCACAAATTAATGCACTTTAGTATTTCAAGATGTGTACAATAGGCGCCATTTTTTCTAAAATCATTTTTTTCCGGCTACCTTTGGATGGACATATTGACAGTAGAAAGAAAGAACGAAATAAGGGGTAGTGTAGGTATTTTAAAGCTAGGGTTGTGTTAAATAAAAAATATAAATACACACACATGCATACATAAACACAATATTTATCCATAAATAAAAAAAATCATTTAGTCATATACGGCTAATGACAGCAATGAGTACTTATAAATGTATGTAAAACCATTTAAACATTTATTTTTGCTACAAAATTGTGCAACATACAATCTAGAACAATCACGTAACAATTATTGCATTGTGCAGCAAAGGCTACCAGCTCAGTTTACGCTGTACTGAAGCACAGCACTGGTTTTCAGCTGGCCCCTGACATTTGCGCCAACAGTTACAGAAATAAGGTAACGCATACAGACAAATTGCCATACAGCAAACATAAAATTTAAGAACAGTTTTGCAAAAACAAAAACAAAAAAATAGGCATTAAAAAAAATGTGACATAAAAACAAAATTATCAAAAACAACCATCAGATCTTAGTGTCTTTATCATTACCACCGTTGGGATATCTCCTTTCCATTAAAAAAATCATCAAAATCGGTTCATAAACGACGAAGTTATCCGCAAACACAAATAAAATAAAAACATATACGGTTAAATTGAGAACCTCCTCCTTGAAGTCGTTTAAAAAAAGTAAGTAGTGATCTTTAATCATATTCTTAAATGCTGTCAGTGTTTGGGCACGTCTAATAAATATCGGCAAAGAGTTTCATAATCTTACAGCCTGTACCGCAAAATATTTATCATAGAATATGGTAGTGTGGCTAGCTCCCATTAGCTCCAAAGATTCCGATGACCTTAAGTATCTTAGATATGTGTAACTGTTACATACAATACAAAACGTAGCTTTAAGTAAGGTGAAGTAAATGGATTAAATAAAATCTATAAAGTACAGACAGTACATATATTTAAGGGAATTCCGTCGAAGTCGAATTGGGCAATTTGCGAAATTCAGACACAATATTATTATGATTATTATTGCGTCAGCCAAATATAAATGTAATATAGAAGTTTTGAAGGCGTTTAGTTTATCAAGTTGCTCCTCATTGATATTGAGATAACTGACATCAGCGTAATCGAGTACAGGAAGGAGCAGGGATTCCGCTAGCGCAATTTTGGGAAACGTGGTGTGAAAGTTATGAAGTCCTCGCAGTGAACCAGCCGATGCAAACACTTTTAGATCTACTAACTTCACATTACTGCTTCGAAATCCTTTACAAACGGGTCCCAATGTCTTTTGAATGATTTAATTTTGGAACGAAGTTCCTTATGGGGCGTTGCGGAGGGGTACCCTTGCCGGCAAAAAACGTCCAGACCGTAAGATTGACACCTCGGTGTCAAAATGGTAGCGTATGAGAATGATGTTATTGAGGTCTCGGGTTCAAATCCCGGGTAGGATCAATTTTTTTTTTTGATTTGCAAATATTTGTTTTGTAGGCGTTTGGATTTTTATATGTATAATATACATGTATTAAAAAAAAAAGGAATATTTATTTATTTAGTGAAGGAAAAATTTAGTATAGCGTAGTAATTTGTACGTTGTATGTAACAAGTATAGAGTAACTCTGGACAGAACTTGTTTCAGTAGAGATTACTAGGTGGCAGCACAAGAGAAAAGTTTAGTTTTATTTTTTATTTTTATCGATAAAAATCATAATAAAAAAGATATACCTGAATAGTTATTTTCTTTATAACTCGCATAGAAATTTTAAATATTTTTATAAATCATTTTAAATAAAATAAAGGTGTTAAGACAATTTTGTGGTTTTTAAAGAGCGTGGACGAAAAATAATCACAAGTTTTAACAAAAAAAAAACCGACTTCAATCTGGCCCAAATTTAAATGGGGCCATTCGGGAAGCACCAGCTTTTAAATAACAAGAATCATCAAAATCGGTTCACCCAGTCCAAAGTAACAAACATAAAAAAAAAAAACACTCGAATTGAGAACCTCCTCCTTTTTGAAGTCGGTTGATTAAGTATAGCGCCAACTGTATTTTTGATGATAAACTTCGTTCCTATCTAGTGTCCGACAACACCACACAACTTTTTTAAACAAGCTTTTTCCCATCGCTTCGCTGGCAAGAAAAATAATTTTCAACAGTTTTTTAGTTTCTACATACCTTTCAGTGAAAGTCCTATGTCCTAGTCTATGAGCTGTTTCAGCTCATAGACTACTACTTTGCCTCGGCGGCGCCGCGGCGTAGTGGTAGCGTATGCGACAGCTGTGCTTGAGGTCTCGGGTTCGATTCCCGGGTCGAACCAAATGTTTGTATGATCTGCAAATATTTGTTTCGGAGTTTGGATATTTGCTATGTATAATATGTATGTTTTTACAAAAATATATATATATGTATTTATATCAGTTGTTTGGTACCCATAACACAAGCTCTGCTTAACTTGGGAATAGGTGGTGTTGTGTGTTAGATGTCCGAAATATTTATTTATTTACTTTTATGATATTTTGACGTAAAAACTACTGAGCGGATTAAGTTGAAACTTTATGGAAATAATGTTTAAACATCAGAATAACACATGGGTTACTATTTACCACGATAACCGAACTACACGCGGTTGGAGCCAATGTCAAAAGCTAGTAATATAATAATATCCTCACACATCACACACTTGGCCGTCTGATTCAAACTAGGCAAAGCCTGTACTACGGTAACCAGACTGCTGATGAACATATTTATTTAAGATAAATTACACCCAGAACAAATGACCGTATTATATACCAGCACATAAAACCAATTACGTAATAGTTTCAAGAATAGCTTTCTCGTGTTATAATGTTGATGGTTAAATCTTAAGGTTCACCTTGAGTTTTTGTTTCTTTTAAGTATTAGGTTCACTTACGTCTGTTTACGCTTTGATTCGAAATATACCCCAAGTTTAACTATAAATACTATACCTTAATATCACCGAAGTGTAAAAAACACTTTTAAGCAAACACCTCCGGGCATTTAAAGGCGAGATTATAATTTTTCTTTGTTTTTTTTATTTGATTTGATTTTTATAATACAACTCCCGCACTAGGAATAAATCCTGTGTCGCGGGGGACTTTACAAACATACATGAAACGGACACAAAGAACACCCAGACTCAGAACAACAATTTGTGGATCACACAAAGTGTTGTCCTATGTGGGATTTGAACCCACGACACTTGGCGAAGTAGGAAACTGCGTGGTGACCGCCAAACCACTAGGCCAAAGATGCAGTCAGTTTTATATCGTTTTTGAGCAGAATTCGAGTCATTGAGTTTTTATTGGAGTTTTAATGTGGGTCTATATTGACTGAATTTTTATAATTTCTTTTTTATCTTCAATCCGTGCCGTCTACCAAAGGCACACGAAACTACTTAAGATAAATCGAACTATGGAGTAAAGGGTAATCCTGTACCGCGATATAGAGTTTCTCATGCCGATGAATATACAAAATCTTCCCAACATCAACCGTTTGGCCACGGGCCACCAGGCATAATCGCTTCGCCTGGAAGGAGGATCCCCCATTTGTGTTGGAGAAACATAAAAACCTGTTTCTCCGTAACGGGTTCATTATTATAGTAATAATAAATATATAATAATAAAAATAATGTTAAACTATAAGACTTAGTCGACCTATTTTTGATATCAATATTTCGTTGCAAGTACAAAAATCACAATATCTAACGCTGATCCCTGATGATAACTAACAAAACATCACTGCCGAAGGGTGTGTAACTCAGAAAAACTAATTTTACCTAAAGTGCACTCTATTTTGTTCAAAAAAATTGAAAATACGATAAACCTACTTCAGAAATATGGTTTCTCACCAAAGGCTTTATAACCAAGTTCGACAACAACAGCTATTCAACTGACAATAGAGAAGACAATGGAGAAGGCTTAGGGGATCAAAGACGATGGAAGATTACCATAAAAGGGTAACGGAGCATCAAATTGTAGTAGATGAATAGATGACACATAAAGTATCAACTATAAACAAAAAGATAGATAGATGATATACATAGGTCTACACTGCACATGTTCCAATTTAAGCCGTATGTTTTTCATCTGTAAAACTGTGATTATAGTATCAGTAGGCGTCTCATAATTGGAATGATGATAATGTCTTAATAAACCTATGCTTAAACAACGTATTCCTCACACAGATTTGTACTAGGTGGGAATCGAAACCACTGCCTCTGGCTTAGCAGTCAGGATCACTAGCTACTGGACTAACAAACTTGTCGTAGATACGTCGTCGTCAACATTCGTTGTCTAAATGTCGCATCTGTTTTTTATTAATTTCTAATCCATGAGAAAGTCCCCGCCCCCAGGAGAGTTTTTGGTTATGATGACTTCTCTATATATTATTCCTCAATGTACTTACTATGTCTTCCAAGTATGATTTAATTACTCGTTTGTGTAATAACGACGTATCACTATGTTTTTTATATATATTTATTTACCAATTCACCAGGATCCGTTTGGTTGTTCGCCGCCTATATAATAAATCAATGGTAAATTAAATGTTCTATTTGGATTTGGTAAACACTGCATTATTAGATATTGTTACGACATTAAATAGAAATCTAAATTAGGACTTTATTTCTTACAAATACTCTTGGATTCTAATTTTGCTTTGTATTATACATAGAAAAGTCATGTAGGTGGCAATTTGCAAATATAAGTTGCTTGTCTTCTTTTTTTAATATAACTTTTATTTGTCATGGTTATATTGTATTTAGTTCTCAATACACACTCAAAATTATCGCCCTGTTCGGATTAATGAGGTGTTCGAATTATGTGTTAGCATCCTCATTTTGTATTTGGTTTATTGTCAAAGGCTCCTGCTAATCAATATTATAAGTGCTTGATAAAAAACATTTGATCTCTTCTTCTGAAAGACCTCTGTTACAAAAAATGTTTAATTGAAGGTCACCTTCAGGGTCAGTCATCCAGATTTTGGCCAGAAGTTTCCTCTGGCTTAAGTAACGACGGCCATAGAAGCTTCCAAGATTTTTCGATCAAATTTGGGGTACTTGTTGCCAACATTGAGCGATATTCTATGAAACAGTGTCGTTTGGATTATCGAGGCATTCGGATTACTGGGGGTTCGGATTATCGAGGCCCTACTGTACTCATTTAAAACAATCAACAACATAAAACATGTTATTCGTATTAAATCTTGCAAATTTACTTCTAGATGATATGTTGACAGAATAATAAGGAATCTTATTTTTAGCCTTTTCCCAGTTTATATGGGGTCGACTTTCCTTATTTTACGACGTACAGACATTCTCTCAAGAGTTGTTGAGTCGGGTAAATTCTCCTTCATCAGGAGCTTGCTTGTTTGATCCTTGCCTTTAACTTTGCCAATACCATTGCATCGTGCAGTGACAGAAAAGGACAGATTTTTTTCACAAATGCTTTAGAGGAAATGTTTAAGACGCTAAACTGAAAAAAAAACGTAGCATCGACTTCAGTACCTCTTCTATTTCTATGTGCATCGGCACACACAGTTGGTTACAAGCTAAAATTCAAAATTTTAAAAACCCCTACTCAAGCACTTAATCGAGTAATCATACGCCAATGATATTTTTGCAGACATTTGGTTATTCAGCACCATAACTTTTAAACGACCCAACCGATTTTCATGAAACATGTCTAAGAACACTCGCACGTAACTCACCTTTCATACAAAAAAAACTAAATTGAAATCGTTTTATTTGTTCGCGAGCTACGGTGCCACAGACAGACAGACACGTTAAACTTATAACACCCCTCTTTTGGCGTCGGGGGTTAAAAACCAAGTTAATGTTTAATGAACATGTACAACCGGAACCGGTTGCGGTACACGGTGCGGTCTCGAAGTTGTTCAAGAATAATTTTACCTCGGGTAGACATTGCAAATGTGTAGAAACAACTTTAAGGACGAGGTGAATAGATTAGTATTCAGTTGGGTTTGGCAGCATGTGGGGAGCTACGTCGAGTTTTCTCGTCTTCGATCGCACATTGCCTTAAGACGAAAGTTAGTCAGTGCGACATACTCGTCATGACGAGATGTGAACACGTAGTTGGTTGGTCCACAAGCTCAAAGTCAGTCAGCGTGCTATGAAAAAGTCAATGCTATGAGATCGTGTCACGAATGAGGTCATTGAGTCCAGCAGTGGACTGCAATAGGCTGATGATGATAACCTAAAGCTTGGTCATACTGGTCCAATATGTCAACGGAGGCCTTCGTAGGCGTCTTTTATCTTTTGGTAGGATTAGAACGACAAGACTTGTTGCGCCTTAATTACCTTTCTGCTAACTTACTATGTATTGTAATAAAAAGGAAACTTATTTTTAACCGACTTCAAAAAAGGAGGAGGTTCTCAATTTGACCGTATCTATGTTTTTTTTTATGTGTGTTCGCGGAGAACTTCGTCGTTTATGAACCGATTTTGATGATTCTTTCTTTAATCGAAAGGAGATATTCCAACGGTGGTACCATGATAGGGACACTAAGATCTAATGATGGCATACAAGAGAAATCGAGTCGAACCTTGAAGTCGGTTTTTGTTTTTGTTATACTTTATTATTTTCATCATTTTACTCAAGTTTTATTTTTTTCATGTGCATAATTTATGATACTTCATTCAAGAATCAATTTGAAATTAACCTGTTAACAATTGAGTCCAATTCTATGAAAATTAAACATTATTTCACATTTTGAGTTTTGCATTTATCACGATACAATTTTCGGAAAAAAAAAGGAAATCATAGAAAAAAATATGACACATTTTTTCTAGGCTTGGGTCTTTCAATTTTAAAGAAAAGGCTACGATTGTCACTTTTAACGAAATAAGGCTCCAAACATTTTCTGGATAATTTTAATATTGTAGCATGTTCTTCAAGCTCATATTTTTAGGGTTCCGTGCCCAGGCAAAAAACGGAACCCTTATAGATTCGTCATGTCTGTCTATCTGTCTGTCCGTCCGTATGTCACAGCCACTTTTTTCCGAAACTATAAGACCTATAATGTTGAAGCTTGATAAGTAGATGTATTCTGTGAACTGCATTAAGATTTTCACACAAAAATAGAAAAAAAAACAATTAATTTTGGGGGACCATACTTAGAACTGAAACTCAAAAAAATTTTTTTGTATCAAACCCATACGTGTCATCCACAGCTATGGATAGGTCTTCGAAAATGATATTGAGGTTTCTAATATCATTTTTTTCTAAACTCAATAGTTTGCGCGAGAGACACTTCCAAAGTGGTAAAATGTGTCCCCCCCCCCCTGTAACTTTTAAAATAAGAGCAGGATAAATCTAAAAAAAATATATGATGTACATTACCATGCAAACTTCCACCGAACATTGGTTTGAACGAAATCTAGGAAGTAGTTTTTTTAATACGTCATAAATCGTAAACTGCAATTTACCTTTTATTCAATCAACACAAATATAAAAAAAAAATGTTACTTGCTGCTGAGGAACCCTTCATGGGCGAGTCGGACTCACACTTGGCCGCTTTTTTTAAATGCTGTCATTACGATATTTTATTTATCATGAAGTAACTGAAACGGCTTTGTTCGTTATAATAGCGGTAGTAATGCATTGTAATGTAATACTTATTTTATTTAAAATTAATTAAGTATCACGAGAAAGAATGAGACCTAAATCTATCATCATCAGTAAACAAGATAAATAGTGACTGAAAATTCTACACGGCTTGGTAATGACCTTGCGCACCTTTGGAGAATTTGCCATTGAATACTAATGAAACGATGTCTCAGCTTTACTAACTCTAAAGTACTTGGAACCTCATTAATCACTGACACGCTAAAATTGACTCTGTTTAGATTGATTATTTGAAACGTTACGTAACGAATAGGTATCTTAATATGTATGGACATTTATTTAGATTTAAATGACATTATATCAAAATATTCTGAAATTAAATACACTGATGTGAACCATTTGATGGCGTCGTACTGCAGTCAGCATAATAAATACCGAATAATTATATTTTAAAATGATGTACGTCAAAAGAACACAATGTATTTATGCCGTTAATTTTGTACGCTAGTATAAAAGTACAGCAATAATAGCACAAGGTAATAAAACAATGATCCTTACATATACCTTACATCCAAACACCTTACTTATTACTTTAATTGTAATAAAAAGGCCTAGTTATTTTGTGTTTACACATTTTTCGCAAAAGTATGTCAAATACACTCCCTGATAGCGAGACGGTATGACAAATCCCTGCAGATTTCCAGCTCCTAAAAAACGCAGGAGCCAAGAGTATCGAGTATGGAGTAAATTAACGTCGACAATACAAACATTAAATATAATTTTTTTTTTTAAGACAACTCCCGCACTAGGAATAAATCCTGTGTCACGGGGGACATTACAAACATACATGAAACGGACACGTGTTGTCCTACGTGGGATTTGAACCCACGACACTTGGCGAAGTAGGAAACGGCGTGATGATCGTTTAACCACTAGGCCAAACGTGCAGTCATTGCATAAATATCTTATCAATGGCATCCAATCCAATGGCGTGCGATGAACAGACAGCAAAAAAAAGACCTCAAAATCCGCTTTGACGATGGCCTGTGTACGGATTAGAATTTCCAAATGAATTAATATATACTAGGAATCCTTAGGCTTTATATCTTAATAACACAAGGCTTCTGGACTTACAAAATTTCTCCGCCTTTTGTCTTTGCAAATATCTAGTTTCTGAAGTAATGTATTATGCGAATATTTAGTTTCTGAAGTAACGAAACAGCCATACATTTTTACTGAGATGTAGAGTTTGTGAAGTTAGGGTTGGTAGAGTTAGGGCTTGTAGGTTCAGAAGCTTGGGACATGAGATGTGATATCTTTTTCACAGGGTAAGCCATAATCAAGCCAGGTTGGATTCCGGGGTCGGACCAAATGTTTGTGTGATCTACAAATATTTGTTTCGGAATCGGGGTGTTTTCTATGTATAATATGTATGCATTTACAAAAAAAATGTATAAATGTATTTATATCAGTTGTCTAGTACCCATAACACAAGCTCTGCTTAGCTTGGGACTAGATGTCAGGAATATTTATTTATTTTTATTTATATGCAGTCGTCTTGGCAACATTTTATGTGAAAATGTTTTTGGTGGGATTTATATATTGTGTATTCCGAACTTCTATGTAAATATCATTATGAAATAATGAATTTCTGAATATTAGTTTTATTTAAACATTGCAAATATTGTATTTTTGCACCGTCCATATATACTTTAATTTCACTTGCAAGTCTATTGGGAGAGAATATCTCAAAACATTAAGACCATCTGTGTTCAATATATGCATAAAATATTAAATAAATAATTAGAGACTGTTAAAGAGAATAATAACTTTCTATTTGGTTCCCAGATGAAACAAAAGCTTAGTAGGAGTGTAAAGAATCCATAAAAGAAATTAATAATTACAAACAACTACAACACGGCAATAATGCAGAAACATCACTAGGCCGGAATGGTGTGGTTCACCATACTGCATTGTTGCACTGTCTGCATTCGTAATGAGTACGCTGTCCACAACTCTTGGATTCTGCTTATGCTTTCCATCAGGCAGAGTAGAGTTACTTTTTGCAGGCCCACATATAAAAAAAACACACACACACACACGAGTAGGCACGGTTGGCCTAGTGGTATAGGCGGTCGCCACGCCGCTTGCCAATTCGCCAAGTGTTATGGGTTCAAATCCTACACGGGACAACACTTTGTGTGATCCACAAATTGTTGTTCTGAGTTTGGGTGTTAATTGTGTCCGTTTCATGTATGTCTGTAAAATCCCCCGCGACACAGGATGTTTATTCATAATGCGGGAGTTGTTTTTTTTTTTAAAGAAAGAAAGATTGTATACGTTACGTCTCTATTGGCACTTACCAGGCTCAAAAACTAGTTTGTCAGCAAGTCAATGTAACTAAAATAGGTTTCTCGTTCGATACAGAGAAACTTAAGTATTCTTCGATAGTAACAGTAAGTAAAACTGTAGCGGACACCACAATTTTCAAAATAATCCTTATCCTCGAATAACCTGATGAAGTTCTGTAGATCTATCATTCAAAATACGGTCGAGCACTGTCTTTATTTGCTCATTTATAAATATAAGTTCCTCGTGATAGACGTACCGGTAATCGGTTTGTTGTTGACCGTTTCTTCACGACTCCTAAAAATGAGTGTTCCTTCAACACAGGATATTACGCTGATGGTTCAATCAACTTCAACCTCCCTACTTCCAATAACGGATATCTCCTGACTTTGCTTTCTGCTCCCTGTAAATTCGTTTCAGCCTAACAAAGTAGGTTCGTATAAATTTGAATATTCAGATCACTTGTAAGGTTTTGCTTTGTTTTGCTAATCAGACATGCGTCAGGAAGCAAATATTTTGTTATGAAGGTAAAAGTTGTATAATCAAGTGACCTAGTTTTTTTCTGGAAGCATATGCGCACAGATATATTTACCTACTAAATTTTAAATCCGATGTCAGAATGCTAAAGCTAGACCACGGAGCAGGCTAGACAACATTGAAGAACGAGTGATTTAATATTTTATAGAGTAATAAAATTTACTTTCAACTTAATCTGTTATCTATAGTTGTAGACGATACCTATTTGCTGATAACTTATTTGTGTTACACAATCAATAGAATACCCTTATGATGAAGTCGATCTATTTTCTTAATATATGCTTAAGTACATAATATGAAATACAGTCATGTAACAATTTCATACCATTCTTTTAAAGCACGTCCAAAACTATGTTACTGGTTAGATAGACTTCAATTTTATATCTTATCCCCAGGCTGTAATACTGTATCATATTATTAGCAATGTTTATGTCCATGCCATATGCGCACAATTTTTGCGATACCAGAAAATGTCAACAAAAATCCGCAAATCCTATTATCCTTGCTGAATAAAAATAAGAATAGCGTTTCTTACTGAATAGGGAGTAAAATGCCGATTCCTTTAGTAGGTATATTTGAATATCTAAATCTACAAATTTGTACTAAAATCTAGTAAAGCATACTGAACGAAGGCCATGACTCCGACAACAACAACTACTCTGCAGCACTTATTCCATTCAATCAAACTTGGCTAATTGCTCAGCGGGCAACGGTCATTTTACTCCACCAGCCATCCAACGATCACGCGATCGCATGATTAGAACCCTTGAACAATATTTTACTGTGGTGAAAAAACCCTGCTAATGGATCTAATAGATTTAGAACAAAATGTTGTATGATACGATCTACCAGCACATAAAACCAATTACGTAATAGTTTCAAGAATAGCTTTCTCGTGTTATAATGTTGATGGTTAAATCTTAAGGTTCACCTTGAGTTTTTGTTTCTTTTAAGTATTAGGTTCACTTACGTCTGTTTACGCTTTGATTCGAAATATACCCCAAGTTTAACTATAAATACTATACCTTAATATCACCGAAGTGTAAAAAACACTTTTAAGCAAACACCTCCGGGCATTTAAAGGCGAGATTATAATTTTTCTTTGTTTTTTTTATTTGATTTGATTTTTATAATACAACTCCCGCACTAGGAATAAATCCTGTGTCGCGGGGGACTTTACAAACATACATGAAACAGACACAAAGAACACCCAGACTCAGAACAACAATTTGTGGATCACACAAAGTGTTGTCCTATGTGGGATTTGAACCCACGACACTTGGCGAAGTAGGAAACTGCGTGGTGACCGCCAAACCACTAGGCCAAAGATGCAGTCAGTTTTATATCGTTTTTGAGCAGAATTGGAGTCATTGAGTTTTTATTGGAGTTTTAATGTGGGTCTATATTGACTGAATTTTTATAATTTCTTTTTTATCTTCAATCCGTGCCGTCTACCAAAGGCACACGAAACTACTTAAGATAAATCGAACTATGGAGTAAAGGGTAATCCTGTACCGCGATATAGAGTTTCTCATGCCGATGAATATACAAAATCTTCCCAACATCAACCATTTGGCCACGGGCCACCAGGCATAATCGCTTCGCCTGGAAGGAGGATCCCCCATTTGTGTTGGAGAAACATAAAAACCTGTTTCTCCGTAACGGGTTCATTATTATAGTAATAATAAATATATAATAATAAAAATAATGTTAAACTATAAGACTTAGTCGACCTATTTTTGATATCAATATTTCGTTGCAAGTACAAAAATCACAATATCTAACGCTGATCCCTGATGATAACTAACAAAACATCACTGCCGAAGGGTGTGTAACTCAGAAAAACTAATTTTACCTAAAGTGCACTCTATTTTGTTCAAAAAAATTGAAAATACGATAAACCTACTTCAGAAATATGGTTTCTCACCAAAGGCTTTATAACCAAGTTCGACAACAACAGCTATTCAACTGACAATAGAGAAGACAATGGAGAAGGCTTAGGGGATCAAAGACGATGGAAGATTACCATAAAAGGGTAACGGAGCATCAAATTGTAGTAGATGAATAGATGACACATAAAGTATCAACTATAAACAAAAAGATAGATAGATGATATACATAGGTCTACACTGCACATGTTCCAATTTAAGCCGTATGTTTTTCATCTGTAAAACTGTGATTATAGTATCAGTAGGCGTCTCATAATTGGAATGATGATAATGTCTTAATAAACCTATGCTTAAACAACTGTACTACTGTAATATTTCATTATTAATACGAAGTAATTTTTACCCATAAATAATCTATTCGCATTTTTCATAATCCATAATTAACTTAGTAGAATATAGGAGCGTAATCAACGTTGATATGAAATTAACCATTTAATCTGGCTGTATTACTGTATCCGCAAAATTACGCTATCATATTGTGTACGTATGATGCTGAAAGGCTATTGTAATTGTTCCGAATGCTATTGTAGCTTTTGTGAACGGCATTGTACGTTTTGAATTCACTTAAATGTAAAGAGAAATGGAGTTGCGTTGCTTTAAAGTTAGATAGGTGTATTGGGTTTACATAACACTTAAATAAATATAATGTGGTAAGAACACAAATCACATAACTTTAAATAATACATTGTCGTCGTCATTATCAGCAGCCTATTGCAGTTCACTGCTAGATATAAGCCTCTCACAAGGCACACCACTGATAAATAATCTATACTAATATTATTAAGCTGAAGAGTTTGTTTGTTTGTTTAAACGCGCCAATCTTAGGAACTGCTGGTCCGATTTAGAAAAATTATTTCAGTGTTAGATAGCCCATTTATCGAGAAAGGCTATAGGCTATATATTATATCATCACGCTAAGACTAAAAGGAGCGGAGCACTAATGAAGACTGTTTCAAAAACGGAGGAAAATTATCACGCTACGGGTAATAGGAGACGCAAACGAGGTTGCGTGGGTCAGCTAGTAGATAATATTTTTCAATTTTACGTCGATTATCATTAAAACATGTTTCAGTTATGTAAATGTAGTATAGAAGTGGTGTAGTAGATGAAGATCATTAGTTTGACTACCTCGTTGGTCTAGCTGTTAGCGCATGGGACTGCCGATCAGGAGATTGCGGGTTTAATGCCCGGGATGGACTGCTGTTAGGTTTTTCTTTCAAGAAATTATTAATAGAAGCCCGGAGTATGGATGATGGCGGTGTTTCCAGCACGTGCCTTGGAGAGCACGTTAAGCCGTCGGTCCTGATTTTTGTGAACACATATGACAATCGTTATTGGTAAGTCAGAGCTCTCAAATATACGGAATACTAGTTCAACCTTCGAATTCAGTTCGCCCTCAGGGTTGCGGAGGTCTGATGCCAGTCGCTCCGTGCAAAAACTGACATATAAATACTTCAGACTTCTAACATAACGAAAAATACACCAAAGTAATGTGATACAAAATATTCTACATGATTAATATTTGATTACTGAAGCCCCAGTCAAATAGAAAAACTTGTGTGTAAAAAACTTTTACTCGAACTACTGAAGTACTTGTACTCAG
This sequence comes from Diaphora mendica, assembly GCA_949125395.1. Lineage (NCBI taxonomy): Eukaryota > Metazoa > Arthropoda > Insecta > Lepidoptera > Erebidae > Diaphora > Diaphora mendica. The sequence continues at coordinate 7,444,988 of OX421319.1, forward strand.
TAACTCAAAATAGATAAATAGACCAATGTCAGTCTTACTCAAGCTGAAAGTTGTTTTACGAACTATCTACTAAATTGGTCTAACTCGGGAATCGATTTTCAAAAAATATTTACATATCTTTTAAAAGACAAACTAAATTTTATTGACCTAACAACATGGCGTTATAAAAATATAAATAATACATACTGCTATGTGTTTTGAGCCCCTACATCGGTAAGTGCCACAATAATTTTCTTTAATGTTAATTATGTGATTTTGTGTTCAATAAGAAACGTCTTATACATTTTTTTCCCTACTTTACTTACTCAGGCCGGGAAGACGAAGTAAGCGCTAGGCGTGGGCGGCGGCGGAGGCGTGGGTACAGCAACATCATCTAAACAGTATTCTGACTCGGGCCTATTGTTGAACTAAGAACCTACAAATACCTATGAAGAATTCAAACAACTGATAACAGCACAATCTAGTATATTTGTAACTAGGTATTTGTTTCACTCAAATGTTCATAAATCGCATGCTTACTGCTTAGAAAACCATCACACCATCCAGTCATCGCTGCGGTACGTTGACGGACGGCGCAAGCGCTGTTTTACACCGTTTCTCTACGAGACCGTGGTATCACTCCGGTCGTGCCGGCCCGTTCTTGCCGCAGCGTGGTTCTTCCACTGCCTGTAGAAACAGTACGTGATATATAATGTAACACAAGCCTGAATATACTTGATTATTTTGTTTATGATTACTTCATTGATATATTCGAAATTATAAAAATATTAATTTTAGGTATAAACAGATCCAATATTGTAAAATAAATAAATAGTATTTCGTAGATTTTCGTACCGAGTAGATATCTCAGACGCTATTTCGAGACTCACTTGTATCTAATCCTTGCCCATTTTGTATTTGCAGGTGTTTATATATACATACTATATCCATGATAAGGTACTCCATAACGAACATCATAAGGCAAACTACCATTCTTGCTATAGATATAACTAGCTGAGCCCCTCGGCTAGTACTATAACTCTTGAACTAAAAAAGTTATCTAAGTCATTATAGTTTTCCTTCAAAGACTTGGACTACCACCATGATTTTTTTCAGATTTATTGAGCAAGGCGTTTAGGTATTAGGGGAACGGCTATTTTAAAAGAAAATGCGCTTTAAAGTTGAATATCTCGCAAAATATTAATTTAATCAAAAAATCGCCTTAGCAATCTAACAATGTTTTTAAAAGACCCATCTAATGACACCCCACACTATGCGAGACGTGAACTACGAAACCCTCAAAAGGATATCAATTTTTTAAGAATCCAGTTTTTATTTTCCCAATAGCTTGGGACTAGATGGCGTTGTGTGTTAGATGTCCGAAATATTTATTTATTTTATATTATATTATTATTATTTATTGTCCTCTCACTCACTCTCATGATCTCAGGTATAAATAGAAATGTATTTTCAGTATGTCAAGTATCCACGTGCTACGTGGGTATTTGAAAGGTCAAGACATAACTTAAAAGCTCTTATTAGTTATTTAAAATTAAAATACAATAAACATATTTAGATTAAATTTTGTATTGCCATGTGATGAGCAAGGTACAACAAAAACTTCCGATTACACCGCAGAGCGCAATAGTTTATAAATTAATCCTGCATCACTATATAGAAATTCTTGTGCCGATTAGCATATTATTCAACTACTCAATGTCCACACATTAATTGTCTAGTCTATATTCAGTCTTGATCGATATTTGGATATTAAGTAATAATTACCTCAATTATAAAATTCCAGTGATAAATTACAGCTTAAACACGGCAGCTATTTCAGTTGGATTATAGGATTACGGGCCAAAGGGTAAAATAGCCCTACGGGTTTCTTTCAATTGAATTCTTAGTGCCATCCAAGTATTTTTATCAACAAGTACTAATAAATATGCGAGTACAAGAGGCCGGATCTTATTTCCTCTTAATAACTTTTTAAATTGTATTTTATTTAATACATTTATATGTACTCTTTTACATATTCATTATTAAAGGGTAGTATTTCCAACTTTATATTGTACTCCTTACGATATTCAATCATATTAATTGCTTTCTGCGCCCTGAGGTATTAAACGCGGATTTTATTGCTTTTAATCAGTATTTCATTGGTTTTTGTTTATATTTGTTCACATATATTTTAAAAAGTTATTAAAAGTGGCCTAAGTTACTCCTTATTACATCAGCTATCTGCCAGTGAAAATCCCCTCAAAATCGAACAAACCGTTCCAGAGATTAGAACAAAGAGACAGACGTGTGTACTTTTATTTGCATTTAGTGAATAGCAGTTAATTTGTAATTACAAACAGACACTTCAATTTAATTTATTTGTATACACATAACGATCAAAGTAACAATGGTATATTCATACGCCTAAGTACATGTCATATTCTGATTAACAATTTTGCATTATATTGTTAAATATCTACATCAAATATGTATTTGTTTTTAACCGACTTCAAAAAGGAGGAGGTTATCAATTCGACTGTTTTTTTTATGTTTGTTACCTCATAACTTTCTATTGGGTGAACCGATTTTCATGATTATTTTATTTGAAAGCTGGTGCTTCCCGTCTGGTCCCATTTCAATTTGGTCTAGTCTAGTCGGTTTTTTTTTGTTAAAATTTGTGATTATTTATAAAAGGGAAAGTAAGTGAGTGACATAATTTAAAAAGTATATTATGTTGTCGCCACATTCGAGGACACAATAACTACCAAGTATCATACGGGTCATTTGAGTGCTGTGCGAAGTTTGAATAACATCTCGTTTACTGTTGTTTAGTGTAGGTATTTGTCTTGTATATTAACATACGCAGTTTGGATAAAAAAAAATAATCTCAAATTATGTACCATACCTACAAAAATTCACTTGAGATAAATTTGCTCAGACGACAAAATCCACACGAAACTTTATAAGCATGGCCTTCTCCAATATTCATAGTGCTTAAAGCTTTATTCCTTTTAAAGTTCGTAAGTTCATTACTATAAAACTGAGTTGAAATAAGTAGGTACATGTAATTCCCAGACAGGCTTATAATACACGTGATAATTATGTTGAATTATAAGAATTTATGAAATAGTGAGTGTTTAATTTTATGAGCAAAGTAATTTGATACGCCTAATCATCACATTTTAAAATTGAGTTGAAATAAGTAGGTACGTGAAATTCCCAGACAGGCTTATAATACACATGATATGTTGAATTATAAGAATTTATGAAATAGTGATGTTTAATTTTATGAGTAAAATAATTTAGTACGCATAATTGTCAGATTTTGAAAATGTATAAGTTATTATTGTTATTTTAAAGGCACAGTTTTGTTGAATCTTGTTTATGGGTTTCAATTTATAAAATATGTTCTTAGGGGTTAGAAATTCTCAATAACCCTTCTTCACAAAAAGCATTAGTTCTAAAATTACAAGTTTGTAGTCCCAGCGGCCCAGGTGTGAGCCTCTACTTCGATGAATCAGTCAGCAAGTCATGGCAAGTAAGCAACAAACGCAACCTGCACGAATACGTTGAGAGTGTCACTAAGGCAGCCTCGTGGAAGCTAGGTATCTTAAAAAAAGGTAAGCCGTTTCTTCTCAAACTCAAACTCAAAAAGATTTTATTAATATAGGCACTTATTTTACAGACACTTATGAATAGTCAATATTTAATATTAATAAATCGAGTGATTCTAGTCGCCAGTTCCAAGTGCAGCCTACCCTTCATGGAGAAGAATCTGGCAAGAAACTCCATTGTTGCTCTCGCCGGGGCATCTGTGTCTTTTTTACAAGACCCAGGTTCGCTCATGCGTGGAGTACTGTTCTCATATTTGCGATGGAGCCGCGCAGTATCTGTTCGACGCTCTCGACCGGTTGCAGCGGCGAGCAATACCTACGCATTGTCGGCAGTCCCGAAGGCACCGAGTCCCTTGAGCCTCTGCAGTTGCGTAGAGATATCACCTCTATGGTAGTCCTTTATCGCCTTTATCATGGAGCATGTTCTGAAAAGCTTTTCTAGCTGGTCCCCCCTTCCCCCTTTCTCTACAGGACAATACGTGCCGGCCTTGGAAGTCACAGCTTTAGAGTAGTAGACATACGCTCTCGTACTCACCGCTTCGGTTCTTCCTTCCTGTGCCGGGCTATCAAACCTTTAACTAACTACCTGCATACGTGTTTCCCTCCGGCACTATGAATCCGGGTCCTTTAAGCGGAGTGCGAAAAAGCATCTCACTAGGCCTCCATAGTGTGGGTCACCATGCTGCACTGTCCCTATCCCTATTCGCATAGAGGATGGTGACCACCACTCCTGGATTCTGCTTATGCTTTCCATCAGACAGAGCAGAGTCATTTTAGCAACTACAACATGAAGACATTTAATAAACACATTAACATTGATTATATTTTAAGCTTCTCGTTGACAAGCTTAGACACATCCATTAATTTCAGGCGCTCACCATACCAAACGCTTCTACTTGTATTGTAGTTAAGAAAATATATTCTAGAGTCCTCACTCGATAATCTCACTTGCAATTTAGAAATGTTGCAGCTTCAGAACAAAATACTTAAATCGATAGGTTCTAGAAATTTTCAAGAAGTCATTGATTATAATATTGAAGTTGTATCAGCAAAAGACATAAAGAAATTCTAGAATATTTTATCTTATATCCTAGATATTTGCAATTTTATCCACGTGACATGATATGAGTATTATAATGATTTTATGAACAGCACTATGTTATGCTTTACTTTGTTATGAGTGTTTTTATGTGCTAAATAAAATTTAACTAAATACCCTGGTTAGTTTAAACTTACAAATTAATTTCGGTAAATAAATCGCGTTGATTTCTTGTAGCGAAACCGGAGACGTTTATGAGCAATTAACGATTAATTCAATACGACGATATTGTACTTAGTCAGCTGATTACATCTCTTACCTCTGCGTCATATAAAGAGGAATTAGATTAACAGATTTATTTTAAACGTCATCATCTTTCTAACCTTTATTATTCCCAAAATTGTTTAAAATCGACTACAGCTTAAACGGTATACCTGAATACTAGTTTTTTCACGGAGAGATTGTTTGATTGGCATCGGATTTCCGCAACCCTGAAATTGAACTGAATTTGAAGGTTGAAATAGTTGTCAGTATATTTGAGGGTACTGAATTCACAATAACGATAGCCATATATGTTCATGACAACCGGGACCGAGGCACAGTCATGAAACACAGCCAAACTTCCAATCTACGGGATGTTAGTAATAATTTCTTGTAAGAATAATCCAACAATATTTTTGGTTCGCCCCGAGTATAGGTCTGATTGACTTGACCTTGTAAAACACCGCAGCCGTCAGTTTCAAACATGGTTCGTTATCTATACATATATTATTACGTGAAACAAAAACTTTGTACGGAAGAGTATGAAATTTGGCACTGTTCAAGTTTAAATAAGGAGTGCAGAAAGTAAAAGGAATTATGATCGGATTTCAACAACTGGGCGACCACTAGTATTATTAAACGTTGAAAATTTTGAATTGAGTGAAACATGGCAGTCTGTAGATTTTATTAAAACGAATGAAGTTAGTTTTTAGTATAATAACTATAATAATAAATAAATATTTCGGACATCTAACACACAACGCCGTTTAGCCCCAAACTAAGCAGAGCTTGTAATAAGGGTATTACACAACTGATATAAATACATAAATACTTTTTTTTTGGAAAAACATACATAATTATACATGGAAAACACCCAACTCCGAAACAAATATTTGCAGATCGTACCAAAATTTGGACCGACCCGGGAATCGAACCCGAGACCTCGAGAACAGTAGTCGCATACGCTATCACTGCGCCACCGAGGCAGTATTTAAGCTAAGCATCTTAACATAAGAATCAAAAATTTTTTATACCATAAAAAGCGAAAAACGGGAAAACGATAGCTTTGACACGATTTGGGAGGCACTTAGCTTTGACTCAAAATCTCGACCCCTATAAGTCCGTCCTTGTCCCAGCTACTCTACTTACATAGATATGATATAAATAAGACCAGAAATGTTCATAGCCCCGAATGTTATTTTTATGTGTAACATAGTCTTGAATTGTATTAAACCTTAATTTGGCAATCAATAGTTATTTGTTATACAAGAGTGCAAAGTTGCTTTTTAACCGCGTGCTCAATTTTGATGACCGAGCAAGCGAATCCTGAGCGTCAGCGAGGGAATCAAAAGAGCACGAGGTGAAAAATCTTTGCACTCGAGTGCAACACGTAACTTTTCATTCCACCTCAGCGACTAAACCCGGAACAATCAGACAGACAGACCGACTGACAGACGGACAATGTAACAGAAATTAAAAAAAAAAAAATTGTATATGTACCGTGTATACATACATACATATGCATTTCGTAAAAAGCGATTATTTTAATATTACAAACAGACATTTCAATTTTATTTATTTGTATGGATGTATAGATAAATTAAGAAAAATTAAAAGATACGTTGCTATAGTTACTTAAGAAAAAAGAAAATGTTGCGGCCAGAACAAATAAAAAAAAACTACACCAAGAAGGTTCCGAGTCTGAGTTTTTAACAAATTAAAAAATATTGTATGATTAATTCGGCACCATGGAGGTGAAGTAAATAGGTTTAATGATGTTTTGAATTCACAAACTTAGTGCACCCGAGCGATGTTCTAAATTCAATTTACTTTATTCTCTAGAGGATAAAAACGGCTTTTACACTCAGATATCGAAGGGCAAAAATACTCTTTACGAGCTGGTGGGATGAAAAAAAATTTTATCATATGAACTTGCACTCAAATTATTTTGTCAATAGACTTAGAAAAGAGAATTCAGAAAAAAAATATTAAAAAATTCTAGGTTCTCGGTTCTCATGGGAAAATGTTGTTGAGTACACTTAACAAAAATCCTTGTTCAAAGAATAACGAGGAGTTTTGAATGTGAAGTGTACTTAACAATATTCATTTAAGGTAGCATAAATAAATAGCCAATATGAAAAGAGTTATTTATTGTAAAGCAGAAAAGTATGAAAATGTGTATTAATACAGAAATTTTCAGTAGTTATGACAATATATAGCTCTGTTTGTGGTGATTAACGAAATCTAGCCTTATTTTATTTTTATTTTTTTATTTATACTTCCTGCATTACAATTGCACGAGGCGCACTTAATGCCACATGGCATTATCTACCAGTCAACCTTGAGTTGGTTCAGTAAGGGACAAGGCAGGTGCATAGTATGTTTGATTTGAAAAAGAGAGAGAAGGGAAAAAAATCTTAATGTATCGGTTTATATAATAATAATATTAATGCTGTATAAAGTACATATATGAATGCACATATTAATATTTAAATATGATAATATATAAATAATGATTATATAAATATTTGATATATAAATGTTATAATAAAATATATAAATTAAAGTTGATAAAAATACAAAAAAAAAATCTGAAGTAACGAGGTCATGACGATATTCCTGTTAGCCGTTTCTTGAGAAGTTCTCGGACTTGGGCTTTAAACTTGTCACGATTTGTTGACATCCTGATCTCGGTTGGGAGCGCATTCCAAAGAAAAATAGATTGCACAGCAAAGGAAGAGTGAACAAGAGAAGAGGTGTGTTTTGGACACAGTAGTGTAAGATTGTTGTTGGAGCGAAGATCTCTGTCATGGTTGGAGCTCAAGGATTTAAGCTGTGAAGTGAGATAAGTGGGAGCTGTAGGGTTATTAAGAAGAAAATAAAGGGTAGTCAACGCACGCAAGCTACGGCGCTGACGAATGGGAAGCCATGACAGCTGGGTTCGATACGAGGTAACATGATCGTACTTGCGAAGATTGAAGATGAACCGAATGCAATTGTTGAGAAGTCGGTCAAGTTTGTTGAGTAGATCTGCATTCAGGTCGAAGTAGCATACATCACCATGATCAATGATTGGGTAGATCAAGGTCTGTACAAGCATGAGCTTGGTAGTATGTGGAAGGAAGTTCTTCAGTCGATACAGTGACCGCAAAGCTCCAGTGACTCTCTGACTTACGTTCGCAATATGTGTTTGCCAGGTGAGGCTGGAATCAATCCATAAGCCAAAATCTTTAACAGCTGAGCGTGTCGTGTCTATTCTACTCATCATTCTGGGGCTACCTACGATTATTGACTGACACTTGGAGACATTGACACTTACGCCGAACCGCTCGGACCAGTTTCTGACAGCCTCTAAATCTTTGTTAACACGATCAATTGCCCCCACCATACTATCGGGGCTGGCCCGAGAATAAATTTGAAGGTCATCTGCATACAAATGATACGCACACTGAAGATCGAGAGTAATGAAATTGACAAACATCGAAAATAAGAGAGGAGATAAGATGCCACCTTGTGGGACGCCAGAAACGAGGTCACACCAATTTGATGACGCTTCATCATCGACGCCGAGGCGGACCGACTGCTGACGCCCCCGAAGATAGGATGAAAACCATTCCAGTGCGTCGGGGGAGACCATGTAGTGAGTGAGGATAGATAATAGGATGTCGTGATTAACTGTGCTGAAGGCGTTAGAGAAGTCAATCAGGACCAGGACAGTGACGTTTGCGTCCTCCACACCATTTCTAATATCACTGGTAATTTTGAGCATGGCAGTGACTGTGCTATGGCCAGGCCTGAATCCTGATTGAAATGAGCTGAGGATATTATTTTGATGGATAAACTAAGAGAGCTGTTTATGAACAGACATCTCCAGCACCTTGGATAGGAAAGGAAGAATTAAATAAATAAATAAATAAATAAATAAATATTTTGGACAACTAACACACAACGCCATCTAGTCCCAAGCTAAGCAGAGCTTGTGTTATGGGTACTAGACAACTGATACAAATACATATATACTTTTTTTTTTTTTGTAAATACATACATATCATACATAGGAAACACCCAAACTCCGAAACAAGTATTTGTAGATCATACAAACATTTGATCCGACCCGGGAATCGAACCCGAGACCTCATGATCACCAGTCGCACACGCCAACCGCGAGACCAACGAGGCAGTCAAGGAGGAGTTAGTCTATTATGGTAACTATCATAATACGACTTACCTCGTCACAACCCACGGCCTTTGATGTTAAATTTTGGATTGTCTTTTTAATCTCATCCGAGGCAACTGGAGAAAATGAAAAGGATTCTATGTTTCGCCGTGGAAGTCCAGCAACATAACCGAGAGTTCGGCTTTTGGTCTCGGATGATATCAAGGGGGATGTAGCGAAATGACGATTCCTTATAATTACATTTAAGGCAGAAAACTGTATTGAAGCCTTTCTTGCAGTAGGCGCAGCGACCGTAATCTTTACCATGCTCTGGGAAGTAATCAACACTGTCGAATCTGACATCATCAGTTGGGATAGTACTAATAGGATCATAACGCTTTTTCTCCTTTGGAACATCTTGCACGTCGGCATCGTCTACTGTCGTCCCTTTTTTGCCAAAGCCTTATAAATTTCAAGTCGAAATTGTTTAAGACGCTTATATTTATTTAGTCCCCGTCTACTGTTGTCTTGCCTGTCTACTATTGGTTAACCATACATTGTTGACACAAATATCAATTAATTAAAAAATTATTGATAGGTTGTACCAGCGTCTGATATTTATTTCAGTGCGATAAAGCGCTAGAAGCATATCTACACCTCCCATATGAGCATTACAATGTTTGAATATGTCAGGGTAATCTACCTGAATCCTTTACTTCTTGATTTTGCAGTATCTTGTTATGTATGCTTTTGTTCGGTCTATTTGTATCAGCGTTCTGCTTACAGCGTTTACGTTGAGTACGTAATACCTGTGGTGTTGAAACGATATCTTGAGGAGACGATTGAGAGGTGCCATTTATTTGATTAAGTATAAACGACGTAGTTACTGAAGGTACATTGGATATCGGAGACAAAATTGGTAAAGGATTACGTGATTACGGACGCTTTTAAAATTTATATTTCTATTCTAAAATTATCTATGAAATTTATTGCACAATAGATGGAAAAGAAAGTGAAATAAATGCCTACTTTTTCCAATAATGTTATTCAAAAGCTGAACAAAATATTATTTTGTTTGAAATGGATACCTTTCATTGCATTTATATAATGGTCTTTTTTCAATTCCAATGACTGAAGATTTTTTTTTGTCTTTAGTACTAATAAGATACACTTTAAATGCAATAGGCATACTAAATTTGTGATTGTTACCAACAGACTTTTTCGGAATTTTCTCTGAGATAGTTTACTTAGATAGATTGCTGAAACTTGAATTATTTTGACCTGTAACTAAAGGTTATTTAAACTTATTTCAGGCACCAGACTCTCACGAAGTTATCTGAGTATTCTTGTAATTTACCTGAAGAAAGTTTTTTGACAGTACCTAAATAAAGAAATTTATTAATTTTATTTTCTCGTAAATATTCTCTCTCCTATCTTTACTTGTACAAATTTTAAAAATCTTATTAATTTTTGTACATAAGACGTCCTTATTAGATGGTTAGCTGAAGCAAAGTCAGAGAGAATTTGCACTGTATTGTATCAAATATGATAAAATAAGCGTCAGTTGGTCATAGTAGTATTAAATTACCGCGCGTGGCTCACGCTTCGGCATGAATGAGCTGGCTCGACCGGAGTGATACCACGGCCTCTCAGGAAACCGGTATGAAACAGCGCTTGCGCTGTGTTTCACCCATTGAGTGAGGATACCGGAGGCCCATATCTCAACCCCCCCTCCCATCCCTCAAAGGCGTCAACGCACTTGTGACGCCTCTGGTGTTGCAGGTGTCCATGGGCGGCGGTAATCACTTACCATCAGGTAATACGTCTTCTCGTTTACACCATATTGTATAAAAAAAAACAAATTTTAACATATTGTAAACTTAATGAGAGAGTTATTTAACAATTGATTAAATACGTAAATACTACATGAAAAATCTACAATTTTTTAGACGAATATTTTGAGTTTTCTATTTATGATTTTCATTTATTTTTAGGACATTATTTAAAAAAAAAAACCTCCTTTCCTACAAGCATAAAGAGACGAATCCTACAACATCCTCAAAGGGTCACAAAAGCTTTGAAGTAAATAGCCTATCAATGGAGGTCGAGGGTAAAAGGTTCAAAAATGGTTCCGTTTGCAATGTATTTGTGTAAATAAATTCCAAACAGTCTCAAAGGACACTCTTAACTGGCCTTGTAACTGCCTGGCTTTATTATATTCCCCTAACACATACATTCTATTATACTGGTAGGTATAGGTACCATATCACTTTCAAAAATTTATTATATAAAATATTTTTAAAAGCTAAAAAAAATATAAATGAATGGCATTTCATTTATTAATGAAATTGGACAATATCAACAACCCATAACGTCCCACTGCTGGCCAAATGCGGGTTGGGGCCTGGCAAGACAATGTTGGGGCTACGTAATCTTGCCGTTGGATGTTTTTAAGCCGCCGAATGGCCTCTAACTAAGCTCCGAATAATGATCAGTAAATAGTTATCTGTGGTAGTTATTTTAGTGCAATTTACCCTGTATTTTTTTAATTAAAAGTTATGTAGATATACCTATATATATAAAAGAGGAAGGTGACTGACTAACTGACATACCCAGAGATCAACGCACAGCCCAAACTGCTGAAGCTAGAATCCTGAAAATTTGCGTGTAGGTTCTTTATATAACGTAAGTGAGCACTAAGAAAGGAATATTTGAATTTTCACCCCTAAGGGGGTAAATCAGGGGATGAAAGTCTGCGTGAGCGAAGCCACGTGTAAAAGCTAGTTATACATAACTTGCAATTTAAAAAAAAAACCTCAGATAACGGTTAATTTATCATTATTCGGAGAGGCGCTCATAGCCCATGATTAGAAACAATCACCAAAATATTATTTTGATAGATATATAATGACTGACTCGGTGGTGCAGTGGTATGGGGGTGCAGTGGGATATACGTTTTTTTTGTAAATACATACATATTATAGATAGAAAACGCCCAAGCTCCGACACAAATATTTGCAGATCATTCAAACATTTGGACTGACCCGGGAATCGAACCCGAGACCTCAAGCACAGCAGTCGCATACGTTACCACTGTGCCACCGAGGCAATATAAGGTAAATATAAGGTAACATAGGAAATTCTCCTAACAACAACATCACACCATAAAACATCGTTGTTTCTTTGATTAAAATACAAAAAAAAATACTGAACGTATCGCATTGGAACCGAAGAAAAAATGCTCAATCATTTGTTTTTATGATACAAAAAAAATAAATATACTAAGACAATAATAATGTATGCGATTTAAGAACATCAGTGTATCAACATAAAATAAGTTGTTAATATTACTGCCTCCTAATTGCTCTTTAAAATTTAAAATACATTAGATTTTAAATATTTAAAGTAACTACCTAGTAATAATTATAGTTGCTAGAAAAACTCTTTTCTACAAATTATTTTCTTGCTTTTGTTTACTTTGTTGGTGAAAAAAAAAGTGTAATTATTCGTGTACGGTGTAAGTCGTAAAATAGTCTCTAAAGCGCCGTTTTGAGACTTAATTTTTTTATCATAGAAAAGCATATAATACCTCAAATTCTCATTAAATAAAATTTATTGAATTCTAAGCAAATTTTCGCTACGTTCCGATAAAGGTTCTCAGAAAATGACTGCCTGGTTGGTCTCGCGGTTGGCGTGTGCGACTGCTGATCATGAGGTCTCGGGTTCGATTCCCGGGTCGGACCAAATGTTTGTATGACCTACAAATATTTGTTTCGGAGTTTGGGTGTTTTCTATGTATAATATGTATGTATTTACAAAATAAAAGTATATTGTGTATTGTATTTATATCAGTTGTCTAGTACCCATAACACAAGCTCTGCTTAGCTTGGAACTAGATAGCGTTGTGTGTTAGATGTCCAAAATATTTATTTATTTATTTATCATAGAAAAGCATATTAAAATTCTCCTAAAATTCTCATAAAATAAAATTTATTGAATTCTAAGGAAATTTTCGCTACGTTCCTATAAAGGTTCTCAGAAAATGGATGATACAATTATTCATCTTAAACAATGTCATAACCAGCTGCCAGCGAGGGTTTCGGGAAACTAAAGGGACAGTTCCTAATGATATTGTTATTCAATGAGTAGTACTTTTAATACATCAGTCTGAATTGCTATTCGTTGATGGATTTAACCTTTTAAGGTATTGCTTTAGAATTGATTGATTACTCACCGGTATTTTATGTCAATATTATTTCTTTATTCTCTAACTTTGAACTAAAATATACTATGTTTGTGGTAAAGTAGCAGGCCACTCACAAAAATTGCGAAAAGGAATTTGATATAACTTGATAAAACTAGCACTGTATTTATTTTTAAAAATGAGATAATCATACAAAACAAAACTGCCAAGGATGTAGTCACTTACTGAGGTGATTCATCTATTTAAACATCTAAGTCGTAAAAAAATTACAGTATTCAACCTATGTATATTACCTTAAATAAAAAAAAAACATGGGCTGGAAATCGATTTGCATGCCCAATACTTTTAATATCGGATTCAACAAATTGACTAAGTTTATCACTTTTAGGCGTAGCAGCGAATCTTTAAAATAACGTTGGCTGCAAGCATGTGGTTTCGGTTAACTTTAAAAGTGTTGGGACCAATATAACTGCTATATGATTCTTATATAAGTACTAGATGGCCACGCAACGTCGTTTGCGTTTCCTATTGCCCGTAGCGTGATAATTTTCCCCCGTTTTTGAAACATTCTTCATTGGTGCTCCGCTCCTATTGGTCTTGATTTTGGTATTGATATATAGCCTATAGCCTCCCTCGATAAATGGGCTATCTAACACTGAAATAATTTTTCAAATTGGACCAGTAGTTCCTGAGATTAGCGCGTTCAAACATACAAACAAACTCTTCAGCTTTATATATTAGTATAGATGTATTTATTATACTCTTTTAAGATCTAATACTCATAATCAACAACACATTTATTTGGATAAAGATTAATATTAGGTATTATGTTGATAAAAACTCTTTGGCAAATAACTCATTATTAGGTACCAACTCTTAGCGTCTTATACTCGTGATAACTTCTTAACGAAATGTCTGATTGGGATAAATCAAAAAGTATTTTACTTCTACATAAATACCCTTGATAACGTAATGCTTAATTTGGAATGGGATTAATATTACGATACACATTTAACGTAGTTTCTTTCTTCAGACGATTTAATATTTTTTTCGAACACAAAAGCGGTTATTGTGACTAAACCATGATAGTTAGATATATGCTCTCGCGGACTTTTTTGTAGATCTTAATGGGACCTACAAACCCGTAATACATTATTTTGTTCCATTGTCAACACTTTTTGCAGCGCACGCAAAAATAGGTTTTCGATTTCACACCTTGGGTTACGAAATAGCAATTTTCTTACGGATCTCTAGTTTTTTTAAAAATAAAATATATCCTATAGCCTTTCTCGATAAATGTACTATCCAGCACTGAAATAATTTTTCAAATCGGACCAGTAGTTCCTGAGATTAACGCGTTCAAACAAACAAACAAACTCTGCAGCTTTATAATATTAGTATAGACTAGCTGACCAGGCAAACGTTGTTTTGCCATAAAAATAAAAAATGAATTTAAGGGTATGAAAAATAGATGTTGGTCGATTCTGACCTACACAATATGCACCAAATTTCATAAAAATCGACCCAACCGTTTCGGAGGAGTATGGTAACTAACATTGTGACACGAGAATTTTATATATAAAATATATATATGTCGGAGTGAGGGTATCCAAATAATAAAAGTGATACAAACATTTGCCACTGTCGAACACTACGGAACACTCTATATAAAGCGGCGCGATCGGCAACAGGACACAGTTTCTCTTCAGATCTCGCGACGACCATATCTATTATTTGATTTGTGATTTATTGTATCTCTGTGTTTTATATTGTGTGTATGAGGCGATATTTATCAGTGGGGGAATTACTAGCCTAGGTGGCGAATTCCACAGGGCATCGCGGAGGGGTGGGCGTTGCCCCAATCCCCTCATGGGGGGTTGCTGATGTTGTTTAAGTTAATTCGTATCCGTTTAGTAGTGATTAGTGTTTGGCTTTGGTCCAGATTGGCTGTATCTGTCATTCATGTTCTCATTTATTCCTGTGTCTCCGACATATAGTATAGATTAATACGCATTTTTTTTTATAAAACTAAGAGAGAGTAAAATACACTATTCTAAAGATGTGTCTTATTAAACTCAGAGTAACTATATCTAGTACTCTGATTCTTAAAAAAGCCAAGGAGTGGAAAGTAATAAATTCATTAAGGTTATCAAGAACATTTACGTCAACAGCACAGCTAAAGTACAACTTGAAAACGTTGGAGATCAATTTAAAATACATAAGGGTGCCACTCTCACCAACAATCTTTAATGCAGTTTTAGAAAATACACACATCAAAAGTGTCTAGGGATCAAGCATTTTTATGCGGATTTCTTGAGATTGAGATGTGGCTTTGGCCCTGGCCTGCTCAGTCGCCAGACTTGAACCCGATTGAGCATGCATGGGATATGCTACAGAGAAGAGCTCTGCCGAATATGGAGGGTATCCAGTCGCAAGAAGACCTTTTTTTGTTGTTGCAACGAACATGGGCGGCCATTCCACAGCGTGATTTGGATGAACTCATTTTGAGTATGCCAAACCGATTCTTGTGTTGTTAGTGTTCGCGGTAGAAACACGGATTATTAATTGTTTAGGTTACCTAATAAAATTTTAAAGAAAACTGTTATTTCAGTCTTTTTTTCGAACTTTAATGTTAGTGGTTCAAATGTCAAAACTCCCTTTATTAGGAAAATGGCAAATTTCTTTATTAATGCAAAGGTGACTTGGTTTATCGTTACTGTGACAAACGAAAACACTTTATTTGATGAATCCTTAAAGAAAATTTTAATTAATATCAATCACTAGAAAAGTTATTGCAAAAATATATGTTGATCCCTAGACACATATGTTGATCCCTAGACACTTTTGATGTGTGTATATTTAGGCCACTCAATTGGAAAACTTTCAGTATTCAAATAAACCGTGGGAGAGCCACGCTTCGGCATGAATGGGCCGGCTCGACCAGAGTGATACCATGACCTCACAGAAAACCGGTGTGAAATAGTGCTTGCGCTGTGTTTCACCGAGTGAGTGAGGATACCGGAGGACCATACCCCAACCCCTCCCCCTATCTCCCCCCCATCCCCCAAAGGCCGGTAACGTACTTGTGACGCCTCTGGTGTTGCGTGTGTCTATGGGCGGCTGTAATCGCTTACCGGTGGTACGTATGCTCGTATGCCGTTTCCATAAAAAAAAAGACGGGGAAAAGCTACACCACCTGAAATTCGCAGATGACTTCATTTTATTTGCAGTAGATGTAATCACACTAAGAACAATGTTACAACAACTAACAGCCGAAAGTAAAAAGGCAGGCTTAACAATGAATATCAATAAAATAAAATTGATGACAAACAAAACTGAAGTCAAATTAAGGTCGACGAAGAAGAGATGGAATACGTTAAAGGTACATTTATCTGGGTCAAGTAATATCTGTGGAAGACTTATCAATTAAAGAAGTAGAAAGACGAATAAATAATACCTGGCAAAGATACTGGTCCCTCAAGGAAATCATGAAAAATAAATCTGTACGCATCTCAGAAAAGAAAACCGTCTACAACACTTGTATACTTCCATGTCTTAACTATGGCTGCCAGACCTGGCCACTAACACAGAAAATTGTGCAGAAACTAGGTGTATGCCAAAGAGGAATGGAAAGAAGTACGCTGAAAAAGAAAATTTGTCACTTCGTAAAGAACATAAGATTAATTAACAATGATCCTTTACATTCCCTTGTTAATAATGTATATGTAAAATAAATGCTTTAGCGAGTATTTTATATAAATCAATCTAAACTATTTTTTTTAAATTAAGTTGACATTATTGGGAAAACCAGCGTTTTACAAGGCATCGTTATATATATACATATTTCAATTTAAGATACTCAAACTACTATTCATTTGTCTTTGCGTAGTACATGAATGACAAGGGTCAAGGCTTACTCAGCGTAAGCATTACTAATTAAAGCATCAGTAATTGCGTTGAATTTACTGTCCAGAACACAAAGGAAGGAATATTACGCACCTTCGTTTTTCATTGGTGTAAACTATAATATTAATTTTGTTGAAGTACATGCAATTATTACATTATTACCGATACAATCACCGAGGGTAAGCAATGACGGCGCTGTTGGCATGTGATTCGAACGTCACGTTAAGCAGTTGGTCCCGGTTGTTATCATAAGATAACAGTCGTGAAGCTTAGTTGGAGGCCTTTGGGTGGTTTAAAAACATCCAACGGTAAGATTACGTAGCCACAACGTTGTCTTACCAGTCCCCAACCCGCACTCGGTCAGCGTGGAGACGTATGGCCTTAACCCTCTCCTGAGAGGAGACCCGAGCCCAGCAGTGGGGCATTATGGGTTGTTGATGATTACATTATTACGATAAATGAGTAGAGCAATAAGGTCTTATTTAAGTTCTACAAAAACTTTAAACAATATGTACTTGAAGTAAGATTGACTATTGAATTAGTAAATAAGAATTTAGTAGAACCACGCTGATTTCAGCACGAACGGACCGGCTCGACCGGGGCGGTACTACCCTTGCACAGAAAATCAACGTAAAATGACAGCGTGCTGTCGTGTTTCGTTGGTGAGTGCGAGACCGGAGGCCCAATGATGCAGAAGCATCACTAGCCCGTCATGGTGTTGGTCACCATGCTGCATTGTTGCATTGTCTGCGTTCGCGGTGAGTATGGTGACCACCACTCTTGGATTCGGCTTATGCTTTCTATCAGGCAGAGTAGAGTCACTTTGGCAGAGTCAAACATAAAAAAAATAGCTATATAGGTACTGGACAACGTTTAAAAGTATAATTATAAGGATAAGAAATGTGTTTTTCGACAACAAAATTTTATGAATTAAAATATTCCGTGGGAGATAGAGTACAGACCGTGAGAGAGCCACGCTTCGGCATGAATGGGCCCGCTCGACCGGAGTGATACCACGGCCTCACAGAAAACCGGTGTGAAATAGTGCTTGCGCTGTGTTTCACCGAGTGAGTGAGGATACCGGAGGCCCATACCCCAACCCCTCCCCCTATATTCCCCCCCGCCCATCCCCCAAAGGCCGGTAACGCACTTGTGAAGCCTCTGGTGTTGCGGGTGTCCATGGGCGGCGGTAATCGCTTACCATCAGGCGATACGTCTGCTCGTTTTCCGGTCTATTCCATAAAATAAATAAAATAAAAATATTCAGTCCTTATTTTGTATCTAAATCAATTATTTGTGGGTTAAATAAGACATTTAAAACTTTGGACAAACCTTTGTAACAATTAATCATGTACAAATTATTATTTTATTCCTAAAAGGAGATTTTGGAAGTAACTGAAAAAAGTTTGATATTGAAATAATGTTTAATATACAAAAAACAGAGTTATAATGAGAACTTAATAAATAATTGATTCATGTCAAAAACTTGAAATATCAACTCGTCTATCAACTCTGAAATAAGATAAAAGCTAACTCATTTAAATGTCTCTGAAATGTATTACGAAACTTTCAAGATATTACATCTAGAGAATTTTATAGCAATACCTATATTTTAACATCAAAGTTTCTTCAACAAGAAGCAATAGTTATTTGGCCTTACAACTGTTTTTATAATTTCAGTTAAGTACTTCTCGTCGACTCTGCACTGGAAAGTAGAGACTATCATATTTTGTTACTTGAATTGAGTTTGCTTGAAATAAAATTAACAATCTTTTTTAAGCTTCACTGGAAAGTTTTCGAGATATGTTACTGTGGAGAAACTTATCCAAACATTACTACATTACACAAAATAAATAAAACATTCTTTTCAATTGCGTCAGTTTCTACCGCTAATGCTAAAACTTTCACTTAAAATAAATACAACTTAAGTCCACAAAAGTGAAAAACGATGTAATTCGATTTTTACCACTAACTTTTATTAACTTAATTTGATTAAAATGTGTATTTTAGTTTATAAAACTTTTAATAGGAATACAACACTCTTAAAACCTAAAATATAGGTAACACTAACTCGGCTTCGCTGGCGTGATGGTTGTTTATTTCTTTGAAAATGATGAAACTTTCTTCGACCGTTCATTCTTTGTTTTACTCCATAGTAGTAGAAATGTTAGCTGCCTCGTTGATCTAGCGACTACCATATGTGACTACCGATTTGTACCGGGTTTGATTCCCGGGTCGGGCCAAAAGTGTTATACGGTTTCTTTACAGTTCTTTATAACAGTCCGGAGTATGGAAGTTTGACGGTGTTTCTCGCCCGTGCTTTGAAGAGCACGCCATCGATTCCGATTGTCATAAATATGTATGGTAATTGTTATTGGGTAATCAGCGCCTTCAAATATCCCAACAACTAGTATTACCTTCGAATTCAGTTGAGACTCAGGGTCTCGGACGTAGAAAAACTGATATTCAGAAAAAACGGTTGAATTAGGAGCTGACTCCATATCAACTTAGGAATATCAGAGGCTAGGCATAAGTTATTTTTTAATAGGGTGCTTACAACGTTAAAAGTATTAGCTACGAATATTTTAAGGTTTATTAGCTATGAAAGTCATAGCACTCAAACTGTGTATATTTTACCAAAAGTCAGTAAATTTAATAAACTAAAAATTTACCAAAGGTCAGTAAATTTTCAGAAGTGTTACGGTTTTATAAATATTGTAATGAATTAAAAATAAACTATTTTTATTTATTAATTACTTACTTTTTCTCTGACAACTTAAGGCTGCGTACACGAACTCAGCGGGAGCGGAGCAGGAGCGTGAGTGGAGCGTGGCGGTGCGCACGCAGATAGCGATGGAATAAAACAGCAATGTCGTGATTTTTCCAAGTTTATTTTATTAATATTTTATATATTAGTTACTAATAAAACATTTCAATCGTCTTTATTACTTGTCATTTTGTTCGCTTGGTTGATGTTATTTTTTATTGTTCTTTCTGTGATCTTCTATAAATGAATGTTTTTTTTTTTTTTTTTTATTTTATGTTTGGCCCGCCAAAATGACTCTACTCTGCCTGATGGAAAGCATAAGCAGAATCCAAGACTGGTGGTCACCATGCTCACTGCGAATGCAGACAATGCAGCATGGCGACCCACACCATGGCGGCCTAGTGATGCTGCTGCATCACTAGGCCGCCATGGTGTTGACTAGACTAATTGGGCCTCCGGTCTCGCACTCACCAACGAAACACGACAGCACGCTGTCATTTTACGTTGATTTTCTGTGCGAGGGTAGTACCGCCCCGGTCGAGCCGGCCCGTTCGTGCTGAAATCAGCGTGGCTCTACTACCTGTTGAGCATAGCAACCTAATAGAATAGAATAAACTTTATTGTACACCAGGTCAAACAGTTTACATAAAATCAACATATCAATGGAATACCATGTACCTGTAATACAATGCGGCCTTATGGCTAAAAAGCAATTTCTTCCTGGCAACCTTGGGATGGAAAAAAAATACGAATTTATTACCTAATACCCCCCTAATTTGTCAATTATAGTAAATTATTGTGTTTGCAGTTACGACTAATCAAGATTTTACTAAAGTCATAAGGCTTGAGCTGTACGATTTTAGAAAAATACATTTAAAATATTTATGATGCTGTTATTTAAGCAGGTATACCAATGAAACAAAATATCATCAAACATTGATTTTACTAATTATTTAAAATCACTAGTTATTTTTTGTGATCTGATATCTATCATCTGTATCAAAATATATTTTACAAGGTATAATTTCTCATAACACAACACTAAACCACTCTAGACTAGAGTCTAAAGTGGTTGCTAGAGAGGTTAGCCCGCTGACTTCGAAAACGCGGCCTTAGGGATATGCAGTGATTAATGTTCTCTTCAAAGACTTTTGAGTTTTACTTTTCTTGGTCAGTTATAAGGGCTTTTTCAAATAAGGGTCAAACGAGGCAACGGTGCCACCTTTCCAGTGCTTCTCCTCCAGAATGAACCGCTTGGACTTCGGTAACCTCCCTAACTTAGGGAAAAGTAAGGAAGGGTGTGATATCACTCCACTTGAGTCAGCTCAATTATAATTTTTTTTTTTTAAATAATTAATAAATATTTCGGACATCTAACACACAACGCCATCTAGTCCCAAGCTAAGCAGAGCTTGTGTTATGGGTACTAGACAACTGATACAAATACATGTATACTTTTTTTTTCTGTAAATACATACATATTATACATAGGAAACACCCAAACTCCAAAACAAATTGCTCTGAATGCATTTCATACATTTTACCCGACTACAGCGAAGCCAAAACGAAGGGTAATATTTTTGGAGTTTATATTATACAATGTTTGTATGTTTCACCATACCTGAATGAGGTGTAAATATTTTATCAGAAGTGTTACTTCTCTGCTTTTCTATTTCGGTCAGCTTTCTTAAACTTTTTTATAGCTTGATGGACTAATTTGAAAGTTATGATTTGGTTTCTTAGATTTGATTGCTAAGTCACAAGTTGACATGTACTTTAACTAAATCTAAATTGCTTTTAACAGTTTATCAGCTTCAAACCTCACTGTATTTATGATGAAACTGTTAGAAAACAGGACTAGTAGTGCAAACTTGAGTTGACATTAATCCCGTTTGGGTGGGACTTGACAGTAAATGCTTAAAGACTGCACTGAAGAGCTTGGCTCGAGTTACTATTCAACTGAATTTGTTTTTGAACAGTCGATGTTGTACTTATTGTACTGACTAATCGTTAAATCTGTATACATTTGAACAACCAATTCTTGTATATAAGTATATACATAACAATTTCGTGAAAATCGCTGAAGCCATTTTAGAGAATCAGATTATATCCATACTAATATTATAAAGCTGAAAAGTTTGTTTGTTTGTTTGAACGTGCTAATCTCAGGAACTGCTGGTCCGACAACTCTTTCAGTGTTAGATAGCCCATTTATTGAGGAAGGCTATATGTTATATATCATTTTTTCTTTTTTCTTTTCTTTTTAAAAATTACGGTTACATTACGCTAAGACCAATAAAAGCGGCGCATCAATGAAAAATGTTACAAAAACGGGGTAAAATTATTACGCTACGGGCAAAAGGGGACGTAAACGACGTCGCGTGGGTCAGTTAGTATTCTAATAGATTTAGTATGCAGGGAGTTTCGGGGGTGATAAATCAATCTAGCTAGGATTCATTTTATAAGCTTTTTATCAACTTGCAATGTATGTATGTATGCTTGTATGTTCGGGGGGAATCTTGCAACTCAATTTTGAAGCAGATATCTTCAACCGATTTTGCTGAAATTTTGCAAGCATATGTATACAATGTGACAATAAAATATTATAATGACATGGAGCTAATCTGATGCTGGAGCTGGATGGTGGCCATAGGAACCCTGTAAAGAAACTTTGCAATCTCATAGAGTTTGGACTCGTTTCATTCGTCTCGAGGCATTCCAGTAATAGCCCGGGAGCCAGGGACAAATTCGGTCAATTATTTCCTCTCGAGCAAAACTTCGTAAAATGCATTAGGAATGTATATTATGAATACTCGTGACCATCAGCTGCGACTCCGTCGGTAGGGCAGGCAGTGGCAGCCTAGCAAACACGCAGAAAAAAATTTTTTTTTAGGCACTTCCTCCCTTTTCAAAACTTGTAGGATTATAGTTTACCTCATATCTTGAAGAAAAAATAAAGTCAGCTGATCATAACATGGTGGATTACACGTCAGCTGGGTACTTGAACATGACAAAACAATTTTTTTTTCAATGATTTCCTCTCATCTAAAAATTTTTTTGGTGATAGTTCATATGCTACTACGAATAAAAAATAATTTCAGCTTGCTCTATCCCAGTGGAAAGTTTGTCAGCTGGCACCTTGAAAGGT
This sequence comes from Diaphora mendica, assembly GCA_949125395.1. Lineage (NCBI taxonomy): Eukaryota > Metazoa > Arthropoda > Insecta > Lepidoptera > Erebidae > Diaphora > Diaphora mendica. The sequence continues at coordinate 7,468,062 of OX421319.1, forward strand.
GTAACGCAGCTTCATCTATCACCTAATGAATCTTATCAGCTGACGACTTTTCCCTTGACTTACAGCTAGCTGATTCTTTTCAATATTTACTAGAGCATGTTAACAATCCTCTTATAAATTTTCATCCCAAAGAAAATCACGTTTCTTAAGTGATTCGGTGGTATACTTGATTTGAGAGATTTGATAACCAATACGAAGTTTGATAATGGAGCAAATTTTGGTATAAGTAAATTAATTAATAGCATAATTTTTCAAGTAACGAACTCCGCAGCGTCTGTCTGTCTGTTCGCGATAAATTTCAAAATCTACTGCACGGATATTGATGCAGTTTTAACCAATAGATAGAGTGATTCTTGAGAAATGATTTCGTATTTAAATTGTTATTTTTTTTTAAATATTGGCTTACATATAACTATTTGTGTTGTATTATACTGCATCATATTAATGTCGCCCGCTCATAATGCAGTGAGATTCACAAGTGTTTATTCCTTTAAAAAAATAATAAATCCTACTTCGTGTGGGACTTTACAAACATTCACGATTGGCTGTGTAGGAAGCACAGTATCATGACCAGCTAGATTATTAGCTTTTCGTATTGTAAATACATAAGCTACACTTACTTAAATTATCTTCGTTAAATATATAATTTGATTTGATACTGACCATCGTTTTTTTTAAAAAGACGCACTAAGGACGCGTTAGCAATTTTAATTATATACTAGCTGACCCGGCAAACTTTGTATCGCCTTATTTATTTACGTAAATATATTGTAAACTATCGAACAACACCTTTTTTTATTTTCTTCTATACAAATCTTGTCCTGACAATGACAATAACAAATAACTGAAAGTTATGGGCATTTTTGTGATTCATTTTTATTTATTAACCGACTTCAAAAAAGAAGGAAGTTCTCAATTCGACCGTATTTATGGTTTTTTTTTCTTTATTGCATCCAAGAGACATCGATCGACTTGGTCGTTCTTGGAATCGGTTTTATATTTTGTTAAAATTTTATTTGTATAGATAGATTGAACCGTTACCATCACAGAAATATATCAGGATAGAAGATGACGAACATACTCTTGCCTATAATTCCTGTGTGATAAAAACAGCAAGTTACATCCCCTCAAACGCGCACGATTGGTCAATGCGTGAGCGCCGACTAGTGAAGTATCACACTTTCTTGTTTATGTAACGAAGTAAATTTGTTTATTTATATCGTTTCTTACACAAATCTTATTTTAAATAGACAGTTTAATCTTGGGATAATGAAATGTTTGTTTAGGTAGTTTACAAAAATACTATAATAAAGTACCTTAAGAAGAAAAGAAGATTGGACATCATTGTGCTTGAAACAGCATATACTTATTCAATATTTGACGTTTGGAAAAAGTGAACCGCATATTTCTTAAATAGTGAAATCTCATATCAACATATACTTCGGTAATTTTAATCCGCAATCTAGCTACAATGTGGAAAGGCTTATGTATCTAGCTTCAATCTGTAAAACGAGAATTACTTTAAGAAACTTGATGTCCTCTCGGATGAAAATGTATAAGACGATTTTTAACATGCTCTAGTAAATATTGAAAAAAATCAGCTAGCTGTAAGTCAAGGGAAAAGTCGTCAGCTGATAAGATTCAGTAGATGATAGATGCTGCCGCGTTACACTTTTCAAGGGGCCAGCTGACAAACTTTCCACTGGGATAGAGAAAGCTGACATGAGTTTTTACTCGTTGTAGCATATAAACTACCACCAGAAAAAATTGTAGATGAGAGGAAAACATTGAAAAAAATTTTTTTTTTGTCATGTTCAAGTGCCTAGCTGACGTATAATCCACCATGTTATGATCAGCTGACTTTATTTTTCCTTCAAGATATGAGGTAAACTATAATCCTACAAGTTTTGAAACGGGAGGAAGTGACTAAACAAAAATTTTTTTTCTGCGTGTATGCTAGGCTGCCACTGCCTGCCCCACCGACGGAGTCGCAGCTGACGATCACGAGTATTCATAATATACATTCCTTATGCCTTTTACGAATTTTCGATTGGGAGGGACTTGGTCATGAAAATGTGTCACTGGTTCCTGGTCCATAAAAGCTTGTTTTTAAAAAGCTTTTTAATTAAAATTATTTAGAAATAGGTTATCTAGGTTCTGTTCTTTAATTCTAGTTACTTCAAAATTAATTAAATTTATAGTTCTTACATGCAATCATTTATGTATTACAATCTGAAAATGGGTGATAATTTGAAACAAATTACTGTAATTATAAAACCATTATATAAATACTCTTGGTCGGCGGCAATATAAAATTAGTAATCATATTCACTATACCAAATTTGAAGTGGAATATTTTGCTTTTGATTGCCTTTCAATGAATAACTCATCGGGATTAAACTAGAATAAAGTGAGTTCATGGCCTAAAAATACGATTTTTTTAAATACTAATATTTCAACGTTGTTCTGTTTTGTTGAAATTTCACAACTTCACATAAAATTTATAGTATTTTAACAATAAATCTATTATCTTATTATTATTTTTGACTGCACGTTTGACCTAGTGGTATAAGTGGCCGCCACGCCGCTTCCTATTGCGCCAAGTGTTGTGGGTTCAAATCCTACATGGGACAACACTTTGTGTGATCCACAAATTGGTGTTCTGACTCTGGATGTTCTTTGTGTCTGTTTCATGTATGTTTGTAAAGTCTCCCGCGACACAGGATGTATATTCCTAAAGCGGGAGATGTCTTCTTAAAAAAAAAGTAGTTTTAAGTTTAAAGCATAAGCTAAGAATTTGTTTGAAAGTTGATTAAAGGGAATCTATCTCCGTTCGCAACGTCATTTACAAGACTTTTTGAAAAAAAATATTGAATTTTGAAGAAACATAAAATGCTAAAACATATTTTGTGTTACCTTAAAATAAAATCACCTTAAAACATCGTCATGAGTTGCACTATAATGAAATATTAAGGTAATAACATCAGGCTCCATTTCAATTACCAAATCTTGATGTCGGACCAGTTATTTTCTTAATAGTTTTCCATTAATGCTAACAGTCACGCAACCATACACAAAAATAGTTTTCAAATACAAGTTTGACGTAATTATAATTGTTTCAACACACTTAAATATGCGATCAACGACAAAAAGCTTTAAGTAATTATTATTTTTCTACTTAATTCGTTCTCTGTAAGACATGAAACAGTAGGTATACAGTATCAAACAGTAATGAAACCATAACTACTTAACATAGTTGGTAGAATAATTGCTTAGTAAATGTAGTATTTCTTACTAAAGTGAAAAATTTGTACGTAATAAAGTTATTTTACGTATTTGCTTTGAAGAAATATATGCGTATAAATAACTAGCTTTTGTCCGCAGCTCTGCCCATATGTTAATCGGTTATCGCGGTAAAGAATAGCCTATGACCTTCTCTTCTGCCCTGAAGAATTAAAATTTATCCATGCCAAATTTCACTAAAATCGGTTTAGCCATGAAAGCATGGACAGAGAGATAAAATTACCTTTGAATTTATATTATTAGCATGGTTCTAGATATACACATGCATCCTATTTTATCCGATTTACATATTCTATGAATAAAACTAAATTTTTATAACTATTCATTTGTACCACTCTCTACTGTATATGGATGAATTAATCTCACTAAATTACCGATTGAAGTATATTATATAATATGTGTAGTTAATACATTTTAATTATTTAAAATACCTTTTATATACTTTTAACTGCCTCTGTGGCGCAGTGGTAGCGTGTGCGACTGCTGTGCAGGAGGTCTCGAGTTCGATTCCCGGGTCGGACCAAATGTTTGTATTATCTGCAAATATTTGTTTCGGAGTTTGGGTGTTTTCTATGTATAATATGTATGTATTTACAACAAAAAAAAAAGTATATATGTATTTATATCAGATGTCTAGTACCCATAACACAAGCTCTGCTTAGCTTGGGACTAGATGGCGTTGTGTGTTAAATGTCCGAAATATTTATTTATATTATTATACATATATTTCGACATTAAATATCCAAAAGTAAACTCAATTCCAGTATCATAATTAATATTTATAGTAGGAGTACCTAACTGAAACTAGTGTAGTTTCAACAAGTATTATTATTATAATATACACACATCAAAAGTGTCTAGGGATCAAGCATTTTTATGCGGATTTCTTGAGATTGAGATGTGGCTTTGGCCCTGGCCTGCTCAGTCGCCAGACTTGAACTCGATTGAGCATGCATGGGATATGCTACAGAGAAGAGCTCTGCCGAATATGTAGGGTATCCAGTCGCAAGAAGACCTTTTTTTGTTGTTGCAACGAACATGGGCGGCCATTCCACAGCGTGTTTGGATAAACTCATTTTGAGTATGCCAAACCGATGTTCTTGTGTTGTTAGTGTTCGCGGTAGAAACACGGATTATTAATTGTTTAAGTTACCTAATAAAATTTTAAAGAAAACTGTTATTTCAGTCTTTTTTTCGAACTTTAATGTTAGTGGTTCAAATGTCAAAAATCCTTTTATTAGGAAAATGGCAAATTTCTTTATTAATGCAAAGGTGACTTGGTTTATCGTTACTGTGACAAACGAAAACACTTTATTTGATGAATCCTTAAAGAAAATTTTAATTAATATCAATCAGGAGAAAAGTTATTGCAAAAATATATGTTGATCCCTAGACACATATGTTGATCCCTAGACACTTTTGATGTGTGTATATTATTTAACAGCCACATTGTCTTACGAATTGCGTGGTACGTTTTTCCGGTCATAAGAGCGTAGGACCGGGATAACGTACCACGCAATTCGTAGGACAATGTTTTTGTTTTAGCAGGGATAAAAAGCTTATGCTTTTTGTCCCTACTACCCCTGTTAGCTACCACAATCGAAAATTAGCTTGATAGTAGTAGTATTAACTTGTAAAATATGTTCCGGGGATCACGGACTAAATACAAATACTTAAAGCAAAAACTTTGTACCCCTTTTTACGAAAATTATGCGAACGACAAAGTTAAAAATTTGACACATTTAAAGTTTAGGTGAAGGAGGTGCAAAAATCTAAAAAAAAAAGAATGAAATGAATTATTGTGATCGAATAACGACCACTGGGCGACTACTAATACGCAGTAATACCGTGTCAAATTGATGTAAAATAAAATGAAAATGTATTGTAAAAATTGTATGTATTTGACGTATATATTTGTACCTACCTACTGTCTAATTGTCTATACACATGTACATACATAGTTTGCCACTGAATAAAATTAAAAATTGCAAATTTCTACAATTATTTATCTGGAGTATAAAGCGCATGCTATTGATAAGCATAAAAAGAACTCTTAAATGTTTAAACTCAACAGTAAGTATGGGAAGTACCTAATATCTTATCCTTGTTTACCTCGTTAATCTAATATTACCAAGAAAAAAAAATTAATGCCTATGTCACCCGGACTTTTATAATGAATCTATTGACACCTCATTTATTATAATCACTTGAGTAGTTTAGCCGCTGTGGTAGAACATACAAACATCCATAGACTGCCAAAACTTCGGGCGACGATAAAATATCAAACAAAATGATAAAAGAAGCTTGTAAACTTTCGGGTGATACGGTTTTAACAGTTTTTAAACGTTGCATTGCGGAAGGAGTATTTCCTAGTGTTTGGCGGTGCGGTAATATTTGAATAATACCAAAAAGCGGCGATAAGCCGCCGGACGATCCTAAATCCTATCGACCCATAACACTGTTACCATCGCTGGGAAAGCTTTTAGAGCGTCTTGTAGTACCACGACTTCTACCGGGTGGAGTTAAATTTCATGATAGACAATTCGGCTTTACGTTGGGAAAATCGACAACTGATGCGGTTATATCTGTAAGGAAAACTGTCACCGAGTCAAGTTTTCAATACGTTTTAGGCATCTTCTTAGATATATCTGGCGCCTTTGACAATGCGTGGTGGCCCATGCTATTGCTAAAATTAAAATTAAGAGGTTGCTTTAAAAATATTTATTCCCTTATCTCCTCGTACTTCTTACAAGGTACTACTAAATTGAGACTTGGGCATCATTCTGTGTCGAAGGCGCTTACGATGGGGTGTCCTCAAGGGTCAGTGCTAGGACCATACTTGTGGAACATAGGCTTCGACGATTTTCTGGCAATGCCTGTGCCGTCCGGATGTACCCTGAATGCGTACGCGGACGACGGTTTGTTATTGATAGAGTCGGATACTAGAACGGGGCTTGAGAGGCTGGCCAGTGAATGTTTGGACTTAATATCTCGGTGGGGTGGGCGTAATCGGTTGACGTTTGCACCAAACAAAACCTTCCAGCTACTTCTGAAAGGTAGCCTCAAATCACCGCCTTGTATTAAATTTGAAAATATTACTATTAAAAATAAAACCTCGGTTTGTTATTTAGGATTGGTTTTAGAAAGAAATTTTTCATTTATTGAACATATTAGAACAGTTAATGAAAAGTCTAAAAAGAGTTTCTTTGCACTGACGAGGATATCAACTGCGACATGGGGTCTGTCATATAATACACTAAAGATCATATATGGAGCTACTTATTTGGGTTCTATTTGCTATGGTGCTCCTGTATGGGCAGATAGGGCGACTGTAGGTGCTGTCCGTCGCAAACTGTTACAAGGCCAACGACCTGCATTGATTTTCTTGTGCAAGGCATATAGGACGGTTAGCACTGAGGCTTTACCGGTGTTGGCAGGTGTTCTTCCGGTCGATCTCGAGGTGCAAAGACGTGCAGCCATGTACTATTCCACACTACAAAACATGGAATGCGATTTTTTGGGCATACGAGACCGCGGTAAAATCATAAGATTGTTTCAACAAAAAACCAATGTCTATAACGACCTCTTGGATGAATGGCAGAAACGATGGGACGAATCATGTAAGGGGCGCCACCTTTACCAGTTCTTTCCATCTGTTCGCGAAAGGTTGTCAAGGACATGGCTCGAGATCACTGTGTCGCTCAATTTCTTACAGGCCACGGTAACTTTAAGAGCAAACTATACTCATTTAAATTAGTCGATTCACCATTGTGTCAATACTCAACACCTGATTCTAGCTGTGAACAGTCGGCTCATCATATCCTCTGGGAATGTAGTCTTTGGTACAATGAACGTAACATGATGCTAAATAGCTTACAAATGACGTCTGGGGTAGTATATTATGGGGATCTTGTGTCAACTGCGGTGAATTTCCGTGCGTTTAAGCGATTCTGCCATACATACTATAGAAATCAAATATAGCTCACTTAGGACCCATAATATTTTTATCCATGGTGCTTCCCGGTTTGAAAAAGGCGTCTGACTATTTTGACTCCATTTTGTCTCCCGCTTTGCTAAGGAGGGAAGTGGACTTATTATATTTCCAACTCCTCCAGTTTTCTTCTGATTAATTTCGTTGCGGGTTCCAAGACAGTTAAATTTTTCCTGGGACTTCCCGAGTGTCATAACTCGGTGTTTTCGTGGGTCACCGCTGTTGATCCTGGTGTACAGGAGTTACAGTGGTGGGCGTGTGGGCGGGATTAGTCCCATAAAGAAGACTGCCAAAACTATAACCCTTCCTTTTGACTTCGCCTGCCGTAGTCGGGTAAAAAGTGAATCTGCGGTGTTTTCGGTGTCTTTTTACGAGGCAGAAGACCAAATAGCCGAGTGATTTTTATTCACTGAAAATTTTCGGCTTTTGTAGGATGGCCAGGTAGCATACAAGGAATATATGAAATAACCGTTGATTAAGCTGTCCATGAATGTAGCTAAAGCAAAGCCAACAAGATATTGTTAATCTGAAATATAAAGGGTCTCTCAATAAGAGAGCATTTCTTCATTTTAAAATAAAAACACATTTTTTTAGAGAGTTGTGATTTTTATTGGAGAGTGTGATTGTGATTCACCTGTTCCGATTAAGTATGGAACAAAATATCCATCAAATGGCCCACGGCTGTGATGAGATCCGTTACATGTTTTCATGAAATTTTCTAGATGATGCTGTGGGCTGTGGCTCACCAATGACGCATTGGATCTCGGATTTGTACTAAGGAATTCTTCTTCTTAGCGTTTCGACGGCAAACGTTTCGTGTCAGTGTAGTTAGATCTTAGCAGACCAGAACGCGGCCACTCTGACTGCATTGTCGGTGGCAGCCATCAAATCCTCCCTCGTGCAGGTGTCCGGGCAGGCAGGGCATGATGTAAGGTGGGACATCGTTTGGGTTTCACCGCATAAACAGCCCAGGTTGTCACCGTCCGCAAAGCTCCACCTCGATATATTTTCCTTGCTCCGGCCGACCTGAGTCCGAAGTCTGTTTAAGGACCTCCAGGTCGGCCATGGTAATTCGTGTCCAGGCGGTAGGCGCTCAGCCGGCACCACAAAAGGCTCCGGCAATGACACGCTGTCGCTCCACAATTTGCACCTAGCTTGAGATGGGCCCGTGGTCAATGGGTCGACACATTTCGCAAAACTCCTACGACTCTTTAGTCTCTGTTGGGGCAGGGTGTAGCCGTACATGGAGTGTCGCTCTCCATTTTTGCCCTCTCTGCGGAACTCGCCACAGTCCTCCGAACCACCGGTGGCGCTATGCCGGCCAGCGGATACAGCAGTTTGGTAGGGGTCGGTTTGAGGCAACCTGTAATTATCCTACATGTGTCATTTAGTGCTATATCTACTAACCTCGCGTGAGCAGATCGGCTCCACACGGGGCACGCAAATTCGCCAGTAGAGAATGATAGCGCCAGGCCAGATGTTCTCATAACCTGCGGCGAGGCTCCCCAGTTGGTAGTGCGGAGACGTTGGAGTAAATTATTGCGGGCGTGTACCTTCTTTTTAATATTCTCGCAGTTTTTTCTAAATGTGAGTGACCTGTCGAAAATAGTACCCAGGTACTTTGGATTGTGATTGTGGGCAATGAGTTCACCCTGCCACATGATGTTGAGCCTTCGGTTCGCCTGGTTGTTGCGAAGATGAAACGCGCAGGACTCAGTTTTTGTTGGATTTGGCTTGAGCGAGTTATCCCTGTAGTACCGACTCAAGGCGCAAAGAGCCGCAGTGAGGTTGACCTTTACTTCTTGGAAACTGGAAGCTTGGGATGTTAGCGCAAGATCGTCTGCGTATATAAAGCGGGAGGTGTTCGGGCTGGGAGGTTGGTCGTTCGTGTAGATGTTGAATAAGAGCGGGGCTAAGACACTGCCCTGTGGCAAACCGTTCCGCTGGGATCGCCAGCGGCTTCGATCCGTGAGGAGATGAACCTGAAAGCGACAATTATGGAGAAGCTCTCGGAGTATCATGACAAATTTTGAATCGCCAGTCATTACTTCCACCTTCCACCACAGTCGCCCAAGGTTCACCGTATCATATGCCGCAGTGAGGTCGACGAAAACAGCGCCGGTTATTTTTCCCAACTCAAAACCGTCCTCGATATGTTGCGTGAGTTTTAAGGTCTGGTTGCAGCATGATTTCGCTGGTCTAAAGCCCGCTTGCTCTGGTATCAAAACCGGGTCTATAAAACTAGTAAGCCTGGTCAGCAGCAGTCGTTCAAACAGTTTATATGTGTGGCACAATAATGATATAGGCCGGAAGTTTTTGGGGTTGTCTGTTGGTTTCCCCGGTTTTGGTATAGCGATAACTTTAGACTTTCTCCAGACCCTTGGTACGGAAGCGGATTCCAAGCAGTTGTTAAACATCGTCAGCAACCATGACACAGCAGCAGGGCCGAGGTGCTTTAATTGCTCCACAGATATGTTGTCCACCCCCGAAGCCTTGCCACATTTAAGGTGATTTATGGCCGAGACGATATCAGACAGGCCAAATGGTTTACTGATGTGATTATTAGCGCCCCTGATGCTGTTCGATTTTGGTGTCTTTGCGAGGCGGCCTGATGTCTTACCATTCAGGAGAAGCTGATGGGCTATCTGATTAGCGGTGACTAGGCGGGGAGGTGCAGGTGAAGGAGGGTCGCTGGTCAATTTCCGTATGGTGTTCCATGCCTTCTTACTGTTATGGGTCATGTCGATATTGGTAACAGTGTTCATCCATCTTTCCTGTCGAGACTTACCTATCTGCAGAAGTAGCTCCTCACCGACTAAGGTAGTCTCCGCGGAGAAGGGGTCGCGTCTGAATAGACTTTCATACTCCTCCAGCAGGTCTCTGGAATCCTTCGATAGTCCCGGTGTGTAGGATTTTCAACAAGCTCTAGGTATGCATTTGCGAGATGTTGTGGAGACAATGTCAACAAATCGGTCGTAATTCTGCGGCGTTGGTGGGACGCTTAGTAGGGCCTCGTCCACGAACCCCGAGAACCGTTGCCAGTTGCCCTTAGAGTAGTAGAATCGGCGTTTGGGTGGGAGCGCATCTAGAGGTTTTATGACGGGCTCTATTGTGCACATAATGGGCCTATGCTGTGTACGAGGTATGGGAGTGCACACGGTCCTAGTGCTCTGTGAGATGATGTTTTCACTAGTGAAGGTTAGATCCGGGTTGTAACCACGCTTCCAGCGGCCACTGTTAAAGGAAGCTGGTTGTTTTGGGCTGTGGAGAAGCACTAAGCCGTTGGACTCTGCCCACTCCTCAACAGCTTGCCCATTCACATCCGTGAAGTTGTAGCCCCAGGTCGAACTGTGACTATTAAAGTCGCCCATTACAATTTTGACGGGCTGGTCGCTGAAATTTTCAGGAGGCAAGAATTGAAAGGGCGTCCCGTGGGGCTTGTAAAGAGAAATGACGGTACAGTGGCCAAGGTCTACTGTAATTATTTCAATACCATTCTGGGTCGAACATTTACTTGACTTTGTACTTACGCCGGGAGCAACAAACACTGCGTTACCGTGCTTCGGGTGACAGATCTCGGCGATAAGCGTGAGTCCAGGAATGTACGGCCGACTCTGAGTTTCCTATGGGTTTCTTGGACACACAAGACGTCGCAGTGCGCGGTGCGACATAAGTCAGAGAGAATTTCTGATTTGTCTTGCGAGAAACCCTCGATGTTAATAGAGACTACACACAAGGCCGGCTTTAAGGGTGGACTGTTGGTGTTTGCCATCGTGGTGAAAGGATTCGCCAATCAGCAAGGGGATCGCCGATTGTTTCCAGGGTGCGCCGGACGTACGGGGCTCATTATGGTACGTCGCAACGGGGAGGGCTCCTTTCATGCACCCCGGAATAAGCGGAATAAGCACTAAGGAATTGTTTCGAGTTTATTCGCATAAACCCAAGATTTCACAAAACTCCAAATAAAAAAAAACTGACTTCAAAAACTATAAGTATGAAATAACTTAATAAATATTTAATTAAATACACCTTATATGCAAACCTTTAATATTGATGAAACACTATTATTTGTATGTGCTACCTATTTACAGGTTTGAAGTCGGTGCCAAGCCAGTAGTTGATATGATATGTTGATATGAATAGTTTTTGATGTCGGCTTATTTAAAAGTTTAAAGTCCATTTAGTAGCTTTGCATGACTACTAGTAATTAGATCGGTATCTTAAAGTTTCATCTATCTTCTAACCTTAGCTGTCAGATCACCTAAACAACTTGAAAGAATACAACTAAGGCTCTATTCGTGTATTTGGTACAACTTTAGATCTATAGATACGTATGAAATTCAAAGAATGATCCTTCAACTCCAAACTGTTGAGGAGTTGTACCTTCCATCATCAGTTCACCTAAATAATTCGAAAGAATACGAGTAACACATGACATTTAAACATTTATCTTCCAACTCCTAACCGTTAAGGAGTTGTATATTCCATCATCATCTCATCATCATAAAATGATGACTACCAGGTGTATATACTGCAATAGCTTTAGAAAATATATGAAAAACATGGTACGTGCCTAACAAATTTAAAGGTTTGCTTCGATTTTCTTGGGATCCCATCACTAGATCCTGATATAGTGGCAATGGGACCACATGGTCAGCATACCCTTTCGAATACAAAAAGAGTTTTTAAAATTGGTCCACCATTGACGGAGTAATCACTGAACACACATAAAAAAGGCGGCCAAATGCGGGTCGGACCCGCCCATGAAGGGTTCCGCAGCAGCAAGTAACATACTAATTGTTATTTTATTTTTATATTTGTGTTCATTGAGTGAAAGGTAAATTGCAGTTTACGATTTATGACGTATTAAAAAAAACTACTTACTAGATTTCGTTCGTTCAAACCAATTTTCGGTGGAAGTTTACATGGTAATGTACATCATATATTATTTTTAGTTTTATCATTTTGTTACTTTAGAAGTTACAGGGGGGGGGGCACATTTTACCACTTTGGAAGTGTCTCTCGCGCAAACTATTCAGTTTAGAAAAAAAAAATCAGAAACCTCAATTTCATTTTTAAAGACCATCCATAATAATAAAATAATATAATAATAAAAGATATCCATAGATAACCCACACGCATGGGTGTGATGAAAAAAATTTTTTTAGATTCAGTTCCAAGTATGGGGACCCCCAAAATTAATTGTTTTTTTCTATTTTTGTGTGAAAATCTTTAATGCGGTTCACAGAATACATCTACTTACCAAGCTTCAACATTATAGTCCTTATAGTTTCGGAAAAAAGTGGCTGTGACATGCGGACAGACATGAAGAATCTATAAGGGTTCCGTTTTTTGCCTTTGGCACGGAACCCTAAAAAATACCAATCAAATTGAGAACCTCCTCCTTTTGGAAGTCAGTTAATAAAAATTAAAACAGAAATCCACGGGATTGCTACCATGTACCTTTTTGCTTGTGAGTATCCGATATTTCGGCGCTGTTGCAAGGTACATGGTAGCATTTCTGTTTTAATGTTACTGACCATGAAAGTTTATATGGTTAATAAAAAGTTGCACTTTTTCGACTAAAAATTCTTCGAAGTTTGCGAGCGGTCACAGAATACCTTTTTAAATTTCTGTACTAAGTTTTCACAATTATTACACGTTGTTCTTTCATAAAGCGTTCTATTTTTATAAATCGGAATAAGCAGACTGTGACAACGGAAAAATGTCTAAATTGCCACTTGTACAAGAAACAAATGAAACTACATTTAAAAGTGCACTCTAAAGGCGTGTCTCCTGCTCCCAAAAATAACAAAACAAACTAAAGAAATGTTTTTGCAAACCATGTTAGTAGACCATTGCCGTCTCCTGCGACTTTAAACAAACGTCACACACGAACATCAAACATAGGGATACGGTGTCGATTAGAAAGTATCGATACTGTACTCATGAGTAGCATCGAATGAAAAGTATCGTACTCATAAAAGTATCGAAACGGAAGTATCGATACTTCAAAGTATTGAGTACTTTTCTTACCGAGGCCTAATGGCGACCTTTTTAGAGTTCTGTAGCCAAATGACAAAAAACAGAACCCTTATGGATTCGTCATGTCTGTCAGTCTGTCCGTCCGTATGTCACAGCCACTTTTTTTCGAAACTATAAGAACTATAATGTTGAAACTTGGTAAGTAGATGTATTCTGTGAACCGCATTAAGATTTTCACACAAAACCAGAAAAAAAACAAAAAATTTTTAGGGGTTCCCCATACTTAGAACTGAAACTCAACAATTTGTTTTTCATCAAGCCCATACCTGTAGGGTATCTATGGATAGGTCTTTAAAAATGAAATTGAGGTTTCTAATATCATTTTTTTTTCTAAACTAAATAGTTTGCGCGAGAAACACTTCCAAAGTGGTAAAACGTGTCCCCCCCCTGTAACTTCTAAAATTAGAGAATGATAAAACAAAAAGAAACATCATATAAATTGCCATGCAAACTTCCACCGAAAATTGGTTTGAACGCGATCTAGTAAGTAGTTTTTTTTAATACGTCATACATCGTAAACCGCAATTTGTCTTTCATTCAATCAACTCATTTATAAAAAAAATATATATATTATGTTACTTGCTGCTACGGAACCCTTCATAGGCAAGTCCGACTCGCACTTGGCCGCTTTTTATTTTTGATTGACGGATTGGAAAATCATTCCATAAAGATAGAGTCCATAGACAACTAAAATAATAATAGAACATGACATAAAAAACAAATGTCGTTACAGATCCGAAATGACTAACAAAATAGCTATTTAATTTTGGAAATAATTTAATGGCTCATAGTGCTGATGTTAGGTAACCTTTTAATATTATTTAAATTGTCCTTTATAGTATAAATATGAATAATATTAGTATTAATATAAGTTCAGTTCAGTTTCATTATACGAGAAGCATAAAATAAAATAAAAAAATGTATGAATAAGTATCAGCTACTTAATTATAACGAAATTGATCACTGGGTAGCAAGTCGATAACATCCGATTTGTAAATAAAACGATTAATCTTTACCTCCGCAACGACTAAAATGAAGAATGTTATGTGGTAAATGCACAACCCTATGTTAGCAAATGAAATCGCCCTCCCCCCTTGCAGGCGAAAACGGGGATGTTTTCCGTCCGCTTCGGATAACGCGTTTGCTTGTTAAAAATAACAAAACAGTTAGGCCACGCCCATATTTTGATAAATATGTGATGTTTGGTGTTTAAAAACAAAAAACAGTGTCGCAGGAGACCCGGTTTTATGGTCCGTACTCACATACGGTATTACTCGATAGTTTTACTCCAAAACGTAAAAATTAATATGTGGACCGCAAAACTCACAACTCGAAGGCTAGCATCGAGCCGGCTCGATGGCTCGATCTCCTTTTACGTTTCTCTTTTTCATTTTCTTTAATTCTTTTCTAATTAAGAATTGCTAGACTTGCTAAATCTAGTCTCCTTTGTTGAACAGGCATCTTTTGGCTCGAACGAGCGAGCCAAAAGATGGGTCACTCGATCGATGAATGCTGAATGTGTGGACGAAAGCCCAAGCCGTGGTTTTTACTCGACATGTTTGCTCGATCGAGTAAAACTTGAGTACTTAGCATTACTGAGATATATAATATTTACAAAGGCAGCTACTACAAATAGTGAGAACTTAAGCCATTATTTCTTGGGCATTTATTCCAAGAAGGTAATAATTAGATTGATTGTGGTTTATAAATGGGGTTGATTTTACGCATAAAATTAATTTAGCTTATCAGTTCTAAGTATTCAGATCCATATTTAGGAGATAACCAGAATACTTTGCTGAATAATAAATGAGAGCCTATTCAACGCTGAGATTTTCTTAGGCTTACTTTGGTGTATTTGATATAAATATTATATTAATACGTGAGAGGAATTCTTTGTACGCATTACTACACAAGTTTATAACTTTCGGTATTTAAGGCTTACACAGTTATAGAAAAAAATCAGAGGACTTCTTTTAAGCAATACGTACTATAAATTTGAAAGTTATGTAAATAAATAAAATTTAAAAAACTTTTTAGAAACAAGCTTTTATTGGAATGCTCTAAAAATAATAAAATAAAGTATTCCTTGAAATTTTTTAGTATCAACTTATAATGTCATTACACAGTTTATATAATACAACAGCTTGTCACTAGATTTACCTGTGTACTGAAATCTCGCGACAAGCTCTAAAAAGCAATAAATTAACATACTGTAATTCGGCCGCCTTAAATTGCTGTGTGACAATTCTTGTCTATACCTAATTATCTATTAATATTGTAATAGTGTTGTATATTAATTGTGTAATTAGTATCGTAATGTGTGCTAGGTACATAAAATCTGTTTGAAGTCGGTGTCAAAATAACATGAAAAATATAACAAAACTGTAAATGTATGTACTGATCGGTTACGTAGTATATGTATTACAATACGTAACCGATCTGGCGGGGGCGGAAGTACGACACTTATTCAAAACCCATTAGGCTTGGCACTGCATATTTGAAATCGGTTCACAAGTGACGAAAATATTGCTGAACATGCATAAAAAAATTCCAACGAATTGAGAATCTCCTCCTTTTTTTGAAGTCGGTTGTAAATAAACGAGATTCTAGAAAACGAGAGAAAAGAAAAGGAAAACTTGGAGTGTTCAAAATTCGTTTGGCTGTCACGGTTATTAGGTCAAAACATCTCAATTTCAATTTTAGTCTATAACCAGAAGTGGACTACTACAGGCTGAGATGTTTTTTTTTTTAAAGACAACTGCCGCACTGGGAATAAATCCTGTGTCGCGAGGGATTTTACAAACATACATGAAACGGACACAAAGAACATCCAGACTCAGAACAACAATTTGTGTGTTGAACACACAAAGTGTTGTCCTACGTGGGATTGACCCCACGACACTTGGCGAAGTAGGAAACGGCGTGGTGACCGTTAAACCACTAGGCCACACGTGCAGTTTTAATGCTACACACCAGCCATCACCGTCGTACCGAATACAAAGTTAAATTAATAAATTCTAACACAGCTCCACGTCTAATTGGTTTTCACTTTGTGTGATTACATCACAGTAAAGCCATTGAAGCTTGAATATCATGAATCACAAAATTGTAACTGTATACTGTTCAATACATGGTTAACTCTCTGCTATTATGTACTATCCTGGTATAATAATTACGTTATTAATACACATAATTATAATGAGCTTTGTCGTAAACTGATTTGTGACTAATATTTAGCAAATATTGTGGCCGTTTATATCATAAGAAATCTTCTTGGCCAATGGATTATGATCCTCATCGACTACTTAGGAAAATAATTAAATTTTTCATTTATTTATTAAAAGATTTTCCAAAAGCTCGTGTCTGCAAAATATATCGTATGAAATGACAAATGCAATAGAACCTTACACACTTGCCAATTATGGCACAACCAACATTCGCCAAATTGTTGCACATGTACTTTTATCATATTTAATAATCACCTAATGAGTTACATTACATTCCAACTAATAGGCAAAAGATAAAAAAAACAGAAACAACGAAATAAAATTAAGTAGGAATGAGAGACATCAAGAAACATTACATAACACAGTATTGAGTCTAGGACAATCAAAACAAGGCGTTTCATCGTATGAAGAAAACTGCAAAACAATTTCATGGGATTCATTTGTTACCCTTTTAAAACTTTAGGATCTTGGATCTAAGTGAAATTATCGAGTCATGGTGTATGTCAGAAGACAGACAGTCAGAAGTTTTAAAACCAAAAGAAATAATAGTAGAATGAAACCCATTAGAAAAGGAGGGGAATTTTATAAAAATGAAAGGAAAAATAATTTACGGGCGATTTGAGGTCGGGAAGGGGATGGGGGGGAGGTTTTAAGGGTAAAGAACGGTTTTTCTCGATTTCCGGCAAAACTAAATGTCTTATGGAAAAATGTCAAATGGCAAAGTTGTAGGTAATAAAAAGATTTAAGCTTTTGTACTTACACTTTTATCACATAACCTCAAAATTTATGTGAAAAATTCAAAAAACCAAGTTTTTGGTTTTTTATTTTTATCTTTTACAATTTTCTTTTTTTTTTCACCAAATTTGGTGGAAACTTACATTTTTATGTCCCAAATACGCTGTAATTTATTTGATTAGAAATATTTATTTTTTCACCTTATAGTGAAATTATACCGAAAAAGCATCCTAATTTTCAATCGAAAATTCACCAGTCAAAATATCAGCTTTTTTCAAAAAGTTGGTATGTTTTCTGTTCGTTGAAATCTCTACTTTCCGATTGTGACAAAAAAAAATGTTACCATAGTAAATCTCTCTCAGAAAATGAAAAAATCGAAAAAACTCGAATTCGAAAATTTGTTTTAATTATTATATACAATTTTGAGCTATTTATGAAAATGTACACTTTAATTACTCGAAAAACGTAAGATTACGTGTCATATTGATAAAAAAAAATTGCAAATCAAAATATACCTACTACTATAATTAACAAACAAATAAGTTAATAAAATTAGTATTTAATAAGACATCTACAATATTTGGAGAAAGTTGTCGAAACTTCTATAAATTATATGCGTAGATGCCTATTTATAACTATTTTAAGATAACTTATATACCTGAGTGACCTACGAAAAATTTTACCCATCAAAAGGTATTTCATAGAGAAGTGGGGAAGAGGCTAGGTGGGTCTGGGTCTTACTACATACACACCTACTATTTTGTAGCAGCTGTAACAACCGTTAGCCTAGCCAGTATTCGAAATACAGTACAGTATAGAACATCTATATATATAAAAGAGTAAGGTGACTGACTGACAGACTGACTGAAATACCCAGAGATCAACGCACATTCCAAACCGCTGAAGCTAGAATTCTGAAATTTTGCATGTAGGTTCTTTGTATAACGTAAGTAAGCACTAAGAAATGATTTTTAAAATTCCACCCCTAAGGGGGTAAATCAGGGGATGAAAGTTTGCGTGAGCGAAGCTGCGTGTAAAAGCTAGTCGTTTATAAAAATACACGTGCACGCTGAGTTTCTTTAAGATAATTGTGACAAGTTTACTTAAAAAAAAAAAACTATTCGAATCTGCATAGGAAGGTAAATACTATCTCTATTTTTATCGGTATCAATCAACTCAAACATAAAAATAATAATATTTTCTTTAAACAATAGCATGTTTAACGTAACATAACTTTAAGATTAAAATTAAATGATATTTTAGTAGTAAAAAAAAAATCTCCTTAATTTTGCACAAACAAATTTAGTTACCCCCATGAAAAAAAATATATCAAAATACATAAAAAATATATTAAAAATCTATTAAAAATATAAAAAAATATATAAAATATATATCGTAAATATATTTTTAATAACAAACTTTTGGCCGATTTTCATATATTTATGAATGGTATTAATTTTTCAATTTCATTCATTCATTTCGATTTCAATAATATCAGAAACCGTGCCCTTTAAATTCCTTGGAAGAAAGATAGACTACAAAGGTCCTAATCCATCTATAAACGTAATAGTCGATGACTTCGTAAAAGACATTGACAAGGTAGACCAACAGCCAATTAGTAACGTAAAAAAAGCTTGGATTTACGACAACTACTTAACATCACGTCTCAACTGGCCGTTTCTAGTATATGACATAAACCAGAACCACATAAGAACACTGGACGCGAAAGTCACTAAGACATTGAAGTCGTGGCTCGGGCTAGCACCATCTGCAGACCCGTCAACGTTGTACAGGGGCTCGAATAATTTTGGAATGAAATTAAAAAAACCTTCGGAACTCTATAAACACCTAAGAGTTGTCTTGTCAAAATCCCAAGACGAAATCGTTAGATCCCTTCCAAAAGACAAAAATTCATCAGAGCTAGAGTCACGGCTCCAATTCCATAAAAAAATTCATGGTGGGTACGCAGTCCAGTAGAGTTGGATTGGGAAATGCTAGAAGACAGACCGACAGAGAGACAAAATCTTTCATACGACAAGATGAAAACGAGACCTACAAGGTGCACGCAATGAACCTAGAAATGCAGAATGAATGGTTAACTCTAGGAGAATTTTGTATCCCACCAGCTTTGAAATGGCGCACACTTTTATATGATTGGTCACCCGCCCTGTTAAAATTCTACCTCAACGCCTTTCAATTAACTCTCCCCTATCAAAGCAACCTAGTAAGGTGGGGAAAAGCTACAGAAAAGGCTTGTACGATGTGCAATGCGGCAATAGGTACAGCCAGGCACTTACTGACAGGTTGTAAGGCGCTATTAGACCGGGCTCATTATTCACGTCGCCATGATAGGGTATTACTCATCATACGCGAAGCTATGAGTTTATCACTGGCGAGAGCGAAAAAGGGAATAACAACAAACATAAAAACTAACATCGCGTTTGTAAAGGAAGGCTCAACAAAAAAGACTTAACTCACACAAAAGCCCTACTCAATTATAAATACCGCCAGTGACTGGACATTATTAGTGGACACGTATGAAAATCACTACAGAATACCGAAGGATATCTGTGCCTCGGCGTCCAGACCGGACATATTTCTTTGTGCAATGTCAATTAAGCGTGTTGTACTAGTAGAACTCACGGTGCCGTGGGAAACGAACATCCCTAAAGACCACGCTTTAAAAAGAAACAAGTACTTTGACGTTGGTTAAACGAAATAACTAAAAATGGTTATGTCGTTGCGCTGTATGCCGTGGAAGTGGGTGCGAGGGGTATACCAGCTAAATCCCTCTATAATTTGCTTAAAGACCTTGGATTGCCAAGAGCTTCAGTAAGCTCTTTTCTTGAACGAATATCCAAAGCGGCATTGCTAGGCTCACTTCAAATATGGTTAGGTAGAGGGGGTAACACGGCGGACAGTGGAGGTGAGCGTTGACGCGTCGTAAGGAGTGCTCCTTAAACCTAAACCTGGGTCGCAATTCCCAGGCACTGTCGAAGTCGCATGTGTTGCCCCCATCTATCACGCGATGGACCCGGCACCCGCACGGTGAATCCATGGAACGCTAAGAAATAGGTCTAATGTGCTTAAAATATTGTAATGAATAACGTAATCGGAATAAATTATCTACATTTAATAGTACGATTTACATTTATAATTATATATAATGAGATTTTTTATGACAAAAATGTAATAAGCATTAAATAAATCAACTTTTTAATTGTAACAAATTGCAGGAATCACATTTTTTAGATGAAATTATTTATAATGATAAAAATTTTTGTTTCGATTTCGAGTTTTTTTCGATTATTTGCATTTTCTGAGAAGATTTACTATGGTAACATTTTTTTTTTTCACAATCGGAAAGTAGAGATTTCAACGAACAGAAAACATACCAACTTTTTGAAAAAAGCTGATATTTTGACGGGTGATATTTCGATTGAAAATTAGGATGCTTTTTCGGTATTAATTCAATATAAGGTGAAAAAATAAATATTTCTAATCAAATAAATTACAGCGTATTTGGGACATAAGAAGGTAAGTTTTCACAAATTTGGTGAAAAAAAAAAGAAAATTGTAAAAGATAAAAATAAAAAACCAAAAACTTGGTTTTTTGAATTTTTTACATAAATTTTGAGGTTATGTGATAAAAGTGTTAATACAAAAGCTTACATCTTTTTATTACCTACAACTTTGCAATTTGACTTTTTTCCATAGGACTTTTAGTTTTGTCGGAAATCGAGAAAAACCGTTTTTTACCCTCAAAACCTCCACCCCATCCCCTTCCCGACCTCAGATCGCCCGTAAATTATTTTTCCTTTCATTTTTCTAATATTCTCCTCCTTTTCTAATGGGTTTCATCCTACAATTATTTTTTTTAAAGGGTGTTCAGTTCGTCTATTGAGCATGACTTGGCTCCATATGTCTACGTCAAGGATTCCGGTGCTAGCTCTATAGATAAAGTAAAATAATTTAGTTTGAAATCATAAACAGATAACAGTAAAATATTAGTTTTTTTTTTAAATAAATTTAATGCTTTAGGTATTGTCACATATAATTTTATTTGTGAAACTTGAATGAAACCGATTACTTGAAATTATTTCAAATAATACCCTATAGTTACTACGCCACAAGATGTCAGATATATTTATCATAATATAAGTGTGTCGGATAAAAAGCAGTAATGTTCTATTTATGAATAATTTAATCTTATAGAATATTCTATTGTTCATGGACTATTTAGTACAACTGTAAATTCGTAATTTGCATACGATAGTAAAAGACACGGAGAAGTATTTTATATTGTTATTTTATGAGCTTTTTATAGGCTGGCGTTGATCATGTACAGTTAAACAACCGGAATGGGGACTCATAATGTTAAGTGGGAAGGAAAAACTGCAAACTAGAGAGTCGAGGGCGCATGAAAAATACTTAGTTTGAAGTAACCCTTCAAAGAACAAGTACGCATCGTGTTAAGTAAACTTTTATACTGGTGAGTATACTGAGTATCCTTTATACTAAACTGGAGTGAATTAACTAAGCTAAGACATCTATGTTACATAAAGTTCTTTTACTTATCTTAGGCTCTCGTTTGAAAGTGTTTAACTAGCTTAATGAAGTGGTTTTGCATGAAACTCAATGTATGCAGATTGTATTACTGTACTACTTTTGCATTTATACAGGGAGAAGAACATTTTAATTTACTTGTTGTATATTCTATCCAGTAAACTTAGTTAAACTTATGATTAAGATTTAGTTACTGTACTTTAAAATTTCTCAATAATAATTGGTAACACTTTGGCTAGACGGATTGATATAGAGTTTTAAAAGAGATTAGTGTTGCTAGTGCTAGTAATGCTAGTAGAGAGCTAGTGTAGAGCTTTTTGAGCTTTGTTACATTAAAGGTATTAAAATTACAGAAATCAGTCAGTAAGAGACATCAACCGATTTACTTATCTATCTATCTTTTATTTTGATGTTTTTATATTCTTTATATATATTTGTTAAAATAAGAAAGTGAATGGATTGCATGAAATACTTCAGTTTCAATTTCTATGTACAAAATATTTTACACTTAATCTACGATACACTGTCTTCAAACTTATAAATTTATGAGCTATACTAAAAACGTCTTTATACAAAACACACTGACAACTGTATTCAAGTGTGATTCATGAGAGTACTTTGTGATTAAAAAATGCCATTAGCTTCAAAAGTTTTTATCTAAATTTTAAATATTTTGTTTTCCTGATTTTACTCCGTTTATTTAGTACTTCATATAATAGTGAGCTTTCAAAATTTTGAAACTCAAGAAAGTTGCTAGGGAGAACAATTTCTATCGAGAAAATTCTATTCCATTAAATTTTTTGTATTGCGCTGTTGCCAAATATATTATTTTTTCCTTACAAACTCTGTAACAGTAAAGAAAACCATTGATGTGTAAATGATCAAAAGTAAATACAAAATATTACTCAATATTCTGGATATTTTCATTAGAAATATAGCAAAAGTTAACTGTTTAATTATTAAGATTACAGTGTTTAGAAAACGTAGGAGACAATCCAAAAGTAATACCTATTATAGTGTAATCATAAATCTACATAAATAATTAGGGTACGATATTTACAACACGAGATTCTCAATACATCTTACATTTTAAGTTTCGAGTCTTGATCCTTTATAAGTTGTGGCTTTATTTGATAAATAAAAGATTTTTACAGATCATGCTCCTAAACAATTTACTACCAATTCTGCTATTATGTGTGACGATATCATCTCGAAGTGTTTCGCCTTGCAAACTTCGGGTCTACCTTGCGCGTGCTGAACAGACGGATGACAACGGGTTACGGTGCTGGGATACAGTGAAAATGCCTGTTTGTGGCGGCAGATGTGATTCTAATGAGGTAAACGCTTTCACAAATAGATTTACTTTGCTTCCCGAAATACTAAATTTACTAAGCCATTATTTTAAAACAATAGCATTTAATGGTCCTCTACTGAAGAAAGCCCTCACCTTAGAAATAAGGTTTTATCCTATATCACGTTAACCAGACAAATTGTTTGGCTGAAGGCTTTTGTAAAGGTGATAAGTGATAATACTAATAGGCAAACTGATAATGATGATGTTCTCCTAGCCGATTACGGCCATGGTGGCCAGTCTCAACGGAGACCAACCAACTACGCAGGAGATATTATAGTGCACAAGTGAGTGCGCAAACACAGGTGCACTCTCTGTTCCCTCATAACCCCATGGGACGGTTAACCGACACGATCGGGGCGCAGGACCGACAGCTTTACATACTAACTAGATATCAAGACATATGTTACTCACAATATTCACTACATGTACTCAGGGTTAACTCGCGGCTACTTTCAAAGGTTCTTGCAGAATGGTGAATAACTGCTGGAGGGACTAGAGTGTAAATTTGTTGATTGGAATTTGCCCTGTTCCTTTTCCCTACTACTTTTGTGATTTGATAACAATATCTGATATTTTCCATCACAGAGTATATTTTTCTGTTGAAAAAAGTTCAAAGGTCAATGGATACGCACGCCTCTACAAAAATACGGTCTCCAAGTTTCTACATTTGTTCGAATGAAGCGGATACTCTCTAATATATATAATACTGCTAGACTTTTGACGCGAAATCTAAATATTCGGTGCTGGAAAAAGAAATACTGTATTTCAAATGACAAAGCATTTAATAGACATTTACTATAGATTTGAGCATAGATGGTGTCAGATCATCTAGAATATTATTACCTGTATTATTTTCATATTACTCTTTTCCTACATTTATATGTAATTGGCAGAACGATTTTGTTCTTCCACTATTCCCTATTACTGCTTTCTCCCTTTATAGTCATATCCTCTTTAATGAGTCCTTAGATATTATTATTACTCCGCGTTCATCTTTAGTGTATTTATATATTCATTACATAAGACTTCAGGTCCATGATTCAAAGAAAGGATAGTTCATAGGATCTAATATTGGCCGCTAGTCAAACAAGTTTTAACCTTAGCGTCTAACTTTTAAGATAAATCAACTCTATCAAGTTGGCTTAGAAGACCTAGTTGGACACGTAGACCTATATCTGTGAAGTGTCATATGTACATTTTATCGTTATCATGAACAGCTGTTATTAGTTGACTCCTGGACATAGGTCTTTCCTTAGAAAGAAGGATATAATAGCCTACTATACTACGCTGGCCAGACGATTTGATATAGGGTGTGTGTCAAGTTTTCCTCCTCTTTGCAGTACAGTTGTCCTGTCGTATTTCCGCTTACAAACAAGCAGCAAGATTCAGTGAAATTTTGATTGTGGATTGTGGTTTTCAAGGTTAATATACTGATAATGTCTCAATACATAGTTACTGTCTCTCCTGGTGACAAGTTTCAAGTAAAATTGATTTCTTGGTAGTAAAAACCTATCCTGGAAGTCATCATTTTTCTTTGTAAACAAATAATCATCTATGTCTAATTATAACATTATCCTATAAGCAGAATAGTAAACTCATACTTTCAAAAACCAGCAGTATGGATTTTTTTCGCGTAGCGGGCTTTGTTAAAAATAGAAGAATGTATTAATGTATTGTATTCTTAATATATTCCATTACTAGCTGTTGCCTGCGGCTTTCTTCGCGTGGAAGTTGATTATATGTATTTAATTAAAACTGTGTAAGTATGTATGAATAATTTATTAGTGTTTTTAAACGTATTTATTTATGTGTAATCAATTGCCCATGAAAAAGGACTTTCCTACAAATTTTCGACCCTGATTTCAACCCCTTTAGAAATAGAATTCCCATAAATGCTGATATAGGTATTCATTAATGTTTTTTTTTCATTAAAATTAAATCAAATAAAATAATTGTAATCAAAAGCCTGAAGACAACGTTTCAGGCTACTAAATTAAAAAATGACGGACTTCCAGACTAACCTATATACCAAAATTTCGACGCCTATTTCACCCCTTAGGTTTAAAATATCCAGAAACCCTTAAATACGTTTCTAATCGTTATTAACCCAAAGATAATGTTTCATGTTTCTAACTTAAAAAATGACGGACTTCCATACAAACTTTTAACCCCTATTTCACCTCCTTAGGGATAGAACATCCAGAAACGCTTAAATACATATCTACTCATTATTCATCAGTAGCCCAAAAGTAAAGTTTCATGTTTCTAACTTTAGCGGCCTCTACTCCGCCTGATGGAAATCATGAGCAGAATCCAAGGGTTACCATACTCATTATCGACCAATATACTTAATTGAATAAAATATGTATGTTAAGATTATTTTTTACGTGAAGAGATAACGTGAATAGACTTTCGCAGGTGTCAATTAAATTAAGTACTCCACGGTCTCAAAATTATTACGAACTAAACACCGTTTCATACAATTCATATGAATCTTAGAAATTGAAAACCTGACTTTATAAAGTGTATTGCATCGATTGTAAGATCTACGTGATGTAGCTACATCACGTAGATCTTACAATCAATGCAATGTTAACACAACTACGATATTTTAGATCAAGATAAAATAAAACTGTCTAACAAACATTTAGCAATTTATC
Organism: Diaphora mendica; assembly: GCA_949125395.1. Classification (NCBI taxonomy): domain Eukaryota; kingdom Metazoa; phylum Arthropoda; class Insecta; order Lepidoptera; family Erebidae; genus Diaphora; species Diaphora mendica. Next base: position 7,493,943 of record OX421319.1, read on the forward strand.
TAAACGATTTGTATCTTTAAGACTGGCGGAGAGAGCACAGTACCCCGTAGATATTTGTCTTTACTACTTAAAAACACGCCTGTTTGTAGTGAACTGAGTTCGCTGTAGACGGTTGGAACGTTAAAACTTTATTCATTTTGAGCGTAACAAAAGTTCAGAAAACCATCTTGTTATTTGTACAGAACGCTAAAGAATACGCGTTTACTTATAAAGTAATAAAACAGTCATGTGAATTTGGAACAAGATTTCACTTCGTGGAACCCGAAAAGATAGTTTATAAAATGACAACAATGTATTCATGAGATAATAAAACTTGTTATTTTTTTTGTTCTTTTAATATTACTCAAGCATCTTCCCCACCATACATTCGTCATTGGCAGAATTGTCGACACCGGCACAGTTTGCCATATCCAAAAAAAATACTTTTTTGGTGGGATTTTCAAGAAGAAATTTAATATATTTTAAAATGTAAAAATATTCTTCGTACTGTAATTAATAAATAAATTATAATAATAATAGGCACTGATTCCCAAACTGAGTTTGGTTCGTATTAAGGGAATCCGAGGTTCTCTTTGAGCAATTCTTATTTTTTGTTCTGTTTCAAATGAGTGTACATGATTCTTATTTAAACTTGAACGATAAACGTTATATACATAGATAGGTAAAGAAAATACGCAGTACGCTGTAACTAAAAGTAATGTACAAGCTGAGAACTTAGCACAGTATAAACTCAGTATATATTATATAGGTAATCAAGTACTGAAATAAATAAAATACGATAGTGGTTCAGTTATTTTAGACAGTTATTTTTAACTTTGATTGATTATACACTAAACTAATTACATAATTGTTCTCCACATTGATTCATCTACGAAATAGTAATATTGTAAATCTATACTAATATATAAAGCGGAAGAGTTTGTTTTGTTTGTTTGAACGCGCTAATCTCAGGAACTACTAGTCCGATTTGAAAAAAATATTTCAGTCTTAGATAGCCCATTTATCGAGGAAGGCTATAGGCTATATATCATTACGCTAAGACCAATAGGAGCAGAGCACCAATGAAGAATGTTTCAAAAACGGGGGAACATTATCACGCTACGGGCAAAAGGAGACGCAAACGAAGTTGCGTGGGTCAGCTAGTTCAATAACTGCCTTCCCGTACAAAGCTGTCTGTATCCTTTGTAAATAAAGTAGCTATTTTCAGACGTTATCCAATAACATCAAATAACTGAAAAGTTTTGTTTTACAGACTTGCAAATTCTTTGTATAGTTGAGAATAGTTGGAATTTAACAATCGTTAGAACAATCGTCTGCGTAGTTAGGGTTTCTTACTTTATTAGGTTCGATATTCCCATGTACTATTACTACTTATTTATTAGTACATTTGCCTTTAATTGTCTCTTTCCTTCTTCTTTCAAATAATCTCTTTTCTACTAACCTTTCATCTCTAGCCTGCTACTTGAGCCATAAAAATGTTAATCTACAAGTATACTATGTATTTACTTACTAGATATTTTATACAAAATACCTACACCTGAAATATTAAACCTACAATCTAGGTTAAAACACATCACAAAACCGAAATGATTCAATATATAACAAGAATCTCTAAAACTTATGGATTTATTGTTTCGAAATCCATTCATTCCCATGGACTATTACCGGTATTATAGTCCACCGAATCCACTGCAATGTTGCTACCGCGATGGTAATAATACAAAATTTTAACAAAAAAACCGACTTCAAGAATTGGACCAAATTAAAATGGGACCACACGGGAAGCTTCACCACCAGCTTTAAAATAAAAAAAGAATCATCAAAATCTGTTCACCCAGTCAAAAGTTCTGAGGTATTAAACATAAAAAAAATAGAGTCGAATTCAGAACCTTCTCCTTTTTTGTAGTCGGTTAAAAAGAAGTTAGTTTTACATTTAAATCCAAATTAAAATCAATTAAATGCGAGCAATGGAAATAAAATCATAAACAAAAAAGACAGTTCGTTCGGAGAATTATAACACAATTAGGAAATGAATTAAATGAATGTAGCATGAGTTATAAAGGCCTCCGAAATGAAATGTTTGAGGGAGAAGATAACAACAAACAATAAAAGATTTTATTAATAGACTATATTATAATTTAACGATGCTTAAATTGATTAATGAATATATTTGCAGGGGACATATTTTATAAGCGAATACGGGTCTAGGACAGGTCCCCGGGAATTACACTTTGACATTATTTTTTTGAAGCGAAAACTTCTTTAGGCGCGTTAAGCACTTTTTGGGTGAACAAAAATTACTTTTTGGGAAAATCTTAGCTCGCGTCACTGCGTCACCGACATGATTTAATTTAAACATCGGCAAAAAAAGAAGGTTTTGAAATACTCGAAAAAAGATTTGGCGAAACATATGATAATGTACCGATAATTTTAAGTGGAGACTTCAATATTAACTTTGCTTTGCTGATGATAAAATCTACCACTAATTGAATTTTTTAATGAAACGCTTAATTTAAATATGTCTAATGATCGAAAACTCAGACAAAATATAAAACGAAAATCGATGCGGTTATTACGCGAAACTTAAATAAATTTTAATTAAATATTTTTATTCCTTACTTTAGTTACCATAAGCCGATTGAATCTGTTTTAGAACAAATTGAAATTATTGAAAGTACAAAAAAATAAGTATTGTTGAAATTAATTATTACAATGATGCAAATAATTAAAATAATGTTAAAAAACAAGTACATTGAAATTTAAGTAAGTAGAAATACTATACATAAATAATATGATTGTATATTAATTGTTATTTAAAATGAATTGTATTTATATTTTGTCATGTTCTTGTCCTGGCCGTACAAGTATTTGAATTGTGGAGGAACGGGTGATCGTGTCCCTCCAACACAAAGGGAGGATCCTCCGACCAGGCGAGGTGATCATGCCTGGCGGGCCAACTGCCCAACGGTTGATGATGGGATGTTGTATATATGTTAATGTGCGCGAGAACTTTCACTGCGCGATTCAGGATTGGTAGTTTCTTAGTTTCCTTCGTTACTCCGTAGTACGGCGTATCTTTGGTAGATGGCGCTGTAGTATGTTATGTTGTTGTTGCGCTGTATGTGGAGGTCGCCACATCACTGCCCTCCAAGACCGGAGGTTGATATATGTTGAGTCAGCTGTCTGTGCTCTATTACAGCTGTATGTGCACGGAGCTTGCCAGTGCCAGGAGTGAGCAGTTCCAGTGAGTCGGAACTGAGTGTCGCAAGTTCCAGTGAGTCGGAACTGAATGCCGCTAGTCCCAGTGAGTCGGGGCTGAAGTCCGCTGATCCCAGTGAGTCGGGATGGCGTGCGGTGCGCGGTGCTGCGGTGAGGTCCCCAGTGAGTCGGGGCGGTTGCTGCGTAGTGGCTGGCTGCTGCATAGACGGGAGAGATATGCTCTGCTTACATGGACCGTAGCTGCAGTGTGCTGTGCCTAGACGCTGATGAGGCCGTAGGGGTAACCAGGCTGGAGCGGTCGCTTCCTGCGTATGGTGTATCCCTGTTGAGGCCGAGGTTGCTGGCTGGCTGTGAGACTTGCTGTGGGAGTGAACATGCTGGTGGCGTGCTGATGCTGCATCGAAGGCTGCTTTCAATCACGTCGGGGTCACCATTGTGGGGGACAGGTGTGTCATGTCCCACCAACACAAAGGGAGGATCCTCCGACCAGGCAAGGTGATCATGCCTGGCGGGCCAACTGCCCAACGGTTGATGTTGGGATGTTGTATACATGTTAACTGGCGCGAGAACTTTCACTGCGTGATTCAGGATTGGTAGTTTCTTATATTGTATCTTATATTCTCATATTGTACGTTGCTCCGTAGTTCAGTGTAACTTCGGTAGATGGCGCTGTAGTATATTTCTGTTGCGCTGTATGTGGAAGTCGCCACATCACTCCCCTCCAAGACCGGAGGTCGATATATGATGCGTCAGCTGTCTATGCCCTATTGTGGAGCTTGCCAGTGCCAGGAGTGAGTAGTTCCAGTATGTCGGAACTGAGTGCCGCAAGTTCCAGTGAGTCGGAACTGAATGCCGCTAGTCCCAGTGAGTCGGGGCTGAAGTCTGCTGATCCCAGTGAGTCGGGATGATGGCAGGCGGTGCACGGTGCTGCGGTGAGGTCCCCAGTGAGTCGGGGCGGTTGCTGCGTAGTGGCTGGCTGCTGCATAGACGGGAGAGATATGCTCTGCTTACATGGACCGTAGCTGCAGTGTGCTGTGCCTAGACGCTGATGAGGCCGTAGGGGTAACCAGGCTGGAGCGGTCGCTTCCTGCGTATGGTGTATCCCTGTTGAAGCCGAGGTTGCTGGCTGGCTGTGAGACTTGCTGTGGGAGTGAACATGCTGGTGGCGTGCTGATGCTGCATCGAAGGCTGCTTTCAATCACGTCGGGGTCACCACTGTGGAGGAACGGGTGTGATGTCCCTCCAACACAAAGGGAGGATCCTCCGACCAGGCGAGGTGATCATGCCTGGCGGGCCAACTGCCCAACGGTTGATGTTGGGATGTTGTATGTATCTTAATTGGCGCGAGAACTTTCACTGCGCGATTCAGGATTGGTAGTTTCTTAGTTTCCTTCGTTACTCCGTAGTACGACGTATCTTTGGTAGATGGCGCTGTAGTATGTTATGTTGTTGTTGCGCTGTATGTGGAGGTCGCCACAGAATAATAAAAACCATATAAAAATACATATAGCTAATAATTATTGTTCGGAGTGTCAATAGATGTGAAAACCAGATCGATGTTGATAATTTTAATTTAAACATTGTGAAATTTTAAATTTTCATACTAAAAGTTAAAAGTTTTCGCTTCTATCGGCAGTCTTTATGACTACCAATTTTTTCTGATGTAAAATGCCCATTACAAAATGTTTTTCTTTTAGGTAGAGAAGTACTTAGTTTACAGTGAAAAACATACAAACTCCTAAACCAGCACATTGCACTACCGTTCTTAGGATTGCCATGTATTTTGTTTACTTGGGCAATTCACTGTTATAAGATTTGACAACTTTTACAAAACTATAAAGACAATGTTGTTATTACTGTGTACATTGTAGTACATTTGATTTAATTAGTTATTTTATAATTTTATCAGTTTCACATTAGGACACGTTAATTTTCGGTGGCGTGATTAAATGATAAAATGGTTTTAAATAGCTTACAATGAAGTGTTTCAACAATAATTCAAAATTTTATTTAAATAAAAACCGACTTCAAGAACGACCAAATTCAATTGGGTCCACACGGGAAGCACCAGTTTTCAAATAAATAAAAAAAGAATCATCGAAATCAGTCGGCGTGATATTGAGCTATTCGTCAATTTGTCGCGTACAACTTAATGCAAATTGAAGATTTATATGATTTTCTCATGGATGACATGTCAGAACTGGACAAATGGGACCACATGGGAAACACCAGCTTTAAAAAAAAAAAGAATCATCAAAATCGGTTCACCCAGTCGAAAAATAAGAGGTAACAAATATATATAAAAAAAAAAACAGTCGAATTGAGAACCTCCTCCTTTATTGAAGTCGGTTAAAAAGTGAATTTATCTTTGACTGGATTTATTCATGTATGACATCTACTTAATTGACTTTTTGTTGAATGTAGGCAGCAGAGGACTGGTTGTTGTGGAGAACATTAGGGGAGCAGTAGCCTATGTCCAGCAGTAGACGTAAGTCGGCTGAGATGGTGATGATGATTAACTTAATAGTAAATTTGTTGGATGTGAATGGAGTTATAAGGCATTATCGAACAAGTATTTTTTTATGTCTGAAAATGTGTTTTTAAATTAAACAGCAGGTCTACTTTGATGCCAAGATGATACATCTAATACACTCAGCAAATTGAGCTTACTCTAAAAATATGCAATTATTTCAATTTTTTTTTGTAGGTTACGTACCTACGCCATGAATAACGTAGTAGTAATTTAAAATTATAATATTAGAGAATTCTCTTTAACCATATCTAAGTCAAGTATTTAGTTCTAACTGTTTCCACCACTAAAACACATAAACGGACTTGAATCATCTTTTGTTAACTCATTGCTCATTAACCACATTTCCAGTGAGCGAACTGACTAAATACAATTCAGAGTCGTGTTGAATTTGTTATAATTGTAGACTTTGGTTTAGAGGTGAATAGTGTTTCATAATTTCAAAACAAGTCAAGTTGTTAATAGTTAATAATTATATTAATGTTGGCCTTTATACATGAAAAGTCAAACCGGCCACAATAATAGCCACTCATAATGGAAATATGTATATTTTAACTATAAATTCTCAAAATTAAAAAAAAAAAACCCTGATATAATAACCTGAGTTCCCTTTAAAAAGTAAAAAAACACGTTATGCGCTTTCATTTGAGACCCCACTCGATGATATTTTTGCAGACATTCGGTTACTCTTCCCCACTTTGACCCCCATAACTTTTAAACGGCTCAACCGATTTTCATGAAACATAATCTAAGAACACTCGCACGCAACTCACCTTTCATACAAAAAAAAACTAAATTGATATCGCTTCATCCGTTCGGGAGCAACGGTGCCACAGACAGACACGTGAAACTTATAACACCCCTCTTTTTGGTCGGGGGTTAAAAAGAGTACTTTTGGCTTTGTCTAGAATGTCTACATCACTTTCGTCACGGTACGTTCTTGTCGCTGTTACAAGACACTAGGTGGATTGAAAAGTACTCGGCTTGATACAGAGTTATTTTGTGTTAAATGTCTGAAATATTTATTTATTATTATTATTCAATCCTTCGAATCCAAACCACCCACATTATTTACTTCAGTTCAGTCTAGTTAAAGTCTATGTGAAGTTCGGATCGTGTGCGATAATTAGTTGTGAATTTTTAAATTTATTAATCAAACTGTGGCGACTTCCACATACAGCGCAACAGAAATATACTACAGCGCGATCTACCGAAGTTACACTGAACTACCACGGAGTAACGAAGGAAACTAAGAAACTACCAATCCTGAATCGCGCAGTGAAAGTTCGCGCGCCAATTAAGATACATACAACATCCCAACATCAACCGTTGGGCAGTTGGCCCGCCAGGCATGATCACCTCGCCTGGTCGGAGGATCCTCCCTTTGTGTTGGAGGGACATTACACCCGTCCCTCCACAGTGGTGACCCCGACGTGATTGGAAGCAGCCTTCGATGCAGCATCAGCACGCCACCATCATGTTCACTCCCACAGCAAGTCTCACAGCCAGCCAGCAACCTCGGCCTCAACAGGGATACACCACAAGCAGGAAGCGACCGCTCCAGCCTGGTTTACCCCTACGGCCTCATCAGCGTCTAGGCACAGCACACTGCAGCTACGGTTCATGTAAGCAGAGCATATCTCTCCCGTCTATGCAGCAGCCAGCCACTACGCAAACGCCCCGACTCACTGGGGACCTCACCGCAGCACCGCGCACCGCACTCAATCCCGACTCACTGGGATCAGCGGACTTCAGCCCCGACTCACTGGGACTAGCGGCATTCAGTTCCGACTCACTGGAACTTGCGGCACTCAGTTCCGACTCACTGGAACTACTCACTCCTGGCACTGGCAAGCTCCACAATAGAGCGCAGACAGCTGACTCATCATGTATCGACCTCCGGTCTTGGAGGGGAGTGATGTGGCGACTTCCACATACAGCGCAACAGAAATATACTACAGCGCGATCTACCGAAGTTACACTGAACTACCACGGAGTAACGAAGGAAACTAAGAAACTACCAATCCTGAATCGCGCAGTGAAAGTTCGCGCGCCAATTAAGATACATACAACATCCCAACATCAACCGTTGGGCAGTTGGCCCGCCAGGCATGATCACCTAGCCTGGTCGGAGGATCCTCCCACTGTGGAGGGACGGGTGTAATGTCCCTCCAACACAAAGGGAGGATCCTCCGACCAGGCGAGGTGATCATGCCTGGCGGGCCAACTGCCCAACGGTTGATGTTGGGATGTTGTATGTATCTTAATTGGCGCGCGAACTTTCACTGCGCGATTCAGGATTGGTAGTTTCTTAGTTTCCTTCGTTACTCCGTGGTAGTTCAGTGTAACTTCGGTAGATCGCGCTGTAGTATATTTCTGTTGCGCTGTATGTGGAAGTCGCCACAAAACAATCTGCAGTAATTTCCACAAACGACTGCACGGTTGGTCTCGTGGTTTAAGCGGTCGCCACGCCGCTTCCTACTGCGCCGAGTGTTATGGGTTCGAATCCCACATGGGACGGCACTTTGTGTGATCGACAAATTGTTATTCTGAGTCTGGGTGTTCTTTGTGTCCGTTTCATGTATGTTTGTAAAGGTCCCACGCGACACAGGATTTATTACTAGTGCGGGAGTTGTTTTAAAAAAAAAAAAAGAAAAAAAAAACACAAATGAAATAAATTGAGCAGCGCGCTGTGATTAAGTACCTAAGATAAGAAGGGTTATCATCACCAAAAGCTATCCATAATGATATGGTTAGTACCTTAAGGGAATCTGCTGAACCGTCAAAAAAAAATTGGTAACAGAATTTAAGCGCGGCAGAGAGAGCGTGAAAGACGAAACCCGCACTGGAATGCCTTTAACGTCGACTAGTGACAAAATAGAGCAGAGGTACTTGGTTAGTTATGCAAGACAAAAGATTCAAAATAAAAGAGAAAGTTGAGATTTTTTTCTATGGCACAGTGGGCAAACGCGTAGACGTATCGCCTGATGGTGAGCGATTACCGTCGCCCATGGATACCCGCAACACCAGAGACGTCGAAAGTGCGTTGCTGGCTTTTGGAGGAGGGGTGGGAGGGCTTGGGATATGGGCCTCCGGTATCCTCACTCACTCGGTGAAACACAGCGCAAGCGCTGTTTCACACTGGTTTTCTGTGAGGCCGTGATATCACTCCAGTGGAACCGGCCTATTCATGCCGAAGCGTGGCTCTCCCGATAGAGATTATAGGCATCTCTTATGAATGAACACAAAACATGATAGTCGGTGAATCGGTCCAATGTATCAGCAAGCTGAGTCCCAAGGCGGCTTTCAATCGAATAAAAAAGAAGGCGATTGACAATTTCACGCGACTGTTTAGAGTTATTTGAAGAAGAAAAAATCCTATTTAATTAAGACAACACATATCATACACACGCAATCAATGGCTGAAATTAATGACTCTAGCGGCGATTGTCTAAAGTAAGCGCACAAAAGTCTGTGGCGACAGAGCGCCTGCGGTGGCGCCGTCCTGTCGCGCCATGCGTACGTACGTCCACTCGCTGCCCTAGCAAACAAATTATGAACGGAATCTCAGCGCGCGCACGTATTTATATAAACTGTCACTAAGCGATAATCGTTCTCTCTCACTCAATTATATGACTCTCTCACTCACGCGTAAATTCAAGCTCGCTGGTACAGCCACGAGTTGTATGCCAATTTTGTGTATATATTAAAGTGCATTTTAGCAAATAAATAAGAAAAGTCGTAACCTCCTCCGAGTTTCACTACTATCCTATCTACGGAACAAAGGCTAACAGCTGGGCCGGTTAGGATAGTGAACCACCACCTCTCCCTGGTATTTAGGCTACGGATCAAAGGCTAAACAGCTGGGCCGGCCACATACCTATATCCCTGTACCTACACTCTCAGCCAGCTGGCATAGCGTGTATGATCAAGTTATACGCAAACTATTCGGGTCAGCAAGCAACACAGCTGTCCCGAAAAGTCTTTGCCCAGCCAAAGTCTCCTGTTACCACCTGACCAAACTTAGAACAGCACAAGCAACCATCGTCACCTCTAAATCACAGGTTCTCGCTGATATTGACAAGTTTTATGAGGACACATACAACTCACCTCACTAAATATCTTTAAAATATATTTCAGCTTTAACCGAAACCTGTTGCAAATCGGTGAAGGCGAGCGCTGATTAAAAACCCTAATTTCTATAAAGGGTATAAGTAGGTGGTTAATTACCTAAAAACGAAAAATATGAACTACAAATATAACTAATAGTTAAATTTAAATAAAGCTAATCATTAATTAATTTTTAACTACTGAAAATAATAAGAATTCATGTAATCACAAATTGATTAAATAAACATTCGTTACACAAGGAATAATATAAACACAATAAATCACAAATTAAATAGTAGAAAGCTCAGGAGTGATCCATGTCACAATTAAGAGATGTGACCGGAGCGAGATCTGAAGAGAAATTATCCCCTGTTTCCGATCGCGCCGCTTTCTATAGGTACCGTTCTCACCTCGCCTGACTCATAGAACCGAACGATTGTGTCACGAGTTTGTAACAACTTTATTATTCAATTAAATTAAAAAGCTTTTTAGAAACAAGCTTTTACTGGAATGCCTCGGGACGAATCAAACGAATATAAACTTGATGATGTTGCGACGATTTTTTACAGAGTTCCTATAGCCACCTTCCAGCTCCAACATCAGATTAGCTCCATGTCATTATAATATTGTATTGTCACGCTGTATACATATGCTTGCAAAATTTCAGTAAAATCGTTTGAATATTTCTGCTTTAAAATTGAGTTGGAAGATTCCACCCGAACTTACAAACATACATATATAAAAATAAAAAAATTGGACATTTTAACACACAACGCCATCAAGTCCTAAGCTAAGCAGAGCTTGTGTTGTGGGTACTAGACAACTGATATAAATACATATATTACTTTTTTTTGTAAATTCATAAATATTATACATAGAAAACACCCAAACTCCGAAACAAATATTTGCAGATCATACAAACATTTGGTCCGACCCGGGAATCGAACCCGAGACCTCATGCACAGTCGCATACGCTACCACTGCGCCACAGAGGCAGTCCACATACATTGCAAGTTAATAAAAAGCTTGTAAATACTCTCATTCGGACAAATATCTTTCTTTGCAAAACTTCAGGACTAGGCCGCCATGGTTTGGGTCACCATGCTGCATTGTCTGCATTCGAAGTGAGTATTGTGACCACCACTCTTGGATTCTGTTTATACTTTCCATCAGGCAGAGTAGAGTCATTCTGGCAGAGCCAAATAAAAAAAAAAAACTTTATTATTTTCGTAAGCAAGTCAAAGACACTCAAGTCAAAATATAAATACTCAGAATAACATGAGATTAATTGTTCATTTGTGCAAAAATCAAGTCGTATTAATATCACAAATGAAAATGAAGTACTTTTGATTCCTTTATTGTTCTTATTTCCATTGTTTTATCAAACAAACGCGCTGCGAACCATATAAATTAAATTGATGAAACCGACAGCATTTCATTCGCATTTATTTATATAGGTCGCTGTATTGAACGTTAGTATTTGTCAATTGTGTCAATAAGATGAATTGATTCACCACAAATAAAACATTTATAAATACCATTGTAGTAACGTAAATATAATATGTAGGTGTATAGAAAATAAAGTAAGTCCACAGTATACAAGTGAAGGAACGAAAGTTTATTTTGGAAATTACACACACAGAAGTTACACTACAATATAGAAGGAGTAAAGTATTAAAAGAATAACAATAATAAGAGAATATGAGGATAATTAAATTAGCGCGGCGAGATACATATGATAACAGCGTTAGGACCGGGATGGTACTGCTTGCCCTCATATTGGCACATATTTTAAATAGATTTAAGTTTTAATATAATATTATTTGATAATAATGAACGTATACAATATAAATAATTTAGACAGTTAACATGTTTGACAAATAATAATAATTAACATAATACACAGAAATAAGTGTAGGCAATAAGTCACTACACCATTTATAGACAAATACTGTTCAATTGTGTTTGTTGTCAATGTATGTGTTTTGTGAAATATATTTTCTCATTTATAAAAAACTTTTTTTTAATTCAAATCATTGCTACAAATAAATGGTAGCCTGAATCTGATTACGCTAAGCAATCTTACCCTTAGTGGTAAAAGAATGGTAGCCGGTAAGACATATTTGTTTTAATGACAATCCAACTCCCGCGCTAGAAATTCATCCTTTATTTTTTTATATAGTATAAGGGTGCACAACGAGCTGGCAGGTAACCTGATGGAAAGTAACCGCCTGTATCTCAAGTGTCACAAGTGCGTTGCTGCTCCTTGAGTTCCAACTTCTACATGAAGAGACAGGGGAGTGACTCCACTCACCGATTTGACCGAAAGCCATGTTGCTTGATAGGTTCTATGTTCGTAAAGTACCCCTAATACTTTTTTCTTACTAGTCTTTATTATTCCCAAGATTACTTGGAGTCGTCTACTAGATCAACGAGTTTTACTTATATTTTTTTTTTCCACGGAGCGACTGGCATCGGACCTCCGGAAAACCTAAAGGCGTACTGAATTCGAAGATTTAACCTACAATTTAAAAAAAACCGATGAAATTGAGAACCTCCTCCTTTTGGAAGTCGGTTAAAAATTAAACTGTGTTGCGGATGACTTTTTACACATACATAGGTACATATAACAAGCACAAAGAACACACAGACACAGAACAACAATTTTAGATAACACAAAGTGTCGTCGCATGTAGGGATCGAACCCACAACATTCAGTGCAGTATTATGAAGCTATATGGCTGTTTAAACCAATAAGCTAACCGTGCTGTCAAGGTAACAAATAAATATAAATCACGTGTACTTCAGGATAAAATTGTTAATCCTGACGAAATGAAATGAAATGAAATGATAGGTCAAGCTCATTTCCACATGAGATAGAGTTAAGAAGTAAATTATTTAACTAACTAAGCTAGCTCACAGAGTGGAATTAACGACGACTTATGACAGAATTTCATTATCTTGAAATGAGTTCTTGTTTTCAGAGTTCATGGTTTATGAGCATTGTAACTGAATTCTTTATTTTAGTGCCCATTGAATTAAATGCCACATTTATAGTACACTTAGAAATCCTGCATTTTAATATTGTGAGTGTAAATTGATTGCTTGTTGGCGATGATAACAAAACCTATTAATGTGGGAACATGTGAGTAAACGGCATTATTATGATGAAACCCTGCAATTCATACAAAAAAGAAATTAACAAAAACAAAAACCGACTTCAAGGTTTGACTCGATTTCTATTATGTTTACATTGATACACTAGCTAATAGTGTATTACATACAAAGTAATAACCACTATTATATAAATGATGTTTGATAAATATATTTTGTTTAAATTAATTTGATGCGTGATACGGAACAATAATTTCGATAATGCAGAAACGTAGCTGAGAACATACTGTGAGTTGAGATTAGATATTGAAACTAGTTTCAGCTGAGAAGAACTCAATTCTCATTCTATAATAAGAGCGACGCTTGAGATTTGATGAGAACTTGAAACTAGTTTCAGCTGATCAGAGTTCAACGGATACTTGAGACGCCTTTTAAAATCCGGGCCTTAGTGTCCTTAACATGATACTACCGTTGAGATATCTCCTTTCCATTAAAAAAATAATCATCAAAATCGGTTCATAAACGACGAAGTTATCCGCGAACACACATAAAAAAAAACATAATATATATACGGTCGAATTGAGAACCTCCTCCTTTTTTGAAGAAAAATACCTTTAATAAGCTTTTATTGGTTTCATCTGTATGTTCGTCTGTTGGTTAACAACTCCTTTGAACTGATCACATTGCAAAAATATAGTTTAAATAAAAAACTAAGAGCATACTTTAATCATAAGTCGAGCTAAAAATTTAAAAACAATTCTTGATACAGCAAATTAAATAATAAACAAATAATAATATTACCCTTTAACAATTAAATAATGAAATCTTTTAATTTGACCCCTTTTAATTAAATATTTTACATATCCATCACATAACTATGTCGTAAAAACTCACCATTTAATAAATAAAATTGCAAAGTATATGATAAAGCTGGCGCAAAAAGTTTTTGGCCAAAAATCATTGGTGCTTGTTGCCAACGAGAACAAAATGATATAAACCCACACTCGTTTATTATTCCAAGAGTTGGTGGCGGCTAGATGTTTTCATTTATTGCATGTAGAACGTGTAATCACTCAGAATGCTTACATAATGTATGTTTGTCTACTTGAATACTTTTTTTGTCAAAGCCTTGTCAAAGCTCGTTCTTGCAATCATGAAAAAGTTTTTAGATAAGGACTGACAGTGATGTACATATAGGTATATAGAAATAAAAAAAAGAGATGATGAATCCATTTCTTCGGCTTTCAAATCCTATGTATTATACTCTGTCCATTACTTTATTTTCTTTTTGACAGCTCACGCCTATAAATTACAATTTTTTTTTTCGGAATTATGTACTACAGTAATGTCGTACTTTATTGACGGTGACGGTACTTTAGTGAAGTGGTCTGTGCATAACAAACAACCACAGACTATAAAACAGTACTTGAAAAACGATAAATCGATCATTTGATAAAAATAATTTGACTTCATGTAAGTATTTTTTCTGTAAATTTAATAAAAAAAGGAAATAAAAATTGTATCTATGACTCCAAGATTGAATTTTTGCAAGGAAAAAGTCGAAATCTTGGAATTTAGGATCAAACCAAGAGTAAAGAACAATAACTCTGTTCATTCATCTAATTTACTGATTTATTATTTATATTTTTGTTTATTTCTTACATAATATAATTATTTAAAAATATTTCAACAAAAAATATTTAATTAAAACGATTGAAAGTTCTTTATAAATAAAATCGCTATTCGTTTCAAATCGAATCGGCAATGAGTGAGGGCGTCACTAATTTCAAAATTTCTTGAACTGTCAAAAAGAAAATAAAGTAATGGACAGAGTATAGATTAGTTTCGAAAATTAATATTCCGGATGTCTTAATAACAGCTGCACCCGGATTTCTCCTGTTTCAGGCGCAGAGTGGCATATCGTGTGGATTTATACTCTATGCGCTGTAACATGGTGCGTGACAGTTTCAGTAACATTTCGTTTCACTCTTGAAAGTTGCCGCGATTTACAAATGAAGACTTAGTATTTCAGCTGTACCACATTCGCAATATATTAAATCATTAATAACTGTAGTAAATTAAATTAAACCAACCAGAATGTTCTAGTCTACAAATGAATGCCGCACTATGCTACAGCGCAAAGAGTATAGTCGGTTTGATTCTGACATACCACCCCGCAGCAAACCGCGGAGGTATGATTGGCCGAGCGGGTTTCCATACATAGAAAAAAGTTAACAATATTATTAGAAACGAGTCTTATTATATTCATTATTAATTTATATTTTGAACACAGTATTCTATTGTGCCTTACCCGACCACAGCGTCACTTCTTCTGTTATAGATTTCAGACTGGGAGTTTCCTTTTAAGAAATCTCATCATCCTGTGTGCGCTTATGGTACTCGTCGTCCGCTGACCGCCCGTTTACGTCATTGTGACAATGGAGTGAATCCTGGCACTGAGTTATTTCACCTTGTGGCTGCTGATGACTGTCGTTGTAAGGTAATTTTCAAACTGACTTTAGATTTATATTAAATAACATTAAGAAATATTGAGATATAGATAAATCACATATACTTAAAAGGAATGAAATATTTAATATTCTTCATTTAGAACAGTCTAGCAAACCTCACAAATGCAGGTATTTTGTAGGTGACCATGATATAATTGCGTCTTAGTTACTGTAACGATATAAAAACTGATGATGGGTTTCAAAATTCATATTTGGTTCTCCCCTCTTTAGAATCACGTAGCATGACTTATCATCTTTTCTGTAGGATTAGCATGAAAATACACAAGTGTCAGAAAATTATAAATATGAATAAAAATATGTAAGTAATTATTAATTCGAAGATGGAAAAGTTACTATGGGAAAATTATAAGTCTTCTTTTTTTTTTTTTTTTTTTTTTAAGTTTTGGCTGCGCCAAAATGACTCTGCTCTGCCTGATGGAAAGCACGAGCAGATTCTAAAAGTGGTGATCACCATCCTCAATGCGAATAAGGACATTGCAGCATGGTGACCTACACTATGGCCGCCTAGTGAGATGCTTTTTTACGCCCCGCTTAAAGGACCCGGGATCATAGTGGGAGGGAAACACGTGCGCTGGAAGTGAGTTCCAGGTTTTGACCGCTCGGCACAGAAAGGACGAACCGAAGCGATGAGTACGAGATCGTATGTCTACCACTCTGAAGCGGTGACTTCCAAGGCCAGCACGTGTTGTCCTGTAGAGGAAGGGGGAAGGGGGGACCAGTTGGAAGAGCTCCTCAGAACACTCTCCGTGATATAAGCGGTAGAGTACTGCCATAGAGGCGACATCTCTACGCAACTGCAGGGGCTCAAGGGACTCGGTGGCTTCAGGACTGTTGACAATGCGGATTGCTCGCCGCTGCAACCGGTCGAGAGCGTCAAACAGGTACTGTGCGGCACCATCGCAAAGATGAGAACAGTACTCTACGCACGAGCGAACCTGGGTCTTGTAAAGAAGACACAGATGCTCGGGCGAGAAGAACCGTCTCACCTTGTTTAAAACACCTAGCTTCCGCGAGGCCGCTTTAGTGACACTCTCAACGTATTCGCGTGGGTTGAGATCTCGGCAGATATCCATGCCCAGGATATCGAGCCTACCTTGTAATGCTATTTGAGTGTTCTGAAAAGTGGGAAGGGGAAGGAATGGAGACTTTTTGGCAGAGAACGCGCACCCCTGTGTTTTCTTGGCGTTGAACTCGACCAGATTCTCACAGCCCCATTGAGAAATGCGGCCCAGAACATGGTCGAGTTGAACGACAAGCTCCTGTCGTTTTTCCTCGATATCTGCAAGCTTGGCTGTTGGATGTCCAAAATATCGTCCGTGAACTGTACTGTCGTCTGCATAGCAATGAATGTTGCCAAGGGCTAACATGTCATTGATATGCAGAAGAAACAGTGTGGGCGACAGGACGGAGCCCTGCGGTACTCCGGCGTTAATCGACTGAAAATCGGAGGCCGCACCGTCGCAAAGGACTCTGATGCGGCGCTGGTGCAGGAATGCGGCAGCCCAGTTGCAGAGTTTGGGGGGCAAACCGAAAGCCGGTAGCTTGGAGAGAAGCGAACGATGCCAAACCCTATCAAAGGCCTTGGCCATATCAAGGCTAATTGCCAGGGATTCCCCATGCCTGTCAATAGCCTCACCCCAAAGGTGTGTGACATACGCTAGAAGATCACCCGTGGATCGGTTCGGTCTAAAACCATACTGACGATCATTTAGTAGGGAGTGATCTTCCAGGTAGTGGACCAGTTGTTTGTTTATTATCCGCTCAAACACTTTGCAGATAATGGAGGTGACGGCTATCGGACGGTAGTTGGCCGGGTCGGAGCGGTCGCCTTTTTTGGGGATGGGTTGAACATTCGCCTCTCTCCAAACCTCCGGTACAGTTCCCGAGGAATATGACAGGCGATACAGACGCGTCAATACCGGAGACAACTCCGGTGCACAGTTCTTAAGAACCACCGCTGGGATACCGTCGGGTCCACTGGCTTTCCGGACGTCGAGTGACCGAAGCTCCGCACGGACTTCACTCAGCCGGACGCGAATGTCCCGCATTGTAGTGTCGCAGGTCGGAATAGTAGGCGGGTGCTTGCCGTGGTCATCGATTCGCGAGTTAGCCGCAAAGAGATCAACCAGCAGTTTCGCTTTCTCCCGCGGCTCAAGGGCAAGTGATCCGTCCGGATATTTCAGCGGTGGTAGCGAAGGCTGACAGAAGTTGGACTGCACGGCTTTAGCCAATCGCCAGAACTTTCGGCTACCCGTAGGGTATGCAACGAGTTCTTGACCAAGCCGCGCGATGCGCTGGGCATCCGCTCTGATGTAAGCCTTCTTGCATTCCCTAGTGGCTTTGTTAAACGCTGCTTTTAGTTGATCAATGTCAGGGGAGCCGTGAGCGCGGGCCCTGGTCCATGCGCGATACGCCGATTGCTTTAGTGAAACAGCATGGGCGCACTCGCGATTGAACCAGGGACGGGTCGTCGGGTTGGCGACCTCACTGTAGGGAATGTAGTATTCCATTCCGACAGTGATTTCGCCAGCCACGGCGGCTGCACTTTGCGACAGATCTCTATCTCTGAAGCAGCGTTGAGCCCACGGGATGGATGCAAAATAATCCCGCATTCCATCCCAGTCTGCCGACGAGTAGTGCCATAAACGTCTTTTTGCTGCCACTGGTCGTGGTGGGGCAGCAAGAGGCACCGTGGTGGAAACCAGGCAGTGATCGGAGGATCAAAGAGGGGCCAGCACCGATACACTATACTGCGCTGGGTGACTCGTCAGCAGTAGGTCCAGCAAGGAAGGCGCTTGACTCGGAATGTCTGGTATCCTGGTGGGCTGGAGTACCAGCTGGGTGAGGTCATGCGTGAGAGCGAATGTGTGGACAGTCCGGCCTGCGTGGTCAGTTCTGGAAGATCCCAACCAGGACTCATGGTGGGCGTTAAAGTCTCCCAGAAACACCAGTTCGGCGGTCGGAAACTGCTCCTGCGCTTTGTCCGCTGCCTGACTGAGATATTCGAAAAGTCGAGTTGTCTCAGAATCTCCAGAGTGGGATCGGTATAGGCATACGTAGATTCGGCTCGTAGAGCCAATATCTACGTGGAGCCAAAGGGTGGAGAAGGATGGGTCCTCAAGGCAGCGCAATCGGCGACAACAAACATCCGCCCTGACGAAAAGACATACCCCAGCCTTCGCGAGGAAGCACTCCTCAAGCACGTAACCGGGGTAGTGAAGATATGTCGTGTCGGCAGGGCGGCGTATTTGAGTCTCCGTTAGAAAAAGCATGGCGGGCCGTGCCGTCTCTAGATGCTGGTGGACGGCGTTGAGGTTTGCATGGAGTCCACGGATGTTATTGAACTCCACCTCAAAAAGCGAGTTGGTGGGAGAGTGGAGTGCCGCTGTGCATCGTTTGTGCTTTTTCTGTGCTGCCATGAAAAAAATAGGAGGAGGGGGATGGGAACGTAAAAGGCGTGACAGTCATCGCGGCAGTGTAATACTGAGACTCGGAATGCTGTTTCGTCATAACGGTGAGGCATGATGGTGACCGAGCCGTCGGACGGAAGGGCTCCCGTACCCTCCCGGAAGTGGTCGCCTGGTCCCACCGTCCGGTCACCAACCGGCACGACGAGCCACTCCGTGGATTATGCGCGACCTGACGGGGCAGCCTCCCAGGGTGGTTAGCCGCGGTTGGGCCCCTCTCTATGCCGCGGGCGGCCAGCGGCACCACCGTTTCTACAGGTCTCCCTGGCCGACGGCTCGATCCACGTCACCCTCAACATGACTCTACGAGCATTCCACTGCTCACACACTTACCACGATAACTGTCACCCCTGCATCATTGGGCCACCGGTCTCGCACTCACCAACGAAATACGACAGTACTAATACTGTCATTTTACGTTGATTTTCTGTGCGAGGGTAGTACCGCCCCGGTCGAGCCGGCCCGTTCGTGCTGAAATCAGCGTGGCTCTACTACCTTTTAGTCTTACCTTAAGTCTATTAAAAGTTAAAGAAAAGTTTTTCTAAAAGTTATTCAAGAACGCTAATATACCGTAAAGCCATGTACAATATGTTTAATTTACTACTTTTAATATTACAGTTTTTAATAAAACTGTACACGGTACCGAAAGCTTTATATTCTAGGCAAACATAAATTTGTTTTAAATTTACTGTTATCACAATTGATGTATTTCTTTGACATAAGATACAAAAAAATTGTGTTAACGAAATATGTCTAACAGAATGGGACAAATTATAATCACAAGTTTCAACAAAAAAAAAACCAAAGTCAAAAACAAATTGAAATGGGATCACTCGGGAAGCACTGGCTTTCAAATAAAAAAAATCATTAAAATCGGGTATCCCAGTCGAAATTTATGAGGTAACAAACATAAAAAAAAGTCGAACTGAGAACCTCCTCCTTTTTTGACGTCGGTTAAAAAAAGAAAATTCACCAATTCCGTTTATGAGTAATTCTTTTGGACATCCATATTATTTAGTAATTACATATTCGGTAACCAAAGTATATATTTGGTCTGTATCTATGAATCCGGTCTATTTGTTTTGAAGGATGGTCTCCTACTCACGATCACGATATAGTGAATGAACACAATAGGTCGTGAACCACCACCACCGTGAAGAACCATCCGACTGAGTACTTTTAAATGATATTAAATTTATTTATAAGTATGTTTATGTATGTATTTATATAACTTATACCTTTATGTTTTTATCTATAATATTTAGCAGTGATTTTATGTCTAATACCATAGTTTATGTAAATGATAACACCTATATCTATTAAATTTAATTCTACTTGTATTTTATTATAGCACCTACCGCCTCATATTTTTCATCACCCAAAGCTTGACGGGCAGAGAATGCTCCATGGCATTAATTCCGCCTATGTACAAGATGTGCATTAACTTTAAATAAATAAATAGGAGGAAGGTTATTATTTACACCATCATGACTTGTAAATGGATTAACAACTTCGTTATTAGACAGCTGTACATAAACTTAATTAACTCTAATCTAGGCCAAACCGACCGTTACATGTAGTACGAGTATTATTGCCTAGCCACTTATAATTTATCAGGGCTTAATAAAGGCTAATAACAGATTGTGCGCCTGTGAAAATGAAAGGTCTACCAATAAGCTAACTATATTCGCACATACGAAAGTAAAACTATAATAACTTAACTAAAAGCCGTAGCAGATGTGTATACTTGTTTTTTGTGGTACAGCGGATTGAGCTGACGGATACGTAACGGATAAGTGCCAACCTCTAGGTCCACCCAAATTGAGCAAGAATCGTCTAAACCCAAATGTAACGCCGAACAGTATGTTCTTGGACGTGCCCGCCGAAAAACCAGCTCCCGTCAAATACTGTGAATTGACCGCGATGGAGAGAGAAAGAGTTATTTTATAGTTATTAAATCAAATGTAACTAATAAAATAATGCTATCTTTAAAAATATGAATTCTAATATAATTAAGAAAGTAAACTCTGTAATTACAATTCATTTCTAAATACTCCATGAAACATTTGCAGCAATGTACATAATAATAACGATTTAAGAATGTATTGATTTTGACCTTCACACTGTTAAAATTATTACCTACGGAAAATAATAATTAAATTGAATAACACTTTTATTTAGACATCGTTGTTAACGCATACATCACTTGTCCAATAAAATAAAATCCATATAAACGGAGAAACAGGTAAATCACCAATAAAAACTTCTTTTGTCTCTGAATGGACAAGTTTGTTCGTTGTCGTACTTTTTACTGCATACAAATATGCTGGTGAGAAAATCTCTAGAAATAAACCTGTTTTATATCGAATAAATCCGAGTGAATATTTTTTTGCAAGAGTTAAATTGTGAAAAGATTTAAGTTTTGAATAGAAGTAATATCGATTTGATAGAAACTTAGATGTTCAAAAAGTCTTCGTCAAAGTGTAATGAATATACATTGATAGATTGTCTTAAACTTTCTCAGGCAAATTCCACAATAATTTTATTATTGGATTGGTGTCATTAAGAAATGTTATGAATTGATTCTTTTCACAAGTAAAAATTAGGATATCAGTAAAACGAAATAATATAAGTAAATCGTATTCTCTTCCACATCATATTTTCACATCATCATGTGGTTGACTGGCAGAGAATGCCCCATGGCACTTATGTCCGCCTTTGTGCAAAATGTGCACCAAGATTAAATAAATAAATAAAACGGGATGCTGTAATCATTCAGTTCTGGATGATAAAAAATATTTTTTTCTCTTCTTGGCTCTTCTATATATATTACGTACTAACTTTTGCCGGTGACTTCATTGACGAAAGAGTAGTTGTGAGTTTGAAACTACTCCAAAAAAATAACGAAGTTTCATGAAAATTTCCAAGTTCCGTTTTGAACTCTTGAACGAAGGAATTTTATGAATTATTTCTTAGTGCACACCTACATCACTAAAGGAATATTTGTACAAAATTTCATTCTTTAAGATTGAGTGGTTTCAGCTGTAGGTTGATTAATTAGTCAGTGAATCAGTACGTTAGATTCTCTTTTCATAGGTTTAGATTCTATTTTACTGTATTTTATAAACATGAGATATATAAGCTTGCCTAAAAATGTATATTAAGGTTGTGGCGACTTCCACATACAGCGCAACAACAATATAACATACTACAGCGCCATCTACCGAAGATATGTCGAACTACGGAGTAACGAAGGAAACTAAGAAACTACCAATCCTGAATCGCGCAGTGAAAGTTCGCGCACCAATTATCATATATACAACATCACAACATCCCAACATCAACCGCTGGGTAGTTGGCCCGCCAGGCATGATCACCTCGCCTGGTCGGAGGATCCTCCCTTTGGGTTGGAGGGACATGACAACCGTTCCTCCACAAGGTGATGTAAATAGGTAAATGGATACATATTTTATTAAAGTGCTTCAGTAATAGTTTGAAAAAAGGAGCGTTTTTTGTGTAAATCTTTCCTCATTTCCATGAAATCGGCAAAGGAGTAAAAAAAGACAAAGTTAAGACAACCTTTGAACAAGAAAATATTTTCTACTGACTTCTAGAAATTTATATCTATCTGCAAATTTGAAACGTTTTAACGTGTTATTCATTTTATGTAATCTTATAAGTGAGTACCTTTTATAAAACTTCGAACTCAACATGTAAGTAATAAGCTATTAATATTGGACAAATAGAAAAACTTGATTTTTTTTAATATGACTAGAAAGCTTATTTCAGTGCTGCTGGGTGCGGGAAATGTTAATTTATTTTTCGACTACTTGGTTCTAAGAAATTCGTGGAACTGAGTCGAAACTTTTATTTGAAGTCGATAAATAAACATCTATTACACAGTAAACTGTAAGTATAATGCATCTAAATACAGAAGACATTTCTATATTTGAATGTATTACTCCCTGTAAGTGTGGGCGCACACCGAAGTCGACAGACAGTCTCCGACGAGACAGTTTGTCGAGGCTTGACTAGATTGCCGTAAAAACTGCTGTGTTAGGTGGGACCATCGCACACCAAGGCCGTTTCAGACAGACAATCTCTCTCTCTAGACTCTAGACCAATCTCGAGATTTTTCGGACTTGATTTCTAATTTTCAATAACATATTGTATTTAAGGTAGGATGGATGTACTAGAGATAACCTTGTACTGGTATTGGAATTTTAAAAAAAACCACCATTATATGCTACTGTACTACTTTTTAGTAGACTAGCTGAGCCCTGTGGTGCTACCCGTGATTGTTATTGTGCCTTTGCAACAACAACCACGGGTAAAGGCGCGGGGCAAAGCTAGTCTACAAAAAGTAGCCTAAGTTATTCCTTATATCATTAGTTATCAAGTATTATGCAAGTAAAAGGTGCGTCAAAATCATTCCAACCGTTCCAGAGAAACAGACAGACAAAAAATTAAAAACTTCTTTTACTAAAAACCTGATGATATCAGGAGTAACTCAGGCTACTTTTTTAGGCTTGTCCGCTCAGCTCGGGTTAGCTAGTATTAAAATAATTAATAGTATTCATTTAAAAAGCAGTAAAACTGAGTAACAAAATTTGTAGCTTAACATAACAAATTATAAACTTTAGTCATAGCCGTCAGTCGAAAATTTTATGGCACGACTAAACAGTTAAAATTATAAGAACCCGCATTAAGCCTTCCTCCACGACGTAAGGATTTTCATGGCTTTTGTTATGCTATCTATACTAATATTATAAAGCGGAAGAGTTTGTTTTTTTTAAGGCGCTAATCTCAGGAACTACTGGTCCGATAAAAAAAAAACTTTCAGTGTTAGATAGCCCATTTATCGTGGAAGGCTATATATAGGCTATATATCGTCACGCTAAGGTTAATGGGAGCGGCGCATCAATGAAGAATGTTACAAAAAGGGGGGAAAATTATTTCGCTACGGGTTTTAGATAAATAGTGACTAGATTATGGAGGATTCAGTAGCACTTGGTCTATAAATAGTGATGGATATAATTGTAAACGTACATATTTTGTTTCAGGTTTGTTCATCTGAGTTTACGAGCTGTGAATGGCTGCCGCCGAATTCAACACTTTTAAGCAACGTAGACTTCAATTTTGAGGATTTTGATGATGAAAATTATATTTAAGTCCTATTGAAATTTATCCACAATATATCCCTTGATATCATATTATATATTTAAATAAACGCTATATAGAAGTAAATCAATGAGGCATTATTAAATTTTAGGCAACGGTTTTATTTTCACATTCAATACCTGTACCAGAAATATTTTCCTTTAACCCTTTATGGTACACACAGAAGCTGAAACTGACACAAATAAAGCTCAGACCTACTATATTTTTTGGCAAATAACTCTTAGAAGACAAAGAACACTCAGACACAGAACAACAATTTGAACCACGCAAGTTTCCTATGTGGAGTTTGAATCCAGATAGCTCATAGTCCAGTAGGTACAAAGTGGTGAGGTGACCGCTTTAATCATTTACACACCATTCATGCAATTGAGCTATAAAGCTGCTAATCCATGTCTGTTCAAACTTATCTAGAAAGTAAAGTGATCTACTGCTTCTCTGTGTTCTTTTTCTCTATTACCTCCGGGAATTATTTCTACCCAATGTATTCTAGAATTAAAATCACTTGTACTTATTCCACTATTTTATTCTTGTTTACACCTGATTGGTTTCGCCTTATGGCCTCATCAAAGGTTACAGGTTATATATAAAATAGTGGAATAAGTACAAGCGATTTTAATTCTAGAATGTATTATAACAAGTTCCATCAAGTGCCGACAATGGAGAGTATAAATTATACTCAATGTGTTTATGTTTTCTTAGTCCTGCGATATCAATGAGATATGGAATGGTTATGATCTGCCCTAGTGTTATAAGATAATCGTAGACTTATGTGGATGATATCCAATTCGTGTAAACGGGACATCGTTAGTTTCGATTGTCACTTTGAATGTACTCGTAATATTAGGTCTTTACCTATGAAATTGCCGTTCTTCAGTACTGGTCATTTCAAATAAAAAAAAGTTTGTAATGGCTCTGTATTCTAAATTCAAATTAATTTTGTTTTAAAACCATGACATTCTATTTACAAACTCAGTCTTTTGTTTTTGGATTAGTGTTGTATTTTTATTAAATTTGAACATTTTTCGTCATAATGGATACTTTAAAAATTCGTGTAATTATGGAATATGAGTTCCGTCGTGGCACCAACGCGACACAAACGGCACGTAACATCAAAAACGTTTACGGAGAGAACTGTACAAACGAACGCACAACCGGTTATTGGTTTTCCCGGTTCCGTTCTCGAAATTTTGACTTGAAAAATGAAGCTCGTGGTCGTCCGGAGACTTTGGTTAACAATAATGAATTAAAGGTGATTGTGGAAGCTGACGTAACTCAATCTACAGCTGAGCTAGCAGCAGCTTTTAATGTAAGCATCAAAATAATATTGATCCATTTGCGACAAATTGGCAAGGTAAAAAAGCTTGATAGATGGGTGCCCCACGGCCTTAACGATCGCCAGCGCAACGTACGCGTCGAGACCTGCCTTGCGCTGCTCAACAGGCAAAGAAATGAAGGAATTTTTAAACGAATTGTTACGTGCGGCGAAAAATGGATTCTGTTTGACAATCGAAAGCGCTCAGCAAGTTGGTTAGACCCTGGTTCAGCACCAAAGCAATGCCCTAAACCAAAAATGACCCCTAAAAAGGTGATGGTCACTGTTTGGTGGTCTAGTGCGGGTGTGATTCACCACAGCTTTTTACAAAACGGCATAAGCATTAATGCAGATGTGTACTGTGAAGAACTGGAGAGAATGATGGAGAAGCTTGCACATCTGCAACCAGCTTTGGTCAATCGGTCGTCCCCACTGCTCCTTCACGACAACGCGCGACCCCATACTCCGCAACAGACAGTCTCCAAGCTGCAAGAGCTGGTGTTGGAAGCTCTCCCTCGTCCGCCATACTCACCAGACCTTGCACCTACCGACTATTACTTTTTCCAAAATTTAGACAACTTTTAAGTGGGTAAAAAATTCAATTCCCGTGAGGCAGTACAAAATGCCTTTGAAGAGTTTGTTGCCTCCCGTCCAGCTGATTTTTACAAGAAAGGCATCAATAAACTGCCAATGCGTTGGCAAAGATGCGTCGATTGCATGGGTGATTACTTCGAATAACAGAAATAAAAAAGTTTGAAAAAATAAGTACTTTCAGTTATTGCATACAAAACGGCAATTTCATAGGTAAAGACCTATTATAAACTGGTATCTTCTAATAGCTAGTTACTATAATATCAACCTTTATTTTTCTTAGTTGAAAACCTTCATAAAAAGGAGAGTTTTTTTTTTCTATTATCAGATATGAAACGCATTATGCGAACCAAGATGTATTGTTCTACTGATACTTGTACGAAACTATTACACATTTTTCCTGAAAACTCATTTATTAAAGGTAACTTTAGCTTCTAGAAACTATTTAGCTTTGTAAACTTTATGATTTGTACTATTTAGGACTACCATTACTGAAACTCTTATTTATCAGGGTAAACAGTACTATAACGATTCTCTAGAAAAGTTATACTGTCTGGGAACCCAGAATGAAATAATTAAGAAGTAAACTATAGGTATGAAAATTCTTACGTGTTAGGGTTCGATTTATTTGAGAAATAAACCTTCTGACATGTTAAAGAGACTTTCAGGTTTCAGGTTTAAGATCATTTATTTCTCATAAAGAATAAAAATACAAATTCACTTACATGAGAAAATACAAAATATATAACACTTAACTTACTGCGATACAGAAAAGAAGAACTCACGTTATTTATACAAAATAAAAATCACAACAATCCATTTCAAAACATAGTGAGGGTACATTAAAAATCATACATGCATTTCGAAACATTTGTAGAACCGTGCCAGCAGTAAATGCGAAGATTTAGTGAACCTAGAAGCGACAGATTGGTTTGCACAAAATAACAACTTAGCATTGTCACATATTCTGGTAATTGAAAAGTTTTAGTGTAAGTATTGGTTAATTTATGTATAACAATATATGAATACATAATATTAAAATTTATGCAAGAGATAATGATTGTTATAAAAGTGTATTTATGCTTGTATTATTTATAATGTGATTTTTTAACATTTTTTTAAAATTTTGCATATTTTTTGTTTCTTTTATCAGATTAGGTAGCTGATTATATATTTTAGAACCTTCGTACATAATGCATCTCTTGCCATAATTCGTTCGTGACTTTAACAGAAATATGTCATTCCTACTTCTGAGACCGATACTATGCACATCTTTTTTTTTAGTTAGTTTTATTTGTGTATGTATATTATTAGTTAGTATTTTTCTTATAAGTAAACAATTATAATATTTGTATGTCTGTACAATAGTCATGATTTTGGTCTCCTTGTAAATTTTTTGAGTTGATGTGAGAAAATCGTAATGAAATAATTTTTTAATTAATTTATTTTGTGCTGTTTGTAATTTTGTTAAATTGCTTTTAGCAGCTGTACCCCAAACCTCTATTAGGTAGTCTATATGCGGTTTTATAAGCGTATTATATATAGTCTGTCTTAGTTGACGTGGTATGCAACGTACGAAGCCACTCAACATTCCTGACAATGAGATAAATTTATTTTTTAGTTTTTGTATGTGCGGTTTCCATGTAAGATGGTTATCCAAAATCAGACCTAAGTATTTTTCTTGATTTACTTGATTGATCTTAACATTATTTATAGTTAAGAATGGAAAATTGGTAATTTTTTTGTTTTTAGCCGAGAAAATAATATAGTTCGTTTTGGAGGTATTGATCGTTAGTAAATTACTGAGAAACCACTCATTCAAACGTTCAAGATCACTCTGTGCATCTGCAATCACAGTGTCTATCTGGTGGCCAAAATAAAATAATGAAGTGTCATCCGCGTATAAATTCAAGTCCCCTTTTAATCCTAGTTGGTGTACATTATTAATATATATATGAGAAATAACAAGGGGCCTATAACTGACCCCTGCGGAATACCGTATGTAATATTTTTTGGTTCGCTCATAGTCTGACCGACTTTAACGACCTGTCGACGATCGGATAGATATGATTTTAATATATTATATGCATCCCCGCCAATACCGATGTCACTAAGCTTTTTCAGAAGGATTTCGTGGCTAATTGTGTCAAACGCCTTCTTCAAATCAATAAAAATACCCAGAGCAATTTGTTTGTTGTCGATATTAGTTTTAATTTTTGTTATAAGGTCTATAGTTGCCGACAACGTATTAGATTTCGATCTAAATCCGTACTGCTTTGTATAAAGAAAATTTTGTTGGTTTAAGTAAGTTTCTAGGCGGTTATGCAAAATCTTTTCAAAAAACGTTTGACATAACAGGAAGAACCGATATCGGCCGATAGTTACTTGGATCACTCCTCTTACCAGATTTATGAATAGGTGTTACCTTTGCAATTTTAAGGCTTTCTGGCACTCTTCCCCGATCAAGACAGGTGTTAATACAGTTCGTAAGTTCTTCAAGTACCAAAGGGGACACACATTTGAGAGATTTGGCATTCATACCATCCAGGCCTGTGCTGGTGTTATTATCCAGATTCCGTATTATCTTGGCAACTTCAGTTGGATTAGTATGTTCAAATTGTGTTATCCTGTGTTTACTGTCTACTACTCCCAAAGGATTGGTGTAAATTGTAAGGTTGTGGTATCGTTTTGGAATCTTATTAGCTAGGATTGAACCAATATTTGAAAAATACTCCTTAAAATAGTTGCTGATATCTTTTTCGGTGGTAATATATCCTTCTTTATTTAAAACTTTATTAAAAGCACTATTAAAATTACAATATCGCTCCGAATAATAATCCGTAATTATCGCCGAGGTCGCTAGGTTAATCACTGATATCAATTTGATAAAATCTCGAAAATTCGGGGTCATTCACCGTACTAAGGACGCGCCGCCAGTGGGATCGCTGGATGCAACAGTCAATCGATATTCGACGCTATGCAATTAAAAATAAGATTCATTATTTCGTGCCTCAGGATATCGACGAAAAGTTTCCGTGTGTGTGTTTGTGTGCGTAGATGTCTTGAAGATTATTCGCGAAGAATCTTTCTTCGTAACAATATAATATATCCACCCAATCGATGATTTTATCAAGAACCCGTACATCCAAAAAATCCATTCAGATTTTCTCGTGTTTACATAACTGCACGCCTATACCTGCCATCACCAGGAAAGCAAAAAAATATCAGTACTAGCCATGTACTAGCCGTTGATTTTGGTCATTTTGTGACGGTCAACGTCTACTGTTAGCTTATCGTCCCAAACAGGTACCTACACCTAGCACATAGAACCTAGATAAGTAGCTTCATGTATTACCTTTATTAAATGTTATATATTTGTATTAAATAATAGAGCCGTGTAAATGTTGATCATATTCCTGACAAGGCATAGAATCTTTTTTAAGATTTTTACTTACCTATTCAAATACATTCGACAAACTTATTTCCAAAACTATGTAATCCTAAATACAAATTGAGGTTTTAATTTTGGCAGTAAGATTGTTAAAGGTAAACTTGAGCTGATTACTAAGAGTAAAGGATAAGAGTAAGAGCAAAGGATGACTACTCGAATGAAAATCCATAAAACACAAAAATGTCATCGCGCTCACGTCGCGATTGCGCTCCGTCCCGCCGCACTCGTTTTGAATTCCCGCCGAACGCGGTGGCGATGTGACGCGACCGCTAGTCGAGCGCCGAGCGCGACGGCTCTATGTGACATACTCTACGTTACCTAATATATTAGGTCTTTACCTATGAAATTGCCGTTCTTCAGTACTGGTCAATTCAAATAAAAAAAAGTTTGTAATGGCTCTGTATTCTAAATTCAAATTAATTCTGTTTTAAAACCATGACATTCTATTTACAAACTCAGTCTTTTGTTTTCTGATTAGCGTTGTATTTTCATTACATTTGAACATTTTTCGTCATAATGGATACTTTAAAAATTCGTGTAATTATGGAATATGAGTTCCGTCGTGGCACCAACGCGACACAAACGGCACGTAACATCAAAAACGTTTACGGAGAGAACCGTACAAACGAACGCACAACCCGTTATTGGTTTTCCTGTTTCCGTTCTGGAAATTTTGACTTGAAAAATGAAGCTCGTGGTCGTCCGCAGACTTTGGTTAACAATAATGAATTAAAGGCGATTGTGGAAGCTGACGAAACTCAATCTACAGCTGAGCTAGCAGCAGCTTTTAATGTAAGCATCAAAACACTATTGATCCATTTGCGACAAATTGGCAAGGTAAAAAAGCTTGATAGATGGGTGCCCCACGACCTTAACGATCGCCAGCGCAACGTACGCGTCGAGACCTGCCTTGCGCTGTTCAACAGACAAAGAAATGAAAGAATTTTGAAACGAATTGTTACGTGCGACGAAAAATGGATTCTGTTCGACAATCGAAAGCGCTCAGTAAGTTGGTTAGACCCTGGTTCAGCACCAAAGCAATGCCCTAAACCAAAAATTACCCCTAAAAAGGTGATGGACACTGTTTGGTGGTCTAGTGTGGGTGTGATTCACCACAGCTTTTTACAAAACGGCATGAGCATTAATGCAGATGTGTACTGTGAAGAACTGGAGAGAATGATGGAGAAGCTTGCACATCTGCAACCAGCTTTGGTCAATCGGTCGTCCCCACTGCTCCTTCACGACAACGCGCAACCCCATACTGCGCATCAGACAGTCTCCAAGCTGCAAGAGCTGGGGTTGGAAGCTCTCCCTCATCCGCCATACTCACCAGACCTTGCACCTACCGACTATTACTTTTTCGAAAATTTAAACAACTTCCAATATATATATTGGAATAAAAATTCCAATTCCCGAGAGGCAGTACAAAATGCCTTTGAAGAGTTTGTTGCCTCCCGTCCAGATGATTTTTACAAGAAGGGCATCAATAAACTGCCAATGCGTTGGCAAAGATGCGTCGATTGCATGGGTGATTACGTCGAATAACAGAAATAAAAAAGTTTGAAAAAATATGTACTTTCATTTATTGCATACAAAACGGCAATTTCATAGGTAAAGACCTATTATTACAACTCTTCACGTCCCGCTAGCGTCGCTTCGCGCTCCCATCCTGTCTGCTGTTTGCCCAGACCTTTATCCTTGTTCTACACTTAAAGACCTTATTTTACGCTATCTCAAAAAACTATATACTGTGTCCATCCGTTTATTTTCTTTTTGACAGTTCAAGAAATTTCGAAATTAGTGACGCTCTCACACATTATCGATTCGATTTGAAATGAAAAGCGATTTTATTTAAAAAGAACTTTCAATCGATTTAATTGAATATTTTTAGTTTAAATATTAACTATTCCTTTATTAGTTTTTTTATTTTATGTAAGAGATAAACGAAAATAAATAATAATAAATCAGTAAATTAGAAGAATGAACAGACTTATTGTTCTTTAGTCTTGGTTTGATCCTAAATTCCAAGATTTCGACTCAATTCCTTGCAAATTATCAATGTTGGAGTCATAGATACTATTTTTATTTCCTTTTTTTATTATTTTACAGAAAAAATACTTACATGAAGTCAAATTATTTTTATCATGTGATCGATTTATCGTATTTCATGTACTGTTATATAGTCTGTGGTTGTTTGTTAGGCACAGGACACTTTACTAAAGTACCGTCACCGTCAATAAATTACGACATTATTGTAGTACATTATTCCGAAAAAAAAACGGTATTTTTAGGCGTGAGCTGTCAAAAAGAAAATAAACGAAATGGACAAAGTATATGACATATAACAATATGACAATATGACATTATATAACATATAAGCTACAATAGGTCGAAAACTGTTATAATCATAAAAGTGTCTATGTATTGTGTAATGATGTTTTAAACCAAGGTCACAAAGTGGATTTCGTAATAACACAGTATCATTTTCTGAACTCTATTTTGTTCAGAGGGATATGATAATAAAATGTCAAGTAACTGCGTTGTTATCGAGACACGTATTCGTTTAGTAATTGGTTGTCCCACTCGTCTCGATAGCTGACTGACGTCTTGAAACAAGTCGAAGTAACTCATAAGTTTTTGAAGGTTTCAAGAAATCACCGTCTCAGATAATAATAATTTTAAACAAATATTATAATTAAGAACTTTACTAAGACAATGTGACATTATATTACTGTAAAGATTCAATATAGGCTTGTTGTTGTCAGCAGAACTTATTCAAAAATGTTTAGGTAAATCTGAATGTGTTCCATGAAGGTGAATCCATGAAATATTTTTCCTAAAACATTTAAAGTTTTAAAGAAATAGCAGCAGTCAGTTTATAGAACTTAATACTCACGTTCATGATTGTATATATATATATATATATTTACGATAGTCGAAGTCTCAGCGGGCAAACTGCCAAGTATAATCCTACGCCTTCAATAATGGCCAATAAATAAATATAGGCGCGTGTAACGGTTTCCATAAAGTATATCGTATGAAGAAAAACTGATTTTCTTTATCGGGCTTTAAACTAGTCAATTTCTTTATGAAAATACCTTGAAAGACCATGTTTTGAGATTGGAATCTTGTTTTAAGCAAGTGATATTTTTTTCCGTCAACTTAATTTATATATTCACCTGTATACTTGCATTGTATACGCGTGAATTGTATGTAATACATACGTGTATATTCAGGTAACCTTCTTCTATTGAAGAAATTTCTTGTTTTCTTTTTTATCCTGTAGGTGGCAAATAAGCATACGGGTCAGTAAGTGACCCGTCTGCTTATTTGCTGATGGTAGGTACGTGATTACTGCGCTCATGGACATAGACTCCTCTAACTCAGAGTGCACGATTGACCTAGTGATTTAAACGGTCGCCATTTGAAAACCAATTGAAAACTACATTATTTATTTATATGAATAGTTAGCATTTCGTGTACTAAACATTACGTAAGTATTTATCAAGTTACAAGAAAATGAATCAGCGAATCTGATCTTTTCCATTACTACTGATTGTTTCTTTAATATGCGCAATTGTCTGAGTGATTTAGAATTAATCATACTTTACTTAATTCATCGTAGATAGTTAAGAATAAAATAATGAAATTTATGACAAATTTATTACTAGATTTATAAAATTCGGGCCAAAAATTGTTGAAAATTTCAAATTCAGGAACTAGAATGACAAAAAAAATATTTAGAAACACTTTAATGAAACATTAGAACTAAACGGAACAATAAAGACTATGGTGCGTGTGTCATCAGGAGCTTCAGTGTTAGCTAGACTAATAAAAAAATCTATAAAATCTACCATCAAATGCCATCTTAAATTTTATCACTTGAAAGTTTTATATCAAGTTTAGATACGTACCTAGTTCCTTCAGAGCAGATGAGCAGAGCCGAGAAACACTGGAAAGATAAATAAATTCTCATTTATTTATCTTTGCAATGTTTCTCAACAATTAATTTATTTTCAGTCAACAACATAAGTAGTAGGTAATTGAAGATCTTGTTTACGGTTACCGTAAACGTTGCAATTTATAAATTGTATCATAATCTCTTCATACGTCAGCACATTAATTCATTTCTCAACCAGGTTTCTCTGCAGTAGCCGTACAGTGTATAAGCCGTACAGTAATAATTGATAATTCTTTATTGTTTAAAAAGCATACATTTTCATGATTTTTAAAGTACGCAATCGCGATTATCGCGATTTGTCTTGGATTACTGGATAGAGAAGGAGATTAAGGATGAGGTAAATTGGAAGTGTATTATGTATTTACACACATCAAAAGTGTCTAGGGATCAAGCATTTTTATGCGGATTTCTTGAGATTGAGATGTGGCTTTGTAATAAATTTATGATTTTATAAATTTATATGGATCCTTTTTGGTGCATTTCATAATTTGAATCAGGAACTGTCAATCAAATTCGAGTAAAAGATGAAAATCAGCTGTCAATATTTTCCCTATAAAAACATACAACGCATTGAAGACATTATTAATGCTACTGTTTCCCTACTACTGATTAAAACCAACGTTATTATGGAGCGGCGACGTCATTTAAGCAGGGAAGAAATGCTCAGAGCCGTGGGAATGATAGAAGCTGGTTCCCGGCAACGTACTGTGGCTTTAGCTCTGAATACAAGTCAGAGTGTTATCAGTCGACTTTGGACACGTTACCGAAGCACTGGTACCGTGGCTGAGCGCCATGGAGGACGGTATCGCTGCACCACACGGAGACAAGACCGATACATTCAAATCTTAACTCGAAGAGCTCCAACAATAACCGCCATGATGTTAGCTGTGAGGCTTCATCACTCTTCAGGAAACTTAATTAGCCAACCAAACAGTTAGAAACCGCTTGCATGAATTGAACCTTCATTCCCGAAGACCGCTACGGGTACCACCTATAGCAATGCACAATCGTAGGATTCGATATCAATGGGCTCTTGAACACAGAAATTGGGCAGAAGAACAATGGCATTTCGTGTGCTTTTCTGATGAGTCTCGTTTTGGTATGAGACCGGATACAAGACGTATACGACACTGGAGAACCCCTGGACGCCAACAGCGATTAAAATCCTGCCAGGAAGTCCATCCTTATAGTGGTGGAACCATCATGGTATGGGCGGGTATTTGGATCGGCGGAAGAACTGAGTTGATTTGGATCAGAGGCAACCTCAACGCTCAAATTTATGATGAGACGATTGTATCAGACGTCATCGTTCCTCTACAAGTGCAAATCGGTCCCTTATTTCAGTTAATGCATGATAATGCACGACCGCACACCGCAAGAGTTGTAAGACAGACTCTCGCCGCAGCTAACATCAATGTCCTGCCCTGGCCTGCTCAGTCGCCAGACTTGAACCCGATTGTGCATGCATGGGATATGCTACAGAGAAGAGCTCTGCCGAATATGGAGGGTATCCAGTCGCAAGAAGACCTTTTTTTGTTGTTGCAACGAACATGGGCGGCCATTCCACAGCGTGATTTGGATGAACTCATTTTGAGTATGCCAAACCGATGTTCTTGTGTTGTTAGTGTTCGCGGTAGAAACACGGATTATTAATTGTTTAAGTTACCTAATAAAATTTTAAAGAAAACTGTTATTTCAGTCTTTTTTTCGAACTTTAATGTTAGTGGTTCAAATGTCAAAAATCCCTTTATTAGGAAAATGGCAAATTTCTTTATTAATGCAAAGGTGACTTGGTTTATCGTTACTGTGACAAACGAAAACACTTTATTTGATGAATCCTTAAAGAAAATTTTAATTAATATCAATCAGGAGAAAAGTTATTGCAAAAATATATGTTGATCCCTAGACACTTTTGATGTGTGTATTTAATCTCACATATACCTATCACAATATTTACATATACATTTCACATCATTTTTACATTTTATGTCCCTAATATCATAAAAAGAAATTTAAATACTGGCACTATCCTCAATCTAACAAGTGAGATCAATTAAATACGATAAAATAATTACGTTAAAAAAACCAAGATTATCTTGGTTTTTTTTTTCAAAGATTTGTAAAATGGAATGTAAGTTGTGTTATGTAGGGTACAAAAATGTGAAGGGCTTGCTGCTTTGATGTTTGAGGAGCTGACATTTCGGCTTCCTCGGTTTCAAGATCAGTAGTCACAAAATTCCTTTGATTTCTATAAATGTTCAGACAGCCTTCAAAATACGGATTGACTTACCAGACAGCGAAAATGAACACAAATGTGCCATTGAAAGTGACTTTAAGTGAAGTGAATCAATGATCCTAACTGATGTTGAAAGTAAATAGATATTAAACCAATGCTTTCACTTAAATTGTCAATAACAAAACAACGCTTATCGTATTTGTCTTTCTAATTAAGCCACGGCTTTTTGATTGATGTCACCACGATTATTTGCACAGTTTTGTTTGAATATTTAATAGTAGAATTATTTATAATAGATCGTTACTTAGTGTTTTTTAAAAGAAGTGTCATAAAATATCCTATAATTCTTGATAGCAGAAAAAAAACCATTTTGTCATCTTTATTAAATTCAGCTTTTTATTGATTTTATTTGATGCACTCAGTGTCACTTTCACTTATATACATACACTCGAAAAACATAACCCTTCTTCTTTCGCAGTCGGGTAAAAAAGCTAAAATTCTTGTTGAAATTTTTTCAAGTTCTTATTTTTTAATGCAAGTCCCATAAGTTACGTATTCAATGGAAATAATATGTAAGTTACTGGTCTCATTCGATGTCTTCCCTAATATAAATATATGGGGCCTATTTCTTTTTCCATTTGTGAAATATATAATAATAATGTAAATATTCACATTTGTGAATATTTACATACATTACTCGTTTATTATTCACCAACACTTAGGAACCTTACACCGAGTATTATAAGCTAACACACACTTGTTATTGCCTATGATAAAAAAATTTGTAATATTTTAACTTAGGTATGATTTGTTTATTGTTATATTTTTTTATACAAGCTACTAAAATGACTCTACTCTGCCTGATAGAAAGCTTGAGTAGAATCCAAGAGTGGTGGTCACCATCATTAATGCGAACGTGGACAGTGCAGCATGGTGACCCACACTATGGCGGCCTACTGAGATGCTTTTTCACGCCCCGCTTTAAGGACCCGGGATCATAATGGACACGTGCGGTGGTAGTGAGTTCCATGTTTCGACCGCTCGACACAAGAAAGAAAAAATGAAACGTTGCATTCGAGAGCGTAAGTCTACCACTCTAAAAAGGTGACTTCGAAGGCCAGCACGTGATTATATCAGCACGCCATTATTACAATGCTACAAAAAGTTCAGTATTCATAAAAGTACTTTATGTAATGAAAGAGCAAATCAAAACTCTTAAATGGGTAAAAATATTTTAACTGAGTAACGAAAAATCAAGACAAATAACTCTCTAAATCTTTGTAACTGAGGATAGAAGCCACTAATATAAACCTGGCTACAAATCTCAATACGTTCTGTCTTTAAAAATTTCTGAAACTGCTTCCAAATTCAAGTAATAACTCAAAACGCATTTGATTACATCACTAATCTATGAACTCATAGTTCCCCATTGAGTAGTATAATTAAATAGTACGACACCAATCGACAGCTATCAGCTGATTCATCGGTTTATGATGTAATGGGTCGGAGTGACATTTGTATTCATGTGACTGTACAGTCCTTAGTCTCATTTTAGTTCTTACCGAGGTATAGTTTAGTTGTGATTTTTTATATTTATACTGCTAAAACTGATATTTGTAATAAAAATGTTACGTAAACAATGACAATATAGGTAATAGATACAGATAACGCTTGTTCAAAGTTATTTCTTCGGTTTCGTAACCATCTATCACAGAGATCAAGCTATATTTCAAGGACTGTACTTAATATTCCAGTTTTCTTCAAAAATTGTCAATGGATATTTATTATGTCACTCTTATTTTTTTTATGGAATAAGAGCGTAAACAACCACATGAGTCACCTAATTGTAAATAGTACCCGCCGGAGACTCTTAAGTCTCTAGTCTCTTTCACTAGTTCTTCTCCAAAAATCAGGGGGACTCAGAGAGAGTTTGGGGTTTGATATCATCACTCACCCTCCTCACGAACCTGTCTCATTCTACCTTAGGAAGATTGTGGCTTAAAGTTTGTAAATCATCTGACTATGCTGGAAAACATTATATTGTTTATGGTAAGGTTTTAAAAAAAATGAACAATTTGCTATGATTCTCACCTTTCAAAAGTTCCAGCATATTTTGATAGTGATGACTGGACGGATGGCGTAGTGATTTAAGCGGTCATCTCGTCACCTTCTACTGCTTGAGTTCAAACCCCACATGGGACAACATTTTGTGTGATCCACAATCTGTTGCTCTGAGTACGTATGAGTATGTTCTTCACGTCCATTTCATGTAGATTTGTAAAGTCCCCCGCAATACAGGAAAATTACAAATGCGGGAGTTCTCTCTAAAATAATAATAATAGGAGTGGTAAGAGTAATAACAAACAAATATTACGATACTAATAACATACCAAATCTTGGTAAATGTTTCCGTTTAGGTAAAGTTATTCAAAGAAAACGCAAAAAAGTGATGCAGACTGTAAAACAAACTCCATCTTATTACACGTAGAACTGACACATGGTAAGAGTCGGTCGCACGAATGATCAAACGCCTCCAATTTAATTTCGTAGAGGTATAATGAGATCCGCTCTGAATTAATATAGGTTTTTGAATAAGGTATCACGCGTACAAACCTCGTTTACACGCCTTCCCAGCACACGTATTTTCGCACACACAATCTCGCATTTTATATTAACTGCTATTGAAGTGTTGTTTGGAAGCAGAAATTTCTTGAGCTGATGTTTTCCAAGCATCAAACTTTACCCAGTGTGCGCGTAAATTCCAATAAGAAAATAAGTTTACCAATATAAATATGCAAATTTCATAGAAAATAACCTCGGGGAAAAATAATGTAAAAATGCTGTTATAATTTAAAGTCACGTTTAGAATGACACACTGGAAAGCTTTTTTTTTTTGGTTTAACAATATTTGCTTTATGTATATCACATAGAAATATGATTAAGAAACTTAAATTAGTTTTTTTAGGGATCAAGTTATTGAAAAACCTCGGCTATAAACTCAGATAGGTAGGGAAGTTTAGGTTTTAAATAATTCTCTTTTGCAAATTACATAATAATAAATTAAATTAAAAAGTTTTTTAAAAACAAACCTATACTGAAATGCTTCGAATCGAATCAAACGAGTCCAAACTCGATGATGTTGCGACGTTTCTTTACAGAGTTACTATGGTCACCTTCCAGCTCCAGCATCAGGTCAGCTCCATGTCATCATAATATTGTATTGTCACGCTGTATACATATGCTTGCAAAATTTCAACAAAATCTATTGAGGATATCTGCTTCAAAATTGAATTGCAAGATTCCACCCGATCATACAAGCGTACATACATGCATACATTGCAAGTTAATAAAAAGCTTGTAATAAGGCCCACTCATATGATAGAAGCAAGCGTATTGCACATAATTCTAGAACTACATAGGATGTCTATGAAGTCTATAGTCTGAAATAAAATATCTCACCAAAAACATTCTGTAAAAACTAGCCAAGTCTCGATGGAGCTGCTTGTTTATCTCTATACAGTAATGAAATCTAAACAAAGTCGTGCCAAGTCTAAGGTTCCTTACTGCGATTTATTTATTATTATAGTTAATGTTGAACGAGAATTGATAATTGTTAAAGAATGTTCAACGACTAAGTCACTAGTCGTAGTTGAACATTCTTTATACGTTAGTGGGTACAAGTCAAGTTTGTTTCAGGCTCGCCTACACATACGTATTATTGAAATACGCAGCTTTATCAAGCCTACAATTGACTGGTTATTAAATCAACGTTTTCCAAGTGGCAATTTTCCATCGTCAATGGGTAGCGGTTCTGGCGACAGATTGGTGCAATGATGTCATGGAGCACCTGGTTTTGTAGCCTTGTGTACCCTTCAACGGCCAAGTCACACAACATTAACTATAATAATAAAGAAATCGCACTAAGGAACCTTAGACTTGGCATGACTATGTCTAGATTTCATTACTTTTTAGAGATAAACAAGCAGCTCCATCGAGACTCGGCTAGTTTTACAGAATGTTTTGGTGGGATTTCACTTATATTTGTAGAAACGTATATTGATATATTTTATTAGATTTTCTTATTTGACACATTTTTTTCTTTTTAGGAGTAGTTTATTTATTAATGCAAATCTTTTTTTTTTTTCAACAGGTACTCCATATCTTCATTT
Organism: Diaphora mendica; assembly: GCA_949125395.1. Lineage (NCBI taxonomy): Eukaryota > Metazoa > Arthropoda > Insecta > Lepidoptera > Erebidae > Diaphora > Diaphora mendica. The sequence continues at coordinate 7,533,815 of OX421319.1, forward strand.
ATCCTAGTTTTTATAGTTTTTCCTATATGTGGCCATTAAACCCTAACTCTGTACCAAATTTCAGATCTCTGAGTTAATGGGAAGTACTAGTTCTATTCTGATGATCATGAGTGAGTGAGTGAGTGTCATAAATGCGAAACTTTGCTTTCGCTTAACTTCGGAACTAAATGACCTGCAGACTTGATTTTTTTTACTTTAAGTGTAATTTTATAGCTTACTGGATGACGAAAATTTCTGCGTTCTGGTCTTATCCAGAGGTTCTCAAATAGGGGCCTGAAATAGTTCCAGTAAAGGATGGTATGGCAGTGTCTGCTTCACGCTCAATTATAGTGATTTGTTTCAAAGCCATCAACGTCATAAATATACGTTACAGGTGTACAGAAACACGATTTTGAAGTCACAATAATGATCAACATTTGTTATAGAGTCAAATCAATTTATCGACTAAACAAACGAATCTGATCGAGAATAAAACAATATGACTACTTCAAAGCATCCTTAGAACCACGATGCGGCTCTCCCCAAGACACGTTCGAGTGCGGTGACGTTCAATTTGTCTCGCGCGGCAACGGGGTATCATTTACGTAGTTCTATCGAATAAGCTAATGTCGGTAGCTTTGCCGCACTTAATCAATACCAGAGTTTAGATTTATACATGAACTCTGAGTATTCAAGTGAAAATGCAAAAGGAGTCCTGTCACTGTACTTTAATAAACTTAGCGGTCCTTATCATCTGAGTCTTTTTCAATTCTTTAAAATAAGAACAATGCTAAGTATAAAGCTATTGCTATTTCTGTACCTTTTAGTTTAAAAGAACGGTTCGATAAATTAATCGAAAATATGCAAATGCACATCAAAAGAATCATTAAAACATTGTTTGAGTTTGGGTTCAAAAGTAAGCATACTTGAAAGGGTATTTATTGGTGAGTTTTTGTCGCTCTCTAAATATCGAAGGGACCAATAGATGAAGGTTGCCTGCGTAAATTTATGCTGTTTTCAAACAAATTGTTTATATTTTGTACTGTAATGAACCATGTGTCTTTTCTTTATGGTCTGGGCATATGTAATGTACATGTGCAGATTTAATGGTCAAACGCTTTTTATTAAATAGAGAACACTTTAAAATATTTGATATTGCACTAAGGCTTTGTGAATTTTGGCAGGGGTGCTTTCAGACCTCGAAGTACAAAGATGTTAAGAAAGGTACCATCAAACACTAAAAAACATCGAATCACACACATAATCACAAGAATCACAGAAGATCAACGTAAAATGACAGCGTTCGTGCTGTCGTGTTTCGTTGGTGAATGCGAGACAGGAGGCCTTATGTTGCAGAAGCATCACTAGGTTCACGAGATCGGGATAAAACCACAAAATTATTTCAACACTAGTCCGACATCCATAGTGATCTCATAGACAAAAAGCAAATAAAACATTTTAAAAGATAGTAAAGCCACACCGATTTTAACACAAACTAGCCGACCCACGCAACCTCGTTTGCGTCTCCTAATGCCCGTAGCGTGATAATTTTCCCCCGTTTTTTAAACATTTTTCTTTGACGCTCCGCTCCTATTGATCGTAGCGTGATAATATATAGCCTATAGCCTTCCTCGATAAATGTACTATCTAACACTGAAAGATTTTTTCAAATCGGACCAGCGGTTCCTTAGATTAGCGCGTTCAAACAAACAAACAAACTCTTCAGCTTTATATAATAGTGTAGATGGTCAAGCTTGACCGGGGCGGTACCATAGTCATACAGAAGACCAGTCTAAGATGCCAGCATTCCCATTGATTGCGAGACTGGAGCCTTATGATGCAGAAGCTTCTCAATATTCCGCCATAGTGTGGGTCACCGTACTGCATTGTTAGATTGTCTGCATTCGCAATGAGTATACTGACCACTACTCTTGAATTCTGCGTATGCTTTCTATTAGGTAGAGTTGAGTTATAAACAGCGCTGGAATATATCATCTAACGGCTACTAGTTCCCTTCATTTGTTGGCGAGCAATTGTCGAACTATATTAGCTTAAGGTGATTCACAATATTTTACAGGTCATGGCAACTTTAAGAGCGATCTGCATTCATTCATCTTAATTGCTTCACCATTGTGTTAAAGCTCAATATCTGGCTTTAACTTTGAACAGTCTGTTTATCATATTTTCTGCGAGTGTGGTTTTTGGTACATTTAACTAATCACGATTTTGTAACATAACGTCATTCTGTTGTGCACAGCGATAACTTCGCCATGTACTTTGTCATTGTCTTGACAAAAATACACACATGGAACTGTAACTACAATAAATTGTGTATAATTTATTTTAAAATAGTAACCGATGATACTTGGTGTATCCCGATTAAAAGGGCTAAATGGTCTATCAGTATGTATATCACGTACAGTCACTATCTTTTTTTTTTTTATCAATGTTCTTAAACCATCGTAGATCATCTCTGTATACAGATACATCTTTACTTTAACGACATATCAACGGTAACTGTTTTTCCCTTATCTACCTTAGATAAACCTAAAGAGTCATTAATATTCGAAATTACTAACTTAGATAAGATAAAAGCACCTAATTAAGTAGACAAGTAAAATTTTAATAAACACTTAACTGAATTATATCATTATTAAAGAAATTCTATTACACATAAAAAATTAAACGTATTATTTGTAAAAAAATATGAAATATTTATTTGCTTGTAAATATGCCTTTGAAAGGAGAAAAAAGAAAGAATTATTATTATGGGTCAATAAAAATAATACAATGGAACGATTACATAGTATAAAACAAAGTCGCTTTCTCTGTCCCTATATCCCTATGTTAAGGACATAGGGATATAGGGACAGAGAAAGCGACTTTGTTTGCTTAAATCTTTAAAACTACGCAACGGATTTTGATGCGGTTTCTTTTAATAGATAGAGTGATTCAAGAGGAAGATTTTTATGTATAATAAATGCATAATATAATGTTATATTGTTATACTGTTAATTTTCGAGGTTTTTAATGTGATGTAGCAAATTAACACATTTTTTGCGTTTGCATTGCAAACGCTGGTTGCACCCTACGAGATAGATCTAAATAATGTACTACAGTATTGTACACCTTAAAAAGGTCTACGAAAAAGTTCGCAACGGTACATGTCTATCTCTTAGTGGACCAAGAGCTACTGGACCTTTCGACCAACGGTGTGTCTGTAAGGCTAGAAGGACTACGCTTTCAAAACCATGAAAGATGATGATGTGTAGGGCTAAGACCTGCCAGGCGAAGGTTACGTACTTAGCACGTTATGACTCATCACTACAAGAGTTTCTAGCCTTACAGACACACCGTTGGTCGAAAGGTTCAGTAGCTCTCGTACTTATTCCTTTCTTTTTACGAGAAATAATGGCTTATTTACGAAGCAATATTAAGCAATAAAGAATGAATCCTTATACAATTAAGTAAACTAAATACATTGTGCAGTTAATATAGATGAAAATGGCTCTTTATTGTATCTAATTTAAATGAATATATTCGAAGATATTACAGATTTAAAATGCACGAATCGTGTCGTCGACGCGGCGGGGGCATCTAAACTCCACCCGTGCGAAGCCGGGGCGGGTCGCTAGTAACAAATAAAGTCCTATTGAGGACATTTTAAACGACATATCTACTGTGTTGTAATTATATTTCATATTTTGATGACTGCGACTGATCAATAACTATTTATTAACTTACGTTACGTTATTTCAATTCAAAATATACAAAAATATTTTTCGTGTTCAGGTCAACGGCAGTGTTGTGTTCTACTCATGTAATAAATGTCAACATCCTAAAGAGGTTTTCGTCGATCTACGTGACACAAAACTCGAATTTACTCTGTCCGAAAGATCTGCATATTTACCTAAACATGAATAAACGATTCGATACCTATGACTATCCACTATCCACGTGTCCTGACTTTATTATGATACTAGCTTTTACATGCGGCTTCGCTCACGCAGACTTTCATCCCCTGATTTACCCTCTTAGGGGTGGAATTTCAAAAATTCCTTTCTTAGTGCTCACTTACGTTATATAAAGAACCTACATGCAAAATTTCAGGATTCTAGCTTCAGCGGTTTGGGCTGTGCGTTGATCTCTGGGTATGTCAGTCAGTCAGTCAGTCACCTACCTCTTTTATATATATAGATATCTACACAATGCATTATATTGTTAACGGTTTAATAATTACAGGCCAATTGATGTCATTCACATATTTATCATATTGACGATGTTTCATCTATAAAAAATGCACAAATTCTGTACTACTTATACGTTTTCGTAAGGTTAAAAAATAACGATATTGAAAAGAGTTCAATCTTTTCTAAGTTTTTAATAGTATATTATCTTAGTAACAGTATTGAAGAATTACTTTTGCGTATAGAAAATTAACCTAACAAGCATCAAGTGAAGGAAATAATTACTCTAGATATTTTTATGAAGCATGAACGATTTTACTTTCCTGAGAATTTAGGGGATTCAGGCTGACTCGTGGAGGGAAGCCACAATCTAGACCGATGATGTGGTAACAGCATCTTCAGGTATATTGTGATCGATGCTGATGATGATCTTTTCTATTGCCGTGTCTGCAATAGATTTTTCTCTCAACATACGGTGCAGTAAACATTAAACCACCTACATTTCATTTTGTAAACGAAACAAGTTCATCAGATATATATTTCAAGGATGATCGCAACTCAGAAGGCAGTCACCATTAACCTCTGTTTACATCTCTCATGTTCGGTAAGAAGGTTCTCATTACCTCCAAATGGGGCTTGTAGGTGACTAATTAGTACTCTAGGGTAATAATGTAGCTAGAAAATCCCTAGGTCGGTAAGTAATTAAAAAAAAAACACTTCTTTCTTTCAAAAAGTTCGCGTACATCTAACCATCATACTGGCAATAGACATCATGCATTCAGCCCAATGACCAAAGCGGTCGCTTTGCTATTCAGCCTTGTCTTCGTGTGAGTATAATAGTCATAAATTTTAAATATCGAACGACGAAGCTCAATTTCGTTCTTGAAAAAAAATTTAAAAAGTTCTTTACTTGATTCTTTTTAAACTTTGAAAATAGTTCTCATTTCACTATAAATTTCAACAAATAAAATGTTTTATTCTTATAATGTCGGTTTTTTTCTACTTACCTCTCAATCGAGATGTCTCGGGCTGCAATTGATGACTTACAGCCCTTGGCTACTAATCTACTATTATCTCATCTACCTGTACATTACGCGACACGGTCTTGTAAATACGAAAGTCTTATCAAAACTACATACGAACACGAACATATTACATGAAAGGTATAATGCAGGCTATTCTTGCAGTCTTCTTGTGACGCTGCAGCGAGTCTCTTTTTATTAACCTTTATTTAACTTGTAATGTATGTATGTAACTATGTTATTTATTATACTATTATCGACTTTGGATTTGTTTGATTAATCTTGATGAGTAATTTGTCTTTGGAAGGTATCATTATAGTATCATAGTGTAGATCACCATGCTGCATTGTTACAATGTCTCCATTTGCTATGAGTATGGTGACCACTATTTTGGATTCTGCTCAGAATTTCCATAAAGCCGAGTAGAGTCACACTACATGTATAAAAATAAACTATGTTTTACCTTCAACTTATTAATTTCTTCAAGGAAAAGTTTTACAATTTGATCTTATTCTGATACTATGAAAAAAAAAACAGACATGTTTGCTGTTGACAGAATGACAACAGACATGACAGAATGGTTGCTGTTGTCAACTTTAGGACTTACTTCACTGTAGCATTTCTGTATATTTTTATGATATTATAGAAGGTAAACAAATGCATCATTTAATAGATGAAAAGCAACAAAAGACTTGATTTACACCGGCTTTCCTATGTGGCCTTGGTATCGCTTTGGTTAAGTTCTTCAGATTTGTGATACAGAATGACACTGCCCCGCTGAAAATTGTTTAAGAATTGTACGGTTCTTTTTGCGGACTGAGTGATATGATTTTATATCTATGGTAGAAAAAAGGAAGTAAATACATGATTATCATTAACTTCATTTAATTGTAAAAAAGGTCCATTCAAGTCAGTCTTAATGTAATAAAACTCATTTGACAGATCCAACAATGTGACAGTCAGCCAACTTTTATCGGAAACTTTACCTATAACTACTTAATGCTTCACAAAGTGAATAAAACGAATAGTCTGAGCATTTCCGACAGAAATATATGACGGTCTTGTACCAAGGGATCATAGATCACAGAAAGTTCCCAACAGTCGCGAGTAAAGTTAGATATCACTACGACTCTCCGGTGACGCACCGTAATGTGACTTTCTGGAAGAACTTTTTTAGCTATTTTTAAGGTTCCGTTCCATAAAAAAAATAAAAAATATATTATTCGATCATGTGTATTCTTCAGTATATTTGTTTGTCGTTAAGACCCTTATTCTCATTAATTTGTGGAAGTAATAAGTTAAAGTTAACATTTATGCATATGCTCAGTAAGATATAACCATGTAAAACTAAGTATTTCAATATTTCGTTTTTCGGCTTCCATCGCACAGCATGGTATAAGAAAAATAGTTGTAGAAAAACCATATATCAATAAAGTGATGATACTATTCAGAAAATATTTAGGTACATAAAACCTTGTACGGAGCCTTCAGTATTGCTTCATTCACGACGCCGACGGTCTAATTTTTTTCTTTTTGTTCGGTACTCCCTGTAATGTGATGAACCTACGCTCCCATATAAGAGGCATACTTCTGATATCGTTGAAATGGCCGTTCATTAATTCTCGTTGGCAAACTTGTACGATTATTGTATTTCGATTGTCATAACAGTTTACTAAGCATATTTGAAACACACTAATTAGGTAAAAAAACGAATGTGTATTTAGTACTGCAGTTACAGTACAAGCACAGTTCATTCTAAATATTCGTGTTCTGTATCATATTTAAAATTGAACTCTAAGATTGAACTAGTGTGAAACCAAAACATTTATACTAAAGAAATTATTACAAATAAAAAACCCGACTGCGTCATTATTTAACAATAAAAATATATAAGTTATATAAATATGTAATCACCGTAAAAAAATCTTTATTTTGATACCACACTCGATGTATTTTGAAAACATTTTTTTTTAATATTACTTTTTGGCGCCAAAAATCCTTTTTTTTTTATGTACCCAGTGTCACTCTCACGACTAAGACGAATCTATTGGCACCACTCACATAAAAATACGACAAGCCGTTTAGGCTTTCGCAGTCGGGTAATTAAACTCTTATTAATATTTGTATTAGAATTATTTATCAATTGAAAATTTTGTATTTAATTGAAATAGACTAGCTTCTTTTTTTTTAATTGTACCCAGAGAAAAAAAACATTGGTGACGATATTACGTTTTAAGTAATTGGAACAGTTATAAAAATTCGGCACAAATACATGGACATCTATCAAGTCAAAGCCTTATAAGAGTGCTTCGGGTTTCATAGCCATTAAGATTAATGAAGAAAACTGAACCTTCGGCCCACAGACACATTACCTACTGCAAAAATCTTCTAAGGTAGAATTCTATAATAAATGAATAGTGAATGGTGAACATATTGTAGTGTGACCTTAGGAATTGTTTTATTCCGTAATTTCAACATTGTTTTTATATGTGAGATACCCCCACTTCATAAACTGTATTCATTGTAAAATATGGTTAAAATCTTCAACGTATTTAATGAATAAGTTTTCATGTATTCATGTCCATATTCATTCATTAATTCATATTCAGGAAAAGGAAGAAAATAAAAATATCAAATAAACTAGGCGCTTCCTAACAATTTAAATAAAACAGATCTCATGCTAAGAACATTCTGTCGCCCAAACACAAAATTTAATCAGATTTGAGAGACCCACAAATTTAATTACTTCAAGGGGCTGTGTCTGGAACTATTTGAGTATCGGGTGTCAGTAGCAAATAATCGATGGTCTAAAGATAACACAGCAATACACTCACTGCCATAAACATGCTTCCATGGCTCCTACAGAATACCTGTGATGAAATCCTTTGCGTTAACTGCGTTAAAATATTTTGAAATATGTATAAAATATCTCTAAGCAACCGATTATTTACTAAACACGCCACGATTTTCAGAACCCTTGCTTTATCCTACTGAGTGAGAGTTGGTTAATAGTAACTATAATAAATTTATTTTTTCAGGGTAGTAAAGCCACGAATACAGGCACGAACGGAAGCACACTTACCTTTCTGATAAATGTAAATAAATACCTGTATTCTTAATTTATTATCATAGAGTAATACAGAACGTTTTAAAACAGTCGGTGATCAATAAAAGCCTCAATACAGTCCTCAGTTATGTTGTTATTTTTGTGTACAAGTGCAATATAATATAAGTTACCGTGAGATTGTCAAAACCGTTAGATGGTAATCTATCTGGCGAGATTGTAAACTGTCGTAAGATTGCAAACTGTAACATACTGCTTAAATTTAAGTGGATAATGTTGAAGATTGTATAATTAGCCAATTATTTTTTTCTAATTTGTAAATAATTTAATGTCGAACTACTCTCTTCGTTATTCCAAATGAATAAATGTAGACATGAAAAATAACCAATGCACTTAAAAGTTGATACACAACGAATATAAATCATAAAAATTACACCTGACTGACTGCATCGGTGGCGTAGTAGTAGCGTATGCGGCTGGTGTGCTTGAGGTCTCGGGTTCGATTCCCGGGTCGGACCAAATGTTTGTACGATTTGTAAATATTTGTTTCGTAGTTTGGGTGTTTTCTGTGTGTAATATGTATGTTTTTACCAAAAATAGATTTATATGGATTTATAATCAGTTGTCTAGTACTCATAACACAAGCTCTGCTTAGCTTGGACTTCATGGCGTTGTGAGTTATATCAGGGGGGTTTACTTCTCAGTTGAGGTATGTTGCGGTGAACGCTCCCCCCGGGAAGGACTACGGCAATGGTTGCCACTCGGCGCTCGGCTCGCATGCTAGCCGCGTCGCGTCGTGCGTAAACAAGTGTAATATTACGTGTACTTACTACGAAACGCATTAATTATTATGTTTGTACTTACTTAGCAATAAAATGATTTAATTAATTGTTTAAAAACTTAATTATTATGGTGACAAAACTCTAAAAAATCCTTACAATCTAATGTCGTCTGCTGACGGGGGGGAACCAAATAAAAATATTTTTAGAAGGAAACTAAAAAGAATTCATTAGATTCACTATAAAGTTTTTGTCTATCTATCTATCTCAGCCTCTTTCTATCCAGTTTTGGACGTAGGCCTCTTCCATACTCTTTCACCTCTGACGGTCTTGAGCCGCCGACATCCAATCTTGACCTGCATGTCCCTTGTTGTCGTCCTTCCATCTCATTGGTGGTCTACCTCGCGGTCTAGTATGTGCCCTCAGGCGCCACTCCAACAGCCTCCGAGTCCACGTTCTGTTACTCATTCCTGCAAAATGTCCTACCCATCTCCTATTTCGCTCAGCAATCACCTCAACGACGACCCTTACCTTGGTCTTAGATCTAATCCAGGTATTTCTCTTCCGGTCGCGTACGGAAATATTGAGCATAGCTCTTTCCATTGCTCTCTGCGCAACGTAGAGTTTTTGTGCGGATTTTTCGGTTAGGGTCATGGTCTCTGCTCCATATGTGAATACTGACAGAACACATTTTTTTTTTTTAAAGACAACTCCCGCACTAGGAATAAATCCTGTGTCGCGGGGGACTTTACAAACATACATGAATCGGACACAAAGAACTCCCAGACTCAGAACAACAATTTGTGGATCACACAAAGTGTTGTCCTACGTGGGATTTGAACCCACGACACTTGGCGAAGTAGGAAACGGCGTGGTGACCGTTAAACCACTAGGCCAAACGTGCAGTGCTCGAAGACCTTTCGTTTCAAGGTCATGGACATCCTGCTACGCAGTACCTTAGCATTTGCACCAAAGGCTGCCCATACCCGACCCGGTATGGCCCATGTGTGCAAGAATGGATCTTCTGTACGTTAGTACTATTAGTTATTCTGTGGTTATATGTCCGATATATTTATTAATTAATATTTAACTAGGTATCGGTAAGAAATAATTAAAAATATTCTGTAAATTAATTTTAACGTAACACATGCATGATATAAACTCTCTGTAGTTTCAATATTGTTCATTTTTTATGCTCAAACATAAAAACATCAGTAAACTTAATTAATTAATTATTTTAAGGATAGACTTAAAGCTGTTTGGCCATTTTTTATGAGCGAGGTGAAATTACTTTTTAACAAAAGTTTTCTTGTTAAGACAATCTTTAGTTCCCAATCGTATCAGGTATACAGGTAAGAAATTAGAAGTTTGTTATTCTTTTCTTCGTTTAGGTTAAGCGTGAAAGGTTAAACTATGTGAAATGTACTGTAAAATATGTACACTTATCTTAGGCTATCCTTCATAAAGACAAGAAATTCTTTTTCTTATATAAAATCTTGCGTTTTACGCTTATATTTATACAATGCTAGTGACCGGGCTCAGCTTCGCATGGAAGTCTTTAAATCACTCTATCTAGTGCCGAAAATTGAATTAAAATCCGTTGAGTAATTTAAAAGATCTAAGCGAACTGACAGCGGTGACAATTTCATTTTATGAGCTACTATTTGATTTTGATGTTATTTAATTTTGACTTGTGAATTAGTCTGTTTATTTAATAATAAAAGTTCTAATTTTAAAGTTTAAAGACCTTAACTAGTACTAAGGTTCATAGCTCATATATCTTCACCATCAGAAAGTAGTTAGTTAGCAGTAGTTACTCAAATAATAGTCTACTATTCCTTCATTTTAAAACTTACTGCCTACATAGACATTGTATATCTAACATGAATACGAATAAACTTCCATTTTTTTTTAAATCACCTACCGAAAATCATATATTAATACAGTAACGAATTACGATATTTGTGCAAGATAGCAAACGGAATTTGACAAAATGTGATGTGATTTGGCCCTTCTCATTGATACAGCACTAACTAAGCAACACTCACACACTGTATACTTTAGGAATTACCTGCAGTAATACACTAACTAACACTATGATTGCAACACACTGTGTTATATTACGTGTGTTTCTATATATACAGGGTTACAGGTTAAGTCGACCTATTCGCTTTAAGGGCGTATAGTTGACATCGTTTCTGACTGATTTCACTAAAAACACCCTATCCTAAATCTAACCGTTTTTTGAGATATTTGAAATTATTGTTTTTACAAAAAAAAAACTGATTTTCGGCTGTCAGCTTAGATTTTTTGAAATGTGTAGGTGTTATTATAACTATAATTTGACTTTTGCATTTAAAATAAGATGCTTTATGACCTTAATTACCAATAGTATACGTAATGTGAATAAATAAGATGTTGTGGAGGATTTAAACTAAAAAAAAAAATTTGAAAGTTTATTTTTCTTCAATTTATATCTAAAAAAATATTAAAGCGCCTGTTTTGCAGACGTGCTTAAAAATATCTATGTTTCATCAGCTATCCAACGAGGTATAACAATCTAGGGTTTAAAAAAAAAACTTTGCCGCCAATAATAATAAAAGTCCAAGCCAATTGTTCTTTAAGGTTAATGCGGTGCGTGCGATCGAGACACCGTACGATTTATGCAGGTGTGAGTGAGAAAAATAATGTGCAAAAGTGATTTGTGTACGTTTTGTATTAACTTGTTATTGTTAGTCTGATTATGTGATTCGTCCGTGGTAGATGTGATATTATTTTGTTATCTGTTTCCTACTTGACTTGGCTGTGTTTTTGGTATGTTTCTTCTGATTTACGATTGCTGTGCTTGTAAACTGAAGTCTGATTTGTGCTTGTGATACGTAACTGTTGAAGATGAAAACCTACACGAATGAGGAATATGCTGACATATTAATTTGCTACGGAAACTGCAATTGTGAGTTGAGAAACAAGCTCGTAATGAGTACATAAGACGCTATCCCAACCGTCGAGTGCCGGACGTGAGCGTGTTCGATGGGCCACCATTTCACCCGGGCCTGCTTCTGAGCTTCGGTGAAGTTGTGCGGCACCCAGCGTGAAACTATCCTCCTCACTCGAAGATTCACGTGTAGAATCTAGTGAAAGCTTCCCGATCCAATATGCAATATGTGTTGAATCTCCTGATACGTAATTCGCCTATTGTCTTGGCTTAAATTTTTCACTGTTAGCACGTTTCCCTCCGTAACAGCCGTCAAAGGGCGACCACTTCTTTCTTCATCCCCCAAAGTTAGTCGACCACGTTTGAATTCGTTATACCAACGATACACAGTTGCCTTGGAAGAGCATTTATCCATGAATGCAATTTGAAGTCTATGGTATGATTCGTCCGGCTTCAGGCGACTCTTGAAATCGTAAAAAATCATAGCACGAAAACGTTCCCGGCGTAAATCCATTTTTCAATGAGACACGATAATTTAATTAGCTCGAAAAAAATGTGGAGGGAAATTTCGAAATTGGAACGTACTTATTTTTACATATAAATAATCATTATTTGTATAATAGTTTATAACTGGCCAGTCTCTCATACAAAAATAACTTTTTTTCGTAATACTTTCTGAGTAGCCTTGTATATGGTGCCGCATGCAACCGAATCCACCCCTCTTTTTTTACATTTGCGGGTGCCATTTTGAAAATGTAAATAGCCTATGTCACTACCACGATTCGGATGAATTCAACGACACCTCATTACACCTCATTAGTAAAAAACGGTTTGGGCTGTAGACCGTGCTAAAGAAATGGGCATTATACCCAAACACATACACACGCTCGAAAAACATTACCCTCCTTCTGACGCAGTTGGATAAAAATTTAGTTTTCTTTGAGTAAGAACACATTTCTAAACACACAACATGACGTGTCAGTCCTGTACAGTTCACATTACTAAATGTATAATGTATCTCACGTCAAATAAACAGACAAAAACAAATGTTGAGGTTATCTGCCATTATTACTGAAAGAGAAATCAATCATGGCGTATTGACATAATTAACTAAACAATAGTTTGCATGTGCTATGTGCACCACATCGCGGCTTTATCCTCTTCCTGTATCAATATATCTGTGCATACCGTACATTTAGTTGTTTACTACCGATTTATAGTATTGAAGCTGTGTTAATAAATCGAATGAGGTTTTACTTTCATGTTAATGTTATTCCACCTGTTTGAAACTAAATTGTTAGCTGTGTAAATTTGAATGATCGTATGATTAAACATTTGTATTGCTTAGTTAAATTAAATTAATTTATAAGACTTTCTACCGAGTTCGACATTTTTCGAGGCAGTAAATTAAAATTCCATCCAATCTTTAATGTTGAGGATGAATTAAAGTTGCATTTTTCAGTCACGCATATATACCGTCCATTTTTCTGAAATATTTAATGTACTTATCTACAAAAACAACTAATGAACTATTTTTTATCTAAATTTAATGATGTACCACACTCTTTTAAAGGCATTTATAAAGAAAATCTGTTTTATTATCATTATGATATCTTCACGATCATTCTACACATTTTTCTTAAAGATTTCAAGACATTATTAGGTTTTTAGAAAAACAGATGCCATAAAAGTTTTTTCAACTGAATTTATGATTAAAACCTACTCCTAATCCGAATAATCTTACAGGGATTCAACGTCATAACGACCTAAGTCATACTACCCACGATTATTTCCTTTTATATAAAATCATCTTTTAAGGTTTTCAGAGGAATATATTTTAGCACATATCATAACAATATCGTTTAAACTGTTAATTTCAAAGTTAACAGTTTCCAAGGATCTGTTTTATATTTTCGACATATATTTTTTACCGACTTCTATATTTTACTTTAAAAATATTAAACACAAGGGAGAATCTTCAGTTTAAGAACTGGCGAGTTCAGATTTTAACTTTAAAATTTACACCGTAACAAAAGTCTTTGGCTATGGAATAGCATCAAAAAAAAAATTATTTTCTAATGATTTTATTTTTTTCTAAAATTATTTATGAATATAATATACATCATCTTCCTAGCCTTTATTATTCCCAAGATTTTGGGGTCGGCTACTAGTCCAACTAGTTCAACTGGTTTTATCTGAATATCAGTTTTTCCACGGAACGACTGGCATTGGACCTCCGCAACCCTGAGGGTGAACTGAATTCGAAGGTTGAACTAGTTGTCAGTATATTTTCACCCCCGTCGATGGCCTATGCGGTCGGAGACGACGGGGGTAGAGAGGACGACGTGCCGCCCGTAAGGGAATTGGAGGTTGGGGCGGCTGTTCTTCGGATCCGTTCCGTCTGGAGACGGCGACCCATGTCATGCGGCGTTCCGCAGGGTTCTGTCCTTGGACCACTCCTGTGGAACGTGAGATACGACTGGGTCCTACGAGGTCGTCTCCCCCCCGGGTTGGGCGTAATTTGTTACGCCGATGACACGCTTGTCACAGCCCGGGGGGCGAACTTCCAAGAGGCGGCGCGCCTGGCCACCTGGGGTGTTTCTCTGGTGGTCGGGCGCATCGAGGCGCTGGGCTTACGGGTGGCCCTGGACAAGACGGAGGCCCTACTATTTCATGGGCCCCGTCGTGGTCCGCCCCCCGGCGCCTCCATAGTGGTCAACTCGGTCCTCGTACCGGTTCGGGCCCAGATGAGGTATCTGGGCCTGATCCTCGACGGTAGGTGGCTCTTCGACAAGCACTTCCGACAGCTTGGTCCGAGGCTGGTCGACGCTGCCTCCGCCCTTGGGCGACTTTTGCCCAATTTGGGTGGAGCCAGCGTCGCAACGCGACTCCTGTACACGGGGGTTGTCCGGTCGATGGCGCTGTATGGTGCACCGGTGTGGGTGGTGGCTCTGACTGCCCTAAATAAGGCCCGCCTCTGGCGGCCTCAGAGGGTATTGGCAGTCAGAGCCATACGCGGATACCGCACGGTGTCGACCGAGGCGGCGTGCGCCCTGGCCAGAACACCCCCGTGGGATTTGGAGGCAGAAGTGCTCGCCGAAGTTTATCGACGGGTGGCTGAATATCGGGCGGAGTATGGCTATCGCCCTCCGCCCGAAGAGGTACGCGAATGGCGTGAAGCCGCTCGTCGAGCCACTATGGACAGATGGTCGTTCCGGCTGGAGACTCCACGCGCTGGCTTTGCCGCCGTGGAGGCTCTCCAGCCGGTCATCCTCGAGTGGGCAGGGCGGCAGCACGGGACCCTTTCCTTCCGACTGACGCAGGTCCTTTCCGGGCACGGTTGCTTCGGGAAGTACCTGCACTCGGTCGCTAGGAGGGAATCGAGTCCCGCCTGCCACCACTGCGACTGCAGTGAGGACTCGGCCGAGCATACGCTGGCGATTTGCCCCGCTTGGGCGTCGCAGCGCCGGGCCCTCACTGCAGTCATCGGAGGAGATCTCTCGCTACCGGCCGTCATACGCTCCATGGCCGGTAGCGACAGCAGTTTTACCGCGGTCGCAACCTTCTGCGAAGACGTAATCTCGCAGAAGGAGGTGGCGGAGAAGGCCCGGGAGGATGATATCCACTCGGACCCAATCCGCCGCCGGCAAACCGGGCGGCGGAGGCGCGCCTATCAGCGCCTCATGCCGCCCTGAGTGTGGCCGCGGATGGTCGGGACGGGCTTTCCCTTCCATCCGCTATAGTGGCCTCCCGCGAGGAGGCGACGTTACGCGTGTGCCGTACGTCGCCTAAATTGAGATTTTTAACAGCTGACGGTGCCCGCTACTGTGCGGGCAAGCGCTGGGAGGGGTCCGGACGTGTTAATAACTGCAGTTCCCGGATTCCTCCCTTCACAGGCGCAGAGTGGCACACCGTGTGGTTTTAGTCGGTTCGAGTCCGACACACCGCCCCGCCGCAAGCCCCGGTGGGGTGATGGTCCGAGGGGATTTCCACACGTTAAAAAAAAAAAAAAAAAAAAAAAAGTTGTCAGTATATTTTAGGGCACTGACTTGCCAATAACGATTGCCATAGATGTTGATGACGACAACCGAGACCGACGGCTCAACGTGCCCATAGTATGGAAGATGGCGGTGTTTCCCGCCCGTGCCTCCCGAGGCAAGGGCGGGAAACACCGCCATCTTCCATTCTATGGGCTGCTATTAAATATTTCCCGAGACCTCTTGATCCCCAGTCGCTTACGCTACCCTACCACTAGACCAACGAGGCAGTTTTATAATACACATAGCTAGTTCATAAATCAGACCAAATTCAGAATGTTAACAAGAATTTTTTTCTTAACCTATATTAGTAAACAGATCTATTTGAGTAAAAAAAAGTAAAACTTAAACCTAACTGCGACAAAAAAACGCCGCTGAATAAAAAAATATATATTTTCTTTGCAAATTATATTTTAAATATCATAGAAATATCACAATTATCGAACAAATATGGACAATGTAGCTAGTCACGCGTTGTTAAAGTGTTATGGTACGTTTCTATGGCTTTTCAAAACTTGTTTCATACTTTTTCAGTGTCGTTTTTATAAGTAATAAGTACACAACAAAAGACTCTCTCGTTGGTCTAGTGATTTGCGTACGCGATTGCTTATCAAAAGATCTCGGGTTGGGGAATCGAACCCGAGATCTTTTCGGTCGGGTCAAAAGTTTAAATTTTTTTTTTAACAAGATTTTTTTAATAGCAGCCTAGACTAGGAAGTCATGGACATCTTTGGCAACTATATTGATAAATAGTTCAAACTTCGAATTCAGTTCGCCCACAGGGTTACGGAGGTCCGATGCCAGTCGCTTCATGGAAAAACTGATATTCAGGTAAAACCGGTTGGACTAGTAGCCGAATAATCTTGGAAATAATAAAGGCTAGGAAGATGAGAAAGCCTAAGTACCAACTTAAATAATAATAATAATCATCGTTCAAAGGGAGCACCTGCTGTACGTGTAGTTCCACTTTAACTTACACTCACCTGCTTACGATTCCCGACGTTTGTAAAGTTTACTCGTTAGATAAGGTCAATTCTTGCGATCACCTTTAGAAATCTTATACTAGTCAAGGCACTCTCAAAACAAACTAAGGTTATACTTGTGTACTACACAACAAAAGTCAAGTGAGGCGGCCCTCAAACCTTAAATCTATTGTTATAAGCTATTTATATAGCGATTTTAGGTAGATGAGTGAAAATACCGTGTAATTTATGCGTAAACTTATTATTATATATGTTTGAATTTCAGTATACTCTATTTTGAACTATCCGTTAGTTTATCTTTAGTTACAGTATTATTAATAAGTACCTTAAAGCTTAAACGACTAACATTGTAAGTAAATTCTAACGCCAGGTGGAACTTAGCACCGACTTGAATTCAAGTGTACTTTAGGGTCCCATAACGACTTCTTTGAACTTGCCATTTTTCTTTGTAAGCAGTAAAAGTGTTGATAAAAAGTTACTTGTTAAATGTTACGTGATTTAATTTGTTATGTATTAATTATTTTATGCTTGCAATAGATAATTGTTGTCTTTTGAATAAATTAATTGAAATAAATACTATTTATTATTTTGATGAAAATTTAATTGCTACGCTTCAAGTTGCAAAAGGAAGGAGTGAAAAAATTGTCAGTGATGTAGAAAGGGAGGGTTCTTTCTTGTGTGCATTTACATATGCTGTATATAGACCGGATCGCAATTTTGCCTTGCCCTCATATTGCAGAAAGCAGCAATTAATCTGACACCAAAGGTCCCCACTCTCTGGTAGCTTGCGGCCCTATCGATGGCAGGTACCATTCCAACGTCGTCTACGCTCGGGGTTGTAGCTAGTTTTAAATATACTGTACGAAGTACTAGTCATCCTACTTACATAGGTATATAAATATTAAAATCCAACCAAAAACATTTTCATGTAAAATTTTGCTAAGACGACTGCATATGGCTTGCTCCGTGAAAAAGATATAATATCTCATGTAGAGCCAATCTTGTCCAAAATGTATGACTCGGCCATTTCGCTACCTTCACTAAGGCGAAACGAACGCCTTTTTAACCGACTTCAAAAAAGGAGGAGGTTCTCAATTCGACCGTATATGTATTTTTTATGGGTGTTCGCGGATAACTTCGTCGATTATGAACCGATTTTAATGATAATTTTTTAATGGAAAGGAGATATCCCAACGGTGGAACCATGATAAGGACACTAAGATCTGATGATGGCATCCAAGAGAAATCGAGTCGAACCTTGGAAGTCGGTTTTTATTTTGTTAAAATTTTGTGTTTGCAAATATCTAGTTTCTGAAGTAATGTGTTATGCAAATATTTAGTTTCTGAAGGAACGAAACAGCCAAGCCATAATTTTTTACTGAGATGTAGAGTTTGTGAAGTTAGGGTTGGTAGAGCTAGGGCGTGTAGATTCAGAAGCTTGGCTCTACATGAGATCTGATATCTTTTTCACAGGACAAGCCATATGCAGTCGTCTTGGCAACATTTCGCATGAAAATGTTTTTGGTTGGATTTCATTTCTTTTTGTAAGTTGCATAAGGCAGTAATTTTTTTGGGTTGTTTTTTTGTACATCTTCTTCTTTCGAAAAAGTCAGTATACCAAAAATAAAACCTATAGCATAAAAAATTGTGAAAGTCTCATAAAAACTTTCACTCCCCAATTTCGATTTTTTTTTGTTTTTTGTCTACTAAATTTAGTTTACGTACCAAATTTCAGCTTTCTAGCGTGACGAAATCGGTGTATTTTAGATATCAATAAAATCTAAAGTATCAGAGCTATGCAATTGAAACTTTGTATGTTTAATTAGTCTATTATTAACATCATATGCTGAGAGTTTGAACTATCTGGTAAATCGGAAACCAAAGTTATGAGTGTTCAAAAAAACGAACTTCGAGAAAAGGTAGGTAGTTCTCTTGCGCTTCGCTTAGCTCGTCTTGGATATATCAATTGTTGATAAGTGTTTAAAAAGACAACTCCCACACTAGGAATGCTCCTGTGTCGTGGGAACTTTACAAGCATACATGACTCATCAGTCCGCAGAGCCATGCTTCAGTACAAATAATTCGGCGCGATCGAAGTAATTCTTTATACTGTTTACCAAGTGAGTCAGTTGACCGGAACCCAAACTTTTTTTTAATCTCGGAATCGGAAAATATTCAAATGCACCGGCACACTTTTATTAAATAATATTTAACATTGAATAATATGACAAGCAGATGTTCGTGGGCGGCTGATATCGTTTATCGTCAGTTCACTATTTTCTTCGTTTGCCTCCTATAAAATAAAGAAAATGATCTATAGTGATTCAAAGTATATAAATTACGTTTTTCAACGAACACATAAAAGCTATGCTAGATTTTAATTCATAAGTTTATATACGCAGTGGACCTTAAAGCTGAAAGTTTACTCCTAGAGTTTGTTGAAACTTAACTTTCACTCTTCGACTATACGGTTGAAGCGATGATTGGTTACTTGATACGAAATCACTACAAAGTGTAGGATAATGATCAACTTAAATTTCATTTTGGTGATATTCAATAGACATAATCTGGACTGATGTAGGTAGCAGTAACTTTATATTGAAAACCTCTTCACTCCTGCTTGTTAAATAGCTGCTATCACAGAGTACATTGTGCTGCTATATTGCGGGTTTTACCCGAACAAACATCAAAATACACTTAGACACCGAAAAACTATTAACGAATCACAAAAACCCTTGATCTAGGAGTGGATTGAAAGTATTATTAGTTTGTAATTTCCGTCATCCATTCTTGAAAAATGTGAAGTTGTTGGTTGTTGAGAAATTAATATTCAAACATAGAATTGCTATTCACTCCATACCATCTCATATATTTTTAGATATTCTCTAATAAAGACAACTTTAATAAAGACAACTCCCGCACTAGGCATAAATCCTGTGTCGCGGGGGACTTTACAAACATACATGAAACGGACACAAAGAACACCCAGACTCAGAAAAACAATTTGTGGATCACACAAAGTGTTTGTCCTACGTGGGATTTGAACCCTCGACACTTGGCGAAGTAGGAAACGGCTTGGTGACCGTTAAACCTCTAGTCCAAACGTGCAATCATATAGTTTTAAATCGTAAATTTTATTAAAATAGGTTGAGAAATATAAGGTAAGCCTTATTTCAAATGTAATTTTCGTAATGCATAGAACAAATGCGTAGAAAAACAACAGGACAAAACGTTCTTTCTAATGTGAGAGCTATGATGATAGAGCAAAAATCAAGGAGCACCAGCACCTTGATCGTCACATTAATTTTGTGTTTCAAAGCATTTTAATCTTGTCTGGCAAATTCTGAAAACATTTAATACAAAAATATAAATTAAATGCACAAACAAGAAAAAAATATCAATTTATACGTCTTGGGTTGCTTTTTGAATGTTTTTTACTACTTCACAGATTTCTTCCATTCCTAATATAAATCGTAAATGTATTTACATAACGATGTCGTTTTCTTTATGAAGTCCTGGATTATCCAATTTAGCTTTGATGTTTTGATACGTTCATTGGAGCGAAATTTAAAACGAAATAAAATTAACGGTTGAGTACTCCGTCTTTATTTTGGAGAACGGGCTTTGCGTGCCTAACAACCAAAGTAGAGAAGTAAGATTAATAACGATTTTCACGAATTGATGTATAAACAATTTCTTCGGATATAAACCGCATATGCTCATATAATTTTAGGTACCGGTACCCGCAAATATAATTTCTCTTTGCGGGGTCTGGGAGGCGAACGCGGTTGCTTAGTTTATTAGCTGCACGAAATTTGCACGCGTAATTGTGGTAAGTGGTATCAACATAGTTAACTTCACTCAGACTGGGAATAAAGCCTACGCTGAAATTTTAATAACTATACAACCTTAACAGCTACAGTACAAAATCGTCGAAAAAGAGTCCAAAAACAGTTAAACCCAACATTCCACTTTTTTATTATTATTACAATACAATCAACTCACTGCATCATTGATTACATCAACAACGTAACGCCTATAGTTGTAATAGCGCATAATCTTTTTCTATCAGAAATTTTATCAGACTTTCACAGAGTTACAGCAACGTTGCTCTTGCAACGGAATTTAATTTGAAAGCTTTTTCCGTTCGTGCGGTCGGGATTGGGTTTCAATTGATACCGTTGAAATACTGCTATGAATGCACAACTAATCAGTGATTCAAATTTATATAGATGTTTAAGTCGGTGGTAATGCTACAATATTGGTGATGAATTGTACATAGTTATCATGCATTGATAAATTTAAGGTGAAAACCTTTTTTAACTAAAAGTTACTTTATATTTACTAGTGCCTAAACTTACACCTTTAAACGATAAAATAAACCTTTGATGAAAACCTTTCATGTCTGGTGGCAATAGTTTTGAGTATCCCATTTCTAATTTTATCTTACCTCATAATTTTGTACCTGGCGCTTGCTTTTCAAACGTTTTAAAGCATTCATCAACAAATAAGTGGCATTCATCAACAAAATTACAGTCAGAACCTTGAAAATATGGTTCGGATCCTCAGTTCAGACGGAGCTCCAAAAGCTGTATAACGCGTTCCTATTTAAAGGGATAACTTCAAAAGAGTGGAGTAGAATGTGATCATCTTGTTTTTCAAAAAGAGGTAAGAAGACCAGGTCGAAGTACTATCGACCCATTTCGATTCTAAGGCACGTCCACAAGCTGTTTTCAAGAGTCATCACGAACCGTCTTACGCGAAGACTCTAAGAATTCCAAACACTTACTCCGGTAAGCTGGTTTTCGGCGCGGATATGGCATCTTTGACCAAATTCACACAGTGCGGCAAACGACATCGTCATCATGGCAGAGACGCTGCAAGACCTACAACAGATGCTGAACGACCTGACTGACTCTCTTGTACGCATCGGCCTACCAAGGTCATGTTCAATGAACATGTACTACCGTAA
Source organism: Diaphora mendica (assembly GCA_949125395.1). Taxonomy (NCBI): domain Eukaryota; kingdom Metazoa; phylum Arthropoda; class Insecta; order Lepidoptera; family Erebidae; genus Diaphora; species Diaphora mendica. The sequence continues at coordinate 7,555,773 of OX421319.1, forward strand.
CCGGTCGCGATACACGCGCCACCGTATTGTATGTTTTTGAAATTGTTTAAAAATATGTGTACATCGGGCAAACTTTGCCAGGTTTGTTAGGTAGAAACAATTTCGAGGACGGGGTGAACAGGAAAATTCAGCCTGGTTGGGCAGCGTTTGGGAAACATCGTCCGATCGTCGATCCCACAATGTCTAAAGACGAAAGCCTTCAATCAGTGTGTCCTATTCGTCATGGCATACGGAGCCGAAACGTGGATACTTACGACACGGCTGGTCCAATAGTTCAAAATCGCTCAGCGTGCTATGGAGAGGGCAATGCTTGGCATTTCTCTGAGGGATCGTATTAGGAACGAGGTGATCCAGCAAAGAACTGAGATCATCAACATTGCCCACAGGGTTTACAAGCCTAAGTACCAGTGGGCTAGCCATATTAGCCGCAGAACTAATAACCGTTGAGGTAAACGAGGTCTTTAGTAGAGACCGCGTCTCGGCAAACGTAGTGTAGGACATTTACAGGCCAGGTGAAGTGATGATTTGCGCAAGACGGCTGGCAGGAGCTGGATGCGAAAATCCGATGACCGAACTAAGAGGGCAGAGGAGAGGCCTATGTCCAACTGTGAACTGCAATAGGCTGATGATGATGATAACAGTCAAATGAATAATTGATGATTACGATCAATATGAACGTAAAACTGTGAAAATACACACATCAAAAGTGTCTAGGGATCAAGCATTTTTATGCGGATTTCTTGAGATTGAGATGTGGCTTTGGTTCTGGCCTGCTCAGTCGCCAGACTTGAACCCGATTGAGCATGCATGGGATATGCTACAGAGAAGAGCTCTGCCGAATATGGAGGGTATCCAGTCGCAAGAAGACCTTTTTTTGTTGTTGCAACGAACATGGGCGGCCATTCCACAGCGTGATTTGGATGAACTGATTTTGAGTATGCCAAACCGATTCTTGTGTTGTTAGTGTTCGTGGTAGAAACACGGATTATTAATTGTTTAAGTTAATTAAAATTTTAAAGAAAACTGTTATTTCAGTCTTTTTTTCGAACTTTAATGTTAGTGGTTCAAATGTCAAAAATCCCTTTATTAGGAAAATGGCAAATTTCTTTATTAATGCAAAGGTGACTTGGTTTATCGTTACTGTGACAAACGAAAACACTTTATTTGATGAATCCTTAAAGAAAATTTTAATTAATATCAATCAGGAGAAAAGTTATTGCAAAAATATATGTTGATCCCTAGACACATATGTTGATCCCTAGACACTTTTGATGTGTGTATGTTTCCTTAGAATTAGAATTTAGATTTTGCGTGGGGCTTTACAGTGGTTCACGGCTTATTCGCTATACTATCTATACATCAAACATTAGTGAAATGTTTGAAGCGTACAGGTCTGCCTCAACGTACTGTACTAGTCATGCTTAAACATCAATCACAGTAGTGGGTCGTACATAATTTTGCTCGTGTACAAACATACGTAAATGGGTATTTGATTCCCGTTTGTTTTCACTAAATAGGGTATGACCTTATAAAATCAATTATTCGCTGGAATTCCTATTTATAAATCATCAACCGCCTTTGATCCCACGCTGGCCGAACGGATTAGAATAGAGTTTGTTTCAAGTTATCCTTTTCTTTGTAGTATGGTCGTCCTACGTAGTTATCTTTCAAAGTAGGCTATTGTGACAGACACGAGATGAATAGGGGTCGTAACATCTTATTAAGTACTAGCTGACCCACGCAACGTCGTTTGCGTCTCCTATTGCCCGTAGCGTGAAAATTTTCCCCCGTTTTTGAAACATTGTTCATTGGTGCTCCGCTCCTATTGATCTTAGCGTGATGATATATAGCAGCCTTCCTCGATAAATGGGCTATCTGACACTGTAAGAATTTTTCAAATTGGACCAGTAGTTCCTGAGATTAGCGCGTTCAAACAAACAAACAAACTCTTCAGCTTTACATATTAGTATAGATGTATTTATTAATATTATACTCTTACAATAAATTTTATACTCTTCTAAGATCTAATACTCATAATCAACAACACAATTATTTGGATAAAGATTAATATTAGGTATTATGTTGCTAACAACTCTTTGGCAACTAACCAATTATTAGGTACCACCTCTTAGCGTCTTATATTCATGATAACTTCTAAACGAAATGTCAGAATAGGATGAAACAAAAAGAATTTTACTTCTTTATAAATACCCTTGATAACATAAGGCTTCATTTGGATAAGTATTACTATTACGATACACATTTAACGTAGCTTGTTTCTTCAGAGGATTTAATAAAAATTTTGAACACAAAAGCGGTTATTGTGACTAAACCATGATAGTCAGATATATGCTCTCGAGGACTTTTTTGTAGATCTTAATGGGACCTACAAACCCGTAATACATTATATTGTTTTATTGTCAATAGTTTAAGCAGCGCACGCAAAAATAGGTTTTCGATTTCACACCTTGGGTTACAAAATAGCAATTTTCTTATGGATCTCTAACCTTTTTGAAAATATAATATAGCTTATAGCCTTCCTCGATAAATGGACTATCCAACACTGAAAGAATTTTTCAAATCGGACCAGTAGTTCCTGAGATTAGCGCGTTCAAACAAACAAACAAACAAACAATAGATAGTAAAGATTAAAATTAATTATTGAGTTAATTCTCATCAACCTAGTGCAGGCTACTGCTGGACCTAGGCCTCTCTGATTCTCGTCTTTAATTGTTTTTTTTTTTTCGCCGAGTGATAATTTCCTAGGCATGTTCCCAGGGTAGACATTTTCGCTAAGATTATTGTGATTTTAATTTTCGCTCAATCATTAAGGGTTATTGATATTCTTAATGTGTGGAATTATCTGAAACAATAACAAATATCATAAACTAGCTGACCCGATGAAAATCGTACCGCTATATTTTTACTTAAAAAAAAATCCCGTTTACCTTTTTTTTATATACAAACCTTGTCCTTATAATAACGAACATATAAAAAAAACTAATTTGGTGCAGGCGATAGGAAGTTATGCCCGTACATACATTTTGGCCATTCATTTTTGTATATATATAGAGATATACAATATAGCAACGCCAACTAGCTACTGGCATTTTCATTTGATTATTGAGAGTTTACATATTTACAGGGGCCATTAGAAAAGGATGAGAAAATAAAACTGATTAGAGGTTTCTATTATGGTATTATTTCGGTATTTTTATTAAATTATTAAGGTACATTCCTTTTAAGTTTACCATGTTCTGGTATATATGCAGTCAAAGTCAAATCTTACGATCATTTCCGTTACAAAGACGAGGAAAAAAACCTTACCAATGTAGAGACTGTTATAAATCAGAGATTGATGATGAAAATTTGTTCAAAAATTTCTCAAAGTTATATTCATCAATAATCGTGCAATTGGAGAAGCCTATGCCCAGCAGTGGACTGCGATAGGCTGATGATGATGATGATGATATTAATCAACTTGAGTTTGACTAGAATCATATATAAATGCTTTACTTTTTCTGTAAATTGCATAAATTTAACCCCATAATAGCTGTGCATCATAATCATGTTTTATTCAACAAAAAGGTTAGTCTTCCAAACATAAAAAAAAAAATACGAAAAATATTCCTCTCATTTTTCTTCAAGGCTTTAAAATTTGATTAACAATATAAATGAAAATTTCTTACTACAGTTCGTTTAAAAAGTTGTTTTTCCTTAATAAAGATGTTTAAAGCTTTAAGTCCAGTGACTACTGAACCTTGCACGAAATTCATTGCCGAGATGTTTGGGGCTCAGTCCTACGTAAACAAACCAGGGGTAGGTTGAGTGTAAACTTTGGATTTATAGAAGTTATAGATTCTACAATACAACTTAGATATACATATTGCGCGAAATATTTATGTTTCCCAAGGGTAAGTAAAGTTGTAATTATTACGTGAATGTATATAAAGCATATGTTTATTGAATCCCTTATAGTTTATATGCTAACTTTCTAGCACCTCATTAATAATTTTGGTTGATTTTAAATAAGCCAGACACCGTCCGCACACTCAGTGTTATTTTTGAGTTTTGTACTAAGAAATAAGAGCACTTAGCTTCTACTTATGCTTTCTATTAGGCAGAGTACAGACATTTTGGTAGGTAATACCTTAAAAAAAATTAAGTATAACTATATTCATAAATCTTTTATTAAGTATTCGTGCATACCTTTTTTTTTTTTTTTTTATATGTTTGGCCCGCCAAAATGACTCTGCTCTGCCTGATGGAAAACATAAGCAGAATCCAAGAGTGGTGGTCACCATACTCACTGCGAATGCAGACAGTGCAGTATGGCGACCCACACTATGGCGGCCTATTGATGCTACTGCATCTTTTAGTCCAGTCAACTTATTTTTTTTTTTTATTACAATTACATATTACAATATTACAAATAATTATATTATTACAAAATATTAACAAAAAAAATACTTTAAATATAAAACCAAAAACGAACATTGACTTTATCAGATTTGTATGTCTTTTCTTCGTTCTCGCTTTTAAGACGTTGTCACGTTGGGCGCCCCACGATGGGCGCCAATGTAACGTTAAAGGAGCTTTAGGAGGCAAGAAGGTTTAAAGTGATGCCTTAATGTTGAGATAACGAGATACAAATTACACTCGATCAAGATAATTCACAGTTTTAATTGTTACATAAGAAACAAAGTTTACATTAAATTAAGTAAATAGATTACACGTATATAGAAGACACGAGGTTGGTTCAGGGCGAGGTCCTAAGTCAACGGTAGGTGGCTCTTCGACGAGCACTTCCGACAGCTTGGTCCGAAGCTGGTTGACGCTGCCTCCGCCCTTGGGCGACTTTTGCCCAATTTGGGTGGAGCCAGCGTCGCAACGCGACACCTCTACACGGGGGTGGTCCGGTCTATGGCGCTGTATGCCGCACCGGTGTGGGTAGCGGCTCTGACTGCCCTAAATAAGGCGCGCCTCTGACGGCCTCAGAGGGTATTGGCGGTCAGAGCCATACGTGGATACCGCACGGTGTCTACCCACTGGCCGGAACACCCCCGTGGGATTTGGAGGTGGAAGTGCTCGCCGAAGTTTATCGACGGGTGGCTGGATATCGGGCGGAGTATGGCTATCGTCCTCCGCCCGAAGAGGTACGCGAATGGCGTGAAGCCACTCGTCGAGCCACTATAGACAGATGGTCGTTCCGGCTGGAGACTCCACGCGCTGGCTTTGCCGCCGTGGAGGCTCTCCAGCCGGTAATCCTCGGGTGGGCAGGGTGGTAGCACGGGACCCTTTCCTTCCGACTAACGCAGGTCCTTTCCGGGCACGGTTGCTTCGGGAAGTACCTGCACTCAGTCGCCAGGAGGGAATTGAGTCCCGCCTGCCACCACTGCGACTGCAGTGAGGACTCGGCCCAGCATACGCTGGCGATCTGCCCCGCATGGGCGTCGCAGCGTCGGGCCCTCACTGCAGTCATCGGAGGAGATCATCATACGCTCCATGGCCAGTAGCGACAGCAGTTTTACCGCGGCGAACCGGGCGGCGGAGGCGCGCCTATCAGCGCCTCATGCCGCCCTGAGTGTGGCCGCGGATGGTCGGGACGGACTTTCCCTTCCATCCGCTCTAGTGGCCGCCCGCGAGGAGGCGACGTTACGCGTGTGCCGTACGTCGCCTAAATTGAGAGTTATCAGATGACGGTGCCCGCTTCTGTGCGGGCAGGCGCTGGGAGGGATCTGGATGTGTTAATAACAGCAGTTCCCGGGTCCCTCCCGTCTCAGGCGCTGAGTGGCACACCGTGTGGTTTTAGTTGGTTCGAGTCCGACACACCGCCCCGCCGCAAGCCCCAGTGGGGTGATGGTCCGAGGGGATTTCAACGCGTTAAAAAAAAAAAAAAAGGGCGAGGTCCTAAGAAGTATTCCACAAGCAGCGTCCTCCACGCCAGAGGAGAGACTTTACTGGGTGACTGCAGCGGACGTAAAAGGGCCGGTCTTGAGCGTGTCCGCACTTAATTGGTGCTGTACCGAGCGGTGGGGTATCGAGGTGGGGACCGAGGAGTAGTCCAGCTGTGGTAAGCGGCTGTGTGGTGTGAAAATCAGTTCGGGATTCTTCACACCCTATGGTGTGTCATGTCCATATTTGTCAGGGGTTATACTGACGCTTGCGGCTTTATTTTTTCTCTATAGTTAGACTCTGATGAGGTTACATTTATGTGTCTTTTTGTTAAAGACGATAATTTGTTTACCTTAAACCATTATCTTAGTCGGCTTGTCTTTTTTTAAACAATAGGTGACTGTTCTGCCAAAACTTTTACTTGATAAGACTAACAAATTATTTGAAATCATTTACGGTTAATTAACGCCCTGTATATATCGCTTTGCTCCGAAGGACAATTTAGAAATGTTGTCAAATTGCAGAAACTTCTTTTTAAAGTAAAAGTTCATGTAGAATTATTAAATTATAAAAATGACACGAATTATTAACTGATATTAATTTAAGCATTCTTAATATACTGGATTCTAATGTTTTCTTTTACTTTTAACTAAGCCGTGCTACGTTTATTCTTGGACACGAATCTTATTCAATGACAAGTAAAATTTTAACAAAATAAAAACCGAGTTCGACTCGATTTCTCTTGGATGCCATCATCAGATCTTATTGTCCTTATCATGCTACCATTGGGATATCTCCTTTCCATTATAAAGAGAATAATTAAAATCGGTTCATAAACGACGAAGTTATCCGCGAACACACATAAAAAAAACATATAGGTATACGGTCGAATTGAGAACCTCCTCCATTTTGAAGTCGGTTATAAATAGTAATGAAAGTTTTACGAGTACATTTATATAGAAGTTTTACGTCCCATTTATTATTGTTTAAAGATTCTTATGTATTGTATTCACTTCCTTAAAAAATTGAACAAGATTATTTGAACTTGATTTAATATAATGATCATGATGCCTAAAATATCTGAATGATATGCCCGTAGCCGAATCTTGTTTCCATTATTGTCAGAGTCACAGCTTTATAGCTTATATAATTTCAACATAATTTTATAAGTTAAATATTGACACAAAAATCACAACTTGTTTTATTCGAAGCTGTAGTAGATATGTTAGCCATTCCTGGAATGGAACAACGATCCATTTAAAACAATTAATCAAAAATAAAGGTAATTTTGTAAATAGTTTTGCAGTTAAATTAAAGAAAGAACTGGGCATATTCTTAGTCTCACTCATGCATTTTATTTTTATTCATGCAGAGAGGCTGTACATTGAACAGGCTTTTTCATCAATATTATTTGCGTTGTATCTGCTTCATTTCTTCATTCATCTTGATAAAGTCTTATTTGGGGTACGCCCCTGGGAATCTTGTATCCTGATTCTGTTACTTTTCTTACAAATAGAGTAAATTTCAAAAGTTTTAAATCCCTAATGACGTTTATTTTTACGTAAAGTTATTTTACCCGTGCCGTTGTTCCAAAGCGTATTTACCTTTTATCTTTGGACGAACTTGGAATTATGCTTTCTGAATTCTGTACTCGTGTTTTATTGAGTAAAGAATTTTGAGAATCGCACAGATTTCGATGTCTTTGTTTTGTTTAGTTTTCAATTTTTTTGTGTTTGAATAATATTCAACAATTTTATTGGAAATTTAATACTATCTCCATAACCTTAAATGTTTCTTATCTAATACCAACCTAAAATGACAACATTCATACTGTCGTGTTTTATTAGTGATTGCGAGACCGGAGACCCAATGATGCAAAAACCCAATGATGTGCAGTGCGCGGTGGTGCGGTGAATTTTCCAGTCCGGTTGATACATAATGGCTAGCTACTGCGTAGATAGGAGAGAGATGTTCTTATTACGTGGGCCATAGGTACAGTGAGCTGTGCCTGGACGCTGATTAGGCGATAGGGGTTACCAGCCTAAAGCGGCCGGTACCTGCGTTCCTGTTGAGTCCGAGGTTGGTGGCTGGCTGAGACTAGGTTGACAGTCATCGCTGAAAGAGTGAACCAGTTGGTGCTGCTGATCTGTTTCCTTGAAGGATGTTTCCAATCACATCGGGGTCACCACTGTGGAGGAACATGTCCAGCCCCTACAACACAAAGGGATCCTTAGACTAGGTGATAATGCCTGGCGGGCCACGGCCGAACGATTCAAGTTGGTATGTTTTATATATGCTAATTGGCGCGAGAATATCTCTAGTGCGATGCAGGATTAGTAATTACTCCGTAGTTCGGAATAACTTCGGTAGATGGAGCTGTAGTATGTTTTTTTTTGTTATTGCATGTGGAAGTCGCCACAAGCCCATTGAATTTTAGTTGTAGTTCTGTGATAGTTGAATATAACGCCTTTTATTTCATTACTGTTCCAATTAAATGTATGTGTTAATCTTTACTAATATTATAAAGCTGAAGAGTTTGTTTGTTTGTTTGAACGCGCTAATCTCAGGAACCGCTGGTCCGATTTCAACAATTCTTTTAGTGTTGTATAGTACATATATTGAGGAAGGCTAAAGGCTATATATCATCACGCTAAGGCTAATAGGAGCGGGGCACCAATGAATAATGTTACAAAAAAGGGGGAATTTTTTTTACGCTACGGGCAATAGGAGACGTAAACGACGTTGCGTGGGTCAGCTAGTAACTATATAACTTGATTATATATAAATGTAAATTTTAATGTTTATGCTTATTTAAAGTAAGTTACAGAAATTCATAAATAAAATATTGTTACATATTTAAATTAAGGTTGTTTTGAACAACAATTACTTCAGGAATTTCAAGTGGAAACAAATTTACTCAAAAGATTGTCAGCATTATTACAAAGCGGCAATGCTAGTACTACCATCTGCTTCACTCCAGTCTCTTATATAATTTTGATAATGGAAATTATAAAACAATGCATCAATGATACAGTAATAACGGTAAAAATGATAAAAACTATGATGTTTTAAATATTAAAAAATGTATGAGGCAAAATTTCGGCATTTTTTATAAAAATCTAGGAAATTGATAAATTTGGTTTATGGTATTACATAACAAGAACTAACTATTCATGATAATAGCTACTGCAAATCCCTAGTTTAGTCAAAGTGAATATTAAGGTAATAAATAGGCTTCGATCAATAACGTATGAACTATTATTATTATTATTTATTATTATTCTTCTCTTTATTTCATTTATATATACATATTAATTACATTTTTAAATATAAATATAAAAAACAAATACATTTAAAAATATAAAAAATAGTAGACCACCGACCTCGGGTACAGGGACCAAGAAACCGGTGGTTAGGGCTCCAGAGACAGGAACCTCCTCACAATACGAGCCGTGTCTAGGAGGACTGCCTTCTGCATCAGACCCTTGATCCAGTCCCCTAACGTGAGCCTCTTAAGATGTTGGTCGAGGCTCTTGGCTATCAATCCGTGAGCAGATAAGACTATCGGAACAATGATTACCGAATCCACATTCCACATATCGACAATCTCGTGAGATATTACTATTATTATTTATTATTATTATTTATACTATTCCGTATGTACTATTATTGATCGAAGTAAATAGGAGACTTTAAATGTCATTTTTTGCAGTATTAAAGGCTTTGACCATTTTGAAGTAGATCCTACTTGGAGTACCTAAAACAATTTTTAAATTCACTTTTCAAACAATACAAGAAATGTAAACAGTAAATGAAAACATCAAACAGAAATGGTAATTTTATTCAATGTAACAATGGTAACTCGAAAATAAAATCTTTTAAAGGAGATTTTTAATATGCACGTTCAACTGATATTAAATTTAACACAAAGGCGTAAAATCGTATTAGTGACAAAAAGGAAATGAGATTCTGAGGAAAGTAGTAGCGTGCATAATCGAAAAGCGCTGTCGTTTCGATAGGTTAAAACATGTTTATTTTGTGATTTTAACTTAAATGGAAAACTTTTAATGTTTCTACATAATTAACATTTAATTTTACTGTTCCTTCGATAGAGCACTTATTAAAAAGAAGCTCTATGTAGTAGAGTAACGCTGATTTAAGCACGAACGGGTCGGCTAGGCTCTCATAGCCCAGTTGCACTCGGTGATTAGAAACAATCACCGAGGGTAAGCAACGACGGCGTGGTCAGTACCTGGATGGGTAACCGTTAGTGGCACTACACCATGAGCGTCTCCGTGATTCGTCACGTCAAGCAGTCGGTCCCAGCTGATATCTTAGGATAACAGTCGTGAAGCTTAGTTGGAGGCCTTTGGGCGGTTTAAAAACATCCAACGGGAAGATTACGTAGCCACAACGTGGTCTTGCCAGTCCCCAACCCGCACTTGGCCAGCGTGAGGACGTATGGCCTTTACCCTCTCCTGGAGGAGACCCGAGCCCAGCAGTGGAACGTTATGGGTTGTTGATGAAGGGCCGGCTCGACCGGGCCGATACTGTCCTCTCACAGAAGCCCAACCTAAACTGACAGCATTCCTGTTATCGTGGTTCATTGGTGAGTGCGAGACCGGTGGCCCAATGATGCAGAAGCTTCTCGATAGTGCGCCATAGTGTGGGTCACCATGCTACATTGTCTGCATTCGCAATGAGTATGGTGATCACTATTCTTGGATTCTGCTCATACTTTTTATCAGGCATAGTAGAGTCACTTTGGCAGGCACATATAAATAAAAATCTGTATCAACGCCTTAAGCATTAAGTCCGTAAATACAATGAATGCACATAATGTAAATAAATAAAATACAATTTACACAATAATATAATAATATGTTAAAGCTCGCTTCATAAAGTGAATTTAAATATTAATAATTATTTCTTGCTTGTTTAACATAAATAATAATATTTTTCTATTTGTTAAGGAATTTAGTAAGTATTAAGTAACTACTCATCTATACATATAAAAGAGGAAGGTTGTAACATCGTTTTTTTTAGTATTCAATGTTTAACAAATTTTGTTTCAGCGCCCTCTCGTTCATTGTAGTTAGAACTACAATTGAATGATGTGCACGATCGAAGTATCGGGCTGTTGGTACACCTAGGTGGCACTAGGGGGCGTATTTTATGAAGGATATGTAGTTGACATTATGACGCTTAGAAATAATGAGACATTATCATATGTGTATCATACGATTCTCATTACTTCTTAAATTTGATCTCAAATAAGCAAGGAGTATGGAAGTTGTACGTCCTGTTCTCACATCCCGAAATGTAGTAGGGGAATCATCTAGATTGTTCGATCAAATGTCTATATAGCACGGTGTATTGCATATTTGTTTTTATTTCTTAAAACCTTCTCTCGTTAACTCTGAGGAAGCTTTGCTTACAGTGTACATTAATATTCTTGTTGGTAGTGTTTGTGAGTGTTCAAGTCCCACTGTCTGTGGTAAGTTAACCTCAAAAAGGTTTTTCCTTATTATCTTATTGTATGTAGAATATGTTCTCAGGCTATTTAATTTTGTTTAAAGGGTCGTTAGATTACCACAGAAAGAATCCTACATCTTGCCTGTCTTGTGGTTCAAGATTTGTGCTGAGTACGGTTGACGATTGGCAGCTCACGGCTCACTCCTCAAGACCTATCTGCCCTACCTTGAGGGAAGTACATATTATATATATGGAAATTAATTATTACTTTTTTACCTAGCACCCACAAGTTGGATCACTGGTGGACGTCTCTGTAAGCTACCTTGAGCTGGAGAGAGTCTACGGCTGATTACTGTGAGTCAGAGAGGTGACCAGAGGGTGGCTATCCTGTGCAGACCAGTCTACAGGCTTAAAGAGTGAAAGAAAAGACTGTATAATTTTATTTTTATTTTTAAGACTACCTCTTAAGTTTTTTTGTCAATATATTAAATTAATTAAATTACTTTAAATTCATATGTAAAGATAGCAGGAATTGGAATAAAAGTTTATTTAAATTGTAAGTTGTCTTTTTGAAGTCTTCCTTGGACCCTCCGCACCCTCACCTTAAAATTTTATCTAAATTCTTACGGCGCCCTGAGGTATCATCTTCTGCCCTGAGTCGAAGCCGGTGAGTTTCCACCTGACAAGTTCAGGGGTTACAAGGTGACTGACTGACATACCCAGAGATCAACGCACAGCCCAAACCGCTGAAGCTAGAATCCTGAAATTTTGCATGTAGGTTCTTTATGCAACGTAAGTGAGCACTAAGAAAATTTTTGAAATTCCACCCCTAAAGGGATAAATCAGGGGATGAAGGTCTGCGTGAGCGAAGCCGCGATTAAAAGCTAGTATAATATAATTCTAAATATTAGCTGATTAATAAATATTTATTTCTAGTAATCTACTATCTGTACAGACTGTGTGTGTCTACATACATTTGTAATACGTTGATAGGTTAGATAGAGGTCTTAAATAGAAAACGAAAAACATTATGAAATAAGATATAGTCCGGGTTCCCCGAAACAAATTTTACAAGTTATTACTACCCAGCAAATTTTTCGTGAGTGGCTTCATTTTGATGAGGGCCCACCTTTCACCTTAAAAAAATTCGATTGTGGGAACTAACAGGGCTAGCAGAGAAAAAAAAACTTTTGAGCGTAGGACCGGGATAACGTACCGCTCAATTTGTAGGACAATGTGTCTGCTAAATTATATCAATAGTTGCTTAATTAAAGCAACTGTTAAAAAATCAGCTGGTTAGTATCATTTTTTATGACCTCGCTATCGATATAACTTGGAAGAATCAAACCATGCAATTTGTAGGACAAATATTTGTTTCCATTATATAATAATGTTAGTTAATATTTATATAATTTAACAGCCACATTGTCCGACAAATTGCGTGGTACGTTATCACAGCCCTTCGCTCAATAGTTTTTTTCCCTGCTAGCCCTGTTAGTTCCCACAGTCGAATTTTTTTTCAAGGTGAAATGTGGGCCCTCATTAAAATGAAGCCACTCACGAAAAATTAGCTTGATAGTAATAACTTGTAAAATTTGTTCCGTGGATCCCGGAGTATTAGTATTTATTATAAGTTAATCATTTGACCAAAAACTCTTTTACATATATATTCTTCAATCAATAGGGATATAAATAAACAACAAAAGTACAAAGCAAATCAAAGACAACAATATATATTTTTATCAATGTTGGATTTTAATACAGTTGACAAAAGATTTCAGCTTGGACTTAAATTAGTCTGAAGTCCCTTGTTGATCGCCAAGTATCCTAAAAAACTTCTACAATTTGAACTTTATTGTCTTACCTTATCTGTTCATTGTTTTGGAATGGTTTGCTCAATTAAGAGTCTTTGTTAAATAAAAATTTATACCAAAAAATAAGCACGCACTAAAATTTGAAATCATTGTACCTTTTCACTACACAATAGTATCATGTTAAGTGGTGCAAGGTGTGGTTTCCTTTGTTCAGTAGACTGAAAAATACGATAAATATGAAGGATATATTGCAAAACTAAACAATCCTAGCCAGCTCTGACTATGGTGGGTGATATGGTTGATATTCTTAATATGTATATGGCTTAATTTGAAGAAAAAGGCTTGGAATAAGAAATAAGACTGGAAAATACAGTACATATCAGTGTTTCAACATTATTTATTATTAATGTACCGTTTTGTCTATCATTACATTTACAAATGCTCTATTAATACGGAAGTACAAATATAATTTATAGTAATTTATTTGAAAAGACTCCAGCTCGGTATTTGACTTTTAAAATCAAGGACGTGAAGTAAGACACCAGTATTTTAAAAATTATTTCCTAATAAGCTGTAAAGGTGTTCATTAGCGACTTAATATTATACTACACTAGCAACTCGCTCCGACTTCGCACGGGCTTTTTACGGAAAATATAATATAGCCTATGTTACCCCGAGAAGATGTACGGCTATTTTTTCCGACGTCTTCAACAAATATCGTTATATTTTAGACACCTACCTACACTAAAATTTAACAAATGATATACGAAAACTTTCCTCGAGAATCACTCTATCTATTGATGAAAACTGCATCAAAATCCGTTAAGTAGCTTTTGAGTTTATCGCGAACAGACAGACAGAGGCGGAGGAGGACTTTGTTTTTAACCGACTTCAAAACTATCAAAACTATAACCGTTGTAATCACTATCACTACAATTTGTAGTGATAGTGATTACAACAAGTTAGGTTTCGAAGTATATTATACGAAACTGTGGATATGTATCCGTGTAGCGACGGATTAAGAATCCGAAATATCACCATCCCTTTTTACCCCGTGGGTGTAGTAAGAGACGACTGAGGTAATAAACTACGCTGGAAAACAGCACTGCAAAAGAAGGAAAACTTTACATAAATCGTATACTAACCCGTCTGCCCACCGTGGTATAGTATGCCATAACTTCTTGTGTATGGTAAGACTTAAGCCGGGTCTCCACCAAACAAAAGTTGTCAAGTTTTGTGTTGTCAACACGTGTTGGTGACAAAAGTTTCTGTAATTTCCTTGTGTTGGCAATGTGGCGACCTCCACATACAGCGCAACAGCAACATGCTAGAGCGTCATCGATCAAAGATACACCGAAATACGGTGTGACGTCACGACACGGAGTACACAACAGTACCAATCCTGAATCGCGCAGTAAGATTTCTCGCGCCAGTTACCATATATACAACTTCCCAACATCAACCGTCAGGGCAGTGTTGGAGGGTCATGACACCCGTTCCTCCACAGCAACAAAAATTGACAACAAAAGTTGGGAACAGTGTTTCCGTTTTTGGCGGTAAACGTCAAAAGAATACGCTTGTTGCAAATATTTATTGGCTCTATGGTGACGCTTAGTTCGAATCTTTTTCAAATTGTTGGCGACTCGGTGTAGACACAATGGAAACAAAAGTTGGCCATTTTTCGAAGTGTTGCAAACAGTTGGAAACACTGAAATTGCCAACAATTTTGGTGGAGACGCGCCTTTAGATATGCCGTGAACTGATAAAGGATTATATTGTCATCTATACAAATAAATAAAATTGTAGTGTCTGTTTGGATTATTAAAATAACCGCTTTTTAATAAATGCATATGTATGTATAAAGTTCATGTACCAAAACAACATTTTTTACAATTTCTGTCTGTCTGTATGTTTGTTCCGGGTAATCTCTGGAATGGCTAGACCGATTTTGAGGGACTTTCACTGCAAGATAGCTGATGATCTAAGGAGTAACTTAGGATCTTTTTTAACCGACTTCAAAAAAAGGAGGAGGTTTCTCAATTCGACCGTATATATATATATTTTTTTTTTTATGTGTGTTCGGGGATAACTTCGTCGTTTATGAACCGATTTTGATGATTCTTTTTTTAATGGAAATTAGATGTCCCGACGGTGGTACCATGATAAGGAAACTAGGATCTGATGATGGCATCCCAGAGAAATCGAGGGTAACCCTCATTTTTTTCAGGCACGTACTATGTTTTTCGTATATTTTCTGAAGCTACGCCGGTATTTGCGTCTGGTAATCATCATTTAATGATGATGAGCTGATGATGTAAGGTAAAACTCCTTAACGGTTAGGAGTTGGAGGATAAATCTTTAAATGTCATATGTATGTATGTTACCTTTAGTCGTATTCTTTCAAGTTATTTAGGTAATCTGATGATGGAAGGTACAACTCCTCAACGGTTAGGAGTTGGAGGATAATTCTTTCAATTTCATACGTATCTATAGACCTTTAGTTGTATACTTTTAAGTTATTTAGGTGAGCTGATGTCACAGGCGCTATGATGACTAACCCCTTAATGTATTTTGCTTTAAGTAAGTCGCCTGCTTCTATTTCATCACGACATTTAAGCTTGGACACGATTCCTATTGCCCCGTAGACCATGTTCTCGGTAACAGAAATCTTGCATCTCAGCATAATTTTGGAAACTGATCATACTCAGTTTTAATACGTGTTCAAACCACTAAAGTTATTCGCATCAGCAGAAATTATATGAAATAGTTCAACTTACTGATAACCTATGATTGTTTGCACTAAAAATGGAAAAATAAAAACTTTTTATAAAAAAAAAACCGACTTCCAAAAAACCATCCGACGAAAACTCCCTGCCAAAAAACACTGAAAAGCGTAAAATAAACTGGCTCTTCATAAATTGCTATGTGCCAATTCTTGTCTATACCTAATTCTTCATTTAAATAGTAGTATTATTGTGTATGCTAGGTACCTAAAATCTGTTTGAAGTCGGCGCCAAGCCAAAATGTAATAGGAGGTACCGCACTCGCCGCTGCCGGATAGCTAGCATAAAACAACCCAAGCGAGCAGACACGCGCGGGGTGACGCGACGTCGTTGATGGTCGTCTGGAAATAAAGCGAGTGTGGTAACTACTATTACATTTGGCTTGGCGCCGACTTCAAACAGATTTTAGGTACCTAGCACACACAATAATACTACTATTTAAAGTAATAAAGAATTAGGTATAGACAAGAATTGGCACATAGCAATTTATGAAGAGCCAGTTAATTTTACGCTTTTTAGTGTTTTTTGGCAGGGAGTTTTCGTCGGATGGGTTTTTTGAAGTCGGTTTTTTTTTTATAATAAGTTTTTTTTAGACTAACTTTCTCCGCGGTACGACAATAAACGCGGTTACCACGGCGGGACTCAGCTAGTATTGAATAAAACCGCAAGCTTAAACCAATTCTTTGTCATCGACAAATATAGAATTAAATTATAACCCTCAAATACTTACATATTTTATGTACTTAAAATATTTTTTTTAATATTTATTTACTTTTATACTCGACCAAACATTTCGGAATAATAAGAATAATTGTAATAATCAAGCGTAATGGATAGCAACAATAGTATAAGTTTTATGAATATTCTTAGTAATAACAGAAAATAAATAGTAGGCGCTATTATCTAGTACAGTGTCTGTTGCTGTACTTAGATCACTTAATAAAGATAAACTAAAAATAATATTATCACGACAATTGGACGGTAACATAGCTAATAAACCTCTATCTTTCCACAAGGTGTGTGGAAAGGAAACAATATTTTTGGTATTTTCGGTCGGTTATTGCGGCAAATAGTAGCCTATGTGTTATTCTAATGTATAAGCTATATCACTGTAAAGTTTCATACAAATCCGTTCAATAGTTTTTGCGTGAAAGAGTAACAAACATCCATCCATCCATCCATCTATCCATACTTACAAACGTATAATATTAGTATACTTTATATACGTATACTTTTATTATTAGTAGGATACAACATAAGATTAATTTGATAAGTTTTAGTAAAAGCTATAGCACAATATAGAAGATAATATAAACCTTATGACCGTATCTCATTTAGGTTAATACCATGTCAGTTGAAGTATGCGGTTCACAGTATATCTTTCCCTTCCATTTCCGGCATCCGGGGTTATCCCGGGAATGTCACTTTTTAGGGTTCTCTGAGGCTTCTGTGAGGGACCGAAAATAGCTCTATTGTTGTGGCAAACCTTCACATTGTGTGTTTAAATGTTATTTTGAAGTGACAAAATGTCAGTTTAACTCGGCCGCCGAAATATATTTTTCCTTATCTAAATTATCATCTTATTCATAAAGTTATAGGAAAACGTTATAAAGTGAACGAGTTTATACAAAAAAATGTAAATTAAAGGTATTATTTAGGCGCCTTTTTAAGGGATATCGTTGATAGCGGTTATATAGGTTAAATGGTTTTGAATTTATTTGATGTTGGAATCGGAGTTATTAATGTTTGATATCGAAATTTACAAAAAAGGTGAGTACAGGCCCTTTGTGTAGCTAACCATGCGCCATATATATTATTGATAAACATGTTAATATAAAAAAAAATGTGTGGCTCTCGGGGACTGCCGCGGTAAAGCTATTGCATAGCATTTTTTATCAACTTATGCAATTTTTTTTTCACTTTTTTTGCCAGTTTCTCATTTAATATTGTTCAAAAAGTATTTAAATAATAGTGGGCGTTAGTGTACCTCGGAACACCTCAACAGATGGCGCTGACTGGTTTTTATTTATGCAGTATTTTTTTATTTGAACATGTATACTTACGGGCGCACCTGCGGTGAGTGTGGCATTATAAAGATAGGATAGATACCTATACAGCTATATACTTTCTCAAACCCAGACTGTTTTGTCAGCTGTTGTTGAGCAGCTCGTCATAATATTATTCATTGGCTCATTTCTTGATTCGGTCGCCGCGCTCAAAGGCCTCAAAGCCCGCGATAAAAGCTATGCAATAGCTTATTAATAAATAAAAAATTTGGACATCAAACACAACGCCTTCTAATCCCAAAGCAAGCAAAGCTTGTACTATGGGTACTAGACAACTGATATAAATACATATAATATACTTTTTTTTCGTAAATACATACATATTATACATACAAAATACCAGAATTTCGAAACAAATATTTGCAGATCATACAAACATTTAGTCCGATCCCGGAATCCAACCCGAGACCTCAAGCACAGCAGTCGCATACGCTACCTCTGCGCCGCCGCGCCGAGGCAGTGGAGATAACAAAATATGTAAATCTTGAATTTAACTAAGTGTGTGATTTTATCAACTTCTGATGATAAACAAATCTTTCAATATAAGACATATTTTCCATTTTTCAAATTTAAAAAAACCGACAATAGTGAATATGCATGTTATTTTTATTTCTTAATCTGATCATTTACGTCTCTATAACATTGAAAAAAAAAATATAAATAGGCTTGAATATAGTCAAACTAATTTTCAAAGTGAAATTTAAAACACTGACTAAATTTGACTATTCAAACGTCACCATTTTGCGCGTCTTTTGACACGGCCGATGACGTCATTGTCATTTCGTGTTTGTTTACTATTCAGTGTTTCAGTTACTTTATACTTGACGGCACACAAATTTAATTAGGGGTTATTTTATTGAATGAACGATTGACAGTTGACAGACGACATAACACCGAGCGCTGGGGAGGCGGCCATGGTGAATTGAGTGGTGAGAGATGGCACGCACCCACGTGTTCTGGTAGAATGTTTTAGATCCGATCAGAGTAATCTTTTATAATTAAGAGTGTTGAAGATTGATTTAGTGATTGATTAAACGAGTGTCGATTATATATCAAAGTATTTTAGTGGTTAACACATCCTGGTCTCATCGCCCAACTATCCACGTTTGTATTATGTCTGACAAATCAAAGAGTGAGGATGTGCTGCCTACTGGTGCGTCTTTATACTTATTTACCGATTTAATTGCTATAAAAATCATGGAAGAAGTTAATTTTTCTCACAAACACTACTAACACAGTGGGAACTTCGACGTCGATAGTTTCGATGAAGTGACCATCGACGTCACATTTCGTTTCAACTAATAGTGACGCGTTTTGTAAGTTTGAATTTGCCTTCCTTACCTTAATTTTCACCTTTTATTTAAAACTAGCTTTTACCTGCGGCTTCGCTCGCATTTAATAAAAGGTATCTTATGATACTTCTAATACCTCCAAGAATATATGTACAAAGTTTCATGATGATCCGTTAGTAGTTTTAACAAACAAACTTACATTCACATTTATAATATTACTATGATTTTCTGGGTTTCAATAATCCCTAAAAAAAAAAAATTACCTTTTAAGTAGAATTGTAAAGACAATATAGAATCTAGAAAAAAATATTTGAGACAAAAAACTTTTTTATGCATATTTCCTATTGTAATTGGTTTCAATGTGCTTTAGATACTGTACATCCCCAGCAGCAATAGGCTTATGACATGGGTAATATATTTGAGTGCTCAGATTATTGAAGGAAAGTTGCTGAAATGGACCATTTGAGTAATTTCCCATTCAATATTGAAATGTAAGACCCTACAATTTATAATCTCTTTCAACTGTCATCGAATATGGAATTTTCTCTCTTCAAAAGTATATTCATATTCTTTGTAATTTACAAACCGAACTATGAAGCTCTTACGAACATTAGTTATTTATGGCTAATGCTTCTTTTGTGGTACACGAACTATACTTGTATGAAATATGAAATAATTGTTAGGTAAAATAAGTGTAGAAAACTGATATCTACAAAAATTGATTTCTTACAACTTGTTCGCAGAAATAATTCGTATTAATGGAAATTGCAACGTTATTTGCAATCATCATCATTGCATCAATTGCAAGAAATAACAGTTCCAATGATTTTGTATCTGTGGCGGAGCAAGACGAGCCAAGCGAAGCGTAAGGTTTAAAAAGGGTTTAAAAAACAATGAAGCACTTCGAGAAAAGGTAGGTAATGACCTACCTTTTCTCGAAGTGCTTCATTGTTTTTTAAACCCTCATAACTTTGGTTTCCGATATATCAGATAGTTTAAATTATCAGGATATGATGTCAATAATAGACCAATTAAACGTACAAAGTTTTAATTGCATAGCTCTGATACTTTAATTTTTTATTAATATCTAAGATACACCGTTTTCGTCGCTGACACACTGATGATCATCAAAATGTTAGGGTACTTCCTGAAGTGCTAGAAATATGAAATTTGGTATGCAAACTAAGTTTAGTATACAAACAACAAAAAGTTTTAAAACTGTTACTTTTGCCCCCAACCCACAAAATTTTGGGGTGGAAGTTTGTATGAGACTTTCACAAAATGTTTATGCTAGAGGAACATTTTTGGTAAACGGACTATTTGTTCGAAACAAAAAAAAACAATAAAAATACTGCCATAAGCAACTAACAAAAAGAAATGTTTAAATTTATGAAAACATAATAATCACCGTGTATTTTTAGTTTAATTATATAAAAATTAAAACACGAAAAGACCTACTATTGTGTGAATAGTTAAAACCTACTTTGTTTGAAGATAAAAATTCAAGACGAGTATTTCCATCTCTAAACCAGGCAAAACTTGCTTGTGATTTCTGAGTTCCAGGTGTTCATGAGCAGTGGCAGTTGCTTTCCATCAGCGCTGTTATTACAATTTATCTATAACCATAAATAGATATTATAACATATGTTTAGACGGAGTAATTTATCATTTGGATTAAATAAGTTATGTAAGTCTTATGTGTCTTAAAAATATATTAAAACGACTCCTCACTTTTTTTAAACCTCACCTCACCTCTTGTTTCAAAAGTTCGAAGTGAAGTCACAAATAAATGTAACTGTTACAAATAAATGTTTATATTTGAAATTATTTTAACAATCTTAAAGCGCACCAGTTATAGTAGAAAAATAAATTGTTATACTAGCGGTGGGGTCTTTAAACATTTTTTATTACTGTGAGCAAAATAATTTTCACAAAAAAAAAATCAAGGCTGCATTCTAAGTTACTGCAACCATTATAATTATCACTATAATAACTTCTAAGAAAATACTCATAGCATCGTCGGCTTCGTATAACAATTTTATTTTCCTATACCATGAAGTACTCCCCTAAAATTTATCCCCAATGCATGCAGGAGATAAAAATAAACAGGAGCAACCATTCTATATAGAGCTTTTCTTAACTCTGTTAGTTCAATTTTCTTATTGTGAGTTGATAGTTTTGGATATTAGTGAGGGTCTATTTTCCTTGGTTAGGGGTGTCGTCGGGCATTCTTGCATAGGAGGCAGTCGCCTAGACGGCGCCATGCGGTGACTCACGAACAAGCCAGCTGCTTTATAGCTTTTCTGCTGAATCACGCTAATTCATCATTGTATATATTTAACGTTACAAATGTGGTGAAATTTTAGTTTTTATTAACAGAGACATGTTAAACATGATTTTGTAAGTAGACAATTTGTCTTGTCTAGGCTTAGCTAGGCTTCATAAACCAAATAGGTATTAACAGTTAAATTTACACTGATCGAATTAAAGCCAAGAAAGTAACGTCCGGTAAATACTCAATCAGACCAGTATTTACTACATCAGTACTTTCATAGCGTAGTGTAGTATTTTCTTTGGCAAT
Organism: Diaphora mendica; assembly: GCA_949125395.1. NCBI lineage: Eukaryota > Metazoa > Arthropoda > Insecta > Lepidoptera > Erebidae > Diaphora > Diaphora mendica. Next base: position 7,577,679 of record OX421319.1, read on the forward strand.
GAGGCTACTCTAAGCTCTAGAGAATACGTTTGTGAAAATTAACTTACCAAACCATAATCTATTTGTGAATTAGGCCTTGTTAAGTTTTTAAAGAATTCATTTTATTCTATGTATAGTATTTCAAGATCTACAATAAAAGCTCAATCAAAACAAAATTAGGCAAAGATCATAGTTACACAATTAAATAGAAACTGTATTGGTAGAAAAAGTAATGGTTACCAAGAAAGAATAATTTTAACGCTTCTTATCTTTGTATTTTGCTATCCGATACTATGACATTTTAGTGTAATGTGCAAAGTTTTCCCCTATCAAGTACACCCCACATAGCACTGCGGCCATCTCGAGGGGTAACACTTATAAATTGCTTTAATTTCATACATCGTGACGGTGACGAGGGAATCCGCTTGATATTTTTCTGCCCAAGACCAACTATGGCAGCAAACCATAAATAATATTCTTAGAGAAATATGTGGATTAACGTGTCTGTAATTTTTAACTGCCAGACTGGATCTCGTGGCAAACTCTACATTAGGTAAACTTTATGATAACATTTTAGCTGGAAAACACTTAGTGTGAAAACGTTTGACTTTGGTCGCAATATTGAGGAAGACAGTCATAAAATGGCAATAAATTGCTCTACAAATAAGGTGTACTTAGTTTAATGTTGCAAAATGGTAACATTTAACTTTCTATAATACGGTAAAAGGACTTAAGTTTTATTACTTAATTAAACTGAGTTATAGCTTGAATCATGTAATAATAAAATGTGAATCTGTCTGTGCTAAATAAGATAGAATTATTTTTCAAATCTTACAGCAAACGTGAATCACGGTAATAAAAATTATTGTATGTGCCTTTTTTTTCAGGAAAAGAAAGAGATATAAGACTGAGCTTTTTGAAATCTTAAATTCACTATTGACCAAAAAAACGGTGGAAAATTGAAACGGGAACTATTTAGAGAATTAATTAATGCTCTGTATACACAAATGAAGGAACTGATCAGCCACGCATTCGCTATCATATTTATGGTTATAGTTCAATTAAATCAATGAATTACTGTTATTATTTAGGTTCATGAATAAAAGTAGGCAATTACTTTAACATATTATATAAAACAAAATGAATAAATATTTCGGATATCTAACACACAACGCCATCTAGTCCCAAGCTAAGCAGAGCTTGTGTTATGGGTACTAGACAACTGATACAAATACATATATACTTTTTTTTTGTAAATACATACATATTATACATAGAAAACACCCAAACTCCGAAACAAATATTTGTAGATTATACAAACATTTGGTCCGACCCGGGAATCGAACCCAAGACCTCATGATCAGCAGTCGCACACACCAACCGCGAGACCAACGAGGCAGTCCAAATAAAGGAACCAATGTTGTTAAAGTATTAAGAATAAACAACACAAGCGTTGCAACATAACTGTCTAAAGCAGCATGATGAAAATTTTGAGGTAGTCAACTTACTCGTGTAACAACAGCTATATGAAAACCAAAGTATTGGAAAAATTCATGCACGATATTCAAGACCACAAAATTAACTTCCAAGAGAATAATGAGGATTAATCTCATAATCAAAATATATAGTAAATTTTATCTCAAATGTTTATGCACCGGAGTGGTTTTAAAGCGCGGTTAATCTTCTCGTGTCCCTATCACACACTTTGGGATGACACATAAGGATTAAACGATCATCATACATGACAGACTCATGAAGTCCATACAACATTAATCAAATTAATCTAAGGCTGCACCACAATTCGGTGATATTGCCAAAAGAGTTATACCTCCATTTGTTACCACTAATAATACCGTGACTTGTTCAGAAATCGGCATTTGTTAATATTGATGTGCATCATCTGCAGCTATCATCTTTATGGTGCTCAATTTTGATAAGAAGTATGATTAGGTTAGGTATTTGTTTTTTACACTGCAAGATTGCAATCTTTTTTATCTGTATACATAAAATTAAAGTTTAACACGACATAGGTACAAACCGCTTCAAGAATGGTAATAAATATATTTAGTATTTCCCGCAATGTTACCTGGAAGGAAGAATATTGACAAAAACACACTGAAGGTAATTTTTCTTGATTTTCTTAACTAACGTAGAAATTTGCTGAATTCTAGAAGAAAAAAGGTGGAAGAAAAATAATTATATTTATTAGAGAATTGGTGTTGGATTATTGCTGCAATATTTTGTAAATTAATTTAATTACGTACGTACAGTATTCTACTGCATTTTTTCGCTCTTATTAATATTTTGGTAGAGTTTAAAAACTACAAAACTTTATATTGCCTCTTTTTAAATAAATCATAGATGTACTTATTATTATTTTATTGTCCAGAACGCGACCACTTTGACTGCGTTGCCGTTGGTAATCATAAGGTCCTCCTAGATGCAAGCCGTCCGGGCACGTAGGGTACTAGGTATGGTGAGACATGGTTTCAATCCCCGCACAAATAGCCCAGGTTAGCATAGTAAAAAAATTCCACCTGGATACATTTTCCTTGCTCTGGCCAAACTGGTTCAACAATTTCTATTTAAGCGACTCTTGATCAGTTACGGTGATGTATTACATTTAGTGCAAACAGGTTTGCTAGAGATACCCCTTCTCTCTTTAATATTGTTTCTATATATTGACAAAAAATCTATTCTAACTGACAATGTTTGTTAGCTAATGGAATAAATTATAGGTATTATTGTCTATCTAAATGTCAGTTATACGTTCACACTTTAACGTCCCGTAGTGACAGAATCTGTGCTGTACATATATATATATCTCTAAATTTATGATAGACTACTCTCAGACGCAGAATAAATGATCGTGTTCATTATAAATTTATTAGTCCCGGGTGGGCATTGATACCCGCCTAACCAGATCATATTACGTCACACTTCATACGGTTTACAAACTTTAAAAACAAACTAGTGGTCCTAAAAAATCATATTACATTTTGTTTTAATAATAGAGTACAAATTTATGCATATCTTGCTTATGAGGACTACTATAAATGCAATCAAACTTTTCCTATACAACTTTGAGATACGCGGCTTCTTGGGTCACGTCGGTACCAGGTTTACAAGATAAAATGACTACTAAAAATGTGAGTGTGTCAATATAAGCATGTAGAATATTAGCAGGTAAAGTAGAAAGCTGCAGAGTTTCCACCTTACACAAAAGAGCCTTGTTCATAAAAATTTCACGCGATATCATTATAAAACCAGGCCACACTAGAGCATAATATTAACAAACAGCCATTTAAGAATTTTAGAATTTAAACTCACTAAATTTTTCATTAATATTATTTATAAGTGGAACTACATCATAACATATTCAAAACAAAATTTAATATACATATGTAAATTTTTAGATAATCATATTGACTTGTAGTGAACCCACATTCAGATTTTAACTATATATTAGAGATTATGATGGCATGTATAAATAAAACATGTTGTCTGCTGAATAACTGACTGATTTATTGATGTTGATTGATACGAAAAAAACTGAGCATTAGATATTATGATTACTTATACATAGCGTATACCTATATACAGTTCCTACTTATACTATAAACGCGAAAGTTTGTAAGTATGGATGTATGGATAGATATATGGATAGATGTTTGTTACTCTTTCACGCAAAAACTACTGAACGGATTTGGAAGAAACTTTACAGTAATATAGCTTATACATCAGAATAACACATAGGCTACTATTTGCCGCGATAACCGACATATAATATACGCGGGCGGAGTCGCGGGCAACAACTAGTATACCTATATAAACAGAAACTGATATAATACACTACACTCTAAACACTGTTAAGAATTTTCTTGTTGGATTCTTTGATGAATTTTGTAATACATGACCCTTAGAATCGGGACAGTGAACATTAATGCAGTTAGAACTTTGGGGAACGGTTGGTAATTAGCAGAGCTAAAATTGCTTTTCACAGCTTTTTCACTCCACATACCCATTATACTAGTCTCTCTCCTTGCTTTAGGTAGACATAAATAATTATATTCTCTATTTACAAAAAAATGAGCGGTAATTAGTTCCACTATTTAACCAAGTATATTTAGTAAATCTTGAGACATCTTGCATAAAGCATACTCTGTACGTGTACATTGGTAATCAGACTTTTGACAAAAACATAATAGGTCTTTACCTATGAAATTGCCGTTTTGTATGCAATAAGTGAAAGTACTTATTTTTTTAAACTTTTTATTTCTGTTATTTGAAGTAATCACCCATTCAATCGACGCATCTTTGCCAACGCATTGGCATTTTTTTTGATGCCCTTTTTGTAAAAATCAGCTGGACGGGAGGCAACAAACTCTTCAAAGGCATTTTGTACTGCCTCTCGGGAATTGAATTTTTTACCCACTAAAAAGTAGTCTAAATTTTGGAAAAAGTAATAGTCGGTAGGTGCAAGGTCTGGTGAGTATGGCGGATGAGGGAGAGCTTCCAACCCCAGCTCTTGCAGCTTGGAGACTGTCTGTTGCACATTATGGAGTTCGCGCGATGTCGTGAAGGAGCAGTGGGGACGACCGATTGACCAAAGCTGGTTGCAGATGTGCAAGCTTCTCCATCATTCTCTCCAGTTCTTCACAGTACACATCTGCATTAATGCTCATGCCGTTATGTAAAAAGCTGTGGTGAATCACACCCGCACTAGACCACCAAACAGTGACCATCACCTTTTTAGGGGTCATTTTTGGTTTAGGGCATTGCTTTGGTGCTGAACCAGGGTCTAAGCAACTTGCTGAGCGCTTTCGATTGTCGAACAGAATCCATATTTCGTCGCACGTAAGAATTCGTTTCAATATTCCTTCATTTCTTTGCCTGTTGAGCAGCGCAAGGCAAGTCTCGACGCGTATGTTGCGATGGCGATCGTTACGGTCGTAGGGCACCCATCTATCAAGCTTTTTTACCTTGCCAATTTGTCGCAAATGGATCAATATTGTTTTGATGCTTACATTAAGAGCTGCTGCTAGCTCAGCTGTAGATTGAGTTTCGTCAGCCTCCACAATCGCCTTAAATTAATTATTATTAACCAAAGTCTCCGGACCACCACGAGCTTCATTTTTCAAGTCAAAATTTCCAGAACGGAACCGGGAAAACCAATAACGGGTTGTGCGTTCGTTTGTACAGTTCTCTCCGTAAACGTTTTTGATGTTACGTGCCGTTTGTGTCGCGTTGGTGCCACGACGGAACTCATATTCCATAATTACACGAATTTTTAAAGTATCCATTAAGACGAAAAATGTTCAAATGTAATGAAAATACAACGCTAATCAGAAAACAAAAGACTGAGTTTATAAATAGAATGTCATGGTTTTAAAACAAAATTAATTTGAATTTAGAATACAGAGCCATTACAAACTTTTTTTTTATTTGAAATGACCAGTACTGAAGAACGGCAATTTCATAGGTAAAGACCTAATATTTATCACAGGTAAATTATGGCCAAAGATAAAAATAGACCTATACGATTATACCTGGAGCTAGGATGAACTAAACACTCCGGTCACAGCAGCGAGAAACACTAATCACCAAATCAATTTGAAATACGAGTGTCATTCTAAATATCTCTAGAATATGTAAAAATAAAAAATCTACATAAATGGTTTTCATTCAAAAATAGTCTCGTAAATATAAAACTTAAGTTAGATACTCATCTAATAGGTTTATCTAATCTTTTTACTTAATCGAAATTTCTAGAAATACTACCTTCAATTTAAAATATTTTCCAATTCATTTTTAATTGGGACCAATTTCTGGTCATCCAAGTACATGTTAGAAAAGAACATCAAATTAATTTTCGTCGTTTTCGGTATTCTTGTTAGTGGAATCTGACTTTAAATCATTTGTGGGATTTCAAACAATCAACTCAACGTTTCTCAGGCCAGCCTATACCACTAGATTACTTATTATTTAACCTTTATTTTGCTACCAATTTCGATTAGTTATTACCTAACTCAGTGTATTTACCTATATCGATTTACCTGATTATACCTGTTGCCAGGAAGCTAAATGGAAATGAGTAAACAAGCTTACTTCGGCGTATTCTTTATATAGAAAATGAACATTTGGGACTAAATTTAGTTGGTTATCAATAGAGTGAAAGCAATAAAAAAAAGTGTTAAAAATTAATTTAATTTTGAAAATAGTCATGATAGTTTTGCGATAGGCAAGTCATTACAGGTAACAGGTGTGTTCATTAATTAACAGAATTTCCAAAAAAGCTCGATCTGGTTATCAGATGGGTGTAAGTCGATCTTCACCGGCTCCTGTATCATAATGATCCATAATGAAAACCCCGAATTAGTATTTATGAAATTTGCTGTTAAATTCACGTCGGCATTCAAAGTTATATTAAACGTTATATTAACTCCTATTGTAAACGTAAATTCAAACAATAATGATAAAATTAAAACATTCAAAGCAATGCTACGTTAGGGTGATATTTGAACAAGAACGAAAATAATTGTAATACATAAACGTATACCACAGCGCATTCACACAAATCTTTGTTTAAACCGGATATACAGTATTGTTTATATAGCTAGCAAGTATCTACATATTGACAAATCCAACGCACTTTATTATTTTGTTATGAGATTTGCTACCACACTGTTTTTTTATGTTATAGGGGGCAGACGTATCGCCTGATGGTAACCGATTATCGCCGCCTATATACACCCACAACACCAGAGGCGTCACAAGTGCGTTGCCGGCCTTTGTGGGATGGGAAGAGGAATGGGGGAGGGGTTTTGGTATGGGTCTCTGGTGTCCGGATGTGTTAATGTCAGCAGTTCCCGGATCCCTCCCGTCTCAAGCGCAGAGTGGCACACCGTGTGCTTTAGTCGTTTCGAGTCCGACACACCGCCCCGCCGCAAACCCCGGTGGGGTGACAGCCCGAGGGGGTTTCCATAGGTAAAAAAAATGGGTCTCTGGTATCCTCACTCCCTCGGTGAAACACAGCGCAGGCGGTGTTTCACACCGATTTTCTGTGAGGCCGTGGTATCACTTCGGTCGTGAATGGGCATTCATGTCGAGGCGTGGCTCTCTCAGGGTTAAACACTAACACTTGGTGGTATAATCACAATAGTGCATAAAAATCGACACTAATGACTAGTACCAAATAATTGATTCTCATCACTGCCATCACCAAGCCGCTTGCTGATTAATTAAATCTTGTGTTTACGTATTTTCAACCGACTTCAAAAAGGAGGAGGTTCTCAATTCGACTGTTTTTTTTTTTGTTTTTTTTTTATGTTTGTTACCTCATAACTTTGGACTGGGTGAACCGATTTTGATGATTCTTTTTTTATTTGAAAGCTGGTGCTTCCCGAATGGTCCCATTTAAATTTGGTTCAGTTCTGACTTGTCATCCATGAGAAAACCATATAAGTCTTCAATTTGCATTATGTATGTACGCGAAAAATTAACGAATACCTCAATATTCCCGTATGGTCCCATTTGAATTTGGTCCAGATTGAAGTCGTTTTTTTTTTTTGTTATATTTAATAAAAAGTTAGATATCAAGTTACTACAAAATATCAAAACATGCCAGGTACTTATGAATTTAAAAATCACTTTTATTTTACTACGTATGTGTTCTCCAGGATCCCTGCTCTATTTTTACTATATATTACTAATTGTCAACTTTTGAGCGTAAGACTGGGATAACGGGAAACGTACCATGTAGAAAAATGTAGCTATTAAATTATATCAATATTAATAGTTAAAAATCATTAGTTAGTAATCATTTTTGATTACCTTATTGATACATATTAGAAGTAGGGGACACTTTAATCAAACCATACAATTTGTAGGACATTTTTTTTAACAATGTTTTTTTTTTTTTTTTTATGTAGAGCCCACCATAATGACTCTACTCTGCCTGATGGAAAGCATAAGCAGAATCCAAGAGTGGTGGTCACCATACTCACTGCGAATGCAGACAATGCAGTATGGCGACCCACACCATGGCGGCCTAGTGGTGCTGCTGCATCTTTTAGTCTAGTCATCAAGTATGGAACTTGTTGACTAGACTATTTGGGCCTCCGGTCTCGCACTCACCAACGAAACACGACAGCACTGCGGCTGTCATTTTACGTTGAATTTCTGTGCGAGGGTAGTACCGCCCCGGTCGAGCAGGCCCGTTCGTGCTGAAATCAGCGTGGCTCTACTACCTTTTGTAATGTTAATGTAATTAATAATAAGTTAATTTAATGTTAATATTGTCCTTAAAATTAAAAAAAAACACAGCTAGTAATATTTTTTAAGAATTGTCAAGTTGACATATTATTTTATTGCTGCTTCCTATGTTAGATACCACAATCGAGAATTTTAGTAAGAGTAAAAGTTGGGCATCTCATGAAAATGAAGCTTAAATAGACCTGGAGTTCTAGACTAATGTCAATTATTTTAGCCATGTTATATATTTCTAGTGAAATAGTGTTTAAAACAACGGCAATAATAAATAAAATGTTACACAACATATTAAATTTCGGAGTTCTATGTCGGACATAGAACCCACAAACAAAAAAAACATAAGTAAGAAACCTGCAAAATCTTCCAATCTGGCTGGTCACGTGGAAGATTACGACCAAAAGCCTCCAAATGATGAAAACACAGTAACCACAGCAACGGGAAGCACAAATAACAAATATCTGGGGGTGGCCTTTACCCAATCGAGGGTTCTTGCAGAAATTAGATAGATATATAGCATTAATAAAAGAAATAGTAATTAGATTTTCTTTAAAATATTTTCCTATTTAAATATCCATAGTACAGTCGAAGAGGAAAATAATTATGAGATTAAATAAATAGAATTAAAAGAAACTGTGAAAAAGTTTAGAAATTAAAGGGCTTTTTTTATTTTTAAAAACATTATATCTTAAATACTATACTTCTAGTAATTACTGTTTTATTCGAGAGTATCAGTTCTTTCTTAATCTCTTCACGCTATCTCATTTTCTTTTACTCGTTTTCATTGGTTAAATTGAGAAATGTTTTTTTTTAATTCAAATCTAGAGAATAATTCTCGTATAGTTTCCCTGCCTTATGACCTTGACAAACGAAACACGATTTCCACCTTCCACCTTCAGTTATTGCTAAAATGATATATGACGAAAACTACCGCCGTAAAAGGGAAAACAGCGTGAAATTGACCTGCCATACGGTAATACATCACGCTATAAAATAATGCGACCTATGGGACTACTAAACGATTTCCAAACGCTATCGAAACTAGTGACATTAATTTGCCTTATATAGGAGCGTGAGCCCTCTATATCTAATACAGACCTTGCCCTTGTGTCTCTACACTAAATACGTACACTTAAGAGGGTACCTCAAAGGAATTCAAATAATGGAATTTCATATCGAGGTTTTCGTACAATCTTGATAACATCGATTGATGCCTAAACGTTTAAACATGTGAAGATTCCCTAAATATAAATCACTTAGAAAATAACGTTTCATGATTACAATCTTACCCAGGTCTACACTAGTACACCACTGCCGTGGGAGAGCCACGCTGCGGCATGCATGGGCCGGCTCGACCGGAGTGATACCACGGCCTCACAGAAAACCGGTGTGAAACAGCGCTTGCGCTGTGTTTCACCGAGTGAGTGAGGATACCGGAGGGCCATACCCCAACCTCTTCCCCTCATCCCCTTCTCCATCCCCTAAAGGCCGGCAACACACTTGTGACGCCTCTGGTGTTGCGGGTGTCTATGGGCGTCTGCTCTTTTGCCCGCTATTCTATACAAAAAATTGTATATTTAAGACCAATTGAGAGGATTGCTCAATGCTCAAAAGCAAAGCTCTGTTTGCAAAATAAAGTCTTCATCAGTTAAGTTTCATCCAAATCAATTCAGTAGTTTTTGCGTGGATAAGTAACAAACATTCAAATATCCTCACAAACTTTCGCATTTATAATATTACTAGCTTTCGCCCTAGGCTTCACTCGTATTTAATAAAAAGTATCCTATGTTACTTCTAATATCTCGAAGAATATGTGTACAAAGTTCCATGATAATCGGCCAAATAGTTTTCGCATGAAAGCGTAACAAACAAACTTACATTCACATTTATAATATAGGATGAGGATTAAGTGAAATCTTTGTACTTCGAATTATTATTTGATAAAATTTTAAAGACTTTAACGATACATCAGACGTCACAGTTGCGGAAAAGTAAATAAATACAATAGATACAATTTAATTGCTTGATCAATCAGTTAAATATAAATGTTTTGTACATTCATTATATAATATTGAATATTTTGTTACGTAACACACCTCTAAAGCATATTCGAACGATTATAAGATAACATCTTTACTACTGTTTTCCGGCAAAGTTCTAACTTTTACACCGAAGCTGTGAATTTTTCTAACAGGGAAACTCAATTATACTGGGGCTCTTTTGGATAAAAAGTTCGATGCTCAGACGTTTATGATCGTGGAAACTTGGCAATCTATCTTATATTTTATTTCAACACAGAAGCGTTGTGCATAAATGTACTTTAGATTATAATAATTATTTATAATTATAAAAGTTACAGTACTGCAATTGGATTATAATAGTTTAAACCACTACCTAACTCAATTTGTTTGTTTTTAATAAAGAAAACATTCACTAATAAAAAGGAAAACATTCTAATTGAACCACTTATCTGCAAAATACTAAAAATATTTTTTATATTTATTATAACTTTTTCAAAATAAGCGGGTATGATCCTGCGTCTAAGCACTGAGGCACTGACCTGAGCGCAAAATTGATTTTAAGTGCTTTTTAAAACCAAACAATTATTGTGTCTTGTATTTTTTGATAAATCGGTAGATATGTAATTAATACTATGAGCAACGCATTTACTGAGTACTCTCGCATCGAGTCGCTAGTTATCTTATAATATTTCAATTAAACAAAATATTGAAGTTTTCTCACTATCATGAATTTATTTTCAGCCGAGCATGCCAACTCAATAGTTCGGTTTGTAGTCTATTTTCTAATCTGTACTTAATAAATAGTAATATAAATACTTAGTAATAAGTAAGAATAAAAAAAAAAACAAAACTCTTTGTATCTGTAAATATAATAATAATATAATTACTCATTGAATAGAAGTTGATAAAAGTTTTGTTCGTCAGTGTATAAATGGCTGCAAAATAGTACTCCAATTGAAAAAAAAAAATAAAAGCTGTCAAAACGGAAACAAGTCTTAGTAAAATTTAAAAAGTCGATATAAAAGCACTATGTTTAACGTTTTATGAAAAGTCGACATAAAGGGAATAAATGCATGACATTTCAGTAAAGTCGACAAAACAAGAAAGTCGGCACAAAGGTTATTGACCCGTTTAAAGAGGAAGTATGCCCGCCCTTTTCTTAAAAATTCGAAGGTCGTATCACAAATTGTTAAAAAGGTTGTTAATGTGCGGCAAAATTTGTCACGTTGAATGACGGGGGAAGGCTACGTGCGATAAAAGTTTGAAAAGTTCACCTGATTTCATTATGTTTTCATTTCTATTGTGTTAGTGGCAATGAAAATACTGTACCGGTTGCAACTGTTTATTTATTATTGTAGTTTTTTTTTTATGTATGTTCCTGCCAAAATGACTATACTCTGCCTCATAGAAAGCATAAGCAGAATCCAAGAGTGGTGGTCCACCACCTCCACTCTCGCACTCACCAACAAAACACGACAGCACGAATGCTGTCATTTTAGGTTGATCTTCTATACGTACCTAGTAGATGCCGTACAGCTAGCTGCAGACAGATAGCGGAGAGTTACTAATAATGTGCCTTTGGAAACTGTTTTGACGTTGGAAAATGTAAATAATGTAATGAAAAAAAACTATAAGGCCAATTTATTATTAATGTGGAAAATATTTAATAAATAAGAAACGTGGATAGAAATGTCAAAGGAAACAACATCATTTATAGACGGCAGAAAGCGGAAATGTCGTATCTTGGAAATTTGACAAACTGACTTTTTAGTATTGTTTTGATAAAAAAAACGGGTCGATTGATCTGGATCTCATTACGTGAGGTCGCATAGAGAGTAATATGTTTCTAATTTCAATTTTCTAATTGTATTAATCCATGTGTCAAATCCTCAGTTTTTTGGTTCTGATGTAATGTTGGATATTTCCAGATACGACATTTCCGCTTTCTACCGTCGATATATTTATGAAACTAAGACTATGCTTATGGACTATCTTTGACACAACATCATTACACACATAACCTTATAAAAAATCATAATCTACGATGCGTCAGACTATAAAAGATGTGTTATATGAATATTAAGACCGTGCGTCGGTTGCTATGGTTTTTATATACAGTATAGGTATATCCATAGATAAGATATATATTTAACAAAAAACATCCAACGAAAACTCTCTGCCAAAAAAACACTTAAAAGCGTAAAATAAACTGGTTCTTCATAAATTGCCTATACCTAATTCTTTATTCATTTAAATAGTAGTATTATAATGTGTGCTAGGTACGTAGAATTTGTTTGAAGTCGGTGCCAAGTAACTATTGCTTAGACTTTTGTAATTGTTCGTTTGTATTATTTTTGGCTTAGCACCGACTTCAAACAGATTTTAGGTACCTAGCACACATTATAATACTACTATTTAAATGAATAAAGAATTAGGTATAGGCAATTTATGAAGAACCAGTTTATTTTACGCTTTTAAGTGTTTTTTTGGCAGAGAGTTTTCGTTGGATGTTTTTTGGAAGTCGGTTTTTTTTTTTTATAAAAAGTTTTTATTTTAAGTTTTTAGTGCAAACAATAGTAGGTAAGTAGTAAGTTGAACTATTTCATCAAATTTCATCATCAAGAATACAAATTAAGGTCTATACGTACGTGTAATATTAAAATCATCCTCTAATCCCTAACTGTTGAAGAGTTTAACCTTCTATCATCAGTTCACCTAAATAACTTGAAAGTATACGACTGAAGGTCTTTAGATACGTATGAAATTGAAAGAATTATCCTCCAACTCCTAACCGTTGAGGAGTTGTACCTTCCACCTTCCATCATCAGCTTACCTAAATAATACGAGTAAAGGTAACACATGTAGGAGGTACAACTCCTAACCGTTAGGGAGTTGTACCTTACATCATCAGCTCATCATCATAAAATGATGACTACCAGACGCAAATACCAGTGTAACTTCAGAAAATATACGAAAAACATAGTATGTGCCTATAAAAAGTGAGGGTTTCCCTCGATTTCTCCAGGATCCCATCACCAGATCCTGATATGCTGGCAATGGGACCACCTCGGAAGCATACCCTTTCGAATACAAAAAAAAAATTCAAAATCGGTCCACAACTGACGGAGTAATCGCTGAACATATATAAAAAAAAAATACATACAGTGGAACATAGAACCTCCTCCTTTTTGGAAGTCGGTTAAAAAGAGCTAGTCTTCATGAATTTTATAAATTGTAAGCTTCAGCTTAAGAATTAGTTTAAAAAACCTGTCGCCTGCAATTTCCATTTTCACTGAACGTAAATTTCGATATTTTGAAAACACAAAAGTCTTTTCAATGACTAAGTGTCTTAGTATGTGAGTGTCGTCCTCTCTTTCATGACGAGCGACGCCCTGTAGCGACTCGAAACTTTGCCAATAAACAACACCTGCCATTCAATACGCGATTAAATGTTGCTTAATCTTCCAAGTTGGAAACATATTGATCAAAGGTGAGGCCCTTAAGTGAGAAGTTGATCAATTTTGGGAAAATTACTTTCTAAATTTACGCAACCAAATGATTTATGAAACTGGATTTGAAATTTACTACACTTTAAATTTTTATCTAACTACTTCAAGAGCCCATAAAAACTACATAGTGATGAATTAATTATTTTCATATAAAACTTTACTACATAAGTGTTACTAGATTTTTGATGAAAAAATATAATATATTCTTGGAATGTCTATTGCGAAATGCTATCAAATGTTTTTCTGACTAAAACAATATTGAAAAAGCTTTAGCCCGCGGCTTTGTACGGTTTATTTTTATATTCTTCGGAAAACAGTCCCATAATCTGGATAGGACTAGCAGATATTCTGTTCTTATTTATTCCACTAGCACTGTGTATACGACATTATATTTAAATCATTAAGTCCTAAGGTAAAAAAACCTTTTTCTTGTTGACAGGGTGGAAAATCCCTTTGGATCTTCGGCTGCATGCAGAGGATATTGCGGTGACAGATTACCCAAGATTATGTGGTACTTTCAATAAAAACCACCTTGATGGATGTTCTCAGGCCCTACTTCGGAGTGGACCCTGACCATATGATTTCCAGGTTCCTCGGATCGACCCTGAAAGTCCCTCGTACGGTAGTCTGATTTCAAACTAGACAAAGATAAGATAAGATAAGATAAGTTTATTTGCATAAAACATGTGATAACAAGATGTCATAGTATAAAATATAGTTCAGTACTTAAAAACATGTTTTGCCATAGCTGGCGTACAATTTTTTTTTATAATAATAAAAATGTCATGTCGTAATACATCACTGACAAATATTAAATAAAAAACAATAATTAAAAAATAAAAGTAAATTAAAAGTCACAAAATTTGAACACATACACAAGGCTTAATTTATAGTATCTGTCAAAAATTCCCCAACACTGTAATAGGCTTTCTGCATCAATATTTCCTTAAGCTTATATTTGTTTTTTTTTTTTTTTTTTTTGTTTTTTTTGTCTGTCAAAGTCAAAGTCTGTGCTATGGGTACCAGATAACTAATAAACATCCTACATTGTATAATATGTATGTATTCTAAGTTGAAATGTATTCTAAGTTAAAAAGACACTGAAAATTAAAAATACTATAAAATAGTCTATTTATTTAAATCAAGTTCTATAAACTTTGATCAAGTTATATAATTCTTGTATAGGTTATAACAGTTGTCGAACCTTTAAATGAATAAATTGCTAAGCAATTAGTTGATCTACCACACGATATGCTTAAAACGATCTCATGTTTAAAGAAAATAAATCAACTGAACATGCAATGTGTTTAGGTAAAAATTGTTCATTAATTAATTTGGGTCTGATTTACTAATTCAAATAAATGCCTTAGTTTAGCATTGACGATTTTCATGTATTTTTAGTTATATTTTTTGGTTTCTTCTTTTTTTTCGGGAGCAATTTTTTTGTGTTCTATGACAAGAAATCTTTGTTTTTTTCCTGTGATGCTGAAATCTATGATTGTGATATTGTTTGGTTGGTTAGATAGTTCCGTTCTACGGAACAGAAGCACATAAGGTAAGAATAAAGACCCAATGTTTTTTATTTACAAGATCACAAAATATTTATCGATGACTCTGCAAATAATGTTTCTCACGTTCTATTTAGATTATTGTGCTTGTTGAATTTTATTTTATGTTTTGAGAGTAATCTTTTATAGGTATTCGCTAGTTTTTCACTGAATGCTAAATAATGTTTATGATGCCAAACATGGTACATGTCACAATGAGTCTTAAATGGTTTGCAGTTAAATTCGTCAATAGACGTGGATGATGCACGTGGAGATAAGATAACGTGCGGACCATAATTAATTTGATAAACTTAAGCCCTTCTAGGTTTATCAGATCACTATCTGACTAACGGCCGTTTAGAACAACCTATCTCTAGTTAAAATTGGAGATAGTCTATATATGTGTTTAATTTTATTTTCAGTATGATTGATTTAATACATTCATGCGGGATCAATTCAATTTTTTTACAAGTTTTAGTTGTCCAAAAAAAAAGGAATGAATGGGCCGGCTCGACCGGGGCGGTACTACCCTCGCACAGAAAATCAACGTAAAATGACAGCGTTCGTGCTGTCGTGTTTCGTTGGTGAGTGCGAGACCGGAGGCCCAAATAGTCTAGTCAACAAGTTCCATACTTGTTGACTAGACTAAAAGATGCAGCAGCATCACTAGGTCGCCATACTGCATTGTCTGCATTCGCAGTGAGTATGGTGTCCGCCACTCGTGGATTCTGCTTATGCTTTCCATCAAGCAGAGTAGAGTCATTTTGGCGGGCCATATAAAAAAATAAAAAAAGGACGAATACTCTTTTTAAGGTAAACTCAGGCCGTTTCCAATGAGTCATGAAAAGTCGTTTAATGCTTAAGCCCGTACTACGTTCGTTTGCTCATTCTTTATCGTTAATGTTACCACAACTTGAACATTGATGTTCATTCATACAGATACATACAGATAGTCCTACATATCTTTTAGATTGATAGCCAAGATTGTCAAAACCAACCAACCAGCTAAGAAACATTATCCTGGAAGAGCCACGCTTCGGCATGAATGGGCCGGCTCGACCGTAGTGATACCACGGCTTCACAGAAAACTGGTGTGAAATAGTGCTTGCGATAATTTCACCGAGTGAGTGAGGATACCGGAGGCCCATACCCCAACCCCTCCCCCTATTTCACAGGGTTAACACAATTTGCTATATTGTTACATCGTTTTTAATATTCTTAAAAATAATTCAGGAAACGAAACTTAAACAATCAAAATAAAATAAGATAAAACAGATAATCTATTTTGTTTCGTACGTGTGTTGTTCATAGTTTTTAAAGTAATTCGATAAAGCAATAAGCCCATCCAACTTAAAAAAGGATCATAAAATTAATTCAGTAAGATCTCAAATAACAGTGATCGTATGAGTTAAATCAATGACACAATATACTAAATAGACCGACCCTCCCCTGGCCCAAACTGTACACCGATAAAAGCTAGAAAAATTCACTTAAATCTAGATGGCGCGCAAAAATAAGGTACTAGAAATAGTTTAACAAACTCTATCACCATTTTATTGATATGCTTCAATTATAGTAATTATTTTATTATTTTTCGAATATAAATCTTACTTTCTAATGCTTGTTTAAAAAAAATATTTTTCAATTGCGTAACTATAAGTTATCACCTATTTTTAGGAGAAGTCGTTGCAATCGATTTAAATAAACTTGAATATAATGACGTATTTACTACGCTAGATGTCACATTTATAAGTTATTGATATGACATATAGAATATTATATGCTGGATGCGCGATGATAGCGCCACCAAGTGGCTACAATTACGTCGGACTTTGATTTGTCAAATGGTTAGTTGTCTTACGAAGAGTAAGTAAACAAACAAATTATTTCAAAGATATATCGTAAAGGGGCGTCCATTAATTACGTGAGCCATTTTTGAGAATTTTTCGACCTCCCCTCCCGCCTTGGTGAGATATCGTAAGACTTTCATCAACTCCCTCCCGCGTCCCCAAATCTCACGCGAGATTCTTCAAATTTATGTTTTGGCTGTAAACGTGTTGGATTATTGAACTGATTCTATTACTTCGATTGAAGACTAGCAAAGCAAAATCGAATGCTACTTCGCTGCTCTGCGGAGTTCGGACGAATACGACAAACACTATTGTGTCAGATTTGGCCATATTTTATTCGGAAATAATTTTTCACGCAATTTTACACAATAATTACGTGATATTTGCCAAGACCCCCCTAAGTGAGATTTGAAAAGATTTAGCTCAATCCCCTCCCCCCTCAAACACCTTAAGTAATTAATGGAAGCCCCCTAATTTAAATATATTCTATTCAATCATGTAAATCTATGGTGTAGATAATAATGTTGAGCGATTTTATTTCCTGTCTGATATGGCATAATCAATAAATTTTAGGTCATTATATGTCATTTTAATATAAAATAAATGATTGAACTGCAAAGTATAATCTTTATTTTGGAACGAAGTTCCTTATCACGCGTTGCGAAAGGGGGCTAGACGGAAAAAAATGTAACGACACTTTTCGTGCCAAAAATTGTAACCACACTTTTAACATTGAATTGACGTCATAGTGCTGGATACTCACCGTTAAATATAACAAACTGATTGCCAACGTCCATACCATGTTGAATACACCGGTTCTCGTCCGATCATCGACGTTAAGCAACATCGGGCGTGGTTAGTACTTGGATAGGTGACCGTCTTGGAACACCACGTGATGTTGGGTTTTTGCATTTATTTACATAAAATATATTGTTTTATAGTATATTTTGTAAAGCTTGATTATTACTAAAATAATTTGAGTATTTTATGCGCATTTTTATTAGTAGGAGCATATCAAATATAATATATATATAAACTTCGTTCCATCCGGATGTTCTTTGACACCTCTCAAGTTTTTATTATACATATTTTAATTTGTACAACAAGTAATATTAAAATCACATTAAATCAGTCAGGAGATTAACAAATAAATATTATTTCATAGACATAGACTTTAAACAGTTTTCTAACAATTTTTTTATCCTATTATTTAAATTACGGCAAAATCCAAAATCTGATGACAGCATTTTAAAATCTAAAGAGTTCAGAAGAGGTTTCTAGAGAATTGACATTGATGCAGCTACGAAAATAAAGGATATGAATTGGACAGAAGACGAAAATAAATTCAGCTTGTCATTATTTTACAAATCTAAAGTGTATTTTTTTCTAAGGCGGCAAGGTGTAGTACTTGCCGCTCCAACCACAATCCGAAACTCCGAAAGTGGCTAGCAAAATCCGATTGTTTTGCCCTGATCTATTTAAAAAAAGAATAACAGAAATTCGAAATGCATTAATTAAAGATAAAGCTTGTGTGATCACTTTCGATGAAATCGCAATAATGTGTAACTTATAATATTCCATCAGCAGTAAAAGCAGAATTGTTACAACTCTTTTAAAAGCTACTATAAATAAACTATTTGATAATAAGTGGGCTTCTGCTAAAAGCTGTTTTTTGCGGTCGGGCCACGAAAAACCAAAATACATGCAAGAAATCAGGGATATCTAGTAACTTTCCCTTTTCTTTTGCAACGTTTTGTAAAATTATTTGCGTTTTTTGATGTACCACATTTAATTAAAAGTATTCAAAATCATTTTTAAACAATAACTATGTTAACGGCAATGAGCAAATTTCGTTTCAAGATGTTACCAAACCATACGAAATAGACAAAACTTAAAACTTGAATCGATCACTTACAAAATTGACAGATAGGCCCATTGAACAGTAATAAAAAAATATGAGATGCCATAGAAACACGCATTGTTTAAAAAAAGTAACACATGCATTAAATGCGATAAAGACGGGCAAAAATTATTTGAAAAATTACACAATTAACTAAAACAAAAACCAACTTCAATGTTCGACTTGATTTCTCTTGGATGCCATTATCAGATCGTAATGTCCTTATCATGGTATCACCGTTGGGACATATCCTTTCCATTAAAAAAAGAATCATCAAAATCGGTTCATAAACGACGAAGTTATCCGCGAACACACATAAAAAAACATATATACTGTCGAATTGAGAAACCTCCTCCTTTTTTTGAAGTCGGTTAAAAATTGAATCAGGATGTAATAGAAAATTTGTTTGCGCAATTTCGGCAAAAGCAACAAAAATCCAACAGCAAAGTTGCTAAGGACCATATTTAGGAGTAATTTAGTTAATTTCTTAAAGAGTCCCCATAACAAAAAACTGTGAGGATGAAGATGGTGATTTTATCCAGTTAGCCGTTGGAGAAAGCAAATCATTTTCTCCAAAACCATCATTATCACCAAAACACGCAGTAAACAACGAGAAACAATGCACTCATGAACGGCTACTTATTTATTTATTATTTACCGCTGCCCATGAATACCCGCAACACCAGAGGTGTCACAAGGCTTTTAAGGAGAAGTATGCTCTTTTCTTGAAGATTGATTGAAGGTCGTATTGGTCCCGGAATACCGCAGTCGACAGTTCATTCCACAGTTTTGTTGTGTAGGGCAGAAATTTTCTCGAAAAGCGCACAGTTGACACCTAAATGATGATGATGATGAAAGCGTAGGATGATGGCAAAAAAAGGAGGCAGGGATCAATTCAATCAATTGCTCGGAGTACTCCCCATTGTAAATACGATAGCAGATGCGTAACGGAGCCACGTCTCCACACAGCGCGTGCAGCGCCAGAGATTCCAGCCGAATTGAAACTTCTTGACAATTGACGATTCGATTCGATTGTATATTAGTATTTCAATCATAGTGAATTGAATTTTGCGTGAAATAAGAAATAGGTACATTTTGTATACTCAGAACAATAAAATTACTTGAGGAACTTGACGAACTTGTAAGAGTTGGTTTGCAGATGTTTATATTTGTGCAAAAAAAAGCTGGCAGGTGGCTTAGAAACTTCAGTGAACACATGTAAACAATGAAGGCCTTGCAAATACTAAGTAAATTATTAAAATATTCAAGGAGCTTTTACAAATGCGTGTGAACTTTTCAACACCTACCCACGAAAAAAAATATATTAACTTAATAAAGATTAAGTTTAACTTAAATATTTAAAAAGTGAAGATTATGAGCTGTTACATTATTTTTCTTTCAGTAATCGACATAGATATCATTATTGTGACATAATAAAATATACGTGTCGTTCCAAGATGAATATCTGAGGCCACTTTAAGACGCCTCAATCGTGTTCAATTCAGTTCTCGTACTGTATTAATCCCAAATAATGTATCTAGGCCTGTTCCTTAACAGTAGGTTGACGACAGTTTCACACACACACTTTCAATAGTTTGCTCGAAAGCTTTTGCCGAATTTAGGTAAACTGAGTGTTGCGACAAGATGTACCGCAGAATTCTCCGGTTAATAAACACTTTACGGTACCCGGTGTAGACGGTAGCACTGACCGCCTAGAGTAGGGTGCGCCACAGGAGAGTAGACAGTAGAGAGTGTTGTTGGTTTGAGCCACACGCGTTTATTACATAATGTCTACGGAGGCAGAATGCGCGTTGTCAGGAATATCCATGTGAGATTTGTTCCGCGTAACGCAGGTTCTTTCCGGTCACAGTTGCTTCGGAAATACCTGCACGCGGTTACTAGAAGTGAGTTGAATCCTGCCTGTCCAGTGTATTGTGCCGATTCACTGTGCCATTACTTGAGCATCGCAGCGTTGGATATAGAATGCAGTTATGGGAGAATATCTCTCGCTGCCAACCATGTTATGCTCCATAGTGGATAGCAACAGAGTTTTATCTTCTGCGAAGATGACATTGCACAGAAAGAGGTGGCGGAAAGGACCAAGGATGAAAATTTCTACTTGGACCTAATTTGCCGCCAGCCGCTGAAACGGACGCAGCAGTGCATTCTAGCAACTCATGCCACCTTCAGTGGTAATTAAGAAAATGTTTAGTTAAAATTACTAATTTAAATTGTAAAATTTAACTGCTATTGAGATGTCTTATAAACAGATATTTACAAAGATGTATTTTAACAAGCATATAGAATTTCTCAAACAACATTTTTCTTAAACATTAATACATTATTTCTTCTTGTTAAACTGCCAAGACTTAATTTCTCCATTTCTATTACAGAAATGTAGTTTTTTTAAATCATTTAATTTGCCGCCCCCTAAACGAAGCCGCCCTAGGCTTCAGCCTACTGAGCTTTCATCACTGAATAATATAACCTAATATAACATATATAATATATGGATTTTTTCAACAAATTTTGATTATTATAACACAATTAAGTAGCTAGACCTACATACAGAGTTTTATGTGAAAATTTAAAAAGTTTCATACAAAAATTAATAAAAAAAAATATATTCATGTACCGTATTTACTGAGAAGCATTTATGAAGAAGCTGTTTATTTGAAATTATAAACAGACATTTCAATTTTATTTATTTGTGTGCTCTTGGACGATTTAATAAAATATCACATAAATTACTAATGTAATTATGTGGAAAACGACATCTAGTGGGACATTTTCACTAATACAAAAACAAATAAACTTGACAGTTTACTCTCGGATTCGTATCGGAGTAGAAGCTCAGAAAATATCTTTCAAATTTACGATTTGATACACTTAGTGACATCTAGTGAACATTAGGCTTATTATATATCCGCGTACAACTCTAAGTTCATGCGGTGTAAGTCTAAGTATATATTTCGTCAGTGGTTAAATAAAATAAAAATTATTGAGTCAGGATATTTCACAACCCAGATAAAAATATTGGCGTCAATATGCAAATATACAACTGGACCTGAATTTATTATTTCTGGATATAATGTTCTAATAAGTAATTATTAACATTATTCAAGTCCACGCTTGCTAGGTAAGATATCACAAGAAAATGTTTTCTAGTTTCCTTGGTTACCTTATTTATGTTTCTTTAGGGAAAACTAGCATAGCACGCTGCTAGTTTTCTTAAGCTTTGGCTACCAATATTGCACACAGTTTGCATGATCCATGAGTGTAAGCCAAATTTTTTCAAGCATTTCATTACAAGATGTACTTGTAACCTGAGAATGTACTCGAGTGAAGACTATAAGCCTTCATGCTTCATACATAATTATGTCTTAGGTTATGAGCTTTAAATGAATATGACCTCATAGATATTGAATCATAAAAAATAAAAGACATTTCAGACGTTTATAAAAATAAAATTAATGCAAGATATTATTGTCGTTATAGAATAGCCAATCTAAACTAGACACTAATCTGATTCGTCGTCGTCTAGGGAACCCAATTACGAGTAAGCTTACTGTTAAATATTTTTTCGGCTGGCAGGCTTTTATAACAAGATTTTTTTTTTCATTGTGTTATTGAAGTTATTTAACCAACATAAAGGTAACTGTTACTTTAATTATTATGCTAAACCATGATTTTTCTGTTGCAAATACAAGTAGCTTTTGAAGGTAATTTTTTCAAAATAGAATACATAAGATTTAATCTCTTTTTTATTTTTAATAATAGTGATTTTGATGATATTTTCTATTTTTAATAATAGTGATAATTCTTGTTACTAACCAAAATTGTAAAATGTAGAAAAAATCGGCGAAGGGCGTGTCAGACCACATATATAATCTATATACATAAAAGCGAAATACCACTCACTTATTAATCACGAAATCTCAGAAACTATAACACCTACAAACTTGAAATTTAGCAGGTAAGTTCCTTATAGAGTGTAGACATCCGCTAAGAACGGATTTTACGAAACTCCACCCCTAAGGGGGTAAAACGGGGGTTGGAAGTTTGTATGAAAGTCCTATGTTTTTGAAGTAAGAGACATGAAATTTAAAATGTATGCTCTATAGATGGTGTGGAGGTGTACTAATAATGTATCTTTAGAAATCAAGCCCCTTTTAAGTTTAAAATGGGGGATGGTAGTTTGGACGCAAACGAGGTTGCGTGGGTCAGCTAGTAATTTTATATATGTATTGATGTTTCGGAGTTACCCATTTGTTATGACATTAATTTTAAAGATTTTCCATGTTTACTTATTATTTCGTTATTGTACGAAGTTTTCCAAGTAAGCGCATTTTACAAGTAAGCCTCTATAACTCCTGAACTAACAAAGTTATTTAAGCCATTATAGTTTTCCTTTAAAGTGTATCACATGGACTACCATCATGATTTTTTTCGAGCCAGCCGCTTAGCTTTCAAAGCGACGCTTTCACGTGGAATAAAGCACATGCCTAATAGATACCTAAATCGAAAAATTGTCTTATTATCCTAGAAATATTTTTAAAATACCTATCTAATGATACCCCACACTATAGGGTAGACCCAAGAAAGAAATCATCTGTTGGGGAGGTACCCCAAAAAAAATATTTTTCGTGATGATTTATTTTAACACTTCGTCGAAGTGTCATACACATATCCATGGAAAGTTTCATCTTTCTAGCACTAACCGTTTGGAAGGTAAGCTGAGAAAGCATGGGATTGAAGGTTCCAAAGATATGGCATAGCACCCCACGCTTTTCAACTGACTTCAAAAAAGGAGGAGATTATCAATTCGACTGTTTTTTTATGTTTGTTCACTCATAACTTACCCATTGGGTTAACCCATTTTCATGATTCTTTTTTTATTTGAAAGCTGGTGCTTCCTGTGTGGACCCAATTTAATTTGGTCCAGTTCTTGAAGTCGGTTTTTTTTGTTAAAATTTGTATTATTTCACAATAATATTAATCCTTTTTGTTTATTATTTTATTTCAATATTAAGAATTATATTTAATTTTTTTGTTCGATCACTAAACCGGGTTTATTAGGTTTTTAAACAATATTTCTTTAAATTTTTATTCAACTTATAATCGAATTCAAAGGAGTCGGTTACAAACAATTAGAAGCACGTTAAAATGATCAGTTTCGTGTTATCTTACTAATAACCTATTCGTAATTTTCTATATCACACTTCACACACATGACTCACTCACTTCACGGTCACATTATTTTTAGGCTAAAGCATATTTATAAGACGCCCACATGATTACGTCAAAAACATAATAATATAATGACAGATACATAGCTATCTTATTATTACTAGCAGAGATTATGGGCATAAGACTTGATCGGAGAGAGTAAACCGTCCTAAGTCAATAGAGCCAGTTCATCGAACCGTTTTGTGAGGTATTGCGGACCCTCTTCGACGAGAAATTTTATGACTTTCATATAACAACCTACCTACACTGTATTAGTGTAGTGTATTGTTTACACAATATATTACTGATTGACGTATATTTGGCGAAGGACGCGGCATTATTAAAAGTAAAATGATTTATACGGGGTTGTATTTGACTGAATTTTATCATCCGCCTTAGCAGAAGGAGATGCCGTAAGTTTTACAATTAATAATTTTTACTCTCATCATCATTATCAGCCCGATGCAGTCCACTGCTGGACATAGGCCTCTCCCAAGGAACACCACAGAGCCCGGTTTGTTGCTTTTTGACTAAATATTTTCGTCCGATATACCACAGAGACTGAAGACGAAAGTTTTCAACCAGTGCGTCCTCCCTGTAATGACGTTCGATGCCGAGACGTGGACATTGACCCTAGGATTAATCCAGAAGCTCAAAGTCGCTCAGCGTGCCATGGAAAGAGCTATGCTTGTCTCTCTGAAGGACAAAATACTTAAAAAATACGTAATTTTTACTCTAAATACAATAAAAAATGAAATATTTGAGAATAAATTAATTGAAATGAGTTCTAGTATAAGTTTCTTTTAAAAAAATGTTTCTTCATGGGGTTTTTACCACTAAGTTTAAAATTAAGAAAAATGTCGACTCGTCATTTAAATTTAATAAACCTGGCAGAAATCAATTTTAATATGCAAAGATACGTAAAAGCATAGTTTACATGATGTGACGGGCTTTGAGTCAGACAGTCTCCAAGCTACAAGAGCTGGGGTTGGAAGCTCTCCCTCATCCGCCATACTCACCAGACCTTGCACCTACCGACTATTACTTTTTCCAAAATTTAGATAACTTTTTAGTGGGTAAAAAATTCAATTCCCGAGAGGCAGTACAAAATGCCTTTGAAGAGTTAGTTGCCTCCCGTCCAGCTGATTTTTACAAGAAGGGCATCAATAAATTGCCAATGCGTTGGCAAAGATGCGTCGATTGTATGGGTGATTACTTCGAATAACAGAAATAAAAAAGTTTGAAAAAATAAGTACTTTCACTTATTGCATACAAAACGGCAATTTAATAGGTAAAGACCTATTATTATAAACGCGAAAGTTTGTAAGTATGGATGGATGGATGGATGGATAGATGGATTTTTGTTACTCTTTCACGCAAAAACTACTGAACGGATTCGGATGAAACTTTACAGTAATATAGCTTATTCATCAGAATAACACACCGACATATACGCAGGCGGAGTCGCGGGCAACCACTTATATTTATATATATTGATAGCATTTTGGTTCTTGTTAATTCTTTGCCTCGGTGGCGTAGTGGTAGCGTATGCGACTGCTGTGCCTGCGGTCTCGGATTCGATTCCTGGGTCGGACCCAAATGTTTGTATGATTTGCAAATATTTGTTTCGGAGTTTGGGTGTTTTTTATGTATAATATGTATGTATTTACAAAAAAAAGTATATATGTATTTATACTCTTATCAGTTGTCTAGTACCCATAACACAAGCTCTGCTTAGCTTGGGACTAGAAGCCGTTGGGTGTTAGATGTCCGAAATATTTAATTATTTATTATTTAAGTTTAAAAAGTCAAAATTATTTAAAGTTCAATAACCAAGAAGTAAATAAAGGACACCGACCAATCTTATATTGCATATTATAACAAATCGGCTGGCCTGAACGTGTAGCCGATTTGTTATAATATGCAATATAAATAGTTGCAATTAAAGTAATTTTCAAAAATTTGAACAAAAACCAACATTTTTTTATTTTATTTTTATGTATGGCCCGCCATAATGACTCTACTCTGCCTGATGGAAAGCATAAGCAGAATCCAAGAGTGGTGGTCACCATACTCATTGCGAATGCAGACAATGCAGTATGGTGACCCACACCATGGCGGCCTAGTGATGCTTCGGCATCTTTTAGTCTAGTCAACAAGTATGGAACTTGTTGACTAGACTATTTGGGCCTCCGGTCTCGCACTCACCAACGAAACACGACAGCACGATCGCTGTCATTTTACGTTGATTTTCTGTGCGAGGGTAGTACCGCCCCGGTCGAGCCGGCCCATTCGTGCTGAAATCAGCGTGGCTCTACTACCTACAAAGTTAGAAACTAGTCAAGGTTAGACTCGATTTCTCTTGGATGCCATCATCAGATATTAATGTCCTTGTCATGGTACTACCATTGAGACATATCCTTTCCATTAAAAAAAGAATCATCAAACTCGATTCATAAACGACGAAGTTATCCGCGAACACACATTACAAAAACACATATATACGGTCGAATTGAGAACCTCCTCCTTTTTTGAAGTCAGTTAAAAGATCTCTATTTGAGTCACGGTATTATTATGGCAGATTAATATATTTTAAATTTATTTATTTTAGAGACGTTTAGTTGAAATATTTATTTTAAAGTAATACAATAATGAGAAATAAAACTTACACGACCCATTTAAAAAGTAAGTTATGATGTTAGCAGGACTTTTTAGAAAAAAATTGAGGAATAGTGGAGGCTGTTAGATAGGTTTATGAAAAAGTAGGATAATGACCGTAAAGTCAAACAGATTTGGCAAACGAGAAGCAGCTATTGGGGTTGGCACGACGACAGACGAATACTTCCGAATAGAGCTTAATTTTGACTCTGAATACTAGTCGCCTCTTCGTGCAAACGTCAAAATGTAATCATTCTATTTTTAAATTACGCAAAGAAACTGTGTATTTCGCTTTTCTAACTAAATCTAATTATTACCTAACACATTATCTAACACAGAAAATGTAAGACGATTTAAATTCGGGTAAAATGTATTTCTTGTAAACCAATTATTTGTTTTTGTAATACGTACACGTTTAAATTTAATTTTCAAAGAACAAACAAAAATACCAAAATACATTATTTGAAATTATATGAACATGAAACTTTCAAATTAACATAGCAAAATTTAATTGCCAAATAAAATTTCATTTTGTTTTACAAAACTTTAATTTTATTAATACTCTAATTATTAAATTGCAGATTAGACACCCGACTACAGACTTCAATTAAATTTTGAAACTTGACAATGAGATCACCTTGAATATTTCAATTAAATTTTATTGCATCTTATATTTCATGAACTTTTAAAAATGATGAGTGTTTTTCAGTGTGTGTTATAGTGTGTGATAGTGTACTGTATTGTATATGCGGGATTAAAACGAATAAAAGAAGATATAAGAAAATAATGTTTTGTGCACTTACTTGATAACTCGATGACAAACACTTGGTAACACCATTTACAAATAATTGGTTCAGCAAATACTTTCCCGGTTTTATTAAGTCTCGCTAGTCAAAGGTTGATTTGGTCACAGGTTGATTGCAGCCTAAGTGACGTCTGCGCATAGGCATCCATTCCTGGGGGCGCAGGTGCAACAGGTTCAACATTTAAGGTAGTAGAGTCACGAACGAGCCGGCTCAACCGGGGTGGTACTACCCTCGCACAGAAAACCAACGTAAAATTACAGCATTCGTGCTGTTGTGTCTTGTTGGTGAGTGCGAGGGCGGAGGCCCAATGATGCAGAAGTATCACTAGGCTGCCATGGTGTGGGTCACCATGCTGCATTGTTGCATTCGCGATGAGTATGGTGACAACCACTCTTGGATTCTGCTTTGCTTTCCATCAGGCAGAGTAGTCATTTTGGCAGGGGCATACTTAAAAAGAAAAAAGCTGCCAAGTGCGAGTCGGACTCGCCCATGAAGGGTTCCGCAGCAGCAAGTAACATAATATAATTTTAATTTAATTTTCATATTTGTGTTGATTGAATGAAAGGTAAATTGCAGTTTACGATTTATGACGTATTAAAAAAAACTACTTACTAGATTTCGTTCAAACCAATTTTCGTTGGAAGTTTGCATGGTAATGTACACCATATATTTTTTTTTGATTTATCATTCTCTTATTTAAGAAGTTACAGGGGGGGGACACACATTTTACCACTTTGGAAGTGTCTCATTCAGTTTAGAAAAAAATGAAATTAGAAACCTCAATATCATTTTCAAAGACCTATCCATAGATACCGGGTGGAGTTAAATTTCATGATAGACAATTCGGCTTTACGTTGGGAAAATCGACAACTGATGCGGTTATATCTGTAAGGAAAACTGTCACCGAGTCAAGTTTTCAATACGTTTTAGGCATCTTCTTAGATATATCTGGCGCCTTTGACAATGCGTGGTGGCCCATGCTATTGCTAAAATTAAAATTAAGAGGTTGCTTTAAAAATATTTATTCCCTTATCTCCTCGTACTTCTCACAAGGTACTACTAAATTGAGACTTGGGCATCATTCTGTGTCGAAGGCGCTTACGATGGGGTGTCCTCAAGGGTCAGTGCTAGGACCATACTTGTGGAACATAGGCTTCGACGATTTTCTGGCAATGCCTGTGCCGTCCGGATGTACCCTGAATGCGTACGCGGACGACGGTTTGTTATTGATAGAGTCGGATACTAGAACGGGGCTTGAGAGGCTGGCCAGTGAATGTTTGGACTTAATATCTCGGTGGGGTGGGCGTAATCGGTTGACGTTTGCACCAAACAAAACCTTCCAGCTACTTCTGAAAGGTAACCTCAAATCACCGCCTTGTATTAAATTTGAAAATATTACTATTAAAAATAAAACCTCGGTTTGTTATTTAGGATTGGTTTTAGAAAGAAATTTTTCATTTATTGAACATATTAGAACAGTTAATGAAAAGTCTAAAAAGAGTTTCTTTGCACTGACGAGGATATCAACTGCGACATGGGGTCTGTCATATAATACACTAAAGATCATATATGGAGCTACTTATTTGGGTTCTATTTGCTATGGTGCTCCTGTATGGGCAGATAGGGCGACTGTAGGTGCTGTCCGTCGCAAACTGTTACAAGGCCAACGACCTGCATTGATTTTCTTGTGCAAGGCATATAGGACGGTTAGCACTGAGGCTTTACCGGTGTTGGCAGGTGTTCTTCCGGTCGATCTCGAGGTGCAAAGACGTGCAGCCATGTACTATTCCACACTACAAAACATGGAATGCGATTTTTTGGGCATACGAGACCGCGGTAAAATCATAAGATTGTTTCAACAAAAAACCAATGTCTATAACGACCTCTTGGATGAATGGCAGAAACGATGGGACGAATCATCTAAGGGGCGCCACCTTTACCAGTTCTTTCCATCTGTTCGCGAAAGGTTGTCAAGGACATGGCTCGAGGTAGATCACTGTGTCGCTCAATTTCTTACAGGCCACGGTAACTTTAAGAGCAAACTATACTCATTTAAATTAGTCGATTCACCATTGTGTCAATGCTCAACACCTGATTCTAGCTGTGAACAGTCGGCTCATCATATCCTCTGGGAATGTAGTCTTTGGTACAATGAACGTAACATGATGCTAAATAGCTTACAAATTACGTCTGGGGTAGTATATTATGGGGATCTTGTGTCAACTGCGGTGAATTTCCGTGCGTTTAAGCGATTCTGCCATACATACTATAGAAATCAAATATAGCTCACTTAGGACCCATAATATTTTTATCCGTGATGCTTCCCGGTTTGAAAAAGGCGTCTGCCTATTTTGACTCCATTTTGTCTCCCGCTTTGCTAAGGAGGGAAGTGGACTTATTATATTTCCAACTCCTCCAGTTTTCTTCTGATTAATTTCGTTGCGGGTTCCAAGACAGTTAAAATTTTTCCTGGGACTTCCCGAGTGTCATAACTCGGTGTTTTCGTGGGTCACCGCTGTTGATCCTGGTGTACAGGAGTTACAGTGGTGGGCGTGTGGGCGGGATTAGTCCCATTATCCACAGATACCCCACACGTTTGAGGGGTTTGATAAAAAAAAAATTTTGAGTTTCAGTTCTAAGCATGGGGACCCCAAATTTCTTGTTGTTTTTCTATTTTTGTGTGAAAATCTTAATGCGGTTCACAGAATACATCTACTTACCAAGTTCCAACATTATAGGTCTTATAGTTTCGGAAAAAAGTGGCTGTGACATACGGACGGACAGACAGACGGACAGACAGACAGAAAGACAGACAGACATGACGAATCTATAAGGGTTCCGTTTTTTGCCTTTGGCACGGAACCCTAAAAAATGGTTGCGTGACATTTTGAAGTCACCTGATTGGTTGTTTGTTAGCACAGAGCAAGGTATAGGAAATTGGGAATAGATAAACATACGTATACATACATATTACATTTGTAATAAATAACCGTTTTTATAATTCGATAAAACTAATCATTACTTCTTTTTTTTTACGCCCTGTTGTCCCAAGCTAAGCAGAGCTTGTGTTATGGGTACTAGACAACTGATACAAATACATATATAATTTTTTTTGTAAATACATACATATTATACATAGAAAACACCCAAACTCCGTAATATTTGTAGATCACACAAACATTTGGTCCGACCCGGGAATCGAACCCGAGACCAGCAGTTGCACCGGCCAACCGCGAGACCAACGAGGCAGTCAGAACTTAAACAATCTGTATCTATGATAACGGCGTAAACACACACTAGCAGTCCTACAATTAAAAAATAAAACGATGAATCTTTTTTTTGATATCAATGAATTCTATGTATTCTAATTAATAATTCTATGCATATTCATTTTTATTTCAACTAGCAACCGCTCTGAAATACAAATTTAAAACAGTAACCCATGTCAATGCGACTTAAATATGATACGATATTTCTATCGTAATAAAAGTGTATTATTTTCAAAGGAATTAATCGGCTCGGAGAAAAAAAATAATGATATTGAACAGTATTTTCTGCAATGAATTATTTTGGACACTGTTAAAAGTTTTCTACATATATCCACTCACCTTTATGTTGCTTGTTTCTGAATTGAATGTGTGTGAAATCAAATCGATCAGCATTACAATTGCCTACCCAGACCTGCCAACTAAACCTAACCAGACATCTTGGAGGGAGCGCACTTGAATGGTAAGTAGTTCTGACGAGCCTCGGTGGCGCGCGTTCCTGGTCATTTCATATCATGTAACTCGTCTGCTCGTTTGCTACTATATACTCATAAAACAAAAAAAGATATAGTGATTCTTCTTATGTAACATACGTTACATTTTTGACTACCGTTGCTAAGTGTATTTTTACTCAACTCTGTAGTCGAGTACATAGCCTTCCCTGTGGAAGGCTAAAGGAATGATAATAGTTTTGGCAGTCTATGTAGGTTTATATGTTCCACTGTAGTTCTTCAACTACTAAACTGATTTTAATTAATGAGGTATAAATCGATTTGTTATAGGCTATACAAATTTTATCAAAGTTTTTACAGTCGAGTTATATTTTTTAAACTTTTTCTTGTTTAATCATAAAATAAATAAATAAATATATATTAACTTTCCAAAGTAATGTTAGCATACGTTGTGTTTACACAATATTCACCATAATAAATTTAAACTAGTTTTATAAAACCTTGATGGTTTATTTGCGTTGAAGCATTACACATACACATACTAATATAGACATAAAGACGAGAATAGAACTATGAACATTGAAATCCATTAGCATCTCAGTATTTCTTACCGTATTTTCAAATGATATAGTATTATTGAAGGCAAAGTACTATAACCACTTGCCCTATACATCATACAGAACGGCGGAAAGGTCACCTTATGTTGTACGATAACGGAGAATTGTATATATTTTTGTGTTCATTTTTTGAAGTTTCGAAAAATAAACACAACGGCACGCAAATATCTACACATATCTGTAACTAGCTGACCCACGCAACCTCGTTTACGTCTCCTATTGCTCGTAGCGTAATAATTTTTCCCCGTTTTCGTTACATTCTTGATTGTTGTTCGCTTCTATTAGTCTTAGCGTGATGATATATAACCTATAGCCTTCCTCAATAAATGGGCTATCTAACATTGAAAGAATTATTCAAATCGAAACAGCGGTTCCTGAGATTAGCGCGTTCAAACAAACAAACAAACAAACTCTGCAGCTTTATAATATTAGTATAGATACAGTATAGATATTAATAACAAAAAATGTGGACAATAAAGTTATTTTATTCTCATATCGCTTCTCTTTAAATCTTTATTTAGTAATTAATCCAATATTTATATAAGTCCTTCCGAAAACTACTCAGATTATTTAATTACATCTAAACTTCTTGGAACCAATATCTCTTGGAAATAACTGTTGTTCGTTTAAGAAGAATGTTAGGTAGATAATATATAACGAACTCGTGTATTGCTGTTGATCTCATTATCGACCTCTGCGCTATTGCAATAATACCAGGATTCACTTGAAGTAAAGAATTGATTTTATTATTTCAAGAAAATAATATTAAAAGTTACTTATCCTGATATATTTATAAACAATGATGGTTGATCGTGATGAGTTAGTTGTATACGTAGCGGTAGCTCTGTTGTGTATCTCATGCCACTCGATGATTTCATAACGTATCTTTCTTTCTCTTCTTCAGGCTATATCCATTCTTCCTCATAGTTGTCGACATATATTTCGGATTACCCGCATGCTGTCCATTGCATTCAGGGCTACAATTTCATTTCAAAGAAAACCTGTCCAAGCCCCGCTCCGAATAAGCGAAGAATTACTAACACATTTTTAGAATCTAAAATAACGTTGGCTCAAAGATAATGTTTAGTGCAACGACTATATATTGAGTTATATTATAAAGCTTTAATTGAAACTGTTTAAGTCAAATTTAATTTTAATATGTATATTGTTTAATCTTACAACGTTGCAATATTTAATATTCAGTCACGTTTATCCCCTGACATAAAAATACTCCCAGAGCTACCAAAAAAAACTAATTTCCTAGAAAAACCTTACAAAATTTAAAATCAATATTTTGTGTTTTTTTTTAGTTATTTAATTTTGTCTACTATATTACAAAGTTGTCTAAATTTTGGAAAAAGTAATAGTCGGTAGGTGCAAGGTCTGGTGAGTATGGCGGATGAGGGAGAGCTTCCAACCCCAGCTCTTGCAGCTTGGAGACTGTCTGTTGCGCAGTATGGGGTCACGCGTTGTCGTGAAGCAGCTGCAAGAGCTGGGGTTGGAAGTTCTCCCTCATCCGCCATACTCACCAGACCTTGCACCGACTGACTATTACTTTTTCCAAAATTTAGACAACTCTTTAGGGGCTAAAAAATTCAATTCCCGAGAGGCAGTACAAAATGCCTTTGAGGAGTTTGTTGCCTCCCGTCTAGCTGATTTTTACAAGAAGGGCATCAATAAACTGCCAATGCGTTGGCAAAGATGCGTCGATTGCATGGGTGATTACTTCGAATAACAGAAATAAAAAAGTTTCAAAAAATAAGTACTTTCACTTATTGCATACAAAACGGCAATTTCATAGGTAAATACCTATTATGATGTACATTACCATGCAAACTTCCACCGAAAATTGGTTTGAACGAGATTCAGTAAGTAGTTTTTTTTAATATGTCATAAATCGTACACCGCAAAAAAAATACACTGTTATTAAAATATCGATCAAAGTTACAACGAACTACAAGAACTTTTATAATATGTTACTTGCTGCTATGGAACCCTTCATGGACAAGTCCGACTCGTACTTGGTCGCTTTTTTTATATTTGGTGCCTTAAAACTGTCGACTGGGTGAATCGATTTTGATGATTCTTATTTTACTTGAAAGCTGGTGCTTTCCGTGTAGTTCAATTTGGTCTTGCCCTTGAAATCGGTGGTTGTTTTGTTATTTCATTTTATACGCACATTAATTAAGTCCTATATCAATCTACTAGCTTTTACACGCGGCTTCGCTCAAGCACCTTTCATCCCCTGATTTACCCCCTTAGGGATGAAATTTCAAAAATTCCTTTCTTAGTGCGCACTTGCCTACATGCAAAATTTCAGGATTCTAGCTTCAGCGGTTTGGGCTGTGCGTTGATCTCTGGGTATGTCAGTCAGTCAGTCAGTCAGTTAGTCACTTTCTTCTTTTATATATATAGATGTAGATATCAATCAATTAAAACTACAAAAAAAATGTGGGTAGTAATCAATTGGGTTATTTTATACCTTTTCTTGAAACGACGACATGTTGATTTTAAAATTATATTATTAAAATATTTAACACAATAGCTATAATTTATTCGTAGTTTTTGAGAGCATATTTACATATTTACATACCTAAATATATAAACAACAAATGGTCATGCCAGGTCATTTTGCTTTTAACAAACAGTGAAGGCAAATATAAAGCAAGTAACAATGATCATATAATAATATTTGTCAAGTTTTTACGTTTCAAGCACAAAATTAAATTTCAATTAATTATTATCCAAAGTATTTGCTTCAGGGAATCAATCAAATTAGAATCATATTTCGTGTATTCCATTTAATGAAATACATAAATTCGGGTTGGCACAACTACAAGATATCAACGGTGAAAATATACAGAAGATTTTATCAGTCATAGAAACATTAAGGTGTTTAGTTCTATACATTCACATGAACAGGCGTTTATAAATTGTAACTAGCTAATAGAGATACAACAAATTATCTAATAACGTTTGGAAGAAGGAACAAAGGTATGAGCTTCACTACTGTTGATGTTCTCCCCAAAATGCAGCCATCTGTAAAGAAAGAAAACCAAATCACTATTGGAATACTCAATCGTGCTCAATACAGTATATGGGTTGCCAATGTTGCCATTATTGAAATTTCAAGTCAGTATCGATTACGCTTCATCAAAGATATGTAACAATATATTACCTCTTGTATATAATCACAAAGATGTTTTTTAATATTTTCAATGTTTTGTATACAGAAAACAAAGGATTAAACTGAAAACCAGGAAAGTTTTAGTAGCTTTTCCTTATATTTGTACAAGTTGCTGTAATACTGAGATCAATAAACTTCGCAATAAAACTAAAAATGTAATTTCAGTCTTTCGTTGCTACAAATAACTATTAATTAGATATTAATAGTTATAAGGGTAGATTTATTAACTATTAAAATAGTTTTTGGTAAAAGAAATTTCCGAATTGATTCGTAAGGACGAAGCTGCAAAGTTCTAAAATAGACAGTCGAACTAAGAGACTCTTCCTGTTTTTGAAGTAAATTAAGATAATAAATTAAAAAGCTTTTTAAAAACAAGCTTTTACTGGAATGCTTCGAGACGAATCAAACGAGTCCAAACTCGATGATGTTGCGACATTTCTTTTCAGAGTTCCTATCGCCACCTTACAGCTCCAGCATCAGATCAGCTCCATCCCAATTTTTGTCATTGCAAATTTTCAGCTAAATCGGTTAAAGATATCTGCTTTAAAATTGAGTTGCAAGATTCCACTCGAAAATACAAGCATACATACATACATACATTGCAAGTTAATAAAAAGCTTGTAAAATAATAAAATAATATTTAATTTACTTTTAATTCTTTGTATATCATAGAAAAACAGTGTTTTATAAAAGTGTTTTTTTTTATTATTGAATAGGGGGCAAACTAGCAGACGTATCACCTGACGGTAAACGATTACCGCCGCCCATGGACACCCGCAACACCATAGGCGTCATAAGTGCGTTGCCGGCCTTTGGGGATGGTGAGGAGGATGGTGGGCGGGGTATGGGCCTTCAGTATCCTCACTCACTCGGTGAAACACAGCACAAGCGCTATTTCACATCGGTTTTCTGTGAGGCCGTGGTATCACTCCGGTCGAGCCGGCCCATTCATGCCGAAGTGTGGCTCTCCCACGTTTATAAAATTGTAACATTATCTAGCCTATTAAAACTGATGCATCGACTTTACTTAGGGATAACTAGGTTATTGGCTTTGTCAGAGCAATCCTAATGGAGAAGAAGGAATTTTGCAACGCTGGTCAACTAAATTCCAAATACTTGTAAAAAGCTTGTACTTAAATTAATTATATAGTGCTCCAGTTCAACACGTTGTAACAATACATCCATTCATTGATGAAGAAATCTGCTATTTCCAATATTATTCTAATGGCATTGAAAAACTATAAAAGTCTTCGTAAAAAAACCTAAATACCTATCATTAAAGTTTCCTTATATAGTGGTGTTCACTTATTATTACATTATCAACATAAGGAAGTCTTGAATATCCATATAGTCATAAAAAACCTACTTATATAACGGTCAACCCTTGGTGTAAGTAATTTAAAAAGATATGACACAATCCTTTGATTTTTTCGATTAAGTATTGTCATTGTAACTCCTTAAGTTCTCTTACATTGCAACTTACTTTTGGTCAATTTCGCGAACGAAACGGAACGGCACATTAAATTCATTCGGGATCCACTTACAATGATGCTGTTACATGTGTTACCGTTATTATTACAACATTCTCACACGTTCCACAAAGGCATTTTAGACTTAGTTAAATTTCCCAAAGGTACAACACAAAATGTTTATTAAGACCTTTTCAGCTGAAAGTTTCGGTAACACGTAACTGTTAACACTACTGACCCTGTTAAAAGTTTTAACATTTAGAATCATTTTTACCTTTAAATATAGTTAGTGGTTTTTTTCAGTACTTTATCAGTAAATATCACATTAATTTATTCACATTTGTAATATTAGTCTAAATACTCGCTCATTACAGATACGTAGATAGTATACTTAAAACTATTACAACATTGAAAATAACCGTTGTCCCAATAGTTTTGGTCGATATGATCGACTGACACATTTTGACGCAGATTATAATAGCCTGACTATTAGACTAATATTTATCTGACATTATTGACCTAAAGTGGGCCGATTTAGAATTATGGTTTTGGGATTTTAGAATAATTTGTGTCGGGATATAAATATTTTAAATATTGAATTTTGACACTTGACTTTCAGATACCATAGACTTATCTCACATTATGTGTTTCGTCTGCTCGCATACGCTACCATTGCGACACTGAGGCAGTTAATCTTACTAACGTAAGATTTAACGTTACGGACGCTTTTTGTCGGCTAGGGTACCCCTCCGCAACGCCCCATAAGGAACTTCGTTCCAAAAAACAATTTAGTAAGTTCTTATAAGAAATACATGTCAGATGCTATTGCATCTATTTTATTTACAAATCAATTTCCAAGATACTATAAATCGATCCGTGTGGTGACGGATTAAGAATACGGAGTGTCACTACCTCTATACATCAGACTAAGGAAGAAAATTATGTAGGATACGCAGCATTGCAAAAAGAAGAAAAAACTTG
Organism: Diaphora mendica; assembly: GCA_949125395.1. Taxonomy (NCBI): domain Eukaryota; kingdom Metazoa; phylum Arthropoda; class Insecta; order Lepidoptera; family Erebidae; genus Diaphora; species Diaphora mendica. Next base: position 7,615,418 of record OX421319.1, read on the forward strand.
AGACAAATCCTATACTGATTCGTCCGGCAAGGGTAAAAAGTTAGTTTTAGTTATTCTTCAAAACCGTATATGCAATCATCATCATCATTTCAGCCGAAAGACGTCCACTGCTGGACATAGGCCTCCCCCAAGGCTCCCCAACAACAACAATCGGTCCTGTGCTGCTTGCATCCAGCGGTTTCCCACGACCTTCACTAGGTCGTCTGACCATTTTGTAGGGGGCCTACCCACGCTACGTTTTCCACTGCGTGGCCGCCACTCCAGAACTCTTTGGCCACAACGGCCATCCCGTCTGCGAGCAATATGCTCCACCCACTGCCACTTGAGGCTGGGAATTCTACGGGCAATGTCGGCGACTTTGGTTCGTCTACGGATCTCCTCACTCCTGATTCGATCACGCAGAGAAACGCCGAGCATTGACCTCTCCATTGCTCTTTGAGCGACTTTGAGCCTTCTTATAAGGCCGAACTCCCGCATTAAAAATATACATCCTGTGTCGCGGAGAAAAGTTTGTAAAGACAAACATACAAGAAACGTACACAAAAAACACCCAGAATCAGAACAACAATTTGAGAATCGCACAAAATGTTGTCCTATGTGAGATTTGAACCCACAACACTTGGCGCAATAGAAAGCGCCGTAGAGACCAATTAAACCACTAGGCCAATCGTGCAGTCTACATTAAAAGGAAGGAAATAATTAACAATGATGAATGTTGACTAACGGTAACAAGATGACCATACAGGGTTCGTTTCATGTTGCAAGCAGTAATGACACGAATAATATCTTCATTACAATGAGATATGGTTAGGGACTACGTTAACACGACTTTAGATTTATTTTAGTTACTCGTTTGCAGTGGTTTCAAGGTTTAACAAAAATATGTAGGTCAAGAAAGAGTAGTTGTATGTCGTAGTATGTTCTAATAATAACCGCAATTGTACAGTGAAAACGCTAGGTTGTTGCAGCTTAACACAACTGAAAAGTGTTGTCAATCTGCGTGATGGGTGACAGTATTCAAAGATTTGCTGACAAAAGTAAAGAAGGGCAGAAGTCAAGGAAAAAAGATGATCATTAAAATTTCTTTTTTTGGACGAATGGGTAATTTCGCAAAAATCATTTTTGAAGATATGAGGATTTCTACTGATGATTGGTATACCAGTCATTGTCAAACAGTTATCTTGAAAAATGTAAGATAGCAGTACCCAAGAAACAGGACCGTCCTCTCCCACTACAACGCTCAGCTCAATTCGTCAGACGGGCTATCTAATAATAGGGGTTTAACCCCTATGAAATTGCCATTTTATAGTAATAGATACTTTGAATCTCTACTAAACGAGGTGGTGCAACTCTTTAAAATAGTCATCGCTGCCCGTATCATCCAGCACCTGTCCCGAGTGGACCCCGACTTATCAGACAGCCAATTTGGCTTCCGACAAGGACGCTCAAAGCTAGACGCGTTCGAACGCGTCTGTTCCATAAAAGAAGAGGTTGTCCGTCGGGGGAGAGTGGCATTGGCCGTCAGTCTTGACATAGTCTAGTCAATACCTTTAACTGTCTCGCGTGGTGCTTGCTTAGAGAGGCACTGTTGTATTACCAGTTGCAACTCTACCTGCATCATTGGGGCCTATCTGCGCGATAGGTCCATATTCTATATGGAACGGGGCGGCGATGAACATCTACTTACATACGGGGTTCCCCAGGGTCGGTCTTAGGACCCCTTCTGTGGAACATCGCGTATGATGCAGTCCTGAGGACCAGTTTGCCCCTTTTAGTGAATGTCTATTGTCCACGTGCTTAGGACATGGTTTCCAGGATGTTCTGTTAGGGTTAGGGCGCCGAGTTAGGGCTGGCCTGTGTCGTCCAAAAGATCAGCAATCTGTGTCCACGGTTTGCACCTCATAAGAGCTGAAGGTTTCCTGTGGAACCACAGGGAAGCCCTGTGGTTCCACAGGAAACGCCCATGCCCCGGAGAAATGAAGGTTGAGGTCGCTTGACACATAAAATACCGCAGTTGTTGGAGATCGAGGAGCATTTCGTGCGGAAGATCCCCCGAGTTTATATGAGGTGGGGGTAACGGTCTCCCTACAGAGGCTATTGCCTAATTTAGGAGGCTGAGGAAGTTCGGCCTCGGTGGAGCGATGCTACGATCCATGGCCCTCTATGGAGCACCAATTTGGACTAAATGCCTATGGGCCTCCCCCAGCAATCGAGCCAAGTTAAATCAATCGTAGCGGGTAGCGGCCACTCGGATCGTATGAGGACACCACACAGCCGATGTGGACACGAAGGTTTATGGACAGTCTCGTTTTATCCATAGGGGTGCGGAACGGAAGACCAGGACGAGATTGAACGCGCTGCTAGTGCCGTTCTACCAAACTTTGAAGCTTGGGTAGGGAGGGAGGTCACGTCACGTACTGTCTGACGCAGATACTCATCGGGCACAGTTGCTTCGGTGAATATCTGAAGATAAGATCGGAGATCGGAGGATACGGCACTAGCCACTACTGTGCAGCTGACTAGGACTCCGCTGAAACAGCTCCGATAAATCGATCTTCACCATTATTGCTCTTAATTTATCTGAAGGTTCTCCAGAGATTGCAGGCTGCGTCGGCCGGCCATTGTATAAGTTTTTATTGTAGGTACCTTTTACAATCATGTTACAATAAAGAGTACCTAAATGTCACCTTACCTATCATTATACGAGAACACAGATCAAATTGTAATTATATGTATCAAACCTCAATAACTTTAGTGGTACACTAAGCTTTATTGATAGCGTGAGTAACCAATTAATTGTAAGTGGGTATTACCCGAACCTTACATGTAAATTTAGATAGTGAAAATATTGAACTACACATATAGGTATATAATTATATCTATGGTACTTAGTATATATTACTTATTTAATACTCATCCTAACCCTTAATGTACGTATATTGCTTGCAATGTATATACGTATTTTGGCTGAGATGATGATGAAATTCAAGAAAAAAATAATTGAAAATGATGTACTTTTTAGTAACTAACTAGATGAACTTATATAAAGATGCTATTTACAACTTGTTTTTGCGGTTTCAATCGTTTGAATAGAAAGTGTTTTCTTTTTCTGAATTAAAGATATTTTCTTTCTATATCTGAGAAAGAACACCTTTTTTTTATGTACAAGCTACCTAAATGACTACTCTGCCTGATGGAAAGCATAAGTAGAATCCAAAAATTGGTGGTCACTATCCTCAATGTGAACGTGGACAGAGCAGCATAGTGACCCACACTAAGACATTACTACCTTCGGTGTAGATCGTCATTTTTAGGAATTACATTACGTCTGAATATTATAAAATATTTATAACATTTCCGTTTATTATGAATGGCTCATAATATATTCGGATCACGATTTAAAAATATCCGAAAATGTTATTACTAATCTCTATAAATAAAAAGAAGGATTAAAAGTGTCACTAAGCAGAAATTTTCTTTAAAATTTTCTGCTTCGTGCCACTTTTAATCATTGATTCATGATCAATCAAAGAATGATTAAAAGGAATTGAGTTCGAGAAAATATATACTTAGTTTTTTTACGCACAGTGTAAAGCTTTTGAATAAACAACTTCAACAACAAATATAAGGCTGTATTTACGCTTTTCTATCATACATGTTGTAAGATACGAGGAACAATCCTGAAGAATTACCACCCACTTAATGTAGAGCACCGTATATCCAATTTTTCTTTATGGGGCTTACATATGTTCCTTAGACAACATGAATTCTAAAGAAAACGATGTCTTAGAGATGTAATGTTGGAGACGACTGTTAAAGCTACTCTGCATGCAATAATAACTCCATCATGAAAGAGCTCTATATACGAGGTTATCGTCAACTGTGTAGCTGCGAATGCTGAAGTTCTTTAAACACACCTCATAAATTGACAATACCCATGGGTTCGTTCCCCAACCCACTGGATCGACCTTATTAAAAGTACGACCAAATTGACTGTAGTAAAATGTGCTCGAAAATACGTAAAATTGTAGAAATGGAGGGATATCGCAAATCGACCCATCATCAGCCACTACCACTCTGGCAAGAGTTTTCGACTAAGAGGAAGTATATATATCCGTGAGATATTCCAGAAGGTATGCACATTTTTCTTGTATAGACTCCATTCATAGCCATCATTTTATGTGTATGAATATGAACGAATTGTTATCTAATAATTTAGATATTTCTATAGAATTTTATAGAATATAAATAAATTGGTAGTACTTATCAATACTTACTATAAAAATAATTAGGTCGCCCTGCAATAATATGTTTTAATGTCAGCTGGGCAAAATAAATCTCACATTAAGACTTCAAATAGGTAGATTATATTGCGGCCGGAGTAGATTTACTACAATACCTCACAATATAAATTCGGCACGCAAACCGTGCATCCGTTTCGCCACATTTAGACTATCAGACCTGATGCTATGAACGCGGCATACTAATGATCGCAATATCACTTCTATCAATAGTCCAAAGTGCTAGGGAGCTCCTAGATTAGTATTTGTTCGTTGGGCGTGATCTTTTTGATAAATGTCATTAAAGATTTAATAAAAACCTATGATTTTGTTTCTAAACTTATGTAATTTTTATCATAGATTTTTTAAAATACTTAAACTGAAAATTGCTTTACAAAATTATAAGTTTTAATTATTCGGTCCTCTTGGGTCTCTTCTTAGAAAAGGTATGTTCAGTAGTGGACTGTTAAAGGCTTTGGATGTATTGTGATTAGGTACATTAAAGCTATGTGTCAGTATCCTATTAACTACTTATATCATTACAAAATACCTATAAGTTTAGCAAACTTGACACTTAGGACTTACTACAATTCTACAAAATGAACCCTTTCGGCTATGGTCTGATCACGGTCAGTCCCTAAATATAAGATTTTAATCTTTTTTTTTATGTAATAGGGGGTTCGTCCCCTATTCGTAGACGTATCGCCTGATGGTAAGCGATTACCGCCGCCCATGGATACCCGCAACACTAAAGTCGTCACAAGTGCGTTACCAGCCTTTTGAGAAGGCGTACGCTCTATTCTTGAAGGGTTGAAGGTCGTATTGGTCCGGGAACACCGCAGACGACAGTTAATTCCATAGTTTTGTTGTGCGAGGGAGAAAGTTTCTAGAAAAGCGCACAGTTTTGGACTGCCAGCCATTTAAATGATGGAGATGAAATTGGGATCAGTCCGAACAGTTCCTCGGAGCACTCCCCATAGTAAATGCGATAGAATATACATAGCGAGGCCATATCTCTACGCAGCGCCAGAGAGTTTCAATTCGCTCTCCGTTGGATGCGGTCCACAGTATTCCAAATGGGACCTAGCAGCAGCATATAAAGCAGAAGGAGGTGGCCCGGATTGAAATACCGTCTCGATCTATTGAGCAACACAAGCTACATCGAGGCCAATTTTGCCTTACCCTCCAAATGGCCATGAAACAGGACTTCACTCGATACGGCGACACCAAGTATTTCAATATTGGCTGAGGCAGACAAGGGAGTATCTTCAAAACAAGGACATACGACCCACGGCAGTTATTTAGCGGTGAACGCGCAAATTTGTGTCTTTGTGGGGTTAAATTGGACTAAATTAAGTCTACCTCAATCTGAGACCTTTTCCAAAGATGTCTCAATTACAGACAAGTTTGTTTCGACTCTCAATTACGTTTTCCCGTGAAACATTAGCGCGGCCGGTATAGAGGGCATCGCCCGTGCTATCATCCGCATAACAAGGAATGCCGCTAATTTGCAAAAAAGTCATTGATTGAAGTCAAGGAGAAGGAACAAAGTAGGCGACAGCACACAACCTGGCGGGACACCAGCATTCACAGACATGAAGTCGGAGCACTCACCGTCGTCTACGACCTTAATGCTTCTATCTGCTTGTGCCCAGTGATGTGTCAGGTATACTAGAAGGTCACCAGCTGATCGACCCTTACGTAAGCTGTACTTGAGCCGTACAGGAGTTGATCATCCACAAAGAAATTGTGATTCTCCAATACTAGCGCAGTTGGTATCCTCCTGAGGTAATAAACTATGTTTCAACTGCGCCATCATAGGGGGGGGGGGGTCGGTGATGCCTCCGGTATCTTCACTCACTCGGTGAAACACAGCGCAAGCGCTGTTTCACACCGGTTTTCAGTGAGGCCGTATGATGACGAAGCGTGGCTCTTCCACGGTGGAACTCTAGCACTATTGATTTGTTAAAGAAACATTAGCGCGGCCGGTATAGAGGGCATCGCCCGTGCTATCATCCGCATAACAAGGAATGCCGCTAATTTGCAAAAAAGTCATTGATTGAAGTCAAGGAGGAGGAACAAAGTAGGCGACAGCACACAACCTGGCGGGACACCAGCATTCACAGACATAAAGTCGGAGCACTCACCGTCGTCTACGACCTTAATGCTTCTATCTGCCTGTGCCCAGTGATGTGTCAGGTATACTAGAAGGTCACCAGCTGATCGACCCTTACGTAAGCTGTACTTGAGCCGTACAGGAGTTGATCATCCACAAAGAAATTGTGATTCTCCAATACTAGCGCAGTTGGTATCCTCCTGAGGTAATAAACTATGTTTCAACTGCGCCATCATAGGGGGGGGGGGGTCGGTGATGCCTCCGGTATCTTCACTCACTCGGTGAAACACAGCGCAAGCGCTGTTTCACACCGGTTTTCAGTGAGGCCGTATGATGACGAAGCGTGGCTCTTCCACGGTGGAACTCTAGCACTATTGATTTGTTAAAGAAACATTAGCGCGGCCGGTATAGAGGGCATCGCCCGTGCTATCATCCGCATAACAAGGAATGCCGCTAATTTGCAAAAAAGTCATTGATTGAAGTCAAGGAGGAGGAACAAAGTAGGCGACAGCACACAACCTGGCGGGACACCAGCATTCACAGACATGAAGTCGGAGCACTCACCGTCGTCTACGACCTTAATGCTTCTATCTGCCTGTGCCCAGTGATGTGTCAGGTATACTAGAAGGTCACAGCTGATCGACCCTTACGTAAGCTGTACTTGAGCCGTACAGGAGTTGATCATCCACAAAGAAATTGTGATTCTCCAATACTAGCGCAGTTGGTATCCTCCTGAGGTAATAAACTATGTTTCAACTGCGCCATCATAGGGGGGGGAGGTCTGTGATGCCTCCGGTATCTTCACTCACTCGGTGAAACACAGCGCAAGCGCTGTTTCACACCGGTTTTCAGTGAGGCCGTATGATGACGAAGCGTGGCTCTTCCACGGTGGAACTCTAGCACTATTGATTTGTTAAACTAGCCTAATGTCTGATTAAGTAGTATGTTGTTTTGTCCACTTACCTGCTCTATCATCGACCTTGAATACCACTTAGCGTAGTACTTGTCGAGATCTAAACTATTTTGTTTTGTTGAAAAGTTTCTATGGCAACGTTATAGCTTTGTTATCAAATACTGTTTACCACCTTGACCGAAAAGAATACAAATATAACGGAGTTCCTTTTTTATATACTTAGAAAATTCTGCACCTACTTTTTTTTATAAGAAAGAAAAAGTAAAGCGTTTTTACTTAGTATTCATTCATCTATTATACTTCAGCACCTGAATGTACATAACTAATACAGTTTAGACTTTAAAAAATACAGTTTAGACTTAAAAAAATAATAAAACTCCCGCATTAGGAATAATAATAATATAGGTATGTGCCCGACCCAGTTCTCGAGAATGGTCGTGCTACATTATATTGGGATCGATCTGTTATCACAGACAGGACTAATGTTGCCAATAAGCCTGATATTGTGGTGATAGATCGATTAGAGCGCCGCGCAATGATTATCGATATCGCCGTTCCTCATGACGAGAATCTCATGAAAGTCGAAAAAGAAAAACAAATAAAATATTTGGATTTATCTCACGAGATTGTCGACATGTGGATTCGGTGATCATTGTTCCGATAGTCGTATCTGCTCACGGATTGATAGCCAAGAGCCTCGACCAACATCTTAAGAGGCTCACGTTAGGGGGCTGGATCAAGGGTCTGATGCAGAAGGCAGTCCTCCTTGACACGGCTCGAATTGTGAGGAGGTTCCTGTCTCTGGAGCCCTAACCACCGGTTTCTTGGTCCCTGTACCCGAAGTCGGTGTTCTACTATTTTTTTTATTTTTAAATGTATTTGTTTTTATATGTATATTTAAAAATGTAAATAATAAATTTAATAAAGAGAATAATAATATCTTTATTGTACACCAGAAGATTATAAAATGGACTTAAAACTAGGTATGTAGGTACAAGTGGCGGCCTTATTGCTCGTAGGCAATCTCTTACAAGCATATACGTCCTGCATCGCAGGGGACTTTCCAAACATACAAGAAACGGACACAAAGGATACCCAGACTCAGAACAACAATTTGTGGATCACACAAAGTGTTGTCCCATGCAGGATTTGAACCCACAACACTTGGCGGCTATGCAACCACTGGCGGTAAACCACAGGACTACTGTGCAGTAAAATAAAATAAAAATATAACTCAGCTTTTTTGTTTCTCTTTGACGATGATTGATGTGGAATTGGTCTAAGTTGGTTTGATTTGTAAAATATTTTTAAATGTTATGTTTTAATTAATCATCACAGATATAATCAATGAGTTTTAAGATATTTAAAGTATTATTGACTTATAAAGAAATGCTTTCAAGGCTCCTCTCTATAGCCACTTCTCGAATCAATTTTGATATCAGTTGTGATATATAACTTAGAATCAAATAAATGAAAATCTCAGTAATCCCACTTTGTACCTCTCTCAAAAAAAGATTTTATATAATAAAGTCTAAAACAACCTTCACATTCATAAATCTATAAAGGTACTTTTTCAGTCATAACATTCGTTCATTAAAATTTCAATTAATCCACAAAGCAAATCTCTGATGAGGGTCCAACAAATTGAACATTGCTACTGGACCAATTAAAAGTATAAATTAACAATGTTTAAATAAAACTGAAATAAGTAAGTCGAGATAACTCACCTCTTAACGGAACGTTATACCATCGTAAGCGATTCCATCCACCATTATCAACTTTAGTTTAGAAGTATAAACTATTTAGTAACTCAAAACCTAATATAATAAATAAATATTTCGCACATATTACACACAACGCCATCTAGCTTCAAACTAAGCCGAGCTTGAATTATGAAAGCTAGATTGACTGTTAGAAAACTCATATACTGTTATTGTAAATACATACGAGTACATACTATACTTAGAAAACACCCAAACTCCGAAACAAATAACAAAGTAACCTTTGATGATGCCATAAGGCGAAACCGGTCAGGTGTAAACAAAAATAAAATAGTGGAATAAGTACAAGTGATTTAATTCAAAAATGTATTATAACAAGTTCCATCAAGTGCCGACAATCGAGAGTATAAATTCCGAAACAAATATTTGTATATCTTGCAAACATTTGGTCCGACCCAGGAATCGAACCCGAGACCTCAAGCAGAGCAGTAGCATACGCTACTACTACTCCACTGAGGCAGTAATAGCACAAAAAAAGAGTAACTTTAAATTTTTCCAATATTTTAGTAATACTTGGCTCTTTTTAGTGTGAAGTTATATAACGTATAGCTTCCTTGATAAATGATACCTGAGATCACATTTAACGAAACTTTTCAGCTTAATAAAATTGGTATAGATATGAAGGGCAGTTGTAATCGTGCTTCAAAATATGCATATTTATTCAGTGAATTCAGTTTTTAGATCTTTTTACAAAACGCTATTTGAATATAACTATAATATTTGCAACTAAACGAATAACACACAACTACACTAGATTTCATCCACCGAACGAACTACATAGTATATTATAGAAGTGAAAATAAAATCTACCATCTCATTATAAAAAAGTCAGAGTCACTTAGAACATAATAGGGGTTAATAGTTTCAAATTACCGATTTACAATAATCAATTATATTTTAAAACCATAGATATGTTACGTACGTAATAATTTGCGCCGAAATCTGTACCGTGACGGCCGCGGCCGTGCTGTTAAACTGTGCTGTAAAACTGCATGCATTGACAAATTTCACAAATGAACAGTACAAAAGATACGAAGCAGCACGTAAGAGAAAAAGATAGATATTCATTATCATATTACAAATGTATTATTTAATTTTATTACGTACTGTAATTGGATGGATTGGATTCGAGTCTTCACTTTTCGGGCGCTGATAACATATCTGCTTTTTTTATATAATATCATTGATAGTACTCGTAATACATACATTGAATTGACATAAAACCTTCATAGTGCGGAATTTTCAAGTGAAACTTTTTTAAATTGATACCTATGAGGTTCTTATTATTTTTTTAAATGCACAACATTCGATTTTCGATTTTGGACTTTCAATTGTTTTTCATTTAGACAGGAAAGCTGGATACTTCTAAAATCCGAGTAATATTTAAAATATGAGTTCTGACGCGGAACTAACGCGGCAGAAACGGCTCGCAATATCAATGCTGCGCTTGAAGAGGAGACTGCTAATGAAGGAACCGTGCGCTTTTGGTTTAAATGGTTTCGTAATGGAAACTTCGACTTGAAGAACGAACCACGTAGAACCACACTGGTGAACAACGCTGAATTGAATGAGATGGTGGAAGTCATCAAATTTTATAGACACGTATATATGTTTTATATGTTTTCGAAAACTATTCAAGTATTTTCGTCTGATAGGACTCATCTCATCCCCGACTTAAAATACCACTGTGTTACTGATACCTATCACAGTGTTATAAAAAATCTAACATAAATATTATTATGTGTGTAATTAATTACTTATTCAATTACAAACAAAATTGCCTAATATAATTTATACTCTCGATTGTCGGCACTTGATGGAACTTGTTGCAATACATTCTAAAATCAAACTCACTTGTACTTATTCCACTATTTTCATTTTTGTTTACACCTGACCGGTTTCGCCTTATGGCATTCTCAAATGGCCTTATGATTCACATTTACACAATAGTCACATTTCTTAGTTATGACATTTTTATAATTTTCAGGTCCCTGATTAATAATACTATAGAAAAAGTTGAGTGCAAGTTTATTCAACTGCGAAGCTGAAGTTTTGTGTGTTTTCATAATATTTTGAAATTTTTGGTGTTCCGTCTATAATTTTGTTTAAAAATAACAGATTTGTAAAATTGACTTGGAGAAAAGAAAGCGTCGTTAATGCATAAACAGATAAATTTTAAAACAAAAAAAGTTTTTTTCGCACACAGTCTAATTAGGTATAGCTAAGAATTGTTACATAGTGTGTCTAGGCAGGGAATTATCGTTTAATATTTTTTTGGCGTCGGTTTAATTCTTTGATGTAAAAAAACTCATAGTTAAGGACAATGATATTTTAAATAATATCATTGGTTAAGGACTTATTAGTTAGTATTTCACCATACCTTAACAAAATTCAAATCCAAACAAAAATAAATTCAACCATGTACCGTTTTGATGTAACCCTTAAATCATTGTTTTATAAGCAATAGAGTAGTTTGTGTTGCTTAATACGGTTCTATATAGGAAACCTGATCAGTGACGTATAAATCTGCACTAAAAACAAGCCGAAAGCTCCTGACAGTATTAAACGATTGTTTATTTTGCTGATGTTACATTGTTCAGCTAGCGTTTGTGCTTAATATAGCTTGCAAGTAAATAGTAATATTATGAAATAACTGAGCAAATTGTGTATATTTAGATAACATAACATTTGACATTGTATAAATGTGCATGTGATAGAGTAAAAAGTACCAAGTAAAGGCACAGTATATGATATATATAGATAATAAAATTGGTAAAAATGCATTAAAACACTACATACACAAAGAGTTAATTAATAGACTACCTATTTCCTAAAAACAAAAATAAAAAAGTAAACTTCAAATGCCTCCTGGACATGAGAAAAAAAAATTAGTTGAAACAAACTAAAAAATGTATTTAGTACATATGGCAAAAACATATCGCCAATTAAAATTAATAAAAAAAGAATAAATGTTAGCAATCTTCTGTTTTTCTAGTTTTTAATTTATTTATTTTAAATATTTTTTTTCGCTTTCTTTAATTCTACTTCGCATTTTGTGTCCCAATCCTTTAATTTTTAACTTCTTTAGCTTATTTTTATCAATGTGAATAAAAAAAGTAAAAACTAAAACCCAACTACGACAAAAAACGACGCTGAAAAAGTATGAAACAAGTTTCAAAAGCCGTAGTTACACGTTGTTAAAGTGTTATGGTGCGTTTCTATGTAACGTGTGACTACGGCTTTTGAAACTTGTTTCATACTTTTTCAGCGTCGTTGTTTGTCGTAGTTGGGTTTTAGTTTTTACTTTTTTTTATATAAAATGTTTTGGTGCCATTATTAATATATAATATATATTTGAAATGTACAAGTAACGCCCTTTCCAATGATACCAAACACGGCATATTTATCTCAAATTATTTTTTTAATTCATTACTTTATGTCGGCTAAAGGGCGCCACATTAGATTCAGCGACACGTCATATAGCCTATAACCAGCAGACGATCAAGACGCTTCTAACGATACTTCATTTGCCCAGTTCTAATAAGTAGTTGAGGAGCTATGAGGGAACAAATGAACATATATACATACATACATACATAGCCTGTCAAAATCATAACCCTCCTTTGGCTTTGCCGTAGTCGGGTAAAAATACAGGATTATCTTACCATCCTTTTAGTGGATTTTTGTATGTGACGGTACTTCAGATAGTCATACCACGAACTGATGAGAAACAGATACGGTCTTTGCTAAAACTAAGTGTAACAAGAAGTGGTCAAATGCAGAATTAGTCATATAAGGAAATTGACACACACACTAACTAAGAATTAATTAAATTATTTGTAAATGTATGGTTTGACATGTATGTAGGTACGCACGCGTACGTTGAATTCACACAACACCACGTGAGTGACGGCGAATACGACACGAGACGACACTACGAGTATACAATGTAATGCAATTTTGAAATGGTGAGCTCATGATTTATTACTTAATATTATTTTTTCCTTCCTTTATAAAGAAAAATATCTTTTGACAACGACATGAACCGTTAAACCAAACAGTGTCTTGACTAAAACTGCTATATTATTACTGTTGAGTTTTGCACACATGCTTCGACTAATATTAATATGTGAATAGAAAATAACTACTGGTACACTATATCAGAAAAGCCTTCCAAATTCAAGGCCAAAGCAGAAACTGAAGTTTATTATAAACCCACCTCAGTATATAAATCATATATACTATATATATGACTAGCTTTTGCACGCGGCTTCGCTCACGCAGACTTTCATTCCCTGATTTACCTCCTTAGGGGTGAAATTTCAAAAATTCCTTTCTTAGTGCTTACTTACGTAATATAAAGAACCTACATGCAAAATTACAAGATTCTAGGTTCAGCGGTTTGGGCTGTGCGTTGATCTCTGGGTATGTCAGTCAGTCACCTTACTCTTTTATATATATAGATTATAGGCGACAAATTTATTTAGTTCTATAGTCTAGAAAAGGGATAAACACTCCTAGTTTCACTATATTTGACTTTCTCACCAATGTAAATATACGTAGGTATACTGGTATTGAGTTAGAGAGAAAATTAAAACCACTGCGATCAATACAAGTACTTTTCACCTTTTCCTACATTTCATCTATACTACTAATATTAAACCAAATAGTTTAGTTTTGGTTACATATTTTCTTTCTTGAATAGAAGAAAAAACGAGGAGTCGGGTAAACAAAACCGCCACAGCCACTTGTAACAAGAAAAAGAATAGCCACAAATGTGTCCCTTTTTCCCCTTTCTAAGTTTGGGCTTTGGGAACCTCACTTGCTCGATAATAAGCAATGAAATCGTTACTGATGACCTCTGAGGTGAGAAAAGCGTATCGCTCCGGTCGAGCCAGTCTATTTATGCCGAAGCATGGTTCTCCCTAGTTTACATTATAAAAATTATTTAAGCTTCGCTTTAGGTAAAATTGATTTTTAAAATTATATTGGAGAACCAATTTACCAAAATAGGCACAAGAACAAAGTACAGCCTTTAAATTTGACCTTAAATAACAACATTAAAATTTTATAAGAATACAATTCAATAAAATATACGTAGTTTACTCACGTGTGTAATAAGAATCCAAGGATCATTTTGTATTCGATGGCTTTAAAAAACTTAAAGGCTAGATTTCATAACTATACTAAGACCGTGAAGAGTATGGTGCCTTACTTGTCTTAATATGAATAATCGCTTATGAAAATTCTAATTCTAGCAAGTAGGTATGTTGACCTGTTTAATTATAAAAATACTATTTTCATGACTTAAAAATCTGGAGACTTACTCGTTTCTGGCAAGCGATGTATGGAGTAGACTACTGCCTCGTGAACTTCCGGGAGGCTGATCGGAGTGGTTCGTATCCTCTCCTCTTCTGCACTTTTTTCTACACTTTGCAAGTATATGGAGTACATGCTGGCTGTACATCGGATCTGCAAATAAGTATAATGTTTTAAAGACAATTTTCTTTAGCACACTAAGAAAGAAAATGATAATATAACTAACAATTATTAAATAAATGTATATATAAAATAGAGGGGACGTTTAAACAATCTTTCTTAGGACTGACGACTTAAGAAAATAACTGGAATCGACACAGAAGGCGGATTGTAAAAATATTCTGATTTTGACTCTATAGTTTGTTTCTAATATTAAATTCTGTAGAATTTTGCTGACATAATATATGCTACAAATTTTCTAAAGGAGATTCTTCGTTTTGATAAAAATATTCCATTACTGACCTTGTGTAGTTAGGGTCATAGTATGGGCTAATCGGAACTTGTCTATTCCCAATAACAACTAACTTGCTCGCTGCTAATCAAAGGAAAACGCGAACAAACATGGACCTTTTCCTCTTTCACTTTCACTTATTTTTTGGAGCATTTGCTTAATGGAATATGTCAAGAAACTGTTATTCAATCAGTAGAATTGTACTTACCTTAATTTTACCCCTTACAAAGTGATGTTTTTGTACGACGAACTGTATGGTGCTGTAAGCTGTCATAGGACTTGTCACACTCTCTCCGTCTACTCGATGCAAAACATGCTGACTCAGGGCCTATGAAGATAAAATTTACGATTTGTGAAAACCTTGCGTGACGCAACAGATAAGAACAAAAAACTTCCACTTTCCCTAAAACCAATATGGATCGTTATAGACGTTACTTCGTTTACCTACAAAAATGGCGAACTTGAAGGTATCTATCTACTTTTATCTTCTTTTAGTTAATTTTATTGTACACTAGCTGACCTGGCGAACTTCGTACCACCATATTTACATATCTGTCTCAGCTTCCCACAGGCAGTGTACAGTCGCGGACAAAAAAAAAGACTTTTTCCGTTATCTTTTATTTTTTTTCTTTCTAGCAAAAAAAGAATTAATGAAATCGGACTATGTGTTTTTGAATTACAACTAAGTACATATTTTGACTTTCATCCCCTCTCTCCAGGAAACCGTGCTGAATTTCGGGATAAAATGTATCCTATGTCCTACCTCATAGTATGAACTCAAATCATGCCAAGTTTTATTTGAATCCATTCAGTAGTTTCGGCGTGATGCGCGGCCAAGATACAGACAGACAGACAGACAGACAGACAGACGGAGAGACAAAAATGAAAAAAATGACATTTTTGGCTTCAGCATCGATTATAGAGAGCCCTCCAAAAAAAAATTTCAAAATATCTTTAATGTACAGAATTGGACATGATACATTTTTATTGTAAGTATATAGATTGAATACCTTTATCATCAAAAACAAGTAAAACAATTCACATAGATTACACATCACATATCTTTCGTAAGTCTCGTAGACTTTAGCTGACTTTTTAGCACAGAATAAATGTATGTTTACAGGTTTATTTAGTTCAAATTATATATAATAATAGCTGAACCACGCAACTTCGTCTGCGGCTCTTTTCAATGAAATGATACTTGGTTCCTATTGGCCCAGGCTTGATATTCAATATTCTATCTTAGGCTCTTAGGAGTTCATCGAGAGCAACAATGTATCACAAGAATTATTAATAGCCCATTCTTTCTTTCCTTCTTGTAATTTCTTTTTAGCAACCTTTTTACTAATCATCGTAATTCATATTGGAAAACACGTTTGCAATTTGATATAGGAACCCAGACACAGCGAATATATTTTTTTTGCTAAAAGTACACGCATAAAACCTTTTCACTAATGTTTTAAACAATTTATATCAAACACTTTTGCCATTAAATACATTATCCTTTTATTATAATAGGTATTATACCAAATTAACATGTATATGAATACAAAAACGACAGTCAAGAATAAAAATTATTTAAAGAAAATTTATTTTAAAATGGTTTTATAGTTGGTTAACCATTAACCTTATTATTGTTGAGTGAATGAAAACCAAGAACAAAACAAAAAAAAAATGAATACACAATTTAACTAAATCTTTGTCTAATTATGTTTTACCAAAAGAAAACCCTATCATATTTTTCATAATGACTATGATTGTTCTTTTGGTTAAATATTCAGCAGCCACTCATTGTCTAATATTGAAAAAGTATTGAGGTTTATTTAACCTCTAAAGACAACTTTCGATAAATAAGAAACTGAATAATGAAACAGCGTTTCATTCCTTTTCAACAACTAGTTAGTAATTTATTCACGAGCCCATTATGTACTGAAAGCTCAAAGTAAGATTACGCAATAGAACGGCGTCAACACCATTAAACTCAAAGACACTGCTTATTTTTCCTTGCATTGAAGATACTAATGGACTATCTTATTAGAGCTTCTCTACCATTATTATTTCAGCAGTTACATCCCTTTTGACATGAACACGAAAGTTGACAATACAGACGATCAATTTTAATATAAAATCTTTTACTGTGCAAGCAGTAAGGCTTTGGAACAGCTTGGCGGAGACTACCCGAAAAGCTAAAACCTTGTCAGTTTTTAAAAACTTGGTGAAGGAGGAACCTATTTGTCACTATGAATACCCCTGGTTTCATTATATGTAGTATAAATTGTATTGTAGTATGTATATATATACACATATATATGTATGGTGTAGATGTACGTATGCATATTTTATTTATTTATTGTTTTAATAATTAGAATATTCACGTGATAGTAGAATAATATTGATATAATTTAACAGACACATTGTCCTACAAATTGCGTGGTACGTTATCTCGGTCCTACGCTCAAAAGTTTTTTTTCCCTGCTAGCCCTGTTAGTTCCCACAATCGATTTTTTTAAGGTGAAAAGTGGGCCCTCATCAAAATGAAGCCACTCTCGAAGAATTAGCTTGATAGTAATGACTTGTAAAATTTGTTACGGGGAACCCGTACTATGAGCGATAAGACCGCCAATTGTTACGTCTATAACTATGTTACTCATCTTTTGTTATGTTACGTATACAATAAAGGTGTACACAATTGTATTCATCTCTTCTATCATCACATTATTAAATCCATCCCCCAACACGTCCCCTTATCTCCTCCCCCCATCCCCCAAAGGCCGGCAACGCACTTGTGGCGCCTTTGATGTTGCGGGTGTCGATGGGCGGTGGTAATCGCTTACCATCAGGCGATACGTCTGCTCGATTGAAACTATTCTATTAAAAAAACATAGTTCACATTGTAGACAGTTAATACGTTGATTGAATAACTTAGGTTGCAATTAAATCGATAACATTAATTTAAAGAGACTCCCGTAAGTAAGTAAAAATGTATTTACATAATTATTATTAAATATTTATATTCTTAGTATTTTTTATTAAAATTCTCATTTTCTTACGTGCTATTTGGCTTGCTTGGCCAAATTCAATAAATATATTTCCGAGATTGACATTTTGAGAAATTACCATTCAATAACTGTGTGCTTGTGTATATTTAAATGACATTTGTATCTGACAACCCAATTTCAATATTTGAATGATTTTTGCCATGACGATAAAACATCTCTCAAGATTTATAAATAGGTACTTTATTTAATGAACTGATGCATATGTATACAATATATTGTTATTAAATTTGTAAACATATTTTCAGGTGTACGGATTCAGGTTCAGGAAGGATGTAGGATACGTTTAATCCATAAAAAAGTACTGATAAGAGATAGATATATATATAGATATATATCTGAATTTATTGATGAATTTTAGAATCGCTGAACCTTTGCTAGGTAAGAATGGTAAATTAAACAATAATTACAATGTAATTTTAAAAAAATGAACACAAAATTCCAGTGATTCCATTCCAGCATAATCATTTTGTGTCTTACTTTACTAGGACCTTTATTGAAAAGATCTACTTTGTTTTTTTGCCTTGAATGTTAAAATTAATCATCTAGTCTTCCCAATGATATACAATTGCTTTGCTTGGCTCTAAGTTCTAAATATATGTATTTTAGTAGGCTTCTTGTAAAATAAGATCCCTGATTTTGAACAGTTAAGGTAACAGCACGTGCTCCACCTCGTGTCATCTCAGATTTATAATTTCATAGGTCACGTCTATCTTTGCGTATGGCTCTCCTGTAGTAATTCGTGTGACTTAATGATAAGTTCTAATGGTATTTGAGATAATAAACTGTCTAAAAAATGTGTTTACTTTATAGTACAGTTACGATATTTTATGTAACTAATTCCTTGTTACATGTAGCCACTTGTACTGTATCTCCAAAGCCGTAGGAATAAGGTAATACAAATTTCGTGTCAACGTGTCAACCGTTATAGTCATAAATTAGTGTGCTGCCAAAAAACTGAATAGTTATACAACAATTTTTTTTGAATACAGTTATGTAAAATTAACTGGCAATTTTCGGAAGAGTTAAAAAAGTAACTCCAAACTAACAAACTGTATTAAATTTCGTAACAAAAAAAATAACCGAGACCATCAATGCCTAAAAAACACCAGAAAAAAGAAATAACTTTTTAAAGACTGACTTAAAAGCTTTCGTTTTATTTGATAAATTTTGCTTAATTTATACTTATAGGATTTAGAATCAATCAAACTCTAATCTGTGTAATTTAAACTTTTAATAAGCTGTCAATTTGATAGTATCAGTTAAAGGCTTTTGATAATTGATTTATTGTAACTGAATGGAAAGTATGGAATTAATGTATTGTAAACTGTAAAAAATAAATATTCCGGCTTCTTAGATTGATCTTTAATTGTGGGTTTCGTTGGTGTCGAAAGAAGAGAGTTAAAATATGTCAAGGGGTTGCATTGCCCTTTGTTGCAAACTTGATAATTATTTAAACGTATATTGCTTAGATAAACTATTCAGTATTCCATGTACGAGTACCTAAGTGAATATAAGAAATTGCAGCAAAATTTAAAACTAACAAAAGGCTTATTTATTAATTCATTATTTATAAACTGTAAAATAGTATCAAATAAAGATACCGTTCTGCTATTGACTACTTACACCCAAACTTTTAAGATTGTAATAATATGAAATTGTTTGAAAATGCGCCAATAAACTGTCGATTGCCAGATCGATGATCGAAGGTTGTTCAACCTTTTTCTTTTTCTATAAAATTAGGACAATAGAAAAAAAATACGACTGCTGTGGAATACTTACCATAAAATAAAATTAAACCATGTGAGTGATTTTACTCCATAATCGGTGGCTGCGATGTGTGTCTAAAACGTGCCTAACGATAGCGGCCCATCTATCACTGACAGTACAGTAAAAACTGGCTTAAACTGCGTATACTGAATATCAAATACTCGCAAGAACGATGGTTGACGCTCCGAATCACCTTTTTTAGGGATGATACCAAGAATTATAGCAGTATTTACTGCCAAATTATGTTAAAATGGATAGAGCGTTATTATTATTTTTTTCTGGTGTATTTTTTAGGCATTGATGGTCTCAGTTATTTTTTTCTCCCCAAGTAAATATCAAATTCAAATTCCCAAACATCAAAGGTTTTAGCTTTGTAAATTCAATGGTTTATTTTTTTGATGTAAAGGATTTTTATTACTTTTTTAATTTTGCTCGAGTTGCTAAATTAGTTTAAGATATCATTCTTTATAGTGTCGTATGAATGTCGACTTTATTATGTAAATCTTGAATTTATTTAAAATAAACAAGAAATCTATATTTCACCATAGGTTTTACGATCCTAATCTTAACAATAAAATATACCTATCTATTCACTCACGTCGCAATTTCCGTGTATAATTTAGTACCACCCATGTACGGGTGCTCCTAATTAATTTCGAGAATAGCATAGATACCTTAAGCGCAGACCTTAGGTAAGGCCAAATGTCCATAATCTAGAGGGGGTCGAGCTACGTTTCACCCCTTGAGGGAGACACCATGGTTCTAGTACACGAGAGGGCCATCTGTAAAAGGCCTTCAGGGTATCTGGTTTTCCGGCTACAAGTACCCAAGACAGCGTGCAGTTTTGGTCAAGTAGTTTGGTTCGAATCCGGTGGTATTCCTCGGATTACAGTGTGAAGGTACGAAAACAAATTACAAATTATTAAAAATAAAAAACCCGACTGCGTCAATATTTAACAATAGAAACATATAAGTTTTATATATATTCGTAATCACCGTAAATAATTCTTTATTTTGATACCACACTCAATGTATTTTGATAATTCTTTTTTTTGTTTTTAATTACGTTTGGGCGCCAAAAATCCTTTTTTATTTTGAGGTACCCAGTGTCACTCTCACGACTAAGACGAATCTATTGACACCGCTCACACAAAAATACGACAAGCCGTTTAGTTAGGCTCTAGGTCGTGCGAAAGAAATATACATACATACATACACTCGAAAAAAATAACCCCCTTTCGCAGGCGGGTAAAAAAGAACGGAACCTATTGTCGTCAACCAACACAAATCAAAAAACTTAAATTCTACTTCACTAATAATACGCTATCGCTACAACTAATGAAAGAAAACAAATTATCTGTAAATAGCTAGACAATATCAAATTCCGAATCACCCCAAATGTCACTTCGCCACCCTTAGTCTCCCCCTGTCGAATTGACTTCTCACCCGATGCCTCCTCAAATTTCCGTCACCCAAGCATTCCTTCTAATTTCACGAGTTCATCAGAAATATTAAGCAGTCATACCAATCATTAATTATTAAAGAGGATCTTCATCAAAGTGGATGAAATATAATTTTAATTGAAGTTTGCAAGTCATCTTTATAGAACTTTGCTTAATTAAAATTTGTAAATCAATTTCACTTCGGCGTATTAGTTTTATCAAAACCTAAAAGTCTGACGTCTCGAGATGTAAAAATTTAAAGTTAAATATTGGCAATAACTTTTTAACTAAATAATTTAGAAAATTCAACATTGCCAGATATTTACTTAGTAGAAAACATAATTAATCTTTCCCACATCTAAATGATCATGTAAATACCTACTCACTCTAAGAACTCGATAACCTTCACAACCTTTTATACGTAAGAAACTAAAAGTTTAACATGTATTTTAGAAAATTGGACTCACATAGTCTAATTTTCCAAAATACATATTAGGTAGCTCGATGTACTTTTGACAGTTTTATTTGTACAATTTATTTTAACTTAGATTATAATACATTCTATAAGGGCTTACGGCAAGTCGCAACATGTCTATAAGTGTACTTTATACTGAATGCCGTGGTGTTTCTAAACATGAACTTCTAAATACATCAAATTATATGCCATATCGTAACTTACAACACGCGATGTAATAAACTCACTAAATGTACTCAAAATATATGAACGTCTCGTTGGTTTTACTTTACAGTTGATAAATGAAACAATTTAATTTATGTGATCATTGTAGGTGTTAATTAATTTATACCGTCTACTTTCTTGAATTGACATTGTTATACCAGCAAAAAACCATCACTCTTGGATTCTGCTCATCCTTTCCATCAGGCAGTGCAGAGTCGCTTTGGCAGGGCCAAACGTAAAAAAAGTATATTTCTGAAATAAGACAGCATTTATTTCTAACTTATCTTAATCATCTACAAAAATTTTTTTATGAGAATCCGTACAAATACTGCTTAACAACGATATTTTTAAGTTGAACAATACTCTTATGTTCCTGAACCATTGCATACTTCATTTTACATCAGTCATAGCACTCATAGCAAAACGAATAGCTTCGCTATGTGTAAAAATTTTCCTGACATCAAGACAAGTCAGTAAAGAGCATGTCGTATTCTAACTTATTCTAAGAATCCAAGCGATTCTACTCATTTTCTAGAAAACTTCACTCATGCAGGACGGAAATACTTTAGTAGTGCGCGTTGCTTAGGACTATGTATTCTCAATTACTATATTTACAGACATAAAAGAGAATATAGTATTCTACTAAAACTCGTCGTTGAAATTTTTTATATTAGTATTCGAAATTAAGTTCAACAGCAACATTCACTTTTTTTATGATTGCATTATTCGTATCCTTAACAATCCTTAATCAATATAACAGAATGTAGCTGTATCCGCGGTCATTGGGTAGTGTGATAAATAGGAAATTTGAAATCATTGTCCAATAACCGAATTATCTCATACACCTGCGATAGTCGATAATATGATGGCTTAATGTCAGAAAATGCTCAAGCACCCAAAACCAAAGGTAATTCGCTCATTTATTTTATATTTTATTCAAAGCCATCATTAACACTTCAAATGTAGATAAATACTGGCCTAAATTTCTAATCTTCATTCATTAATGTTTAATTTACAAAATACAAAATGAAGTCGCTTTCCTTTATAATGCGATTAGATCTTTTAAACTACCCTACGGATTTTAATGTGGTTTTCATTAATAACAAGAATGATTCAAGAGGAAGATTTGTATGTATAATAAGAATAAATTAAATTAAAAAGCTTTTTAAAAACAAGCTTTTACTGTAATACCTCGAAACGAATCAAACGAGTCCAAACTCGATGATGATGTTTCTTTACAGAGTTCCTATGGCCACCTTCCAGCTCCAGCATCAGATCAGCTCCATGTCATTATAATATTGTAAAGTTACGCTGTATACATATGCTTGCAAAATTTCAGCAAAATCGGTTATAGATATCTGCTTCAAAATTGAGTTGCAAGATTCCACCCGAACATACAAGCATACATACATACATTGCAAGTTAATAAAAATTGTATTATATTGTAGTTGTAATATATTGCTACCCTCGTGAAGCCGTAAACGATTATTTACTTTGTCAAAATATTGTTTTAAAAGAATGATAACAGTGTCATGACCTATTCTACGCTATTACATATTATCACATCTCATAAAAAACTAAATAGTTCCGTGCTGCCTTACAAATTTGTCGCATTCCTTAATTTTGCGGGAACATCCCTTTCATATATTATAATGAGGGTTAAAATAATTACATGACTTTGATCATAATTTAACTCTAAATTGGCTATTTGATTTAACTACAGAATTTGAATCTCGGTCAAAAGTGTGATGGCAAAATAATGTTTTACAAAGTTGTTACATTATGTCTGATGACGTCACTTTCAGAAAAAGATAACTAATGATTTGATAATAAACTCGACTTTAAAAATTCATAGTCAGAGAAGATAGTTTTTGTTAAATGATCAAAGGCAACTTCTTAGTGTCAGTTCATATCATTACTTTACTCTGTTTGTAAGCAGTAATAAAAGTGCAGTAATACTTGGCTGAAATTCCTGAATTTCAGATTCTGCTATAAGTTACTATAAGCATGTTAAATTAAAATTTTTTGTTACTTTATAGGTTGAGCTGGGCTTCAGATTGAGATGCATTTTGCTTTTGAAACCACGTTTAGTACATTACCGATGTGTGCGTAGATACTTGCCTCGAATGGATCATCGCTAAGGCTCTTATTGTGAAGCTAAGTTTCATTGTTTTAAGAATAGGGGGCAAATATATGATGTACTTCATTTGATTTGAATTTTTTTTGATAGCTAGTATTTTGTACGACACAGTTTTCATATGAATCCGAATGTAGGGAGATAAATATAGTTCTATCAAATAGGTCATAAGATTGAGTGCCGTGTTATATGTATATAAGTATAGTGTATAATTATTATATGTAAGTACCGACTAATAGTAAAAGAAAATTAGGTTCAAGAACACTACACTGTTATAGATCTTTTTTTTTTTTTTAATATTTCGGACATCTAACACACAACGCTATCTAGACCCAAGCTAAGCAGAGCTTATGTTACGGGTACTAAACAACTGATATAAATACATATAAATATTTTTTTGAAAATACATTCATATTATACATAGAAAACACCCAAACTCCAAAACAAATATTTGTAGGTCATACAAACATTTGGTCCGACCCGGGAATCGAACCCGAGACCTCAAGCACAGCAGTCGCATACGCTACCACTGCGCCACCGAGGCAGTTTCTTATTTGCGCAGCAATTCGGTTTGCAATATAATAAAAATAAATCTAAAATGCTTAAAACTCCTGTTTAACCATGTTTGTGGTTTCATTAAACAACAGTGAGTCAACTCAGGTCGGATGATATTAAGGTTTTTGGTGTTTAGGTATAACTTTTATACTTTACGTGAAAGTTAATTAATAGTTACCACAATGTTATAAAAGTGAGCACAGCTTTTGAGTTGATATCTCTTTTAGACTTTTGTTGGTAACTGTTTTATCACAAACTAGCTTTTGCACGCGGTTCCACCCGTGTTTGTCGGTTTTTGCAGCAAAGAGTAGCCTATGTCCTTCCTCAAGAATCAAAGTATCTCTATGCCAAATTTCATTGAAATCAGTGCAGCGGTTTGGTCGTGAAAGCAGGATAGACAGACAGAGTTACTTTCGCATTTAAAATATAAGTATGGATTGTAAAGTGTTCATAATAACTGATACTACTACATTTCCATACAAAATGCTTACATTATCTTGTAACAATTCAATTATTCTATCTCTGTCTAAATAAGGAATAGGTATTTTGTAATGGTGTAATACAAGTATCATGAAATGTATTTTAGTACTAATTTCAATGAATTCGATACCTTTTCGTCGGCAATAAAACAAGTTTATAGCCCTTCCTAATGGGCAATACCACCTGCGACTTTAACATCTATTTTATCGACACCCGTTCTTTGCAGTAGCTCCTATATTAGAAGAGGATAATTCACGAAACTTTGAGTAAAAAAGGTGGTACCCATGTGAAAAAAGGATAATGCCAAGCATGAATGAGACTTTAACACGACCTTGCGAAGGGTTATAGTTGTATTTATATGGTATTAATTAATGCTATTTTTAAAAGAATTATACAGTTACTTTTAGTAAATAGGTCAAAGTTAGCAAAGTTCTAAAAACAGGATATGTAATAATAATCAAAAATAAAAAATTAAAAACCCCCTACGCAGGTCGAAGTTATTAATTTGACTGCACGTTTGGCTTAGTGGTTTAACGATCACCTCGCCGTTTCCTACTTAGCTAAGTGTCGTGGGTTCAAATCCCACGTAGGACAACACTTTGTGTGATCCACAAATTGTTGTTCTGAGTCTGGGTGTTCTTTGTGTCCGTTTCATGTATGTTTGTAAAGTCCCCCGCGACACATGATTTATTCCTAGTGCGGGAGATGTCTTTAAAAGAAAAAGAACAAAATTATCGTCATTTAACGATTATACTAGCACGCGTGAAACACTTAATCGAGTAATCATACGCGAAAAATGCCTTACATCGTTTTGGAAAAGAGCTGATACGATTTATACACTGTTGGACCGATATTAACCAAACAGAACCAGGTCTTAGCGTGATGATATACAGCCTATAGCCTTCCTCGACAAATGGGCTATCTAACACTGAAAGAATTTTAAAAATCGGACCAGTGGTTCCTGAGATTTGCGCGTTCAAACAAACAAAAAAGTATAGATTTGTCTTAGTAAAAGTATCTAAAAATATGTTGGTAATAACCTCAAATGAAATGTTACTCTTAGACATGATATCAAATCTAATAAATTATGTATTATTCAAGGCTAATGGTACGTTACACGAATAAAAATATTCGGAGAGAGAGACGTTTGCAATAAATATATTGAAAACTTCGCAGATGGCTATTTTAAAATAAACTATAAATATAGAAACTAATTTAAATTGACGTGTATCACTATAATCGATTCTTTTGTCCTCATTTAGAATGGATAGGTCGAATAAATGTAGCGGTAGTCATTTAAAGTTCTTCAACTTCGATATCGAAAACCAGAATGAAACGATACTTAGCTTCGAACAATATTTCCCTTCGAATCAAATGGACATTATTCCCTGAATTTAAATGTTGTTTTATCTTTTATTTTTGTTTTCTATAAAACTTCTTTATTTTGAAGGTTAGCCGTTATTGGCTTAGCAAAGACTCAGGTCCATCTCAAGGCATTAATAGACTCGGACGTACACTTATATGTATCGTGTTTGTCTTTCCTCACTTTCAGTTATAGGTCTCGACTTTATCTGAAAGGTCAATTTTGTATTTAATTACAAATTGAAATGAAACTCTGTCATTTCATTGTCATTGAAATCTTGTTACGTCACATCATCAACCAACCTCTATGCCGAATGAATAGCGAAATCCACAAATATAGAATCGCTCCGTATATGCATTTTCATTATGTGTAGGTAGGTAATACATTTAGAAAAAACTTTATGATCGGTTCAGTAACCAGGGCGTGTTTTTTGTTTTTACATTGCCTTTTTTACGATCGAGAGGCAAACAAGTACGAGCACCAGACAGTAAGTGAGTTACATGGCCACGGACTCCTGCAATTCAAGGGATACGAGCAGGTTTTTTTGTGTTATAATGGGTGATTACAAGAAGACACATGTACTTTACCAGCCTTTGTGTGCCCCCCTAGCCCCAAATTATGGGTTTCTCCTCCGCTAATCACACTGATACGGGAAAAGCAATAAAACTTAATAAAAATCTTAGTAATCTAACTAACTATTAATCGGTAGTAGAGCCACGCTGATTTCAGCACGAACGGGCCGGCTCGACCGGGGCGGTACTACCCTCGCACAGAAGATCAACGTAAAGTGACAGCGTTCGTGCTGTCGTGTTTCGTTGGTAAGTGCGAGACCGGAGGCCTAATGATGCAGAAGCATCACTAAGCCACCATGCTGCATTGTTACATTGTTTGCATTCGCAATGAGTATGGTGACCACCACTCTTGGATTCTGCTTATGCTTTCCATCAGGCAGAGTAGATTCATTTTGGCAGGCCCATATATAAAAAAAAACCATGATTTTTATTATTATAAGCTTTACACAATATAAAACAAAGTCATTGCCGCTGTCTGCCTCTGCAACTGCCTCATTAGTCTAGCGATTGGCGTATGCGATTGCCGATCAAGCGTTCTCGGATTCGAATCCCGGATCGGGGCAAAAGTGTTATTGAGTTTTTCTGAATAGAAATGCTTAATAACAGTTCGGAGTTTGGAAGTTGGGCTAGGAGAACATCATTATAGTAGAAAAAATCTGTCAATTTTATTTCCTTGGGAAGTCAGGCCAAGTCGCTAATACTTTTAAAAAGTATATAAAACTTGCGAATATTTGGGGGGCCCATAATACTTTTATTCGTATAAATTAAAATATTCCCTAAAGTAAAAAAAAAAAAGTGTCTTTTTTATGGATTACACTTTTTATTTTTTAGTTGTTTACGAACCTTCATGAACTTGTCAGAGCTAAATTAAAGTATATGAGGTGAGTTTTATCCAGAAAACAAATTACTGATCTTGACGGACTATAGTGATTGAATGTAGTTTTGTCAATCCATTCAGTTAGTTGATGAGATAATAAACTATACAAATTTAACTGTGTCTGACTGGAACTCTTTAAAAGTAAATATTAGGTATAATACCATAAGAAAAAAATAAAATAAATAGAAAGATACTCGCAGCATCAACCCAACATTAAACATTTATCTAGGATCTTTGTTGTGTAGAGCACTGACCATAAACGCGGGAAAAGGCTAATTTTGTCTACATTTATAACTATATATACATAGACTGATGCCTATGGAATAGAGTTACGAGTATATACCTACTGTAAATATATTAAATATTTTGCACATACAACATACTTGAAGTTTCGAAAGGTTTTATTAAGTATGAAGGGCTGAATTAAGAAACAAAAATCGACACAATTAATGTTTTTCATTTAACAATTAACTGTCGATTGTTTCCACTAAGCCTAGCATGAACTCTGGTTTTGGAATATAAAAGGAACAACAAACGGTAGGTAACACACTAGTCACTTTAGTGATAGACTAGGTTATAAACCCTTCCTATCTATAAACTATACTACCTTTCCGCTCAGTCAAATTTTACGACAGACGCGGCTCAATAAGCAGCTGACATATTTTATCCTTTTTTTGCTCAAAAAGTATTGGGTTGAAATTTGTTCCAAATACTGAAGCGACGAACAAATAGTGGCAAGACTGTCTCTTTGCCAATAAAGACAGACAATCAATGGACTCCTTCAAGTTGCTCTGGTCAACCGATGTCTTTAAGACGTTTAAATCCAAAGTAGGTGTTATACTTTTTGGCAGAAAATTGGATGACGTTGTTCTACTTTCTTTCATCTCTAATATTTAACTGGGAAACGCCAATTATTTTTTACGTAGAAAATAACATTATTTACAAAAGATTTTACAGTTTTGTTACCCAATTTAAATGTTAGGATTTAATACAAAATTATTCCGGTACAAAATTGTTGCTATGTATCCGTGGAAGAGTCAAACTTCCAAGCATATTTAGTTAGTCTGGTCTTGAGAAAAACCAGCGTAAAGCAATTCTTTTATTGCTTCTCATCGCGTGAATGAAGCAAACGAAGTCCAAACATCACTGCAGCAACTCATTAATGACTTGAGATGTCCCATAGGCAGTTTAGGGGAACTAAAAACTATAAGATAATTCTTAACATAAAAATAAATTGATTAAAGATAAATAAATGATAATTGTGTAAGGCGATCGATATCAATTGGTATACTAGTTTCATAATAAAACGTAGTTAGTCTTACAACGTATTCCACGCTTTTACCAAAATGTTATCACTTTTCTCGTCAATTGTTTTGCATTTTTTTCATTAACACTTTATTCCATTACTAGCTTTTACACGCGGCTCCACCCGCTTCTTTGTCAGTTCTCGCGATAAAGACTAGCCTCTATGTCCTTTCTGAAAAATCGGTTTAACTGTGAAAGTGTAAAAGATAGACAGACAGAGTTATTTTTGAATTTATAGTATTAGAATGGAAGTATGGATTTAGATCGATTAACTACAAAACCATATTTTTCAATTTTTTTTTATAGACATTATTCTTTTATATTATTATCGGTTCTTGACAAGTGTCCAGCAATTCAAAATAATCTGACATTATGAAATGGGTAAAATTGACTTCAAAGATTGCGTCAGATATATATAGATAAAGCTTATAAAAGCTTGTATACAACAGCCGTATGTACATACATATGTAGACGCCACGTCCATTTGCTTTCATAAAAGGGATACTTCTTTTTTATATTTTCACCAGCAAAATTCTTGGGTAAGAGACGTTAATCTGTTGCAGAAAATCTCCAAGGTATAAGCTAGATGAGTGACAAAGTAAGAAGGTAGAAATAACAAATAACGGGTTGTCTGAGACGAAATTATGTTGTCTTTTGGCTGTACAAATTTTAATTAAAGCAACAGATTCAGTATAAAAAGACTCGTCAGACAGGAAATTAATGCAATGACTGTTTTGTACTGTATCATGTTTTTAATCTTTCTTTAAACAATTTAACCGAATTTCCAAAATGTTGTTTTAGTTTTATTAATCCACAAAAAAAAATACAGAACTTTTATTCAGTCGATAAATGTCAGAAAAACGTATTTCAATTTTACATTAGCACTCCTTGGTCCTTATTTAACAGATGGTAGTAGTAGGCTGATGGTAATTATGATTTTCGAAGTACGTGCGTGATTTGACGAAAACGCTGGACACAATGGACGCCATACTGCTCTGCGGTCATGGTGTCAGTCAGCTGTGCAAAGAAGTACTCTGATAGTTTGTATGATATTGTTTACATTTTAAAAGTTAGTATTTTTTATTGATATTACTACTATTTCATTATGTAAGGGATGGATATACCATTTTGTTGAATATTTCATTCGGTTGTTCAACATTAAATGCAGCATTTTAATGTGTTTTACTATTTCATGTTATTTTTTTTTGTCATCATCATTAACAACCTTTAATGGATCATAAGGCTCTCTTTATTTTAGTACATTTCTTATAATTTGACTAAACCATGGTATAATAATATACTACGCCAGGTATGGCATTCTGACGGACGACATGACGTCATCATCGCTGTCGCTGGTTGGTTTATTTCGTTTTATGTTGCTATTCGCAGGTTCTGATTGGTTAATTTCGTGTCATGTTGCTATCACGTGGTAACTGGATAGTGACGTCACCTTGGGGAGCTTTCAGAATGCGAGACCTTGTTTTCTTAGACCATGGAATAAACTAAACGGTTCATAACTCATTCTTCTACTGATGGTCACATGCACGACTACATCATTTCGAAGACTCATTTCTTTTTTTAGCTTCACATTTTTAAAACATTCATAATATTTATTAATATACCTCCAACACATAGACAGGAAACCTTTAATCGAAGTATCCAATAATACTTACTTACAGTACAAGTATAATAAGATGACTTGGTACGTAATGAAAAATACCTTTACAAAATACATTTAACATTAAATCTTTGACCCGTACCTCGTGCCTACTTTGTACATTAAAAGGCTTTGATAAATGGGCTATTCGCTCTGGCAAGAGACAGTAAAAAGGGCCAATATTTTGTGTCAGTGGATTTTATTTTGCTATCGTAATTGTTGTTTGAGCTCGTTATTGTGCTTGGCAATTGCCACACCGCGAGGCAGTAAATCTTTAAATACTGTTTTGGCCAGTTATTTATTTCTTAGAATTATAATCTTATAGAAAATTTTATTTATTTTATTATTAATTAATGTGATATTATTTTAATTATATTATAACCATCAAGCTTGGCATTAAATATTAAATTTAACAGAAATCAATTGAATACAATAAAATGGTTTGGATACTGTGTAAAACTACGTCGCCTCCAGTTTTCTTTATTTTTTGTTGTAAGTTTGTAGTTTTGAGATTTTTCTAGGTCAGCGGGATGTACCTACCTTATATTCCTTTGGGTACTCGATACCTTCACGTGTTTCCGAAATAAAGGGTTTTAACAGACAGACGGACAACAAAGTGATCCTATAAGGGTATCGTTTTTTCCTTTTGAGGTACGGAAAGTTAAAAAAAGACTACTTAATAATAACTTTGATTATTCGTACATTTCAACGATTATTGGTATAAAAGTGAATTCGAAAAGTCACAACACTATGGTAAAGGACCTGAGAATGTGTCTTTGAAATAAGGTCTGAAAAAAAAATTGTTTGTGCATGTAGGTATTGGCTTTTTGTACGTACTTTGTTTCAAGGATTTACATTGAAATTTATTTATTAAAAATTGCACATCTTGTGATAAAAATATAATAGCTTATGAAGCTATTATATTTTTCCATGGTTTTACGGAAAAGGTTATTGAGATTTTGTGAGACACCTCTACAGAGTTATTTCGTGTTGAAAAGTATGAAACAACACAAAGTTCATTTTTTAAATATTAGATGTATGAAATAACGTTATAAATAATTACTATTTTAACATCTAATAAACATTATCGATAGTAGGTAACACTGTGTTTAAACAGCCATACAAACATTACTCGACTGCACGGTGTGCCTAGTGGTTTAAAGCGGTCGCCACGCTGCTTTCCAATTCGCTGTGTGTTCAAATCCCACATGAGACAACACTTTGTATGTTCCAGAAATTGTTGTTCTGAGTCTGGGTATTCCTTGTGTCCATTTCACGTATGTTTGTAAACACACACAGGATGTAGATATATTCCTAATGCGGGAGTTGTCTTATTAAAAAAAAAACTTTTTCATCCCCCCAATGCGGAAAGAGTATTATTTTTGGCATTAGTGCTAGCGATATCTGAGTGCAAAAACTGTTTTTATCCGCTAGAGGATAAAGTTTTAGAACATAGTGTGCACTAAGTTTGTAAATTCAAAACATCATTAAACCTATTTACTTGTAACTCCATGGTGCCGAATTTATCATACAACCTTTTTTAATTTGTTAAAAACTCAGACTCAGAACCTTTTTGGTGTACTTTTTTAGTCATTTCCTCGCTGAGGTAGGATGAAAAGTTACGTGTTGCACTCGAGTGCAAAGATTTTGCACCTCGTACTCTTGATTCCCTCGCTAATGCTCAAGATTCTATCTTTTTTCTTTTTAAATTTTAGAATCTTTCGCTTGCTCGGTCATCAAAATTGAGCACGCGGTTAAAAAGTAACTTGTAGCACTCTTGTATAACAACTTCCTATTATAAAGCCAGCAATGTCAATTTCAATGCCGGCTTCATGTTTTTTCTACAAAAGTGATTCAGTGAAGTAAGAGATAGTGGATATTCGTTAATATCAAATGCACCCCTTTTGGATTTTTTACCGAGCATATCGTACTGACTTTAGTTTTAATTAGTTTCTACGTCTCTCCACATCAAGTAAAAGAAAAATCTAACAGAGAAATATCAAAAAATGACCCAGCCATGATAGAGTTTCGTTCTGAGCACATGCAATTAAAAACTTCATTCTTATCCCTTTGATCTAAAACTTTGTAGTATTACGATTAGCTGCTAACTAAAAAGCTGACTATAACATTTGTGCGCAGGGCCACTTGCCTTATTGTATAGTGCCTATTATATTCACATCACTTAAACATTCTTAAGAACACACAGAAGTCTTGAAGCTCAAAACGACCATTTATTGTTTAGTTACAATTTTTAAGTAATTTAGTATTAGATTAGAGATTAATGTATAGTGCAAAACCTAATAAATAACTTTGGAATTTAAATTTATGAAAGTGGTGATTCTTGCATAAACGAAACTGTAATAAAAAAAGTTAAATTCTTTATGCGGTTTCTGGTAGAGGTTTCAATGAGATTCATCATGTGGTACAAGAATATAAACACTTATATAAGATAACTTTGTGGTATTGAATATATATTTCCTATTGTTATTGAATATTTAATATAAATAGCTATACTCGTAATACTAGATCGATGGTGTAATTGTAACTATAACGCCACTCATCTAGTATTACAGATAACAAGTGATCAACACACAAATCACAATACATATTTTAAACGTAAATAAAATGCACAACACCAAGTAATCGAATCTGTTTCTCCGTAGATGAACTGTAAAGGTAGCGGTTCGCGCTGTGATAGAGACAAGCGACCGAGACAAGAGACCGCGATCGGAGACCGCGATCATCACTTGATCATAGGCAATGTATAAGCGAGCGAGACCGAGACAGGAGACAGAGTACAGTACATACAGAAGAGACCGAGAGACTTGACGTGGTCTCCCGTGTCGGTCGCTTGTCTCTGTCGCGGCGCGAACCGCTACCTTTACTGTTTTAAAGTGAGGTGTATAAAAACTACTTACCGCGTCATTATTGATGAAGAAGGATAAATTGGCTGCAGGCACTGAGTGGCGGCTAATGCATTCTACTTTAAGCTTCATGCCTGGTCTGTACCTTCGCTTTAGTCCGTGCACTATTGGGGGAGTCTTTGGGAGAACTAAAACAAAGTAATCTTGTTAGCTTCATATTCTATTATAAACATAACAGTTTAGTAAAACAAATATAATATTACATGTATAATTTTAAGTTATAGAGAGATATTATTATAATTTAAATTTATAGAGAAAATTCGCCTTCGTATCTTCTTACGTATTTTAAACAATAAAAAAGTTTTAGTTAAGTTACCTTATATCAAAATACATATAAATAAACCATATTAATTTATAATGATTCAAATTACCAATAGCTTTACAGAAAAAGTGGTCATAACTACTTTAATGAAATCTACGCTACTAGGCAGAATCGATTTGAACTTGGAGAAGGACATAGGCTACTTTTTGTCGCGATAACCGACACACACGCGGGCGGAGCGGCGGGCAAAAGATATAAATTTATCGTGGGAGAGCCACGCTTCGGCATGCATGGGCCGGTCCAGAGTGATACCACGGCCTCACAGAAAACCGGTGTGAAATAGCGCTTGCGCTGTGTTTCACCGAGTGAGTGAGAATACCGAAGGCCCATACCCCTACCCCTCCCCGCATCTCCTTCCCTGTGACGCCTCTGGTGTTGCGGGTGTCCATGGGCCGCGGTAATCGCTTACCATCAGGCAATACATCGGCTCGTTTGCCCCTATTCTATAAAAAAAATGAACTAGAATATGAAAAAGATATAAATATATTTGTTAAGAATATGTATAAAAATGGAAAAACTACAATAAAAAATGTCTGATGTCGAGGACTTTCTCCGATTTTCAGCTATTCGTCCTAAAATATACGGCGTTAGACTGCGGACTGCAGACGGCGAATGTAAAGTATTTTTGTGATTGTAAATAGATTTCATTTTGAAAATACCTCACAGCTTTAGAATAAGTTACACAAAATTGTTGTGGTAGTAAAATGAATTTGTGATTAATCAAAGAAGTTCTAACCTAACTCTATT
This sequence comes from Diaphora mendica, assembly GCA_949125395.1. Lineage (NCBI taxonomy): Eukaryota > Metazoa > Arthropoda > Insecta > Lepidoptera > Erebidae > Diaphora > Diaphora mendica. The sequence continues at coordinate 7,650,164 of OX421319.1, forward strand.
GCCATAGAACAGCCTACTGTAAGACCGACAAATCGGGGACAGTTGACAATTTGACGGGCGATAGATTGTGATTTAACGGTTTTACTTCGATACATTATAATCTAAAGAAAAATAGTACGTTAAATTGTAAGCAGTACGTCACAGTTGACAATCTTTCGACATTTTACAATCTCGCTATGTAGATTATATTCTAACAGTGTTTACAATTTTACGGTGACATATATACAAATATACTCTAGTATAATAGGGTTAAAAATTGTGTGCAGGTATTCAAGCAGAGTACTGCGATCCTCATCCATCTGAAACATTCTCCTCACGACGCAAATATATTCGAACACATGATAACGTATAGATACGTATGCGAACTACACGTGTAGCTGCGTAACCATGATCGAATACTTACATTCTTCTTTTGCTAAACCATAGCTGAGAAATTATATTTGAGATTAAATATTATGTGCTAGTTTTTTGGTGTTATTCTCAGAATTGTGCGCTGACTTTAAAGCGCATACCCGAAAATCCATACTCCAAATTTAAATACCCTTTCGGGTCGTTTACCCCTAATTTATTTAAAAACGATTGCTAATTACAGTAACAAAAGGCAGTAAAATAATACTTACTGCATAACATCACAAACGAAATTTATAATCTAAAGCAACAGAAAAAAAAAACGATTCACAACGTTTTCAATAATGATATTTGTTTTCAAGGTAAAACAGTAATGAAAAAATATATAAATAGATTGGTAGACATCAACATCATGAACAACCCATAATGTCCCACTGCTGGGCTGGGGTCTCCTCTCAGGAGAGGTTTTTTTTTATTTGAACACTACATCACCCAGTGAACTTCATTTTTGTGTTTCAACTGATGTCAACAAAAAGAAAAAGCCGCTTGTCTGAGCTTGCAATTTACAGTGCGATAAGTAAATCCTGCGTACTTAATTTCGTTAATTCTATTTTTTTTTCATCTGTCGAACAACGAGTCGAATAAGAGTTATTTTTTAAACAAATAATATCATTTATTGGACACAGAAAAACAGACACAGGACTTGAAAACGAGCACATAAATTTTCAATTTTCCATTTAGGATATCCTGTATCTTAGGTAGCAGTGTTCAGTTGTATCATAGATGACCGTACAGTTTATACTGAATATATAATATAATAGTAATAATATAGTCCGGGTTCCCCATAACTAGCCCCACTGCTAGCCCTGTTAGTTCCCACAATCGAATTTTTTTTAAGGTGAAAGATGGGTCCTCATCAAAATGAAGCCACTCACGAAAAATTTGCTTGATAGTAATAACTTGTAAAATTTGTTCTGGGCATCCCGGACTAATGGTACTCTATGTGCTGTATATATAAGTGTGTGTGTGTATGTGTGGTTTGTGTGTTGTGTGATATGCAGTCAATGTAGTCGATATGAGGGTTAAGCTATGTAAGTAAGTAGATCTTACGTCGTTTGATAGTCTATTTGTTCAAGTCAAGTAACCAGTTTCGCTTTAACTTCACGTTAACTTGGTCCCTCAATGTTTACCTTTTATATTTAAGTATGTCGTTATATAGTTTACTGCTTTGATTATGTGATTGACTTCAGATAACGGTAGTTCTACAAGTCACACGAGGAAATTAAGAGGAAGTACCTCTCGCTCGCTCTTTTCATGTCTAGTGGTAATACTCTTCAATGCTTCTTGAGAATCTCAAAATAACAGTTTTCAGATCTATAACACTTTACAGTTTGTATATTGAATTGTAATGTCTAATATATATATATAATAATATTAATTAATTATTATAAAATTCAATAATTATATTCTTTACAATAATATAAAGGTTTATTTTTCGTCATACTTATTGCATGGAAGCTTGAACTTGAAGTATGAAGAAGGCAATGGGTTGTCTCTTTCCTCCGAAACTTTTTACTAGAGATTAGGGTCACTGTAATGTCCGGGACATTACAGTAACCCTAATCTCTAGTAAAAAGTTTCGCGGCATATTACGTGACGCTGGCAGTGTTGGTGTAACTGAGTATATATATTGTGGTTTTGACACTGGACAACTTGATTGCTAACTGATTGAAATCGGCCTTGTTGTGTAAATGTAGTAAACCACGAGATGTAGCCCTGTTTGTTAATATACTACCGTATCAGTGCCACACATCTATCTGCATATTTACATAATAAAGGGATACAATATGGGTACCTATCAGCAATCAACGTCGTACAGTTCCCATTCTATATATATGATTAGTTCCAACCTTCGCGATAACCAGGAAGTTATATACCCCTAGTGAATAAGTGATATATTTCATGCGTGTTTGATTTTTTATCATGACAATAAGTGATAACAAATGTTTCTACTGAATTTAAAGTTAAAGCTCAGGGGAAAACCAGACGTGCAACGGACAAACTAGAATGTGTACGTACAGTTGGTTGGTTTAGATCCCGGTTTTACGAAGGTAAATGTCTGATTCATCTGTGCTTCGTTCTGGTGGCATTATTTCGGCCTACGTCATAAAATTTATTTTATGTTGTACAACTTCAATCTATGTTTCAAGCGACGCTTTTACTTTTTTTTACAGATTCGTGTGGAAAACTTACAATATAGCTCTCTCCTCTCTATCACAAAATAAAATAGTTTTAGCTTGGATAATTGTTTACAAGAAGTCATTAAATGTCATATCAATGTGAAGAACCATTGAAGATTTCAAAAAAAATGAGAGATGTAGAAAGGCGACATCGAAGAGAGCTACTTGCAGGTCTTTGATCAAATGTAGCCAAATATCTGCTACCGAAATTTAACTTATTTGTAACAAATTTTGATTCATCTAGGCACAAATATTTGAATGTCAAATATTTGAATTTACCTCAAAAACTATTTTATAAAAACGACGCCCCGTTTAAATATATGTATTTGGCATTTTCATATGAACATGTGTTACAGTAAAAAAGTGTCTGAAAGTAAAATTAATTTTGGCCATATATATCAGTCGAAGAAGAAAATTTCGAAGTACTATCCGTAAATAATTTTTGAATAGAAGGAGGTTCCGATATTTCAGAGTAAGTTACTGATATATTTATACCTAAACACTTTGATTTTTTAAACACAAGCAGTGTGATTGTGTGGAGTTAGATATATTAATTGCTAGTTATTTATAATAACATGCATTTGTAATCATTTCGTTTTCGGATTATTTATAATTAAACTTTTACCCCTTTGAAGCCTACTTGAATAGTAAGTTTTAATGGTTTTGATTTATTACATTTTGTATGCTTGAGCAATTTAAATATTTTCTCAACATATAGGAATGTTAACTTTATTTTATTGAAAAAATATGGTTTACCAGCGTTTGCCAGCGGCCAAATTTAATTAAAATTTACTTAACAATGAACAAAGCTTAACAGTGAAAGCATAACAGACAGACAGATAGAGTAAGTTTTGTGGTTTTTGAGTTGCATGTGTCCATTGCGGCGGTAGTCACTTGACATCAAGTCTCTCGTTTACCCTTTTTTTGTGTCTTTTTTTATGGAATAGGCGGGCAAACGAGCAGACGTATCACCTGATGGTAAGCGATTACCGCCGCCCATGGACGCCTGCAACACCAGAAGCGTCACAAGTGCGTTGCCGGCCTTTTGGGGATGGGGGGAGTTAGAGGTAGGGGGATTGGGGTATGGGCCTCCGGTATCCTCACTCACTCGGTGAAACACAGCGCAAGCACTATTTCACACCGGTTTTCTGTGAGGCCGTGGTATCACTCCGGTCGAGCCAGCCCATTCATGCCGAAGCGTGGCTCTCCCACGATAAACTGGGTCTGTATGGAAATCCTCGCTTATATGGTTGGCGGTTATGTAGGACACGAACCACCTAAAACTGCACGCCGTACGGGTACTAGTTGCCGGGGAACCAGGTGCAGCCTAGAAAGGAAATCCTTGAAACCCTGACATACCTAGGGCCACCTAGGACTTGTAGACGGCCTCCTCTTGTGTGTTATGATGTTCCCTTTATTCTCCCCATAGGGCTCGCGCATTTCACAGCGCTTGCGTTGTCATCCCGTCTCGTTTACCTACCGGTCACATTTTAAAAAGTTCTAGTCTTAGAACCCAATGTTGTTTATTTGTCATTAAGAATACCACTTGACTCTTGGTCTTGTTCTTACGAACCTTGTTTATAAGTTCCCTTTCAGAAATCTAACATTACTGTAGGATGTTTTGCGTTATGTATGTGGTACCATTTATGAATAACCATAAAAACTTAATGTAACGATTATTTTTTTCTATAAATTATGTATGTATGTTTCTGTATTTTCTGACGAGCATTGGTAATTTTACTAAAAGGTATTTAAGATATCTATTTTCTTACAATTATAATTGTTGATCTCGGCATTAGATTGTTACTTATTTTGCTAAGAATATCATTAAATGTTAGACCTATTAAGACCGATTCTTGTAAGTTTATATGTATTATTTAACCTATAAATATTCAGCTCGTACGCTCTGAACTGTCTGAACCCAGTGCTCATATAAAACAGTGTCACCCTTAACGTTTTTTACTACTCCGTTAGGCTTTTATATTGTGTAGTCTATAAAGTCTCTTGCTCTAAAAGGGTCGATCGGGTCCCCATTTTATAACTGAAAGGTGTTTAAGACTATGAAAAATATGTCTACAGGTAATTTCACGCTTTTTTCTTCTCTGTAGTTTATTGTCATGATAAAAGGATAGCACTGTGCTGTTATAATAACAAAATAAGTGGGTGATTATGGCAATATTTCTTGATTTACGCAAAAGTAATTTAGACTCCATTTTAATAAATGATTTGTTGAAGAAATAATTGTGTGTGCATTGATTCATCACCAGACTATCGCAGTTCACTGCTAGATATATGAGAATTGATTGGCTATATGCATTGTATAGGATTTTTAGTCACTTATACAATATGGTATGCACATAAGTATATAAAGAACCAACCAATATCAAATCTATGAAGAATTTTGTATTGAATAAAAATGATACAAATAAATTGTGCAAAAGAGTGTCATAATTTATATTAATAAATTTGAGAGTCATTCAATATTTTAGCTTGGGATGCAATGCAAGATATTAAGACATCAAAAAGAATTACGTATTCATGATGTAAGTAGAAACTGAGTTCCAGAAATTCAATTCAATGGTGTCAATATATTCATCTTAGTCGTGAGAGTGACACTGGGAACACCAAAATTTTAAAAAAAAATGTTTGCTCTTTTTTGCTCGATATTGATAACGGCAATAGGTAGACGCTTGAAATGTATAGATAATGGTACGGAACCCTTCCTGCGCGAGTCCGACTCGTACTTGGCCGATTTTATTTTTCTAATTTAGTAAATGTGCTACTAGTTACTTCGAAGCACTAGTTCAGCTAAATACATTCACTGACCCGTAGCTAAAGACCAATGTGCAGTATACATAGAGAGCATGTGGCGAAATAAATCTGTTTGACAAATTCGAATGAGACGACTTTGCTGTGGGATACTGCATTTTGTGTCTCTATGACAAAGTAATACCAAGTAAATAAAAATATATTATGTATACCATTGCACAATCTATGTTCTAGCAGAGCTACAAGAAAGTTATTTTATGACATGAGAAAGCAAACGACTGAGCGAGTCATAAAAAATGAGATTTTTTAAATGGGATTAATTCTTTTATACATTGTTTACACAGCACACACAATAGAAGCTCTCAAAAATAATAATTTGCTCCCTGTTTTTGCAACATTTTTTATTGATACTCCTCTCCTTTTAGTCCTAGCAAGATGAAATATAGCCTTCTACGATCACGTCGGGGTCACCACTGTGGAGGAACGGGCGTCATGCCACGTATGGCAGGCGTTGCAACGTATAAATGAAAACATACACACATACTTGTTTAATGTAAATGAATACATGATGGTACTTTGGTACTTATCTAACAATGTTTCCCAATTTATTAAATACGCACTTGTTATTGTATGAGCACCTTGTCGACTATGATAATTATTAATTTATTTGATATTGACCTGATGATTTGCCGTGCGGCCTGAGTACGCAGCTCAACTATGGTTGAATAGGTCGATGGCTGATCTATGCGTCTTACTCTATTTTACATTTATTGTGACATTTATTGATTATTTTATATTTGGACATATTACATCTTTTTAAATTTGACTGTGAGTGAAAGTGCTATTTGGATTTTATTTTCCATAAGTGGACCTCACAATATAACAATACAATGTCACAATATAACAATGTAAAAATCTTGCAGCTTTCAGTAAGAACGGCGCATGATTGGTTAGCTCATGGCTGTGCTCCAAACCTTTTATTTTGTTTTCTTTGGTCGACTTCGTTCTCATTCAAGTCTCTTAGTGAAAAAAATATTGTAAACCGTATTATTATTTTTTAAAAGGAGCAACTTCTTCTTTCTTCAACCAGATTCTTCTCCATGAAGGGTAGGCTGCACTTGGAACTGGCGACTAGAATCACTCGATTTTTTAATATTAAATGTGGACTATTCATAAGTGCCTGTAAAATAAGTGCCTATATGAATAAAATATTTTTGAGTTTGAGTTTGTGCATGTCCCTCCAACACAAAGGGAGGATCCTCCGACCAGGTGAGGTGATCATGCCTGGCGGGCCAACTGCCCAACGATTGATGTTGTGATGTTGTATTTATGTTAATCGGCGCGAGAACTTCTATTGCGCGATTCAGGATTGGTAGATACTCCGTGTTGTGCATTACTTCGTAATTCAGTATATCTTCGGAAGATGGCGCTGTCATATGTTTTGTTGCCGCTGTATGTGGAGGTCGCCACAAATAGACTATCTAACATTGAAAGAAGTTTTCAAATCGGACCAGTACTACCTGAGATTACAAAAATCTAAATAATTATTTATTTAATAGAAGTAATTGCCTATGTTGTATTTTAAAATATTTCTGATGTGGAATGTTGTTAGATGCACATTAAATTCACAAATAGCGGTTATAAGTTAACATTAAAAACAAAAAAAAATGCTCAGGCAAACAGTTAAAACTCTATCAATTAACCAGTAAGTTAAATTTGAGCTGATATCACTTTTATGCCACGTCTATTAAAAGATTCATAGGTCATTAAAACATTTCTGTAGGAATGTAAAATATATTTTCCAGCAGGATGAGTCTATAATTATATAAATCTACTAGCTGACCCGGCGAACTTCGTACCGCCATATTTATATACAATAATAATTATCAATAAATTAAAATTGCGACTATAATTTGAGATTTAAACTATCCTATCTCTCAATTTGGATCGAACTGCACATGCTGTGCAAATTTTATTATAATCGGTTAAGTGGTTTAGGAGTCCATTGAGGACAAACATTGTGACACGAGATTTATATATATTAAGAAGATAAGATATATTCACAAAAAGCCCTTAAAAATTTTGACATATGAAAGCTGTGTACGAGGTTCGCCGTATTTTAGAAGGCGAATGGTGAACTTCAGAATCTAGCGCTTTTTGATGATTGATTAGATCTAATAGAAATGTAAATGTTAAGCAAAATTTTAAATGTTTTAAAGATACGATAAGTTTAAACATATTTTAGAATTTAGCATGAAAACTTAAGAGATATATTCTGCTAAACTGTAAGACAACGCTGACAACGATACTTTGGAATGAATGTTTTTCCATAGTCGTAGAATATTTTTCAAAATAGGCATTTATTGGTACGATCGTAGATTATGTTAGGACTGCAAACGCTAGTATAGTATTGTTACAAAGAAAGAATATTCTAGTACAACGCTCGAGACGAAGCCAAACATCGGTAAATTCTCGTTGATGTCTTGAGGCACAGAATAATGAACCTTAACATCAATATTCATAAAATCGAATATAGATTGATTGTCGTGCGTTTGGCTTATTTAAATTTCGCGGAACGTTATGTTCGAGATGTTTTATCGGTGTTACGTCGTCGCGGAATCGACTAAAACGTACCAGTTGCCGTCGCGTCTAATATGAAAAGGCGAATCGTCAACAGCAGTTCAGTTTGAGCTACAGTGCGATAAATAATGGAGTGATATCAGAGATAAACCTAGCGACCTCGGCGAAAATTAAAGACTGTTATTCTAAGCAATATTCTGATTTTAAGACTGTTTTTAATAAAGTCTCTTTTACACGTCAGGAGGTTTATTTCCCTAATCCATCGAACCCTAACACGTTACAGTTTTTTACTTTTATTTACAGAGCAGATAAAATATTGTAATGTAAAAAATAATATTCATTACTCACCTACAACGTACATATGCGTATGTACTTGTGCTGTTTGGAAAGAAGGTGCATCTGCTGACACTTCACACGTATACCGGCCACCAGCAGTCTGCGTAGCTGCCTCGATTGTGAGTCGTTCAGCGTCACTAGCTTCCCTCTGTAAATCAAACAAAATATCCAAAAATTTTACTCTTGTGAAACAAATTTTGACAAAATTTATAAATGTCGCGCGCAGAGTTAGTGTATTCAATACCACTTCTCTCTAAACAAATAGGCGTACAGATCAACCATCGGTGCCAACTAGATGAATATCACGTCTAAATTGACAGTTTAGCTAAGCGATTTACTTAATTGCCTATTGTAACTCTCAACTTGAATATGGATAAAGGTATTGTATACATAATCAATTTTATATTTACGCAATCACTTGGCCAAGGGCAATTTGCACTCGACGAAAGACAAACTTGATTATTGAAGATAATTGCATGTGTTATTTATGAAGAACCTTTTTATGCTTATTTATTCAAGACGGGAGACGTGACTAGATTAATGAGTAACGTAATATAGGGTGATATTCCTCGATCTTCTTTAATATAGTGTTACGCGATGTCATTTTTGCCTTGTGTTTGATTTCTCCGACATACCTCCTTTAAGATAAAGTTATATATTTATTTATTTTTTTAAAAAGACAACTCCCTCATTAGGAATAAACACCCTGTGTCGCGGGGGACTTTACAGACATCCATGAAACGGACACAATTAACACCCAAACTTAGAACAACAATTTGTGGATCACACAAAGTGTTGTCCCGTGTAGGATTTGAACCCACAACTCTTGGCGAATTGGCAAGCGACGTATAGTACTTATTAGTAGTTACTACGATATAATACTTAAATTGTCATTCAGAGGTAAAAATTCCACAGTGAATTATTTCATTATCTACTTTAGCATGATATTTCACTAGCGTAAAGTATCTTATATACCTCCTTTCGAGTGAGATGCTTAGGTCCAGTAGTGGACTATTAAAAGCTGTCGATGTGTTATGAAGGTAACTTTTTTATCACAAAGTATGATATAACAGCCGAGGTGTATAAAGAAATTAAATCAAAACAAACAACGTGGAATATCTCACTCAGTGAAAGAATTACTTTAAACAGATTTTCTTTGAAGTTGTGTTTTATCACTAGGGTCAACGTCGGCCTAGCTGTACCGTAGCAAGGGATTCCCACGTAAACGTTAATATCCACAGAAATCGTAATGTTTATTATTACGATTCCTGTGTTAGTAATTGATAACTATAATGCTTTCTCTGAGCTATTAGGAAAATTACTTTTTTAAAGTTTTATTAATAACTAGCTTTCACACGTGGCTTCACTCACGCAGACTTTCATCCCCTGATTTACCCTTTTATATATATAGATAGATTAATTGGTAAAGGTAAAAAAAGCATTAGATTAAACAATAATTTATTTTTGATCATAAAGGCAAAATGCTATAAGGCGCTACTTCTAGTCCTACATTATTAACCTTCCTAACACAATTTTTTCTTAGGTTTTAGCTGCCAAAATGACTCTGCTTGATGGAGTAGAATCAAAGAGTGGTGGACACCATCCTCAATGCGAACGCAGTCAATGCGGTATGCTGATCCACACTATGGTGGCCTAGTGAGACGCTTTTTTACTCCCCGCTTAAAGGACCTTGGATCATAGTGGGAGGGAAACACGTGCGCTGGCAGTGAGTACCAGGTTTTGACCGCTCGGCACAGGGAGGGAGAACCGAAATGGATGTATGTCTACCATTCTAAAACGATGACTTTCAAGGCCAGCACATGCTGTCCTGATGAGGAAGGGAGAAGGGGGGACCAAGCCTCTTCGTAACTGCAGAGCCTCAAGGAACTTGGTGGCTTCGGGAATGTTGATGATGCGGACTGCTCGCCGCTGCAATCGAGACATTTTGGACAGAATGATTTTAGTTAAGATTATTTTTTTAATGGATCCCAACTGTTGTAGACAGTATGTTTCACATCAGAATTTATTATTCATTTTATTTTATATATCTGTTGATATAATTACATTATTTTAATGTGTAGTAATTAAATTGATTACTACTCTGTCTTCTGATCTGAACTTGTTTTTTTTTTTTTTTATTTAAATTTATTAGTTATTTTATGCAGTCGACATTTATTTTATATTACACTTTTAAACCGACTTCAAAAAAGGAGGAGGTTCTCAGTTCGACCGTATATATGTTTTTTTTTTATGTGTGTTCGCGGATAACTTCGTCGTTTATGAACCGATTTTAATGATTCTTTTTTAATGGAAAGGAGATATCGCAACAGTGGTACCATGATAAGGACACTAAGATCTGATGATGGCATCTAAAAGAAATCGAGTCGAACCTTGAACGCCTTGAAGTCGGATTTTGTTTTTGTTAAAATTTTTGATAACATTATTAGTTTCGATTATGGTAATTTGTACATAAGTAGCTAAGCTTTGTTGTTTTTGGAGCTATTTGATTTCTTTAACTGACTTCAAAAAAGGAGGAGGTTATCAATTCGACTGTATTTCTTTTTTATGTTTGTTACCTCATAACTTTCAACTGGGAGAACCGATTTTGATAATTCTTTTTTTATTTGAAAGCTGGTGCTTTCCATGTGGTCCCATTTCAATTTGGTCCAGATTGAAGTGTTTTTTTTATGTTAAAATTTGTGAATATTTATATTATGTGGAGTCATAAGTTAAATTAAATTTTGTTTTTATCATTATTCTAGATCTCTGTGGAAATTACAAAGTATGCATATAAGAAAATTCAACTGAATTATTAAGTTTTGTATCCCTCTGATTTTTAACAGTATTTTCATGTAAAATGCCTTAACTTCTTACAGGAAGATTTTATTTTTTGGCAGTTTAAAAGATAGAGGTAATAAAAAATCCCACCAAAAATATTCTCATGTAAAATGTTGCCAAGACTGCATATTGCTTACCCTGTGAAAAAGATATCAGATCTCATGTAGAGCCGAGCTTCTGAATCTACACTCCCTAACTTTACAAACCCTAACTTTACAAACTCTACATCTCAGTAAAAATGTAATGTATGTTTTGATGATCATCGAGTGTCAGTGACAAAATCGGTGTATTTTAGATATCAATAAAATCTAAAGTATTCAAGCTATGTGATTGAAACTTTGTATGTTTCATTAGTCTATTATTGATATCATATCCTGGGAATTCGAACTATTTGGTATATCGGAAACTAAAGTTCGGGTTAAAAAAAACGACGAAGCACTTCGAGAAAAGGTAGGTAGTCCTTGCGCTTCGCTTGGCTCGTCTTGACGGGGCACGCATAATTTTTGACTTACGTATGTTTTTTCTTTAAATAAATATGAGCAATAGTACCTATATAACGAGTGTTTAATAAGAATTCATGATGAACCTATAGTGTGTGAATATTCAGTAGCATAGAAAAAAGAACATTCACCTTATCAGATGACTATTTCAGTTGAGGAAAATACCCTTTGTATCCGAGTAAATGAGACTAATAGCATTCCTGGGGCACGCCCTAGAAACAAAACGAATTAACCAAATGGAATGTACCAGTGTTAAAATGTAATAAATGTACCTTGTATTAGATGAACAATATAATTATTACATTTCTCGACTAAATGTCAATACGATAAAATTAATTCGATTTCAAGTATCCATTAACAGTGAAAACAAGTTGGCTTATTTGGTGATAGGTGAATGATAAAAAAATATATTCATTTCTCTGGTGCAATTATTAAATTAACTATTAATTATTCTAGTATTTTTTTTATTAAATTCATATTTCATCCTCCATATCTTCCGAGCCTTTTCTATTAGTTCGGGGTTAGTTCTTATTCTACTGCAATATGCTTTCACTTCGATTTTTTACGCTAGATGCGTACTACTATCAGACTTCTATAACCCAGGCACCAGGCGATATTAAAGTCCTGTAGATAGACACGGACACTTCATCTTCTCACTTCTTTCTTTCAACCACTACAAATGTTCGTATAGAAACCGGTATCGATGGCTTCACATTCTCTCCGAGGCACGTGGAGGTTTCGACGTGTTAAGAATGTTCACCAAATATAGAATGACCTGACTAGAAATAATATAACTGAAAAGAAATAAACTAAAATAAAAACAGTAAACTGACAAATATAACTAACTAAACTGATTTCACATCAATTTAACTACTTCTAGATCTGTTGGAATAAAATGATACCAGGGCCGTACAGAAAATTTGTCAAAAGCGATTCTTTCATTCCTTTTATTTGAATGGAGAGGGAGGCTAATCTCTGAAACGACTGTACCGATTATGACGATACTCTCACTGGCAGATAGCTGATGATTTAAGAATTTAGGTTCATTTAATTCTAAACTTGCTTCGCCCCGCGGTTATTGTTTTAAAGGTACAAAAACGATCGTCGGTAAAAGCGCGGAGCGCAGCTAGTTATATATGTTATCTTAAAATTTCTAACAAAACACTTTGTTTTGTAAATACCATATTTCCAAATATAATGTAAAGTATGGTAACGTTTATCACACTAATATTATTTAAAAGAAATTATGTTTGTTTGTTACGCTTTCACACGAAAACTTCTTAACCGATCATCATGAAACACGGTACGTTTTCGGTTTTAAAGTTTTCGTTCTGTAAATTTTGACCTTCATAACAAGCGCCGTAGACGGCTGCTTCAGGACAATGCTATGGACAATCTATACTTATAATAAAAATGTAACAGGTCCAATTCTGTACATTACTATTTTTGGATAACTTCTTACAAGAATTTTTTTTATCTCCGAAATGTCAATCCAAACCACTTTCAGGGAGTTTATGGATTCTTATAGGCGCTGTGGTGGAACATACAAACATTTATAGACTGCCAAAAATATTACCCTTCCTTTTGGCTTTTAGGTAGTCGTGTAAAAATAAATTAAATTAAAAAACTTTTTAAAAACAAGCTTTTACTGGAATGCCTCGACACGAATCAAACGAGCCCAAACTCACTGATGATGCCACGTTTCTTTAGAGAGTACGGCCACCTTCCAGCTCCAGCATCAGATCAGCTCTATGTCATTATAATATTGTATTGTCACACTGTATACATATGCTTGCAAAATTTCAGCAAAATCGGTTGTAGATATCTGATTCAAAATTGAGTTGCAAGATTCCACCCGAACATACAAGCATACATACATTGAAAGTTAATTAAAAGCTTGTAATTATACATACTACATACCTTAATGCATACTACTGCAACATAACAATGAATTGTAGTCATGGATTGATGGATCTTCTTTATGTAATATGTACATAGAATTCTTTTGGTCTTACACCTACTACTTTAGACTTCTACTACATCATTACTTTCATTAGGGTGAGATTAAAGAAACATATTTTAATACTCGTTAATGGGATCATTTACAAGAAAAGCAATGTCTTTGTATCGCATATAATTTTGTTCTAACTAATAAAACTTAAACCACTGCGCTTCACGTTACTGAAAATAGTTTGATTAGAGACTTGAAGATGTGTGCGTGAAAATTACTTGGGTAATTATCGTCTAGAAGATTTCGTTATCCCCATGGTTTTTCTTATAAAAGGATCATATTATTATATGAGATGGCAAAAGTGCGTAGATTGCACTGGTACATACTTTGATTAATTAAATGTATTTTCCAAAAAAAACAACGGGTAGCATTCCGGGTGTGCCGGCAGAAGTGCAAACTTGAACATTAACGTTGTGCATTTTTGTTTTTTTTTATTTTTTATTTCCTATATTTATCAAATACAATGAACGATGCTATACGAATCTATATCTTACTTTGCCTTTAATATTCCTTGAGAACCGATAACTACAGAAATGATTATTGTGATGTTATAAAAATATAGGTTAATGCTATACAGTATAAACACATTACCCGAACGAAGCCGGGTTTACACAGACGCACACTCGCGCAAGCGCCCTGCGTCGCTTAAACGAAACATCAGGAGCAGGCATACATTTTCGCCACGCGTTAGAATAGAGGAGGATATTACTTTCTCTCCTACGCCACGCCTCCGTCTTACGAATATTCGATCAGGTCACGTGTCCTGACGCGAGTTTAACATGTTTTATCCATCCCAAAAAAGTGCTAAAGAAGTTTTACTCACTTTACAAAACGAATTTATTATCCCCATAAACAAAACGCCAATTTCATATATAAGCACCTATATATACATATATATTTACGAGTATAAATACCATACGTTACCAAGACGCGAATTTCATATAATTATAAGCACGTAATATATATATATATTTATATAATACCATACGTTAGCAGTGTACTTAGCTTTTGTATATTAAGAGCAGGGAAAATCCTATGACGTAAATCCTTCTTCAATCGCCTCAGGGCGTTCTTGTTTATTTTACGATTACTCAATATGTTGGAAATTTGGAATTTAAAGCATTGATTATCTAACTTTGATATGTTTTATAATATTAGAAATATAACGTCTTTGTTTTCTTGTTATAATACAAATAGTGTTTCATGAAGGTTATTCTAGTTACAAAATACATCATATACATGCTATTTTTGGAGCTGTTAGGAAAGGGTCTATGCCACGAAGGAAACTTCATTACCAAGGGGGTAAAATATGGGGTAAATCGCTGTATGAAAGTTTATCAAAGTCAAGAACATGAAATTTGAAATAATCGTGTAAGTGAAGACGCGAGCTAGTTCATAACCCTACAAGAGTTACCTGATTGTATCTCTTATCTCTTTTTTATGCTACATCTCCATTAGCTATTATTTGAGGCTGAATTCTCCCACATGGAAATATATTTAGCAATTACGCCGTGGTCTGATTGATTTTCGGATAAACGCAATATCATATATCCGTATTGTTTCCGATCCAAATGCTTCGTATATAGGAGGCTTGCGTTCTCATCATTAAGGTAAATGAGTTGTATGTTATACCATTATTGCGATATTAATGACATTGTAATGTAATAATATAATATAGTAGGCTGGTTTTAAATTTCGAGTTTTCGTGAATATCTAATTTTAAGTAGTAAAAAGAAAATAAAATCTTAAAAGAAACAAAACATAATTCCCTTAAGTCAAGTTACATTCCGAAACTGTTAAGAACCTTCAAATGACTAATTGACGTCTGTATTAGTACATAAATAACGTTAATATTTAATTTGTCAAACGGGTTGCGGTAACTCTATGACACACAGATTCATGTTATATCTACATGAAAACCATTTATTACTTTAGGATTTTTTTTTTATTGAATAAACCGGCAAACGAGCAGACGTATCGCCTGATGGTAAGCGATTACCGCCGCCCTTGGACATCCGCAACACTAGAGGCGTCACAAGTGCGTTACCGGCCTTTGGGGGATGGGGGTGGGGGCGGAGATAGGGGGAGGGGTTGGGGTATGGGCCTCCGGTATCCTCACTCACTCGGTGAAATACAGCGCAAGCACTATTTAACACCGGTTTTCTGTGAGGCCGTGGTATCACTCCGGTCAAGCCGGCCCATTCATGCCGAAGCGTGGCTCTCCCACGGACTTTTACAACTGTAATTTCAGTTGACTGACGAATTTAATATTTTCAAACAGCATATCAATTATCAGAAATAACCACTTCAGTAGCATCTGTAACCTTAGAAACATTTTGGAGCTTTGAGCTTACTATGTTTAACTTTTTACCTAACATAATTTATCTGTGTCAAATTAAATAAATAAAAAATGCTAAGCCGCTCAGTTTACCTGTGCAAAATGTTACATTTATATAGTTACTTATTTAAGTTTTCCTAAGCGAGCACGGAGTAGTTAATCTTTAGTAGCCCTTTTACCAAGAAACTTTTTTTTTTTAAAGACACCTCCCGCATTAGGAATAAATATCCTGCGTCGCGGGGGACTTTACAGATATACATGAAACGGACACAATTAACACCCAAACTCAGAACAACAATTTGTGGATCACACAAAGTGTTGTCCCGTGTAGGATTTGAACCCACAACACTTGGCGAATTGGCAAGCGGCGTGGCGACCGCCTAAACCACTAGGCCAACCGAGCAGTCAAACATATTCTCCTTGCACCTTTTCTAAGACAGGATGTAATACGCTAGGCTAAAAATTATTAGAATCATTTTTAACAAGTTATATCATGATTATGAGCTGTATGAATAATTAGGGCTAAAAGCATTTATATTATGTTCGTTTAGGACTCGAAATAGTACTCCTATCTGAAAGTCCGTGACATGCAATGCAGTACAAGTGAGACTTATCCAAAACTGTATATTAAAATATACTTATACAAATATATATATATATTCATTTAAGGGTCTTAAGGCAAATGGAGCTTAGAACTATTATATGGATTATATTCTAACTGAGATGAATAAATTATTTTGTATTTAATTTTGTCTGCACCCAGTTCTCTTGTAAGACTTAAATTCTAAAACTTATTAAACTATAATTTTATAGTGGTTTCAAACGGCGTAGTATTCTGTACTCAATTAATGCTACGTATTTTTACGATATTAACTCAGACTCAAGCGAATTGGTCTCTGACTTTGCGGTTTTTTTTTAAATAAATGAGAATTGGGCACTCCAGATGTTTAAATTGTGTACCGTAAAATTTTTAGGTAGACTTTCGTAATCCAAACAACAGTTCTTCTTTGAGAAAAATTAGCGAAGATACTCTGTAATATCCGATGGATAACCTTTGTATACCAATATAGTTAGTTTTGAAATTTTTTTTTTTTTTTTTTTTTTTTTTTTTTTATGTTTGGCCCGCCAAAATGACTCTGCTCTGCCTGATGGAAAACATAAGCAGAATCCAAGAGTGGTGGTCACCATACTCACTGCGAATGCAGACAGTGCAGTATGGCGACCCACACTATGGCGGCCTAGTGATGCTACTGCATCTTTTAGTCCAGTCAACAAGTATGAAACTTGTTGACTAGACTAATTGGGCCCCCGGTCTCGCACTCACCAACGAAACACGACAGCACGAACGCTGTCATTTTACGTTGATTTTCTGTGCGAGGGTAGTACCGCCCCGGTCGAGCCGGCCCGTTCGTGCTGAAATCAGCGTGGCTCTACTACCTCTAGATAGATATCATTAAAAATTTCAATACTAATTATATCGGTTGCTCTCTACTTTTAGATAATTGTGTTTTTAATAAAATCTAGGTTCACCCTATAGTCAAAACAGTATTAAACCATAATTACAATAAAAAATCAGTGTATTTAAAGTGCGTTGCTGTATTTATCTACACCATTAGCGTAACTTGTAGTGATATAAAAGAAACAAATATACTTCATGTAGAAATTATCATTACCTAGCCAATATTGTCACCCCATTTGCGCTAAGCGGAAGGACCCTAGGCTACCCTTCCGTTTATATATCTTGGTACAAAACTGTGTATACGCTCTGTTTGCACACAAAAGCGAATTATACAAGGCAATAAGTCCATGGTATTTTGTTGTCTTTGCCAAGAAACGACAAAGAATTAATATTTAATATTTCGGACATCTAACACACAACGCCATCTAGTCCCAAGCTAAGCAGAGCTTGTGTTATGGGTACTAGACAACTGATACAAATACATAGGTATATACTTTTTTTTGTAAATACATACATATTATAATAGAAAACACCCAAACTCCGAAACAAATATTTGTAGATCATACAGACATTTGGTCCGAACCGGGAATCGAACCCGAGACCTCATGATCAGCAGTCGCACACACCAACCGCTAGACCAACGAGGCTATCATTTTGTAGTCATATTGTATTGTGATTTTGAATAATTGAATAATTTACCTACTAACGAAAACTCTTTCCTAAGAGAAGTTAGCCATAGGTAGTGGTTAACAAAAAAAAACTAGTAATATTTGACCTACATACATCACTATCACTACATATTATTTAACAAAGTACTCCGCCGCATCTGTCTGTCTGTTCGCGATAAACTTAAAAGCTACTGCACGGATTTTGATGCGGGTTTTACCAATAGATAGAGTGATTCTTGAAGAAGGTTTTCGTATATTATATAATATCAATTTTTGAGTATAGTGGCTAAAAATATAACGATATTTGTTGAAGACGTCGGAAAAACTTCATGCACTTACGTACCTACATCGGAGGACTTAATGCCCTGGGCATTCACTACCAGTCAATCTTTGAGGGGTTTACAGATCTAGTGAGGTAAGTGCATTAAAGTTATAATAGTTGTCTAGAAACAAATATAATTGACATGAACTAAGAAATACATGTAACACACACACATCTTTTTTAACCGACTTCCAAAAGGAGGAGGTTCTCAATTTCATCGGTATTTTTTTTTTTTAATGTAGGTATGTACATCGATTACTCCGTCAATTGTGGACCGATTTTGAAAATTCTTTTAGTATTCGAAAGGGTATGCTTCCCAGGTGGTCCCATGGCCACCATATCAGGATGTGATGATGGGATCCTAAGGAAATCGAAAGAAACCCTCAAATTTACGTGAGCGCCTGCAATGAAGTTACGAGCAATTGTCTGCATGCCTTCATATTCTGTAGACATTACTAAATTTTAAATGAAATGATGATGAGAGACTTAAGAAAGACCAAAAAGCGAAAAAAAAAAAAAACTTCGTTTAAAAAAACCGACTTCAAAAACTAAAAAGTATAAAATAACTTAATTTGTATGTGCTACCTATTCATAGGTTTGAAGTCGGTGCCAAGCCAAAATGTAATAGTAGGTACCGCACTCGCCGCGCGTGACCTTGAGCGGGCTGCTCTTCGCGTTGAACAAAACAACCGAAGCGTCGTTGACGTTCGTCTCGAAATATAGCGAGAGACTTCAAACAGATTTTAGGTACCTAGCACACATTATAATACTACCATTTAAATGAATAAAGAATTAGGTATAGGCAATTTATGGAAAAACAGTTTATTTTACGCTTTTAAGTGTTTTTTTTGGCAGAGAGTTTTCGTTGGATGTTTTTTGGAAGTCGGTTTTTTTTTTCATAAAAAGTTTTTATTTTTCAGTTTTTAGTGCAAACAATCGTAGGTAAGTAGTAAGTTGAACTATTTCATCAAATTTCATCATCAAGAATACAAATTAAGGTCTATACGTACGTGTAATATTACAATCATCCTCTAATCCCCAACTGTTGAAGAGTTTAACTTTCTATCATCAGCTCACCTAAATAACTTGAAAGTATACGACTGAAGGTCTTTAGATACGTATGAAATTGAAAGAATTATCCTCCAACTCCTAACCGTTGAGGAGTTGTACCTTCCACCTTCCATTATCAGCTTACCTAAATCATTTGAAAGAATACAACTAAAGGTTACATATATACATATGATATTTAAAGATTTATCCTCCAACTCCTAACCGTTAAGGAGTTGTACCTTACATCATCAGCTTATCATCATAAAATGATGACTACCAGACGCAAATACCAGTGTAACTTCAGAAAATATACGAAAAACATAGTATGTGCCTATAAAAAATGAGGGTTTCCCTCGATTTCCCAGGGATCCCATCATCAGATCCTGATATGCTGGCAATGGGACCACCTCGGAAGCATACCCTTTCGAATACAAGAAAAATTTTCAAAATCGGTCCACAACTGACGGAGTAATCGCTGAACATACATAAAAAAAAAAACATACAGTGGAACATAGAACCTCCTCCTTTTTGGAAGTCGGTTAAAAACCAAACAGACGTTTCAGTCATCACATTGATTAAAGTTGAAAATTTCAGGCTATCTGGACTAATTAGAAGTACAGTACACAACAGTCGGCATTAGTAGCCCTCGAAATATTGTTAGTATTAAAATAAGCTGATAGTCTTCTTACTAACAGAATCCCCAAACAAGTTACTGTTGATAATTAGTTTGAATGTGAATGTACAGCAAAATCTGTTTATTTGCAACATGGTAACTAATTTGATCATGTGAAAAATATAGTCGAACAAATATATATATATAAGACTGCATGACCTTTAACGTACATAAACAATTTTTGTTTGATCGAAATCTTTATACTCAAAACATACAATGTCTTAATGTCATAAGCATTCTGCCTTTAATAAATAATATATATCTACTATTACCTGACCTATAACCTAAAATTGCATTGCAAAAAAAAACAGTTTCTTTCGATACCTTTACGAGATAATATTATTAATATCACAAGTACATATATATTATAGACATTAATGATAATACCACAATACCAGGCAATTTTCAGTAATGAAGCCATGTTGCGTCCCACGATAAAATTAAAGTGGCCAATACGGACGTAAAAATAATTTGATACTGACATACGGTTGATACAACAATTGACTTTATGTAACATCTTTACGAAGTTGTTACCAATGGTATAGTAACCATGTTTCTATAAATACTTGATCTTCAGATATGAATTCTGCTGGCCTGTGATTATTTCATAAGTTTTCTGTATAATAAATGATTCCATAAAATAAATCAAAGGCCGCGTTGTTATCACGTGTGCATAATATGTGAAATGGAACATTCAAATGCTGACTCTATCGTTGCCATTATTCCCAATTTACATTGTGGTGAGTTACATTACCGGCTCCACATATACGTCACATTAAACACGTATGGATATTTTCTACAAATACATAATTAGTAATAAAAAATTTTTTTTTTGAAAATCATATGATAATTGCAATCACGATGGTCATTAATCAAACTTTTGTGGCTAAAACAATAAAACGCTTTTTTGTTGACATTTTTAACAAACATTTTTAGTATTGTCGTCTTGAAATGTCTATGATCGTGTCAAGATCTTAAATAACTTAAAAAAATAAATTAATGATGGCTATTAAAAGGAAAAACTGACTCCTGAAGAGTGTGATTTTATTACTAACGACCTGTTTTCAAGTGCTTATTTTAATTGTATAGTCTACATACTCTGTATCATTATACTTTTATGTGATAAATCGCTTCACTTCAAGAACACGAATTTCCATTTGATGTACCCATGCCTTACTACTTAATTTGGCCCATTTATAATTTATCAACAAATAAATTATTATTTCAAAATGTCTTTCAAATAAAGTTAATGCTTTAACTCCCTCGTGTTCGTGAGCATTTATTAATTCGAATACAACCAAAGAGTCAGAAAACTAATTTCATATTTGTTATGATTTGTCGTGTTAAAGCAGTACAGAGAAATGGCTAGGGAAATTTAATTTTCATGGCAACTGAATTGTGTGTGTCAGTCAGATGGAGTACCCGTGTTGTGAATATAACTTGCTTCATTGCGGACTCGTCTAAACATCCGCAGTACATCTATGGCAATGTTAGCCGTTCGTACTCACTGCGGACTGCGGCACCACAAAAGGATAGTATTGTTTTTAATCTTCTACATCTAAAACTTGGAAGTAGCTCGTCGCACGCACATAAATAGTCCACTACTAAACTGAATCAATGTAGTATGTCTATAACATTCCTTAGTTTCTTTCTTAAAGTGAAGTTAAAAAAATTAAAAAAAGTTATGCAATAGAAATAAAACAAATATATACTACACTAAAACAATAAACATATACATTAAGCACATACATCTGTTTTAAAATAAATGATGTTAAATTAGTTTTAATAGTTTTTAATTTTGTTTTAATTATAGGAATGGATCAAATACGTTTTGTTAGACTAACTAATAATAATTAATGTTCAATATTTGACAATAGTCTAGACGCAAATGAAAAAATCTAAAATGAAGGGTATCTATAGCAGGTTAAATCGATATAGTTATACGTTCATTCACATTGCCATCGCTATTTTTGCGGTAAATAATTACAATAACTGTTGATAGTTTTTTCTTCAACGATATCATAAAATAAATACTTAGTAAAATACGAGGGTGGGTTTACAGCAAATATTAATAGTTGTTATACACCAATGCTCATGTCACTAATATTACAAAAAAATCACGACGATTATTTTAAACTACTCAAGTAAAAATAATAAATATCGTGGAAAAAATTTAAATGAGTTAATTTATTTACTTTCAATAAAACCCTTTGAGTTAGTTAAGTGACAGTGCGAGGTGAACAAAATACTACCATTTTAGTGCAGTGTAATAAAGAACACACGAACAGAGTGTCCTCAATTAATTAGACACAATCTTATTATAGTTTTGTTTTATTAATTTAGATCAAAGTAAAAGTACTCATTGGTCTGCAGACTAGATCGTAATAGCAATGTCATATATATACCTATATATTGTATTAGTATGGCATTTACAGAAAAAACGTACTTTCAATTAGTTAATATATTTGTTGCCTCTGTAGTATCATTTCTAATAATAATTATTGACGCAAATATATCAAGCAAAGTTTTGTTTACTTTCACTTTTACTTCTAATTTGTAAACCAATATTCGCATTCCATAACCTGATTCCATTTATTCAAGTTATAGAACGCAACTGCAAATTAAAAAAGTATAAGTATAATATAAATAAATAATAAAAATAAAAAAAGTATTAATAAAGATAAAATTACTATAGATGCTAGTGTATAATTGAGTTAGCATCTCACTGTAAAGCTGCGCGCCCACTGGGTCGTCACGGACGGTCAGTACGGTCGGTACGGGATTTTTCAAAAGTTCAAAGTATTGAATTACATGAGCATGCGCCCACTGCATCGTCACGGCCGTTATGGACTGTGGTACATTAAACTACATGGACTACAGCTTTTGAAACTTAGCAATGTACCGTAGTCCATAACACTTTAACAACGCGTGACTACGGCTTTTGAAACTTGTTTCATACTTTTTCAGCGTCGTTTTTTGTCGTAGTTGGGTTTCAGTTTTTACTTTTTTATATTTAAAATGTTTTGGTGCCTCTATAATATTAATTTCTTTGCAAAGTATATTTTAAATAGGTACCATAGAAATATCACAATTATCGAATAAATACGGACAAAGTCACGAGAAAATGTTTTTTTTTAATGTACAAGTAACGCCCTTTCCAATGATACCAAACACGGCATATTTATCTCAAATTTATTTTTAATACAGTACTTTATGTCGGCTAGAGGGCGCCACATTAGATTCAGTAACAGTGACATGACATATAGCCTATAACCAGCGGACTATCAAGACGCCTCTAACGATATCTCATTTGTCTACTTCTAATAAGTAGTTAAGGAGCTATGAGGGAACAGATGAACATACATACATACATATCCTGTCAAAATCATAACCCTCCTTTGGCTTTGCCGTAGTCGGGTAAAAAGTTCGGATAGTGCGGAACGCCTGAACGGCGGAACGGCCGATCCAGTGCGCGCACCTGCTCTAAAAATGCCGCGACGGCCGTGACCGCCGTACCGACCGTACCGACCCAGTGGACGGGTAGCTTTAGTGTTCTCCAAACTTTGAATTGAAATTGTCTAGACTGCTGACAATTTGGCAACCGCCATACATAACTGCATTGTAGCGAATATGAATTATTAAGTTATTCATGTTATTACGTCGTAAATTTCATCCTACTAATATTATAAACGCGAAAGTTTGTAAGTATGGATGAATGCTTGTTACTCTTTCACGCAAAAACTACTGAACGGATTTGGATGAAACTTTACAGTAATATAGCTTATATATATTTGCCGCGATAACCGACATACACACGGGCGGAGCCGCGGCAACAACTAGTATCTACATATATTAGGTTGATATAGTGTTACAACTATTAGACGCTGTAATATCGTACTATGATTGTAAAGGTAAATTTATGTCATTAAAAATATTTAGATAATTTATTTTTTTCATACCAACCTGCGTTACTAAATTTCCTACAGTACAAGCACAAGTGTGTTTAAAATACTAACTGCCAATAAAATAACGGATAATGACAATACATTAAAACAGAATAAAACAAGTCAATAAAATCTTTTGTATTTTAACTGATTAACTGACTCATTCACAAGCCTGCTTTTCATAGCCCTGTATAGTATAAAAACTTGGTCGTCTCGAAAATATAAATAAAACTAACTAATTCGAAGCAAGATACCTAGCACTCTAACCTAAAGTCCAATAACAAACCTACTCTTCTCGAAAATGTGTATAAAATAAACTAATCCATAGTAAGATAAATCTGTCATTTAAATAAAGTTGACCCCGAGTTGTTCAAAATAATTACAGTGATACAATTCAGGTGTTTTATCTCACACTTACTTTGTTAAGATGTTACAAACTCCATCAAAGTCCAGTCTAGAAACGCAGCTTATCAGAACAAGGTAGATAAGTATCTAAGTGTAAAACTTTAATTGCCGACTTGAAGTTTGAAGTTTCACGGTAAGGCATGCGCATTGGTTTAGGTGGTCGCAAACTACGACTAGTACGCCGCAGTACTCCAGAGTGTTAAGAGAGTTTATATGGAATTTTGACTTCATACTATGAATTTCATTGAATCATGACATTAATGATAATTTACAACAACTGCCTCGTTGGTCTCGCGGTAGGCGTGTGCGACTGCTGATCATGAGGTCTCGGGTTCGATTCCCGGGTCAGACCAAATGTTTGTATGATCTACAAATATTTGTTTGGGAGTTTGGGTGTTTTCTATGTATAATATGTATATATTTACAAAAAAAAGTATGTATGTATTTGTATCAGTTGTCTTGTACCCATAGCACAAGCTCTGCTTAGCTTGGGACTAGATGGCGCTGTGTTTTAGATGTCCGAAAATATTTATTATTATATTATTTATTTACAAAGTACTAGTACTTTGTAAATAGTCGTTAATGTCACTAAGTAGACGTTACGCTGCGAAAATTATGCTTAACAACGAACAGAAATACTCTTATATACGTCGAAATTATAAAAATCATTCGATTAAACTCAATTATATTCGATTTCTGTCGTGTTTCGTTGGTGAGTACGAGACCGGACGCCCAAATAGATAAGTCAACAAGTTCCATACTTGTTGACTAGACTAAAAGATGCAGCAGCATCACTACGCCGTCATGGTGTGGGTCGCCATACTGCATTGTCTGCATTCGCAATGAGTATGGTGACCACCACTCTTGGATTCTGCTTATGCTTTCCATCAGGCAGAGTAGAGTCATTTTGGCGGGCCAAACATTAAAAAAATGTATCCACTAGCGACATATCGTCGCTAATGAAAATATTTTACATAAATCATCAGGGATACATAAAAATTAGAATATTCTACTTAATATATTTGAATGACGCCCTATGAGTCGTCATCCAATGCCACATTATGTGACTGTCTAATTTAGGAGGAGGAGATTTTATGAGACATACATAATACATTCTAGAATTAAACTCACTTGTACTTATTCCACTATTTTAATTAACTTTACACCCTCATAACCTTTGAGAATGCCATAAGGCGAAACCGGTCAGGTGTAAAGTTAATTAAAATAGTGGAATAAGTACAAGTGAGTTTAATTCTAGAATGTATAGTTGTTGTTGTACTCTTGTTGTTGTTTGTTGAATGTATTGCAACAAGTTCCATCAAGTGCCGACAACCGAGAGTATAAATTACACACATAATACAATATATTTTCATAACCCGTACAAACCCTTTTAAAAACTATTCTAAAACATTTGTTCTCAATTATTTATTTTTCTATTTTCTCTTTATCTAGTTACACATTTTTGCAGCACTTTTTAAGTCCGTCATGGTTCAATTCTTATCTGCGCATAAAGAATTAAAATTAATCCTCTAAATAAATCAATAAAATATACGTCTATTTCTAAATGTTTAAGAATGTTGTTGGTTCCATTTCAATTTGGTCCAGATTAAAGTCGGTTTTATTGTTAAAATTTGTGATTATGTTAACTCACTTTTTAGTCGATTCAAAAGAAATTTTTTTTTAGTTGTTCACTTAATAAAGCGTATTTCAATTATAGCGTTATAGGTTATAGCGAGTCGCGGTTTCAATTCTCGTCCAGGAGAAATAATTTTACATTGAGAACAATCATTTGTGTAGAAATAACATCTATAATGTGAGAATCGATTCAAGGATACAACAAGGCACATATCGCATGTTACCACATATTCGTTAGATATCGTATCACATGAGATCCCGTTTACGTTTATGTACCAAATAAACAAAACATGATAAAAATAATAATTTGACTACGTAATCATTCTTGATATTTTTTTTATGGAAAGGGTTGGCAAACGAGCAGACGTATCGCCTGATGGTAAGCGATTACCACCGCCCATGGACACCTGCAACACCAGAAGCGTCACAAGTGCATTGCCGCCTTTTGGGGATGGGGGGGGGGGGGTAGGGTATTGGGGTATGGGCCTCCGGTATCCTCACTCACTCGGTGAAACTCAGCGCAAGCTCTATTTCACACCGTTTTTCTGTGAGGCCGTGGTATCACTCGGGTCGAGCCGGCCCATTCGTGCCGAAGCGTGGCTCTCCCACGGTGATTATATAGCCTTTGCCAGTCGGCCAGGCGTGGGGACGTATGGCCTTAACCCTCTCCTGAGAGGAGACCCGAGCCCAGCAATGGGACATTATGGGTTGTTGATGATGATGCCAGTCGGGCCATTATTACGAATGTATTAACACCTCATTTATTTAAATTGGTTAAGTAGTTTAGGCGCTACGGTGGCACATACAAACATAAATAGACTGCCAAACCCTTCTTTAGCTTCACCGTAGTCGGGTAAAAATAATGTTTACCACAAATAAGACAAGGCTGTTAATAAAATAATAAGTAAATTTTTACAATTAATCTATCATTAAATATTATGATACAATTATATAGTGACCGAATTCTATTCTAGGATACTTTGGAAAAGTGTTATCAACTTCATTCACAGTCAGATAGACAGACTTGAAGCAACTCAAATTGAATGGTTACTTTTTTAGAAATAATACTAATTGTAACATTGACCCATTTATTGATTTACGACAAATGTGAGTACTGTTTCTGGTTTAAATTCAGCAAGGTTTCTGAACCTTCTGAACCAAAAGGTAAATATACCTTTTTTTTTCCTCCGTGCGGAAATCACCTCCTAGTGGTATGTCGGACTCGAACCGACTAAAACGGCACGCCGTCTCGGGTACTAGATGCCGGGGAACCAGGTGCGCCCTAGAAAGGAAAACCCTGGAACCCCGACGTACCTCGGGCCCCCTACGGTTTATAGATGGCCCCCTCCTGTGTGGGAACCCCAATGTTCCCGTTACTGTCCCCCAGGGCACGCACGCTCCGCAGCGTCCGCGCCACCACCAGAGCCTGCTTCTGCTAGGGTGACAGATGGCCTCATCTGTCACCCTCAGGCTTGCGCTTATGGAGGTCGGAGATCGTTCTCTGATCTCCGGCGCCTGCTGTACCTGGCCCGTTCCCAGGCCTGGTGGGCCGGGAGAGTTCTAAACCTCTCCCGGTCCCGCTTCGCCGTCTCTTTGGCAAGCATAACTTGCTCGCAGAAAAAGACGGTGGAGTTCCACGCGCTCTCGCTCCGCAACATGGCCGCAATCATGTTACCGAGCGAGAGAACCACCACCCCGATGGCCGCCACGAGATCACGCCTCGGCTCCCTCCACAAAGGTAAATATACCTGTTGTTTAAAACCAAAACTATATTATTTAGTGAGATAAATTATATGTATTAAACCTCAAGTAACAAAAGATGTTAAAAAATCTAACATCTATAATTTTCTACAACCTACGCATTTACGTAGTTTACAAAGTAAAATAACGTTATTGGCTACATTCATAACGTATTTCATTGGCACTATTGCTTATTTTCCTTTGTTAATGATTTATTATTAAGATGCCCAACACAATGACCGGCAGAAAATTTAATTAAAACGTTATTTTTGGAAGTAATAAGATATTGCAGGAGATATTGTTATTTGTGTGGGTCTGTATTTTTTATGACACATTTCAGAAAGATTTTGCAAAGTTCTTTTTTTTTTGTTTGGCTCGCCAAAATGACTCTACTCTGCCTGATGGAAAGCATAAGCGGAATCCAAGAGTAATGGTCACCATACTCATTGCGAATGCAGACAATGCAGTATGGCGACCCACACCATGGCGGCCTAGTGATGCTTCTGCATCTTTTAGTCGAGTCAACAAGTATGGAACTTGTTGACTAGACTATTTGGGCCTCCGGTATCGCACTCACCAACGAAACACGACGGCACGAACGCTGTCATTTTACGTTGATTTTCTGTTCGAGGGTAGTACCGCCCCGGTCGAGCCGGCCCAACCGTGCTGAATTCAGCGTGGCTCTACTACCTTTAATTAATCATGTAAAATATAATATATAAATATTAGTTATGAGAAATATTATTATGATATTCTAAAATACTTATTTATTCAAAACTCAACTTCAACGAGAATGACATTTTAGGCGAATTAGTCAGCAGGCAAAAATTTCAAAGTATCCTGTCAGGACTCACTGCTCCCTCTAAAATTTCTTCGCAGCGTTAGTAAAATGTTAACGATAAGGAAAATAATATTATTGGTTATATTATATAATAAGCTTAATGTAAATACTTGATACAAATAGCATAAATTAGAAAGGAAGAACCCTAATGCATTTCTACACTGGTATTATCAGAGAACAAGAGTCTTGTTACCATTATGAGCTTTGAATCCATTTCTTCCTGTATATTACAATGTTTAAATATAATCAACTTACGTCAACTTCTATCCCAGGTATCCGGAAGATTTTTAACGGTGGTACATCTCTTGGCGAGTACCTACAGAATTCACGATCACCACGATACCACTTCACGGAGTAAAGAACCTCTTGTTCGAGGTCATAGAGACACTTCATCTCCACCCTGGAGCCTCGCTCCACGGCCTCTGGTACTATCACGTTGACGTTGCGGAGGCAAAGTGAACCTGCAAAGAATAATATGTTGTAAATAGTATCATGGACAACATTCCTCCTCTATCATCGACATCACAGTTACAAATACGAGGGCTTAATTTTTCTTATTACGACTCCAACATATCAGTACAGTATCTTCAGTTGTCTAGTACCCAGAATCGGAATCGAACGGGAATTAGACGTAAGCGACCGCTCCGCCCAGAATGACGTTCGGGGAATTAGACCAACTGAACCTACTAGACGTTACGGGAATTAGACGTAAGCGACCGCTCCGAGTCTAGTAGTTTGGGACTAGATGACGTTGTGTGTTAAATATTCGAAATATTTATTATTATTATCAATTTACTATCACAGAAAGAAATTACACTAGCCCAAACTGCAAGGATTTACTAGTATCCAGAACCAAAACCAGTTTAAGCCCAAATTATTCGACTTACTTTTAAGCAAATGTTTCTACTAACGAATTTCTTAGTGATAAAGATTTATTATTAAATGCTACTGTGTAGACCTAAAATAAATATAATTATAATGCTATTGTCTAGACCTAAGATTAGTTCATACAATATAAGGAACGTATTAGAATGTGATATCACGTTTTGTACTATATTCTAACAAATAAATCTTTCTTTCTTTCTTAACTTTAAGTAAAGAACTAGTGTCGAAAGTAAAAATCACCTCCATAGGTGCAAAGGTTTTGCTCTTTGTAGCACCTTCGTTTTGTATTCAGAATAAATAGAAGTTATAATACGACTTTTATGAATTTAAACTAATTATGAAGGTAAGTCGTGTAACTACCTATATAATAACGTTGTAAATGACATGTAAGAAAAGTTTTTCTTCTATGGAATAATAAGTTTGAAATAAATGTTTGTGCTCGAACCGACCGAGCTTAGTATACGACTTGAATAATGATATCGTGTTTTCTCTTCAAAATACGAATCTGTTACTTTAAAAGTTATATTAGATATAACAGTGCTTTTATACAGTTATTAAGCTCAGAACCTTCGTTAAAGGCAGTCTTTTATTTCATATTTTTTACTGACTTCAAAAAAGGAGGAGGTTCTCAATTCGACCATTTATTTAAAAAAATTATGAAAATTTAAAAAACCCACTACTCAAGCACTTAATCGAGTAATCATACGCCAATTATATTTTTGCAGACATTCTGTTATTCTTCCCCACTTTCACCCCCATAACTTTTAAACGACTCAACCGATTTTCATGAAACATGTCTAAGAACACTCGCACGTAACTCACCTTTCATACAAAAAAAACTAAATTGAAATCGCTTTATCCGTTCGCGAGCTACGGTGCCACAGACAGACAGACACGTCAAACTTATAACACCCCTCTTTTTGCGTCGGGGGTTAAAAATGTTCCTACACAATACTTCTTTGTTTGCAACGTATTTCATAATTCCTTTTAAAAAGAGGTACTTCTACGGGTCAACGAAATCCTGCTATGCATAAGGATAATCATTAATCATGAGGCAAATGACTAGTTCTAATATCCAATTCCATCCCATCTCATATCCTATCCCATTCTATCCTAACTATACATATATACAGTTAGTAACTAATATTATAAATGCGAAAGTATGTTGAAATATACATCTATTATCTATATACACACATCAAAAGTGTCTAGGGATCAACATATGTGTCTAGGGATCAACATATATTTTTGCAATAACTTTTCTCCTGATTGATATTAATTAAAATTTTCTTTAAGGATTCATCAAATAAAGTGTTTTCGTTTGTCACAGTAACGATAAACCAAGTCACCTTTGCATTAATAAAGAAATTTGCCATTTTCCTAATAAAGGGAATTTTGACATTTGAACCACTAACATTAAAGTTCGAAAAAAAGACTGAAATAACAGTTTTCTTTAAAATTTTATTAGGTAACTTAAACAATTAATAATCCGTGTTTCTACCGCGAACACTAACAACACAAGAATCGGTTTGGCATACTCAAAATGAGTTCATCCAAATCACGCTGTGGAATGGCCGTCCATGTTCGTTGCAACAACAAAAAAAGGTCTTCTTGCGACTGGATAACCTCCATATTCGGCAGAGCTCTTCTCTGTAGCATATCCCATGCATGCTCAATCGGGTTCAAGTCTGGCGACTGAGCAGGCCAGGGCCAAAGCCACATCTCAATCTCAAGAAATCCGCATAAAAATGCTTGATCCCTAGACACTTTTGATGTGTGTATGTATATAACTATATATATACACAGATTCTGCCTAAATTTCAAGCTGCGATGAATAAGATGTGTAAACGTAAGCTGTAAAGTTTCATAAATAAAGGAGTCAGCAGTTGCATTCCCAATAAGTCGAATAGTACATACTTTACACAAGTATATACTTACCACAAATAGTTGCAACTAATTAATGTATAAGTCATTCCTATTAACGTACTATACACCTTGCATACCTTTACTTTTATGATCATTTACCATCCTTTTGTGAGGTTATCATAAAGTATTGTATGAAATGGTTATTACAGTTACACACGTATCCTTTACATACGAATTACTCATTTTCCTGCTTGATTAGGAAATAAAAGAATAATCAAAGCTAAAACTCAAACTCTGAACAATTTGAAATTATATAAATAATAATCTCAGAAACTATTTATGTATTCGATAACTTATTTGTCAAGATAGAAAACATCAGTGGAGCATCAATAAAATATTTTGCTGGAGATAGGCCTTCCCCAAGTTTCTCCAAATAAATAGTACTTTGTTGCAAGTAGGTAAAGATGAAGAACTTTCAGTATTGATCTCTACCACGCATTTGCCACAAAAATACGTGAAATAATGTTATATAGCGACGTTTTTTCGTGTGTTTATTTATCTCAAAGTAACGAAATCCAAGTTAAGCATGAAATTAAGCAAGATCGGCAATATTTCAATACTTTATACAAGAAAATGCTGCTTGTAGAAACATAATACTCGGGTAAAATTTTGTGTTTTAATAAAATTGCTATCCTTTTCAAAAAGTATAAATATTAGCCAAGAAGAAATTTATATTAAAATCCGTTGCCGGCTGCTTTCAAACCGAAAAAGTACAGTTTACTGTCCTAAATTTTAATTTAAAAGATGCTCCCGTAACTGAAACAAGCAATTTTTTCAGGGTCTTATTAAAATTTACCTTAAGTAAATAGTTTAGAAGAACCAGTAATTTAATAATAATAACGCTGGATAATATATTATCTTAATTTTTTTGTACAGACTTGAGATTTATATAAATAATAATGTAGATTAATCTTCCTCATAATTAACATATTGTTATTAGAATATACTACCTTACCTGCACTTTAATCGAAACCTTCACATTACTCTCAGAAACCTTACAACTTGTTCTTCCAGCACTTTCCTAAAACCTGCTTTTTTCTTAGCTGGCGTATTTTACCTACTTCAATGACATATTTGAGGATGAATCGTTTGATTGATGTTAGACTTGTATTTGTGCATATGAGAGGTAGCATCTGCGGAAATAGAAAATGTTATCATTCTTTATATATACAGACCTCTCATATCCCAAATGTTTTCTATCTTGTCTGTTATGGAGGAAATGTTAAGTTAATTATGTTGTAAGAATAAATAAATATTTTCGAAAATCTAACACACAACGCCATCTAGTCCCAACCTAAGCAGAGCTTATGTTATGGATACTAGATAACTGATATAAATACATATATACTTATTTTTTTGTAAATACATACATATTATACATAGAAAACACCCAAGCTCCGAAACAAACATTTGGTCCGACCCGGGAATCGAAACCGAGACCTCAAGCACAGCAGTCGCTTACGCTACGACTTGCGCCACCGAGGCAGTTAATAAATCAATATATGTTTTTAAAGAATTCAATATTAAATTGTCAATAAGCCCACTACAATAACGGCAATTACGTCTACTTGTATAGATAATATTTTTACAAATCGTGAAGTGCTTAACTTTTGAAATCCGATGTAACATCTGATCATACGGGTTAAATGGTCGCAATAAAAATTACAAATAAATTGGCTTGAATTAAAAACATTATACACACATACACATATAGGCCACTAACAAATAAAACTTTAAATTCGTTTAAAAATAATATTATGACTAATCATAACAGTACATATTCGTTCTCGGGAGTTCTAAATACCGATTATGATGAACTGTTTTTCATAATCAGCAAATCATTTAAGAAAACATGGCCCCAGAAAGATATTAAGATTAATTTTAAAAGCAAATTTAATGAGTGGATTACAAAAGGCATCAGAATAAGTAGACAAAAATGTACAGACTTTATCAGGCAAAAAACCTTTAACATCGATCCAGATTTTCATAAGTATGTAAGAAATTAATCTAAAATATGTGTGTTTAGCGGCAAAATCATGTCATCAGTAGGCGGATAGGCAATTCTGATAACTCCAACTCCAGTAAAAAACTGAATACCTCAAATTCTAGCTTCTTAATGTTCTTTCTCAGTCAAATTTAAATTTAATGTTTGACGGTAAAAAACTTGACTTTATTAACACAACGGTTTTTTCGGTATCACAATAAACTCTAAGTTGCAGTGGGGCGCTCACATCTCAGCACTGTCTCAAAGCTTAAGTTCAGCTGCATTTGCAGTCCGAAGAATAAGATAGCTTACTGATGTTCCCACTGCTAAATTAGTTTATTATGTGTATTTCCACAGCATCGTGTTACGGCATTTTATTTAGCTGCTAAACAACTGAGGCTCGACAATCGCTCTAGGCCACTGCTGCTTCAGGACAACGCTAGACCACACACAAATAGGGAAAATAAAAAAGCTTGAACGGTGGGTAGGCTCATGAGTTGAGTGAAGCGAATCAGCAAACACGCGTCAACTGCTGCTTTTCATTGCTTAATCGGCACAATAATGAAGGGATTTTAAATAGGTTCGTTACCTGTGATGAAAAGTGGATCCTGTACGATAATCAGAAACGCTCGTCACAACAGTTCACAATGACTGAACCCTGGAGAACCAGCTAAATCCTAAAGCAAAAATTAACTCAAAAACAGTCACATGTGAGTGTTTGGTGGACTAGAGCCGATGTCGTTCACTACAGCTTTCGAAAATCTAGTCAAACGATTACGTCAGATACCTATTGTCAGCAAATGCAAACCCTGCTAAACAACCTGCTAAACGCACAGAAAATCAACGTAAAATGATAGCGTTCGTGCTGTCGTGTTTCGTTGGTGAGTGCGAGACCGGAGACCCAATTAGTCTAGTCAACAAGTTCCATACTTGTTGACTAGACTAAAAGATGCAGCAGCATCACTAGACCGCCATGGTGTGGGTCGCCATGCTGCATTGTCTGCATTCGCAATGAGTATGGTGACCACCACTATTGGATTCTGCTTTCCATCAGGCAGAGTAGAGTCATTTTGGCGGGACAAACATAAAAAAAACCGAGGCTGGTCAATCGCTCTAGGCCACTGCTGCTTCAGGACAACGCTAGACTACAAACTGCACAACAGACGGCCGCTAAAATAGACGAGCTGCAATTGGAATGTCTGCGACATGCACCGTACTCCCCGGACCTTGCTCCAACAGATTACCATTTTTTCCGAAATTTGAACATCTTCTTACAAGGAAAATAATTTATATCCGATGTGGCAGCCCAAATCGCCTTAAGAGAGTTTATTGATTCTCGCCCCATGGTTGTTTTGTAAAGGGATCAATGAACTGCCTATGAGATAGCAAAAGTTTTAAAGTCATACTTAAATATATAAAACACCATAGTATTCATTCACACTTAGTATATTGATTTCATAGTAATCAGGTAGGTACACTATGATTTCAATTATGAAGAAAACACGTTCTTATTAGGCTGGCCTATTTGTAGGTCATTGATTTATGTAACCCGGTCAGTTTTGATAATTTAATAGTTTTGAATGAAATTGCCCACGCATGTTGCTCTTTTTACAATAGTATTTTTAGTCATTTGAAACAATGATAATATTATATTTTAGGCTATTGACCAATTGCTTTTATTTGAAATAAGCGAAGATTTTTTAACCGTCGAGCAGACAATCAGTATATTTCAGTCGTCAAATTATTTGCTTGTCTCAAAATAAACTGAGAACACATCGATTACTCTTCAATTAACAATTAAAAAAAACACAAATAAACTACATCATTTATTTCTTTGTTGTTGCATATAAAACATGAATATTAAAGCAGGGCGCAAACGTGGACACTTTTGTGTCCTGTGTCAGAAACAAGCTACCGATGAATCTATACCTATAATAAAAATGTAACAGCTCCAATTCTGTACATTAAATATATCTTGAATTTTTTTTTGGAAGGCTCTCTAAATCGACACTGAAGGCAAAACTGTATTTTTTTTTTTTATTTTGTAATTTGTCCGTCTGTCTGTCCGTCTGTCTGTATCTTGGCCGCACATCACATTTTACCGTGGGAGAGCCACGCTTCGGCATGAATGGGCCGGCTCGACTGGAGTGATACCACGGCCTCATAGAAAACCAGTATGAAATAGTGCTTGCGCTGTGTTTCACCGAGTGAGTGAGGATACCGGAGGCCCATACCCCAATCCCCTACCCCTACCTCCCCCCCCCCCATCCCCAAAAGGCCGTCAACGCACTTGTGACGCTTCTGGTGTTGCATGTGTACATGGGCGGCGGTAATCGCTTACCATCAGGCGATACGTCTGCTCGTTTGCCCGCCTATTCTATAAAAAAAAAAAAAAAAAACACTGAAACTACTGAATGGATTCAAATGAAACTTGGCATGATTTGAGTTCATACTACAAGGTAGGACATGGGATACTTTTTATCCCGAAATTCAGCACGGTTTCTTGGAGAGAGGGGATGAAAGTCAAAATATGTAATTAGTTGTAATTCAATAACACATAGTCCGATTTCTTTCATTCTTTTTTTGCTAGAAAGAAAAAAAATAAAAGATAACGGGAAAAGTCTTTTTTTTGTCCGCGACTGTACACTGCCTATGGGAAGCTGAGACAGATATGTAAATATGGCGGTACGAAGATCGCCGGGTCAGCTAGTATTTGATAAAAGTGTCCAGAGATGCAAGCTACCGATGAATATTCGATTTCTATAGAACCAGTATGAAATTATCAACTGCCTGCGCATACGTAAATATTTTTTGTGTCCAGTTGCTTCCACTTTACACATACTCATGACGATCAAAAAGTGTTCGGTTTCGGTAACTGGAAACTAAAATTCATAAGTTGAAGACACAAGCAACATTAGCAAATTGCCTTCCAATTGTACTGAGTTGCGCAAACGGAAAGTTGCATTCGGTGTCCATCTCCTGTGTGCAACACAAGCCAACCACGACGTCGATTGTGAGACTGACGGAAGACAAGCGACGAATTGTGGCCAGAAGTGGAGACCGGTGACTGTGACTTGCCGCCACCGGACACAGTAGCTACGGTTACCAGTGACCAGTAGTAGCACCGGGCGACACGATTGCGGAGCGCCTAAATGCCTTTTATTGTAATTTTACTTTAAAAAATATGTGTAATACAAAAAGATAAGTTAAACTATTTTAGTAATGGGGATGCGAGTAAAATGAGATCTAATATTAATATAATATTGAAATATAGAAAATAAAATCGCCAAATTCGAGTCGGACTCGCGCAGGAAGGGTTCCGTACCATTATCTATACATTTCAAGCGTCTACCTGTTATTAATATTGAGCCAAAATGAGCAAAAACATGTTACATGCACTTAAATATTTATTTTATTCTGTTTTTTTAGTATTTTTTGTTATAGCGGCAACAGAATTACATCATCTCTGAAAATTTCAACTGTCTAACTATCACGGTTCATGAGATACAGCCCGGTGTCAGAAGGACGGACAGACATAGGTACAGCGTTGTCTTAGTAATAGGGTCTCGATTTACCTTTTGGGTACGGCACCCTAAAAAGGATGAGAAATACAGTTAATAATAAAACAGCAACGTTTTATATTGAAAAATATTTCTCATTTCCGATAATGCAGTTGCTATTAAAACAGGAACTTACATAGGTTTTTTATAGGATACATTACTTTCTAGTACCTATTGTTAGTATCTGACTGTGATACTATAATGTATCTAAAAATCCTAAGTCACTCAAACAAGGCTCATTATCAGAAGATCCATTGGTTAGATCCATGATGTATCTAATGAGTATATATTTTCTCATTAGATCCTAATTTCAAGATATGGATCTACTGAGCGTAAACTTTTGTAACTTTATTTCGATTTTTAAACAAACATTTGCATTTATAATAGTTGTTAGAAATTTAACGTCATTGTAATGGCAACATTTTTGATTGTCATTTTTCTTGTTTGACGTTTTGACGTTGACAGCAGTACTATTGAGACGCTTGGATCTGTCAAGCTGGGCTTCGTAATTGACTGCCGGTTTAAGTTAATTTAATTGTAATTTAGCTAATTGTCGATATGACTCGGTCCCTTTAGTGGTTTACCGTTATGAGTGGTCTGGTTTGGACTCGCGAGTTTTAGTAGTCACGTTCGAATAGGCGCGATCCGCGACAGCTAAATACGAGTGTATTGTAATTCGAATACCTTGGAGGTTGGACAGCACTTTGGAGCATGTCTGTGTGAACGCGGCAAGCCAGTGGGGTACCCCATCAACGGCCGGCGAGATCAAGGACATCACGCAACTCCAGTAAGTGCTTGATGCATTAGTTTAGAATAAGAACACGGTGAAACAGCCGTCAGTTCATTGCTCTCGCCAGTGAACTAGTTTTAGCGATTGTATGCTTATAACATGGGCCTATAGGTATTGCAAACGTCACTAGGTGATCGCTGCATTGGCGAGAGGATTGAACAATAGTATTATTAGTTAGGTAGTCCATTGAAAAGTTACATTTGGGGTTGCGTTTTTTAGAGGACGCAATTTTATTTTTTTGGTGTAGGGGGGGTCAATGTAAAGCTAAAACCAAGTTTGTGGGGTCGCCACCCTTGTCTCACAGCCGCCATCTTGAAAATAGGGGTTGAAATGGTTTTTACGATATATCTCTTTAACTATTTATTTGATAAAAAAAATACATCCGCACGTAGAGAAATATGTAGCACAACTAAAAGATATAAGTTAAACGACAAATTCAACACAATATTATTAGCAATTCTTACAATAAGAGAGGTTAGGAATAATAATAATAATAGGCGGCAGCTGTTCTTTTGTTCCCTCATGGTCACTTGGGTATTTAATACCTGAACAGTATTCTCCGTAACGGCCATCAGATTTAAGATTATTTTAAAAATCAATAATTGTAAAATCCTGTAATGGAGTGGAAAAGAGTTAATAATTATTTAATAATAATATTGCAATAAAAAAAATATAACAACAAAATTAAAAAAACAATAACTGATGACACATTATTAGTACACACGTATAATATAGGTATAGTTAAGAGTACTGAAAAATAATACTCACTTTGAAGCACTGTAAGACCTTAGCTATTGACTTAATGAAAAAATGTTGCGAATAAAAGTTATTCCCCAAAAAACGATCTACAAAAATGGTCTGATATCATTTTTTCGTAAAATGATTTAAAAAAAAGTTATATCGAAAAATATAATTTTTTTTGTCGAATTTCTGAATATTTTCACTTATAACTTTTTTATTTATAATTCTACGAAAAAAAGTTACTGAACCAAAGTTGTAGAGAATTTAATTTGCAACAAAAAATGCCAACAATTTTTTTTATCAAATAAATAATTAAAGAGATATATCGTAAAAACCATTTCAGCCCCTATTTTCAAGATGGCGGCTGTGAGACAAGGGTGGCGACCCCACAAACTTGGTTTTAGCTTTACACTGACCACCCCTACACATCAAAAAAATAAAATTGCGTCCTCTAAAAAACGCAAGGTAAGGCCTAAAAAATGTAACATTTCAATGGACTAAGGATGTATGTCAAATCACTTGCGTACTCGTTACTATACAAGATACCGTTACCATGAAACGGTTTATACTGCTTTGTTTATATTTTTAGCTCGTAAAATTCTTCTTTTCTTTATCCGCTATATCTGTCGTCCATATGGAATAACAAAGAACATCCTCCAAAGAGCCTGTGGATCTATTGGCCGAAATAAATAATAAGATGGAATATTAAAGTCTTCAAGATAGAGGTTATTCGTTTCGCCAACACTCTTAGGAATCTCTATAAAGTATAATACTTGCTTACAAATCGTTTCGTACAAAGTAAACTAATTTTGAAAACGACCGAGATGGGGGTTGTTGAAGTGTAAACATTAAAAAAAATATTTTATTTAGAGTGAATAATCTGAAGTGCCGATTAATAACCAAATTTAAAGCGATGTTTTTCGATATTGTCTATGGTGTCTCAAGGACAAATGTTGAAAAAAAAAAAAAAAAAAAGCGCCAGTGTATATAGCAAAGGTTGAAGAGCAACAGATTCTAATGTATGGCAAAGAGTATTGATGTATATATGAGTAGAGTACAGATAAAGAAAAGATAGATAAACTGTGAAACCACTCTGTTCAGGTTTACGATCACCTTCAAAAATGGTCTACGTACATAACGTACGTTATTACGTGTGTGTGGACTGTTTCGCTTCTAGATTAAGAGATACTAAAATATTTTGTATCCACTAACGATCAATGATGAAATCTACGTCCTTGCATAGTTTATGAACGAAGAACTTCGTTACCAGTTATTTGAACTACCTGTATTCCCTGGTCTTATATTTAATATACTATTTTGGAGGATCCAACCAAGTGGCATGCGATTGGAGAGGCTTATGTACAGCAGTAGGTGATGATACAACTTTCAATTATTACATTTTAAGAAAACGTTTTACACAAAAGGTGAATCACTGAGATCAATAAGAAAAAACAATTATGCTCGCAAGACTCATCCTGAAGAATACCGTTCAGAAAAGTTTGTTCGTTACTTAGGCCGGAAGCTAACATCTAAGTGCGAATCATTGCAATTCTACCAGGAGTGTAAGATGGTCCACACTCTTGTAAGCTCCGTAGTGTAAATGGAGCAGCACCTCGGTCTCTTGGTCGGTTTCTTGCTTTTATCCCTAGTGACATAAGAGCTTATTGTATTATTGAAAATAGAATTCGAAAACTCGTGTATTGGCTCGTTTAAATTACGCATTAGAGAGAACATTTTCCAACGAGGGAATACGAGCTATAGGCTGGTTTAGCTTGCCAGTTCACAAGAAATTTGATATTCACCAAATGTGGAATATTAACGACAGCTATTCAGACCCCTGCGCGTAAACTTACAAGTGATGCGTATTATGTTTCTCCAAAACATTAACATTTTATCGCCTGAAATAATAATGAAATTCCTTAGTCTATTAGATATTTGCGTTCAATTCAAACCGGTTACATCCACATTTTACTTGCGCGTCCAAACTAAGCGCAACCATTGCTAAAGACGACTTTAACACTAGAATTACAATTTCCATTATCATACGGGTTCTAAAAGCGTATCATACAATTCGTTCATAAAATTTAACGTATTTTACGTACAATGTAAATGAGGTAGATATTATATACCCGAGTGTCAAATGCTGGTGTTAGGGTGGTTCTAATATCGTGAAATGACGTGAACAATATTCACGAAGTAATTTCCCTGATCATAAAATCCCCGACGAACATAATATCCTGACGGTATTGCTATGCAGCAACTTGGTTGAACGTATAAAGAAATTCCCCAAGTAACTTCAGCAATTTTAAAGTTATTACGATTTCATGGTATCATATCTCTTCAACTTTTATCTTATATATATAAAATTCTCGTGTCACAATGTTAGTTACCATACTCCTCTGAAAGGGCTGGAGCGATTTTTATGAAATTTGGTGTGCATATCGGGTAGGTCTGAGATTCGACCAACATCCAAACAACCAACATTCATACCCCAATTCTTTTTTTTTATGGCAGAACAACGTTTGCCGGATCAGCTAGTATAATATAAAATACTATTTTAGCCGTTGCTCAAAATTGCCTTCTTACAATATTTCAATAAAAATTTCATTATTATTATAATTAAATCGGATTTAAACTTTATTTTTACTTTATCTGTAATACATAAAAAGAAAGAAAACATTTTTAATATTTACAACAAAGAAAATATAGTAAATTCAAACATGTTTGAATACTAATAATTATTATTTCAAAGTTTTGCAGGTATAAAGTTTTTAAGTTCAAATTTTTCAGGTAATGATTGTTTCTTGGCGTGGGTCATAAATAAGCTTTCTTTTAACAACTGTAATTAATTAATAATCTTCTATTATCACATGTCTGATATAAATGGCGTCCAAACATCTGATGCTGGAGCCCCTCAAAGTGGGAGAGCCACGCTTCGGCATTAATGGGCCGGCTCGACCGGAGTGATACCACGGCCTCACAGAAAACCGGTGTGAAATAGTGCTTGCGCTGTGTTTCACCGAGTGAGTGAGGATACCGGAGGCCCATACCCCAACCCCTCCCCCTATCTTCCCCCCCCATCCCCTCCCCCTATCTCCCCTCCCATCCCCTCCCCCTATCCCCCCCCATCCCCTCCCCCTATCTGTATAATGAATAATGTGCAGTTGGCCAATAGTTTTAGAATCCCGTCGTATCAATTCCATTTATTCAAACTGTCAATTGGAAACTAACTGAACTATTCAAACCATTTTTATAAGCTTTTTATTAACTTGCAATGTATGTATGCTTGTATGTTCGGGTGAAATCTTGCTACTGAACTTTGAAGTAGATATCTTCAACCGATTTTGCTGAAATTTTGCAAGCATATGTATACCGCGTGACAATACAATATTATAATGACATGGAGCTGATCCGATGCTAGAACTGGAAGGTGGCCATAGGAGGAACTCTGTAAAAAAACGTCGCAACATCATCGAGTTTGGACTCGTTTGATTCGTCTGGAGGCATTCCAATAAAAGCTTGTTTTTAAAAAGCTTTTTAATTTAATTTATTATAATTACATTCTAAAATTACTTTCTAAAACTGTAGCCGTAAAATAACGTAGGTAAAGAATAAAAATAAGAAGTTTTTTTTTAAACATCAAATGTTATTAACTAAACAAGGTATCGATGTTTCATGTAACGTTCGTTACAAGTCAGCTTAGTATCTCTTTTCAAGAAACATTACTTCTCTGCAAATCTATATTTGACAATATGTGTATAGTAACACAAAACCTAGTCATGAAATTCTTAATTACACGAAGGAAAAGTTCGGAATATTCCAAGAAAATATATTTTAATGAAACGCTTTTTGATAAATTGTAGTCAGTCGAAAATATTTTAAGTAATAATAACAATTGTTTGAGCTTGCCCCGTATACCTTCATAAAATATTCTAAATAACAGAGCATAGCTCAGATTAATAGTAATAAGCCGAAATAATATTCCCTAAATACATTATTAACAAGATACGCGTACTCATGAAATACTTGATTTGAATTTTTCATCGTTTCCCTTTATTACCCTGGAGGTTGTCTTCTTTAGTTACCATTCATTTTAGTACCTTCACAAAAAGAAGACAATGGTTTAGAAGTGATATTGCACGCCTCTTTTTTTCTTTTTAGTATTGTACTGCTGGAAAATTTAAGTATTCGAAAGTACACACATCAAAAGTGTCTAGGGATCAACATATATTTTTGCAATAACTTTTCTCCTGATTGATATTAATTAAAATTTTCTTTAAGGATTCATCAAATAAAGTGTTTTCGTTTGTCACAGTAACGATAAACCAAGTCACCTTTGCATTAATAAAGAAATTTGCCATTTTCCTAATAAAGGGATTTTTGACA
Organism: Diaphora mendica; assembly: GCA_949125395.1. NCBI lineage: Eukaryota > Metazoa > Arthropoda > Insecta > Lepidoptera > Erebidae > Diaphora > Diaphora mendica. Next base: position 7,693,133 of record OX421319.1, read on the forward strand.
TTTGAACCACTAACATTAAAGTTCGAAAAAAAGACTGAAATAACAGTTTTCTTTAAAATTTTATTAGGTAACTTAAACAATTAATAATCCGTGTTTCTACCGCGAACACTAACAACACAAGAACATCGATTTGGCATACTCAAAATGAGTTCATCCAAATCACGCTGTGGAATGGCCGCCCATGTTCGTTGCAACAACAAAAAAAGGTCTTCTTGCGACTGGATACCCTCCATATTCGGCAGAGCTCTTCTCTGTAGCATATCCTATGCATGCTCAATCGGGTTCAAGTCTGGCGACTGACCAGGCCAGGGCAGGACATTGATGTTAGCTGCGGCGAGAGTCTGTCTTACAACTCTTGCGGTGTGCGGTCGTGCATTATCATGCATTAAAAGAAATAAGGGACCGATTTGCACTTGTAGAGGAACGATGACGTCTGATACAATCGTCTCAGCATAAATTTGAGCGTTGAGGTTGCCTCTGATCCAAATCAACTCAGTTCTTCCGCCGATCCAAATACCCGCCCATACCATGATGGTTCCACCACTATAAGGATGGACTTCCTGGCAGGATTTTAATCGCTGTTGGCGTCCGGGGTTTCTCCAGTGTCGTATACGTCTTGTATCCGGTCTCATACCAAAACGAGGCTCATCAGAAAAGCACACGAAACGCCATTGTTCTTCTGCCCAATTTCTGTGTTCAAGAGCCTATTGATATCGAATCCTACGATTGTGCATTGCTATAGGTGGTACCCGTAGCGGTCTTCGGGAATGAAGGTTCACTTCATGCAAGCGGTTTCTGACTGTTTGGTCGCTAATTAAGTTCCCTGAAGAGTGATGAAGCCTCACGGCTAACATCATGGCGGTTATTGTTGGAGCTCTTCGAGTTAAGATTTGAATGTATCGGTCTTGTCTCCGTGTGGTGCAGCGATACCGTCCTCCATGGCGCTCAGCCACGGTACCAGTGCTTCGGTAACGTGTCCAAAGTCGACTGATAACACTCTGACTTGTATTCAGAGCCAAGTACAACAGCCACAGTACGTTGCCGGGAACCAGCTTCTATCATTCCCACGGCTCTGAGCATTTCTTCCCTGCTTAAATGACGTCTCCGCTCCATAATAACGTTGGTTTTAATCAGTAGTAGGGAAACAGTAGCACTAATAATGTCTTCAATGCGTTGTATGTTTTTATAGGGAAAATATTGACAGCTGATTTTCATCTTTTACTCGAATTTGATTGACAGTTCCTGATTCAAATTATGAAATGCACCAAAAAGGATCCATATAAATTTATAAAATCATAAATTTATTACAAAGCCACATCTCAATCTCAAGAAATCCGCATAAAAATGCTTGATCCCTAGACACTTTTGATGTGTGTAATTTGTTTTAACTTTCAACGTTGTAAAAATCATACTTCATATTTATGACCGAAAATGACATGAAGTACCTAGACTTCATAATTAATAGTATCATGGTTATTTAGCGTAGTGTAATCCTAGCGATTTCGAAATTCATTTTTCCTTGTCATATAGGTGGCAAAAAAATTGTTGGGCCACCTGATTCTAATTGACTATCGCCATCCATAGAGACCTGCAATCCGCGGACGCGGCTTTAAGCTCATAAAAACCTCACATAAACGAAAAACTTACTAAGCACTGGTTTTCTGTGAGAGATCCTCCAAAATATGTAGATAGACATAACCAGCGACCTTGTAATCACAGCTTTTATTGAGATGTTAGTTTACGTTTAATTTTGATTTTGTTGTTGATGTTAAATTACTATTTTACAATTTATCAGCACGATTACTTGAATTTGAGTTTCCATTAAACAAATTTCGCACTATACTTGTACACATCTATACTAATATTATAATCGCGAAAGTTTGTAAGTATGGATATAAGTATATGATGGATATTTGTTACTCTTTTACGCAAAAACTACTGAACGGATTTGGATGAAACTTTACAGTAATATAGCTTATCATCAGAATAACACATAGGTTACTTTTTGCCGCGATAACTGACATATACGCGGGCGGAGCCGCGGGCAACAACTAGTTTAGTTATATTTATTTCTATAAAAAATTATGACTTTTTGTTTTTTTTTAATTTACGTGGTTGTATCACTAAAACTAATCAAAGTATGCTTGACAAACAACAACAAAAAAAATCAATTTGTTCATTGATATGGAACTAAATAAAACGAAAAATCACTCTTTTAGTTAGTTGGTTTAAAATTCTAGAAGATTACATTTACATTATATTACAAAACTAGCCGACCCACGCAACGCCGTCTCCTATTGCCCGTAGCGTGATAATTTTTCCCCGTTTTTGAAATATTCTTCATAAGACCAATAGCCCGCTCCGCTTAGCGTGATGATATAGAGCCTTCCTCGATAAATGGGCTATCTAACACTGAAATATTTTTTCAAATTGGACCAGTAGTTCCTGAAATTAGTGCGTTCAAACAAACAAATAAACTCTTCAGCTTTATATATTAGTATAGATGTATTTATAATACTCTTCTAAGATCTAATACTCATAATCAACAATACATTTATTTGGATAAAGATTAATATTAGGTATTATGTTTATGAAAACTTGATGATTAGGTACCAACTCTTAGCGTCTTATACTCGTGATAACTTCTAAACGAAATGTCCGATTGGGATGAAACAAAAAGTATTTTACTTCTACATAAATACCCTTGATAACATAATGCTTAATTTGGATAAAGAATAATATTAAGATGAACATTTAACGTAGTATCTTTCTTCAGACGATTTATTAATTTTTTTGAACACAAAAACGGTTATTGTAACTTAACCATGATAGTTAGATAAATGCCCTCGACTAGTCTTCTTATAGATCCTAATGGGACCTACAAACCCGTAATAAATTATTTTGTTCTATTGTCAATAGTTTTTGCAGCGCACGCAAAAGTAGGTTTTCGAATTTACACCTTGGGTTACGAAATAGCAATTTTCTTACGGATCCCTAATTTTTTTGAAAATAAGGTATAGCCTTTAAGCTTCCTCATTAATGGACTATCCAACACTGAAAGAATTTTTCAAATCGGACCAGTAGTTCCTGAGATTAACGCGTTCAAACAAACAAACAAACAAACTCTGCAGCTTTATAATATTAGTATAGATTTCTTGTAATTGGTATAATTGGTTATAAATATTTTAAAAAAACATTATATGTGCTATCTAAGTTAGGCCTAAAAGATCATAATATTATGTTATAAGTGACAAAGTTATCATTTTATAACTCATTTTTCTTAAAATGTGTAGTTTATCTTCAAAAATGGATATAAACCTTATCAAAAATAAACGTGTGGCACTCGGGGACTGCCGCGGTTAAGCTATTGCAAAGCATATTTTATCAACTTATGCAATTATTATTATTTATTTATTTTTTATTTATGCAGTTTTTTTTTTCTTTGAACATATATACTTACGGGGCACAGGCGGTGAGTTTGGCATTATAAAGATATGATAGATACCTATACACCTATATACTTTCTCACAAACAGCTGCTTACGTATTCCTCCGATTTCGGAGCAGCTCGTCTCGACTCGTGCATGCTTCGGGTGTTATGTTTTATTATCGTTACGCAATTTCTTGATTCGGTCGCCACGCTCAAAGCCCGCGATAAAAGCTATGCAATAGCTTAAAAACTTATGTCCAGAAACAAATGTGTCAAGATTCTATAAGACGTATTTAGGGATATTAGCCCACTATAGTCTATTCAACTTCCTCTGAGACAAAAGGTAAACAAACCAGAAAAAGGTTCTTTAATAGGTCAAATTTTATATGCATCTAGAATCAATAAAAAGGTGACATTTTCTTTCTTTTTCTTGGAAAATGGCAAACTGTGCCGATGTCGACAATTCTGCCAGTGTCAAGTACAACGGAAATACGTATGTTAAAAAATAAAATAATTGCAACTGTCCAAATTTTCCGAGTTCACAGTGGACTGACTAAAAAGTGACATTAAAAACACCTAAAACTGTAGCTGTTCCGAAACTTTGAACGTATTATAACACTACTAAATTGAAGAGTAGTGATAAGGCAAATAATTTACGTAGAAATGTGAAATTTTGTAATTAGTTTGATTACACCAGCCATCTTTACTCTCGATCAACTCGTTTGAGAAACATTGGTTTCTTTGTTTACCTTTTGTCTCAGAGGAAGTTGAATAGGGTATAGTTAGAATCTAGAGCTGATCCGTGATCAGCAAAAAACGTGTTAAAGCAAGTTTGATGGTTGTATTTTTTGAGCGAATTTGTTTAAAGCTTATAAAATAATAATTGGAAACAATATGATTTTCTTTTTGTTTTTTTTTTAGTAACAAAAGCAATATGTAAAAACCTTGCTAAACAACTTAGTCTTCAAATAAAAGACCTATTCCCTATTTCTTTGTCAGTCGGATACTGTTAGTATGCCTTAAAATACGAGCATAGACGAAATAAACCTGAAATAAATTCTACAAAAGGACATGAACATTATGTACCGTCGATGGATCCGGTTCTTATGTTCCTCTAAAACTTAGATGGCATTATGACAAGAAAAAAAAAAAAAAAAGCAATCGTTCACAAACACGGAACGGCTTTATTGCTACTCTGTTATTTATGGGTTACACCTGATTATCTCAAAAACGACTCTGCCAAGTCATAAAAGAAATACATGGCTTCATATAAAGCAACAAAGTTGTACTCTCTCGTAAATTTGAAATAAACTATTGCATAATTTTGGTCACGCTTTACGTCCTGAATTAATAGTATAAAGTCTTAGAGTCCTAGTTTGTGCTCCCAATGGCGCACAGAATAACAATTACGTAGTGTTTCTGTACACCTAAGAAATATTTTAGTTTTAAAAAGTAAAGATTTTTTTCAAAATTTCAATTGCTTCGGTGACACAGTTTAAATGTAAAAATGATGAATGGGAAAGGTCTATGTCTTACTGCTATGGACTGCAAAAGGCCGACGATAATGATGTTGATTAATTTTCATATATAATTAGATGCTGACTTAGGATCTCCACCAGGGTAAAACTAGGGGACTTAGAGTCCCGTGTTTCAACTGATGACATTGTCTAAGTACAGTGATGCAGTTAAATTGAGCTTCCACTAGGTATGTTTCAAATGATCCAAATAACTTATTATTTAGTAAAAAGGAATTTATCTTTAATATTCAAATAGAGATCACGAATAGTTTTTATGCTGTCCCAGGAGCAAGATGCTGAGAATACAAGCTCCCAATTGCGGGTTTTATAAAAGAAAAGGTGTAACAGCCCTTTGTAATCTCTACATACACACATCAAAAGTGTCTAGGGATCAACATATGTGTCTAGGAATCAACATATATTTTTGCAATAACTTTTCTCCTGATTGATATTAATTAAAGTTTTCTTTGAGGATTCATCAAATAAAGTGTTTTCGTTTGTCACAGTAACGATAAACCAAGTCACCTTTGCATTAATAAAGAAATTTGCCATTTTCCTAATAAAAGGATTTTTGTCATTTGAACCACTAACATTAAAGTTCGAAAAAAAGACTGAAATAACAGTTTTCTTTAAAATTTTATTAGGTAACTTAAACAATTAATAATCCGTGTTTCTACCGCGAACACTAACACAAGAACATCGGTTTGGCATACTCAAAATGAGTTCATCCAAATCACGCTGTGGAATGGCCGCCCATGTTCGTTGCAACAACAAAAAAAGGTCTTCTTGCGACTGGATACCCTCCATATTCGGCAGAGCTCTTCTCTGTAGCATATCCCATGCATGCTCAATCGGGTTCAAGTCTGGCGACTGAGCAGGCCAGGGCCAAAGCCACATCTCAATCTCAAGAAATCCGCATAAAAATGCTTGATCCCTAGACACTTTTGATGTGTGTATTTGTAACTTTTTTTGTTGTTGTATAAAGTGTGTACAGTGAAGATAATAATAAATAAATAAGTAAGGAATTATTTATTTAAAACAAAAACCCGACTTCTATCTGCCATCTTTATTGAATTCAGGTTGTACATATTTTGAAATATTTTTTTAATTTTGTTTTTTTCTGTAATTTTGACGTACCTGGTGTCACTCTCACGATCACGACTAAGACGAATTTATTGATAAGCCGTTTAGGTTCTAGGGCATGCCAAAGAAATATACATACATACACCTTACCTTACCCTCCTTCTTTCGCAGTCGGGTAAAAATAGAGTTTCATTCATTTTCTTGAACATACTAATTGTCAGTTAGAGCACGATACTCTACTTGGACGTCCGTTTATTTACGTCCAACTTCTATAAACACACAAAAGGTACGTTATTAAATTTATATAAAAACAAGTTTCAGGTTCCAGTATCTATACTGTTTATTAAACAATAATTAAATGAAATTTTAATATACCTATCTCTAAACTGGTGACTGGCGACGGGTACGGGTGCTGAAATGTGTGAAAAGTTTGTATTATATATATATATATATACTAGCTGTGCCCGCGATTTCGTCCGCCGCGACGCCGCGAAATCACCGCCTCAGAGTCTTAGAAATACGCTCTCGAACCAAACGGTTTGGTTCTTCCTTCCTGTGCCGAGCAGTTAAAAACTGGAACTCACTACCAGCGTAGGCAGCGCACGTGTTTCCTTCCCACTATGATCCCAGGTCCTTTAAGTAGGCCGTGAAAAAGCATCTCACTAAGTCGTCATAGTGTGGGACGCAATATTATGTGACGGTACATGGCGAAACAAATTTATCAATAATATCGAAAATGTGCGGGTGGATGAAGAACCTTCTACTTCACGGATTCGACGACGGGGGCTTGCACCGCTGAGCCAGTCAGCATGTGACCACGGCCAGTGCAACCTGGTCGAAACGTCAGGCAAATCAGAGGTATGTAATACATTTAAATAAGTGATCCCGTTAATTTCCATAAAAATAATAATTATTATATCATGTAACGCGAAAGTTTAAAAGTAAATATCGTGGCATTAAAACGAGAAAATTGACTGAAAGATTTTTGGGAAAAGCAACGATACATCAAAGCACAGTAAAAATAGTCTGTCTTGTTTATTTCAGAGGTTCCTGAGTCTAGCTTCTGTTGTAATTTTGTGATCCTGGAAGGCAGGGATAAAGTAGTCTAATATATTTTAATACTTTATAGGTTATGTACACACGTTAACGTTATAATATAAAGAAGTAGCACCAGCAGTTAATATAATTATATATACATATTTTCCAGGAGACATACTGGAACTCGCTGCTGGACTACCTCGTTGGTCTAGCAGTTAGCGTATGCGACTGCCAATTAAGAGGTCTCGGGTTCAATTTCCGGGTCGGGTTAAAAGTGTTGTTGGATTTTTCTTACAAATAACTCTGAACTCCTCTGACTCATCATCAAAAAACGAATTGAGACTGAATAATAGCCAAAAGCAATCAAATAGCTATCACATCATAATCTTTTAGAAAATGCCATCTAGTCCCAAGCTAAGCAGAGCTTGTGTTATGGGTACTAGACAACTGATATAAATTCTTATATACTTTTTTTTATTGTAATTACGTGCATATTATACTCGTACATAGAAAACACCCAAACTCCGAAACAAATATTGTAGATCACACAAACATTTGGTCCGACCAGGGAATCGAATCCGAGACCTCAAGCACAGCAGTCGCATACGCTACCACTGCGCCAACGAGACAGTCAGGCAAACATCCTTATACATTTTTAATTCTCATATACTTCTTTGGTCTTAATTTAATCCTAATTGCCGGAGGAATTAGAGACCAAAATTATCTAAAACGAATGAGTTTGCTTGGAAATTAAACTTATCTTTTCGATCTCCCCAATCCGTTTAATTCTAATTCTGTAATTCTAATTGGAAGTTGTCCCTTATCACTTACTTAGGGAGAATCTAATCAATAGTCACCAAACTAACTCGCTTGTATAAATAATCTTTAAAGATGTGTTAATCATCTCATCGTGTGTGTATCAGTATCGTCAGTAAAGCACACTTTTTTTCAACGTCTCTTTTTTAAAAAAAAAATCAAATGAAATGGATTACATCTTATTTTCTACGTAAGGTATTATATTGTTTTGCCAATACTGTAGCAAAATAAATGTATTTTACAGATTAATCTAAAACATTTCACAATTAATTTTAAAGATCTTTCATCAACTTATAGATTACACATGAAAACATGTTAAATACCGAATATACATTACAGTTCAACTTAAAATACCCACATTACAAAAAGTTTTCATGTTATTTCAAATAATTATTAATTATTTAAATCATAACACAAATTCTTGCCTCCCTTTCAGGATTACGAGTGAAATAACTACTGTCATTTTACTTAATGATAATGGTGCACTCGGCATAAAAACGATATATTTTTATCCGCTTATGGGCAACCGCGTATTACATTATCATATGTAATATCTTGGATCAGTATAGAAGTCGAAATAATATTACAGTATACCAACATCCTTTGTTTATGGCAGGTTTATTACAGTCACTTTAATGGTGTATGTTTATGTTTTCAAGTACTTTGTATGTATGTATTGATAGTGCCAACTCAAAAAGAGCTCAAACTTGAAGTTTCGATGATTAAAATTTATCCTATTTATTGTATGAGCTAATCCATGTAAGTATAACGACCTAGTTTAGCGAAACGAGTTATTAGTGTTTTTTGTTCAAAAAGAAAGCAGGTCAAAGACATGATTAAATGTAGACAATTATACTTTATAGGTTAAGACCTTATGAAATATATTTTTTTGTGTTGTATATTATAAGCTTTACAACATAGATCTATACAAATAAAGTATTAACTATATCACACTAATATATAAAGGCGAAACTTTGTGTGTTTGTTTGTTACTTCTTCACACAAAAAGTACTGAACGGATATGGATAAAACTTTACAGTAATATAGCTTATACATCAGAATAACACATAGGTTTAGGCACAGATACCAAGCCAAAAATAATACGAACGAACAATTACAAAAATCTGAGCGATTGTCGCTTGGCACCGACTTCAAACAGATTCTAGGTACCTAGCACACATTATAATACTACTATTTAAAGCAATAAAGAATTAGGTATAGACAAGAATTGGCACATAGCAATTTATGAAGAGCCAGTTTATTTTACGCTTTTTAGTGTTTTTTGACAGGAAGTTTTCGTTGGATGTTTTTTGGAAGTCGTTTTTTTTTTGGTAACCAGTAATCAACAGAGAAAAATGACTCCATTCAGGTAACTGGTTATGATAACCAGTTACAAAACCACATATATTAATATTGTTATTTGTCGTAGCTAGTTGTTAAAAGAGAAAAAAATCCATGTTCGGAGGTGGTTACGAAAAATCAGTTACGAATATGGATGAAAGGAAAATTTCCTACCAACCAGCTCAAGATAAATGAAACATTTGAATAATATAATGATAATGTAAGCTATGATTAACGAAGGTACGAGTCCCGCCCGACTAGTGTTTTGAACTTACGAAGGACAAGTAAACCAACCATAAGTCCTGGTCTAGTTTTCCTTGTACTACATAATTATACTTTTCGCCCATTTTATGTTATTATGTACAAATTGTATCTACACCCACCATATTTGTGTCTCCGTTCCGATTATTACGCCGCAAACGTGCTATTGCGCACTTCAAGTAATCCGTAAGTACGTATTCTATTATTATTCATAACGTTCCCGCATATAAATTATGTGTAGTATAATTAAGTACCTATTCGCAAAATAGTTGATAATTCAATAGTGGTTTAGACTAATACTATTCCAGAATATGTCAATCACAATATAAAGTGATATTCTTTTTCCTAGCTTTACTTATTTCTAAGATTATTTGAGATAGGTGCTACTCGTTCAACCAATTTTACCTGAATATAAGTTTTTCCGCGGTGTTTGCACTGAATTAGATTGTTGAGTAATGACGTCTTCATAACGACTGCCATGGATGTTCATGACAATCGGGATCGATGTTTCCGAGGTGCAGGCGTGAAATACCACTTCCGAAAAAGCAAGTTTCAAAATGACCATAGTCTAGTCATGTTGAAATTTTCTTTTTCGGAAGTTTTACAATTTAAATTTGATATGTTTAATACTGCTGTATATCAGGCCTTTTCCTCTTAATAGGTTCAATATTAATAGGTCTTTACCTATGAAATTGCCGTTTTGTATGCAATAAGTGAAGGTACTTATTTTTTCAAACTTTTTTATTTCTGTTATTCGAAGTAATCACCCATACAATCGACGCATCTTTGCCAACGCATTGACAATTTATTGATGCCCTTCTTGTAAAAATCAGCTGGACGGGAGGCAACAAACTCTTCAAAGGCATTTTGTACTGCCTCTCGGGAATTGAATTTTTTACCCACTAAAAAGTTGTCTAAATTTAGGAAAAAGTAATAGTCGGTAGGTGCAAGGTCTGGTGAGTATGGCGGATGAGGAAGAGCTTCCAACCCCAGCTCTTGCAGCTTGGAAACTGTCTGTTGCGCAGTATGGGGTCGCGCGTTGTCGTGAAGGAGCAGTGGGGATGACCGCTTGACCAAAGCTGGTTGCAGATGTGGGTGACCAGACCTTGCACCTACCGACTATTACTTTTTCCAAAATTTAGACAACTTTTTAGTGGGTAAAAAATTCAATTCCCGAGAGGCAGTACAAAATGCCTTTGAAGAGTTTGTTGCCTCCCGTCCAGCTGATCTTTACAAGAAGGGCATCAATAAACTGCCAATGCGTTGGCAAAGATGCGTCGATTGCATGGGTGATTACTTCGAATAACAGAAATAAAAAAGTTTGAAAAAATAAGTACTTTCACTTATTGAATACAAAACGGCAATTTCATAGGTAAAGACTTATTATTTATTGTTATTTTGTCAACCAAAACTTTATAAGTTTGATCTAGCATTAGATCTATAAAAGTATTTTAAAACTTATTGAAAAAATTAAAAAGACGAAGATAGTTCGCGCACCGACGTATGATCGGTGTATTAACCTACCTATTTTTTTATATACAAATTGAGATTTGAGATACTTAATCTTATATTGTTGAAATCTATTTCCCGCGAGCACTTCGCGTAGAAGCACAGTGCAATGAAATATTCCTAGTAGGCTTTTATTTATTTATTTATTTACCATTTTTTGACTAAACGTTGCATTTATATTCTAATAATTAACCTCTTCACGGTGTCATTAAATGAAACATGAACGCTACATAAATAATTTAATTGGTAAATTTGCTATAGAAATACAATTTACATTGAATATAAGATTAAACTCTACGTATGCATGCATACTACGAACTTACGTAGCCGGAAGTCCACTCCAGTAGAACACCTATATGTATGTAATATCTAATTCACACTAATTTCCGCTCATCAAACTACAAAAGTGCCACTCAGTTTCACAACCTACCTTTTAAATAGTGACTGAGGAACTAAATTTGTCAATAGATACGTAACAATGGCCCAGGTAACATAAGCTAAACATTTTACGTAGTCTAAGCACCAACGCCTTTTAAAAGCAAAATGATATTTGTCGAAATACCTCTACATTTTTGAAACTTTCTTTCCAGTTTTTAGTTCGGCTAGTTATAATATCGTGGATGTTTTTTTGTTTTTTTTTTATAAATATTAATGTGAACTTAACAAAACAGTGCTTAACTAAAATCTGCAGTTGTACAATGTGCTTAAGTAAACTAAATTAATCATTACAATCATTACATTATTTATAGTACGTTGTGATTTCTTCCTTGCATTAAAACAATATGTATGTAAATTTGTGTGAGCAGTATGGTTCTAATAATATGTCCAACGTCATTCATAGTCATTAGTATGCGTTACATGGTCTCAACAATATAATCGGCACGATTAAATTAATTTGTATTAAATCGATTGCTTAAACTCTGTTTATCTGCAATAAACATTCAATTTATATTTTTTAAATTTTAATAAACGGGTATGAATTATAATCAATTGATCAAATTATGTTACCTTAATACTTTAAATTTAAAGTACTTAATGTAGTCTAATAAATAATATAGTGATGTTTTATCACAAAGATTTTCTTTTGTTATTTCCGTGCGAAAATCCCCTAGGATATCTCCAACAAACGGCTGAAGAGGTGTTTATGTTGGACTCAAACCGACTAAAATAGCATAGCGCGGTGGCTTTTCCGGTACGAATAGCCGGGGAATCGTGTGTAACCTAGAAAGAAAATCCCTTGTACCTCCATGACATACATAATCCTTACTTCGTATTGAATAAATGTTAATATCTTAAAAATAACTATATTAATTCAGATGGTTTCAAGGTTTTAGAAAATCGACAGATTAATACGATTTTAATCCCTAAAAGAGTTTTGGGTCGTCGAGAAAGAAAATTACACAAACCATGTTCAAAGAGTTAAAAGTTTGATAATTTATTGTCTGATAACGTAGCGCACACTAGTAAAGAGTTCAATAAAATTCAAATCAAGAATTAATTGTAAATTATAATTTAGAATTAAAAATAATATAGTCCATCTAATCTAAGAAGTATGTAGTTGTGAAGTTTTTGTTTAAAGACAACTCCTGCTCTACGAATAAATCCTGTGTCGCGGGGGACTTTACAAACATACATGAAACGGACACAAAGAACACTCAGACTCAGAACAACAATTTGGTGATCACACAAAGTATTGTCCTACGTGGGATTTGAACCCACGACACTTGGCGAAGTAGGAAACGGCGTGGTGACCGCCAAACCACTTGGCCAAACTAGTCATGTTGTCAACAGTTATGACAGATTGGAGAATGGGGAGGGTGTCGAAGAAATCGAATACTACAATATCCGATTTTCGATATATTATTCCCATATATTACCAATGGATGTCAGTTTTCAAATTGCAACTTTAGTATTTTAGAATCAGTATTGCTCTACAATGACTACAATCTACTGAAATACTCAGTCTACAAAAAGTATTACCACATTGAGAGTAAGAGAGATAGGCAAAGATTTCTCTCCTAGTAAGCAAAAAAAAAATTCAGATCAACTGGCTATAGTGCCAGTAATTTGTATTTTTATGAAATAGGCGGGCAAACGAGCAGACGTATCGCATGATGGTAAGCGATTATCGCCGCCCATGGACACCTGCAACACCAGACGCGTCACAAGTGCGTTGCTTCGCCATTTCGGGTTGGGGGGGCGATAAGGGGAGGGGAGGGGGAGATAGGGGGAGGGGTGGGGTATGGTCCTCCGGTATCCTCACGCACTCGGTGAAACACAGCGGAAACACTATTTCACACCGGTTTTCTGTGAGGCCGTGGTATCACTCCGGTCGAGCCGGCCCATTCATGCCGAAGCGTGGCTCTCCCAAGGACGTCGCTCATATGTGACTCATGAATATAAAATGTAGGTTACATGCGGTAATTGAAAAGTGAAAACAAAAGCGCCTATAAGCCGCAATGTTCAATATCCATCATTCCTGTTGACACTTCATATTCATATTTTTTAAATACATCAACTCATACCACAGGGTAGGAAATTATGCGCATCTAATGCTTTATTATTTTTAAGAGAAAGATTTTTTTTAGTTTCCCTTCTACGTTAAAATAATGTACTACACAAAAGTTCTAAGCACAAAAACACTTGCTTTTCCGATGTGATTTATATAAGATAGATATTTTTATAAAACTATTGTTTTAAGTACCAGGTTTCTATACCTTGGTTTGTTCTTGTTATTCTACGCTTGGTTTTGTGAAATGTTTTTTTATAGCCGCTTATATTATCTAATATATAGATTAGTTTATAAATATTTTTTGTCAGTAATGTATTTCATGAATGACTATAAGTTATTTTAAACATTAAATGGGATGTGATGTGGCGCAAGTGATCCCGATTTGAAAGTTTAGGCCCATATTATATTTAACACACACGCACACTCGCATCCAAACACAAACACATACTCATCTCATACACACGAAAACACTCTCAACCACAGATGAATAAACACAGTTACCACATATAATTAAAGAGGTATTATTATTTTATCCACTTGTTTTTTTTATATTAGTTTTAATTTGTTTGTTCTGAAATTGTATTGATTTTATATTATATTCTATTTCAACTAAATTAAAACCTAAAACATATAACTATTATGTACAAATATTCTATAAGTTAGAACCGCTGTCCTGCTCAAAGTGATGATACGGTGCTAAATTCTGTTGTTGCGTCACTAAGCAGGGCAATACCCGAAACTATCTTTTTAGCCAATCTTTTGAACGTCACAAACTTTTAGTTTGATTTCTGGTTTTGTTTGGAGAGATTTTGGAACAACAGAATTAGCACCAATGAATAATGTAAAATCTGGTCTTGGTTGCCGCGACACAAGCTTCGAGCTTAGTGCGGAAACCGTCGATAAGTTCAAATTGTAATTTGTTTATGTACAAATAAATAAATAAATAAATATTCACTTTGATTAGTGCGAGTGCAGGTGTGAAGCGCAGGCGATCAACGATTGGTAGAAAATACGTGTGGACCGCGAATTCACTGCTCACACGTATTTTCCACCAATCACCGATCACCCGCACTAAACACCTGCACTCGCACTAAGTAAAGTGAATACAAGCCCTTTAAGTAAGTAGCAGAAGAACAATATTTCAATATTTATTGAATATGCAGAAGAACTATATGAATTCCGTGGGAGAGCTACGTTTCGGCATGAATGGGCCGGCTCGACCGGGGTGATTCCACAGCCTCACAGAAAACCGGTGTGAAATAGTGCTTGCGCTGTGTTTCAACGAATGAGTGAGGATACCGGAGGCCCATACCCTAACCCCTCCGTCTATTTCCCCTCTCCCCCATCCCCCAAAGGCACTTGTGACGCCTCTGGTGTTGCGGGTGTCCATGGGCGGCGGTAATCGCTTACCATCAGGCGATACGTCAGCTCGTTTACCCGCCTATTCCATAAAAAACAAAGAATATTATAATAATCATGAGCAAATAGACAGGTAATAAAATAATAGTCCAAGATCCCAGAGTCGTAAGACACAACTTATTTTCTAAAGCATATAACTTTCGGTTCTCAGTAGTCTCTTGTGTACTTTTTAATACCTGAATGTTTGTGGAACTTGCCCAGTGACACCTACGCAGGTACCAGGTGAGAAAGGTAACTAAAAATAGAGTTACTTAACTTAAATTTTTATGACTGATTTTTATATATGTTTTGTATAATATTACTCTGAAGTCATATAAAAAAAATCAGACGCTTTCCATGGGCCAAAACTTTTATCAGACGCTTTAAAGCTCTAAGAGAAATAAATGAACTTAATTTATTTTTAAATGGCTGATTTTTTTATATGTTATTAAGATAACTATTACAATGTTATATTTAATCAGTCAGATAAATTGCAATGACCAAACATCCCCTAAACACAAAAATTACTCAACCATGAGTATGAGCGCGAGAGCACTATGCGCATGCGCTTCAAAGTAAAATATCTTAATATTTGAAAAATACTTATTGCTTTTAATATGTATATCTATTTGATTAAGATAAAATTTATAATTAAAGTAATAATTTATTATTTTAAAAATAATTTAATGTATTGCATATATATATAGGGGAAAATATTTTATTTCGGAGCAGTTGTGTTTTAAAGAAAATTATATTTATTTTATTTAAATATAAATTATTTGATTGTTTTTTAATCATCTTCATCATAGTAATCATTAGAATTTTCATCATTGAGTACATCGCGAAACTGTCCATCCAAGTCATCATCCTCATCATCATCTGATATGTTATTGTTGCTAGCAGCATGTTCTGTAAAAACAGAAAGATAAACAATAAAAAAACGGAACGACCAATATAATAAATTGTAAACCAGAAATCAAAGTACAGTACCTGGTTCTTGAAGTGATTCACTAACGAATCCGGGTAATTGGTCACCATCAAACCGATAAAAAAGATACTGGTTATCTTCTAACGTCCATCCATTGTTTTCAGGAGTAAAAGTAGTTGGTCGTTTTTAATTTGCATTATTTCATAAAATATGCTGGTAATATAATTAGCTAGAAACATTATAAATATCGCAGATAAATTTTTGGACTTGATAGAAAATATCTTGTAGTATGTATTCATCGGTAAATGACTCTGGATTTCCGAATCGCATAAAAGCTCGCTGATATTCATGTTTCCTCATCATTATATTATATGTTCTTTGTTTACCTTATCTAAAAAAGGCGGGTTTAAAATCACATCCAGTCAATACGTGAAATCCTGGCAAACTTCTACACAAAGACGGTCCCAAATGCTCGTAATTTTTTGTTAAATTAATGTATCTTTGGTTATTTCCAGTACCTGTGTATAACCACACATTCGAATCATCATTTTTTAAATTATGCATATGTCCCAACTTAATTACCGCAATATCAGTATCGGAAAATCTAATAACAAAATTTGCTTGAGCGTCTATAAGTCTGCGTCTTTATATAGTGCTCTCGTGCTCATACTCATGGTTGAGTAATTTTTGTGTTTAGGGGATGTTTGGTCATTGCAATTTGTCTGACTGATTAAATATAACATTGTAATAGTTATCTTAATAACATATAAAAAATCAGAGATTTAAAAATAAAGTAAGTTCATCTATTTTTCTTAGAGCTTTAAAGTGTCTGATAAAAGTTTTGGCCCATGGAAAGAGTCTGATTTTTTTATATGACTTCAGAGTAATATTCTACAAAACATATATAAAAATCAGTCATAAAAATTTAAGTTAAGTAACTCTGATTTTTAGTTACCTTTTTCACCTGGTACCTGCGTAGGTGTCACCGGGCAAGTTCCACAAACATTCAGGTATTAAAAAGTACACAAGAGACTACTGAGAACCGAAAGTTATATGCTTTAGAAAATAAGTTGTGTCTTACGGCCCTGGGATCTTACTCTATAAGAACAATATTCGTTTTCATGACAAAACTATTTAACCGATTTCGAAACGTTGATTCATAAAAGCTTACTAAAATGAAAACAAAACATGCAAAAGGTTTTAATACTACATCCATATGTATACAATAAGAAGACATATTTTACTTATATAACAAGTAGGGCTTTACTCCGATGCGATGCGGGGACCGAACCTTCGCGGTGATTTATTTTGTGAAAAACATTTACGTAGCTGGGTAACGAATTAAGATGCCACAAATCTTAAGGATTTTTATGTTTGTAGTATTGTGAAACTGATTTAAGGAATTCCAATTAAATTTATAAATTCAATATTCTGTTTGCATCCCATTAATCTTAAACCTATAGTGCTTTTCTTGGCCTTTTTTTGTTCTTTTGTGTTTCTTTTCTTCGGAAAACATTATGACTATGCGAGATAAAACATAATTCGTACTCATCGTGCGAATCATTTAGCTCTACGTAGATTTACCTCATAATCTTGATTAAGACTTTTTTGATTTTTAAACTAAATTTGAAACTTTTAAATTAAAATATAAGCCAAATAACGTTGTTGACTAACATTTTTAATTATATTTGAATGACAATTCAAATGTTATGTCCACGATTACTTAAAATCATCTTTCGGTCTATAGTCCATCATTCGTCTTGGTGTTTACAAGCAATATTAGCTTATAACTTACTATTAGTATTTGGTGCGCGTAAGTCCATAAAGTAGCTAAAATAATAATGTAAAGTAATGTTTAGTAAAAAGCAAATTTAGAGACGAGAATATCATTAATTGAATTCAATTCATAATTTTATATGACACAAAACGAAGTTACTAATTTTGTACTTTGTGTATAACAAATATAATTAATCAAACAAACAAGAAGTTCGCTATATATTGACAATCTAATAAAAGATCCACGCTTCATTATATACTTAAAACTCACACGCACACTTCAGCTACAAACCGCTTAACTCTTAAAGTGTAAGTGACAACTTGGCAAGTGAAAGTGCTACACGTAAAATATTAACGTAAGCAAGGTGGAGCCTGGTCCCATCTGACTTTCAAGATTTTCAATTTTTGTATGTGCTTACTTTGCTTATTCTCGCTTACTCGCGTGTTATATGGAACATACAGTTTTATTTTATGATTTTCTCGCTCGTAGACGACTGTTGTTTTCTCCAACTTCACAATAGTACTAATGGATATTATAACAAATAATTTTATATACCTTAGAAGTAATAGGGAGGCATCGGTTTTTCCAAGGACTTTTAAATGTACCGTTTACTAACTTGAACATATAAAGACATAACATGCACGAGAAATCTACAATCACATTAAAGTAAATGAAATTCAGTTCTACTTATTCAATTTTTCTAACTGAAATATAAATATTCCATGGTTTTTTTTCTGAAATAGTTCAATTTTTAGTTACATACATTTAAAAATCTTTTATACTATTAAACACAAATCTTTATACAACTATGATGCCCCAAAAGAACTGCGAGCACAATAAAATAATTTTATACCGAAGAATCCACAAGCCCTCGGGCGAAGTGAAGCAATTATCCTTATTAAAGATTCAGCCATTTTGCATAATCTTCTACTTCATGATGTGAAAAAATTGGGCAATATATAACATAATTAAGGCCCGCCATAAAAATGTGAAAACGATAATCTTTACGAGTTACGAGTTCTTCATGAGTTTGCCTGTTTTATGTTTGAATTATTGTGGGACGTGCGTTAAACTTTTGTGTGATAAAATGTTATAAAGTAATAAAGTATAAAGCGGTGCTAGAAAGGAGGGGGCCTTATTCATCAAGTAGCTACAAAATCGACCCATACTTGTAGGAACACTGCCGGTATAAACCCATTCCTAAAATTAACATATTTGCCCTAGTTTAAGGACATTAATAGTTATTTGTGACCATGTTACACGTATCCTTGAAAAATGTGTGTGTGAAATATTATTAGATGTATTTTTATGTCTTGTTAATCACGTAAGGAGATATTGATAAGATCAGACACAAAAATATAGATATCTGAATACGAGTACTTAGCAAATTATGAATTTATAAAGAATAATGAACGTTTTATCAACCAACTTCAAAAAAGAGGTAGTTTCTCAATTAGAAGGTATATTTTTGTAACTTTCGACTGGGTAAACCGATTTAGATGATTCTTTTTTTATTTGAAAGCTGGTGCTTCCCGTATTTGTATTATTTTGTTATACAATCACAGGTCACAGAGGCTGAAAAAAAACAGTTGTGCTCACTGTATTCGAACGCACTGTTTCACACTAAGCAGACAGACAGACTGTGATATATACATATTATATCGTGTAGTACTTGGTGTGTTGTCGAGGTCTAATGGCAGTAATGGTCCAAAAGCTTCGATATCGAAGTTCTGTAAAAGGACTGGTTGGACTTCTTAGGGTCACTACCCGTAACGATTGTCCAAGATGTTTGTATCTATAATATCCGGGAACGACAGCTTGCTCTCTCTAAGTAATGGCGGGGTCTCAATGTGTTAAGAAAAGGACAGCTTCCAAAAACTGATCTTGATATGATTGCTTAACTTTGTAATAATAGGTCTTTACCTATGAAATTGCCGTTTTGTATGCAATAAGTGAAAGTACTAATTTTTTCAAACTTTTTTATTTCTGTTATTAAAAGTAAGCACCCATGCAATCGACGCATCTTTGCCAACGCATTGGCAGTTTATTGATGCCCTTCTTGTAAAGATCAGCTGGACGGGAGGCAACAAACTCTTCAAAGGCATTTTGTACTGCCTCTCGGGAATTGAATTTTTTACCCACTAAAAAGTTGTCTAAATTTTGGAAAAAGTAATAGTCGGTAGGTGCAAGGTCTGGTCACCCACATCTGCAACAAGAAGGGCTTCTTGTAAAAATCAGCTGGACGGGAGGCAACAAACTCTTCAAAGGCATTTTGTACTGCCTCTCGGGAATTGAATTTTGTACCCACTAAAAAGTTGTCTAAATTTTGGAAAAAGTAATAGTCGGTAGTTGGTATCATATCATAAGTAAAGACATATTATATTAATTTACTCGCCACGCGCCCCTTGATGTAACTGTAATTTATAAAACAACGTGACTAACGAAGGGTTAACATAGTTTTTACGCTCGAAACACGTTTTGCTGATTTTTTTTTTCTAACTTAAATAATTCTACTTGTATCAGCCGGATACAACATTGTGACACTGTGACCTATGCTGTTGGCAACTTGTCAAGAAAGATTCGAAAACCGTGAGTGTTCGGAACTGTTTGGCAATACCGATGCCTCTTCGACAACTTGCAACCGTGTAAAATCCTAAACAGCGATGAATTAACACGATAAAAATACTTTTGACCTGATTTTATTCGCAATTGTGAAAATCCGCAATCTCACACACAGAATAAAGCATTATCCAATTCATGATCCATAAAAAGACCAATAGCGCTATGAACCTCCTGCAGTTAATCTTCGTCTATTTTTATCACTCGATTGGTATTGATTTTAGCTTGCTGGATTAATACTCCGTATGCGCTAATATTGACAGTCTGAAAAAATATTTACGCTGTATTACTGATTTCAATTTCGGCCGAAAATAGTAGAAATGAAAAGATACTTATTCTACTGTTAGAACACAGGATACGACCACGGATTATATTTACTAAAACCAAGAAGCTAAATGTATTAATTGGCACAATAAGTTGCCTGGGGTCTCGTTTACCAAAACAATATTTTATGTTAAATAAATTTAATATCTAATTGTAGTTAGTTATGAACCCATTTTAATATGCAATATTCTGTCATAATGATCAATTGAAGCGAGACTACATACGAGTGAGTTCAGTCACCATCAGTTGACAGCAATCAGACGTAAAGGACAAATAGTCATGTATATGGACATGTAATGGCCGCTCATCTTGTCACGGCAGGTTTGTGTTGTGTTAAACCGCGAAGGGCCGTGAGTGAGTATAGAGAGACACAACATTACAGTGAATTCTCGGCACGAATCTAATTCACTTCACTAATGTGGAGCCGCCATGAAAAGATGTGCGTAATTACGAGATGACAACCGGGTGACATTTTTGCTTCCTTCATTGGCACTACTTCTCTCCTACATAAAAACAATTTTAACCAACTCCTTAATCAACTATTATTATTTTAGAGAGAAACTGCAAAGTACATCTGTCGGTCATGTTTCTTGTTAAAAATTTGGACAATAATTTCGCGGGACCAATTTAATAATTGATGCTCTTTGCTAAACTTCTATATAACTAAACTATTTCCCTTTAATAGTAATTCAAAATTAGTTTACACTCCAAATACAACTTTGAATAGTATTTTTTAACCTGACCAAAATGTCACTAAATTTGAAATTCCGATTAATATAGTTATTCTCATAATAAACAATCTACTAACACCAGAACATGCTTGCTTGAATCAAGAACATCAGGGGGAAAACCTCTGTGACACAGTTTACGGGTATCCTCTATTCGATAATGATGTTACAGTTACGGAACTAAATGTTTTGAGGAATCATGTCAAAACAGATAAACACAACAATTAAATAAAAAAATATTTTTAAATAAAGACTTCTAACACACAACGCCATCTAGTCCAAAGCTAAGCACAGCTTGTGTTATGGGTACTAGACAACTGATATAAATACATGTATACTTTTTTTTTGGTAAATACATACATATTATACATAGAAAACACCCAAACTCCGAAAAAACATTTGCAGGACATACAAATATTTGGCCCGACCCGGGAATCAAAACCGAGACATCAAGCACAGCAGTCGCATACGCTGCCAATGCGCCAACGAGGCAGATAATTAACTAACAAATTCAACACATCGATTGACTATAAGTAGAACATACAACGACAAGTAGTCTACTAACTAATTTTTAAATTACAAACTTTAACATACAAAATTTCAGCGCATTTTGTATAGCAGCCGACTGACATCATGACCACATAGCAATATGGCGTCCGCTGTATCCAGCGCAGTTTAATTTAACAATATATAATGAAAATGTATTTTATGCCACTTTTCAGGTTTACAAATATTTTGAGGTTTTATTATTTTACGAGCTTTACAGAAATTGAGCTGTTGATCTAGCGCTTAACGTATGCGACTGCCCATCAAGAGCTCTCGGGTTCGATTTCCAGGTCGGATCAAAAAATGTTATTGGACTTTTCTTACAAGAAATTCTTAATAAAAGCCTGGAGTATGGAAGTAGACGGTGTTTCACGCCTGTGTCTCGCAGAGTACGTTAAGCCGTCACTTGTCGTGTACATCAATAACAAACGTTATTGGTATGTCAGTGCCCTTAAAATATTGACAAATAGTTACTATTACGACTTTTTTATTCATCTAGTGTACTTTTATTACCCACATAAGGGACGATAGTAAATACTTTCAAATTTACAGACGAGTCATTACAGAATTTTTGGACATCATTATAATATTTCGAACCTTACGTGGGTGATAGAAGTACACAAGGTGAATAAAAAAGGTGCCTTTGGGTGAATCAATTCCAAGGTGAAATGAGGAAACCCAAAAGCCTACTTTATTTACACGGGTGATATCACCCAGGTGAACAAAGTAGAATAATTGATATACACATAGCAAATTTTGCTTTAGAAATCAAGAAATAGGTATGTATTTTCGACTGCCTCGGTGGCCTAGCGGTAGTGTTTGCGACTGCTGTGCTTGAGGTCTCGGGTTCGATTCCCGGGTCGGACCAAATATTTGTATGATCTGCAAATATTTGGTACGGAGTTTGGGTATTTTCTATGAACAATATGTATGTATTTACAAATAAAAGTATTTATGTATTCATATCAGTTGTCTAGTAACCCATAACACAAGCTCTGCTTAGCTTGGGACTAGATGGCGTTGTGTGTTAGATCCGAAATATTTATTTATTTTATGTGTAGATGGTGTAAAAATATTTTCTGTAAAAGAAACTTATATGGATCTGTCTACGTGCAATGCTTTTTTAGCCGACTATGGCGAAATCAAAAGGAAGTTTTATAATTTTTGCAACATATGTAATTATGTATGTTTATATTGTTACGTGTTCGGGTTCGATGGATTTGAGAAATAAACCTTCTAACCTCTTAAAATCAGAATATCACTTAGAATAACAGTCCTTAATTATCGTTGAGGTCGCTAGGTTAACCACTGATATCACTCCAACATTTATCGCAATGTAGCTCAAACTGAACTGCACTGTTGTCGACGAAGTGCCTTTTATATACAAAGACACAGCAACTAGAAACTTCTAGTCGATTCCGTGATGCCGTAACAACGGAAGGAGCATCTTGAATAAGCCAAACTCACGACAATCAATACATATTCGATTTTATGCATATTGACCTAAGGTTCATTATTCTGTGCCTCAAGAAATCAACGAGAACTTTCTTACGTTTGGCTTAGTTTCAAGCGTTGTACTAGAATATTCTTAGGTCGTAATAATGGCCCAGGTAACAGGCCCGGTAATTTTTTTTACGTAGAAAAACTATAACCCGATTGTTTCTATAATTTTTTCTTGTACCAGTGTTGAATAGTCGAGCTATAATAAAAAACAAGCAGTCAATTCAATCATAGCGGTTGGTTCTAGGCAACATGGGGCGTAATTATGCATTGCTGAAGGGGTCCCAGCAGTGTGTAATTAGTTTGCAGTAAATACTATTCCAGCGGCTTGACATCAATACCTAAATATTCTATATTTCCTATACATCAAAATGATATTATTTTACGTATGCTATTACAGCACACATAAGACGTTCACATATGAAATCAAATCTACAATATAGGTATTCACGAGAACCATCCCATATCATAAATCATAACTAAGACTAGATAATGCCAAATATACACATTTCCTCTGACCCAAGTGCCCCAAAGTAATGATAACATACGACAAATACTAAATGGTATATCTGTTGCTAAAGATCTGTCTTTCTTGTCATTCATCGTTTGCTCTAAACTGAACAGGTTCATGATCGTAATTGTCTAATGAACAACATCTTTTCCTATGTATAATCACACTATTTAATATATATCACATCACACTAATATATATAGGCCAAAGTTTGTGAGTGTGTATGTTTGTTACTTTTTCACACACAAACGCCTGGACCAATTTGTGTAAAATTTGGTATACAAGAAGCTGACACCCTAGATTAACACACAGGCTACTTTTTATATATATTTACTACTATGAGAATAACACTTAGGTTACTATTTGCCGCAAAAACCGATATACACGCAGGCGGAGCCGTGGGCATCATCTAGTATGTACATGTTTACAAAAAAAGGTATAATATAAATTTATATCTGTTGTCTTAGTACCCATAATACAAGCTCTGCTTAGTTTGAGACTAGATTGCGTTGTATGTTAGATGCCCCAATGCCCGAATATATTTATCTTTCATACATTTTATAGGCAACTTCTTTCATGTGAGACCCATGGTTAACGTATTACCACATCCTCATCCAAATTGGGTTTAAGCAATTCTTTTTGGTTGTTTTTCATCGAGTGAGTAAGGTTACAGGAGGTCCAACCAGCCTCTTCTTCTCCTCCCAATTCTGGAGGGTGGTTTGAACGATTGTGTGATCGATGCACAGAAAAACAACGTAAAATGACAGCGTTCGTGCTGTCGTGTTTCGTTGGTGAGTGCGAGACCGGAGGTCCAAATAGTCTAGTCAACAAGTCCCATACTTGTTGACTAGACTAAAAGATGCAGAAGCATCACTAAGCCGCCATGGTGTGGGTCGCCATGCTGCATTGTCTGCATTCGCAATGAGCATGGTGACCACCACTCTTGGATTTTGCTTATGCTTTCCATGAGGCAGAGTAGTCATTTTGGCGGGCCATAAATAAAAAAAAATAAAAAAAGACGTGATTCTAAGAAGAAGCTGGACTACTAAAGGCTGTTGAAGTGATGTGACGTGACGTCACTATCAGTTGCAGGTCACTTATCATCATCTGATATGCTCCTTTGGTTCCTATGCTCTAAAAAAGAACGGCAATCTTTAAACTGTTGAATATAGCCAGTATAAAAGATTACATTTATGACAAAACGAACGCTTGGGGTTCTTTAATTGAAACCAATTATATAAGTGTGCTACTAAGGCATTTAATTGCAATATTCTTTTAGATTCTTCTCCTTTTTAAATTTTCCTCATAATGTACACACATCAAAAGTGTCTAGGGATCAACATATGTGTCTAGGAATCAACATATATTTTTGCAATAACTTTTCTCCTGATTGATATTAATTAAAATTTTCTTTAAGGATTCATCAAATAAAGTGTTTTCGTTTGTCACAGTAACGATAAACCAAGTCACCTTTGCATTAATAAAGAAATTTGCCATTTTCCTAATAAAGGGATTTTTGACATTTGAACCACTAACATTAAAGTTCGAAAAAAAGACTGAAATAACAGTTTTCTTTAAAATTTTATTAGGTAACTTAAACAATTAATAATCCGTGTTTCTACCGCGAACACTAACAACACAAGAATCGGTTTGGCATACTCAAAATGAGTTCATCCAAACACGCTGTGGAATGGCCGCCCATGTTCGTTGCAACAACAAAAAAAGGTCTTCTTGCGACTGGATACCCTCCATATTCGGCAGAGCTCTTCTCTGTAGCATATCCCATGCATGGCGACTGAGCAGGCCAGGGCCAAAGCCACATCTCAATCTCAAGAAATCCGCATAAAAATGCTTGATCCCTAGACACTTTTGATGTGTGTATTTAAACTGTTATTTTACTTACAGGTAATTTCTGCTTTATTAAATTTTACGCGGCTTCTGTAGCTGTATATTATATTAAGAAATAAGAAGAAGATAATGAATGAAATTTTATCAAAGTATTAGATATAGAAACTCTAGAAGTATTAAGGTAGTGTTATAATAACACTAAATCTACAAGATAACTCAAAAACATTGATAAGTAATGTACGAGAACAATGTCCTGCGCTAAAACTTATTTGCAAATATGTATTTTTGTTTATTAGTTTTTCACTTAAGTAAAAGTAAAGGTTTTTCACCGTGGGAGAGCCACGCTTCGGCATGCATGGGCCGGAGTGATACCATGGCCTCACAGAAAACCGGTGTGAAATAGTGCTTGCGCTGTGTTTCACCGAGTGATTGAGGATACCGGAGGCCCATACCCTAACCCCCCTCCCCTTATCTCCCCCCCCCCATCCCCTAAAGGCCGGCAACGCACTTGTGACGCTTCTGGTGTTGCAGGTGTCCATGGGCGGCGGTAATCGCTTACCATCAGGCGATACATCTGCCCGTTTGCCCGTCTATTCCATAAAAAAAACAAGACCTTCAATAAATGTGAAAGTCGGAAAATATTGACTCCAATATAATCGAACCCTTTAATGGAAAGCAAGACCACAGTTCTTTTTATATAATTCCAACATGTAATTTCGGCTGAGATGATGATGATGAATTCCAACATTATAAAACCTGCAGAGAATCTCTATTTCCATTGCGTTATATCTTAACATGTCTGTTCAACAGTCTTTGCGTTCAAGTCAATGCCCTCCTAACATATTTGTCACTATTACAAACTATCAATCACTATCATAACACAGTTTTAAATTTTGGTAATTTTTTTTGTAAATCCGTTCGGTTAATTGATTTAAATTCAATTGTAATTTTCACATACCTAAGATTCCAGATTATACTCATTTTACGATACTTGGTAAACAAATCTAGTTCACTTTTTACAGCATATTTATTTCTTTTCTAATTTTAATTTCTTTTTACTCATTGTTATAAAAATAAATTGTTTTTCCGTTTATCTATTATATTACGTGCAACTAATTAAATATAACACTACATATGACTAAACCCACATTGTTCAATAACTGCTTGTTATTTATATAAAACTCTTTTTTATTAATATAACTCTTTTAGATATACACATAAATTCAACTTACCTTGTGTTATTAGTAGAAATACAAAAATTCTAATCGCCTTCTTAATGTTGCACATTTTTTTCACAATTAGTATGCTAATATTTATAACAACGATACAACGAACTGTCACTTCATATATTTTTCTATAATTCAACACTTAATTGTTATTTTGATATATTTATTTTGGAACACTGCACTGTTTGTAACATATTTTATCAATTTCGTTTGACGTAGCGCTTGCTGTCTGTAGAGGGTCGCGTAGCAGACGTGCGCCAGTGAGCGGTCTACGTCGAGACTGGCGCCAGAGCGAGGAGGCCAAGCGCTACGACTCTCACGGGTTGATGAACGGGGTTACTCATTTGTTTGTTCTTTTCAAATGGAATCTCAAAAAGGGTTCTTTTCACAGCCACCCAAGAGGGAATCATGTCCCACTTTGAAAGAGTTCGTCAAGAAAGAGTTCCGAATATTATTTTATAGTCATTTGTTTACTACACAATAATGTCATATCACAATAACATTGCTAATAGAAATGTTAGACCTTAGACGAATATATAAAAGTAGAATATTTAGCGGTAGGTACTTTCATTATTTCAATGTCAATAGAATTTTTAAGAATGAACATAATTTTATACAATTTGTTAAGTTATCAAAAGAAATAAAACACCGGTTGTTTATTTATTTTACACCTTTTGTCTTAAGATAAAAAACAGTTGTTTTGTTTTTAACAAATAGGGAAAACTTTCTTTCATTAATTCTCTTAAACAAAAAAGTTGTGGGCGTTTTACTAATTAAATTGTGGAATAAGAGTATTTGGCAATTTTTGTGCTTTTTTCATCACAAGTAGTTATGTATAGTGAAAACTCGTTGAACCGGACTAATTGTTGTCATTAGAGATTCGGATAATCGAAAATCCGGAAAATCGACTGTTTGAAGAAAAGCGGGTTTTGTGCATATGTAGTACATACACATAATGTACCTACACTATACTTATTAGCAAACTTACGATGAATGTTTAACATACATATGTTTTACAATGTTCATGCGAGCATAAATTCGACTTGTAATACATATTTTTTTTTTATGGAATAGGCGGGCAAACGAGCAGGCTGCCTGATGGTAAGCGGTTACCGCCGCCCATAGACACGTGCAACACCAGAAGCGTCACAAGTGCGTTGCCGGCCTTTTGGGGATGGGGGGAGGTAGGGGTAGGGGATTGGGGTATGGGCCTCCGGTATCCTCACTCACTCGGTGAAACACAGAGCAAGCACTATTTCATACCGGTTTTCTGTGCACTCTCTGTTTTCTTCACTCTCATAATCCGATGGGACGGTTAACCGACACGATTGGTGAGAGATCAGGCGCAGGACCTTCAGCTTTAAGTGCTCTCTGAGGCACAAGCAACGGGGGTTCAGACTCCAACTTCCAAACTCCGAGCTGTTTAAAGTATTTCTATAATTAGAAAAACTCAGTAACACTTTTATTTAGACCCGGGATTCGAACCCGAGACCTCTTGATCGGCTGTCGCATACGTCAACCGCTAGACGAACGAGGCAGTTTAACGAGGCGGTTTTGATTATATTGTCCACTCATGTGTGGAGGTTATGAGTAATGTTATATTGATCTCAAGACAACCGAAACCGTTTATTTCATCTTCACAGGGGAAAGTAATTTATTTGTTGGCTTATGCCCGCAGCTTCTTAGCATTAATCAATTATAATATTTATATTAATCTATGATATTGTACTTTTTACCTAATTACGGTGAAGCCAAAAGGAACAGTAATGATCTTAGCAGTCTAAATTTGTGTATATATGTATGCCTATATATTTGTGTATTTACCCACTTGGGAAATGAAAAAGTATGAAAAGTTTAAAGAACCTATAACTGTTAGCTTAAGGGTCTAAAAATGACATAACAAGAAAAAAATCAGATAGAAATTCAGAAATACATAAATATGGACAAATATGGTTAAGGTAGAGCCGTGGTCACACCTACTGTATGCCTATAATTATGTGGTGCCAGGAACACCTCCATTGTAAATGCTTAGAATTTTTAAAACTTGTATTAAAATTTTAAACTTGTTAATATACTATTCATTCAAACGTATGAGCTCGAAATACAGACGATCAGATAGTGACTTAATATTAGTAATCGAAATTGAAAGACTTAATTAAAACAGCTGCACAAATACTAAATGACTAAAAAGTTTTTACTGTATGTAGGCCTACCATGTTTCACCACGAGAAATGTGGAACAAAATGGATGAAAATAATATTTCAAGCCGATTGTGTATTTGAAAATCTATATCTGTATTTTACTAACACTAGCTTAATGGTCCGGGAGCCAGGTACAAATAAATACAATCGGTCAATTATTTACTCTCAAGCAAAACTTCGTAAAAGGCATTAGGAATGTATGTTATGAATACTCGTGACCGTCAGCTGCGACTCCGTCGGTGGGGTAGGCAGCGGCAGCCTACACAGCATGCAGAAAAAAAAATATTTTTCAGTCACTTCCTCCCGTTTCAAAATTTGTAGGATTATAGTTTACCTAATATCTTGAAGGAAAAATAAAGTCAGCTGATCATAACATGGTGGATTATACGTCAGCTGGGCACTTGAACATGACAAACATTTTGATTTCCTCTTGTCTAATTTTTTTTCTGGTTATAGTTCATATGCTACTACTACGAATAAAAAATCATGTCAGCTTGCTCTATCCCAGTGGAAAGTTTGACAGCTGGCACCTTAAAAGGTGTAACGCAGCTGCATCTATCACCTAATGAATCTTATCAGCTGACGACTTTTCCCTTGATTTACAGCTAGCTGATTCTTTTCAGTATTTACTAGAGCATGTTAACAATAATGGAGTCCTGTAATAAATTTTCATCCCAAAGGAAATCACGTTTCCTAAGTGATTCGGTGGTATACTTGATTTGAGAATTTTGATAACCAATATGAAGTTTAATAATGGAGGAAATGTTGGTATAAGTAAATTAATTAATATCATAATTTTTCAATTAACGAACTTTTATTTAAGTGATGTGATTAAAATTATAATGACAACTAATCATTTTCATTCTCGCTTTGGCTTGAGTGGCTTTCAAACTATCGAACAATACCTTTTCTTTTATTTTCTGCTATACAAATCTTGTCACGCCAATGACATAACAAATAACTGAAAGTTATGGGCGTACATACATTTTTGTGATTCATTTTAATTTATTAACCGACTTCAAAAAAGGAAGAGGTTCTCAATTCGACCGTATATGTTTTTTTTATTTTTTTTATGTGTGTTCGCGGATAATTTCGTCGTTTATGAATCGATTTTGATGATTCTTTTTTAATGCAAAGGAGATATCCCAACGGTGGTACAATGATAAGGACACTAAGATCTGATGATGGCATCCCAGAGTAGGTAGCTAGTTTTAGGTAGTTTACAAAAATACTATAGTAAAGTACGCTAAGAAGAAAAGAAGATTGAACATCATTGTCCTTGAAACAGCATATACTTATTCAATACTAGCTGACCCACGCAACGTCGTTTACGTCTCCTATTGCCCGTAGCGTGATAATTTTCCCTCGTTTTTGAAACATTCTTCATTGGTGCTCCGCTCCTATTGGTCGTAGCGTGATGATATATAGCCTATAGACTTCCTCGATAAACGGGCTATCTAACATTGAAAGAATCAAATTGGACCAGTAGTTCCTGAGATTAGCGCGTTCAAATAAACAAACTCTTCAGCTTTATATATTAGTATAGATGTATTTATTATACTCTTCTAAGATCTAATACTCATAATCAACAACACATTTATTTGTATAAAGATTAATATTAGGTATTATGTTACTTACAACAGCTCTTTGGCAAATAACTCATTATTAGGTACCAACTCTTAGCGTCTTATACTCGTGATAAGTTCTAAACGAAAGGTCCGAATGGGATGAAACAAAAAGTATTTTACTTCTACATAAATACCCTTGATAACATAATGCTTTATTTGGCTCAGGATTAATATTACGATACACATTTAACGTAGTTTCTTTCTTCAGACGATTTAATATTTTTTTTTAACACAAAAGCGGTTATTGAGACTAAACCATGATAGTTAGATATGCATATATCTAACTATCACGGACTCGCGGACTTTTTTGTAGATCCTAATGGGACCTACAAACCCTTAATACATTATTTTGTTCTATTGTCAATACTTTTTGCAGCGCACGCAAAAATAGGTTTTCGATTTCACACCTTGGGTTACGAAATATCAATTTTCTTACGGATCTTTAAATTTTTTGAAAATAAAATATAGCCTATAGCCTTCCTAGATAAATGGACTATCCAACACTGAAACAATTTTTCAAATCAGACCAGTAATTCCTGAGATTAGCGCGTTCAAACAAACAAACTCTGCAGCTTTATAATATTAATATTATAGTATAGATTTAACGTTTGGAAAAAGTAAACCACATAGTTTTTAAATAGTGAAATCTCACATCTACATATATTTCGGTAATTTTAATCCACAATCTAGCTGCAATGTAGAAAGGGCTTATGTATCTAGCTTCAATCTGTAAAAAGAGAACAACTTAAGAAACTTGATGCCCTCTCGGATGAAAAATTATAAGAGGATTATTAACATGC
Organism: Diaphora mendica; assembly: GCA_949125395.1. NCBI lineage: Eukaryota > Metazoa > Arthropoda > Insecta > Lepidoptera > Erebidae > Diaphora > Diaphora mendica. The sequence continues at coordinate 7,724,673 of OX421319.1, forward strand.
TCTAGTAAATACTGAAAAGAATCAGCTAGCTGTAAGTCAAGGGAAAAGTCGTCAGCTGATAAGATTAATTAGGTGATAGATGCAGCTGCGTTACACCTTTCAAGGTGCCAGCTGACAAACTTTCCACTGGGATAGAGCAAGCTGACATGATTTTTTATTTGTAGTAGCGTATGAACTATCACCAGAAAAAAATTTAGACGAGAGGAAATCATTGAAAAAAAAAAATTGTCATGTTCAAGTGCCCAGCTGACGTATAATCCACCATGTTATGATCAGCTGACTTTATTTTTCCTTCAAGATATAAGGTAAACTATAATCCTACAAATTTTGAAACGGGAGGAAATGACTGATTTTTTTTTTCTGCATGCTGTGTCGGCTGCCACTGCCAGCCCCATCGACGGTGTCGCAGCTGACGGTCACGAGTATTCATAATATACATTCCTAATGCCTTTTACGAAGTTTGGATTGGGAGGGACTTGGTCATCAAAATCTGTCATTGGCTCCTGGTCCATAAGATGATTGTCAAATATGGAAGAAGCCCGAAATAAATGATATTATTATTTTTTATAAAGTCTAAAGTGGAGACATTGTTAAGATTTTGATGATTCCACAAACCAACACAATGTCTATAAATATATAGAAATAGGAACACAACCAGAGGTTTTATGAAAACTAAATGTAGACATTATTTTATTTTTAACCCCCGACCAAAAAGAGTGGTGTTATAAGTTTGACGTGTCTGTCTGTCTGTCTGTCTGTGGCACCGTAGCTCGCGAACGGATGAAGCGATTTCAATTTAGGTTTTTTGTATGAAAGGTGAGTTACGTGCGAGTGTTCTTAGATATGTTTCATGAAAATCGGTTGAGCCGTTTAAAAGTTATGGGGTAAAAGTGGGGAAGAGTAACCGAATGTCTGCAAAATATCATCGAGTGGGGTCTCAAATGAAAGCGCATAACATGTTTTTTACATTCTAAAGGGAACTCAGGTTATTATGTCGCGGTCGGGGGTTTTTTTAAATTTTGAGAATTTATCAATCAAGTGCTACTATTGTCGAAATACTTTACGATATCTCAAAATATTTACTATTTTGAAAAGTAATTAAAAACTAAGTTTATCTTGTTGGTTCAAGTCCATACACCTGCTTCTAAAGCGAACATATTATTATTACGGACCCATTCGTATAATTACTTTTGGCTATACGTTTACGTTCGCTTATTTTCTATATACCCACACAGCAATGGTTATTTAACTTCATGTGATTTATCTTTTTTTGCCAGACCTACTGAAGCCTGGTTAAAAAAAAACTCAATCTTCAATTGATAACAAAAGTTCACCCCGAGATCAACGACCTCAGCAGTGGTCAGATGATATAAATCAATGCATCTGTGTTGAGGGGCGAACTTAATATAAGTAAACAGAGGGTGGAGAATGTTGTTGGTACACAATATCATCCAGAAATGCAACTCTCTATTTGTTTTAGTGTAACATAATATCGGACTAAAGTCTTTTCATACACGTTAATACCTGCAATGACCTTTGCTTTAGATGATATTACTCACTTCCGTTGTTTGATTACAAAATCAGAGTTGTACTATAAAACATCGACCTAAAATGTACTGACCTCATATTCATTTCTTTCTTCCACTGGTGCCTGGTGAAATAGATAATGATTTCCATTACCTCTAGTGATATGGAAAGCTATTATATCAATCGATGTATGATCGCTCCTATTCTTGATCATTTTCTCCCTATGCAAACACGCATAGTAATTTTCATCGTAATTGGAGTACCTCATAGCCAATAGCCATACCAATAGTTTCCTCATCTGTGGCGGAACGCGTTTATCATTCCTCTTCAAGGTCCATGAAGAGGAATCTATCAAAAACCAGTGTTCTCTATTAATTTTCTTTTTTATTTACAGAGCCAAGAAACTGTCTTGGAAATGTGCCCAAAGCTGCTAAGCTCTTAAACTAAATTCTTCTTTGTGCCCATAGGGGTGAATGACCAAAATGATATATTACAATTATGCGACATAATACTGAGTTGTATATAAACGTTAAAATTAATGTTCTAAAAACGGGATTCAATCATTAGAGTCATCTGATCGCGTACTAAGAATCAACTATTTAACTAAACATAAAATAAATTCCAAGATAATCATAATTGTGCCTCTAAAAATACAAGCCAAATTTCATGATTCTAGTTCAACATCATCATCAGCCTAGCCTTAATTATTCTCAAGATTGTTTGAAATCCTACTAGCTTAACCGGTTTTTCCTGAACACCCTTTTTTACACGGAGCGACTGGCATCGGACTTGCGCAACCCTGAGGGCGAACTGAATTCGAAGGTTCAACTCACTCAGTTCAGTTCAGTATTTGAGGATTGCAATAGATGTTCACGACAACCGGGATCGACGGCTTAACGTGCTCTCTGAGCAACGGGCGTTAAACACCGCCAAACTTCTATACTCCTGGCTGTTATTACAATTTTCTTGTAACAAACACAGCCATTTGAGCCGACCCGGGGAGCGAACGTGAAACCTCTTGACCGGCAGTCAATTATGCTAACCGCTATAGCAACAAAGCAGTCAGCAGTATTTTAATTTTTAGTTTCTTATTTAATCTAGTTACGAGTAGATTAAATTAGTATAGATTTACGTCCAAGCACTTTTCACCCTACTTATCCCACACGTTTTGCCCAAAGCGTTGTTCAAATACATTCTTGTGCAAGATAGAAATTATTATCTCTGATTGATCCCTTTGAGGAAAACTTCATTATTTTATATATAAAACTATATACATAATAGCATTTACCTGATTCTTTGCTGGGGACACTTAGAGTAGAAAATGCCATTATATTTCCATCGCTAACGATAATTGAAAAAAGTTCCAAGTATCCCTAATAGTGGGGATATTTCAGTTGGGATATATTATGGAACAGGGTAATAAATATGTTTAAGGCTAGCGAATTAAATTGTTTTATATATTTTTTCTATATTTTAAAGCAAACTAAAATGCTACTTAGTATTAAATTATTCAAAACCTAAATATACAAATAAGTGACTTTGCAAATATGTACTGGATATTACAGCACTCTTGATAATACATTTCGTTTACAAATTTTAGCTTTCTGCACTACATCTATACAAAAGAAAAAAAAAAGTAAAACTAAAACCCAAGTACGATAAATAACGGCGCTGAAAAAGTATGAAACAAGTTTCAAAAGCCGTAGTCACGCGTTACGTAGAAATGTACCATAACACATTAACAACGCGTGACGTGAGTTTTTAGTTTTTTTTATTTTAAATGTTTTGGTGCCCCTTATAGATATACCTTAGAAATATCACAGTTATCGAATAAATACGGACAAAGTCACGAGAAAATGCTAATAGTATATATATTTATTTGAAATGTACAAGTAACGCCCTTTCGAATGATACCAAACACGGCATATTTATCTCAAATTTATTTTTAAGACAAAACTTTATGTCGGCTAGAGGGCGCCACATTAGATTCAGTGACACGTCATATAGCCTATAACCAGCGGACGATCAAGACGCTTCTAACGATACCTCATTTGTCTAGTTCTAATGAGTAGTTAAGGAGCTATGAGGGAACAGATGAACATACATACATGCATACATACTTACATACATACATAATATATGTTTTTTAGTTTCAGTTCTAAGTATGGGAACCCCCAAAATTTATTGTTTTTTTTTTGTGAGAATCTTAATGCGGTTCACAGAATACATCCACTTACCAAATTTCAACATTATAGGTCTTATAGTTTCGGAAAAAATTGGCTGTGACATACGGACAGACAGACAGACAGACATGACGAATCTATAAGGGTTCCGTTTTTTTCCTTTGGCACGGAACCCTAAAAATGGCCCTGGTCATAGGGTAGATACATTTTATCCAAGAGTTTTTACGTAGTTGGGTTATAGCTTTTATTAAATATAATAAACATTTAATGATTTACTTTTATATAGCGCATAAAATAATTGTATTAAGTTAATCTCAGTAGATAAATAAATTACTGTGTGTATTTCACCTTAGAACGACTGGACCAACTTTGATACAAAATAGTTTGTTTCATAGAATCGTTATAAACTACGAGGTAAAACAGTATTTATTAGATCGAAAATACATACATTATACCAACATTGTTTATTTAGTTTAATAATTATCATTTATTTTATTTAGCTTTTAGAAAATTCGCAATATACCTAAATATTAAAATACCTAAATGAAACAAAACACAATTCAAAATAAGTAACGAAAACAAAACAATAACTAATAATATATTATAAGGAAACTATTAGACCACCATAATAGTTGCAAATGAGATGGGCTGATATTAGTTAGGTCGGATGAATCACCCGTCTTCCGTTTTGTAAGAAATCTGGGCCACTTTCACCATGTACACGAGTTAGATAGAGCTGGCCGTTACCTTTCAGTTCGAGTCCTCTAAAATACGAACATAAACACTGAAACTTATTTCGACCATGGTATTAGGTCGCGTGCAAATCCTACTAATATTATTAACGCGAAAGTTTGTAAGTATGTATGGATGGATGGATAGATGTTTGTTACTCTCTCACGCAAAAACTACTGAACGGATTTTGATGAAACTTTATAGTAATATAGCTTATACATCAGAATACCACGTAGGCTACTATTTGCCGTGATAACCGACATACACGCGGGTGGAGCCGTGAGCAAAAACTAGTTAGTAATATAACAATATTGATTTATTAACAAAATAAATATAAGAAGAAAAAAACAGTTTTTATGACGTGTAATACCCAAATTTTAAGGTGGACGATAGGACTTAACCAAATTTGATTACGATCGTATTTAGAAGTTTAAATACATAAAGTAAATAACATGTTTGTTTGAGAAAAACGACGCATAAAACCGTATACCAATTTCAATTTCGACATAATTCAAATCACATCCAATAACTTCGTCATAAAATAAATCGTCCAAAACAAATAATCCAACAATACTGTCTACTCAACAACCTCCCTCTGATATTCTTTACTGGACAATAAATTCAATAGTATCGTATTGTGTAAAGGGAGGGCCGATGCCACGTGACTAACGATCCTTTTCTACAAATAATTTTGCCATTCCTCTAACAATAGTCGGGCTTCAAAAGAGTAGATTAATTTCTTTTTCCATATTGTAAATATTCGTTAAGGGAGATACCATAAAATATTTTTTCAAATAAAAATTGGTCATAGTTTCTATTAAATAGTCTACAAAAATATTTATCGCCATCATTTATTTTTCTAACTGCTCCTTAATATTTAATAAGCTGTTTTTTATAGTGCCCGTGTCGATATTGGACATACACTCGTCATGTACCTAAAAAACCAAGTATAGCATATATGCATGCAAACTGGATATTAGAAAAAATCGAACCATTACTAATACTACTAGGTTATATAACACTACAATCAGTGTTGTAACAAACACTAGTATTGCGTGTTAAGTTGTGGCACAGAAAAGAAATAACAATATTTCAGTATGGCGTTGGCTAATCACAACGAGGGCGTCCACGCGCCTAAAATATTAATGAGATTGTTGAGAAAACTTCCAAGTTGTTAAATCAGATAAATATTTTAGTAAGCTCTACATGCGACTTACGTCAAACAAGTCTTAAAAAATGTATTTACATATTTATAAAGTTATTGATTTGAAGGCTCTTATAACGAACGTGTAAAGGCACTGGTATCAAAACTCAATACAAATCCGTTTCACACGTCTTATACCTTATAGCTTCATCTTTCATTTCTTTGTTACTAGTTCTTAATATTTTAATCTGGTTTTAACTACATGATGTTACTACTACACTAACTACAGGTAATGAAAGTTGCTCTTTGCTTCAAAGAAAACTTCTGTTAATAATTCTTGCGTCGCCTTATTGGCAGATGAACATACATACAGTATGGTAAAGGGGACAAACGAACAAATAGGTTCCAGGTAGTAGTTACTATCATCGACGCTTGCAACTCAGGAGACAAATGCGTTGCCGCACTTACGAGTTCCTTCTGCTAAGGTGATAGTCGTTTCGATTCCGACACACCGCCCGGCCGCAAACGCCGGTGGGGTGACGGCCAGTGGGGAAAAAAATAAAAATACGTGAGACAACAGCCCCCTAGCCATGTTGACATTCTACTAAATAAATGTGCATGTTATTAGAAAACTAAAAAATGTATGGGAATGACGTCATCTCAAAGTCACGTGGTCAAAATAAAATAATAGCTATAGAGGCATTAACGATTGTAGAAAGAGTATTAATGCGAAACACTTGCATTTTGGCTAAGAGGGCTAATCTTACACACTCAGTTAAAAACAACGATATAATGATTTACAGTGTGTGTGAAAAGAATGTGACCGGCATATTTTTAAATTTCGGAATGCGATTTATAAAAATAAATATTAGGCTGAATAGAACAATCCTTTACCTAAAATGCATTGTAAAAAACACAAGTTTTCCCTCCAGTTTTCCTCGTTAAAAATATTAATATATATATATAAGATTTGAAGCTGCGTTTCTCTGTACACATCCGAAAGGCCCCAAAATGTCCCGCGATTGGGCCACCCATTTTAATATGAAAAAGGCCTTCGTGAGCAAGTGAGTGAAGAGATATTTACAAACAAAAACCGTCGATGTCTTACCAGATCGTGGCAAATCGAAAAAGACATCTGTTGCAGAGGATAAACGGATTGTGCAGCTGTTTGCCAGGAATCCTTTATTATCACTTGGGCACGAAAAGTTGAAGAAAAAAGGTTTAATGATATCATTTGACACTATCAAAAGGCGTTTAGTTGTAAATGGCGCGAAATATCGAAGCAATGTGAAGAAAACTCTCCTTTCTGAAACGCATATTAAAAAAAAAAGGCTGCATTGGGCGTGCGTAAACAAAGACCATGATTGGGACAAGATATTCTCTGATGAAGCTTCATTTTGGGCAACCGGTTTCTCGACTCGAGCTTGGACTACGGCTGACAATAGACTGATGGTACGAACCGTGAAACCTCCTTTAAAGGTGCATGTTTGGGGATGCTTCCCAAAAAAGGGTTTCGGAAATTTGCACTTGTTTACCGGTACTTTGGATGCTGAGAAGATGACGAAAATTTACTAAAAATCATTATTGCCGTCGGCTAAGAAGATGTTTTCACACCAAAATGATTTCTTGATTCTGCAAGAGGATAATGATCCTGAACACCGAAGTCGGCTCTGCACCACTTGGAACGCGGAACATGGTATTAAAGTTTTGGATTGGCCCTCACAGTCCCCTGATGCCAATCCAATTGAAAATGTTTGGGCGTGGATGAAGCTTAAACTAAGGGCAAAAAATGTAGTGACCGTCCCTAACCTCACTCGTGAACTGAAGTCCGCGTGGAGGTCTTTACCTCGCAGCTATGCTGAAAAATTGGCGGAAAGTAAGCCGCGAAGATGCCAAGCGATTATGGATAATAATAGAGATTGAACACCGTATTAATATAAAGCATCAAACAGCAATAAAAGACTTATTTGATTACAATTTATCGTTTAATGTTTCTAAGATTTTCATTAAATTTTGCCGGTCACGCTCTTTTCGCACATAGTGTACATTGATGTCGTGTATCACTGTTCCAGGAGGTCCATATTTGCTGAAGCATGATTTTCCTATGTTCAGATACAAAACTAAAATAAATAAACTACATAGAACCATAATCTATATGGTATATATGCCAACACATTTGGCTTGGCACCGATTTCAAACCTATGAATAGGTAGCACATACAAATAATAGTGTTTCATCTTAAAGGTTTGCATATGAGGTGTATTTAATTAAATCTTTATTAAGTTATTTTATACTACAGTTTTTGAAGTCGGTTTTTTTAAACGAAGTGTTTTTTTTATATATTTATTTAAGTACATGACATAGTTTTCAAGGTAGTAGAGCCACGCTGATTTCAGCACGAACGGGCCGGCTCGACTGGGGCGGTACTACCCTCGCACAGAATATCAACGTAAAATGGCAGCGTTCGTGCTGTCGTGTTTCGTTGGTGAGTGCGAGACCGGAGGCCCGATGGTGTGGGTCACCATGCTGCATTGTTACATTGTCTGCTTTTGCAATGAGTATGGTGACCACCACACGTATATTCTGCTTATGCTTTTCATCAGGCAGAGTAGAGTCATTTTGGTATTTCCAAACATAAAAAAAAAACAATACAACAAAACAAACTGCACGTTTGGCCTAGTGGTTTAACGGTCACCACGCCGTTTCCTACTTCGTCAAGTGTCGTAGGTTCAAATCCCACGTAGGACAACTCTTTGTGTGAACCACAAATTGTTGTTCTGAGTCTGGGTGTTCTTTGTGCCCGTTCCATGTAGATAGATAGATAGATAGAAAACTCTTTATTTGTACACCGTTTTACATATTTTCAAGAGAGTACATAAGGTGATCAATATAATAATGTAATGTACAAAGGGCGGCCTTATTGCCAAAAGCAATTTCTTCCAGGCAACCTTAGGATGTATCAAAATGTATCGGAGAGACAGTAGCAGTTGACGGTGCAATTAATTTTAAAGAATTATGTTAATTGTTGAATATAATCGTGCATACACACATATATCTCCACATATCCATTTATACATACAAAATATATATATAACTTTACATAGCGTCATACATACATTATAAATATAACCATACATGACATACGTTACAAACATATTTAAAAAACCTAATTACCATAATTATTTAATTATATCACATATGAAAATAAAAACCGTTCATATCATACAGTTTTTACGTGATTAAATCAGTTATGACCTATAAAATTCATGAACCATTGTCTTAAAACTATTTACTGTTTTCGCTTTCCTGATATTTATCGGCAATGCATTCCACAAGCGTACAGCTTCCACCGTAAAGGACTGGCCATAGAATTTTGTGGAATGCAGGGGAATCCCCAGTCTCAAATTTTCAGATGACCTTAGACATTTGTCATGTGTGTCATTAAGGAACTTGAAGCGTTCTTTGAGGTAGAGAGGGGCTTTAGGATTAAACAAGATGTTATAAAGGAAAACAAGGATATGAGTATTCCGGCGAGAGCGAATCGGAAGCCACTTGAGCATTTGACGGAATTCAGAGACGTGATCATATTTTCATAGTCCAAATACAAATCGTATACAAAGATTTTGTAGTCGCTTAAGCCTATCAAGTTGTGCTTCGGTGCGATTCAGATAGCAGACATCGGCATAGTCGAAAATTGGGAGGAGAAGTGCTTGTGCAAGTGCAGTCCTAGTTGCAATCGGGAGAAAGTTACGCAGTCTGCGCAAAGACCCGGCAGAAGCAAATATCTTTCGACTGATTTCCTGTATATGTGTACCCCAAGATAAAGTATTATTTATGTAGATCCCTAGATTTTTGACGGTCGTACTGATCTCAAGGGTGGTCCCATTGAATTTAATTTGGGGTAGTTATGTCCAGTTAACTCTTGAGACCATCCCGGAACTGCCAATAACACATACCTGCGTCTTCACAGAATTAACTTTAAGTCCGTAGTTATGACTCTAATCTCCAATACGCAATAGGTCAGCATTGATTGTGTTGAATGCTTCCGGTAACAAGTTAATCGGAGCTTGTGTATATATTTGTAAATCATCTGCATAAAGATGGTAGGACGAAGTTAATTGATTTGAGATTGAGTTTATAAAAACAGCGAAGAGTAGAGGAGATAGAACGCCACCCTGTGGTACACCAGCAATAATACTGCACCAGGAAGACATTGAGTCTTCAATGCAAATACGTTGCCGGAGACCAGACCGGTAACTTTGAAACCAATCAATTGTCCTTGGAGATATGTTAAGAGACCGTAGTATAGCAAGCAGGATGTGAAAATCAACGGTATTAAAGGCGTTGCTAAAATCAAGTAAGGTGAGTACTGTCATCATTCCACTATCCATGCCTAGTCTGACGCTGTCAGTAATGTGTATCAGCGCAGAAGTCGTGCTATGACCAGGACGGAAACCATGTATGTTTGTAAAGTCCCCCGCGACACAGGATTTATTCCTAGTACGGGAGTTTTCATAAAAAAAAATAACAAAAAAATATTGCCTATACGCTAGAAACCTGGCAAATAGAGCACGAAAAGCTTAATTCAACTGTCAAGATTATGATGTTTCAGTATTGTATTTTATAGGCGACATTTGATAGTGTCTGACATTTGATATTCACAAATTATTGATAATATACACAAGTAAGCTAGACGTTCAATAACTTAACCTAGTTACGTTTTAAACCTACTGTTTACCTATTAATACCTTTACCTAGTTACGTATTTGTGATTTGGTTGATACGGTTACATTTCTTCAGGTATTATTATTTCGTATTTGAATTTATAGGATACTAGCGACCGGCCATCCTATTGACTCATTCTATCTCTATATATCATCTATCTATACAAATATATAATACTGCAAAAAATATGTTTTCAATGATTTTTTTTTCAAATCACTGTAGTGCGCATAAACGTGTTGCCATTTTGAGCGTGCCATCTGAAAACCAGTGCTGCATGAACACAGTGCAGCATTTAACTGAGATGGTGACCCGTTCTCGTCCACATTTTTGTGTGAAACGCTGCCGTCTAATGTACAATAATATTGTTCATACTACATATTTCATTGTATTCTGTGGTACATGAACAAGTCATTTTCATTTCAATTAATTCATAATATAAATTAAAGTTTTGATGACCCTTGACTCGAACAAACCAGCACCTTAAAACTTTGTATTCACCAATAGATCCCTGAATTGAAAATTATTAGTAGAAACTACTAATATTTGAATTGTATAGAGGCAACTATAGAAAAACGTGATTAAATTTAAAACTCTACACATAAAGGTACAGCATTTATAAGGAACACCTCAGTATGTAAATTTTAAAGGTTTTGTTTTTTTTATCTTTAAATGACGATGTTTTTAGGCAAATCCTAGCATCCCGGTAACATCTTTAGTATAAAGTACCCATAGCGACATTTAGGGTAACTTTCTGTGAATAACATTCATATATTAAACTCACAAAAAAATTCCTAAAACTATTAGTACTTCACGTTATTTGCAAGGCCCACGACGAAGGTCTGTATAGATAATAATAATAAAATCCCTAATATTGATTCAATTTATTTCAAAAAACTTCTAATAACAGAACGTATCGTAAGTTTTTTCGTTCAAATTCTTCCAATTAATTCTGCTTCCAATTACTCCTGCGTGGAAATTTCAAACATACATATAAGCCTACTTTTCAATTAGAGAGCCCTTCACAAGCTTCTTAATAAACCCAATAAATCAAAATGAAACGAAAAATCCATCTTATGACTTGTCCTTTGTTAACTATATATATAGCATAAGCATACGCCCCCCAGTGTAACACTTTATTATATATTTCATAAGTCTACAAAAAAAATAGGTTTAACACGAATATTTTTTGTACGGTTTCTAAACCCTACCCAACCCAACATCAACGAACTGAAAAATTGTCTATGTAAAGAATAGAGGAACTTGCTTATCAGAGACTGAGGTCGCTAAAACAATTAAAAAGACATTAGCACACCTTATCAAACTTATAAATTTTGTTTTTCAGGAACAGTATATTACCCAGAGCGAATTAATAAATATTCCAAAAACGTAGTCGTTTTTTCGCACGAGATACGATAAAACGAGGTCAATGTTTTACCGAAAATCTTTAAAGATCGTATGAAATGCAATATTTCAATGTTGGCTTAAAGCCTAAAGAATATTGTTATTAGTGTATAAATAGGTAAGTCTCTGACATCAAGTTAAAAAAATGTAATGGATAGGTACGAGAAAGGTACGAGTATAAATACATACTTAAATAAATCTACAGTATCACTAGGTAACAAGATTTCTCTTCAGTACCAAGCAAATATCTACTGGTAATAGCTTCCTAGACATGGCAGTAGTTATTTTTTAGTTTTCATTATGTATTTATATAACTGATATACGAAAAATAAAGGCGTAGGCACAGCACTTGAAAAGGAGTAGATAGGTATGTGACCAAACTTCTATTCATAAGACAAAATGTGACCAAGTCTTTACAGCTGTTAGCTTTTTACCGTTGGAGAGCCACGCTTTGGCATGAATGGGCCGGCTCGACCGGAGTGATACCACGGCCTCGCAGAAAACTGGTATGAAACAGCGCTTGCGCTGTGTTTCACCGAATGAGTGAGGATACCGGAGGCCCATCCCCCAAAGGCCGGCAACGCACTCGTGACGCCTCTGTTGTTGCGGGTGTTCATGGGCGGCGGAAATCACTTATCATCAGGTGGTACGCCAGCTCGTTTGCCCCCTATTCCATAAAAAAAAAACATATTTCAGAATAAAAGTAACCTTTAAACGATTATGACTTAATACGCAGTGGGGTTAAGTATAATAAACATTTGACATCTAACTTTTATATTGTTTTTATTTAGACAAATAAAGTTTGTATGAGTTCCTTTCCTTCGAAGACTGTTTTACAACGGCTTGTTTAATTTAACGTTATTCAGAATAAATTAAATGTTGAAAAGACGCATTAAACTTTTGACCAATCACATTTACAGTACATATTTTCCACAGACAGGTAAAACCTGTTTACAAAATGAGGATGCTTTTAAACAAGACAACATCTTTCCGGTGACTAACTAATAAAGTATTAAAAACCAAGTACAAGTAGGACTCGCCCTCTAAGAGTTACTTACATTTTTAATTACATGGATATTTCATCATTTAAGCCGCTTACACAGTTTACTGAACTTACGGTGACTTATAAATTGTGCGCAAGCATTATAAACCGTCTTAACATTATAGTGGACATTTTCTTCTTTAAGTACGTTACCGTGAATTTTCCGACCGGCAAATTGAATTGGTAGGTGTAACAAAATATTTTCTTTGACATACTTTTCATATTGTTTTTATTATACTCTTATATCGTTTTGATTTAAATATTTCAATTATTAGGTAGGGTTACGTAAATAGTAAGGGTAGGTAAATCTAAATGTTTAATCAATAAGGAAAACGGAACAAAGAGAGAAGAAAAAGTGTCCCTTGTGTGACTTCAAAACTTTTGTATTCTACACATATTTGAACTACGTAAAAGTGATCTTGTCTCTAAATCCCCAGAAAAGCTCAGGTTTCCTTTTGGTCTTCACTGGAATGTATATTATTTACCTTTTTTGCTATACAGCATTATTTTTTAACCTCAATCACTGAGGAATATTTAAGTTTTAAAATGATAATAAGAATTATACACCTCTTATTCTTAAATAATTTGAAATAATAACGAATTAAAAGAAACTTGTAGTAAGTAGCGATAGGAATCACACAAAATCCTTTCGATCATCCGATACTAAAAGAACCGGCCAAGTGCGTGTCACGCATTGAATAGGGTTCCTTAGTAACCCATTTGTTATGATTTTATTTTTAAATATTTTACATGTTTACTTATTATTTCGTTATTTTTGTATGAAGTTTTCCAAGTAAGCGCAGTTTACAAGTTACGTCTCTAGAACTCCTGAACTAACAAAGTTATCTAAGCCGTTATATTTTCCTTCAAAGTTCATCACATGGACTACCAACAGGATTTTTTTTTATTTATCGCACCAGCCGTTTAGCTTTTAGAGGGGGTGTTGGATTTCGAACGTCATTGTACTGGCAACATTTTGATTGTCGCTGGTTTGTGTTGACGTTTTGACGTTTGGAGTTTGAGGTTAATGTTCGAAGAAATTGTGTTGAAACGGGCCGACGTTTTATGTGTTATTGTGAAAATCAATTGATAGTAAGCTAATTGTATTGTCCATCGACCCGCGGTCTCTTCAGAGATAAACCGTGTTGTGTTGGGTCGTGGATTCGCGAGTTTTTGTGGGCTGTTCCGCGTAAGCCGAAACGAGAGTATTGTAGATCGAATACCATAGGAAGTTGTATAGCATTTTAGGAGCTGTATGTGTAAACGTACCAGGACAGACCAGGCGGTGGGGTACCCCATCAACGGCACCGAAAACAGGACGACACACAACTCCTGTAAGTACTTTAATTATTTTAGATTGTGATAGAACACGGTGACACTGCCGTGGTTCATTGCTCCTTCCAGGGGACATTGTTATAGCGATTGAATACCTTATTCTATGGGCCGTAAGATATCTCAAGTATCACAAAGTGATCACTGCCCCTTAAGGGAGAAATGAACAGGGGGGGCGCTCTGTTTCAACTTGAATATCACGCAAACAAATACCTAAATCAAAAAAATATCGTAGTACCTCTCAATGTTTTTAAAAGACGTATCGAATGATAGTCCACACTATGGGGCAGACGCGAGAAAAAAAGACAACCCCACTTTACGTGTAGGGGAGGAAGGTATCCCAAATTTTTTTTTTTTGTTGATTTTATCTAAGTACTTTCTCGACGTGGTAAATACACGTATGCATGCAAAGTTTCACCTTTCTAGCACTAACCGTTTGGAAAGTAAGCCAAGGACGGACGTACGGACGGACATGACAAAACTATAAGGGCTCCGAAACGTGAACTAGGTACCTAAAAAAAATATCCAAAGACAATCAAATCCAACCAGTGTTACAATACACCACAGTATTAAGCACTTTTCCTATAAAGAATTAAATTGTTTTATTATAATTTATAATTTCGCGTTTTTTGTTTCCGTGCATATACCATGTTTAAGGGCTCCCACACATAACTGCAAATTCGCAACGCATCACAAATATCTGCGAGCTCGCACGAATGCACCGCAAGTACTTCACGCCGCAACGCATCGCACTTATGTGTAGGAGCCCTTAACTCTGCATCGCCCTGAGGTCAACTAGTAGAAAATGTCTACGGCATTAAGTCCACCTAATAAAAAAGGATCAAACTAGTACTTTGAATAAATCTCACTCTCCATGGGTGTACTGAAAGCGTTGTTTCGGTAGAAGCGGCCGTGTTAGAAGTTACAATTTAACATGGATATCGGAAAGTCGAAGTAAAATGATAGGAAGGTGTAGCCATTCGCTTATCGTAATAGCAGAACAGTAACTCTTTTCCTATGTTAAGTTGTACGATGTGTGCGAGGTGATAACGCTTCTTACTTTGTTTTATTCCGATAAGGGATGCAATACCTATCTATTTAGTTTTTTTTAACCTTAACAAAGGGCATATGATTCTGTTTTACGAATTTTTATTAATTTATGATTATTATAAAAAAAAACATTGATAAAATGTTGTGGACAAATTCTCATAAAAATAGGCTCTAAAATTTCTAGACATTAATACCTGTAACTGCAAGTGCAAAACAGAATTAATGTTAAACTATGCAATCAAAGGTATGTTTTAAACGACTGCACGTTTGGCCTAGTGGTTTAACGGTCACCACGCCGTTTCCTACTTTGCCAAGTGTCGTGGGTTCAAATCCCACGTAGGACAACACTTTGTGTGATCCACAAATTGTTGTTCTGAGTCTGGGTGTTATTTGTGTCCGTTTCATGTATGTTTGTAAAGTCCCCCGCGACACAGGATTTATTCCTAGTGCGGGGGACTTTAGTTGAGTTGAGTTGTCTTTTTAAATAAAAAGAAAAAAAAACTCATAAGCTTACTGCGTCCCACATAATAAACTGTGTTCTACAGTTTCGAGCAGATGCGTTAAATTTGTTTAGTCACGACTCCGTTCCTGTGAGTCTAACGTAATGCCTTTAAAGGTAATCACAATAATAAAAAATTAAAACAACTTAATAAAGTGAACGGCGTCGGTTAACTAAACAAGACGTTTTAATATTGTATCTTAAATCATAAACTTATTATCTTCAAAAACAATATAATGTTTCACAATAAAGAATTTAACATACTTACTTACTTCATAAATAAATCATTATATTATTCCTATTTGTTATAAGCTGGATAATATACACTAACTGTATATAACTTTTATATGAAAGTAGTAATAAGTAGGTAGATACTTAATTTATAATTATATTTTATAATTTTGTTTTAGAAAATTCTAGGTATCAAACTTTAAAACAAACAAAGCCTTTTCTAAGTATTAGCTGGCAAAATGACTCTGCTCTACCTAACGGAAGGCATAGTAGAATTTAAGAGTGGTGTTCACCATCCTCATTGTGAACATGGACAATGCAGCATGGAGATCCACACTATGATGTGATGCCTTGTCACGCCCACTTAAAAGGCCCGGGATCATAACGCGAGGGAAACACGTGCACTGGTAGCGAGTTCTAGGTTTTGAGTGCTCGGCACAGGAAAGAGGAGCCGAATTGTTTAGTCTGCCACTCTAAAATTATATATTTTCATAACATAATGCGTAACAATATTATATATGTCAACAAATCATTCCCTGTAAGTTATCTTAGAATAATTTCATATTGACCGCTCGGGTTGTTGTGAAATTGACTTACTTACTCTTTTTTTTAAATTTCGTGATTCTGACAAGATAACTGTAGCAAGTTTATATTTTCTCCACATCCATTTCCGACCGGTCGTGTCAGAGGCTTACCACATAGAGTCAAGTTTCGTTAGTAACTGCGAGTTTTAGGGTTCTCAACTTAAAGTGTTGCCTTAGGACAGCCGTGCAGAATTTAAGCATGCTTTGCCACGCGATGGCAATGTATAAGCCGGTTATATCCCGTGTTACGCCAGCATGTTCAATCTTCGGGTATAAAGTCGCATCTGAATCAGTACTACCTCCACAGACATCTCCACTGCAAGAATATTTCATGAGTACTTTATTTAAGGACCGTATAAAGTTACCCACATTCTTGTAGCCAGGCGGGCGATTTATTACTAACGCTACTGTATTGTCATTTGGTTTAACTGCCAGACAATTAGCTTCTGTTATTTCCGGTTCCTCAATAGAGATAATAGTATCACATCGGAGATACACAACAAAGCCTTCATTTTGTGTATGATTATTAAAGGTAGCAAAAATGATGCAGAAGCATCACTAGGCCGCCAGGGTGTGGGTCACCATGTTGCATTGTTGCATTGTCTGGATTCGCAATGAGTATGGTGACCACCACTCTTGGATTCGGCTTATGCTTTCCATCAGGCAGAGTAGTCATATTGGCCGGGATTTACATAAAAAATAAAAAAGAAGGGCATCCCCTAGGGCGGTTTTCTTCAAACTAATTTATTGATTTGGAGGAGTACCTGCTTGACGAATTTCCAATTGAAACAATTCTAACCAAAATACTTAAATGAAGTAAGGCGCTTACCTATTCGATTTATGACTTTGATAGTTTTCATAAAACCTTGGAAGCCAATTTATAATTTCTCACTTGTTGACACTTTGTTCATAATCTTGCTACAGTTCCAATAACAATAATATGCAATATATATACTATATAATAATAATAATTTTAATTATGATTATCTTTTCAAAATTTTATCATGACCTGGCTTCAAGGATTGTACCCAGATAGGAGAACTCTTCTGAGAACAAAAACACAGGCCCAGAATTGTAATTATGTATTTAATTTAATAATCATAATTAATTGTGATGAGTTATATTATCAATGGCGTTCTATATTGTAGTAGGTACTATTTGCGTATTATTTTAATAAAAGAGTAGTTCAAATCTACCCCTGAAGTATAAATATAACATGATCCCATTCTCAGTATTGTGAATACTGGAATCCAAACACATCGATATGTATATTATGTACAACAATATCAACAGAGCATAACAGTTCAGAGCGTTTTATTTATGTTTATGTATGCATAAATTTAGTTCGCTGCTAATTGTTTAAGTGCATCGGCCAAGTTATTCTATTATCTAAATAAATAATATATCTATCTTTGGTGCAGTCAATATTGATGTAAAATATTGTTAGTTAATATGAACTTTGAGTAAAAAATGAACTTTCAATTGTTTTAAATTAAAAAAAAAACTGTGTTGCGAGACTTGCATTTTTACAAATTGTGTTATATGAATAATGTCTAAAAACTGATAAATGGGAATTGACACATACTGTTTATTTCATATACCTCCATGTATTATTATCTAAAGGGTCTTGATATATAGTCCTACAGACGGACAAATATGAAATCCTACAAGGGTTCAGTCTCCCCGTTTGAGATACGGAAGTTAAAAAAGTTTTGAAATCTTTGCCTTCCCGACTTTATTGTATCGAAAGTAAATACAACGTATTGCGATATGAAACTTTAGTAACAATAAAATAAAATTTGCTTCAATGTTTTAAATGAAGTTTCATAAAGTTACATGGAAAGACTTCTGGATTTGACTATACTGTCAGAGTTTATTGGTAAATCGTGTCTAAAATCCTGAAAATTTTAGTAAGTAATATGGTTAAGATGCTTTACTTCAATCTGACATTCTCATGTGAATCCTCTAATATCGTGGGAGAGCCACGCTTCATAAGAATGGGCCGGCTCGACCGGAGTGATACCACGGCCTCACAGAAAACCGGTTTGTGCTGTGTTTCACGGAGTGAGTGAGGATACCGGAGGCCCATACACTAACCCCTTCTCCTATCTCCCCCACCCCCCGCCTTCAATCCCCCCCATACCCACAAAGGCGCCTCTTGTGACGCCTCTGGTGTTGCAGGTGTCCATGGGCGGCGGTAATGGCTTACCATCGGGCGACACGTCTGCTCATTTGCCCGCCTATCCCATAAAAAAATTTACTATACTATAGCAGTTTTATCAGTAGAACGATATATTATATGGTGTGCTACGATATCTTTAATTGCTATTTCCTGTACTGTTTAATCCATTTGCTATGTGCACTGATATGGAACCAGTTTTGTCCTCTATTTTAAATTTGTATTCGTTGTTTATTATTTTCCACTCAAAATTAAAGCAATAAGAAACAATGTCCTGTATGTGCTCATCAATTGATCACTTAACTTTCAAATCAATTAAATAGGTATGTATTAAACAGCTGCTACAAACCGCAAATACCAACATATTACATTCATACACAATATATTCTACTTGTGGCGAATCTTTAACACAAATAAAACGTTCACATACCACGTCAGGGATGGTCCATTTAACTTTAGCTTTTGTTGATCTGGCAGGGGGCGATTACAAATTATACCTATTGTTTATGTGACCCCACGTAGGGCTGCCAACAGACAGATTATATTTGCGAGGCTATCAATTAAAAACATTGCGTGGATTCTCTTTTTTGTTGTTGTGAAAATATATTTTGTATGTGATGACCTATACGATGTTATCAAAATTTAAGCACGTAACAAAATATAACAAATAAGTGTGATATCGTGTTTATTAAATGCCCCTAATATTACATAAATCAAAATGGCATTAAAGTATTACATTGATGGCCAGTTTCACCATTTGCTTAGAGTGTCTGATAGACTACGTATATTTTGAACGAACCTGCCAAATAACTCCAGATTTCGGTTCCACAAGTTTTTGCAAAAGACATATAGGCCAGATAGACATATGTACATGAAAATTGCTGATATGTAATTAGAAATTTTCAAGTCTTGAATTGTGGTAAATGTTGTTCTCAGATTTTATTCTCATATTTACAACTTAAACTTTTTTGACGTGACAACGTCTAATAAATTGATGAACGCCGGCTGCATGCACGAAAAAGGATGACTTATTGTCCCGCTACGCTCATTGTCCCGTTACGCTCATTGTCCCGTTACATTCATTGTACGTCGTTGGATGAGAAATACAATATTTCTCGTCAGTTCTAAACTATAGTCCGTAAACCGACTTCACAGACAACCAATTTTTTTAATGTTATTTTTTTTATGATTTACAGAGCAAGAGAAGACTAGAACTTCATCATCTTTTTAACAAGCGATAAAACTTGAGTGGATAAACACGTTAGGTGATAATCTAGTAACTTAAATATAAGTATGTTATTAAATTTATATTTATGGCAGAAATGGCAAAAACTGTTGTAAAAATTTAATGTAGGTAGGTACGTATCATACATAATGATGTAAAGTATCAAATGTTCTACGGAAAAAAATAATTGGTATATCTTTTATCCAAATGATAACAAAGCACAATAAGTTTTAGCCGCTAAACCATAGCTTATGTATCACTTCAAATATTTTAGCCCTCATACAAGTTCACTAACTGTTTAGTTATAACTACCTTGTTGGTCTAGTGGTTAGCGTTTGCTACTGCCGATCAAGAGGTCTCGATTCCAGGGTCGACTCAAAAAGTGTTATTGGGTTTTTCTTACTATGAATTCTTAATAGCAGCCCAGAGTATGGAAGTTTGGCGGTGTTTCACGCCCGTGCCTCGGAGAGTATGATAAGCTATCAGTCCCGGTTGTCATGAACATCTATGTCAATCGTTATTGTGAGGTCAGTGCCCTAAAATATACTGACACCTAGTTCGACTTTCGAATTCCTGTTCGCCCTCAGGGTTGCGGAGATCCGATGCCAGTCGCTCCGTGGAAAACTGATATTCAGGTAAAATCGGTTGAACTAGTACCCGACCACAAATATTCTTGGGAATAATAAAGGCTAGGAAGATGATGATGGTGATAAGTTAAGTATTTTATTTATTTTTAATTAATTTGACGAAAACTTTCTCTCCAACAATAAAATCATTAAGAGGATTCAGAATATCTTTAGTGCAATTTATTAAAAATCAATAGAAACTTGTCTGATGTTATCTTGAGATGTTCCATAAAAAACATCCCCCGAAATATCTGCCTATCCCCTTGTATATTAAGTATTGCACAATTCATAGGGGAAGGGCGCAAGAGGCTGCTCACTCAACTGTAACCGGCCACGGACCCCAAAGATCATGATATCATAAATTCTCGGCCGTGTTATCGTTTTAGTAACGGTAATGAAAAAATCGATAGACAAAAATAAATTGAAACCGCTATGTTTATGTCTGTAGTTTATATATAAATACGTGAAGCAAAGACTTTGTTCCCTATCTTACGGAAATTATGCGAACGGAAGAATATGAAATTTGACACAATTAAAGCAACAAAAGCAGCCTCCATTCTTCCCCCGATGTCGTCCGAGACGGTTGCACGTTTGCATCGATATAGTCGCGGTGCTGTAGACGTTAGTAGCGCATTGGCATCGCTTCTGTAGCGCGTTGGCATCGCTTCTGTAGCGCGTTGCAAATGCGACAAAAGCACCTTAGTAGATACTATTTCCTATTTACGAAACGCGCGACGGCATCCATAAAATCTGGCTGGCTCAAAAAATCTGTTAAAAATGATAATGGTAGTCCATGTAATGAACTTTGAAGGAAAACTATAACGGCTTTTATAACTTTGTTAGTTCAGGAATTATAGCGGCCTAATTTGTAAAATGCGCTTACTTGGAAAATTTCACACAGAAATAACGTAATAATTATTATTCATAATAATAAATACCAACCCCGCCTTCTAAATACATGTGCCATTATGGGTGAATACGGAACCCTATTCTATGCGTGTCAGGCCGGACACGCACTTGGCTGGTTTTTTTAACTCATTCTCGTACCAACGATATTTCTGACCGAAACTTAGTTCTGAACTTTCAACAAAAGTATGTTAGGTCAATACATTGAACTCATTACACAGTATTTACTATAAAATGCTATAAAATACTTAGATCTGCGTTAAATAAACTTTGTACTTTAATATCTCGAATAGCTGAACATATACGTCCATCACCTGCTGTTCAAGATTGTAAAATGATCAAAAATTATTTATTTTTCATTCTAAGTGTGGACAAACTAATAGACGTGTCACCTGAAAGTACATATGCATATGCCTACTTGGCTCATCGTCACTTCGTATGTTACTTCGGACACCTGAAACACAAGAGTCACAAGACTCATAAGTGTATTATTGTTGTCCTTTTAGTGTATACAAAACTTTTAGATACGTTTAGGCCCCCGATAAACTCACTCGCTCGGTAAAATGCAACAAAAAATTTCTCAGTGCCGACTAAATAAAAATTACTACAAAAACAATTGGTTGTCTGTAAAGTCGGTTCACGAACGATAGTTAACGTGACAGCGTCATAACAAAACGTTGATGCAATGAAGAGAGATATGCGAGAAATTAGACGTTGTCACGTCAAAATGTTACGTTAGATCTAGATTATCGTGAAGAATAAAATATTATACCGGTATTGCGACAGTATATTTCCTTATGATCTACATGTTAATTACTGTTATTAAGTTCCCTTAAATATTTTGATAGTTAAAATAATACCACACACCCATTCACAGGCATACACGTCATATTACACATACATAATCGCAATTTACAAAGAGAGGTTCATTTACACGCCACGTTTACTATTTAAAACTTAGGGTAATATTATATATTTTTTGTAAATTGAACCGAATACACTCGTATAGCAATAATTTCTGAGGGGAGTGGCACAATGTACTGAAACAAGACTGTCGATGCTGTTCGTGCTTGTAAACAACAATCTTGTAAACATTTATTGACAGTAAAATATTTAAAAAAAATAGACTCCAAAAAAACATCAAACACAAAAAAGCGTAAAATAAACTGGTTTTAATTTGGTTGCCGTAAATTACTATGTGACAATTATTATTTTCTATACCTAATATCTATTAATTTAAATAAAGTATTATTATTGTTTGCTAGGTACTTAAAATCTGTTTGAAGTTCTATTATAAAAACATACATTTACATTTCTGTAATATTTTTCTTATTATTTTTGGCTTGGCCCCACCCGGGAGCTATATCAAATGTAAGGCAAAATATTTTTTTTAAACATTTCGTAAACAACAAAAATATCGACGAACATACTTACAAAAATGATTGCCTACCAATTGATAACTTCCTTCTTATTTTGAAGTCGGGTAAAAATTATCATTATTATTACGATAACAATCGTTATCCTGGGTTAAAGAGGACAAATAATGATAAATTATCATTTTCATCAGTTGTCCTCGCTGTTCATCGCGCCTCCCCGTTGTCCATGAATTCTGATCCATTATAATTAAGTTTTATTTTTGTTAAAGAAAAAAAAACAAATATAAAGTAATAAGAAGGTAGATTTGATATCACAGAAAAACATAATAACATCAACATTATAATACAACACAATAACAGAATCAGGGCAAAGTTAACAAACAATCTTAACAAATAAAATATAATAACTGCTACCTCACAACATCATGTCTCGATAGGAACGTTTTCATTTTTCTTCGTTTCCACACTCCGTGAAAGCTTTTGTTATCAGCCAGTCCACTTTTCCGTAAAGGATTTTTACTTGATTGTAATATAGAATCCGTTCAACGTGGAAAACATAAAACCTCTTCTGACGTACATTTTATGACTTCTTTATCAAAGTTATAAAGAATACTCAAGCATTCTTTATACCTATTCATTAACATACAAACTTCATTATTTACTAAATTAAAGCAAATAGTAGCCTATGTGTTATTCTGATGTATAAGCTATATTACTGTAAAGTTTCATCCAAATCCGTTCAGTAGTTTTTGCGTGAAAAAACAAACATCCATCCATCCATCCATACTTACAAATTTTCGCGTTTATAATATTAGTATAGATTTTGATTTCATACCTTTGTTTATCCGCTCCTTTCCAATGCCACCCATTTTTAACCCCCGACGCAAAAAGAGGGGTGTTATGAGTTTGAAGTGTCTGTCTGTCTGTTTGTCTGTCTGTCTGTCTATGGCACCGCAGCTCGCGAACGGATGAAGCGATTTCAATTTCGTTTTTTTTTGTATGAAAGGTGAGTTACGTGCGAGTGTTCTTAGACATGTTTCAGCAAAATCGATTGAGCCGTTTAAAAGTTATGGGCGTGAAAGTGGGGAAGAATAACCGAATGTCTGTAAAACGTGCCAGTATAAGTGTCGTTAAATGACAATTATGTAATTGATAACTTCGACCTGATGCTGCATAGGTGGCTTTTAATTTATTTATTTTTTATTAAATTACTTAGTTCCAATGAAATTCAGTTTGGTTGTAAAGAAGGAGGGTTATGTTTTTCGAGTGTATGTATATTTTTGGCACGCCCTAGACCCTAAACGGCTTGTCGTATTTTTATGTGAGTGTCGTCAATAGATTCGTCTTAGTCGTGAGAGTGACACTGGGTACATCAAAATTAAAAAAAAATAACATTAAGGATTTTTGGCGCCAAAAAGTAATCTAAAACAAAAATGTTTTCAAAATACATCAAAATAAAGAATTTTTAACGGTGATTACGAATATATATGTATAACTTATATGTTTTATTAAAAAAATATATTTATAAAGATGGTTTTTTCATTAATAAATAATTTTACTTGTTTGTTAAATACCTACGAGTATAATTAAATAAGTAAGGAACAGAAGCTAGAATTAACCTACTTGCCTGTAGCAGTATCTATACTATATTATTTTCATTCAAATTAGTAACTAATTATTTATTCATCAAGTATCTCGTATGCCTTAACAAGCATGTCCTAGAGATATATTAAATGTTTTGCTTTGCTAATACATAATAGTGAGGAATTGTAATAAATTACTTAGTTCGCACTCCCATTATAAATCAATAAAATGTTCATGCATTGAAAACAGACTAGAAATCGCATTTACATATTGCGGTTAAAATGATATATACTCATAAATACCGATATATTAGTAGCTATTAATAAACTGTTGTTGTCTCTTCCACAGTTCTACATTAACATATTGGTTTAGCTTGCCTTTCAGATATGCGACATTAGTAAATTTTGCTCACAAAATTAAAATTTGACGTTGATATTCTTTAAAAATGTGATGCTGATATCGATTCTTGTTCCATTATATCATAATATATTATTTACATTTAGATCTTTCAATTTTATTGTTTAAGGCGTAGTTTAAATATATACATACCTAGATACTTGAAGGAGTTATAGTAGCCATTATTACCAATAGATTTCTATATGAAATACCATAAAAAGTCTTGAAAGTATAATATTTCTGAAATATTGAACTTTTAAGATTGAAAAATGTGCCATAATGTTTTGAAATTAAACAAAGAACGTTACGAACTTATGTCCTAAAAATTTTATTTTATCTTTTCATGTGAGTCAACTTTTTATTTTCACTATGTGTTATATAAAAGTAATTAATATAAGATCACTAGCTGACCGGCGAACTTCGTACCGCCATATTTATCTTTCGTAAATATTTGCTTAATTTCTGAAGCACTTACTGCAGTGTACAGTCGCGGACAAAAAAAAACTTTTCTGGTTATCTTTTAATTTTCTTCTATACAAACCTTGTCCAAACAATACCAAAAAATAAAAATAATAACTATCCAATTTGGTGCAATCGATCGGAAATTATGCGCGTACATACTTTTCGGTTCGCACATTTCGGTGATTCATCTTATATATAAAATTCTCATGTCACAATGTTAGTTACCATACTCCTCTGAAACGGCTGGACCGATTTTTATGAAATTTGGAGTGCATTTCGGGTAGGTCTGAGAATCAACCAACATCTATTTTTATACCCCTTTTTTATTGCAAAACAACGTTTGCCGGATCAGCTAGTTTTTATATATTATATACTAGCTGACCCGGCGAACTTCGTACTGCCATATTTAGATATCTGTCTCAGCTTCCCGTTGACTTTGAAATTGACTTTTACTAATATATTATAATAAAAAGAATTGTACACAAACCTTGTCCTGACAATAACGAACAAATAAAAAAGAGAATTGTTTAATTTGGTACAGCCGATCGGAAGTTATGAGCGTACATACATTTCGGCGATTCATTTATATATATATAGATATTATATAGATATATATTAAAAAAAACTTTTTATAAAAAAAAAAAACCGACTTCCAAAAACATCCAACGAAAACTCTCTGTCAAAAAACACTTAAAAGCGTAAAATAAACTGGTTCTTCATAAATTGCCTATACCTAATTCTTTATTCATTTAAATAGTAGTATTATAATGGGTGCTAGGTACCTAAAATCTGTTTGAAGTCGGTGCCAAGTGACTATCGCTTAGACTTTTGTAATTGTTAGTTTGTATTCTTTTTGGCTTAGCACCGACTTCAAACAGATTTTAGGTACCTAGCACCCATTATAATACTACTATTTAAATGAATAAAGAATTAGGTATAGGCAATTTATGAAGAACCAGTTTATTTTACGCTTTTAAGTGTTTTTTGACAGAGAGTTTTCGTTGGATGTTTTTGGAAGTCGGTTTTTTTTTTTTTATAAAAAGTTTTTATTTTACAGTTTTTAGTGCAAACAATCGTAGGTAAGTAGTAAGTTGAATTATTTCATCAAATTTCATCATCAAGAATACAAATTAAGGTACGTGTAATATTAAAATCATCCTCTAATCCCTAACCGTTGAAGAGTTTAATCTTCTATCATCAGCTCACCTAAATAGCTTGAAAGTATACGACTGAAGGTCTTTAGATACGTATGAAATTGAAAGAATTATTCTCCAACTCCTAACCGTTGAGGAGTTGTACCTTCCACCTTCCATCATCAGCTTACCTAAATAATTTGTAAGAATACGACTAAAGGTAACTTATATACATATGATATTTTAAGATTTATCCTCCAACTCCTAACCGTTAAGGAGTTGTACCTTACATCATCAGCTCATCATCATAAAATGATGACTACCAGACGCAAATACCGGTGTAACTTCAGAAAATATACGAAAAACATAGTATGTGCCTATAAAAAATGAGGGTTTCCCTCGATTTCCCTGGGATCCCATCATCAGATCCTGATATGCTGGCAATGGGACCACCACGGAAGCATACCCTGTCGAATACAAAAAAAAATTTCAAAATAAAAAAAAAATACATACAGTGTAACATAGAACCTCCTCCTTTTTGGAAGTCGGTTAAAAAGGTAGTAGAGCCACGCTGATTTCAGCATGAATGGGCCGGCTCGACCCTCGCACAGAAAATCAACGTAAAATGACAGCGTTCGTGCTGTCGTGTTTCGTTGGTGAGTGCGAGACCGAAGGGCCAATTAGTCTAGTCAACAAGTTCCATACTAAACTTGTTGTAAAAGATGCAGCAGCATCACTAGGCCGTCATGGTGTGGGTCGCCATGCTGCATTGTCTGCATTCGCAATGAGTATGGCGACCACCACTCTTGGATTCTGCTTATGCTTTCCATCAGGCAGAGTAGAGTCATTTTGGCGGGCCAAACATAAAAAAAAAAAAAAACCCTCCTTTCGCAGTCGGGTAAAAATAATCTGAAATCAATTTATTTGATTTCAAAGATCCGCCTCTTTAAGGAAGAGCTTAAAAATAACTGAGTGAATTATGATAATTGGGCTTATTCTGTACACATCGATCATTGACTCCCCAAACTCCCCATCCAAAAAGATGAATCCCCCATTCTACTCTCTCGCAGTAATCAATCATTTCGATAACCGTCGTATACCAACTACATTACAAGTCATGTACATAGTCACTTTATCAAAAATATTAAACCTAAATTCTGGTAGGTACGCACTAAGTCATTCGCGATATTAATATTCAAATCGGTCGATATTTTGAAAGCTTGAAAATGAAAATGACCGATGTGACGATCATTCTCCATCTTCATTATGTAAACCGTGTAAAAACTTTACATAAGTTTTTTACTTAGTATCTAAACACATATTAATAAATTAACTTTGTGTGTGCAGTCCAATTGTGACTAAATAATAACTCGAAAAAAAACAATTTATTTAAGAAAATAATAATAATGAATGTTACGTAGTTTTTTTTATTTTAATATTCATAAGGCTATTACATATCTATCTATATATATAAAGGAGTAAGGTGACTGACTGATGACTGACTGACAGACTTTCTGACTGACATACCCAGAGATCAACGCACAGCCAAAACCGCTGAAGCTATAATCCTGAAATTTTGCATGTAGGTTCTTAACATAACGTAAGTGAGCACTAAGAAAGGATTTTTTTTAATCCCCCCCCTAAGGGGGTAAATCAGGGGAGAAAGTCTGTGTGAGCGAAGCCGCGTGTAAAAGCTAGTATATATATACTAGCTTTTGCCTTCGGCTCCACCCGCATTTGTTGTTTTAATTATGTTGAATTATTTTATGTTTCAATCGTTTGTTAATATACCTAATTCACATTAATATTTTTAGCAAGTTAAAAAAAAAAAAAAAAATTTACTTTGAAATGTTATTTTGTGCTTGTATTACTTGTATATCTTCACTTAGATTTACTCAAAAGATGTTGTTACCTTGTGAGAGAGTTCAGGACCCCATAATACAAGATATCTTATCTTGGGTGCGAGAGTTTAACTACACTTGTGATCTGAATGTTTGTTTTGTGTAGATAAATAGAAGTTTTTGTTTACTCGTTTTAAATGACTATATATATAAAAGAGTAAGGTGACTGACTGACTGACAGACTGACTGACTGACATACCCAGAGATCAACGCACAGCCCAAACCGCTGAAGCTAGAATCCTGAAATTTTGCATGTAGGTTCTTAACATAACGTAAGTGAGCACTAAGAAAGGATTTTTTTAAATTCCACCCCTAAGGGGGTAAATCAGGGGATGAAAGTCTGTGTGAGCGAAGCCGCATGTAAAAGCTAGTATATATATACTAGCTTTTGCCTTCAGCTCCACCCGCGTTTGATATTTTAATTATGTTGAATTATTTTATGTTTAAATCGTTTGTTAATATACCTAACCTACCTACCTAACCTAACTCACATTAATATTTTAGCATGTTAAAAAAATATATATAATATAGTTTGAAATGTTATTTTGTGCTTGTATTACTTGTATATCTTCACTTAGATTTACTCAAAAGATGTTGTTACCTTGTGAGAGAGTTCAGGACCCCATAATACAAGATATCTTATCTTGGGTGCGAGAGTTTAACTACACTTGTGACCTGAATGTTTGTTTTGTGTAGATAAATAGAAGTTTTTGTTTACTCGTTTTAAATGACTATATATATATATATAAAAGAGTAAGGTGACTGACTGAATGACAGACTGACTGACTGACATACCCAGAGATCAACGCACAGCCCAAACCGCTGAAGCTAGAATCCTGAAATTTTGCATGTAGGTTCTTAACATAACGTAAGTGAGCACTAAGAAAGGATTTTTTTAAATTCCACCCCTAAGGGGGTAAATCAGGGGATGAAAGTCTGTGTAAGCGAAGCCGCATGTAAAAGCTAGTATATATATACTAGCTTTTGCCTTCAGCTCCACCCGCGTTTGATATTTTAATTATGTTGAATTATTTTATGTTTAAATCGTTTGTTAATATACCTAACCTACCTACCTAACCTAACTCACATTAATATTTTAGCATGTTAAAAAAAAAAATATAATATATTTTGAAATGTTATTTTGTGCTTGTATTACTTGTATATCTTCACTTAGATTTACTAAAAAGATGTTGTTACCTTGTGAGAGAGTTCAGGACCCCATAATACAAGATATCTTATCTTGGGTGCGAGAGTTTAACTACACTTGTGACCTGAATGTTTGTTTTGATGAGTTGATAGGTTGAAGTTTTTGTTTACTCGTTTTAAATCTATACTAATATTATATAGCTGCAGAGTTTGTTTGTTTGTTTGAACGCGCTAATCTCAGGAACTACTGGTCCGATTTGAAAAATTCTTTCAGTGTTGGATAGTCCATTTATCGAGGAAGGCTATAGGCTATATTTTATTTTCAAAAAAATTAGAGATCCGTAAGAAAATTGCTATTTCGTAACCCAAGGTGTGAAACCGAAAACCTATTTTGACATGCGCTTCAAAAAGTATTGACAATAGAACAAAATAATGTATTACGGGTTTGTAGGTCCCATTAAGATCTACAAAAAAGTCCGTGAGAGCATATATCTAACTATCATGGTTTAGTCACAATAACCGCTTTTGTGTTCAAAAAAAATATTAAATCGTCTGAAGAAAGAAATTACGTTAAATGTGTATCGTAATATTAATCCTTATCCAAATAAAGCATTATGTTATCAAGTTTATTTATGTAGAAGTAAAATACTTTTTGTTTCATCCCATTTGGATCTTTCGTTTAGAAGTTATCACGAGTATAAGACGCTAAGAGTTGGTACCTAATAATGAGTTATTCGCCAAAGCGTTTTTTACAACATAATACCTAGTAATAATCTTTATTCAAATAAATGTGTTGTTGATTATGAGTATTAGATCTTAGAAGAGTATAATAAATACATCTATACTAATATATAAAGCTGAAGAGTTTTTTTGTTTGTTTGAATGCGCTAATCTCAGGAACTACTGGTCTAATTTGAACAATTCTTTCAGTGTTAGATAGCCCGTTTATCGAGGAAGGCTATAGGCTATATATTATCACGCTAAGACCAATAGGAGCTGAGCACCAATGAAGAATGTTTCAAAAACGGGGAAAAATTATCACGCTACGGGTAATAGGAGACGCAAACGACGTTGCGTGGGTCAGCTAGTAAATAAATAAAAGGTCGGTTATCGCGGTAAAGGTAAACCTATGTCCTTTCTCAAGAATCAAAGTATATCTTTGCTAATTTCATTAAATTGGGTGCAGTGGTTTAGCTGTAAAAGTATAACATACAGACAGACAGAGTTACTTTTGAATTTATAATGTTAGTATGGAATAGTCTGGAATGTGGATTACCAGGTCGAAACGTTTCGACCGATACCTTTCATGCATGGATTTGCGAAAGGGCAAGTCGTGACGCGACGACTTTATGAGGCATAACTTTTGGCAAATATCTGCATTTGGCTTCTATTATTTTTAACCGACTTCCAAAAAAGAGGAGGTTTTATGTTCCACTGTATTTTTTTCTTTTTTTTCTTTTTTATGTATGTTCACCGATTACTCCGTCAATTCTGGACCGATTTTGAAAATTATTTTTGTATTCGAAAGGGTATGCTCCCGAGGTGGTCCCATTGCCACCATATAAGGATCTGATGATGGAATCCCAGAGAAATCGAGGGAAACCTTCATTTTTTATAGGCATAGTCGGTGCCAAGCCAAAAAGAATACGAACCAACAATTACAAAAATCTAAGCGATAGTCGCTTGGCACCGATTTCAAACAGATTTTAGGTACCTAGCGCATTGTAATTATAATACTACCTACTATTTAAATGAATAAAGAATTAGGTATAGACAAGAATTGGCACATAGCAATCTACGAAGAGCCAGTTATTTAACGCTTTTTAGTGTTTTTTGACAGAGTTTTCGTTGGATGTTTTATTGGAAGTCGGTTTTTTTTTATAATTTTTTTTTGTCTTATTTGTACTTTCACGTATCGATACTTCGATATTTTACACACCGATTTACGACCGATTTACCACCGATGAATGTTATTTTGCAGTGTATATTCGCTTACGATAGTAGTTGTTGATGAGAGGACTCGAAAATATAAATAATTGGTACCCTTCGGTGTCTTTGTGTTTCCATTGGGTCTGATCTATATAAGCTTATTACACTAATATAATCAAGTACCTTGGACCCCAATTCAGCAATTTCTATGACATCATATCAGTTTCATTAACTCTGACATTTATGTTCATATTAAACGTACAGTTGCAGTACGGTACATTTGATATGCTCAAAGGACGAACAACTATGTACATTATGTACAACGGGTACCATTTATCTTACACACTATAGACGTTGTGAACGTACAACAACCCTCTGTTCTTTTAGAAATGGTTTTACAACGTCCGGCGGCGGCGTTGTGAGGTAAGTATGAATGAGATAAGCGAGGATTGAAATTTATAT
The DNA here is from genome assembly GCA_949125395.1 of Diaphora mendica. Taxonomy (NCBI): domain Eukaryota; kingdom Metazoa; phylum Arthropoda; class Insecta; order Lepidoptera; family Erebidae; genus Diaphora; species Diaphora mendica. The sequence goes on from OX421319.1 coordinate 7,756,448, forward strand.
AACAAAATTACTGTCTCCGCACTACCCAACTTTAGCTTAAAATGCGTGGTGTAAAGTGTCTTTGTTATAAATTCGTGAAGATGCACGTCGAGAATTATTTGTATATAAATTGTATTAACAAAAGAGTTCCTATTCGGTAAGAAAGTAAAAAAAATCTTTAGTGCGACGATCAATACAGTTGATGTAACGATCTTTCTCTAGCTGCCATTAAAGAAAAAATATTTTAACTGTTGTAAAATACTTAAACTATCTCAAAGATTTAAAACGCAGTTGATCAGCATTCAAGATAAAAAGTGAAATATATCAATTTAGCAATTACTATACCACACAAAGTAGAGATTAGTTTAAACATTATTTCACACTAGCTTTTACACGCGGCTTCGCTCACGTTGACTTTCATCCCCTATTTTACCCCCTTAGGGGTGGAATTTCAATAATTCCTTTCTTAGTGCTCACTTACGTTATATAAAGAAACTACATGCAAAATTTCAGGATTCTAGCTTCAGCGATTTGGGCTGTGCGTTGATCTCTGGGTATGTCAGTCAGTCAGTCACCTTACTCTTTTATATACACACATCAAAAGTGTCTAGGGATCAACATATGTGTCTAGGGATCAACATATATTTTTGCAATAACTTTTCTCCTGATTGATATTAATTAAAATTTTCTTTAAGGATTCATCAAATAGAGTGTTTTCGTTTGTCACAGTAACGATAAACCAAGTCACCTTTGCATTAATAAAGAAATTTGACATTTTCCTAATAAAGGGATTTTTGACATTTGAACCACTAACATTAAAGTTCGAAAAAAAGACTGAAATAACAGTTTTCTTTAAAATTTTATTAGGTAACTTAAACAATTAATAATTCGTGTTTCTACCGCGAACACTAACAACACAAGAATCGGTTTGGCATACTCAAAATGAGTTCATCCAAATCACGCTGTGGAATGGCCGCCCATGTTCGTTGCAACAACAAAAAAAGGTCTTCTTGTGACTGGATACCCTCCATATTCGGCAGAGCTCTTCTCTGTAGCATATCCCATGCATGCTCAATCGGGTTCAAGTCTGGCGACTGAGCAGGCCAGGGCCAAAGCCACATCTCAATCTCAAGAAATCCGCATAAAAATGCTTGATCCCTAGACACTTTTGATGTGTGTATATAGATAGATAAACTCGAAACGAAATGAGACCCTTAGCAAAGCGAAAGTTATTTATAGGACGAACAATACTGAAGGAATCCTAAACATTCAAGAGCAATTTAGGATAATACGCGGAGAGTAGAAACGATCTCTGACGCAGCAAGGCACTCAATTTTATTAATATCATTTCATATTCAAGTAAATGCCTGCGCTGAATGTGAGCATTGGCCGTTAAAAGCTTCGTAAGCATAATCGCATAGGTTTACATAATTGAATTGTTACCACAACTTCATCGTGGTTTTCACAAATGAATTATTGGGTGCACAACCAGCACAACCCTTTTGACTTTCATAATGATCACTTTTATAACAACTCAAACAGATTAAACCAATTCAGGAAATGACGTGCTACAAGTACTTGTTTGCCTTGGAATCTTTCTTTTTGTTTCTTTAAAAGGGAATCCTGAAGAGATTTAACTTGACAGATATTCACCTCACAAGTTAAATCTTTTTTCTTTCTTATCCGTCAGAATGTTAAACTTTGAATATAATTATATAAAAGAACAACTGTGATGTGTGTCAGTGTTGTCAAATTATTTCCTTTTAATTTTGAGGTTGATTTGAATAAAATGAATTCCTGTCAAAGTCATTATATAAATAGAAACTAAACACAGTCTACACTTCATTTTCTCTGGAGACAGGTATTCTACATTTTGTGCACTCTACTTGTATTTTTCTCCATTTTTGTTTTTTTTTTTAATATTATGTGAAATCACATCGTTATAAACATTCTCGTAATCAGTCTGGATATAATCTCCGATTAAGTTATCCTTTTCCGCACTATAATAATAGACGGGTTTCGAGTTTTCATCCGCCTAATAAGCTTCAATTTTTAAAAATATCGTATCCGCGCTGTGTTCTAGATAATGTCTTCGTATAGACGCTAGTGTAACTAAATCCAAAATAATTCACACAAACTTTTCAAAACATACTAAACTACTGATAAAACAATCGGGCCTCTGAATTTAAAATGTTACCAATTACATAAGATGGAATCATATTGATTTACAGAGGTGGTCTATCTACGTCAATACAACACTTACCTGTAACACGAATGCACCATTCGGTTCTGCAGAGGCAGCACTGAGTTGGTTTGAAAAAGCTACGTGTGCATTAATTGTTTAGAAAGATACAGATAAAAATATGCTTCGCGTTTGAGTCGTCTCGGCTCACGTTAAGTATCTAGGTTCTACTTAGGTTAGGTTATCTAGGGTTAAATTACACTAAGTATAAGTTGTAAGTTACAAATAGTCAAAACATTCTGAACGATTTAAGACATTCATTACTATTATTAAAGAGTATCTTATAACTATGACTGTTCAAAAGAAAAATAATGAAAAGTTTACGCAACACACCTCCTGTAGGATATAAAACAACTTGATCGCGGATGTAGTCGGTAAATTATGTATTTTTTCATTCCTGTATTTGGTTGACAGGTTAAGTCGTAAAGTTTGATACAAATACTTGTATCTGTAAAAAAAAACAGTTATGCTAATTATACTGACTATCATTATTCCTGGAAGCCGACAACCTCCCCATATCTTTCAATGTGATCATTTATTATAAGGATGACTGAATAGTTGCCCTCACAAATTCAAGATCCGCGAGGATGGTTCTACGAATCTTTATGCCACGTCATAACTCCACTCAATTTATACAATCGCACTTAATGATACCATTTGAAAACGAGGTATATTCACGTCTTTATCTAGCTTATAACAGAGTATATAACATTTAATGGTGCAGAGAATGGTTAGTGCGCTAGGAAAGGCTACTGGTAAGGTTATCGCTTCAGGTGGGAAGAAGGTTCAATTGTATGTAACCATTAGGACTTACACGTGACTAGATGGACAATGGAGTATCGATGCTATGAATCGAGATGTGCCCACTCACTAAATGATATGCTAACTACGATAATAATGTTTCATAGTTGTTTTCTTATCTATTGTCTATTGTACAAATTAATGAAAATTCGCATTAATACGTGTCAGACCTGTTAGTCTAGTTCATGAAATATAATGAATTTGGTAAAATCTTTTCATTGCTCAATTGTGTATCAGCTAAATGATAATGGCAAGTAGCCTAGTTTAAAAGGAATCAAGTTCGTGCTTAATGAGGTTTACATTGAAGACAAATCGTCTGTCTTTGCCACCGCCTTTCTGCAAACTCATCTGATAAAGTGCCAAAAAGTCGAATATAATTAGATTTCGAATAGAAAATTTTAAATAATAAACTTAAACTCCGCTTTTTAAAAAAATTATAATTCTTTTTCTTAAAAAAAATCTACAGTATTTTGAACTACGAATGAACTACAGTTCATTCATAGTTCATCTTAAAATTCAATCGGGTTAATTTATAAATTTCTACTCGACTTTTAATGGTTAGTAGTCAATTATATAAGGATGAAATTAGATCTTTTGACATTGGAAAAGTCTTTTCGTTCGCTCCAGTATAGGGTACGATTTCACGAAAATCTCCACGAAAATTTCCGAATCCTTATATCTCGGAGAGTTGTGAAGATATGATATTGAAAAAAGACTCAAAAGACGCATATTTACAAGAGCTATAAGGTGCACAAAAAAATATTCAATAAAGTAAAAAACAAAAAAGTAATGGCTAATGAATAGTAAAAAAAAAAGTTTTTTTTTTATTTTGGCGCTCGATATTTTGAAAACGAACAATGATATAAAAAATTTGAGAAATACTTCTCTGGGCAATTTAGTCAGCTACAATTTCAGCTTAAAACAAAGACGTTACCTGTCGTACGAGTACATGCGAGATAATTTCTTCGTTCACTCACTGAACACTTATTGCTACGTGTGTAAAAGAATTTGGTGGAGCAACAAGTTGCGAGTGCTGAAGAAGGATTTGGTGGCGTTGAAGTATGCTGTAAATCTTGGATTCTATCCGACGTTGGACTCTTTCAAAGCATGCGAAACCTGCATGAATGATCATCGCTGCAGACAAACGCCTCTTTTCTCAACAGTGAACGGTTTCGTGTTTCCGAAAGAGGTCGGCCGACCGCCGCTTTGTCCGATCAGCGAGAGATTGTTATCGCCGCATTTGTCTTTCATGTCCATAAGGCATGTAAGATTCTTTGAAGATCACAGGAAGCTGTACGGCCAAGTGATCAATGTTCCCGTGGATGTGGATACCATGGTTCGAGGGCTGCCTCGTGCTTTGGAAGATAATTATGCATTTAATATCAGAATCAAAGGTTTTTATATGGCCGGATGTGTTTCGAAGAGCATCGTGAAGGAATGGTTGAGATATCTCGTTGAAATGCCGCTGTACAAGAGACACAATGTGCTGATCGTTCCGGAATACAGTGACGCGGTGCCCGCGTCCCTTTACGGACAGTTAGGGAACCATTGGCTCTCGCATTCGACGGCGATGCCGAGGAATTGTCCTTTCCGTTACTTTATTTAGGTGTGTGAAACATCAATGTGCTGAATACTCAAACAATGCCTAGTACAATTCCCATTCAACTTGTAGAGTTCAAGAAAGATGCATTGAAGTTCTCTAAGGGAAAGTGGAAGAATCTGGTTCTCGACCCGAAATAATTCTTGTAATTGCTTAGCTTAGCTATAATTGCTATCTCGGGCTTCAAACATACGAGTTCCGGCATTATTACGAGCTAATCGAACGTGCCACAAGAGTTAACTGACGAGGGCTCGTCGCGTTAAACTGCTGTCAAGAAATCACTTCCCTTCGGGGATCTGTGCGGTTCACGTGTGGCGTCGCATTTAATAATTTAAATATTGTTTTTGTGTATCCTTGCGACTGTTACCCGGTTTGTGTGCGGTTTAAGGTTGTGTATAGTGTTTCTGACAAATAATCTGTGAGTTTCACGCCTTATAAATACAAATGTTGTGTTAGTTTCTTTCATTACGGCTATCGGTAAGTCAATTTATTTTATTCTTAAAGGAAGGTAGGAGTAATATTTTGTTTGTATTAATTTTCTTTTCGTGTTTTTTGATTCTGAAGTTGTTTTTTTATTGATATTTCTTTTGTCTGGTGTGCCTTTGTTTGAGCATGTTGGTTGTTAGCGAGTTGCCGGATCCCGGTGGTACAAATGAATTTCAAACACCAACCGGAAAGGGATTGTTTGGTAGAATGTCGCCATCAAATTTATCGTCAAAGCAAAGTAGAACTGAACGAATTAGGGCTTCGGACTTGGGCGGGAGTGTTTCGTCTCTTAGTGATCGTGATAGTTGTGGAGAGTATGATTATTTTGAGTTGGTGTCTCAGGCAACCGAATATTTGGCAAAAATTAACGAATTGGTAAACGATCAGGGGTCGCGAATGAATGTGGGGACCGCCATTATGGACGTAACCCAGCGGATTACCGGTATCGTCTCATTGTTAGCAATTAAATCTGCTAGCAATGAAACGAAATTAGCGAATCTCGAGCGCCAGGTGGGGGGTTTTGCGGTTCAACAGCCAGGTTTGACGTACGCGGACAAGCTTAGGCTTCGCTTACCACCTGGATCAGCCCCGTGTCCGGTGTCCGCTGAGGCGCGCGTATCTAGACCGTGTGTTATTGCGTATCCTACTACGGAACGTTCAGCGGACTATGTAACTTCGTCAGCTACAAAAGAAGCTCTCATGAAGGCTATTAAACCTAGCGATGAAGGTTTTCAAATTGTAGGCGTCAAAAAAACTGCAAAGGCAGGCGTCGTGTTGCGGGTCGCAAATGAAAGGCAGCTTAAAAAACTAGAATCAGTAAACGCCATTAAATCTGTAGGCTTACGCTTAGAAAAGCCGAAAGGCCGAAGGCCCCGTATAATTGTAAAAGATGTGCCCGGTTCTATGGAGGATCGTACCTTCCTAACAGCTTTATATCGTCAGAATATCAAGGACGAATTAAAATTAAGCAAAAGCGACTTTTTAAAAACAACCAAAATTGTCAGGCATCGTAAACTGGAAAACGTACGTCATTGGATAGGCTTAGAATTAGAGACAGAGGTTAGGAGACACTTGGCTAGCACAAAAATAAATTATATATAGACTGGGCCACTTGTAGGTTTATAGACGACTTAGAAGTAGTTCGTTGCTTAAACTGACAATAATTCGGTCATGTTCAAAAGTTTTGCACTACTAATACTCCTACCTGTGCTAATTGCGCGGCCAGCCACGATACAAGGGCTTGCCCGGATAAGGACACACCAGATTTTAAACCGAAATGCGCACAATGCAGCCGGTATAAAAAACCATGTGACCATCGATGTGGACCACTAGACTGCTCCACTGATAAACTTAAATTAGAGCAGCTTATCCTAAATACTAATTACTGAATAGCTTATACAGTAGTAGCTGTAGTACCTTTTTTTTAATAAAATTGGATAATATCTCAATAGGCCAGTTAAATCTTCATAATGATAAAATAGCCACGTCAGAATTAGATCGCTTAGTTTTGGAACAAAAGTTAGACATTGTCCTTATACAAGAGCAATATCAGAGCGCTCAATTGCGGAATAATGTAGTACAACTAGATGGCCGGTCGCGGGCTGGGATATATGTTGCAAGTTCTAATTTTACGGTAGCATCTTTGCGTAACCATATGACGTCACACTGCGCCGTTGCTGAGATCTCATCCTCTACCTGTAGGGTTTACGTAGTGAGCTGTTATTTTCAATTTTCACATCCTATCGATCCTCATCTACATCATTTACGTTTCGTTTTGCGGTCCCTCATAGGACACAAAATTATCATTGGCGCTGATGTCAATGCTTCTTCTAGTTTATGGTATGGCAAATTGCGTGCAACTGACATGTCTCGGCGCTATGCGGTTGAAGATTTTATTGTGGAAATGAATCTTACTATCCACAATACCCCTGATGCACCACCAACTTTTTGGCCAATGGGTGAGTCTTCTATTGACGTGACGCTTACGCGCAGCGACGTCTCGATATCTGGATGGCGTGTCCTACCGGACGCATCCTGTAGTGACCACCGCTTATTCGTGTACGAATTCATACCAATGGTTGCACAATATCCACAAAGAACTCCTTACAATTTTAGATATAAAACTAAAGGGGCAAATTGGGCTTTATTTGGTTCACTCTTTGCAGTACATGCCAAAGACTTCAGTCACAGTGGTCTATCAGCTGAGGAAAGCGCAAACATATTATCAGATACTTTCACATATTGTGCTGATGTTTGTATCGGCCGTGGATCAATCACTAACACTCGTAGATGTGATTGGTGGAATTATAAATTAGTCGAATTACGTAGAATCTTTCGGAAAGCTCGTAAAAAACTAAATGACATTAAAAAGCGTAACGTAACAGGAGATATTTACAATAATGCTCTTATTGCTCTTAGAGTTGCCAGGTCTCATTATAGAGCTGCTGTGGAGAAATCAAAGGGAAATTTAATACGTAAAATTGTTGATAAACTCGATAGAGAGGGTCCCTGGTCACCTTTGTATCATGAATTTAAAGCAAATAGATCAATCGACCTTGCATACATACAGAACATCAAAATTAATAATAGTTATACTACAGGAGTAGAACAAACCACAGAATATCTTTTAGAATCACTTGTGCCTGACGATCGGCCGGAGGATGACACGGATTATCACCAACAAATTAGGCAGTGGGCTATTGAACCACCGTTGTCTCCAATGTCTGACTTGCCATCTTCAGACGAATTCCTCAGTCTTGTTAGGTCATTGCCACTACATAAAGCTTCGGGCGACGATAAAATATCAAACAAAATGATAAAAGAAGCTTGTAAACTTTCGGGTGATACGGTTTTAACAGTTTTTAAACGTTGCATTGTGGAAGGAGTATTTCCTAGTGTTTGGCGGTGCGGAAATATTCGTTTAATACCAAAAAGCGGCGATAAGCCGCCGGACGATCCCAAATCCTATCGACCCATAACATTGTTACCATCGCTAGGAAAGCTTTTAGAGCGTCTTGTAGTACCACGACTTCTTCCGGGTGGAGTTAAATTTCATGATAGACAATTCGGGTTTACGTTGGGAAAATCGACAACTGATGCAGTTACATCTGTAAGGAAAACTGTCACCGAGTCAAGTTTTCAATACGTTTTAGGCATCTTCTTAGATATATCTGGCGCCTTTGACAATGCGTGGTGGCCCATGCTATTGCTAAAATTAAAATTAAGAGGTTGCTTTAAAAATATTTATTCCCTTATCTCCTTGTACTTCTTACAAGGTACTACTAAATTGAGACTTGGGCATCATTCTGTGTCGAAGGCGCTTACGATGGGGTGTCCTCAAGGGTCAGTGCTAGGTCCATACTTGTGGAACAGAGGCTTCGACGATTTTCTGGCAATGCCTGTGCCGTCCGGATGTACCCTGAACGCGTACGCGGACGACGGTTTGTTACTGATAGAGTCGGATACTAGAGCGGGGCTTGAGAGGCTGGCCAGTGAATGTTTGGACTTAATATCTCGGTGGGGTGGGCGTAATCGGTTGACTTTTGCACCAAACAAAACCTTCCAGCTACTTCTGAAAGGTAACCTCAAATCACCGCCGTGTATTAAATTTGAAAATGTTACTATAAAAAATAAAACCTCGGGTTGATATTTAGGATTGGTTTTAGAAAGATTTTTTTCATTTATTGAACACATTAGAACAGTTAATGAAAAGGCAAAAAAAGTTTCTTTGCACTGACGAGGATATCAACTGCGACGTGGGGTCTGTCATTTCATACACTAAAGATCATATATGAAGCTACTTATTTAGGTTCTATTTGCTATGGTGCTCCTGTATGGGCAGATAGGGCGACTGTAGGTGCTGTCCGTCGCAAACTGTTACAAGGCTAACGACCTGCATTGATTTTCTTGTGCAAGGCATATAGGACGGTTAGCACTGAGGCTTTACCGGTGTTCTTCCGGTCGATCTCGAGGTACAAAGACGTGCAGCCATGTATTATTCCACACTACAAAACATGGATTGAGATTTTTTGGGCATACGAGACCGCGGTAAAATCATAAGATTGTTTCAACAGCGATCCAATGTCTATAACGACCTCTTGGATGAATGGCAGCAACGATGGGACGAATCATCTAAAGGGCGCCACCTCTACCAGTTCTTTCCATCTGTTCGCGAACGGTTGTCAAGGACATGGCTCGAGGTGGATCACTGTGTCGCTCAATTTCTTACAGGCCACGGTAACTTTAAGAGCAAACTATACTCATTTAAATTAGTAGATTCACCATCGTGTCAATGCTCAACACCTGATTCTAGCTGTGAACAGTCGGCTCATCATATCCTCTGGGAATGTAGTCTTTGGTACAATGAACGTAACATGATGCTAAATAGCTTACAAATTACGTCTGGGGTAGTATATTATGGGGATCTTGTGTCAACTGCGGTGAATTTCCGTGCGTTTAAGCGATTCTGCCATACATACTATAGAAATCAAATATAGCTCACTTAGGACCCATAATATTTTATTCGTGGTGCTTCCCGGTTTGAAAAAGGCGTCTGCCTATTTTGACTTCATTTTGTCTCCCGCTTTGCTAAGGAGGGAAGTGGACTTATTATATTTCCAACTCCTCCAGTTTTCTTCTGATTAATTTCGTTGCGGGTTCCAAGACAGTTTAATTTTTCCTGGGACTTACCGAGTGTCATAACTCGTGTGTTCGTGGGTCACCGCTGTTGATCCTGGTGTACAGGAGTTACAGTGGTGGGCGTGTGGGCGGGATTAGTGCCATGCTGTCAAAAAAAATCATATCTTGCTGCAAATGGGCCGCTGCCGATCAAGACTCGAGTGACGATGACGGCGATGTGGCTACCACTTCTCGAGTTGACTACGGATTCATAATGTAGTAATTTTCTTGTACTTTGAACATTATTATATCCTGCTTATTAATATTTTTTTTTTTTTTAAACTTCCGCACTGGGTAAAAATCCTGTGTCGCGGGGGACTTTACAAACATACATGAAACAGACACAAATAACACCCAGACTCAGAACAATAATTTGTGGATCACACAAAGTATTGTCCTACGTGGGATTCGAACCCACGACACTTGGCGAAGTTGGAAACGGCGTGGTGACCGTTAAACCACTAGGTCAAACGTGCAGTCAAATATATATATACATACTTATGCGCCACGGCAACCATTATTCAAACGTCGATATTTCCAATGTGCACGATAGTCGTGTGAGACAGGAAATTTGTGATTTTTTTTAAATTACAAACGCTGCGGCGACAGCAGCCTAGTCATATGTATAGTACAAATATATGTAATCAAGTATTTTGTAGGATAACGGAAGTGCCTTAAAGAAAAAATTCTAGGGTATATAAAATAGCCTGCGTCTAGCCCTAATGTATAGTGATCTAATTCATTAACGTTTTTGTTTAAAGTACAATTAATCTGATATGATTATAACTTAACAACATCCTTTTACAAATTAAAAGTGGTACCATTTCGAAGATAGCGATTTCGAGTTAAAAAAATCCAAAACATTTCGTAATATCTCTCTAAATAATATAACATAGTTAGGTATAAGGATTTAATAAAGACGGCTTTGTGCTCGGGAATAGTACATGTATGATTAGATCCAAAGTCGAATAAAACATTGTAATTATAGGTGGTTCAAATTCGATATCTCCAATCTAACTACTACGTTTAAAACATTTGATTGTTGTGCAAATTTCAAGAATGCCAAATAAAATTTAAAACAAGCAATTACTGAACGAAGATCTCATTCAAATTATGCTAAAATCCAACATTGTGAGTCCCGTTCTTCCTTTCTTAGATTAAAACTCGTTCATATTCCAACCTAATTGTGTTTTGTGGTCGCTCTACGCTCATAACTTCATAATATAATTTAGCTATATGAAACACTAAACAGAACAGCCGGAATACGTTAAGCTTCAGCTTATAGGTACCTAGGTACTATTTTTATAAGGCAACATCCTCGTTAGTAATATACATCCTGTGTTGCGGGGGACTTTACAAACATACATGAAACGGACACAAAGAAGAACCAGACTCAGAACAACAATTTGTGGATCACACAAAGTGTTTCCCATGTGGGATTGGAACCCACAACAGAGAAATATATCCTAAAGCAAAACGCGGTGACGTCGTCAGTTAAGTTTGGCGAGGAAAATTTTCGAGAAACCCAATCCTATCACAAACTGCCAGAGTATTACCAAATGATTTCCAGAAGACCCATTATCTCGCACTCCTAGATATTTGACAGCGGACTGACTAACAGAGGACGCGCCAAAACTTGGAAGGGTAAGGTAAATCTATTAACAGTACCTACCACCGCTTCCCGTTTCTACCTAGGTTCTGGTACCATAAGCTGGCGTCGAGCACTTTCTCACGACCGACTGAGATAGTGCTCGACGCCATTTTCGGCATTGACCGATTGGCATTTGGTCCAGACTGAAGTCCGTGGGCATCACTTGTGTTGGGAACTCATCTGGACCAGGGGCAGTATTCTTAGAATGGATCAGTAGAATTGCCGCCCCTACCTACATATATACTATAACTATATACCTATATATTTTTTATTATTATTTTATTATTAATCCATCCTTTCACTACAGATTTTCTATCTCATCTCAGTATAGAATTGTTAACAAAATTTAGCAATGGATCACATAATTTTCTGTGAGATATAAATCACCTTCATTCGACGTGTCGACGACAAGTCTATTATTTGTGAAGATATGCGACAACAAAGACATTTTCTTTGAACCTTTATTATCTTCAAAAATTTGAAAAGGTAGTACAATTCATACGCATCTATGGATTAAGTTTACTATTTTCAAACTAAATGCTTAGAAAATAATGTAAATAATGGAATTATGTACACGCAAATAACGAACCGGCTGAAACTTATTACGAACTCGCACAAAAGTTAAAACGAGAAATGCTATCGTATAAATTTAGTTACCGAAAAATGATTTCTACATCTATACTAATATTATAAAGCTGAAGAGTTTGGTTGTTTGAACGCGCTAATCTCAGGAATTACTGGTTCGATTTGTAAAATTATTTCAGTGTTAGATAGCCCATTTATCGAGGAAGTCTATAGGCTATATATCATCACGCTACGACTAATAGGAGCGGAGCACTAATGATAAATGTTTCCAACAAAGGGGAAAATTATCACGCTACAGGGCACAGGCAATAGGAGACGCAAACGAGGTCGCGTGGGTCCGATCTTAGACACGAGTAAGATACATTGTGGTAATTTATAACTGATGAGTTATGATTAATTAATACAGACATTAAATACATCCAACCAATTAAAAGTAATAAGAACGCAATATAACCAGGAAATACGGAATGTACCCACCTAGGAGGCAGCAAGGAATTCTTAAAGGGAATTTCATTAAATTCCCTCAGCTCTTATTGATATGGGCGCCTGACGCTCGAGGCTGGGTCGCACTTTATTAAGAAATCATATGAATGTCGACGGGAATGAGTGTACGTGACGATACGCCATATTGCCGATGCTACGCTATTATCAATGTACAAACGGACGCGAAAGCGTTAAAATAAAATAAGGATGAAATCATCTTTTCTAGATCACATCAAATATTTTATAAATTCTAATCTTCAAAATTAGATCTCAACATGGTGTCAATCAAACTAATGCCGACATTTATTTTGTTTCTGATTAGTAATATTTATAAAAGGATATTCGATGGTTGGCGTACGTCTTAGCAATCAGTGTCGCTAACTACTAGTATATATATATAGTTATAACCGTTTTCAAAAAGGATGAGGTTCTATGTTTAACTGTAATTATGTATTTTGACTATTTTTATTGGTTCAATTTCCGAATTCATGAAGTCATGAAAGACAATAGTTTGCTGTTGATGATATGGCGGGGCACGGACGTGGCCCCGCGAAGACAAGCCAAGCGAAGCGCAAGGGCACTACCTACCTTTTCTCGAAGTGTTTCGTCGTTTTATTAAACCCTCATTACTTTGGTATACCAGAATCTGATATACCAGATCGTTCAAATCCTCAGGATATGATTTCAATAATAGACTAATTAAATATAAAAAGTTTTAATTGCATAGCTCTGACTGGTTCTGATACTGACACTTTAGAATTTATTGATACCTAAAATACACCGATTTCGTCACTGACACACTGATGGTCATCAAAACTGTTAGGGTACTTCCTGAAGTGCTAGACAGCTGAAATTTGGTATGTAAACTAAGTTTGGTATACAAACAACAAAAAAAATCATAAACCTATTACTTTGGCTCCCCAGCTCCCAAAATTGGGGGGTGGAAGTTTGTATGAGACTTTCACAATTTTTTATGCTAGAGATTTTATTTTTGGTATACGGACGGATTTTATTTCTGGTGTACGGACGGATTTTATTTTTGGTATATAATCATGTCATTGTGGCATTATAGGTTATGTCAAAATGTCAGTAGATGTACAAGAAATACACCCCAAAAAATTTAAAAAAACAACTAAAAATACTGCCTAAACAACCCTCAAAAAGCAATGAATTCCCATCAAAAACATTTTCATGTAAAATGTTGCCAAGACGACTGCATACGGCTTACCCTATGAAAAAGATATCAGATCTCATATAGAGCCAAGCTTCTGAATCTACACGCCCTAACTCTACCTACCCTATCTTCACAAACTCTACATCTCAGTAAAAATGTATGGCTTGGCTGTTTCGTTACTTCAGAGACTAAATATTCGCATAACACATTACTTCAGAAACTAGATATTTGCAAATACAAAAGGCGTTCGTTTCGCCTTCGTGACTGTAGCGATTGTAATACATTTGTTGGTTTTGTTCGAAAAAACTTGTGATTTTGTGGTTTTTTTCTTGTTTACTAAATTTATTTATTTATTTAGTGTAGCATCACCAACAGTCACAACAATAATATTGCAATTTTATAAGCGTAGTGTGAGGTCTCCTTCCAATTATCTGACTAGTTACGGTTGAATATTTAGTACGGTTAAAGTAGAGAGAATTATACATAAATTCATAAAAAAGTTCATATATAAATTGATATAAAAAAACAAGTAATTGAATAACAATATAAAATTAAGATTAAATTATATCACAATAAGCTATAAACCTGCTATATGTCAGGCTGGAAACACTGGCTACATCGTTAGGTATATTGCTTCGTTAATCTCGCAATAGGTGAGTGCTATCCTAAGTTTGTGCAATGATGAGGGATATTATAAAGAGAACAGGTATGACGTGGCACCCTGGATATGGTACATTTATGGAAAACTTGCAGAGAATGTCTGGACAATCGATTTTATTGTTAAAAAGTTTAAATAGAAAAGTGAGATCAGCAATTGTGCGACGAGATTCGAGAGATAAAAGCTTAAAATGCTGTAGTTTGTCCTCATACCTATGATGTATTTGAGCTACCGACATTAAATCTGAAAGCTACGATTCGTGAGTTCTCTGTATACTTTCTATCCTCATCTTATGGCAGGTCCATATGTTGGATTCTATGAAATATTCCAGACGGATGCACACGTAAGTGTTATATAAGAGCAATGCAGTCGAAAGTCGAAAGAATAATAATAAATAATAAATAAATAAATATTTTGGACATCTAACACACAACGCCATCTAGTCCCAAGCTAAGCAGAGCTTGTGTTATGGGCACTAGACAACTGATATAAATACTTATATACTTTTTTTTGTAAATACATACATATTATGCATAGAAAACACCCAAACTCCGAAACAAATATTTGCAGATCATACAAACATTTGGTCCGACCCGGGAATCGAACCCGAGACCTCAAGCACAACAGTCGCATACGCTACCATTGTGCCACAGAGGCAGAATAAATACCAGACCCCATCCTCCTCTTATTTTGAAGGGATATTCAAAGGACGCCAACGCACTTACATTTCTTAAGCTGCCAGTATCCATGAGCAGTGGTTGTTAGTTGCTATCGGATGATCGGTAAGCTCGTTTGCTCCTATACCATGTACAGAAAATATAAACAGTTTAAAAATACATCTTTAAAGTTGCGTAAAAACTTCTGACAAAATTTATATAGCCTATATCACACAGGCCCATTAATACGAATCTATAAACACCTCGTTCAATCCGTTCAGTAGCTTAGACGTTACGGTGGAATATACATAGGCTACTAAAATAATTACCCTTCTTTTTGACTTCGCCGTAGTCGGTTAAAAATAGTTCTTGACAAAAAATACAGAACTACTTGAAACTTCAAAAAATGCTTAACAACAAAATTAGTTAAAATAAAATAAAACAATTTGCTAATACAATTTAGAAAGGCCCTCTAAAAATTCACCACAATATTTGGCTTTAGTCGATTTAATTCCTACATACCACCTCGTTTACCCACACTAGTTTTGTGGGACTATTCCCTGGAAACTAATGACGCGTTAACGTTTTGAGCAGGTAAAATTTCGTTATGTTAATATTCCTTAGTTATTCTATACATCTATAAAATTGGAGAGTCTGTTTTTAATTTTAAACTAAAAGCTATTTACTAAATGCATGCATGCAATATGCATATGAAAGTACAGTACATACAGCATGGATATTTTTATCCCGAAATTCTATGAACTCAAAGCCCCGGGGCACAGCTAATTCTATGATGAATGTATTTTTGTTGACAATTTAGTCCATAAATAAAATTGAAATGTCTATTTATAATATTTTTATAAAAACGCGGTTATTTCAAAATAACCGCGTTTTTATTTGCATAGTGTTATTGACCCTATACTACATATATATAATAGGTATTTACCTATGAAATTGCCGTTTTGTATGCAATAAGTGAAAGTACTTATTTTTTCTAAATTTTTTATTTCTGTTATTCGAAGTAATCACCCATGCATAACAAATCTAGCAATACTTAGAAATAATTCAAAACATCAACAGCGGTTGTATAAAGCTGTTCAATGGACCAAAATATATTATTTTCATGACTGATATAGGTATTTTATTTATTTATTTTATTTTATTACTTTATGCACAAATACATGCATCGGCGGACTTAATGCCTAAGGCATTCTCTGCCAGTCGACCGATTGGGCAATGCAGAGAAAAGATGAGGTAGGTGCCACATATGAGGAAATGATGAGAGTGATTTTAACAAATACTACAATTAGCTTGAATATACATAATATACTAAGTTATATTAGAAGAGACAAATATATACAGCGACATGTACATAAACATACATATATGAGTCCTTATTAATATACCTACATACACATACTTAAATATCTATTATAAAAGTATATAAATTCGTGATGTGACGATCTAAGTCCCCGTCGACTTCGCAACTTCACCTAGTAAGAGCTCCCTTACCTTCAACTGAAAAGCGCACCGACTTCTAGCCAATCTAACCTCAACAGGAAGCGCATTCCACAAGAGAACAGCCTGGACAAAGAACGAAGAGCCCATAAATCCAGTAGTGTGAGAAGGGCAAAGAAGAATGAGATTGTTCGACGAGCGAAGGTTTCGGTTATGATTATTGCATAAGAGTTGGAAACGTGTTGTTAAATAGGTAGGAGAGGATAGGGAATTGAGGATTGTATACAGGAAAGTGAGTGCGCGCATTTGTCTGCGTTGACGAATTGGTAACCAGCCCAACTCGGAACGAAAACTAGAGATGTGGTCGTACTTACGAAGATTAAAAATGAATCGAATGCAGTTATTAAGGAGGCGATCTAAATTGTTGAGAAGATCTGCATTCAGGTCATAATAACACATGTCACCATAGTCGATCAAAGGGAAGATAAGAGATTGCACAAGCATTGTCTTAGTTTTCACGGGCAGAAAGTTTTTTAGACGATATAGTGCTCTGAGGATACCGGTAACTCTCTGGCATGTGTATGTGACTTGATCGTGCCAGTTCAGCGTAGAGTCTAGTTGTAAGCCTAAGTCTTTCACTGCTCGAGAAACAGGAACAGCGGTGCCATTCAGTATTATCTTGGGAAGCATCCCATAATTGAGTCTATCAATTGAACGCCGGCTGCCGATTAGTATGGCCTGACACTTTGTTGGGTTAACCGATAATCCGAACCTCGCAGACCAGTTCTGAACAGTCCCAAGATCGGTGTTAATTTTGTCAATAGCCGTTGCTATATCATCAATATTCGCCTGGGAGTATAGTTGTAGGTCGTCGGCATACAGATGATACGCACTGCGAAGTTCGAGAGAAAGGAGATTTATAAACACTGAAAAAAGCAAAGGAGAAAGTATACCGCCTTGAGGAACTCCAGAGTCGACATCACATCATCTCGAGGAGCGGTCGTCAACGCGAACTGACTGCTGGCGTCCCTGAAGATAAGATGAGAACCATTCCAGCGCTTCAGGCAAGATCTTAAGATAGGAGAGGATAGACAGGAGAATATCGTGACTGACGGTATTAAAGGCGTTCGAGAAGTCGACCAGAACTAATACTGTCACTTTTGTCTCTTCTAAGGCCTCCCTAATGTCGCCAGTCACTTTGAGGAGAGCTGTGGTAGTACTATGGCCGGGCCTAAACCCCGATTGAAGTGGGCTTAACAAGTTATTTCTGTAAATATAATCAGAAAGCTGCTTATGAACACAGGATTCGAGAATTTTGGAAAGGAAGGGAAGAATTATTATAGGTCTAAAGTTATTAGGAAGTGTGGGATTTGCGATTTTGGGTAAAGGAATGATATAAGCTTTACGCCAAAGTGAGGGGAAGGTTCCGGAGTATAGGGAGTAATTGAATCATCAATTACTCCCTATACTCCGGAACCTTCCCTTCCATATCAATGAGAGATTGCTGGCAAGAGTTGTTCGAGAAGGGTAATGATCATACGTCTGCTGATTTGATCATAGCCTACTGCGTTGGATTTGATGGAAAGGATTATCTTTTTGATCTCGGCCTCTGCGACTGGAACAAATTGAAAATAGTTAATATTAGGAGAATTTAGGCTAGCTAAGTAATTGACCGTAAGATGCTTGGTTTGGTGATCTAAATGGGAGGAAGAGGAGAAATGGCGATTGATATCATCCAAACCAACCATCTCAGTCTGGCCAGCAGGTCTCTGTTTACCAACACCTAGGGTTCGAAGGAACTTCCAGGTGTTGGCAGGGGAATTACATGTAAGGTTTTTGTAGATAAAACGGCGTTTAGCATTACGTATCATCTGATTACAACGGTTCCTAGCACTTTTGTACAGATCCCATTTTTCTTCTGTCCGATCCTTTTTATGCCTACAGTGAGCCCTGTCTCTGTGCCTCATAGCTGAGAGGATCTCCTCTGTCATCCAGGGTGCAGGTGGCCTCTTAACCCGAAGCTGCGGTTACTACGTCCCAGTTGATTTTTGAAGCGTCTCCATGCAGCTTTTCTATATCTAGACGCCCGAAACAGCGCTTGTGCAATACTCTCGGGGGGCATTTAGGAGGTTTCAGGGAATAGGAAATAAAAATGAGGTCATGGTTGGAGAATCCAGGCGCGGGAAGTTGACCGTGATTACGGACAAATGTTGGGTTAGATGTGATTGCCAAATCCAGCCATGTGTCCCTCCCTTGGTTATTGTGGTGAGTAGGTTGTAGAGGTAAAACTTGCATGTCGGCAGATTCGACAATATGTAGAAGTTTACAGGAACGTAAGGATTGGTGGGTAAGATCGGTGTTAAAATCTCCCATGATGATATGATGTGCGTATCCTGACCCTAAAGATTCCAGTACCGTTTCCAGACTGGAGAAGTAATCAATAGAAGGAGGGCAATAGACGACACCCAGAACCATCTTGGTTCCTCTAACATAGACCTCTAGGAAGAGGTACTCAGCGTCAGCAGAGTAGGAGGGGTGAGAAGATGCTAGGATTTTGTAAGGTACAGAACAGTGGATGTTAATGGCTACCCGCCGCCTCTCCTCCCGATCCGGTCGTTTCTGACAAGAATGTAACCAGATAGAGGATAGGATGAAGAAGCTAGATTACGTTTAAGCCAACTCTCGGAGATGAGGACGGCGTGGACGTTTGTATCAGTAAAAGCTTTTGTCAAGTCCTCAAAATGGCTAGGTACGCTTTGTGAATTTAAATGACACACATTGAGTAGGTGCTTCGGTTGCTGGTTGAAATGTTACGCAAGCGATCTCCAAGAGTGTCGGGCAAAGAGGTGAAACTGTCTTCTTCAGTGGAGACTGCAGACTCGTAGGCAGAATTAAAAGAGTCATCGTTATCTAAACCATAAATCATTAAAATTTCAAAAAATTAAAAATAAATAAGAAAATGTTATAGAACAAATATATACTTAGAAATAAATATAATAAATGATATCCAAGAATACTTATATACTAAAAAAAAGACTATTGGAACCCTCTATAAGTAGTTTAAAGTTCTTCTCTGCACCACCCACCAGCTCACAATTTAGTTACATAAAAGAAACAGTTAAATCGTGAAGTATACAACTTTTTAACAACTTTTAAATTTAACAATTGACAAACAAAAGTAAAGGTGTAAAGAAACGGTCGTGGTACAGAATGACGTGCGTATCCGAACGCAGGCCGCCGAGTCAAAGTCACAGAGTACATTGATAAACAGAAACAAAGGTCAAAGTCAAATGTCACTTTTGAAGTACCTGTCACCTTTGTTTACAATGAAGTTGCCATTGAATTAAAAGGAGAAGAAGAAGAAGTACAATGAAGTTGTAAATGCAAAAGACAACCATTATTGAAATGTTTATGGGTAAATAAAGATGAAAACAATATCACAACAATACGAACTGTTGTATTTACCTGGAATACAGTCCAGCAGGCTACGCGAATACTATTTCGTATGTAGACCGTCGTTGTAATACTGCACAAATCAAACCCTGCCCGCATTAATTTAATGTGGCCCAGGCGGCGCGGTCTTCTTGACTCCGCTCCGTCCTTGAGACGCCACTACACCAGTGTCCAAGTGCTCCTACTTGGATACTTGCCTGTTAAAGGCAACAGTTCTTCGACGGAGTTAATTTTATGGCGATCTCCATCAGGTGGCTTGATTATGATGGTGCCGTTCTGCGTCCAGCATGCACGAGCACCAAAGTGAAGCCTCGCCTTGGCGAACGCCGTCTGCCTAGCTTTAGTTAGGAACTCACGCAGTGATATTGCAGAACCTTTAAGAGCAGTCTTCGTTCTCCAGACAGAAGTCCTAAGCTCAGTGCTGCGGAACCTCACCAAGATGGGTCGGTTATGTTGTTTGTTAGAGGCCCCCAGCCTGTGACAGATGGTAAAAGAATCTGCAGAGTGTTCCTTCAGTTGCAGTTTGTTTTGAATAATGTCCAAGATGATTTGACTGCTATCCTCACCTTCGGATCGGGGACCCCCATGAAGAGGATCGATTTGTGACGATGCCTTGTTTCCATAACATCGATGGCCTTGGAACACTCATTAATCTGCCTCCGCAAGAGACCCATCATGCTATACATCTGCTATCTGAAGGTACGGAACTCTTCTGCCACCTTTGCTACAGTGTCCTTTGCACTTCCTGCTGATTGAAGTTGCGCCTCCAGTTCCTCCATCCTCCTGGTAAAGCACTCTTCTAGTGTCTTTTGTGCGGCCTCAATATTTACAAGTTGTGGCATATTGAGTGTGTGTGTGACGCTGTTTGGTGGTGTTCTTCAACTTCTAGGATTCACCACATACACTTCTGCAAACACAGATTGGGTTTAGTTAGACTGTTGTTTGCTAATATTTGAATGTTTTTTGTAGGAAATGTAAATATAACAATTAAAATAAATTTCATGAAAATCAAATGTGTACTTTTAAACTTTCGCGTTCCATGATATAATAATAATTATTTTTACGGGAATTAACGCGATCACTTATTTCAAGGTATTACATACCTCTGTTTTTGCCTGACGTTTCGACCAGGTTGCACTGGCCGTGGTCACAGGCTGACTGGTTCAGCGGCGCACGCCCTCCGTCGTCGAATCCGTGAAGTAGAAGGTTCTTCATCCACCCGCATATTTTCGATATTATTGATATTTTTGTTTCGCCATGTACCGTCACATACCACACTAACAGGGTCCCTATTCTGGCACGAACGTCAGGCAAAAACAGAGGTATGTAATACCTTGAAATAAGTGATCGCGTTAATTCCCGTAAAAATAATTATTATTAAATCAAATGTGTGTCAACTTTTTTAACACCTACCGCCAAAAAAAGTAAGGTATATGTTACTCGTATGCTCGTATTAATAATTCCTCATCAAATTCACAAGAGCATACAAACATAATACTCCCGAACTATTTTTGTGAAACCCGTTGGACCAGCGTGGCATAGTAAGCAAATACCAATTTTTTAAGGTTAAAATGACCCCTTTAGAAACGAGCTGTTCCAAAAAAGTAGGTTAAGTTAGGTTAGGATTGTGACCCAAAAGAAAACGAATTGCTTTCAGAAACTAGCTGTGTCCAGAATCGTATGTGGTTTAAAAAAAAGTTAAGCTGTTCAAAAAGTAGCAATGCGTCAGAAACTCATTTTTTGTTTTTATTGAAGTATCAGATTTGTTAACAGTCGAATTAGTTAAAAGAAAAAATGTATGGACCTGCCAAATTAACTCTACTCTGCCTGGTGGAAAGTATAAGCAGAATTCAACAATGGTGGTCACCATACTCATTGCGAATGCAGACAATGCAACAACGTATGCTACGTTGTTGCATTGTACGGTGACCCACACCATGGTGGCCTAGTGATGCTTCTGCATAATTGGGCCTCCGGTCCACCGGGTACTCATCAACGAAACGAAACGAAATATATTAAATTAATAAATTAAAAATTCTTAAATAAAACACAATATTGTACTTTATTCGAGACTAGCTGAACGCCGCGATGTTACTCGCGGTACAACAACCACCGCGGGTAGCGTCGCGGGGCAAAGCTAGTCAAAAAAAAAACGGACAAGTTCGAGTCGGACTCGCCCATGAAGGGTTTCGAAGCAGCAAGTAACATAATATAAACGTTCCTGTAGTTCGTTGTAACTTTGATCGATGTTGTAATAATAGTGTTTTTTTTTTTGCAGTTTACCATATATGACGTTCGAAAATTAATGCGGTTCACAGAATACATCTACTTACCAAGTTTCAACAGTATAGTTCTTATAGTTTCGGAATAAAGTGGCTGTGACATACGAACGGACAGACAGACAGACAGACGGACAGACAGGCATGACGAATCTATAAGGGTTCCGTTTTTTGCTTTTGGCACGGAACCCTAAAAAGTAGCCTAAGTTACGCCTTATATCATCAGATATCTGCCAGAGAAAGATCCGTCAAAATCGGACTGAACAAATAGACAAATATACAAAAGTAGCTTTTTTTGTTGTGAGTACCATATGTATACCCACTCCATATTATGCATTAAGTGAAAAACTTAATTTGAAATTACAGATACTTCAATTTTATTTATTTGTACAGATAAATATGACTACTTTTTCCTAAAATAACCTGTATTTTTTATTTCCCTTAAACATAAAACACACTCGTATCGGAACATCTGGCACTAAGTATAAGAGAAATCTGACAATTTTGGGAGTGTGATTTATTGAACATTAAGCAAAACATTTTCAAGTTCCACAAAATAAGAAGCGAGAAAATAATCTCATATTTTTTTCTATTTTATGACGACTCACGCAAAATAATATACCTTAACATCAAGACAGCAATGATTTAATATTTGACTCATTTTATATTATAATTATAGACTACGTTTAGTTTTGAAGATGTCAATACCACCCTTGTAGACTACGCCATCAATGTATCAAGACACTTATTGAGATACTTTGAACATTTTTTTTAGGGTTCCGTACCTCAAAAGGAAAAAAACGGAACCCTTATAGAATCACTTTGTTGTCCGTCTGTCTGTCTCTCAAAGCCCTTTTTCTCAAGAACGCGTGAAGGTATCAAGCTGAAATTCATATGAAATAGTCAGGTCTACTGCCCCCGAAAAAATCAAACTTCTAAGCCAACGCAATCAAAAGATGCAGTATCTTTTATGTTGCAAATTTGCGACACTCGCAAGGGAATCAAAACCTACAGGGTACTTCCCGTGAATACAGGAACTTGAAATTTGGTACAAAGCAACGTCTTATAGTACAGATAACGGGTAAATTGGGAAAAGCTTAATTTTTTTAGTAAGATCATATAATAAAAATATTTTAAAACTTTCTGCTCCTATTCTCATGAACGCGTAGAGGTATTAAATTTAAATTAATATCAAATACTCAAGTCTATAATACCTTTAAGCTGTAACAAAATCAAATTTCTATGCTAACGCAATCAAAAGAAACAGCAATTTAAGCCCCATATTTTCAAACTCGCGACTACTGCTAGGGAATCAAAACCTACAGGATACTCCCGTGAACTCGGGATCTTGCAATTTGGTACGAAGCAACGTCTTATAGCACAGATAAAGGACAAATTGCAAAATGCATAATTTTTTAGTTACAACACATAACAAAAATATTTTAAAAAATAAACTTACTACCCTTTTCCTCATGAGCTCGTAGAGGTATTAAATTGAAATTCATGTCAAATACTCAAGTCTATAATACCTTTAAGCTGTTACAAAATCAAACTTCTATGTTAGCGCAATCTAAAGAAACAGCAATTTAAGCCCATATTTGGAAACTCGCAACTACTCGCAAGGGAATCAAAACCTAAGGGACACTTCCAGTCGACCTAGAATCTTGAAATTTGGCATGAAGCAACGTTTTATAGCACATATAAAGGAACAATTTCGAAAACCTTAAAGTTTTAGTTACATCACATATTGTTATTATTAATAATTATAAAATGATGTATAGGCCTTTGAACGCGTAGAGGTATGAAGTTGAAATTCATATCAAATGCTTATAATATAAATGCACAAGCCTTTAAGCTGTGAAAAAAAAAACTAAGTCAGTGCAAAAACGCAAAGGTACAACCATTTATACCGCATATTTTGAAACTCGCGACTACTCACTAGGGAATCAAAACCTAAAAGCTACTTCCTGTTGACATAGAAAATTGAAATTTGATAATAAGCAATAGCTTACAGCACAGGTAACAGAAAAATTCAGAAAACTTTTACTTATATAGCTACAGGTTTGTACGGACCCCTCGGTGCGCGAGTCCGACTCGCACTTGGCCGGTTTTTTTTTACATTTGTTTCCTAAAATAGTAGTAGCAGTTGTATTAAAGACATCAATCTTGACTGTACAAATTCTCTTTGTAGGTACTTTGAATGGCAGGGACACAAAAAAGGTTATACCTCCGGAGAAGTGCTGACGGCTCTCGTAGACGTATTATATTTACCAAATCAGCCACATCTGTCTATCCGTATGTGACTTTGTCTTTAGGAAAAATTCATTGTTATCAGCGATAGAAAAAAAATTTGCAGAAAAAATATGTTGAATTAATTTAGTGAAAATACTAATTGCTTTTAGTATAGTAATAAAATTAATGTAGAGCATTTGCCATCTTTTTTGTGGTCAGACTGTATAAGCAATGGGTAAATTTGTGAGAGGTGATGCGCCTAGATGCCAACTGACTACATTAAGGTTGCTCAGTTGCAACCACATACAATCAATTGTTATATTTTCAATTCTATCAATTTCCTTCTGATTTTCGTTGCGGATTCCAAGATAGTTTAACTTTTCCTGGGACTTCCTGTCCTTCCCCAAGTATCATAACTATACTCTTTGCGC
This sequence comes from Diaphora mendica, assembly GCA_949125395.1. NCBI lineage: Eukaryota > Metazoa > Arthropoda > Insecta > Lepidoptera > Erebidae > Diaphora > Diaphora mendica. The sequence continues at coordinate 7,781,293 of OX421319.1, forward strand.
TGTAGCATGGTGCGTGGCATGGTTCAGTAACATTTCGTTTAACTCTTGAGAGTTGCCGCGATTTACAAATTATGATTTAGTATTTCGGCTGTACCAAATTCGCAATATATTAAATCATTAACAACTGTAGTAAATTAAATTAAACCATAAACTGTAGTAAATTAAAGTAAATTAAATTAAACCACCACGCACCATGCTACAGCGCAAAGAGCATAGGTGGATTCGTAGCTGTTGGTCGTGATATAAGAGTTTGCGTTAGCCGTATAGAAGAGATTATTCCCGTTCAAAAATTTACTATAAATGTATATAAAACAAGTAATCAGTCATGTTGTAACACCCAGTATATTAAATAAAGACACGTAATTTACATCAAATGTTTAACATGGAAATGTGAGTACTACTGTTACAGATTTAAATAAAGAAAATAAAAAGACGTGTGGCACTCGGGGACTGCCGCGGTAAAGCTATTGTATAACATTTTTCATCAACATAAGCAATTATAATTATTTATTTATTTTAAATTTAAATACTAAACTATTAAATTCGTACCAACATCATCACTAGATGGCGTTGATCACTTCTTTTAAGTAGTGATATGGTTTCGTTACACAGCAGACTAGGTTTAAACTATTCCTAATATCTTCGTCATTGAACGGGTTGTTTTATTCACAGTATTTTTTTTCTTTGAACATGTATACTTACGGCGCGCACATGCGGTGAGTTGTGGCATTATAAAGATATGATATATACCTATACACAGACAAGACAGATTTCGGAGCAGCTCGTCTCGATCCGTGCGAGCTTCGGGTGTCAGATTTTATTTTCGTTACGTTACGGAATTTCTTGATTCGGTCGTCGCGCTCAAAGGCCTCAAAGCCCGCGATAAAAGCTATGCAATAGCTTAAAAACTTAACTATGTCAGAAACACATTTTGGCAATTTGTATGTAGAACACATACAAATTGACAAAATGTGTTTCTGACATAGTTAAGTTCATTCAAAAGTGTCACAGTATTATATAAAAAACCTGAAATTTTTGTTCTAGCAAATTAGCTTTCCTCTTGCGGTGGCTTTTACGTTAATAACATTCATTATAAATGGTTTATATTTATATTGACTATACCTTTATTAGTTTTTTAACTTTGATAGTAGAAAGTTTATATGGATAACTGTAATATAGGTAACGATATAACCACGTATTGTGGGAACATCATAATGATCGCAAAAGTCACAGATCACAAGCAGTGTCTTGCGACGAGATTGAGATCATATCATTCAACGGTAGAACAAATTAAATACCAGGCACATTCAAATAAAAAATCAGAGAAACTTACAGTAAAAGCAATGGATTGTCTTTTAATTTCCTTTCAACTTGTTTTATGACTTTGATGAGAAGGGTTTTTCAAGTTGCATACGAGCATCGTACATTGAACAATGGTCATCTTAAGAGACAAAAATGCACTACCTCCAGTACTCTTACTCACTGTGTAAAGGAACGAAAAAATAGCTAGCACATTTTTTCTAGGAGGCCGTGGTTTCTCCGCGCTAGTCAGCCCACACGGCTCTTCCATGATGATGAGTAATTATTTACCCCATTTTTATTATCTTCTGTTGCTGTATTATTTTCAACTTTATACTGACAGCCTTTCAGTTGAAAATAACACAGAACCGTTGCTTAAAGTTAAATAAGGTTTATGGATGTAGTGTATGTTATGTAATGTAGTTGCGATGCTCAATACATTAAAAAAAAAGTTTTTATTTAGAACATACTTTTCGAACGAGGTTCATTACTATAATCGTTCTTGTACTGCCCGCATACCACAGTTTGACGCGACCGAAAAATACATACACAATATGAACAAACTCCAACCAAGAAAAAAGTTAAGCCTTACTTATGTACAGCTAATTTAACTAAATCCGACTTGCAGAGTGGAGATTACGAACAAATCCTCTTCTTGATACATTTAAGTAGCTCCTTAAGTACCATTTCTGGCAAGCACTTTACGTGTTAGAATTATTCAAAATCGAACCAAAGATTGACTTATTTAAATTTTGATTCATTGTATACATAAAAATATTTTTTTTCAATAGCATTATTAACGTTAAAATTCAATACATGTCATAGTTTTTTTTTAAATTCAAACCTGCTATTCCGAAAGAAATCTTGCAAAAGAACTTTGTAAAATTACCATAAAGGTTTCAGCGTTTCGTTTTAAAGAAATTAATACGAGCAGTTGAATAATTTCAATTAAAAAAATTATTTGGCGAAATACCGGATATCTGACATAATTCAAAGCCGAATATCCGACGCCAAACATCCGACAAAACATAGCTGATTTCGATTGCTTCTCGAGCTTGTCGGAAAAAATGCCATTCATTGTTTCCAAAAGCAAAATATATAAAGACTAGCTTTTACACGCGGCTTCGCCCACGCAGACTTTCATCTCCTGATTTACCCCCTTAGGGGTGGAATTTCAAAAATTCCTTTCTTAGTGCTCACTTACGTTATATAAAGAACCTACATGCAATATTTCAGGATTCTAGCTTCAGCGGTTTGGGCTGTGCGTTGATCTCTGGGTATGTCAGTCAGTCACCTTCCTCTTTTATTTATATAGATGAAACTAAACATAAAAAGAAAAGTTGAAGTCCAAGGTTCGTTAAACATTTTATCATTATGGAAATAAAAGTTCTTCGTAGATTTTCTATTACTGTTTATGTATTTTGGTGCAGTTGTAATTTATTGCATTTTAGTATAGTTTTATAGTCTAAAACCTACAGGTACAAAGATTAACACACGTGCAGATTCACTTAATCCGCTACAATCACGATACCTGTATCCCTATATCACATAAATCGTATATTTAACAGAGGATTGCATACATTTGTGTAGAGGATTAGTCCACATCATTTAACGTGCTAATGAAGGCTTTGTTCTAAGTACGTCAGCCAAATATGTACCTACATCAAATCAAATATTAAGTAGGTATCTAATACCAACTACTAGTAAGATATTCATCTTTTTTCAAAGAGAAGTCTCGCATTAGGAATGTACATGTATTTACAAATCCGTGGTATCACTCCGGCTCGACCGGAGTGATACCACGGCCTCACAGAAAACCGGATGTAAAATAGTGCTTGCGCTATGTTTCACCGAGTGAGTGAGGATACCGGAGGCCCATACCCCAACCCCGTCCCCCTATATCCCCCCCATCCCCCAAAGGCCGGCAAAGCACCTTTGACGCTTCTGGTGTTGCAGGCGTCCATGGGCGGCGGTAATCGCTTACCATCAGGCGATACGTCGGCTCGTTTGCCCACCTATTCCATAAAATATATATATATATATATATAAATATACGAAACGGACACAAAGAACACCCCGACTCAGAGTAACAACTTGTGGATCACCCGCTTATACCACTACGCCAACCGTGCAGTCGATTTTTTTTTCTAAGAGTTGAGAAAAGTCCAAAAATAGTTTTTAACGCTTCATATGTTTAAGATCATCGTCAGCAATCATCATATTAATATTTACTTGTAATATTTTCAAATCACTATTCTGTATCACATTATTATATTTTTCTTTGCGCACCAACTTCAAGATAACCAATCAGCTGACATAATCTACGATTATACATCTAATTTGCTGTTTTCAATCATGGATAAAAATCCCGTTTTCCTCAAGGAAAACCAAAATAAACTGATAATTAATATTTTTTATGTATATTAAGTTTTCTATTAATATATCTATTACGAGTATGTATGTTTTAAGACGTTTCCTAATTATTACATAAAATACACACAAGTCACAAGTCACACAATCTGGGAAGATTAAAAAAAAAACGTGTGGCACTTGGGGACTGCTGAGGTAAAGCTTTATTGCATAGCATTTTTTATCAACTTATGCAATTCTAAATATTTATTTATTTTTTATTTATGCAGTATTTTTTTTAAATATTGACATCAAGTAAGTGAAAAAATCATGACATACAAATCTAACACATGATTTCTCCAATATGTAAGTATTTCATGATAATTTAAATAGTTAACGACACGGCAAATTTCATAACGATGACAATGATGTGCATATCATGTGTTATAATTATATTTTAATACGAAAAAGATATGATAGATACCTACACACCTATATACTTTCTCACAAACAGCTGCTTATGTATTCGTCCGATTTCGGAGCAGCTCGTCTCGATCCGTGCGAGCTTCGGGTGTTAGGTTTTATTTTCGTTACGGAATTTCTTGATTCGGCCCCTGATAAAAGCTGTGCAATAGCTTATTATATAATAATTATTAATTATTATAGTTATATAATATTATCTAATAGCTTAATAACTTACTTTATTGACAATGTAGGTATATCTAAATAGAAAATATCTTACTACCAATTTTATCAATTTTGCCTGGTCATCGACGTCTTCCGTGAACTTGTCACTGCGAAGAAAAAAACTGAATTCTATCATTCTCGGCAGAGAAATGAATGAGTCATACATGTTTCTTGTCAAATTCATGTGGCTGTCTCGTTGGCAAGGGCGTCGACCTATTCAGTCAGAACAAACAATTCCAAAAACGTCTAAAGCTTTTACATCGCTACAAGGTTTTTCCTACTATTTTTTTCATTTTGTTACTTTTGATCAAATGAGGTTTATATAAAAATGATTCATTTTAGTTTTTTCTGTCTTCCTTTATCTTTTACCTGTCTTATATTCTAAGTAGGTATGCCAAGGCTTTTATTTTTTAAGCAAAAATAATAATGTGTTGCTAACTACAGAATATTTTATGAAATTAAACTAATCTTCTTACAATTTTATCACATTCCAAATTATTATTTTTTGAATAGCTGGCAAACGAGCAGACGTATCGCCTGATGGTAAGCGATTACCGCCGCCCATAGACAGAGGAACACCAGAGGCGTCACAAGTGCGTTGCCGGCCTTTTAATCAGGAGTACGCTCTTTTCTTGAAGGTTTGAAGGTTGTATTGGTCCGGGAATACCGTAGGTGACAGTTCATTCCATAGTTTTGTTGTGCGAGACAGAAAGTTCGTAGAAAACCGCACAGTTGTGAACTGCCAGCCATCTAATTGATGGGGATGAAACTGCTGTCGCGTAGGACGATGGCAAAATTTTTTTCGAAAGCTCAGAGCATAGGCCGATCTTGAGAAACTCCTTGTTCAGTGCCTTCTCCAATACTGTATTGCGGTATGGGGTGGTATTGGTAAAACCACTCTGTTATCCTTGGAGCGTGCACAGAGGGCGATATTGAAGGTGATACTGGGTAAGCCGCGAAGGTACAGCACCAGTCTACTATAGAGCGAATGTTCTGTGCTAACTGTCAGACAACTGTGAATGTGATGAATGAACGATACTAGGAATTTTCCACGAAATGCAAACTACACAAAGCAACTATAGTCGCTGCAGCGGCTAAAAGGTGCAATAGTGAATGGAGGATAGTTGGCGCCACTCAGTCGCCCGCAGCGCGATTTTGTCGTTGGCACAGATCTACGTCACAAGACACAGAGTACTAGTTACTCGCAGACCAATCGTTTTTCAGAATTAGTCTACAAAGTGACGTAGCATTTTTTTACTTTAAATGGTGCCTATTCAGTCTTTAAAAATTAACAATTAATATTTTATTCAGACCTCTAACAAAATTATACACAGAGTTATATCACAGTACAAGCAATAAGAAGAAAATAGGGCAATGCTTATTTACGATTTGAAGTGCACGTCATCAAAAACTTATATAATAAACATACCTACAATTTGAAACCAATAGTATCAAAATGATATTATATGTTTATAACATGTATTATATATTAAAAAGCTTAGAAAATTATAGCAAGACTACGTACTTTTCATAAAATTTAAATAACCTATGTCATTCAAGCCATAGTCGGGTAAATTTATGAAATAATACATTTTACTAATATTCTTACACGAAATTACCTCCTATCAAAGATTAGACTTTATAAAAATAAAATAGTTTAGTCCTGCACTTAGATGATAACGTGAAATTCAGAAAATAATTATCCAGGAAATGATTCTTTAGTGATTACCATTATTTTCTTAAGCAATTTAAAAATTTAATTACTGGCAAATAATTAAACTAAACATATCACTGGATTGTCCTACTGCTATTTTTATGCTACATACCTATGCGTGTACAGGGGTTGCACCCACTATCGATTGAGTTAAATGCAAACAACACACACATGCGGACGCATCTAGATTATCTCGCAACTCTATCCACATGGAAGTTATCTCTTTAAATCCTATGCTATCTGACTCAGTGCAAACTAATTCAGAGGCAGTATCTATTCATTTATCAACAAAGGGCTTAGTGCAAGCTGCAAGGCTTATGCACAAAATAAAATATTTGGTACTGGTACAAACTTGAACGTCTTAATTTAAGGGACATTCTTAGTAGATAGTAGAGCCACGCTGATTTCAGCATGAATGGGCCGGCTCGACCGGGGCGGTACTACCCTCGCACAGAAAATCAACGTAAAATGACAGCGTTCATGCTGTCGTGTTTCGTTGGTGAGTGCGAGACCGGAGGCCCAAATAGTCTAGTCGACAATTTCCACTTGTTGACTAGACTAAAAGATGCAGCAGCATCACTAGGCCGCCATGGTGTGGGTTGCCATACTGCATTGTCTGCATTCGCAGTGAGTATGGTGACCGCCACTCTTGGATTCTGCTTATGCTTTCCATCAGGCAGAGTAGAGTCATTTTAGCGGGCCATACATAAAAAAAAAAAAAAAAAAAAAAAAAAACATTCTGAAACATTCTGTAGACTTTAATCGACTTCAAACCAGAAGTACGTTCTCAAGTCAACTATATTTCTTTAGTATTATAAAATTGCAATTAGCTTCACCTATTTGTTTGTTTGTAACCGACTCCTTTGAACTTGATTTTGACCCACTTGAAGCGGTCAGATTTCATTAAAACTTAGTAAACTTATCAAGGACTGATGACAATACAATGATTTGAAAAAATAATAATATGTATGTATGCTTGTATGTTCGGCTGGAATCTTGCAACTCAATTTTGAAACAAATATCTTCAACCGATTTTGCTGAAATTTTGCAAGCATATGTATTGTATATAGCGTGACAATACAATATTATAATGACATGGAACTAATCTGATACTGGAGCGGAAGGTGACCATAGGAACTCTGTAAAGAAACGTCGCAACATCATCGAGTTTGGAATCGTTTGATTCATCTCGAGGCATTCCAGTAAAAGCTTGTTTTTAAAAAGATTTTTAATTTAATTTATTTTAACATTAAAATAATTTCTTATATATAGCACCCTATCCTTAATTTTAATTATTAAAGAAATGATTGTACCTTTAGTTTGGTTTATTTATAAAGGCGTGTTTTTTAGTTTTTTAAACTGTAATTTATTTATAGGTACGATTATCCTGAATGAGAGCTCCTCATCTAACTTTTACCACAGTACTTTAAGTTCTGTGCTTTTACTTGAACTTTAGTTGGTATTGCTTTAAACGTGCTAATATGTTAAAGGTTGTTAAACATTAATCATCGTTACTATTAACAATTATAAGTATTTGATACTAAAGTGATGGACGAACATAATTTCGTGTCGCCCGAATTCAAGCATAAGATAAATTTACTCCAGCACAAAAGCTCCACACAAGAACGTGACTGGAAACCCATTGTGCCGTGGTCACGTAAAACGGAATAGAGAGATCTCAATATACTACCAAATCCTTAGCTCGAAATCTTTACTCAACTTCGCTTAGGTCAGCTGATAAATGTTACCAATCATTCAAACATGCATTTTTTGTAGAGTACATCACATTTATTTTATGTCTAAGTAAGAAATGAGCTAACAGAAACTTTAACATCGAGTTTTTTTGGAGTACCTACTTGCAATTTCTACCCTTAATATCTAATAAACCTGTGGCGACTTCCACGTACAAAGAAAAAACACACTACGAAGTAACGTACTATACAAGGAAAACTACCAATCCTGAATCGCGCAATAAAAGTTCTCGCGCCAATTTACATATATACGACATCCCAACATCAACCGTTGGGCAGTTGGCCCGCCAGGCATGGTCACTTTGACTGGTCGGAGGATCCTCCCTTTGTGTTTGAGGGGCATGACACCCGTGCCTCTACTAGAGGGACCTCTACAAGCCCACCTCATCTAACTAGATGAAAGGTTTACGGTCTAGAATGTATATTATGATATTTTTTGTCGTTTTTATCGATTAAATTTATTTCGTTTACTGGTCGATAAAGAATATAATTAAATAAATATTTCATACATCTGACACGCGACAGCATATAGTTGTATATAGTTTAAACTAAACAGAGCTTGTACTATAAAAGTTAGATTGAATGATAGAATAATTATATAATCACATCACATCACACTAATATATAAAGGCGAAAGTTTGTGTGTATGTTTGTTACTTCTTCACGCAAAAACTTTACAGTAATATAGCTTATACATCAGAATAACACATAGGCTACTATTTGCCGCGATAACCGATATACACACGGGCGGAGCCGCGGGCAACAGCTAGTATTTTTTAATAAATGCACACATATAGAAAACGCCCAAACTTCGAAACAAATATTTGCATATTATGCAAACATTTGGGCCGACCCTGGAATCCAACCCGACACCTCATGTACAGCAGTCGCGTACACCATCACGATGCCAACGTGGCAGTTTTTTTCTTGTGTACCAAGTGGTACTTACCTTATCACAGTTTTGAAATGTAACTGAATGATTAAATTCATGAAAAATGCGAGTAAACCAACAAACAAATGATTACAGACAGACAAAGAGAGAGCTCTATAAATACAATTTCTCTTTACAATTTCATTGTCTATTATAGATAGCTAAATTAAATTCCAAACGTTCTATAGAAACGAGAGATCAAAGCACATTCCAATTACAAACTTTCAAAGCTTTTATCTACTTTGAGAAACTTGTGAAAGTCTTGTAATGGTCAGGTAACTAAAATAAATATAGATTTCCACGTGTCGTAGTAATTCGGCGGAAACCCACAAAAAATAAAATATACCAAAAAATAGTACATGAAAATGCCTTAATAATACAGCCTGTATAATGTGGGTCAATCAATAAGTACCCGTTTTAAAAATTAAGACGCAATTTATTAAAATTTTTTAACGTGGTCTCCCTTTAAACTTATACATTTTGCCCAACGTCTCTTCCACTTCTTTACCTCTTCAAAAATAACCTGTTTCAGCGATAACATCTTCTCCTCGTTTTCATATTGGGGAATAGAAAAAAGTCACTGAGTGCCAAGTCGGGCGAATAAGGTGGGTGCGGAAGTAAATCGCAGCGCAAGTTTTAAAATTTCACCGCCAACTAACGCCACCTATCCTCAAAAAAGGGTACTTATTGACTGGCCAAAGTACGAGTAGTGTAAGTCGCCTAGCTTATTTATAGGTCGATTAATTATATTTATTTTCACAATAATGCTGTAGCATTTTTTTTTCAGTCAACGTTTGGGTGATACAAAGCTTTTGTTAGATATATGGAAATATATATACTTGCTGTAATGTTATTCAAATGTGAAGTACATGAAAACATTTTTATGGTATACCAGGGCAAACAAACCATGCAGAAGGCTTAGCTGTTGGTGAGTGACTACCGATGCTTGTGTTCAAGAACTCAGTAAAACTCAAATCATTCACTAAAGCAATGAAAGAATTGATTAACACTAGTTGAGGCCGTGGTTTCACTTCTGTTGCCTTATTTGTGCAGAAGCATGGCTCTCCCACTAAACTCTTCACATTTAAGTATTTAAGTATTCCTCCTTTTAGCAGTGTTGTTATAAGGCGTAGTTTTTAACCGACTTAAAAAAAGGAGGAGGTTGGGGTTTAAGAAATTTTATTCTCATAAAGAATTACAGATTCACTTACATGAGAACACATTTTAAAAGATACAAATAATTTGCCGAGCGGCGCAACACTCACAGAGCACTCAAATATATACTCCTAGCGGAGGGAATTAGTTATTTACACAATTAAACTCATAATTTTAACACTTATGCAAAATATTATTAGTAATCTAAGGTATGTAATGTATACAAAACTGACAAATAAATTATATAAGTTAAAGGAGGGTAACCGTGAATACTTTGGAATTTGTGTTATCTGAACAGAGATAAATACACGGATCAAGCGTACCTAGATGTAACATGTTTGGAGTCAGTGAGTGATTGATCTAAACCATTTTTATCGTGTTCACAACATAGCTTTTCAATATTTTTTTTAAATATTTGCATGGTTTTAGCTTCTTTTATGTTTCTAGGCAACTTATCGTTTATTGCACCGGTGATTATAGTAGTGTTCAAAGCCAGAAATTTGTATTCTCTTGGCTTCATCGCTAGATTTTATCCATGTTTCCGTTACCACTACGACATCCAAAGGATTGCAAAATGCTTGCACCACACATTCTAGCTCATCTAATTTGCCAGGTGCTACGATACTTCTAGCATTGATATATAAGAATTTAATTGATTTTTTTTGGTACAAGTAAGGTTATTGTATGAGTCGGTTTTCTGATAAGAAACGGTAAAGGCAACATCTGGATTAGGAGAGATGCTATTATTTAGATTTTCATTTGATGATCGTAGGTAGGAGTTTGGATCAGTAATTTTAGGTACTCCCTTGATATATTTAATTACCAAGCTCTTATTGCCTTCTTCATGTTCTTTTTTGAGTCGTTCTTGAAGAGATTTTAGATATTTTTGCTGTTGAGGTGTTTGATCGGAGTAAATTTTAAGATCATCAATTTCTAAAGTATGTTTCTTACGCAGCAGACTTATAGCAGTTTCTTTGGATTTAAAACTTATTTTGATAGGACCGGTATTCATAGGGTTATATTTACCAAGACAGGTGTATTTTTCAGGTTCTGGGCAATCAACATCAATCTTATTTAATACTTGGATGACTTTGTTTTTGTCTTTTTCCAGTCTGTCCTCTTTGTTTAGGGCTAATGGTTCCGGAATTCCAATAAGTATTATATTTTTACTTCTAATTTCGCGTTCATTGATTTCTGATATGATAGTTTCACTTACATTGGAGGTTTGTGGTGCAGGAGGTAAAATATTATTGGTGTCGAGCTCTGATTTGAACGATTCAATTTTACTTTCCAGGTAAGAGTTCTATGGAAACCACAACAGGCGTGAACCAGAACCTTGAAAATATGGTTCGAATCCTCAGGGAAGAAGGTACGAGATTTTGTGAAATGCAGCGTAAGGGCAGGAAATCTAAGCTTTCGGAAAGGACCCTAGGGCTAATGAAGGAACGACGTGAAAACCCACTTCTCACTTCGTCGGCAAAACGGACTCTAAACCGAGAGATCAGCAAACTAGTACGACACGACCTCCGATGCTCCAATACTCTTTCGATCGAAAGAGCGATCGAGCAGAATCGGGGGTCAAAGGTGTTTGTACAATCTCTCGGAAGAAGCCACCTGACGAAGCTGACTACAGCAAGTGGAGAAGTCGTTACCTCCAAGCCGGTCGTCCTTTCGGAAGTGGAACGTTTCTATGGCGGTTTGTACGCTTCGCATGCATCTCGACCTGATCCCGAAAATGAGGACTCTAGAGCCACATTAACACGCCACTACACCGAAGATCTGCCAGAAGTCAGCATTGACGAAATCGAGATGGCTCTTGGACAGCTTAAAAATGGAAAAGCCCCTGGAGAGGACGGCATTACAACAGAACTGTTAAAGGCTGGAGGTAAGCCCGTACTGAGGGAGCTCCAAAAGCTTTTTAACGCTGTCCTGTTCGAAGGGAGAACTCCAGAGGCGTGGAGCAGAAGTGTGGTCATCTTGTTCTTCAAGAAAGGTGACAAGACCAGGTTGAAGAACTATCGACCCATTTCGCTTTTAAGCCACGTCTACAAGCTGTTCTCAAGAGTCATCACGAACCGTCTTGCGCGAAGACTCGACGAATTTCAACCACCAGAGCAAGCTGGATTTCGGAGCGGATATGGCACCATAGACCACATCCACACAGTGCGGCTAATTATACAGAAGACAGAGGAGTATAATCAGCCCCTGTGTCTAGCATTCGTGGACTATGAGAAGGCCTTTGACTCGATCGAGATCTGGTCTGTTCTGGAGTCCCTGCAGCGTTGCCAAGTGGATTGGCGATACATCCAAGTGCTGAGATGTCTCTACGAAGCCGCCACCATATCCGTCCAAGTACAGAATCAGCAAACAAGGCCCATACCATTGCATCGAGGAGTGAGACAAGGGGATGTTATTTCCCCGAAATTGTTCACAAATGCAATGGAGGATCTGTTCAAGACGCTACACTGGAAAGGACGTGGCATAAATATCAATGGCGAATACATCTCTCACTTGCGATTTGCGGACGACATCGTCATTATGGCAGAGACGCTGCAGGACCTACAACAGATGCTGAACGACCTGGCTGACTCTTCTGTGCGCATCGGCCTACGGATGAACTTGGACAAAACCAAGGTCATGTTCAATGAACATGTACTACCGGAACCGATCGCAGTACACGGTGCCGTTCTCGAAGTTGTTCAAAATTATGTGTACCTCGGGCAGACTTTGCAGTTAGGTAGAAACAACTTTGAGGATGAGGTGAACAGGAGAATTCAGCTGGGTTGGGCAGCGTTTGGGAAACTTCGTCGGGTCTTTTCATCGTCGATCCCACAGTGCCTTAAGACGAAAGTCTTCAATCAGTGCGTCCTACCCGTCATGACATACGGAGCCGCAACGTGGACACTTACGGCACGGCTGGTCCACAAGTTCAAAGTCGCTCAGCGTGCTATGGAGAGGGCTATGCTCGGCGTTTCTCTGAGGGATTGCATCAGGAATGAGGTAATCCGGCAGAGAACCAAGGTCATCGACATAGCCCAAAGGATTAGCAAGCTGAAGTGGCAGTGGGCTGGCCATATTAGCCGCAGAACTGATTACCGTTGGGGTAAACGGGTTCTTGAGTGGAGACCGCGTCTCGGCAAACGTAGTGTAGGACGTCCACAGGCCAGGTGGAGTGATGATCTGCGCAAGACGGCTGGCACGAGCTGGATGCTAGAAGCCGAGGATCGAACCAAGTGGCGCGCAATTGGAGAGGCCTATGTCCAGCAGTGGACTGCGATAGGCTGATGATGATGATGATGAAGAGTTCTTGTTTTGTAATGATGTTATATCTTGTTTCATAGCTTGTTGATTCGAAGTGAGACTGTCAATCGTTGATTTTATGTCCATCACCTGTGTTTTTATAGCAGATAAATCTTCAGAAGTTTTTTCTGAAAATTCCTCTGGGTTGGTGTTGATCGAAGTCAGCATGGCCATAATCTGTGACATTTGATCTCGCATCGCACTCAGCTCATCTCTTATGAGATTCTCTTCATGCTTTCGCTTAGGACGGAAGGTGACCTTACGCGAATCCGACGATTCTGCTTGCGATCCAAGACTCGTCAAGTTAGGTTGAGAGTCACAACGTACTACGCTTACCGAGTCACTTCCAGCTAGAGAGCGTACCACACTCATGTTGGTCTATGTAACTAGTGACGTATGATGCAGTTCACAAAGGACAAACAAGTAGTCTGTCTCTTTTACCTGAGGTGGTGCAATTACCGTCGCAATGATTCACAAACAGAATAATGGTTTTTAGCACTTATTACACTAGTTTTAGGATTGAAATTCACTTAACGGTTGATTTAAATATTTAAAATTGGTTATCAATATCATAGGTTATCAAGGGTAAAGTGAGCGCCTAAGTAGTGATTGCATTTTTGTACGTTAGAAATTTGTGTGTGCTATGAATTCAGACCAAATAAGGATTTTATTTAAATAATATATATTTATTTTAAATAAATAATATATATTTATTAGACAAGAAAGGATCTAAATAAAAGTATTAAAATGTATATACCACTTTGTATTATATTCATTAAAGAGATTTTTCAGGTGAATGTTCACAATCCAATTCATTACTCTAAAATTAATATACCTACCCAAATTTACAACACTTCACTTTCAGTCGAATGTCGTTTCCCACACTATTTTCCGACTTCAAAAAAGGAGGAGGTTTCTCAATTCGACCGTATATATATATATATATTTTAACCACAATATCTAGTGGTCACGGACGGAGACTTCCACACGTGGATACCTGTGTAAATATATTTAAATATTCACATACTTCCTTACGTTTAAGGGATGAAAGTATGAAGACATTAAAAGTTTGGTAAAAACATGCATCTAATAAAAATCAAACTGGCTTATTAAATGAAATATTTCTAAAATTATTAGTAGGCCTGCTATAATTATCTTCTTGTCATACGAAGATGAACATTCATGGAATGCCAGGCATACTCGAAAAAGGCAGCAAGACCATTTATGAAGGCACATTTCTGAACAAATACTGGGTCGTACATTTTTTAATATCAATAACGTTCTGAGCGAAATGAGAAAATGGCGTATCCTATTTACTCAAGACACATTTAAATGATCTAATATAACATCTTGAAACCCTTTTCGTTATGGTGAGCTGTCTGTCAAGAACAGATCAGTTCATTGTTTCCACCGCTAAACATTTAACTCAATTCAACTTCCTATTTGGACGTGGATAGTATCTTTAACAATCTACCTTTTACTTTTTTATTCGGAGACTGTTCCACTCGATACACACTACATCACTCTTATTTGAACGAAATATACCTTTTAAACTGAACATTTGCCTACCGGGGATACGTTTCTAGTACCGAATTGTCCATTATGTTGAATGTGTAGGTAAGTAATCAATATCTACTTATTATATTGTGATTAATCTGTGCACCGATACGTAATTAACCGACTTCCAAAAAGGAGGAGGATCTATGTTCCACTGTATGTTTTTTTTTAATGTATTTTCACCGATTACTCCGTCAATTGTGGACCGATTTTGAAATTTTTTTTTGTATTAGAAAGGGTATGCTCCCGAGATGGTCCCATTTGCCACCATATCAGGATCTGATGATGAGATCCCAGGGAAATCGAGGGAAACCCTCATTTTTTATATGCACATACCATGTTTTTCGTATATTTTCTGAAGTTACACCGGTATTTGCGACTGATAGTCATCATTTTATGATGATGAGCTGATGATGTAAGGTACAACTCCTTAACGGTTAGGAGTTGGAGGATAATTCTTTAAATATCATATGTATATATGTTACCTTTAGTCGTATTCTTTCAAATGATTTAGGGAAGCTCATGATGGAAGGTGGAAGGTACAACTCCTCAACGGTTAAGAGTTGGAGGATAATTCTTTCAATTTCATACGTATCTAAAGACCTTTAGTCGTATAATTTCAAGTTATTTAGGTGAGCTGATAATAGAAGGTTAAACTATTCAACAGTTAGGGATTAGGGGATGATTTTAATATTACACGCAGGTACATATAGACCTTAATTTGTATTCTTTGAGTTATTCCTATGTATCGTTTTATTAAGTAGACAGCCACTAAGGAAGGAATTTTGGAATTTCTACCCCTAAGGGGGTGAAATAGGGGTTGAAAGTTTGTACGAAAGTCCGTCATTTTTTAAGTTAGGATCATGAAACTTTATCTTTGGGCTACTGATTAACAATTAATAGAAATGTATTTAAGCGTTTCTGGATATTCTACCCCTAAGAGGGTGAAATAGGGTTTGAAAAATTGTATAAAAGTTCGTATGTTTTTAAGTTAGAAACGTAAAACTTTATTTTTGGGCTACTGATAAAAATGAGTAATAACGAATTACGTAGCGTTTCTGGATATTCTTTCCCTAGGGATGGAATAGGAGTTGACATTTAATACGTCTTTTAAACCGCTAAAGTTATTTGCATCAGCAGAAATTTTATGAAATAGTTCCACTTACTACTTAACTACGAGATTGTTTGCACTAAAAACTGAAAAATAAAAACTTTTTATAAAAAAAAACCAACTTCCAAAAAAACATCCAACGAAAACTCCCTGCCAAAAAACACTAAAAAGCGTAAAATAAACTGGCTCTTCATAAATTGCTATGAGCCAATTCTTGTCTATACCTAATTCTTTATTCATTTAAATAGTAGTATTATAATGTATGCTAGGTACCTAGAATCTGTTTGAAGTCGGTGCCAAGCCAAAAAGAATACGAACGAACAATTACAAAAATCTAAGCGATAGTCGCTTGGCACCGACTTCAAACATATTCTAGGTACCTTGCATACATTATAATACTACTATTTAAATGAATAAAGAATTAGGTATAGACAAGAATTGGCACATAGCAATTTATGAAGAGCCAGTTTATATTACGCTTTTTAGTGTTTTTTGGCAGGGAGATTTCGTTGGATGTTTTTTTGGAAGTCGGTTTTTTTTATAAAAAGTTTTATTCATAATCATCTATTTAAATTAACAAGCAGGAGATAGATAGAAATTGTGTTGAACAATGTGACAATTTCAGCAACGTCGTCGCTAACTTTGCTTCAACTTTAATAGCATGTAGAGAGTTAAGACCTTACGCATCAGTTTTATTACGTGTCTGGTTCACATTGCACGTGACATGTCTGGCGACACGATAAATAGTAGCTCATTGTATTGTTTGAGATATATCCATAGTACATTTCTTAATATTAATGAAGGACAAGAAGAAGAAACATAAATTCAAAGAAACTAACAGAAATTTCGGAATAAATTGCTGTTCCTTAAATCACTTGCACTTTAGACCGATTGAGATAGTTTCCCCCCTCAAGGCTTGGCGTTTTAGGTTATACAGAAGTTACTATGGTCCAAGTTCACTAACGACCGTCTATATTAATCTATCTCTAGGTGAAATTTGAGATGGTCTATATTTATATTTTTTATATGGTATACGAATGTAAGGCAAACGAGCAGACGTATCGCCTGATGGTAAGCGATTGCCGCCGCCCATGGACATCCCGCAACACTAGAGGCGTCACAAGTGCGTTGCCGGCATTTGAAGGATGGGGAAGGGAATGGGGGTGGGGTTGGGGTGTGAGCTTCCGGTATCCTCCGGTCGAGTCAGCCCATTCATGCCGAAGCGTGACCCTCCCACGATAACTATTGTGTATATTTTTATCAACATGGTGGATTCAATACTTTCATTATTTGCAGGCTCAATATAATGTTCTTTTTTTGACTAGTTTCAGTTTTCAAAATAGAAAAAAATTAACACTTTTTTGTTTTTACCTTCAAATGTGCACAGCCATTACAATAATACATACACTCATCAATAAATATATAGTATAACGTATGTAAATGCTAGAAAATTCAGATTATAAAAAAAGTTTTCGGATCCAACTCAAAACCTTAAAACGTTACAAAGCTCTCTCTACATTTACATTTATCTCATTCAACAAGTTACTATACCTAACAACTTTTTATCTTAAAAAGTTAACCATCAGTACAGCCTCACTTTCAATGCTCAATTCATCGCACCTTACACTTAAGACCATAAATTTTAAGTGTTTTGGGGATTCCTTGCACAGATCTTTACCGACACTTACCTACTGTGTTTGCTTTCCATCAGGCTGAGTAGTCATTTTGGCAGCTAATTAAAAAAAAACAATTCAAAGTAGCATAATCATCCTAAGCCTATCATAGTTTACTGCTATATATACTATACATCCAGTTCACCCTTCACCTCCTTTTGTTCGCGCAAGACATCCCACCGAATATGTTTGAACCGCCGCTTCTGTACTTGACACAATTAGTTGTAAATATACACCCAAAACAATTTTTGATATCAAGTGAGTAAAAATCTTCTCTTACTAGCAGAATAACTGTTATATTTCCATAATTTTAAAATGATTAAATACATAAAGTCTGATAAAATGACTTTATGAAATTTTTATAAGCTTTATTTCAATTAGTAGTACCTTTACTCCATATTTTACTAATACCTTTAGCAAGCGTATTTTAACATAATAAGCCTTCATACATAAAAAATTATTTATCGCTCCATATATTTCACGTTGGGTGTATTAAACCTCATTCCGCTAAAGTTGGAAATTGAATTTAACAAAATGTGGTCAGAAACGCTCTTGCTACCTTTATTTTTAGTAACTCTCAATATTGTATTTATTGCAGTTTTTGTTCATAAAAAAAAATTATGAATCATACTTTGTATTTTGGTTCCTACTGTCCTATGAAATTATTTGAAATCTGGTACTTTGCAAAAATAACTCGGACTTATGGTCTGAAAGAATTTTAAGGAAAACTCTCACAGCTAAGCAGGCTTTATTAGTTCAAGAGTAATAGACAATCAACTAACTCGAATTATAGACCTCCGAAACTGTTAATGTAAAATGTTTGTATAATGAAATAACAAAATAGGTACCCTGTATTGGGCGTATGACATGAACTTGGCTGGCTTTGTTAAAACTATTAACAAGTTTTTAAGAAGGATTAGTTAGAGAGAAGAAAGCAGAGATTGAACAAGTGATTAATTTAAAAAGTTTTTTTAAAAACAAGATTTTATTACTTGTTAATAAAAAAAAACTTTAAGCCCTTTCAATTGATACCCATAATGGGTGGGTTGTTCAGAAATATGTACGCCGCCATTTTCTTACGGCGGCCATTTTGGATTAACAATGATACCAATTCTATATATAATTGCATTGTCATCAGAACCAAAGCTATATTTCAAATTTCAGCTCAATCGGAAATCGGGTAATAGATCAAATTTAACTTGCAAGATTTGATTACAGACAAACATCGGGACAGGTGAAACTAAATAAAAGCTTGTAAAAAAGCAGTTAGTGTATTAGTGTAGGTATAAATTAGAATTCTATTCGTTTTTTTTTGTAGATAGTGAATTCCAAAACACAAAATGTAACAATGGCACTTACAGAAAGAAGAGGTTAAAACAGTGTTCTGTAGAAATAGCAGCGAAGGCAGAATAGAACGATACCATCGTTAACAGCTTCAGTTTCATAGTAGAGACACTTAATCTGTCCAATTTAGAGATTAGTGCTCGTTCTCCCATTTTATTCCAAGCAATTTAGCTACTGCAAAGGAGCAATTATTACTTGTCAGCTTCATTTAGTAACATTTTATTTCCACATTATCTTACTGAATGGCGCAAAGGTTAAATCTTCGAACCTGTTCATCGTTCAAGAGTTTTTGGGTTTTTCACATCCCTGATACTGCTGCTATAAACCTAAAGGCGCGTCTCCCCCAAAATTGTTGGCAATTTCAGTGTTTCCAACTGTTTGCAACACTTCAAAAAATCGTCAACTTTTGTTTCCATTGTGTCTACACCGAGTCGCCAACAATTTGAAAAACATTCGAAGTAAGCGTCTCTACAGAGCCAATACAAACTGCAACAAGCGTATTCCTTTGATGTTTACCGCCAAAAATAGAAACACGGGTGCCAACATTTGTAGACAATTTTTGTTGCCAACACAAGGAAATTACAGAAACTTTTGTCACCGACACGTGTTGACAACACAAAAATTTACAACTTTTGTTCGGTGAAGACCCGGCTTAACACTAAGTACTCAAGAGGGTAAGTCCTAAATACTTCAATTTTAGTTATCTTATCACACTTCACACTAATATTAGAAAAGTGAAAATAAGTTTGCTTGTTACGCTTTCACGCGAAAACTACTTAACCGATCATCATGAAACTTTGTACACATATTCTTGGAGGTATTAGAAGTTACATAGGATACTTTTTTATTAAATGCGAGCGAAGCCGCGGGCGAAAGCTAGTTATAAATAAATTAACCAATACTAAGCCACTTCATGTCATTAACTACACAAATTATACATTTATACGACCATTCTAAAGATAACAATAGCAGAACGACTTCCTAAGTCGTTTCCGAGATGTATTAAGTTTTTACTAACTTACAGCAAACAGAGAAGTTCTTTGGTAGGTACATGCATAATTCAAACCTTCGAACTACATGCAGGCACGAAGCATTTGTGCAGAAATTATATTACCCCATGCAGTTTTTAAGCCAAACGACGTCGGGCTAAACTATACGGGCCGTGTCGAGGACAGTTATAGTTTGTTCATTTTCATAGTGTTATTTTGATCGTGCCGCCCCGGCGGGTGCGATTCATTGTCAAAGGAACGCCGACACGAATCAAAGGAGCCGCGTACGGCGCACGCCCATATGTAAATATACAAAAAAAACTTACTAGTGGGTCGAAGGTGTAGGCGGCTTGTTTGATATTGTGTCGGCGTTCCTTTGACAATGAACCGTAGGCGCTGGCGGCTTTACAGTGGCGGATTTACAGATTTGCCGCCAGTAGACTATGAAATTTTTGCCGCCCCTACTAACCTACAATTTAGTATTTCCCTGCTTTTCATATCCCCTTCCGATACTCCCTTAACTCCCGTCTCCGCGCTTTACACCACTCCCGCTTTCTGGGCCACTCATGTCCAGCTTCTTGCAGGCAGTGGTTGACAGCCTTTTCCCACAACAGTATGTGTGTGGTGCGTGGTGCCCAGGGTACCATGGTTTTGTCTCTAATGTCACCCTAGCCTGTTTCTGTTGCTACCCCAGGCCTGCGTTTTTAGCCTTCGAGGTCGTTCAGCGATCTCTAGCACCAAAACTGAGTGCAAAACCTGGACCATTCCCATATAGGCACACTCTTTGGTCCTAAAGTAATGTTAAATTTTAAAGACTTCTTTTATCCGATTTTTTTTTATATGTTATTTTTGTAAAGAAAAAAAATCGGGCCAAATCTGCCGCACCCAAAATTTGCCGCCCTAGGCCCTAGCGTACTCAGCCTAGTGGTAAATCCACCACTGGAAAATAAACAAACCTTACCTTTTGCATCAGTCACTCGTTCTAGCCGTCTAACGTAAATGACTTAGCACTTTAATATTATCTGTTATATTACCGTGGCTGTGAGATGATAATTGATGAAGTAGTAGCCAAGAAGTCTGTGTAAAGGTATACTATCCCGTACGGAGGCAACATTGTATACGACGATACGACACTTAATGTCCGTTATCTCTAAAATTTATGGCAGGTTTTCATAGTTAATATCATGATGCCATCAATTTTGTTATTTATTGTTTTCTAAGTAAGACAACTCTAGTTTTTTTACGTTATTATTTATTTACAAAGTGATTCTCACAAAGAATTTCAAAATAATAATACTAAACAACATTATTTGCTAATCTATTAAATTGCTTTAATTCAATTAAATTTATTTAATATCACTCTCATTAAACACCAAATGGATTGAATTCTGTTGTTTCAGATACGTCTCTACAAACTAAACATAAACGTGGAACTACTATTTTAGAGTAGATTACACAATAAATATTTTAATTAGTTATCGTTTTAATGAAAATTTCCATAACCAGTTCAATGTTTGTCTTTACATATAAACGTATATGTTTAGATACGATAGATCGTAACGGGATTCATAATTGAACACAGAAATTGTGTGATAGGTTACGTTCAAGGTTGATTTTAGCAAGAACGGGCCGGCTCGACCGGGGCGGTACTGCCATCTCACAAAAGACCAACCTAAAATATCGTGTTTCGTTGGTAAGTGCGAGACCGTGGACCTAATGACGCAGAAACATCTCAATAGGCCGCCATGGGTCACCATGATGCATTGTTGCATTGCTCTTGCTCTTGGATTCTGCTCTTGCTTTCCATCAGGCAGAGTAGTCATTTTGGCTGGCTCGTACAAAAAAAAATACATTTCCCAACTTGAAAGGTTTCAATAAAAAAATAGAATATTTTAATATGGGACATTTTATTGTCACTAAAGTTAGTTACACCAAAATTAGGACAAATTTTATGACGGTGAAGCAGTAAACTGACGACGTAATGCAAAAAATATGTATGGAGAACATTTTATAACATTCATTAATTACATTATTGTACTAACTAGACGGTTATGGTACGGTTACGGTTTATGTGACAGGCCGTCAAAATCAAATGAATAGAAACTCTTATTTATTTTGATTCACTTCTTTATATAACGGTTTTTAGGTAAATTTATTAGTAGGATATCTATAACATATTAATTCGTGTAGCAAAAACTTTGTACCCCTTTTTAAGAAAATTGCGCTGACGGAGGAGTATGAAATTTCGCACACTTATAGTTTATATAGAGAAGGAATGCAGAATGTTTTTTTTTTAATTATGTTTAAAAATACATACTGAATGTTAAACCAAGCTGAAATATTTGATTAAAGAGTTGTGAAAAATAATATTAGTAACAATTTAAATGTGTTAGATATACATGTCAACGGAGCTATTCCCACCCGGCTTAGGGGCCTGTCAAAAATTAAAAAATGCGCGCCGCTAGATTTAAGCTCTAGTTTAAGAGAGAGTAATACTCCTGTCTATTTTAACAATGTAGTCGTCAAGTTTCACATGAAAAGCAATAAATCTGTGCAAGCCTTAACATTTACCTTCCACTACGGCGGAGAGATCGTTACGAATGAAAATAAATCGCTTCTAATTCAGAGCCAAATCGGCAAGATGAAATTGAAATTGAGATTGGGCGATGTAATGGTGCTATATAGTGATCAAAACGAGCTCCTTGCTCTCGGCACGCCGTAGTGTAATTAATGCCCCTTCGAGAGAAAATTGCCACAAATCTGCACTTTCAATTTGTGCCATTGCTTAATGTCGGCAGGGGGTGGTGGACATAGATCGATGTCTTATCAACAACTCACATATCTTGTTACAGATTTTTTTTTTTTTGAAGACATCTCCCGCTTTAGGAATAAACATCCTGTGTCGCGGGGGACTTTACAGACATACATGAAACGGACACAATTAACACCCAAACTCAGAACAACAATTTGTGGATCACACAAAGTGTTGTCCCGTGTAGGATTTGAACCAACAACACTTGGCGAATTGGCAAGCAGCGATATAAGTATGTCGAACAATTATTTCGTCTCTTATTATGATAATTCTAAGCGTTTCATTTTAATTAAAAAATCATAATACATACAATAATGTTTAAAGTAAAAATTATAGCTTGCTAAACTATAATTAACTCATGCTTCAGAGTGTAAACTGAAGGAAGGAGGAGGAAGGTAGGATGTGGTGGTTTTTACCGTGGGATGAATGGGCCGGCACGACCATAGTGATACCACGGTATCACAGAAAACCGGTGTGAAATAGTGCTTGCGCTGTGTTTCAACGTGTGAGTGAGGATACCGGAGGCCCATACCCCAACCCCCTCCCCCAATCCTCCCCCCCTCCCCCATCCCACCAAAGGCCGGCAACGCACTTGTGACACCTTCTGGTGTTGCAGGTATCCATGGGCGGCGATAATCGCTTACCATCAGGCGATTCGTCTGCTCGTTTGCCCGCCTATTCTATAAAAAGAAATGTTATTCTGTGCTGCGCTGATTTTGAAAACGCCAAATTATTTTCGTCACCACAGGGACAGTGTGACTGTCCGTCGGTGACGTGTCCGTGTAGCAAGGGATTAAGAATACTAACTACTGAGTATTACCAGCCTTATTCATCCCATGGGTATCGTAAAATGCGACTAAGGTTACAAACATCGCAGGATAACATCGCTGCAAAGAGGAGGAAAACTTGAAAATAACCTTAAACCAAACCATTTCGCCAGCGTGTTATAATAGGTCAAAATATCCTTCACATAAGTATAATTACAAAAACAAACCCAATGATATTATTTTAAAAGCATAGATATGTTACGTACGTAATAACAAATGTATTCTTTAACTAGTTTTTGCTCGCGGCTCCGCCCACGTGTATATCGGTTATCGTGGTAAATAATAAATAATAGCGGTAAATATAACAATAAATGTGTTATTCTGATGAATAAGCTATATTACTGTAAAGTTTCATCCAAATCCGTTCAGTAGTTTTTGCGTAAAAGAGTAACAAATATCCATCCATTCATCCATCCATTCATCCATCCATTCATCCATCCATCCATACTCATAAACTTTCGCCTTTATATATTAGCGTTATGTGAAAGTAGGAAGGATTTCATTACGTACTGTAATTGCGAGATAAGTCAATAGGGTACTTGCCTGTAGTACTAAAAAAATACGATGTTTTGCATATAGCTAGTTTAGACGCCAGGAAATTTTAATAACATTTTTATGTCTAAAAATAATTACACATTTTCAATCCATACTTATATTATAAATGCGAAAGTAACTCTGTCTGTCTGTCTGTCTTGCTTTCACGGCCAAACCGCTGCACCGATTACAATGAAAATTGGTACACATATAGTTTAGAGCCTGAGAACGGACATAGGCTACTTTTTAATGCAAAAAAAGGGTAATAAGGGGTTGAAAGGGGGGATAAAAGATTGTATAGAAGAGTGGCGGTTTACACGCCTGCGCATTACCTACGCCGGGCGTCTTGGCAACGACCAAACAAGACTGTCACATTCATTAAAAAGATTTCGCTTTTTCAACGAAGACTTAAATTAATACATACATTCATGAATCTGATTTGTATGTTCATTAAATTAGTAGAAATAAATAAGACATATTACTAAATAGTCTTTCTAAACTTAAAAACTCTCCACAGAAGTATAGTCATTTTGAGCTACATAGTTAAAATTTATTTTTAGGCGGTTAATTAGATATAAAAAAATGTAATTTAAAGTTTGTAAAAAAATTACCCTCAAGGGGGAAAATAGCAATAGGGAATGAAAGTTTGTATGGAAATACATGAAGTTTGTGAAAATGCATCATAAGTTTGCGACAGGAGACAAAATATTAGAGCTATTCTGATGTAACATTTACTGAGTTATCACAATGTGCCTAAGTGTGCTTATACGAACTGGCAGACACGTGAGGGCAGACGTCTGTGCCCACGAAGCAAATCTGTGCCGCATGCGAATATTGAATTTTGCCACTACAGATTCATTATTATTCACCACGATTCGATTTGTTTACATAATTTTTTGTTTATTCAATTAATGTTCTTCGTGAAAAAGTATCCGGGGGGATTTATGCACAAAAAAAGCAAAAGTGGTACGCCGTCAGATGATAAGCCTGTATGAAACATCTGTATTATAGGTACATATTAAAAAGTTTTGTCTTACTACAATTATGCGAGTACAACTTCACAATGATTTATGAGCAGAGTAAATATGAAAATACTATTATAAAAATCGGAGAAGATTGTATGCCAACTGACAGTAATGACATGATTACGCTGAGACGTGAATTCTGGTGTATGATAGTACAGATGATTTAAAAATAATCTATAAAAAGTCTATCATATAATATAATAATGTATATGATCCGCCGACTAATGATTACCAAAGGTAATCAATAAAAGGTAAAGGTTATCAAATACACGAACGGATCATGTCAGACGTGAAGGAAGATGTTGTCGAATACCTCTCTGGAAACAAAGCTAGAGACGCTGAACAAGTCATATTATAGCTTATGCATAGAGTTTCTCAACTCTTTAGAATTATCAGGAGTGCCTTTCCATAAGTTGAGGCTGAAAGATAATGTTCAGTCCTATTTATGATAAATCCAAAGCTATGTAATGGTACACGGCTAAAAATTATACATCTGGGGTACAACATTGTAAAAGCTACAATCATGACGCATGGAATGGCAAAAGGAGTAAATGTTTTAATTCCCCGTATTCTAATAATTGTCCCATTGTCTCCGAGCCTGTTTATTGCCGTATTAGAATTAATTATAAATAAATTAAACTGGAAAAGGTATGGTTTATATATCAAAGGAAAATTCATAAATCATTTACGATTCGCAGACGACTTGGTATTGCTATCTGAAACAAGTGGCATCCTAGAACGCATGATACAATCACTACACGAAGCGAGCAGACAAGTCGGATTGGAAATTAACTTAACAAAGACTAAAATCATGACAAACAGTTATAAAAGAACCATCTTACTAGAACACAAACCAATACAGTACGTGGAACAATATATATATTTAGGGAAACAGATAACATTGAACAGTAATAGCAACGAACTAGAGATAGAGCGCAGAACAAGAATTGCATGGAATAAGTTCTGGAGTTACAGAGAAGTGATGAAAAGTGACATGTCAATAGAAGTAAAAAAGAAAATGATGGACACTTGTATTTTACCTTGTCTTACATATGGTTGCCAGACGTGGAAATTCACCAATAACATCAAGAGTAAAATAACAACGTGTCAGAGAGGAATGGAACGCAGCATGCTCAAAATAAGAAAAACACACAGAATCCGTCATACAAAAATAAGAAGTGTAACCAAAACAGTAGATGCGCTCAAATATGCTCAAAGATTAAAATTCAAGTGGGCTGGTCACGTAGAACGCCTGAAAGATAAGAGATGGACATCTGAAGTTACCTCATGGGACGGCCCTGAGGGCAAGCGACGTGTTGGTAGACCATACACACGCTGGGAGGACGACCTCAAAAAAGTCGCCGGACCACATTGGATTAAAGTAGCTAGAGATAGAGATAATTGGAAATCTTTGGAGGAGGCCTTCACCTGAGAGGGGTCCATGCATAAAAATTATAAAAATAACATTGATAATAATAATATAATAATTGATTTACGCATGACTGAATTTAATTGAATTGTAATATAATAATATAAATAAGAATCATATTTTAGTATAAGAAAATAATATAAAATCTAAGCGTATCATTTAGAAAATTAATATTGTAAAAATAAGGCTGCATGGAATAAAAGGCTTTTTTATTTTTTTATTTTTTTTATTTTTATTTATTTATTTTATTATTCTAATAATTCCAACTTATTTGCCATTTCAATTTAAAAGAATGCAGTTTCCGCTGAAAACATCATTTGCAATAAAAAATATCAAAGCCCAAAGACAGACGCTTAAAGTTGAAGTCAATTTAGAAAAAAACATGTTTTTCCCATGGGAAGCATAATCACGTGTATAAAAAATCTCTATATTTTGGCAAAAGATGGGAAAACAAAAAACGTAGTTTATAAAATTTAACTTTTTTTTTTATTCGAGGCTGCCAAAGTGACTCTGCTCTGCCTGATGGAAAACTCAAGTAGAATCCAACAGCGTAGGCAACCATACTCACTGCAAAAAGCAGACAATGCACTATGGCGTCCCACACAATGAGGGCTTAGTACCATGCTTTTTCACGCCCCGCTTAAAGTACTCGGGATCATAGAGGGAGGTAAACACGTGCGCTGGTCGTGAGTTCCAGTTTTTAACTTCTCGGCACAGGAAGGAAGAACCAAACCGTTTGGTTCGAGAGCGTATTTCTAAGACTGAGGCGGTGACTTCCAAGGCCAGCACATGTTGCTCTGTAGAGGAAGGGAGAAGGTGGGGTCAGTTGGAAGAGTTCTTCAGAACACTCTCCATGGTACAGGCGGTAGAGGACTGCCTTAGAGGAGATATCTCTCCGCAACTGCAGAGGCTCAAGGGACTCGGTGGTATAGGGACTGTTGATGATGCGGACTGCTGCAAACGATCGAGAGCATCAAGCAAATACTGCGTGGATCCATCACAAAGATGATGACAGTACGCACGAGCTAACCTGGGTCTTAAAAAGGAACACAAATGCTCGGGCGCGAAGAACCGTCTCACCCTGTTCAGGCCGCCTTAGTGATGCCCTCGACGTACCCCTGTGGGTTGAGGTCTCGGCAAATGTCCATGACCAGGACACCGAGCTTATCCCGTAGTGGAAGTTGAGTGCTTTTAAAAGTTGGGAGGGGAAGAGACCGAGACTTTTTGGCCGAGTACGCGCACACCTGTGTTTTATTTGCGTTGAACTCGATCATATTCTCATCACCCCATTGTGAAACGCAGTTCAAAGCCCGGTCGAGCTCAGCGACAAGCTCCTGTCGATTTTCCTAAACTTCTGCCAGCTTGGCTGCAGGGTGTCCATAATTTCGCAAATGCAATGTGTTATCGTCTGCATAGCAATGTATGTTGCCAAGAGCTAACATGTCATTGACATGCAGAAGAAACAGCGTGGGCGACAGGACTGAATACTGAGGTAACCGTTTACCCCCTGAAAATCAGAGGCCGCGCCGTCGCCGCGTCACAAAGAACACTAATGCGGTGCTGATGAAGAAAAGCGTCAATCAAATGACAGAGTCTAGGAGGTAGACTGAATGCCGAGAGCTTGGAGAGAAGCGAACGGTGCCGGACCCGGTCGAAGGCCTTGGCTATGTCGAATGTCAAAATAAGCTAATATAAATAATTTATATTTTATGTACTTATATAAATACTAAAATAAGTTTTTAATAGTGAAACGTGTGTGCCTTATTTTTAAAATAATATTAGCCTCAATTATTAAAACTGCTACCCAAAGCCACTGTTCTACGCGGACGAAGTCGCGGGCACAGCTAGTATTTTCATAAAATAAAAATCATGATTTTTAATCTATATGTCACGTGATCGCAAATGCCAATCATAAAGTGTCACGTCATTTTTCTCAAACGTATCGACTTGTCAATAGCCTAAAAAAATTTATGCTGAAATAAGTTATTAACTATATTATTTCGGCATAAATTTTATAAAAGGCGAAGGTCTAACAATGCAGAAAAAAATCACGAAAGTTAATAGTTTAAATTTGCTACGGATAGACACGATTATTGTGGCAAGATATTTCGCCGATAATCCCCAACAATTTCGTAGGTGTTCTTTTTGTGGTATTTTCACAAAAAGGCACTACGCAATACTGGTAATATCATTTTAAACTTACAATAATGTCTGAGAAAAATGACGTCATACGACCACTTGACGGCGGTTGTGTTTTGGTCGGGAAAATATTTAATTTGAATTATGTTTTTAAGTTACTATAATTAGCTGTTTTTTTTAGGCAAATATTTTTTTTGTAGCTTAAAATTGGTCATTAATTAAATTGAAACACTTCTTGAAAAATAGGCAAATACACTATTGGATGGTATTCGAGTCTTCAATTTTCGGGCGCTGATAACATATCTGTTTTTTTTATATAATATCAATGAACAAACCTCATTAATTAAATAACATGAACAAAGAGGAGCACAGTAAAAATGTAAATTTTTGGCAAGGAAAACAAAAACCACCACGAAATTTGTGGCAAGGGTATTTCTTATAAAGTCGCTTTGTGTGACTACCTCGTTAGTCTCGCGGTTGACGTGTGCGACTGCTGATCATGAGGTCTTGGGTTCGATTCCCGGGTCGGACCAAATGGTTGTATGATCTACAAATATTTGTTTCGGAGTTTGGGTGTTTTCTGTGTATATTATGTATGTATTTACAAAAAAAAAGTATATATGTATTTGTATCAGTTGTCTAGTATCCATAACACAAGCTCTGTTTAGCTTGGGACTAGATGGCGTTGTGTGTTAGATGTCTGAAATATTTATTATTATTTATTAGTTCTTGTGCGCTCAGATCTTGCAAACTACGCAATAGAGACCGCCACCAAAATAGGGAACGTGCACAACGAAGGTGCTGCTAACTGGTGTCGCGAATCCGAATCTTGTACTCTATTATTACTTGACAGGTTTATAATTTATTACTACCGGAACCCATGCTATAACTTTTATCGTATAAAAAATATGAAAATTTAAGAATTGTTTACTTGCCTATAGTACTAAAAAAATACGATGTTTTGCATAGCTAGTTTAGATGCCAGGCAATTTTATTAACAGATTTTTAATCTATATCACGTGACCGCAAATGCCAATCATTAAGTGTAACGTCAGTTTTCTCAAACGTACTAGCGACTTGTCACTATGCTAAAAAAATTGTATGCTGAAACTATATTATTTCGGCATAAATATGATAAAAGGCGAAGGTCTAACACTGCAGAAAAATTTCACGAAAGCTAATAGTTTAAATTTGCTACGGATAGACACGATTATGGTGGCAAGATATTTCGCCGATAATCCCTAACAATTTCATAGGTGTTCTTTTTGTGGTATTTTCACAAAAAGGCACTCGATATACTGGTAATATAATTTTAAACTCATATTGAAATGAAAGAAAGACGACAGACATTCTAACTACACTAATGTCTGAGAAAAATTACGTCATACAACCACTTGACGGCGATTGTGTTTTGGGCGGGAAAATATATAATTTGAATTATGTTTTTAACTTCTACCATTGTTAGCCGTTTTTTTTACGCAAATATTTTTTTGTAGCTTAAAATTGATCATTAATTAAATTGAAACACTTTTTGAAAAATAAAGCACGATGACAGGTCTGATAAGTCCCTTTACTGTCCGCATAGTGTCGCCTTCGTCAATTTACTGCTGCCACCTATAGTTCCTGCACGTTCCCTGAGCCTGAGTGAGATTATGAGGAAGATTAATACATATTTTAGTAGAGAAAATTCAAGAATTTCAAAGCTTTGTATGTTGATGTAGTAAATAAAAAACATGATTTTGTGCGCTTACATTGGAAATGTAACCCACAGTAACCATTTTATTTTGTTGTTAGGGTTCGAATCTGAAAAATAAGCCTTATGACTTTATTTTAAAGACATCAAAACTAAAGGAGAAAATATTATAAACACTCTTAAAACTTTGAAATAACAAATAATTATTGATGGTCGCCGGGGTCGTTGGGCTTATCACATATCGATACTAATATTGTAAAGCTGAAGAGTTTGTATGTTTGTTTGAACGCGCTGGTCCGATTTGAAAAAATCTTCAGTGTTGGATAGTACATTTATCGAGGAAGGCTATAGACTATATATCATCACGCTAAGACCAATACGAGTAGAGCACCAATGAAGAATGTTACAAAAACGGGGGAACATTTTTACGCTACGTGCAATGGAAGACGTAAACGACATTGCGTGGGTCAGCTAGTCTTAGATATTTATCGCACTGCAGTTCAAACTAAACTGCCGTCGACTAGGCACTAGGGATTGCAATCTGGAAAACCGGATCCGGTAATCCGGCGGATCCGGCTTAAATATACGTCTACCGGATCCGGTACTATTACACCGACCGGATCCGGTAAATTTGTATTTTCGCAAAATAATCACGCTGTCTCGAATGTAGGTATTTTAAGCGTATGCTGTTTACACTACCTGTGCGAGTCGTGCGTCTCGTGCCGGCAGGTGACATTTGCAAGCTCTTTAAGTCGATTGGAATATGACACAACACAAACTGTTTCTTATGATCGTTGTTTCAAACCAATAGTAATTATATTAGGTCTTTACCTATGAAATTGCGTTTCTTCACTACTGGTCATTTCAAATAAAAAAAAGTCTGTAATGGCTCTGTATTCTAAATTCAAATTAATTTTGTTTTAAAACCATGACATTGTATTTACAAACTCAGTCTTTTGTTTTTTGATTAGCGTTGTATTTTCATTACATTTGAACATTTTTCGTCTTAATGGATACTTTAAAAAATCGTGTAATTATGGAATATGAGTTCCGTCGTGGCACCAACGCGACACAAACGGCACGTAACATCAAAAACGTTTACGGTGAGAACTGTACAAACGAACGCACAACCCGTTATTGGTTTTCCCGGTTCCGTTCTGGAAATTTTGACTTGAAAAATGAAGCTCGTGGTCGTCCAGAGACTTTGGTTAAGAATAAGGAATTAAAGGCGATTGTGGAAGCTGACGAAACTTAATCTACAGCTGAGCTAGCAGCAGCTTTTAATGTAAGCATCATAACAATATTGATCCATTTGCGATAAATTGGCAAGGTAAAAAAGCTTGATAGATGGGTGCCCCACGACCTTAACGATCGCCAGCGCAACGTACGCGTCGAGACCGGACTTGCGCTGCTCAACAGGCAAAGAAATGAAGGAATTTTGAAACGAATTGTTACGTGCGACGAAAAATGGATTCTGTTCGACAATCGAAAGCGCTCAGCAAGTTGGTTAGACCCTGGTTCAGCACCAAAGCAATGCCCTAAACCAAATATGACCCCTAAAAAGGTGATGGTCACTGTTTGGTGGTCTAGTGCGGGTGTGATTCATCACAGCTTTTTACAAAACGGCATGAGCATTAATGCAGATGTGTACTGTGAAGAACTGGAGAGAATGATGGAGAGGCTTGCACATCTGCAACCAGCTTTGGTCAATCGGTCGTCCCCACTGCTCCTTCACGACAACGCGCGATCCCATACTGCGCAACAGACAGTCTCCAAGCTGCAAGAGCTGGGCTTGGAAGCTCTCCCTCATCCGCCATACTCACCAGACCTTGCACCTACCGACTATTACTTTTTCCAAAATTTAGATAACTTTTTAGTGGGTAAAAAATTCAATTCCCGAGAGGCAGTACAAAATGCCTTTGAAGAGTTTGTTGCCTCCCGTCCAGCTGATTTTTACAAGAAGGGCATCAATAAACTGCCAATGCATTAGCAAAGATGCTTCGATTGCATGGGTGATTACTTCGAATAACAGAAATAAAAAGTTTGAAAAAATAAGTACTTTCACTTATTGCATACAAAACGGCAATTTCAGAAAAGACCTATTATTAGCAGCCAAAATAAATACAAAAACGATCCCTACCATGAGATACGCCAGATGGACGGTACAAAATTCCCATACAAACCAGCCATTGTCCTTTTCAAAGTTCATATGAAAGGTTCGTTTATTATGCCAAATACAAATAATGAGTTGTGTGAATTTACTATCAAATCATTCACTATGGTGATAATTTAATTGGCTTCACACCTATGATGTAAATATGCAGGGGTTAAAATCCCAAGCGTAAAATGAAAGAATGTTATTAATATAACTCGTTGTGTCTCTGTTCTAAGCTTTTATTCATTTACATGGTGGGTATGACTGTATGTATTTTATACTTTGTGTGCACAAAAAAGGAAACTGATCCATCATATCGGTCAAAGGTTCATTCCTATTGTCGTTTTTGTTGTAGTTGGGTTTTAGTTTTTACTTTTTTTATTTAAAATGTTTTAATGCCTCTATAATATTAATTTCTTTGCAAAGTATATTTTAAATAGGTACCATAAAAATATCAAAATTATCGAATAAATACAGTCCAAGTCACGAGAAAATGCTAATAAAATATATTTTTGAAATGTACTAGTAACGCCCTTTCGAATGATACCAAACACGGCATATTTATCTCAAATATTTTTTTAATACAGTACTTTACGTCGGCTAGAGGGCGCCACATTAGATTCAGTGACACGTCATATAGCCTATAACCAGCGGACGATCAAGACGCTTCTAACGATAGGTCATTTGTCTAGTTCTAATAAGTAGTTAAGGAGCTATGTGGGAACAGATGAACATACATACATAGCCTGTTAAAATCATAACCCTCCTTTGGCTTTGCCGTAGTCGGGTAAAAACATAAGATTATTTGTCCGTTGGCAACACTGGGTGAGGTTGACTGACAGTCATCTGACAGTACCTACTGACACTGTTGACATTGACAGTTAACTGGTCCAAAGCAAAGCAAGTGATTTTTTTGTATTTGTAGGAAATGTTCTAAGGTTATAAAATATAGTTGGAGCATTTAACGTCCAATATCCTAAAACGTAAATATGACGTCAGTTCTTATAAGTGCTATCAAGCGGCTTCATATTTCTATTACACCTCAACTTAGACTATATTCTTCAAATGTCGCTGTTACGCCTGCGAATACAAGTTTAACAATTACTAGGAAAGAATGGGCTTTCCAACCACAGTATACTAAACCCCGTGAAGTATGGATAGAGAATTTGGACACTGTAGAGGAACAAAAACTCGGCCTAATTGAATTACATCCTTTGGTTTACGCTGCATCTCCCCGGCTTGACATAATGCATCAAAATGTAGTGTGGCAACGAAAAGTCAGATGGATCTCATGGGCTCACACAAAGACTAGAGCTGAAGTGCGAGGTGGAGGTAGAAAGCCGTGGCCACAGAAAGGTTCGGGTCGTGCTCGTCACGGCTCAATTCGATCCCCACTATTTCGTGGCGGTGGTGTAGTCCACGGCCCACGTTCTGGAAAGTCGCACTTCTTTATGTTACCTTTTAATACAAGAATACTTGGCCTTACATCTACTATATCTGCTAAACTAGCTCAAGATGATCTACATGTTGTCAAAGATCTAGAACTTCCTTCTGACGAACCAGGTTATCTTGAAGAGCTTATTGAGAAAAGGAATTGGGGCCCTTCTGTGCTGATTGTTGATGAGTAAGTTATATTAATTGTGACCATAATCAAGTAGCTTAGTGTCTTTTATTTTCAAAGTAAGATTAAAAAAAGTAATATTTTACGAGTTAAATGTTGGGTACATTTAACTCATAAAATGTTACTTTTTTAGAATACAGCTCAAATTAAGAGTCATGAAACACATACAGGAACATCGATAGATGACCTTAGCAGTATAAAATGGAGACTAAATAAGAACTAGCTAACTTTAAACATGAGTGCTATAAGTTAAAACAAGAAAGCTGTTTTTATATATTTATAGTATAAGTTTAATTAAATATTTGGCACCTTGCTTGATGTGACATTTTATATATTTTTATGATTGTTAACATTTAATTCATATTTAAATTTATATCTGTACAAATTATATAAAATTGAAGTGTGAAGTAAAGTATATACAGTACTTACTTACATAAAACAAGCATTTTTTTTAAATTTTTGTATATCTATTTGTTCCGGCTGATCTTTGGAATGAATAGACCGATTTTAACAAGATATTCACTGCCTGATAGCTGATGATATAAGGAGTAACTTAAGCTCCTTGTTTTAGACTATTTATTTATTTAGAAACTTTTACTAGTTTCATCCGCAGTTTTTGTACTACTGCAGATAACACTGCACATATATTGCTTATTTAAATCTACTTTTCATCTTTTTCCAGCACTGACTATGCTCCAAGAAACATAACTGCAGCATTAGACAACCTACCACATGTTAACATTATGCCAGTCTACGGATTAAATGTATACTCCATGTTGAAACATGACACCATTGTATTAACAATAGCAGCTGCTGAGAAAATAGAAGAAAGGATATTGCGCCTCCTTAATTCAGACACGAGGCAACAAAATAGGCCATTCCAACTGGATCAAGTATAATAATGAATAGTTGCCTCTTAATTGTTAACAAATGAGATCAATTTACCATCGTAGTAGTTACTTCCCATCCTGTTAACCTCTCATTTCACATACTACGTGGTCAGTATAAAAAATAGTGAAAGTTGTAGGTACATATTTGCATTGTGCATCACTGGAAAATATACGTAGAGTTTGAGGAGATTATGTATGTGATAAAAAAAAATCTTGTAAGTTAGGTCGGAAACAATTAGACCACCCATGGATATTTGTTTTTAAAGGATACCAGGTAGGAAATATCTGAACAACAAGTAATTGTCAAAGAAAGTAGAATACAGACATTTATAAAAATAATTGTAATTTTATTTATTCAGTTTTGTTTTTAGTTCCTGAGATTGAAGGACTGATTATTTTAACAATTTGTAACATGCTATCATCATCTCAGCCCAAAGATGGCCACTGTTGGACATGGCCTCTCTCAAGGCTGTCCACAACCAGTCCTGTACTACCCTCATCCACATACAATTACAATTAAAATAACATCATCACATGTTACAAAAAGAATTAAGTAATTTCAGTTAGGAACAGGTCAAATATTGATTGTTGAAGGACTTCATAATTTGTGATAATGACTCTTGTTGAATGTCAGGACTTTGCAGTTTGCTGTTTTTCTCTCTGGGATTCAGGCACCTGAAATGTATTAAATAATATTTGTATAGTGAATGGACCTCACACAGCAGTCTAATCCTAAACTAGGCAGACCCTATACCAAACTGCTGATAATCATAAGTACATATCATTAAAAACTAAGGTTTTAATAATATTATGTACCTAGTCATCATTGTTACATTAATTCATTAAATGTACTTGTTTACAAATGACACCTAGATAACAAAAATGATGGTGCATTGTTACACCATTATTGTTTGTTAAATCTATGTGATCCCAAGCTTAGCAGTCAGGATAAGTCACTGGTAAGTCTAAACAGAGGCAGACAGACAAGGCCTCATCAAGGTACTTTTTTTTTTATTTTATTTTTTATATATGGCCCGCCATAATGACTCTACTCTGCCTGATGGAAAGCATAAGCAGAATCCAAGAGTGGTGGTCACCATACTCACTGCGAATGCAGACAATGCAGTATGGCGACCCACACCATGGTGGCCTAATGATGCTACTGCATCTTTTAGTCTAGTCAACAAGTATGGAACTTGTTGACTAGACTATTTGGGCCGCCTCCTTAACTGTTTGATGGTAAATACAAGGATCAGATCATAAAATTTCTTTCTTTCACAATATATTTTTATTTTCCCGTTAAAGCACTACACAAAATAAAATTGCAGCAGCACCATATCCACCTCAAACCCTCTGCACCTTGGCCTCAACGGTTCCACAATTCCTGACATGACAAAGTGCGCTTTTGACGTTCTGCTCTTTCGACATTTTGAGATTGTCTGTATTGACTGATTGTCTAAACAGTGAATATTTTACTAACCGCAACAACTACAGGTGACATCACAGGCCAGGCAAATTAACATATATAATGAAGACTAAAATTTAGGCTAAAATATTTTCACTCGTAAGAGTTCTTTGGAATATTATATACTAGCTGTTGCCCGCGGCTCCGCCCGCGTTTATATCGGTTCGCGGCAAATAGTAACCTATGTGTTATTCTGATGTATAAGCTATATTACTGTAAAGTTTCATCCAAATCCATTCAGTATTTTTTGTGTGAAAGAGTAACAAACATCCATCCATACTTACAAACTTTCGCGTTTGTAATGTTAGTAGGATACATACAAGACAGAGTTACTTTAGAATTTATCCAATATTATAAATTAGAAATCTATAGATTATCCTTTAATTCTTGAAAAAAAAGGACATTGTTACTATTTACCGCAATAACCAACATACGCAAAGTTCTTACATAAAAGCAAGTAAGTTTTAATGATGTAAGTTACCTTATTTGTAACCTGCGTAGGAATATTGCCTGCCATTTTTTGACGAATACTCCATCTTAGGTCAGACCAATCATTCTCTCCAGGAACATTCGTCTTGTACTTATTCCATAATGACGTATAATAGTGGTACAATGTAACTGGGTCACATTTCTTTATTACGGGGGGTTTATTTACCTTTATTACTGTAACAAAAAGATATCAAGAATAAAGTAAAATTTTTGTAATATTTTTATCACTACATAGTATAAAACAAAGTCACTTTTTCTGTCCCTATATCCCTTTGTTTGCTTAAATCTTTAAAAATACGCAACGAATTTTGATGCGGGTTTCTATAATAGATAGAGTGATTCAAGAGGAAGGTTTTTATGTATAATAAATGCATAATATAGTATGGAAACACTGTTAATTTTCAAGGTTTCTAATGTGATGTAGCAAATAAACTCATTTTTTTGCGCTTACATTTTATATAGTTTAATTTGGTCAACTACACTACTCTGGCCGGATGAGATAGTTAAGTACTGTTTGTGACAAAAATAAAGTAAATCCCATAAGTAAGGGATGTAAATAGTTGTAAATATATATTTATATATATATATATATATATGCTGTAAAACCCGTCGGGGTTAAACACTATATTTTATAACACAAACCTGTTATGAAATATTTAAGAACTTCTCCACTGATGTTGTGAATACCCAGATTGTTTAGATATCTCAACACCTCCCTCGGATCTAATTCTGAAGTCAGTTCATAGTAATTAGTTTCCATTTCTATTCTTTGATTCAAGTCTTTCAATATTATTCAAATCTAAACGGTTCTAGAGTACCTAGAGCAGGTTTATTTAAAAAACTTAAAATAACTCAAACACAACGTTCGATTTGACAATGCAATGACTGACCAGTGTTGCCAACCGGGTCTTGTCAGCAGTGTTTCCACTTTAATGATTTCCTTTCCCCACGCCTCAATTGAGATTTCCCCTTCTCAGGACTTTTTTCCCCTCAAAAATTATTCTGCTTTAGTTCTATTTTATGGCACTGCCTTTTAGAGCGGCTATTAGTGATTAAAAAAACTAAAA
This sequence comes from Diaphora mendica, assembly GCA_949125395.1. Taxonomy (NCBI): domain Eukaryota; kingdom Metazoa; phylum Arthropoda; class Insecta; order Lepidoptera; family Erebidae; genus Diaphora; species Diaphora mendica. Next base: position 7,819,299 of record OX421319.1, read on the forward strand.
CCCACCTACGACAAAAAACGACGCTGAAAAAGTATGAAACAAGTTCCAAAAGCCACCTCTTTATAAGGCAGGCGGCTCTAGCTGCAGCAATGCGGCTAAAGATACAAAATCTCTGGAGACTGCCTAGGGTACCACACACCAAAATCCTCTATGAGGCCATAGGTAAGGAACCGCTCATGGAAGCGGTAACTGACACAATACCCAGGTAATTCGTCTTCTACAAAAAGTACAAGATACAACTGCACGAGGATCCCCAAGAAGGACTTAACCCAAGGGAGTTAAGAATCTTCACGGACGGATCCAAAACAAGGTCAGGCACTGGCTCGGGAGCATTCTCTGAGGACCTAAAGAGGAAGGTTTTTATGTATAATAAATGCATAATATAGTATGGAAACACTGTTAATTTTCGAGGTTTCTAATGTGATGTAGCAAATAAACTCATTTTTTTGCGCTTACATTGCAAACGCTGGTTTCATCCTACGAGATAGATCAAAATTATGTACTACAGTATTGTACACCTTAAAAAGTACTACAAAAAAGTCCGCGACGGTATATATCTCGTTCGAGTTCCATCATCAGCTCATCATCATGAATTGATGACTACCAAATGTAATTACTGTAATAGCTTTAGAAAGTATATGAAGAAAAACATAGTACATGCCTAAAAAATTTGAGGGTTTCCTTCGATTTCCTATGGATCCCATCATCAGATCCTGATATGGTAGCAATGGGACCACATGGGGAGCATACCCTTTCGAATACAAAAAGAATTTTCAAAATCGGTCCGCAATTGACGGAGTAATCAGTGTACATAAATAAAAAATAATAAAAAAATCCATGAAATTGAAAAGAGAGAAGAACCTCCTTTTGTAAGTCGGTAAAAACTCAGAAACAATTATTTGCAGATCACACAAATATTTAGACTGACCTGGGAATCAAACCGGAGATCTCAAGCACAGCAGTCACATATGCTACCACTGCGCCACCGAGGTGGACTTCCGTGTATTAAACACAACAAGTCAAAAACTTTTTAACTTTGGAATTCAGCATAATTAATATTATACATGGTTTACCTATGGCCGATGGGGCACAAAGGTTCTTGAGTGGAGACTATGTGATGGCAAACGCAGCGTAGGAAGGCCCCCAGCAAGGTGGACGCACAACCTAGTTAAGATTGCAGGGACTCGGTGGATGCAGGCCGCTATAGGCCGGTCGAAATGGAAATCAATAGGGGAGGGCTACGTTCAGCAGTGGACTTCCTACGGCTGATATGATGATGATAAATAGTATACATTTATTACAGTAAAACAAAGTACTTACAATTATTATTTGTACTTGTCGTACTTTTGTCCTTAAATAGTACTAGTTTTTTCTCCACACGAGCACAAGAACATGCCCTTCTCAACGGTTTCACCTCCTCAGGTTTCTGCCTCCTTAAGTTGGGTGCAGAATGTATATTTCTTATGTGAGTTACTTTATTTATTTTTTGACACTCTCTCGAGCATTGCAATGGTGCACCGTCTTGGACTTTAGATCTGATCCGTGATGAAAACGTACTGGCACTATGCAATCTCTCTGGACCTTGTAAACTGAACTTGTCGTCATTTGAATTTTTCTGTTGTAAATCATACTTTATCAACTTCTTTAAATCTGTAAGTAGAAATAAATATAATCAATGAGTATTAAGTACTAGTATCTACTGAGTGTGTAATGGTAACACACAAGCATTTCATCAAAAGAGTGTTTCTAACAAATGCCTTTACAATTTAATAGATCTCACAATAATTGTAAAAATATGCAAAATACTAAAACATTAATCATTTCTACAGCACAGGCAATCACTTTACACTATTAAAAACTTATAACCTCACTTTGGCAACCATTCAGTGATTAGTGATTCTGACTATTAGGCTAAAGGGGTTTGATTCACATCCAGGCGAAATATTGTGTTATAACCTCCTTATAAAGGATAATTTCAAAGGACATAAGGCTTTTATCTTCAGCAAGAGACTATTAAAAGCTGCTTATGTGATGTGAAACACATACATCTGATCTGTGTCCGAGGGTAACATATCTATAATATTTACATTATCTAGTCCTTTCAAACTTTGAAATAAAATGAACTACACATGTTCATTTTATTTGGTTGGTTATTCATCTTCATTATCAACAGCGTTTTGTAGTCCACAGATGGACATAGGCCTCTCTATAGTAAAGAGTTTAATTTGGTCAACTACACTACTCTGGCCGGATGAGATAGTTAAGTACTGTTTGTGACAAAAATAAAGTAAATCCCATAAGTAAGGGATGTAAATAGTTGTAAATATATATTTATATATATATATATATATATGCTGTAAAACCCGTCGGGGTTAAACACTATATTTTATAACACAAACCTGTTATGAAATATTTAAGAACTTCTCCACTGATGTTGTGAATACCCAGATTGTTTAGATATCTCAACACCTCCCTCGGATCTAATTCTGAAGTCAGTTCATAGTAATTAGTTTCCATTTCTATTCTTTGATTCAAGTCTTTCAATATTATTCAAATCTAAACGGTTCTAGAGTACCTAGAGCAGGTTTATTTAAAAAACTTAAAATAACTCAAACACAACGTTCGATTTGACAATGCAATGACTGACCAGTGTTGCCAACCGGGTCTTGTCAGTTGTCAGAAGTTACGTGAATTATTTAAAAAGTAACCTTTTTGTGTAAAAAGTAACCTTCCATATTTTATATACTGAAAAACCGAATTTTGATGTTCTAGGGTGAAATATCAATTCTCTGAATCCATTATATCAATGCTACATTTTAATTCAGAACTGAAAAATGTTGACAAAAGCATTTTTACGAAAAAAAAACTGACTTCAAGAACTGAACGAAAATGACGAAATTGAAATGTGACCACAAGGTAAGCACCAGCTTTCAATTAAAAAAGAATCATCAAAATCGGTTCACCCAGTTGAAAGTTCCAAGGTCACAAACATAAAAAAAATAGTCGACATGAGAACCTCCTCCTTTTTTGAAGTCGGCTAAAAACTTTATTCCTCGATAAATCGATTTTAGATCGCCATCTTTGCTGATTTAGCTAAAAACCCCTAGAATATGTACCTAGCTACACCAAATCGGCGCTACCTAAGTAGTCCCTTGGCAAAGGTAGGAACAAGAATATAAACATAACACCTAGCGCAATAATGATCCTAGTTATACCCAAGATAGATTGATCTTTTTGACAGACGGGTTAGTGATGGGAAACAGAAAGTATCTAGTAGACCAAAAAATAACGTAATAACGAAATCGACAACGTGATCAAGCAGTTTTCTTAGGGAGGGTCGTTTTTTTTTTTTTCACTTTTCGACCTATGTTTCTTTGGAAAAGTTGTTCAGTTTCATGGTCTGAACCACCTATTTAAATTTGTCAATTAAAAAAAAAAAACCTGTATGTAAAAAAAATAAGGTTGAAAAATAAAATAGTTTTATCTTTAAAACAGTTTTTATTAAGGAAGAGGAGCACAGCCAAGATCATCATCACCAGAGTCGTCGGAACTTGTGTCTTCATCTCGAAGTTCAATTATTATTTCGTGTTTAATAAAATTGTCGAAGTGGACGTCGCGCATCCAATCAGTTAATATTGCTTCTTTGATGTGCGCAGTTTTCAGCGGTCACTTGACCACAAGCTTCTTAAGCTGTGTTTCCTATATATATAAGTGATTGTTAAAATAATACTATTAATGAAATAGATGTTAATGAATTTATCAAGAAAAAAGTTTTTTTTTACTGACCTTTGATTTGTGCCCATATCAGCTCTATGACATTATATTGACAATGATAGGGTGGCAATCTAATCACTGTGTGACCGCGTTGCTTTGCTGCTTCGTCCAGTAAATATTCTGGCTTCCTCGGTTTGTGTGTGTGGTCACCAGGCCAAGCAGTTCGCACTTGAGCATTGTCATGTCGGCATTTACGCCCTTGTTTATGAGCCACTCTATTTTATCGGCTTTTTGTTTGCCATCGTCGAAGCCTTGTCAAGTTGCGTAGAATGATAGGATGCATTATCCATTATTATTATATGAGGACCATCCAGGTTGTCCATCATTTTATAAAAGCATTCCGAAAAAGTTTCGAAGTTCATCTCTTCGTGATACTCATTCGTTTTTTTGGATTTAAATGCCAGTAAACAGTTTGGCACAAAACCTTGGGCAGTACCTGCGTGGCAAATTATCAGTCTCTCCCCTTTTCCTTCTGGTACTTTTGTATACGATTGGGCAGTATCATCGTTCCATGTTTTTTTAACAGTGTGACTGGCAATCAACCAAGTTTCATCTAAAAACACAACTTTTTCCCAATCGGTAATATTTTTGGCTTTTCTTAAGAAATCAACTGGTTTGAGGGCAATGTCATTCCTTTCCATAAGAATCTTGCGGTTGTTGGATTTTTGGTAATGAAATCCAATTCTATGCAATAGTTTTGACTGCGAGTTTCGACCGCCGTCATATAAATCAGCTTCTCTTAGTGTCACCAGCAACTTGTCAAGTGTGGGCAATTCTTATTCTTGAAGCCGAGGATCGAACCAAGTAGCGCGCAATTGATGACTGCGATAGGCTGATGATGATGATGATGAGCAATTCTTCCCTTGAATAATAACCATAAATGTGGTTCCGTCTGGCCGCACATTGAAAATCGTCAATATTGACGGTAGCTTGGATACGCTTACGTTTTTTATTAGGAGACGACAGTTTATTCTCCTCATCACCTTCTTTACCATATTTTTCCGTAGAGATTCGTGTCACAGTAGCTAATTCAATCCCCAAAGCGTCAGCTACACGTTGCCGGACTTGAGACAATGGCAATAATAGTCCCCCATTTTGTGACTCACGCTCAAAATAATCGCGTAAGCGAATCACAAACTCACGCGTTTCACTGTTGAGTAAAGTTTTTTTTACTTTTAGGAATGTTTAACAAAAGTTCAAAACAAAAACTTAAGTTCAACAATAATAATGTTACGGGCAGGTAGTCTTGCTTCCTCTTAACCTCTTATTTCCTCTTGACTTTAGTCCACACTACTGACCCCGAGTGTTTCCGACGTTCGGCTTATATGACCAGTCAATATATAATAATTCAATATTATAATATTCCATTTCAATTATTTTTTTCAATTATTTTTCTAAAAAGAGTTATACCAGCTAAAGAGACCCCAACCAAAAGGCAACCCGTTCGTAACAATAACTTAACAATGATTTTTTGTAATCGATATTAGTAACAGTTACTGTCTGTTATTCGTGTCCCATCCGTCCGACCGATGCATCGCCATGTAACATTGTACAAGCGTCCATTATTTTCAGTGTTCCTATTTAAATTTTACTTTGAAGCAATAAAGTCTAAAAATTTTCGGAAATCTTGCTTGAATCTTTATTGACTTTTGTGTTATATGTTTTTTTTTTAATATTTTTACAATTTTATAATCATTAAATTAAGAAAATAATATGTTCGTCATTGCAAAGTTATGTCGATCAGAAAAATTTACATCTGTTAAAAAGATCAAGCTATTGGTAACGAGAAGATTTCCCTAGTGGCCGTTTGCGGAACTAACGTATGACAGATACTTCTGACAGTTTATTAAACAGAGCGAGTGCATTGATAATTTAAATTCTTTCTACAATGATTTCATTGATAGACGTCTACGGAGTAGTAAAAAATACTATAAGACCACTTCGTGAGGGTCATCAGTATTTTAAAAGTGGAATGTTAACGTGTATACGTATTTTTATCTGTCATACGTTAGTTCTGCGACTTGCCGCTAGGGAATCTGCTCGTCACCATTTAATAACAAACCAGAAAGTCAAGAGCCAGAACCTCATACTAAGGTTCTGGCCCACGTCGTTAGTTTTGGTGTATTTATTCACATAAATGTAAGAAATTTAGTTAATTCTACAAATTTCGAAAAGTCACCTAAAAGTAACCTTTTCATTAGCGTAACCTTAAAGTAACCAACAGAGTTTAAAAATCACCTAAAAGGTTACAAAAGTAACCTTCTGGCAACACTGTCGCTGACCAGGCGGTACAATCTTAGTCGATAGTTTTTGGAATGTTACGCAAATAAAGAAACCAAATACAATGGATCTTAATTGGTTCGAATATACTCATAAAATTACGTACACTTAATTTAGGCGTATAATACGTGTAATTTCGCCAGTCGCTACTGTAAGATGTCGTTACTTTCGGTATAATCCGCATAAATCACAAAGAGAGTTGTTTTAGTTATGTTCATTCTGGAACCGATATCACTTTTTTTTGAAGTCATTATAAAATGACAATTGGAAATAAAATGTTGCCATTCTTTTCATTACACAATGAAAAGGTAGTTTTTTTTTGTGATAAAATTGTCAAAATTACACTTATATTTTAACTTTTGAAAAACTTGCTAATAATTATAGCATTTCATAACACATGATTCTACAAAATCCTAACTTAGTACCTATATTATTTAATTATTGCCATTGTTTTGGTACTTTTCATCAGCGTTTATTGCAGCCGCCATTGTCGTGAATGTCATCCGTCAACAATCAACATATTCATACATACCTACCAGCTTTTTTGTTAATTGAATGTTTACTTGTGACTAAGACAACAATTCTCTGATTTATCCGAGTTAATACGTGAGTTGAGGGTTCCTCCGATTTTCGTTGAGTATATCCGCGTGTGTTGTTTTCAAGTAATATTGAGGCAGAGACTTATTTTTAACAATTTATTTTCGTGTCGCAATGTCTGTTAAACGTTGTTGTGTTCCTAAGTGCACGGATATGAAGGTACGTATAATGCTATTACTAATAATAACTGATGATAAATAAAAGCTTTAGACTATCTAAAGACTTTATAACATCTTATATATATTGAATGGTTGGATCTAATTCAAATTCTAACCTGTAGTCTAATTCTTATTCCTGATAGGTATTCTTCAGGCAATCTTGATTTCTAAAACACGCATAGGAAATAATATGACCTCACTAGATAAAGTAGTATTAGATCATACAACATACTAAAATGTTTCAAAAACATATTGTTTAGTATGCAAGCTATGCCAGCAGGTGATTTAACTAAAACCTTTTTGAGGATTCTTATTTTAATATACAAGTAACATTCTTATTGCACTGTAAAGTTTTTACAGAAACTTATGACAACAAACTATTATAACTATTGTTTGTAGAACGTATGAATGAACATACAAAAATGAAGAAACAAATAGTATATGTAGTAATACTTTCCAGTAATCCAATATCTTGTGAATATGTTTTAAACTGTCATAAATGTTGCTGTCAATATATTAAATTTCATTAATTATAATAAAATAAATTAATGCTTATTGTATTTATTTTTATTTCAGGGCCATTGTTTTGGAGACAGTTATCAACCAAACCTTTATGTGAAATTCATCGAGGGTGATATGTTACAAAAAGCCAAATTAAATGCAAAGAAAGCTTTTAAAAGGAGAAAATAAACTAATTAAATTTTTTACATTGTTTTATTTTACAAAAGTCCTAATTGAATAGGTAGGTATATATGTATACAATAAGTATTATACTATGTTTATATAAGTATACGTACCAAATATATATACATATATATATATAGGTATAGTTTCAAATGTTGAGCAAGACTAAAGTTGTTGATCTCGACCTAGAGATGGCGTTGTTATAGAATTTCCTCCAGAAGCGATTGAGATATACCTCTATTTCAGTATATAACAATGTACTCTGTGTCGCTGACTGACTGACACAAGCACAAGTCAATAGGGGCAGGTATAAAGTATCGATACATTGTGGTATCGAGTAATATTCCTTTCGATACCGACTTTTTTGTACTCGAAACGTTGCGTTTGATACTTTTACTCAAATACACACATCAAAAGTGTCTAGGGATCAAGCATTTTTATGCGGATTTCTTGAGATTGAGATGTGGCTTTGGCCCTGGCCTGCTCAGTCGCCAGACTTGAACCCGATTGAGCATGCATGGGATATGCTACAGAGAAGAGCTCTGCCGAATATGGAGGGTATCCAGTCGCAAGAAGACCTTTTTTTGTTGTTGCAACGAACATGGGCGGCCATTCCACAGCGTGATTTGGATGAACTCATTTTGAGTATGCCAAACCGATGTTCTTGTGTTAGTGTTCGCGGTAGAAACACGGATTCTTAATTGTTTAAGTTACCTAATAAAATTTTAAAGAAAACTGTTATTTCAGTCTTTTTTTCGAACTTTCATGTTAGTGGTTCAAATGTCAAAAATCCTTTTATTAGGAAAATGGCAAATTTCTTTATTAATGCAAAGGTGACTTGGTAAACGAAAACACTTTATTTGATGAATCCTTAAAGAAAATTTTAATTAATATCAATCAGGAGAAAAGTTATTGCAAAAATATATGTTGATCCCTAGACACTTTTGATGTGTGTAGTACTTTCGGACAGGTATCGTATCGATTAAGAAATTTAGTTTTAAATGGGTAATCTTTATAACTTGTGCAACATAAAATGATTGGGCCGACAGGCAGAGTGAACTCGGGGGATGCCCAAGCTTCCCCCAGGATAGAGTCTGAATAGACGGGGCGTCGATCCTGGGGAGGACCTGAAATAATATGGTTTGGGTCCTCAGAGCAGGGCGCCTAAAACCGGCAGACAGGGTGGTTTTTAGTGGAATCACCACATACCTGGCTTCTCATCCCCAGAGGAGCCGGAGAGCCGAAATGATTTTCCAATACGTGAATTTAAATAAAACGGCTCTTTCGGCCCTAAGAAAAGTGCTCGATCCTTTACAGTATCGATACTTTCGTTGTGATACTTTTATGAGTATGATACTTTTATTTCGATACTACTCATGACATGAGTATAATAAATATTCTTTCTATTCGATACCGTGTCCTCCCTAGTCGGCAATCCTTCCACAGACAACGTAACTAATTGTCTCAGGGTTCTGCAAGACACACATTTTCTACTAACATTTGACTAAACCTCTGAATGGAAACATCTCTTTTTTCTCTCAATAAATTTCTCCCCACTTTAAATTACAGTAAACTTATACTTATAATTAAAATATTTCATAAAAGATGTCATAGTAGGGGAGCCCTAGAAGGAATTTCGGGATTTACTAAAGCGCGGCAGATTAATATACAGGGGGATACCTTGTACCCGGTTAAGTGCCTCCACCAAATACGAGTCCCGTATATATGGCCGCCCGTGAGGAATAAAGGATCAGATTGGTAAAAAAAAGTTGTCAGTAACTAAGTTGTTGATCGATCATTGGGCTGATCAGGAGATGGCAACGATTATAGATAGTCAGTTACTGATAATTCATTATAAATTGATTATGATTTGTCATGCCCTGATCATGAAGAAGCGAAGACGAACATAGCATTTCTTTCTTGCCAACCAAATGAAGATTCTACTATAACTATCAGAACTTCTGAAACTGATACTGTGGTAATTTTCTAAAAAGCAAGTCTGGATTTGTTTTCAATTTTTGTTAAATTGTCAGATTAAGCGAACCCCTCCAGATAATCGTCAGATTATGAGATAGCACATCTAGGACATAAAGATAAACCTTATATATCTTGATCTGACGCGCTTGAGTATTTCATTATGACAATTTTTTTTTGCACATTCTTATAACGGCCGTGAGTTTGCGTCACATCCAAATCGTCAGATTATTGAATGAGAGCTTTATTTTAGGTTCACTTAACATCCCCTTTGTAAATCTGACGCGCTCGATAAATTTTTTTTTGTCATTTTCGAACCTTACGTACGACCACCCCCACCATGCAAACGATCAGATTAACATAGGTATATTATTAAACATACGTAGGACATGGATGCTATCAATATCTGACGCGCTCGAGTATGTCCATGCAACAGTTTTTTTTTTCATTTTTGAACATCCATAGCTGCTAACCCCACCGATGGAAAGGTATACAGTAATAACATTTTTTTCTTTTTATCATCTAAGCTTTACTACCCAATAGGTCCCCTAAGTCATACAGACCGATAGGTCTACTGCCGGTCTTGGGAAAGGTCCTGGAGAGGATGGTAGTAGCGAGAATCAAATGGCAGCTTGTGCCGCGGCTTAGTACTCGTCAATTTGGCTTTATGCCCCAGAGAAGCACCGAGGACGCCCTCTATACGCTGATAGAACACGTACGGGACAACTTGAGGCTGAAGAAGCTAATTGTCCTGGTGTTAGATATAGAGGGCGCTTTCGATAGCGCATGGTGGCCAGCGATCAGAGTCAGGTTGGCTGAGGAAGGGTGCCCGGTAAACACTAGGAGGCTACTAGACAGCTATCTCGACTGCAGAAAGGTCAAGGTAAGGTATGCTGGGGAGGAGTGCACGAGAGAGACTGACAAGGGCTGCGTCCAGGGATCAATTGGTGGTCCGATTCTGTGGAACCTGCTGCTGGATCCATTGCTGCGGGACCTTGAAGAAAGGGAGTATTTCGTCCAAGCCTTTGCAGACGATATCGTCTTGGTCATAGACGGTAACACAGGCTACTATTTGCCGCGATAACCGACATATACGCGGGCGGAGCCGCGGGCAACCACTAGTAAGTTCATCATTGTATGGAGACTTGATCCCCCAGTCTAACCATCAACCAGGTTTTGGGGGACAAAGATTGTAATCCAGTTTGTTTTTTTCTGTGTAATAAATCAATAAAATAAATAAATAAAGTAAATAAAATATCAAATAGTACATAGTACGAGTAGTACGTTACGTACACAAGATTATCGTGTTTGTTAAAACGTTTTTACTTACTTTGTTACTGAAGGCGTTATCTTTATTATTTATTTTAATATTTACCTAAATGTACAGCAAGTGGGAACCCTGGGCTCTTGCTGTAAATCGAGCGGTGTTTAACGAAATATGAACACTCGGGTCACACGACAATTTGTATTGTTGTATACCTATCATACATATGAGTAGAAATCATAACAAAACATCCTTCGAATAACCTTCCCGTATTTTTCTGCTCACACATACATGCCTCTTTCATTTACATAAATACGTATAATCTAATTGTAATTTATACGAAATAAACAGATTTATTTTTACGTATTACCTATTTTGCAATTTCCTCACATTTAATTGACATATTTACAAAAAACTGCTTCATTATCTTGTTCTACGTGCGTTAACTACCTTTTTTTATTTTATCTGAGTACAGATCATACTAAATTTAACTATGAATGTTTGATAATTTTATACAATAATATATCTTATGAAATTTTTAAGATTGTGAGTCGATTGGAGTTTCCATTCTAGTATCTACTAAAAACGTACGAGTCTTCTGTGTATGGCCACACTGAATTTACTGAGACAGATTTTTTTTATTTGTTTGGTAGTGTCACACTGTCACGTCACCTTCACCTGTCACAACACAGCAGAGCTAGTACAGGTAGGTACCTAACTTCAATCAAGGTTGTCTAAGATAATAAAAATGGCCAATGCCAAGAAAAATGTGCACATGTATATAATTTGCCTATCTAACTATCAAATATGAATTTTTTATTGACATTAGAAAAATATAATCTTAATATTAAATGTGTTGTTACTACTAATATTTCGTCATGAAATAATTAATAACTTAGAGAAACATAATCTAAACCCAATATTTTAACAAACTTTCGGAGCTCTATCTATGTATACTTAGTTAATTTTAATGAATGAACGTTGAATACATGTTGCATGTGAGTGAGCTTGTTGAGATGAGAGGGAAACGGTTGATATCAGAGAATTAATAAATTGTTGATAACGTATCTAAGTATCGCTAATCTCTATGTATAAGAATTACTATTATTTATTTTGCAGTTAGGAAAGAATAAAACAATAAGTGTATGAAGAGAGATGATGTTTTATTGGTGTAAATGAATTTTTAGATTATGCATCTATACTGTACCTACCTACTGCATACATCTGTGATGAGAAAATAAATATGTATAAATAAAAATGTATAAATAAATAAAGGTATTATTATACATGATTAGGTATATCTTTACGTATAGATTTAAAAAAAAACGTGTGGCACTCGGGGACTGCCGCGGTAAAGCTATTGCATAGCATTTTTTATTAACTTAAGCAATTATATATTTTTTTAAGCAGTATGTTCGTGCGTGACAGTGACACAGATTCGTTGATTCGTCGAATCTGTCACGCACTTCTTCGTGCGTGCTATAGACTCGTCTCGATCCGTGTGAGCTTCCGGTGTCAGGTTTTTTTGTTACGTTACGGAATTTCTGCACAAAGACCCCAAAGCCCGCGATATTTTAAGCTATGCAATAGCTTAAAAAGAAATAAAATTATAACAAATACCGACTTCAAGGTTCGACTCGATTTCTCTTGGATGCCATCATCAGATCTTTGTGTCCTTGTCATGGTACCACCGTTGGGATATATCCTTTCCATTAAAAAAATAATCATCAAAGTCGGTTCATAAACGACGAAGTTATCCGCGAACACATAATATATATATATATATATATATACGGTCGAATTGAGAACCTCCTACTTTTTTGAAGTTGGTTAAAAATTAATCTTTACACACCTCAGACCTCAGATCAAATAAAAAAGGTAGATAACGTACCGCCTTGTTTACGCTACTTTTTGTCAGTATCGTACAAGTATCGATAACTTATACTATAGGTACTGACTAAAATTAGCGTAGTTTATAGCATAGTTAGTGCGTATCGCGTGTGTTTACTTGGAACTACGAGCCTTTTTTCTGCTTCAACAAGAACAAGGAGGTGCGTTATCTACCTTTTTTTTTATTTGATCTGAGTTACACACATGAACAAAGTTTTTTTTTAACTAGCTAAAGATACTAAAGATAATATAGGTGATATAGAATAAGTATCGTGTCGTATTTTAATGCTGAGTAAACTTGTAGCTTGATATCACGGACCGGTCTAGGCTCGCGGTCTGATGTGACTGACAATCATTACTACTGCAGCAGTGCTTGTGGCAAAACGTACTATGGCAGCCAACTACGAAAACAATCCGGCTGTTGCCAATTTCATCGAGTATTTAAGAATACCGAGTGTCCAGCCAAATATTAATTATGGTAAGTTAACATTACTAATATTACTTCTATTGCCAAGTAATTGAAGTATTTACCTACCTACAATTGTAGCAATTACACGCATGTACAAGTTGCTGCTATAGGTATATTTTTCGAGTATAAGTCGCGCCAAAATATCGTCGAAATAATGGTGTATAGAACATACTTAAATGCGCTTTTTTAATCAGAATCCGATCACAATTCCGACGTTTTCCTTCTTACTCTCCTAATATCATCTTTACATGGCTTCGATATTCCAAAGTAGGTACCCAATGGATATTATTGCGGTTTTCGCCAATAGATAGAGTGATTTATGAGCAAGGGTTGTGTATAATCCATCAATATTGTAATAAAGAGAAATCGAGAATTACAAAAATAACTTGCTAAATCGGGGCGGATCGCTAGTTGATATCATCTGCTAGTAGAGCTGTTGCCTGCAAAATTGATGACTAGATAGGTAATTCATTTAATCCTTGGTCTCTTTTGCAAGGTAAAGTAATTTTATTTTAGCAATGAGTCCCATGCTTGTATATTGAAAATTAGTGTAGATCTCTGTGGATTGATCTGTCTTTATTTAATCGACTAACTAGATATGTTGGGTTATTTTTCATTATCGTTGTTTTTAGGAATCTAGATTCTTTCCCTGCAACTTTCGGCCTTCGTTTCTTATTTTCATAGGACTCCTGTTTCCGCCGCCCATTGACGCCCGCAACACCAGAGGCGTTACAAGTGCGTTGCCGGCCTTTTAAGAGTAGGCTCTTTTCTTGAAGGTCGTATTAGCCCGAGAATACCGCAGGCAACAGTTCATTCCACAGTTTTGTTGTGCGAGGCAGAAAGTTTCTTGAAAAGCGCACAGTTGTGTAATGCCAATTATCTAAATGATGGGGATGAGACTGCTGTCACGTGGGACGATGGCCGAAAGAGGCGGCAGGGATCAGTTGGAATAATTCCTCGGAGCACTACCTATAGTAAAAGCGATAAGAGATGCATAACGAAGCCACATCTCTATTCAGCGCCAGAGAGTCTAGCTGATTTGAAATATCTTAGCAGTCGACGATTCGAGTCACTCTCCGTTGAATGCTGTCCAGAGGGAGGAGCTGGTACTGAGGTGCCCCTGCCCAAAGGTAAAAACAGTATTCCATATGAAGACGAATCTGCGCCTTATAAAGCAGAAGGCGGTGGACCAGAATAAAATACCGTCTCGATTTATTGAGCACGCCAAGCTTCTTCGAGGCCAATTTGGTCTCTCTAGATCTTTCATGGTTATAATCAGGATACAGCATATTATCACTCGCAGATTGACAAACCAGCACAATTGAATAATGACAGCAATTGATACTGGCGTGACTGTCCCATACCCAGATGTTTTGTATTAGTCACATAGGTATATTCCTACAGGACCAAGTACATTCTATTTTATATTCTGTATAGTATCAGCTAAAAATGACATTCTTCAAACTCGTGTACCTACATAATTGCGATATTTTATACTACTATTATAAAACGAACTTGTTACAGATGATTGTGTGACATTTCTAAGAAAACAAGCTAATGAGCTCGCCCTTGCGGTCAAAGTATATGAACTAGTACCATGCAAGCCTATAGTGGTAATTACTTGGCCTGGAAAAAATCCATCACTGCCTTCGATATTGTTAAATTCACATATGGATGTCGTGCCCGTCTTTGAAGTAAGTACCTACTTTTGTATGTAATATTTGTATCTACATTTATTTAAACAGAGACATGTTAGAAAATAAACATTGCAACGCTGATAACTGTGTTATCATTGTCTAGACACTTAAGGTACAAACAAGTGTTTTAGGATTTGTAACAAACGAATATTCATGTTCATGTATAATATGTCGGTATATTATTTTACTACATATGGATACATTGAAGACTCGTAATAATAGTCTTTTTAACCATTTGTTACTAACTTTTGAATAATGATCACCCATAATACCACAATTAAAATGTTCTTCCGAAATTCCTGAAATCGACAATGTATGTTTCAAAGGGCACCAGCCTCAGCTTTTTTTCGTTTTCGTAACTGTAGAAGTACCGACATACATATCCTCCTCGCATGGCTGTAATTTTGTGCAACATCTTATTAAGTTATGGTTTGTATAATTGTATGCATTATTCCATGTTACATTTGCGATGCACGCCCTAGTTACTGCCGAGTTCAAATGTCGATGGACATTTTGAGCTCATTAAAACAATAGTACCTACCTATTCAAAAACTGGTAAATTATTTTAATCGTTTGATCACCTGATTAAACCGCTAGAGTTATGGGAAATAGAACGAAACATGCGTTAATAGGCTTCAGTTTAATATGTCTACCAATTCCAAATTGTGATAAAGTGGATTCATATCGGTAAAACCTGTTGACTATTGAATAATTTAAAAGTTATTAAGTACTGCATAATTATATATCAAAGAATAGACGTGATAGGTTTATAAACTGTCGACTTTATTTTATATTCCATCCGTTTCTCTATCACAGGAAGTTAGTGCTGACTTTAAGTTCGACAGCTAGAAGAGTAGACCCCAGGTGGGTATTTGCCTATTTTTCAAAAAGTGTTTCAATTTAATTAATGATCAATTTTAAGCTACAAAAAAAATATTTGGGGGAAAAAACGGCTAACAATGGTAAAACTTAAAAACATAATTCAAATTAAATATTTTCCCGCCCAAAACACAATCGCCGTCAAGTGGTCGTATGACGTCATTTTTCTCAGACATTAGTGTAGGTTAGAATTTCTGTCGTCTCTCTTTCATTTCAATACGATTTTAAAATTATATTACCAGTATTGCGTAGTGCCTTTTTGTGAAAATACCACAAAAAGAATACCTACGAAATTGTTCGGGATTATCGGCGAAATATCTTGCCACCATAATCGTGTCTATCCGTAGCAAATTTAAACTATTAGCTTTCGTGAAATTTTTCTGCATTGTTAGACCTTAGCCTTTTATAATATTTATGCCGAAATAATATAGTTAATAACTTGTTTCAGTATATTTTTTTTTTTAGGTTATTGACAAGTCGATACGTTTAAGAAAACTGACGTCACACTTTATGATTGGCATTTGCGATCACGTGACATATAGATTAAAAATCATGGTTTTTATTTTATGAAAATATTGAAAATGTGTAATTATTTTTTGTAATAGGTATATATAACATGATAAACGTCATAATTATAAATATATGTCTTGATAAATAAATTTATTACATAGATACCTTACGGCCCACGACTTACATGTTGTTTTATGACATAATGATGCTTAAGCTAGGTAGATAGCGACTTTTGCAATATTTGTGGCATCAAATTACAGTAACTCAAATCTTTTGTTACATCTTAACCGATTCCTTGGGAGATTCAGGACTTGTTGTATGTTTCCCGATGTGTTCTTAGTTTTGTCTCTCAGTCCATCAGAAATACTCAGTAGGTTTTGATTTTAACCAATCAATTTACAGAATGTGACGCCAATCTTATCAATTAAAAAAAAATAACATATGATAACTAGCTGACCTACTCAACTTCGTCTATGTCTCTTTTGAATCATGCTCGGCTTCTAGTAGTCTAAGCGTGATGTTACCTATCCCATCTATTTTAGGCACGCCAGCAAAAAAACACATGAAAATCGGTTAGATAGTTTGTTTTGGAGTTCATTGTGGGCAGCAAACGTGACATGAGAAATATACAGGGTGGATATGACAATGCGACATTAAACAAAACCGTGGGCTATTTAAATGTATTGGTTTACTTTGGGATTGTTTAAATTATCCAAAAACGAATATAAAAAAATCAAAATTTTCAAACAAACTAAATATCTTAAAAATTAAAAGCAATAAGGACACCATTTGTAATTTAAGTTCACTAACCTTAGTGGCGCGGCGCGGTCCCGGCGGCCGGGCGGCCGTAAAATAAGTACCTAAAGCACCGAACGACGCGCGACGAAGATTAATAAAGTAGATACCTACCTACTTTATCGACACGTAAGCTAAATAGCACAAGCAATATTATGTATTCACGTTTTTTAAATTACACAGTCTCCATAATAATTACAAAAAAATCGAAAACCACAAGGTTTTAAATTAGGTCATCTTATCGAGGTTACAGCTGTAAGAGCATTATCTCTATTCTCGTATTGATAAGTTTTTACAATAATCCGACTATTAGTGGTAGTAGGATAAATGAACATTATCCGTAAATTAATATTTTATCCGTAGTAAATTATTCACTATCCGTAGAAGTGCATAGCCGATTCGAGGCATTGTTTCATTTAAATTAACACAAAATAACATAACGTTACGTATCAACCAACAAACTTAACTAAACTAACTGTCACGTCACTATAAAATTACTACAAAATACCTATTAGGTAAACACAGGGCTCTCGCGTCGATGGCAGCGCGCGGTGGCGGCGGATGGTTCAAAGGGAGCGCGAGCGATTGCGCCACCCGGCGACGATAGGTAACATCGGTCAGTAACCCAACAACATCTTGTAGTAAAATTCAAAAACGGAAAATAGTGTCCTATGGCTAAGTTACTGAACCAATTTTTTTGGAAATTTTGTAGGTGGAATTGTAACCTGTGCAGGTAAGTCTAGTTCAAATTAATGTCGTGTTGTCATATCCACCCTGTATGTCACCGTAATTACCGTTTTGTAATATTGTAAATACCGTTGGATCATAATCTACCTAGCGAGATTGTAAGCTGTCGAAAGCTTGTCAACTGTGACATACTGCTTACAATTTAACGTACTATTTTTCGTTAGATTATAACGTATCCTAGTAAAACCGTTAAATCATAATCTGTCGCGCCACAAATTGTTAACTGTCTCTGATTAGCCGGTCTTACAGTAGGCCGTTCTATGGCCATCCATAGAGTTATGTTAGAACTTATTTGATTAATCACAAATTAATTCTACTGCCACAACAATATAATATGTTATATTATAATTGATTTCTTTAAATATAGGTATAAATATAGACATAACGATTATCGACCATCTAGGGTTTTTGATCATTTTAAGTAGGTCTTCTGAAGCTACCCGCTGGGTGCCGCTGGATTGGTTTTTAGGGGCGGCGTGATAGAGTTGACAAGGAATGCTCAGAAATTGTCCACTAAAGTCGACTAAAGGAACAAATCACAAGAGATTTGAACATCACCATCTTAAACAAAATTTACTTCGGTGAACAATTAGGAAACTGGAAATCATTTCGATTGGTCAGCGCCGGTTAAAGTTAAACACTAAACAATTGCTTCATATTAAATTTTTAAATGATATTATAAGATAGAGCATTGTCTACAAAACAAACGTAGTCTTTAACATAAAATATAATCATCAATATATATAAAAATCAATGCCACTTTTCGTTGTAATTTTGTAACTCAAGAACGGGCTCACCTATCCAAACCAAATGTTTAGGCTTTGTTTGGAATATTTAGTAGATGGTTTATGTGAAATTTGCACACAATCGGTCAAGCGGTTCTTCATTTATCGACATACACGATACTACAATAATATACTAAGAGTGTCAGCAAGAGATTTACTATTACAATACGTTTTCAGAACAGTTGGACGTACCCGCCTTTCAGTGGACATATTGACAAAGACGGAAAGATTTTTGCTCGTGGTTCCCAAGACATGAAATGTGTTGGTATCCAATATCTAGAGGCCATAAGGAAACTTCAACAGTCCGGAGTTCAATTGAAGAGGACTTTGCATGTTTGCTTCGTACCTGGTAAGCGTCTTAGCCATGAAAACAGATAGTTTAGGAACTGATTATGGAGGGAATATTAATGTATAAAAGTTAATACTCCGAGATAATACTGAAAACGCTGTAAATACCTTTAGGAAATATTACACGCTGGCCAGACAGGTTGGTACTGTGGTTCTAGTTTTCACTCTCGTTTCAGTGCTGTTGTCAGGAATGTCAGGTAATAAAAGTTTTCGGTGTCCTGGTATTCAAATAAAATAATCTGTCAAAGAAAGTAACTTAAAATAATACCTACAAAATTTTAACAAAAAAAAAACGACTTCAAGAACTGAACCAAATTGAAACGGGACTACACGGGACGCACCAGCTTTCAAATAAAAAAAGAATCATCTGAATCAGTTCACCCAGTCGAAAGTTCTGAGGTAACAAACATTAAAAATAAATACAGTCGAATTGAGAACATCCTCCTTTTTTGAAGTCGGTTAAGAATATCTTATTAGTATCATAGTTTTCTCAACTCGATTTTTACAATTTATAATTTCCAGATGAAGAAATTGGCGGTCACGATGGCATGCAGAAGTTTGTTCATACCAAAGACTTTAAGGATCTTAATGTAGGGTTTGCTTTGGATGAAGGTATGGCCAGCCCAAATGAAGAGTTTATCCTGTTCAACGGCGAAAGAAGTATTTGGCGTCAGTATATCATTTTATTTCATACTAGATTAAGAATCGCTTTGCTTTTGTTACTCTTACAAGACTTGCCTCGTTTCCAAGAATCGTTTCCGCTTTCGTATATGCTACCTACTATTTTGATATATTTTTTTGTAAAAATAATTCGTTACTTCAAAAGTGACATCTTTTCAATTTTTTTTTCTACTTCAGAAATTCATGTGCACTGTACGGGTCAGCCAGGTCACGGATCGCTTCTGCTTCCAAATAATGCTGGTGAAAAGGTATATTCATATATTCAGACTTATCATAGCTTTTAATAGTCCCCTGTTGGACATAGGCCACTCCTTAGAAGAGAGGTTTTGGCCTACCATATATACTGCACTGGCCAGACGTGTTGGTTAAAAAAATTACGTCGAATTAAAGTAAAATTTACTTGGTACTTCGCATAAGAGTACAAATAATTTCGTCGGCGTCGTTTCTTTTTTTTTATATTTTTATTTATTTTGAGGCTTTTATTATAAAATAATATGTTAGCCCCATCGTGGCTTATTCTAAGATACTAACTAACTTTGAGACAGATGAAGTCGTTGTTGTGCAAATATCTCAAATAGGTCTGACGCCGCATTTGTATTAGGATTACTCTAGGAATAGGAATAGGCGTCGTAATTCGGGCTTTGCAAACTTATTTGGCAATAGCTATATATCCTTTTTTGGCGATGCCCTTGGGTGTCGAGAAGCACAATTAGTGAGCCTTGGTCAAGTTAAAGGACGAAACCCGTACCCTTCGGGGGATAGTGTTTAACAGACCATTTCACGCCAAAATGTCACGAATATTTGTTTATGTGGGAGAGCCACGCTTCGGCATGCAGGGGCCGGCTCTACCGGAGTGATACCACGGCCTCACAGAAAACCGGTGTGAAACACCTGCGCTGAAAACTTGCGCTGTTTCACTGAGTGAGTGAGGATACCGGAGGACACCTAACCTAACCCAACCCCTCCCCAATCTTCTCCCCCATCCCCCAAAGGGCGGCAACGCACTTGTGACGCCTCTGGTGTTGTGGGTGATCATGGGCGGCGGTAATCGCTAACCATAAGGCGATACGTATGCTCGTTTGACCCTTATTCCAAAAAAAAAAAGAAAACATCTTTTAACATATTGTTACGTGTAAGGGTTGGATGAATTTGAGAACTAAACCTTATAACGAATTAAAGAGGCTTCATTAAAAAAAACTTAAAAGCACAGTAGGTAGGTATAGCTCAGAATAATAGTGCATAATTGTCACCGAGGTCGCTGGTTTAAACACCTATAACACTCAGACATTTGTCGCACTGTAGCTCAAATTGAACCGAACTGCGGTCCGCGGAACACCTATTTATATTATATGCCGCTATTACTAGAATATTCGGAAAAGTTCAACGGCCTTTCGCAATGACCGGTTCCGAGAACACGTCGTCGAATGTAAACAAGCTAACCGCGCGACAATCTAAATTCGACGCTATGCTAATCCACGTTAGGTTCATTGTTCTGTGCCTCAAGAAACCAACTAGAACTTTCACGACGCTTTCCCTTTCTAGTTTTTTTTCTCTGGAATGTTCTTTATTCGTAGCAATATTATCATGCCAATAAATAATTTAGTATATTGAACAGAATACACCTAATCCTTTCCATCACTTGTAGACATATCTACATACTATATTTGTCCACATTTTAGGTAGAATTGCAAAATCTGCTTTGTGCTTTCTCTTTATTTATTGTTTTATTTGTCTTCTTCTTTTAGCTGAGATACATTATTGATAAGTTCATGGATATGAGAGCCGAACAGAAAAAGATATTGGAATGCAACCCTAAATTGACAATTGGTGACGTCACTACTATTAATTTGACCCAAATATACGTAAGTGTCCGATGCAGTAGTAAATACGTACCTAACGAAATACTAGATACAACAGCGAGAGTAAATGTGTTTAAGTTTCCCGTAATATTAAAATATATATGTACGTTAATTATTATTTATTTATCCTTATTTTACTTTCAAGCTGTCCACTAAATCAGAATTTGGTAAGTGGACTAACATAATTTAATTAAGTTGAGCGTGGGTCGTGTGCACTTATTTAACTTTATATTATGTTTTACATTTTTTTATTTATTTATTATTATTGTATGCGTTGATTGCTTAAATGCTTTATACAAAAAAATTCCATTACATTTTTGAAATTGTTTTTAGGGTGGAGTTCAGTCTAATGTGGTTCCAGAAAAATTGACAGCGGTATTTGACATCCGCCTGGCTGTTACCGTTAATCATGAGGATTTCGAGAAAATGGTAAAACATATTATGAAACTGCCTCGTTGTTCTAGCGGCTAGCGTATGCGATGCCGGTCAAGAGGTTTCGGGTTCGATTCCCGGGTCGAGCTAAAAAGTGTTATTGAGTTTTTCTTACAAGAAAATCCTAAGAACAGTCCGGAGTATGGAAGTTGGCAGTGTTTCACGCCCGTGCCTCGGCCAATATGATAAGCCGTAGATCACTGTTGTCATGAACATCTGTGGCAATCGTTATTGGAAAGTCAGTGCAGTGATACACAGAGGAACTAGTTCAACCTTCGAATTCAGGTCACCCTCAGGATTACGGAGGTCCCACGCGAGTCGCTTGGTGGAAAACCTGATATGCAGGTAAAACCGGTTGAACTATTAGCCAAAAACATTGGGATTATGATCGTGATAAGATAAACCTTTGCATATATTTAAGTTATTTAACACGCTGGACTTTATAGCTAGAAATCGCCGCCATTTCCTAAATTGATTTAATTTACCTTACCTTAAATCTTTTTTCCTAATACCTATAAGCTGTTGCTCATTTAATCGCATTTAAAATGAGAAGATGGTTCACCTAGTCACGTGATGGTAGTGATGGTAAGTT
This sequence comes from Diaphora mendica, assembly GCA_949125395.1. NCBI lineage: Eukaryota > Metazoa > Arthropoda > Insecta > Lepidoptera > Erebidae > Diaphora > Diaphora mendica. The sequence goes on from OX421319.1 coordinate 7,841,714, forward strand.
ACCATCACGTGACTAGGTGAACCATCTTCTCATTTTAAATGCGATTGGTAAGTGATGACCGCTATCATTGACATGTCTAACATAAATTTTTGAGAAGCCGTCCTATCACTTCGAGCAATCATCAAAAACTTTTTACTAAAGTTCAATATTTTAATGAACAGATCAACAAATGGTGCAGTGAAGCGGGCGAAGGTATTTCCATAGAGTTCGAACAACGAAACCCTTGTGTCGAATGCACTAAACTAGACGCAACCAACCCTTACTGGATGGCTTTCAAGGCGTCTGCTGATGAGTTGTAAGTTAAAATAACTTTTGAAAATCATTAATAGTATCGTGTGAGGGGTTTCAACGTATTATTATCATTCAATAATTGTTATTATTTGCCATTTGATTTTTTTTTTTAAATTTGTTTGGAGCAAATATACAGAGTGTATTCTTAAATCTAATGTAGCAATGTGTGTCTTAGAACTGTAAAATATTTAAAAAAACTCAAAATTTTCCCACTTCGAGTTAAGGCCGATACACACGTTCAAGTATACTAGCGCAAGTACGTCTGTCAGACGGACAGACAAAACAGTCTAGATTTGCGCAAGTATACTTGAACGTGTATGGCAGCCTTTAGGCAGAGATAATGGTGGCCATACACCATACTGCCTATAGTCCAATCGGCATGACGATTCAGGCTTGATCCAATTCGCAGTTCGTCCATATACACCACACACGATCAGTTTAAAGTGTCCAATCGGCAGCGACGTTCAGTTGAAGCCATGGCATCACCAGTGACAGACGACGATTTTTAAGCCGTTTTGGGCATTTTACTCGCGGTAAAGAAACAAAAAAAAAGTTCGACAGTATTTTGCGACATGATAAATGAGCGCGTGTGTCTACCACCGACGAAATTTTTGTCCTACTGAAATCAAATACGCCGACCCCCATACACGTTCCAATCGGAATGATCCAATCAGCATGATCAAGTCAAAAGAATTGAAATTTGATTATGCCATCAAGTTTAACTGTCATGCCAATCCACGCCCCCACACGCCCACTTCTAACTGATCCAATCGGCAGCGTCATGCCAATTGGACGATAGGCAGTATGGTGTATGGCCACCTTAATAGTTTACCCCCAGTATAAAGGCGGATATAGGTACACGTTTAGGACTTGCGCAAGTCTGTCTGTCAGTCTCTGTCACGTCAATTTTTAATGCTGTTTGGTTTATTTAACTGATTTACTCTAGAAATAGTCAAAAATATTTTTGAAAACAAGATTCCTTGTTCATTTTCTATTCCTCATAAGAATGTACCTAAATATTATAATGTCCGTTGATTATGTAGGCGATTATGCGAGGAGTAGGAATAGGCAATATTAAAATGTCACTTCTACTTAATATAATACCTGGCAATATTATAATGTCACTTCAGACTTGAAATTGCAAAAACAAATTCACATTTGCATTCAAGAGATTATTTTCGATCATACCAAATACGTTTTATACGTGTACTATTATAACTTTCAAAAGACAAAGTACAAATCACATGACTTGTTTTAGGAAACTGAAGTTGGACTGCAGAATTTTCCCGGGCGGTACCGACAGCAGATATGTCCGAGAAGTCGGCATTCCAGCTCTGGGCTTCTCTCCGATGAACAACACGCCCGTGCTACTCCACGATCACGACGAATTCTTGAAAGCCGACATTTTCTTGAAGGGCATCGACATCTACATTAAACTCATCACATCTGTTGCTAACGTTTAATAACGTTGTGTTTTTATGTTCAGAGATAATGTTAGTGATTGTTCCTTGCATGCTGACTCAAAGAGTACCAATGACTGACTTTCAAATAAAAATCTATAGTTAACGATCTACCATCTGTGCCTTTTAGAAGCTTTTAGGGTGAGTAGTTTAATATTTTAGTGTATTGCAAATACATACCTACTTGTGCTTCTACCTAAAAATAAATTAATTAACCAGTAGACAATAGACTAATTTCTAAAAGTATAATAGGACGTCTAATAGATATCCATTTTTCGTTAAGTTTTCAGTTTGCAAGTTTTGGACTTGAATGTTAAATAAATAAAACATATCGAATACTTTTTTGTTTTTCAATAATTTTATTTTCCTACGAGTATTTTATGTACTTTTTTGTCCTAATTTAGGACAAAAAAGTTCATAAAATACAAAACATTGTAGTTCTGTTAAAATTGGTTTTAGGACCAGTGTTTCCACTTTGATGATTTCCTTTCCCCACGCCTCAAATGAGATTTCCCCTTCTCAGGACTTTTTTCCCCTCAAAAATTATTCTGCCTAAGTTATATTTTATGTCGGAAAACGGAGCCCTTATAGATTCGTCATGTCTGTCTGTCCGTCTGTCTGTCCGTCCGTCCGTATGTCACAGGCACTTTTTTCCGAAACTATAAGAACTATAATGTTGAAACTTGGTAAGTAGATGTATTCTGTGAATCGCATTAAGATTATCACACAAAAAATATATATGAAGCACATTACCATGTAAACTTCCACCGAAAATTGGTTTAAACGAAAGTAGTTTTTTTTAATACGTCATAAATCGTAAACTGCAATTTACCTTTCATTCAATCAACACAAATTTAAAAAAAAAAAAAAATATATTATGTTACTTGCTGCTGCGGAACCCTTCATGGGCGAGTCCGACTCGCACTTGGCCGCTTTTTTCAATGTTGCCGTAGAACGGCTACTAGTGATTAAAAACTAAAACCCATCTACAACAAAAAACGACGCTAAAAAGTATGGAACAAGTTTAAAAAACCGTAGTCACACGTTACGTAGAAATAGTTATAAATAGTTTTATTTTTTAGTTTTTTTTATTTAAAATGTTGGTGCCTCTTTCCAAAGTATATTTAAAATAGGTACCATAGAAATATCACAATATTATCGAATAAATACGGAAAAAGTCACGAGAATATGCTAATAATATTTATATATTTTTGAAATATAAAAGTAACGCTCTTTAGTTTTTAATACAGTAGGTACTTTATGTCGGCTAGAGGGCGCCACATTAGATTCAGTGACAGGTCATATAGCCTTTAACAAGCGGACGATCAAGACGCTTCTAACGATACCTCATGTCTTATTCTGACTAGTAGTTTAGAAAGAATGAGAATGTGGGAACATACAAGCATACCGTAGAAATATCACACTTATCGAAAAAATACGGAAAAAGTCACGAGCAAATGCTAATTTATGTATTTTTTAAATTTACAAGTTACGCCCTTTCCAATGATACCAAACACGACATATTTATATCAAATTTATTTTTGAATACAGTACTTTATGTCGGCTAGAGGGCGCCACATTAGATTCAGAGAGACGTGATATAGCCTATAACCAGCGGACAATCAAGACACTTCTAACGATACCTTATTTGTCCAGTTCTAATAAGAAGTTAAGGAGCTATGAGGGAACAGATGAACACACATACATACATAGCCTTTTAAAATCATAACCCTCCTTTGGCTTTGCCGTAGTCGTGTAAAAAACATTAAAACGGATAAAAGCAATAGGCTTGATAATGAAACAGTTGGATCAAATCTGGCTTGAAATTGTTGTACAACTGATGAAAAATCAGTTCGAAATACCCCACCTCAAGTTTGTACAGGCCAATGTAACTGCAAGCGAATCCAAAAAAATTAGACTAAGCATGAATAAAGTATAATTTCAACATTCGTATTCATAAAGCCTGACCAGAAATATTAAAACCTGCTGCCAATTTCGCTACTGTTTATTTCGGTACCATTAGCATAATCCATACAAAAATTAGTTAAGAAATTTTCCGCAATATATTAAGCTAGGCTTTATCCATGATTTCCCTCGATTCCCCTTTTCATCTCTTTCCCCTTTTTCTTCCCCTCTGGACCCTAATTTCCCCTCAAAAGGGGAATTTCCCCTCATTGTGGAAACACTGTTTAGGACACTTAAAACCAATTTTAACAGAACTACAATGTTGTCGTTAAAAAAATAAAATTATGTAAATACGTAATTATAAACAATATATTTTATATTCAGTTTACAATATTATTGTTTGTATAAGTTTTAATATGATTATTTCAATAAATAAACGAAATTATTTTACCGTTTGTTTTTATTTCGATGTATTCATGATTTTACTGAGGTATACATTTTTCCATTACATAGCGCAGTATGGAACGGTTTATAGTCGGTTCGATTACGGCTTACCCTAAATCGACTAAAGTTTTTGGTTTTTCTTATGTTTCTTAATCTGGACATTAAAATAAAGTGTTTCAATGATAAAATTACTAAAATTAGACAAATATGGACGTAGTATTCTGGCGTTTCTCACATAGTTGTCAACTTTTTTCACATCCGAGGGGTCATAAAATTGGTTACAGTGGGTTATTCATATTATATAGAGATATTAAATTACGGACTTAGATATTTTAAAGGTATTTGTAATTTATACACATAAACTTATCTTCTTTAAATGATTATAATCGACTAAGTTTTTTGATCAATCGATTGAAGTAGTAATAGTGACACTGGATAACTCATCGACAGTCGACACCACTCTATTATTGACAATTATGAAAAGCAAGTTATTTTATTTTGATTTAGCGGGATAGTGTAGTAAAAAAAAAAAAATTTTATTTTTAACGAATACACCAATATGAATAAAATCTGTAGAATATGTTTGGAAGAAGGTGTTCTTTCTTCAGTATTTACCAAAAACTTCACCATTACATTATGTGATATGATAGAATATTGCTGTAATATAAAGGTGATAAACAGTTCTGGTGTATTTGTCTTTTAAGTTTTCTCTATTTTTTAAAACTTACGTAGTTTTTTATAGATAAGTAAAGATGATGGATTACCAGAACAAATGTGCGGTAACTGTATTTACAAATTGGGCATTGCATATCATTTCAAACAAACTTGCGAGAGTGCAGACATAAGGCTGCGACAATATCTAGGGTTGAGGATTCCTAGCAAGTGAGTGAAGCTATTTTCGGCATCTATATTTCCTTAGTGAAGTTCTAAAAATGTATAAGTCATATCTACTTTTTAGAACACTGAAGTAACTATTTGGTTAATGATGGAGAAAAGAATTTTAACAGTTTGAACGTTTTATACCATGGTAGAGCCATGCATGGGCTGGCTCGACCGGAGTGATACCACGGCCTCACAGAAAACCGGTGTGAAACAGCACTTTTGCTGTGTTTTACCGTGTGAGTGAGGATACCGGAGGCCCGTACCTTAATAACCCCTTCCCCAAAGCCCCCGCCTCTGGTGTTGCAGGTGTCCATATGCGGCGGTAATCGCTTACCAACTGGCGATACGTCAGCTCGCTTTCCCCAATTCTATATAAAAAAACATAATAAGTTTAGCTATTAATTCTGTTTGCAATTATGTGGTTACCTTACACATTACAAACCTTACAAACTGTACTATAAAACAATAGGGTAGATGACACCTTAGTCAAATTAGATACTTTTTATCATCTGTCAAAACAATAACTTAAAATGTACTAAATACAAACCTGTGACGTCACTGATTTAGACTACTTATTTGAGCAATATAAATCAATGTTTATTTGATTAAAATTTGTAATAGAAATGAAAAGCTGTATTAATTACATTTTCTGAAATGTTTTGTCCTATTCATTTTAATGAAGGAGACATAGGTATTTATTTATGATACAGTCATCTACCCTATTATGGACTAACTAACTTTTGCCCACGGCTCCGTCCGTGTGTATGTTGGTTATCATGGTAAAAAGTAGTCTATGTGCTTCCTCAAGAATCAAAGTATCTTCATGCCAAATTTAATGGATATTGGTCCAGCAGCTTAGCCATAAATAAAAAGAGTCACTTTCGAATTTATAATATTAAGTATGGATAAATTACTCAATTTTGTTTTACAGGTATAATGATGCTAGTGTTGCTACAGATCCAATAGTAAGTAGCTAATTCCAATTGATTCAATTTTATCACTTTAATCATAAGTTCTCCTTAATTTTTGCTTTTTTAGTCATCAACTGTCTTAACCCAGATAAGGCTGAAACTAAAATTTTCTGAAAATTTTGCAAAAAGTTACATTATTTAGTTTATTAGATCTTATGCAACATAAAAAAAATTATGAAAAAAAAATTAAGTGTAAGGCTTTCAGGGAAACAGCCGTCCTATATGTAGGACAGTAGGATAATAAGAGGAAATAAAAGACCATTTATGATAAAACAGAATGTAATCAAAAAGTGTAGTTTATTAGATAACTATTGATTATATTACCCATTGTTATATGTAATTTACTAGATTAACACTATTTATGAATGATATGTTTCAAAACACTTGACACACACTCCAACATCACATTTCTTGCAACGTGTCAAACATTTTTTGTGACATTGACGACAGTGTGTTTGCTTCGATTGAGGAATAACCAGATGATTAATTTGGTCTTTACGACTATCAGCATGTTCATGATGGGAGGGTCGGCTAGGCCCTCTTTTGGCATTTTTTCTGTTTGATTCAATCAAAGCAATTGCTACCCTTCTGCGAAAGCCAAGATGATCCAGTTTTCCATGATTTATTTTATATAACTGCCATGCATTATGTTCGGCAAGATCAATCATGTGTGTGAGCAACGGCATGTACCATTTCTTACCTCATATACCAATTCGGTAATGTGAAATATTTTCATCAGACCGATCCACTCCTCCCATATATTTGTTATAGATGGACACCATATGTGGTTCTTCTGTGACAATGTTTCTCTTTTCACTTTGTGAGAAGCGTTTGGCAGATTGTTTAGGACTTATTCCTACAGCATTAGAAGCAATACTGAATATATTATTGTCATGCCATTTAGCAATAATGAACGTGTTGTCATGTGTCGTTCTGTAATCGACAGCACCACGTTCCTTTTTTTTCAGTAACTTCGATGTAATCAGAGGACAACTAGATGTCCTGTTTTCTCGAACTGTCCCAGTGCAACGAAGGCCTTTCTTTGTTATCTCTTCCAGCAAGGGCGTCCCAGTAAAAAAATTATCAAAAACTACGTGGTAAGGAAGGTCGAAGCCACGTGAAATCAGCACATCGCAAAAAGTGAGAACAACGCTTGCACCCAGCCCCAATTCTTTATATATTGGATTGCACATAGTTGTAGCACCTTGGTATGGTTCCATCCATAAAACATACCCTAACCGTGTAGCACCAACCCAAGCTTTGAACCTGTACCTAATAGGTTTACCTTTTATGTGCTGTTTGCAGCCATGTCTACCATAGTAGGGGATCATGGCCTCATCTACACTGTAATGCTCTTCAAGAGGAGAAAACTCTAAGAACTTTTTATTTAGAAGTGTAACTAGGGGGCGTACTTTTGTGTATTTGTCTTGCAAATCCAGATTATCATTGACATGAAGGTGGCGAAAAATAAAGTCAAATCTATCCCTAGTCATAGCCGAGCTGATCAATTCATTCTTTGTATCAGGGGAGTTTTCCCAATACATTCTTCTACGGGGGAGCCATGAATAACCACTAACCAACAATATGCCGATGAAACATTTCATATCTTCAGTGGTTATGTCTCCAGGCAAATTCTTTTTGACAGCATATTTATTGCTCTCTGACACCAACAACGAAATAACATCTTCATCTAAGAAGTTTTCAAACCACTCAATTGGGCGCTTATCTTGGCAAGCGCCTTGAACATCTGGCCAATTCACGAGATTTTTTGCCAAGTCCCGTTTTCTCCATGCGTAGGTACGCCTACGTTTAGTTCGACCTGTAGAATCAGAAGGTTCTTCTTCTGTATCACTCACCATAATCTGCCCTTGAATCATTACTTCAGCCGGTTGAAGCAGAATGTTTCGTGGCAAATTATTCAAAGTTACATTATCTTCTTCACCCGAATCTTCGTCAGTGAGACAGTCAGGATCAACAGGAGGAGGTAGAATACACATCAGTCGTTCTCTATAATCTTCTTCATTATCAGAAACATTTTCTAAAGCATCTAAAATTTCATGCGCAGCTAACCGTCTGTAAAGAAAAAGTTGTATTATTGTACTAAAATCATGTATATTATCCTACTGTCCTATATATAGTACGCTAGTATTTGTAACAAGTTATACGTAATTTATTTATATTATTTTGCTAGAATATTTATTTAGTACAAAAGTTAAGGTTATCAACTAGATATTAACACAGAAAAAAACAACTCACGAGTAAAATATAACTTTTTATACATACCTGTCATTTGCCATGTCTGCAACGCACTTTTATTACACACTTATAAGGTAAAATATAAGGTAAAAACTGTTAAAATAACTGTCTTTTTATTTTTTCTAATAAAGCTGACACGTTTCTTACTGCAAATCATAAGACTAAATAATCTTAGATAAAGAGGGTATTCTGATATTTTTTTTTATTTCTACTGTCCTAAATATAGGACAGTAGGCTTATCTGGGTTAATGTATTAGAAATACAGGGAAATATTTTTAATGAAGGCTTTTTATGTGTATCATTTGTTTTAGGTGCCAACACATACTACAATAATAAGGAAGTGGTGAGTTACTGAACATGTATTAAAATGTTACTGTTTTTTTAAGTAAGTAGATTATGCCTGCGACGCCCGCTTGTATGTTGGTTATCGTGGTTAAGAGTAGACTACTTCCTCCCTCAAGAATCAAAGTATCTCCATGGCAAATTTCATTGAAATGGCTGCAGCAGCAATTCAGCTGTGAAGTGTGACAGACAGACATAAATTATAAAATTTCCATAGATTTTAAAATATGGCTAACAGTCTATGCATTAGTTACTTTAGAATTTATAAAATTTCTATGGATTTAAAAATATAGCTAACAGAATTAAGAAAAATAGAGCATTAAAAAAATAGAAATGCGTTTCTTTTTTTTTCAGGACCAATGAGGTCTTAAGAAATTCAGTTCCAAGAACAATGGGCAGGGTGCAGGACTTAATCAATTTGTCACTATTTTCTTATCACAAATGGACTACACCTATAGTTGTTTTGTTTCTCTGGTGTCCCTCCTATATGTGTTTAATAGTATATGATTAGCTGTAAATTGTCAATTTCAATCAAGCTAATCCAATACATGTTACCTTGTGAATTTTGCAGTAAATGTAAGTTAAATGAGCAGAAAAGGAACACAAATTACAAAAGAAAAGCAGAGGCAGAGAAGTTAAAGCGGGGCCCTAAACCAAAGCCTAAACAAATTCATGAATGTTATCAGTGTGATAAACAATTCAGGTGTCAAGCTCAACTGGAAATGCATGTGAGGTGAGTCTGTTATTTCCTGTAATGATATTATTATTTATTTAATATTATGTTGGAGGAGTATGTACTTTTTTACCCCTAAAGGTAGTATAATAATAATAAAAGTAGCCTAAGTTCACCTTACATCATCAGCCATGTGTAGTGAAAGTCCCGTCAAAATCAGGCCAGCCATTCCAGATATTAGCCGGAACAAATACACTAAGACAAAAATTTCAAATATGACTTTTTGCTGTAAGTACCTATTATATAATATACTTTCGTGTGCATTCAGTAAAAAGCTGTAATAAATAGACGGGGCCACACTGAACGATCCATCGCACTCAATACCTGCTACGCCCGATCCGTACGTTGTCGGTTTTTTGCCAGCCTCAAAGGTGCCTCAGTTGCCCGGCGCGCTCGGTGTAGACCGTTGTGTGTGGTTCACGCGATCCACCACATCATGGACGTCTCGCAAAGTCACCGTCTTTTTTTATTGGGATTTTTGACGTAACAACGTCTAATTAGTTGATGAACGCCGGCTGCATGGACGAAAAAGGTTGACTCATTGTCCAGTTACGCTCATTGTATGTCGTTGTATGAGAGAGAGATGCGGAAGCGCCGCATATATCGCTCATCATTTCATCAGTGTTCTGTTATGAGTTTATGACGTTGACACGTTAAACTATCATCCGTAAACCGACTTTACAGACAACCATTTTTTTGCGCAAACATTTAAGCAAGATAAAGGTTGTTGCTGCCACGGCAATTCGACGCCGGCGCTGTACCTGTGACTCCATCTAAATCAAGAGTTCGACTGAATCACGGATCGCTTGGAGTGTAGTTCAGGATCGCAGTTTCCACAAACGGGATCGGCCTAGTACTTACGATCCACCCTCCATGCATCACGATCTTGGATCGCCGATTAATTTTGGATCATCCGTTGTGGACCAGCCAATAGTTAATTTGAAATTACAATCAGTCACTTCAATTTTATTTATTTGCATAGATACGTCGCGTTGTAAATCAACATAAAGGGTCACCTATAGGAAACTAATGCTGCTCTTAATCGTGGACATAATAATATGTAGCGAAGAAGTACCTACTAGCCCAACCGTATGTTAATAGATGTGTCTTGAATTAGGTCCTTATTTTTAAATGTCTTTATTTTTCTAGAACCCACACTGGTGATAAGCCATATGAGTGTATTTATTGTCCAAGACGTTTTACACAGAAGCATAATCTTACAATACATGTCCGCATACACACAGGGGAAAAACCATTTCAATGTGAAGTATGCAGGTAAAGTATACTTGTCTTCATTCATCAGCACCATCAGCCTATTGCAGTTCAGTCCTGGACCTCTCCTATTGCACGCCACTCTGATCGCTTTTGGGCTTCTTGCATCCAGCATTACCGTGGGAGAACTACGCTTCGGCGTGAATGGGCCGGCTCGACCGGAGTGATACCACGGCCTCACAGAAAACCGGTATGAAATAGTGCTTGCGCTGTGTTTCACCGAGTGAGTGAGGATACCGGAGGCCCATACCCCAATCCACCTACTCGTACCTCCCCCCATCCCCAAAAGGCCGGCAAGACACTTGTGACGCTTCTGCTGTTGCAGGTGTCCATGGGCGGCGATAATCGCTTACCATCAGGCAATACGTCTGCTCGTTTGCCCGCCTATTCCATAAAAAAAAGCTCCTGCCAGCTTGTCCTACATACTCAAAGTTGTAGTACTTGATAATCATTTGAATCATGACTGATTTCAGTAAAAGATTCTCAGCTCAAGGAAATCTTCATGCACATCTCAAAATACACACAGGACAGAGGGATCATGTGAGTAACTTATTATATAAGAGCATTTGGACCTACTTATGAAACAAGGAACCAATCAGCACATGACAAAATCGAGATAATTATCCTTATAGGTCCTTATCTTGATTTTAACATGTGTGTTGTTGTAGGACCATTTATTTTTGGGTTTAGTTAAAATAATGAAAACTACCTCCCACTCATTCATTAGTCTTATAAAATATGTCTTATTTTAGGTGTGTACTCTATGCAACAAGTCATTTATAACTTCTAGTGAGCTTACTCGGCATATGAGCAAACACAGAGGCATCAAAAACTTTAAGTGTGATTTATGTGGTGCAGCCTACATTCATGCTAGAGACTTAGTGAGTATTGTTTTAATATATTCCACTAATAGTGAATAAGCTAAAATAGTTTTATAGGTTAACAAATTGCAAAGGAAATGACAATAATGACAATATTGGTGTAATTTAATGCCAATAATACAAAATCTAAGTTTATTTGACTGCGTTGGTAGTGTACGCGACTGCCGTGCTCGAGGTCCTGGGTTTGATTCCTGGGTCTGACCAAATAATAAAACACTTTATTGACACAAATATGACATATTAAGTATGTACTGATACAGAAATGTTGGTATGATCTGCAAATAAGTAAGCAGATTTATTACAATTATTTACCCCCCCACCCCCCTTGTCAGCAAAAGTAAGCAAAGCTCCAACTCCTCCCCCCCATGCTTACGTAAACATTACTAAATAATTTAAGGTTGGGACATCTAACACAACGCCATCTACTCCCAAACTAATCAGAGCTTGTATTATGAGTACTTAGGGTTCACTTTTTTTACAAGAAATAAAGTATATTTAGTTCTGAAAAGAATATTAAACAGTATTTTAGGAAAATGAACAGTATTTTACATAATGTTAACTAATTTCTTGGGCACGCCGTTATTGCGGCGGTAAGACCCGTTATGGAGGATTGGCTCAAGAGGCATCAAGGGACCCTCATACCGGCTGACACAGGTAATCACTGGGAAAGGATGCCTTGGAGAGCACATGTGCCTGATCCGCAAGGAGCCAACGTCTGAGTACCACCACTGCGATAGCCAGACCGTGGACACGGCACTCCACATGCTGGCAGAATGTCCAGCGTGGAGCGAGCCAAGGCGTGATCTCGTGGCGGCCATCGGAGGGGGGGTTCTCTGATTCGCTTACATGATTGCGGCCATGTGGCGGCGCGAGAGCGCGTGGAATTCTGCCGTCTCTTTCTGCGAGCAAGTTATGCTTGCGAAGAAGATGGCGGAGCGGCACCGGAAGAGGTTTAAAACTCTTCCTTTCCGCCAGTCCCGGGAACGGGCCAAGTACCGCCGCAGACGACTCGGGCGCCGGAGATCGTAAAACGATCTCCGTCCTCCATAAGCGCAATCCTGGAGTGGTGATGCCACCAGTCACCCTAGCAGAAGCAGGCCGGGGTGGTGGCGCGAGTTCTACCTAGTGCTCGCGCCCTTTCCTAAATAGAAAAGGAGCATCAAGGTTCCTACACAGGAGGGGGTTTGTAGACGGCCCCCTCTCTCCCCCTCGCATGAGCAGTACATCGGTACGTCGGGGTTCCACCACCAGGGGTGCACCTGGTTCCCCGGCTTCTAGTACCCGAGACGGTGTGCGGTTTTTAGTTGGTTCGAGTCCGACATAGCCACCAGTTTGTGGTATCCGAGGGGATTTCCGCACAAAAAAGGCTAACTGATTTCTGCACATTTTGTACTTTCGTAGTTGTATGACATTTTTTTAAACTTGCTATAGTTTTTTGGTATAACTTGTATTTGTCTATTTGAAATGACATCTTTATATGAAACAATTCAACTTTGGTGAAAGAGGATCAACATACCTATTGTAAGCAAAGCAAATTAATGTTTGTGATACAGACAAAACATTAATTTGCTTTGCTCACATTTTACGTGCGTCAAATTGACAGTCTTAACAAAACAATTGATTAACGAAAAAAAATAGTTATATGAATAGCACGCGGTAATTTCCCTATTCGGTTCTAAGCGAGTAAGCATCATTCGTGGGAATGTGTAAAAAAGTAAATAAATACTGCTGACGTAATCACCATCTAGACCCCCCCATGTCATCAAATATAAGCAAAGCCAAGACCCCCCGCCCCCCTATAGTGTTTACGTAATACTTGAACGGCCCCTTTGTATATGTATATATATTTACAAAAAGTAAAAACTAAAACCCAACTACGACAAAAAACGACGCTGAAAAGTATGAAACAAGTTTGAAAAGCCGTAGTCACACGTTGTTAAAGTGTTATGGTGCGTTTCTATGTAACGTGTGACTACGGCTTTTCAAACTTGTTTCATACTTTTTCAGCCTCGTTTTTTGTCGTAGTTGGGTTTAAGTTTTTACTTTTTTTTATTTAAAATGTTTTGGTGCATTATTAATACATACTATATATATATTTGAAATGTACACGTAACGCCCTTTCCAATAATACCAAACACGGCATATTTATCTCAAATTTATTTTTTAATTCGTTACTTTATGTCGGCTAGAGGGCGCCACATTAGATTCAGCGACACGTCATATAGCCTATAACCAGCAGACGATCAAGACGCTTCTAACCACGAAGCAAATACAAAGAGGAGATGCCCTAATGAAATTTTTGTATGAAACAATGCGTGACAATTTGCGGGGGTGAGGGGGGGTTACTTTGCCCTTTGCCATCTACCAATCAATAGCAAAACTACTTGCATCGTTACATGTTGATGTTGCTATGTAGTTTAGCTATTTGACACTAAGCGTACGATGTAAGGGACATACAGGGACGTACTCAGAATTTTCTTATCAGGTAGTTATTTTTTTAAAGTCAATTTTGTAAATCATTTTGATGCATGTATCGCAAAAATATTATTAGTAAGAAACATCGTACATAACATCTATACTAATATATTCTATACTAATATATGAAGCGTAAGAGTTTGTTCGTTTGAACGCGCTAATCTCAGGAACTACTGGTCCGATTTGAAAAAAAAATGAAAAAAAAATTTTTTTTTCAAAATAAGAATGTTTCAGTGTTAGATAGCCCATTTATCGAGGAAGGCTATAGGCTATATATCATCACGCTTAGACCAATAGGAGTGGAGCACCAATGAAGAATGTTGCGAAAACGAGGGAAAATTATTACGCTACGGGAAATAGGAGACGTAAACGAAGTTGCGTGGGTCAGCTAGTATAGTATAAAAGTGAAAGTTTGTGTGTTCTTTATATCTTCCCCGTAACCTTGGTGATGTATTTGATTTATTACTTATTTAAATATGTCACCGTAAGATTATAAAAACCGTTAGATTATAATCTACCTAGCGAGATTGCCAACTATCGATGTGATATACTACTTACGCGCGTCGAATTGTCAACTTTCCCTGATTGTTCGGTTTTATAGTAGGCCGATCAATGCCCATAGAGATAGTTTAGGTTATTACTTCTTTGATTAATCACAAATTATTTTTTCTGCCACAGCAACTTTATATAACTAATCCTAAAGCTGTGAGGTATTTTCAACATGAAATCAATTTACAATCACAGAAATACTTTACATTTGGCATCAAAGACAAATTAACAAACAAATATGGCGGCGCGGGGACATATGCTGTTCAACCAATCAGCGCGCGACTTGCGATTCGTAGATACCATTTTACAATCTCGCGAGATAGATTACAATCAAACGGTTTTGACAATCTGACGGTAACATTTATATATTAAAGAGAGAGAACAAAAACAAAGAAATATAGTACAACAACAAACACATACAATAAAGAGAACAATAACGTACAAGTAGGAGTATAATACAAAAAAAAAGGTTTCTACAAATTAGTTTTTCATTTATTATATTTTCAAATTCTTCAGTTTTCGTTTGATTAATTTCGTTGTGGGTTCCGAGAAAGTTTAATTTTCCTGGGATTCCTGGGATAGAATTTTAGTTAGTTAGAAAACCTATCAAATAATCAGTAAAATTTGTTTCATTTTCAAGTACTTTAAATTCTAGATTAATATAGATATAATTTGAATATAGATAAAAAAAAATTCTAATTACGGCCCTGTCTCTTTGTTCTGTTGATGTTTGTTTTCCTAGTTGACGATAGACGTCAGTGTTCACAAAATGATTACAAAAAATACAAAAAATAATACTTTTTCGATTAAAAATTCTTTAGGCAAGAATGCAGAACATATTTTAATATTTTTTTATGATTTACTTTATAAATACTCAGCTCTACGAACCTTTGTATTTTTATTTCCCATCACACAAAGTTTTTCCATCTAGTGGCGAATAGATTTAACTATATTTCAACAACACAGTGAGAGATTTTTCTAGAACTATTTTAAGAAATTATGTATAAATTTACTTACAAATGAAATATTATGCCATTCATGGCAACAGAACGTCTATCCAAGTTATTTGTACAAGATAAAACACAACACTTCATCTTTTATAAGGAATAATCCGGGAATATTCAAGGATTGCGATTTTTCGATAAAGTTCTAGAACATTGACGTTGACTGTCTAATTTGTAAGTCGCGATAACTGCGATGACGTCGGGACCTGTATTTTGTCACGGGACCTATGCGCTTATGCCATCTCCTCTTTGTATTTGCTTCGTGCTTCTAACGATACCTCATTTGTCCAGTTCTAATAAGTAGTTAAGGAGCTAAGAGGAAACAAATGAACATACATACATACATAGCCTGTCAAAATCATAACCCTCCTTTGGCTTTGCCGTAGTCGGGTAAAAAAAATGTAGCATATATGTATATGTTTCCGTTGTCTAGTACCCATAGCACACGTTTTGCTTAGTTTGTGACTAGATGGCCGTGAACCGCGATTAACGCAGCGGGGCGAAGTTAGTCTGTAAAAAGTTACTCCTTATATCATCAGCTATCTGCCAACTTCTCGTCAAAGTCCAGCCGGTCCAGAGATTAGCGGGAACATGTAGACAGACAATTTATTTATTTTTGATGAAGTACATAATTCCATATGCTTCCATTCCAATAGTGAAAAACTGTTAATTTGAAATTACAGATACTTTATTTTTATTTATTTGTATAAATATGAACTCGACAACTATTTCTTAAGTTGTCTTGCACTACAATTTTATTCTTGACCCAAATTTATTTAGGGTTGACACAATGAGTTTTCTTGTCTAATTTTCCTCTATCATTCGTCATTTTAATTCTTATGCCACTCTTCTTTCCATATCTTTTACGCAGTCTATCCATCTTTTCTTTGCATTAAATTCAATTTCCATGCATTTAACTTTGATTACTACTTTTTGATGATCTCTATTTTTCATCTATTAACACTAGGTGTCTCTTATGCATAATTCTTATGAATGAAAGACACCTTAAGTTCAGAATTTTGTATCTCTCCTTCGAGTACACTTTAAATGAATATATTTACAATAACATATTATTAATAAATTAATGTAACATTAACTCGATATTGGTTTTATTTCAGAAACTGCACAAATTAAAAAAACATCAACTAGTTCCTCAAAATCCCAAAATGCAAAATGAGGGTTATAACAACAGCAATAATATAGACATAATCGGTATAGATGTGGGGAAAGATCCCCCTATTCCCATGAAAGATGTTAACCATCTCATTCCTCACCTAATTAATGAAAAACCGGAACCAAATCTGCCAGCTATACCTGAAAATAATCAATCATTGATGTCTTACGAGCATAAAAGTGTTAAAGATGTTTTCCACCAATATCCTGGTAAAGTGTTTGATGCTCATAGTTGTGCTATATGTGGAGAAGAATTTGATTATGTGACTGCCTTAGCACAACACTATCTACACAGACATAAAGACCATGATACTACACAGAGTAAAAGTTATGGGTTACCATAATAAAACAAGGTTGATAATAATAACCGTCATCTATTTAACATCTTACAAAAAAGATATTTACCCACAATTTGGTTGTATGTGAATCAAAAAAATTCAAGTTTATTGATCATATTGAGATAACATTTATCTGTAATACTACATCTGTAATAAATTAATTAAACTAGCAAAAGCTTGTTATTCACTTTTCTAATTACAGAGTAAAGTTATTGCATGCCCACTCAGCGGACCGGGATCCATGGTTCCAGGATGTCACCTATCTTCTTCCGTTCTGGAAAATATATTGTATTTATATTTATCAGGTAGACGATGTCCATTGTATAGTCTGCTTGTGTCTTAAGATATCTCAGAGGCACACTATTAAAAAGATATGCAAACACTAAGGTATACCACTGTCTCTCCTATACATTTTGATCCATCCTAAGGTTGCCTGGAAGAGATTGCTTTAGGCAATAAGGCCGCCCTTTGTACACTCCGTCTCACATTTTATGTACTCTCTTCTAACTCTGTAATATTATGGTGTGCAAATAAAGAGTTTTCTATCTATCTAAAGTATTAATATTTACACATACACTTTGAATTACTTTTTCAGTAATAAATTTATTATGTACAGAATAGTATGATAAAAAATACTAACCAGGTTCAGGAAAATCCTCAGGATGCAATTGGACGTAATGCCTAAGTACTGCATCCTTTTCAGCTAAATAATCATCTCGTGCATTTTGTACATACTTGAAAATGGCAGTACAACCACCAACACTAAGAACAAATTTTTGAATACCTGAAATAGTAAATAAATATTTCTGTTTAATTTATAATGTTCAAGTTAACTTCTAATTGGGTTGAGACAGCTAGGTATGTTGGTTGTGTATATTTCTCTTATTGTATCATTATCTGAATTAATGACTAGTTAGTCAAAACTATACATAAAAGAGGAGCACTTTGACAGTACATACAATATCACTTAATAGGTTTTGCCATTTTTGTTATATAACTGTAGCTCACCACTGAACACAGGACGTCTTGTTTGGAAATTGATAAATGCTGCAACCCCAGTTCCTAAGGTAACACCTAAAACCTCGGGCCAGTATTTATTTAGCGCTGGCTTTTTCCTATCTGCATCTCCTAAATTGAGAAGTTCGACCGCCGATAATTGAGAAGACATTTTTGTCCAATGTGAAATCTCGCAAAATAAATATTTCGTCCCTTTCTTGACGTTTGTGTTAAGAGCACACTTGACAGCTGTCAATAGTGTATGCTTGTTGAAAAAATATCGATATTAGTTTTACAATGTATCGATATTAAATATCGCTCAAAAATGAGCGATATATCGATGTATCGATATAACATTCCAAGTATCGAAGAGATATAAAAATCGATATTTTTCTAGATCAACTATTTTTTTTAGGTCTTTACCTATGAAATTGCCGTTCTTCAGTACTGGTCATTTCAAATAAAAAAAAGTTTGTAAATGGCTCTGTATTCTAAATTCAAATTAATTTTGTTTTAAAACCATGACATTCTATTTACAAACTCAGTCTTGTTTTTTGATTAGCGTTGTATTTTCATTACATTTGAACATTTTTCGTCATAATGGATACTTTAAAAATTCGAGTAATTATGGAATATGAGTTCCGTCGTGGCACCAACGCGACACAAACGGCACGTAACATCAAAAACGTTTACGGAGAGAACTGAACAAACGAACGCACAACCCGTTATTGGTTTTCCCGGTTCCGTTCTGGAAATTTCGACTTGAAAAATGAAGCTCGTGGTCGTCCGGAGACTTTGGTTAACAATAATGAATTAAAGGCGATTGTGGAAGCTGACGAAACTCAATCTACAGCTGAGCTAGCAGCAGCTTTTAATGTAAGCATCAAAACAATATTGATCCATTTGCGACAAATTGGCAAGGTAGAAAAGCTTGATAGATGGGTGCCCCACGACCTTTACGATCGCCAGCGCAACGTACGCGTCGAGACCTGCCTTGCGCTGCTCAACAGGCAAAGAAATGAAGGAATTTTGAAACGAATTGTTACGTGTGACGAAAAATGGATTCTGTTCGACAGTCGAAAGCGCTCAGCAAGTTGGTTAGACCCTGGTTCAGCACCAAAGCAATGCCCTAAATCAAAAATGACACCTAAAAAGGTGGTGGTCACTGTTTGGTGGTCTAGTGCGGATGTGATTCACCACAGCTTTTTACAAAACGGCATGAGCATTAATGCAGATGTGTACTGTGAAGAACTGGAGAGAATGATGGAGAAGCTTGCACCAGCAACCAGCTTTGGTCAATCGGTCGTCCCCACTGCTCCTTCACGACAACGCGCGATCTCATACTGCGCAACAGACAGTCTCCAAGCTGCAAGAGCTGGAGTTGGAAGCTCTCCCTCATCCGCTATACTCACCAGACCTTGCACCTACCGACTATTACTTTTTCCAAAACTTAGACAACTTTTTAGTGGGTAAAAAATTCAATTCCCGAGAGCCAGTACAAAATGCCTTTGAAGAGTTTGTTGCCTCCCGTGAAGCTGATTTTTACAAGAAGGGGATTTTTACAATAAACTGCCAATGCGTTGGCAAAGATGCGTCGATTGCATGGGTGATTACTTCGAATAACAGAAATAAAAAAGTTTGAAAAAATAAGTACTTTCACTTATTGCATACAAAACGGCAATTTCATAGGTAAAGACCTATTATTTGTAATTGAACTAGCGACCCGCCCCGGCTTCGCACGGGTGGATTTCAGATGCCCCCGCCGACGACACGATTCGTGCATTTTAAATCTGTAATATCTTCGAAAATATTCATTTAAATTAGATACTGTAAAGGGCCATTTTGATCTATATTAAATGCACAATTTATTTAATTTACTTAATTGTATAAGGATTCATTCTGTATTGCTTAAAATCACTTCGTAAATAAGTCATTATTTCTCGTAAAAATAAAGGAATAAAAAATGGTTGTTGTGGGTTATCCCTAAGAGATAGACATATACCGTCGCGGACTTTTTTGTAGTACTTTTTAAGGTGTACAATACTGTAGTACATTATTTTGATCTATCTCGTAGGGTGCAACCAGCGTTTGCAATGTAAGCGCAAAAAATGTGTTTTTTGCTACATCACATTAGAAACCTCGAAAATGAACAGTGTTTCCATACTATATTATGCATTTATTATACATAAAAACCTTCCTCTTGAATCACTCTATCTATTAAAGAAACCCGCATCAAAATCCGTTGCGTAGTTTTAAAGATTTAAGCAAACAAAGGGACATAGGGACAGAGAAAGCGACTTTGTTTTATACTATGTAGTGATGTAGTGATAGTTAGATTTGGAGCGGTCCTCTACGCGATCTCGATTAAGTCTTCTTTTTCAGTGCTCTTTCATTTGATACAACATTAGGATACATTCACAGCCATTCTGTTTTCCATACCTACTTTTAGCCCCAAACGGCTCAATGATTTTTTAAATATTTTTCATTTATTTTTATTATTAATTTTGTAAAGCGCAAGTGATGCTATTTCATTTGCGACCCTACTTGGGTAAATTTGCTGACATTCAGATTTCCTTCCTCATTTTCTCCCCACCACATATATTTGCAGATATTGGGTATTTTCCCCACTTTTACCCCCAGAGTTTTTTCAGGGCTCAACCGGTTTTCATTGAACATATTATTTTGTAATGTGCACGTGATGCGCTTTCATTTGAGACCCCACTCGATTATATTTGCAGACCTTCGGTTATTCTTCCCCACTTTCACCCCCCACAACTTTTAAACGACTCAACCGATTTTCATCAAACATGTCTAAAAACACTCACCCGTAACTCACCTTTCATAAAAAAAAAACTAAATTGAAATCGCTTTATCCGTTCGCGAGCAACGGAGCCACAGACAGACAGATACGTCAAACTTATAACACCCCTCTTTTTGCGTCGGGGGTTAAAGTATTTTTTGTTTTTGGTTGACTCGATTTGCTGATTTTTAATTTGGTTTGTAAGTTGGCAATTCTCTGTCAAATCATACCGATAAATAGATATTTTTTTCATAAAAATATCAATATCGATATAGTGGCAGAATAGGCTGTGACTCCTGATGTCTCTACCTATCTATTTTTGACCCCCGACCAAAAAGAGGGGTGTTATAAGTTTCACGTGTCTGTCTGTCTGTGGCTCCCGAACGGATAAAGCGATTTCAATTTAGTTTTTTTTTGTATGAAAGGTGAGTTACGTGCGAGTGTTCTTAGACATGTTTCATGAAAATCGGTTGAGCCGTTTAAAAGTGGGGAAATAGGGTGAAAGTCAGAAGAGTAACCAAATGTCTGCAAAAATATCATCGAGTGGGGTCTCAAATGAAAGCGCATAACGTGTTTTTTACGTTTTAAAGGGAACTCAGGTTATTATGTCGGGGTTTTTTTAAATTTTGAGAATTTAAAGAGCTTACTGAACAATGTACTCTGTGGCTTACTGTACTGTATTCATGCAAGCAATTGATTTGATTAATATACTTCTTCTTTCTCCTTTAAATTGTTTATATTTTATTTGATCCTCTTCTAAAATTTATTTTACTCAATATTTATTTTTAAAACCGACAAAAGCAGATTACATAAAATCGAAATATGGGCAGCCTCATATAAAATAAAAACAGTTCACTAGTTGAACCAAAATAGTTTTCACTCCCTTTTTTTCAATTCAACAAAATAGTAAATTAAAACGTAACTTCCGCATGTGGGAAGATTTAATAACGAATAAATAAGAAAATTTCAAAACTAGTTACTTTGCAAGCCTTGCAGTTTTGACATTTTTGTCACGTCAATCGCCGTTATTTGGAATTTCGACATTTTAACAACACTACGGACATAACCTCACTTCGTATCGTAATGTGCCGTTAGTACGGATTCTGCTGGTTTTATTTGTTTAGTGTTTACGACGTAACTTATTTAACACACAGAACAGAAGCTTCGAGCAGTTCAAACAACATAAAGATGGTATGTATTAATTGATTATTGTTAATTATCGTTTGCCACAGATTTGCTAATGTTTGTTGAAGAAATAAACTAAGGCACGATGGAATAAAAGATATAGCATGTGAATTAACATGCATTGTTACATTCAAATACATTTATACTTATAGCAAATATAAATCTACATTGTTGTTTAAATTCCGAGCTAGTTACATTGTTAAAACTGATCATAATAATATACCTTTAATAGTTTTATGTTTTGATCAAACTCCTCTGCAAGTTCTTTTCTTTGCCTTCAGTCTCAATCAATAATTTCAGTAGTTGAAAGCAGTGGTTTTGTGGAAGTGTAGTTACTAGGATTACTATATTTAGAAATATTGAAAGAAGTTTACTACACAAAAAATTGGTTCAGAATAATCTCCTTGCTTTGTGTCTTGATCATATATGAAGTATTTATCACACAAAAACATATAATATGTATGCTATGTGTAATGCACAGTCACTATCTCATTAACTGCCATAGATTGTAATATTATATGTGAATATAATTTTATTAGTTTCTGTGCTGAGTATATTAAATATTAATGTTTATTTTTTAGGGGAAACAACGTAAAACAAGAAAAATAGTTGAGCGAAAATTTGCCAAAATGAAGAAATTGATTAGTCTAAGCGACAGCAGGATTAAGCCCACAGATAGAGTTGAGCCAAAAAAGAAAAAGATTGATCCACACGAGCTGAAAATAAGAGAGGCTCCACAAGCTAGCTCAGCATTATTCTTCCAATACAACACCCAGTTGGGTCCTCCTTACCACATATTAGTAGATACAAATTTTATCAACTTCTCAATAAAGAACAAATTGGATATAGTGCAAAGTATGATGGACTGTTTGTATGCTAAATGCATTCCTTATATAACTGATTGTGTATTAGCTGAATTGGAAAAACTGGGACGAAAATATCGAGTAGCATTAAGGATAATAAAAGATCCACGTTTTGAAAGAATAACTTGTCTTCATAAAGGCACCTATGCCGATGACTGCTTAGTTCAAAGAGTTACACAACACAAAAGTTATATAGTTGCCACAAATGATAAAGATTTAAAAAGAAGAATAAGGAAGATACCTGGGGTCCCAATCATGTATGTGGCTGAACATAAGTACACTATAGAAAGAATGCCTGATGCATATGGGGCTCCAAAAGGCGCTATTTAGTAGTATATAGTAATAACATGCATTGTTTTAAGTGATAAGTTGTAATATATTGATCTACTGGTCGACTGAATGTATACAATATATTTAAGAGATAATATTTTTTTTTATTTCTGGGGCATGGGCATTGGTGTAATGTCATGTAAAGGTGCTTTTCTTTCAGTCGATGCTTGAAAATAGGACAGGAGCATTCAAGTGTGTACTAATATAGATACATAAATATGCCTTGTTGGTCTCGCTGTTTGCGTGTGCTGATCATGAGGTCTTGGGTTCGATTCCCGAGTCGGGCCAAATGTTTGTATGATCTACAAATATTTGTTTCTTGTATTTACAAAAAAAGTATATATGTACTGTATCAGTTATCTAGTACCCATAACACAAGCTCTGCTTAGCTTGGGACTAGATGGCGTTGTGTGTTAGATGTCCAAAATACTTATAAAAAAAAAAGCAGTGTAGCATGGTGCGGGTGACAGTTGGTTTTATTTGAAGACTAGAAAATTCTGGTTGGTTTACTACGGTTATTAATGATTTAATATTAGGTACAGCTGATATACTAAGTCATAATTTGTAAATCGCAGCTACTTTCAAGAGTGAAACGAAATGTTACTGAAACTGTCACCCGCACCATGCTACAGCACAAAGAGTATAGTAACATATATTTCTACACTAACTGACCCACGCAATCTCGTCTGCGTCTCCTATTGCCCGTAGCGTGATGTTATAACAGCGGGAATAAATTTGTTTACCATTTAAAAGGTTATAGTCGGCCAACCTTAAAAGATACCTTGATCTTTCAACAATTCGATCAAACATTGTTTTTGTGTAACTTTAACATTTTAAGCAGCGCGCACAATGAAAGCTCTCAAATGGAATAATTTCCCCTATTTTAAAAATATTTTTGGTTGATACTCCTCTCCTTTTGGTCGTAGCGTGCTGCGTGATGACGTATAGCCATCCTCGATAGCTGGGTTATCTATCACTGAAATTATTTTATAAATCGGGCCATTATTAGTGCGTTCAACCAAACAACTCTTCAGCTTTATAATACTACTAACTGACCCACGCAACGTCGTTTACGTCTCCCGTAGCGTAAAAAAATCCCCCGTTTTTGTAACATTCTTCATTGGTGCTCCGCTCCTACTGGTCGTAGCGTGATGATATATAGCCTATAGCCTTCCTCGATAAATGTAATATCCAACACTAAAAGATTTTTTCTAATCGGACCAGCGGTTCCTAAGATTAGCGCGTTCAAACAAACAAACTCTGCAGCTTTATAATATTAGTATAGATAAGTATGGATTAATGGTAAGTCATTATCACCATCTCGGTCGAAGGATGTCCACTGCTGGACATAGGCCTCCCCCAAAACTCTCCATAACAACAGACTTATAAGATTAATAAATTTGAACTCATTAGAAGCGTAAAAGTGTTATATTTATCAACTTAAAGTAGTTAACATTTTAGTCATATCACCTAAATAGCCTAACAAACAGTCACTATGTTCAACACTTGTTCAAATTTATTGATTGATTACGATATAATACTAAATGGTGTTATTCAAAGCACTTGGAGATCCCACTACGTCGATGATTTCACCCACTGGCTTGGATTCGCCGTCAGCCACCGAATTGCAAATAGACGGTGGTATAGTAAGTGTCTGAAACAAAAAACAGAAATAAAGTAAAAAAAAAAATCTGGCCAAGTGTATTTCGAGCCACGCCCTTATAGGCTTTTGTTATAAGGGCGTTTCGTTATCTCATCTTATTAAATTCAATTGCTGTTCGTTTGTGTCGCTAAAACTCGAGAACGGCTGAACGGTTTGGCTGATTTTGGTTTTGAAATGTTCGTCGTAGTCCAGGGAAGTTTTAAACGGTAAAAAAAATAACTTGAAAATGCAAATGTCACGTATACGAAGTAGCGGGCATAGCTAGTATTACATATAAATATTTCACATTATCGGTTTCGGCGCCCTAAAATGTAAAATATGTTGGTCGACTATTACTACGATTACCCGTAAACTAGGAAAAGTCCGTGAGTTTGTATGTTTGGGGAAGCTTCCGGAACTACTGATCAGATTTCGTATTCTTTCACTTTTAGAAAGATATAGACTACTTTTTATTCATCATCATCAGCCTATCGCAGTCCACTGCTAGACATAGGCCTCTCCAATTGCGCGCCACTAGGTTCATCGCGCGCCACTCGCATCCAGCTCCTGCCAGCCGTCTTGCGCAGATCATCACTCCTCCTGGCCTGTGGACGTCCTACACTACGTTTGCCGAGACGCGGTCTCCACTCAAGAACCCGTTTACCCCAACGGTAATCAGTTCTGAGGCTAATATAGCCAGCCCACTGCCACTTCAGCTTGCTAATCCTTTGGGCTATGTCGATGACCTTGGTTCTCTGCCGGATTACCTCATTCCTGATTCGGCCCTCAGAGAAACGCCGAGCAGAGCCCTCTCCATAGCACGCTGAGCGACTTTGAACCGTAAGTGCCGTAAGTGTCCACGATTCGGCTCCGTATGTCATGACGGGTAGGACGCACTGATTCAAGACTTTCGACTTAAATCATTGTGGGATCGACGATGAAAAGACCCGACGAAGTTTCCCAAACGCTGCCCAACCCAGCCGAATTCTCCTGTTCACCTCGTCCTCGAAGTTGTTTCTATCTAACTGCAAAGTCTGCCCGAGATAAACATATTTTTGAACAACTTACTTTTTATTATGTTAAATATATTATATTTTCAATAATTAACTGCAATAAATATAAATGAAGTTGGCAAAAATTCTATAGTAAATATGGCAAGAGCTGCCTGAACATTCTCTACCTAAGCACTTAGGGTCCGCTCCCACAGACCGCCTCTGAGGGGAGAGCAGACTTTTATCACATTGGAAACAGAGGTTTGAGTATTGTAGTAAGGTTTATTTTTGCGTGTGCACTTCTTTTGTCATCAAGAAAGCTTGAACGCACTTAGTGTGAAATAATAAGAGGAGCCGACTGGCTCCGATTGCGAGCACTTTCTCGCTCGCGCAGCTGATCGGCTCTGATTGATCGGATCGGATCCGAGATCGGAGTAGAGAGAGACTACGTTTGGGTAGTGTCTGTCTCTCTCACGCAAGCTTCTGATTGGTTGGTGTAAATCCCGCCAAATCAGTCGTGCAAATTGGTATGTGCGTCCACCAATCAGAAGCTTGCGTGAGAGAGACAGACACTACCCAATCTCAGTCTCTCTCTCTACTCCGATCACGCTTTCCGCCAGTTCGGCTGCCCTTCCAGGTATTTATATTATATGCTCTAAGCGTAACTATTGGGTGATGCTGCCACTTCACTTTAAAAACTTTTAAATAAACCTGTGTACCTACTTTACAAGGTTATCAGCTTGTAACGTACACAGTGTGGTGCAGGAATCGGAAAACCCATATAATATTTTCTAAATTTAACCCCAAAGTTCAGGAAATAATTTCTATGTTATGCAAGAAGAATAATTATTATGTTAACCTTTCCAGGATTGAGTGCTTCGTATTGATGTCTGAGTGCTTGAAGCTCGAATTCACATGATGCCAAAGCATTCTTCAAGTCTAGGGCCAGGGCGAGATCGGAACGTAGCTCGTTGAAGTGTTTACAGATAGCCTCAGTTGGGGTTGGAGCAATATCTGAAAAAATATTTGAACCTATTTATTTTCATATCACTGATGTCAAAGCGTCTTGGCCAATTAACTCCAAGGTTGGTTTAGTGGTTTAAGAAGTCGCCACGCTGCTTTCTGCTGCGCTAAGTGTTGTGGGTTCAAACCCCACATGGGAAAACACTTTGTTTCACAAAATTGTTGTTCTGAGTCTGGGTGTCATTTGTTTTCGTTTCATGTATGTAATGTCTCCGACACATTATATATTTCTAATGTGGAAGTTGCCTTGTTGTCTGACAATGACAAGATTGTTAGTTGTCTGAGGCTGTGCATATTCCATCACTAAGTAATGAGTATCAAATGTTTTAGTTAGTTTAATTTTGTCATAGCAACTCACATAGACCTCATTTTTATTTATACAATTCAAATTCGGCAAATAACTAACAAAAGCTACAAAGGAAATAATAATCAACTAACCTATATTCATAAGTCTCAGCTCTTGTTCAATAGCTTTAGTCTTCCTCTGTCCAACTCCAGGAGGCAGCTTCATGCGTTGAGAACGCAACCAAACGCCTGTGCCACGTGCTTCGGGGAATTTAATACCAGACCATTCTACAGTCTGGAACAATAATATTGAATAAACAACACATCAAGACAGGCACATAGAAAAAAAAAACGTGTGGCACTCGGAGATTGCCGCGGTAAAGCTATTGCATAGCATTTTTTATCAACTTATGCAATTATATTTATTATTTTTTTATTTATGCAGTTTTTTTTTCTTTGAACATGTATACTTACGGGGCACATATGCGGTTAATGTGGCATTATAAAGATATGATAGATACCTATACATTTATATACTTTCTCACAAACAGCTGCTTACGTATTCGTCCGATTTCGGAGCAGCACGTCTCGATCCGTGCGAGCTTCGGGTGTTAGGTTTCATTTTCGTTACGGAATTTCTTGATTCGGTCGCCGCGCTCAAAGCCCGCGATAAAAGCTATGCATTAGCTTAAAAATACATATTTAACTTTGGAAACAAATTTAAACTTACAACACTTTCGACAGCGCGAATAGGCCTTTGCTGTGCCGTGAGTTTTTTCTTATGTAGCTTTCTGTCGTGACGCCTGGCTATATTAGACGCATTATTAGATGGAGTACTTGTTCCTTCGTTTGTATTGTTAACTTGATTCGTGGCTGGTAG
The DNA here is from genome assembly GCA_949125395.1 of Diaphora mendica. Lineage (NCBI taxonomy): Eukaryota > Metazoa > Arthropoda > Insecta > Lepidoptera > Erebidae > Diaphora > Diaphora mendica. Next base: position 7,869,686 of record OX421319.1, read on the forward strand.
ATTGCCGCTGTCAGCTCGGGATATCAGTTTTTGTAAATCTTGAGTTTTTCTTTCCCTTTCCCGTTTCCTTGCTTCAATCTTCTTAAGTTCAGTGAGCAGCATTTGTTCTTCATCAATCTGATAGTAGAAGAAACAGAGTTTAGATGTTAGAAGGCATTTTTTGTTGGTTTTCAAAAAGTTCTGTTCTCATAGGATAGAAATTCTTTTTTTTATGGTATAGGGGGCAAACTAGCAGACGTATCGCCTGATGGTAAGCGATTACCGCCGCCCATGGACACCCCCAACACCAGAGGCGTCACAAGAGCGTTGCTGGCCTTTGGGGGATGGGGAAAGGGATGTGGGGAGGGGTTGGGGTATGGGCCTCCGGTATCCTCACTCACTGCGTGAAGCACAGCGCAAGCGCTATTTCACACCGGTTTTCTGTGAGGCCGGTATCACTCAGGTCGAGCCGGCTCATTTATGCCGAAGCGTGGCACTCCCACGTTTACTTAGAGGAGGAGACACAAAAATTGAATATTTTATTTCTTACATTGCAGATAAATGTGTGGTAAAGACGAAATTTATAGATTTTAGCTAGTACATATATATATTACAATCGTCTTTAATGGCTATCAGAAGTTACTTTAAATGAGATAAGAAGAAGAAAATTAATCAATTAGTTCTATAGGTAATAATACTAATAATAGTCATATATTTAGTCAAAATAAATGTCTATACCTGTTCTTGTGTCCTGTCAAAGAGTCTTCGCAGTTGTTCTTTCCTTTTCTTTTCATGTTCTGCATCATAGTGGTAAATTCGTTTTTCACCATTCACCATTGTCACTGAGTTTGACCAGGGATTTGTTTTCACCTAAAACATTTTATTTATTAAATTTATTTGGTTTACTAGCGTTAGAAAACATTCTAACAACACACAAATACAACATAAAATAAGGCAGTGGTCCGACCGCCGGCGAGAAAACGACTAACTATCGGCGATTTTCTCGCTCAAGAAACGTACATTAAATATACATTCCATGTAAATGAAAGAGATGCATATAGTAATAGTTGCTCTCCGACTGTTTACCCTGCCGGCGACGACTCGCTTTACTAGTTTTGTCGCTGAGCGACAAGAGCTTTCAAAGATAAACTCGCTCAGCGATGTTCGCTCGCTTGATCATTTCTATACAGTGCGGCTTTGAAAGTACACGTGTACTTTCCGTATGAATTTCAACAAATCATTGCAACTCTCATTGTTGTCTAGTTCAGACGACGACGATGATGTATTTTACGATAGTATGTATACGATAGAGATATTGTCGGACACATTCAATAAAAAACTCATCCATAGTGTCTTGGAATGTGGTGCGCGAGTAGTTGCTCATCGCACTTGAACACTCGCTTATAGCACAGCGACAACACTATCGAAACTACACACTCGCTGCCCGCTGATCGCCGACTCGTTCATAGTTTCTAGTTCTACTCGTTTTTCGTTCATCGTCGGCGGTGGGACCACTGCCTATAAACCAATGTTCTAAATAATCTATCTATACATTAAAATGTGAAACAAATCTTTGTACCCCACATTTTTATATATTGTTATTAAAACATTTACACTAAAATAAAAAAAATACATATAATTTAATGAAACATAATAATATTAGCAATTCTAAACTCTTTACGCTGTAGCATGGTGCGTGGTGGTTTAATCTAATTTACTACAGTTATTAATGATTTAATATATTGCGAATACACGCTCAAGTATTCATAACTGTAGTAAATTAATTTAAACCATAAACTGTAGCAAATTAAATTAAACCACCACACACCATGCTACAGCGCAAAAAGTAGTTTACATCTTGGTCTAAAATAGTTTCAACTTGTTATTTATGAAAACTAACTAGAAATGATGTATAGAATGTTTTAATTTTACCTTGCTTAATGTAGCACAAATGCCATAATATCTCTCTTTAAGATCTTCAATACTCCTATCTCTGAAAGCAGCCCGGTCCCATCGGTCATGGATGACAATAAAACGTAAATCAAATCTTTGACACATGTCAATCAGATGGTCTGTCTCAGCTTGACTCCAATCTTCTGATTTTAGGTACTGGTTGTACTCAGACTCGGAGTATGACGGTATTGTTACTTGCTGTAATTTTTTTTTAAATATTTTTACTACAGACAATACACCTAACCTGTATAACACTACTAGCTGCTTTGCTAGTACATGTAAATTTCATCGAAATTTGTTGTCATTCAAATATTAAATTTAGATTAGCCCTCTATAGGTAAGAGAGCCACCGACCTGTAGTGATACCATGGCCTGTAGTCTGAAATAGTAGCTGTGTTTCACCAAGTGAGTGAGGATACCGGGGGCCCAACCCCTCCCATATCTCCTCCCGATACCCCAAAGGCCAGCAACGCACTTGTAACGCCTCTGGTGTTGCAGGAGTCCATGGGCGCCGGTAAACGCTTACCATCATGCGAAACGTCTGCTCGTTTGTTGCTACTGAACGGATTTGGGATTTGGATGAAACTTTACAGCAGGGTTGATATGATTTAAATCGTGATTTTGATGTTAAAATACCTTTAATTTGTATTAATAATTCAATTAAAATAATACTTTGTTTTTATTCAATAAATAATTGACCATTAAAGTATTACAAAGGCAAGAAAGTAAAAAAATGACATAAATCTGATTTAAATCAAAAAAATCTGATTTAAATCAAATTAATTCGATTTTGTTTTTTTTTTAAATCGTGATTTTTATCAATCCTGTAATATAGCTTATATATCAGAATAACACCTAGGCTACTATTTGCTGCATTAACCGACAAACACACGGGCTGAGCCGCGGGCTACAGCTAGTATTACATTAAAAAAAGTGGAGATAAGGTTGGCTAGTTGAGCCAATCCAGCTCCTTATTTTTTGTAGAATATAATGATCAATTTTCTGGTATTTTGTTCTGTAAGTCAGATGCTATCGTCCTCGTATAGGATCCTCTATTACTCTTGAAACTAAATGTGAGGGATGAGAGAGAACTAAAATATGCTGTTGAACCAACTTAAATAAAAAAATACTTATCATGAGTCAGTTTGATGAATAAGTACCTAAATTGAACATCAAACTATTTTTAGTTATGGAATTGAGACAAATTATAATTAAGGATCAAGTGCATGCTTTTTATTAGAGAAAAATATCAATTATTATCTAGATAACAAACCTTATTAAATTGAGCAAATGGATAGTCTTTTGCTTCATCAGCAACTCGCTTCCAATGATGGAATACAGCATTATCCTTCCGTGCTGGATTAGTGAACGGTGCCCAAGTCCATTTTCTTACTTTTCTCATACCAAGCTTGGCTTTTGTTTGTTTATAAGCTTTACCTGGTGGTAAAGAGAACAAATTTAGTTCAAGAAACACTTCTTAAAGAAGGATCTTTGATAGTAAAGGTTTTGTAAAGTAAACAGGTAAAGGCATCATACTAGCGCTTAGGGTGTAAAAACATTAAGAGCTATTTTATAGTACTTATTACAGATTTTCTTAATATAGCTTACCTGTATCGGTAGGTAGGAGTGGCGGTAGATCTTTATTGTCATTGTAAAGCAATGCGAAGACTTCTCTGTGCATGCCTTCAGGGCGTTTCACTGCTTTTGCCGTTACATACTTTTTCTTCGCCTTATCTCCATGCAGAATACTATCCCTGCTAATTTCAGCCGTAGGCTGTTCAATATCTAATATATCAAGGATATCAGCCATTATAATAAGTTATTAGCACTTAAACTATGTAAAAATTTGGTTTTTAACACAGCGACATCAATTTTCACAAAATGCACAAAAAAAATTGGCGGATTATTTCGTATAAAGTCAAAGTTGAAATTATGAATGTCAAATGTAATAATTAATTAGATAAAAACTGCAACCAAGTCACTGATTTTACGAAATAAGAAATTAGGCATCATGAAATTCATCAGTAAACAAACATGAAGAAATAAGAATCAATAATGACATTGATTGACGTATAAAAGATGGAGATGGGGACAGTCAGTAGGAGTGAGCGTTATTTAACGTAATCGGTTCAAGTAACCGCTTATGAGGCCTGTAACCGTGTACGTAGTTTCGCGAAACAAAATGTAACGATTATTTTTAAAGTAGTTACGTATAACAGTGTGACTGTATATACGGTTGCCCTAACCGTATCTTCGTATACGCTACGCTGTACCTGTATCGCTTACTCACTCGTAGCTACAGAACACTGAAACTCATGAGTGTTTATGTTCGTAGCTAACGTAATAAATAATAATATCTCGCTCGATCTTTTTAAGATAATATTATTTGGGTGATGTTAGAGTCCAAAATTTTATCATTTTTGTAAGCATTTGTGAGAAAATATGACTGAATGAAAGTGGAATAGCTTTAAGTAGAATTTATTTTAGGTGTTAGTTACGATCGTTGATTGACAAATGTTATTTTGTATTTGTCTCCGGTCTCGCGATAGCTAAGTTTATTTTTTATTAGTATTGTTTTGTGAATTATTTTCAATGCAATTATTTAAATGAAAATAAATTTCTCAATAAATAATAGGTATTATATTGAACTAGCTTTTACCAGCGGCTTCGCCTGCGTAAATATCGGTTACCGCGGTGATTTTTTAAACACTTCTTCCGACATAACTTTTTATTTATGAACCGATTAAATTAAAACTAACACTTAATATTAAGTGGAGAAAACCGCAACACATTAGTATGAACTGAATCAAAATCAGTTAAGCCGTATTTGAGATTTGCGTGCACAAACGTACACAAAAACAGACGTATAGTTTTTTTAAAACATTGTTTTGGGTTCTATTGTTTTCATAAAGCCCATAATAGTTTTTCTTTTAAATTTTCCATGTACTGACAGTGACCAGTTATGATGTTATTATATGTATTGATTCGCTCGATTACCTGCATACGTCACCGGTTTATGCACCTACCTATCTTATTTACTGTCGTTTATTTTTTCAGTATACTTGAATACCTAAGTATTACTAATTATTACTTACATAATGATATTTTCCATCCTCCATGTAGATAAATAATCGCAAGAAACTAATAAAGATTCATCCGTACAATTAACTTAAAACACATTTATAAATACCTAAATATGTACACTTTTTACAGAAAATACATAGTACTCATTATATACAACTACGAGCTTTATTTGATAATAACTATAATCATAATACAAAATAATCATAGCAAAACGTTAACCTATTAGCTAACACAAGAAACCTATTACATTAAATAACGTAATACATAATTTAACCGGTTGTAAAGATAACCGTAACCAAAGTTCAGTCTCAATCAGACAAATCTAGTTACACCGTTGTGTGAAAAATACGTAGTTTCAAAAAATAATCGTTACATTAACTGGTTACGCGTACTCATGAAACTACGTATAAGCGATTACGAGAAAAAGACGTTACGACCCACCTCTAACAGTCAGTGCTGCCAACCCCTAAAAATTAAAGAACGGTGACATCGATCTAGCGTTTATAAAACCTTAGAGCATACATATATGAAGGGAGCTCTGAACGAGCGGAAAACGTGATCGGAGTAGAGAGAGAGAGACCGAGTCTAGGCAGAGTTCTATCTCTCTCACACAGTCTCCGTGATTTGTTGGTGCATTGCGCTGAGTAAAATAATGGGGTTATCTTGGGGAAGCTAGCGTGAGAGAGATAGACTCTGCCTAGACTCGGTCTCTCTCTCTACTCCAATCATACTTTCCTTCGTTCAGCGCTCCCTCCATGTATATGTATGCTCTAAGTATAATCCGCTGTATCGTGAAATAATACTGGCCCGTACAGCTAACACAATCCGCTTTTATATGGCTATCGAAATATCTAGAATAATACCTAATATTCGATAAAACATTCTGGACCAAATTGAATGTACTAGAATTACTTGCAGCGCCATCTAGCGGTGAAAATATCGGAATTGGGACTAATCCCGCCTACACGCCCACCACTGTAACTCCTGTACACCAGGATCAACAGCGGTGACCCACGAACACACCGAGTTATGACACTCGGGAAGTCCCAGGAAAAATTAAACTGTCTTGGAACCCGCAACGAAATTAATCAGAAGAAAACTGGAGGAGTTGGAAATATAATAAGTCCACTTCCCTCCTTAGCAAAGCGGGAGACAAAATGAAGTCAAAATAGGCAGACGCCTTTTTCAAACCGGGAAGCACCACGGATAAAATATTATGGGTCCTAAGTGAGCTATATTTGATTTCTATAGTATGTATGGCAGAATCGCTTAAACGCACGGAAATTCACCGCAGTTGACACAAGATCCCCATAACATACTACCCCAGACATAATTTGTAAGCTATTTAGCATCATGTTACGTTCATTGTACCAAAGACTACATTCCCAGAGGATATGATGAGCCGACTGTTCCCAGCTAGAATCAGGTGTTGAGCATTGACACAATGGTGAATCGTCTAATTTAAATGAGTATAGTTTGCTCTTAAAGTTACCGTGGCCTGTAAGAAATTGAGCGACACAGTGATCCACACAGATATTGATCAAGATAGATTGGTGATGAAAGTACTTTGCCATATAAATCCTGCGTGGCAACAAATCACAAAGCCGCGCCTCCTAAACGCACCCGATTGGTCAATGCGCGAGCGTCGGCTTGTGAAGTGTCACACTCTCATGTCTATTTATGGAAGAATGGAATCATTGAAAAACTGAAATGCAACTTAATATTTAAGATAAAATTTGACAATTAAGTATATAAAGTAAGTTCGAAAACTAAAAACCATCTAATTTAAAAGATTATTTATAAAAAAATATAATAAACTTTTAGAACAGCATTTTTTTCCAAATTTATAATATTTATTTATCGGTTATAATAACATAAACGTAATTTAGGTAGGTACGTTTTTGAAATGTGATAATAAAGCCTTTTCATTTAATAGGATCCTGGTAACTACAAAATGTATAATTATATTTATAATGTAAATATTTTGACTAATATACCTACCAAACTTATTTTTATTTCAAATGGACAATAAGTTTCACATTCTAATTTCAGTCCGTAGTTGAAGAATATAGAAATAACACTACCAAAATTAAATAGTCTCTTGCCTGCATAATAACAATTTATCGATACATTCACCAACGTAGTGTATCAAGCTCAAGCGCAAGTCGCATCGGGCATCCGTACTTCGTGCAAACAGTTTAATTGGGCGTTCGAAACGATTGTTTATTTCGATATTCATTGCGCGGTCACTTCGCGGGAATAAATACGAGTATTGTGTATTGAACGTAATGGACCCAGTACATTAATGAAAAAGTAAATAGATAATTTCTTCTAGTTGACAACATAATACTGGTTGAAAGAACATTTTGATTCTTGTTTATCTTTGTTTTTACTAAAAAATAGTACTTACTGATGAAAGGAAATGCCTCCTTTCTTCAGACTAACTTCACTACTCTTATTTTAACAGTTAGTGATTGCACAATACGGCATCGTAATGAAGTTTTTGTTGTTTTGTTACGCTGCGAACGCCGTTTCGTGAATCTCGATGCCTAATGAGCGGGCGAAATTAATACTATGCACTAGAGTGCAAGCTTTCGGCACATGTGCCACGCCTCTTTCACCATTCTATCGTGTTCTGTGGTGATCCACCTCGAGCCACGTCCTTGACAACCGTTCGCGAACAGATGGAAAGAACTGGTAGAGGTGGCGCCCCTTAGATGATTCGTCCCATCGTTGCTGCCATTCATTCAAGAGGTCGTTATAGACATTGGATTGCTGTTGAAACAATCTTATGATTTTACCGCGGTCTCGTATGCCCAAAAAATCGCATTCCATGTTTTGTAGTGTGGAATAATACATACATGGCTGCACGTCTTTGCACCTCGAGATCGACCGGAAGAACACCTGCCAACACCGGTAAAGCCTCAGTGCTAACCGTCCTATATGCCTTGCACAAGAAACTCAATGCAGGTCGTTGGCCTTGTAACAGTTTGCGACGGACAGCACCTACAGTCGCCCTATCTGCCCATACAGGAGCAAATAGAACCTAAATAAGTAGCTCCATATATGATCTTTAGTGTATGAAATGACAGACCCCACGTCGCAGTTGATATCCTCGTCAGTGCAAATAAACTCTTTTTTGCCTTTTTTAACTGTTCTAATGTTCAATAAATAAAAAAATCTTTCTAAAACCAATCCTAAATAACAAACCGAGGTTTTATTTTTTATAGTAACATTTTCAAATTTAATACACGGCGGTGATTTGAGGTTACCTTTCAGAAGTAGCTGGAAGGTTTTGTTTGGTGCAAAAGTCAACCGACTACCCCACCGAGATATTAAGTCCAAACATTCACTGGCCAGCCTCTCAAGCCCCGCTCTGGTATCCGACTCTATCAGTAACAAACCGTCGTCCGCGTACGCGTTCAGGGCACATCCGGACGGCACAGGCATTGCCAGAAAATCGTCGAAGCCTATGTTCCCCTAGTATGGACCTAGCACTGACCCTTGAGGACACCCCATAGTAAGCGCCTTCGACACAGAATGATGCCCAAGTCTCAATTTAGTAGTACCTTGTAAGAAGTACGAGGAGATAAGGGAATAAATATTTTTAAGGCAACCTCTTAATTTTAATTTTAGCAATAGCATGGACCACCACGCATTGTCAAAGGCGCCAGATATATCTAAGAAGATGCCTAAAACGTATTGAAAACTTGACTCGGTGACAGTTTTCCTTACAGATATAACCGCATCAGATGTCGATTTTCCCAACGTAAACCCGAATTGTCTATCATGAAATTTAACTCCACCCGGTAGAAGTCGTGGTACTACAAGACGCTCTAAAAGCTTATCGCCGCTTTTTGATATTAAACGAATATTTCGGCAACGCCAAACACTAGGAAATACTCCTTCCTCAATGCAACGTTTAAAAACTGTTAAAACCGTATCACCCGAAAGTTTACAAGCTTCTTTTATCATTTTGTTTGATATTTTATCGTCGCCCGAAGCCTTATTTAGTGGCAATGACCTAACAATACTGAGGAATTCGTCTGAAGATGGCAAGTCAGACATTGGAGACAACGGTGGTTCAATAGCCCACTGCCTAATTTGTCGGTGATAATCCGTGTCATCCTCCGGCCGAGCGTCAGGCACAAGTGATTCTAAAAGATATTCTGTGGTTTTCTCTACTCCTGTAGTATAACTATTATTAATTTTGATGTTCTGTATGTATGCAAGGTCGATTGATCTATTTGCTTTAAATTCATGATACAAAGGTGACCAGGGACCCTCTCTATCGAGTTTATCAACAATTTTACGTATTAAATTTCCCTTTGATTTCTCCACAGCAGCTCTATAATGAGACCTGGCAACTCTAAGTCGCTAATATCGGAATTATAAATCATAATCTCCACAGTCGTGCGGTACTTGACACTAGATGGCACTGTCCTCCAAATTTAGAATCTTCTAGATTATACGAGACCCATTTTACTCATGGCGCTATACACTATATTTAATCTCCCACAGGAAGGAAATTGGATTGTGAGAAGATTTAAGTAGAAATAAAAAATAAAACTCCAAATTACTGCATTTAACTTATTTTATTGCAAAAACCTATATCAGAAGAGCATCTAAGCTGTATTAAGATTTTATTCTATACCGATCATCATTGGTAAAAATCTTAGCATTGCCGCGGGATTATCCAGTGGTGCCTGTAATATAAAAATAAACATAGGTCGGTATACATGCATTGTTTAATGTAGGTACTTTCATACGTACGAAATCTACATAGAGTTATTTATTAATTGTAACAATTTCTCAAGTCATTATATTATATTTCCACTATCTAGCATGTAGTAATGGAAAAACGAAGCCGAACAGGTTTTGAGCGGTCGGACATAAATTTATTAGTCATAATAATTTATTATCCACTTGATTAAAGTTTTTAATAATGTTAAAAGAGTCTTTTTAAATGAGATATATATCTAAATTTTTGGTAATTGGTTGACAATTAAAAACCTTGTATCAGAATTCAACCTTTCTAAAAACAATGAAAAGAAATTGTTTGCCTACCGATTGTCCAGCTGCATTCACCCAAAAGAATTTCAGTCTCGGAGTTGATCGGAAATAACCTTCTATTAATCTTTCTACGACTAATGTATTTCTATTACTATTTCTGAATTCATTTTGCCCACTCCACTGAAGATTCTCGACCCAATCTAATTGTCCTGCAAATAAATAAATATAAATTGCATTCATTACCTATGTATGTACAGTATAGCTGCTTAGCACTAAGGTTTTTATAACAAGCCACGCATTCGATTAAAAATAAATCGAGCCAGTTTGCTAACAATGACTCCTGACAATGATTAATCTGACAATCATGTTGTATTCCAGTCCCTTCCTGATCATGAGCTAAATTACAAAATAGGATGAATAAAACTTTAATTAACTATAGTTTCAATGTCATGTCTACGTTCTATAAAAAAAAGTTAGGTGATATGAATTAGAGTTCGACTTCCTACTTCATACACTAAGTACCTGTACATGTATTTGTTAATAAAATTATATATTTCGTACCTGGTGTGTTTGAAATTGCATCCAAGTTCCCATTATAGATAGTAACGTGGAGATTCGTGCTCTGAAGAATATATTCAACTGTAAAACAATAAAAAAAAAAAAACAATTAGATGTATTATTGCAGTCATGAAATTGCCTTCTTGAACAATTTTTTTATTTAAATTTGAGAAGACATTAAATAAGTAATATTTAAACAACATTAATTTGTTTGCCATATAATATTTTACATCTAAATATAAATTAAGTAGTTCTTCTTGGCATTGTTTATAAAATTTGGGTACACCAAGTGTTTAAATCCCTATTGTTCTCTAGAAACACTCATCAGACAGAGCTAGGAGCAGTGTTAACAATAATAGTAAAATGATCTTACTTTGGTCAGTAAATGGTTTCATAAAAGAAGCCCTGACGGCTTCAACCACAGCACCTCGGTCTGCATCATAGCTTACAGATGAACTGATACCTAAAGCTGGTGCAACTACACGAGTCATGTAGTCGAAAGAGTTTTGGCTAAATATTCTATCAATGTAACTCCTTTGGCCGAAAAGGTCTGAAAAATTAGTATAACTATTTATTATATGGATGACATTAGAATTTACAGAAGTAATATTACTGCTCCAAACGTTATTGTTTACGTTTACACGTTAAGTACACAAAAAGTATTTTATCTTCCCTTCCTATCTCCCCCATCCCCCGCCTCCATCCCCCCATTCCCCAAAGGTCGGCAACGCACTTGTGACACCTCTGGTGTTCCAGGTGTCCATGGGCGGCGGTAATCGCTTACCATCAGACGATACGTCTGCTCGTTTGCCCGCCTATTACATTAAAAAAAGAAATTAATCGGCATGAATGATCTTCGTCATGATCTTCGTCGTGACTGTTGATTATTTAACATAAGTTAAATTAATTGTCGTAATTTGTATTCTACTTTTTTTCTACTAGTAGCTAGTATAATATAATATACAAATACTAATATAGTATTAAAATTCATCTACAACGTAGGTGTTTACGAATACAGTAGGATCGGTCTATCTTTAATATCTAGCAACCCACGCAACCTCGCTTGCGTCTCCTAATGCCCGTAGCGTAATAATTTACCCCCGTTTTTTAAACATTTTTTCAGTCTTAGTGTGATGATATATAGCCTATAGCCTTCCTCGATAAATGGGCTATCTAACACTGAAATAATTTTTCAAATCGGACCAGTAGTTCCTGAGATTAGCGCGTTCAAACAAACTAACAAACTCTTCAGCTTTATATATAAGTATAGATGATATTAATGGATAATCAAGCAGGTTTCAAAATAAACAAAATATATTACAAGCATAGGAGATACCTGTGTTCTGTACAGACTCTTGGGTAAGTTTATCAACAATGTATTTGAGGTCTACAGCAACAGCACCTGCATTTTCATTAACAAAATTGCCCAGTGAAAGGAACTTATCGAAAGCTTCTTCAAAGTTTCCACTGTTGACAAGTGTATTTGTTTCTTGTGCTAAAGCTTCTAAGGCGCTTCGTCCATTGTCGTTTATGTAACCGAGCTCATCGAGATAAAATCCTAGTCTTTGCATGACTGTAGCTGGAGAAATTATACCATTCCCTAATGCAATACTCTGAATGTTGATCGGTTCAATATCAGATTCAACACTCGCCTAAAATATAAAAGAATGTATTATTATAATATGTATTAAATGAAATATGTATGTACTAGGTTTCGTAAAGGGAATAGAACACCATGAATGGCTATTCAGCCATCTTATGGCCGTTATGGCCATTCGACAGTTGAGTTGTGAATTTGTGATAGACAAACACCATTCGAATATAGAAAATCTGTCCTTAGTTGATATAGAAAATAATTTTCAGAAAACATATATAAAAACTAATGGAGTAAAAAATTTATTACATTTTTGAACCGTTTGGGGTCGAGACTCTAGGTTCATGGGGTCCGAGTGCTCACGCAATGTTTAAACAACTAGCTAAGCAACTGATTGACGCTTCTCGCAACCAGAAGGCCGGCCATTTTCTAGCACAGAGAATCAGCATTGCCATTTAACGTGGCAATGCTGCCTGTCTTTTGGGAACGCTACCAGTAGGCGAAGATGTGGAGGAGTTTTTTAACGCTATTGTATGTAAATATTGTTATAGCTCTTTTAAATTATTGTTATGTATATAGGTTTCTATGATCCCTTTGTTTATATATGTTAATATAGCAGCTATGTAGTAAAATGTCGTGATTTAATGTCACACTAATATCACTTACCTGTTTGAGCTCATTGAGTTTAATCGCAAGTGCGGCAGCCGATTTCGCTCCATCCGCTTGGCCAAAAATATACACTGGTGCACGTCTATAAGCAACGTTTATGGAATAAAAGGATTCCAAGACAGTAAGCAAATGTTCAACTAAAAAAATAAGAACAGTATTATAATTTATCAATATAATACTGTTAATCTATTAATTTAAAGCAGTAAGTTTTGCATAGACCAATGAAATAAAAATATAGGTGAATAAATAAATAAATATCAAATATTATAACCTAAAATATAATAAATTATTTTTTTAAGCAAACGAATCTAATATATATTGTGGTAGATTTTGCTTCATTCTCGTAAAAGTAAAGTTCTAGAAAAGGTTATTTAAGTACTTAAATGTAAATATCTTAATATATTACCATTTTCCTCTACAGTCTTAGGAATGGTGTTGTTATTAAATGAAGTACTAAATCCAGTACCCACTGGCGCATCTATGAACAGTAAGCTACACGAGTTAACCTGAAAAGAGATTCAATGTAACATTAAAATGACCGATACCTTTCTATAAAACTATCATGCTATTATTAGTTAAGTGGAATTTTCATTCTCATCATCTATCATTGTATTGTATTGTATTTATTCTTTATTGTACACAATAAACACATAAATAGGAAAAATAATACAAGAAAGTTTCATGTACAAAGGCGTGCTTAACCCAAAATTGAGTTTTCTGCCAGCAAACCCTGAGTGAATAGAGGATAGCAGAGAAATGTAAGGGCATAGTCATGCGTACTTAGGAATCAGAGAAACAATCATATTAATTTATATAGTAGAAAGAATATATTATACATACATATTACAAGTTACACATATACGATATTTATGCGTAGATACATACAGGTATAGGTACATATATACATATTGTCTTGCTATTGTAGGGACAGATAATAATCCCTGGTTTTCTCTCTGAACACACTCAGAGAAGGACTGGCGCGTATCGCACGCGGCAAGGAATTCCATAGCCGAACAGCTGCAACACTAAAGGAGTTATTGTAACAGCTCGAAGTATGAGAAGGAGTTCGAAGAAGGAGAGAAGAGGAAGAGCGACAGGGTTGGCTTCTGGGAATAAAGTGCTCGAAGCGGTCGCGAAGATATGAAGGAGAATTGGGATTGTAAATAGTTGAATACAATAAGGAAAGTATGTGTAGATCTCGACGCTGACGAATAGGTAACCACTTTAGTTGTTTCCGGAATTCCGAAACGTGATCGAACTTTTTCAAACCAAATATGAAGCGGATACAAAGATTTTGTAGTCGTTCTAGCTTACTCCAAAGTTCTTCGGTAGCGTCAAGAAAAGAAACATCGGCATAATCAAGAAGTGGAAGGAGAAGGGACTGAGAAAGAAGGATTTTAGTCGAAAAAGGGAGAAAATTTTGAAGGCGTTTGAGAGAATGATATGTGCCGAAAACCTTCCTACTCACCTCTGTAATGTGTGTGCTCCATGACAAGTTGCAGTCCATAAAAATCCCAAGATTTTTAACTTGTGTCAAATACGGTATGATAGTATTGTTATAGGACACTGTAGGTAGTGAAGTCAGATCGAGACTATTATACATGTACCTGCCACCAATAATGATAGCTTGAGACTTTGCGGGATTGACAAGCAGCCCGAACGATTTTGCCCATGTATAGATGTTCTGGAGATCATTATTGATGGCAGTGACAGCGTCCGTTAGCTCATTAACCTTAAAATGACGGTAAAGCTGCAAATCGTCTGCGTAAAGATGATAACGAGAAGAGATGACTTTAGTGATAGCATTTATGAAAATAGAGAAGAGTAGAGGAGACAGTACGCCACCCTGGGGAACACCCGCATTAAGATTACACCAGTCAGAGGACGACTCTTCCGAGCGAACCACCTGCGAGCGACCCCGAAGGTAAGAACTGAACCAAGCAATTACAGATCTAGAAACATTCAGAGACGATAGAGTGCCTAAGAGGATGTCAAAATCAACAGAATTAAAAGCGCTGCTGAAGTCCAGTAGAACCAATATTGACAGTTGTTTATTTTCCATAGCCAATCTAATATCGTCTGTTATTTTAACTAGTGCGGTCACAGTGCTATGACCAGTACGAAAACCAGATTGGTATGGACTCAACAGGCCATTAGAGGAGAGAAAATTGTTCAGTTGAAATCGGACTATCCTCTCAAGCACTTTGGAAAGAATCGGGAGAATGGATATGGGACGAAACTGGGATACTGATGATGGGTTAGCAGTTTTAGGGAGAGGGATAATATGGGCTTTTTTCCAGTGTGATGGAAACACTTTCTCTTTCAGAGAAAAATTTATTATGTGAGTCAACGTTGGAAGGAGGTCACTTACAATTGGCCGTAACATTTGTTGTTGAATTCCATCGTCACCTATTGCTTTTGTGGAGATGGATAGGATATGTCTCTTTACGTCACAACCTGTAACCGGGTTAAAAGAAAATGAGGTACATTCAGGCAAAGGAAGACTAGATAGATAATTAAGAGTGGATGCTTTTTCTGCAACATCTATACAGACTGGTGAAGTGGTAAAATGACTATTCAGCACATTAAGATCAATGCTAATTGAAGTATGATCAGCCGCTTTACCAATACCAAGAGATTTAAGAAATCGCCA
This sequence comes from Diaphora mendica, assembly GCA_949125395.1. NCBI lineage: Eukaryota > Metazoa > Arthropoda > Insecta > Lepidoptera > Erebidae > Diaphora > Diaphora mendica. Next base: position 7,885,189 of record OX421319.1, read on the forward strand.
TACCTGTGGTGTGTTGAAATCTTTGATAGAATCGTAAATGTGGCGTCTTTTAGCATCCCGACACAGACGGCTGCAGCGATTCCGGAGCACCTTATAGATCGACCAATTCTCATCTGATGAGTGTTTTTTGTATTTTATCATGGCTCTATTTCGCTTCGACATTAATTGCTTAATGTTTTCGGAGAGCCAAGGCGCAGGAAGATTCCTAACTCTTACTTTTTTTAATGGCGCGTGTTTATCGTAGAGATCCAAGATAATTTTATTGAATTTTTCAATTTTTGTATCAATGTCGCCACAACTGTATATCGGAGACCAATCTATATTTTCGACATCTTCTCTCAAATCGACCTCATCAATATTTTTAAAGCTGCGTAAGAGGATGTATTTAGGCTTAGGTTTAGGAGAGATAATTTTGTAAGAAAGGAAAATCAAATCATGGTATGAGAAAGGAGCGCAAAGTTGGCCATGTGCAGCAACTTTACTAGAATCGGAAACAAGAATTAGGTCTAAGAGAGAGGGGGTGGAATGGGGAGCGTGATGAGTTGCATTTAAAGGAAGAATATGCATGTTAAGTGAGGAGACAAGGGATCGGAGTTTTCGGCTTCGAACGTCATTCCTGATCAGGCACGTGTTGAAATCCCCAAGAATAATAGTGTCACTGTACAAGGGAGATAAATTTTCCAGCTTGGTTTCGAGAGACGAAAAATAATCTATTTGACAGGAAGGACTATAGTAAACACCCATAAGGAGTTTAGTGTGGTGGAAGTCGATTTCTAAGAAGAGGTGTTCTGCAAACCCCAAGTAATTGCTAGGCGACTGATCAATCACTCTAAAAGTAATATCAGACCGTAGATAAATGGCAACTCCACCGTAGCCCTTGCCAGTTCTGTCATTTCGTATAAGTCGATACCCCGATATTGCATATTGAGTGGAAGGTAGCGTAGGTTTAAGGAAAGTTTCGGAGATAAGGATGGCATGAATAATGTTGGGATTAAAAGAAGATAGAATATCAGGATAGTGAGCGTGCACACTTTGGGCATTTATATGTACTATATTGAGATAATTGTGAAATGAGCCGAGTTTATCAAAAAGGTTTTTGTTTAAATTAGTGGACTCCGCCTCACTATCACTAAGTGCACTGGCGTAGTCATCATTCGAAGCACTAGAAGATGAACAAGATAAAAAACCGTCATCATAACAGCCAGACATATATAAAATAATTTAAACAAAGTAACAATTAATTATACCAATAAATAAATAATACTAATAATAAAAATATAATTAAATAGTTTCTCACCCAATATCCTCGATGCACTAAAGGTTTTACAAAATTTCTATAAAAAGTTCAACAAGTAGAAACTAAACGCACCGACGATTGACAAGATTTCTGATTGGCCAGCTATGCGTCAAAGTCAAATGTTTATGTGTCAAATTTGTCATCATTTTAATTTGTACTATATTTTAGCAATGGATTGACATCTGTCACTCGGATCGTAAGCTGTGTTTTTTCTTGCTGTGATTTTCATATTTGTTGTCTTTTTATTTTCCAGGTCATATTATTGTTATATATATGTAAAAAATCTGTAAGTATTTCGTTTATTATAATTTAAATATTTTATCACCTCTGCTTGTTTCTATAATTTATATATTATTTATCTATCCCACACATAACCTAACATATTATGGCTTCCATTGTGGAGCCATCTCCACCTATTCCTCCGGATCCTCCTGATCCCGGGGGTGTATCCCAATCCGTTCCTCAAGTGATTTCTCACGGAAAGCGTCGCCTTGCCTCTGAGGATGATATTTCTCACGGTGAGCCGAAGAGAAATATTAACGAAAATAATATGACTATTCCGTCTATTGAGAGTGTGTATGTACACCCGAGTATTGTTGTAGGTGTTAAAATGTACAAAACTGCAGACAAAGGTCCATTTTTAGTCCATGTTTCTGGGTTGGAGCCAGATCTATCTTCTGGCACCACCATTCGACCTCTGAAATTTGGTCAATTTCTTTTCACAAACAAAGTGTCTAAAATAACAACTGATGGCATAAAAAAAGTGGGCAGAAATAAAATTTCTGTTGAATTTTTATCAGCTGAAGACGCCAACAATTTTTTAAACAACCCTATTTTAGAAATAAATAAATATGTTGCAACTATTCCAACTTATAATATCACCAAAATGGGTGTGGTTCGCCATGTCCCCAGAGATTGGTCTATGACAGATTTTGTCTCTTCAATAGTTGTACCGGATGGAGCTGGCGAAATTTTAAAAGCACGAAGGCTTAACAGGAAGACAGTTGAAAACGGTAAAACAGTCTGGATCTCAACTCAGTCCGTGGTTCTAACCTTCCGCGGTCAAACTCTTCCCAAAAGAATCTTCAGCTACTTCTCTTCCCTTCCAGTAGAACTCTATAATTTCCCTACAATCCAATGCTTCCTTTGCTGTCGCTTTGGTCATACCAAATTACAATGTCGATCGAAACCACGGTGTTATCGTTGTTCTCAGCCCCATTCTGGAGAGACTTGCAGCGTCGTCGAGGCTGAAGCTTCCTGTCTTCACTGTCTGGGTACGCACTTTGCTACCAGCGGTGCTTGCCCGGAGCAGGGCAGACAGAGAAGCATTAAATCTGTAATGGCTCAAGAAAATATTAGTTACGAGGAAGCCGCCATTAAGTTCCCTCAAGTGAGCAAACTATACTCCAGAGTGGCTGGACAGTCCCCACCTTCTTTCCCACACTCCTACACTCCTCAGCAGCAATCTTTACCTATCCCTACAGTTTCGTATAAGAAAACTGTTATTTCTACACCCCGCTCCAAGGCTCCTTTAGGAAAGTCCTTTGACAAGGCTGCTCATCAAGCCATTATCTCTGAGGAGCCGTCGTCCCTTCCAAACGGTTATCTTTTACAAAATCCTCAATCACACGCTTCTCCTCTCCAAGATGATGGTCTATTAGAACTTCTAGTCACATTAATTGTTAATTTAATTTCTAACAAAAAATCTTCTTTACCGTCCAACGTTGCCGAGAAACTCACTCAGATCCTCTCCCTTTCTTCTAATTATGGCTGTAGTTCTTCAATGGAATGCGAAGAGTCTTCGTCCTAAGAAACATGAGCTTCTCAACTTAATTAATTCTTTTGTTCCATCAGTTATCGCCATTTCGGAGACATGGTTGGTGCCCGGCTCCCGATTTCGGGTGCCGGGTTACTCGTGTCTTCGGAATGATAGAGACGATGGATATGCAGGTAGTGCTTTACTTCTTAAACACTGCCTTCCCTTTTCCCAGATCTCTCTCCCCCCTATATCCCCTAGTATTAATATTATAGCCGTAAGGGCTTTTAATATCACTTTTCTCTCTGCCTACATCCCTCATCCTCACTCTAGTCTAATCCCTGATATTTTGTTAGTTATTTCCTCGGTCCCGTCACCAATTATTTTGATGGGTGACTTTAATGCTCACCACACATCTTGGGGCTCTAACCATGATGATGTTTTTGGCCTCTCCCTTTTGGAAATACTGGATGATTCAAATCTCTGTATTATTAACGATGGATCTCCTACTAGAAGAGTTCTTCCTTCGCAAAACCCCAGATCGGCTGTGGATCTCTCAATATGTTCGGCTTCTTTGGCCTCTACTCTTTCTTGGAGTATTCTATCCCACACTTATGGTAGTGACCATTTCCCCATTGTCATGTCGCTATCTAATAGGGTATCTCCCGTGCGTAATTTTAACCCTACCTTTAAATACAGGGTAATAGAAGACAAATGGTCTGCATTTGCCTCTTGTCTTGAAGATACATTAGCAGTCCTACCTTTGCCTGTTGCAGACAATCAAACAGCTTGTTACTCTAATTTTGTTAATGCCATTAAGACCAGTGCTGATCAAAATTTTCCCCTTAAAAAACCCTATAATTCGAAAGTTTCAACTCCTTGGTGGGATTCCGAGTGCTCTGCTGCTGTCCGTGACAGGAAAAATGCAGAAGACTCGTACAATCATACTATGTCGACTCAAAATTTTATAAACTACCAAAGAAAAGCTGCTTATGTGAGGAGAATTTTTTCAAAAAAAAAAAAAGAAAGTTGGTTACGTTTCTGTGAGAATCTTTCTCCAAGGACCCCTTCTACCGTGGTTTGGAAACAAATCAAACGGTTTAGAGGGTCTTTTAATAGCACTGACATTTTGAACTATGATCCTTCATCTTGGCTTGAAGCTTTCTCCGATAAACTGGCTCCTCCTTTTGTCCCTAACTTAGATTGTTTTCCTCCATTGTCTCCCCCTATCCCATCCCTAAGTAGTTTTGACCATATTTTCTCATTTTCTGAGCTGCAATTGGCGCTAAATGGTTTAACTGATTCTTCTCCTGGAGTGGACGGAATTCCATATTCGTTTTTAAAGAAATCTTCTATTAAAAGCAAAGAGTATTTTCTAAATTTAATAAACAGTTTTTATGACTCAGATTGTGTCCCTAATGCTTGGAGAAACCAAATTGTCATCCCAATTCTCAAGCCCGGTAAGTCTCCTCATGATCCAAATAGTTACAGACCCATAGCGTTATCCTCGGTTTTATGTAAGATCACTGAACATATGATAAAGCACCGTCTTGAATGGTTCGTAGAAAACAGGAATTTATTAGGGAAATCCCAATTCGGGTTTAGAAAAGGTAGAAGCACGATGGACAGTCTCAGCTTACTATCCACTGATATCCGAATATCTTTTTTTAAGAAAGAATACCTAGGCGGAGCATTCCTTGACATCACATCAGCGTATGACAACGTTCTGATTCCCATACTCAAGGATAAACTTATATCTCAACTCACTCAGGAATTCCCAAAAAAATAGTTTGCTTTATTTGTAGTTTATTTTCAGTAAGATCTATCACTATTAAAGGCGGGGACTTCTCTTTATCTCCCAGAATGATATGGAGGGGCTTACCTCAAGGTTCAGTGCTAAGCCCTCTATTGTACAGTCTCTATACATATGATTTGGAATTGACGATAGCTCCATATGCTCAAATTCTTCAATACGCTGACGATCTAGTATTGTATTCTTCTAGTAAATCCATCGAGGTGATTGTTGATCATTTGTCGAGTGCTCTCAGGTCGCTAATGGATTGGCTACATCGTCATGGTCTCTCTCTATCTGCCTCTAAAAGTTCGGTGGTAATTTTCACCAAGAAGCGAATGATTCCCCAAGTTGACGTTTCAGTCCATGGTGAAACTATTCCCCAGTATGATAAGGTTAAATTCCTTGGAATGTGGTTGGACTCCAGACTGACGGGCGTGTTGCACACTGATTATGTTGTAGCAAAGTGTGAAAGAAACATTAATGTCCTTCGCTCCCTCTCTGGAGTTTGGTGGGGTTCTCATCCTTTTTCCCAAAAACTTCTATACAACTCTATAGTCCGTAGCCACCTGGATTACGGTTTATTTGTGTTGGATCCCATAAATAAATCTTGTCTGCAAAAACTTGATAAAATACAGTCTAAATGTCTTCGCATTATTCTCGGAGCGATGAAATCCTCTCCCATTAACGCCATGCAGGTTGAATGTTGTGACCCTCCTCTTGCTCTCCGTCGACAATTTCTTGCTAACAGATTCTTTTTTAAACTTATACAAAATTCTGATCATCCTCTTCTTTCAAAATTAGATCAGCTATCAGTATTATTGAGTAACCATGACCCACGTTCTAATAGCATGTCCCCATGCCTCCTTCTTGCTTTCCAACAATTCACCCGCCTTCCTAGCCCTTTGTTCCAAAGTTCCACCTTACCTCTTTTTTGTACTTCTTATGAAGCGTTAATATTCCAACCTAACGTCATCTTGGACTTTGGAATTGACAAGTTCTCACTAGAAGCGAAAAGTCTATTTCTTAATAAAATTACCGCCAATTATAAGAATTGGCGCCTAATTTTTACTGACGCTTCCAAAATCTCACCCAATAGCCCTGTGGGTGCTGCTGTTTGGATTCCTTCTAGTAGCATAATTTTGAATTTTAAATTGCCCGCTTCTTCATCTGTCTTCACTGGTGAGTCTTTAGCTATCTTAGAAGCTATTTCCTTCATAAAATCCCATAATTTAAACAATAGCATAATTTTTTCAGATTCCAAAAGCTGCCTGCAAACTATTCTATCAAACCCATTCCGATCAAATCCGAGTTTCCCTATTATCCTTAAAATAAGACATCTTCTTTTTCAATGTCAAGAATATAACATAAACGTTGTCTTGGCCTGGATACCTGGACACTCAGGAATTTCGGGAAACGAGACCGCTGATTCTTGCGCAAAAAATGCCGTTTATACCGGTTCTCAAGATCATGCAGAAATATACTCCTATGATATCTGTTCATCCCTTAGATCATGGCTGTCCGAGTCGTGGTCTAGATTGTGGCTCGTGTCGAAAACTGTCAAAGGCCAATTTTATGGGGATATTCAACCAGAAATTCCTTTTAAGCCCTGGTTTGCTAAATTTAAAAAAATGAATAAGAACACTACTTCCACAATTTGTCGGTTAAGACTAAACCACTCGTGTACTCCTGTATTTTTGGCTAAACTAAGAATTAGGGATGGGTCTATCTGCGAATGTGGACTTGATGAGGGAACCGCAAATCACATATTTTTTAATTGCCCCAAGACTAGGTTTTCTCTATATGAATTCATTCCTGCTCATATTCCTCTCCCCACATCCCTTAAATTACTCTTAACGCGGGTTTTCACTCCTTTTGTATATATACTAGCTAAGTGTATAACTGTTAACAAAATTAAATTATAGTTTAAATATCAATATATTTAAAATATCATAATTTTCAATGTAGTTTATATGTCTGAATATTAATATTTATTTATATGTGTACTGCTAATTAATGCTTGTTTATTTATTTATTAATTTATGCCTGTAAAAGTCAACAAATTAGTAAAATTTTTTAATTTCAATTTCTAAAACTATTTTTTTCCGGCTCTACGAAGCTCTACATTAAATCCTTTGACAGTTTGTCTTTCAAAAACATGACACTGGCAAAATTGTGGTCACACTACCATAGAGCCATTACATCAAAAGTTGAAGTTGAAGTTGATTTTAGCAATATATTAAATGTGGGATGACTATAATTTTAATTTTCTCAATTTAAATTAACGTGATGAGGTATTTATCGTACGAATTATTCCTCATAATTACATTTGGCAAATATGTGAGAGAAGAAATACCTATTTCTAATACTTTATTTGTTTTGTTCGCTGCAGTGTACTTACCCAAGAGTTGGTCCTTGTTTGAAGATTAATATCATGAGGCCCAATCATTCCCAGGTTAGCTAAAAGACTGGGCGGGACACCCGTCACTCCATCCAGCCACACCACTATTGGGCGAGTCAGAGGTGCGAATGCTAACGAAGGGTAAAACCACCAAAACACTTCGCCTACATTGTTTATCCTTGTGTACGCTGCTCTGTAAGGTGAATAACCGTATCCTGGACCTTCTAATTCTGCAGAAAACAATAATAATAGTCCTCGTTAACAGTTGTTAAAAATAATTACACTAGCAATCTAGAAACCGTTCACTAAAAGAAGTCATTAGGATCTTTGTACTCGAAAATCGGCAACTACGATTGTTCTAATTGATATTTACCAAATCTATCATTTTAATTTGCACCAAAATGTTCTATGATATGATATCGCGTAAGTACATACTTAAGTAGAATAATACTCACCGTTTAGTTTACTACATTGCATTATACTTAACTCGATAGGTGCATATATAAGTATTCGGTTGGTCAGCCATCAAGATCACAATAGGGTTTAGAATTTAGGTGTATTTGTAGTTTTTTGTCTTTATTCGTGGGCACCATGTTTACTTTTGTAAGACATTAGAATTGACTGCGGCGGTGGCGCAGTGGTAGCGTATGTGACTGCTGTGCTTGAGGTCTCGGGTTCGATTCCCGGGTCGGACCATATGTTTGTGTGTTGTTTGATCCGCAAATATTTGTTTCGGAGTTTGGGCGCTTTCCATAATATGTATGGATTTACAAAAAAAGTATTTAAGTGTTCTGTCAGTTAATATAGCTACGAGTATCATAATACAAGCTCTGCTTAGTTTGAAGCATAGATTATAATGTATTGATGTCCAAAAATATTTATTTAATTATTAACTTATGCCCAATGAAAATAGCGCCTCTAACGCCAGACAACATGGGAGGGTCAAATGTAACATACATAGTTCTTGAAAATTTTCTTAATCTTTTAATTTCTCGGCAACTAATAAGAATACAAAATTTGGTATTTAAGAAAAATGTCTTTTAAGCTAACATTCACCAACAACAACTATGCTAATTCAACTTTCACGTACTAGGTTGACTTCTGACTGAATTCCCCGCTGAGGTACACAAGTCAATGTTCTACTGATGTAGCTACGATTAAATCATTACATAATACCTAAATATTATAAACGCGAAAGTTTGTAAGTATGGATGGATTGATGTTCGTTACTCTTTCACGCAAAAGCTACTGAACGGATTTGGATGAAACTTTACAGTAATATAGCTTATACATCAGAATAAAACATAGGCTACTATTTGCCGCGATAACCAACATATACGCGGGCGGCGCCGCGGGCAACCACTAGTAATGTCTATAAAATGAAGACGCTTTCGCTGTCTGTTCATTTTGAATTTTTAAACTATTCAAAGGATTTCATTTCAATGAGAAGATTGAATTAGAAGAAGAAGATTAGATATAAGAAGATAGAAGATTTGGAATTAAAATTGGAATTGAATTGGTATTTGGAAACAAGAGCAAGGTTTTTATGTGTAACTAGCTGACCCGGCGAACTTCGTACCGCCATATTTACATATCTATCTCAGCTTCCCACAGGCAGTGTACGGTCGCGGACAAAAAGAATACTTTTCCCGTTATCTTGTATTTTTTTTCTTTCAAGCAAAAACAGAATGAATAAAATCGGACTATATGTTATTGAATTACAACTAAGTACATATTTTGACTTTCATCCCTCCAGAAAACCGTGCTGAATTTCGGGATAAAAAGCATCCTATGTCCTACCTCGTAGTATGAACTCAAATCATGCCAAGTTTAATTTGAATCCATTCAGTAGTTTCGGCGTGATGCTCGGCCAAGATACAGACAGACAGACGGGCAGACAGACAGACAAAAATGAAAAAAATTACAGTTTTGGCTTCAGTATCGATTATAGAGCGCCCTCCAAAAAAAATTTTCAAAATATCTTTAATGTACAGAATTGGACCTGTTACATTTTTATTATAAGTAGTATATAAGTATAGATAGATACATGTACCTATGTATATTATAGTGGAGGAAATCCGAAAATTTCAAAGTCTTCCATTACGAGTAGAAGCCGGGCCGGTTCGCTAGAAAATGTTTAAAGTAGACAATTCATGTCCAAAGCAAAATAAATTGCCAGATAATTAAAATCATTTTTATAAAAACTGTAATGGGTTTCTGGGTAATAATCCCTACAATGTTAACATTATAATTTACTCAATGGGATATGTACTTACGCCATATAATAGTATTGAGGAAGTGTTTTGTTTTATAATTGGCATTTTGTGATATTGTTGCAAAATTATTTTCTATTATCAGGTAGAAGATATGTACCTACGTAATTTCATAGTAATAGTATAATTTTATACAACGGTTAAGTGTTCTCATTCTCTACCAGTCAACCTTTCAGTGGTGTGGAAACCTTGTGGGGTAGAAAATCAGCCATGTATTTTACCGAAATTGGATACTATACTTTTCGCTCGTGTTTGGGTAATTTATAGAGATGTGCCAACTAGTCGACGACTAGTCGGTAAAGCCGACTATCCGGCAACAATCGTAGTCGACGATTAGTCGGCGAATAGTCGGCAAAAAGCGCCGACTATTCGGCTTATTACTTTGTGTGTATTTCTCAATAATATATTTGTCAATTTTTATTTTATAATCAGTTTTAGACATTTCGAAATGTAAAACAAAGCAATCTTTCTTTTGGTAACCAGATTCTAAAATTATTTGCTGATAAAAAACATATCTGACATTTATTAAAAAAATGTTTGCTTGTAGTGTTTGCACTTTTTTCCTTTCCACAACGAGAAATAATCATTGACATTGATTACACATAACAGCATTAGGGTCCAATGCGACGGCGTGGCCTCTGATTTTCTAGAGGTAAACGCTGGCGTACTTCAGGGCTCCGTCCTGTCGCCCACACTGTTTCTTCTTTAGCCGTTTAGTTAAGCAGACAACAGCACAGTCCATGGGCGATATTTTAGACAACTTGCAGTCAAGCTGGCAGAAGTTGAGGAAAAACAACAGGAGCTTGTCTCTGAGCTCGTCCATGTTCTGGGCGGCATTTCTCAATGGGGCTATCAGAATCTGGTCGAGTTCAATGCCAAGATTAACAGGTGTTCGCGTTATCTGCCAAAAAGTCTCCATTCCTTCTACTTCCACTTTTCAGAACACTCAAATGCAATTACAAGGTAAGCTCGATATCTTTGGCATGGATTTCTGCAGAGATCTTAACCCGCACGAATACGTTGAGAGTGTCACCAAAGCAGCCTCGCGGAAGCTAGGTGTTTTAACCAAGTGACACAGTTCTTCTCGCCCGAGCATCCTTGTCTTCTTTACAAGACCCAGGTTCACTCGTGTGTGTCGAAGCCGTTCAGCCGAGCTTCGAAGCTTAGATAGAGAGGACCGACTGTGTCACCTACCGATTCACTCAGATACTCACCGGGCACGGTTGCTTCGGAGAGTATCTGAACAGAATCGCACGTGAGGCTACGGCACAATGCCATCACTGCGGGTCCGACCGGAACTCCGCCCAGCACACGCTGGAGGACTGCCCTGCGTGGGAGTCCGAGTGTCGACTCCTGGTCGGACAGATCGGACGAAACCTGACACCACCAGCATTGATCGCGGCAAAGCTGGCGAGTAGTGAGCGATGGGAGGCCGTGGTCTCCTTCTGTGCAGACGTAATGCTCCAGAAGTAGTCCGCAGAGCGGGATTGGGAAAGGGCCGTCCCCACTCGCAGGAGGTGACGAAGGGACTGCGGTAGAGGCCGCTACCTCCCCAATCGACGCTAAAGGGTCGTTGTGGCCACATCTAGGGGATATAGCACCCATGGCAGTCCTCTATCGCCATTATCATGGAGAGTGTTTTGAAGAGCTCTTCCAACTGGTCCTCTCCTCTACAGGACAATACGGGCCGGTCTCGGAAGTCACCGCTTCAGAGTGGTAGACATACGTTCTCGCACTCATCGCTTCGGTTCTTCTTTCCTGTGCTGAGCGGTCAAAACCTGGAACTCAGTACCAGCGCACGTGTTTCCTTCCCACTATGATACCGGGTCCTTTCAGCGGTTCTTGAAAGAGCATCTCACCAGACCGCCACAGTGTGGGTCACCATGCTGCATTGTCCTTATTACCTACCTACTACCTACATTGAGGATGGTGACCACCACTCTTGGATTCTGCTCATGATTTCCATCAGGCAGGGCAGAGTCATTTTGGCAGCAAATACATAAAAGAAATTGAGAGCATCACTAAGGCAGCCTCGCGGAAACTTAGCGTACTGAATAGTGTGAGACGGTTCTTTGCGCCCGAGCATCTGTGTCTTCTTTATAAGACCCAGGTTCGCTCGTTCGTGGAGGACTGTTCTCATCTTTGTAATGGATCCACGCAGATTTTGCTTGATGCTCTTGATCGGTTGCAGCGGCCACCAGTCCGCATTATCAACAGTCCCGATGCCACCGAGTCCCTTGAGTCTTTGCGATTGCGGGGAGATATCGCCTCTGTGACAGTCCTATAGCGTATTTACCATGGACAGTGTTCTGAAGAGCTCTTCCAACTAATCCCACTTTCTCCCATCTTCTACAGGACAGCACGTACTGGCATTGGAAGTCACCGCTTCAGAGTCGTAAAAATACGCTCTGGAACTAAACGGTTCCGTTCTGCCAGCGCACGTGTTTCCCTTCCACTATGATTCCGGGTCCTTTAGGCGGTGTGTGAAAACGCATCTCACTAGGCCTCTCTCATCACGCTATACTGCATTGTCTGTGTTCGCAGTGAGTATGGTGTTGGATTGTTGGATTCTACTCAAGCTTCATCAGGCTCAGCAGAATCACTTTGGCAGGCTATCAAATAAAAAAAAAAAACAAAAAACATTGTCCCCATGTTTAAAAAAACATCGGCACAAGTAATTTTCTTTTTCATTTAACTCTTCATTTCAATCAACAATAATAATAATATCTTTACACAAAAATATTTTTTACACTAAAACACCGCTCCGACTCCGACCATTACAGAAGCATAAATGAAGAAACAAGCAACAACAACAATGACGAATCAGCTGTAAACGAAGAGTTACGGAAATGTCAGAGACCACGATCGGTTTGGCCGATTAGTCGGCCGACTAGTCGGCCTTTTTAAGACCGACTAATCGGTTAGTCGGCTAGTCGGCCAAAGTACTGATCGGCCCATCTCTAGTAATTTATATAAATGTCTCTTAGTTTAAAAACTAAAGTCTTAGGCCTTATATATATATTACTTACGGATGACTGTATAAGGTACCTCATCTTCGTTGCTCCGAGTAACCAACCACCATACCAGAGCACATATTCCAGCAGCCACCACCAACGTCACGGTAACATATGCTCCTGTTCTTACTGATTTTCGCATTTTGCTTTATTTCAAGTGCACAGTGGCCGTTATTGTTTTCCTCTCCATACATAAGTAAACATGTACTTGAATCGAAATTCTATCTATTGACAGTATATAGAAGGTTTGCATTTTACCGATGTTTTTATGATGATGATCATAAAGATAAAATTATCTTTACAGTTTAATATTGGTTTCGGTGATATGAATATGTTATCAATTATCATGTACTCGTATATAATGCCCTAATCATAATAGTTTCATTTATCAAAATTAATTGCTTTACTAGTATGTCTTATGAAATGTAGGTACACTTTCACAATTCTTCGGTATTGATCGGTATTTCTTTTTATTTTATCAATTAACTAGCGACCCGCCCCGGCTTCCTGCATTTTAAATCTGTAATATCTTCGAATATATTCATTTACATTAGATACTGTAAAGGGCCATTTTGATCTATATTAAATGCACAATGTATTTAATTTACTTAATTGTATAAGTATTCATTCTGTATTGCTTAAAATCACTTCGTAAATAAGCCATTATTTCTCGTAAAAAGAAAGGAATAAAAAATGGTTGTTGTGGGTTATCCCTAAGAGATAGACATATACCGTCGCGGACTTTTTTGTAGTACTTTTTAAGGTGTACAATACTGTAGTACATTATTTTGATCTATCTCGTAGGGTGCAACCAGCGTATGCAATGTAAGCGCAAAAAAATGTGTTTATTTGCTACATCACATTAGAAACCTCGAAAATTAACAGTGTTCCCATACTATATTATGCATTTATTATACAAAAAAACCTTCCTCTTGAATCACTCTATCTATTAAAGAAACCTGCATCAAAATCCGTTGCGTAGTTTTAAAGATTTAAGCAAACAAAGGACATAGGGACAGAAAAAGCCTATTCTTGATCAACTTCTTCCTGCGCTCACGCATGTAGTGAATTTTTCACTTGATTCAGGAACGTTCCCTTCACTGTGGCGTAACGCGTTTGTTATACCTCTCCCTAAGGTCCCTAATCCTACCCTTATAAATCATTTGCGCCCTATTTCCATACTTCCCTTCTTATCTAAAGTGCTCGAGAGGTGTGTACATCAACAGTTATCAGAATTTATGCATCGGAATAGCTTATTAAGCCATTTTCAATCAGGCTTCAGGCCCGGGCACAGCACAACATCCGCTCTCCTGAAAGTAACTGGTGACATTCGGATGGCAATTGAGAACTCCAAAGTTACCGTGTTGGCTTTGATTGATTTCTCAAATGCTTTTAACACCGTCAGTCACGATGTTCTCCTCTCTATCCTCTCGTATTACATGATATCGCCTGATGAACTGGATTGGTTCTCCTCATATCTTCGAGGGCGCCAGCAGTCCGTCCATGTCGACGAATCCACTTCCGTTTGGTGTGATCTCGACGCTGGTGTCCCCCAAGGCGGCATTCTCTCTCCACTGTTATTTTCTATTTTCATAAATCTTATCACTCAAAATCTTCAGTGTGCGTACCATCTTTATGCCGATGACTTACAACTTTATTACCATGCTGCTGTAGAAAACGTAACGGAGGCTATTGCCATGATAAACCACGACCTAGATACCATCAGTGGTTGGTCAGATAGATTCGGTTTGACTGTGAACCCTACAAAGTGCCAGGCTACCATCTTGGGCAGTCAACACATGACCAGAAGGCTTGATGCAGTTACTCTGCCGTCTTTACTATTTAATGGATCTATTATTCATCTTAGCTCTACAGTGAAGGATTTGGGCCTGTTCATTGATAACAATCTTAGTTGGCAACCTCAGGTCACTAGCGTGAGTCAGAAAGTTACAGGAATCCTGCGGACGTTATACCGACTCAAAAACTTTCTACCTGCCGAGATAAAAACGATGTTGGTGCAAACCTTGATTCTACCCATCTTTGATTATGGTGATGTGTGCTACTACGACCTGAATGCAGATCTTCTCAACAAATACGACCGGCTTCTTAACAATTGCATTCGATTCGTTTTTAATCTCCGTAAATACGATCATGTCTCCTTTTTTCGTCTTAAATTAAATTGGCTACCTATTCGTCAGCGTCGTCACCTGCGCGCCTTAACGACTCTCTACACCATTCTCAACTCTCCTTACTCGCCTACATACCTGACTTCTTCCTTCCAGTTCCTGGGATCCAATCATGACAGAACCCTCCGTTCCACAAATAGCCTCCTTCTTTCATGCCCCTCCCACACTTCTGCATGCGTTCATTCTTCCTTCCTCATACAATCTGTCCTTCTCTGGAATGCCCTTCCCAAAGAAATCAGAATGGCACCTAGTCGTAACTCATTCAGGGTCAGGGTGCGGGCTCTCCTTGCCGGAAGCATGGCGGAAAAATCACAAACTTGATATTTATTATATTGGTATGTATATGTATTTGTATTCATGTGTTTTATGTATAACTGTATGTGTGTATGTTTATATTATGCATTTTTGTATGGTTGTTTAGATTTATCGTAATCCATTGTTTTTTTTTCTTCTCTTTTTTCATTTGTTTCTTAATTTTAAGTTTGTTATGTCTATTTTAGAATCCCTAACCAAAGTGTAGTGCACCTTCTCATTCATTTCCACACCACCCGACGGTAGACTGGTAGAGAATGCCTGTGGCATTAAGTCCGCCATTGTACATTTGT
This sequence comes from Diaphora mendica, assembly GCA_949125395.1. NCBI lineage: Eukaryota > Metazoa > Arthropoda > Insecta > Lepidoptera > Erebidae > Diaphora > Diaphora mendica. The sequence continues at coordinate 7,900,513 of OX421319.1, forward strand.
GCATAAAGTTTTTAAATAAATAAATAAATAAATAAAAAGCGACTTTGTTTTATACTATGTAGTGATACAGATTATACTCGTATATATGTCAACTAATACTGTACATTTATAGATACATTTCGATATTATCTATTATGTTGATAAAAAGTTAAGCTACTTGATGTCTGAAAAATCGTATTTACATACATAGGCAACGTAGAGATAGTAGAGATTAAAAACTGACGGATAATAGTTTGTGAGCACGACCTCAGTTCTATTGACCCGACCAGCCTCTTTGCCAAAATGCAAGTGTTTGCAATCTTGCGAGTAAAGAAAACAACATATGTATGAAAACGCAAGCATTGAGATTGCGTTTGAGTACATTTGTTGTTTTCTAATACCGTTTGGGTTTATAGAATGTCGACGTGGCTTTGGTGTAGGTTTTGTGAAATCTTCTTAACATCTATTGGTTTTTCTTGCAAGAGTCTGTCCCGTTGTCCCGCAACAATCCGCAAACCCATTAGGTGACGGCAGACTGATTTACCTTAGGCTTTCAAATAGAGGATAAATGTTTTTAGTACATAAAATGAATGATATTTAAAGTAAGTTTACAGTACTTATACTTAAATAAAAAGCCCACTTAAAATTAGAGTATGAGTTTATTCCCGACGATATCATTATCATCATAATCATTTACAGCCTTAAATAGACCACTGCTGGACGTAATGTCTCTCCTTCGAAAGAAGGTTTTGTATTACTTAACCAGAATATATAGGTATTATGTCGGTATTTCACTCATAGTAGATTATCAATTGTTCACATCAGCTGTAAGAAGTCCACTGCTGAACGTAGACCTCCCCCGTTGATTTCCACTTCGACCGGTCGATAGCGGCCTGTTTCCAACGAGTCCCTGCGATCTTAACTAAGTCGTCCGTCCAGCTTGCGGGAGGCCTTCCTTCCTTCCTATCAATTCCAGTTACATAATCTATACTTATAATAAAAATGTAACAGGTCCAATTCTGTACATTAAAGATATTTTGATTTTTTTTAAGAGCCCTTTATAATCGATACTGAAGCCAAAACTGTAATTTTTTTTCATTTTTGTCTGTCTGTCTGTATCTTGGCCGCGCATCACGCCGTAACTACTGAATGGATTCAAATGAAACTTGGCATGATTTGAGTTCATACTACGAGGTAGGACATAGGATACTTTTTATCCCGGAATTCAGCACGGTTTCCTGGAGAGAGGCGATGAAAGTCAAAATATGTACTTAGTTGTAATTCAATAACACATAGTCCGATTTCATTAATTCTTTTTTTGCTAGAAAGAAAAAAAATAAAAAATAACGAGAAAAGTATTTTTTTTGTCCACGACTGTACACTGCCTGTGGGAAGCTGAGACAGATATGTAAATATGGCGGTACGAAGTTCGCAGGGTCAGCTAGTAATGTTATAAGAGTTAAATGAGTTTTATAGTTTCAAGATAAATGTGATCATTCACAAACATAAAGGTCGTAAATTTAATTAAGCCAGTTATTGCCTATTAAATAAAATCTTTTAATACTTGATATTTGCTTATGCTAAAAAATGGTAAAAGACCATAAAACCAGGCGTGAAAAGAGAAAATGTTATATTTAGAGTAGTTGACCCACGCAACCTCGTTTGCGTCTCCTATTGCCCGTAGCGTGATAATTTTCCCTCGTTTTTGAAACATTTTTCATTGGTGCTCCGCTCTTATGTCGTAGCGTGATGATATATAGCCTATAGCCTTCCTCGATAAATGTACTATGCAACACTGAAAGAATTTTTCAAATCGGACTAGCGGTTCCTGAGATTAGCGCGTTCAAACAAACAAATAAACAAACAAACTCTTCAGCTTTGTATAATAGTATAGATTAGATTACCAAAGAACTGGTCGGAGCCGATGATCAAATTAATTTAATCCTAACTTTCGTGATTAGCTGATCCTGGTTAGCTTTTTCACATCTAAATACTCGTTCCTTGTAGCTGATGTGCGATGTGGTATTTTAATGTATGTTATATCACTTATATGCGAATCTTTATGAATACACATTGCATGCAAATGTTGCGAATAAAAATCTTAACATTTCACACTTAAATCGATAGGCACATAAGAATTAAAAGAACATCGTAGTGTACAATTTATTTTAATTCACAAATAATATATTTCTCACTTTATTGTCAACCAAAAGACGTCATGTCACGAAGAAATGCGTTTGATCCTGCCGGGTTGTCCCTTGGTACCTGCAAACATAAAAAAGAAAAATGTTCAACGAACTCATTAAACAGGATCCGAATATTTGATTCTCATTAGATGCCTGTATCCTATTTCATTTAGATCTTTAACTATAAGAACTAACTAATACTGGAAGACGGAGCGTGGATAGGCCCCCAGAAGGTGGTGCGATGACCTAGAGGGGGTTCTGAGAAGGAGTTAGATGCAGACAGCACCGTGTGTTGTGCAGAGGACGAGAAACCCTTGAGGAGGCTTATGTCCCACAGTAGATGTCTTTCGGATGCTAACTAATACTTACCTTCTTGAAACTTACTTATAATATAGCTATTGCTATATCGACGTCTTAACCCTTTTCGATATCGAAGATTTGTCAATTGCGTTTTGTCTGATTGATTTCTATCACTTCATGATTGAAGTGGGTATATAATCTGTTTAAGAGATCTGTCACAGGGGGATACAGATTATACATTCACTAACTGTAAGGAAATTTGAAACATATCCCATACATAGAGCTATTATAACAGAGTAGGGAAGACATATGGCTGCCTGTAAGTGGAAACGTCTAACGGTTAAAAAGAGAGAGAAGATCGCGGTACCCCATCTGTCTTTCTCTACTGACGCATGCGCAGTAAAGGACTAATAATGGTAATTCAATCACAACAATTAACTGTTTTTCCTCTCTTTTTCTAACCGAGGGACGGCTGGAGGCCAGGCTCCCCTGCTCTATCTATATCTATAATTTATATAATATAATAATAATATAGTAGGCCTAAATCTCCTTTCTACGGAGAGGCCCATTTCCAGAAATGGACTATTGATAAACTGTAAGTGGAAATCTTATTGTGTAGCATCTTACAATAAAATGGAGTGCGTTAGAGAAATTTGTCTTAATACTCACACTATGTCCTGCTACGTTTATCCAAAAGAATCTTAGCGGCCCGTATGACTGGTAGTATCCTTCCAACCTATCGTTTTCCCATATAGGAATACGGGCAGCGTTCTTGTATGCCTCTGCACCGTGCCATCTTAATCGATTAACCCACACAATCTGACCTGAAATATTTGAGGATGATAAATAACTATTTAATGGTATAATTAATAAATTATATTCGGCGACTCTTTTCACTTGTATATTCCTAAAAACCCTAAACACTTAAGTTAGTTTCAGTTTGATTCATTTTCTACGTAGACGATGTCACAGTTCATCAAGTAGTTCATTTAAATGTAACTTTTCTTATGTATGGGCCTGCCAAAGTGACTCTAATGCCTGATGGAAAGGATGAGCAGAATCCAAGAGGTGATCGTCATACTCATTGCGAATGCAGACAACGCAACAATGCAGCATGGTGACCCATACTATAGCGACCTAGGGGATGTGGGACAACATGTATTTATGCAGCTATTTATCATTGATTCTATATCTAACTAGTGTGTAAGATAAAAACAGTAAAATATCAATTGATAACAGCATTAATGCCTTAATCAATAACCCTTTTAGTGATAGATGGTTAATATAAAGTAAATAATATGTTGAACACACAAAACGGTAAAAGAATATTTGCGAGATGGTAAAAGATGGGTCTACGCTATATGCCACATTATTATTCACTACAAGAGAAAATTCATATTTTATGGACATATTATTATATATCAGCAACATATATGCATGTCAAATGTAGATAAATTTATATAAATCGATAATAAATATGCACACGTACAAATTGTAAAGTATTAAAAAAATATTTAGATTGAGTAGTGATCTAATTTTTTGTTAAATTGGAATTTCATGATGGAAGCAATAAGAAAGTAAAATCCCCCAAATCTACTGAACGGATTTGGATGAAACTTTACAGTAATATAGCTTATATGTACATCAGAATAACACATAGGCTGCTGCCGCGATAACCGACATACACGCGGGCAGAGCCGCAGGCAACAACTAGTTTTAGATAAAGCCGGATAGGAAAACCCTTTTTGATGAGCCAGTACTTTTTATAAGTTTCCATCTAGATACGTACATCAAATCGTGGAGAATTCACATTCTAATCGATGAATACCCCAAGGAAAGCTTAAAAAATAATTACATAATGTTAATACTAAAAGTAAATCGAAACAAAACAAAGAAACTTTCGAATTAATAAATTTAACTTTGCCAGTCGTTAATTAAGAGGATTGGTAAAATTGTCCACAGAAAATTTATAAGTTACTTGAGTTTGATATCATGCGATTTTCAAACGACTATGTACATCATTTATTGCTAAAGATAGCTCGGCTACATCAGGAAAACGTCGACCTAACGACATCGTGTGGCGTCTGAAAATTGCTAATGGACTATTTATTTATCAAACTCAAACTCAAAAAGATTTTATTCATATAGGCACTTATTTTACAGGCACTTATGAATAGTCAATATTTAATATTAATAAATCGAGTGATTCTAGTCGCCACAGGAACACCAAGGGTCATCTATGAGAGAGTGCATTGATGACCCTTGGTGTTCCTTAAGGTGGATTAAGGCCTTTATTGGACTTACAACTGACAACAGTAAACTATAGATGTAACACCTTTGTTGTCATAGCGTGACTAGTATTAATAATCTTCTCTCTCAGTTTTAGATAGCCTGTTTCATATTAAGACGATTATATTCAATGCATCTTGAGCAGAGATTTCTTCAGTTGCAAAAAAAATCCTAACCTTTTTACACTTTAGGAAATCTGTAGGCTAGCCAACTCACAATTCTACAATTGTTAGATAAATAAAGAAGGAAAAAGTGTATAAAATGTTACTACAATTGCAGGGGTATTCGTAATAGTCACCTTGTAAAAAAATATTCAAAACATTTATATTACAGGCCGTTGCAACATGATTTGCTACTGGGCCTTAGCTGTCTGTCTATATTTAGCTTAGGTATAGTAATAAATAATGTTGTAATTATGATTATGTAGAAGTTTGTTAACAGCAAAAGATGTGGCATTTTTCTTCATACACATTTTTATTTTCGTCTGTAAACTTTCCAAACAGAAAACGAAAATAAATTACATTACGTTGTCTGTTAAATACCAAATTCAATGAATGAAAATAAAAGATGAAACTATTTATATCTTGGATAACTTTTGTTTGTAACAATCGTTTTACATTAAATATACATAGTTCTATATAAAGCGAGAACTAACCTGGTGTGGAACAAATCAAATCCAGATTGCCGTTGTATTTTGTCACGATAATAGGGTCTTCCTGATCTAATAGTTCTTCAACTGTAACAATATTTAGTTGTAACTCTAATAGTCACGATCTTTGACATTAGAACATCAAAACACGTTATAGATTTTTTATGATTCCATACTAACTTTCCTCGGTAACTGGTTTCATGAAATCCGTCCGCAAATAGTCAAATACGGCGCTAGATTGACTTCCCCAGATAACAGAGTCTGGAATACTTAGAGCACGTTTCACGTCATTGTTCATAAGGTAGTTAAGATTGATCACTTCTTGTCGTGCCGACCATGAGGATGACATGTAAGGTTTTTCATGGATCATCATCTCCTTTGATAATTCTAAAATAAAATACTTTGATTGAATGTGGGTTACAATTTTTTTTCTGGATCATCCCTAAAATTTTTGCGTCACCGGTGGTATTTGCATGTCAACATTCATACAGCAGATATTATGAATAACTTCCACTGTTATGAACCTTCCAGTGACTTCAATCTACGAAATATATTATGTATATGGTATTTCAGGTGGGAGAGCCACGCTTTGGCATGAATGGGCCGGCTCGACCGGAGCGATACCACGGCCTCACAGAAAACCGGTGTGAAATAGTGCTTGCGCTGTGTTTCACCGAGTGAGTGAGGATACCGGAGGCCCATACCCCAACCCCTCCCCCTATCTCCCCCCTATATCCCCCAAAGGCCGGTAACGCACTTGTGACGCCTCTGGTGTTGCGGGTGTCCATGGGCGGCGGTAATCGCTTACCATCAGGCGATACGTCTGCTCGTTTGCCGGTCTATTCCATAAAAAAAAAAAAATATATATATATATATATATAATAGCTACGAAAATAGCGCACAAATTCAACAAAACAACTCAAAGATGAGATTATGATTTTTTTTTATATTCATTAAGTTACGGAATACAATTGTGGGGAACGGCCAGCAACAGTAATGTGGATATCCTGGAGAGATTCCAGACCAAAGCCAAGAGAAACTGACCTTCCATGTAAACAAACTGGCAACGCTCTGAGTGGAGAGGGCGCTCTGCAGCATATCCGGCTGAGAAGAAGTGACATACCGAGCCTACATAAGAGATTTACCACTTGACATCAGGAGAGTCGTGTGAAAAGAATTTTCATAAAAGTATGGCTCTTGAGGAAATCATAAACTGAGTAATCAAACAAAGAAGTGGCTTATTGTTGGAAAACAGATTGCCATGAAGCGGAAAAAACAAAAAAAACAAAAAAACACTAAGTAAGATATAGATTGACTCCTTGTCAGAAATAGATTGAGTTGATGACGTTTGAAGTGACCTATTGTTTTCTAGAAATACTGTGAACTTTTTATATATGTTTGAGTCTAGGGAGTAGTGGGTATAAATACATACACGTCTTCGTCAGTCAAAGAGTTCAGTTTGAACTTCAAAGAGATAAACTTCGAAGTACTCCAGACGATCATTTATGACTTCAAATAAATATTGATTAGACTTCTTACGTGTCTTGGTACTCCTAGCCTAGTTGAACTCGGTGATTAGAAATAATTACCGAGGGTAAGCAACGACGACGCGGTTAGTACCTGGATGGGTGACCGATAGTGGCATGATACCATGAGCGTCTCCGTGATTCGGAGGTCACGTTAAGCAGTCGGTCCCGATTGTTATCATAGGATAACAGTCGTGAAGCTTAGTTGGAGGCTTTTGGGCGGCTTAAAAACATTCAACGGCAAGATTACGTAGCCACAACGTTGTCTTGTCGGTCCTCAAACCGCACTCGGCCAGCGTGGGAACGTATGGCCTTAACACTCTTCTGAGAGGAGACCCGAATCCAGCAGTGGGACGTTATGGGTTGTTGATGACGTGTCTTGGTAAACAAAGCTTCTAAAAATGTCAGTAGTTATTTTACTTCAAATAACAAACTATGGTCCAGGATCCCAGGTCTATTTTACCATTTATAACTATCAAGCAAATTTTTCGTGTGTAGCTTTATTTTGATGAGTCGCCCAACTATAAATCTTACTAAAATTCTCTATTGTGGTAGCTACCTGATGTAGCAGGAATAATATATATAGAAATGTATGTCTATTCGACAATTCTCAAAAATTGATTACTAACTAATTGTGGGTTTTGATAATTAAATCTTAAAAGAATTATTCACACGTTACATTATAACATTATTTTCTTAAATGTGAAGAAAATTACTAACGCAATTTGTAAGACAATGTGGTTGTTAAATTATATCAATATTAACTAAGCAACAGTAAAAAATCTGCTAGCCAAGAATCGATTTTTTAATTATTAAATTTATCAAGTTACAAATAGATTTTTATTTTATAACTTCTTTTTTTTATGTAGTCATAAATTAGTGCCATGGCAGATGTCTATTGATAATACTTCTTCAAATCATCGGGCGCATCATTTATTTTGTGTTCATTTGATGTAAAACATAAGCATGAAGTTTGCGTTTCTTAAGTACTAATACTTACCATAAGCACTTCTTGTATCTGGCACCCAAGACTGAACTTCCATCTTTGTCAAAATATTGTAAAAATCTACCCTAGTTGTACCTCTGAAGACTGCTTGTTGTGTACTTGCCCACTGCGCGGTAGAGGCATAGTATTCACCGTTATTGAATAAACGTTGAGCCTCTCTGGCTGCTGTTTGAATATTGTCGTATCCTTCTTGATCCACGAGACCAGCTGCAAACAGCAATGGTCCCCAAGACAGAGTTAAATCCACTGGATGAATCCATGCGTTGCCCATTGCGATGCCTCTTAGGTTGGATTGAATGGTACCAGCTCTTTCTGCCTATATAATATTCAAAGAGAAATTGAGAGGCGGTTTATGTTTTTTTTTTGGCTTAACTGTAGTGAGATTTAGACTATTACAGGTACCAAATTATGAATAATAAAGATCTATCTTAGAATCAGTATATTCTTTTCACATGTCCCAGGACATGTTGATTACTATTTGAATGTAGCTGAAGAACATCAAGGGTTTTGTGTGAGGAAACATCAAGCGTTATTATTAGGTACTTTCAACTCCTTTGCATTTTCTTCACATAACTATTCATATGAAACACTTACTTTAAGGCTTGAACAGTGTTCAAATCGGTCAACTAGGGCTAGTTTAAATTAAATTGTTGGAAGAACTGTTGCTCATATGCATTTGAAAAAAATATATATTGTGGTTTGAAGCCTACTGTATCGATTGATAAAACCAAAAAAGATAAAAGCTATACCAATTTCCCAAAAAAAAAATTACAATCGAACCACAGATTAGACATAAATTACAAATTCGCTCCAAAACGGTTAATGCGATTTATTTTAATCTTACACGTATTATTAGATCTAGCATATATTATTATTTTAATAAAAAAAATATTGTATTAACTCGTTTCCTGGGCATGGAAAGTAATAAAAGGTAAATAAACTCAAGCGCAATGGGCTTCCCCCCGCAATTTCACACCCGCGAGCCCTGCCTGCGACCTGTCTTCAGTCCATCTCAACGCTTTGCGACGGAAGGACTGCGCTTGTGTTTCGGAGCCAATAATAATTAAATATTTGCGTATTTTAGTTTTTACCCCCGGATTGTTTTCGAAATGCCAAAATATAAAAAGAAGTATCAAGTGAGGCGAGGACACGAACTTCGGAAATTATTGTAAGTACCTACCCAAACAAAACTCAAATTTAGAGCTGTCAAGTTTCAAGTGCAACTTGTACAACAAAAATAAAATAAGTTGCTGAACCTGATTTCTGATGGAATCCGAAGGTGGGTACTGGATCTCGAGGATGGTAAGCAGTAGACATACCGTCATTGAGCTCGTTGTAATCAGCTCAGCGAGACGATACTAGAAATGTGACTATATGAACCTGATGATGGACTCCGAAGGTGGGTACTGGATCTCGAGGATGGTAAGCTGCTCGTTGTAATCAGCTCAGCGAGACAATACTAGAAATGTGACTATATGAACCTGATGATGGACTCCGAAGGTGGGTACTGGATCTCGAGGATGGTAAGCAGTAGACATACCGTCATTGAGCTCGTTGTAATCAGCTCAGCGAGACGATACTAGAAATATGACTATATGAACCTGATGATGGACTCCGAAGGTGGGTACTGGGTCTCGAGGATGGTAAGCAGTAGACATACCGTCATTGAGCTCGTTGTAATCAGCACAGCGAGACGATACTAGAAATGTGACTATATGAACCTGATGATGGACTCCGAAGGTGGGTACTGGGTCTCGAGGATGGTAAGCAGTAGACATACCGTCATTGAGCTCGTTGTAATCAGCTCAGCGAGACGATACTAGAAATGTGACTATATGAACCTGATGATGGACTCCGAAGGTGGGTACTGGGTCTCGAGGATGGTAAGCAGTAGACATACCGTCATTGAGCTCGTTGTAATCAGCTCAGCGAGACGATACTAGAAATGTGATTATATGAACCTGATGATGGACTCCGAAGGTGGGAATGGGTCTCGAGGATGGTAAGCAGTAGACATACCGTCATTGAGCTCGTTGTAATCAGCTCAGCCAGACGATACTAGAAATGTGAATATATGAACCTGATGATGGACTCCGAAGGTGGGTACTGGGTCTCGAGGATGGTAAGCAGTAGACATACCGTCATTGAGCTCGTTGTAATCAGCTCAGCGAGACGATACTAGAAATGTGACTATATGAACCTGATGATGGACTCCGAAGGTGGGTACTGGATCTCGAGGATGGTAAGCTGCTCGTTGTAATCAGCTCAGCGAGACAATACTAGAAATGTGACTATATGAACCTGATGATGGACTCCGAAGGTGGGTACTGGATCTCGAGGATGGTAAGCAGTAGACATACCGTCATTGAGCTCGTTGTAATCAGCTCAGCGAGACGATACTAGAAATATGACTATATGAACCTGATGATGGACTCCGAAGGTGGGTACTGGGTCTCGAGGATGGTAAGCATTAGACATACCGTCATTGAGCTCGTTGTAATCAGCACAGCGAGACGATACTAGAAATGTGACTATATGAACCTGATGATGGACTCCGAAGGTGGGTACTGGGTCTCGAGGATGGTAAGCAGTAGACATACCGTCATTGAGCTCGTTGTAATCAGCTCAGCGAGACGATACTAGAAATGTGACTATATGAACCTGATGATGGACTCCGAAGGTGGGTACTGGATCTCGAGGATGGCAAGCAGTAGACTACCGTCATTGAGCTCGTTGTAATCAGCTCAGCGAGACGATACTAGAAATGTAAATATATGAACCTGATGATGGACTCCGAAGGTGGGTACTGGGTCTCGAGGATGGTAAGCAGTAGATATACCGTCATCGAGCTCGTTGTAATCAGCTCAGCGAGACGATACTAGAAATGTGACTATATGAACCTGATGATGGACTCCGAAGGTGGGAATGGGTCTCGAGGATGGTAAGCAGTAGACATACCGTCATTGAGCTCGTTGTAATCAGCTCAGCGAGACGATACTAGAAATGTGAATATATGAACCTGATGATGGACTCCGAAGGTGGGTACTGGGTCTCGAGGATGGTAAGCAGTAGACATACCGTCATTGAGCTCGTTGTAATCAGCTCAGCGAGATGATACTAGAAATGTGACTAGATGTAGCTGATGATGGATTTTAAAAGTGAGTACTGGATCTCCAGGATAGTAAACAGTAGACAGACCGTATTGGGGCTCTTTTGTAATATAATATATATTTTCTTGCTATTTTTTTTATAGGAATGAAAAGGAGAGCGGAAAGAAGCCTGATGAACCTATGGCAGATCAACCAACATCGCAAGAGAAAGGTAGTCATGCCGTTGGTGATCATTTATCTGCAAAAATATCACAACCACAAGCAGATAAATATGCTTTGTAAGTTTTAATTTCACTCTAATTTTTATATCCTATTCTATGATATATTCGTGTCATATATGTATCAGTGTTAGTATTTGATAATAATAAATCATTTATCAGAAAATATTAACATTATTATTAGAATAATTAAAAATTTTATTTCATTATTACATAAAATATTTAAATTACTTTTATTTGAATAATCGTGTTTTTCTTTATAGGCTCTCAGAGGCACATTCCAGTATGGAAGTCGACGAAAACGAGCCATGTTTATTTGAAGTAAACAACATTCTTGTTTACATTTTTATATTCTTGATTGTTTAATAAACTTGATTGGTGGTATAAATCTCTTTTACTGTTTTAGGTTTTGCCGGAAAACGAGATTCCAGACCAAGAACCAAGAAAAATATTTAAAATTTCAACTGGAAGACGAATCGTTGAAATTGATTATTTTTTCAATAAACTCAAAGAAATAGGCAGTCACGGTCCTTTGGGTTGCGGTATTCAAGCTCTAGAGCTTGTAGGAGAGAAAGAATGCGGATTTAATTCCAAATTCACATTTAAATGCAATATGTGCAACCTAAAATTTTTCGTAAATAATGTTTCAGGCGATTGTGACATTAACAATGCTGCTGTTGCGGGTACTGTCGCTATTGGTTGTGGACATTCGCAGCTAGTAGAACTGTCTTCAGCTTTAGATCTACCGCTAATGACCCAAAATACGTACCAGAAACACCATGACATGGTGTCAGAACAATGGGAAAAGGCACTTGAAACCTCAATGGCAGAAGCTGGTAAAGAGGAAAAAGCAATAGCAATTGAAGCAGGCAGAATAAATAAAGATGGTATCCCTATCATTGACGTAGTGACGGATGGATGCTGGAGTAAGCGATCCTACAAAAAAAACTATTCCGCACTATCGGGTGCTGCTGCCATAATAGGGAAGAATACGGGCAAAATTTTATTCCTTGGGGTAAAAAATAAATATTGCAGCATATGCATGCTAGATCAAAAGCGATCAAATGCAACAAAGAGGCTTCATCAATGTTATAAAAACTTTACAGGTCCATCAACTGCAATGGAGTCAACTATTATTGTGGAAGGCTTTAAGTCATCTATAGAAATGCACGGACTAATTTATGGTCGTGTTATTTCTGATGGTGACTCTAGCACATATTCAAAAATTTTAGAAGCTAGGCCCTATCCCAGCGACACAGTGGAGAAAGTAGAGTGTCGCAATCACCTTCTTAGAAATTTTTGCAACAAATTGATGGCCTTGATTACAGAAACTAAATACCCGATACGGTACCGAAAGTACATAACAAAGCAAAGGGTTATGTGGATAAGGTCTGCTGTTATTAAATGTATTGTACATCATAATAAAACTAATGAAGACAACATTGACTTTTGCACGCAAAAACTATTTGAAGAAATTCAAACATTGCACTTACATGCCTTCGGCAACCATTGCAATTGCAAAAGCCATTTTTGCCAGACTAACAAGGAAAATGTTGGTGATGTACCAACAGATTTTTTTACAAGTGCACTTTGGCAAAAAATTTGTTTCATAATTAACAGCTTAGCAGGACATTCACGAAGTTTAGCCCACAACGTGGACAGCAACATTGTGGAGTGCTTTCACAGCATTGTGGCGAAACTTGTGGGTGGAAAACGGGTAAATTACTCCCTGCGCCGAGGATATCAAACTCGCTGTGCTGCATCCGCAGTCTCATTTAACGCAAAGAGAAACCCAGTTACCATTATGTTAAAAAGAATTACTGGTAAAAGTCCTAGAGGAAGCTTGAAGACGCTGGAAGATAGAAAATGTAGACGATCTCTGCTATTGAAGAAATACTCTTTTAAGAAACGACGCCTGCCATTCGCAAACCAAAAAGAAGAAAAAAAAAGCTACGGTGAAAACAGTGAAAGGCCCGATGTTTCAGATAGCGTCTTGGAGGACATGAAAAATAATTTTCTCAATACTATGAGAAAAACAGAGAGCGAAAGACGTGACATTGAGCAAAGGACAATACTACAGAGCCAGTCTGGTGAATGGCTAGAATTCCGTCGATCGATGCTGACAGCTTCTAACTTTGGCAAAATAATTAAAATGAGACCAGATACAAGCTGTGCCAATACAGTTAAGCAGCTTCTATACAAAATTTCTATTGATGCAGAATCCATTCAACATGGAAATGAAAATGAGAAGACGGCTCTGGATCAACTGGCGGCTCAAGAGTCGATTGATATAAGACCTTGCGGGCTTTTTATAGACCCAGATATTCCATATCTAGGGGCTACTCCGGACGGATTATGTGGGGATGATATTATTGTAGAAGTGAAATGCCCAATAACGGCTTTCAAAATGGGTATCGATGAGGCTATCGCCAAAAAGAAGGTAAATTTTTGGACCAAAGATAAAAGCGGCCAATTAACAATTAATAAATCACACGTTTGGTTCTACCAAATACAGGGCCAACTGCACGTAACTAGACGTGAAAAATGTTTATTTGCGGTGTGGTTTAGTTCCAAAGAACCATTAAAAATAGAATGGATCGAGAGAGACGATGATTTTTTCGAGCAAAACATGAAGGAAAAATTATGTAAATTTTATTTAAATTGCATTTTACCCGAATTGCTAGATCCACGACATACAAGAAGTTTGGAAATAAGAAATCCGCAATATATTTTAGACGCAATCAAAATGAAATCCGATAAAAAAGCGAAAAAAGAACCAAAAAGTAAAAATATTGAAAATGCAATATGTGCCTTGACCACTGATGATGACCCTGATAGTAAAAATAGAGACAGTCCTCCCGTTACTGAAACACCCACCTGTTCCAGATATTTAGATTATGATACAATTTAAATAAAAAACACTTTTACAACCTACCCAAATTTTGTCTAAAAATTACCCGATTCATCTAAGAGATAAGCTTGTAAAGATTTTTAAAATTTCTATGATTTACATTAGTTATATTCTGTTTTAATTTTGAGGAGACCTGAGTTGTTTTTGTTATATGTAGGTATATATAATAGTGAATTACAAAGAAGAGTCCATCATCAGGTTCATATAGTCACATTTCTAGTATCGTCTCGCTGAGCTGATTACAACGAGCTCAATGACGGTATGTCTACTGCTTACCATCCTCGAGACCCAGTACCCACCTTCGGAGTCCATCATCAGGTTCATATAGTCACATTTCTAGTATCGTCTCGCTGAGCTGATTACAACGACCTCAATGACGGTATGTCTACTGCTTACCATCCTCGGGACCCTGTACCCACCTTCGGAGTCCATCATCAGGTTCATATAGTCACATTTCTAGTATCGTCTCGCTGAGCTGATTACAACGAGCTCAATGACGGTATGTCTACTGCTTGCCATCCTCAAGATCCAGTACCCACCTTCGGAGTCCATCATCAGGTTTATATAGTCACATTTCTAGTATCGTCTCGCTGAGCTGATTACAACGAGCTCAATGACGGTATGTCTACTGCTTGCCATCCTCAAGATCCAGTACCCACCTTCGGAGTCCATCATCAGGTTCATATAGTCACATTTCTAGTATCGTCTCGCTGAGCTGATTACAACGAGCAGCTTACCATCCTCGAGATCCAGTACCCACCTTCGAAATCCATCATCAGGTTCATATAGTCACATTTCTAGTATCGTCTCGCTGAGCTGATTACAACGAGCTCAATGACGGTATGTCTACTGCTTACCATCCTCGAGATCCAGTACCAACCTTCAGAGTCCATCATCAGCTGATGATAATGATGACTCGGTTTTGGTATTTTAGCAATACTGACATTAAAAAGTTTTAACCTCAGAACGAATTAAACATGTAAAAAAATCATGTAAGTATGTACTCGTTAAATTGGCAACCACCTTTTTTCTAGCTCAATATTTATTTATAAATTTTCATATCTAACTAAAGTTTGGTTTCGTGTTCACGTAGTTCTATTTTGTTAGACTAGATGGCGTTAGGAAATTATTTTTTGTAGTAGAGGTCAAATCCTCAAAGTCATCGGCGTATGTTAAAGCCTTAAAACACATATATTTACTTACTTCACGCATACGTAAAGCCATCCCAACTGCCATTTTGCCTCCATAGGATTGTCCATAAATGTAAAGGGGTACGCCACCGAATTCAGGATGATCAGAATAAAATCCTCTCATTAGATTCACGAAGTCTAGAGCTGTAGTATTTAATATTGTAAGTAGTTATACGGGAAATATATAATGAAGATTTAAATAATTCAATTAGTTACCTATTTCGTCATTCGTTGTTGTCAACAAGTTAAGATTATCGACGTAACTATAGCCTGTACCTACAGGATTGTCTACAAAGAGTACATTGAAGTTTTTTACCTGTAATAATTCACTTTTAATGAAATAATTCACAGTTTTAGAAGGATTATTATAACACTAATTATCTATACTAGAAATCGCGTTGCTCTCTAAACGTTTTTAAAACGTAAATGTTTTTAAAATTAGTTACAAGCATTTGAAATAATTAAGCTTTAAAACCCTCCAAAACTCTGCGTCTGTCTTTCATCGTAAGTCCTTTAGATCGTGACTTGATTTAGAATCTTAGCAATAATTCAAGAATAGTTAATAATAGTTCACTTATCTGTCAGTTTTTGTCCTTGGTAAGCAAATCATCTGCTTAAACTGTTATTTATATAGAATGTAACAGGTATATTCACATAAATATATGTTGTTCCTAGCCTTTATTATTACCAAGATTTGGGCACCGGTTTTGCCTGAATATCAGTTTTTACACGGAGCGACTGGCATTGGACCTCCGCAACCCTGAGGGTGAACTGAATTCGAAGGTTGAACTAGTTGTCAGTATATTTAAAGGCACTGACTTCCCAATAACGATTGCCATAGATGTTCATGACAACCTGGACCGACGGCTTAACGAGCTCTCCGAGGCACGGGCGGTAAACACGTCGGTCGTCGTAATCTTCCATACTCCGGGCTGCTATTAAGAATTTCTTGTAAGAAAAATCCAACAGCAGTCCGACCCGGGAATCGAACCCGAGACCTATTGATCTGCAGTCGCTTACGCTAACCACTACTAGACCAACGAGGCAGTATGATGAACTACTATGGCTGTACTATACTAAACTATTACAAAACAAAAAACTATAGAATAGAACAATGCACTGTGTATTAATTTATCAAGTTATGTGGTTTTTTAGTACTCACCCAAGTGTAATTTCTCTCTTGCAGTCTTAGATCTAGAGGTCCTAGAATCTCAAAGTTACCGATCCCTGTAGAAGACCCACCCGGTCCTCCTTGTAGCCATACTATTAAAGGCCTATCGGTGTAATTCGGAACGTCGGCCGTAGTATAAAAGAGCCAGTAAAACATGTGGGCTCCCGGTCTTACATCCACATACCCGAAGTCTTGCCTAAAAGGTCCGAATTGACCTGTAAGAATAACGTTCAAATTAGGACATTAAAAAAACCTAAAATACAGATAGTTCATAAAATATACACATCTAGAGCAGAATATGTCAAAATGTGTATGCAAATAGGTTACATTTAACGGAACGGTTTTCAACGGAACAAGGTTCAGATTCAGTAGCTTAGGATAAGAGAGGCACAATAGGAGTATCAAGTACTTTTCTTCATTAAAATATTCAAAACAAAATATTTTTTGTGAGTATAATTTCCTTCAGCGTGTTTAGATTAATTAATGTGTTTTATAGAACTCCTAACTATAACGAAACTTTTCTGTAAACGCTATTATGTAGTTATTTATACGATCTGAGATGTTACCTACTTAATTAAGTATAAGCGAAGGCGCCTTCTAATTAAAAATTGTCATCTAACAAAAGCCATGTGATTTATGTCTTTAATAACTGCATATTTCAGTGTTATTATCAGGAAAAGTCAAATATGAATTGGATTTTTTTAACATTACTCTCATTTGAAATTAAGTATAATTATTTTTTTTTATTAATAAATAAAAAATTATAAATAATTAAATATTTTATTAATTATATTTTTTTTTATAATTAAAAAAAAAGGTTTTACCTGCTACATATTGACTGGCTATAGTTAAAATTAAAATTGAATAAAACCACATTTTGCTAGCGATGTTTATCATACACTACAACATCTAAGTTGAGTGCATCATAAACTATAGATATATAATGTGTTATCAATAATAATATATTAACGATATAGTATCTATATGACCCTATTTATTTACATCTCTACAAGTATTTTAGTGGAACTGTGCAGTTGGACTTCAGCATTTTACTTGCCATAAAAATATTCTGCAAATATGTATAATTCCAAACTTATGTATAAGGTATAATTATAAGGGTCTACTATTTATTAAATTAAGATTATAACGATTATTTTAAAAAAACTTATATGCTACACACATACATAGGCAATAATTACTATCAATAAAATATTTTTAGATAAAAATTATATGTTGCAAAGTACCTACTGTTTCTGAAGACAAGTGATGTGATAAATGTAGGTACATTAATTATATTTTAAAAATGACCGTCACTATCAAGTCCCTAAATTAAATTAAAAAGCTTTTTAAAAACAAGCTTTTACTGGAATGCCTCGAGACGAATCAAACGAGTCCAAACTCGATGATGTTGCGACGTTTCTTAGCTACGTTAGCTCCAGCATCAGATCAGCTCCATGTCATTTTTTGGTACAATGACACTATAATATTGTATTGTCACGCTGTATACATATGCTTGCAAAATTTCAGCAAAATCGGTTAAACATATCTGCTAAATTGAGTTGCAAGTTTCCACCCGAACATACAAGCATACATACATACATTGCAAGTTAATAAAAAGCTTGTAAAACTGACAGTTTTGCACGATTTTTGGAAGTATTTCATAAGAAATTTAAAATTAAATAAATAGATATAGAAATTAATGAAATAAAACTTGTTTTCATGTTTTAACCACTGTTCATCAAATTATGTTTCCCGGCTGAAACTCCTAACTTTTTAATTTGACATTTGATAACTTACTCTTAGACAGGTTCCGTGACCAAGGGTTTAGTAACTTATGTAGGTATTTAATGATTTTATTATCAACTGTACTCTAAACAACAGCTGAAACAAACATGTCGTGCTCTAGTAATGTCCTGAACAACTTTTATGTCATCAGTAGCACAAGGGAACGAACTTTACAAGTTTTTATTGTTCAGAAAATTACCAAACAAAGCCGATATAAAACAGATATTGTGTTGTTTGTTTGATCGCTAAGGTTTTTTACCTTTACCAAATACTTTTTTACGTATGATATGCACGTGTTAGATTTGGAAAGAGAGATGATTTTTAGAAAGGGTGACATCAGCTTCGCTGACGTCACTCCTTAACTAATAAATATAATTCATGATTTATGGGCAAAACATCATAGTTGGTACACTAGGATTTATTAAAACAACAACTCAGGTTCAAACTAGATTTCATCTATTTAATAAACGTTAAATTGAATCTATAGTTAAAATCATAGATCGGCACAACATTGTCAAGGTCGATCTATAACTTCCAGTTTCCAAAATGCGTAGGGCCCTATGAGAAGAATACTGGCAAAGAAACTCATAGCCACTCTTTTAAAAGTCACATCTTAACTTATTACATAGTCACAAATGTTTAATAGTTTATTCTCTTTTAAAAGTCACACACATCTTAACTTATTAGTAACAAATGTTTAATAGTTAATTACCACAATTAAGAAGCTTATATACTTAACTTATTTACAGCAAGTCCTCTCTGGTACAATGCTCGTACTAAAGTGATCTCTGTATTTATTCTCGCCAATACGAAACCAACACCTCAAATCATGATGACAGTAGTCGCTGTATAACGGATGTCGTTGGTTTCGTATTCACTTTCCAAAAACAATTAAATGCGTTACGCCTTATTCTAATTACATGATAAATCCTTAATTAAATAATTAGAATTTCTGTGATTAACCTCACGCTATTATAATTTAAATGTAATAGCGGATGTTAACAGGTTAGACTTGTTACTCACAATTATTTGAAATCAATTATTAAAACATTACTTTAGTCACAGACAATAGTTATTGAATCTCCTATTTTATTATAATTGTTAGTTAGTTACAGTCTCACAATTGAAATTAAAAGTTACAGTATTCCGTTTAGAATGTTATAATCAAATAACTTACTCAAGTCACACTTTTTACAGGACAACAGAAATAGTTGTAGTTATTAAATATTAAGATATTAATTGTTAGAAATAACATTTACTTTCCGACTTTATAATTGATAGTTATGTTTTATTGAGACGCTCAAGTGATAACTAGGTATATATTTTCCTGACACGGCCATACTGACAAGCAGTGCGTTCTCTGCACTGCATTCTCCTTAAATCTGAAGCAATGAAAGGTTTTCTTTTGAGAAAGGCATCTGTCTATAATGCCTAACATTTATGAGAACATATGAACAGTGCCAATATGCCGTTTATTGCACTTTGGCACTTGTTTGTTGTTCACTAGCTGTTAATTATGATTACAGATATTCTGCACCAACTTTAGTCAAGCGAGGCAAGTACTTTTACAGATAAATGGCGTGTGTTATAAATGCTACATGTAAGACACTGTTCTTTAGCAGATTTCAGATTAGTGCGACTGTTTATATGTATTGATTGGGTGATATGATGCCGTGGCACATAATGTCGCATGATACATTTCTTTTGTAATGATGTTGACTCACACTAAAGCAACACCTTGATGTTTGTAGTGATGTTGACTTACTAAGGCAACATGAATTAATATAAAAGGGTAAGTCTGACCTCTGGGCGTTCTCGTACGCCGTGGTACACAGAGGATAAAGGATTATTGGGAAGGTCGATGCTGTGTTCTGGGTCTTTGTAACCGTGGTACACAGAGGCTCTGAAAAATACATAAAATGTGGACAGTGGTCATATCATAGGACGATATGAGCATGTTACTACTGTATATAAAATGGACACTGCTCACCCAGCAATATGGTGTATTCTGCCGCTACTCCTGCTCATGTTGGGACGCGGCAGGTACTCGTGAACCCCTTCTGCAATGGTATACAGTGACTAGGAATTGCTGCGACGAGGTTTCTCGAGATCCCGCCGACACGGCTAGTTGTTGCTCCCGTCTCGGGGCTGTTCGCAGCTGGTCATGAGCAACCTTGCGTCGTCGCCCTTAACAACTCTTCATAAAGCAGCGGTCATTATCTAGGACTCTTCCAAGTTGATTAAGTTGCACAAGTTAAGTGTTTACTGTAAACTGTCAAGAGATGTATGCCAATTTTTAAGTCTCATAGTTATTTATCATAACCAAAACATTTTTGAGCGTACCTACCATCCTCTCAACCTGACCATCAGTTCGGCTTACTCCTGACGAAATTAAGAGTTAATATATATAAGCCCATCTGGCCACAGTATTCTTTAAATTCCTCCAGGAACTCTCGACAATGATCAGAGTCGGTGTACCGTATAGGTGCATCGTTCGTTTTAACAATTCCATTATTATTATTTTTAATTTAATTTAATTAAAAACAAAATTTAATTTTAAAAACGAAAATACATTTGTACGCCAATAACTGGCAGATCATAGAGTAACCACATTTATTATGTAACATCTTTAATTCCGAGATTTTTACAATACAGCATTAAAAGTTATTTCAGTTTTTAGTTTACAGCGAAATACATGGATCCCAAATGAGTTGTAATTATTGTCAACAAGATGGCGTACTATTATATTTTGAAATCAAAATAATTCATCTACGATTTTCGTGATCCGTCATTAAAATGTTGCTCTTTTACTAAATTCACCGGTAAGCTCATTCATATTAATATAGATTTAAATATTTAATCTTTTTTTTTTTTGGCAATCTGACACCGCGCCATCTAGTTTTCAGACTAAGGAGACTTTAATCATGGCGTGTTTAGAATACATAGGAATGTGTTTTGTTAATGCAGATGTAAGAACTTTATGAGCATAGTTTAAATCTTGCTCGCACAGTTCTAAAAATATAATAAATACATGAAAATAATTAGGATGATACACTTAATAAACGGTATAAATCTCGTAACCATTTATAACATATTGCCAGCGCCACAGGATCTGCCATTCTCCTTTCAACCACACTTTCAAGTAGGATAGCCAAATAAGCTCACCGAGTCATCATCTCCATGGAGCAATAATTATAGTTCCATTACACACACACACCATATTAACAAATATCAGTTACTAGAATGAAATAATGTTTATGTGACAATGCAACTGCATCATGCCACTACATAATTATGATTTTATTTTAATACAGTTACTCCACGTAACACTATTATTTATATTCTCGTAGTTAAGGGATGATGCTGTGGTCTGGGCAGTATCAGTGCCGTGGTCCACAGAGGCCCTAAAGGAAATGGGTCTAGGTCGATGGCGTTGTCTGGATCATTTAATATGATCGTTGTCAACACGGGATGCTAAGAAAATTAACGGATTGAACTCACCAAACCTATCAGGCATCCACAAGACAGTTTTCTGGAGTTGTACGCTGGGATGTTCCAGGTTGTTGTTCATCATCCTCGTCAGATTCCGTCTACCCAGTTGCCTGGTTGAGAAGCTACGTAATTGATCGTAAGCTACCTGACAAGTGCACATAAATAAACATTCGGCGCCACCATCAAAAGTTGCGGTGATTAAATATTCACAAATTTCACCCATAAAACAGCTTGACCCTTCAGCGAAGCTGCTCACTTTCGGACTTCTGAACCTTTCACTTATGGACTTCGTAGGTCTTGACAATCAGTACAACTTCCTTTAGCAATAGTCATTTAAAAATAATTTACATTTGACAAATGTAAATAACACAATATAAAAATAGATTTTTAAATTAACAATTGTTTACTACAAAATAAGTATATCCCGTCACGGCTATACCGACTTTTACTTCGGTCTCTACACTGCGTTATACGATTTTGGTACCAGCTTAACTGATAGCTGGAACGAATAGGTAATGAGTTGTAGATAAGAAAGTCCCAAACATAAGAGGTATCCATCACGTCTAGTTTTCGAGGTACACGTCAACAAATATTTCAACTACCCTCACTTTACACGTTTGTAGTAGTTTACGTTATCGATGTGTTATTCATTTTTAACCGACTTCCAAAAAGGAGGTATTGTTTTTTTTTTTTACAAATCATTTCTATTCGATAACCTCAATATAAATAAATAAATTTATTTGTAAACCGATTATGAGTAATGAATTAAGTGTCCGCCGCAACTGCAAAAATGCACCAAATTAGTTTACAGTATATTGAAAAATCACAATCACTACAGTACGGCTTCACTTCTATTGTATGTTTTATAAATTTATGATATTAAATGTGTCAAAATAAAAAAAAACTGGTCAATTTAATTATATTTCTTTAAAATATCTATGGTTCTTGCAATTTTGAGTATAATTTGACAAACCGTCAGGGAAGTAAAATGA
This sequence comes from Diaphora mendica, assembly GCA_949125395.1. Lineage (NCBI taxonomy): Eukaryota > Metazoa > Arthropoda > Insecta > Lepidoptera > Erebidae > Diaphora > Diaphora mendica. The sequence goes on from OX421319.1 coordinate 7,923,317, forward strand.
GACGTAATGGAAAGAAAATATGTATGAACTTTTACTAAACGATAGGAATAAATTAATAAGATAGCGTGACAATTCAAAACGGGTACTCGAAATTTTTGTTTTTATTTGTAACGCAGTGTTATTAATATAAAAATAACATTAATAATAATTTTTAAAAATTAATATATTTTATCATTGTTATAGTTTCTTTTCACATTAAGAAGACTATAAACAACGGTCAGTCGCTTTGACGACAATATTATCTAGCCCCACACCTGTTGCGCATGAGACAGGCTAGAACAAAGCAAAAGACTTCAGCAGTTCAACTCAATTCCTTAGGATTAACAGTTTGTCATTGTTACAGTTTCTTTTCACATTAAGAAGACTATAACAACGGTCAGTCGCTTTGACGATAATATTATCTAGCCCCACACCTGCTGCGCATGAGACAGGCTAGAACAAAGCAACAGACTTCAGCAGTTCCACCCAATCAATGAGTTTTTTAATATTTTTTTTATCAATGTCAAAAACTAGTACAGTTTGTCATTCATCAATCGTCGTCAGCACATGTCGTCCTCATTACGACACAGAGCTGTTACTTTTACTACATCACACAGCTCTCATTTTTATCACAGCTCTCATTTTCACTACATCACACAGCTCTCATTTTTACTAAATCACACAGCTCTCATTTTTACTAAATCACAGCTCTCATTTTTACTAAATCACACAGCTCTCATTTTTACTAAATCACACAGCTCTCATTTTTACTAAATCACACAGCTCTCATTTTTACTAAATCACACAGCTCTCATTTTTACTAAATCACACAGTGTACTTTATAATTGCTGACAGTGATAGGTAAATGGAAAACATAATAAACTTTTAAATTTCATTATAAACAAACTAGAATGTACTCACCAGATGTACAGATGGATATACTTTACTGCACCTTCACCAATCATGCGAATGAAAAAAAAAAAAAACTTCGTAGGGTATCAAGAGAGAAAAAAAAAATCGTTAACTTTTGAATACTTTCGAAACAGGAGACGCGAGAGATATCAATCCCACTTCTGATGTTAGATTTGGAAAGAGAGATGATTTTTAGAAAGGGTGACATCAGCTTCGCTGACGTCACTCCTTAACTAATAAATATAATTCATGATTTATGGGCAAAACATCATAGTTGGTACACTAGGATTTATTAAAACAACAACTCAGGTTCAAACTAGATTTCATCTATTTAATAAACGTTAAATTGAATCTATAGTTAAAATCATAGATCGGCACAACATTGTCAAGGTCGATCTATAACTTCCAGTTTCCAAAATGCGTAGGGCCCTATGAGAAGAATACTGGCAAAGAAACTCATAGCCACTCTTTTAAAAGTCACATCTTAACTTATTACATAGTCACAAATGTTTAATAGTTTATTCTCTTTTAAAAGTCACACACATCTTAACTTATTAGTAACAAATGTTTAATAGTTAATTACCACAATTAAGAAGCTTATATACTTAACTTATTTACAGCAAGTCCTCTCTGGTACAATGCTCGTACTAAAGTGATCTCTGTATTTATTCTCGCCAATACGAAACCAACACCTCAAATCATGATGACAGTAGTCGCTGTATAACGGATGTCGTTGGTTTCGTATTCACTTTCCAAAAACAATTAAATGCGTTACGCCTTATTCTAATTACATGATAAATCCTTAATTAAATAATTAGAATTTCTGTGATTAACCTCACGCTATTATAATTTAAATGTAATAGCGGATGTTAACAGGTTAGACTTGTTACTCACAATTATTTGAAATCAATTATTAAAACATTACTTTAGTCACAGACAATAGTTATTGAATCTCCTATTTTATTATAATTGTTAGTTAGTTACAGTCTCACAATTGAAATTAAAAGTTACAGTATTCCGTTTAGAATGTTATAATCAAATAACTTACTCAAGTCACACTTTTTACAGGACAACAGAAATAGTTGTAGTTATTAAATATTAAGATATTAATTGTTAGAAATAACATTTACTTTCCGACTTTATAATTGATAGTTATGTTTTATTGAGACGCTCAAGTGATAACTAGGTATATATTTTCCTGACACGGCCATACTGACAAGCAGTGCGTTCTCTGCACTGCATTCTCCTTAAATCTGAAGCAATGAAAGGTTTTCTTTTGAGAAAGGCATCTGTCTATAATGCCTAACATTTATGAGAACATATGAACAGTGCCAATATGCCGTTTATTGCACTTTGGCACTTGTTTGTTGTTCACTAGCTGTTAATTATGATTACAGATATTCTGCACCAACTTTAGTCAAGCGAGGCAAGTACTTTTACAGATAAATGGCGTGTGTTATAAATGCTACATGTAAGACACTGTTCTTTAGCAGATTTCAGATTAGTGCGACTGTTTATATGTATTGATTGGGTGATATGATGCCGTGGCACATAATGTCGCATGATACATTTCTTTTGTAATGATGTTGACTCACACTAAAGCAACACCTTGATGTTTGTAGTGATGTTGACTTACTAAGGCAACATGAATTAATATAAAAGGGTAAGTCTGACCTCTGGGCGTTCTCGTACGCCGTGGTACACAGAGGATAAAGGATTATTGGGAAGGTCGATGCTGTGTTCTGGGTCTTTGTAACCGTGGTACACAGAGGCTCTGAAAAATACATAAAATGTGGACAGTGGTCATATCATAGGACGATATGAGCATGTTACTACTGTATATAAAATGGACACTGCTCACCCAGCAATATGGTGTATTCTGCCGCTACTCCTGCTCATGTTGGGACGCGGCAGGTACTCGTGAACCCCTTCTGCAATGGTATACAGTGACTAGGAATTGCTGCGACGAGGTTTCTCGAGATCCCGCCGACACGGCTAGTTGTTGCTCCCGTCTCGGGGCTGTTCGCAGCTGGTCATGAGCAACCTTGCGTCGTCGCCCTTAACAACTCTTCATAAAGCAGCGGTCATTATCTAGGACTCTTCCAAGTTGATTAAGTTGCACAAGTTAAGTGTTTACTGTAAACTGTCAAGAGATGTATGCCAATTTTTAAGTCTCATAGTTATTTATCATAACCAAAACATTTTTGAGCGTACCTACCATCCTCTCAACCTGACCATCAGTTCGGCTTACTCCTGACGAAATTAAGAGTTAATATATATAAGCCCATCTGGCCACAGTATTCTTTAAATTCCTCCAGGAACTCTCGACAATGATCAGAGTCGGTGTACCGTATAGGTGCATCGTTCGTTTTAACAATTCCATTATTATTATTTTTAATTTAATTTAATTAAAAACAAAATTTAATTTTAAAAACGAAAATACATTTGTACGCCAATAACTGGCAGATCATAGAGTAACCACATTTATTATGTAACATCTTTAATTCCGAGATTTTTACAATACAGCATTAAAAGTTATTTCAGTTTTTAGTTTACAGCGAAATACATGGATCCCAAATGAGTTGTAATTATTGTCAACAAGATGGCGTACTATTATATTTTGAAATCAAAATAATTCATCTACGATTTTCGTGATCCGTCATTAAAATGTTGCTCTTTTACTAAATTCACCGGTAAGCTCATTCATATTAATATAGATTTAAATATTTAATCTTTTTTTTTTTTGGCAATCTGACACCGCGCCATCTAGTTTTCAGACTAAGGAGACTTTAATCATGGCGTGTTTAGAATACATAGGAATGTGTTTTGTTAATGCAGATGTAAGAACTTTATGAGCATAGTTTAAATCTTGCTCGCACAGTTCTAAAAATATAATAAATACATGAAAATAATTAGGATGATACACTTAATAAACGGTATAAATCTCGTAACCATTTATAACATATTGCCAGCGCCACAGGATCTGCCATTCTCCTTTCAACCACACTTTCAAGTAGGATAGCCAAATAAGCTCACCGAGTCATCATCTCCATGGAGCAATAATTATAGTTCCATTACACACACACACCATATTAACAAATATCAGTTACTAGAATGAAATAATGTTTATGTGACAATGCAACTGCATCATGCCACTACATAATTATGATTTTATTTTAATACAGTTACTCCACGTAACACTATTATTTATATTCTCGTAGTTAAGGGATGATGCTGTGGTCTGGGCAGTATCAGTGCCGTGGTCCACAGAGGCCCTAAAGGAAATGGGTCTAGGTCGATGGCGTTGTCTGGATCATTTAATATGATCGTTGTCAACACGGGATGCTAAGAAAATTAACGGATTGAACTCACCAAACCTATCAGGCATCCACAAGACAGTTTTCTGGAGTTGTACGCTGGGATGTTCCAGGTTGTTGTTCATCATCCTCGTCAGATTCCGTCTACCCAGTTGCCTGGTTGAGAAGCTACGTAATTGATCGTAAGCTACCTGACAAGTGCACATAAATAAACATTCGGCGCCACCATCAAAAGTTGCGGTGATTAAATATTCACAAATTTCACCCATAAAACAGCTTGACCCTTCAGCGAAGCTGCTCACTTTCGGACTTCTGAACCTTTCACTTATGGACTTCGTAGGTCTTGACAATCAGTACAACTTCCTTTAGCAATAGTCATTTAAAAATAATTTACATTTGACAAATGTAAATAACACAATATAAAAATAGATTTTTAAATTAACAATTGTTTACTACAAAATAAGTATATCCCGTCACGGCTATACCGACTTTTACTTCGGTCTCTACACTGCGTTATACGATTTTGGTACCAGCTTAACTGATAGCTGGAACGAATAGGTAATGAGTTGTAGATAAGAAAGTCCCAAACATAAGAGGTATCCATCACGTCTAGTTTTCGAGGTACACGTCAACAAATATTTCAACTACCCTCACTTTACACGTTTGTAGTAGTTTACGTTATCGATGTGTTATTCATTTTTAACCGACTTCCAAAAAGGAGGTATTGTTTTTTTTTTTTACAAATCATTTCTATTCGATAACCTCAATATAAATAAATAAATTTATTTGTAAACCGATTATGAGTAATGAATTAAGTGTCCGCCGCAACTGCAAAAATGCACCAAATTAGTTTACAGTATATTGAAAAATCACAATCACTACAGTACGGCTTCACTTCTATTGTATGTTTTATAAATTTATGATATTAAATGTGTCAAAATAAAAAAAAACTGGTCAATTTAATTATATTTCTTTAAAATATCTATGGTTCTTGCAATTTTGAGTATAATTTGACAAACCGTCAGGGAAGTAAAATGAGACGTAATGGAAAGAAAATATGTATGAACTTTTACTAAACGATAGGAATAAATTAATAAGATAGCGTGACAATTCAAAACGGGTACTCGAAATTTTTGTTTTTATTTGTAACGCAGTGTTATTAATATAAAAATAACATTAATAATAATTTTTAAAAATTAATATATTTTATCATTGTTATAGTTTCTTTTCACATTAAGAAGACTATAAACAACGGTCAGTCGCTTTGACGACAATATTATCTAGCCCCACACCTGTTGCGCATGAGACAGGCTAGAACAAAGCAAAAGACTTCAGCAGTTCAACTCAATTCCTTAGGATTAACAGTTTGTCATTGTTACAGTTTCTTTTCACATTAAGAAGACTATAACAACGGTCAGTCGCTTTGACGATAATATTATCTAGCCCCACACCTGCTGCGCATGAGACAGGCTAGAACAAAGCAACAGACTTCAGCAGTTCCACCCAATCAATGAGTTTTTTAATATTTTTTTTATCAATGTCAAAAACTAGTACAGTTTGTCATTCATCAATCGTCGTCAGCACATGTCGTCCTCATTACGACACAGAGCTGTTACTTTTACTACATCACACAGCTCTCATTTTTATCACAGCTCTCATTTTCACTACATCACACAGCTCTCATTTTTACTAAATCACACAGCTCTCATTTTTACTAAATCACAGCTCTCATTTTTACTAAATCACACAGCTCTCATTTTTACTAAATCACACAGCTCTCATTTTTACTAAATCACACAGCTCTCATTTTTACTAAATCACACAGCTCTCATTTTTACTAAATCACACAGTGTACTTTATAATTGCTGACAGTGATAGGTAAATGGAAAACATAATAAACTTTTAAATTTCATTATAAACAAACTAGAATGTACTCACCAGATGTACAGATGGATATACTTTACTGCACCTTCACCAATCATGCGAATGAAAAAAAAAAAAAACTTCGTAGGGTATCAAGAGAGAAAAAAAAAATCGTTAACTTTTGAATACTTTCGAAACAGGAGACGCGAGAGATATCAATCCCACTTCTGATGTTAGATTTGGAAAGAGAGATGATTTTTAGAAAGGGTGACATCAGCTTCGCTGACGTCACTCCTTAACTAATAAATATAATTCATGATTTATGGGCAAAACATCATAGTTGGTACACTAGGATTTATTAAAACAACAACTCAGGTTCAAACTAGATTTCATCTATTTAATAAACGTTAAATTGAATCTATAGTTAAAATCATAGATCGGCACAACATTGTCAAGGTCGATCTATAACTTCCAGTTTCCAAAATGCGTAGGGCCCTATGAGAAGAATACTGGCAAAGAAACTCATAGCCACTCTTTTAAAAGTCACATCTTAACTTATTACATAGTCACAAATGTTTAATAGTTTATTCTCTTTTAAAAGTCACACACATCTTAACTTATTAGTAACAAATGTTTAATAGTTAATTACCACAATTAAGAAGCTTATATACTTAACTTATTTACAGCAAGTCCTCTCTGGTACAATGCTCGTACTAAAGTGATCTCTGTATTTATTCTCGCCAATACGAAACCAACACCTCAAATCATGATGACAGTAGTCGCTGTATAACGGATGTCGTTGGTTTCGTATTCACTTTCCAAAAACAATTAAATGCGTTACGCCTTATTCTAATTACATGATAAATCCTTAATTAAATAATTAGAATTTCTGTGATTAACCTCACGCTATTATAATTTAAATGTAATAGCGGATGTTAACAGGTTAGACTTGTTACTCACAATTATTTGAAATCAATTATTAAAACATTACTTTAGTCACAGACAATAGTTATTGAATCTCCTATTTTATTATAATTGTTAGTTAGTTACAGTCTCACAATTGAAATTAAAAGTTACAGTATTCCGTTTAGAATGTTATAATCAAATAACTTACTCAAGTCACACTTTTTACAGGACAACAGAAATAGTTGTAGTTATTAAATATTAAGATATTAATTGTTAGAAATAACATTTACTTTCCGACTTTATAATTGATAGTTATGTTTTATTGAGACGCTCAAGTGATAACTAGGTATATATTTTCCTGACACACGCATATATAGAATATAAGTATGTAGTTTAAAGTATACAATCAAAATATTCACTGGTTGTAAGTTTAACCTAAGCTTAATTTTTCGGTATTTATTTACCCGAAGTGTAGGTGGTACTGCTATTACGGGCAGTCGCTAGAAAGGATCTACATGTTTTAATAACCGGTTTTTGATAATAATTCCGCCCACCACTGTAACTCCTCTACACTATGATCAACAGTAGTTACCTACAAACACACCAAGTTATGAATCTCCCGTAGTGATCATCGCTTAATTGTGCACGAATTCATACCAAGGCTTGCATAGTATCTGTACAGTATTTCTTATAGTTTTTGATAAAAACCAAAGGTGCGAACTTGCTTTGTTCAGTTCACTCTTTGCAGTTCACTCCATGAAATCACTGTCTCAGTAGACTAACAGCTAAGGAATGCGCAGAAGTACTTTCAGATACTTTAACATACCACGCTGACGTGTGTATCGGCCGCGGAAATATTAACATTGGTAAATGTTACTGATGGAATTATAATTTAGTCGAAGCACGAAGAAGCTACCAGAGAGCTCGTAAAAAGCTGAATGAAATAAAAAAGCATAATGTAACAGGAGATATTTACAAAAATACTCTCATCGCTCTTACGAGTTTCATAAGTATGTTAGATCCCGACATCCTGTCCAACTGTAAACCCCAGCGCGGTAGGTTAACGGCCCGAGGGGTTTCCACAGGTGAAAAAACCTTTATATTCTAATATGTACTTGTGAAAACCCTCTCGGGTCACAACAATATCGAGATCTTCAGCAGGTGGTGTTCTAGTAAAGTAACTGGTTTTAATATTTGATAGTAAGGAGATATATACTCCTATACACGTAGTTTGTTGTTGTCAAACCAGCAATTTTTTTCTTCTTGTTTGAGATGCCGTGAACTAATACCATTACTTCTCCTTAATACCTTCCCCATATTTTAAGTAAAGAGTCTACTAAAGGGCGCAAGACAGAGACTTAGACTTCTACGATGGGCTTTTCAAAATTGCACCCAAACCTTTAAAACCACATATTTGAGCAAAATTAAGTCGAAGTTCACCATCAATATAAACGGCGAATACATCAGTAACCCTTCTTTGTCTTGTCCATGATGTCATGGTAAAAACAACATCGATGAAAGGTAAGCACGGTTATCAGTAACTTATTTTAAATTTAATTTAATAAACGACGGGTTGCACTCCGGGAGTGCCGGCAGGAGTGAAAACTTGAACATTAACGTTGTGCATTTTTGATTAATTAAATTTCATTTTTTAATTTCCTATATTTATTAAGCACAATGAACGATGCTATACGAATCTATGCCTTGCTTTGCCTTTAATATTCCTTGAGAACCGATAACTACAGAAGTGCTTATTGTGATCTTATAAAAATCTAGGTTAATGCTATACAGTATAAACATATTACCCGAGCGAAGCCGGGTCCACACACAAGCACACTCGCGCTAGCGCCCTGACGAAACAGCAGGAGCAGGCATATATTTTCACCGCGCAGTAGAAAGAGAAGGGGATATTACTTCCTCTCCTACGCCACGCCTGCCTCTTACGAATATTCGATCAGGTCACATGTCCTGACGCGAGTTTCTGACGCGAGTTTAACATTTTTTACTCATCCCAAATATGTGCACAACGTCGCTAAATAAGTTTTCACTTCAAAAATGTATAGGTATGAATATGTTAATGCTCTGTGTCCTTTTTCTCAGAAGCCAGAAGGGAAACCTCGTCTGCTTGTTACAAAATGACAAAATAATTGTTTAACACTGATTGTCCATGAGGTTGTAATATCATTCCGGTTGAGATAGCTCATAGTAACAGGGCGTGGCTCTCCCATGGCAGAACGTTGTTACTATTGAACTATGTGATTTATCACAATTACTATTATGTACCCTGCACAATCACTAAGATAATCTCTTCCAATATTTCTTATGTTTTTTCTGAGTGCGATCATGTGACAAATGCAAAGATACATTTTTTGATTGACATTTGTTTTCTATCTCGTATCATCAAACAACTCTGTAATATCAACCGAGATTCAGCATTGATTTCGTTAGGAAACGGATTGGTCGCAAGACTTGTTTCCTAAAAGTAAAAATTAAATGCTACACAAGACGAGCCTGGGACTGTTTACCAGGCGGCATTATTTTTATAAGACCTCCGAGATGCACAAATTGCATTGCATTTTGATATAACTAGATCATTTCTAATTCTGGGAGGGATTTTTAAGTCATGAGTATTATAAATGTTTTGTAGTACTTAATATTTCATACGTTTTTGATAATATAACAGAATAGACAATATTAATAAATTTTGAATAAATATATAGATATACGAAAATGAAAAGTTAGGTTTGTTTAAAAGTGATTAACTACATTACACATTTAAATAATAAGAATTGTGTTTGGATATTAATTTCTTGTTATTCATTTATAATAGTACTAGCTATTGCCTGTGGCTCTGACGGCTTGTTTGTCGGTTATCACGGTAAAGGGTAGCCTTTATACTTCCCCAAAAATCAAAGTATCTCCATGCCAGATTTCATGAAAAACGGTGCAGCAGTTTAGACGTGAAAGCGTAATATTTTTCTAATAACTTTTTACAGGTATGTCCTTGTATCCCGAAAATTTTCCTAATGGAAAAATTAACTAGAAATGTAAACAAACCAACTCCAACTGCGAAACAATCAGTCTGTATTCGATGTTATGTACTTTCACGTAAGGTTCATTGTTCTGTGCAATGTGCTAATATTAGAAACCAACTAGAACTTTCACGGCAAAACTTTTTTCTCCGTAATAGTATCTCTATCAGTTGGCTGTAGAGATCACAACACACAGAAGATCAAACGGAAAATTATATAATTCATCATCATTTCATCTGTAAGACATCGACACTGTGTGCTGTCCGCATTTAACGTTGAACGCTTGCTTCAAGAAATTGACCATCATGAGCAGGTAGACCCCACGAGAGTAGGCGACCAGGCTCTCGAGGTGGTACATGCTACTGGCAGCAAAAAAATATATATTCAACAGGCTTTCCATCCAAGCCTTTTTACCTCAAGGCCCAGAAGTGACTCTATGGGTAGTAACAGACCCTTGCAATGTAGTGATACTCACAAGACAAAATCAAAGACTATGGAGGTTCACACCCAGAAAAATACGTCGGTACAACTGGAGAGCAATCAATCTGTAACCATGGAACTGGAGGATGACACTTCATCTAAAGAACCTGCCACACAGTATCCTTCTCCACCACCATGGCAACGTGTTCCATCTCCACGCCATAGTAAAAAAAGGAAGATGAGTGACTCACCATCACAACATACTACAAAAACAACCAATAGGTTCCAAAACTTGCCTCTAGACCCAGTTGATAACACCGAACTGATGAGCAATTCTAAAAAGCCTAATAAACCTCCACCAATCATCCTTTATGGTATACAAGACATCAGGGAACTGTCGAAGTTGATTGAAACGGTTAGTAGTAAAGAGGAATTTAAGTTAAAAATAGTTAACAAAACAGTATTACATGTTCTATCAGGATCTGTGGAAGAATACAAGAAAATAATATCTGTAATTAGGTCAAACGGCCTAATTGGCTATACCTTTACCCCAAAAGAGACTAAAAGCTACCGCATAGTCATCAAAAATCTTCACCATACTACTCCTCATACAGCTATCACTGACGCCGTAGAGGCCACGGGCAATAAAATAAGAGGTGAAATTATTAACGCTCGCTATGGTCCTGAAAAGAAGCCCACCTCCACTTTCTTCATTAATCTAGAGCCGGGGAACGCTAACCAAGTTGTTAAAAACATCTTATATATTTATAATCAAAAAGTCAAAATAGAGGATCCCCGAAAAGCAAAAACTATTATTCAGTGTCAACGCTGTCAAGAGTATGGGCACTCAAAGAACAACTGCATGAGACCTTTCAGATGTGTCAAATGCGGAGAAGGTCATAAAACCTCAGAATGTAATAAAAAAGATCGAAACTCTCCTGCCAAATGTGCCTTGTGTTCATGCGATCACCCAGCCAACTACAAAGGGTGCCAAATATATAAAGAACTTGTGGCTCGGCGATTTAAAAACTTCAATCCCAAAGAAAGACAGCTAGCCCAAAGAGTTAACATACCATCCACTACAGCCGAGATGATTACTTCACTTCCTACAACTGCAAAAAAACTCCATAAAACCTATGCACAAGCTCTGTCCTCAGAAAACGCGAATACTGAAACGCCAATACTGAAGGCCATCAATTATAATGTCCAAGCCAACCTTGAAACTATTCTCATGAAACAATGTGAAAAAATAGATATTTTATTACAACAAATAAGCTCCATGCTGGGACTTATAACTACACTCGTCTCTAAGTTATCCAAATGACTTCCCTACATGTGGCGACTTGGAACATCAACGGTCTTGCACCGAACTCTCAGGAATTAGAATCATTTCTTAACTCTAACAAGTTGGATGTTTGCCTCATATCGGAGTCTCACACAACTTCTAGAAGCCGAATAAGTATCCCTGGGTACTGCTTATATTATACTTCGCACCCTGATGGTGGTTCACATGCTGGTTCTGCAATTGCTATCAAAACCTGTATTAAACATCACTTACTGCAACCATTCTCAACCAACTACCTACAAGCCACCTCAGTAAGAGTAGAAGATCACTCGGGCAACATTGACCTCTCGGCTGTCTATTGCCCACCGCGTCACTCTATAAAAGAACCAATGTTTACTGATTTCTTTAAAACTCTGGGTACCCGATTTATAGCAGGCGGGGACTGGAATGCAAAACATACCTATTGGGGAGCAAGGACAACAGTAACCAGAGGGAGAGAATTGAAGAAAAGTGTGGATGCAAATCGGCTAATGCCACTATCAACCGGCGAACCAACATACTGGCCCACGGATAATAATAAACTTCCGGATCTACTAGATTTCTTTATTACGAAAAATATAGGTCACCTGTACACTCATGTTCAATCGAGCCTCGATGGCTCTTCGGATCACACGCCCGTAATACTGATGTTAAGTACTACCATCATAAACATCGACAGAAGTGGGGAGAACCTGTATAATGTTAAAACCGACTGGAACAACTTCAGGGATTACCTCGAATCCAACATTAACCTGAATACACCAATGAAAAGTCCGGACGACATTGAAAACGCTTGCCTGAGTATCACTAATCTCATCCAAGTCGCCGCTTGGACTAGCACCCCTGAGCTGACCCAACCTCTACGTGGTGTGCCTATTCCCGTTGAGATTCGAAAGAAGATAAATGAAAAACGACGACTGCGCAGGGTTTGGCACCTCTCTCGTGATAAACAGGATAAATCTAGACTGAACCGTGCAATTGTTGACCTTAAAGATGCCCTTTCTGAATTGGCCAGTGAAACCCTCAAAAGGAAACTAGAAATGTTGACACCCAATAGTAGTGGCCGTCATTCATTGTGGAAGGCTACAAAATCTCTAGATCAACCACAGCAATGCCACCCTCCTATCAGAGGGAACAATTCTTGGGCTCGTACCGACTTCGAAAAGGCCGAAGTGTTTGCATCTCATCTGGCAGATGTATTCAAACCCAATGAAACGATGGCCCCTGATGACCCGGAAATTGATGCCATCCTGAATCGGGACTTCCAGCTGAGTGTACCCATAACGCCGACGTCTCCACGAGAACTAAGTAGAGAGATTTCAAACTTAGCATTAAATAAGGCCCCCGGATTCGACTTAATCACACCAAGAATATTGAAGGAACTCCCTAGGAAGTGTCTTGTTTTTCTTACAATTCTCTTTAATGCCATCCTGCGGACGTCATACTTTCCTACAATGTGGAAAGTGTCACAGATAGTAATGATTCACAAGCCTGGTAAACCAATCAACGAGGTGACGTCGTATCGACCAATAAGTCTTACCCCAATACTGTCGAAGCTCTGGGAGAGAGTCCTTCTAACAAAACTTAAAAGGCATCTGGATGAGGATCACATCATTCCTGATCATCAATTTGGATTTCGTAGGGACCACTCTACTCTAGAACAAGTTCACAGGGTTTATAATACAATACGAAATTGCTTGGAAAAGAAGGAATACTGCTCTGCGGCTTTTCTGGATGTACAGCAGGCGTTTGACCGTGTTTGGCATAAGGGTTTGCTGTGCAAGATCAAACAGACACTCCCACACTCATACTATCTCTTGATGGCCTCGTATCTTGATAGTAGACTATTCCAAGTTAAGTTGGGCAATGCCAGATCCTCTCTTTACACCTGTCGAGCTGGAGTACCCCAGGGATCGGTCCTCGGTCCAGTCTTATATAATATATTTACCTATGACCTCCCCCAAGCTCCAAATGTCACAGTCGCAACCTTTGCCGACGATACTGCGTTCCTCGCGTCTAGCTGTGACCCCGATGAGGCTAGTAGGATATTACAAACGCAACTAAACATGACCTCAGCCTGGTTAAACAAATGGCACGTTAGAGCAAGCGCCAATAAGTCACACCATATAACTTTCACACTTAGACACAAACGGTGCCCTACGGTTAACCTAGGCCTGGATCCATTGCCTCAATCTACATGTGTTAAATACCTAGGATTCCATCTTGATCAACGTATGACATGGAAAGATCACATTAAACAAAAAAGGGACGAAATTAACAACAGGTTCAGAAATCTCCTGTGGTTACTTGGAAGACAATCCAACCTCTCTCTAAGCAACAAACTAAGAGTCTACTGCTCAGTCATAAAACCAATATGGACTTATGGTATCCAGCTCTGGTCGTCAGCTAGCAAGTCGAATATTCTCTGCCTACAAAGAACGCAAAACAGCATCCTAAGGACCATATGTGGTGCACCTTGGTTTACTCGTAACTCTGAGATTCATGAGTACCTTGACATGAAAACTGTTGCTCAGGAAGCTGAAGCACTTGCTGGAAAATACTCAAAGCGCCTAGAGGGGCATCCCAATCCCCTTACAGATTTTCTTTTGATTCCGAACCAAATAAATCGCTTGAAAAGAGCCAATGTGCTATTCTAGTAAAGGGTGTTGGGGCACTGGCCCAAACCACCCAAAACGCCCTCTCCGCTCAGCACATCTGCTTATAGTTGATAGGACTGATCGCAGATTGATTAATAAAAAAAAAAAAAAAAAATGAGCAGGTAGACGTCATTTATACTTACTTCAGCAGTGCGTTTGATAAACTACCTACCTCACACTATACTGATGACATGACATTCTGACTGGCAGTCTATTTGAGTGGATTCCGTCTTATCTCGATAATCGTTTTTCCTACGTGGTGGATAATGGCATAAGGTCAAAATATTGTTTCACCTTTCATTCATCATCATCTCAGTTAAAAGACGTCCACTGCGATACAATGTGTGCTATCCGCATCCATCCATATCGAACCACCTTGTAGAGGTATTTTTGGAATTATTCTGCAGCTAACAGTTATCTAATTGTGAAGATAAAAAATGTGTTTTGATTCAATTAAATAAACTGAAGATTGGTAAAAAGTACTTTAGGAAACAAGTTGTTTAAAGACAATAAAGAAATCTTAAAAGAAAAATGATAAATATAATTTTACAGTACGCCAGACTCATAGAGCACCAGCTAAATAACTAGTGGAGTATGTGAAAAATGAAGGGTTTACATATATATTTCCCGGGGTTTTATTAAAGTTTTATTCTCAGATCAAATAAAAAAAGGTAGACAAGTATCGACAACTTATACGAAAATGACGAAAAGTAGCGTAGTTTATAGCATAGTTAGTGCGTATCGCGTGTGTTTACTTGGAACTAAGCGCCTTTTTTCTGCTTCAACAAGAACAAAGCGGTGCGTTATCTACCTTTTTTTATTTGATCTGAGGTTTTATTAAAAACAAAGTGTTTTTATTCCTCCTGTAGTTTTATGTAATCATTTTTGTATAGTGTTGTTTCACACTCGATTCATTTGCTAGTATATAATACCAGGTTTTTTGTATCTTCAGAGATATGACTTCAGACATAATTATCTTGCTAGAATTTACACTGTTCTCACGTTTATATTATTATTCTCGTAGGCGTGGACTATGATGTTTTAAAACGTGTACAATTTTGACGATTTTAATTCTAATTCGTTTAATAGTTTTCAAGCCTATTGCTGTCGAGCAAGCAGATTTTCGATTGAAAAATGAAGAATAAATAAATATTTCGGACATCTACCATACAACGCCATCTAGTCCCAATCTAAGCAGAGCTTGTGTTATGGGTACTAGACAACTGATATCAATACGTATATACTTTTTTTCTTCTAAATACATACATATTATACATAGAAAACATCCAAACTCCGAAACAAATATTTGCAGATCATACAAACATTTGGTCCGACCCGGGAATCGAACCCGAGACCTCAAGCACAGCATTCGCATACGCTACGACTACGCCACCGAGGCAGTTTAGAAGAACAAAAAGTCCCATCATCAGAGTAGTGGCCTTTAACAGACCATTGCTGGACATAGGAATATGCCACTGATGGAATATTTGACTGCACAGTTGGCCTAGTGGTTTAAGCGGCCACGTCACCGCTCTCTATTGCGACAAGTGTTGCGGGTTCAAATCCCACATGGTACAACACTTTGTGTGATCCTCAAATTGTTGTTCTAAGTCTGGGTGTTATTTGTGTATTTAGAAAATAAGTTTTGATCTACTATAAAACACATATCAGACGAGCTCTTTGTAGTGATGTTTTAAGCGTACTTTGCTTCATAGGCGCCTCTATTACATTTATTTTTCATTATACGACACCCACCCTACAATTCAGGGTCGCATTTTCGTGTTCGAACTGTCTGCTGCCAAAAATAGCCCTCAATTCGTAATAAACTTGAGCCTTAAATAGTCATCTTGTTATGGTTGTAGTTTCTTGAGAAAATTATTAATCTGCTCCAGTAATTCGGTTTCAGAAACTGAAAATAAATTTTGGAATAAAACAGTGGATTCACTTTTTTTACAAGCTTTTCATTAACTTGCAATGTATGTATGTTTGTATGTTCGGGTGGAATCTTGCAACTCAATTTTGAAGCAGATATCTTGAACCGATTTTGCTGAAATTTTGCAAGCATATGTATACAGCGTGACAATACAATATTATAATGACATGGAGCTGATCTGATGCTGGAGCTGGAAGGTGGCCATAGCTGTAAAGAAACATTGCAACACTATCGAGTTTGGACTCGTTTGATTCGACTCGAGGCATTCCAGTAAAAGCTTGTTTTTAAAAAGCTTTTTAATTGAATTTATTATTTCATCAGTAGTATCACGTAGGTACAGGTAGTAGAGCCACGCTGATTTCAGCATGAACGAAGCAGCTCGACCGGGACGGTACTACCATCGCACAGAAAATCAAGGTAAAATGACAGCGATCGTGCTGTCGTGTTTCGTTGGTGAGTGCGAGACCGGAGGCCCAATGATGCAGAGGCATCATTAGCCCGCCATGTTGTAGGTCACCATGCTGCATTGATGCATTGTCTGCATTCGCAGTATGGTGACCACCAATCTTGGATTCTGCTTATGCTTTCCATCAGGCAAGGCCAAACATAAAAAAAAGTAGTAGCATAGAAAATTATCACAGAGATTGTGCAGTTATGTGAGATGAATTTTATCGTCAGTCTCATGATACAAATTACGGTCTATTTTCCTAGATTTTGCGCGTTATCTCGACATGATCTCACTGAGGTGCCGGACGATGCGGGCAGAGAGTATCCTCTCGAACAACTTGCCCGCCTCGTCCAGCAACACGATGGGCCTATAGGCCGCGACCGAATCAGCAGGCCGTCCCGGCTTCCTCAATAGGACGAGCTTCCCGCTTTTCCACCACTCAGGGAAGTGTCCGGACGCCAGGCTAGCGTCCAACACTCCCCTGAGGCGGTCCGACATATGGTCGAGGGCTCGGGCCATCACTCGGGCTGGTACCCCGTCCGGCCCGGGGGCGGTGTTCTTTGAACGAATTCGCAGAACAGCCGCCCCTACCTCCGGTTCCCTCACGGGTGGAGCATCCTCCTCTCTACCCCCGTCGTCTCTGACCGAGTAGGCCATCGACGGGGGTGTGTGCTCTGCCCGCTGAGGGAAGGAAAAGGCCCTCGACCACTTTCTGCAGGAAGCTGGGCTGGAGAGTCTCGGTAAGGGGGGGGGGGGGCGGCGTGCGGAGCTTTTGACGCACCGCACGATACGGGCGACCCCAGGGGTCACGATCGAGACTCTCCAGCATCTCCTTTCGCTTAGCGTCTTTGGCGCGGCAAATGGCCAGCTTCAGAGTTTTCCGCGCTTCGCGGTACTCCTCATGAAGCTGGTCCTCCTCACCGTTTCCGCGGTGACGTTGCCGGCTGCGGGTGTAGGACCTCCGGGCACGGGTACAGGCCGCACGGAGGTCCGCCAGCTCCTGGGACCACCAGTAGACCTCCTTCCGTGGAGGCCGACGACCTCGGACGCGGGGCATGGCCGTATCGCAAATTTGCGTAATCGCATCGCGAAAATGGCCAGCTCCCACGTCCACGTCGACCTCCCCGGCCGAGGCCTGCGGAGACAGCCAAGAATGAATAATGGCTGCCTCCTCCAGCCGGTCCCACGCTTAAGCTAGGCCTAGGCCAACCGTGCAGTCACAAGTTATACTATTTATATAAGTTGTGCTATTTATTTTATATATCATATTTAGTTTAGTCTACTCTTAAGAAACATACCCAAACTTGTACACTTGTTATGGAATAAACTTTATTTTATTTATTAATGACTAGCTGACCCACGCAACGGCGCGTAAGTCTCCTATTGCCCGTAGCGTAAAAAAAATCCCTCGTTTTTGTAACATTCTTCATTGGTGTTCCGTTCCTATTGGTCTTAGCGTGATGGTATATAGCCTATAGCCTTCCTCGATAAATATACTATCCAACACTGAAAGAACTTTTCAAATCGGACCAGTAGTTCCTGAGATTACCGCGTTCAAACAAACAAACTCTTCAGCTTTATAGATTAGTATAGATTTTTAGTACTTGTTCTTTTGTCTTCACCGTTTCTTTATGCTAGGATGAATGTACTACTAGAAACCATTTATGTACATACGTACGTACAAAAGTAACCGTACGTCATGGGGATACAAATGTGGCTAACAATTAGTTTATTAAAGAAATATTAAGGTAGTAGAGTCATGCTGATTTCAGCACGAACGGGCCGGTTCGACCGGGGCGGTGACCCCCCTCAAATAAGATCAACCTAATGGACAGCATTCGTGTTACGTTGGTGAGTGCGAGACCGGAGCGGAGGTCCAATGAAGCAGAAGTATCACTGTGCTGTACTGCAAGTGATGCTTGCAATGCTTGCATGGGTGTATTGTCTGCATTCCCAATGAGTATGGTGACCACAACTTCTGGATTCTGATTCCGTCCGGCAGAGTAGAGTCACTTTGACAGGCCCATACATAAAAAAACTATAATGTTTGCGTCACATTACGTGACATTTTGTCCCGTGGTACTTAAATTTTAAATATCACAATCTGACGCATTAGCCCTACTGTTTGTGACAACAATTGACTCACCTGACGTCAGATATCCAATTAGTTGCAATTGTTTAGCAACATAAGTTAGAACAAACCTTATAAGGTGCAAATAATCTCACATGCGTTGGCGGTAACAGATAGAACAGATAGCATGTGCTTATTTTGATTAGCGTGTTTCATACGTAGAGTAATTTCATTGACACTTTTTGTACGGTCGTAGATTTCAATAACAAAGGCATTAACATAAAGGACATACATTGCAGGTTGGTATACAGTATATCCGTGTGCTGAATGATTAAGAATATATAGTGTCACCGCCCTTATCCATAACATGGGTATTTTGAGAAACGGCCGAGGAAACAAACTAAGCAACATCATCACTGCAAAGAGAAGCCCATCTGGGCAACGTGGTATTAACGGATAATGATGACAGAAAATATTATGTTACTTAATTAGATATAAAGAAATATAAATATTTCTGACATCTAACACTCAACGCCATCTAGTCCCAAGCTAAGCAGAGCTCGTGTTATGAGTACTAGAGAACCGATGTAAAAACTTAAAAATATATAATATCCAAAATACACCCAAACTCCGAAACAAAACAATACGAAATTTTAATTGAGTATAGCACCAGATTTCATTGTTTTTGCTTGCAATCATCCCTGTAGACCCTCCTGCATCCCGTAGGAGTGATAAAACCTGTAAATCAGTTGAAAAATTCGTTATTTTAACTTAGATTTTTAAATTTTTGAAATTTATGAGGATTTTATCGAATTACTCGATAACCCTTCATTCTAAATTCAACATAATTACAGACTTAGATAGCGCTCATTTAGCTCTATCTAACGACACCTTGCTTACATAGATTCAGTATATAAAAGTTTAAATAATTCAACATTTAAACTGAAACTCTGTTAATTCGCGGAAATTCCTGTCATTTTTGCTAAATTTTTCAGCAACCCTTATCTACTAAATTATAAATTATACATATTGGGATAGGACTCGTCTAGTTCTATCTATTGACACCTTATTTACTTAGCTCCGATACACAGAAGTTTGAAAAATTCGATCTTCAAACTTAAATTTTTGACATTTTTGAGGTTTTTGTCGAATAATTCGATAACCCTTATTTTGGGAACTATCTACTAAACATATTTAGATAGGCCTCCTCAAGACCCGTCTAACGACACCCCATTTGTACAGATCCTGTGTATAGAAATTCTAAAAATTGACCGCCCACCCTCCCATATTTCACTGGCTATATAGGTTCGGCCGAACAGGGAGCAACCTGTGGTTGTTACCAAAAAATTATTCAGAAAATTTTTACTTTTATTTTTGCAATAAATCTGTAATTTCGTAATTTTAATTCTTGACCGAGACCATTTACACCTCGCCAAACAATTTGAACGGCTCATTTAGAGCAAAAATTTTAAACATTTTAAATTTATTTTAACTGATAGAACTGTGTTCTATATACACATATTTTAAATTTTAACCACTTGCCACAGACACACCCCCTATACAGGTTTGAATACACATTATACACCAGACAACTTTCCCCGTTCACACGCATTACACATTTTATTTACACTCTCTCTCAATTACACACACAATGTTTCAGGCACCACCGACATCTGGCGCTGCCAAGAATCAGATCACTCCCGGCACCTCTACCTCGCCTTCAATAGTCCAAGACTCTGCGAAAACGTTCATCAAAAGACCCGGAACGAAGAGAAGGTCGCTCGACATCATGGACCAATACATAAAACAGCAGACCATCTACGCTGAGCAATCGAGCGACCAACTACTAAGATCTGCGAAAAGGTTGAGGAGATCCAAGTCGACATTGACAAGGCGACGGAGGTCATGATTGTGCGTGCGCAGTCCCAAATCGAAGACCTGATTGGGACTGTCGCCAAAGACATAGTTGTTGAAACTCAGACGCACATCACCTCAACCTTTAAAGGGCTAACACCCGAAAGCGTCCTGGACCCGGTCCCCAAGACCTACGCCAGTGTAGCTGCAACCAGACCCGGGCGCCGACCGGCGCTTCACTCCGTGGCGGTGACCTCAAAAGACAGTCAGGAGACTGCCGATGAGGTACTCGCCAGGGTGAAGAAGGCGGTCGACGCCAGGGGTACTGGTTTAAAAATTAGTAAGGCCAGAAAGGCGAAAGGCATCCAGTGCACGAAGTGCCTGGAGTTCGGCCATGGCCGCAAGTTCTGCACCGAGAGTGCGGACAGGTGCAGCCACTGCGGAGGCCCGCACTTGCGCGGGGAATGCCCTGAGTATAAAACGGGAGCCGAACCGCGGTGCTGCAACTGCTCGCGCCTGGGTTGCGGAACATTAGCCACAACGCCTTCAGTGCCGAATGCCCGACCCGCTCTAAATGGGACTACCTAGCGAGGCAAAACACACAAAAATAATCATATGAAAATTAAATAAAAACAGTTGACTACCGGGAATTTTGACCCGATGAAACTACATAAATAAATAATATAAATAACATTAGAATGACAAGGTCCTGTCGATATCATGGACGGGGAAAAGCGACAAAAAAAAAACGCCGAAACAAATATTTGCAGATCATACAAACATTTGATCCGACCCGGGAATCGAACCCGAGACCTTAAGCACACGGTCGCATACGGTACCATTGCGCTAGAGAGGCAGAATTTGCAAGGGTAACTACGTCCAGGACTGAAGTAACCCATATTTACTATCTTTCTCAGGTATCATTAACGTTTGTTTCTATGATACTATTATTGCCATCAATATACGAATTATGGATATTCTAAGGAGAAATATCATTTTCCTTTGCTACAGTTCACATTGCTGTAACCGAATCTGAATAATTTAAAGTAATTACTTGAAATTGAATGACTTTTGACCACTATTATTTACATTTACTACAACTTTATAGGAGGTCTAGTTTTGTCTCGAGGGTTTTTTTGCTTTTGAATCGTCCATTTTCTTCTAAAATAAAAGTAGCCTAAGCTTCGATCAAATATAACATAGATGCACTGTTGCCGCTTAAAAAGTGGCACCGGCAAAACAAGGCATAAAACAACAATATGCCTTGTTTCGCTCTCATTCGCTTGGTCGCCGCGCTCATGTTTACACAATTAGCAATGCCGAAGTGCGTAGTAAAAACTTGTAAAATTACACTATAAAAGTGCAAAAGAAGGATGGAATATCATATTTTCAGTAAGTCTATCTTTAATCAAACATATTGGTGTATTAAAGCTAATTTTATTAATATTTTGATAAAATTTGTGATTTACAACGGCTTCTAATGTACGCATCTATCCCTTTCACACTCACAGGCGATGCTCATAAGAGAAAACAAGACAAGCCTAGTGCTAGCGAACAAAGTCATTAGGATAATGATGGAGTCGCCTTTACAATTATTTTTTTTAGGTTAATTGAAGATTTGTTTTTGTTTTCCAAAATTTATTTAAACCAAATGCATCTAGTGTGGTCTGTTCCAACCATTTTTGTGAAGATAATATGTACACAACAGAAAAAGAATTCAGGAGAATAAAAAGACACCCTAACCAACTTTACAGGTAGGTATTATAATCTACTAAGAATATTTAACCGACTTTAAAAAAGGAGGTTATTAATTCGATCTGCATGTATGTATTTTCGTCAAAATTGCAAACAGTTTATAAATGTTGGTCTATACCAGATTCTAAACGTGATTACCAAAATTTAAAACTAAATGTATGTCCGTTCGTAAAAACATTTAAGTTGGAATATAAAATATATTTGATGATTACAGTATAGGTATAGTCCAACTTATGGAACAATGCAATATAATATGTATAAATACAGGCACCTAGGTATATTATAGAAGGTCTAATATCTGAGTGGAATATTCAATATTAAATTAATACCTATCATAATTTATAATAAAATTCTATTCAAACTTTTAGCTATCAGAATCAAAAGAAGAAATAAAAATTGACTGAAGAATTAATTATTTGTTGGTCCATCCAACTACCTCATTTTTTTTTAAATCGAAAAGCAACTCTATTTTTTCCATGTTCCAAATAGAAGCGATAAGACGCGAACACACTATTTAATGTCAGTGGAATGTAACTCTCGTTATTCTTTGTACTATAATGTGTTTTATTGTAATACGTTAATTTTAATTTTTCAATACACTTGTTTATGGGCATGTGTTGTTTTATTTCTGATTTTTGAAAGAGTCATAAAATTTTATTGTCCTATCCTGTCATCAAACTAAAAGGTAATATGTAGTGAATTTAATATGGATTTGTTTCCGTCCGTACGTCATGTATGCCAGTTCAGGACTTTTTTCGCTATATCTCAAGTGGTATACATGTACCTAAGTACGTATAGAAGCCTGGACAGTATTTTGTTTAGTTTTGTATGGAACTGTGCATCTATAATATATTTGATCGGAGAGCCTAAGTCATTCTTTATATCATCAGCTATCTGCTATAAATTAATTTGATGTAAGTACCGTCTATACTTTTATATTTTTTTTAACCGTAGGAGAGCCAAGCTTTGGCATGAATGGGCCGGCTCAACCGGAGTGATACCACGGCCTCACAGAAAACCGGTTTGAAATAGCGCTTGCTCTGTGTTTCACCGAGTGAGTGAGGATACCGGAGGCCCATACCCTAACCAGTCTCAACGGACCAACCAACTACGCAGGGTATTATAGTACCCAAGTGTGTGCGCAAACACAGGTGCACTGTCTGTTTCCTCACCCTCATAATCCAATGGAACGGTTATCCGACACGACTAGAAAGAGATCAGGCGGCATCGATTTTAGCTACAGGTATACAAAACATTACATTCAGATTTTTTTGAAATTGTCTAAAGAACCAAACTATTTCATACCATTGATTGATTTTTTTAAAAGACAACTCCCGCGTTAGGAATATACATCCTGGGGGCTTTACAAACATACCTGAAACGGACACAAAGAACACCCAGACTCAGAACAACAATTTGTTGATCACACAAAGTGTTGTCCCATGTGGGATTTGAACACTTGGCGCAGTAGAAAGCGGCGTGACGACCGCTTAAACCACTAGGCTAACCGTGCAGTCAATCAAGAGTATCATGAGTAATTATATGATACTAACATACGATTACAATAGATAAAAGGCTCACGTATATAAATCACGTTAAAGATCTAGCTATCAAAAAAAGAGAGAATTTTCATAGGGTTAAGCTTCCGTACAGATTAATAACGACGGTGTATTACATAATGCTGTCCAATGCTAGTCAGGCCACGCAAAGGGTAAAAGTCCGTTGGGTATGTCATATTATATAGAAGGAAAAGTGGACTGCCTCATACCGACTGATTCAAGTAATCACCGATAATTTGGAGCCATAGCCTGGGTGTTACCACTGGAATGAACAAAACACGGCGTGTCAAACGTTGACAGACTACCTGTGCAGGTGGAGCAGAAGCGTGGCCTCGTCCCATCCCATCTGCTATTCACTTGAAATATACATAAAAATAAAATCTATTTTATTGTAAATACAATAGTATAAGGTTGCCTGAAAAAATCCGTTCAAAGATAATCGCCGCCATCTAGTCCCAAGTTAAGCAGAGCTTGCGTTATGGGTACTAGACAACTGATATAAATACATATTTACTTTTTTGTTTGTAAATACATACATATTATACATAGGAAACACCCAAACTCCGAAACCGATATTTTGGTAATATACAAATAAACAAAAAAGAAAAGAGTCTGTACTTTATTACTATTGATTTTGAACAGTACTTGTACATTACTCCTTAACGATTTTATGAAGAGTTTTAATGGTTTTGCTACTCTAAACATAACAGATTTAACTTAATCGTGGGACTTTTCCTTCTAAATCCAATACATTAGGTACGTTTTTTTGAGATTTTAAAGCCAGTTCTTTATTTATTGTCTTTAAAAAATCTCATCGTTAAGAAGCTTAGGTATGTATGTTAATGAAGATAATATAACCATTTTAGTACAAATTTGCAAATGAGATCCGAGACGTTTTCAGTATCATTGAATTTTTGTCATTTTGTCGTATCTATGAAGATGCGTCTTTAGCCTGTGAAGCGCCCGTGTGCAATCATTACTCTAGCGCCCTTTGGTAAGCATAGCGCCCTTTAATAAGGTGCCGCGACTGGCGCCTCTAGCTCTACGGTGCTCCCGTGTTCACCGCACACCCTGCACTATAGGTTAAGTCGCCCCTGTATCTATGCACATTACAATCACTATGCTAAGTCATAAACCAACGGACGGACAGAGAGGCGACAACAGAATACACGAATCACATTGACATTAACTACACAAATAGCGTAGTGGTTCAAGCGGTCACCTCACCATATCCTACTGCTCTGAGTGTTGTGGGTTTGGTCCCCACATGGGACAAAACTTTGTATGAATTAAAAATTGTTGTACAGAGTCTGGGTGTTTTTTGTATACGTTTTATTTATTTTTGATGAGTCTTCCGCTACATAGGATATATTCCTAGTGCAGGAGTTGTCTTACAAAAAATGATTTTCAATTTGAAAACTAGCTGAGCCCCGCGGTGTTACACGCAGTATAACAACATCTGCGGGTAACGCCGCAGGACGAAGTTAATCAAGAAAGATAGCGTAAGTTACTCCTTACGTCACTGAAAATCTCGTCAATATTGGGCCAGCCGGAACAGACAGACGGACACGGACAGGCAGAAAAAAATTAGATTTTTTTTTATGCATGTATTCATAAATGACATTTTATTATATAAGTTAAAATTAAAAATGTGAGGCAGGGTAGGAAGGTAAAAGATATTTTAGGACTTGTTCAACCTACCAAATATATAGAATAAAACATTAAGAATTCTGGCTCGAACTGTACTAAGGAATAACTTTCTAAGGAGAGTGTTTAACATTGGACTATTACAGGCTGTTGATAATGCAATCAGTATTAGTAGACATAAATAGAAATAGACCATTTGCTAAGATACGGTCGCTTTGACACCGACACACGTGCGACTCTTTGTCAAACGAAAATCATAAGAGCCGCCTGCGGCGGACCGTACACCCATGACCCACAAGCAAGTATGATTTGTCAGTTTATGCCGCCAAAGCAGTGCAGTGAATGGTTGTGGTTGTTGACTCTTCTAACGTATAAACTCAAAATGTTTTAATAAAGGCTGGGAAGATGAGTGTTTTTATTTTTCATGTAATTTGTCTTTACTACCTAGGCAAGCAACTTGTAACACTTTTTTTTTAACCAAAACAATGATTTTGTAAATAGCGCCCTCTGTTGACTCGTTGTGCAATTAGGCTTTATACAGTATAAGTGATTTGATGTTTATTCTATACCTTCTTTTTTATTTAAATTTTCTTTCTTTCTTTTAGTTAATTATAAAGGCGCCCTGGGATTCATACTTCTGTTGACTGACTGGGTTTGCCGGTGAGTATCACCCCTGTTCAGGTTTAGGGGACTGCAAGGTTCGAATCCTCCTTCTTGTTAGGTCCATGGGTTACGACTTGCAAACCGCCTGACAGGTTTGGGTGTTACAAACTAATATATTCGTATTTCACAACAATAACCATAATTGCGTGCGGACACTATTTGAACTGACACTATTTAAACGAATGGACTATAGATGAGTTTTCAATTAGCCAAGTTAATCATCCTTTAGCTGATGTAACTTTAGACGATTTCTATACAAAGATACTTCATGTTAGAAACTGTACAAACTTACAAAACATATCTGCAGGAAGAAGCCCTCTCAGTACTCACGCGATATTATACTCAAATAAAAGGAAAATGCTAATAATACTACTAATCAATTGTTTTTTCCTTATTTGAAATATTAAAAAACATTGCAATATCCTTACGATGACGATCTATAAAACTCACATAATTATGAATAGGATATGACATAGGATAGAAATATAGTTTATTTCATATTCATATACTCTTTACTCACTCGTATTGTTAAAGTTAATAGTTTGGTACCTAGTAACTAAAGGTGCGTCCTGTTAATTGATTTAATTGATTTCACTACTTTACTGATTGATTAAAATATAATTTTGAAGTGAAACTTCTAATGCGACTTCCAACAAGGTTGAGTTAAACGTTTAACGCTACCATGGGATAAAAGCACTGTTGCGTATTACAAAGTTTCACTTCTTCCGCGCGGAGGGACTCTTTTTTTAGGGTTCCGTACCCCAAAAGGAAAAAACGGAACCCTTATAGGATCACTTTCTGTCTGTCTGTCTCTCAAGACCCTTTTTCTCAGGAACGCGTGAAGGTTTCTAGCTGAAATTCATATGAAATAATCAGGCTACTGCCCCTCGGAGCTGTGAAAAAGTCAAACTTCTAAGCCAACGCAATCAAAAGATACAGCCGTATATGTTGCAAATTTGCGACATTCGCAAGGGAATCAAAACCTACAGGGTACTTCCCGTGAACTCATAGTCTTAAAATTTGGCACGAAGCAACATCTTACAGCACAGATAAAGGAAAAATTGCGAAAACTATAACTTTTTAGTTACTTCGTGTAATAAGTCGTTTATGATGCAAATTTACAGCACTCGCAAGGAAATCAAAACCTACAGGGTACTTCCCTAAACTCAGGATCTTGAAATTTGGTACGAAGCAACATCGTATAGCACAGATAAAGGAAAAATTGTGAAAAGTATAAATTTTTAGTTCCATCACATAATAAAAATATTTTTTATTATTTTAAACTTACAACCTTTTTCCTCATGAATGCGTACAGGTATTAAATTGAAATTCGGCGAACTACTCAAATCTATAATACCTTTAAGCTGTAACAAAATCAAACTACTATGTCAATGCAATCCAAAGAAACAGCAATTTAAGCCCCATATTTTGAAACTCGCAAGTACTCGCAAGGAATCAAAACCTACGGGGTACTTCCCGTGAACCCAGGACCTTAAAATTTGGTACAAAGCAACGTCTTATAGTACAGATAAAGGAAAAATTGCGAAAAGCATAAATTTTTAGTTACATCATATAAGAAAAATTCTTTTTAAAATTTTAAACTTACTGCCCCTTTCCTCATGAACGCGTAAAGGTATTAAATTGAAATTCATATCAAATACTCAAGTCTATAATACCTTTAAGCTGTAACAAAACCAAACTTCTATGTTAACGCAATCAAAAGAAACAGCTATTTAATCCACATATTTTGAAACTCGCAACTACTCGCAAGGGAATCAAAACCTACAGGTTACTGATAAATGAAGTAATAATCATGGTTACTCTGCTACTACGTAAAATATTAGATAAAGGTGCCGAAACTAATAATTCAGATAAAACTTTTCGTGAATATATTGATAAATATTTTTTTGATGTTATTTAACTCTAGAAACGCGTGACTATTTTCCTTCGTTATCATTTGATCTCCCAATTTGATGATGAATACCCATTCATCATCAAATTGAAGTTTCGAAGCGTACCTTATGATGGACATATAGCTATCAATGAATCACAAATCTATGACGCATTTACTATCCAAATCTTTAGTTCACGGTTCAAAAAGAGATAACATTATTGTGAAGTAGATAAAGAAGTTTGCAGGTAGTAGAGCCACGCTGATTTCAGCACGAACGGGCCGGCTCGACCGGGGCGGTACTACCCTCGCACAGAAATTTTACAGCGTTCGTGCTGTCGTGTTTCGTTGGTGAGTGCGAGACCGGAGGCCCAATGATGCTGAAGCAATGAGTATGATGACCACCACTCTTGGATTCTGCTTGTGCTTTCCATCAGGCAGAGTAGAGTCACTTTGCAGGATCATATGTATATAACAATATATATATGTAAAACATAGTGGCAATCGAAGAACTAGAGTGTAGTAGGTATCTCTTTAGTAATTACTGTTTCAAGTTAATGGTTTTGTTCAACATCATTTGACACGAAAAATTGAGTGTGTGCTTAAGACCGCACGGCAGAAGTAAAACGGACGGATCAGCCAAGATACTACCTACGAATAAATGTGTGTGCGGTGCGCCAAAAGAAGTTGTCACTTCAAAAAGAAATAATAATAGAAAATTATGATATACTATATCATTCTTCAAACTGCCTCGGTGGAGCAGTAGTACCGTATGCGACTGCGGAGCTTGAGGTCTCGGGTTCTATTCCCGGGTCGGACCAAATGTTTGTATCTACAAATATTTGTTTTGGAGTTTGGGTGTTTTCTATGTATGATATGTATGTATTTACAAAAAAAGTATATATGTATTTATATCAGTTGTCTAGTACCCATAACACAAGCTCTGCTTGGCTAGGGACTAGATGGCGTGGTGTGTTAGATGTCCGAAAAAGACCCGGACGGGCTTCGCGCGGAAGTCTTTGAAATTTTCAGTTTTTCTCCACTATAATGCCTGTATTACACATATAAACCTTTTCCTTAAATCACTCTGTCTATTGCTTAAAATTGTATTAAAATCAGTTTAGTAATTTAAAAAGAGAACAGACAGCGACAACGATTTAATTTTATACTATGTAAAGATCATATTTATGTGTGTGATAAGTGGGCTTGTAACCTTTATTCGAAGAAGTTTAATTTTCGTTTACTAGTGTAAATGCGTTATCAAAATAGAAGAGTTTTGAAAGCACTATGTAATAATAGATACTACTGAGATCCACCCACCTTACTGATTCCACCCAAAGTTTAGTGCCTTAGTCGAACTCGATGCAACGATGGATAATCTTTGTCGTTAAGTTCGTATTTAGTTGAATATGTGATTGTTACATCTATATCTTCGAGAACCAAATGGGTACATAGGGAATTGTTATGAAAACTTGTATGATGTACTATGAAAAATGAATATATATATTTTTTACATTATTTAATCCTTTTTCACTTACATTTTAACCATCACCGTCGTGGGTTTTTCAAAAATTTTAGTTTCGTTTTTTATACGTATACTTCGTGTATAAATTATGCATACACTACACAACAAGAGTCAGAATTAATTGGTTGTTTTAATATAATTTTGTGTGAGTTGTAAAATTAAGTGAAATTATTATGATTATTTCAGACTGTGCCCAAGATAATTAAATCGCTGACATTTACCACGTTTTTCCCACTATTAATCTATACAAATATCTTCTATACAAATAAATAAATCTGAAGTGTTTGTTTATAATTTCAAATTCATAGCTTTCCACTAAATGTATATGAAAGTATATAACGTACTTACATTTCTGCCTGTCCGTCTGTCTATCTGTTTGTTCCGGCCACTTCCGGCTAATCTCTGGAATGTCTGGACCGATTTTGACGGGATTCTCACTGACATGCAGCTGATGATATAAGGAGTAACTTTTTTGAACTAGCTTTCGCCCACGACCTTATCTACAGTTGTTGTAAAGGTACAAATACAACATCGGGTAGCACAGCGGAGCTTAATTTAGGATCATTTTAGCTGGCTTACATTCGAGATAAAAAAATAATATAAATAATGGCGATATATATACAGAAATGTAAAGGATCAGCTAGTTTCTAGTTTTAATAATCTACATAATATGTTAGCGAAACTGGTGACAAACATCGGTGTTTGATTAACAATTGTGGTCAAATAGCGCTTAAGGTTTTATCGCTTCAATGTCAATGGCGGTGTGAATTATTATTATTACTTATCTATATTTGTTGTGATAATTGTATTTGGTTTGCTAATACGGAGTATTGTCATGATTTTTTCAAGTGGTTTTCACTGGTAGTTAGCGTACTAATTTGACGAGGTTGTCACATTGAGGTTAGCGAGGCTGTGATATTGGATCATCTCACATGACCAGCGTTCCGTCAATGCGATTGTAATCAAAATAGGTGGTAGTTGGCCGGCATCAGTGCAGTCATTCTAGGCAGCCAAGAGGAGTTGGTCGCCGGTGTTGTACGAAGCTAATGTACGAGTACTACGTACATCTCAGTACACACCGTGTGTTTGTGTAGATACGTGTTGAAAGTCAGTGCGGTTTAACAGTGGGGCTATTGTTGCTGCAACTATCTGTATTTACAAACATTACAGCAGCATCGACACACGATGATCGAGATATCACCGGCTCCGGCTCTTTTAAAACAAGTTAGTAAGTTTTTATAAATTTTGATAAGAGTTAATGAATATTTCTTTTTTTTTTTGCTTTTTATTACTTCTACAAGCCTCGTAGGTCTGTGCAGTAATGAAAAATAATTTATATTATAATTTACTGCTATAAATATATTTCAATATTAAATATTGTTAATTCCTGTGCTTTTATTATTGAAATTTAAAAGTAAAAATGCAAAATTTAATAGTTAAAATCGTTAAACACCAAGATTATGCGTAAAAACATTAACATAAATAATTGGAGGGTTATTTACAGTAATAATACCTGGTCTGTTGACATGTAAGTTCAATTGCTTTTACAACATTACAATCTACAACTAAAAATGAAATCGTTCCACTTAATAGGATTTATGTCGGTTTAATCTTTACTTTCCAAACTTTCATTACCATTTCTTTTACACACTATGGTTGATTGTTTTGACAATATTGTAGTAATAATATTTATTTAGCTATTTATTAATTTTTGAGTAGTCTCCATATAGGTAGTAATAATGAAAATGAAAAGAAGCGACACGTCTATATCATTATCAACAACCCATAATGTCCCACTGCTGGGCTCGGGTCTCCTCTCAGGAGAGGGTTAAGGCCAATAATAAGAATCCCTATAGGATCACTTTTTGTCTTTATCTGTCTATCAAGACCCCTTTTACAAGGAGGTATCAAGCTAAAATTCATATTAAATACCCAGGTGTACTGTCCCTTGGAGTTGCGAAAAAATCAAACTTCAAAGCCAATGCAATCAAAAGATACAGCCGTTTATGCTACAATTTTTCAACACTTACAAGGGTATCAAAACCTACAGGGTACTTCCCGTGAACTCAGAATCTTGAAATTTGGTACGAAGCAACGTCTTATTAGTACAGATAAAGGAAACATTGCGAAAAGCATAAATTTTGAGTTACATCATATAATATACCTACAGGTTTGTACGGCACCCTCGATGCGCGAGTCCGACTCGCACTTGGCCGGTTTTTTTATGCACAAGCTACCAAAATTACTCTACTCTGCCTGATGGAAAGCACGAGTAGTGGTCACCATTCTCAATGCGAATGTGGACAGTGCAGCATGGTGACCCACACTATGGCGGCCTAGTGAGATGCTTTTCCACGCCCCGCTTAAAGGACCCGGGATCATGATTGGTGGGAAACATGTGCGGTGGTAGCGAGTTCCATGTTTTGATCGCTCTGCACAAGAAGGAAGAACAGAAACGTTTCGTTGTTATTAACATAAACCACCAATACTCAGGGCCCATTGATTGATGAGAAAAGATGATCATTTTTGTTACTACTAAAGGTATCTTTGAGGATATCATCATCTGTTTTCAAGAAAATAGGAAAAGGTCTTTAGGTTAATCGCAAGCGTAAGGCTATGAGATAATCGATAATATCAGCGAATATACAAAAAACCACAAAATTAGTAATAATAATTTAGTGTGTATGAGCTGTATCCCAAAAATGTGTCAGGTAAATATAAAACGGAAGTTATCAGTATTGCTTAATTTATCAGTTACAATCAGATGAATGGACAATGTACTGTATTTCTACTTTAGATAAGTGTTTGTATAACCTATAGATAATTGTTAAAGATAAGAAAATAAGGATATTTGTGCTAAGACAACGGCACATCGCTTCTTATATATTAAACAAACTTAGAATTATTTTTATGATTTACAACCTTGAAAAGTCCCTTGCACGACATAAACATATCCTTAGAAAAGAGGTAACAAAAATAAAATACATTACTATTTTATTATTCTTTATGTTTTAAATGTATAATATTTTATGTGTTCGATTAATATGCAATTTGTAAGGAAATATCTCAAAGACACGAATTTAAAATATGATTGCTCGTATTATCTGGCGTATTTTAAAGCTGGCTGACTTATTCATCAACGCAGAGCCTAATTCGTTTGGGCAAAAATCTTGGAATTTTGACAGTTTTGACAGACAGAACAAACTTAAGGTAGTAGAGCCACGCTGATTTCAGCACGAACGGGCCGGCTCGACCACAGCGGTACTGCCCTCTCACAGAAGACCAAGCTAAAGTGACCGCCAATAGGCGCCTTAGTGTGGGTCACCATGCTGCATTTTTGCATTCGCAATGAATATGGTGACCACCTTACTATCACTCTTAGATTCTGCTTATACTTTCCATCAGGCTGAGTAGAGTCACTTTGAGAGGATAAATTAAAAAAAAAGATGCTTTTTAAGTTATAAGCATCGAAACCACTAAGAGGGTAAAATAATAAACTTTTGTACGAAAGTTTACCATTTTCAATGTTAGAAATTGAACTTATAAAAGAAACATTATTTGCCCATGTGACTTCTAAGATTGAAATTCTTCTTATCGAAATGGATGCTGATATTGTAAGAAATCAATCATGTTTAAAAACTCATTGGAGATAGTATCATGGATATTTGTGAATCAATGTTTTTATATATTCTTAGAATTATGTACTTTTTTTAACATGTAAAGTATTTATCTTTTAGTACTCTACAATTACAGACCCTATATCGAATTCCCACACTTGCAAATCTGTTAAGCTTCAAAATTCTTGCCATATAGAAATCACCGATGGACCTGTTCGTTTAATGTAGTGGTCTGGTCAGGCGCGGCGTCTATTCGAGGGATTCGAGGGGGGGGGGGAGTAACCTGAAATTACATAGTTCGGGTTCTTTTCATGATAATAGGACGCTTGAGTGGGACAATCAGGGTGTTTTCTTCTTCGACTTCTCTCCGGCTATTTGACGATTGTATGCCTAAACCTATTATTATTATAATTAGGTTGAAACTATTGTCTCAGCCTAATTTAGGACCAGATAGAGTAATGTGACATTTGTCAAGTAATTACTTTAATAATGTCAATACTAGAATGACAAGATGACTCGATTCTAAAATACTTAGATAGGCTTATCTTTATTTTGTCATACAAATTACTCGTATATTAAGAACAGATTAATTAATTATGTTTGGTTTTAATTTCTCCGATTTACACGTATACCAAATTCACTGTATCAAACAAAGTACATAAAAATGAAATAGGAGCTGTAAAGAGGATATTTTGCGAGGATTTTTAAACAAGAACTTTACCTATTTAAAAACATTGACATTTTATATAATATTGCATGATGCCTACGACTATTGACTTCAGTTTAGTCCGTGGTCATCAAACTTACAATTATTGTGTACATGCTTCAGTACAATATTTATTGTTGAAGATAAAAAAAGAGAATCCATTGGGTACAAGTTGAAACATCTTTAAGAAAAAAATTATCCCTCCCATACACCCCCACTCCTGTGCACAAAGTTCAACAACAGTGACACACGAACACACCGAGTTATGACACTCGGAAAATTCCAGAAAACCCGCATAGAAATCAGTATAAATTTGAATTTATATAAATACTAGCGACCCGCCCCGGCTTCGCATGGGTGGATTTCAGATGCACCTACCGACGACATGATTCGTGCGTTTTAAATCTGTAATATCTTCGAATAAATTCATTTAAATTACATACTGTAAAGTACCATATTGATCTATATTACATGCACAATGTATGTACTTAATTTAATAAGGATTAATGCTGTATTGCTTAAAATCGCTTCGATGTGGCGTACCGCAGGGTAGCATTTTAGGACTGCTGTTATTTTTAGTCTACATTAACCTAAACACCTGAATCGACTACTCATAAATGCATCTTATACGCCGTCGATACCCTTTGTTGGTGGATTGTAAAAATATAAATAATTATGAAGAGAGCTTAAATACAGCATTATGCGACCTCCCTAAATGGCTAGATAATAATAACCTGAATGTTAATGCAAGCAAAACAAATCATATATGTCAGACTTACAATAGTAAATGGACGTCTTTAAATATTACGCATAATGACCAAACGTTAGACATAGTGGACTGAACCACTTTTTTAGGCATAAGTATCGATAAATATTGTAGTTGGAAACAACATATTAATAAAATATGTTCCAAGCTAGACAGCTACGTATTTGTTTTAAATAGGATAAGACAAGTAGCTATACCAGACGCTATCACGGTTACCTCTCCTCGGTTCTACGTTACGAAATTGTCATATGGGGAAATTCTGTAGATATAGTGAGATCACTCAGAGCCCAAAAAAATATGTGTAAGGACTATGAGTGATGCAGACTACACTGACAGCTGCAAACCATTATTTAAGAAATATGAAATATTACCACTCTCATGCCTTTCTTTACATTCAGGCAATCTGTTTTATATACAAACAGTATATAAAAACTCATCACTTTTTCGAAAAAAAAAATAACAGTCAGAAAAATAAATGTCAGATCTGCCAATAAATTATTGATTCCCAAACAACACAATGCTATGTAAAACAAAAATTATTTCTGTATGGCGATACGAATCTTCAAATATCTTAACTTAAACCAGTTTAAACGTAAAATATTCGATTTACTTTCAAGCAAATGTTACTATACTACTAATGAATTTCTAAGTGATAAAGATATATTATTAAATGCTACTGTCTAGACCTAAAATAAATATAATTATAATGATATTGACCTAAGATTAGTTCATAAGATTTAAAATTTGTACACCAGAAATGGGAGAATATAGGAACGTATTTTAATGTGATAACATTTTTTGTACTTTATTGATCGAAGAGTCTCATCTACATACGTATGAATATTATTAGACGGTGGAAAACTGTAGAATTGTTCCACAGTTTTATCGTTATAATATTTATAGTAATATTTTTATAGCAATAGCAATCATTTTGTTGAATGTTTCGAAATAAAAATCGGTGTATGACTAAAGGTAGAAGTATTGTATTAGTGATTATTATGAGTCTTTTGTCATCAGGGTCTTTACCACGGAGCAAACGTGGTCTTTACCAAGATAGGTAGTAGCTCCCATAAAACAAAAAATATCATATACATTCTACTAATAAAACGCGAAAGTTTGTAAGTATGGATGGATGGATGGATGTTTGTTACTCTTTCCGTAGGCATTTTCTGCCAGTCAACCTTAGGGCGATGCAGAGCTAAATGCACGAAAATTCAAAATGATATTCTTTAAAAATATATTTATTAAATGTTGCTTATATATACAGAATATAATATTGATACTACTACACTACTACTATATACTACTACTATATAACACAAATATATATATATATAATATACATAAATATAACTACATACTATAATTTTTTTTGAAGGGGACAGGCTAAGCTTGTGGTGGATTTGAAAATGTGTCTGTAAAATGTTTCCGCAACAGATATTTAAAACTCTGCCGAGATTATAAACGCTGTATATAATACACTCGGGCGAAGTCAATCCTGGTAATAATTTTTCTGTAAATGTGTATCGCTTATAAAATTCACAAATAATATGGCTTTTTTGAGAACCGAACTGATTTATTAGTCCAGAGATTACCCCTACAACCTTATAAACTTTATCTATTTATTATATTAGTAAAGATTACTCTTTTTTGTAGACAATTCAAATAAGTATTTTTTAGTTAAATATGTTTTGTAAACGTATATTCAAGAAGTTTTACTTCAACACTTAAATTTTTAGTAGGTTCCAAATTCAGATTCCGTTGTGCGCAAATTTGTTTTAAAAGGAGTAGTACAAAGAATAGTCTTCTCGTATTATCATATACAATTATACACACATATGTGTGTGTATGTAAATGAACACTACTTCTGAAAAACACGCGTTTAATTTCAGCAGTACCTTCTTCCATTGTCTAGTTGCTAATTACAGGACCATTTCTGTTTGATGGTTAATAGCGTGTTCAAAGTTCCATTGCAGGGAAAGAAAAAATACGCACTATTAATATCATACATGTTTAACAAGGACTAACTTAAATATTGATTATTTCATTGTTTTGTTTTTTTGTTGTTTTTGTGAAATGTATTATTTTGTAGGACTCAAAATTGTATTTAAGAACAACACTTTAAGTTGTTTCAGATTCCGTTAACTTTCTTTATTTGATTTTTTTTTTATAGTTTGGCGCAAAATGTTAAATTAATTTGTGGAAACTGTTCTGGATTATGTGTAAATTACTTGTATATTATTGTTATCTATTTTGTATCTGTTTGTTTCCCTAATAAACTAAAATGAAAAATGAAAATGTTTTGCCTGTTTGTAAATTCTGGGAATTTTTAATCCGGGTAAGTAGTTTGAAAAATATTAGGCACATTCAAACTTATGAAATACCTGATCATTAAAACTTTATAATAGCCCTCCATCTTGTGGCTTTTCTCCATTTTAGGCCCAACAGTTTTATGAGAAAATAAGCATATGATCGATTTCAAACACAGGCTAAGCTAAATAAGTCCAATATAACTAATTGCGATACTCATTCCCTTTACGAAATTTTATTTGAGTAATATGATATTCATACCGTGGGAGAGCCACGCTTCGGCATGAATGGCCAGGCTCGACCGGAGTGATACCACGGCCTCACAGAAAACCGGTGTGAAATAGCGCTTGCGCTGTGTTTCACCGAGTGAGTGAGGATACCGGGCCCCCAACCCCTCCCCGCATCCCTTTCCCCCATCCCCCAAAGGTCGGCAACGCACTTGTGATGCCTCTGGTGTTGCGGGTGTCTATGGGCAGCGGTAATCACTTACCATCAGGTGATACGTCTGCTCGTTTGCCAACTATAATAATAATAATAATATTCATAGTTACTATAACATAAAAAAGTTGAATAGTTCCAATTTATTTCAATGAATATTAGAGTATGTCAGAAAAAAACAAAGAAAATAGGGTTAATTAAAAAAAATGAATATAAACATTTCTTACGAGGCAATATCTGTAAAGTAGGTGAGTGATGAAAGTACTCGAGTTGATAATGTAATGTGCCAATCATTGAATCCAGACTTTTTTCTTCAGTTTTTATTTATTTTTATTATCTGAGTGTATAAATGTAGGAATATTTTATTAACCAATGTTATTAAAGCACTTGTGCAATTAGTCACTTAACATACCGTAACATTTATACCCTTTTCTTTACACGGGAATTGCTTTTCGAAGCATACCCTCCGTAGGGAGACGAAAGGCGTGTGTTGAAATCCTGGAAAACCGGTCTAAACACTAAACTCCACGGCACGGCAACCTACCTCGGCAGTCGGAAGGAGCTCCAAGATCGCATCGGCGGCTTCTGGAGTCCTCCCTATATTTCATTTTCTTTATAATTTGCCCCCGATAACCCACACCCATATACCTACATTATTTTTCATAGAAAAATTGTGATGGCAAATAAAAATTATATAATACATTTGGCCTCATATTCACATTATTTTTAGTTTATTTCTGTCTTGGTGACAAAATGTCTAACAGCTTGATGGACGACATTAAATTTTTCGTTATCTTATCGTTTGACCGATCACAATGATCGGACACTATTTGTCCAATCACTGTAATCGGTCACACCATGTCGAAATATACGAAATTGCTGATTTTATACATTATGTATGGTCATTTTTTGCGATGCATATCATGCAAGTATATTGACTATTGACATTAATTTGGTGTTGGTGATGTTCCATCCTATGAATTCA
The DNA here is from genome assembly GCA_949125395.1 of Diaphora mendica. NCBI lineage: Eukaryota > Metazoa > Arthropoda > Insecta > Lepidoptera > Erebidae > Diaphora > Diaphora mendica. The sequence continues at coordinate 7,961,895 of OX421319.1, forward strand.
ATGATCTTCTAATCCATTATTCCGGAACTCCGTACAAAAATCATATGACAAAGGAGAAAAATCTAGGGTTGCTACCCCCTCCCCTTCACCTGTACTGAGTTGGATAGCTTACAAGTGACGGCATAGTGCTGAATGTTATTGTTTTATGCCACTGTATCTTTCTAGAAAAGTCTCCTGGTGGTTCAGATGACCCATCAATTTTCGACATGGGCCCATAGTCTAGTAGGTATATATGTATAAATAGGAGTGTATATATCGAGCATTTAAGTACCGGCACAAAACAAATTTTAAATTAGTCAAACCTCTGATTTTACAATAAAAAAATCCTATTTATCTGATCACCTATAAAGCTTAATTGCAGGTTATACATTTATCTACTTCTCCATAATAAGAAACATTTTCTTATGTTTTTCTGTTATTAGTCTATAGATGCATTAACTTCAATGTGTAAATTCTTACAATCCTCTACTAAGCTCATCCTGTTAACGTCATTGGACTGTTAAACTATAACGCAAATTATATCAAATTTATATAGCCTCTGTTACTTGGGTCATTATTACGAATCTATATTTCATTAATTAAAATCCGTTCAGTAATAGGCGCAACGGTGGAACATAAACATACATAGACTAAAACGTAGTCGGGTACAAAGAAAATACATAAAATTATATGAATAGTTGCAAAAAAGGATACATACAAAATAATGGAAGGTAGTAGTAGTAACGGAAGGAAGGTAGTAGAGCCACGCTGATTTCAGCACGAATGGGCCGGCTCGACCGGGGCGGTACTACCCTCGCACAGAAAATAAACGTAAAATGACAGCGTTCATGCTGTCGTGTTTCGTTGGTGAGTGCGAGACCGGAGGCCCAAATAGTCTAGTCAACAAGTTCCATACTTGTTGACTAGACTAAAAGATGCAGTAGCATCACTAGGCCGCCATGGTGTGGGTCGCCATACTGCATTGTCTGCATTCGCAGTGAGTATGGTGACCACCACTCTTGGATTCTGCTTATGCTTTCCATCAGGCAGAGTAGAGTCATTATGGCGGGCCATACATAAAAAAAAATAAAAAAAAATACCTACCTAGAAAAATAAATTAACCTTTGAAGAACTATAGAACACACTTAAGTGTAACGAGACCGAGACACAGGTAAGTAGCAGATAGCTAATAGCTCAATTACTTCCTTATATTGTAAATTAGTGTAACTACCTGCTACGGGTTCTTTAATGTGATTGGAGACTGAAGGACAATTGTGTTTAACAATAATAAATCTCTGGCAGACGTTCATGCAAGAGTGTTTAAGATGAACTTAGCTTGTAATATGTTATGAAAACACTGGCAACTGAAAACGGTTTCCAGTGTTTTCTATGCAAAAGCATGGGCGTATTTATGTAATGGATTTGTAATAAATAGTTTTATTTGTCTCTACGTGAGTAACTACGGCTACATTCTAAAAATTCTATTAAATAATTCATATACCTGAAATACAACTGTAAAAAATTCAATTAAAGTTTTTGATATATTTATTTTATTTTATTTATTATAAGAAATAATCGGTGTGGTGGCGAATTAAGAATATGGGTTATCACCATCGCTGTTTGTGATCCCACGCATTACAATAGCAGTGCAAACAGAAGAAAATCTTGAAACAAATAAAAACCTAGTACTTCAGGACATTCGCAAGTAGCAAACAGGTGTTATTGATCTAGTTGCTGTACATTGTACATACTATGTATTTAAATAATAATACTGTATACGTTAATAGGTTGGTTAAGTTATTCATTTGTAAACTTGGCTTTGGTTATTGAAGAAACTTGTACAATATACAATTGTCTTGGTTTTATCATACTTCTTTAAAGAATTTATCTGTATTTTGTTTTAAATCTACTTTGATTACGTTACCATTCATTTAGTAACATTCGTCAATTATGATCAACTTAAAAACAAAGTTCGCTACAGTTTAGTTTAAGCAAATCCAATTTATACTTTTCACGCAAAGAGCGTTTGCTACAAGGAATTAAAACTTAGTGCTGCCTTAACGACATCTGGAAACAGTCGATTGATTTTATTTCATTTTAAACAAAATCCTTTGAAGAAATATGAACATGTTTCATAACATGAAATCCAAAGTTGACTGCTCACAGTGCTCACCTATAAAAGAAACCGCAGTAATAATCATTTCAATTGCTTTGCTACTATGATTGCTTTATACCTTAGGAATGCATGATTGTATCCAAATTCTTCTATTAATTAACCAAAATTGAAAACTAATACAATGCCTTATGATTGTCGACGATAGAACGTTTTACACGTCACAGTGTAAATTCCTATTAAAAAAACAATAAATGCATTAAGTGTTAGGTAAATATTATGTTTGTGGCAAACGAAAACATTTAAACTATTTCCTCACATGGAAACATCACAAGTGAAGATGCCACAAATAGAAACATACAAAGCGAGCGTAGATTGGTGTTGAGGAAGCTACAGAACTATTGAGAAAATCTTTGAAGGAAGAATGCCTGGACACGTGAATGATCATGCTGCTAGCACGCAGTGATTCACTGTAAAGTTGCAATGTGGCCACAACGTGATAGTTCTCTTCCGCTGGCCATACCGCCAGTTAGTGCACCCAATTGTATATTTAATACAAAATAGCTGCGTGAATAGAAATATGATCAATTTATTAAGCAAGTCATTATTTTTATTCATCCATTTCGAAGACATTGGTGTGTGTTTGTTGCTTTTGTTGTTGATGATGATGTTGTTCTAGATTCTAGTTATTTACAAATATCATACCTTTTTACAAAGGCATTTTGAGGTTAAACATCTCAATAACAACAAATGTGTTATGTTTTTATTTACCGAGTCGTGAGAAAGATCTGCAGTTTCAATGGTCAATCAGTTGCTAAAAGCACTGCACATAGATTATATCTATTATTACTTTTGTTTTTATTAACAAACAGACATTATAGGTATACTTACAGCAATACTCATAAATGGAGTGAGTACTTAAATAAATGTAGACCATTGCAAATACATATTTAGGATATGTTTATTTTTCATGAGTAAAAAGTAAAAAAATAAACATATCTTAGTAAATCGCATTACGCGCATGTCTAGCACACAAGGAGTTTGGAATATTAGAATAAAATTTATCAATGTTACGCTAGAACGAAATCAAATCTCACATGGATATTATGCGCTTTTAATGTGAAAACATAAAATAAGTAAAAAAGTAGTACTTAAGTTCGTGCTGACTACAGCATGAACTTACACTACAGTACAGGCTATGTCTAGATTAGTATTAGACTTTTTTTATATATAAAGGAATATATCGAGCTGCAAACGAGCAGACGTATCGCCTGATGGTAAGCGATTACCGCCGCCCATGGACAGCCGCAACACCAGAGGCATGACAAGTGGGTTACCGGCCTTTGGGGGATGGGGGGGAGGGGGATGGGGGGGAGATAGTGGGAGTGGTTAGGGTATTGGCCTCCGGTATCCTCACTCACTCAGTGAAACACAGCGCAAGCACTATTTCACACCGGTTTTCTGTGAGGCCGTGGTATCACTCCGGTCGAGCCTACCCATTCATGCCGAAGCGTGAAAAAGCTCTCCCACGGTGAAAACTGACTGCTTCCTAGCAGAAAATGTAGATCTTACATTTTGGATATCTGTCCAAATAATGAGGCTAAATTATAACACAGATTACTTCTTTAATTTTGTAAACAATATTGATATATTTTATAAGAAATTGATTTCACCAAATATTATTATTATAACTTCAATTAAAATATAATATATTTTTAAATTCTGAAATCTTAGAGTGGTCCCATCTAGGGGTATGGCTTCCAGGAAGTTCTGGAGCTCGCCAAACTAGGATGGCCTGTGTCGTCCAACAGATCAGCGGTCTGGGCCTACGTGCTGCACCTCATAAGACGGAAGTCCTGTGATTTCACAGGAAACGCAGAGGTGCCATTCCTATCAGTTCGCTTATTAGAGTGGGAGGAATGGAGGTCGAGGTAGGGCGACATATCAAGTACCTTACCCTAGACAGCCGCTGGATTTCGAGCGGATGATCCCCCGAGTTCGGGGGGTGGCAGGCTCCCTACAAAGGCTATTGCCTACTTTAGGGAGTCCGCGGGAAGAAGTTCGCCGCCTCTACGGTGGGGTGACACGATCCATGGCCCTATATGGAGCGCCGAAATGGGCCAAGCGTTTTTCGGCCTCCTCCGCTGACGAGCCAAACTCTATCAAGCGCAGCGGGTAGCGGAATCACCACATACCCGGCTCCTTAGTTCCCGAGGAGCCGGAGATCCAAAGGTATTTTCCACCTCGTCAAGAAAAAAAAGAGTGGTCCCATAATAACATTTCAAAAATGCAAGTTTGTTGTTTCCCCTCATTTTCCAATTTACTGGTCAGCAATTCACAATACAATATATCGACTAAATAATAGAAATAGAACTCGTAACAGTTCTATATGTAGCCGTGTCGGCAAGAGTGACCAAATTGGGTATGCAAATTGAACTGGATAACTCTCAACACAAATTATGCGAATGAATGACCTACGTTGTAATCATTATGAACTGACCATACATCCTTTTTACAGCTATGGCTTACTCTCGGAGCATCGCTGTCATTTCTAATCATCGGTCTTGTGAGGGGCTACTCGGCTTCTGCAATCCCATCGATCGAAGACAACGACCCTGCAATTATCCAAAGCAGTGAACAGAAATCCTGGATAGGTAATAATTTTTTGGTAATTATTATAAAACAAAGCACATGAATCTGACAGTCATCTGTAATGTTCTCAAATTAGAGTTTACTTTAATGGTCCAATTTAAAAGATGACAGTCAAATAACATCACTAATAAGTAACATTGTCCAGTGACATTAGTGGTTAGTAAGGTCGCTCGATCTTCTTAGGAAAATAATAATATATTCAGAAGTTTCTAGGTGTGGTCAGAATTGACATAGTAGTCTGAACTATTTTTTGTAAAAATATGTAAATTTTATTAAACTTATTATATTATGTAACTTTTAAATGATTTCCTAATTACAATATAACCAACATATAAAGGTTGCCCCACTTTTAAGATACAGCTTCATAATATATTCACAATTCTACCACTTTCTAAAGTTTGTCACTCACGGGTTGAATTACTCTGTAATTACGGATAATGTGACTACAATATCATTTAGAATTTAATCTGTACGGATAATATGTAAGAAATAAATACATAATTTCAGTATAGATGCCGTAGCAAAGTGAGGTACAGAGGCGTTTAATTCTAAATTAGTGACTGTTGCCGGTTACGTTACAGTGGGTGGACACCTTAATTTAGAAAATAATTTGAATTTACTGTTTATTTCCGTGACCAAACGTGCGATTTGTTTTACAATATGTAGGTACTCCAATCATTGACTAAATATATCAATGTATTCATGATGTTTTTCTTTTATTATTGACATAAAGAAATTACACACATCAAAAGTGTCTAGGGATCAACATATGTGTCTAGGGATCAACATATATTTTTGCAATAACTTTTCTCCTGATTGATATTAATTAAAATTTTCTTTAAGGATTCATCAAATAAAGTGTTTTCGTTTGTCACAGTAACGATAAACCAAGTCACCTTTGCATTAATAAAGAAATTTGCCATTTTCCTAATAAAGGGATTTTTGACATTTGAACCACTAACATTAAAGTTCGAAAAAAAGACTGAAATAACAGTTTTCTTTAAAATTTTATTAGGTACCTTAAACAATTAATAATCCGTGTTTCTACCGCGAACACTAACAACACAAGAATCGGTTTGGCATACTCAAAATGAGTTCATCCAAATCACGCTGTGGAATGGCCGCCCATGTTCGTTGCAACAACAAAAAAAGGTCTTCTTGCGACTGGATACCCTCCATATTCGGGAGAGCTCTTCTCTGTAGCATATCCCATGCATGCTCAATCGGGTTCAAGTCTGGCGACTGAGCAGGCCAGGGCCAAAGCCACATCTCAATCTCAAGAAATCCGTATAAAAATGCTTGATCCCTAGACACTTTTGATGTGTGTATATTTGCAGCTTATGATTTACAATACATAGCTAAGTATCAGTTGGCATTGACCCAATACAGTTATATGTGAAATACATTAGTTATTTCCATAATAGGATAATAATACCAAGAGATACATACCTATTTTTATTAGCATACAAAGTTTAAGGTGTTTCCGTGTTTTTATTTTGTTTCACCAAGGTTTTCAATGTGTCACTGTTTATTTTTTTTATATACCAAGCGTTTAATGTTTCATGGTCGAGATATTAGTCAAAAGATACTCTTTTAAAATACCTTAGATATGTATTATATTTAATTAGTAGAATGTGTTTTTGTATTTATAATTACTTATATTTTTTTTAGGTGCTATCCCGCCTTTGGGTGCATTTATGGGCAGTATGCTGTCAGGTGCCTTAATGGAGCGCGTGGGTCGCAAACGCACGTTACAACTAACCTCACCCATATGGGTAGCGGCGTGGTTAATACTGGGATTCGCAAAATACTACCCATTGTTGCTGCTTGGAAGGTTTATCACTGGCATTGGAGTCGGTTTTGTGTTGGCTCCTGCACAAGTATATGTAAGTACCTACTAGCTGAACGTCTTCGTACTTGTGTGAGCTTACAATCTATCTTTTCATTTAAAAATGAAAACTCTTGCGTCAGGAATATATTCTATGTCGCGATGTGTTTTGCAAACATACTTGAAACGAACAGTAAGAACGTCCAGGCTCGGAACAATAATTTGTAGATTGGGCGGTGGTAATTGCTTACCATCAGGCGATACGTCTGCTCGTTTGCCCGCCTATTCCCTAAAAAAAAACACGCAGTGTAGTTCTTGGGAATCGAACACTCAAACATAAAACAGTCATGGTCTTGTCTTCCTCCACTTCTAGGGTCTGTCTATACAAGAGGCCAGAGGCTATAAGCCTTCTTTAAAACTATTCAATTAAAAAAACAACATTCATGGTACCTACAAGCTATAATCGATATGTAAGTTTTGTTTGCTTTTGGTAAAAGTACCAATTATATTTTCTTAAGTAACTAATAACTAATCTATTCTATAATAATTTGTTCTGTTACATAACCATAAAAGAATACAGGACAGGTTGTTAAGGCCACCAGTGGACATCTTACGGCTGAATAGAGAGTACTTGATCCACAAACCATAATAAACAGAAATGTGAAGATGTTGCGTGCATTAATGTGTACACATTTATATTTATTGAAATACAAATAAACAACTGACACGTGACTTCATTTATCCAGGGTATGCTTATATCATAAATATTTCCATAATTAATTATGTACTAAACATATTGTTGGCTATACAGGCGCACTTATCAGATGCAACAATAATACAACAAGTCACTATGATTGTTCAATGAACTTGTCTATTCATTTGCTCACAGATAATGGAACATTATAAAATGTACAAATGGTCTTGTTCTAAATTAATACTGCGTCAGTTTTTTAAATATTGTGGATTCAGATGTGGCCACAGATGTAACTGTGTTATTTTAAATCGAGTTCAGCGACGTCAACAGCTTTTAGAGCCCCCGCAGACTACAAATTATTTAATGAGCCGATAGTTTGATCGGGTTTGCTTATAGCTTATTTGTCGACCGATACCAAATCGTTATAATGTGCGCACTTCCAATACTTCCATACATTTTTACACTGATTAAGAACCCAATCAAACTATCGGCCGATCGAAAGTCAGCTGTTTGCGGGGGTTCTTAACAGTGCAATATCTATTTTTTTTATGGAATAGGCGGCAAACGAGCAGACGTATTGCCTGATGGTAAGCGATTACCGCCGCCCATGGACAAACGCAACACCAGAGGCGTCACAAGTGCGTTGTCGTCCTTTGGGGAATAGGGAGGAAGATGGGGGAGGGAGGTAGGGGATTGGGGTATGGGTCTCTGGTATCCTCACTCATTCGGTGAAACACAGCGCAAGCGCTATTTCACACCGGTAAAAACTACTAACATAGGTCTCTCAGGGTCTCTTCTTCTCGTCCTTAGAAATATAGTTTTGACCAACAATACCACCCTGATCAGTTTTCCCTCTCTTTGCAGTGATGTTGTGTAAATTTTTAAATTACATAACAGTATCTTATATTATCACATATTATGTACACTCTGGTTATGTAATCAAAGGACGCATACAACTTTCTGAGAGTTACAGTGAAGTCGCTAAATATAATAAAAAGTGAAAGTGACGAACTAAGCAAAATATATAATTGTCTATGTCTTTCCTCAAGGATGAAAGTATCTAAATGTCAAATTTCATTGAAATCGGTGCAGTGGTTAGCCTAACGGACAGACAAACAGGATTATTTACAAAACATATTAAAATGGATTTCTTCTAAGAGCCGTCATATATAATATATTGCTATTCATCATTTTTATTAAGAGAATCGTCCAAAATTTCTCATTTTGATTCTTTGAATAATATTGAACTGATTGAGTACTATACGTATAGTATATAGTGAAGGGATTGCAGATTCAAATTTGTGGTATTTGTATGTAATTCCTATTAATATTATTGTGTTTAATCCTTGCAGGTAAGCGAATGTTGCGATCCTGAGATCCGCGGCCGTCTGGGTTCACTACCAACACTTTCCATGTGCTTCGGTATTATAATATCATATGTAAGTGGAAGCGTACTCTACTGGAGGTACCTCGCTTTCTTGTCTGCTGTGTTCTGTGGTACGTATTTCTTATAGCAAGAATACTTACTATGTGTTTGCTATTCAACACTTTGCAAGGTTACTATAACTACATATGGATATATACGTATTGGAGAATTCTGTCATGATTTGCCAGAATTCTGTTTGTGATGTATTTAGTAATTATATTCATAATCGACAATCCATAATGTCCCACTGCTGGGCTCGGGTCTCCTCTCAGGAGAGGGTTAAGGCCATACGTCCCTACGCTGGCCGATTGCGAGGACTGGCAAGACAACGTTGTGGCTACATATCTTGCCGTTGGAAGTTTTTAAGCCGCCTAAAGGCCTCCAACCAAGCTTTACGACTGTTAACAACCGGGACCGTCAGCTTAACGTGACCTACGAATCACGGAGACGTTCATGGTATCGTGCCACCAGCGGTCACCCATCCAGGTACTGACCGCGGCGTAGTTGCTTACCCTTGGTGATTGTTTCTAATCACCGAGTGAACTGGGTTATGAGTAATTATATTATTTGCCCTCATTTTTATAACTATACCAGTTTTTGCCCGTGGCTATGCCCGCATGTATGTCGGTTTTTTGTAAAGAGTAGCCTATGTCCTTCCTCAAGAATCAAAGTATCTTCATGCCAAATTTCGTGAAAGTCGGTACAGGGATTTAGCGTTAAAAGCTTAACACACAGGACATTCAGATATGATTATTTTGGATTTCATAATAATATATTAATATGAAGCACGCGTGTGAAACTAATATGGTATTTTGTTTTTTTGTTTGATTTTATTGATTTTAGATTCTGATAAATTTATAATGTACCTACTATTTTTCTTATTTTTTATTTTTTACTACTATTTTTATTTTGCACGAACTTAATATTGTTAAATTGTTATAACTAAAATAATTCTAATTAATTGATGTTATGAGACTTGTGATTTGCTGTGCTCTAAAGGGTCCACGATTGTTTCTAGTTTTTAAGCGTGACATGTAAACCATCTATGTACAACAATAAATGATAATATGAATATGAATTTGTATTGTACTGTATTGCATTTGTAAATAAACAGAAAATATAATTCGTTACATTCGTAAATAGGTACATTTTGAATGATTTTTACGATATTCCAAATTATTTTACTACACAATTATTATGTGAATATGATGTGTTGTTGTCTCAAGGTAAGAATATTATTTAAAAATTAGGTAAATTTTAATGTTACTATGTTTTATTTTCAGCGGCATTATTTGTGGTTTTACTACCACTTCCCGAATCTCCCGTATGGCTTCAGAAGAAAGGTTTAGACGCTTCCGAATCTATTAAATGGTTACATCTGTCGCCGAGAGCCACTGCCACGGTTAAGGAAGACCATAATGAGTAAGTAACTATTACTTTTTTGTAAAGTCGGCTGTAATTAATGATTGTGTTTGGATCGTGTAAAAAATACAGTCAATGTTTCTTTGTGATCGTTGGTGAGTGAGGAACTTGTTTAACGCAGATTACTGAATAATAAAGTGGCCTAGTTATTTGTATTTTTTAAAGTGTAGGTACCAAGAAGTTCAATAAATAACTTACCTTATTTTTTTTATATATTCTTCAATCTATAATTAAACTCGTACTTAGTACAAGTGAGTTTACTTCAACTTACTTGTACTTAGTAGGTACACGTGAGTTTAATTCTAGATTCTATAATGTATTTCAACAAGTGCCATCAAGTGCCAATAATCGAGAGTATAAATTATATTTCTTCATTGGTACATTTGTTTGAATTTTACCAATCATTTTACAACGGTAAACAAGATTTTGATTTCTACTAAGAAGGCTTACAACATAATCAATTCAATTCATTATGTTGTGAAGTAGTTATCAAGTTTAGGTGAAACGTTGTAATTCTTAAAATCTTACTTAATTAAGCAAATTTTCATTTAATTCATATTTTTGAATTATATTTTTGAATTTATAAATCCTAATCTTCATAAGCATATAAGGGGAAACCAATAAGTTAAGAAATCATGACAAGACTTTAGACACTATCTTTAGAAAAAAAAATGTTATATGAAAAACTGATGTAATTGCTATAAATCTTCTTTCTTGGGAGCATATTCCTTATTGCTACGTCATTGTTATTGCTACTTTATGTTCGACATAAGCATTTTGTCATCTTCCTTTTGATAAAATTTGCAAATACCGCAAGAGAGACAAAGACGGAAAGAATAGGTAGTCTCTGGCTAAGTTTTATCAATCTTTAATATACGCCGTGTGACGGATGAGTAGAGGGTGTTCTGGACTGCGAAAAATTCAGCTAATATTATAATTTCGTAACAAAGTACAGTCCAATTTGTTGTCTGAAAGTTTCTTTAAGTTGTAATTATAATTAGAGTATCATATTAGTAGACAATATGCCGGGCTGATGACCTATGGAAACACAATGCAAAGTTAAGTAATCCTAGCCATGTCAGACCATGATGGTTATCCATGCTTAACTATTGAAACCCATCCGTGCCTTGGAGGGAACGTTACGCCGTTTATCCCGGTTGATCTAAGAACATCATTGCCAGTCGTTACGGGTAATTAGAGACCTAAATAGTCCAACATCAGTCATTCTTCTGAAGTTCAAGTTATAACTTAGTTTGTGATAGTCTATGTTAGTCAAGTTTTGTAGAAAGAATATTGTACTTGGGATGTTTAGGTCTAATATGTGGCAGTCGCTTCGCTTAAAAATCGAAGTTAAGCCGTATCATAGTAGCTTAAAGCCAACCTCAACATAATTTGGAAATAAGTCGCTGAGGATGACACGTAAGTAGACAAAATGACTACGGGACCTAAAAATAAATTAGTAAAGATCCCTTGTTCTTGTTTTTTTCATATTATCGTTTTATCTTCTTCCGTGAATCACTATGTAAATTAATTAACGGGACAAAAGCGAGGTCGCTAATAACACATTTCCTATTAAAGATTCAAGATGCCGTGAACGCGCGTTTAGATGATACAAAAATTGTCGTGCTACTGGTGTGCAGTTGTCGTATGCTAGCCGCGTACTTTTGTCATTTATTTCAAATTTCTACTCCATTGACTAGGACATACCAATCTGTTCTTCTCAACTACCGTTAGCGCTAGTGTTCTCTTTGAGTACGTGTGAAATACCTATGTAAACGCGCCCTAATTGGGTAATAATTTCCGTTGTATTGTATATCTGCATTGTGATGTCAAATCGCAAGATAAAAATTTATATTACGACTGACGAAAGAGTTTCCAAAACATTCTTTAAACATTCTAAATAATATCAATAATATCATAAGTAACTTTTAAGAACGTATTTTTCCAATTCAACTAACTATTGAGAAATAGTACATTGTTCACCGAGGGAGGAAAGGGACCGATTACTAGCGAGGGAGCAGTTTGTGGCCCGAAGGCGCAGCCTAGGGCCACAATACTCCCGAGGTAGGAATGGGACTTTCACCCGAGTGCTACACAGTGCTTTATACTAAACCTGTGAGGAACATTTAAAGACTTGTATTTTGTATTGTAGAAAGTATTTCAATCAAAACGTAAGACACAATTTAGCTTAGATTTAGACCGATATTTCGCGCTTCTTTTGTTTTTTTTTTATTCTTCACAAAAGGATGTTAGTGGCACGGAGACTCCATATTTAAATTATATGAAAACTCTTTGGGCAGGCGCGCGCCATAGATAAGATAACACATGAGAAATGAAAATTCATACAACTTTCTCTCCCGCTAAAACACGTTAGAAATGGATTTTCATACATTTTTTACTCCCGCTTATTCAGGTCAAGGAAAAGACTAACGTTCTCTTTTCATTTTCAGGGAATAATGACTACTGTTCCGATCAGGTGTAGTATAATAGTAATTTACTGTATTATTTAGGTTTTAATGTCCCACCTCTATGGGTGGTACTTTTTCTTTAATAGTTACTGGAACAAAAGAGAAGATCTAAAGAAATTATTAAAATTCCTATCAAAATGAATCCTTTTCACATTGCCGACTATTAGTTTCTAATTACATTTTATTTTGACTAGATAATCGTATCACATTTTCCTAGCCTTTCTTTTTCCAAGATTTATTGGGATTGGCTACTCGTTCAACGGTTCGGTTCGGTTTTACCTGAACATCAGTTTATTTAGCCGCGACTCTGAGGGTGAACTGAATTCGAAGGTTGAACTATTTGTCAGTATATTTATATTAGTACCGCCGCGTTCGAGCCGGTCCGTTCTTGATGAAATCAGCGTGGCTCTACTAGAAATATGAATACATGATAATAATAAAATAAAATATTGAAATACAATAGTTTAAAGCATAATTACAATTTCAGGAAATGTGAAGACCCACCTGCTCCCCCAAGTCTGTTCACACGTAAGGTGTTTTTCTCGTCGATGGTGATCAGACCTTTGATCATTGGCTTCGCGCTGTTATTGTTCCAACAGTACAGCGGTATCGACGCTGTCATTTTCTTCACCGTTGAAATATTTAAAAGCGCAGGTAAGGAACCATAGACCGCAGACTTACGCATGTAATCAATATAAATATATGTTTCGGCGTGATTATATAATGATTGTGACCGTGGTGAAGGAGTAAAATAAAACGTCCAACATGGTGTCTCGAACAGCGAAAAAAAAGGGGAGATTATTTATTGTCGATGCCTTATATAGGAACTAACTTATACTAGGGTTGCCACTTAAAAACGAATACTTGTGTTGCCACTTAAAACTACTAACAGTGTTGCCACTTAAAACTAAAAATAATTACGGTAGTCGGTGCCAGACACAACAATATATCACTACGTGTATGGAGTAATGAAAAATAATAAAATTGTTAAATCCTCGTTTGACAACTCTAATTTTCTACAAAAAATAAACTATTAGGATTGTATTGGATTGTATTGTAAACCAGAACCAGTAGTAGACTTATATTTCTTAAAGTAGCATAGTTTTTTTATGAAAGACACTATACTGTAGCCTAGGTTGCTTAAGAGGTGCCAATTTCCCACAGTGATACATTTAAAGACTTATAGTATATTTGGTGTATTTTTGTATTTCAGGAAGCACTTTGGACGCTATGACAGCCACAATTATAGTAGGTGTAGTCCAGTTTGTGAGTAGCGGAGTTAGTACTATGTTGGTAGATCGCGCTGGACGGAGACCTTTGTTGCTTATATCAGCCGCTATAATGAGTCTTTCCATGTTCTCTATGGGATCGGCATTCTACTTCCAGCTCAGGGATTCAGCGTGGCTGGGGTAAGTTATTTGAATATCGGTTTTTGTTCTTGAGAGGAGAAATTGTTGCAGCTTGTCACTAGCGTTACAAGTTAGATGTAGATAACAGTAATACATTATTGAAGAAGACTTGCAAATTTAATGATCTCGGTTGCTATACGAACCTCGGTACGGTACGGGTAGTTGGACTCCGAAAAAGACCGACAACGGTCTACTGACAAGAAGAAATGTAATGGCAGTTGCTCCACGTAAAAATAGGAGTTCAGTCTAATCGTTGTAGACTTAAGCCGACCCTCACGGAAAAAGGCTAGCAAGAAAAAAATCTAAAGTAATTTTACGACATCTACAATATTACATGCTACAATATTCATTGAAATGACTTACAATTTTGAAATAGGTTCCAAAGATATTTACATCAATATTGAGGTCAATTTGGTTTTGAGACTGGGTGCATTGTAATTGAACAAAGTCAAAGTATTATTACTTTGGCTTTGTTGAATATTGAAAATTGATATTTTTCATACACTTTTAATATAGTAGTTAGGTTGTATATGTCAAGTACTCGTTTTCCTTATCGCCATTAAAATAAAAAAATAAAGAATTGACAATTTGTTGATGATGATAATGACGATTGTTTTCCTTGTAACGCATTACCTACAGGATCTCAAAGATTAATAAGCGTGACGAATGTTGGCTCTATTAACTAATGATCATACGACATAATATACGACTTCAGGCTTTATTATGTACTGTGAAATATTTGTATAATATAATAATAGATAATCACAGCATTTGTGAGTGTCGGATTCGAACTGTTAAACCCACAGTGTTCCGTTATATATCCGAGTCTTAGGTGAATCCTAGAATGAAAATCCTGTTTAAATATACTTTTATTTATTTTATTATTTAATATTATATATTACTAACTGACCCACGCAACGTCGTTTACGCCTCCTATTGCACGTAGCGTAAAAATGTTCCCCTGTTTTTGTAACATTCTTCATTGGTGCTCCGCTCCCATTGGTCTTAGCGTGATGATATATAGCTTATAGCCTTTCTCGATAAATGTACTATCCAACACTGATTTTTTAAATCGGACCAGCGGTTCCTGAGATTAGCGCGTTCAAACAAACAAACAAACTCTTCAGCTTCATAATATTATGTAGCTGGCAGTGTACAGTTGCGGACAAAAAATCACTTTTCCCGTTATCTTTTATTTTTTTTCTTTCGAGCAAAAAAATAATGAATGAAATCGGACTATGTGTTATTGAATTACAACTAAGTACATATTTTGACTTTCATCCCCTCTCTCCAGGAAACCGTGCTGAATTTCGGGATAAAAAGCATCCTATGTCCTACATCGTAGTATGAACTCAAATCATGCCAAGATTCATTTGAATCCGTTCAGTAGTTTCGGCGTGATGCGCGGCCAAGAAATAGACAGACAGACAGACAGACAAAAATGAAAAAATTACAGTTTTGGCTTCAGTATCGATTGTAGAGAGCCCTCCAAAAAAAATTTTCAAAATATCTTTAATGTACAGAATTGGACCTGTTACATTTTTATTATAAGTACTAGCTGACCCGGCGAACTTCTTACCGCCATATTTACATATCTGTCTCAGCTTCCCACAGGCAGTGTACAGTCGCAGACAAAAAAAAGACTTTGCCCGTTATTTTTGTTTGTTTTTCTTTCTAGCAAAAAAAGAATAAATAAAATCGGACTATGTGTTATTGAATTACAACTAAGTACATATTTTGACTTTCATCCTCTCTGTCCAGGATACCGTGCTCAATTTCGGGATTAAAAGTATCCTATGTCCTACCTCTTAGTATGAACTCAAATCATGCCAAGTTTCATTTCAATCCAATCAGTAGTTTCGACGTGATGCGCGGCCAAGATACAGACAGACAGACAGACAGACGGACAGACAGACAGACAGACAAAAATGAAAAAAATTACAGTTTTGGGTTTAGTATCGATTATAGAGAGCCCTCCAAAAAAAATTTTCAAAATATCTTTAATGTACAGAATTGGACCTAGATAGATAGATAAGTATAGATTTAGTTATTTTTCTTAATTTAAGTAGCCTGTAAGCAATTTATAAGTGCTAAAAGACGTAAACAGTTTATGTCGAGTGTCACTTATTTCAAAACAAATGAATACAAACTACAAAAAAAATATCATCTGAATGTTACAAATATACTTACTTATCACCTTCACCTGAATCACTTCAATAATTATCTGTCGATCACATTTATAATGGTTCTATTTGGGTATAAAATTCACATCACTCGATGTGTTAACCACTTAAATTAATATTTGTCTAGGTTTTAAGTTTGTATATATAGTTGCTACGTATTACTGAATCACTTTCGTACATTTCAGGTACCTGCCCATTATCAGTTTGGTGGTATACATGTGGGGATTCTCTCTTGGTTTCGGTGGTTTACCATTCCTACTACTGGGTGAATTATTTCCGGCACACTATCGCTCGCAGTTGTCGGCCATGGCGAGCGGTGTAAACCTGTTGGCTATGTTCTCAGTTATCAAGTCTTATCACGCTCTCGACGTAAGTGTGAATTTAGACTTTGATTTATTTTTTTATGTTTGGCCCTGCCAATATGACTCTACTCTGCCTGATGGAAAGCATAAGCAAAATCGAAGAGTGGTGGTCACCATATTCAATGGTGACCACCACACTTCGTGGCCACTTGGCCACCTCTGCATCATTGGGCCTCCGGTCTCGCACTCACCAACGAAACACGACAGCACAGACGCTGTCATTTTACGTTGATCTTCTGTTCGAGGGAAGTATCACCCCGGTCGAGCCGGCCCCTTCGTACTGAAATCAGCGTGGCTCTACTACCTTAATCAACTTCCCACAGAAATGAGTTAAGGCATGTAATTAATTTAAAGTTTAATTACTCAGATCTATGTATGAACTACCTTTTAATTTTTCTACCAATGGCTTAGTGGTGTTTCTCCTTTTATTAACCGACTTCCAAAAGGAGGAGGTTCTCAATTTCATTGTTTTTTTTTTTTTTTTTTTTACACATATTAAAGTTGTCAAATTTCATGAATCATTTCCGGGATTAGCAAATAATAGGATAGTTTCCTTGCACGTTACATCGTTTGTGACACAAAACTGTTGAAGTAATTGTGTGCAAATATTTCTCTATTTACGAGGAAAATAGAATAACTGTTTGACATTGCAAAATGTACTTAGTAGGGAGTGATTGTAACATACCTAGTCATTTTTGCAAAATCATTATTATTGAGATCGGCCTATCATCTTGTGACCGCGTACAGTCAGTATCTTTTCAATATCAGTTAAACTTTCTTGTCTTTGTCAATCCTTAATTCTAAGTTATCCTATAACATTGATTCATCGGTTTTCTTTTCAAAATCATAAACTAGCCTTTTACCAATTGATTTCTTTCAAAATATCAATTAAATTGGTATTCGCGTTTAAAGTACCTACTTGTTTAGATCTAAAGGTCTTTAGAAAATACTGTTTATTTAGTTAGACGGATGCTCATATGCGTAAGCCAACTCTTAAATGAACTTTAACTCAAAGGTTTTAAGTACTAATCTCATTTATTCTTTGTTAGCGGGCACTAACTCCGGCCGGTACTTTCTGGATGTATGGCTGCTTTAGCGCTGTGGCATTCTTCTTCGTGCTGTTTGTGGTCCCCGAGACCAAAGGAAAGTCACTTGCCGAGATAGAGGAGCACTTCCGAGGTACTAAGAAAGAGAAGAAGGAGATGGTCAACATGCAAACAGTATTGTAGGCAATATTAGCAGTATGGTTGAAATTCTGAAAATTCTGAAATTCTTGGAAAGATTGTGATGTGCCATGTTATATCTAAAGAATATTTTACTAAGCGAAAGTGTGAAATAATCTATATTAATAATATAATAATATTAGAAAGTTGAAGAGTTTGTTTGAACGCGCTAATCTCAGGAACCGCTGGTCCGATTTGAAAAATTCTTCCTTTGTTAGATAGCCCATTTGTCGAGGAAGGCTATAGACTATATATCATCGCGCTAAGACTAATAGGAGCGGAGCACCAATGAAGAATGTTTCAAAAACGGGGGAAAACTATCACGCTGCGGTTAATGGGTGACGCAAATCAGGTTGCGTGGGTCAGCTAGTTTTATTATAAGTAGCAGTATTAGTTTTTTTAATATATTTATATTTAATTTTATTTATAAAGTAACTCTACTCTGCCTGATGGCAGCATGGGCACAATCCAAAACATCACCACACTCATTACGAATGCAGGCAATGCAAGAATGCAGCATGGTGACCCACATTGTGGCGGCCTTTTGAGATACTTCTGCATCATTGGGGTTTTCGATTTTTGAATTAGATAGGGTTTACCGCCTGAAAGATGCAGATAGCAATCTGTTGCATTGCTTCTTCGTGAAATTAAGTCTTATTTTATAATCAGACTTACTAATTAGACTCATGCCTATTCAATTGTGGTGTCTTTTATATAATTTACTCAAAGTTTGATTAGCACACAGGATGCCTTCTGCCACGATATTCGGTTGTCAATAATTATAATTAATCAATGCTTTTTGAATCTAATTTTAAGAATTCAATGCTGTCTTCAACATTAAAAAATTATGACAGCAGGGTGATTATTCCATTATATTGAAATAAGTACTACGTTTTCGATTTAAAGGAAATACATAATGTTTTCATAAATAACTTATTCATACAATAAGTAACTTACAAGAGTGGATGAGTGAATCATTAATAACATAATTTATTTTTAAATTGTAAGTTGTTTTTAAATTATAGAAATACAAAATAAACCATCTATTTAAACCCCTTACCTATCTATGATAAACTGTCTTAAAACCTCTTTTCGCAAATTTCATAGGTTTTTCATTTTAGTGCCATTGCATAGTACATAGGTGTCAGCAAACCTGTGGACATTTCCACAGGTTTGCTGACACCTATATACTATAATAGTAGTTCATTAAAAATATCTGACATTAAAATTACATTCTTAAACATTATTTTAACGTATAAAAGAAAAAATATTAGGTTTAGAAGCTAAAACAATTTGTATGGTTGTAGCTTATAATAATATTTATTGAAATTGTAATATTAAAATATCTTAAAGTGACAATACGTACATAGCTATCAAAACAGCTGCTAAATAAACACAAATTAAAATTGTCTATATTATGTTATTATTTGGTTGACTTTTATCATTAATAAATAATATAATTAGTCCGTAAGGTGTTACATATAAATAAAAGATTATTGAACAATATGTGGCAAAGTCACATGAATTACTTGTACGATAAGATGTAAAGAGTGGTTTGAAAATGGATATTGATACAGTTTATCAATATAATACATATTACGAATACAAAAATATTTTAAGGAAATGCAGCTATGGTAATGAAGATGTCGTTCATAATTAAAAGCACTCTAGACATTCCCGTCATGTACTAGACATAACATTCGAATTGGATTGGATTAAGCTCAATAAATCTCGTTAAACACAAATGTGTGGAGTGTGCAGTGAGGAATACTTTCTTTAAATGATTTTTTGTAAATAAAAGAAGATACAGTTATATTTATTTATTTTTATTGACCATATTAATCAATCAAGATCACAAATAGCATTAAAAAGGTAAATTAAATTCGTAAATACTGTATGTATATATGTCTGTGTTGTGAGTGTGTTTTGTTATTTAAAAGTAATGTATGTAAATATTTATAATTTTAGTGTTTAGATATAGTTAAACCGTTTTAGCTGTGATCTTATAGGTTAATAAAACAAATATGAGAACCGATTAATTGTTGTTTATTTCATAAATGCCTTTAACATTTTTAGTATGACAGTTTAAATATATAAAAAATGAATCCCTATTTCATTTGGTTATGGCAACACGCGTGAAGGACTGGACGGACGCTAATTCTCTTAGTATTGGATAGCCATGTAGACATCGGAGATCAGTGGTCATCATACGCTCCATGGCCGGTAGCGACAACTGTCTTGTCATCCACCATCGCCTTCCGCCACTCGGACCCTATTCGCCGCCGGCGAACCGGTTGACTATCAGTACTTTATGCCGCCTTGAATGTGGCCCCAGGTGAATTGGACGTGTTTTCCCCTCCATCTGCTATAGTGGCCAGCCGCGGGGAGGCGACGTTCACGTGTGCCGTGTAAACCTGTGTGGGTTTACGGTGGCACTCTCTTCATTCTCTCTATTCACCCGAGGGGATTCCACACGTAAAAAAAAAAGTGTGTGTAGATTAAGAATCATTAAAACAACTTGTTGATGGATTCAAGGGAGGTCACAACTATTTTCTTACTTTATAAATATACAAGGGAGGTCACAACTATTTTCTTACTTTATAAATATACTAGCGACCCGCCCCGGCTTCGCACGGTTGGATTTCAGATGCCCCCGCCGACGACACGATTCGTGCATTTTAAATCTGTAATATCTTCGAATATATTCATTTAAATTAGATACTGTAAAGGGCCATTTGTATTTAATTTACTTAATTGTATAAGGATTCATTCTGTATTGCTTAAAATCACTTCGTAAATAAGCCATTATTTTTCGTAAAAAGAAAGGAATAAAAAATGGTTGTTGTGGGTTATCCCTAAGAGATAGACATATACTGTCGCGGACTTTTTTGTAGTACTTTTTAAGGTGTACAATACTTTAGTACATCATTTTGATCTATCTCGTAGGGTGCAATCAGCGTTTACAATGTAAGCGCAAAAAATGTGTTTATTTGCTACATCACATTAGAAACCTCGAAAATGAACAGTGTTTCCATACTATATTATGCATATAATATACATAAAAACCTTCCTCTTGAATCACTCTACCTATTAAAGAAACCCGCATCAAAATCCGTTGCGTACTTTTAAAGATTTAAGCAATCAAAGGGATATAGGGACAGAGAAAGCGACTTTGTTTTATACTATGTAGTGATAATGAAGTGCCATGTCCGTGTTGTGACGGATTAAGAAAACGGAGTGTCACCACCCCTACTCACCCCATGGGTATCGTAAGAGGCGACTGAGGGAGCAAACTACGCCGGACAAGACCACTGCAAAGAGAAGGAAAACTTAAAACAGACCCTATACCAACCCGTCTGGCCAGCGTAGTATAGTAGGTCAAATCCTTTTTTCTAAGGAGAGGCCTATGTCCAGCAGTGGACTGTTAAAGGCTGTTGATGATAATGATGATAAATATAAGTACCTATTTTCGGTCAATTAATAATACAGTCTCAATACAATCACTTTCGGTCTGCGATGTTTAGAAATTACAAGAATTGTCGTTCTGATAGGATCATAGATCCCAATACTACCTAAACAAAATACTTATTCAGTCAGTCAGCTTTCCCAATCCGTAATTACGGATCATGAATACATTCTAGAATTAAAGTCACTTGTACTTATTCCACTATTTTAAATTTAGTAACCTTTGATGATGCCATAGGGCGAAACCGGTCAGATGTAAACAAAAGTAAAATAGTGGAATAAGTACAAGTGATTTTATTTCTAGAATGTATTACAACAAGTTCCATCAAGTGCCGACGATCGAGAGTATAAATTACGGATCATGAAATTAAATGCAGTGCGAAAAGCAACATCCGAATTCGCCCGGTGATTTCTAGATTCCTATTTTGACGGGTTTGGATCGGATACGGATCGGGGGTAGTGCGTAAGCGCTCTAATGGTATCAATGGGGAAATCCAGGTATTGGAATGGGGAAAATAATTAGTAGATCATTCAGTGCTTACTGCGTGCGGTATCTAGGGCAAGGTTGCGATTTGCAAATATATACCATCTGCCCGGATTAAATTTTTAAACTTTCAAAACAAAATAGTTTTTCAAGGATAAATCACACATTTACAAGAAGAATTTAATACATTTCAGTTAATGACCCATAGAGGAATGTAGGTATTGTACACTCAACTGACAAAGGGTCGACGGGTTGAAGCGATGTGCTAGCATGCGTCATCAATCTGTCTCTCTGACCCCCTTTCCATATTGACACAGAGTGCACCACAATTGTAGTGAAGCTGTAACCAGGTACGATTGATACATTACGAATACATGATAATGATGAGCAATGAGCGTCATCGATTCTCGCTAAGTACGAAATGCACTTTGGTATCAAGCTACTTATTGGGTATTCTATGAACTGTAATGCAAAATCTGACAATTTGGAGTATTAAGCTTCAGATTTCCTCTGAATATTTCGTCGATTATTGGTATTCACTAAAACGATGGCTTCTGTAAGCTTAAGTATATATGTTCATAATGTAGGTACCTTTTCATGTTCATTTTTAACCCCCGATGCAAAAAGAGGGGTGTTATAAGTTTGACGTGTCTGTCTGTCTGTGGCACCGTAGCTCGCGAACGGATGAAGCGATTTCAATTTAGTTTCTTTTGTATGAAAGGTGAGTTACGTACAAGTGTTCTTAGACATGTTTCATGAAAATCGGTTGAGTGGTTTAAAAGTTATGGGGGTGAAAGTGGGGAAGAATAACCGAATGTCTGCAAAAATATCATCGAGTGGGGTCTCATATGAAAGCGCATAACGTGTTTTTTACTTTTTAAATGGAACTCAGGTTATTATGTCGGGGATTTTTTTTAATTTAGAGAATTTATGTAAGTGCTGGTGGGACAGTATGATGAACGTTGTTAGGTTGTTATTTGATGTTCGAAATTACGGCTTGGATTTTGCTAAAAGGACGCTATGTTAATAATATAATTATAATACAATAGCTAATAAAGGTCGACTGCACGAATGGCGGATTGGGTGGCGCTAAGGTGTTGAGGGTTCAAACCCCACATGGGCCAACATTTTGTGTGATTCACACACCACACGGCCGCCAGGTACCAAACTGTTACTATAGATTGCTGATAAAAATACTTTTATATTTCTAAATATGTATAATACCTACTCATATATATTATAAATAAATGCTATCAGACACAACAAATAACTGTGCTTATCATACAATTATTTGTCACGGATGGGACTCGAACCCATTACCTCCGTGTATCTCTGTGTGTTTCTACTTTCCTGTGCCCTTACATAACCAATCTACGAATATAATACTATAATAACGATACCAAAATCGTGAAGCTATAAGTCTCATTAGCTCGCGTATAGGTTTCGTAGTAAGTGATCAAGTGGTCGCGAAGGGACGCCAACTGCCGATAGAGTTGCGCCACGCGGTCACGACTCGACACACGACTAACTAGCGAGGATGACACAAATCATTGCTCAGACTGACATCACGGATACCTACAGTGTTATGTGCAATGGTTTATATTAGAGCCCGTGTTATGTTTCATACGTTTGATATTGTATGGGAAATGGGTCAGGCTTGTGTAGACTAATTGGTTTATGCGGAGATCCTGTTAGCTCAGATAACAATAGCCAATATGTTTGAACATTTATCGAGTAAGCTTATTTTTTAAAAGTTATAACTGAAACTCGAAATAGGGAGTACATATTATGGTCACAACACCCTTTGTAATTTGTACAAGATTCGCATACAACGAATACAGATGTTAGAATGAGGCGATCTGCAGACGAACTACAATCACTGACATCGCCCGTGGAATTTCCGCACAGCCCCCCATCCAAGTTGCAAGCGTTTTTCTTTCTGCAATCGTTAAACGCCTAAATTCTCGTGTGTAACTGGCTAATACTTTGTTTAAGATTAGCCAAACTTGGCTAGGAGGACAGGACCAGTTGTTTGAGACCGAGAGAGCATTGGGAGTTTATGTCCAGCAGTGGACGTCATCGGTCATCGTCAGTGGGCGACATCCGTTGAAATGTTGATGATGGTGGTTACAGTTGACACTAATTCTAATCACAATATCTATCTGCTTATGATTGTTCTGAAAGAAGGCCAATATTAATAATTAACATGAATGAAACTAGGTACTACATACATTTTTGATGATGTAATGTTCTGTGAACTAACAAAGGTATAAACAAATCCATGAAATTGCCATGAAAATCCGTAAGTAGTCCACTAAAAAGCCTGTAAAGCTCCTTAAAAATGTGGTTACTAATGCACTGCACATTTTCGTTGAAAATAAACATAAGCACATTCATTAACAGTGTTATATTATACTTCTGCAGCTTTTAGATAAAGCCTATTCAAAGCTGTTGTATTTAATTTAGATGAAATGTCGTCTTTATGTGCGTAAGTACTCGTACAAAGGAATAAATATCGAAGTTGACAGGGTTCAACTTAACCAACTTAAACCAGATTCTAGCTAAATTCAATTCGTAAAGTCAATTATTTTTTTTATTGCAGTCTTGAAATCTTAAAAAGCGGATATTCTCAATTTGTGAAATCAATTCCAATACCTTCGCTTTCCTAGCATAACATTTATTTTTATAAATACATATTAATTTAAAAAAAACTATGCTTGCAAGTGAAAAATATATCTATTGTTGAAATTTCGAGCTACCCTAACCCTACTAGCGCCTGGGTTTGAACTGGAATTTATATGACTTGTCGTTTGAGAGTAGAGTCTTGAGTCATAATTTTGATTAAATGATTTATAATTAAACAGTAGCAGTAAATGTCTTGTAGAGGTTTCTTTTAAAAACATGAATTGAGTTTCTAGTTTTTATTTATATATTTATTCAATGTATTTATTTGTGCGTTAATTTTGTACCAACCTTATAATTTAAGCTTGTATAGCTTAATTTTTCCTAAAAGTTTACCTATTTTCCTTTCATCGTTCTTTCTTTGCCTGTGCTCTTGGATTCACGTTATGCGGGTTCGGCTTAAAAGTTAAGTTTTCCTAAGATTGTAATCTCTTCATGTAAAGATTAAAATTTTATACAAATAATATTTGTACGTTTCATACCCAGTTGCGTGATCAACTTAAATTGAAAACAAACTTTTTAAGAAGTTCAATTTTTCAAAACAATGATTATTAATATAGAAATATATTATAACCATATTAGATTTTTGATTCATTGTACTGACATCCGCAAAACATTTACTAGTATAAGACTATGCTATAATGCTATATCTTCAATAATTGTGTGAATGCTGTACGTAACAAAGTCATTATTTAGTATCGTTGCATGCGCCTGCGCCTGCGCGAAACGGGAATCACACAGCGTTCGGTGACGCGTCGCAGGCGCTTGTTTGTGAACGAGCAGATGCACGAAACTAGACGCAAAGGCACGACACGCGTGAGCTGCTCTTGCATTGCTATTGGTATCACGATCACCACGAACAATTTTCCTATATAAACACCGCATATTAAAATTTAAGGTATTCCAAATCCAAAACGTTGTGAAGAGACACATCACATCGGATTTATTTACATAGTATTTCATGATATTTTAAGCATCATGATTTTGGTGAGCATTTTTAACAATTTTTTTAATATGCTGAAACAAAAAGGTAAATTGTTTTAATAAAATTTCTTTCCGTTTTCTGAAATTTTCAGTACATTATTCTTTTGGGTACACTTGCTTGGCCCGCAAGCAAATGTGAGCCACCAGTTAACAGCTACTTACCTCCTTCTGGAATTGGCTCTCCCGGAGCTAGTCCATCTTCACAGTATGGACCCCCTGGAAGTGGTGGAGTAGGTGGTAATCAACGGGGCAATCAACCCGGTGCGGGACAAGGCCAGAATCGGCCCCAAGATTCATATTTAAATGGACAAACAGGGCCTGCCATTGACACTCAATACGGACCTCCATCTGCAAGAAGTAATGGACAGGGTCCTCAAAGTTTCGGGTCTCCTGCAGGATCAGGTGGTTTTAACCAAGGCAGAGGCAATACACCTAGTTCTCAATATGGTGCACCAGGTCAAGACAATGGAGCTGGATCAAGAGGTCTAGGTGGTCAATCTACTGGTGGAAACAGAAGACCACAATCTTCTTATGGTCCACCAAGTCAAGGATCTGGCAGTGGAAGAGGTGGAGACAGAGATTTCTCCGGACAAAATGGTTCAGGAGTACAGCGGCCACAAAGTTCATATGGTCCTCCTCCTACGGGCGGATTTATAGGAAAATCGGGCAGTCAACGATTAACATCTCAGGATGTACAAAGCTCTGGTTCTCAAAATGGTTTTAACAATGGTTCTGGTGGAAGACAGAATGGTGGTTCACTTTCATCAACCTATGGAGTTCCAGGTTTTGAAGGACCAGGTAGTGGACAACAAGGTGGTTTCGGAGGTGAATCAGGAGGTGCTTACGGCGGTAGCGATTCTGGTCATGGACCAAACTTCAATGGAGGTGAATCGAATGTAAGTATTTTTTTGGCTAATTATCAATAAGTTATGATTTGTGGGATTATGTTAAATATATGTCTTATATATAAAATTGTCGTGTCACAATGTTGGTCACCATACTCCTCTGAAACGGCTGGACCGATTTTTATGAAACTTGGTGTGCATATCGGGTAGGTATGAGAATCGACCAACATCTATTTTTTATACCCCAATTTTTTATTTATTTTTTAATGGCAAAACAACGTTTGCCGGATCAGCTAGTATAATATAATATATAAATATATAAAATCAGTTATTCAGTAATTATTTTTAAGTTTATTCGATATCCAACTCTATTCTTTTCGTGTAAATCTAAATAGCGTAACGATTTCATTCATTAAAATATAACTTAAATCTGGATGTGCCGACTTTAGAATATTATACGCTCTTAAAAATAGAATGTCATTTTTTTATCATAAAATGTATTTTTAAGGACTTTTGGATAAGTTGCGTTATCCAAATACATGTAGTCCTTAACAAAATTGCAGTGATTACAGAACAACCCGCTATTCAGAAGTACTCACTTTAAGTTGAATGTTCACACCTAGTCTGCTACAGGTCAACTTATTTAAGTTGGCAAAAGCACAAGTGAGAGTGCAATCCAGTGAGCACTTATAGGCTAAAACCAGCTGTGTTAAAATTTAAGCCGGTAAAAAAAAAAATATAAGAGAAATAGTAGCACTTATTTGAGTATAATGGATGGGAGAGGATGACAGATAGATAATTTCTAATGTTTGATTACAAATCTGTGCATAAATATGTTATGATAATATAATATTCAAGCAAATGGGTTGGGTAGGGATATGGAAACTGGAAATCAATCCATAATATATTTTAATATATAGATTCATCGCTAAAGTGTTTACTTTTTTGATTGGTTTTAAAGCAAATTAATTTTCAAGTTATTCTTTGTAGAGATATACTCATGATTATTTAAAATGAAATAGCTGATCCGCATCGTCTGTGTCTTTTAAGTATTTTGTCACAGTTTAAACTTCGCCTGAACTTCCATAAATTTTCAAAACTAAAATTACCCAAACCGGTCCTGCCATTCTAGAGTTTTAGTAAGACTTAAGAACAGCAATCCGTTTTTATACATAAGATGACCTGATGACTGTTTAATTTCAAAACTTGAGGATGAGTGAGTGTATTACGAAATCTTTTACCTTTTACCTTTCCTATCTAAAGTGCTTGAACGCCTCATCCACTCCCAACTGAGTTATTTCCTTTCCAAAAATTATTTAATGAACCCCTTCCAATCCGGTTTCCGTCCTGGTCATAGCACGACTTCTGCGCTGATACACATTACTGACAGCATCAGACTGGGCATGGATAGTGGAATGATGACAGTACTCACCTTACTTGATTTTAGCAACGCCTTTAATACCGTTGATTTTCACATCCTGCTTGCTATACTACGGTCTCTTAACATATCTCCAAGGACAATTGATTGGTTTCAAAGTTACCTGTCTGGTCGCCGGCAACGTATTTGCATTGAAGACTCAATGTCTTCCTGGTGCAGTATTACTGCTGGTGTACCACAGGGTGGCGTTCTATCTCCTCTACTCTTCGCTGTTTTTATAAACTCAATCTCAAACCAATTAATTTCGTCCTACCATCTTTATGCAGATGATTTACAAATATATACACAAGCTCCGATTAACTTGTTACCCGAAGCATTCAACACAATCAATGCTGACCTATTGCGTATTGGAGATTGGAGTCATAACTACGGACTTAAAGTTAATCCTGTGAAGACGCAGGTATGTGTTATTGGCAGTCCCGGGATGGTCTCAAGAGTTAACTGGACACAACTACCCCAAATTAAATTCAATGGGACCACCCTTGAGATCAGTACGACCGTCTGAAATCTAGGGATCTACATAGATAATACTTTATCTTGGGGTACACATATACAGGAAATCAGTCGAAAAATATTCGCTTCTGCCGGGTCTTTGCGCAGACTGCGTAACTTTCTCCCGATTGCAACTAGATCTGCACTTGCACAAGCACTTCTCCTCCCAATTCTCGACTATGCCGATGTCAGCTATCTGAATCTCACCGAAGCACAACTTGATAGGCTTGAGCGACTACAAAATCTTTGTATACGATTTGTATTTGGACTACGAAAATATGATCACGTCTCTGAATTCCGTCAAATGCTCAAGTGGCTTCCGATTCGCTCTCGCCGGAATACTCATATCCTTGTTTTCCTTTATAACATCTTGTTTAATCCTAAAGCCCCTCTCTACCTCAAAGAACGCTTCAAGTTCCTTAATGACACACATGACAAATGTCTAAGGTCATCTGAAAATTTGAGACTGGGGATTCCTCTGCATTCCACAAAATTCTATGGCCAGTCCTTTACGGTTGAAGCTGTACGCTTGTGGAATGCATTGCCGATAAATATCAGGAAAGCGAAAAC
Organism: Diaphora mendica; assembly: GCA_949125395.1. Taxonomy (NCBI): domain Eukaryota; kingdom Metazoa; phylum Arthropoda; class Insecta; order Lepidoptera; family Erebidae; genus Diaphora; species Diaphora mendica. The sequence goes on from OX421319.1 coordinate 7,990,614, forward strand.
AGTAAATAATTTTAAGACAATGGTTCATGAATTTTATAGGTCATAGCTGATTTAATCAAGTAATAACTGTATGATATGAACAGTTTTTATTTTCATATGTGATATAATCAAATAATTATGGTAATTAGTGTTTTTAAATATGTTTGTAACGTATGTTATGTATGGTTATATTTATAATGTATGTATGACGCTATGTAAAGTTATATATATATATATATATATTGTATGTATAAATGGATATGTGGAGATATATGTATATATGCACGATTATATTCATAACAATTAAAATAATTCTTTAAAATTAATTGCACCGTCAACTGCTACTGTCTCTCCGATACATTTTGATCCATCCTAAGGTTGCCTGGAAGAAATTGCTTTTGGCAATGAGGCCGCCCTTTGTACATTACATTGATCACCTTATGTACTCTCTTGAAAATATGTAAAACGGTGTACAAATAAAGAGTTTTCTATCTATCTATCTATCTATCTAAGAAACTACTTAGGCTGACATAAAATGGCTGTACGGGCCTTTACTGTTGTTTGGCAGGCACACAACTTAAAGCAGCTTAGAACAGATATTAAGATTACGTTGGTTTTAAAGTATTCTAGAACTTTTGAACTTAATGTGAAAGTTCTCGGTTTCGCTGTTAGAAACACAAGACTCATGTATAGGTACAATGACGGAAATTGTATTGTACACATTTGTTTATTTATTTGTATAGTAGTAGTAATAGTAATTGACAAACATGATAGGTAGCTAAGAATAATCTTATTAGCTACTAAGTTCCCTAAAACTACTGAGGATTTTTTAAATTTATTTATTAACACTTCCGGCATTACATATTGCATGAGGCGGACTTAACTTTATCGCTATGTTTACTAAACATCGATATCGAATTGAAATGCATTTTGTAGCGAGTTGTTCTGTACTTAACTTTTCTTTTAAAATTAATTTCTACTTAGTACTATAGGTACTGTTATATACTAAACTATTTACTATTCCAAAAAGTTTTCTGACTATCCACTACTGCTGCCATTAGTGTGAGCTCACATCATGTTTTAACACTATATCACTGAACTTTATTATTTTTCAGGAGCCCGCTAAATACGAGTTCAGTTATGACGTGGATGACTCGCAGACAGGTACTAAATTTGGTCATTCTGAACAACGGGATGGTGATCTGGCCACTGGGCAGTATAACGTAGTGTTGCCCGATGGCAGGAAGCAGGTAGTCGAGTACGAGGCCGGCACGCAGGGATATAAGCCCCAGATACACTACGAGGGTTTGTTCATTATTGTGGTTGGCAACACCTGCATCACGCTTCATACAAAAAGAAAACTACTTTATTTATCTACATTCTTAGCATGTTTACTTGTTATCATTATCGGTGATCGTTGATTTGGTGTTAGACACACTCATTGCCTCGCATTATTATGACGTTGAGACCTCTGTAAAAAGTAACACATTTTCTAACTACATACCAAAGTATTCAATGATGGATTTTAGATACCGTTTCTATTTTTGAATAAAACATCTTTGTAAAAGTCGTAATTAATAAAAGAAGCCCGGCCATGCAGTTATATATATAAACGAGAATAGTTAAATCTTAATGAAAAACACCTGGGTCAATGAAGTCCGAATTCGGTTCAGATGTAATAAATGCCCATCTAAGTGTACATTTAAAAATGGTATATTAATGAGAAATAAGAAAGAAATTATAACTCAAAATTATTTATATATCTTATAGATATCTTCTAAACTAAAAATTTATATTATTTGGTTTTCAGGCGGTGCTAATGGTGGTTTTGACTCTGGTTTTGGTAAATACATTTTCTACCTCCTTAAATTTTCAGATCAGTTTTTGTAACAGTCGCATTGATAGTTCATTTTTATTAAACTGTGCATGTAACTCTAGGTTCAGGTGGAGCTAGTGGTCAAGGAGGAAGTCAAGGATATTCTCAAGGTCAGCCAGGAGACACCAATGATTTCACAGGATCGGGACAAGGCCAAGAGACCGGTCCTAGTTCCGGACGGTACCAAGATGCCAGTGGTTTTGGACCAGGAGGCACCGAAAGTAATGGATTCAATGGTTATCCAAGTGACAGACCAGTTGGCAGAAGTGGTGCTTCACGTAGATCAGGACAGGGTCAATCAGGGTCTCAATTTCCCCCTGCTTCAGATGTCATAGATTTAAAAAGAGGTAGAGGTAATGGCTACTCGAATGGAAACTCACAACCTGAATCGAATGGGGGTTATTCGAATGGTAAATCTGGAAGAAATGGGAGCAACGGTGAAGGATACCCAAGAGGCGGGCCGGGTGGTCAGAACGGTAATCAAGGTGGAAGAGGTTTTCGTGGAAACCAAAATGGTGGTAGAGGGCGACCGAGTTCTCAAAGGAGTGGAGATGATAACGAAGGTTATCCCAGCGGTGGACCATCAGGTCAGCGTGGATCTGGATACTAGACACTTTTTACGACCATAGCATGCATGATGGAAAAAGCTGAATATTTTTATAAGTTTTTCTATTTAGCTTACTGAACTTAATAATGCTGTAATTGTAAATAAAATTTACATGAAAATGTCTTTTTGTATTTTATTGTATTTCGAAAGCATTAACGTGTAACGTTACAAATAAATTTCATAGCAAAGCAAACACGATTAAAAATTTTAAGGATTTTAAATGTTTAATTGTGTTTGCTTTGCTTTGTGGTTTTCCTGCTTAGGATAAAATATTATCTATAGTTTGGACATATAATTAAATGCGAATACAATATATAAGTAGTATCACAAAATTTATAATAAAACTTTTATATTAGGGTCAATTTACACTAGCGCAAAGTCGAAGCGCATCGAAGCGTCTATCCAAAACTGAACTTAACAAATTCAACCTTAACTCCACAGCATAACGCACATATTACTTCTGAGATTTCAAAAAGTCTCGCGCATTCTTCGGAATTCTCGCGTCTGCGCGTGAACAACGCTGATTGATGCGCGCGCATTCTCGCGTATCCATGCGCCCACTAGCGAACCTCCGCGTCATCAGTCGGAAATTACGGAACGTTATAATTCCGCTTTCTTTTTCTTCTTTCTTGGTTTTCTTCTTCTTCAACTTCCGATGGAAGTACTATCATAGCAAGATCAATGTCAACCATTTTACACACGTTTAAGCTACGGGAGTCAACTGGCAAGTGATTCAATAGCACTGCTGTTGATGCCCATTACATATTCTGGCTAATACGCGCGCATTCATGCGGCTGCGCTTTAGTTGTAAACAATTTGACGCTTCGATGCGCTTCGACTCTGCGCTAGTATAAATTGACCCCTATGAGTAACTAAAACTAATTTTAGTTTGTTTTGATTGTTACTAGTGTGACACCGGAACAATAAACATTTCAAAGCCATTGTTATAGGAGACTCAAATGGGCGCAAGTGATTTTTTTTGGACATACTTTATTCAGAAATTACCAAAGTTTTAAATAAAATAAATAATTTATAAATATTCTTTAAGTTAAGTATAAGTTATTATTGAATGAAAATAATAACAAAAAAATAATGAAAACAATTTGTTTGGATTTAATTTATTCTTGTAAATCACTAATGTAAGTATAAGGGATTGAACTGGGATAAGCAGTGGCTCTATAAAGGATTTCTTTACGCAATCAAAGAGCCAATCTTTAAAAAAAGAATTTTATATTCTCTCTAGTATTTCATTTTCTATATGTATCACGCAATTATGTACAATGGACGTATAACTTAACTAGCATGCATATAGACCATAGCACTTCTAAATATCAATACCATAACCGTCACTTAAAATTCCAAGAACAAATTTAGTTCCGAAAAAAAGTAACGAAGGCTAAAATGTTTCTGTGGAACCGAACCACATAAGGACGATTTAAAAACATCTTAATCTCTACTATATTCTACATACAGCACATTTAATTAATGCAGTTTTATTATTCCTACTTCATATTATTATAAAGCATTTAAAAGTATATACTACGTTGATATTGGTATATTTAATTTATAAGTACTTAGCTACTAAAATGTTAAGTATTAAAATGTATATAAAAATAGCTTACGTCTTTATTAGATAACACAGAGATTTGAAATGTAAAGAACCTATTTGCTCTATGGAGAAATCCGAAAAAAATTTGTTCTTGCAAAATTCTATACTCTATAGAATAGACTAAACCATTAAAATATAGTATTACCAAATGACGCTTCGTATTCAGAAAACGTAGGATTAAACTTATTTTAGTTTACTGAACCAAAATTGGATAAGTTACTCAACTTAGTCTATGTTAGCTGCTTTGTTATTCCATTGTACGTTCTGAATGTACAAGATTCTTTAAAATAGGAAATATTGCGCTAATATTAGACTTTATATATATGGATATTATTAGTAATATATTTTTAACTTTTTAAATCTATATTAAGTCAGAAATATGTTTATATAGTACATTTGGTCTTAGCTCTTGTTTCAAAAGGGAAAAAATGCATGTCGTAAAATAACTTGTCTTTTTGTCAAATATTAAATGTATTTAAAATATACTTAAAGGAGAATGGCAGATCCTGTACCGGTGGCAATATGTTATGAATGGTTTTTTTTTTTTTTTTTTTTATGTTTGGCCCGCCAAAATGACTCTACTCTGCCTGATGGAAAGCATAAGCAGAATCCAAGAGTGGTGGTCACCATGCTCACTGCGAATTCCCTTGCGAGTGCGAATTCCCTTTCAATTCTATATGTCGACAGAAAGTCAGACGGAATTCCCTTGCGAGTAGTAGCGAGTTTCAAAATATGCGGTATAAATGGTTGTACCTTTGCGTTTTGCGTTTTTGCGTTGACTTAGAAATTTGTTTTTTTTTCACAGCTTATCTATATATATAAAAGAGGAAGGTGACTGACTGACTGACATACCCAGAGATCAACGTACAGCCCAAACCGCTGAAGCTAGAATCCTGAAATTTTGCATGTAGGTTCTTTATATAACGTAAGTGAGCACTAAGAAAGGATTTTTTGAAATTCCACCCCTAAGGGGGTAAAATAGGGGATGAAAGTCTGCGTGAGCGAAGCCGCGTGTAAAAGCTAGTTATACATATACATATATATAAAAGAGGAAGGTGACTCACTGACTGACATACCCAGAGATCAACGTACAGCCCAAACCGCTGAAGCTAGAATCCTGAAATTTTGCATGTAGGTTCTTTATATAACGTAAGTGAGCACTAAGAAAGGATTTTTTGAAATTCCACCCCTAAGGGGGTAAAATAGGGGATGAAAGTCTGCGTGAGCGAAGCCGCGTGTAAAAGCTAGTTATACATATACAGGCAATTAGACCTAAGCATTTCATATGAATTTCAACTTGATACCTATACGCGTTTATGAGGAAAAGGGTAATACATAATTTTAAAATTATTAAAAATAAAAATATGTGAAGTAACTAAAAAAATAAGGTTTTCGAAATTTTTCCTTTATGTGTGCTATAAAACGTTGCTTCATGCCAAATTTCAAGATTCTAGGTCGACTGGAAGTATCCTTTAGGTTTTGATTCCCTTGCGAGTAGTTGCGTGTTTTCAAATAATTGCTGTTTCTTTAGATTGCGTTAACATAGAAGTTTGATTTAGTAACAGTTTAAAGGTACTATAGACCTGAGTATTTCATATGAACTTCAACTTAATACCGCTACGCGTTCATGAGGAAGAAACTAAAAATGTATGCTTTTCGCAATTTTTCCTTTATCTGTACTATAAGACGTTGCTTCGTACAAATTTCAAGATCCTGAGTTTACGGGAAGCACCCGGTAGGTTTTGATTCCCTTGCGAGTGTCGAAAATTTGCATCATAAGCGACTTATTACACGAAGTAACAAAAAAAAATACTTTACGCAATTTTTACTTTATCTGTGCCATAAGATGTTGCTTCGTACCAAATTTCAAGATCCTGAGTTCACGGGAAGTATCCTGTAGGTTTTGATTCCCTTGCAAGTATCGCAAATTTGCAACATAAACGGCTGTATCTTTAGATTGCATTGGCTAAGAACTTTGATTTTTTTACAGCTCCAAGGGGCAGTAGACTTCATTATTTCATATGAATTTCAGCATGATACCTTCATGCGTTCCTGAGAAAAAGAGTCTTAAGAGACAGAAAGACCGACAACAAAGTGATCCTATTAGAGTTCCGTTTTTTCCTTTTGAGGTACGGAACCCTAAAAACGATTACATATTTAAATCTTTATTTATAAATGAGCTTACTGGTGAATTTAGTAAAAGAGCAACATTTTAATGACGGATCACGAAAATCGTAGACGAATGATTTTGATTTCAAAAATATAATATTACGCCATCTTGTTGACAATAAAGACAACTCATTTGTGATCCATGTATTTCGTTGTAATCTAAATACTAAAATAACTTTTAAATGCTATGTTGTAAAAATCTAGGAATTTAAAACGTTACTGTCGTTGATATTAGCAGCCAAATAAATACAAAAACAATCCCTACCATGACATACGCCAAGCGGTACAAAAGTCCCATACAAACCTGCCATTGTCCTTTACACAGCTCTTTTTACATTTTAAAGGAATTCATTTTATATTACACTGAATGTAAAGTAGGCAACTTATAAATTTCATAGCACAATTTTTCATTATTCATAGTTAAATTTAAAAAAAATGTGTACTTCTGGGCATAGGCTTCTCCCAAGGAACACCACAGAAAAGTGAAACTACATTGAACATTTATACAGAAACGAGCTGAGTCCAGCCGTGTTACCCGCGGTACAACATACGCCGCGGGGTAAGCCTAAGTTACTTCTTAGTAGTAGTAGCCTAAGTTACTTCTTATATCATCAACTACCTGCCAGTGAAAGCTCTGTCAAAATCGGTCCAGCCGTTTCGGAGATTATCCGGAACAAACGGACAGACAGACAGACAGAAATTTAAAAAAATGCTTTTATGATACAAGTGTATACACTTTCATATGCATGTGAAATTATCATAGTGAAAAACTGATAATTAGAAAATATAAATAGGCACTTCAATTTTATTTATTTCTATAGATCCTACTAATATTATAAACGCGAAAGTTTGTAAGTATGGATGTTTGTTACTCTTTCACGCAAAAACTACTGAATGGATTTGGATGAAACTTTACAGTAATATAGCATATATATATATATATATAGTAATAGTAATATACATCAGAATAACACACAGGCTACTATTTACCGCGATAACCGACATACACGCGGGCGGAGCCACGAGCAAAAACTAGTATATGTATATTCAAAGGATATTACTTAGCATTAGAGCAGCGTCAATATCCTCATTTGTGATCCATGTATTTCGTTGTAATCTAAATACTAAAATAACTTTTAAATGCTATGTTGTAAAAATCTAGGAATTTAAAACGTTACTGTCGTTGATATTAGCAGCCAAATAAATACAAAAACAATCCCTACCATGACATACGCCAAGCGGTACAAAAGTCCCATACAAACCTGCCATTGTCCTTTACACAGCTCTTTTTACATTTTAAAGGAATTCATTTTATATTACACTGAATGTAAAGTAGGCAACTTATAAATTTCATAGCACAATTTTTCATTATTCATAGTTAAATTTAAAAAAAATGTGTACTTCTGGGCATAGGCTTCTCCCAAGGAACACCACAGAAAAGTGAAACTACATTGAACATTTATACAGAAACGAGCTGAGTCCAGCCGTGTTACCCGCGGTACAACATACGCCGCGGGGTAAGCCTAAGTTACTTCTTAGTAGTAGTAGCCTAAGTTACTTCTTATATCATCAACTACCTGCCAGTGAAAGCTCTGTCAAAATCGGTCCAGCCGTTTCGGAGATTATCCGGAACAAACGGACAGACAGACAGACAGAAATTTAAAAAAATGCTTTTATGATACAAGTGTATACACTTTCATATGCATGTGAAATTATCATAGTGAAAAACTGATAATTAGAAAATATAAATAGGCACTTCAATTTTATTTATTTCTATAGATCCTACTAATATTATAAACGCGAAAGTTTGTAAGTATGGATGTTTGTTACTCTTTCACGCAAAAACTACTGAATGGATTTGGATGAAACTTTACAGTAATATAGCATATATATATATATATATAGTAATAGTAATATACATCAGAATAACACACAGGCTACTATTTACCGCGATAACCGACATACACGCGGGCGGAGCCACGAGCAAAAACTAGTATATGTATATTCAAAGGATATTACTTAGCATTAGAGCAGCGTCAATACCTACGTCTACAAATGTAAGCCGTTTGCTAGTAATTGTTGTGTTCCTAAAGGATGCCGTATTCACGATTGCAAGCGCTTTGCACTGTAACAGGACTAAGTTCTCTAGTTAGTTGTTTACTTATACAAATGTATGTATCTAACAACATTTCCTGGTGTTCAAGTTTCATGAACTTCCAAAGAATTATTTAACCGTAACTAAAACGTTTCGCAGTGTGTTCGCCACGTTTCCTTACAAAACTGTTGAAATCTGAACCGTAGTAAATTCCTTAAACAAATAAATTCTTTACATTTCGCCTCTATACTTAAATGCCATATTATTTAGTTTTCTATACTAATATTAAGTACAGAATTGGTATAATTAAAGATGCTAACGAGTTTTCTGCTGGTTCAGCGTAATCTGTAAACATGATTAATGTAATCAGAAAGGATACAAATTTGATTTATCATATTTTTAATCTATAATGAGAGGAAGCCATAACAATTAACATTTTAAGCATAACTCTTACATGTCATTAAAATATAATACCAAAGAATGAAAATTCATAGTATGAAAATAAAATACGTTTTTACATGATTAATCATTAGACTTGTTTAAAACCAATACCAATACTAGGAAATTGTTATACAAGTTAATTGTTTTTTTTAAATTGATTTTGAAAGCCACTTGTGCTAATAGGGAATACGCATGTCTTTTTATATTTCTTAACCTGATAATTTACGTCTCTATAACATAGAAAAAAATATAAATAGGCTTGAAAATAGTCAAACTATTGTTCACAGTGAAATTTAAAACACCGACTTTGTTTGAGCTTTTCAAACGCTGCCATTTTGCGCGCGCTTTTGTCATAACCAATGACGTGTTTCTTTATTCGTGTTAAGACTATTCAGTGTTTCAGTTACTTTATACCTAATTTCAGTTTTATCTTCTATATATATATAAAAATGAATGTTTGTCTGTATGTCCTTTATAGAATCGTAAACTATGCATTTGATCATGTCATGATCTTCAGCAAAGTGTTTGTGCATGAGCACACAAAGGTTTCTGAGTTGGTACGACCAATCTTTGACAGATGGCCGACATACACGCGGGCAGAGACGTAGGCAACAGCTAGTTTGCTATAAAAATCGTGGGAGAAGTTCTTTTTTCTCACAAATACTACTAACACAGTATGAATTTCAACGCCAATAATTTCAATGAAGTGACCATCGATGTCACATTTAGTTTCGACCAATAGTGCGCGTTTTGAAAGTTTAAATTTCCCTCCCTTAATTTTCACTATTTTTTTAAATATTTTCTGGGTTTAAATAATCACTAAATAAAAAATACCTTTTATGTATATTGTAAAGACAATAAAGAATCTAGAAAAAAATATTTGAGGCAAATGAAAATTTTATGCATATTCCCTATTCTGTTGATGCATCACTAAACTAAATTCCTCTAAAATTATCTTCTATTCTCTTATTTTAGGAAAATGATTTCTTAAATTCTATTTTTGTATGTATGTATTAAGTTATTTTTATGATATATATCAAATTTTAGACAATCAATTTCAATACTTGACATTTGAAACGTCGATCGGCAGAAGAAACCTCACTTTTAGTGAATTTTAGTTTAAACAGTCTTCGAACTACAGAGTTAGCACCAATAACTAAGTCTCGTAATGAGTGACAGTATTCTACAGTAAGAGAACGGTCAAAATACATAGCAAAATTTATAATTTTCTAGAAACCTGAATATTTAGAAAGTTCTAAAGAAAAAAGCTATTGGTTATGTTTTGGCTTGTTTGATGTCTAACCTTTTGAAAAGGATGCCTCCTTCACATCTGGTGGATCTGTCGTCGCTGTTAAAGGAAGAGCTTTGTAGTGCGTAGATTCTGTTTCTCTTTGGTACAGTGGCGCTATTGTTGCTTGGCACTGAAATGGTTTGGTACACATTATTTAAAGGTAAATACTTACATTTTATTTTAACTAACCAAATGTATTTCTTTCTAGCAATCCCCATCCCCCAAAGGCCGGCAACGCACTTGTGATGCCTCTGGTGTTGCGTGGTGTCCACAGGCGGCAGTAATCGTTTACCGTCAGGCGATACGTCTACTCGTTTGCATCCTATTCCATAAAAAAATCTTGTTTATTAGAAAGGGTTTTATTGTGACTAATTACTATTTACTAAAATAAGATGTACAACAGTGGACTGTTAAAAGCTGTTGATGATGATGATGAAAATAATTTGAGACTTTTTTGATTAAAATTCCTGTTAATTATATGTACAAGTAGTTTCATCAGACATAGGTAGAAGCAGGGTATTTAACCAGCATTAAGTATTACGTCTTTATATGAAAATTTATTAAAAGCATTTGAAGAGATGTATGTGTTTAGTATAGACGTATAAACTCTGAACGTAGTAGAAGCTAACTGAAATGTTCTCTCCAGAAGCATGTTGTTGGTTATTTTTCGTCCGTAAATTGTATATGATACATATTTTACTAATTAAAGTACCTATGAGTATATATGTTATTCTATTACAATATACTAACTTTAAGCTTGATAGCTCCATTTATGAAATGGGCTGATGTCGCTTGAAAGCTGAGTTGTAGGATTGTTTCTGCTGCATCAGGGCGTTCTGCTGACACCCTGTACCAAGGTCCTAGTACGTATTCAGCTGCAGCGGGCTGATCATTTATCAGCCACTTGAGATTTGCCTTCGGTCGGGATGGTGGCAATGAACAGTTGGCCACTACGATGTCATCAATTTTGTACTGCTCTTGCAGACCAGTTACATGTGGCCCCGTCTTTGGTAGTACTGGGGACAGTAGTTCGATCAATATTTTTAAATAGCTGTAAGTATTAATTGTAATATTGTTGTCTATTGTCTAGTATTATTGTTGACTGCCTCGGTGCATAGTAGCGTATGCAACTGCTCGGGTTCGATTCCCTGGTCGAATCAAGTGTTTGTATGATCTGCAAATATTTGTTTCGGAGTTTGGGTGTTTTCTATGTTTAATATGTACAAAAAAAGGATATATGTATTATTATCAGTGGTCTAGTATCCATAATACAAGCTCTGCGTAGTTTGGGACTAGATGGTGTTGTGTGTTAAATGTCCGAAGTAGAAAAAAAAACAAACTATTCAAGTTATTCAAATAAATGTTCAGGGCACTCTACTGTATTATTCTACCAGTAAACACTTTTAACTCAACTTCTGCTATTTGTATTATTTTAACTTGCAACAGTAAGTATACCAAAAATTTTTAAATAAAATAACTGCCTAAATTTTGAGGGGTGTAATAATAATTGTAAATAGTAATTTATTAAATAACTTGTTGAATTTAATTAAGGTGTTAATTTTACAGTGTCCTGATAATGTAAATAAATACGAATTCAAATAGTCGGGGTAAACTAAATTATTAGGGTAGAAACAAATTAAGAATATTTTATGAAGTAAGTGGTAAGTTAAACTAAATATGAATATTACTTACAATGAATATTAATAAATTTCTGTCTGTTGACTGTGGTGAATAGTGGGGCCTCACCAGACACCTCGCAGCTGTAGTATCCCGCCGAATCTTGCGTTAAGTTTAGTAACGCAACGACTGTATTGGATGAACGGGCTATCTATAATACAAAAAAAAACTAAAATTCATTTTTTTGATAAATTCCCACCACTATATTGCTTTTTTTTCGACATTAGAGATGAAATCTTATAATCCAGTTATTAAGATCTTCACACCGTAGCTTGGGATGAAGATAATCTTTTGATAATTTGATAATTTGACGAAGATAATTTGACTGCACGTTTGGCCTAGTGGTTTAACAGTCACCACGCCATTTCCTACTTCGCCAAGTGTCGTGGGTTCAAATCCCACGTAGGACAACACTTTGTGTGATCCACAAATTGTTGTTCTGAGTCTGGGTGTTATTTGTGTCCGTTTCATGTATGTTTGTAAAGTCCCCCGCGACACAGGATTTATTCCTAGTGCTGGAGTTGTCTTTCCTAAAAATATAAAAAATAATAAAAAAAATTGAAGGAGAAGACAATCTAAAAAGCCCTTATGAAACCAAACTGGGCACTGGTCCTTCCAGTGTTTATAAATTGTTTAGTTCATACATATAACATGCTATGCATAATCAGTATAATCACATACATAGGTTGAAAAATCAATATAGTTTAAATACGATTAAATTCTCTAAAGTACGTCTTGAAAAACAATTCATCATGTTTAAAGAGTCAGTTTGTACTTATTGCGCATCTGTTAAAACCACTAGAAGAATGGAGGAATGTTTGTTAGCAAATCACATCAAACGGCTGAAGGCTGTGAGAAGTAAATTTTTGTATAAAATATATCAAATGCCGATAGATCTTGCACATGAAATACAATTAGTTTAACAAGAAACAGTGTTTTGTAATGTCAGTGACCACATATTCTAAGAACGAGCTAATACCGGAATATTGTTCATCGTTCACATATTCACAGATATAGACATTATTCATGCTACTCATAAAGTTAATCGTTTTAAAAATACTCATAGTTTGTGACAGTCTGTTACGTTGCGTACAGCCGTTGCCGGGTGTTATTGTTTGTTTATTAATAAATCTTCTACGTAACCAGCGTCATTGGGCTTCACATCTTATAAAATTATACGTATCCCACTCACTGGAATAAATTTCATCTTAAAGTTGTAACAAAAATACTTCCAACTTATTATTAAATAACTGAGAATAATGTAACGAACGTCTTTCCTCTTGCTGTCGGCTCTGTAGGAGTGATTGTGAAATGAGCCGAAAGTGTGTTACAGGTAGAAGTTGAACGCTGCTTGACTCGAATATAAAGTATAATAATAATAAATATTTTGTACATCTAACACACAACGCCATCTAGTCCCAAGCTAAGCAGAGCTTGTGTTATGGGTACTATATATATATATAAATACATATTATACTGAAATGCAATAGTGCTTGCGCTGTGTTTCACCGGGTGAGTGAGGATACCGGAGGCCCATACCCCAACCCCTCCCCCTATCTCCCCCCCATCCCCCAAAGGCCGGTAACGCACTTGTGACGCCTCTGGTGTTACACGTGTCCATGGGCGGCGGTATCGCTTACCATCAGGCGATACGTCTGCTCGTTTACCGGACTATTCCATAAAAAAAAAAAAATACATAGAAAACACCCAAACTCCGAAACAAATATTTGTAGAACATACAAACATTTGGTCCGACTCGGAAATCGAACCCGAGACCTTATGATCAGCAGTCGCACACGCCAACCGCAAGACCAACGAGGCAGTAAGTAGTATGCTAGTAAGTGGCAACTTATATAGACAGATACATCGATAGAAAACTCTTTTGTGCACACCATATGACAGAGTTAAAAGAGAGTACATAAAATGTCTATACGGCGGCCTTATTGCCAAAAGCCACCTCTTCCAGGTAACTTAGGATGGATCAAATGTTTCGGGGAGACAATGGTATTTGACTGTGCATTGAGTTTAAAGAAATTAAATAGTTCATAAACAGTCTAAAATTAATCTACTGCTGAACATAGGCCTCTCCATAGAAAAGAGATTCGAGAATACATTTTTACCTAGAAAATTTAGTGAAGTCTGCTTTGTATGCCAAACATTACAGTATTACACCAAATCATTAGAGTGGTAAAACAATATACGCCAAGCGGCTGTACCCGCACAATTGCTTGTATTAAGTTTGCATGATATTTATTTCGCGTTGCAGTAAAATATGATCATTAATATCAACTGATTATGTCGTGATGATATTCGGATGGTGTTTACGTCATTTGTACCTTTTGAATCTTTAACATTATGAACTTAACTAAACACTAAACGTACTATTCTTAATATTTTAACTTTTACTTTATCATTCAATACTTAAAAATTTGAGCCAATTTTTATATTATATTAATAATTAATTTATAAACACATGTGTATAAATATATTATTCAAAAAACAAGGAAGTCAAGACCGTATTTTTGGGACAATTTAGAAGCTTAATTACAGACAACATAACTAAAACTACTAAATGAAAATTTTAAATACGTCTTAGTGATTATCTCTCGTTCTTTTGTTCCTAATACGACTGTAAAAAGAGTAGTTATTAATATACTATATTATCTTTTACAAAATCCACTTACTTTGATCATGGGTGATTATTGTTTGGTCCCAATAAAGTAAGTTTTAGTACTAGAATTTCATTCAGAATATGTTTCATTGGCTTTACAACCTTTTCTTTTTATAATATCATTGCTTTACAAGCATTAAGATGAAAAGATTTGGTCATCCTGTCTTTCAGATTACCTAATACTTTACATTTCATAAATTTATGACGTTTTTCTCATCTTGTGATTTTGTTTTTTTTTTTTTTTTAAAGACAACTCTGCGGGAGATTGTTATTTTTTATGTTTTAGGAAAGACAACTCCAGCACTAGGAATAAATCCTGTGTCGCGGGGGACTTTACAAACATACATCAAACGGACACAATGAACACCCAGACTCAGAACAACAATTTGTGGATCACCCAAAGTGTTGTCCTACGTGGGATTTGAACCCACGACACTTGGCGAAGTAGGGAACGGCGTGATGACCGTTAAACCACTAGGCCAAACGTGCAGTTTGTTAATACATTGGCATTTGTAAGTAATGTTTACTTATCAAGAAAATGTGCACTCTCAGCTCAGCCATATCATTCAAAAAAAGAAATTGACAATAACAATTTTTTAAGACTTTTTTAGTGTAGTTGGCCATCATTACATAAATATTAAAACTTATAAAGCTGTAGTAAAGCTCTGGTTTAGGTTAGTTTTATGGTTCTTTTCAATTTGGACGTAAATGAAATCTTTGCTTACATCTACATTAACCCCAGGTGTAGGAAAGTAGTATACAGGTGGTTCATTCTTGGGAACGAAACGGTAGAATTCTCGGGATTCTTTGTACCACTTCAATGAGTACAGGGTGTCACCTTCCAAGTCGTACTGGCAGCCGAGGAGAGCCATGCCGCCTTCTCGCTCGTGCGTAGGTACCCGAAGCTCCACTAGGCGAAGACTGTTTACTTCTCCTGTAATGTGTTAATATTCGATTGAGAGAAGATAAAACGTATGATATAGACGATAGTATTATTATTATGTGAGGTGATGGATTAAGAATACAAAGTGTCACTACCCCTAATTGATCTGGCGTAAGTGGCTCCCAAAACCCATTAAATTTCCGAGGCTAAACTACGCTGGTATGGTCACGTTATGAGAAAAACAGACGATCACGTGTTCAAAAAGTGCCTTTCCATCGCCACAAAAAGGATGGCAAGAGGAAGGCCTCAAACGACCAGGATGACGAATGTCAAAAAGGGTATAAAAGTATTGGGACTCCACGAACAGGACGTTCGAGATAGAGGTAAATGGCGTCGCATGATTGGGTAAGCCGACCTAGCGTAACGGGATAAGGCGAGGCAGAAGAAAAAGTGTCGTAAGAGGCGACTAAGGGACCAAACTACGCGGGACAACATCACTGCAAAGAGAAGCAAAATTTGAAGCAAACCCTATACCAACCGTCTGGCCAGCGTTGTATAGTAGCCCAAGGTCTCCTTTCTAAAGTCTTCTTTCTTCTCTAAAGTCTTCTAAAGTCTAAAGTCCAGTATACTTGCGCAAGTATACTTGAACATGTGTGTCCCCTTTAAGAAAAGGAAGAATCTAGTGGACTGTTAAAGACTGTTGATGAGATTATTACCACGTAATATTATTATGATTAATTGAATACCTAAATATATAGTTTTTTAATTAATAAAATACAACTCCCACAATAGGAATAGACATCCTGCGTCGCGGGGAGTTTACAAAAATACCTACATTAAACAGACACAAAGATGACCAGGCTCAGTACAACAATTTATGGATCACACAAAGTGTTGTCCCGTGAGGGAACTGAACCCACAACACTTGACTTCACACCACTTTGCCAACTGTGCAGTCTGTATGCTTTAGTCATAACTTTTTGGGATATAAGTCCATCAACACTGACGAGTATTATAAATAATGATTAAAATAAATAAATATTTTGAACATTTGACACACAACGCCATCTAGTTCCAAGCTAAGCAGAGCTTGTGTTATACCCATAACACAAGCACACTAGACAACTAATATAAATAGACATATATATATTTTTAAGTAAATACATACACATTATACATAGAAAACACCCAAACTCCGAAACAAATATTTGCAGATCATTCAAACATTTGGTCCGACCCGGGAATCGAAACCGAGACCTCAAGTAGCTGTACTTAGGTAGGTAGCGTATGCGACTGCTGAGTCGCATACGCTACCACTGCGCCACCGAGGCAGTTGTGCTTACCATAATAATATATTATGTAGTTGTATCTAATGATTTCGATGGAATTAACTTGGTTCGTATCGTTCTTACGTACGTTCGATGTCGCTGTGACCTCACATACTTTTAATATATGTCTATAACAAATATGCAGTATCTTTTGTTTTATTTATCTATGTAGTCAAATAAACACTTGTCTTGGTTAGTGGTCCTTGGTTTTAGACACTTGAAATCTTAGCAATTGCTGGAGAACACATAAAACGTGCCAGCAGTACTGTATAATCGCGGTCTTCTATTGTATGCAGTAGTTCGCTCAATAGCATTAGCTAAGTGTACTGTAGGTACTATTATACTACGTCGCTCAAAATTTAACATCCAAGATCTAACCAAAAATAGCACCAATTTCAAAGTGGTTATTTCGATTATTGGTTAAATAAAACAGTTAATAATGTCATCGTTTAAACCAACGTGGGCCTAAATATTACTGTTTTGTATCTGGGTGACTGACAGCAGTTGCGAGCCAGTTGACCGTGACTCACTGGTTACTGAATTAGTAACCAAACATCTATAACCATACACATGCTTTTCCATTGTACTCCACCAGGTGGCAACTACTCACACCGGCTAACTACTAAAGTACGTCTAAACATTTACACTGAAGTGCCTTACCTTGTTTCCATAATAACAATAGCACGACAATCACTCTCCCAAACATTTCGATGTAGTACTCTAACTAATTTGTTCACACAACCGCACACGCACTCACAGTACTCTGACAGATTTCATTTCACTTCACATCACACAGATTCATCTCCGATAAATCACTGACTCGAATAATTTAACCGATCATCAATAACAATTGTACCTTTGAATTCTATTAAAATATACCGATTCTGGCGGTCTAAATAGGCCAGCAAAATTCCGACGACACAAATCTAAATTTAAAACTGCCACTGAACTGTCCAGCGCATGCGCCGCGCTGCCCGAGTACTGCCAATATCAAAAAGATTGCGTGTTAATAATTATTATTTGCGATTTATATTAAAAAAACATACGCGTATGCCTACTACCTACACGCTGAGTTAGGGTGAGAGTGTGTTTTTTATTTTTAATTAGCTGGTCCGCGTGTGACTCAGGGGCGACGAATGCAACTAAATGTAACATATACAGGGTGTATTGCACTCAAGCGATCACAAGATAGCGTAACTTTGTTTTTGTTTGATAAATACTTACTTTATTGATTATTTTGAACCGTAAGGCTATTTTACACAACTTTTTATTTTAGCTTTGGAAATGTTTGCTGATTAGAATCATTGTTCAATAGAGCGGAATTCAATTGTAATTTTTAATGTATAAGCTTTCATGAAATCTAGAACTTAGAAGTAATGTAATTGTGTCGTAAGCATATAGTTATGGAGACTGGAGAGAACTCCAAACTCCATAAATACATAATAAAAACTATATTCAAAAAACAACAAATTTTAATATCAGCGACCGAAAAAAGACAATTGTAATTTATATGTTGAAGTAAAATATTTATGTATACCTAATGCCTTTATGGCATTGGAGTAAAGTAAAACGAATTATCTTTTTTTGCGTAAATTAACTGTAAAGTCAAAGCTGGGGTCATCTTATCTAGCGGTAATTTTGTTGTTGTCGACACGAGTTATCTAACAAAAACATACTTGCGATAGTATATTTTAAAGTGAACAAACTTTATTGTTCTTTACTAACGAGTTTTATTTTAAAAATGTAATCTATCTAAATATATAAAATTGTGGCGATTTTCACATACAACGCAAAACAGAAGCACACTACAGCGCCATCTACCGAAGATATGTCGAACTACGGAGTAAACGAAGAAACCCTTAATCCTGAATCGTGCAATAAGAATAATCGCGCCGATTAACATATATGGAAAAATCCCAGCATCAACCGTTAGGCAGTTGGTCCGCCAGGCATGATCACCTCGCCTGGTCGGAGGATCCTCCCTTTGTGTCGGAGGGACATGACACCCCGTCTTTCGCTTTAAATTATTCACATACTAGGGAAAATCATTTTATAACCTCATATTATTTTCAATATTCAGTACCAAGAGTAAGTCCACTGAAGAAGTTGTGACACATAAACGCAAGTTTCCTAGTTACCGAGTCATCATGACATCGTTTCCACTTTGTTCAGAATCACAAAACGATGTTCCCGTACCACATCTCTAGTGAGAGAAGTAAAAGTTATTTCCAACTCGCATAATGCAACTTTAGTTCTTAGACAGCGAGCTAGATGTCGCTATCTGCTTAAAACTTCAAAATACGTTTTGCAAAACTTAGCAAGAAACAGTTCAAAAGTTTGCGAATTACCGCTAAACAAACTAGTTAATTTATGGACTTTATTAATTGGCAAAATATGCGATGTTTGTTACAGTTTTTTTTCGTAAGGTCGAGTGTTATTGAGGTACTCGTTAGTTTTGTGGCTAAGCGAATGCGTATCAAGACGTCACGGGTTCGATTCCCGGTTCGAGATAAAAACAGTCCGGAGTATCGAAGTTGGGACTGTTTCATACCCTTGCCTCGGACAGCACGTTATGCCGGTCTCGGTTGTCATGAAAGTCTATAGCTGTAATGCTATTGGGAAATCAGTGCCCTTAAATATACTGACATGGTGTCTAGAGACCTAAATTATTTAACGAGTTCCTCATACATACTCCCATGTAAACACATTTAATATAATAACATATTACTTAAAGAATAATTGCAACACTGTAAATTGGATTAAAAAAGACAATGATATAAGCTTATTTCAAATAAAGAAACTTCTAATTCTTCCCTTTATGTTGATTTCATTGTATCGATTTTCATTTCGACGTGGCCCCTTAGCTACATAGGTATGAATCAACAATAAAAATCTCCACAAAAGGAACGAAATAACGAAAATTATTACCATACAGCCTAAACAAATATTTATAGACTCCTCCATACACAAGCGACCATTGTCCTCACAGGCTAATATAATAACGTAGGTAATTTAATTTTATTCGCGGCAAATTGACTCGTGTAAAACCCCTGTAACTAATAATGGTAGTCGTAGTAGGGCCCCGATGAAATCATAGCCACATCAGCGAACATTAACATTTAGTTACAGCCTCGTACCAGCTTCAGGTAACTAACTTTGAACTACAACGATTCTGTTGAATAAAGCAAGGATTGTCTAGTTGCGGTTTGGGTAAGGCACGACCGACATATGGACAAATAAGTCTATTTGCGAACATTTAATATTCGCTTCGGGCTGGAGTTAATTAAGGCGGGTTTGTTGGGACCGAGTGCCCGGTACCTCATATACTCTCAAATCACCCTCGTCTCAATAAAAGAAACAATACATAAACCAGGACATACTCGTGATTACGTGTGCGAGCGACAACAAAACCCATTCTTGATATAAAATTTCGCTCCATCCCAAAATATTAAACTGTCAATAAAGACTGGTACATAGTAAAATTGAAACTCTATTATGCATACAAAGCAATAATTAATTTATAGTATGATTTTATTTATAGCTATAAGAAATTATTTTGTGTTCATTCAATCTGAAAAGTTAATATATTTTGAGTATCTATTTATTGCTGGACTCAATTAATTAAGTCCAGTCTTGAGAGAGCTATATTTATAAAAGATGAGTTGTGTGATATGTAGGTAAATCTTGTGTTTTGTAATGAGTAAAGATCCAAAGCTTGACCGATAAAAGGCAAAATAAATCTCAATGAGGACGCCTCACGTGGCGCGCACGAATGAATGATTAAACGGAGGCGTTTCTTCATTTGTTTTCACTTTAGTTCGGACAATATAGTGTTGTTTGTGTAGTTTAGTCTTACTAAGGGAAAATTACACCGCCCGTGGGAACTCGCGCGAGTAAATCATCATTAGAGGCGGCGCCGCGGCTCTGGGACACGCCTCGTCTTTATAAAAGATTCAGCTTGATACAAACGAGACGGACGAGTAATGGCTGAGTTACTTGTGCGTTGTAAACGCGTAACTCAGGCTGTATTTCGTTTAGGCGTCATTAAAGTTAACTAAGACCTTTACGAATTAAGCGACCTCTGTTGCTATAATTATATAGTTCAAGTATCCTAAATGAAATATAATATTGTTAGGATATTGAATACTTGTTACACAAACTTATCTTAAAACCGACTTATTTTTTGTGTATTGTAAAATAACTGTACAGTCTAATTTGCGTCGTTAGTCGTTATATCATTAAAAATGTAGGGCGCCTAAAATTGTATTGTGATAATTCTTTAAAACTCTCATTTAAGTATCATTCTGCATAATTCCGCAGTTATAGTATACAATTATGGCCCTCTATCGATCAATATTTATCTAAATGTGTTTTCAGAATGAGTTCCAAGAATTAAGTTCATATTGATTTTAACATTCAACTGTACATGTACGAGGGAATGTCTTCATTATTTTTTGGACTTAGGTGTTCAAAAGGCAGACCGTTCATTGGAAAGATGTCAATGCAACTTCTTTTTCTACGGTATCAGAGGGCAGACGAGCACATTTGTCACCTGATAGTAAGTGGCTACTGCTGCCCTTGGCCACCAGCAAGTCTAGAGTCACGAGTGTTGTTGCCCTTTCAGTCTCTCCCTTAAGAGAGGAAGGATTAGGAAAAGAGAGAATTTGGAGTCTGATAACTTCATCGGTTTTAAGAAAAACTACGAATAAACTGCTAAACCTTGATATTTTTGTAAATAAATCCTTATTAAATTAAAAAATAAATCTATATATATATAAAAGCGAAATACCACTCACTTATTAATCACATCTCAGAAACTATAGTACCTACAAACTTGAAATTTGGCAGGTAGGTTCCTTATAGGGTGTAGACATCTGCTAAGAACGAATTTTACTAAACTCCACCCCTAAGGGGGTAAATCAGGGGATGAAAGTCTGCATGAGCGAAGCTGCGTGCAAAAGCTAGTTTGTAATATTTGAGAAAAGGGTAGGTAATTAATGACGATGATAAACATTGATGAACGGGTGATAGCTATAGATAATATAAATAAGAAATAGATAATCCAAACAAAGGCCAAGGTCTGGGATGACTTATGAGGAATAAGTACCTCTTTTTAACCGACTTGAAAAAAGGAGGAGGTCCTCAATTCGACTGCATTTTTTTTGTTTGTTTCCTCAAAACTTTCAACTGGGTGAACCGATTTTGATGATTCTTTTTTTATTTAAAACCTGGCACTTCTCGTGTGGTCCTATTTCAATTTGGTCCAGTTCTTGAAGTCGGTTTTCTTTTGTTAAAATTTTGTATTTTATATATATTTACAAGTTAAATAGAAATTTTATAAAATTCCTCTCTTCTCTTTACCCCCATGGCTGTATCTTGAAAAAGCGTGACAACACAATTAAGTTCTGTTTATTATACAAGTTTGAAAGATGTAGCAGTCGGCACCGGTGTTGCGGTAGCTAGCTAGTGTCAGTTTGAACAGTTGTGATGCCGCTAAGTAATAAAGTTGTTGAACTTGAGGCGGGGTGAGCGGACACTCACAGTCGTCACGGAGGTATAGACCAGAACTTAACCAGTACAGTATATTATTAAGTTGAAAACTTTAAATGCA
The DNA here is from genome assembly GCA_949125395.1 of Diaphora mendica. Taxonomy (NCBI): domain Eukaryota; kingdom Metazoa; phylum Arthropoda; class Insecta; order Lepidoptera; family Erebidae; genus Diaphora; species Diaphora mendica. Next base: position 8,012,851 of record OX421319.1, read on the forward strand.
GAACATTTATGAAACTGTCGACTGGGCGGTGGCCGCAAAGTTTTGTTAATCAGAATAGCGGCGAGGTGGCTGGTGGGTCAAACTAGTTAGAATTTTCACCTCGGGTATCCCTTGACATGGCCCGAACCGGGAATATTTTAAAATTATTCAATTTACATAGGTTAATTGGTCACTTATTCTAGGAAACTACATGTGGCTTCAAACTTTGCAGAACATTAATTAAATTAGCTTATCATTATGTGCCGTATAGAGGCTCGAGTAATATCAAATTAATTGTTAGATATTTACTATCATTTACTTTACATATGTACGTAGTATGTGCTAATATTTATCTGTAAAGTCTAAGTATTGTTTTACTATGAATACACGAGTATGTTACTGAATTGGATACAATTTTACTTCTTCCAGTAGCGGTAACCATGTGGGAAAAAATCTGAACCTTAGAATTTGGCACTTTGACAAAAAATCCACAATTTTATACTAATAATAACTCTTTTTTAAAACATATAAAGAAACGTTTCTTTAAAAACAGTTTTTAATATCTTATATTATTACCACAATTTCCAATAACATTTTTTACCACATTGTACACCAATAAGCTATTTTAATCACCATTAAGATAGCTTATTGGTGTACAATGTGTTGTAATTTGTTGTCTGTGTTACGTGTTCCGTGTAATTGAGTGACTCACTAAACAATTTAGTAAAGTTCACATTGTATGCAAATGTGAAGGAATTATCTATTTAATTGGTCTATAGGGCAGCCTGTACAACACACCATTACACAAATTAACAGCATGTAACGTTTGTACGAGGAATAGCAACACTCCCAACATTTTGCACATTCTAATATATGTATTAGAATAGCATGTCATGGTCTTCTTTATAGGGAGCTAATATTATTTATAATACAAAATTATAACAAAAAAAAACCGAGACCGAGACCTTTCAAATTGAATTGGGTCTACATGGCAAGCACCAGCTTTCAAATAAAAAAAAATCATCGAAATCGGTTGGCGTGATATTGAGTTACTCGTCAATTTGTCCTGTATTTGTATCAGTTGTCTAGTACCCATTTTTTTTTTTTTTTAACGTGGCGGAGGGCGAATGCCACTCTCCGCCCGATATTCAGCCACCCGTCGACAAACTTCGGCGAGCACTTCCGCCTCCAAATCCCACGGGGGTGTTCCGGCCAAGGCGCACGCCGCCTCGGTCGACACCGTGCGGTATCCGCGTATGGCTCTGACCGTCAATACCCTCTGAGGCCGCCAGAGGCGAGCCTTATTTAGGGCAGTCAGAGCCGCCACCCACACCGGTGCGCCATACAGCGCCATCGACCGGACAACCCCCGTGTATAGGAGTCTCGTTGCGACGCTGGCTCCACCCAAGTTGTCTAGTACCCATAATACAAGCTCTGTTTAGCTTGGGACTAGATGACGTTGAGTGTTAGATGTCCGAAATATTTATTTATTTTAAAAAGCAAAAAAATATTGGTCAACCCTGGTCATCTACAAAACCGTGACATCACTACGGTCGAGCCCGCCTATTTTTATATCATATTGAACAATTTTACACAGTAATAACTTAATTTATTTAATTATTTATTGTACTAGTTTCATTTACATAAGATAAAAACTGTAGAATTTGTGCTCTCACATTTCTGTTCTTTCATTATAGAAACACACATCATATTACTTATACACATACAGCTATAACAGCACATCAGTTACAATATAACAATTTCAAATCTTAACCAGTTGTTCTTCATCTAAGTTCTAAAATGTATTCTATATCTTCTTGCATTTAAAAACTCCTACTCAAGCATTTAATCGAGTAATCATACGCCAATGATATTTTTGCAGATATTCTGTTATTCTTCCCCACTTTCACCCCCATAACTTTTAAACGACTCAAACGATTTTCATGAAACATGTCTAAAAACACATGCACGTAACTCACCTTTTATACAAAAAAAACTAAATTGAAATCGCTTCATCCGTTCGCGAGCTACGGTGCCACAGACAGACAGACAGACACATCAAACTTATAACACCCATATTTTTGCGTCGGGGGTTAAAAACGTACTTAAACGGTTTATTGTTGTAAATCCAATATCTCAACATTATCAAAGGTGACTAAGGTGATTTAAAATCAATAGTTTCTTTGCCAAATTATATATGGCGTAATATGCGGTCGCTTTTGAACTCCCCATCTCAAGTCCCATGGGCGTCGTGTGGGGTCATAAACTTAATGTTAGGTAGAGCTAACATATCTAATCAACCCAAACGTAATGGGAAAGTTGTAAAATTAATTTTGTGTAGATTTTGGTAAAGTGTCTTAGAAAAGGATATTTATATGCGTAACTAAATCTATCTTTAAAGAACTCCCTATTTATATTAAAAAAAGCAAAAATTCCTAATTTCTTAAATAGGGTTCTTTATGGTCAGTTCGGATAGCTTGAATATTTCTAAATCTAATTGAAAATAAATATTATTTCCGGTTAGCTTACGTTGATGCATTCTGGTTTATTCATCAATTTATAATTATAAGTTTAGTATGCAAATACAAATTAATCACAAAATGTTGTGAACAATACTACGCTACAAAATGTCCTCGAAAACCAGGGCAATTATTATGTCGAAGGATAAAATGTAATTAAATATTAAAACGATTTTGCTGCCACTGCATTGAGTAACTACTAATTTATCCATCAAAATTATATTTTTACCGAGATATTTGTACCAAAAATAATAGATTGTATCTGAATGAATACAATTAACTTTATAGGCCAATTGTATAGTTTGGTAAATACTCTTTTCATCCCACCAGCTCGTAAAGAGTATTTTTGCCCTGCGATATCTGAGTGTAAAAGCCGTTTTTATCCTCTAGAGAATAAAGTAAATTGAATTTAGAACATCCCTAGGGTGCACTAAATTTGTGAATTCAAAACAAACAAACCTATTTACTTCTACCTCCATGGTACCGAATCAATCATACAATATTTTTTAAATTGTTAAAAACTCAGACTCGGCACCTTCTTGGTATAGTTATTTTTTTTATTTGCTCTGGCCGCACCATTTTCTTCTTAAGTAACTATAGCAACGTAACTTTCAATTTTTCTTAATTTATCTATACATCCATACAAATAAATAAAATTGAAATGTCTGTTTGTAATATTAAAATAATCGCTTTTTACTAAATGCATATGTATGTATACACGGTACATATACTAAAATATTTTTTTTTTTACAATTTCTCTTATATTGTCTGTCTGTCAGTCGGTCTGTTTGTCTGTTTGTTCCGGGTAATCTCTGGAACGGCTGGGCTGATTTTGACGGGACTTTCACTGGCAGATAGCTGATAATCTAAGAAGTAACTTAGGCTACTTTTTTTAGACTAGCTTTGTCCCGCGGTGTAACTCGCGGTACGACAAAAATCGCAGGTAACACCGCGGGGTTGAGCGAGTACCTAAGTATTTTTGAAATAATTTAAAAATAAATCTGTAATACTTACCTATCATAATGTAAAAGTACCTAATAAATATTAATACCTAAACTGAAATAAAAGTATCATGTGATTGTTAATGCTTTTTTTGCATTAAGTTGTTTCCTCGCTGAGGTGGAATGAAAAGTTACGTGTTGCACTCGAGTGCAAAGATTTTTCACCTCGTGCTCTTTTGATTCCCTCGCTGACGCTCAGGATTCGCTTGCTCGGTCATCAAAATTGAGCACGCGGTTAAAAAGCAACTTTGCACTCTTGTATAACAAATAACTATTACGTTATTTTTTCATCTGTAAACAATTCTGTCTACTGGTATAAATATTTTGATTTAATGCTAGCTATAGATACATTGTATATATTTAGTTGGTAATAAAAGTCATTATTTATTTAAGGTGACATTTACCAGTTAACTGACAGAAATTTATAAAAAATATAGATCACGAGAATAAAACCAATAGCATATCTAATATATAACATTCTTGTGTCGCGGTGCTTGTTACCAAACTCCTCCGAAACAGCAGGACCGATTTTTATGAAATTTTGTGTGCATATCGGGTAGGTCTGAGAATCGGCCAATATCTATTTATCATACTCCTAAATGATAAGGGTGACCAACCCCCAAATTTCTTTTTTTATATTTATGACAAGACAACTTTTGCCGGGTCAGCTAGTATAATATATGACTGGGTGGCATACCTAGTTGCTTTAGCGGACTATCGCCGTTTTCTACTGCGCTGAGTATTTAAGGTTTTGGCATCATAATCAGCCCGTTGCAATCCACCGTTGGACATACATAGGTCTTTTCCAAGGCACACCACAGAGCACGGTCTGCTGTCTTTTTTATCCAGCCCATCACACTTTTGTGTGATCGACATATTATTGTTCTGTTGTTGGTAAATTCCACGCGATATAGATATATTCCTGGTGCTCGGCTAAATGTATTCTTTGCTAAGTAGCTATTCCCTGTACCAAATCAGAATGCATTAAATATACAATAGCTAATTTTTATTAGGTCTTTACCTATGAAATTGCCGTTTTGTATGCAATAAGTGAAAGTACTTATTTCTTCAAACTTTTTTATTTCTGTTATTCGAAGTAATCACCCATGCAATCGACGCATCTTTACCAACGCATTGGCAGTTTATTGATGCCCTTCTTGTAAAAATCAGCTGGACGGGAGGCAACAAACTGAAAGACTGTCTGTTGCGAACTGTACCAAATGATGTTATCAGTTCAGACAGTCTCCAAGCTGCAAGAGCTGGGGTTGGAAGCTCTCCCTCATCCGCCATGCTCACCAGACCTTGCACCTACCGACTATTACTTTTTCCAAAATTTAGACAACTTTTTAGTGGGTAAAAAATTCAATTCCCGAGAGGCAGTACAAAATGCCTTTGAAGAGTTTGTTGCCTCCCGTCCAGCTGATTTTTACAAGAAGGGCATCAATAAACTGCCAATGCGTTGGCAAAGATGCGTCAATTGCATGGGTGATTACTTCGAATAACAGAAATAAAAAAAGTTTGAAAAAATAAGTACCTAATAAGTACTTACACTTATTGCATACAAAACGGCAATTTCATAGATAAAGACCTATTATTTTGTTCGAAAATGTCTATCAAAATCTGCATCTAATCAAACTAATACATGTTACCTTTTTTCTACTCTTTAATAGTTTGTATTGTTCGCTTATTTGCCTTAAATTGCTTAATAATAAAATATACCCACAAGAAATGTGACAATGCTTTCTGCCAGGTATTTAATAAGTGTTTGAACTACAATCTCAACCATAGAAATTATAAATATTATAATAAATAAATATTTCGGACATCTAACACACAACGCCGTCTAGTCCCAAGCTAAGCAGAGCTTGTGTTATGGGTACTAGACAACTGATACAAATACATATATACTTTTTTTTTTGTAAATACATACATATTATACATAGAAAACACCCAAACTCCGAAACAAATACTTGTAGATCATACAAACATTTGGTCCGACCCGGGAATCGAACCCGAGACCTCATGATCAGCAGTCGCACACGCCAACCGCGAGACCAACGAGGCAGTCATAGCAACGAGCTAGTATGCATGTGTCGAGTCAAAGTGCTCTATATTCATAAGTACAGATTTTAAAGTCGGACGACCAATATTGAAGTTGTGCAACTAGCTCAACAACAGTCATATATATTCATTCATCTAGTAGCGGAACTTGGTCAACTTCGCTTGTAGACTTGCTTCTCGTCTTCGTAAAGACCAGAAACAATTTTAAAACGAAACTGGTTTGCTCAATATTTTCGCGATTTGCTTATATGATATCTTTTGATTAATATGAACTTAGAAAATAAACTTTTTAAAGAAGTCTTAAGACTCCCATAAAACGGTTTTTAACAATAGTTTTGAATTGAGGCTATGTCTTTTTTATGCTATTCCCAATATTCCTGGCAACATGTAAACATTAATTTCATAATCGCTTGAATAAAAATATGATACAGAAGCACATAAAATACGAAAAGAAAAGATTTTTATGTATGAGATCATACTTGATTGTCTGTACCTGTCCGACCATCGAAAAGGATAAGGTCGGCTTGGGTCAAATTTTCTGTCAACCACAGTACCACATTCTTTGCGTTATTATGATGGGAAAAATATCCGGTAAACGTCACATCGAAAGGGGAAGACAATCGAGGCTCAGAAACTTGAGATAGTGGACAGGGATCGCTCGCGTAAAAGAATTGTTTCGTCTGGCACAAAAAACAAAACAGTATGCAGAGCTTACAGTCAACCTAGTTTAGTGGAGAGGCATTACGAGATAAGAAGTAGAAGACTAGTGATAATGTTCAGATTTGTTTAAGTATACTAATACTTTGAATCTGAGGAGTTCGTTTATATTGTTGAACGCGCTAATTTCCAGAAGTACTGGTTCGAATTCTTTCGTTTGTCGAGGTAGATTATATGCTATATAAAATCAGGGAACCCCTAGCAGAAACCGAGCATCAATAAAAATTGTTGCGAATACGGGGAAAATTAAATCCTTAAGTCAGTTAGTTTATACGATATTATGAACTGTCACTTATTCGTATGGTGAAGGATTAAGAATACGTATCACAATCCTTATTCATCCCATAGGTGTCTGAAGCCGATAAAGAAAGTAAACTGCAAGAAAACATGCAAAGAGAAGTGCAACAAACCCTATACCCAAACGCGCGGCCAGCGTGATATACTAGGTCAAAACTCATAAGGTTATTTCCAGTAGTATACTATTAAAAGCCGTTGATAGTGATGATGGACTATCATAAATATTAAGTTACGGGACAAGAAAAACTAAAAAAAATAAAGTCGACATTAAATACAAAAAATATTCGTGAAGAAATACGGTACTACCCTCGCACAGAAAATCAACGTAAAATGACCACGTTCGTGCTGTCGTGTTTCGTTGGTGAGTGCGAGACTGGAGGCCCAAATAGTCTAGTCAACAAGTTCCATACGTGTTGACTAGACTAAAAGATGCAGCAGCATCACTAGGCCGCCATGTTGTGGGTCGCCATACTGCATTGTCTGCATTCGCAGTGAGTATGGCAACCAATACTCTTGGATTTTGCTTAAGCTTTCCATCACGCAGAGTAGAGTCATTTTGGCGGGCCATACATAAAAAAAACAGCCGTATTTCTCATGCTCTTAAGGGCAGCTACAGCCGTGGAAGAGTACATATCTTATTGAAGATTCGGATGACATGTAGATACTTTTAATCATTCCACTACAGTTTACTATTAATCATGTTTAAAAGTTGGTAGGTATTTTGAGGCCGAAATGGATGAAGGTATTTTTCATCTTTCAAAGATATGCTTTACTGATATTTTTATCGTTTCTTCAAATAGTGCTCCTAAATTTATTTAAAAAGTTATCAAATTCGGAAAACTTCTAAAAATAAATATATAACTTGTTATGATACATAAGGTTTGAATAATGTAAGTGAACAACGGCAAAAATGTGAAACAAATATGAAGATTATTTAATGTAACAACGTCGCTGTAGTTGTGGTGGCAGCCACGGTTATTTATCGATAACTTTGTTTTCATATCTTGTAATATTAACGGTAGGAAAGGGTCGCAGCTGTCAAATCCTTGTGCATGCATGCATGATAACATCAAGCGATCGTGCCTCAATATTATGTTTTCTCTTATCAATCAGTAGAACGAATTTCGTCTAACTCGCGCGTTCTGTAGTGTGTATCGACTTTGTTTTGAGTTCTCACACGAAATAAATATCAATGCTAATAGTTAGAAATATATTGGTTCCGATATCTCCCCTCGGGTTTACAACAATAGCGTGAGCCATTTCCAGGCATTTCCCATTTAAATTTGTTCCCTCGATTTCTTTATCGAGGGTACCGTCGATGTGGAAGAGACACGGGGTGCATTACACAAGGGGATTGTTTGATGACTCACACACAGTATTACTGACAGATAAACTCTACTAAAGACTGCAATTTATTGTCTTTTTATGTTGGCCTTGTGTAATTTTTTGTACTCTATATGAAATGTTTCCGGGAGCTATTTCAGATTACAGTTGATATAATTTAATAGGTAATTACATTTTTGAACCGTTTGGGGTAGAGACGCTACATTCATGGGGTCCGAGTGCTCGCGCTATGTTTAAACAACTAGCTAAGCAACTGATTGACGCTTTTCGCTACCCGAAGGCCGGCCTTTTTCTAGCACAGAGAATCGGCATTGCCATTCAACGTGGTAATGCTGCCAGTCTTTTGAGAACGCTACCAGTAGGCGAAGATGTGGAATTTTTTGACGCTTGTATGTAAATATTGTTACTGTTTTTTTTTTTAAATTATGGTTATGTACATAGGTTTCTATAGTATGTAATAAATGTTAGTAGTAGTTCGTTAGTAATATTTGAAATAATTTAAAGATTATTCTGTAATACTTATTGAATTGAATAATTAGATATCATGTTATTACGTCAGAACGTAAATAAAACTGAAAGAATGAGATTCATGTTATTTTAATCCCAAAAGTGGTAAAAATACATTAAAATAACAACATTGAATCTCTCTGCAGAAAGTATCAAACCATAAACCACAGTCCTGTCCATTTAGTCGACTCCTGACCATTCTAATTAGAGCATATTGTTGCCCCCAACTTGGCACATTGTTAGTCCTAACTAACCCGTCTGTGATCCAACTTGCTAGTTAGTTTAACAATCTCGGTAGCTTTATAACTACTTAATACAATATAATGTTCAGAGATTATTATTATATATTTTCATTATATTCCCAGGTTGGAATACATGAGTTTTGCGTTGACCAATACCCGTTTATAGTTGGCTTATTCAGTTTATTCTTGAGTCAATGACTGCCATAATTTAATTTTGAACTTATTTGGGAAAGTAAACAGTTACCGAATTTCCATTGAGTAACTTGTTTGGCTCGGTGGTGCCGTGGTAGCGTATGTAAGTGTAAGCCTGAGGTCTTGGGATCGATTCCTCGGTTGGATTAAATTTTTATATGATCAGCACATTTTTTTTATGGAATAGCCTGGCAAACGAGCAGACGTATCCCCTGATGGTAATCGATTACCGCCGCCCATGGACACCTGGAACACCAGAAGCGGGGAGGGAGGTAGGGGATTGGGGTATGGGCCTCCGGTATCCTCACTCACTCGGTGAAACACAGCGTAAGCACTATTTCACACCGATTTTCTGTGAGGCCGTGGTATCACTCCCGTCGAGCCGGCCCATTCATGCCGAAGCGTGGCTCTCCCACTCCCAAAGTCCTTAAGTTTCTGAATCTTTTGCTTACATACTCCCAATATCCTTGAGATACAGGTTAGAGTGCGGAGTTTGACTGTGCATAACATGTACAAAAAGATTAGATAAGTACTGTATCAGTCAATCTAGCTATCGTAGTACAAGCTCTGCTTAGTTTGAAGCTATATATAGCGTCACCGCGTCGTGTGTCAGATGTAGGAAATTATAAATATGTACTTAATTATGAATGTTTGCTTATACAATAAAATAATTTTACATTCACGTATCTAAAATGTAAAAAGTTAGAAACACGACCTCTAACATTTACCAAAATAATGGGCACGTTTATATATTATGAAGAAAAGAGTGAGTGACATTACACCAGTCTTACGCTTTATTTTAATGCAATGTCATAACTTTATCGTATTCTGTGGAGGCATCGCGGTTGGAGCTCTTGTTTCCGCATTTCCTCTACAAATCGTCGTTATTAGATTAACGGTCTCACTGACGTTGACGAATACTGTGATTTTGGATACGACAGAATGACTTTGCACGTACACTGTGTATTTAGTTGATTATAATATTTAGAACTCGTTTTTTTCTGTTTCTTTCGAAGTTTATAATTATGTCAACGTAAGATTGTAAAAACCGTTAGATTATAATCTACCTAGCGAGATTGCAAACTATCGATAAATTGTCAACTGCCCTGATTGGTCGGTTTTACAGGAGGCCGTTCAGTGGCCACAGAGCTAGGTTAGGTTAGAACTTCTTTGATTAATCATAAATTAATTTTACTGTCACAACAATTTTATTTAACTAATTCTAAAGCTCTGACGGTAACATATAGATAAAACACAACTACGTCAAAATGAAGAAGGGATGTGTTCTTACTATTTATGCTAACAACCGGCAACTTACAGGACACCGACCGATCTTGGCCTGAACGTTGACAGACGATTTGATGATAAATATAAAAAATAGATTTTATTATTATAATAATAGGCAATAAGTTGTAGTCACGATTTAATAATACCATTAGAGTAGCAAACCTACATATATTAAAAATAATTTTCATGAGATTTTCATTTCATTTATGGTACTACAAATTGTTCGTGTTGTCATTATGGTAGGGAAAACTATTCAAGTGCAAATGAAACAACTTATGAAAATGTTTTCAAAAAACTACTAAGAAACATAAAAATGTCTCGTCGTGTAAGATGTTTTTTTTATCCCACACTTTACACTTGACTAATAAATTAATTTAAAAATATTTTTCAAAAACAAGCTTTCATTGCAATGCCCTAAAAAGAATAGTACTCGTCGAGACGAATCAAACGAGTCCAAACTCGATGGTGTTGCGACGTTTCTTTACAGAATTCCTATGGCCACCTTCCAGCCCCAGCATCAGATCAGCTTCATGTCATTATAATATTTTATTGACACGCAGTATACATATGCTTACAAAATTTCAGCAAAATCTGCTTCAAAATTGAATTGCAAGATTCCACCCGAATATACATACATACATAGCAAGTTAATTAAAAGCTTGTAAAATCAACCTATGTTTCCCGCCTGCGTCATCTGTCATTTGCTTTGTGCTCGCTCGCTTGTACTGTAGTTGTGACTTTGTGTTTCATTTTTTGTTTCAATCTATTTTCTTACAAACTGACTTGATACTAAACTTCATAATGTTATGCTTTCTACGGAGTAATGGCCACGGCCACTGAAAATTATATTGTAATTAGAATAATAAGTTGCCAATGTCTGGGCTAGGAGCTTTTACAAAGTGGTCAACTTTTTTTTTATATGTTTTAGCTGCCAAAATGATCCTGCTTTGCCTGATGGAAAGCATGAGCAGTATTCAGAAGTGCTGGTCACCATGCGGTGTTCATCTTTAACAATAAACTATCTTTAACATCATCATCAGCCTATCGTAGACTACTAAAAAGAAAAAGGGCCTCTACTATTGCATACCAGTTTTTTTTTTTCTTTTTTTTTTTTTTTATGTTTGGCCCGCCAAAATGACTCTGCTTTGCCTGATGGAAAACATAAGCAGAATCCAAGAGTGGTGGTCACCATAATCATTGCGAATGCAGACAGTGCAGTATGGCGACCCACACTATGGCGGCCTAGTGATGCTACTGCATCTTTTAGTCCAGTCAACAAGTATGAAACTTGTTGACTAGACTAATTGGGCCCCCGGTCTCGCACTCACCAACGAAACACGACAGCACGAACGCTGTCATTTTACGTTGATTTTCTGTGCGAGGGTAGTACCGCCCCGGTCGAGCCGGCCCGTTCGTGCTGAAATCAGCGTGGCTCTACTACCTCTGAATTTGATTTTTGTTTGATCTATTTTGGCTACTCGCATCTGCTAATGTAAACTAATGTAATTTTTTGATACTTTCGTTCGCAGCATACTCAGTTAGAGTTCATTGTGTGATGATTGGACTGTAATCCACCGCGTTCTCTAATCAGTGTAATGCTTATTTCACTAGACTATGTAGTTTCGGAGATTCCGATTATTTATGTAATATAAGAATTTCTCGTTTACACGTGTACTTTTAACAAAGAAAAAACCGACTTCAAGAACTGGACCAAATTGAAATAGGACCACACGAGTAGACCACTTTTTTTGAAGTCGGTTAAAAATAGAATTATTAAAATTTATACTGGTGTGTACCATCATCCAATTTTTCGAAAAATCCAGTGTATATTCAGGAATGAATAATGTTTTCAAGTATATCCAGATAATTGAACAAGGCAAGTAAACAGTGTTGAAAATCTGTAAGTTAAATGCAAAATATGTATAACTTTAATCGATATATTGTCGATATTAAGTTAATTTAACTTGACTGCACGGTTTCCCTAGTGGTTAAAGCGGTCCCCACGCCCGCGCCGCTTTCTACTACGCCAAGTGCTATGGGTTCAAATTATACATAGGGCAACACTTTGATCCACAAATTGTTCTCTCTACTCTACTGAAACAAGTTCCGTCTAGAGTTACACCGTACTTATTACATATAACTTACAGATTACTACGCTATACTAAATTTTTCGTTCACGAAATAAATAAATATTTCGGACATCTTTTTTTTGTAAATACATACATATTATACATAGAAAACATCCAAACCTTCGATTCGAACCTGAGACCTCAAGCACAGCATTTGCATACGCTACCATTGTGACACCCAGGGGTCAATCTTACGTTGCGGACGCTTTTTGCCGGCTAGGGTACCCCTCCGCAACACCCCATAAGGAACTTCGTTCCAAAAAGAAACCGACTTCAATTTGGACCAAATTAAAATGGGACCACACGGAAAGCACCAGCTTTCAAATAAAAAGAGAATCATCAAAATCGATTCATCCAGTCGAAAGTTATGAGGTAACAAACATTTAAAAAAAATACAGTCGAATTAATAACCACCTTCATTTTTGAAGTCGGTTAAAAACAAAGTAACACAAACTTTCGTTGTATCTAAAATAACTGTAGAAATTTTATTGAATTACTAAATATGCTTAAGATACAGATAAACGACTTGTTTAACCTTACCTTTTCCAACACTAGCGGTGCTTGATAACTAGAGTTAAAATTGCCAAATAATTAAAATGAAATATAATACACGTATTTAAAAACAAAAAATTCGAACTTCGTCTGAAAAATATGATTTTACTAGAATAATAGTTTTATACTGTCTCTGTAGATGTTTAATAAATCAAAGGGCAAAAATGTAGCTTAGTATTAGTACAGTAATGTCAGTCTTTACGTAACGAATCGCTATCTCGATTGACACGTAATAAACAGAAGAAATAATTATTGAAGACTAGCAGACTAATTATTGAAAAAAGTGTACAGTTCAATGTAACTGTTGTCCGGGTATTAAATAAATAAAAGTAGTCGGTTGATTACCAAAAAAATAACACAATATTTATAAGCAACACTTTTACAACAATAATACACTAAATCACTCGTTAGTCGCACTAGAAAATCGCTTCGATGTTAATCCGCTGTATCGTGAAACAATACTGCCCGTACGGCTAACATGCTCCGCTTTTATATGGTTATCGAAATATCTAGAATAATCCCTAATATTCGATAAACATTCTGGACCAAATACTTGCAGATTTACTTGCAGCGCCATCTAGGGCCGAGAATATCGGAATCATTAATCATAATGTCAATAGTCGTGCGCTACTTGATACTAGACGGCACTGTCTTCGGCTCTAGAAAGTTCTTGTTTATACGAGATCCATTTCTCTATGGCGCAACACTATCACTGACTTCGTCTTAAATTCTATCCGCTTTATAAACTTTAATGCAGTTTCCTTATCGTTTGAATAGGCAACTTTAAGTCTAGAGTTTACTAATCGGTATTAGTAAACTCTAGACTTAACCGTCAAATGGTAACAATCTTGTGTGTGTTCTTCACATCAAAGTCCAATTTCTCTCGTTGGCTGCTGACGACGTTAGGTAGATTACTCAATGTTCTTAAGGAAATAGGAAAACGTGAGGACTTTGAATAGTGTACCCTAGTGTAGTGTATAAATGATACAAGTTAATGTACCTCTAGTATACTCAGCAATCGTCCAAATATGGTCTTTTAATATATTTACAGGGAAAATACATAGTAAAAGATATTTAAAAAAACTAAAACATGTTGTTTTATTTCTGTATTTTGTTGAAAATCACAGGGCGCGCTGGAAATATAAGTAGGTACATTAATTTTACATCATACATTCAACGCTAGTTACTATATGACGCTAGTTATTATATGACACACAATATCACAGCTTGCTACTATTCATTTGTAACTATGAACATTAATTAATAAATTGTTTCATGCAAATACGAGACAGCACTATAACAAACGATAGATAATATAATTGAATGTCGGATGAAAGGCCGTCATTGTCGCGATTCATCATAAAATTATATTACCTAGCATTTAAATGCGTTGCATACTGTATAACAAACAATTAAGAATAATGAATATGTTTGCCCTATTTGCGATAATGTGATTGGGTCGTGCGTGAGCGGGCGGATGTTCAGGTCCGCGTGGTGAGGCGCGGTGTGGTGCGACGCGGTGCTGCATCCACACAGCGCATTATAATACCCCCCGTTCTAACAGCCACAAATCACGCGATACAAGCTGATTCACGTTTTTTGCGAATTTTATACTCTTTTTTCATCAAGTTTAATTTGAACTTTAGAAGTATTTTTAACCGACTTCAAAAAAAAGGAGGAGGTTATCAATTCGGCTGTATTTTTTAGGTTTGTTACCTCATAACTTTCGACTGGGTGGACAGATTTTGATGATCCTTTTTTATTTGAAAGCTGGTGCTTACTGTGTGGTCCCATTTGGTCAAGTTCTGACAATGTCATCCATGAGAAAGCCATGTAAGTCTTCAATTTTCATTAAGTATATGCGCAACAAATTGACGAATAACTCAATATCACGCCAACCGATTTCGACGATTCTTTTTTTATTTGAAAGCTGGCGCTTCCCGTGTGGACCATTTCAATTTGATCCAGTTCTAGAAGTCAGATTTTTTGTTAAAATTTTGTATTACAGTCTGTATTTTATTTATTACATCTGATATAAATTTTGTAATTTTCAAACAATTTTAAATTCATACCGATGGCGATGGTCATAGTAAATAAAATATGTATTTCTATAATAAAGTATGATTCAACATTTAAGAAAAAAATAAGAATGTAACATTAAGACTCGTACTTGAAATTGTGAATACCTATCGTTTAAATTTTAAGAATTACAGAATGGTGTTTACCTTGCTGTAACATGTTGTATGAATTGTTTACTTTAAACATGTTACAATTTTATGAAAAACATGAATATGGTTACTTCGAGGCTCGAGCATCAAAGTTCAGTGTAAATATTAACCTATCATGGTTTTCTAAGAATTCAAATGACCCTTTGACTCTTGTATTAATGAAAATTGAGTCGTGCGCTTTGTCAAATTTGTACATTTATAACTACCTTAGTTTTGAAATTCGTTATACCCTCAACATCAGAAATGATTTCATGTATGTGTACAATTTAAAGACGTTAGTGAGCGTATGTCTATAGACTCCTATATTTATAAACAGCTTTCGGAAATACTCATTCATGGACGTACTCTACTCCGATCACAATAAACCAATGTAGTCAAGGGGAAAATCGGAGGGTCACCCACAAAGACCAATACTGATGTGATGTATTGGCACGGAAATGACAATACGCAAATTACCCCTGTTAATTCATAAAAATAAGTTAGATTAATTTGCTTTACCGTGTTGAAAGTTCAACACTGAATCAAATCATATCTGTTCATTCCTCTTGCCAAGGCAGCGATCACCTTGATGAAGTTTATAATACCTATGGCCCATAGATAGGCACACAATCACTAAGCTATTAGTCCATTGGCAAGAAGGATGAGCTTTACGGCGATTCACCGTGTTCTTAATCTAAACTAAAATCATTAAGCACTTACTGGAGGTAGTGGCTTCAATGTTCTTCTAGGCGTTCCAAGAGATATCTCTTGGGTAGAATCTTCTCTGCTCCGCTTCTTCACACAAACATAAACTCCTAAAGTGCTGTACAACTTCCAAGGTATTCGAATTACAACAACTCGCTTCAGCTAACGCGGAACGCGCCTACAAAACTCGCGAGTCCACGACCTAACACAATACGGTTTATCACTAAAGAGACCGCGGGTCGATGGACAATACAATTAGCTTACTATCAATTAAGTTTCACAATAACAAATAAATCGTCGGCCGGTTTCAACACGCGTCTTTTCAGTTCTTTTTTTTACATATTAACCTCAAACGTCAAAACGTCCAACACGAACCAGAGACAATCAAAATGTTGCCAGTACAATGACGTTCGAAATCCAACAGTCACCCGCTCGAACAGGTACGTACCTGTTCCCTAATCTACAGGCAGGCGAGATAACGTTGCTACCACTCGTTTGATAACTGAGTCCCCAACAAGAACCTCTGCGGACCGGGGGGTCCCATCCTTACCATGGAACAAGTTAACAATGCGCCCCCGGCGCCAACGCAGTGGCGGTAGGTTAGCATCCTTAACCAGCACGAGGTCACCAACATTAGGGGGACTAGTTTTGTCAGTCCACTTAAGGCGCTGTTGCAGAATGTGCAGATATTCTAGAGACCAACGTTTCCAAAAATTCTGGGAAAACTGCTGCAACATCTGATACCGAGACAACCGAAACAATTTCACATCTTCGAACGGGTGTTCGGGCAGCGCGTTAAGTGGCTGACCAATTAAGAAATGGCCTGGAGTCAACGCCTCCAGGTCATTTGGATCCGAGCTGAGCGGGCACAACGGTCGCGAGTTGAGAACGGCTTCCATCTTACAAAACAACGTCGCGAGTTCCTCAAATGTCAGCGCGGTCTGACCTACAATACGCCCTAAATGCGTCTTAGCTGACTTTACTACGGCTTCAAAAATCCCGCCCCAGTGGGGGCAACCTGGTGGACTGAAGGTCCATTGTATACCCCGACGGGAGAGGGCTGTTCCAATATCCACTTTGTTTTCATTTAAAAACCTAACTACATCTCGTAAGTATCGTTCTGCACCTACGAAGTTGGTTCCGTCATCGGAACGAATCAGTGCCGGCAGTGCCCTTCGGGAAACGAATCTGTCCAAGCACGCTATAAAGGCTTCCGTCGTAAGGTCAGCAACGAGCTCGAGATGCACCGCCTTGGTGGATAAACAGACGAACACACAAAGGTACGCCTTGTACTGTTTCGCGTTCCGCAGCCGCGAGCTTTTTACCAAGAATGGGCCCGCAAAGCCTGTACCAACACCCGCCCATGGCCTAGCCTCATTCACCCGATCAGGGGGCAGATCCCCCATGTGAGGCTGCATCGTGGCAGCCTTGCTCCTATAACAAGGCATGCACCGAAACGCGATGTTCCGTATGGTACGACGCCCAGACAAAATCCAAAACTCCCTCTGGAGTGTAACCAACAAGGCGTTACAACCTGCATGAGCGTTTTTAACATGCCGATCAGTCACCAACAACTCAACCAACTGCCCTCCCTTGGGGAGCATTTTTTAATGTGTGGAAATCCCCTCGGACCGTCACCCCACCGTGGCTTGCGGCGGGGCGGTGTTCGAACCGACTAAAACCACACGGTGTGCCACTCTGCGCCTGTGAAGGGAGGAATCCGGGAACTGCCGTTATTAACACGTCCGGACCCCTCCCAGCGCATGCCCGCACAAAAGCGGGCACCGTCAGCTGTTAACATCTCAATTTAGGCAACGTACGGCACACGCGTAACGTCGCCTCCTCGCGGGCGGCCACTAGAGCGGATGGAAGGGAAAGCCCGTCCCGACCATCAGCGGCCACACTCAGGGCGGCATGAGATCTCCTCCGATGACTGCAGTGAGGGCCCGGCGCTGCGACGCCCAAGCGGGGCAAATCGCCAGCGTATGCTGGGCCGAGTCCTCACTGCAGTCGCAGTGGTGGCAGGCGGGACTCAATTCCCTCCTAGCGACCGAGTGCAGGTACTTCCCGAAGCTACCGTGCCCGGAAAGGACCTGCGTCAGTCGGAAGGAAAGGGTCCCGTGCTGCCGCCCTGCCCACTCGAGGATGACCGGCTGGAGAGCCTCCACGGCGGCAAAGCCAGCGCGTGGAGTCTCCAGCCGGAACGACCATCTGTCCATAGTGGCTCGACGAGCGGCTTCACGCCATTCGCGTACCTCTTCGGGCGGAGGGCGATAGCCATACTCCGCCCGATATTCAGCCACCCGTCGATAAACTTCGGCGAGCACTTCCGCCTCCAAATCCCACGGGGGTGTTCCGGCCAGGGCGCACGCCGCCTCGGTCGACACCGTGCGGTATCCGCGTATGGCTCTGACTGCTAATACCCTCTGAGGCCGCCAGAGGCGGGCCTTATTCAGGGCAGTCAGAGCCGCCACCCACACCGGTGCACCATACAGCGCCATCGACCGGACAACCCCCGTGTACAGGAGTCGCGTTGCGACGCTGGCTCCACCCAAATTGGGCAAAAGTCACCCAAGGGCGGAGGCAGCGTCGACCAGCTTCGGACCAAGCTGTCGGAAGTGTTCGTCGAAGAGCCACCTACCGTCGAGGATCAGGCCCAGATACCTCATCTGGGCCCGAACCGGTACGAGGACCGAGTTGACCACTATGGAAGCCGGGGGGCGGACCACGACGGGGCCCATGAAATTGTAGGGCCTCCGTCTTGTCCAGGACTACCCGTAAGCCCAGCGCCTCGATGCGCCCGACCACCAGAGAAACACCCCAGGTGGCCAGGCGCGCCTCTTCTTGGAAGTTCGCCCCCCGGGCTGTGACAAGCGTGTCATCGGCGTAACAAATTACGCCCAGCCCGGGGGGGGAGACAAACTCGTAGGACCCAGTCGTATCCCACGTTCCACAGGAGTGGTCCAAGGACAGACCCCTGCGGAACGCCGCACGACATGGGTCGCCGTCTCAAGATGCCCTCTCGGTCCTCGTACACGACGGTACGCTCCTCTAAATAGTCTGCCACTAGCCGCCTCAGGTACTCTGGCACCCCGTGGTAATGAAGTGCTTCCCTGATGCAGCTAAATGGCAGACTATTGAAGGCGTTGGCGATGTCCAAGGACACCGCCAACACCACGCCGCCACAGCTCACTGCCTCTTTGGTCACGGCCCTAAGGCGCATCACGGCATCGACCGTCGAACGCCCCTCTCGGAATCCGAATTGGGCGTCCGACAGGTCGGGCCCCACCTCGCAGAGGTGCCGGACGATGCGGGCAGAGAGGATCCTCTCAAAAAGTTTACCCGCCTCGTCCAGCAACACGATGGGCCTATAGGCCGCGACCGAATCGGCAGGCCGTCCCGGCTTCCTCAACAGGACCAGCATCCCGCATTTCCAGCACTCAGGGAAGCGTCCGGACGCCAGGCTAGCGTCCAACACTTCCCTGAGGCGGGCGCAATCTTCCTCCTACCCGAAGCAACCCGGCCGTATCTATAAACGGGTTGAGACGCGCAACAGCACCCTTCAATTTGGAACGCCCAGTTCGTAGACTCGCCAATTCTGCTCCAAAGTTCGAAGACTGTACCAACCGGATCAAATTCAGAAGCGACTCATTTCCCTCTGCCGGTGACAGAATTGGGCTTAGCGTTCGCTGTTCGCGCGGAGTGCGACTATTCCGAACGAATCTTCTGATCCAACAATTGACATTGATCAATTTATCAAGGGAGCTATACCGCTCAATCAGGAAACTCGCGTCAGTCTCCTGGACCTCCTGGGTCACATACACGGCTGCCATTATACCACCGTCCATAGGCAGCTTCGCGTTGTTAAGGGGCCAATCCGATTCCTTCCTTGCCAGCCAAGGGGGGCCCCACCATAACTGATGTCTAACTAATTCAGGAGCCCGGCATCCCCTGGATGCACAATCCGACGGGTTCAACTCTCCTGGCACATGTCTCCACAGCCATGAATCGATCATGCTGCAAGACTCGCCGACCCGACAGCAAAACTTACCCAGAACGTCTACTCCCAGTAACACGTCAACCGTACCTGGGGTGTCGAAATCAAACCCCAAACACAAACGGAGGCAGTGGGCAAGACTATAGCCTCCGGTTGGGGACCAAATTTGATAGGGCTGCAATTTCCTAGCGGGGGCCCCGGGGCCCCACGCATTATAACCCGAGCAACCGGGCATATCAGTGCCGACGTAGGGATCCCATGGTCCCTCGTAAGTGCCCCTACAGTCGCGGCGCTCTACTTGGTGCCGTCCACGGATAGGGGGGGTGCGGTGATCCAACCGAGGGCGTTCCATGATGGGCAGCGAAAATCGACGAAATGTCGTCATCTTCGGCGAGCACGATGACACCCGAGGCGGCGTTCTAGTAGTCGGCGGCGAGCGCGATGACACCCGAGGCGGCGTTCTAACGAACCGCTCCATACTCGAGGGTGCATCCGCACACCCGCCCGTGCCAGCTCCAGCTGACCCACTGGCCTGCCAATAGGTCGGGGAACCGCGCGCGATGTTGGCCTGAACATCGCCCCAACATCTTCCCTATGAGGGCCCTGGTCCCGTGGACCCAGGTTCCAAGTCCGGCCCTGTGTACTTGACCCCATCCGTCCCTGAGTCCGGCCCTGTCCATCTGCATGATGTTGGCCGGGCCTATTCAGGCAGAGCAACTCATTATGGCGGCCTCCACAAATTTTACACATTGCGGACCGAGCGCAATCCCTTGCTAAATGGGGACCCAGACACAAAAAACACCAGCCACGTTGCTTGGTGATCTGGCGTCGCCCTTGGACTCTCTGGTCCCTAAATCTTGGACAGGCGGCCACACTATGGCCGTCCTGTTTACAATACAGGCAGGCATTATGTACAGGTGTTGAGGCACCCATGTGCCCATACAACTTCCTTGGTCCTCTCTGCGGTAGTCCCCTCCTCACGGGGCTCCGAGTAGCCTTCTGTGGCTCCTCAACGGGCTTCACGAACATACCCATGTTCTCTGCCCTCCGACACTCTTCCTCCAAAAACTCCATGAGTTGAGAAGAGGTGGGCAAGTTGTCTGCACCCTGACCGTGATGCTGCTCAAATCTGCACATCAACTGGAAGCCGGGACAGTACTATGTATACTAACATGTAAGACCATTGTTCAACTGGCAAGCCCAAATTTTCTAATGCCCTAGTGACACTCAACAACGGGTTCAACACTTCTGCCTGTCTGGCAGAGACCCGAGTCACTGAAAGGATGCTAAACAGCCTCTTGAGCTGAGCATCAACCAGCCTTCTTTTGTTCTGGTAGCGCCTTACCAACATTTGACGGGCAATATTTTGTCTCAAGTTGAGAGGCACTGGTCAACATCAGCCTGCATCGCGGACCTTGTCTGATCGCTGGCCTTCTCCTCCTCAAGGGCCTCGACCTTGGTAAGTGCTTCCATCATAACCTCCAGCCTCGCCGGCGCATCCAAAGCTCGAGCCAACAGTGCACCTTGTCTATCTGGTCGGCCTAGGAGGCCTTGAACCGATGTAAACCATCTCAATTCTGTGCTAATCTTAGCCCGATACAATGAGAACGACATAGCGGCAAAACGATACTTACAAGTTACAATATTTTATGTATGTAACAAAACTATTTATTTAAACACTATTAGGAACTTCATATAAAACCCTATTAAGTGCTTGTGCCGTCACTTAATCTCAGATATATATCTACCTACAAGTTTCACTTTATCAATGCCCACTAACAATAAGTTACTTTTATTAAAAATAATTGAATTTAAGCTTCACCAAACAATATTAGAATGATATAACAATATTATTCTAGTAATATTGTCTTTGGGCTAGCAAAATCTAATTGTATTACACCA
The DNA here is from genome assembly GCA_949125395.1 of Diaphora mendica. Taxonomy (NCBI): domain Eukaryota; kingdom Metazoa; phylum Arthropoda; class Insecta; order Lepidoptera; family Erebidae; genus Diaphora; species Diaphora mendica. The sequence goes on from OX421319.1 coordinate 8,034,489, forward strand.
ATATCTTTGACCAATTGTCCCACACAATTAATATTTAATATAAAGTTTTACAATTCAACCACTAATGAAATGTGTGATTGGGTTAATATATTGGACCAAATGTACAATCAATATCAAGTATACAACATAGTTCAAACCAGCAAACAATTAGTAAAATAAGATTTACATTAATCCAATAATTAAATGTTTGAACTACCTACATTCAATCATTATGCTAACAAATTGTTTCAAATACTATTCTAAATAGCTATATCAGTGGAATCAAAGATATGTGGACAGTGGAACAATATATTTACCTGCCTAACAACTAGGTTTCACCTTCTGAGTGCACTACGGAGTGCTCACAGCCCGGAGGTAAACCACGCTTTGCTACCAAAGTGTTCATTCCTCTTGCCAAGGCAGCGATCACCTTGATGAAGTTTATAATACCTATGGCCCATAGATAGGCATACAATCACTAAGCTATTGGTCCATTGGCAAGAAGGATGAGCTTTACGGCGATTCACCGTGTTCTTAATCTAAACTAAAATCATTAAGCACTTACTGGAGTGTGTGGCTTCAATGTTCTTCTCGGCGTTCCAAGAGATATCTCTTGGGTAGAATCTTCTCTGCTCTGCTTCTTCACACAAACATAAACTCCTAAAGTGCTGTACAACTTCCAAGGTATTCGAATTACAACAACTCGCTTCAGCTAACGCGCAACGCGCCTACAAAACTCGCGAGTCCACGACCTAACACAATACGGTTTATCACTAAAGAGACCGCGGGTCGATGGACAATACAATTAGCTTACTATCAATTAAGTTTCACAATAACAAATAAATCGTCGGCCGGTTTCAACACGCGTCTTTTCAGTTCTTTTTTTACATATTAACCTCAAACGTCAAAACGTCCAACACGAACCAGAGACAATCAAAATGTTGCCAGTACAATGACGTTCGAAATCCAACAATATCAATGACAGATTAAAGAAATGGATAAATAAATTAACTCATGACAGAATTTAATTTAGAATTTATTATGGAAACCTGCTACGGCTTATCACTTTTCAACCCAATTGCGAAAGCTGGTGTTGCAAGCTTTAGATTACAGTAGTGCTTTCCAACAAACATACAAACAAGTTTAAACATTATATAACGATGGTGATTTAATTAAGACTGGATTATGAATTGACTCAACATTCAATTTAAATAAAAAATACAAACTTCATGTACAAATACGAATTATGTTCCAATCGCCATAAAATATTAATTCGTAAGACACCATCAGGGAAAATCGGTAATTCGGGATTGGAATCGGGAATAGTATACCGATTTTCCTTTGTTTCAACTTTCGGTCACAATACAATATACTCACATCACAGTCTACGTTTTTTCAATTCAATTCCGTTAATGACATGAGATTGAAAGTAGATCGGTTTCAAATGTTGATCAAATTTTAATTGAGAGAATTGACCTTTAGATAGGACACGCGTTTGTGCATCTATGTTTGTGTAATTTAATATTTACTGAGTTACATTCAATATATTCAGAAAAAAAAATACTAAAACGATAAATGGTAGACCTGCTTCAAAGTCTCTAGAATTTGGATCTATTCTATCACAAAACCTTAAGCTGGCTCTCGATATAAAGTTGACATACGAGATATCCAATTTATAAGATAAAGTTAGTTTAGCTACACAAAGAGAATGGTATAATTGCTACAATTGAACATGGGGTTATTTGCAAAGTAATATGATTTACACAAATTGAAGCACGCTCATAGCAACTAAATGATCCTCAAATTATTTTTTGCAAATGAATATATTTTAAATCTATGCAAAATAAAGATATTTAGTCCTAGTATTACGGTATCGGGTTTATAAAAAAAATACAATTGTAACTGCTACTGACCAGTTAGGACAGAATACGAATGGTTGTTGGGGTGGTTATGTATGAAATGAACGATCTAATCTCATGTACTTACACACATAAAAACTTGTAGGTACAGATGAATGTTCTATTAAGTAAAAGTTACCTGCGCTTCCTTCTATGGTCTTCGTGGTTGTCTTGCAAAGTCAACAGTCCACCGTATTTTATCATCATCATCAGTCTATCGCCGTCCACTGCTGTATCACCGTGTTTTACGGTATTTATTTATTTATTTAACAACTTTAAGCACAGAACGTACAATGGCGAACTTAATGCCACAGGCATTCTCTACCAGTTTACCGTTGGGTGGAGCTGAAATAAATGAAAAAGTTTATGAGGTAAGGAATGAAGGGATAAAAATTAGATATTTAAGGTCTTGTTGCTAGTGATACTTAAGTTTAGTGTTGGTGATGATAATGTTCATAATCTATTGTAGCCCACCGCTGACTACAGGCTTCTTTTGCTTTACCAAGTTTGAAAAGAAAAACGTCGTTTTACTTTCTTTCAAGGTTCAGGTCGAGTTTAATGGAAAATCTTGCATTATAGAAAAATTATTTACTCGGGCTCTCTCAGAATATTTTACAATTTTACATTAATAATAACTTTAGCGAGATAGGTAAAAGTAAGGGAACAGATTTAATCCTCGATGTTAAGGATGCGGCACGTATTGCTTTTAGTTAGCCTCAGTTCGGTGGCACGATATTAAATTACATAAATAATTATTAACTGTAACGTTGTAGGCTAAACATTAGGGTTCAGGTTCATAGGTACACACAAATTTTATCAACTAATTCTTTGCTATTATAATGTACTTATAGAATTTTCAGAACATATCGTACACAACAATATGCCTGATGAATTATAATGTAAAGTGCTGTGTGAAAATTTCCTATTTGTTTCGTATGTTTAATTCTGTTTTGTAGCGTACAAAGGTTTTCGTATTATTTACGTGTGTATGATTAGTGTTTTGATGAGCTTAATAATGGGGATTATTTAACCCTTTTAAAACAAGCACCAAATATGTACACATTACTAAAGTTATTTAAATTACTATTATTTTAGTGTAAAGTTGAAGTCCGTAGTCAAAAGAAGCTTGAAAGCAGTGAACTAAATTTACGAAGAAGCGCTTGAACACAAATTGATGAAATACTGTTCTTACATAGAATTGAAAAGTAAAAATCAATAAAAATATTAATTACAGCAAGCCTTCAATGTCACAAAATGTTCACTGTTCTTAGCTTAACGACATTCCAACATGTCCATGATTTTGTAATTTCCGTTCTCTATGTCTCCAGTTCTAATTGAGGTATTCCTTTTGGTCTAAGAAAACTCTGAAACGGGCAATTTCTTTTTATGTTCTGTCTACTTAAATTGGTTGCGTTGGAATGAAGTTAGGTGTGACCATTCAACTTAAACGAAGCGACGCGACGCGGTCTTTTCTCGTAATGACTACCCATACGTGAAATAAAAGTCCGTGTTAATTTAATTAAAGTAACTTTAAATTACATTAAGGAAATTTTTCATAAATATATGGGAGTGGGAGAGCCACGCTTCGGCCGGCTCGACCGGAGTGATACCACGGCCTCACAGAAAACCGGTGTGAAATAGTCCTTGCGCTGGGTTTCACCGAGTGAGTGAGGATACCGGAGGCCCATATCCCAAACCCTCCCCTGTCTCCCCCACCAACCCCCAAAGGCCGGCAACACACTTGTGACGCCTCTGGTGTTGCAGGTGTCCATGGGCGGCGATAATCGCTTACCATCAAGCGATACGTCTGCTTGTTTGCCCGCCTATTACATAAATAAAAAAACTTTTATGTGACATTTATATAGTTTCAAGTTTATTACTTTCTTTTCTTTTTGTTGCAAATCACCTAGACACTCACATATCACTAGATGAAACAAGAAAGAGTGTTACAGAAAATATGTATTAATTGTTTACTGCAAAGAATGAATTGTTGAACTTAATTAGTAAAGTTACTTACGTAATCTATTTTAACCTCCCAAGTTTATTAGCGGTCGGCAGAAATCTGGTTCTCGCTCGCGCCTAAAGAATATCTACGTATCCAAGTGTAAGAGTATCTGCTCGTAGAACGATTATGGCTCAATGGCAGCTTATAGGCGCCCTAAATACCTATGAGCGTGAAGGATGGGACGAGTTATATATCTTTAAATCACAGTAGAGTCTTTAGTAAAGGGTGCTCGTATGATACCGAAGTAAGGTTAGATGGAAGGACTCCACCTAGCTGGAAGAAACACCGTTGTAGCACTGACGGTATTCCTATTTCAATTACAGCATATTTGATCGAAGACAGCAGTACATTTAGAACTGCCTCTGTGGCGCAGTAGCTGCCTGTGCGGTGTACGTCAAGATAAACTATACTTATATACTTTGCTTGCGATTAACTTTAGTAGTTCACTTTAGTAGGTTTACGATTAAATCACCTCAAGGTAGTAGAGCCACGCTGATTTCAGCACGAACGGGCCGGCTCGACCGGGGCGGTACTACCCTCGCACAGAAAATCAGCGTAAAATGGCAGCGATCATGCTGTCGTGTTTCGTTGGTGAGTGCGAGACCGGAGGTCCAATAATGCAGAAGCATAGTTATGGGCTAGTTAGCCCACCGTGGTGTTGGTCACCTTGCTGCATTGTTTATAAATTAGACAATGTGCTTTAAATCTTTTTTGTACATGTGCAATTTGTATATCACAAGCTAAAATTAAAATAAACCCCCTACACAAGCACTTAATCGAGTAATCACACGTCAAAAATGCCTTACATCATTTTGGTTAAGAGCTATAGCTCTTGCTGGACCGATATTAAGCAAACATAGCTAAGAACCAACGCAAGGAAACATCAAATATGTACACATTACTAAAGTTATATCCGCTTGAGATCTACGATGCCACAGACAGACGCGCACACACACACAGACAGACAGACATCGACGTCAAATTTGTAACACCCCCCTTTTTGTGTCGGAGGTTAAAAATAAGATAACAGAAATATGTCACATAATTTATTTATATTCAATTAATTTGAGCTACAAGGTATATTCATTATGTACATCGTATTTATACGCCATAAATATTTAGTAACAATAAGCAACAATAACTGCATACGGCAAAGTTCCGTGAACGTAATATTACACATATACTTAGTAGATAATAGTCATAGACAATGTCTAAATAGAAGATCACACATAAAACAAGACATTATGTCACAAGACAAGACCGTCAACTTGTAAAATAGATAATATAATTATGCGCCCGGTACCTGTGGGCTACTGTTAATTAATAATCACTTTGATTTAACTTAACTTAGGCCACATCAGAAACTAAAAAGAATAACACTTTATGTACATATCGCAAAGCTACAGAAATAAGGACAAAACTTTAGTGAAAAAAAACACGATTGATAACCAATACGATTTTTTTGCGGTATAATAAATTAATACTAAATTTAAGCCATTAATTGACATTTGGATACTAGTCTTAACTAAATTGAGATAGAGAGCTTAGTACTGTAATAATGATACCCAAAATGAGGTTTGTTGGCCTGATTTGGCACTAATCCGTAAGTATGACAGCGATCGTGCTGTCGTGTTTCGTTGGTGAGTGCGAGACCGGAGGTCCAAATGGTCTAGTCAACAAGTTCCATACTTGTTGACTAGACTAAAAGATGCAGAAGCATCACTAGGCCGCCATGGTGTGGGTCGCCATACTGCATTGTTTGCATTCGCAATGAGTATGGTGACCACCACTCTTGGATTCTGCTTATGCTTTCCATCAGGCAGAGTAGAGTCGTAGAGTCATAATGGCAGGCCATACATTAAAAAAAAAAAAAAAAAAAGTCACAATTAGTTTCGTTACATCAATGGTAAAACATTTTATACAGAGGCAAAAGGCAACATTGTTATGTTCATGTGTCAGTATGTTTACATTTGCGTCCATACATCATCATCATTCTTTGCTTTTAACAGTTTCGCTCCAGAGTAGGATGGCAGTATTCCATTCTACAAAGATATTAATATACAAAGATAAGATACAAAGGTATACAGTGTATTACATGCTGACAACACAGATAATAACTTAATTTAAAATTAAAAAAATTGGTTGTCTGTAAAGTCGGTTTACGGACGATAGTTTAACGTGACAACGTCATAACAAAACATTGATGAAATGATGAGAGATAGATGGGGCGCTTGCGCTTGCTTCGTACAACGACGTACAATGAGCGTAACGGGACAATGAGTAATCCTTTTTCGTGAATGCAGCCGGCGTTCAATAATTTATAAGACGTTGCCACGTCAAAAGATTGTAAATAGTTTGTCTTGAACGAAATATTTAAACTTGTTCATACAGATATTTTTGAATTTTATTGTGTTTACCGGCACACCAAGTTTAGTATTACAACTGCATTACATCATTAAAAGATGGTTAATATTGTATCTATCTGTCTAAAGAAATAACATTGTTTAAAATAAAGCAATTTTCTACATCTTCGTAGAAACAAAACTTACATTATTTTTAAATGAAATTCGGTTCTATTATGCACAATGTGTATAGGTATAAATACATATTATATAAAGCTTACATACTTTACGAAAACACAATATGTACGCCATCAGTTTTAAAAGTTCAAACATAATGAATTACTCAAACATGCTGTATATTTTGGTAATGTAAACAAAGGCGGGCTTCTTTTGTAAAACCACGTTAAATAAGCGAAAATGAGTCAGATGAATGAAAGCTTTCAAAATTTTCAGTTTATGCAGGTGAAAACGAGTAATTGTGGTAAAATGGGTTTCGCAGGCTGTTTTATCCAACACTTTGTCTAAGTCCATTTATATAAATACGGTTTTATAAAATAACATAAATTTAAGAAGAATAAACGTTACTATGTAGAAAAAATAGTTACTGTGCAATATCGTTTTTTAAATTTGAAATTGAGTAATCCAATAAATGAAAAAGTCAAACCTTTTGTTGAATTTCATTATTTCTCTTTATTATAATAATCATAAAACTTTGATATTTCGTATTTATAAGACAACATTATTTTATAAAAATCTTGTATATCTCTGTACAATATAATAAATTTAATCTTATAAGATTACACGATGCTCAGCTTTTGCAGACAAATTAACTAAACCAAGGCTACTTAATCATTCAGTGTCGCAACATCGAAATGAGTTGTGTACGGTGACTAGGTAAAGTACAGTTAGACCGGGCTACCTAAATTGATGCGTCAACCCACTTATTAAGTAACAAATTAGTACGCAAAGCACCACAAACAGTCATCTCATATAGTAAAAAATCGCAGATTTAGAAAATTTTTGTTAACGCATCAACTTCTATGGCAGTTTTCACTAACTACTTATAATTACTAATATTTTACAAATTATATACAATCCATGATATAGGTTTTCTTTTTTTTTGAAATCTAAAGCAACGATACAAAATTACGTTATTGATATTTCATTACTTTGGTCTGGGGCCGTAAAATTAAATCTTGGATGATATGGTCATATATTTCATCGTATATGATGATATGATAAAGTCAACCAACTTATGGTTTATTTGGGAAAATAAGTCTCCCTTCAGCAAAAAGGTAAAATACTCCTTTTTCTTTTGCCATCGTGGAAAGTTGGAAAGTCGTTTCGTTAGTTAATAAAATCGAAGATTGTTGTCTGTAACGCAGATTATAGAGCTATTTTTCAAGAATGTTTGTGTAAAGTAAGATCAGATCTTTAAGTTGACATTGTTCTTGTTTTAAGTCAACTTAGTAAAGATTCTTTGATTCTGATGATTATCTTTTTTGAAATTCAAGTGAAACTAAAAAAAATTGATGATTTTGCATATATCTATCTATATATCTATAATTATTATTAAAAATGTAACAGGTCCAATTCTGTACATTAAAGATATTTTGAAAATTTTTTTTGGAGGTCTCTCTATGATCGAAACTGAAGCCAAAACTGTATTTTTTTTCATTTTGTCTGTCTGTCTGTCCGTCTGTCTGTCTGTCTGTATCTTGGCCGCGCATCACGCCGAAACTACTGAACGGACTTAAATGAAACTTTTCACGAATTGAGTTCATACTACGAGGTAGGCCATAGGATACTTTTTATCCCGAAATTCAGCACGGTTTCCCGGAGAGAGGGGATGAAAGACAAAATATGTACTTATTTAAAATTCAATAACACATAGTCCGATTTCATTCATTCTTTTTTTGCTAGAAAGAAAAAAATAAAAGATAACGGGAAAAGTCTTTTTTTCGTCCGCGTCTGTACACTGCCTGTGGGAAGCTGAGACAGATATGTAAATATGGCGGTACGAAGTTCGCCGGGTCAACTACACACATCAAAAGTGTCTAGGGATCAACATATGTGTCTAGGGTTCAACATATATTTTTGCAATAACTTTTCTCCTGATTGATATTAATTAAAATTTTCTTTAAGGATTCATCAAATAAAGTGTTTTCGTTTGTCACAGTAACGATAAACCAAGTCACCTTTGCATTAATAAAGAAATTTGCCATTTTCCTAATAAAGGGATTTTTGACATTTGAACCACTAACATTAAAGTTCGAAAAAAAGACTGAAATAACAGTTTTCTTTAAAATTTTATTAGGTAACTTAAACAATTAATAATCCGTGTTTCTACCGCGAACACTAACAACACAAGAATCGGTTTGGCATACTCAAAATGAGTTCATCCAAATCACGCTGTGGAATGGCCGCCCATGTTCGTTGCAACAACAAAAAAAGGTCTTCTTGCGACTGGATACCCTCCATATTCGGCAGAGCTCTTCTCTGTAGCATATCCCATGCATGCTCAATCGGGTTCAAGTCTGGCGACTGAGCAGGCCAGGGCCAAAGCCACATCTCAATCTCAAGAAATCCGCATAAAAATGCTTGATCCCTAGACACTTTTGATGTGTGTAGTATACTTATAATAAAAATGTAACAGGTCCAATTCTGTATAATAAAGATATTTAGAAAATTTTTTTTGGAGGGCTCTCTATAATCGATACTGAATCCAAAACTGTAATTTTTTTCATTTTTGTCTGTCTGTCTGTCCGTCTGTCTGTCTGTCTGTCTGTCTCTTGGCCGCGCATCACGCCGAAACTACTGAACGGCTTCAAATGAAACTTGGCATGATTTGAGTTCATACTACGAGGTAGGACATAGGATACTTTTTATCGCGAAATTCAGCACCGTTTTCCTGGAAAGAGGGCATGAAAGTCAAAATATGTACTTAGTTGTAATTCAATAACATATAGTCCGATTTCATTCTTTCTTTTTTTGCTAGAAAGAAAAAAAATAAAAGATAACGGGAAAAGTGTTTTTTTGTCCGCGACTGTACACTGCCTGTGGGAAGCTGAGACAGATATGTAAATATGGCGGTACGAAGTTCGCCGGGTCAGCTAGTAACAAATAAACGTGACAATGGAAATTCGTTCCGAATTCGGAAAAAATTGAATGTTTAGATAATACTAAATAAATTAAATTAAAAATCTTTTTTCAAAACAAGCTTTTATTGGAATGCCCTCATAAAGCACTCGTCGATCCAAATCAAATGAGTCCAAACTTGATGGTGTTGCGACGTTTCTTTACAGAGTTCCTATGCCCACCTTTCAGCTCCAGCATCAGATCAGCTCCATATCATCATAATATTGCATTGTCACGCTGTATACAGTTGCGGAGAGATATCGCCTCTATGGCAGTCCTCTACCGCCTATACCATGGAGAGTGCTCTGAAGAGCTCTTCCAATTGATTCCACCTTCTCCCTTTCTCTACAGAACAACGCGTGCTGGCCTTGGAAGCCACTGCCTTAGAGTCGTTGAAATACGCTCTCGAACCAAACGGTTTGGTTCTTCCTTCCTGTGCCAAGCACTCAAAAACTGGAACTCACTACCAGCGCACGTGTTTCCCTCCCACTATGATCCCGGGTCCTTTAAGCGGGGCGTGAAAAAACATCTCACTAAGCCGCCATAGTGTGGGACGCCATACTGCATTGTCTGCTTTCGCAGTGAGTATGGTTGCCCCCACTGTTGGATTTTGCTTGAGCTTACCATCAGGCTGAGCAGAGTCACTTTGGCAGGTAATTTATAAAAAAAAAAAAAAAAAATACATATGCTTGGAAAATTTCAGCAAATTCAGATGAATATATCAGCTTCAAAATTGAGTTGCAAGATTTCACCCGAACATACAAGCATACATACATTGCAAGTTAATAAAAAGCATGTAAAATACTCGTCGAAGCTCACATTTAAGAGGACTATTTTTGCTTTCATTAATTAGGCGCTAGTTGTAATTGAAGTTAGATAAGACAAGTCTAGTCTATATTTTAGTAGTTTGTATTTACTGTATTTTCGTTATTTTTGTGACATTCTCATAATAAATGTAATACAAATCTCTTTTTCAGTTTCATTTCAGAAGGGTCTTTTGAGAAAATTTACCTACAGATTTAAATGATGTCTCAATTATTTAATTTAAACGAATAACTTAACTTTTTTTTTAAACTGATTATTACATTCGCTGTTAAATTAAGTTTTTTTAGTAGTAGTCCATAGAACATTATGTATTTCTTTCTGTATATTTTTTTTGCTGTCCGAATTGTTATTTGATAAATCGTCACGGCATACATATATCTTAATTAGTTTATTCTTAGAATTAAATTTTAAATTAGTTCAATTTTAAGTCGGTAGACTTATGTGTTCAGTAATTGTATTGTATTAAGGTAAAAGTAGCCACATATAATGATACATAATACCTCATATTACGAGTATATTCCATATTTTTTTGTAACATACTGTAAAACTTCCTTTTTTTACCAAATATTTGCTTTGGATTGGGGTTGCTATGGCTCTGTTCGTGTATAAACACGAACAAAATAATCCCTATTAGGATTAAAATCACGTTTGAATTCTAATGTCACATAACAGACGCATTGGCTTGCAAACAATTATAAATAAATTAATCGCTTTAATTTACGAACAACTACTCGTCAATATATATAAAAATATATGTATATATAATGCCACTTTTCGTTGTAATTTTATAACTCAAGAACGGGCTCACTTATCCAAACCAGATGTTTAGGCTTTGTTCGTACTATTTAGTAGATGGTTTATGTGAAGTTTGCACAAAATCGGTGGAGCGGTTCTTCATTTATCACATTTTTTATAATAACCGACATACACGCGGGCGGAGCCGCGGGCAACAGCTAGTAATCAATATAAATTTAAACAATATAACCGTTCTCTTCATAGACTAAACAGTAGATTTGCGTGACTGTTTCGTTAACAAATTAAAGTTCACTAGCAGGCCAGGGTGGTAGCGGCTGCGCTAAGAGCGCTTGCGCCCTGGGATTTTAAGAACTCCCACGAAGGGGGGGGGGGGCAACATCTCTCTCTGCAAGCAGTAGATGGCCCAGGATTTCCCTTTCTATGGTATACGTGGTTCCCCGACTACTAGTACCTTGAGACGGCATGCATAATCACCAGTAGGTGGCATCCAGTAGGTGGTGCGATTCCCGCGCAGTTAAAAAAGGGTCGCTATTTAAAGTATTTTCTAAACCAAAAAAATCGCTTTACAAGGAAAACGTGCTGTTTGTTTTCGCCTATCTGGGGGCACCGTCGTGCCCCCGCCAAGACGAGGCAAGCGAAGCGCAAGGGAACTACCTATCTTTTCTCGAAGTGTTTCGTCGTTTTTTGAACCCTCATAACTTTGGTTTCCGATATACCAGATCGTTCAAATTCTCAGAATATGATGTTACAAACTCTACATCTCAGTAAAAATGTATGGCTTGGCTGTTTCGTTACTTAAGAAACGAAATATTCCCATAACACACTTTACTTTAGAAACTACTAGATATTTACAAACACAAAAGGCGTTCGTTTCGCCTTCATGGCTGTAGCGAAACGACGAAGCCATACATTTTTACTGAGATGAGGAGTTTGTGAAGTTAGGGTTGGTAGAGTTAGGGCGTGTAGATTCAGAAGCTAGGCTCTACATGAGATCTGATATCTTTTTCACAGGATAAGCCATATGCAGTCGTCTTGGCAACATTTTACATGAAAATATTTTTGGTGGGATTAATATAGTTTCAACAAAGGTGGAGCTAGAGGTCTGGGGGCACAAATACATATTTACTGAGATGTAGAGTTTGTGAAGTTAGGGTTGGTAGAGTTAGGGCATGTAGATTCAGTAGCTTGGCTCTACATGAAATCTGATATCTTTTTCACAGAGTAAGCCATATGCAGTCGTCTTGGCAACATTTTTCATGCAAATGTTTTTGGTGGGATAGGTATGTCTATTTTTGGTAATAATAAATTCAAAAATAATTTAAAATAATGCTCAAAATGCAGTTTTAAAGTCTACTCATTCGAGATTTATATCATTTTTCATTCACTAAAATGCCAATGTAGTGCTTTATGCTTCAAACAATGTTTCAATTTAAAATCCAACTAGCTGAACCCCGCGGTGTTACCTGCGGTTATTGTCGTACCGCGGGTAACGCCGCGGCGCGAAGCTAGTTTAAAAAAGCGGTAAGTTACTACTTATATCATGAGCTACCTATCATTGAAAGTTCCGTCAAAATCGGTCCAGCCGTTCCAGAGATTAGCCGGAACAAACAGACAGAAAAAAAATGTAAAAAATGTTATTTTAATATATGTTATACACACATACATGCATATATATGTAAAAGCAATACATACATATGAATTAAGTAAAAAACGCTTATTTTAATATTACAAACAGAAACTCCAATTTTATTTGTTTGTATAGATTTTTTCATAGTCAATTAAATCCAATAAAGTTGAAACCTGATCAACACAATTTAGTTGGCCTTGTATTTCAACTTTAAATATTTCCAAAAAGGGAATTAGATTTTCTTTCAACGTAGTGGTTAAATAATTATATGAGTCCAGTTTAATCAACATTATTCTCCATATTACAAGCTTTTTATTAACTTGCAATGTATGTATGCTTGTATGTTCGGGTGGAATCTTGCAACTCAATTTTGAAGCAGATATCTTCAGCCGATATTGCTGAAATTTTGCAAGCATGTATACAGCATGACAATACAATATTATAATGACATGGAGCTGATCTGATGCTGGAGCTGGAAGGTGGCCATAGGAACTCTGTAAAGAAACGTCGCAACATCATCGAGTTTGGACTCGTTTGATTCGTCTCGAGGCATTCCTGTAAAAGCTTGTTTTTAAAAAGATTTTTAATTTAATTTATTTATTTATTTACTGCACAGTTGGGCCAGTGGTTTAAGCAGTAGCCACGCCGTTTTCTAAAACGCCAAGTGCTATGGGTTCAAATTTCATATGGGACAACATTTTGTGTGATCCACAAATTGTTGTTCTGGGTCAGGGTGTTCTTTGTGTCCATTTTATGTATGTTTGCAAAAATCCCCGCGCCACAAGATGTATATTCCTAAAGCAGGAGTTGTCTAAAAAAACGTTAAGAAAGGAAACTGAAAAAAACTAAAGTGAACACACCTTATACAGATGATATTTACTGTTATATATTCCATTTGAGATATTCCAAACTCAAAATCTTTTATTTGTGGTCATAGGTTAACAAATATGGATTTGAAATGCGTCCATGCAACGAATATTTGACCAAACTGTACTCAGTACAGTTTTGTCCGTGATAAATACTAAAAAAGAGTGTTATTTGAAATTAGGAATAAAAACAGGTTAACAAGTATGAGCCCTCCACGGAGCTCATTAATAGCCCTATCACAATAATAGTGATTCAGAATTAGCGCCCACGCGCTAAAAGCTTAAAATACAAAAGTATTCCTATTTTAATTTGTTAATAATATACCTATTTAGTCAACGTTCCTGATATGTTAGGTCTTATTTTAAAATACCGTACCTTAGATATAACTATATAAATATTTACAACATTTTTTATTTATATCACCTTCAATTGGAATGAGAATAATTGATTACTTGCTTTCGTGTTAGTCTAAACTATCAAGTTAAAATAACTATTATAGCAATTTATGAGAATATTCTCTTAAACGAGTATACTTTGTAGTCTGAATTTAGTTAAATTTAATTGTTGAACGAATTGTCTAAAATAAGAACTGTTTAAGGTCGTATTTTCAGCATTAATACAGTTTTAATTCAGTACAGTATGTAGTTCATAGACAAAATTTTGTTTACTGAGATTTAGCAATACGATATTGGGACCAATGTTTTGATTCTATCAATAATTTGTCATGCGTCGTTCTACTTTTAACTACATGTATACCAATAAATTCAATATATCATCGTAGTGGAGTTTTGGTAGGCAGCAAAAGATACTAATAAATAATATACATCTATTGTAATATGCTCTAAAATTACCTGCAATTTTCGAGCTGAAGAACGGAGAAACATCAGGAGACCATTATAATGCAAATATCAGCGATGCGAAATAGGAGCATGGAGATAAATGCTCTAACTTTGGTTACCGAAACTATCTTTGGGTGCAACATGAGGTTCAAACTTAAATACTGCACGAAAATAATTAACTCTGATTGATGGCACTAGTTTCATCACAAAACATTACATATACTCTTCTTTAGTTATATCATTTATCTAATCTTTTAAGCCCAGTAGTCGTTTTGAACCAAGCATTTATTTTAAAAGTTCTAGCACGTTCCACTTCAGCCGTAAATTCCTCAACAGTACAATTCCGTTTAACCACAATTTAAGAATAAAAGCTTATAGTTCTTTTACAAATAAATCATTTTGTGTGGCACTTTTAGTACAACACAAGGCAGTAGGACATAAGTTGTTAGCGTAAATGCGACAGCTGCGTTTGATTTGCCAGCCGCCTGGACGCGGTCAGCTCTTGATCCTTCTGTCAGCTCTCTTGACCTCGAATAGGTCTTGATCTTCTCCCCCTGCACACTCTCTTCATTACTTCGCCAATAAACGGTCGCTATCGTTGCGAGACACTGTAACAATGTTATAGATTTTATTCTTTATGAAAATCCGAAACTTAACCCTTTTTGACCCACGTTTGAATACATGAATGATGAGATACATCTAAAGTGTCTGTTAGGACCGTAAGGGATTGATTTTAATATAATGTAGGTAAATCGTTGTTGTGTTTACATCAAATATTTTCTGCCGAAATGTCTATTCATTTCTTTATGTTGTGATATTCTCTTTTAAGCGGTTGTGTGAGTGGCATCGGTGAGTTTACTCACACTTGATTAGGGAAGCACTTCATTAGCTTCTATGAGCCTGGATATTGAAGGTGCTTCACTTCTTGTATGGCTATAAAAAAAATCACGTAAAATATATTGCTTATTATAACGATTGTGTAAATAATTTATCGCGTCATCAATAACGTATTGTATTGATTTTTATGAATAATTTTGAAAATAATTTTCTTTACCTGAACACCTTTAAAGTGTTTTCTATCATTATTTTATTTACAGTATTGACTCATAAGATTTATAACTGAATATGTTTCAATTAGTCTATAAGAATCGAACATAATACACTGCTTTTAAGGCAAGTCATGCTTGACTAGCCGTAAAGCCGATGGGATTTCAGTTTTAAGATATTAACTTTCATATCCACTTAATTTTCTTAAAGAAGTTCGGTGTTTTCAAAACTTCTTTGTATAACGAGATAGATTTACTTAATTACGCTAGTAGCTTTAACTAATCATTGTTTGCTGCAGGTATTTTACAAATTTATTTACTTTAATTCTAGCACAATTTGACTATGTGTAGCACATTTTAATATTGTGATGATCCTAACCAAATAAGAATATCACGACACGTAAACATTTACTAATAATAAACAATAGTGAAATCATAGTTGATAAGATTATTAAGCATCCAGAAATGTCTTTATTTTAAGGGAATACCAAATTATTTTGCAAGTATTTTCCAAATATATTCAATACCTGAGTGTTTCAAAAGAAAATAAGTTAAAAGAGTGTATTTGTCTAATTAATATTGAACTCACTACATTCAATACAAATAGTGTTACTACGTAACATACGTATTTTTTTTGAAACTGAAAACGCAGTTTTCTTGTATTTACTTTTTTGTAATTATGTTTAAGAAACATAACAAAAACAAAAAAGTTTACATTTTTAAGGTTCCGTACCCAAAGGGGAAAACGGAACCTATTATTTAACATCAGCCACTATGCACACTTTAGCCTGTCACTTGTCAGCACCTTATGTCTTTGACTTATGCTAATAGGACTAACCGAGCCAGTGCTTGCTTAGATTTGTTGGCAGATTAAAAATAAATAAATATTTCGGACATAAATAACTAAATATTTCGGACATCTGACACACAACGCCATCTAGTCTCAAGCATAGGTAAGCTAAGCAAAGCTTGTGATATGGGTACTAGACAACTGATATAAATACATAGAAACTTTTTTTTATGATATATACGTATTATACGTAGAAAACACCCAAACTCCGAAACAAATATTTGTAGATCATACAAACATTTGGTCTGACCCGGGAATCGAACCCGAGACCCCAAGGACAGCAGTTGCATACGATACCGCTGCACCACCGAGGCTGAGGTCATAAAAAAAAGAAACAATACAAAACAGAGTAAAAAGAAAATGTTCAATGTAAGTTTGTAAAAAATAAACTACAAAAATATCACTTTTATTTAGCACGCGGATCACTGAATTCAAAAGTGGTGTTTTCTCTCCAAAATCTATAAAAGTATTATTCAACCACACACTGTGGAATAAATCAGAAAAAAATACCATCATAAATACTAATTTAAAAGAAAACTTCTTTGAGTGATTTGTATTTAAATAAGATAGGTACTAGAGCCACGCTGATTTCAGCACGGTTGGGCCGGCTCGACCGGGGCGGTACTACCCTCGCACAGAAAATCAACGTAAAATGACAGCGATCGTGCTGTCGTGTTTCGTTGGTGAGTGCGAGACCGGAGGTCCAAATAGTCTAGTCAACAAGTTCCATACTTGTTGACTAGACTAAAAGATGCAGAAGCATCACTAGGCCGCCATGGTGTGGGTCGCCATACTGCATTGTCTGCATTCGCAATGAGTATGGTGACCACCACTCTTGGATTCTGCTTATGCTTTCCATCAGGCAGAGTAGAGTCATTATGGCAGGCCATACATAAAAAAAAAAAAAAACAAAAAAAAAAATCGTTAAGAAATATTGATTTAAATACACCTGTACAAAATAACACCTAATGGGTAGAATTAACTCACAACAATTTTATTTTGTACATTTCCTACAGATATTTTTTCACCCGCTGTTTCTATGCAAAGAGGGAAATATTATTATACGATATTACTTACTATTCTAAGTTTTTAGTCATGAAAAAAAATACAAAATAATAAAAGACAGATACATATATTTGAATTATTGATTACATATCATGCACTTTAGGTACATAGGCGGACTTAATGCCTTAGGCATTCTCTACGAGTCAACCTTTTGGTTGCAGAGCAAATAGGAAGTATTTAGGTTACTTGTAAATTAACAAATACACATACATATATGAACTTATCATACACTACACATAATACATAGATGCATATGCATACACATACTAAAATATATATACATACATACATACACAAATAAATACCATAACTGGAATGAGATGTCACTTATGTATTGGTTGATTCTGCGAGCTGTTTTAATAAAGATACATATACCTAAAGATCAGTGTCAACAGCTACTGATACTGAACTGAATCATATTATTTATTTGCTTATATTTACATCAAACAATATACTTCAAATTACGTAAAGGAATTCAGTAGATAATAATTATATTATATAATTAATAGTACTATATACTACTACCAGCGTAAAGTACGTAACGTCCTTTAAGAGTAAATGATTCTCAAATGAAAGACAAACTTCCTAAAATACTGATTTCGCTGATGATGGTAAGTGTTGTTTAAAACCGAAATAACTGTTGTTTATACTGTTAACGACATTTAACGACAATAGTTTAGAAAGAGTAATATTGTACCGCAGCCAACCACAGGTAGAATATATTATGCGTGTGGTCTACTAACTTTAACGTGTGAAGAAATATACGGCTCTTATCGACAAGTGTTCAAAATGAACAATCAGTTAAGCAGATAAATAAATAGAAATGACAATAAGAATCTAATAGCTGGTTTTCATGATTAGAGTGTTAGAATATCAACTGAAATTTTTCAGTGAGGGTATGGGACAGTTATGTAGCTTGGACATGAAATGTGTGACACGATTTGGTATGTCACAACACAAAAAAAAAAAACAATCGAATTGCGAACCTCTTCCTTTTTACAAGCTTTTAATAACTTGCAATGTATGTATGCTCGGGTGGAATCTTGCAACTCAACTTTGATGTAGATACCATATATCGATTTTGCTGAAATTTTGAAAGCATATGTATACAGCGTGCTAATACATTATTATAATGACATGGAGTTGATCTGATGCTGAAGCTAGAAGGTGGCATTAGGAACTCTGTAAAGAAATGTCGCAACACCATCGAGTTTGGATTCGTTTTATTCTTTTTAGGGCATTGCAATAAAAGCTTGTCTTAAAAAAGCGTTTTAATTTATTTGAAGTCGGTTAGTAAAATTAATAGTAGGTACTAGTTGGTCTTACTTCCAGCAACAAGTGTCGTGGTACAGAGAATAACGTCTGTCACTTCCCACTGAAATGAAGATCACTTTCTAGATTATGTAGAAATCTCAAGCTGTTAGCTTCAAGATAACCTATTTTATATCCTACTTTCGAAGCGAAATTCTTATATAAAAGGCTGCTAAGGGTATTTAAAGTTTCATCGTAGAAGATCGCGGAGCTACATCAGAGCAAGCAGTTGAAGCTGAATTCGATTAGATAAAAGTTTTGGTAGTTTTTTTATATGCAAATTTATAATACTTTTGATGTTAGTCGTATTACAAGTTATTACTAAACAAAAATCTGTGTTGTAACTATTACTTTGAATGACCTTCTTATTTGCACTGAAAACTTTGAATAAAGTGTAAATTATAGGACTTAAAAATTCACTACTTCAATTCCATAATATGTAGATAATATACTAAAATTCACCAAGCAAGTACATACGATGTAAGTTACGGCAACTTAGTGAATCAGCGGGAAAACGTCTTCTTTTCCAAAAGTCTGAAGACTGTACCGGAAACAAAAGAAGTGGCAGCGAGTCTGCCCTTTAGGTAAGAAATTTGCGCAACTTACGTAGTATTTTTCGCAAATAATGCTTGAATTCTTGTTCGGGTTTTCGGATCTGACAACGTACCATAGCATATGTACATTACCGACATACCTACTTCGCCTATGCTTCCTATCAGCTACTCTAATTATTATTTCGCTAAGTGCTCCGATTTCAAAAGAGACATCAGTAATAAAAGTTAAGTAGTATGCTGATAACTGAATCACTCGTTTAAATATACTGGTTCAGAAGCTACTGTTTACAAACTAAACACACTTTTGGAAAGATAAAATTACAAATGTTACTTAACTGATACACGCTACACAAATGATCTAATTTCATATGGGAAATTTATACTTATAATAAAAATGTAACAGGTCCAATTCTGTACATTAAAGATATTTAGAAATTTTTTTTTGGAGGGCGCTCTATTATCGATACTGAAGCCAAAACTGTATTTTTTTTCATTTTTGTCTGTCTGCCTGTCACGAGGTAGGACATGGGATACTTTTTATCCCGAAATTCTTTGTTCTTTCTTTCTTTCTTTCTTTGTTCTTTGTTTATAAAGACAACTCCCGCACTAGGAATAAATCCTGTGTCGCGGGGGACTTTACAAACATCCATGAAACGGACACAAATAACACCCAGACTCAGAACAACAATTTGTGGATCACACAAAGTGTTGTCCTACGTGGGATTTGAACCCACTACACTTGGCGAAGTAGGAAACGGCGTGGTGACCGTTAAACCACTAGGCCAAACGTGCAGAATTCAGCACGGTTTCCTGGAGAGAGGGAATGAAAGTCAAAATATGTACTTAGTTGTGATTCAATAACGCATAGTCCGATTTCATTCATTCTTTTTTTGCTAGAAAGAAAAAAATTAAAAGATAATGGGAAAAGTATTTTTTTTTGACTGCGACTGTACACTGCCTGTGGGAAGCTGAGACAGATATGTAAATATGGCGGTACGAAGTTCGCCGGGTCAGCTAGTGAAGAAAAATAAATGATAAGGTTAGGTTAGCACAGTCAACTTGTATGGCATAGGGTACAGATGACTAGCGACTAAGTGACGACTTAAGAGAAGGATACTTTTTTACATCTGTTATATTTGTTACTATAAAGCCTCGAAGAACATACAAAGTAAATATTGAAATAATCATATCACAAGAACAATGTTATTGAATAATGTAGGTTAAGTTAGAACAGACAATTAACGCCAGACCATTGACGGTTGGTAAATGTTAACTCTGGTGGTAAAAAGTTGACTTTTACCATTAAGGGTTGACAAATCTTAGATTTTCCTGGAAAAACTTAGGATTTACCGCAATTCAGGGTTTTACAGTAACATAAACACACTTAATTATTTAGTAAATAAGGCATGTATTATTATTTTGACGTACCTTAAGTTTCAAGTCTCCTTTCCTAAAATGTTTTGGTTTAACTTTGAAGTCCAACGCCAGACTAGTGGTTTGTAGACCATCTTCATGCTCTTCATAAGTTTGAGGGAGCAAGGTAGGTGTGGGTGCTGGCTCTCCATTGATGTACCAGGCTAAACGTGTTGCTGGCCTGGATCGACCTGATGTACAGTTCACCTGAACTCGGTCTCCGATTTGGTATCTTAAACGAGATCCCGTGATAGTGGGACCGTGATCCGGTAATGCTGTATAAAAAGAGTAATATTAGATTTAAAAACTAATAAGGACTATTCATTGGTAAATTTTCAAACAGGTATGGAAATTATATTATAAGAACAACTAGAGATCCTGTTTCTGGTTCTTACTTCCTGACTTTTTATTGAGTCATATTTGGAACACATCTATATATATTATCTATATATATAAAAGAGTAAGGTGACTGACTGACTGACAGACTGACATACCCAGAGATCAACGCACAGCCCAAACTGCTGAAGCTACAATCCTGAAATTTTGCACGTAGGTTCTTTATATGACGTAAGTGAGCACTAAGAAAGGATTTTTTGAAATTCCACCCCTAAGGGGGTGAAATAGGGGTTGAAAGTTTGTATGGAAGTTCGTCATTTTTTTTTTGAAACATGAAACTTTACTTTTGGGCTACTGATTAAAAAAGAGTAGATACGTATTTCAGCGTTTCTGGATATTCTACCCCTAAGGGGTTAAATAGGGGTTGTTATTTCGTATATAGGTCAGTCTGGAAGTCCGTCATTTTTGAAGTTAGAAACATGAAACTTTATTTTTAGGCAGCTGATTAAAAATGAATTGATACGTGTTTCAGCGTTTCTGAATATTGTACCCCTAAGGGGGTGAAATAGGGGTTGAAAGTTTGTATGGAAGTTCGTCATTTTTTAAGTAATAAACATGAAACTTTATTTTTGGGGTACTGATTTAAAATGAATAGATACGTATTTAAACGTTTCTTAATATTCTACCCCTAAGGGGGTGAAATTGGGGTTGAAAGTTTGTAAGGAAGTCCGTCATTTTCTAAGTGAGAAACATGAAAATTGATGTTTTGGCTAATTAAAAATGAGTAGATACATATTTATGCGTTTCTGCATATTCCACCCCTGAGGGGGTGAAATAGGGGTTGAAATTTCGTATATAGGTTATTCTGGAAGTCCTTCATTCTTGAAGTTAGAAACATGCAACTTTATTTATGGCTACTGATTAAAAATGAGTAGATACGTATTGAAGCGTTTCTGGATATTCTACCCCTAAGGGGTGAAATAGGGGTTGTTATTTCGTATATAGGTCAGTCTGGAAGTCCGTCATTTTTGAAGTTAGAAACATGAAACTTTATTTTTTGGCTGCTGATTAAAAATGAATTGATACGTGTTTCAGCGTTTCTGAATATTCTACCCCTAAGGGGGTGAAATAGGGGTTGAAAGTTTGTATGGAAGTTCGTCATTTTTTAAGTAATAAACATGAAACTTTATTTTTGGGGTACTGATTTAAAATGAATAGATACGTATTTAAAAGTTTCTTAATATTCTACCCCTAAGGGGGTGAAATAGGGGTTGAAATTTCGTATATAGGTTATTCTGGAAGTCCTTCATTCTTGAAGTTACAGACATGCAACTTTATTTATGGCTACTGATTAAAAATGAGTAGATACGTATTGAAGCGTTTCTGGATATTCTACCCCTAAGGGGTTAAATAGGGGTTGTTATTTCGTATATAGGTCAGTCTGGAAGTCAGTCATTTTTGAAGTAAGACACATGAAACTTTATTTTTTGGCTGTTGATTAAAAATGAATTGATACGTGTTTCAACGTTTCTGAATATTCTACCCCTAAGGGGGTGAAATAGGGGTTGAAAGTTTGTAAGGAAGTCCGTCATTTTCTAAGTGAGAAACATGAAAATTGATGTTTTGGCTAATTAAAAATGAGTAGATACATATTTATGCGTTTCTGCATATTCCACCCCTGAGGGGGTGATATAGGGGTTGAAATTTCGTATATAGGTTATTCTGGAAGTCCTTCATTCTTGAAGTTAGAAACATGCAACTTTATTTATGGCTACTGATTAAAAAAGAGTAGATACGTGTTTAAGCCTTTCTGGATAATCTACCCCTAAGAGGTTAAATAGGGGTTGTTATTTCGTATATAGGTCAGTCTGGAAGTCCGTCATTTTTGAAGTTGGAAACATGAAATTTTTTTTTTGGGGTACTGATTTAAAATGAATAGATACGTATTTAAACGTTTTTTAATATTCTACCCCCAAGGGGGTGACATAGAGATTTAATTTTTTTATGTAAGTTCGTCATTTTTTAAGTTAGAATGATGAAACTTTATTTTTAGGCTACTGATGAAAAAAGAGTAGATACCTATTTAAGCGTTTCTGGTTATTCTACCCTTAAGGGGGTGAAATAGGGGTTGAAAGTTTGTATGGAAGTCCGTAATTTTTTAAATAAGAAATAAGAAACTTTATTTTTGGGCTACTAAATAAAAATGATTAGATGCGTATTTAGGAGTTTTTGGATATTATGCCCCTAAAGGTGTGAAATAGGGGTTGAAAGTTTGTAAGGAAGTCCGTAATTTTTTTTTGTGAGAAACATGAAAATTTAGTTTTGGGCTACTGATTAAAAAAGAGTAGATACGTGTTTAAGCGTTTCTGGATATTCTACCCCTAAGAGGTTAAATAGGGGTTGTTAATTCGTATATAGGTCAGTCTGGAAGTCCGTCATTTTTGAAGTTGGAAACATGAAACTTTAATTTTTGGCTGCTGATTAAAAATGAATTGTTACGTGTTTAAGAAACATGAAAATTGATGTTTTGGCTGATTAAAAATGAGTAGATACATATTTATGCGTTTCTGCATATTCCACCCCTGAGGGGGTGAAATAGGGGCTGAAATTTCGTATATAGATTATTCTGGAAGTCCTTCATTCTTGAAGTTAGAAACATGCAACTTTATTTATGGCTACTGATTAAAAATGAGTAGATACGTATTTACGAACATGTTCTACCGGAACCGGTTGTGGTTCACGGTGCCGTTCTCGAAGTTGTTCAAAAATATGTGTGGTACCTCGGGCAGACTTTGCAGTTAAGTAGAAACAACTTCGAGGACGAGGTGAACAGGAGAATTCAACTGGGTTGGGCAGCGTTTGGGAAACTTTGTCGGATCTTTTCATCGTCAATCCCACAGTGCCTAAATATGAAAGTCTTCAATCAATACGTCCTACCTGTCATGACATACTGTGCCGAAACGTGGACACTTACGACACGGCTGGTCCACAAGTTCAAAGTCACTCAGCGTGCTATGGAGAGGGCTATAATAATAATAATGTTTTATTTTTCTCATCACAAAATCTCAACGTTTATCTAAGGGATCGCATCAAGAATGAGGTGATCCGGTAGAGAACCAAGGTCATTGACATAGCCCACAGGATAAGCAAACTGAAGGGACAGTGGGCTGGCCAAATAACCGTAGAACTGATAACCGTTGGGGTAAACGGGTTCGTGAGTGGTGACCGCGTCTCTGCAAACGTAGCGTAGAACGTCCACAGGCCAGGTAGAATAATGATCGGACGGCTGGCAGAAGCTGGATGAGAGAAGCTGAGGATCGAACCAAGTGGCGTGCAATTGGAGATGCCTATGTCCAGCTGTGCACTGCGTTGATGATAATGAGATACGTATTTAAGCGTTTCTGGATATTCTATCCCTAGGCTAGACTGGAATTCCGTCATTTTTTCATTTAGTAGCCTGAAACTTTAGTCTTCAGGCTTTTGATTACAAATAAATGAATACTTATATCAGCATTTATGGGAATTCAATTCCTAAAGGGGTTAAAATAAGGGTCGAAAATGTGTATGAAAGTCAATTTTAATGGACTATTGATTATAAATAAAAAAGTTTAAAAACATGAACACAGTATTCATAGATACTTACACAGTTTTAATAAATACATATAATCAACTTCCACGCGAGCAAAGCCGCGGGCAACAGCTAGTCTATATATATAAAATCAAATACCACTCACTTATTAATCACGAAATCTCAGAAACTATAACACCTACAAATTTGAAATTTAGCAGGTAGGTTCCTTATAGAGTGTAGACATCCGCTAAGAACGGATTTTACGAAACTCCACCCCTAAGGGGGTAAAACGGGGGTTGGAAGTTTATATGAAAGTCCTATGTTTTTGAAGTAAGGGACTTGATTAAAATGTTTGCTCTATAGATGGTGTGAAGGTGTACTAATAATGTGTCTTTAGAAATCTACCCCCTTTTGGGGTTAAAACGGGGGATGGTAGCTTAGACGCAAACCAGGTTGCGTCGGTCAGCTAGTGTTTTAATATTTATGTGTTAAAATAGATACCAAAGATATCATGTTCCCTAAAGGCCAAGTAATAAGCCCATAGTAGACTAAACCGCGGAAATATAATGAAAATGTAGACATGTCTAGTTAGATAATGCAAGATAATACAAAACAATAATAAATAGCAGAAGCAAGTGAGAAAAGATTCTATCATCTGCACGTTTGGCCTAGTGGTTTAACGATCACCACGCCGTTTTCTACTTCGTCAAATGTCGTGGGTTCAAATCCCACGTAGGACAACACTTTGTGTGATCCACAAATTGTTGTTCTGAGTCTGGGTGTTCTTTGTGTCCGTTTCATGTATGTTTTTAAAGTCCCCCGCGACACAGGATTTATTCCCAGTGCGGGAGTTGTCTTAAAAATTCCTTCGTGTAATCGAGAGATTATTATGGAACAGACTACTGTTTTTATATTTTGCATCAATTCCATTTAATGAGGTAAACAATGGATTGATCACTTACTGACAACTAGAGCAAGCTCATTGACAGTTACATCCTACTACAAGACAGCGATGGTTTTCATAAAGCTCATTAAGCATCGATAATAATCAATCTGATAGCCAAATTAATTTAATAGTAATCGAGTAATTTATACATTACATTAATAAGCAGCCCATTAAATAATAATCTGAAGACAATGTCACTCATACCAACAAAGCCGACGTCTGATGTGAATCTGGGTTAATTAACATATAAGCGTTTAGAGCAAATACAGTAATAAAATACCTTACTTATAAAATAAACTGAAATATTGTTTAAACAAAAAGAAAACGCGAGGAATGTATTAATGGTTTACCGAAATAATATCAATGGACAACTACAATACGCACAATAAATAAGATTAACACGATAAAAGTACTATTAAAGCTACAATTAAAGTAAACCGAGGAAATAGCAGATCGTAGATAAATAGTGTAGTATATGTGATTACTTAATTGTGTTGCAATTCTACCAAGTACCAAAGCAATAAACTA
Organism: Diaphora mendica; assembly: GCA_949125395.1. NCBI lineage: Eukaryota > Metazoa > Arthropoda > Insecta > Lepidoptera > Erebidae > Diaphora > Diaphora mendica. The sequence goes on from OX421319.1 coordinate 8,060,385, forward strand.
ATGCTTCTTCCATCTCCCAATTGAAATTCACATTTAGAGTACAACCGTCGTGGGGTGTTTCCACGTATCTCGCTACAATTCAGTTTACTAGATAATATTGCTTTGTGTGTATACTAATCGGGAAATAGATATAATTCATATGGACGTGAATAGTTTTTACTGCCTCGTTGCCGCGGTGGTAGCGTATGCGACTGATGTGCTTGAGGTCTCGGGTTCGATTCCCGGGTCGGACCAAATCTTTGTATGACCTGCAAATATTTGTTTCGGAGTTTGGGTGTATTCTAAGTATAATATGTAACTATTTACAAAAAAAAAAAGTATATTTGTATTTATATCAGTTGTCTAGTACCCATAACACAAGCTCTGCTTAGCTTGGGACTAGATGGCGTTGTGTGTTAGATGTCCGAAATATTTATTTATTTATTGTTATTATTGTTATTTATTAATAGTTATTACTGAAAGTGTGTTGTGTGTATTTGTGGATAGAAAATGTGTCGATGATGATGTATGTAAAAGTTACTTTTATTTCTACTAGCCACGCTGATTTCAGAACGAACGGGTCGGCTTGACCGGGACGGACCCTTAACAGAAGATCAACCTAAAATGACAGCATTAGTGCCGTCGTGTTTCGTTGGTGAGTGCGATACCGGAGGCCCAAAGATGCAGAAGATCCAGGGTCACTATCTTGCATTGTTGCATTGAGTATGGTGACCACCATTCTTGGATTCTGCTTATGCTTTCTATCAAGCAAAATAGAGTAACTTTGGCAGGCCCATACATAAAAGTAGTAAACACATGATTTTATTAAAACTTAATGTGGACATGTAAAAGTAAAGGCAACTTAAAGGTATATTTTACCTTTTTTTTTTGTATTGATGTTTCATTGTTGTAAAGTTATTAGTTACTTTTCAACACACTTGCTCATAAAGTGGCTCTAATTTCACCGCAATTAGGCACATAATGACACCTATAATAATTAATCAAACTGTGGCTTTTTCATTGCTATTATTCACAAGTGAGTTATAAGAGTTCTTATTATATTTTATATTATATTTATTATTATATTATTATATTGGTTAAGTTGCTTTGTTCTTAAAAAAGTTTCGATACAAAAAAGATCGTGTTCAATAGTACAAATAAAGTTTTATCTACTAAATAAAATTATTTTTTATTTTAGTACTATTTTCTTCACAAGTGTGTTGAAAAACGTCGTATGATACACCTGTGTATTGATGATTACCGTCCTCGGCTGTCTTAAGACCCTCACCCAGTCGGGTCTCAATGGCGCCTCAGCGATAATCACCATCGTTACACACTTGTAATATTTTACATACTTATTTTATAATTTATAAAAAAAATATATGTAGTGACGGAATGAGTACTTACGAGGGATGGGGACTTATAATAAGGAATTTAAATATAGTATAATATAGCTTTCTTACCAACTATGACCATATCAGAATGGTCTGAGACTGTTGGAAACAGCGGTCGCTCCCCAGACACTTCACAGCGATACCTGCCACCCGTCTCCAAGATAGCTGGGTACAGCGTCACATTAGCGGCGTTTGGACTTGATTTCTGTTATAAAAAGGGTTTTGTTACTAAATTTTCTTCTTTAAATTTCTTTTACATAGTTTTTAGTGTGTTATATTATATTTATAAACATAAAAGAATAAATTGCGGCTTCTTTATTGTTACAGTTTAAGAATATTTATATTAATAAATTAAATTGAAATGTCTGTTTGTCATTTTAAATTAACATGTTTTCACTAAATGTAAATGAAAGCATACACATACGATACTTACACAAAAAAAACAAGATTTAAAATGTATGTCTGTTTGTTTGTTCCGGCTAATCTCAGGAACGGCTAGACTGATTTTGACGTGATTTTCATTGGCAGATAGCTGATGTTATAAGGAATAATTTAGGCTGTGCTTATTTTGGAAAATCTGATTGAAAAGCAACATAAACCATGAGTAGTAAACAACTTAATCACGACCACTTGTTTTTGTTACTAAATTTAATCCAAAGTTTATTGTTAAAAGAGTTCATGTTTGTGCAACTGGCAGCCAAATTTTAGTTTTTTTTCTAAAAAGACAACTCCCGCACTAGGAACAAATCCTGAATCGCAGGGGACTTTACAAACATACATGAAACGGACACAAAGAACACCCAGACTCAGAACAACAATTTGTGGATCACACAAAGTGTTATCCTACGTGGGATTTGAACCCACGACACTTGGCGAAGTAGGAAACGGCGTGGTGACCGTTAAACCACTAGGCCAAGTTGATAATAATTATTGTCGATAGGTAATTAATGCTATGAGAACTATATTACACTTATATAGGTATTATGTCTAAGTAAGAGTAAGTGATGTTTCTCATTCAAATTTTTAAACTAGTCCCACTAAGTATTGTGTGATATTTGAATATTTTATAAGTCCAGCGACGTTTGTAACAACGGTACTGGAGTTAACGATATTCAGCCAACATTTTCACTAAGTAAAATAATTTAAATAAAGAATGATAACACATACAATTAATTATGCGGAGTAGTATTTATTAGTGATGGTAGCATTCATCAATGATAATATGTTTTGTCTCCTTTCCTCCTTGGTGTTTTTAACGAAAATTGTAATAATAATATAATAATTATAATATAATCTGTCATTGACCTGTCCGGTCTGTGATCTGCAATGTAATAGTTACACAAGTCATAACTGGAAGATGTAGTCATTTATACAAGAAGTCCTAATAGTCTTCTAGTTTATTTATTTATTTAAGCACTATGGATGACTTACAGCTACATAAAACAGTATAATAATATTGTAGTAAGCTGACAGCCAATTACAAGTCTCCGCTTTTATGATCGATCTATAGTCTATATTTCATAATATATATAGAATTAATAGATAGTCTTTGATTTCAATTTTTTGATGTTCGATCATATGGTATAAACACATCTAATATGTAAATGTCACTGTAAGATTGTAAAAACCGTTAGATTATAATCTCCCTAGAGAGATTGTAATAACTTGTAAAATTTGTTCCGGGGATCCCGGACCATCAACTGTCCCTGATTGGTTGGTTATACAGTAGGCCGTTCAATGGCCATAGAGTTAGGTTAGGTTAGAACTTCTGTGATTAACCACAATTTAATTTTACGAACACAACAATTTAATATAACTAATTCTAAAGCTGTGAGGTATTTTCAACATGAAATCAATTTACAATCACAAAAATACTTTACATTCGGCAACAAAGACGAATTAACAAACAAATATAGCGGCGCGGGACATATTATGCTGTTCAACAAATCAGCGCGCGACTTGCGATTCGTCGATACCATTTTATAATCTTTCGACTATTTGCAATCTCGCGAGATAGATTACAATCTAACAGTTTTGACAATATGACGGTAACGTATATACCTTGCAAAGCTTTTGCCACGTCAAACGTAATTGTAGGTATCATAAGTAATTAATTAGTTACGTCACAATGTACCTATGTAGTACTAATGCATAATGGTACGATTAATTAACACAACACATGCGAGTAACCAAGTTTTTAATGGATTAGAAATAATGAGAATTAGTAAAATATAGGTTTCATAAAAGGATTTTAATAAAATGTAATTTTAGTTCAGTAAAATATAATTTAGTTAAGGGTTTATAATAATAACCCTTAATGAACGTAATAAGTTCAAAAGGTCACTTTGCACGAAAATAGCCTGTAAATATATATCATTGATCTTCTAAAATCTGTTCTAATATTTTAGGACTTGACATTAATTATTTCAAATTGCGACGAAGTGATCCCAAATAAATGTAACGACTAAGTCTAAGTAAGATTTTTAAGTACTATCAAAATTAGGTATAAATGCTTTGAATAATTATGTATTTAGATAAATGAAACATACCTACATTGTAAATAATATTTATACTTGTGTAATTTATACTCTCGATTGTCAGCACTTGATGGAACTTGTTGTAATACATTCTAGAATTAAAATCACTTGTACTTATTCCTTTGATGATGCCCTAAGGCGAAACCGGTCAGGTGTAAACAAAAATAATATAGTGGAATAAGTACAAGTGAATTGTTATAAATACTTATGATCTTCTTATTAGTGTTGTGATTATGTTTCTACTTCTTACCTCTCCTAATTTATTTGGAATAGTAGCCAATGGTAGTGTGATATCATCATAAGTTAAACCCGGTTCAGTTTGAACGAAAGCAATTAAAATCAGCTATTAGAAAGTATTAATAAAGTGGCAACACGGCTGGCAGGAGCTGAATGCGAGAAGCCGAGGAGATGTCCAGCTGTGGACTGCGATATGCTGATGATGATGATTAGAAAGTATAACTGTCTGAGTAGACGGCACGGTTGGCCTAGTGCGAAAACACTTAATGTGATTCACAAATTGTTGTTTTACTTTTTAATAGCGTAATTATCACATTTCGTTAGATACGAGTGTATTTAATAGTGGTCTACGGACTACGGACTACTACTACTACTAGAAACAATCATGTAGGGGGCAAGGAGGAAAAAAAACTCTGTAAAAAATATCAGTGAATATAAGACGATAGGTTTTTCTCCCTAGTTCTGTGCAGAGTCAATTTGAATAGGCCAACTCTGTCTATTCAAACTTAGTACATAAGTTGTACGGACTACCCTGATTAAAGTTGATGGTTTTGTACCCGTGCACACATAATAGTTTTCATAGAATTGTCTTACATTTCTAACTGTTCTATTTTGGCGAACATAATGAATTAAATTCGAATCGAATACGAAAATAAACTATTATGAGAATTCATTTCAGATCTACTTGTACACGACTGCTCAGAAAGCGTTCTCGTGTATTTTAATATTTCTATGTATTTATGTTTAATTCATATTTTATATGAAATGGATGATATAGGACTTCAAACGATGGATTTAGAGGCGGAAGTGCTCGCCGAAGTTTATCGACGGGTGGCTGGATGTCAGGCGGAAAGTGGCTTTCGCCCTCCGCCCGAAGTGGTACGCGAATGGCGTGAAGCCGCTCGTCGAGCCACTATGGACAGATGGTCGTTCCGGCTGGAGACTCCACGCGCTGGCTTTGCCGCCGTGGAGGCTCTCCAGCCGGTCATCCCCGAGTGGGCAGGGCGGCAGGACGGGACCCTTTTACTTCCAACTGACTCAGGTCCTTTCCGGGCACGGTTGCTTCGGGAAGTACCTGCACTCGGTCGCTAGGAGGGAATTGAGTCCCGCCTGCCACCACTGCGACTGCAGTGAGGACTTGGCCCAGCATATCTGCCCTGCTGGCGATCTGCCCCGCATGGGCGTCGCAGCGTCGGGCCCTCACTGCAGTCATCGGAGGAGATCTCTCGCTAACGGCCGTCATACGCTCCATGGCCGGTAGCGATAGCAGTTTTACCGCGGTCGCAACCTTCTGCGAAGATGCCATCTCGCAGAAGGAGGCCGCGGAGAAGGCCCGGGAGGATGATATCCACTCGGACCCAATCCGCCGCCAGCGAACCGGGCGGCGGAGGCGCGCCTATCAGCGCCTCATGCAGCCCTGAGTGTGGCCGCGGATGGTCGGGACGGGCTTTACCTTCCATCCGCTCTAGTGGCCGCTCGCGAGGAGGCGACGTTACGCGTGTGCCGTACGTCGCCTAAATTGAGATTTTAACAGCAGACGGTGCCCGCTTTTGTGCGGGCAAGCGCTGGGAGGGGTGGCCGGACGTGTTAATAACTGCAGTTCCCGGATTCCTCCCTTCACAGGCGCAGAGTGGCACAGCGTGTGGTTTTAGTCGGTTCGAGTCCGACACACCGCCCCGCCGCAAGCCCCGGTGGGGTGACGGTCCGAGGGGATTAAGGACTTCAAACGATACCCTCATTTTTCAGTTTTAATTTCTATAGTATCCCGAGTACTGTCACCACGATATAAGTACTGATTAAAAAAAAGCTATGGCTATTTATAGCCCTAGCGCGAAGATAGTTTTTTCACAGGCAGTTCTGTTTTTTATTAACTTCATCCAGTAACTTATTACTTTTCTTATGGTAACACATAGATTTAATTACGATGATGAAATTTAGATAGAATGGCATCTAAACAGTGCCTTTTCAATTTTATTCAACTTATACTTATGATATGAGAGTTTTATACATGATTATCATGTTTCATGTTATGTCATGAGTTTCATGGCTATGAAATATAAGGCAAAAGTGAACCTATTTTGTTTACTCTCTTACAAAACAACGGAAACTTTGTAAAAATGAAGTATATCTAATGATAACAGTCAAATACCTAAATAAGTACTCTATATAGGTATATAGAATAGGTAGCTATTAGGAAATTTCCTTAGCAAATAACCTTCATGATATAATTTTTAAAACATATATTTTTTCAATTAAAACTTTATCAAGCCGAGTGTTCTTAAATTATATTTTAATGAAGAAATAATATTGTCGCATGATGGAGGCTAAATTCTTTTAATTTTTGGCTACAAAAATGTAATTAATACTGGTAGGTACCTTAAAATTTCAATGCATTGTTTTCTTTGTGTAATTTTAAATCAGTTTTTAACCGACTTCAAAAAAGGAGGAGGTTCTCAATTCGACTATATTTTTTTTTATGTTTGTTACCTCATAACTTTCGGCTGGGTGAACCGATTTTGGTGATTCTTTTTTCATTTGAAAGCTAGTGCTTCCCACATTGTCTCATTTCAATTTTATCTAGTTCTGACATGTCATCCATGAGAAAACCATATGAGTTTTCAATTTGCATTAAGTATGTGCGCGACAAATTGACGAATAACTCAATATCACGCCAACCGATTTCCATGATTTTTTTTTTATTTGAAAGCTGGTGCTTACCGTGTGGACCAAATTCAATTTGGTCGTTCTTGAAGTCGTTTTTTTTTTAAATTTGTATTATTAAGCTTTTAACACCTTTTGTCTGCGTGTATATCAGTTATCGCAGTAAAAAGTAACTTATATCCTTCTTCAAGACTCAAAGAAATTCCATGTAAAAATTTCAATGACGATAGAGATGGAACACATCCTTTGAACCCCGGTGCATTATTGACGAGAACCTTCAGCTATTAACAAGAATACTAATAACGTGTGACCTGTAAAATATTTGTATCCTTTTTTCCTTCAAATATAATGTAGGAATATGATAGGAACTTTACTTACTACTACTTGTTCGTTAATTGTTATGTTGTCATTACCTCTCCCCGCAGGCGCTGTGGGACTTTTCCAGTTTGTATAAATAAATTAACTGATGATTTAAAATGCGTAGAAATTTCATAATACCTTAGGCCATTTTTCCAGCGGAATTTTGTATCTCTCCTTCATTAAAATTTACTTAAAATTCTAATCGATGACTTGGGTCTTATTTTCAGTTTTTTGTCACTTTATTTTTAGTTATCATCAACAACCCATCAAACCAACCCTCTCAGGATAGGGTTAAAGCCATACGTCCCCCCCCCCCACGCTGGCCAAGTGCGGGTTGGGGACTGGCAAAACAACGTTGTGGCTATGTGATCTTGTTGTTGAATGTTTTTAAGCAGCCCAAAGGCCTCCAACCTAGCTTCACAACTGTTATCATATGATAACAACCGGGACCGACTGCTTAACGTGACCGTGAAATCACGGAGATGCTCATGGTAACATGCCACTAGCGGTCACCCATCCAGGTACTGACCGCGCAGTCTTTGCTTACCCTCGGTGATTGTTTCTAATCACCGAGTGCAACTGGGCTATGTACACACATCAAAAGTGTCTAGGGATCAACATATGTGTCTAGGGATCAACATATATTTTTGCAATAACTTTTCTCCTGATTGATATTAATTAAAATTTTCTTTAAGGATTCATCAAATAAAGTGTTTTCGTTTGTCACAGTAACGATAAACCAAGTCACCTTTGCATTAATAAAGAAATTTATTTATTACTAGGTATTTATTTACTAGGTAGTAGAGCCACGCTGATTTCAGCACGAACGGGCCGGCTCGACCGGGGCGGTACTACCCTCGCACAGAAAATCAACGTAAAATGACAGTATTAGTACTGTCGTATTTCGTTGGTGAGTGCGAGACCGGTGGCCCAATGATGCAGGGGTGACAGTTATCGTGGTAAGTGTGTGAGCAGTGGAATGCTCGTAGAGTCATGTTGAGGGTGACGTGGATCGAGCCGTCGGCCAGGGAGACCTGTAGAAACGGTGGTGCCGCTGGCCGCCCGCGGCATAGAGAGGGGCCCAACCGCGGCTAACCACCCTGGGAGGCTGCCCCGTCAGGTCGCGCATAATCCACGGAGTGGCTCGTCGTGCCGGTTGGTGACCGGACGGTGGGACCAGGCGACCACTTCCGGGAGGGTACGGGAGCCCTTCCGTCCGACGGTTCGGTCACCATCATGCCTCACCGTTATGACGAAACAGCATTCTGAGTCTCAGTATTACACTGCCGCGATGACTGTCACGCCTTTTACGTTCCCATCCCCCTCCTCCTATTTTTTTCATGGCAGCACAGAGAAAGCATAAACGATGCACAGCGGCACTCCACTCTCCCACCAACTCGCTTTTTGAGGTGGAGTTCAATAACATCCGTGGACTCCATGCAAACCTCAACGCCGTCCACCAGCATCTAGAGACGGCACGGCCCGCCATGCTTTTTCTAACGGAGACTCAAATACGCCGCCCTGCCGACACGACATATCTTCACTACCCCGGTTACGTGCTTGAGGAATGCTTCCTCGCGAAGGCTGGGGTATGTCTTTTCGTCAGGGCGGATGTTTGTTGTCGCCGATTGCGCTGCCTTGAGGACCCATCCTTCTCCACCCTTTGGCTTCACGTAGATATTGGCTCTACGAGCCGAATCTACGTATGCCTATACCGATCCCACTCTGGAGATTCTGAGACAACTCGACTTTTCGAATATCTCAGTCAGGCAGCGGACAAAGCGCAGGAGCAGTTTCCGACCGCCGAACTGGTGTTTCTGGGAGACTTTAACGCCCACCATGAGTCCTGGTTGGGATCTTCCAGAACTGACCGCGCAGGCCGGACTGTCCACGCATTCGCTCTCACGCATGACCTGACCCAGCTGGTACTCCAGCCCACCAGGATACCAGACATACCGAGTCAAGCGCCTTCCTTGCTAGACCTACTGCTGACGAGTCACCCAGCGCTGTACAGTGTATCGGTGCTGGCCCCTCTGGGATCCTCTGATCACTGCCTGGTTTCCACCACGGTGCCTCTTGCTGCCCCTCCACGACCAGTGGCAGCAAAAAGACGTTTATGGCACTACTCGTCGGCAGACTGGGATGGAATGCGGGATTATTTTGCATTCATCCCGTGGGCTCAACGCTGCTTCGGAGATAGAGATCTGTCGCAAAGTGCAGCCGCCGTGGCTGGCGAAATCACTGTCGGAATGGAATACTACATTCCCTACAGTGAGGTCGCCAGCCCGACGACCCGTCCCTGGTTCAATCGCGAGTGCGCCCATGCTGTTTCACTAAAGCAATCGGCGTATCGCGCATGGACCAGGGCCCGCGCTCACGGCTCCCCTGACATTGATCAACTAAAAGCAGCGTTTAACAAAGCCACTAGGGAATGCAAGAAGGCTTACATCAGAGCGGATGCCCAGCGCATCGCGCGGCTTGGTCAAGAACTCGTTGCATACCCTACGGGTAGCCGAAAGTTCTGGCGATTGGCTAAAGCCTCCGACTTTCAGTCGATTTACGCCGGAGTACCGCAGGGCTCCGTCCTGTCGCCCACACTGTTTCTTCTGCATATCAATGACATGTTAGCCCTTGGCAACATTCATTGCTATGCAGACGACAGAACAGTTCACGGACGATATTTTGGACATCCAACAGCCAAGCTTGCAGATATCGAGGAAAAACGACAGGAGCTTGTCGTTCAACTCGACCATGTTCTGGGCCGCATTTCTCAATGGGGCTGTGAGAATCTGGTCGAGTTCAACGCCAAGAAAACACAGGGGTGCGCGTTCTCTGCCAAAAAGTCTCCATTCCTTCCCCTTCCCACTTTTCAGAACACTCAAATGGCATTACAAGGTAGGCTCGATATCCTGGGCATGGATATCTGCCGAGATCTCAACCCACGCGAATACGTTGAGAGTGTCACTAAAGCGGTCCGCGGAAGCTAGGTGTTTTAAACAAGGTGAGACGGTTCTTCTCGCCCGAGCATCTGTGTCTTCTTTACAAGACCCAGGTTCGCTCGTGCGTAGAGTACTGTTCTCATCTTTGCGATGGTGCCGCACAGTACCTGTTTGACGCTCTCGACCGGTTGCAGCGGCGAGCAATCCGCATTGTCAACAGTCCTGAAGCCACCGAGTCCCTTGAGCCCCTGCAGTTGCGTAGAGATGTCGCCTCTATGGCAGTACTCTATCGCTTGTATCACGGAGAGTGTTCTGAGGAGCTCTTCCAACTGGTCCCCCCTTCCCCCTTCCTCTACAGGACATCACGTGCCGGCCTTGGAAGTCACCGCTTCAGAGTGGAAGACATACGATCTCGTACTCATCGCTTCGGTTCGTTCTTTCTGTGCCGAGCGGTCAAAACCTGGAACTCACTTCCAGCGCACGTGTTTCCCTCCCACTATGATCCCGGGTCCTTTAAGCGGGGCGTAAAAAAGCATCTCACTAGGCGGCCATAGTGTAGGTCACCATGCTGCAATGTGCTATTCGCATTGAGGATGGTGATCACCACTTTTAGAATCTGCTCATGCTTTCCATCAGGCAGAGCAGAGTCATTTTGGCGCAGCTAAAACATAAAAAAAAAAATAAAAAAAAAAAAAATTGACATTTGAACCATTAACATTAAAGTTCGAAAAAAAGACTGAAATAACAGTTTTCTTTAAAATTTTATTAGGTAACTTAAACAATTAATAATCCGTGTTTCTACCGCGAACACTAACAACACAAGAATCGGTTTGGCATACTCAAAATGAGTTCATCCAAATCACGCTGTGGAATGGCCGCCCATGTTCGTTGCAACAACAAAAAAAGGTCTTCTTGCGACTGGATACCCTCCATATTCGGCAGAGCTCTTCTCTGTAGCATATCCCATGCATGCTCAATCGGGTTCAAGTCTGGCGACTGAGCAGGCCAGGGCCAAAGCCACATCTCAATCTCAAGAAATCCGCATAAAAATGCTTGATCCCTAGACACTTTTGATGTGTGTAGTTAAACTAAAAAGAAATGAAGAAAACAGTAGGTATTTATAAAAACGTTAAGACACTAAAGAAAATCTGCGTCTCTTTTTAAACGACTTCCAAAAGGAGGAGGTTCTCAAACTCATCGGTATTTTTTTGATTTTTTTTATGTATGTACATCGATTACTCCGTCAATTGTAGACTGATTTTGAAAATTCTTTTTGTATTCGAAAGGTTATGCTCCCCATGTGGTCCCATGGCCACCATATCAGGATCTGATGATGGGATCCTAAGGAAATCGAAGGAAACCATCAAATTTACGTGAGCGCCTGCAATGAAGTTACGAGCAATTGTCTGCATGCCTTCATATTCTGTAGACATCATTTAATTTTAAATGAAATAATGATGAGAGACTTGAGAAAGACTAAAAAGCGACAAATAAAAAAAAAAACTTCGTTTAAAAAAACCGACTTCAAAAACTAAAAAGTATAAAATAACTTAATTTGTATGTGCTACCTATTCTTAGGTTTGAAGTCGGTGCCAAGCCAAAATGTAATAGTAGGTACCGCACTCGCCGCGGGTGACCTTGAGCGGGATAGCTGCTCTTCGCGTTGAACAAAACAACCGAGGCGTCGGTGACGTCGTTGACGTTCGTCTCGAAATATAGCGAGCGTGGTACCTACTATTACATTTGGCTTGGCACTGACTTCAAACCTATGAATAGGTAGCACATACAAATTAAGTTATTTTATACTTTTTAGTTTTTGAAGTCGGTTTTTTTAAATGCCCGTGGGAGAGCCACGCTTCGGCATGAAGGGGCCGGCTCGACCGGAGTGATACCACGGCCTCACAGAAAACCGGTGTGAAATAGTGCTTGCGCTGTGTTTCACCGAGTGAGTGAGGATACCGGAGGCCCACACCCCAACCCCTCCCCCTATCTCCCCCCCCATCCCCCAAAGGCTGGTAACGCGCTTGTGATGCCTCTGGTGTTGCGGGTGTCCATGGGCGGCGGTAATCGCTTACCATCAGGCGATACGTCTGCTCGTTTGCCGGTCTATTCCATAAAAAAAAAACGAAGTGTTTTTTTGTAGTTATGAAATACTTTACCTACGTAAATATTATATTTACAGTTAATTACTACAATTAATGATCAAAATACCTTTCTAATTTGTTCATAGAAAAGTACACTAAGCTTCTAAGCTTTTTTCACATCTTACTAATATTATAAACGTGAAAGTTTGTAAGTATGGATGGATAGATGGATGGATGTTTGTTACTTTTTCACGCAAAAACTACTAAACGGATTTGCATGAAACTTTATAGTAATATAGCTTATACATCAGAATAACACATAGGCTACTATTTACCGCGATAACCGACATATACGTGGGTTTTTTAATGGAGCATTATAATAGAATAACTACTAATATTTTAATAGAACTATGCCAGGTCTTTGTTTAAGCGATTAATCAGCACAAAATCAAATAAATTTCTTCTCAGTATAGTACATATCGACTCGATCTTCATACATACATGTAAAGATCAAAATCAGTTGCGATATTCGTTAATAAAAACACGTATTCATCGAAATTGCTGTAACCATTTATTTATCTCCGTAATAACTCCTTGTAACTTCTTCCCTTGCTCTGTGAGTTATCGAGTTCCGTAACCCATAAAACAACTGTATAACGTACTCCTACAGCCGAGTAGGTAGATATCACATAAAAATTCGGGAATGCAACATTTATTTTGGAATATTGTTTTCATTACGTTTTATTTGTTTAATATATATAAAGAGCCATAAAAATTTGTAAATGGAGTGTATATGATAAGCAGTGGCAGGTAAATAAAAGAAAATATAAATGAGTACCACACGCGAGCGAGTTTGTTTACACCTGCGCCTCTTCACCTCGTAATATCCGGTCCAGTTTTATATTGTTTCCTCTCGGGGAGACCTAAGCAAACTCGACTCACGACATGATTTATCCAATTATACGTTTATACTCTAAAAGTTCATACGCATTATCTACTCACCCGCGGCGTATACACAATTGTTTAGACTCACAACCTTCGACGGAAGTATGTTCTTCGTGAATCATTTGAAATTCACAGTTACCAACGTTACACGGCATGATATTAAAAGTGTGACATGAATATCGATTCCAAAGAGGAACTTCTTATGCGGGCTGGCGTCTCACTTACCGCAGTATCGTGACGTCTCTATATTAATTTTTGTTTAAGTAGAGTCTCAATTTTCCGTTAGAAAAGGCGCTACTTTACAAAAGATAAGTTGTGACTTTTACAGGGAGCAAATTAATTGCTTTAAAATATTTCTTAAGCGGAATTGCCGAGTATTTTTTCTTAATACTGTTGTGCTACTAATTAGTAAATCGTGAGAAGTTTTAAAATAACACATAAAATCAATGAAGTTAATTGAAATTCGCTTATTCTTAAACTACCAAAATAGAAAATAATCACCTGGTTCTGGATGAACTTTATTTACGATTGTATGTTTGATTTCGTTAATTCACTAGTAAATATTTTACAAACTAGATAACTAAGCATCAATCGAGTTATATGTGAATATTTAATGGAATGGTAATGGATTATAATTCACTCTGTGCTTGAAATAGACGGTGATGTTATTGTGTGAGAATTTTAGGAAATTAAACTTCCTGAAATTGACATTGAATCAGAATCGGCCTTTGTATTGTTAGCATATTATTATGTAGTGTTACCATACGAAGCTTGTATATAAGCGTAGTATGCAAACCTATATTGTTTTAGTTTTTTAAAGGGTAGCAATTTTATTAATAAAGCCATCGAGTTGTACGAAATACCTGAAATGTACATTGTACGAAATATATTTTCGGTATGGCGAAGCTATAAAAGAAAAACCCCAAAAATATGATTAATTGGTTTCTAATGTGTTGTACTTACTTCGACGTCAACACCAGGCAAAGGAAATTTTCTCCGGGGTTCTGTATCTTTTGGTACATGTCTAAAGAACTCTTTGCCGTCTTTGTACCACTTGACGGAGTAAAGCACGTCGACGGGGCCCAGCTCCCAGCGACAGTAGAGCTGGGCTCGTGCACCCAGAGCCACGTGGGCTGGTACACGCAACTCCAATAACTTTAGGCTCGCCACTCCGTAATCTGAAAATAAAAAAGTTTGTAAGAAATTGAACTTGATAGATAACAAAAGCTTTCGCGTTGTAGAACGTATAATAATAAGTGTGTATATTTATAGTAATACATGTATTTATGTGAATTATACAGTATAAAGACGATAAAAAAATATAAATATGTGTTGTGTATATTGTTTTAAATATCGTGTACTCAACTATATTCGTAGATATAAAATATTAACATTTATTTCATAATATCTCTGTAACAATATACGGTTTAATCTATACATAGAAATAAATAAAATTGGAGTCTCTGTTTGTAATATTAAATTAGCAGCTCTTTACTAAATGCATATGTATGTATATTGTATACATGGTACATATATCAAAAAAAATTTTATTCAATTTTTGACCGTCCCTCTGCCTGTCTGTCTGTTTGTTCTAGCTAATTTCTTGAACGGCTGGACCAATTTTGACGGGATTTTCACGGGCAGATAGCTAATGTAATAAGGAGTAACGTAGGCTACTTTTTTCGACTAGCTTTGCCCCGTAGTGTTACCCGCGTTTGTAAAGGTACAAAAAGAACCGCGGGTAACACCGCGGGACTAAGCTAGTGTTAAATAAACATAGTTAAAAAAATAATGATTTTTTATTTTTTTGCTTAGACTGTCAAACCACAATATATATAATGAATGCACACATTTATAAGTACAGGTCAACAGTAATCAGCTTGCGTAAAGGCCCGTATTCACTTTGTATAGTGCGAGTGCAGGTGCATAGTGCGGGTGATCGGTGATTGGTGGGAAGTATGTGTGGACCGCGAATTCGCCATCCACGCGTATTTTCTACCAATCATTGATCACCTCACTTCACACCTGCACTCGCACTAATCAAAGTGAATACGGGCCTTAACTAAAACAAGTCGACGTTTTAAAACAATATGAATGTTCCTTATTATTTCCTCTTAACATCTCATGCATCAGTTATGTGTTTCGTTTTCCATCTGATTTGCATATTTGCAGTTTCATCAGAATCTTTAGTATAAAACTGGGTTTAACAAAAGCTGTTCTTCACATGCAGGTAGTTGCGCAAGTTGCTACCTACTAGATTTTTTCGGTTGTAGGTAGCGTGTTATGAAGGCAAAAATCCATTAAACGCCACGTCAAATAATTTCCCATGTGACGCTCGCTCGCGGCCCGTAAAAGAGGCACTATTGCCCTCGCCCAGCGGTGGATAATATTACTTTACGACCCGCGGGGTGGAGCTCAAATGTAAGTAAATTGGTGAATAAAGACAACGAGTGCGCAAACAGTAACAGTGAACGCTATATGCCAATATTAGCACAACAATTTAGGGTGAAGAAAAATATTATACAAGGAAGTGCCGTGATACTTTGACTTGAAGCTAATTTCATAAAATATAAACTCATGAATGTAATTTTAGATACGATTTATTTATCTATACAAATAAATAAAAGTGAAGTGTCTGTTTGTAATTTTAAAATAACAGCTTTTCACTAAATGCATGTGAAAGTATATACGGTAATTATATAAAAAACTCTCTGCCAAAAAAACACTTAAAAGCGTAAAATAAACTGGTTTTTCATAAATTGCCTATACCTAATTCTTTATTCATGTAAATAGTAGTATTATAATGTGTGCTAGGTACCTAGAATCTGATTGAAGTCGGTGCCAAGTGACTATCGCTTAGACTTTTGTAATTGTTCGTTTGTATTCTTTTTGGCTTAGCTAAGTGGATCTAAAAAGTAGCCTGTTACTTCTCTCATCAGCTGTTTGCTAGTAAAAATCGGTCCAGCCATTCTAGAGATTAGCCGGGACAATCACAGACATACAGACAAACAAAAAAATATATATGGCTAAACGAACGTTCATTTTATTATTCGTTTTATTATAAAAAAACAAGTTATTCATAAACTATACCGCTTGTTTTGTAACTGAGTTTAACGTACCATATTTGAAGTGGTCATAGGACATTCAGATCTCAAGACGGTCTCGATATTATTCAGAACAATTGCGAGGCAATTGTACGCTTCAATAAATTTAACAATGTTCTTTGCCTAGTTTCCGAGCAAATATTTGATTGAATGCAGAAGATTGCACAGATAGCATATTGGTTTCACCACACCGACTGTTTCCGACTACGCAGATTGTTTATGCGTGTCTACGCTTTGCGTGAGCTACAAATTGTTGTCCTGAGTCTGGATGTTCTTTGTGTTCGTTTCATGTATGTATGTGTTCCTCGCGACACTGGAATACTCCTAGTGCAAGAGTTGTCTTCAAAAAAGAAAATAGTGAGGCTGTAGAATAATTAAAGTAATTTATATTTCAAATTTCTTAGTAAAGCCGGACATACACGTTCAAGTATACTTGCGCAAATCCAGACTGTTTTGTCTGACAGCCACAGATACGTAGGCGCGCTTACTGTGCCTCGAAGAGCACGTTAACTTGCCAGCCGTTCGTATAAGCAACTAGCCGACCCGACACACAACCTCGTTTCGTCTCCTATTGCAGGTAGCGTGATAATTTTCCCCCGTTTTTGAATTTTTTTTAATTGGTGCTCCGCTCCTATTTGTCTTAGCGTGATGATATATAGCCTTACTCGGTAAATGTACTATCCAACACTGAAATAATTTTTCAAATCGGACCACCGGTTCCTAAGATTAGCGCGTTCAAACAAACAAACTCTTCAGCTTTATAATCACTAGATTATAAAACAAAGTCGCTTTCTCTGTCCCTATGTCTTTATATCCCTATATCCCTATGTTTGCTTAAATCCTTAAAACTACGCAACTGATTTTGATGCGGGCTTCTTTAATAGATAGAGTGATTCAAGAGGAAGGTTTTATGTATAATAAATGCATACTATAGTATGTAAACACTGTTGATTTTCGAGGTTTCTAATGTGATGTAGCAAATAAACAAATTTTTTTGCGGTTATATTGCAAACGCTGGTTGCACTCTACGAGAAAGATCAAAATAATGTACTACAGTATTGTACACCCTAAAAAGTACTACAAAAAAGTCGGCGACGGTATATGTCTATCTCTTAGGGATAACCCACAACAACCATTTTTTATTCCTTTCTTTTTACGAGAAATAATGGCTTATTTACGAAGTGATTTTAAGCAATACAGAATGAATCCATATACAATTAAGTAAATTAAATACATTGTGCATTTAATATAGATCCAAATGGCCCTTTACAGTATCTAATTTAAATATATTCGAATATATTCGAAGATATTACAGATTTAAAATGCACGAATCGTGTCGTCGGCGGGGGCATCTGAAATCCACCCGTGCGAAGCCGGGCGGGGCGCTAGTATTTTATATAGTATAGATAATGGATATTGCTTATCCCCTGTACATTTTATTCCATTAACATTTGTAAGTCATTGGTTGATGACAAAAGACTTGAAGCCTTTCACGTAAGTTGTACTGAAAAAAACGTATAATTGGCAAAATGTTGGGATTTCATGCTTCTTTTTTACCTCTTTCGGTAATAAAGAAGTATATGTGATACCTTTTTTGAACAATTAATTGAAAAAAAGGTGAAATATCAGAATACATTTGTTCTTCCCATAGGATTTGAATTTACAAAACAATTTCATCACATATAACAGCAATAACATTTTATGAGAGGTTGCGATGTTGTGAAAGTGGCCCTACGCGTGTAGCTTATTGTACTGAGTATACCTTATGAGTTATTGTGACATATATTAGATTGAAGAAGGTCTGCAATATTTTCTGGAAAAATTTACATCCGTGTTTGAATTCGGCCACGTTTTATTAAAGGGTATTGCAAAACATTTTCATTACAGCTCTGAATGCAAAACTAACAATATTATTATTTTTTTAAGTCCACTAAAGTGACTCCACTCTGCCTGATGGAAAGCATTAACAGAATCCAAGAGTAGTGATAACCATACTTTTTTTTATGGAATAGGCGGTCAAACGAGCCGATGTATAACCTGATTTCCGCCGCCCGTGAACACCTGCAACACCAGAAGCGTCACAAGTGCGTTGCCGGCCTTTGAGGAGGAGATAGGGGGTGGGGGGATATAGGGGGGAGATGGGGGGGAGATAGGGGGAGGGGCGATGGGGGGAGGAGGGTTGGGGTATGGGCCTCCGGTATCCTCACTCACTCGGTGAAACACAGTGCAAGCACTATTTCACACCGGTTTTCTGTGAGGCCGTGGTATCACTCCGGTTGAGCCGGCCCATTCATGCCGAAGCGTAGCTCTCCCACGGGATACTAATTGAGAAGCTCCCTATTGCGATGCATCTGCATCATTAAACCTTCTGTCTCCCACTCACCAACGAAACAGGACAGCAAGTATGCTGTCATTTTAGTTTGGTGTTCTGTGCGAGGGTAGAACCCCGTCTAGCCGGCCCGTTCGTGCTGAATAGAATTATTAATTAATTATTTAGATAGAATTTAAAATATTCACAAATAAACTTGCAAAACCAATTATTTATTTGTCTTTACTTAATAAGTACGAACGTGAAACCTAAAATAATTATCTAAAGTAAACTTTCCAGTCATGTTTATTAATGTTGTATAAAATTTAATTAATTCAGTATAAAAACTACATTAATTAGTTAAGTTGTAAGTATCCATTATCTAGTTTTGTACTTGGGACTAAACTTAAGACCATATTGAATCTAGTTATTACATCACTGTAATCCCAATTAAATAAACCAGAACTCATTTTCACATTAATTTTCCCACTTATGATATAAGTAGTTTTAAACTTACATTCGGGTTAGGCGATTTACACGACTGCTAATATTTCACCTTTTGTGTTTAATCGTCCAAAACGCGCTATAGTAAAAATAAAGTACGCGATACCCTGAATTCTAACAAGCAATCGTGGTATCAGGTGTAGCGGTAATACCAGGTCTCGAAGTAATGTATGGTTTCAATATGTGTTATCAAAAAAACGGCTCGCAAATGTCGTCGGTTTGCATCTTTTATTATACGACGCCCCGTATCGAGGAAATATATTTTTATTTTTGTGAACACTCTCGGTTTACAAATAGATTTTTATTTTAAATTGACGTCATAATCCTTTGCACCATTAAATGTAATAACTATTGTCATTTCGTGTTATCTCATGACAACTTTCTGGCAAAATAATTATATTTCCAATGTTTATTTAATTGATATTATCTTAAACAATTTGGGACTAAAATTAAATTAAAATACTACATAATAATAAAAAAGAAACAATAACAATATTTACATACAAGCGTCAAAACAACTTAAGTGCATACTTTTAATTTCCTCATAAGTAGTTGAGTAATCTACATCTATACTAATATTATAAACTTGAAAGTTTGTAAGTATGGATGGATGGATAAATGGATAGATGTTTGTTACTCTTTCACGCAAAAACTACTAAACGGTGATGAAACTTTACAGTAATATAGCTTATACATCAGAATAACATATAGGCTACTATTTGCCGCGATAACCGACATATACGCGGGCGGAGCCGCGGGCAACCACTAGTAAAGTGATAAAATATAAAACTTACTTCATGTTTTTTACGTCCTACAAAAAGGTGTCAGCGCATCTTCTCTGTCATTTTAACTGCATTGCTCTATCAAAAGGCACTCCTTACAATAGAGTAACTGAGTAGAGACAGAATAACAGAGAGTTGCGTGTAGAAGACATGACACCATTTTCTTAACATGTTGATTTCTAGCAGACTACCGACTCACCATATTTACCAAGTCGCAGGAATGCCGTCATCCGTGGGAGATGACGGCATTCCTGCGTCAGGCCGGGCGTGGTCGGTCGGTCTGGCCGGTGGGCCCCGGTCGACGTGATACCACGGCCTCCCAGAAAACCGGTGTGAAACAGCGCTTGCGCTGTGTTTCACCGAGTCAGTGAGGATACTGGAAGCCCATGCCTCAAACCCTCCTCCCATCCCCCTCCCCATCACCCAAAGGCCGGCAACGCACTTGTGACGCCTCTGGCGTTGCGGATGTCCATGGGCGGCGGTAATCACTTACCATCAGGTGATACGTCTGCTCGTTTGCACCTTATTTCTTAAAAAAAAATCTTTTCCGTTAAATTATAAGTTCAAGATAATAATATTAAACTTCGAATATGTTGGTGTGTGTGAAAGAATAATTCAATATACAAAACCGAATAGGTGTAACTCTATCTAGTGCTCTAAGGGTTTCGTAGAAACAAATAGTCTTACAGTCAATTTTCAATCGATAAATATTTTGACCCGTTTAATCCAAGTGTCACACATAGATTTGTTGTTCTAAAAATATGTTCCAATATAATGAAAAATGTCACCATAAATTATCCAAGTACAAAAGATAAATGTGTGACGCTTAAAAAATAACTGTACCTAAGTATATGATAAAATTACAATTTGATACTTTCTAAATGGTGATGTGAAACTTCTATAGGCGCAGGTAAACCTGATTTTTGGCGTTGCGAGAATAGGGTAGATGACTGTATCGTAAATAAATACCTATGTTTCCGTCCTTAAAACGAATATTACAAAACATCTTGGAAAATATAATTATTACAGCTTTTCATTTCTATTACAAATTTTAATCAAATAAACATTGTAATATATTGCTCAATTGAGTAGTTTTAAACAGTGACGTCACAAGTTGGTATTTAGTAATAATAATAATAAATCTCTTTATTGTACCATATCATTAACAAGGTTAACTTAAATAATAAAACTTAAACTAGGAAAGTACGATTGGCGGCCTTATCGCCCTGAGGCAATCTCTTATAGGCAACCGTGGTATGGAAAAAAAGAGCAGGGATGAGAATTATAGGGTGGTTATAAGAAAAGCGATAGAAAAAGGAAATTATAGTAGAATTAATACATTAGATATAAGGTAATAGCAACACGTGTTGTGGACTGGAAGATTAAATAAATACATACAAATAATTTACCTTACCGAGTATGGCAAAGTAAACTAGGGGACAATGACATATCTCAAGTAATATTCCCTTACCAGTCTTTTAAAGGCAGTTAATGTTTTCGTACGTCTTATTGCGACTGGCAAGGCGTTTCACATGGGAACTGCTTGGACAGAGAAGGACTGGTCGAGAAATTTGGTGGTATGTCCTGGCATTTTCAATTTCAAATTCTCTGACGATCTCAACGATTTGGAATGTGTGTCAAATAGGAAGTTAAACCGAGATTTCAGGTACCGTGGAGTGAGTGGATTGAATAGGATGTTGTACAGAACAGAAAGAATATGTGCATTCCGGCGAAGGTTAGTAAATTTTTCATACAAAGTTATCGTTTTGACAGATGATAATAAATAACAAATTAGTTATTTATTATCATCTGTCAATAAAGTTTATATACATAGCTTATATAAATTGGTGTGTCTTAGGATCTACATCACACTAAATCCTCTGTCTGTTCATAGTTAAGTGTCAATAACCATCGAGAGACAGTGGCTTTACACTTTATGCGAGACATGGGTGCAGTGGCACATAATTTATTTATTTTGTTATAGAGATAATTTGATATGTAAGAATAACTGCGCTGTGCAAGACTCGTTCTGCATCTTTGTTGCGCCGGACATACATTGAAATATCTACGCTTGTTGGCAGCATCAGAGTCCCGTGGTACCGTCGGAGGCATTAGGAGCGGAGCACCAATGAAGAATGATTCAAAATTGGTTGTTTTTCCTTTTGAGAGCTTACGCTGCATGCGCTGCGTAAATGGTTTAAGTTTCGCAAAAGTCATGTATGACAGAATTTTATTGTTTCCCTTTAAAAGTTCTAAAAAAGTCCGCAACAACATATGTCTATCTTTTAAGGTTGGCCCACTATAACCACAGAATAAATAATAGTACTTACGCTATAACCTATTTTATGGGAAACAAATTTGTTGCCGCGGTTTATTATCACGCTACGGGCAATGGAAGACGCAGACATGGTTGCGTGGGCCAGCTAGTTATAAATATTACTACAGCTTACAATGAAAATGTGAACTCGAATCCAATTCAAAATTAAAACGAACTATAACTCGCACACATTGCGACTTTTAACTGTGGCATTTATGATAAAGGACATTGAATTGTATCTTACTAGGAAACCTTTACCGCTCGTGAGCATGATGCTTCAGGCGCAAGTCACGCGATAATCCTGTTCTAATGAATTGACAGCTGTCACTAAAATTACAGACACAATCCACGTTGCGATACCGACAGTATGCGTGATACAACGCCTATTCCCAAGAATGTTATTTGGGAAAAATAACAAGCAGGCTTATAGTGGATCGATTTAAGAAAAAAACAATTTCATTTCGGGTTCTATAAAGACAAACACCTTGTTTGTTTTTTTGAAAAAATGCGCAAAACCTTAACATGAGACGGTTATTTTCATATTTCTAATTCTAATCTACACACATCAAAAGTGTCTAGGGATCAAGCATTTTTATGCGGATTTCTTGAGATTGAGATGTGGCTTTGGCCCTGGCCTGCTCAGTCGCCAGACTTGAACCCGATTGAGCATGCATGGGATATGCTACAGAGAAGAGCTCTGCCGAATATGGAGGGTATCCAGTCGCAAGAAGACCTTTTTTTGTTGTTGCAACGAACATGGGCGGCCATTCCACAGCGTGATTTGGATGAACTCATTTTGAGTATGCCAAACCGATTCTTGTGTTGTTAGTGTTCGCGGTAGAAACACGGATTATTAATTGTTTAAGTTACCTAATAAAATTTTAAAGAAAACTGTTATTTCAGTCTTTTTTTCGAACTTTAATGTTAGTGGTTCAAATGTCAAAAATCCTTTTATTAGGAAAATGGCAAATTTCTTTATTAATGCAAAGGTGACTTGGTTTATCGTTACTGTGACAAACGAAAACACTTTATTTGATGAATCCTTAAAGAAAATTTTAATTAATATCAATCAGGAGAAAAGTTATTGCAAAAATATATGTTGATCCCTAGACACATATGTTGATCCCTAGACACTTTTGATGTGTGTACTTAAACAGAAACAGGTCATGTTTAAGTAGAGAAACCACAACTTCACAAGAAATATTCTGTAATATCCTGTAGTAAGTTAAAGACTTTTTAGTAAGAAATAAGACTTACTACAAATGTTTTTTTTTTGTGTATTTATGCGCCTATAACCGCTACTACCCTTTAAATCAATCACTAGATTAGTCAGATTCATAGAGTAGTTGGATAACCTGTACTAAATACCCTGTCCTAAATTTAGACAGAGAGAAGGAATCACAAAACTTTGCATGATTCGGTTCATGGCGAATCTAAAGGCGGGCATACACGTTCAAGTATACTTGCACAAGTCTGTCTGTCGGGCACGACATGCGTGACAGAGACAGACAGACAAAACAATCTGGATTTACGCAAGTATACTTGAACGTGTATGTCCGGTTTAAGTCTACATCGAACGATATTTAGATTATAAATAATTGAATTAGATCTGTGACAAAACGAGCTGATACTACTAACTTACTCTACAAGAAGGTACAAGAAAAAAAACCAATCAAATTGAGAACCTCCTCCTTTTGGAAATCGGTTAAAAATATTAAAAATGAAGAAAAAACAGAAAGTATCAAACATCATTTACTTTTTTTGTGGATGAGAATTGATCGAAAGCCTAAATTTCAGCAAGTTAAATGCGAGATTACTTAAATAGTTAATTGACTGTTAACCATTTTGGTAGAAAAGTGACACATTTAACTTAGTAAACGTGTCAGAGTTGTACAGCTAATTTTAATAGGTATTACTCGTACATTAAATGTATATTGCTAGCACATCAAGTAGTAGTATTTTCTAGGGCGTGAGTACTGTTATTGCTATTAATGGGATAGTAAAATAGAAATAATTCGGGGCAGTACGTCCTGCAATTTCATTCGAATTGAAGAAGAAAAGAATAACGTAATGAAATATCACTTTAATATTAATTCCACTTGCATCTATACAGGTATTACTTCAAAAAATTGGTTGTCTGTAAAGTCGGTTTACGGACGATAGTTTAACGTGACAACGTCATAACAAATAATTGATGAAAGGATTAGAGAGAGCAAGCGCCGCATCTATCGAAACGATGTACAATGAACGTAACGGGACAATGAGCGTAACAAGACAATGAGTCATCCTTTTTCGTGCATGCAGCCGGCGTTCATCAATTTATTAGACGTTGTCACATCAAAGTTGAGTTCGATTATGTTGGCAAAAAGGTTTAATAGCCAAATTCATTGCAATATCATGCAAGTTGACCTCAGTAGAGTGAGTTTATGAGTTAGACAGAGTGGGTGACATGCTTATATTTATATACATTACTAACGCAGGTAGTGAATGAAAAGAGAGTGCACCTGTGTTTGCACTATAATATCTCCTGCGTAGTTGCCGGTGTCCGTTGAGACTGGCCGCCGTGGCCGTAATCGGCTAGGAGAACAATATTTAAATTAAAAGAAAAAGATATTAACGAAGATTTCAAAAATTATCCCAAACTAGCAGAGTCTGTAATATGTTAACTATCATGCTGATAAATTTTATAATATGTTTACAAATACTGTAATTTATCCTTAATACGGTGTAATTTATCCTTAATACGGTGTAATTTATCCTTAATATGTGTATATTACGGATAAATTACACCCCGACAGATTAAATAATCGTTACTCATCACACAATATTTCTCCAGGGCGAGAATCGAACCTATGACCTCCGGCTTAGCAGACAAGATCACTGACCGCTAGAACAACAGGCTCGTCTACAATTAAATACAACCTTTGCTACTTTAACTGTATCTGAGATGTCTAAAACAAGTTTATACAAAATTGATATTCTGAATTTGTCCCAACTATTAATTGTATTATTACCCTTTCAAAAATAATGTCTTGTTTTATAGCTACTCTTTAACATCAACAGCTGCTCCTGAAAATTACACGTTTCGAAGAAACGCCGACAGTAAGAAAGCACGTAGTAGGGGTTAGCAAATATTGTAAAATATCGCGGCGAGTTCTTCAAACAAATTGTACAAAAAGTTGCATTCGATGTACTGTGGGCATCTGTTTTGTGTCGAGACCAAGTGCCGTCGCGTTGGCGCCCATATACTTCGCACATGGGTATCGAATTGAGTGCCTTTTAATCGCGACCCACTTACATTGATTACGATTGGGTAAGGTGTACTCCAAATAAATACTCTTTCAGTTAGTATTTAGAGTTGCGATACGTTAAAAGGTATTGTAACCGGAGTTAAAATGGGTTGCAATGGAATTGAGGTCAGTATACAACTAGTAATTACAGATGTATTTCAGCTTGTGTAGTCTATCGGTTTCTTACTATGCTATGTCCATTCGTTTTTCTTTTTGACAGTTCAAGAAATTTCGAAATGAGTGACGCCCTCACACATTACCGATTCGATTTGAAATGAAAAGCGATTTTATTTATGAAGAACTTGCAATCGATTTAATTAAATATTTTTAGTTTAAATATTAATTATTCCTTTATTAGTTTTTTATATTATGTAAGAAATAAACAAAAATATAAATAATAAATCAGTAAATTAGATGAATGTACAGAGTTATTGTTCTTTACTCTTGGTTTGATCCTAAATTCCAAGATTTCGACTTAATTCCTTGCAAATAATCAATCTTGGAGTCATAGATACTATTTTTATTTCCTTTTTTTATTAAAACAGAATAAATACTTACATGAAGTCAAATTATTTGTATCATATGATCGATTTATCGTATTTCAAGTACTGTTTTATAGTCTGTAGTTGTTTGTTATGCACAGGCCACTTCACTAAAGTACCGTCACCGTCGATAAAGTACGACATTACTGTAGTACATTATTCCGAGAAAAAAAAACGGTAATTTATAGGCGTGAGCTGTCAAAAAGAAAATAAACGAATGGACAAAGTATAATTGATCTTAGTTTTGTTGGTAAATTTATACCATGTATATGTTCACAAAGTAATGTGGAAAGATAAGTTTATTGAAATAATGTAGTGAAATTTTAATATGAGGACCTTAGGGAGTTCCAAGTCTGCGCAGCCGACTGGGACTCCGTTAACCACACGCTGAAGGACTGCCCTGCATCTGCATCTGAACGCGAAGTCCTGGTCAACCAAATTGGGCGAGAACTGTCTCCGCCAGCAATAATTGCTGCCATGCTGGCAGCAATCATTGGGTGAGGAGGGCTGGGGCGCAATGGTCACTTTCTGAAAGGCTGTTATGCTCCAGAAAGAGACCGCTGAACGGGATCGGGAGAGGGCTGATCCCGAGCCAAGAAGACGTTGGCGATAAGAACCGTCGACGGAACCGCGGGCCGCCGTAGGATGGGGACCTCTGGTGGCAGATTGATTGCTGCGGTCGGGATAGCGGCATAATTGCATAACTGTGCAATCACCCTACCACCCTGGGATCTAGGGGTGAAATAGTTTTCCCCGGGGACAGGGCCTGATAAGGCACGGCGTCGATTCGTGGAGGACCTGAAGTAACATGGTCCGGATCCTCCCAGAGTAGGGCGACAGAGGCCGGTCTTCAGGGTGTTTGTGTGTGGAAAAAGTGGAAACGCCACATACTCCTGGCTCCTGTGTACCCGAGGAGCTGGAGATCTACCGTGGGAGAGCCACACTTCGGCCTGCTTGGGCCGGTTCAGCCGAAGTGATACCACGGCCTCACAGAAAACCGGTGTGAAACAGCGTTTGCGCTGTGTTTTACCGAGTGAGTGAGGATACCGGAGGCCCATACCCAAACCCTCCCCTATCCCCTTCCCCATCCCCCAAAGGCCGGCAACGCACTTGTGACGCCTTTGGTGTTGCCGGTGTCCATGAGCGGCGGTAATTGCTTACCATCAGGCGGTACGTCTGCTCGTTTGCCACATAAATTATATAAAAAAGGGAGTTTCAATTAGACAACACGCATCCCAAGATTGAATAGAGTGTCGTTTTTTTTTGAGTCGGAGGCCAAGACACAGATTACAAGTAATTAAACTTCTACGAATTATTATTATTCAAACTGCTAAGTTAGTAGTTAAGTAAACTGTTTAATCCATTAAAATAAAGTAGTTAAAACGTATTTTAGTCAATAACTTATAATAATACATACCATTAAATACATTACCTTTGTATTTATAGAAATAAACGTTATTTTAAATAAAAATCTGTAATCAACTACCCACTTTAAAATACCCTATGTTATATAGGGTTAAGGGTACCTATAATAAGCAAAACAAAATCTATTGAGAAGTTTTTAAGATTTTTTTGTACTGTTGAGCGTACGTTTACATATTTTAATTAAACCACTTTGCTAGTACAAAATAAGTGGGCACTATACGATTGGCGAGGGTTCAAAAGTTTCGTTTTAAAGTTCTTGTACTTGTGAAGGCTCCATAACAGTATAAATCAGATCGTTTTTTTTTCTTACTTAATTTATTGTAGCTTGTTGAAATTACCTGACGTAAATTCTGTGAAACAAAAGCTTTTTGTCGTTACGCTAAAATAATTAAGAGTACTCCAAAGCAATATGAAAAAGAAATAAATGAAAGTCCTTTCCCGGCCTAACTCGTCTCAAGTTTTGGATTAATTGTCTACGATCAGTTGTTTTTGACAGTAAATTTATGTAATGTTTCATTGCTTGATCGTTGTAGTCATGAATTTAATTGGTATGAATTGATTCCATTGTTTGTTCACCGATGTTTAACTTTGCGCTGTTCATCATGGGATTCAGGATGACAGTTGTGGACAAGTTTGGCGAAATATTACTATATTGGCCTCGCATGGCCGGCAGGCGGTAAGCGATGAATATAGTATTCATTGTACACTCATAATCTAAAATTTATTGTAGCGTGTAATGGAGTTAAATAATTCTTGTAAATATATAGTAACTAAATTCATTCGTATCATATGATTCTCTAAATTAGCCTCTTAACTAAATTTATCTCCTAGAATTATTCACATAAATATTTCAAAGTTCAATACAGGTAGTTTGTTGTTGGTTTTTATTGCTTAAATATTCTGAATGGATATTCTGGACATTAGAGTACACGTTAAACTTCACCCTTTATGCTTTACATTCATACCCATTTTTAACCGACTTCAAAAAAAGGAGGAGGTTCTCAATTCGACTGTTTTTTTTATGTTTGTTACCTCATAACTTTCGACTGGGTGAATCGATTTTGATGATTCTTTTTTATTTAAAAGCTGGTGCTTCCCGAATGATACCATTTAAATTTGGTCCAGATTGAAGTCGGTTTTTGTTTTGTTAAAATTTGTAAATATGTATTATTATATTAATTAATTAAAACATAATCTCTAGCTACTCTCTCATTTACTACAATAGTTTGCCTATATATATATACGTAATCTATTTGGAAATTAGGTTCTACGCAATTAGTAGGCCTTACCAACGAGTGCAATGTGACTCTCATGGCATATCTGAATATGAAATCAGATACACTCGTACATTATTGACACTACAAGGGTAATAAAAAAAAACTGTTTATAAAGAACAAACCGACTTCCAAAAACATCCAACGAAAACTCCCTGCCAAAAAACACTAAAAAGCGTAAAATTAACTAGCTCTTCATAAATTGCTATGTGCCAATCCTTGTCTATACTTAATTCTTTATTCATTAAAATAGTAGTATTAAAATGTGTGCTAGGTAACTAGAATCTGTTTGAAGTCGGTGCCAGTAAGGTAAAGGAACTAAATGCAATGAGACCACCTCGGGAGCATACCCTTTCGAATACAAATAATTTTCAAAATCTGTCCACAATTGACGGAGCAATCGGTGAACATACAAAAAAAAACATACAGTGGAACATAGAACCTCCTGCTTTTTGGAAGTCGGTTAAAAATAATACTAAGTACACTTGTCTTACCGCGGTAAGATGAATAGTCATGTGTGAATTGTGATCCCAGAATGGCTGCGTTATGTCCGTAACAAGTTATTTAAATCATTATGACAGATTTCAAAACTCATCATATGAGGAGGGTGTTAATTGAGGTTAATATAATTCTACGATACCTTAACATAGGTTGGGAAGCACCGTTTATCACAGAGGCCTGTCAAAACCAATTAATGTTTATAAAACAATTAATGTTCCGAAACAAATTGAAGTTCAAACGCTTGTTTGTTAATTCTATGTAAACAAAAGTAGATATTCCTACCTCAAATCGTCTATTTACTTAGTTTCACCAAGGTTATACTATGAAAGCGGTACGTGTAGTTATATCATGTAATGTTGTTGTCGTCAAGTCTTTAGATGGGTGTCAGATAACAAAGGGCTTCAATAATACGTCAAAGGAAAACATTTCGTTTAGACTTCTACAAATATGTAGGCACACAGTAATGCTAACTCAACGTAATGT
This sequence comes from Diaphora mendica, assembly GCA_949125395.1. Taxonomy (NCBI): domain Eukaryota; kingdom Metazoa; phylum Arthropoda; class Insecta; order Lepidoptera; family Erebidae; genus Diaphora; species Diaphora mendica. The sequence goes on from OX421319.1 coordinate 8,090,051, forward strand.
AACTGCCATGCTCGCCTTTCTGACTAACAGTATAACGTTATAAAAATTTAACCTTATATGTGAACTAAATTTATATTAAAGGTAACATCTCAATGTTTGAATGCTACAGTCCCTAATCCCACACTTTATAAGTACATAAACGTAGATTATAACTAATAGGCAAACACCTAAAGAAATTATATAGGGTATAATCAGTAACTGATGTTTATAACTCACAGATTCAAAAAAGTCTCTGGTATTATGAAGTTCATTAAGCTTTGGTCAACATGCGAGTAAACACGAAGTAGTTTATGCGGACGAACGTACTCCTTGGGTAAGCTAACTAGTCTCATAGTCAGACACTTTTACATATCGTTTTTTAGGGTTCCGAAGTTCGCATCTCAGAATCCTTATAGTTTCGTCATGACCGTTCGTCCTTCCATCCATCCTTGGCTTACCTTCTAAACGGCTATTGGTAGAGAGATGAAACTTTTTATGGATATGTGTTTTACCATGACGACAAAGTGCTAAAAAACACGAATATTTTTTAATCCTCGCGTCTGCTCCATAGTGTAGGCTATTATTAGAGAAAATATTCTTTAAAAAAAAATAGGAGGTTGCTTAAAGTCATTTTTAGGGTTCCGTACCTCAAAAGGAAAAAAAAGGAACCCTTATAGGATCACTTTGTTGGCTGTCTGTCAAGACCCTTTTTCTCAGGAATGCGCGGAGGTATCAAGCTGGAATTCTGCTTCTACTGGCCAGGTCTACTGTCTCTTAAAGCTATGAAAAAATCAAACTTCTTAGCCCGCGCAATCAAAAGATACAGTCGTTTATGCTGAAAGTTTTTGACACTAGCGGGGAATCAAAACCTACAGGGTACTTTCCGTGAACTCAGAATCTTGAAATTTGGTACGAAGCAACGTTTTATAGTATAGATAAAGGAAAAATTGCGAAAAGCATAAATTTTTAGTAACATTAATATAATATACGTAGGTGTATTATATAAGGTAACAAAAAAAATCAAGGTTTGTACGGAACCTCAGACCGCGAGTCCCACAAAAAACCGACTTCTAAAAAACATCAAACGAAAACTCCCTGCCTAGAAACACTAAAAAGAATAAAATAAACTGGCTCTTCTTGTGTATCCCTAAATAATTTATACGTTTAAATAATGTAGTATTATAAATTATAATGTGTGCTAGGTACCTAAAATCTGTTTGAAGTCGGTGCCGAGTCAAAAATAATACGGACAATAATTACAAAAATCTAAGCAACTACGAAAATTAAAAAACCTGTCAACCGCACTATAACGTCGGAAGGGTAATTTTTGCCAGTTTATAATATGTTGATATGTATGTTCCACATATATGTGTAATTATGATGAACTATTTAATTGGCAAACAAATCAAATATAAAATTTTAATTAGTAATAGATTGAGTAAATACAGTCTAGAATTCAGGGAAAATACCCGAATATACCTAGGCTTTAATCTAGGAGTACATTGTACTTTAATTACAAATAGTGATACACTATATTATGAGTTACAGGTAGAGCTTCACATGATATTATACCTATACCGCCAAACTAAATTTAATTTCTCTAGGAATATAACTATACATGATTATGTGTATATATGATTATTGGAGTGAAGCTTCTAATGCGACTACCAACAAGGTTGCGTTAAACGTTTAACGCTACTATGGAGGGGGTATGAAAGTACTGTTGCACATTACGAAGTTTTCAAACGTTTAACGCTACCATGGAGGCGGTATGAAAGCACTGCTGTACATTACAAAGTTTCACTTTTCCGCGTGGAGGGACTCCACGTATTTTTTACACTTTCACATCATCAGCTTATAATGGACATAGACCTCTTCATAGAAAGAAGGTTTTGACCTAATAAACCTGGCTGGCCAGAAGTATTAGTATAGGTTACTTTTTTTGAAATATGGGCAAAGGAGCAGACGTATCGCCTGATGGTAAGCGATTAACGCCACCCCTGGACACCCGCAACACCAGAGGCGTCACAAGTGCGTTGACGGCCTTTGGGGGTTGGGGGGGGGGGGGGTGGGTATGGGCCTCCGTTATCTTCACTCACACGGTGAAACACAGCTCACACAGTTTTTCTATGAGGCCGTGGTATCACTCTGGTCGAGCCGGCCCATTCATGCCGAAGCGTGGATCTCCCACGGTAAGTTTTACCACGGTTTACATCAAGTATTCTTTCACTTTGCAGTAATGTGCTCCTGCTTGGTTTCGCTTCAAGAATAGGGGTGGTTGTGGTGCTACCTCTTATTTTAAATCCATCACCACACGGACAATTTCGTAGGAATCTATACTAATATTATAAAGCTGCAGAGTTTGTTTGTTTGTTTGTTTGTTTGTTTGAACGCGCTAATCTCAGGAACTACTGGTCCGATTTGAAAAATTCTTTCAGTGTTGGATAGTCCATTTATCGAGGAAGGCTATAGGCTATATTTTATTTTCAAAAAAATTAGGGATCCGTAAGAAAATTGCTATTTTCTAACCCAAGGTGTGAAATCGGAAACCTATTTTTGCGTGCGCTGCAAAGACTATTGACAATAGAACAAAATATTGTATTACGGGTTTGTAGGACCCATTAAGATCTACAAAAAAGTCCGCGAGAGCATATATCTAACTATCATGGTTTAGTCACAATAACCGCTTTTGTGTTCGAAAAAATTATTAAATCGTCTGAAGAAAGAAACTACGTTAAATGTGTATCGTAATATTAATCCTTATCCAAATTAAGCTTTATGTTATCAAGGGTATTTATGTAGAAGTAAAATACTTTTTGTTTCATCCCAATCCGACATTTCGTTTAGAAGTTATCACGAGTATAAGACGCTAAGAGTTGGTACCTAATAATGAGTTATTTGCCAAAGAGTTTTTATCAACATAATGCGTAATATTAATCTTTATCTAAATAATTGTGTTGTTAATTATGAGTATTAGATCTTAGAAGAGTATAATAAATACATCTATACTAATATATAAAGCTGAAGAGTTTGTTTATTTAAGGATTACCTTATCCAAATTAAGCTTTATGTTATCAAGGGTATTTATGTAGAAGTAAAATACTTTTTGTTTCATCCCAATCCGACATTTCGTTTAGAAGTTATCACGAGTATAAGACGCTAAGAGTTGGTACCTAATAATGAGTTATTTGCCAAAGAGTTTTTATCAACATAATGCGTAATATTAATCTTTATCTAAATAATTGTGTTGTTAATTATGAGTATTAGATCTTAGAAGAGTATAATAAATACATCTATACTAATATATAAAGCTGAAGAGTTTGTTTATTTGTTTGAACGCGCTAATCTCAGGAACTACTGGTCCAATTTGAAAACTTATTTCAGTGTTAGATAGCCCATTTATCGAGGAAGGCTATCCATAAAGGCTTCCATAAAATAATAAGATTATAATTAAATTTATAATAAAATAAATAAAATTTTAAGATCAAGGTAAAATAGCAATAGGGGATGAAAGTTTGTATGGAAATATGCAAGGTTTTTGAAGGAAAGGCAAGGCAAGGCCTATGTCCAGCAGTGGACTGCGATAGGCTGATGATGATAATGCAAGGTTTGCGAAAATGCTTCATGAGTTTGGGACAGGAGACAAAATATTAGAGCTATTCAGATGTATCATTTACTGAGTTATCACAATATGCTTAAGTGTGCTTACCCGAACGGGCAGACATGTGAGGGTAGACGACTGTGCCGCATGCGGATGTTGAATTTTGCTACTACAAATTCGTTATTATTCACTAGGATTCGATTTGTTTACATGATTTTTTGTTTATTCAAATAATTTTCTTCGTGAAAAAATCCGAAGGAAAAGTATCCGGCGGGATTTAAACACAAAAAAAAGCAAAAGGGGTACGCCGCAAGATGAAATAAATGCCTGTATGAAACATATGTATTATGGGTACATGTTAAAACGTTTTGTCTTACTACAATTATGCGAGTACAACTTCACAATGATTTATGAGCAGTGTCAATATGCAAATGCTCTTCTAAAAATAGGAGATGATTGTATGCCAAATGACAGTAACGACATGATTACACTGAGACGTGAGTTCTGGTAGATGATAGCACACATGATCTAAAAATAATATGTATTCTGATCCGCCGACTAATGAGACAGTTATCAAATAAACGAAAGGATCATGTCAGACGTGGAGGAAGATGTTAACGAATACCTCTCAGGAAACAATGCAAGGGAAACTGAACCAGTCATATCATAGCTTATGCACAAAGTTTTTTGAATCTTTAGAATCATCAGGAGCGCATTCCCATAAGTTAAGACTGAAAGTTAATGTTCCAGTCCTATTAATAAGAAATCTTGAGCGACAAAGATATGTAATGGTACACGGCTACAAAATACACATCTGGGGTACAACATTGTAAAAGAAAATGTTTCAATTCCCCGTATTCCAATAATTCAAACTTATTTGCAATTTCAATTTAAAAGAATGCAGTTTCCGCTGAAAACAACATTTGCACTACCAATTATCAAAGCCCAAAGACAGACGGTTAAAGTTACAGTTCATTTAAAAAAAACATGTTTTTCAAATGGGCAGCACAATCGCGTGTATCAAATCAGCTAAATCACTATATTTTGACAAAGGATGACAAATCAAAAACGTGGTATTTTAAAATTGAAAAAATTGAGAATTTGCTCAGACTGAGGGAAAACTCAAGCAGAATCCAACAGTGGAGGCAACCATACTCGCTGTGAAAGCAGACAATGCAGAACCAAACCGTTTGGTTCGAGAGCGTATTTCTAAGACTGAGGCGGTGACTTCCAAGACCAGCACGTGTTGTTCTGTAGAGGAAGGGAGAAGGTGGGATCAGTTGGAAGAATGCTTCAGTACACTCTCCATGGTAAAGCGGTAGAGGACTGCCATAGAGGCGATATCTCTCCGCAACTGCAGAGGCTCAAAGGAATCGGTAGTATTGGGACTGTTGATAATGCGGACTGATAGCTGCAAAAGATCGAGAAAATCAAGGCCTAGATCCATCACAAAGATGAGAACAGTACGGACGAGCGTACCTGGGTCTTATAAAGGACTCACAAATGCTCGGGCGCGAAAAACCGTCTCACCCTGTTCAGGCTGCCTTAGTGGTGCCCTCGATGTACTCCCGTGGGTTGAGGTCTCGGCAAATATCCATGCCCAGGACACCGAGCTTATCCCGTAGTGGCAGTTGAGTGCTCTGAAAAGTGACGAGGGGAAGAAACGGAGACTTTTTGGTAGAGAACGGGCAGACCTGTGTTTTCTTAACGTTGAACTGGACCAGATTCTCATCACCCCATTCTTAAATGCGGTTCAAAACCCGGTCAAGCTCAGCGACAAGCTCCTATCCATTTTCCTTAACGTCTACTATCTTGGCTGCAGGGTATCCATAATATCGCCCATGCACTGTGCTACCGTCTGCATAGCAATGTATATTGCCAAGGGCTAATATGTCATTGACATGCAGAAGAAACATCTTGGGCGACAGGACCGAATTCTGAGGCACGCTAGCGTTTACCTCCAGAAAAACAGAGGCCGCGCCGTCCGTCGCAAAGAACCCGAATGCGAAGGCGCTGATGAAGAAAAGAGTCAATCTAGAGACGACTCTAGGAGGCAGACCGAATGCTTAGAGGTCGGAGAGAAGCGAACGGTGCAAGAACAGGTTGAAAGCCTTGGCCATGTCGAATGTCGAAATAAGCTCATACAAAATACTTTTTAATTTATGTACTTATATAAATACTTAAATATGTTTTTAACAGTGAAAAGTGTCTTATTTTTAAAATAATACACACATCAAAAGTGTCTAGGGATCAAGCATTTTTATGCGGATTTCTTAAGATTGAGATGTGGCTTTGGCCCTGGCCTGCTCAGTCGCCAGACTTGAACCCGATTGAGCATGCATGGGATATGCTACAGAGAAGAGCTCTGCCGAATATGGAGGGTATCCAGTCGCAAGAAGACCTTTTTTTGTTGTTGCAACGAACATGGGCGGCCATTCCACAGCGTGATTTGGATGAACTCATTTTGAGTATGCCAAACCGATTCTTGTGTTGTTAGTGTTCGCGGTAGAAACACGGATTATTAATTGTTTAAGTTACCTAATAAAATTTTAAAGAAAACTGTTATTTCAGTCTTTTTTTCGAACTTTAATGTTAGTGGTTCAAATGTCAAAATTCCCTTTATTAGGAAAATGGCCAATTTCTTTATTAATGCAAAGGTGACTTGGTTTATCGTTACTGTGACAAACGAAAACACTTTTTTTGATGAATCCTTAAAGAAAATTTTAATCAATATCAATCAGGAGAAAAGTTATTGCAAAAATATATGTTGATCCCTAGACACATATGTTGATCCCTAGACACTTTTGATGTGTGTATTTGCCTTAATAATTAAAACTGCTACCCAAAGTCACTGTTCCACGCGGACGAAGTCGCGGGCGCAGCTAGTGACGAATAATTTGACACCTTAAAGTCATGATCTGTTTCTAGTTTCTACACAAATTTCTAATGATGATGTTTTGGATAACATGACCGTCGGACCGTTATCGATGCACGAATTATTTATATAGGGAATATGGTCAGTATCTTTGAAATGGTTTTTATTATTGAGGGTAAAGGAGGGTTATTATTGAGGGGTCAACTTACTAATATTAAGTGACCACCGTCATTCAAGGAAGGTGCAACTCAAGAAAAAACAAGTGGATTGCTTACACATTAAAATTTGACTGACATCTATTTGAAATGCACAACATATCCAACGTATTTATTTGATTAGACTAAAAATAAAACTCTATTTTCAAAATGAGTTCATGAAATACATATTTATTTCTGTATTGTGAGAAAGAAAACAATCGATTCGATCAAATCAAACGGTTCGATTCACAATATTTGTTTACTTTGGGAGATTATTGTGGACTTTTTGTATATCTTTGTAATTCTTTACTATTATATCGATTTATCTGGAAAGTGTTTGCAACGCTAGCGAAAAAAATGCGTTATTTATGGTACCAATATTATAAAAGGGACTGTTAAAATTGACGAAGTACCACCTATTAGCACTGGCGGCTATCGTAATAGATGTAGCGATATAGTGATTTACCCATTACATCTAACTTATTCGGTTACAGTTTAGGATAGAATTTAAAAGTATCAGAATCTATACCGTGGAAAGTGCGAGCCCAGACTATTACATCTTTTATTCTATGAACTGTTGGTAGTTCATACGTGCCAAGCATCGTAGTACCTATTGATAAGCTCGATACGGTTAGCAGTAAATAAAGTGGTTGTTTAAAAATTTGTAAAGGTCAGTTTCAGTTTCCGACAATGACAAGTAACAGAATAAAACTGAACAGAATCGTTTCTAAGAACTCCTGTTCTTAACTTGTCTTAAAGGAGGTAAAACTTGCGATTTTTTGTTTTTAAAAAACGAGACTAGGTTTTTTATACGCTATTGTTATGAACAAATGTCTGTACCTGTCTCGAAGTTGTTGATGACCATGTCTATCTGGGACAAACGGTCCAACTAGGCACATCCAACTTCGAGAAAGAGGTCAATCGACGAATCCAACTCGGCTGGGCTGCATTCGGGAAACTACGCAGCGTCTTCTCGTCCAAAATACCACAGTCCTTAAAGACGAAGGTCTTTAACCAGTGCGTGTTACCAGTGATGACCTACGGTGCCGAGACGTGGTCTCATACTATGGGCCTCATAAGGAAGCTCGGGGGCACGCAGCGAGCTATGGAACGGGCTATGCTTGGAGTCTCTCTACGTGATCGAATCAGAAATGAGGAGATCCGTAGACGAACTAAAGTTACCTACATAGCAGAGCGAGTCAGCAAGCTGAAGTGGCAGTGGGCAGGGCACATAGCTCGGAGAACCAATGGCCGATGGGGCAGAAAGGTTCTTGAGTGGAGACCATGTGACGGCAAACGCAGGAAGGCCTCCCGCAAGGTGGACGGACGACCTAGTTAAGATCGCGGGGACACGTTGGATGCAGGCCGCTAACGACCGGTCGAAATGGAAATCAATAGGGGAGGCCTACGTTCAGCAGTGGACTTCCTGCGGCTGATATGATGATGATGAATGTCTGTACCATAACCAATGATGAAAAACTTTTATTACCTTTTAGGCTCCATTTCATTATAATGATACTATTCGTAAGTATATCAATGAATAATAAGTTTCTTACGTAATAAGTAGGTTGTTAAATTAAAGTTAGTTAATTTGACGATGATATTTAAAAGTAATATATATTAAAAAAAAAAAAATTAGGTCACTATGTGCATCCCACGGTGCGCAACTATTAGTAAAAGTCCCGTCAAAATCGTCGTCAAAAATAGTCGAAACAAGCAGACAGACAATTCCTTTATATGTACCGTAAATATGCATTTAATAAAAAGCTGTTAATTTGAAATTACTAACATACACTTCAATTTTATTTGTATACCCATAGATAATACATTTTGCATGTACCTAATATTGAGAATTCATAAGAACTTATCGAATTATATATACTGTGTGTATAGAAGAGATAACTACTTATTTAAAAATATAAAATAAACAAATATTTTAAGTTTATTTAACTTACTATTTTAAGAAATTTAGAGTTCGTAAATGAATACATTTGTTTTGGACTGTTCATGTAGCATGACACATCACATCTGAGACTGGTTCCATAGACTCTTGAATAATTACTAGTCGATGTGTGGTATGTACATATCTACGTGTACATCCTAACTCTCATACAAACACTGAAGCTCCGAGTTGTTTTGAAATCACGCACGTAGGGCTGCCATTCGATTTCAATTGTTAGTCAAAAAATTAAAAGTTAGTCAGTGAAATTTAGCATCGCAACTTTTACGTGCAATTGGAAAGTGCACTGTTGTGATTTTGTTACCCATTACCTACGAATACTTAATGACTGTACCTCCATTCGGAATAAGTGTGCTAAAGTCAAAAGGAATTGTAATATTTTTTAACTGACTTAAAATTATCACAAATTTAAAAAAAAAAAAAACCGACTTCAATCTGGACCAAATTTGAATGGGACCATACGGGAATATTGAGTTATTCGTTAATTTGTCGCGTACATACATAATGCAAATTGAAGACTTATATGGTTTTCTCATGAATGACATGTCAGAACTGGACCAAATTTAAATGGGACCATTCGGGAAGCACCAGCTTTCAAATAAAAAAAGAATCATCAAAATCGGTTCACCCAGTCTAAAGTTATGAGGTAACAAACATAAAAAAAAAAATACAGTCGAATTGAGAACCTCCTCCTTTTTGAAGTCGGTTGAAAAGGTTCTCAATTCGACCGTTTATGTTTTTTTTATGTGTGTTCGCGGATAACTTCGTCGTTTATGAACCGATTTTGATGATTCTTTTTTTAATGGAAAGGAGATATCCCAACAGTGGTACCATGATAAGCACGCGATAAGCATGATCTGATGATGGCATCCAAGAGAGATATAGTTAAACCTTGAAGTCGGTTTTTGTTTTTGTTCCAATTTCGGTAGTCTATGTATAGTTGTATGTTCCACCATAGCGTCTAAACTCCTGAACTAATTGTAAATAATGAGGTGTCAATAGATTTGTAACCCGGGTGACTGGCAATATACAGGGTGTCCCAAAATTCAACGATAAGCGGGCGCCTAAAGGTAGACCTGCTAATGAGTACATAAGGAAAAAAAAAAAAAAAAATATACCTAGTTTTTCTTTAGTTACAAGAAAAATTCTTCTTTGAAAATTTATACCTTTCATGATATTGCTACTATTCACCACAACTCTTAAAAACACCAAATTGCCCGCAGTTTTTACACAAAAAACGTTCAAAATAATTTTTTCCCTACAATTTTGAAATATTTTTACTCTTAGTGTACTTTGACTCATGGTCTTGTAAAAAAAAAGTATGGACACCACTACGTAATAAATAAATTACAAAAAAAATGAAGGGTGTAAATTTTCAAAGAAATTTTTCTTGTAACTAAAAAAAAACTAGGTATATTTTTTTATTATTTTTCCTTATGTACTCATGAGCAGGTCTACCTTTTGGCACCCGCTTATCGTTGAATTTTGGGACACATGGTATATTATATTAAAGTTTTTACGTAGGTTATAATTTTCTTTTAATTTCCTAAGTCTTCTTATATTTGTATAAACAATGCTTGCTTATTACAATGAACTCAATCATCCTATAGCTTTCTCGCCTTTCTCAAACCGAAAAGCAGAGATATATTAGAAAATATATTTCTGAATAAAATATACTTATTTATTTTGTCATAAATCGTTGCTGTAAGTTAAAAATTCAGAAAATTTGGAATGATTGCGCAGTGAGCGTCACTAGATAAAGAAATAAGATTATTACCGCTACTTTTATTTCGAACAGCCCTACCGACCAAGAGAATGTGTCAATAAAGACCCCGTTCAGTGCTCGATAAATGTCAAAGCGTAGTAAACAAGCAGTTGTACATTTTATGTGTAATTAAACGAGTTCTAAGCGCTCTTTGGAACATCGACTACGTATGTTTACGATAGTAACTGGCATGGAGTTCAAGTCTTAGTGACCTTGTTCATAAATAAAGATATGAGAAAAGCAAAAGCATATCGCTTTAACCTTCTGCAGAAAAGTAGATACTTAATAAAACTCTGTAATGGTTCTTCGTTGTATGTACGTTATATAAAATTTAATTTTAATAACTTGTAGCGGGCAAAGTAATATTCCTCTATAAAACATCTAAAGCAGCAAGAATGTTAAGTAATTTTACAGTGTGCTTGAAAATTTTAACAAAATGCTCAACAGACGCTCTGTATTTTTCAAACAATCTAAGCCTTTCGAAGAGCACCGAGAGAATAAGTGTACGTGATTAAAATTTGTACCACTTGTTTAAATTTATAAATTCTTAACTGTCGTCCCTGTGGCAGCGCTTACTTTGAATACTTTCTTCAAATTGCTGCCTTGTCATATCAAAATTGTGAAAAATACTGTAAATGTTAGACGAGTGTAAAGGTTGGAGACGAGGATACCAGCTTGACTGTCGGCGTGGTTTGTAACATCGTATACTTCTGGCATCCCTGAGGCGGAGGACTTATATGGGCAAGTGCTGAAGCATGGTTCTATTGTACTCAAAGACAGATTGTTCGTATATGGTTTCCATAAATCCATTCTAATAGTAAATATTCGAAAGTAACTCTGTCTTTCTGTTACGCTTTTACGCCTAACCCGTAAATAGATTTCAATAAAATTTGGCATGGGGATACTTTGATTCTTAAGGAAGAATAAAGGCTATTCTTTAAAGCGATAACCGACATACACACAAGCTGCGAGCAAAAGATAGTTGCTTATAAAGGTTTCTGAAGTTTGCTAATATGTAATAGCAGCAGACGCTAAGAAAATGACTAGAGTCAAAGTTAATTCAAAACATATTCGATGTTATCTTTTCCGAAGTAAAAGTAACCTTTTTAACCGAGTTCAAAAAAGGAGGAGGTTCTCAATTCGAATCCGTATATATATGTATTTTTTTATGTGTGTTCGTAGATAACTTCTTCGTTTATGAACCGATTTTAATGATTTATTTTTTTAATGGAAAGGAGATATCCCAACGGTGGTACCATGATAAGGACACTAAGATCTGATAATGGCATCTAAGTGAAATCGAGTCGAACCTTGAAGTCGGTTTTTATTTTGTTAAAATTTTACTTGTTTACAACAGTAATGCTACGTATCTACGTAGCATTACTGATGTAAAAAAGGTAGCTTTTCTGACCATTGACCATCTAGTCATACTTATTCGTTATAATGTATAAAAAAATAAGTAAAACTTCTTTAAATGCTATGAAATATATTTAGCTTTAATTCCGCGAGACAGAGCATAGTAAGCTAAATATATTTCATAGCATTTAATGTCATGGATTTCCGCAAAGTAACGCCTGATTCCATAACTTAAAACTTCTTTTGCAAAATGTTTCTTATGTCATTACTTAGGCCTAGGTACTAAACTAATACAATGTAGTTCTGTGCATTCACAGGCACAGAACATTTCTGAGATATTTATATGCCTAGATGTGCCAATCGTCAGCGCCTGCGCTGTATGAATCATTTACATTAAATTGATATTTATAACTTAATAGAGACTAAATTGGAGACTGTAACGTAAATTGAATACAAAGACTTGACTTAACAAACGAAATATTGATAAATTTAAAAAGGTTTTAACTGTAGGTGTCTTTGTTAACTTAAATTAATTATAATTTACATTAGTCTATATTTGCATTTATTTATATTTCCCTTGGTCAAAGTATCACCGCCAATGGGACTATGGGAGCCCATCAATGAAATTGTTACCGTGAAAATTTATTTCATTTAGAGTTGCAGACGAAGTTGGGTCAGCAAATTAATTATAAATAATTCAATGTTCCTTCCTTGGAAGGAAAACATTTACGAGGTTTCATTGCTCAAACATTCTTGTGGTGACTTCCACATACAGCGCCATCTACCGAAGATACGTCGAACTACGGAGTAACGAAGGAAACGAAGAAACTACCAATCCTGAATCGTGCAATGAAAGTTCTCGCGTCAAATAACATATATACAACATCCCAACATCAACCGTTGGGCAGTTGGCCCGCCAGGCACGATCACCTCGCCTGATCGGAGGATCCTCCCTTTGTGTTGGTGGGACATGACACACCTGTCCCCCACACTCTTATTAATAATAAACATAACGAAATTGCTAATAACAATGTACAGATATATTCCACTGCAAAGAAGTCCGCATGAAATCTCTAAAGGCCCTATAAATTGTGGACACGACCGTGTTCAGTGTCCCTTCTGAGTTTCAAACTAGTTACGAAACGAGGGATCCGAAATGTTTGTTATAACCGCTAACAATTATTGTTCACAGAACCTTATAACGGTTACAATACATGTAACACCAATAACTAGTTAACTAATAACGTTTTGATTTTAATATTTGTTATATTAAAAGTAAAAGGTTATTGTCAAATATGAAATCGTTGACCGTTGTTATTGTATGAAACCCGCCCTATTTATAAGGGCAAGGTCGACCTCGTGAATGAAAGAGATAAGGTTAAACACGGGGTGTCATACGTAACTGACAATCTGTTGAAATTATAAACTGAAATAAATGTGTTGAAAGATAAGTATAGTAATAAAAATACTTAGGATTATGACTAACAACGTGTACTTCGCTAATCTTGAAAGTACTCACGAGCTTACCCTTAGGGCACAAAAGGGAAACTCACTCCCCTCGAATCGTATACTATGTACGTACGTAGAATGCTCATTTTTAACACTAGATCCTATTGATAAATTTATAAACTACTAATTGTTGCCCGCGGCTCCGCCCGCGTATATATCGATTATCGCAGCAAATAGTAGCCTATGTGTTATTCTGATGTATAAGCTATATTACTGTAAAGTTTCATCCAAATCCGTTCAGTAGTTTTTGCGTGAAAGAGTAACAAACATCCATCCATCGATCCATACTTACAAACTTTCGCGTTAATAATATTAGTATAGATCTAGCTTTTGCTCTTCATCCACGAGTATGTCACTGTATGTCGATTATCACGGCAAATAGTAGCCTATGTTTAAGCTATATTACTGTAAAGTTTAATCTAAATCTGTTCGGTAGTTCTAGAATCAAACTCACTTGTACTTATTCCACTATTTTAATTACATTTACACCTGACCAGTTACGCCTTATGGCATCCTCAAAGGTTTAATAGTTATGAAACGATTCTAGAATGTATTACAACAAGTTCTATCAAGTGCTGACAATCGAGAGTATACATATAGACATGTTCGATAGTTCTTGCTTGAAAGAGTAAGAAACATCCATACATTCATTATCACGATGCGATATCATATCGATGCGAAAGTTTCGCATCGATATTATAACTAGTTTTTGCCCACGATCCATTATCCATGCAAAATTTAATTGAAGTCTTTGTAGCGGTTTAGCCATAAAAGCTTTATGAATAGACAGACAGAGTTAATTTCGAATTACCAATATTAGTATGGATTAGTAAGATTAATTTTCTTTGTCAAGGAAAGGCAATTGAAATTATTATGTTTCCAACTCTTTCAGTTAATGATTAATTTTATTGCGGGTTAGGAGATAGTTTAATTTTTCCTAGGAATTTACAAACACTCTTTATGAGCGCGTCTTTCTCGTAAGAAAATACAGCAATTTCATTTCAATTTAAAAAGCTCCCATTCTTAATTTCGGTTTCACGGCAAGATACTCGTACAGAGCATGTACACTATCCTGGAACATCTCGACAAAACTTATTGTTCTCAAGGGAAATCAGAATGGCTGCATTATCGGCTTGCATAGCCGCAGTAGTGCACCAACACGTCAGTACACGCTGAGCAGTAACTGTGCACTAACAAAAGGTATGCGAATGAATGCAAGCCCAAAATCAACTTACGTATTAAGTTATCTCGTGTGTAACTGATATAGTTATATACCTACTAGATCTACGTGTGTATAAGATTCAAGCCAAACGCTTATCCTTTCGCACACATTGATAAAGTTTTAGCGCGTTTGAATGGCAATGGCTGACATTATCGTAAAAGTCGAAACTTTGTGTTGAAATAGCTTCAGCGAAACATAAGGGGTTCACGTACAATTGCTAAAGTTTCTAATATACTAGGATATACGTTCCTATTGTTCCCATAATATCTCATAAAAATGTCATACGATGTAAACTGTCTCGTTGAAGTTTGGATGGTGCGAGGAGAGGGTGCGAGCCACTCACACGTACTTGTTTAGGAACAAATTTCTTAATCCTGAAAGTGAAGCCGTCGTCGCCGGCCGGCCACGTGGGTCTTCCTGCCGATAGAATTACATGGGGATCAGAATACACTTGAGCGAGTACGCGCCCGTTTGTTCAGACAAAATTACCATTTTGTCGATAATGTTTTAATAGAGGCTATACAAATACATATTATCCTTCTTCACATTAGAAAATAAATGTTATGCTAATTACCTGAACAAAAATAAACTCTGCGATAAGAGAAGAATTGAAACTTACGACTCAGGTGAACAGATAGGTGTAGCTAAGAACTTTCTCAATGCAGTCATACTGAGAGGTGACGAAAATAAATCTCAAATGTATATTATCATAAGTAATTAAGATACGGAGACTACGGAACGTTCAGCGGACTATGCAACTTCGTCAGCTACAAAAGAAGCTCTCATGAAGGCTATTAAACCTAGCGACGAAGGTTTTCAAATTGTAGGCGTCAAAAAAACCGCAAAGGCAGGCGTCGTGTTGCGGGTCGCAAATGAACGGCAGCTTAAAAAACTAGAAGCAGTAAACGCCATTAAATCTGTAGGCTTACGCTTAGAAAAGCCGAAAGGCCGAAGGCCCCGTATAATTGTAAAAGACGTGCCCGGTTCTATGGAGGATCGTACCTTCCTAACAGCTTTATATCGTCAGAATATCAAGGACGAATTAAAATTAAGCGAAAGCGATTTTTTAAAAACGACCAAAATTGTCAGGCATCGTAAACTGGAAAACGGACGTCAATGGATAGGCTTAGAATTAGAGACAGAGGTTAGGAAACACTTGGCTAGCACAAAAGATAAATTATATATAGACTGGGCCACATGTAGGTTTATAGACGACTTAGAAGTAGTTCGTTGCTTAAACTGTCAACAATTCGGTCATGTTCAAAAATTTTGCACTATTAAAACTCCTACGTGTGCTAATTGCGCGGCCAGCCACGATACAAGGGCTTGCCCGGATAAGGACACACCAGATTTTAAACCGAAATGCGCACAATGCAGCCGGTACAAAAAACCATGTGACCATCGATGTGGATCACAAGACTGCTCCACATATAAACTTAAATTAGAGCAGCTAATCCTAAATACTAATTACTGAATAGCTTATACAGTAGTAGCTGTAGTACCTTTTTAATAAAATGGATAATATCTCAATAGGCCAGTTAAATCTTCATAATGATAAAATAGCCACGTCAGAATTAGATCGCTTAGTTTTGGAACAAAAGTTAGACATTGTCCTTATACAAGAGCAATATCAAAGCGCTCAATTGCGGAATTATGTAGTACAACTAGATGGCCGGTCGCGGGCTGGGATATATGTTGCAAGTTCTAATTTTACGGTAACATCTTTGCGTAACCTTATGACGTCACACTGCGCCGTTGCTGAGATCTCATCCTCTACCTGTAGGGTTTACATAGTGAGCTGTTATTTTCAATTTTCACATCCTATTGATCCTCATCTACATCATTTACGTTTCGTTTTGCGGTCCCTCATAGGACACAAAATTATTATTGGCGCTGATGTCAATGCTTCTTCTACTTTATGGTATGGCAAATTGCGTGCAGCTGACATGGCTCGTCGCTGTGCGGTTGAAGATTTTATTGCGGAAATGAATCTTACTATCCACAATACCCCTGATGCACCACCAACTTTTTGCAGCCCAATGGGTGAGTCTTCTATTGACGTGACGCTTACGCGCGGCGACGTCTCGATATCTGGATGGCGTGTCCTACCGGACGCATCCTGTAGTGATCACCGCTTAATCGTGTACGAATTCATACCAATGGTTGCACAATATCCACAAAGAACTCCTTACAATTTTAGGTATAAAACTAAAGGGGCAAATTGGGCTTTATTTGGTTCACTCTTTGCAGTACATGCCAAAGACTTCAGTCGCAGTGGTCTATCAGCTGAGGAAAGCGCAAACATATTATCAGATACTTTCACATATTGTGCTGATGTTTGTATCGGCCGTGGATCTATCACTAACACTCGTAGATGTGATTGGTGGAATTATAAATTAGTCGAATTACGTAGAATCTATCGAAAAGCTCGTAAAAAACTAAATGACATTAAAAAGCGTAACGTAACAGGAGTTATTTACAATAATGCTCTTATTGCTCTTAGAGTTGCCAGGTCTCATTATAGAGCTGCTGTGGAGAAATCAAAGGGAAATTTAATACGTAAACTTGTTGATAAACTCGATAGAGAGGGTCCCTGGTCACCTTTGTATCATGAATTTAAAGCAAATAGATCAATCGACCTTGCATACGTACAGAACATCAAAATTAATAATAGTTATACTACAGGAGTAGAACAAACCACAGAATATCTTTTAGAATCACTTGTGCCTGACGATCGGCCGGAGGATGACACGGATTATCACCGACAAATTAGGCAGTGGGCTATTGAACCACCATTGTCTCCAATGTCTGACTTACCATCTTCAGACGAATTCCTCAGTATTGTTAGGTCATTGCCACTAAATAAGGCTTCGGGCGACGATAAAATATCAAACAAAATGATAAAAGAAGCTTGTAAACTTTCGGGTGATACGGTTTTAACAGTTTTTAAACGTTGCATTGCGGAAGGAGTATTTCCTAGTGTTTGGCGGTGCGGTAATATTCGAATAATACCAAAAAGCGGCGATAAGCCGCCGGACGATCCTAAATCCTATCGACCCATAACACTGTTACCATCGCTGGGAAAGCTTTTAGAGCGTCTTGTAGTACCACGACTTCTACCGGGTGGAGTTAAATTTCATGATAGACAATTCGGCTTTACGTTGGGAAAATCGACAACTGATGCGGTTATATCTGTAAGGAAAACTGTCACCGAGTCAAGTTTTCAATACGTTTTAGGCATCTTCTTAGATATATCTGGCGCCTTTGACAATGCGTGGTGGCCCATGCTATTGCTAAAATTAAAATTAAGAGGTTGCTTTAAAAATATTTATTCCCTTATCTCCTCGTACTTCTTACAAGGTACTACTAAATTGAGACTTGGGCATCATTCTGTGTCGAAGGCGCTTACGATGGGGTGTCCTCAAGGGTCAGTGCTAGGACCATACTTGTGGAACATAGGCTTCGACGATTTTCTGGCAATGCCTGTGCCGTCCGGATGTACCCTGAATGCGTACGCGGACGACGGTTTGTTATTGATAGAGTCGGATACTAGAACGGGGCTTGAGAGGCTGGCCAGTGAATGTTTGGACTTAATATCTCGGTGGGGTGGGCGTAATCGGTTGACGTTTGCACCAAACAAAACCTTCCAGCTACTTCTGAAAGGTAACCTCAAATCACCGCCTTGTATTAAATTTGAAAATATTACTATTAAAAATAAAACCTCGGTTTGTTATTTAGGATTGGTTTTAGAAAGAAATTTTTCATTTATTGAACATATTAGAACAGTTAATGAAAAGTCTAAAAAGAGTTTCTTTGCACTGACGAGGATATCAACTGCGACATGGGGTCTGTCATATAATACACTAAAGATCATATATGGAGCTACTTATTTGGGTTCTATTTGCTATGGTGCTCCTGTATGGGCAGATAGGGCGACTGTAGGTGCTGTCCGTCGCAAACTGTTACAAGGCCAACGACCTGCATTGATTTTCTTGTGCAAGGCATACAGGACGGTTAGCACTGAGGCTTTACCGGTGTTGGCAGGTGTTCTTCCGGTCGATCTCGAGGTGCAAAGACGTGCAGCCATGTACTATTCCACACTACAAAACATGGAATGCGATTTTTTGGGCATACGAGACCGCGGTAAAATCATAAGATTGTTTCAACAAAAAACCAATGTCTATAACGACCTCTTGGATGAATGGCAGAAACGATGGGACGAATCATCTAAGGGGCGCCACCTTTACCAGTTCTTTCCATCTGTTCGCGAAAGGTTGTCAAGGACATGGCTCGAGGTAGATCACTGTGTCGCTCAATTTCTTACAGGCCACGGTAACTTTAAGAGCAAACTATACTCATTTAAATTAGTCGATTCACCATTGTGTCAATGCTCAACACCTGATTCTAGCTGTGAACAGTCGGCTCATCATATCCTCTGGGAATGTAGTCTTTGGCACAATGAACGTAACATGATGCTAAATAGCTTACAAATGACGTCTGGGGTAGTATATTATGGGGATCTTGTGTCAACTGCGGTGAATTTCCGTGCGTTTAAGCGATTCTGCCATACATACTATAGAAATCAAATATAGCTCACTTAGGACCCATAATATTTTTATCCGTGGTGCTTCCCGGTTTGAAAAAGGCGTCTGCCTATTTTGACTCCATTTTGTCTCCCGCTTTGCTAAGGAGGGAAGTGGACTTATTATATTTCCAACTCCTCCAGTTTTCTTCTGATTAATTTCGTTGCGGGTTCCAAGACAGTTAAATTTTTCCTGGGACTTCCCGAGTGTCATAACTCGGTGTTTTCGTGGGTCACCGCTGTTGATCCTGGTGTACAGGAGTTACAGTGGTGGGCGTGTGGGCGGGATTAGTCCCATTAAAAGTAATTAAGATAACTATGAGAACACTAAATCAAACAAAACTAATTCATTCGTTTAGAACTAATCACACAGACTTACGATGAACCGTATTAAACTCTAATACACACATTTATACTACGAGAATACATTTATACACTAATATATTACATATTATTAAAAACAATGAATACTTAAAAAATGGTTTAATTATTACATCAAAAGTATTTTGTACAGGACACTTATGAATGACTTCATACACTATTGCGTTTTACAATTAGTCAATTGGATACCCTGTCCCAAACTAGGCAGGTGGGAACCTGTCTGTATCTTAGGAAAGAGTATTCAAGTTTAAAAGTCTTATCACATCACATCATCATCAATTTTCAAACAATTCAAACCTTTAATAGTCCTCTGCTGGACATAGGCCTCTCGTTAGCAATAATGTTATGACCTACTACTACGACTGCTCGGTTGGCCTAGTGGTTTAGGCGGTCGCCACGCCGCTTGCCAATTCGCCAAGTGTTGTGGGTTCAAATCAAACTTTGTGTGATCCACAAATTGTTGTTCTGAGTTTGGGTGTTAATTGTGTCCGTTTGATATATGTCTGTAAAGTCCCCCGCGACACAGCATGTTTATTCCTAATGCTAAAAAAAAATACTAGGTTTAACTTAAGGTTTTACTCGGTTAAATTGTTACATATAATACGATGGTACTTAAAAAATCCAGTCTGCTAACAGTTGAATATTGGGCTAAAGTATATACTTGTGTTTGATATTTTCATTTAAAGTTCGGTGAACTTATAAATTCACTTCACAATTTCAATTAAATAGAAAACATAAAAATACGGACTTCAAAAATTGTACGGCATCATTGGGCGGTAACAGAATGTAGCGTTCTCAGCTGGCAGCATTGTCGAGTTGAATGTCATTGCTTATCTATAAAATATGTCTTACTTTTGGTTGTAAGAGGTGTCGATTAATTACTTAAATGTAATGAGAAGTCGGACTTCAATGCCACGAAAAAACAATTCAAAAACTTGTAGAGCTATTTCTTAGCGTTCCGTGGATTCACCGTGCGGGTGCCGGGTCCATCGCGTGATAGATGGGGGCAACACATGGGACTTCGACAGTGCCTGGGAATTGCGACCCAGGTTTAGGTTTAAGGAGCACTCCTTATGACGCGTCAACGCTCACCTCCACTGTCCGCCGTGTTGCCCCCTCTACCTAACCATATTTGAAATGAGCCTAACAATGCCGCTTTGGATATTCGTTCAAGAAAAGAGCTTACTGAAGCTCTTGGCAATCCAAGGTCTTTAAGCAGGTTATAGAGGGATTTGGCTGGTATACCCCTCGCACCCACTTCCACGGCATACAGCGCAACGACATAACCATTTTTAGTTATTTCGTTGGTTAAGTCAAAGTGCTTGTTTCTTTTTAAAGCGTGGTCTTTAGGGATGTTCGTTTCCCACGGCACCGTGAGTTCTACTAGTACTACACGCTTAATTTACATTGCATAAAGAAACATGTCCGGTCTGGACGCCGAGGCACAGATATCCTCCGGTATTCTGTAGTGATTTTCATACGTGTCCACTAATAATGTCCAGTCACTGGCGGTATTTATAATTGAGTACGGCTTTTGTGTGAGTGAAGTCTTTTTTGTTGAGCCTTCCTTTACAAACGCGATGTTAGTTTTTATGTTTGTTGTTATTCCTTTTTTCGCTCTCGCCAGTGATAAACTCATAGCTTCGCGTATGATGAGTAATACCCTATCATGGCGACGTGAATAATGACCCCGGTCTAGGAGCGCCTTACAACCTGTCAGTAAGTGCCTGGCTGTACCTATTGCCGCATTGCACATGCACATCGTGCAAGCCTTTTCTGTAGCTTTTCCCCACCTTACTAGGTTGCTTTGATCGGGGAGAGTTAATTGAAAGGCGTTGAGGTAGAATTTTAACAGGGCGGGTGACCAATCATATAAAAGTGTGCGCCATTTCAAAGCTGGTGGGATACAAAATTCTCCTAGAGTTAACCATTCATTCTGCATTTCTAGGTTCATTGCGTGCACCTTGTAGGTCTCGTTTTCATCTTGTTGTATGAAAGATTTTGTTATCTCTTTGTCGGTCTGTCTTCTAGCATTTCCCAATCCAAATCTACTGGACTGTGTACCCACCATGAATTTTTTGTGGAATTGGAGCCGTGACTCTAGCTCTGATGAATTTTTGTCTTTTGGAAGGGATCTAACGATTTCGTCTTGGGATTTTGACAAGACATGCATTTTGGTAACTCTTAGGTTTTTGTAGAGTTCCGAAGGTTTTTTTTAATTTCATTCCAAAATTATTCGAGCCCCTGTACAACGTTGACGGGTCTGCAGATGGTGCTAGCCCGAGCCACGACTTCAATGTCTTAGTGACTTTCGCGTCCAGTGTTCTTATGTGGTTCTGGTTTATATCATATACTAGAAACGGCCAGTTGAGACGTGATGTTAAGTAGTTGTCGTAAATCCAAGCTTTTTTTACGTTACTAATTGGCTGTTGGTCTACCTTGTCAATGTCTTTTACGAAGTCATCGACTATTACGTTTATAGATGGAGTACGACCTTTGTAGTCTATCTTACTTCCAAGGAATTCAAAGGGCACGGTATCAGATATTATTGAAACACTTTCCCCACCAATAGTAATTCCGGGGTCATATGAGGTATACCTGGTGCCTCGCCGGCCCAGACAAAGGCAATAGCATTTGCTAGGTTTTGTCCTCATTCCCTCCATCCAGGTACAGAAGTCATCTACCTTACGCAGTAGTTTTTGGCACTGCTTTGGATTACGTGTTATGATCGCAAGGTCATCTGCGAACGCTAAGATGGATTCTGTATATTTTCCATTGACCTTAAACCGATAGCCCCACCTCTTTTCACATATTACGATATTCTCTATTAATATATTTATAACTGTATTAAACACTACTGGCGATAAGCAGCAACCTTGGAACAACCCTACTCTGTATTCGAGGGGTTTCGTATGTCCCTCTTTTGCTGTGGTTAAAAATTTGAATTTACTGTAGTATGATGCAATTATTTCACAAACTGTTGGCGGGAAGTTATACAATTTCAAGGCAAATAACATAAGCTCGTGCTGTACTGAGCCAAAGGCATTTTCTAAATCTATCCAACAGACTGTTATTTGCCTTTCATTTTTCCTAGCATCTTTGAGACTTTCCGCAAGTAATGAGTTATGTTCCAGACATCCAGAGATTCCGGGCATGAACCCTTTCTGGTAATTTGGTCTGCAGTAATTATTGTTGGACATAAACTGTATTATTTTTAATTGAAGACAGGAGAAAAATATTTTAGAAATTGTATTGGTTAGGGCTATGGGTCCAGTGTCCCTGGGATCTACTACTTCACTTTTCTTAGGAATGAGGACAAAATTAGCTTTACCAAACGTTGCTGGTATTTCCTTCATGTATCACTAATGAACAAATGACGTATTAAGATAGTGACATAATCAAATTGATAACTTTTAACTATTAATCGAAATTCAATCCAAAAAAATAACAAAGTACATTCAAGAGTACCTACATTATGCTTATGCACTCCTTAATTGTACCCTTGATCGACTATAGTGATGTGTTATTTCGACCTGAGACCTTCTCAATAAACTAAATCATCTTCTCATTAACTGCATTCGATTCGTTTTTAATCTTCACAAGTATGACCAAGTGTCTGCTTAACGTTCCTAATTGCAATGGCTCCCAATTTGCTGCGCTGCAGTTTGCGAGCACTGACTTCTCTTTTTTCAACTCTCTATCGTTACCTGAATACGTTGCTCCTCACCTTCGTTCGATGTGCAGTCTGTTCTTCTGTCTACAAACCGTCTTACGTTCAAGTCGAAAGTAGGTACGTGAACTTCTTCGGAATGCATTGGCAGCACAGACACAACCCTAACACCTGACTGTGTATCATATATCTATGCATAGGAATATATGTGAGTGTTGTATTCATATGTATTGTGGTTTTTATATAATACATGTAGTGATAAATTTATGTATATCATTTATCTCTTATTTACAAAATTCAATCTCTTTGCACCTACCAGGTCTTATTTCTATATCACCTGAACGTCGACTGGGAGAGAATGCCTCAAGGCATTAAGTCCGTCTTAGTACAACATGTGCAATAAGTATTCATAAATAAATTAATCTATTTTATTTATATTACTCTACACATTAAACTAATTTTGAATCAAACACTATAGGAATCCAAAGTCAAATCAGACCTCATCCACCGCCATACCATGAATATGTAATCACACAAACCGAGGGACAAAACCTAATTGGTCACATTTTCAGTTAACAACCACACCAATGCTAATTTAATAGCGTCGTAACAATAATGCGAGAGGCCCTACAATTGTTCTTAAAGTGCTCCATGAAAGTTAGTAAAGAGCCTTTCAAAAATGAGTGGCATTCAAGCGGGATTATAACGTGCACGATGAAGTGACAAACGACATAATACGAAGAACAAACACAATGTAATTAGTGGTGATTGTTTACGCTTAATGCAACAATATGTACAAAGCTTCAGAGAGTGGCATTAAACACTTCTCACGTGGTCTAATTAAGTGTTATACTTAGTGTGGTGGCGGGCGAGGGTGCCACTCAATTATTCGCAACTTGATGCGGGATCACGGGTGTCTACCGCCCGCTTCGCTTCGTTCTGCCACAAATCCGACCGACGCATAGCAAAATTCCACACCGCAATTATGTGGGATACGCGACACTCAGATGGATTATATGAAATTAAGCACAGAACGGTAACTAAGTGAACATAATTCATACAGCTTCGCAGACAGTTTGTCGAGGCCTTCTTCTTATATTACACGATATATGCTTTACATGATATACATATTTACGGTCTCAAATTAATTTGTTAGTAAATTATATAGAAGGGGAATGGAAGACAATAGCATTGCTGAGTAAAACGAATAAATCTTCTACTTTAAAACTACTATACTCTTTGCGCTATAGCATGGTGCGGCATTTATTTGTAGACAAGAACATTCTGGTTGGATTAATTTTATTTACTACAGTTATTAATGATTTAATATATTGCGAATGTGATACAGCTGAAACATAAGCCATAATTCATTATTAAATCGCGGCAACTTTCAAGAGTGAAAGGAATTGTTACTGAAACTGACACGCACCATGCTACAAGCGCAAAGAGTATAATTGTGTCTATCGCGCCATGCCGAATTAAGAATACGGAGTGTCACCACACTTATTCACCCGGCGGGTGTCACAAGCACGCGCAAGGATCACCACAGTTATAACTGCACAGGTAAAACTGTCGTGATACAGTTGGCTGACGCGTGATACAGTTTTACCAACCACACGCACGGTGTTCCGTGTACAAAGCGGCCTGTGCAGGCAAAACTGTGGTGATACCTGCGCGTGTGGTAGGCTCATAAGGGAGCTAACTCTGCGGGGACAGCACTGCAAAGAGAAAGAAAACTTAAAATAAAACTTAAAACAACGTGTGGAAATCCCCTCGGACCGTCACCCCGCCGGGGTTTGCGGCGGGGCGGTGTGTCGGACTCGAACCGACTAAAACCACACGGTGTGCCACTCTGCGCCTGAAGAGGAAGGGTTCCGGGAACTTCTTAAACCAACCACCCTCGTCTGGCCAACGATTTATGTTAGTTCAAAAACTGTTTTTTTAAGGAGAGGCCTGTGTCCACCAGCGAACTGTTGCAGACTGGTGATCAGTTAAGTGTACCCCTAATAAAACAATTTTTTGATGTCTTTCTTTATACCAACTTACGTGAATTAAAGACAAATAAGTCCGTGCTTCACTAATTCTAAATCATCCACATTAATACCAATAGTATTGATGGACTATTTTTCCTCGCACACCGTCTCAATACCTCGCACCTCTTATGTAAATGAGTAGCGGACGGGAATGTTTAGTCTAAGAGTACCTGATTTGTACCTGACATGGTAATTAAATTAAATAATTTTTCGCATTTCATTTTTTACACTATTAAAAAGAATATGATTTAGATGACTTTATTGAAATATCTATAGATATTTATGATAAAAATGTAACAGGTCAAATTCTGTACATTAAAGATATTTTGAAATTTTTTTTTGGAGGGCTCTCTATAATCGGTACTGAAGCCAAAACTGTATTTTTTTTTATTTTTGTCTGTCTGTCGGTCTGTCTGTATCTTGGCCGCGCATCACGCTGAAACTACTGAATGGATTCAAATGAAACTTGGCATGATTTGAGTTCATACAACGATCATGGTTTGCAGTTGCTGACAATATATATCTGCCGTAATCGTTTGACCAGATATTAGAAAGCTGTAGTGAACGACACCGGCACTAGACCACCAAACACTCACAAGTAACTTTTTTTTGAGTTAATTTTCGCTTGGGGCAGGATTTGGCTGGTTCTCCAGGGTCAGCCATTGCGACGAGCGCTTCCGATTATCGTATAGGATCCATTTTTTATCACAGGTAATGACCCGATTTAAAATCCCTTCATTATTGTGCCGATTGAGTAGTGTAACGCAGCAGTCGACGCGTGTTTGCTGGTTCGCTTCACTTAATTCATGAGGTACCCACCGTTCAACCTTTTTTTCCCTATTTTGCTTCAAGTGGATTCAAACAGTTTTATCACTCACAGCGAAGCCTGCAGCCAACTGTGAAGTGGTTTGCGATGGATCCGCTTCCAAAATAGCCTTTAATTCGTCATTTTCCACTTTGGTCTCCGGCCGTCCACGAGACTTGTTATGAAGGTCGAAATTTCCAGAACGAAAACGTTGGAACCAAAAACGTACCGTGTTTTCTTTTGCGACACCAGCGTCATAAACATCGTTAATCCTTTGAGCTGTTTCTGCAGCACTGGTGCCACGGTAGAACTCGTACTCGTAAATAAAGCGATAGTTCAAGTTTTCCATTGTGCGAGATAAGCGACGCCAAAGAAAAAACTAATGAGGAAAAAAATACATGAATGAAACTGTTTTCGAAACTCAAATATATCAGCTAAATGGATTTATAACTTTGAATTTGGAATTATTAACCAAAGAGGATATATTCCAGATGAAAGCCACACGACAGAACCCCAATTTGATATAATTATATGGACCTAATACTCGTATTTATCGACTATACACCTTACATAAAAAGTTAGTTTTTTTTATTCTGAAATCATAACAGGCCACTCAGAAAGTTTAAAAAAAGAAAGCAAAAGAGTTTTTAACCCCCGACCAAAAAGAGGGGTGTTATAAGTTTCACGTGCCTGTCTGTCTGTCGGTCTGTCTGTCTGTCTGTGGCACCGTAGCTCCCGAACGGATGAAGCGATTTCAATTTAGTTTTTTTTTGTATGAAAGGTGAGTTACGTGCGAGTGTTCTTTGGCATGTTTCATTAAAATCGGTTGAGCCGTTTAAAAGTTATGGGGGTGAAAGTGGGGAAGAGTAACCGAATGTCTGCAAAAATATCATGGAGTGGGGTTTCAAATGCGTGTAACGTGTTTTTTACTTTTTAAAGGGAACTCACTATTATATCGGGGTTTTTTTTTTTTAATTTTGAGAATTTATAGTTATTATATATGTAGGCACGCGAATGTTGGCAGATTATTGTTTTATAATATAAATGAAAGAGTTGTCACTTTAATTAAATATATCTAACAATTTTTTTACGAAATTAAATATAATGTAAGTGAGTCACTGAAAATTAAATTTCGCGAGAATATGTGCTAAAATTTAACCGTTGCGAACTAATTTGACAGTTTAAAGTGAGATTGACATATTCTAGGAGATGAATAAAAATATAGTTTAAGATTCCGGCAGAATTAACGTGTAACAAGTAAAAACTTAATCAAATAGGGAATTTAATTGCATCCAATAGTAAAAATAGTGGTCTATATTTAGTATTAGATTTCACAAAAAAAAAGTAAAAACTAAAACCCAACTACGACAAAAAACGACGCTGAAAAAGTATAAAACAAGTTTAAAAAGCCGTAGTCACACGTTACATAGAAACGCACCATAACACTTTAACAACGTGTGACTACGGATTTTGAAACTTGTTTTATACTTTTTCAGCGTCGTTTTTGGTAGTAGTTGGGTTTTAGTTTTTACTTTTTTTTATTTAAAATGTTTTGGTGCCGTTATTAATATATAATATATATATATATATTTGAAATTTACAAGTAACGTCCTTTCCAATGATACCAAACACGTCATATTTATCTCAAATTTATTTTATAAAACAGTACTTTATGTCGGCTAGAGGGCGCCACATTAGATTCAGTGACACGTCATATAGCCTATAACCAGCGGACGATCAAGACGCTTATAATGATACCTCATTTGTCCGGTTCTAATAAGTAGTTAAGGAGCCTATGAGGGAACAAATGTACATACATACATAGCCTGTCAAAATCATAACCCTCCTTTGGCTTTGCCGTAGTCGGGTAAAAATTCACTGAGTATCCTACAAGCGAAATACAAAACGTACTGTACGGTACAAAATTTCCAAAAATGAATGGAATGAACAAAACATGTTTAGGAGCAACTAGGGTAAAGTAATTTTTGTAATTTGACATCAGACGACAGCGTTGTACTTTATAGTAAAGAATAATAATATTACAATGAACTAAAAGCATTTGCAATCTCGTTCCATTTCCAAAAGTTAAAACCGTGAAAAAATGATTTTAAACTTTTAAATTCAGTTATTATTCAAAGGGTATTATTCATTTCATGCTCCTATGGCAACTTATGGCTTAAAACAAACCTTGTAGTTGTACAAATACGGCCTATTTTTGATTGTGAAGCGAAGGAGAATTGCCATAACATTGTGAGATTACCAGCGTGTCATTACGATGCTCGTTTAGATATGAGACATGAAGAATTGCAGATCTAGAAACGACACGAAGACTTAACGGGAAGTCACGGAAATATTCTAACTTGGACGAGGTTGCAAACATTTTCGTTTATATTTATTTAACGAATTCACCATTTAACCATAATTTTAAATATTTCATTAATTGTTAATATTTTATATGGATTTTAATGTGTTGAACTATCTCCGAAACTCACAGATTTGCACTTTACATACTTTTAATGACGTGGCGCTAATAGCACTCTATGGTCAATGAATATCTTCTATTACAGTCCACAGTACACAACGGCTAAGTGTGAGTCAAAAAAACATTGTCAGTTGCGTCTAGGTAAAAATAAAATTTCGTTAAATAACTTACTAATATTACCAGAGCTTCAATGTAATATTGTGAATTAAAAAATAAACTCCTCGTTAACAGCTTCCATTTGAATCTTTAGGCCATTTGCTCGCAATATCTTTTGCCTTTCTCCTTTAACTTTTAAAGAAAAATAAAACAATTTCTATGTTAAATGTTTACTGGAAACGTTCTTGTATTTTCTAAGTTTTGAGCTTGTTTGTGGCGAGAGGCTACTGGCACTGTTCTGCTGAAGATAACTTCTACTTGTGACTCATGGTTATTGTTTTAAAGAACAATAAGAGTCAACTATCGTTAAGCTCCTAACAAATTAATTCAAGGAAATTATAATAGTTTATAAAATAAATTTAACCCCATACACTATTATTGTCATATTATGAATCAATTTATTAGTGAGACTTTCTACGTTATTAAAATATTAGTTTTAATTGAATAAATAATATACTTATCAAATATTACATAAAATGTACAGAAGAGACCTATTTCTTAGCGTTCCATGGATTCACCGTGCGGGTGCCGGGTCCATCGCCTGATAGATGGGGGCAACACATGGGACTTCGACAGTGCCTGGGAATTGCGACCCAGGTTTAGGTTTAAGGAGCACTCCTTATGACGCGTCAACGCTCACCTCCACTGTCCGCCGTGGTGCCCCCTCTACCTAACCATATTATATATGAGCCTAGCAATGCCGCTTTGGATATTCGTTCAAGAAAAGAGCTTACTGAAGCTCTTGGCAATCCAAGGTCTTTAAGCAGGTTATAGAGGGATTTGGCTGGTATACCCCTCGTACCCACTTCCACGGCATACAGCGCAACGACATAACCTTTTATAGTTATTTCGTTGGTTAAGTCAAAGTACTTGTTTCTTTTTAAAGCGTGGTCTTTAGGGATGTTCGTTTCCCACGGCACCGTGAGTTCTACTGTACTAGTTAATTGACATTGCATAAAGAAATATGTCTGGTCTGGACGCCGAGGCACAGATATCCTCCGGTATTCTGTAGTGATTTTCATACGTGTCCACTAATAATGTCCAGTCACTGGCGGTATTTATAATTGAGTACGGCTTTTGTGTGAGTGAAGTCTTTTTTGTTGAGCCTTCCTTTACAAACGCGATGTTAGTTTTTATGTTTGTTGTTATTCCTTTTTTCGCTCTCGCCAGTGATAAACTCATAGCTTCGCGTATGATGAGTAATACCCTATCATGGCGACGTGAATAATGACCCCGGCCTAATAGCGCCTAATAGTCATTGTGTGCACCTTGTAGGTCTCGTTTTCATCTTGTTGTATGAAAGATTTTGTTATCTCTTTGTCGGTCTGTCTTCTAGCATTTCCCAATCCAACTCTACTGGACTGTGTACCCACCATGAATTTTTTGTGGAATTGGAGCCGTGACTCTAGCTCTGATGAATTTTTGTCTTTTTAAGTTAAGCCCCTGTACAACGTTGACGGGTCTGCAGATGGTGCTAGCCCGAGCCACGACTTCAATGTCTTAGTGACTTTCGCGTCCAGTGTTCTTATGTGGTTCTGGTGTATATCATATACTAGAAACGGCCAGTTGAGACGTGATGTTAAGTAGTTGTCGTAAATCCAAGCTTTTTTTACGTTACTAATTGGCTGTTGGTCTACCTTGTCAATGTCTTTTACGAAGTCATCGACTATTACGTTTATAGATGGAGTACGACCTTTGTAGTCTATCTTACTTCCAAGGAATTCAAAGGGCACGGTATCAGATATTATTGAAACACTTTCCCCACCAATAGTAATTCCGGGGTCATATGAGGTATACCTGGTGCCTCGCCGGCCCAGACAAAGGCAATAGCATTTGCTAGGTTTTGTCCTCATTCCCTCCATCCAGGTACAGAAGTCATCTACCTTACGCAGTAGTTTTTGGCACTGCTTTGGATTACGTGTTATGATCGCAAGGTCATCTGCGAACGCTAAGATGGATTCTGTATATTTTCCATTGACCTTAAACCGATAGCCCCACCTCTTTTCACATATTACGATATTCTCTATTAATATATTTATAACTGTATTAAACACTACTGGCGATAAGCAGCAACCTTGGAACAACCCTACTCTGTATTCGAGGGGTTTCGTATGTCCCTCTTTTGCTGTGGTTAAAAATTTGAATTTACTGTAGTATGATGCAATTATTTCACAAACTGTTGGCGAGAAGTTATACAATTTCAAGGCAAATAACATAAGCTCGTGCTGTACTGAGCCAAAGGCATTTTCTAAATCTATCCAACAGACTGTTATTTGCCTTTCATTTTTCCTAGCATCTTTGAGACTTTCCGCAAGTAATGAGTTATGTTCCAGACATCCAGAGATTCCGGGCATGAACCCTTTCTGGTAATTTGGTCTGCAGTAATTATTGTTGGACATAAACTGTATTATTTTTAATTGAAGACAGGAGAAAAATATTTTAGAAATTGTATTGGTTAGGGCTATGGGTCCAGTGTCCCTGGGATCTACTACTTCACTTTTCTTAGGAATGAGGACAAAATTAGCTTTACCAAACGTTGCTGGTATTTCCTTCATGTATCACTAATGAACAAATGACGTATTAAGATAGTGACATAATCAAATTGATAACTTTTAACTATTAATCGAAATTCAATCCAAAAAAATAACAAAGTACATTCAAGAGTACCTACATTATGCTTATGCACTCCTTAATTGTACCCTTGATCGACTATAGTGATGTGTTATTTCGACCTGAGACCTTCTCAATAAACTAAATCATCTTCTCATTAACTGCATTCGATTCGTTTTTAATCTTCACAAGTATGACCAAGTGTCTGCTTAACGTTCCTAATTGCAATGGCTCCCAATTTGCTGCGCTGCAGTTTGCGAGCACTGACTTCTCTTTTTTCAACTCTCTATCGTTACCTGAATACGTTGCTCCTCACCTTCGTTCGATGTGCAGTCTGTTCTTCTGTCTACAAACCGTCTTACGTTCAAGTCGAAAGTAGGTACGTGAACTTCTTCGGAATGCATTGGCAGCACAGACACAACCCTAACACCTGACTGTGTATCATATATCTATGCATAGGAATATATGTGAGTGTTGTATTCATATGTATTGTGGTTTTTATATAATACATGTAGTGATAAATTTATGTATATCATTTATCTCTTATTTACAAAATTCAATCTCTTTGCACCTACCAGGTCTTATTTCTATATCACCTGAACGTCGACTGGGAGAGAATGCCTCAAGGCATTAAGTCCGTCTTAGTACAACATGTGCAATAAGTATTCATAAATAAATTAATCTATTTTATTTATATTACTCTACACATTAAACTAATTTTGAATCAAACACTATAGGAATCCAAAGTCAAATCAGACCTCATCCACCGCCATACCATGAATATGTAATCACACAAACCGAGGGACAAAACCTAATTGGTCACATTTTCAGTTAACAACCACACCAATGCTAATTTAATAGCGTCGTAACAATAATGCGAGAGGCCCTACAATTGTTCTTAAAGTGCTCCATGAAAGTTAGTAAAGAGCCTTTCAAAAATGAGTGGCATTCAAGCGGGATTATAACGTGCACGATGAAGTGACAAACGACATAATACGAAGAACAAACACAATGTAATTAGTGGTGATTGTTTACGCTTAATGCAACAATATGTACAAAGCTTCAGAGAGTGGCATTAAACACTTCTCACGTGGTCTAATTAAGTGTTATACTTAGTGTGGTGGCGGGCGAGGGTGCCACTCAATTATTCGCAACTTGATGCGGGATCACGGGTGTCTACCGCCCGCTTCGCTTCGTTCTGCCACAAATCCGACCGACGCATAGCAAAATTCCACACCGCAATTATGTGGGATACGCGACACTCAGATGGATTATATGAAATTAAGCACAGAACGGTAACTAAGTGAACATAATTCATACAGCTTCGCAGACAGTTTGTCGAGGCCTTCTTCTTATATTACACGATATATGCTTTACATGATATACATATTTACGGTCTCAAATTAATTTGTTAGTAAATTATATAGAAGGGGAATGGAAGACAATAGCATTGCTGAGTAAAACGAATAAATCTTCTACTTTAAAACTACTATACTCTTTGCGCTATAGCATGGTGCGGCATTTATTTGTAGACAAGAACATTCTGGTTGGATTAATTTTATTTACTACAGTTATTAATGATTTAATATATTGCGAATGTGATACAGCTGAAACATAAGCCATAATTCATTATTAAATCGCGGCAACTTTCAAGAGTGAAAGGAATTGTTACTGAAACTGACACGCACCATGCTACAAGCGCAAAGAGTATAATTGTGTCTATCGCGCCATGCCGAATTAAGAATACGGAGTGTCACCACACTTATTCACCCGGCGGGTGTCACAAGCACGCGCAAGGATCACCACAGTTATAACTGACATTTAGCGATATTTATCCCGATATACTTATATTATAAACACGAATGTTTGTAAGTATGGATGGATGGATGTTTGTAACTCTTTCACGCAAAAACTACTGAACGGATTTGAATGAAACTTTACAGTAATATAGCTTATACATCAGAATAACACATAGGCTACTATTTGCCGCGATAACCGACAAATACGCGGCCAGAGCCGCGGGCAACCACTAGTAACAGTATAAAAAGAGAAACTTAAACGTTACAGTAAACGTTATGATACTCGCTGAATCTCCT
This sequence comes from Diaphora mendica, assembly GCA_949125395.1. Classification (NCBI taxonomy): domain Eukaryota; kingdom Metazoa; phylum Arthropoda; class Insecta; order Lepidoptera; family Erebidae; genus Diaphora; species Diaphora mendica. The sequence continues at coordinate 8,123,330 of OX421319.1, forward strand.
TCAAGTACACTGTCAATATGAATATAATCTTAATTGAGCACTTCAAACTACTTTAACACGCCTCTAAATTATACCGTTAGTTGTCAACCAGAAGAAAGATATACGGACTGCTTCATAAATTTATAACTTTAATTTTATTATGGCTTTATAATTGTTTTTAAGGTGTAATAAATTATTAATTTCACAAACTTTTAGTGTAAAGTTGAACTTCTGAAATTAATTTTAGGTGACTTAGGAGTGTTTACGTCAAGCTATCCAAATTTAATTGAATTCCTTAGAAGACCTTTAAAGTCCCAGAGAGTGGGTGAACAAAAAAACACATATATAAATGCTCACAAATCATGCAATGCTTCCATCGTTTGGTCTTTATTATATAATAAAGTTAGTTCATTTCGCACCAGTAATGAATATTAATGCTCTCGCTTAAGTAATAAAATAAACTTTATCTGAACAACGCGTCGTCGTTGCTCTGCCACCTCGGCCCTAGCGATAAATTCACAAAGAATAAGCCAAACTCGGTCCGTTTTCAATTATAACCAAAATACGTATTGTGTACCTACTTTCTAACTTCAATAATATCATGAATTATTTACACTGTCCCATTAATAACAACATCATGAATTTGTGTTTAACAATGTTAGTCGGTCTCGCACCATCCGCACGTTATGCTGATTCTATTAATTTTATTTTGCCAAAATGCGTTGTCTATAAAATTGTTTGATTTCACAAATTATTCGAAAAGCTGCTGATAGTTCGCATAAACACTTTAAATATCAAAACGCAAACTCAAAGTTTGTGTTGACTTTGATTGAGGTATAGTTTTCATTTGCTAGAAACTTGAGAGCAATTCAAGACAGAATCTCGAACAATATTATTTAACCGATAGTCGTAGAATTATAATTAGTGGAGATTGATTCGATTGATTATATCAATTCAAACCCTCGTTTTGATTATATTTAAATTCTACATTTATGAAATCCCATAGCAATAGATTTTTGAACGTGAAATCGATTGAGGTACAAATTAGGATTTCTGGCCCTCAGGCTGAAGGGAATTTGCGAGAGATTTCGCAGATTACACGTTTTATCAAATTGATGCTTATATTCATTTTATACCTCCTTCAGTACCAAACGCCATCAACGTGAAAATACATATCACAGGCCAATAAATGAATAAGCATTGTATGTATATCTGAACACGCTTTATATGAATATTTATAATTTAACACAAACCCGGCACACAGTCAGCTGAAATTGGAATGCTGTAAAGTAAACACGGTGAACCAGTCAATATGCAACATCCCTATACGCCCACATTAACTCGCATTCAATTCTTAGAGCTGTATTTATATATCAACTTGAATTGACCCTGTATAATTTTTGTTTGGAGACCAGATGATATCCAGTCATTCAATTTCCGTTACTACTTACATCAAATGAAATTTTATATATTTAAGTTTAAGTATTGAGCAAAAAATCTTATAACGTTTGAATATGTTTATAAAATTAATTAACTGAGGTCCGTTTTCGTCCGTGTTATACTATTACTGGTCAAAATTATGCTTTAGTAACATAAAACTGTCAAGTTAAGAGACTTTTTTTTTCAACTTTTCTCCTGACTCTCCTTTTGAAAAGATGTCCTTTGAAGAATCTAATATAAGTTAAAAACCTGTATTTTTGAGAATATGTCCTAACGCGAATAAAGAATCAAAATGGTTTAGTTTCTAAATCACCGATTAAAGAAAAAGTAAACATAAATGTAGAACATTCTAGTGGTGTTTGCAAATCATTAGTTTATTCAGAAAGTTAAAAAGTTGATATGTTCATGCTTAAAGATTTGTAGATTATGTTGCAATTGATAATATTGCTATTATATATTTGACATTTCAAAATCTGCTAAATTAGTGAAATTCTAGAAATAGACCGAAGAGAAAAGGTGAAGGTCACCTTAAAAATTTGTTATTGCATACATTTACGCCTGTCAGGGGCAGGTGTAGAAGATACATAGCAACCACAAGATACCGTTCTTAGGTGTTTAGTTAATCCCACCCAGGCGTTTTATTTCATGACTTTCCTTATCTGTACTACAGTTTCAAGCTTAGTATTCAAATTACTGCCCAAATTTTCATGATGAATGTTTTGAAACAAAGGCAAGTATGAGTCAGAACATTGTAAGTAAGGCTATAAACAAGGGCTAATCTGGTTCTGTACTCCGTTACGTTTGTTCCACAAACATGGTGTGTTTGTGCAGACAATAGCTAAGTACAATAATTGTGCATGAAGTGGCTGGGAGAGCCGTGCCTTGTTGGCACAGCGGGCTCTCTAAGCCTTTCCGATGTGTGACTAATGTTTGTTTATGGTAATGAGATGGTAATGAGTGCGCTAGTTCTCCCTAACTGGATCATTTGGTGCCCGTTTTCGTCACACTCGTTCGGTCATCGGCGCGTCGAGTGGTTTACTAAGACATGGCTTGCACAAGCCTTCTGAATAAACAATACTCTCTACTGCCGAAAGCAGTGGCTAAATACTGCAAACATGGCGTCGATAAGTTGTTGATCTCTAGATGGTTTAGTGTTATATATATGTGTAGAAGTTGTTATATGGGTTTTACTATATAAATCTTATGTCAATTGATGTCTTAAATTAGTCGAAGAGAAGCTAAGTTTTATTATTTTTATTGATGTTTAACTCCACTCTGTTAAAGTTTGCCCCTTGCAACCCTATTAGCTTAGAGGGCCCATTATAGTAAGAAACGTAAGATTGCTAATTAGAGTCAACAGCCGAATTATTAATGAAATTATGCCATAGGTTGTGGTATACCGATTACCGTCTAATGAGTTGTAAGTCTATTTAAACGCCTTGTCCATATCCATAGAGTAATTAATTTATTGCCTTTAAAAGTTCCATCGACTTTAGGTGCATTACCTACATTTATTTCAATAATTATAATATTGTCAGTTTAATATAGATTCAAGTAGTATAAAGTTTCATTTGTTATTTTTTCTTATATTATAGTTGCTCAACATTACTCTACGCTGCCTGATGGAAATACATTTCATTTCATTACACCGAGTCGCCAACAATTTGAAAAACATTTGAACTAAGCGTCTCCACAGAGCCAATAAATATTTGCAACAAGCTTATTCTTTTAATGTTCACCGCCAAAAACAGAAATACGGTTCCCAACATTTGGTGACAATTTTTAATGCCAACACAAGGAAATTACAGAAACTTTTGTCACCAACACGTGTTGACAACACAAAAGTTGCCAACTTTTGTTCAGTGGAGACTCGGCTTAAGGGAGCTGGGATCATAATGGAAGCGAAACCATAGAGAGGTTTTTTTTTTTATGGAATAGGCGGGCAAACGAGCAGACGTATCGCCTGATGGTAAGCGATTACCGCCGCCCATTGACACCTGCAACACCAGAGGCGTCACAAGTGCGTTGCCGGCCTTTGGGAGGTGGGGGAGATAGGGGAAGGGGTTGGGATATGGGCCTCCGGTATCTTCACTCACTCGGTGAAACACAGCGCAAGCACTATTTCACACCGGTTTTCTGTGAGGCCGTGGTATCACTCCGGTCGAGCCGGCCCATTCATGCCGAAGAGGTTTTGATTGCTCAGCACAGGAAGGAAGAGGTTCGGCCGTTTAGTTCGAGAGGTTATGTGGACCACTCGAAAGCAGTGACTGCCAAGGCTTTCCACTTTTTGTTATTATTATTCTACTCGTATTATGGGATTTAGGTATTATCTCATGAAAAAATATTTATTATAATTTATTAATAAATTATACCTAAAAATTGTACTGTATTTTTTATTCCACCCGGCTAGTAGTTACACTCCAAAAAAAAAATCATAAATGCGTTGAGTTTTAGAGTAACAAACATTCCGAAAAAGCAACCGAATTAATTGTCTCTTCTTATTTTTGAAGTCGGTTAAAAACCTAAACCATTTTTCGTCGTTACTATATCTATTATTCTAATTGAAAATTCTAATTCCATTTAAAAATTTAAATTAAACCAAAACTATGAAAATCTTCTGTATTATACTCGTACTCATAACAAGGGTTAAAATTTTGTAATAAGTTTCCAGGAACGCTTTCTAACGATCTATCGAATCGAACTATCGGGCACTCCTAAATTTAATGGTATGAGCAGTCTAACTTTCACATTATTCACGTACATTACCCATCTCTAATTAGCTACCATCGATGTTATCAAAGTTCTAACATCTGATGTAACAAGGAGGTAATGTAAACACATTAATTACCTGTTTCATTGTTTATAAGTGAAAACAAATATCAATCAACATTAACGTGTTTCTTACAGCAGTTGAGAAAGTCGATCTATGTTATTTAAATTTCATTACGTAGTTTCTTTTGCCCTTCACACTTAGGTTCATCATCTTATACTGCCTATCAACTAGTTATTTTTTACCCGCTGAAGAGTTTGTTTGTTTGCTTAAACGCGATAATCTCAGGAACTAGTGGGCCGACATGAAAAATTATTTCAGTGTTAGATAGCCCATTTATCAAGGAAGGCTATAGGCTATATCTCATCACGCTAAGACTAATAGCAGCGGCGCACCAATGAAGTATGTTTCAAAAAGGGGGGAAATATCACGCTACGGGCAACAGGAGATGCAAACGAGGTGACGTGGGTCAGCTGGTTTATTATAAGTCTATACTTAGTAGGTTAGAGACGCCAGGGCTTTATGGAGTCGGATTCATGGTCAAAAAGAATTTAGCGAACAACATAATAGAACTAAGAGGAATTTCAGAACGTATCGCAATCCTCAACATAAAATTAAACGAAGAAGAATGGTCCATTATCCAGGCGTATTCACCAACTGAATCGGATAAAAAGGAAGACTTAATAAAAACTGAAAAATTCTATGAAGAACTCCAGAACACCATAGAAACGACACATAAAAATGTGATAGTGATGGGCGACTTTAATGGCCAAATCGGAACACAAAATAATGGCGAAGAATATACCATTGGAGGTCACGGTTTTGGCACTAGAAGTAAGAATGGTACAAGATTGGTAAACTTTTCACTGGAAAATAGATTAAGTATTCTAAACAGTTTTTATAAAAAGAAAATAACAAATAAATGGACATGGATCTCACCTAATGGTCTTCATAAGAATGAAATAGACTTTATAATGTCCAATAATAGAAAAGCTTTTAAAGATGTGTCGGTCATACATAATTTAAATTTTAACACTGACCATAGAATGGTACGGGCCACAATGGCAGGAACACGCCCTAAAAAAGCGAGAAAATTTCATAATAAATATGCAGTTGTTCAACACACAGGCGACACAAAATTACTGCTTAAAAATCTCCAAACATCATTAGATATTAAAGAACATTTAACGATACAAAAAAAGTACAACAAATTACTACACCAATTAAAAACTATAACTAGAAAAACATATACAAACAGCAAGAAAGAAATCTCATTTAAAAGCAAGGAACTACTACAGAAACGTAAGGAGCTACTACGAGATAGAAAAACAAAAGAAAACCGTAAAAAAATATCAGAAATAAGTAAAATAATTAATGAACAACTACGGAAAGAACGAAAAACAAAACGAACTATTACAATGAAAAATTATATAGAAAAAACAGGAGGAGTTAAAAAGGCACTAAAAGAACTAAATGGCAAAAAGGATTGGATACCAAATATGAAAAAGAAAGACGGCTACAGTACAGGGAAGAGATCGGAGATACTAAAAACTGCTACAGGTTTTTACCGAAATCTATACCAAAGCCAAAAGATGGAACAAACTGTAAAAGAATATGACGTATCCACTGATGAAGAGGAAGTACCTGAAATACTAAAAGAAGAAACTATAAAAGCAATTAGTACGCAGAAGAACGATAAAGCTCCCGGATCAGATCTCGTTACAAATGAACTACTGAAAACAACATTACCAGTGATTGCTCCGAAGCTTACAGATATATTTAACGAAATCATCATAACGGAAAAGATTCCAGAGGATTGGACAAAATCGACTATTGTACTATTGCATAAAAAGGGCGATAAAGGAGACATATCAAACTACAGGCCGATCAGTTTAATGTCTAATGTCTACAAAGTCTTTTCAAAAATTATATTAACAAGAATTACCAATACTCTTGAAGAAAATCAGCCCAAAGAACAAGCTGGATTTCGTCGAAATTTTTCCACCATAGACCACATCCACTCCCTTAGACAAATAATGCAAAAATATAAAGAATATAATAAGACTTACTACCTGGGGTTTGTTGATTTTAACAAAGCATTCGACACACTGGAACACGAGTTCATATGGAATGCACTAAAAACACAGGGCGTACAAACAAAGTACATACGAATACTCCAAAATGTATACACCAAGAGTACAGCGCAAGTTAAGTTAGAAACTATAGGCGAAGAATTTCCCATCAAGAGAGGCGTACGCCAAGGAGATCCCATCTCACCTAAATTATTCTCAGCCGTCTTAGAAATGATATTTAGGAACCTAGATTGGAGAAATAAAGGATTAAATATAAACGGCGAAAATCTGAGCCACTTACGTTTCGCAGATGACTTAATCATTTTCTCTGAGAGCCCAAAAACATTGGAACTAATGTTGCAACAACTAGCCGATGAAAGTGACAAGGCAGGTCTAGCAATGAATTTAGCTAAAACAAAAATTATGTCAAACTCTACACAAAAAGATAACATAATAGTGAATAAAGAGCAAATAGAATATGTACATGAATACGTTTACTTAGGACAACTAATATCTACCGAAGACTGCATGAAAAAAGAAATTGAACGAAGAATAGCTAACACCTGGAAACGATATTGGTCACTCAGCGAAGTTATGAAGAACAAAGAAATACCGATGAAAGAAAAAAGAAAGGTGTTTAATATGTGTATTTTGCCATGTTTGCTATACGGGTGTCAAACCTGGGCATTGACAGAACAACTGGCAAACAAAATAAAAGTTTGTCAAAACGGAATTGAGAGAAGTACATTAGGTGTTAAAATAAAACACCGAGAAAAATTAAAAAGCATTAAAAGTAAAACTAAATTCAAGAACGCCTATATAACGTATAAACAACTAAAGTGGAGATGGACAGGACATATGACAAGAGAAAAGAAGGAAAAATGGACAAGACTAATAACAGCATGGTACCCGCTAGACTGCAAAAGGAACAGAGGAAGACAAACTAAGAGATGGGAAGATGATATTAGGAAAATAGCGGGTCCAACATGGACTCGAACTGCAAGGGATAGAATTGAATGGCGATCTTTAGAGGAGGCCTTTGTCGAAAGACAAGTTGAGGAGTAAATACCGTTTGCCGAATTATAACCAGTGAAACATTAATTAAATAGTATAATAGTTTATATAGTATTGTTAGTTAGTAGATTTGATAGTAGTATTTAGTTTTTTTAGGCATACTTACAAAACTTTTGTTATTTAAACTAAAATCAACAATAAAGGCTTTTTATTTTATTTTATTATTTTATTATACTTAGTAGGTTATAGTATTTCAAACTTTTTCTTCTTTTATGGTATAAGGAGGCAAACAAAGAGACGCGCCCCCTGATGGTCAGTAATCACCGCTGAGTCCTAGATGGTTGCTGTCCTTTGAGTTCCTCCCCCTAGAATAGGGAGTAGATGGAAATTCATCTTCGGTGAACTCACTCATTCCGAAAAAGACCAGCCCCAAAGTTGCATTCTAGCCGTGGGAGAGCCACGCTTCGGCATAAATGGGCCGGCTCGATCGGAGTGATACCACGGCCTCACAGAAAATCGATGTGAAACAGCGATTGCGCTGTTTCACCAAGGACACCGGACACCTAAATTACTAAACTTATAAAATTACTTGCGGAATCGCGTAACTTCTTTTGCGGCTCCTATTGGTTTAAACGTAATGTTAACTATCGTATCTTAGGCACGTCAATAAACCTCATTAAAAAAAAAACAATCGAATTGAAAACCTCCTCCTTTTTTAAGTCGGTTCAAAATGTGACAATCGGTTGGATAGTTTCGGAGTCAATTTTTTTTTTTTTTTTTTTAATGATAACTTTCGCATTAGGAATATGCATTCCTGTATCACGGGGGACTTTACAAACATACATGAAACGGACACAACACCCAGACTCAGAACAACAATTTGTGGATCGCACAAAGTGCCACGTGGGATTTGAACTCACAAAACTAGGCACAGTAGAAAGCGGCGTGGCGACCGCTTAAACCATTAGGCCTACCCTGCAGTCATTTTACTTACAGTATGTTTTTTTAATATACTACCTGACCCGGCGAACTTCGTACCGCCATATTTACATATATGTCTCAACTTCCCACAGGCAGTGTACAGTCGCGGACAAAAAAAATTACTTTTCCCGTTATCTTTTTATTATTCCCGTTATTTTTCTTGTACACAAACCTTGTCCTAAAAATAACGAACAACAAAGAATTATTTCATTTGGTGCAGCCGATCGGAAGTTATGCGCGTACATACATTTCATCTATTCATTCTACTATGGCAAATCCAAAGGAGGGTTATGATTTTGACAGCCAATGTATGTATGTATGTATGTATGTATGTATGTATGTATGTATGTATGTATGATCATCTGTTCCCTCATAGCTCCTTAACTACTTAGTAGAACTGGACAATTGAGGTATCGTTAGTAGCGTCTTGATCGCCCGCTGGTTATAGACTATATCACGTGTCACTGAATATAATGTGGCGCCCTCTAGCCGACAAAAAGTACTGTATTAAAAAAAAATTTTGAGATAAATATACCGTGTTTGGTATCATTCGAAAGGGCGTTTCTTGTACATTTCAATAATATATATATTATTAACATTTTCTCGTGACTTTGTCCGTATTTATTCGATAATTGTGATATTTCTATAGTACCTATTTAAAATATAGTTTGCAAAGAAATTAATATTATAGAGCCACAAAAAAATTTTAAATAAAAAAAAAACGAAAACCCAACTACGACAAAAACGAGACTGAAAAAGTATGAAACAAGTTTCAAAAGCCGTAGTCGCGTGCCGTTGTCGAACTCAAACTCAAACTCAAAAATATTTTATTCATATAGGCACTTATTTTACAGGCACTTATGAATAGTCAATATTTAATATTAAAAAATCGAGTGATTCTAGTCGCCAGTTCCAAGTGCAGCCTACCCTTCATGGAGAAGAATCTGGCAAGAAACTCCATTGTTGCTCCTTTTAAAAAATAATAATACGGTTTACAATATTTGAATATAGAGACTTGAATGAGAACGAAGTCGACCAAAGAAAACAAAATAAAAGGTTTGGAGTCATTGCTGCACAACCATGAGCTAACCAATCATGCGCCGTTCTTACTGATAGCTGCAAGATTTTTACATTGTTATATTGTGACATTGTATTGTTATATTGTGAGGTCCACTTATGGAAAATAAAATCCAAATAGCACTTTCACTCACAGTCAAATTTAAAAAGATGTAATATGTCCAAATATAAAATAATCAATAAATGTCACAAATGCAAAATAGAGTAAGACGCATGGATCAGCCATCGACCTATTCAACCATAGTTGAGCTGCGTACTCAGGCCGCACGGCAAATCATCAGGTCAATATCAAAGAAACTAATAATTAATAATAATCATAGTCGACAAGGTGCTCATACAATAACAAGTGCGTATTTAATAAATTGGGAAACATTGTTAAATAAGTACCAAAGTACCATCATGTATTCATTCACATTATACAAGTATGTGTGTATGTTTTCATTCAAAGGTTGCAACTAAAACAATCAAAAATTTGTATTTAAGAAAAAAAAAAGAAAGATGAAAATTAAGTAGAATTGATACAAGAAAGAGATAAAATAAAGGAAAAATTAAACAAGAACAAACTAATTAAGAGAAAAAGGAAATTATTAAAGAAAATTATACAGAAAATAGTTACAAACAAATCTTAACTTAATTAAATGTCGGAATTAGATGTCGTTAGGTTGAAGTATACAAACAATTCATACCGGAGCACCAACATGTCAAAATTTATACATTATTCAAAAAAAAAAAAAATTATCTCAATTTCAAGACGAAGTTAGTGTGTATATAATAACATTAATAACACCTTAAACCCATGACTCTTCGTCGTGCGTGAAAAGCGTGACTACGGCTTTTGAAACTTGTTTCATACTTTATCAGCGTCGTTTTTTGTCGTAGTTGGGTTTTAGTTTTTACTTTTTTATATATAAAGATTTATTTATTTAAATAATACTTGTTCACTTTTTTCTTTCAACTATATAGCCCTGATAAAGAAAGCTTCTTAATAATATCTCGATTTAAGCAGATAATATTGTATTAGATCACACCCAACATTTTTTTGGTGTGTAATGGCCTTCTTTATTTTCAAAAATGAATACAAATGGAATTTATATAAAACATTGAGTAAATAGAACGTATAATATTTTTTCCACATTTCAATATTTTTCTTATAGTAGAAAAAAGAAAGATCTTACCTTATCTTACGTATTCGTAGAGCATATCCTATGATGCTTTTGTTATCAATTGGGGAATAAAAGCTTTACTTTTTCTAAACGTTGAACAACATGTTGCAAAATAATCATTTTTAGCTTCTATTTATAATCGATCGAAATACAATTACTTCATTCTTTTTCTAAATTATCCCACGATTAACTAGGGGTGCACATGAAGCATATATAGACTTAGTACAGAATTTGACAGTTTTACCGTACATGCGGTATGATAGGCCTAATTCTCCTTGCCAAAAAAAAAAAGCGGCCAAGTGCGAGTCGGACTCGCCCATGAAGGGTTCCGAAGCAACAAGTTTTTTTTTATAAATCTTTATTCACATTTAAGTTACATTTTTTTTTACATTGTCTTTATTCGCCAAACTGTTATAACAGTTTGTAGGCGTTCCGTTCTAAATTGTATACAAACTTAATACTTAAATGCTACTTTTTAATGCTAATTTTATCCAAAAATTTCTTTTAATCTTAGTTTAAGTTTAAATTTACATTTAATTTGTTTATCCTCTCTCAGTATTTGATATTTATTACATAACTTTGGTACTATATACTTCCTGGTCCTTTCCCCATAATAATTATTTACTTTTAACTGCTCTAATTTTCCCTTCTTTATACGTCTTACACTATAATTATATATTTTCTTTATCTTATATTCTTCGCTATGATATGATTCTAATGCTATTAAGTATTTAACTTTTTCATTTACTGGCATGATGGCACATTCGGTAAATAACTTATTATAGTCATCTTTATGCTTATTTTTAATTCTTTTGTCTACAATTATTTTTAAAAACCTTAACTGTATCTTTTTAATTTCCTCTATATACGTTTTAAATGTTAATCCGTAACAACTTAAGCCGTAACTAATAACCGAATCCGCTAGTGCATAATATACCATGAACAAAGTACGTCTGTCTAATATTCTTTTGAGGATGTAAAACTTACTTAGAGCTGACCTCAGTCTATTGCATACCAGTTCTATGTGTGGTTTCCAGCCAAATTTATTATCTATTATCAACCCCAAGTACTTAAAGGTGGTAACTAACTCCAATTGCTTACACTGACAGCTCTGTTTTTTATTATGTAAACAATCATATGTGTGCCCTATGATACGCACACCAGCCCCTTCTCTCGTCATTCTATTGTAGGGTGAACATATATGCATGATTTTTGTTTTATTGGTGTTAAGTATAATCCCATTATCATGAGCCCATTTTGTTATTCTGTCAAAGTCATTTTGTAATTGCACTATCATGTGTTGTAAATTTTTACCAGAGATTAACAGACAAGTGTCATCGGCATACATGTACACCCCGCAATGTTCCACGACGTTAACTATGCTATTCACATGCATTATATAGCCAATAGGAGCATATACTGAGCCGGTGGGCACACCCATTGCTATAGCCGCCTCTGCGCCTGTTGTTCCGTCGACAACGGTGCAGAGCGTCCTGTTTCGCAAGTAATTATCGAAGAATCTATTAGTCTTACTTAGTCATGCAAACTAAGTAAGTTTGCATGGTAATCTACATTATATATTTCTTATAGTATTATCATTCCCTTATTTTAGAAGTTACAGAGGGGGGACACATTTTTCCACTTTGGAAGTGTCTCTCGCGCAAACTATTCAGTTTAAAAAAAATCATGTTAGAAACCTCAATATCATTTTTGAAGACCTATCCATAGATGCCCACACGTATGGGTTTGATGAATTTTTTTTTTGAGTTTCTGTTCTAAGTATGGGGTCCCCAAAGTTTTTGTTTTTTTTTATTTTTGTGTGAAAATCTTACTGCGGTTTACAGAATACATCTACTTACCAAGTCTCAACAGTATAGTTCTTATAGTTTCGGAGAAAAGTGGCAGTGACATACGGACGGACAGATAGACAGACGGACAGACAGACTGACAGACAAACATGACGAATCTATATGGGTTCTATAACCGCTTTTTCAGTTTGTTGGCACTGACAAGGAGCGGCCTATGCTTAACAGTATGACTGTTAAAAGCTGTTGATGTGATGATTATTTAGTTGCATATTAATAAATAATATTGATATTAATAATCAACTAAATCATATAGTTAATCTATATCTATACTAATATTATAAACGCGAAAGTTTGTAAGTATGGATGGATGGATGTTTGTTACTCTTTCCCGCAAAAACTACTGAACGGATTTGGATGAAACTTTACTGTAATATAGCATCAACATCAGAATAACCCATAGGCTACTTTTTGCCGCGATAACCGACATATACGCGGGCGGAGCCGCGGACAACAACTAGTATTATATGTATTTCTACTTTATGAGTAGGTTCATTAATTTGATTTACATTTGTTGCAGACAGATATATCTATTATACTCTGTCCATTTCTTTATTTTCTTTTTGACAGTTTAAGAAATTTTGAAATTAGTGACGCCCACTATAACAAAAATATAAATAATAAATCAGTAAATTAGATGAATGAACAGAGTTATTGTTCTTTACTCTTGGTTTGATCCTAAATTCCAAGATTTCGACTTAATTCCTTGCAAAAATTCAATCTTGGAGTCATAGACACTATTTTTATTTCCTTTTTTGATTAAATTTACAGAAAAATCACTTACATGAAGTCAAATTATTTTATCTTAAGATCGATTTATCGTATTTCAAGTACTGTTTTATAGTCTGTGGTTGTTTGTTATGCACAGCCCACTTCACTAAAGTACTGTCACCGTCAATAAAGTACGACATTACTGTACTACATAATTCCGAAAAAAAAATGGTAATTTATAGGCGTGAGCTGTCAAAAAGAAAATAAACGAATGGACAAAGTATAGTTTACCTGCCGGGGACGATAGCCTTATATTTGTCTTATTGTTTTTTTTTGTCTTTTTGTTGCCACAGTGGCGCAGTAGTAGTGTGTGCGACTACTGTGCTTGAGGTCTCGGGTTCGATTTCCGGGTCAGACCAAATGTTTGTATGATCTGCAAATCTGATCTGATCTGCAAATATTGTTTCGGAGTTAGGGTGTTTTCTATGTACAATATGTATGTATTTACAAAAAAAGTCTACATGTATTTATATCAGTGGTCTAGTACCCATAATACAAGTTCTGCTTAGTTTGGGACTAGATGGCGTTGTGTGTTAGATGTCTGAAATATTTATTTATTTTAATTTTATTAAAGCACCGACTATGAATACTCCCAAAATATATTTATTAAAAATATTAATACTTGTCTTTATGTAATTTATACTCCAATATATGTATAACCACTAACTTTTGAAAATGCAATAGGGCGCAACCGTTCAGAATTGAAATGGTGGAATAAGTGTAAGTAAGTAAGGAGCTTACTTCTAGAATGTAAGCAAACATTCAAACCAAAACGAAACCTAAAATTCCTGAAAGCTAGCGCCCACACGCTCTGCACTCTGCAACGCATCGCTAATATCTGCGAGCTCGCACGAATGCAACGCAAGAGCTTCACGCCGCATCGCATCGCAGTTATGTGTGAAAGCCCTTACCTCGGACGGACCAACAATAACAAATGTATGTAGAATACAATACTCTTTACAATTCTCTGTGGAGCCAGAGTTAAAGATAAAAATGAACAAATCTCTTGGTCATATGTTTCATTAAAATAGGGATCAGTATCAGGTACATACAGTTCTATGAAGTGATTGTTTATATCCTCATTAAGTGGCTTTGCGTAGGTAATCCATCTGCCATCGATACAATACTGTTTATTTCAAATTGTTTATTTAGAAGATCTTGTGAGTTCGTTACGTGTTATTAGACTCTTCTAGTTACACAGTTCATATAAAATAATCTTGTTTATTTTTTAAACACACTATATTTGTCGAATTCCTTGAATTCTTGTGATCTGCGCTCATCCTCGGTTTATGTTCTTTCTGATACTGTTTCCTTATAATAACAAATCGGCTTACGAGCCATTAAGATTCCTTACAATTACTAACTTTTAATCTTTCGCGTTCCATGATATAATAATAATTATTATAATCATTAACCTGGTCGAAACTTCAGGCAAATCAGAGGTATATAAAACCTTTTAATAAGTGATCGCGTTAATTCTTGTAAAAATAATAATCAGGGGGCATGGCAGTGCCCCCGCCAAGTCGAGCGCAAAGCAAATACTGCCGTACCATCCTTTACTGGAACCATTTCGCCGCATTTTCAGGCCCCTATTTGAGAACCTCTGGATAAGACCAAAACGCAGAAATTTTCGTCATCCAGTAAGCTATAAAATCACACTTTAAATAAAAAAAATCTAGTCTGTAGGTCATTAAGTTCCGAAGTTAAGCGAAAGCAAAGTTTCGCATTTATGAATCTCACTCACTCACTCACTCATGATCATCAGAATAGAACTAGTACTTCCCATAAACTCAGAGAGCTGAAATTTGGTACAGAGTTAGGGTTTAATGGCCACATAAAAGGAAAACTATAAAAACTAGGATAATCAAAGATCTGAAGTTCCTGGTGACAAAAAAAAAGAAAGACCAACTTTAAAGGAAAAAAAAAGTGTAAAATAATAAAATCTAATAAAATAAATCGATACGCCCACGTTTCCACAAAACCCTTAGTTAATTTTGTGTGACTTGGCTGTTGAAGGGTACACCCCTTCAACAACCAAGTCACACAACATTAACTATATAATAAAAATCTCGCAGTAAGGAACCTTAGACTTGGCATGACTTTGTCTAGATTTCATTAATTTTTAGAGATAAACAAGCAGCTCCATCGAACTTGGCTAGTTTTTTACAGAATGTTTTTGGTTGGATTATCCTTACAATTACTTGTAGTATTTGTTGATATTAGTTTTTTTAATTTAATTCTAATTTTATGTATTAAATATGAAGCTGGAAAAAAAATTGAGTTGAAGAGAGAGGTGTTGATCAATTTTAGGAGCGTAGTGTTTAACGAAAAGAATAATTAATTTGCCTCAAGTGCTGTTGTGTGTTTTGTTGTACCTTAACATCAATAACCAACCGTGTGGCGCAGCTACTCTTATCATGAGCTATTTGCCAGTCATAATCCTAAAATCGGTTCGGCCATTTCAGGGATTAGCCAGAACAAACAGACAGACAGACAAAAATTTAAAAAGTTGTGTTTTTTTATATAAGTACCGTTTACACCTTCATATACATTTGGTGAAAAACTGTTAATTTAAATCACTTAAATTTTATATGATTGTATGTACATGTATAGATTATCATGCGGTTTGAATAGCGCTATTCGACTTATACACTGTTATGAGTATGACTTTGGTTGAGCACTTAATTGTTTAAAAGTAGGAAAAATAGACGTCGATGCAGTGTTTATCGACTTATTATTGTTTATGAATTATTTGAAAAACTATGAATCTGCAACAATTTTAACCATTTGAAACACTTGTAGAAAAGTGATTAAAATCGATCACTTATAGCGGGTTTTATTTCCTTTAATTTATTGTAATTACATAAAAAGTCAAAATTCTTAAGGCAAGTTTCACTTATCTTACGCGACAATGCTTCTTTGACTGTAGAATGTTGTATCTCAATACAGATCACCTAGAAACAAGCTAAAATTCAAAATTTAAAAAACCCCCTACTCAAGCACTTAATCGAGTAATCATACGCCAATGATATTTTTGCAGACATTCGGTTATTCTTCCCCACTTTCACCCCCATAACTTTTAAACGACCTAACCGATTTTCATGAAACATGTCTAAGAACACTCGCACGTAACTCACCTTTCATACAAAAAAAACTAAATTGAAATCGCTTCATCCGTTCGCGAGCTACAGACAGACAGACACGTCAAACTTATAACACCCCTCTTTTTGCGTCAGGGGTTAAAAAGATCAAACTCAAAAGCTTAAGACTTAAGACGCTCTCTGTATTAGCTGTGAATTTCTCGTTAGTACTTTATTTTTTCCACAAAAAGTTGAAGGTATACCTAAAAACGTTACTTGGCAAATAACTAGACTTGTTATTATTTTCTTAGAAATATCTAATTAAAAGCCATTTAATGAACGTAATTAAGGCTTAAAAAGCACTAGTAGTTAGCCGAAATGCGGTATGAGGGTAGTGTTTTGGCGGAGTATCAGCTTTCAAAGAATAATTGAGCCATATTTGTCAAAAGAAGTATAATTATAAAGTTATATTCTTAAAAAGGTTAATCCTCTTAACAATACCATGTCATAGCCAAGTTTTTTTTTAACAGGACTCAAGACCCGGTCATGTCCCTCGATCCACCCAAGCGTGGTTGAAAACGAACCTTTCTGATTATACAAGAGTTGAATACTGGTATTATCTAGTTCAGATCTTAATCGTGACATGACAAGTTGGAGTCCCTAAAACAATGTATGAAATAGGTAGTGAACAATAGTCGAAAATTTCATTTAATATTTTAATGCAAAGTTAAATTTATCTTTATAGATCCATATAGACAATCTACGTCATATATTTGAGTCGCCGATACCGCAGTCATTGAAAACCAAGGTTTTTAACCAATGCGTCCTACCCGTGATGACATACGGAGCCGAGACGTGGACACTCACCATTGGACTGGTCCACAAATTTAAAGTGGCTCAGCGGGCGATGGAGCGTGCGATGTTGGGTGTCTCTCTGTCTGATAGAATTCGGAATGAAGCTGTTCGACAGAGAACTAGATGACCAACGTCGCACGGAGAATCAGTACACTGAAGTGGAAATGGGCCGGTCATGTCTCTAGACGTACCGATGGTCGGTGGAGCCGAAATGTGCTTGAGTGGAGACCGCGACTAGGCAAACGTATTGTAGGGCGCCCTGCGGCTCGGTGGACTGACGATCTAAGGAAAGTGGCTGGCAGCGGATGGATGAGGACTGCCCAGGACCAGGATGGTTGGCGCTCCTTAGGGGAGACCTACGTTCAGCAGTGGACGGCGATTGGTTGAAATATAATATAGACAATACAGTAGATAAATGTGTTATATAATAAACAACACAAAGTAGTCATGAGGACTACCGACAACAGTGAAAACTTAAAACTATAAACTAACAGTTGTCATTTTTTGATATTCAAATATTTAATTGTTATAATGGTAACCTATGTACATAACCATAATTTATAAAAAAATAACAATATTTACATACAAGCGTCAAAAAACTCCACATCTTCGCCTACTGGTAGCGTTCCCAAAAGACTGGCAGCATTACCACGTTGAATGTCAATGCTGATTCTCTGTGCTAGAAAAAGGCCGGCCTTCTGGTCGCGAGAAGCGTCAATCAGTTGCTTGGCTAGTTGTTTAAACATAGCGCGGGCACTCGGACCCCATGAACCTAGCGTCTCTACCCCAAACGGTTCAAAAATGTAATTACCTATAAAATTTTGGTACTTACGCCGTTTGAGGCTTTCCGCAGAAGCAGCAGCAGCGCCGGCATAAACAGCTGTACTTAGAAGATGAGATGGCGCGAGGGTGTCAACGCAAGTTGCGTCCCACACCAAAGGCTTACCCATCTTCCATGGCAGTAACGACATACCATCTTGTCTCTTGCCATCGTCCCGTACCAGACCATTTGGTTCACGTACAGCTGGAACGCCGGCGGCAACAAGAGCACGACGGATAATGTCGTTAATATTGGCATGTCGAGATATTCGGCCAGCGCTTCTGCTACAAGAAAGGCCATGATGTCCGAAACTGTCAACAGCTTCTCCACAGTGACAAAAATGCGGAGAAACACAAGGCTCTCCTAAACGAAGGCAAGTGGCAAAGCGAAAAGTAGTATCGTCTAACAAGGTACCTATGTTGGGTGATGGAAGTGCCTGAATCCATAAACCTGATTCCCACTCTCCCACAGCTAACAAACGAGCTCGCTCAGCAAGACTGGTTGATGTATCTAAAAGTATCTTTTGCTTTAAAATATATAACGGTGAGTCCCATTGTCGCTGAGAAAATGGATTAACAGGTAATGCAGTACTGGGACAAGCTATCTGCCAAGCATCTATGGCAATGGCTTTTTTCCCTCCAACACAAAGGGAGGATCCTCCGAATAGGCGAGGTGATCATGCCTGGCGTGCCAACTGCCCAACGGTAGATGTTGGGATGTTGTATGTATCTTAATTGGCGCGCGGACTTTCACTGCGCGATTCAGGATTGGTAGTTTCTTAATATTCAAATTAATTGTTTGATCTTCATTTATAAAATATAGATTTTCTATATAATTATACATTCACAGCAAGCATCAACATGCCACATGACGCTGTCAATGACGACTTACATGACTTTACACCCCATTCTAACCTTAAAAAAATACCCTTTTTTGAAACCTAAGTACGTTGGAAGGTTTCAATTAAAATAAAACGATTATTCTTGTTGGACTAAAAGATGCAGAGGCATCACTAGGCCGCCATGGTGTGGGTCGCCATGCTGCATTGTCTGCATTCGCAATGAGTATGGTGACCACCACTCTTGGATTTTGCTTGTGCTTTCCATCAGGCAGAAAAGAGTCATTATGGCGGGCCATAAATAAAGATAAGAAATCTATCATTGAGGAATAATATTAGTTTGATGTATTCCATGTAACAATTTTAGTGGAAAAGCAAGGTAATTAAAGTTAAGCTAAATAAAACATTCATAAGTTCTAATGATATTGTGATATGCGATCAGCATCCAAAAGCCCCTTTTGATATTCCAAAAGGGGCTTTTGGATGCTGATATAATTTTGATAGTCCAAAATTATGTGATACCTATTAGATATCACGTCAGAATAGCCATTAATGTACCAGTACCGGTAATATAACAAAATAACCACATTAATTAATATGTATGAGTATCCACAGGAATCCTTACATTTGTATATTAATGTAGGTATTTGATGCTCCTTCCAGTTTGATTTCTCTTAGAAATATGTGCTAAACATACGGGGGAAACATTAATGAACAATATGTATGAAATAAATCGACACAAGGCAATTTTTTTTTACTTCGCAGTTTTCGATGCTTTGAATCTTCTTAGGATATTATTTTACGTTACCCCTTTTCTAATAAAAGTAGCTTAAGCTGCTTCTTATATCATCAGCTACCTTTAAATGAAAATCCTATTAAAATCTGTCAAATAAACAGGAAAAAAACCAAACAAAAAATTTTGAAAGCTATTTTATGATGTACCGTAAATACTTTCATGTTCATTTAGAGTAAAACTGTTCATTTGATATTAAAAACAGACTTTAATTTTATTTATTTGATTAGAATGAGATTTGCCGCAATAATGATCAAAAATATTATATTTAGTGTGTACAAGTATTGGTTTACTTTTAGTACGCTTTCATTTCTTCATAATTAGTGCATAAATAATACTCTAGAATCAGAAAAGAGGATCCCATCAAAGACATAAATGTAAAATGAGAGCCAAGTTCAATATTATGTTATATGCCTTAGTTGTTTGTTCACATCAACGACAAAAAGGTGAGATCTAAATGGGTGACTATGTTGTTTGGGTCAATCAATAATTCTATACAAATAAATAAAATTGGAGTGCCTGTTTATAATATTAAAATTACCGCTTTTTACTAAATGCATATATATATATATATATTATATATATATATATTATATATATTATATATATATATAATATATATATATATATATGCATATATATTATATATATATATAATATCTGAATCGCGCAGTGAAAGTTCGCGCGCCAATTAAGATACATACAACATCCCAACATCTACCGTTGGGCAGTTGGCACGCCAGGCATGATCACCTCGCCTATTCGGAGGATCCTCCCTTTGTGTTGGAGGGAAAAAAGCCATTGCCATAGATGCTTGGCAGATAGCTTGTCCCAGTACTGCATTACCTGTTAATCCATTTTCTCAGCGACAATGGGACTCACCGTTATATATTTTAAAGCAAAAGATACTTTTAGATACATCAACCAGTCTTGCTGAGCGAGCTCGTTTGTTAGCTGTGGGAGAGTGGGAATCAGGTTTATGGATTCAGGCACTTCCATCACCCAACATAGGTACCTTGTTAGACGATACTACTTTTCGCTTTGCCACTTGCCTTCGTTTAGGAGAGCCTTGTGTTTCTCCGCATTTTTGTCACTGTGGAGAAGCTGTTGACAGTTTCGGACATCATGGCCTTTCTTGTAGCAGAAGCGCTGGCCGAATATCTCGACATGCCAATATTAACGACATTATCCGTCGTGCTCTTGTTGCCGCCGGCGTTCCAGCTGTACGCGAACCAAATGGTCTGGTACGGGACGATGGCAAGAGACAAGATGGTATGTCGTTACTGCCATGGAAGATGGGTAAGCCTTTGGTGTGGGACGCAACTTGCGTTGACACCCTCGCGCCATCTCATCTTCTAAGTACAGCTGTTTATGCCGGCGCTGCTGCTGCTTCTGCGGAAAGCCTCAAACGGCGTAAGTACCAAAATTTTATAGGTAATTACATTTTTGAACCGTTTGGGGTAGAGACGCTAGGTTCATGGGGTCCGAGTGCCCGCGCTATGTTTAAACAACTAGCCAAGCAACTGATTGACGCTTCTCGCGACCAGAAGGCCGGCCTTTTTCTAGCACAGAGAATCAGCATTGACATTCAACGTGGTAATGCTGCCAGTCTTTTGGGAACGCTACCAGTAGGCGAAGATGTGGAGTTTTTTGACGCTTGTATGTAAATATTGTTATTTTTTTATAAATTATGGTTATGTACATAGGTTACCATTATAACAATTAAATATTTGAATATCAAAAAATGACAACTGTTAGTTTATAGTTTTAAGTTTTCACTGTTGTCGGTAGTCCTCATGACTACTTTGTGTTGTTTATTATATAACACATTATATAAAACATTTATCTACTGTATTGTCTATATTATATTTCAACCAATCGCCGTCCACTGCTGAACGTAGGTCTCCCCTAAGGAGCGCCAACCATCCTGGTCCTGGGCAGTCCTCATCCATCCGCTGCCAGCCACTTTCCTTAGATCGTCAGTCCACCGAGCCGCAGGGCGCCCTACAATACGTTTGCCTAGTCGCGGTCTCCACTCAAGCACATTTCGGCTCCACCGACCATCGGTACGTCTAGAGACATGACCGGCCCATTTCCACTTCAGTGTACTGATTCTCCGTGCGATGTTGGTCATCTAGTTCTCTGTCGAACAGCTTCATTCCGAATTCTATCAGACAGAGAGACACCCAACATCGCACGCTCCATCGCCCGCTGAGCCACTTTAAATTTGTGGACCAGTCCAATGGTGAGTGTCCACGTCTCGGCTCCGTATGTCATCACGGGTAGGACGCATTGGTTAAAAACCTTGGTTTTCAATGACTGCGGTATCGGCGACTCAAATATATGACGTAGATTGTCTATATGGATCTATAAAGATAAATTTAACTTTGCATTAAAATATTAAATGAAATTTTCGACTATTGTTCACTACCTATTTCATACATTGTTTTAGGGACTCCAACTTGTCATGTCACGATTAAGATCTGAACTAGATAATACCAGTATTCAACTCTTGTATAATCAGAAAGGTTCGTTTTCAACCACGCTTGGGTGGATCGAGGGACATGACCGGGTCTTGAGTCCTGTTAAAAAAAAACTTGGCTATGACATGGTATTGTTAAGAGGATTAACCTTTTTAAGAATATAACTTTATAATTATACTTCTTTTGACAAATATGGCTCAATTATTCTTTGAAAGCTGATACTCCGCCAAAACACTACCCTCATACCGCATTTCGGCTAACTACTAGTGCTTTTTAAGCCTTAATTACGTTCATTAAATGGCTTTTAATTAGATATTTCTAAGAAAATAATAACAAGTCTAGTTATTTGCCAAGTAACGTTTTTAGGTATACCTTCAACTTTTTGTGGAAAAAATAAAGTACTAACGAGAAATTCACAGCTAATACAGAGAGCGTCTTAAGTCTTAAGCTTTTGAGTTTGATCTTTTTAACCCCTGACGCAAAAAGAGGGGTGTTATAAGTTTGAC
The DNA here is from genome assembly GCA_949125395.1 of Diaphora mendica. NCBI lineage: Eukaryota > Metazoa > Arthropoda > Insecta > Lepidoptera > Erebidae > Diaphora > Diaphora mendica. The sequence continues at coordinate 8,145,837 of OX421319.1, forward strand.
GTGTCTGTCTGTCTGTAGCTCGCGAACGGATGAAGCGATTTCAATTTAGTTTTTTTTGTATGAAAGGTGAGTTACGTGCGAGTGTTCTTAGACATGTTTCATGAAAATCGGTTAGGTCGTTTAAAAGTTATGGGGGTGAAAGTGGGGAAGAATAACCGAATGTCTGCAAAAATATCATTGGCGTATGATTACTCGATTAAGTGCTTGAGTAGGGGGTTTTTTAAATTTTGAATTTTAGCTTGTTTCTAGGTGATCTGTATTGAGATACAACATTCTACAGTCAAAGAAGCATTGTCGCGTAAGATAAGTGAAACTTGCCTTAAGAATTTTGACTTTTTATGTAATTACAATAAATTAAAGGAAATAAAACCCGCTATAAGTGATCGATTTTAATCACTTTTCTACAAGTGTTTCAAATGGTTAAAATTGTTGCAGATTCATAGTTTTTCAAATAATTCATAAACAATAATAAGTCGATAAACACTGCATCGACGTCTATTTTTCCTACTTTTAAACAATTAAGTGCTCAACCAAAGTCATACTCATAACAGTGTATAAGTCGAATAGCGCTATTCAAACCGCATGATAATCTATACATGTACATACAATCATATAAAATTTAAGTGATTTAAATTAACAGTTTTTCACCAAATGTATATGAAGGTGTAAACGGTACTTATATAAAAAAACACAACTTTTTAAATTTTTGTCTGTCTGTCTGTTTGTTCTGGCTAATCCCTGAAATGGCCGAACCGATTTTAGGATTATGACTGGCAAATAGCTCATGATAAGAGTAGCTGCGCCACACGGTTGGTTATTGATGTTAAGGTACAACAAAACACACAACAGCACTTGAGGCAAATTAATTATTCTTTTCGTTAAACACTACGCTCCTAAAATTGATCAACACCTCTCTCTTCAACTCAATTTTTTTTCCAGCTTCATATTTAATACATAAAATTAGAATTAAATTAAAAAAACTAATATCAACAAATACTACAAGTAATTGTAAGGATAATCCAACCAAAAACATTCTGTAAAAAACTAGCCAAGTTCGATGGAGCTGCTTGTTTATCTCTAAAAATTAATGAAATCTAGACAAAGTCATGCCAAGTCTAAGGTTCCTTACTGCGAGATTTTTATTATATAGTTAATGTTGTGTGACTTGGTTGTTGAAGGGGTGTACCCTTCAACAGCCAAGTCACACAAAATTAACTAAGGGTTTTGTGGAAACGTGGGCGTATCGATTTATTTTATTAGATTTTATTATTTTACACTTTTTTTTTCCTTTAAAGTTGGTCTTTCTTTTTTTTTGTCACCAGGAACTTCAGATCTTTGATTATCCTAGTTTTTATAGTTTTCCTTTTATGTGGCCATTAAACCCTAACTCTGTACCAAATTTCAGCTCTCTGAGTTTATGGGAAGTACTAGTTCTATTCTGATGATCATGAGTGAGTGAGTGAGTGAGATTCATAAATGCGAAACTTTGCTTTCGCTTAACTTCGGAACTTAATGACCTACAGACTAGATTTTTTTTATTTAAAGTGTGATTTTATAGCTTACTGGATGACGAAAATTTCTGCGTTTTGGTCTTATCCAGAGGTTCTCAAATAGGGGCCTGAAAATGCGGCGAAATGGTTCCAGTAAAGGATGGTACGGCAGTATTTGCTTTGCGCTCGACTTGGCGGGGGCACTGCCATGCCCCCTGATTATTATTTTTACAAGAATTAACGCGATCACTTATTAAAAGGTTTTATATACCTCTGATTTGCCTGAAGTTTCGACCAGGTTAATGATTATAATAATTATTATTATATCATGGAACGCGAAAGATTAAAAGTTAGTAATTGTAAGGAATCTTAATGGCTCGTAAGCCGATTTGTTATTATAAGGAAACAGTATCAGAAAGAACATAAACCGAGGATGAGCGCAGATCACAAGAATTCAAGGAATTCGACAAATATAGTGTGTTTAAAAAATAAACAAGATTATTTTATATGAACTGTGTAACTAGAAGAGTCTAATAACACGTAACGAACTCACAAGATCTTCTAAATAAACAATTTGAAATAAACAGTATTGTATCGATGGCAGATGGATTACCTACGCAAAGCCACTTAATGAGGATATAAACAATCACTTCATAGAACTGTATGTACCTGATACTGATCCCTATTTTAATGAAACATATGACCAAGAGATTTGTTCATTTTTATCTTTAACTCTGGCTCCACAGAGAATTGTAAAGAGTATTGTATTCTACATACATTTGTTATTGTTGGTCCGTCCGAGGTAAGGGCTTTCACACATAACTGCGATGCGATGCGGCGTGAAGCTCTTGCGTTGCATTCGTGCGAGCTCGCAGATATTAGCGATGCGTTGCAGAGTGCAGAGCGTGTGGGCGCTAGCTTTCAGGAATTTTAGGTTTCGTTTTGGTTTGAATGTTTGCTTACATTCTAGAAGTAAGCTCCTTACTTACTTACACTTATTCCACCATTTCAATTCTGAACGGTTGCGCCCTATTGCATTTTCAAAAGTTACTGGTTATGCATATATTGGAGTATAAATTACATAAAGACAAGTATTAATATTTTTAATAAATATATTTTGGGAGTATTCATAGTCGGTGCTTTAATAAAATTAAAATAAATAAATATTTCAGACATCTAACACACAACGCCATCTAGTCCCAAACTAAGCAGAACTTGTATTATGGGTACTAGACCACTGATATAAATACATGTAGACTTTTTTTGTAAATACATACATATTGTACATAGAAAACACCCTAACTCCGAAACAATATTTGCAGATCAGATCAGATTTGCAGATCATACAAACATTTGGTCTGACCCGGAAATCGAACCCGAGACCTCAAGCACAGTAGTCGCACACACTACCACTGCGCCACTGTGGCAACAAAAAGCCAAAAAAAAAAACAATAAGACAAATATAAGGCAATTGTCCCCGGCAGGTAAACTATACTTTGTCCATTCGTTTCTTTTCTTTTTGACAGCTCACGCCTATAAATTACCATTTTTTTTCGGAATTATGTAGTACAGTAATGTCGTACTTTATTGACGGTGACAGTACTTTAGTGAAGTGGGCTGTGCATAACAAACAACCACAGACTATAAAACAGTACTTGAAATACGATAAATCGATCTTAAGATAAAAATAATTTGACTTCATGTAAGTATTTTTCTGTAAATTTAATCAAAAAAGGAAATAAAAATAGTGTCTATGACTCCAAGATTGAATTTTTGCAAGGAATTAAGTCGAAATCTTGGAATTTAGGATCAAACCAAGAGTAAAGAACAATAACTCTGTTCATTCATCTAATTTACTGATTTATTATTTATATTTTTGTTATAGTGGGCGTCACTAATTTCAAAATTTCTTGAACTGTCAAAAAGAACATAAAGAAATGGACAGAGTATAATAGATATATCTGTCTGCAACAAATGTAAATCAAATTAATGAACCTACTCATAAAGTAGAAATACATATAATACTAGTTGTTGTCCGCGGCTCCGCCCGCTACTTTTTGCCGCGATAACCGACATATAGTCGGTTATCGCGGCAAAAAGTAGCCTATGGGTTATTCTGATGTTGATGCTATATTACAGTAAAGTTTCATCCAAATCCGTTCAGTAATTTTTGCGGGAAAGAGTAACAAACATCCATCCATCCATACTTACAAACTTTCGCGTTTATAATATTAGTATAGATATAGATTAACTATATGATTTAGTTGATTATTAATATCAATATTATTTATTAATATACAACTAAATAATCATCACATCAACAGCTTTTAACAGTCTACTGTTAAACATAGGCCGCTCCTTGTCAGTGCCAACAAACTGAAAAAGCGGTTATAGAACCCATATAGATTCGTCATGATTGTCTGTCAGTCTATCTGTCCGTCCGTATGTCACTGCCACTTTTCTCCGAAACTATAAGAACTATACTGTTGAGACTTGGTAAGTAGATGTATTCTGTAAACCGCAGTAAGATTTTCACACAAAAATAAAAAAAACAAAAACTTTGGGGACCCCATACTTAGAACAGAAACTCAAAAAAAAATTCATCAAACCCATACGTGTGGGCATCTATGGATAGGTCTTCAAAAATGATATTGAGGTTTCTAACATGATTTTTTTTAAACTGAATAGTTTGCGCGAGAGACACTTCCAAAGTGGAAAAATGTGTCCCCCCTCTGTAACTTCTAAAATAAGGGAATGATAATACTATAAGAAATATATAATGTAGATTACCATGCAAACTTACTTGTTGCTTCGGAACCCTTCATGGGCGAGTCCGACTCGCACTTGGCCGCTTTTTTTTTGGCAAGGAGAATTAGGCCTATCATACCACATGTACGGTAAAACTGTCAAATTCTGTACTAAGTCTATATATGCTTCATGTGCACCCCTAGTTCATCGTGGGATAATTTAGAAAAAGAATGAAGTAATTGTATTTCGATCGATTATAAATAGAAGCTAAAAATGATTATTTTGCAACATGTTGTTCAACGTTTAGAAAAAGTAAAGCTTTTATTCCCCAATTGATAACAAAAGCATCATAGGATATGCTCTACGAATACGTAAGATAAGGTAAGATCTTTCTTTTTTCTACTATAAGAAAAATATTGAAATGTGGAAAAAATATTATACGTTCTATTTACTCAATGTTTTATATAAATTCCATTTGTATTCATTTTTGAAAATAAAGAAGGCCATTACACACCAAAAAAATGTTGGGTGTGATCTAATACAATATTATCTGCTTAAATCGAGATATTATTAAGAAGCTTTCTTTATCAGGGCTATATAGTTGAAAGAAAAAAGTGAACAAGTATTATTTAAATAAATAAATCTTTATATATAAAAAAGTAAAAACTAAAACCCAACTACGACAAAAAACGACGCTGAAAAAGTATGAAACAAGTTTCAAAAGCCGTAGTCACGCTTTTCACGCACGACAAAGAGTCATGGGTTTAAGGTGTTATTAATGTTATTATATACACACTAACTTCGTCTTGAAATTGAGATATTTTTTTTTTTTTTGAATAATGTATAAATTTTGACATGTTGGTGCTCCGGTATGAATTGTTTGTATACTTCAACCTAACGACATCTAATTCCGACATTTAATTAAGTTAAGATTTGTTTGTAACTATTTTCTGTATTATTTTCTATAATAATTCTCTTAATTAGTTTGTTCTTGTTTAAATTTTCCTTTATTTTATCTCTTTCTTGTATCAATTCTACTTAATTTTCATCTTTTTTTTTTTTTCTTAAATACAAATTTTTGATTGTTTTAGTTGCAACCTTTAAATGAAAACATACACACATACTTGTATAATGTGAATGAATACATGATGGTACTTTGGTACTTATCAATGTTTCCCAATTTATTAAATACGCACTTGTTATTGAAACATTAATGAACAATATGTATGAAATAAATCGACACAAGGCAATTTTTTTTTACTTCGCAGTTTTCGATGCTTTGAATCTTCTTAGGATATTATTTTACGTTACCCCTTTTCTAATAAAAGTAGCTTAAGCTGCTTCTTATATCATCAGCTACCTTTAAATGAAAATCCTATTAAAATCTGTCAAATAAACAGGAAAAAAACCAAACAAAAAATTTTGAAAGCTATTTTATGATGTACCGTAAATACTTTCATGTTCATTTAGAGTAAAACTGTTCATTTGATATTAAAAACAGACTTTAATTTTATTTATTTGATTAGAATGAGATTTGCCGCAATAATGATCAAAAATATTATATTTAGTGTGTACAAGTATTGGTTTACTTTTAGTACGCTTTCATTTCTTCATAATTAGTGCATAAATAATACTCTAGAATCAGAAAAGAGGATCCCATCAAAGACATAAATGTAAAATGAGAGCCAAGTTCAATATTATGTTATATGCCTTAGTTGTTTGTTCACATCAACGACAAAAAGGTGAGATCTAAATGGGTGACTATGTTGTTTGGGTCAATCAATAATTCTATACAAATAAATAAAATTGGAGTGCCTGTTTATAATATTAAAATTACCGCTTTTTACTAAATGCATATATATATTATATATATATATATATATTATATATATATATATATATTATATATATATATACAACAGACGTTTGAAATATTAAAATTACCGCTTTTTACTTTGCTTATGTTTAAATTTAGAAAAATGTGATTTTTGTTTATGTACCGTACATATACCAGTTTTTTTTGTCTGTCTGTCCTTCTGTCTGTTTGTACCGGCTAATCTCTAGAATGGTTGGACCGATTTTGAAGAGACTTTCATTGGCCGATAGCTGATGGTATAATATAAGGAGTAACTTAGGCTACTTTTTAAACTAGCTAACCTAATCTAGACACGCGGCAGCGTGTCAAGCCAAGTTCAAGCAAAGGAACTGGCTAGCCAGCGTCGAGTATAATATTACACGATACACCTTACTATGATATCTGGAATAACAGTAACCTTAAAGTATGTACTTCAAACAGTATTTAATAAACTCAATTAGTAACTTAAATATACTTAGTAAACTTCCATTTAACGGTATACAAAAATAGAACATAACATGAACAAAATGAGTTTGTGGAAACTAAATTTACGAAGTGGAATAGTTATATCAAAAGTCTTTTCGATATATTTCAGTTTCAAAATTAGTTGTTTGTATAAAATACTATTATTAATCTCTCGCTCTCCTTCACCATAAGGACGGTCTAAAGAAATTTTAAGTACCTACTTACGGCCCCACATTTCAACTTCCATACGTTTGGTAAATTTACATACATTTTAGGGCGGGGCTTATAATAAGTCCTTTTGACTTATAGATATGATATATGGACCGACTTCAATAAAATCGTTACACAAAATGCTATCCATATTATGTAAAAGAGTTCTTGACTGTTATAACCTGGATAATTCTTCACTTTAGATAATTTTACTTCATTCTTCTTAATATATTATAACCATTTTTGTTATGTTTTATGATACAAGGATAAAAGCGATTACACCTGTCTAAGGTTTGAAGTTTGGAAATATGGTGATAAGTTGTTCTTCAGGTTGGTTTTCCAGGTTGGTTGGCATACCTACACTTCCTAAAAGTGAAGTGTCAACTATCTATCCACGTGAAGAGAATGTAAATCATGTCATGGATACTGCGATCGGTATCGGTTCTTCCTTCGATCATATTCTTGTGATCTTAAAAATAAAGTAATTTTTAAATAAGAAGAATATTCTGAATTCATTGTACTGGTTTTTTTTTGTTTAAAAGACAGCATCCGCACGAAACATACACAATTTGTACAAAATTGTGTGAATCAAACAAAGTAATGTCATGAACCCAAGCCCATCACGAAACTGCGAGGTGACCGCTAAAACCACGGTGCAAAAAGTCAGTTTTAAAATACATATAATATGAAATTATTTTAGCTTTTATTAAAGCTACAAGCTTGAAAACTACGTTGGATATAGCCATAGCCAAAGCAGTTTTAAAGCACGTCAGAATATTTAATCATTTCGTGAGTTATTGCTTGTCGGGTAACAAAGGGGTGTTATTAATTTTTCTATCGTGATCCGGACCAAGTGTGTAAGCAGTGAAAAGGGAAAATTCAAGAAAATTGCTAAGGGTGAGTTAAATTTTATGTTTAACTTGGACACTGTTTACGTTCACAGTTTTAGCAAAGGAATGTTTATGTAGTCTTAGTAAAGAAAAGTTCGTCCTTATGCAATTGTTAGTCAGGATATTATGTCACGTATTTTACCGCATTGTGTGTAACTAATTTTGTTGTAACAACTCCTTAATTTTCGTTTTTTTTTATGAAGTGAGTCTATTTTTATTAACCGACTTCAAAAAAAGATGAGGTTATCAATTCGACTGTGTTTTTTTTCATTTTCTTACCTCATCATAACGTCATAACTTTCGACTGGGTGAACCGATTTTTCTGACCGATGATTCTTATTTTATTTGAAAGCTGATGCTTCCGGTGAGGTCCCATTTCAATTAAGTCCAGTTCTTGAAGTCGTTGTTTTTTTGCTAAAATTTGTGATTATGTAACCAATGTATATATTCAAGATTTTTTGAAATAACGCAGAGTTTCCTGAAGTAACTGTATGGATTTTTGCTGTAACTTTTGCTACCGATAAAATAACAGGTTCTATTTTCAACAGTAAAGGTCTATTCACTATTCCTTTTTTTCAGTGATCATTTTAACAACATTCGATGATAAACGATCAAGCGCTTTTTGCCAGCCTATCATAAAGAAGATAACTAAGCAATAGTGCCCCATCTAAGCAAGCATCTAAACAAGCAAGACTGACTGCATCAGTAAATCAGCATACAGAGTCAACTAAGCCACTAAATTTATTAAAACCAGCAAAATTATGAAGTGAGCCGAGTTTCAGGTGAGACAAGATAAGTATTTCAACATTCTATTTAATAGTTTAAGTTATACTTTGCTCATGCATTTATTTTATTTTACATTACCTACTATAGCATTTTTGACATAAGCACTATATAGTGAACTAAACGAAACTGCAATTTGTAATTGCAGCTTTGAAAATGTACACCACATTGCGCATATACTTATGTATTTATATAAATTCATCATATACTCTTATTATAACTACTTTTCTATAGTTTATATTATTTTATACAATATCTATTTATCTTACAAGTATTAATTTATAATAAATTTACATTATACTGCTGACTATGAGCAGCAGGAAATATGTGTTCCATTTAGAGATCATAATTATGTATAAAAGTTACAACCGGATCAATATGCACATAAACTCCTAACATCTACCTACTCTTGACACGGTAAGTTAAATAGTGCAGTTATGTTTACTGACGAGTCATAGTTGACTATGAACAGACATATATGCACAAGTCGATGTGTACTGGCGCCGAGAAACTGGTTAGTGATTGACTTTTTTTTGTAATATTCCATCGAACAGATAATTTCATTAAAAAATACATTTAAAAGAAATTAAATTTTCAAAATATAGCTTGATCTCTTTGACGGTTGTCACTAGTTTTCAATTTTTATATTTACAATATATTACACTTAATTCCTGGCACGTATAGAATGAAAACATAGGTGATACAAAATCCGCCGATACCTTCCTGGAGCTCCTCCCGACTTTAGTGGGGGTTAGTGGGTAGCTGGTCTTCCGGGAGTCCCACATACGCCATTCATCTTCCCCCGTAGGGTAGGGTGCTGGCACAGTGGCGCGCACGGCTGGCGCCAACGCGCTGTTGGTGACGTAATGCCTAACCTCGAAGCTTGGGTAGGAAGGGAGGGAGGTCGCGTCACCTACCGACTGACTCAGATACTCACCGGGCATGGTTGCTTTGGTGTGTATCTGAATAAGATCGGATGCGAGGAGGCGGCACAATGCCACCACTGCGCAGCCGACTTGGACTCCATCACCCAGCATACGCTGGAAGACTGCCCCGCGTGGGCGTCTGAACGCGAAGTCCTAGTCGGCCAAATCGGACGAGACTGTCGCCGCCAGCAATCATTGCTGCCATGCTGGCGGGTGAGGAGGGCTGGGACGCAGTGGGCTATTTCTGTAATGCTCCAGAAAGAGATCGCTGAACGGGATCGGGAGAGGGCCGATCCCTAGTGTACGTGTACGTGACGTCATCGACGACACCAGCCGCCGACAGTACCGCAAGCTGCCAGAGAGTGAGGACCTCTGGTAGCTGATTGATTGATGCTGTCAGCGATCGGGGGGCGGCCGGTCGCAAAACTGCGATCAGGCCGCAACATATAACGGTTGGGCCGACAGGCAGGGGGAAGTCGAGGCTTCGCCCAAGATAGTCTCTCAAGACGCGGCGTCGTTCCTGGGGGGGAACTGAAATAACATGGTCCGAGTCTTCCCCAGAGCAGGATCGACCGCCGGGGTGGTTTTTAGTGGAATCACCACATACCTGGCTCCTCAGCCCCCGAGGAGATCCGAAAGGATTTTCCAGCTCGTCAAAAAAAAAAAGAATATGGTGCGAAAAGCATCCTCAGCGTACAAAAAAAAGAAAAGAAATACGTGATACAAAATAAAATCGCTTGTTCAAAGCCACATAATCGGTTTCGTAGCCATCTATTACAGGGATCAAGCTATATTTTAAGGACTTTAAGTTGTTAGTTGTTGATCTGTTACAATGAGGTGGAAAAACAACTATAAAAGGCAGCTCGTGTAAATTTTGACCCATACTGTTCAAGCTCAAGCTAGAATAGAACTTAAAAAGCGGCCAAGTGCGAGTCGGACTCGCGCATGAAGGGTTCCGCAGCAGCAAGTAACATAATGTTAAAGTTTTTGTAGTTCGTTGTAACTTTGATCGATGTTTTAATAATAGTGTATTTTTTTGCGATTTACGCGTTATGGCGTATTAAAAAAAACTACTTACTACATCTCGTTCAAACCAATTTTCAGTGGAAGTTTGCATGATAATGTACATCATATTTTTTTTAGTTTTATCATTCTCTTATTTTAGAAGTTACAGGGGGGGGGACACATTTTACTACTTTGGAAGTGTCTCTCGCGCAAACTATTCAGTTTAGAAAAAAATAATTTAAAAAATTGATAGAAACCTCAATCTCATTTTTGAGGACCTATCCATATATATCCATAGACACGTATGGGATTGATGAAAAATTTTTTTTTGAGTTTTAGTTCTAAGTATGGGGACCCCCAAAGTTTATTGTTTTTTTTTTCATTTTTATGTGAAAACCTTAATGCGGTTCACCGAATACATCTACTTACCAAGTTTCAACATTATAGTTCTTATAGTTTCGGAAAAAAGTGGCTGTGACATACGGACGGACAGACATAAAAGTGCATTTGTGATGTTTAAAAAAAAAGTGAGGGTCGTGGCACATGGTGCTTTACCGTCTCTTATTAACAAATAATTCGAGATAATATTCGCTTTAAAATATATTATTTGTCGTTCGAAAACAGAGCAGTGTTTTACGGTAACCAAACTCTATTTCAAACTCCTAAAAAGATGATGATGAGATTGTGATATGAAAATATAATAAAACTACAAATCAGAATTTAGAATATTAGTAGTTCTTTTTGGAACGAAGTTCTTTATGGGGCGTTGCGGAGAGGTAACCTAGCCGGCAAAAAGCATCCGTAACGTTAAAAAAAAGCGTAAGATTAAAAAAAATAGTATATCGCTATCTGTCAGTTGCATATATTATTATATTTTATGATAAGGAACTAAAAGCGTAAGATTTAAAAAAAAATGTATAGCGCCATCTATAAGTTGCATATATTATTATATTTTTTGACAAGGAACTTCGTTCCTATCTGGTGTCGCACGTCACCACTCAACTTTACTTATTTTTTTCTTACTACTTCTGCCATTCACTGTACTATGCAGTTCGTTTACTTGCGATGTTAGAATGTTCTGATTGCTTAAACACTTTCCATGAAAGGAAGTAACACATTACTGTTAGTACACTATTGTTTTTATATTGCTATGCACACAACACACTGATGGGTAGGTTTAATTTGCTTTGCCGACAGTTATATTGATAAAAAGGGAATTTGACATCAATAACGGAGATTCACTTGTTTAATGTGAATAATCATCATCTTTATAATATTAATATCAGCCAGTCTATCTAATAATTGTTATTTAAAAACGCTTCACCACAGATATTAAACTGTAAACTGAGCCAGGCAACCTCGTTTGCTGCACGTAGTGTGATGTTTTAAAGCAAAAAAAATATTTTTACCAAAAAAAAATAGTGAGCCAACCTTAAAAGATAGACATATTTATGTTGTCGCGGACTATTTTTAAGAACTTTTAAAGGTGAACAATTACTTCAACCATTATTTTTGTGAAACTTTAACTGTATGCAGCGCACGCAATGGAAGCTCTCAAGAGGAATCATTTTCGCCCCTGTTTGCAACATTTTTCATTATTACTCCACTCCTTTGGTCGTAACGTGATAATATAATATTATATAACTTCAAGAATTTTTCAAATCAGACTTGTAGTTCTTGAAGTTAGCACTTTCAACCAAACACACAAACCAATTCTTCAGATTTATAATATTTGTACTGTGACTAATACTATGGTAAAATATTGTTTGAAGCCAAACCAGGGATAAAAAATAAACAAATAGACCTAGTCTATGAAATCGTAACAAAAAAAATAGAAGACCTTTAATAAGTTCCCCTCGTTACTATCAATTGGTAAAAGTTCATTAAGATTAGCCGACTAACAGGTTCATAATAATTCATAATTTGTAGAAAGATGTGGTGTAGTTCGATTAAAATAAGAGAAGATACGAATTAGTAAAACCAAACAATGTTACAGAACTCACCTATGCATGGAAGCGACAACACTTTTTCTCTACTGTTATCTATTGTATTATTTGTATTTATATGTATATAATTTCTTTTCCCATCCGTAGCCGATTGGTGTCGTGCTATCCAAATGGGTAAACCCAGAGGAATTCGTACTACGCTCAAGCACGTGAACCATCGTCGTGAGCAACTATGGGCCGACAAAGAATACAAGAAAGCTCACATGAAGACGAGGTGGAAGGCCAATCTTTTTTTTTTTTAATACAACTCCCGCACTAGGAATAAATCCTGTGTCGCGGGGGACTTTACAAACATACGTGAAACGGACAAAAAGAACACCCAGACTCAGAACAACAATTTGTGGATCACGCAAAGTGTTGTCCTATGTGGGATTTCAACCCACGACACTTGGCGAAATAGGAAACGGCGTGGTGACCGTTAAACCACTAGGCCAAACGTGCAGTCGAATCCCTTCGGTGGTGCAACTCACGCTAAGGACATCGTCCTGGAGAAAGTTGGTGTTGAAGCCAAACAGCCCAACTCTGCTATACGCAAGTGTGTTCGTGTGCAGTTGATCAAGAACGGCAAGAAAGTCACAGCCTTCGTGTCCCGGGATGGTTATCTAAACCGTATTGAAAAGAAGTGCTAGTAGCAGGTTTCGGTCGTAAGGGTCACGCCGTTGGTGATATTCCCGGAGTACGATTCAAGGTCGTCAAGGTGGCCAATGTATCCCTTCTAGCTTTATACAAAGAAAAGAAGAAAAGGCCACTATCATAGGCGTGATCTACACTGTGATAAGTGACCACTTGCTGCAATGCTGTATTTATAAGTGTACATTAAGTATACATTATAAAAAATAATGTAAATAATGTTCCAAACCATGTTTTAAATTGAAATTTAAATAATAACTATTTCTTAATTTTCTAATAACTATTCCACATCTGTGGCGATAGTAAAAGTAATATATGATAGAGGTTCTCCTATAAATGAATGTTGTCCCTTTTTAAATATGATATTTAGAACTTGGCAATGCATGTAGCTATGCAATAAATAATAATAAAACGAAAACGAAATTATAGATACAAAAATAAACTTTGAATTAACTTCTGATTCGCTTCTCCGCTAAGTATTTCTTGCATTGATTGATGAACTTTATATAAAAGTTAGTCAGGTAGTGATTTATTTATGCCACCGGGGAATAATTTAATAGAACAACTCCTTTTTCAAAATTCCACTGTATTACAGTTAGACATTATAAAACATTGATCATTTTGCATTCATACTAACGGAATGACCCAATGCATATGCTCGTACATAAACAATGCATTCAGCTGCTCTGATAACAATAAGTCTTCAAGAGAATAATAAAATTCATACCGGTTGCGTTCAAAACGGGGCACGTAGTATAACGTACGGTCCAATTTTGGCGCACAATTTACCTGCAGATGCAACAAACACAAAGAGGCTATATTTTCGCGGAGGAGGGCAGAGGGGCTCGGATTACGGCGGCCATCTGCCGGCGACACCGAACAATCACGCTAACGAGGCGCGCTCGCGACACAGGATTAAAGCCTAATACCACGGCGAACAATACCGTAGACGCCCTTTATCAGTTACACTTAGACGCTAACAGATCGTTCGTGTCTTGACAATGGCCCTTCTTGTTTATGGCTAATCCTAAGTGGATTACTCCAGGCTCGTAGTGACGTCAGACAGTACAAATATCGCGCTGTACTTCTGTTTATGGTAATCAGTAATACAAACTGGGCAGACCTTCTACGGGACTTGTGAATAACATTTGTTGATCCCTAGTGTTTTATATCTATAGTAAGCAGTCTTAAACCTTTTAGGCAGCCCAGATAAAAAAATAAATGGTTTAGTAAGGATTTCAAAATATACACGGTATTTCGTAAATTCCGTTTATACGTGTTAGGATATTATTTACTATGCAAGATGTTGTACCATTCTTATGCTTTTATTTTTGAATCTATGTAGTTTATTGTACAATGAGTTTTGGAGTGCAAAATGCTACAATAAAACATTTATCTTGATATTAAATTCTTATTTGTTTACGGTTGTTTTGTCACTCCGTGAAACTTTAAGGGGTCGCAGGGGGAATGAGAATGGTGAATTAACAACTTGGAAGTCGTAAAAATTGTGCTTCGTCACGTTACGCGATGAAACATCGAAGAGTGGAGTCATCTCCGACCGCAACAGTTGCAAAGTTTGTTTCTAATTTAAAAATATAAATGCGAAAACTAAGTTTATGTGAATGTTACGGTTTTATGCCTTAACTAGTTAATTGATCATCATAATTACAGATTTGTATCCCTGTACTCATGTCATTGTGAATAAAACATTACCTAGTATTTTTTATAATTCTAGTGTTACTTTAAGTCGATTAAAAATATTAATAGTTTTTTGTATATGTGAAATTTTCCTTTATGTTCGTAAGAGATAATTTTATAGGGTATTTACATAATTATTTATTTATTTTTAGATGAAGTGCTATTTTTAACCGACTTAAAAAAGGAGGAGGTTCTCAATTCGACTGTATTTAGTTATTTTTTTTTTTATGTTTGTTACCTCATAACTTTCAACTGGGTGAACCGATTTTGATGATTCTTTTTTTATTTGAAAGCTGGTGCTTTCCGTGTGGTCCCATTTAAATTTGGTCCAGATTAAAGTCGTTTTTTTTTATTAAATAAAATTTTGTGATTATCAATCAACATAAAAGTACCTAATGAAAAAAAATACGTTTAACTAACGACGCGGCCCGGTTTCGCACGAAAGTCTTTGAAATTCTCGAATTTCCAATACTTGATTTGTGAGTGAGTTGATTGATGATGATGCATGTATTACACTTATAAACCTTCCTCAATCTATCTATAGCTGAAATCTGCAATAAATTGTTGAGTAGTTTAAAAGATCTAAGTGATCAGAATTTTGTACTATGTAAAGATATTCGTAAAGTTATGTATCACATATTAGGTGACGTGTAATTCATAGTAATTATTTACAACAGTTTGTGGCGACTTCCACATTCAGCTCAACAGAAATATACTACAGCGCCATCTACCGCAGATACACTGAACTACGGAGTAATGTACTACAGTACTACACGAAGAAACTACAAATCCTGAGTCGCGCAATAGAAGTTCTATATACATCATATATACAACAACCCAACATCAGCCGTTGGGCAGTGGCCCGCCAGGCATGATCACCTCGCCTGGTCGGAGGATCCTCCCTTTGTGTTGGAGGGACATGACACCCGTTCTTCCCACAAGTCTATACCGGTGAAACTTTTACCGCCTTAAAATAGAAATCTACGGACTGTTACTCCGTGTTACTGGTAGAGTTACTCCGTGATCATGGCGCTTGCAACAGCGCCGAAATATCGGATACTCACAAACAAAAAGGTACATGGTAGTAATCCCGTAGATTTCTATTTTAATGTTAATGACCATGAAAGTTTAAAACAATATATGTATTTTACCGCCTTATTCATAAATGCTATTAAAATTAAACGTTAAATAACGATTCTGTGTTATTTTCAACTTTTAACCTATAGTCTTATAGTTGAAAATAACACAGAATCGTTATTTAACGTTTATGAATTAGAGAATTGGTCGATATAGACTCGATCGGAGTAAGGGTTCGGCCAAACCTGCGCGTCAGTAAAGCGGGAAGCGGGACGCGATACGGAAGCGTCTGCAACGCGAAACTTATCTTTTACATCTGCTTGACTGCGGCGCGAACCGCGAACTTCATTTGCTAGTGAAGTCAATAAAGCTGCGCGTCTATATCTGGTATGGTATAACTACTTAATTGTTGTGGTAATGACATCCTCGTACTTACCATCGGAATCCCACTGACTCTAAAATTGGTATCAGTGCCGATACTTTATTTGCATTCAAATATCGAACAGTCAACTGTGCATTTTTAGGCCGTTAAACACTGTGTGATATTATTATGAAACTCGTCTAATCACACTCATGTTTGAATTGCCTCTCATAATGCAACAGTCTTGTATTTCCATTTAAAATTCTGGACCGATCGAATCCCATATTTTATCTTTTTTAGTAAATTCCTAAAGTCTTTGTTTTTCAAATCATATATCATGTTATTATCTTCTGTGGAACGAAATAATTACTAATAATAAAATTACTAATTTGACTGCACAGTTGGCCTAGTGGTTTTAGCAGTCGCCACGCGGCTTTTCACTGTGCCAAGTGTCGTGGGTTCAAATCCCACATGGGACAACAACAAACAAACTTTCTGTGATCCCCAAATTGTTGTTCTGAGTCTGGATGTTAGTTGTGTCCGTTTCATGTATGTTTGTAAAGTCCCCCGTGACACAGGATGTATATTCCTAATGCAGGTAGTAGTAGTTAGGTTTTTAGGTTAGTTAGGTAGTAGGCAATCCTTCTGGTATGTACACACGTCTGACCATCTGACCACTAGACGCGTGCGTCCCACTCTGCAGACGCTGCACTCCCGCTTTGTGGTTGCGGAGGTGTGCAAAGCGCCATATAAAAGTACTAGCTGACCCGGCGAACTTCGTACCGCCATATTTATATACAATAATAATTAGCAATAAATTAAAATTCCGACTATAATTTGAGATTTAAACTATCCTATCTCTCAATTTGGATCGAACTGCACATGGTGTGCAAATTTTATTATAATCGGTTAAGTGGTTTAGGAGTCCATTGATTACAAACATTGTGACACGAGATTTGTATATTAAGATGGGTAGCGTCCGCCGCGCGGCAGACGCTACCGCTTCGCAGTTGCTTTGGTCGCGCAAGTATGGCCGAAGCCATTATACCTCCCCAGAAAACCGCTATTAAGCAATTTTCTTTCTTACTTTTAAATGAATGGGTGAATTTACCAAAGCCTGATTAGGATGGCAGAGGTCTCAAAAGATGGCAAAACACTTCTTGTGTATTGCACTGCTGATGTCCATAGACGGCGACCCACATATACCATAAAAATAACTCGTGAATATCCGACAGTCATTTAGATCACAGTGCACCATAGAGGCAAACAAACTTTTTTTGCTGTTCATACACCACCTTGTTTTCACTCAATATGTTCTAGCAATAAGATATTAATTCAATTTAAGATATAAAATAGTTATACCATTTAAATATAATATCTGCGACATAATTTTATTTTGTGCAGTATCGCTTGGATAAATTGTTTCCATTGCTAACACGCGGTACAACGCTACGCAGCAAGCCAATGCGACCGATATGAAACCACACGAAATGAATGTAACTTAGTACGAAAACCAGTTTGTCGATCGCAATATCGTTTGCTCACTAGCTGTTCCTAACGATACCATGTGTACGTACTTATCAAAGAGTAGCAATCAACTATGGTTGCCATTCTGCTGATGCCGATCCAATTTCGTATGCCTACTTTGTTGGCTCCCTTCCAATGCTGAAACTTAAAACCATGACACTGTCTTAAGTAATATTATAAACACGAAAGTGAGTCTGTTTCATTTACTTTCATGCCTTAACGCATCAAACGATCCTCATTAAACTTTGCATACACGTGACTGGTACAAAGAGGGACTATCCCTAAAAGAACCTCAAAATTGAAAAAAGTAGGTGTTCTTCTCGGAGGAATATCTGAAGACGTTGATAAAATTTATATTAACGAGCACAAAGTGATGAGAAAAT
Organism: Diaphora mendica; assembly: GCA_949125395.1. Classification (NCBI taxonomy): domain Eukaryota; kingdom Metazoa; phylum Arthropoda; class Insecta; order Lepidoptera; family Erebidae; genus Diaphora; species Diaphora mendica. The sequence goes on from OX421319.1 coordinate 8,163,891, forward strand.
GTTGGCCATTAATATTAAAGCAGAAAAATATAAATATATATAATATTGTTTTTTAAACGAAAACAAGGCAATCATCATATGTTTCTATTTATAACGGATCGAGGGTCGCTTAGTGAGATAATATGCACACGAGTAAAAGCGATACTTACCTATATGTATAATATAATAGCTTTCACCCACGGCTTCGCTCGCGTTTACTAAAAAGTATCCTATTTTACTTCTACTTCTAGGTGGACTGACCAGATTCGAATAGCCTTGGACGCCAATCTACACGTTGCTCTTCATTCGGGCAAGGAGAGGAACGAGTGGCGAGATACTGTCCGGCAGACGATCATCCCACACCTGGGGAATCACGACCCTTAGTAATGAGGATAACGACGTGAGGAGGAGGATGTTACTTCTAATACCTCCAAGAATATGTCTGCAAAGTTTTATAATGATCGGTTAAGTAGCTCTCGCGTGAAAACGTAACAAACAAACTTACTTTCACCTTTATAATAATACTAGTTGTTGCCCGCGGCTCCACCCGCGTATATGTCGGTTATCGCGGCAATTAGTAGCCTATGTGTTATTCTGATGTATAAGCTATATTACTGTAAAATTTCATCCAAATCCGTTCAGTAGTTTTTGCGTGAAAGAATAACAAACATCCATCCATCCATCCATACTTACAAACTTTCGCGTTTATAATATAAGTATAGATAAAGATTAGTGTGATAGGTAGATATACATACCTTACTAACAAGTCTTATTTGACAGCTAACTAAGCGGATACGTTAACGGATCTCACTCACTTGTTTATTCAATAGTTTCCGTATCAACTCGCTAATCGCTGGTCCTTTCTACGCTTTGGATTGTCTCTAATGATTCACGAAGTCATTAAACTACCTTATCGACTGCTCACAGTCAATAGAAAAAAAATATTTTTACCAAAAAAAATTGTGAGCCAACCTTAAAAGATAGACATATTTATGTTGTCGCGGACTATTTTTAAGAACTTTTAAAGGTGAACAATTACTTCAACCATTATTTTTGTGAAACTTTAACTGTATGCAGCGCACGCAATGGAAGCTCTCAAGAGGAATCATTTTCGCCCCTGTTTGCAACATTTTTCATTATTACTCCACTCCTTTGGTCGTAACGTGATAATATAATATTATATAACTTCAAGAATTTTTCAAATCAGACTTGTAGTTCTTGAAGTTAGCACTTTCAACCAAACACACAAACCAATTCTTCAGATTTATAATATTTGTACTGTGACTAATACTATGGTAAAATATTGTTTGAAGCCAAACCAGGGATAAAAGATAAACAAATAGACCTAGTCTATGAAATCGTAACAAAAAAAATAGAAGACCTTTAATAAGTTCCCCTCGTTACTATCAATTGGTAAAAGTTCATTAAGATTAGCCGACTAACAGGTTCATAATAATTCATAATTTGTAGAAAGATGTGGTGTAGTTCGATTAAAATAAGAGAAGATACGAATTAGTAAAACCAAACAATGTTACAGAACTCACCTATGCATGGAAGCGACAACACTTTTTCTCTACTGTTATCTATTGTATTATTTGTATTTATATGTATATAATTTCTTTTCCCATCCGTAGCCGATTGGTGTCGTGCTATCCAAATGGGTAAACCCAGAGGAATTCGTACTACGCTCAAGCACGTGAACCATCGTCGTGAGCAACTATGGGCCGACAAAGAATACAAGAAAGCTCACATGAAGACGAGGTGGAAGGCCAATCTTTTTTTTTTTTAATACAACTCCCGCACTAGGAATAAATCCTGTGTCGCGGGGGACTTTACAAACATACGTGAAACGGACAAAAAGAACACCCAGACTCAGAACAACAATTTGTGGATCACGCAAAGTGTTGTCCTATGTGGGATTTCAACCCACGACACTTGGCGAAATAGGAAACGGCGTGGTGACCGTTAAACCACTAGGCCAAACGTGCAGTCGAATCCCTTCGGTGGTGCAACTCACGCTAAGGACATCGTCCTGGAGAAAGTTGGTGTTGAAGCCAAACAGCCCAACTCTGCTATACGCAAGTGTGTTCGTGTGCAGTTGATCAAGAACGGCAAGAAAGTCACAGCCTTCGTGTCCCGGGATGGTTATCTAAACCGTATTGAAAAGAAGTGCTAGTAGCAGGTTTCGGTCGTAAGGGTCACGCCGTTGGTGATATTCCCGGAGTACGATTCAAGGTCGTCAAGGTGGCCAATGTATCCCTTCTAGCTTTATACAAAGAAAAGAAGAAAAGGCCACTATCATAGGCGTGATCTACACTGTGATAAGTGACCACTTGCTGCAATGCTGTATTTATAAGTGTACATTAAGTATACATTATAAAAAATAATGTAAATAATGTTCCAAACCATGTTTTAAATTGAAATTTAAATAATAACTATTTCTTAATTTTCTAATAACTATTCCACATCTGTGGCGATAGTAAAAGTAATATATGATAGAGGTTCTCCTATAAATGAATGTTGTCCCTTTTTAAATATGATATTTAGAACTTGGCAATGCATGTAGCTATGCAATAAATAATAATAAAACGAAAACGAAATTATAGATACAAAAATAAACTTTGAATTAACTTCTGATTCGCTTCTCCGCTAAGTATTTCTTGCATTGATTGATGAACTTTATATAAAAGTTAGTCAGGTAGTGATTTATTTATGCCACCGGGGAATAATTTAATAGAACAACTCCTTTTTCAAAATTCCACTGTATTACAGTTAGACATTATAAAACATTGATCATTTTGCATTCATACTAACGGAATGACCCAATGCATATGCTCGTACATAAACAATGCATTCAGCTGCTCTGATAACAATAAGTCTTCAAGAGAATAATAAAATTCATACCGGTTGCGTTCAAAACGGGGCACGTAGTATAACGTACGGTCCAATTTTGGCGCACAATTTACCTGCAGATGCAACAAACACAAAGAGGCTATATTTTCGCGGAGGAGGGCAGAGGGGCTCGGATTACGGCGGCCATCTGCCGGCGACACCGAACAATCACGCTAACGAGGCGCGCTCGCGACACAGGATTAAAGCCTAATACCACGGCGAACAATACCGTAGACGCCCTTTATCAGTTACACTTAGACGCTAACAGATCGTTCGTGTCTTGACAATGGCCCTTCTTGTTTATGGCTAATCCTAAGTGGATTACTCCAGGCTCGTAGTGACGTCAGACAGTACAAATATCGCGCTGTACTTCTGTTTATGGTAATCAGTAATACAAACTGGGCAGACCTTCTACGGGACTTGTGAATAACATTTGTTGATCCCTAGTGTTTTATATCTATAGTAAGCAGTCTTAAACCTTTTAGGCAGCCCAGATAAAAAAATAAATGGTTTAGTAAGGATTTCAAAATATACACGGTATTTCGTAAATTCCGTTTATACGTGTTAGGATATTATTTACTATGCAAGATGTTGTACCATTCTTATGCTTTTATTTTTGAATCTATGTAGTTTATTGTACAATGAGTTTTGGAGTGCAAAATGCTACAATAAAACATTTATCTTGATATTAAATTCTTATTTGTTTACGGTTGTTTTGTCACTCCGTGAAACTTTAAGGGGTCGCAGGGGGAATGAGAATGGTGAATTAACAACTTGGAAGTCGTAAAAATTGTGCTTCGTCACGTTACGCGATGAAACATCGAAGAGTGGAGTCATCTCCGACCGCAACAGTTGCAAAGTTTGTTTCTAATTTAAAAATATAAATGCGAAAACTAAGTTTATGTGAATGTTACGGTTTTATGCCTTAACTAGTTAATTGATCATCATAATTACAGATTTGTATCCCTGTACTCATGTCATTGTGAATAAAACATTACCTAGTATTTTTTATAATTCTAGTGTTACTTTAAGTCGATTAAAAATATTAATAGTTTTTTGTATATGTGAAATTTTCCTTTATGTTCGTAAGAGATAATTTTATAGGGTATTTACATAATTATTTATTTATTTTTAGATGAAGTGCTATTTTTAACCGACTTAAAAAAGGAGGAGGTTCTCAATTCGACTGTATTTAGTTATTTTTTTTTTTATGTTTGTTACCTCATAACTTTCAACTGGGTGAACCGATTTTGATGATTCTTTTTTTATTTGAAAGCTGGTGCTTTCCGTGTGGTCCCATTTAAATTTGGTCCAGATTAAAGTCGTTTTTTTTTATTAAATAAAATTTTGTGATTATCAATCAACATAAAAGTACCTAATGAAAAAAAATACGTTTAACTAACGACGCGGCCCGGTTTCGCACGAAAGTCTTTGAAATTCTCGAATTTCCAATACTTGATTTGTGAGTGAGTTGATTGATGATGATGCATGTATTACACTTATAAACCTTCCTCAATCTATCTATAGCTGAAATCTGCAATAAATTGTTGAGTAGTTAAAAAGATCTAAGTGATCAGAATTTTGTACTATGTAAAGATATTCGTAAAGTTATGTATCACATATTAGGTGACGTGTAATTCATAGTAATTATTTACAACAGTTTGTGGCGACTTCCACATTCAGCTCAACAGAAATATACTACAGCGCCATCTACCGCAGATACACTGAACTACGGAGTAATGTACTACAGTACTACACGAAGAAACTACAAATCCTGAGTCGCGCAATAGAAGTTCTATATACATCATATATACAACAACCCAACATCAGCCGTTGGGCAGTGGCCCGCCAGGCATGATCACCTCGCCTGGTCGGAGGATCCTCCCTTTGTGTTGGAGGGACATGACACCCGTTCTTCCCACAAGTCTATACCGGTGAAACTTTTACCGCCTTAAAATAGAAATCTACGGACTGTTACTCCGTGTTACTGGTAGAGTTACTCCGTGATCATGGCGCTTGCAACAGCGCCGAAATATCGGATACTCACAAACAAAAAGGTACATGGTAGCAATCCCGTAGATTTCTATTTTAATGTTAATGACCATGAAAGTTTAAAACAATATATGTATTTTACCGCCTTATTCATAAATGCTATTAAAATTAAACGTTAAATAACGATTCTGTGTTATTTTCAACTTTTAACCTATAGTCTTATAGTTGAAAATAACACAGAATCGTTATTTAACGTTTATGAATTAGAGAATTGGTCGATATAGACTCGATCGGAGTAAGGGTTCGGCCAAACCTGCGCGTCAGTAAAGCGGGAAGCGGGACGCGATACGGAAGCGTCTGCAACGCGAAACTTATCTTTTACATCTGCTTGACTGCGGCGCGAACCGCGAACTTCATTTGCTAGTGAAGTCAATAAAGCTGCGCGTCTATATCTGGTATGGTATAACTACTTAATTGTTGTGGTAATGACATCCTCGTACTTACCATCGGAATCCCACTGACTCTAAAATTGGTATCAGTGCCGATACTTTATTTGCATTCAAATATCGAACAGTCAACTGTGCATTTTTAGGCCGTTAAACACTGTGTGATATTATTATGAAACTCGTCTAATCACACTCATGTTTGAATTGCCTCTCATAATGCAACAGTCTTGTATTTCCATTTAAAATTCTGGACCGATCGAATCCCATATTTTATCTTTTTTAGTAAATTCCTAAAGTCTTTGTTTTTCAAATCATATATCATGTTATTATCTTCTGTGGAACGAAATAATTACTAATAATAAAATTACTAATTTGACTGCACAGTTGGCCTAGTGGTTTTAGCAGTCGCCACGCGGCTTTTCACTGTGCCAAGTGTCGTGGGTTCAAATCCCACATGGGACAACAACAAACAAACTTTCTGTGATCCCCAAATTGTTGTTCTGAGTCTGGATGTTAGTTGTGTCCGTTTCATGTATGTTTGTAAAGTCCCCCGTGACACAGGATGTATATTCCTAATGCAGGTAGTAGTAGTTAGGTTTTTAGGTTAGTTAGGTAGTAGGCAATCCTTCTGGTATGTACACACGTCTGACCATCTGACCACTAGACGCGTGCGTCCCACTCTGCAGACGCTGCACTCCCGCTTTGTGGTTGCGGAGGTGTGCAAAGCGCCATATAAAAGTACTAGCTGACCCGGCGAACTTCGTACCGCCATATTTATATACAATAATAATTAGCAATAAATTAAAATTCCGACTATAATTTGAGATTTAAACTATCCTATCTCTCAATTTGGATCGAACTGCACATGGTGTGCAAATTTTATTATAATCGGTTAAGTGGTTTAGGAGTCCATTGATTACAAACATTGTGACACGAGATTTGTATATTAAGATGGGTAGCGTCCGCCGCGCGGCAGACGCTACCGCTTCGCAGTTGCTTTGGTCGCGCAAGTATGGCCGAAGCCATTATACCTCCCCAGAAAACCGCTATTAAGCAATTTTCTTTCTTACTTTTAAATGAATGGGTGAATTTACCAAAGCCTGATTAGGATGGCAGAGGTCTCAAAAGATGGCAAAACACTTCTTGTGTATTGCACTGCTGATGTCCATAGACGGCGACCCACATATACCATAAAAATAACTCGTGATATCCGACAGTCATTTAGATCACAGTGCACCATAGAGGCAAACAAACTTTTTTTGCTGTTCATACACCACCTTGTTTTCACTCAATATGTTCTAGCAATAAGATATTAATTCAATTTAAGATATAAAATAGTTATACCATTTAAATATAATATCTGCGACATAATTTTATTTTGTGCAGTATCGCTTGGATAAATTGTTTCCATTGCTAACACGCGGTACAACGCTACGCAGCAAGCCAATGCGACCGATATGAAACCACACGAAATGAATGTAACTTAGTACGAAAACCAGTTTGTCGATCGCAATATCGTTTGCTCACTAGCTGTTCCTAACGATACCATGTGTACGTACTTATCAAAGAGTAGCAATCAACTATGGTTGCCATTCTGCTGATGCCGATCCAATTTCGTATGCCTACTTTGTTGGCTCCCTTCCAATGCTGAAACTTAAAACCATGACACTGTCTTAAGTAATATTATAAACACGAAAGTGAGTCTGTTTCATTTACTTTCATGCCTTAACGCATCAAACGATCCTCATTAAACTTTGCATACACGTGACTGGTACAAAGAGGGACTATCCCTAAAAGAACCTCAAAATTGAAAAAAGTAGGTGTTCTTCTCGGAGGAATATCTGAAGACGTTGATAAAATTTATATTAACGAGCACAAAGTGATGAGAAAATGTTGGCCATTAATATTAAAGCAGAAAAATATAAATATATATAATATTGTTTTTTAAACGAAAACAAGGCAATCATCATATGTTTCTATTTATAACGGATCGAGGGTCGCTTAGTGAGATAATATGCACACGAGTAAAAGCGATACTTACCTATATGTATAATATAATAGCTTTCACCCACGGCTTCGCTCGCGTTTACTAAAAAGTATCCTATTTTACTTCTACTTCTAGGTGGACTGACCAGATTCGAATAGCCTTGGACGCCAATCTACACGTTGCTCTTCATTCGGGCAAGGAGAGGAACGAGTGGCGAGATACTGTCCGGCAGACGATCATCCCACACCTGGGGAATCACGACCCTTAGTAATGAGGATAACGACGTGAGGAGGAGGATGTTACTTCTAATACCTCCAAGAATATGTCTGCAAAGTTTTATAATGATCGGTTAAGTAGCTCTCGCGTGAAAACGTAACAAACAAACTTACTTTCACCTTTATAATAATACTAGTTGTTGCCCGCGGCTCCACCCGCGTATATGTCGGTTATCGCGGCAATTAGTAGCCTATGTGTTATTCTGATGTATAAGCTATATTACTGTAAAATTTCATCCAAATCCGTTCAGTAGTTTTTGCGTGAAAGAATAACAAACATCCATCCATCCATCCATACTTACAAACTTTCGCGTTTATAATATAAGTATAGATAAAGATTAGTGTGATAGGTAGATATACATACCTTACTAACAAGTCTTATTTGACAGCTAACTAAGCGGATACGTTAACGGATCTCACTCACTTGTTTATTCAATAGTTTCCGTATCAACTCGCTAATCGCTGGTCCTTTCTACGCTTTGGATTGTCTCTAATGATTCACGAAGTCATTAAACTACCTTATCGACTGCTCACAGTCAATAGAATATCTGTTTATAAATATTAAAGTATCCAATGAGACAGCATAAGCAAAATTCGTATTTTATGTATGAAATAAATGTTTCATTTTAATTAACCTTGTTCAAGTAAAAACAGTCAAAACAAATTACATGTTCAAGAATATTTGAATACTAAGATATACTTTAATTATAAATAGAACATTAGTTAAATAAATCTGGTGAGATCATAAGATTGTAAACTAATTATATTATTACAACAAAACTTTCACCTTTGCGACTAAAAAAAAGAATTTTATCTTAATTAGAATATTCATTATGAGGTTTTAGAACACAACTGTGATGTTTTGTTAATCCTTAGTTTCCTAGAAAAAATGATTTTATTTAATTTATTCATCACTACATACTTCATTAATAAATAGTTTCAATAATATAATAATTTTAAACCGTCATGTTAATCCCTAAATTCATTGTAAAGTTCATTCGTTTAGATAGTGTCGGTGCACCCGTACGCATTTCTGGTTATTGTTGTGAAATACGAATATTTTAATTCATACAACAACGGCGTACACTCACAAATCATATTTGCTTGTGGTGTACGCCGCAGGCGGGCCCTTAGATATTGTGGCGGCTTGCGCACGTGCGAAGGCGTCCGTGTGGTGACGGATTAAGAATACGGAGTATCACTCCCCTATTCATCCCGTGGGTGTCGTAAGAGCTAACCTCAGATCAAATAAAAAAAAGGAAGATAACGCACCGCCTTGTTCTTGCTGAAGCAGAAAAAAGGCATGTAGTTCCAAGTAAACTACGCTACTTTTCGTCAGTATCGTACAAGTATCGACAACTTATACGATACTGACGAGAAGTAGCTTAGTTTATAGCATAGTTAGTGCGTATCGCGTGTGTTTACTTGGAACTACGCGCCTTTTTTCTGCTTCAACAAGAACAAGGCGGTGCGTTATCTACCCTTTTTTTATTTGATCTGAGGAGCTAACTAAGTAACTAAGCTAAACATCGCAGGACAACATCACTGCAAAAAGAAGCAAAACCGTCAGGCTACCGTTCTAGAGTGGGCCAAAACCTCCTTTTATATGGAATTGGGGGCAAAGGAGCAGATGTATCGCCTGATGGTAAGCGATTACCTCCGCCCATGGACACCAGCAACACCAGAGGCGTCACAAGTCCGTTGCCGGCCTTTGGGATGGGGGAGGGGATCGGGGGAGGGGTAGGGGTATGGGCCTCCGGCCGGTATCCTCACTCACTCGGTGAAACACAGCTGAAGCGCTGTTTCACACCGGTTTTCTGTGAGACCGTGGTGCACTCCGGTCGAGCCGGCCCATTCATGCCGAAGCATGGCTCTCCTACGGTAAAAGGACGATTTCTAAGAAAAGGCCTATGTCCAGCATTGGACTGTTGAAGGCTGTTGATGAAAGGCTACTATTTGCCGCGATAACCGACATACACGCGGGCGCTGCCACGGGCAACAACTAGTCTCCCTTAATTTCAGTCGCAGACGTCTACTTTTTTACATATGACATAGTTTTGAAATGGGATACGTTTATCATTTATTTTTATTTTTAACATTCTCGTTGAGCACTCAGGATAGAAATTTCAATGAGTAATTAGTCCTCAGTATTCGATTCTTTGAGTTGTTTTGTAATTAGCTAGAGGAGAATAGCGTGCAGATTTGTTTTGCTTCATGTATTACAATACATTTTCAATTAAAAATTTGAATTTTCTATTATAGGGAAGACCAGCATATAATATTAATAGAGACAGATGTTTCATTGTTGTTTACTGTTTCCTAGCATATAAAACAATCATGTGTGTTTGTATTAAAATTTTCAATTTTAGTGTATAATATATATTTTTACTTAATTTTATATTAAGCTTCTGAAGCTCGTTCCTATTGTACATATTTTAGAAAAATAACTAGTTTTAACTAGAAGTAGACAGAGAACTGCAATGTTGTTTAGCTCGACACATTGTTCCGTCCAGAATATTGGAGGTACGTGTGTTAGCAACAAAATTAAATTTAAAAATTGCTTCTTAGCTTGCGAGATGTCGACAACTGGAAGATCCACGTTTGTGTAGACAAGCAACAAAATAACACTGAGTGTACTTATTTATTCTTATTGTTATTTAACCTTAACGTCCGAAATAGTTTTTTTTTAAGTAGGTACTTCTAACTGTTAATTTATTAATATTCTTGTGTTTCTACTGTAAAACAAACCACGCGGGCTTAGACAGCAAATTTTCTGAAGTCGTTGTCTTTATTATCAATGTTGATGCTCTCATAACTCAATCTATTATGAATGATATTACTTTTGATATTATTATATTACTTTCATAAGTTAATCTTTTTAAATATTATATTTATAAATATGAACATGTCTTTCTTTGGTCGTAAGGATGAAACTCCGTCTGGTTTTCGGCGGCTTGGGGACGAGGAGCCAGCTACAAAGCGTTCTCGATGGTCAGTTCCTGATGCCGTAGTTTAGGGAGGGCCTGGATCATGAATTTCAGGTCTCCCGAATCGATGTCGCGTCTAAAATTGTCTGATCCCGGGGGAAGCTGCAAGCTAATCGACGTTGATCAATGATGCCTAATCGCATCAAGAGCCATCGGGCTGCCAGCCAAACCCACATGGGGTGGCTGACACAGAGCCTAACAAGCTCTGTGTCAGCCATCCATCCAGTTTATACAGTTTTAAAGCGCTATTATGCATTTAAAATGCAAGTTTTGGCATGCAGATACTATTTTTGATGTGTGGCTCATATTTGAATCTGCCTTTAATTAACCCTTCATAAATAGACACTGAAATGCTTTATAGATACTGTTGATACACTTACTAAGAGCTGACAAAGTGTAGACCCAGGTATATTAAAAATTGAGTTGCATAAGAATTATCAGAAGCAAAAAAAGTATTCATAATACGCTAAAAGTACGCTAAACTTCATTGTCGTTTAGTTGTCTAATGGTCAATAGTTGGAAAATACATTAGGATTTTCGAATAGTAAAAATATTGAAATATGATTTTACATTGTTTTTACTTTTTTTAAGTTGAAGTTAGAAACAAATTCCTTTCTTGGTTAATAGCTAATAATTTATTGTCAGAGCAAAATAAATTTACATGAGAGTTGGACAGTATGTATTTAATAAGAAATGTTTTAAATTCTCATATAATGTAGTATCCTGTCTTAAATAATGTTATTTCGTAACATAACAGAAAATTAACTCTAAAAACCACAAATTTCGACCAACAAAACATCAACTGATTAAATCCACGGTATTCCAGACAAGGCATTGTTACGACAAATTAAAAATGTTACCGAGATTAGTTCTGATGCCAAGTGATGGCCTCTTGAATGGGGAAAGAATTCAATGAATAGCAGCTCGACTCCCACTGAAGAGGCCAATCTCTAGTGAGATTACGTCACATTAAGAGCCTTTTTCACAATCTCCTCTCTGAAATGAGGTAGTCACTATTGACCGGTACTTAACCCTAATATTGGGGAGCACTCCACATTTTCTATAAGTGTACGATCTGTACTTGATGTCTGTTTAACCCGAAATTATTATACATATTTAATATAGGGTCATGTTTACTTTTCTATTTTCAACTTTCGTAAGTCATGCTATCTATAGTTTGTAGGTAGGTATATTTACTTGAGTAGATCTAAGAACTATTTTTCAAAGTCTATAGACGTTGCGAACTAGCTTTGGGTTATATTTACTTTTTTGTTATAAATATACGATTTTTGGGATATATCCAGCTAATTTTGAACTTAGGTGTTTTGTTTTTCAATAAGTAGAGTGTCCTGGAAACCAGGTTACAGTATTTAATTTTGAATCTAAACTATCTAAAGAAATAGACACATGCAAAAATTTCTTGAAATTGCTCCAATCAATGGTAAACGTACGAGCACTTCAGTACCATACACATTCATGGATTATTAAAGAAAATCTCACATACACACATCAAAAGTGTCTAGGGATCAAGCATTTTTATGCGGATTTCTTAAGATTGAGATGTGGCTTTGGCCCTGGCCTGCTCAGTCGCCAGACTTGAACCCGATTGAGCATGCATGGGATATGCTACAGAGAAGAGCTCTGCCGAATATGGAGGGTATTTAGTCGCAAGAAGACCTTTTTTTGTTGTTGCAACGAACATGGGCGGCCATTCCACAGCGTGATTTGGATGAACTCATTTTGAGTATGCCAAACCGATTCTTGTGTTGTTAGTGTTCGCGGTAGAAACACGGATTATTAATTGTTCAAGTTACCTAATAAAATTTTAAAGAAAACTGTTATTTCAGTCTTTTTTTCGAACTTTAATGTTAGTGGTTCAAATGTCAAAAATCCCTTTATTAGGAAAATGGCAAATTTCTTTATTAATGCAAAGGTGACTTGGTTTATCGTTACTGTGACAAACGAAAACACTTTATTTGATGAATCCTTAAAGAAAATTTTAATTAATATCAATCAGGAGAAAAGTTATTGCAAAAATATATGTTGATCCCTAGACACATATGTTGATCCCTAGACACTTTTGATGTGTGTAGTATTAAATTAAATCGCTTTCTATTCAACGTATTTTAATGCAGTTTTCAGCAATAGGTAAAGTGATTCAAGAGAAAAGTTTACATGTGTAATACATGCATATTATTGTAGAGAAAATTCGAGAATTTCAAAAACTTCCAGAAAAAGAGGCCGGGCCGGGTCGCTAGTTAAATCATTAAAGTTATTATCAGCAGCCTATTGCAGTCCAATGGTCTCCCATGCCCATTGCACACCACTCTAATCGATTTTGGGCAACTCGAATCCAGTTCCTTCCAGCCATCTTGCGCAAGTCATCACTCCTCCACCTGGCCTGTGGGCGTGCTACTCTAGAACTCTTCTACCCCAGCGATAGAACTAAGATCTAAGGTCATCGACGTAGCCCACCGGAATAGCAAGCTGCAGTGGCAGTGGGCAGGCCATATTAGCGGCAGAACCGGCTGGAACCAACTGCCTCGGTGGTAGCGTGGTAGGGGCTACGACTGCTGTGCTTGAGGTCTCGGGTTCGATTCTCGAATCAGATCAAATATTTATATGATCTGAAAATACACACATCAAAAGTGTCTAGGGATCAACATATATTTTTGCGATAACTTTTCTCCTGATTGATATTAATTAAAATTTTCTTTAAGGATTCATCAAATAAAGTGTTTTCGTTTGTCACAGTAACGATAAACCAAGTCACCTTTGCATTAATAAAGAAATTTGCCATTTTCCTAATAAAGGGATTTTTGACATTTGAACCACTAACATTAAAGTTCGAAAAAAAGACTGAAATAACAGTTTTCTTTAAAATTTTATTAGGTAACTTAAACAATTAATAATCCGTGTTTCTACCGCGAACACTAACAACACAAGAACATCGGTTTGGCATACTCAAAATGAGTTCATCCAAATCACGCTGTGGAATGGCCGCCTATGTTCGTTGCAACAACAAAAAAAGGTCTTCTTGCGACTGGATACCCTCCATATTCGGCAGAGCTCTTCTCTGTAGCATATCCCATGCATGCTCAATCGGGTTCAAGTCTGGCGACTGAGCAGGCCAGGGCAGGACATTGATGTTAGCTGCGGCGAGAGTCTGTCTTACAACTCTTGCGGTGTGCGGTCGTGCATTATCATGCATTAACTGAAATAAGGGACCGATTTGCACTTGTAGAGGAACGATGACGTCTGATACAATCGTCTCAGCATAAATTTGAGCGTTGAGGTTGCCTCTGATCCAAATCAACTCAGTTCTTCCGTCGATCCAAATACCCGCCCATACCATGATGGTTCCACCACTATAAGGATGGACTTCCTGGCAGGATTTTAATCGCTGTTGGCGTCCAGGGGTTCTCCAGTGTCGTATACGTCTTGTATCCGGTCTCATACCAAAACGAGACTCATCAGAAAAGCACACGAAACGCCATTGTTCTTCTGCCCAATTTCTGTGTTCAAGAGCCCATTGATATCGAATCCTACGATAGCGATGCTATAGGTGGTACCCGTAGCGGTCTTCGGGAATGAAGGTTCACTTCATGCAAGCAGTTTCTGACTGTTTGGTCGCTAATTAAGTTCCCTGAAGAGTGATGAAGCCTCACGGCTAACATCATGGCGGTTATTGTTGGAGCTCTTCGAGTTAAGATTTGAATGTATCGGTCTTGTCTCCGTGTGGTGCAGCGATACCGTCCTCCATGGCGCTCAGCCACGGTACCAGTGCTTCAGTAACGTGTCCAAAGTCGACTGATAACACTCTGACTTGTATTCAGAGCTAAAGTCACAGTACGTTGCCGGGAACCAGCTTCTATCATTCCCACGGCTCTGAGCATTTCTTCCCTGCTTAAATGACGTCGCCGCTCCATAATAACGTTGGTTTTAATCAGTAGTAGGGAAACAGTAGCACTAATAATGTCTTCAATGCGTTGTATGTTTTTATAGGGAAAATATTGACAGCTGATTTTCATCTTTTACTCGAATTTGATTGACAGTTCCTGATTCAAATTATGAAATGCACCAAAAAGGATCCATATAAATTTATAAAATCATAAATTTATTACAAAGCCACATCTCGGAAATCCGCATAAAAATGCTTGATCCCTAGACACTTTTGATGTGTGTATTTGTTTCGAAGTTTGGGTGTTTTCTTTTTCTATGTATTTACGTAAAAGTATATATGTATTTATATCAGTTGTTTAGTACCCATAATGCAAGCTCTGCTTAGTTTGGGACTAGATGGAGTTGTGAAATAAATAATACTGACATATGCTAGTTAAATATATTTAACCAGTGATTGTCACAATTTTTTTTAAATATATAGTCTTACTAGCGGCCCAGTACGTGCTTCGCTACGTATAAAGTGAAATAACAAAAATTGTGATATAATTTGAGATTTAAACTATCCTATCTCTCAAGTTGGATCGAACTGCACATGGTGTGCAAATTTTATTATAATCGGTTAAGTGGTTTAGGAGTCCATTGAGGACAAACATTGTGACACGAGATTTATATATATTAAGATGACATATGCTAGTTAAATATATTTAACCAGTAATTGTCACAATTTTTTTTAAATATATAATCTTACTAGCGGCCCAGTACGTGCTTCGCTACGTATAAAGTGTAATAACAAAAATTGTGATATAATTTGAGATTTAAACTATCCTA
Source organism: Diaphora mendica (assembly GCA_949125395.1). NCBI lineage: Eukaryota > Metazoa > Arthropoda > Insecta > Lepidoptera > Erebidae > Diaphora > Diaphora mendica. The sequence continues at coordinate 8,179,180 of OX421319.1, forward strand.
TCTCTCAAGTTGGATCGAACTGCACATGGTGTGCAAATTTTATTATAATCGGTTAAGTGGTTTAGGAGTCCATTGAGGACAAACATTGTGACACGAGATTTATATATATTAAGATATATAAAATTCTCGTGTCACAATGTTACTTACCATACTCTTCTGAAACGGCAGGGCCGATTTTTATGAAATTTGGTGTGCATATCGGGTAGGTCTGAGAATCGACCAACATCTGTTTTTTATATTTTTTTTATGGCAAAACAATGTTTGGTGGTCAGCTAGTTATATATATATTATGGATATAATTTTACTTTTATCTATATAAAAGTAAAATTATATCCTAATTAGATGGCTTCTTTCGAAGATAGAGTGTCATAGGCAAACTTACAAGAGGCATTACATAAAAACTACCTGAAGTTTCTCGTAGTTATCTAGTCTGAGGCGTGAGCCGTGCAGCAGGGAACGTTAGAAAATATAATAAATGTTCAAAGTAACACTAGACTAATAAAATCTTATAACAAAAAAGGAACTTGGGCAACATGGGGATCCATTTTTATTGTCACTATGTGTTTGTCTTTTTTTCTTTTCGGCCTATTAAAATCAAATATGTTGTGTGCAAAATGTAAAACATGACTATAAGGTTTAAAGTTGAATTGGTATTTAGATTCATAGAGATTCCGCCGACGGCGACGTGTATTTCGGTTATCGAGGTAAAGAGTAGCCTATGTCCTTCCTCAAAAATCTCATTAAAATTGGTGCAGTGATTTAGCGATGAAAGAGTAACAGACAGAGTTACTTTCTTATTTATAGTATTAATATGCAAATTTCAAAGGAACATTCTATGCCATTAGTTTATCGTATCGCGTAAAACTTTTACTGCCCATATTCTACAGAAGTAGTTCTATTATATAGACAGTGTAAAAACGCCCATTTCACCTAATAATCTTTTATTCCGACTTACGTATTAGATGCAAACTTACTGCTGTAAACCAGTAACATAAAACATAAAAGGTAGTAGAGCCACGCTGATTTCAGCATGAACGGGCCGGCTCGACCGGGGCGGTACTACCCTCGCACAGAAAATCAACGTCAATCAACGTGTTTCGTTGGTGAGTGCGAGACCGGAGGCCCACTAAAAGGTGCAGCAGCATCACTAGGCCGCCATGGTGTGGGTCGCCATACTGCATTGCCTGCATTCGCAGTGAGTATGGTGACCGCCACTCTTGGATTCTGCTTGTGCTTTCCATCAGGCAGAGTAGAATCATTTTGGCGGGCATACATAAAAAAAAAAAAAAACAAAAGTTTTTGAACACATACGCACATTTTTCCCTATACCAACTCATGTGACCAGCGTGATTTAGTAGGTCATAACCTTATTTCTTAGGAGAGATCGATGCCTAGTAGTGTACAACTAAAGGCTGTTGGTGATTTTTTTTTGTATGGCTCTATGACTCTACTTTGCCTGATGGAAAGTATAAGCTGAATCCAAGAGTGGTGGTCACCATACTCATTGCGAATGCAGACAATGCAGCACTGTGACCCGCACCGTGGCTGCCTAGTGATGCTTCTGCATCATTGGGCCTCCGGTCTCGCACTCACCAACGAAACACGACGGCACGAACGCTGTTATTTTACGTTAATTTTCTGTGCGAGGGTAGTACCGCCCCGGTCGAGCCGGCCCGTTCATGCTGAAATCAGTATATTACTCATTCGCAATGAGTATGGTGGCCACTACTTGGATTCTGCTTATGCTTTCCATCGGGCAAAGTAAAGTCATTTTGGTAGAGCCATATTAAAAAAAAATCGAATCTCTTTCTTAGCAATGAAGATCACTAACCACTACATCTACAGTCCAGTCGGTTTGTTATCACTACATAATATAAAAAAACAAAGTACTCTACCGCGTCTGTCTGTCTGTTCGCGATAAACTCAAAAGCACGGATTTTTATGCGGTTTTTATTAATAGATAGAGTGATTCTTGTGGAAGGTTTTCATATATAATTTGTTAAATTTTTGAGTAAATTGGCTAAAATATAACGATTTTTGTTTAAGACTTCGGAAAAATTTAAGCCGCACATCTTCTCAGAGCAACGTAGGATATATTTTCCGCAAAGAACCCGTGCGAAGCCGGGGCGGGCTACTACTATAATAATAAATTTACAAGTTTATTAATAGTGGCCCTATCCCTACGGTAATTGCTATCTTCATGATAAGTGTACTGAACCAAATAGAATTGCTAAGAAGGTTATTAACGTAGATAGCGAACATGTGATGCTCTGTTATTAGTAGTTTCTTATGACAAGCCACGAAGACACTTTTCAACATTTAATGAAATGAGATTGCCACCTTAATATGAACTTATTTTGTTTAATATCAAGAAGGGTGTTATGAAGTTAATTGTCACGATATCACCCTGCTTTATCGGTTATTGTGAAAGTGCATTGACCGCAATATTTTCCACTTATCGGAGAAACAACGAAATAGCCAACAATGGATTACACGACGCGGCACTAAGTAATACGAGGGCGAATAGGGTGGTGCGGTGGACACCGACCACTTGTCAACGCATCGCGGTGGGAGGGGACATGTTCCGAAACTAAGCGCTTCTGCCAAAAGTACGTGACCTTAATGTATATCAATCTGAACGTGATTTATACAGGAGGGCTCTGTAAAATATGATATAAAATAAACATTGACAACCAAAACGATGAAATACGACGCAGCGTTGTGATTTAAGGGCGCGTTTCACGAGATTTTATGGCGCTATAAAATCAGTTCGCGCCGCACCGTTCTCGTCTCGCCAAAGAGCGCACGTACTGCACAGATTTGACAAAACAGACGACGGACATTTATTTGTTCGCTAGTTTTTTTGCAAGTTTTATGGACTGTTGCCAAGTTTATGGTCCTAGACAACGGCCGTACTGTTTGACAGTGTAAAATTGGGGGTGTGATTTGATCTTCTTTAGTCAACAGTGATACACAAGCATAGAATTATGATTTGTGTAAGTATTAGATGTTATTTGAAGTTAACCTCAGTTTCTATTGTTCTAAAACAACATTTTATAGCTATTGTTTTAAAGAATAAGAAAGGGCAATTAAGAATAAATGTCGTCTGAACGTATTGATTTCACCCAAATTTGAATAGTGTGGGATAAATATACCGGATTAATAACTTAATAACCTACCCACGTCTTCTGGCAATATGTCTAATATATCATCATGTCATACCATCAAGGAGTTTGCGGTGTAGGTGAGTAGGCGGATCGACTCCAATTCGTCTCAGGAAAAAAATGTAGGTAGGTAGGTACTGTATTTTTAATATTGTTGATGGGACAGTTTTGGATTATTATTTTGAAGGCATTTCAAACAGTTTCTAATTTATAAGTTCATGAATGACTTTATGGATAATGCAGTTTTGACAGTGTAAGAAATGTTAACTTTAAAAAAAGACTTAACACGTAATTTTAACAATACCTTACTGCATTAACAATATGTAATGATGACGTTGTGATATTTTATGTAAAATGGCCTTTATTTATGACAACATACTCACGAAGTAGTTCAAAGAAATTGTTTGCCTGCTCGGAATAATATAATTTGGTCAGTACAAATAGCACAATAATAGTAGGTACATTATAAACCGTCGTCTATTTCTTTAAATACCGCATTATTCATCTTCAGCTTAATTTATTGTAGGTAAAACACATATTTATTTCTTGTATAAATGGGGTTGAAATGGAACAATATTTGTTTTCTTCTACACACCTAATAAATTATTTATGGACCTATGAACCTCGACCGCTTTTTGAGAGCTTTGGGCAACATTTTTTTACTGTAAATATCCTCCATTTATATATCATTCTCTGTTAGAATACAATTTTTTAGATACAAGTATATAATCTAGATTTCAAATGTGACTAGCTTTTTCATGTAAACGGGGTTGAATATGTAGATGTACGATTTTTTCTTGCACAGTTTTATAAAAAGTAATCATTTTTGAGTAGTATAAGGGCCTAACGAGCAGATGGATTATTAGAAGTTAGGGGGCTTCCATCACCCATGGTCTCCTATAACTGAAGAACCCCAAGTGGGAGAGCAACGCTTCGGCATGAATTGGCCGGCTCAACCGGAGAGATACCACCTCACAGAAAACCGGTGTAAACTAGCGCTCGCGCTGTATTTCATCGAGTGAGTGAAGATACCGGACTCCCATACCCCCAACTCCTCCCCTCATCCCCCAAACGCACTTGTGAAGCTTTTGGTGTTGCGGGTATCCATGGGCGGCGGTAATCACTTACCATCAGGTGAGACGTCTGCTCGTTTACCTCCTAGTCCATTAAAATAGAAAAGAAATAACAAGTGGTTTTTCAAGAAGCGGTGTTACTATAGGAGAAGCTTGGGCCACCCCCGTCGATGGCCTACGCGGTCGAGGACGACGGGGGTAGAGAGGACGATGTGCCGCCCGTTAGGGAATCGGAGGTTGGGGCGGCTGTTCTTTGGATCCGTTCCAAGAACACCGCCCCCGGGCCGGACGGGATGTCGTGTGATGGCCGAGTGATGGCCCGAGCCCTCGACCATATGTCGGACCGCCTCAGGGAGGTGTTGGACGCTAGCCTGGCGTCCGGACGCTTTCCTGAGTGCTGGAAATGCGGGAAGCTGGTCCTGTTGAGGAAGCCGGGACGGTCAACCGATTCAGTCGCGGCCTATAGGCCCATCGTGTTGCTGGACGAGGCGGGTAAACTTTTTGAGAGGATGCTCTCTGCCCGCATCGTCCGGCACCTTTGCGAGGTGGGGCCCGACCTGTCGGACGCCCAATTCGGATTCCGAGAGGGGCGTTCGACGGTCGATGCCGTGATGCGCCTTAGGGCCGTGACCGAAGAGGCAGTGAGCTGTGGCGGCGTGGTGTTGGCGGTGTCCTTGGACATCGCCAACGCCTTCAATAGTCTGCCATTTAGCTGCATCAGGGAAGCACTCCACTACCACGGGGTGCCAGAGTACCTGAGGCGGCTAGTGGCAGACTATTTAGAGGAGCGTACCGTCGTGTACGAGGACCGAGAGGGCGTCTTGAGACGGCGACCCATGTCGTGCGGCGTTCCGCAGGGGTCTGTCCTTGGACCACTCCTGTGGAACGTGGGGTACGACTGGGTTCTTCGGAGTCGTCTGCCCCCCGGGCTGGGCGTAATTTGTTCCGCCGATGACACGTTGGTCACGGCCCGGGGAGTGAACTTCCAAGAGGCGGCGTGCCTGGCCACCAGGGGAGTTTCTCTCGTGGTCGGGCGCCTCGAGGCGCTGGGCTCGCGGGTGGCCCTGGACAAGACGGAGGCCCTGTTATTTCATGGGCCCCGTCGTGGTCCGCCCCCCGGCGCCTCCATAGAGGTCAACTCGGTCCTCGTACCGGTTCGGGCCCAGATAAGGTATCTGGGCCTGATCCTCGACGGTAGGCTCTTCGACGAGCACTTCCGACAGCTTGGTCCGAAGCTGGTCGACGCTGCCTCTGCCCTTGGGCGACTTTTGCCCAATTTGGGTGGAGCCAGCGTCTCTACACGGGGGTGGTCTGGTCGATGGCGCTATATGGCGCACCGGTGTGGTTGGCGGCTCTGACTGCCCTTAATAAGGCGCGCCTCTGGCGACCTCAGAGGGTATTGGCAGTCAGAGCCATACGCGGATACCGCACGGTGTCGACCGAGGCGGCGTGCGCCCTGGCCGGAACACCCCCGTGGGATTTGGAGGCGGAAGTGCTCGCCGAAGTTTATCGACGGGTGGCTGAATATCGGGCGGAGTATGGCTATCGCCCTCCGCCCGAAGAGGTACGCGAGTGGCGTGAAGCCGCCCGTCGAGCCACGATGGCTCGCTGGTCGTTCCGGCTGGAGACTCCACGCGCTGGCTTTGCCGCCGTGGAGGCTCTCCAGCTGGTCATCCTCGAGTGGGCAGGGCGGCAGCACGGGACCCTTTCCTTCCGACTGACGCAGGTCCTTTCCGGGCATGGTTGCTTCGGGAAGTACCTGCACTCGGTCGCTAGGAGGGAATTGAGTCCCGCCTGCCACCACTGCGACTGCAGTGAGGACTCGGCCCAGCATACGCTGGCGATCTGCCCTGCATGGGCGTCGCAGCGCCGGGCCCTCACTGCAGTCATCGGAGGAGATCTCTCGCTACCGGCCGTCATACGCTCCATGGCCGGTAGCGATAACAGTTTTACCGCGGTCGCAACCTTCTGCGAAGATGTAATCTCGCAGAAGGAGGTGGCGGAGAAGGCCCGGGAGGACGATGTCTACTCGGACCCAATCCGCCGCCGGCGAACCGGGCGGCGGAGGCGCGCCTATCAGCGCCTCATGCCGCCCTGAGTGTGGCCGCGGATGGTCGGGACGGGCTTTCCCCTCCATCCGCTCTAGTGGCCTCCCGCGAGGGGGCGACGTACGCGTGTGCCGTACGTCACCTAATTGAGAGTCTACCAGCAGACGGTGCCCGCTTCTGTGCGGGCAGGCGCTGGGAGGGGTCCGGATGTGTTAATAACTGCAGTTCCCGGACTCCTCCCTTCACAGGCGCAGAGTGGCGCACCGTGTGGTTTTAGTCGGTTCGAGTCCGACACACCGCCCCGCCGCAAGCCCCGGTGGGGTGACGGTCCGAGGGGATTTCCAAACGTTAAAAAAAAAAAAAAGTGGTTTAGGCGGTCGCCACGCCGCTTGCCAATTCGCCAAGTGTTGTGGGTTCAATTCCTACACGGGACAACACTTTGTGTGATCCACAAACTGTTGATCTGAGTTTGGGTGTTATTTGTGTACGTTTCATGTATGTCTGTAAAGTCCCCCGCGACACAGGATGTTTATTCCTAATGCGGGAGTTGTCTTTTTAAAAAAAAAGAAAAAAACGTAAAATAAAAAAAAATTGTACCTACTTTCAAATATAAAAATACAAAACAATTCTAGAATCATGAACGAGAAAAAGTTAAAATAACAGAAATCTGTTAATAAGTAAAAATAAGAAAAAATAAAAAAAGTCTTAGGACTACAAATTTACATATAATAAATATGTTTATTTATTTATGTTGTCCTAATCATATCACTAACAGGAATGTCGAAGCTTCTAGGAATAGATGTTTTTGCTGTGGACAACTTCTATAAATGAAAATGTCATGTAGACATATTATGGGGTCATAGAACTGGACACAAACCTTTCTGCGTATCGTGTCCGATTAGTCTCATTGTTTGGAGCTCGAATCAGCTGTCAACGTGTCAGCACAATGTTTGTGGGATCAAATATTATCTCAATCAGTTCAGTATTTTGTCAAGGATTGCGGTACATTTTAATGCATTGAAAATGCGTCTACTGAACACACGACATCCGAGGTAGTGTGTTCGGCAACGCAAGCTTCAACACGCTTTTTTTCCGTAGATTAGTCAAATCATGAGGCATTCATTTTTCATTTTCTTTTATCTTACTGATTTGATGCAAATGAACCAATATTCTTTGTAAAATAATGTTTAATCATGCCGCTAATTCCTGGCTAGTTTGACTCGGATCTGTTTTCACCATCTCCTTCAGTTCAGCGTAGTTCGGTGCATGGCATCTGCATGGGCGGTCTTCCACGTGGTTCGTTCTTCAAGTCGGAATTTCCATTACGAAATTATTTCCACCAAAAATGCGCAGTTCGTTCATTAGCAGTCTCCTCTCCAAAAGTAGTATTGATATTGCGAGTCGTTTCTGCCGCTTTTGTCGAACTCGAAGTTTCGAGTCTTTCCTGTGTAAACTGAATAAAAAAAAAACAATTGAAAGTTGCAAAGATGCACATTTTTTTAAACAAGAATCTCATGTCAAAGAAGTTTCTCTCGTAAGTCTAAACCATGAAGGTTTTATGTCAATTCAAATTTTCTATTACTATCTATCGGCTATTTCATATTTTAGCCCTATTAACATGAATATAAAAATATACTGTAATTATATTTATAGTGATTGCTGTTCCTTAAATAGGGTGTTATATATGTTCTATTGAGTAGATAGGTATGCAAATAAAGTCTCCACCTAATAGGGTCAGAATGGTCCATTAAGTTTATAAATAATACAATCTAAAAGATGGACACCAGATGGCATTTAATATTGGTTCTCTCTGTTTTGGATTAATTTATAATGTTCATGGATTTGTTTAGCAGTCTTCTACACTAATACTATTATTTTTAAAAATATAGTTAGTTACTTAGGTAACATATAAAAATAGTGTGAAAGAAAAGCAATGAATTTAATTTTAAACATAAATAAAGTATAAAACAAAGCGACGCTTTCTTTTCAAGAATGTGGTAAACGAACTTTATGTTAAATTGCTGAAGTTAACATTATATCCAAAGCTTTGAAGGGTTCTACTATAAACAGGGAAAGCATCAGTTCTCGTATTACAAGTGAAACTGAAATACCGATAAGAAAAGTTTTATAATAGTTTTGATTACTCAGATGCTCGTATTTCTAAACCTAAATTATTATAACAAATAATAGAGAGAATACAGGAGCTGTTTCCTACAAATTTAACTATTTAGAAGCTTTTTGATGTAATAAAAGCTGAATTATATTTTTACATTACATTACAGTACAGACAACAATAGTGTAAATGAGAGTTTAGGATTTATACGAGTAATGAACGAAATTAAACTGGTTGGAGTTTAAGCTCGCTCGCACATACATATTGGCTTAAAGTGGATATTATAGCACAATAAAATTAATTTCCTGGTGAATTTAGGGGGATTATGAGTCGAGGATCGATTTTGAACTCAACGTCTAGTAATTTATATTTTTGTATTGATCTGAATATCTATCTATCTTCTACAATCATTTTAAGCGAAACATAAGAAGAATTAGAAGAACACAAGAAACAAATATCTATTTCCATTGCTCAATTCCAGCCATGCCTATATTTCTTTTGACCTTCGTTCAGCAGTGAACAGCAATAGGTTGATAACATACTTTTAATCCATAAAATTGAGATTATTTTGCTTTAATTTAAAGCATTAAATGTTATGAAAATAACTTCTTCTTTTGATGAAATGGCAAGCAATGCCAATGTGAAGTGTTTATATTCTTGAAATCTTAAGTTTTCAAGTCTTCGTCGTGATGAAATTAATGATAAAAATATAAAAAATGTGGACGAAATGGGGACCGTCTGGAGATGGAATGGAGCTATGAAAATATCAAATAGAGTTGTTACAACTCATCAATGTTTCACTTTTGAGTCATGTGTCAATAATAAAACGTCAGCTATTTACAAATTATTTCAGTCAGCCAGTATTCATTCTTTGTTTTAGTTTAAATCCGGATAGTGACTAAGGTCTGTCTGAGCATGTCCAAGTAATAGTTAAAGGGAAGATAAATATCTTGCTTTTTCTTGCTTTGTAGGGTAATGGCATGACATTTGTCTTCTAGATAACTGTTTCTTGAACTTTTGAAATAAGCCTTCGTTACACTTTTAGGAAATAGGTTGCTTTCCTAACCAAATTTGTTATTAGTGTTAGCAAGTACTGAAATCTTTATTTTTTCTGTGTATGTATAAACCTTCCATTTGGACGAAACTCATACAAGTGAGCTTTGGAAATGAGAACTAATCGTCATCTGGAAAGTTCGTCCATGTGAAGGAAGATCCGACAACGGAAAGCTACTAATTTTAAAAAGGTTAAAATACTACACGAAAAACAAAAAAGCTATACTAGGTCAATGGCTAATCAAACAAAAGCCATACGAATAGGGTTAAATGAAATTTAATAGTATAACTAAAGTAGGTAGGGTATAGAGATTGCATTGCGTGTGCAAAATTTTTAAATTAGTTTTTTTGATTTACTTACCATATTATACCGTCACATTCATTTACCAGTAAGTTGTTAATTTGAAACACTTCAATTTTATTTATTTTTGGAACGATGTTCCTTGTGGGGCGTTGCGGAGGGGTACCCTAACCGGCAAAAAACGTCCGTAACGTTAAAAAAGCGTAAGATTTTTATGTATAGTCTAATTGATGGCTATATAGTGTCATATGTATAGTCTACGTGATGACTGTTATTATTATTGCAGTTTGTTAAATATTTTTATAAATCATTGTAAATAGAATAATAATAATAATAATAATAAAACTTTATTTCTCTCACAGGAAGGTACAAATTGGTTACAAGATATCTTGGTACAAACTAAAGTTTCCAAAAATTTCCCTAGTGAGAGCTGGAGTCCATACTAGGCTCGAAGCCTGTATTACAAATCTCCAGGCCCACCCTACGGCCGACAAAATATTTTTATTTTATTAAATATGCTATTCAAAAACATACAGAAACAGAAAAATGCAACTGCACCTCCAAAGAAAAGAAAAATATAGATTAAGGTAGGAACTTAAATTTATACAAAATTATCATTAATTTAACAAAAATAATTAACAAAAATGAGATCAAAATCTATCTAAGGTTGTGTGTAGTAGTGTTGTGTGTGTGTGTGTGTGTGTGTGTGTGAGAGAGAGAGAGTTTAATTAAATTACAAAATAAGTGTGAGTTTAAATTGAGTTGAAAGAATTATAATTATATTATTGGCGCGCGTTGTATGACGAGCGTATGGTACAAGTTGTGAGAGTTTGTGAATGTCCAGTGAGAAACTATGAAAGTATGTGTAAAAGACTTTCGGTCTCATCATAGGTCAAACTAATAAGCCAGTTTGTGGTGTCTTTTTTGCATTCATAGATTGTCAGTGGATATATGTAGATATGTTTATTTACTACATTGTACAAATAACTACTAAGGAAGTGAAAGCTTCTTTGTGCTAGGCTTGTGTGAACTAATTTAGGAGGCAAAATAGCATGTCTATGTCTATTAGTTTCAATATGATCCGGATTGTAATATGTCTGTGAGTGTGTGGTTAAAACAGTAGTGCGAATGAATAAGGCTCGGACTGAGAGAACACCGCAAGTTTTAAATAGATCGGCTGTTGGAAACCGGAAAGGAAGTCTCCAACCCACTTTTAAGAGTGCTCTTTGAGCACGCTCAAGTTTCAGGAGGTGAGTTTTGGCGGAACCTCCCCAAGTATCAATGCAATATTGTATTAGGGATTGGCAAAGGGCTAAATACACAAGTCTTAGCACTTTTTCATTCGCAACGTACCGCAATTGAGAGAAAATAAAAATCATTTTTCTAAGTCTAGAAGTGAGTGTATTTATGTGTGTATTATATGAGAGTACATTATCAATTTCAACACCTAAGTATTTAACACAATTAGTGGAATTAAGCTTAGGACAGTTGCAAGCTACCTCGGTGGTCAGATCGCATGAGTGGGCTGTAATGCTATGTAGTGAGAGAGGACATTTCCCTCTTTTTGTAAGAGAGAAGGTTATGTATTTTGTTTTGTCAGTGTTCAGTGTTAAGTGGTTTATGTCTAACCATTCGGCAACGGTATTGATGCCTACCTGAGCGGAAGTGAAAACATCGTCCCAGGTGGTGCCATGAAATATCAGGGCTGTATCATCAGCATAGGTGAAAGTACTACCATTGGAAAGGCTAAGACGGCAGAGTTCGTTGATATAAATCAAGAACAATGTAGGGCCGAGAATACTGCCTTGAGGCACGCCATAGGTTATAGGCAGCTCGTTACTCGTCCAGTCTCCTATTTTAAGACACTGTTTTCTGCCACTAAGATAGCTTTCAAAAAGGGAAAGTTGCTCCCCTCTTACACCAATACGTTCGAGTTTGTCAATAAGTATAGGAACAGACACCGTGTCAAAAGCCTTGGCAATGTCGAGAAAAACTCCAATAACCTTTTGTTTCTGATCCAGCTTGTTGATAATTTCACTGGTTAGGTCTAGCACTGCATTACTGGTGGAAATACCCGTACGAAATCCGTATTGGTTGGAAGAGAGAACACTATATTTCTGTAGGTACTTGGTGAGTCTATTATTTAACAACCTTTCTAATATTTTAGAGAGCGTAGGCAAAATAGAGATAGGCCTATAATTGTTCGGTAGATCTTTCACTCCCCCTTTGTGGATCGGATGGACTATTGCTATTTTAAATGCTTTCGGAAAAGTACCAGTGGAAAACGCTAAATTACAAATGTATGTAATGGGTGGGATTAAAATATGTTTGTACTTCTTAAGAAAAGAGCCTGATATATTGTCCGCCCCTACTGCACAGTCACTCCTTAAATTATTTATCAAAATGTTGATCTCTTCTTCATCCGTTTTTATTAGTGCAAAGGTATGGCCGGTGGAAATTGTGTCATTAGGTATCGGAGGTGCGCGAGAGTGCGTGGGGTGTTTTTCCGCTAAGGATCGACCAATGTTCGCAAAGTATGTGTTGGCTTCATTTACCGAGCTTTTAGGGTCTGTGTGAGACAGAAGTTCTAGTGCAATTGTTTTTTTACTTTCCGTATGAGTTATAGATTTGATTGCTTGCCAAAGCTTTTTGTTATTGCCATGTGCGTTGTCTATTTGGGTTTTATTGTAATTTATTTTAGCGTTTTTTATCAGCAGTGAGCAGTAGTTCTTATATCTTTTGTAAACGATATTGTTTATTTCATTTTCTGGGAACCTTTTAGCTTTTAGGTGTAGTCTATCGCGGTTTTTTAGGCATCTAAGAAGTCCCGTAGTCATCCAAGGTTTTATCAATCTTTTACGGTTTGGTAGAAACATAATTGTTGTATTGGTATTTATAATTTCATTTAATGTATTTATGAAGTAGTTGGTGGCTTCATCAACGTCATGATTTGAATAGATAGGATCAAGGTTCATTTTTAAAAGATCTGCTTCGATTTTATTATGATCAGTTACACAATGTGTTTTAGTGACTCGGGGAACAGAACAGAATAAAGGTGATAATATAATTTTGTGAAGTAGTTTTTTTTATCGTTAAAAAAATCATAATAAAAATGTGTACCCGAACAATTATTTTCTTTATACCTCGAATAGAACTTGAAATTAATATTTTTATAATAAGGAACTTTGTACCTATCTGGTGTCCCACGATACCACACGGTTTTTTTTATATATACACACATCAAAAGTGTCTAGGGATCAAGCATTTTTATGCGGATTTCTTGAGATTGAGATGTGGCTTTGGCCCTGGCCTGCTCAGTCGCCAGACTTGAACCCGATTGAGCATGCATGGGATATGCTACAGAGAAGAGCTCTGCCGAATATGGAGGGTATCCAGTCGCAAGAAGACCTTTTTTTGTTGTTGCAACGAACATGGGCGGCCATTCCACAGCGTGATTTGGATGAACTCATTTTGAGTATGCCAAACCGATGTTCTTGTGTTAGTGTTCGCGGTAGAAACACGGATTATTAATTGTTTAAGTTACCCAATAAAATTTTAAAGAAAACTGTTATTTCAGTCTTTTTTTCGAACTTTAATATTAGTGGTTCAAATGTCAAAAATCCTTTTATTAGGAAAATGGCAAATTTCTCTTTTAATGCAAAGGTGACTTGGTTTATCGTTACTGTGACAAACGAAAACACTTTATTTGATGAATCCTTAAAGAAAATTTTAATTAATATCAATCAGGAGAAAAGTTATTGCAAAAATATATGTTGATCCCTAGACACATATGTTGATCCCTAGACACTTTTGATGTGTGTAGTATGTATGTATATATTATATATTAACATTTTATACTTATGCATCTATAATAATGGGAAAATAAAAATTCATAATGTAGACAGGTTATTTATTTAGTCATCAATCTTAACTTTGATAAATTTATAAAAGATAAATTATGCCTCAAAGATATTTTTAATAAATTTCTTCCAAAATATTTTTGATTTATTCCATTTAACCTGAACGTTTACCGACTGAAGTGTGGTGTGGTGTGGACTGGTCAAACGAAATTTCGAAGAACAGCGTGAATGGTATGGGTGCGACCATTTTTCTGTTGGCCTACTTACAACACATTTTACCCTTGTACAGATATCAACATAAGTCGCTGAACACTTATAAAAGTCATATATATATTGGTAATATATACCTATACGGTTAGTTAATAAGACTGATATTACATACACGTTACAGTGTTTTGATACTGAGGTGGTTGAGTCGTAAGAGTTTCGGCAATGACATCTTTTGTATATTATATGAAGCTAGTACATGTACCTATAAATGTAAAGGCCTTTCAGATTCATCATAATCGCTACTCATGCCTTCTGTCTACTGCCTACTGAAGCTCAGGTTAAACTCGTATCGAATATTTCAAGTAAGAAGTATAAGAGAACTAGCGAACCGCCCCGGCTTCGCACGGGTGGATTTCAGATGCCCCCACCGACGACACGATTCGTGCATTTTAAATCTGTAATATCTTCGAATATATTCATTTAACTTAGATACTGTAAAGGGCCATTTTGATCTATATTAAATGCACAATGTATTTAATTTACTTAATTGTATAAGGATTCATTCTGTATTGCTTAAATCGCTTCGTAAATAAGCCATTATTTCTCGTAAAAAGAAAGGAATAAAAATGGTTGTTGTGGGTTATCCCTAAGAGATAGACATATACCGTCGCGGACTTTTTTGTAGATCTTTTTAAGGTGTACAATACTGTAGTACATTATTTTGATCTATCTCGTAGGGTGCAACCAGCGTTTGCAATGTAAGCGCAAAAAATGTGTTTATTTGCTACATAACATTAGAAACCTCGAAAATTAACGGTGTTTCCATACTATATTATGCATTTATTATACATAAAAACCTTCCTCTTGAATCACTCTATCTATTAAAGAAACCCACATCAAAATCCGTTGCGTAGTTTTAAAGATTTCAGCACACAAAGGGACATAGGGACGGAGAAAGCGACTTTGTTTTATACTATGTAGTGAAGAATACAAATTGAGACTCCAAAAATCTTCTTCCTAATCCTTTCTATTTGTAATAACTTGTTCAGATTTACTTTTTTATTTTAATTTTATATACAATACAAATGTTTTATAAAGGCGTAAAATATATATTGCGTAGAGAAATAGCTTGGATGGACATTGACTGCCTCGGTGGCGCGATGGTAGTTTGCGACTGCTGTTCTTGAGGTCTCGAGTTCAATTCCAAGGTCGGACCAATTGTTTGTATGACCTGCAAATATTTGTTTCGGAGTTTGCTGTTTTCTATGAATAATTTGTATGGATTTACAAAAAAAGTACCATTGCCTAATACTATTAGACCAGGGGAGAAGCCTTTAAAAATTATAAAAAGTGAAAAATAATAATAGTAGGATGAAACCCATTAGAAAAGGAGGAGAATATTATAAAAATGAAAGGAAAATAATTTACGGGCGATCTGAGGTCGGGAAGGGGATGGGGGGGAGGTTTTAAGGGTAAAAAACGGTTTTTCTCGATTTCCGGCAAAACTAGAAGTCCTATGGAAAAAAGTTAAATGGCAAAGTTGTAGATAATAAAAAGATGTAAACTTTTGTATTTACACTTTTATCACATAACCTCAAAATTTATGTGAAAAATTCAAAAAAACAAGTTTTTGGTTTTTTATTTTTATCTTTTACAATTTTCTTTTTTTTCACGAAATTTCGGGAAAGGTTGCCTTTTTATGTCCCAAATACGCTGTAATTTATTTGATTAGAAATATTTATTTTTTCACCTTATATTGAATTAATATCGAAAAAGCATCCTAATTTTCAATCGAAAATTCACCCGTCAAAATATCAGCTTTTGTCAAAAAATTGGTATGTTTTCTGTTCGTTGAAATCTCTACTTTCCGATGGTGAAAAAAAAAAATATGTTACCATAGTAAATCTTCTCAGAAAATGCAAAAAATCGAAAAAAACTCGAATTCGAAAGAAAATTTTCCCCTTCCCCTTCCCGACCTCAGAGCGCCCGTAAATTATTTTTCTTTTCATTTTTATAATATTCCCCTTCTTTTCTAATGGGTTTCATTCTACTATTATTTATTTTGGTTTTAAAACTAATCGACACTGGTCTATATAAGCTCTACTTAGTTTGGGACTAGATGGCATTGTGTGTTATGTTAGATGTCCGAAATAATTATTATTATTATTGAAAACGCTTTAGAGGTGATAGAACAAAAGATATTAACATAATAAAGTTTAGGAAATCTTTAGTACAACAGAATACTTTGTAAATTTTTGCCCTTAAGACTTTCAAAGACAGAGAGAAGACTAAATAAAATACCAAATCTTTTTTCTCTACTTATTGCATAAATAAATTTGGTTATTCTTATAAACTTTTGATGTTAACGGTACCTGTACCGATAACTTACATTTCGTCAGGTGACACTGACAGCTTAACATGTATATCTCGACTTTTTATCAGCAGGGTAGCTGTAGCTATTTTGGATTTCTGTAAAATATCGAGTGTCGTAGACCCGCCTGAAACGTTCTTCACAGAAATCTGTATTTTACTGACTTCTTAAATAATTGTATTTTAAAATGTTGTAATTAGTTGTAATTGTTGATCCAAAAGGTTGCCTTCTTATTCAATCATTTTAAAACATATTTTTCCTTATAACATCTTATTTTCAGAGAGCTTTAAATAATATAAACCATCGTGATATTGTGAGGTTTTTGGACTTACTTATCATAAATAATTATGTAAAGAAAATATAATAGTTGCTCATTGCCTGTAACTATACTATATTATTATGTCTGTCAATGGAAAACTGCTTTTTTCTTTCAATCCAAAGGTAGTAGAGCCACGCTGATTTCAGCACGAACGGGCCGGCTCGACCGGGGCGGTACTACCCTCGCACAGAAAATCAACGTAAAATGACAGCATGCTGTCGTGTTTCGTTGGTGAGTGCGAGACCGGAGGCCCAATTAGTCTAGTCAACAAGTTCCATACTTGTTGACTAGACTAAAAGATGCAGTAGCATCACTAGGCCGCCATGGTGTGGGTCACCATGCTGCATTGTCTGCATTCGCAGTGAGCATGGTGACCACCACTCTTGGATTCTGCTTATGCTTTCCATCAGGCAGAGTAGAGTCATTTTGGCGGGCCAAACATAAAAAAAAAACCACATGTGACCGCACCTGTGTTACGAAATGCTGTTTTTTTGCGTTGCATAACCAATCTTTTCTTAGCATTTATTATTACCAAGAATTTGAAGAAATTAAATTACCAAGAAATTACCGGAATAGAATCGGTTACTAGTTTAATGTAACGTTTTTACAAGGCCTGTACCTTTCGAAGTGGCTTACTTCAGACGATTAAAATTACCTGCAACAATAAAAAAGAATTATAAGTATTTTGAAGATGATTCACCTTTTAAACAATACTGAATTGATTGATTAATGTACCATACTATATAACAGGTGGTATTAAAACCATCTGACAAAAGTTAACCACGGGTTTATACGTAGAAAAATTAAAACGTAGAACACTTCAAATAAACTCTACATTAATATATGTTGTGTGTGTTGAAATGTGAAGTGATGAACGTTCAAATATATTTCAAACTTAAGCCACTTAAAGAAATGAAACATGAACTTTCAAACAAAGACGGCCATCTGAGTCACAACCAAGAGCATTGTCTCCACAGGATTATAAAAATCGTAATGGGATGATTGTTTAGTTGTTGACGCGAGCATGCAATGGGCGACATGGTCTGAACACATTTCAATTACTGCACGCATTGTTTGACGCGGACCTCGCGTCGCCGTGTTTATCGAAGCGCGCTGATTCTGATGAGGCCCCCACACTAAATGCGTAATTCCACAGAGCAGAGCATTTGTATTTGTACTCGATAGCGCTAAATCACAAAAGTAGGTACCTTGTCGTCGTTAATAATCGGGTAACTATTGTTGATACATTTTCATAAATTTTTATACACCCAATAATTGACAATTTATTCATGAAAATTAAATATCAAGAATCAACTATGATAACAGTGAATAAAATTAGGTACCTATATTTCTAGAAGAGAATGCACAAAAATTAAGGATTTAAAAATAAATCTATTCGCCCAGTATGTACCAATTAGAATTCCTCAAGTTATAATAAAAATAAAACTTTATTTCATTAACTTTAACAAAGCTTTAACAGTGACCTTTTAAGCAAACAACGCCTGTGGCAATGCCTGTGGCAGGTCACTACGCTCTTCCATTTCATAGCAATTTAGTTAATTTTTAATAGGAACAGTGATTATTGTTTTGCACAGATGAGAAACTTAAGTATACAGGAATATTACGTGAAACAATGATATTCAAGATGGTGATTAAGTAGTATATTCTCATAAATTTTGCTATGTTAAGGAGTCTTTATAAACTAGTTGACCTGCGCAACTGCATCTATATCTTCTATTGGTCGTAGCGTGATGTTAAACAGGTTGAACAAATTTGATCCCACCAAAAACATTTTCATGTAAAATGTTGCCAAGACGAGTGCATATGGCTTAACCTGTGAAAAAGATATCAGATCTCATGTAGAGCCAAGGTTCTGAATCTACACGCGCTAACTCTACCAACCCTAACTTCATAAACTCTACATCTCGGTAAAAATGTATGGCTTGGCTATTTCGTTACTTCAGAAACTAAATAACCATAAAAAAGGTTATAGTGAGCCAATATTATATGTATATCATGCTCTCGTTGATTTTTGTTTTTAGAGTTTTTAAAGGGAAAGAGAAGAAGAAGGAAATAAGGAAATTTTGTTCTTTTTTTATGGCCTGCCAAAAACATTCTACTCTGCCTGATAGAAAGCAAAAGCAGAATCCAAGAGTGGTGGACACCAAACTCGTTGCGAATCCAGACAATGCAACAATGCAGCATGGTGACCCACACCATGGCCGCCTAGTGGATGCTTCTGCATCGTTGGGCCTCCGGTCTCGTACTCACCAACGAAACACGACAGCCCGAACGCTGTCACTTTACTTTACGTCTGTTATTTTTTTCCTTTTGATGAACTAGAAATCCTTTAAATTCTAGGAAAAATATTTATCTATTACATTCTTATAATAGATCTATTAATATTTAATATGATACAATGCTCCAACGTGATCGTTATTGACAGGTTAAGCCGATTACATGAAATTTCATTACAGTAAATAACTTTGAAGGTTAGCGGTAGTATTCTAGATATAAGCAATTCCCATGAAAAATAAGTTAATTAATAGTATTGTGCCTTGAAAAACATAACTTGTAAACGAAACCAGTTCTTCTAGCGTAAAACATTGTGAAATCCATGTAATACCAAGTCGATTAATTTATTCAGTCCCTAATTTATTTAGTACTTGAGGTACCTACTGTTTTAAGTTATTAGGTAATTAGTTAACCTTACAACATCCTGTGTTTTAATCTTTTATGTATTAAATAAATACATTGACTTGGCAATCGCAGTAATCAATATAAATTAATACGATATGTATTATGTTGCAAGATACATTGTGTTTTCAATGTATTCGAAATTTGAAGCTTCTACGTCTGCTAGAAGTGCCTTAGAGTTTTGATGATTAGTCAGTCAGTGAGCGAGTGATAAAATTAAGAAACTTTGAGTAGTAGAAAGTTATAGCGGAGGGGGGTGGGGGATGGCCTGAACTGCTTCGGGAAAAGGATGGTACGGCCGCCGCGCGCCGTGCCGCACCAGTAAGCAAACCAATGAAGATCAGTGCTTCAAGTGGATGGTGCTATTTTATGTGTGCCGCAAATATATAAAACGTGGTTTGTGTGTATACCCGTGATATCGCAGTAAGACCCAATGGTTGTCTGGAAAAAAGTCGCTGTCTTTCTGTAACGCTATTAAGTCTTCTATATTGAATACGAGAAAGGTTTCTAATCTTCCAAGAGTTGTTGAATTTATTTGAATAAAAAAACAAACTAACAAAGTCAATTTACTTTTAATGGTTTTACTTTTAGCTGAATCATTCGTTCTATGCATGTGCGGTTTGGACGACACTCGGGTTTGGGCTTACATGCTTTATTTTAATGAGTCTTGGCAAGGATAGTCTGATGATAATCGAGAGAAATTTGAGAAATTCCGGACACTGTATTTATACCTTCGAACTCTTGCTCCATGTGGACCATATTTTGCTTCATGTACTTTTTTTATTTCTTATCAATACATAATCTATATATATAAAAGAGTAACGTGACTGACTGACTGACTAACATACCCAGAGATCAACGCACAGTCCAAACCGCTGAAGCTAGAATCCTGAAATTTTGCATGTAGGTTTGCAAAGGAATTTTTGAAATTCCACCCCTAAGGGGGAAAATCAGGGGATGAAAAAGCTAGTTTATACTTATAATATAAATGTAACAGGTCCAATTCTGTACATTAAAGATATTTAAAAAAAAAATTTTGGAGGGCTCTCTTTTATCGATACTGAAGCCAAAACTGTAATTTTTTTCATTTTTGTCTGTCTGTCTGTCTGTATCACGCCGAAATTACTGAATAAATTCAAATGAAACTTAGCATGATTTTAGTTCATACTACGAGGATACTTTTTATCCCGAAATTCAGCACGGTTTCCTGGAGAAAGTCAAAATATGTACTTAGTTGTAATTCAATAACACATAGTCCGATTTCATTCATTCTTTTTTTGCTAGAAAGAAAATTCTTTTTTTGCTATTATAGGGGGCTTTATGAACGCTATAGAACCCAAAACAACGATTTTTAGAATTTTTGTCTGTTTGTTTGTGCGTTTGTGAGCGCTAATCTCAGGATCAGTATTAACCGATTTGAATGCGGTTTTCACTATTCACTGGTTCATCTGTTTTGGTTTGCTTCACTTAGCATATATAGTCTTTGTTTCATCTAAATCGGCTCATGAATAAAAAAGTTATGTAAGTTTGAAGCCGCAAAAGCTAGCGGTAAATAAATCACCAATTCTCGTCCAAGAAGTTACCAGCAATTACTATGAAAACAAATCAATCTATCTAGTTACCTAGTTTGGGCACACTTTAATTCTCCAAAAAATGAAAAGTACTTGGAATTTGATAAAGTTTATTTATTAGTTTATATTTATGTATTCAAACCAACTTTCAAAATATTTTAATAGTTTTTTGTGCTAGGTAACTTTCATTCATAATAAAGTATCATTTCTTTTTACAGTGCTTGCTAGTAAATAAATAAAATATTGATGTTCAACTTTGCCTTAACTTACGCATGGCAATAAGCTTAAACTTAAGACTAAGAAGTTGACTTAACTAATTTTGTTACATTTCTAAATGATTTTTAAAATTAATCTCGGTGAAAAAAGAAAATTCATATACATATTTTGGTCCACAGAGTAGTTGTAAATCAACCGTGCTAAGTCAAGTTAGTGCACTATTTTGCAAACCCTTACAATTTTTTTTGTTATTCTTAATATTTATTGGAACGTCTTTTATGTGAAATAATACCATTATACATCAATTAACTATTTAGAATACAATAAACAGAAAAAAAGCGGCCAAGTGCGAGTCGGACTCGCCCATGAAGGGTTCCGAAGCAGCAAGTAACATAATATAAAAGTTCTTGTAGTCCGTTGTAACTTTGATCGATGTTTTTAATAATAGTATTTTTTTGCGGTTTACTACTCTACTACTTACTTACTTGTTTTTTTTTTATTTTTGCGGGAAAATCTTAATGCGGTTCATAGAATATATCTACTTAGCAAGTTTCAACAGTATAAGTCTTATAGTTTCGGAATAAAGTGGCTGTGACATACGGACGGACGCACAGACAGACGGACGGACAGACAGACAGACATGATGAATCTATAAGGGTTCCGTTTTTTGCCTTTGGCACGGAACCCTAATGACGCGGCGACGTAAATAGAAAATATCAACACAAGGAAATAACCAAGTAAATTATTAAAATTGCTTGTATTTTTCTTGTGTGGCCAGAGGAATTCTCAAGATATTAACCCTCCTTAATTCTCTGATGCGATAAATAGTAGAAATCTTTGTTTTTCTAACGACATTGTTTGTTTTGGCTTCCGATTTTATAAAAGAGGACCGTTTCTCTGTTGAAAAAATAACATTGTCATGAACGAAGTAGCTAAATTCCGACCGAAGGAGATATTTTAAGATGATAGGCGTGTGTGGTGGTGTATCATGAGTTGCTGTGTTTTTCATAAGATTTAATGGAAGATAACAATTTTGTTAGCTTCTTGTTTATACGCAGTCTGTGTAATGTATGCGACATTATCCGGTATACCAAGCAGGATTGTCAACCAAATATTGTAAATAGGATTACACATAATACAATTAGTCACAGTTAATAATATTTGATTTGTAGATGGGCTGTCCCATCGTATACAGACTGGAATTTTGTAATGTCATCTGAAGGGAAAGTACTCTTAATATTGTAGATAGAACATTTAACTGAAAGTGTTCAATCCTCTCGCCAATGCAGCAATCACCTTGTGACGTTTGCAATACCTATAGGCCCATGTTATAAGCATACAATCGCTAAAACTAGTTCACTGGCGAGAGCAATGAACTACGGCTGTTTCACCGTGTTCTTATTCTAAACTAATGCATCAAGCACTTACTGGAGTTGCGTGATGTCCTTGATCTCGTCGGCCATTGATGGGGTACCCCACTGCCGTTTGTCTTGCCGCGTTCACACAAACATGACTCCTAAGGTGCTGTACAACCTTCAAGGTATTCGAATTACAATAAACTCGTTTAACTATCGCGGATCACGCCCCTTTGAACGTGACTACTAAAACTCGCGAGTCCAAACCAGACCAATCATAACGGTGACCGACGAAACACCGAGTCGTTGGGAAATTAGCTAATTATCAATTCAATTAACTTAAACCGGCAGTCAATTGCGAAAACCGTGTTCGGCCGATCCAAGCGTCTCAAGTACTGTCTGTCAACGTCAAAACGTCAAACAAGAAAAATGACAATCAAAAATGTTGCCATTATAATGACGTTCGAAATCCAACAGAAAGAAAACATTCTTGTATTTTTGAAAAGAAAGAAAACTGCATTCAAAGATTTCCGAAAATTCGCTTGCCACACCCGGAAATCGAACCGACCGACCGACCAAAAATTACACCCTGTACTTTTATTGCATCGATCGTTAGGATCAAGTATAAGAATGAAATCTCCCTAACAAACTTGATAAATCAGATGAGAGGAAAACCATAAGATATGCAAAATAGTTTAAATGTTTGCAGCCTCATTTATCACCTTAAGGCAATTAATGCACACCCAGTCATCAAGAAAATCATATGCTACTCAAGTTACGACTGTATATTTCATGATTCAAAATACCTATATATAATTTATTACGTTTCCTAACTCGTAGAACTAAATTTACTATCTGTCGAAAATATATTATTTTCTGAACGTAAAATATTATTCTTCTTCTTGCTTCAGATTTTCATTGTGTTTTTTCGTACCGTTTCTTAGACCAACTTTTTAGACCCCATTGATTAGAAACCAAAAAAATAACCAAATTTATAAAATGGACTGAACGTTGAGTGTTTTAGGTTCAAACCCCACATGGGACAACACTTAGGTGTTCTTTGTGTCCGTTACATGCTACGATCGATGGTTACATGTTTGTAAAGTCCTCAGCGACACACGGCAAGGGGGACTAAAGAAGCCGCCGATTCGTTCCTGGAGCTCCTACCGACTGCCGCGGGGTTTAGTGGGTAGACCTGTGTTCCGGGAGTCCCACAGACGTCCTTCGTCTCCCCACCAAGGATATGGTGCGAAAAGCATTTACCGCGTAAAAAAACAGATATTCCTAATACGAGCGTTGTCTTTTTAAAGAAAAAGGAAAGCATCAATCTCACGACTTTCAACTATTTAATCTATCCTTTTCATTATCGCATTACGTTTAAATAATATTTCATAGTACCTATGTAAATACAGATAAATAGCAATTAGTTGGCCTCGGCTGAGGTTAGAGTTGCTTTAAGGTGGTAATGTAACGGTCCGAGGGCTCTGAATTGTGTTAAAACCCTTTTGAATAGTTTCAATATATTTTTCCTAACGTTCTATGAAAGGTGGTTAGATGGGATTTCGTGCCTGTACTATGTAACGAGGGTATGTCTGTTTTATTTGATTTTTATTCAAGATTTTTGTCCTGTTTTACATTCATTTATAAATTTTGTCATTTCACTATTAGTATTTATAAAGATTTGGTATTTTTAGTAAGAATAAAACAATATAAGATATTCTGTATTTGATATTCTAAACTAATGGATGCGGACTACCCGAGACTATCCTGGTCTCGGGTAGTCCGCATCCATTAGTTATTAGTTTGACCTAAGTGTTAAAAGAAAATCTTGAGAAATATGTTTTTAGGGTACCACTAGTACCTATCTAGAGAGGATCTTTTTTTTATTGGATAAAGGTTTCTCGTCTTTATGTTAATAAAACGTTTCTTTGTATATGCAAAGAGACTTGAGACTAAGCATATGCTATGATACTAGTTGTAATTTTATTCAGTTACGACTTTTAATATTTTTCAATCTTTAGAGAAAATCGAAGCACTGTTACTAAATAATGTTTCTAAGTAATTTTGAATGTTCCTCGTTAGAAGATATCGTTCGTAAATAGTGTTAAGAATCTTTTAATATAATAATGTCACTTAAGGTGTTAATAGTCACTTTATTGCGTAGTTATGACTTTCGTTATTTATTTCTCAACGTATAAACCCTCCAACCCTACATACGTAACTGCTATTTTTATTATGGGATAAACTTAAGGTATGAGGCACAGAAAAACATAAAATTCCCGTAATTAAAAATGATTAAATTCCAGTTAAAAGTTGTTCTTATCGTATTCATATTATTACATTATTTTAAAAATTCTAAAACAACAAAATATATTATTAAAAATTAATAGTTGCCTGCAATCTGTTCTCCTAAACTTTTTTATATTTGTTTGAGCCTGACAAAGTGACTCTACTCTCCCTGATGGAAAGCATGAGCAGAATCCAAGAGTGGTGATCACCATACTCATTGCGAATGCAGACAATGCATTAATGCAGCATGATTCCACACTATGGCGGCATATTAAGATGCTTTTGCATCATTGGGCCTCCGGTTTCGCAGTCATCAACGAAACACGACAACACAAATGCTGTCATTTTAGGTTGGTCTTCTGAGAGGGTAATACCACCACGGTCTAGTCGGCCCGTTCGTCGGTAATAACGATAATCAAGTTAAATAATAAAGCAATATCAAGTTAAAATAATGAAAAGTTTAGCATCTTATACCTATTTATATTAAAGTAAACAAAATATATTTCTTACATCTGTTCAACTCGGTATTGGTTGATCGTACTATACCGCTTTTAGTAAAGCGTTTAAAAGTGATGAACAGATTAATATTGGGACTTGAACCCATGACAGTACTTCCAGAATCGATGCGGGAAAATACCGATACTGTTGCTTAATATTCATGTAATATGTATAAATCTAACTTATATCTACATCAATATTGGGTACCATTGTGATTGCGTGGACAAATTAGCCTTCATAATAACCAGTACAATACATTATAATAAGTAACTGACAATTTTATTAACGTATCAATTTTAAACAGCCCCCGCAGAATACAAACTTTTTAGTCTGCTGATAGTTTGATTGGGTTGGCTTTTGACTTATTTGTCGGCCGATACCAAGTCGGTGTAGTTTGCGCACTGTCATATTATATGTTCACACTGACTAACAGCCCGATTAAACTATCGGCTGATTAAAAGTGTATAGTCTACGGGAGCTTTTAGCTATATGCCAGTGAAAGTCCCGTCAAAATCGCTCTAGCCACAGATAGACAAAAATGTTATAACTTGAATGTTTGATGTAATTGTCCGGGAGCCAGGTACAAATTCGGTCAATTATTATTTCCTCTCGAGCAAAACTTCGTAAAAGGCATTAGGATTATATATTATGAATACTCGTGACCGTCAGCTGAGACTCCGTCGGTGGGGCAGGCAGTGGCAGCCAACCCAACATACAGAAAAAAAAAACAATTTTCAGTCACTTCCTCCCATTTCAAAATTTGTAGGATTATAGTTTACTTAATATCTTGAAGGAAAAATAAAGTCAGCTGATCATAACATAGTGGATTATACGGCAGCTGGGCACTTGAACATGACAAAAAAAAAATTTTTTAATGTATTCTTCTCATCTAACAAAATTTCTGATGCTACTACGAATAAAAAAATATTTCAGCTTGCTCTATCCCATTGAAAAGCAGCTGAAATTGTCAGCTGGCACCTTGAAAGGTGTAACGCATCTGCATCACCTAATGCCTATTCCTAATGCCTTTTACAAAGTTTCGATTGGGTGGGACTTGGTCATGAAAATCTGTCACTGGCTCCTGGTCCATAAGTACTCATTGCATTAAGTGAAAAACTATTAATTTGAAATTACCAACAAACAATTTTAATAAATTCTATAGATAGATCTTACTTTATCATGGTGGCGTATATGATTGTACTACTTTTTCATTCAGTGTTAATATTGTGCCATAGCCATAATTTATATCATATCATATAAGTTCGGGAGAAGTGTTCAGCGAATGTATCGTTCTCATATTTCAGGCGTCAGATGGAAGCGTGTTGCGTACGATCTGGCTGTGCCTATATAAATAATGACTGTATGTAATAGCCTATTAATGTGCTAAATCTAAGATTAATGACGCTAGATATGTCACTATTACCCTATTGTTTAAGACTGGAAGTAAAGCACTAAACATATATTTCTGCTCGAGTAATCAAAGTGATTAATTGCTTATATTTTAAAATATAATTTGACTGCCTCGGTGGTGCAGTGGTAGTGTATGTGACTGCTCTGTTTGAGGTCTCGGTTTCGATGCTGGGATCGAATCAAATGTTTGTATAATATGCTAATATTTATTTCGAAGTTTAGGAGTTTTCATTCATGAATTTACGAAATAAAATTACTTGTATTTGTATCACTTGTTTAGTACCCACAGTTCAAGCTCTGCTTAGTTTGGGACTAGATGGCGTTGTGTGTCAGGTGCCCCAAATATTATTACAATACAATCTAAACTAAATTACATTTCTAAGATGCAATGTTTTAAATAGCACAGCCATATTGATTTATCAGAAGCTTGTCGAGCTTATTTTAATAACTAGAGATCATTTGTAAGTTCAACCGCAGAGAACAAGTCTAGTTTACGGATACTCAGAAAGTTTGTTAAATCGCTATATGACATCTTAAATGAATCGAATTTCGTTGAATTGATACTTAGGCTATATTAGATACATATACCTATATAGATGTATATATTTAGACTGCACGGTTGGCCTGGTGGTTTAAGCGGTCGCCACGGCGCTTTATACTGCGCCAAGTGTTGTGGGTTCAAATACCACCTGGGAAAACACTTTTTGTGATCCACAAATTATTGTTCTGAGTCTGGGTGTTCTTTGATTCCGTTTCAAGTATGTTTGTAAAGTCCCCCGCGACACAGGATGTTTATTCGTAATGCAGGAGTTGTCTTTAAAAAAAACTATCTAGATATATCGTCTCGTATATTTCTTAACCGTTCAAATCAATGTTTTTTTAATATACAATATTTAAGATAGAAATAAGATCAATTATTTCATATTATAATTTAGAATGCTTTACATATTGCACCCCTGGCCTCATTCCATTGTATAATCGAGATCTAATAGCAATTGATTCTGCATTGTAAGCTGCCTGTGAGATATGCACCTTCAATAAGATCGATGGCAGTTTAATTAAAATGGTATCTTCAATATGGCTGTCAATACTTAAACCTCAATGGAAATCCATCTTAGTAACATTTCTGAGTTCTGCTACATCAGAGATAGTTTAAATGCAACCTGAATGTATAGGCTTTTTCAAGAATTTTAAGTCAATGACTACCTTTTTTTCTGCGTCTACGCGCCATTAGTTAGGTGCTTAACAAGTCAGGATCGACAGAGAGCCAATCCCGAGCGTAGACAACGTCGACGGCGATACCAGCTGTCGACAGGGCTGCAATCTGCTAGAGAGTGGGGACCTCTGGGTCAGTCTGTGTGCAGATTAATTGATTCAGTCAACTTTAGGAGCACGGCTTGGTCGCAAAACTGCGAACAAGGTGCAACATATAATAATTTGGTCGACAGTAGAATCTGAATAGGCGCGGCGTCGATCCTGGGTGGTTCTGAGATAACCTTCAAGATAATCAGCCGGAGATCTGAAGGGATTTTCCAGCACTCGAATAAAGTATAAAGTATAAAGCGCCGTGGCGATCGCTTAAACCACCAGGCCAACCGTGCAGTCTAAATATATACATCTATATAGGTATATGTATCTAATATAGCCTAAGTATCAATTCAAAAAAAAGGTGCTTAACAAGTATTATATCACTTCACTTCTTTATTATTATTACTCCTAATTATATAAACGTTGGTGTGGTGTCTCTGTGGTGACTGATTAAGAATATAAAGTCACTATCCTTATTCATCCCATGGGGGTCGTAAGAGGCGACTAAAGGCGCGTATCCACCGAAATTGTTGGCAATTTCAGTGTTTCCAACTGTTTGCAACTCTTCAGAAAATCGCTAACTTTTGTTTCCATTGTTTCTACACCGAGTCGCCAACAATTTGAAAATCATTCGAACTAAGCGTCTCCACAGAGCCAATAAAAACTGCAACAAGCGTATTCTTTTGATATTTACCGCCAAAAACAGCAACGCGGTTCCCAACATTGGTTGACAATTTTTGTTGCCAATAGGTACATGGAAATTAAAGAAACTTTTGTCAACATAAAAGTTGGCAACTTTTGTTCTTTTTTCTTTTTTTTTTAAAGGCTACTCCTGCATTAGGAATAAACAACTTGTGTCGCGGGGGACTTTACAAACATACCAGTAACGGACACAAAGAACACCCAGACTCGGGACAACAATTTGTGGATCACACAAAGTTTTTTTCTACTTCACAGTTAAGATTTTGATGTTGTCAGAATACTTTTTCAAATCGTGGGAGAGCCACGCTTCGGCATGCGTGGGCCGGCTCAACCGGAGTGACCACGGTCTCACAGAAAACCGGTGTGAAACAGCGCTTGCGCTGGCTTGCGCTTGCGTGGGGATACCGGAGCCCCATATCCCAAACCCCAAGCCCTGCCCCCGTCCCTTTCCCCATCCGCCAAAGGCCGGCAACGCACTTGTGACGCCTGTGGTGTTGTGGGTGTCAATGGGCGGCGCTAATCGCTTACCATCAGGCGATACGTCTGCTCGTTTGCCCCCTATTCTATATAAAAAAACTACAGAATAGGAGAAATGAGTGCATTTAAGATTATGAGGTATAATTCAGTATTCAATAAATGAAATCGCAGTGTTTGTTTGTAATTAACTGGTTTTCACTAAATACATTAAAAAGTATATAAATAGATATGGTAGATACACACATCAAAAGTGTCTAGGGATCAACATATGTGTCTAGGGATCAACATATATTTTTGCAATAACTTTTCTCCTGATTGATATTAATTAAAATTTTCTTTAAGGATTCATCAAATAAAGTGTTTTCGTTTGTCACAGTAACGATAAACCAAGTCACCTTTGCATTAATAAAGAAATTTGCCATTTTCCTAATAAAGGGATTTTTGTCATTTGAACCACTAACATTAAAGTTCGAAAAAAAGACTGAAATAACAGTTTTCTTTAAAATTTTATTAGGTAACTTAAACAATTAATAATCCGTGTTTCTACCGCGAACACTAACAACACAAGAACATCGGTTTGGCATACTCAAAATGAGTTCATCCAAACACGCTGTGGAATGGCCGCCCATGTTCGTTGCAACAACAAAAAAAGGTCTTCTTGCGACTGGATACCCTCCATATTCGGCAGAGCTCTTCTCTGTAGCATATCCCATGCATGCTCAATCGGGTTCAAGTCTGGCGACTGAGCAGGCCAGGGTCAAAGCCACATCTCAATCTCAAGAAATCCGCATAAAAATGCTTGATCCCTAGACACTTTTGATGTGTGTACTTACATCACTTTTTTTTGTCTCACTGTCTCTGTTCCAGCTAATCTCTGGAACGACTGGACCGAGTTTGACGGTTTTATTGTAAAGGTACAACAACAAACTCGGGTAACACGGCGGGGCCTAGTTACATTTAATAAATTTCTGTGCTACGAAATTGACAACCCTATTTACGAGACATATTACAACATATTATCAACTAAACACAAGGGTGGAAACTCGACGGACCAAATAAATATGTTTTCTATCAAAACCATTAATTATAATACCAGCTGAGAACGCCAACCCACAATATGATCTGTACTAATAGCCTGTTGATATTTGTCTGTTTCTTCGTTTATTATTGTAACGTTTCAACAATGAATTTATCATTTTAAGCGTGTGAATCTTACTGGATCAGAAAGTAGTGAAACATATCTTTCTAGTATTCTATTTATTCCACTATTATAATGAAATTAAATATCACCATCGGCCTAACGCACTGCACACTGTATATAGGCCTCTCGAATTGCGCGTTACTTGGTTCGATCCCTGGTTTCTCGTATCCAGCTCCTGACATCATGCGTAAATAATCACTCCACCTAACCAAAAAAAAAAAAACCTGACCTGATCGTAGTCCACTACGTTTGGCGAGACGCGGTCACCACTTAAAAACATCTTCATACCGACGACGGTTATCGGTTCTGTGAGTTTTATAAATCTACGAAGATAGTACCTGATCGTAGTCCACTACGTTTGGCGAGACGCGGTCACCACTTACAAACACCTTCATACCGACGACGGTTATCGGTTCTGTGAGTTTTATAAATCTCCGAAGATAGTCGAGGCTCGACATTCGGACCATAACTAATTTTGCCACTTATTAATGATCTTCTTTGAAATAAGCCTTGTGTCTATCGTGTACTTTCAAAACTTTATAGAAATAAGAAGTAAAGTTAACTATATTTCTACAACACCTTACGGAGTTTTAATTAAAGTGTAGAATTGATGGGTGCTAAATGTTTTTTAATGAAGTTCGGTCGCCTACAGTGAAGAATGACTACTAGACTGAAAGATGCAAATTGCGACATAAATTAACATTTAAATTTCATTCAAACACACAAGTTTTTTAAAATCCAATCCGATCAAATCATTTCAAATATTTATGCCTACAGTACACATACATAGGCTACACTATGATGATGATGATGATTATTAACTATTCCCTGCCAAAACTATTACCCTTTCTCTAGAAACAAGGAGACGTTACTGTAAAACATTACATTAAGGTGGAACATACAAATACAGAAGCATAGGCTCTACTATGATGATGATTATTATTAACTACTAGCTGATCCGGCGAACTTCGTACCGCCATATTTATGACCCACGTAACATCGTTTACGTTTTTGTGAATCTAAACCATTCCCAGATCCCCTTGAACACACACAAAAAATTTCATCAAAATCGGTCCAGTCGTTTTTGTGAATCTAAACCATTCCCAGATCCCCTTGAACACACACAAAAAATTTCATCAAAATTGGTCCAGTCGTTTAGGAGGAGTTCAGTCACATACACACGCACACAAGAAATATATATATTAAGATTACCCTGCCAAAACTATTACCCTTTCTCTATAAACAAGGAACTCTTTCAAACTACCTTCGGTAAGATATTATAAGTGTCATTCAAAATCAAGTTGAATTTTGATTGCACGTATGACATAGTGGTTTAAGTGGTCGGCACGACATTTTCTACTTCGTGAGTGTTGTGGGTTCAAACCGACAAAACTATATGTGATTCACAAATGTATAATAAATAAAATAATAATAAATATTTTCAGACATCTAACACACAACGCCATCCAGTCCCAAGCTAAGCAGAGCCCGTATTATGGGTACTAGACAACTGATATATGTAAATACATTTTTTTCTGTAAATACAAACATATTTGATCATGTTCGATAAATTAGCGATCGTGTTCAAATAGGAGGAAGACTTGTTTCATATGTTCCAAAGCATACTATACACAAAGGGAAGTAAAGTTTCGCCGAAGGCTAAAATTTCCATTCTGCCAGTGAGTTTAGGTTGGTATAACATTCACAGGCTTTGTTTTAGACTGAGACTAAAGATCCTAGGCAATATGTTGGCGTTCCCTTGTTATTATCTTCATGTTTGGACTCGCCAATATATATCACTTAGTGAAAAGCTGTTCATTTGAAATTACAAACAGATACTTCAATTTAATTTATTTGTATAGATTTCTACATAAACATTACACACCACAGGTTTATGTGGTAATGAAAAAAGTTCATAGTCATTTTGAAGATTCATAGTCCTGTTAGTGGCTGACTGGATATTGAGTTATGCAGAAGAAAATCCATGTCGCTAATTTGAGTTTCACAAAAAACAGCCATGTAGGTTAGAAATTATTGTCGTTTTTTGCATAACTAGTAGCGACATGGTTGTTTTATATATTACTCTATCCAATTGACTTTTATTTACTTTATTTATTTATAACACAGAGAAAACAAACTGAATTACAATCTTTGTCCCCCAAAACCTGGTTAACATGCTATTGACGTAGACTTATGATCACCTTATCTCATTGTAGTTTATTTTTAACCGACTTAAAAAAAGGATGTGGTTATCAATTCGACTGGTATTTTTTTATGTTTGTTACCTCATAACTTTCAACTGGGTGAACCGATTTTGATAATTCTTTTCTTATTTGAAAGCTGGTGCTTCCCTTGTGGTCCCATTTCAATTTGGTCCAATTCTTGAAGTCAGTTTTTTCTTTCTGTTGAAATTTGTGATTATTACATTACTCTATCCAACTGAGTTTTTTTTTTACTTTATTTATTTATAACACAGAGAAAACAAACTGAATTACAATCTTTGTCCCGAAAAACCTGGTTAACATGCTATTGACGTAGACTACCTTATGATCACCTTCTCTTATTGTAGTTTATTTTTCCTATATTCAGTCTTTGCACAACTAGTAAATTGTCATGCAGTTCAAGAGAAACAACTGGCCAGATCTCAAAGGGACTACAATATGTTCATAACATGGTTCTTGCACGTTCAATGGACGGACGTATGACATATACCTACAAATATGTTCTAGCCCAAACGTTAACGATAATACGGTCATGTCGGTCGTAACATGGTGGTTATGGCCCAAATTATGTAATGTTTCATGGGCTATAACATTCGCGTAAAGCGCCATATTTACAATAAATTACTGTAAGGGCAAAATTGGTATAAATATACAGGTATCTATAAATACAGAGAACAATATACAATCAACTTCTGCATTATACTTGTTACTACCTATATATTTTTCCGAATAGGCATAATATGTTTTGGCGAAACTAAGATGGCTGAGTCTCAGTAGGGAGATATTGTTATTAATTTGACAATTGATAGGTGGGAAATGTGAAAGTACACAGAAATGTTGGTAAGAAAAAAGGCATTGCACCTAAATGTAGGCGGGATTATTTTTTCTTTGTTTTTTTCCTTCCATTATAAAGACTGATATTAGAGAAATATATCTAACATGAGAATCTCTATCACAAAATTACCTATTTACATAGACTGGGAACAGCTTGCAATTGTTACAATTGCTGCTTGCGCAAATATGAGAAGTATGAATCAGTGCTTCATTTCTATACTGTAAAAAAAAACATTCAATGGAAAAGTTTCCCTAACCCTAACATTAATCGTAAAGATAAGTGTTTTGAAAGATATTATGAGCGGGTACTCTATATTTGTAAATATAATACAATTATTAACTCAACATTAATTTACTTAATATCAGACCCAGAAAGGCGTAAATCCTTCCCCCTTTTGACATGCAACCTACAAACAAAGAATAAATTACCCCGTTCGAGAAGCTAACTAGATATATAGAACAAGATAAATAAATTCCTTTGAATTCGTGTTTAAACATACAGAAATAGGATACTACAATCGCCATGAACGACGTTCGAATTCGAATAACATCACAACCACGCACAATTGGGTTCATTAAGGCTCCACCTATTTGATTTAATTGATATTAAATTACAGTAATACCAGTCGGGAAACAATATCAACTTCTGTTTGTGCATTTAATGCCAAAGATTTTACAAATACTTTACAAGATTCCTAAGTACAACGACTGCACCGATGGAGCAGCAGTTTAAGCGTTTTCTACTGCGTTGAATGTTGCGGATTTTAAAATAAACGAGACAACGTTTTGTGCGATTCACAAATTGTTGTTATAAGTCTGTAAGTACCTGGATGATCGGTTTTTTTTTTGGTATATATTCTAAAAATGAATCCTAGCTAGATCGATTTATCGCCACCGAAACCCACGGTTGAAATAAAATTCTAAATATTTAATATCCGTTTTACAAGCTTTTTATTAAATTGCAATGTATGTATGTATGCTTGTATGTTCGGGTGGAATCTTGCAACTCAATTTTGAAGCAGATATCTTCAACCGATTTTGCTGAAATTTTGCAAGCATATATATCCCACCAAAAACATTTTCATGTAAAATGTTGCCAAGACGACTGCATATGGCTTACCCTGTGAAAAAGATATCAGATCTCATGTAGAGCCAAGGTTCCGAATCT
The DNA here is from genome assembly GCA_949125395.1 of Diaphora mendica. Classification (NCBI taxonomy): domain Eukaryota; kingdom Metazoa; phylum Arthropoda; class Insecta; order Lepidoptera; family Erebidae; genus Diaphora; species Diaphora mendica. The sequence continues at coordinate 8,213,640 of OX421319.1, forward strand.
ACACGCGCTAACTCTACCAACCCTAACTTCATAAACTCTACATCTCTAGAGTCCGATAAGGGTCTTCGAGTCCTATTTGAGCTGAGCAAGCGCATGAAGAGCTTGGAGAGGGAGGCGTCGAGGGCTGCCGGTGCGGCTGCCGTGGCTTGAGGATGCAGCCACAGCAGCCGTAGCACTCGCACAGGAGCAAAGGCTGACGGCGATGATGGAGGACATGAAGGACTCAGTCCAGGGATGGATGAGTGAGTCCCATCATACGCTCAGGCGACTGGTTCAGGACGTAGACAGGAAGATCGACAGCCAGAGCGCCGAAATAGTCGATAGGGTCTCCGAAAGGATCGAGGAGACCCAAGTCGATATCGACAAGGCGACTGAGCTGATGATTGTGCGTGCGCAGTCCCAAATCGAAGACCTGATTGGGACTGTCGCCAAAGACATCGTTGTTGAAACTCAGACGCACATCACCTCAACCTGTAAAGGGCTAACACCCAAGAAAGTCCCTGAATCGGCCTCCAAGACCTATGCCAGCGTAGCCGCGACCAGACCCGGGCGCCGACCGGCGCTTCACTCGGTGGCGGTGACCTCAACCGACAGCCAGGAGACTGCCGATGAGGTACTCACCAGGGTGAGGAAGGCGGTTGACGCCAGGGGTACTGGTTTAAAAATTAGTAAGGCCAGAAAGGCGAAAGGCAGCACGGTCATCCTGGGCTGCGATCACTTTGTGATACTTGAGATATCTTACGGCCCATAGAATAAGGTATTCAATCGCTATAACAATGTCCCCTGGAAGGAGCAATGAACCACGGCAGTGTCACCGTGTTCTTAATATATACTATACTTACCGGAGTTGTGTGTCGTCCTGTTTTCGGCGCCCTTGATGGGGTACCCCACCGCCTGGTCTGTCCTGGTACGTTTACACATACAGCTCCCAAAATGCTGTACAACTTCCTATGGCACTCGAGCCACAATACTCTCGCTTCGGCTTACGCGGAACAGCCCACAAAAACTCGCGAATCCACGACCTAACACAATACGGTTTATTACTAAAGAGACCGCGGGTCGATGGACAATACAATTAGCTTACTATTAATTGATTTTCACAATAACACATAAAACGTCGGCCCGTTTCAACACACGCTCGATCACAATCTTATAATTCTCGCGAGTTTTATCACAATTAATTTTCACAAGCCTGGCCGATCAAACCGTTCTCAACTATTATAAGTATTTTAGCCTAACAAACCCAAAGTGTCATCACTATCACGCGGAGGCTCAATGAATACACAACATTAACAATCAAATTCCATTACGGCACCGGCCATTTTTTAACACGAGTTCATTCCGATTCCTTCGAACATCTCTCCCGCTAAACGCTAAACGAGCGGTAGCAACGTTATCTCGCCTGCCTGTAGATTAGGGAACAGGTACGTACCTGTTCGAGCGGGTGACTGTTGGATTTCGAACGTCATTATACTGGCAACATTTTGATTGTCGCGGGTTCGTGTTTGACGTTTGAGGTTTGAGGTTGGAATCGAAAAATGATCTCGCGCGGTGTACGGTCGAGTAATGGCGGGCAGTGAATTTGATTGTTAAATTTGTGTATTCTTTAGCCTCCGCGTGATAGTGATGACACTTTGGGTTTGTTAGGCTAAAATACTTATAATAGTTGAGAACGGTTTGATCGGCCAGGCTTGTGAAAATTAATTGTGATAAAACTCGCGAGAATTATAAGTTTGTGATCGAGCGTGTGTTGAAACGGGCCGACGTTTTATTAGTTATTGTGAAAATCACTTGATAGTAAGCTAATTGTATTGTCCATCGACCCGCGGTCTCTTTAGTGACAAACCGTATTGTGTTAGGCCGTGGATTCGCGAGTTTTTGTAGGCGTGTCCGCGTAAGTCGAAAAGTTGATTATTGAGATTGGTTCGAATACCATAGGAAGTTGTACAGCACTTTAGGAGTTTGTGTTTGTGTGAAGACGCAAGAGCAGAAGAATCTACCCACCTACCCAAGAGCTCTTGGGAACGCCGAGAATAAGGCGTGAAGCCACACACTCCTGTAAGTGCCTTAATTATTTTAGTATAGATTGTGATAGAACACGGTGACACAGCCGTGGTTCATTGCTCCTTCCAGGGGACATGTTGTAGTGATTGAATACCTTATTCTATGGGCCGTAAGATATCTCAAGTATCACAAAGTGATCGCTGCCCTGGTGGGAGAAATGAACAGTGACTGAGAGGATAGGCAGCAATGATGGTGGGCTTGTGGTGGTGCCCATGAAGAACAAGGATCCACTCGTCGTCCTCAAAGACGTTTTTGTTGATGGGGATGACGAGGACATGATCGGGGCCCTTTACGCCCAAAACGCCGAGGTCTTCATGGGACTACCACAGGAAGAGAGAGAAATTAAAATAAAGTATAGAAAAAGAACAAGGAACCCCAAGACGTCTCACGTTGTACTGCAGGTAGGACCAAGGGTGTGGCGAAGAATGACGGAGGCTGGAACCCTCTACCTGGACCTGCAAAGGGTCAGAGTGGAGGACCAGTCTCCGCTCATCCAGTGCACGAAGTGCCTGGAGTTCGGCCATGGCCGCAAGTTCTGCACCGAGAGTGCGGACAGGTGCAGCCACTGCGGAGGCCCGCACTTGCGCGGGGAATGCCCTGAGTATAAAACGGGAGCCGAACCGCGGTGCTTCAACTGTTCGCGCTCTGGGTTGCGGAACATTAGCCACAACGCCTTCAGTGCCGAATGCCCGACCCGCTCTAAATGGGACTATCTAGCGAAGCAAAACATGTCCTATTTGTGACTTACACACTCATGCACACACACGACACAAAAGACACACAGACACACATTGATATATGAAGTATATAATGATAATATATGGACATATCAAGACATTCACACAAACATTGGGAACGTAAAAACCAATTCATAACAGAGGCTGTAACAATTATATATATTTTAAACATATACATATATTGTTATCGAGAAGGACAGAAATAGAATTGTATGAATTGGCTTAAGGTAAAACACGCACATATACACAAACACTGGACATATACACAAACAAATACACAAGGTCACAAATATTACGACTTACATATAGAAAAATAATATCAGAATGAGACGTCTTGGTGAGACAATAACAGAAAGTAATTATAAGTTGAGCAAAAATGGACAAAATATATATTAGGAAATCGCATTGCTAGTATAGCGACAGAACATGCACAACATACTTAGTCATAAAGTTATTACTCATAAACAAAAGAAGAAACCCAGATAAAGTGAACCAAAAGAAGATATAAAATTAAGTATAGAAACATATGTCGAATATAATAGAAAATAAAAAATTACAAACTATTAAAAACAACTGTAAAATTGGACAATAAATAGACATTTGGATATAAGAACAATAAAAGAATCAAGAAAAGTAACCATGTAAAATAAAGTATAGAAAAGCTAGATATTGAAATTATAAAAATATAATATAGTAGGTAAAGCAAAAATAGCTGTTTAACGGGAATTTACCCGACTAGATTAAAATAAATGATAGTAAAATAATCATATGAAAATAAAATCAAAACAGATGACTACCGGGAATTTTGACCCGATGAAACTACATAAATAAATAATATAAATAACATTAGAATGACAAGGTCCTGTCGATATCATGGACGGGGAAAAGCGACGAGGTCATCAAGATCTCAATACGAATATTTAGTTTCTGAAGTAACGAAACAGCCAAGCCATACATTTTTACTGAGCTGTAGAGTTTATGAAGTTAGGGTTGGTAGAGTTAGGGCGTGTAGATTCGGAACCTTGGCTCTACATGAGATCTGATATCTTTTTCGCAGGGTAAGCCATATGCAGTCGTCTTGGCAACATGTTACATGAAAATGTTTTTGGTGGGATTTCATTTCTTTTGTGAGTTGCTTGAGGCACTTTTTTTCTTTTTTTGGGCTGTATTTCTTGTACATCGTCTTTCGAAAAAGTCCGTGTACCATATATAAAATCTCTAGCATAAACATTTGTGAAAGTCTCATACAAACTTCCATCCCCCAAATTTGGGGGTTGGGGGGCAAAAATAAATATAAAAAAAAAAAAATCTAAAGTATCAGAGCTATGCAATTGAAACTTTGTATGTTTCATTAGTCTATTGATAACATCATATCCCGAGAATTTGGACGATATGGTATATCGGGAACAAAGGTTATGAGGGTTCGAAAAAACGACGAAACACTTCGAGAAAAGGTAGGTAGTGCCCTTCCGCTTCGCTTGGCTCATCTTGGCGGGTGCACGACCGTGCCCCCAGATATAGCGTGACAATACAATAAGACAATACGATCTGATGCTGGAGCTGGAAGGTGGCCATATAACTCTGTAAAGAAACGTCGCAAAATCATCGTTTGGACACAGTTTGGACTCTTTTGATTCGTCTCGAGGCATTCCAGTAAAAGCTTTTTAATTTAATTTATTAAGTACATGTGTTGCGTCACTTTCGTCTGTTGAAAACCAACACAGGCTGATCGACCTACAGACTTGTAGACGGCTCTTCGAATCTGCGGATGCATCTGCCGACGTCCGCGAACGCATCTGTCTACGTTTAGAGCAGGCATAAAGGCAACTTTTTAATTGATCTTACACTCAATGTGCACTGTGCAATGTATTTCAATTGTGTTTACCTTGATCATGATTTGCATTGAATTAAATGAATAGGTAACACTTAATTGGTACTTGATAGCATGCTTTAATTAACACTAAAGTAAGTAAATACATTTAAAACTTCACATAGTTACCCAGATCGTTTAGTGTGTTGTTTTAAGTACCTTCCATGCAGTATTTAAATTGTGATAAGAATTAATTACTAAGCGCATAAATAGAGCATTTGTGGTCAAGGTAGCAGAGCCACGCTGATTTCAGCACGAAGTTATGAAACGATCGGAGCGGTACTACCCTCGCACAGAAGATCAACCTAAAATGACAGCATTTGTTTGGCTCACCTGTATTGTCTGCATTCGCAATTATTATGGTAACCACCACTTTTGGATTCTGCTTATGCTTTCTATCAGACACAGTAGAGTCACTTTGGCAGGCCCATACATAAAAAAATATATATGATTTTTGTAAATGATTGTGACTGCCTCGTTGGTATCGCGGTTGCGTGTCGGACTGCTGATCATGAGGTCTCGGGTTCGATTCCCGGGTTGGACTAAATGTTTATATGATCTACAAATATTTGTTTCGGAGTTTGGGTGTTTTCTATGAACAATATGTATGTATTTACAAAAGAAGTGTATATATGTATTTGTATCAGTTGTCTAGTACCCATAACACAAGCTCTTGCTTAGCTTGGGACTAGATGGCGTTGTGTGTTAGATGTCCGAAAAGTATTTATAAAAAAAATAGAAAAAAAAATGAATAAAATTTAAAATTAGAACAAGTTTCATTATCTTAAATTATACAGTAAAAGCAAAAAATTCAATATAGGGTTGGTTAGACGCAGCAGTCGTGGGCCAAATTAACATATTATGGCCTGTGTCTGTGCGTACGTATCTTCGCAAGCAGATTGGTAAACAAGATTATACATTAAGGTCGCACCTCGCGCGTTATGAAAACTCCCGTGCTTCGAGGAAATATAGCTAATGATGAACGTTTACAGCCCGCATTTTGTAATTTTTTTACTCTTATACTACCTTTAATGATTTAGAAATCAAATTACATAAGCATTTATTATATATATGTACTATATATGTTTGTGTATATACATTTCGACGTGCAAGTTTCGGAAAATCATTAAAAAGAAATTGAGCTCTCTGTTATTTTACTATTTTTGACACTTAGTTAATACTAAGTTGGGACTAATCCCGCCCACACGCCCACCACTGTAACTCCTGTACACCAGGATCAACAGCGGTGACCACGATCACACCGAGTTATGACACTCGGGAAGTCCCAAAAAAAAATTAAACTGTCTTGGAATCCGCAACGAAATTAATCAGAAGAAAACTGGAGGAGTTGGAAATATTATAAGTCCACTTCCCTCCTTAGCAAAGCGAGAGACAAAATGAAGTCAAAATAGGCATACACCTTTTTCGAAACGGGAAGCACCACGGATAAAATATTATGGGTCCTAAGTGAGCTATATTTGATTACTATAGTATGTATGGCAGAATCGCCTAAACGCACGGAAATTCATCGCAGTTGACACATGTGTCCCAGATGTCATTTGTAAGCTATTTAGCATTATGTTACGTTCATTGCACCAAAGACTACATTCCCAGAGGATATGATGAGCCGACTGTTCATAGCTATAATCAGGTGGTAAGCATTGACACAAGGGTGAATCGACTAATTTAAATGAGTGTAGTTTGCTCTTAAAGTTACCGTTGCCTGTAAGAAATTGAGCGACACAGTAATCTACCTCGAGCCATGTATTCGACAACCGTTCGCGAACAGATGGAAAGAACTGGTAGAGGTGGCGCCCTTTAGATGATTCGTCCCATCGTTGCTTCCATTTAGTGAATACTAAGTGTCAAAAATAGTATAGTAGAATAATATTAATTTACTTCAATTTGATTTGATAAACTTTTCATTAATGTTAGTGCCTCCCCTCACATGTAAACTAAACTAGTGGCTTAAATATTTAAAAAAGGTCACGTTCTTTAAAATACTATAGTAAGTATGGTAAGATTCGTTTATTCGAAGAATAACCTTCTTCCCAAGCCCAAAAAGTGTTCTAAATTTTTTCTGACTTTAGAAATGCTTAATAACAGCCTAGATTTTGGAACTTGTGGTCTGAACCCTGTGCCTCGGAAGCCATGTAAAGCCGTTGGTCCCGCACCTGATCTTTCCCCCCGGTCGTGTCGAGTGGCCGTCCCATCAGATCGTGAGACTGAGGAAACAGAGATAGCACCTGTATCTGCGCACACACTTGTGCATTATAATATTTCCTGCGTAGGTGGCTAGTGTCCACTGAGGCAAGGAGTACATGAAACCTTTATAAAACAAATTTAGAAGAAAAGATTTTTTATTATTATTAGAATTAATTAAATTAAGAATAATAAATACGAATTATCGTAGGTTTTTAGGTAATAATAATATCACTAAAAATGACTCATATGAAATTGTTACTACGTACTGAAATGCGTACATTAGTATGGTTCGACTCACAAATTGCCGATTTTGTGTTAGGAATCTACATATTTTTTTAAGAATAATCATACCAACCCACCCTTTCAACCAACTTATAAGAACCGAAATGTTAATAAGAGCGTGTTATTTGATTTGGTACTGAAATAACTTGTAGCAAACTTTCTACGACTGTCAAATTTAATATTCATATTTTATTGAATGAGGAATTTTAGTATAAAATTAAATATTCAACAGGAACCTGAAAAAATAAACTTTGTGTAATTTAGATATGTTACTATACTATTTATTCAACATCTTTTTATATCTACGGGCTGTTATGGAAAGTTTTGGTCATATTTAATGGTCCTATAACACTATCTGTTTACTAATATTACAATTTCCAATGCCTCAATCATTAAACTGACTAATATTGGATACTTTTTACCGTACCGTACCGATAACACAAGGCAGAGGCGTGGGAAAAAGCTAGTTGCTAATTACTTTGGAAAAAATCTTGTTTTTTCAATACACAAATCTTAAACGCAAAGCAACTCATAATACTTTGTAAGGTAGACCTTTCTAGTTTTTTAATAATGTAATTATATATTTGTTATACCGCCATCTATAAATATATTGAAAGCATTTGTAAATATCAACTTAGAATATACAATAATTTTCATTGATTTTTTTAGATTCCGAGATTACAACTTTCTCTAAATCTCTTCTAACTGAATACGGTAAAAAGATCATAATTTTCTTTTGATTTAACAGCATAATATGACTTTGTAATGATAAATTAAATATACTAAAAGAACAATACAAGAAAGGAAAAATATTTTTCTTAGCCATTTACTTGTAATAACAATCATGAAAGTTGTAATTATTTTAATTTAATTAAAACTTGGCTAGGTAGTTAGAGAACTGTAAGAAATATGTAGATTTAGTAGGAGTGACGCATGTCCATTTATTGTGAAAACAAACCATACATTTTGGTGTCTTTCAGTAATAAATCTTTCTTGGCTAATGGGAGCGCCTAATTGTCGTGTAGATACACAAAAATAAAAGAAAGTCTATTATTATAAATTAAGCTGTGTCGAGGCAAGATCAATGTTTTTGTGTAATATATAATTTTGCACCTTGCAAAATGTGCACCTACCTTATAAGATTTCTACACCACCCAAAGGTTGACTGGAAGAGAATGCCCTGGGCATTAAGTCCGCCGATGTACATATTTAGTGCATAAAGTTAATGAATAAATAAATAAATAAAAAGATATTATCGTATTTGATTTATTCTTTTGTGAATAGTTTTGCTTATCCAACCTACTGTCTACGTAAAGTCAGAATTGTTGCATAGCAGAAACTTTGTTACAAGTTTCTTAAGCTGTCGATTCATCAATCAATGTAATGTACTGCGGACAGCCTTGTTATAGGAAGAACGAAATATAAGATAGATTTTGAACTTTAATATCAATTTCAATGGAAACATAAATACACCTCGGTGATGCCGTGGATTTACGTTAAGAGTCAGAGTCTTAAAAATCCAAAAACAATTTTTGTATAGAAATTCAATATCGCCTACTTTGGTTGTGAATGACAGTCGCGTTGCATAAAAAATCATAGTTCTTTTAATAATAATTGTTTATTAAAAGGCAACTCGGCCCAATGTGTTAGTAACAATTTACTTAAGACTAAGATTAGTAACATAAAAATAAAGATTACATACTTATTTTAACTTGGCCTCACTAGGACTGTCATTGCATGACGTAACCAGGATGCCTCAAGTCTATTGCTTAGCATCCTTAGGATACCATTGGAACTAGACCGCATTCCTGTAAGCAGTGGTTTTTTTGCGGATAATTGTATAAAACTCGTTTGTTCGCGCTGTAGCGAACATGCCAGATGCGCTATAGAAACGTGGCAGTCCCAACAACATCCTAAAGCAATTTTTAAGACGAAAGTTCCTTATGGGGAAGTTCGTTACGGAGAGGTAACCTAGCCTAACCTAGTTAAATAAAAAAAGCTTAAGATTTAAAAAAAATGTATAGCGCTATCTGTATACCCTAGCCGGCAAAAACGTCCTTAACGTTAAATAAAAAAAGGGTAAGATTTAAAAAAAATTGTATAGCGCCATCTGTAAGTTGCATATAATTATTATTATATTTTATGATAAAGAACTTCGTTGCTATCTGGTGTCCCACGACACCACACGACTTTTTTATCGTAGTAGATTTGGGCGACCCCGACCTAGCTTGGGAACAAGAAGAAGTTTAAAAAACTATAACACCACTATACGTAAAACTTTTGTTAAAATGATATAGCCTGGGCCATTATTACGAATATATTGACATCTCATTCATTAAAATCGGTTCAATAGTTTAGGTTTCGCTACGGTGGATCATACACACTTAGGTATATAGACTGCCAAAAATATAACCTTTACGCCGAAGGCGAGTATAAAGATACCGGAGAAGAGGAAAAGATAATAAATAGAATATTGCACATTAATGACAAATCTAAATTTAGGTGCCAGAAAATATGATCGCAAATTTTCATTAGTATTTATCATTTTATTTAAGTCATTCCTGGGTAATAATTTAATTCCTCAAAATAATTAATTAGTTGTCAAAATTTGCGTGTAAAATTCACTGGATTAATGATGTGGTTGCATATGCTATGTGGCTAATTTACGTATGATTTGGCGAAATTTAATTCAATCCAACGACTAAACATAAATAAACTTGCGAAGAGAAAATCAAATCTAAAACGGACTGTCAATTTCAGACCAACAGTTTCATATTTTCTATATTAGAAAAAAAAATACTTTGTTTTTCTTAAATAAGCCGTGTTATCGATCTGTATCATCAGATGAAAATTGTTATGTTAATAAGAGTAGACTCTCGATAGATATCGAACCCACATCAAGATTTCTTATTAGATGCGATTGTATCATAGATGTTATTTGGGGAGTCTTGGTTCCTATGCTATTGTATAAAATTCACCAACGTAGCACGTTCATGCCGTTGAACACAAAACATTTAGAAACTTCTATTTAAAGGTTTAATGTTGTTATGAATATTTAATGAGTAGGTATACCAAGAACAATTTCTAGTTCATACCTCTCATCTAAATAGATTGCATAGAAAATGAAATTAGTATTCGTTTTCAAACTTTAGTCACGTGTAGACTCGAAATATTCAGCAACATTCAAACCATAATCTATACTTATAATAAAAATGTAACAGGTCAAATTCTGTACATTGAAGATATTTTGAAAATTTTTTTGGAGGGCACTCTGTTATCGATACTGAAACGAAAACTATTTTTTTTTTCATTTTTGTCTGTCTGTCTGACTGTCTGTACCGCGCATCACGCCGAAACTACTGAACGGATTGAAATGAAATTTGGCATGATTTGAGTTCATACTGCGAGGTAGGACATAGGATACTTTTTATCCCGAAATTCAGCACGGTATCCTGGAGAGAGGGGATGAAAGTCAAAATATGTACTTGGTTGTAATTCAATAACACATAGTCCGATTTCATTCATTTTTTTTTTTGCTAGAAAGAAAAAAAAAACTGCCTGTGGGAACCTGAGACAGATATGTAAATATGGCGGTACGAAGTTCGCCGGGTCAGCTAGTGTTATATAAATATTGAAGAAACATTTCAATAGACCGCTATAGTGTCGGTAACATTGCTATATTGTCTGATTATCTGCATTCGCAATGAATATGGTGACCACTACTCTTAGATCAGGCAGATTAGAGTCACTTTGGTAGGCACAAATAAACAAGTAAAATTTTAATAAAATAAAAACCGACTTCAAGGTTTGACTCGATTTCTCTTGGATCTCATTATCAGATCTTAATGTTCTTATCATGGTACCACCGTTTAGATATCCTTTCCTTTCTATTAAAAAAAGAATCATTAAAATCGGTTCATAAACGACGAAGTTATCTATATACGTATTACCACTGACGAAATATATGGTATTACGTATATACGGTCGAATTGAGAACCTCCTCCTATTTTGAAGTCGGTTAAAAAATACAGAAGGTAATGCATTTTACAAATACAAACGCAATAAAGTCTCAATAGACACGTCATAAATGATACGTATCTCTGAAAAAACTTACCTATTTTAAGACTATGTACATTGAACATGTGGAATTAGTTACGATAAGCATGTAGTTGGGCGTTTTACAACACGTAATGTGTCTCATTAAGGCCGGAGTGTGGGCTATTGTGGTCTTATTTTGAGAGCATATGTACTTATCCCAAAAATACAACGTGCGATATACACAGACAATACATAAGAAAAATATTTAGTACGTAAATGTGAGCCTAATCCCCGAAAATACTTCGAGCGGTTCAACCATGTCTATGTCCAGTTAGTGGACTCTTAAAGGTTGTTGATGATAATGATGAAATTAGATCACAACTATCACATCTCATAATCAAATTATGACAACAACATTTACTAGTTCATTTCTGGCCAGACGGCTTTTTAAATACAATGTATCAAGATTTACATCTCTTTGCCTTGCAGTTGTCGCCATCTCCGTTTTAACACGTCAAAGATATTCGAATACTACAAGCGTTTCGCAAATACATTTATTTGATGATAAAAAAAGAAATTATATTTGGTTCTTGTTTCGTTCAAATAATTTTAAAGTTATGATTTAAACGAGATGTACGGTATGGCAAGCGAAGAACAAAGTGATACCGCTTAATAAGCGAACAAGTTAACTTTCTGGTGGATGTTTCATAAACAAAGAGCAATCATAATTTGCAATTCACACAATACCCTACAAAGTTTGCTAAGCAATTACAAGGATATCAAAAGGTTGATGTAGCAGCGGCCTAGTTGCAGTCACTGACTGAATATTGATGACAGTGCTCTACTGTCGCCAATCTGTTTTCTATGCATAAGTAATGAAGAAAATATGAAGCCTTAGATTCAAGTGAACGATAAATATTAACATCAAACTTCGTTCAATGTATGTAGTGTTATGTACACAAAAAAGTGTTATTGAGTTTTTCTGATTACAGAATTATGCTTTATAACAGCCCGGAGTTTGGTCTTAATCACCATTCATCAGAGAGATATGTTACTAGTGTATTGTTACAGAAGTAAAACGCTTTGTGCAAGGCGAAATAAATTGAAATTGTATTCTTGCTGTACATCAACTGGAACATTAGTTTAAAAAGAAAAAAAATTGCAAATTAAAGTAGGTATTAGTTAAATTCCTATTGACTGAAAATATAAATAAAATAGTGGAATAAATACAAGTGAGTTTGATTCTAGAATGTATAATTATATTTTTTAGGTTTTTAGACAGTATATCGATTATTATGATCTTACTATTGTTTAAAACAAGTAATGAATTATTAAAAAAAACTGACTGCGTAAATATCTGCCACCTTTATTAAATTTATTGAAGAACTGAAAAGATAGAAAGAATTCAAAAGATTTTTATTTTGGTGTACCTAGTGTCACTCTCACGACTAAGACAAATCTATTGTCACCACTCACATAAAAATACGGCAAGCCGTTTAGGCTCTAGGGTGTGCCAAACAAATATACATACATACATTCATACACTCGAAAAACACAACCCTCCTTCTTTCGCAGTCGGGTAAAAAGGAACTTCAGAATTTCATCATTTTCATGTCTTTTTTTCCAATTTTACTTAGTGGCATTAAAGGCCTTTATGGAGCCTATGTCCAGCAGTGTTCTAGTAATTTCCACGCTGGCCGGACGGATTGGTATAGGATTTGTTCCAAGTTTCTTTCTTTTGCAGCTATTGTCCTGCAGGATTTGTTCTCTCAGTAGGCTCCTCCGACACTCACAGGATGAATAGGGGGTAATGACACTCCGTATTATTAATCCGTCATCACACAGACAATGAATAAAAATTAATGAACGAATGAACAACTACGACTACAAAAATGTACTCGGAAAAGTTACTGATGGAATCCACATCGATATTCTATTGACAAGATGCGCTCATAGCCCAGTTGCACTCGGTGATTAGAAACAATCACCGAGGGTAAGCAACGACGACGCGGTCAGTACCTGGATGGATGACCGCTAGTGGCAAGTAATCATGAGCGTCTACGTGATTCGGAGGTCGCGTTAAGCAGTCGGTCTCGGTTGTTATCATAGGATGACAGTCGTGAAGCTTAGTTGGAGGCCTTTGGGCGGCTTAAAAACATCCAACGGCAAGATTACGTAGCCACAACGTTGTCTTACCAGTCCCCAACCCGCACTCGGCCAGCGTGGGGACGTATGGCCTTAACCTTCTCCTGAGAGGAGACCCAAGCCCAGCAGTGAGACATTATGGGTTGTTGATTGATTGATTGATTCTATTGATGAGCCTAGGGAAGCCTTGGACCAGGCCTATGTTCAGGAGTGGCCGCCTTTCTGCTGACATGATAATGATTCTATTGATTGTTTTTACGCGGCACACGTAGAAGTATTCGTGTAAAGTAGTAATTGTAAAACTATTTTGATAAGTAGTAATTAATAGTTATTGTGAATATTAGGTTTTTTAAATTAATATAGAATACTAATATAAAAAATGTTATACTTTCTTATTTAGGGATGTTCGTAAATTGTTTAAGCAAAGTAAAAATCATATATTATAAAAGATTATGTAAATAAAAAAGAGAGAAAACTAAAAATTAAATTAACCTACAACAAGGAAGGTTTTTTATTTGCACAACATTTTTGCTCATACTCCATGTAGGTCCATAAAGGGTAAAAACTAACTCATATTAATTTTACTAAGGAAAAAAAAAGACTGAACGAGGAAAGAACTAAAAAACAATTAAATATAGTTTTATTTGATTCAATCAAAACTTTAGGTAGAGGTGTCGAATGCATACATGTCACGACTTCGTTGCATAAAGATATTTTAGTTTTGCTAAAGGAATACACAGAATTTGAAAGATTTTATGATAAAACCATGTGCAAAATTAATGTCGAATACGGATCTTGGTTACGATAGTCTAGTATCTAGATTAAAACAATGTAATAATCTAATTATATGTATTGTATATTATATGGTGCAATACAATCCACAAAAAAATGTTTTATCTTCGCATAAATGTATTTTTTCTCAAACACCAAACAAACAAAGATATTCCAACTTTACAATGGTTATTGTTATTTTAGTCACGACTGCACTTAAATTGTATTAAAAAACTAAATAAAGTGAATGATCACCAAATCTCAAGAAACAAACCAATGCACTACTATTTCTTACTGAGTCCCGCGGTTATTGTTGTACCTTTACAACTGCGGGTAGCACCGCGGGGCAAAGCTTGTCTAAAAAATAATAACCTAAGTTACTCCTTAATACATCAGCTATCTGCCAATGAAAGTCCCGTCAAAATCGATCCAGCTGTTCCAGAGATTAGCCGGAACAAACAGACAGGCAGACAAAAATTGTAAAAAATGATATGTTGGTATATGTACCGTTAATACATACATATGCATTTAGTAAAAAACGGTTATTTTGATATTTCTTTAATTTTATTTATTTGTATTTAGTATAGATTAGTCATACAATTGCAGAAGCTTTACTAAAGTTACGTGGTTACCTCTATTAAAACAACCCAAAGTAGGAGCTCTGCGAATTTAAGCTCCGGCATGTAACCGGCAGGCAACTTCTGTACAGAGTTTATTCATGTTAAGAAAAGTTTACCAAAAGTGACCCTGTATCAAAGCTACATTCTAAAAGCTCCATTCGAAATCATAAAATAACAGGACATTTCAATTAAATGTGGGATTAACTATGATTAGTTTGCGAGTCCTTTACTTTTATAGAATAACAAAATATACATTTTTTGATTGAAATTTGACAATAAAATGAGGCTTTAATATAATAGTGTTAAATATAATAATTATTTACTCTATTTTGCAGCACAGAGTGTTTTTTGACATGATATTTTACTACAGATAACTGATTAGGAATAAACCAAGCAAAGGAATTATTTAACATAGAGTTATTATAGAGTGGGGAAGACGGCTGACAGTAAGCGGAAACATCCAACGGTTAGAAAGAGAGATAAGATCGTCCCCCGTCTGTCTTTCTCTATTGACGCATGCGCAGTAAAGGACTCTAGTAATCCGATCACAACAATAAACCGTCGAATCATTCTGCTATGCGCATGCGCGAGTAGAGAGAGACAGATGGGTACCGCGATCGTCTCTCTCTCTTTCCAACCGAGGGACGGCTGGAGGCTTGCCTTACCTACTCTATCTATAATAACTCTATGCTAATTATTTTTTTTAACCTATATTATACTTGTAATGTCTTATGCGTTCAAACAACACACGGTGAGTTGATGAAATTTTCCTAAGCCGTTTTTGTAGTTTGAACTTCCAGGCGTGTCTATCTATGAACGATTTTACTTAGTGTCCTAAAGGAGAATAATATCATTAATATAAATTTTATTACGTATTTGTATATATTATTATAAGATATTATCCATTAGTAGGTTTAATATAAAAAAAAAACTAAAAAATAGCCACAAAATGAAAAACTCTAATATAAACCAAAGCAAAACCAGCTTACCGTTATTAAAACTCAGTTTTAATAATGCGTTCATAGTATTCACAAACATACAGTGTTAAATAAATTCACTTATAAATAGAAGTCGTAAATATGATCTATTCCTGAACAGGTCACTTAATATTTTACTAAACAATACTATTTTAAAGATATTAATTATAATTGACGATCTTCGGCATCATTTTGTTAGTCATAATAGATATTCCAAAAAGAGATATTCGATTCCAAACGATAATTTCAGAAATAAAATGACAACGACTATAGCCGGGCATGTTTTTATGACGTCACTTAATGCTGTGACAGTATCAATTAGCGAAAATGACTCTTAAATTGTTTTGTTACGAGTGAAAGAGGGAAATACAGCCAACAGGCACATTAAATAATGATTACTTTCAATGAACGTATTATACATGTAAAAAAATGTAACCGTGGTTGTTGTCCTATTTAGGTGCTCCAACTGTTCATAACCCACTGCAAGAAAAAGACGCTGTTTTTCATCGCTTAGTTTTTTTTTAATGTATGGCCCGCCAAAATGACTCTACTCTGCCTGATGGAAAGCATAAGCAAAATCCAAGAGTGGTGGTCACCATACTCATTTCGAATACAACAATGCAGTATGGCGACCCACACTATGGCGGCCTAGTGATGCTTCTGCATCTTTTAGTCTAGTCAACAAGTATGGAACTTGTTGACTAGACAATACTATTTTTTCACATAAAAGGACTAAGAGGTATTATTTATCTAAAGCAGTACTTTGTGTGTAAGTTACCATTTCAAAGGTACTGGTTCTAGAATAAACGACTATATTAATTATACTAAGTACAGTAAATACTTTAATGATATGAAAGTAAAGTGCGTGGTATACACACACGTCTTTAAATGATTATGATTCAAATACAGACCAGTTTCAAAGGAAAACAGGCACAGTTTTTAGCATTTTAAAGACAATTTATTCATTTTTCATGAACTTCAACATGAAAATAAATCGAAATAAAGAAAAACGTTTCGTTTCGTAAGTTTACATACAAATAATAAGATTTAAAAAAATATTACTCAAATTGTGTTTAAAAGAGAAGTACAACAAACAAGATTAATCGATTGAATGTCGAGATGACATTATAGCGGCTAGAGATTATCAAGCCACAGTTTGTTGTATGGAAATTTTGTACCATCATATTCCTAACCTTTATTATTCGCAAGATTATTTGGGATCGGCTACTAGTTCAACCGGTTTTACCTGAATATCAGTTTTTCCACAGAGCGACTGGCATCGGACCTCTGCAACCCTGAGGGCGAACTGAGTTCGATAGTTGAACTAATTATCAGAATATTTAAAGATACTTGACTTACCCAACATCGATTTATCATAGATATTTATAACAGCCGGTTTATTAATGTGCTCTCAGAAAAACTGGCGTGAAACACCGCCAAACTTCCACACTTCAGGCTGTTATTAAGGATTTCTTGCAAGAAAAAGCCAACAACACTTTTGGCCGGACCCAGGAATAGGACATGAGACTCCATAATAGCCAGGTACATACGCTAACCGCTAGACCAATGAGCAGTTTCGAAAGTATGTATGCATAGTAATTTGCATGATAAACTATTTAAAACACAGTTTCTATAGCCAGGCTAGGAAGAAATTTCTATTCATTGTGATTTACGTATGTATGATAAGTATTAATTGATACTTACTTTCAAAATTAAATACAATCAGAACAACATAATCCCTGGCATTTTCACTAAACACATAGTTTTGATAGTTTACAATAGTTTAGCATACCTTACAATTCATTTTCATTATTGTTTAGAATTTGTTTGTGTCGAGATTTTATAGATGCCTGGAGATTTGAATGTAATTTGAGTTTTCAATTGTGAGTTCTTAATAGTGAAAATAAAACAATTTCAAAACGTTTAGGATGGTTCTTAAAAACTTTGTATCATTGTTGTTTATTTTTTTTAGAAAGTATCAATGGACTTTGTTACCCAATTTGATAAGTAAAACGAAATAATATATATAAATAAATATTTAGAGTTGCTTAAATATTAGAAATGAAATGATGTCACCTTATTGCCCGCGGTTTTCCGAAGCGTTGACTTGTTATAAGTAATTTTAGTTCTCTTGAACACATAAAAGAAATCATTCGGCCTCCCTGTTTTTCTTCACAATTACTGTAACTTTGATGTGGTTGGTAAAGTTTATGATATGCTGGAGCAGATGGCAGACATTTATAGCACGCGTACGCGCGTCCATACACACATCTTAATATATATATTTCTTGTGTGCGTGTGTATGTGACTGAACTCCTCCTAAACGACTGGACCAATTTTGATGAAATTTTTTGTGTGTGTTCAAGAGGATCTGGGAATGGTTTAGATTCACAAAAAAGACTGGACCGATTTTGATGAAATTTTTTGTGTGTGTTCAAGGGGATCTGGGAATGGTTTAGATTCACAAAAACGTAAACGATGTTACGTGGGTCATAAATATGGCGGTACGAAGTTCGCCGGATCAGCTAGTTTACATATAAAAGTAGACTTGAACTTTTATGCTTTCTGCAATTAATATATTAAAGAATAAAGTAAATTAAAGAATTAATAAGATGGCAGAGTCAACTAACCAATAGTATACCTTTTTAAATAGTCTAGTGTATGTATGTATATGTTTACATGCAGTAATTCTTGGCTTATGTCAATTGTATATGGTTCTGGTCAACTATAACATTGATGCACCTACCTTAGTAGATCTCCAAACCCCCGAAGGTTGGCTGGTAGAGAATGCCTAAGGCATTAAGTCCGCCGATGTACTTAAGAAGTCTTGGAGGTCGGTTCATAAAAACTAAACTGTCGGCAAGGACTGGCGATATGTACACCAGCAGTGCAACACCCACCCATCTTTGAAAAAGTAAGCTTCTGGAGGAAAATTTCTGTACTGAAAAGCGAGAAAACCTGATAAAATCAATGAGGTTATTTATAGAGAGGAAACATAATAATTTATTGTTTCTTCATTTATAAATTGCGTAATACATATTATTTCTTTCAAATCTTTAGATATAAAATTCAATTTTCTTAAATCTTAAAAACAAAAATTGTCTATAGACTCAATTGGTTTATTTTGATCTTGATTTGTTTCATTCAGTATCATATTTTGAAACCATCAAAGACGTCATTAACTTTAGTATTACGTAATATGTACGATGTTATACTACATGAGAGCAGAAGCCACATAAGGACTAAGCTTTATTAGGGAGCTAGCCCATTTAAAAGTTAAATTAATATGGTCCTAAGATAATATTGTACGAACATTTCGCATCTTAATTGAGTGGTATCTTATCTGAATGCGAAAGACGAATATATAATATAAATATCTATATTTTATACAAATATTGGTATGTGACTGCGTGTAATTTTTTTTTTTTTCATTTTAGATAAAGCTATAACCGTTTTCACATAAATTTTATAATTTAAATTTAACAATAAAAAATAAAGCAAATATTATAGTTCTTAATGAGTTTCCTAAAAAGATTTCCTAGAAAATCTACAGCAGTATAAAATTGAAAGAGCAAATTTTTTTTTTTTTCTTTTTTTTTTTTGAAAGACAACTCCCGCGCTAGGAATAAATCCTATATCGCGGGGGACTTTACAAACATACATAAAACGGCCACAAAGAACACCCAGACTCAGAACAACAATTTGTGGATCACACAAAGTGTTGTCCTACGTGGGATTTGAACCCACGACACTTGGCGAAGTAGGAAACTGCGTGGTGCCCGTTAAACCACTAGGCCAAACGTGCAGTCATTATGTTGGTAGTTAGAAAAAAAGAAATAAGCTTCACTTTTGTAACAAAACCAAATAAAATTACATGAGGCAATGACAAAATGACGGATATAGAATTTAAAAAAATCGCGTTAATCTATACTTATAATAAAAATGTAACAGGTCCAATTCTGTACATTAAAGATATTTTGAAAAATTTTTTGGAGGGCTCTCTATAACCGATACTGAACCCAAAACTGTAATTTTTTTCATTTTTGTCTGTCTGTCTGTCCGTCTGTCTGTCTGTCTGTATCTATCTTGGCCGCGCATCACGTCGAAACTACTGAACGGATTGAAATGAAACTTGGCATGATTTGAGTTCATACTACGAGGTAGGACATAGGATACTTTTTATCCCGAAATTCATCACGGTATCCTGGAGAGGGGGGATGAAAGTCAAAATATGTACTTGGTTGTAATTCAATAACACATAGTCCGATTTCATTCATTCTTTTTTTGCTAGAAAGAAAACAAATTGATAATAAAAAAGGAAGAGTGAGGGTATTCTATAAGTAATTTATCTATAAGTAATTATTGTAAAATATGTAATTTATACTCTTGATTGTCGGCACTTAATGGAACTTGTTGTAATACATTCTAGAATTAAAATCACTTGTACTCATACCACTGTTTTATTTTTGTTTACACCTATACAAATAATATAATAAGTACAAATGATTTTAATTCTAGAATTATTGTATAATTTTTAATCGAATTTGCAATCAGATGTGACTACGAGTTCGTGAAGTAATGATTACAAAAGATAGAATATATAATGTACTAGTTGTTGCCCGCGGCTCCGCCCGCGTGTATGTCGGTTATCGCGGCAAATAGTAGCCTATGTGTTATTCTGATGTATAAGCTATATTACTATAAAGTTTCGTCCAAATCCGTTCGGTAGTTTTTGCGTGAAGAAGTAACAAACATACACACAAACTTTCGCCTTTATATATTAGTGTGATTCTAAATAAATTGACTACAAATCGCTATGACACTATGTCGATGGCACTAAAAGATGGTTTTGTGACGTAACGTGCAAGGGTAACAAATATATTTATGTATATCTACCTTCTTCTAATTAATAGGTAGGTTGTCGAAAAAAAGAGAGCTTCTTGGAAAAACAATACACTTAAGTGAGTCACGACTCCTGAAGATGGAAAATAAGAGTTAAGGAGTCACCATATTAAACAGCTTTTTACGTAGTCTATATGAAAAGAAAATAATATCCCATATGACACCATTACAGGAGACAGTCCTCGGTAATGGAAATTTGCATACGCACCTTAAAATTTTATTCATAAGGAGAAAATTGTTTCACATATTCGGCGGGTTGGGGCGCTCGACTAAAGGCGACATTTCTACTGAGATGGGACAAGCGCTGCCACCGAAGGCACTCTAGCAAAAATATCGAATTATTATCGAGCATTAGGAATTTGGGCCGCATTACCTGTAGGCAACGAGCGACAATGATTATCACGAAATCCACGCACCGACAGATACATCTGTGAACGTGATCTGTACGCCCACCAACCGAGAGATTCAATTTACTTTTCAAATTTAAATTCAAAGTCTAAAATAATGGTCGTACCTTCGTTAACTACACACTTGTTTGATATAACTACATACTTATATATTATACAGAAAAGCACTGAACCCATTTAATTATTAATCTATTGAGAGGCCTAATGCCATTAACATGTCGCTATAATTACAAAGTAACAACATGAAGCGTAAGTACTTTTGTCATTTCAAAGGTGAATAACCCATACATACTGTAAAATAATGTCTAGTTATCAGGATGTATTTTGTTTTACTATTGTTTTTTTTTCATATCAGTCACGGGAACGGTGGTAAGTTTTCCACAGTTTATGAACACCGACAACTCAAAATATACAAATGCATGACCGCGCAATGAGTACCTCCGATCAGAGTTAAGGGAGGGCGATGAGGATATTGAGGATGACTTACCTCACTTACTCTTTGAGAAAACCATGAAAGAATTACTTGGGTAATTTTACTTCTGTAAGTAAATTTAGAATCATATTTGAAAGAATTTTGAAGAAGTACATTTTTCTTTAATTTGTAACTATTTTCTTTTACGTGTACTACTGACAATTAAGTTTAGCCATTCATTTTTAGCAGATTTTAAAAGATATTTTTATTTTGCTTTAGGAATATACTTCTTTAGAGGTTAGCAGCAGTGAGGCATGAAAAATTTCGGCAAAATACGTGAAAAATAAGACCCTAATAGGGAGATGTTGCTGAAGATAATAATGCAGAAGATGAATGAAAATGAAAAGTTGTTTTTATTTTCCCGCTAAATATTGGTTCGATCAGAGTAAGTGTGAGTGATTTTAACTCTAATTTTGGTTGTGGATGCTCGTTAGAAGGGAATGATCAGTCCAATGTGATGCACATGTGTATGGAGTAAATATTTTTCAGTATTTTTTTTCCATGTCAACTTGCGCTTTCATCCTCATTTCTTTTTAATAAATAGATTGGCTTAGCAATCGAACTTCTTTACTGTTATGTGACCATTTTATTGTAACGTTGCACATTATATTGAATATTTATATTCCTTGTCGTTACTGACTGAAATATATAGAAATTGTTCAATTACAGTAAACTCTTTGCGCTGCAGCATGGTGCGTGGCATGGTTCAGTAACATTTCGTTTAACTCTTGAAAGTTGCAGTGATTTACAAATTATGACTTAGTATTTCAGCTGTACCACATTCGCAATATATTAAATCATTAATTACTGTAGTAAATTAAAGTAAATTAAATTAAACCACCACGCACCATGCTACAGCGCAAAGAGTATCATCATCATCATCAGCCTATCGCAGTCCACTGCTGGACATAGGCCTCTCCAATAGTCGATCTCTCGATCCTCGGCTAATAATAAAAGAGTATAATTTGTTTTAATTTGGAATATGCTTTTAAGCACTGAATATCCACAAATAATTTTATAACCTAAATACAGCCGTGATTTTCATTATATTTAGGATTTTCATTGATATCAATATAAACGTCAAGTGTTTTATCCGTATCCGTAGTGCTACTCTAGCCTTTATTACAAAGGTTATTATGTCATATTTCATAAATTATTTGAAGCAGCGATTACCCCGGCAACAAGGGTGAGATAACAAGGGGCTCTCAGTTGCCACTGTGAGGGCACCGTTTATACCCTTCTGTCTATTTATAGCTTTGTTATTAGTTCCAATATTTAATGTGTTATCATTTCATTTTCAACTTATAATCGGATTTAAATCAGAATTTGAAAATTTCCGTTTTTTCTTTAATTTAGATTTTCATTTTAACATTAGAAATTCAGAGATATATCTATTACTTATTTTTTTTAAATAACCAGTTCTTTGTTTTATATTTTTTAAAGCAATTTAGATTAGGCCTTCTGTAACTTGTTTTTGACGGCCACCTTCATCACGTCAATGTTGTATTTTTTTGGAAGTGAATTTGTATTTTTTTGGAGTGAAAACTTCTTTAGCCGTGTTGAGCACTTTTTGGTAGGAGAAAATCTTATGAATTCGCGTCACCGATATGCTGACATGACATTTTAGTTACATTAAGTGTAAACTTCTTTGGCTGCGTTGAGCACATTTTGGTAGGGGAGAACCTTTTGGGTTCGCGTCACTGACATGCTATTGTTTGATGTTAATCATTTTAATTTTACACATTAATTATACAAATAACATTCTAAGTTATAAGTTTTCACTTCTATCGGCAGTCCGTATGACTGCCAATTTTTTTTATTTTATTTAAAAGCCTGCCAAAGAACGTCTCCCTTAAGAACACTTTCTTCTCTAAGGCTTAAACACAAGGGACACTCGGTCTCGGTTGCAAAATTGTACAAACTTCCTTAGTGACTGGCCAATGAGGTCGAGAGAAATTCAACAGCGGAATCGAGCAAACCCCTCCTGGGTCTTCGTTCACTAACAGCAGTTTTATAACACACTAGTTGTTGCCCGCGGCTCCACCCGCGTGTATGTCGATTATCGCAGCAATTAGTAGCCTATGTGTTATTCTGGTGTATAAGCTATATTACTGTAAAGTTTCATCCAAAACCGTTCAGTAGTTTTTGCGTGAACGAGTAACAAACATCCATCCATCCATACTCACAAACTTTCGCGTTTATAATATGAGTAGGATTTTTCTGTATGTTGTCGCATCTTTTTAACTTTTTTACAGTATTAGACATATGGACAACTGGCTTAGGGTAGCCTTTTCAGTGCCAAAAAACGCGAAAGCATTTCTAGATATTAAAGCTAAATATTGCGATACGGACGATCAGATAGCGTAGTGGAGGGGTTGTTTTTTCGAAAGACGGTCCCCATTTCATTTCATCCACATTTTTATATTTTTTATCATTAATTTCATCACGACGCTGAAGAATAATTTAAATACTTGACATTGGCAAAAATAACTTATTAAAATAGCTGATTAGCTGGTTGCCATCTCATCAAACGAAGAAAATAGCGTAGTGGTTTGTGCATGAACAATTAATGTTTAACTTGGTGTGAGGGTTACTATCCTACTTCTTATTCTTACATTCACCTTCTTATAACTTCGATTCTCTTCTGTAGTAATATTTGAACAAGTTAGTTGCCACTTGCGAAATATTCGTATGTCTAATCATAAATTTAACAGATTTTAACAAAATAATTAATATATCCGTTTTTCAAGTAACTCATCAAGATAAATATTTGTGCTAGCTTCCATTATTTGAGAAAGTTTTGAACGCTCATATGATATGCATCTAGATGAAAAATACAACCTTTCTCTTCGTTTTCCGATCCTAGCGATGATTGGTCACGTCCGAGGCGAGCTTTTACAGAAAACACGGATTTTGTCCTTTTATAATATAAACAAATTTTGTGGATATTCCATTTAGTTAGCTTCACTGGTTTTGCGTTAGAACAGTAATATAGCATACCACATTAGTAACATTACATTACAACAAAGCGAAGCTTCAGATCCCAATTCTCATTTCAGATTATTGACAGAACAATGCTCTCTTATGAGGGCAGGATTCGCGCATCGCTTCTAAGAATATCGGGATTATTTTGGTTAGAACATTATAATGAGGATCCTCCGACCAGATGAGGTGATCACGCCTGGCAGGCCGCGACCCAACGGCGCGAGAATTTCAATATCGCGATGCAGGATTAGTTACTTCGTAGTTTTGCGTGTCTTCGGTAGTTCAGTCGTTCAGTATGTGGAAATCGCCACAACTGGAACTCGAATGTCTTATCAGATCAAATATCATAAATATTTATTATAAAAAAAAAATAGTATTCTAGTAGTAGGTTTCCTTATATTTTTTTTTACAATTGTGCAACTTGCTTAAGTATTAACCAATTCGCTAACCCCCGTAGTAAGCTATATAAAACTAATTAGAACAATGTTGTAAGACAAAAGAAACAGCTTTCCCTCCTTAATAAAACGCTGAAAGGAGAAATTCACGAAAATATTTCTTAACTAAACAGATTAATAACGAAATCCACGACGTTGAGTTATTCAAACCTAAAATATGCAATGAATTCCATTCACTGGTAGCAATGAATTTGACTCAAAATATAATGTAGATAATCTAACAGCCATTTGCTGAGGGGATCATATAATAATAAATCGTTTTTCTCAGTGGGATCTGGAAAACAGGATTCTTGTCGACTCCCACGTCCCGTGAACGAAGCGTCACAGATAAGACCTTTATCGGATACGGAAAATACAGCGAATAAAATGTCAAGACTATAAATATGCTTAGCAGTTGATGTTACTCTAATTTCTAATATCTTTCAATATAATTTAGCTTAACATAGTACAGTACAATGGGCCGGCTCGACCGGAGTGGTACCACGGCCTCTCAGAAAACCGGTTTGAAATAGTGCTCCGAGTGAGTGAGTATACCGTATGCCCATACCCCAACCCCTCCCCCCGTCCCCTTCCCCATCCCCCAAAGGCCGGCAACGCACTTGTGACGCCTCTGTTGTTGCGGGTGTCCATGGGCGGCGCTAGTCGCTTACCATCAGGCGATACGTCTGCTCGTTTGCCCGCATATTACATTAAAAAAAAACTTTTTATTGTCAAGGCACCAATGTAAAATACCTCAAAGTACACAGTAGCACGAAGTGTTTTTCTGAATTTTCTGACTAAGGCAGAGCATAATATATGTCTGCTTAAATTAGAACATTTCAACGGAGCATTTAAGTTCACTCCACTTAGCCGTAGTTAACTAGCAGATTTGTTATTGTTTTTTTTAATGAATGAGCCTGCCGAAGTGACTGCTCTGCCTGATGGAAAGCATGAGCAGAATCCAAGAGTGACCATACTCATTGCGAATGCAGACACTGCAACAATGCCGCATGGTGACCCACACCATGGACGCCTATTAAAATACTTCTGCATCATTGGCCTTTGGTCTCGCACTCACCAAAGAAACACGACAGCACGAAAGCTGTAATTATAGGTTGGTCTGTCATGAGAGGGTAGTACCGCCCCGGTCAAGCCGGGCCGTTCGTGATGAAATCAGCGTGGCTCTTATACTACCTTGAAAATTACGAATTACCACATGGCGATGGTCAGACGCTAAACAATTTTCTCGGTCTCTTTAAAAATGTAAAGTTCGTTATATTTAATGAGCTGCTCTAAATATCGATGGAGCTCAGTTCTGCTTCATATGCTTCAAATTATATCTTAAATAATATACAAATTGAAATCGTAAACAAGTTGCTGTTAAGTACACAATAAGCCGACAATTACGCCTGGAGCGATATTGCTCAATACTGGATTATATTTAGGACTAACTAATGCCAGTGAGTTCATTTACGTAGAATAAGTCTAAATATTTTACTGCAAACGGCTCAAATATTTATCAGTTAACGTACCTCTCCATTTAGTCTCTTTTTCTTGGTCTCATATACGTTGGTCCAGCGTGGTATAGTAGATCTAATCCTCCTTTCGGAAGAGAGGCCTATCTCCAATAGTAGACTATTAAAGGCTGTTGATTTGATGTCAAAAAAATATTTACTAATCTATGCAATAATACAGAAGCATATTTCATAGGCCGCCATAGTGTGGGTCACCATGCTGCATTGTTGCATAGTCTGCATTCGCAGTATTATGACCACTAATTTATGGTTCTTGCTTTCCATCAAGGAGAGTAGTCACTTTGGCAGGCTAACAAATATAAAAAGATATTATAAAAATTGAAGTTTCTGTTTGTAATGCCAAAATAATAGCTTTTTACTAAGTGCCTACAAATACGTATAACAAAAAACTATTCCCATTTCTTGGTCTGGCTGACGTATGTTTGTTCTGGCTAATCTCTAGAACGGCTGGACCGATTTTGACGGGAATTTCAATTACATATGCTTTCTATACCTTCTTGTATGTATTTACTAACAAAATATAAAACTATTCTATCAGTTAATCAAGCTTTTATAGTTCAATTTTTTGCTTAGTTTGAGGCTAGATGGCGTTGCGTGTCAGATGTCTAAATATTTACATATCATTGTTTATTTTAATTTAGTCATATACTGTGTTTTTCTGTATTTTTTTAAATGTCTATCTAAAACATTCAAAAAAATAATAACAATAAAAAATCTCTTGTTTTTAGATAACAACAGCTGCAATTACCGAAGATTACAATTTATTACTATCTAGTAACGGCACAGAACTAGGAGGTCCTAAGAAATTGTAAAGATGTAAGTGCTCCACCTAAATCTAATGTTAGTTTATCCATTGTTAACGCCTGACAGTCATCATAACCCTTTATTATGTTAAGTTAAGTAGGCGCTTCAAGGTAGACGGTACTTAGAAATAAATTATTATTTATCTAAAGTAAAAATTACTACCTTCTATTTTATACTTGTACTTGTCATTCTAAGATTTTGATACGAACATACACGAATTTTGAACATCATTGTAATAAGACGAATTTCAACATTAAATTCAATTATTTGGATATTAATAATCGTTTTATTGAGCGTCAAAGCTCCAGTGTCTTGAGAATAGACATCCATTATAGTTCTGTCTGCAAACGTTGGTCCCTTTCCTGGCATTATTTTGTTATTTACATTTATATTTTGTAAAATCTAATAGCGTTGCTCGTAAAAGGCGACATTTGAGCCAAGAGCAGCAGATGGTGTCAAGGTCTAATATTTCACGGTGGATACCGCGTTATGTTAAGTCTGCCGGCTGCCATTGGTGTCGATTCAGCGAAAGCGTAAATAAAACGATGAAAATAAAAGTAAGAAATAGCATTCTGTGTGTACAAGTCTTAATAGCTCCTTGGGTAAGACTAATTAGAGTTAAAGCACTTCGTGCAGGCGAGTAGTATGATTACGTCCGCATTGCAGTTTTGACAACTTTGAACTTAGATTAAAGAGTGCCGAAACTGCGGCAACTAAGCGCTCTATAAATCTATACGAGTATTTAATATTATAAAGCTGAAGAGTTTGTTTGTTTGTTTCAAACGCGCTAATCTCAGGAACCGCTGGTCCGATTTGAAAAATTCTTTCACTGTTGGATAGTACAATTATCGAGGAAGGCTATAGTCTATATATTATCACGCTAAGATCAATGGGAGCGGAGCACCAACGAACAATGTTTCAAAAACGGGGTAAAATTAACACGCTACGGGCAATAGGAGACGCTAACGAGGTTGCGTGGGTCAGCTAGTTGAAAATATACTACAGAATAAACTATTATATACACATTTATGAAAGAAAAGAAACTAATAAAAAAGTAATCTATACTAATATTATAAAAAGGTTAAGTTGATAAGGTTATAGGGCATGTTGTATAGCAATCGCCGGATTTACTAAAACAATTTTGAAAATTCTTTTACGAATAACGTAACGTTATTCGTGGCTGTCATCCTAATATCTTATCTTATCACATCACACTAATATATAAAGGCGAAAGTTTGTGTGTATGTTTGTTACTTCTTCACTTTTGTTTTTTCGGAGTTTGGGTGTTTTCTATGTATAGTATGAATATGTATGTATTTACAAAAAAAAAGTATATATGTATTTATATCAGTTGTCTAGTACCCATAACACAAGCTCTGCTTGGCTTGGGACTACGAGTAGATGGCGTTGTGTGTTAAAATGTACGAAATATTTATTTATATTTAAAGTTGGAAATATGAAGAAATAATCACACGACCGAAGAATAAGATTAAAATTAGATTTTCTTAGCAATACATTTATTGTTTTAATCTAGACTGAATAATATAATTTCTACGTCAAAAGATATTTCCACATAATAATATAATCAAATATCCATGAAATATAAATTTAAAAATTGTGCCAACGGAACCTTATTATTTCTATACCCCGCTGTCCATCTGTCTCTCAGCGTGATATACATATATGTGATGTACAGTAACAGAAAGACAAAGGATTTTTTTACAGATTGTATCCTATTGACCCTGCGAATTCCATGAAAGAAATATATCATTTCAGCGTTAATGTTAATTATTGGATATTGGATTTTGCTTGATCTTACCATCAGGCTGAGCAGGTTACCTTTGGCAGGTTATTTATAAAAAATGTTACCCATAAGCGTTAAATTTATTTTTTCTAAATAAATATGCCAGCAGCTAATGAAAGTCATCCCGGTTTATTATAGTTCTTCTGGCAATTTAAGCGATCCAATACTTATCCTTTTATTTTAAAGTTCTGTAATTATCTTAGCAAAGAACATTTAATTAAAAAGACTAAATAATAAAATCCTTTAAAGATTTACGAAAGTAAAAAAAAAAATATTAAAGAGGCGCACATACTTCTTTATTATAAGAGCCTAATAAGAAGCCTTGTTATGCTCTCAAAAGGAACCGAAGAGTTGTTTTTTAATGAAAAATCGATATACTTTGCTAGTACTACTACTCGTAATATAAGACACAAAACGCAAATTTTAATCTAGGAGCACAATGTGAAACTAGGCTTAAGCCAATTAAGTATAATGTGGAACCAAAACAGTATATCTCAGATTATCCCCTTTATCCGATCTTACCACATACCCATACGTATCCTTGACGATTTCTTATACAAAATAACAATATTGAATTTCCTCACATATACCTTATTCTTGTTTGTAACTGTTCCACGCGCCTGACACGTGTCAACATTTATCTTCAATACATTTATGAGTTAATTTTGTGATTCACTAAACCATCTAATTCGGAATTGCTATAGATTAAATCTAATGAATAGCAGTAGCAAAATAATAAAATATAAAATTAATGGTTCAAGTCAAATGATAGAGAGTCGTGGTATTCCGACAGCTGTGGCCATCCTATGACTAATATTAGTATGAATACTCCTTCTGTCTGACTGCCTACGGGAAATAATAATTTTCAGTTTCGCCCAGAAACTGTAATATACTAGTAAGCAGTGAAGTTTATGGGTTGATACATATAGTATAGTTTTTTCTGGATAGTAGATGCAGATACAACTGTAGATACCTAACGATAGTACATTTCGATTTCAATACATATTATTATTTGAACATCGTGTATTCATTTCTGTTGTTAGGAAATTTCATTTCGATTCTAGACTAGATATTAACAACTGCTGAGAAAATAAATGAATATTAATACATAGAACGCTGTATTCGCAAAATCTATTTATTTTATTTACCCGTTTTGTAATTACCGTCTTATTTCCTAGAAATGACATTTTTTAAATATTTCTACGTGATTTTGTAATTGACTTGTTAAAGATATTATGAATATTAATATCGAGAATAGATTTTCTCTTCTTTTTTCTGTATGACATTTGTTTTATCGAATAGTTCAAGACACTATCCTATTCTTTGGTTAGGCAAATGACCTACAAGAAAAGTGAGCTATGTGGCTACATCCAGAGCTAACGGCTTCGTATTAAAAATGGCTTCACCAGAAACAATAATAGTTTAATAATAAGTAGTTAAGTTTTCGGATAGATGCAAACTGTCCAAGACGCAGCTAGTGGGTTCTCCTTTAAAAAGCATTTGTTCGGCAATAGACGACGGTTGCAAAACAGTAATTTTCTCAAATCATTTTTAAATGTTCGTAAAGTCTACCTGACCTGCACTGAGCTATCTCGATGGTGGCCTTATTTTGTTCATCTCAGTTAAAGCTCATAAACCATTAAGCTTACGAGAGACTTATAGAAGAACTATGAGACTATTCGATTGTACTTTTCACAAAATGTGTTTGACTTCAAACACATTAGGATAATGAACAAACGTAGGATAGGACGCCTGTGGCATGATGTACCGATGACAAACAAAGTGGCTGGCAACCAATGGATGCAGACGCCGAAGACCGGTATAGTTAGAGCTTCTGTAATCATGCTGATGATGATGTATTTACAGTTCAAAACAATTAAATAATCATTATACTCTTAACTTCTATAGTATTTTTCGAACAGCAAAACGTTTGTCTCACATTTACAGGTATGCAAAATTTACTCACTAGTTTGTAGTTAACTCTATGAACTAACCAAATTTGATGTTACAAATACCCAAAACTCGTCTAACCAAACTATACGGTAATTGTTTCGCTCAAACAAACTTTAGTAGGAGTTAAGCAACGATAGGTTTCTGCTCTATTCAAAGCTAGACTGACAAAACACCGTTGTATTACTATGACTAATATAGTAGCCTGTACATGAATACCTTAGTAGTAGACTTTGACATAAGATATGATGTTGTCTGTGACATGTACAATATAGTTGAAATACACACATCAAAAGTGTCTAGGGATCAACATATATTTTTGCAATAACTTTTCTCCTGATTGATATTAATTAAAATTTTCTTTAAAGATTCATCAAATAAAGTGTTTTCGTTTGTCACAGTAACGATAAACCAAGTCACCATTGCATTAATAAAGAAATTTGCCATTTTCCTAATAAAGGGATTTTTGACATTTGAACCACTAACATTAAAGTTCGAAAAAAAGACTGAAATAACAGTTTTCTTTAAAATTTTATTAGGTAACTTAAACAATTAATAATCCGTGTTTCTACCGCGAACACTAACAACACAAGAACATCGGTTTGGCATATTCAAAATGAGTTCATCCAAATCACGCTGTGGAATGGCCGCCCATGTTCGTTGCAACAACAAAAAAAGGTCTTCTTGCGACTGGATACCCTCCATATTCGGCAGAGCTCTTCTCTGTAGCATATCCCATGCATGCTCAATCGGGTTCAAGTCTGGCGACTGAGCAGGCCAGGGCCAAAGCCACATCTCAATCTCAAGAAATCCGCATAAAAATGCTTGATCCCTAGACACTTTTGATGTGTGTATTACTTAAATCAAAGATGTGCAATGCTAATTCCCAAATACATAATTAATTGTGTAGGGGAGAGGACGGTTGATGTTTCGGAGATCACCTGTGTCTAATCCGCAAGGAGCCAACGCCTGAGTGCCACCACTGCGATGGCCAGACCGTGGACACGGCGCTCCACACGCTGGCAGAATGCCCGGCGTGGAGGAAGCCGAGGCGTGATCTCGTGGCGGCCATCGTGGTGGTGGTTCTCTCGCTCGGTAACATGATTGCGGCCATGTTGCGGAGCGTGAGCGCGTGGAACTCCGCCGTCTCTTTCTGCGAGCAAGTTGTGCCCTGGGGGACAGTAACGGGAACATTGGGGTTCCCACACAGGAGGGGCCATCGATAAACCGTAGGTGGCCCGAGGTACATCGGGGTTCCAGGGTTTTCCTTTCTAGAGTGCACCTGGTTCCCCGGCATCTAGTACCCGAGACGGCTTGCAGTTTTAGTCGGTTCGAGTCCGACATACCACCAGGAGGTGGTTTCCGAGGGGATTTCCGCACGCAGGAAAAAAAAAGGGGAGAGGACGGTTATACTGCTTCGAGTGAAATTACATTCTGCATCATTTTATCTATGGATTTTATTGAATTATTTAGACAAAGAAACCTAAGGCTTATACGGGAATCTAGATTCTCTAGAACACTCATCATCACAGATACAAAAGTAAACAAGCCTACGATAATGATCAGACACCATCATTTATATTTCACATTTTATTTCTTCTTCATTAAGTATAGAATGACTATCTATGGGTATAAAAGATGATAATTTATCGAACTCATTGTTTAACGGAGTGGAGTGTATCGGAAATAGGTACTCGCTCGTATCTTAGCGACGACGATACAATTGTTCCCTTTAATTTGTACACCTCTTTGACTTGATTACGGTATTTAGAATGAACAGTTGTTTAGCTGGTCATTAACTTTGTTTTATGTTAGGTATTGTTTATTTATTTATAATGAGTATCGTTTCGCCCTTTTTGTTTGTGATATAAACATGTTACCAAATGATTAATGATAATAGAAATCGTTTGACGTTAATCTATACCTACTAATATTATAAACGCGAAAGTTTGTAAGGATGGATGTTTGTTACTCTTTCACGCAAAAACTACTGAACGGATTTGGATGAAACTTTACAGCAATATAGCTTATACATCAGAAAAATACATAGGCTACTATTTGCCACGATAAACGACATATACGCTGGCGGAGCAGCGGGCAACCACTAGTAATGTAATACTAATAAACACAGTACCTTGATAGCACAGTAATTTGTTTTTTGACAAGTATCTTCTCCACGAAGTAATAGCATCTTTTGCTTATTGACAGAAAAAACCTTTTTATATTTATATACTCTATATCTTCTTCATATAAAAATCAATTGCTGTACGTTTGTCTCGCTAAAACTCAGGAACGGCTGGGCCGATTTAGCTGATTTTGGTTTTGAAATGTTTGTCGTAGTTCAAGGAAGAGTTAAATGCTGAAAAATTAAAAATACCTTGAAAATACAAATGTCACGTGTACGAAGTAGCAGGCACAGCTAGTACCAGATAAATATCGTAGGTGGTAAAATCGTAGACGGGTCACATCTGTAACTACAACTGCAACAAAGAAACAAGAACTTTGCCACCCTTAGAGCGTAAGAGAGTATAGGAAGTATTGGAGGGTTGGTTGAAACTCCAATAAGGTCTGGCAACTAGAGAGTTATGATTGCGTTGCTGGCCTTTTGAAGAGGGAATACTTGCGTTCTTTTCTTGGAAGCTTCCTGAACTACATTTATTTATAAACCTTAAGGGCCAGTTTCAGCAGTTCCTAATAACATTTCAGATAGTTAACTGCCATATAGCACTATTTAAGAGATGATTTTCAAGTTTTTTTTAATGTATGTTTTACTGGAATGTCTAAGATAGGATAGTTAATATTGAGCTTAGAGGAATAGGAGCCGAGTATGATTGTAAAGAGACACAGCCGAAGTTGCGTGGGTCAGTGAGTAATCTTTACTAATATATAAAGCTGAAGTGTTTGTTTGCTTGTTTGAACACGCTAATCTCAGGAACTACTGGTCCGATTTGAAAAAATATTTCAGTGTTAGATAGCCCATTAATCGAGGAAGGTTAAAGGCTATATATCATCACGCTGAGACCAATCGGAGCGGAGCACCAAAAAAAAATGTTTCAGAAACGGGGAAAAATTATCACGCTACGGGCAATAGGAGACGCAATCGAAGTTGCGTGGGGCAGCTAGTAATACATAACAATGGAATACTGGACTGAATATGTGTAATTAAAAACAAAGTGAATATTATAACAGAATTAGTAATGCAATTGCTGATTCATTGAGATGCTCGTGTAGTCATTCTCAGATTTTTTGATTAAGGTACCGTATATACTTTCACTAGCTGTGCCCGCGACTTCGTCCGCGTGTAATAGTGACTTTGGGTAGCAGTTTTAATTATTGAGGATAATATTATTTAAAAAATAAGACACACACGTTTCACTGTTAAAAACACATTTAAGTATTTCTATAAGTACATAAAATAAAAAGTATTTTACATGAGCTTATTTCGACATTTGACATGGCCAAGGCTTTCAACCGGGTCTGGCACCGTTCGCTTCTCTCTAAGCTCTAAGCATTCGGTCTGCCTCCTAGAGTCTGTCACTGGATTGACGCTTTTCTTCATCAGCGCCTTCGCATTAGGATTCTTTGCGACGGCGCGGCCTCTGTTTTTCTGGAGGTAAACGCTAGCGTACCTCAGGGTTCAGTCCTGTCGCCCAAGATGTTTCTTCTGCATGTCAATGACATATTAGCCCTCGGCAATATACATTGCTATGCAGACGATAGCACAGTGCTTGGGCGATATTATGGATACCCTGCAGCCAGCTGATAGACATTGAGGAAAATCGACAGGAGCTCGTCGCTGAGCTCGACCGGGTTTTGAACCGCATTTCACAATATGATGAGATTTTGGTCGAGTTCAACGTTAAGAAAACATAGGTGTGCCCTTTCTCTACCAAAAAGTGTCCGTTTTTTACCCTCCGCACTTTTCAGAGCATTCAACTGCCACTACGGGATAAGCTGGTGTCCTGGGCATGGATATTTGCCGAGACCTCAACCCACGGAAGTACATCGAGGGCACCACTAAGGCGGCCTGAACAGGGTGAGACGGTTCTTCGCGCCCGAGTATTTGTGTCGCCTTTATAAGACCCAGGTTCGCTCTTGCGTACTGTTCTCATCTTTGTGATGGATCCACGCAGTATTTGCTTGATGTTCTTGATCGGTTGCAGCGGCGAGCAGTCCGCATGATCCGCGACAGTCCTGATACCACCGAGTCCCTTGGGCCTCTGCAGTTGCGGAGTGACATCGCCTCTATGGCAGCCTGTCTACATGGTAAAGCGGTAGAGCCGCTTTACCATGGAGAGTGTTCTGAAGAGTTCTTCCAACTGATCCCACCTTCTCCCTTTCTCTACAGAACAACACGTGCTGGCCTTGGAAGTCACCGCCTCAGTCTTAGAAATACGCTCTCGAACCTAACGGTTTGGTTCTGCATTGTCTGGGTTCGCAGCGAGTACGGTTGCCTCCACTTGGATTGGAGTTGACACTCCGGTTGGATTCTACTTGAGTTTTCCCTCAGGCTAAGCAGATTCTCATTTTTTTCAATTTTATTAACGTTTTTTGATTTGCCATCTTTTGCCAAAATATAGAGATTTAGCGGATTTGATACACGTGATTATGCTGCCCATGGGAAAAACATGTTTTTTTCTAAATGAACTGCAACTTTACGCGTCTGTCTTTGGCTTTGATAATTGATAATGCAAATTTTGTTGACACTGAACCAGTCATATCATATGACTGGTTCAGTGTCCCTTGTATTTCCTGAGAGGTATTTGATAACATCTTCCTACACGTCTGATATGATCCGTTCGTTTATTTGTTATCTGTCTCATTAGTCGGCGGATCAGAATAGATATTATTTTTAGATCATCTGTGCCATCATATACCAGAACTCACGTCTCAGTGTAATCATGTCGTTACTGTCAGTTGGCATACAATCTTCACCGATGTTTAGAAGAGCATTTGCATATTGACACTGCTCATAAATAATTGTGAAGTTGTACTCGCATAATTGTAATAAGACAAAACTTTTTAAGATGTACCCATAGTACATATGTTTCATACAGGCATTTATTTCATCTTGCGGCGTACCCCTTTCCCTTTTTTTTTGTGCATAAATCCCCCCGGATCCATTTCTGTCGGATTTTTTCACGAAGAACATTAACTGAATAAACAAAAAATCATGTAAACAAATCTAATCGCAGTGAATAATAACGAATTTGTAGTGGCAAAATTCAACATCCGCATGCGGCACAGTCGTCTGCGCTCACGTGTCTGCCCGTTCGGGCAAGCACACTTAGGCATATTGTGATAACTCAGTAAATGTTACATCAGAATAGCTCTAATATTTTGTCTCCTGTCGCAAACTTATGAAGCATGTATAGATTTTCACAAACTTTGCATATTGCCATACAAACTTTCATCCCCTATTGCTATTTAACCCCCTTGATGGTAATTTTTTTACAAAATTTAAATCACATTTTTATTTATATCTAATCAACAGCCTAAAAAAGAAATTTTAATATTTTCGCTTAAAATGACGATACTTCTGTAGAGAGTTTTTGAATTTTATAAATACTGTTTAGTAATATGGCTTATTTATTTTTACTAATATCATGAACATACATACAAATAGGATTCATGAATGTTATTAATTTAAGTCTTCGTTGAAAAAGTGAAATATTTTTAATGAATGTGACAGCCGTGTTTGGTCGTTGCCAAGACGCCCGGCGTAGGTAATGCGCAGGCGTGTGGCGAGTGAACCACCACTCTTCTATACAATCTTTCATCCCCCCTTTCAACCCCTTATTGCCCTTTTTACGTATTAAATAGTAGCCTATGTCCGTTCACAGGCTCTAGACTATCTGTATACCAAATTTCATTGTAATCGTTGCAGCGGTTTAGAAGTGAAAGCAAGACAGACAGACAGAGTTACTTTCGCATTTATAATATAAGTATGGATGATTGTGACAGCCTTGTTTATTCGTTGTCAAGACGCCCGACGTAGGTAATGCGCAGGCGTGTGACGAGTGAACCCCCAGAACAACCTTTCATCCCCCTTTTAAAGCCCTTACAACCCCTTTTTCGCATTAAAAAGTAGCCTATGTCCTTTTTAGGCTCTAGACTATCTGTATACCAAATTTCATTCAAATCGGTGCAGCCGTGTGGCCGTAAAAGCAAGACAGATAGTTACCTTTGCATTTATAATATAAAGTATGTATAGCTGACCCACGCAATGTCGTTTGCGTCTTCTATTGCCCGTAGCGTAATAATTTTCCCCCATTCTTCATTGGTGCTCCGCTCCTATTGGTCTAAGCGTGATGATATATAGCCTATAGCCTTCCTCGATAAATGGGCTATCTAAGACTGGAAGAATTTTTCAAATTGGACCAGTAGTTCCTGAGATAAGCGCGTTCAAACAAACAAACTCTTCAGCTTTATATATTAGTATAGATGTACACACATCAAAAGTGTCTAGGGATCAACATATGTGTCTAGGGATCAACATATATTTTTGCAATAACTTTTCTCCTGATTGATATTAATTAAAATTTTCTTTAAGGATTCATCAAAGAAAGTGTTTTCATTTGTCACAGTAACGATAAACCAAGTCACCTTTGCATTAATAAAGAAATTTGCCATTTTCCTAATAAAAGGATTTTTGACATTTGAACCACTAACATTAAAGTTCGAAAAAAAGACTGAAATAACAGTTTTCTTTAAAATTTTATTAGGTAACTTAAACAATTAATAATCCGTGTTTCTACCGCGAACACTAACACAAGAACATCGGTTTGGCATACTCAAAATGAGTTCATCCAAATCACGCTGTGGAATGGCCGCCCATGTTCGTTGCAACAACAAAAAAAGGTCTTCTTGCGACTGGATACCCTCCATATTCGGCAGAGCTCTTCTCTGTAGCATATCTCATGCATGTTCAATCGGGTTCAAGTCTGGCGACTGAGCAGGCCAGGGCCAAAGCCACATCTCAATCTCAAGAAATCCGCATAAAAATGCTTGATCCCTAGACACTTTTGATGTGTGTATTTATTATGCTCTTCTAAGATCTAATACTCATACTCGACAACACATTTATTTGGATAAAGATTAATATTAGGTATTATGTTGATAAAAACTCTTTGGCAAATAACTCATTATTAGGTACCAACTCTCAGCGTCTTATACTAGTGATAACTTCTAAACGAAATGAACGATTGGGATGAAACAAAAAGTATTTTACTTCTACATAAATACCCTTGATAACACAGTGCTTAATTTGGATAAGGATTAATATTACACACATTTAACGTAGTTTCTTTCTTCAGACGATTTAATAATTTTTTTGAACACAAAAGCGGTTATTGTAACTAAACCATGATAGTTAGATATATGCTCTCGCGGACTTTTTTTTAGATCTTAATGAGACCTACAAACCCGTAATACATTATTTTGTTCTATTGTCAACAGTTATTGCAGCGCATGCAAAAATAGGTTTTCGAGTTCACACCTAGGGTTACGAAATAGCAATTTTCTTACGGATCCCTAATTTTTTTGAAAATAAAATATAGCCTATAGCCTTCCTCGATAAATGGACTATCCAACACTGAAAGAATTTTTCAAATCGGACCAGTAGTTCCTGAGATTAGCACGTTCAAACAAACTCTGCAGCTTTATAATATTAGTATAGATAAGCTAATCATTTTAAATTTCAAACAGACACTTTAATTTTATCTGTTTGTGTAGATATAATTGTTCTTTTTTCTAAGCAAAATAGCTTCATTCATATAGAGATTTCTTAATTCAGTTTCAAAGACATTTCATCATTCAATCATAAGTCCAATAAGCCCAACATACGTTTAGTATGTTTTTTAGCAGCGATGCGTTGTTTACAATGTACATTACCTACGCGGTGGCACACTCGATACTAAGAACAAATAACTGAACTCATTACCATAAAAATATACAACGATATTTTAGAGGACCGTGTATTCCGCACTGGAGCGGTATCTCCATACTTTTCACATTACTTATGCATAGAGTACAGATTGAAACGAGTCGCGTAGTTGCGCCGTCATCGGTATTCAAAGCCAACCTCGTCCGGCTTAACCGCAACCTGTCTTCTACCCTGATTGTCTACAAACAAAGAATAACAAAAATATATTGCATGACATTCGTTTTAACGCAGTTTTAATAAATTGCGTCCGATTCGATTGTTTGTTGACATTGCTGAATATTCAATACCAAATTTGTTATTCTATAGAAAATCAATTTATTCGTAAAGTAAGTTTATTCAAATGGAACATAACAATTTATCAAATGAAACGTGACAATTGATTTTTTACTTAATTACATTGAGGTATTACTAATAAACTTAGTTTCAAATAATCATGGTTGGTCGAAAGTTTGGACAAAAAATAGATAAGTAAGTTTTGGTGTTGTACCTCAAAATGTCGATAAATGTCGTCTTATTTTCTTTTATTTTTATTTGAGCAATGAATACCAAAAGGCATACATTCTGAATAGTGCCAGAAGCTTGTATTTCGATCTCTGCACTAGAAGCCTCTGGTTATGTATGTTTTAGTTGGTTAGACTCCAATATATTAGTATCTACAAATTAATACTCGTAGTCGAAAACCGGAGATTTAGAAATCGTTACAAAAAAAAAATTTGTAATGATTTCTGAAGCTAAAAATTCTACCCCTTTTGTGTACACTTTTAAAAGAAGTTTGACAGGTATATTGATTACTCTAAAAAAAATGTACGGGTTCACTCTATAATTGAGACTCAGGTAAATATGTCTGCAATAGTTTTCAATTTTGTCTGTCAGAAACGGAATCATAGCCGAGTATTATTTGTATTGTGAAAATTTCAAAGGGTTCAAATTAAACTTGGCACCATTTAATTTTATTCTATGAAGCTACTAGGCTATTTTCGTAGCGGAAAACCTTAAATAAGGCAATATAATAATAGGTCTTTACCTATGAAATTGCCGTTTTGTATGCAATAAGTGAAAGTACTTATTTTTTAAACCTTTTTTTATTTTTGTTATTTGAAGTAATCACCCATGTAATCGACGCATCTATGCCAACGCATTGGCATTTTTTTTGATGCCCTTCTTGTAAAAATCAGCTGGACGGGAGGCAACAAACTCTTCAAAGGCATTTTGTACTGCCTCTCGGGAATTCATTTTTTTACCCACTAAAAAGTTGTCTAAATTTTGGAAAAAGTAATAGTCGGTAGGTGCAAGGTCTGGTGAGTATGGCGGATGAGGGAGAGCTTCCAACCCCAGCTCTTGCAGCTTGGAGACTGTCTGTTGCGCAGTATGGAGTTCGCGAGATGTCGTGAAGGAGCAGTGGGGACGACCGATTGACGAAAGCTGGTTGCAGATGTGCAAGCTTCTCCATCATTCTCTCCAGTTCTTCACAGTACACATCTGCATTAATGCTCATGCCGTTTTGTAAAAAGCTGTGGTGAATCACACCCGCACTAGACCACCAAACAGTGACCATCACCTTTTTAGGGGTCATTTTTGGTTTAGGGCATTGCTTTGGTGCTGAACCAGGGTCTAACCAACTTGCTGAGCGCTTTCGATTGTCGAACAGAATCCATTTTTCGTCGCACGTAAGAATTCTTTTCAAAATTCCTTCATTTCTTTGCCTGTTGAGCAGCGCAAGGCAAGTCTCGACGCGTACGTTGCGCTGGCGATCGTTAAGGTCGTGGGGCACCCATCTATCAAGCTTTTTTACCTTGCCAATTTGTCGCAAATGGATCAATATTGTTTTGATGCTTACATTAAAAGCTGCTGCTAGCTCGGCTGTAGATTAAGTTTCGTCAGCTTCCACAATCGCCTTTAATTCATTATTGTTAACCAAAGTCTCCGGACGACCACGAGCTTCATTTTTCAAGTCAAAATTTCCAGAACGGAACCGGGAAAACCAATAACGGGTTGTGCGTTCGTTTGTACAGTTCTCTCCGTAAACGTTTTTGATGTTACGTGCCGTTTGTGTCGCCTTGGTGCCACGACGGGACTCATATTCCATAATTACACGAATTTTTAAAGTATCCATTATGACGAAAAATGTTCAAATGTAATGAAAATACAACGCTAATCAGAAAACAAAAGACTGAGTTTGTAAATAGAATGTCATGGTTTTAAAACAAAATTAATTTGAATTGAGAATACAGAGCCATTACAAACTTTTTTTTATTTGAAATGACCAGTACTGAAGAACGGCAATTTCATAGGTAAAGACCTAATATGTTAATAAATTTTGTGTGGGACCAATAATTTATCACGACTAGTGATGTGAAAAATCATCTTATTAATTAGACAGCAGGTATTCATTTAATAGTATGATAAGCGCGAGCGAAGCGTTCCAAGCTCGCAAAACATGCATCGTTCACTTATGGGTGCATTTTGCGAAGAGGTCATGATTGCTGAGTACAGCAGAGGAATGGTAAAGAATGATTACTTTCTAAACATGCATAAGACCACTAGGCTCAGGATCATAAAGGATTTCTAGACAATGTTATCATACTATGTGTTACTAGGTAACTCGCGGCACTAAACAACAAATGCGCAAGCGCTCTTAATACGTTATTATTTTAGTTATTTGTAGTGTATTGTAGTATCTGTTTATGTTATACTATTTTTCATTAAAGGGGTTTACAAATATTTACACTAGAGGGTACGCGTAAGACTCCATCAAATAGGATTTAATGTAAGGACAACGTATTTTTATATATTACTCTCTCTTAATTCTCATTATCCTAATACTACCTAATATTTATTAGGTATAAATTTTCTAACAGCTCTGACCAATTGCGGCATCCTGTCTCAGATGGGACATACGCGTACGAGAACTTTATCGCTAGGAACTACAGTTACTGTTTTGTCCATCATTCATTTCCTATCCCTGACTTGCAGTATCCTTTATCTTTCGCCTTGCCCATTTTTCTTTCCTTGACTTACTTTAATACTTTGTAATGTCTAAAACTTAACAAATAACAATAAGTACAAGCTAAAATTCAAAATTTAAACAACCCCCTACTCAAGCACTTAATCGAGTTATCAAACGCCAATGATATCTTTGCAAACATTCGGTTATTCCTCCCCACTTTCACCCTATATTTTTTGTTCTGTGTTCACCCCCATAACTTTTAAACGACTCAACCGATTTTCATGAAACATCTAAGAACACTCGCACGTAACTCACCTTTCATACAAAAAAAACTAAATTGAAATCGCTTCATCCGTTCGCGAGCTACGGTGCCACAGACAGACAGACACCTCAAACTTATAACACCCTTTTTCCGTCAGGGGTTAAAAAAGCACTGATGCAGAAACTAGCCCAAATCCTCTGCAATTTTACACTTTGCGTCATAATCAAGTAAAATCAGAAAAAAAGACAAAGTAAATTTAAAAAAAGAAAGATGACGATATTTGAATTATTGAATTATTGTATACTTTAAATTGATTTGGTTTTTATTATTTTTCCAAATGGAATTTTACGCAAGTGAAAATTACTTCCAGTAAGATCTACGACGTCAAAAAGGGTAATTCACCTTCAAGTTTTAATGGTACTGCCGTTGTTCAATGCCATTATTGAATTGAATGCTGTCGCGGGCATCGATCACACCGCACCGCACCGTGTAGCGCCCTGTCGCAGTAAGACATTTCCACATAACAGAATTATGCTATGGATTATGGCATGTAAATAAACGAGCAGTTGGCGTGGCTAGTGTCTATTCCAACCTAAGCAATAACTATGCGATTATCCTATTTGGGCGCAACAACAAACAGGCGTGACTCCATTCGCATTTTTCATATTAACCAACTTGGGACACATTAGGAATGTACTAAATTCTTGTTCTTACAAGTAGGTTTACTAGTAATTTAACGAGAGTCGCAGCGTAAACAGCTTTTATGGGTCTGAACTTGCGACGAACGACGTCTAAGTAAATGGTGTTTCGTAGTTATTGATCACCATGCGTACACATTTTATGAACACAAGCATTTAACAGTTTGTGGATTTAATATTATAAAACTTTAAGATTTCTTTAGGGAGGAATTGATTCCAAATATATAAGCAAGTAATGACGTACGATGCCGAGACGTGGACATTGACTCTAGGGTTAATCCAGAAGGGATCAAAGTCGCTCAGCGTGCCATGGAAAGAGCTATGCTTGGATTATCTCTGAATGACAAAATTGAACCAGTCAGAGAACCAAAGTGACCGACATAACTCTGAAAGTTGGTAGGATGAAGTGGCAAAGGGCTGGTCACATATGTGGCAGAACAGACAACCGCTGGAGTAAGCGTGTTTTAGAGTGGAGACCGCGTCTTGGCAAACGTAGTGTGGGACGCTCTCTGGCCAGATGGCGGAATGACTTATGTAAGAGGGCTGGCAACGATGCTGAAAGCAACAGACCGGGATCTGTGGTCTTCCTTGGGAGAGGCCTATGTCCAGCAGTGGACTGCAACGGGCTGATGATGATGATATAAACAAGTTAATGAAATAATATAAAAATATTGTAAAGTTCATTTCAACGTACATACATGCACAGGTACTTGTTCAAAGTTGGACTTAATTTAATTTTGTGATAATTTAGTTATTTCTGTGCCACTATGTAAAATAAATATCAGGTTTTATCAAACATAACATAGGCATAATTAAGCTTGGCAACATTGAAGAGAGTTGAAACTTTCTGCATAATGTACCTATGGATTTAACTTGTGATTTTATTTGTCATAAATATCTAATTAAACTGAATATTATTTATTAAGAATTCTGCTTGATAAAAATATGTATAAATAAAATTAAACGTTTCCATTTTGTGACAAATCCTTGTGACAAATACGAAGATATTTTTTGGCGA
This sequence comes from Diaphora mendica, assembly GCA_949125395.1. Classification (NCBI taxonomy): domain Eukaryota; kingdom Metazoa; phylum Arthropoda; class Insecta; order Lepidoptera; family Erebidae; genus Diaphora; species Diaphora mendica. Next base: position 8,257,512 of record OX421319.1, read on the forward strand.
TACCAAGCTCTTTTCTTTCTGTCCATAGCAAATCATAATTCAAAAAATATTTAAAAGTTTAGTCTCATCTTGAAAACATCTGATACAGACTCAAACAAATCACAAAGAAACTAAATGAGTATATATTTTTGAAAACACAAAAGCTGAGTTTTTCTCAACTCAATAAACTTGTATTTGAAGTGACGGGAATGCAAAATTAGGAACGAAAACATAAATATTCAGCAAGACTATATAAATAAACGAAGTTTGGGCCATTTATTCCGATACACCAGGACTCTGTGCACAGACTGGAAAAGTTAGGCGGGAACGGGATTTCCTAATGCGATTTTAATTCGTTCTTCCCGCGACGAAGAGGGTAATTTCAATAAAAGCTAAGTCAGAAGATATTTGCTTGTGGAACTTGAAGAAAAAAATATGAAAATAAGTAGCGGAGTAATTATATGCTTTGTTATAAAAAAAACCCTTATAGACTTTCTGAATTACGTGCTTTTAACAATAATTGTAGTCCAAATATATAACACCAATACATAATATTTGACATAAAATAGTTTTTTTTATAGAATAACGGGCAAACGACCAGACGAATCACCTGATGGTAAGCGATAACCGCCGCCCATGGACACCCGCAACACCAGTGGCGTCACAAGTGCGTTGCCGGCCTTTGGGGGATGGGGGGAGAGATGTGGGGAGGAGTTGGGGTATGGGCCTCCGGTATCCTCACTCACTCGGTGAAAGACAGCGCAAGCGTCATTTCACACCGGTTTTCTGTGAGGTCGTGGTATCACTCCGATCGAGCCGGCCCATTCATGCCGAAGCGTGGAAGATTACACCGAAATACTTACGAGTGAGTAAAATCTCGAGAGAAGATTAAACAAGCAATCACTCTCATGAAGATTTAGAAGTCATATTTCGGGAGTCTGCTCTGCGTTAACAACATCGGTGCGACAACTCATTGGTGCTGTGAATTAAAATATGGTCGAGGGAACCTAAGCTATTCTCTCGGACCCAACTGACCAGCAACTATAGTAACTGATGAAAATTTCATTTGGAGAATGATTTCTGTGATAAAATGATATGTCCTTTTTTCGGACTCGAACTACATCTATAAGACATTTCATCTAAATTTGTTCAGTATTTTAAGTGTGAAGAGGTATCAGATCACTTTCGCAATTATAATATGGATAGAATACCACGCGTTTAGTAAAATCGGGAATCCTGCGAAATTGCTTGAAAAACGAGAGAGTCTATTCAATGATGGTAGGTGTAAGAAACCATTCAGAGCGCTCAATTAGGTAAGCTAATATGTTCCTATTTACATACTGTTGTCCGATAACGTGACTTGAACTTCCTTGTACGTGCATTCTCTTGAATACTTATTTACAGATCCAGAAGTAAAACTCCACTTGCTCTATGAATATTCAGAGAGATTACAAATGTCTGCCTGCCTATCATCCGCGTTTATGTCACTTTTTCAACAAGCAGGAACTTTTGCTCTCAGATTCGAATTAAAATGTAAACTTAAAATCCCATTTGGTGGAATAGTGTTTTCGCATAATTCTTACTTTAATTAACTTAATGGAAAGCATATTTAATTTGTTTGTTTTAGATTAATAAGAAAACAATTCTCATTTACATGCAGATATTTAGGGTAGATATGCTTTATGGCTTTGTAGTTCTAGTGATGAAAACCATTACACCAAGGATTATAGTATCCAGCAATTCAAATTGATTACTAAAACGATAGCTGCATATTTTTGTCCACAATCTGTAGCTCCTTAGGGTAACAAAACTAGTTGTTCGACTTTATCAAAGAGGGCTTCATGTCCATCAATAAACTGCTATAAGCTGTTGATGAGTACTTACCTCTAAGTAACAGCGTGGCAACAGTGAAGAGTAGTAGCTGTACGTGCGCATGTTCCAACGCCATACTTCGTCCCATATCTTCACTCACTGCACCGAAAGAGAGCGGGCGAGCTGTGTTCTGAGACACTCATACTATGAATCCTGAAAAGAAATTGCACTATAAATAAAACAACTCCAGAAATTATAATAAGCCTATATAATAATTTATTAATAACTAAAGTATTTTACTGTAAAATATTTACAATGCAAGCCCTATTTGGCCCGACTGCCTCGTTGGTCTCGCGGTTGGCGTGTGCGACTGCTGATTTTGAGGTCTTGGGTTCGATTCCCGGGTCGGACCAAATGTTTGTATGATCTACAAATATTTGTTTCGGAGTTTGGGTGTTTTCTATGTATAATATGTATGTATTTACAAAAAAAAAGTATATATGTATTTGTATCAGTTGTCTAGTAACCCATAACACAAGCTCTGCTTAGCTTGGGACTAGATGGCGTTGTGTGTTAGATGTTCGAAATATTTATTTATTATTTATATTATTTTAAACGATTTTAATATAAGCAGGTCACACAAACATTTGATCCAATCAGTTAATCGAAAACGAGTCATCAGCACAACAGTACACTATTACTGCACCACCGAGGCAGTCGTGGCATGTTAAATAATAAAACATTTAGACTTAAGTTTTTTTCCTGAATTATTATTAATATACTCACAATCGTTCTAAACTTTCTTAATATTCAACACGTAAATAGTTCAGGAAAATATAAAAAGGTTTTAATGTTTCCGTCTACTTATTTGAACTAAGCCAGCATGTAAACAGAATTTAGACATTTACCTTAGTTGCGTCAATAGCCTCACTGCTACCACCTAACGCTTTGATAGGAATGATTTCCTGAATTTACTAGTCTTCCTGCATTAGCACGTAAGTTATTTCCGAAGTATATTTTATATAACTTTTATGCTAGGGAACTTAGATTTACGCAGTAATCAAAATATTCCTTTCTGGTTAATCTTAAGAATTTGAAGTTTCGGCTCAAATAACTGACAAAAATGATTATGTGTAAACACAGTATTTATTTTGTGTACAAGTAAAAGAAGCAAGTAAATTAATAAGATAGCCGCCACGGATGATGCATGATTATGAACCTAATTTAATACCACAGACTAAGCTTTTACTCTGTACAATATTGTAGGCAAAGGTTCAGAAAAATCTGCCCTGTTTAGTTACGCTCACCGTGATTAGATGGGTATCCATTTTACCCAAAGCTTAAGCTTCCATATAATCTCGTTTACGTTGTTAGAGATTTAACAAATTTGTGTACAGGTTGGTAGCTAAATATTTAAATGAAAATTATATTCGCTTCACGGGGTGCGCTGTGGGTAAAACTTATTCCAACAATAAAATACTCACGTTTGATTTTCAGAGTACTTCACTTTAATGAGACTTAGATACTTAATCAACCTCTCAACTTCGGGGTTTTAATTATTTGAGCGGAGAGTTTGCCACCGCTTTGAAAATCCAAGTTTTGAGTATCATAAAATTTTACTGGATGCTTTTGTTGATATGATTTTATAAGTGAGTTTGCCAAGAACTACTATAACAATGAGTATAAAAATATATTATTTTATAGATAGGCTTGATCATATAAAGTAATAGTAAATTATAGTAATACCTAGTAGTATTTATTAGGAAATAGTTAGCCGGTAGAAGTTGCTAAATTGTATAAGATTCCATTTCTTGCATTTAATGTTTCGTAATAACAGCTAGTTAGTTACAATAACAAGAACTACTTTAAAAAATACTAAGCCATTTCTAATCTTACTGTTCTTACAAACTACACCGTTGTTCATCAATCTAACACTAACCATCAATCATCAAGTTTGAAGAACGAGTCTTATCATCACGTACTCCGAAAGTTCTCCACATTGAAATTTTTAGTAATGTCTGTTTTTTGAAAATTGAGGTGATTAAACAAGACATCGTTAATTACTATATTCTACAGAAACACACACACGATCGTACGATGAAAAACTAAAAATTTCTAAATTTGCTGATAGTAACACATAGAATACTCTCGGTATTCGGATTCAGGTAAAGTGAAAACCGGAGTTTCAGTTTTTTAAGATTAGAATCGAAGATTAGTTTAAAATTAAAAAATTCTTGGACTCTTTTTGAACTTTAGATTTGAAGTTATAAAAATATCACAAGACATACAGAAAACTAAGCGAGCAGCATGTGTGTATCTTAAACATAAAGCAGTGAGCTATTACCACCCTACGAATACAATATAACAAGGGATGCATGATTTATGTTACTTCCTCGGTTTAGTGACGATCACATTTCTTTTTTTTTTCTATTAAAATTTTCTTTGTACCTATCATAGAGCTCAAGTCTAGGTTCTGGACATATGCAAAAATAATGAAACAATTAAGCTTTTGTATTTCTTCACTTCTATGCAAATCTCATCAAAAACATAACATGTACAAAACTCGCAAGTCCCGCAACGCAGGCCTACCGTAAACAGTTGTGTAATCAAATGTAAATTAAGTCGGTTAATTACCTACTTACCTATGTAAACAGCAATCCAGCCACTTTGTCATAAATTAATGCCTCAATTAGCTAAGCTAATGTTTAGCACTTAGCATAGTTTTAAAATTTAATACGAAATCAAAGAACTGATATACATAATTCGTCAAGGTCGATGTATATATATATATATATTCTTTGTTGTTCATTCTATTAACGCGTGAACACTGTCGGCAGTGTATAGTTTATTCTAGAAAACGATGGCATACGTCTATCTTAAAAGTTTTGTTAGCATCATATCATCTCCATACCCTTTTCCCACTTTCCTTCTTCCATTCTCCTTTATTTTTCATAAGTTCATTGCTTACACCCTTTCTGTAAAATCATTTTTTGCAGTCCATCCATCTTTTCTTTGATCGTCCTCAACTCTTTTATTGGTCGACTTTCATATTTGAAACATTTTTACCACATTTTGTTCATCTCAACGCATTACATGTCCATACCAGGATAACCTGTTGGTCCCCTTCTACTTTGAGACTTTCTCTAATAGTCATAAGTCAGTCAGTCTAAGGTTTTGCTAGCATATTAGTAGGCATATAAGAAATCAAGGTCCGCATAATTATCTGACTCTGGTTTAAAGGAAGACAAACAACTTGTTACTTCGTTTTCTCCCACTTCAGCGTAAAATTCCTTCCTTTCCTTTTATAGTTTAGCAAATTAATTCCATCGTGTGGGGCGTTATTTACCTGCACAACATTACATTTTTTTAATTCACTCTCTGACTAAGTATAGTTTACTAGATTCTTTGCATGTGTGATGACTTCATACAAATACAGATTATTCTGGTGAAAACCTCTCATATCTTTTAAACACTTCATTATCGTATTCATCTATAGTAATCTTGAGAAAAGTATTACTAAGCAAGAGTATTCTTAAACATGGTCTTATATATTATAGCGTTTCCTATTTTATTGTTAGGCAATTGACGTGGCAATAAAACTTAAATACAATTATACTTTAGAATTCTGACTTCATTGCTTCTTCGTTATTTTTTCGTATTAAGAGCAATAAAAGTCCACTGACGAGAATGATCGTTAGTATAGTCCAATCGTTTAGATACGGCCGCATTGATCGTCCGACGTGCGGGAAGTCGCCACACAATCAGAGAGGCCGCCTGCTACGTATACTAAATCAGTTTACGCCGTTGTATGAATTAATATATTCTTATTTCATAATAATAACCACAATTGCGTGCGGGTGCACCGACACTATCTAAACGAATGGACTTTACATAAATGTATCCAAGAGTTTTTCACGGGTGAACGTATCGAGCTTCAGGGATGACGTATGTCCTGTAACTGTATGTTCCATACATTCAGAGATTTAAGTTGGTTTGAGATAACATTACTTTGACACACGTGTTCCGTTAAAAAAAACATATTAAGAGGTTTATAGAATAAACAAAAATAGCAAATAAAGTATAGTATTGATACAATCATGCACTAAAACAGGAATTAACGCGGTCAAGTCTAATACTGAATGTAAATGACATTAAATTTGACATGTCCGAGTTCGCGTTCAATTTTTATTATAGTATAAAACTTAATGTATTGATGTCCGCAAATACGGCAACAAAATCTTTGTGTATCTTTTGAATAAAAATTTATATTAAAATAATATTAATATGCGTATCAATAAATGGAAGTACATAATGGAATGAAAAATAAATACTGTTTTGAACATGACTTTATATACGTAGGGACCGTCACTGAAATGTATGACACTTGAAATATATAGAATACTAGTGGTTGCCCGCGGCTCCGCCCGCGTATATGTCGGTTATCGCGGCAAATAGTAGCCTATGTGTTATTCTGATGTATAAACTATATTTCTGTAAAGTTTCATCCAAATCCGTTAAGTAGTTTTTGCGTGAAAGAGTAACAAACATCCATCCATCCATCCATACTTACAAACTTTCACGTTTATAATATTAGTGAGACTAGCTGAACCCCGCGGAGCTCCCCGCCGTTATGGTCGTACCGCAGGTAACGCCGCGGGTCGAAGCTAGTCTAAAAATGCAGCCTTAGTTACTCCTTATATCATCAGCTACCTATCAGTGAAAGTCTCGTCAAAATCGGTCAAGCAGTTCCAGAGATTAGCCGGAACAAACAGACAGACAGACAAAAATTGTAAAAAAAAAATATTTTGATAAATGTACCTTCAATCAAAATCACTGAGTAATTATTTTTTTTGTTTGTGCGTTAGATTTTGGGGCATTTTAATAAAAAGAAATTGAGATGGCAACAGCTTGCAAACTGTTTACCTTACATGTAATACTAACACTACTGTACCTGAAAATCTGACTTTGAAAAAGAGTGGCCATGAGTTTCTTTGCCAGTATTCTTCTCATGAGGCTGTACGCATTTTGGAAACTGAAAGTTATGGATCGACACAGGCAGGCAGTAGATTTTGGTGTTTTCGCCTAATTTACCTCGACAATACAGCACAAGCAGTGGCGTCTGTTTGTGTCGATCTATAATTTTTAACTGTAGCTTCAATTTAACTTTCATAAATGTCACTTAGTGTCTTAATTGAATAAATGATTTTGAATTTGAATTATTCATTTAGTAAAAAGTGGTTATTTTATTATTACAAACAGACACTTCAATTTTATTTATTTGTATAGATAATGATGCGAAACAATTCGTGCGCAAATTCGACTTGCACTTGCCCGCTATTTAGATATAGGTACTTATTTAACAAACCTAAAAAAATCAATAACAATCACTAAACAATCAACATCTCTTACTTAGGGACAGTTGTTTAAAAATATATTGAAAGAAAAAGACATTACCATAACTTTAGTTTGTAACACGCCATAACGAAGAAATGGAATTAACCTGCGATAATGGGGATAAAAATCGAAAAAAATCCTCGTCTAAGCAGCTGCTAGTATACGGGTAAAGTTAAATGAAATGTTCGGGGTGCGCTTAATTGGGCTTTTTTCAAACATTAATCAAGTGTTACGTCGGGGGGAGAATTTTTATGTCGGCCGAGACGTGCGATAGCCACGTGACGGATGACGCGCGATTGCCGGGTCGCACTACGAGGTGCATTCATCAGTCTTGGATTTGGTTACTTTTAAGCTTAAGGACTTAACACTTTTTTCATAATTCATTGAATATATTTAGTTATTTTATTAACTGTCTCTATATTATATGACGTACTTATAAAGATCTTTCTGTTAGCCAGCTGAGGAGAATCAGTTTAAAAATGCAAACATACATAAAAATGTTTATTTTTATTGAAGGTCATAAGTTTTTTGCAAATTTTGCTCTGATACTATACTGGACTTAATGATATATTTCTACCGTAGCTATGAAATAGTACCTACCTAAGGAAAGAAAGAATGCAATAAAAAAAATTTAAGTGTCTACTAGGAAGACAGGTAAGTACCGACCCATTATTTTTAACTAATAAACGTTTACGAATTTTTGCATGATTAGATTTTGCATGATTTTCAAAAATACTGTTACTTTGTACAGCTATTGTTTGCCATATGATAAAGTTATTTTTAAACTAAATGCTTCAATAGTATCTGTATATAAGCTAATCTACCGAACATGAAAAATAAATAAATGAAAAAGGCATGTGTAATATATGAAAAAGGTACCTATGTGTAATACAATTTCTTATAGAAATAGAAATATAATTTCTACTTCGTAGTATTAATAGATTTTTGAAGTAATAATACGGAAAACCGGTGTGAAATAGCGCTTGCGCTGTGTTTCACCGAGTGAGTGAGGATACCGGAGGCCCATACCCCTGCCCCCATCCGACTCCCCATCCCCCAAAGGCCGGCAACGCACTTTTGATGCCTCTGGTGTTGCGGGTGTCTATTGGCGCCGGTAATAGTTTATCATCAGGTGATACGTCTGCTCGTTTGCCCCCTATCCCATAAAAAAACAGAACACGTGAATATCACAACACGAATACTCAAATGTTACAAAAGATGTGAAGGGGTTTCGTTGAAGGCCCTTTATCCGAGACGAGAGTTTCAGGCGTAAACTCAACTCACTGACATCAACGAACTTCCAACTACTGCGCCACGCGCCGTGAATGCGGCTGAGCGAGCCACCGCGGCGCCGGGAAGGAATTTTTTAGTCCTAACGGTCTTGGCCGTACAATATATCTTTCCTGAACAAACAAAAAAGTGTTACATCACTACTTTCCTGGAATCTTTCAATACAGTAATATATTTCTACGTTAGCTACGTATTGATAGTTAGGTCGATTACATCTCTCTTAGAAAAGTTATTGAAGAACGTTCAAGAAAAGTCCATACTGAGTTAGCAAAACAGCTGAATGTGCTTCGTTGCTAAACTTTCGGCAAACTTCAGCGAACAGTGTGTGAACTGCCAAATTTTTACCCAATTTTTGTACATATTCTACCAAGACTGTTATTTGGTATTAAACCTCCTTGGTAAGGAGATGCTTTTGTCGTTGTGTAAAAGTTGTTGTTGATGAATATTTTGATCTTTCCATAAATCAATAACTAATATCGTAACATAAAGCATGTTTCTTTTATTCTATTTTTCAAAATTCTTTTATTTGTTTACTTTTAGCTTTCAGTTTCCATAGATTCTTTATTATTATATACATTAATATTTATATATATTTTTTTATGGTGGAAAATGATTTATTCTGAACTAGTCACAAATTAAATATATAAATATGTACTAGCTTTCACACGCAGCTTCGCTCACGCAGACTTTCATCCCCTGATTTACCCCCTTAGGGGTGGAATTTCAAAAATTCCTTACTTAGTGCTCACTTACGTTATATAAAGAACCTACATGCAAAATTTCAGCATTCTAGCTTGAGCGATTTGGGCTGTGCGTTGATCTCTGGGTATGTCAGTCAGTTACCTTCCTCTTTTTAACCGACTTCAAAAGGAGGAGGTTCTCAATTTCATCGTTTTTTATTTTTTATGTATGTACATCGATTACTCCGTCAATAGTGGACCGATTTTGAAAATTCTTTTTGTGTTCGAAAGGGTATGCTCCCCATGTGGTCCCATGGCCACCATATCAGGATCTGACGATGGGATCCTAAGGAAATCGAAATAACCCTCAAATTTACGTGAGCGCCTGCAATGAAGTTACGAGCAATTGTCTGCATGCCTTCATATTCTGTAGACATAATTAAATTTTAAATGAAATGATGATGAGAGACTTGAGAAAGACTAAAAAGCGAAAAATAAAAAATAAACTTCGTTTCAAAAAACCGACTTCAAAAACTAAAAAGTATAAAATAACTTAATTTGTATGTGCTACCTATTCATAGGTTTGAAGTCGGTGCCAAGCCAAAATGTAATAGTAGGTACCGCACTCGCCGCGCGTGACCTTGAGCGGGATAGCTGCTCTTCGCGTTGAACAAAACAACCGAAGCTTCGTTGACGTTCGTCTCGAAATATAGCGAGTGTGGTACCTACTATTCCATTGGCTTGGCACTGACTTTAAACCTATGAATAGGTAGCACATAGAAATTAAGTTATTTTATAGTTTTTAGTTTTTGAAGTCGGTTTTATTAAACGAAGTTTTTTTTATATATATACAGATATAATAATATAATTATATACTGTAACTTTCAAACCGTTACAATTTAGTTAGTCTCCTCCTCAGAATCCAAAATAAAAAAAGTTTTTCTGACTTTTTCATCTATATATCTAAAAATGAATCGCCGAAATGTATGTACGCCCATAACTTCCGATCGGCTGCACCAAATTAAATACGTTTTCGTTAGGACAAGGTTTGTGTACAAGAAAAATAAAAGATAAAGGGAAAAGTAATTTTTTTGTCCGCGACTGTACACTGCCTGTGGGAAGCTGAGACAGATATGTAAATATGGCGATACAAAATTAGCCAGGTCAGCTAGTTTATCATAATATTTACTCCAACCAAATGAATTACACATCATATGACATTAGAAACCTTATGAGTGTATTTACTTACACTCTAAAATAGTTAGACCTAGCGTTACCTGATCATGATATTCGGAGGCTATATTTTACTTTTTAATTTTTTTTATGTAAAGATCTCTATCGCGCAGTACTTACATAGTAAGATCTTTAGTTTCCTAACGTTTCAGCTGGCAACTTCTTCAGACGACAATTTTATCTCTAAGCTCCCCGTAGTTATTCTTTATTTATTTAAATCTTGTTGCACTTATTGTACAAAGGCGGACTTGGCAGTGGTCCCACCGCCGACGATGAACGAGAAACGAGTAGAACTAGAAACTTTGAACGAGTTGGCGATCAGCGGGCAGCGAGTATGTAGTTTCGATAGTTTTGTCGCTGGGCTAAAAGCGAGTGTTCAAGTGCGATGAGCGATTACTCGCGTTAACACCACATTCCAAGACACATGGGAGAGCCACGCTTCGGCATGAATGGGCCGGCTCGACCGGAGTGATACCACGGCCTCACAGAAAACCGGTGTGAAATAGTGCTTGCGCTGTGTTTCACCGAGTGAGTGAGGATACCGGAGGCCCATACCCCAATCCCAATCCCCTACCCCTACCTCCCCCCCCATCCCCAAAACGCCGGCAACGCACTTGTGACGCTTCTGGTGTTGCATGTGTCCATGGGCGGCGGTAATCGCTTACCATCAGGCGATACGTCTGCTCGTTTGCCCGCCTATTCCATAAAAAAAAAAAAAACACTATGGATGAGTTTTTTATTGAATGTGTCCGACAATATCTCTATCGTAAAATACATCATCGTCGTCTTCTGAACTAGACAACAATGAGAGTTGCAAGGATGATACGTGTAATTTCAAAGCCGTAATGTATAGAAATGATCAAGCGAGCGAGTATGGCTGAGCGAGTTGTTGCCGGCGGCAGTGTGAACAGTCGGAGAGCAACTATTACTATATGTATCTCTTTCATTTACACGGAATTTACATTTATTGTACGTTTCTTGAGCGAGAAAATCGTTGATAGTTAGTCGTTTTCTCGCCGGCGGTCGGACCACTGCCTGCCATGGGGCATTCTCTCCCAGTCAACCTTCAGATGATGTAAAAATAAGATGCGGTAGGTGCAAATACACACATCAAAAGTGTCTAGGGATCAACATATGTGTCTAGGGATCAACATATATTTTTGCAATAACTTTTCTCCTGATTGATATTAATTAAAATTTTCTTTAAGGATTCATCAAATAAAGTGTTTTCGTTTGTCACAGTAACGATAAACCAAGTCACCTTTGCATTAATAAAGAAATTTGCCATTTTCCTAATAAAGGGATTTTTGACATTTGAACCACTAACATTAAAGTTCGAAAAAAAGACTGAAATAACAGTTTTCTTTAAAATTTTATTAGGTAACTTAAACAATTAATAATCCGTGTTTCTACCGCGAACACTAACAACACAAGAATCGGTTTGGCATACTCAAAATCAGTTCATCCAAATCACGCTGTGGAATGGCCGCCCATGTTCGTTGCAACAACAAAAAAGGTCTTCTTGCGACTGGATATCCTCCATATTCGGCAGAGCTCTTCTCTGTAGCATATCCCATGCATGCTCAATCGGGTTCAAGTCTGGCGACTGAGCAGGCCAGGGCCAAAGCCACATCTCAATCTCAAGAAATCCGCATAAAAATGCTTGATCCCTAGACACTTTTGATGTGTGTATATTATTTTTTTAATGGTATATAATAATTTTATAAATAAATCTTCTTATAAAGAAACATCTCCATATCTAGAGTATATAAATGTCTCGTTTGATATAATGTACTAGCTCTGTTTATCAAAAGGACTGCTAGTATTTCATACCTCATATCATTTTTCTGGTACCCTAAAGCATTTTTCTCGAGTGTTTCCATTACTTGGCATTTTATTTATTTTATTTAGGTTATAAAACGGCCTGCTAAATTTATTATTTGTATAAATTGAAGGTGTTTTTGATTGCTGACTTAACATCATAGTGGACATTCATTGCACAATTATAATTAGGAAATTCGGTCAACCCTCGGAAACTTGAAAACAGTCGCCAATATACACATCTATACTAATATTATAGACGCGAAAGTTTGTAAGTATGGATGGATGTTTGTTACTCTTTCAGACTACTGAACGGATTTGGATGAAACTTTACAGTAATATAGCTTATACATCAGAATAACACATAGGCTACTATTTGCCGCGATAACCGACATACACGCGGGCGGAGCCGCGGGCAACCACTAGTGACATCATATTTTTATGGGCAAAGTGTAGAACGAGGTATAACGGTCAAATATTTTTGATTCAATTATATGGTACCAAATTAGAAATTTAATATTAAAACTTTGAATATATCACTAACCATATGTTTCTATTGAGGAGTGACGACCTTGTTCGTACAATAAACTTTTACAACTAATGAAATCCGTTTTAGTTATATTTAAGTAATGAAAAAATCATGACTTTTCGTTTGTCGTTTAAAAAGTTTTTATCTATAAATTAAGCTGTTGGAAAACATTAGTCCATTCAAATATAAATGGAAGTTTAAACTATTGGAATGTTTTTTCCTATTGTATTGTTTTGTAGTCTATATTTTGTTGTTCTGTAACCTATTTCGACTGCCTCGGTGGTGCAGTGGCAGTGTATACGACTGCTGTGCATGAGGTCTCAAGTTCGATTCCCGGGTCAGACTAAATGGTAATATGATCTGCAAATATTTGTTTCGGAATTCGTGTTTTCTATGCATAATAGGTATGTATTTACTAAGAAAAGGTATATATTTATTTATATCTGTTGTCTCGTACCCATAATACAAGCTCTGCTTAGTTTGAGACTAGATAGCGTTGTGTGTTAGATGTCAGAATTATTTATTTATTTATTTCACGCTTTAAATATTTTCATATCGAATAAAAACAAATTGTCATTGTGGTTTCGAGATTTGAGATTTCTGGCCTTCTTAAATGATTAAATACTGGTTATGTGATTTATCTAGTACTAGGCAGAAACTCGTACTCTATTAAAATCAACGAAGTGAACATGTAAGCCACATACATTAGGTGATTGTCTCTTTTAACTGCCTTTTTAGACTGCCTGTTTCTAATAACGTATAGTTGTAAAATAAAATAGAACTAGTGATTAATTTTTTCAGCTTGAAATTATGTAAAATTCCGGTCAAAATTGGCATAGCCGTTCCAGAGATTAGTCATAACAATAGACAGACATACAAATATAAAAAATTGCTTTTTTTGATGCTAATACCGTTTATATTACAAACAAACACTTTAATTTTATTTATTTGTATAGATATAAAGTAAAAATACGTAGAAATCCCATAATTATTTTAACAAACACTAATTGTTGTAAAATTATATATATTTTCGCTTTCCTTAAATATATTTTTTCAGATTGGGTAAGCAGAATCATTCAGGAAAAAATTTGAAAGATTTCAAAACGACACCCAATTTATTGTCACTCGTAAACGTCAGGTAATGATTTAGAAACTGCTTCAACACAACTTAAGATGTGAAGAATTGTCGAATTTATTTTGTATTCGCCTTCTGGAAAGATCTTCAAAATATTCAGTTAAAATTTTATCAACACTAGTAATATCTACGTCGATTACATTTATTCTCAAATTGTCGAAAGTATGATAGAGTAAAACTTGAGTGTCGTTGAAAATTTATAGGAAGCGTTATCTATAGATGACACCAGTATTTTTATTAAACTATACTCTTTGCGCTGTAGCATGGTGCGGCATTTATTTGTAGACTAGAACATTCTAATTGGTTTAATTTAATTTACTACAGTTATTAATGATTTAATATATTGCGAATGTGGTACAGCTGTAATACAAAGTCATAATTTGTAAATCGCGGCAACTTTCAAGAGTGAAACGAAATGTTACTGAAACTGTAGGTACAGGTAGGTAGTAGAGCCACGCTGATTTCAGCACGAATGGGCCGGCTCGACCGGGGCGGTACTACCCTCGCACAGAAAATCAACGTAAAATGACAGCGTTCATGCTGTCGTGTTTCGTTGGTGAGTGCGAGACCGGAGGCCCAAATAGTCTAGTCAACAAGTTCCATACTTGTTGACTAGACTAAAAGATGCAGTAGCATCACTAGGCCGCCATGGTGTGGGTCGCCATACTGCATTGTCTGCATTCGCAGTGAGTATGGTGACCACCACTCTTGGATTCTGCTTATGCTTTCCATCAGGCAGAGTAGAGTCATTATGGCGGGCCATAAATAAAAAAAAAAAAAAAAAAAAACTGTCCCGCACCATGCTACAGCGCAAAGAGTATAGGTGTATACTGTTTTGTACTTATGCTCTGTTGTCTCTTTTTCTCGTTTAAGCCCTCGCAATTTCCATGATGTCACGTTCTCGGCCCTTTCTTATTTCATATTACATTTAAATATTTTACATTAACGGTTTCGGGTGCCTATGATGATGAATTAGTTGGTCGATTACCACTCGGCAACTTATAAAGCCTACTTAGCTTTAAAATTTGTAATTTTAAGTTATATATATATTATGCTATCACTGCTTTTGTTTTGGATTTACAAATAGGAAGGGAAGAAGACACTTGACAGTTATAAAAATCAGTGTTTTAAGGCTTAATATCGCACAAATGAATACCTGAATCAAAATATTGTCTTCGCAAACTCTTATTATTTTTAAAATATCTATCTAATGACACCCCACATCATTGAATAGTTCAATGTAAAAATAAAATCGCTAATACCAATATCCTAAAATAAATAGTGTCTACTATAAATGTTTATGTGAAATTACAGATTTCTATTACTAATATGTATTCTGTGAGATGTAGTCTAGACAGACGGGTCCCATTTTTGACATTTAGGCTACGAAACTCTAAAAACGGTGATCAATATTAAAGAAATTCTTTGAAAAATGAGTGACAAGCAAGATAAATTTTACATAAGTAAACGAAAAACGGGAGCTTAAGACTCGACTTTCATCATGTAAGTATATGTAATACAATAATGTAGTTTTCGTGTTCTCAAATAAAAAAATGTGTGTATTTAACAGAAATAAATATTGGTTAACTAAGGAGCTCGTCTACCAACAAACTGTCCTGCTGTTCGGTCTTAGTTAAAGAATATTTATCATGGTTGTAAAAAATGTAATGAGGCTTTTTCTTTTCTCAATTTCTTTAATATTATAGGGGTATTAAGAGCAGAATTTATTAATTATTACCCGACTGCGAAAGAAGGAGGGTTATGTATTATATTTTCAAGTGTATAAATGTATGTGTGTATATTTCTTTAGCACGCCCTAGAGCCTAAACGGCTAGTCGTATTTTTATGTCAGCGGTGTCAATATATTCGTCTTAGTGGTTAGAGTGACACCGGTTACATCAAAATTAAAATATACGCTGTCGGCTTTTTTTAAAATAAATTATTACTCGTTTGAATACTTAAATAGCACAACGACCTAGCAACCGTGTGCCGTTTTTATGGTTCTTAATAGCTTTGTTTTCCAAAAAATATTAAAACTAGGTTTATACCACATGATATACGGTGGTCATAAAATTTTGATACCAAGTTTAATTATTCCGTTGATATTAAAATCATAGTTTCATGAGTAGGTATCTATCGACATTATATATCGACCATGATTAACGCATTTTGTCTACAATGCGTAGTAACAGGTAGTAGAGCCACGCTGATTTCAGCACAACTGGGCCGGCTCGACCGGGGCGGTACTACCCTCGCACAGAAGACCAACCTAAAATGACAGTTTTGATGCTGTCGTATTTCGTTGGTGAGTGCGAGACCGGAGGCCCAATGATGCAGGGGTGACAGTTATCGTGGTAAGTGTGTGAGCAGTGGAATGCTCGTAGAGTCATGTTGAGGATGACGTGGATCGAACCGTCGGCCAGGGAGACCTGTAGAAACGGTGGTGCCGCTGGCCGCCCGCGGCATAGAGAGGGGCCCAACCGCGGCTAACCACCCTGGGAGGCTGCCCCGTCAGGTCGCGCATAATCCACGGAGTGGCTCGTCGTGCCGGTTGGTGACCGGACGGTGGGACCAGGCGACCACTTCCGGGAGGGTATGGGAGCCCTTCCGTCCGACGGTTCGGTTACCGTCATGCCTCACTATTGTATGGCGACACAGCATTCCGAGCCTCAGTATTACACTGCCACGATGACTGTCACGCCTTTTACGCCCCCACTTCCCTCCCTCACTTTTAAATCATGGCAGTAAGAAAAAGGAATAAGCGTTCAACAGCGGCACGCCATCCTCCCACCAACCCGCTTTTTGAGGTGGAGTTCACTAACATCCGTGGACTCCATGCAAACCTCAACGCCGTCCACCAGCATCTTGAGACGGCTCGGCCGGCCATGCTTTTCCTAACGGAGACACAAATACGCCGCCCTGCCGACACGACATATCTTCACTACCCCGGCTACGTGCTTGAGGAGTGCTTCCTCGCGAAGGCTGGGGTATGTCTTTTCGTTAGGGCGGATGTTTGTTGTCACCGATTACGCTGCCTTGAGGACCCATCCTTCTCCACTATTTGGCTACACGTGGATATTGGCTCTATGAGCCGAATCTACGTATGCCTATACCGATCCCATTCTGGAGACTCCGAGACAACTCGACTTTTTGATCATCTCAGTCAGGCAGCGGACAAAGCGCAGGAACAGTTTCCGACCGCCGAACTGGTGTTTCTGGGAGACTTTAATGCCCACCATGAGTCCTGGTTGGGATCTTCCAGAACAGACCACGCGGGTCGGACTATCCACGCATTCGCTCTCACGCATGACCTCACCCAGTTGGTACTCCAGCCCACCAGGATACCAGATATAGTGAGTCAAGCGCCTTCCTTGCTGGACCTTCTGCTGACGAGTCACCCAGTGCAGTACAGTGTATCGGTGCTCGCCCCTCTGGGATCCTCCGATCACTGCCTGGTATCCACCACGGTGCCTCTAGTTGCCCCCCCACGACCAGTGGCAGCTAAGAGACGGTTATGGCACTACTCGTCAGCAGACTGGGATGGAATGCGGGACTATTTCGCATCCATCCCGTGGGCACAACGCTGCTTTAAATATGGAGATCTGACGCAAAGTGCGGCCGCCGTGGCTGGCGAAATCACTCTAGGAATGGAATACTATATTCCCTACAGTGAGGTCGCCAGCGCAACTACCCGGCCCTGGTTCAATCGCGAATGCGCTCAAGCTGTTGCCCAAAAGCAATCGGCGTACCGCGCATGGACCAGGGCCCGCGCTCACAGCCACCCCGACGTGGATCGACTAAAAGCAGCGTTTAACAAAGCCACCAGGGAATGCAAGAAGGCTTACCTAACAGCGAATGCCCAGCGCATTGCACGACTTGGCCAAGAACTCGTCGCATACCCTACGGGTAGCCGAAAGTTCTGGCGATTGGCTAAAGCCGTGCAGTCCAACTTCTGCCAGGCCTCGCTACCACCGCTGAAATATCCTGACGGATCACTTGCCCACCAGCCGCAGGAGAAAGCGAAACTGCTTGTAGATCTCTTTGCGGCTAACTCCCGAATCGATGACCGTGGCATGCACCCGCCTACCATTCCGGCCTGCGACGCTACAATGCGGGATATTCGCATCCGGCTGAGTGATGTCCGAGCGGAGCTTCGGTCACTCGACGTCCGGAAAGCTAGTGGACCCGACGGTATCCCAGCGGTGGTTCTTAAGAACTGCGCACCAGAGTTGTCTTTGGTATTGACGCGCCTGTATCGCCTGTCATATTCCTCGGGAACTGTTCCGGATGCCTGGAGAGAGGCGATTGTTCAACCCATCCCCAAAAAGGGCGACCGCTCCAACCCAGCCAACTACCGCCCGATAACTGTCACCCCCATTATCTGCAAAGTGTTCGAGCGGATCATCAATAAACAATTGATCCACTACCTGGAGGATCACTCCCTACTTAATGATCTTATATCTTAATGATCTAATATGGTTTTAGACCGAAACGATCCACGGGTGATCTTCTAGCGTACGTCACACACCTTTGGAGTGAGGCTATTGACAGGCACGGAGAATCTTTGGCCATCAGCCTCGACATGGCCAAGGCCTTTGATAGGGTTTGGCACCGTTCGCTTCTCTCCAAACTGCCGGCCTTCGGCCTGCCCCCCAAACTTTGCAACTGGGTTGCCGCATTCCTGCACCAGCGCCGCATCAGAGTCCTTTGCGACGGTGCGGCCTCCGACTTTCAGTCGATTAACGCCGAAGTGCCACAGGGTTCCGTCCTGTCCCCCACGCTGTTTCTTCTGCATATCAATGACATGTTAGCCCTTGGCAACATTCATTGCTATGCAGACGACAGCACAGTTCATGGGAGATACTTCGGACGTCCTGCAGCAAAGTCAGCAGATATTGAGGAAAAACGACAGGAGCTTGTCGCTGAACTCGACCATATTCTGTGCCGCATTTCTCAATGGGGCTCTGAGAACCTGGTCGAGTTCAACGCTAAGAAAACACAGGTGTGCGCGTTTTCTGCCAAAAAATCTCCATTCCTTCCCCTTCCGACTTTTCAGAACACTCAACTGCCACTACAAGGCAGACTCGATATCCTGGGCATGGGCATCTGCCGCGACCTAAACCCGCGCGAGTACGTTGAGGGCGTCACTAAGGCGGCCTCGCGGAAGTTAGGTGTTCTAAACAAGGTGAGACGGTTCTTCTCGCCGGAGCACCTGTGTCTTCTTTATAAGACCCAGGTTCGCTCGTGCGTGGAATACTGTTCTCACCTTTGCGATGGTGCCGCGCAGTATCTGTTCGACGCTCTCGACCGGTTGCAGCGGCGAGCAATCCGAATTGTCGGCAGTCCTGAAGCCACCGAGTCCCTTGAGCCTCTGCAGATGCGTAGAGATATCGCCTCCATGGCAGTCCTCTATCGTCTTTATCATGGGGAGTGTTCTGAAGAGCTCTTCCAACTAGTCCCGCCTTCTCCCTTCCTCTACAGGACAACACGTGCGAGCCTCAGAAGTCACCGCCTCAGAGTGGAAGACATACGCTCTCGCACTCATCGATTCGGTTCTTCTTTCCTGTGCCGATCGGTTAAAACCTGGAACTCACTACCAGCGCACGTGTTTCCGTCCAACTATGATCCCGGGTCCTTTAAGCGGGGCGTGAAAAAGCATCTCACTAGGCCGCCATAGTGCTGGTCGCCATGCTGCACTGTCCTTGTTCACATTGAGGATGGTGACCACCACTCTTGGATTCTGCTTGTGCTTTCCATCAGGCAGGGCAGAGTCATTTTGGCAGCTAAAATATATAAAAAAAAAAAAAAAAAAAACATATTGACCATTTCATTTAAATATAGGTCATTTAAGATAAAGTTAGTACAGATAATAAAAGAGCTAATGTTTATCTGTCATCACCAAGTTTTAAGGATTTAGGCTCATTTAGATGATTTCTCTTAAACTTTACATAATTTCAAGTATAAGACTACATTTAAGATCTTTTTATCAAAATATAAGATTTATTTATGAGAGCTAGAATGGAATGCAGACTTTTATCTTAATTTACGGTTGACAATTTCATTAAAATATTACTCCTTTCCTAAGCAGGCAGGATTTTTCCTTATATTAATATTTTACTATCAACAGGTGTCACATTACGTCATACTTTTTTGTTTAAATGTAAATGTTGTGTAGCTTCAATATTTGATGTCCGAGTCGTTAGAATTTTACTGTTTGCAATTTTTGTCAACAAGTTGCATAAAGGAGAAATAAATTAAGACAGAAACATTTGAGTCCGCTATTAGTAGTAGTTTTTAGTAAACACCTATACAATATTTACTTTAATATAGATGTGTATTAAATTAACATATGTTATACTGACCACACAATTACAATCGATTTCATTGTCTCATAATTACGTGAATAAATGCGCGGGAGCGTCTCTCGCTGTGCATACCTGCAAAGGACTCGCGACTGATTTATGCAGGCATCGTCAGTCACTTGTATGAAGACATACTACTGCTTACTCATATATTCTATGGCTCAGTCTTCATTGTAAATAGTGCATTTTAATTAAGAAATTAGAAACGAATGTTCTTAAACCATAACCAGTCTTGCTTGTTTTCAACTTATTAAGTCAGTTACTGGAAAAGTTGATAAAAAAAATGCCTACCACAGCAGTATTTTTCGATATGAGCAAAGCATTTGATTTTGTTGATCATGATATTTTACTCAACAAGTATGAAATGTATGGAATTAGGGGTAAAGCACTAAAATGGCTCAAAGCTATCTCGAAAATAGAAAACAATGTGTTGAAGTCATGGATATGAACCAGAGTGGTGAGTTAATAGGAAATAGATCTCAATACAAGGCTAATAAGTATGGTGTGCCACAGGGAAATATATTGGGGCCACTCTTGTTCTTACTCTACTCGCATAATAATGACTTACCTAATGTTACTGACCATAAATGTATCTTGTTTGCTGAAGACATTTCATTAATAATAACTGGAGATAGAAGTGGTGAGTCATACGAAGACATAATTAATACAGCTGTAAATTCTGTACTTCAATGGCTTAAAACAAATAAATTAAAGGCAAATATTGAAAAAACTAAATTCATTACATCTTCAAATAGAATAAACTTAATTAAACCTTTAAATATTACTGGGAATGGTATCAAATTAGGTGAAGTTGACCACACAAAGTTCCTAGGTGTTATATTAGATAAAAACTGCAACTGCAACTTCAAAACGTGTGTTGTAGACTTAATAGTTTTGCAGGAACTTGAGGAGGACTGCTGGTGTAGATGCCGCTTACGCTTACGATCATGGATATGTTTCCAGTATCCTAAGGTATGAAATAATTCTCTGGGGCAACTCTACAACTATAAATGGGGCTTTTTTAATTCAGAAAAGATGTTTAGGTTCAGCTTTCGGAGTAGGGCCATTAGAGTCATGTAGACCACTGTTTGTGAAACATAAATTAATGACATTAGTGTGCATATACGTATTTGAAATGGGTGTGTTTGTAAGGAAACATCCTTACCTATTTGAAACGGCTTCAGATACGGCTTTTAAAATTGGTAAGCTTTCAAGAGACCCTACTAGCCTTACCTAAGCGCAACCCAACTTACAATGAAAAAAAATAGTAGTGTAATGGCGGTAAAGATTTTCAATGGCATCCAATCAATCGCTTTCAAAAGGAATTGAGGGTCTGGCTAATCAAAAATTGTTTTTATACCATAAATGAGTTTATGACAAATAAAATTAGTAAAATAATGTGATGACATAACATGGTCACATCGAAATGACTATGACATTATATAATATATATGACATGACTTAGGCTGAAATTTATAAAGCGTGCTTAGACTTTGCTCAGACTTTGCTTACGCTATACTTACTTAAGTTCCTGCTCAGTGTAATCTTAGCGTTCGAATTTATAGTCCTTTGGGCTAAGTATTTACTGAGTGTATGCTAAGCAAGAGCTCAGGAAAAAATGTTTAACGTTTCAATTTGCATAGCATATTTATTTCAATTATATAGGTATTTCAAACGCATTATTTTTAAAATAGCTGTATTAAACTTAAATATTAGTAATTTTATAATCTTTATCGTATAATTGTAGATCAATCAATTTAAACCGTTATTTTTTATTGATTTTAAGTGAAAAAGGGCCAAAATAACACATGTACAAGTAAAATAGAATGTATCTTTGACTTGTCAGTCAAAAAAAAACCGGATTGACACCGTGGGAGAGCAACGCTTCGGCATAAATGTGCCGGCTCGACCGGAGTGATACCACGGCCTCACAGAAAACCGGCGTGAAATAGTGCTTGCGCTGTGTTTCACCGAGTGAGTGAGGATACCGGAGGCCCATCCCCCCAACCCCCTCCCCTCCCACCCTAAAGGTCGGCAACGCACTTGTGATGCCTCTGGTGTTGCAGGTGTCCATGGGCGGCGGTAATCGCTTACCATCAGGCGATACGTCTGCTCGTATCGTATCGTATCGCCTATTCCATAAAAAAAATTGTCAACAGTTATTTAGATTGTCTCGATTTCAATTACATATAATTAATTATCAATTTCTAGAAAGAACTTTTTACTTTAACTCTGGCATGCCCTTACGGACTTCCGTTATAAAGTTTTCAAACTAGATTACGGTATTTTTACCTGGTCAATCGAACCATCTTTACGAGCGCGTAAGTATTCGCTAAGTCAAGGATTTCGGTGACTAGACTATGCCAAGCATTTGCTCAGCTTGAGCTAAGCATAATGACTATAAATTTCAATGCACACTTAACTCGTGAGGTAAGTCTAAGCAAAGCCTAAGCACGCTTTATAAATTTCAGCCTTAGTTTTATAAGATTTTAAATTTAAACAATTGACATTTTTATTCATTTTTTATTGACATTATTTTTGTGAGATTTATTAAACACCATGAAACACTTATTTGTTCATGCTTGTTGTTAATCATGGTAGTAAAATTATTATTGTATATTTGCATGCCGAACTCAGTAGGCGAAATATGAGGAACTGTAAACTAGCCCTAAGATCTCAATAATATACCATATTTCTAACAAATAAAGAATCTTATCTTATCTTCCATCGGATGAAGGGAATTTTATGTCAGTTGGGATATGGCGAAATTCATTTTGTGAACAGACTCTCGAAGAATGATTGTTGCCAAACGGCTATGAAAATTGTCCAAGTTAATTTGGCTGTCTATAAAATATAGCAAAAGCCTAGCCTGACCTTATTTATTACTTGTTTAAAAGATTTTGTTGAATGAACTGGCCAGTGTGAGACAGGAACTTCTCAGAATGATATGGATAATATTCTTATTCAAATACCTTTAAAACGTTGCGGAGAAATCTGATTTGTAAATTTTATCCCACGCTTTAAATTTTTAAGCTATTGCATAGCTTTTATCGCGGGCTTTGAGCGCGGCGACCAAGTCAAGAAATTTCATAACGAAAATAAAACCTGACACCCGAAGCTCGCACGGATCGAGACGAGCTGCCGAACGACGAATCAACGAATCTGTCTGTCTCTGTCTGGTTTTCCACAACTATACTTGAACGTGTGTGTCCGGCTTAAGCAGCTGTTTGTGAGAAAGTAAATAGGTGTATAGGTTTCTTTATAATGCCACACTCACCACATGTGAGCCCCGTAAGTATACATGTTCAAAGAAAAAAAAACTGCATAAATAAAAAATAAATAAATAAATATAATTGCATAAGTTGATAAAAAATGATATGCAATAGCTTTACCGCGGCAGTTCCCGAGTGTTACACGTCTTTTTTTTTCTATAAGCGGGCCTCCGAAAGCGGCTCTACTCTATCTGATGGAAAACATTAGCAGAATCTAAGAGTAGTTGTCACCATACTCATTGTGAATACAGACAATAAAATACAGCATGGTTACCCACACTATGGCGGCCTATTAAGATGTTTCAGCAACATTAGGGAACAAAATTGGAAACATCGTTTTAAACAACACCTATACTAACCTGTCTAGCCGATGTGGTATTCAGTAGGCCAAAATTTCCTTTCTAAGGCTCTCTCTCTTCTTTTAGATTTGGAGGAAGGACATTTTGGCTTACTGTTGTACATTTCTTTTCATAATTTTTACATTATTTCTCAACTGAACCAAGCAGTCATTATGACGAAATAAAACTGATAAATTAATCGGGAAATATTTCTTGACATATAGCGTATGAATCAAAGGAAATCGATCGTAATGATAATTTAAACTTTAATGAATAATGACTTTCATTTGGATTTCATTTACGACACGAACCAGGCAATAACGAAAATTTCCATGCAGGTAGGTAATAGGTACATTTCAGTTCTATTTTGTAAACATGTTTTCAATTTTACATTTGCATAGCTTTTAAGGCTCCCACTACGTGTGTATAGTCATATTGCTTGTATATCGCTTGTAGTGCGTATTGTGTAAGTTCTTAGGAAATACTAATAAACCAGTGCTGTAAGTTGTCATAATTTAATTTAATTTTACTTAAGACAGTAGCTCTAAAAGTAGTTTGACAAAAGCCGCAGAGGTAGTATGATTTGTATGATCTGCAAATATTTGTTTCGGCGTTTGGAGGTCTTCTATGCACATATGAGTATTATATCTGTTCGATACCAAATCATTAATTTGGTATATGTAGTATCTATAGTAATATTATACTCGTAAACGCGAAAGTTTGTAAGTATGGATAAATGGATGGATGGTTGTTACTCTTTCAAGCAAAAACTACTGAACGGATTTGGATGAAACTATACAGTAACATAGCTTATACATCAGAATAACACATAGGCTATTATTTGCCGCGATAACCGACATATACGCGGGCAACCACTAGTTAACTATAAGATTGTAATGGCAATGCAAAAATGTTAAGTCCATCCACCAGGGCGGTACAATATCAGTTAATTTTGCCTTCATAATAAAAGCTCTGCTTAGTTTGAGACTAAATGACCTTGGTGTTAGATGTCCGAATTATGAAAAATTAGATAAAAAATCTCTTTCGGGTGGTCTAAAAACTGCGCGTGAGTTGTGGCATGCGTATGATATAAAAATAAGTAATAATAACAAGCGAGGCGTGCGCGCATGCGCTATTACGACGGTTTGCGGTCGCTACGGTAAACATGGCTTCCGTACGACTTCCTACGATATCTGATACAACGGCCTATTTGTGTTACAAGTGTCGTGGAAAATGTGGCGACCGAGTAATTCTCACTTCCTTAGCTAATATCTTCGTAACTTTACGTGGAAAGTTATGATCAGATTAAAGAACACTACAGTTCTGGTGAAATACATTTGTGGTAAAAGATTAGAAATTATACAATGAGAGGAGGATTTCATACTATAAAACTTTAGTTTTGACCTTAAATTCAGAATTTGAGAAGATAAGATTAGCCAAAAGGCAGTACAACAACTCGATAAACTTATGGTCACGCCTATGTAAGTGATATTTTGAGTTTGGTAAGTACTGGTACACAAGAGCATTGCATTAAGCCCATCTACACTCAAAAGCAGATGACTGTATTTACATTAGTTTTGCATCCACTGAATATGTATTATATCAGCTCGTGAGGTACTAGTTTTGTGAAATAAGACTTTTAATAGTTATTTCTTACGTCATGTGAATAGGTAGATATAGTGAGCAGTAACTACAGTATTATCTATACTATATATATACTTTTTATATTATAAAGCTGAAGAGTTTGTTTGTTTGAACGCGCTAATCTCAGGGATTGCTGGTCCGATTTAAAAAAAAATCGGTGTTGGATAGTACATTCATCGAGGAAGGCTATAGGCTATATATCATCACGCTACGACCAAAAGGAGCGGAGCACTAATGAAAAATGTTTCGAAAACGGGGGAAAATTATCACGCTACGGGCAATGGGAGACGCAAACGAGGTTGCGTGGGTCAGCTAGTAATATTATAAAGATGAAGAGTTTGTTTGTTTGAACGCGCTAATCTCAAGAACCGATGATCCGATTTGAAAAATTCTTTAGTGTTAGATAGCCTATTTATCGAGGAAGGCTATAGACTATATATCATCACACTAAGACTAATAGGAGCGGAGTACCAATGAAGAATGTTTCAAAAACGGCGGGAAATTATCACGCTACGGGTAACAGGAGACGCAAACGAGGTTGCATGGGTCAGCTAGTCTCTAATAAAAGTAGATAATCCGATTGTCAAAAAGTAGATTTATTCATTTATGCCTTATGGTTTTATACATACCACCCCGCGTCGACATCATCCACTCACCGTCACGGCGCTTACCTCTGGCCACTTCTAGCCCCAATTTAAGGTCTAGAAGTGGCCAGAGACAACTTGAGGGTCTCCTGAGAGAAGACCTGAACCCAACAGTGGGACGTTATGGGTTGTTTATGAACACTCAGATGTCAATGTATTTTTTTGACTGGGTAAACAAAATTGCAAGCAGTTATTAGGAACTATCTTTATTTTGTCCAAATAAGTTACCTGTGTAAATAAATTATGATTGTCGAATAGATTTAGTCTTACGTCATGTGAGTAGGTAGATATGGTTAGCAGTACAGTATTATCTATGTAGTATCATAATTTCTTTAAAAGTTTAATGCAACTGATATAACTAGCAATAATGGATGAAATGATAAAACAAACCTTTCTAGATACAACTGCTGAGGCGAAGCTTTCTACATTTAATGCACTTTTCTCTTCTATTAAATAACAAAATCCCGTTGCAGTCTACTGTCGGACATAGACCCCTTGCAAGACACATCATAAAGCCCGATCAGCTGCTTCCTACATCCAATCGCGGCCGCGATACGGTCAGAGGGTGTCCAACATCACAACTGACGTCAGTGCAATGCAATGCGCTGATGATGGTGATAAAATAAAAGTAGATAACAAGATAGATAACCCGATTATCAAAGAGTAGATTTATTCATTTGTGCCTAATGGTTTTGTACATACCACCCCCCGTCGACATCATGTACCCTTTATAACCCCACCGTCACGGCGCTTACCTCTGGCCACTTCTAGCCCCAATTTGAGGGCTGTGGACCTAATGATTTACTGCACACACACTCAGATGTCGATGTATTTTTTTGACTGGATAAACAAAATGGCAAGCAATTGTTAGGTTATGTTTTTGTATTGTTTTTATACTGTCTAAATAAGTCAACTGTGTAAATAAATTATGATTGTCCAATAGATTTAGTTAACGTAATAAGACATTGGCAATAAATGTGTTTTGTTTCTTTTGTAGTAACACTGACTTTATGCGCTCGCACCCTACCAGTGACGAAGGGTGGGAGAAGGGGTTGTGGAGCGCAAAAGTCATTTTTGTAGACAGTCTCGTGGTAGGGGTCCTAATAAGAAGTACCCACTGTGAAAATGTTAAGCTAATGTAGAGGTGAAACATTGAAAACAAATGAATGGCATGATGATTTCAAACAAAACGTTAAGGTCATCACAAATATGACATTTGTCAAGAAATAATAGTACCGCACATACTACTACTTTGCTATAATAGTAGATTAGTAGCCAAGGGCTGTAAGGCATCAATTGCAGCCCGAGATATTTAGGCGCACGAGCGCAGCAAGGGCGCCTATAGTTCGAGGGTGCAATTGGTGCTTACACCCGAGCTAACTATTCTGCTTTACATCTCGATTGTGAGGTAATTAGCACGTAATTATAAAAAATCTCAAAAACAAACAATATTTAAAGTAAAAGTTTTATATTCCCGCCTTTTTTCATTAAAAGGAATCAAGTAAAGAACTTTTGAATATATTTTTGAAATTGAGCTTCGCCGTTCGATATTTAAAATTGATGACTATTATACTCACACGAAGACAAGGCTGAATGGCAAAGCGACCTCTTTGGTCATTGGGCTGAATGCATGATGTCTATTGCCAGTATGATAGTTAGATGTACGCGAACTTTTTGAAAGAAAGAAGTGTTTTTTTAATTACTTACCGCCCTAGGGCTTTTCTAGCTACATTATTACCCTAGAGCGCTAATTGGTCACCTACAAGACCCATTTGGAGGTAATAAGAACCTACTTACCGCACATGAGAGTCGATGTAAAATAATAAAAATACCCACGACACGAAATAAACAATAATTATTCCAGTATAACTGATTATAATTACATCACTAAATTAAAAATCAATTCAGCTTCGAAATTCAGACCTTGTTATTTAAGAACTTTGTATACCTACTGACGAAAATCCGTATTCGTTATTCAAATATTTATTGCTTCGTTAAATGTTAGTAAGCAAATAATAACTTATTTTAATGTCGATCAGGTTAAATTTAGATTAATTAAATCGCCAATAATTCGTTACTAATACCTTTAGGCAGGTAGGTATTGGGTTTGTTAATTTTTTTCCTTCTCTTAGGTCATTATATAATAGAATAAAAGTAGAAATGATTTTACTTTCACTAAGCAGAGACAATTACAGACAGACGAGTTACAATTTTCTGTTTTGTTGAAGTGAAAACTATTATTATTACTTTTGGGTGAACAAAAACGCGAAACTCGCGTCATTGTCACCGCACGCTTCCCATCTATACATCTATATATACAAATAAATAAAATTGGAGTGTCTGTTTGTAATATTAAGATAACCTCTTTTTACTAAATGCATATCTGGGTGTTCTTTGTGTCCGTTTTATGTATGTTTGTAAAGTCCCCCGAGACACAGGATTTATTCCTAGTGCGGAAGTTGTCTTGTATAAAAATAAAAAAAAATGTATTTATACACGGTACATATTTACCAAAATAACTTTTTTTACATTTTTTGTCTGTCTGTTCCGGTTAATCTCTGTAACGGCTGGACCGATTTCGACGGGACTTTCACTAGCAGATAGCTGATGATATAAGGAGTAGGTAACTTAGGCTTACTTATACTTTTTTAGACTAGCTTCGCCCCGCAGCGTTGCCCGTGGTCACAACTACAATCGCAGGTAACACCGCGGGGCTCAGCTAGTGAGCTTCATGTATAGATTTATTAAAATTATTTTTTCGTTGTGTCATTCCAATTAATCCAAACTAATATCACTATAACACTAGTGGTAATAGATAAATAAATATTTTCGGACATCTAACACACAACGCCATCTAGTCCCAAGCTAAGCAGATCTTGTGTTATGGGTACTATACAACTAATACAAATACATATATACTTTTTTGTAAATACATACATTATTAAACATAGAAAACTCCGAAACAAATATTTGTAGATCATACAAACATTTGGTCCGACCCGGGAATCGAACCCAAGACCTCATGATCATCAGTCGCACACGCCAACCGCGAGACCAACGAGGCAGTCAAATGAGACAGTATAATATGTATAGATATTCTTATAAAATTTAACTTTCATCATCATATCATCGACAATCCATAACGTCCCGCTGCTAGGCTCGGGTCGCCTCTCAGGAGAGGGTTAAGGCCATACCTCCCCACGCTGGCCGAGTGCGGGTCGGGGACTGGAAAGACAACGTTGTGGCTACGTAATCTTGCCGTTGGATGTTTTTAAGCCGCCCAAAGGGCTCCAACTACCGTTTGTTGTCCTACGATAACAACCGGGACCGACTGCTCAACGTGACCTCCGAATCACGGAGACGCTCATGGATTCATGCCACCAGCGGTCACCCATCCAGGTACTTACCACGCAGTCGTTGCTTACCCTTGGTGATCGTCTCTAATCACCGAGTGCAACTGGGCTATAAGCGCCTCTTACAATTTAACTTTACATGGACGTAAATTAACTACACAGATAGCGCAAAAGTTAATGCTGCCTCTATATAATGGGCCATCGCTGGCCCAGCGAGATGCCACGCGATGGTTGAGACGCAACTACACGACGGCGACAATCAGGTGTGATCTTTATGTTTTTCGAAATGGATGTGGAAGCATTAGCCGCTGTGGCAATATATCTATACAGTTCGAGCATACACTGTGGAATGGGCCACGTGTAGATGCGCACCGCCATCGCTGGCCCACTATCTTTGACGTGCGGCCGAAAAACCGACGCCATCCCACGACCTTTGCACGCGCCATAAGCCATCCGACACCACTATGCCCTCCACACGGTGGCGTATCATAGTGGACCATCGTGATGGCCCATCGTGTAGAAGAGCCATTAAGCGGATGCCAAGCCATTTTCTACTGCGCTGAGTGTTTTGGGTTCAAATTTCTACAAATGCAGAGTCTGGGTGTTCTTTGTGTCTGTTTAATGAATGTTTGTAAAGACACATGATAATTTTCACTAATGCGGGAATTGCTTTTTAAAAAATCGGTTGTCTGTAAAGTCGGTTTACTGACGATAGTTGAACGTGACAACGTCATAAGAAAATATGTGCCTCTATGTCGCTCGCTCGTTCCGCGCTCGCTTGCACTTCAAGCCCTAAATGGAACGCCTCGGAGTGAGGTAACGCCGCGTGAGTCATGTTTTTTCGTGCGTGCAGCCGGCTCCATCGAATTATAAGACGTTGTCACGTCAAAAAGAATTGTTAACCATTTAGTGGCTAATCAAATAGTAGTTGACTGACAAATAGAAGTTAAGTTATCACTCATTTTGTCAACAATGATCCCGTGGTTGCAAACTTATTGGAGTACGTAACTACAATGTAAGTAAAGTTTCAAATAAATCTGCCAGCGGTTACCGCAAAATTTTAAACCTAGATTAAAATGTCATCTATATTTATTGTCCACTATAGAATTGGCCCTTTATAATAAATAATCTTTCAATACTATCATCAAATTGCATCATTGTTGCAAATGTACACAATAAAACAATTATAATTGTTTTCAATTAATTTTGAGAGTGATTTTAGAATGTATTATTATTATTTATTTTAAACTTTACGCATCTTTGTACATTGGCGATATTAATGGCCAAGGCATTCTCTTCCAGTCAAACTTAGGATGGTGTAAAAATCTTCTTAGCTAAGTGCACAAATCCTAGATGATCACTTATAAAATATACGGTATTTTTTTTTTGATCAATGATTTTAAAGTTGTTAATTTAATAGCTTACTACTAATTAAATCGGCTATTAATTAAATCAGACGGCCGTATGAGTGTGTTTATTAATAAAAAAACAAGTAAATTTATTTAAAAGAATATAAACCCGACTGCGTCAATATCTGCCATCTTTATTAAATTATTATTATTAAATACAGGTTTATTTATATTTTTTTGTGTTTATTTTTAATTTTGATGTTCCCAGTGTCACTCTCAAGACTAAGACGAGTCTATTGACACCACTCACATAAAAATACGAGACGCTGTTTAGGCTGTAGGTCGTGCCAAAGAAATATACATACATACACTCGAAAAACATAATCCTCCTTCTTTCGCAGTCGGGTAAAAAGACCTTTTGTACGAGTCGTCAAACAATGTATTGCTTGTCTAACTGAATACATAACATATCTATCTTTTATCGTTGGGGTAAGCATCTGTCTGTCTGTTGTCAGCTTTGAAACATGCGTCCTTTATAGACAGACGTAATATTTTTGGACCTACTTCAAATACACATTTTTTCTTTATTGTAAGTCTGCTATAACTTAATAGAAAATGTATAATTAAGAAAGTCGATTTTTCTCTGCTTTTCAACAAAAAATGTATCATTATTGTTATCAACAGCTTACCACTTCATTCCACACCATCAACACTTTGCACCGTATAGCAATAAGCTAAGGTATATCTATATTAAATATGTATATTATCTCATATAATATTAAATACTCTACAAGTTGTCAAATTACGAATGCCATTGAAAGATTATAATAACAAATTCAATTTTAGTACTGCATAATTTCTTTAACGTTAAATCCTTACTCTGTATAAAAATGAATAACCGAATGTGATTTTAAATGCATGATTTTAAATGAAACGCGAAAATGGTTCCACTAATTCAATTTTTTTTTGTACGTTTTTGTTAAGGCAAAAGGAAGGTTGGAAAGGAAAAACATTAACATCGCGAGGAAAATAGTTTAAACAGTACTTCTTTCCCATCCCAAACAAAAGAGTAAAGCATCTGTCCTTAAGTGTCAAACAATTTCTAGGGGCCATTAAAAAAAAGCGGATTAGGATTATCTTTGGTATACCTTCAAATTGTTAAGCCTGTATGAATATTAATCGATTTGTGCCTAAGATACAGTTCGAATAAAGTTATCACTCTAGCATAATGTTTATTTATTTATTTTTGTTTTTTCTATTGGACTGAGACAAGCCAAAAACTTTTGACAGAACGAAGTCATTTGGGGCAGTGAGTATCCAATAAATATATAAAAATTACCAAAACTGTTACGCTAGACCTTTGAAACATCAACAACCATTCATTCGAATGTGGCTAATAATAATATAACGTAAAGGTATTAATGTAATTACTCTTACCACATAAACTTCATTGACGCGATATTCAGTACTGAATTTATATTTTTCCTTAGCAAATATCGGTTGCTCGTTTCATGAAAGCTAGGTAGGTAGATAGATGATAAAGCTTCTGACATCTGTAATTTCAAAGGGGTTTCAGCTAGGGTTGCCAGATAGAAACTTATCGAAGCCGGGACAATTCAAAAAAAAAAAAGACCACGCTGTCGGGTCGCTCGGCCGTGGCCATAGTAAAAATATCTTGTTTATCACGGAATTTTGCCATTTTTATTAGTTTTTCTTGGTCAAAGCTTTGCAAAACTGACAAAATTAATAAGAGCTCGACCAAGCAAGACACGCCAAAATTGATATGAGTCTTCAGTTCGGACTTGATTAAATTCATGGACATTCGGTTTCGCTCTGTAGTCTATAAACTATTCAGTTGGCTAAATACTCTTTCGCAGAAGGTATTGCTTGTTAGAATTGAAAGAACAAAACAAACTACTTTCTTTAAATTAGTAAAATTTGTGGACGTGTTATTTCGGAAGCGCCTTACATACAGTCTTCAGACATGCGAACTAATATTCAATATCGTGGGAAATTTGTTGTTAGTTTATGTTGTTACAAAGTTTGTAGGTTTTCAGAATCCGGGACAATAAGGTCTGATTACTGGACACGGGACAAGATGCAAAATTCCGGGACAATCCCGGATTTCCTGGCCATCTGTCAACCCTAGCTGCAGCATAGAAATGAGTAGAAACTAAAGAGATGCTTGTGAGATTCACTACCTAGTAATACAGTTAATGTGCAAGTAAGTCTCGCATACGTAAAGCTCTTTGCCAACAACGTGTACATGATGCAATTATATTACGTAGACGACACATGTCACAGCAAATTATCTCATGAGATACTTATTTAAACTCCTCTAGAATGATTATAGGGCAATAACAAGTCTTCTTAATATAAACAAGAGTTAAGGTAAACGATGACAAAAATGTTTTCTTTATTAACTTTCGTACTTATTCTTGCATACATATGAACAAAAATGCCCCTGGATTTTTATTTCCTTATATTAATATATATGGCTCTGCGTCAAGCTCGAGGAAAATCTACACAAATCAGGACTTAACATCAACAAAATTAACATAGAAAACCTCGCATCAAAAGATTTGCTTACACACAATATTAACGTGTTAAACGCGGAGGAAGAAAGTCTCTGAGCTTGCATATCTAATGAAAAATAATTTGGGTGTAGACATACGGTATTAATATTAATAAATAATAAGGTGACGGTTCGCACGGCAGTATATAAATCCGGGCCGCTGTGAGCCGTCACAATAGTAATATATTAGGACAAATGTTATTACAAGCTTGACTCGTTATGTTATTTTTATTCGTTCCCCGGGATAGGGAATTACCGGGCAGAGGACGCGGGCGGCACGGGCTGCGCGGCTGTAGCGAAGCAAGAGCTGTCATAGAGCGCTTCAGTTGACTCGGTAGCGATCGTCGACTCTTCGATTCTCTCATACATTCCAAGTGGCTTAAACCACAACACTAAAAGGCACCCTAGTTGATTACTGTACTATTTATAACTATACCGTTGGTAGTTACTATTTTACCATGGGTCATTATTAACAGTGTGTCGTTTTTAACAAACTGTAAAAACGAAGTTCCTCATTAGGATGTTTTTTGCTAAAATTGATAAAACTATAACAATAGCAAGAAGGATACACTACATTGATAGAAAAAAAAAAGGACTGTAGGTTTTATACCTACATATATTTTAAATACTAATTTTGATAAATTTAAACTATTTAATAGTAAATTATATAAAAAAATTGTAGTAGTAAATACAGTTATTTCTTTTTATTTTTAAGTATATCGCTGTTGTCACATTACAGTAAATGCTATATGTACATTGTACACCGTAATTATCATACATATCAGATACAATCCCACATGTTATTATAATGAGTTATAGGTATAATATGTATGATGTGGTAGTACTTTATAAAAATAAATAAATAAGATTGTGATCTGCCTCTCCTGTTTTCCTAAATAGACTACAGAGTAGGCTGTGATAAAGAGGTAAACTACCGGTCCCCTTAACAGTTTTAAAAAATAAGGTTGATTTAAGGACATACTAAAGTAAATAGATATTACATGTGGCGACCTCCACATACAGCGCAACAACAACATAAGATATAACAGCGCCATCTACCGAAGATACGTCGAACTGCGGAATAACGAAGGAAACTAAGATACTACCAATACTGAATCGCACAGTGGAAGTTCTCGCGCCCATTAACATTTATACAACATCCCAACATCAACCGTTGGGCAGTTGGCCCGCCAGGCATGATCACCTCGCCTGGTCGGAGGATCCTCCCTTTGTATTGGAGGGACATGAGCATGACGTCCGTTCCTCCACATACACAGAGGCGGATTAAGTATCAAGAGCGCCCTAGGCAACCATTCCATCGGCGCCCCTCCCCCTCCTTTTTTCTAGCATCCATATAATATATCTTGGCAGTTGACATATTTTTAGGTACTACATTTTTTACATATAAAACCTTCTTGAGCCGTTATTACATATACGATAGGGAAATAGGTTCATCTATCGCACCTAGAACTACGCTTATGTAGGATGCCGACGCCTGTACGCCATCTGAAGTACCGTTCCAGGACCGGGCGAACTGGGAGAGTTCTAAGTCATTTTCGGTCCCACACTATTCTCACCTTATAGAGCTTAATTTACTTGCCGAATAAGAAGGCGAGTTTTACGCGTCCTCACTCTATACCACGGCCTCAACCATGGAATTCAGCAACAGAATCGAAACTCAGATGGTCATCACATGGCGATGCTCCACCAACTCCAAGCATTCTGGCGGCGTGTGGTTCGCCGTGGACACGCTCTCTCCACCGATATAGTTGGCACCCAGGCGTTGGTACCATGCAGATCAGACACAGCTGATCTCCGAAGCTTCCTTTCCCGATGAACATCTGCGTCACTCGGTTTGAGAGAGTTCTGTGTTTCCTCCCGATCAAATCTTCATTAACAGATCTTACTGCTGTCTACTACGATCTACTGTCCGGCGCTTAGTTGCCTAAATCTGTCCTTTGCTGCTCAACCATAACCCAGTGGATTTGAAATTTCCGGTCTTCGATTTCTCGAGTCGCAGGTTTCCGAGCCAGTATTAGCTTCAGGTGGCTCCCTTTAAGGCCCATGTAAGAACAAGGTCACAGATTACTGCAAAGCCACCCCACGACCTTGACACTGGATCCGCCGCCGTAGGACATTTGCAATCATGGCTGTGACCCTAAAAGTTGTTTCACAGTGCACCTTTCCCCACGCCGTCATGAGCATGTCGTCTGCGTAGCCCGGGATGGCGACACCTTCCAGGCCTATAACGGATCCTATAAACGGATTACTATAAACGTTTTAGCATAATAAGGCTGCCGGCACAACATTTTTCGGTCGGTGGCTTTTTGCTTTTCTTTGCACGGTTAACACTGGCAAACAGTTCAATTAGATGCCCGTGGGGAAAAGCTCTTATTGAGGTGACGTCCGGCAGTCAAACGTCACTTTCTCTCGGTAGACTTTTGCGGGTGGTCAGTGAAACCCGTCCTGTGACCACACATGACACATGGTGGCAAAAAGTGATGGAAGGTACGCAAATTGTTACAGGCGCAATTCAATTCACTCTTAACAATCGATTGCCGATACTTCCCTAAGCAGGCGTGCCCAGAAAGGATCTCAGTCAGTCAGTCGGAAACAAGGAAGATGTCCTATACTGCCGCCCTGTCCATACCTTATTATTTGCAGTCGGAGCCGCCGCCCACTCCGGTGCACCATATGCCTTTCAATGGACAAATATGGTCTTACTAAAACCTAAAGAATAATCTCAACTACAACTGCAGTTGTAACGACTACATTTTTTTTATGGAAACAGCACTAGTCTCGAACTAGATATAGTGATATTTTCTTCTATATTAGATATGGTAACCACTATTTTTGGATTCTGTTCATGTTTTCCATCAGGCAGAGTAAGGTCACTCTGGCAGGCTGATTAAAAAAATGGGTGTGTGTGAAGGTGTTTTTGTATGTGTATATGTGTCTTTGTGTGTTCAATGTTAGATAGACGGTATACCATCCTACTAATATTTTAAACGTAAGAGTTTGTAAGTATGGATGGATGGATGTTTGTTACTCTTTCACGCAAAAAGTACTGAATGGATTTGGATGAAACTTTACAGTAAAATAGCTTAGACATCAGAATAACACATTTGCCGAGATAACCGACATATACGCGGGCGGAGCTGGGAGCAAAAACTAGTCTATAGTAAATTAATGTTATGCTAATAAATATTTATTATTATTTTTGTGTGAAAAGTTCTCTTAGACATGTATTAATATAACCATACTTTGTACTAAATTGATTTATATTATTATAGTTAAAACAATAAATATAATGTTTCTATCCTTCTCACAGCTCACAACGATCTCCATTCTTGCATTAACTTTCGATCCAGGCAGGTTTCAGATGGGCTACACTAGACGATCATCGATATTTTATCGTAGCTACTGTCTTTAAAGCTATTAAAAACAATTAACCTATTCACTCTGTTAATAGTGATATTTTAAAAGCTTTTCCTAGTAGTCCCGAAGAGAATCCTGTAACGACCAAACATACTTTGAAAGAGAGGGTTGAGAAAGTGCATATATTAATAGTGCAAAGGCTTCATAAAATACAAATTCATTTCTCCACTGCTATGCACGGAAGTCTGCAAGTCCGTAAATAGAAGTCTGCAGCTCAGCAAAACACATCGTCGTCTCTATTACTCCGTGACAGACAATTATTAAGTACTTAATCAAGAACAATCTATCTATACAAATAAATGACTGCACGGTTGGCCTAGTGATTTAAGCGGTCGCCACGCCGCATTCTACTGCGCAGAGTGCAGTAGGTTTAAACCCCACACGGTACAACACTTTGTGTAATCTACAAAAAAAATATTGTCTAAGTTTGATGTTTGTTTATGTCCGGTTCATGTATGTTTGTAAAGTCCTATGAGGAAGTTGCTTCTTAAAAGTAAAAAAAAAATTGGCAGTCATAAGGACTGCCGATAGAAGTGAAAAGTTATAACTTAGAATGTTATTTGTAAAATTAATGTGTAAAATAAAAAAAATCATAATGTTTAAATTAAATCATCATGTCGGTGACGCGTTGACGTGAATTCATAAGATTTTCCCCTACCAAAAATTATAAATTATTTTTTTAAGAATTAAAGAAAATCAGTTTTAAATTTTTTGTCTGTCTGTGGATCAGCTGGACCGATTTCGACGGGACTTTAACTGGCAGATAGCCGATGATATGAGGAGCAACTTAGGCTAAGGCTAAGGCTTGTAAAGGTAGAAGGTATAACAACAACTCCGCAGCGCAGCTAGCACCAAAATAAAAAAAACACATTTCAAATGTATTGTTTTAGACCAACTTTGCTTTCAGTCCAATAGAAGGTACATCTCGATTTAAAAATGTTAATTTTATTGAGCCCGTGGGGATGACTGTACAGTCGCTCGTTTTGTCTGAGATGCCGTTCGTAGTCCTATTTCGATATAGTCTTTGTGTAAGATCGAATCGTTCTAAGACTCACACAGATATTTCAGAAGATGACAAAAATTAAAATTTTGGTACCGAAGACAGTGTTGACAATAGTGATAGTGATGATGATTCTGTTAGCTTTAGTGATGATTCAGCTCAGTAATGATGTAAGAAGTTACACACCTTAGCACCAAAGTACGGTCATTTTATAAAAGTTTGGTGCTATTACATCCTAAATATATCCTAATACCTTTAAACGAGCAATTCTTGTATATTTATAATATGTATGTACATATATATAATCTGAATCTCGGAAACGGCTCTAACGATTTTCATGTAATTTAGGGTCCGTTCACACAGACCGGCTCGGAGAACATCGACTCGCATTTTTCTTTTCACACAGACCGGATCGTATACGCTTGGAATTGGCCGGAGCGGAGCCGCCAACTATTTCACATAGACCGGCTGTGGAAGAGAATCAGAGCTGATCGGCTGCGCGAGTGAGGAAGAGCACGCAATCGGAGCCGGTCGGCTCCTCTTATTGTTTAACACTAAGTGCGTTCAAGCTTTCTTGATGACAAAAGAAGTGCACATGCAAAAATAAACCTTACTACAATCACTCAAACCTCTGTTTCCAATGTGATAAAAATCTGCTCTGCTCTCCGAGCCGGTCTGTGTGAACGGACGTACGCGTTTCGGGTGTTTCGGGGTG
The DNA here is from genome assembly GCA_949125395.1 of Diaphora mendica. Taxonomy (NCBI): domain Eukaryota; kingdom Metazoa; phylum Arthropoda; class Insecta; order Lepidoptera; family Erebidae; genus Diaphora; species Diaphora mendica. The sequence goes on from OX421319.1 coordinate 8,296,075, forward strand.
TGTACTCTACAAAATTATAACTTGCTGAAAAAACAAAACTTAACTAAACCTCCTCCCTCCCCATCTCCCAATGGCCGGCAACGCACTTGTGATGCCTCTGGTGTTGCGGCGGTAATCGCTTACTATCAGGCGATACGCCTCCTCGTTTGCTATTTCCATATATTTGCATATTGCTACTTCCGTTGATAATTCCATAAAAAAAAAAAATAATTGGTGATCGAATTCCCGCATTTGTTTTGAACTGAGTGTCGTAAATATAATATGTAGTTTATTCTCTTCCATTCATTTTCAGCTAGTCCGTGTAAATACAAATGCTGTCTCTAAACTATCGAGAACCTCTGACCCAATGCTGTAATTAATAGTCCTTCTTTGAACGCATTGTTTCTCTTTGCCTGCCAAAATAGCCATCTAATTCTAATTGTTTTCAATGTTACCTTAGGTTTGACAAAGGAACTGAGGGCACCGTACGATAACATAGTACAAGAGAGATGAGTTAATGGGCTGTCAACTTTTTTAACATTTATTAACATGACGTAAATCACGATTTACACGAATAACGTTAGTACTTTTATTTAAAATTCTAAGGGCATCATGAAAGTTTAAGGTATATTTCATTTTAAACGAATAAATCCATTTATTAAATTATTTGTATTACAAAATAAATAGTTTTGATTTTTGAACCACCATAAACAATTATCAATTCATTCGGTCGAGACCTGATCGAAACTTTCTTTTGTAGGTACATAATTATATGTGCGATTGATAATATTATTTATTTAAACAGCTGCGGCTTTTGTTGTTTTTCAATCGGATATTGGTCATTATTTCATCTGTTTTAAAATAAAAGTAGTCTCAGTTACTCCTTATAACATTAGCTATCTGGGACTGGAACGCAGAGCACGCAATGGAAGCTCTCTAATGAATAATGTTCCTCCGTTTTGTGCTAAATTTTTCATTGATACTCTACTCCTTTGCTCGTAGCGTGATGATAGTTGGTCTATCAAAATAAATCAGAATACAGAGATCGCGCCTTTTTGAAGTTAGTAAACAGTTATATTACAGAAGCATTTGATAAGATGCAATGGGCAATCAAAAGCACCTAGCAGACGTTTAGTAACAGAATTCTTTGCGCTGTTAAAAGACTCATATCAGTGAATTTCACTAATTGGCGTCTTAATATTTATAGGAGTAATATAAAATCATTCAACAATCCAAGTTAAAAGCAGTAAGATTCGTTGGTCTCAATCGATATGTTGGTTTCAATTAATCGTCTACTGAAATCAATTAGAGAATGTATGTTTTAGCTTGCTGTTTTCATTAATAGATGTGCAAAATTAAAAAAAAAATTTATTAAAGTACACTAATTTGGTTTAGGACTTTCCAACCGACTAAATGAGTCATCTTGACCGGAAGTATACCAAGGACTCACAGAAAGCCGCGGCTCATACCCAACGGACACCACTAACACTGCCACCACTTGTTTAACGACCACAAGTGGTGGCCGTTGGAAATAAGGTTTATTTTTTACATTTGTTCCCAAATGCCTCCGGTTATGGTGGTTGGAAAATAAATAAAAAAGTTGTCCCAACGACATACAGCATAGGTCACACCGTCAAATACTTTTTTCTATGACTCCTAATGTCCATGGGTGGTGCTAGCCAGTAAACATCTAGTGACCTCGTATTCATCGCTACTCGTATCCTCTTTATACCAATAAAAGAAAATTTCAAATACAAAATCAAAGAAAACATCTTCAATCCATTCCTGTTCACTTGCTTTACTTTATAACAGTACTTTTGGCGTTCGGTTCATATCAGAGTTTTAAATGTACACCTTAAAAGGACATTTGCACCCCACCCAATTACCCGTCCTCGAATAAATTATACTTTTTATCTGTGAATTTTCTTTTTTTCTGAACACTAAATACAACATTGTCATTAATGTTGCAACTGAAAGAACACAAATGCTTTTTAAAGAATAGGTATATAAATTACTTTATGCGTATCACCACTATCTTAACTAATATTAACTTTCCTATAGGTATATCAAAGGTAATGTTTCTAACTTTGTATGGTTGTAGGGGATAATCTTCGGAAGTACTGATCTGATCCAGAAAATTATTTTACTAACAGAAAGCAGCACTATTCAGCAGTGACATATTAATTTTCCTCTATATTTAAGGTAAAATTTCTAACTTTGTATGGTTGTAGGGGATAATCTTCGGAAGCACTGATCTGATCCTGAAAATTCTTTCACTAACAGAAAGCGACACTATTCAGGAGTGACATCTATACTAATACTAATAAAATCGAAAGTTTGTAAGTATGGATGGATGGATGGATGGATGTTTGTTACTCTTTCACGCAAAAACTACTGAACGGATTTGGATGAAACTTTATAGTAAAATAGCTTATACATCAGAATAACACATAGGCTACTATTTGTCGCGATAACCGACACATACGCGGGCGGAGCCGCGGGCAACAACTAGTAGGCTATATTTTAGTATGATTGAAAAAAAAAACAGTTAAAAATAATAGTATTTGTAAATATAGTCAAAGAAACGCGGGGGATTAATGCCCAACAAAACGGGCAGAGGTCGGCTAGTAGTATAACTTATACTTACATAATAATAAATTATTACCCTACATAACTTAAACACGGCCATCTGACACCAAACAAAAACAGTCAGGAAACGCAATATACAATAAGTACTATATAACTGCAATACAATATAACGGTAATAATCTAATTTATTCTGATTAGAACCCCATCATCTTCCTAGCCTTTATAATCCCCAAGATTATTTGGGGTCGGCTACTAGTTCAACAGGTTTTACCGGAATATCAGTTATTCCACAGAGCGACTGGCATCATACCTCCGCAACCCTGAGGGTGAACTGAATTCGAAGGTTTAACTAGTTGTCAGTATATTTTTGAGACGGCGACCCATGTCGTGCGGCGTTCCGCAGGGGTCTGTCCTTGGACCACTCCTGTGGAACGTGGGGTACGACTGGGTCCTTCGAAGTCGTCTGCCCCCCGGGCTGAGCGTAATTTGTTACGCCGATGACACATTGGTCACGGCCCGGGGAGCGAACTTCCAAGAGGCGGCGTGCCTGGCCAGGGGAGTGTCTCTGGTGGTCGGGCGCATCGAGGCGTAGGGCTTACGGGTGGCCCTGGACAAGACTGAGGCGCTATTGTTCCATGGGCTCCGTGATGGTCCACCCGCCGGCGCCTCCATAGAGGTCAACTCGGTCCTCGTACCGTTTCGGGCCCAGATGAGGTATCTGGGCCTGATACTCGACGGTAGGTGGCTTTTCGACGAGCATTTCCGACAGCTTGGTCGGAAGCTGGTCGACGCTGCCTCCACCCTTGGTCGACTTTTGCCCAACTTGGGTAGAGCCAGCGTCGCAACGCGATTCCTGTACACGGGGGTTGTCCGGTCGATGGCGCTGTATGGTGCACCGGTGTGGGTGGCGGCTCTGACTGCCCTAAATAAGGCCCGCCTCCGGCGGCCTAAGAGGGTATTGGCAGTCAGAGCCATACGCGGATACCGCACGGTGTCGACCTAGGCGGCGTGCGCCTTGGCCGGAACACCCCCGTGGGATTTGGAGGCGGAAGTGCTCGCCAAAGTTTATCGACGGGTGGCTGGATGTCGGGCGGAAAGTGGCTTTCGCCCTCCGCCCGAAGAGGTACGCGAATGGCGGAGCCACTATGGACAGATGGTCGTTCCGGCTGGAGACTCCACGCGCTGGCTTTGCCGCCGTGGAGGCTCTCCAGCCGGCCATCCTCGAGTGGGCAGGGCGGCAGCACGGGACCCTTTCCTTCCGACTGACGCAGGTCCTTTCCGGGCACGGTTGCTTCGGGAAGTACCTGCACTCGGTCGCTAGGAGGGAATTGAGTCCCGCCTGCCACCACTGTGACTGCAGTGAGGACTAGGCCCAGCATACGCTGGCGATCTGCCCCGCATGGGCGACGCAGCGTCGGGCCCTCACTGCAGTCATCGGAGGAGATCTCTCGCTACCGGCCGTCATACGCTCCAAGGCCGGTAGCGATAGCAGTTTTACCGCGGTCGCAACCTGCGAAGATGTCATCTCGCAGAAGGAGGCGGCGGAGAAGGCCCGGGAGGATGATATCCACTCGGACCAAATCCGCCGCCGGCGAACCAGCGATCATGCCGCCCTGAGTGTGGCCGCGGATGGTCGGGACGGGCTTTCCCTTCCATCCGCTCTAGTAGCCGCCTGCGAGGAGGCGACGTTACGCGTGTGCCGTACGTCGCCTAAATTGAGATTTTAACAGCAGACGTTGCCCGCTTCTGTGCGGGCAAGCGCTGGGAGGGGTCCGGACGTGTTAATAACTGCAGTACCCGGATTCCTCCCTTCACAGGCGCAGAGTGGCACACCGTGTGGTTTAAGTCGGTTCGAGTCCGACACACCGCCCCGTCGCAAGCCCCGGTGGGGTGACGGTCCGAGGGGATTTCCACACGTTAAAAAAAAAAACAAAAGTTGTCAGTATATTTGAGGGCACTGACTTCCCAATAACAATTGCCATTGACGTTCATAACAACTGGGACCGACAGCTGAACGTGCTCTCCGAGGCACGGGCGGGAAACATCGTCATCATCCATACTCCGAGCTGCTGTTAAAAATTTCTTGTAAGAAAAATCCAACAGCAGTCCGACCCGATTAGAATACCATATGATGAGAATACCAAATAATATAAAATTTTAACAAAAAAAAACCGACTTCAAAAACTGGACCAAAATCAAATGGGACCTATGAAGCACCTGTTTTAAAATGAAAAAACCGGCCAAGTGCGAGTCTGATTCGCGCACCGAGGGTTCCGAGGGCAAATTTCATGAATCTGCTTTTCACGGGAAGTACCCTATAGGTGTTGATACCCTTGCAAGTGCCGACAATTTGCAGCATAAAAGTCTGTATATTGTGATTGCGTTGGGTTAAAAGTTTGATTTTTTCACAGCTTCAAGGGACAATAGATCTGAGTATTTGATATGAATTTCAGTTTGATACCTCCACGAGTTCCTGAGAAAAAGTATCTTGACAGACGGACAACAAAGTTATCCTATAAGGGTTCCGTTATTTCTTTTTGAGGTACAGAACACAGAACCCTAAAAATAATTATCAAAATCGGTTTACCCAGTCGAAAGTTCTGAGGTAGCAAACATAAAAAATACAGACGAATTGAGAACCTCCTCCTTTTTTAGAGCCGGTTAAAAAATAAGCATTGTGTTCATTTTTCCCGCCAGGGCAGCGATCACTTTGTCTTACTTGACTTATCTTACGGCCCATAGAATAAGGTATTCAATCGCTATAACAATGTCCCCTGGAAGGAGCAATGAACCACGGCAATGTCACCGTGTTCTTAATATATAGTATACTTACCGGAGTTGTGTGTCGTCCTGTTTTCGGCGCCGTTGATGGGGTACCCCACCGCCTGGTCTGTCCTGGTACGTTTACACATACAGCTCCCAAAATGCTGTACAACTTCCTATGGCACTCGAGCCACAATACTCTCGCTTCGGCTTACGCGGAACAGCCCACAAAAACTCGCGAATCCACGACCTAACACAATACGGTTTATCACAAATGAGACCGCGGGTCGATGGACAATACAATTAGCTTACTATCAATTGATTTTCACAATAACACATAAAACGTCGGCCCGTTTCATAAACACGCTCGATCACAAACTTATAATTCTCGCGAGTTTTATCACAATTAATTTTCACAAGCCTGGCCGATCAAACCTTTCTCAACTATTATAAGTATTTTAGCCTAACACACCCAAAGTGTCATCACTATCACGCGGAGGCTAAATAAATACACAAAATTAACAATCATACTCAATTACGGCCCCGGCCATTTTCAACACGAGTTCATTTCGATTCCCTTCAAACATTAACCTCAAACTTCAAACGTCAACACGAACCAGCGACAATCAAAATGTTGCCAGTACAATGACGTTCGAAATCCAACACATTGACTGAAAAATGTTTTTTTTTGTGCACAAACTTTATAACAAACACAAAGCAATTTCAATACAATAAATATAGAAGAAAATGAATAAAATACTATATTAATCAATTAATTTGGCATCTAAGAGTGACATAGTGAGCAACAATATTCAATTACACACATGCAAACAATTACTAACATAAATAGACAACGCCTGTATGTAAACTAACATAATTATATGTAAAGGTGAGTTGTGCAAAGGACATAAACTCAATGCCGAGTCTATTAAACTTTCATGACATTTCTCAAGAGGGATGTGGGTATAATCGACAATGTGTAAAATGTTATCTATCTATAGTTCAGTTTCCACTTAATGTGTTCACAGACGCGTGTGTTTTAATCATTTCAGGAAGAGGAAATTTTGTTTTAATGTTAGAACACCACACGGGATGCCTGGCGAACATAAGCCTATATCTACTCGGCGATATTCAATTGAGTCAAATTTATTCTTAACGAATTTTTATTTTAACGGTTTGACGGGCTAAATTATAGAAGTTTATTTAAATAGATTGAAAACTCTTTATTTGTACACAACAGAGTAACAAGAGAGTATTTTAAATGTCAGATATATAATGTACAAAGGGCGGTCTTATTGCAATCTCTTTCTGGCAACTTTAAATGGATCAAAATGTTTCGAAGATACAGTCTATATACTATATTAATATTAGTAGTATAGTATTTGACAGTGCAATGAGTTTTGAAAAAGTATTTGCTAATCAATATCATTAAAAACACACATACATTTATATCTCGATAATAATAGGTCTTTACCTATGAAATTGCCGTTTTGTATGCAATGAGTGAAAGTACTTATTTTTTCAAACTTTTTTATTTCTGTTATTCGAAGTAATCACCCATGCAATCGACGCATCTTTGCCAACGCATTGGCAGTTTATTGATGCTCTTCTTGTAAAAATCAGCTGGACCTCTCGAGAATTTAAATTTTTACCCACTAAAAAGTTGTCTAAATTTTGGAAAAAGTAATAGTCGGTAGGTGCAAGGTCTGGTGAGTATGGCGGGTGAGGGAGAGCTTCCAACCCCAGCTCTTGCAGCTTGGAGACTGTCTGTTGCGCAATATGGGGTCGCGCGTTGTCGTGAAACAGCTGCAAGAGCTGGGGTTGGAAGCTCTCCCTCATCCGCCATACTTACCAGACCTTGCACCTACCGACTATTACTTTTTCCAAAATTTAGACAACTTTTTAGTGGGTAAAAAAATGAATTCCCGAGAGGCAGTACAAAATGCCTTTGAAGAGTTTGTTGCCTCCCGTCCAGCTGATTTTTACAAGAAGGGCATCAATAAACTGCCAATGCGTTGGCAAAGATGCGTCGATTGCATGGGTGATTACTTCGAGTAACAGAAATAAAAAAGTTTGAAAAAATAAGTACTTTCACTTATTGCATACAAAACGGCAATTTCATAGGTAAAGACCTAATATATCAACAAAGTGAAAATCCAGTTCTATACATCCGACAGTACCTATAAGTATTTAGTGTTGGTTTTATTATTGTGTTGTTGGTTTGACGAGAATTAATCTCTTGCTTAGATCAATCATAGAAAATGAAAATTTTATTCTACATGTATTTTTTAATATTTTAGGTTCATTAATATTTTATATCATATAGTAAACGCATAAATTGCTTGAATATGTAAATGAAAATATGTAAACGAATAAAAACTTTTAACAATTCTTAATTACTAGCTTTTACACGCGGCTTCACTCACGCAGACTTTAATCTCCTGATTTACTCCCTTAGGGGTGGAATTTCAAAAATTCCTTTCTTAGTGCTCACTTACATTATATAAAGAACCTACATCCAAATTTCAGGATTCTAGCTTCAGCGGTTTGGGCTGTGCGTTGATCTCTGGGTATGTCAGACAGTCAGTCAGTCACCTTACTTTTTTATATATATAGATAATATGTTTTCGACTTATTTTCTATCGATATTAAACAAAAGTTATATTTATCATTTTAGAAGACTTTAAAGTTACTTCTATTATTACAAGTACATACAAGCCCATTAAACAGATATATGAACTAAGTGCAGGCTGAAACGTATATCTACATACCTAAAATTGTCAAGAGAATACGAAAATAAATACAGTGTATTAGTCACCATAGTTGATTAGAATATTTTGGCAAATGAATGTACACTTTATAATGAAACTTTGTTACTCACTTTTGAGGGTGACTCAACCAGCAATAAACAAACTGACCCATTCGTACATAGGGGTTGTTTAGTTAATTCATGACTTTTTAATTTCATTATATCCGTCGCGCTTTAAGCAGAATAAACACAAATTGAACGAGTTGTGACCGAGGCCCTGTATTTGGTGAAGTAATTATTTTTTGTTGGGGTGTTCTGTTTAATGGGCCGTCGACATGTGGCGAGTGGGGCGGGTAGGGCAAAGCGATTAACTCTTATATTATAACATCACAGTAGCCCCGACATATGGAAAACTTGTCGCGACTACGTCACATGACCTCGGTAATAGATATTATTGGACACATACAATTGATACCCATACAAGTAATTATACAATTTATGTATAAATGTGTTGTGTGTAACTTCATAAATGTGCCCGTCATCAACCGCAGTTCTAATTTATGATCTTTGTAATTAACTTAATAAAGTTTTTAAACGGAATCCCTTAAGGACTGGCGTATTTGAATTTTTAAATATTTATAAGGAATTTATTTTATGACTTCAGTCGTAAATTAAAAAAGTGGAACGGTAATTTGTTTACTAAATTACTATTTAGTGTCACCATTTACATCCCGAAGATGGTAGGTAGATATATATCACGTAGCCCTTCGTTTATAAAATTAGAAAGTTTCTTAACTTTAATAAGGCTAGGACCCTATTATATTAGTATGAATATATAAATATTATGTATATCTGTGTATATAAGTATGCATTGTAATTATTATGTTATGGAGCACAATACGCACTTAGGGATTTTTTCTTATAGTAGATTTTCTGTTTATCATTATGCAAAAGTATTAAAAACTCATTTTAGGTCAAAATGTAACTTATTGTGTTTTACCTTTGAACAGACGATTTTTTAATGAAACTAAATGTTGCTATTTAGGTAGAATGTATAATCCATCTCCAAAGGTTCCCTGAGCCACCCTTTGTATCAGTGTTTGTTTTTTGTATTCCAAATGTTTCCTAAATAACGGCGAGCAACAAAAAGTATCTATCAGTAAGTATTAATCTATCATTGTAAGGTAGCGGTTTGAGTCAAGGCACTATGTATAATATGTATGTATTTACAAAAAAAAAAGTATATTAGAATTTATATCAGTTGTCTAGTACCCATAACACAAGCTCTGCTTAGCTTGGGACTAGATGGCGTTGTGTAGTAGATGTCCGAAATATTAATTTATTTATTACTATCTAATTCACATTATATGTAGTGAGTATGGTGACCACCACTCTTGGATTCTGCTTATGCTTTCCATCAGGCAGAGTAGAGTCATTATGGCGGGCCATACATAAAAAAATATATATATATAATTCAGTACTGATTTATGATATTTTGAATTCCCAAAGCTTGAGAATGATTTAAGAATAATAACATGTAGAGTATAGTACTTAAATTTACTCCCATATTAGTAAACAGAAAATGATAAAATAAGTAAAAGTACTAGACTAGGATCAGCAGAGATGAGAGCCTGCTTCAGTCTGATAAAGAATCGTATGCACATTTGCATAAGATTCTTTATCAGACGGAAGCAGGCTACTTAGATATTCTATGTCAAGCAAACATTTTCATTTTCAAAAAGATTGTAATCAAGCTAAATTGACCGTAGTTTACTGTGAACAATATTATGAACTAAAGCAAGCACAAACAAAACCAACATTATTTGTCAATTAGTAGTAGGTACAACAAACACAAAAATACGAAACAAAATGTTATGAGGTTTTTATTTATAAACATTCTCACTGCTGCTGGCATTTACTTTCAATCTATATTATGCCAGTTAACATAGGGCGTTCAATTTACGTAAAACAGCATGCGATCGAAGGGATTGCAACTAAATTTGGCGTCACCATGCGCGTTTATATGGAAGCCGGAGTAAGTCAATTATACAGCATGCTCCATGCTCATGGATACGGGTGTGTGCAATAAAACGTACACCCGACGGCCATTCTCGATCACTTTGATCGGCCCGGATGTCACAGTCGTTTCCATCTGTTTCGCCAAACTCTCCACCAATAAATACAACTTAATTTTAGAATAATTCGCTCCGGAGAGCTCAGAATTCATGGCTCTATAAAGTTATCGTCTTGTTTATTGCTAAACAAATGTGAAATGTCGCACGTCCGGAAAAGGGCTTCTGAATAAAGTGACTCGTATAAAGGTACTACGTGAAATTATGTCATATCGTGATACTGGGCAATAACAATTGTAGTTTCATAGTTTCTTTATAGACGTTTGGTAAATAGTGGTTGTTTATTAAGGTTAAATGATACATCTGTGTGACAACAAAATGTACTTTTAATAAACAAATTAAATGAGTACGATATTATGAACGTTTTCCTTTGGATTGGTCTGCCTTTGAATTTCATAAATGATGCTACAAGTAGGTAGCTTTCTTGAATAGCTTCTGTTTCTACTTATCCTGTACATTTATTTCTAAGCCCACATGATACCGTTTTCCTTTACAGAAAACTAACATATACCTGCCAGAGATATTATGAATCTTCTTGTTTCTTTTATATTAACAATATTATAAAAATACTAAAGGTAAGGGTTGTAGGATAAAGAAATAGTTTATTTATTGCAATTAAAATGTAGGCAGTAAAATCTCAAAGAACGTTTTCAGTTCTTAAAAAACACACATTGCAGGGACCTGAGGTCATCAGAGAATTTAATACTGAAAATGCCAAAACATTCAACTCAGTTTGCAGACAAGTCTTTCACTGTGCAAGCTGTAAGACTTTGGAACAACTTGCCTGAGACAATTCGACAATCAAAAAATTTGCCTATTTTTAAAAAGCTGGTGAAGGACCATTATTTGTCATTATGATATATTAAATAGATATATAGAAATATTATATCCTCTTTTTAGCATATTATTTTAACCTATATATATATTGTATGTATATAAATATAAATTGTATATATGTATATGTAGGATTATGAATATATGTATGTGTGTGTTACTGTATGTATGTTTGTAATTTGAAAGTGAGTGGGTGCTATTTTTGTTCATGATTGTTGAACTGATATTTTTAACCATTCACGTAGAGAATTATGTGTTACATGTATGTAAGCTACCCAAAATTTTTGAATATCGAAAATCCGTGCTGTGGTTGTCTGGAAGAGATCGCCGTGAGCGATAAGACCGCCTATTGTAACATTTGCATATATTGTAACTCATCCTTTGTTTTCTGTTTGTAATTTTGTATGTATACAATAAAGATATAAATAAAATAATAATAAAATAAAATGTGTATAGACAGTCGTCGTTTGATAATTTTATAACATTCCAAATATTCAAGTCTGAAGATTTTTATAAAGATTTATAGTCATGACAAAATAAAAACGTTTATGTACTACTAAATACGGGGATACATTCTTAATTTGACAACCCGAAAACGTTTTAAATAACGTTATTGATAACGCAATAAACAGAAGATATTACGTCATATTATACTGTCTTTAAAAACAGATGTTTCTGTCAATGCTGTATCAATAAAGGTTTTAAAAGGCATTGTTGCAACTATTCTTTAACAATGACCATAGAAACAATTAAAACTAGCCGAAATATAAAGAATCCAATGAATGCCTACACCAATTATACGGATCGTTAAGTTCAACTTTGGCTGTGTCATTAATTAGCGACAAAAACATCGTGTCGTACAATATTTTTCAGGGGCTTAGACATAAATTATGTAGGTAGTACGGGTGTAAATATAGAATGTTTATCGGTTAAAACATCGTGGTTGACTAGCGACTGGTATTCGTGCGCTAACCACGATCGTGTGGAACGCAGATGTCGAACCAGCACTCATTTGCGACGATCGCCGCTGCCATTGAGGACTGATTGCTTAATTGCTTCGTTTAATCAATTGACCGCTTGAGAAACGCACTCCCGCGAAGGGGACGCTGCTCGGTTATTAGTAAACTGCTCCAGCTCAATAAATCCTCCGCTTAAACAAAGCTTTCATTAAACAATCTGTTGACATCCACCTACTGCTATTTAATTCTAATACAATTTGTTTTATCATATATCATCACATAGTGTGTGTGTACATTCTTCACAGAGCTTCTGAAAGATGACTCATTTATTATAAACTAGCTTTTACACGCAGCTTCGCTCACGCAGACTTTCATCCCCTGATTTACCCCCTTAGGGGGGAATTTCAAAAATTCCTTTCTTAGTGCTCACTTACGTTATATATAAAGAACCTACATGCAAAATTTTAAGATTCTAGGTTCAGCGGTTTGGGCTGTGCGTTCATAGTCCCGTTACGCCCAGTCTCTGGGTCTGTCAGTCAGTCACATTAGTCTTTTATTTATATATATATATATATAGATAGATAACGAAAGATTCTTAACTAGTGGGCAGCGTTCATTTTGAAGTCTTTAAAATGATACTCAATCAATCAAATCAAATCAAATCAATTATACTTATGATCAAAGATGCAACAACAACGCAGCTAGTCATTAAAAAAAGAGTTGAAGGATAAAGTGGGAAATGTTTACTTCAAGACACAGATCAACAAGACAGAAATTGTCGTGCGGCATGTATATTAGCATTCCGAAGCGGACTGTGGGATGTCTTATTACGAAAGAGTACTAAAGACGTCCACTGAATATAAACTATCTTTGAAAACTATTTATAAAATACTGCTTTTTTCTTTACAATATTTTATGTTTTTTAAGCTATTGCATAACTTTTATCGCGGGCTTTGAGTGCGGCGACCGAATCAAGAAATTCCGTAACGAAAATGAAACCTGACACCCGAAGCTCGCACGGATCGGACGAGCTGCTCCGAAATCGGTAGAATACGTACGCAGCTGTTTGTGAGAAAGGATATACTTTTATAGTAGGTATCTATCATATCTTTATAATTCCACACTCACCGCATGTGCGCCCAATAATAAAATACTGCATAAATAAAAAATAAATAAATAATTATAATTACATAAGTTGATAATAAATGCTATGCAATAGCTTTACCGCGGCAGTCCCCGAGTGCCACACGTTGTTTTTTTTTTAAAGTCAACTCCCGATCTAAGGATCTTCCTGTGTCGCGGGGACTTTACAAACGTATCAAATGGATATAAAGAACACCCAAACTCTTAACAACATTTTTTTATATTTCAAATACCAAAATGACACTACTCTGATGTGTAGAAACCAAGAGCGGTGGTCACCATCCTCAATGCGAACGCGGACAGTGCAACATGGTAATCCACACTATGGCAGCCTAGTGAGATGCTTTTTCACGCCGCGCTTAAAGGACTCGGGGTCATTATGGGAGGGAAACACGTGTGGTGTTAGTGAGTTCTAGGTTTTGACCGCTCGGTTTTTTCAGAGTTTTATATGGATCACTCCGAGTGTTGGCCCATGTAGGATTTGAACCCACAATACTCAGCACATTAGAAAGTGGCGAGGACCGCTGACAGTTTGAACCACTTCGCTGCGTCATCCGTGCATTCACAAAATTTTATGGATATTATGAAAATATCTTCTTTAAAATTAGATTAAAGATTTCTTTAGATTAAAAATCGCTACGAAAAAATATAGCAAATCTGTGAACAATAGAAAAATAAATAAATAAATATTTCGGACATCTAACACACAACGCCATCTAGTCCCAAGCTAAGCTGAGCTTGTGTTAGGGTACTGGACAACTGATATGAATACATATATACTTTTTTTGTAAATACATACATGTTATACATAGAAAACACCCAAACTCAAATACATGCATTTACACACAACAAATATTTGTAGATTATACAAACATTTGGTCCGACCCAGGAATCGAACCCGAGACCTCATGGTCAGCAGTCGCACACGCCAACCGCGAGACCAAAAGACCGAAAATAAATCGTTTGCGATTTCAAATTGCAGATGCGAAAACGTATGTAAATTTTGTATGTAAATAAATCATAGTGTGCGTCGGAGCTATTGTCGTTTGCGATATTATTTCGCACTTTAAAAGTCGCAACGAATAAAAATCGTAGTGCGTGGTTAGCCTAAGATGCGGAATTTATTCAAAAAGACTTCATTTATTTCAGTATAGTAAGAACACTAAGGAGGATTAATAAATAACTAGTGGCCGCCCAGTGGTCAAAATGAGGCCATTTTTTTTTAAATCTAATGGTTATTGTGGTGATTGGAATCAATATAACTTAATAAATACATTTAAAGCAAACAAAAGCAAAGCAAAAGACGTTTATTTAAACGCGGCTATTCAAAATATTTGCCTCTGCATTCTGCGCTTTCACTAGCCCGATGCTTGGCTGAACTTAGTCTTTGAAACTTTCATTAATTATCCAAGGCAAGACTAATCCATAAAGCAAAACTTAGTGCTTGCTGCTAATATTTTACCTCTGTTTCATTTTATTGATTTGACTTGTACCATGCAGACGACTAATATTTAAATTAGAGTTTGAAGTATTTTTAAGAACTACTCGAATGGTAGTTAATGAATGAGATTAGTTTGAATAAAAGTTGAAGGCGTTGAAAATGTTATTTAAAGCAAGTATACTACCTACATGTATCCAGTACAGCTGTTATCATAGGGTGAATAACATAACACGCAGATATTGTTCATTTCATAAGCTCATCAACGCGTTAGGATATAAAACTTTATGAGAACATCTCCAAACATATTAAAACGAATATCGTGGTATCAGCCGAAGAATTTCCCCTTAAAAGTAAGACATTTCGAGCGGTTTAGAACATAATTAAGTTTATGTAAGAACGTAATTGTTGATCTTAGTAGAAAGGATAGTATTTCAGTTCAAAGAACTCTACTACTAGTTTAAAGAAGTACTTAAACTATTTTAGTGTGTATAATCTATAGACATAAAAATGTATAATTTTTATATCGACAGATTATTACGAAAGGCCTATTTAACGCCGTATTCATACTATTATTGTATATTTTTAAACTCAGTCTGTCGGTCATTCTGGATGTCTGTCTATTACGCTTTCACGTCTAAACGGAAATCAGAATAGCACCCACTCGTGATTCATTCAAGGCCAAAGTACGAGCTCTCCTCATCCAAAACTTAGCAGAATCGTCATAAATTTG
This sequence comes from Diaphora mendica, assembly GCA_949125395.1. NCBI lineage: Eukaryota > Metazoa > Arthropoda > Insecta > Lepidoptera > Erebidae > Diaphora > Diaphora mendica. The sequence continues at coordinate 8,311,394 of OX421319.1, forward strand.
ATACTATTTTAGTATGTATGTATATATATGTTTTATGTATGTATTTTTGTATGTATTCTTAGATATATCGTATTACTTATTTTTAGTTATTTTTTGTCTATTTCAAATTAAGTTATCAAAGTATAGTGCACCCTTACATTCATTTCCGCACCACCTGAAGGTAGACTGTTAGAGAATGCCTATGGTATTAAGTCCGCCATTGTACATTTTGTGCATAAAGTTGTAAAATAAATAAATAAACGGCTGAACTGATTCAGATGAATTTTGGTAGAGAAATAAATCGAACCTTGGAGAAGAATATATGCTACTTTTTGTCGCGATACTCGATATTCACGTGTGCGGAGCTGCGGGCTAGTAAAGCTAGTATACTATAAAGTAATACATGAAAAAAATTAGAAAAAATAGTTATGCACTATTAAGTGACAAAAAAATATAGATTCATTCTAGAAAAGTTGGTTAAAAATAGTCTGTCTGCAAATTATTGTACAACAGTGATTTCGACAGTAACCATGATCTTAACTAACAACCTTGCTTAAAAATCCTTTAAACAACTACATCATCAGTAAAAAAACAGAAGTTTAGCAATTAGCATAATGCGAGTTAACAAAAATGTTCAATGCAATCTAAAATCTATTTCCTCTGAGTTTGCGGTCTGAAGTTTTATAACTTAGTTTCTTAGTTTAAAAGTTTTACTTTCACGGGTTATTAATTATGACTGTAAGATACAAATATAAAAGTCCATTCAAACTATATTTGTAGGTCACTAACATAATCAACACCCTACATTGGAGCCATCCAAATATAAGTAGATTGACAACGGATTTATTTATTTATATAAATTTATTGCACACTACTAAAGTATAGAAATGTGTACAGATATAGGTACATGGAAATCGACATTTGGTATTACAATAGGCGGTCTTATCGCCCACGGCGATCTCTTCCAGACAACCTTTGTACGGATATTGTGAAATTTGATTTTAGGTAGTTTAAGGTGTACCTAATTTTAAAATTAGTTAAGTAAATAATAATGTATAATATAATTAATAATATATTTATCTGTGAGAGTATAGGATTTATCTTTTATAACTTTAAGACTTAGGCTAACAACAATTTAAATTATAATTACTGTTTAACTGCACCCGTATTTTACAATTAATATGTCGCCTGTACTCTATTAATACTTACAGTGCCAGAGTTCACCAGATCGATATCACACTCAGACACATTCTCTCATCAATTGCTTTAACTATTTCTGGAATCATCGTTTATCTTCGCTCGTTTTCGGTGCCGACTAACGGGTATCGAATGCCCAGACGTTGCGGCGTGTGACAATATTTGAAAAAGGAATAAAAAAATCATGAATAAATACAGTCCACTACTTTAAATATATTATTATTATAACCCCCGATTAGTAAGAAGACCGACGACTCCCTTTTGCCAACAATAATTATAATCATGTCGCGTCGTGGGCGCATGTATCCTCATCAGCTTTATAATAAATTACATGAGAAAACTTGGAGTTCAATATAAAATGAAAAGGTGGTAAGATGGGAAGGAAGGCAATGGAAGGAAAGGCCTATACAGATGTATTGGGAGGTATAAGAAGTAACTCGAGTAGGGGTCCCATATTTTTCACTTGAGCCGACTGCTGTGTAGCAGTCCAAGTTTATGACGTTTTTCAGTGTTTTAAAAATATTGTACGACGACGGTCACAATACATATTACACGATTTTGACGCTTTTGTTCAAAATCAGACTATGACAAGGCACTCAATAATTAAACTTATTTTCACTTCTTGGTCTAGAGATGTTAGAACATTACTTACCAAAAAATAGAGGCATATAGTTGTCTACTATTATCTCAGCAGTTACCCAATAGTATTAGTGACCTTGCATTGTGGTTGAGGAGAGTCATTTTGTATAGGTATTTCCATGGGCCTACACGTTATTTTAGATTCTAATTCAATTTGTACAGTTGTAACACCATGCTGTCAGAACATAGACGACAAACAAAATATTTAAAAACAAACAGGAAAATTAAAATAAAAAGAAAATCATAAGTATCATTTTTATGCGATTTTATTGATCTTTATAAATAAACTATAAAGGATTCTTATTATTTTCATATCAAGCTCTGCTTAAGTTTTTATTAGATATTGAAATAATTACATTTTAGACTTTGTCAGGGATCTATTATTTATTATTTACCTTGAATGGTTTATGGTCTGATGAAATTCAATCCATAGCAACCTACTCTCTGATTCCATGGTACTACGTTACTTCAATTAATACATATTAAGTGATTTTAATTTTATACATAATTATATATACTTGAAATGAGATACTGCCTCTGGTTTGAGATCAGCATTACAGTGTAGGTGTCTGTGTAGCTGTGTGTTTTGTAGGGATGTGCTTCGTGTGGCTTAAATATATATTAAACTAGTTTTTGCTCGCAGCTCCGCCCGCGTGTATATCGGTTATCGCTGCAAAAAGTAGCCTATGTGTTATTCTGATGTATAAGCTATATTACTGTAAAGTTTCATCCAAATCCGTTAAGTAGCTTTTGGGTGAAAGTTTGTAAGTATGGATGGATAGATCGCCATCATCCATACTTACAAACTTTCGCGTTTATAATAATATATATATTATAATATTAGTAGGATTTAGTGGACATTTAGGACCCAAAAGATTGAATTAATAATTATGTACAATGTACATGCTTATCCTAAATTGTTTCAAAAACTGTATTACATGTTGTTAAGATATATATTTTTGAAATTTGGTTTTATGACATTTACATAAGTTAAAGGCGGCCATTTTTATTGTTTATTTGAAATGTACGTGAAACGAGCTTCTTTCTATTTAGGTTTCATATGTGTACGTAAATTAGGAGTGCATTTTCTTGTCATATAAAGAGCACTAAGAACTGTACATAAGATAAAACTTGCACGTTCTCTTGTCATATATTTAAATTTGCCTTTTCTAACTTACCGCTCTTTTAAACCCACTGCAAAAAAGGAGGAGGTTCTCAATTCGACCATATGTATGTTTTTTTTATGTGTGTTCGCGGATAGCTTCGTCGTTTATGAACCGATTATGATGATTCTTTTTTAATCGAAAGGAGATATCCCAACGGTGGTACCATGATAAGTACACTAAAATCTGATGATGGCATCCAAGAGAAATCAAGTTAAAGCCGGTTTTTCTTTTTTTTTAAATTTTACTTGTAAATAATAACCTCTTAAATATATTTTAACTTGAGATTTACACATAGTTATCGAATGCTGGTTGGGTAATATTGGAAAAAATAATATCTATTTTATCAAACAATCACACACCCAGGTGATTATAGGTAACACCTGAATTAAAATTTATTTGAACAATTAATTCGGACTCTAACAAAAAAGTTTTGGTTTTACCAAGTTTAACCTAGTCCTAGGTTTCAATATTTTTGTAGCAATAACGTTTACTTAATTCTTTAAAGTAAGTTTTTAAAGTTACTGATTTTTTACGGAAAAATATACATTCATTAAGTATGGCAATTATCAGCAACAGGCTAGTTTTCATGTTTGTGGTTACGCTAAAATTCTTTATTCGTATAAAATGCATTTGTGTAGTGTCTGAAAGTAATAATACTAACGTAGGATATTGGTCTGGCGGTTTGCGAGACGTGGCAAGAGAAATGCAGGTGGCGCAAACAAGGGAAGTTTCTTAGCAGTGTTCTAGGACAGATTGCGACGCGAGGCTTGCTCTTATTATAATAGAAGCGAGTCCTATAATTTACTACATTATATACTTTGTAGCAGTTCCGTGTATTACTACATAAAGCTTAGGTATAATATAGTATGGTTAATTAATAATTATATTTCAGTTCCGAAAATAGCTTTTAAAATGAAATAGGAATAGGCCTATTTGTCAAAATTTGATTTCTCGGTTGCAGGGCTCGAATTCACCGATAATATTCAATCCCACCAAAAACATTTTCACGTAAAATGTTGCCAAGCCATACATTTTTACTGAGATGTAGAGTTTGTGAAGTCAGGGTTGGTAGAGTTAGGGCATGAATGAGACCTGATATCTTTTTCAAAGGGTAAGCCATATGCAGTTCCATTCAAAACATTCACTTTAATGGTAACAGGACATAGTTACGATAATACTATAAACGTGGTACATTATTAGATTCTTAAATAGAGGCTACGCTAAATCGGAACTTAAATGCATAAACCGAATAAGCTATGAGCTGATACCCGGCCACAACTTCACTCAACATTTTAGTTGCGCACCGATTTCAGTTAGCTGTACGTACTCCCTCCTGAACCCCGTTTAAATCAAATAAACCGCATTAACAGAATGGAAGTTTATTCCCATCTAACCACGTAAAATTATACTCGTACCACTGAACTCTCAAAGTCTGCAGAACACACTACAGCTTTTGAGTTTACATTTAGATTCATTACGTTTATTAAGCTTTATGCTTCTAAAAAAAACAAACATATTGGTAAATGCGGCATACTATGAATGAATGCATATTTAATACAACTACAAGTCTAATCTTAATTAATAATTTAATTATTGATGTATAACTAGCTTTTACAAGCGGCTTCGCTCGCATATAATAAAAAGCAAAAAGGGTTCCGTAGCAGCAAGTAACATAATATAAAAGTTCTTGTGGTTCGTTGTAACTTTGATCGATAAATTGAGGTTTACGATTTATGACGTATTAAAAAAAAACTACTTACTAGATCTCGTTCAAACCAATTTTCAGTGGAAGTTTGCATGGTAATGTACATCATTTATTTTTTTAGTTTTATCATTTTCTTACTTTAGAAGTTATTGGGGGGGGACATTTTACCACTTTAGAAGTGTCTCTCGCGCAAACTATTCAGTTTAGAAAAAAATGATACTAGAAACATCAATATCATTTTTGAAGACCTATCCTTAGATACCCCACACGTATGGGCTTGATAAAAAAATTTTTTTTGAGTTTCAGTTCTAAGTATGGGGACCTCCAAAATTTATTGTGTTTTTTTTTATTTTTGTGTGAAAATCTTAATGCGATTCACAGAACACATCTACTTACCAAATTTCAACAGTATAGTTCTTATAGTTTAGGAATAAAGTGGCTGTGACATACGGACGGTCAGACAGATATGACGAATCTATAAGGGTTCCGTTTTATGCCTTTGGCACGGAACCCTAAAAAGTATCTTATGTTACTTCTAATACCTCGAAGAATATGTATATGTACTTCATCTGCACAAAGTTAATAAATAAATACAATAAATATGTGTCCAAAGTTTCATGATGATCGGTTAAGTAGCTTTCGCGTGAAAGCGTAACAAACAAACTTACATTCACGTTTATAGTAATAGATAGATTTAATCATTTATGTATAACTAGCTTTTACCCGCGGCTTTGCTCGCATTTAATAAAAAGTATCTTATGTTACTTCTAATACCTCCAAGAATATGTGTACAAAGTTTCATGATGATCGGTTAAGTAGTTTTCGCGTGAAAGAGTAACAAACAAACTTACATTAACATTTATAGTAATAGAATAGATTGTTTCTGAATGAAATCTTAAAATGATCGGATAAACAGTACTGCATCCGTTCCATTAATCAGAACATCAAAAAAATTTGCGTCTTTGTAAATTATATAGAGAAGAATGTATGAAACGTTTCATTTAGTAAATTAACTGATCAAAAACAGTTATTTTTCTGAATGAAACGTTTGTAAGTCAGTTCAGAAGGAAATCTTAAGGGATTTAAGTCAAATGAACTGGAAATAAACACACTCCCAAATACAGCTATTATAAAAATAGTTGGTTTTTTTTTTTTTTTTTTCAAAAATTCGGGTACAGAAGACTACTAATTATAATAGTATTCGTAGGACATTGCGTCTTTCGAGAACTCGATGACATATTAAATAGTTGAGACTAGTTAGGAAACGGTAAAACACATTACAAAACTAACACTTATTTATACTACTAGCTGACCCACGCAACGTCGTTTGCGTCTCCTATAGCCCGTAGCGTGATAATTTCCCCCCGTTTTTGAAACATTCTTCATTGGTACTCCGCTCCTATTGGTCATAGCGTGATGATATAGATAAACTCGATAAACTTCCTCGATAAACGGGCTATCTAACACTGAAAGAACTTTTTCAAATTGGACTAGTAGTTCCTGAGATTAGCGCGTTCAAACAAACAAAAACTCTTCAGCTTTATATATTAGTACTAGCTGACCCGGCGAACTTCGTACCGCCATATTTATATACAATAAATAGCAATAAATTTAAATTGCGACTATAATTTGAGATTTAAACTATCCTATCTCTCAATTTGGATCGAACTGCACATGGTGTGCAAATTTTATTATAATCGGTTAAGTGGTTTAGGAGTCCATTGAGGACAAACATTGTGACACGAGATTTATATATATTAAGATTAAGAATTTGACTGCACATTTGGCCTAGTGGTTTAACGGTCACCACGCCGTTTCCTACTTAGCCAAGTGTCGTGGGTTCAAATCCCATGTAGGACAACACTTTGTGTGATCCAACAAACTGTTGTTCTAAGTCTGGATGTTCTTTGTCTCCGTTTCATGTATGTTTGTAAAGTCCCCCGCGACACAGGATTTATTCTTAGTGCGGGAGCTGTCCTTAAAAAAAAAAATTGAGATATAGCAGTATAGAGGTGCCGTGGGAGAGCCACGCTTCGACATGAATGGGCCGGCTCAACCGGAGTGATACCACGGCCTCACAGAAAACCGGTGTGAAATAGTATTGGCGCTGTGTTTCACCGAATGAGTGAGAATACCGGAGGCCCATACCCCAATCCCTACCCATCTCCAAAAGGCCGACAACGCAATTGTGACGCTTCTGGTGTTGCAGGTGTCCATGGGCGGCGGTAATCGCTTACCATCAGGCAATACGTCTAGTCGTTTGCCCGCGAATCCCATAAAAATAAAAAAAAACTGGAAAACATCGACAGAACAATAAGGGAAGTTGCCGCTATAGTTTAATACTTCTGACTGTACTGTTGGCCTAGTGTTTTAAGCGGTCGACAGGCCGCTTCCCACTGCGCCAAGTGTTGTGGGTTCAAATCTCACATGGGACAGCACTTTTTGTGATATAAAAATTGTGGTCCTGGGTGTTCTTTGTGTGCGTTTTATATATATTTGTAAAGTCCCCCGACACACAGAATATAGATTTCTAATGCGGGATTTGACATTTAAATAAAACTAAATTTCCCCACACAACATAGCATGAATGTGCGAAATCTAAAGCTTTTGAGTAATACTTATCTATTGAGCTATCTGCTATATACATAAATCACAAACAGAATATATGTTATATATATCTATACAAATTTATAAAATTGGAGTGTCTATTTGTAATATTAAAATAACCGCTTTTTACCCGACTTCGGCAAAGCCAAAGGAGGGTTATGATTTTGACAGGCTATGTATGTATGTATGTATGTATGTATGTTCATGTGTTCCCTCATAGCTCCTTAACTACTTATTAGAACTGGACAAATGAGGTATCGTTAGAAGCGTCTTGATCGTTCGCTGGTTCACTGAATCTAATGTGGCGCCCTCTAGCCGACATAAAGTACTGTTTTAAAAAAAAAATTTGAGATAAATATGCCGTGTTTGGTATCATTGGAAAGGGCGTTCCTTGTAAATTTCAAATATATGTATATTATATATTAATAACGGCACCAAAAAATTTTAAGTACAAAAAAAGTAAAAACTAAAACCCAACTACGACAAAAAACGACGCTGAAAAAGTATAAAACAAGTTTGAAAAGCCGTAGTCACACGTTACATAGAAACGCACCATAACACTTTAACAACGTTTTTACTTTTTTTTTTAAATGCATCCTATGTATGTATCGGTAGGTACATGTACCAAAATAACATTTAAAAAAAAATTGTCTGTCTGTCTGTCGCCATGTCAGTCTGTCTGATTGTACCGGGTAATCTCTGAACCGGCTGGACCTATTTTGACGGGACTTTCACTGGCAGATAGCTGATAATCTAAGGAGTAACTTAAGCTACTTTTTTTAGACTAGTTTTGTCCCGCGGCGGAACTAGCTTTGACAATAACCGCGGGTAACACCAGTTCAGCTAGTAGTAAATATAATAATAACTGAAGAAACTCACTAACCTCGCGGAACGTCCTATGTATAAATTATCTCAACCCTTTCAAAACTTTTAATAATTTAAATTATTCTCCAAAACCTTCAGTTTTTCATCAAGCTTATTAGATTGTAAAATCTAATTGACATTCCAAAGGAAACTCAAAGATACTGAATACTGCCTGAATCAATTCAACCCTGAGACTGTGCAACGCAAATTACTTTATTACAATCTTGGTCCGTATCATTAATAAACCATCGTCGTAATAAATTATAAACTTGGAACGGTAAAATGTCAGGTCCGCTAAGGCAGACAAAGCTGTTCGTTGATATTTTTGGCAGGCTAGAAATACAAATCTTCTTTGAAATTGCTCTATAAACATTTTCGATAGAATAAAAACAAATTGCTACCTTTCGAATACACTGGGCGGAAACTTATATTTTAGGCTACTAATTCTAATAAAGGGCTCCCACACATAACTGCGATGCGATGCGGTGTCGCACGATGCGAATCAGATCGGAAGTTCTTGCGGTGCATTCGTGCGAGCTTGCAGATATTTGCGATGCGTTGCGAATTCGCAGTTATGTGTGGGAGTCCAAAGACTGCGCGAATGTCGTAATAGTTCAAGCAGTTGCTACGCCGCTTTCTACTGCACTGAATGTTGTGGGTTCAAACAGCACATGGGACAACACTTTGAATAATAAACAAATTGTTCTAATTCCTAGTGTTCTTTACAACTGTACAATAAAAAAAAAACTTCGTGTAAAAAAACCGACTTCAAAAACTGAAAAGTATAAAATAACTTAATTTGTATGTGCTACCTATTCATAGGTTTGAATTCGGCGCCAAGCCAAATGTAATAGTAGGTACCACACTCGCTATATTTCGAGACGAACGTCAACGACCTCACCGACGCTTCGGTTGTTTTGTCCTACGCGAAGAGCAGCTATCCCGCTCAAGGTCACGCGCGGCGAGTGCGGTACCTACTATTACATTTTGGCTCGGCACCGACTTTAAACCTATGAATAGGTAGCACATACAAATTAAGTTATTTTATACTTTTCAGTTTTTGAAGTCGGTTTTTTTAAACGAAGTTTTTTTTTTATTTTTCGCTTTTTAGTCGTTCTCAAGTCTCTTATCATCATTTCACCTAAATAACTTGAAAGAATACGACTAAAGGTAACATACAACATACTGTATAGAATAATAAATAAATATTTCGGACATGATGTTTACAGAATATGAAAGCATGCAGACAATTGCCTTAACTTTATTGCAGGCGCTCACGTAAATTTGAGGGTTTCCTTCAATTTCCTTGGGATCCCATCATCAGATCCTGATATGGTGGCCATGGGACCACATGGGGAAAAATCGGTCCACAATTGACGGAGTAATCAATGTACATACATAAAAAAAAAAAAAAGAATTTCAATGAAATTGAGAACCTCCTCCTTTTGGAAGTCGGTTAAAAATACAAGGAACGGACACCGTTTCCTGCATATTTGTAAAGTATTCAAAACAGGATATAGTCTTAATGCAAGTTTAGGTTTTTAACCAACTTCAAGAAGGAGGAGGTTCTATATTCCACTGAATTTTTTTATGTACGTATGTTCATCAATTACTCCGTCAATTGTGAACTGATTTTGAAATTTATTTTTGTGATCGAAAGGATATATGTACTTCCGAGGTGGTCCCATTATCACCATATCAGGATCTGATGATGGGAACTCAAGGATATCGAGGGAATCCCTCAAAATAAAAAATAGATTTTGGAGGCACGTACTATGTTTTCTTATAGTTTTATTAAAAATATTACATACCTACACTTTAAAAACCGTAAAACATGAATACATATTCGGTTACATACAAACAAACATACAGGTGAAACTAATAAAATCGTGTAAAAAAATTAAGTATCTTGTATTATAAAATATTGGTGTTTGTAAAAACAATTTTGAGATTAAGTCTGTCTAAAAAAGCCACGTGAGGCCAGTAATTATTTCATGGTCAGCGGATTCTGATTAAACAGGTAAGACATTGGAACTAATTTGTTCCTAACATACTAAGATGGAGGACGCAATGGAATCTGTGAATTTATTGGTACATCTATATCTATACTAATATTATAAACGCGAAAGTTTGTAAGTATGGATGGATGGATAGATGGATGGATGGATGGATGGATGTTTGTTACTCTTTCACGCAAAAACTACTGAACGGATTTGGATGAAACTTTACAGTAATATAGCTTATACATCAGAATAACACATGGGCTACTACTTGCCGCGATAACCGACATATACGCGGGCGGAGCCGCGGGCAAAACCTAGTATTTGATACATTTGTTTTTATCTACATCTTTCTTTATACCTTTTAAATTCTAACTATTAGCAGACAATAAGATATTACACTAAAAAAAAGATTGAGCAATAGTAAACTTAAAAAAAAAGTTTTGGTTAAAGTGGCAAAATGACGTTATTATTTCTACCACATTTATTTAAATCCATCCATTACATACCTGATGATGATATAACTAGCATAATTGTAAAAAGAATTTGCACGATGGTCGAATTTCCTCTATACATATATATTTATTGAACTTGAATATATGTATACATTATTTATAAATCTAAATTTTACTGTCACTATTACACTTACACTTTTAAAATAATCACTATTACACTTACACTTTTAAAATAATACAAATGAATTAAAAATTGTAACTTTCTTTACTGCTTCTACATATAAACTCACTTGTTAATGTATACATTATTTAGGTACAGAAGAATTCTAATGAATATTAAAGTATGCAGGCGTAGATATAAGTAGGTACTTCAGACACAAATAAAATAGCTATTATCAAATACATAAAACTCCTTCTCCGTGTGGTTACGGATTAAGAATACAGAGTGAACTCACCTATACGAGAGGCACTCATAGCCCATTTGCACTCGGTGATTAGAATCAATCACCGAGGGTAAGCAAGGACGGCGCGATACTGACCGTCACCCATCGAGGTACTGACCTCGATGGGTGACCGCTGGCGGCACGATACCCTGATTGTCTCCGTGATTCGGAGGTCACGTTAAGAGCAGTCGGTCCCGGTTGTTATCATAGGATTACAGTCGTGAGGCTTAGTTGGAGGCCTTTGGGAGGCTTAAAAAAAACATCCAACGGCCACAATACATAGCCACAACGTTGCCAGTCCCCAACCCGCACTCAGCCAGGGTGGTGACGTGTGGCCTTAACCCTCTTCTGAGAGACGACCCGAGCCCAGCAGTGAGACATTATGGGTTGTTGATTGATATATATGTCGCAGGCATATTGTCAAAGCCGTGATATTACAATTTCACTAGTGATAATAGAATTAAACGGTAGATTGTGAATCAAGTTCGTTATACTTTTTTATTTAACTAAACAGCGCCGTTTAACTAACGGTTCGTTTAGGTTATATTTTTTATTATATATCTTTTAAAACAAAAAAACTTAATACTAAAACAAAAAAAAACCCTAACCTAACTTGCAATGACACTAAAACAAGGTCGTTAAATTGTGAGAAACGAAGTCGATTGACAATCTACCGTTTAATTATAATATTACTAGAGAAATTATAATATCACGGCTTTGACAATATACCTGCGACATAATCGACATATACACCTATCCATTCCGTGGGTGTCGTAAAAACTAACTAATGGAGAAAACTACGCTTAACAACAAGACTGCAAAGATAAATAAAATAAATAATAAATATTTTCGGACATCTAACACACAACGCCATCTAGTCCCAAGCTAAGCAGAGCTTGTGTTATGGGTACTAGACAACTGATACATATACATATATACTTTTTTGTTTTAAATACATACATATTATACATAAAAATCACTTAAACTCCGAAACAAATATTTGTAGATCATACAAACATTTGGTCCGACCCGGGAATCGAACCCGAGACCTCATGATCAGCAGTCGCACATGCCACCCGCGAGACCAACGAGGCAGTCATTAGTAGGCTAAAACTTGATTTCTAAGGAAAGGTTTTTATCTAGCAGTGGACTTATTAAAGGTTAATGATGATGATGACACCTCCTTACATCGGTAGATAATTCAACTAAAGTACAGAGACGTACTTTAGTTGAACGTACTGTTATGTCGCCCCTTTGTATGCTACTTTACCTACCCATCGTCCATTTTTGCGTTGTCAGCTTTCCGTTGTTCTCTCCCACACACACCTCGCATCCTCAGTTCTTTCCCATCTCTCTTCAACGCCGGTTCGGTTTTAAAAACAATTGATTTGTTTTATTTTATAATTTATTAACATAGTTTTTTCTTCAATTTCTTTTTTTTTTAAACTGATTTGACAAGGTCGTCATAATACTACGTATGGTCTTAACTCTCTCCTGAGAGGAGACCCGAGCCCAGCAGTGCAAAGTACAGAGGACAAATAATGATAAAGTGTCGGTTACTGACTATATAGAACTTAATTGCGAACCTTATTTGTCATTTGCGAGAATCAGAACAATACAGCTTGCTATCTTTAAATGTAACAATTAAATGTAGTCTCTAAAGAAGCTTATAAACTAAAAGATACAAGTTTTCAAAAGCCTTTCCTTTACCTAAATTGACTTTTAGATGAAACTTTGTAAACATCTATATCTACGATAATCCTTTGTTGTATTCAATGTCAGGATTACCACAATCGCTTTGATCTCGAATGTGAAAAGGTACAAGAATGTGCTCACGATTTTCTATAAATTAGGCTTCATGAACGTTTTTATTTTCATAAGTAGGGACAGACTATATTTATGGACCTGCTTAAAATGTCTCTATAAAAGCAATTTAGTGTATTTGGTAACTGCAAGTTTTAAGAATTGTTTAAGTATTGTACGTACAGTACGTGAATTGTATGTACAGTACTGGGCAAGAAATAATGCACATCGACCTCTAAAAAGGATATATAACCTGGAATTCATATATTTATATATTTCCATTTATTCTTTTTCAATAATCATATATTTGAAATAACGGATATCGCCATAGAAAAGTCAAATTTCGGTACTAAGATTCCACTAAAATAATTAGAGTATCTCGTGACGATTCCTTCAGTAGCAATTAAAAAAATAACCTGAGATATGTCTAGCGAAATGTGCGATTTTAAAAACTAAAAAAATGAAAACGATAAACAGCTACTGGAATGGGTAAGACAACTCGTAGATTTACTAAGAAATCGGAATTTTATAATCCAAAAACTTATAACATAAAAAATATGTGTGCAAGTCTTATTAATATGTATATAAAAGATCTACCGTTTTTTTTTCAATATTTTGTATATTTAGTCGTATATATATCGTATATATATAAGCGTAAGTAGTGAAAACTATTGTAGCAGTGTTGTAACTAAGACATTGACGACTACGTTATAAATCTATTATACTCGTCTATATTTCGCGTGTCACTTTGTTGCTTACAATGAACTCCAAAACAATCTAACCGATTTTCATGTGTTTTTTAATGTGTCTTGCTATTGTGCCTAAGATACGATAGTTAACATCACGCTAAGATTAATAGGAACCGAGCATGGTTGAAAAGAGACGAAGATGAAATTACGTGAATCAGCTATATAACGTTTATTAGTGTCAACAAATTCTGGGAACTGGTATGAACCGAATTTGAAACTTTGTGTTTCGAAAATGCGGTTTACGAAACACACGACTGTAGCGAAGGTTAGAGTATAGTATAATAAGAGGTAAAATTCGTTTGTTTGTAGGAAGTAGTCTTTGAAACTACTAAAGGGATTTTGGATTTTTTTTCATTAATAGGTAAGCTTCATTATCCCTGAATGCTTTAGGCCGGGTATAAATTATATTCATATTATCATCTATTATAGGAGCCGCGCATCATTGTAAAGAGACACTGACAATGCAACTTCGCCTGGGTAAGCTAGTATTTCATAAAATCTTTTACTTTAGATAACATCCATGCTTCATTTATATTTCTCAAGTTGTCATCGACAGTCTATGATTAATTTTCTTTTCATTAGCCCTCGCTTCTTTCAACAAATCACACAATGAGATAAAAAGAATATTCTTCAACTTATCTTTGGTTCTTATTTTATGCTTTCAGTTTGTTTATTTTTCTTCCATTTTACCGGAAGCGTTTTAGACGCTCATCAAGTTAGTAGCAAAACGTATCACACAGCAGTTCACAGCACTGATTACGTAAATTTAGTTGGACCATATAAGTAACTTTACGGAATTGTATTGCTGTAATAGCCAATAATAAATTATATGTATATAAATTCATACAAATAATATTTATTTACGTATATGTGTTTTAATATGATTTGCTGCGTGATACGGACTAATAGTGTAGTGAATCCGTGTCGTAAAAGACTAAATTAAAATCAATTCCTGAGATAAGCTTCAACTGAGAAAAACTTAAAACGCATTTTAAATAAGAATGAAACATAAGTTGTGTTTGTGTGATTGCGTCACTGAAAGCAACTTTTTATCATGATCTATTAACTTTAGTTAATGGATAAACATCGGCAAAAGAAACAATTTTGAAATAGAAACTCACAAAAGTAAAGAAGCTTTTTAGCAAATGCACTTTTGATCACTGATTACCAGTGATTACGTACAATAACGTTAAGAAACCTTTTCTTATTGGATAAATATATAGGCACCTAAATTAATTAAAGAAGGTTAAGTGAAGTGGGTGGACAAAGAAAAGGCTGTCTTACAAGGAGCACATACGGTTTCATTAGATCCTTAACTTAATGTTTGTTTACTTGACTCGGAGAGCTATTCTTTTTCGTGAAATTGTGCGTGTCTGTGGCACTGATGTTGTACACAATGGGACGGAGATTACATCCATGTGTTCTTTTTACCCGACTACGGCAAAGCCAAAGGAGGGTTATGATTTTGACAGGCTATGTATGTATGTTCATTTGTTCCCTCATAGCTCCGTAACTACTTATTAGAACTGGACAAATGAGGTATCGTTAGAAGCGTCTTGATCGTCCGCTGGTTATAGGCTATATGACGTGTTACTGAATCTAATGTGGCGCCCTCTAGCCGACATAAAGTACTGTATTAAAAAAATAATTTGATATAAATATGCCGTGTTTGGTATCATTGGAAAGGGTGTTACTTGCACATTTCAAATATATATATATATATATTAATAACGGCACCAAAACATTTTAAATAAAAAAAAAGTAAAAACTAAAACCGTAAAATCGTAGTTGGGTTTTAGTTTTCAGTTTTTTTTAATGATATATCTAGAACTTACATCGTCCTTGTCATTTGATAAGTTTCTGTTTTTTTTTAACATCTCCCGCATTAGTAATATACATCCTGTGTAGCGGGGACTTTACAGACACATGAAACGGACACAATGAACACCCAGACTCAGAAGAACAGTACAACAATTGGCGAATTGGCAAGCAGTGTGTCGACCGCCTAAACCACTAGTGCCAACCGTGCAGTCAGTTAGTTGATGGTGATGACAGAATCTATATATTTCAAATATTCTCAAAAAATATTATGGCTAACTTTACTTGTTTGAAATAGGAAACAAGATTTTGTCTGTTAAACAAAGCTTCATAGATTCAAATTATAAATAGCCTATTTTTATTGGCTTAAACCAGAAAGTAGAACAGTAACAGTTGAGAGAGAATCCAGAATCTTGACAAAATGTTGTTTGACTTTTAGTATACACTAGCTGAACCCCGCGGTGTTTCCCGCGTTTGTTATTGAAACCGCCGCGGGGCGAAGCTAGTGCAAAAAAAGTAGCCTAAGCTACTCCTTATATCATCAGCTATCTACCACTGAAAGTCCCGACGAAATCGGTCCAGCCGTTCCACAGATTATCCGGAACAAACAGACAGACAGACAAAAATTTTAAGAAATGTTATTTTGGTATATGTACCGTGTATACATATATATGCATTTAGTAAAGAGCGGTTATTTAATACTACAAACAGACACTCCAATTTTATTTATTTGTATAGATTAATTTCGTTGTACCCTCATCGACGGCTTTTTTCTCAGAGTTCCTTCAAAAGGAGCTTAGTCATGAATAAAAAAAAGCGGCCAAGTGCGAGTCGGACTCGCCCATGAAGGGTTCCGCGGCAGCAAGTAACATAATATAAGTTTTATTTTATTTTTATATTTGTGTTGATTGAATGAAAGGTAAATTGCAGTTTACGATTTATGACGTATTAAAAAAAAACTACTTACTAGATTTCGTTCAAACCAATTTTCGTTGGAAGTTTGCATGGTAATGTACATCATATAATTTTTTTAGATTTATCATTCTCTTATTTTAGAAGTTAAACGGGGGGGGGGACCCTCATTTTACCACTTTGGAAGTGTCTCTCGCGCAACCTATTCAGTTTAGAAAAAAATGATATTAGAAGCCTCAATATCATTTTCGAAGACCTATCCATAGATACCCCACACGTATTGGTTTGATGAAAAAAATTTTTTTGAGTTTCAGTTCTAAGTATTGGGACCCCAAAATTTTTTGTTTTTTTTTTTGTGTAAAAATCTTAAAGAGGTTCACAGAATACATCTACTTACCAAGTTTCAACATTATAGGTCTAATAGTTTCGGAAAAAAGTGGCTGTGACATACGGACAGACAGACAGACGGACAGACAGACAGACAGATAGAAAAGACGAATCTATAAGGGATCCGTTTTTTGCCTTTGGCACGGTAACCTAAAAATACGTGAGTTTACTTTATTTATACCTATTGTATAAATTTCCAACCAATTCTGGAAAGTAAATTAACCGAAAGTTATTGAACGTGATTTGTAGTGGCCATTATATTTTATATTGCAATTACTTGAATTGCATTACAAGTGATTACAAACCGTTGACAAAAGTACGTAAGTAAGTAAGTTTTCTTGTTATTACAATAGGATGTTAACGCATCATTGTATTATAATCCCGGGATAACACGTAGTTATTTTATAGCGGTAATCGCTTACCATCAGGCGATACGTCTGCCCGTTTGCCCCTTATTCCAAAAAAAAAGTAATTTTAGAACTAATTTAGTTTCTAGAATCTCTTAAAAGTATAACACCAACATTTCATTTACAACTGATCAATTGGTAAATTCGTCAGTTTGTATGATTTAAAAACTGAAAGTATCAAAATCACTTACTCTCTAACTCAGGGGCGAACTTTTAGCTGCACTTAAAATCGGGGTAGCATGTAGCTTACACTTTCTTTTTTCTCTTTTGCTTATTTTATCATACACCTTAAAGTACAATTTTCGACATTTGGATTATAATTATACATAGTTTTTTAAAGAAATCATAAAATCTCAGCAGGGATATCTCAACAAACTCTACTTCTCATAATAAAGGTGCGAAAAATAAATTTTAACATAATTATACTTGTACTTCAATAAACAAAGAACAAAACTAAATAATAAGAAATAATATAAATGTAATAGTGTTATATAATTTAATGTTCAATCTAGAACATGATTGCAACACCTGCAACATCATCTATGTCGCACGCAGTGCTTGCACCGCACTCTGTCAACAGTTAGGCATGATCGAGATTAAGGCAGCTGCATCGACACAACACACACGGATGGCACACATGTAAATAGCCATCCATGTGTACTTAGAGTAAGATTAGTATATAAGCTATAATTTATGTAAATAAAATCAGTCATTTTGTCTAATCCGACTTTGACTCATACCCTTCCCCCCCACTTCTCACTGTGGCCAAGACACCTTTAGCCATCAGTAGATCGGTCTTGTGAGTCTGCTCGACCGGCAGTGAGAAAACCATCTCCTAAACCCAGCTCTTCTCGTCTCCGTCTGTTGCCCTAGGTCTCCCGGTAACAGACTTCCCGCACTATCTATACATATATGTATATATACCCTCACCGCAGGGTCCATATATTGGTAGGGATAGGGAATTAGGAATTTAGGTAATTAGGCGTAGGTTACGTGCGAGTATTGAACGGTTCACTCCGGTGCCCGTTAGGTACACGTACTTAGGTTGTATATTAGGTAGGCTTTCGGTGTAACACGTACGAGTGATGATTGGTGTTCCACGGAACCCGGACCGCCCCCGTACATGGTCCTTCGAGCCGGATTAAATTACACCAAAATGCAATTTTCTAAATAAAAGCTCTAACTGAATTTTACACTGTCTGTAAGTCACTATTGCAATGTCAGAGTACACTAAGGCTCATATTATTATCTACAATACTAAATACGGTAACAGAAAACTATATGATTTTTATTCAGAGGATATCTCCTCTGAATAAAAATCAGAATATAAAATCGGACTCAGTATTCGGCTTTATCAAAGGTTCGTAAAGTTAATGACTAATAGGCGTTTCATATGAAAACGCTCAATAAAATAAATTAAGACGAAATACCAGACATCATACTTCAGTTTAGTTCACTTCGCACGCGAACTTCATTGTCTTCATATATTTTAATTTGCACCACAAAAAACACGTACGTCAGAATGGTAAGGTTTAGAATTTAGCAATTTCAAGAAAACAAATACCTAGAAAAATAAACTGCATTTAATATTTAATTATGAATATTCTGAGTAGATATATTTGAACTTTGATATCGTACCTATATCGTGATCCAAAAACAAGGAAATTAAGCAAAATAATTTGAAGGTACTTAAAATAAAGTAAGTAGTCTATCTCAAACTTGACATAAATTTATAGTTCATATGCTTCATTATCAAGAGATTTTTATAATGTGGTACAAATTTATGTAGATCAGCTATTTAGCATAACTTGTTTACACAAACAACGTGACACACACGTGTAACACATTTGAGCAGCTTTTTCTTAAAGTTTAATAGTATATTTAGTGGTCTAGTATCAGGAAAAAAGATGTCAAAATATCTCTTACTTTATCGTGGACATTTTTTTCTGGATCAGCAATGTTGTTTTAGGAATATTCACAAGGATGACCTTAGACCAGTACCGTCGGTCTCGATCGGTTAAATATTCAATCGATCGTCGACTTTTACAACACTTGTTCGATCGGCCAACCATGTTATCGACATCAAAAACTTACTGAATTCGATTGAGAGGCCGATCGAGAGGCCCATGGTAGTATAAGTTTTCTTAAATATACGTGTGATTTGGGATGCACTAATCATGGCAATATGCACTTTGAGTATCTCTGTAGTCATATAGTGTTCATACCTGCCCCCTCTCGGAAGTGGAGCGTAGCGTGATTGACGGTTATTCCCCATTGATTGATCGATCGAGGTCGATAGTGCAGAATTGGGAGGTAGGTAATTCATTTTATTTGGTTTCATTCATTACATTCAGACATGGACAAGTACGCTCTCTCTTTATTAGTTGTTTGATCTCTTTTGATGTCACGGGAACACGGGAACCTTGTCTTTTAAAGATATAAATATCATTCGTCACATATAAACAAAAACTCTTTTAACACCCAGACAGTCAAATGTTTCTTTTCTAGATAAAATTTGATCACAATCACGGTAATAATACAACAGGAATACAAGTCATTACCTATACCAGACTTTACAAGGAGTTGCCTCAGTTTGATGCTATACAAGATAAGAATATTTATTATATAGAAATATTGTTATTTACCGTTATTCGATTACTTGTGGAATCACACGACCCATAAATCACTATTTATGTCTGATTGTTATTCAATAATGAAAATAATCTTTCAAGAACCAAAACGAAGCTCAAATGTTTAAAAAAAATGGAACGAAAAGAAAGTAACACACATAACATAACATTTTAACATAATATCTATGCATAAATAACAGATTACAACAAGTCATTATACTACATTTATATTAGATAAGGTTGAGTTTTGTTAGTTAAAGAAAGGTTTTAACTTCTCTTATGGGTTCCGGAATCTCAAATTTCTAATATAGTGCAGTTATCAGATTAAGCAAGCTGTTGTGGGAGTGTATCTGTGTAGCGATAGAGTGTGTATAAATATATGTGTGTGTATGTGTGAGCCTATGTGTGGGTATTTACGTTAGTTAGTTACTAGTTAGCTGCGAGATTCAACATCAAGGCAAAGTTAATAAGTTGCTTGTCTCATCGTTCGTTTTAGATACGAGTAAATCGGACACTTCTTGTTACAGTTATTTTTAGATAAATAAATTGATGTTTGTTGATGTTTTTATCAAAATAACAGTTTTTTACTAAATGCATATTAAAGTATATATGTACAGCACTTAACGACAAATTATTTCATCTGAATAGATCTTGTTAGAGTGAGACAGTTACAAGTAGTAGGTTAAGAAGTTAAGTGCAATACAAGAAGTTGGTATCACTGTCCTTTGATCAGTTGAAGGGTTAGGTGGTCAGAAATTCGTTGAAGAGGGGATAAATTTGGGGGGACAGATTTACTTAACATTGTTTATTAATCTAGTTAAATTAAGGTTTCTTACAGATTTAACTATGATAACCAATTAAAATTATCATTTAGACAGCATCAGAAAGTACAACTTACGAACCAAGCCTCCCCAACTTCCGAAACAAAGTAAAAATTTTGTTTGTTAAATTATTTAGATAAATCTACAGCTGTTTCGGTACTTGCTAAATTAACTGCAAAATGGTTTAAGATGACGATTAAGAAAGATACTTACATTTTATTTAATAAATTGTGATTCAATGACTTCGTAAAAGCGACGTCATTGAAAACGCTTGCAATGAGTTCGATATTGGAACTCTCGTTTAAAAAAAATTGCGAAAAACATTTGCAACCTATGACAACAGGAAATAAGTATATATACGCAAAGGGCCACCTTCCGGCGTGTGTCGCTAACAGACAGTGGGCAAACGAACAGATGGGTCACTTATTATAAGCGCCTACGTAAGTCTAGGGCTAGGCTTCTGATACATGCAGTTACGGCTTGAACTTTTGTGAATGCACTTTTGAGCGGTATGTATTTTTTGGGTAATATGGACTAAATTTAGTCGACCTGAATCTGAAACTTTTCATTTCAGACACGAGTTAATATTGCGGCGGCCGGCCGGTATAACGGGCATCCCAATTGTAGGTACTGCTGGATAGCAATGGATGCTACTACTTTGCAAAATATCATTGATATGTAGAAAAAATAGTGTGGGTGATAGCACACAGCCTTGCGGTACACCAGCATTTATTTTTTGTTATCAGCAGAGATGAGGTTCGATGGTGCATCATCGATAACGACCTGAATACTTCTTTCTGCTGGAAATCAGGTGACTTAGTTACATAATTTCTCCTAAAAACCCATAGGAAAGAAGCCTCTAGATAAGCACTTTATCCCTCGTTCGAAAGCCTTCGCTCAAGCGTCTCTCTTAGTCTTGATCGTCTGTGCCCCTGGTGTGTTACGAAAAAGGAAATATCACCAACTGGGCGACGCCTATAAAACCTATATTGTTCCCAATTTTCTGGATTTTTCAGTACTTACTGGAGTAGCTGGCACTGGCTGTTACAAGAAGCCCAAATTCCTTAGAAAATTTTTGAATCATAGCTACAGCACTTTAAAAAAAAACTTACGTCGTCATACAATTATCTCCACCCATCATAGGTATAAGTTGATTCGAGTTAACTGGCATAGTGGTTTAAGTGGTGGTGCGTATCCTACTGAGTCTTGTAGGTTCGATACTCACATGGGAAAATACTTTGTGTAATCCACAAATTATTGTTTTGAGTCTGGTTGTTCTTCTTTTCATTAATGTTTGTAGGGGGAACCCCCTACGTAGTAT
This sequence comes from Diaphora mendica, assembly GCA_949125395.1. NCBI lineage: Eukaryota > Metazoa > Arthropoda > Insecta > Lepidoptera > Erebidae > Diaphora > Diaphora mendica. Next base: position 8,333,297 of record OX421319.1, read on the forward strand.
ATTCTTCGTTGTCTTTAAAAAAACTTGGTGCATATAAGGTGCATAACCAGTGATAAATTGTGCCAATAAGAGCAGTCATTTACGTATGCGACCTATTAGTAGTAATTATTCAAGTTTATTATGGTTTCGCGACTAAAAGTTACTTATTACCGTGGGAGAGCCACGCTTCGGCATGAATGGGCCGGAGTGATACCACGGCCTCACATAAAAACGGTGTGAAATAGTGCTTTCGCTGTGTTTCGCGAGAGTGAGAGAGGATACCGGAGGCCCATACCCTAACCCCTCCCCACATTCCTTTCCCCATCCCGCAAAGGTCGGCAACGCACTTGTGACTCCTCTGGTGTTGCGGGTATCCATGGGCGGCGGTAATCGCTTCCCATCAGGTGATACGTCTGCTCGTTTGCCACCTATATTATATATATAAAAAAAGAATAGGTCCGAATCTAGAGCCTCTATAATATAATTCCGAAGTTTTACGACGAGTTTACCGACACTGGATTCCATGATAATACCTACTACTATTATTAAAAAGAAACAACTTTAAACTTAATACCTATATCCCAATTCAAATTTGATTGTTAATTCATATCATCCCTTAAATTTTCCTTTATGTCTTTATCCCTTTACTTATTGCATTTACGTTTGAAAACTATTCACTTGCCTGGTTATTTTAGTGTTTATAATATAAATATCTATTTATAAACATAAAAAGATTATAATAAGTAACATATTGTTCATAAAATTTAATGCATGTTAATAATATGCATACATTTTATTTATCGTTTCAGGTAGGGTGAACACGGTCTTATAATTAAGCACGAGCTATATTAGATCATTTTCTTTTATGTTCAGCATTTAAAGCTCATAAATCTATCTAATAATTATAATCAAGATGTTTTCAAGTTAAAAAACTTTTTTAAACTTAAAATGATAAAAAAGACACACATTAATAACAACAATTCATATGAAAATTAAAAATAATTCGACTGTCTCTCAGTTATAGAATTTAACTATTAATCAAATACACATTAAAAATTATTACTCACCCATAAATGTTATTTAAAGTTTATCCATTCGTCAGTTAACAGAGTACATTCAAAAATCTTTAAACTAAATTCACAAAATATTATCGTACGTCACAAACCACTGTATAAAATAAGTCACACAAATTGCATCCAATTTCGTCCGGGCCCCTGTGCACTTTACCGAACTGTGCGGAAGTTCGGCAAACTTTACGTACGTAGTCGTGAGTTCAGAATAACGGTCTCCGTGCGGGACGAGCAGTCGGCAGCGCGCGAGTGAGCCGAATGCCGAGCAAAGGGCCCGCGCTATACCACTCCAGACTCTAGTCAACGTTCACTCATCCGTTACCGCCCATACGCCTCAGTACCACCCTCCTGTTGCCTCGACCAGCTTGTTCATATTTCATTCGCGTTCCCACTACTGAATTCACTCAATGATCAATTATTAAAAGTATTCGACAAACCACTTACATGGGTTTTGTTACGTAATTAACACAACCGTATTTTTTGCATGTTGTTTTCAAATAAGTAACCACAGTGTGCAGATACGTTATTAAAATACTGTTGAACTCGTAAGTTCTGCATGTATTCGGACCTAAATGCGGTACCGTAACAAATTATTATTGTTCACGAGATGAGATTTTATGCATGGTTATGCAGATTAGATAGCATCCAGACACGAAGCTAGATGGAAATCTCGAGCGTAGAATGTAAGAGTAATTTGAACAAAGTGAGGAAAGCGTAAGGAATATTACATTTTTGCTCTCGCTTTGCATACAATGGAGTGAAATATTAATCAAACATGACTGGGTTCAACCGAATCAACATTCGCCAAGTGTCACTGATGTACGCAAACATGATATGACCACTGGATTATATAGTTTCTTTTGCATCGCAACAGATAAGGAATGTAAATCAATACACATAATGAATTTATCATACCTGAATGATTTAATGACATACTAGAATTTATATAGGAATAAATGTTTATATGCTAAATATATATGAATAGTACCTAAGCCAAAAAATACTTACATTTAACAATCATACGAGAAATTTCAAATAATCGTAATTTCTTATTCATATAGCTAATATATTTGTAATCATTATTTCAAGTTGTTATAACAGTTTTTGGTGCCTTCTAATTGTGTCGGTGCAACAAATTATGTCATCAATCTATAGGACAAGATACGTTCGACCCCTAGACTATTCTATAATAATTCTAAATTTTCACAAAAAAAACCGACTTCAAGAACGACCAAATTGAATTGGGTCCACACGGGAAGCACCAGTTTTCAAATAAAAAAAGAATCATCGAAATCAATCCGCGTGTTATTGAGTTATTCGTCAATTTGTCGCGCACATACTTAATGCAAATTGAAGATTTATATGATTTTCTCATGGATCACATGTCAGAACTGGACCAAATTAAAATAAGACCACATGGGAAGCACCAGCTTTCAAATAAAAAAAAATCATCAAAATCGGTTCACCCAGTTGAAAGTTATGAGGTAACAAACATAAAAAAAATATACAGTCGAATTGAGAACCTCCTTCTTTTTTTGAAGTCGGTTAAAAACCACTAGGTGCTTGAGCAATATAATTATTTCATACATCATAATCTATGATGTCTTATGAAACAGGTATGCCTGTTAATTATTTCGCTTAAGGTGCTCGGTATTTTCAATTTTACTCCAGACATTAATGACCTCTCTCTAATTACGAATCACTCCCGCGGGTACTCTTTACACTTGCGGTAAAAGATTAACAACTATGGGCCTCGCCCCGGCCACGCTATTTACTGGTAAACTTTACTACGTCATTACTGTGTTATAATGACGAATGGGAGCTGAGCTGATAAAACCTTGCTATCAGAATCACATGACGGAAGGGATAATCAAAATGTATAATATGCAAAATCATGAATTGATCTATCTTGATAGTCACTGGTTTTTATGTGTAAATATTTAGTACTTATTTATTAAAAAGTTGTGTATATTTATTGTGCTTAGGGCTTTACATACTGTAACAATAACAAAAGAAAACAATATTTGAATATTATTCAATTAAAATTCTACTCAATTATTTTAATAAGCGATCATTATTCCTTAATATAAACCATGAGTATTTTAATTATATTTTATTGAAATACCAAAAAAATGTTTATTTAATAAAACGCAAATTACTAACTTTTCTAGGCACGCTAGATGTGAAAGAAGATGGAAATTGAGTTTTGTAATCTTGTTCATAAACAAGATTACAAAACTGAAATACATTACATTGTTCTGAATTATTACTGATGATACTGAATTATAGAATGAATTTAAGTATTCGATATAGCGAATACTTAAATAATTTAAAACAATTACATGTGAAATGATCATTGTAATAATAGCCCATGGAATAACACTCACAAATACGTTTAATCGTCCCTACACAATTTCGTCACGATGTTAACATAACTATTAACATGTTCGTTGTCAAAGCCTTCAGGTCGCGGGTCGACTGACAGGTTCACTAGAGGGGACGAAAACTTTATCGAAAGCTCATTTGTACATACACGTGTACATATACAATGTCGCCTATCCAAATAGTAAGAGGTTTACGGATTACGTCGCGTTTAGTGTGAATATTTAAAATATTTCATGGCCTTTTGATAATGAACTCTGTTAAAATTTAGATGTAGTAGAGCCACGCTCGACCGGGGCGGTACTACCCTCGCACAGAAGATCAACGTTAAATGACAGAATTCTTCGTTCTTCGACAGAAGAAACGTCTTTCGTTTGGGAGTGCGAGACCGGAGGCCCAATGATGCAGAAGCATGACTAGGCCGCCGTGGTGTGGGTCACCATGCTGCATTGTCTACATTCGCAATGAGTATGGTGACTACCACTCTTGAGTTCCGCTTATGTTTTCCATCAGACAGAGTAGAGTCACTTTGACAGACCCAAACATAAAAAAAAATACTTTTTTTTAAAACTATAGCCGTACTACTTTAAAAACTTGGACTAAAATTTATATAGCCTATTTATATAGTCACCAGTACCATTATTACTTTAAATTATGTTCATTAAAATTAGTTCAGTTAAGGTTCTACAATGGAACATACAAATTTACCTTCCTTTTGGCTTCACACTGGTCGAAAAGTATTAATATTTGTATGCATGAGATGTAAAATGCTAGATAATTTATTCTGGCAGTAAAGATTAGAAAGGAAAGAAAGAAAGAAAATTATTTATTCTGACATACACAGAACAGTACGTGGTTTTAAACAGACGTAAGATAAATTAAAACAAGCAATTATAATGCCCTGTGCAATGCCAGAAAAGGCGCCTTTCTCAGCATACTGCTGCACCCAGAGTGACTACGCGCCCGGTGTCGTCGGTCCGTCCGTGTCAGGTGGTAAATATTTGTGTATGTTATATAAAATGTTTTATAAATATATATGTATACATATCCATAATAAATATAGTTAAATAAATATAAAAACAGATAGTAACTTATGGTAAGCCAATCTTACACGCTCTCAGCCCGCGGTTCAGTGACAGACCAAATACTGTCATATATAATCTGTGCGAGCCGCGCGAACATTTGTCTCTAGTCTCTATACATTTAAGACGCTTGAAAAAACAATAATAAAAGAACTAATCTCACACACGCCTGTCTAACTCTGTCTAATCCCAAACAAGGCAGAACCTTTTGCTATGGTAACCAGAAAACTGATAAATCTTAATATAAAATGCTCGTGTCACAATGTTAGTTACCATACTCCTCTGAAACGGCTGGACCGATTTTTATGAAATTTGGTGTGCATATCGGGTAGGTCTGAGAATCGACCAACATCTATTTTTATACCCCAATTTTTTTTTATGGCAAAACAAAGTTTGCCCGATCAGCTAGTATACTTATATTTTTCTAAACATATTAAAGACTGGCTGACCCGGCGAACTTCGTACCGCCATATTTACATATCTGTCTCAGCTTCCCACAGGCAGTGTACAGTTGCGGACAAAAAAAGACTTTTTCCGTTATCTTTTATTTTTTTTCTTTTTAGCAAAAAAAGAATGAATGAAAGCGGACTATGTGTTATTAAATTACAAGTAAGTACATATTTTGACTTTCATCCCCTCTCTCCAAGAAACCGTGCTGAATTTAGGGATATAAAGCGGCCAAGTGCGAGTCGGACTCACCCATGAAGGGTTCCGCAGCAGCAAGTAGCATAATATAATTTTATTTTATTTTTATATTTGTGTTGATTGAATGAAAGGTAAATTGCAGTTCACGATTTATGTTGTATTAAAAAAAAACTACTTACTAGATTTCGTTAAAACCAATTTTTCGTGGAAGTTTTACATCATATATTGGAATATATAGTGGAACATCTTTTTTTTTTTTAGTTTTATCATTCTCTTATTTTAGAAGTTACAGGGGGGGGGGGCACATTTTACCACTTTCGAAGTGTCTCTCGCGCAATCTATTCAGTTTAGAAAAAAATGATATTAGAAACCTCAATATCATTTTTGAAGACCTATCCATAAATCCATGAATAAAATTTTTTTGAGTTTCAGTTCTATGTATGGGGACCCCAAAAATTTATTGTTTTTTTTCTATTTTTGTGTGAAAATATTAATGCAATTTACAGAATATATCTACTTACCAAGTTTCAACATTATACTTCTTATAGGTTCGGAAAAAAGTGACTGTGACATACGGACGGACGGACAGACAGACAGACATGACGAATCTATAAGGGTTTCGTTTTTTGACTTTGGCACGGAACCCTAAAAACTATCCCATGTATGAACTCAAATCATGCCAAGTTTCATTTGAATCCATTCAGTAGTTTCAGCGTGATGCGCGGCCAAGATACAGACAGACAGACGGACAGACAAAAATGAAAAAAATTACAGTTTTGGTTTCAGTATCGATTATAGAGAGGCCTCCAAAAAAAAATTTCAAAATACCTTTAGTGTACCTACAGAATTGGACCTGTTATATTTTTATTATAAGTATAGATACATTGCACCTAGGTATATGTATCTGGGTATAATTTTACTTCAGTTATAAATAATCGTGCTCACCCCACAATTATGAATTCTTGGTGAGAATCAAATTCATGACCTCCTGATATATGAAAAGTTAATTGCAGTCTAGGTACACTTATATATAACATTTTTAACCGGGCACACCTACATGCTTTATGTTAGAGCAAAATTATCTGTTAATGATTAACAAAATAAAACGAGTTTAAGAACTGGACAAAATTAAAATAAGACCACAGGGAAGCACCAATTTTCAAATAAAAATGAATCATCAAGTCGATAGTTCCGAGGTAAAAAACAAAAAAAAAACAGTCGAATTGAGAACTTCCTCCTTATTTGAAATCGGCTAAAAATATTAAAAGATATAACGGATAAAATACGTTTAAAATTCACGGAAGAGGCAATGGTCTTTTATATACATACTAGCAGATCGGGCAAACGTTGTTTTGCCATAAAAAATGGGGTATAAAAAATAGATGTTGGTCGATTCTCAGACCTACCCGAAATGCACACCAAATTTCATAAAAATATGTCCAGCCGTTTCAGAGGAGTATGGTAACTAACATTGTGACACGAGAATTTTATATATAAGATATTAATACACGTAATATACATAACTGTATTTTCTTTGTCACTCTTATAAAAATATATTTTACAATGTTAGGCACAAATAACGCTACAGATATAAATAAATACACACATCAAAAGTGTCTAGGGATCAAGCATTTTTATGCGGATTTCTTGAGATTGAGATGTGGCTTTGGCCCTGGCCTGCTCAGTCGCCAGACTTGAACCCGATTGAGCATGCATGGGATATACTACAGAGAAGAGCTCTGCCGAATATGGAGGGTATCCAGTCGCAAGAAGACCTTTTTTTGTTGTTGCAACGAACATGGGCGGCCATTCCACAGCGTGATTTGGATGAACTCATTTTGAGTATGCCAAACCGATTCTTGTGTTGTTAGTGTTCGCGGTAGAAACACGGATTATTAATTGTTTAAGTTACCTAATAAAATTTTAAAGAAAACTGTTATTTCAGTCTTTTTTTCGAACTTTAATGTTAGTGGTTCAAATGTCAAAAATCCCTTTATTAGGAAAATGGCAAATTTCTTTATTAATGCAAAGGTGACTTGGTTTATCGTTACTGTGACAAACGAAAACACTTTATTTGATGAATCCTTAAAGAAAATTTTAATTAATATCAATCAGGAGAAAAGTTATTGCAAAAATACATGTTGATCCCTAGACACATATGTTGATCCCTAGACACTTTTGATGTGTGTAGTTTTATTACTGCATACGCAAAACTTCAAATCGGATTTATACCGTTTCGATATCCTATTGTTGAGTAAAGCTGCGGTCGTGGCTGTTTTTGGATTGCAGAAAAGGGCTATGACGATTTTTTATAAATATAAAAAGTTTTGTTTGAAATATTATTGACATTTTCTACATTCTCAGATGTTCTATGACTGATATTAGCGTCTTCGAGATGCCTTACAAAGTTCGTGGCTTTCTTGTGAATTTTAATTTCTTAACTTGTAATGGCCTCGGAGGATCGGACTTTTTGGTATACCTTTAATTACATTATAGTTGATATTATACATCCACACAGGACAGGAGATCCTTATGAATGCCAATAAATAAATATACGCTTAAATGATGTAATTAGATTTTATAGAAAAAATATTAATTCTTATTAGGAACATTCTTCACATTTTGAAGATGATTTTTATTTATTTTTTGTTACCACGACGTGCCAATAGTAGGCTACAGCTACAGTAATTACCAACACTACTAGCATTAAATATTAAGTGAACTCAATATAAATTATCGTGGCTAACATAGCAACTGGTATCGTAGAACACTATTACTCCATAAGATATGTTCAAATAATGCACATTTTTTCACAAGTGATGTAAGAAAGTGTAACAACAAATTGTACCGTAGGCTTTTCTTTCCGAGCACTCCGTAAATTGCGTCCATAAAATGTATCCTTAGATCCGTTAAGCCGTGGTCTATACTAAGAACAGGGCGATCCCAGTCTTTCCCGTGGGTGTAGTGTGATGGGACTAATGGATGATCCGAAGGATGGACAACATAGACTACCTTCATATGTATTTTCTACTTTATTGCGAGATTGACCAAAAGTTTATTTTGTTTTTTTTTATTGAGCATTTTTTTTCGCATAAAATTTTTGGTGACTGAAAATACGGAACTAATATTGTGTTTGTTCTTTTGATCGAATTAATGATGAGTGTATGAGTTTATGTTGTAACCGGTCTTTAGATGAAATCACAATTGACGGTTTCTCGAGAAAATGTTTTCTTATTTCTATAACAGCACAGATGGAAAAATAAACATGGAACTCACTACCACCGCACGTGTAATTCCCATTATGATCCCGGGTCCTTTAAGCGGGGTGTGAAAAAGCATCTCACTAGGCCGCCATAGTGTGGGTCACCATGCTGCTCTGTCCACGTTCACATTGTGGATGGTGAACACCACTTTTGGATTCTACTCATGCTTTCCATCAGGCAGAGTAGTCGTTTTGGTAGCTTGGTCATAAAAAAAATGATGGCATAGTGGTATATGCGGGCACCTGGCCAGTTTCTACTGCGCTCAGTGTTGTGGGTTTAAATCTCACATGAGACAACACTTTGTGTGATCCACAAATTGTTCTTCTGAGTCTGGATGTTCTTTATATCCGTTTCATACATGTGGGTAAAGTGTCATGTGACTCGGGAATAGTCCTGGTAGCCTTTACAACATAGATGTAATTGCACTTTAGTATTTTGTCTTCTACCGATAACCTTGAATCGCCTTCTATGCCAGAATTGTTTACTTTTAATTTCTACATGATATGGACTAAAGTGCTTTGTCGGACACCTTCGTCTGCCTCGACCAAAATGCATATGCAGATATTTTTACTGATAAATCTACGCTATAATACAACTACTTTAGTAGGCAATGATTATTTTATACGCGAAGTAGTGAACCATTACTTTCGTTATCAAACCGTACATTAAGATAGAACGGCGTGTCAATAATGGGATCAAAACAAGGTTATTAAGTACGTCTTACATGTCATTCTCGTCAAGAATGATTTGGCTCGACAGTAAGTACTTAAAAGTCGATATCACAGTACATAATTATTACGTATAGTAAATGCTTTTGTAATCTTTTATTCAAATTCCGATAGAAATAAATCGTTTCAGAGAGCTATATTTGATCATATTTGCATGTGTCGGTGTTCCAATTTTACGTTTTGGCACCCAAGCTATAACTTCAAATCTATTGACAACCCCCATTTAAATCGGTTCAGTAATTTAGGCGCTACGAACATACAGACATACATAGACTACCAAAACTATTCGTTATGGCTTCGCCTTCGTAGTCTAGTAATAAAAGTATGAGCTCATATTCTTAGATAGTGACGATAGTGCTACTAGTAGGGGAGCCCTAGAAGGAATTTCGGAATTTACTAAAGCGCGGCAGATTATTATACAGGGGGATACCTTGTACCCGGTTAAGCAACTCCACCAAATATGAGCCGTCAAAAATAAAGGATCAGATTAGTAAAAAAAATTGATCATCAGACATTCTCGAGTGCGTCAGATTAACGTATGACCACGTTCAATTGTAGAAAATGTATCCCATTGGTACTTTACCACTGTAGGACTTTCAAGTAAATTTCTGCTTCACACAAATATTATATTTAACCAATTACCGCCTGGGGATATCTAACCTGCCCCCCTAGCCAAGTTGCAAGCGTATGTCTTTCTGCAATCGTTAACGCCTAAATTCTCGCGTGTCATTGGCTAATACTTTGTCTAAGATTACTTTGTCCAAGATTAGCCAATGACACACCAGAATTTAGGCGATGTTTAGCCTTAGATTATGGCTTTTTGGTGAGAATTAATAAAAAACTAAAACGGTAAATCTTTTCTCCATACTTTTTTCTCGCAAAATAAGAAAAAAACATTTAAAATAGAGCACGAAATAGGACAAAGTGTGCTAATTAAAAAGGTCGATTTCGATGATTTTGATCTTTGTTAAGGCTTTTTTTCACAAAAATAAAGAATTATTTTATAAATGTCACTCGGTAGATTGGTAGACTGATTTATTAAACTACTGAGATTTTTTTTTTAGTGTCAAATATGAATTGAGTTGTTTGTGTTTTGCAAAACTGCAAGTGCCTTTTCGCGCGTTTTTAGGGACGCGCCCCTTAAGTAACAGATTTTCACCATTGACGGGTATAAGAGATGACAAAAATTTCTCTACTAGATTCATGAATGACTAATACCTCATAAAAAACAACATAATTTTTTAAATATTAACAAAACTCAGTTATTGTAAAACATAAAATGTAATAAATGTGAAATATCTTCTTTGCACTAGCAATTATGTTTATGTAGGCTTGTAATATTGAAATATTATTTAAGCTATGTCTATAAACAGTTCGAAGCGCACTTTAATTAATTCACAACGCTACACGAAGACCATGTCTGGAATTTGCCTCCCAGCAGTACACATCACTCTTGTCTACAGTAGAAAATTGTGTAATACCTATTATATTAAGATATATTAAACCTAGTTTCGCTTTATCTATACTTATATATCTCATCATATAGCCTTTCCATCTTTTCACCGGGGGCCCAATTAGTCTAGTCACCAAGTTTCATACTTGTTGACTGGACTAAAAGATGCAGTAGCATCACTAGGCCGCCATAGTGTGGGTCGCCATACTGCACTGTCTGCATTCGCAATGAGTATGGTGACCACCACTCTTGGATTCTGCTTATGTTTTCCATCAGGCAGAGCAGAGTCATTTTGGCGGGCCAAATATAAAAAAAAAAAAAAAAAAAAAAAAAACCTGATTTAAACAGCGCCTTTGTGGCAATTCTTGGTATGGCTGTAAAGCCCAATACTAGAGCGGCAGTAACGTCCACACGATTGACTCTTGAGTAGAGGATCGTTTTGTGTTCGATCAGGTGAGATCCTCTCCTTCTTTTTTTATATAGTTATATTATTATATATATATCTATACTTAATATATAAAGTTGAAGAGTTTGTTTGTTGGTTTGAACGTCCTAATCTCAGGAACTACTGGGGTGATTTGAAAAAAAAATCAGTGTTAGATGGCCCATTTATCGAGAAAGGCTATGGACTATATATCATTACGCTTAGACCAATAGGAGTGGAGCACCAATAAAGAATGTTTCAAAATCAGGTTTTTTTCCTTTTGAAGGCTTCCGCTGCGTGCGCTACGTCAACGATTTAAGTTTCGCAAAAATCATGTATGACAGAATTGTTACCCTTTAAAAGTTCTTAAAAAAGTCCGCAACAGCATAATTAAGCCTTTGTTTTATCTATGGCCCTACCAAAATGACTCTACTCTGCCTGATGGATAGCATAAGCAGAATCCAAGAGTGGTCACCACACTCATTGGAACCAGACAGCCTGGTGTACATTGTGTGAGAATATTTATATGTGGCAATCGTAGGGTAATCCATGGTATAACAATTTACTTTGCCAGGTATAACGTGACGAGACAGAGAAACCGACACGGGATCATCATCGTTATCGCTGGTTCTGATTGGCTCATTTCGTGTTATGTTGCTATAAAGTGGTAACTGGATAATGACGTCAGACCGTGTCAGTCTCGGAATGCGATACCTTGTTTCCTTAGACCATGGGGTAATTCAAAGGTTGTTGGAATACTAAAAAACCAGACAGTCTATTAACAGTACTTCGATATTATTTACTCTTAGTATTTTGTTTGTAGATGTCTGTTGGTAGTCGCTCCACGTAAAATATTGAAGTACAGTCGTGTTGTAGTAGACTGAAATCCAAACTCAACCGAACTTGGGAAAAGACACGGAAAATGATGGAAGAATTGGCTAAGGGTTTGGTTGAAGCTATAGACAACAAGTATCTATTTTCTACAATATTAAATATCTCTTCAACCCAATTTTTCTTGAAACTTCTGAAAGAATATCTCAAGCACTTGCGACTCTTTCAAAAATTATTCACCAACGACAGTTTTTGCTTAATGTTCTTGCAAGTTATCAAAAATATTTTATCCATTTATTATCTTTATATCGCTGAAGAAGTGACATCATTTTATTTAGTCTTACATGCTTTCCCAGTGTGGGGCAGTTTTAGAGTGAACAGAAGTGTCATTGTACACTTTCTATATCAATAAGTAAATAAACGTTTAAAATGCGATATGAAGGGCTTCACTCAGGTTCACTTCCACGTTTGATCGCACTTTTAAGCATAAGTGGCAATCTGGGGCAATATCAGTTGGCGACCGATCGTCAAGTCGTCACGTGCGACGCCCCCCTACATTGTCTGAGGTTAACCAAGCGAAAAATTGATATTCAGTGCCAGTGTTTACATAAGTAAATAGCACTTAAATATACATTATTTATATAGTATCTTGTAAACACAATCAGACATGTCAACAAACTAATATAAGTAATTGCTCCGCGGGCCCAGCCCTAGGTGTAGTAATATTGTTTGGCGTGTGTATACAGAACAAATTGTAAATGAATGACGGTTTTATTTCAAAAGGTTTTAAATACATTGAATAAAATGAGACTGTTTTTTTTAAATAATCAGTTTTTGTAGGTGGATTGGGGAATATACGTCTGTACATCTCCAATTCACACTTATACAAAAAACACCTTATTACAGGGTACTTCCCGTGAACTCAGAATCTTGAAATTTGTTACGAAGCAATATCTTATAGCATAGATAAAGGAAAAATGGCGAAAAGCATAAATTTTATTTATATCATATTATAATAAGCCGTTTATGGCATAAACGGCTTATTATAATATGATATAAACTTTATGCTATGCCCACTTTGATCCCGGGTCCTTTAAGCGGGGTGTGAAAAAGCATCTCACTAATGCGCCATAGTGTGAGACGCCACACTGCATTGTCTACGTTCGCAGTGAGTATAGTAACCCCACTGTTGGATTCTACTCAAGCTTTCCATCAGGCTGAGCAGAGTCTCTTTGGCAGGTTTACAAATAAAAAAAATGTTGCAAATTTTCGACACTCGCAAGGGAATCAAAACCTACAGGGTACTTCCCGTGAACTCAGAATTTTGAAATTGGGTACGAAGCAACGTCTTATACCACAGATAAAGGAAAAATTGCAAGAAGCATACAATTTTAGTTACATCATAATATACTTACAGGTTTGTACGGAATCCTCGGTGCGCGACTCAGACTCGCACTTGGCCGGTTTCTTAATTATACAAACGTTACGCTGTGTGTGTACCTATATACAAAAACAATCTCTCTGTTTACGAAGTTTCATGAAATTTGGTAAGCAGAGTGATTAAACATTCTCACGTGGAACATTTCTGTTCCTGTGTACTTACATGTTACACTTCGACCTTTCACGTTTCAACCTATTCAGTAGGATAGGATACGCTGATACGTTTATTTTTAGTATGATAATAAGTAACATATCATTTCAATATTATAAATGCGTAATATAAATGCGAGCTTCTACATTATAATAACACAGACTTCTCTTTATCGCAATAACCACCATGTTACTACGCGGGCGAAGCTGGGGGCAAAAGCTAATCCAAAAGTTGGAAATAATTTAACATATTATATTATGTTATTACATTATGCCCGAAGTTACGACCTGGTTGCATAGACTGTCATCAGGGTTCCATACTAATTAGGTGATCTCATTCAACATAACAGCTAAACTAACTTATTAAAGGAGATGTCTAAAAAATGTATAGGCTTGTGCCCCAGACTATACGGAGATCAAATAAGTGGTATTTGATAACTGAGATCTTTTAAAAAAAGAATTTAAAAGATTCATGAAGCAAAGCAGATTCTGAAAAAAGTTATGAAGGTAAAAAAATATATATATCACTCCGGCATCATTTTTTCCCAATATATTTTAAAGTTATTCTGTCAGGTCTACTATTAAGATTTTTTATGTGTGTTCATGTCAAAATATATACTACTGGCTTATTCCCATGGCTCTGTGGAGAAACGGGTGTCATGTCCCTCCAACACAAAGGGAGGATCCTCCGACCAGGCGAGGTGATCATGCCTGGCGGGCCAACTGCCCAATGGTTGATGTTGGGATAATAAATAAATAAATAAATATTTTGGACGTCTAACACACAACGCCATCTAGTCCCAAGCTAAGCAGAGCTTGTGTTATGGGTACTAAACAACTGATACAAATACTTATATGCTTTTTTTTTTGTAAATACATACATATTATACATAGAAAACACCCATGGGATGTTGTATATATGATTATCGGCGCGAGAACTTCTATTGCGCGGTGCAGGATTGTTAGTTTCTTTGTATTGTATGTTACTCCGTAATTCAGTGTATCTTCGGTAGATGGCGCTGTCATATGTTTTCTTGATGCTCTATATGTGGAAGTCGCCACATCACTCCCCTCCAAGACCAGAGGTCGATACATTGTTGAGTCAGCTGTCTGTGCTCTGTTGTGGAGCTTGCCAGTGCCAGAAGTGAGTAGTCCCAGTGAGTCGGAACTGAATGCCGCTAGTCCCAGTGAGTCGGGGCTGAAGTCCGTTGATCCCAGTGAGTCGGGATGGCAGGCGGTGCGCGGTGCTGCGGTGATGTCTCCAGTGAGTCGGGGTGGTTGCTGCGTAGTGGCTGGCTGCTGCGTAGACGGGAGAGAGATACTCTGCTTACATGGACCGTAGGTGCAGTGTGCTGTGCCTAGACGCTGATGAGGCCGTAGGGGTAACTAGGCTGGAGCGGTGGCTTCCTGCGTGTGGTGTGTATCCCTGTTGAGGCCGAGGTTGCTGGCTGGCTGTGAGACTTGCTGTGGGAGTGAACATGATGATGGCGTACTGATGCTGCTTCGAAGGCTGTTTCCAATCACGTCGGGGTCACCACTGTGGAGGAACGGGTGTCATGTCCCTACAACACAAAGGGAGGATCCTCCGACCAGGCGAGGTGATCATGCCTGGCGGGCTAACTGCCCAGCGGTTGATGTTGGGATGTTGTATATATGATTATCGGCGCGAGAACTTCTATTGCGCGATGCAGGATTGGTAGTTTCTTCGTATTGTATGTTACTCCGTAATTCAGTATATCCTCGGTAGATGGCGCTGTCATATGTTTTCTTGATGCTCTGTATGTGGAAGTCGCCACAGGCTCCACTCGTGTGGAAAGTACATGAAAAGTAAATAGTGTCATTCTCCAAGGTTTTAGATCTCCAAAAACAAATATGTCATCTGTCCATTGTTGGTTACAAGGTTAGTTTTATAGAATGAAAATAAAAGAAAAAACAATATTTTTATGCATATAACTGCATGTTATTAGAATATTCTTTCAATACCACTGATGAAATAATATTGTTCTTGATCATTTTCATTTCAATTTACATCATGACATCCTATAATTTATACCATATTTGTTCATGGTACTGCTCTGTAAAAAATATATTAATCATAATTCACATTTATTAAAATTATGTTAACATTTTTAACTTCAACCCTACGAATAAATAATATCATTTATTCGTAGCTTCAACCTTAAAACAATCGGAACGAAAATCGGCATCTTTATTTTTGAATTATCAATTATTAGTTAATGATTTCGAATGACGAATATTTTAAAAATAATTATTACATGAATTCAGTAATAGTACCTTGGATTTTAATAAGAAGCGCACATGAAAAAAAAAATCATTTAATATTTTACCCCACTTTGCCTCATGTTTTATCATATGGCAAGTAAAATTCTTTCAAAGTAAATTCAAGGTGCAAGCATCGCTTAAAATCTTTACGATTTTTGAGTTTTTTTCCGAACTTGATACGGACTTTATAAAGTTACTCAAAATACATAATTTATTTTATTTATTCCAAAAACTAAACCATGATTTCGGAGTATTCTGGGGCAAAAATTAGACATCTCCTTTTATGTTCCATGATATATGATTATTATTAATTTAATAAAAATATAAACTGCTTAAACGCCTGTGATATTGTAACCTAGCCGAGCAGTCAGGTACTACAAAGGTGATAAAACCTACTGCTTAGGCACTGGCTTTCACTACATTGCCTTAGGCAATGTAGTGAAAGCAAGGATACAAAGCCATAGCACCGACAGTTCGCTTATTCTCAAACGAGGGAGTGTCTACACGAACTAACACTCTGATTTGAAATTTCGAAAAAAATATAATAAGCAGCAACAATTTTTCTAATGAATCAACCAACCTTACAAAAGTATTCAACCGTGTTATATATTGGATATTTGTCACGACCTTTTAATAACTCATTTCTGTAAAATACAAAGGCATTCGCAATATGATTGTACACACATCAAAAGTGTCTAGGGAGCAACATATGTGTCTAGGGATCAACATATATTTTTGCAATAACTTTTCTCCAGATTGATATTAATTAAAATTTTCTTTAAGGATTCATCAAATAAAGTGTTTTCGTTTGTCACAGTAACGATAAACCAAGTCACCTTTGCATTAATAAAGAAATTTGCCATTTTCCTAATAAAGGGATTTTTGACATTTGAACCACTAACATTAAAGTTCGAAAAAAAGACTGAAATAACAGTTTTCTTTAAAATTTTATTAGGTAACTTAAACAATTAATAATCCGTGTTTCTACCGCGAACACTAACAACACAAGAATCGGTTTGGCATACTCAAAATGAGTTCATCCAAACACGCTGTGGAATGGCCGCCCATGTTCGTTGCAACAACAAAAAAAGGTCTTCTTGCGACTGGATACCCTCCATATTCGGCAGAGCTCTTCTCTGTAGCATATCCCATGCATGCTCAATCGGGTTCAAGTCTGGCGACTGAGCAGGCCAGGGCCAAAGCCACATCTCAATCTCAAGAAATCCGCATAAAAATGCTTGATCCCTAGACACTTTTGATGTGTGTAGTTACATTTTCTCATTAACAAGATTCGGCAATTAAATTAAATGAAACAAAATCGATTGTATAATAAAATGTATGAACTCATTTCCGAGCGCTGCCCCTTTCGTCCAGCCCAGCACAATTTTTATCATCACAAAGGCAATTTCGATCAAAATTCACGAATTTGGGGCTTGAAGCGTGAAGCTGTGTGCACTCTCCGCTCCACAAACAGGCGCTATATGCAAGCCGCCGCTAGTTTCAAGCTATAACTGTAGCCAATAAGCTGATTATAAAATTTTCTATCGTTCATATATTTTTTAAATCCCTTTAAAATGAAACAGAATTTATCTGCTGTATGGTGATTATCTCTTGGATTCTGCTCATGTTTTTGAACAGGCAGAGCAAAGTTACTTTGGCAGGCCCAGATTTTATTTATTTAAATCTTAATGCACAAAAGTAGCACCTTTACAAAGTTTAAAAAAAAACAAAAAAAAAGCGATGAAATTGCGAACCTCCTTATTTTGGAAGTCGGTTAAAAATAAAGTCACTGCCGCAGTCTGCATAGATATTTTACACTACTCAACGAATTTTAATGCAGTTTTCAGCAATAAATAGAGTGATTAAAGAGGAAGGTTCATATGTGTAATACATGCATGTTTGTAGTAGCGGAAAGTCGAGAAAATTGGTAAGATCTATTATTATTTTATGACATGTGTATATATATTTACAATGTAAGTCTAATGAAAGCCACAGTACTTTTGGCTTTTGTTACATACACTGGAATTTTGGAGTAAATATTCTATGAACTTTTCAAATCCTTTTGTTATAGTTAGATCTGCTTTAGTTAGACATTACTTTTATGAATTCAACCTATATTCCGTAACTATTCAATAAGTTAGTTTTAGCGGTCAGTTCACTTATCGAGCTGTTTCACCACTCTAATTGGACGTCAATTTATCAGTAAGTCAGTCAGCCATTCTAAACCCTTGAAATTAAGCTATGTATGTCTATGTTATGTTCTAAGCTTGATAAGTTGGGTATCTGTGATTAGTCAAGGTAAACTAAGAAATATAGGATTGATTACAAAAATCGCCTTTCAATCTGACTACAATATCCTCTATAATAACATAACTTTGACAAAGTAACAATTTTATAGACCTTGACCAGTGAGCTTATACAAAAACACGTGGATACATTTACACGTCATATGCAACCGGTGATAAGGTTTCGTGTCCATCTGCCGCTATAGAGCAATATTTGGACTTGAATGAAGACTTTGAAGACAAAAAACTCAGCTACATCCAAGTAAACACACGCGTTGACGCTCACACATGCTACAAACTACGCTACTTTTCGTTTGTATCGTACAAGTTGTCGGGCAGTAAGTTTACCTACAAAATGCCGTCTTGTGCAATTAAATGGTGTAAAAACTATTTTTTTTTGGTAAACATTGAATTTTTTGAAAAGAACTATATTTTAAACCTTAATCCTAGAAACACAACAACACTTTCAACAGAAAGTAATTGTGAATACCATATTATCAATAAGTAACTTGAATTGTACGTGGGAAGTGAAATCCTAAATTTTTAACCGACTTCAAAAGAAGGAGGAGGTTCTCAATTCGACTGTATTTTTTTTATTTTTTTTTATGTTTGTTACCTCATAACTTTCGACTGGGTGAACCGATTTTGATGATACTTTTTTTATTTAAAAGCTGGTGCTTCCCGTGTGGTCCAATTTGAATTTGGTTCAGTTCTGACATGTCATTCCTGAGAAAATCATATAAATCTTCAATTTGCATTATGTATCTATGTGCGCGACAAATTGACGAATAACTCAATTCAATTTGGTCGTTCTTGTAGTCTGTTTTTTTTGTTAAAATTTTGTATTATCCTTCTTATAATCATTAAACAACTAAATATATTTTGATAAATATAATTTAATGTTGCATCGTAAATAAAGTATCATTCACCCTAAACTGTGACCAAAAAAACCCTACCCCAAAAACACAATCACAGGTCACGATTTCATTACTCAAAAATCCGAAAAAAATCACATAAATAATCTTTAAGTTGCGTTTCAATGTAGCGCATAATGAATATAATGATACACATAAATTAAATTCGAATCGGCGAGGGAGTGTGATCGATATTAATAATACGAGTGTATTTTATAGTGTTGTCGATGTGCCGGTGTGTGCGCAGGCGTCGCGTGCGGGCGCTCGTGCGCAGCGGTCATACTACGTCATACGCGGACGCCAGGTGAGAACCGGAACATCTGCCGGCCGACAGACGATCACGGACTATTAGCGCTGGAACTACCCATTTTATAGTTCTTAGAACAATGAATTTCGAATGCTTGAAATGCCTTGTAGCTTATTTCAATATGCATTTATGAATATTGAGCTTTTATCTATATTTTTCGCTACCAATGTTGTAAATTACTTTCGGCTTTAAAATCGATGTTTAATGCAATTAATTTTATAATCTATTTTAGGTAGGTGAAAAATGTATTCTTACAGTTAAGCAGTTAAGTACTAGAGGTATACGCAAGTAAGTTCTCAATATTTACGACTAGTTTAATGTAATTTTTAAAACGAATTTCGAGCCTATCAACTACAAAGACTGAGAGATGAGAGTATAGCAAGTACAGTTTTGACACATGTTTAATGAACATTTGCAGACCTCTCATGTTTTATATGAAAAAATCAACAGTTGAGTTTTGAGTATAATAAACTTAAGGTATTGACTTACAAAATCTTTCACAAAACATAAAACTAATATTTAAGTTGTCAGGCAATAATATATTAAAATTTTAAATTTGGTCTAGATGGAAGTTGTTTTTAGATAAAAATATCATAGTTAAGTAAGAAGAAAGATACGTAAAATCGGATTCGATAATTTCGGAGTTTACTCTGAGCAACAACGTGATACGAGAACTATGTGTAATATGTGACAATAGACATTCAATAATGAACTGTTTTTTTAATAATTAAAGAATAGCAAATTATTAACTATGAATAGTTCAAGTAAAATTCTGAAATGTAAAATATGGTTTCTAACCATGAAGAAAATATCTAGGTAATAAACTATTTCGACCTCCACTATACTTCTAAGAAAGCTAGCTTAAGGATTTTGTGAGCATTTTCAATTTGAAACCACAATGCTTGATATTTTGAAAAAGCCTTTTATTTATTACGCCGAAATAATATATCATTAAAGCGAACTGTTAATGAACTGCACTGCCAAGTAAGTCAGTTTTTTTTTTTGTAATTTACAAACAGCAAATCAAAACCGCAAGTAAGGAAATTGAATCAGATATATGGATAAGAATTCAAGAAATACATTGATTGGATATAGATTTAGATTCGTTAGTGACTTGCTTCGAGTTTATGTGTCTGCCATAAATAACGTCACGTTTTTTTTTATTTCCTACCAATGTCCTTGGTACTCGTAGCCATTTTTGTAGTCACATATTTTACAAAATTTTGCTTTATACTTTCTAGAAATATAACAAAAAAAGATATTGTGTACTAAGTAGTACGCCTAATATAAAATATATTTTTAAATTAATCTTTTGTGTTTTGTGCTTTAATATCAAATACGACATCACAAAGTATGTGAATCCCTTCCTTCCTTCATCCGAAAATGCCAATCTTCATTGACCTCCGTCCCCTCCCCAAATGCTTCATGTAATTCATGGATGATCTCTTAG
Organism: Diaphora mendica; assembly: GCA_949125395.1. Lineage (NCBI taxonomy): Eukaryota > Metazoa > Arthropoda > Insecta > Lepidoptera > Erebidae > Diaphora > Diaphora mendica. The sequence goes on from OX421319.1 coordinate 8,353,983, forward strand.
CGGTTTAAGTATTTCGTACAATTGAAAAACTGAGATCTTTACTCAAATAGCTAAACACCTTAATCTTTTTAAACTGCAAGCTGACTTCCCGGCCTGAGGTCCCGAAGGAAAAAAAAATACTTCGTAATTTTACATAAAGTATCCAACAATAGATACCGAACAAGTAGGTCAAAATATAAGCTGCATTTTTAGGAGAAAAGTTTAAAATATTAGATCTTAAATGTTAAAAAATTGTAAAGCTGAAAAAGAGATTATATTTGGTAGGTAGAGAAATAGATAAGAAACCTCATCTTCAGTTTGAGAAAAAAATATCGTAAGTTTTGTTTATTACACTATCTAATACGACTAATATCTATCACTACTACTACAAACAGCAGGTAAGTTTTACACTTTAATATCAGTGTCAAATCACTCTAAATTTAGTGAATGTTTATTTTAAATGGAGGATGCCTTTGCCGATTGCATTTGAACAAGCCAAATCTGCAGAAAGTTAACGAAATGCTATTACAAAGTTAATAACATTCAGTAAAATTTTAAAGGTTAATTGTTTATTTTAAAAGAATCGATATTAGGTTAAGTGGACCTGAATAAAGGCTAAATAATAATAAATTTATTATTAAAAATTAATCAAAGCTTTGTCTCGCATTACACATGACACAAAACAGCCCGTCTCAACTACTTAACATTGGAGGATGCCTTACCTGTAAATAGTTTTTCATTTTTTTGCAGAAAACGTAGGTTTATATGATTCATTACGGCCAATAATTTTTAGGTGAAATTCAAACTAACAAAAACTTTCAAACCTTTAACTTTGCTTTTTTTAAATCTGCAACGAAATAAAAGATATTTTTATTTATTTTATTAATGATGTCAGTGCCACTTCCAGTTACAATTTGTTAAAACGTTACTAAGTATTCACTTACTGGAAATAACCGTGTGATAATTTTGGTATCACATGTCACCCTCCCATTCGAACGTTCCATATTTGTCAAAACAAGCGTAAAATTCTGAACACATCGAATCACCGAAAGGATTCCAATTGAATTTAGAATACATTATAAAGGGAACTTTCCTAATGAATGTAAAGCCTTATATTCAATATTGGCAGGATAAAACAGATTTAATTGAACGGGAAGACATGCTCTATTATTCCAACGTTGCTTTCAAAAAATTACAAAATACGACAAACTTTTTAATGTATCGCGACATTTTATTTGTTCCCCAGACTCCTTTCTTTTCGGGGCAACGACAAAAATTCAATTTACATCTCTTTGCCTCGGAGTTACTTAATTCTTTCTCTCAGTGAAAATAAATCTCCCGTAATTGATTCCGCTTTAGTTCAATTTGTCTTCGTTAAAACTCAATTTCCGTAGTCTATTTGTGAATAATAAATTGCGTACTTCAGGAATGTGGCACGTTGCTTATTTTGTATATGCTCAAGTTCAAAACAATTTTGCCAGGCACGAAACAAGTCAATCTAAATTACCGTAAAATAACAGCGACACATAGAGTACTTCACTCTTGACTTCAAATACGGGAACCGACAAACCATATTATTGTATCTTTATAACTCATTATTCGCGGAATTAAGCCGCTCAATTTCTCCTTCCCCGCACGAGTTAACTGAATTATTAAACAACATCCAGATCAGGAACCCTATTTAAATAAAAACAGTGCCTCTTACCACGACCTGTTTCTCTGATTAAAATAAAAGCTACCCTTAGAAGATGAAAGTCGTTGCATGGATTAGCATAAATAAACTGCACACAGTTCTTCTGTTACGTTTCTTTTAGAAATATAAAGTAACCAGAAATTTAATATTACACCGTAGATATTACATACAACCAGTTATCTGGAATTGGACTGTAAAAAAGATAAGGTATGCAGGAATGGAGTCGTCAATGTAATGATTTCACATATTGGGTCCCGGTCGGCACGTCTCAGCGACCCTTGAGTGTTATCAGCCGGGACATCGCGGCTCGAGGGTAAACATCTAATCTACCGCACAAACAAGCTGTCCAAATTGCCTCTAAGGTTATCGAATACCAAATTAAATTGGTTACACGATTCTATAAACAGACTGGATTGGTTAAGCATAACTTAAAAATAATGCATCGACAACCTTAAACATTAATTAGACCGAAAAAGTATAGTACATGGAGGTTTTACAGTTTCACACAGATAAATAAAAACCCGCCAAGTGTGTGTCGAGCCACATCTGATATAAATGCGAACTTACACGAGGTGTTTTTGGTTTCTCGAACTAATACTATGTGAGACATGCTGTGGACAGAAGGACCAACGGAGGGACATGACGAAACTACAAGGGATCCGTTTTCGCGATTAATAATTTAATAAAACATGGTTTGATCCCTAGATTCCAAGCGTCGTGGGATCTCGTCTCTTTCAGTCCAATGGCTTTTCGAGACTTTAATGATTTTATAATTTTAAATTTACTTAACAATTAAGTAAAGTTATGTAAACAAAAACAAGTTTATGTAAAGATATAATAAAAGTAGCAATTTTAAGTGTAAACATAGGGGATAGGTATTTAAGTTTACCAATGTTAGACTGCTAATTTAGGCTAAAGGTCTACCTAAGTTCGTATATTCAAAATGAAAAAGCGCATGAAACACATAACAAAGCCCTGTGTCGCTCGTGCTTCCTGGAACAAAAAAGTGCCGTATGCTAATATTAATGGCTTTTAGAAACAAAAATTTTGTATCAACAGTAGTATTCCGGGTGTATAGGTCTCGAGGAACTGGGATTCATATTAAACTATCCATATTAAGATTATTAATTCTAAAATAACTCTGTCTGTCTGTCTATTACGCTTTCACGACTAAACTACTACACTGATTTTCATGAAATTTGGCATGTAGAGTAGATACTTAGATAATAGATATAGACTACTCCTTACGCAATAACCACATACAAGTACTTAAATAAATAATGTAAAATATTATGATACAATTTATAATTTATACTCTCGATTGTCGGCACTTGATGGAACTTGTTGCAATACATTCTAGAATCAAACTCACTTGTACTTGTTCCACTATTTTTATTTTACATAACCATAACCTTTGAGAATGCCATAAGGCGAAACCGGTCAGGTGTAAAGAAAAAATAAAAATAGTGGAACAAGTACAAGTGAGTTTGATTCCAGAATGTATTACGATACACTTTCGATCTTTGCATTTAATATAAGAAGTTTATATTAGTGCTGATTTAGTTTCGTCATAGGAAAATAGTGTTTTGAATTATCTTATTTATTGTAAAGTCCATTCGTTTAGATAGCGTCGGTGCACACGCACGCAATTGTGGTTATTGTTGTGAAATAGGAATATATTAATGCATACAACGGCGTAAACTGACAAATCATACGTGCTTGTGGGTGTACGCCGCAATGCGGGCCCTTTGATTTTGTGGCAGCTTGCCGTCGCACGGCGGCGCGATCAATGTGGCCGTATTTAAGCGAATGGACTATACTCTACTTATATCTTTCACAATCTGAAGGCATAAAAACTACTTACTCGAATTTGTTTTTCCTCATATTAGTTGATGATTTACAATGTTTTATTTGTGAACGGAATACTCATAAAATAGTTATGGACAGCTCTATTAATATTACTTAGCCAACATTAGTTCTGTTGAACTAGTTTTAGTTCGCCAGAACTAAGTTTTCGTTAACTAAGCGTTCTGAAAGTAAGTAATTTCATGGGAATAAGTTTTATCTTTGTTTAGGTGTTATTTCCTTTTTGTAAGTTATATTTAAATACAACGTAATGAAATATTTAAAAAGATGTTTCCAAATTGGGCATTAAATTACCAACTTGAATGGTACTAAGGATAAATTGTGGATATGTTGGGTATTAAGAAAGCGAAATGTTTTGAAATTGAATAATCTTCGAAATGTGCTAATCATATGTGGCCTTCAACCAACAAATTTCGGGTAAAGATTAATTTATGGCTATATAATAATATGCTAGAAAGTACCTAATTCTTGACTGATTTTCGGTCAGGTGACGCTGGAGAATAAACCAAATGTGGCACATTTGAAAAAGACGACACAAGTTATTTCATTTCTGATAAGCGTCAACGCTCTTCTTGACTGATTTAACAACTTTAATTATGCTGGAATGTCAGCAGTGTACCTTAATAAAGCAGTATGGAAGTAGGTAAACAGTGAAAGTATATAAATTAGTGTTAACGACAGCGAGTTTTAATAAGCAAAGAGTTTACTTGCAGCGAATAGCAATTAGTTCTATCTTGCGTCACGCGTGGACTTAACGTGTCTAGTTTGAAAAGTCAGACCTCGTCTTCGTTTTAATGAGTTTTCGTCTAATGCCTTCCTTGCCAAGAAAATTTATGCCATGAATAATAATAGATGGTAACAGAACAACGATTAAATCCTGAAGAGACACGTCCGCAGATAATCCACGGAAGAAACATCCTAATAAACACTGTTTTAACGAGTTGATGACGAGATAAGCGGGAGAGTAAAGCTGGAGCGCGGAGCGACGGCTGTCATATTGGGTACACAATACAGGCGCACCTGTAGTCAGTGGTACACACACACATATACACAGAGCTTACGTGTACCTTAATGAATTTATTCACACATTACAAAAACAACACATTACACACAGTCCAGGTTATATTTTTTAAAGTAAAGTTAGTGCAAGAGACATTGAGATTGCGATAGGCAATTCTTTTTGTTTCATAAGCTTTTGGAGAGCGATTATAAGTTGTAAATCCATAAATTAATTATGATATTATTCAGTGAAACAAAATATTATCAAACATTCATCGATTTCACTAATGATTTGAAATCACTAGTAATTTTTTGTGACATCTTTCATCCGTATGAAGCTATATTTTACGAAGTATAATTTCTCAACACAACTCTAAAGTTCTAAACCGCTCTAGTACCCACTGGTTTCGAAAATGGATTAGCGTTGCCGCGCCGCTGCCGCCGCCGCTCTGCTGTCCGCCGACATCGAAAACGCAGCCTTATTGATAAATATGCATTGGCATATTCAATAGTTTCGGCAAATGAAACAAGTAAAAGAAAAAGTGTTTCAAACTGTCTACTACTTCTACGAATAGAAAAAGTATAAGTAAGGAGGGAAGGGAGGTTAGGTTTCCTTAGTAAGGAAGAATCTGCGACTCCGGTATTCCGTGTCAAAGTGGCTCAAAGTACCCACGCACCATTTGTTTTAAGTTTTGCGTTTTACATTCTTATTTAATACCTAAGAATGCTAAAAACATTGACGATAATATAAGTTATTATTAAAATCAAAACGGAATGTAGAAAATTACATTACCAGAAACAAGTGTTACGAGTTTCATTGAATAATAATATTTTCGGACATCAGAAAATATTATTGGTATTTTCTATATTCCGTTTTTAAGATTGAATTCTAATTAAAGGAAAATTTCATTTAGATTCATTGTCCTATCTATACTAATACATATTATAAACGCGAAAGTTTGTAAGCATGGATGGATGGATGTTTGTTATTCTTTCACGCAAAAACTACTGAACGAATTTGGATGAAACCTTACAGTAATATAGCTTATACATTAGAATAACACATAGGCTACTATTTACCGCGATAACCGACATATACGCGGGCGGAGACGCGGGCAGCCCTAGTGGCTGCCCGCGTCTCCGCCCGCGTATATGTACTAGTTTCAGAAATGTTATTAAGAGCTTATAATACTTTTGTTGTAAATCTCACACTTGTTTCATAAAATAAATAGCACAGAGGTAGCCCGTCCGTACATATTTAAATTCAGCCACATAAATTTACGCCAAGTCGGACTGTTTCATTGCAAACAGCCACTATTCACACAATATTTCACTCATACCGTGTTGAGTGAAACATTTTCATAAGTTCACGTTTAAACTTCACCGTACATGTTTGTCTACTAATTACTATTTCACTAGCTTTAAAAAGGCTTTTCTCGTGAATTTAAAATATCAGTGATAACGGCAGTTTTTATCTCATTTTATTATTATTCAGTTTGATATTTACTAAATGAATAGTTTATAGTATTCATTTAATGGCGTAGGTGGTTCAAACACAAATTAGCACTAAACTGTATTTAACAAAAAAAAATAGGGTTCCTTTTTATGATGATATGCTCTGATTTGGCCTGACGCAAATGCGGAAAGTCACTCCACCCCTCATTTCCATCTTCTAAGAAAAACCTAATAATATGTGTCGTCAAAGGACATTCTCGAAATAAAAAAGAGTATATGGGACGTTCAACTTTTTAACCGACTTCAAAAAAAGGAGGAGGTTCTGAATTCGATTTTTTTTTTGTTTTACTCCCTCATAACTTTCGACTGGGTGAACCGATTTTGATGATTCTTTTTTTATTTGAAAGCTGGTGCTTCCCGTATGGTCACATTTAAATTTGGTCTAGATTGAAGTCGGTTTTTTTTTGTTAAAAATTGGATATTATTATCGACAATGACTTGTATTCTCCGCAATAAAAAATTATAGCTCCAAAATACACTTGACAATGCAAAAATTACAATATCACCAAAACAAGATTTTAATAATAATTTAATAATATTTTTAACAAAACTATTGTGACATAGTATACAAAAGCTTAACGGAGGTGTTTTACATAAAAATAAAGTGTGTCCCTGTTATTGTAACCCACCTTAACTAATTTACAAACTGCTCTCGTAAAAATAATCACATTGAAAGTTTCTATCCAAAAACATTTACTGAACTATTTAACCGTTGTTATTAAATTTATAAGAAGAAATCGTTTTTAATGTTTATTAAAAAAAAAATAGCTGTCTCCCGACGTATATGAGTTTTGTGGCTACCTTCTGCCACTCAGTTTATGGTACAAAATAATGTCCGTTAGCTATTTTGATCCTGGTCACTAAACAAGAGCATAGTCCCTCTCCACACGGAATCCATGCTATGCGTTCCTACTTCCCGGCAATAGGAAAAAAGCATGTTTTTTTTATATCATAATCTGATCATTTACATCTCTATAACATAGAAAAAAATATAAATAATTATATAGTCTTAAAAATAGTCAAACTAATTTTCTAATTCTAATTTGAAATTTAAAACTCTGACTAAATTTGAGCTATTCAAATGCCGCCATTTTGCGCGCGCTATTGAATGACCAATGACGTCATTGTCATTTCGTGTTTGTTTACTATTCAGTGTTTCAGTTACTTTATACATATTAACAGTTTTAATTGCTATTAACATCATGGAAGAAGTCAATTTTTCTTACGAACGCTACCAACACAGTGTGAATTTCGGCGCCGATAATTTCGATGAAGTGACCATCGACGTCACACTTCGGTTTGCGCGTTTTGTAAGTTTAATTTCCCTCCCTCCATTTTCACTTTTTATTTAATATTTTCTGGGTTTAAATAAAACTTTTATGTATATTGTAAAGACAATAAAGAATCTAGAAAAAAAGATTTGAGACAAATAAAAGTTTTATGCATATTCCCTATTCCATTCAGTCGTTTGCGAACAGTAAAAGGCAGTGCGTGTGTTTATTTAGTTCTTGATAAATATTATATATATGCCCAGTTTTATGCGTAAATCATAATTAGGCGAATGTTGGAGTCTCAAACATTACTATTTAAAATTGTGACAGAGATGTCATCAGCCTCCTCTTAATTTGTGAAAATCTGTCGACACAGCACCAGGTTCATTACACGATCTTCTTGTGTATAAGATCCATCCATTATTAATAAACAATGGTACACATCTTTTAGTCAAAGTAGTAAGTGAAAGTAAAGTCGAATACACTTATGTATTTAGGAGTAGAAAAAAGTGGAGTGGACAAAGATGTTCGGGTAATCTTAATATATATATTTCTTGTGTGCGTGTGTATGTGACTGAACTCCTCCTAAACGACTTGTCCAATTTTGATGAAATTTTTTGTGTGTGTTCAAGGGGATCTGGGAATGGTTTAGATTCACAAAAACGACTGGACCGATTTTGATGAAATTTTTTGTGTCTAAAAAAAAGCAAAACAACGTTTGCCGGATCAGCTAGTATTTTATAAAACTGTTGATGATACTAGAAAATTATTTAAATTGGTAGAATCTGAGAATAAGATGTGATGTTTGGAAATTTGTTAAAATTATTCCACCTCCTAATGTGGTCAAAAAGGAAGACGCCGTGTTTTACAAATTCTATCAAGTAATAGAAGTATTTGAAAAGTTGAGTAAGTGAAAAAGTATTAAATGACAAAATTAATATCTACCAAAGATAGGATACCAATAAAAAAGACTTATAGTATCAATTTAAGGAAATGTTATAACGTATTATTGTTTCCTGATATTTTAAACTGTTATAAGATATGGTAAACAATAAAGGTGTTCTCCAAATTTTCGAGTTACTTCATAGGAAGCCTTTCAGAATATTAAAAAAAGTTTTTTTTACTTAAAAAGCAAAAATGTGACAGAGTGTTATTGGATAACATTTTTTAAATGTTAAGAATGGGGACGAACTCCATGGAGCTTGCTAAAAATAAATGTTTGTATTCTTGCTAAAGAAGGTGATAAGTAACAGGTGATCTGATTTAGCATAATCTATACTAATATTATAAACGCGAAAGATAAATTTGTAAGTATGGATGGATGGATGTTTGTTACTCGTTCACGCAAAAACTACTGAACGGATGTTGATGAAACTTTACAGTAATATAGCTTATACATCAGAATAACACATAGGCTACTATGTGATAACCGACATATACGCGGGCGGAGCCGCGGGCAACCACTAGTAAATAAATAAATAAAAGATTTTGGTGACTGAGGTGTTCATTTTTTGTTTACATTTTTTTTACAAAATTTCAAGTAAAAGAAAAATGACAGATAAAACTTCGATGCATTATATGTTTTTGTAATCTACAATATCTAGGCAATAATTTAAAATACACACAAAAATACATTTTACTAAAGTAATCACATGTTTACTTTTTTTTAAATATAAAAATTTGCCGGGCTGATTGTCGATAAAAAGAACAAAGACTACTGATTTGGACTAGTAACTCAATGAATATAATGGTCACGTCTAACAAACTAAGCACTCAATTAATTAATTTAAACCTACGTTGAAACAACACTACAAGCTAAACATTTTATAACTTGTACCAATAAATCTATAATTTCAAGGTTTTTGTTAATTAACTCGAAATATTTTTGAGCCTTTCAACCATTTCAAGAAGTTACTTGAAACTTTGTGCGAGTAATTTGATATTGGCGTTCTTGGGTCAATTATTTTGGCAACTATCTGTGAACAGTTGATTTTCAAAAGTTGGTCCACTTATCGTGAGTAACTAACGTTGCCCATAAGCACCTGCAACTCAAGAATTCTAAGTGCTTTACAGCGTTAATAGTCCTTTTTTCAGGATCTAAGGAAGGGGAGAGTATGGTCCTGTGCTCCGGTAAAAAACGACAAAAGAACTACTTAAAACTAGATTTCTGTGAGGCAGTGCGATACCACAATATACTTCGGTCCATATGTGCTGTAGAAAGGCAAACTTTACCTATTGGTTTGCCAGTTACATTAAGCTCACCGCTGTCCTTTTTAACCCCCGACCAAAAAGAGAGGTGTTATAAGTTTCACGTGTTTGTCTGTCTGTCTGTGGCACCGTAGCTCCCGAACGGATGAACCGATTTCAATTTAGTTTTTTTTGTATGAAAGGTTAGTTACGTGCGAGTGTTCTTAGACATACATGTAGTACAACAACAACCGCGGTTAACGCCACGGAACAAAGTAAAAAAAAATTATGTAAAAAGTATCTATAGCTATGGCTATACCGTCATGAAAAAGCTATTTAATTGTAGTCTAGCATTTAATATTTAAATTGATACTTGTTTAAGCTAAAGCCTTATGGGACTGCAATACCCTCATAGGGTAAAAATCCCTTAAAAATAAATAAAGAGAAAAAAAAGTATCCTATGTCCGTCTCCTGGTTCTAAGCTACCTCCCCACCAATTTTCAGCCAAATCGGATCAGCCGTTCTTGAGTTATAAATAGTGTAACTAACACGACTTTCTTTTATATATATAGGCTACAGCTAGCCGGCTACAGGTACGAGGCTACAGGTACGAAGTTCGCCGGATCAGCACCCGGCAAACTTCGTACCGCCATATTTACATATCTGTCTCAGCTTCCCACAGGCAGTGTACAGTCGCGGACAAAAAAAGGACTTTTCCCGATATCTTTTTTTTTCATTCTAGCAATAAAAGAATAAATGAAATCGGACTATGTGTTATTGAATTACAACTAAGTACATATTTTGACTTTCATCCCCTCTCTCCAGGAAACCGTGCTTAATTTCGGGAGTATGAAACCTCGTAGTATGAACTCAAATCATGTAAGTTTCATTTGAATCCGTTCAGTAGTTTCGGCGTAATGCGCGGCCAAGATACAGACGGACAGCAGACAGACAAAAATGAAAAAAAATACAGTTATGGCTTCAGTATCGATTATAGAGAGCCCTCCAAAATTTTTTTTCAAAATATCTTTAATGTACAGAATTTGACCTGTTACATTTTTATTATAAGTATAGATATATAGATATAGATAATAAATACTTCGGACATCTAACACACAAAGCCTGAGCACAAACTAAGCAGAGTTTATTTTATGGGTACTATACAACTGATGTAAATACATATAAACTTTTTTTTAAACCACAACGCCACCGAGGCTGACTGCCTCGCCTGACATTAGATAATATCTCAATAATTTAAAAGTTTTGACTAATCGTTACCAATGTATGAAAAATATACATGAGCCTGCCAAAGTGATTCTACTCAGCCTGATGGAAAGTATGAGCGAAATTCAAGAGAAGTAGTTACCACATTCAGTACTTATTAGCAAGTTGAATATTTCTACACTTTTGTGACTCTTGATGATTCAATTGATATCATTCATCAGAATGAAGGTCGCCAAAGACCTTCACTAATAACCAGTGAATAGGAAAATACTAGTTAGTGAGTGAAACTACAATCCAAACTGGTAATGTCAATTTATAAACTAGAATGCATTATAAATATTGCAAGAGAAAGACATTTACTATTTATAAAAACCACTGCGCCAAGCGGTATTACACACGGTTGTTACTGTTTTTCATTCATCCCACACGGGGACACTACATTTTCGGGATAAACGTAGCCTAAATGCTATTCCAGACTATTGTGTATCTCTGTGTGAATTCCATCCGTCATGTAACAAACATCCATCTTCACAAACTTTCGCACTTATAATATTAGTAGAATAGGACATCAAATACGCAAATAAAAATGTTCCCTTGATACCGAATATATCCATGGTTGGTTTTACAAACTTCACTTCACGATTTCGTCTACCTAACGTTTGTCGCAATGGTCATAGTCCCTTAGGAATTTAGTGTTATTTCACAATGAAAGTGGCGTGTTTTGTCCCTAGGCTCATCATGGGCGGTTGCCAAATGTCGTAGAAAATTCATCAGTTTGTCGTGTTCAGGAATAACAAATTTGGTTTCGAGTTCATTATGTCTCATTTCTTAGTGGAATCTATTTATCACTAAACTAATTGTTGAACTGTTCCTTGAATTAAGAATATGTAGTGTCACCACTAATATTCATCTCGTATGTGCTGTGAAAACCGATTAAGGGAGCTACAGACAATAACACTCCAAATAGAAGAAAATCCTGAAACAAATCCAAAGCCAATCCACCTGGCTAGTAGCCAAAAACTTCTTTTCTAAGGAGAGGCCCATATCCAGCAGTGGACTGTTCAAGGTTGTTGATGATGGCGAATTGTTAGGCTTATGTTTTTCACATTACTATAAAGCTCAGATTTACCTTACATGTGAAAACTACTTACCTTCCTACACCTAACAGCCGCTATCCAACGGTTCACTAAATAGGGGAAAAACACATCTCATAAGTGACTTGCCACCCCTCGTATTTAATCTCATACAGTGCAATTTTCAATTGCAACCTAAAAAAAGTCTTTGTGGAGATGTGACACAAAGTCTTCGGAACTAAAAAACAATAAAACTTAAAAAAAAACAATTAGTAACTACCTATCTAATTTATATGATAAAAACGTTATTCTTATTATGTTTTTCTCACCTGTAATAAAAAAAATGTAAAAGAACTCCTGTTAAATTTAATAAAAATAAAATAGTACTAGCATTTCAAAATGTTATTTATTTACTAGTGTAATTCGTTAAATGAAAAATTGTAAAAAAATAAATGAAGAACATTGATTATAAGTCTTTGTAGTTATTAATAAAAAAAATAAAGTTCATTAAATGACATCGCTGGTTCCGAAATCTTTGGGAATGTTACCAACTTTTGTCGAATTAATTACAAGAACAATGAATGAAATTGATGATTTAAGAACTAATCTTCCAGTAAAAGGAACGGTTGACATTGTTTTACGACCGATACTGCCTCGGCTTATTATAAATTAGCAAATTTATTACAAGAACTTTGAGAAAGTGTAACTTTCATTATTTTCGGTGTTTTATATTTGAGTTTTAAAAGCTAGCAATTAGTAAAGATAATAGACATTCTTGTACCATTAAATTTGTTTGGGGAAGTATGTTAAGTAATGGATAAATGCCTGTGCTTGAACCATAGGTAAAACAAATTATTTTATTAGATAAAATAAAAAACACTGCATTGACTGCACGGTTGGCCTTAGTGGTTTAAGCGGTCGCCACGCCACTTTCTACTACGCCAAGTGCTGTGGATTCAAATCCCACACTTTGTGTGATCCACAAATTGTTGTTCTAAGTCTGGGTGTTCTTTGTGTCCTTTTCATGTATGTTTGTAAAGTCCCCTGCGACACAGGATTTATATTCCTAATGCGGGAGTGTCTTTAAAAAAAAGCACGCTAACAAAAGTAGGTTACAAAAAACAAAACAAACATACAGGTGAAGCTAATAAAAGTGTGTTAAAATATATAGATACACTAGCTGACCCACGTAACATCTTTTACGTTTTTGTGAATCTAAACCATTCCCAGATCCCCTTGAACACACACAAAAAATTTCATCAAAATCGGTCCAGTCGTTTGAGAGAAGTTCAGTGACATACACACTCACAGAAGAATTATATATATAAAAGATATGGCTTTTTGAGAGCAGAATGGAAGATGCTATACAGATAGCAATATCCAATGGATGTTTATGAGATTTGTACCGTTTATAAAGTGAATCATCCTAACTCTTTTTATGCAATTATCATATTTTTAGAACTTTGCTACAACATTATTTTTTTCAAAATGTTGTTACAACTGCAATTACAAAACGTAACGTTTTATAAATTAATATCTGTTAGTTGAACACTAAATGGCGTTGTGTGTCGTATGATCGAAAATATTTAAAAATATATATAGATTACATTAAAAAAATATTTAGATCCATATTTATAATTGGCTTACGTGTGTATTTAACAAATTTTTATTGATGGGTCAAGAAAATTATAAACGTATGATTTTGATTTTAGAAATGTGGTACTAAACGAATGAATTTGATTTTAATAATATTAAATTCAAAATTTAAAAAACCTCCTACTCGAGCACTTAATCGAGTAATCATACGCCAATGATATTTTTGCAGACATTCTGTTATTCTTCCCCACTTTCACCCCCATTACTTTTAAATGACTCAACCGATTTTCATGAAACATGTCTAAGAACACTCGCACGTAACTCACCTTTCATACAAAAAAAACTAAATTGAAATCGCTTCATCCTTTCGTGAGCTACGGTGCCACAGACAGAAAGGCGAACAGACAGACACGTCAAACTTATAACACCCCTCTTTTTGCGTCGGGGGTTAAAATGTGGTACTACGCATCTTATTAACAACAATGACGACTCATTTGTGATAGGCAGCTGTAATGACCAAATCTAGGGCAGCCTCTGCATAACATTGTAAGCTTCTAACAATTCTAAAAGTTCGAAAAATCTGAGAATTTCAAATGTTAGTGTGTGTGTGTGGAAGTAAGTGGACTCAAGAACTTTTAAATCACATCGGCCATCTTATTATTTAAACGGAATCTCAAATCATCAGAGTTGAAGAGGCCCTGGTGTGAGTATTTTTCATTTTAACTCGACAGCGAGTGACTTTGACGTCGCAACGATCATCGCGTGACTTACGAGTGGATATGAAATAATTAACAAATAGAGCTCCTGAAACAAATGTTATCATGTAAACTACACACATCAAAAGTGTCTAGGGAGCAACATATGTGTCTAGGGATCAACATATATTTTTGCAATAACTTTTCTCCTGATTGATATTAATTAAAATTTTCTTTAAGGATACATCAAATAAAGTGTTTTCGTTTGTCACAGTAACGATAAACCAAGTCACCTTTGCATTAATAAAGAAATTTGCCATTTTCCTAATAAAAGGATTTTTGACATTTGAACCACTAACATTAAAGTTCGAAAAAAATACTGAAATAACAGTTTTCTTTAAAATTTTATTAGGTAACTTAAACAATTAATAATCCGTGTTTCTACCGCGAACACTAACACAAGAACATCGGTTTGGCATACTCAAAATGAGTTCATCCAAATCACGCTGTGGAATGGCCGCCCATGTTCGTTGCAACAACAAAAAAAGGTCTTCTTGCGACTGGATACCCTCCATATTCGGCAGAGCTCTTCTCTGTAGCATATCCCATGCATGCTCAATCGGGTTCAAGTCTGGCGACTGAGCAGGCCAGGGCCAAAGCCACGTCTCAATCTCAAGAAATCCGCATAAAAATGCTTGATCCCTAGATACTTTTGATGTGTGTATTTGTAAAGTCCCGAACTAACTATATTTCACTTATTTTATCATCTTAATCTTTCTAGCCTTTATTATTCCCAAGATTATTTGGGGTCATCTTTTTTTTTTTCTTTTTTTTTCTTTTCTAGAAATAAATCCTGTGTCGCGGGGGATTTTACAAACATACATGAAACGGACACAAAGAACACCCAGACTCAGAACAACAATTTGTGGATCACACAAAGTGTTGTCCTACGTGGAATTAGAACCCACGACACTTAGCGAAGTAGGAAATGGCGTTGCGACCGTTGAACCACTAGGCCAAACGTGCAGTCTATTCTATCTATCTACTATTTCAATCTAATAGTTCAAACGGCTTTACCTAAATATCAGTTTTTCTTCATCGCACATTTCGGCAACGGTGAACCGAGGTTGAACTGATATCGAAGATTGAGCTAGTTGCAGGTTTGAGGGCACTGACTTCTCAATAGCGATTGCGATAGATGTCAATGACAACCGAGACAAATGGCGTAACGTGCTCTCCGAGGCACAGGTGAGAAACACCGCCTTCTTCCATACTCCTGGCTGCTGTTAAGAATTTCTTGTTAGAAAAACCCAACAGCAGTCCGACCCGGGAATTGAATCCGAGACCTCTTGATCTGCAGTCGCTTACGCTAACCATTCGAGGCAGTCTAGTTAGTGCCTCATTACCAATAAATAATTCTTAGGAATACCTAATAGTTATTATTAGGTTTTCATATGAATTAAATAAATCGAACGAAATATGCAAGATATTATAGTTTGGAAATGTCTAGAAGTATATTTAAGTTATAAACCATATAATGATGTCGAGTTCGTAACTTCAAATAGCAAAAGATCCTCAGTGATACAAATATAACAGTTTCCATTTCCTTTGGCCTATACAAACATTCATTGGATATAGATGACGTGTCATTTTCAGGACTCTTTTACACACAATTTAGAAGGGAATAAGTACTTTAACGACATCTAAGATTATCTTGTAACAACTGTCACAAACATAAGCGTGGTAGCAAAAATATTTTTGAATATATTCATTTTACAAAGATAAAATTATATTATTTTTTTTACATTTAACTTCAAACTAAGCTAAGCTTGTACTAGGAAAGCTGGATTGACTGATAGAATACTTAAATACGTACATATTATACATAGAAAACACCCGAACTCCGAAACAAATATTTACAGATCATACAAACATTTGGTCCGACCCGGGAATCGAACCCGAGACCTCATGCACATTAGTCGCGTACGCTGACACTGACAAACACACCTATACATTTCCAAACTCGTACTTACATACTACAGACTAATTTTACCTAAATACAGAACAAATAATAGTGTCCATTGTCGCGGGAGAGAATCGAACTCACGACCTCTGACTCAGGAATCAGAATCACTAACAAATTAGACAGAAACTTTAAGAAATGTACTCAATTGAGTAAACCGTATAACTGCCTGACTAGTGGAACTATGGTATATCTTAGATTATAGGAATATAATACGTGGGAGAAGTCCGGCACAAATGGCCAAGCTTGATCGGAGTGATAACACTGCTTCACATAAAACCAAAAGTATGCAACTTTTTCGTTACTTTTCACGAGTTAATGAGGATGATTTTTATAGCATCAGATTTAATGAGGTCTATATAAATATAAGAATAACTTTACTACATTCAATTAAGTACCTATCAGATTGGGTGGGGACGGGGACAATATAGGTAGTAATACATAACATGTCTACTTAAGACAACACTCCATATATTATAAACTAATTGTTTACCGTGGCTCCGCCCGCGTATACCTCGGTTATCGCGGCAAATAGTAACCTATGTGTTATTCTGATGTACATATAAGCTATATCACTGTAAAGTTTCATCCAAATCCGTTCAATAGTTTTTGCGTGAAAGAGTAACAAACATCCATCCATCCATACTTACAAACTTTCCCGTTCATAATATTAGTAGGATTCACAGCCTTTAACAGTCCACTGCTGCAAATAAACATCTCCTTAGAAAGACGGACTAAACCCACGCTGGCCAGATGTGTCTGTATAAGGTTTGTTTCAAGTTTTCTTTCTCTTTGTAGTGATGTTATCCTGAGAAGTTTGATCCCTGGGGCACCTCTTACGATACTCATGGAATGAATAGAGACTACCACACGGAGCTCCTTACACTTTCAAATCATAATCATAATAAAAAAATCTTAAGCGATAGACGACGTGTCTGATGTGGTAACACTGCTGAAAATTGTTTATGGTAATGTCGATAGTTCGGTCCTTCTTGGTAAAAACAAATTATCGGTACCACGAAAAATACCAGTTCGACATTATCAACCTATGGCATTACCTTGAGCCAACACTAACTATCGACAAAACTCATTCATTCTTCGCGCAAGTAGATTAGTGAATGATACGAGTATATGTAAAAAAATACGAGTTTGAGGTATTCAGATCGACACCATCACAGGTGAAAAAAATATACACCTTAGATTTTTTTGGCTACGATAAGGATGTGACAAACCAATAGGTATTATATTTATAGGAATAGGTTTATTGGTGTATGTATCTTTTAATTTTCTTTTCTTTTGTTTCATTTATCCTGTTTATATTTTCTCTTTTATGTATTTCTTCATATTTGAAACCTATTTGCGAATGTCTGTCAATAACTCTATAGTTATTAATATTAGGATCTAGAAAGTGTATTTATATGCTGTTGGTTTTTAAAAAAAATGTAAAAATAAAAAATAATAATAATCTGTATTTGTGAAAAGGAAATAAATATACATTATTATTACTTTAAATAACTATGAATAGACTATATTGCTATTTATAAACTTCGAGCCCCGCTCATTTAAAGAATTAAATTGCTGAGCATATTTAGAGCATATAGACTGCTATTTAAATATCGGCCAAAGTAAAGAAGACTGAATAATCAGTTTCCGATTCAAGACCATCAGCAACTATCGAAGCGCAATGTGGCGAGCTGGAGAATCCCCTGGCCGACCCAACATATCCCGCAGAGTGTTTTAGAGACATAAATTGCCGCCGTCTATTTACATTACGCTGTCGTGAATTAACATATCCGCGGGTATTCCCCTGCCAACGACCTGAGTGTTCCCGCAATATCCACACAATTTACTGAAAAAAATACTAGGCGCCCACTTCAAACGAAATTGGTTTACCTTTTTTAATAAGGTAAGGGATTTTTAATTGTTTAATTTGCTTTCTACCACAGCTGTTTTGCTAATTCCCGCTTCATCTGCTACGGAATGGATAATTTGATTTACAAATTCCTTTTAAGCGATGGAATATTGCGTTATTTGGTATGTTTATGGTTGATTTATTAACTGTTAAAGGTAATCTATATATCTGTACAAATAAATAAAATTGAAGTGTCTGTTTCTAATATTAAAATAACCGGTTTTTACTAAATGCATATGTATTTAGTAAAAAGTAAAAATTACTAAAAAAAATATTTTATATTAATAACATAATAAAAAATAACATATTTATTAATGTTATTAATAATGTTTTTTATTAATAACATAAATAACATCAATTTTTCTGTCTGTCTGTCGGTCTGTCTGTCTGCCTGTTTGTTCCGGTTAATCTCTGTAACGGCGATTTTGATGGGACTTTCACTGATAGATAGCTGATAATATAAGGAGTAACTTAGGCTACTTTTTTAGGGTTCCGTGACAAAGGCAAAAGACGGAACCCTTATAGATTCGCCATGTCTGTCCGTCTGTCCGTCCGTATGTCACAGCCACTTTTTTCTGAAACTATAAGACCTATAATGTTGAAACTTGGTAAGTAGATGTATTTTGTGAACCGCATTAAGATTTTTGCACAAAAATAAGAAAAAAACAATAAATTTTGGGGGTCCCCATCCCCATACATAGAACTGAAACTCAAATTTATTTTTTCATCAAACCCATGCGTATGGGGTATCTATGGATAGGTCTTCAAAAATGATATTGAGTTTTCTAAAATAATGTTTTTCTAAACTGAACAGATTGCGCGAGAGACACTTCCAAAGTGGTAAAATGTGTGTCCCCCCCCCCCCCCCTGTAACTTCTAAAATAAGAGCATGATAAATCTAAGAAAAATATATGATGTACTTTACTATGCAAACTTCCACCGAAAATTGGTTTGAACGAAATCTGGTACGTAGTATTTTTTTAATACGTCATAAATCGTAAACTGCAATTTACCTTTCATTCAATCAAAACAAATATAAAAAAAAATGTTCCTTGCTGCTGCTGAACCCTTCATGGGCGAGTCCGACTCGCACTTGGCCGCTTTTTTTAGACTAGCTTCGCCCCGTGACATTGCCCGCGGTTATTGTCCTACCACGGGTAACACCGCGGGGTTTAGCTAGTCTATATTAATATCGATAAGCAGAAAGTTAGTTTCTTGAAAGTTCAATTGCGATAAACTCTCTAAAGCTTTTCTATAGCCCATTGTGATTCTAAAATAGTAAATGTTAGGTTACATTGAAATATATTTATTTAAGCATACGTGTATTTCTAAGTAAAAACATATTAAAGATATTTACACCCACACACAGAACAAGATCGTGCTTAATCACACAATTATTAGCCCAATCTAACCCACGGCCTCCGGTTTGACAGAGAGTGTCAAGAACCCTTATACCTGTTGGTCCATACTACTTGAGTATAATTTATTAAGTTATAAATGTCTGTCATATCATATCCTTTGATTTTACGTAAAGTTAAGTATTTTAAAATGCAATTTGAGTCTTGTCACTTCAGAAATAGAATGATATACAACATGATACACCAAACGACTCAACCATCAATCCAATCTACCCGGCTTGGACTAACTTGATGTCACAAGTATGATTAAGACATTGAAAAGAAACCAAATACTCTGAAAATATAGTGAGGCACTTACCTGGCTACACATTAATTAATGAAAACCATCCAATCCATCTGGCTATAGTCTGCGGCTGATTGCAAATTACAAACACAATAAAAAAATGTACGGATTTTAATCGCAATTATTCTGAGAATTTATTTATGATCAAAACTTGAATATGAACAATTATTTGCGTTGGCAATAATTTTCGTAAAAGTTTACAAGAGTTTGTTTGTGGAGCGTGTGGTTTGTGGTAAGTAAAATATATGAGTACTTGGGAACGTTTTGAGACGTTGAATGTTGTGTGGAGGAGTTAAGAAGCAGTATTTTGTGTCGGTACCTTTTTTTGGTCTCGGGGTGAAAAATTCCTTCGGATCTCCGGCTCCTCGGGGACTGAGGAGCCAGGTATGTGGTGATTCCACTGAAAACCACCCCGACGGCCGCTCTCAGGCGCTCTGATCTGAGGAGGACCCCGCCCATGTTATTTCAGGTTACCTCCTAGGAACGATGCCGCGTCTATCCAGATTCTATCCTAGGGGAAGCTTGGGCTCCCCCCTGCCTGTCGGCCCAATCATTATAATATCTTGCGGCCTGATCGCAGATTTCCTACCGCTGACCTCAACAATTAATTTGCTACCAGACGTCCCCACTCTCTGGCAGCTTGCGGCGGCAAGAAATGTAGTTCAAAAACCGTTCATCATCGCATTAACTGTTTTAAAATATTTAAAAATAGTATACATTTTCTTTCAGTTTTCATTCAGTTTTCTTCTGCTGTGACTTTACCATCATCAGAGATCAGCTTAAGTATTTCAAAGGACACTTACATACACAAAGACGATTTTTCTCATTTCTACACTTTGTAGTTTTTATTATTAAGTATTAGTTATATTTATATAGATAAAACAACAAGTCGTAAACTTACATAATTTGATACAAACAACAAGTTTTACTAAATGAGCAAATAAAGTAATTTAGTGACCGCAGAGCCATGTTTAAATGAATGGTTTCGTTTCCCTCTCCCTATTACCTATATTACCTTTCAAATAAACATCGCTTTGACATAACCATTGTCTTCACTGCACACTACTGTAATAGAACAGTAACCCGCGAGAACATCTAGTCCATTGAAATTTTACATTTTTTATACCTAACCTTGCGTTTCACACCCCTTCAACACCCCTTCCAGTTCTCCCACTGATATTATTTAATTCAGAAAACCGTTCAGATGCTGAGCCGCAGCCTGGTCCATCTAAAATACTGATGACGGAGTAGTTCTAATTTATAAAATCACCGTGGATTATGCCTATTTGGGATAACACGTAAAAAAAACGCGCCTCCAGACTCTACCTCGTGGGTGGTGGGGAAAAGAGTCAATAATTAATTATTAATAATACCTATTGCAATATTTGTAATTAAAAAAATTATAACAAAATCAAAATAAATAAAAAAAAACAATAACTGATGACACATTATTAGTACACACGTACAATATAGGTATAGTTAAGAGTACTGAAAAATAGTACTCACTTCGGAGCGCTGTAAGACCTTAGCTATTGACTTAATGAAAAAATGTTGCGAATAAAAGTTATTCCTCAAAAACGATCTACAAAAATGGTCTGATATCATTTTTTCGTAAAATGATAAAAAAAAGTTATATCGAAAAATATAAATTATTTTCTCGAATTTCTGAACGTTTTAACTTATAACTTTTTATTTATAATTCTACGACAAAAAGTTACTGAATCAAAGTTGTAGAGAATTTAATTTGCAACAAAAGATGCTAACAATTTTTTTTTACCAAATAAATAGCTAAAGAGATATATCGTAAAAACCATTTCAACCCCTATTTTCAAAATGGCGGCCGTGGGACAAGGGTGGCGACCCCACAAACTTGGTTCTAGCTTTACATTGACCCCCCCTACCCATCAAAAAAATAAAATTGCGTCCTCTAAAAAACGCAACCCCAAATGTAACTTTTCAATGGACTAATCCTGTAAACTAAAAGTTAAGATAATCTTTAAGAGTAGTTAATTTCCCACATTAACCTAAATAACTTTATTTATATTATGAATTCATTTGAAATAAGTAATATTCGGATTTAATTGCACGTATGGCCTAGTGGTTTAATCGGTCACCACGCCGCCGCTTCCTAGTTCGTTCAGTGTTGTGGATTCAAATCCTACATGGAACAGCACTTTGTGTGATCAAGAATTGTTGTTCTGAGTCTGGGTGTTCTTTCCGTCCGTTACATGTATGTGTGTAAAGTCTTCTGCAAGACAGGCCTTATTCCTAGTATTTTTTAAAGATAAAAAAATACCCTAAGCATTTGTACGAATGCGAAATATTCGTCAATTAAAACAATAGTAGAAAATAAACACACTATTGAAGTGAAAATGGTTTCAAAGTCTCATTAATAAAATTTCATAAAATGAAACCTTTAATTCTTGATACTTTATATTGACGAAGTTTCATAGAATTCAATTCAAGGTCTAGTTTGTTCTTAAGTAAACCTAATAAATAAGATTGTAGAATCAGCAAATTCCTTTCCAAACACTTTATATAAGTACAACACGCTCAGTAGACCGGTTGTCGGTAAAATGCAAAGTACAATCAACCACTTCACTTAGTATCAAAAAGGATTTTGATACTGTAGAGTACGTGTTCGATTTGCTCCATCGCTGTCAGCAGGACGAAAATTATATACGTTTCCTTCGGGACCTGAACAGATACGCTCCAAGTTATACGATGGGCTTTTCTCGCTTTGAAAGGTCGTGTGCGAATTAGATCAGAGTTAGCTCTGGTACATTCAGGCTCAACACCTCCGTTAACTGTTTATTAGAATAGTCATGACGAATTTGTGTACGACTATTACTTTTTTTGTTGGACTGCAGTGAAGCCAAAAGGAAGAGTAATGATTTTAGCAGTATATGTGTGTATGTAACACCGTAGCGCCTAAACTACTAAACTGATTTAACTTTTAATGAATCAAGTGTCAATAGATTCATAATAATGGTCCGGGTGGCATAGGCTGTATAAAGTTTATAAAAAAAAAGTGTGGCACTCGGGGACTGCCGCGGTAAAGCTACTGCATAGCATTTTTTATCAACTTATGCAATTATATTTATTAATTTATTTTTTATTTATGCAGTATTTCTTCTTTGAACATCTATACTTACAAGGCGCACATGCGGTGAGTGTGGCATTATAAAGATATGATAGATACCTATACACCTATATACTTTCTCATAAACAACAGCTTACGTATTCGTCCGATTTCGGAGCAGCTCGTCTCGATACGTGCGAGCTTCGGGTGTTAGGTTTTATTTTCGTTACGGAATTTCTTGATTCGGTCGCTGCGCTCAAAGCCCGCGATAAAAGCTATGCAATAGCTTAAAAATATATCACAATTTAAAACCCAGATTTTGACGTCGAAAAAATTTAACAGAGATGATCATCACGTGTTCAGTATCAAAAGAAATCTATACAATCTTGGCGAGGGGAAATTGAAGTGTTTGTAATTTAAATTCAAATTAGAAACTGTACGTCATCTTTCATACTCGCTAGACAAGACGGACTACCATTCACATAGTTTGTCGAATCTAGATCCCCAGACTTCTATCGCAAAGGCATAAATGAACTTCCGATTAGATCACAACAATGTATGGATAATGAAGATAAATATTTTAATTAAGTATGTCACATTTTAGAAAAACGAGGCTATTTCATACTTTAACCCCTAATACTTAGACTGCTTAAAATATTGACCTTTCTTTTAGCATCGCGGTAATCGGTCAAAAAACGTCTAAAATAACGACCCAAGAAAATAATTCAGACAGAAATCCAAAAATGCATAGATACGAAAAAATTTCAAGGTAGGACCGTGGCACTAACTGCATACCTCACAATATAACAATACAATGTCACAATATAACAATGTAAAAATCTTGCAGCTATCAGTAAGAACGGCGCATGATTGGTTAGCTCATGGTTGTGCAGCAATGACTCCAAACCTTTTATTTTGTTTTCTTTGGTCGATTTCGTTCTCATTCAAGTCTCTTAGTGAAAAAAATATTGTAAACCGTATTATTATTTTTTAAAAGGAGCAACAATGGAGTGAGAGAGTGCCTGTAAAATAAGTGCCTATATGAATAAAATATTTTTGAGTTTGAGTTACCTACTTGGGTAACTCAAACCCTTACCTACCCAAGTTGGGTGCCAGGAACACCTCCATTAAACAGACATGGTAGGTAGGCAATGGGTTCGATCAGGGCTTTACCTTGACCATTTTTGTTCCTATTCATTTATAGATTTCTGTCTGAAATTTATTTTCTCTTTCGTCTTATCGTATCATAAGTGCGATGATAGTAATATTAAACAGACAACAGTACATAGCGATAAGTGATAAATTTAAAGGATACTCATATATCATTCAACATTCTAATAAGTTACCGAATTTGAGCCACCGTTGGTCACATATTGGAAAACACCTTCAATATATTGCCAACCGTGCTGATAACAATAAAAAGGGTGCGTAAATTTCCAGAATCTTATAACTGTATTCCATCCCTGAAGTGTGTCAAATATGCCATATACTACACGTGAAAACGACAGAAAATAAATTGAACTACCCACAAATTTCACAAAGTAACCGACGCTATTTTAGTGGTTAGATTTATCGTCCAGTAAGTAAATACATTTTAACAACTGCTTTCTGCAGTATAAACGGGTCGATTTTCAGTTCTTTGGATTCAAAAAACGTTTAACCTTGCTTAAATATTTAGCTTTCAGCTTTCTGGTATTGACTAAAAGATCTTACGAGCGAAAACCGTGTGACAGGAATAAAAGCAATATTGACCAAGTGTATAAAATGTACTTTGTTCTGTCATTAGATATAGGCTTGTCGCAGTCCAATTGAAAAAATAAATAAGTGTTGTTTTTACTATTTTCTCGCAATTTTTACGTTTCTTTTCTCCATGTGATCCTTTCTTGTGCTTTAACAAAGACATATAAAAAAAAGAAATGGGGGTTTCGAGTTTTGCGCTTTACAACACATTTGAAGATTCATTTTTATTTATATAGAAGTAGATTAGGTAAGCCCCGTGGCATTACTCGTGGTGCGACAATAACCACGGGTAACGCCGCGGGGCGAAGCTAGTTCAAACTTCAACGCTATCATACTTTCGTAAATATTAAAAAAAAAAATGTTATTAAACAATATTTTCGGACGCCTAGTTTCAAACAAAGCAAACCTGTGAAAACAAGATTGACTAATAGATTACTTATACTATAAATACTTACATATTATAACACCGAAATAGATATCTGTAGACCATACAAATATTTAGTCCGACCTTAGAATCTAACCCGAGACCTCAATATAGCAGTCTCTTGAGCTTAAGAAGTTAGTTGGAGAAAAAGAGGCGTTATGAAAAAGAAAATCTGAGAAAATACATCCACATCGATGGTAAACTTTCATGCTGACATGTTTTATAGTGAGAAGGAACTTATTTAGATTGGTTCGCAGAATTTATTCGGTTCTATTTAGCTCTGCGCTGCTAATTGAGGGCATCTACTCATTCAAATTTATCGATTCTTACGCAGTTTTCTTATTTCATTACCTAATCTAATGTTTAGAATCTTATGTTTTCTTTGGAGAATTAACAATATGGTCGAGGATAATTTTGATTTTGAAACTTTCATAAACAATATTTCTATTCAAAAGGACAGAAGTACCACTATTAGGTAGTAATATTGCTAATCTATACTAATATTATAAAGCTGCAGAGTTTGTTTGTTTGTTTGTTTGAACGCGCTAATCTCAGGAAGTACTGGTCCGATTTGAAAAATTCTTTCAGTGTTGGATAGTCCATTTATCGAGGAAGGCTATAGGCTATATTTTATTTTCAAAAAAATTAGAGATCCGTAAGAAAATTGCTATTTCGTAACCCAAGGTGTGAAATCGAAAACCTATTTTTGCGTGCGCTGCAAAAAGTATTGACAATAGAACAAAATAATGTATTACGGGTTTGTAGGTCCCATTAAGATCTACAAAAAAGTCCGCAAGAGCATATATCTAACTATCATGGTTTAGTCACAATAACCGCTTTTGTGTTCAAAAAAACTATTAAATCGTCTGAAGAAAGAAACTACGTTAAATGTGTATCGTAATATTAATCCTTATCCAAATAAAGCACTGTATTATCAAGGGTATTTATTTAGAAGTAAAATACTTTTTGTTTCATCCCATTCGGACATTTCGTTTAGAAGTTATCACGAGTATAAGACGCTAAGAGTTTGTACCTAATAATGAGTTATTTGTCAAAGAGTTTTCATCAACATAATACCTAATATTAATCTTTATTCAAATAAATGTGTTGTTGATTATGAGTATTAGATCTTAAAAGAGTATAATAAATACATCTATACTATTATATAAAGCTAAAGAGTTTTTGTGTTTGAACGCGCTAATCTCAGGAACTACCGGTCCAATTTGAAAAAGTTCTTTCAGTGTTAGATAGCCCGTTTATCGAGGAAGGCTATGTGCTATATATCATCACGCTATGGCCAATAGGAGCGGAGTGCCAATGAAGAATGTTTCAAAAACGGGGGGAAAATATTACGCTACGGGCAATAGGAGACGCAAACGACGTTGCGTGGGTCAGCTATTAATATTATAAAGCAGAAGAGTTTGTTTGTTTGAACGCGCTAATCTCAGGAACCGCTGGTCCGATTTGAAAAATTATTTCAAATCAAATCAAATCAAAATCATTTATTCATCTAAGACAAGTGACACTCACGAACGTCAAATTGAAGCTATAGTTAAAAATCATAGATCGACACAAACAGACGCCACAGCATGTGCTGTATTGTCGAGTTAAATTAGGCGAAAACACCAAAAATCTACTGCCTGCCTGTGTCGATCCATAACTTCCAGTTTCCAAAATGCGTAGAGCGCATGAGAAGAATACTGGCAAAGAAACTCATGGCTACTCTTTTTCAAAATCTGATTTTCAGGTACAATAGTGTTAATATTACATGTAAGGTAAACAGTATGCAAGCTGTTGCCACCTGAAATTCCTTTTATTAAAAAGCTTTCAGTGTTGGATAGTACATTTATCGAGGAAGGCCATAGGCTATATATCATCAAGCTAAGACCAATAGGAGCGGAGCACCAATGAAGAATGTTACAAAAACGGGGGTAAATTTTTACGCCAAGAGCAATAGGAGACGCAAACGACGTTGCGTGGGTCAGCTAGTTACTTATAATGTTACATTAAGTTTGAAATACTGAACTGAAAAGAGGCTTACACTAGGTTAATCTATACTATAATATCTATAAACTAATATATATAGCTGAAGAGTTTGTTTGTTTGAACGCTCAACGTCAACGCGAACGTTTTTTGAATCTCAGGAACTGCTGGAAATTCTTTCAGTGTTAGATAGCCCATTTATCGAGGAAGGTTATATATCATCACGCTAAGACCATTAGGAGCGGCGCATCAATGAAGAATGTTACGAAAACGGGGGGAAATTTCTACGCTACGGGCAATAGGAGACGTAAACGACGTTGCGTGGGTCAGCTAGTATAAGAATAAGGAAGGAAAACTAAGGTATGGAGAAATTGGACTGATTTTGTACTCAACATGACGTAACGGCCTTTTGTGTTAGGAGTTTATTGAAAAAAATAATGGTAGCGTATGTGACTGCTGTGCTGAAGTCTCGGGTTCGATTTCTGGGTCGTAACAAAACCTTAATTTAAAATATCTGCAAACATTTCTTTCAGAGTTTAGATGTTCTCTGTGTATAGTATGTATTAAAAAAATACAGTGAAACCTGGTTAAGTGAGACATCAAGGGACCTGCAAATTTGTCTCACTTATAGAGGTATCCCACTTACCCAGTGTCTCAGATATCCAGGTATAAATAAATATCTGTCTCATTAACAGAGGATTACATTAATAGAGGTCAGAATACAGGTTATTTCAGTTATAGAGGTGCGATTATTGAATAAATTAACGTATTATGTAAACATTATAAGTGAGTTTTAATTGACCCAAAAATGTGAACAGAATGTATCAATTATAAAAATCAGTCATTTTTAGTTTGTATTTTGGAAGTATCAGTTTTTAGTTTTTCGATGTTATAAATTTTATCAAAAATGCTTTGGTCCCTATTTCCTGTCATTTTAAAATAACTGCTTTTACTGCATCGCGTTTAGTTTTTTTTATTAAATTCACTTCCGAGCCCATCGGAGTCCTCATCTTCTTCGTTTTTAAGCAAAAAAACGATGTTATCTCAGTTACAGAGGTTAATGTATATAAAATCCTCTCGCTGTCTTAGTTATAGAGGTAACTATGACGATAAAATTGAAAGAACGTATCCCAGATATAGAGGTTTGCTTCGTCCCACTAGTAGAGGTAATTCAGTGCCTAAGTGCTGGGACGTCAGCATGAGTTCCAGTTATGGAGGTTTCTCACTTATCCAGGTCCCACTTAACCAAGTTTCACTGTATATAAATAAATATTGTATCACTCTCTCTTGTGTGTCAGTATTTTTCATGTATTAAAATAGAGATGTGAAGATTATTATGTATTTCTAATAATGTAATTAAGAATCAGAATTATACATAATAAACTTGGTAGAAACAAGGTTTTTTTTACATCTTTAACTGTCATAGCCAACATAATCGATTTAATTAACATTACTTCATAAACTTATACATTTTATACTTACCTATTTCATTTTGTTTTATTTAATTTTGCAAATATTTGTTGCGGAGTTTGGGCCTTTTCTATGTTATAACATGTGTGTTTACAAAATAAAATTTTAACAAAAACAAAAACCAACTTCAAGGTTCGACTCGATTTCACTTGGACGCCATCTTCAGATCTTAATGTCCTTATTACGGTACCACCGTTGGGATATCTCCTTTCCATTAAAAAATAATTTAAGAAATCGGTTCATAAACGATGAAGTTATCCGCGAACACATAAAAAAACATATGTACGGTCGAATTGAGAACCTCCTCCTTTTTTGAAGTCGATTAAAAAAAGAATATAATTAGATGTCTAGTACCCATAGCACAAGGTCCAAATAGGCACTTAGTTTGGGACTAGATAGTATTATTAAATAGTATGTTAGATGTCCGAAAATATTATTATTATTTTGCTATACTAGACCTAGATTTATATTTGTCATTACTCATTTTCGATTTCAACCTCAATATCAAACTACACCGATGAAATTCTATGATCGGTTGTTAATAGCACTTACACATGTTCGAAGGTGTGTAATTGTGCTTCATCGCTCATAATGCAAATACAATGCAAATAAACGTCCGAAACTGGTACATTCCAGACTTGGAGTCTGCTTTTATTAATAGGTCAAAAGGTGTACCTACCTATTGCATAATTTTGACCCTTACTAACTGGTAAGTTGTACTTACCTGATTGCAAGTACGATAACTTTAGATTTATGATCGGTGCTGACAGTATACAACCTGCAACCTATTCACGGCATATTGTACTAGTTATAACTGGGATAGTAATTTCATTCCTTCAGGAAACTTTCAGACAACCTTCAGAGCATTGCATAAAATAAGGTAACATTCTATTGCAATTAAAAAAAAAATATTAACTTGAAATCCGATGTGAGTCATATTTTTCATCCCAACTATTATATTAAACATCCGTGAAGATTCTGCGCTTTCACAGAGCTCTCTATATCTACAGGTGGTGGAAGGATAAACTCCATTCTAAATTAAACCAATGTTCTTTATTTCGCTATTACAATAGTTGAGAAAGCAAACTTTCCTACGGTCCCACTCATCCAGAAACCTGGTAGGGCTGGAGAATCTCCCTCGGCATACCGACCGATATGTCTGCTGGACAAGGTGGCGAAACTCATTGTAACAGTTATCGCCGCCCGTATCAACCAGCACCAGTCATGCGTGGACCCCGACTTATCAGACGGCTAATTTGGCTTCGGACAAGGACTCTACTACGTGCAATGCTACGATCCAAGGCCCTCTACGGAGCGCCGCTGTGGCCCCAGCGCCTATCGCCCTCCTCCCGCTGCCAAGCCAAGCTCAATCTAACATAACGGGTAGCGGCCATTCGGCTCATAGAATACTGCACCATCTCATCGCAGGCGATCACACTCCTGGTTTGATTCGTTCCTTTTGATATCCTTTGATATGAACGCGTAGGTCTGTGACCAGACTCGTGCTGTCCGCCGGGGTGAGAGCGGAGAAGACCAGGAGGAGCTCAAAATAAGGCGGAACGCTCACTGACAGGCCTTGGTATAGGGGCGCGCGAACAGCCGCAGAATCCACGCCAACGCGATGTCAGCGAGGAAACGGCACAATGCAACCACTGCACAGCCGACTAGGACTACGCCCAGCATAGGCTGGAGGACTGCCCCGCATAGGCGTCCAGCACGCGAAGTCCTAGTCGCTTTCAGGTCGCTAGTCGCGCAGTCATTGCTGCCATGCTAGCGAGTTGGAGCTGAGCAGGAGGGCTGGAGCGCAGTGGTCTCTTTCTGTGAAGCTACTAGAAAGACACCGCTGAACAGAATCAAGAGTGGGCCGATCCAAAACGTAGACGGTGTCGGCGATGATACCAGCCATCGACAGGGCTGCATATATGCTCCGTGGGGCCGCATGCTATCAGAGAAATGAGGCCACCTAGCTGAAGCAGGCTAAGGTGATAACGCGACGAGCTATGGAACTATTTTAATGTTATACTAACTTTTAAACTTTCGCGTTCCATGATATAATTATTATTATTTTTACGGGAATTAACGCGATCACTATTTCAAGGTACTACATACCTCTGTTTTGCCTGACGTTTCGACCAGGTTGCACTGGCCGTGGTCACAGGCTGACTGGCTCAGCGGCGCACGCCCTCCGTCGTCGAATCCGTGAAGTCGAAGAACGCCTCCTGAGACAATTAATTCGAAACAAACACAGTGATTTGGAGTGTATACAGAGGGAGTTATATGCGTTACAATTAAAGTGTAGTGTTAATCTATCTCAATCGGACTATGATTTGTGTGACCGGGTTACGTTTTTACAAGCGAGTCGTACCTTCGAGTTATGTAGTGCAAGCTTTGATCGAAAGTTCTCGAAGGAATATAATCGGCGGTATACAGAAAACAAAGCGTCACCCGTGGTACCCGACCGATCGAAGGACACCGTTGTAAACTTATCGAACGTGAGTTTAGATAACATTACAATGAACATCTTGGCTAAAGGTATGAACTTCGCTCCAACGCCTAAACGAATACCGTTTGAGAATGTAATCAGTAGCGTTGAGGAATCGATTGCACGGAACAAAGTACCGCCCGGTGATGCTGATATCCTTAGACAGGACGTCGCGGTAATATTACGTCGGTCAAAGCTTCCGGCTAGTAATATCACTATGGAAGAGCGTCAAGCATTAAAAAACATTAGGGATAACCAGGATATTTTAGTGCTTAAGGCCGACAAGGGAAAAGCCACCGTAGTGATGAATACAACTGATTACCAAAATAAAATACTCGAACTGTTGAGTGATAATAAGGTATACAAACCGGTAACATACAACCCTACATCCAGAGTAACGCGTAAAATACGATCTCTAATCCGGGATAATGAGGACCTATTTTCAGAAGACGAGTACAACAGACTGTACAAACCAAAGTCACACCAGCCACCGAAATTATATGGTCTGCCTAAGATACACAAGCCTGACGTGCCGCTGCGGCCCATTGTAAGTCAAAGTGCTTCTCCTACTTACGATCTTGCAAAGCACGTTGCTTCAGTATTGCAACCACTTGTAGGCAAAACACCGTCTTTTGTGAAAGACTCACGGCACTTCATACAAATCATAAAAGATCTCACGTTGGAACCGGATTACGTCATGGTGAGCTTTGACGTGGAGTCGCTTTTCACCAATGTTCCAATAAAAGAGTGCTTAAACGTCGTAAAAGACCTGCTGAGAGACAACGAACTGCCGTTCAACTATATAGATCTACTTGAACACTGTTTAGATGGCAATTATTTTCTTTTCCAAGGTCAACATTACCTCCAGATTGATGGTGTCGCGATGGGAAGTCCTGTAGCCCCAGTACTTGCCAACATCTGGATGGAACATTTTGAAGAGAAGGCTCTAAGTCTCGGCCCGAATACCGTTAAGCTGTGGAAGCGATACGTGGATGACATCTTCAGTATCGTTAAAGGAAATAAACAAGAAGTAGATCAATATATACAACATCTTAACTCTATTCACCCTAAAATAAGGTTTACATATGAAATGGAGACGGATAGGTCGTTGTCGTTCTTGGATGTTAAAGTAACCGTGAGATCAGATGGGTCCTTGTCACACTGTGTGTACCGTAAGCCTACTCATACGGATAGATACCTACACGCCACGTCTCATCATCACCCCCGGCACTTGCAATCTGTTATGACTTCACTCAAGAACAGAGCCTACAATCTCTGTGACCCTGAACATTTAGAACGGGAGCTAGAACATGTTCAGGAGGTACTCAAAGGTAACGGATATCAAGTGAATGGAGGACGGAAGCAACCGAAAATAAGACGCAAGTATCCAGAAGTGAACAGGCAACCAGCCTATATGCCTTATGTCAAGGGAGTTACGGATAAGATCGGGTCCGTGTTAAAGAAATACTCCATTCCGACAGTATACACACCAGGCATAAAGGTTCACAACATCGTCGGCACACCGAAGGATATATTGCCACTACAAACTCCGGGTGTTTATAAAATAGACTGCAGCTGCGGAAGTTCCTACATAGGCCAAACGAAACGGACTATTGCTGAAAGGGTCAAAGAACATATCGCTGCTGTGAAGAACCGACAGACGAGCAAATCGGCGATTGCAGAACATGCACTCGATGCAGGCATCAACCACTGGATTGAATTTCACCGCACGCAAGTCCTCTCCACCGAACGTCACTTTTATTCAAGAGTTGTACGTGAAGCGATTGAGATTAAAAAGCATAAAACTTTCAATCGGGAAGATGGTTTTAAATTATCTACAGCGTGGAATCCAGTGTTAAAAAACATACCACCTCGCTTTTCTGCGCAGTCGGATAAACACCAGAATAGGAACACATCGGTTTGCTTACAGAATAGGGACCCTGTTAGTGTGGTATGTGACGGTACATGGCGAAACAAAAATATCAATAATATCGAAAATGTGCGGGTGGATGAAGAACCTTCGACTTCACGGATTCGACGACGGAGGGCGTGCGCCGCTGAGCCAGTCAGCCTGTGACCACGGCCAGTGCAACCTGGTCGAAACGTCAGGCAAAACAGAGGTATGTAGTACCTTGAAATAGTGATCGCGTTAATTCCCGTAAAAATAATAATACTTATATTTTAATGTTATGTTACTATTTTAACTGATACTATGTCGATAAAATGACTATAACCATTACGTTATATATATTATTATTATTACCACCGATAATTATTAAATTGTCGGTGATAATCCGTGTCATCCTCCGGCCGATCGTCGGCAAAAGTGATTCTAAAAGATATTTGCTACAACTAACAAGCTAGGCTGCTAACAAGTTATGGGATTAAATTTATCTTTTATTTCTTCACGGCAGCTCTGTAATGAGACCTGGCAACTCTAAGAGCAATGAGAGCATTATTGTAAATATCTCCTGGTACATTGCTTTTAAGTGAATGTAGAATATTAATTATCAAAACCAAAGTAATTGACGAGATTATGTTCCCCTAGTTCGTTGATCTACGAAAACCTTCTTCCTAAAAACAGAAATGGATCACCTTCTGTAAATTAGGGCAAATATGTAATATTACGAGGTGAACCATGTTTTATGTGAACTTGCGGGTGGTCTATTTCTTTTTTAGCCAAGAAATATTTTATTTTTATACGAGAACATCTTTTACCAAGATTGATAATCTTGTCAGAGAAAAAAATTCGTCAGAGAAAAGAACTTATTTTACAATACGTAATGTAACATTACAAATGTTAATTTAAAAAAGGTAAAAAATATCTCAGCGCATAAAAATAAAGTATTGAGCCTGTACGTTAAGTTCGCAATTCTAAATAACACTTAACGTTTACTTACGAAGACCTTAAAAGCCGCAAGTAGTAAAATAAAAATGCTAAAACAAAAATTACGTAGTTTCAGACATCTAAATGCGAAACTTTTGCAGTTCCATTTTGAACATTCTCGAAAAAGGGTGTACATAACTGTGTGAATTTCGCTATGTCCCGTTTTAATAAATCTCTATTTACAATTCCGCGCTCGACGAGTGGGAAGGCTTAAGCCAAGACATTTTTCTTCATTCGCAAGTGTTTGCTAACAAACTCGGTGTCGCGGCATCGTGCGGTTGGGGACGTTACCCTTCTCAATCTCGGTGAATTCGGTTACAATCATAATGCTCCAAAAGTACCATACAAAACTTTCATTTTAATCTCGCTATATTCAATAGGAGCCGCTGCATTTTTTTTTTCTCAGAATCAACACATAAAATAACATCTCAATATTACGATTTCGACTTCATTATAGAAATTATCCATCCGTGTGATTATGAAATCAGAATATGATGTGTGATTACCTTTTTTCATCCCATAGGAGTCGTAAGACTGCAAAAAGAAGGAGAACTTGAAACAAACTCTATACCAACCACTGGCCAGCTTGGTCTTGTAGCCTAAAACCTCCTTTCTAAGGAGGGGCATATGTCCCAGTAGTGCACTGTTAAAGACTGTTGATGTGATGTGTGATATGATAGCCTGTAACGTTAAAGGGCTTTAGGGGCCAAGAAGGTTTATGGTGATGCCTTAAAGTTGAGATAAAGAGAAACAAATTAGATAAGTTATGGAATCAGGCGTTACTTTGCGGAAATCCATGACATTAAATGCTATGAAATATATTTAGCTTTAATTCCGCGAGACAAATATCCAGGTCTGAAAGCAAGGCACAAATCCCACCGTCATGCATACTCATATGCACATATGGATATCATGCATATGTACACATACAAAACAAGTGAGAAATAATTAGCATGCCATGCAACCAAACCTATACTCGACACGTGTTTCGCCCCATCCTACTAATTATAGAATATATACGCGTATATAGAAGACATGAGATTAGTTCAGGGCGAGGTCCTTAGAAGTATTCCACGAGCAGTGCAGTTCCAAGAGAGAGGAAACATTTAACTTGTGGTTGCTGCGGCGTAGAAAAAGGGGCCGTCTTCAGCGCGTCCTGGCTTATATAGTTTTGTGCCGAGCGGTAGGGTGTCTCGGTGGGGGCAGAGCACTGGACCAGCGGTTGGAAGCGGCTATGTCACGTGAAATGTCTCATTGCACCATTGCATGCTCCATCTACCTCCTCCATCCTTATCTGGCGATTAATCCTACGATTATTTCAATATTGAAATCACATTAGAATCCAAAGTGGTATACAGACACATTACAAATATGTATATAAAAGAAATATGATATTTTTTGCGTAAAAAGCTTGTACACACTGAATATATAAGAAAAATAAAGTGTTACAAATTGAATCTAAGAAATAGAACACTGTTTTGTATAAAGCAACATCGCCTACACTCTACTCATGCCAATTATACGGCATACTCATGCCATAACATATTTAACATGACTATATGACGATATCAAGAAAATTGACAAAGGAACTTGACAAAATTGACTAATATATTTTCCTGTTATCAATTATGCCCTAGTCTTAATTAATTTTCCTCAATGTTTTAAACGTTGACCACGTAGCCTGATTATATATAACGATTCTATGGAAATGACTTTATAACTAACTTAGAAGTCGTGTTATCTGAATACTAATGAATAATAGCTTAGAGATTCTCCTCGTCTGCGTCCGAGTTTTATTGCAGCAGCCTCAGACTTTGAGCAATATTCTTTCACTGTTTTTCTTAGAATAACAAATAGGTACTATGTTGTGGCAGTTTCTTAACCGTAATGCCACAACGAGCTTAGACGCTTGACAGGAGAAAAGAGGTTTAAAATAATAGAATACAACAAACTCGCTAAATCTCATCGCCTTAACCTAAGACCTGTGAAATTGAAGTTTCTGTGGAGCATTCAGTGGTACATTGGACTTAATTATATACTCGCTTCCACCTTCGAATATGAAGTAATTCGTTCTTAACGGGACGTTATGGCAGACCGTAACTTTTCAAGTAAATGTTCCCAATGCGTTTTATATATATAAAAGTACCACTCGCGTTCAAGAGTAAAACCTGCTTCTATGGGTTGTCCGCTGGGGTCACTCATAAATTTCAATGTACTATTCTGGCTAGTGTACTTTAAGTGAAATATTTACTCCATTTGGGAATCCAAACAGCCAAACTACTTGATGAATTCCAATACTCTTACGTGACTCACAATATAAAAGTAATGGTAGCTTTATGACCATCATCTTTGACCTCCGTTTCTCAACATTACTTTTTTATAAATTTCATTAATAATGTACACTGCTTGAGCTCTCTTATAGTTTGAAAGTTACACTTTAAACGTGTACTAACTGAGCTTCAATGATAGTACAATTGAAATCAGGATATATGTCTCAGGAACATCATAATAGACGATTGACTTCTCATGACAGTTACCTCCTCAATTCAATGGAGCAGTCCAACATAAACAAATATGGTCGAACGCAGATCAAAGATGTTATCCAATTTGTGCTATTACCAGGTCGCATCAAAAATAGTATACTAAGAAAATGTTTATAGGCTTGTTAGTAGACATTAATTTAAAAAATACGTACTGTCG
This sequence comes from Diaphora mendica, assembly GCA_949125395.1. Classification (NCBI taxonomy): domain Eukaryota; kingdom Metazoa; phylum Arthropoda; class Insecta; order Lepidoptera; family Erebidae; genus Diaphora; species Diaphora mendica. Next base: position 8,390,485 of record OX421319.1, read on the forward strand.
AGTCTAGTAGTTAGTATAGTCAGTGCATTTAATCACATGTAGTTATCACCTGCGGCTCATACTATTGCGATTTTTCTTAACATACAAATATTTTCTAAATTCGAACATGATATTAAGTCACTAAGCAATTGTCATACATCAAAAGCAATAACTTTTATTTAATATCAGTCTGGACGTTGAATGGGCGATGTCAAATAAGTAACTAAATATTAAATACTCTGCAAAGTTTGTGTCAAATCATCAGTTTTGTTTTATCCATTTTCCCACCGTCTCTGTTTTATTTCTTATAAAAAATCGTATCCATTTATTTTTATTTTTTCTCTAAATGATACATAATTACATTGCAAACTACCCTTTTATTTTATGGGAACATTTATGTCTGCTTAACTTTAATTTCCACCCATCAATATCTTTTGTAAAATATTAATGTTATATTGTGAGTGGGTTAGAAATAAAATACGTAGGACGTTTCCCTAGACAAGTTCCTAAAAGTATAAAATGACACCTTTATATTATGACTCCTCTTGAGAGAAGAAGAGAAGAGAAGACATTTTTTTATTAACCAAAATACGATGAACAATAACAAAATATGAACAGGCCAAACCACAGAGGTAGCTAACAAAATCATTATTTATAGGGAAATGAAGATAAAGATATTAATAAAATAAACATCAATATTTTTTTTTTAATACACAACGCTATCTAATCCCAATCTAAGCAGAGCTTGTGGTATGGATACTAGACAACTGATACAAATACATATACACTTTCTTTTTTGTAAATACTTACATATTGTACATAGAAAACACCCAAACTCCGAAACAAATATTTGTAGATCATACACACATTTGGTCCGACCCGGGAATCGAACCTGAGACCTCATGAGCAGCAGTCGCACACGCCAACCGCGAGACCAACGAGGCAGTCTGTTTATTTATTGCAATCAATATTTATTTAATGCAATAATTATATGACTCTACTTGAGGTTTTGTCCGTTATTATGTTACTTTTTTTAACTGGGTGGTTTTTAGCTATTGGGGTCGTAGGGTAGTATATAAACATACGCTAATTAATACCAATTTTAGTGTAGTTATAATGAATACTTAAGTACTGTACACTACCACTAACTCGAGTACAATTATGTAGCTGTATGCAGTGCTGTCAATTCATATATTAATCCTTAAATAATCTTAAATTAAGTCTCATTCAGCCACCGAGGGACCCAACTATAAAAAACTTCATGCAATCTTGCTTAATCATATTTTTTTGCAATTTCATTCCATAGTAATCTATTTACACGGGAGTAACTCGAAACCCCTCATGAAACATGGATAACATATGTGTTTTTACCTTTGCACTACTAAAATAAAACTATAAAAACCTTTATAGCTGATACTTCGTTCAAGATTTCCCGGACGCTCTGAAACATAGGGCCTAATAAATATTCCCGCTGTCGGATCTCCCTTCGCTTCGAGACGGCCTCTGGTTAAGATGAGGAAAACCGCTGAGATTTGTACCATAAACCCTCCTGTCACCGGAAAATTTTCTACATGTGATAGAATCGCAACTAAACGCAAACGAATTACTGCGTGATCTAGACACAGTTGGATTTTATAGACACTCACAGAAGTAAATTGATTTGTTACGTTTTTAACTTACATTAATGTCAATAATTAAAACATGTTTATAGTAATGGTAGGTTAGATTTAGAGAGACGTGAATTTTAGGAGTACCTAATAAATATTCTGCAACTGTTCTTACCGTAGGTACCAACCATTTTCCCCCCAATGTATCCCTACGTTGTCGTCGTGGTGGGGCTTGCGTGGGTCGATGATTTCTGGGGCTATGCCGGTAGAGCCACTCATGCCGGATAGGCCCAGAAGGAGACCCCAGACTAAATGGGATACCAGACGGAGTCTGGAAAGGCTGCCGCGAAGGGCACTCCAAACGTCCCTCTGCTTTAGCAGAAGGCGTTTTGGAGTGCGAGTAGGTCCTCGACGAGGAGGAACTATGGCGAGCTCGGTGAGCACTCACCTGCCTCCGAGCGGGCAACTTAAGAGTTAGTCTTTTGTTGCCCTCGCCGCTACAACGTAATCCCAGTAGGTACGTCGAGTTAGGTCACGTCTCTAACTCGACTGGGACCGTGGGTCTTGGCTTAACCGCCCGGACCGCGAGGAAGAAAACCTCTATAAAAAATTACCCCGAATCCCGTGTTCTGGTGTGTGACCAGGGGATGCATGGCTGATGGGTAGTTCAGTCGCAAGCACACCCCCAGCCAGGGACCTGCGGACCCCTCGGTTGGGCACAAATTCTCGCTTGCCCGGGTATTGGGGATCTCTGCCCGGGTGGACTTTTAGTTCTCCCCGACTCGTGGGTATAATATGGAAATTGATAAATTTATGAAAAAGAATACGATCGATACAATTACAACGACTAATGGCAAGGAAAACGGACACGGAAACACAGCGAGAAGGGAGAGGAAGAGGAAGGAAAGGAGGAACGCCAAGGGGCAGTTCCTTAAGGCGGACGACCAGTCGTCTACCGAGGAGGAGGTTGTACCTGGAACGCCTGCATCGGTGGGGCTCCCAGAAGTCGATCTGACTGCTGGGAGCCGAAGAACATCGGAACGCGTGCGTTCCAGGTCCGCCGTGGTTGTCGCGGGTGGCAGTTCCGGTGCGAGGACGGACGCACCGGAACCGATGGATACGGAGGCAGACAACCGGAAACGCGAACGCCCCCCTGGTTGCGAGAGTGACATCTCTCAGGAGATGTTGCCTCCTAAAATCCCAAGTGGCCATAGGGGGCGATCGAGATCGAGAACTCCGGTGTCGGCTCCGTCGGGCTCCGCCTTCTCTAAGGCGGAGTCTTACAAGCGAGCCAGGGCGGATGGGGAACTCCAGGCGGAAGAGGAGATCGCGGGTCTCCTGCTTGCGATCGGGGAGCCGGTGACGGGGGACTTAGTGCCCCAATCATCTGCTTCTTTGCAAGAGAGGGCGCAGGCGGCAGTGGCCATCATAAACAAGGTGGCCACCAAGTCCGTAAACCTAAAGGGCCCTTTTGTGAGGGCCCTTAAGGACTCCTCTTCCGTAGTGGCTGGGGTGGTCGAGACCCTAATTGGGGACGTGGCTCGCCTCCAGTCGGCCAACGACCGCCTGACGGGGCAGGTGGCGGAGCTGAGCGCTCAATTCGCCCAATTCCGGGCAGAGCGCCCTGGGCAGGAGGCCCCGGCCCCGTCTGAGTCTACGTCGCGGCCAGCTCCGTCTGCGTCGCAGCAAGCACCTGCTAGCACTGGGATATCTGACGCCCAGCTGAGTCAGATACTAGACGCATGCTGGCGTATGGTGGAGGGACGAACGGCTGGCCTGGAGGCCAGGCTGCCTCCGGCCCCAATTGTTCGGCCGCCGCTTGCGACACCGAAGTCGAAGGTCGCCTCAGCGTCGACCCCTCTTCCCGTGGTCGCGTGGCGTACGCGGCGGCGACGTCGGTGCCGGGCACTGCCACCGCGCGCAAGTCGCAGCAGAGGGCGAAGGCTCCGGCCAAAACTTCTGCGCCGCCGCCGCCGCAGCCGGTGGCAACGTCTGGGGCGGAGCTTTCTCCGCTCCCCACTCCAACAACTCTGCCTGGCCCCTCCACATCTGCCCCCTCCAATGAGGGTTGGCAGGTAGTCGGAGGGGAAAAGAAATCGAAGAAGGCTAAGAAGCGGGCCAAGAAGGCTGCCCAAAAGGCAGCCTCTGGCCCGCAGTCGTCGACGGCAGCGCGGACCACAGCTAAGAAGCCGCGGAAGCTGCAGCCGCCTAAGACCGCGGCTGTAGTAGTCACGGTGTCGCCGGAGGCGGCGAGCGGCGGGCTGTCCTACGCGGCCGTCTTTAAGACGGCCCGGCACAGTCTCGCCGGTGAGTTTGGATCGGCAGGTGTCCGATTGCGCCTCTCCCAGACGGGAGCTAGGGTCCTAGAATTCCCTGGGGCTGAAGGCGCAAAAACGGCGGACACCGTTGCTGAAAAACTGCGGGTTGTATTTGCAGCCACGGATGGTGTCAGGATCGCCAGGCCTACAAAGTGCGCGGAACTGCGCATCTCGGGCCTGGACGATTCCGTGACGGCCGAGGATGTTCGCGTTGCGATTCAGGTGAAAACCGGTTGCAGCGCGGACAACGTCAAGGTCGGCACCATCCGTCCCGGTCCAGGGGGCCTTGGTGCGGTGTGGGTAAGCTGTCCCATAGCGTCGGCCAAAATTTTGGGCGACGCCGGTAGGATCCTCATCGGTTTCGTGAGTGCCAGAGTCACAGTGCTGGCCGCGAGACCGATGAGGTGTTACAAATGCCTTGCCGCGGGACACACTCGCACCAAGTGCGACAGCTGTTTTGACTGCAGCGGATTATGTTTCCGCTGCGGTCGACCGGGGCACAAAGCGGCAGAATGCTCTGCCGCTTTGTGCCCCTCACTGCCCGATATGTGCGGCGGCCAAAAAGCCCGCCAATCACCAGATAGGGCAGGGGGGCTGCAAGCCTTCCCGCAGTTTTCAGCAATCATCGGGGGCTAGCCAATCGACCCAAGCTATTGCGTCCACGTCGACGCCCATGGAGGAGGTTGTAGAGACGATCCATTAATGGACCACGTCTCCAACCTCCTTGTCCAGACGAACCTGAACCACTGTGCCGCGGCGCAGGATCTCTTCCTGCAAACCATGGCACAGTGGTCGGTCGGTGTTGCCGTAGTCGCGGAGCCCTACTACGTTCCTCCCCGTCCAAATTGGATGGGTGACTGGGACGGCTCCGTGGCAGTCGTCGGTTCCGCGGCGGCTCATTCCCCGCCCTTGTCGCTTAGAGACAAGGGCTCTGGATATGTTGCCGCCGAGTGGGGGGGGATCACCGTTTACGGTGTATATTTCTCCCCCAACCGGAGTCTGAGCGATTTCGAGGTCTTCCTTAACAGCTTGGAGACCTCGATGCGGCGATTAGCGTCTGGGCACGTTGTCGTGCTGGGGGACTTCAACGCAAAATCCATTGCGTGGGGGTCCCCCGGGACGGACGCCAAGGGCGAAGCCGTTGAGGAGTGGGCGGCTTCGGTGGGCCTCTGTTTGCTGAACAGAGGCTCCACCAACACGTGCGTGCGACAGCAAGGGGGGTCGATAGTGGACCTTTCGTTCGCTACCCCTGCTGTTGCCGCACGAGTAAGGAACTGGTGTGTCCTGGAAGAGGTTGAGACGCTCTCGGATCACTTGTACATCCGATTCGAGCTCTCCCGGTCCCAGGGCCCCAGTAGGGGTCACATGGCGCGGCATCCTTCCCGCTTTCCGCGGTGGGCTGTTGCCAAGCTGGATAGGGACCTACTAGAGGAGGCGGCCATTGTTCAATCTTGGCTGTCTCCGCAGGCCCCAACCGAGGAGGTCGGCGTGGACGTGGGGGCTGGCCGTTTTCGCGATGCGATTACGCAGATTTGCGATACGGCCATGCCCCGCGTCCAAGGTCGTCGGCCTCCGCGGAAGGAGGTCTACTGGTGGTCCCAGGAGTTGGCGGACCTCCGTGCGGCTTGTACTCGTGCCCGGAGGTCCTACACCCGCAGCAGGCGACGTCACCGTGGAGACGGTGGCGGGGACCAGCTTCATGAGGAGTACCGCGAAGCGCGGAAAACTCTGAAGCTGGCCATTCGCCGCGCCAAAGGGAAAAGAGAAAGGAGATGCTGGAGGGTCTCGACCGTGACCCCTGGGGTCGCCCATACCGTGCGGTGCGTCAGAAGCTCCGCACGTCGGGCACCCCCCTTGCCGAGACTCTCCAGCCCAGCTTCCTGCAGGAAGTGGTCGAGGGCCTTTTCCCTGAGCGGGCGGAGCACACACCCCCGTCGTTGGCCTATGCAGTCATAGACGGCGGGGGTAGAGAGGACGATGTGCCGCCCGTTAGGGAATCGGAGGTTGGGGCGGCTGTTCTTCGGATCCGTTCCAAGAACACCGCCCCCGGGCCGGACGGGGTTCCAGCCCGAGTGATGGCCCGAGCCCTCGACCATATGTCGGACCGCCTCAGGGAAGTGTTGGACGCTAGCCTGGCGTCCGGACGCTTCCCTGAGTGCTGGAAATGCGGGAAGCTGGTCCTGTTGAGGAAACCGGGACGGCCTGCCGATTCGGTCGCGGCCTATAGGCCCATCGTGTTGCTGGAAGAGGCGGGTAAACTTTTTGAGAGGATACTCTCTGCCCGCATCGTCCGGCACCTCTGCGAGGTGGGGCCTGACCTGTCGGACGCCCAATTCGGATTCCGAGAGGGGCGTTCGACGGTCGATGCCGTGATGCGCCTTAGGGCCGTGACCGAGGAGGCAGTGAGCTGTGGCGGCGTGGTGTTGGCGGTGTCCTTGGACATCGCCAACACCACACCAACACGCCAATCAGAGCCGATGACACGTTGGTCACAGCTCGGGGGGCGAACTTCCAAGAGGCGGCGTGCCTGGCCACCAGGGGTGTTTCTCTGGTGGTCCGGCGCATCGAGGCGCTGGGCTTACGGGTGGCCCTGGACAAGACGGAGGCCCTATTGTTCCATGGGCCCCGTCGTGGTCCACCCGCCGGCGCCTCCATAGAGGTCAACTCGGTCCTCGTACCTGTTCGGGCCCAGATGAGGTATCTGGGCCTGATCCTCGACGGTAGGTGGCTCTTCGACGAGCACTTCCGACAGCTTGGTCCAAAGCTGGTTGACGCTGCCTCCGCCCTTGGGCGACTTTTGCCCAATTTGGGTGGAGCCAGCGTCGCAACACGACACCTCTACACGGGGGTGGTCCGGTCCATGGCGCTGTATGGTGCACCGGTGTGGGTGGCGGCTCTGACTGCCCTAAATAAGGCCCGCCTCTGGCGGCCTCAGAGGGTATTGGCAGTCAGAGCCATACGCGGATACCGCACGGTGTCGACCGAGGCGGCGTGCGCCTTGGCCGGAACCCCCCCGTGGGATTTGGAGGCGGAAGTGCTCGCCGAAGTTTATCGACGGGTGGCTGGATATCGGGCGGAGTATGGCTATCGCCCTCCGCCCGAAGAGGTACGCGAATGGCGTGAAGCCGCTCGTCGAGCCACTATGGACAGATGGTCGTTACGGCTGGAGACTCCACGCGCTGGCTTTGCCGCCGTAGAGGCTCTCCAGCCGGTCATCCTCGAGTGGGCAGGGCGGCAGCACGGGACCCTTTCCTTCCGACTGACGCAGGTCCTTTCCGGGCACGGTTGCTTCGGGAAGTACCTGCACTCGGTCGCCAGGAGGGATTGAGTCCCGCCTGCCACCACTGCGACTGCAGTGAGGACTCGGCCCAGCACACGCTGGCGGTTTGCCCCGCTTGGGCGCCGCAGCGTCGGGCCCTCACTGCAGTCATCGGAGGAGATCTCTCGCTACCGGCCGTCATACGCTCCATGGCCGGTAGCGATAGCAGTTTTACCGCGGTCGCAACCTTCTGCGAAGAAGTCATCTCGCAGAAGGAGGTGGCGGAGAAGGCCCGGGAGGATGATATCCACTCGGACCCAATCCGCCGCCGGCGAACTGGGCGGCGGCGGCGGATCAGCGCCTCATGCCGCCCTGAGTGTGGCCGCGGATGGTCGGGACGGGTTTTCCCCTCCATCCGCTATAGTGGCCACCCGCGAGGGGGCGACGTACGCGTGTGCCGTACGTCGCCTAAATTGAGACTTTCCTAGAAGAGGGTGCCCGCTTCTGTGCGGGCAGGCGCTGGGAGGGATCCGGACGTGTTAATACCAGCAGTTCCCGGATTCCTCCCTTCACAGGCGCAGAGTGGCACACCGTGTGGTTTTAGTCGGTTCGAGTCCGACACACCGCCCCGCCGCAAACCCCGGTGGGGTGACGGTCCGAGGGGATTTCCACACGTTAAAAAAAAAAAAAAAAAAGGTACCAACCATTTTGGTTATAAAATAAATGTTAGTTGCTTTATACTAGAACAATGTATCGGGACCTAACCAAGTTACTTCTAATCAAATCAACCAATCAAGTTAATTATTATTAGAACTAACGGTTTAGATATTACTAGATTATATTAGAGAAATTTGCCATAAATTAAGTCTAAGAACTAGAGTTTAAACTAAATGTACAAATATGATCCTCATCATTGATTTCGATGACGGCGATGTCAAATATCTATAAATGGATAATTATTTTATGATCTTCAATGCAGATTTTTAGAGCGAAAATAGCTTACATGCTGCAAGTAGCTACTGGCATATTAGGTAAAGTTCCCATACTGTTCACGGCATTTATTTAGTTAGCCCGTGTACGACGAATTACAATTTCGAAACACTCTGTTCTCGAACAGCCGCGTTCTAACATTTCACTGCCACTACGAAACTGACAGCTATTGTTGGTGCAAACAGTATTTTGAAACTACAGTTTATCAAAAATAACAATAGTATTTTGCCTGCTTTAAGAAAACAATTAAATAAATTTTTGTTTAAATATTTTACGAAAGTAAAGTCATAAGCTCAATTTCAAATAGATATTTATATATATTGAAAATCGAATTGAGACACCTTTCAAAGTAGGTGGTATATATATGGTAAAGTATTTAATAATAAACTTACCTGCAATTAATATATATATGTATATACTTATATATAGTTCTTATCTGCTTAGGTAACACATGTTATAAGTAACGATTCCAACCTCGTATAAATGCCTCATTTGTTTAAATCTTAATAATTACTAGGCATGCAATAAAATATATTATAAACTTATAATTCAATTGGTGATTTTATAAACAAGTAAATAGTTGATTCATATTAATATCTTGGCGCCTTCCGCTTGTCAGCTTCCGGCGCGACTTATATTTCATATCAAATCTTTAATGTGACACAATCCTGTATTATCAAATAATAATTGTATTATCATTAGAATATTTATGGTAAACAATATTTGATATTATCTACTAAATATGTGAATTTAGTATTGAATTGGGTCAAGCCTGTCAAATACTATAAAAATACCTTCGTTCGAGTAATTTCACGCATTCATATCCCGAACGTTCTACTTGGTGCTAATCGACCGTTACACACAACACCCGGTTCATTCCGTATAATCAGTAGCTGTAACCTATGGATATTGTAACAGTAAAGTAACTGTGGACAACATAAACGGAGTTAGTGCACTGATCCACTAGAGTCTGTCACCAACGGAATACAAAATTAAGTTGTTTTAGTATGGTGCCTATTTTCTCATTCCCCCAACTCTGTGCAACTGAACTTTCCCGATGGACGACAACTATTTTGTATCAAGCTTGTGTCTTTATTCAGGAATGTGGTTTTAATCAAAAACCAGTCAAACGTTTTAACCCCAGATTGTATCATGTACCCAATCTCCCATAAGTCATGCGTTTCTCTCAGATCTCCCTTTGCCCTTTTCATCTTATCGATGACAGTTTGCGGTGGACCGTTTCTCGTATCTCATTGTGTATTCAGTCAGCTGAGATAGTTCTATGTAAATTTTGATAATATTATTGTTAAATATTTAAATTTATGTACACTTCAAAACGAATTACCTATTTCAGTTTGAACTTATGTCACTTTTTTTATTCTTTTTAGAAGAAATAATAAATCTGTACTGCTGTACTGTTAACAATCTAGGCCTAAATAGTCGAGTCAACAAGTTCCATACTTGTTGACAAGACTAAAAGATGCAGCAGCATCACTAGGCCGCCATGGTGTGGGTCGCCATACTGCATTGTCTGCATTCGCAGTGAGTATGGTGACCACCACTTTTGGATTCTGCTTATGCTTTCCATCAGGCAGAGTAGAGTCATTATGGCGGGCCATACATAAAAAAAAAAAAAAAAAAAAACATTTTGCAATGTGATAAGGTATAGCAGTGATAAGGTCAGCACTCGACGAATTATAAAAACATATTTGTGTGATTTTTTACTATATTACGTTAATTCACTTTAACCTTAAAAAAACAATTTAACGATCAAAACGACATAAAAAATTGTAAGTTGCCAATTATATGAATGCATATTTTTCCGCTACAGAAAATGAAGAGTGTACCTACATGAGTACATGTCACTGTAAGATTGTAAAAACCATTACATTATAATCTTGCGAGATTGTAAACTGTCGAAAGATTGTCAACTGTAACATACTGCTTATAATTTAACGTACTATTTTTCGTTAGATTATAACGTATCGAAGTAAAACCGTTAAATCACAATCTGTCGCGCGTCAAATCGTCAACTGTTCCTGATTGGTTGGTCTTACAGTAGGCCGTTCTATGGCCATAGAGTAAGGTTAGGTTAGAACTTCTTTGATTAACCACAAATTCATTTTACTGCCACAAGAATTTTATGTAACTAATTCTAAAGCTGTGAAGTATTTCAACATGAAATTAATTTACAATCACAAAAATATTTTACATTCGGCAACAAACGAATTAACAAACAAATATGGCGGCGTGGGACCTATACGGGATCCGTCGCATACCATATCACAATTTGACGGTTTCACTTCGATAGATTAAAATATAACTAAAAATATATAAAAATATTACGTTTAATTGGAAGCAGTATATTACAGTTCACAATCTTTCGACAGTTTACAATCTTGCGAGATAGATTACAATCTTACGGTTTTGAACATCTGACTAAATCTAAATCTAACTAAAAATAATACGTTAAATTGTAAGCAGTATAGGTATTACAGTTTACAATCTTTCAACAGTTTACAATCTAGCGAGATAGATTGCAATCTGACAGTATACATATACATCGAAAAGTTTTCATCGTAATGAAACACGTATGATTTTGCTGAGTGAATCGATACCTCGTTTTAATATTTTTGGTACTACAACCTTCTTTTAGATCATTGGTCTGATACGTTCTAACAAGGATACATTTCAAAAATAAAAAAGGTGAATATACACTATTAACTCTAAGGAATATACTCACGTCTATAGGCACCATAGATTTTGTTCGCTTATCTAGCTTTTTAGTTATATTAACGAAGAAAACGAGCGAAGTGAGTTATATGAATTGAACTCTTTGTAAGAATTCCTTTATTATTTTAACTAACTTTTAGTTTTATTTGATATAGAACCTACCTATCTCTTGTGTTAACTATATAGTCATTGAAAACAGCCGTTCGTCAGCTCTTACGACACTTACCACGTTTTGTCTTAATCTGTCAACACGCGGACAATGAACGGACGGACATAGAAACGGATAAATTTCATTAATTGACTGCACGTTTGGCCTAGTGGTTTAACGGTCACCACGCCGTTTCCTACTGCGCCAAGTGTCGTGGGTTCAAATCCCACGTAGGACAACACTTTGTGTGATCCACAAATTGTTGTTCTGAGTCTGGGTGTTATTTGTGTCCGTTTCATATATGTTTGTCAAGTCCCTCGCAATACAGGATTTATTCCTAGTGCGGGAGTTATCTTAAAAAAAAAAAACATTAAAAACATGAATCGTAAAAAAAAATAACTTGTCAATAGTACTAAAGCTCTGCAGTTGAAGTACATAACAATTTTTAACTCGAAACTAGTGTTCGTGACATCAACGTCACTGTACAAGATAACGCTTACAATGAATATCTAATTAATCGTTGACGAGATCTCTATCGCATAAAGTTTGCCGACTCGAACAATATAAGAAACGAGCCGAACTTAATTGGGTCACGAACAAGCCGGTGTCGAACATGGGACGCTATTAATTGAACCACTTCTTCCTTTACATTATAGGCGAAGACACGGCAAGCCTTAAAAATAATTACTTGTCATTTTGTTCACGGGAAAAGATGCTCATTCAACTTATATTCTAATCCGTGACTGTTCAACAAAGTATTCTCGGAGTAGAACATTTCGTTGGCTTATAACTTCAGTGACACCCTTGTTTTGGTGGCATTTAATGAATTATTGCGTAACCAAAAATTACAGTAACGAAGACGAAGCGCTTTACCCGTAAAAACGTAACAGACATAGCTACTTTCGAATTTATAATATGAGTATGGAGTAAGGTGTAAGTTAAAGTTATGTGTGTGGCGACTTCCACATACAGCGCAACAAGAAAAACATACTACAGCACCATCTACAGAAGATACGTCGAATTACGGAGTAATGAAGGAAACTAACAAACTACCAATCCTGACTCGCGCAATAGAAGTTCTCGCGCATTGGCATATATACAACTTCCCAAGATAAACCGTTGGGCCGTGGCCCGCCAGGCATGATCACCTCGCCTGGTCGGAGGATCCTCCCTTTGTGTTGGAGGGACATGACACTCGTTCGCCCACGGTGGTGACCCCGACGTGATTGGAAGCAGCCTTCAAGGAAACAGATCAGCGCCACCATCATATTCACTCCCACACCTCCACAGTGGTGACCCCGAATTTTTTCAGACAACTTTATTTGCATAAAACATGTGTTAACAAGATGTCATAGTATAAAATAGGTACAGTACAGTACTTAAAAACATGTTTTGCCCTAGCTGGCGTACAATTTTTTTATAATAATAAAAGTTTAATAGTTGCTTTAGTAAGTAAGAGATAAAAAACTACTCAGTAGGGATAAATGTGCTTATGTTTTCGATAAGTATATCAACAGCTATCTGAGACTGTGTATTAGAGGTTTTATAAACATACAAATAACATTTACGAAATTCACCTGTGAGATCCATAAACATCACAGCCTCTTACCATATTTTCTTATTGTATCTAAGATGAAGTTCAACAAAAAATAGTGCCTTCGAGATTAAGTTCATTTTATGACAAAGGGCGATGGTGATTCCTGAAAGTATATGAATCACAAGTTAAAAGGTTTGTACCAAAAAAGCTGTTGTTATCGCTCGTGCACCCGTTTTCGAATGTTGACTGCCGCACCATCCGGACATTGGTTGTATGAGTATATTAGATAGCCGTTGGCAGTTTGAATTCAATGGAATTTCAACTGCCTTTGCCGATAATAAAATTAACAATTGCTTCTCTTTTTATTTGACTATGAAATCTTGCGTATAAAAACAACAGTATTATAATCTTTTCTTATCTTATATATAAAAATCAATTGCTGTTCGTCTGTCACGCTAAAACTCGAGAACGGCTGGGCTGATTTAGATGATTTTGGTTTTGAAATGTTTTCGTTGGCCAGGGAAGGTTTAAACTGTGAAAAATTTAAAATAACTTGGAAATCCAAATGTCACGTGTACGAAGTAGCTAGCACAGCTAGTTTATTTATAATTTGCTCATAGTCATAACATCATTTCTTAGTCTAGGAGATTACATGTGCTAGAATTTAGGCTAATGTACAACCACTTTCAAGCAAACACAACATGCATATAGTATTTAAAAGACTAAAAACGTAATAACAGTAAAATATGTACATCCATACTAATATTATAAATTCGAAAGTAACTATGTCTGTTACACTTTCACGGGTAAAACGCTGTACTGATTTCAATGTAATTTGGCATGCAGATATTTGATTTTTGAGGAAGGGCTTCTGTTTAGTCCGTTCACCAGTGCTGGGTTCTCCGTGGAACTGGAGGAAAACCTTGAACTAGGCTATACGGGCCCATGTGATATAATCTAGACAATCGCAGACCGATCACCTGGTGAAAGGATTTCAACTTAGGGCGCTAATACCCGTTCAATATAATATAAAGAAAATTACTCACGGATGTGGTAGTTGAAATTTCTTCAATCTTCGCTGCGGAGAGATCTTAGAAGAGTATAATAACTACATCTATAGGTACTAATATATAAAGCTGAAGAGTTTTTGCTTGTTTGAACGCGCTTATCTCAGGAACTACTGGTCCAATTTGAAAAAGTTCTTTCAGTGTTAGATAGCCCGTTTATCGAGGAAGGCTATAGGCGTGATGATATATATATATATATATATATATATATATATATATAAATCATCATGCTATGACCAATAGGAGCGGAGTACCAATGAAAAACGGGGGGAAATTATTACGCTACGGGCAATAGGAGACGCAAACGACGTTGCGTGGGTCAGCTAGTACTAATATATATAAAGCTGAAGAGTTTGTTTGTTTGTTTGTTTGAACGCGCTAATCTCAGGAACTACTGGTCCGATTTAAAAAAATCCTTCAGTGTTAGATAGCCCATTTATCGAGGAAGGCTATAGGTTATATATCATCATGCTGAGACCAATAAGAGTGGAGCACCAATAAAAAATGTTTCAAAAACGGGGAAAAATGTTCACGCTACGGGCAATAGGAGTCGCAAACGAGGTTGCGTGGGTCAGCTAGTATTATTTAAAACTTCAAATTGTACGTTTTTATGTATTTTAATAAATTTATTATTAACCTTTTTCTATAATACGTAACCGACATCGTGTGCGCGTGCCAAGACTCCGATGGATAGACTGCAAAGAGCCTCTTCACTGATGTACGATGCCCATGCAAACATGAAATTTTGTGCACCTATCAGCATAGATCTAAATAAAAAATGATGTCACATTTGAAATGAACTTAACGGTTAAGGAATAAATACATCGTTTACAAAGATAAGTAATGATACGTACAGTTTACATGGTGCCGAAACATGAAATAAATTTTACACATTGCCAAAGATTGTTCGATGACCATATACTAAAAGAAGACAAAGCCCGCACTATCCTATGCCATGAGAGACATCACAAACATTCGTTTAAATGGACACAAATAACGCCCAGACTCAAGACAATAATTAGCCCCCTTGCCTTGAAAAGCACATAAAGCCGTTGGTCCTTCGCCTTAAGTCTCCCCGGTCGTGTCTGATAGCCGTCCCATAGGATTGTGAGAGTAAGGGAACAGAGAGTGCACCTGTGTCTGCGTACACATTCGTGTAGTATAATACCTCTTCTGTAGTTAGCTGGTCTCCGTTGAGACTTCATTATTTCATTTATTTGAATTGTGTTGAAAAGATTAAATACGCTTGCCTTGTTCAATAAAATTAATGTATTTCATTTTTTATTTTCTTTTTTCTCTAAATTTTACATTCACCAATACCGTTCAGTATATGGTTTTCTCGCTTTAATAAACAAATTGAAGAATTAACACGCCTATGGTCAGCTAAAATTCCTTCAAAAACTAAAAGTACAACTAGTAAAATTGTTAACAAACTTGTGGAACAGCATTTTCAGTAAGGAACTCCTGCGTCCTAAAATCACCCTAATGAGTGAAAGCGCTAAGTGTAGCTTAATTTCATTTCAAAAGACATTAAAACTTGCTGTCAAGAGTGAAAAATAATCTCAGCATTAAATTATTGCTTACAAGATGAATGGAGACAGATAAGGCCGGCCGCGGATTACGCCCAGGGCTAGGGTTGTACCGATGAAAATCCAGTTTATTTCATCAACATACTAATTGTTTTCTACGGTTACAAAATCTTGCCTTCAATCTTAGCGAAAATTTATATTACTTTAAACTTGAAGGTACTTATTCGATTAAGTTTAATCAGTTTAATTCATTCGATTTTTCTTTTTGACAGTCCCCTCGGAAATATCATCAAGTTCGCAATCCCAACACTTCATAAGTTCCGGAGACGGGAAAAACGAAAGGATGGTTTGGATCAAAATAAATTGTTAGCTTAGGACTTCTTATTTAACTTCTTATTAAAGCAGGCTAGCAAGGTAGAATGTTTTTTCCGCGCCTTCGGATAAATCGGATGAAATCCTGTCTCATTTAAGCTCTGAAAAAGTTTGTTACTAACTTTTAAGCTTTGACTAACAATAAACCTACGTGCAGACTTAGATATATTAACTCGTCAGTAAAATATTAATAAAAAATGTTTTTAATTAAAAAGCAAACGTTAATCGTAAGTAAAATTTTATACTGTAAACAGAATTTATTTAGTTTTATAGTAGCGGATTCCTTAAACCGCCTCAGAACTTGTAATTAGTTTAAACAGATAAAGAGTGGAACATTTGTTTCTATGTATACCTCCACATTTTAACATAATTGCGTTAGAGACGACCAGGATTTTGTACACGATTATTAGATCATATTACAAGTACAAAAACTAGCTAAAAAAGGTTGTGATAGAAATGAAATATGATGAATAAATATGGTCAAATGTATGTAGTATAAAATCTTTTTTTTTATTTTACTATGAAATTAAATCTTCAAACAAATTTTCAAAAGATTTATTAAATGTAGAAAAAAGAGATAGTGATAGGTAAAATGCGATTTTTAAAGTAAAAGTTATATGAGGAAGACCTTTGGTAAGACTGGGTCTGAATTGGGGCGAGAATCGTATTTGCATTCTTCCGCTAACTCTACTCAACCCTTCCTTTTTTCGTCAGGTAACCTAAGATAAATTAATTGTGATTGCTACATGTTGCCTTAGGCTGTTACTATAACAGTCACCTTTTTGTTTTTTTTTATTCTTGTGCTTTTAGCTATTTTATTATGAAGCAGTTATGTGTAAATGTGCAGTAATTCACGAACCAACAAAGCCTAAACACTGCATAGCAGTATGAAAATCAATTTACGATATGAATAATATGACACAAATTGAAAAACTATTTTACGTAAGTTATTATCTAAATAATACATTTATTACATAATATAGAAACCTATGTACATAACCAAAATTTATAAAAAAAAATAACAATAATTACATACAAACGTCAAAAAACTCCACATCTTCGCCTACTGGTAGCGTTCCCAAAAGACTGGTAGCATTACCACGTTGAATGGCAATGCTGATTCTCTGTGCTAGAAAAAGGCCGGCCTTCTGGTCGCGAGAAGCGTCAATCAGTTGCTTAGCTAGTTGTTTAAACATAGCGCGAGCACTCGGACCCCATGAACCTAGCGTCTCTACCCCAAACGGTTCAAAAATATAATTACCTATTATCTAAATTAAGTATATAAACAATGTTGCGGTTTAAAATGAAACCATTTCTTTTCGTTGCCAAAGCTTTCGTTTGCGTTGAGGGCGAGTAGGTTAGCACATTGCAAAAATGGGTGACCATTCTTAGTACATTAATTAGACCTCCCCGTGTCTCGCAGAGCATGTTGCCGGATTCTGTTGAATCCCTAAAAAGTCCAACAACAGTCGTTTTACCGTATTTCTTTATGTATGGACCTGCCAAAATGACTCTACTCTGCCTGATGGAAAGCATAAGCAGATTTCAAGAGCGGTGGTCGCCACTATGACCAGGAATAGCGAGACTACCGGGAACTGGGGGCCGTGGCTTTTGGTACTTACGCTTGGAGGATTTTGCCCATAATCACCACGCTGGGCAGACGGGTTGGTGATCGCAGGGCGTAGCTTATTGCACCGGTGACGCTGCTGCCCGTCACCGGCCTGTCGTATTTAGTTACGCCTTTTGGGATGGATATACCGCCATCGGTCGGTCGCCAGAGCCTCGTTCGTCTTTTCAGCAGGGTGCACCGCGTGCAGGTGAGGTTGGCTGGGAGAAAAAGTTCATCCCCTTACATGGTCAGAATAATAACTATCAAGGTTATATAATCTACATTTTTTAGGGTATTCGAAGTGCAATATTGAATTTAATAAATAAATTAGTATTTTCATTTTAAGAGAAAATGTCCTAGCATATTTTTGCCATAAATTGAATGGATAGGCTTGTTGTTGTGCATCTAATTGTGTGTGTGTGTTCGTTCATTTTAGTAGGTATATCGTGTATATTACTTATTAAGAAAATGAATATATTCTTATTTACTTCTAAGGTAATGCATAGAGTCGTCTCACCGTCTCATTTCGTCTACCTCTTAAAGGGAGTTAAATATTATACATCAATGTTTTATTTATTTTTTCCATTACTAAGATTGCCCTTCACATATTAGCTCAATGCCCTCACCACTTATTTTCTAGATTACTACCTAAAGACGCGCGATTTTTTTTTCTAGCTGTAATGATAGCAGAGTTCCAATGCCTAGTTTTTTACAGAAAGGTATATAATGACTATTATTGGAGTATAGGAATTACACATATAATAATAGAAACGTTAGTTTTGACGTGATAAATGAGTAGAGGTACCGCTGTGCACAGAAGTGTAATGAAAACAAGTGCCTTATTTAAATATCTGCCTCCTTATTTGAGTTAGGGCGATCTCGCACCTGAGCACAGGGGCTTAAGGAAAGGATGCTAAATAAATATTTTCTAAATGGAAAGGATAAGGGCACGCTTCGACGATAAGTTTCTCGAGGTAACGTGAACAAGCAAGCCCGTTTGCGTAGGTTCCGACAACATTTCTAATTAAGCGATTCGTTGTAATACCGTATCGTATATTACTTTGTACAGGTTTGTGTGTGTTCTCTGATTTTATACAACAACCATTTTGAGGTGAAGGGTTTTAGGCGTATCTAGCGTATAGCGTATATAGTTAATATCTGTATATAGTAATGTAGTTAACATTACTAAATTACATTGGTCTAGTGCTATCACATTCGATACGTAACATTTCCAGTGCATTATTGAGTACTTCTTTTTCCGTATTCCAAGAAAATTGATGTATGTACTTACGAACGAGGAACTTACAATAAAATTTAAAAAATAAGAAGGCACCTTTGTATTTTATCGTTTTCTCTCATAGAAAATGCAATCCCACCAAATATATTTTTATGTAAAATGTTGCCAAGACGACTACACATCACTTACTCTGTGAAAAAGATATCAGATCTCATGTAGAGCCAAGCTCCTGAAGGTACACGCCCTAACTCTACCAACCCTAACTTCACAAACTCTACGTGTCAGTAAAAATGTATGGCTTCGCCGTTTCGCTACCATTACGAAGGCGAAATGAACGCTTTTGTGTTTGCAAATATCTAGTTTCTGAAGTAACGAAACAGCCAAGCCATACATTTTTACTGAGATGGAGAGTTTGTGAAGTTAGGGTTGGTAGAGTTAGGGCGTGTAGATTCAAAAGCTTGGTTCTACATGAGATCTGATATCTTTTTCACAGGGTAAACTATATGCAGTCGTCTTGGCAACATTTTACATGAAAATGTTTTTGGTGAGATTTCATTTCTTTTTGTAAGTTGCATAAGGCAGTATTTTTTATTGTTTTTTTTTTGGGTTGTATTTCTTGTACATCTTCTTTCTTCTTTTGAAAAAGACTGTGTACCAAAATTAAAACCTCTAGCATAAAAATTAGTGAAAGCCTCATACAAACTTTCACCCCCCGATTTTGGGGATTAGGGGGTAAAGGTAATAGATTTATGATTTTTGTTGTTGTTTGTATTTAAACTTAGTTTACATACCAAATTTCAGCTTTCTAGAACTTCGGGAAGTACCCTAAGTTTCGATGATCATCAGTGTGTCAGTGAGGAAATCAGTGTTTTTAGGATACCAATAAAATCTAAAGTATCAGAGCTATGCAATTGAAACGTTGTATGTTTAATTAGTTTATTATTGTCATCATATCCTGAGAATTTGAACGATCTGGTATATCAGAAACCAAAGTTATGAGGGTTAAAAAAAACGACTAAACACCTCCAGAAAACGTAGGTCCCTTGCGCTTCGCTTAGCTCGTCTTGGCGGGGGCACGTCCGTGCCCCCGGATTGAATGACATGTTATTAAATTTGGAACAAACTTAAAACCATGATAGTTTCTAAGATTCAAGAGCTCAAAACTCTGTTATTCTTGGCAGTATAAAATGCCTAATGTAGACTTAAACCAGCTTAAACCTTTCATCTTAATACAATATCGTTCCCTAGCATAAAATGTTATATTTTATTCATATGTTCATATTTTTCAATTACCTACAATTTTGCAAGGTATGATAATTTGCTTAATTGAGTCGCCGTTCTATTATTTATGACAACTCAATTTAAATTAAATGGTCCGTTTTTCTTTAAATAGATCTGAAACTAGCATTGGTTCATGCTATTTTAAACATTTCACGAAAATCTGACACTGCCATTTGTATAACGTAAACATATTTTGATTATAATTTTGCAATTTCAACTTGATTTATACATAAGTAATTAGAAAAAATATGAACTGTAAGTGTGAAAGACTGAAAGAAACAAAGAAAAAATATTTATTTTGGCAAATTTATACCACATAGTCATGCCTAAATAGTCTAGTCAACAAGTTCCATACTTGTTGACTAGACTAAAAGATGCAGTAGCATCACTAGGCCGCCATGGTGTGGGTCGCCATGCTGCATTGTCTGCATTCGCAGTGAGTATGGTGACCACCACTCTTGGATTCTGCTTATGCTTTCCATCAGGCAGAGTAGAGTCATTATGGCGGGTCATACATAAAAAAAAAAAAAAAACAATCTTGCCAGGCCAAAAATGGACCCAGTTCAACATTGTGTCAGACAAAGCATCTGACGCTGGTTTTCAATTGGGCCCACGTGACGCCGTGCATAAAGCTATTTTAAATAACCGTGCCATTATACAGAAAATAATAAAGTAGCAACACAAAAAACAACAATTATAAACATATAACATTACACATAATAATAATTATATACACACAATATACCCTCCACCATATCTTAACACTGCGGGAACTGCTCGCCAGCATTAGGGAACCAAGTGTGAAGCGATGCATGTTGGCATCGGTCTACGCTATATAAGGGATGTGTTAACGTTGACCATATCTAGTCTCCGCTGTGCCTCTATCAAATATTGCCGCAATCTGTACTTAAATGTTCTAATTGTACTGGAAGTGTAATAAGTCATTATCGACAACTTACAACAGTCCACTGCTGGACATAGTCCTCTCCTTAGAAAAGAGGTATGGTCTACTATACCACGCTGGCAAGGAGTGATACCACGGCCTCACAGAAAACCAGCGTGAAACAGCGCCTGCGCTGTATTTCACCGAGTGAGTGAGGATACCGGAGACCTATACCCCTCCCCCCCGGGCCGGCAACGCACTTGTGACGCCTCTGGTGTTGCGGGTGTCAATGGGCGGCGGTAATCGCTTACCATCAGGCGATACGTCTGCTCGTTTGCCCCCAAAAAAAGAATATTTGTATTTGTCAATCTTAATTTGCACTTGAAAGTCACAATAAACGTGGCAACATCGACATTTTCACTTCTCCACTATACATATATGTTTTAGATAGGAAATTGTGAGCAGATATTTGTTAAGCTGATTAGTTGGTGCAACGTTTCAAAACGTCTCATTAGCGTGGAGCTTCATACGTGGCTAATGAGCGCAGTGTTATCGGGGCACACCTATGATATGTCCTTGTTTGGAATCCCCTTTCAGGATTATGAGTTGACGGTAATTGTTATTACAATCCCCTGCTGTTATGCCGTTACATTATATCGCCACGCTGTTGTGTTTTGTCTTTTTTTGTTTATTCAGAACTTGCAGGCATTAGAAAGGGAGGAAGCACAGTTTATTCAATCCTGAGCTACTCAACGTTCATTAGCAGAATATGTTCCTGCCACAGACCTAATATTCTAATTCTAAAGTGAAATTGTCCGTAATATAGTTAAGATTAAAAATAAGTAAATAAACCTTTAAACCGAACTTTTGAATATTGATACCATGAAAATAAAATATGAGACAAATAATTCACGAGCCAAATTTTATATATGTTTACTATATTTTCCTTTATGTTTCATGTAAGCAGATAGATATCTAGTATCCACATTCATTTTAAAACAAGCTGCACCCCGCGGTGTTAGTCGCGATTGTTTATGTAAAGGTACAGTATATAATAGATATGCAGTATATATTTTGACGGTTAATATCCTCGTCTGTATGTGAAGTGCGTTGCAGTTTGAAACTTTGATTTTCGTTTTCCTCTTCGTAATTTCTTAATTTTAATTATTTAAGCTTAGCATATTCTAGATGAACTTATTAAGTTTAAAAAAATAAAAAGGTTCAATACATATAAAAATTAATTTAAGTGGTTAGACTGAAAATACCAGCAGTCTATAGCTTCTAATTTAGTTCACATTATTATCAAAGAGGCTATATGGAAAGTGATATGATAACAAACAATCAATGTATAATAAAATAATTCGTTTAATTCCGATAAAAGTACATATTACGTACAAATAAATACATACATGAAATAAAAGAACAATGAAAATATTAAAAAAAATTGCGTCAAAAAATTCCTCCGCATCGTTGCAAACTAGTAGCGTTCCCAAGAGACTGTATTGCCATGTGTAATAGCAACGCTAATTCTATGTGCTATCTTTTGTTGTTTATAGATTTTTAAAAATTATAGTCAATTATTGTATCTTTTAACTCAATCAATATGATTACTTTTAAATTAACTAGTTAAATAATAGAGTATTCTCAAATAGATAAGTTTATTGCAAGCAACTTGAGTTAACCATAGGGATGATTCCGAGCAGAACAGGTCAGTGTTTCTTTAAGAAGGTGCAGCAGTCACACTACGGGCTCCCACACATAACTGCGAATTCGCATCGCATCGCAAATATCTGCGAGCTCGCACGAATGCAGCGCAAGAACTTCACGCCGCATCGCATCGCAGTTATATGTGGGAGCCCTAATGCATTCGCGGGACCATTGCTCGTCTTCATTCGAAAAGCGTAGTAAATTATGATGCCATTATCAGTTAAGTCCCTATTAGGTTTTTTTAACAGCAAAAAACCAATGGGGGCCGTTTGGCGTCAGTATTTTTTAGACCGTAAATACTGTCTATCATCAACAACTTTTATAGTCTACTGCTGGACATAAGCCTCTCCTTCGAAAGGAATTTTATGTCTTATATAATTATCAGCAACACATGACGTCCCACTGCTGGGCTCGGGTCACCTCTCAGGAGAGGGTTAAGGCCATACGTCCCCACGCTGTCGCTGGCCGAGTGCGGGTTGGAGACTGGCCAGACAACGTTGTGGCTACGTAACCCTGCCGTTGAATGTTTTTAAGCCGCCCAAAGGCCTCCAACTAAGCTTCACGACTGTACCTACGATAACAACCGGGACCGACTGCTTAACGTGACCTCCGAATCACGGAGATTGTTTCTAATCACCGAGTGCAACTAGGCTATGAGCGCCTCTTATATAATTATGTTTAATTATTGTAAATAGTATTTTACTAGGAAGGAGTAAAGTACACTATCGTGTAATGATTTTTCCATGCATTAATGACGGAGCGCAATTAATAATCGAGAATACTTTAACTTGTTTTGTGGAGTAAACGGATACCATGATAATACTCGCATCTACAATTGTGTCTTTTGCTTATAATTTGAATAATTTAATTAATAACTGCCTCGGTGGTAGCATATGCGACTGCTGTGCTTGAGGTCTCGGGTTCGATTCCCGGGCCGGATCAAATGTTTGTATGATCTGTAAATAATTGTTTCGGAGTTTGGGTGTTTTCTATGCATAATAAGTTTTTATTAACAAAAAAAAGTATATATTTATTTATATCAGTTGTCTAGTACCCATAACACAAGCTCTGCTTAGCTTGGGGCTAGACGGCGTTGTGTGTTAGATGTCCGAAATATTTATAATATGTTCTCCCGCAGTAGTCATAAAAACAAAAAATTATTAGGCCTTATTAACTTTTAGAACAAAAAGATTTTCTTTCAGATACATTTAGCAGAATATTTGCAGTGTCATTACCAGAGCCGTATTTAGAAAGTGTTCGCTCGCGACGTGCTCAAGTGAGGTCGTTAGCAATCCGGTTGGAGTGTCATATTGGAGTTTTGAATTAATGCCTTTCCGATCGTGATTACCTGTGCTAAGGAAACCGGGCAACAGCCTCACTAACGTTCGTGACTTAATTAAAGCGAACAAAAATCGTTCACCATTTCGTCAAGTGTATCTCGGCTTTATGAGTGGATGGAATTGGAATAAGATCAGCCTCTGGAATTTCGTATCCTCTTGCCAGAAATTGGTATATTCAACTTTTGTTTGCATGAGTTACTCTATTTTCATCGGTAAATATAAGTATGTTACATGAGTTAGTTTGTTCTTTTTATGATATGGGCATAGCAATTAATGTTCTAAAGCATAATCGTAGTTACACTACGATTTTTTTGTTTCTATGTTGTAGGAACTACTGACTACATACGTTGATTTTATAATCAACGTATGTATTGATTGTCAAAATAGTCATTATTGATGACTGCTTTTATTTTTCTGTGTAGGTAAGTCTTTTAATTATTTGCACAAATTCAAATTCAAAATCATTTATTCAATTAAGGTAATAAGTAACATTTACGAACGTTAAATTGAAGCTACAATTGAGATCGACACAAACAGACGCTACAGCATGAACTGGATTGTCAAAAGTAAATTAGGTGAAAACACCCAAATCTACTGCCTACTTGTGTCGATCTATAACTTACAGTTTCCAATATATGAATTACAGCCTCGTTGGTCTAGCGGGTTGAGTATGCGACTGCCAATCAAGAGTTCTCGTTTTGAATCCTGGGTAAGGCCAAAAGTGTTAATTGGTGTTTCTTACAAGAAATTCTTAATAACAGCCCGGAGTATGAACGTTTGGCGATGTTTCAAGCCTCAGGCTGGGTAGCCATGAACATCTATGGGAATTGTTTTTTTTTAATGTAATAGGCGGGCAAACGAGCGCGATTACCGCTGCCCATGGACACCTGCAACACCAGAGGCGTCACAAGTGCGTTGCCGGCCTTTGGGGGATGGGGGAGATAGGGGAAGGGGTTGGGGTATGGGCCTCCGGTATGCTCACTCACTTGGTGAAACACAGCGCAAGCACTATTTTACATCGGTTTTCTGTGAGTCCGTGGTATCACCCTGGTCGAGCCGGCCCATTCATGCCGAAGCGTGGCTCACCCACGATTGATTATTGAGAAGTTACCCTCAAACATACTGACAACTAGTTCAATAAGTTCAACCTTCGAAATCAGTTTGCTTTTAGGGTTGCGGAGGTCCGATGCCAGTCGTTTCGCAGAAAAACGAATATTCAGGTAAAACCGGTTAAACTGTTCCCCGACCCCAAATAATCTTGGGAATATTGAGGACTAAGAAAAGAATTACAGTTTTGCAATTAGATGTCATCTTAAAACCAACTGTGGATAAAGAATGTGATACGGAAGGTGGAACCTGTAAGAATTGTATTTTTTATTGTTTTATTTTTTATTTTATTAAAATTCAACGGATCATTGACGGTTAACGATAACTATTAGTTATAGAACCGATTATGGGTAAAGGATGTCTTTGGCAAACCGTACAACGGTGAACTATAATTTGTAAAACCGATTTAGATCGCATGGTGTCTTCAGTCAACCGCTTATCAATGAAGGTTAATTCCGTTAAGGTTTAATATTAAATTAAAAGTTAATTAACGTGTGCTCAGGCACTCAGATATAGAACTCAGAACTCAGAATAAATATTTTAATTAGGATATTTTAAATATTATAAACAACCAAATTATTATATGGCCAGACTTAAAATACACACATCAAAAGTGTCTAGGGATCAAGCATTTTTATGCGGATTTCTTGAGATTGAGATGTGGCTTTGGCCCTGGCCTGCTCAGTCGCCAGACTTGAACCCGATTGAGCATGCATGGGATATGCTACAGAGAAGAGCTCTGCCGAATATGGAGGGTATCCAGTCGCAAGAAGACCTTTTTTTGTTGTTGCAACGAACATGGGCGGCCATTCCACAGCGTGATTTGGATGAACTCATTTTGAGTATGCCAAACCGATTCTTGTGTTGTTAGTGTTCGCGGTAGAAACACGGATTATTAATTGTTTAAGTTACCTAATAAAATTTTAAAGAAAACTGTTATTTCAGTCTTTTTTTCGAACTTTAATGTTAGTGGTTCAAATGTCAAAACTCCCTTTATTAGGAAAATGGCAAATTTCTTTATTAATGCAAAGGTGACTTGGTTTATCGTTACTGTGACAAACGAAAACACTTTATTTGATGAATCCTTAAAGAAAATTTTAATTAATATCAATCAGGAGAAAAGTTATTGCAAAAATATATGTTGATCCCTAGACTTTGATGTGTGTATATTCAGCTTTCAAAATGCAGTATTTGAAACCTCATAGTTTAATAGTACCAAAATATTATTACCAATTATTATTATTACAAATATTATTACTCTCCGAACAAAAATACAACTATCACATCTGCTTCCGTGGAAATTCTCTTAATATAAAACCACAAACAACGGTGACAATTCATACCCATTTCTAGTAAATATTATGAAAAACGCTTTCTTAAAATTCTATTGTACTCTTTTGTATTATGTAGTTTTGCGAGTCAATTTTTTTGTGTATTTTTTTTTACCGATGGACTGAAAATAGTATCTGTTTAGAGCGTTCCGTTACCTTCATAAATTATATGACATGTTAATATTTACCGTATGTTTTAGTAGAACTATAAGAATACGTGTCCACTTTTTAACCGACTTCAAAAAAGGAGGACTCAATTCGACCGGTTTTTTTTAAGTGTGTTCGGGGATAACTTCGTCGTTTATGAACCAATTTTGATGATTCTTTTTTTAATGGAAAGGAGATATTCCAACGGTGGTACCACTATAAGGACACTAAGATCTGATGATTGCATCCAAGAGAAATTGAGTCGAACCTTGAAGTCGGTTTTTGTATGTGTTAAAATTTTAATTGTTATTGGAAAGGGGGCAAACGAACTGACGGCTCATCTGATAGTGACTACCACTACTTATAGAATTCTTTTTTCACGCGGGGAATGCTTTCGCACCATATCATTCGTCGGGGGTTTGCCCATTAACGAGTTCCCCCTACGAGAATCGAAAGGAAATGAGAGTGAGTTAAAGCAACGAATAATTCCCACTGGTATTCCCACCTTCCTTTTCTTTAAAACCTTTTTCTAAAGTAGGCAAAGTTACTAAAACCACTAGCTTTGCGAGTGCTAAATTTGAGTGCAATTTAGCACCATCATAAAGTGTATCGTCGAAATCGTCGAAAATACTAGAGTGAAAAAGAGAATTATAAAAAGGTAATATATCTACTTGCCCTGACGGACTGACTATTTCATTAAAGCAGACTATAAGCCACTTGGGCTTAGAGACTACAAATTTGGTGACGCCATTTGGCTCGTGTGGTAATGGATTAAGAGTACAGAGTTTTACCACCCCTATTAACCCGATGCGTGTCCTAAGAGGTGACCAACCTGAGGTATGGCCAGCGTGGGTAAATAAGTCAACGTCTCTGTTCTAAGAAGTGTCTAAGAATTTTCATCCGTGGGAGAGCCACGATTCGGCATGAATGGGCCGGCTCGACTGGAGTGATACCACGGCCTCACAGAAAACCGGTGTGAAATAGTGCTTGCGCTGTGTTTCACCGACTGAGTGAGGATACCGGAGGCACATTTCTAGTCGACCCTAGCAGTGATGCTTATTTATACATCATTGAGCCTCCGGTCTGGCGCTCACAAACGAAACACGACAGCACGAATGCTGTCATTACAAGCTTTTTATGAACTTGCAATGTATGTATATTAGGATGGAATCTTGCAACTCAATTTTGAAGCAGAGATATCTTCAACCGATTTTGTTGAAATTTTGCAAGCATACAGCGTGACAATACAATATTATAATGACATGGAGCTGATCTGACGCTGGAGCTGGAAAGTGGCCATAGGAACTCTGTAAAGAAACGTCACAACATCATCGAGTTTCGACTTGTTTGATTCGTCTTTTTTTTCTCATTAGGGCATTCCAATAAAAGCTTGGTTTTTAAATTAATGTATTTTAGGTTTATCTTCTGTGCGAGAGTTGTACCACCCCGAGCTGGCTCGTTCGTGCTGAAATCAGCGTGGCTCTACTACCTTAAAAATATATATGATCAGCAAAAGACTGTTAAAAGCTTTTGATGAGATATTTGAAAATTTCACCCCACTAGTGTTAAAATAAGGAATAAACGGTTGTATGGAGGACTATCACTGACTGACTGATACTCACTAGTTGTTAATAAGAGACAAATATGGAAGAATTTCTCTACAACTTACTTTCAATATAGTAATAGTAAGTAAAGTAATAGTAAAAAAAGTAATAGTCGGTAGGTGCAAGGTCTGGTGAGTATGGCGGATGTGGGAGAGCTCCCAACCCCAACTCCAAATCGCACTATTACTTTTTCCAAAATTTAGACAACTTTTTAGTGGGTAAAAAATTCAATTCCCGAGAGGCAGTACAAAATGCCTTTGAAGAGTTTGTTGCCTCCCGTCCAGCTGATTTTTACAAGAAGGGCATCAATATACTGCCAATGCGTTGGCTAAGATGCGTCAATTGCATGGGTGATTACTTCGAATAACAGATATAAAAAAGTTTAAAAAATAAGTACTTTCACTTATTGCATACAAAACGGCAATTTCATAGGTAAAGACCTATTATAAGTTGTATCAATCCTCTACAACTGCTGTCTCAATGAAGCCGTGCCTTGTCTGCTTAGCAACAACAAAAAAATACTAGCGATCTTCTGTGTCTAATAGAGGTGCTGACAGAAACAATGCGATATCGTTGTCCTGTTCGTACACGAGGCAAACCTCATCAAAGGAACACATGAAGAAAGAGAGTACTGCCCCAACAAAAAAACACATAATAAGATAATAATTATATAGAATACATATTGAACAATATTATAAATGCAATTATAAATGCTATTTCTTTCCATTTTAAGTATAAAACAGCAACATTCATTTTCTAAAGCCATTAAGGAGAACAAAATAATGCCTAACCAAGAAACATTTATGTTGCGTGTTAAATTATTATTGCTTCGCCTTGAATTATTGAGTTTAAAATTTTGTTAGGACTGGGCTACGCGTACTTTATCACGATCGAAACTCGAAGAGTATCTTTCATATTTATTTACTTTAACAAAATATCGTGGATATTATATTTAATTTTATGAATTGAACTCAAGAAAAGAACATCATTATTATTAAAATATTTTAAAAGTCAGGAAATTTGTTTTCAGGCGGATAATGCGTAACATCAACGTCTTTTTCATTCATGTTTTTTTTCACATTCGGGGTAGCATAAGATACTGGAGGGTGCGTTTCCACCACCCGGTTCGCCGACAACGTATAAGAATGATCGTACTCCCGCATTGTCACTGCGGGAGTCCGTCTCTTTCTGCAATATGATGTCCTCAATGTGCCAATAATGAGAGATCCTCTACGATGATTGCAGTGAAAACTCGACGTTGGGTTGCCCAAGTGGAGAATACCTACTGCCACCGTGTGTCGAGCCGAGTGTCACCAGCCTTCATTTCTGTCGCAGTCGCAGTAAAAAATGAGGAGAATCAAATATAAAAAAGTGTAAGGACTTCATTTCAAAAATGTTTAGGAATATTTTTAATAATACGCATTCTTTATCTTAAATTCCTATTCGGAATTCCAAATCTGGGTTTTAGTAGATAATATACCTTAATAGCTTATTTGAGTATTCTATTTATTCCAAGACAAAGAATAAACATTACCATAATACTTTAGCCCAGGTTCCTTTGTTTGTATTAGAAGTCGACAAGGTATTCTCATGGGGATTTTATTCGATTATTTATTAAGTCTAATAGAATCGCTGAGCGTTGAATGATAGGTTACGGACTACAGTTTTACTACTGAACACGATTAAATCTTCTGAAAGACACATTTGTGCATTTATTCCAATTTAAAATTATTTTTGGTTTTTTACTGTTTCTTATTTTCCGATAACATTAAAAACACATAATATTCGGATCCTTGTTTTATAATTATAATTGCAAGTAGCCAGTGGTAATCCTGTTGACCGCTTACATAATATACAAGATAAAATTTAAAAACCCCCTTCGCAAGCACTTAATCGAGTAATCATACGCCAAAAATGCCTTCCATCATTTTGGAAAAACGCTGATAACACCGGTATTAACTAAACATGGCTAAAAACCACTGCAAGGAAATTGGCTTGGAAATTAAAAAAAACTGCATCGAAATCGGTCTATCCGTTTGAGAGCTACGATGTCACAGACAGACACACACAGAGACAGACAGACATAGACGTATAACTTATTACTTTTTGCAGAAGTAAAATAATGGCCATATAATTACTTAACATTCGCTGTAACAATAATGAAATATTTAATAACACGGAATTTCGGAGCGGACGTAACCCGCTGCGCTGGGCAGACCATGTTTGTTTAACTCTCTACTAGCACTCGTTTTATGCGACCCTGCACACTACTACACTAAAGACAGATAAAGGGGGCGAGCTGTCACTTGCAGAATGCTTTCAAATAATCGTCAAAACCCTCATATTTGAGGATAACGATACATGAAGGAGAAGAAGCGAAAATTGAAGAAGAAAAAGTAAAGTCATTAGGACTACACTGTTTTTAAGAACTCTTGTCATCTATTTTATTTCTTAAAAAATATATGTGTTTTTATTGAATGTTAAAATTGAATGTCTTCAAGGTAGTAGAGCCACGCTGATTTCAGCACGAACGGGCCGGCTCGACCGAGGCGGTACTACCCTAGCACAGAAGATCAACGTAAAATGACAGCGACCGTGCTGTCGTGTTTCGTTAGTGAGTGCGAGACTGGAGACCCAATGATGCAGAAGCATCACTAGCCCGCCATGGTGTGGGTCACCATGCTGCATTATTGCATTGTCTGCGTTTGCAGTGAGTATGGTGACCACCACTCTAGCTTATGCTTTCCATCAGGTAGAGTAGAGTCATTTTGGCAGAGCCAAACATTTAAAAAAACCTATGCTTAAAGCTTTACTCCTTGAGTAATGATCGCTGTCTTACTTTATTTTATTTTGTATTTCAGGTCGCTTTTTTGCATAAAGTATGCTTCTCTTTAATGGGGTGTTTACAGTTGAATACCGCTGTGATTGGCATGCCACCTAATTTGTGATCATATCATATCTATATCCAGAAATATTTATATGAAAGACTTTAGAATGGGTGGTCCACTCTTGTGCCGTGAAGGTACGCGTATTGTAAATTGTAGTGAACGACGTGACGTGACGATTCACGGCTCCGTCGTGCGGTGTTTAAACATACAGATCTACTTTACGGCTCCATGCTAGTGTACTGGTGAGCGACGGCCCCAAGGTACCACACGTAGCTACAAAAATGTCATCGAAGTCAAAAAGATAAAGTAAAGGTTCGTAAGCAATTTCGTTACTGAATTAGTAATCTGCAAATACATTTAAGTAACCCTCTATTGTCTGTTATTTGAAAACGTTAGAATAAATCAATAAAATAATTTATTTGAAACTCGTCCTGCACCTTCGTATAAAAATATGAAATTGCCGTTTTGTATGCAATAAGTGAAAGTACTTATTTTTTCAAACTTTTTTATTTCTGTTATTCGAAGTAATCACCCATGCAATCGACGCATCTTTGCCAACGCATTGGCAGTTTATTGATGCCCTTCTTGTAAAAATCAGCTGGACGGGAGGCAACAAACTCTTCAAAGGCATTTTGTACTGCCTCTCGGGAATTGAATTTTTTACCCACTAAAAAGTTGTCTAAATTTTGGAAAAGTAATAGTCGGTAGGTGCAAGGTCTGGTGAGTATGGCGGATGAGGGAGAGCTTCCAACCCCAGCTCTTGCAACTTGGAGACTGTCTGAACTGACAACATCATTTGGTACAGTTCGCAACAGACAGGCAGTACAAAACGCCTTTGAAGAGTTTGTTGCCTCCCGTCCAGCTGATTTTTACAAGACGGGCATCAATAAACTGCCAATGCGTTGGCAAAGATGCGTCGATTGCATGGGTGAATACTTCGAATAACAGAAATAAAAAAGTTTGAAAAAATAAGTACTTTCACTTATTGCATACCAAATGGCAATTTCATAGGTAAAGACCTATTAGTATAGTTCCTATTAGTTAATTGGATAGTACAATGCCTACACAATAGACATTTCAAAGACAACCATAATCAATTGTTCGTCTAACGAAGGGGAGCACAAACAGTGGCCTCAATGGCACGCCAATTGCCGCTGTGACCAAACATACAGACGGACACAAAACTAAATTCGTGTGCCTACTTCGAGCATACCTAACTATACTAACCTTGGATACTCACAGATTCCTGACTATTGTGTATTTATGAGTTATGTGCACAGTTACTGCTAGAAATTTTGATGCTGATTCAGGACATTTGTTTTACCAATCAAAAGCTTTTGTGTTGTCCTGAGCGTTACAAATCAAAACTATTAGACATAGATTACAGTCATGGTAGGACTCATGCTTTTTGTAAAGCAGTACAGCTGTTGTTTTTATCACGTTACACTCGGAGAAAAATTATTCACTTTAGATAATAATGAGATAATGATTGTGTGTTTGCATAAAATGTTAGTACATCTAAAGTTAATTATTTTAACATATCTCATTTATTTCAATTTAAAAATCAGTCTGTAACCGACTGACATTGAAAAGTATAAAGAAAATAAAGAAAACAGTGATTCTGTAAAAACATCCGACTATTTTTATTGGACCATTAACGTGCAAACGAAGGGACCGTCTATAGGCGTCTCACAATTTTTACGAGACTCGTTAAAGGACTCAAAAGTCTCTTTGTGACGTCACAGGGTGCTGTCAATTTGCGTGCACTGTATTTAGAGGCACACTTTGATGTGCTAATGAGCTACATTAACGTTTAGTCGACGGCAATAAACGTCACTCTGTCCACGAATGGAACACGCGTACCTACTACGTCCCGGCACGTACGATGCTTAACATTTCACGTACCTCCTGTTCGCTAATATGTAGATAATTCAATGATATTCATGTCTTTCTTATTACATCAAAAGTTTGTGTTCTGATTAATTGGCAACATATTTGAAGGTTATATGTGTACATACAATATCGTTATCTATAAATATAAAAGAGTAATGTGACTGACTGACTGACTGACATACCCAGAGATCAACGCACAGCCAAAACCGCTGAAGCTAGAATCCTGAAATTTTGCATATAGGTTCTTTGTATAACGTAAGTGAGCATTAAGAACGGAATTTTTGAAATGCCACCCCTAAGGGGGTAAACCAGGGGATGAAAGTCTGCGTGAGCGAAGCCGCGTGCAAAAGCTAGTTTCTTATATGCCACACTGTACAAATGCCTTTGAGGGTAGCTTGCTTTTAACCTGACCATTCTATCTATATATTTATAAAAGTGTTGAGTTGATTTGTATATGCTTCAAAAGTTTAAAAAGTATACTACTGTACAGATGAAGCTCAAATTTTGACAAGACATACAACCAGCTCCAAAGATTGTTTTTATGGTAAGGTAAAACCAGGCAAACCTGACTAGAGTGAAGCTAAAAAGGAAGAATATAGTAAGGTAGGTAAAATTAGTGTGACCACGACTTTACCTTAACTATTTTTGAACTCTACAAACACCTAAGAGTTACCAAAATGCATGTCTTCTGTCACTTTATTTCTAGTCGAGGTTAGTTTTCTCCTTTATTTCTTATCAATGCCACCATAATGTTACCACAGCGAAGCGCGGAAAGGTACAGCTAATAATATTATAAATTCGAAAATAATTTGATTTGCTGTTTGTCGCAAGTTTACACCTTCACGCGTCAACTGCAAACCGTTACTCTTTGTAAAGGTTTTTTAGTTACAAGTTGTACAAATGCATATTGTATGTACATATCTAATACAATTTTTTTACAAAAAAAAACGACTTCAAGAACTGGACTAAATTGAAGCTGGTGCTTCCTGTGTGGACCACAGGAAGCACCAGCTTTCAAATAAAAAAGAATCATCGAAATCGGTGGCATCACAGAAATCTAATAGATTTCTGTAGTTGGCATGATATTGAGTTATTCGTCAATTTGTCGCGCACATACTTAATGCAAATGGAAGTATGGAAGTATATGGTTTTCTCGTGGATGACATTGGACTGGACCCAAATTGAACTGAATTTAAATTGAACCAACTGGAAAAAAAGAAATTACGAATAAAAAAAGAATCATGAAAATCGGTTCACCCAGTCGAAAGTTGGTGAGGTAACAGACTTAAAAATAACAGTCTAATTGATAACCTCCTCCTTTTTTTGAAGTAGGTTAAAAATCCAATGTTGTTGCACAAATTATACCAATAGAAACAATTCACACGAAAAAATATGTATTGCAAAAGCTCTCTATACACAACAGAGACATTTGTCTTTACGGAAAGATCTTTATTTCTGATTCTATCCCTAGAACCTATGGAGCGTCATACTCTTAGAGGCTATTTGAAAGAAAACCTCTTTCAAAAAAGAAATCTTGCGATACCCATAGTACTAGTACACTAGCTACTAGGAGGAACCGTCTTAGAGGAGCCGTCTTGACTCTTCTTGAAGTGACCTCTGACTAGACTGAGAGAAACCTCTAGTTATTAGAACAACATCGCCTTTTATAATACACTAGCTAACCCGGCGAACTTCGTACCGCCATATTTACATATCTGTCTCAGCTTCCCACAGTGTACAGTCGCAGACAAAAAAAAGACTTTTCCCGTTATCTTTTATTTTTTTTCTTTCTAGCAAAAAAAAAGAATGAATAAAATCGGAATGTTATTGAATTACAACTAAGTACATATTTTGACTTTCATCCCCTCTCTCCAGGATACCGTGCTGAATTTCGGGATAAAAGTATCCTATGTCCTGCCTCGTAGTATGAACTCAAATCTTGCCAAGTTTCAAATTAATCCATTCAGTAGTTCCGGCGTAATGCGTGACCAAGATACAGACAGACAGACAGACAAAAATGAAAAAATTACAGTTTTGGCTTCAGTATCGATTACAGAGAGCCCTCCAAAAAAAATTTCAAAATATCTTTAATGTACAGAATTGGACCTGTTACATTTTTATTATAAGTACAGATTATAAGTATAGATGCTAAAACAGAACATGAAACTTTTCGAACAAATTTACTAATTCAGTAACAACTACGTTTTTCATGAAAATATCAAACTTTTGACAAAAACCCTTTACAGCATACCTACTCAATATAACAGACAGTATAATATCTTTAAACTATTATGAATTAAGAATATACCTACTGCTTCAAAAAATTCAAATAAATTTTGGATCCTAATGGGTCTTCATAAAAAAAATTGTTTTCTTTTCAAAATTTTCCTTTTACTTTTCTTTTCTTTCCATTTCGTTTGTTTTCTATATTATGAAACTATTCAATATTAATATGAAAAAGCGAAAAACTAACTTAGCTGCTCTGTGAATAAATTCAACTAATGATTGAAGGTATAAATACAGATAAAGGCACGTCGTAACGCTTTTAAAAATGTACTTACAACCAGACAAGTTTCACTGTGTTTTACATGCTAAAATCATACTCGTAGATTAATTTGTATACGTCATATATGGCTGCAGAGTAGTTACGGTATTTCAAGTCGGTGCCAGCCAAGTGGAAAATTGCAAACCAGCATACCCAATTCTCCCGCAAGTCTATCTTAGAATTAGGCATCTTAACCGCGTACCACAATTATTAATTATAAAATGTAATGCACCATACTAACGTTTATCAATTTTGAAGTATGATCCGATTGTCAATTATTTTGAATTGATGTGTCTGGGTCTAGAAGCAATGGAATAAGTAGATATTATGAAAATAATATCATATTGAACAATAAAAAACAATGTTATATAGCTACCGTTATTGGTGAAGACATTATTTGTTATAATATATTATAATAGGTCTTTACCTATGAAATTGCCGTTTTGTATGCAATAAGTGAAAGTACTTATTTTGTCAAACTTTTTTATTTCTGTTATTCGAAGTAATCACCCATGCAATCGACGCATCTTTGCCAACGCATTGGCAGTTTATTCTTGTAAAAATCAGCTGGACGGGAGGCAACAAACTCTTCAAAGGCATTTTGTACTGCCTCTCGGGAATTGAAATTTTTACCCACTAAAAAGTTGTCTAAATTTTGGAAAAAGTAATAGTCGGTAGGTGCAAGGTCTGGTGAGTATGGCGGATGAGGGAGAGCTTCCAACCCCAGCTCTTGCAGCTGCTTCACGACAACGCGCGACCCCATACTGCGCAACAGACAGTCTCCAAGCTGCAAGAGCTGGGGTTGGAAGCTCTCCCTCATCCGCCATACCCACCAGACCTTGCACTTACTGACTATTACTTTTTCCAAAATTTAGACAACTTTTTAGTGGAAAAAAAATTTAATTCCCGAGAGGCAGTACAAAATGCCTTTGAAGAGTTTGTTGCCTCCCGTCCAGCTGATTTTTACAAGAAGGGCATCAATAAACTGCCAATGCGTTGGCAAAGATGCGTCGATTGCATGGGTGATTACTTCGAATAACAGAAATAAAAAAGTTTGAAAAAATAAGTACTTTCACTTATTGCATACAAAACGGCAATTTCATAGGTAAAGACCTAATATTTTCAGCACGAACGGGCCGGCTCGACCGGGGTGGTACTACCCTCGCACAGAAAATCAACGTAAAATGACAGCGTTGGTGCTATCGTGTTTCGTTGGTGAGTGCGAGACCGGAGGCCCAATTAGTCTAGTCAACAAGTCCCATACTTGTTGACTAGACTAAAAGATGCAGCAGCATCACTAGGCCGCCATGGTGTGGGTCGCCATACTGCATTGTCTGCATTCGAAGTGAGTATGGTTACCACCACTCTTGGATTCTGCTTATGCTTTCCATCAGGCAGAGTAGAGTCATTTTGGCGAGCCATACATAAAAAAAAAATTATAATACGTATACGATTCGGACCGATTGATAAAAAAGTTTGGTTATTTTTAACTTTGGAAAAACATTACAAAAAATTAATCAAAATTGAATAACTACAGGTTTCTAAACCAGAAATTATTGAGTCTACTCAGAAATACCGACTCACTAAAATTTTCAACTTCTTAGATTTGTGATTCCTTCATAGGCCGCTGCAGACCTTCTCTTTTTTGTACTGACTTCATTGAACATATATTATAATTATCATAGGGAACACTGACATACCTCTGATAATCACAATTTCGAAGTGTAGTTTACGTAAAACAAAACAGCTAAAATACATCAAACAAATTTCAATTTGCACGTTCCTTTCATAAAACACCGTCAATGTGTTATATCATGATGTTTTATAGGCCTACCTTTGATTAAAATACGGATGAAATTACCTAACATCCGATGCTACTCACATTGTTCTCAAAATATGGGACGCGAATAAAGTAATTATGTTTATAATACTTCGTCTTTATTAAGCTGAAGGCTTCGTATTCATTAAGACTTAGCATTCAGTCGTGAAAAGAAATTGTAATATGCATATTACCGTGCTGGCGTATTGTGTACACAAAAATATTTACTAACTGTAATGTCTTTCATTACAAATATTAAAACTGCTCTGCGGTTTATCAAACATTTTTCGATTCTTCGGGAACTAACTATGAATTTCGAAATAAACATTTGGCAATGTAGTAGTGTTTGTAATATGTTTATCTATGTAAAAGCTTTATTAATAGTGGTGAGTAAGACGTTCCACTGCAATTCCGAAATAACAACGTTGGAAAGTTCTGATTCAATTAGCTTGAAAAGATGGTGATTTGTAAGATACCTATTATTAAGCAACTAATACTTCACCAGATTCTCAGATAGGTATATTTCTTTATTTACAAAATACTCACGATAAGTATGACGACGTTCAAGTGCCTCTCCAATTTGACATCACGGATACTCGATATTCAAGTTGGTCCAAATTAATCTATATACTAATACGTAAACCAAAAACTTTGTACCCCTTTTTACGAAAAATATTCGAATGGTAGAGTAAGAAATTTGGCTCAGTAAAAGTTAATACGGAGAAGGAATTCAGAACGCCTAAAGAAAGAAAATAAATGAATTATGGTCAGGTTTTGATCACTGGGCGACCACTAATAGTATACTATGTATTTAAAGCCCTAATGGGTTTCTTAAAGACAGATGTTTAATTCCCTGGAATTTATGATGAAAAAAAATTACCTTATAATCTTACAGTTACCATCCACGTAAAGTTAAGAGGATTGTCCTTTTGATGTCCACGTATCAACTAAAGAAAGAAAGAGAAAAACTTTTTCTATGCCTCATTTTATTTGAGAGTAACTTTGAGAAAAATACTTTTGAATTTAATACATGAGAGATGAGAGAAAGTGAAGTCAAGTGCACTGACATATTTTTTGCTGCACAGCGGGACTTATTCGCAATATATTATTTAAAGGTTACGATACCTTCTGTTTCCCGACGTTTCGAATGGGTTATACCGCTCGCGGTCACGGACCGACGAATTAGTCCCGCTGAAAAACATGAAAAAAATTATGTGTATGTGTAAAAGTTTTGTGGAGGGACGACTGTCATATCCCTCCAACACAAAAGGACCAACCAGGCGAGGTGATCATGCCTGGCGGGCCACGGCCCAACGGTTGATGTGAGGATGTTGTATAAATGCTAATCGGCGCGAGAACTTCTATATCGGGATTCAGGAATCGGGAACTGATCGACGTGTATGTCGGTTATAGTGGTAAAAAGTAGCCTATGTCCTTCTTCAAGAATAAAAGTATCTTCATGCCAAATATCATTGAAATCGGTGCAGCAGTTTAGCCGAGAAAGCGTAACAGATATATAGAGTTACTTTAGAATTTATAATATAAGTATGGATATACAATGATGAATAGTCACAATAGGATTAAAAACTATTGTTTGAGATGAACATTTGTTAAAGTTATCGTAGAAATTCCACACCGTCGCCGTGTGCATTCTCCGCGTTCCGTCGAGGGAGCGTATTTATTCTGCCTACATATTAAATTACTTTTACAAAGAGTAACTTCGGTACGTTGCATCTCCGCTCGCTGCAGTACATCACAAAATTATGATTTACACTGCGCGCTACTGAAACTTTTATTTAAGAGGCAATGCGAGTACCTACTGTAAATTTGGTTTCCAACATCCCCTAAGTACTACCTTGTTAATAAAATTCTTTATGTTGCTTTACAAAAACTTACCGAGTTGTTGCAAGAAATTTCTTGGAAATTTGTTTTTTCACAGTTGACGGGAATATAAAGTGTCTCAACAGTGTGTCCTAATTGGTGATTCTGTTCTAAAATTTCCTTCAAATAAAATTTAGTACAGGACCGCTTTTCTGTGAGGCCGTGGTATCACTTTGGTCGAATCGGCCCATTCGGCCGAAGCGTGGTTTGAATGTTGCCGAATATTTCTAGTCGACCCCAGTAGTGATGCTTATGCATCATTGGGCCTCCGGTTTCGCACTCACCAACGAAACACGGCAAAACAAATTCTGTCATTTTAGCTTGGTCTTCTGTGAGAACGTAATACGGAGTACCGCCGCGGTCGAGCTCTCCCGTACCGGCTGAAATCAGCGTAGCTCTACTACCTTGAGTAGTATTTTCTAATAGTAAACATTTCTTATGGTGATACTTCTACAATGAAGAATATCATATTACTTTATCTGGTTAATCTATATAATAGGTCTTTACCTATGAAATTGCCGTTTTGTATGCAATAAGTGAAAGTACTTATTTTTTCAAACTTTTTTATTTCTGTTATTCGAAGTAATCACCCATGCAATCGACGCATCTTTGCCAATGCATTGGCAGTTTATTGATGCCCTTCTTGTAAAAATCTGCTGGACGGGAGGCAACAAACTCTTCAAAGGTTGTCTAAATTTTGGAAAAAGTAATAGTCGGTAGGTGCAAGGTCTGGTGAGTATGGCGGATGAGGGAGAGCTTCCAACCCCAACTCTTGCAGCTTGGAGACTGTCTGAACTGACAACAGCATTTGGTGCAGTTCGCAACAGACAGTCTCAGACAGGTCAGTGGGTCAGCTAGTAAGTAATAAAACAAGGCTTTACCTCATCATATTTTAACGTCTTATTAAACTATTTGAAAAGAACGGATTATGGGTAAGGTATTATATGTCATCCAATTTTTTTATGAATTCTCATTTAAAAATGCAACCTATTGTAGCACTAGTTTTGTGTTGTAATCAATAATTTTCAAATATATTGATTTTTAACTAAACTTGATTAGTTTTAGAAAATTGTGATATGAATGTGAACTTGATACTTTTGATTAATTTGTATAGTAATTTGTACCACAGCATTGCTAATGATAATGGAGCGCGCGAATAAGTATCTCGTGCACGTGTTGCAACACGGCACCGGTGATTAATATTAACTATTGGGCATGTCTTCCTAATGTAACGCCAACACTACGCCATTAATATCCTCGTAGCGCTATACTACGGCGTAGCTGCTACAATGCCTACGACGCCGTAAATTGACAAAATACCTTCGGCACACTTCGTTAAGTTCCTCTTGAGATATTAAGCAATGAAGTTAGCCAACAAACATACAGGGTAACTGATGGTAACGGTTACTTACATACACCTTCTTCTCTACCTATTAATACTTATGATAACTGAATTAAGGGGAAAAAATAAAACTTTATTTACTTTGTGCCCGTGGGAGAGCCACGCTTCGGCATGAATGGGCCGGCTCGACCGGAGTGATACCACGGCCTCACAGAAAACTGGTGTGAAATAGTGCTTGCGCTGTGTTTCACCGAGTGAGTGAGGATACCGGAGGCCCATACCCCAACCCCTCCCCCTATCTCCCCCCCCCCCCATCCCCCAAAGGCCGGTAACGCACTTGTGACGCCTCTGGTGTTGCGGGTGTCCATGGGCGGCGGTAATCGCTTACCATCAGGCGATACGTCTGCTCGTTTGCCGGTCTATTCCATAAAAAAAAAAAAAAAAAAAAACAGTTTGCGACGACGCAAGAACAGGCAGGGTTTGTGTTTGACTTCAGTATATCCACTAGTGTTTAGGATTCCTGGTAACTACTATAAAACTAAGTCTGCATTGATCAGAGTGTTTGATTATATTAAAATTTTAAACTATTGAAAAAAAATTGTTGATCAAAACTTATTGAGTAAAAAGACATGAGTGAGTCTTGTTTCTCGATAGTGTATGGGTTTCTTGTTAGGATTATGAAACCCAAAAATCATAGGAATAAACATGTACATGACTTCAGCAAATTCAAAACTTTATTCTAAAATATCAAACTGGTAGTAGTAGTATTAAAATTGCTGACAAAAAATATTGTTTTGCAATGATTTTCCAATAAATAAAACAATCGATTAATTTTAAATGACATCAAAGTACGATAATTTGAGCACAATCGAAGTGTCGACGCCAGACATCCGCTAATCATTCGGAACAAGAGGGGTACGCGACGTTTGTACTAAATTTATAGCATCGAATGAATCGGATCGGCGAAGAACCAAATCTCCTGAATGTACTTTATTAATAGAATTCAGACGGCTCATCTACGATCAATGGAAGCTCTCTATTAAAACGAGAACAACTTAATCGAAACCCTTGACTTGCAAGAGCTCTTAAAAAATTAAACCTTCAATTACTCTTACATCTATATATGTATATACTTATATATATATATAATATTATAAAGCTGAAGATTTTGTTTGTTTGAACGCGCTAATCTCAGGAACCGCTGGTCCGATTTGAAAAATTCTTTCAGTGTTGGATAGTACATTTATCGGGGTCAGCTATAGGCTATATACAGTGGAATCCGTTTATAATGACATCGAAGGGAATTGACAAACACGTCATAATAAACGGACGTCATACAAAACGTTTTGTAAAAAAAAGACTATGAAACTGCCGACTTTCGATCAGCCAATAGTTTGGTTGGTTTCTTTATCAGTATGAAGATGTATGGCAGTGCACACATTGTAACGATTCAGTATGGCCGACTAATAAGCCAAAAGCCAGCCCGATCAAACTATCGGCCGATTAAATAGTTTCATTCATTGAGGTTGTCGAATGACCCACGCCAAATTCCTTTGCGAGAAATTACTTTGATTCTCCATTTTCTAATTATTTGCACCTTTCTCCTGAATCGTAAATTCTTTACGGCGTTGAGACGACCTTTTTAAAATGATATCACTAAAAACTTCAAGTATTCACAGAGATTCAAAACAAAACGAGCCACGTGCCGAACATCATCGGGAATCAACGAACATTGCCGAAGGTGTAAAAATCATATCGGTCCTTATAACCGGACATAATTTATCAAAAATTATATAATATAGTCATAATAAGCGACATGTCACTGTAAGCGAAGTCATTATATCCGACTTTTTACAAAGAATTTATATGAAAACCAAACTTCGTTGTGTAATTACGTCATAACAGGCGGTTGGTCAATATAAGCGGAGTCAAACTAACCGGATTCTACTGTATCATCACGCTAAGACTAATAGGAGCGGAGCACCAATGAAGAATGTTACAAAAACGGAGGATTTTTTTTACGCTACGCTATAGGAGCAGGAGACGTAAACGACGTTGCGTGGGTCAGCTAGTTTTGATAATTTATTTTTGTAAATGTACGAGCGTATGTGTGCATTAATATAGGTATGTATATTTTTAGGGATAAGTCCCGCTTCATATCTATAACCGCTTTATGTATTAGTGCGGTTAGTTAAAAATATTTATTTCATGATAACACACTTCTGTACGTATTTTACAAGATTATTACACCGCACAAAAGTTGAATTGAAGACACAAATAGTCCACCGATGTTTAAAGTTGAGATAAATAAATATATTTTATGTCCAGTATTTATAACTCAGTCTTCCATTTTTTTTTTCAACACAAATCGCGATGTCAGTAAAATTTGAGTAGCTAATATTCAATTTTTTAAGATTCTACTATTATAGAAAATCAACTAAAGACGAAGATTAGTTACACTGATCAGACGGTTTTTAAAAATATAAAATAATTTTGAATATATATAATAATATGTTTTCTTTACGTACTATGTCAGCAATGTACAAATATATATACGCAGCACCGTAATAAGACGTGTATAAACGTAGATATGGAAGAATCGTATTTCTAATTATTCATTTTAACAGATGTCTTTTCTTAGGACCCACGTCTCAAACCCATACAACAGTGTGGACTAAATGTAGCATTTCGTTTAGGTGCCTCAAAGGAAATGGGATTTTCGGGTCGCATAAAACTTTGAACATTTTGAAGAAAGCGGTCTTAGCTTGTCCTACTCGACATTTCACTACTTCCAAATAGTCTAAGTCATTCGTAAAGTAGCGGCCAATCTTATCTATATCTATCTTATAGTATTGACCAGCAGTCCATTGACGCGTATTCCCACTCTTTTAACGCGTAGTATCTCAGTAAGGATATCCTTGGAATGTAGGTTAAAAAGAAGAGCGGAAAGTATGCATCCCTGTCTGACACCTCTAGCTATCGGTTTCCAGTCTGACGGCTTCCCTTCAATCCGGACTGCTGCTTCTAGTTTCCAGTGGAGATTGCCAATAATTGGATGATCCTTTCCATCTAATTCCTTCTTTTTCAGAACTTCCATAAGTTTAGAGTGCAGGACGCGATCGAATGCTTTCTCATAGTCTATGAAGCACAGATACACTTCTTGCTTGTGTTTGAGTGTTCGCTCTGCCAATGTGTTGACGGCAAATATAGCCTCTCTTGTTCCCATGCCGGCTCTAAATCCGAATTGTTGCGGATACCTATAGGGCATCCGCGCACTTGTAAAAGAAATACCGTAGACTAGTTTTACATCCAACGTAAAAATGGTGGACCGAGCCAAGTGCAAGAGGGCACTGATGGCTTTTATAGTGAAGAGGAAAGTGGCCTTCTTTGGACACATACACGCGGAATGTTTATATGTTTCACTCACTCACACATATCGATTTGTATGTAATAATTATTATTTTTACGGGAATTAACGCGATCACTTATTTGTATGTATTAACATAATCCTTCACACTACGTGTTGCTATTATTTTATGTAATGTGTATACTCTAATTTCTTTTCCACCAAATAATACACCAAGCACTACCATATACTTTTTAATCCCTACTCTTCTTTCCATCCCATGGTTGCCTCTCAGATATTGCTTTGGAGCGATAAGGACGCCACTTATACTTTATAATAGTTTTAAGCCAACCTTGTAATAACATAAGCTGGTGTACAATAAAGAGATTTATTATTATTATATACAAGGATACGCAATATGGATTCCTGAAGCTTCTTTTAGAAAGAAAAATAACTGGCAGGAGGACACCAGGTCGACAACGAAGTAAGTGGATAGATGACATCGTGACCTGCACTGGACTAAAGTATCACGAACTAAAAGAGGCCGCTCATGATCGCGAGGGATACCGTCTGTTGACCTCCAAACTTCATTTTGAAGATGGCGCCCTATGATGATGATGATTTTACCAGACTTGAGTTTATATACTGTGTGCTACAAGGCACTAGGCAGTAACCTTAAACACTACTTTTTCAGCCATCCAAAGAATATAATAATAATTATAACAGCAATAAAATTGATTAAACATATTTTATGAAATACGACGCTGACCTGTGACGTTATCAGTCTCATGAGATTTCCTTCCAGCGAAATAACACAGCATGTTGGCATAAGTCATTGAAGATCCATGGGCGTCACTGCTATAAATCTTATAGAAAATATTCATACCACATCGCAGTATTCCTTTTACGTTGAGTTAAATGGTATAGTTATGGCAATTTAATATATTTTTTACTTTTAATGCAAACTAATATAGTTAATTTGGTAGCATATTTTATTAGAAACTTTATTTAAATTGGAAAAAGCTATTATTATTTAATGTAGATTTCTAAGGTTACACGTACCGTTAACTTTAAATTAAGGAGCCAACCCATTGCCGCGAATGATGGGAAAATATCCGTATGGATTATGAATGCGGAGTGTCACCACCCCTATTCATCCCGTGTCGTAAGAGGCTACTAAGTTTATTTTTTATGGAATAGGCGGGCTAACGAGCAGACGTATCGCCTGATGGCAACACCAGAGGCGTCACAAGA
Organism: Diaphora mendica; assembly: GCA_949125395.1. Lineage (NCBI taxonomy): Eukaryota > Metazoa > Arthropoda > Insecta > Lepidoptera > Erebidae > Diaphora > Diaphora mendica. Next base: position 8,435,238 of record OX421319.1, read on the forward strand.
GCGTTGCCGGCCTTTGGGAGGATAGGGAGATAGGTGGAGGGGGGTTGGGGTATGGGCCTCCGGTATCCTCACTTACTCGGTGAAACACAGCGCAAGCACTATTTCATACCAGTTTTCTGTGAGGCCGTAGTATCAGTCCGATCGAACTGGCACATTCATGCCGAAGCGTGGCTCTCCCACGGTGGTGAGTAAACTACGCAGGACAACAAGCGTGAGCGTAATGGGGAGCGTGATAGTAAGCCACAGTCTCCTTTCAAAGGCGAGGACCATGTCCAGTAGTGGACTATTAAAACATTACTATACTACCGGCACGCTATGATGGCCGGTTTGACGTTTGTCAAATCATGAAGTTTCGTATAGTAACTAGCTAAAAATTTTCCCTCGTTTTTGTAACATTCCTCAATGGTGCTCCGCTCCTATTGGTCCTATTGGTAGGCATTTAGGAGTACCTGGTACCTATATAGTAACTAGCTGCCCAGTACGTGCTTCGCTACGTATAAAGTGAAATAAAAAAAAATGGTGATATAATTTCAGATTTAAACTATCCTATCTCTCAAGTTGGATCGAACTGCACATGGTGTGCAAATTTTATTATAATCGGTTAAGTGGTTTAGGAGTCCATTGAGGACAAACATTGTGACACGAGATTTATATATATTAAGATAGTAGATGAGAAGGAAAAGAAAAAGGTATAGCTTTTTACCAGATAGTTAGAAGTGTGTGTGTATGTGCAATAGCATGACCATTTGCTACTGCTGAAAATTTTCCATTCAGAACATACAATTAAAATTTTCTTTAAGAATAAAGTACATAATATCTATTCACTTTAAATCTTTTTCTCTCTCTAGTTCCTACCGTAGATAGGTATATTTCTAAAACCTAACATTATTTCTAGGTAGGTAGGTACGCAATAAAGACATAGATAATAATTTCTTTACGTCAGCTTTTCAATAGAAAAACGAAACAATAGCGCAGACAAAACTATTCATACATATTCGGATTTTAACAAACTGTTACATGTCGTAAAATGTGCAACATAGGGTTGAGAATGGATTGGCGTGTTGTGACGTAACATATATATTGTAATAAGCCGACTACCAAAGTGGGGTGGCGAGAGCACTCGGGCGGCCAGCGGCCCGACGACGCTCAGCCCCTCGACCTAATGAAACGTAGACTTTCATCTGAACAACACTAAACCGAGTGGCAAAACGACATTTATGCTCTGCAAACTCCAAAATTAATAGTTTATTTGCCTTAAGTGTTGTACAGTGGAGATCTTTAAACTAGTCCATTTGTTTGTTTGTTTTACCGGGCCATTTCCGCATTTAGCCTTTAGCTTGGGCCGTTGTATGCGAGTTTGTCATCTTCCTACTCCAGCCATCCTAGATCATCCCAGAAGCTCAGCAGCCGTTTCAAGTCACTACAATACATGCTTCCGGGAGTGATGTTGATTGGAGTATGTCCGCCCGTTGATTTGCCACACTTCTACATTCTGTGAGAACGTGCTGAGGCGTTTCTTCTGCCTCCGTGCATCCCCTGCCCAGATGGCTGTCTGTTGCGCCTATAGTGAATAGTTGCTTGTTTAGGGGACAGTGCCCTGTCAGGATACCTATCACCTTCCTGAGATCGTCCCTTTTTAGTCTTATCAGGTTACGGGCTAGTCTTTTTGTTTCTTGTGTTCCTTTGTGTGTTGTGTTCCTTCATTGTTTTTCCACTCTGTTTTGGTTTTTCTTCGGTTTTGGCGCTAGTCCATGTTCCCAACTCTTAGTCAAAAGATTGGACAATATTAGAAGCAATTATCTTTGGTGATGTCATGTCATCTCATGACATGACATCACCAAAGATAATGATGATGATGATGTCATGTCAGAATACATTAGATTTCAAATGTCCATTAATAACTCTGTAAATATTTAATTTCATTCAAAATATTGTTTAATAACAATATTTTGAACACACAAACAAACAAACACACGATAATCCTAATGGAAAACCGATGTGCGCAAAAAGCTCACGGTGTAGCTGATGTTAAGATAATGTTAGCAAACAATCCCGCGGTAACTCTGATGAATAGAGATCTAACTTACCAATGTAAACAGACACCACTATTTTATTGTACTTACTAATTATTATTAATAACTAGCTGACCCGGCGAACTTCGTACCGCCATATTTACATATCTGTCTGAGCTTCCCACAGGCAGTGTACAGTCGCGGACAAAAAAAGACTACTCTAGTTAATTTTTCTTGTACACAAACCGTGTCCAAGGATTGTTTTCTTCTTTTGTCATTCAGAATGGTTGAAAGCGCTTCGTGTGAAATAATAAGAGGAGCCAGGAGCTCCGATTGCGTGCTCTTTCTCGCTCGCGCTCACGCATATCTCTTACAGCCGGTCTATGTGAAATAGTTGGCGGCTCTGCACCGGCTAATTCCAAGCGTATACGATCCGGTCTGTGTGAAAAGAAAAAAGCGGGCCGATGCTCTCCGAGCCGGTCTGTGTGAACGAACCCTTATACTCTTTGCGCTGTAGCATGGTGCGGCATTTATTTGTATACTAGAACATTCTGGTTGGTTTAATTTAATTTCCCGCAGTTATTAATGAATTAATATATTGCGAATGTGGTACAGCTGAAATACTAAGTCATAATTTGTAAATCAAGAGTGAAACGAAATGTTACTGAAACTGTCACGCACCATGCTACAGCGCAAAGAATATAAGTGTCATCTATACGTAGGCAGATTTATCTATAGACGTCATCGGCGGACGCGGCCGACGTGTAGAGGAGGCATTAGTCGAGGACGGACGGACATGACGAAACTATAAGGGTTCCGAGCCGTGAACCACGGAACCCTAAAAAAGGAAAATGGAGCATTGGAACGGGTTACAAAATAAAAATACAATTATTTTCTTCGTTGTTTTTAATGCATGATAGAATGAAAGATCTTCAGCTACAGTGATAATGAACGATATAATGGCTACAGATGAATCGTATATGAAACAAGTCAACTAGCATTGTTAACACATTATAGAAAATACTTATAGGTAGGTACCTACATAGTTTTCAACTCATACAAATTGGTAACAGCGTTGGGCACAAATACGAAGTACTGTCGGCATAGAAATCACACATTTGTATTGGAGACACTATGTATATGTCCTAAACGCTTCAAATTATCGGAGAATATGGCTTGTGAGATACTACAACGCGACTATTTCGTTCACTTGGACCATCATTATCTAATACCTTTAAACGAGCAATTCTTGTATATATATATATATATTCTGAATCTCGGAAACGGCTCCAACGATTTTCATAAAAATTTGTATGCAGGGGGTTTCGGGGGCGATAAATCGAGATTCATTTATAGAAAATGTCGTTTTATTCGTGTTTTTAACGTTTCGCTTTATTTGTGTTTTATGAAATCAATGTACATCTAGCGCCATCTATCGCAACTCGAGCGAACTACATTAAACTATACTGGAATAGGGTGCAGAATAAACCGTATCAGGGGGTAGCAAGAGAGGTCGCCACTTATTTTTTTTTATTGGTATAAAAAATCGAAGTGGAAATCAATAGGGGAGGCCTACGTTCAGCAGTGGACTTCTTACGGCTGATATGATGATGATAAAAAAATACCGAGCGACGCTCGGTCATCCAGGTACTAATATATTGTTGGTCCAAGTCAGTCTAAAAGTCCATTTAGACGAAAGATAGAACATGTCTACAGACAGTCTAACAGTCAAATAAACATCGCTGTCACCGCCTCTTTAAGGCATATTGTGGCAACATATGTTACCATATATGAATATTGGAGTACACCGCTGTAAACTAAGAAGCCATTTAACAAAATATACCCTAAAAAAGACACATTATTTATACATTTAAAAAAATTGTAAGAGGTCGATGCCTGGACATTAAAGATATTGAAGAAAAACTAATGAAGGGTCTTTATTAAAGTAACAGAACTCAAAACAACAGCTTTTAGAATAGAAATGTTGTCATCTATATAAGCATGCAAAATTTAATAAAGAATAAAAAGGTAGTATCGTACTTCGTATGTGTACCCATCATGAATATACATATATACAATATGAACTGCCTTAAAATATAACGGAATATACAATTACCTAAATATTTGCGATGTTATATAGCGCTCGCGTACGCAGTGTAGAAATATTAAGTCACTGTTCAAATAATTAATGTTTCAAAATTAAAATCAGTCTTATTTTATTGCAAGACTAGGATCAAATTGATAGTCATTTTCATTGAACATCTTGCTCGTTATTGGAATGTTAAAATAAGTAATATTTAATAAATTATAACATAGAAAATAAACTTATTATTGATTGCGTAACAGACATCATCCACATATTACTTAGACACTTATAATTATATTAAACTAGCTGCCCCGACAGTTGGTCTGTCGTAGTCCAATGTAAAAATAAAAAAAAGTATTGTTTTTATTACTTTCCTGGCAATTTTTACGTTTCTTCTCTCCATAAGAACGTTCTTTGTGCCTTAACGAAAAAAAAAAAATTACGGATTGGTCGTGCGGTTCTCGAGTTTTGCGCTTAGCAACGAATTTGACGATTCATTTTTATTTATATAGATTTTTGATGTAGGTAAGTTTATAATAGAATATTCCGTTCTATAAAATAAATATGATTGATTTGATACGTTAAAAAAAACCGACTTCCAAAAAACATCCAACGAAAACTCTCTGCCAAAAAACACTAAAAAGCGTAAAATAAACTGGCTCTTCATGAATTGCTAAGTGCCAATTCTTGTCTATACCTAATTCTTTATTCATTTAAATAGTAGTATTATAATGTGTGCTAGGTACCTAGAATCTGTTTGAAGTCGGTGCCATCCATAAAAAAAAAAGAAAAAAATACGTACAGTGGAACATAGAACCTCCTCCTTTTTGGAAGTCGGTTAAAAATGGCAGAGCTACGTTAATTGAGAATAAAAACTGTGCATTGTATATTCTAAGTGGCTTTAGGATTCAACATCGAGTATAGACTACTATATAATTAGAAATAAGCTTGTATATTAAAATAAATACATAAATGTATGTTAGGCAATACGTGGATGACATCTTTAACATACAGTGGACAATTACTTCTATACAGCCTATTCCACTACAGCGTTTTACCCGCCCGTACACTTACTTAATGAAAATGTTATAATTTACCATAATATGAGTGGTTGCCGCCAGTAGAAATTCTAAGAGATTACATCTTATTGTAAATTTATTCGATATTTAAACCTTTAGTACAAATCACTGAATATGTTTTAAACACGTTAAAATCGTGGTAACTATGTTAAATTTATGAGTAGCCTTTAAATGTATTAGTTAAACATAAGTTTAATTTGAAAAACCTTGAATAATATAGTTGCAGGCGCTCTGCAAATGTATTTACTACACTTATTTAGTCACGAGTATGGAAAAAAAACTAAAATTAATATACTTTTCATTTTAAAGTATTACGAGAACTTATAGAAAGATGTGCTCAAATTGTGGGGTTCTACAGACACGTAAATAAAGGAAGATGGTCTTAAAACTTAATAAAATATTATATAAATCAATAAAATATACATTTTAACAATATTTCACCACATTCACACAACACCATCTAGTCCCAAACTAAGTAGAACACGTGCCATGGGTACTAGACAACTGATATCTTTATATATAAAGTTCTCGTGTCACAATGTTAGTTACCATACTCCTCTGAAACGGCTGGATCGATTTGTATGAAATTTGGTGTGCATATCGGGTAGGTATGAGAATCGACCAACATCTATTTTTTATACCCCAATTGTTTTTTTTTTAAATGGCAAATCAACGTTTGCTGGATCAGCTAGTATATACATATATTTTAATTTATGTAAAGACATAGAAAACAACCCTTACTCCGAAACAAATATTTGCAGATCATACAAAAAAAATATCAGACCCGAATCAAACCCGAGCCTTCATGCTTGAAGGCAGTAAAATATAAAAAAAATAGTTTTTTTTTATTCTGGAGGTTCTGCTAAGCAACTCTTTAACAAAGTATTTACCTTTGCAAAGCGCCTTGGGGTATTATTTTATAGAAAATCAATACTACACTACATAAAACATTTGCAATACTATCTCAAAGTCATATACATTAGGTGCTGTTTAAATAAAAAATACAATTTACTGTAAATCAGATCTTTTATACATTGTTCAGTATTACAATAGCAGTACAAATACATTAATGAATACGTAAAAGTTCACGAGTCTTCTTAGAAGATAAGTAATAAAATAAAAATAAAATTAACCCGTATAATTATAGAGCTACACAGGCCGACGGACCGGAGGGAAGTTGCCATTAAATAGTGTCTTTTCTCCATACAAAATAGTCTTATACTTTTTGCTTTTCACATTCAAAAACTGTTTATTTTATTTGTCACTACGAACTCACACATAACAATTAAAACAAAACATTCCGAATATCACGCACACATTTTTTTTTATGTATGGACCTGCCAAAATGAAAGCATAAGCAGAATCTAAGAGTGATGGTCACCATACTCATTGCGAATGCAGACAATGCAACAATGGAGCATGTTGACCCACACTATGCTGGCCTAGTGATGCTCCTGCATCATTGGGTCTCTGGTCTCGCACTCACCAACGAAACATGACAGCACAAATGCTGTCATTTTACGTTGATCTTATGTGTGAGGGTAGTACCGCCCCGGTCGAGCTTGAAGATAAATACATTGTGTCGTAACAATGTATTGCGTAGGCCCATTTGGGCTTATATTTTGACAAAAGGGAATGCCCGCCTACCGTGTAGCTCTATGCGTATAATGGTTAACATTAATGAGTAAATAATTTCCGTTTAGAAACTAACATTCGATAGTGTCGAATATAAAATCTTTTTTCAGAAATTGATCGTTTCAGTTTTATACAAATTAGTTATAAACGCGTATTTAGAAGAACAGTTATTGTTATATTTATGTCTTTTCTACGACTAAAAGTAATCAATTTAAACAAATACCTTATGTATAAATAATAAAATTTGTGTATAAATGAGGTAAAATTTAATAAATAATTAGTATATTATTATGTATATTTATTATGAGATTATGTCTGAGTCGATGGGTTTAATATTGCGTTTAGTGATTGCAATTCACGATAGTGTGTCACAAAAGAAATTCAAGAATAAGCAGAAGTCTAACAATCAAAAATCTTTATTTGGAAGCGATTGCATAAAAGAGATACTATCCTTTTTCTTACCTCTTTGAGTATATTTTTTATATTTCCGGTTACACTAAATGGCGAGATGGATTATTTAAAAAAAAAAACAAGTCCCTTCTCCCAAATCAGTTTAGTCTAAAATATTCAAATATCACTTTCGTATTTTTCAAAAAAAAACCTAAGATTTGCCATAGAACCCTTTTCACAAAATGATAGATTGCCGCCGAAAAAACATTTTTAAATACTAATCATACAAAACGTAATGATAGATGCTTCAAACACTCGTGAATTGCCACAACTGAAATCTCCCTAAAACCTAATGACATGGAATGTTACGGTTCTTAGTCAAAACATTAATATAAACAATTCGTAAATTATTACCGACTCAGTGACTTATTAATAGTAAGGAATGTTACGATTCGATACGAAATGAAAAGAATATGACGATTGTAAGTTACAACAATTGTAACCATTATAATAGTAATAGGAAATGTTACGATTTAATATCAAAGGATATGACGATAAGCCAGACAATCGCTTCATATTATATTATTATCCATCCTTAACTAATTTCACTTGACTACACAATATATATTAGTATTGAAATCTTATCCCAAATTTACATAAAACGCTACAAATATTAAAGCAAATGTAAATTTGTACATTCTGGGAATGCACCATTTATAGTATACCTATATATTTACAACACAAATTATAAAAATACATTATGTCAAACGATAATTACATCTTCTACACTACTTTAAGCTACAAAATGTCAAACAAAACAAACAACAAACAGTGATGTCTTTGGAAGAACAATGCCAGCCACACACTAACGAAGCAGGACTCAAGGTTGGGGCAGACAGCTAGCGGGGAGGTAATGTACTAGCTGCTATACCTACTAGTAAATCACAACCAGCTCACATCCCATTCGCTGTCTGCCCCAACCATTAACGAACAGAGGTACCCACATTTAGCGTAATGCGATAACGCAGGAGCATCATTAGCCGATATTATAGTACAGGGAACTATCGCCTCTATGTAGATTTACATATTGTCGTTATTCCTTTGAACTCTTTGGCAATAATCATTTTACACATATCTTGTATGTACAACTAACACTACAAATTGATTATAAGCTTTGCGTCAATCTCGCATGTCGGTTTCATTTCGGTTTTATGTTACGGACATCATCCAGACACTTCGCATTTAATAATTTCTCGCGTTTGGGTTTTTACACTATTCATTATTTATTTATATATTAATTCAATTAAAGAGATAAATAAAGGTATCAATCGCGCTCGTTAGCGATCAGAACCAAATTCATCTGATATATACAAACACTTAAACCTCAGATCACCAAATTTATTATAAAATTATGTATTCACCATCGGTTACTTTTAATTGAAAAATAGTTCTACGAACTACCGTCGCTAAATAAGTTTACAAAATATCGATATCGATGCAAGGATCCGATATGAAGGGAAGTACTACTTGATAAAAGTGTATACATCACAGATACGTCAATTACGAGAGATTCGATGAGAATATACAACGTACGGTTCAGATTACAGTTCGATATACATACAAACGTGGAAAAAAAACGATGGAAAAGACGTCGAAAAGCCTACACGCTCGGATCACATTTCCCAAGTATAACTTCGTTTACATTTTCGACAATAAATTACTTTAAAAATGTACCCAAGGGAAAAGATAGAACAAATGTAAGCTCACGCTCACGTTCACAAGTCTGAGTGGGTTCCAGGGAGTTCTGCGGGCTATAGCGGCGGTGACGAGCCTTCGCCCGGCAGCTGGTGAACACGCGCAGACAACAGGTTGTGCAGGATGAACACCGCCGGTTTCGGACTGCCTTCCATGTCCAATTCCTGTATTATCCAGTACACATCTATATCAGTCACTAGTCTGAACCAATAGACAAATTTGTTCGATCTTATGCGGACTAGTTATCTTTTCAGATAATTGTTAAGTACGCAGGAAAAGACCCGGCTCGAAGGACCATTAACTGTAGGCTAGTTTTATTAAATGTTTGCTGGATAGTTGTCGAGTGCATAGAAAACTTAATCAATCGTAATTTGGTGTATTAATGCATATAAATGTAAAAACAGTCAAGGTTCGTTCTTTGATTGTGATTTGTACAACACTTGGTAGTGTACAGACCTATAAATTATTATGTCGAATGTCAAAATAAAACGGTGGTACGTGTGTATAGGTATGTCTAGTGACGGATTAACAAATACATAGTGTCTTCACCTCTATTTACAAATTACATAGGACAACATCACTGCAAAGAGAAGGAGAACTTGAAACAAACCCTATACTATCTGGCCCGCGTGGTACAGTAGGCCAAAGCCTCTTTTATAAAATGAGGTTTATGTTGAGCTGCGGAGTGTTAAAAGATAGTAACGGTGGAAAAGCTCACCACGGTGTCGTCGTCGGCGAAGTGCAGCCAGAGCGCGGCGCGGTCGTCGTCGGCGGAGGCGCGTAAAGCGTGCAGCGGGCGGCGGTACAGCGCGCGCGCCCCACCGCGTCCCAACGAGCCGGCCGCCTCCCATACGCACACGCCGTGCGCGCCCAGCGACAGCCGCGCGCACACGCCGCGGAACCGACACCCTGCACAACAATGTACACACTATACAAACGACCTTAAGTGTAGCCCCATCAACTTTGTTTAAAAGTCATTATCTTAGTATTATTTCGTGGGACAGCTACGCTTTGACACATGCAAGCCAGGCTCGAAGGGTCTTATCTTTGTTTGACCTGTCTGTTCGTTTATCCCTATACCATAAAAAAGGTTATATGTTGGTGCCTAATTACTCACTATACTTATTGCTCTCTTAAACGATTAACCCACAAAGATAAGAGTGTGGTATACTAACGGAAAGTGAATTCGGGCTGGTCCCGCACGGCGTGGTGCGCGCCGTCGACGAGCGCGCCGGCCACGGCGGCCAGGTCGTGCGGCGTGTCGGCGCGCAGCGAGCGCACCGCCAGCCCCGCCGCCGTGCCCGCGCGCACGCCCAGCGCCGCGCCGCCCGCGCATCCCGCCCCGCCCTCCGCCCCGCCCGCCCCGCCCGCGCGCCGCCACCAAGCCAGCCGCGTGGCCGCCAGCCCGAAGCACTCGCTGGGCGCGCACCACGCCTCGCCCGACCACGGCGCCGCCTCGTACAACCTGCGGACGACACCACAACCTTGACTCGATCCGGGTACCTGATAGTGCCATCATCTAGGTACAGTCAGCATCAGATTAGTTTGTGCTTTCAAACCATACGAATTATGTGAACAGCATATATTCTGAACACTCTGTCAGCTAACACAATATCTATCTAATAGCTTTAACGCTCAATCTAGCTAGTAGAAAATTTACCGAAAAAATAAATACTGAGCATAACTCGGTCAACCAGATACCTGGACCACTTTGAATCCGTAAGATATTTTGACTACTTTGAATGTGTACAACAATTTGAGTGCCATGTTTACCAACATAAAATTGAATTGCTGTTCTTTACATAATTTTAACTACTTTGAAAGCACAAATCAATCTGATGTTGACTGTACCATACAATAAAAGTAGATTAAAGCTCGGTATATACTTTGTGAACAGCCAAGCTAAAAACGACCCGTTCAATGGGTACTGAATTAGGAATATATTTATAAATTCTATTTGAATGGTGACAGATAAAAAGAACAAACTATGGGTATCATAAGAGGCAACTAAGAGAGCCCATTAAGCAGGACCAACATTACTGTAAAGTTTTCTTTCTAAAGGAAAACATGAAAAAGACCATATACCGAGTCGTCTGGCCAGTGTGAAAAAATGCCTATGTCAAGCAGTAGACTGTTAAAAGCTGTTGATGATGGAAGGAATATCTCCTGTGTCGCGTGAGACTTTATAGATCCATGTAAGGGACACTAAGAACATCCAGGCTGAGAACAACAACTTATGAATTACAGAGTGTCCAATGTAGGGATAGAATACAACACACAAAGATCTGTAAGAAGTGGTGAGGTGACATCTTAAACTACTGCACCCAGTCATCCAACCCATTTTTATACTACTCAACAAAAAGCAAACAAAAACTTAATTCAGTCGTGATGCTGACTCGTATCCTTGCCGAAAGCCCCAATTGTCAATTGTCTATTTTTCTCTCACCTCAGTTCCCGGTCGGTGATAGCTACAAAGGTCGGCTGCCAGCCCTCAGCTTCGTCAGAACTATCGGAACCCCCGGAAGCGCTCATCTATTAACAACATTATTATTGATTAACATTAAATGATTACAGTTTTTTAGTAAAGATAGAGGGTTTTAGTCCTGAATGTATTTCGGAAACGTGTAACTAGTTTGAATGCAAAATACAAAATAAAATAATTAATAATAAATAAAAGAATTAAATGCTATGAAATATATTTAATTCCGCGAGACAAATATCCAAGTCTGAAAGCAGGGCACAAATCCCACCGTCATGCGCACTCACATGCACATATGGGTATCATGCATATGCACACATACAAAACAAGTGAGAAATAATTAGCATGCCATGCAACCAAACCTATACTAACTACTACTATATTAAATAGTTTTTATTATATTAAATATAAATCTATACTTATAATAAAAATGTAACAGGTCAAATTCTGTACATTAAAGATATTTTGAAATTTTTTTTTGGAGGGCTCTCTATTATCGATACAGAAGCCAAAACTGTAATTTTTTTCATTTTTGTCTGTCTGTCTGTCTGTCTGTCCGTCTGTCTGTCTGTCTGTCTGTCTGTCTGTCTGTATCTTGGCCGCGCATCACGCCGAAACTACTGAACGGATTCAAATGAAACTTGGCATGATTTGAGTTCATACTACGAGGTAGGACATAGGATACTTTTTATCCCGAAATTCAGCACGGTATCCTGGAGAGAGGGGATGAAAGTCAAAATATGTACTTAGTTGTAATTCAATAACACATAGTCCGATTTCATTCATTCTTTTTTTGCTAGAAAGAAAAAAATTAAAAGATAACGGGAAAAGTGTTTTTTTTTTCGTCCGCGATTGTACACTGCCTGTGGGAAGCTGAGACAGATATGTAAATATGGCGGTACGAAGTTCGCCGGGTCAGCTAGTAATATATAAAGCTGAAGAGTTTGTTTGTTTGTTTGTTTGTTTGAACGCGCTAATCTCAGGATCTTTTGGTCCGATTTGAAAAATTCTTTCAGTGTTGGATAGTCCATTTATCGAGGAAGGCTATAGGCTATATTTTATTTTCAAAAAAATTAGAGATCCGTAAGAAAATTGCTATTTTGTAACCCAAGGTGTGAAATCGAAAACCTATTTTTGCGTGCGCTGCCAAAAGTATTGACAATAGAACAAAATCATGTATCACGGGTTTGTAGGTCCCATTAAGATCTACAAAAAAGTCCGCGAGATCATATATCTAACTATCATGGTTTAGACACAATAACCGCTTTTGTGTTCAAAAAAATTATTAAATCGTCTGAAGAAAGAAACTACGTTAAATGTGTATCGTAATATTAATCCTTATGCAAATAAAGCATTATGTTATCAAGGGTATTTATGTAGAAGTAAAATACTTTTTGTTTCACCCCATTCGGACATTTCGTTTAGAAGTTATCACGAGTATAAGACGCTAAGAGTTGGTACCTATTATTGAGTTATTTGTCAAAGAGTTTTTATCAACATAATACCTAATATTAGTCTTTATCCAAATAAATGTGTTGTTGATTATGAGTATTAGATCTTAGAAGAGTATAATAAATACATCTATACTAATATATAAAGCTAAAGAGTTTTTGTTTGTTTGAACGCGCTAATCTCAGGAACTACTGGTCCAATTTGAAAAAATATTTCAGATTAGATAGCCCGTTTATCGAGGAAGGCTACAAGCTATATATCATCACGCTAAGACCAATAGGAGCGGAGCACCAATGAAGAATGTTTCAAAAACGGGGGTAATTTATCACGCTACGGGCAATATGAGACACAAACGACGTTGCGTGGGTCAGCTAATATAAATATATCTATACTAATATTATAAAGCTGCAGAGTTTGTTTGTTTGTTTGTTTGTTTGAACGCGCTAATTCCAGGAACTACTGGTTCAATTTGAAAAATTCTTTCAGTGTTATGCAAGGTTTGTGAAAATGCTTCATAAGTTTGCGACAGGGGACAAAATATTAGAGCTATTCTGATGTAACATTTACTAAGTTATCACAATATGCCTGAGTGTGCTTACCCGAACGGGCAGACACGTGAGGGCAGACGACTGTGCCGCATGCGGATGTTGAATTTTGCCACTACAAATTCGTTATTATTCACTGCGATTAGATTTGTTTACATGATATTTTCTTTATTCAGTTAATGTTCTTCGTGAAAAAATCCGACAGAAAAGGATCCGGGGGGATTTATGCACAAAAAAAAGGAAAAGGGGTACGCCGCAAGATGAAATAAATGCCTGTATGAAACATATGTACTATGGGTACATGTTACAAAGTTTTGTCTTATTACAATTATGCGAGTACAACTTCACAATTATTTATCAGCAGTGTCAATATGCAAATGCTCTTCTAAAAATCGGAGAAGATTGTATGCTAACTGACAGTATCGACATGATTACACTAAGACGTGAGTTCTGGTATATGATGGCACAGATGATCTAAAAATAATAACTATTCTGATCCGCCGACTAATGAGACAGTTATCAAATAAACGAACGGATCATGTCAGACGTGGAGGAAGATGTTATCGAATACCTCTTAAGAAATGCAAGGGACACTGAACCAGCCATATCATAGCTTATGCATAGAGTTTCTCAACTCTTTAGAATTATCAGGAGCGCCTTACCATAAGTTGAGACTGAAACTTAATGTTCCAGTCCTATTAATGGGAAATCTTGAGCGCCAAAGCTATAAAAATACACATCTGGGGTATAACATTGTAAAAGCTACAATCATGATGCATGGAATGGCAAAAGGAGAAAATGTTTTAAGTACACTTATTCCAATAATTCAAACTTATTTGCAATTTCAATTTAAAAGAATGTAGTTTCCACTGAAAACAAAATTTGCAATAACAATTATCAAAGCCCAAAGACAGACGCTTAAAGTTGCAGTTCATTTAGAAAAAAACATGTTTTTCCCATGGGCAGCATAATCACGTGTATCAAATCCGCTAAATCTCTATATTTTGGCAAAAGATGGCAAATCAAAAAACGTAGTTGATAAAATTGAAAAAATTGAGAATCTGCTCAGCCTGAGGGAAAACTCAAGCAGAATCCAACAGTGGAGGCAACCGTACTCGCTGCGAACCCAGACAATGCAGAACCAAACCGTTTGGTTCGAGAGCGTATTTCTAAGACTGAGGCGGTGACTTCCAAGGCCAGCACGTGTTGTTCTGTAGAGTAAGGGAGAAGGTGGGATCAGTTGGAAGAACTCTTCAGAACACTCTCCATGGTACTGATACTCGCCCGCTCGGGCGGGAAGAATCGTCTCACCCTGTTCAGGCCGCCTTAGTGGTGCCCTCGATGTACTTCCGTGGGTTGAGATCTCGGCAAATATCCATGCCCAGGCACCGAGCTTATCCCGTAGTGGCAGTTGAGTGCTCTGAAGAGTGATGAGGGGAAGAAACGGAGACTTTTTGGTAGAGAAAGGGCACACCTATGTTTTCTTAACGTTGAACTCGACCAAATTCTCATCACCCTATTGTGAAATGCGGTTCAAACCCCGGTCGAGCTCAGCGACGAGCTCCTGTCGATTTTCCTCAACGTCTACCAGCTTGGCTGCAGGGTATCCATAATATCGCCCATGCACTGTGCTATCGTCTGCATAGCAATGTATATTGCCAAGGGCTAATATGTCATTGACATGCAGAAGAAACATCTTGGGCGACAGGACCGAATTCTGAGGTACGCTAGCGTTTACCTCCAGAAAAACAGAGGCCGCGCCGTCCGTCGCAAAGAACCCGAATGCGAAGGCGCTGATGAAGAGAAGAGTCAATCTAGAGACGACTCTAGGAGGCAGACCGAATGCTTAGAGCTCGGAGAGAAGCGAACGGTGCAAGAACAGGTTGAAAGCCTTGGCCATGTCGAATCTCGAAATAAGCTCATACAAAATACTTTTTATTTTATGTACTTATATAAATACTTAAATATGTTTTTAACAGTGAAAAGTGTGTCTTATTTTAAAAATAATCTAGAAAGATTATTTTAGAAATCTAAAAAAAAAAAAAATTAAATCTGCTACCCAAAGTCACTGTTCCACGCGGACGAAGTCGCGGGCTCAGCTAGTTAAATATACTATACTAAAAATAGCTAACCGATAGCTCATTCGAGCTCAAACGCTCGACGAGTCAACATCTCCTGAGGATGCCCCGTGGAGGGGCAAAACACGTGACGAGTATAGGTTTGGTTGCATGCTAATTATTTCTCACTTGTTTTGTATGTGTGCATATGCATGATACCCATATGTGCATGTGAGTACGCATGACGGTGGGATTTGTGCCCTGCTTTCAGACCTGGATATTTGTCTTGCGGAATTAAAGCTAAATATATTTCATCATCGACAAAATACGATGTGTATTTCCAAATATGCTTATCACACAGAAAAGTTTTTCCAATAATACAGTTAGATTTTATTATTTTTACTTAATTTATAATGATAAAGTAAAGATCACAAAAAATCAAGGTAGTAGAGCTACACTGATTTCAGAACGAACGGGCTGCCTCGACCGGGGCAGTACTACCCTCACACAGAAGACCAAAATGACAGTGTTCGTGCTGTCATGTTTAGTTGGTGAGTGCGAGACCAGAGGCCCAATGATGCAGAAGCATCACTAGGCCATGGTGTGGGTTACCATGCTGGATTGCATTCGCAATGAGTATGCTGGTCACCACTCTTGGATTCTGCTTATGCTTTCCGTCAGGCAGAGTAGTCATTTTGGCAGGGCCATGCAAAAATAAAAAGTATCTTACATGATCTTGAGGTGGTCGTCGCGCCAACCATCCAGCGTATCGTACATCTCCTAAGAGAGGCCGCAGCCTGGGGCGAGCTCGTGCCAGCGCAGCCCGCGCCGCGCGGCGAACAGCGGCGTGCAGAGCTCGGTGCCAGCCGGCCGCGCCTTGAGCACTACTAGCGCGAAGAGCTAGAGCGTGGACTCCATCCGGAGAGTAAATTTCGATGGTGCGTTCCTCTGGAAATTAAAATATTAATATTATTATCAATTTGATATGTTAACATACACTGACGGACTCATAAACTGCATCAAACTTCAGGATTACTTTGAAATGTTTTTTTTAATAAGTATGCAAATTTTTTAGATTAAATTATATAAATATGGAGAGACTGGCCCTTAATCTTAAGAAAAAAGCAATATTTAAAAATAGAACTGCAGTAAAACAAATGAATATAGCCGGGAAAAGAAAATTTACTCGTAGTATCCGATTTGCGTGTTTTTTAAAATTGATCTTATTGATTTTTTATTCTTTTGACAATTGAATTATTGTTACCAGCAGAATTGTTGGGTTAGCTTTTTAACTCATCGAGAGTTTCTGAACCATAATATGGATACTTCGTCCGAACAAACTGCTCAAATTGTAGCATTGGTGCGGGAGGGCTTGGATCAACGAACGATTGGTTGAAATTTAAATTTAAACCAGTCTACGGTTTCTAGAATATACAGAAGGTATGTGGAGACAGGTTCTTACAAAAGGTGTACGTAGGTGTACAAGACGGGCAGAACTCGAGCAACCACCGGTCGTGATGACCGATTTATTGTTACAACTTCCCTGCGAAATCGTTTCCTCACGTCAGTTAACATCAAAACAGAGCTTAATGAAGTGCGTGGAGTAAACGTTAGTGCACGAACAATAAGAAGAAGGTTAAAGGAAGCGGATATCACCCCTTTTAGACCAGCAAATGGTCCAAAGTTGTCTGTAGCTCACAGACAAGCTCGCTTAAGATTTGCGCGTGATCACCTAAATTGGACAGATGAGCAATGGGCCTCCGTATTGTTCACAGACGAGTGTAGGACATGTTTATATGGTGCAGATAGTCGCAGAAAAGTCTATCGTCGACGTGGGGAGCGATATGCTGAAAGTTGCATTGAGGAGCGTGTTCCTTTTGGAGGCGGTTCGTGCATGGTCTGGGGTGGCATATCGATGAACGGGCGAACAGAACTTGTGTTCATAGACAGATGGTCTGTCAAAACGGTAGTAGAGGGGGTTTGACTGCACATCGCTACATAACAGAGATCTTAGAAGATCACGTGGTGCCTTACCTGGGATTTATAGGCGAAAATTTTACTTTAATGCAGAATAATGCCCGGCCGCGCGCTGCTTCACAAGTTCGACAATATTGTGAAGAGGTTGGGATACGTACAATGAATTGGCCAGCACGCAGCCCGGATCTTAATCCCATTGAGCATCTTTGGGACAATTTAAAAAGAGCTGTATATGCGAGAAATCCTGTGCCTACGACAGTGGCACAACTAAGAACAGCACTTTCAGAAGAATGGGACAATATTCCGCAAGATGTTTTAATAACCCTAATCAAATCTATGCGGAACCGATTAGAATACATAATAAGGGCACGTGGAGGTAATACACCTTATTAAAACATAAAAAAACCCTTGCATAAAGCTTGTGTCTATTGTTAAAACCTTTTTTAATTAAACCAATTTTCTTTAAATTTCTGTTTTTCTTCAAAAAAGTTTAAAGGTCCTTTCCAGTACACAAACTTAAACTTAAGGATATGACCCTACGCTGTTTTAAAGTTAACGAACCAATCTGGACGTTTCAATTTAAATCTGTGTAGAAAGTTTGCATACTTGGTTAAAATATTTATTTCAAAGTCGTTTTTTACTTTGATGCAGTTTATGAGTCCATCAGTGTAGTATAAATTGAAGTTGCTTCTGCTGTTTATTAGATATTTTAAACTAGTCAACGGATTTTAAAAATATAGATAGTGTGATTCAAGAGGAAGGTTTAGTGTAATACATTAAATTTCTAGTAGAGGAATCAGAAAATTTCAAAGACTAGTATAGAATAAAATAAATATATACTAGCTGTTGCCCGCGGCTCCGCCCGCGTGAATGTCGGTTATCGCGGCAAATAGTAGCCTATGTGTTATTCCGCAAAGCTATATTACTGTAGTTTCATGCAAATCCGTTTAGAAGTTTTTGCATGAAAGAGTAACAAACATCCATACACTCTCACAAACTTTCACCTTTATAATATTAGTGTGAAGTGTGGTTAACTACTTTATTATATAATAATAAATACAAAAAGCAAATTAATCTAGTTACTGGCTGTTTAAAATGAGAAAGTATGCAAACCCTCCTTTTAGAATAATATTTACCAGGGTCACGGTGACGCAAGTTCTTAGCTATGCAGGCCATCAGTAGAGGTACGTAGCGGGTATCGGCACGCCGACGTCTTGGTGATGGAGGTGATGGAGGCACATCGGCCATGAACCCTCGCTGTAACTCCCAACCCACTTCACTGATAATAGATGCTTTACGGAAGTAGGGTGTTACTTCACGAAGATATTTAACTGTAAATGTAAAATATAGCTAGTAAATATAATTTTCATATCACATTGTTGCCCATGATGAACTCTGAAATGATTTAACAAATTTTCATGTTTTTTCTTAAAAATTTGTGTTTTACTGGCGTGCCAAGAATATGATAGCATCATGCTTAGATCAATAGAAGCTAAGCATGATTGGAAAAAGATGCAGACAAACTCGCCTCATCTCATGCCTCAGGTCTCGGTCTATCCATTCTCTCAATGGAAACTTGCAGTTACAATCCTTATTTATTTTCCTATAATTATATTCATTTATCCCAACCTAAAAAAATGTATTGCCAAAGAGGGTTAATGTCAGGTGGGAAACCAGTCAAAACACTAAAGAGAGAATCTTTGATAAGTGTAGAACTGGAAGATGAGCAGGAATTGTCAGATAATAATTAAGATAGTACTATAAATACAAATCCAGTGTTCTTTATCTTTAAGTAGGTATACAAGATGGATATGACAATACGACCTTAAATGAAACCGTGGGCTATTTAAATGTGTTGGTTTACTTTGGGATTTTAATTTATCCGAAAACAGATATTAAAAAAAATGAAATTTTCAAACAAACTAAATGTCTTAAAAATTAGAACCAATAACGACACCATTTGTAATTTAGGGTCACTAGCCTGCTGTCCAGGGCGGGGACAGTGCTAAGACTTTGACATTTGTAAAATTGATGATTCGCCATCTAGCGAATGGCCCCGTACTAAAATAGTTACCAGTTAATTTGAAATGTCAAAAGATGGCGTTTTATAGTGATAACGAAATATAATTTGAATATTAATAAAATACAAAACATATAATACAATATAAAAATAAAAAGTTCATTTATTTACGTACTTTTAAAAAATTAAGACTAAATTATAGTAAAAAGTTTGTGCCATACTTCAAGATCCAGGTAATCTATACTAATATTATAAAGCTGCAGAGTTTGTTTGTTTGAACGCGCTAATCTCAGGATCTACTGGTCCGATTTGAAAAATTCTTTCAGTGTTGGATAGTCCATTTATCGAGGAAGGCTATAGGCTATATTTTTTTTTTTTTTTAAATGTAAGAAAATTGCTATTTTGTAACCCAAGGTGTGAACTCGAAAACCTATTTTTGCGTGCGCTGCAAAAAGTATTGACAATAGAACAAAATCATGTATTACGGGTTTGTAGGTCCCATTAAGATCTACAAAAAAGTCCGCGAGAGCATATACCTAACTATCATGGTTTATTCACAATAACCGCTTTTGTGCTCAAAAAAAATATTAAATCGTCTGAAGAAAGAAACCACGTTAAATGTGTATCGTAATATTAATCCTTATCCAAATAAAGCATTATGTTATCAAGGTTATTTATGTAGAAGTAAAATACTTTTTGCTTCACCCCATTCGGACATTTCGTTTAGAAGTTATCACGAGTATAAGACGCTAAGAGTTGGTACCTATTATTGAGTTATTTGTCAAAGAGTTTTTATCAACATAATACCTAATATTAGACTTTATCCAAATAAATGTGTTGTTGATTATGAGTATTAGATCTTAGAAGAGTATAATAAATACATCTATACTAATATATAAAGCTGAAGAGTTTTTGTTTGTTTGAACGCGCTAATCTCAGGAACTACTGGTCCAATTTGAAAAAGTTCTTTCAGTGTTAGATAGCCCGTTTATCGAGGAAGGCTATAGGCGTGATGATATATATATATATATATTTCATCACGCTAAGGCCAATAGGAGCGGAGCACCAATAAAGAATGTTTCAAAAACGGTGGAAAATTATCACGCTACGGGCAATAGGAGACGCAAACGACGTTGCGTGGGTCAGCTATACTAATATATAAAGCTGAAGAGTTTGTTTGTTTGTTTGAACGCGCTAATCTCAGGAACTACTGGTCCAATTTGAAAAATTTGATTATTATAAATGCGAAAGTAACTCTGTCTGTCTGTCTGTCTTGCTGTCACGGCCAAACCGCTGCACCGATTTGAATGAAATTTGGTACACAGATAGTCTAGAGCCTGAGAAAGGACATAAGCTACTTTTTAATGCGAAAAAGGGGTTGTAAGGGGTTTAAAATGGGGATGAAAGGTTGTTCTGGGAATTCACTCGCCACACGCCTGCGCGTTACCTACGTCGGGCGTCTTGACAACGAAAAAACAAGGCTTTCACAATCATAAATTTTTTTCACTTTTTCAATGAAGACTTAACAATGATAGCTACATGATGATAGCGCAACAATGATGATGATATATATATAAAAATTAAATATTAAGATATTAAGTATATATTCGTCAATCTGATTTGTATGTTCATTATATTATTAGAAATAAATAAGCCAAATTAATATAATTAATTAACAGCGTTTCTTAACTTCAAAATTCTCTACAGAAGTATCGTCATTATAAGCTAGCTGTTGGTTAGATATGAATAAAAATGTAAATAATATTGATCCTGATCAGCTGACTAATGAGATAGTTATCAATTAAACGAATGGATCATGTCAGGCGTGGAGGGAGATGTTGTCGAATACTTAAAGTCTTTTGAAATATCAGGAGTGCCTACCCATAAGTTGAGGCTGCAAGTTAATGTTCCAGTACTATTAAATGAGGTATCTTGAGCGCCAAAGCAATGTAATAGTACATGGCTAAATATTACACAACTGGGGTACAACATTGTAAAAGCTACAATCATGACGCATGGAATGGCAAAAGAAGATAATGTTTTAATTCCCCATATTCCAATAATTCCAACTTATTTGACATTTTAATTTAAAAGAATGCAGTTTCCGCTGAAAACAGCATTTCCAATAACAATATTATCAAAACCCAAGGACAGATGCTTAAAGATACAGTTTTTTTTTCTCATGGGCAGCATACTCACGTATATCAAATCCACAAAATCTCCATATTTTGGCAAAATATGGCAAAAGAAAAACGTAGTTATTAAAATTGTACTTTTTTTATTTGAAGCTGCCAAAGTGACTATGGTCAGCCTGATGGAAAACTCGAGCAGAATCCAACAGTGGGGGCAACCATACTCACTGGGAAACCAGACAATGCAGTATTGCGTCCCACACTATGACGGCTTAGTGAGATGGTTTTTCACGCCCCACTTAAAGGCCCGGGATCATAGTGGGAGAGAAACACGTGCGCTGGTAGTGAGTTCCAGTTTTCAGCTGCTCGGCACAGGAAGGATGAACCAAACCGTTTGGTTTGAGAGTGAACATGTTATTCTGCAGAGGAAGGGAGAAGGGGGACCAGTTGGAAGAGCTCCTCAGAATACTTCCAATGATACAGATGGTAGTGGACTGCTATAGAGGCGATATCTCTACGCAGCTGCAGAGGTTCAAGGAACTCGGTGGCTTCGGGACTGTTGGTAAAGCGGACTGTTCGCCACTGCAACCGATCGAAAGCATCAAGCAAATACTGCGCGGATCCATCACAAAGATGAGAACAGTACTCGAGGTCCCGGCAAATATCCATGCCCAGGACACCGAGCTTACCCCGTAGTGGCAGTTGAGTGCTCTGAAAAGTGGGGAGGGAAAGAAATGGAGACTTTTTGGTAGAGAACGCGCACAACTGTGTTTTCGTAGCGTTGAACTCGACCAGATTCTTATCACCCCATTGTAAAATGCGGTTCAAAACCCGGTCGAGCTCAGCGACAAGCTTCTGTCGAACGATCTTCGGCTGAACGGTGTCAAAAATATCGCCCATGAACTGTGCTATCGTCTGCATAGCAATGTATGTTGCCAAGAGCTAACATGTCATTGATATGCAGAAGAAATAGTGTGGGCGACAGGACTGAACTCTGTGGTATGCCAGCGTTTACATCCAGAACATCAGAGGCCGTGCCGTCGCAAAGGCTCATAATGCGGCGCTGATGAAGAAAAGCGTCAATCCAGTGACAAGAGTCTAGGAGGCGGACCGAATGCCGAGAGCTTGGAGAGAAGCGAGCGGTGCCAGACCCGGTCGAAGGCCTTGGCCATGTCAAATGTCGAAATAAGCTCATATAAACACTTTATATTTTATGTACCTACACTACATATATAAATACTTAAATAAGTTTTTAATAGTAAAACGTGTGTGTATTATTTGTAAAAAAAAATCGGGTGGTGTCGTGGGACATCAGATAGGAATGCGTTCCATATCAAAAATACAGATGGCGCTATACTAAATTTTTAGTTTTCACAAAATTGTCTTAACCCCTATATATTATTTAAACTGATTTATAAAAATATATAAAAGTTCTATGCAAGGTAAAGAAAATAAAACTATTCAGGTACCAATACATTTTGTATTATGATTTTATATCGATAAAAATCCTACCTATATTAATAACGCGAAAGTTTGTTAGTATGGATGGATGGATGTTTGTTACTTTTTCACGCAAAAACTACTGAACGGATTTGGATAAAACTTTACAGTAATATTGCTTATACATCAGAATAACACATAAGCTACTATTTGCAGCGATAACCGACATACACGCGGGCGGAACAGCTAGTAAATCGATAAAGTGACAGTAACTTATTAATTTATGGCGGCTATATAGTATGTTGCGACTTGCTTGCAGTTAAATATTTGCAGTTTCCGTTTCATATTGTAATATTTCTTTGAAATTACTTCAAGCTAGTGCGTCGAGTTGAGCCCTGAGCTTCTATTGAGTGTTTACTTCGAAATACTTGGATTTTGTTGTGCGTTATAGACTATTGAAGAACTGTGTGATAGAGACACTTTTATTCTTAGTTATTTTTAGTGATAATTGTTGTAAAATGCCTAGCAGTAATATAGGAATAAAAAGTGATTATTAATGGATTGTTTTTTTATCTCATACCCTTGTATTTTGAAAAGATGTTTTACAAAATGTTATCAGGACTTATTTGTTTCGTTCTATTTTTAGCAGACTTATAACAAGTTACGCAAAAATAGGACGGGACAAAATAGTTTAGGTTACGTTTTGTAAAACATATAACTGAACATGATATATGTATAATTGGCTAAAGCTAAGGTTATGTATACAATTAGTTCCCGAGCCAATGTTCAGATGGCGCCTAGAATGACAGCTTGTCAAATGGGTTTGCATTTTTTACCTGCAAGAGGGCTCTCTTTACCCGTATATTACTTTACTCTTTGCTGCTGTCCCGACCGGCGGCGGCGACCGTATAATAGTTACCTAATCGACGCGCGACGTAGGTTGATAAAGTAGATACCTACTTTATGATGAGTTATTGAGTTTTCTGCCAGCAAACCCTGAGTGAATAGAGGATAGCAGAGAAATGTAAGGGCATAGTCATGCGTATTTAGGAATCAGAGAAACAATGATATTAATTTATACAGTAGAATGAATATATTATACATACATATTACAAGTTACACATACACGATATTTATGCGTAGATACATACAGGTATAGGTACATATATACATATTGTCTTGCTGTGTGAAAATATTCACAATTTTCGAGCGCAATTGTAATACTGTTGCAAATTAATTCAACGAAAAAACTATGATATTTTTAGGATAAGCTTACTTGTTAGCTAAATCATATATTAGGCAAATGGTGAATATTATGCTTTTGATAAAATAATTTTTAACTAAACTAATATTATGGAACCTTTCTAGCTCACTTCTGCACTTTTGATTTCCACTATTAGTAAGACAACAAGTAGTTCAAAATTATTAAATATATGTGGAAACGTAAATACTGAGTTTGTATCAATAACATTTATTCAACATTTAAATTTACAAGAAAAAATAAAAACAACAAAAAATAAACTGAAACAAATAGTGGTCACTAGTTTAGCACTTCTGCATGGATAATTTTAAATTATTTACCACCTCAAGGTTCCCAATCCAAACTTCAGCATTGCACGTCTTTTTTTCCTACAGACGACTAGTTTCTCTATCCTCTATCTCTTAATCTCACCTGCCAGATCACCTAAACAACTTGAAAGAATACAACTAAGGCCCTATTTGTGTATATGGTATGTAAAGAATCTTTCTCTAACCCCTAATTGTTTTACTTTCTATTATCAGCTCATGTGAATAACTGAAAGAAAACAACTAAAGGTAACATACATTTGACATTTGAAGGTTTATCCTCCAAATTCTAACCGTTAAGGAGTTGTACCTTCTATCATCAGCTCATCATCATAAAATGATGACCACCAGACGCAAATATCGGAATAGCTTTAGAAAATATATGATAAGCATGGAACATGCCTAAAAAATGTGTGGGGTATCCCTCGATTTCCTTGAGATCCCATCATCAGATCCTACTAGGACTACCTCGGGTGCATGCCCTTCTGAATACAAAATCAATTTTCAAAATCGGTTTACAATTGACGGAGTAATCGGTGAACATACATAAAAAAATACATACACTAATTACCTAAAATATAACAAATTTTGAAAAAATGGGTTTGGTTCACGTATTTTTCAAGGACAAAAAAGGTTCGGTTTCGGTTTCGGCCGAAACTGAGAGCCAGGCCGAAGGTTTGGTTTCGGTTTCGGCTGAAAAACCAGTTTCGGTCGGACACTAAAAATAACACATAACGCTAATAAACTTAAATAATGAGACATGTCACTGTAAAATCACTACAAAATAAATACATAGGTATACTATAACTAATAGGTACAACAACGCTACACAGGCACAGGGCATCCGCGCCGATGGTGGCGGCTACTTCAAATGTAGCGCGTGCCACGCGGCGATAACCCGACGGTAGGTGTAACATCGGTCATTAACCCAGCAACATCATGTAGTAAATTTCAAAACTGAAAAATAGTGTCCTATGGCTAAACTACTGAACCAATTTTAATGAAATTTTGTAGGTGGAATTGTATCATGTGTAGGTAGGTCTAGTCCAAATTACGCTTGCATTGTCATATCCACCCTGTATGTACCAGATGGTACCTATACCTACTTAGAGTTACTTAAGGCTGACACACGTTCAAGTATACTTGCACAAGTCCGTCTGTCTGTCTCTGTCACGCATGTCGTGCGACAGACAAAACAGTCTGGATTTGAGCAAGTATACTTGAATGTGTATTGGGGCCTTTAAAGTTACTTTCTGTTCCTCAAGAATTTCTACTGTATAAATACTGTATTATGAATTTACTACATTGTACTGGTAACATTATTGATTTAAGCTATTTATATCATCACTTTTTTAAATATGTAAATGGAAATTGGCAATGGAAAGAGTTTAGGTTGTTTGTTATTTTATTGTTAATATTTTCATAATTGTGTTAATTTTGCTTTTCTGTAACTATACTCTTTGCGCTGTAGCATGGTGTGGGTGACTTTCATAGTTTCGTTCGTTTCACTCTTGAAAGTTGCAGCGATTTACAAATTATGACTTATTAGTTCAGCTGTTAGTAATTAGTAATTCAGCTGTACCACATTCACAATATATTAAATCATTAATAACTGTAGCAAATGAAATTAAACCAACCAGAATCGTCGTACAGGCAACTGTCACCCGCACCGTGCTACAGCACAAAGAGTATAGTAAGGTTTGAAATACCTACCTAATTAAATTATTTGACCTTAAAAAGGTGATTAACTTCTTATTAATTTAAAGCAAATGAAGAATTTTTAAAGAGTGTGACGATATGTTACTTACTTCCAAGAAAGGGTAATAAAAATAATAATAAAACATAAACAGATAGGATAGATGAAACATTCTAAAATTATAGTAAATGCTAAAAATAAACAAAAAGATCCTAATTGACACAGTTCATCTATAAAATACAGCAATTAAGGTCAATTTCATTAGCCCCTAGGTCTATTGCTCACTGCAAAAGTTCAATTATTACACATGTAACATAAATTAAGCCACTTGCCTTCTAATTGAACCATTTTCCCAGCTCTTTTCAATGCCTTCACAGCTTCCTCATGTGTAGCATCTTTTAAATCCTCACCATTCACAGACAATATAGCATCACCAACATACAACTGTTCTGTAAGATCGGCTGCCATACCCTTGAATATTTTGCTTATCAATATTGGCATATTGTTCTCAATTCCACCCTTGATTGATATGCCCAAGCCATTATTGTCAGATTTTACCACCTGTACTAAACGTTTCTGATTCGCAATTGCTTCTGGAACTTCTGTAAAATCGCTATTTGGAGTTTCAACATTGTTGTTATTTAATGTTCCATTGAGTGTAGTCGTCGCATCGTACCCATCATCCAAACATACACTGAGATAGTCTTCTTCGAGTGTACAATGAACGCGGTACCATACCCCACGGACTAACGTCTCTAGTAAACCAGAACGGGCACAAGTCGCACTGGGGCTATCACTGCCCCCACTGGATGCTCCGTTTTCCACCATAATTTTTCCTTTTCTTCACAACAAATAACTAACAATTAAGCCACAACTGGGTTTGGTAAACTCAAGTTTTATGACTTATAATCTATTCCAGTTCATTTTAACAATGTTACTGTGAAATATTTTATGAAAACCAATATTCGCACCACAGTTGATTTAATATCATGATAAAATACGAATTTTATTGCACAATCAATAGGTATACAATTTTGACGTTCCACCCTGAAACACAGACACAGAACGAACCACAGACTCCACTAATGGACCACAGATTAATAATGGACAATGGACACTTGAAGTTTGAACAGAGACTGAGACTGTCCCAGACAAATAAAATATTACACGGTTCCACATACTACTTACAGACAAGAACCCTTTGATCATAGAATATAGAGGATATGAAATAGTGTGAGGTGAAGCCGAAATTTTCCCTAAAATGGCGTCGACCCCGCCTCCCATAGTGATGCGACTTATTTGTTTACTTGTATCCTAATATATCGATAAACCATTAAAGGACTAATTTAAAATGAATATTCATATTAAATACTAGTTGTTGCCCGTGTCTCCGCCCGCGTATATGTCGGTTATCGTGGCAAATAGTAGCCTATGTGTTATTCTAATGAATAATATATTGATATGATATTCAACCTCCTTCAGTGCTGCATGCATCGCAGGCAGTAGACAACGTGATTTATCTCATTGTGTCAAAACTTGACATTGCTTTAATGCAGTGATTCTATTACCTTTGTTTGTTAATTCTCAATGTCTGTCTTACAAATATGTTTAATTTTATGTTGAATAAAACCTAACTTCCCTAGGTTTTGCTCTCTTATTTCAATTTATTCAACATAATGGAGAAGTATCTAAGACCCGAGAGGTTCGACTGGGATCCTACGGTAAAGTCTACGGCAAAGGAGTGGAGCCATTGGAAACAAACTTTCCAAAACTTTTGGCAGCTCAACAAACTGCTCTCGCTGCAACTAAAACCAAGGATGCACCACCCCTAGACATCGACGACAAAATCAAACTGCAGTTGCTAATTAATCACATTTCACCACGAGTGTACGCCTACGTAAGTGATTGCAAGACCTACGCAGATTCTATAAGGGCTCTAGACAAAATCTTTATGAAAGAGTCCAATATCATCCACGCCCGTCACATGCTTACTACTAGACGTCAACAAGCAGAGACGGTGGACGCTTACATGCAGTCTCTGAAACAGCTGGCAAGGGACTGTAGTTTTATTGACGTAGATGCCGAAACCAATAAAAATGATACAATATGAGGAGCTTTCATAACTGGCTTGACATCATCCATGATCCGATCGAGACTGTTGGAAAGTTTGACGTTGACATTAGACACTGCGTATAACACTGCTATTTCGATGGAAATATCAGAGCTTAACTCTCAAGCTTACTCTAATCAACACCCAACTATCAGCGCGGTACCCAGCACATCTAAATCTGAATCGACACAAACCCCTGTGCGGTTCACTACACCCAAGGAAGATTTACCCAGCCCGTGAGGCCATTTGCAAATCCTGTGACAAGAAAGGCCATTATGCGAAGGTTTGTCGTTCCAAGAACACTAGTGCGTCTTCTAATGTATCTGAAGGCTGCGATCACTGGACAGCCTGCATAATTGCTGCTACGCCTACTTCACTGCGCAAAGCCATCGTCATTGCGTTCGTCAAAGGCGTCCGTGCTGAAGCTCTCATTGATACTGTTTTCGTTCGTTTTATTGAAGATTTTGCTAACTATGTAACCTCAAGAGAGAGCCTTGCACACAGACTGTTTCCATGGCTTTTCTATCACATACCTCTCAAGTAAAAAGTCTTACCTGCCAGAACATTAAAATAGGTAATCACTCTTATGCCGACACTACCTTGCTGATAGTCAAAAATCTCTGTGCTGACATGATAGTTGGCAATGATGTCCTACGTGACCACTCGAGTCTGAAATTCGCTTTCGGAGGACCTAAAGAGGTATATAAGGTATGCAGTGTTGCTGAAGCCTCCGTTCCTGCCGTCCCATTTTTTTTTTTTTTTATGTTTGGCCAAAATGACTCTGCTCTGCCTGATGGAAAACATAAGCAGAATCCAAGAGTGGTGGTCACCATACTCATTGCGAATGCAGACAGTGCAGTATGGCGACCCACACTATGGCGGCCTAGTGATTCTACTGCATCTTTTAGTCCAGTCAACAAGTATGAAACTTGTTGACTAGACTAATTGGGCCCCCGGTCTCGCACTCACCAACGAAACACGACAGCACGAACGCTGTCATTTTACGTTGATTTTCTGTGCGAGGGTAGTACCGCCCCGGTCGAGCCGGCCCGTTCGTGCTAAAATCAGCGTGGCTCTACTACCTCATTTTCAAATCTCTCTACGGACTGTAAACCAATCGCGATAAAGTCACGCAGACGCAGAAAATGAAGTCAAGAAGCTGCTTGAAGAAGGAACTTTGGGACTAATTCCGCCCACACGCCCACCACTGTAACTCCTGTACACCAGGATCAACAGCGGTGACCCACGAAAACACCGAGTTATGACACTCGGGAAGTCCCAGGAAAAATTTAACTGTCTTGGAACCCGCAACGAAATCAGAAGAAAACTGGAGGAGTTGGAAATATAATAAGTCCACTTCCCTCCTTAGCAAAGCGGGAGACAAAATGGAGTCTAAATAGGCAGACGCCTTTTTCAAACCGGGAAGCACCACGGATAAAAAATATTATGGGTCCTAAGTGAGCTATATTTGATGAGCCGACTGTTCACAGCTAGAATCAGGTGTTGAGCATTGACAAAATGGTGAATCGACTAATTTAAATGAGTATAGTTTGCTCTTAAAGTTACCGTGGCCTGTAAGAAATTGAGCGACACAGTGATCTACCTCGAGCCATGTCCTTGACAACCTTTCGCGAACAGATGGAAAGAAATGGTAGAGGTGGCGCCCCTTAGATGATTCGTCCCATCGTTTCTGCCATTCATCCAAGAGGTCGTTATAGACATTGGATTTTTGTTGAAACAATCTTATGATTTTACCGCGGTCTCGTATGCCCAAAAAATCGCATTCCATGTTTTGTAGTGTGGAATAGTACATGGCTGCACGTCTTTGCACCTCGAGATCGACCGGAAGAACACCTGCCAACACCGGTAAAGCCTCAGTGCTAACCGTCCTATATGCACAAGAAAATCAATGCAGGTCGTTGGCCTTGTAACAGTTTGCGACGGACAGCACCTACAGTCGCCCTATCTGCCCATACAGGAGCACCATAGCAAATAGAACCCAAATAAGTAGCTCCATATATAATCTTTAGTGTATTATATGACAGACCCCATGTCGCAGTTGATATCCTCGTCAGTGCAAAGAAACTCTTTTTAGACTTTTCATTAACTGTTCTAATATGTTCAATAAATGAAAAATTTCTTTCTAAAACCAATCCCAAATAACAAACTTAACTTAACAAAAAACAAAGAAGGAACTATCGAAGAAAGTCAATCTCCTTGGAGAGTACAGGTACTCGTCACGAAAAGCGAGATTCATAAGAAATGCCTTGTTATTGATTACTCCCGGACGATCAATAGGTTCACCCAACTCGACGCCTATCCTCTCCCAAATATTGAAGAAACGGTGTCCAAAGTATCGCAATACTCTGTCTTCAGTGCGATAGATCTACAGAGTGCATACCATCAGGTTCCTATACTTCCCCATGAAAAGACTTACACAACTTTAGAAGCGGCTGGGAACCTATACCAGTTTCGTCGCATCCCGTTCGGCGTAACGAATGGCGTGACCAGCTTCTAGTGTACGGTTGACTGGCTCATACGTACAGAAAACCTGAAAGGAACATTCGCCTATCTTGACAACATAACTGTTTGTGGTAAAACGCATAGTGAACATGATGACAATCTTGAGAATTTTCTAAGAGCTGCCGACAAGTATAACTTGACCCTTAATGAATCGAAAAGCAAATTCAATCAAACAATAATAAACTTGCTGGGTTACACAATAGGACCGGATCATGTCATCAAGCCTGACCAGGCGCGGTTCCAGGGGGGGGGGTCACAGGGGACGTGACCCCCCCCAAAATCTGCTACTAGAACCTGATTTTCTTGTTCTTATCAGTTTCCATAATTGTTCAATCGAGATAAGAAATCAAAGGATAGGAAGGATAGGAACTCTTTGAGAGAGTTATCTCTGGCCGTATCAGCGAGCACCTGTCGCGAGTGGGCGAGCATCTATCGGACTGCCAATTTGGATTACAACGGGGACGCTCGACAATGGACGCTAATATATAGATGTGTTCGCTCCCTATCGGGGTCGGCAGTCCGATCGGGGTGGTGGTGTTGGTAGTTAGCCTTGATATCGTTAATGCTTTCGGCACCCTTCAATGGGGCGCGATTAGGGAGGCCCTTGAATATCACGAGGTGCCGACTTACCTGCGTGCAGTCATAGAGGTCTATCAGCGCGACAGGACAGTGAAGTTTGTCGATCGGAACGGAGTGGAAAATTGAAGGGAGGTGTGTTGTGGGGTTCCCTAGGGCTCTGTATTGGGCCCATTGTTATGGAACCTCGTATACGATGCGGGCCTTCGCACTAGTCTGACTTCGGGCAGGAACCACCCTGCTCATACCTCCGGATGGATGACACCGAAGTCCAAGTGGGTCAGTACATGAAGTACCTCATCATGGACAATCGGTAGAACTTTGAAAAGCATTTCGGGCGACTAGTCCCCAGTACGAGGAGTAGCAGGGGTGCCACATTGTCTGCTGCCCAATCTCGGGGGACCGCGGGAAGAAGTTCGCTGCCTCTCTGTGCTTGGGAGTGCGTAAGGGCGTCGTGCGATCCATGGTCCTCTATGGGGCACCGGCGGGATCTTCCCGCTGTAATGCTCAACTCGGGAGTCTGCAGCCATGCGGATCGTACGAGGCCACCGTACGATCTCGTACGAGGCGGCGACGATCCTGGCACGAAATCCACCCTTCGACATTCTAGCCGACATGAACACAATGGTCTGCTACGAAATTCGATCTGTCGGTCGGAATGACGAAGAGATAGCGCCGTATCATGAGCCCAGAATGCATCGTCAGAACACACATAAGCAAGCCCTACGAGCTTGGCGGGCACTGTCGGAGCCTTTCTGCCGAGCTTCGAAGCTTGCATAGAGAGAACCAACTTATCACCTACCGATTCACTCGATCGGGGAACTGGGATCGGGAAATGGCCGATCCCGCTCGAAAGAGGCGACGAAGGATGCGCGGTAAAGGCCGCTTGCTCCCCAATCGTCGGTTAAGGGTCGTTGTGGCCACATGCAGGGGAGATGTGGCCGCTGGAAACGACGCGACACCTCGGTGCGACCGGGGGTGTCGTCTCAGGTGGGTCGGTGTTCCGACTCTCTTACTGTGTAGAGCGGTGAGAGGTACGACAGCGACATGTCCCGGGTTTGAATCTGGTTACCCCGGGATGTACCTTAGTGATGGGGTAAGGCAGGGGGAATTCCAGAAGCCGCTGATGCGTTCCTGCAGCTCCTCTTGACTGCAGATGTAGGCCGCCGCCGGGGTTTAGGGTTAGACCGATTTGTCGGGAGTTCCATACACGCCCTTCGTCCCCCAACGGAGCTAGATCCTCTAAATATTCATCCAGAGATTGTCACAGATGTCTCAAATATTATGATCCCAATAGATTTACCAATAAAAACAAAAGATATCCATTTGTTTTTTTTGTGTGAAATAATATTGTGTATTGTGCAATAAAGTCTAATTTACTCGACTTAGTGGATTAGTGACCCCCCCAAAACTTCAGGCTGGAACCGCCCCTGAGCCTGACGCTGACAGATTACAACCCCTGCTGAAGATGCCACCCCCAAATGATACTGCATCGCTCAGACGGGTTTTAGGATGTTTGCCCGTGGATACCTAACTTCAACTTCAACAGCTACATCGTGTCTCGAAAATCTAAAAGCTACTATCGCAAAGTCCTCATGCTATCGATGAAAACGTGCCTTTAGTCGTAGAGACTGACGCTTCTGAACATTCAATCGCCGCAACCTTATGCCAAAATTCTAGGCCCGTGGCCTTTTTCTCAAGATCTTTGAATTCCGGCGAACGAATCATTCTGCTGTCGAAAAAGAAGCGTACGCCATCTTTGAATCCTTGAAAAAGTGGCACCATTTTCTAATAGGAAAGCCATTCACAGTCATCATTGACCAAAAATCCGTCACATATATGTTCGACACCAAGCATTCAAGCAAGATCAAAAATGAAAAAATACAAAGATGGCGACTGGAATTAGCACCGTACAAGTTCGACATAGTGTACCGCCCCGGAAAAGACAACCAAGCGGCGGATGCTTTATCACGCAGATGCTCCTGCGCCACAACGACTGCTACGGGAGCCGCTAGACTAAAATCACTACACACAGTTCTTTGCCATCCAGGGGTTACACGGATGTTACACTGGATGAAATCTAAAAATTGCCCTACTCTCTTGACGACATAAAATCCATGACTCGTGAATGTCAGATATGTGCTAAAATTAAGCCGAGATACTATAAAAATTATGAGCCTTTGCCTAAGCTTATAAAGACTACGACAGCCTTCGAACGTCTTAGCATTGACTTTAAGGGACCAGTACCCTCGAACACTAACTGGTAGGGAAACCATCCAATCGACATCTCGCCCCAATTGGACAAGGAGAAGGAGAGATACTGGATCTTCCTGGCCAAGAATCAGTGCTAGAAGAAGAGCCGTTCTCAGGCCTTAATGATTCCTCCTCGAACTATACGACTCCACCGGATACTCCGCCTCGTGATGACCCTCCGATCTCACGTCCACGGTCACTGAGAGACGCATCATCTCATGGAGAACCTACAAATTCCTCTCCTTCATCTCGTCGACACCGTCACGGCCGCCACCTCCATTAGAGGATGTTCCCCGTAGATTCGAGAGAGCTCGACGCTTACCCCGGTACCTTGAAGATTACAGTGTGGGAGAATGATATGATATTCAATCCCCTTCAGTGCTGCATGCATCGCAGGCAGTAGACAACGTGATTTATGTCATTGTGTCAAAACTTGACATTGCTTTAATGCAGTGCTTCTACCTTTGTTTGTTAATTCTCAATGCCTGTCTTACAAATACATTTAATTTTATGTTGAATAAAACCTAACTTCCCTAGGTTTTGCTTTTTTTTTCTATTACTGTACAGCTTCATCCAAATCCGTTCGGTAGCTATTGCGTGAAAAAGTCACAAACATCCATCCATTCTGACAAACTTTCCCGTTTATAATATTAGTAAGATGTAAGAAAGAAGGAAATAATAATCAAATAAAAAATATGTTATTTTACTAATGATTTTTATTCGTTCCCAAACAATATTACATTAGTCTAGATACTTCTTTAGCTATTAATCCAAAATGTCTGATCTTATATCTAAATAATTAAATAAATAAAAATAATTGCCTTCATCAACATTAATTTGTGAGTGCTTTCATGATCAGAATTTCCATTTGAAATAAAAAATCGAAAAAACTTCATTATAAAATTTATATACCATGTGTCCCAAAATTCAACGATACGCGGGCGCCAAAAGGTAGACCTGCTCATGAATACATAAGGAAAAAAAAAATATATACCTAGTTTTTTTTTAGTTACAAGAAAATTTTTGAATTTCTTTGAAAATTTACACACTTCATTTTTTTTTAATTATTTATTACGTGGTGGTGTCCATACTTTTTTTTACAAGACCATGAGTCAAAGTACACTAAGAGTAAAAATATTTCAAAATTGTAGGGAATAAAATTATTTTGAACGTTTTTTGTGTAAAAACTGCTGGCAATTTGGTGTTTTTAAGAGTTGTGGTGAATAGTAGCTATATCATGAAAGGTATAAATTTTCAAAGAAATTCTAAATTTTTCTTGTAACTAAAAAAAAAACTAGGTATATATATATTTTTTTCCTTAAGTACTCATTAGCAGGTCTACCTTTAGGCGCCCGCTTATCGTTGAATTTTGGGACACCCTGTATATTTGTTTCTCAATTTATTCTTCAAATTTTCTTTTCTTTCTAAATGCTGTGACAGCAAACTGAGGTTTTATATTTTCCATGCCAATGTTTTCTTACCACAACTTATAAAGACTTTAATTTTTTGGAAATCTAAAAATAAAAGTTATATCACTCTAAACTGTTAATGAGAAAATAAGAAACTAAAAAAAAATTATCATTGTAGAAAAATCACTCGTACGTGGTATATTTCACGTTATTTTGCTGTTTGCAATTCAGGTATTATTGTGAACAAATTATTGTAAATAACTTTTAATATTTAACACAGTTTTGCTTTTATCGATAAAATACATGACAACACTTCGATTGATCTATCGACACAACGATAATGTAAACAAGTTATTAAAACCGAATTTCTTGCTGATATACACTAATTTAATTGATATACACTAAATTATGTATTAATAAACATTTAAAAAAGTATAATCAATAATTAAACATAAGTAGAAATCATAAATAACACGTAAAATATACCAAAATTTGGAACTTACATAAAAACAGATAATCCACTGTATTTTACCGAGAATTTGATTTGCGACCTGTAATGCAACACTGCACCATGATTCCTGCTTCATAATAGTCTTTTCTAATACAGCGAGAAGTAAACAAATAAGCACAAATCACTACGAAAACCAAAGAAAACGTCTGAAACATCAGGACTTTGACAGCACAAGTACTTCCACAAATGTTCCTAAGGCCGAGGCCGCACTACGGCTAAACCAGCGCGGTTTTTTACCGCCTGATTTTGTGACTAAGGCCGAGGCCGCACTACGGCTAAACCGCCGCGGTTTTTAACAGCCTGATTTTGTGACATAGGGAAATGTATGGAAGCGGCCACACTGGCGGTTTTTTACCGCGACTGATTTTAAAACCGCGACAACCGCGGGCGGTTCTATACAGTGTTGCCAGAAGGTTACTTTTGTAACGTTTCAGGTGATTTTTCATCTCTTGGTTACTTTTAACGTTACACAAATAAGATTTCATTTTAATACACTCCCCTATCTGCCTCTGCCAAAATTGGAATACTTGGTGTAGACATATCGAGCGAAGTCCAGTTCAGATAATTGCATTCTTGCAGATTCCTCCGTAGAGACGTTACTGAACTGAGGGACCTATACTCGTATTATGCCGCCATAAATCTGTAATGTCGTATTCTAAAGTTTTAGGATTTTCATAAAACTTTTAATAAATTCTTAAATAAATTCTTATATAATAAGCGTTGACCTAGAGATAGGGCCATCTCAAAAATTTAGAAACCAGGACAACAACCGTAAAATCCCCGGATATTTGCGGTCATAATCCGAACACTTTTATATTTTTTTATTTTATTTAGTCGAAATAAAAAGAATACATAGTTCAATTAGTCGAATATTTTCATAGGTATTCAGTTTAATTATAGTCAGTTATTTTTCATCGACATCAGTGATAGAAAAGTAAAATCTCACAGTTGTGAAAATGCTTTTCAAACAGTAGTATATTTTTCACAACCTTTTTTTTTAAACCAGACTAATTTGCCAAAAATATCTTTAAGTTGAAACTCATAAGATATCATTCCAGTATTCAAGCTCTAAGTTTTTTTGTCTTATCTTCTTCTTCTTATTATATAAAAATCAATTGATGTTCGTTTGTCTCGCTAAAACTCGAGAACGGCTGGGCTGATTTAGCTGTTTTTGGTTTTGAAATGTTTGTCGTAGTCCAGGAAAGGTTTAAACTGTAAAAAATTTAAAATAACTTGAAAATCCAAATCTCACGTGTACGAATTAGCGGGCACAGCTAGTAACAAATAAAAAAATATCTGCTTAAAGTTTTCATCAGCAGTCTTATTAAGTTTTTTTTGTGTTTTCATCTTCTTTATTTAGAATATGTACTCTGAACATTCAATGGCAAGAAACTTTCTCTATTTCGATCATCCAAGCTTTTTGAAATGGTTGCAAGTAGGTATCCTTCTGGTTTTAAATACTGAATTATATTTTTTTTCTAATGCTTTTATTTTTGAGTAAATTATGTGCATAATTGAATGCATGAAAAACAGGTATGCCTCCGATTTAAAAACAATCAGATCAGGGGGCTTTTTTAAGCTTTTGAAATAATCCACATTCAGGACTTACTCGATAGCTGGAAACAGATTTCGCCAACGCGTCTTTGAATGATAGAGAAGCTGTTTATACTCAACCTCGACTGTGTCAGAGAGTTCTTTAAGAACTTTTTAGACTGTACCCTTTATTATTCCCAATTTTATTTGGGGTCGGCTTGTTTAAGTGGCAAAAACTTTTTTTTTTGATGTTGTTGAATCAACATATACTGGCAAACAATCACATGCGTGGTGCAGTGCGTTATTGATAATGTGCGCAGAGCATCCCACACCAACTATTTTCGAATTCAGATTTTGTTTTAACTTATGGAATTATAAAACATTGTTGGTTCCATGGCGCTCTATTCCACCGAAGTTCGTATTACAATTATCTCCAGAAAATGCAACACATTTAGTTAAAAGATCATGCTGTTGAAGTTGCTTTCATATAAGCTCAGTAATTATCTCAGATCTGTCATTTCATTTCGATTTGGTTTTCTGGTGGTTTTAAAAGTTCAATCTAAAGGAGAGCTAGTTTATCTGTTGGCAACACTGTTCGCGGTTTTACCGCGTAGTGTGTGCGCTTCGGGCGGTTTTGCGGTTTGGCGGTTTAACCGCTGGCTGGAAAAAACCGTAGTTTGGCCTCAGCCTAAAGGAAACGAAAGGAAGCGGCCGCACTGGCGGTTTTTTACCGCGACTGATTTTAAAACTGCGACAACCGCGGGCGGTTCTGC
This sequence comes from Diaphora mendica, assembly GCA_949125395.1. NCBI lineage: Eukaryota > Metazoa > Arthropoda > Insecta > Lepidoptera > Erebidae > Diaphora > Diaphora mendica. The sequence goes on from OX421319.1 coordinate 8,473,247, forward strand.
CAGTGTTGCCAGAAGGTTACTTTTGTAATGTTTCAGGTGATTTTTCATCTCTTGGTTACTTTTAGGTTATACAAAAATGTTGAGAGACTATTTAGCAGTATGAAAATATTAAAAAACAAGCAGAGAAATAGAATGAAGTTAAATCTTTGATCTACTATATTTAGAGTACGCTGTGTTTTTTTATGGAATTGGGGGCATACGAGCAGACGTATCGCCTGATGGTAAGCGATTACCGCCGCCCATGGACACTCGCAACACCAGAGGCATCACAAGTGCGTTGCCTGCCTTTTAAAAAGGAGTACGTTCTTTTCTTGAAGGTTCGATGGTCGGAAGGCAAATGCTGCTTTGATTATAAAATTCCAGACCATTGTATTGTATATTTGTTAGTGGTTTTCTGGTGGTTTTAGAAGTTTAATCTAGTGGAGAGCTAGTTTATCCGTTGGCAACACTGTTCGCGGTTTTTAACCGTAGTGCGTGCGCTTCGGGCGGTTTTGCGGATTGGCGGTTTAACCGCTAGCTGGAAAAAACCGTAGTGCGGCCTCAGCCTAAGGCTGAGGCCGCACTACGGCTAAACCGCCGCGGTTTTTAATCGCCTGATTTTGTGACAAAAGGAAATGAATGGAAGCGGCCGCACTGGCGGTTTTTTACCGCGACTGATTTTAAAACCGCGACAACCGCGGGCGGTTCTGTCCAAGGTTACTTTTGTAACGTTTCAGGTGATTTTTCATCTCTTAGTTACTTTTAGGTTACACAAATAAGATTTTTTTTAAGACACTCCCCTATCTGCCTCTGCCAAAATTGGAATACTTAGTGTCGACATATCGAGCGAAGTCCAGTTCAGATAATTGCATTCTTGCAGATTCCTCCATAGAGACGTTACTGAACTGAGGGCCCTATACTCGTATTATGCTGCCATAAATCTGTAATGTCGTATTAAAGTATTAGGATTTTCATAAAACTTTTAAGAAATTCTTAAATAGCATTGACCTAGAGATAGGGCCATCTCAAAAATTTAGAAACCAAGACAACAAGCGCAAATTCCCCGGATATTTGCGGTCATAATCCGAACACTTTTATATTATTTATTTTATTAAGTCGAAATAAAAAGAATACATAGTTCAATTAGTCGAAATAGTTTTTTTATTTATTTTCATAGGTATTCAGTTTAATTAAATTTAGTTATTTTTCATCGAAATCAGTGATAGAAGAGTAAAATCTCACAGTTGTGAAAATGCTTTTCAAACAGTAGTATACTTTTCGCAACCTTTTTTTTTAAACCAGACTAATTTGACAAAAATATCTTTAAGTTGAAACTCATAAGATATCATTCCAGTATTCAAGCTCTAAGTTTTTTATTCTTATTTTCTTATTATATAAAAATCAATTGCTGTTCGTTTGTCTCGCTAAAACTCGAGAACGGTTGGGCTGATTTAGCTGATTTTGGTTTTGAAATGTTTGTCGTAGTCCAGGGAAGGTTTATACTGTAAAAAATTTAAAATAACTTGAAAATCCAAATCTCACGTGTACGAATTAGCGGGCACAGCTAGTAACAAATGAAAAATTATCTGCTTAAAGTTTTCATCAGCAGTCATATTAAGTTTTTTTTTGTGTTTTCATTTTCTTTATTTAGAATATGTATTCTGAACATTCAATGGCAAGAAACTTTCTCTATTTCGATCATCCAAGCTTTTTGAAATGTGTGCAAGTAGGTATCCTTCTGGTTTTAAAGACTGAATTATATTTTTTTTCTAATGCTTTTATTTTTGAGTAAATGATGTGCATAATTAAACGCATGAGAAACAGGTATGCCACCGATTTATTTTTAAAATCAGATCAGGGGGCTTTTTTAAGCTTTTGAAATAATCCACATTCAGGACTAACTCGATAGCTCGAAACAGATTTCGCCAACGCGTCTTTGAATTATAGAGAAGCTGTTTATACTCAACCTCGGCTGTGTCAGAGAGTTCTTTAAGAACTTTTTAGACTGTACCCTTTATTATTCCCAATTTTATTTGGGGTCGGCTTGTTTAAGTGGCAAAAACTTTTTTTTTTGATGTTGTTGAATCAACATCTACTGGCAGTCAATCACATGCGTGGTGCAGTGCGTTATTGATAATGTGCGCAGAGCATCCCACACCAACTATTTTCGAATTCAGATTTTGTTTTAACTTATGGAATTATAAAACATTGTTGGTTCCGTGGCGCTCTATTCCACCGAAGTCTGTCTGTCTGTCATTTCATTTCGATTTGGTTTTCTGGTGGTTTTAAAAGTTCAATCTAAAGGAGAGCTAGTTTATCTGTTGGCAACACTGTTCACGGTTTTACCGTAGGGTGTGCGCTTCGGGCGATTTGGCGGTTCAACCGCTGGCTGAAAAAAACGATTTACAAATTATGACTTAGTATGTAGTAGCTGTAGGTACCTCATTCGCAATATATTAAATCAATAATAACTGTAGTAAATTAAATTAAACCAACTAGAATGTTCTAGTCTACAAATAAATGCTTCAGCGCAAAGAGTATAATAAATTCCGTAAGTAAGACGGGCGGGAAATACACCAAGCGTGCGTGAGAGAGTCAGACACTACCCAAACTCAGTCTCTCTTTCTACTCTAATCACGCTTTCCGCCCGTTCGGCTACCCCTCTAAGTATTTATGCTCTAAGGTTCTGTCTTACTGTTACTGTCTGCCAAAAGACAATTCTTCGACCTACATACCTACAGTACATGGACTACGCATACCTACAAAATTATCGTGCCTACCTACACAAGAAGTTGGCGCATAAAATGGCTGCCTTTAGGGTTGTACCTATGTAGAGTGACTCGAAATGTCGATATCGATATTTAACTGAAATATTTAATAACTTGCAAAAATAACGATAACATTAAATAATTATAGTTAATTCCGATTGTTTTTTATTATTTATAATGGATGGATTAAATTTTGAATGATGAAGAGTAGAAGTGTAGAAGAGACAATTACATTGACGTTTTGATGGTTGACAATGTTGACATCGCCCAATGAGTAAAGAAAATATAAGGAGATGCCCTATTCTACTATACGAACAATTCATTATACAAATATATATAAGATCAACACATATATACAAAAAAGCATTTTGTCACTTTTTAACTAATGTTTACCTTGGTGTGAAAAGAGAGATAAACATAGTTTAGTGAGCGTTAATATTGGCAACACTTTTGAGTGACGTCATGCACTTGTCAATTCGTGACCGGCGACGCCATTGTATGCACCAAGTTCTGAGGTAGATCTGCTGTCAAGCGGTTGTTGTTGGAAATTTTGTTTCTGTTTTCGTGCCAATTACGGCTTTAAATTGGTTTTTATTGTATCCAAGGCTTTGCCCTAGACATGAAAATCATGCCTTCGTGCTCCATTAAACAATCTGGTGCAAGAAAAAACAAGAATCATTGTACATTGACTCTTTACAGGTTAGTACAAAAATGCATTGAAATTGTTCAATATTTTACGATTTTGTTTATTGTATTGTATTAAACATATTCTTTTTATAATTTCCGAAGACGTTTATTAGTTTTTTGAGGTTCTCAATGGTATTATTTGCTTTGTTTCACTTAATTTTTTTACATACGATTAAGGGTAGTGATGGTAGAGTTAAAGTGTCGATACTCATATTATTATATAAAAAAATATGTTAACATGGTGTTTTCTTAATCAGATTTCCTGTAAATGAAATTTTAAGAAAGAAATGGATCGAAATCATTTGTTTGGAAAATATAAACCCTCAACATAAAATGTGGTATGACTGCTCGATGCACTTCCATGAAAGATCCTACAACAGAACTCTCGACGTGACGCGATTACGTGACTGCGCAGTGCCCTAACCTGAATGTGTGAATAAATATTACAACTATTTAAAACGTGTTTTATTTACTCAATTTGTTATTTCGCTCAATGTCAACATAATATAAGTACTTTTTATGTTGATATCGGTATCCCAGAACCGTCGGAGCTACGAAAAAATAGGTAAACAACGATATACATTCTCGTTGGTTTGAATGCGGAGGTATTCTGTTCTTTCTTTAGTCTTGTTGCTGATAGAACGGATAGGGCTGTTTTCATAGCCGATACAAATGGTTTTAAAATAATAATTTAAGAAACCTCACCTACGATCATCTATTCCCAGACTACAGAAAGACCAGGATTTTAGGGATTCCAAGAGGAATCCACGGCCTCATTTTGGGAGGAGGTGATGTACGCCTAAAAGGTGGGAAAAGGGAGAGGACTAGCACTCTCCTATCCCACAATGGACTCACCAAACGCTGTAGCACTCCTAATGGCCTACGGTTTCTTGGGAAGAAGCCCAAGAATTGTTTAACTAATATTTCGCTCATATCATATCTTGCCGGCTGTCCAGTGATGGCCAGCTTTCATTTTTGGATTTTAGTCTTAAGTCCATCATTCAAAATTTAATCTATCCATTATAAATAATAAAAAAACAATCGGATTTAACTATAATTATTTAATGTTATCGTTATTTTTGGAATTTATTAAATATTTCAGTTTAATATCGATATCGACATTACGAGTCACTCTACATAGGTACAACCCTATGGCAGCCATTTTATGCGCCAACTTCTTGTGTAGGTAGGCACGATAATTTTGTAGGTATGCGTAGTCCATGTACTGTAGGTCAATGACATCGCCGAAGAGGATTGTGTACTCTGTGGGATTGATGTGCAATGAAAGTAAACAAAGTTGTTGAAATGTTATTGTCAAAGTGATTAATTGCATTTAATTTACCATTTAATAAACCTAATATGTAATAATGGAATTTATAAATATAATGTGCAGGGTATGTCTATCAACAGGGAAACCAAGGCAACCATTCGATGAAGATTTTGTCATTCAATACAATATATTAACCAGCCTTAATGTAAGAACTTATATATTATATTTATTTCTCTACAAGGTTTAAAATGATGAAATTTGTTGTTGTAGGTATATAATTATAAATATAAACTTATTTCCAGATATCTATAATGGATGGAATGCCCCAATATGCTTGTGGAACTTGTTTAGAAACTGTAAAACATTTTAAGGAATTCAGGGAGAAATCTATTGCATCAGAAGCAACGCTACGGGAGATTATTTATCATGTAAGATAAAAAAAAAACAAGAAAAAATATTATCTCTTATTGTTAGGGTCACTTTTCTTCTAGATTGTTGAAAATGAAATGATTACTTTATAATCAGTTTTGAAATCAATAAAAAAAAAAAAACTTCTTTTTTAAATAGTGTACATTTTAAATTCACATAGCATACAATCTAAATTTATTCAAATGTTACGACTACTGCAAACCACTGTAAATGTGAAATCTGTTCTTCTATACTAATATCATAAATTCAAAAGAAACTCTGTCCGTCTTTGTGTGACGTTATTATAACTAAAGTGCTGCACTAATTCAGTGGTGGAATTACCACTAAACTAAGTAGGCTGGAGCCTAGGGCCGAAAATTTATTTTCTTTCCAAAAATAGCATATGTCCAAAAATATGGATATAAAAAGTCTTGAAAGTTTAACAATACTTTAGGACAAAAAAGTGTGTCTATGGTTTATTCTCAACTTCAAAAAAAAAACCAGTGAAGTCAGTAAAAACACTTCGTGAATATGGATTTTTAAAATATAGCAATAGCTGTAGATTAAAAGTAGTAATTTGAAATGTTTAATATCTACTTCTAATCACTACTCAGGGCTGCATGAGGCCCTGGAATCAGTGACTCTGCTATCAGATTCGCCAACGGCTAATTGTGTCTGAGTGAGAGTCTTCCTTCCGAGCCCTCTTCACCGCCTCCTTTTGCAAGTTGACATCTTAGCAGAAGGGTCTGATAATTGCAAGGACCTTACGCTTAAGTCTAAACTGGGCAAATTATATAAGTCCTCACTACAATTATGAGTTAACTTGATGGGTGGCTCTGAGGCAACATGCCTCCGTGGATACGGTGCGGTAACCGCGTATGGCTCACCACTTATACCGCTCTCTCAGAATGCCATATGCGCGCCTTTCTCTGTGTGGTCAGAGTCACAGTCAAGACCAGTGTACCAGCGACCAGTTTTAGGGCAAGCCATCGGAAAAACTCATCAAAGAGCCATCTGTTGTTAAGGATTAGGCATAGATACTTGGTTTAGGCCTGAACCGGTATGAGGATCGAGTTAATCAAGATTAAGTCGCTAGGGAGTGGGTAACCTAACCTAACCCCTCTGTGTTATGGGTGCCCTTGTCACCCGTAACTTCAGCGCCTGCCAGTGCGGTACCTCTGGTATCCAGGTGCGCCGCTTCTGGCAAGTTCGCCACTAACTAAACTACTAACTAAAGTGTCCTTGGCGTACAGATTACACCCAGCGCAGCCAGTTTAGCCCAAGCAGAAGGATTTCTCGAGGTCTGCACTGCACGACATGATTAAATCATTTTCTCCTAGTAACGAGTGCAGCGAGAGAGAGGAAAGGGTACCGTGCTACCGCCTTTTCCAGTCGACGATGACGGACTGGAGAACCTCCATGGCGGGAAAGTCACTACCTTCAGCCTGGATGACCAGCGCGTCATCGTGGCTCGATAAACTCACGTACTCACTCGTGGTCATTTGATGCAACGCGATCGCAAGGCAGTCGAACACTCCGCTTAAAAACCGAATTAAGCATTCTGACAGATCGGGCCCACCTCACAGAAAATGGCAGTCGATGCGGGTGGAGAGATTCGTCACAAACAAGATATGTGAGTGATGGTTAAGCGTCCGATAGCTTTTGGACGGACTTAGTAAGGACGTCCATTAACCCGGCCCAAGGCGAAATAGAGTCCTCTTCTCTATTTCTCACTTGGGTAAGTCCTGACCGGCGCGTCCTCGTCGTGGGGGTGGGCACCACATGCTTCAGTAGGCCGGAGTATGCAGGTGGCGGAGTTCGGCCAGGGTCCCTGACCTGTGGGGTATAACGCAGGACCTTTACCAAGGCCAGCAGGCGGCTTTGGTGGAGTATTATGCCTGCCTGCGCTAGTCCTGCGCAGTCGAGCGCCGTAAGCCAGGATGAAGGAGTCCTGGAGGGTTGAGCTGATTGGGGTCGGGTTAGATACCTCCATGAAGCAACACGCCCTCTTTGGTCCGGAATTCAGGCGAAACGGTAGCCCTGTAGCTAGCCACCACAGGGTAATGGACACGCGTCCCGTACGGATGAGGTGGTACGGTCCGCAGGCGAGGTTCGGGGGGGGGGGGGGATGTTCTCCGGGAGAACACTGGGACTCTGCCATGCTGACGGAGCGAGGACAAGCGGCACATCTGGGGGCCGCATGTCTGCAGTTCCTGATGTCGCGCATGAGTCCCAACCCAACGACCCTATACCTCTCGGGTATTCCTGGTGTCCTTAGGGACATCCCCAAAGGTGCGGGCTCCACGGAGGGTGGGAAGCTCGAGAGGTGAAATACATACATAAACATAAAATGGACAACAACAAAAACACAAGAAAAACCCCTAAGGTGGACGGTACGGCAGCAGCTGGACCGGACACCCCAAAGGTGAAAGGTACGGCAGCAGCTGGACCGGACACCCCAAAGGTGGAAGGTAAGGCAGCAGCTGGACCGGACACCCAAGGAAGAGGTCCAGTAGGACCTCCTTCCTTAACACGAGCCTTCAGGGAAGCTTCGGCGACCCAGGAAGGCAAACCCAAACAGCCTCGTGTCGGCGCCGCTACGGTACCGACACCGAAGACAAAACCGACCGCGGAAGGCAGAAAGGTCGCTGGCAAGCCGGTGACCAGGACGCCTAACGCGAAAACACCTGCTGGACGGGCACAGCCTTTAACGAGCTCCACGAGCTCAGGCCGGACCCGGCCAGCCCCCGCAGTTGTTCCGGATGTGGCTCGACCCACAAACCTGGAGCAGACCGCGGGGAGGAGGTCTCAACAAGGCGAACCAGCCACGGACCCTAGCCTGTCCGGATGGCAGGTCGCCATGTCCAGGAAGAGGAAGGGGAAGAAGGCGAAACACGTAGTGTCGGCGCCCCAACCCCCAGCTTCTTCCGCCTGTGCGGCACAAGACAAGCCGCACAAGAAGAAAAACGAAAGGCAGCGTCGCAGAGAGAACGAGAGGCGAACTGCCTTAAACACAGACACGCCTCCGGTGCCTACCCCAAGGCAAGGTACCCGTCCGCAGGGGGGGAGTGATGCGTCCGCTGAACCCTCAGTGCCGCGACGCCCACCTCCTCCCAAGGGCAAAGGGGCGCAAGCAGGACCTCAGGGTGGTAGTACCCAGGGGGGCCGGTACTCCGCCAAAAGGGCACGTCTCGACGAGACAATATCTCCGAGAGGCGAGCCTAAGAGGCGGAGGACCGGACCACCAGGGGAAGCCGCTCAGGTTCACTACGCGAGCGCGGTCAAGGCGGACCTAATGGCGGCGGTAACTACTGCGGCCATGGAAAACCTAAGCCTTAGTCAGTCTGAAGAGGTCCAAAAACGAATTGAAGAACTGCTGTTCGAGGAGTCGATGAAGCCGGGCAGCAGCAATTCAGAGGGCCCAGCGTTTCGGGGAAGGCCGATATTGACCGACGGCTACCTGAGACTCTGGTGCGAAAACCAGCCTACCCTGGAATGGCTGAAGCGCAGCGTGGCCAGCATCACCCTTCCCACGGGGGAGAAGTTGGTAGTAAAGCGCCCGAGCGAGATGACGAAGCGGGTCCGCTGCGGCATCTTGCTCCCTGGGGTCCACGAGGACCACAGGAAGGTAGCACACATGCTGCGCTTCCAAAACCGGTGGGCAGACATCGAAAGATGGCTCCTACTGAAGATGGACAGGCAAGCGACGGACACGTTTGCTGTAGTCAGCATCCCGGAGACGGTGGTAAAACCCCTGGTCGAGCACGGGCACGTCAAGTTCCAGGGGCCCCGCGGCAAGTTTGTGGAGCATCCACCAGCCGAAGCCGACTCCAGGGATGCAGAAAACAGTGCCTGCACCCTAACGATGGACACTGCGGAGGGGGCAAAAGATGCTGTCGACATAGTCGCGGCACCTGAGTCCCAGGCTCCGACGCGGGCCGCCCCCGCCTACGATGCGGAAGAGGAAGATCTTCTTCGCGACCGCACGGACAGTGGGGGTGAGTGCGTGGAGGAGCTACGCAGGTTGGCCATCCAAAAGGAGAGCGGAGCCGAGGACGAGGACATGGCAACGGAGGAATCTGATTCCAATGGCGCTGTCTCATTCCTCGGCGTGTAGCATCCTACAGGCTAACCTCCACCACAGCTTGACCGCGACGGCTCAGATCCGCAAGTGGTTGGAGGTCAACAAAACAGCCGTCATACTGATCCAAGAGCCGTGGGTCAGAAACGGCACTGTCTGCGGACTCCGCAACATGGGAGGTAAGCTAACAGTTTACGCGGGACCAAAGAATCCCCGCACATGCATATACACTACAGTTGACATAAACATGCAGGCCCTAACTAGTTTCTGTTCTAGAGACATATGTGCCATAAAGGTGCAGGGAGCCCAGGACACCGGCCTCGCGCAGGTGGTCATGGCATCGGTCTATATGCCTGAAGCCGATGACCCACCACCGCACGACCTATCACGGCTGGTCCACTACTGCGAGGAGGCGGGACTCGAGTTAATCGTAGGAACCGACACCAACGCGCACCATGCCTTGTGGGGCATGTCTACAGGAAACGACGGAAACCTTAACATAGTAAACACAGGTTCTGTACCAACATTCGTCAACAGACGAAGCAAGACAATCATTGATTTGACCCTGGCAACTGAAGAAGTAGCGAAACACATCTCAAACTGGCACGTGTCCAACGATTTATCATGTTCGGACCATAGATGGATTCGTTTCGACCTTCAGGTAAGCATACTCACGGCACCACCTAGGCGAAACCCGAAAAAAACCGATCGCGCGCAGTACTCACTGCGGATCGGCCAGGCCCTGGAACAGGGAAGTAACCCAACTAGGATCATAGGCACCAGCTACCGGCCCACAAGGTAATCGACCCATATAAAACGCAATGGGCAATCGATAGCTTTGACTCATTTAAATCTCCAGGCCCGGACGGGATCTTCCCAGCCCTGCTTAAGTGGGGAGGGAAGACACTTACTCAACGGTTTACCTACGTCCTGGGAGCCTGTCTGGCACACAGATATGTGGGGAGACAGTGGAGAGATGTCAGAGCAATCTTCATACCAAAACCAGGTAAAACCGACTACTCGGATCCCAAATCCTTCAGACCAATAAGCCTAACCTCTTTCCTCCTAAAAACACTGGAGAGGTTATGCGACAGGCACCTGAGGGAAACGTCGCTGACACAAGCACCGCTACACCCGAACCAACACGCCTACAGTCCAGGTAAATCAACAGAGTCGGCACTTCATGCGGTCACAACCAAAATTGAGGTGGCGATCAAAAACAAGATGTTGTGCTTAGGCACCTTTATAGATATAGAGGGAGCCTTCGACAAAACGAAATTCACCAGCATAACAGCAGCACTGGTAAGGCACGGAGTGCATGCAGTCATGATAGAGTGGATAAACAAGATACTGAGCCAGAGAGTCATCAGACTCGAAGCAGACGCTACCAAACAAGCACTGGTGGCGAAGGGCTGCCCCCAAGGTGGCGTCCTCTCACCAATCCTATGGAACCTAGTGGTTAACGACCTTATCACCACTCTGAACAACAATCACCATTATACCATCGGATACGCGGATGACATAGTGATATTAACAAGCGGCATGCACGCAGGTATAGTATGCGATGTCACGCGCTCGGCACTGGCAATAGTGGAACGCTGGTGCGTGGACAACGAACTGTCAGTCAACCCAAGGAAGACTGAAATGGTAATGTTCACCAACAAACGGAACCTGGGAAACCACCGACTTCCCAATGCGGCTAAAGAAACAAAATCTCTGGAGACCGCCTAGGGTACCACACACCGAAATCCTCTATGAGGCCATAGGTAAGGAACCGCTCATGGAAGCGGTAACTGATACATTACCCAGGCAATTCGTCTTCGACAAAAAGTACAAGATACAACTGTACGAGGATCCCCAAGAAGGACTTAACCCAAGGGAGTTAAGAATCTTCACCGACGGATCCAAAACAAGGTCAGGCACTGGCTCAGGAGCATTCTCTGAGGACCTGAACATACACATCTCGACACCATTAGGAGCCCACAACACAGTCTTCCAGGCGGAGTGCATGGGTATAATAATGGCAGCACATGCGATCATCTCCAGAAAGGTAACGGAATACCCCATCCGCATACTTTCCGACAGCCGATCAGTCTTACAAGCTCTACAAAGTCACACGACTACCTCAGGGCTGATCTACGAATGCCACAGAGCCCTGACAGAGGTAAGTACTACAAATAGTATAACTCTCCAGTGGATCAAAGGAACTGTTTCCGCAACTCACGCGGAAACGACGCAGCTGATGCACTAGCAAGGAGCGGATCGGAGACAAGGGCAGTCGGCCCAGAACCAATATTGCCCTTGCCAGCTGCTTGGCTACGACGGACACTGCAACAGAACACCAAGGTAGAACACCAGTTATATTGGTCCAACCTTTGTACCTGCAGGCAGACCAAGGAGGCCCTCCCGACGATCAACCCCGGATTGTCACGGAAGCTGAAACAACTTAAGAAGCCGCCGCTTCGACTTCTGATCGGAGCAATGACTGGTCATGCACTATTAAACAAACATCTTTTTACTCTAGGTGTAACGGACAGCCCTCTGTGCAGAGCATGCATGGAGGAGGAGGAAACAGCCGCCCATGTCATCTTGGCATGTCCTGGGGTGGCAGAATACCGGGCGAAACACCTTGGATCGCCGAGGTCGCTTCAGGAGGTCGTCGGCAACGCCAGGGGTCTGCTAGGCTTCCTGGAGGAACTGGGATGGCACCACTAGTGCCGACCCACTACGCAAAATAGGCGCATCAAAGTCGTCGAGTTGCGGAAACCCGGCCCGCGAGTTGAAGTTCAAGTTCAAGCGTCCGATAGGTCATGGAACGGCTAAATCGGGGTACGCTAGTATTATGGCGGTAAGACCCGTTTGGGAGGATGGGCCCCGAGACTAAACACTGACGCAGATGATGTCCAGAAAACATACTTTGGAGATCACGTCCGGGTGTAACAGAACAAAGCGAAGAAGAGAGTGGAATAGGATTGGGTGTTATTTAGAACAATCTTAGTCTGACAGGCCCGGAAATTGTCCAGGTTCTGCACTCAGTTCAGGCGCTGGAGATTGCTGAACGACCTCATAGGCTAAAAACGCAGGCCTGGGGGTAACAGCACAACATTACAGCAGCAGAGACATTACACCACACACATACTGTTCCTGGACACCACACACATACTGTTGTGGGAAAAGGCCGTCAACCACTTCCTGCAAGAAGCTGGACATGAGAGGCTCAGAAAGAGGGAGGGGTGTGATGCGCGGAGACGGGAGCTAAGGGAGTATCGAAAGGGAAAAAGCAGGGAAATACTAAATTGTAGGTTAGTAGGGGCGGCAAAAATTTAATAGCATACTGACGGCAAATCTGTACATCCGCACTAATTTCAATAAATCTCTTTACCATGATAAAAGAAAAATATGCAGGTATAGCTGCAGGCAAAAACTAGTACTGTAATAATGGATCAGTAAACAACATAGTGACTAATTTATTTATATACCTATTTAGTGTGCATATTTTATACTGGGTGGGTACAATAACTCTATTGTCTTTGAATTACAGAATTTGAAATTAGAAGATAGTAATGTTGAAATAGAGTTTGAGACTCAACAGAAGGAGAAATTAGAAATACACGAGGATGATGTTGAAATGGTAATAAAAGCAGAAATAAAGGATGAAAATGAAGCTGATAGTGACATTTCTACAGACAACTTTGATGACCCATTTGTTGAAGATGAGAGTAGTGCAGAGCACCTTGTGAAAGATGAAGAAAAGAAAAAGAGTCTTAAAGGTGAATATGATAAAAATTCAAATTATTACTGTTTAAGAATATGCAGTGTAACAAACAGTTAACAAGTCTCTATCATTTATTTTTTACAGACATACAATTGAAAAAACTAAAAAAAGGCAAAAATAGTGAAAAGAAAGAGGAAAAAGAAGAATGGATCTGTGGTAAATTTAGTTTCACTTTAAACTAAACTGCAAATATTTCTGTGTTAGACTGCCTTGGTGGCGCAGTGGTAGTGTATTCGACTGCTGTGCTTGAGGTCTCGAGTTCGATTCTCGGGTGGGAGCAAAGATTAGTATGATCTGCAAGTATTTGTTTCGGAGTTTTCTATGTATAACATGTATATATTTATAAAAGTAATCTACCAGTCAGTTTATCAAAGTATAACATTAAAAACCGATGAAATTGAGAACCTCCTCCTTTTGGAAGTCGGTTAAAAAGTAGTCTATCAGTCAATCTAGCTATCATAATTCAAGCTCTGCTTAGTTTGAAGCTAGATGTCATTGTGTTTCAGTGGTCCCAAATATTTATTTATTTATATTCATAAATAACTTGAAATTCAATAAAAGTATGGAAAAATAATAATACGGAAAATAAACTCGTTTTAGCAGAAACCAATTAAAATAACAGGTTTTGTTATGGCACGATTGGCAAACTTTTTTTACTTTCATATGAATTGTGTGATCTCGAATCAGTGATATATTAGATTATTATTTGTATTTGGATATTTTAATTTAAAATTAAAATAGTGGTAATGGTGAACCACAGACAACCAATATTTTTGTGTGTCTGTCTTACAAATAAAAGTAATCTACCAGTCAGTTTATGAAAGTATAACATAAAAAAAAACCGATGAAATTGAGAACCTCCTCCTTTTGGAAGTCGGTTAAAAAGTAATCTATCAGTCAATCTAGCTATCATAATTCAAGCTCTGCTTAGTTTGAAGCTAGATGTCATTGTGTTTCAGTGGTCCCAAATATTTATTTATTTATATTCATAAATAACTTGAAATTCAATAAAAGTATGGAAAAATAATAATAAGGAAAATAAACTCGTTTTAGCAGAAACCAATTAAAATAACAGGTTTTGTTATGGCACGATTGGCAAACTTTTTTTACTTTCATATGAATTGTGTGATCTCGAATCAGTGATATATTAGATTATTATTTGTATTTGGATATTTTAATTTAAAATTAAAATAGTGGTAATGGTGAACCACAGACAACCAATATTTTTGTGTGTCTGTCTTACAATAATGACTTTAGTATGATGGCGTTATGTGATGACTTTCGTTACAGGTATATGCCCTAAGACTTTTGCAGAAAAATCTCACTGGACAGAACACTTTGATGTTCATACTGATGATAGACAATGTGGGTTATGTGGAGAGAAAACAAATTGTCTCTCACAGCTTCTAGCTCATAGATTGACACATGTGCCTCCTAAACAATACAAATGCCACATTTGTAATAAATCATACAAATCTTGTTTGTATTTAGAACACCACTATAGAACATCACATATCCACCAAGATGTAAGTATTGAAACATGTACACTGTTCATGTTTTAAGGCGCGTCTCCACCAAAATTGTTGGCAATTTCAGTGTTTCCAACTGTTTGCAACTCTTCAGAAAATCGCTAACTTTTGTTTCCGTCGTGTCTACACCGAGTCGCCAACAATTTGAAAAACGTTCCAACTAAGCGTCTCCACAGAGTCTATAAATATTTGCAACAAGCGTATTCTTTTGATGTTTACCGCCAAAAACAGAAACACGGTTCCCAACATTTGTTGACAATTTTTATGTTTTATTAACCTTGTGCCAACACAAGGAAGTTAAGAAAATTTTGTCAGCAACCCGTGTTGACAACACGAAAGTTGCAAGTTTTGTTCGGTGGAGACTCGGCTTTAGATATATTTTTGCCTCGCTTTCTTGCAATCTGTGTTATGTGATTTAGTGGAAAACGATAAAAGTACGTAAACCCTTTAAGCGCGTCAATTTGATTTGACCAATGAGCGCGCTTATAATAAATTTTCCATGTGGTGACGGATAAAGAATATAGAGTGGATAATTTCTTAAGTGAGGTCTTTCCAACTGCAGTGCATAGACAAGAGCAATTTAATAGTGCATGGGCGCCTTGCTAGATTACAGTACCTTACCACTCATATACAACGATTTGAGATTATTACAAAAAATTATCTCCTTGTTTCAGGACCCAAAACTTTCTTGTAATATATGCTCGGCTACTTTTGTCGCTCCAAAAAGACTTACTAGTCACATATTTAATGTCCATTCCAGTCCGCGATATTATTGTGATTTCTGTTCTAAAGGGTGAGCAAATCTTTTGCGATATGAGCCTCAAGTATAAATATAAAGTCGAATAAAGTGTGTTATACTATTGATGTTATTTTCCATTTTAGTTTTCCATCAAAAACAAGTTTGAAATCGCACTTAAAACAATACAATCCTACCAAGGCTTATGCATGCGATTTATGTGAATTCTCTTGTAATTACATCAGCGGACTTAAAGTAAGTATTAAGGACAGCGCAACTGATCAGTTTTGGACATATATATGTAGGTACTTAACCTGATGTTATTGTATTTGTCATATACGCTTATTTCTGAGAGTGTGTGCATGAGTCCGTAACTAAGTACATACGTGCGTCTATACGTAAGTACGTGCGTCTATACGTAGATATGTGCCTCTATACGTAGATATGTGCCTCTATACGTAGGTACGTGCGTCTATACGTAGGTACGTGCGTCTATACGAACACTAGATATACATTTAACTTACTTAAAATATATTTTGATAATTTGACATCAATCATTTTTAACGTTTTAGGATCACAAAGTAAGAAAGCATTCACAACATAAGTTAAACTGTAAAAATTGCACGAGGGCGTTCCCAAGCCAAGAGAAATTCGAAAAACATAAGTGTAAAAAGAAAATAAAAGTATGTGCTATTTGCGGCCTGCAGCTTACTGGTAATTCAAGGGTAAGTAAAGAATAACCTTGTTATTCAACAACAATATAATATAAAATATCCTAGCTAATATTATAAATGTGAACTCGAGTTTCTTTATTCCGCTTTCACGACTAAACCACTAAAATGATTTAAAAATTATTTCACCAATGGCTTTCTATCGGTGAAATAATTAATATATTATCAGCGAGGTAATGACCTTTGTGCTGTTGTCTACTGAAATATCATACATTTATTCCCTTCATGTCGACTTTTCATGGTTCATTTAACTTAGTGCTTTAATGCTGACTTTCACATGATGCCGACTTTTTAAATTTATTTCTAGTTTGGTTCAGAAAGTCGAAAACTTATAATAGCATGGTTTAGGAACCACTATGCAGACTATTTTTTTTTTAATCAGTAGATATGTAATGCTACTACGAGCTTCGTGTTCACTGAGTACGCTG
This sequence comes from Diaphora mendica, assembly GCA_949125395.1. NCBI lineage: Eukaryota > Metazoa > Arthropoda > Insecta > Lepidoptera > Erebidae > Diaphora > Diaphora mendica. The sequence continues at coordinate 8,489,639 of OX421319.1, forward strand.
TCATCCTTTATTTTAATATTTTAATTAAAGAAAATATTGAAGTTTTTGTCATTATCAGGAATTATTTTCAGCCGAGCATGCCAACTTTCTACACAATTAATAGTCCAATTTATAGTCTTTAATAAAACTGTGTTTAAATATTATAATAATATTTAATGTAGAATCACTAACAGTCAATACAATATTTTTTCAATTTTATAAGTGTAGTGGCCGCAGCTCGGCATATAAATATAATTACTCAATGTATAAATTGTAAACTTTTGAAACGATGTCAAAACGGTAACAAATTTAAGTAAAATTGACAAAGTCGGCATAAAAGCACTAAGTTCAATGAACCACAAAAAATCGATGTATGATATTTCAGTAAAGTCGGTACAGAGGTCATTACCCGATAACCTATATATCGGGCGGAGCCGAGGGTAAAAGTTTATAAAATACATGTACCTACGTATTACTTTTCCAGATGTCAAGCCACATGGCTAGCCACAGCAACGTTTGCAAGTATGAATGTGACCGTTGTCCTGCCAAATTCAAAACGAAAATGGCCTCAATCGCCCACAAAAATAAACACGACGGTAACCGCACAGAACAATGTGAATTTTGCCCCGCCAAGTTTTATACTCACACAGTGTTGATAAAACATCGTCGGATACATACAGGTATGTATACTAATATTTCGGACATCTAACACACAACGCCACCTAGTCCCAAACTAAGTAGAGCTTGGGCTATGGGTACTAGACAACTGATATAAATACAAATATACTTACTCTGTGAATATATACATATTATACATGGAAACTATCAAAACTACGATACATTGGGTCCGTCCTAGGAATCGAACCCGAGACCTCAAGTACTGTAGTCGCATACGCTACCACTGCGACCACTGATGCAGTCAATGAATGAATGACGAATGTTTAACACTCGTTCGTCCCTCATATGGTGCAGTTTAATTATTTAAATCATCATACATTCCTGGAATTTTTGCAATTCAATTAATGTGCAACACAATGTGTGCATGTGTGTGATTTTTACAATTATTCGATGAGCAGTTAAAGAATCAACATATATGTTGTAAAAGTTGTATGTGTTAATGATCATTTTTTATTTCAGGTGAAAAACCATACGTGTGTAAAATATGCAGCAAAGCATTTACTGGAAACCACAACCTGAAAGTTCATATGAAAGTCCATGGTGAATATTTAATAGTTAAGAAGACTAAAGAACCTGATTTAAATAGTCTAAATTATGTCGCCAAATGAAGGTAGTTGGGTTTTAAAATATATATAAAGTTGTTAAATATCGAATAGTTGTACTAGTTTGTACTTATTTTTAATAATAAATAAAGCTATTTTAAAAAACTTTTTAAAAATTATTTATTTTAGAAATACATTTACATCCAAATAAGAAACTAAGGGTATCACATTCAAAAAAAAGTCTTTGGCAAGTACGGAAAGTACTAAATATAAACATCTATAAAAAGTATAAAATCGGTAAACAGTTCCAAAAAAGACAATAGGGAACATACATGCCTTTTTTATTTCTTAATCTGATCTTAAAAGTCTCCATAACATAAAAAATATATAAATAGGCTTGAAAATAGTCAAACTAATCTTCAAAGTGAAATTTAAAACACGGACTAAATTTGAGCTATTCAAACGCCGCCATTTTGCACGCGCTATTGACATGACCACTGACGTCATTGTCATTTCGTATTTGTTTACTATTGAGTGTTTCAGTTATTTTATACTTATTTACAGTTTTAATTGCTATAAAAATCATGGAACAAGTTATTTTTTCTCACATACACTACTAACACAATAGGAATTTCGGCGCCGATCATTTCAATAATGTGACAATCGACGTCACACTTCGTTTGGACCAAGGGAAATTCAAACATACAAAACGAGTCCTGCGTTTTGTATGTTTAAATTTCCCTCCCTTAATATTCACTTTTTATTTAATATTTTCTGGGTTTAAATAATCACTAAACAGAAAAAAATACCTTTTATGTATATTGTAAAGACAATAAAGAATCTAAAAAAAAATGTTTGAGACAAATAAAAAATTTATGCATATTCCCTATTGGATAGAATTAGAAGAAAAAAATTAAGCTTATTCTACTTAAAGTATTATTTATTAGGTACTAAGGAGAGGCAAGTGTAATAATGTCACCGACTTAATTTTTAGAAATGAAATTAGAAGAGATTATTTTCTTAACTATACATAAAAGAACCAAATCACACCACGATATTAATTGTTGTACTTAGTTCTATTCACGGTGGCATAATTCTAATCTGTAAGTAGTACGGTCCGGGGTGTGGGAGATTAATAGGAATCATACATCTTTCTCCCACGTACGAAATGAGCCATACACAAAAGTAATATTCAGATTGGAAATTGGTTAACATCATCTATAAATCTGATCCTGTTGGTATACAATTTCATATTCATTTACCCCCTTATTCATACACGTGTAACGTGAACTTTAAGGGTCAGCGCCGACAGACGGAGTGACAGCAAAGAGCAGTTCAGAGCTCACAAAACTCACTGAGCGGCCTTAATTCAACCTTAAGTTCTTCAAAATACAGTTTTATTTTGAAGAACTTAAGGTTGAATTTAAATTGTTCTTGAATTAGTCTCTTCATGGTCACCCTAAGTTTAAAGTTCCGTCCGTCGTCGGCGGTTTAAAGTTGAAAATAATACAGTACTGTTGTTTAAGTTAAAATACGTTTATGAACAAGGGGGTTAGTCGGTGACGTAAAGTGATTTTCATTCAATGAGATCATAATTTAATGCTGCCAATACATCGAATTGAATATAAACAATTTTAAAGCATAATATAATACATCAAAGTCAAGTTATCAAATTGTTTGCAGAAAAATGATTTGTACGTTTAATTGAGTACTGAATTATGTAACTTTGATATTGTTCAGTCAGTCTTATAAGCTAATACAATTTGTGGATATCGCATTCTTCAGAACAAATCCTCTTGTACATTTTATGTTTCCTTGAACGGGTTGATAGTACCTATACCTATATCTGTATACACAGATATTATTTTAAGACATGCCAATGAAAATGATGCAGAACCAACTCAATAGACTGCCACAGTGTGAGTCACCATGCTGCATTGTCTGCATTCGCAATGAGTATGGTGATCACCACTCTTGAATTCTGTTCATGCTTTCCATCATGCAGAATAGTAACTTCGGCAGGCTCATAGATAAAAAAATGCGTGGAGTCCCTCCGCGCGGAAGAAGTGAAACTTCGTAATGTGCAACAGTGCTTTCATACCCCCTCCATGGTAGCGTTAAACGTTTAACGCAACCGTTAAATGTTAAACGCACCCGTTAAATGTTTAACGCAACCGTCAAACGTTAAACGCAGCCGTTAAACGCTTAAAGCAACCGTAAAATGATTAACGCAACCGTTAAATGTTTAACGCAACCGTTAAACGTTTACCGCAACCTTGTTGGAAATCGCATAAGTTTCACTTCAAAAATGTCATCTGTTATCAAATACTAAATATGTACTATACTTGTACTTGTAGATCAAGCTAATAATAATGTCTTATTTGTTTTACTGAAGTTTAAACACTAAATATATGTCCTAATCAATAAACTATCTAAAATAAATAATTGACCAACAAAATATTAAACTTATAACTATGTGCTTGTTTTATATGAACTAACAAGTAATTATAAAAGTAAAGCTTAAACAATACAACATATTTCACATAAAAAAATATACTTTCTACGAGTACGTTTTTTGTAGTACATTTATCATTGAACACACATCACAATACTTTTGGGAACACCTATACTTTTTGATTCTGAAAGTCGCTAAAGGCCAATATACGCTTGTGTAATTCTGGATCAGAAGCCGTTGCGTTCGGACAATTTTAGTTATTTCAATCACTATAGGGATGTTGTTTTACAGTAGAACCTGTAAGTATTGCTTGTATATTTATATATATATAAGTTGAAGTTCACACTTAGAGCATCGCGTTGTTTTTTATTACTTCAGTAACCATTAAATGACAATTCCAGATAGTGTAAGTAAACATGTACTTATGTTTATCGGTTAATGATTTATTAGTTCTGTTTTAAATAGATACCACCTACTTTTAGCCTTTTAAAATTATACATTCATAGGAGATTTTTACATAATTAAAACAAAAACTTGTTTTTAACGAAAAAAAAAATTAGCCAACATCCCTATTATGAGAGGAACAAAAAAATGTAAAACCATTTAAAATAATGTCCACAACCATAATTAAATCTATTCTTACATTTAAAGGAACAAATGGAAGTTACAAAACATTCAGACAAACATTTCTTACTATAAAACACTATTAAATGCTATAAAATGAAAACAGGCAGGGTTTTTGCGAGCAACCGTGATATGGCCTTTCAGATATGCTTTAGGTCATAAAACCGAATAAAGAAGATGGAAGCATACATATAAGAACTTCTTCCAAATCTGTATGTTATGCGTTTAAAGTATTACGCTTTATAGTTTATTAAATAACTAGCTTTATTAAGTTATCGCAAGTTTTTTATTTGGGAACCGTATGAAATTGTATATAAAAATCTATTGTTGTTCGTTTGTTTTGCTAAAACTCGAGAACAGCTGGACCGATTTAGATGATTTTGGTTTTGAAATGTTTGTCGTAGTCCAGGGAAGGTTTAAACGGTGAAAAATTATAAATAACTAGAAAATCCAAATGTAACGTGTACGAAGTAGCGGGCACATCTACTAAACAATAAACGTTAGGCAGTTTACCATAATCAACTTCTGAGATTAGCGCGAACGAAAATATCTACACAAATAAAAAAAAAAATGAGTTCTATTACTTTAATGAAGTCCCCCTTTATTAGATTTCTTAAATATCTTGGTTGACATCGACTTCTTACAATTTTATTATATGGATGGATAAGTTATAAATCAGCAACTGGAAAGTGCCGTCTGCGAAGGCCGTATACACGGTAGAAAGTACAATAATTTAGGGTAATAAGCATCATTCCGATAATCACAAGTTTTTTATACAATGCTAAATTAATACAACATTAACACTATTTGTTCTTGAGGTCTGATTTACACAATCACATATAACATTTAAAGACACTATATTATTACAAAAACTACCATCTTTTTACAAACCGTCTTATTATTATTATTAGCATTAAGGTTACGAAACACAGAGTACGGGCAAGATAAAGGGACCTAACATCGTCGTCTACGAAATTAGCATCAAACCACACAATAAAGGCTGTACTGTATATTTAATACACCCGATACAAAAAGACGAATGTCAAAAGTTTTGTTTGTCTGTTTTTACAGTCGGACTTCGGAGCCAGGTTATCGATTTAAAAAGGAATAACTTAATTTTCTTTGATCATATCATATTTGAAGTTCTTAACTGCCAGGTTTATTCACTATCCAGTTTTAAGTATACGTGTGTTGAATAATACTTTCGTTTCTTTGAAAAATGCACCATGATTTTATGTGCAATATGCATACCTACTATTTATGTTTTTACAAAGGCAATAGAACATTTTATTGCTGTGGTAGAAAAGTAAATAGATTTGCGATTAGAGGTTTATTCGTAGGAACATCTACGATAAAATATGAAATAATAACACGTCAAATTTGTTTCCGAGGTATAAAATAATGGTATATGCTTTTTCAAACTTCAAACAGTAGATATAAACATTGATAGTGATAATTATTATCTACTACTTTCATATTCTTGGACTTTTGTACCAGTTGCGTGGAAAAAGTAACGTCTATTTGCGCTTTACAACAACGTAGTAGAGAGATAATACACGACTTCATAGTCAATCAATACCAAAAACGTTAATCAAAGTCAACTTGAAGCTAAGCGTATATTGAAATTGAAACTACTCAGTTCTGTGCAACGCAGTGTGAATCCGGTGTTTCCTGAAATTCAAATATCTACTACGTGACTATTACCACTGAGTTAAGAGTATTGATATAATCAAAAAGAAGCTAAGACTGCCTTCTTTTACTTAAGGTTTTGCATCGTGAAAATAAACCTGAAAACTATCTCGAATATTCACTATCTATACTAATTTCTCATATTTCGTTCCCAAACTGTGTATTGGGTATCCTAACAACTGTATCTTTAGTACCTACTTTATCAGTATCGATGAGTGATCCCGAACTGTGTTTCTTTGTCTTCGGAGCCAAAGGAGGTACTTCGCTGCAAGTTGAACAGTTATCTTCTATGACTCTACTTGATCCAGCTGCGCTAAACTTTTTTAAGCTACCTGTGGCGAGGGAGCCATTGGACGAAGAACAATGAGGAGGTAGTAATGGTACTCTTTCCTGGATATCTTTGCTGGAGCCTGGCGGTCGGTGGCCGAAGGAACTGCTTCCAGAGTCAGAAGGTGCAGGGCATCCACCTTCTGGACATCCACCCATTGTTATCCATTCTTGTATTCTGCAATGATTTAAAAATATAATCAGTTTAATTTTGACCTGACATAAAAGACGGTAAGCTTAGAATTGAGTGGACACACAATTGTGCACACTAAGTATGTTAATTATTATTAATCACTAGCTGACCCACGCAACGTCGTTTGCGTCTCCTATTGCCCGTAGCGTAATAATTTTCGCCCGTTTTTGAAACATGCTCCATTGGTGCTCCGCTCCTATTGGTCTTAGCGTGATGATACATAGCCTTGCTCGATAAATGGGCTATCTAACACTGAAATAATTTTTCAAATTGGACCAGTAGTTCCTGAGATTTGCGCGTTCAAACAAACAAACAAACTCTTCAGCTTTATATTAGGTCTTTACCTATGAAATTGCCGTTCTTCAGTACTGGTCATTTCAAATAGTGCCGTTTGTGTCGCATTGGTGCCACGACGGAACTCATATTCCATAATTACACGATTTTTTAAAGTATCCATTATGACGAAAAATGTTCAAATGTAATGAAAATACAACGCTAATCAAAAAACAAAAGAATGAGTTTGTAAATAGAATGTAATGGTTTTAAAACAAAATTAATTTGAATTTAGAATACACAGCAATTACAATTTTTTTTTATTTGAAATGACCAGTACTGAAGAAAGGCAATTTCATAGGTAAAGACCTAATATTAGTAGACCAGTGTCGATAGGTTTTAAAACCAAAAAAAAGAATAGTAGAATGAAACCCATTAGAAAAGGAGGGGAATATTATAAAAATGAAAGGAAAAATAATTTACGGGCGATCTGAGGTCGGGAAGGGGATGGGGGGGAGGTTTAGAGGGTAAAAAACGGTTTTTCTCGATTTCCGGCAGAACTAAAAGTCTTATGGAAAAAAGTCAAATGGCAAAGTTGTAGGTAATAAAAAGATGTTAACTTTTGTATTTACACTTTCATCACGTAACCTCAAAATTTATGTGAAAAATTCAAAAAACCAAGTTATTGGTTTTTTATTTTTATCTTTTACAATTTTCTTTTTTTTTTCACAGAATTAGGTGAAAACTTACCTTTCTTTTATGACCCAAATACGCTGTAATTTATTTGATTAGAAATATTTATTTTTTCACCTTATATTTTTAAATTTTTTTTTTTTTTTTTTTTAATATTTTGGACATCTAACACACAACGCCATCTAATCCCAAGCTAAGCAGAGCTTGTGTTATGGGTACTAGACAACTGATACAAATACATATATACTTTTTTTTTGTAAATACATACATATTATACATAGAAAACACCCAAACTCCGAAACAAATATTTGTAGATCATACAAACATTTGTTCCGACCCGGGAATCGAACCCGAGACCTTATGATCAGCAGTCGCACACGCCAACCGCGAGACCAACGAGGCAGACTATTGAATTAATATCGAAAAAGCATCCTAATTTTCAATCGAAAATTCTCCCGTCAAAATATCAGCTTTTTTCAAAAAGTTGGTATGTTTTCTGTTCGTTGAAATCTCTACTTTTCGAAGGTGAAAAAAAAAAATGTTACCATAGTAAATCTTCTCAGAAAATGCAAAAAATCGAAAAAAACTCGAATTCCTTGAACCCAACGGTGGTACCATGATAAGGATACTGAGATCTGATGATGGCATCCAAGAGAAATCGAGTCGAACCTTGAAGTCGGTTTTTATTTTGTTAATATTTTACTTGTTTATAAATAAATATTTAATCGCAATGTTAAAATCATAGCATAAATTACAACATATTGTTTGTTTGTTTTATCGGGCCATTCCGCACCTAGCCTCTTGATTAGGCCGTTGTACGTGAGTTAATTACAACATATATCGACACCTAAGAAAACTCTGAAGAAATTCCAACTTGTGCTTCTGATCGGTGATTTGAGCAATGACTTATCCATATAGTCCTAAACTACTGAACAGATTTGGATGAAACTTTACAGTAATATAGCTTATACATGAGAATAACACACTAGGCTACTATTTGCAGCGATAAACGACATACACGCGGGCGGAGCCGCGGGCAACAACTAGTACTATTTAAAGATAAGTGTTATATAGGAAACCTTTCTGGTCTGTTCTGTTTGCAACTGTTCAAATCAGTATACCTAATTAATCATTAGCCAAAACAATTATTAAAATGAGTATCAAAAAGTTACCGATTAACAATTTCCTCGAAGTTCGGCCGTCTCTGCGGCACGTGTTTCCAGCAGTCCCGCATAAGCGCGTAAATGAGCGGGGGACACGCCCCCGGTGCTGCTAACAGTTCACCACCTCGCACCATTGATATCACTTCTTGATTGCTATACCTGAGAATGCAATGAGTATTCGTAAAGGAAATGGCATGTAGAAGATAATCCGGGCGAACTCATTAGTCTTAGTGGTTAATGACCCTGAATAGAAGCCAGAGGAAATAACTTGTAATGAGCATGACCATTTATTTTGTACTGTGTCATTGTGTTATTATCTATATTTCTATAAGATGTAACTATTTAGAAATATTACGATAGTACTGTTAATTATTCTGTGGAAATATCCTACTAATATTATAAACGCGAAAGTTTGTATGGGTGGATGTTTGTTACTCTTTCACGCAAAAACTACTGAACGGATTTGGATGAAACTTTACAGTAATATAGCTTATTCATCAGAATAACACATAGGCTACTATCTGCAGCGATAACCGACATACACGCGGGCGGAGCCACGGGCAACAGCTAGTTTAGAAATATAAGTATGTTTATAGAAAAAAGACGGCCGTGATCCGCCGTGATATATAAAAATAAATTGCTGTTCGTTTGTCTTGCTAAAACTCGAGAATGGCTGGACCGATTTGGTTAAGATTGATCTTAAAATACTTGTGGAAGTTCAGGGAAGGTTTACACTGTGAGAATCATTATTAAAAAGGAACGGAAACTACTTAAAACAACAATTTAATTTTCTAATACAAACTGCTCTTGGCTGTGAAATATTTGATGTCTTTTATCTTTTTAGAAATAAAAAATGGACACTTTGGTTGTCAAATATTTATCGGTGAAATATTTTTTTCTGCATATTTTATGCAAATATAATATGTATTTGATGACAAGTTTAGTTATATCAGTAAGCACCACCACCACCAGTAACAAATGTTAGAGCATTATTTCTCTGATAGCCATCTGGTTTAAAGGCGGCATCAGAAAAATACACGTCGCGACAGTTATTAAGACGAGTAAACTCGACGGAAATAGGACCACGTTCAAATAGTAATCATATTTAACATATTCTGATATGTTGTATCGATTACTAGTAATGTAACAACATCATTGTTAGTTAGAAAGACTTTTTAGTCGCATAATGTTTTTTTATATAAACATAAGTTTACCTAAACTTATGTTTATATAAAAAAAACAAGTCTAATTCCAAGGCAGGACAGGTGTGAAAACAGGGTAATAGTTATTGAGATATCTATATAGTTAGAGAGATCTTTGCACAAGTTATAAATAAAACTTACCCGTAATACGGCTGTAATCCATAGCTATATATTTCCCACAAAACAACCCCATACGACCAGATATCGCTCTCAGTCGTAAACTTCCCATAAAGTATAGATTCAGGAGGCATCCATCTTACTGGTAACAAGCTTTTTGATTGTACCTGAAACACAATATTAGATTATAACAATAAGGCAATCCATATGCATATTGGAAATTGATAAATTTAGGATGATTTTCCTTCCAAATCAACAGCGACCGCGCTGTCGTGTTTTTTTGGTGGGTGCGAGACCGGAGACCTAATGATGCAGAAGCATCACTAGGCCGCCATAGTGTGGGTCACCATGCTGCACATTCACAATGAGTATAGTGACCACCACTCCTGGATTCTGCTTATGCTTTCCATCAGGCAGAGTAGTCATTTTGGCAGGGCCATACATAAAAAAAATACGCGATGGGGGTTGATACAAATTTAAGTATGTACCTATGTCTAAATGTGCCCATTAGATATTGAGTATGGTTACTTGTCTGTAGATCGTGAAATAAATGTACAATATATACATACATATATTGTTAATGATGAAATTTGTAACGAAATATTCGACAGAGAACTACCGTGATTTCGGTTATCCTTACCGAAATACCGACATTGCATAGAGAATCAGTAAGTAGGCTAAAGTGGTCATGTCTCCAGACGAACCGATGGTCGTTGGAGCCAAAATGTTCAAGAGTGGATACCATGATTAGGCAAACGTAATGCAGGGCGCCCTGCTACACGATGGACCGACGTTTTAAAGAGTGTCTAGCAGCATAATCTCAATCCGTGTCTAAAGTAAACACAGTTTGTACATTCAACAAATGTCAGAGCATTATTTCTCTGATAGCCATCTGGTTTAAAGGCGGCATCGGACGAAGTTATTAAGACGAGTAAACTCGACGGAAATAGGACCACGTTCAAATAGTAATCATATTTAACACTAGTGGTGCCCGCGTATATGTCGGTTATCGCGGCAAATAGTAGCCTATGTGTTATTCTGATGTATAAGCTATATTTCTGTAAAGTTTCATCCAAATCCGTTCAGTAGTTTTTGCGTGAAAGAGTAACAAACATCCATCCATCCATACTTACAAACTTTCGCGTTTATAATATTAGTATAGATATTCTGATAATAATATGTTGGATCGAATACTAGTAATATGCAACATCATTGTTAGTTAGAAAGACTTTTTAGTCGCATAATGTGTAAGAAAACTTATCACAAGTCACACTTTCTAACGTTGTAAGTAAGTATATGTTAAGAGCAATAATTAGTGTTCCATCATACATTCCAACACGTATAGGCATTAGAAAAGACAAGGTGAGACATATGCACGCCAACTTGAAAAAAGTTATGCTAATGATACAATACATCTTCTCTTATATATAAAAATCAATTGCAGTTCGTTTGTCTCGCTAAAACTCAATAACGACTGGGCCGATTTAGCTGATTTTGGTTTTGAAATGTTTGTCGTAGTCCAGGGAAGGTTAAAAGGGGAAAAATTAAAAATAACTTGAAAATCCAAATTCAAATAGCGGGAACAGCTAGTATTTAATAAACATTTACTAGGTAATCATGTAAGAAACAGAAGAATAGATTATTAATTTATCGTCTTATTTGACCACCTGACAACTTTCGGATACCACAATACATGCAATAAATGCGGCTCAAATTAATTAATACACATTACCAAACGAAGTCCGAATACAGACGAACGGTTCCACGACAGGGTCAGGAACTGGAGCTAGAGGAAAACCGATATTCCAATGCGAATCCAGTGTAACCAGAAGAGCAGTAACTTTACGCCTATCAGTACTGTCAAAAGATTATAACAGCTGAATACTGACAGATGGCAAGGCTGTTCTTAAAGCAGTGATGGGAAACACAAACTCTGTCATCAATATTGGAGCAGCTATCAATGGATAGATACAAAAGGCAACAACAACTTACACGGGAATGACACAGTTCTCACGACAGTACACGACGGCACAACGGCATATGAGCTGCCTGAGGGGGCTAGGCAATATCTTTTAACTAACTTCGCTCCTGGTGGAGGCAACATACTCGTGAAGCTCTCAACTGAAGGTTTAGAGATGCGTCTGAGTGCTCTCACTACTACTGAACTATAAAACGTTGTGGACTACAAACTCTCCACAACCTCTTTGCCAATTAATCTGATGTAATCACGATAATGGGGCACCTAGCCTTAAATCTTAAAACTACTTTTAATGCCACAGATAATTCACTTTGCTGAGGATGTGTCAGAACAGGAGAAACGTAAGCTCCGTTTTCAAAAAGAGAAGTGCCCATGGCCCTAGCAGACGACTGATACTTGTCAGGGTTCTCCAAGATAAATAAATAAGTAAAATATGTGAATCCTACTTCCCATTAATATTATAAATGCGAAAGTTTGTGAGAATGGATGTACCTATGTATGTAGTATGCATGGATGTTTGTTACTCTTTCACGCAAAAACTACTGAATGGATTTAGATGAAACTTTACGATAATATAGCTTATAAATCAGAGTAACACATACTCTAATATTTACAGCGACAACCGACATACACGCGGGCGAAGTCGCGGACTAAAGCTAGACTGTAATTTCGTAATTTCAAAACCACTCAGTTATTATTATCATTATGTAGTGATCAACAGATTGATCTAAAATCTGACTAGTTATTATTTTTTAATACTACCACAGAAAATGTCTTTGCTATACTCTGTCCATTACTTTATTTTCTTTTTGACAGCTCACGCCTATAAATTACCGTATTTTTTTTCGGAATTATGTACTACAGTAATGTCGTACTTTATTGACGGTGACGGTACTTTAGTGAAGTGGTCTGTGCATAACAAACAACCACAGACTATAAAACAGTACTTGAAATACGATAAATCGATCATATGATAAAAATAATTTGACTTCATGTAAGTATTTTTTCTGTAAATTTAATAAAAAAAGGAAATAAAAATTGTATCTATGACTCCAAGATTGAATTTTTGCAAGGAATTAAGTCGAAATCTTGGAATTTAGGATCAAACCAAGAGTAAAGAACAATAACTCTGTTCATTCATCTAATTTACTGATTTATTATTTATATTTTTGTGTATTTCCTACATAATATAAAAAACTAATGAAGGCATAATTAATATTTCAACAAAAAATATTTAATTAAAACGATTGAAAGTTCTTCATAAATAAAATTGCTATTCGTTTCGAATCGAATCGGTAATGAGTGAGGTCGTCACTAATTTCAAAATTTCTTGAACTGTCAAAAAGAAAATAAAGTAATGGACAGAGTATAACAAACCATAACAATTAGAATGGAAAATTAATAAACTTACTCTGTAGTAATCAGAACTGTAAATGTCTCTTGAAAGCCCAAAATCTGATATCTTAACAATAAAGTCATCTGAAACCAAACAATTTCTTGCTGCCAAATCTCTGTGCACATAATGATTAGAAGCAAGGTACTGCATACCCGAAGCAATGTTCAGGGCAATGTTAAGCAATCTCATTGGTGGCAAACCCTTTCCTGAAGGTGGTGCTCTTCCCATCAGAAACTCATGGAGATCTCCACGGGCCATGAACTCAAATAGCATACACAAAGGTTCCTCTCTCAATGCTACACCTACAATACACACAATGTTGTCATGTGTTAACTCAGATATAAGATCAATTTCTCTCCTGAAGTCTGCTTGAGTCTTTGCTGAAGCATTCTCTTTCAGTGCTTTGACTGCTACAAATTGTGTTTCACCATTCTTCTTTAAGCCTCCTTTATACACTTTACCAAAAGCTCCTTCACCTAATTCTTCTAGGAACTTTATTTGTGACAAGGAATATTGTGGTATGCGAAGCACACCACCACTACGAGTGTTTCTTGTTAAATGTGGTTGATTAGAAACATTATTAGTTAACAGTTCATTCATCTCTATAGGAGAATTAAGCCGTGAGTTACCATAAATATTTTTATCAGCATTTGGCAAGTTTATATCCCTTATAGTAGCAGCATTATTTTTCTTTTTATGTTTGTAGCACAAGCAGATGATGAAGCCAATTATAGTTAATGTTATTATTAGAAATATTACAACAATGTAAATCCAAATCTTATGGGCACATTTTGGAATATCACAAAGCTGTTCATCAGTTTTGCCATCTTTCTCAATCATACACCATGGTTGTTCTCTGACTCCCCCAGGGTTTCTGCAGTAGGTATGTGTCCCTGCCAATTCTGGGTAATCAGACACTTTAACATGTAACTGCTTTGACCATTCAATGCAAGGCATACCATTATTTGCTACACTGACCCTTCCAAGGTAACCACTACCATTTTCCCAGTAACACTCATCATCAGATACCATTACTGCACCAATGCTGATTCTAAGGCAATCAGGGTCATTTACTGGCAAATCTTGACATTCCTCAAGTGTTACTTGCTGTCCAATGTGAGGATGCCTCTTGGCTATTGCATATTCTTTTTGACACAATTCATTCTCTAATATTTCACAATCCTGTCGACAGACACGCCTCAAAACTGATGAGTTGTAACGGTAATTAAACAATGATCCAATAGAGCTGTTCGGTCTTATATACATATCAGGTAGTTTTCCATCAGGCAGGTTTTCAAATACAATTTCAGGCATTTCACCGTTGTCGGTTTGACTAGAGACTGAATCTGAAAATAATATTCTGGCATCTCTGAAAAAGTTGGCATTTGTTGTGAAAGGATCTCTACAAATTGGGAATGAGGAGTAGCACAAACTGGGCACCGCATACCCCTCACAACGAGGGCTGATATCATTAGAATATTTAGTTACTTGAAAGGCTTTCATCAGCTTGTTTTCAAGATATGCTTGTGTTGTGTTGTAAGGTATGTAGACAAACTGCCCTTTCAAATGTTCCTCACACACTTTGCCTAGGTACTCTTGACATACTGGCTGCAATTTTTTAGGAGTATAATCACTTACATTTTCAGGCAGTATATTTTCTGACAGTAAACCAGGTGTTGACTGTAAATGTATATCTAGTTGATTGTAGACTTCAGTATTAGGAAACAAAGATGCATATGTTGGGATTTCATAGTTCTCAATATATTCTTCAACCCTTAGTTGTGATGTTTGTTTTTTCTCATAATTCTGCTTTATCACACATGAGTAATTGCCTTTATCAGATACAGAAATGTCTTTGATTCTTAAGTTTGTACTCACTGTTCCATTACTTTTATCTATTTTTGTACTTATCTTTATTTTCTGTGTCGAGGCCTCATCAATAATACGATTGTCTTTCAACCAATATACTTTCACATTTTCTAGCAACTTCTGTTGTATATGATCTGGGGGAGATTCTTTTAGCAATGTAGCTATCCCTTCTTTGTTTTTATTGTACTGTTCAACCTTCGTGTAGTTCATTACCGCCTCACATTTGAATCGAACATCACTTTTAGGAGCTCTAGTGACTATAGGAGGTAATGTTTTCGAGAAAAAAATATCAAGTTTAATATACTTTTTTTCAGAAGTAGAATTAACCTTAACTAATGAACTGGATGCAATTTCACATAAACATAGGCAGAAAACAATAAACACACTGCAGTGTTTCATGACTAACACTGCCCATAACACTGTACAACTGTAATCTTGATCAGATGTTTACTATTTAAAACACAAGCTAACTTATCTATATTACATACAACTATGTTCATTCAATAACTCGAATATAGAATGCCATTTATTTATTTATTGTGGCTTTTATTCGGTAAAATATTTGTATTAAAACCCTACATGACAGCGAAACAACACCAACTAATGAATGACAATGACAGACAACCCAAAGAGAACAGAGACAACCAGTTTACCAGTGTTGCACTGCACAACAAATCCGAACTGTGAGTCAATGAGTAAAGAAATAATAAGGAGATGCCCTATTCTACTATACGAACAATTCATTATACAAATATATATAAGATCGACACATATGTACAAAAAAGCTTTTGTCTCTTTTTAACTTATGTGTACCTTGGTGTGAAAAGAGAGATAAACATAGTTTAGTGAGTACTAATATTGGCAACACTTTTGAGTGACGTCATGTACTTGTCAATTCGTGACCGGCGACGCCATTTTACGCACCAAGTTCTGAGGTAGATCTGCTGTCAAGCGGTTGATGTTGGAAATTTAGTTTTTGTTTTCGTGCCAATTACGGCTTTAAATTGGTTTTTATTGTATCCAAGGCTTTGCCCTAGACATGAAAATCATGCCTTCGTGCTCCATTAAACAATCTGGTGCAAGAAAAAACAAGAATCATTGTACATTGACTCTTTACAGGTTAGTACAAAAATGCATTGAAATTGTTCAATATTTTACGATTTTGTTTATTGTATTGTATTAAAGATATTCTTTTTATAATTTCCGAAGACGTTTGTTAGTTTTTTGAGGTTCTCAATGGTATTATTTGCTTTGTTTCACTTTGATTTGTTTACATACGATTAAGGATAGTAATGAAGAGTTAAAGTGTCGATACTTATATTATTATATAAAAAATATGTTAACATGGTGTTTTCTTCATCAGATTTCCTGTAAATGAAATTTTAAGAAAGAAATGGATCGAAATCATTGGTTTGGAAAATATAAACCCTCGACATAAAATGTGGTATACACTTCTATGAAACATCCTACAACAGAACTCTCGACGTGACGCGATTACGTGACTGCGCAGTGCCCTAACCTGAATGTGTGAATAAATGAATAAATATTACAACTATTTAAAACGTGTTTTATTTACTCAATTTGTTATTTCGCTCAATGTCAACATAATATAAGTGCTTTTTATGTTGGTATCGGTATCCCAGACCGTCGGAGCTACGAAAAAATAGGTAAACAACGATATACATTCTCGTTGGTTTGAATGCCGAGGTATTCTGTTCTTTCTTTAGTCTTGTTGCTGATAGAACGGATAGGGCTGTTTTCATAGCCGATAACAAATGGTTTTAAAATAATAATTTGAGAAACCTCACCTACGATCATCTATTCCCAGACTACAGAAAGACCAGGATTTTAGGGATTCCAAGAGGAATCCACGGCCTCATTTTGGGAGGAGGTGATGTACGCCTAAAAGGGTACAAGCCCAAGAATCGTTTAAGTAATATTTCGCTCATATCATATCTAGCCGGGTGTCCCGTGATGGCCAGCTTTCATTTTTGGATTTTAGTCTTAAGTCCATCATTTAAAATTTAATCCATCCATTACATCCATTATAAATAATAAAAACAATCGGAATTAACTAGAATTATTTATTGTTATTTTTGCAATTTATTAAATATTTCAGTTAAATATCGATATCGACATTTCGAGTAACTCTACAAAGGTAGAACCCTAAAGGCAGCCATTTTATGCGCCAACTTCTTGTGTAGGTAGGCATGATAATTTTGTAGGTATGCGTAGTCCATGTACTGTAGGTCAATGCTGTGAGTACAGATAATTTATGAGTGAAGAAAGACTTAGCTAATCATAGAGCATATATATCTGAAGAGGCAGCCGAACGGGCGGAAAGCGTGATCGAAGTAGAGAGAGAGAGAGTGACTGAGTTTGAGTAGTGTCTGTCTCTCTCACGCAAGCTGTAATTGGTTGGTGTAATTCCCACCAAATCAGTCATACAAATTGGTATGTACGTCCACCAATCAGAAGCTTGCGTGAGAGAGACAGACACTACCCAAATTCAGTCTCTCTCTTTTTTTACTCCGATCACGCTTGCCGCCCGTTCGGCTGCCCCTCCAGATATATATCCTCTGAGTAGCTAATTAACACGATGTGAATCGGTGTCGACCATGCTCGCGGCTTAGTTAACAATACCTTACTTCAGTATCAATTGACCTGAAAACTTCTAGAAATAGACAATAAGAGTTTAGTAGTAAGTCGGTTATTGCGGCAAATAGTAGCCTACGTGTTATTCTGATGTATTAAGTTATATTACTGTAAAGTGTTACCCAAATACGTTCAGTAGTTTTTGCGTGAAAGAGTAACAAACACACACATCCTTACAAACTTTCGCATTTATAATAGGTATTAGTAGGAAGAATGAAAAATGTTGCAAGTAGTGGTCTATTTTAATGTTCCAGTTACACACATCAAAAGTGTCTAGGGATCTAGCATTTTTATGCGGATTTCTTGAGATTGAGATGTGGCTTTGGCCCTGGCCTGCTCAGTCGCCAGACTTGAACCCGATTGAGCATGCATGGGATATGCTACAGAGAAGAGCTCTGCCGAATATGGAGGGTATCCAGTCGCAAGAAGACCTTTTTTTGTTGTTGCAACGAACATGGGCGGCCATTCCACAGCGTGATTTGGATGAACTCATTTTGAGTATGCCAAACCGATGTTCTTGTGTTGTTAGTGTTCGTGGTAGAAACACGGATTATTAATTGTTTAAGTTACCTAATAAAATTTTAAAGAAAACTGTTATTTCAGTCTTTTTTTCGAACTTTAATGTTAGTGGTTCAAATGTCAAAAATCACTTTATTAGGAAAATGGCAAATTTCTTTATTAATGCAAAGGTGACTTGGTTTATCGTTACTGTGACAAACGAAAACACTTTATTTGATGAATCCTTAAAGAAAATTTTAATTAATATCAATCAGGAGAAAAGTTATTGCAAAAATATATGTTGATCCCTAGACACATATGTTGATCCCTAGACACTTTTGATGTGTGTATAAATGTTT
This sequence comes from Diaphora mendica, assembly GCA_949125395.1. Lineage (NCBI taxonomy): Eukaryota > Metazoa > Arthropoda > Insecta > Lepidoptera > Erebidae > Diaphora > Diaphora mendica. The sequence continues at coordinate 8,508,329 of OX421319.1, forward strand.
AATTGTTTAATCTACCTTTTGAGTTTGAATTAACTGTTTGTAATATCAAATTAACAGCATTTCATTGAATACACATAGAAGTAAATACGATAGTCACATAAAACAAAACATTTTTTTAATTTTTCGACCATTTTCGACAGGACTTTCACCGACAGTTAATTGATGATGGAATAAGTTAGACTACTTATAAGCCAACGTCGCCTGATTCACCTTCGTGATTGGAAATTATGAATTTTAGAGATTTGGTTATTCGAGATCGAGTGCCCTTTTTCTAAAAGTTCACATATTATATTACATACACCAGAGAAGTCTTTCAAATTTTATTTATTCATAATTTTTACAAAAGTGTAACTTGCAACAATATAGTTTATTCATTATGATAATCGAAAACGCAGTCAGTCCTTTAGTGATGGAGAAATTAAAGTGTATTTTGTTCGAGTTCTTCTTCAATTTCTTCTTTCAGAATAAGTCCACCAAGGAGAGATGAATCAGGAGGAAGCCACTCGCAGCTGGTGTCATCAGATGAACATAACTGTGAACATGCAAATTGAGTAGATCAATTTTTATCCACTTATAATAAAAAGCATATATACCTACATAACGAATATAGTTTAAATAAATTAACTTAAAAAAGTTTTAAAAAAATAAGCTTTTATTGGAATTCCCTAAAAAGAATAGTACTCGTCGAGACGAATCAAACGAGTCCAAACTCGATGGTGTTGCGATGTTTCTTTGCAGAGTTCCTATGTCCACCTTCTAGCTCCAACATCAGATCAGCTTCATGTCCTTATAATATTGTATTGTCACGATATGCTCGCAAAATTTCAGCAAAATCGGTTGAAGATATCTGCCCAAAATTGAGTTGCAAGATTCCACCCTAACATACAATACATACATACATTGCAAGTTAAATTATAAGCTTGCAAAATACAAAAAACCGCATACTAATGTCGGTTTCAAACAAACATACAGTTAAAGCTTATAAAGGCTTTTTAAAAATAACCAAAAAGATATATGTAGTTGTAACTAAGTGTAAAAGTAATACCAACGTTAATGTTGTAATTTTACTTAAATATATGTAGGTAAGTCTACTGTAGGTACCTACTGTATCCCGAGAAAGTTTTAAATATTGTACTTCTATTGAAATTTATTTCATAAAATTTCAAATAACTATACAAGGTTATTAGCATGACTAGTCCTTCAAGAAACACATGTTAGTAAAAAACACGAACTTAGTCAATGGAGTATTGCAGAACAGGGACCTCAAGTAGGTAGCATTGTAGAAATCTCTTGTAGCATTGTAAAAGTCAATATAGGCTAGAATAGGCAGCATCCTGGCTATTCAATAATGCACTACATTATTGAAAAGCCAGGATGCTGCCTAAAATATGAGTTTGTGGACTTTACGTACCTGGCATTTACAGGAAGTAGCTTCTACGTAATGATATACGTCGGTCCCAGGTTGGGCGCCAGGATCGCAATTACGCAACTTCACAGATGCGTGCTTGCGATCGCCGTGCACACACACTGGATGGTGAGACTGTTTGTATGGGAACTGCCAGTCAGAAATCTGAAATAATTAAAACATGTTAAAGGAATATAGTTAATCAATCCTTTCAGACGATACGATGCTTAGTTCTTTAAAGTTAAACTGTGCCTCGGTTTCTATGACAAGCCTTGTAAAGGAAAGCCGAATCTAACTAAAGGATCCAAGGAAATTTAAACTTATTTTGAACTAGTAGCAAACAAGAATTCTGTTTTATCCATAAGAGTCAATATTTAAAGTTTTTTTTTGAATAGAAAAACACAAAGATTTTTGAAGTGAAATCTTCTTTAGGCGCGTTGAGCACTTTTTGGGTAAATAAACATCGTGTAACTCGCGTCATCGTCAGCGCACGCTTTCTCGACGATAGACACAAATTCAAAAGTTATTTTTCACTTCTATCGGTAGTCCCCAAAGACTACCCCGCTTTTTTTTACTTTCCATGAGGGAATTTTCGGGCAACATACTACATTCTTAAATTAGAAAGTAACTCCTTGTCAGTGTGCTGCCGGTGCAGCGGCTTACAATCGAAAGTATCTCATACGAAATTTTGTTAGAATACCGATTCTAACAAAATTTTGCATGAGATACTTTGATTCTTGAGCGCTAGAAGATATTTACTGCGAAAACAGACATACATGCGGGCGGTGCCGCGGCCAAAAGCTAGTTAAAGGATATGTTAGAAATTACCTCGTAGGACAAGCAGTATCCCCAGCAAGACATAATCTTAATGTCATCCCAACAGCGTCGTCCATTAAGGTCTGTTTGCATGGCTTTGTGCGGATGACGTTTGAGTTTACACCGGCCATTGAGCGAAGCACCTGTAGTCATCAATACCCAACAACAAAATACTAAAGCCACTGCCGCTGCATTTAAACTTCTTCTGTTGTGATTTGACATGATGCACTCTGAAAGTAGGAAAAAAAGTTTAAGTTGAGTTGCTTAAAATATTAACATTTATATTATTCCTGATGAAAGTCAGAAAATTCTTATATTTAATTTATATTCCTTGGAATGTTTAAGGATTGGCGGTATTTTTTTTTTTTTGATTATAAAGGAGTTTAAGAGTATCTATGATTTACCTCCGTTTAGTACCAAAGCTTTTAATTTGTAGCGATTCTTAGTGTTTTATTAGTGTTAAACCTTGTCTGAAGCTAAGTACTAAACTGTCTGCAAATCTCTCTTGAAAAAAGGTTTTTATAAAGGCACGAGGAAGACGTCAGAACATTTCTTTCAGTCGAGTTCACATCGCAATGGGGTACGAGCCATTAGCCTCGCGATTATACCATTAAGTTAGACAATGACGAAAAAACTGTATAATTTAATAGATTTGAATATTGAACATTTGTCTTTTATCTGTACATACAAAATAACTATTAAGAAAACGTCCGTCACATCACAACATATTATAAAACAAAGTCCTCCGCCGCGTCTGTCTGTCTTTTCACGATAAAGGTACTGCACGGCTTTTTATGCGGTTTTTAGCGATAGCTTAGTGTTTTTGTGTGTGTGTGTGTAGTTTTAGTGATTCTCGAGGAAGGTTTTCGTATATAATTTATTTTATATTTATAATAATAACTATAATAAGTATTTGTTGAAGACGTTGGAAAAAATTAAGCCGCACTACTTCTCAGAGTACCTAACATAGGCTATATTATATTTTTCGTAAAGAATCCATGCGAAGCCGGGGCGGGTTGCTTGTAAGAAATATTTTAGGTAATAATGAAACGATAGGACAAGACAATAATCACAAATTTTAACAAAAAAACCGACAAGAACTGAACCAAATTGAAATGGGACCACACGGAAAGAATCATCAAAATCGAATTACCCAGACGAAAGTTAAGAGGCAACAAACATTAAAAAAAAAGAAAAATACATTCGAATTGATGACCTCCTCCTTTTTTAAATCGATTAAAAATCAATGATCTAGCTCATAATGTACCTACTTCATTATTTATACTGGATGGGTTGATTCCCATCCACCCACGACTATGACCATATATCTTCGATTTGTGATTGAAGCTATATATCATATGACTTTGCAGTCAGGCTAGTCAAAACTACTTCTCTAGAATACGTTAAAATATTACATTATTTTCCTATGATTTGCCGATATTCACTGAGCAGGAATTGAACTCGGAACCTTTTGAAGTTGGAGTCGAATGCTAGACAGTTCTACCTATGTATTTCATTAATATTGGCTGCTTACGTATTTCGGGCTATAATAAAATGAAATACTATGCAGGTTTAATTGCTAACAAGATAAATTAAAGAAATAAACAAAGTCGCAGATCTTCTTAAATAACGAGATTTTGAGTCAACCCAAAAACAGTCTTAACAAGGCGGCACCGCAAAACAAATTGGCTCATTTTTGTGCGAGGGTCCTTATATCGCCAACTCGAGGCATCTTGTCCAGTGAAGTGAAGCTGACCAAAATCAAAGTTTGAAATAGGTAATTGCGTCGTATCGCGGCTCGTGTATCTTATTCCATCACGTGTCGTTATTGTAATAATTCATACCAACAGCATTTCATAATAAAACGACGCCGGAGCAATGACAAATAGTCCAGTCGGGATAGACATAAAACTAGCCTGAAATAGAAAAAAATCCGGGGAGCGTTTTTTTCCCGGGGGTTCATACAAATAAACTAGATAATAAACAAAATATATGAAAAATGAAAACAATATCATCTCCAATTTCAGTATAAATCCGGAAATATTGATTGTGAAGTAAAAAAGGTGCGAGAACCTAAGTTCAAGAAAATAAAATTCCACCCATTACGATTTATTTTATAAACTTCATAGTTTATAAAATATATATAAATATATATATATATAAATAAATATATATTAAAAAAATTATGTAACTCCGCAAATATTGATCCTAGCGTAAAAATGATAATGACCAAATTTGTGAGAAATTAAATTTCCAACAACTTTGGATTCTGTCATTTTTGCTCTAAAGTTGAAAATTAACGAGCTGTTTCAGAAAAACGAAAAAATTTAACTTTGGTCACAAAGGTTTAAATTTGGAGTGATGGATAATAAGTATATTAAGTTATAGCTGAACCCCGCGGTTCTACCCACGGTTATTGCCGTACCGCAGGTAAGGCCGCGGGACGAAGTTAGTCTAGAAAAAGTAGCCTAAGTTACTCCTTAGATCATCAGCTATCTGCCAGTGAAAGTCCCGTCAAAATCCAGAGATTACCCGGAACAAACAGAGACAGACCAACAGACAAAAAATGTAAAAAAATTATTTTGTTACATGTATCGTTTATACATAGCATACATATGCATTTATTAAAAAGAGGTTATTTTAATATCTATACTAATATTATAAAGCTGCAGAGTTTGTTTGTTTGTTTGTTTGTTTGAACGCGCTAATCTCAGGAACTACTGGTCCGATTTGAAAAATTCTTTCAGTGTTGGATAGTCCATTTATCGAGGAAGGCTATAGGCTATATTTTATTTTCAAAAAAATTAGGGATCCGTAAGAAAATTGCTATTTTCTAACCCAAGGTGTGAAATCGAAAACCTATTTTTGCGTGCGCTGCAAAGACTATTGACAATAGAACAAAATAATGTATTACGGGTTTGTAGGGCCCATTAAGATCTACAAAAAAGTCCGCGAGAGCATATATCTAACTATCATGGTTTAGTCACAATAACCGCTTTTGTGTTGGAAAAAATTATTAAATCGTCTGAAGAAAGAAACTACGTTAAATGTTTATCGTAATATTAATCCTTATCCAAATTAAGCTTTACGTTATCAAGGGTATTTATGTAGAAGTAAAATACTTTTTGTTTCATCCCAATCCGACATTTCGTTTAGAAGTTATCACGAGTATAAGACGCTAAGAGTTGGTACCTAATAATGAGTTATTTGCCAAAGAGTTTTTATCAACATAATGCATAACATTAATCTTTATCTAAATTATTGTGTTGTTAATTATGAGTATTAGATCTTAGAAGAGTATAATAAATACATCTATACTAATATATAAAGCTGAAGAGTTTGTGTATTTGTTTGAACGCGCTAATCTCAGGAACTACGGGTCCAATTTGAAAACTTATTTCAGTGTTAGATAGCCCATTTATCGAGGAAGGCTATCCATAAAGGCTTCCATAAAATAATAAGACAATAATTAAATGTATAATAAAATAAATAAAATTTTAAGATCAAGGTAAAATAGCAATAGGGGATGAAAGTTTGTATGGAAATATGCAAGGTTTGTGAAGGAAAGGCAAGGCAAGGCCTATGTCCAGCAGTGGACTGCGATAGGCTGATGATGATGATGCAAGGTTTGCGAAAATGCTTCATGAGCTTGGGACAGGAGACAAAATATTAGAGCTATTCAGATGTAACATTTACTGAGTTATCATAATATGCTTAAGTGTGCTTACCCGAACGGGCAGACATGTGAGGGCAGACGACTGTGCCGCATGCGGATATTGAATTTTGCTACTACAAAGTCGTTATTATTCACTAGGATTCGATTTGTTTACATGATTTTTTGTTTATTCAAATAATTTTCTTATTTCTTAATAATTTTAAATCTTTAGAATCATCAGGAGCGCATACCCATAAGTTAAGACTGAAAGTTAATGTTCCAGTCCCATTAATAAGAAATCTTGAGCGACAAAGATATGTAATGGTACACGGCTACAAAATACACATCTGGGGTACAACATTGTAAAAGAAAATGTTTCAATTCCCCGTATTCCAATAATTCAAACTTATTTGCAATTTCAATTTAAAAGAATGCAGTTTCCGCTGAAAACAACATTTGCACTACCAATTATCAAAGCCCAAAGACAGACGGTTAAAGTTGCAGTCCATTTAAAAAAACATGTTTTTCAAATGGGCAGCAATCGCGTGTATCAAATCAGCTAAATCACTATATTTTGACAAAGGATGGCAAATCAAAAACGTAGTATTTTAAAATTGAAAAAATTGAGAATTTGCGCAGACTGAGGGAAAACTCAAGCAGAATCCAACAGTGGAGGCAACCATACTCGCTGTGAAAGCAGACAATGCAGAACCAAACCGTTTGGTTCGAGAGCGTATTTCTAAGACTGAGGCGGTGACTTCCAAGACCAGCACGTGTTGTTCTGTAGAGGAAGGGAGAAGGTGGGATCAGTTGGAAGAACGCTTCAGAACACTCTCCATGGTAAAGCGGTAGAGGACTGCCATAGAGGCGATATCTCTCCGCAACTGCAGAGGCTCAAAGGAATCGGTAGTATTGGGACTGTTGATAATGCGGACTGATTGCCGCTGCAAAAGATCGAGAAAATCAATGCCTAAATCCATCCCAAAGATGAGAACAGTACGGACGAGCGTACCTGGGTCTTATAAAGGAGTCACAAATGCTCGGGCGCGAAAAACCGTCTCACCCTGTTCAGGCTGCCTTAGTGGTGCCCTCGATGTACTCCCGTGGGTTGAGGTCTCGGCAAATATCCATGCCTAGGACACCGAGCTTATCCCGTAGTGGCAGTTGAGTGCTCTGAAAAGTGGGGAGGGGAAGAAACGGAGACTTTTTGGTAGAGAACAGGCACACCTGTGTTTTATTAACGTTGAACTGGACCAGATTCTCATCACCCCATTGTTAAATGCGGTTCAAAACCCGGTCAAGCTCAGCGACAAGCTCCTATCCATTTTCCTCAACGTCTACTATCTTGGCTGCAGGGTATCCATAATATCGCCCATGCACTGTGCTACCGTCTGCATAGCAATGTATATTGCCAAGGGCTACTATGTCATTGACATGCAGAAGAAACATCTTGGGCGACAGGACCGAATTCTGAGGTACGCTAGCGTTTACCTCCAGAAAAACAGAGGCCGCGCCGTCCGTCGCAAAGTACCCGAATGCGAAGGCGCTGATGAAGAAAAGAGTCAATCTAGAGACGACTCTAGGAGGCAGACCGAATGCTTAGAGGTCGGAGAGAAGCAAACGGTGCAAGAACAGGTTGAAAGCCTTGGCCATGTCGAATGTCGAAATAAGCTCATACAAAATACTTTTTATTTTATGTACTTATATAAATACTGAAATATGTTTTTAACAGTGAAAAGTGTGTCTTATTTTTAAAATAATATTAGCCTTAATAATTAAAACTGCTACCCAAAGTCACTGTTCCACGCGGACGAAGTCGCGTGCGCAGCTAGTCTATTCTAATATTATAAAGCTGAAGAGTTTGTTTGTTTGTTTGTTTGAACGCGCCAATCTTAGGAACTGCTGGTCCAATTTAAAAATTATTCCACTCTTAGAAAGCCCATTTATTGAGGAAGGCTATAGGCTATATATCATCACGCTAAGACCAAAAGGAGCGGAGCACCAATGAAGAATGTTTCAAAAACGGGGGAAAATTATCACGCTACGGGCAATAGGAGACGCAAACGACGTTGCGTGGGTCAGCTAGTGTATTGAATACAGGTCAGGCCGAGAACGAGTTAGGTACCGACTCGATGACTCGATGCAACGAGGTCACAGAACAACCTACGTTCTCCATAAGCGCAGGTCTGGGGGGGTAACATGTGTGGCCATACGAGGGAGTTATCTACAAGGCGTAGATGGCTTGGGGTCCGTCGGTAGTCCCTACCAGGAATTTTCCCTTCTACTGGTTCCCCAGCTACTGGTACCGTCTTTAGTCGTTGCGAGTCCCACATAACCATTTGTTCTGTGCACATAACCAACTCGCCGTTGGGTGATATCCAAAGAGATTTCCATACAGAAAAAAAGTTATTGAGATTTAAAACCTTATACTTAGAACAAATCTTAATATATATATTTCTTGTGTGCGTGTGTATGTGACTGAACTCCTCCTAAACGACTGGACCAATTTTGATGAAATTTTTTGTGTGTGTTCAAGGGGATCTGGGAATGGTTTAGATTCACAAAAACGACTGGACCGATTTTGATGAAATTTTTTGTGTGTGTTCAAGGGGATCTGGGAATGGTTTAGATTCACAAAAACGTAAACGATGTTACGTGGGTCATAAATATGGCGGTACGAAGTTCGCCGGATCAGCTAGTCTATATATATAAAAGCGAAATACCACTCACTTATTAATCACGAAATCTTAGAAACTATAACACTGTGGCGACTTCCACATACAGCGCAACAGAAATATACTACAGCGCCATCTACCGAAGTTACACTGAACTACGGAGTAACGAAGGAAACTACCAATCCTGAATCGCGCAGTGAAAAGTTCGCGCGCCAATTACAATACATACAACATCCCAACATCAACCGTTGGGCAGTTGGCCCGCCAGGCATCATCACCTCGCCTGGTCGGAGGATCCTCCCTTTGTGTTGGTGGGACATGACACACTTGTCCCCCTACAACACCTACAAACTTAAAATTTAGCAGGTAGGTTCTTTATAGGGTGTAGACATCCGCTAAGAACGGATTTTACGAAACTCCACCCCTAAGGGGATAAAACGGGGATTGGACGTTTGTATGAAAGTCCTATGTTTTCCAAGTAAGAGACTTGAAATTTAAAATGTATGCTCTATAGACGGTGTGGAGGTGTACTAATAATGTATCTTTAGAAATCAACCCCCTTTTGGGGTTAAAACGGGGGATGGTAGTTTGGACGCAAACTAGGTTGCTTGGGTCAGCTAGTAAGTTAATACAATCGAAGTCTTGTTAAGTAGGCATTTTGGTACTGCATTATTGGGATTGTACAGTAATGTACAGAATGTACAGGTAAGAGTACAGTTTAAATATAAAAGTTCAATTGCCAGATCTCCTAAAAGAGCTTTCTATTATACAGATAGTTTACTGATTTGTCTAGTAAAACAATTTTAAACCATAGCCATACAACTAAAGATTCAAAAAAAAAACTGACTTCCAAAAAACATCCAACGAAAACTCTCTGCCAAAAAAACACTTAAAAGCGTAAAATAAACTGGTTCTTCATAAATTGCCTATACCTAATTCTTTATTCATTTAAATAGTAGTATTATAATGTGTGCTAGGTACCTAGAATCTGTTTGAAGTCGGTGCGAAGTGACTATCGCTTAGACTTTTGTAATTGTTCGTTTGTATTATTTTTGGCTTAGCACCGACTTCAAACAGATTTTAGGTACCTAGCACACATTATAATACTACTATTTATATGAATAAAGAATTAGGTATAGGCAATTTATGAAGAACCAGTTTATTTTATGCTTTTAAGTGTTTTTTTGGCAGAGAGTTTTCGTTGGATGTTTTTTGGAAGTCGTTTTTTCTTTTCAGTTTTTAGTGCAAACAATCGTAGGTAATTAGTAAGTTGAACTATTTCATCAAATTTCATCATCAAGAATACAAATTAAGGTCTATACGTACGTGTAATATTAAATTCATGCTCTAATCCCTAACTGTTGAAGAGTTTAACCTTCTATCATCAGATCACCTAAATAACTTGAAAGTATACGACTGAAGGTCTTTAGATACGTATGAAATTGAAAGAATTATCCTCCAACTCCTAAGCGTTGAGGAGTTGTACCTTCCACCTTCCATCATCAGCTTACCTAAATAATTTGAAAGAATACGACTAAAGGTAACATATGTACATATGATATTTAAAGATTTATCCTCCAACTCCTAACCGTTAAGGAGTTGTACCTTACATCATCAGCTCATCATCATAAAATGATGACTACCAGACGCAAATACCGGTGTAACTTCAGAAAATATACGAAAAACATAGTATGTGCCTATAAAAAATGAGGGTTTCCCTCGATTTCCCTGGGATCCCATCATCAGATCCTGATATGCTGGCAATGGGACCACCTCGGAAGCATACCCTTTCGAATACAAAAAAAAATTCAAAATCGGTCCACAACTGACAGAGTAATCGGTGAACATACATAAAAAAAAAAAACATACAGTGGAACATATAACCTCCTCCTTTTTGGAAGTCGGTTAAAAATATATTGTGATGTGTCCAATACTGTCCAAAACAGTTGTCACATAATTCAACAGCATTTTCTACTTTTGCTATACCTAGCGCTCTAAATAATTTTATGGAGTGTGTTCATTGTATTTTGCCCGTGCTTGAAATTCAAACGCTGGAGGCAAACACACAATGGTGCATTAGTCATTTTGGAGCAATTTAAAAGCATAGTGTATCTCCATATTCGAGCGTGCCCTTACAAGTTTGTGTTTATACGAAAGCGAGGATTTATCGCTGACATAAAACTAGTCCACAGATACGAATTTACTCTGTAATTACTTGTATTGATCATGTTTTTGCATAGTGTTATTTTTTGTCTCATTATAACGTCGTTAATGGATGACGATGGATCTTACTTAGGTATTGTTACGAAGAAAGATTATTCCAGAACCATCGAGATATAATGTATAGAGAAGACGCCACTTATTAGTGCGGTGTTCCATGCAATTGCGGCGATTGCGCCGCACTTATTTCAGTCGCTTGCTAGCTACACTCTGCTGAGCGTGTGATTGTTTAAATTTAAAAACGTTCTAAAACTCGTGAAATATGCCATTTTGTGTCTTGAGATATTGCACTAATAATACAAGGAATACGGAGAACAACAAAGGAATAACTTTTAACCAGTAATTAACTAGATAAAATTGTTTTAAAATTAAATACGAACAAAATATTTTAAGACGCCATTTGTTGCCTCATTCGACATAGAGTACTTAGATTAAAACATGCAGAAGTGATATTTAGGTAGAATTAACTGACGTTAAATGCACAACGTATTTAATTGGATAAGGAAAAATAATATGTTGTTAAAAATAGCTTCGTAAATAACCCATAACATTTTTTTTTGTAATAATTATACCTAAAGTTATCATTAAAGTATAATTAATACCTGAATATTCGGCTTTTATATTTTATACTTCGATGAATTCTACAAAAAAAACTGAAACTGGTAAAGCTATTGAAGTACTATTTACTCAAAGTGAATTTCCTAATAAAGCTTCGTAGGTATAAAGCTATTTATCCGTTCTGCTTTGTTGCTTGGCGCTTACTCTATAAAAGCGAATCTTTGCAACAGTTCGTTGGCCAAAACGCGTAAGCGCCATGAAAATCACGGCGCTTATGACATTTTGCTCGCGAGGAAACTACAGCTCAAATGCGATAGAGCGCTGCTTGTTAATACTCTTGGATTAGACTACTAATTATTGTTTGGCTGCGCTGCAGCGCTTTTTAGTTTTAATTCAATAATAAACGTAACATATAATTGGTTTTGAGTGGCTCCTCTCTCTCGATCTCGATGTCCAGAACAACACTTGAGACATCTAAACATCGGAAAGTTCTCGTTGATTTTTTGAGGCACAGAATAACGAACCTTATGTCGATAAACATATCGGCGAATATAGATTGATTGCTGCGCGGTTGTTTCTAGCGCTTTCGACGGCGGGCGCATTCTTGGTATCGGTAAACGGTCTTGTATATTTGCAGTTTAGTTCAGTTTCAGTTACAGCGCGATAAATATTAGAGTGATATCTATCAGTGATTAACCTAACGACCTTGGCGACAATTTATGGACTGTTATTTAAGTGAAATTGTGATTTTAAGAGTATTTTTAGTAAAGTCTCTTTTACACGTTAGAATGTTTATTTCTCAAATTCAACAAACCATAGCAGTTACGTGCTATGGTTTGTCGAATGAATGAATTTCTACGGCCTTTATACCTACCATATAATTGTAGCTATCATAAGTAGATATATATTTTTGATCACAGTGTTACTACCTACTCATTTTCGTAGGTTTATGGTGAGGTATGTACTTTTTAATCAACTTCAAAAAAAGGTAGGTACTAAATCTGAACTACTAATAAGAATTAAAGGATTTCTTACTATAAAACCTCATCTCATCATTCATCACATTTTTGATTAAGCTATGTTCAATTTGTATGTAAATAAATTAAGAATGCCAAGAACACAAGTTATCTTGGTACGACAGAGCTATGGCTTTCCTGGAATAAAATAATTTATATGTTTAATTTTAGGTGGATTGTTTCAATCCGGTCCAGAAATCGTGCTACAGAATATTGTCCCGGCAAATTTGTAGTGTGAATACTGTTATGGTAACGTATGATTATGGCCATAGTTAAGCTGCCGCCAAGCAGCGCAGCCGCTCCCATATCTATCTGCCTTGTTTAGTTAACAATCGTCAAACAATATGGTGATTTGAGAACAAGATCTCGCAGACTCGATGACACCATGCCTATGATTCACGATAAATGTATTCTGATACAAGACAGTGGCAAATTGGTTTACCTACTATCGATGGTAATCTTATTTTGACATCGTATAAATTCCTAAATTAGTAAAGCAATGATAGTGCTTGCTGACAAATATGCATTTACGCATGGAAAATATGGAAATAAACCAATGTTTACTAAGGTTGTTAACCATACTATGTACCAAGACGTTTCTTAATTTTAATTAAGCTAAGTAGGTATACATTTTGACTAATCTCGATATTATATATTGATTTAATAGACTTGGAGGTGTTTAAATAACAAAAACGTAAAATAAGTTTAAAAACTATAACCCGACTAAGTACGTAAAAACTTAAGAAAATATTTATATGTCTTAAATGATAAATCTCCCGGGCTAATATTACTAATCTATCAAATTGACATCTCATTCATTAAAATCGGATCAGTAAGTAATTTAGATGCTACAGTGGAACATAGAAATATACACAGACTGGTGACTGCCAAAACTATACTATTTAATAAACCTTCCTATTGGTTGCGCCGCAGTCGCGTAAAAAAGCTTTAATAAAAACATTGTTGACCCAATTTGTGCGTTAGTTACACTCATTCATTACAGTATTATTTTAAACTAGTGGTTGCCCGCGGCTCCGCCCGCGTATATGTTGGTTATCGCGGCAAATAGTAGCCTATGTGTTATTCTGATGTATAAGCTATATTACTGTAAAGTTTCATCCAAATCCCTTCAGTAGTTTTTGCGTGAAAGAGTAACAAACATCCATCCATCCATCCATACTTACAAACTTTCGCGTTTTAAAATTAGTATAGATATAATAAAGTAAACTAGCTTTTGCCTGCGGCTCCGCTCGCGTATAATAGGTATGTGTTTGATGCATTTTTAAAACCTAGGTAGTCGTAGGTAGGTAAGCTGCAACATATAATGATGGGCCGAAAGGCAGCGGGAAGCCCAGGCTTCCCCCAGGATAGTGTATGGATAGACGCGGTGTCGTTCCGTGGGGGTGGTTTCAGTGGAATAACCACATACCTACCTATCTCCTCAGCCCCGGAGGAGCCGGAGATCCGAAGGGATTTTCCACCCCGTCAAAAAAAAAGGTAGTCGTAAGTACTCATTATGCCGAATATAAAGGTAGCGAACGTTATACCAATAAATTTTAAAAAAATAGGTCCAATTGATTAACTAGAGTAAAATCAAAGTTAATACGGTTTTTCTTTTTGAACTTATACAAAAGCAAAAGTTTTCTAGTAGTCTTCTTTACTAATATATAAACGCGAAAGTTTGTAAGTATAGCTGGATGGATGGATGGATGTTTGTTACTCTTTCACGCAAAAACTACTGAACGGATTTGGATGAAATTTTACAGTAATATAGCTTATGCATCAGAATAACACATAGGCTACTTTTCGTCGCGATAACCTACATATACACGGGCGGAGCCGCGGGCAACAACTAGTAAACTATAATTTATCTACTTTGAATAGGATGAAAACACTATTATCAGTAAGGTATTATTACCTACATTAGACGGCTTTAAAGGTTTCTATAGTCTATTCCAGTTACATAGAATACTTGTTATGATAAACTCCTGTAAATACCTACTATTATTTACCATACACTAAAAGCAACATTTTAATATTTCCGATGAAAGTGCTCGTAAGATACTGAGTTACTTCAGTGGTATCGCTCGCTAAATGTACACGCGAGCTTATGACTTGAGAAAATTTTCATTATTTTGTAAATAACTGTAGGAAAAGCGTGTATACCAATATTTTTAATACAGCTGTAAAAGGTCTCTATGGAAGTGGCAACAGCAGTGTAGATTTACAGATTCAGAATGGTACGTTTTTTTAATTTATTAATATTTCATTCCTGTACCTACTGTGCATCTAGTTAAAGTAAAACTTCATGTAATATGTTTCCTCTTTACGGATTTTTTTTATGGAATAGGCGGGCAAACGAGCATACGTATCGCCTGATGGTAAGCGATTACCGTCGCCCATGGACACCTGCAACACCGGAGGCGTCACAAGTGCGTTGCCGGCCTTTGGGGGATGGGGAGGTGAGATAGGGGGAGGGGTTGGGGTATGGGCCTCTATTGTGTTTTTAAAATAATATTCATGATATAAATCCAAAATGTTTTTATTTTACAATGTTTAACTATTTACTTGGATACCTATATATAAGTAGGTAGTATCTACCTACCTACTTAAGAATTTCTCTAAATCAAATCTATCTGTGTACCTGTGTTTACTCCTAAAGAGATCCAATTTTTCATTTAATATTTTCCGTATATGTTTTTTTATCAAATCTTCTTCTTCGGCCTAGCGTTTTCCCTGCTTAGTGCTGGGGTCCGCTTTCCTGCTTAATCTTCTCCACTTTGCCCGATCTTCGGTATCCTCAGGTGTGAGATCATTCTCTTCCATGTCCGCTTTGACGACGTCCAGCCAGCGCTTTTTGGGCCTGTCACGTGATCTAGGGCCTTGGACAGTGAGGTCGAGGCATCTATTTGCTACATAGACGGACGGCCTGCGTCTTACATGGCCATACCATCGGAGTCGACTTTCCTGCAGCTTGCGGGCTTGATGTGCTGGTTACGTATGCGATCTAGCCGCGTAACGCCACACCATCCACCACAACATCTTCATCTCCGCCACGTGAAGCTGCTGGACATGTCTTCCGAGGACAGGCCAGGTCTCGCTGCCGTATAGTAGGACTGGTCGGATGATGCTCTTGTACACAAGGCCCTCTAGCTTCACCGGTATCCTACGGTCGCATAGGACGCCGGTTACTTCTCGCCATTTTGTCCAAGCAGCGCTTATTCGGGCTTGGACGTCGTGATCGAGTTCACCGGGCTCGTGCAACACGGATCCAAGGTACTTGAATTTATTCGTTTTGACGACCAATTCATCTCCTACCTTTATGGGATCGGGGTCCGTGCTTTTTTATCAAATAAACAAAATATTCTTCACCAAATCAATTTACTAAAAACTCTGTGGAAATACA
Source organism: Diaphora mendica (assembly GCA_949125395.1). Lineage (NCBI taxonomy): Eukaryota > Metazoa > Arthropoda > Insecta > Lepidoptera > Erebidae > Diaphora > Diaphora mendica. The sequence continues at coordinate 8,524,080 of OX421319.1, forward strand.
TGCCAATTAGAGATTTCACATTTTGGATATACAAATCAGTTTCAGTTAAAATGTACCTACATTATTATTCTTAACCAAAATGTATGGTAAATGTATCGAGACGAGACATCATTGTGAAAATAGAATAACGTTTGCTCCTCTTCAGTTGTAATTTAATAAGTTTCTGCAGGCCACTGGTATCAGATATCAGTAAAGGGGTCGTTTAACAAATGACACAAACAGCGATCACACTGTAGACAGCCGGCTTTCAGTATTTCATTTGGATGCGAGTTCTTTTAGTTTTAACAGCGCCATTAACAGTAATCTTTTAACATCTATGTGTGTTATGGCTTTAACGAGTTAACATACTTTTGAGTACCAAGTACGTACGTTCCGTACACTTTAATTTTTGTGTACGAACCAACTCTTACTTACTTTTAGAAATAGAACATTTGACTTCAAATCCAGTTTCTTTTTATATTCTTGCTATTTTTCGGCCAGTGTCATAGCCGAGTATTTACTAACACTCTCGGTATATGGAGACATCCGATGTCTCCGGACCCGAATCTTAGCTTAATGCTACTCTCCTCCGCCCCCTTAGCTTCTTTTGCGGCAAGAAAGTTTTTTTTAAAACTATCTTATATTCTGAGTTACACATTAAAAACTCACAAAAGGCTATCATCTCATTTAAGAAGAGATAGACCGAAAAGAAAGGAACCGAGACTTTCGATCTTCATTATTAAAACGGGATACCAAAATAGAGACTGGATTGGCAAAAATAAATTTTTGATGCTTGAAAACAATGTTACATTTATTATTTTTTTAAATTTTCTTTGGCTGCCTCGGTGGCACAGTGGCAGCGTATGCGACGGTCTCGGGTTCGATTCCCGGGGCCTGGTACCGGGCCTTGTGTGTTAGATGTCTAATTATTATTATTAAATACATAACACTATTTCAATATTTATTTACAGTGTAGACAATGATAACTCTAGAAGGGACCAAATGGGATAATGTTGTTGAGCGCCATGGTAAGCGCTGACTATGGACGGTATTTATTATCAACCTACAGTCTAATGATAACTATTGGTAAGCATATAACTTGGATTTTATAGTTGCTATCTGGAGCATCTGGTGGACGCTCTCTCTCTGATTTTATTCCCTTTATAGGTATAGGAATATACCTATACATTATAGTACTTAGTAGGTCTAGGTTGAGATCTAGGTGCAATTTTTTTAATATATTGGTGAGTACACTAGATACCATTATTACGGCAAGTAAAACACCATTATATTTTTTTGTGGAATAGCGGGCATACGAGCAGACGTATCGCCTGATGGTAAGCGATTACCGCCGCCCATGGACACCCGTAACACCAGAGGCGTCACAAGTGCGTTGTCGGCCTTTGGGGGATGGGTTGGAGTATGGGCCTCCGGTATCCTCACTCACTTGGTGAAACTCCAGTCTAGCCGGCCCATGCATGCCGAAGCGTGGCTCTCCCACAGAACTTTTACGGTTTTATGGTCAGAGAAGATTAAAACACTGACCAATTAAGTATTCAGGGTTTTAATCTATTTTAACTGAAATGAGATCACAAAATCACAATGTTACAGAAGTTACAAAAAACTTAGTAGTTTTAGAAAGTTCTTTTCTTTTTTTTATATTTTTAGAAGTTTCGAGTGAATCAGATAAATGGATGTCCAAACCCAATTGCTCTAATCGGCAACACATTTGTGTCTCTTGAGTTGCTATGGAGTAAAGCGCCTTCTCATTTACCATCTATAAATAAATATTTCGAACATCTAACGCCATCTAGTCCCAAGCTAAGCAGAGCTTGTATTATGGGTATGGGACTAATCCCGCCCACACGCCCACCACTGTAACTCCTGTACACCAGGATCAACAGCGGTGACCCACGAAAACACCGAATTATGACACTCGGGAAGTCCCAGGAAAAATTTAACTGTCTTGGAACCCGCAACGAAATTAATCAGAAGAAAACTGGAGGAGTTGGAAATATAATAAGTCCACTTCCCTCCTTAGCAAAGCGGGAGACAAAATGGAGTCAAAATAGGCAGACGCCTTTTTCAAACCGGGAAGCACCACGGATAAAAATATTATGGGTCCTAAGTGAGCTATATTTGATTTCTATAGTATGTATGGCAGAATCGCTTAAACGCACGGAAATTCACTGCAGTTGACACAAGATCCCCATAATATACTACCCCAGACGTCATTTGTAAGCTATTTAGCATCATGTTACGTTCATTGTACCAAAGACTACATTCCCAGAGGATATGATGAGCCGACTGTTCACAGCTAGAATCAGGTGTTGAGCATTGACACAATGGTGAATCGACTAATTTAAATGAGTATAGTTTGCTCTTAAAGTTACCGTGGCCTGTAAGAAATTGAGCGACACAGTGATCTACCTCGAGCCATGTCCTTGACAACCTTTCGCGAACAGATGGAAAGAATTGGTAGAGGTGGCGCCCCTTAGATGATTCGTCCCATCGTTGCTGCCATTCATCCAAGAGGTCGTTATAGACATTGGATTTTTGTTGACACAATCTTATGATTTTACCGCGGTCTCGTATGCCCAAAAAATCGCATTCCATGTTTTGTAGTGTGGAATAGTACATGGCTGCACGTCTTTGCACCTCGAGATCGACCGGAAGAACACCTGCCAACACCGGTAAAGCCTCAGTGCTAACCGTCCTATATGCCTTGCACAAGAAAATCAATGCAGGTCGTTGGCCTTGTAACAGTTTGCGACGGACAGCACCTACAGTCGCCCTATCTGCCCATACAGGAGCACCATAGCAAATAGAACCCAAATAAGTAGCTCCATATATGATCTTTAGTGTATTATATGACAGACCCCATGTCGCAGTTGATATCCTCGTCAGTGCAAAGAAACTCTTTTTAGACTTTTCATTAACTGTTCTAATATGTTCAATAAATGAAAAATTTCTTTCTAAAACCAATCCTAAATAACAAACCGAGGTTTTATTTTTAATAGTAACATTTTCTTTAATACACCCGCCGTGTATTAAAGAAAATGTTACTATGATTTGAGGTTACCTTTCAGAAGTAGCTGGAAGCAGGGCCGTCTTAACCTAAGCGGGGGCCCCTGGGCACATAAGAATTTGGGGCCCTTTTGGAAAGTAAAGTGTATTATGCTAACTTTTTTCTACTATGAACATTTATTATGATATTTATTATATTTAACCAAAACCTTGTATTTATTATCACGTGTTCGGATTCGACGAATTTGAGAATTAAGCCTTTTGACGTGTAAAAGAGACTTTATTATAAACGCTCTTAAAACCACAGAACAACTTAGAATAATAGTCCTTAATGACCGCCTAGGTCGCTCTGTTAATCACTTACATCACTCAGATATTTGTCGCACTGTAGCTCAAACTAACCTTTTTTTTTTTCAAATAGATAGATGCCGCCATTACTAGATTATTTGGGCAAGTTCAACAGCCTGTCGAAACGCCCTGTTCCGTAAAAACGCTGTCGAATATAAACAAGCCAACCGCGCGGCAATCAGTCTATATTCCCATAAGTTTTATTATTCTGTGCCTCGAGAATACGACTAGAACGTTCTCGGCTAACATTGCATCACTATTGCTACCACGCCATATTGCTGCTATATTTACCCACTTCTATATTCAGCCAGGTGGTGTATATGATCTACATACTTTGAACTCAATTGTCGCTGAATCCTGTGGGTCATGTCGTTAATCCGGTTAATTTTATACGGACCCTCCCACTTAGTCTGTAGTTTTGGGGCTTTTCTATGCATACGTGTCGAGTTATTCAGCCAAACCAGTGCACCTTTATCAAAACCGTTTGAGCGCCAGTCGTATCGAGTTTTCTCGTTCCCGTTCGCGATGTCAACTGCAATTAGTTTCCAGGCTATTATAAAGTTGCTTGCAACAGTGTACAAGTAGTACATTTACGGCACCACTACGACACCAACCCGGTACATCTTGCCGACGTTTCTTGACACTAGGATGGCCTCCTGAAGCTCCATCGTGAACTGCACGGAGAACGTCTGGAACCTTAGATGCTTACCATGTAATAATTTTCTTTAGGTCAATGACATCCCCCTGTGCTAACTTCATTGTTTCATCTTCACAGGGTCCCATAAGTCAAGCTTTGAGTTCGAAGCAAGATTTCGAGTTTTGAGTCAGAGTAAATTTTCTCATCGAGACATATTCTTTGGATTGTCTTATATAGTCACCTTTTATATATCAGGCTTTCCCAGATTGGTGCCTTGGAACGTGCGTCTTAGATCAACAAACTTTTTTTCGCATCGTTTCCTCAACAGCTCCTCCAGGCCTTCCTATATTTTTTTTTAACCTGGACATCTACTAACTCTTTAGCGGATTACTTAGCTGCAGATGACCTCTCTCACCATATCTGTAGCACATGATCCCAGAACTCTTCTTAAAAGAATACTTGATCTCTTTTATTTCCTCTGAGACTTCGCTTGTGGGTCGGCCGGATATCCTGTCGAACCACTTCGACCTCCAGGGCGCCCAGTGCTTCACTTATTGAAGCGTGGTGGCTTGGCCACCACCGCAGGCTGCAGCTCTTACTTACAGGTCCTTGATGCTGTTTATGAAAATTTGCATGTTGTTTGCTTTTATCATCTACGCTTTCCGTACGAGGTTCTCAACAGGGAATATGCATAAAATTTTTATTTGTCTCAAACATTTTTTTCTAGATTCTTTATTGTCTTTACAATATACCTAAATGGTATTTCTTTTATTTAGTGATTATTTAAACCCAGAAAATATTAAATAAAAAGTGAAAATTAAGGGAGGGAAATTCAAACCTGCAAAATGCGTCCTATTGGTCGAAACAAAATGTGACGTCGATTGTTACATTATCGAAATTATCGGCGTCGAAATTCCTACTGTGTTAGTAGTGTTTGTGAGAAAAAATGACTTCTTCCATGATTTTTATAACAATCAAAACTGTAAATAGGTATAAAATAACTGAAACACTCAATAGTAAACAAACACGAAATCACAATGACGTCATATGTTATGTCAATAGCGCGCGAAAAATGGCGGCGTTTGAATAGCTCAAATTTAGTCGGTGTTTTAAATTTCACTTTGAAAATTTGTTTGACTATTTTGAAACCTATTTATATTTTTTTCTATGTTATGGAGACTTATATGATCAGATTAAGAACTAAAAAAAAGACATGCATATTCCCTATTTCCAACGTACATTGCTGCTGACCTTCTCCTGGACATTGGGCTCTATCGCATATCTGGGAGCGGAAAACGTGTTTCAGATGGCGTTCTCGACTCGAGACTTCTTTATATTCGCTACCTGAACCAATTTAACTGCACGAATCGTGTCATCAGTTGGTGCATCTAAAATCCACACGGGCGAAGCTGGGCGGGTCGCTAGGTAATAAATAAAGCGTTTAAGAACATGAATAAATTATTCATACATACTTACAGATTTTGATTAAATACATATAATCAACTTCCACGCCAGTAAAGCCGCGGGCAACACTTTTTTTGTGAAAATGGTGTAATGTGTACGCAAAGTATAATGAGAATATATGTCTGAGACAAAATTGTCGGTTCCTCGGGGCCCCCCTGATGATGGGGGCCCTGGGCACTGGCCCCGTGTGCCCTTATGGTAAAGACGGCACTGGCTGGAAGGTTTTGTTTGGTGCAAACGTCAACCGATTACGCCCACCCCACCGAGATATTAGGTCCAAACATTCACCGGCCAGCCTCTCAAGCCCCGTTCTAGTATCCGACTCTATCAATAACAAACCGTCGTCCGCGTACGCATTCAGGGTACATCCGGACGGCACAGGCATTGCCAGAAAATCGTCGAAGCCTATGTTCCACAAGTATGGTACTAGCACTGACCCTTGAGGACACCTCATCGTAAGCGCCTTCGACACAGAATGATGCCCAAGTCTCAATTTAGTAGTACCTTGTAAGAAGTACGAGGAGATAAGGGAATAAATTATATGTATTATGGGTACTAGACAACTGATATAAATACATTTATATACTTTTTTTGTAAATACATAGATAGATACATATTATACATAGAAAACACACAAACTCCAAAACAAATATTTGCAGATCATAAACATTTGGTCCGACCCGGGAATCGAACCCGAGACCTCACAGAAATAAATCAAGAATCAATCTTGAATCAATTTCTGTGCGAGACCCTTCAAGCGAGACCTCAAGCACTGCAGTCGCATACTATACATACCACTGCGCCACCGAGACAATAAAGAAGAAAAATTACTAAATCTGAGTTGCAAGTTAGAGTATGAAGTAGTGTGTAGTGTGTAGCTGGAAAAGTACTACGACTTCTATACGACTTTACAAAAGAATAGACAACGATAGCTATTAAATTTTAGGTGCATATTTATATTAATGTTCTGAGAGTTTTTTTTTATCCTAGAGTGTTTCGTGTCTCTGGAGCTAAAGGAACTACATGTACCAGCGTACGTAGTACTAGGCACGAATGCACAGTTGTCATGCCACTGGAAGTTGAGTCCTGCCGACACATTGTACTCAGTCAAGTGGTACAAAGATGGAAAGGAGTTTTTCCGAAACGTGCCTCGTGACTTAGACCCGATGCGGGAGTTTCCCCTACCTGGTGTTGATGTTGAGGTCAGGAGAAAGAGTTATTTAAAAGCAATTACTTTTTTAGTTAGTGCCATTAAAGAAAATATTCGATTACTGTTATTTTTCATGCCAACAGAATTTCGATTCATCGGGCTCAAGTATAGTGTTAGCGCAAGTGACACTCGAGAGCGCTGGGCGATACCGCTGCGAGGTGTCCGGCGAAAAACCTCACTTCCCTACCGTGTCTAACTACGCTGATATGATTGTCGTTGGTACTGCCCTTTTATACTTAATGTTACTTATAACATGTTTTTTATGAAAATATATGTTTGTTTTGTAAAATGTAGATTCTCTTAAATTAACAAGTTACATACATGTTGACTAGACTAAAAAAAAAAACTTCGTTTAAAAAAACCGACTTCAAAAACTGAAAAGTATAAAATAACTTAATTTGTATGTGCTACCTATTCATAGGTTTGAATTCGGCGCCAAGCCAAATGTAATAGTAGGTACCACACTCGCTATATTTCGAGACGAACGTCAACGACGTCACCGACGCTTCGGTTGTTTTGTCCTACGCGAAGAGCAGCTATCCCGTTCAAGGTCACGCGCGGCGAGTCCTACTATTACATTTTGGCTCGGCACCGACTTCAAACCTATGAATAGGTAGCACATACAAATTAAGTTATTTTATACTTTTCAGTTTTTGAAGTCGGTTTTTTTAAACGAAGTTTTATTTTTATTTTTCGCTTTTTAGTCTTTCTCAAGTCTCTCATCATCCTTTCACCTAAATAACTTGAAAGAATACGACTAAAGGTAACATACAACATACTGTATAGAATAATAAATAAATATTTCGGACATGATGTTTACAGAATATGAAAGCATGCAGACAATTGCCTTAACTTTATTGCAGGCGCTCACGTAAATTTGAGGGTTTCCTTCAATTTCCTTGGGATCCCATCATCAGATCCTGATATGGTGGCCATGGCACCACATGGGGAGCATACCCTTTCGAATACAAAAATAATTTTCAAAATCGGTCCACAATTGACGGAGTAATCAATGTACATACATAAAATTAAAACAAAAAAAAAATACCGATGAAATTGAGAACCTCCTCCTTTTGGAAGTCGGTTAAAAAGATGCAGAAGCATCGCTAGGCCGCCATGGTGTGGGTCGCCATGCTGCATTGTCTGCATTCGCAATGAGTATGGTGGCCACCACTCTTGGATTCTGCTTATGCTTTCCATCAGATAGAGTAGTCATTTTGGCGAGCCACACATAAAAAAATAGTGTAACAAAAAAATAACAAACTAAACTATCATATTTTTTTATATTTTCTATGAAGATTTGAAATTTATATTACGACATTCCTGCAGTACCTAATTTATATGTACTTAGATTTCATAAAAGAAAATATATCTTATCATTTCAGATCCACCACACGAAGGTCCTGTCGTTACAGGCCTCAGGCAAAGGTATCACTTAGGTGAGCGTGTCCAAATCAACTGCACATCAGGTCGCTCTCGGCCTCCGTGCCAATTACAGTGGTACATTAATGATGAGCCAGTACCATCTGCAGCGTCTCTGCCACCTATTTACCAACTACATGAAAATGAGAGTGACAGCACAACATCAGCGCTTGATTTCATACTTACTGAGCAATATTTTGGAAAGAAGGTTGTTAAAGCTAAGGTGACTAATACTAAAAATTACTATAGGTATAAACAAAAATCTTGATCTGAGCGAGACAAGTCTCTTTCTTTATTTGTACAGATAATTGAAATTAGACGACTATTTAACTATATCTAAACTATTATTTAAAGCTGAAGAGTTTGTTTCTTTGTTTGTTTGAACGCGCTAATCTCAGGAACTACTGGTCCGATTTGAAAAATTCTGTCAGTGTTAGATAGCCCATTTATCGAGGAAGGCTATAGGCTATATATCATCAAGCTACGACCAATTGGAGCGGAGCACCAATACGGGACGCAAACGAGGTTGCGTGGGACAGCTAGTAGTAAATATAACTACCTACGGTAACATTGTTTAGTTATATGAAAATAAATCTTGGTTTGGTTACATTTCTAAATGGTGAACATTGATGAGAAATATCTATTTATTCGACATGTTTAGTTCGTTACAGTTGTGTAAACATTCTGAAGTAATTATTTCTTTTTACAGTGTCTGGCAACACTTTTTACATTGTATTGGCAAAGCAACGAAAAAAGCGCGTTACTCGAAAAAGAGAAGATTCATCATAGAATATTGCCAAATATTAAAAAACCAAACACCGAACCAGAGAATCAGTGAAAATCTTGGAAGCTCACTTGTAAGCTCATCGTGGCACACCTATTTTATGCTTATTTCCCTTTTAAAATTTATTTATGACGGTTATTATAATAATTGACATACTAGTTAACAAAAAGTTTATGTTTTCTTAAATTTTATATCTATTTCTGTATAATATTTTGGAATAAAATAAAATAACCTTTTCTTTGATTTTATTATTCACATACACATAAAATAAAAAACATAATTTTCTATACTCACTTTGACTTAAAGGTCTTAGTTACCAGGTTAAAATCCCAAAAAAAAAAAAAAAAAACTATACTCACTTTTAAACTTTCGCGTTCCATGATATAACAATAATTATTTTTACGGAAATTAACGCGATCACTTATTAAAAGGTATTACATAAAGAGGTATGTAATACCTTTTAATAAGTGATCGCGTTAATTCCCGTAAAAATAATTTTCTAAGTAAAACATCGAACTAGAAACTTTTAAATTCCTTTTGTTGATTATTATAAATAACTTTATACACCACAGAGTACATTATAAATATAGGATTATACACTTCAAAACCTTCTTTCTAAGAAGATACCTATGTCCAGCTGCTGACAGCTAAAGTTTTTTTTTTAAATACAACTCCCGCATTAGGACTCTACATTCCTGTGTCGCTGGGGACTTTATAAACTTACATGAAATGGACACAAAGAACACCCAGACTCAGAACAACAATTTGTGAATCACACAAAGTGTTGTCCTATGTGGGATTTAAACATACAACACTTGGCGCAGGAGAAAGCGGCGTGGCGACCGCTTTAACCACTAGGCCAACCGTAGGGATGTTAATGTGATGTAATAATGCAATGCACTTTAAAGGGCGTCACACACAATGAATATACTATAAATATATACATACTAGTTTTTGCTGGCGGCTCCGCCCGCATGTATGTTACCCGGTTATCGCGGCAAATAGTAGCCTAGGTGTTATTCTGATGTATAAGCTATATTACTGTAAAGTTTCCTCCAAATCCGTTCGGTAGTTTTTCCGTGAAAGAGTAACAAACACACACATTTTGAATAGAAGCGCGTACTATCGTAAACCCATACTGAATATATAAGATTCGGCTCATAATCACTACATATTCTATAACAAAGTCCTCCGCCACGTCTGTCTGTCTGTCTGTTCGCGATTAAGTTGCACGGAATTTTATGCGGTTTTTACTTATAAATAGAGTGATTCTTGAGGTAGATTTTCGTATATAATTTCTTAAATTTTGAGTACATTGCCTAAAATATAACGATACTTGTTGAAGACGTCATCGGAAAAAAATAAGCCGCATGTCTTAAAGAAATATACCGTGCGAAGCCGGGCGAGTTGCTATTATTTATATAAAATAACAAATTGCAAAATTAAGCAAGCTTAGCCAGGTCAATCTACGTATGGGTGACCATTTCTTCAGACATTGAGACCTCTCTTCCTAACGTTAGAAATTTTTTTTAAGTGAGCATATTCATATTGTTTCAAATTATATATTAAGATGATAACTTGAGTACCTACCTATCGTGTAGTAAGTAGGTATACTTAAATATGAATGTTTTAGCACCAAGGAGATCGAAAATGAAAGAAATCTAGCTGTCACTTTAAAATTCTAGTGGCAATAGAGAAAACCTAACCTACCAATAAGATTTCAACACCTTCACAAATAATAAAAATATATTATTTTAACACCAACAAAGAATGTAAGCATAGGTGTGCAATCTTGTGCAATAATATTATTATTTTGTTCTCTGAGATTTCGTTAATATAAATCGGTAAATATGTGTAACATTGATCGTTCACCACAAATGTGCACCATGGTGGATTCAATATCATCTTTTGATCCTTTTGTTGGTAAGTATTGAGTACACTTGAGCCTCTTTTGTTTGGGTAAATTTAGGACGGTAAAATTTGTAGTAATTTAAAGTGAGTAGGTAGGTAATGACAGTGGAACCAGAAGACCTGCTGGGAGAATTAAAAAAGCTGTTTCTCTTGCTGTTGGTGTTTGTTAGTCGCAATTTCGGCTAACATATTGAGGATATCTTCTCAATATTAATATTATTAGAGGCAGATGATCACACTGTCATGATGTTATTTCGTTATTTAAGGTTTGCTTACAGTCGTGACGTAGAACATGTTATATTTTATTTAAATAATTAATTGTGTAAGTTATAAGTTATAACTACTTAAAATGACAAGGTAATTTAATTATTTTTGGAGAAACAATTAAAAGTCTAAGTGTAAACAAACGACTATAGAAAAAAATCAGAATTTAAAAAAAACTTTAGGCAATACAGTAGAACAAATCGACGCGACGCGACTTAACACGTTTACTGCGGAGCCATTAATCATGGAATTTCAGCCAGTGCGTTTGAGGTCTTTTCGAGGCAAAGTTGAACTTCTTTACAGTGCGTTTGAGACCTTTTAAACCTCACAAAAAGTTGTTTCCAAAAAACACGTTAAAAGCAGCCCTTAAGTGACCATATTGCTTGAAACTCTACTATTATATAGTCAGATGATTGTTAAAGTGAAATCCGGCTTCGCGGTTATCACATTTCAGTATTGAGTAAAAGAAAAAAATATTTATGCCATCTGTTCTGCCTCGCATCGCACTGATATAAAGTTCGATTTGTGTCTCGACTAGGGATGGGAATAAAAGAGAGTCGCAGTTGCGATAATACAACAGGGAGAGCAAAAGGATTTGGCACACTGGATACAAAAAAGAATGTTAAATAAAGACATTTTCTTATTTTGACGCTTAGCAAATTTTGACGTTTTTGATTTTATGTGTTTTTTTGCATATTTTCTTCACTTAGCTTAACGGGTAGCAAGTTAGAATATGAAATATTACTTAAAGATGACCTGCTTGTTTTGCCAAAAATATTCAAAGAATCAGGGGAAGACGCCTGGCATTGGTTGCAGTTATTCTCTCGTTTGAATTTTTGAATTGGTGCTGGCAACATGGGGTTACATGAAACACTTGGATTTTGTACTCCTATAGTTTAGAGGACACTAAATTGTTTATCAGTACTTGGGCAGACGACGATTTGTTGTTTTGTTTAGTCTAGTGACAAATTTTCCGGTATTTCTTACTGGGGTAAAATATCGAATTTAGAATCACCATCGGTCTCATTCTCTGACTTTGCAGTACATGGGGCGCGAATTTGAATATTTTTCAAAATGTTTACCTTTTGCACAGGAGAATTTCTGACTGGAGTAAATGCAGTCTGCAACACTTTTCTATACTATAGAACAGTTTACTTTCATCCGATCCACTTCACGAATCTGAATTGATCCATAACTCAAAAACCAATGCGCTTCCGTATCGAAACTTTTCACTACACTCAATTAGGATACGCGGCGCCCCCGCTGACCGCGTTTCATTCCGTGCGGCTATGGGGCCTGCAATTCTTGAGGCGGATTAGACCTCTCTTCGCACTAGAAGAAATTAATTTTAGTTCAGTGCGTATGGGATCTATTAAACCTCATACAGTTATAACTGCACAGTGACCCCAAGCTTCGTAAAAGAAACAATTTTATATATTTGTCTCGATTGTACTCATTGAAATGTTAATATAATCGCCACCCGCACAGAGTGAAAGAACGCGAGTTTGACAGCCGCACCTGCGAGAAGTCTCGCATGTGGCTTGTTCGACCTCATAATGCAGTGAGCGTGTTAACCACAATCCGCTCATCTAAGAATCTGTGATAAAAAATGCTGTGGTTCTGTCGCATTCTGTGGGCTAGTGCAGTAGATTTTGGTTATCTGTATTCATTCTGTCATTACTGTCAAAATTAATGCTTAGGGAGTGAACATACTACGGGATAAATCAAGGGTCAATTAATATTTTAATTTAGTGGAATGCATTCAAATTAGTCTCAATTTCATTTGTAATCGTTAGGTGTACTTGTCAATAAGTACACTTAACCTTTTGAAACCTTTTTGATATACCGTAATGTAGATTTTGATAAAATAACACTGATTATTATCTTCTTTCATGTTACAATGCAATCTGATATCAGTGTAAAAGACACTTTATTTTTACTTCAACAAAACAATGATATCGCTTCAGTAGTTCAGTAATAAAAACAGTGCAGTCGATAAAACTGTACAAAATGTCGCAAAGACCCCATATTAAATCTCGCATTAAAGTTTGTAACAAATCTGTATTTCATCTTCAAGATAAGAAAGCGGACGAGGGTGAATTGTCCATTGGATTAATTAAATCTGCGAAGCGAACTGGGCAGCTCAGTTTATGCAATAGGGGACTCGGTACAGGTAAGCCACAATAATTTATGACTATGACCCGTGGTACTGGAAACTGTGCTGTCTGTAATTAATCATAATATAACTACTTACTTCATTTAGTTCTTCACATTTACGCGGTAAATCTGGTATTGACTTTTTTAATTTAATATGTCTCAGATATTAAATCTCATAGTGTTATATATATACAGTTACTTGCATGCTAAGTACATAGAATATTTTTCAGTTTATGCATACTGAGTTTTCTGATTTGTTTAGTGCCAGAAAATGTTTGGAAAATTGATGAATTGGTTATGGATGAAACGAAAGAAGTTGATTTTTCAAGAAGTAATACAAATAACTGGTGGAATGCTGAACCGCTAAAGACCCTTGACCTCGGTTCAAATGTTATAAAAGTTATATCTCCAAGTATCAAGTATCTGCAACACCTCATCACTCTCAAGGTGAGCAAGAGACAGGTTTTACTGCATTTAGTCTGGTTACTGTTGATATACATATTTCAGTTTTATCTATACATCTCTATATATAAACAAAATTTTATTGAAGTCTGTTTGTAATTACTCATTAACAGCTTTTCACTAAATGCATATGAAAGAAAATATGGTACTAACATCAAAAAAAATGTGTTTGTGCTGGCTAATGTACAGAACGGCTGAACCGATTTTGAGGGGACTTTCTCTGGCAAATAGCTGATGATATAAAGAGTAACTTAGGTTACTTTTATTTTAAACTAGTTTCGCTATATGGTATTACCAACGGTTGTTATACCTAATCGGGGGGTGCATCAAGTTCCACATAAACTTGTTATGACTGGCTCGCAAGATCAATTTTTATCATGTTACTCTTAATAAATCATTCCAAAGATTACTCAAGGCATGTATTTTATTTTTGTTTCTGTATTCGCGGCATATTTACGGAACATATCCTTTTTTTTAATGTTTGGCCTAGCCAAAATGACTCTACTCTGCCTGATGGAAAGCATAAGCAGAATCCAAGAGTGGTGTTCACCATACTGTGAATGCAGACAATGCAACAATGCAGCATGGTGACCCACACCATGGTGGGCTAGTGATGCTTCTGTATCATTGGGTCTCGCACTCACCACCGAAACACGACAGCATGATCGCTGTCATTTTACGTTGATTTTCTGTGTGAGGGTAGAACCGCCCCGTTCGAGCCGGCCCATTCGTGCTGAAATCAGCATGGCTCTACTACCCCCATGAATAAGGAGCTTTTACTGTATAGAAATTTTATGTTTTTGAACTAATTTATTGGTTATTATAAGGTAAGAGATATATAATAACAGCTTGCCGGTGTTTATTTATAATATAAATATGCAACTTTAATATAATTAAAAATAACACTCATAATTAACGTCAAGTTCTATTTTAAGAACAAAAAGAACTATTAATAGTGTATTGTCAGTAAATTATATTTTTAAATGCCTATTTAATTTGATACAACTACAGTAAAAAAAAAAAATTGAGCTTACATACATTTAAAGAAGTATTGCTTCTTTTAGCTTCATGATAATGCCGTAACTAGTCTACCAGCTGAAATTGGGGAGTTAAAGGAACTAATGAACCTGAGCTTGGCTCATAACAAACTAACAGTACTCCCAAAGGAGTTCTACAGGTTGACAGAACTGCGATGGCTGAGTATAGCCCATAATGGTCTGACAACAATTGAACCAGATTTTGGTGACCTAGTTATGCTTAACTTTTTGGTAAGTAAGTAATTTACTTTATCATTTAAAACTTAGCTATTTATGTATAACAAATTTTAACAAAAAAAAACCGACTTCAATCTGGACCAAATTTAAATGGGACCACACCAGCTTTTAAATAAAAAAGAATCATAATAATCGATTCACCCAGTCGAACATTATGAGGTATCAAGATTAAAAAGAACAGTTGAATTGAGAACCTCCTCCTTTTTTGAAGTCGGTTAAAAATTAAGGCTAGTGCTTGATACTTAAATTTTTCAGTTAACCAGGAAAATCACAGTCCACACTTCTTGTTTTTTAAAGACTACTTCCACACTAATAGTATTTCCTGTGTCGCGGGGACTTTACAAATATACATGAAACGGACACAAAGAACACACAGACTCAGAACAACCATTTGTGGATCACACAAAGTGTCCCATGTATGGGACCCAGGCCATACGTATGGGCTTAGTAATATTTACATGATACGTATAAGTCACAGTAAGGTTGTAAAAACCGTTAGATTATAATTTACCTAGCGAGATTGCAAACTATCGATAGATTGTCAACTGTGATCAAATTGTCAACTGTCCCTGATTGGTCGGTTTTACAGTAGGCCGTTCAATGACCATAGAGTTAGGTTTTTCTTAAAAACATGACATTCAACATGAAATCAATTTACAATCACAAAAATACTTTACATTCGGCAACAAAGACGAATTAACAAACAAATATGGCGGCGAGGGACATATGCTGTCCAACCAATCAGCGCGCGACTTGCCATCTTGGTACCTCTCATCTCTCTCAATGGCTCATCATGATACCATTTCACAATCTTTCGACTGTTTGCAATCTCGCGAGATGGATTACAATCTAACGGTTTTGACAATCTGACGGTAACATATACATTGCACACTACAGTAGATACACTCGCGGTACTACGCCGATAATTTTTCCACCAAAACAAATTACTTATGCATCCACACTCGCATTTACACCACCACTTACACATCCATGCCGTAATGATCATGTGGACAGTATCTGTAAGTGTGGGTGAAGACTCACACAAACACTGGCCAATCTATGTCTACACTCGTCATCCCTTGCTCACGCCCAAACTAAAAAAGTAAGTCCCCCACATTCGTCAGCACATCCGCGTCTCCTACACGCAATTACGTGTCTGCACCTGTATTAGTTAGTACTGTATTGACACCCATTTTCATTTATGATTTTTAGTCTTACCTGACTTTTATGCATACACATAGTTTTTGCTGTGCAACGGTTGTAGATTTGCCTGCCCGTGTGGTAAGTTGACCAGGAGCGGTATAACCCGGCTGAAACGTCGGGAAATAAATCTTCAATTTCCCGTATATCGTAACCTTTTAAATAATTTTATCACGAATAAATCCCGTTGTACAGCAAAAACTATTTTCAGTTGTTTGGTATACATTATGGTTATTTTATTATTTTAACACAACAAAAATAAATCTGAATGTAATTGGTTTGTAAAATAAATCATTAACATATCTGACAGCACCAATAATTGTTGCTTTCAATTGTATTAGAATCGTATCGGAAAAACCGATAGATTTGTGGCGTTACATCTTAAGACTGGTAGCAAACAAAATACCTACAGCGTATTAAATGCATGGCAGATGAACCAAGGCAAGCAGCATCCAACATGGACATGGGCCTCTCCAATTGCACGCCACTTGGTTCGATCCTCGGCTTCTCGCATCCAGCTCCTGCCAGCCGTCTTGCGTAGATCATCATCATAAGCCTTTGCATGGCAAGGATGTTTGGTCAAAACTTTCTTGCTTGCTAAAATCGAATGTTTTGGCAGTAATGCTGCTTTCTTTTAAAGCATTTTTTTTTTGTGTGGATTCTATACCTACAAATATAAACTGCCTCGTTGGTCTAGCGGTTACCGTAAGCGACTGCAGATCAAGATGTCTCGGGTTAGATTCCCGGGTCGGACTGCTATTAGGTTTTTCTTTCAAGAAATTCTTAATAGCAGCCCGGAGTATGGAAGAAGTCGATGTTTCCCTCCCGCCCGTGCCTCGGAGAGCACGTTAAGTCGTCGGTCCCGGTTGTCATGAACATCTATGGCAATCGTTATTGGGAAGTCAGTGCCCTCAAATATACTGAGAACAAGTTCAATCTTCGAATTCAGTTCAAACTCAGGGTCGCGGAGGTCCGATGCCAGTCGCTCCGTGTAAAAACTGATATTCAGGTAAAACCGGTTGAACTAGTAGCCGACCCCAAATCTTAGGAATAATAAAGGCTAGGAAAATGATGATTCTATACAAGTATGACTGATAGGAGTACAGACAGGCTTATTTCCAAAACGTTGATTATTACGCTTTTTGTTCTCAGGACCTATCCCATAACAAATTAACATCACTACCACCGGGAATGGGATATTTGGTTCGCCTTGTGGAATTGAACTTATCCCATAATGAACTGCAGGAACTTCCTCCAGACATTGTGAATTTAAGAGGTATTTGTTTAGATATATTTATTCATCTACTTTACTATTATTAGGAAACTAATTAAAAGTGTTGGTATAGTTTTTATTCTGTGCTACCACGATGCGACTTTTTTCTTTGCTTCGTACCCTTTTGCACCATGTGAACCCCCTCCCCTCGACTCTAGTGAGGTTCTCAAATGGCGGCACCGCATTCGTGAGGAGCAGGTGTCTATGGCTGGCTATGGTCTGTTAGTCACCATTGTGTGATCTGATACTCGTTTGAGGCAACCCCTAATTTAACAAGAAAAACTTTACCGACTACGTAAAATCTTTTGTCAATATTTATATATAGCCTATGTCAGTCAGGCCATTCTCACGAATGTATGTACCTCATTCATTAAAGTCGGTTTAGTATACAAACCTTCAAGAAAAGAGCCTACACCTAGTTAAAAGGCCGGCAACGCACTTGTGACGCCTCGGTTGTCCATGGGCGGCGGTGATCGCTTACCATCAGGCGATATGTCTGCTCGTTTGCCCCCCTTTCCCTAAAAAGAAACTAAAAGAACTATAGACTGCCAACACTGTTACCCTCCTTTTGACTTCGCCGGTGAAAAGTCATAAAACATACATTATTTAAAAAATCTGGTTGGTAGGTAACATAAAAAATTCTGGACAGAAGGTCAATGTTATTTATTTTCAGCCGAACGATTGAGTGAAAAACTGAATCAACTTATCTAAAGACATGCTTTATTCATAGTAACATAGACGCGTATCCCACGACCTCCATACTTTTATCAATGGCCTCAATTCAATGACGATTACATCGACTTTATTTGTTAATTGAATGATGTAAAATTAAGAATGTCTAATACATTTGCCCACAAAATGAATGAAAGAGACATTTTGTTATTCTGAGCCAACCCTCCTTGGTAACGTGATCGTTTTTAGATGGAACAGAGGAAAGAGTAAATTGGCAGTAATAAAAACGGATAGGACTATAACTAAGGTAAAGAAAGGCTTTGGGTGAATGGATGGAGAAGGGTACACAAAAGTTCAAAGAGCTAAGGTAAGCTCAAAGAGGTCGTCCTCGCGTACCTCTAGTATGCACTTTTATTGAAGGTAACAGTGACATAGATTTGGTGAATTCAAAAATATGCATTACATTGTAATGAAAAAAGTTACAAAATTAAACCAAGCACCTAAGTAATTAATTAACAAGTAAAATTTTAACAAAATAAAAACCGACTTCAAGGTTCGACTCGATTTCTCTTGGATGCCATCATCAGATCTTAGTGTCCTTATCATGGTACCACCGTTGGGATATCTCCTTTCCATTAAAAAAAGAGTCATCAAAATCGGTTCATAAACGACGAAGTTATCCTCGAACACACATAAAAAAAAAAAAACTTATATACGGTCGAAATGAGAAACCTCCTCCTTTATTTAAAGTTGGTTAAAAAGTTGAAAGATTTAAAAATATAAAGGGAAAATTGAACATTTACCTTTACATTTTTATTATTTACCTCCGATGCATTTGTGATGTGTTTAGTAGTGTTGCATGTTGTTTAGGGCGCTTTAAGCACTAGCAGGAGTAAGTTTTGCGAGATAAGTTTGTAGGTTCTCGTTTTTCATTTCCTTGATTAATGATTTTAGTTGTTGGGATGCTTTATTACCGACAGTCTTCAGTCGTCAGGGTACTTACTACCCTGAAGACAAGACTACTACTCACTAGCGTATCTTGCTAAATTATACGGAGTCTTCTTTTTTCTTGTATACAGTCTTTGATGATTGCAGTATTACTTCTTGTTATTACTATTGTTCTTTTATGACCTCTTGTTTACGAATAATTGCAATTTACCTTAAATAGTGTAAGTAACTCGATACGAATCCAAAAACCATAAAACTGATTCGTCCGCTGGTCAAGACAATACTAGTTAATTTTTACCGCGATAACAATTTTACGTTGAAGATTTAAGTAATCAAAAAGCTGAATCGATCCAAATGCACGAATAGTAATCAAGTCAGGAAATAGGACAGTTTTTATCACGCTTTTATTAGCTTCATCATGTTGAATTGATATCAACTGTTGTAAGCGTGTTTTTTTAAATAAATTCTGACTTAGAAGTGCCACGTTTCGGCACATAAGGCCAGTTCGACAAGATTAACACCACGGTTTCACTCTAAGGCCTTCACATACGACACCAAAAACGTACTACTGCGCCATCTATCGTAGACATACCGAACTACGGAGTAACACACTACGCAGTACCTACTACTCGTAATCCTGAATCACGTTATAGAAGTTATCGCGACGATTACATAATATACACACATCAAAAGTGTCTAGGGATCAAGCATTTTTATGCGGATTTCTTGAGATTGAGATGTGGCTTTGGCCCTGGCCTGCTCAGTCGCCAGACTTGAACCCGATTGAGCATGCATGGGATATGCTACAGAGAAGAGCTCTGCCGAATATGGAGGGTATCCAGTCGCAAGAAGACCTTTTTTTGTTGTTGCAACGAACATGGGCGGCCATTCCACAGCGTGATTTGGATGAACTCATTTTGAGTATGCCAAACCGATGTTCTTGTGTTAGTGTTCGCGGTAGAAACACGGATTATTAATTGTTTAAGTTACCTAATAAAATTTTAAAGAAAACTGTTATTTCAGTCTTTTTTTCGAACTTTAATGTTAGTGGTTCAAATGTCAAAAATCCTTTTATTAGGAAAATGGCAAATTTCTTTATTAATGCAAAGGTGACTTGGTTTATCGTTACTGTGACAAACGAAAACACTTTATTTCATGAATCCTTAAAGAAAATTTTAATTAATATCAATCAGGAGAAAAGTTATTGCAAAAATATATGTTGATCCCTAGACACATATGTTGATCCCTAGACACTTTTGATGTGTGTATATACAACTTCTCAACTCCGTTGTCCCGCGACCCGCCGTACACGACCACACTGATATGTCATAACAAAAGATTCTGTTACAGATTTAAAGAAAATGAACATAAGTAATAATAGTTTAAAGAAATTGCTGCCAATGGGTGAACTTAGAAAGATGGAAGTGTTAGAAGCGAATCATAACGATATCGAAGAATTACCCGACTTTTATGGCTGCACAGCCCTGAAAGAAATATATTTGGCGAATAATTACATTAAGGTAAGAAGAAATTACTAAATACTATTTACGGTGTTAACTGACTTTTAAAGCAACTCAATAGCAGGGTTATAATAAACCTTTCAAACATCTTAATATTGTGATGTAAAAGTGTACACAAATCAAATTGTGTCATTTAGTGACGCCTATGCCAAATAATTAACTTTAAATCTGGAAAATTCAATATGGCAATATGTATTTAAATGAGTACAACAAATTCAAATGCTCCACTTGGAAGTAAATAAATAAATATTTTGGACATCTGACACACAACGCAATCAAGTCCCAAGCTAAGAAGAGCTTGTGTGTGGGTACTAGACAACTGATATATGATACATATGAAATACAAATTTACATTTTTTTTGTAAATACATATTATACCTACATAGAAAACACCCAAACTCCGAAATAAATATTTGCAGATCATACAAACATTTGGTCCGACCCGGGAATCGAACCCGAGTCCTCAAGCACAGCAGTCGCATACGCTACCACTGCGCCACCGAAGCAGTTTTTATACACAACACAAAATAGACCACACTTTTCCCGACACGCTTTTGACCGCTGTCTTATTAGTTTTTTTAATAATAATTTTGTTGTAGGAAATTACTGAGGAGTTTTGTGATCAGATGCAGCACTTGAACGTGTTAAACATCAGGGACAACAAATTGGAAATGTTACCGGAGAATATATCATTGTTGCAGAACTTGAAGAGACTCGATCTGACCAATAATGATTTGAATAAGTTAGTATACTCATTCATATCAGTATAATATTTTTGATAGGCTTCCTTTAATACATGTGAATCAGCTTAGAGATAAGCAAGAGTAAATAATTATATTAGTTGTAGCTAACGTTAAGAAGTTTCGTTTTTAAGGTTTTCTTGAAAAAAAGCGGTCAAGTGCGAGTTGGACTCGCCCATGAAGGGTTCCGCAGCAGCAAGTAACATAATATATTTTTTATTTTATTTTTATATTTGTGTTGATTGAATGAAAGGTAAATTGCAGTTTACGATTTATGACGTATTAAAAAAAAACTACTTACTAGATTTCGTTCAAACCAATTTTCGCTGGAAGTTTACATGGTAATGTACATCATATATTTTTTTTAGTTTTATCATTCTCTTATTTTAGAAGTTACAGGGGGGGGGGGGGGGCACACATTTTACCACTTTGGAAGTGTCTCTCGCGCAAACTATTCAGTTTAGAAAAAAAAAATCTTAGAAACCTCAATATCATTTTCAAAGACCTATCCGCTTCCGGGTTCCGTTTTTTGCCTTTGGCACGGAACCCTAAAAATAAGGTGAAAGAATAATTATTTTTACGGTTCTTTTTCTACCCGATTGCGCCAGAAGGAGGATTATGTTTTTCGAATGTGTATGTATGTATATTTCTTTAGGTAGACGGTTTTGTGTTTGGCAAATATCGTTATGTTCATATTAATTCCGAAAGTATAATGGGTAATATAAAAAAAGCTAATTGTTTGTAAATTCTTGGTACTGTTGCATATTCAAGCAGTCGGTATTTTTTAAATAGTGTGGTAAGACGAAAAGTTATATCGAAGAACAAATCGAAATTAATATCGAACTCTGAAGGTTTCTTTCACGCTTCAACAGTAAGACATCGCAGTATAAAATTAAATCTTAATTATGCGTATATTTACAATATTATGCAATTACTTAAAACTTGGAAGTAAATACACTTCTGTTGACCTACATACAGTCATCAAATTTTGATATCAGCAAGGTCTCATAGTACCTACAAGTAAAAAAAAAGCAATTTGAATTGGTAATTTTTAAGTAAATCACATAATTTCGTAAAATTTTGCATAAACTTTGTATCACCATGCCGATGTATCTAGGTGTACCTTTGTGTGAGTGTCTAAGAGTGCTAAGCATTTTGATGATGCTAAAACAGTATTTACGATACTTTTTTTGATCAACAGTAAAAAGTATAATGTATTGAAAAATAGTATAATACTGTTTTTAACAGTATAGTTGGCAACCCTATGTACTTTAGTACAATAGTACCTACAGTAGATATATTAAATATATTTTTTACAGGTTACCTCGTAATCTAGGGCTTTTGTCTCAGCTTCAGAGCATCAGTATGGAAGGGAATAGACTGTCGTGTGTAAGACAAGATGTGATTCGCGGTGGTACGGAGCGAATGATGCAATTCTTACGAGACCGCATCAGCGAGGAGGTGGTCAGTGAGACCAGGTTTACTACTGACGAATGGCCTGATAAGTAAGTACAATGGATTTCTAAAAACCCATACTTAATATTATAAATTGGGCTAAACCACTGAACCCATTTGGTGTACAGCTTGTACTTGCAGTACTCAAGTATAATAACTATATTAGACACTGATTTTCGTATTTGCATAACAGCTGAGCTCTTTTAGATTATTGTCATAACATAGACCGCCTCGTTGGCGCAGTGGTAGCGTACGCGACTGTTGTAATGAGGTCTCGGGTTCGATTCCCGGGTCGGACCAAATATTTATTTCGGAGTTTGGGTGTTTTCTATGTATAATATGAATGTATTTAAAAAAACAAGACGTGTGGCACTCGGGGAGTGCCGCTGTAAAGCTATTGCATAGCATTTTTTATCAACTTAGCCAATTATAATTATTTATTTATTTTTTATTTATGCAGTAGTGTATGGCTACCATGAATAATTTTATACATTACTAGCTGACCCACGCAACGTCGTTTGCGTCTCCTATTGCCCGTAGCGTGATAACTTTCCCCCGTTTTAGAAACATTCTTCATTGGTGCTCCGCTCCTATTGGTCTTAGCGTGATGATATATAGCCTTTCTCGATAAATGGGCTATCTAACATTTTTCAAATTGGACCAGTAGTTCTGAGATTAACGCGTTCAAACAAACAAACAAACTCTTCAGCTTTATATATTAGTATAGATGTATTTATTATACTCTTCTAAGATCTAATACACATAATCAACAACACATTTATTTGGATAAAGATTAATATTAGGTATTATGTTGATAAAAAATCTTTAGCAAATAACTCATTATTAGGTACCAACTCTTAGCGTCTTATACTCGTGATAACTTCTAAACGAAATGTCCGATTGGGATGAAACAAAAAGTATTTTACGTCTACATAAATACCCTTGATAACAAAATGATTTATTTGGATAATGATTAATATTACGATACACATTTAACGTAGTTTCTTTCTTCAGACGTATTAATATTTTTTTTTAACACAAAAGCGGTTATTGTGACTAAACCATGATAGTTAGATATATGCTCTCGCGGACTTTTTTGTAGATCTTAATGGGACCTACAACCGTAATACATTATTTTGTTCTATTGTCAATAGTTATTGCAGCGCACGCAAAAATAGGTTTTCGATTTCACACCTTGGGTTACGAAACAGCAATTTTCTTACGGATCCCTAATTTTTTTGAAAAGTAAATATAGCCTTCCTCGATAAATGGACTATCCAACACTGAAATAATTTTTCAAATGGGACCAGTAGTTCCTGAGATTAGCGCGTTCAAACAAACAAACTCTGCAGCTTTATAATATTAGTATAGATATGACATAACAAGTGTCCAAGGCAACGAATCTTCCTTGACGTATTTCAAAACGCCTGCGCGGCCTGCTGTTGATATATTCTGTCTGTCTCTGTCTGACAGACAGATTCGTTGATTCGTCGTTCGGAAACGGAGCAGCTCGTCTCTAGATCCATGCGAGCTTCGAGTGTCAGGTTTTATTTTCGTTACGTTACGTTACGGAATTTCTTGATTCGGTCGCCGCGCTCAAAGGCCTTAAAGCCCGCGATAAAAGCTATGCAATAGCTTAAAAAAAGTATATATGTAATTATATCAGTTGTCTAGTACCCATAAAACAAACTCTGCTTAGCTTGGGACTAGATGGCGTTGTGTGTTAGATGTCCGAAATATTTTAATATTTAAATATGTATTTTCTTCTTCTATATAAAGTTTATTTTCTTTACATGTAAAAATTAGGCACATGTGTTTTTAAAAAGTATTTATTCGTATTTTATGCTATTTCGTACATTTTAACTGCGTCACGTGACGTGTGACGAATTGAGTATACGGAGTGTCACCACCCCTATCCATCCCATAGGTGTCGTACGAGCCGACAAAGGGAACAAACTACGCAGGATAACATCACTGCAAAAGAGAAGGAAAACTTGAAACAAACTTTACTTAACCACCTGGCCAACGTGATATACTAAGCAAACATCTCCTTTCTAAGGAGAGGTCTTTGTCCAGCAGTTTGCTGTTTAAGACTATTGATGATGATGTATGTGCTACCACCCCTATTCATCTCATGGATGTCGTGAGAGGCGACTAAAGTCACGTCCCCACCGTAATTGTTCGCAATTTCAGTGTTTCCAACTGTTAGCAACACTTCAGAAAGTCGCCAACTTTTGTTACCATTGTGTCTACACCGAGTCGCACAACAATTTGAAAAACATTCCAACTAAGCGTCTGAACAGAGACAATAAATATTTCCAACAAGCGTATTATTTTGATGTTTACCGCCAAAAACAGAAACACGGTTCCCAACATTTATTGACAATTTTTGTTGCCAACACAAGGAAATTACAAAAACTTTTGTCACCAACACGTGTTGACACACAAAAGCTGCCAACTTTAGTTCGGTGGAGACTCTTCTTAAGAGAGCAAACTACGCACGACAACATTACTGCTGCAAAGAGAAGGAAAACTTGAAACAAACTTTAAGCTAAACCGCCAGCAAAACTTCCTTTCTAATGAGAAGCCATATCCAGCAGCTATATAAAAGAGTGTTGATGATTATAAGGAAATATAGTATATATAATAAAGAACAAACTTACAGGTACACTCTAAAGAAGAGCCTGGCGCTGATGGTACCAGCGCGAGATCTGAGCACCGTGCCCGACCACGTGTTCGCGGCTGCTGCAGAAGCTGAGGTGCACATCTGCGACTTCTCCAGGAATAAACTCACAGCCCTGCCCAAAGGGTAAGTACCATAGTACCTACCCATAAGCCCCTGGTTAGAACCTAGCTAGGGGATGAGACTAAAATTACATGATCCGGTCCGTATCCTCTGCAAGGATGGGGACTAGGGTTCCGCCGTCGGAGTTGTTTTTAAGTAGAAACACCACACCTGTCGTCTGTATCTTTATGATAATGATAGTGGTAATATCTGACTAATTTAAAAAAACAAGAACAATTTTTGATGTTACAGACTATGGACAAACGAGCGAACGGGTCAACTGATGTTAACCGCCGCCCATGGCATCTGTAGTTCTGGAACTACAAGTGCGTTGCTGCTGTTTCAGTCCATTCCCACAGAACCAGGGGTTCTGTAAGAGGTTAATCACTCTATAAAAAGCAATGACAGAACTGCTTAGCACAGGTTTTCTCTGAGGCCGTAGTATGACTCTAGTCTATCCTGTGGTAATACATGGCTCTCTCACGATAATATTGGGTTTTTTTTAAATCTCAAAATTATTTCCATTTCTTTTCAGTTTTGTCCGTCTTAGCGAAACCTTAACGCAATTAATCTTGTCTGCTAACAATCTGTCGAGTATTGCGCCTGAAATAAACTGTTTGACTCGATTGCAATTCCTCGATGTGAGCAAGAATAGCCTTACGGATTTACCCATGGAACTTGGACATTTGAAGAATCTAAGAGAACTAGTCATTTCTAATAATAAGTGAGTACATCCATAATACATATTATGTTATAACCTCTAAAGTAACTTTGTCTATCTGCTAAACCGCTGCACTAACTTCAATGAAATTTGGAATAGAGATACTTTGATTCTAAAGACAGGACATAGGTTACTCCTTGCCGCGACAACCGACACACACGCGGGCGGACCCGTCGGCAAAAGCTAATTTATTATATGTATATCTAAATGTTGCATACATAGCTATTAGGATACAACATTTAGAAGCCTAAAAAATAGGCACAGTGGCAAATACGAACGACTGAAATTCTATAGAAAGTTTGCATATTTCTTTCTCAACCCAAAAGATTTAAAAAGTGCTGATGATACTCAAATGCCTAAAAAGACTTCCTCATAGTTAGAAACACTCACGATGAAATCGCTTTTCAGACAAGAAATAGTAAATCATATGCATTATAACTCCTAAAAGCATTGACCTCAGTTAATCAAATTTTTTTTTTTAATACAGTTGCTCAAAAAGTGGCGTATTGCAGGGACGTATAGCGTTCGGGATGTGGGCTATTATATACTCCAGCTTTTTCTTTACCTTTTCCGAACTCGTGCGTTCTCTTTCCCAACTGTTAAAATAATGTCTATTAAAAAGAAAAAATCAACCACGAAGTTTTTACTAAAAAAAATCATAAAAGTTTTTATGATTCATGCAAATATTTCTAAAAAGAAGCTACTAATTTGTTTCAATATCAGATTTAATGATTTGATTCAATGAGTTAGGTTAGGTTTCATTTCATCTCATTAAATTTCATTTTCATTTCATATCAATAAAATAATTCCTCTGAAGACTTGGCTGTATGGGCATAGTTTCCTTTGCCTACCCAGAATGGGTGAAGAAAACAAAAAAAAAAACTCTGCAGCTTATATTCTTTTACGGTTGGCGCCATTTTCCAAAATGATTAGTTAGTTGAGTTTATTGTGTTTTTATTATTATATTATATAGCTTCATATTTTCGCAACTGTATTAAAAATAGTTGTTCAGTACACGTGCGGAACCGTCACGTCATTGCAACTTGTTCCGACTGTCAACCCTCACCTTCGGCTGCGCCTCGGCTCGGGTAGACATATTTTGTCGGAACTCTTTGCAATGACAGGCTTTCCACACTCGTAATGAAAATACTATATCGAAACATCGAAAACACATTAACAATACAACACCTTTTTGCATCGTGGGTCAAAAATAAGAAAATTAAATTCAATATAAACAATGTCTAGACTACCTCGGTGGCGCAGTGGCAGCGTACTGCGACTGCTGTGTTTGAGGTCTCGGGTTTAATTCCCGTTTTGGACCAAATGTTTGTATGATCTGCAAATACACATTTATTTCGGAGTTTGGGTGTTTTCTATGAATATTTTTTTTTTTTTTTTTTTTATTTATTTATTATAAGGACTTTGTCGCTGAGCGACTACATCGTCCCATATGGACATCAAACAATATAACATAACAGCAATTATAATCATAAGTAACCATGTCTTAAAACTAAATTATTATGTACCTAAACCTAAATCAGCCAGTTCAATTAACTGTCTAATTTCGTATGTTGTTGGATTAGACAACACACCATTCAAATAGCCAACTTGTAGCCTCTTTTTCCCGTCAAAACACGATGCTCTCAGGCGCTCGTTCCGGACACATTCCATCAAAATATGTTGAACATCTTCTACCACACCGCATTCCAGGCAATTAGGTGACGGGACCTTTTTCATCAAAAACGCAAATTGTTCTATACCAAATACCACACTGAAGCGAACGTTCATCAAAATACTCTTGCCAATTCTTTGAGCACATATCCTTTACCACCCTCAATTGGTCTGAAAAAAGGGGTACCACACATGTGGGAATTCCATCATCAGCTGCCTGATTAGCAAGCATGTCTACACGTTCGTTTGCTTTTATCTGAATGTGGGATGGAATCCACTGGAGGATTACCTTTTTATGTTGTGATTGTAATCGAAGAATCGATTTCCATATTTGGTAGGCAATCGGTATACCTTTCCCGTGAGAGGCAGAACGAGCCAAATGTTGCAGGGCGCTTTTTGAGTCTGTCAAAATGACAAAACGGTCAAAATCAATGGAATCTATGTACGATATCGCCTCTGCTATTGCAATCAATTCCATATGCATAATGGAAATATTAGAATCGATCCTCAGTTTCACATAACATCCCAACCTGGGGTCGAAAACGGCTGAACCGGCTCCTTTCTCTCCTTTCGAACCATCGGTGTAGATTTGATAATAATATTCAAAATTTTGCTGTATATAATTTGTACATATGGTATTAAGATCATGGCAGGTATACTTTCGTTTAGGGCGATCGATTAGAGGGATAGAACTTGATATCACTAGGCGTACTGGAATGTTACTAACCCATGTTTCCAAAGAAAACATTTCAAGTAAATCGCTACACTGTACTGATACAAAGTCTAGAGAATTTTTTATGTTGATCAATAGCGGTATTGTTTTATTCAGCCAATAGCGAGATTCAATAACTGAAGCTAAGTGGTCTAAAACATAATTAATACTACCATTAACAAAAGATTTGGTTTTCAAAATAAATTTTCCTGCAAGATATTGCCTACGAACCTGAAGAGGCGGAAGACTTAACTCATTCTCCATAACGTGAATTGGAGTACTTCGTATAAATCCGCCTATAACCCGTAAAGCTTGATTTTGAACTCGATCTAGTTTTAATAAATTAGTTTTACAGCTATTACTATATAAGAAACTGCCAAAGTCGATTCTACTACGTATAATAGATATATATAAGCGTCTAAGGTGCTTTTGATGCACGCCCCATCCAGGACCAGATAAAACTTTTAACAGATTAATATACTTTGAGACTTTATCAATGGTTTCATATTAATGTATGTTTCCCCCATCTTAGAGAACAATCCAGCCACATACCCAAATACTTAACCCAATGAACTTGAATCAATGCCTGATTATTAATTCTAAAATCAATAGTATTTCTAAATTTACCTTTCTTAAATATACATATTTTACTTTTGTTTGGAGATATAACTAGACCTAGGCTATGTAACATGCTATTGAAATGTTCACATCCCAGTTGCAGTCCTGCAATAGCTGTATCTATGTTATGGCTCGAAACATACAACACAAAATCGTCGGCATATTGAGAAATGTATACATTTTGCATACTTTTACAGATGTTTATAGTTGCTGCGTTAAAAAGTAATGGGGATAAAGGATCTCCCTGTGGTAAGCCTTGGCCCGTAGATCTAAAGAAATTGTAATCATCGACCCCAATTGCCAATTGTCTATTACTTAAATAGGTCCAGAGGTAAAGAAAAATACTTGTGCCCACACCCAATTCATCTAACGTTTTTAACAAACATGTAATATTTATGTTATTATATGCATTCTCAATGTCAATAAAACAAGCTGCTGTCAGCAAGTCCTTAGAAAAGCCAGTTTGAATATGAGAAACCAACGTAGATAGACTGTCGATACAAGATCGGGCTTTTCTAAAGCCTACCATATTATTCGAAAACATTTTATTTCTCTCGAAATACCACTCCAACCTTTTATTTAATATAACATGAAAAATTTTACACATACATGAAATTAACGAAATTGGCCGTAGTGAATGATCTGAGTTAGCAGCTGTGCCTGGCTTAAGAATGGGAATTATCTTGACTTGACGCCATTGTATGGGGACGAAACCATGCTGCAAAGATATATTATACAATTTAACTAATAGAGTTTTAGCTATCAAAGGCAGATGGTCTATCATGGAGAATGAAATTTCATCTTTGCCAGGTGCTGTATCAGTTTTTTAAATAGAATTTTCTAACTCATTTATGGTTATTTCTGATTCTAATGTACCATTAACAGAACAAAAAGGAGGTTGGGGTGGACAGGCATGATCAGGAGTTAAAGAATTTAATAAATTCAATGCCTTATCCCTATCTATATACTGACTATGTAAGTTGGAACGATGACCCTTCACCCATCTCATTTTTTTCCACATTTCTGAAGATGAAGTTGTTTCATCTACAGAACTACAAAACTCTCGCCACGACCTAGACTTCGCCAACCGAATAAGTCTTTGAGCATTACGAATTTTCTGTTGTAATATTTCTAAATTATTAGGAGAAGGACTTCGTCTAAGATTGGCTAATGCCAACCGTCTTTCAGCAACAGCTTTCGACAGTTCAGCGTTCCAGTATGACTTGGGATTAAATTTATTACACGCGTGTTGCGGTATTTTTTTAAGAGGAATATATTTATTAGCTGCTGTTTGTATAATATACTCAAAATTGTTGTAAAATTCTTGGGGATTGGTAGGTATTATAAAATCGACAAATGAATTTTCTATATAGTCACTGTAAGACTTCCAATCACTCATTTTAAAATTTCTTTTTTTTAATGTTGTCCGACTGACGTTTAAGGTAGCAGATAGTTTAATAACAAGATGATCGCTGCCTAGGCATTCGTTACAAACTTGCCATCCAAACAACGTGGCCAAATCGGAGGTTACAAACGAAATATCAGGGGAAGACTTTTGTAGTAGACCATTTGCAAGCCTCAATCTAGTCGGTTGACCGTTATTTAAATAACTATAGTTGTGTTCAAGCATAGCATCAAAGACTTCAAATCCTCTCCGGTCTGTTTTGTAAGACCAATTAGAGTGATGAGCGTTAAAATCACCTAATATTAAAGTTTTTGTGTTTGTCAACGAAAATAAGTAATCCCAATCATTCTGTGACGTATGCACAGTAGAAGGGCAGTACACTGATATAACATTCTCAATATACCGACAATTATGGATTCGAACTTGTAACAGCTCTATACCGCCATTTGGACTACGTGTTAAACTTAAACTACTTTTGATCGACTTATGAGTAAGGATAGCTACGCCACCGTAAGCGTCATACCGATCCAGTCTAAAAGTATTGTAGTTACTAATGTTAAAATAACTGTCTGGTTCGAACCAAGTCTCACTCAATACAGCTATGTGTATCTTCTCTTGAGACAGTAGTGCCTCTAACGCAACTGCCTTAGGTCGCAAACTTTGACAATTCCACTGTATACAATTTATATTAACTAACATCTCACCGCTATCCATCGTTAACAAAAGAATTTAAAAATGATCTAACTGATATACCACTCATCATTTTTGTTAGTAACCACTCTGTACCGATTGTGACTATTTGATGTATTTTATCCTCTAAAGAACTTTTTTCAATGACTATTTTATATAATCGATAAATAAGCGCTTTAAATGTTAAGTCTTTTTTGTGAGTTTCACCATTAACACCTGGATAGTTCTCCGAACACTCCGAATCTTGGTACACATTTTTTGAGCCAGTCTCCATCTGCAGAGGGTCTGGAGAGGGAGCACGCGAAGGGTATGGAGAGGAGATAGGAAGCTTTTTACGAAGCGTCTTCAAATTGCGGGCATAAACATTTTTGAGTGCAGATTTTTCGACGTTAGTAGTTACCTGCGACATAGGTTTGTTTTTCTGAGGGGCATGTACTGGTTTCCAACTTACAGTAGTTGCTTCAGTTTCCAATTGTTGCCGCTGGATTTCGCCTGAACTGGGTCTTGGGGGTTGGGATATTAAGTTGGTACAAAGCACCGGAGAGGGCGGTACGTACATAGTAATAGCTTTTCTATAAGTACAGTTAAATTCTGCCATTAGTTCTCTTAGTGTTCTTTCTTTTTTATAAACGGGACATACCTTCTGTAATGCCATATGGCTGCCCGTGCAATTGACGCACC
The DNA here is from genome assembly GCA_949125395.1 of Diaphora mendica. NCBI lineage: Eukaryota > Metazoa > Arthropoda > Insecta > Lepidoptera > Erebidae > Diaphora > Diaphora mendica. The sequence goes on from OX421319.1 coordinate 8,556,110, forward strand.
TAAATGATGTGGTTTCACAGTTTTCGTGGTTCTTTGTACATTTAGGACAAACCATCTTTTTAGATGGACACACTAATCTAGTGTGACCATATTTCCAGCAACGGGAACACTGTGATACGGGAAAGATATATGGAATCACACTCACCCTCATATCGAAAATATAAACATATCTAGGAAGAGAGGGGCCTTTAAATGAAAGGCGAATCGCTTCACACTTACTCCATTCTGTTGTTGAATCTTCGTTATAGATTCTTTTATTTAATCTTCTGGCCGCCATTATTTCTATATCACACGTAAGGTTTTTAATAATTTCGTCTTCCGTCATGTTAAGGTCAATATCCTTAATAACACCATAAGAGATTCCTACCTCGGAAGTTTTCTGAATCCTCCAGTTAAGATCGCAAAATGATTGGCATTGGATGAAATGATCGGCGTTAAACTCGTTTTCAAAAGATATTAACATTTTGAACTGGTGTACATACTTTACGCGTGTTATACCTTCAATTTTATTTTCTTTAAATAACCTAGCTAAGGCAAATTGTTTTGGTAACACAGTATTACATGAGACACAAAGTTGAATAAAATCCTGTTTAGCTAGTTTATTTCTTCTAGAAACCTGATGCCATCCTTCCTCTGATGACGAATCTTCGCGTGTTCTCTTTTCATTCTTTCTATTCACTTCATCTCTCATCTGTATATTTGAATCGCATTCCTCAGTGTTAACTACCACAGGCGCATCGAGTCTGTTGTTTGTCTCGTCGTCCTCCTCTGATGAGCTAATATCGACTCTTTCACTCACGGCATACATCTCACTATCCATTACGCACGGCGCCCGACCGGCCGAGGACGGCCGAGCGCTTATTGTTAATAACTTTTAAATTTATTTAAAGTGAAAGGAATTTACACGACACGAACTATCCACTCGAGGTGCAAATCACAACTGATGAATAATATGTATTTACAAAAATTCACAGTACAAGATCTGCTTAGTTTAAAGCTAGATGGCGTTGTGTGTGAAATGTCCGAAATATTTATTATATTATTATTTATTAATGTAAATTTTTTAGACTCCTTAATACTGAAATTTCCCAGTATTATTGTTTGTATATAAAGGCACGTATCCACCGATTTTTTTTGTAATTTCAGTGCTGCCAACTGTTTACAACTCTTCAGAAAATCACCAACTTTTGTTTCCATTGTGTCTACACCGAGTCGCCAACAATTTAAAAAACAATTATGCGTGTCCACACAGCCAATAAATATCTGCAACAAGCGTATTCTTTTGATGTTCACCACCAAAAACAGAATCACGGTATTTGTGTTCCCAACACAAGGAAATTACAGAAACTTTTGTCACCAACACGTGTTGACAACACAAAAGTTGCCGACTTTTGTTCGGTGGAGACTCGGCTTAATATCTGTTTGTGTCGTAGGTTAACTAAAATACCGAGGTGCGTCTACGACGTGGAGAACTTAGAGATACTGTTAGCCGCTGACAATAAGATCGAGGAAGTCAACGTGTCGTCCGATGCTCTCGCTAAACTGAAGAAGTTAGCTGTACTGGATCTCAGCAATAATAGCATCTTCACAGTACCACCAGAACTCGGCAACTTCACACACCTGCGGTAAGTTTGAAGACCTGTCTCTATGAAATACTGCACTTTTTTGGGCGTAGAGGTCATAGCTTGACCTCTTACCTGATTGGAAGTGAAGAGCGTTGCCTGAAACGTGATATTCAACGTTGAATTTAATGTGCTACGATATCGTATTGTCATCTTTATCTGCTAGCCTTTATTATTCTCAAGATTACTTAGGGTCGGCTATTAGTTAAAGTATCTTAAATATTAGTTTTTCCACCGAGCGACAGGCATCGGACCTCCGCAACTCTGAGTACAAACTAAATTCGAACTAAATTCGGTTTAACTAGTTTTCAGTTTATTTGAGATTTGCATAGACGTTCATGACCGCGAATGTGTAAATAAGGTAAAATATGTATTCTGTTTAAGTGATGTTTTAATAGTTCGTGTTGTGACTGAACTGAGATAATACTGGATTGTATTTTTTGTTAGCATAATACCTATTTTCATTGGTATTATGTTACCAAAAACTACTTATACTCTTTGCGCTGTAGCATGGTGCGTGTGGTTTAATTTAATTTACTTTAATTTACTATAATTTATGGTTGAATTTACTACAGTTATTAATGATTTAATAAATTGCGAATGTGGTACAGCTGAAATACTAAGTCATAATTTATGGTGTAGTGAGTCTATTTTACTAGAAATATTAAATAAATATTTCAAACAACTGACATACAACACCATCTAGCTTCTAAGTAAGCAAATCTTGTACTATGACAGCTATGCTTATATAATTTTTTGTAAATACATAAAAAACTCCGAAACAAATATTTACAGATCGTTCAAACATTTTGTCTGACCCGGGAACTGAACCCGAGACTTCAGCACAATAATCGCATATGCTACCACTGCACCACAGAAGTCTGTGATGTTTTGAAACTAGAATTGACCTTCTGAACGCATCAATTGTTTGCAGGACCTTGGAGTTGATGGGCAACTGCTTCCGTCAGCCGCGACACGCCATTCTCACAAAAGGCACCGAGTCCATTCTTTCCTACCTCAGAGATCGCATTCCCACCAAATAATCTTTGTTGACAGTTCAGCGAAGTGTGGCAAGCATTAAAAACGGACGGATTAATTTTCTGTGAAATATTTTTAATAAAAATAAGTGTGATTGTGCACTGTTATGCAGGACTCAAGTGACAGTTTATCCAAAATCTACTGGCATTAGAGTATCATAGTTATTCTGTACAATAATTAATATTTCTTATTGCTCATTTGAAATTTTTTGACCAATAACATTAATTAGAGATCTAATTTATATTTGTATTCATGAGGAAAGTATATTTACAACAAAATGATTGTTCGGCATATTTTTAACACGTGCATTGGACATCTTATCAAAATGCTGACAGCTTGCTTTCGGCCCATATTGCTATTTAAAACAAATACATACAAAAAATCAATTAGAAAAAAAAAAAATTGTACATTTTAGTGACAGATGAGCTCACTTTAATAATTTTTATAATAATTATTATTGTTTACGAATATTTCTCAATAAATTTCGCCAGTTATCTGTAAGATGTTATGCCATAAGCACTGTCATGTAAGTGAGGTCAGCTTGCAAGAGCCAAAATTGTTTTATTTTTATTATTTGATTGTACCTGATTGTGCTAAACTTGAATCTTGAAATTCGCTTTACTCTCATGTATTATTATTGTTAAAGCTGTGAGTTATTATTTACAATATTGTTTTGTTTTGTTTTTAAGCTATTGTTCTTTGTTGATATATCTAATTGGATATCGTGGTTGTGATGATACATAATGTCACAGATATCATTGAATTAAGATAACGAAAAGTATTTATAATGACTTACTATCAAGTACTCAGTGCTAATTGCCAAATGTTAAGGTAAATAAGATATTTTTGGACGTATTGTTTTGACAAAATATTTTGCATGTTGCCAGTGCAGTGTTCAATTTTATTAGAATCTGCATTGTATAACCTGCTTTGTGTATGATTTGGTAAAAAATATTCTTAAGTATTTATAAATGTCGTAAAGATAGTAAAAAATATAATAATAATACTAATATGTTTGATAATTTAAAATTTAGTGGTCGGACGTCAACCTGTATTTAGAGTTGTTGAATAAATATTCTGGTATTGTTAGGGGTTTTTTGGAAACAGGCGAACAAGCATACAAAATAGGAGTTTTTATGTTAGACTTTTCTTACCATAGGAGAGCCTTCCCGTGGGAGAGCCACGCTTCGGCATGAATGGGCCGGACCTCATCGACCGGAGTGATACCACAGTCTCACAGAAAACCGGTGTGAAACAGCGCTTGCGCTGTGTTTCACCGAGTGAGTCAACCCCTGCCCCCATCCCCTTCCCCATTCCCCAAAGGCCAGCAACGCACTTGTGACGCCTCTGGTGTTGCGAGTGTCTATGGGCGGCGGTAATCGCTTACTACCAGGCGAAACGTCTGCTCGTTTGCCCGCCTATTTGATAAAAAAAAAACAAAATCTTACCAAGAAGAATCCTATGTCCAGCAGTGGATTGTTAAAGGCTGTTAATAATGATAAATGAAGACGTGATGTCATAGCAAAATGTTTCTAATTTGTACACTATTTCTCCGAATTCGCTTGTTTCTGAAAATGATAGAATTCTTGTAATATAGGTTGATGTATATAATATAGTCACAATTTGATTGAAATTCTACCAAAGTATCATTCCCTGTACCTGAATTTTATTTTTATAATGAACACGCCTCTACGATAGCAGCTTTAGTGCATGAAAGTATATAGTGATAAATATAAATATATGCACCAAGTTTGTTAAAAATTGTAAGCACATTTACAAAAATTGAAATCTATGAGCATATCGTGTGATTATGAAATAAATATATGCTTGAAAATTATGTTTGTGTTTTACTTTATATGTTTCCTTGAACGCCTTATAAATATACAGATATTATTTTAAGACAAGCCAATGAAAATGATGCAGAACCAACTCAATAGGCCGCCATAGTTTGGGTCACCATGCTGCATTGTTGCATTGTCTGCATTCGAAACGAGCATGGTCACCACTAGTGACCACTACTATGGGATTCTGCTCGTACTTTCGATCAGACAGAGTCTGGCTTCGACGCTATGAATTCGAAACGAATTTAATTTTTAAACTACTTAGTTACCTATTATAGCTTAACACAGAAGCAATGTCAGTTATGTCAGTCAATGGATGGGTGTCATTAGTAACACATTGGACCCATCCGTGACTCGGAGAGCAGGTTAAGCCGTCGCCGGTTGCCATACGAATGTCTGTTGCAATGTTTAAGGACATTTGAAGCCCTAAAAGTCAGACAACATGATTTCGTCCGGTACTTGGATTGTAGAGGTCAGATGGCAATCGCTCCACGTGGAAAATCGAAGATTAACTGTATCGTAGTGGAGTAAAAGCCAACCTTAACCTGGTTTAAGAAAAAGGTTCGGAGGAAATAATAATATTAATGATGCTCTCCTAGCCGATTACGGCCACGGCGGCCAGTCTCAACGGAGACCAGCTAACTACGCAGGAGACATTATAGTGCACATGTGTGTGCGCAAACAGGTGCACTCTCTGTCCCCTTGCTCTCATAATCCGATGGGACGGTTAACCAACACGATCGGTGAGAGATCAGGCGCAAAACCGACAGCTTTACGTGCTCAACATAATAATGGTAATAGATCTCTATATTGTACACCAGATTCATTCCAAGGTTAACTTAAAATTAAAGCAGTAGGTACAATTGGCGGTACTATCGCCCGGAGTCAATCTCTTACAGGCAACCATGAGATAGAGATAAAACATGAGTAGGAAAGTTTAGGGTAGTGTCTGATATAAAAGTAGGTAAGACGAAAAAATTAAAGTACCTTATTAAAGTTTGTCATTTTATATTTATTTATTTACTAGCGACCCGCCCCGGCTTCGCACGGGTGGATTTCAGATGCCCCTGCCGACGACACGATTCGTGCATTTTAAATCTGTAATATCTTTGAATATATTCATTTAAATTAGAAATTGTAAAGGGCCATTTTGATCTATATTAAATGCACAATGTATTTAATTTACTTAATTGTATAAGAATTCATTCTGTATTGCTTAAAATCACTTCGTAAATAAGCCATTATTTCTCGTAAAAAGAAAGGAATAAAAAATGGTTGTTGTGGGTTATCCCTAAGAGATAGACATATTCCGTCGCGGATTTTTTTTGTACTACTTTTTAAGGTGTACAATACTGTAGTTCATTATTTTGATCTATCTTGTAGGGTGCAACCAGCGTTTGCAATGTAGCGCAAAAAAATGTGTTTATTTGCCACATCACATTAGAAACCTCGAAAATTAACAGTGTTTCCATACTATATTATGAATTTATTATACATAAAAACCTTCCTCTTGAATCACTCTATCTATTAAATAAACCCGCATCAAAATCCGTTGCGTAGTTTTAAAGATTTAAGCAAACAAAGGGACATAGGGACAGAGAAAGCGACTTTGTTTTTATATACTATGTAGTGATGATGACACATTATGACATTCATACATTAAATGTGAATTCTAATATACCATTATAATACCTAAAACGTAGTGTGGACTATTGCTTTATAAAATTACTAAGTATTTAATGGCGGTAGATTTTATCATAAAAGTTCTATTAAAATATATTCCAACTTTCAGAATTTTCTATAAAATCTGTAAGGTTAGGTATGTAACATAGCATTGCCATATAAAAAAAAATACAAAGCACATCTATGCGGAATGGGTAAATATTAAATACATTTGTAAACAAACATCTCAATGTTCGTAGAATCTTTTTGTCTGATTGTGAACCTTTTTCCGTTCACATTAAAGTTCACTTCATTAAGTATAATACTAGCTCATGATTAACTTGACTTGAGAATGAAATCTTTACATACTTTGTGAACTTGGTGTGACTTTGAAGAACGTTACAAATTATGACCGCCTGTTGTCTGTTGTCGTGATTTTCATTAATTATATTTGATTATATCTAACCCACAGACATATCTATGAACATACGCAGTCACTTTAAGAAATCGTCATACATACATATTTTACTAAAAATATATTTTTAGGTAAAAGGTAGGTATCTTCTTTACATAGTAAAAAAAGTAAAAGCTAAAACCTAACTACGACAAAAAACGACGCTGAAAAAGTATGAAACAAGTTTCAAAAGCCGTAGTCACGCGGTGTTAAAGAGTAGCCGTAGTCACGACAACGCGCGACCCCACACTGCGCAACAGACAGTCTCCAAGCTGCAAGAGCTGGGGTTGGAAGCTCTCCCTCTTCCGCCATACTCACCAGACCTTGCACCTACCGACTATTACTTTTTCCAAAATTTAGACAACTTTTTAGTGGGTAAAAAATTCAATTCCCGAGAGGCAGTACAAAATGCCTTTGAAGAGTTTGTTGCCTCCCGTCCAGCTGATTTTTACAAGAAGGGCATCAATAAACTGCCAATGTGTTGGCAAAGATGCGTCGATTGCATGGGTGATTACTTCGAATAACAGAAATAAAAAAGTTTCAAAAAATAAGTACTTTCACTTATTGCATACAAAACGGCAATTTCATAGGTAAAGACCTATTATTTTAAGTAGGTACCATAGAAATATCACAATTATCGAATAAATACGGACAAAGTCACGAGAAAATGCTAATAATATATATATTTTTGAAATGTACAAGTAACGCCCTTTCGAATGATACCAAACACGGCATATTTATCGCAAATTATTATTTTAATACAGTACTTTAGGTCGGCTAGGGGGCGCCACATTAGATTCAGTGACACGTCATATAGCCTATAACCATCGGACGATCAAGACGCTTCTAACGATACCTCATTTGTCCAGTTCTTATAAATAGTTAATGAGCTATCAGGGAACAGATGAACATACAAACATACTTACATACATACATAGCCTGTCAAAATCATAACCTTCCTTTGGCTTTGCCGTAGTCGGGTAAAAATGAAGTCGCATCCGCTGTCTGTTCGCTTTAAATTATTGAACGGATTTAATGCAGTTTTCACCAATAGACAGAGTGATTCAAGAAGAAGGTTTAAATATGTAATATATGAATATTATAGTGGAGGAAATCCGAGAATTTCAAAGACCCCCCAAACAGCAGAATCACTATTATGATATTTCATAAAAATTAAGAATTGTCTTCATACACTTTAACATTTTAGTTATTGTAACTGAAGATGCAAGTGAAACTATGGGCACCTACTAGTTTAGTAAAGAAGGAGGAATGTGGTGTTACAAATAAGAACCACTCCAACGGCCGGTCTCGAGCGTTATCTCTGAGGAGGACTCGGAGACTAAAATAACTTGCTTCCTTTAAATAGTAGTATTATAATGTGTGCTAGGTACCTAGAATCTGTTTGAAGTCGGCAGATAGTTATGACGTCACTTTTTTATTTACTGATAGAATGTCCTTTGCATTTTGAGCAGATTGTCTGGATTTAAACCCCATACCTACACCCGAGTTGTTCTTGATGTTTCCCAATTGACAGAGTTCATTGTTTAACCACCGAGTGTTAAAACAATGAAATTAATCGCTCGACCTCGTGCTCGCTCTTTGTACCATAACATTAACTTTATTACTAGCTAGCTGCGCCCCGCGGTAGTGCCCGTGTTTTTGTTGCTTTGAATCACTTTTGTTCAGTATTTCATTGGTATTAATTTTGTTTTCGTAGAAAAATATGTTTTTTAAAAAAGGAGGCATAAATTGCTCCTTATAACATCAGCTGAAAGTCCCGTGAAAGTCCCGTCAAAATTGGTCCAGCCGTCCCAGACATTAGGGGGGGGGGGGGGGGGGAACAGACAGACAGACAGATAAAAAATTAAAAATCGCTTTTTTTACTTTCATATGCTGCTTCTTCCTAGCCTTTGTTATTCCTAAGTTTATTTTGAGGTCGGCTACTAGTTCAACCGGTTCACAGATTTTCATATGCATTTTCTTAAAAGCTGTTAATTTGGCACAATTAAATTACAAACAGATTCTTCAATTAAATTTATTTCTATAGATTGAGATTATTGTGAAACTGAACTGTTTATATATTAAACTTATATACTCAATGGCATGGCAAATCTCTCTTACTTATCCTTACAGATTTTATAGAAAAGTCTTTTCGGTATTTTTATTTTTGATAAATTTTCTAAAAATGAAACCTCGCTAGATCGATTTATCACCCTCGAAACCCCCTGCATACTAAATTTCATGAAAATCGTTGGAGCCGTTTCCGAGATTCAGATTATATATATATATACAAACATTACTCGTTTAAAGGTTTTAGGTTATTTTTTTTTACAAAATACTATATTTTTTTCAAAAATATAACTTTTAACGGTATATTTACCTTCTTACTTACAATAACCATCACGAGTTAGGTTGTTAGTCACGATTCGCCTTTGAGATGTTGCTTGCTGTAAGTTTGTTTCAGCTAATAAAAAAAATGTCTAATAATTGCGCCACTAGAGATAATACTATCGCACAATCGCATGTTAATAAATAAAGTAAATCGTCCCTTCGAATTATAGATAATAAGTAGTCGATTATATAACCGTATAATTTTAAACAAAAATACTTCTAGAGGTTTTCGTGTCCAACATAATGGTATACCAGTTGCATTATGTACACGTAATGTATTTGGAGTGTATTATCAAGTTGCTTTGGTACCGTGACTCGTTTTAACAATATTTACATAACAATAGAATGAACGTAGTTGAATTAACATAACAGATTGGCTTTACTAGGTCGAGATGGGACGAGCTACTAATGTTTATTTTATTAATATTTATGACCATTTTTCTGAAACGACTTCTGAAAAAGAGGGAGGTTCAGAGTTCGTGACGATCTTGTGCTCATTTTTTTGTTTGTTGTCGAGAAGAACTAGTAGAGTATTACGAGTAGAGTAGTTTGTAACTTGATTTAAAACATTCAATTGTTATTATTAGATTTAGTAATTGGTCCCATTGTTGTAAGGTTAAGTTCTGAAAATGGACAGCAAGTTGTAACCACATCTCTAGGTGATTTATTAACTTGTGTATTTTTTGAAGTGGAAGTAATGATAATGATGACCAAAACCTCCGTTCTGTCAAAGGTTCTTGATGTGACAGCGTGATGAACAGTAGTAGTAGCAGTTTTTTTACGTGTGGAAACCCCATCGTGCCGTCACCACTACGGGGTTTGCGGGATGGTGTGTCTGAATCGAAACCCCATCGTGCCGTCACCACTACGGGGTTTGCGGGATGGTGTGTCTGAATCGAAACCCCATCGTGCCGTCACCACTACGGGGTTTGCGGGATGGTGTGTCTGAATCGGACGGACTAAAACCAAATTGTGTGCTACTCTGCGTCTGAGAAGGAAGGGATCCAGGAACTACCGGTTGATAAACAGTTTACCTTAGGCTTTCGTTGCTTAATGTACCTTAATTTTTGGACTTTTTACTGTTTCTGTATGTACCTATATCTGATACATTACTAGGTACACTTCATTTCATTAAAAAATGTGACAATCATATTTTAATACCTACTAACATCACGACGCGACGTCACAGCACCAGCCTATTGTCGTTCAATTGCTAGACACAGGCCTTTCCCATTGCAAGCCATTCTGATCGATTTTGAGCTTATCACATTCGGCTTCTGCCTGCCACCCATCTTGCCCAAGTCGTCACTCCACCTTTTTTTTTTTTTTTCCTCCGTGCGGAAATCCCCTCGAATACCATCTCCAGGTGGTATGTCGGACTCGAACCGACTAAAACCGCACGCCGTCTCGGGTACTAGATGCCGGGGAACCAGGTGCGCCCTAGAAAGGAACAACCTAGAACCCCGACGTACCTTGGGCCACCTACGGTTTATAGATGGCCCCCTCCTGTGTGGGGACCCCAATGTTCCCGTTACTGTCCCCCTGCAGCGTCCGCGCCGCCACCCGAGCCTGCTTCTGCTAGGGTGACAGATGAGCATCTGTCACCCCTAGGCTTGCGCTTATGGAGGACGGAGAAGTCGCCACTCCACCTGGCCTGTGGGCGACCGCCTTACAAACTTTGACTGCCTACCTACTTATATTTATCTTAACCAATAATAATAGGATATTGAATAATAATAACACTTCACTGTATTGACTTATGTACTTTTGTATAAATATTAAACAAGTTTATGATACCTAAATAGAAAGGTTTAATAGGTAGGTAGGTACTTGTGTTGATTTTCACCTACAAAAAATACATGTACTTCGATTCGTTTCGAAGTATATAAGAATAAATATTATGGTTCACACGAAGACACATCGAACGCTGATGTAAATACTAATACTGTATCATACAATGAAAGTTCTCGCGTCGATTAATATAGAAAACAACTTCTCAAGATCAAAGTGTAAGAGGAGTTCTACTACAAGAAGAACACACGACAATAACCTCGTCTGCTGTTGGAGGAACAACGCCCATTCCTCCACAGACATACCTACATATCCCGCACATAGACATGATAAATGACCCCATCCGTTGTAGACTTGATATTCCGATTGATATTTTCGTAATAGGATGCAAGTTAGTGTTTCAAAAATCTATAAACCTATTAATTTATTTGGCTAAAAGTCACCTGTAGACGGACGTTTGGTAAACTTTCCGTCAAAGCACTAAAATTATATGCTTCCTCAGGAAGTACTGACAATGTTTTGTAGAAACATGCCTCGCACGAACAAAAGTTACAACATACGTCGTGTTTGGACGTCTATTGGCGTCATTATTATCGTGTTCACTATCATTTGACGTTGGCTTGTCACTCTATTGTAAATGGTAGTCTGTAAACCCATAATAATAAACTGCAAGGTCGTGTCGGCGAATACTTACTATGGTGGGGGCCAACCGCCACATGCGAGCTGCACTTCATATAATTTCAGTAACCGCGGTGTGTTTGACGATCGTGTCAACCGTGATTATATCTACTAAATCGCGCTAATATTAAATATCGATAAATGTAATGTACTAGTATTTAAACTTACCTAGTATACTCTAAAGTCCACTTAAGTATTAACTGTTGGACAAGTTAAAAGAGTTCTATATGAATTCTTTTGTGTCATAAAATATAAATAAGTTTTTCAATAATTTGAATGTGAAAATTCGGTTGCAATCAATAGAAGTTTTGAGTACACATTGTATTGGTATTTGTTCAGCTGCACTTCAATACGCGGTCTGTTTTAAAGATACAATCGTTCGTTAGCTCAAAAGACTCAGTTGGGTTACAAAAGTGTAGTCTTAATTTTTTTGTGAATGACGGCGCTTTTCATGAGTGGTTTTCAGTTTGAACGTAACGTTTACAACAATGGTTTTAGGGATGGTTGTGTATGGTATGACTCAGTGATTTTTTTCTGTGATATGTGATATTTATTTAACAATCGCAAGTTACCAAACAGTTGTGTACATCTTGGTGTTATTCTATGAGTCAGTAATAGGTGAACGTGTTCGGAATCAAATATTATGAAGTCATATGAAGTGTTTGTTGTCTTGTTCGTGTATTACCAATGTAAGTATTTAACTGCAGTGTATTTTTTTAAGTTATTTATATCATTATGATGGAGTATTTTTCATTGATTACCTTTTTAACCTACTTCAAAAAAGGAGGAGGTTCTCAACTCAACCATATTTTTAAAATTTTATTTTATGTGTGTTCGCGGATAACTTCGTCGTTTATGAACCGATTTTGATGATTCTTTTTTTAATGGAAAGGAGATACCAACGGTGGTACCATGATAAGGACACTAAGATCTAATGATGGCATACAAGAGAAATCGAGTCGAAACTTGTGTCGGTTTTTTTTTGTTTAAAATTTTACTTGTATAACATCGTTTCTTTATAGATATAAAAACAATATTATCTGGAGGCACGGTCGTGCCCCCGCCAAGACGAGCCAAGCGTAGCGCAAGGGCACTACCTACCTTTTCTCGAAGTGTTTCGTCGTTTTTTTGAACCCCCATAACATTGGTTCCCGATATACCAGATCGTTCAAATTTTCAGGATATGATGTTACCAATAGACTAATGAAACGTACAAAGTTTCAATTGCATAGCTCTGATAGTTCAGATTTTATTGATACCTAAAAAACACCGATTTCGTCACTGACACACTGATGATCATCAAAACTGTTAGGGTACTTCCTGAAGTGCTAGAAAGCTGAAATTTGGTATGCAAACTAAGTTTAGTATACAAACAACAAAATTTGGGGGGTGAAAGTTTGTATGAGACTTTCACAAATGTTTATGCTAGAGGTTTTATTTTTGGTACACGGACTTTTTCGAAAGAAGAAAAAAGATGTACAAGAAATACAGCCCTAAAAAGGAAAGAAAAACCAAAAACATTTTGATGTAAAATGTTGCCAAGACGACTGCATATGGCTTACCCTGTGAAAAAGATATCAGATCTCATGTAGTGATGTAGAGCCAAGGTTCTGTATCTACACGCCCTAACTCTACGAACCCTAACTTCATAAACTCTACATCTCAGTAAAAATGTATGGCTTGGCTGTTTCGTTACTTCAGAAACTAGATATTTGCAAACACAAAAGGCGTTCGTTTCCCCTTCGTGACGGTAAGGTAGCGAAACGGCGAAGCCATACATTTTTACTGAGATGTAGAGTTTGTGAAGTTAGGGTTGGTAGAGTTAGGGCGTGTAGATACAGAACCTTGGCTCTACATGAGATCTGATATCTTTTTCACAGGGTAAGCCATATGCAGTCCTCTTGGCAACATTTTACATCAAAATGTTTTTGGTGGGATAACTATTTACAGCCAGATTGACGGCCGCGCTTCACAATCATATCAACAGCCCATAACTATCCAATATTGGACATAGGGCTCTCCTTAGAAATGAAGGTTTGGTCTACTACCACGCTGGCCAGACGAGTTGGTATAGGGTTTGTTTCAACTTTTCCTTCTCTCTGCAGTGATATTTGACTGCACGGTTGGCCTAGTGGTTTAAGCGGTCGACACGCCGCTTCCTACTGCGCGTTGTGGGTTCAAATCCCACATGGGACAGCACTTTGTGTGATCCACAAATTGTTGTTCTGAGTCTGGGTGTTCTTTGTGTCCGTTTCATGTATGTTTGTGAAAGTCCCCGGCGGCACAGGATGTATATTCCTGTATATGCGAGAGTTGTCTTTTAGAATAAAAAAAAAAAAGTACTGTGCAGTTTGTTCCCTTGGTCGTCTCTTACGACACCCATGGGATGAATAGAGATGGTGACACTCTGTATTCTCAATCCGTCACCACACGGATAGCTTCCTTTTTAATATTGACATGACTTGTTATTCCAAAGACCACGTCCAAGAGTCTACTGCAGTTACCAGTAGAAAAAAAACTACTAAAATACACACGATGTTCTCCTAGCCGATTACGGCCATGGCGGCCAGTCTCAACGGAGACGAGCCAACTACGCAGGAGATATTATAGTTCACAACTGTGTGCGCGAACACAGGTGCACTCTCTGTTCCCTCTCTCTCATAATCCGGGGAGAGACCAGGCACAGGACCGACAGCTTTACGTGATCTCCGAGGCACGGGGGTTCAGACCCCAACTTCCAAATTTCGAGCTGTTATTAAGTAGGTATTTCTATAATCAGAAAAACTCAATAACACTTTTGGCCCGACACGGAATTCGAACCCGAAACCTCTTGATCGGCAGTCGCATACGTCAACCGCTAAACCAATGAGGCAAGCTAGACCAAGACTAAGGTCACCATTGTATCTACCTATATACATATATAGGTAGATTGTTCTGAGTTTGGATGTTAATTGTGTCCGTTTCATGTATGTCTGTAAAGTCCCCCGCGACACAGGATGCTTATTCCTATAGCGGGAGTTGTCTTTAAAAAAAAACAAAAGGTAGATACAATTTTGCAATTTAACTGCCTTTGTAGCGCAGTGGTAGCGTGTGCGACTGCTGTGCTTGAGGTCTCGGGTTCGATTCCCGGGTCGGACCAAATGTTTGCATGATCTGCAAATATTTGTTTCGGAGTTTGGGTGTTTTCTATGTATAATATGTATGTATTTACAAAAAAAAGTATATATGCAGTTATATCAGTTGTCTAGTCTAGTACCCATAACACAAGGTCTGCTTAGCTTGGGACTAGATGGCGTTGTGTGTTAGATGTCCGAAATATTTATTTATATTTATACAATGGTTACCTATAGTCTTGCATAATATCGTATAGAGTCAGCCTCCCCCTCCTAAAAAGATGCTTCGAAATCTGCTGTAGGTACCTGAGTAAGCTCTTTAAAACAAAGTGTCACAATAGGTATTATACATTCAACAAAAAAAGACAATTCATAACTTCCAGTTTTTCAATTTGAAGAACAAATTCAGAAGCAAGTCACCAGCTTCTAAACTGTAGATCTTTCACTACTGAACATGAGATTAGCTAGTTCGTCTTGTGGTTGGTGAACCTGAGGCAGAGGATTCGCAGTCTGGTAATCAAAGTACAGGATCAACCTAGTTTGAAAATCAAGAGTTTCATTTTTTTGCTGCGATCCTTGTAAGTATGTTACTAGTGTAATACTCAAATCTGTCTAGGTATACTACAACTTTACCTAGGGTTTTCAACATATCATCAGGCTGGCCTTAAACTTGTTAGCCAAATAAAAAATAGCCAAAAGACTTTCGGAGCACATCTATATATATAAAAGAGTAATGTGACTGACTGACATACCCAGAGATCAACGCACAGCCCAAATCGCTGAAGCTAGAATCCTGAAATTTTGCATGTAGGTTCTTTATATAACGTAAGTGAGCAGAACTAAGAAAGGAATTTTTGAAATTCCACCCCTAAGGGGGTAAATCAGGGGATGAAAGTCTACGTGAGCTAAGCCGCGTGTAAAAGCTAGTCAAAATATAAGACACTAGCTGATCCACGTAACTTCGTCAGCGTCTCTTTACAATCATGATCGGCTCCTATTGATTTATTGGTGGTTATATTTTCCTTTCTTACGCACGCCAGCAAAAGATACATTTAAAATGGAACGTGTAAATCGGTTAGATAGTTCCGAGTTCATCAACAATGAGACACGAGAATTGTAAATAATAGATTGCATGTGATTTAAAGAAAGATTTAAACAATTTCCCGAATAGAATGTCAGTCTAACTATCCGTGTTATTTTATGTTTTACTTTTAAGTCAAATGAAAAATGGTTGTTTTGAAAAGTTATAAGTAGAAACAAAGTACTTCACTCTTGAAAAGATGACGGGTTTTAAAGTAATGACACGGGCTAACGCGAGAATGATTCATACTACTTTATGATTTTTTTTAGTTCTTTAGCGTTGCACACAATATCTTGGCATAGTAGATTATAGTTGGTCTAATCATATACCTATGTTAATCAAGAATGGAACAACGACAAGCGAACCATCGATTTTATGTTAGAAAAGGGCTTAGTAGTGTCAGTACAGGATAGGGTTTGATTCCACAACCATTTGACCGCAAATCTAAAGTCCACTGTTTAATGAATTCATACTAATATTATAACTCCGAAAGTAACTCTTGTCCTCGGTCCTCCTGTCTGTTTCGCTTTCATGGCTACACCACTGCGTCCGATTTCTATGAAATTTTACATGAAATTACTTTAATTCTTATGAAAGAACATGGTCTTCTATTTTACGCTATAACCGTCATACATACGGGCGGAGCCTCGGGCAAAAGCTAGTAAAAATAAATAAAGTGATTTTTTTTATATATAATTAGACTTTTGATAGAACAACCTGTTGTTGTGTGCATCTGGACTGTGGGCCCATTTTTTACATTTAGGCGAAACGGTATAAAATTCAAACAGAAATTAGTTAAAAATAGTTAAAATCTAAAGCAATGGCTCATAAATTTCTTAAACGTGAAACAAAGCAGTTATGATCAAATAACTTGGGCCCTCAGTTCAGACGCTTGCAAAAAATGGCATAGCCTAGATCTCAGAAAGTACTGTCCCTAGGTCAATGCTTTTTATTTTAGAATTTAGTTAAGAATTTCTTAAAAGTTTTAAGAAAATCCCAAAACTGTAGAATACGACATGACGGATTTATGGCGGCATAATATAGGGCCCTCAGTTCAGTAATGTCTCTACGGAGGAATCGGCAAAAAATGCAATTATCTGAACAAATACTTGACTAAAACTTTATAATATTTTAGTTGAAAACCTTTGTGAATTAGTTAAAAAGAAAAATTCAGACAAAAGCCAATATTTAAGATGTAAATTAAAGTTATTTTTTTTTAAAACGTTTGAACTGAGTGCCCAAGGTTTTTCACCTTACTGACTAAAGTCAACCTTACAGATTAACTCAAACTACACTAAGTTTTTTTAACTATTTTTTAACTAAAACTTGACATTTCATCCGTTGTCCTTAATGCTATATTTTAAGAGAAAAATGGTTTTCTGTTTTTTGTATGAGAATATTTTGTAGGGCGGCCATATTTTTTTATATTTTCAGGACAGATGAGTTTGTATTGTTAGCGCAGTCAATTAAAAAGCATTTGTTTCTTATTTTATTTATTTATGTTTATTGTACAAAAATAAACAAACAGAAAAAAAAGAGTAACAATATACAAACGTAAAAATTAGGACTATTACTTTTTCCAAAATTTTGACAACTTTTTAGTGGGTAAAAAATTCAATTCCCGAGAGGCAGTACAAAATGCCTTTGAAGAGTTTCTTGCCTCCCGTCCAGCTGATTTTTACAAGAAGGGCATCAATAAACTGCCAATGCGTTGGCAAAGATGCGTCGATTGCATGGGTGATTACTTCGAATAACAGAAATAAAAAAGTTTGAAAAAACAAGTACTTTCACTTATTGCATACAAAACGGCAATTTCGTAGGTAAAGGCCTATTATATGCATTAAGTAAAATCGGTTATTTCAATATTACAAACAGACACTCCAATTTTATTTATTTGTTTAGCAAACGTCATCGGTGCTCAGTCACGTGGACTCTTTGTCTGGCCTTTCCTTTTTTACGATACCTATTAGGTTGCTTCGTTTCTTCTAGGTGGGCTACAGTCGCTAAAAAAATATTGTATATGGGTACATGCAAAGGGATTTGTCCTAAAAAATAAAAAAATCATGTATATCCTACACAATATTCTCCTATGAAAAATTCAAAACCAATTTTCTCCTAAAATATAGCATTGAGAATGACGGATGAAATGTCAGGTTTTAGTAAAAAAATAGTAAAAATACTTAGTATAGTTTGCGTTAATCTGTGATGTTGACTTAAGTCAGTAAAGGCGAAAAACCTTGAGCCCTCAGTTCAAACTTTAAAAAAAAAAAACTTTAATTTACATCTTAAATATTGGCTTTTGTCTGAATTTTTCTTTTTAACTAATTCACAAAGGTTTTTAACTAAAATATTATAAAGTTTTAGTAACGTATTTGTTTAGATAATTGCATTTTTGCCGATTCCTCCGTAGAGACATTACTGAACCGAGGGCCCTATATTATGCCGCCATAAATCCGTAATGTCGTATTCTACAGTTTTGGGATTTCCTTAAAACTTTTAAGAAATTCTTAACTAAATTCTAAAATAAAAAGCATTGACCTAGGGGCAGTACTTTCTGAGATCTAGGCTATGCCATTTTTTGCAAGCGTCTGAACTGAGGGCCCAAGTTATTTGATCAGAACTGCTTTATTTCACTTTTAAGAAATTTATGACCCATTGCTTTAGATTTTAACAATTTTTAACTAATTCCTATTTGAATTTTATACCGTTTCGACTAAATTTAAAAAATGGGCCCTCAGTCCAGATGCACACCCTGTTGTTGCGGTGATATTGTATTGATATTTTTAGTTTCGATTACGGAAGTAATATGAATGAATCAGGAATGCTAAGTATAGGTACATCTATTACTTTTATTTCGTTAAAATTCTGATAATAATTTGTTACAAACACCTTTTATGTCTCCTTTTTTTATTTATTAATTAGCAATACTAAAAACGCAGATCAACCTTATTAGTGTTTTTGTAAATCTCTTCTAAAGTTTGTGTGTGTATAGTTGGATTCCTTATTTGTCATTATCACCATCACCAGTCACAAAGGCATCCGATGTCGCAGAGTGAATCGCAGAGTTGATGTGAAATAAACTCACACTAGCCCCTCAGGACGGGGTAGTACACTAGTCGGAACTAGAGCCTGCAATCATTTGATCTCGGGTTTGATGGTTTACGGCCGATTTAATTATTTTCTTAACTATAGATAGGTTAATAAAACAGTTTGAATTTACCTGTTGTGTTTTTTAACAAATAAATCTAAAAAAATAAAAGGTATTGTTTCAATCATATCGTAAAAATTGAAAATAAAGAAATCTCCAGTTCGAATAGATAAGTTATTGAAAATGGCCGTACCTATGTAATTACATTACGCTACTGTCGCTAAAGTAGGAGATGCTAACCAATCATAAACTTCCTTTACTCATCCTTTTCAATGCACCTGTGTTCCCCTTTTATAATTACAAGTATCTTGCCTACCGGGCACTTGGTAGGGCTGCTGTTGAGAACGTTTTGAGCGTACAGGACCACTAGCAACAAAATGATGAAACAGCATTCTCGAAACATTGTAATCTAAAACAATACAGCTCAGTAAATAATAAAGTAATTTATTTTAAAATGCTACAAATACTGATTGTCTAGAAAAAACATGTTATTTTCTATTGATTTGGATATCAAACTAATATAAGAAGTAGGTATTATGTTGGTATAGCCGTCAAAAGTTGATTTAGCTTGAAAAATAAATTATGTTTTTTGGCTAATCCTTTTCCAAAATACAAATGAAAAATGACAAAGAAGCTATGTAGATATACTAAACAAGGTTATGATTCACTCGATAAATCATAGGATTTATCAAGTCAATCATTCTGTTATTTTTTTATGCACACATTTTCTGATGATCGGCTATATGTTACCCCTAAATGTAAATGTTACTAACCCTATCATCACCTGTTTTTACGCCTTCGGCGATAAAAGACGTAAATGTATAAATGTATTTTTAACCGACTTCTCTAGTCTTCGTAACGATATTTTATTATTATTAATAATTGGACGGCGTTATGTAAGAACGAATCAAGCGACAAAATGGAAAAAAATGAGTTTTGAATGCAGATCGATTCCAGGCTAAACTGCTATAAACAGGATAAACTATGTACTCAGCTATTTTTGTGTTCAAAAGTCACTCCTAGTGCCTTTTAAGGGGTGAATCAAGCGACATGTCAACATTACGTAATAAAGAATTAACCGCCTCTGTTACAAAATACACAAATAGGATTTGAAATTGCATAAAAGAATCATATCCACAAAAATTGTAGTTGATCCGTTTATTTTGTTATTTAAAAACGCAATATCGAACTAACCGCCTAAAATGGCAGAGATGCAAGAGAAGAAATTCACAGCTGTTGAATGAAAAATTAAACAAGTTTTTCGGAGTTTCCAAAATGATGAAGTCTAAAACATTATTAAAAAAATGTAAATGGCGTAAAATTATTTAGTTATTTGTAATATTTTTTGTATCCATTTTAGTCTTTGTGAACTGGTCAAAGGGATCTGTTATTCTAGCTAGTGATTGTTTAATATATTTGTACTGTTTTTAACACAATGTAGATGGTAAAAATGAAAAAAAATGGCAGTCATTTGTAAAATTAATATGTAAAATTAGAAATTTCATAATGTTTAAATTAAAATTATCATAATCAAACATAAGCATGTCGGTGATGAGAACCCATAAGATTTTCCCCTATCAAATATTGCTCAACGTGGCTAAAGAAGTTTTCACTTCTAAAATTGACATGTCAGCATATCGGTGACGCGAACTTATAAGATTTTCCCATAACAAAAAGTGCTCAACTAAAGAAGTTTTCACTTTAAAAATAAAGAAGGATCTTTTTTCAAAAAAACTTCACTTTAAAAAAAAACTGGTTGAAAAATAAATGAATGAAAGAAAACTCAGCCGAAGTTGGATGGTATGACACATCACTACATATACTGATACATCACTTTATTCTTATTCCATCTGATGCCAGATAATATTAGGAAAATTTAACAGGATAAAGTGATTTAGAAGAAAAACGGAAAAATAATGATTGAGTGGGTACATTTATTTTTTTATTATTTGGAGTTTTTATAGTTTGAGAAGGTGTGTTTTTAGTTTATTATAGATGCTAAGTTTGAACAGTATTATATATAACGAGATAAAAAGTAGTGTATTTTTAACCGACTTCAAAAAAGGAGGAGGTTTCTCAATTCGACTGTATATTTTTTTTTATGTGTGTTCGCGGATAACTTCGTCGTTTATGAACCGATTTTGATGATTCTTCTTTTGTTGGAAAGGAGATATTCCGACGGTGGTACCATGACAAGGAAACTAGGATCTGATGATGGCATCCTAGAGAAATCGAGGGGAACCCTCATTTTTTTCAGGCACGTACTATGTTTTTCGTATATTTTCTGAAGTTACTCCGGTATTTGCGTCTGGTAGTCATCATTTAATGATGATGACTACCAGACGGTACCTAAAATCTGTTTGAAGTCGGCGCCAAGCCAAAATGTAATAGCGCGAAGCGACGTCGTTGATGGTCGTCTTGAAATATAGCGAGTGTGGTAACTACTATTACATTTGGCTTGGGGCCGACTTCAAACAGATTTTAGGTACCTAGCACACATAATAATACTACTATTTAAAAGAATAAAGTATTAGGTATAGACAAGAATTGGCAAATAGCAATTTATGAACAGTCAGTTTATTTTACGCTTTTTAGTGTTTTTGGCAGAGAGTTTTCGTTGGATGGTTTTTGGAAGTCGGTTTTTTTTATGAAAAGTTTTTTTAAATAAAGATTCAAAACCAATGGAAAGAGTATTGATTTTAGGTATAAAGGATATAGAGACAAGCATAAATTTTATTATTATTCAGGTTTTAACTATAAATAAATATTCAAATTTATGTGTGTCTTCTAATGAGCAATGACATACATGATCATCCTAACGAAATGGTACAATTTCTAGTTAAATTCAGAACTTTGCATAAAAATATTTGGATTTAATCTTATTGCATTTTATTTCTCCCAAAACAACCCGCACTAAAGAATCAAACGACTATTATGTCGTATAGTACGTTGTTGAATAATTTAAGCAGTCGGAATATAGCTAAAATACAATAACGAATTAAGCGGAAAAGAGGCTATATCTTTTAATGTATATTATGTATCGTAATATATTTTTAATTCATCTAGACTTCACACACAGCTTACTTTCGGGTAAAAATATCAAACATATAACATAAATAATGAGTACATAGCGACAATTTTAGTTTTAAAATCTTTGACGCTCATTTTCTCAAATTCGCTCCAGTGTCGCTTAATCTATTCTTACATAACGCTGTCCAATTATTATAATGTCAACTGGATGGCCGTGAACTTATGAGTTTGATAAAGAAAAGTTTATAAAGTTATTTAGAGGTAGATTATTATTTAAAATGTATTTAATATAAGGCATTCAATAAAACGTTAGCAGCACTGTTTAATAAGTGACAAGCGATATATTATCAAAAATTCAACAATTTCATGAGGTAGGTAAATAAACAAGGAATACCTGAATTTCTTGAAAAAGTATTCGTAATTTTTACGTCACGTCACTATAACACACTTTAACGTATTTACTTAAATATATTAGATTGTATTTTTTAATACAAACTTGTAAATAAAAATAGCATTTACGACAAACATTTACAAAGTGCGAGCGTCTTGACTGCAAGACTGAACAGCCTAACAAAACAGGATCTCAAGACTGGTACATCTATATATAGACAGACTAGCGTGTGAATTGATTGCATTCCATTTGAGGTAATCAAAAAAATGCATTATGCTATGGTAGTAGTAGGGGCTAGGTTTGGATTTCGTTGGAATCTGCTGCAGTGGGCCCCCCCACTTCTTCACTTACATTAGAAAAAGGTCTCAACAGGTTGTAATTAATGGTTTTGGTTCAAAGACGAGACGGTTCTACGCAACATCAAGAATCCCACACCAATTTTTTGGGGTCCTTTAGTACTTACTTTATTTATAACTTGTTGACAGGAGCCAACTTTAGAATACAAAGGTTAGAGAGAGAGAGAGAGAGTAGTGCCAGAGCAGAGTCACTTTGATTGGTTCATATAAAAAAATACTCTTTTTCTTTTATATGTAGATTATTTTTAAAAAAAACGGTGTAAAGACCCCTACATCATCGGATCACCAACATGAGATACCAATTACTAAATGAAAATTCCTCTGTAGCTAGAGAAACAACTGAAACAAGTTGTGGGGGCTGTACAATTTGAGGGTTTGCCTGGATTTCTCTGAGATCCTTCACCAGATCCTGTCATAGTGATAATGGAACCAATACGGGAGTATCTTTTTGAATATAAAA
Source organism: Diaphora mendica (assembly GCA_949125395.1). Classification (NCBI taxonomy): domain Eukaryota; kingdom Metazoa; phylum Arthropoda; class Insecta; order Lepidoptera; family Erebidae; genus Diaphora; species Diaphora mendica. Next base: position 8,579,166 of record OX421319.1, read on the forward strand.
AGAATTTAGAAAATCGATTGGTTGATCTGTTTTATTCTTTCAAGATATTTGCGTGTAGGTGTTTGTGCTGACTTACAGAAATATGTGCACGACAAAGTAATAAGAATACTAGTGTTTTACCTTTTTAGCCCACGGGTGTCGTAAGAGGCGACTAAGAGAGCAAACTTACTAGGTAGTAGAGCCACGCTGATGTGAGCACGGTTGGGTCGGCTCGACCGGGGCGGCACTAACCTCGCACAGAAAATCAACGTAAAATGACAGCGTTCGTGCTGTCGTGTTTCGTTGGTGAGTGCGAGACCGGAGGCCCAATGATGCAGAAGCATCACTAGGCTGCCATGGTGTGGGTCACCATGCTGCATTGTCTGCATTCGCAGTGAGTATGGTGACCACCACTCTTGGATTCTGCTTATGATTTCCATCAGGCAGAGTAGAGTCATATGAGTCATATACCAAACCGTTAGGCCGGCGTGGGCCCGTGGCATAGTAGCCAAGACCTCCTTTTTATGGAGTCCTATGTCCTGCAGGGGACTGTAAACTGTAACTCCTTTTTATGCTGTTGATGTGATAAAAAATTGTTACACTATTATGTTCAATGCTGTTACATCATAACACTTTAATTTCCGAAGTGATTTGGAAAATTATTTTTAAAGCGATTGAATTTGCCACCGATTTCAAACAGACTATAAGCTATTTGATTGTAATAATGTTACCTGTTACATATATTGCGGTTATTTTAGTTGTCCATTAGATTTATAATGTTTTTCAACCGACTTCAAAAAAAGGAGGAGGTTACCAATTCTTCTCCTAAATCTTTTTTTAATGTATGTTCGTCGACATGACGGTCTCTACGGTCGTTTCTAACCAAGATTGGGTGGATCGAGCTTTATGACCCGGCGCCGAATCTTGCTGAAAGGGCTATTCTTGGTTATTGAACTTGGTGTTGTTAAGGGGCTTAACTACCTTCTCTAGAATGGTATCTTAAAACACTTGTGCCGATGTTTTTATACCTTTTTCACAAAAATATGGCTCAGTCACTCCTTCATAACTAACACCCCACGAAACCATCACTGAAGTCGGATAATGCCCACGTTGTACTCTGTTGACTAATTGGGAAGCTTCTTTAGAGCTTTCAACATAAATACGGTCATTTTGTTTGTTAAAATATTGCTCAGTTGTAAAAAAAAAATACTGTGGTACGTGTGTACGGTGTGACCTTTGCTTAAGTAGTTGTTGTGATTTTACCACTCTATTTTTTAAATTATAATATCAGTTAAGAAATGACCAGTGCCTCTCTTATGGGCTGCAAGTCCTAATTCTTTTAAAATACGCGACATGGTTCTAGGTGCTATCTTCATCTCCCGAGATAAAATCTTTTGCAAGTCCTGCAAGTTCAAGTCATCTTTTACAATACGCGACATGGTTCTAGCTGCTATCTTCATCTCCCAAGACAAAATCTTTTGCTTTCGGACAGGATTTCTTTGAATTGTTTTCTTCTTACTGCTTTGATCGTCTTTTTCATCGTCTGTTTCGGACGGCCAGATCTTTTTCTGTCACAAACAGAGGAGATTTCATTGTACCTGTCAATAGCCCGGTACACAAACATTTGAATCATACCAAGCGTATGGAGGATTTTGAAAATTGTATTTGGCTCCATGCCTACTTTATGTACTTAATATAATCGCAGCGATTAGGCTCCCTCTATCACCCCGCTCCATTTTAATATCACAAAATATTTTACAATATATTGGCGCGAAAAACACAATGAACAATCGTATAAAAATGACAGATTCCAAATTCAAAAGTAATATTTTGTTTATTTTTAATTGTAACAGTATTTATGCTCAGACTAAGTGCCTGTTCATACACGGCGGAATCCGCTCGGATGCGAACCGCGCGGTTCCAATCCGCGAGGATCGAAAAGTGTTCAGACACGCGCGGTAAGTGTGAGGAGTAGGGTAGGGTGACAACCACTTCATTTCATATTTATTTCATTTCAATTTTATACTAGCTGAGTCCCGCGGTGTTACCCGCGGGGCCAAGCTAGTCTAAAAAAAGTAGCCTAATTTACTCCTTATATCATCAGATATCTGTCAGTTAACTCTTGTCAAAATTAGTTTAGCCATTCCAGAGTTTAGCCTTAACAAACAGACAGACAGACATAAAATAAAATAAAAGTTTTTTTAATGTTGCCTACATTAAAAAAACTTTACCGCAAATATTTTCTTGAGCATTTTGTAAAATACTGTTAATTTGAAATTAGAAACAGGCACTTCAGTTTTATTTACTTGTATAGATAATATGTACAATAGTACAACTTATTGTGTTTTTCCAGATTCCAATGCTCAATGTGTTGGTACACGTTCAGTGACCTTTACAAGATGGTTAGGTGTTACTCCAGAGACCGCTACTCCAGTGTTCGTGTACTCGGCGAGCGGTGACGAAGAATCACTGGCTGGCGCTTGCCTGGCCCGATGTAGAGAACTTGAGGATTGTGCTGCGGTAGTTGTAGCGTATGGCAGAGGCAACTGTCAAGGTATAGCAGATAGTACTAAGTCGAAGCTGAAGACTGACAACGATGTGGCATATTTCAAGAAAATTTGTTTAGAAAGTAAGTATGAATATTGTTACGTGTTAGGGTTCGATCAATTTGAGAAATAAACCTTCTGACCAGTATGACCACTCTTATATCACAGTATAACTCGAATCCTTAAATGTGGCCGAGGTCGCTAGGTTAAGCAGTGATATCAGTTTGCAATTTAATGCATGTTTTCTTTAAATTAATGCATGTTTACTCACGTTACAATCGGCGCGCCAAAGTAATAAATAAATAGAGAGATAGTAGTGGACACATACGATTGCTTACACAAAAATAAAATGCATTATACAATCGGTTGTAAGTCACAAATATTCAGGATTAACGATTGATACACATTATAATTGAAATGAGGTTAATAATAAACTGAGATCTATTTTATGTAAGTAAATTTTATGTTTTAAAAAGAATTGTTAATAAACATACGTAACAGTGGTATGATACCATGCTCTTGTGGACTCATTACTCACTCTGTATGGACGAACGTTTAAAACTCCACGCTATTTATACCGATGTAAAGTTCATTGTTCTGCGCTCAAGAAACCAACGAGAACTTTCACGATGTTTAGCAGTGTCGATCTGCTTTTTCTGGAATGATCTTTCTTCGTAACACTTTAATACTACAGAAAGGTTTGAAAAACTAAAACCCGACCAGGTAAAAACTTTAACAAAATTTTCATAGCCTATGTTACCCGGGCCATTACTAAGAATCCATTGACACTTCATTCATTAAAATCGGTTCAGTAGTGTAAATGTGCTACGGTGGAACATACAAACATGATACCTAAACTGTAACTCGTCCTTTTGGCTTCGCCGCAGTCGGGTAAAACATATATGGTAGAAGACGGCACTTCTCAGTATAGCACGATTTCTAGAAACATTATGTCGATGATGACAAGCAAAAATGACAGATTAATATATTTATCTATTTTTACACATGTTTTATGTTTTTTAGTCCCTGAGGACTGCACTAATCGTTGGTGGGCTTTGGAGAATACTCCAGGTTACCACTTGCACTCTGAAGGCTCCCATCTGAAAGTGATTCTCAATGCTACCGTTTATGACTGTTACGATGCCCTGTTTGCGCCTCATGGAGATAAATTATATCGGTACGTATACATTATTTTATTCCTCACAAACCTTATCAAACTAAATTTTGAAAACACCAAGCCGTTAAAGTCATATTTGAAAAAGGATAAAAGAATTTAGGTAAAAGATCCCGCCAAAAATGTATATAACTAGATATAATTAACGTAAAAAGCCTTTTAATAAGAGTTGATCTCTCGAGGAATTGGTCATATAAGAAGTCGGTTAAATAGAATAGAATCTGGGGGCACGGTCGTGCCCCGCCAAGACGAGCCAAGTGGAGCGCAAGGGCACTACCTACCTTTTCTCGAAGTGTTTCGTCGTTTTTATGAACCCTCATAACTTTGGTTCCCGATATACCAGATCGTTCAAATTCTCAGTATATGATGTTATCTTACAAAGATACAACAAGCAACTTACAAAAAGAAATGAAATCCCACCAAAAACATTTTCATGTAAAATGTTGCCAAGACGACTGCATATGGCTTACCCTGTGAGAAAGATATCAGATCTCATGTAGAGCCAAGGTTCCGAATCGACACGCCCTAAATCTACCAACTCTACCTTCATAAACTCTACATCTCAGTAAAAATGTATGGCTTGGCTGTTTCGTTACTTCAGAAACTAAATAATCGTATAACACATTGCTTCAGAAACTAGATATTTGCAAACACAAAAGGCGTTCGTTACCCCTTCGTGATGGTATGGTAGCGAAACGGCGAAGCCATACATTTTTATTGAGATGTAGAGTTTGTGAAGTTAGGGTTGGTAGAGTTAGGGCGTGTAGATTCGGAACCTTGGCTCTACATGAGATCTGATATCTTTTTCACAGGGTAAGCCATATGCAGTCGTCTTGGCAACATTTTTAACCGACTTCCAAAAAGGAGGAGGTTCTATGTTCCACTGTATGTATTTTTTTTTTTTTTTTATGTATGTTACCTGATTACTCCGTCAGTTGTGGACTGATTTTGAAATTTTTTTTTGTATTCGACAGGGTATGCTTCCGTGGTGGTCCCATTGCCAGCATATCAGGATCTGATGATGGGATCCCAGGGAAATCGAGGGAAACCCTCATTTTTTATAGGCACATACTATGTTTTTCGTATATTTTCTGAAGTTACACCGGTATTTGCGTCTGGTAGTCATCATTTTATGATGATGAGCTGATGATGTAAGGTACCACTCCTTAACGGTTAGGAGTTGGAGGATAAATCTTTAAATATCATATGTATATAAGTTACCTTTAGTCGTATTCTTACAAATTATTCAGGTAAGCTGATGATGGAAGGTGGAAGGTACAACTCCTCAACGGTTAGGAGTTGGAGAATAATTCTTTCAATTTCATACGTATCTAAAGACCTTCAGTCGTATACTTTCAAGCTATTTAGGTGAGCTGATGATAGAAGATTAAACTCTTCAACAGTTAGGGATTAGAGGATGATTTTAATATTACACGTACCTTAATTTGTATTCTTGATGATGAAATTTGATGAAATAGTTCAACTTACTACTTACCTACGATTGTTTGCACTAAAAACTGTAAAATAAAAACTTTTTATAAAAAAAAAACCGACTTCCAAAAACATCCAACGAAAACTCTCTGTCAAAAAACACTTAAAAGTGTAAAATAAACTGGTTCTTCATAAATTGCCTATACCTAATTATTTATTCATTTAAATAGTAGTATTATAATGGGTGCTAGGTACCTAAAATCTGTTTTTTGACAGAGAGTTTTCGTTGGATGTTTTTGGAAGTCGTTTTTTTTTTTTGGTGGGATAAACTTTATTCTACACCAATTGATACAGTTATATTTAGAAGCTTAACAATATAATGACCATGTACAAATGGCGGCAATAAACAACAGAGTATGAGTTTTACCCACCGAAAAAACCCAAGATTATCTACCGGGGATGCCATTTAATGAACATAGGCATACGTCCCGTTTGTACGTAGCGCTTTTATTAGAGACCTACTACACCCGCATAGGCTAGCCTGACCCGTTCCCCCGTGGCTAGATACCTAAATTCTAGTGCAAAAACCAATTGTATACAGATTTCTCTTTGCTGGTACTCAACACCGCTGCGATGTACTTAATGTCAATAGTGAGGTGAGAGACGTCTACATATAATACTTGTTTAATACCTACTTAGTGCCTGGATGACCGAGCTTTGCCCGGTTTTATTTTTAACCGACTTCCAAAAAGGAGGAGGTTCTATGTTCCACTGTATGTATTTTTTTATTTTTTTTTATGTATGTTCAGCGATTATTGGTATTTAAAAAAAAAAAGTAATACTAGGTAGATCGTTTTTATCGCTCCGAACACCCCCTGCATACTAAACATGAAAATCGTTTTAGGTTAAATGATATGTATAACTTTTTTTTATGGAATAGGTGACAAACGAGCAGACGTATTACCTAATGGTAAGCGATTACCGCCGCCCATGGACACCCGCAACACCAGAGACGTCACAAGTGCGTTGCCGGCCTCTGGGGAATGGGGAGGGGGATTGGGGGACGGGTTGGAATACGGCCCCCCGGTATCCTCACATACTCGGTGAAACACAGCGCAAGCGCTATTTCACACCGGTGTTCTGTTAGGCCGTGGTATCACTCCGGTGAAGTCCGCCGATTCATGCCGAAGCGTGGATTTTCCAAAAAAATAGTACGTTAAATTGTAAGCAGTAGGTCACAGTTGACAATCTTTCGACAGTTTATAATCTAGCTAGGTAGATTATAATCTAACGGTATTTACAATCTTACGATGATATATATTATAATACAAAAATTGCTCGTATAAAGGTTATGTTTTGTCCGTTCACCAGGGCTGTGTTCCCCGTTTGGAAACCTTGATAGCCATACGGCCCATAGATATGAGCTAAATAATCGCAGACCATTCCACCTGGTGGACGGATTTCAACTAGAGGCACTTACACCCCTTTTCAATTCAATTTTCTTATCACTAACCTGGTGTATGCTGCGTCGATATCCGAAGCGGTGAGGGGCGCCCCTATAACGCTGTCCACTGCGCAGATCCTTGTACACTACACCAGATTCCGTTTACAATATAAACACACTCGAAGGTTGGGGTGGATCCCCGATCCGTACTACACACCCGATTACACTTGCGAGGAATCGCACGATAATTACATTACGTTTATACAATTAAAGCTTATTAAAACGGTGGCCGAAACAATTCACACCGAAGCTAAATGGAACCTTCTAGCCCATTCTCTGTTCCGTATCACGAGGTATCGCTATTACTCTCGAAATAAGTAATAACTCTCCCGATAAATATATTAATTAGCTCACAACAACTCATGGCCGTATCATTATGCAACACGGGGGTTAGTTAACCATAATTCAAAATTCCTTTTATTAATTATCCCGGCGCGCGCCATGACACGTACGCACGTGATTACATATTTCCGAACATTGACATAACCTAAGATGTCACCACAAATTACATTTACCTCAGAGCATATACAACTAGAGGGTACATTTCCTTAGAGCATATAATTTTACTCAGAGCATACACCAAATAGACGATTTGGTATCGAACAGGTTAGATGATAATTATGATAAACTAGCTTATCCACACAACTTCGTCAGCGTTTCTTTTCAATCATGCTCGGCTCCTATTGCTCTAAGCGTGATGTTATTATCCTATCTGAAGCACGCCAGCAAAACACATTTAAAAAAAAAACATCAAAGTCGGTTAGATACTTTCGAAGTTCATCGGGAGCAGCAACGTGACACGAGAATTTAAATAATAAATAAGCTATCTTTTGGTGAGTCAAGCAGTATCTACTTTCTGTCCAGCATTAGTCAGTAGCGATTGATTTGGCAAATTATAGATTTAAAAGGTTTAGTTTTGCGAAGCTGTGCAATATCTTATGGAGATACTTCTTTATCCATCTTTTCGTCTGAGTACATTATATAATATATCGTAACCCTACCCAACATCTTTTGAATATCCTTTAACGAGGAACTTCCTTGCAATAAATCTAACGACGTCATTTCAATTCAGCCAGCCGGGTACATCAAGTATGTACCAATTCAATTTGCTCAATTATTTGCTTAAAAACACTTTACTGTTTCGCCCATGTTTTTTCCCTATTTTTTTTATAAGTTTTGGCCTTCTAACGTGACTATACTCTGCCTGATGGAAAGCATAAAGTATCCAGTAGAATCCAAGAGTGGTGGTCACCATACTCACTGCGAATGCAGACAATGCAACAATGCAGCATGGTGACCCACACTATGGCGGCCTAGCGATGCTTCCACATCATTGGGCCTCCGGTCTCGCACTCACCAACGAAACATGACAGCACGACCGTTGTCATTTTACGTTGATCTTCTGTGCGAGGGAAGTACCGCCCCGGTCGAGCCGGGCCCACAGTGATGAAATCAGCGTGGCTCTACTATCTTGAAGTATATGTAAGTAATAAGTATTGACCAACTTTTCGTAGTATTAATGATAAAAGATCTTATATATAATTACGATTAGTAGCTGATTTATTTTCAGACGTGTTACGTAGATGACGTAGAGTCATACACCAGCTCATCAATGATTGTCATTTTCATATAACCGGGTTGGTTGTTGCTCTGAATAATTTGACAAATAACTTTTGATGAATTTCGGTATAGAGCTGGATTGGACCTTGGAGTAGAACATAGGCTTGTTTTTCTCGCGATAACCGACATACATGCGAGCGGAGCCTCGGGCAAAAGCTACTTCTTTTATAAATAGTATAAATTCACTTTTCCTAAAGACGCATTAAGAATAATTTATAGCCACAACGAACATTAAGATGTTCGTTGTTGGCATGACTGTGTGCTAAATGCTATGCATACAGTCATGATGTCTTATCTACAAGGTTTCCTTGTAAGGGCTGTGGAACCCTAAAACCATGTCATTAATAATTTATGTGTAAACAAAATCAAATGCATTGTTGTTTTTTTGTCGCGTCATTGATTCATGTGATGTTTTATAACGCAGTGGAAAGTTACATTGAATGATACTACCAGCCTCACAAGAATCAACTAGAAGAAGACCATTCAAAGAACATTCATTTGTTTATGTTCGATATCTATTTACCATCATTTATTAATAACTGCCTCGGTGGCGCAGTAGTAGCGTATGCGACTTCTGTGCTTGAGGTCTCGGGTTCGATTCCCGGGTCGGACCAAATAATATAATATTTATACAACCAATAAAATCTCATATTTAAGATACATCATTTTTAGATACTTAACAAATTTACAAATCATTGAACTTCCTCGTCTAAACTAGTTAACTAAATATCTGTATTTTAGACGACGGCGCTCTTTCTGTTTAGATTTCTAAACGATACATTTCACTGTACATGTAAAAATGTTTTACTTATTGATCTGCAAATATTTGTTTCCAAGTTTGGGTGTTTTCTATGTATAATATGTCTGTATTTACAAAAAAAAAGTATATGTGTATTTATATCAGTTGTCTAGTACCCATAACACAAGCTATGCTTAGCTTGGGACTAAATGGCGTTGTATGTTAGATGTCTGAAATTATTATTTATATAGCTGACCCGGTGAACTTCGTACCGCCATATTTACATATCTGTCTCAGCTTCACACAGGCAGTGTACAGTCGCGGAGAAAAATGTGACTTTTCCCGTTATTTTTTAATTTTTCTTGTACACAAACCTTGTCCTAACAATAACTAACACATAAAAAAAATTTGGTGCTGCCGATCGTAAGCTATTCGCGTATATACATTCATTTATACTATATATGTATATACACACATCAAAAGTGTCTAGGGATCAACATATATTTTTGCAATAACTTTTCTCCTGATTGATATTAATTAAAATTTTCTTTAAGGATTCATCAAATAAAGTGTTTTCGTTTGTCACAGTAACGATAAACCAAGTCACCTTTGCACTAATAAAGAAATTTGCCATTTTCCTAATAAAGGGATTTTTGACATTTGCACCACTAACATTAAAGTTCGAAAAAAAGACTGAAATAACAGTTTTCTTTAAAATTTTATTAGGTAACTTAAACAATTAATAATCCGTGTTTCTACCGCGAACACTAACAACACAAGAACATCGGTTTGGCATACTCAAAATGAGTTCATCCAAATCACGCTGTGGAATGGCCGCCCATGTTCGTTGCAACAACAAAAAAAGGTCTTCTTGCGACTGGATACCCTCCATATTCGGCAGAGCTCTTCTCTGTAGCATATCCCATGCATGCTCAATCGGGTTCAAGTCTGGCGACTGAGCAGGCCAGGGCAGGACATTAATGTTAGCTGCGGCGAGAGTCTGTCTTACAACTCTTGCGGTGTGCGGTCGTGCATTATCATGCATTAACTGAAATAAGGGACCGATTTGCACTTGTAGAGGAACGATGACGTCTGATACAATCGTCTCAGCATAAATTTGAGCGTTGAGGTTGCCTCTGATCCAAATCAACTCAGTTCTTCCGCCGATCCAAATACCCGCCCATACCATGATGGTTCCACCACTATAAGGATGGACTTCCTGGCAGGATTTTAATCGCTGTTGGCGTCCAGGGGTTCTCCAGTGTCGTATACGTCTTGTATCCGGTCTCATACCAAAACGAGACTCATCAGAAAAGCACACGGAACGCCATTGTTCTTCTGCCCAATTTCTGTGTTCAAGAGCCCATTGATATCGAATCCTACGATTGTGCATTGCTATAGGTGGTACCCGTAGCGGTCTTCGGGAATGAAGATTCACTTCATGCAAGCGGTTTCTGACTGTTTGGTCGCTAATTAAGTTCCCTGAAGAGTGATGAAGCCTCACGGCTAACATCACGGCGGTTATTGTTGGAGCTCTTCGAGTTAAGATTTGAATGTATCGGTCTTGTCTCCGTGTGGTGCAGCGATACCGTCCTCCATGGCGCTCAGCCACGGTACCAGTGCTTCGGTAACGTGTCCAAAGTCGACTGATAACACTCTGACTTGTATTCAGAGCTAAAGCCACAGTACGTTGCCGGGAACCAGCTTCTATTATTCCCACGGCTCTGAGCATTTCTTCCCTGCTTAAATGACGTCACCGCTCCATAATAACGTTGGTTTTAATCAGTAGTAGGGAAACAGTAGCACTAATAATGTCTTCAATGCGTTGTATGTTTTTATAGGGAAAATATTGACAGCTGATTTTCATCTTTTACTCGAATTTGATTGACAGTTCCTGATTCAAATTATGAAATGCACCAAAAAGGATCCATATAAATTTATAAAATCATAAATTTATTACAAAGCCACATCTCAATCTCAAGAAATCCGCATAAAAATGCTTGATCCCTAGACACTTTTGATGTGTGTATATACACAGAAAATCAACGTAAAATGACAGCGTTCATGTTGTCGTGTTTCGTTGGTTCAAGTTCCACTTGTTGACTAGACTAAAAGATGCAGCAGCATCACTAGGCCGCCATGGTGTGGGTTGCCATACTGCATTGTCTGCATTCGCAGTGAGTATGGTGACCGCCACTCTTGGACTCTGCTTATGCTTTCCATCAGGCAGAGTAGAGTCATTTTGGCGGGCCATACATAAAAAAAAATATATATATATAGGTATATAGATTATCCACTCTCATAATCCGATTGGACGATTATCCGATACGACCGGTGAGAGATCAGGCGCAGGACCGACAAATACATAAATATGTGTATCTGACATATATACATATACCTACGCATTTATTTATATCTTTATTGTGAAAAAAAAAATAAAGAAAAAATAACAAAAGATGAGTAACAAAGTTGTAGACGTAACAATTGGCGTTCTTATCGCTCACGGCGATTTCTTCCAGACAACCTTAGTATGGATATTGGGTGGTTGGTTTTAAGGTAGTTTATACACCAGTAATACACCACCACGCGAATATTCAAACAAATAATAAATTCAAAAAAATGTTTACGTACACTTACACATAGGTATACTACATACATACTCATATATACATTATTCATAATCTATACTATTATATATAATACTAGCTGACCCACGCAACGTCGTTTGCGTCTCCTATTGCCCGTAGCGTAATAGTTGCCCCCCGTTTTTGAAACATTCTTCATTGGTACGCTCTTATTGGTCATAGCGTGATGATATAGATAAACTCGATAAACTTCCTCGATAAACGGGCTATCTAACACTGAAAGAACTTTTTCAAATTGGACCAGTAGTTCCTAAGATTAGCGCGTTCAAACAAACATAAACTCTTCAGCTTTATATATTAGTATAGATGACCCACGCAACGTCGTTTGCGTCTCCTATTGCCCGTAGCTTAATAACTTCCCCCCGTTTTTGAAACATTCTTCATTGGTACTCCGCTCCTATTGGTCATAGCGTGATGATATAGATAAACTCGATAAACTTCCTCGATAAACTTCCTCGATAAACGGGCTATCTAACACTTAAAGAACTTTTTCAAATTGGACCAGTAGTTCCTGAGATTAGCGCGTTCAAACAAACAAAAATTCTTCAGCTTTATATATTAGTATAGATGTATTTATTATACTCTTCTAAGATCTAATACTCATAATCAACAACACATTTATTTGGATAAAGACTAATATTAGGTATTATGTTGATAAAAACTCTTTGGCAAATAACTCAATAATAGGTACCATCTCTTAGCGTCTTATACTCGTGATAACTTCTAAACGAAATGTCCGAATGGGATGAAACAAAAAGTATTTTACTTCTACATAAATACCCTTGATAACATAATGCTTTATTTAGATAAGGATTAATATTACGATACACATTCAAAGTAGTTTCTTTCTTCAGACGATTTAATAATTTTTTTGAACACAAAAACGGTTATTGTGACTAAACCATGATAGTTAGATATATGCTCTCGCGGACTTTTTTGTAGATCTTAATGAGACCTACAAACCCGTAATACATTATTTTGTTCTATTGTCAATACTTTTTGCAGCGCACGCAAAAATAGGTTTTCGATTTCACACCTTGGGTTACAAAATCGCAATTTTCTTACGGATCTCTATTTTTTATGAAAATAAAATATAGCCTATAGCCTTCCTCGATAGATGGACTATCCAACATTGAAAGAATTTTTCAAATCGGACCAGTAGATCCTGAGATTAGCGCGTTCAAACAAACAAACAAACTCTGCAGCTTTATAATATTAAGTATAGATTATAAAGCTGCAGAGTTTGTTTGTTTGTTTGTTTGAACGCGCTAATCTCAGGAACTACTGGTCCGATTTGAAAAATTCTTTCACTGTTGGATAGTCCATTTATCGAGGAAGGCTATAGGCTATATTTTATTTTCAAAAAAATTAGGGATCCGTAAGAAAATTGCTATTTCGTAACCCAAGGTGTGAACTCGAAAACCTATATTTGCGTGCGCTGCAATAACTATTGACAATAGAACAAAATAATGTATTACGGGTTTGTAGGTCTCATTAAGATCTACAAAAAAGTCCGCGAAAGCATATATCTAACTATCATGGTTTAGTTACAATAACCGCTTTTGTGTTCAAAAAAATTATTAAATCGTCTGAAGAAAGAAACTACGTTAAATGTATATCGTAATATTAATCCTTATCCAAATTAAGCATTGTGTTATCAAGGGTATTTATGTAGAAGTAAAATACTTTTTGTTTCATCCCAATCGTTCATTTCGTTTAGAAGTTATCACGAGTATAAGACGCTGAGAGTTGGTACCTAATAATGAGTTATTTGCCAAAGAGTTTTTATCAACATAATACCTAATATTAATCTTTATCCAAATAAATGTGTCGTTGAGTATGTGTATTAGATCTTAGAAGAGCATAATAAATACATCTATACTAATATATAAAGCTGAAGAGTTTGTTTGTTTGAACGGGCTTATCTCAGGAACTACTGGTCCAATTTGAAAAATTCTTCCAGTCTTAGATAGCCCATTTATCGAGGAAGGCTATAGGCTATATATCATCACGCTTAGGCCAATAGGAGCGGAGCACCAATGAAGAATGGGGGAAAATTATTACGCTACGGGCAATAGAAGACGCAAACGACATTGCGTGGGTCAGCTATACATACTTTACTTTATATTATAAATGCAAAAGTAACTCTGTCTGTCTTGCTTTTACGGCCAAACGGCTGCACCGATTTGAATGAAATTTGGTATACAGATAGTCTAGAGCCTGAGAAAGGACATATGCTACTTTTTAATGCGAAAAAGGGGTTGTAAGGGCTTTAAGGGGGATGAAAGGTTGTTCTGGGGGTTCACTCGCCACACGCCTGCGCATTACCTACGTCGGGCGTCTTGGCAACGACCAAACACGGCTGTCACATTCATTAAAAATATTTCACTTTTTCAACGAAGACTTAAATTAATACATACATTCATGAATCCGATTTGTATGTATGTTCATGATATTAGTAAAAATAAATAAGCCATATTACTAAACAGTATATATAAAATTCAAAAACTCTCTACGCTCTACTCTCTTAAGCGAAAATATTTAAATTTCTTTTTTAGGCTGTTGATTAGATATAAATAAAAATGTGATTTAAATTTTGTAAAAAAATTAACATCAAGGGGGTTAAATAGCAATAGGGGATGAAAGTTTGTATGGCAATATGCAAAGTTTGTGAAAATCTATACATGCTTCATAAGTTTGCGACAGGAGACAAAATATTAGAGCTATTCTGATGTAACATTTACTGAGTTATCACAATATGCCTAAGTGTGCTTGCCCGAACACGTGTCTGCCACACGTGAGGGCAGACGACTGTGCCGCATGCGGATGTTGAATTTTGCCAATACAAATTCGTTATTATTCACTGCGATTAGATTTGTTTACATGATTTTTTGTTTATTCAGTTAATGTTCTTCGTGAAAAAATCAGACAGAAAAGGATCCGGGGGGATTTATGCACAAAAAAAAAGGAAAAGCGGTACGCCGCAAGATGAAATAAATGCCTGTATGAAACATATGTACTATGGGTACATGTTAAAAAGTTTTGTCTTATTGTATATATATATATATATATATTATTATATATATATTATAATTGTACAACTTCACAATTATTTATGAGCAGTGTCAATATGCAAATGCTCTTCTAAAAATCGGAGAAGATTGTATGCCAACTGACAGTAACGACATGATTACACTGAGACGTGAGTTCTGGTATATGATGGCACAGATGATCTAAAAATAATATCTATTCTGATCCGCCGACTAATGAAACAGTTATCAAATAAACGAACGGATCATGTCAGACGTGGAGGAAGATGTTATCGAATACCTCTCAGGAAATACAAGGGACACTGAACCAGTCATATCATAGCTTATGCATAGAGTTTCTCAACTCTTTAGAATTATCAGGAGCGCCTTACCATAAGTTGAGACTGAAATTTAATGTTCCAGTCCTATTAATGAGAAATCTTGAGCGCCAAAGCTATATAATGGTACACGGCTACAAAATACACATCTGGGGTACAACATTGTAAAAGCTACAATCATGATGCATGGAATGGCAAAAGGAGAAAATATTTTAATTACACGTATTCCAATAATTCAAACTTATTTGCAATTTCAATTTAAAAGAATGTAGTTTCCACTGAAAACAAAATTTGCAATAACATTTATCAAAGCCAAAAGACAGACGCGTAAAGTTGCAGTTCATTTAGAAAAAAACATGTTTTTCCCATGGGCAGCATAATCACGTGTATCAAATCCGCTAAATCTCTATATTTTGGCAAAAGATGGCAAATCAAAAAACGTAGTTAATAAAATTGAAAAAAATGAAAATTTGCTTAGCCTGAGGGAAAAATCAAGCAGAATCCAACCAGAGTGTCAACTCCAATCCAAGTGGAGGCAACCGTACTCGCTGCGAACCCAGACAATGCAGAACCAAACCGTTAGGTTCGAGAGCGTATTTCTAAGACTGAGGCGGTGACTTCCAAGGCCAGCACGTGTTGTTCTGTAGAGAAAGGGAGAAGGTGGGATCAGTTGGAAGAACTCTTCAGAACACTCTCCATGGTAAAGCGGTAGAGGACTGCCATAGAGGCGATGTCACTCCGCAACTGCAGAGGCCCAAGGGACTCGGTGGTATCAGGACTGTTGATCATGCGGACTGCTCGCCGCTGCAACCGATCGAGAACATCAAGCAAATACTGCGTGGATCCATCACAAAGATGAGAACAGTACGCACGAGCGAGCCTGGGTCTTATAAAGGACACACAAATACTCGGGCGCGAAGAACCGTCTCACCCTGTTTAGGCCGCCTTAGTGGTGCCTTCGATGTACTTCCGTGGGTTGAGGTATCGGCAAATAGCCATGCCCAGGACACCAGCTTATCCCGTAGTGGCAGTTGAGTGCTCTGAAAAGTGGGGAGGGGAAAAAACGGACACTTTTTGGTAGAGAAAGGGCACACCTATGTTTATTTAACGTTGAACTCGACCAAAATCTCATCACCCTATTGTAAAATGCGGTTCAAAACCCGGTCGAGCTCAGCGACGAGCTCCTGTCGATTTTCCTCAATGTCTACCAGCTTGGCTGCAGGGCATCCATAATATCGCCCAAGCACTGTGCTATCGTCTGCATAGCAATGTATATTGCCGAGGGCTAATATGTCATTGACATGCAGAAGAAACATCTTGGGCGAAAGGACTGAACCCTGAGGTACGCTAGCGTTTACCTCCAGAAAAACAGAGGCTGCGCCGTCGCAAAGAACCCTAATGCAAAGGCGCTGATGAAGAAAAGCGTCAATCCAGTGACAGACTCTAGGAGGCAGACCGAATGCTTAGAGCTTAGAGAGAAGCGAACGGTGCCAGACCCGGTTGAAAGCCTTGGCCATGTCTAATGTCGAAATAAGCTCATGTAAAATACTTTTTATTTTATGTACTTATAGAAATACTTAAATGTGTTTTTAACAGTGAAACGTGTGTGTCTTATTTTTAAAATAATATTATCCTCAATAATTAAAACTGCTACCCAAAGTCACTATTACACGCGGACGAAGTCGCGGGCACAGCTAGTGACAGATAATAATTCACCAGGTTTTTAAAACAGACAGGGTTTTAGCTTTTCGGATAGTCTGCTTGCACTTGCACAGTAACAGATTTGTCGGCAAACTGAGTAGAGTGTTGTGGCATTTTTAATGTTAAATTCGCCGATGACCTCAGGTCACTTCCCTGCAATGTGTATTGCGTAAGAACTGAAAATTTTACTTTATCTACTTGTGACACCGAAATCTGTATTTATTTGACAGATCACTTCATAATAATCTATCCGTACCTTTATCAGTGCGTGGTGAAATTGTCATTTAGTACATTTTTATTAAGCGTCTACTAAACCAGAGGTACTGAGGGAGATCGAAAGGTTCTATGGACAGTTATATACCTCGATTGCCAAGCCTGTTGACGATTTGGATAAAGATCCAAATTCTCAAAAGAGTTTCCCAGCAGGTGGGCCTGAGGATGAACATGGACAAGACGAAAGTCATGTCAAATGTCCATGTTTCGCCCATCCCCGTATTACTGGGAGGCTCGGCTCTCGAAGTTGTTGATGACTATGTCTATCTGGGACAAACGGTCCAACTAGGCAAATCAAACTTCGAGAAAGAGGTCAATCGACGAATCCAACTCGGCTGGGCTGCGTTCGGGAAACTACGCAGCGTCTTCTCGTCCAAAATACCACAGTCCTTAAAGACGAAGGTCTTTAACCAGTGCGTGTTACCAGTGATGACCTACGGTGCCGAGACGTGGTCTCTTACTATGGGCCTCATAAGGAAGCTCGGGGTCACGCAGCGAGCTATGGAACGGGCTATGCTTGGAGTCTCTCTACGTAATCGAATCAGAAATGAGGAGATCCGTAGACGAACTAAAGTTACCGACATAGCAGAGCGAGTCAGCAAGCTGAAGTGGCAGTGGGCAGGGCACATAGCTCGGAGAACCGATGGGGCAGAAAGGTTCTTGAGTGGAGACCACGTGACGGCAAACGCAGCGTAGGAAGGCCTCCCGCAAGGTGGACGGACGACCTAGTTAAGATCGCAGGGACACGTTGGATGCAGGCCGCTAACGACCGGTCGAAATGGAAATCAATAGGGGAGGCCTACGTTCAGCTGTGGACTTCCTGCGGCTAATATGACAATGATGATAATGATGACATTTTTATTAATTCAATGTAGGTAAATAAACTAAAGCCAGCCTTTGAAGACAATGAATAACAAGGAATCAAAATAAATTATAATTACACTTGTTTTGACTTAACGTTCGTATATTATCTGAGGGCACGTGCCCCCGCCAAGACGAAGCCAAGCGAAGTGCAAGGGCACTATCTACCTTTTCTCGACGTGCTTCGTCGTATTTTTGAACCCTCATAACTTTGGTTTCCGACATACCTACCTGATAGTTCAAATTCTTTTTTTTTTTTTAATAATAATAATAATATAAAAATATATATACAGAGTTTCAAATTTTAAGTAGGCTAGCAATTTTTGTAACAAAATATTGAAGTTAACATCTGTAACCGAACTAGGCATTGCCTGTATTTCGGCTATCAGCGCCAATCCTCTCGGATGTAAAACAATTTATCCAATTATTTTAGCCATTTTCATGCCCAGAATATTTTATTAATTTATTTAATTATAATATTTTTCTATAAAACATGATTTAGAAGATATGATTACAAAAAAGAACAATATAAAAAAGAATGATCTTCATGCAAATGTGTGTGTGTGTGTTTGTGTGTGTGTGTGTATGTAAGTGTGCGTTTAAGTAGGATAAATATCATATTTATGCAGTCGCTTTATCTACTGCATTATATGCAGAAGCAGTTCCGTTTCCTCATAATTCAACCCTAATAAATATTACGTATTTTCTCAGAATATGACGTCAATAATAAATTAATAAAACATACAAAGTTTCAATTACATAGTTCTGATACTTTCGATTTTATTGATATCTAAAATACATATCGATTTCGTTACTGACACACTGATGATCATCAAAACTGTTAGGGTACTTCCTGAAGTGTGAAAGCTGAACTTTGTTATGTAAACTGAGTTTAGTATACAAACAACAAAAGAAATCATAAACCTATTACTTTTACCCCCCAACCCCCAAAATTGTAGGAAGGATAGGTGGAAGTTTGTATGAGACTTTCACTCGTTTTTATGCTAGAGGTTTTATTTTTAGTACACGGACTTTTTCTAAAGAAGATTTTTTTTTTTTTTTTGTTTTTTTTTTTTTTTTTTTGGGACATCTAACACACAACGCCATCTAGTCCCAAGCTAAGCAGAGCTTGTGTTATGTAGAAGAAGAAAGAAGATGTAGAAGAAAAATACACCCAAAAAAAATTTTTTTTAAAACTTGGCCAGTCATAAGGATAGCCGATAGAAGGGTGTAGATTCAGAAGCTTGCTCTACATGAGATCTAATATCTTTTTCACAGGCTGCTAGGACGACATATGCAGTCGTCCTAGCAACATTTTACATGGAAATGACTAATCTAATTTGACGTAAAATAAAACACATGCGTTTTATATTTCTCTATTGACTGTTTCCCTAGGCAAATAACTGTTATAGTAGTATACTACTGAATTGAATGAGTTATTTACATAGAGAAACACGGGCCACTGAACGGAGGGAGTAGCCAAAGCATCTTTTTCCGATACTAAAGTCATTTTTAACCCCCGACGCAAAAGAGGGGTGTTATAAGTTTGACGTGTCTGTCTGTCTGTTTGTCTGTCTGTCTGTCTGTGGCACCGTAGCTCGCGAACGGATGAAGCGATTTCAATTTAGTTTTTTTTGTATGAAAGGTGAGTTAAGTGCGAGTGTTCTTAGACATGTTTCATGAAAATCGGTTAAGTCGTTTAAAAGTTATGGGGCTGAAAGCGGGGAAGAATAACCGAATGTCTGCAAAAATAGCATCGAGTGGGGCCTCAAATAATATATTTCGCGCATAACGTGTTTTTACTTTTTAAAGGGGACTCAGGTTATTATATCTGGGGTTTTTTTCAATTTTGAGAAATTAATAGTTATTGCGGGAAATCTTCACACATACACATTTTAGACTCATAAACAAAATCAATCGTCTGTCATTTTACAAACTCACACATAATAATAAAAACTAAGCATTCAGAATATCACGCACACATAAATGCATTCTGTATCATAACAGTGTAATGCGTAGGCCCATTTGGGCCATGTCTCCGCCAGTAATTATTGCTGCCATGCTGGCGGGTGAGGAGGGCTGGGGCGCAGTAGTCTCTTTCTGCGAAGCTGTTATGTTCCAGAAAGAGACTGCTTAACGGAATCGGGAGAGGGCCGATCCCAAGCGATAAAGACGTCAGCGATAAGAACCGTCGCGGCGTCGACGGGACCGCGGGCCACCGGAGGATGGTGACCTCTGGTGGTAGATTAATTGCTGCGGTCGGGATAGCGGCATGATTGCATTACTGTGCAATTAGCCTACCA
Source organism: Diaphora mendica (assembly GCA_949125395.1). NCBI lineage: Eukaryota > Metazoa > Arthropoda > Insecta > Lepidoptera > Erebidae > Diaphora > Diaphora mendica. The sequence goes on from OX421319.1 coordinate 8,599,309, forward strand.
CACTTTGATCGAGGGGGGGAAATAATTTTTCCCCGGGACAGGGAGGATTCCGGGAGGACCTGAGATTACATGGTCCGGGTCCTCCCAGAGTAAGGCCCATTTGGGCTTTTACTTTGACGGAGAGGAACGTCTGCGTATGGCTTCTCCCTACCGTGTTGCTCTATGGGTATTTGCGACAATAATCATCATCATCTTCTTAGCCTTTATTATTTCCAAGATTTGGGGTCGGCTACTAGTTCAACCGGTTTTACCTGAATATCAGTTTTTACACGGAGCGACTGGCATCGGACCTCCGCAACTCTGAGGGCGAACTGAATTCGATGATTGAACTAGTTGTCAGTATATTTGAGGGCACTGACTTCTCAATAACGATTGCCATAGATGTTCATGACAACCGGGATCGACGACTTAACGTGCTCTCCAAAGCACGAGCGGGAAACACCGCCATCTTCCATACTCCGGGTTGCTATTAAGAATTTATTGTAAGAAAAACCCAACAGCAGTCTGACCCGGGAATCAAACCCGAGACCTCTTGATCTGCAGTCGCTTACGCTAACCACTAGACCAACGAGGCAGCTTATTTGCGACAATAATAATAATGTAAAATATTACAGGGTTCGAATAATAAACCTTTTAATCTCCTAGTAATGGCTTTGAGAAATGAATGAAAGTACGACTTGCAATCACTATGTTTTAGCACTGAGCCGTAACATTGAGAAGTCCCTACCTTCAAGATTGCTGGGGCGACGAAAACTGATATCGTCTCAAACGTACACGCACACTCCGGCCATAGTCATGAGGGAGTGTTCTATAAAGTGAAGTTCGTAATTTTTTAAGTTAGAATCATAAAACTTTATTTTTGGGCTATTGATAAAAAAAAGAATATACGTATTTAAGCGTTTCTGGATATTTTACCCCTAAGGGGTTGAAATAGGGGTTGAAAGTTTGTTAGGAAGTCCGTCATTTTTAAAGTTAAAAACATAAAACTTTACTTTTGAGCTACTGATAAAAAATGAGTAAATACGTATTTAAGCGTTTCTAAATATTCTACCCCTAAGGGGTGAAATAGGGGTTGTGATTTTGTACATAGGTTAGCTGGAAGGCCGACATTTTTGAAGTTAGAAACATGAAACTTTATTTTTGGGCTACTGATTAAAAAGGAATAGATACGTATTTAAGCGTTTCTGAATATTATACCCCTAAGGAGGTGAAATAGGGGTTGAAAGTTTGTATGGAAGTCCGTAATTTTTTAAATAAGAAATATGGAACTCTATTTTTGGGCTACTGAATAAAAATGATTACATACGTATTTAAGAGTTTCTGTATATTCTACCCCTAAGGGGGTGAAATCGGGGTTGAAAGTTTGTATGGAAGTTCGTCATTTTTTAAGTTAGAATCATAAAACTTTACTTTTGAGCTACTGATTAAAAATGAGTAAATACGTATTTAAGCTTTTCTAAATATTCTAGCCCTAAGGGGTGAAATAGGGGTTGTGATTTTGTACATAGGTTAGTCTGGAAGTCCGACATTTTTGAAATTAGAAACATGAAACTTTATTTTTGGGCTACTGATTAAAAAGGAATAGATACGTATTTAAGCGTTTCTGGATATTCTACCCTGAAGGGGGTGAAATAGGGGTTGTAAATTTGTAAGGAAGTCCGTCATTTTTTAAGTGAAAAACATGAAAATTTAGTTTTGAGCTACTGATAAAAAATGAGTAAATACGTATTTAAGCATTTCTGGATATTCTACCCTTAAGGGGGTGAAATAGGGGTTGGAAATTTGTATGGAAGTCCGTAATTTTTTAAATTAAAAATATGAAACTTTATTTTTGGGCTACAAAGAAAAATGATTAGATACGTATTTATGAGTTTCTGGATATTATGCCCCTAAAGGGGTGAAATAGGGGTTGAAAGTTTGTAAGGAAGTCCGTCATTTTTTAAGTGAAAAACATGAAAATTTAGTTTTGAGCTACTGATAAAAAATGAGTAAATACGTATTTAAGCGTTTCTGGATATTCTACCCTTAAGGGGGTGAAATAGGGGTTGGAAATTTGTATGGAAGTCCGTAATTTTTTAAATAAGAAATATGGAACTCTATTTTTGAGCTACTGAATAAAAATGATTTGATACGATTTAAGCTTTTCTAAATATTCTAGCCCTAAGGGGTGATATAGGGGTTGAAAATTTGTAAGGAAATCCGTCATCTTTTAAGTGAGAAACATGAAAATTTCTGTTTTGGCTGATTAAAAATGAGTAGATACGAATTTCAGCGTTTCTGGATATTCCACCCCTGAGGGGTTGAAATTTCGTATATAGGTTAGTCTGGAAATCCGTCATTCTTAAAGTAAGAAACATGCAACTTTAATTTTAAGCTACTGATTAAAAATGAGTAGATACGTATGTACGAACATGTTCTACCGTAACCGGTTGTGGTACACGGTGCCGTTCTCGAAGTTATTCAAAAATATATGTGGTATCTCGGCAGGGTTCGAGGATATATATCAATGGATATATATTAAGATATATATCCGATTTATATCTGATATATATCAAACTGGATTCGTTGATATATATCAATGCTAGCTGAAATTAGATTGGATTTCGGATCCTTCTCATGATGATAGCGGATGATATGATTCAAAAAAAAATAAATACATACAGTGGAACATAGAACCTCCTCCTTTTTGGAAGTCGGTTAAAAATGTCGTTTATGTCCTATAATCCAGTCCAGACTCAGAATCGAAAGATGACCTACCTTTATCTTCAAACTAAAGCACTACGAGTATTATGAATACTGCATTTTTTGATGGTTTTATAATTTACTTGATAATAATTTACAATTTATTACGAATGACTGATGACTGATTTGGTAACTAAAAAAAACTAACAAGTATAAAATAACTTTATTTGTATGTGTTACCTATTCATAGGTTTGAAGTCAGTGCCAAGCCTACCAAGTAGGTAGCAAATTAAGTTATTTTATACTTTTTAGTTTTTGAAGTCGGTTTTTTTAAACGAAGTTTTTTTTTATTTTTCGCTTTTTAGTCTTTCTCAATTCTTTAATCATCATTTCATTTAAAATTAAATTATGTCTACAGAATATGAAGGCATGCAGACAATTGCTCTTAACTTCATTGCAGGCGCTCACGTAAATTTGAGGGTTTCTTTCGATTTCCTTGGGATCCCATCATCAGATCCTGATATGGTGGCCATGGAACCACATGGGGAGCATACCCTTTCGAATACAAAAATAATTTTCAAAATCGGTCCACAATTGACGGAGTAATCGATGTACATACATAAAAAAAAAAAGAAAACCGATGAAATTGAGAACCTCCTCCTTTTGGAAGTCGGTTAAAGACTTATGATTATATTATAAAGATATTATTATTATTTGTAATATTTTAAAACATTAAAATCAAATTCGTTCTTTTTTTTATAATTTTGGTATGGTACATATGCAAATAGTATTCATAAATAATACAATACAATGATAATATGGCTTACAAAATTGATATATATCAAACTTGATGTAATATATCGGATATATATCATAAATATCCGATATTTTGATATTTATTATAAATATCGGATATTTTCGAACCCTGTACCTTGGACAGACTTTGCAGTTAAGTAGAAACTACTTCGAGGACGAGGAGCACAGGAGAATTCAGCCGGGTTGGGCAGCGTTTGGGAAACTTCGTCGGGTCTTTTCATCATCAATCCCACAGTGCCTAAATACGAAAGTCTTCAATCAGTACGTCCTACCTGTCATGACATACGGTGCCGAAACGTGGACACGGCTGGTTCATAAGTTTAAAGTCGCTCAGCGTGCTATGGAGAGTGCTATGCTCAACGTTTCTCTATCTAAGGGATTGCATCAGGAATGAGGTGATCCGGCAGAGAACCAACGTCATTGACATAGCCCACAGGATAAGCCAGCTGAAGTGACAGTGGGCTGGCCATATTAGCCGTAGAACTGATAACCGTTGGGGTAAACGGGTTCTTGAGTGGAGACCGCGTCTCGGCAAACGTAGTGTAGAACGTCCACAGGCCAGGTGGAATAATGATCTGCCCAAGACGGCTGGCAGGAGCTGGATGAGAGAAGCTGAGGATCGAACCAAGTGCACAGTGGCGTGCAATTCGAGATGCCTATGTCCAGCAGCGGACTGCGATGATGATGATGAGATACGTATTTAAGCGTTTCGGGATATTCTATCCCTAGGTTAGACTGGAAGTCCGTCATTTTTTAATTTGGTAGCCTGAAACTTTGTCTTCAGGCTTTTGATTACAAATAAATTAATACATATATCAGCACATATGGGAATTCTATTCCTAAAGGGGTTAAAAGAGGGGCGAAAGTGTGTATGAAAGTCGACTTTAATGGACTATTGATTATAAATAAATAAATACGTTTAAAAGCATGAATAAATTATTCATAGATACTTAAACAGTTTTAATTAACTACATATAATCAACTTCTACGTGAGCAAAGACGCGGGCTACAGCTATACTAATATATAAAGGCGAAAGTTTGTGTGTATGTTTGTTACTTCTTCACGCAAAAACTACTGAACGGTTTTGGATGAGACTTTATAGTAATATAGCTTATACATCAAAATAACACAGGCTACTATTTGCCGCGATAACCGACATACACGCGGGCGAAGCTGCGGGCAACAGCTAGTTACTATATAATCCCCTGATGTTGCAAATGTCCACGATCAGGTGGTAGGGGGTGTGGCGACCTCCACATACGGCGCAACAACATAACACACTACAGCACCATCTACCGAAGATACGTCGAACTACGGAGTAACTAAGGAAACGAAGAAACTACCAAGCCTGAATCGCGCAATAGAAGTTCTCGCGCCGATTAACATATATACAACATCCCAACATCAACCGTGAGACAGTTGGCCCGCCAGGCATGATCACCTCGCCTGATCGGAGGATCCTCCCTTGGTCTTGGAGGGACATGCCACCCGTTCCTCCACAGGGGGTGCCATGTTTATTCTGCTCTTACCCCGGGCACAATTGAGCGCAATTTTGCCCCCTCCTCCCTTGAATAAGAAGGGCAGTCTGGGCGTCCACGCTCAAGTGCCGAAACAGTCTGGGCAAACTAAGTACATTACTTACATTATAATTATTACACTTACAAACATTATTAAAATACCTACTTTTTATCTGTATCTATTTATTATTAAAATTAAATTATAACTTCTTGGGACTTGACCACGACTATATGACCCCCTGGCGCCAAAGCTGGATCCGCCCTTGGTTTTAGGTTAGAGCATTAAGTTACTTGGTTAGCCTACCGGTAACAATAGTTTTTTACAATTCTACACTAATCAGGTATGTCTAGGTGTAACTATCATAATTATGGTATCTGATGAATAACAATTATCGGAATTAGAACCTCCACGTCGCTATATGTAGTAACTAACCTACCTTATGTAACTACTTACACAATTTATAACATTTTTACCAATATTTTTCGTCAGTTTCCTTATTTGGTTACTTCACTTTTGGGATGCAAATAAGTATTGTGTAAAAAAAATCAAGGACAGATCGATTGTATTGTATGCTGTTACATTTTTAAAATATTAGTGTGTAGTAGACTATCATAATACTCGTACATTGTTTGCTTAAGTAAGCCTTTCGGCCTAGAAACTTAGTTGATGTAACTAAATGAAAGAATAAACTGTGACTAATATGTGTTAAGTTTAAAATGTCTTGTTGATATCGTAGATTGAAGCTACAGTTAAAAATCATAGATCGACACAAACAGACGCCACAGCATGTACTTACCTACTGGATTGTCAAGGTAAATTAGATGAAAACACCAAAATCTACTGCCTGTTTGTGTCGGTCTATAACTTCCAGTTTCCAAAACAACATTCCATAGATTAAGTTCTCCATAGGATACGAAATGCTAAAAAAAAACTGAAAATTGACTTTGTTGCATTGCTTTATGCGTTTAAGTTTTAAGGGTAAAATAAACTGAGGGTTAAATAAACTTAAAGAAAGAAAAAAAAGAAAAATAAATTCTTCTTAATGAGTATTTTTTTTCATATATTTGGTAGGTCAGCGCAATGGGTGTTGCCTCAAGGCGATTTTGATGGAGATATGATCTCAACTTCGGACTCTGCGGTCGGCAATTGTATTTTGAACCTGGAGAACAGATTCACTGAACCAGAGTCCTACCGAGTCTCCAATTACTACACGTTTTACATTGAGAGTCAGTGTAGCCATGACTGTAAGTATAGTATGAAAAACTGTTTCGTGTGAGAGAGATTTCCTGCAATATACTTTTAAGTTACATATTTTGCTCACCTATGATATTTATTATTATCAGACATTAATCATTTAATATAACATTACTTTGTATTTTTCTATTATTGTACCTTTTTATTTTATGTACCTAATTATTTATTTAAGAATTAAGGTTCATTTTTAGCAATGAAAATTTACCGATTCCTTATTAAAAGAGATCCCAACAGGTAATTTAAAAAAAAAATATTTTTTTTTATTTAGACGGTTTTATTGAAAATTATGTAGTAAAAGCTAAAAAATATTCGGTAGGTCCCAGGTTCCACTTATCACACCCCTCTCCCTCATCAATCTAATAATAATATTTTTTTAGTTTTTAATTGCATTACATAGTACCTATTTCTCATCTGTGTTCTACTAGTCAAGCCCTTTCATTTGATACCCATATAGTGGTAGTGGTGACAAAATGTGTAAACCACCATTTTGTGGCGGCGGCCATTTTGGACTTAAACTTTTCATAGTGAACTGTGTTCTACTAGTCAAGCCATTTCATTTGATACCCATATAGTGGTAGTTGTGACAAAATTTGTAAACTGCTATTTTGTAGCGGCGGCCATCTTGGATTTGCAATGAAACATAATTTATTTAATTGCATTGTCACCAGAACTAAAGGCGTGTACCAAATTTCAGATCAATCTGTCAATAGGAAGAGGGTCAAACTTTCAGTAGGTACCTACTAGATTTGACCCAAACAAACAAATAAATAAACAAACAAACAGGGCAAGATAAATAAAACCGCTCAACTATGTTTTTGCACGCTTTAATATTTCCCATATCTTTATAACTTCTTAAATGTCATGTAACTGCCACCATTAATTTATTTTTAAAAAGATTCATTGTATACTGCTGTACACACAGAACAGAGAATATAGGCTGTACAGATGTAACCGCACACAAGGTAGTCATATTGTATAAATACATCTCACGAAAGACGAATGATAATGTTATAATCAAAGTTCATAAATTAAAATGAATGAAATCTGAAATCGTCTTTCATATAGACCCTGAAGTCCTATACACACAATAGCGACAATCTATTTTATACTACACCTGATCGGAACAGTAGTCATTATTGCCTGAAAATGAAAACAGAACGTTAGTCTTTTCCTTGACCTGAATAAGCGGGAGGAAAAAATGTATGAAAATCCATTTCTAACGTGTTTTAGCGGGAGAGAAAGTTGTATGAATTTTAATTTCTCATGTGTTATCTTATCTATGGCGCGCGCCTGCCCAAGGAGTTTTCATAAAATTTAAATATGGAATCTCCGTGCCACTGACATCCTTTTGTAAAGAATAAAAAAAAAAAGAAGCGTGAAAAAGCGAAGCGTCGGTCAAATTCTAAGCTAAATTGTGTCTTACATGGTGTCTTACGTTTTGATTTAAATACTTTCTACAATACAAGTCTTTAAATGTTCCTCACAGCACAGGTGTAGTATAAAGCACTGTGTAGCACTCGGGTGAAAGTCCCATTCCTACCTCGGGAGTATTGTGGCCCTAGGCTGCGCCTTCGGGCGCTGCAAAGAGAAAGAAAACATGAAACAAAGCCATTACCAACCGGTTTTGTCAGTGGCATTAGTAGCTCCCGCTCGAAATCAGGAAATCCACAACCCGTTTTACATTCAAAAAGAAGGTACACGAACTCCTTCTAAATGAAGTGGCAGAACTATCTCATACCTTGTTGGGGATCAATGTCCGCCCATTCCAAACTTGTAGATTTTATGAAGTTTCTTTATGTTTGTCTATGATATAATCGTGGTTGTCTATGAGAGGAAGAAAAATGGTGTAGAAGTAGATGTGTAGGATCAAGTAACTGGTAAAGGAATTAAAAGAAGAAATATAAGCTAGAAAGTGTTTTATTAAAGATTCACGAGGTACCTAAATATTCAACATACCTAATATTCCGCCTTACTGACTAAAGTCAACCTTACAGATTAACTCAAACTACACTAAGTTTTTTTAACTATTTTTTAACTAAAACTTGACATTTCATCCGTTGTCCTTAATGCTATATTTTAAGAGAAAAATGGTTTTCTGTTTTTTGTATGAGAATATTTTGTAGGGCGGCCATATTTTTTTATATTTTCAGGACAGATGAGTTTGTATTGTTAGCGCAGTCAATTAAAAAGCATTTGTTTCTTATTTTATTTATTTATGTTTATTGTACAAAAATAAACAAATAGAAAAAAAAGAGTAACAATATACAAACGTAAAAATTAGGACTATTACTTTTTCCAAAATTTAGACAACTTTTTAGTGGGTAAAAAATTCAATTCCCGAGAGGCAGTACAAAATGCCTTTGAAGAGTTTCTTGCCTCCCGTCCAGCTGATTTTTACAAGATGCCTGCCAATGCGTTGGCAAAGATGCGTCGATTGCATGGGTGATTACTTCGAATAACAGAAATAAAAAAGTTTGAAAAAATAAGTACTTTCACTTATTGCATACAAAAAGGCAATTTCATAGGTAAAGACCTATTATAATTCTCGTGTCACAATGTTAGTTACCATACTCCTCTGAAACGGCTATACTGATTTTTATGAAATTTGGTGTGCATATCGGGTAGGTCTGAGAATCAACCAACATCTATTTTTTATACCCCAATTATTTTTTTTATGGCAAAACAACGTTTGCCGGATCAGCTAGTAAATATTGTATATAATAATATAATATACCTATATATGTATGTTTATATTTGTATTTGTGATGTGTACTATTGTGATTATATATGTATATTTCTAAGTTTAAATATATTGTGTTATATAATGTGTAATATGAAACCTGTGCACCTACCTCACAACATTTCTACACAACCCGAAGGTTGACTGGAAGAGAATGCCCTGGGCATTAAGTCCGCCGATGTACAAGTTTAGTGCATAAAGTTTATAAATAAATAAATAGTAAGACAAAGCCTCATTTCTACGGAGACACTTATTAATATTTAGCAGCGCTCTGTCAAAGACTTCTTGACGACGACAACGAGCTTTATGACATGAGATCAGGAACGGGCATACTATGGTCTAACAAAACAAGGTCTCGCTTTCCGAGAGCGACACGGTGTGACGTCACTATCCAGTTACCACTTTATAGCAACATAACACGAAATGCACCAACCAGAACCAGCGATAGCGATGATGACGTCATGTCGGTTTCTCTGTCTCGTCACTGTGTCTCGGAATGTCATACCTGGCGAAGTACCTATATTGTTATACCATGGGGCATACAAACTCAAGGCCACTCATTTTAAATTACAGATAGATATAATTCACTACCCTGTACAATGTCTATAGATTATTTCAGAAAGAATTAGAGATGCTAAATGCTAAGTAAACAAAAACCTATGTACGCTCATACATGTCACAATAACGTCAGACAAGTGAAGTATGTTCAAATTATATTGACCTTATTCTATTATCCTTTAGACTTCATGTACTTTACTCTTTTGACACAACCCATGCTTTTTAATAACGCGTAGGCCTCCTGCCCTCATGTTTTGATAGTAATTTCCATAGAAATATGAGGGCTTTATTATGCAAGCATTACTAACATTTTTACAACTGGTTATCTAATAAAATGCGAATAGTTATACCGTTGTTCACCATTTTCTGATAAGGTGTTCATATTTTCATATTTTACCTTTTATATGAAATTTCTTTAATTATGTACTATGTGTTATGAAATTATGATATTTTGTATAATATTACTTTATAGATCAAAAGAAGATCGACAGATGTTCTTATGAAGAATACCATAACCAGACTTTGAAACATGTAGAATATACAATTAAGAATTACACCAAAGATGAGGTAAGTAACACTTAAAATACAAAAGTGATTTTACGTAGTATTCTTTACGGAGCAATGCTCTTCTAAAGGCAAAGCAAGATAAATGATTGGTGAATTAATATTGCGTATGTGGGCAGTGTGCGGTTCTAAGGGGGGGGGGGGGACTTCACATGAGACATAACCCCCCCTAAAATCGTACACATGTAATTTTTTCCAACTGCTACTAGAACCTGTTTTTTTTTCTCATTAGTTTCCATAATTGTTCAATCGAGATAAGAAATCAAAGGATAGGAATTGTTTAACACTTATAAATGAAAACTGTAATATAATGTGGATAAATGAAACTTTGCCGTCCAAGGCTGTCGTGATTCAGGTTTGCTCTACCATAAAGACTCAGATGACACTACTAGTCTGGATCGGAGTTTCTAGGAAAAGTGCTAGACAGACACGCTCTTCCCAAGGGTCCAGGACGGTCCCCCGATCCCTCCGACGCAATAGGACCGGCAATTCTGGTCCGACGAGTGTGAGGTATCGGAGGGAGAGCTGGATCGAGCCGTATGGCGGCTGGCTTTCCGCAACACCGCTCCTGGAACTGATGGTGTTCCAGGTCGGGTGCTGGTGATCACTATGTCGGTGCTGGGAGACAAACTGAGGCAGATTTTCACTGAGTGTTTCGGCCTCGGTATCTTCCCCCTCGGCTGGAAAGAAGCGAGACCTCTGACCTCTTAGGGGGCAGGGCCATACGTAAATAAAAGCCTGTCAAAGTGACTCTACTATGCCTGATGGAAAGCATGAGCAGAATCCAAGAGTAGTGGTTACCATACACATTGCGAGAGCAGGCGTGAATTGGATTGAAATCAAAACAATCGTTTAAAATGCCTGTGTTTACCTCTACAGCACCGATTGAGGTAATAGTTGTTTCAAGTAAAGATCTAGGTATATCGGTTTATTTTTAAAATCATTTTTCGGATCATTTCATGACATGCCTAAATCGGATTCCACTGGCAACAGAATAACTACAGAAATACATCTATACATATGTAGGTATGAGTTTACTAGCCGCAAAAAGGAATAAGTATAAAGATATATTATGTAAAAGAAACAATATCAAAACATAATTATGTGTTGTGTTTTGTATTAACGTGCACGAACATTATAGCACAGAATTATCATAGGTAATCAACGCAAGAAAAGTCGGTTAAAAAACAAAACGTTTTCTGATGTTTTATTGCTGCAAAAACAAACAAAAAAAGAATTTTAAGTAATTATTAATATAATAAATACTTCTTCGGAGTATTACAAATGCGTAAAACTTTAAAACTATCACGATTAATTTTATAACAGGTACCTACTTCTAAAACACTGTAGCACTTACAGATTTACTGATAAAATTATACTTACACTCATTCCTGTATTCGTTTCGGCAAAAGCTTAAATTACGATGACCGCTTTCACATAACACGGGACAAACCTTCAATGGAGCAGCTTAGCTTTAAAGATGAGAAAAATTGGGTGTGGTATCTTTCATACGATGTTAATAGTGTTAAGCTTTCCACAATTGTCTAAATCCGATTACAAAGGGCTTCAATTTGCTTAGAAATTAGCAATGGTATTGACATGACCCTTCGTAATTGTTATGTTAGTTAAGTCAAGTACAGATTCATATAGTGTCAAGGTTTTCGATACCACGAATGTATTAAAAATGCTTTAAATTTTTATTTTATAAATGATTTTGTAATTGTACAGTGCAAGACATCGTGTGAAATAGCCGAGCGGTTTATATGCCGTGGGTTCACATGGATGACAGAGGGACGAGCTAAGGGTAGCACAGTGAGAGGGCTCTGTGATTTGCACAGCGAGGATCTGATCACAACAGGCTCTTGGCTCTTGAGGAGGACTTCAGCTGCTACTTACTACCGCAGAGTAATATGTCTTAACAGTAAGAAGTTTTCATAATTTATTACCTTGTCATTTTAGTTCTTGTATTTAATTGAAAGGATTTTACGACAAATATTAAAGTGCTTATTTCCTTCACTGCAGAGATTTCTAATTATGTTGTTATATCGGATTATCTACCTATTCCATATGCCAACATGTGGAATGTATCCTAAGCTAGACTATATGATGTTCCTTTGGAATTGGTAAATCTATATTAATATAAAACCGGAGAGTTTGTTTAGTTGAATGCATTTATCACAGGAACTTCTGGTTCGATTTGAAAAAGTATTCTAGTGTTAGATAGGCCGTTTATTAAAATAAGAACCAAGCATCAATAAAAAATGATATAAAAGCCGTAGAAATTCTTTTAAGAGATGCAAACGAAGCTGCGCGAATCAACTAGTCCAGAATACACTTTAATGTTACAGTCGTCCAATTGTCTATTTACCAAGTGTCATAGAAGTAAAAGTAGCCATGCGGTGACGGATTAAGGATATGAAGTTTCACCACCCCATTCATCCTGTGGGTGTCCTAAGAGCCCAGGGTTCGAGGGTTTTCTTTTTAGGGTATACCTGGTTCACCGGCTTCTAGTACCCGATTCTAGACCCGTTCACGGTGTGCGGTTTTAGCCGGTTCTAGTCCGACAAACCCCCAGCAAGGTGGTAGCCGGGGGATTTCCGCACAGGAAAAAAAAGGGGTGTCGTAAGAGCCGACAAAGGGCAACTACGCATGACAGCTGCGCTGCAAAGAGAAGGAAAACTTATACAAATCCTGTACCGCCAGGTATAGTAGGCAAAACCCTCCTATGAAAGGAGACTCCTATGTCCAGCAGTAGACTTTTAAAGACTGTTGATGAAAGAAGTAAAATGTATATTTACTTATTATTATTCCCAGTAAGCGTAGAATGCGAAGGAACTGATATGGTAGTGACGTACAAACCACGTGGCATGTTCCGAGGCCGCGTGTACGTCCCGGGTCGCGGCGACAATTGTAGTGCTCGTGGTACAGGGGCGCAGGTACGGCTGGCATTACCTCTGCACGGCGATTGTGACGTCAACTTTGCGTATGGCATATCTAATGGACCCAATGGTATCATTAATAGGTGAGTAGTACTTAGAGTATAACTTTAAAGAGAAAGCTCCTTCCTTCCACCTTTTTTCACAAACTAGGTGGAGGTCGACTTTAACTCTATGAGACTGAACTCCGATTTTAAACGTGGAACGATAGCCATTAGATCGATAGCCAGTGGAACGATAGGCATTATATCTTCATAACCCAATTACTAGTCGATATCGAATTTCTGTAGAATAATCAAAAATTTTAACAAAAAAAAACAGACTTCAATCTGGACCAAATTTAAGTGGGAATATTGAGTTATTCGTTAATTTGTCGCGCACATACTTATTGCAAATTGAAGACTTATATGGTTTTCTCATGGATGACATGTCAGAAATGGACCAAATTGAAATGGGACCACACGGGAAGCACCAGCTTTCAAATAAAAAAAGAATCATCAAAATCGGTTCACCCAGTCGAAAGTTATGAGGTAAAAAATATAAAAAAATTATACAGTCGAATTGAGAACCTCCTCCTTTTTTTGAAGTTGGTTAAAAACAGATGATGGCATGACAACCGGGATCAACGGTTTAACCTGCTCTCCCAGGTACGGAGGGGTCTCGATGTGTTAAGAATAGCCATCAATTTTACAGACTGACCTGATTAAGATTTCTTTACGTTGCAACGTGTTAATTCACTCGGTTTCTACTTAGCAGTCCCCACAGAAAAAAATAGTACGTCATCATTAAAACTGTTCTTAGGATGTAATGTGCAGTTATGTACCTCTGTTTTAGGACAATGGCGTACGTCATAATAATGATCCAGAACAACCCCATCATACAGACCGCTGGTGACCGATGGGTTCGGGTGGGGTGCTCACCGGGGGCGCGCTCAGCGACGCAAGTCGATGCTACGATCGCTGTTAGGCAAATCGGGTAATTATTATCTATTACCTGGTATTTTAGCACTCCATGGAGTGACTCGTTGTCCAGGGACAAGTGGAAGGCAAGCTGTCGCGTGGACACTCACCTACGCGTTGGACAGACCTGATCAGAGCTGCGATACAGACCTCCATCGTCCAGAGTTCCCGAGATGCAATGGACCGTGATAGATGGAGACGCATCGTCGACGAAAATGCAGCATCGTCAACCACAACTGCTTTGTCAAGAGTAAACGACTAAGAAGAACCTAGTATTTAATTAACACTTTTATGTTGTTTCTTGCTGGCGTTGTCTATGCGTTGATCGAATAAAAGTGCAACAAACTAATTTCAATCTGAATTCAATTAAAGAGATCTGTGAGGACTTATGACAAATATCTACGAGTATATGACCAACTTTAAACGAGCAATATATAATAATATGATCTGAATCTCGGAAACGGTTCGAACGATTCTCATGAAATTCCTTGAAATCCATCTAGCTAGGTTTTATTTTTAGAAAATTTAAAAAATATCGAGAAAATTTCGGTCATGACCACCCCCTGAACCATTTCAATCAGTAAAACGATTTAAGATTATCGTGTTTTTTAATGAAATTTATAATTTGTAACAGAACAAATTATAAATCGCCCGTATCGGTGAGCGAAAATGAAATACCAAAGGCAGAATCCCCTGGAGCTGCAAGCGCTGTGTACGGCGCGAGCACCGCTCCCATAACCATGTACGTAGTGCGAGCTCTTGACGACACCGGGGTAGGAGCCGTCTCACTCGGTGAGCCGCTGGAATTGAGGATCGATACCACAGGTAACAGTCCCCTCAGGGCAAATCCTTTCATATTTATATACATTAAAATAAATGATTGTAAGTAGATTATATTATTACCTATACTAGCTGTGCCCGCTACTTCGTACACGTGACATTTGAATTTTCAAGTCGTTTTAAGTTTTTCACCGTTTAAACCTTCCCTGGACTACGACAAACATTTCAAAACAAAAATCGGCTAAATCGGCCCAGCCGTTCTCGAGTTTTAGCGAGACAAACAATAAGAAGATTGAAGAATGTCCGTTGTCTGCAGTGCAGCTTTGCTGGCGGTTATCGCTTTACAAAAAGCGTGTCACGTATGTCGTCGTCTATGCCCTAAAACATAGACTAAATGTTAAGTTTATCACAATACATAATAGAAAATCGAATTCAAATCGGTAAATCTGGTGTCCGCTATCAGAAGATATTACTCAGTAATGCCACTGACCATGATCCTGGCTTACAGAAGTAACAGTAGTGGACGTGTGGGTAGCTAGGGTACCTAGTCTCATACATACTATCCCTGCCTTGGTCTGCCCCGGTTTCAACTGCAGCATTTCAACCGAAACATTGAATTAAGATGATTCCCTTTTTACAATCACTAACGCCTATAGTATAATAGTCTCTTCTATTATTTTCCGACTACGGCAAAGCCAAAGGAGGGTTATGATTTTGACAGGCTATGTATGTATGTATTATGTATGTATGTTCATTTGTTCCCTTATAGCTCCTTAACTACTTATTAGAACTGGACAAATAGGGTATGTTTGAAGCGTCTTGATCGTCTGCTGGTTATAGGCTATATGACGTGTCGCTGAATCTAATGTGGCGCCCTCTAGCCGACATAAAGTAATGAATTAAAAAAAATATTTGAGATAAATATACCGTGTTTGGTATCATTGGAAAGGGCGTTACTTGTACATTTCAAATATATATTTATTATATATTAATAATGGCACCAAAACATTTTAAACAAAAAAAAGTAAAAACTAAAACCCAACTACGACAAAAAACGACGCTGAAAAAGTATGAAACAAGTTTGAAAAGCCGTAGTCACACGTTACATAGAAACGCACCATAACACTTTAACAACGTGTGACTACGGCTTGTGTGTGCTACGTGTTTCACACTTTTTCAGCGACGTTTTTTGTCGTAGTTGGGTTTTAGTTTTTACTTTTTTTTGTTTTGACCACTACACTTAACGTTGGACTTGCTTTCCCATACATTGATTGATTTGTTTTCTAATAAAGTTTAGTTGCGTATAATATAGTATCTCAACTTGCCTAAGCCTGCTGAACTAACATTGTAGTTTATATCAAGATGTTCAATTTATTTGATTCCAATAATTAGGATTGGTACATGATAATGACTTAAACTTTGTTGGTTCAACAAACATTTAAATTAATAGTTAACTATTAATTTAAATGTTTGTTAGTCTTGCTTCCAATATAAACAACAAACGTTGACTCATTGCAAATAACAAGATAATTTCATGTCTCATTATAGAATTTACCTCTGCGTTTATGAGCTGCCTACTTACTTGTAGATCTTGTTAATAGTAGCTAGTAAGAATTACTTAACAAGGTACCTAGTAAGACATGTTCTAAGAAAACACTTCTATGATTTATTTCGACAAGTCAGATGGGTGACTATGGTCTGATAATGAACCCATGAGATGCTTAGGTTCTTAAGCCACGTACGGTTTAGAGTCCCCTATACTCTGTCCATTTCTTTATTTTCTTTTTGACAGTTCAAGAAATTTTGAAATTAGTGACGGCCTCACCCGTTACCGATTCGATTTGAAACGAATAGCGATTTTATTTATGAAAAACTTTCAATCGATTTAATTAAATATTTTTTGTTGAAATATTAATTATTCCTTCATTAGTTTTTTATATTATGTAAGAAATAAACAAAAATATAAATAATAAATCAGTAAATTAGATGAATGAACAGAGTTATTGTTCTTTACTCTTGGTTTGATCCTAAATTCCAAGATTTCGACTTAATTCCTGGCAAAAATTCAATCTTGGAGTCATAGATACTATTTTTATTTCCTTTTTTTATTAAATTTACTGAAAAAATACTTACATGAAGTCAAATTATTTTTATCATATGATCGATTTATCGTATTTCAAGTACTGTTTTATAGTCTGTGGTTGTTTGTTATGCACAGACCACTTCACTAAAGTAACGTCACCGTCAATAAAGTACGACATTACTGTACTGTACTGTTAGTTCCGAAAAAAATATGGTAATTTATAGGCGTGAGCTGTCAAAAAGAAAATAAAGTAATGGACAAAGTATAGTTAATTACTTCTGTAACAACTCCATCAAATTGTAAAACATATGTTCTGTAGGTCGGTAGCAGTACTTTGGTTAAAGTAAAGTTCTTATTTTATGTCCTTCTCTAACCAATATTACAAGGAAACCCGTTTAGTAGTTCAGGCGTAAGAGTGGAATAGAATTTAATATTATTAAGCATTACTTAGATGGCAAAAGTAGGAGCGATAGGTAAATACATCAAGATTTTACAGAGTACAGCGTGTAATACCTGTTTTCATATATATTGTTGCCTTCGAGAAAAATAGTCTGGAACACTCTACCAGTCGCGAGAATGGAGGAAGGCGCCATCTAGGGTCAAGTAGCGCGCAACTGTGGAGTAACTCTGATATTCGACGCTAGCTGGCGCTAGATTACTCACTCTGGTAATTTCTGTTTAGTGCAGAATGTTCTATCGAATATTATAGATCTTTCTAGGGATTTCAAAGCCATATATAAGAAGATTGGGTTACCCGTACGAGTCAGTATTGTTCACGATACAGCGGAGTTAACATCGAAGCGATCTTCTAGTGCGATTAACAAGTGACATAGCGAATTATTATTGTAAAAAGGGTTGTAAATAAACAGTGTTATATTTTTTTTGTAATCAACCGACTATCTTTAATTATTTAATACCCGGCTCGTAACAATTTGGTGTCAGAAGTGGGATTAAAGTATGCCGGTTTTACCAAAGGTAGACACGGAAGGTATCCGAACTAGGAGTCAGCGTCAGCAAGAGGCCGACCTGAGGCGATTTGGAGGTGCACAACTGCCCACACCGGAAGGTCAGCAGCCAGTGATGGAAACCACGCCGTCCACATCGTCAGCAGCTCCAGATATCACGGCCCTAATGGTGATGCTCCAGGAGCAGGCCCGCCGTCAAGAGGAGCAGGCCCGCCGTCAAGAGGAGCAGGCCCGCCGATTGGAGGAACAGCTGCAGCGGGACAAGGAGGAGCAGGCCCGCCGCCAGGAGGAGCAGGCCCGCCGCTTGGAGGAACAGCTGCAGCGGGACAAGGAAGACCAGGCTCGTCGCCCGGAGGAACAAATGCTCTTGTTAAAAGGCATTCACGAGACCCTCGGCAAAGAACTCAAGGTAGTGAAGGATCAGGTTCTTCAACACGAGAACCGTATCACTGAGGCCGAAACTCAGATTGCCGACGTGAAGAAGGCATTAGGGAACCTCAAAGTTGGAGACGGAGCGGCGACTTCAGTAACTGCTGTTCCTTCAGTGCGGGGGTTCAAAGTACCGCCGTTTGATGGGACATCTTCGTGGTCAGCCTACAAGATCCAATTTGAGGCTGTTATGACGGCGAACGGCTGGACTAAGGAACAGGCTATGACCGCGCTCACCTTGGGTCTTCGAGACCAGACTCTAACCGTCCTCGAAGCCCTCGGTAAGAAGGTAACCTATGGGCAACTGCTGGAGTCATTGGAGGCAAGATATGGTGACGCTCCCCTGGAGCACGTTTTTCGTGCACAGCTGAAGGATCGTGCCCAACGCATCGGTGAGAACTTGCAACAATGGGCTCTGGAAGTTGAGAAACTGGTCCGTAAGGCATACCAGTCTGCACCTGCGCTCGTGGACGGGAATCTGGTGCAAGCTTTCATCGATGGCATTCGTGACCTCGAAGTTAGAGCTGCTGTACGACTTGGGCACCATGAAACTCTCAAGGATGCTCTGGCCCATGCTTTGGAGGTGGAAGCTGTGAGACAAGATCATCGGTCTCATCGGGTCCGGGAGGTTGTCGGGGCGTCACCTGTGCGGGACCGGTTTAAGGGGTACAGCCCTAGGTGTTACGCCTGTGGTGAAAAAGGTCACCTTCGGTCCAGCTGCCCTAAGCGAAGCATAGCATATGAATACGAGCGGCCTCAGGAGATTAGGGCGACTGATAGTACTGCCCAACAACAGCAGGGAAACGAGTAAACGCCAGGACTGTGGGGCGGGTGCTGGCTGGTGTTCAAAGAGCCCCAAGGATTTCGATCTCGCAAAGTCATGATGGGAACAGCCTGGTCATCAGAGGCGAAATCAACGGAACAACATGTAAGCTGACGATTGATACGGGACCTTCTCGCACAGTTGTCAGTTCCCAACTTGTAAATCGGTTTCTGAGGGACATCACCTGTAACCGTGAGCAAATAAACCTAGTAACAGCCACTGGTCAGCGCATACCCGTCCGAGGCGAACAGAAGGTGAAGTTGAAGTTGGGCAACCAAGTTTACCTGCATAAAGTCATCGTGGCTGATATAGTTGACGACTGCATCCTTGGCCTAGACTTCATGAAGAACAATTGTTGTGAGATCGACATCAATCAAGGTGATTGAGATGTAGTCAAGAAGAACTGTTCATGGAAGGAGCGTCACCAGGAAAAGTGTACAGCTTAAAGAAAGTTGTTCTTCCTCCCAGATCAGAAACAATCATGTCAGTTAGTCTTCCTTATAACTCCGGACGAATGCAACGGTGTGTACTTATTGAAAGGATAGATAATGACCTTCCATGGAAGATCGCACGGACTCTAGTAAGTACCACTAACATCCCTGCAGTACGTGTGCTAAATCTAAGTGACAAGCAACATGTGATTCATAAGGGCACACTGATTGGCACTTGCGAAGATGTGGATTGGATGCATCGATGCCAAGACTTGACTACTTCAAATGTTAGCAAGGATGCACGAGTCAACGTGTCAACACTTTTGGAAGACTGTCAAGATGTTTTGTCTAGGGAAGAGATTGGCAAGGCTAAGAGAATGTTAGTTAAGTACGCTGATATTTTCTCTACTAATGAAGCTGATATAGGAAAGACTGGTTTAGTTCAACACAAAATAAACACTGGGAATGAGTTGCCTATTCGTCAGCGACTGCCAGTAGCACGAGAAAAGGAAGTGCAAACCATGATTGATGGAATGGTCAGGGACGGCGTTATAGAGCCTTCATCCAGCCCATGGTGTTTACCTGTAGTGCTTGTAAAGAAAAAGGATGGCAGCATGCGTTTTTGAGTTGACTACCGCCGTTTAAACGACATTACGAAGAAGAACAGCTATCCACTTCCTAGAATAGATGACACACTGGACATGCTAACAGGGGTAAAGTGGTTTAGCACCTTAGATTTGAAAAGTGGATACTGGCAGGTAGAAATTGATCCCAAGGACAAAGAGAAGACTGCATTTTCTACAGGGAGAGGACTGTGGCAGTTTAAAGTTATGCCCTTTGGATTATGTAACGCGCCAGCAA
The DNA here is from genome assembly GCA_949125395.1 of Diaphora mendica. Taxonomy (NCBI): domain Eukaryota; kingdom Metazoa; phylum Arthropoda; class Insecta; order Lepidoptera; family Erebidae; genus Diaphora; species Diaphora mendica. Next base: position 8,619,709 of record OX421319.1, read on the forward strand.
CTTTTGAAAGATGGAGTCAGTACTGACCGGATTAACTGGAGACGCTTGCCTGGTCTACTTGGATGACATTGTCATTGTAGGCCGTACGTTTAAAGAACATATTCAAAACCTGGAGCGCGTATTATCGAAAATCCGAAGTGCCAACCTAAAGTTAAGTCCTAAGAAGTGTTCATTTTTCAAACGGCAGGTTAGCTTTTTAGGATATGTGGTTTCGTAAGAGGGTGTCCAAACAGATCCGCAAAAGATCGCTGCCGTCAAGGATTGGCCAGTTCCAAGAGATAAGACCCAAGTAAGAGCATTTTTGGGCTTGTGCTCTTACTATCGGCGATTCGTGAAAAACTTTGCGGATATTGCCAAACCCCTTCATAAACTTACTGAAGAGAAAAGACAATTCTGCTGGGATGAAAGTTGTGACATTGCATTTCAAGAGCTAAAAAGACGTCTATGCAACACACCTATCTTAGGGTACCCAGATACCGAAAATGAGTTCATAGTTGACACAGATGCGAGTGATACTGGACTTGGCGGTGTGTTATCCCAGCGGAAAGGTGATCAAGAGGTCGTTATTGCATATTTCAGTAAATCTTTGTCAAAACCGGAAAGAAATTACTGTGTCACAAGAAGGGAGCCACTGGCCGTAGGGGGTCGTTCAAGTATTACGTAAACACTATAGGGGGGCGGGGGGGTAACCGCTTTGCTTATTTTTGATGACATGGGGGGCGGGGGGGTCTAGATGGGGATTACGTAAGCAGTAGTTATTTACTTTTTTACACTTAAGGCAACCCACACATTGACAATGTTTGAAAACGAAAAACATTTTTGGGGATTTCCATAAATAATGTATACGTTAAGGTACTCGTTTAGAACCGAATAAGGGAATTACCGCGTGGTATTCACATATCTATTGTGACTGACGATTTAATGTAGGTATTGTATAGCAAAGCAAATAAATGATTGTGTTACAGTCTATCCGCTTTCGCCAAAGTTGAATTGTTTCATTTAAAGATGTCGTTTCAAATAGACAAATCCAAGTTATACCAAAAAATGTTTATACATTTCATACAAATACGAAGGTACAAAATGTACAGAAATTAGTTAGTAATTAGAAACCTGTATCTATATTCTTAAGATCTAGATTTATAACTGCTGGTCATGAATCAGTAGACAAAATAGAATATATATTAGAACATCCAAATGAGTTTCAGGACGTAATAATAACATTTTTTACGGGAATTAACGCGATCACTTATTTAAATGAATAACATACCTCTGATTTGCCTGACGTTTGATTGACAGTCAGCCTGTGACAACGGCCAGCGCAACCCGGTCGAAACGTCGGGCAAATCAGAGGTATGTAATAGCTTTGAATAAGTGATCTGTGAATGAATAGTATAAATTTCAGGACGGATTTATAGATTTGCAGTTTATTTTCCAAGCTAAGTGATGACTGTCTGCTTATCAGCCAGTAAATGTCTTTCAGTTTCCTGTTTGCCTGGTCTCTTTTGGTTCTATATGTTCTCGCCAAGTAAGTCCTGTCGAAGTGCATTCCTGGGTACTTTACACTTTTTTATGGCAGAATATCATCGCCAAGTTTCACAGGTGGACAGTCTCGACTTTGCAAAGCTAGCTTTAATTCTCCATTTTTCAGCCATGTTCCAATCTCATCTAGGTGATTTTGGAGTTTTGCTGATGCCGAAGTTCGATCCACGTCACAAGATAGAACCGTGGTGTCATCAGGAATGTCATCATCATTCTATGGAATAGAACAATGATAGGCAGTTTCCAGACCAAACTTGGAACACCCGATCTTTTAAATAAGATCCGAGAAGCATGTACGCTGAGTGTGTTAAGCACATTTTAAGTTTACTCAGGAGACCTTGTGCCTTACTCAGCAAACGAGCAGACGTATCGCCCGATGGTAAGCGATTACCGCTGCCCATGGACACCCGCAAAACCAGAGGCGTCACAAGTGCGTGCGTTGTTGGGGGATGGGGAGAGATCGGGGTATGGGCCTTCGGTATCATCACTCACTCGGTGAAACACAGCGCAGGCGCTCTTTCACACCGCTTTTCTGTGAGGCCTTAGTATCACTACGGTCGAACCGGCCCATTCATGCCGAAGCGAGGCCCTTCCACGTTTATCGTGTGTGTTCCTGCTTGTGTGCCACTGTTGTCTTAACGTCCGTTTTACAGTTATCATTTTCCGAATTTCCAAAGTGGAGTCCCAGTTTGAGTTCCATACTTTATATTGAAAGTAGATATCCAAGCAGCTTTTTGAATAAGATTTGTTGTGTAAAAAGCTGCCTTTTCTATGTCTTCTTCTGTTTTAAGTGGGATGTGTAGATGAGCAATATCCTCTTTAAAGTGCCGAAAGGTTTCCCAATCAGTTTTACGATTGTATAGCGTTTCGGGAGGTTCTTTTAGCATGGTTGTCGTGCTTAGTGTACAGATCACCGGTGTATGATCCGTCCAAGCAGGATTCTATGTGTGTATACAATCCTGACATATCTTTTGTTATAAAAATCTATCAAATCGGTCGTTTTATTGGGATCAGCTGGCTAGCAAGTTGGCTTACATATTGTTAATATGTTGAGCAAAAGAAATGCATATGTAACAATGTTTACGTAAGCATGGGGGGAGGGGGTGAGAGCTTTGCTTACTTTTGCTGACAAGGGGGATGGGGGGGTAAATAATTGTAATAAATCTGCTTACGTAATACTTGAACGGCCCCTAGTGAAGACACTGCAACATTTTAACAAATATCTGCTCGGGCGTAAATTCCAACTCCGAACTGACCACGCTGCACTAAAGTGGCTCTTACAATTTAAAAATCCTGAAGGACAAGTCGCGAGATGGATTGAGCTACTACAGGAATATGACTTCATGATTGAACATCGCAGTGGAAAATCACACGGTAATGCAGTTATCAAGAAGACCTTGCCCTGAAGACTGCAAGCACTGTGCCAAACAAGAAGTAAAGGAAGCTGTTCCTATAAGGACAATAAAGACGGACCTTAGCATCGAATGGAAGGAAAGCCTACAGCAAGCACAGCAAGAGGATGCAGATATCAAACCAATTCTCGAGTGGATTAAAGCTGATACTCCTAAGCCTCACTGGAGCGATATTGCATCGCTGAGTTCAACCACAAAGAGTTATTGGGCTCAATAGGATAGCCTAGTCATCCAGGATGGAGTCTTGTGCCGAAAATGGGAAAACGCTCGAGGAGACAGCTGTCATCTGCAAATGGTTGTCCCTAAAGCTAAGATACCAGTGGTTCTGCAGCTCTACCATAACGGATGTTCAGGAGGTCATATGGGAGTTAAGAAGACATTGTTAAAGATAAGGGAGAGATTCTACTGGATTCATTGTCGTGATGATGTTGAGGACTGGTGTCGCAAGTGTACTAATTGTGCGGCCGTGAAGGGACCTCACACACGTAGCAGAGGTCCATTGAAATTGTACAATGTTGGGGCACCCTGGGAAAGAATTGCAATAGACGTAGCGGGACCATTTCCTGAAAGTGAAACTGGAAACAAGTACTTCATGGTTGTAATGGATTACTTTACTAAGTGGCCAGAAGTTTTCGCTATTCCCAACCAAGAGGCATCAACAGTTGCAGACAAATTAGTGCACGAAGTCTTCTGTCGTTTTGGAGTGCCTTTAGAAATTCACAGTGACCAAGGAAGAAATTTTGAGTCTCAAATATTTCAAGAGATGTGTCGAGTAATGGGTGCTCACAAAACCAGAACCACCTCTTATCACCCACAATCTGACGGAATGGTGGAACGATTTAACCAAACACTAGAGAGGTATCTCGCAAAAGTTGTTGAAAGTAGGCAAAAAGATTGGGACAAACACATCCAACCGTTTCTTCTGTCATACCGAAGTGCAGTCCACGAAAGCACTTCAGTAACACCAGCTTTTGCAAACTTCGGAAGAGAACTACGATTGCCTGCAGACTTGATCACTGGAATACCCCCTGACACCCCGCGGAGTATAACGGAGTACGCTAATGACTTGCGGAACAAGATGAATGACATTTATGAGCATGTCAGACAATCGGCCCAGCAAATGTCTGAGAAGATGAAAACCCGATATGACCGGAAAGTGAACAATAAGGGCTTCGAAGAGTGTTCTCTAGTATGGCTCCATAATCCAGTTCGCAGTAAAGGGAGATCACCAAAGCTACAAGCCAAGTGGGAAGGGCCATACCGGGTGGTGACAAAAATCAATGATGTTACCTACCGGATACAGAAGTGTCCAAGAGGCGCCCCAAAGATAGTTCACGTAGATCGATTGGCGCGATACTATGGAACTGATTATGCTCGGGACGAGCATGTCTTAGGAGGGGGCAGTGTTGCGCCTTCGAGAAAAATAGTCTGGAACACTCTACCAGTCGCGAGAATGGAGGAAGGCGCCATCTAGTGTCAAGTAGCGCGCAACTGTGGAGTAACTCTGATATTCGACGCTAGATGGCGCTAGATTACTCACTCTGGTAATTTCTGTTTAGTGTAGAATGTTCTATCGAATATTAGAGATCTTTCTAGGGATTTCAAAGCCATATATAAGCATATTGTTCACGTTACCCGTATACCGTATACCGTGTTACCCGTACGAGTCAGTATTGTTCACGATACAGCGGAGTTAACATCGAAGCGATCTTCTAGTGCGATTAACAAGTGACATAGCGAATTATTATTGTAAAAAGGGTTGTAAATAAACAGTGTGTTATTTTTTTTGGTAATCAACCGACTATCTTTAATTATTTAATACCCGGCTCGTAACAATATTATACCTAGCTGACCTACGCAACCTCGTTTGCGTCCAAACTACCATCCCCCAATTTAACCCCAAAAGGGGGTAAATTTCTAAAGATACATTATTAGTACACCTCCACACCATCTATAGACCATACATTTTAAATTTCAAGTATCTTACTTAAAAAACATAGGACTTTCATACAAACTTCCAACCCCCGTTTTACCTCCTTGGGGGGGGGGTTTAGTAAAATCCGTTTTTAGCGGATGTCTACACTCTATAAGGAACATACCTGCCAAATTTCAAGTTTGTAGGTGTAATAGTTTCTGAGATTTCGTGATTAATAAGTGAGTGGTATTTCGATTTTATATATATAGATACGTTCGATTGCAGATGAGGCGGAGGTTGAGCCGTATCATCTGGTAGCTTCATCTAGGCTTGGAGACAGCTCGGTTCTTCTTCTCGACAGTACAGGATGTCCTACAGGCCAGGTAACGACAATATTTTCTAAACGTTAACTCTGTCTGACAGGACCTGTACAAGTGATTTTAATTAATTATAGTTTACTGTGAGCAGTAACTAAGTAAATAAGGAGGTAAGTAACTATAACAGTGTACTGCTGAATTCAGGCCTCTCCTTAGAAAAGAGGTCTTGGCCAACTACCACGCTGACCAGACGGATTGAAATAGGATTAGTTTGAAGTTTTCCTTCTCTTTGCAGTGCCGTTTTCCTTCTTAATGTTATTATTAGCCATACACACTTATTACCTAATAACAATCATTCTTATTTCATATCTAATTTTTCAGGTAGATTTCCCGGAGTTCACGAGGTCATGGCTCGGAGGAACACAGCGGCTGTCGGCTCGGTTCAAAGCGTTTCGCTTTCCTACATCACATGTAGTTAGATTTGCGCTTCTGGTGCGATTCTGTGAGAAGAAGTGTCCACCGGTAAGTTTCTTTCACGAAAGGATTCTGTGTGTTTCTGTGAGGTTAATACATGTTATTTTTTTTATAGAATAGGGGTTCAAACGAGCAGACGTATCGCCTGATGGTAAGCGATTACCGCCGCCCATGGATACCCGCAACACCAGGGGCGTCACAAGTGCGTTGCCTGCCTTCGGGAGATAGGGGGGATGGGGGGAGGGTTTGAGTTATGGCCTCCGGTATCCTCGCTCACTCGGTGAAACACAGCGCAAGCGCTGTTTCACATCGGTTTTCTGGGAAGCCGTGGTATCACTCCCGTCGAGCCGGCCCATTCATGCCGAAGCGTGGCTCTTCCACGTATGTCTTTCGATTCATATTTCGTTAAAAATCCATAATGTCCCTCTGCTGAGCTCGGGTCTCCTCTCAGGGGAGGGTTAAGGTCAAACGAGCCACGCTGGCCGATTGTGGCTTGGGGACTGGCAAGACAACGTTGTGGCTACGTAATCTTGCCGTTGGATATTTTAAAGCCGCCCAAAGGCTTCCGACTAAACTTCACTATTATCCTAATTAATTGTAGGTACAGGACATTGTAATATTGGGTATCTGTAAACGTAGGATAACAAAGCGTTTTGAAAATAAAAAAAAAATTACGAGAACGAAACTTAAGGCAAAAGAAACTATTAGATATTTTTATTGTTTCAGAGGGAATGCAATAGCAACCAAAACCGAAACGTACGTCAAACGAACGATACCTTCTACCAATGGGGGGATGAAGTTCAAGCGGCGGTTACATCAGACACTATGACGTCACGTCAAGGAGGCGTGGTGGCGCAGGGTGGGGCTCCCCCGTGCACTGCTGCAGTTGCTGGCGCGATGTCGATGGAATTAGAAATGCTTGTGGGATCCAATTATATACTGTCTACCGACACGCTGGTACGAGCTGATCATCGATCCACTGCACGTAAGTATCATTAAGTGGGAAATAATAAATTCGGAGGATATTGTGTTTAGGCCAAAAGGAAACTCCTAAGAATATGAAGTGTCACCGCCCATATTAAATAATCAATACAATATAATAAAATCGTAACTGGTCGCTGTCTGTACATGGAAGATATCGCAGAAAAACTATTATAGGGAGGCTATATGAACGCAATAGAACCCAAAACAATGATTTTTAGAATTTTTGTCTGTTTGTATGTTTATCTGTTTGTCTGTGCGTTTGTGCACGCTAATCTCAGAAACAGCTTATCCGATTTAGATGTGGTTTTCACTAATATATTGTGGTAAGCTTCACTTAACATTTAGTGTTTGTTTCATGTCAATCGGTTCATAAATAAAAAAGTTATGCCAATTTTAAGAATCACGTAGCTGGAAGTTTGTAGATTGTTTACGCCTGCGTGGCCGCGCGGGCATATTAAGCGCGCCGAGAGCCGCTCCGCTGCCTATCTGAGTCTACAACCCATAATGTCCCACTGCTGGGCTCGGGTCTCCTCTCAGGACAGGGTTAGGGCCGTACCCACGCTGGCCAAGTGCGGGTTGGGGACTGGCAAGACAACGTTGTGGCTACGTAATCTTGCCTTTGGATGTTTTAAGCCGCCCGAAGGCCTTCAATTAAGCTTCAAGAATGTTATCCTATTATAAAAACCGGGACCGACTGCTTAACGTGGCCTCCGAATCATGGAGACGCTCATGGTATCCTGCTACCAGCGGTCACCCATCCAGGTACTGACCGCGCCGTCGTTGCTTACCATTGATGATTGTTTCTAATCAGCGCGTGCTCATGCGCGGCCATGAGCGCCTCTGCCTTTAGCATTCAATTATACGCAGCGAATGCACGTATTCCGGAGGCGGTGGCGTATTAGTTGCCTTCGATAACACTGACCGTTTGCATATTTTATTTGTTTATATTTGAGGGTTTATAGGATTTGTAAATACATATTGTGTGTATTTAGTACCTATAGGTTAGGCATATCTTTTCTTGATTTTCTTTATTTCTTAATTTTATGTGTATAAATCTGAAAGTACTTACAATTTTGTCGTTTGTGATAAAGGTTATAGGTTATTTAGGGTTTATTTATAGGTTTGTAAATACATATCTATACTTATAAAATAACATGTCCTGACTGACTGACTGATTCATCATCGCCGAGCGTAAACCATTAAAGTTAGGGCTATGAAATTTGGTGAGTATGATTGTTTCATTGAGTAGACACCCACTAAGAAAGGAATTTTGGAATTTCTACCCCTAAGGGGGTGAAATAGGGGTTGAAAGTTTGTATGGAAGTCCGTCATTTTTTAAGTTAGAAACATAGAAACTTTACTTTCAGGCTACTGATTAAAAATGAGTAAACACGTATTTGAGCGTTTCTGGATATTCTACATCTAAGGGGTGAAATAGGGGTTGTTATTTCGTATATAGGTTAGTCTGGAAGTCCGTCTCTTTTAAGTTAGAAACATGACACTTTATTTTTGGGCTACTGATTAAAAAGGAATAGATAAGTATTTAAGCGTTTCTGAATATTCTACCCGTAAGGGGGTGAAATAGCGGTTGAAAGTTTGTATGTAAGTTCGTCAATTTTTAAGTTAGAAACATGAAACTTTACTTTTAGGCTACTGATTAAAAAAGAGGTGATATGTATTTAAGCGTTTCTGGATATTCTACCCCTAAGGGGATAAATAGGGGTTGTTATTTCGTATATAGGTCAGTCTGAAAGTCCGCCATTTTTCAAGTTAGGAACATGAAACTTTATTTTTGGGCTGCTGATTGAAAATGAATTTATACGTGTTTCAGCATTTCTGAATATTCTACCCCTAAGGGGGTGAAATTGGGATTGAAAGTTTTTATGGAATTTCGTCATTTTCTAAGTTAGAAACATGAATATTTATTTTTGGGGTACTGATTAAAAATCAATAGATACGTATTTAAGCTTTTATGAATATTCTACCTCTAAGGGGGTGAAATAGGGGTTGTAAGGAAGTCCGTAATTTTTTAAGTGAGAAACATGAAAATTTAGTTTTGGGCTACTGATTAAACATGAGTAGATACGTATTTAAGCGTTCTGGATATTCTACCCCTAGGGGGGATTTGGGGTTGAAAGTTTGTAAGGAAATCCGTCATTTTTTAAGTGAGAAACATTAAAAAATTCTGTTTTGGCTGATTAAAAATAAGTAGATACGTATTTAAGCGTTTCTGGATATTCTATCCGTAGGTTAGACTGGAAGTCGTCATTTTTTAATTTGGTAGCCTGAAACTTTGTCTTCAGGCTTTTGATTACAAATAAATGAATACTTATATCAGCATTTATGGGAATTCTATTCCTAAAGGGGTTAAATAAGGGTCGAAAGTGTGTATGAAAGTCGATTTTAATGGACTATTGATAATAAATAAATAAATACGTTTAAAAACATAAATAAATTATTCATAGATATTTAAACAGTTTTAATTAATTACATAGAATCAACCTCCACACGAGCGAAGCCGCGGGCAACAGCTAGTAATAAATAAATAAATATTTCGGACATCTAACACACAACGCCATCTAGTCCCAAGCTAAGCAGAGCTTGTGTTATGGGTACTAGACAACTGAAATCAATACATATATACTTTTTTTTTGTAAATACATACATATTATACATAGAAAACACCCAAACTCCGAAACAAATATTTGCAGATCATACAAACATTTGATCCGACCCGGGAATCGAACCCGAGACCTTATGATCAGCAGTCGCACACGCCAACCGCGAGACCAACGAGGCAGTCGTTCGATGGTTTTTTTTTTATGTAATAGGCGGGCGAACGAACAGACGTATCGCCTGATGGTAAGCGATTACCGCCGCCCATGGACACCTGTAACACCAGAAGCGTCACAATGCGTTGTCGGCCTTTTGGGGATGGGGGGGGGGAGGTAGGGTATTGGGGTATGGGTCTCCGGTATCCTCACTCACTCGCTGAAACACAGCGCAAGCACTATTTCACACCGGTTTTCTGTGAAGCCGTGGTATCACTCCGGTCGAGCCGGCCCATTCATGCCGAAGCGTGGCTTTCCCACGATTAAATGGGTGTCGTATGATTTGACTAAGGGAGTTAACTTCGCAGGACAACACCACTTAAAAGAAAAGAAACACTTGCAACAAACCCTAAACAAACCTGTCTGTGTCTAGTATAAGTAATCACTACATAGTATAAAACAAAGTCGCTTTTTCTGTCCCTATATACCTTTGTGTGCTTAAATCTTTAAAACTACGCAACGGATTTTGATGCAGTTTTTTTAATAGATAGAGTGATTCAAGAGGAATGTTTTTATGTATAATAAATGCATAATATAGTATGGGAACACTGTTAATTTTCGAGGTTTTCGAGGTGATGTAGCAAATAAACACATTTTTTTGCGCTTACATTGCAAACGCTGGTTGCACCCTACGAGATAGATCAAATTAATGTACTACAGTATTGTATACCTTAAAAACTACTACAAAAAAGTCCGCTACGGTATATGTCTATCTCTTAGGGATAACCCACAACAACCAATTTTTATTCCTTTATTTTTACGAGAAATAATGGCTTATTTACGAAGTGATTTTAAGCAATAGAAAATGAATCGTTATACAATTAAGTAAATGAAATACATTGTGCATTTAATATAGATCAAAATGGCCCTTTACAGTATCTAATTTAAATGAATATATTCTAAGATATTACAGATTTAAAATGCACGAATCGTGTCGTCGGCGGGGGCATCTGATACCACCCGTGCGAAGCCGGGGCGGGTCGCTAGTAAATAATAAACCTTCTTCCTTCCTCCTGGTCTATATCCAGTAGTACCTAAACTATTAAGTTGTTAATAAAGACAACTCCCTCATTAAGAATAGACCTACATACTGTGTCACGGGGGACTTTACAAAAATAGGTACATACTTTACATACATGAAAAGGACACAAAGAACACCCAGAATCAGAACAACAATTTGTGGACCACACAAAGTGTAGGCTTGGCGTCTTCGAATTATTGATCGAAGCTTGGCGCACTAAAAAACGGCGTGGCGACCGCTTAAACCACTAGGCCAACCGTGCAGTCAAGAAAAGCCGTTGATGTGATGAGATTGGAAGAATGAAATTTGGGGACTATCTACTTAACATCCAAGTTTGATTTAATAATAATAATAAATCTCTTTATTGCACAAGATTAGTTACAAGGTTAACTTAAATATGAGAACTTAAACGAGGGAAGTACAATAGGGAATATGCATGTCTTTTTTTATTTCTTAATCTGATCATATAAGTCTCCATTACATAGAAAAAAATATAAATAGGTTTCAAAATAGTCAAAATAATTTTCAAAGTGAAATTTAAAACACCGACTAAATTTGAGCTATTCAAACGCCGCCATTTTTCGCGCGCTATTGACATAACAAATGACGTCATTGTCATTTCGTGTTTGTTTACTATTGAGTGTTTCAGTTATTTTATACCTATTTACAGTTTTGATTGCTATAAAAATTATGGAAGAAGTTATTTTTTCTCACAAACACTACTAACACAGTAGGAATTTCGACGCCGATAATTTCGATAATGTAACAATCGACGTCACATTTCATTTCGACCAATAGGACGCGTTTTGCAGGTTTGAATTTCCCTTCCTTAATTTTCACTTTTTATTTAATATTTTCTGGGTTTAAATAATCACTAAATAAAAGAAATCCCATTTATGTATATTGTAAAGACAATAAGGAATCTAGAAAAAAATGTTTGAGACAAATAAAAAATTTATGCATATTCCCTATTGGCGACTTATCGCCCGGAGGCAATCTCTTACAGGCAACCGTTATTCAAATGTTTCTATCATTTGATCTGTTATTTTAGCGGAGGAGGAGAAGGTGGCAGATGGTGCATTGGTGTGCATCCACGAGTTACTCCTAGTGTCATTAGTACTTGCCTGGCTTGCTGTACAGATACTGTTACTACTTGGATGCTGTGTTCTCGTCAAAAGGTAAATCAAATGATATAGTTCTTCCTGTAGACTTTGGAGAGGGCGATAACATAAATAGATGAAAAATAAAAAAGAGGGAATTAGCTTATAATAAAGTTATTGAAAAATGTACAAAAACCTTGATACTTGTCGGAATAAGCTGTTTCATATTATGTTTTCTATTAAGCAAATATTGAATCGACGCACCCGCGGTAACAAGTCCCCCAAGGGATCTAAGCAGGGGATCCAAGTGGACGAAGCCCTTGAAACAAACCCTATAGTGTAGTAAAGGACTTTATCCTGTAGTGGACTGTTAAAGACTGTTGATGTGATTGGGAAAGTGTTCTAAATAGATTAAAAGATAACAACTAATTGGCTCAAATCTTTCAGGGTCCTTGCAATTCAACAGTGAGTTTCACTTTTTACCTATGTTCATTTTTATACGTATCTCTATACAATTCTGTTTATTTATTTGTAGATATCGTAACCTTACCGAACTGAGCATGCAGAAAGACTACCAGTCATTTGACAACGTTGGCTTCGACACCGTTTCAACGCATCGTCGTGTGCACTGGCCGGATCAGAACATTGACATACTGCACGCCACTTAATTCTTATTTCAACTTGTTGATTTTTTGTTTCTGATTAAAAAAGAAAAAGAAAGAAAGAAAAAACATCAATTTAGATTATATATAAAAACTAAGAAAAGTAGCAAGATTGATTTTTGTGTACTATGTTAAGTAGATTTGTACATCACTTATCGAATATTGGACGAAATTAAGTTGGAAGTGTAATAAGCCACGCGGTGTTTCATTACCGGAGGCTATGTCTTCCAACCATGGGCATAGCTAGGGGTAGGTGTTTTGGGGTTCAAACGCACCCCGAAATGTTTCTACACATATAACGGTTAAAGGGACATAGTTATTTTATTATCTTGAAACTCCTCTGAAACTAAAACCTGGGTACACGTGCTTCCAACCCTAGGAATACCTGAGGAACTCTCGACAGACATGATAATCTGTCAATAAAAGTTATGACATGAGGCCATTCCGTTCCTGGGCCCATGGTCAATGGTGATTACAATAGTAGCAAATGGACCTGGAAACGGCAGTGTGGTCTTTGAGCCTTCAGGTTAGACCTCATAAAGGCCTTAGATCCGATCCCATCCCTAATTTTTCCTGCAAACAGTCACTTTTATTTAACTTCTAGTATGACGTTATATAGGTACTGATATGATTTTTACGATGAATGTATTATTTTAAATACGAACAATTTTTTTTTTACGAATTATCATGCTGAACTGGCAGTGGTCTGGCCGTATTAGCCGCAGAACTTACAACCGTTGGAACAGTTGTGGAATGCAGAACGCGTCTGGGCAAACGTAGTGTTGGACGCGGGCGAGGTGGAGTGACGACTTACCTTACCCAAGATGGCAGGAGCTGGATGCGAGAAACCCAAAATTGATCAGAAAGACGTGCGTGGTGAGAGGCCTATGTCCAGTAATGGAATGCAATAGGCCGCTGATGATGATGATCATTTTTAAAAATAATATATAATTAAAAATTCTTAGTTATTTGAAGTTGCGTTGAAGATGTTAATTGTTGCAAATATCTTTGTTATTTTGAACATATGTTGTTTATGTACCTAGGAGCGTGTGGTAGAGACATACATCTACGTAAGCTTCTACTGGTCTCTGTGACTTGGCACACACAACGAGCAAGAAACAATGCCTATCGTTGATCGAGTCCTAACTTCTGACATCCTGCGGTTGATGATTATCGTGATCGGAGGATTGTGCTTAACAGGGAATCTTGAATCGTTATCTTCCAATTTCTTTTTTTGGAAAGTGGTCGAATAAAATGGCATACCGTTCTACATTGTTAATTTGAACCTTCTTATACGTAGCTTATAAATTATTAAAAAGCATTAAAACTAAAGGAATGAAATGGACTACCTATTTTTTTTTTATGTACCTACCTAGAAATATATACTTAGTTAACCTATTCTTTAACTACTACCGCTAACTAAACCCGCCTCTACTAATATTAAAAATATCTGTTACAGTAAACAGATATTTATACATATATTTTGACTTTTAATTCATCCATCCTTCATCTTACAACTTCCCCTCCCCTTCTTCATCCTTCCGACATGTAAAATAAGAAAATATGTATATTTATTCAAACTGTTCCACTTTATTAACATGTGACAGTATTTATAACACTTTTAACATAGACAGTTGACAGATCAAAAATCCTTTCTAAAGACAGCCTTTCTTGAAGTAGTTCTAACATCGGTAGTTATCAATTTTTCCTATCCTGTTGCGATGCTGTCAATCATTGAGTGGCATTAGGTGATGCGGTGTGAGGCGGTGGAGCTGACTGCGGTGCAGGAGGTGGAGGCTGTCGCGGTGATCCCCGTGGAGCGACTTGTCTCACACTCTGACGGTTCGAAGCTGCATTGTAATGATACCCGTCGAACTTGTCACCTGTCGACGCTGTGGGGAACGTTGCGGTACCCATGTACATCACCTGAAACAATTAAATTAAACATTATTAGAATTATAATGTCAGTAAATACTTTAAAGTAAACAATCTAGGTAGTAGATCCACGCTGATTTCAGCACGAACGGGCCGGCTCAACCGGGGTGATACTACCCTCGAACAGAAGATCAACGTAAAATCACAGCGTTCGTGCTGTTGTGTTTCGTTGGTGAGTGCAAGACCAGAGGCCAAATGATGCAGAAGCATCACTAGGCCACCACCATGGTGTAGGTCGCCATGCTGCATTGTTGCATTCGCAATGAGTATGTTGACCACCACTCTTGGATTCTGCTTATACTTTCCATCAGGCAGAGTAGAGTCATTTCGGCAGGACTATACCTCTATAAAAAAAAAACTTGTGTCGCGGCATTTTTTATATTTCTTTCACCTATTCATCATCAACAGAACTTGTGAACAACAAATAGCAAATACTTCCATAACTAAATAATAATCATAGTACGTATAGTTCGACATACCTGTGGCTTGTACCCATCTGGCCCTGCTTCATACTCTACGAGCTGCATTCTGCCATCAGGCAATAAGACATGGTAGGATCCAGTCGCATGATCATCTTTCCTCTTCTCATTGTGGCCAAAATCAAGGCTGACTCCATTATCTTGGACATCATAGGAGAAATCGTAGTTAGCTGGAGGCTGCAAAGGTACAAAAAACGTTAAAGGCGTTAAATACAGGCCACTCTTAAAACAAAACAAATAAAACCGACTACAAGAACTAAACCAAATTAAGATAGGACCACACGGGAAGCACCAGCTTCAAAAAAAAAACATCAAAATTATTTCACCCAGTCGAAAGTTTTGAGGTAACAAACATAAAAAAAAACAGTCGAATTGAGAACCTCCTCCATTTTTGAAGTCGGTAAAAAGAATTTACTTCGTCATATTAATGTTTAACTATTCTTTTTGAATCGCACACTTATTTACTTACTAATATCATCATCATAATTATCATCAATTATCTTCCACGTAGCAAAACAAAATTATCCAACTAGTAGGTTCCCCATCTCTGCATTTGCTTGAATACTTGGGAAATGAGGCTTTAGATGGGAACACTTAGATCTTTTCTCAATTACCTAGTGAAACTCATAAGTTACCTAATACGTAGGTAAAATATAAGTCGAAGTCGAATTTCTTGCCACAGGAAAAGTTTGAAGTAAGGGGTTTTGGTAATATAACTACTAAATATTTACCACTGTACTTATATAGTAAACTCTTGGCAAAGATAGTATGATTTGGGTTTCTCGTTGCATTTTTCGAGTTTTTACTTAGCACCATTACTGTTGATAAACTGGGAATAATTGGCGAGTTTTTCTTCCACAAAACTGTCTTGACGCCTTGACGGTCTGTCGGTCTAGTGATCCGTGATTCTGGCAGCTAAGACAGAGGTAGTGGGTACGTTTCCCAACCGGGACAAATAATTGTGTTGGTGGTGTGATGCACTGTGACTGTGATGAGCACTATCATTAGTTCTGTATCTAGGTGTTTTTTATTCCAAGGTTTTCCTTGCTAGGGTACACCTGGTTCCCCGGCTTCTAGTACCCGAGACGGCGTGCGGTTTTAGTCGGTTCGAGTCCGACATGCCGCCAGGAGGGGATTTCCGCACGGAAAAAAAGGTGTAATTTATCAATAATATGAATGTCTTTAGAAATATAAAAGTTTCTTTATCAGCGTAGTACAAGATCTTTAATGCAGGATCTATTTTTGTTATATATTGTCTTTGATGAAAACACCCTTTAGTAAAATATTAGGTAAATTACGTAAAAATAATACATAATTGTAATAGATATAGGTATCTTACCAACGCCTCAGGAACAGATTTCTTTCCGCCTCCTATCTTTGGAGGTAAATATTCCTGTGCAAATACTTTTGACCATATTGAGATCAAGACCAGTAAAATAGTCTGAAAAACATAAAATTAAAAGAATCTCTACAGTTTTATTATAAAAGTACAACGCTCGCATTAGGAACTTGTTCTGTGTTGCAAACACACAAGAAACAGACACAAAAAAATGATCCCGCTCCAAACGACAAGTTGTGGATCACACAAAATGTAGTCGCATATGGAGTTTGAACCCATAACGCTTAGAGCGGTAGAAAAGCGGGGCGTAGCAACCGCTCAACCACTACGCCATTCAAGCAATCTGACATGCACTTTAAAAAATCCATAAGAAAAATTTCTTTTTTTCTTTTACTTGTTAATCTATTGCAGACCCAACATCCAGTAACTGCATTAATTTTGCATATCAATTATTTTATTTCGCACTAGCTCACGTCTTCTATAGATAGAGTAGGGAAGACATACGGCTGCCTGCCCAACGGTTAAAAAGAGAGAGAAGATCGCGGTACCCCATCTGTCTTTCTCTACTGACACATGCAACCGTACGCCGAATCGTGCTGTTATGGTGCTTTTCCGCACTAACTGCGCATACGCGACTTACGCGAGTAGAGAGCGACAGATAGGTATCGCGATCGTCTCTCTCTTTCTAACCGAGGGACGGCTGGAGGCCTGGCTCCCCTGCTCTATCAATAATACCTCTACGCTTCTATATAGTCGGTAGTGTGATATAACAACCAGATCAAAGTTGTTTACTATAAAAAGGTAGTAGTGCGCCAACCTTAAAGATAGACATGATATAATTACTGTTTTACCTTTCGCGAATTTTACACATAGTTTTTGTCGTATATCGAAATTCATTCACGATTAAATAATTTTAAAGGTAACGATACCTTCTTAATATAATTATGCTGTCGCGGACTTTTTTTCAATTTTAAAAGGGAACAATAATTCTCTCATACATTGTTTTTGTAAAACTTTTACTGTTTACGCAGCGCACGCAATGGAAGCTCTCGAAATGAATAATTTTCCCCCGATTTTGCAACATTTTTCATTACGTACTACTACTCCACTCCTATTGGTCGTAGGGGTATGATATAGCGTAGCTTATAGTTATAGCCCACCTCGATAACTTGGCTATCTAAATTCTGAAAAAATAAATTCAAATCGGACCGGTCTGTACTTTCTGAGATTAGCGCGTTCAACCAAACAAACTCTTCAGTTTTATAATATTATAGAATAGATTAATATTTAATTATATTTCTAAGTATATTAATACAACCAATACCTATATTCACGAGTAAAAGTCGTACCGTTAATTCTTAATATTAGATAAGTATTTATTAGCATCTTTAACAATTCATCTAAAAAAGGCCTAAAGATTTTTTAAATATTACTGGTAGTTCCACCGTTCCACCAAAGAATTTCTCAATACTGTGTTAGTACTGGGTACAGATTAAAAACAAATATATTATGTCACTCACAAAAATAACCCGCGCCATTCTTAGGTTGTGCTCGCGTTCTCTCGTCTGTAGGACACTAGGTGACTTTGGAACAGCTGAGCGACAGAACGAGGTATATAAATCCCCAGGTCTGCGGTTATGGTCGCAACACCTTCTAATAATTTTCATTAGCAAGATGCACGATCTACAAAAATTTCGAAATTATTTTAAATGACTGAGCTATTCTAAACTTTCGTTGTAGGAATAAAGTACCTACGTTCATTGTTGTTGCGATGGCTTACGAAAAGGCTAAGAAATTATTTAATCCTACCAATTTAACACCAGCGACAATGTTGAACCTTTGTACTTAATGTGTTCTAACATTTTTTCTATCTGTCTGTTTGTAATATTAAAATAACCGCTTTTAAAAAAATGCATATGTATGTATAGGTAGGTACACGATACATGTACCAAAATATCATTTTTTTCAATTTTTGCCTGTCTGTCTGTTTGTTCCGGGTAATCTCTGGAACGGCTGGACCGATTTTGACGGGACTTTCACTGGCAGATAGCTGATGATCTAAGGAGTAACTTAGGCTACTCTTTTTAGACTAGCTTCTGCGGGTAACACCGCGGGGTTCAGCTAGTTTTATCATAAAATTAGCCCTGACTAAAATTGTACATCAGATCATTATCTCTAAAAATGACTAAATAGGTACTTTCTTTTCCTAAGAGCAAACGTTTTTTAAGATATAAAATATTATGCTACCGGTCAGTACCCTGGGCAACAGAGATGGCAGCGTCTCTTTCGCCAAACGGGAAAGACGCTGCCGCCTACGGCCAATTCCGGGGAAAGTGGGAACGACCCTCCTAAGGTTGTCCGGAGGCTTTCCGCATGTTCCTCTGTTTAGCGGAGGGCACAGTAGAGAGTACGTTAGGGGGTGGACGGGCCCTCAACCCTGGCGTTGTCCAGAGTAGTAGTGGGCATTGGTTTGATGCAGACCACCGCCCGGCCAAGTCGTAACGTCTGAAAACAGCCAGAAACGATGGTACTTTGAGGGCTACGAGGAAGGAGATTTCTTTAAAAAAAACCGGGGAAGACGGACTCTGACGGACCGGTCTGGTGCAGACCCCATTCAGCCGTAATCCATAACGGATAGGACCGGTGGCTTTTCGGATCCGCGACGACATAAACCCCTATAAAAAGCCCCAAGTTCACACTCTGACGCCTGGCAATGGGCTGAGTCGCTGAAGGGAGTCCAGTGCCGAGGGCGTCCAATGTCGGAGGACATTTAACTAAAAAATATGGTATGGGCAAACTTAAGAAAAGACCTACCCAGAATGTAAAGCTGAAGAGTTTGTTTGTTTGTTCGAACGAATCTCAGGAAGTACTTGTCCGATTTGAAAAAAATATTTCAGTGTTTGATAGTCCAGTTATCGGGGAAGGTCAGACTATTTTGGATTAATAACAAAATAAGTATCTGGACTAAATTAATATTGTTTCGGAACGAATAAAAATCATTAGTAAAATGTTTTTTTTTTTTTATTATTATTTCCTTTATTATTATTCTTTCTCTTCTTTCTTACATCTTAATATTATTATAAACCCGAAAGTTTGTAAGTATGGAAGGATGGATGTTTGTTACTTTTTCACGCAAAAACTACTGAACTGATTTGGATGAAACTTAACAGTAATATAGCTTTTACATTAGAATAATACGTAGGCTACTATTTGCCGCGATAACCGACATATACGTGGGCGTAGCCGCGGGCAACAACTAGTATTTAATATGAATATTCATTTTAAATTAGTCCTTTAATTTTTTATCGATATATTAGGATACAAGTAAACAAATGAGTCGCATCACTACGGGAGGCGGGGTCGACAGAGAAGAAAAAAAAAGTCAACTGTCAGTCAGTACTCAGTTGTCATTGTTGTCAAAGTTGACTACTGCTCTGTTAATGATTCACGTGTCTTTATTTATTAAAAACATTAAAATTTAAAAGCTAGTGATCAATAATGTTAGAACCATGGAATGATTCGTCTATTTTACCACCCCCAGTGAATATGTTTCTTTGTTCCAAGAAAGTGGGTATGTGATATGATAATCCTTTGACTTAAAATCAAAATTCAATCATATTTTGCAATTTATATTTTTGTGGACTACTTACACCGAGATAATAATTTAGTTTCAATCTTTATATTGCAGATATATCATCGTTGAAGCATGTGTGTAATAATATAATCAAAGTACTCAGAAAACAAGCACCATTGCATAAAGAAAGTGCATTGTGTTCCAGATTTCTATATAAATATGATAAAAAGTTCAGCAATGACATTGGTTACAGAAATTTTAGGAAAGTCCACACTGCTTTGAAGAAATATTTAGCTCTGAACTTTTTAAAAGATATTGAGAGCTTTCTTTCAGCTCTTCCATCAGAAAATGATGATGAAAAATACTTACCAACCAGACAAATGTTGGAGTACTTAATGTTAAGAATTATTACATTTTCCAAAATAATGTTGAGGATTTGTGTTTGCTCTAAACAATCAGCAATATTTTACCTGAACAGATTGAGAAGAGGTGAAAGCCATTGGATGAGTTTGCTGCCATATGCGCTGTTTAGTCGATTGTGGTCTATGTCAATGGTGTTAGTTCAACATTCTACTGCTTGGTATTTAAACCTGTATTCTTATCTAAATGTTTTAGACTCTAAAGGACTAAAGCTTCTTCCGGATAATTATGAATTGCCTCAAGATCTAGAACAATGGCTAGACCTCAAAAATATTGATAACTTTGGTAGATTTCATTGGCATCAAAAGAAATTAATTGAAGATAACATTTTACTTCATGATGACGAAAATGACCTGTTTAATAACATTCTTAGCTTTGTAAACCATTTGAATAATAAAGAGTCAGAAGAAGAGCTCGGTGAAGAACTCAAACCATTAATAAATAAATGTAAAGAGCAATTAAACAACATGGAGACTACTACAGATTATAGCGAACTATCCAACAATAGTAATAATATTGATGAAGGTGAAGTGGTAAACAGAAAAAGTTACAAATCAGAATTAGGAGAATGTTTATCTAGAGAATCATTTAAAATGGAACAAGGTGAAGCTCTTTCCAGAGAAAGTTTCAAAATTCTTCTCAATGCTCCTGATGATGATGCAAAAGAGAATAAACAACTTTCACATGAGGTAAAAACCCATTTAAAGCAAAAGAAATGTCCTAACAAAACAGAAAAACAAGAGAAACAAAAGCCCATAAAAACAACGAGAGAGAAAATGGAAGTCGCCAAGGCCACAGATATACACAATCATATGAAAGTTACAAATTCTGAATCATTGAAAGAGTTTTTAAAAATGGAAGAGAAATTAAGAAATGAGTCTAAGACACAATCGCTGACTTGTCACTTAAGTCTAATGCAATGGCATGCGCTCAAAAAAGCATTACAGAAATTATGTAATGACCTAACTAACAGGAAAATAGAGAAAAAATTTCAAAGAATTTGGAAAGAAAAATGTTTGGAATATAAATAATTATAAATCTTATAATACTAAATTTCAGTTTTATATTCTCAGATTACTAAAGAAAGCCAGATAGACGGTAAAGAACACGACAATGAATCTACAAAGTAAATATGAATTAGAAAGCGAATACATTCTCGCGGCAGTGTTTGACAAGCCGTCATATTGTGTACACGTCACGAGTGATTTTTAATTTTATTTTCAAGATGCCGTCTTGCATCATTAAACACTGTAAGAGTAGTTCCCAAAAACAAAAAAAAAAGAAGATAGAATATCTTTTCACAGGTAAATACAGATTATTTAGTTGCTATAATTATTTATTTACCCGATAATTATATTGTTGTTACAGAACACAAAACCTCAACCGTAGCTTGACTGTGATACCAGTTAACAAATTTTTTTCCCTTCAATTAGGGAGATTACTTGTTAGTCCAGACATTAGTGAACCTCATTTCTATATTTAGGAACTTGGTTCCTAACCTCATCTGAAAGTATTCTTTGGTGATACAGACAGTTATTTCTGATAATTATTACATACAAACAATTTGTGGATGTTTTATGTATTTAACTTGTGCTTCGCATCATAATTGAATGATTGAGAATAATCGATAGTAGAAAATTTGATTCCCCGTTTATCCGCAGCATATTAAACAAATATATTAATCATACATTACAAGTACTTTTGGTAAAGTAATTGATTTTAACTTTTTATAATTTTTACACGGAATTTACACACAAAACGACAATATTATAATAAGTTAGCGCAAAATAAAGGCTGCTGAGAGTTTGCATAGTTTGTATATGTAACAGTAACTAAAATAAAAACCATAATATTTAAAGTTCTTTAATATTAAAATACCCTTTTTTCAATCCTAATATTTATAAAAAAATAGGGAATTTTGTACTGCGTATGGTATCATTACACACACAAAGATGTACGTGTTCCTACAGTGTCGCACCGACTATCACGCACACTAAAATAAATCAATCGGCGTCATGTTATTTGACAAGAACGTTCCATCTGGTTTTCTTTTTAATCTGAGTTTATATTATTCAAATACCAATATTATCAGACACAACAAATGTTACAGCACCATGTTTAGACAATTCAATTTAGCAAATTTAGATATTTTATTACAAAACTAGCTGAGCCTTGCGGGTAACGCAGCGAGGCGAAGCTAGTCTAAAAAAGTGAGCCGTCACGGGACGCCTGGCAGATGTTAAACATGAAATTGTTTTGTATGAAATAAAATGACTGTTTATTACATTAATATTCATTTTTATTATATACAAAAATTCCGTGCCTCGGAGAGCACGTTAAGCCGTCGCGCGTCGGTCCCGGTTGTCATGAACATCTATGGCAATCGTTATTGGCGTTATTGGGAAATCAGTGCCCTCAAATATACTCACAACTAGTTCAACCTTCGCATTCTTCAGTTCACCCTCAGGGTTGCGGAGGTCTGATGCCAGTCGCTCCGTGTAAAAACTGATATTCAGGTAAAACCGGTTGAACTAGTAGCCGACCCCAAATCTTGGGAATAATAAAGGCTAGGAAGAGGATGATTAATTACAAACATTCATTTTTTTTTAATTTATTTGAAATCGCGACGAAAATTTGGGTTTTGTATAAGATAAAATGACTGTTATTACATTAATATTCATTTTTTACACCTAAAAAAAATTACAATACACAATAGTATAGTGGCGAGGCCAATATTCTCGCCACGCCAAAAATCAGGTTTACCCTATATATAAATATATATATAAATAATAGAGATATTAAAAAATATTACAAATAGATTTTTCATGTAACTACAATAAAAATAGTTTCATGTGCATTTAGTGGGAAGACTACAGGATCATTGAATTCGTGTAATTTCCTTAGAGCATATATAGCTGAGGTGCTGAGCTGCCGCAAAACGAAAGCCGTGATCGGAGTAGAGAGAGACTGAGTTAGGGTAGTGTCACTAGTGTCAGTCTCTCTCACGCAAGCTTCTGATTGGTTGGTGTATTTCCCGCCAAATCAGTCATGCAAATTGATATGTGCGTCTACCAATCAGAAGCTTGCGTGAGAGAGACAGACACTACTCAAACTCAGTCTCTACTCCGATCACGCTTCCCGCCCGTTCGGATGCCTCTTGAGATACATATGTGCTCTAAGGTAATTTCAGACTCAATGATGAAAAATGTTGCCTGCACAGTATAATAACTGGTAACACTAGCTAGAGTGTCAATCAATTGTCAATACTTGTCAATACTCAATTTGATTGACTTGACTTGGACTTTGCTCTCGTCGTTTGGTGGTTGAAGCGAGTGTAGTGAGTTTATAGGTTATTTTCCGTATTTTGGCAAATAATTTCTTATTGTGCTTTCTAAGTAGTGTCTGTGTGGTTCTGTTACGGGAATTATCCTTAATAAGGTTAGTGAATATTAAAACCGGAAGACCCCCCTGGTGGGGGCGGTGTGTTACCCCCCGATAAACCCAAGGCTGTAAAGCGACAGTCGGACTCAGTTTTTTCCGTTGACTTCGATGGGAAGAAAACACGTTCTCCAGCTGAATCGATTCAGTCAACTTACTCAAAACCTGGATTTGAGTTGGATTCCAAGCTTGAATACTCGGTATCGGGCAAGGGTCCATATACTGTGTATGTATCTAGGCTTGAACCTGATCCATCATCCGGCCTATCTCTTAAGGCACTCAAACTCGCCCAGTTTCTATATATAAACAAAATACCTGACATTGTAGAAGGTACTATTAAAAATATGGGTCGTAACAAAGTCTGTGTAGAATTCATTTCTGCTATTTCTGCAAACAACTTTATTAACTCCCCAATTGTTAAACAAAATAATTATGTTGCAATAATTCCTCGCTTTCAAATATTCCGTATGGGTGTTGTTAGGGATATCCCTACTGAGTGGACTCTAGAGGAGCTAATATCTGGAATTTCTGTCCTAAAAAATTGTGGAGAAGTAGTTCGTGCTAGACGTCTTAACGTTAAACATAGACAAGAAGGACCCTCTGTTTGGGTTCCATCCAATTCTGTTGTGCTTACATTTTTGGGGCAGAGTCTCCCAGAATTTTTTTTTTGTTTTAATGCATCCCTACCTGTGTCCCTTTACCAGTTACCTACCATTCAATGTAGGAATTGTTGTCGGTTCGGCCATATTGCCAAACAGTGTAGGTCTCAGCCCCGCTGCTATAAATGCGCTCAGCCTCATTCTGGTGACTCCTGCCAGGTTCCAATCTTGGAGGTATCTTGTTTGTTATGTCGTGGTGGTAGCCATTGTGCTACTGACAACAGATGTCCTGAACACTCCAGACAAAAGTCCATAAAAATTGTTATGTCTCAGGAAAATCTGAGTTACATGGAAGCATCAGCCAGATACCCGCAGTCTCCTAAGCGGCTATACTCTGTGGCTGCTGCCAATCCTAAACCCCGTACTAACTTCCCTCTAAATCCCCAAACTCAACCATCCTCCATACCCCCCTCTTCTGCTTCTCCTTCAATATCTTACAAAAAAACTGTCAATCTTCCCCCTCGCCGTATATCTATGTCTGGGCAGTCATATGACGTTCATGCCCACAATACAATAACCCAATACCCCTCTGCTTCCCATCCTAACGGTTGTTGCCTTAAACCCCCTACTGAAACTACTCCTCTTGCTACTCCCAATGACAATCTTGTCCGGCTCCTTCTTTGCTCTTTAATTAATATGCTGTCTAAAATGTCAGATGCCCTACCGTACGACGTTGCAGTTCTTGTTGAACAACTACTTTCTGTTCTCTCTAAATCCAATGCTTCCAATGGCTCTCCAAGTCCTCCAATGGAACTGTAGGAGTATTCGACGTAACAAACAAGATATTACCTATTTAATTAACCAATATAAACCTATTGTGTTTGCAGTCTCAGAAACCTGGCTGAGGCCTGATTTCCACTTCAGGATCTCGGGTTTCTCCTGCCTTCGAGATGATAGAAATGATGGTTATGCCGGTTGCGCTTTGTTGGTCAATAGGAACATCTCATTCTCTCAAATCCCATTACCAAACCATAATCCTGGCTTAAACATTGTTGCCCTCAGAGCTTTTAATGTTTCCTTTGTCTCTGTGTACATCCCCCATCCCAACACAAACATTATTTTTGAATTAAAAACAATTCTTTTAGCTATTCCTTCCCCTACGATAGTTTTAGGTGACTTTAACTGCCGTCACACTCTATGGGGCTCTCACTGTGTTGACCCATGCTCTTCAATCTTACTTGACGTTATGGATGATTGCAACTTGTGCATTCTTAATGATGGATCTGCGACTCGTCGTGTTTCCCCATCTCAAAATATTAGTGTACCAGATCTTACATTATCTTCCCCATCCCTAGTCTCCCACCTATCCTGTTCTCCCCTTCGTAACTCCCTTGGTAGTGATCACTTCCCAATTTTAAACTCTTACTCCTCCCCTGCTTCATATGTCCCCCAAACCCTACATCCTCTTCTCAAATACAGAGTTTCCCAAGCCAATTGGGACGATTTTGCAACTTCACTTGATGCAAATTTAGCCCTACTTCCTCAAACAAATTCCTCTAATTTTCTTCTTCTCTATGACCAATTTATTGCTGCACTCTACTCAGCTGCTGATTTCTCTATCCCCCTTAAACAACCTTCCTGTAAATTAACTTCTTCTCCCCCCTGGTGGGATCCTGAATGCGTTAAGATGCTGCCACTGCCAGTGTTAAGAAGCGTAAAGAGGCTGAGAACAAATTTGCTATGTCCCTTTCAATGTCAGACTTTCTCAATTTTAAAAAGATCTCTGCTAGCACAACTAGACTTCTTTCAACCAAAAAATCTTTAGGATGGCATACCTTTTGTGAGTCACTATCTCCTCGCTCTAGTCTATCACTTGTTTGGAAAAAGTTCAAGTCTTTCCGAAGAAGTCTAGATGACACCAACATCTCTAGTAATGACCCTCATTCATTCCTACTCGACTTCCATAGCCAACTGGCTCCCCCATATGCTCCGGAACATGACTGTTTCCCCCCTTCCTATCCTTTTTTTCCAAATTCCTCTCCAAATACTATGGATGATCCATTTTCTTTTACAGAACTATCCTATGCCCTTGATAATCTACGTGACTCCTCTCCTGGCATTGACGGTATTCCTTACTCTTTTATTTGTAAATCCTCAAACTCTTGCAAAATTATCTTTCTTAGTATCCTCAATGCCATCTTTTATTCTGGTCAAATACCTGACTCTTGGAAGACCCAAATTGTCATTCCTGTTCTGAAACCTGGTAGAGATCCTAAAGATTCGTCTTCCTATCGCCCTATTGCGCTTTCCTCAGTGCTGGCTAAAATCATGGAAACCTTAATAATATTTAGACTTGAATGGATTTTGGAACACAACGAATTATTAGCCAAAAACCAGTATGGCTTTAGAAAGGGTTTAGGCACTTTAGATAGCCTCAGCATCCTTACCTCTGAAATTCGCCTCGCTTTTTTTCGCAACGAGAATGTAATCGGGGTTTTCTTGGACATCTCTGCAGCCTACGATAATGTACATCTTCCTCTTCTCAGGCAGAAAATGCTACATCTGAGTATTCCAGCGAGGATAGTTCACATCATCTGCAATATGCTCATGTGTCGTACTATTTCTATTCGTAATCAGGGTTCCCTTCTCCCTCCCCGTCTCGTATGGAAGGGCCTTCCGCAAGGTTCAGTGCTTAGTCCCATCCTTTATAATATTTATACTTCTGACCTAGACCAGTCCGTCAATTCTTTCTGTAAAGTCCTTCAATATGCTGATGATGTTGCCTTATATTTTAGGTCATCATCCTTCGCTACTGCCACTTCCCGTTTAAATTCCGCTCTTTATTACTTAAACGTTTGGCTTTTAGACCACAATCTTTCTCTGTCTGTCACTAAATGTAGTGCCCTTGTTTTCACTCGCAAACGTAATATCCCTGATATTAACCTTTCTGTCGCAGGCGAATTAATTCCAATAAAAGATAACGTAAAGTTTTTAGGCCTCATTCTTGACTCTAAATTATCGGGTATTCACCATTTAAACCATGTCATTGAGAAGAGTGAAAGGGGTGTGAACGTTATGCGGGCCCTATCTGGGGTCCGTTGGGGCTCCCACCCCTTTTGCCAAAAACTTTTATACAATGCTATAGTTCGCAGTCACTTCGATTATGGTTCTTACCTTCTGGAACCATGTAATAAAGTTGCTCTTTCTAAGCTACAGCTGATCCAGTCTAAGTGCCTTCGAATCATAACTGGTGCTATGAAATGCTCTCCAGTAAACGCCCTCCAAGTCGAATGCTTGGAACCTCCCCTTCATCTTCGCCGTCAATTCTTAGCTGACAGATACTTCTTTAATGCAGTCCAAACTAATTCCCATCCCCTTCTTCCAATTTTGTTTCAACTCTCTAGTCTGGCCACCACCTCATTGTACTGGAGACAAAAGTCCCTCCCTTTGCTCCTTAATTCCTTTATTAAAAAGAAAAATCTATCTGATCCTATCTTTCAATCTTCTTTAAATCGTCTTTTTGAGCACGACTATAATTCCTTAGCTTTTAAACCAAAAATCATTCTTGACTTTGGCATTAATAAACATTCTCCGGCAGCCAACCAAACCTTTCTCCACATCATTGCGGAGGACTGGTCTGATTGGGTTATGCTTTATACAGACGCATCAAAACTTTCTTCAGATGCATTCGTGGGTTCCGCAGTTTGGATACCCAAATTTAAAATTATTTTAAGCTATAAATGCTCTTCCTATAACTCTATCTTTTCAGGAGAATCTATTGCCCTATTGGAAGCGGTCTCCTATGTGGAATCTCATAAGCTTGACAAGTCACTTATTCTGTCAGACTCTTTGAGCAGCCTGCAAGATCTTTTAAAAAATCCTTTCAAAGCTCGTAATAATTTTCCTATAATTCTTAAAATTAAAGAGGTTCTTCACAGATGCCTATTGTCCGGTATTGAAGTAGTTCTAGCGTGGATCCCCAGTCATTCAGATATAGCAGGCAATGAAACTGCGGACTCCTGCGCCAAAATAGCAGCTCAGACTGGATGCTCATCCCACAAATACTGTTTCGCCCGAGATCTGCGTTCCCTAGCCAAACTTTCATTGACTAAGTCCTGGAATAATACATGGCAAAGCAGTAGAATGACCAAGGGTAAATTTTACGGCTCTCTACAACCCCTAATTCCTTCTAGAGCCTGGTTCTTCAAACAAAAACAGGTTAAAAAGTCAGCCACCTCTACCATAATTCGCTTACGATTAGGATTTGTCAGTACCCCAGTTTTTCTTGCCAAAATTCGGGTTCGTGATCACTCTCTATGTGAGTGCGGTCTCGACGAAGGCACTCTGGAACATATTTTCTTCTCTTGTCCTAAATTAATTGTACCTCTGTATGATTTACTCCCTGAACAAATATCCCGACCCGTTAATTTGGCTTATCTCTTAACTGTAGTACATACCCCATTTGTTAAGATCCTCTACAATTTTATTCGTATAAATAAAATAAATTTATAATGTTTTCTGATACTTTTACAACGATATACTTTTACTACTATACCCCCCTTTTTATTTCTTTCTCTCATACCACAGGACCACAAACAGAAACTGTTGAAATTACAACAATTCCCGCTTGGTATTCCAAATATTTTCAACCTTAACTAATAAATCTACCGCCCACCTTGACGTTGGCAAAATCATCGATATCCGATGGAGCCATTGAATTAAAAGAAGAAGAAGAAGAAGACTTGGATTTAAAGAAAACCACGTGGGGCTATGAATTATGTTCCTGAGTATAAATCTTAGTGTTTTGTGTGCATGACCCCGTTTGTTTGTTGGACTGTCGAGTTAGGTACCGTACGCTTATATAGTACGTGCCTTAAAAATTTACAAATTTTTGGTGTTTTTGTGACGATTATGACAAATTTGTAACTTCTTGGGGACATTGCTGCTGTATTCACACTATTACCAGGTATTGTGCCGTCTTATTATCATGTTTAATTATGTTGAAGTCAACTAGCTTAATTAGTCATCCAATTAACAGCCTAGCTTCTTTGATACACGGTGCCGTTCAACTAGCAGCAATCAGCAGCATGAATGCTATTCAGCCACTTAATCATACAGCTGGGCAAATGACTTGGATTAATAACTTAAAAAAAAACTTAAGTTATACAGGTGTATGTTGGTAAGCAACTGTTTGGTAATAGAGCATCAAAAAGCATTTCACTAGATCGCCATACTGCATTGTTTGCACTTTGCATTTAAAATTTAAAGCAACTATAGTCGCCCCCACTCCTGTATTTTGATTAGACTTTCCATTAGGCTGAGTAGAATCACTTTGGCAGGCCTTAGAAAAATAAATCTTATTTCAGAAAGCCTTATCTCTTTGAGAGAGGCTGCAGCAGGTCAGTCACCTTACAGTCGCTAGAGATCCTAAATATATAGTTGTATGCCTGCTGTCAATCAGTGCTGCAATAACAAATATCCTTCTTTTAAAACATAGTTCTTTGTAAATCCAATATTAATTATTATTATTTAGGTATATATAATAAAGTTTCTATTGGATATGTTTCAGAGTATCTCTTCACTTCTAGAGTTTACAATTCTCTGCAGACCGTTCGACACTAAGAGTCTAAGGTTCGACATTGGCAGGATTGTCAACATCGACATCACTTGCCTTAGAGAAAAACTTCTGGTTCATTTACTTGCTAAACTAGGTACTGATCAATAATGGCGGAACCATGGAATGATTTGTCTATGTTGCCACCCCCAGTCAATATGTTTTTATGTAGCAAGAGAGTGGATATGTCATATTAATTCTATTTTTCTTTTGACTTTATATGATTGAATTTTGGTATAATAAAATTCAATCAATATTTCTAGAAAAAAACTGATAAAATAATTAATTGTCAATCATTTTCGTTTTGCAGATATATCAACATTGAAGCATGTCTGCAAGAAAATTATCAATATTTTGAGAAAACAAGCACCATTGCATAAAGAAAGTGCATTGTGCTCCAGATTTCTATATAAATATGATAGAAAGTTCAATAAAGATATTGGTTACAGAAATTTCAGAAAAGTCCATACTGCCTTGAAGAAATATTTATCTCTGAACTTTCTAAAAGATATTGAGAGCTTTCTTTCAGCTCTTCCATCAGAAAATGATGATGAAAAATACTTACCAACCAGACAAATGTTGGAGTACTTAATGCTGAGAATTATTACTTTTTCAAAAATAATGTTGAGGATTTGTGTTTGCTCTAAACAATCAGCAATTTTTTACCTCAACAGGTTAAAAAGAGGCGAAAACCATTGGATGAGCTTATCGCCATATGCATTGCTTAGCCGGTTGTGGTCTATGACAATGGTTTTAGTGCAGCACTCCACTCGTTGGTATTCTAATCTCCACCCTTACCTTAAAATTTTGAAATTGAAAGGATTAAATTTTCTTCCTCAAAATTGTGAGCTTCCAAAAGATCTCTGTCAATTTCTAGACCTGAAAAATTTTAACAATTTTGTTAGATTTAATTGGAAGCAAAAGAAACTAATAGAAGAAAATAATTCAATAGATGGCGATGAAAATGACTATTTCGATAGCATTGTTGAAATTAATATGAATAAGATTTATGAAGAAGAAGAGCTTGATGATGATGTTAAAAAATTAGTACAACAATGTAAAGATCAGGTAATTGATACAGGGACTATTGGAGCAATATATCCTAGTAAACTATCCCGTAGTAGTGCTAAAATTGATATTGGGGAAGTGATAGACAGAAAAACTTATAAGAAGGTGGTCTAGAAACATTTAGGCGACAGAGTAAGCTTGGAAATCGATGACCCAATCTAAGAGCGGATATAGTCCGGAAAAACCAAACCAAACCGAGCTTGGAAATCAATGGAAGTAAGGGCTGAATTAGAAGCTTATTATAGCAGCAAGCATAGCAAAATCGAACTAAGTGGCCAATGAGAGAAGCCTATGTCCAGCGATGGACTGCGAAAGGCTGATGATGATGGGCTGAATGATGATGATGATGTTCTCCTAGCCGATTACGGCCACGGCCGCCAGTCTCAACGGAGACCAGCCAAATTCAAAATACATTTGATCTCATTTCAAAATACATTTGTCCTCATTTCAAAATACATTTGTTCTCATTTCAAAATACATTTGTTCTCATATCAAAATACATTCGTTCTCATTGCAAAATACATTTGTTCTCATTTCAAACATATTTGTTCGTTTCGTTGAAAGCTAAATGGATGCGTATGCCTCCATACAAATCGTTGTTATATAAGGACATAAGCTGATTACGTGTACGTGGTTGTTCCATAACCGGTCACGTCACCGCTTTCTACTGTAGATGTAGTAGATATCTCGGTGGCCAATAGTTTTTATGACAAATTCATAAAAAAAATGTTCATTTTGCTCACCTCAAAGGTCATGTATGTAAACATTTATATTAAAAGAGGCTCTGGCAGGTATCAGAGGTATTATTATGAGACTCCAAAGGCCGCTCTTGAATACAGTGTAGTACACTATTTGAGTATTTTTGTATTTCATCACCTTCACTATGATTACGGGATAACCTAATAACATGAAATGAAATCATTTACTCTGCAATTAGGTCACATCAACACTTTTGCAAGTTAAAGTTTTTTAGAGCAGATGAGTTCGGCCTTTCCTAACTGGTCTAGCCCTGAGAAGAAAGAACGAAACAAACTAGGTATAATAATAATAATAACGTTTATTTGTCTTAGAGAATAATTTACAAACGTGTTCTAAAGTTAAAAATATGCACTGAGCTTCACATAAGGGTACTAGCACTGGTTCCCAAACTAGGCTTTGAGCCTGTATTTTGGTGCAGCTTATAATATTAATTTATAAAAAATAAGTAGCATTTGAATGAAATGAAATCAAAGGAAAAACGTGTGTGTGTGCGTGTGTGTATGTGTGATAAACGTGGATGATTATTCTAGAAATTTGAGTGATGCTTCGGTATTTTCATAATAAAATTTAAAAAAACGATTTATTATTATTATAATCTAGTTGGAGAAGCCAACTAGTTGCTATATTTTTGACCTCATAGCTATTGAGTCCAACAATATCCTCTCGTTTGTTTAGAGCATTATAAAGAACAAATAATCTGTGAAGAAACATATAGATCCAAAATGACTCAAATACGGGTTGGTGTTCCCCAAGGCTCAATGCTGGGTCCAATTTTCTTCATAACGTACATTAACGACTTGATACACTATATAGACACAACTAGTAATGGATGTGCTCAAGTGGTAGCTTTTGCCGATGATACTAATGCAATAGTGTCAGCCAGTGACCTAAACAGTCTTAATTTGATTGTGAAAGAGACCTTGGATGCTTTTCATAAGTGGTTCACTGTAAATAGCCTTAAAGTAAACATTAGCAAAAGAAAGGTCATTCTTTTTCGCTCGACTTCGAAAAACACAGATAAATTAAATAGTAAAATAAATGGTGAAAGCATAAGTCAGACATCTGTCGTCAGGTTTTTAGGAGTTTATATCGACGAGAGACTGAGCTGGAGAGAGGAATTAAAGCATCTGGAAAATACCATTAGTTCGGCCTGCTACGTACTTAGAAGCTTGAGGAATGAAGTTAATGTTGAACACTTGAGAATGGTATACTTCGCTTTAGTCGAATCAAAATTAAGGTTTAGCATCCTGTTTTGGGGAGGAGGCTATGCAAACAATGTACAGAAAGCCTTAGTTGCACAGAAAAGAGCTATTCGAACCATAGAAGGAATTCAAATACCAGAGTCTTGCAGACCACACTTCAAAACATTAAAAATTTTGACCGTTCCTTGTTTGTATATATTGGTGTTGCTCTCTCACTTGTCAAAATATGCTCATGAGTATGAAAACGATAATGAAAGAAGGACAAGGGAGAGCACTAGGAGAAATAAATAATAATAAATAAATAATTCGGACATTTTAACACACAACGCCATCTAGTCCCAAGCTAAGCAGAGCTTGTGTTATGGGTACTAGACAACTGATACTGATACAAATACATATATACTTTTTTTTTTGTAAATACATACATATTATACATAGAAAACACCCAAACTCCGAAACAAATATTTGTAGATCATACAAACATTTGGTCCGACCCAGGAATCGAACCCGAGACCTCATGATCAGCAGTCGTACACGCCAACCGCGAGACCAACGAAGCAGTTAAGGAAACGAAAGGATTTAAGTACACAGTGTATACCACACCTTGATGTAGTAAAGCAGGGTGCATATTACAAAGCGGTTAAAATATTCAATAAATTGCCATTAGAAATAAAAAAGGTATTTCGCAAACAAAATTTTTTGAGCGATCTAAAGAAGTTTTAGAAAAGAGTTACTACCTCATTGATGAACTGTAAACCACATATGTAGCAATTTTGTTTTTAGCATAAATAGGTAACATCTTCTTTTTGTTGTTGGATAAATGTTGTGGTTTTGATTCATTTGGTGACATTATCCGCTCGTCTGCGAGGAGCCCTGTTGTCAACTGTGGCGCATGTGCGATCAACTTTTTGGAAGTACTCCCGGCAACTTTCCGACTCTCATTAAAATGATGTTTTCCAAAAAAAAATGTATTGAGGCTATAAATGATTTATGTACCATTAGAATGTCCATTAAATAAGCTATCCGATGATGTATAATGGATTATGATTTAAAATAGCTTTAAATTAGTAAATCAAAGCTAAAAGTAAGAAAAGTGATTTTTTCCTCGATGTACTGTACTTAAAAGTGGAATAATTTCACACTAAGGGTTATTGAATTTTATTGCTTTTGTTGGCATTTGACATCACATTATTCTACTGACTGTAATTTTACTTGTATTTGACATTATCATTTTTGCTGTTTATTTTTGCTGTGTTATTAATTGACACCTACTTTGTCCCAATTCTTCATTTTCTTATTGTTTGTCAAACATTTGATAATTTAATTCAATTTGAAATTGTTATTCGGATCATCATAATTATTTGTGTCTGTAATTATTTATAACTTTATATTCGCATACAATGTAAAAATTGTTTTCCTGAATAAACTAAATGAAAATGAAAAAAAAAAGCTTGAGACTTGACTCTTAAACTGCCGTTTGGCAAAAGTGGTTATGCAACGAAAACTAAGACAAATCGATTTGCCACTACGTTTTTTCTTATCTTTGATAGGTATAGTTTGGTGAGTCTTCAGTATTGCTCTGAGGACAAACTCAGGGATCACCGTCTCTTTTAAAGTCCAGACAATATTCTCAAATGCAAAAGACATTATTTCAATAAAAAAGCGATAATTACAATTTCAGTCACAATTACAATAATCAATAAAGATAATCATTTTAAAAAAATGTCAACAATAGCAATAATTTAAGATGAGTTTGTTTCAATCAAACTACAGGTTATCGTCACATCAAAATAAATTTAAACATTCAAAATAAACAGCACGTGCAGAATGGGCAGCTCAATCCCAGGCGGTTTTATCATCAAGATATTCTGTTAAGGTTTAATACCCCTTTGCGGATAACTTAGATTTAATGGTATTCTTAAATTTCATTAATGGCAAATTCCTAATATCAATAGGGAATTTATTGTAAAGGCGTATACATTTTCTGTATTAACAATGTACTCTGTGGTATACATTGTCCCATAAACGAGTTGCTTAGTGCTAGGCCGCACTACGGCTAAACCGCCGCGGTTTTTAACCGCCTGATTTTGTAACTAAAGGAAACTAATGGAAGCGGCTGCACTGTCGGTTTATTACCGCGACTGACTTTAAAACCGCGACCTCCTACAGAATGGCTAGCGGGAAAACCGCGAAACCGTGGGCGGTTCTGCCAGTGTTGCCAGAAGGTTAGTTTTACAATGTTTCAGGTGATTTTTCATCTCTTGATTACTTTTAGGTTACCTACATACAAAAATGTTGAGAGACTATTTAGCAGTATGAATATATTAAAAATAAGCAGAGAAATAGCATTCTATTTTTATTTAGGTTAAATCTTTTATCTGCTATATTGAGAGTACGCTGTGTTTTTTTTATGGAATAGGGGACAAACGAGCAGACGTATCACCTGATGGTGCTTACCTTGCTTGCTAATCGCTTGATTACCGCCATGGACACTCGCAACACCAGAGGCATCACAATTGCGTTGCCTGCCTTTTAAAAAGAAGTACGCTCTTTTCTTGAATGTTCGGCGGTCGGAAGGCAAATGCTGCAATTGTTAGTGGTTTTCTGGTGGTTCTAGAAGTTGAATCTAGTGGAGAGCTAGTTTATCTGTTGGCAACACTGTTCGCGGTTTTTAACCGTAGTGTGTGCGCTTTGGGCGGTTTTGCGGTTTAACCGCTAGCTGGAAAAAACCGTAGTGCGGCCTCAGCCTTGAGACGAATGACGTAACGTGAACACTAAGATTATGTTTGTGTCACTGATTTTAGGAAACTTTGATATATTTTCTTTGAACATAGATTAAATTTTCGTATATATATTGTGAAAATACAGTCAGAATATTTATCTCTTTAAATTTAGAACGGAGAAAAACTCGAGGGCCTAATTTATAAATGGCTCGTCGTTTTTGTAAAACAAAAATGGCATTAATATCTGCACAGTTACCCCAGAGTAGGATACCCTCATTATGCTATGAAAGTAACTGAAGTAAACTATTCTAGCTGTATCAACATCAGTTAAATGTCGAATATTTTTTACAGCAAAAGCCGCTGAGCTTAGCCTACCGGATAGTTTTTCTACTTGGGGACCCTATTGTAACTTAGCGTCATTGGTTGTAACATGCCTAACGTTTAGTGTAGACAATTTAATGAATTTAGTTTTCTTCTCATTAAGGAGAAGTTCTCAATTTGACCGCATATATATATATTTTTATATGTGTTCACGGATAACTTTTATAATGGAAAGGAGATATTCCAACGGTGGTACCATGATAAGGACACAAAGATCTGATAATGGCATCCAAAAGAAATTGAGTCTAACCTTTAAGTTTTTTTTTTATTTTACTTGTAATAATATAATATTCAGTGAGTTATTGACCTACCTTACAATGACTATGTTTTATTCTAATATGAATGTAAGCAATTCGAAATTATATAAGTAACTAACAACTACAAATCTAAGTTCAATTGATTCTAGTTACGTCCAGAACTTACCTACAAGGACTCTAATAAGTCCATCAGAATTGTGATATTTTAACCTCCTCTTAAGTCTATGGTCTATTCTCAATAGTGGACTAGAACAGCTGTTGATGATCATGATGAACCTCTTTTAATCTTCTTAATCCTCAAGGATCAATTCCTTAGGAAACCTACTACTTTTATCATAGAAGATATTGTCAGAGTAAATAGATGTAAGTAACGTTGAGATGTTATTTAAGTAAAAATAAATTATTATGAATACTATTTAAATTACCTCAGTGTTCACTAATTCAAAATCACCACCTATTTTAGCCTTCCCAAGTTGTCGTTTCCTCTCGCGGTCTAAAGCCTCTTGTTTTTCTTTTCTAACGTATATCATGAATCCTGTTAGTCCTCCGGCTATGAGTGCTGTTGCTGTCATAGATTTCCATGTTATAGCTGAGAAAAACTTTTTCGGCTTTTTAACAGGAGGAGCAGTAGAAGCTGATGAATTCCGCACAGCTGTAACACTAAATGCGCGGTAAAAGCTGACACACCTATTTCGTAAGATACAGTTCATTTTGGATACCAAGTGAACTTAATTTAATTGTCTTAGAGATTATCTACACGATTTATTCAGCAATCACTTTCAGCGTGTTTCTCGTAAATTTGTCAATCAATGACAAATATGACAATCATTGTCATATTGTCAGACAATGACATTCGGTTACTGAGTCTGAGACAAAATTGACATACCGTGGGTTGCTAGTTTTTTGGAATTTTTTATTTCCCATTACTATGCCACATTCAATAATAAATTGATGTTATTACGTAATTATACTACTCATCGCATAGAAGAGAAATTACATAATTAATTACAGGTATTCATTTTAATCATTAATTATTTTCATTAATCATTTCATATAATCATTAATTCATTAATTTAATGATTAAAATGAATACCTGTAATTAATTATGTAATTTCTCTTCTATGCGATGAGTAGTATAATTACGTAATAACATCAATTTATTATTGAATGTGGCATAGTAATGGGAAATAAAAAATTCCAAAAAACTAGCAACCCACGGTATGTCAATTTTGTCTCAGACTCAGTAACCGAATGTCATTGTCTGACAATATGACAATGATTGTCATATTTGTCATTGATTGACAAATTTACGAGAAACACGCTGAAAGTGATTGCTGAATAAATCGTGTAGATAATCTCTAAGACAATTAAATTAAGTTCACTTGGTATCCAAAATGAACTGTATCTTACGAAATAGGTGTGTCAGCTTTTACCGCGCATTTAGTGTTACAGCTGTGCGGAATTCATCAGCTTCTACTGCTCCTCCTGTTAAAAAGCCGAAAAAGTTTTTCTCAGCTATAACATGGAAATCTATGACAGCAACAGCACTCATAGCCGGAGGACTAACAGGATTCATGATATACGTTAGAAAAGAAAAACAAGAGGCTTTAGACCGCGAGAGGAAACGACAACTTGGGAAGGCTAAAATAGGTGGTGATTTTGAATTAGTGAACACTGAGGTAATTTAAATAGTATTCATAATAATTTATTTTTACTTAAATAACATCTCAACGTTACTTACATCTATTTACTCTGACAATATCTTCTATGATAAAAGTAGTAGGTTTCCTAAGGAATTGATCCTTGAGGATTAAGAAGATTAAAAGAGGTTCATCATGATCATCAACAGCTGTTCTAGTCCACTATTGAGAATAGACCATAGACTTAAGAGGAGGTTAAAATATCACAATTCTGATGGACTTATTAGAGTCCTTGTAGGTAAGTTCTGGACGTAACTAGAATCAATTGAACTTAGATTTGTAGTTGTTAGTTACTTATATAATTTCGAATTGCTTACATTCATATTAGAATAAAACATAGTCATTGTAAGGTAGGTCAATAACTCACTGAATATTATATTATTACAAGTAAAATAAAAAAAAAACTTAAAGGTTAGACTCAATTTCTTTTGGATGCCATTATCAGATCTTTGTGTCCTTATCATGGTACCACCGTTGGAATATCTCCTTTCCATTATAAAAGTTATCCGTGAACACATATAAAAATATATATATATGCGGTCAAATTGAGAACCTCCTTCTTTTTTGTAGTCTGTTAAAAGGAAATTTAATTTGTTAATACAATTAGGAGGATTATCATCAGCCTATCACACTCCGCTATTATTGAATACAATTATTTTTTCTTAGTAGTCTTTGTATATTAAATAAATATAGTGGAAAGGAAAATAGCTGCAATCTTTACTGTTAACAAAATACTCAATTCACATTTTTTTGGCATTTTTTGCCTGACTATGGCAAAGCTAAAAGGAAGGATAATAGTGTCAGTTTATATACAATGCATTTCAAATAAGAATAGGATTGGAAATCCTTCAGATATTTTTGTATGGTGTTCAAAAAAAACGAGAATTTACAATTAAAAAATTTGTTACAAATTTTCAATGCCACTGATATTATCGTTAATGGCTTTAAATTTAAAAAATATAAAATCACTAACATACTAGTCTTTGCCACTCTTTTAATACATCATTTATTTTATTTATTCTAAAAACTAAAACATAATCTCGGATTATTCTGGGGCAAAACTTAGACATCTCCTTTCATTGAAACCCGTGCAGTGGTTTGGCCGTGAAATTGTGACAGACGGACAGAGTTACTTTCGC
This sequence comes from Diaphora mendica, assembly GCA_949125395.1. Classification (NCBI taxonomy): domain Eukaryota; kingdom Metazoa; phylum Arthropoda; class Insecta; order Lepidoptera; family Erebidae; genus Diaphora; species Diaphora mendica. Next base: position 8,658,591 of record OX421319.1, read on the forward strand.
ATTTATAATATTTTAGTATGGATTTAAAAATATATGAGTATGTTTATCTGCTATTTGGTCACCATACCACAAGCTCTACCTAGTTTGAAACCAGAATGCCATTTGGAGTTGTGAGAAGTTATTATTTATTCAACATATTTGTAAATTGAAACCTAATAGTACTATGAACTACTTGTTTCAGGGCAAGTTAGTGAAAAGCGCAGATTTCTTAGGGAAGTGGTTATTAATTTACTTTGGATTCACCCATTGTCCTGATATCTGTCCTGATGAGTTGGAGAAGTTGGCGGAAGTCGTCAATATGCATGGTTGGTATACTGTGGGTCTAGAAGTACCTATTTTTTATTTTATCTATTTATTTTGAGTGCCTCGGTGGCGCAGTGGTAGCATATGCGACTGCTGTGCTTCAGGTTTCGGTTTCGATTCCTGGGTCGGACCAAATGTTTGCATGATCTACAAATATTTGTTTCGCAATTTGAGTGTTTTCTATGTATAATACAGGCGCGGTTCCAGCCTGAAATTTTGGGGGGTCACTAATAAAATAAGTCGAGTAAATTAGACTTTATTGCACAATACACAATTTTATTTCACACATTATAAACAAATGGATATCTTTTGTTTTTATTAGTAAATCTATTGGGATCATAATATTTGAGATATCTGTGACAATCTCTGGATGAATATTTATAGGATCTAGCTCCGTTGGGGGACGAAGGGCGTGTATGGAACTCCCGACAAATCGGTCTAACCACTAAACCCAGGCGGCAGCCTACATCTGCAGTCAAGAGGAGCTCCAGGTACGCATCAGCGGCTTCTGGAGTTCCCCCTGCCTTACCTCATCACTGAGGTACATCCCGGGGTAACCAGATTCAAACCCGGGGCATGTCGCTGTCGTACCTCTCACCGCTCTACACAGTAAGAGAGTCGGAACACCGACCCGCCTGACAGTGAGAGCGCATCCTTCGTCGCCTCTTTCGAGCGGGATCGGCCATTTCCCGATCCCGCTCCTCGGACTCCTTCTGGAGCATAACGTCTTCACACTACTCGCCAGCATTGCCGCGATCAATGCTGGTGGTGACAGGTTTTGTCCGATCTGTCCGACCGGGCGATGTCACCGAAGCAACCGTGCCCGGTGAGCATCTAAGTGAATCGGTAGGTGATAAGTTGGTTCTCTCTATGCAAGCTTCGAAGCTCGGCAGAAAGGCTCCGACAGCGCGTTGGATGGCACAATCCTGGGTGTTCAGCTGTGCCCGCCAAGCTCGTAGGGCTTGCGTATGTATGTTCTGACGAAGCATTCCGGGCTAATGATTCGGCGCAATCTCTTCGTCATACCGTGACCGTCCCCTGTGACAAACCCCCCCCCCCCCCGGAACCGCGCCTGGTATAATATGCATGTATTTACAAAAAAAAGTAAATAAGTAGTATTTATATCAGTTGTCTAACCCATAATACAAGCTCTGTTTAGTTTAGGACTACACATTGTGTGTCAGATGTCTTTTTTTATTTTTTTATTACTTAAAGTTTGATGTGACTCCTTACCACTGGTTCAATTTAATTTGGCTGTGCTGATGGCATAGTGGTTTATAAGGTCATCCTGAGTGTTGTGAGTTCAATCCTCACATGGGAGTCATGGGACAACACTTTTTGCAATTCACAAATTGTTCTTGTAAATCTGAGTTTCCTTTGTGTTGTGATAAATGTTTCTAAAATCCCCTGCAGTACATAAATATATTCCTAGTTCAGGAGTGGATTTTACCCCGAGAGAAATAAGAAATGTATCTGTTCAACAAGAAATAAATAAAAATGTATTAAAGCACTATGTTCATACATGGGATAAATTTTTCAAATTGAAAAAAACCAGAACTATTTTTTTTTCAGAAAGTGATAAGTCGCTGCCACCAGTACAACCTATTTTCATTTCTGTGGACCCTCAAAGAGACACTCCTGAAATAGTAGGAAAGTGAGTATTTTTTTAAAAAACCAGTGTGGTATCTCAGATTGATATTTCCTTATTCTTAGATGTAACACACAAACTGTAAAAATCAGTTGGACAGAAATAATATTTGTAAGGAAAGCAGTATTCTTTTTTTAAATATTTCTTTCTTCTTTTATTTCGTTCGAGATGAACTGCTAGACATAGGCCCATCCATAATAGACAATCAGCAGTCTCATTTTCATAACACAGACCTATTATGGTTAAGGATGAAATCGTCATGTGACATTTTAGGAGGTGAGTAAAGATCCTAACTAATAGGTCTTTACCTATGAAATTGCCGTTTTGTATGTAAGAAGTGAAAGTACTTATTTTTTCAAACTTTTTTATTTCTGTTATTCGAAGTAATCACCCATGCAATCGACGCATCTTTGCCAACGCATTGGCAGTTTATTGATGCCCTTCTTGTAAAAATCAGCTGGACGGGAGGCAACAAACTTTTCAAAGGCATTTTGTACTGCCTCTCGGGAATTGATTTTTTTACCCACAAAAACTTGTCTAAATTTTGGAAAAAGTAATAGTCGGTAGGTGCAAGGTCTGATGAGTATGGCGGATGAGGGAGAGCTTCCAACCCCAGCTCTTGCAGCTTGGAGACTGTCTGTTGCGCAGTATGGGGTCGCGCGTTGTCGTGAAGGAGCAGTGGGGACGATCGATTGACCAAATCTGGTTGCAGATGTGCAAGCTTCTCCATCATTCTCTCCAGTTCTTCACACTACACATCTGCATTAATGCTCATGCCGTTTTGTAAAAAGCTGTGGTGAATCACACCCGCACTAGACCACCAAACAGTGACCATCACCTTTTTAGGGGTAATTTTTGGTTTAGGGCATTGCTTTGGTGCTGAACCAGGGTCTAACCAACTTGCTGAGCGCTTTCGATTGTCGAACAGAATCCATTTTTCGTCGCACGTAACAATTCGTTTCAAAATTCCTTCATTTCTTTGCCTGTTGAGCAGCGCAAGGCAGGTCTCGACGCGTACGTTCCGCTGGCGATCGTTAAGGTCGTGGGGCACCCATCTATCAAGCTTTTTTACCTTGCCAATTTGTCGAAAATGTATCAATATTGTTTTGATGCTTACATTAAAAGCTGCTGCTAGCTCAGCTGTAGATTGAGTTTCGTCAGCTTCGACAATCGCCTTTGATTCATTATTGTTAACCAAAGTCCAGGGAAAACCAATAACGGGTTGTGCGTTCGTTTCTACAGTTCTCTCCGTAAACATTTTTGATGTTACGTGCCGTTTGTGTCGCGTTGGTGCCAGTGCCACGACGGAACTCATATTCCATAATTACACGAATTTTTAAAGTATGTCATGGTTTTAAAACAAAATCAATTTGAATTTAGAATACAGAGCCATTACAAACTTTGTTTTATTTCAAACGGGTGGATTTCAGATGCCCCCGCCGACGACACGATTCGTGCATTTTAAATCTGTAATATCTTCGAATATATTCATTTAAATTAGATACTGTAAAGGGCCATTTTGATCTATATTAAATGCACAATGCATTTAATTTACTCAATTGTATAAGGATTCATTCTGTATTGCTTAAAATCACTTCGTAAATAAGCCATTATTTCTCGTAAAAAGAAAGGAATAAAAAATGGTTGTTGTGGGTTATCCCTAAGAGGTAGACATATACCGTCGCGGACTTTTTTGTAGTACTTTTTAAGGTGTACAATACTGTAGTACATTATTTTGATCTATCTCGTTGGGTGCAACCAGCGTTTGCAATGTAAGCGCAAAAAAATGTGTTTATCTGCTACATCACATTAGAAACCTCGAAAATTAACATTGTTTCCATACTATATTATGCATTTATTATACATAAAAACCTTCCCCTTGAATCACTCTATCTATTAAAGAAACCCGCATCGAAATCCGTTCCGTAGTTTTAAAGATTTAAGCAAACAAAGGGACATAGGGACAGAGAAAGCGACTTTGTTTTATACTATGTAGTGATGACCGGTACTGAAGAACGGCAATTTCATAGGTAAAGACCTAATATTTTGTTTCATATAGCATCAAAGTGCTCGATGCACCAAAACAAATTATCGTAGTTGAAAAGGCTATTTAAAGCAGAATTTCAGAGCCTAAAAATATTGTGGTACATAAAGCGCTTCAGTTTTTTTTTTAAATAAAAGCAGAAAAACTGTTTAAATAACGAATTTACCAAGTTTAATGATTTTTTGTGATGATGACTTGCTATTTTTTTCTTACTTTTTCAGAATATGTGTAAAGGTTTCACTAAATACTTGGCTTCAATAAATACTTTGAATTTTCATGACTGATAGGCGGAAAATTAGCTGATCTTTACCCACCTCCTTTATAAATTTGCACTTTTTTTTTCCTTCTAGTCTTTTACCAAACTATTAATATTAATATTATTATGATTGCCACAGATGTCTGTCTGGGAACCCAGACCGAAATGTAACATGTGTTTATAGATAAGTATAGTTGGTAAAAATAAATAGAAGCGTCTGTTTATAATTTCAAATTAACAACTTTTCACTAAATGCAAATCCAAGTATATAGGGTGGATATGACAAAACGATATTAATTTGAACTAGATGTACCTACACACAATACAATTCCACCTACAAAATTTCAATAAAATCGGTTCAGTAGTTTAGCCATAGGACACTATTTTTCTATTTTAAAATCTACTACACGATGTTGTTGGGTTAATGACCGATGTTACACCTACCGTCGGGTCGTCGCCGCGTCGCACGTGCTACCTTTGAAGTCGCCGCCGCCATCGGCGCGGGAACCCTTACCTACTACCTATTAATGATATTTATTTTGTGGTGATTTGACTCACTAGTTAAGTTTGTTAGTTATTACACTTATTACGTAGCGTTATGTTATTTTGTATAAGTTTAAATTAAACAATGCATCGACTCGGTTACACTTATACGGCTAGTAAATCATTTACTACGGTTAAGATATTAATTTACGGAGAATGTTCGTTTATCCTACCTACCAATAGTCGGATTATTGTACAAACTATCCAGGAGATACGAGAAAAATCAATCTTTGATTCCTAATAGAGATAATGCTCTTCCTGTTGTAACCTCGACACGAGATGACCAAATTATAATCCTTGCAGTTTTCGTTTTTTGTGATTATTATGGTTTGTGTAATTTAAAAAAACGTGAATACATAATATTACTAGTGCTATTTAGTTTACGTCGATAAAGTAGGCATCTACTTTATCAATGTACGTCGCGCGTCTTTTAGGTAACTATTTACGGACGCCGCCGGCCGGGACTGAGGCCACTAGGTTAGTGAACTTAAATTACAGATGGTGTCCTTATTGGTTTGAATTTTTAAGACATTTAGTTTGTTTGAAATTTTTATTTTTTTTATATCCGTTTTCGGATAAACTAAACAATCCCAAAGTAAACCAACATATTTAAATAGCCCACGGTTTCATTTAATATCGCATAGTCATATCCACCTTGTATACAATACTTCACCAAAAAAAGTATCTTTTTTTTAATTTTTGTGTTTGTTCCGGCTAATCTTGAACGGCTGGACCGATTTTGGAATTTTCACTGGCAGATAGCTGATGATATAAGTAGTAACTTGGGTGCTTTTTTAGACTAGCTTCGCCTTATGGCCTTACCAACGGTTGTCGTTGTACCACGGGGCTCAGCTAGTAAATAATTTAAAGTCTTTAATATTTTATTTTGTCACAGGTACTGCAAAGAGTTTTCACCACGCTTCTTGGGCCTAACTGGAACTAAGGAACAAGTACAAAAAGCGTGCAAATCATATCGAGTATATTTCAGCGCTGGTCCTCAGGATCAAGATGATGATTATATTGTAAGTAATTATAAACTTCTTAGTTAAAATAATGTATAGAAGAATGATGCTACAAAATTTAATTACTTACATATTACACATATAAAGGTGAAAATAATCACCAATTTTAACAAAACAAAACGACTTCAAGAAGTGGACCAAATTGAAATGGGCCCACACGGGAAGCACCAGCTTTTCAAAAAAAAAGAATCATCAAAATCGGTTCGCCCAGTCGAAAGTTATGAGATAACAAACATTAAAAAAAAGTCGAATTGATAACCTTCTCCTTTTTTGAAGTCAGTAAAAAAAGGTGAAATGTGTACCTCTAAGTAATGCTATTAAAGGAGAAAATAATTCTTCACGCAAAAACTACTGGACGGATTTGGATGAAACTTTACAGTAATATAGCCTATACGTCATAATAACACATAGGCTACTATTTGGAGCGATAACCGACATAAACGCGGGCGGAGCCGCGGGAAACAGCTAGTATATGTATAAATCTGTTATAATAATTCTCGTGTCATATTGTTGCTCAAGATGAACTCCAGAACTATTTAACTGATTTTCACGTTTTTTTAAAATATGTGTTTTGCTGGTCTGCCTAAGATAGGATAGTTAACATTACGCTTAGACCAATAAGAGCCCAGCATGATTGAAAAGATAACATGCAGAAGGTGCGTGGGTCAGCTGGTATTATTTTAGGTGCTTGTGGGATATTTGCTATTTGGATTCTTTGTCCATGGTTCACTTACATAGTCGTACTGGCAGTACTAAATAAATAATACTCTTTGAATGGTAAATTGAAAGGAATAGTATGAAATTTGATTTGGAATAGGACTGATGCTACTTTTTATCAAAGACGTAATTGATTGGCAAAATCGAAACCAATGCGAACGTGCGTAAAGGCCAGGTTTTGAAATAAAATTATAATAACAATACGATTTAATATTTTCATAAAATGCTAATGGTATTTTTCTTTTTGGTCTTTTCAGGTCGATCACACAATTATTATCTACCTTGTAAATCCAGATGGTGAATTCGTTGATTACTATGGCCAGAACAGGAACGCAAAAGATATTCACAATTCAATGTTGGTGAACATCAAGAAGTATCAAGATGCAAAGAGTTCGTGGTTTTAAATATAACGCAAGCATTTAAGTAGTGATATAGTCTATAATATTTTTATTTATGTACAATAAAATTTAATTTTACTGTTCTTGAGTCTTTGTTGCCTTGGTATGAGTTTACCGAAGACACCGAACTACACAGTAACTATTCTAATATGTAATCCTGAATCGCGATATAGAAATTCTCGAGCCGGTTAGCATATGTACAACATCAACCGTTGGGCTGCGGCCCAGGTATGATTACTCCCTTTGTGTTGGAGGAACATGACACCCGTTCTTCCAGAAACTCAAGAAGGTACTGAAGACAGTAACTAGTATTAAATTCTAGAAGTCATTCGAAGTATCTATTTGTTCTTGTCAAGTCTCCATGATACAATGTAAAAGCTGATATTGCACTAAATTGATTTATTCTTTCCTGATCTTTTTCTAAGTTTAAATACGTTTAAGAACAAATGGTTGAAATATGAATTATAGTGTATGCGTCTATCCAGTAACACCACTAGCATAGATTATAATTGATCACTAGGTTACTCATTCATGCACCCACTCACTCGTTCACTTAAAGAAGACGTCTTGTACGCAACACAGTATTATTGCGAGAGCCGCCGGCGAGGGTGGACGTGTATACAAGTCTACGTAATGTACATCTCCAAAGGGAAGATGCTACAGGAATCAAGTTTTTCTTTATGGTACCCACCATAGATCAAAAAATTCTGTAACATCAAAAGTAAGATCTTTTGAGACCTTCTTTTTCCCAGTCATAACTTTGATATTCATAAGGAATCGTATGCAAAAATATTAGCGGGTATGTAAGTAATAACTCAAATGATAACGAAACCAGAAATAAAATATTTATTTATATCGTTACTCTTAAAAATTTGCAGTCATTTTACTGGTAATTTTACTAATAGTAAGTTGACCGCCAGAACTGTGTATTTGTAGTAAACTTTGGTCGAGCTGGTACAGTTTCACCGTGGTCCCTTCGAGGGCAGACGCCGAGATACTGACGCCACCTTCATGCACTGTCACAAGATTCATATCACTTTCATAATTCCCTTCACCATTTATTATATTTATATTATCAGAATTTAAACAAATGTCATTGTTAGTTATTGGATAATTATTTTGGCTGTCATTTACAACCAATAAGTCAGCTTTAAGGTCGCTATCATCTTGCAGAATTAACTCGCCCGTTACTTCTAGTGGGACTTCAACATCTAAGGTTATGTTCTGGTCAACATTGTTTGCATCAACTGTTGCGGTGTTCTCAGTAACGGTGACTAATTCTCTGTTATCTTTAACAACGTTATTGGCTTTAGCAGAGGTAACTTGTTGCCGTTGAGGATTCTTCTTCTTTGGTGGATTATGTGATTTCATATGTTTGACTAGGTGCGATTTTGTACCAAACACGGAAGTGCAATATTCACATTCGTATGGTTTTTCACCTGAAAATAAATAAACAGAAAAAATAAATTATGCTGATTTAATTTACCTAGTAAAATGAAACTAATTGGGCAGTTTCGAGTGAGGACTAACTTACGGAGGTAACCGATGTTTAAGAAACACTTACTGAATATAAAATAATAGTAAGTAAGGAAGTGTACTCCACACTTAAAGCAGGAGATTATTTTTGTTTGAAGTTGTATTAAACATGTTGATACTGATATTTACCTGTATGTATGCGACAATGGTCTCGCAGTCGCGAAGCGTTCACAAACTTCTTGGGACATGCGCTACATGCAAATGGACGTTCACCTGTGTGCTGGCGCATGTGGGCTCCCAAGTTCATTCGCGCAAATCTATAATTAAAAAAATGTAAATATGACAGAGAAAAATAAAGGTATTATTGTTTCTGAACGGAGTTTTTTTTCTTATTTCAGCCGTAGGCCGTAGCCAAGTGTAATTTAATTAGGTTTAAGTGATGATGTATGTGGATGAACTTGAAGATGTGGTGAGGAATTTTCGAGTAAGTCTGCAGGTGTTTAATAAAACTGCATTTTGAAGCAATTGTAATGAGTGTTGTGGCATTTCTAAAATGTCTAAACTACGTTGAAGGCTTTTAGGCATTATTCCGGTTGCGGATAAAACTATTGGAACTATATGGATATTTACTGCTTGCCACTGCCTTTTCAGTTCTATTGCCAGATCTTGATACTTGGTAAGTTTTTCAGCTATTGTAGATTGGACATGATGGGTGTTCGGGACTGCTATGTCTATGAGATATATAGTTTTGTTTACTTTGTCGTGAAGCGTGATGTCTGGTCTATTGAAGTAAATAGTCTTGTCCGTTATGATAGTTCTGTCCCAGTATATTTTGAGGCTTTTGTTTTTTAGTACTGTGTCCGGTTTATATTTATAATAGGGTATCTTTTTGTCTATGAGTTGACGTTTATGGGCAAGGTGTTGGAGAACTATGGTGGCTACTTGGTCGTGTCGGTGTTTGTAGTCTGTTTGAACTAGACATTTGCAAGCTGAGGTTACATGTTGAATGGTTTCAGGACAGGCATGGCAGCGACTACAAGAGTCTGTGGCGAGATTTTGTGCGCGTATTATGTGCTTTTGGTAGTTTCGGGTATCGATGACTAGATCTTGAATAGCAATCATGAATGCTTCTGTCTCTGGGAATAAGTCCCCACGCCGTAGCCATTCGTTTGACGCAAATTTGTCAACGTGGGGTTGCTGCAGGTCTTGGCGATGTCTGCCATGTAGGGATTTCTGCTGCCATTTAGCAATATTTTCCTCTAATTGGACAACACATTCATTGCAAGTTAAGTGGTGTGAGACTATTTTAAACTTATTTATAGTTTTAATTGCTATAAAAATCATGGAAGAAGTTATTAAGCTATTGCATAGCTTTTATCGCGGGTTTTGAGCGCGGCGACCGAATCAAGAAATTCCGTAACGAAAATAAAACCTAACACCCCCAAATATTTTGGTAGTAGTCAGTAGGAATTACGACGCCTATAATTTCGGTAATGTGACAATCGCGGTCACATTTCATTTCGACCAATAGGACGAGTTTTGTAGGTTTGAATTTACCTCGCTTAATTTTAACTTTTTATTTAATATTTTCTGGGTTTAAATAATCACTAAATAAAAATTTATCTTTTATGTATATTGTAAGGACAATAAAGAATCTAGAAAAAAACGATTGAGACAAATATTTTTTTATGCATATGTAAAGAAAATATCGTTATGGTTTTTCTTTACCTTTTTAAATTAACTCGACCATAGATACTATAGATGTGACTTTCAAAAAGTGACATCTAAGAGAATTTAAAAAGGTTGTGAGGAATTGATTTTAAAACGTTGTTAAGTATTGTAAGATAAATCTAAACTGAAATAAGGACTTTAAATGTTGTTTTTTGTTCTTACAGGTAAGTGAAAATCATTTGAGATAGAAAAACTTGTTTATAAAATAACCCTCTTATAAATAAAGCGTGTTTACCTTTTCCCACAAATTTTACAGCTGTAAGGTCGCTCCCCGGTGTGGATTCGTTGATGACTCTTGAGCGATGAGCCAGAAGTGAACTTGCTGTCACACATGGTGCACGCATATGGACGTTCTCCTTAAATACACGCAAATTCATAATCTTTATTGCTAAGTAAGAGTACATTCTGTGATCTTATAATATAGTTGGTCTTAACTTAGTAAAATGAGGAAGATGACGGATAAGTCAAAGTATTTTTTTTATTAAATGATAGACTTGTTTTTTTTTTTTTTTTATAAATTATAATAATAATTTTGTATGAAATACCATTTAGTTACGTCATACCCAGTTATTGACAAATCCTACTAATATTATAAACGCGAAACTTTAAGTATGGATGGATGTTTGTTACTCTTTCACGCAAAAACTACTAAACGGATTTGGATGAAACTTTACAGTAATATATTTATACATCAGAATAACACATAGGCTACTATTTGCCGCTACTATAACCGACATACACGCGGGCGGAGCTGCGAGCAAAAACTAGTAGTTTTATATTTACTGTTGATTTGAAAAAACCAAGACAAAGAAACTTTAATGTTTCAGGCGGAGTAATTTGTTTTAAGCTTAAGGAGGCCCAAATAGTCTAGTCAACAAGTTCCATACTTGTTGACCAGACTAAAAGATGCAGCAGCATCACTAGGCCGCCATAGTGTGGGTCGCCATGCTGCATTGTCTGCATTCGCAGTGAGTATGGTGACCACCACTCTTGGATTCTGCTTATGCTTTCCATTAGGCAGAGTAGAGTCATTTTGGCGGGGTATACATAAAAAAAAGATGCTTGGGGATCTCGCCTATTCTTTTACTACACTCAGTATCAAATAGGAATGTTTCGTTATTAGTTTAAGGTTAGAAGAGAAATACGTAATTTTCATTGTCTACAATTTGATTGTTTTTATTTTATGAAATACATTTAAATCAGTTAATTTTAAATACTTTTGTTAAAACAATTAAATAAAGTTTAGCCTCGCTAAGGCGCCATCGCAATTTTACCCGGGAATTACTTTTCACATTTGGCCGGAGCTTAGCTTAGCTTAAAGCGACCGTCCCATTCATTCTAAGCATGGGCCGGTTCTATGACAATATTTAATAGAGCTTTATTTAAATACAGTAAAGTAAAATTAATGAAGCTTTTAAGTTAAATTACCTGTATGAGTTCGCATATGTAAAGTAAGGTTCGAGTTCTGTATGAAGTTCTTCCCGCAGACGGAACAGACGTATGGCTTCTCGCCGGTGTGCGTGCGATGATGGATGTTTCGAGTCGATTCGTGCCGGAACCTAAGTGACACAAATAATAAATGTACAACATCAATATTTTTTCCCCATGCAAATAAACAAACTATATTTGATTTAAGTATGCAATGTAATGCGTAAATAAAGCTGTGTTAGCTCCGATGTACGAGTTTATGTGGCGTCACAAGCTTCTTCGCTTTAATAATAGGTTGAGCGAAACGCGTAAGCACCATAAAATTCTCGGCGCTTACATCACTTTGGTCTTCAGAAAACTATCCCTATTAATAAGCGCTTTAGCGATGTTTATTTTTATAGTTTGTTAGACGACATAACTAATTAATGACAAAATGCTGCAGCGTAACTCTTCACATTTGTTAACGCTCGATTTTAGTGTTTATTCTGCGGGCTACATATGAAAATTGTTTTTTAAGGAGTAAACTCCAAAAAAAGTTTCAATGTGATGATGTAAGCTGTGTAGGTGTTGTAAGTGGTGTAGTTGTCTGCCTCGGACAACAAAACTGTGGAATGAACTGTCGCCTGCGGTATTCCCGGACCAATACAACCTTCAAACCTTCAAGAAAAGAGCATACTTCTTCTTAAAAGGACGGCAACGCACTTGTGATGCCTCTGGTGTTGCGGGTGTCCATTGGCGGCGGTAGTCGCTTACCATCAGGCGATACGTCTGCTCGTTTGCCTGCTTTCCCATAAAAAAAGTGCTGTAGATATTGTAAGTGGTGTGGATGATGTAAGTGATGTCGGTGGTGTGGGTGTTGTAAGTGGTGTAGGGGGTGTGGGTGTCGTAAGTGGTGTAGGTGGTGTGGGTGTCGTAAGTGGTGTGGGTGTCGTAAGTGTTGTACTACGCGTTCATTTCGAGAATGCCGTTACCTCCCGTCCCGCTTCCTCATACCGCGCGTTTTGACTTAAGAATTAACGGTACTGTAGACAAAAAAACATATATTTTTCTGTTTTTGAACTGTATTCTGATATGAATATTCATAGATGTGGGCTATGAGAAAATTGAAGTTTGGTGTCCTTTATAAGGCAATAGAATACATTATTTAGGTATAAAGCAGATAAAAAATGTAGGATAACAAATTAAAACAAACTGAATTTTCCACACAGCTTTATTTTACAATCTGAACAAATAAAGATATTGTTTTAAATTAATTATTTACGAAGACGCAAACAATAACTTGTAGGTAAACACTCGTATTTATGTATCCATAACTTCAATACCAGTTATTTCATCAAAATCACTCGTTTCTGTATCACATTAAGAGGTAGTAGAGCCACGCTGATTTCAGCACGAATGGGCCGGCTCGACCGGGGCGGTACTACCCTCGCACAGAAAATCAACGTAAAACGACCACGTTCGTGATGTCGTGTTTCGTTGGTGAGTGCGAGACCGGAGGCCCAAATAGTCTAGTCAACAAGTTCCATACTTGTTGACTAGACTAAAAGATGCAGCAGCATCACTAGGCCGCCATGGTGTGGGTCGCCATACCGCATTGTCTGCATTCGCAGTGAGTATGGCGACCAATACTCTTGGATTCTGCTTATGCTTTCCATCAGGCAGAGTAGAGTCATTTTGGCGGGCCATACATAAAAAAAAAAAAAAAAAAAAAAACTGTCATCATTCCATTCTGTGTCGCTGTTATCACTTTCATTGCCCACTGAAATTATTAGTTCATTGAGTTCTTGTAACCTATCATTTTCCCCGTATTGCTGCCGTTAACGGTCAACGTGGTTTATTTCTTTCTTCCAGTCTTCTTCTGTGATGCTATTAATAGCGTTGAGAGTAAGCTTCTCTATTTCTTTCTCCGACTGACTGACATTTTTATCGGCTACTCTTTGTTTCACTAAATTCCACACATATTCAATGGGATTCAGGTCACATTGGTATGGTGGTAATCGCAAGATTTCATGACCATGATTTTTGATAATTTCGTCAATTTCATACTTTTTGTCCGGTTTCGATCGACATATCACTACATAGTATAAAACAAAGTCGCTTTCTCTGTCCCTATGTCCCTTTGTGTGCTTAAATCTTTAAAACTACGCAACGGATTTTGATGTGGGTTTCTTTAATAGATAGAGTGATTCAAGAGGAAGGTTTTTATGTATAATAAATGCATAATATAGTATGGAAACACTGTTAATTTTCGAGGTTTCTAATGTGATGTAGCAAATAAACACATTTTTTTGCGCTTACATTGCAAACGCTGGTTGCACCCTACGAGATAGATCAAAATAATGTACTACAGTATTAAACACCTTAAAAAGATCTACAAAAAAGTCCGCGACGGTATATGTCTATTTCTTAGGGATAACCCACAACAACCATTTTTTATTCCTTTCTTTTTAAGAGAAATAATGGCTTATTTACGAAGCGATTTTAAGCAATACAGAATGAATCCTTATACAATTAAGTAAATTAAATACATTGTGCATTTAATATAGATCAAAATGGCCCTTTGCAGTATCTAAGTTAAATGAATATATTCGAAGATATTACAGATTTAAAATGCACGAATCGTGTCGTCGGTGGGGGCATCTGAAATCCACCCGTGCGAAGCCGGGGCGGGTCGCTAGTTAAATAATATAACTCTCGCTTCGTCATTTTAGGGTCGTAACATATGCCATTATCCTGCAACCAATTTTGCATTACTTCTTTTCGTGCAGCTGAAGTCGGTGGTTTGTCAATTTGTCGGCTATGGTATGGTGCATTATCAAGCACAATAATGCTATTAGTAGGTAGGTTAGGTATTAGTTTTTCTTGAATATATTTTGTGAAATTATTCGCGTCCATTTCACTATGGTAATCGCCTGTAGAGTTTTTGCACTTGTAAAGGAGTTCGGCGCCTTTAACAAATCCACTTTCGCCACCAGCATGGACTATAATCCATCGTTGTCCGGCATTGAAATTTTTTTTCACACTTGTGTCTGTTGCATTTTGCCAACATTTTGATACTGTGTAGTGGCTATGTATCCAAGTTTCGTCTAGATATATGACAGGTTTTTTATTGACACCTAGATCATCGTTGTCACGCAGTCTCCGCAAGTAGCGTGCTCTCCATGCAGCTATTTCGGGTTTTTGAATTAGATACTGTCTAATATTTTTGCATTTTCTAAACCTGTATCCAAGTTTATTTTTTATTATTTTCCAAAGGGTTCTTTTTGGCCTGGAAAATTAAAATCCTTCTTTGCTTCTGCTAATATTTTTCGCAACGTAGGAACTTCTTTTTTAACCGTATAAAAACGGTCAAAAATGTTTCGAATAGAACACACCATGAAATCGTCTATTTCTAATCTTTTCTTAGGAATTTTCTTTTTTTTTGAGTATTTAATTTAATATCCGTTGCACTTGAAGTACCTGGTACAGGCGAGCTTGATCTGATTTTCTTTGCTTCCGTCTTAATATTTCTTAAAGTTCGTTCAGAAACACCAGTGGCTGCCGCAGTTCGCTTTATAACGTTATCAAACGATTTTAATAACACGTGGTACTTTTTTTCATTTTCCAATAACTTCATTTCTATTTCCGATAGTACATCGGAACGTTTGGGCAATGCGCTGGCCGAAGTATCAACGACGTTTTCACTTTTTAATCTGGCAATATTTTTCATAGCTATGATATCTTCAACATCATAAGGCTTTATCAACTGTTTTTCATTCTTTTCTTGTTCAAAGAATGTCATTAACTTAAACAGCAAATCACGTTCACCACTGTGTAGGACCTTTCCTCTTTTACTCATCGTAGCAACACAGATTAACGAACGTAAATAATAAATCAACAGAAAAAAAACTTAACGAAATAAAAACAACAACAAACTCGAGAGCGTACGATAACACAACAATGGAGGTAGTTACAGGGCAGCGTTGCTATCCGTACTAAAGGGGCGACGCTTGACGCGCGGTATGAGGAAGCGGGACGGGAGGTAACGGCATTCTCGAAATGAACGCGTAGTAGGTGGTGTGGGTGTCATAAGTGGTGTAGATGGTGTTGTAAGTGGTGTGGGTGTTGTGAGTGGTGGGGTGGTGCGTGGTGTTACCGCTTGTCGCAGTAGGCGCAGGCGTAGGGCTTGTCGGCGGCGTGCACGCGCATGTGCGAGGCGAGCAGGCGCTTGGATGGGAAGCGCTTGTGGCACGCGCCGCACTCGCACGGCCGCGCGCCCGCGTGCCGCGCCACGTGCGCCGCCAGCAGCGCGCTCTCCGCGTACCTGCACCGACAACCAGTAACATGGAGTATAGAGGTAAGGAGTACAAGTTCTGACGGGCTCTTATGGGGAAAATTGTCCATCAAACATGACTAAATAGTAGTTCGAGAACTGACCACAGAGGCGCTAGAGTGAGAAGAGAGTGTGATATAGTTTTCATGACTTTTATTAAATTGTGGTTTAAAAATTAAAAACTTTGCATAGTATCCTATCCGACAAATATAATCGAATAATAGTTCGAGAACCGACCACAGTGGCGCTAGGAGTGTGATATCGTTTTAATTATTTTTATATAATTGTGGTTTAAAGATTAAAAACTTTGCGTAGTAACATCTTTATTAAGCGACTTGCGATTCGTCGCATATCATTACACAATGTTTGCAATCTCGCGAGACAGATTACAATCTGAGGTCGCTTTACCTCTTGTCACAGATGTGACACGCGTGCTTCTTCTCGAGGCGCTCGCCCGTGTGCACGCGCACGTGTCGGCGCAGCGCGTAGAGCTCCGTGAACGTCTTGTGGCACGTCGCGCACGCGTGCGGCTTCGACTCCATGTGGCGCTGCAGGTGGCGACGTAGCGTCGTCCTGGCTGTAACGTCGACACTCAACATTTTGAACTTGTAAATTTATACTAATACTAGCTGACCCACGCAAACCTCGTTTGCGTCTCCTATTGCCCGTAGCGTAAAAAAATTCCCCCTTTTTTGAAACATTATTCATGTGATGATATATAGCCTTCCTCGATAAATGGGTTAGTCTAACACTGAAAGAATTTCTCAAATCGGACCAGCGGTTCCTGAGATTAGCGCGTTCAAACAAACTCTTCAGCTTTATAATATAAGTATAGATTTATAAATGTGTTATGTCCTTTCTGAAGAATCAAAGTATCTCCGTGCAAAATTTCATTGAAATCGGTGCAGCGGTTTAGCAATCTGTCTATGGAAATCAAATTACTTATTAATAATTATATTTTTCGAGATGTTTTGTAATATTCGTATTAATGAAATAGACATCGGTTTTTACCCGACTGCGAAGAAAGAGGGGACTGTTTTTCAAGTGTATGTATGTATGTATATTTCTTTGACACGCCCTAGAGCCTAAACGGCTTGTCGTATTCGAGAGTGACACTGGGTACATCAAAATTAAAACAAAACTAAAGATTTTTGACGCCAAAAAGTAAACTAAAAAAAAAAAATGTTTTCAAAATACATCGAGTGTGGTATCAAAATAAAGAAATTTTAACGGTGATTACGAATATATATTACATAACTTAAATGTTTTATTTAAAAAAAAGAATTTAATGCAGATGGCAGATATTGACGCAGTTGGTTTTTTTACTTATATATAATTTTACTTGTTATCTGTTACTCTGTATAAAAACAAACTATGTAATATGAGAAGAAACATTACTTACACTTGTATTGCTTTTGACATTGATTGCACTGCAACAACGAACCCTTAGTATGCAAAGCTGAATGTACACCCAAGTCATGCTCAGATTGAAATGACTCCTTACACTGACCACAAGGGTATGGGCGCTTTTCTTTTTTAATGTTATGCTTGCTTTTCATATGCATATGAAGTGTTTTTGACGTAATAAATACCTGAAAATATTTAAAAATATTTCTTTCAAGAAAAGCGATTCGTTTTTTATCTATAGAAATAAATAGAATTGACGTGTGACATTTTTACCGTGGGAGAGCCACGCTTCGGCATAAATGGGCCGGCTCGACCGGAGTGATACCACGGCCTCACAGAAAACCGGCGTAAAATAGCGCTTTCGAGTGAGCATAACGGATTTTTTGAAGTCGGTTAAAAAAATATTTTATGTTACTTACCTTAGAACAATGAATACATGTATAGGACTTTGGTTTTTTCTTAAATCTTTTCTTTACAGACATACAGTTATTCTGGGACCCTGTATAAATGAAAGTTATCAAAATAATATTCCATTTAAACAAATTCACATTGTATTGTTACCGATCAATTCAAATATTCTGAGTAGTTTTATTTGCACCGCTTACCTTTTTCTTTTGTTGGTCTGAAATAAAAAAGAGATTTAAAATAAACGCAAGTCACCATAATATTATAAACTAAGAGCCAGTTTCACCTGATAAAGTTTAGGATAGTTTTGTGCCATATACCTACTACTTAATAGATAAAAACTTCTAATAAATATATGTATCATATGTATTTTACCGCGGGAGAGCCACGCCCTTTATCAAAGTACCAGCAACCCGCCCGGCTTCGCACGGGCTTTTTATAGCCCATGATATAAAAATACCGGTATGGCATTCCGATATGCATAGAGGACGAGATGACGTCATCATCACTATCGCTGGTTCAGTGTTACCAGTAGTGTGAAATAATAACTCCCCAACCACCATTATTCCCTTTGTGAATTCGACAGAACAATAAAGTTTTACGTTATCATATAATTAAATTCAAATATTTTGTTTGATTATGTACACAAAACAACAATTTAAATGCATTTTACGTTTTTTTAGAAGTGTGGCTGAAAATGTTTCCATCGTTTCATGTTACGTTGCTATAAAATGGTAAGTGGTAACTGGATAGTGACGTCACCCTGGGTAGCTTTCAGAATGTCATACCTGTATTGTTACACCATGACATAGCCTATGTTACCCCGAGAAGATGTGTGGCTTAATTTTTTCCGATTTCTTCAGCTAATATCGTTATATTTTGGCCAATTTACTCAAAATTTTTACAAATTATAAACGAAAACCTTTCTCAATTACCTACTCTATCTATTGGTAATAACCGCATCAAAATCAGTGCAGTGGCTTTTGAGTTTATCGCGAACAGACGGACTTATACAGACAGATTGTTTTATAATATGTAGTGATAAGCCCAAATAGGCCTACGTGTTTTACACTGTTAAGTCACAGAATAGATGTATGTGTGCGTGAAATTCTGATTGTTTTAATTGTGTGAGTTCGAGTTCGTATAGTGACAGGCGATTGTGTTTGTATGAATCGTCGAATAGCAAGATTTTTCAAATCGGCTAGATTTTCTGGCGCTGCGTTGAGATGTGGCCTTCTTCTATAGGTTTTATTATGGGGAGTCCGAGGAATTGTTCTAACTTATCGCTACCGTTTCTTTACCATCATTGAGATGGCTGGCAGTCCACAACTGTGCGCTTTTCTAGAAACTAGCCCAATTAGTCTAGTCAACAAGTTCCATACTTGTTGACTAGACTAAAAGATGCACAAGCATCACTAGGCCGCCATAGTGTGGGTCACCATGCTGCATTGTTGCATTCGCAATGAGTATGGTGGCCACCACTCGTGGATTCTGCTTATGCTTTCCATCAGGCAGAGTAGAGTCATATTGGCGGGCCAAAAAAAAAAAAAAAAAAAAAAAAAAAACTTCCTGCCTCGCACAACAAAACTGTGGAATGAAATGTCGCCTGCGGGATTCCCGGACCAATACGACCTTCATTTTTTTTTAAAGTGTACTCTTTTTTAAAAGGCATCAGCATGCACTTGTGACGCCTCTGGTGTTGCGCGTATCCATGGGCGACGGTTTATTTATTTTATTTCCGTTCACAAAAAATGACAGGCTGTTTTGTATCAAGAAAAGACTATCGCTACTCCCCTCTGTTCGGTGACCTGTGTTGTTCCATGATCTGGCATACATATCTCTATTCAAGACCTGTGAAACTGAAATATGTATTTATTTTATAGTTATACTAGCTGAACCCCGCGGTGTTACCCTCGGTTATATTAGCACCGCGGGTAACGCCGCGGGGCGAAGCTAGTCTTAAAAAAGTAGCCTAAGTTACTCCTTATATCATCAGCTACCTTATAGTGATAGTCCCGTCAAAATCGGTCCAGCTGTTCCAGAAATTAGCCGGAACAGACAGACAGACAAAAATTGTAAAAATGATATTTTGGTATATGTACCGTGTATGCATTTTTTGACTGCCTCGTTGGTCTCGCGGTTGGCGTGTGCGACTGGTGATCATGAGGTCTCGGGTTCGATTCCCGGGTCGGACCAAATGTTTGAATGACCTACAAATATTTGTTTCGGAGTTTGGGTGTTTTCTATGTATAATAAGTATGATTTACAATAAAATACATATTATGTATTTGTATCAGTTGTCTAGTACCCATAACACAAGCTGTGCTTAGCTTGGGACTAGATGGCGTTGTGTGTTAGATGTCCGAAAATATTTATTTATTTATTTAGTAAAGAGTGGTTATTTTCATGTTACAAACATACACTCCAATTTAACTTATTTGTATAGATAAGTTGAGAATTTTCTATCAGAGATTTAATCAGCAATGGTGAAACTGGCTCTAAATCTTTTCATTACTTAAGTTACCTGTTTGTTTTTTCAGCATTTTGCAATATACTAAGTTTACTATCATCAGGATCCTCCTTGAATTCTTCTAAATCTAAATATTGAATATCTACAAACATTAAAAAAATTAGTAACATTCTAAATAAGCCATTTTAAAACAGGTTTTAAAGTTTTTTTTAAACTATGCAATAGTGACTGTACCTATCTATAATTAAAATAGATGTTTTAAATACAATTTCATTATATTTTTGTGGCGACTTCCACATACAGTGCAACAACAACATAAAATACTACAGCGCCATCTACCGAAGATACGTCGAACTACGGAGTAACGAAGGAAACTAAGAAACTACCAATCCAGAATCGCGCAATGGAAGTTCTCGCGCCAATTACCATATATACAACATCCCAACATCAACCGTTGGGCAGTATGTTATGTTGTTGTTGCGCTGTATGTGGAAGTCGCCACATTTTTATTCATTTATTTTTTATGTTTTATTAATTAAAAGACAACTCCCGCATTAGGAATATACATGTACTGTGTATACATATACTGTGTTGACTATGACTTCACAAACATACATGAAACAGGAACAAATAGCACCCAGACTCAGAACAACAAAGTGTTGTCCCATGTGGGATTTGAACCCACAACACTTGACGCAGTAGAAAGCGGCGTGGCTACCGCTTAAACCACTAGGCCAACCGTGCAGTCAATTAAATTTAAAGTTTATAAAAGTATTCATAAAATGTTTACCTTCTACAAGCTCCTGTTCTTGTTTGATATCATTTGTACTATTTATATTTGTATTTACTTGTTTTACAGGCCTAGAAATAAAACAATAATTCACAAGTTTATTACAGAGAGATATAACCTATTGTTTTCTGTGTGATGATAGATTAGTGTTCAGAGTGTCAGTGTGTCACGTGTCACTCCTATTTATTCCATGGGTGTCATAAAAGGCGACTATATAGGCTAGTGATACAGACTGCTGGTCATGGCTTTGATGCGCGTTCAGAATAAGGAATATGCATGTTTTCTTTAATTTCTTAATCTGATCATTTACGTCTCTATAACATAGAAAAAAATATAAATATGTAGGCTTGAAAATAGTCAAACTAATTTTCAAAGTAAACTATTGTTGAACTATTCAAACGCCGCCATTTTGCGCGCGTTTTGGACACGGTCAATGACGTCATTATCATTTCGTGTTTGTTTACTATTCATAGTTTTAGTTACTTTATACTTATTGACAGTTTTAATTGCTATAAAAATGATGGAAGAAGTTTTTTTTTTTGTCACAAACACTAAACACAGTAGGAAATTCAACGCCGATGCCGTTTCGACCAATAGTGACGCGTTTTGTAGGTTTGAATTTCCCTCCCTTAATTTTCACTTTTTATTTAATATTTTCTCGGTTTATTTTAAAGACAATAAAGAATCTAGAAAAAAATATTAGAGACAAATAATTTTTTTATGCATATTCCCTATTTAATTATGGGATAAGCCCTATTAACTATTCTGTGTCTGGGTCCTGGGTGTTTACCCAGTGGTGGTGTGTTGGGTGTAATTTATCTATAATATGTACAAATACTACAATTAGGACCAGTTTCACCAACTGGTCAAACTGGTCCTCCATATCGGTCTCCATCGGGCTCCATATCCATATTGGTAACTACCGATATCATGTCAGATAGGTATCTGCCTGACGCATGTCACGTGTATATAAACCTCTAAAATAGAAATTGTGAAACCAGAATCTGTAGTTATTTGACATAATTTTGATCAGTTCCGAATAGTCTATCTGGGACTTTATCAGTAGGTAGTGAAACTAGATCATCAGAGTTACATGCAATGGGAGAGGCCTGATGATGAGATGATGGTGACAATGGCCCTTAGAAATATAGTTTATCAGGAATCTGCTTACTATTATTTATTTCTAATGTTTTTTTCTAAATAAAATGTATTGGAACGAGACATTAACTTAGGGCCGGTTTTTCAATCGTCAGATAAACAGTCAGACAGCATTTATTCTACAGGTGATGTAAATTTGGGCAAAGAATAAAGGTTAAATCTGAGGTATTTATTTATCTGTTGTTTCAAACCTCAATTAGTGATAGTATCTGTAGAATAGGACAAATAATTATAATCATAAGCTAAATAGTATACATTGCTCAGGATCGACCTAGCAATGTTAAGACAGACGTGATTACCGCTTCACGCTGTTTACCAATGTTAAATATTCCAAACCGACAATCATAAAAAGAACAGTCAACTTGAATGTTGTCTAAAAGCTTTTGGTTCTTATCTAATGTGTGACTACCTGCATGGCTGCATCTCGCTTGTGCATGATTACGGTGAACATAGCTGTGAAGGACCATCAAGTAACTATCTAACTGTTTACTCCCGATTGAAAAACACAAAAAGTTTATTCGCTTGTTAAAGAGCTAGATACATTGATTCCCTTGTTAGTTATTTGACAGTATAACTGCGGATTGAAAAACCGGCCCTTTATCTATTAATTTAACAACTTTGCCTATTTATACCTACATGCTGCTCTGATCAGATGTCTCCCCCTTACAGATAAATTCACCTTTCAAGATTGACCTAAGCATATATTCTGACCTCTGGCACTTGATCTTGAATTCATAATACTGCACCATAAGTGTCTGACATTGTTCACATATGCTTGATGGTAGGCCATCTTCTGGAGTTGGCTAAAAATAAGTACAATAGCAAATAAGTACATTGTCTTTTTCTCGCTCTTTAAAACATCTTCTGTAATTAATACATAGTATGTATATTATCAGGCGGGCAAAAGAGGTAGGGGTCAAGACAAGTCAAGTCAGGAGATGGGAAGATGACTTGAAACAGACAGCGGGCCCATTCTGCTTGAGAGTAGCAAGGGACCTGACCCATTGGAAGGAATTGGAGGAGGCCTACACCAAAAGGCACACCGAACTTAGGGACCTCTTGTAACCCTATGTTTAGGAATAAAAGGCTATTATTATTATTATGTATATAATCTATTTGGTGACACTAATAAAGAAAATACTTGACTCAAACCCTATACCAACCCAACTGGCTAGCACAGTAAGCCAAAATCTTTGTAATGAATGGCCTAAGTCCAAAAATCGACTAGTAAAGGGTGTTGATAACGATAATGCTGAATTGAGCTACACTTACCCGTACGGTGACCAATGACATGAACATGTCGATCAAACAACTGTTTTCCTTTGAAGCAACTAATGGATATAACACATCATTGTTTGTTGATAGGCATATTCTACACACATTCTGCACATTGCAGTTCTCTGAGCTAAGGAACTGAAAGAGAGTATATGGTATATCTATTTCTATATAGGTCTGTTCCTCTTTTGTTTCATTATCTTCGTGTGGATGGTGACGAATATTTTCAGTGACCGGCTGAGACTCCATTATAAAACGCCTAAATGAGCAATAAGGTTTAACTTAGAGCAAAGTTATTAATACTAGGTTCGTCTTTAATACACAATATCTTGCTATGCAATATATTTATTCAAAGTACTTTTTGTTTCAGGCACCACTGAAAGATCTGAAAGTAATACAGAATTACAATTTGACTGACAGTTTTGACATAAATCAAATTAAAACTCCATTGTTTGGATACATACTGGATAAGTTAGATCACATTCTTTAACAATAAAAATTAGGACTTGCAAACAAACTCTTTTGCAAAACACACTGGATAGCATGGATAAACTGACCATTTATTTTTTAACCTAAAACGGGACATTATGAACCGACTTCAAAAAAACGTTTATTTCTTTATGAAAAGCTGGTGCTTCCCGTGTGTTTCGCTTCAATTTGGCCCAGTTCTTGAATTCGGTTTTTTTTTCGTAGGTACTTTTTTAACCGACTTCAAAAAAGGAGGAGGTTTCTCAATTCGACCGTATATATGTTTTTTTTTATATGTGTTCGTGGATAACTTCGTCGTTTATGAACCGATTTTGATGATTCTTTTTTTAATGGAAAGGAGATATCCCAATGGTGGTACCATGATAAAGACACTAAGATCTGATAGTGGAATCCAAGAGAAATCGAGTCGAACCTTGAAGTCGGTTTTTATTTTGTTAAAATTTTACTTGTTTAATCCGCAGTTAGCAGGTTAACAACTAGTATCCACTATACTTATATATATTCATACCAGCTGACCCGGCGAACTTAGTGCCGCCACATTTTTTTTTGTAAATATTTTCTACATTTCTGAAAATTTTAGAAATAGAAATACGGCGCCATCTACCTGATAATCTAGAAATAGAAATACGGTGCCACCTACCGGATATCTGTGCAACTTAGATGCCAAACCGCCATCTATTAGGATTTTTTTTTTTTTTTTATGTTTGGTCCGCCAAAATGACTCTACTCTGCCTGATGGAAAGCATAAGCAGAATCCAAGAGTGGTGGTCACCATACTCACTGCGAATGCAGACAATGCAGTATGGCGACCCACACTATGGCGGCCTAGTGATGCTGCTGCATCTTTTAGTCTAGTCAACAAGTATGGACCTGTTGACTAGACTAATTTTATAGAACTAACCGATAAATACACACTAAAGTCGTTTAATAAACAAATAAATAGATCACGGAACAATATTTGAAGTACTTGCTTTCTATCAAAACTGACAGCAAGCATACAAAATAACTTTTTATAAAAAAAAAACCGACTTCCAAAAACCATCCAACGAAAACTACTCAAAAAACACTAAAAAGCGTAAAATAAACTGGCTCTTCATAAATTGCTATGTGCCAATTCATGTCTATACCTAATTCTTTATTCATTTAAATAGTAGTATTATTATGTTTGCTAGGTACCTAAAATCTGTTTGAAGTCGGCGCCAAGCTAAATGTAATAGTAGTTACCAGTTTACCACACTCGCTATATTTGAGACAACCATCAACGACGTCGCGTCAGCCCGCGCGTGCCTGCCCGCTTGGGTTGTTTTATGCTAGCTATCCGGCAGCGGCGAGTGCGGTACCTCCTATTACATTTTGGCTTTGGCACACATAATAATACTAATATTTAAATGAATAAAGAATTAGGTATAGACATGAATTAGCACGCTTTTTAGTGTTTTTTGACAGGGAGTTTTCGTTGGATGGTTTTTGAAAGTCGGTTTTTTTTTATAAAAAGATTTTTTTTATTTTTCCATTTTAGTGCAAACAATCATAAGGTTATCAGTAAGTTGAACTATTTCATAAAATTTCTGCTGATGCGAATAACTTTAGTGGTTTGAACACGTATTAAGACTGAGTATACTCAGTTTCCAAAATTATGTTGAGATGCAAGATTTCTGTTACCGAGAACGTGGTCTACGGGGCAATAGGAATCGTGTCCAAGCTTAAATATCGTGATGAAATAGAAGCAGACGAATTACCTAAAGCAAAATACATTAAGGGGTTAGTCATCATAGCGCCTGTGACATCAGATCACCTAAATAACTTAAAAGTATACAACTAAAGGTCTATAGATACGTATGAAATTGAAAGAATTATCCTCCAACTTCTAACCGTTGAGGAGTTGTACCTTCCATCATCAGCTTACCTAAATAACTTGAGAGAATACGACTAAAGGTAACATACATACTTATGACACTTAAAGATTTATCCTCCAACTCTTAACCGTTAAGGAGTTGTACCTTTCATCATAAGCTCATCATCATTAAATGATGACTACCAGACGCAAATACCGGCGGAGCTTCAGAAAATATACGAAAAAGATAGTACGTGTCTGAAAAAAATGAGAGTTCCCCTCGATTTCTCTGGGATGCCATCATCAGATCCTAGTTTCCTTGTCATGGTATCACCGTTGGAACATCTACTTTCCATTAAAAAAAGAATCATCAAAATCGGTTCATAAACGACGAAGTTATCCGCGAACACACGTAAAAAAAAAACATACGGTCGAATTGAGATACCTCCTCCTTTTTTTGAAGTCGGTTAAAAAGAGCCACTTAGGGACCTGCTCTACGAATACGATATCGCTCTAATCCGATATAGCCCAGAAGAACTGGAAAAATCGCTTGACTATTGGAGAGCTGCCCTAGAGAGTGCCGGACTAAAGATTGGTCGTCAAAAGACCGAGTACATGCGGTGTCGTTATTCATCTGACAACCAACTTCAGTCTATAAAAATATAGAACCAGCAGCTACGTGAAGTTGACCGCTTCAAGTATCTAGTTTCGGTCGTCACCAATGATGGCACGATTGACGCCGATGTGACTCACTGCATCAACACCGGCTGGATGAAGTGATAGAATGCCGGTACGTGTAAAGGGAAAGTTGTATAAGACGGCAGTTCACCCAGCCTAAATTTATTGTGCTGAATGTTGGCCTTTGAAGAAGACCCACACCACAAAAGTAGACACAACTGGGATGAAGATGCTGAGATGGGAAGGAGGCGTCACTCTCGCCGACAAAATGAGGAACGAATACATCCGTGGAAGCTTTAAGATCTACCCCATCGTAGAAAAAATCAGAGAAGCACGTCTCAGACGGCATGGTCATGTAATGAGAAGACCTGAAAAGCAGATGACTAGACAAGTACTGGCTATGAACACTTACCCCAAGAAACATGATAAACACCCCTAACCTATCTGTCATCACCAACGACCTAAAGAAAGCCCAAATAAATGACTCGACAACTCAGAATAAAACTATCTGGCGAAGAATGACGAGCAGAGCCGATCCCAATTGAAATTGGATTAGGCTAGGCAAAGAGAGAGAACTTGAAAAATACCAAAATTTAGCAATTTGAAGAAAGGTGCGAAAGTGTTTGAATACTGCCACTCAACGACTTTCAGTGGAAACTTAAATTATTACCCCATTCGCTTATGTTTTGGGAAGTAATGTAGCTTGAAATTAATGTAAATTCGTCAAATACCTACCTCTGTATCTTTAAATTAATATATCTCATTTCAATCCAGCTCTTGTTAATATTATTCCATGCAAGTACTTTTCCTAAATCTGCCCAATAAAATATCTCCATTTCGCTAGTAAGAAA
Source organism: Diaphora mendica (assembly GCA_949125395.1). Classification (NCBI taxonomy): domain Eukaryota; kingdom Metazoa; phylum Arthropoda; class Insecta; order Lepidoptera; family Erebidae; genus Diaphora; species Diaphora mendica. The sequence goes on from OX421319.1 coordinate 8,685,826, forward strand.
GCAAGTTCACTGTTCCCGATATTCACGACTTGTTTATAAAATTCTGTAGCTGTATTTTCAGACTTTTCATCAATATTAATGACATAATTTTTTAATTTCACCTTTTAACTACAAGGTTGTCTCAAGTGCTAATTTGAAATTTTCGGTTTCGGAAAACGGGACAATTTTGCGTCCCGGCGCTTTGTTTGGGGACAACGGGACCGGTGACCGGAAACGGGAGGTATGGTCAGTTTAAGCACTAGTTTAAGCATGGAGTATAGAGGTAAGGAGTACAATCTCTGAAAGGCTCTTAAGGGGATAATTGTCCGTCAAACATGACTAAATAATAGTTCGAGAACTGACCACATAGGCGCTAGAGTGAGAAGAGAGTGTGATATCGTTTTAATTCTTTTTATTATATTGTGGTTTAAAAATTAAAAACTTTGCGTAGTAAGTGTCCGATAAAAATAATTAAATATTGTGGTTTAAAAATTAAAAAACTTTGTGTTATCCTGTCCGACAAACAATCAAATAATAGTTCGAGAATCGACCACAGTGGCGCTAGGAGTGTGATATCGTTTTAATTATATTTATTAAATTGTGGTTTAAAAAGAAAAACTTTGCGTAGTAACATCTTTATTAAGCACGCCATTGCAAAGCGGAAGCCTTTTTCTCATTAACCGACTTCGAAAAGGAGGAGGTTCTCAATTTTTTTTTTTTTTTTTATGGAATAGGCGGGCAAACGAGCAGACGTATCGCCTGATGGTAAGCGATTACCGCCGCCTATGGACACCTGCAACACCAGAAGCGTCACAAGTGCGTTGCCGACCTTTTGAGGATGGAAGGGGGGGGGGGGGTTAGGGGGAGGGAAGGGGAGAGATAGGGGGAGGGGTGAGGTATGGGCCTCCAGTTTTTTTTTTCATATATTTTGTAAAAGCTATTACAGTATTTAGATTTAGTAGTCATCAGTTCATGATGATGAGCTGATGATGGAAGATAAAACTCCTTAACGGTTAGAAGTTGGAAGATAAATCTTTAAATGTCATGTGTATGTATGTTACCTTTAGTCATATTCTTTCAAGTTATTAAGGTGAAACGATGATGAGAGACTTGACTTGAAAACGAAAAAAAAATCGTTTAAAAAAACCGACTTCAAAAACTAAAAAGTATAAAATAACTTATTTGTATGTGCTACCTATTCATAGGTTGAAGCCGCACTCGCCGCGCGTGGCCTTGAGCGGGATAGCTGCTCTTCGCGTAGAACAAAACAACCGAAGCGTCGGTGACGTCATTAACGTTCGTCTCGAAATATAGCGAGTGTGGTACCTACTATTACATTTGGCTTGGCACCGATTTCAAACCTATGAATAGGTAGCACATACAAATAAGTTATTTTATACATTTTAGTTTTTGAAGTCGGTTTTTTTAAACGAAGTTTTTTTTTATTTTGATTATCTTTTCTAATTCTTTGAAATTTACACTCGTATAGTGGCGTCACCTAATTAGTTCATTTTGGCGGACACTTTTTTAACATAGAAATTGTACTCCTTATATCTACACTACATAATAGCCTGTGTCACAGGGGACGTGACCCCCCCCAAAATCTGCTACTAGAACCTGATTTTCTTATTCTTATCAGTTTCCATAATTGTTCAATCGAGATAAGAAATCAAAGGATAAGAACTCTTTGAGAGAGTTACCTCTGGCCGTATCAGCGAGCACCTGTCGCGAGTGGGCGCGTCTATCAGACTGCCAATTTAGATTCCAACGGGGACGCTCGACAGTGGACTCTAATATATAGGTGTGTTCGCTCCCTGTCGGGGTCGGCAGTCCGATCGGGGGGTTGTGTTTGTAGTTAGCCTTGATATCGTTAACGCTTTCGGCACCCTTCAATGGGGCGCGATTAAGGAGGCCCTTGAATATCACGAGGTGCCGACTTACCTGCGTGCCTTCATAGAGGTCTATCAGCGCGACAGGACAGTGAAGTTTGTTGATCGGAACGAAGTGGAAAATTGAAGGGAGGTGTGTTGTGGGGTTCCCCAGGGCTCTGTATTGGGCCCATTGTTAAGGAACCTCGTATACGATGCGGGCCTTCGCACTAGTCTGACTTCGTGCATCGGTGTCGCCTGCTATGCAGACGATACCCTAATACTGGCTAGAGGGTTACGCTTCGTGGAGGTGCTTCTGCTCGCAAGGGGTGGCTTGTGTCGTGAATAACATTCATGAGCTGGGCCTGAGGGTGGCGCCCAAGAAAATTGAGGCAATATGGTTACATGGCCTACGTAAGCGTCAGGAACCACCCAGCTCATACCTCCGGGTGGATGACACCGAAGTCCAAGTGGGTCAGTACATGAAGTACCTCATCATGGACAATCGGTAGAGCTTTCAAAAGCATTTCGGGCGACTAGTCCCAAGTACGAGGAGTAGCAGGGGTGCCACATTGTCTGCTGCCCAATCTCGGGGGACCGCGGGAAGAAGTTCGCTGCCTCTATGTGCGTGGGCGTGCGCATGGGCATCGTGCGATCCATGGTCCTCTATGGGGCACCGGCGGTAACTTCCCGCTGTAATGCTCAACTCGGGAGTCTGCAGCGGTTGATGGCCATACGGATCGTACGAGGCCACCGTACGATCTCGTACGAGGCGGCGACGATCCTGGCACGATCTCCACCCTTCAACATTCTAGCCGACATGAACACAATGGTCTGCGATGAAATTCGATCTGTCGGTCGGAATGACGAAGAGATAGCGCCGTATCATGAGCCCGGAATGCATCGTCAGAACACATATACGCAAGCCCTACGAGCTTGGCGGGCACGGCTTGACACCCAGGGTTGTGCCAGCCAACGCGCTGTCGGAACCTTTCTGCCGAGCTTTGAAGCTTGCATAGAGAGAACCAACTTATCACCACCCGATTCACTTAGATGCTCACCGGGCACGGTTGCTTCGGTGACTTCGCCCGGTCGGACAGATCGGACGAAACCTGTCACCACCAACATTGATCGCGGCAATGCTGGCGAGTAGTGTGAAGACGCTATGCTCCAGAAGGAGTTCGAAGAGCGGGATCTCACTGCGAATGCAGACAATGCAGCATGGCGACCCACACCATGGCGGCCTAGTGATGCTGCTGCATCTTTTAGTCTAGTCAACAAATATGGAACTTGTTGACTAGACTAATTGGGCCTCCGGTCTCGCACTCTCCAACGAAACACGACAGCACGAACGATGTCATTTAACGTTGATTTTCTGTGCGAGGGTAGTACCGCCCCGGTCGAGCCGGCCCGTTCGTGCTGAAATCAGCGTAGCTCTACTACCTTAAATTATTAGTGAAGTGACCCCCCCCCCCAAATATCAGGCTGGAACCGCGCCTGTTTCCTGGAGAGAGGGGATAAAAGTCAAAATATGTACTTAGTTGTAATTCAATAACACATAGTCCGATTACGTTCATTCTTTTTTTACTAACTTTTAAACTTTCGCGTTCCATGATATAACAATAATTAATTTTACGGGAAATAACGCGATCACTCATTAAAAGGTATTTACATAAGGTACATTCTTTTTTTGCTAGAAAGAAAAAAATAAAAGATAACGGGTAAAGTCTTTTTTTTGTCCGCGACTGTACACTGCCTGTGGGAAGCTGAGACAGATATGTAAATATGGCGGTACGAAGTTCGCCGGGTCAGCTAGTTTGAAATATTTTTATTCAGTCTTAAAACAAAGCAGTCTTGAGTAATTATACTCACATCAAATACAGTCTGTTCGATCCGCTCAGTTGGAATAGTTGAGATATTTTTTAATACCTTAAGACGTCTTAAGAGTTTAAGACACTCAAAATAATAATGTCAATATCAAGTTTGTCCCCTCCGCTGGCAGCCATATTATATAGCTGGTAGACTGTCTGAAGTCTAGCGAGCAAGAATGGTGTTATTGTGTGAAGAAATATATATTCTACTAAGCAAATAGCTGTCAGAGTCTCCGTTTCTCGAAATTGTTTACATCACTTTGAATTATGATCAAGGTGAACCTGGTGAGCGTCCGACGAGTACGAGTTTGGAGACAGCATTGGAATTCCGAAAGACAAAGCACTGCACCTGGAGCCGTTGTACGTTGTACAAGTACAAGTACGGCTTTTCGGTAATAATGATTCTAGCTCGAACGTCTTTGATCCTGTACCAAGGCTCTATTATTGCTAATGTATACAATACAGCTAGGTATTACTACCATTGTCTGATGGTGCCATCGCCATCAGACTATCCAGGATAAATACGCTGGCACATCGAACTCTACGAGTGAGCGCCGCCGTAAATCACGCGGTTAGAATTAAACCCAATCAATCACGTATGGTATGCTCTATGTGAGTTCTTTGGAGTTGTCAGCCACGTCCAAGAACTCTGTCAGAGATCAAGGAAACCGTCAATCAAGAATAGAACATGTTACCACAAGAACTATTGGAAAACTTAACCTAATTAGCATGACTGTGTTAAAGCCAGGGCAAGATCATTTATATTAAAATTGTAATTAATAAAGAATAATAATTATATTGAATAAAATTATTTACTTTTGTTAAATCTTCGCATTTTTTTATATCATAGATTTCGCAGAAATTGTATAAATAATTGTTAACCGACTTCAAAAAAAGGAGGATGTTCTCAATTCGATTTTATGTTATTTTATCTTTGTTTGAGGAAAATAAAAAAAAAGAGTTAGATATTTTCATATTCTAATGATGTTTCTTTAAATGATAAAATAAGTAGCTAGTTATCACCCGAGAAAAAAAAATCATGTAGCCCGCTACGTCTGTACGTAAGTCTGAAGTCTCGTAACCGGTTACGAAACTTCAGTTACGAATTTGAATGAAAGGGGGTTTAGATGAGAACGGATATAGTGAGGGAGTTAGGGTAATAGTACAAGAGCCATGAAGATCAACTCACACCCATCTGATAACCTGATAAAACTTTTATTTGAAAATGTATTTATTATGAATAAATTTTATTATAATTTTATTTAATATACAATAATATTTAATTATAAAATTATAAATATTTATTATAAATTTATTATAGAACAACACATCTATGATTGTTTGCCTATCGCAAAACCACTTACTGCACCTGTAGAAACTGGTTGAAGGGGAATTCTCAGCCCTGCTTCCTAGCTCCGAAATAAGGGCCTAATGGCAGACCATGATAATTGTTAATCCGTGCAACTAGGGCGATAACGGTGACTGAGCAGTAATTGAAACACAATCCACCCCTCCCATCCCACCCAAACACCGTATAGCTCGGTTCGATTTCGACACACTACACGGAAATCCCTGTAGAATGACGGTTTGAAATGTTTTCGACAAGTAAAAAATGGGTATTGCATTACAGGAGTAAGTAGGGGCGGTAAAAATTCAAATACTGGCGGCAAATATGTAAATACGTCACTAAGTATTAGAGTATGTATATAAGTATTCTTAACTATCTATAGGTTATAATAGTCAATAGTCTGTTCTATGTTTACGATAACAGTATCCAGTAGATGAAGCAAAGCAAAGGACTTTCATATAAACTTACCAAGGCACAATAAATCCGATCCTGTCACAATTTCTTTCTTATCAGACGCCGCCTTGTGATAAAGTACGTCCCTGCTTTAATGCATCTCCATGGGTCAAGTAGTTTTCCAAATTTAGTCATTAGTTAAGAGATGAGTGAGTATCTATTCGCGTTCATATGCGAGTATATGCATAGATTGTTTGTATTTTAAAATATGTATTTACGATACGAAGCAAGTAAGGTGAAGTTATCACTGAGGTTCTTTGTGCTTTTAAATAAATAAAACAATTAACTTAAAAACAGCTTTGAATGGAAAAATTGCGGTATAGGTACTTCTGTTAATATAGACAATTATGTTGTTCTAAAGGCATTGATAAACCGGTGACCTGACATAATGACGTATACATAATAGCATCGTGATAGTTTCGCAGCTCGTCGGGAGCGATGCGCGGGCACATATTCAAGCTGTATACGCAAGAGGCTGGACCGCCGTCGGACTCTTGTCAGACGGTCTCTATCCCACCAATATGTTCATTGGAGTCACCTCGAGTGGAGACAACGTGAATTCACATTACGACTACCTCATTTGAACGCTAGAGGTAAGAAAAAAGGTAGTTTTTTTGTGAACCTAAGGTCAAGTCGCCATATCGGCTTTCGCAAAGTTGAACGTAAATAACTGATTAAAAGTTATTGTAATTACTTAAATTTTAGATAATGGAAATTCGTTGTATACTTGAAGACTTGTCTGATGTAACTCTCTTCTGTTACTTGCCGTGACTATAATAAAATGTATTTAGCCATGTTGAAATAGATAATCAGTGCTTAGTTTTTAGTGTTTTCAGAATAAGCCTGAAATTTATATACATCTAGGTATGGTATTTTAATAATGTTTTCTTTCAGATACATCCTTGTGAAAAACTTTATTCGCTGTGAATAATGGCGTTAGACTTCGTAGCAGGGTGTATAGGAGGTAGAGACAAACATTTTCTTACCTTAATACATAATTTATTTGCAAAAAAATGGCAAAAAGCATATCAAACAGTTTTCCTAATAGACAAATGTCTTACTGTATTTCAGGTTGCGCTGGTATCATAGCCGGTCATCCGTTAGATACTTTGAAAGTACACATACAGTCAGGAAGAGGTGGTGCATTGGAATGTGCAAAATCTTTATTGAAAGGAGGAACATTAGCTAATGCTTATAGGGGAGTGGGAGCTCCTTTAGGAGGAATAGCAGCTGTGAATGCGATCGTGTTTGGAGCATATGGAAACACTAGGCGGGTTTTACCAAATCCAGATTCTATATACACACATGCAACGGCCGGTGCCGCCGCTGGTATGCTGCAAAGCTTCGCATGTGCCCCTGTCGAATTAGTGAAGACACGACAGCAACTCGCTAAACCTGGAGATGGCATGCCAACCGGAGCTTTATCAGGAGCACGACATATTTACCGGACTGGAGGTTTCAGAGCTTTATTTCGTGGACAAGGGGTGACAATAGCTCGCGATTGCCCGGCGTTTGCGATTTATTTTGGCACATACGAAGCAATGACACGTGGCGAATTAAGTGTAACAAAAGTTTTTATTTCGGGCGGTGTTGCAGGTACTCTGTCGTGGGTGTGTTTGTATCCTATCGATGTGGTTAAATCAAGAATCCAGGGCGACGTAGTAGGCCGTTACACAGGGGCATGGAACTGTTTCGTACAGTCAGTGCGAACAGACGGATGGAAGTGCATGTCACGCGGTATTAGTGCGGTTGCTTTAAGAGCTTTCATCAGTAACGGTGCGTGTTTCACGGCAGTGGCGTGGACGGAGCGTGTATGGCAAAGAATGGCTAGCGAAGCTAGTACAAATACATTTGCACCGACAAGAATTAGTGAAGCAGTTTGTCAGGATAATAACGATCGACAATACGATACATAGTGAAGTTTTGAAAGAACTTTTCTTATGTGTATTGAAGAGGAACATAATATTGTTACGAGGCATTGTTACTACAGATATTGTTACGAGATTAGAAGGACGAGATAAAATGTTGTTTAGTTACATAACATTTATTGTTTTTTTACTTAATTATTCCTACTTCATCTCTTATCGCATTCTAAGTACCTATACAGGGCTTATAGACGTTAGATAATGTCATGTTTGTATAGGACAGGGGTTATATTATGTATTCAACACTGAATAATAGACGATAACAAAATAGATTAAGTTTAGTGAATTGGTTGGTGGTTAGTAATTCATTGTTCGCTTAATAGCTATGTTCTTCATGGGGGATGTCAATTAATTATTTAAGGGGTTAAGGGGGACGAGGTATAGGGGAATAAATAAATAAATATTTCGGACATCTAACACACAACACCATCTAGTCCCAAGCTAAGTATAGCTTGTGTTGTAGGTACCGACTAGACAACTGATATAAATACATAAAAAAAAAAAGCTATTGCATAGCTTTTATCGCGGGCTTTAAGCGCAGCGACCGAATCAAGAAATTCCGTAACGAAAATAAAACCTAATACCCGAAGCTCCGAAATCGGACGAATACGTAAGCAGCTGTTTGTGAGAAAGTATATATGTGTATAGGTATCTTTATAATGCCACACTCACCGCATGTGCGCCTCGTAAGTATACATGTTCAAAGAAAAAAACACTGCATAAATAAAAAAATAAAAAATAATTATAATTGCATACGTTGATAAAAAATGCTATGCAATAGCTTTACCGCGGCAGTCTCCGAGTGCCACACGATTTTTTGTAAAAACATACATATAAATAATAATAATAACCGGTGTTGGAGAACCAAAGTCACAAGATATACTTCGATAGAGCCATATTAACAGATAAAACTATCCACAATAACAGACCTGACATAACACTTATAGATTAACATAACAAACACACATACTAAAATAGATATTGCAGTTCCTAACACACACAATTATTCACAGAAAACAATTACTGACAAGATACATAAATATACGGAATTAAAATAAGAAATAGTTCAAATTTGGAAAATGACTAAAGGGTACATTGTGCCTTTGGTACTCTCTAGCACCGGAGTTATTCCAAAACATTTTCATCACTTTCTACGACAGATTGAACTCCCCACTAACACATAAATTGCCATGCAAAAAGCCGCTTTACTAAACACTTGCCGCATTGTTCGAAAGTTTTTACAGGAAGACACAACATTACAGATTACAGCCTCAGTCCCAAATCACTCAAATGAACTCCGCTTGGCCTAGGCATGGTTTTCATTCTAATACCGAAATTCAGATATCGAGAACAAAAAATACACAAATAGGTAATAATAATACCTTTCATCTATAGATTCTTTTCATAGAGTCTACTTTCTATTATAATTCAATAAATTGCTGTTCGTGAATCTTACGAAAACTAGACAATCACTGGACCGATTTAGCCTAATTTTTGGGGAAGTTGGGGAAAATTTAAACATAGATATCATGTAAAAATAGTAATAGAACAATAACATTCAGCACTATGCCGTCACTTGTAAGCTGTCCAATTGAGTACTGGGGAAGGGGGTAGCAACCCTCGATTTTTCTCCCTTGTTACATGATTTTTGTACGGAGTTGCGGAATAATGGATTAGAAGATATACTGAAATGGTATGGAATCGATGCTGTACAAAAATAGTGCGCCACAAAGTAGGTTTTTTTTTTTTATTTCAAGGAGATTCTCTCGGTCAATTTGGTCATTTCATTTCGTACGGCATCGGTTTCATACAATTTCAATACCTCTTCTAATCTATTATCCCGCAACAACGTACAAAAATCAAGTGACAAGGAGGAGAAATCGATTTGGTTGCTACCCCCTCCCCTTCACCTGTAGGTACTCAGTTGGACAGCTTACAAGTGACGGCATAGTGCTGAATGTTGTTTTATGCCCCTCTATCTTTCTAAATAGGTCGCGTGGTGGCTCACATGACCCATAAACTTTCGACACGGGCCCGTAGTCTAGAATAACAACAATTTTATTTTATTAAACAAAATATCCATATCAGACACTTCGGAACGATGAACTCAGTCACTTCAAATTTAAGAATGCTATTCAATAAATATTTCCTATCAACAGCATGTGTATATAATATAATAACAATATAATATGATATTAATATTTAAGACATCTAACACACAACGCCATCTAGCCCCAACACTAAGCAGAGCTTGTACTACCTATAGGACATTACCTACTAGACAACTGATATAAAATATATATATATATTTTTTGTAAATACATTTTTTTATGTATGGCTCGCCAAAATGACTCTACTCTGCCTGATGGAAAGCATGAGCAAAATCCAAGAGTGGTGGTCACCATACTCATTGCAAATGCAGAAAATGCAACAATGCTGCATGGCGACCCTCACCATGGCGGCCCAGTGATGCTTGTGCATCTTTTAGTCTAGTCAACAAGTATGGAACTTGTTGACTAGACTATTTGGGCCTCCGGTTTCGCACTCACCAACGAAACACGACAGCACGAACGCTGTCATTTTACGTTGATTTTCTGTGCGAGGGTAGTACCGCCCTGGTCGAGCCGGCCCGTTCGTGCTGAAATCAGCGTGACTCTACTATCTTGTCCCCTACATACATAATACACATAAAAAACACGCAAAATCTGTAACAAATATTTGCAGATCATACAAACATTTGTTCATAAACCTACCTATATGCAATGCACAGTGTACAGTATTCGAAATATCGTAAATGTATTTATAAAAAAACATGCAAATAATAAATTAATATCACTATGATGAAGAACCGGAGGCGTAGTGAGTGGTTTATGTGGTCACCTCGCGTCGCCATTCTACTGTGCTGAGTGTGTGTACCATATAGGGTTTGAACCCCACATCGTACAATACTTTGTGATCCACAAATTGTTTTTATGAGTCTGGGTGTTTTTTGTGTCTGTTTCATGTAGGTTTGTTTCTTAAATTCCCCACGGCAAAGGAATATAGTAAGTATGTAGTTGATTTTTAAAGGAAAGAAAACGAAAATAGGATCTATCTACATATTCGTTGTTGTCAAACATTGTTGGGTGCGTTCCGATATTTCTTTTCTGGTTAAGCAGAAATCTATTTCCGTAACCAATATCTACTAATCTAATAAAGCTAAAGAGTTTGTTTGTTTGTTGAACGCATTATTCTTAGAAGCACTACCGCAGGTTGGTGGAGACGTCAGGGTTCCAGGGATTTCCTTTTTAGTGAACACCTGGTTCACCGGCTACTAATTACATAACCATCAAACGGTCGTATCCGGGAGGATTTTCGCACAGACAAAAAATGTTCCAAGATCGCCATATGTAGTTAATAAAAATAAATAATAATAAATATTTCGGACATCTAACACACAACGCCGTCCATAATTATATTAGTCGACATAGTCCCAAACTTATATTAGAGCTTATATTATGGGTATCTACTAGACAAGAAGTGATATACATATAAATTCATATATATGTACTTTTTTCAAATATATATATTTTACATAGAAAACACCCAAAGTCTGAAACAAATATTTGCCGATCATACAAACATTTGTTCCGACCCGGGAATCGAACCCGGGACCTCAAGCACAACAGTCGCATACGCTACCACTGCGCCACCGAGGCAGTCAAATAATGGACGATGGACCTAAAAATCTTTCAAACAAAATCTACGATTTTCATTAATTAGCTGTTAATAAAACACATCATTCTTTCTTAATAAGTATCATATACTTGTCTGAAAAATTTCATACAATTTTCAAAAATATTCCAAAAATACAGGAATGATTCACATTATGAAAATATCACAACATTATAAATGTGCCAAAATTTCTAAAATAAACGTAAATATTTTTAAAAATAAAGACGGCTACATAATAATTTTACATAATATTAACTCCACTATACTTTTTCCTAAGATTTTAATTTTTTCAACAACTTATTGATTAGGGTACTTAACTGTTGGTATGGGCTTTTCGAATTACTGAAAAGATCAATGGCAAGAGAACCTGAAAAGCAAAAAGGACAGTTGATTAACACTTAAAATGTCATGAAGAGGAAATTTCTCTAGAGCACACTAAAAAAATGATAGTTGCTTTTCAGTAGGTATATTTATGATGGCAACCGCTGGCAGAAAATAAACGTAAAGACAAATAAATGACGTCAAATAAGACTCGGCAAACTTACTATCCATCTACCGAAAAAGCCGAAGGAGTACTATTCGTTTAGACCCATTGAACCATCTCACCTATGACACTGTGAAGCAGTTAATCTTGCTCCATGGGCTGCGGGGGCAGCGGCGGCGGTGGTGGCGGCGGCGGGGGCGGTGCGCCATTATTGTTCAACTGATTTTCCATGAGGCCCAGCTGCTCCAGCATGTCGTCGTTGTCCTCCATCAGGTGTACCTGCATCAACCACGGCCGGTTACTCTGCAAACAAATATTTCAATATCCGACACCGAATATATCTCCTCTCTGCTTTGTGGAATATATAAGTATGTTCGTACACAGCCTCTTGTACTTTCGTATACGGTTAAATAATTTAGTAAAACAAATGAGGGCCAATTGTCACACCTTTACGAATATTAGCTTTGTCACCTAAAATAATTTATAATCACCACGAATGTTTTATTATTTTTTTCTCATAAAATAAAATATTAAAATAATGATGTATATTTGATTAAAGAATAGACCCCCAATGTTATACATTGACAATACATTTGCTTTAAACTAATATTAATAATTTTATCCTCACGTGGCTATCACTAGTGACCGTTGCCCTCTCTATCGATGATAATATGTTGTGTAGGTATATCTAAAATAACCCTTTCAATAATTCTTTACAAGTGAAATGATAAATTAATATCCTAATTCATAATAAACTAAACATTGATTTGTAGATATAGGTTCCTTGATGTACAAATTCAATGTAGAACATAGTGATGCACATTTGACTATTTCAATACCTTACCATTAGCAAAATGAACCTTTACAAAAACTTCGATAATATTAAATGTTTGTGTCCGTTTATCCGAACGGACGGACCTCTAGGAGTAGGAGGACCTATATGTGTTCTGTGGGACGGACAGACAGATGAACATGGTGAAACTAGGGTTCCTTCCTAAGTAATCCCTATGGATTACTTTGGTAACATAATACAAAATTCATACAAGGTAAGACAGTACAAGTAAAGTCGACGACTTTTGATATCTATCATATTAGGGGTTAAAGTATGAAATTGCCGATTTTAACTTAAAAAATAAAAGCTCGTTTTTTTCTAAAGGGTAGCATTTCGGTATTATGTATTCAAAATATTTCCCCTTATTATCTATACATTGTTGCCATCTAATCGGAAGTTGGGGACAAACTGTGAAAGCAATGGTGAAGATTGATTCACGAGCCGGGGCTGTTTCACTGCTAGTTTCACGTCATTGTACTAAGTTTACATCTTTAAGTATCATGTGAAAAAAGGTTCACTCGAAAATCGAACACCATGAAGGTTTTATGTCAATTCAAAGTATCGATTAATATAAATCAGCAATTTCATCCTCTATCGCCACAAACCCAAATACCTACAGTTTAGCTACTTTCCAGGGTTTTATCACCCTTAGATAAGTATCTATTAATTCTATAATCTGTTAATCAGGAATAAGTTTGTCAATTCAAGTGAATTGACAAACTAATTCCTGATTAATATAATAAAATAGTATTCCATTTGTGATCATAGTAGTATTTACATTAGCTTAGAAAACTGATGATAGGGTCAGAGATAAGACAAAGGTCAGGTCTAGGTTAACAGAATAAATTAGCTGACTCAATATTGCCATAAGTGTTAGGCTCCACATAAACAGAGTGCTAGTTGAATGCAATCGGGGTCTAAGGTGAAGAGCATGATCATCTCTAATCCTAATCCACTCATTCGCCCGCTAATTATGACTTGGACGCCCGCAAAACTCCGGATGCCGGCGACGCCCACATACCTTGACTCGTATGCACGCCTGGAGTCTAGTGATAATGACTCGCGGGTATTGCTTATTTCCGCATTCAACCTGCATCACTACTATAACTATTTTGAAATTTGCCTGCCATGTCAAACAATCACTATATAAATTCAATTTTTTCTGTCTGTATTTTGTTTGCTTTACCTATTGCAAAGTAATTGCCAGCAGGTTTATTCCACAAGATTTTGCCTGGTTACGCTTCGGCTGTATTCGCTCAATTCGCGGTAAAGAATAACGAGTGAAGTCATCGTAACAGTATTCATCATATGATGGGACTTATCTAAAGCATACGAGGGGGGATCCAAAAGTCAGCCGAATGGAAGGGTTGTCACATAAATAAAATTTAAATTTAATTTAATTTAAAACTATTTTTCTTTTTCAGTATTGTGTCCCTTGAAATGTGCTAAAATTGCCTCCTTCACTTCATTATCATCCGAAAATTTTCTTCCCCTTAACTCTTTTTTTAAATTTGAAAATAAATAAAGATCGCTGATGGCTAGATCTGGACTGGTGGACTAGAGGCTCGAACCTACACATCAGTAAGGCATCCATTTGCTCGTGTAAACCGCAGCGTTGTCTAGTAAAAGCAGCACACCTTTAGAAATTTTCCTCGCCGTTTTTCCTTTAACTTTTTTCAGCTTTTCTAATATTGTTGCGTAGTATCTTCCGGTGATTGCGGTACCTTTTTTCTGTAATTGATTATTGAAAAATCGTAGCCTTCAACTGCCCGGTCGATTCCGACACCTTAATTTTTTTAGGGGGTGGTGTCTAAACAGGAGTCGATGCAGTGGTATAAGAGCCCTTCTTATGCCACTGCATCGACTCCTGCTTAGACTCAGGCTCGAAGTGATGAACCCATATTTCATCTCCAGTAACAATTTTCTCCAGAATCGTGGTGGTTTCATCTCCACACAGCTCCAAAAAGTGTTCAACGCGTTGACTCGCTGTTGCTTTTAAGGCGGTGCAGCGGTGTGAGCATTCTGGGTACCCATCTGGCACTGACTTTTGCCATACCAAGATGGTCGTGCAGAATCATCAAAATGGTGGTATCTGATACACCAACTAATGCAGATACTATTTCTTTTTCAAACGAGCGTCTTCCAAAACGATTTTTTTTCTTTGTTAATATTTTCCGACGTGGTGACCTCAGCCGGGAGTCGTCTTCAATAGATGTTCTGCCTTGTTTTAAAAGTCCATGCCATTTATAAACCATCGTTTTACTAGGAAAATGATCACCATAAACAACACCCATTTCGTTTAAAATGGTTTGAACGGTTTTTCCTTGCTTGGTTAGGAACTTTATCACAGCCCGAAATTCAATTTGCTCCCTAATTGAAATCAACTCTCCGATTAACTTTTTAGTTGGGCAATAACTCGTAAACAATTATAGGTGTGATATTGTAATTTGACATTTAAAGTAATGATGAGTTCACTTATACGACTGTAGGTACCTACAAAAAAAATATTTCTATCCTCATTCTTTCATCTCCATTCCGCGGACTTTTGGACCTCCCCTTGTACATGAGTCCGCGCTTATTTTACAAGTTTTAGTATCTTTTTAGATTTTTACCAAACTGTTATAAAAAAAAGGATTTCGCAGTAATGTCACAGGTATTTAAAGAATACGTCACGTCGGACATCGTTGTTCATCGTAAAATGTGTGAGGTTAAGTAATAAAAATTTTATTCAAAATTTATGACACAAATTATCATATATACTCGTACTTAATTGTTGGCCACGGATCCACCCGCGTGTGTGTCGGTTATCGCGGCAAATAGTAGCCTATGTGTTATTCTGATGTGTAAGCTATATTACTGTAAAGTTACATGCAAATCCGTTAAGTAGTTTTTGCGTTAAAGAGTAACAAACATCCATCCATCCATACTTACAAACTTTCGCGTTTATAATATTAGTAGGATGAGAAGTATAAGTAATACTCCTCATACGTTTCGTTAGTTTCAACCTATTTTCTGCAGATTAAAATGGGACCAACTTTGAGTAAAATCATTTTACTAATGGCGTATCGGAACTTGACCAAGAGCTACTGAACCTTTCGACTAACGGTGTGTCTGTAAGGCTAGAAACTCTTGTAGTGATGAGTCATAGCATGCTAAGTAAGGTATCCATCGCCTGGCAGGCCTCAGCCCTGCACATCATCAACTAATATGTTTTTGAAAGTGTAAAAAAAGAGAAAAAAAAAGTTGTTCTTGTAAGCCTGAAATTTTTATAGGATTTAGTTCATGCATTATGAAGTTCAAAAACAAAATGACAGGCGATTCCGATGAGCACAAGTACCTGCCAGGCGAACAGAAAGGTGTGTAATTACATCATCAATGAAAATTAATTTTATTCTGTAAAGTTGTAACTCATTTCATATACAATGTTTGTCTGAGCGATTTAAAGAAAGTAGGTACAATGACCGGCGGTGCTGACAAGGTTGTGGTGAGGAGAAAGATAGCACTGGAGTGCAAGTAAAAATGTGTCTGAGCACACTTGGTCGGTCCTAACACGGCAAACTTCTCATTATTAGTCATAAAGAACATTAAATCGTCGGAAGCATCTAAATCAATGCAATATACATGTTAACTAATCGATATATACGATTTTTTAAGAATAAAAATAAAGCATTGCCGTACTTAGCATGTTAGGAGTCATCACTACAAAAGTTTCTAGCCTTACAGACACACCGTTAGTCGAAAGGTTTAGTAGGGTGATTCTTTGAAACGGAGTGTTTTTGCCTCATTGATCTGGTGCAATTTTTTTTTCACTTTTTGGTCTTAATTTTTATTTTATCTTGTCCCGGCCATTACACATTATAACATTATATCAATTGCACTGGTTTACACCTAGTAGTTTAGGATTTAGCTTGTGCTGATGAATTGGTCAACCAGATTAATGATGACGAAGACAGATGAATGAGAATTTCAACCATATTAATGAGGATCGTACAGATAAATGAGAATAACAAAGACTATTCAATCAATTTTATCTAAAATATAATACGAAAATCTTAAGAGAATGCGGTTTATCGCATACAACAGGGTACCGGAGCTGGCGTCTTCTTAAACGACTTAAATATCAAGAACTCTAGATAAGCTAAACACAATCTTACAAACAGAATACGTTAATAAATCAAAGCAGCACAAGCAGTTGCAGCCAGAGATGTGAGAGACTCAAATATAAAAATTGTGGTCCGGAACCACTACTACATTTACCCCAAGCCCAATTAAAAACGTGACTGTGCGCCAATACTGAAGAATACAAAACCGAATCGAAAAACGATGAAAGATGCAGGCAAATAAAAAATGCAGTGCCGGTGGCATCAAAAAGACGAAGCAACCTGATCGAATTGTAAAGGGACGATCTCAGGAAGATCATAGGTATCTTAACTGAACATTGTCTCCTAAACAAGCACCTATTCACTATAGGTACAACAGACAGCCCTCTATGCAGGGGATGCATGGAGGCAGAAGAAAAGCAGCAGCACGTTTTCACAGAATGTGGAAGAGTGGCAGATCAACTGTCGGCCATCCTCCAATCAATATCACTCCCGGAAACATGCAGAGACCTGGAAAAGTTGCATATCTTCTGGGATGATCTAGTATAGTTGGAGTAAAAAGATGACAAACCTACGTACAATGACCCAATCAAGAGCTTAAGTGCGGAAAACTAAACCATACTACAATAAAAAAATCAGTTGCAGAATTCGGATGTGGACGATACAGCATTGAAGATGACTCCAGCCGGCCTACCACATCTACAACCGAAGAAACATCCACAAAGTGTGGGTTCTCATTTTGTAAAACCTCAAATTGACTATAGGGCGATTGCAGACACTATGTCATATTAGTAAACATAAAGTATCAAAAACTCTGCTTTTCTAAGGGAACACCTCAGTGTCCCCGCAGAAAAGCAGAGTTTTTGATAATTATACTTTATGTTTACTAGGTGGCCAGGCTGCTTTCAATCGCAAAAAAACTAATTTGTCTAATAACTAAATCAACCTATCCCTCCACTGCTAAACAAAGGTTTCAACCAAGGAGTGTCAACCATTCCGATCCTGGGAAGCGGGAAGTCCAAATCTATCCACTTCCAGCCACTTCTTCAAATCGTCCTCACTTTATTCAACTTTCTTTATTTTACTTTTCCTTAATTGCGATCTCTATTCTAGCACGTTCCGTCTTCAGCAACCATCGGCTTATCTGGAGACATGGTCGGCCCACTTACATTTCTATACAATGATTCTCCGTACGACGTTGGTTATTTTAGTTCTCTGTGGAATAACTTCGTTATCAAATTTACCAGACTTTATCCAGTATCGCATCGCAATTAAAATAGCACAGCGTACGATGGAGCGTACGCTGCGCTACTTTAATTTGTAGATCAGCCCCATGGTGTCAGCTCGGCTCTGTATGCGGGTAGGACGCACTGGTTAAATAGCTGGGTCTTTTTTATTAGTTCTTATTTTCCTTTCTGTACTTTGTAAACGATACCTTGTTTAATCTTCCACGATTTGTACGTTATATCTGTAGAATTACTGATTTTTCAATAACAGACTACTTTAACTTTGCACGATGAACACGTTCAATGCAAACAATCCACATCGTATTTGTCGCAACATTGCAAAGAAAGAAGATCCTAGGCGGACTTTTTCGCTATTATCTTCGTTTGGTATAATTCCCAAATGAATAAATCCATGTTAGTGTGCAATATGCATTAACAAGTATCTCATAACCTAGAATAAGTAGCGGAACCTAAAAAGATCAGGGGGAATTCATTTCTCTGTTTAGGAAATCTGCGCAGAGAGAGTTGTAGATGGTTGTGGTACGAGTTTTCTGTTTGAAAACTAAATTTAGAGGGAGATTATTACTGTTGACTATGAAAACTATCGGTCTAGTATCTGGCAAAACGCTGAGACTTCTGGGTCGAGTATTTTCTTTCTGATGTTCTTTTTTCTTGTTACTTTCAAGTGTAATATATTTTGTAAAGTTTTCCCCACCACTTTCTTTATTATCTTTGTAACCTAGGTTTCATTTAATTAATAACCGATAGCTGTTTCTTTTCATTTTCTCCGTATATAGTCTTATAGTTTTCTTTTGTTTTTCTTGCATGATTGATTTTAATTCTTTCATATCTCTTTACACCGCGATTATGTAATTTAAGCCTTTCTTGCCTAGGTTGCTTTCTGGTTTTGTCATTACTAAATTAAAGATCTGAAACAAGACGATTAGGTTCACCAAACAGCCACGGTTTAGTAGGTGATCAGTTGTGTCTTTACTGGTCTATATAATGTACTACATGTACCCCGTCGATGGTTACTTATTTTTATGAAAACTAATCCATCTGAAATAAATATCTACTCGTATCAGGTCATCCTTAACTGTATCAAATCTAATTTATTTGGTTCCTCCAAATTCATCTGGGTCATAAGAGCCAGATAAAACCAGATTAATGGGTGCCAGAAAAATGAGAAATTTGGAAATACCTTCACTCTGCTCCATAATTTATGGACGAATGGAATCTAAGATACAATAAACGTTATTAATTTACAAACTTACAAACCATATTTAAGTTGCAAAACATAACTAAAGATACACAATCTATAAAAGAAATCAGATTAATTATGCAACTTATGTGACAAACAGCCAGATCACAACTATAAATCGTTCTTTTTGCAAAATTAGACCCGCACACTAGCACTACGTATGATACATCGGTGCTGACCGCTATGGCCAACAAAGAGTCGATATTTTTCTACCAAATATTATGTGTTTACATTGAAAATATGATCGAACAAATTGTGCCAGGTGAATTATAGTTTTATCTGGGGACATTTTTTGAATATAAATCACAACATTTGAAAATACCTTTATTCAAATATCGATACGACGTTTTAAATATGACTTCTTTCGACGTAATATTACATAAAATCGAATAATTCAACAAAAAGCGGCGTGGGGACACACCAGATGAATGAGTTTTGACCGTTTCCTGTTGATTTAATTTTATATATTTAAAGTAATCTTAAATAAATAAATACATGCCTGGATAGATATCGTCAATTACTATAAAACCTGCAATCGATGTAGAAATTGGATAAAATAAAGATGTGTTCTTCAGTCAAAAACACGTCAAAACCGTGTTTCGAAGAATCACCCAGTAGCTCTATTATACTTTGCGATTTTACCATTGCCATAATGTACGTTTTACTGGTAAAAGATTCAACTTTACAGAGAGTTTATTCGTAGATATTTTCAATATTTTTACCATACACGTGCCATGTCCTAGATTATTTTAGAAGGTCGTAATTCTAGTGCACAATACAAATGAATACATACACTAACATCCGGAAGCGCGGTGCGATGTTGTCCGTGGCGAGCAGTCTCCGACAGCAGGATCTTTTGACGCTTTTCTTCCATAAGGCGTTCACGATGCTTGTGGATGTAATCGTACACGTTGGGCAGCCCCATGATCACGCACGCAGACAATGCTGACCGGTAGATGTTCATATCTGTGGCTTCATACCTGAATGGTTTTTTTTTCTATATACTCATTTTATCAAATATTTTTTTATCTTTCAAATAGTTTTTAAGCAGAGTTTTACGCGTTAATACTGTTCTAATCTGTCTCAGGCATTTTCACAACATCCTACTACATTGGCTGTTGCAGTAGATATTGGTGATATAAAATCTGTTCGTGTTCCATAGTTCTATACCCTGTACAAGACAGCTTAATCTTTTTGACTGACGGGCTAGTGATGGGAAACAGAAAATATCTAGTAGACCAAAAAATAACGTAATAATAACGAAATCGACAACGTGATCAAGCAGTTTTCTATGGGAGGGTCGTTTTTTTTTACTTTTCAACCCATGTTTCTTTGGAAAAGTTGTTTAGTTTCATGGTCTGAACCACCTATTTAAATTTGGCGGGAGGTCCAAAAATAACCCTGTATGTAAAAATTAAGGTTGAAAAATAAAAAATGTAGTTTTATCTTTAAAACAGTTTTTATTAAGGAAGAGGAGCACAGCCAAGATCATCATCACCAGAGTCGTCGTAGCTTGTGTCATCATCTCGAACTTCAATTATTATTTCGTGTTCAATAAAATTGTCGAAGTGGACGTCGCACATCCAGTCAGTTAATATTGCTTCTTTGACGTGTCGTACTCGTACTACATTCGCCCAGTTTTCAGCGGTCACTTGACCACAAGCTTCTTCCAATAAACGGAGCATTTTGTTTGCGGTGAAGGGAGAAGATGTATTGGTACGTGCTGCGTTTCCTGTGAATGAAATAAGTGATTGTTAAAATAATACTATTAATGAAATAGATGTTAAAGAATTTATCAAGAAAAAAGATTTTTTTTATTACTGACCTTTGATTTGTGCCCATATGCATACAGCATACAGCTCTATGGCATTATATTAACAATGATAGGGTGGCAATCTGATTACTGTGCAACCGCGTTGCTTTGCTGCTTCGTCCAGTAAATATACTGGCTCCCTCGGTTTGTGTGTGTGGCCACCAGGCCAAGCAGTTCGCACTTGAGCATTGTCGTGTTGGCATTTACGCCGTGGTTTATGAGCCACTCTATTATATCGGCTTTTTTGTTTACCGTCGTCGGAGCGTTGTGCACAGTGAGCAAGGATGCGGCGTTAGAGAAATATCACGTGAGTTAAATATAAGTCGTAACACGGTCAGAACCTGGATCAGACGGCACGCTGAAGAGGGTATCCTTGAAGACCGACGGCGACATAATCATGGGGTTCGTCGAATCACAAACCAACAGAGAACAGAAATGCAACACCATTACGAAGAATCCTTTTACTCGTACCCGCTATTTTGCAGCACGTTACGACGTTTGTCTAGAAACAATTAGAAATAATTTGCACCGCACTGGGCTCCATTACAGACATCATGCTAAGAAAGTTCATTTAATGGATGCACACAAAACTGCGAGATTGAATTTTGCACGTAATTATTTAGATTTCGACTGGACAAACACCATCTTTACAGACGAAAAATCTTTTCGCTCTTCTCAACATGGTCGCTTAACTTTGTGGCGTTACGATAACACGCGATACACAGAGGACCACGTAGTGCCCAACCAATCATCTGGCCGTATTTCAGCTAACATGTGGGCATGGATGGATGCTGGAAACATAGGCAAACTTGTTCCTATTTCTCCTAGTCATAACGCTATCAACTATGTCGATTTATTGGAAGAATCAATGTTACCGACTTTGCGAACAGTTTACCCCCGTGAAGATGTGCCAGTATTCTCCTATGTTCATGATAACTGTCGAGTGCATACTGCCAGAATTGTCTCAAATTGGTTTACGGAGCATGAAGATGAATTTACTCTCATTCCATGGCCGTCTAGGTCACCAGATCTTAACCCAGTAGAAAATTTATGGGGTTTGATGGTTCAAATGTGGGATAAGATTATGCCGCCTTGTAACAATGATACATTATCATATGTGTGTCATACGATTCTCATTACATTTTAAATTTAGTGCATAGAACCAAGCAGTATAGTAGTTGTACGTCCTGTTCTCACGTCATGTAATAAGGTGGGGGTTTAATCGAGAAAGTTCGATGATGAATCTTTAAAAATAGATGTGTCGCAGATGAAGGATTCATTCTTAATCTTCTCTTTGGAACTCTGAGGAAGTTTTCATTATCGTGTATATATATATCTTTGATTGGTAGTGTTTTGTGAGTGATCAAGTCCCACTGTCTGTGGTAAGTTAACCTCAAAAAAGGTTTTCATTAATATCTTTAAGTATGTAGAATACGTCCTCAGGATATTTAATTTTGTTTATAGGGTCGATAGATTACGGCTGAAAATCTACCTTCAGTATACCCGTCCTGTGGTTCGTGATTTATTACTGAAGAAGTTTGATCGTAGGCAGCTCACGGCTCACTCCTCAAGATTTCTGCCCTACCTTGAGGGAAGATCACGTAACGATTAACATCCTTAATTATTACTCTTATTTAGCACCTACAAGTAGATCACCATTGGACGTCTCCTAAGACAACAAGCTACCTTGAGCTGGTGAGAGACTTCGGCTGACTACCTCGAGTCAGCAAGGTGATCCTGAGGGTTGCTACCTAGTGCTGTCCAAACAACAGGCCTGAATATCTATAAGAAACTGTATACTTTATTTTTTTACCTACCTTGTATGTTTTATAAATATTTTTTCTTACAATTGTAACTTATAAATTTAAATTGTTCGAACAAAATAAAAGTTGTATGTGTCTAATGTGGTTTCACTGAAGTCTCCCGTGGAGCACCAGCACAGGCACCCTCACTTTATCTTTCTTACAAAATTCTAACGGCGCCCTGAGAGCTTAAGTATCTACCGCGAGTTGCAGTCGGTGAGTAACCTACCTGACAAGTTCAGAGGTTACACGTTTTGCGTTTAAATTTCGAGAATTCGTTCCCAATTTCGCTATGTAGTGTAATCGTAGTGTAATCACCAAAGCATACTTTCAGATGAGGTTTGGAACCAAGTCCCTAAATATAGAAATGTGGTTCACTTATGTCTTGACTAATAAGTAATTTCCTTAATTGAAGGGAAAAAAAATAGACAAAAACTGGTATCACAGTCGAACTACGGGTGAGGTTTTGTGTTCCGACACAACAATATAATTATCGGGTAAATAAATAATTATAGCAACTAAATAATCTGTATTTACCTGTGAAAAGATATTCCATCTTCTTTTTTTTGTTTTTGGGAATTACTCTTACAGTGTTTAATGACGCAAGACGGCATTTTGAAAATAAAATCAAAAATCATTCGTGACATGTACACAATATGGCGGTTTGTCAAACACTGCCGTGAGAATGTATTCGCTTTCTAATTTATATTTACTTTGTAGATTCATTGTCGTGTTCTTAACGGTCTATCTGGCTTTCTTTAGTAATCTGAGGAGGGGAAGTGACATTTGCAGTCGTCTAATCGGGTCTATGCGTAATCGATTATTAGACGTTATTGAAAACCATGGCGCTTACACTCGCTTTTAGGTTTAACCAGTAATCCTACAGACCCAAACCATTGGAACCATTATAACCCTAAATTAACTATTGAGAAGTTTTCTTTTTTATTCGCTTTACGAAGTGAATGCCATTTTTTAAAATTTAATAATACGAAATAAACAAAATAAAGTTTTAAGTCTCTAATTTTACTGTTTTATTTTATTAATATGTATGTGTGCCAAATAAATGCTTTTCTATTTTTGTTCTACACCTACCCTACGCTACCTTTGCGGTACCTCTACCCTCCTACCTCAAGTCTACCCATTATTCGAAATAAAGTCAATCCTATGTCTCAAACAAACAGACAATCAAATCTTTCCTAAATTACCTATAGATAAGGACGTTCACTGGCTAACAAACTTTTTCGTGCAATATTTATCATAGTCCATAGTGTACGTCTATGTCATGGCTTTGTCAGTGTCTAGTAGAATGATAACGGTTCGTTACTTATGAAATGTATGTTCAAGCTAATTTCAACCTAATGGTATAGAATAATTGTAGGAAAACGACTTTAAGGGGGGGTCATGATTCAATTTGGTCGACTGTACAAGCGTCTATTATTTTCAGTGTTCCTATTTAAATTTTACTTTGAAGCAATAAAAGTCTTAAAATTTTCGGATAACGCTTGAATCTTTAGGAACTTTTATGTTACATGTATTTTTTTTTTGTTTACAATTTTTAAAATTATTAAATTAAGAAAATAATGTGATCGTCATTGCAAAGTTATGCCGATCAGAAAAATTTAAATCTGCCAAAAAGATCAAGCTAACTTGTACAGGGTTGACGCTATTTCACACGGGTTTTCTGTGAAGTCGTGGTATCACTCTGGTGGAGCCGACCCATTCATGCTGAAGCGTGGCTCTCCCCTAACTTAGATAATGTATATAAATAATCTAAGGTTTGAAAGTAACTTTTAACTCATAGATAAACTACGGAAAACAAAAGATTTTTTTAAAGGAATCACAGGGATCATCGCAGATAAAGCGTTTGAACTCTTTATCTGCGACTAAGCGTGTGATCCCGAACTCTTAATAAGTACTAAAAACATGCTTCACTTGCTTGATTATACTTAATATCTTATCTCATTCCACTATACACTTCTGCTAAAGGTCGTAAGAACGCAATGAGATTGCATAAACATCTTATCAGAGACCTCAAGAAAGGACACTTGAGATTTCTTTCTTAAACAACTTCAATGAAAGTTCATTTATTTTAATAATATAAACAACAGTGATATACCAAGAGCAATATACCTATGACGATAATATGAAGGGTACATAAAATTATTGTTTTGTAGTACAAAACACTAGTAGTACAAACTGAATAAATTGCTGGAGCAAGATGGAAATTATTAGTAATATTTAGCTTTTCTACTTAAAAAAATTAGTAAAAGTAAAATTTGATTAATACTTGTCACTCCTTTGCCACTGTACTGTACCTACTGCCACAAAGAGAATTCATTCACATCAATGGTGCCACAAGGGCAGCGAACTGTCAGCTAATAGGGCTATAATACCCACCTACAGTCGCATAAGCCGTAAATTTCTCCTAAAGCGTATCTGTGTGATTTTAAATTGCAGAAAAACATTATTATGGTTGTATTACTATCACTGGTACAACGATTATTAGTACGTACTCCTGTCCAACATGAGAAAAGAGCTTACGCTACTGACTGAGAAAATAAAAATAAAAAATTTGCTTCACTGTCACGGTTACGCCCCCAGCCCAGCTAGAAGTTACTTCGAAGGGCTCAGTCGCGCTTTTTTTTCCACAAGATTTTCCACGAGAGTGGTTCAGAAGTCAAGGCCCCAGTGGAACACTGCACGACATAGACTATCTAAATATTCATTTTGATACTCGTCTATTTAATTTGAATTTTTTGTTTGTTTACTTACTCTTGGTAAAGGCAACCAGCCATTTGACATTTGTAAGTGTAATTGCGCACCCAGCCAACCCACTTTCAATTCGATTCACACACTCTATATATTCTATCGCGTTTACAACTTAGATGTAAAAAGAATACCTAGGTTCTAATAAATATGTGGTACATTTAGCATTTTAGGCTGTTACGTTATTTTGAGTAAAAGCGTTGTGTATGTCCTAGCTAGAGTATTCTAAATATGTATTGTTAGGTCTAATCCTACTCTACGGATAAATTATGCAGTGCGATCCTATAATAGAACCTCCTCCTTTTTGGAAGTCGGTTAAAAAGGGCGGTACTTGCATATGCACGCACTCTTGTAGTTAGAGCAGCGGTGTCGGTAAGACGTGTTTTATAGGATCGTAAGGCATACGTCAGCTATATCTTGTCGTTTAATGTTATATCGTTGTAAACCTATTTCTTATCGTTTTAATGTCGGATCTGCTATGTATTTCGTGGATTACTTGTAATTGTATCGAATCGAATTATAAGATTCGTTTGTTGTGAACTATTTAGTGTTTTAATTATAAATGAGAACTGAGGTTAGGCTACCTCCAATTTGGTTCTTTTATTTAATTCTCACTTCTAATTGCTAACAGTATGTATTATAATTTTAGCATAACTTTATTAACAATGTACTAGGGCATCGAGTAGTAAAGAAGATTGTAATTTATTGTTTATGCGAAGCGATAATAATTACAAACTTTAACAAAAAAAAAACGACTTCAATCTGGACCAAATTTAAATGGGACCATTCGGGAAGCACCAGCTTTCACATAAAAAACTATACATATATGGCGCGTTTTCGACCGGAGGCACCGGTTGACCTGAAGTGATCCTGTGACCGCGCGCTCTCCGCCCTCTATCACGAAAACGATTCACCGTATATTTTTTTTTTTTTAACAAAATTTGTAGAGAATTTTATATTCTACAATATTGATAATTAATACGAATAGCAAAAAACCCATAGGAAATGAGATATTTACAAAAAAAGCGCATAAAACCGATTTTTGTGACCTTTACCCTTGAAATTTAATAGTTGCGTACACCCTACCATATGAAGGTTTTGAGACAACTTTTAGGGTGTCAATATACAAGTATTTACAGACTTACAGCTGGGTATCTCGAATTCCGAGGTGAACTTACTATAATGACTGGACTATTCCAGAAATTAGCCGGAACGCCCGGAACAAACAGTCAGACAGACAGACAGACAAAAATTTAAAAATGCATATGTATTATATATATGTATTTTGTATATGTACCATGTGTTTGGTAAAGTAATTTAAATAGCCACGTATGATATAGAACAACATAGAAATATGTATTAGGTATTATAAATATACTAGTTGTTGCTCGCGGCTCCGCCCGCGTATATGTCGGTTATCGCAGCAAATAGTAGCCTATGTGTTATTCTGATGTATAAACTATATTACTGTAAAGTTTCATCCAAATCCGTTCCTTAGTTTTTGCGTGAAAGAGTAACAAACATCCATCCATCCATACTTACAAACTTTTGCGTTAATAATAATAGTAGAAATGAAATGAAATGAAATCATTTATTCTGCAATTAGGTTACATGAACACTTTTGCAAGTTAAACTTTTTTTGAGCAGATGAGTTCGGCCTTTCCTAACTGGACTAGCCCTGAGAAGAAAGGACGAAACAAACTCAGGGATCACCGTCTCTTTTAAAGTCCAGACAATATGCAAAAGATATTATTTCAATAAAATAAATACGATAATTACTATTTGAGTCACAATTACAATAATCAGTAAAGATAAAATTAAAAAAATGTCAACAATAGCAATAATTTAAAATGAATTTATTTCAAACTATAAATTATCGTCACATCAAAATAAATTTAAACATTCAAAATAAACAGCATGTGCAGAATGGGCAGCTCAATCCCAGGCGGTTTTATCATCAAGATATTCTGCTATGGTATAATACCCCTTTGCGGATAACTTAGATTTTATGGTATTCTTAAATTTCTTTAATGGCAAATTCCTAATATCAATAGGGAGTTTATTGTAAAAGCGTATACATTGTCCCATGAACGAGTTGCCTACTCTGTGGAGACGAGTGACGTGAACACTAAGATTATGTTTGTTTCTGGTATTTACAGAATGAACGTCACTGATTTTAGGAAACTTTGATATATTTTTTTGAACATAAACTAAATTTTCGTATATATATTGTGAAGATACAGTCAGAATATTTATCTCTTTAAATTTGGAACGGAGAGAAACTCGAGGGCCTAATTTATAAATGGCTCGTACGGCGCGTTTTTGTAAAACAAATATGGCATTAATATCTGCACAGTTACCCCAGAGTAGGATACCGTAACTCATTATGCTATGAAAGTAACTGAAGTAAACTATTCTAGCTGTATCAACATCAGTTAAATGTCGAATCTTTTTTACAGCAAAAGCCGCTGAACTTAGCCTACCGGATAGTTTTTCTATTTGGGGACCCCATTGTAACTTAGCGTCAACAGTAATACCTAAAAATACAGTAGATTCCACAGGATCCAACTCTAGTCCATTCAATCGAACATTGGTTGTAACATGCCTAACGTTTGGTGTAGAGAATTTAATGAATTTAGTTTTTTTCTCATTAAGGAGGAGGTTATTTGTATTAAACCAATGTACCACTTTCAAACTTACCACTTTAAAAATTAAGGATGTGTCATCCGCGAACAATACAATCTCATGATTGTCACTTACATAATAAGCTAGATCATTTATATATATGAGAAACAGAAATGGCCCTAGAATGGAACCCTGTGGGACGCCCATTGTTACCGGGGATCCCGAAGATGTTTTACCATTAATATCAACTTTTTGAACTCTTTTATTCAAATACGACGTTACAATATTTACAGCATTATTCATTATTCCGTAGTGCTGTAGCTTCCTGATGAGTGTAGGATGATGGACACAATCGAAAGCCTTAGACAAGTCACAGAAAATACCAAACGCATCCTGTGAATCCTCCCAGGCGCCATATATGTGTTTAAGCAATTCCACGCCCGCGTCCGTAGTTGAACGACCTTTAGTAAAACCAAATTGCTTTTGATGAAGCAAGTTGTTCTCAATAAAATGTTGTAACATTTGGTTTAAAAGCAATTTTTCAAAAATTTTACTCAATGTTGGAAGTATTGAGATAGGTCGGAAGTTAGATGGATCTGAACTACTACCAGATTTAAACAATGTAATCACTTTACTTTGTTTCATCAGATCAGGAAACACACCAGATGCGATACAAGAATTGAAAACAGTTGCTAAATATGGAGATATCATATCAATAATTGCAGATATAGTATGTACGGAATGTCCCCATAAATCAGTTGTTTTCTTTAAATTTATACTTTTAAAAGCCTTGATAACATCATTTATACTAACAGCTGAAAATTCAAAACCCCTATCACACCGGTTTACACTATTTTCTAATAAAAAACAAGCAGAGGAAGAGGATGACGAGAGAGTTTTGGTTGTTCGAATAGGAATGTTGGTAAAAAAATGTTCAAACTCAGTCGCAACCAACGTAGGATTTATTTATTCATTTATTTATACTAACTTCCTGCAAACATATTGCACAAGGTGGACTTAATGCCAAAGGCATTTTCTTCCAGTTTGGGTGTTGCAAAACTGAGTGTGGCAGGCGTATTTAAAAAAGAAGTATTACGATAGGTTTAATTAAAATATATTACAAAACAAACTCTTATATTGATGAGATTTCTTTATATTCTGCGGATATGAATAAAAAAAACAAAAGTATGAATGTAGTGAAAAGTAAAGATGACCATAACGTTTTGCGTCATCCTCATAGACAGCACGTAATTTGATAACGGCTATTTATGTTACAATAAAGTAAAAAAAAAAACATTTGGAAGAATAGAACACAAAAACAAGCATTACTACTGCTAATTCATTGATAAAATTCGCTTATTCACAATAGCAAATATTTATGACTTTTTTTATGCTTTGCGATAAGCACATTTATTTCATGTGTATAACACACAATTAATGAGCATATTTTTCTACGTATCTATTATGTAGGATTAGTGAAAATAGCGTATATAAATTAGTTCATCATCATCATATTAGCCGTAGGAAGTCCACTGCTGAACGTAGGTCTCCCCCATTGATTTCCATTTCGACCGGTCGGTAGCGGCCTGCATCCAACGAGTCCCTGCGATCTTAACCAGGTCCATGATGCACCATGTGAAATACCAATGACTTCATTTTATTTTATTTATTTTATTTTATTTTATTTTTATTTATTAACTTTGTGCACATGAAGTAGAAAGGCAGTCTTAATGCCATTAGAAATAGTAATTAAGCAAATAATAGATAAACCTACATCAGATGTAACAAACATACACAAATATATTAATACATACATAATATATGCACAAACATACACATATACACTACTACTAATATATTTACACATATATATATAAACGAGTATTTATATACGGATACTAGCGTTGAGACTGTACTGCCAATTCACTCCGAACTCTTTTCTTAAATGTGAGGCGATTAGTGGACATCCTGATTTCGGTGGGAAGTGCATTCCACAGTAGGACTGACTGCACATAGAAGGAAGAATTGATAAAGTTAGAGGTGTGAGAGGGGCATAGAAGAAGCAAGTTGTTTGTTGACCGGAGACTTCAGTCGTATTTGGAAAATAAGAAGCAGAAGTGTGGTACCAGGTATTCGGGCAATGATGGAGAGTTCAGGAAAGAGAAAAGAGAAGTCGCACGTAGACTGCGGCGCTGACGAATTCTATTCTTTGCATGCAAGTTTACCGTTTTCAGCCTAACTCCATTTGTGTATTATACAGTATAAAATCAAACTTGGGGAGAACTTGTGGAGGAACGGACGTCATGTCCCACCAACACAAAGGGAGGATCCACCGACCAGGCGAGGTGATCATGCCTGGCGGGCCAACTGCCCAACAGTTGATATTGGGATGTTGTATGTATCTTAATTGGCGCGCGAACTTTCACTGCGTGATTCAGGATTGGTAGTTTCTTAGTTGCCTTCGTTACTCCGTAGTTCAGTGTAACTTCGGTAGATGGCGCTGTAGTATATTTCTGTTGCGCTGTATGTGGTAGTCGCCACAAACTCCTTCAGAATTCAGTAATATAAAGAATAACGGCCAACCCAATCCCCATGAAGGACTTAACCCAAGAGAGTTAAGAATCTTCACGGACGGATCCAAGACAATGTCAGGCACTGGCTGGGGACTATTCTCTGAGGACCTAAACATACACATCTCGACACCATCAGGAGCTCACAACACAGTCTTCCAGGCAGAGTGCATGGGTATAATAATGGCAGCACATGCAATCATCTCCAGAAAGGTAACGGAATACCCCATCCGCATACTTTCTGACAGCCGATCAGTCTTACAAGCCCTACAGAGACATGCGACTACCTCAGGGCTGATTTACGAATGCCACAGAGCCCTGACAGAGGTAAGTACCACAAACAGCATAACTCTCCAGTGGATCAAGGGGTACTCACGTGGGAACGACTCAGCTGATGCACTGGCAAGAGGTGGATCAGAGACAAAGACAGTAGGCCCAGAACCAATATTGCCCTTGCTTGGCTGCAACGGACACTGCAACAGAACACCAATGTAGAACACCAGATATATTGGTCCAACCTTCGTACCTGCAGGCAGACCAAGGAGGCCCTCCCGACGATCAACCCCGGATTGTTATGGAAGCTGATGCAACTTAAGAGGCCGCTGCTTCGACTCCTAACTGGAGCAATAACTGATCATGCACTACTAAACAAACATTTTTTCACTCAAGGTGTAACAGACAACCCTCTATGCAGAGCATGCATGGAGAAGGAGGACACAGCCACCCATGTCATCGGATCGCCGTGGTCGCTTCCAGAAGTTGTCGGCAACGTGAGAGGTCTGCTAGGCTTCTTGGAAGAACTGGGTTGGCATGAACAATGCCGAACTACCACGCAAAATAGGCACACTGAAGACGTCGAGTTGCGGAAGCTCAGCCAAGCAAGGACCAACCCAAGATCAATTTTAGCCTAAATCGAAAAGGAGAACCATGGATTTGTTACCCAAGTAACCCAAAGTTAGGTTAAGTTTTTAAAGCAGTCTATTTATAAAAGCAAGAACAGTCCCTTGTTTGGCATATTTATAGATACTCTTATTTTTTCATATTACCATCTCTTATATCTAAATGTGGTGAAGGATTAAAAATATGGAGTGTCATCACCACTATTCGTCCCGCGGGTGTCGCAAGAGCCAATTAAGAGAGCAAACTACGTAGAAACAACATCACTGCAAGGGAGAAGGAAAACTTGAAACATATCCTATACCAACACATCTATTCTGGCCAGCATGGCTTATACTCGTAGTAGTCTAGAATCTTCTCATAACCAGCAATAGACTGTGAAAGGCTGATGTTATAATTAAATTAAATACATTTTAGAATCAAACTCACTTGTGCCTATTCCACTATTTTAATTATCTTTACACATAAGGCGAAACCGGTCAGGTGTAAAGATATTTAATATAGTGGAATAAGTAAAAGTGAGTTTGATTCTAGAATGTATTGCAAGAAGTTCCATCAAGAGCCAACAATCGAGAGTAGGTATAAATTTAAAAAAGTTAATAAATGAAATAAAATAAAACTTAGTAATATCTTGTAATATCCGTTTTGCTCAATAGAATAACATGATCACGCATCCGTCACGGGTTTAAACTACTCTCGTCTGTAGATAACCCGGATAATTACAATACAAGCATATTTACAATTTCGTCATGGTTGAATAGAGACTTAGTTGATGATTAATTTTCAATATTGTTGTTCATTATGTAATAGAAGCATCCGCATAAATGTAAAATATGAAAATACGTTGTATGTACTTCATATAATTATCTTACATTTAAACTGCGTCTAATGTTATGTTCAGAAGGACCTTTTACTTGATACTCTAAATAATGTATAGATACATTTCTTTAATAATTTTCAGGAGTCCTTCTGAAAGAAAGGACTTAGCAAGCAAACAAGATTGAGGCATGGTATACAATGCATTCCTTTAAGCATTTTATACCATGCCTGAATGATGTAGTGCCCAAACAATGTAAACTATGTATTTTCTCAACATAGCACGTGTGTAGAGTAAATCTTGCTAATACTTTTGCTACACTATTAGCCCTATCTATTCACGTGAAGAAAATAATTGGCACTTTAAATTGAACCTTTTTTTCCTCATTAAAAGAACACAGGCAAAGATCAGAGGAATTACGTTCTACCTCTAGGAAAAACAGTATTGTGAATGAATGAAAGTCATGTATGTGACGTTTCTGGTTGAAAGTTTAAAAGATTTACCATTCATTAGTCCTCTCATCGTAACACTCGACGTGGTAGATAGTAGTGACTCCATTGAATCCTCCGATGGCGAAAATCATGTCGTCAATGACCTCTATGGCAAAGTTGCTTCGGGGATTGTACATATCAGGCACAGGGGCCCAAGTGTTCGCAGCAGGATCGTATACCTCTCCGCTGCACATTCTCGATATACCATTGAAGCCGCCAATCACGTATATCTATAAAAAAGGTGAAATGTAAGATTTCCACTCAATAAAACGAAAGGGTTGCCGATTAAACTCATTCTTAGCATTCTACTTAACGAACAATTTTTCATTGTGCTCAGACTAGTATCATTGTGTTATTATAAAAAAAAGTTTGCTTGCGCCGCATCTATCTCTCGCTTGCACTTCAAGCCTTAAATGGAAGCGAGAGATGATCATTTATGCGGCGTTACCTCGCTCTGAGGCGTTCCATTTAAGGCTTGAAGTGCAGTATCTCTCATCATTTCAACAATGTTTCGTTATGACGTTGTCACGTTAAACTATCGTCCGTAAACAGACTTTACAGACAACCATTTTTTTTTCAAACGTATGTGATAAAAGCTTGTAGTGCAATTAACTGTTCATGATGATTTTACATTAACCGATTTTTTTTTGTGTTTTGTGTTTGTGTTTAGAACTTTCGACTGGGTGGTATGGGGTCGCGCGTTGTCGTGAAGGAGCAGTGGGGACGACCGATTGACCAAAGCTGGTTGCAGATGTGCAAGTTTCTCCATCATTCTCTCCAGTTCTTCACAGTACACATCTGCATTAATGCTCATGCCGTTTTGTAAAAAGCTGTGGTGAGTCACACCCGCACTAGACCACCAAACAGTGACCATCACCTTTTTTTGTCATTTTTGGTTTAGGGCATTGCTTTGGTGCTGAACCAGGGTCTAACCAACTTGCTGAGCGCTTTTGATTGTCGAAATGAATCCATTTTTCGTCGCACGTAACAATTCGTTTCAAAATTCCTTCATTTATTTGCCTGTTGAGCAGCGCAAGGCAGGTCTCGACGCGTACGTTGCGCTGGCGATCGTTAAGGTCGTGGGGCACCCATCTATCAAGCTTTTTTACCTTGCCAATTTGTCGCAAATCGATCAATATTGTTTTGATGCTGACATTAAAAGCTGCTGCTAGCTCAGCTGTAGATTGAGTTTCGTCAGCTTCCACAATCGCCTTTAATTCATTATTGTTAACCAAAGTCTCCGGACGACCACGAGCTTCATTTTTCAAGTCAAAATTTCCAGAACGGAACCGGGAAAACCAATAACGGGTTGTGCGTTCGTTTGTACAGTTCTCTCCGTAAACGTTTTTGATGTTACGTGCCGTTTGTGTCGCGTTGATGCCACGACGGAACATGATTCCATAATTACACGATTTTTTAAAGTATCCATTATGACGAAAAATGTTCAAATGTAATGAAAATACAACAACGCTAATCAAAAAACAAAAGACTGAGTTTGTAAATAGAATGTCATGGTTTTAAAACAAAATTAATTTGAATTTAGGATACAGAGCCATTACAAACTTTTTTTTATTTGACACACAAACGAAACAGCCAAGCCATACATTTTTACTGAGATGTAGAGTTTATGAAGTTGGGGTTGGTAGAGTTAGGGCGTGTAGATACAGAACCTTGGCTCTACATGAGATCTGATATCTTTTTCACAGGGTAAGCTATATGCAGTCGTCTTGGCAACATTTTACATGAAAATGTTTTTGGTGGCATTTCCTTTCTTTTTGTAAGTTTCCTTTTTTTTTCTTTTTTTGGGCTGTATTTCTTGTACATCTTCTTTCTTCTTTCGAAAAAGTCCGTGTACTAAAAATAAAACCTCAAGTATAAACATTTGTGAAAGTCTCATACAAACTTTCACCCCACAAATTTGGGGGTTGGGGGGCAAAAGTAATAGGTTTATGAATTTTTTTATTGTTTGTGTACTAAACTTAGTTTATATACCAAATTTCAGCTTTCTAGCACTTCAGGAAGTACCCTAATAGTTTTGATGATCATCAGTGTGTCAGTGACGAAATCGGTGTTTTTTTGGTATCAATAAAATCTAAACTATCAAAGCAATGCAATTGAAACTTTGTACGTTTCATTAGTCTATTAGTAACATCATATCCTGAAAATTTTAACGATCTGGTATATCGGGAACCAAAGTTATGGGGGTTCAAAAAAACGACGAAACGCTTCGAGAAAAGGTAGGTAGTGCCCTTGCGCTACGCTTGGCTCGTCTTGGCGGGGGCACGACCGTGCCCCTAGATAGACAAGAAATTGTCACACAGCAATTTATGAAGAGCTAGTTTATTTTACGCTTTTTAGTGTTTCTAGGCAGGGAGTTTTCGTTGAATGTTTTTTTGAAGTCGGTTTTTTATTATGTTTCATATCGTCATCAAAGGTTTATTTAAAAAAAAGGTTGAGAGCCATTGTTTCCCGATGTGCGAGATAGAAATGTCGCCATAAAATTGTTTATTTTAAGTCTCGTGTAATTGGAATTAGAAAACATGAATGTATTATTTGTTTACATTTTGCAGCATTGACTTGTTATTGAATAATAGATACTGCGTAGAGTCTTACAATCTAGGTACCTACTCGTACCAGCATAACCGACTTGACAAATACGATAACAAAAACAATTCAAGATTCAGTCATTCTGTATTTTTGTATTTCATGGCTCGGAATTGAAGTCTATTTTTTAACCGACTTCCAAAAAGGAGGAGGTTCTATGTTCCACTGTATGTATTTTTTTTATGTATGTTCAGCGATTACTCTGTCAGTAGTCAATCGATTATGAATTTTTTTTTGTATTCGAAAGGGTATGCTTCCGAGGTGGTCCCATTGCCAGCATATCAGGATCTGATGACGGGATCCCGGGGGAATCGAGGGAAACCCTCATTTTTTATAGGTCAGGTTCAGTCGTATACTTTCAAGTTATTTAGGTGAGCTGATGATAGAAGGTTAAACTCTTCAACAGTTAGGGATTAAAGAATGATTTTAATATTACACGTACGTATAGACCTTTTGAAAGAAATTTGATGAAATAGTTCAACTTACTACTTACCTACGGTTGTTTGCACTAAAAACTGAAAAATAAAAACTTTTTATACAAAAAAAAACCGACTTCCAAAAAACATCCAACGAAAACTCTCTGCCAAAAAAAACACTTAAAAGCGTAAAATAAACTGGTTCTTCATAAATTGCCTATACCTAATTCTTTATTCATTTAAATAGTAGTATTATAATGTGTGCTAGGTACCTAAAATCTGTTTGAAGTCGGTGCTAAGCCAAAAAGAATACAAACGAACAATTACAAAAGTCTAAGCGATAGTCACCTGGCACCGACTTTTTTTTTTGGCAGAGAGTTTTCGTTGGATGTTTTTTTTTTTTTTTTTTTTATGTTTGGCCCGCCAAAATGACTCTGCTCTGCCTGATGGAAAACATAAGCAGAATCCAAGAGCGGTGGTCACCATACTCACTGCGAATGCAGACAGTGCAGTATGGCGACCCACACTATGGCGGCCTAGTGATGCTACTGCATCTTTTAGTCCAGTCAACAAGTATGAAACTTGTTGACTAGACTAATTGGGCCCCCGGTCTCGCACTCACCAACGAAACACGACAGCACAAACGCTGTCATTTTACGTTGATTTTCTGTGCGAGGGTAGTACCGGGGCGGTCGAGCCGGCCCGTTCGTGCTGAAATCAGCGTGGCTCTACTAGGTACCTCTGTTTTTTGTTTTTTGGAAGTCGGTTTTTTTTTTTGGTATTTTTAATATCTTGAGTTACATTATCGATATTTGAGGGAGGGTTATTTATTGTCAGGTCTAACAACCGGTTACAAATTCTATTACTTACGACATATTCATTTAGACAATTTTTAGGATGTCAGTAAATGTTACAAGTCTCTTAATTACATTAACTTGAAATTCAATACTAATCTACTAATAATGTTTATTGTTTAACTGTAGCTTCAATTTACATTCATAAATGTCGCTTGGTGTCATAATTGAATAAATTATTTTGAATTTGAATCTATATATTTACGTATAAAAATGAATCGCCGAAATGTATGTACGCGCATACCTTCCGTTCAGCTGCACCAAATTAAATAATCCTTTTTAATGTGTTCCTTATTGTTAGCACAAGGTTTGTGTACCATAAAAATAAAGATAACGGGAAAAGTCATTTTTTTTGTCCGTGGCTATAGGTACACTGCCTGTGGGAAGCTGAGACAGATATGTCAACATGACGGTACGAAGTTCGCCGGGTCAGCTAGATAGGTCATAAATATGGATAATCTCGTACGCTAAGGACCTATATCCCGCACTGCGCGTGCGGCAAAATAAATGTTGAAAAGGTTACAGTAATTGAGTGGATCGAAACAGTATTTGAGGTTTACAATATCTGCGACTCATTTGATTAAAGTTACAACGAATGTTAAAAGGTTAATGACCACGTTTATACAATTTCCCAGCATCTCTTATCCGTCAAATTGTAAATTATTGCTAAACGTAATCGTAATAAACATTAATTTGTAAAGGGTACAAATGGATCACGCGATTATGTGTTGGTACAAAAAAAATAGTGTACGTGCTGTACACTATTTTTTTAAATGTTTTTCTGGCTGTTATCGCATCACTTCACTGATAAGAACTAGTTGGAGGAAACTTAAACCGACTAAAACCACACAGTATAATACATGTATATACTTGAG
Organism: Diaphora mendica; assembly: GCA_949125395.1. Taxonomy (NCBI): domain Eukaryota; kingdom Metazoa; phylum Arthropoda; class Insecta; order Lepidoptera; family Erebidae; genus Diaphora; species Diaphora mendica. The sequence goes on from OX421319.1 coordinate 8,723,417, forward strand.
CTAGGAGATATCCGGGGACAACTTTTAATAAGCATAAGCAGTTACACGTGTGTCTAGAGTCTAGACGTTAGGTTGGTCCGGATGTGTTAATAACAGCAGTTCCCGGATCCCTCCCTTCTCAGGCGCAGAGTGGCATACCGTGTGGTTTTAGTCGGTCCGATTCCAACACACCACCCGCCGCAAACCCCGGTGGGGTGACGGCCCGTGGGGTTTCCATTCGTTAAAAAAAAGAAAGAGCATACATATATATATATATATATATATATATATAGTATAATAACAGACGCTAAACCAAAAAGAATACAAACGAACAATTACAAAAGTCTAAGCGATAGTCACTTGGCACCGACTTCAAACAGATTCTAGGTACCTAGCACACATTATAATACCACTATTTAAATGAATAAAGAATTAGGTATAGGCAATTTATTAAGAACCAGTCTATTTTACGATTTTAAGTGTTTTTTGGCAGAGAGTTTTCGTTGGATGTTCTTTTTAAGGAATCCGGAATCTACTTGTCTTTGAACATTTTTCTTGTGTTAAATCATACCTTTACCAAAAATTTCAATTGACAATGAAATTAATAGAATTGTATATATTTTTAAACATAATAAACTCACAAATATAATAGTGTAAAAACTAATAAAATAACAAATAATATACCTAAATACCTTGTTGTGGTAAGCGATACAGGAGACTCCGGAACGACGAGACCGCATTGGCGCCAGGTTCGTCCACTGATTTGTGTCCGGGTCGTACACTTCCACACTGTTCATGCACTCCTGGCCGTTGAAACCACCAGTTATGTATATCTTGTCTAAAAAAGATTGATGCGCTTTGAATTACCATATACAAAAAAAAAGATGTCTGTGTTTAGTATTCTAGAACTAAACATCAGTTCAGCGGTGGCCGTAACCCTTACCTATAGTGCAGGGTACACCTGGTTTCCCGGCTTCTAGTACCCGAGACGGTGTGCGGTTTTTAGTCGTTTCGAGTCTCACAAAAAAAAAGGTATGCGGCGCACACGGTCGCAGCAGAGTTAGGGGTGCCGGTCGCGGCGGCTCTTTTAACGAATTTGAGCACTTACTGAAGGATGCTATGCTTACTAAAAGTCGCTAAAGGAATGATCGCGCACGGGCGCTTTACGGGCTAGAGACGCATCTGCCTCAGTTCGAAGTTATTTGGGTTTCTATAGTTCATCAAGGCATTGTTTCAACTCAGGAGATTTAGAAATGCTTGGGTGGGTTGCAAACAAATAGCTCAGACATTCAGGGCTGTATGAGTTTCATTCACGGTAACTGTACGTCGGTGGTAAATACTAACAGATATTTACAAAAAAATAAAATAAATACCTTTACACAACTAACTCCTCGTTAGTAAGTGTTGTCTTTGGAAATCTATAGTATTGATTCCATTTGGGGTATGAACCTAATATAAAATACTTTCAAAATTCCTTGTACTACTCAGAACTTAACAAAAAAACCCAATCACAACTTCCCCGACTAAGGAATTATAAAACACATAGCTACTTCCTCACTGTTCCATAATAGTTAATAATCTTGTCATTTAATTACTGTCAAGGGCAGCAGCGCTAGCATCAGATCTCTGAGCGTTCATAGGCGCTACAAGAGACCATTGGTTGGTGCGGTGGTTGAATCGTTCAGCGGTGTTCTGGCGGTGGTGTCCATCGTAGCCACCCATCGCATATACAGTCTCGCCCAGAACCGCCACGGAGACGTAGCAGCGGCGAGCATTCATCGGCGCTACCTGATGGATGTTATTTTTTGTTGTCAATTCTACAGAATTACAACATAACAGAATTAGATATACAAAAGCAATCATTATGCGACTTCTCAAAAGTTGGTGGTTCTGAATTTGGTGGTATATTTTTATGTTTTTTACCTTAGCACACACCCAAAAAACCCAACAATAATATGAATTACCTCACGCCAAGATTTGGAGACGGCATCAAAGCAACGACACGAATTGAAATAGTCCATTCCGTCAAAACCGCCGATCACATAAATACAGTAACCTAGAACAGCTGTGCCGTGATATGCTCGAGGTCCAGCCGGGTCTACTTCTTCTACCTGTCAACAGAAAATTTTAATTTTAATTAAACGATAACGATTTTTTTTGGAAATTTATGGTTATTTAGAAAACATAAGTAAGGAAATTACGGTACTCTACATTATTAAATTAGGTCATTTCTAATTTTAGGTTTAAAACACTCTATTTTTAACCGACCTTAAAAAAGGAGCAGGTTCTCAATTCGACCGTTTTTTTTTAATGTGTTATCGCGGTTAGCTTTGTCTTTTATGAACCGATTTCGATGGTTATTTTTTTAATGGAAAGGAGATATCCCATCGGTGGTACCATATTAAGGACACTAAGATCTGATGATGGCATCCAAGAGAAATCGAGTCGAACCTTGAAGTTAGTTTATGGTTTTGTTAAAATTTATTAAACAAAAAACTGACGACATTGGTTGAACATTTTGGTAATACTCTATTAGAGATTTTCAATTAACATGTAACCACGCTACGAGGAAATTATAAACAGAAACATTTTGACACTAAAAGTGGTAAGACCCTATTACCACTTTTAGCATTTAAAATAAGGTGAACTGCATGATAGTACTTCTAAAAAACATTCCAATATTTACCTTAATCCAGCGATCAGCTCTTGTATCGTAAGTTTCAATAAATGCCGTTGGCGAACCTCCGCTCCAACCTCCAATGGCAAACAGGACCTGGAAGGACGTAATGTATTTTATACATCTTACTACCAGTAGTCTTATTACCAGTAAATGGTACTTCTTAATGTAAATTTTGATCCCAGTGTTGTGTTATTTCTTCTTTTCGAAACTCATCCAAAGGAATCTAATTTCAGACTGCAATATCGTATCAAAGATCTGTATTAGCTTATAATTAGTACCTTTAGAATACCCTCTCCAATACTACACCTAACCAGATAAACTTACTTCGTGAGGAACTCGAGGTCGAGCAATCTCTGGCGTTGCGACTTCACCATCTCGCTGAGCAATCATCTCCAGATCGTACAGAAACTTCAAAGTTTCTATAATGATAGGTCTTGAACCTTCATTGCCGGTGACGTATGGATGGTCCTTAACATTTTCTAAGAAAAACTGTATCAAACAATAAAAATGTTAACTCCGTTACTGGCAAATCAATATGTTACACGATTTGTGACTTTAAATGACTCTTTCAGAATTGGAAGTAGTATGTAGGTAGTAAAAAAATGAGAGGTAAAGTATTCGAAACGTTCATAATCTTTCCAGAAAAACATAGTATTATTATAATAGTTAAAATGTATATTTATAGACCAGGGTAGAAGCCTTTAAAAATAAACCTAAAACCCATTAGAAAAGGAGGAGAATATTAGAAAAATAAAAGGAAAAATAATTTACGGGCGATCTGAGGTCGGGAAGGGAATGGGGGGAGGTTTTAAGGGTAAAAAATGTTTTTTCTCAATTTCCGGCAAAACTAAAAGTCATATGGAAAAAAGTCAAATGGCAAAGCTGTAGGTAATAAAAAGATGTAAACTTTTGTATTTACACTTTTATCACATAACCTCAAAATTTATGTGAAAAATTCAAAAAACCAAGTTTTTGGTTTTTTATTTTTATCTTTTCTTTCTTTTTTCACGAAATTTGGTGAAAACTTACCTTTTTATGTCCCAAAAACGCTGTAATTTATTAATCTTTTCACCTTATATTGAATTAATATCGAAAAAGCATCCTAATTTTCAATCGAAAATTCACCCGTCAAAATATCAGCTTTTTTCAAAAAGTTGGTATGTTTTCTGTTCGTTGAAATCTGTACTTTCCGATGGTGATAAAAAATATATATGTTACCATAGTAAATCTTCTTAAAAAGTTGATTTATTTAATGCTTATTACATTTATGTCATAGAAAATCTCATTATATATAAATATAAATGTAAATCGTACTATTAAATGTAGATACTTTATTCTGATTACGTTATTCATTACAATATTTTAAGCACATTAATCTTACCATTCATAAATATATGAAAACCGGCCAAAAGTTTGTTATTAAAAATATATTTACGATATATATTTTATATATATTTTTATAGATTTTTAATATATTTTTTAGTTTTTTTTTATGGGTGTAAATAAATTTGTTTGTGCAAAATTAAGGAGATTATTATTTTTTAATCTTGTAAGTACTAAAATATCATTCAATTTTAATCTTTAGGTTATGTTACGTTAAACATACTATTTTTTAAAGAAAATATAACTATTTTTATGTTTGAGTTGATTAATACAGATAAAAATAGAGATAGTATTTACCTTCCTATGCAGATTCGAATAGAAACTCAGCATGCATGTGTATTTTTATAAACGACTAGCTTTTACACGCGGCTTCGCCCACGCAAACTTTTATTCCCTGATTTACCCCCTTAGGGGTGGAATTTCAAAAATTCCTTTCTTAGTGCTCACTTACGTTATATAAAGAACCTACATGCAAAATTTCAGGATTCTAGAATCAGCGGTTTGGGCTGTGCGTTGATCTCTGGGTATGTCAGTCAGTCAGTCAGTCACCTTCCTCTTTTATTTATATAGATGTTGTATACTGTACTGTATTTCGAATACTGGCTAGGCTAACGGTTGTTACAGCTGCTACGAAATGTAGGTGTGTATGTAGTAAGACCCAGACCCGCCTAGCCCCTTCCCCACTTCTCTATGAAATAACTTTTTGGTGGGCTAAAATTTTTCGTAGGTCACTCAGGTATTTAAGTTATCTTAAAATAGTTATAAATAGGCATCTACGCATATAATTTAATGAAGTTTCGAGAACTTTCTCCAAATATAGTAGATGTCTTATTAAATATTAATTTTATTAACGTATTTGTTTGTTAATTGCAAATCAAAATATACTACTATATTTTGATTTGCAATTTTTTTTATTAATGTAACGTGTAATCTTACGTTTTTCGAGTAATTAAAGTGTAAATTTTCATAAATAGCTCAAAATTGCATATAATAATTAAAACAAATATTCGAATTCGAGTTATTTTCGATCTTTTGCATTTTCTGAGAAGATTTACTATGGTAACATATATATTTTCAACCGACTTCAAAAAGGAGGAGGTTCTCAAAACGACTGTATTTTTTTTTTTTTTATGTTTGTTACCTCATAACTTTGGACTGGGTGAACCGATTTTGATGATTCTTTTTTTATTTGAAAGCTGGTGCTTCCCGAATGGTCCCATTTAAATTTGGTTCAGATTGAAGTCGGTTTTTTTTGTTAAAATTTGTAATTAATTTTCACCATCGGAAAGTAGAGATTTCAACGAACAGAAAACATACCAACTTTTTGAAAAAGCTGATATTTTGACGGGTGAATTTTCGATTGAAAATTAGGATGCTTTTTCGATATTAATTAAATATAAGGTGAAAAAATAAATATTTGTAATCAAATAAATTACTGCGTATTTGGGACATAAAAAGAAAGGTAAGTTTTCACCAAATTTTGTGAAAAAAAAGAAAATTGTAAAAGATAAAAATAAAAAACCAAAAACTTGGTTTTTTGAATTTTTCACATAAATTTTGAGGTTATGTGATGAAAGTGTAAATACAAAAGTTTACATCTTTTTATTACCTACAACTTTGCCATTTGACTTTTTTCCATAAGACTTTTAGTTTTGCCGGAAATCAAGAAAAACCGTTTTTTACCCTTAAAACCTCCCCCCCATCCCCATCCCGACCTCAGATCGCCCGTAAATTATTTTTCCTTTCATTTTTATTATATTCCCCTCCTTTTCTAATGGGTTTCATTCTACTATTATTTTTTTTGGTTTTAAAACTTATCGACACTGGTCTATTATCCCAAGTAGGTATAAATTACGTACATACCTACTGTTTATATTATTTCTCAACTCGTTATTACTGGCATAGACGAAGATACTGATATTAGTATAGTTGTTTATGTTACTGATAATTTAATTTGCATTGATAAATTTAGTAGTTTGTGGATAACGATTCCTACACAATACTTTTAAATACCTAAGCCTGTTTAATTTTATTTTCAGATTCATTTAAATAAAACCAAATGCCTACAATGAGTAATAAATAAGCGTTGTATAATAAAGAAGAATCAGTACTTGTGTATCCAGAAGTCCGAGACGTATGCTACCCATCAGTTTCACAGTGTTCTGCCAGCGGCTATCTGGATCATAGTTAACCCATCGCAGCACGGCCTCCCACACTACCTCTTCGCTCTTAACATTGAGTTCATCCTCTAATATGATGGAATTCAGCTCTTCAAGAGGCAGGTGTAAAAATTCATCACTTTGTGTCGCCACAGTGACGAAATAACGCAACAGATACCTTCGAGCGTCGGCCTCGAGCTTATAACAAAATACCCGTCTGAAACCAAAGTAGAAACTATACTAGGTAAGGTAGAACATGTTCGAGAACAAAATGGAATGATATTACTTTAAATGAATAACCCGGCCGCCATGTATGGGCCTTGTGTAGGAGGCCTATCAAACCTAAGAAAACCATTCACTACCCTCCGAGCCGAGACACTCTTGAAACGAAAAAATCTTTACAATTTTTATGGTGTAAGGGTACAAACGGTATCCGAAAGTAGGTTGCACTACAGCTTCATATGGACACCTGCTACTTAAAGAGTTACAAAAGTATTGAGCTCTAGAAGCCCCTCCTCCTAGAGTCAGAAAACCATCAAAAGCAATTCTTTCGTTAACGCCGGTTTTCTGTTTCGGTATCACTCCGGTTGAGCCGACCCTTTCGGAAGGAAGCATGTCTTTCCCACATTAAGAGCGACTGCCATCAGAAATTAACAGTTGACGGATTTTCAAGGCTTCAAGTACCCGTACCGTATGATGCCGCCTTACAAACACTTGTATCAATATACAGATGTTTGTAAGGCAACCGAGACTGAGGGCTTAATATTATTTCGTAGGCGCGGAGGGAAGAATGGTCGCCCATAGAATAACCTGGCTAGGATTGCTCAACTTCGCAATGTGGCTTGTTTTAATTGTGTTACTTAACTTCCCACTTGGTCACGAGTACCTACCTTCTCCACTTATCGTTATCTTTTTATAATAAGAAAACTATTAAATCCTATAAATAGAGACCACCTTATAACTATCATCTCACAGTATAGTCATCATTTATAGACAATTAATGAAATGTTTAACTAACCTAGCAAACATCATAATACCGAGACAGTTTTTAGGGTTCAACGAGGCTCTGAGGTGATCACAGCATAGTTGAAGCACGCCGAGGAAAGCGAGGTAGTCAGCGGTCATGAGTAGCTCGTGGACATTGGAGTCGGTGACCTCGATCCGCCGCAAGTATGCGTACTCAATCAGCAGAAGCAGAATCTCAGAGCGTACACCAGATATCAACACGTCGCTTTGCTCTCGTGAGTGTAGTGTTGTAGTAAATAGTGCCCTGTTGACAGTCATTTAAACATGAACGTATCTACGACTACTTTGGAAACCGTTTAGAATTTACTACTGGGGAGCTTCTTCTAAATAATTACTCATGATAAAAATCTCACGATAGGTTGGGTGTTTGTATTAATTACTGTCGAGAGACACTATTTGATTGAATGCCATGTAATTCATTACGCTACTGAGTTTTGCCCCTTAAAGTTTATAGTTGTTTACTAATGTTAGTGATGATTATAAAATGAACAGGATATGTACAGGAAGTATGGGCTGCAGGCAGAGAGTATGGCGCGGTGCACTGGGAAGGCGGCGCCGTCGTCCGCGCGCACTATCGCGTCGCAGAGAAGGCGGCATTCGCGGAGCCGGTGCAGCGCCTGCATCGCCGCCACCGACATGCACCGACCCGTCTCGCGACCCGCCGTCTGAACCAATCGTTATCAATAAGCCATATGAAATGGATTGGCTTACTGGATTATCATAAGACGTAGTTTCTTAAAGATATAAAATATATTTCGGATAAACATATAACACATAACGCCATCTAGTCCCAAACTAAGCAGAGCTTTTATTATGGGTTCTAAGCAAGTGACTTTTTTTTTGTAAATACATACATATTTTACAAAGAAAACATCCAAACTCCGAAACAAATATTTGCAAATCATACAAACAATTGGTCCGTCCCGGGAATCGAACCCGAGACCTCAAGCACAGCAGTCGCAAACACTATCACTGCGCCACCGAGGCAGCCAGATATACAGTCACTAGAAGGCCTTGGAGATTTTAGCGACCTACTGGCAAGTCTGAGGATCGCAACTGTTTGAAAGTTTTTAACTCCAGAAACTTTTCCAAAATGTAGATACATAAATCATTACTAATAGATTTTTTTAAGTAGTCAATATTATTTTTTGGTAAAAGGAAACTTCATGGGTAAATCATAAACACAGGTCAAACACACTCAAAGCATTATAGAGGTAGAAAAGACTGGACAACACTTCTTCAAAATCATTAAATGTAGAGCCTTGTGCCGTATCTCACTTCATATCACGTGTCGAATGTTACCTTCCCAAACAGTGGATCTGTCGCATAGCCTATGCATCAGTACTTACTGTGCTGTTCGGGTCGTTTTCCATTTTAGTGAGACTTTAACGCAAATTCATCATTTTTAATTGTCACACATTAAAAATCGTAATTGCAAAATAGACGCGACACCACACAATCGAGATTTAGCTCAATAAATTTATAAAAATAACAGTAAAAAATTGCTCAAAATAGCAGAATCAAGTCATTTGATAAAACATTTTAGGTTAGCAAAAAAATGATATAAGAATGACAATCATGTCACACCTTTTTTTTCCAGATGACATTACTGGATAACAATATTTTCATTTTCAGCAGTTGTCTTGCTGAAATCGAAAATGTTTGTAACACACTTTTTTTCAACATAAAGGCGTTTGTGTTCTTTGTGACACTCGAAGAGTTTGAGGTTAGTAATGCAAATGAAATTATTCAATACGATCAGAAAATATTTTTTGGTGATTAATTTTATATTCCTTCATTGACTAATGATTATTTAAACTCTTAAATCTACGAATATAAGTGTTCAAGTGTATATATTTGGTGTTTTTATTGCCTCGGTGGCGCAGTGGTAGCGTATGCGTGTGCTTGAGTATTGAGTTCGATTCCTGGGTCGGACCAAATGATCGGCAAATATTTGTTCCGGAGTTTGGATGTTTTATATGTATAATATGTATGTATTCACAAAATAAGTATTTGTGTATTTATATCAGTTATCTAGTACCTACTCATAGTACAAGCTCTGCTTATTTTGGGACTAAAGTTGTGTGTTAAATGTCCGAAATATTATTAGTATTATTATGTCTATACTATCTGTATTAATATTATAAACGCGAAAGTTTGTGAGTATGGAGGGATGTATGGATGGATAAATGGATGGATGGATGGATGGATGTTTGTTACTCTTTCACGCAAATAATACTAAATGGATTTGGATGAAACTTTATAGTAATATAGCTTATACATCAGAATAACACATAGGCTACAATTTGCCGCGATAACCGACATATACGCAGGCGGAGCCGCGGGCAAAAACTAGTACACTATAATAGCTACGCCCCGCGGTGCTACCCGCGGTAGTTGTTGTACCCTTACAATAACATAATCTTATAAAGGTAATGTTATAGCCGCCCGGGGCCTCGCAATGCCTAAGGCCGCCTTGATGAAATAAAACTCCCCGGGGAATTCCCCGAATCCTCAGTGCCCAGTCGATATATTCAATATTACCAATATAACTTAGTATTAGTATACTCCAACTTTTTGTTTGAAAACTTGGACAACCGTCGTCAAGTGGATAGTGTTTACGCAGACTTCTGTAAAGCCTTCTGTAAGGTGGAGCACGCTATATTATTGAGTAAAATTGAGTTCAATGGCATTCGTGGGAATCTGCTACTTTGGTTCGCCTCTTACATTAGAAACAGGTCTCAACAGGTTGTGATTAATGGTTTTGCTTCTGAAACGATACACGTAACCTCAGGGGTCCCACAAGGTTCCATATTGGGCCCTCTATTGTTTATTTTGCTCATAAACGACATTTGCTTCTGTTTCAAAAATACTCGCTTCCTTTTATATGCGAATGATTTCAAAATATTTCGGTGTATAAATGATATTCACGACTATCAAAAATTACAACAAGATCTACATCGGTTATCCGACTATTGCCATCACAACAGGTTACACTTAAGCTTGTATAAATGCAAAACTATATCATTTACAAAAAACAGAAACATTTTGCAGCACATCTTTGCAATACTCCGCTAGAAAATGTCAGCTCAATAAGGGATCTAGGCGTGTTTTTCGATACCAAACTCCACTTAAATATTCATGTTGATTATATTGTGAATAGAGGATTCAGATTTTACGGTTTCGTTAAACGAACTTGCGAACATTTCAAAAACCCTGCTACTTGTTTATTATTATATAATTCTCTCGTAAGACCGCAGCTTGAGTTCGGTACACCTATTTGGAACCCATTTTACAACAAATGTAGTGACCAATTAGAGACAGTTCAACGCAAATTCATAAAATTCGTTAATTACAAATGTTATCATGCCTGGGCTTCATACAACACATTGCTAGATAAATTCTCATTAACTACCCTTAATTTTCGTAGAGTTTACCTCGACCAGACATTTCTATACAGGATCTGTCACAATTATTTTGACTGTAATGAGTTAATGAACCAAATTGACATTCGCATACCAAGTAGTTCTTTAAGAATACGAAACACACACAAACAAATTCTGTTTGCTCCTAAACTGAGTAGAACTAATGCTGGAGATCGAGGTCCCTTAAGAAGAATTATGAAATCTTATAATGATGAATTCACTGACATAGACATATTTCACTTGCCGATCTCAAAATTGAAAAGAAGTATTTTAGAACATTACCAACACGTAACCTAGTCTAGGCCTATGTATAGTTTTAATTTTTCTTTGTAATCGACAACTACGTTAACACTATGTAACGTGTGACGAGGGAAATAGGGGTTCATTCTTATATACGTATATGTAGTTATTACATTACTAGCCGACCCGTGTCCACTTCCTTGGGCGTTAATCGTCCGCTTTTCTTCGACATCATTTACAAGTGCAATAATTTAAACTGAATTTTATGTTTAATCATAATAAAATATGGCCTATTTCACTCCTAAATAGTGTCGCTTTCTGTTAGTGAAAGAATTTTAAGGATCGGATCAGTACTTCCGAAGATTACCCCCCTACAACCATACAAACTTAGAAACTTTACCACTTTGTAATGTTAGTATAGACAGAAAAATAAAACTATATTGCACGACGACACATTCGAGGATGGCTATAGGTACAAGGAGTTAGCGGACTAGGTACCTGAGCGGAAAGATACCTACTTAAGAGGTTATTCTGCGACATAAACTCTAGGGAGAAAGAGTTTGTGGGGGACAGGTGTGTCATGTCCCACCAACACAAAGGGAGGATCCTCCGACCAGGCGAGGTGATCATGCCTGGCGGGCCAACTGCCCAACGGTTGATGTTGGGATGTTGTATGCATCTTAATTGGCGCGCCAACTTTCACTGCGCGATTCAGGATTGGTAATTGGTAGTTTCTTAGTTTCCTTCGTTACTCCGTAGTTCGATGTATCTTCGGTAGATGGCGCTGTAGTATGTTATGTTGTTGTTGCGCTGTATGTGGAGGTCGCCACAAGTTTAATATTGTATTGTTATTGAGTATTTTTCAAACAATATGAAAATAAAGGCAATTTTCAAGTAAAAAGAAAACACAGGAACCTACATTAATTTTTTATTAAGAACTTAATACAATACTGTACCTATTGTACAGTTCGTTAGAATTAATACAAAAATCATATTAAAATTATATTTAAAATACTAGAAATCTTAAACTAAATTTAGGTACATCACATTATTATACAAAAAGCAATTTGCATCTCTTCAAATTTACGTGCATCATAAGAGTAGTTAAATTTAAAAGATTTTTTCAATCTGATTACTTGATTTTTGGTTCAGTGATTATTCATTTTCTTCTCATACTCCTAAAGCTTGTTATTACACTTATTACGTAGTTAGTGCAGTCCAACGACGGCGTAGTGCCACTGTTCTAACTCGTTGCAACTATCGTTTTATTTATTTAAGGATCAATTTAGTATGGTGGTGGTTTCTTTGGCTGTGATGCCGTCGGACCTTAGCCTTGATAATATCGACTTGTAGATTTCAGGGGCGAAAGGCAAAACTACACCGCGTTCTTGAATTTCACCTGTAACACGACAAAAATAAGTTTATAAATAAAGATGGTACACTTAATAGGGGACGATTAGTGTATCACTGGCAATGTTAAGTACAATCATATACACACACACCTACACACACGCACACACACACACACGCACGCACGGACACACACGCGAACACACACACGCCGCGCACTTGCACATACGCACCCACATACACAGACCGTGCTATAAGTGAAGAGGTCGGTTACCATCTAGGACCATCTTGGCGGCGATGGCGGTGGGCAGGCCGACGGTCCAGGCCATGGCGGTGTGGCGCGCGGGGTCGCCGCGCACCGTCATGGTGACCTCGCGCCGCTCCCGCCTGCCCTCGGCCCACGTCACCCCCAGCTCGTGTCGGAGGACCACTAGGTCAGATTCATCTTCACCTGTCAAACAGTGCAATTTTATATCCAATAAATGTACTGCATGAATTATATCATTTCAGGTAGTAGAGCCACGCTGATTTCAACACGAACGGGCCGGCTCGACCGGGTGATACTATCCTCGCACAGAAGATCAACGTAAAATGACAGCATTCGCGTTGTTGTGTTTCGTTGGTGAGTGCAAGACCAGAGGCCCAATGATGCAGAAGCATCACTAGCCCGCCATAGTGTAGGTCACTATGCTGCATTGTTGCAGTATCAGGATTCGCAATGAGTATGGTGACCACCACTCTTGGAGTCTGCTTATGCTTTCCATCAGGCAAAGTAGAGTCATTTTGGCAGGGCCATAAAAAAATGGATAGTGAATATCGTAGAGGTGTTTCATGTTTGTTAGTACAGTTCCTCACGACACAGGATTTATTCCTAGTGAGGAACTGGTCTTTTTTTTAAAGAAAATAAAAATATAATATTACAATATAAATGATAATACCTAATTGCAATTTCTTGCTCAGATAATGGCTAATGGTGTCCAAGGGAGTGCCGCACTTTTTAATCTCTACTTCCGACAGTAGACCGAGAGACTCGATAGCTTGTGCTCCCGCAACGCCGAGGCGCTCAACTACCCTCGTCTTTAAGTTCTCGTAGAAGGTTTTGGAGTCTAAGAATCCGCATAGTTCGCAGGCGAATTCGCGCTGAAAAAAAAACGATTTCAATTCAGACATATTTCAATTTTGTTTCCCATCGTAATCAATGCATATTGAATGTTCTACGATCTCAAACAAATCTATTTTCTTTAGTTCTCGTGCTCAATTTAGGTTTACAAAAGTTGTGAGGTAGTGCACAACTGTTAAAACTTAAATACTAAACACTCTTGTCAGTTATCAAAATAATTTGTTTTAATCTCAGAACTAAAAAGTATTTACAAGTACTAATATCTTACCCAGGTAATTATAGGTCCATCGGGATGCAAAGCCGGGTGAGGGTTGGGGTCCACTAACCCGAACAATTGCATTGCAATCATAGTCTCCGCAAAACCTGTAAGAAATGAAGGTAGGTTGGGTTGTTTTGACAACGTGAATGCAACTTGGCTAACGGGGCAGCCTCCCAAGCCACGTTGAAATTCTACAAGCGTAAACGTTATTAGAAAAGCAACAAATGTATGGGACTGGCGTTATCTCAACGCTAAGTCAAATGGTCAAAATAAAATATCCGCCAATATAAAAGGAAAGAGTGTCGTTAGCTATCGTAGAAAGAGAACTGACACAAAACACTTGCATCTTGAAGGGGACATGTGTCTATAGGAGTGGACAAGCGCAGATAGTAAGGTACTCTTGTCTTCACGTTTGCGTTCTACACAAAAAAGTCGACAAATACTAACTAAGCTTATAAAAGTCATAAAATTATTTGATACTTGGTTTTATGTGGGAATGTGGGAAGGAAAATGTTATGTATGGGTGTTAAAGGTTACAAGAGAAGAGGAACATCAAAGAAAAGGTGGATGGGTTGTGTGCATGGGCGTCTTTACCTATAGTGCAGACTGTGCGGTGCACTCGGGCGCAGTAGTGTTAGGGGCGCCGGCCGCGGCACTTTAAATGAATCTACGCCCTTACTGAAGCTCGCTACGCTCACTGAAGCTCGCTACGCTTACTCGGGCGCGCTACGCTTACTGAAGCGCGCTACGCTTATTACTTACAGTCAAATGATGAATAATAGAGTCGAATTGAAGGATAAAACACAGTGCGCCGACTGCAAATAAAGTTGGGGTAAGGGCAGGCAGATGCTAGTTTTATTTAAACGTTTATGTTCTGTTAAAACGTGGTAGATATAATTTAAAATGGAACCTAAAAACTATTAGATTAGTTATTTTAGAAGTTGGACAAAACTAGCACAAAATTCTAAGGTTAGTTAACCTTCAAATAATACCTTTATATCTAATTGTTCCTCTGAACATAGTGTGCGCATCTTCGATACCATACAGCGAGGCATACTTGGTGCTGTCCCTGTTCGGGAACCCTTCGAACGCAAATCCGGGGAGGAAGTTCAACTCTCTAGCCACTGACATCAGCTCTCCTCCACTCAAGACCTCCACGATCTAGAAATCATACGTACTGTGACATTCTTCTAAATATTATATTGATGATAAGAACAAAAATAGCTTGCAACTTTACTTTATTGACTGTGTCATTCCTATGGAGAAGAGCCGGTAAGAAACTCCATAAGTCTCTTAGAACCGATTTATTAAATTCCTTTCTAAATTAACTTGCCGTAGATAATTTATTTGTTTATACAAAATAGTATAACATTATTTAAATCCAGAAACTAGTTGTATACTTAGCGTGGTATTTATGTATATATAATGTAAGCCAACATGTACTTATAATAATTTTAAATAAGTTATAATTTAATCACTATCATCAGTCTATCGCAGTTTACTGCTGGACATAGGCGTCTCCAAAAACGCCACTTAGTTTGACCTTGGCTTAAAATTTGTTAAGACTACAAGTAAAATCTTAACAAGAAAAGCAACCGACTTCAAGGTTCGACTCGGTTTATCTTGGATGCCGTCATCAGATCTTAGTGTCCTTATCACGGTATCACCGTTGGGATATCTTCTTTCCATTAAAAAAGAATCATCAAAATCGGTTCATAAACGACAAGGTTATCCGCGAACACACCTAAATATATAGTACCTTTATTTTTTTTTAAATAAGTTGTTTTGTGGTGCCCTCTCTTGGTACGCCCTGGTACTGTTTATTCTGCACCAAATTTCAATATAGTTTAATGTAGTTCGCTCGAGTTGCGATAGATGGCGTTAGATATACATTGATTATATTTGATTGTTGAAAACACGAATAAAACGACATTTTCTAAAATTGAATCCTAGCTATATCGATTTATCGCCCCCGAAAACCCCTGCATACAAAATTTCATGAAAATCTTTGGAGCCGTTTCCGAGATTCAGATTATATATATACAAGAATTGCTCGTTTAAAGGTATAAGATATATACAGTCGAATTGAGAACCTCCTCCTTTTTTAAAGTCGTTTAAAGTTAAAAAGAAACATAATTTACCTGTCCTTTGCTTAAATATTTGGCACCAGATATAGTATTGAGTAGTACACCACGAGGGCTCCATGAGAATTTGTACCTCAACGCATTGTCACTAAACTCAGGCGCCGGTATTCCTGAAATAATGTCCACATACTTAAGACATAACATACTCACACCGGTTTTTTTTTATGGAATAGTCGGGCAAACGAGCAGACGTATCGTCTGATGGTAAGCGACTACCGCCGCCCATAGACACCTACAACACCAGAAGCGTCACAAGTGCGTTGCCGGCCTTCAGGAGATGGGGAGGGAGATGGGGGAGGGGTTGGGGTATGGGCCTCTGGTGTCCTCACTCACTTGGTGAAACACAGCGCAAGCGCTGTGACACACCGGTTTTCTATGAGGCCGTGGTATCACTCCGGTCGAGCCAGCCCATGCATACCGAAACGTGGCTCTACCACGTTAAACGGTTTTGTACAACATCCCTTTTAATAAAACACCACCAAGAGCTAGTGACAAACCACCTCGTGACCAGTCTGCTCTCTTGCCCTCTTTACCATAAAAAATTTATTCTAACTTCATTATCAAATTTAGAACATTATGTCCTCGCTGATATCAGTAGAAATGATAAATTTTTAGAGCATACGTCAGCGTACGTAATTTTCACAAAAAAACCGACTTCAAGCACTGAACACTTCGACCAAATTGAAATGGGACCACACGGGAAGCACCAGCTTTTAAATAAAAAAAGAGTCATCAAAATCGGTTCACCCAGTCGAAAGTTAATGAGGTAACTAACATAAAAAAAATACAGTGGCATTGACAACCTCCCCCTTTTTTGAAGTCGGTTAAAAAAGAGAGAAATTTACTTACCTCCACAGTAAGAGACAAACGAGTCGATTCTGCCGCCGTGGTTCTGTATATCGTGAATGCACTCCAAAGCGAGAAGATGGTCGATGCCAGGGTCCAAGCCAACCTCGTTCAGTAGTGTAATGCCGGCTTCTTTTGCGCTAAAACAAAATGAGGGACGTTGTTTCACCTGACACATTATTAAATTTTTCATATACAATGTAGAGTTTAAAAACTACCAATTGTTAACAATTTGAATTTTTAATACTTTTTAAAAACCAAGCGAACTTCAATTTGACAATTTCTGAAATAAATTCTTGTGAAAGTATTTTGTGAAAATTAAAAACTGCTTTACCTTCAAGTTTTTTACATATTTCCATTACATTTAATAGAGCTATGGTGTTATATAAAATGTGCAATCAGTATGTGTAAATTCATACATTGCACATTTGAATGCCTGCAGTTTTCATTGAAGTGATGGTTATTTTAATCTAAGAAGATTCAGAAAGTCTTTTACTTACGCTTTATGCAGCTCTTGAACTTCTGGCCTGACATATGACGCGGTGACCATGTGAGCGCCGGTGCTTAGACATGCCTTTGCTACAGCTCCGTGTAATTCGTACGGCAATAAAGACACAACTACCCTAGCTTTAGATGCGATTGACTTGAGAGCGGATTCGTCCTTAGCATCGATATACTCGGAGGACACACCGTAGCGCGATGCTAAGGCATCAGCTTCTTCCCTAACGGCTGACGCTGAAATCATTGGTCATGGTCAGCATCTCACTTGACACAAGAAACATGTCCCTACAATCTTATACGAAAATAATTATTAAAGCATATTATGGTGCAATAATTACCTACAAATTTTAACAAAAAAAAACCGACTTCAATCTGAACCAAATTTAAATGGAACCATTCGGGAAGCACCAGCTTTCAAATTAAAAAAAGAATTATCAAAATCGGTTCACCCAGTCAAAAGTTATGAGGTAACAAACATAAAAAAAAAACAGTCGAATTGAAAACCTCCTCCTTTTTTTGAAGTCGGTTAAAAAAAAGAAAGAAATAACTGTATGTCTAGCGTTTTGTATAAAATATCGCATCATCAACAACCCATAATGTATTTACTTCTCTCGGGTCTCATCTCAGGAGAGGAATAAGGCCATACGTCCCCACGCGGGTTGGGGACTGGCAAGATAATTTTGTGGCTACGTAATGTTGTCGCTGGATATTTTCAAATCTCCCAAAGGCCTCTAACTAAGCTTCCCGACTGTTATCCTATGATAACACCCGGGACCGACTGTTTAACGTGACCTCCGAATTAAAATTACCAATTTTAGTGAAAATATGCACATACCTACGGTAACAGCAACATTCTTGTCCCTCGCCAAGTATTCCACTACAGGACCAGCCACCAGCCCAGAGCCGAGAATTACAATAGGAGCTTGTTGAGCATTACCTTCCACCTTATGACGGGATCGTCTGTAATTTCATTCTTTATATTATTGATAGAAATGAAAAGGGTAAGAAAACATATATTTTATGAGAAACGAGTACGAACGATGGCATTGCATGAATTTGGTAGAATATTATTATTGCAATCAGTTAGTTGTGGTCGCTATAATAAGTATTATATCGTTACTTATTCAATATACTTTATCAAGGTGGTTACAATAAACCTTATCACCTTGTTTACACACCTCAATTTTTCAGTTAATAGAACGGAAAAAAATACGATGCCTCAGATTGAATTTTATTTTCAAAGAACAGAAATAATAACTATTATTCCTTGCACTAATATAATAATACCACATTTCACACATGACCATCGCAAACTTAGCACAGTCTGTGCTATGTTAAACTATGGTGGACTGTACTGTTGATAAACATACATATAAATATTTGCACTACACCAACACCACTTGCATTTAAACACATTTATTGAAAAAAATACAAGTATATTTTATTTAGAAGTAACTTACGTATTGGCCATTCTGAGTTCGTTTATGTATTCAAAAGCAGGAGTCAGCTTGCCGTTGCTTGTGATAATAGCCTGTAAGATAACATAATGATTTATATAAACAAACGTTTCTGTACGGGATTATGTTAAATAACAAGTGAATGAACAAACACTTTGTTATTCACATTGTCTGTGTGGTGACAGGTTGTCACCAGCCCTATTCATCCCGTGGGTGTCGTAAGAGGCGACTTAGGCCCAGCGCAAAGTTGAAAATGGCATGCCAAAGATCGTGACGACGCGCCGCGGTGCTCGCTATAATCGATTTCAACTGCATGTCATAGTAGTTAAGATTTATTTTAAATTGATTTATTCTCAGTAGCTTCGCCGCGCTTCCGCTGTTGTGCGTTGGGCCTTAGGGTACAAACTACGTAGGACTACATCACTGCAAACAGAAGGAAAACTTGAAACAAACCCTATACCAACTCATCTATCCAGGATGGTATTTTAGGCCAGAATCTCCTGGCTAAGGAGAGGCATATATCCGGCAGTGGACTATTAAGGGCTCTTGATGATGACAATAATTATGAAAATTAAAATTTACAAAATTATACCCTCGCCGATATCAGTAGAAATCAGAAATTAGACTACTACTACTACCCAAGACGTACGTCTTTTTTTTCTTTTTTTTCTTTGGGCCTACCAACTGACTCTACTCTGCCTGATGGAAAGCAAAAGCAGAATCCAAGAGTGGTGGTCACCATACTCATTTCAGACAATGCAACAATGCAGCATGGTGACCAACACTATGGCGGCCTAGTGATGCTTCTGCTACATCGGGCCTCTGGTCTCGCACTCACCAACGAAACACGACAGCACGAACGCTGTCATTTTTCGTTGATCTTCTGAACGTCTTACAAATAATTTTAACAAAAAAAACAAACTTCAAGAACAGGATCAATCAAATTGTAATGGGACCACATGGGAAGCACCAGCTCAAATAAAAAAAGAATCATCAAAATCGGTTCACCCACCCAATCAAAAGTTCTGAGGTAACAAACATAAAAAAAACACTCGAACCTCCTCCTTTTTTGAAGTCGGTTACAAAAAGAAATTAAAAGTATCTTACCCCTTGAACTACAGGTGAGAAATCGTGTTCCTCCAGTGGTTTAGTTGCGTCAGATTTTATGATATCCTCAGCGTACGGTAAAAGCAAGTCTCCAAAGAAATCAGTCGACTCTCTAGGTAATTGTGTAGGCATGTTATCAATAGAACATACTAAGACGCCTGGACCTTTGAAACTGAAATAAAAATAAGGTTAGGATGATGCCTATCATGGTCTACGTATATATACCATATGTATGCTGATGTATGGTATAGTAGCTAAATGATTTTACCTTTTTTTATTCTTGTTTGTTTGTGTTTATGAAACGCTTTTCGATAAAAATAGCGCAATTAATTTGGGTATCATTCATTCCTTTCGAAGTCTTTTAATTTGATTTTAAGGCAACAGTCAAACAGAACAATTTTTTTCCTTTCCGCACGCAAATTTAAAAACATCATTGGTAGTCATTAGGTGGTAAATAAAGAGAGTTATTACGAATTTTGTTGATCAAATTTAATGGTTTTAGAGAACCGATATCGATGTCCTAACCTTGTTAATTAATTATTTTTGAGTTATTTTGGTCCAATTTGTCTTTCTTACTTCATTAAATTAAAAAGCAGTTGCCTTTGAAAGATAAACAAACGTAGTTATAAAACCAAACTGAAATGAATTAAACTAAACATTTCTAGTAAAATTATAATGATGTGTAAGTACTAGCTGGCCCGCGAAACTTCATCAGCTGTGTCTCTCGAAAGGAGTTGTTTTTTTTGCCATATTCCAGAAGTTCGGAGAAGGTGAGAACCTTTTGAACCTTCTCCGAACTTCTACAAATATTTTAAGAACAAATTTAATCAATTGGATCCAGGTATCCTCGAGTTTTAGTAAGACCAACGAACAGCAATTTTAATATTTATGAGAAGATTCTCGTAAATGAGCTGCGATCAAATCAATCAAAACTGTTTGTAAGACGGTTTTACAAATGGACAATCTGTGAATGGTATTTGAAAATATTCTATTAAAGTGAAAAAAATTAACAAACCTTTTTGTGTCCTTGTTCCTATCAGCATCATATAAACAGAAAGGTGTGTCGATGGTGGTACACTCGTTCATGAACTCGATAGAACCTCCTGGATCCGCCGAAATATCGCAAATAGCTAACATTCTGAAAGATGCTGTTAGTTATAATACCTACATATAATAATGTATATATATGATAATACACATAATAATCTTTATATATTCTTTGTTAATTATTATTGATTAATATAAAAAGAAATCTACATGCTTTAGAGATTTTGAATTATAATAAATTGTTTTTCAAAGTTACTTCTGCTTGTAATATAGTTATAAATATTAGTAATACCCAACTGTTAATTAAATAGATTATAGTAGATTATAACTGGTACATTGTCCTGTGTTTTGAGAAAGACCCACTATGTGGAGTTTTAAGATAATTTCGAACAATGAAATATAATAGTTTGGAATTTAAATTACTTTCTTTTTATGTGTTTACTTGTATTACTTTTGACGTGACATTCGTGACAACGTCTTATAAAATGATGGAGCCGGCTGCTCATACGAAAAAACGTGTCGTTACCTCGCCATGCGTCGTTACCTCGCTATGCGGCGTTCCATTTAAGGCTTGAAGTGCAAGCGAGAGATCTATCTCTCATCATTTCATCAATGTTTCGTTATGACGTATCACGTTAAACTATCGTCCGTAAACAGACTTTAAAGACAACCATTTTTTTTTATTATTATTAGCATTATGACACAACCGACTTTAAGTTTAATGTAAATAAGCAATACAACCGTCAACCATTATTTATTTTAAATTTTCATCCTATATCATCATGACATCAACAGTATTTATTTAACCTCTCCGCTGCAGGAACGGGTACCGGAAGTGCATACGTAATTCTACTGCTGTTGGAATTAGGCTAACACTGCTGGAACTAGGCTTTAGAAATGTTTTTAGTAACTTTTTAGTAAAAGGTTTGTGTTACGTTTTCCTTCTATTTGCAGTAGGTACTATTGTCCTGCTTTATTTGCTCCCTTAGTCGCTATTTACGAGGTGAATAGAGATGATGAAACTCTATATTCTTAATCCGTCTCCACGCGGATAAATCCTTTATACCTACTTATTATTACCTACTTTATATTATTATACATAATAAGTAATTATATTTATATATTATGATATTACATAAATTCATGCAAATAGGCAATACAACTTATTCATATATTTCATCAAAATGTTGAAATTATGAATAGTTTTAATAATAAAAATATCATAAATTCATAACATAGATACAAATGTAAGTTTATATATTATTCTATTCGACGCTTGAAGACAACCTACATATGCCTATTATGGAAGAAAAAAAAAGTGTTAATTTTGTCTGATATTAATTCTGCACATTTACTTTTATTTTCGTTTACCATTTTGTATAGCGGACACTTTCTGACAGCCGTGATTGGTGAATTACGGCTATCAGACTGACAAAATAACAGAGGGAGATTATTATACATTTATTATGAATACGTGTACGTCTCAATAAGTCTCATAGTGGAAGTCTCATAAAGCTTCACAAAAAGCTCTTAGTTCAGAATATTGCTAGACCTGAGTCAGCGTTGATTTTCAATTGAACTGAATAATATAATTCTCCTTATGTTTTTTTCTGTCCATTATACTAGGAAATAGGTTTTCCTTATTCATATCTTCTTTAAACCTTTCTCGACTTCAAAATCGACTATTACCTGTGTGGTAAAGCTGGTGCTCCTACGCTCTTCGGTAGCCAGGGCGTATGTGTAGGTAGCATTAAATGTTTTGCATTAGGAATCGTCAGTAACTTAGGACTACCAACGGCCCAGTATATGCAGTTTACAAGAACCGATGTGTACGGTGCAATCTGTTAAAAAATAAGTTTAAGCTTGATGTCAATTCTATTATAGGTAGACACTTCTTTATTACATTTTATTTTATTTTGAGCGGGATTCTTTATATTTGTATAAATGTACAAATTTATACAAATAAATAAAATTGGAGTGTCTGTTTGTAATATTAAAATAACCGCTTTTTACTAAATGCATATATATACTGTATACACGGTACATATACCATTTTTTTTTTTCAACTTTTGTCGGTCTATCTGTCTGTTTCTTCCGGCTAATGTCTGGAACGGCTGGACCGATTTTGGCGAAACTTTTACTGATAGGTAGCTGATGATATAAGGAGTAACTTTTTTAGACTAGCTTCGCCCCACGGCGTTACCCGCGGTACGACAATGATCGCGGGTAAAACCGAGGGGTTCATCTAGTATACAATATGATCGACTTGTATTCGTAACCGAAGAACTAATCTAATGGAATGAAACCTTCTCTTACGTTATTATCTTTTTTAATAATGGTTGCTTAAAATATTTACGTTGTAAATTTTATATTACGAGTAATAGCTCATGAAATAATGTACCTAAATCTTGAGATAAATATATTTTCAAAAAGAATCACCTAAAAAACACTGATGAAACCACGGCGCACAGCTACCTGTTCACTGATTACTTAGTTTAGTGTACTTTTGATGTAATATTTATATTGATACGGGATATCAAAGTATTAAAAAATATAAGTTATCTACATGACCTACAACAATAAAGATAGTTGAACGCGTGTTTATTAGCGTGCCGATTTTATTATACCTACCTACAACACATACACCTATGCATACACACAATTCTTAATCATATGCATTTCACTGTACGAATAATCAGTAAGCAAAGATCATAATGTTATTACTGAAACTAATGTCGCCGTCTCCCGGGTGTAGGTTAGTGAATGCACCGCAGATTTAAAGTACTGCAGTCATTTTCAAACTCATTATTATAATTATTTTGTTACCTGTTCAAAAGTACCTACTTCATCCACTCAACCAACTTCTAGTCTAATGGTCCGTACTCACACGCGGTATTACTCGATAGTTTTACTCCAAAACGAGTAAAAATTTATGTGTTGACCGCAAAACTCACAACTCGAAGGCTCGATGGCTCTACCACCTTTTGCGTTTCTCCTTTTCATTTTCTTTCATTCTGTTATAATTAAGAATTGCTAGACTTGCTAAATGTAGCCACCGTTTCCTTTGTTGACCAGACATCTTTTGGCTCGAACGGTTCAGTGAATACTGAACGACGAGCCAAAAGATGCGTCACTCGATCGATAAATGCTGAATGTGGGGACGAAAGCCCATGCCGTGGTTATTACTCGACATGTTTGCTCGATCGAGTTAAATCGTATGTGAGTACTTAGCATAAGATTCAGGTAAGATCGACTTCACGGATTTGTTAAATAAAAAAAGTTTCGGAACACAAATTCTCTAACCTTTTGTGCGAATGTAGAGATGTATCGCTCGGGGAACTCTTCATACTCTTCTGCATCGTAACCTCCTCCATTCTTTCTTTCTAAGTGATGTCTTCTGCGCACCTCACATCCATAGATTTTGGTTGGATCTAAACTCATCGGGTTGCCTATTAGTTGTATTGAATAACAATTTGTAGAGAGGGCACGGCACTTCACAAAACAACAACAACAACAAAATATTTCTTTATAAATAAATACTTTTGGATATCTAACACACAAAAACACACAAAAATCAAACTAAGCAGAGCTTGTATTATGAGTACTAGACAACTGATATAAATACATATATATGTACTTTTTGTAACTACATACATATTTTATATAGAAAACAACCTAACTCGGAAAAAATATTTGCACATCATACAAACATTTGATCCAGCCCGGAAATCGAACCCGAGACCTCATGCACAGGAGTCGCGTACGCTACTAGTGCCAACGAGGCAGTCAACGCTTTTTCCAACGAAAAATGTTAAGTTCATTCCAGTGTTAATTCGAAATAATTTATAAAAAATCATTTACTTGTGGTTATTAAGTAACCTTAACGCTACACGTTTGTACATCTTCTACCTCTTTCCTATGATTTCTCTATAGAAATACTTAGTACCTATGTAGGGTCGGTTGTCGAACAGTGAACCAACCAGATACAGTGAACCACCGTCATATTTCTAAAATCACGACGTTGCTCACATGCTCGATCGTGTCAAAACCTGTGCCATATACCCCCTTCCCTTCTCCCGTAGTGAGCCGGCGACCAAGGATTGAGCGAGATGTGTGGTATGTGCTTGTTTGTTTCCCGCCGAAAAAATGTACTATTTTCAAGTAAGTGTCTCGATTTTTGTATTTTTTGTTTTTAATAATAAGAACAAAAGTTGTGCTGTGTAAATATGTTTGTAGCTTTAGATATATTATGAGCATATTGCATTCTGAAAATTCCAGATAAGACTTATTATTTTTTTTACTTGAAAGTTGAATAGTACCTGTATTGAACAGTGAATCAGGTCTGCATATTACACAGTGAACCGATTCACTGTGTACCTTACGATCCTGGTTCACAGGTTCTTGAAGTGTAATTTTTTTTTTGTTTTAGAATGCTAAGGTAATAAGATAAGGAGCTGCAGATAGAAACACATATAAAAGATATGATGTCAGCTTTACGTATGGTAGAAAATAGGAACTCCAATAGAGTGGCGGCAAAAGCTTGTAGTATTCCATACCCTACATTGCGTCGTTACGAGAAAATAAAAATTGAACATGGAACAGTGATATCACAAAGTTTGCCTAATGCTGCAGCTTCTGCAATTTTCGACATAAATAAACGCAATAATCAAGAGATTCAAGATTCAACTTCTATGATAAAGACATGACGTTTAAATTTAAGGAACCATCTAGATATGAGTGTCTTTGCTTAATATGACTTGTCTTTAATTAATTTAAAGTATTTTGATTTCATTATTTTGTCTCTGATCTTGCAGTGATAGGTAAATTAATGAAGACTGGTAGCTTTTGTTGGCAGAAATTTTTACTTGATTTATTTTTCATTTCTATGATAAGAATAAAAGATGATTATTAAAGATTCTGTGTTTTGTTTTCTACAAATAAATGTCCTATCAACTTAATGATATAATGGTTCACTGTTGAAATAAGGGTGGTTCAGTGTAAACCGTCCATAGTACACAGTGAGCCCAATTTCATTTCTTTCTAAAACCTACACCGGCTTAGTCAATTCCTTGGTCTTACAGTGGTCTTTAACTAAGAAACCTAATAAAATTACCTAAACGATGACACCAAAATCATATTCTTATCTTTATTTTCTAACAAGTTATACGACTTAGAAAAATAGGTGGTTCACTGTTCGACGACGCACCCTACTAAGTGGCCAAAAGCGATTAATAAGTGTGAAGATTTAGAAAATATTCTTTACACTCCTGATTAATTCAAACATAATAATATATACAAATATATTAATTTCATAAATGACATACTTCCATGACCGGCCACTTTATGCAATTTCTCTGGCGTCACATATTCGAAGGGTAACTCTTGAAAGATTTCTTGACTTCCCTAGAAAACATTTATATTTAAAGTACAGTTATCTTACATATAGGGAAACACAAAATTGTGACCTCAGAATAAAACTGTTTTAACTGTTTCTAGATTTAACTGAAAAACTTGATTGAAATAAGTAATACAAACGAAAATCAAAGTGAATTGAAATGTATACAAACAGCTTTCATCTCGTAAATATAAAAGTTCAGAGTTAAAAGAAAACTCTAAATTTTGAAGTGAAAACTTCTTTAGCCGCGTTGAGTACTTTTTGGTAGGGGAAAATCTTATGAGTACGCATCACCGACATGCTGATATGACAATTTTCGAAGTGAAAACTTCCTTAGCCGCGTTGAGCACTTTTTGGTAGGGGAAAATCTTATGAGTTCGCATCACCGACATGCTGATATGACAATTTTCGAAGTGGAAACTTCCTTAGCCGCGTTGAGCACTTTTTTGTAGGAGAAAATCTTATGAGTTCGCGTCACCGACATGCTAATGTTTGATGTTAATAATTTTAACTTAAACATTATGAAATTTCTCATTTTATACGTTAATATTACAAATACTACCATTCTAAGTTATAAATTTTCACTTCTATCAGCAGTCCTCATGACTGCCAATTTTTGAAACTATTTAAGGGTACAACTTAAAAAACTAATTTGCATACATTTACACTGTAGAATAAAACCTTTTGTGAGTGCTATTATCAAATATACATTATGTTTACTTAGATTTTATTTACAGATGCATTTCAGGGAGAGCCCAGAAGTTTTCAACCCAACGGGTAACACTTTTGTCAAGAGGGAAGCTAACTACAGCAATGTAGTTCCTGACATGCGAGTAAAACCGCAGGCAATCATTATCATATATGGCTACCAAAAAACATGCAAAATGGTAAATAAATCTTTAGTATTTTTCACATTATCAGCTTGGTGATGAGTTAAGAATATAGCGTTTCCCTACCCTTGTTCATCCCATTGATATCGCAAGAGTCGTCTAAGGAAGAAAACTCGAAACAACCCCGTTTGACCACAGCTAGACACAATTAATAAATACAAATTTTATCTAGAGATTTTAATTACTTACTACAAACTTAAGTAAATTGAGGTTTGGTGTGACTCTCTCTTGTGAAGTGAACGGTTTGCGTTAATATGTGTGTGAATGTACAACGAATGAAATCATCGGTAGATATACTTTTGGAACTCCATGTGCACGTATGCCAATAATTTAAGAGCAAGATCAAGGGACGAGGTGGCCGAGTGGTTAAGGCGTTGGACTGCTAATCCAATGTGCTCTGCACGCGTGGGTTCGAATCCCATCCTCGTCGATATCTTTTGGATGACTGTATACTACTTAAGCGATGAGCATGGTCATTACTTTTTAAACGATTGTATTATTAATGAAACTATTTAAATTTACAGACATGCTTAAAAATGTATTATACTTACACGGCTCATGGATAAGGATGATGGTGAGATTGAGATGTCTGAAACACTTCATTTTGCCAGCTATTATTAAGTCCTATTTACATATTAATGTAACAGACACCACGGGTGATAAAAATGGCTCTAATCCTATTTTGATAAGCGTTACTTTTCAATACCGTTTACGTATTTACCTGAGAGACATTGCCTGACCCGGTGAAGACGAATGTAAGTGGTCCTAAAGACTTAGGCAACATACCAAGCGACACTTCATAGCCGGCGTCCCGGATTGCTTGACGAGCCATCATCGAGTTACGATAATTGTGTGCTGGACCTATGTGCTGATAAATAAAAGAGTTTTTTGATCTTAATAATGTATTGTATCACATATTTTATTTTTACTTTTGTATTTTGTAATTTTCATGTTAAATGTTAACATTAGATAAAAATATGGCAACTGTAACATTAGCAGATCGGGCCGTTGTTGGGGTTTTCTTACAAGAAATTCTACATCCAGCAGTGGTATTCTGGAGTGTGGCAGCTGGCGGTGTTACACGCCTATGTGTCTCGGAGAGCACGTTTAGCCTTCATGTCATAAACATTTATAGCAATCGTTATTAGGAAAATAGTGACCGCATATGTACTGACAACTAGTTCAACATTCGAATTCAGTTCGCCCTCAGGATTGCGGAGGTCCGATAATCGTCGCTCCGTGAAAAAACTGATATTGATTTAAAAACGGTTGAACTAGTAGCCGACCTTATAATCTTGGGAATAATAAAGATTGCTAGGAAGATGATGGTAGGTAATCGTATTCGTAAAAATACAAAAATAATGTGTCATTTATGTGTAAGTTCTTTGTTACCAACCGCGCTATCATTTCAGTCCGTGTTGGTCTACATATCATTAGTTTATATAAAGATTAGTTTTGATAACGAAATACCCACGGAAAATTATTATTTTATGTCACATCAGTCTTACGATTATCATTGTAGGTGTTCTATTTTTCTCACTGAGGGCAACTATTCATGAAGGTAAATTAGTAAGTATGTTTACTTTTTACTACACTAGATAATTAGATATTCGTTTATTTAACCTCATATGCACATTTTTCAAAAAGAGCAATATGTTTCGTCATTTCGATTTTTCTTTTACGAATGTACTTTCTCAACACTAAAGGAATTGTACTTTCTTCTTTATCATCCTAGCCTTTATTATTCCTAAGATTGTTTGGGGTCGGCTACTAGTCCAACTGTTTTCAGCTGAATATTCGTTTTTAAATGGAGCGACTGGCATCGGACCTCCGCAACCCTGGGGGTAAACTTAATTCGAATGCTGTCATTATATTTAAGGGCACTGACTTCTCAGTAGCGGCAGTAGCTATGTATGGTCATAGCCATTCATGACAACGGGACGACGGCTTATCATGCTCTCCAAGGCACGGGCGTGTAACAACGCGAAACTTCCACACTCCAAGCTGTTACTATGATTTTCTTATTAGAAAAATCCAACAGCACTTTTTCCTCGACTTGGGAATCGAACCCTAGTCCGTGCCTTGGAATATAAAGCTTGATTTCGTATAAACTTCAATATTTGTGAAAATGTACACTTTCATAAATTGTACCAGCTTCCTAAAACTGTCACTCATCATGAACCAATGTTTAGATAATATTAATGAACGGAAAGATATCCTAAACTAACCTTCTATAGTGACGTGACGACTTTAAGCAGAGTCAAAATAAAACTTACCATAAAAGGTGTGTGGTGCCCTAGAGCCAGCAATCTCAATCCAATACCGTGTAGAATATTAATCATACCAGCCACTCCCGCGTATTTACCAAATGCCACGACACGGTTTCCAGAATCGTCCATAAGCTTTTCATAGTCTAATAATCTGATTTTCTGAAAGAACATTACCAGATTTATATTATGTAAGGAAATTAATAAAATCCTCAGTAATTAAAAAAAACTTTTTTTTTTCCCTCCGTGTGTCGGACTAAGAATACGGAGAGTCATCTATCGAGTCTCTGTCGTAAAAAAATATTTATTAAAAAACCCTGTATCTAATTTTCTATTTCTTCTAGATCTAACAAGTGACATCTGGACAAATTGTTGTGAATTTAATGTTGAACACCATTCAAGCGACATTGTCAATTAAGTCATAAAATTTTACGTTTGCATTTGTGAATGCATTTATTTAATTTATCCATACTAGACTTAGATATAGTATGTTATTTAACCTTGCATGCGACCTAATTTTGCACACCTACAAAAAACGAAAGTGTATTATTTATATGCTTACCTACTTGATAAAAAAATATGTAAAAAAATAAAATCGTTGGGCCCGTGTTTCCATACAGTCAACTACGTTTACGCTACGCTCAACGATTTTACTTTTTTGCCTGATCAATGTCTTAGAATCTAAGACATTGATCAGGCAATAAATCTAAGATTGATGAGAGAGAGGGGTGTGATGACTGGAACCTGGGACCTACCAAATTATTTTTTATTAGCTTTTAGTACATTATTTTCAATAAAACCGTTTTTTTTACATTTTTATGCTATTGCATAGCTTTTATAGCGAGCTTTGAGACCTTTGAGCGCGGTGACCGAATCAAGAAATTTCGTAACGTAACGAAAATAAAACCTGACACCCGAAGCTCGCACGGATCGAGACGAGCTGCTCCAAACGACGAATCAACGAATCTGTCTGTCACGCACGAAGTAGTTTCTATCATAATATCTTTATAATGCCACAGTCACCGCATGTGCGCCCCGTAAGTATACATGTTCAAAGAAAAAAATACTGTGTATATAACAACCCGTTCAATGACGAAGACATTGATTAGGAATAGTTTAAACCTTTTATAGTATGCTGTGCAACGAAACCATATCGTTACTTGAATATAAAATAAAAAATGCTATAGCGTTATCGCGGCAGTCTCCGAGTGCCACACGTCTTTTTTTTCAAGCTTTAAGTTTTAATTAAATTAACATGTTAATTACCTTTGCTAAAATAGCATCCAACATAGGCATATTAGCCTCCTGAGCTTTAATAGTATGAGAAAAGAAACAATAGGTCTTGTTGGGTATAAGAAGGTCGATAGGTGTTTGTTTCACGCCGAATATCACATTTGCCTCGCTAATATCTTCCTGGACCTTTGCTCCTGCACTTAGGTACGCCTAAAAAACAAAAAAGAAATTTACTTTACTTCTCGAAAATTGTTTGGTGTCAACACGACCTTGTGTTCCAAACTAATTTTTATTGTTAAAAAAAAAGTATAACAGGTTTTTAACTGTATAAATAAGAAATACATGACTCTCAGATAAAAGTGAAGTAATTTCAATTATACCTAGTCAAACTATCTTGGAATAAACACTCTTTATGGTGCATTATTTAGAATTTCCTTTGAAACGCACATTTTAATGTCATAATTAATTTAACGTATGTTTGGAAAATGAGTTTTCTACGTAGTTTAAAATTGTGCTGAGTAAGGTCTGTGTCTAGGCATATATACCTACGGAGTATCAAACAGGCGTCGCACTCTTTCATACCGTTTCTACTATTTAATCTACTTCACAAGTTTTGTGTCATACCTGCATTGGATAAGCCCTGCGGTTGGAAGGCTGTACAATAACTTTGACACCTTGCCTGACCAATCGATTCACGTTGGCCGGTGAAAATGGTGCCCGTCTCTCCCATACTGATTGATCTTCTCTGCGTATTGCAATTATACGTCTATTCTGCAAAATGAAACGGTTTGATAGGCTTTATAAACTTACAAAATTTTTTTTTTTTTTTTTCGGACATCTAACACACAACGCCATCTAGTCCCAAGCTAAGCAGGGCTTGTGTTATGGGTACTAGACAACTAATACAAATACATATATACTTTTTTTTTGTAAATACATACATATCATACATAGAAAACACCCAAACTCCGAAACAAATATTTGTAGATCATACAAACATTTGGTTCGACCCGGGAATCGAACCCGAGACCTCATGATCAGCAGTCGCACACGCCAACCGCGAGACCAACGAGGCAGTACCGTATGTACAACAATGTAACCGTGTAGGTACGTCTGAATATTGTTTTACTTTTAACAAGCCAATTACCCAATCACTTAAATATGTCAGTTTTAGAGATGTTATTTTTTGCCAAACCAGATTCCCAAATCATAAAGAATTTTATTAGTAGTAGGTATAAGTTTCAAAATTCCTGAGAGTAGATGAAAGTCGGAATTAATATAATCGTTATGCAATTACGCAAAGAACTATGCAAAGAATACGAAATATTAAATAGAAAAAAATTACAATAATTAAAGAGAATTAAAGTAACTGCAAAACTTTGCGAAATAAAAGATTATAGTGATTAAATATTAAATGTGAATGGCATAAGCGAATTGCGAAACAACAAAATCTTGGTTCTTTAGCAAAAATTAACAATCTTACACTGTGTTAAAAATAAATAAAAAAATTGCTATTCGTTAGTCTTACTAAAATTCTCGAACGGTTGGGCTTAATTGGCTGATTTTAGTCAGGAAATATTTGAGGCAGTTTAAACAGTGTGGAGACATATTCCAACAAAAGAAATTCAGGTAAAGTACGAGTAGTGTGCCTACTTGTATATAAAGTTAGGATTTGCAAAGTATTATAATGTTCAACATAATTCAACATAAACGGCCCATTCGTAAGGTCAAATAATAAGAAGATAAAAATCAAGCTTGATGTTTCTTTTTGTTTAACTTCAGAGAAAAGTGGAACGTGTACAATTTCTGATTTGCTAATTATAGATATAGGTCAAAGTATTAGTTCTTTGCGTTTAGCGTCATTAAAATTATTGTAAAATGATAATCCAAGTGTAATGAACTTGTGAATAAATTAATTCATTAGGCGGCGTTGTCACTTTTTTGGGATGGGTAAAAAATGTTAAACTCGCGTCAGGACACGTGACCTGATCGAATATTCATAAGACGGAGGCGTAGCGTAGCTTAGGAAGTAATATCTCCCTCTCTATCTGCCGCGCGGCGAAAATGTATGCCTGCTCTTGCTGTTTCGTTTAAGCGGCGCAAGGCGCTTGCGTGAGTGTGCATGTGTGTAAACCCGGCTTCGCTCGGGTATTATATTTATACTGTATAGCATTAACCTATATTTTTATAACATCACAATAGCATTTCTGTAGTTATCGGTTCTCAAGGAATATTAAAGGCATAGCAAGGCATAGATTCGTATAGCAACGTTCATTGTGTATAACAAATATAGGGTTTTTATTCTATTTTTTTTTCTTCTTTCTGTTATGAGTTTCTAAATAACAGTTAGTTTTACAAACTGTATTTTTTTTTTCCTTCATGTTCTTGTACAATAAAAAGTTATCATCTATTAAGATGTAGACCGGGTCGTCCCGAATGGGACGTGGGGATGGGAGATGGACGTCCTGGGAGTTCATTTCATTGTAACTATGTAGGTATAATCATGGTGAATGGTATTTAGATGCAGTTATGTGACTTTGATCGCCTGAGATATTGTAGGACCGATAAATTATAAAAATTGACACCTAAATAAGTTTGAAGAGTTCAACGCGCGTATAGCGAGCAAAAGCTACTAAACCTTATGTTATTATCATGGGCGAGGGTCTTTAGTATTCTGATATACAAAAAAAAAAAAAACTTAAATATATTGAGACAATCGTGAGTATCTAAAGTTTACTAATTTTTTTGTTTGAACTCTGTGATAAACAATATCATTGAAAGCATGCATTCCTATTTATATCATTCAAATATTAACCATCTGTAAATTATATGTAAACATGAAATAAACATATTCTTATATAATTAAATAGGCGTATGTGTATTTCTAATTATAACGATCTTGGTTCCTGGCATTCCCAAAAGATAAGGAGATGTCAACAAGTTTAAGGTAACAAACATTGATAAAGTGAAGTTATGTGAGTGACACAACACGCATTCGTAAAAATATTCCGTAATAGAGGAACAAGCATTATCTAAAAGAAGGGTTCTGATATGGATGCACAAAACTTTCCGTAAAGTTATCATATTATTTTGGTGCGTGCATAACAAAAGTTAGAAGTATTTATGAAGTTACTAGATCTTGCCCGCGGCGCCGGATGCGTGTAAATATCGGTTATCGCGATAAAGAGTAGCCAATATTTTTACTTTAGAATCAAAGTATCTTTATACCAAATTTCATTGAAATCGGTCCAGTCGTGAAAGTGTAACAGACATAGTTACTTTTAAATTTATCATAATATATAATAAGGAAGTATGGAAGAAAATAGCCGGGCAACGCAATATTTATATTTTATTTTGTTGTTCGATTACCAATTTACACACTTATTCATAATTTATTATCTATTATTAAGCTGATTCAATAACAAGCTTACCGTATTAGCCTCCTATTAACATAAGATTATATTAATATTATTGTGTATTTTCAAGGATACAGTTCGAGTAATCTGATTATATTTTTTGTTAATATTGTAGCTTTATCGTGGCTTGAGGCTGCGATACAAAGCGCTGATGTTGTGGTTAACGATATGACATTTTTATCGACATCAACAGAAAGTTTACCAACACAACACAGAGCTTCAAGACGGACAAAATATAACAATAAATGAATAGGTACCTACGACATTAAATAATACCATGTCGTTAAATTATATAAACGTAGAATTATTCAAATCATTTTTAGGGTTCCGTGCCAAAGGCAAAAAACGGAACCCTTATAGATTCGTCATGTCTGTCTGTCTGTCCGTCCGTATGTCACAGCCACTTTTTTCCTAAACTATAAGACCTATAATGTTAAAACTTGGTAAGTAGATGTATTCTGTGAACCGCATTAAGATTTTGACACAAAAATAAAAAAAAAACAATAAATTTTGGGGGTCCCCATACTTAGAACTGAAAATCAAAAATATTTTTTTTCATCAAACCCATACGTGTCTATGGATAGGTCTTTGAAAATGATATTGAGGTTTCTGATATCATTTTTTTCTAAACTGAATAGTTTGCGCGAGAGACACTTCCAAAGTGGTAAAATGTGTCCCCCCCCCCTGTAACTTCTAAAATAAGAGCATGATAAATCTAAAAAAATATGTGAAGTACATTACCATGCAAACTTCCACCGAAAATTGGTTTGAACGAAATCTAGTAAGTAGTTTTTCTTAATACGTCATAAATCGTAAACTGCAATTTACCTTTCATTCAATCAACACAAATATAAAAAAAAAAATGTTACTTGCTGCTGCGGAACCCTTCATGGGCGACTCGCACTTGGCCGCTTTTTTATAATACTAGTAGTAGTACTAACAGTACTAGCTACTAATGACGTAAATTTATTTTATTCAACATTTTTAACAATCTTATCAAATAGTTCACTCATAAAATACGCGGCATACGCCTATTTTTTATCGTATCATTAGGTTAAGAACACTATCTTGTTCATATACCTACATACTTTTATTGTTATAAATATACAGAACAATCAGGCATCATAAAAATAAACGTGGTTATCCATTGTTGATTGTTGCCTAGAAATTAAAATAACTCATCTGACAGCTGTGACTACAAAAAGTTCATCGGGTAAAAAGAAATATGTAAAAAAGTTTTTTAATTTAAACGGTTTTATCGAAAATAATGTACTAAAAAGTAAAAAATAAAAAAAACATTGTCTGATAAAAAATAAAATCGTTGGGCGTAGCGTAAACTGAGTTGACTTGATGGAAACACGAGCCCAACGATTTTATTTTTTATCAGACAATGTTTTTTTTATTTTTTACTTTTTAGTACATTATTTTCGATAAAACCGTTTAAATTAAAAACTTTTTTACATATTTTTTATTTTCAAGTTTTTAGGTTTAATTTTTCATAGTAATAATCAGATACCTAAATTACAGATTCAATTTCTAAATTTAAATCTTATTATTATACGCCATTTGGTGGCTGCGCCCATCTTAAATATTGAGGTTGTATAGTGCACTGTATTCTTCTTGTCAAGCCCTTTTATTTGATACCCATATTGGTGGGATTGATAAAAAATTGTTATCAGCCATTTGGTAGCGGCGGCCATCTTAGATTTCAATTTTGCATAGTAAATTGTATTCTACTTGTTGAGACCTTTCATTTGATACCCATGTTGATGGGATTGATAAAACCTAAGTTATCCGCCATTTTGTAGAGGCCGCCATCTTGGATTTTAATTTTATATAGTACATTGTATTGTACTGGTTGAGCACTTTCATTTGATACCCATATTGATGGGATCGATAAAACCTACGTTATCCGCCATTTTGTAGCGGCCGCCATCTTGGATTTCAATTTTTTATAGTATATTGTATTCTGCTTGTTGAGCCCTTTCATTTGATACCCATATTGATGGGATTAATAAAACATAAATTATCCGCCATTTTGTAGCGGCGGCCATCTTGAATTTATAATGATAATGAATAAACATAATTGTATTGTCACCAAAATCCAAAGTGTATACAAAATTTCAGATCAATCGGTTGACAGGAAGAGGGTGAAATTTGAATTACCAAATTTGACCCAAGAATAATAAACAAATAAAACAAACGGGGTGAGCTAAATAAAACCGTTTAATAAAAAACAACTATTAGGTACAGAGGTATCTCAAATTAATCAATCAATTAAGTAGGTAGGTATACTGATAAATAATAGTAAAAATTCTAACTTGATACATCTGCATAAAAAAAACGATTGAAAACGTTGTAAATAATATAAATCCCACCAAAAACATTTTCATGTAAAATGTTGCCAAGACGACTGCATAGGGCTTACCCTATGAAAAAAGATATCAGATCTCATGTGAGCCAAGGTTCTGAATCTACACGCCCTAACTCTACCAACCCTAACTTCACAGACTACATCTCAGTAAAAATGCCCAAATGATCAAAATTATTTTGTTTACAGAATTAAAAAAAAGAACACTATTATTTGTATGCACTGATAGTCCGGGATCCCCGTAACCAATTTTACAAGATATTACTATCAAGCTAATTTTTCGTGAGTGGCTTCATTTTGATGAAACGCCCAACTTTCCTCTTACAAAATTTTTCGATTGTGGTAGCTAACAGGGGTTTTCAGCGTAGGACCGAGATAACGTACCATGCAATTTGTAGGACAATGTGGCTGTTAAATTACTAAATATTAACTAACATTATTAGTTATTAGAAAAAAAAAATTGTCCTACAAAATGTATGGTTTGATCCTTCCAACATGTATCGATAACGAGGTCATCAAAAATGATACTAACTAGCTGATTTTTTAACTCTTGCTTAGCCATCCATACCATACTCCGAGCTGCTATCAAGAATTTCTTGTAAGAAAAACCCAACAGCAGTCCAACCCGGGAATCGAAGCCGAGACCTCTTGATCTGCAGTCGCTTAGGCTAACCATTAAACCAACGAGGCAGTATAGATAAAAAAAACAAATAATAAATAAAAAATAAAATGTAAAAATGCTTTGGAATTGAATGCGTGTTGCTATAGTATACATAAAGGAAAAAAAAAATTATTACCAACTAGTACTCTCTTAAAAAGAACTCGCTGAAAACTCTGTAAATGTCCTAAGGGCGCCCACACAAAACTGCGAATTCGCAACGCATCGTAAATATCTGCGAGCTTGTTGACAACATTTTTGGTCCACTCTGAGACTTTACTAAACGGCACTACTTTCTTTCTTTTTTACTTTTCTTTTTTTTTTCTTTTTTCTTTTCTTTTTTTTTCTTTACTTGACCTTTATTAGATAGCGTTGTGTGTTAGATATCCTAAATATGTATTACTATTTTATACATATGTAGTGTAAAGTTACCTAACTAGGTAACTATACGCTACGCATAAATGGCAGGTTCTGAGATTTTATTTTATTTTGATTCAAATACTGAAGAATAAAAACAAAATATTTGTTAAACATTTTTTTTCTTTTAAAACATTTACAAAACTTTTTTTTTTTATTATTTTTATTCTATTTTTAATATCCATTTCATACAAACATTTCATTAGGACATCTCTTTGTGGTCGAAAGTATGGTCACATGAACCAACGCTTTGCCGCACGAATTCGTATCGTAGCAATTCGCATCGCACGTTCCTACGAAGCGGCCGGCGTCGCATCGCATCGTAGTTATGTGTGGGATCCCTAAAACCTTTTGATTATTATTTATTTGAAATTGGTTCATTAATTTGGTTTGAAATTGGTTCATTCTTAATATTACATACTGATACGTAACTATTTATATTATACTAGTCGTTGCCCGCGGCTCCGCCCGCCTATATGTCGGTTATCGCGGCAAATAGTAGCCTATGTGTTATTCTGATGTATAAGCTATATTACTGTAAAGTTTCATCCAAATCCGTTTAGTAGTTTTTGCGTGAAAGAGTAACAAAGATCCATACATCCATCCATCCATCCATCCATCCATACTTACAAACTTTCGCGTTTATAATATTAGTATAAGTATATTTATATATATATAGATAAAGTAACCTATTTTTACTGTTTATTTTAATATACTTACTTACTTATCATTTGTTTCGTAAAATAATTTGGAGCTGAAGGTTATTTTGTAATCGTTGCAGTAATATGCATATTAGGTATGTATATAAATTGATTCAATTACGTAGGCGAAACTGAAAGTTTTGCGTAACTTTTAAATATAATACAAAATTTTAACAAAAAGAAAACGACTTCAAGAACGACCAAATTGAATTGGGTCCACACGGGAAGCACCAGTTTTCAAATAAAAAAAGAACCATCAAAATCAGTCGGCGTGATATTGAGTTATTCGTCAATTTGTCGCGCAAATAATTAATGCAAATTGAAGATTTATACGATTTTCTCATGAATGACGTGTCAGAACTGGACCAACAACAAAATGGGACCACATGGGATGCACCAGCTTTCAAATAAAAAAAGAATCATCAAAATCGGTTCACCCAGTCGAAAGTTATGAGGTAACAAACATAAAAAAAATACAGTCGAATTGAGAACCTCCTCCTTTTTTTTAAGTCGGTTAAAAACAATTAATTTGTATCTTTTATATAAAATTCTCGTGTCATAATGTTAGTTACCATACTCCTCTGAAACTGCTTGACCGATTTTTATGAAATTTGGTGTGAATATCGGATAGGTCTGAGAATCGACTAACATCTATTTTTTAGACCCCATTTTCTTATGGCAAAACAACTTTGCCGGATCAGCTAGTAATAATGTATTTATTGCTTTTCATAGTATTGTCCGTTAAATTTTAAACACTTTTTCATTCGTTCAAACCATTTTTGAAAATACAAAAAACATTGGTCAGAAGTTTATGTTTTTTACGTGTTGGTTGAAAAGAATCATTGTCCCTTTTGACTTCGTAAATATCAAATCTCTTAATAAATCTTTGATTTTTGGGAAAATTAAGAAATCGCATGTAGCTTGGTCAGGACTGTGTGCGGGATGGTTCACCAGCTCTATGTTTTCAAAAGCCAAAAATGACTTTGTATTGTTCGCGGTGTGCTTCGAAGCATTGTCATCGTGCAACAGGATGCGACTTCTAGGTCGTTTTCCCCAAAGGTTATCGAATATATTGGGCATACAAATAGTGGTATACCACTCGGCATTAAATGTTTTTTGTTGTTTAAGTGGGAACGTGCACACAGGAGCAGGACCCATCTTGGAGAAAGAAACGCAATCATTTGTTTGCCCACGCTTCTCTCCTGCCTCAATTTTGTTGGTTTGCTGTCACCTTCAAACACCTATACAGAAGATTGTTGCCTTCTTTCGAAAATGTTACAATATATAAACGTTTTATCTCATGTCACGATGTCATACACAGCCTTTGAACATCCGTGATTGTAGGTACTTTAACTTTTTACACCAATCTACTTGATTCCGTTTTTGTTCTGGATTGAGTTCCTGATAAAGTTTCCTATTAAATGTTGATGTAAAATTTTCTAAATTAGGATTATACCAATCCCCAAATGTCGTCGAATCTCCTCTTGCCTCTAAGAGATAAGCCGATTTTATTCAATTAGTCGTCTGACAGTAATCACGTTTTCCTCGGTGATCGCAGTCGAGGCAAACAGGGCTACGATGAAATTCCGCATACCGACGCCTTGCAGTGCTCAAGTGCGGTGCTACCCTCCCAAAAGCATTTTGAAGACGAGCAGTACAGTTTTACAGAGATAGTGAGCTTTTAAAATCGTAAAAAATCATGGCCCCAAAAATCAATTCGTGTTAATTCCATTTTTGCCACGGACAACTAACTTCAATTTGAGAAATTTAGTTAAAAATTAATTGACACTACTTCCCGCCAATATTTATCTTCATCAACTAATGAGTATTAAAAATAAAATAAAAACATTCGAAATTCAAGTATTTATGGGCGATCAGTAATGGTGGCCATAAAGGTAGCCATAAACCATACTGCCTATTGTCTAACTTCTAACTAAATTCTAACTGATCCAATCGGCAGCGTCATGCCGATTGGATCAGTTAGAATTGATCTTGTGTGGGCTTGGATTGGCATGACAGTTAAACTTGATAGCATGATGAAATTTCAATTCTTTTAGCTCTTTTGGCTAAAACGGCTAAAACATCGTCGTCTGTCACTAGTGAGGAAATGACTTCAACTGAACGTCGCTGCCGATTGGGCAGTATGGTGTAAGGTAGCCATACACCATACTGCCTATCGTCCAATCGACATGACGATTCAGGCTTGATCCAAATCGCAGTTCGTCCATATACACCACACACGATCAGTTTAAACTGTCCAATCGGCAGCGACGTTCAGTGACAGACCACGATGTTTTAGCCGTTTTGGGCATTTTACTCTAGTAAAGAAACAAAAAAAAAGTTGGACAGTATTTTGCGACATGTTAAATGAGCGCGTGCGTCTACCACTGACTAAATTCTTGTCCTACTGAAATAAAATACGCCGACTCCCATACACGTTCCAATCGGAATGATCCAATCAGCATGATCAAGCCAAAAGAATTGAAATTTGATTATGCCATCAAGTTTAACTGTCATGCCAATCCACGCCCACACACGATCACTTCTAACTGATCCAATCGACAGCGTCATGCGGATTGGACGATAGGCAGTATGGTGTATGGCCAGCATATAACGCAAAACTTTCAGTGTGAACCATGTACCTACCAATAATCACATCACACTAACATATAAAGGCAAAATTTTGTGAGTTGTGTGTGTAATGTTTGTTACTTCTTCATGCAAAAACTACAGAACGGATTTGGATTTGGATGAAACTTTACAGTAATTTAGCTTATACATCAGAATAAGACATAGGCTACTATTTGCCGCGGTAACCGACATACACACGAGCGGAGCTAGTTTTAAATAAATTTAAGAATTTACATGTACATTCATGATATCTATTTTGCAAAACGAAAAAAAAAACATATTTATGTATTTCATAAACATAAACGTTCTTCATCTTTAAAACGATAAATCTTTTTGCTTAATGATAACATGCGATATTAACAAAAATTAACGTTTCATATGAAGTTTAAATTAAATTTTGTTTACTTCTATTTCTTTTGTATTTTTAAACAATAAAATTACTCACCTTAGCAGTAGAATAATAAACTAATTGCTTTAAATAATGACTCCTCAAACGGAGAAACGCCGATTTGTGTAACATTTTAAAGTAAAATGTCACAAACAACGAGTCCGAAACCCAATAAAAACCGATCCACAAGAAAACTGTTCTGCATCCGTCGAGACGTGTAAGTAATCTATTTTATGTAGCGGACAAAATAACGAGGCTCCTTTGAGAAAACATTACAATCGGTCTGACGTTTATCAAGAGAGATACTGCTGTTACATTTATTTACATTACGCACTAACAATCATTATTGTTTTGGTTAATTATTACATATTAGCCTTCCTATTTGTTGGTTGGGCGCAAACTACTGATAACTAATGATCGTTATCATTTATTTAACCAGTAGGGTAATATAATATACGATAATATGAAATACAGCCATGTATTTATACATATTGAATTTTGTTAATGATGTCGTTCAGACGCATTGAAACAGAATTTCTATTTTGAAACCTGACCTGAGTAGATGAGTAGAGGTAAAGAGAGATTACACGAAAAAAAAAAATCATAGGTATTTAATATAAAAAATATTGATGGAATATCCGATTTTGTAAGATCATTTTGTCTGGATTTAATCATTCAGGCAGACAGTCGTTTTCTCTATTTTGCTAATTTTAATTTGCTTAACTTTTTAATTTTGCCATGAAGATTAGAGACAATTCCTCAGAAATTAACTGACTTTGAATTCATTTTTGATTTAATATAATCGACCCAGTTTAGCACAAAAGACCCCGACCAAGGCGAAAAATCTTGGCCTGAATGTGGAAAGGCGTTCTGTTAATAAATTAATTATAAATAGTTGTTTTTAAACATTTAATGAATTAAGGTCATATTTTTTTATGTACTAGGCGGGCAAACATGCAGACGTATCGCCTGATGGTAAGTGATTACCGCCGCCCATGGACACTTGCAACACCAGAGGCGTCACAAGTCACAAGTGCGTTGCCGGCCTTTGGGGGATGGGGAGGGGGATGAGGAGTGGTATGGGGAGTGGTTGGGGTATGGGCCTCCGGTATCCTCACTCACTCTGTGAAACACAGCGCAAGCGCTATTTCACGCCGGTTTTCTGTGTGAGGCCGTGGTATCGCTCTGGCCGAGCCGGCCCATTCATGCCGAAGCGTGGCTCTTCCACGGTAATTAAATATTATTAAAATGATTTATGGTGCAAAATGATTTTCTTAAGATTTTCATTTCATTTACGGTAATACAAATCGTTCGTGTAGTCAAGTAAAAAGTAAAAGTAAGGGAAAACTACTCAAGGGCAAAAAAGATACAATAAATTATGATAATGTTTCCAAAAACTACAAGAGTACCTACACTAACATTCTCTTCTTAAAAAATCCTAAATTTTTTACAAGAGGAACTTAAAAAAATGTACTTTGTAATTAGTACGTTGTAATTTTTTTATAAAATAATATGACTACGACTGTAAAGTTTTTTACATCTCTCATGTTCGGTAAGTAGGTTCTTATTACCTCCAAATGGGGCTTGTAGGTGACTAATTAGCGCTCTAGGGTAATAATGTAGCTAGAAAAGCCCTAGGGCGGTAAGTAATTAAATAAAACACTTCTTTCTTTCAAAAAGTTCGCGTACATCTAACCATCATACGGGCAATAGACACTTAGACATCATGCATTCAGCCCAATGACCAAAGAGGTCGCTTTGCTATTCAGCCTTGTCTTCGTGTGACTATAATAGTCATCAATTTTAAATGTAATATCGTACGGCGAAGCTCAACTTCGTTCTTGAAAAAAAATAGTTATTTGTTATACAAGAGTGCAAAGTTGCTTTTTAACCGCGTGCTCAATTTTGATGACCGAGCAAGCGAAGGATTCTAAAATTGAATCACGAGCGTAGCGAGTGATTAAAAAATTAGAATCCTGAGCGTCAGCGAGGGAATCAAAAGAGCTTGAGGTGAAAAATCTTTGCACTCGAGTGCAACACGTAACTTTTCATTCCACCTCAGCGAGGAAACAACTAAATGCAAAAAAGCATTAACAATTACAAGATACTTTTATTTCAGTTTAGGTATTAATATTTATTAGGTACTACATTATGATAGGTAAGTATTACAGATTTATTTTTAAATTATTTCAAAAATACTTAGGTACTCGCTCAACCCCGCAGTGTTACCCGCGATTTTTATCGTACCGCGAGTTACACCGCGGGACAAAGCTAGTCTAAGAAAAGTAGCCT
The DNA here is from genome assembly GCA_949125395.1 of Diaphora mendica. NCBI lineage: Eukaryota > Metazoa > Arthropoda > Insecta > Lepidoptera > Erebidae > Diaphora > Diaphora mendica. The sequence goes on from OX421319.1 coordinate 8,766,799, forward strand.
AAGTTACTCCTTAGATTATCAGCTATCTGCCAGTGAAAGTCCAGTCAAAATCAGTCTAGCCGTTCCAGAGATTACCCGGTAAAACAGACAGACAGACCGACTGACAGACAGACAATGTAACAGAAATTGGAAAAAAATAATCATAGGTATTTAATATAAAAAATATTGATGGAATATCCGATTTTGTAAGATCATTTTGTCTGGATTTAATCATTCAGGCAGACAGTCGTTTTCTCTATTTTGCTAATTTTAATTTGCTTAACTTTTTAATTTTGCCATGAAGATTAGAGACAATTCCTCAGAAATTAACTGACTTTGAATTCATTTTTGATTTAATATAATCGACCCAGTTTAGCACAAAAGACCCCGACCAAGGCGAAAAATCTTGGCCTGAATGTGGAAAGGCGTTCTGTTAATAAATTAATTATAAATAGTTGTTTTTAAACATTTAATGAATTAAGGTCATATTTTTTTATGTACTAGGCGGGCAAACATGCAGACGTATCGCCTGATGGTAAGTGATTACCGCCGCCCATGGACACTTGCAACACCAGAGGCGTCACAAGTCACAAGTGCGTTGCCGGCCTTTGGGGGATGGGGAGGGGGATGAGGAGTGGTATGGGGAGTGGTTGGGGTATGGGCCTCCGGTATCCTCACTCACTCTGTGAAACACAGCGCAAGCGCTATTTCACGCCGGTTTTCTGTGTGAGGCCGTGGTATCGCTCTGGCCGAGCCGGCCCATTCATGCCGAAGCGTGGCTCTTCCACGGTAATTAAATATTATTAAAATGATTTATGGTGCAAAATGATTTTCTTAAGATTTTCATTTCATTTACGGTAATACAAATCGTTCGTGTAGTCAAGTAAAAAGTAAAAGTAAGGGAAAACTACTCAAGGGCAAAAAAGATACAATAAATTATGATAATGTTTCCAAAAACTACAAGAGTACCTACACTAACATTCTCTTCTTAAAAAATCCTAAATTTTTTACAAGAGGAACTTAAAAAAATGTACTTTGTAATTAGTACGTTGTAATTTTTTTATAAAATAATATGACTACGACTGTAAAGTTTTTTACATCTCTCATGTTCGGTAAGTAGGTTCTTATTACCTCCAAATGGGGCTTGTAGGTGACTAATTAGCGCTCTAGGGTAATAATGTAGCTAGAAAAGCCCTAGGGCGGTAAGTAATTAAATAAAACACTTCTTTCTTTCAAAAAGTTCGCGTACATCTAACCATCATACGGGCAATAGACACTTAGACATCATGCATTCAGCCCAATGACCAAAGAGGTCGCTTTGCTATTCAGCCTTGTCTTCGTGTGACTATAATAGTCATCAATTTTAAATGTAATATCGAACGGCGAAGCTCAACTTCGTTCTTGAAAAAAAATAGTTATTTGTTATACAAGAGTGCAAAGTTGCTTTTTAACCGCGTGCTCAATTTTGATGACCGAGCAAGCGAAGGATTCTAAAATTGAATCACGAGCGTAGCGAGTGATTAAAAAATTAGAATCCTGAGCGTCAGCGAGGGAATCAAAAGAGCTTGAGGTGAAAAATCTTTGCACTCGAGTGCAACACGTAACTTTTCATTCCACCTCAGCGAGGAAACAACTAAATGCAAAAAAGCATTAACAATTACAAGATACTTTTATTTCAGTTTAGGTATTAATATTTATTAGGTACTACATTATGATAGGTAAGTATTACAGATTTATTTTTAAATTATTTCAAAAATACTTAGGTACTCGCTCAACCCCGCAGTGTTACCCGCGATTTTTATCGTACCGCGAGTTACACCGCGGGACAAAGCTAGTCTAAGAAAAGTAGCCTAAGTTACTCCTTAGATTATCAGCTATCTGCCAGTGAAAGTCCAGTCAAAATCAGTCTAGCCGTTCCAGAGATTACCCGGTAAAACAGACAGACAGACCGACTGACAGACAGACAATGTAACAGAAATTGGAAAAAAATAATATTTTAGAATATGTACCGTGTACATATGCATTTCGTAAAAAGCGATTATTTTAATATTACAAACAGACATTTCAATTTTATCTATTTGTATGGATGTATAGATAAATTGAGAAAAATTGAAAGTTACGTTGCTATTTTTTTTTTCCAATTGTATGGCGCATAGCCATACAATTGGAAAAAAAAAATGGTTTGTGCTTAAGCCAATGACAAGTAAAGCTTAGGAAATCATTTAGTAACATTTAAAGTGGAATTTAGAAAAACGGAATTTAGATAGGATAGGTATCAGATAGGTTTTAAAAGTGATTTAGGATGTAATGGAAGATGAAATGTGTAAAAAATTTGAATGATGGTAAGTCTCATTAGTCATGACTGTCATGTGTCATGATTACTCAATACTCACGTTTTCATCACAGAGTACAATGTATGTTGAACAATAGCACTATTATAAAGCAATGTTTATGTCGGAAAGGAAAAGGGACACGAAGGGAAACAAGGGATATAATTGCTACTGGCTTTTGATACTACGGCAATTCCACTGTATTACTGATGGGATTTGATCCATTATCGGTATTATTTGGCATAAATCTGTCTGATAGAGAAACAGCAACGTTGGACGGTAAAGGAGTACTGGATTGCGATAATTTATTAATTAGATGTATGATTAATTCTCTTACAGACATGTCTGAAAGAGGAGCATTACCATACCCACATCCATCGGATGGAGATGGAGTATTATAATCTTTGATTAATATTTCATGAGCTGTACGATCATAACCTGTGTTATTAATTTGAGGAGGGTTTTTTTTATTGAAACTGTTTTCTTGTATGAGGTTTTTTGGAATTGATTATTAGAAGGAGAATTCAGAGTGTGAGAGAGAGTAGCGTTATAAGTCTGAGGTGCTATAGATGTAAGTACATCTGCGTACGATTTGGTTTTTGGCTTGTGGAATTTCACCGCTTCAGAATATGAAATGCAATTTTTTGCCATTGTTTCTTTTATGGATTTTTGTCGTAAAAATTCAGGGCATTTTCTGCTTGTGGCAAAGTGTTGCCCAGAGCAGAGACAGCAAGTAACAAAATCGTCATTTATAGAACAATTCTCTCCTAAGTGGTCTTGACCACATTTATAACACTTGGGTATTGACCTGCATTGATTTTTTATGTGTCCATATCTGCAACACTTATAACACTGAATAGTAGGGTATATGTAAAGGTCAACAGGAAGAGCGTTATAACATAGAAAAACTCTTTTCGGCAACACTTGGCCATCAAAAGTTAAAACCACAGTTTCCATAGTAACAAATTCACTATTGGTATTGACATTACTTTTTCTCTTCAAACGTCTGACTTTTAAGATATTACCAGCCCCTATAGGCACAGTAATATTTTCTTTTAATTCTTCTTCAGTCCAATTTATTGGTACACCCCTAATAACTCCCATGCGTGTAGTGTTAAATGAGGGAATAAAAGCTTTGTAATTGTTTTTTTTTCAATGCAGAATTCGTAATAAATGCATTAGCAGTCTCAAAATTACTAAAGGCAAGAGTGGCTCTATTTCGACCAATACGTTTAACACTTCCATTTACGATGTTGCTAATATTGTTCTTCTTTAAAAAATACCCAAATGATATGGGATGAATGGAAGTATTGACATTAGGTGTCACTTGCTCTCTCTGCACATGGACTACAAATGGTGAGGCATCTGAAGCGCTATAATAAACTCGTCCTACTGGGTTACGTTGACTGTTTTCTGGTACATTGTCAGTATTCATATTAATTGATTTTTTTAAAAGGTTTGTATTATTACTCTGAGAGGGAGGCACAGGCATTAGAGGTGGAGGGCAATCCGTAACATTAGCCTTAACTTTTAAAAAATCTGAATCAGAAGTTTCACACTTACAGTCTATTATGTTTAGTGGAGCTGTCGTAGAAGATTTATGATGTCGACGCTTTTTATTACAATGTTTACAGACTTTTCTTGAAAGAGACCTTTTTCTTTTAGAAATGGTTCGCGAAGATTCCGATCCATCTGTTTCTATTACAGAACCCTCCGTATCCATTCCCGAACCAGCATATGTTATTGTTACAGTATTGTACACCTGGCGGACAGTAGTCCCGCCAGGATCGTCTGGCCCATTCATGAAAACTAAAAATATGTATGTAAAACTTACCAAATGATGATGAAGACTATACTAGAACGTTTTACATATATAAATAAACAATAATATGTATATTTAAGAACTTATCTGATACTTTTAATAAAAAATAATCTAACTAATTATTAAAAAAATTATAACAGCCAAAAAAATACACCCGCTCAAAAAGATGTTTCCCGCGCTCTACGTTGCTATAGTAACAAAATGGTGCGGGCAGAGCAAATTAAAAAAAACTACACCAAGATGGTTCCGAGTCTAAGTTTTTAACAAATTAAAAAAATTAAAAAATATTGTATGATTAATTCGGCACCATGGAGGTGAAGTAAATAGGTTTAATGATGTTTTGAATTCACAAACTTAGTGCACCCGAGCGATGTTCTAAATTCAATTTACTTCATTCTCTAGAGGATAAAAACGGCTTTTACACTCCGATATCGAAGGGCAAAAATACTCTTTACGAGCTGGTGGGATGAAAAAGTTCTTTACTTGATTCTTTTTAATGAAAAAAGGCGGGAATAGAAAACTTTTAAATCCGGTTTTTTTCTACTTACCTCACAATCGAGATGTAAAGCAGAATAGTTAGCTCGGGTGTAAGCACCCATTGCACCCTCGAACTAAATTAAATATCTCGGGCTGCAATTGATGCCTTACGGGCAAGGTGGGGCGCTTGCCCCACCCTGGGCCTAGGCGCTTACAATTTTTTTTTATAAGTGACGGATTTCTAATTTAAAAAAAATCAATAGGAACAGGTTCCAGAGCACTTTCGGGCCGATTAGGCCCCTGAGTACGAGCATTACATCGTCTGCAGCCCAATCTCAGGGGACCACGGTAAGAAGTTCGCTTCCTCTACATGGGCATCGTACGAGCCATAATCCTCTATGGGGCGCCTGTCTGGTCTAAAAACCTGGCGGGTTTCTACCGCTGTAAGTCTCAACTCGGGAGCCTGCAGGGTCATACGGATTGTACGGGGCTACCGCACAAATTCATTCGAGGCAGCAACGGTCCTGGTGCGATATCCACCCTTTGACATTCTGGCCGATATGGACACGATGGTCTACGACCAAATTTGTTCTGTCGGTCGGAATGAAAAAGATACAGCGCCGGACCATGAGCCCGGAATGTTACGGCGGAACGCACATGCGCAAGCTCTAAGAGCTTGTCAGGCAAGGCTCGAAATTCAGGGCTGTGCTAGCCAACGCGCTGTCGGAGCCGTTCTGCCGTGCTTCGAAGCTATCCCTATCCAAGGGAGGACAGACTGTCACCTACCGATTGACTCAGATACTCACCGGGCACGGTTGTTTCGGCGAATGTCTCAATCGAATATGTCGGGATACTACAGCACAATGCCACCCCTACGGGTCTGAACGGGATACCGCCTAGCACACACTGGAGGAGTCGGAAAGATCGGATGAAACCTGTCACCGCCAGCATTAATCGCGGTAATGCTGGCGAGTGGTGAAGGATGAGAAGCCGCCGTCTCCTTCTGCGAGGAGTTATGCTCCAGAAGGTGTCCACTAAGCGTAATCGGGAAAGGGCCGATCAAGCTCGCTGAAGGCGGCGAAGGGGACGCGGTAGAGGTCGCTAGTTCCCCAATCGTTGCCTAAGGATCGCTGCGGCCACATCTTGGGGAGATGTGACCGCCCGGTGCGGCCGGAGGTGTGTCTAAGGTACTTCGCCTCTTAGCCGGGGACGTGGCTCGCCTCCAGGCGGCCAACGACCGATTGACGGAGCAGGTGGCCGGGCTCAGCGCTCAATTTGCCGTATTTCGGGCGGAGCGCTCTGAGCGTGGGGCTCCTGCCCCGTCTGCGTCCTGGTCGGCCCCGGCCCCGTCAACGTCGCGGCCGACCCCGTCTACGTCGCGGCCGACCCCGTCTACGTCGCGGCCGACCCCGTCTACGTCGCGGCCGGCCCCGTCTGCGTACCGGCCGGCCCCGTCTGCGTCCCAGCCGGCCCCGTCTGCGTCCGCGTCGCAGCTGGCTCCTGCTGGCACCGGGATTACCGACGCCCAGCTTGGTGCCATCCTGGACGCATGCTGGCGTATGGTGGAGGGACGTACGGCCGGCCTGGAGGCCAGGCTGCCTCCGGCCCCAATTATTCGGCCGCCGCTTGCGACACCAAAGTCGGTCGCGTCGGCACCGACCCCTCTTGCCGTTGTGGGGGGTCGCGTGTCATACGCGGTAGCAACGTCGGCTCCGGCTCCTGCGGCTCCTCAAAGGCGCCGTCAGGTTGCAAAGGCTCCAGCCAAAACGGCTGCACCGAAGCCGGGGCCCACTCCAACACCTCTGCCTGGCCCCTCCACGTCTGCCCCATCAAATGATGGTTGGCAGCTAGTCGGAGGGGATAAAATGTCGAAAAAGGCAAAAAAGCGGGCCAAAAAGGCTGCCCAAAAGGCGGCCTCTGGCCCGCAGTCGCAATCGGTGGCCACTGCGAAGAAGCCGCGGAAGCTGCAGCCGCCTAAGACCGCGGCTGTAGTAGTCACGGTGTCGCCGGAGGCGGCGAGCGGCGGGCTGTCCTATGCGGCCGTCTTCAAGACGGCCCGGGACTGTCTAGCCCCGGACTTTGCAACGGCAGGGGTCCGACTGCGCCTCGCCCAAACGGGAGCTCGAATCCTCGAGTTCCCTGGGGCTGAAGGCGCCAAGACGGCGGACACATTCGCCGAGAAGCTGCGGGGAGTGTTCGCGGCCACGGAGGGTGTCAAGATCGCCAGGCCTACCAAATGCGCGGAGCTGCGCATTTCAGGCCTGGATGATTCAGTGACGACTGACGATGTCCGCGTTGCGATCCAAGAAAAGACTGGAAGCAGCGCGGACAACGTCAGAATTGGCACCATCCGCCCCGGTCCAGGAGGGCTTGGCGCTGTGTGGGTTAGCTGTCCCGTGGCGTCGGCCAAAGTTTTGGGCGACGCCGGCAGGCTGCTCGTCGGCTTCGTCAGCGCTAGGATCACAGTCCTGGCGGCGAGGCCGATGAGATGCTATAAATGCCTAGCATCGGGACACACACGCGTCAAGTGTGACAGTTGTTTTGACTGCAGCGGACTTTGTTTCCGCTGCGGTCGACCGGGGCACGTGGCTGCGGGGTGTTCTGCCGCCCCTCACTGCCCTGTGTGTGCGGCGGGCAATAAGCCCGCCAATCACCAGATGGGGCAGGGGGGCTGCAGGCCCTCCCGCGCTTCTCGGCAGACGTCGGGGGCTAGCCAGTCGACCCAGGCTGCCTCCGGCGACGTCCGCCCGTCATCTTTGACGCCTATGGAGGGGGTTGTAGAAACGATCCATTAATGGATCAAGTCTGCAACCTCCTTGTCCAGACGAACCTGAACCACTGTGCCGCGGCGCAGGATCTCTTCCTGCAAACCATGGCACAGTGGTCGGTCGGTGTTGCCGTAGTCGCGGAGCCCTACTTCGTTCCTCCCCGTCCAAACTGGATGGGTGACTGGGACGGCTCCGTGGCAGTCGTCGGTTCCGCGGCGGCTCATTCCCCGCCCTTGTCGTTAAAAGACAAGGGCTCTGGATATGTTGCCGCCGAGTGGGGGGGGATCACCGTTTACGGTGTTTACTTCTCCCCCAACCGGAGTTTGAGCGACTTCGAGGTCTTCCTTAACAGCTTGGAGACCTCGATGCGGCGATTAGCGTCTGGGCACGTCCTCGTGCTGGGGGACTTCAACGCAAAATCCATTGTGTGGGGGTCCCCCAGGACGGACGCCAAGGGCGAGGCCGTCGAGGAGTGGGCGGCTTCGGTGGGCCTCTGTTTACTAAACAGAGGCTCCACCAACACGTGCGTGCGACAGCAAGGGGGGTCGATAGTGGACCTTTCGTTTGCTACCCCTGCTGTTGCCGCACGAGTAAGGAACTGGTGTGTCCTGGAAGAGGTCGAGACGCTCTCGGATCACTTGTACATCCGATTCGAGCTCTCCCGGTCCCAGGGCCCCAGTAGGGGTCACATGGCGCGGCATCCTTCCCGCTTTCCGCGGTGGGCTGTTGCCAAGCTGGATAGGGACCTACTAGAGGAGGCGGCCATTATTCAATCTTGGCTGTCTCCGCAGGCCCCGACCGAGGAGGTCGGCGTGGACTTGGGGGCTGGCCGTTTTCGCGATGCGATTACGCAAATTTGCGATACGGCCATGCCCCGCATCCAAGGTCGTCGGCCTCCTCGGAAGAAGGTCTACTGGTGGTCCCAGGAGTTGGCGGACCTCCGTGCGGCCTGTACTCGTGCCCGGAGGTCCTACACCCGTAGCAGGCGACGCCACCGTGGAGACGGTGGCGGGGACCAGCTTCATGAGGAGTACCGCGAGGCGCGGAGGACTCTGAAGCTGGCCATTTGCCGCGCCAAGGAGGAGAAGAGAAAGGAGATGCTGGAGGGTCTCGACCGTGACCCCTGGGGTCGCCCATACCGTGCGGTGCGACAGAAGCTCCGCACGTCGGGCCCCCCCCTTACCGAGACTCTCCAGCCCAGCTTCCTGCAGGAAGTGGTCGAGGGCCTTTTCCCGCAGCGGGCGGAGCACACACCCCCGTCGATGGCCTACGCGGTCGGAGACGACGGGGGTAGAGAGGACGATGTGCCGCCCGTTAGGGAATCGGAGGTTGGGGCGGTTGTTCTTCGGATCCGTTCCAAGAACACCGCCCCCGGGCCGGACGGGATACCAGCCCGAGTGATGGCCCGAGCCCTCGACCATATGTCGGACCGCCTCAGGGAGCTGTTGGACGCTAGCCTGGCGTCCGGACGCTTTCCTGAGTGCTGGAAATGCGGGAAGCTGGTCCTGTTGAGGAAGCCGGGACGGCCTGCCGATTCGGTCGCGGCCTATAGGCCCATCGTGTTGCTGGACGAGGCGGGTAAACTTTTTGAGAGGATACTCTCTGCCCGCATCGTCCGGCACCTCTGCGAGGTGGGGCCCGACCTGTCGGACGCCCAATTCGGATTCCGAGAGGGGCGTTCGACGGTCGATGCCGTGATGCGCCTTAGGGCCGTGACCGAAGAGGCAGTGAGCTGTGGCGGCGTGGTGTTGGCGGTGTCCTTGGACATCGCCAACGCCTTCAATAGTCTGCCATTTAGCTGCATCAGGGAAGCACTCCATTACCACGGGGTGCCAAAGTACCTGAGGCGGCTAGTGGCAGACTATCTAGAGGAGCGTACCGTCGTGTACGAGGACCGAGAGGGCGTCTTGAGACGGCGACCCATGTCGTGCGGCGTTCCGCAGGGGTCTGTCCTTGGACCACTCCTGTGGAACGTGGGGTACGACTGGGTCCTTCGGAGTCGTCTGCCCCCCGGGCTGGGCGTAATTTGTTACGCCGATGACACGTTGGTCACAGCTCGGGGGGCGAACTTCCAAGAGGCGGCGTGCCTGGCCACCAGGGGTGTTTCTCTGGTGGTCGGGCGCATCGAGGCGCTGGGCTTGCGGGTGGCCCTGGACAAGACGGAGGCCCTGTTATTTCATGGGCCCCGTCGTGGTCCGCCCCCCGGCGCCTCCATAGAGGTCAACTCGGTCCTCGTACCGGTTCGGGCCCAGATGAGGTATCTGGGCCTGATCCTCGACGGTAGGTGGCTCTTCGACGAGCACTTCCGACAGCTTGGTCCAAAGCTGGTCGACGCTGCCTCTGCCCTTGGGCGAATTTTGCCCAATTTGGGTGGAGCCAGCGTCGCAACCCGACTCCTCTACACGGGGGTGGTCCGGTCGATGGCGCTGTATGGCGCACCGGTGTGGGTGGCGGCTCTGACTGCCCTTAATAAGGCGCGCCTCTGGCGGCCCCAGAGGGTATTGGCAGTCAGAGCCATACGCGGATACCGCACGGTGTCGACCGAGGCGGCGTGCGCCCTGGCCGGAACACCCCCGTGGGATTTGGAGGCGGAAGTGCTCGCCGAAGTTTATCGACGGGTGGCTGAATATCGGGCGGAGTATGGCTATCGCCCTCCGCCCGAAGAGGTACGCGAGTGGCGTGAAGCCGCCCGTCGAGCCACTATGGCTAGATGGTCGTTCCGGCTGGAGACTCCACGCGCTGGCTTTGCCGCCGTGGAGGCTCTCCAGCCGGTCATCCTCGAGTGGGCAGGGCGGCAGCACGGGACCCTTTCCTTCCGACTGACGCAGGTCCTTTCCGGGCACGGTTGCTTCGGGAAGTACCTGCACTCGGTCGCCAGGAGGGAACTGAGTCCCGCCTGCCACCACTGCGACTGCAGTGAGGACTCGGCCCAGCATACGCTGGCGATCTGCCCCGCATGGGCGTCGCAGCGCCGGGCCCTCACTGCAGTCATCGGAGGAGATCTCTCGCTACCGGCCGTCATACGCTCCATGGCCGGTAGCGATAGCAGTTTTACCGCGGTCGCAGCCTTCTGCGAAGATGTCATCTCGCAGAAGGAGGTGGCGGAGAAGGCCCGAGAGGACGATGTCCACTCGGACCCAATCCGCCGCCGGCGAACCGGGCGGCGGAGGCGCGCCTATCAGCGCCTCATGCCGCCCTGAGTGTGGCCGCGGATGGTCGGGACGGGCTTTCCCTTCCATCCGCTCTAGTGGCCGCCCGCGAGGAGGTGACGTTACGCGTGTGCCGTACGTCGCCTAAATTGAGATTGTAACAGCTGACGGTGCCCGCTTTTGTGCGGGCAAGCGCTGGGAGGGGTCCGGACGTGTTAATAACTGCAGTTCCCGGATTCCTCCCTTCACAGGCGCAGAGTGGCACACCGTGTGGTTTTAGTCGGTTCGAGTCCGACACACCGCCCCGCCGCAAGCCCCGGTGGGGTGACGGTCCGAGGGGATTTCCACACGTTAAAAAAAAAAAAAAAAAAAAAGGTACTTCGCCTCTTATCGTGTAGAACGGTGTGAGACGTGACAGCATCCTGCCCCGCGGGTGACTCTGGTCATCTGGAATGTACCTTAGTCGTGGGGTACGGCACGGGGGAACTCTAGAAGCTGCCGATGCCTTCCTGGAGCTACTCCGACAGCCGAGGTTGGCCGCCGCGGGGTTTTAGTGGGTACACTATTCCTCCGGGAGTGCCACACAGCCATTCGTCTCCCCACGGAGGGTATGGTTCGAAAATCATTCCCCACGTAATAAAAAGGTTCCACAACACTCCACTGAAATTGGAAATTATGGTCAGACAACATTAAATAACGTGGATGGATCCGTGTTATAAATGTGGGCGCAATTTTTAATTTTTTTATATAGGTTTCTTTTCGGCTTATATACTTTTCCCAACACTTCTTAAATCGCTCCAAAAATAATCTTTTTAAACTTTGCAAAATAGGCTTCTGTTTCCGCGATAACCTCTTCATTTCCTATGAATCATTTTCCTCCTAGCCAGGTTTTCATATTGGGGAATAGAAATAAGTCACAAGCGAATGTAATTGCAACCGGGGCGTTTATACCATCTTACAAAAGACCAACCTAAAATGACAGCAGTCGTGCTGTCTTGTTTCGTTGGTGAGTGCGAAACCAAAGGCCCAATGATGTAGAAGCAACTCAATGGGCCACAATAGTGTGGGTCACCATGCTTCGTTGTTGCATTATCTGCATTTGCAATGAGTAGGGTAACCACTACTTTTAAATTCTGCTTAATTATGTTTTCCAAAGTCCTGCAGCACCACAATCAGAGATCAATGCACTGGTGCATTGTCAAAGTGAAACAACACCTTCTTTGGTCAAATTGAGCCGTGTCTTGTTCTTATCTAAGCTGTCAAATGATTCAATGAAGTATGGTCCTGTAACTATCCTTCCTTTCTATGTAAACATAGTCAATCGATTTTTTCCTTTAGAATTCCAAAATATCGTAACGTAACTTTCCTTACCGAGCGAGAATAGTATTACGAGGAAGAGTGAAAACTAGTTGTAGTTAGTTGGATTTTGTCGCCCAGTCAATAATTGGGTGTTGGTTTAGAATAGAAGAACACCAAAACCTTCTCTTGAAGCAGAGGCCTATGTCTAGTAATGACCAATAATAGCTTCTGACATGTGATGGGATATGGTTAAGAAGACATAATGAGTAAAATTTATCGGTCAGCTGGAAACGCTTTTAATTTTTGAATAATTAACCAACAAATTCTGATGTTTGGCGATAACTCCTTAGAAAGGCCAAGATAAACCCAAACTTGTTTTTCTTAAACTTTTTGATCAAATGTTATGAACAGTTCGAACTTAATCAAAATCGAAGATCCAAATCCAGTTTATAGGAAGAGGTTTTAGAACAATTTATTTAGAAGCACTATTTGGGTTTTGTGGGGGGGGGGGGTATTGTGGGTTTGTGCTCCAGTAACGTACCCATTTCGTGTTTTATACAGTAGGTACATTTATCTCCCCCACAAAGCCTACATTGTGCTTCTGAATAAATTATTCTGTACTTCTAAAACCTCTTCCTATAAACTGGATTTGGATCTTCAATTTTGATTAGATTCGAAGTAATTCGAACTGTTCATAACATTTGATCAAACAGTTTAAGAAAAAAAAATACAGTCGTATTGAGAACCTCCTCCTTTTTTTGAAGTCGGTTAAAAACATGTTTGGGTTTATCTTGGCCTTTCTCCGAAGACACTGACAGTTTAACAATATATATATTAGTCGAAAGTTATCGCCAAACATCAGTTTTTTTGGTTAATTATTCCAAAAAAAAATACTCCATCATCTCTTCTAAATATCCCATCACATATCAAGAGCTATTAATGTTCATTGCTGGACATAGACCTCTTCTTCGAGCGAGAGAAGGTTTTGGTGTTCTTCTTAACCAAGACCGATTTAATTACTGACTGAGGGACAAAATCCAACTATATGCAGCCGTCACATCTCCCCAAAATGTGGCCGTAGCGACCCTTTTTTTTTGTTTTTGATGACTGGGTGAAAAATCCCTTCGGATCTCCAGCTCCCCGGGGACACAGGAGCTAGGAGTACGTGGTGTTTCCACTAAAAAACACCCCGACGACCGGCCTCTGACGCCCTACTCTGGCAGGACCCGGACCATGTTATTTCAGGACCTCCCCGAATTAACGCCGTGCCTTATCATGCCCTGTCCCGGGGGAAAATTATTACCCCCCTCGATCCCAGCGATGTAGGCTGATTGCACGCAATCATGCCGCTATCCCGACCGCAGCAATCAATCTGCCTCCAGAGGTCCCTATCCTCCGGCGGCCCGCGGTCCTGTCGACAGTTGTTATCGCCGACGTCTTCTTCGCTCGGGATTGACCCTCTCCCGATCCCGTTCAGCGGTCTCTTTCTGGAGCATAACAGCTTCGCAGAAAGAGACCACTGCGCCCCAGCCCTCCTCATCCGCCAGCATGGCAGCAATAATTGCTGGCGGAGACATGTCTCGTCCAATTCGGTCGACCAGGACTTCGCGTTCAGATGCCCGTGCAGAGCAATCCTTCAGTGTGTGCTGGGCGGAATCCCGTTCAGGTCCGCAGTGGTGGCATTGTACTAAAGCCTCCCGACCACGATTCAGATATTCACCGAAACAACCGTGCCCGGTGAGTATCTGAATCAATCGGTAAGTGACACAGTCGGTCCTCCCTTGAATAGGGATAGGACCCAACAGCACGTTGGCTACCTCGGGCGCTGTCTCTTTTTCATTCCGACCGACGGAACGAATTTGTTCGTAGACCATCGTGTCCATATCGGCCAAAATGTCAAAGGGTGGAGATCGCACCAGGACCTTTGCTGCCTCGTACGAAATTATGCGGTAGCCCCGTACAATCCATATGGCCTTTAGGCTTTTAGACCAGACGGGCGCCCCATAGAGGACTATAGATCGTATAACGCCCATGTAGCGGCAGCGAACTTCTTCCCGTGGTCCCCCTGAGATTGGGCAACAGATGATGTAACGCTATTGCTACCCCTCGTACTCAGGGGACTAATTAGCCCGAAAGCCCGAAAGTTTTGGAAAAACTTAATGACTACGGCGTAAGAGGTAACATTTTAAATTTGATAAAATCATACTTGACCGATCGTCGACAATACACTGTGGTATCGAGAATAAATAGGAATAATAATAATGAAGAGCACTTTAAATCAAGCTGCAGATTAATAAAATATGGTGTCCCCCAGGAAAGCGTTCTTGGACCACTCTTATTCTTAGTGTACATTAACGATCTCCCTCGACACACAAAACAACCGATGATACTGTTTGCAGATGATAGTACTGCCATAATTAAATGTCGAGATCCCAAACTCTTTGAAAATGACATAAATAATACTTTAGAGGACATAATAAATTGGATGAATACAAATAATCTAATCATAAATTTTGAAAAAACCAATGTAATACATTTTTATCAGCGTATTCAAAACAAAACCTTAACTATTAGCTACAATGGCAAAGTAATAAATGAAGTAAAGGATACAAAGTTTTTAGGCATAAAAATAGACAGCCAGTTAACATGGAAACCGCAATCGGAGGTCATATGTAAAAAATTAAGCACGTCTGCCTTTGCTCTTTACAGTCTCTCAAAAAAAGTGAATACAAACACTCTTCTGATAGCATATCATGGTCTAGTATCGTCAATTTTAAGATTTGGCATTATATTCTGGGGAAACTGCAACCAACGAGAAAGTATATTTAAGTCTCAAAAACGTTGCATAAGATCTATGTTCGGATTAAAAATGACTGACAGTTGTGCGCCAGTATTTAAGTCCCTTAAAATATTAACATTTCCTTGTTTATATATTCTAGAACTAGCTGTCTTTGTCAAAACAAATATGAACTTGTTTTCCACGATGTCAGAGACGCTCAGCACAGTTAAGAAGTAAATATAAAAATGTACTGAACCAGGGAGGATATAAAACGGCTATAATAACAAAAAGCATTATGTGTATGGGTCCTATGATTTACAATAAAATACCAGAAAATATTAAAAATCTAAATATATACAAATTTAAAAGTGTTTGACTTTATTATTACTTGACAAATGCTATTATTCCGTATTATGTTATTTTAATGACAAATTGTAATTTATTTTCTACTAGATATTTAACGCTCTGACATATCAAATTTAATAATTTATTGGACTCTCATTAATTTAATTTATAAATCGCAATCACTATGTATGATTTTGAATTGTTTGATTCCAATTGTATATTATGGTAGTATTTATTATTGTTGTAGTATTAATTATTTTATGTTGACTTGACTAATTTTATATGACATTAATTTTTGCATGCTTATATGGCAGAATGTATTGAGACTAACACAGTACTAAAGACCTTATTTATGTAACTACATACATTCGATGCAAATAAATGATTTGATTTGATTTGATTAGTGCTGTGGAACCTGTTCTTATTGATTTTTTTTCAGTTAGGTATCCGTCACTATAAAAAAAAATGTGAGCGTCTGGGCCCAGGGTGGGGCAAGCGCCCAATCTTGCCACAACCTGGTTACGCCCATGGAGCCCGATCTGTTGCTTTCTGCATCCAGTCGCTGCCCACTCTCTTACGTAAATCGCTCATGTAGTAAAGTAATAAATATTCAAATGCAGGAGGGAAAACTTCCCATGGGCAAAAAAGATACAATTTATGAAAATCTTTCCAAAAACTACAAAAGTACATTAACATTATCTTCTTTAAAATCCTTTGATTTTTTTCGAAAGGAACGTAAAAAATGTACTTTGTAATTAGTACGTTGTTATTTTTTATAAAAAAAAAAGACTTCCAAAAAACATCCAACGAAAACTCTCTGCCAAAAAACACTAAAAAGCGTAAAATAAAATGGCTTTTCATAAATTGCTATGAGCCAATTCTTGTCTATACCTAATTATTTATTTATTTAAATAGTAGTATTATAATCTGTTTGAAGTCGGTGCCAAGCCAAAAAGAATATGAATGAACAATTACAAAAATCTAAGCGATAGCCGGTAGGCCCATACAAAGTCATCGATGTCGTTCCAACCAAGTTGTAACCCTGCACAATTCTCATGAAAAGAGCTGTGCAGTGCAGGGTTTCTACTTGATATAATTTAAAATACAAGAAGTCTTTAAGTCCTACATGTCTATACTTTAAATATTAGACTACCAAAATGACTCTTCTCTGCCTGATGGAAAGCTTGAGTAGAATTCAAAAGTTGTGGTCATCATATGTTACGTGGTACGAATGCGTACAATGCAGCATAGTGCAGTTTCACGCCCGTATAAAGGATCGGATATCGTAGTGTGAGGGAAACACGTACGCTTGTGGTAAATTCCAGGAGGCACAGGAGCAGAACCGTTTAGTTCGAGAGAGTATGTCTACCACTCTAAAAAGAATGACTTCCAAGACCAGCACATTTTGTCCCGTTGAGAAAGGAAGAAAGAAGGACCAGTTGGAAGAGCTCGTTAGAACACTCTTCGCAACTGCAGAGGCTCAAGAGATTCGGTGGCTTCAGGACTGTTGACAATGCGGTCTACTTGTCGCTGCAACTAATCGAAAGAGCCCAGCAAGTACTGCGTAAATAAATCCGAAAGATGAGTAAATTAAACAATGTGTGGCGACTTCCACATACAGCGCCATCTACCGAAGATACGTCGAACTACGGAGTAACGAAGGAAACGAAGAAACTACCAATCCTGAATCGCGCAATGAAAGTTCTCGCGCCAAATAACATATATACAACATCAACCGTTGGGTAGTTGGCCCGCTAGGCACGATCACCTCGCCTGTTCGGAGGATCCTCCCTTTGTGTTGGAGGGACATATCACCCGCTCCCCCACAGTGGTAACCCCGACGTGATTGGAAGCAGCCTTCAAAGAAGCAGATCATCGCGCCACCATCATATTCACTCCAACACCAAGTCTCACAGCCAGCCAGCAACCTGGGCCTCGACAGAGATACACCACACTCACACGGGGACTGTATGTGGAAATCGCCACAAATGTTTAAAATACAAGTTAATAAAACGCCTGTTTTTCATATTATAGCAATGTGTTGATAATTTTTTTTTAAATATTCTTTTACGAGAAGTACACATTTTATCATTTGTTTATAAAATTGATTTTATATTGAACACCAGACCAAAAAGTATACGATAAGCACTAGACCAACCCGCTATAACATGTTTAACTGCCATTCAAGAGGTCTCGGATTATCATCATCAACAACCCAATAACGTCCCACTGCTGGGACTAACGGGTCTCCTCTCAGAAGAGGGTAAAGGCCGAAAAACTTTTAAGTTTTTCTTACAATAAATTCTAAATGACAGCCCGGAATATAAAAGTAAACGGCGATTCATGCCGGTGCGTCCATTGAGATATACCTATTGGGATGTAAAATGGTGATAGCGGTGTGGGGGGAGCACGGGCTGCAAGTTGCAACTCATTGAATCTCTTGAGTTGCATTGCAGTTGCTCATAGGACAAGGTCAGTCGGTGGCAATCACTTACGAAGATGAGAAGGCCCGTATTGCTAGCCCTTTGAGCAGGGCCGTCTTAACCTAAGCTGGGGCCCCTGGACACACAAGAATTTGGGGCCCTTTTGGAAAGTAAAGAAAGCGTATTATACTAACATTTTTCTACTATGATCAATATGATCATTCATGATCATGGAATCATGTATACTGTTAACTTTTGGTTACAATTACAATAATGGTTTCTTTCAGGTTCCTTGTTAAGCAACATCACTTACATCACTCAGATATTTGACGCACTGTAGCTCAAACTAAACTGCTTTTTATAGTAGATGCCTATGCCTATCACTAGATTATTCGAGAAAGTTCAACAGCCTCTCGAAATTCCTGGTTCCGAAAAATGCTGTCGTATGTAAACAAGCCAACCGCGCGACACTCAGTCTATATTCGACTCTATGTATATTCGCTTAAGGTTTATTGTTCTGTGCCTCAAGAAACCAACTGTAACGTTCTCGGCTAAACCGATTCACGTGTCTTTTTCTGGAATGCTTATTTTTCGTAACACTGCCTAACTTTTGCTCGTCCCGAGCATCGCAATTGATACCACGATATTTAGCCAGGCGGTCGATATGCACTATTTTGTACGGATCCTCCCACTTGATCTGTAGTATAGGGGCCAGTCGTATCGGGTTTTCTCGTTCTTGCTCGTGATATTGACTGTGTTAAGTTTCCATTCCGTTCTAAAGTTGCTGATTTTCATGGTTTCGCATCTGTGGATTTTTATAACAACAGTATAAGTAGTACATTTACGGCACCACAACGGCACCAATCTTGTACACCTTGCGTCGGCAAGATGTACAAGATTGGTGCCGTCTTGACACTAGGATGGCTTCCTGATGCTTATTGTAAACTTCACATAGAACATTCGACACCTTAGCTCTTGGCACAGTTATCTCCAGGTGGAACTCTCTGCCGTTGGACTTCTCCCATTTTCAGTACAGTGTTCCGTTTTGTAGAACTAAACTATCCCATTGCGCCCAATAAACTTTAGTAATAGCGCTTGCATATGAGACAATACTCCAAGCAGGTTTATATCACCATGTACTTCCCACGTGATAAGTTTCTTTAGGTCAAGGTCACCCCCCTGTGCTATCTTCATTGTTTCCCAACAGCCAAGGCTGTTGATTTCAAGTTTGGTGTCATTTTCTCAGCGTGACATATTCTTTGCATTGTCTTATGATGTCACCTTTTATCTTGCTGTCATGTTTTCCCAGACAGCTGCCTTGGAACTTGCGTCTTGTGTGCATCTTCTTTTCGCAAAGTTTTCTCATTAGCTCCTACAGGCAGTCCTTTATTTTTTTCAACCTGGACATCTGCGAACTCTTTAGCGGGCAACTTAGCTGCAGATGACCTCTCTTACCATTCTGTAGCATATGATCCCAGAACCCCTCTTAAAAGACGACTTGACTTCTTTGATTTCCTCTGAGACTTAGCTTGTGGGTCGACCGGATATCCTGTCGAACCGCTTCGACCTCCAGTGCATGTGTCAGTGCTTCCCTTAGTGAAGCATGGTGGCCAAACTTCACTGCAGCTCTAACCTACAGGTCCTTGATGCCGTTTATGAGAACCTGCACGATGTTTGCTTTTATCAACTTCCCGTCAGTCGAAAGGTTCGCTTTCCGTACGAGGTTCTCAATTTCCAACGCACTTTGCTGCAGGCCTTCTCCTGAGCCTTAGGCTCTATCGGGTAGCTGGGAGCGGAAATCGTGTTTCAGATGGCGTTTCCCATATCTCGACTGTAGGGCTTCTAACAATTCTTTATATACGCTACCTGAACCAGATAGTGCTTCTAGGACTGACAACGATTGCTCCCTAAGCGCAACAGAAAGGGCAATCAGGCACTATTCATCACTCCACCCGCAATTTTTCCATGCGGATAACATCTCACGACTTCCCGCGACCTTCACCAGGTCGTCGGACCACCTTGCGAAGGACCTACCAAGGGGGGACTTTATGGCCCCATCGGTTTTCGTTTTTGCGAGCAATGTGCCTCGCCCACTAACACTAAAGTTAGTTATTTTCTTACACAATTTATAATTATAATAAAATAACATTAGCGATAGAGCTTAATTGTATATACATCAAGCACATAATCTCAACGATGAATATTTAATGATTTAAAGATTTTTCAACTACTAAAATTAAGCGAATCCTAAGACAGATAAAATATTGAATTTAAGATTTAACGATCATAAAGAAGGTGAAAGAGTCATAACTCTATTGTACGCTTTCATTTTTTAACCGAAAAAATACAAAAATTCTTTTAGCTTTGAGCCTTTATGTAATTATTTCGATTATTTCATATTTTAATGTACCTACTATATTTTTTTGTGAAAAATGTGTACGAAAATTTATAACGAGAACATATGTCAGAGATAAAATTCTCGGTACCTCGGGGCCCCCTTGAGAATGGGGGCCCTGGGCACTGGCCCCGTGTGCCCAATGGTAAAGACGGCACTGCCTTTGAGGCTTATACCATAAAAAATGTGTTTTCAATCATTACTAAATCAGTTAGGTACCTATATTTAGATTTTTCTAGTTGGCCTATTTGGTACATAAATCATTTAAGTATAATGAAAACATTCCTTTCAAAGAACAATAATTAAAAAATAATATTAAGCCATGAATGTCGATGGCCATTTCATTTTTTATTCTTTTCATTCACGGAATAGGTACTTATAAGAAAGCGAGGGGTGGCAAGATTAGGCTGCCTAATTTAGGCGTAACTTATTAGGGTTATTAGGTATCTTTAATTTAATCTATGCACGAGAGATTTGCTTGCATGGTTTGCTTATTTTCCGAATCCCGACCAATCCCGACGCACACCCCTCTCCCCCCTGTCTCTTGTATCAAGGAAATGTTGCCAATGTTGCCATTGATAAATGTTTTCAACTTTGAACTTACCCCGGGTGTTAAATTTAATTCCACTTAGGACACAACCTTGATCTAATGACTAATTTAACATTGTCTATATGTATAGACTACATTTAAAACACGGAAATTCACAATAGTTTAACTATTCCGGCATTTAGATTAACAAATTAAAGTGACAGATAACAGAGACAAATCTATACGAGTGGGTAGGATAGAAATAGCCGCCATATTTTTTGCTCCAGTTTCATGCATTTGTTTTCATTGGTAGTTTCGCAAGCAATGATAACCGCGCATTGAATTTTCAGATTCAGATGTCACTGGATGTCACTTTCAAGCGTAGAGTGTGGATATATGTGTAATCTTTTACAAATAACGTTGTTATTAATAAGAAAAGTATAACAAAAGGTGTACAGAGATTAAAACTATTTCTCTCGTTTATATGTTGTTACCGGCAAGACGATGTATTTAATTTATATTGCTTTCAAATAAAAAACTTAATTTAGAACATCGTCATGGCTCGTTTCCTGTCCGAGGATAAATTAGAAGGATTCGAAAAATATAAAGTGAGTGATTATAATGGCTGTTGTACTGGTAAAGTAGATGTTATTAATGTAAATAATAAATTATTGTAGTGATTAATATACCTGTAATTTATTTTGATGAATTTATTTACATGTGAAGAAGAAACAAAAGCCTGTATGTTATTAAATTTATTATTGCTGTTATTACAGTATAACTCGGTGGATACCAGCGTACTCAGTAATTATGTTATGCATCCGTTTTGGAATTGGTGTGTCCAGGTAAGCTTTCATTCAGGAATGTTGTTTCTAAATAATTTATCATTATACACTCAATTTCATTACATTAGTCAATTGTAGTCTAACTTCATACTTCCTAGCACACATTGTATTGTTATATTTTGTTTTGCCACTACATATTATGTACTCTAACGGGCACGGCAAAATAGGATAGAGGATTTTTGTAGCATCATGTGTCAAATCACATATAAAAAATATTCTCGAGTCGATTATATTTGATCTGTGTTCTGTATAGTACTAAATAATTTCATAATAGTGTCAACACTTATTTTTTCCACCTACATAAACAAACAATATTTAAAAAAATTGTCTGCCTGTTCCTGGTAATCTCTGGACCGATTTTGACGGAACTTTCACTGGCAGATAGCTTTAGTTATAAGGAGTAACTTGTTGGTGCTACATTTATTTTAGACTAGCTGAACCTCGCGGTGTAGCCTGTGGTTGTTGTTGTTTTAAAATTAAAAAAACAACTGCGAGTAACCTGCAACTAGTAAATTATAATATCTATGTTATTCCTTCAAGGTTCTTACATATTTTTACATCCTCTCTCATTCACTAATGTATAGCAGCCCCCCTAGCCAAGTTGCAAGCGTTGCTCATTCTGCAATTGTTAACACCTAAATTCTGGTGTGTCTAATCTTAGTCAATGTAATCTTAGACAAAGTATTAGCCAATGACACACGAGAATTTAGACGTTAACAATTGCAGAATGGAGAATGCTTGCAACTTGGCTAGGGGGGCAGAATATTATTGGAATATTAGTAGAACATACTGCACACAAATAAATATTTTAATTTTTCTTTAACAAATTTGTTTCTTTTGCAGTTTTGTCCAGAATGGGTAGCACCCAACTTGCTCACTTTCAGTGGCTTTCTACTGACAGTCCTGAATTTCTTCTTATTCACCTATTATGATTATGGATTTAATGCTATGACCAAAGAAAATATCACCAATGACTATATACCAAATTGGGTGTGGGCTGTTTCAGCTGTTAATTTGTTTGTTGCATACACGTTGGGTAAGTTTATTTATTTAACAGAATCAAAAGATCTACTTTATTTACAACATTAAAAATATAAAATTAGTTGGTGCTCCTAGACAATTGCATACTTCTTATTTAAGCTCTTCTTAAGAAAAGTAAACAGAATAGTAATGTGCAATAAATTGAGTAAATTATTAATCATTCACAAACTATGAGTTACAAAGTAGGTATAAGAAAAATAAATAAATAAATATTTCGAACATCTAACACACAATGCCATCTAGTCCCAAACTAAGCAGAGCTTGTGTTATGGGTACTAGACAACTGATATAAATACTTTTTGTTTGTAAATACATACATATTATAGATACAAAACACCCAAATTCCGAAACAAATATTTGTAGATCATACAAACATTTGGTCCGCCCCGGGAATCGAACCCGAGACCTCGAGAACAGCAGTCGCATACGCTACCACTGCGCCACCGACAGTGCGGCGACCGCAACGGGTGCTGATTATCAGGATTGTAAGAGGGTACCGCACGATCTCCACGTTGAGACCTGGAGGCGAGAGCTCTTGCGGCTCTTAATCAGTGGCGCAAAGAGGCGCAGGAGTTGGGTAGGAGTCTTGAGACTCGAGAAGTCGTCGAAATCCCAACTCCGCCAGGTCCTCGTCGAGGAATGGAAGGAACGACTTGGGCAACCGAGCGCTGGGCATGCCGTTATTACGGCGGTAAGACCCGTTATGGAGGATTGGCTCGAGAGGCATCACGGGAGCCTCTCATACCGGCTGAAGCAGGTGATCACTGGAAAAGGATGTTTCGGAGATCACCTGTGTCTGATCCGCAAAGAGCCAATGTCTGAGTGCCACCACTGTGATGGCCAGACCGTGGACACGGCGCACCACACGCTGGCAGAATGTCCGGCGTGGGACGAGCCGAGGCGTGATCTCGTGGTGGCCATCGGGGTGGTGGTCCTTTCGCTCGGTAACATGATTGCGGCCATGTTGCGGAGCGAGAGCGCGTGGAACTCTGCCGTCTCTTTCTGTGAGCAAGTTATGCTTGTGAAGGAGATGGCGAAGCGGGACCGGGAGAGATTTTGAACTCTCCCTGTCCGCAGGCCCGGGAACGGGCCAGGTACTGCAGACGACTCAGGCGGAGATCGCAAAACGATCTCCGTCTTCCATAAGCGCAAGCCTGAGGGTGACAGGTGAGGCCACCAGTCAACCTAGCCTAGCAGAAGCAGGCCGGGGCGGCGGCGCGAGCTCTATAAAGTGCTCGCGCCCTCTTCTGAATATAAATAGGTTCCTACACAGGAGGGGCCCCCTCCTACAACTAGTGGATGGCCCGAGGTACTTGTTTTACCGGGCCATTTCCGCACTTAGCCTCTTGATTGGGGCGTTGTACGTAGGTATGTCATCTTCCTACTCCAACCATCCTAGATCATCCCAGAAGCTCAGCAGCCTTTTCAGGTCACTACATGCTTCCGGGAGTGATGTTGATTGGAGGATGTCCGCCCGTTGATCTGCCACACTTCTACATTCTGTGAGAACGTGCTGCGGCGTTTTTTCTGCCTCCGCATGGAGGCAGAAAAAACGCAGCACGTTCTCCCTACCCCTGCACAGAGGGCTGTCTGTTGCACCTATAGTGAATAGGTGCTTGTTCAGGGGACAATGCCCTGTCAGGATACCTGTGACCTTCCTGAGATCGTCCCTTTTTAGTCTAATCAGGTTGCGGGCTAGTCTTTTTGATGCCACCAGAACTGCACTTTTTGTTTGCCTACATCCTTCGTTGTTTTTCCATTCTTTTTTGTGTTTTTCTTCGGTTTTGGCGCGCAGCCATGTTTTTATTTGGGCTTGGGGCAGAGGCAGTAGTGGTTCCGGTCCACACACTGTCGTTTCCGATCCCCTTTTAGCCAATTCATCTGCAGCGTCATTACCCATTGAATTACTGTGCCCTTTTATCCATTGCAGGGTAATTTTGTTCGTAGTTGCAATGGACTGGAGATTGTCATGACATTCCTTAATGAGGGCAGAGGTCATCTTGTTGTTTTGCAGAGCTTGAAGCACGGATGCACTGTCAGAGACAATTATGATGTTTGAGTCTCTCACATCTCTGGCTGCAATTGCTTGTGCTGCTTTGATTATACCAACACATTCTGCTTGGAAGATTGTGTTTAGCTTGTCTAGAGTAGTTGATATCTTGATATTTAAGTCGTTCGAGAAGACGCCAGCTCCGGTACCCTTTTGTGTTTTGGAGCCGTCTGTATATATCCTAACTTCGCCGACGCCAGAGCTATCGTTTGTTTCTGCGGATAGTTGGATATAATAACTTCGATCGAAGACATGTTGACATGAAGTTCTGTCCGTGGGTGCCTCGAGGAGTGGAATTTCCTTTAGGATCCCCTGCAGAACTTTTGAGTGTGTTGCTTCTGTGTTCATCTTCCACAGTCCGTTTGATCTTAGTCTTAGGGCAGCTGCTGTCGCTTCCTGTTGGATGACTAGATCTAGAGGTCTCAAGTTCAAGAGATACTCTAATGCGGCTGATGGAGTAGTTTTCATACATCCAGTAGTTGCTACTGTGGCCAAGCGTCGTAGACTCTGGAGTTTCATTTTAGCTGTGGATAGTTGCGTTCTGGGCCACCATACAACTGATCCGTAGGTAATGGAGGGTCTGATAACTGCAGTGTATAACCAAAGTGTGATCTTTGGGTTAAGACCCCATCTTTTACCAACTAGTCTTCTACACTGATTGAAAGTTATACAGGCCTTTCTTGTCTTTGCTTCGATATGGCTCGCCCAGTTCAGTTTGTTGTCAAGAATAACACCCAGATATTTTACTTGAGTTGACAGGGAGAGATTGGTGTTAAATAATTTTGGTAACTTTAGTTCTGGTAACTTCCTTTTGTTGGTGAGGAGGATATGTTCTGTTTTTCTCGGATTTACTGACAGTTTCTGTTCGTCATACCATTCTTCTACAATCTGAAAAGCCGAACGCATGACCTCACATAACACAATTTCCGCGCTCCCGCTTATCAGAATTGTTAGGTCATCCGCATAACCGATAGTAGTGTATCCTTGATCATTTAGTCTCTTTATGAGGCTGTCTACTACTATGTTCCATAGAAGCGGTGATAGGACCCCACCTTGTGGACATCCTCTGACTACCCTTGCTCTCATAGTAATATTCACCGCTGTCTGAACCGCCCTTTTGCCGATCAGCTCGGTGATCCAGTCTGTGATGACTGGTTCTGCCTTAAATTTTTGTAGGGCGCGGTTAATGCTGTTGTGTATAGTTTTATCGAAGGCGCCTTCTATGTCTATGAAGCGACTGCCTATGAATGAAAAATTGAATTTTTTACCTACTAAAAAGTTGAGCTGGGGTTGGAAGCTCTCCCTCATCCGCCATACTCACCAGACCTTGCACCTACCGACTATTACTTTTTCCAAAATTTAGACAACTTTTTAGTGGGTAAAAAATTCAAATCCCGAGAGGCAGTACAAAATGCCTTTGAAGAGTTTGTTGCCTCCCGTCCAGCTGATTTTTACAAGATGGGCATCAATAAACTGCCAATGCGTTGGCAAAGATGCGTCGATTGCATGGGTGATTACTTCGAATAACAGAAATAAAAAAGTTTGAAAAAATAAATACTTTCACTTATTGCATACAAAACGGCATTTTCATAGGTAAAGACCTATTATATAGATTTACCTGTTAAAGTTTTATTTTTTCTTATTTGAAACTTAGAGGATTCTTAGAGCAGGGGCGGCTTAACCTATAGTGCAGGGTGTGCAATGCACACGGGCGCACGGCTTGGCGCTCCGGCACTGTCCATAATATAGACGCACGGGTCGGCGCCCCGGCACTGTCCATAACATAACATAGATGCACGGCCCGGCGCCCGGCACAGTTCATAACATAGTCGCACGGCTCGGCGCCCCGGCGCTGTCCATAACATAGATGCACGCCGTGGCACCTCGGTACTGTTCATAACATAGACACACGGCTTGGCGCCCCGGCACTGTCCATAACATAGACGCAGGGCTCGGCGCCCCGGTGCTATCCATAACATAGATGCACGCCGCGGCACCCAGCACTGTCCATAACATAGATGCACGGGTCGGCGCCCCGGCGCCACAGCGCCCCTAATATCGTCAGGCGTTATAACTCAACCGTACGTAAAAATAACTCCCGTTTGCATACATTTTGAGTGGTATACGGAGTTATTCTTATATGTGTCGAGTTTCAGTAAAGCAAGTGTCGAGGTTTTTTGACAATTTAAATATAGTTTTGCGTGGCACCCAACACCCCCGCGGAAGAGATCGTGGAGGACCTGACTGGCAGAGGCGTGCTGGTCAAGTACGCTAAGGCCATCCGGGCCCAGACTGCAAGGCTCGGATGCATCTTCTTTGCGGAGGTGGAGAAGACACCAGCCGCCACCAAGGCCTACGGCATCGATGAGGTCTTATTGATGCTCAGCGTGGTGATCGACCATTAGTGGCCATCTGTAAGCGTGGCCGGGTCACGTGCTCCCAAAACCCAACAAGGATCTCAGGAGGCCAGAGGACTACCGGCCAATCACACTGCTCGCTGCAAATTCGAAGGTATTTGAGCGGCTGTTGTTGACCCGAATCGGCCGCCATATTCATCCAAGGCCGGAACATTTCGGGCTCCGCAGAGAGCACTTCACCACATTGCAGCTGACCCGCTTCCTCGACGAGATGGCTACGTGGCTCGACAAATGCGGGCACACGGCGGCCCTGATACTGGACATGTACAAGGCCTTCGACAGGGTGTGGCATGACAGGCTCATCCACAAACTGTCGACGTCCCCGCTACCACCCGGTATCATCACGGTCATCGCATCATTCCTTAACAAAAGGACCTACCACGTGGCTGTCGAAGATGCCAGGTCTGAACAGAAATCCATCCGGGCCCGGGTTCCTTTAGGGTAGCTGCCTGTCGCCAACATTGTACGCCCACTTTCAATGACCTTGAGTCTACACGGACGAGATCCCGGTACTTGGAGACGTCAGGTTGGCGCTCTTCCCAGACGACGCCGTGTACCTGACTAGTCCTAGTAAGGTGAACCCCGCCACACACAAACTGAGCACCACTCTTGAAGCCCTCTCGGGCTAGCTTAAGAAGTACCAGCAGGTCAGGCAGGACCTGCTTACTGCCACATGGTGGAGAAAATCCCGTGTTCACCGACCGTCAGGTACCTGGGATTAACCATCGACAGAACCCACTCCATGGCGTCACATGTCGAGACCGTCATCACCAAGGCACAGCTGACAAGAACATAGCTGCGTCCCCTGCTGTCCTCGAAATTGCCCAGCCGAGCTAAACTTGGAATTTACAAAACTTATATCCTCCGATACCACCTTCTCGGGGCCCTGACCTGACAGCGGGGTCAGCACAAAAGCGACTCCAAGCCACCGAGAACAGGTGCCTACGCATG
The DNA here is from genome assembly GCA_949125395.1 of Diaphora mendica. NCBI lineage: Eukaryota > Metazoa > Arthropoda > Insecta > Lepidoptera > Erebidae > Diaphora > Diaphora mendica. The sequence continues at coordinate 8,794,398 of OX421319.1, forward strand.
ATGTTCGACGTGCCTAGGTACCTGAGGAACACCACCATCTACCGTGACCTCAAGTGGGAACCGGTAGATGCCTGCATTCGAAGACTGGCCACGGGTATATTCGAGCAGGCAGACCGCTATACCCTACCCCATCTAACTGGCATTGCACCAATGCCACACCCAGAAACAACACTCTTCGTTCAAAGGTGGCTGAAGCGCCCCGCTCGGAAGCTCATTACGACTCCCTCGAGCGGGGCGAACGCGACCCCTTCGGATCCTGATTACGAACCGCCAGCCTCGCAGGTGCATCGACGGTCCCGTCGGAGCGAGACGTAGAGACGACCGGCATAGTAATGATCTGCGTGGAGTACAATTTACAGGAGCCCAGCGCTCCAGGAAGTTTCCCCGCCTCCTACAAGGGCGAGATGATCGTCGAAGTGAGTGGTCGTCCTAACCTCCGCTCGCAAATCGTACGAGGCGCACACAAGTTATAAAAAGCGAAAATTCACACTGTTTTTTGTACAATAAACTGTGACTTCGCCCCCGGGTGTTACATTCGTGCGGAGATCGCCTTCCGCCGGACAACCGACGGGCTGGGGCCCACGCCCAAGAGGAAGGAGTCAATTCGACTCCGACCGAACGGTGACTGGCTACCTCCAGCCGCATCTAGACGCCGTGAGACGGTCTCACCGTCACGACATGCACAGAAATATATCCCAATTGATATTAAACGTATGTTTTGACATAAGCTCGAAATTAGTTTGAAGAAATTTGACAGGTGTGAGAAGTTGCTGGAGGCCCAGAGTAACCTATTATTTCCCAACATCACTGTAATTGTAAACACCCTAACAAGCCGAAACGTTCATGTTAATATTAGGATATGGCTAAAAATATAAATAGAAATAAAAAGACTCTATACAAAATGGCCGATCAGGTGATTGAGTAATTATGAAAAACGAGTTTTTACAATTAACGTGTCGTTTATGTGAATATGTTAACTTTTTACCTATTACATTTTGACCGCGTACTTACTAGGGGGCGCTAGGGTAATGTTTGCACCCGGGCGCTACATGTGCTAGAGCCGCCTCTGTCTTAGAGTTTCCATTGCAATTTCTACCAGGCAAGAAGAACATGAACAAGAAAGAAGGTTGTAACTGAGCAATCGCTGTTTTAGTTACTACCTCATATTACGACGAACTCAAAGAAGTCAATTTTCAAACACGCATATATCTCTCAATTTATTTTATAATAAAATAACACACGTGACGATGACATTCATATACACGCGCCTAAAATAAGTATAATTATTATAATATACCACTACTATCTAAACTACTCGCAATTATTATTGACCTTCGGATTACATTATGGACACATTTAGATTTTGCAAAATATGATATTTAACTACCTATATCGCGTTTTGCAGACTTCGTAGACCGTACATTGCTGTTTTAGAACGCTGCAATGCATAACACTCTTTACTGTTCTGTTCAATTTAAAAAAAAAACTCTTGCTGTCATTCTAGTATGGCTTAGGCAATAACATTAAAAATTAGGCCGTTTTCGCGAAGCCATTAATAATGTCAATACCAGGGTAGTTGTTGTAATTTAGTCGTTCTATATAATTGGACAATCGTAACGACTAAACAACTTTAGTCCGTACTAGCTACGCCTCTCGGTGTTTGTTGCTTTTTAATATTGTTCACTATTTCATTGGGTTTTTTTTTCACATAATCCTGTTTTAGTGGAAATCCCGTCGAAATCGATCATCTGCTCTAAATGCTTCTCGAAGCTCCAGCAACTGTCGAGGGTGAGCCCGAAGTACTAGAAATGTTGGCCAACCTCGACTTCCATTCCTCCCACTTTAATAAGCGAGCTGGTGGGGCCGGCACTTCTTCTTCCTTGTAGAACCACTGGCTTCCTTGTAAGGTGCAACCGAAAGACCCAGATATCTGATCCTTTGGACGGGCACGACGGACAGGGCACCCCTAGTTCGGCAAGCTCCAGAACTTCCTGTACCGTCCGCGTATCAGACGACACTCACACCAAGGGGCATGTTATGTCCAACGGCATATCCAGGCTTCAAAAACTTAAAATGTTCGTTCTGCACCGACTAAGTTCAAATTTTAATAGGACATGTTTTTAAGCACTAATTTTTATTATACACACGTATATAGATGATTATTACGTTTACATTGTCACTGAGCTAACGAGCTTAGCCAATTTTCTATGAGCATAATGCAATTAGAAATACCTTGTCAGTAATATGAGGTCGGTAGGTTGTCAATATTTGCTGCATTTTTTAAGCTACTTATAGGTTCTCTTTTTTTAATCTGTTACCCAATTAATCGAAAATGATTGGCTCGATTTGTCTGAAAATTCTCTTCTGAGATTATATTAATTAATAAAAGATCCTGTAGAAATTGGGGGAACTCTTAAACGAAAGAACTCGCTCAAATTCTCTATGACATTAGCACACTTGCTCTCGGAAGTGACAGAATATCTGGTAAGAGATTGAGCCTCCAACAAACCTGTAACCTTCACTAACTACAGAGTCTACAGAGACATAGAAAACTTACAAAATATATATTTGAAATGTATTAAATCACAATCTAAAAATTGGTTTGTAAACCAAACACTTTCTAGGCTCTTATAAACACATATCAAAATTTGATTGTGCGCCCAATATATTAAGTACACACATCAAAAGTGTCTAGGGATCAAGCATTTTTATGCGGATTTCTTGAGATTGAGATGTGGCTTTGGCCCTGGCCTGCTCAGTCGCCAGACTTGAACCCGATTGAGCATGGGATATGCTACAGAGAAGAGCTCTGCCGAATATGGAGGGTATCCAGTCGCAAGAAGACCTTTTTTTGTTGTTGCAACGAACATGGGCGGCCATTCCACAGCGTGATTTGGATGAACTCATTTTGAGTATGCCAAACCGATGTTCTTGTGTTAGTGTTCGCGGTAGAAACACGGATTATTAATTGTTTAAGTTACATAATAAAATTTTAAAGAAAACTGTTATTTCAGTCTTTTTTTCGAACTTTAATGTTAGTGGTTCAAATGTCAAAAATCCTTTTATTAGGAAAATGGCAAATTTCTTTATTAATGCAAAGGTGACTTGGTTTATCGTTACTGTGACAAACGAAAACACTTTATTTGATGAATCCTTAAAGAAAATTTTTATTAATATCAATCAGGAGAAAAGTTATTGCAAAAATATATGTTGACCCCTAGACACATATGTTGATCCCTAGACAATTTTGATGTGTGTAGTTATGAAACTCAATAAACGCGTTCTTAAAGGATAACGTCACGTGACCATTGTTAACCAATCATCTCAACCAACGAATCTCACGTCAGAAATGCTAAAAATCATAACAGTTTTTTTTTCTCTCATTAGATGGCTGTTAGGACATTTGGCGTATAGCAGTCACAGGTTAGGTTTAACTCAAAATTACGTTTGTTTTCCAGCTATTTTAATGTAATAATAGATATTTAGAGTTTTATGAGTGCAATAGGTCTTAAATACTATTGAAGAATGGATAGCGTTTGACATAAAATATATTAAATATACCTCATTTAATACACGGTGCAAACTTATTTTACTCATAAATATTATAGTTATATAGGTACCGATAAATGTTATATTTATCGTATATCGTCGCCATCCAACTGCCAGTGTTATAGATACTTGTGTACACAATTTTGTTAGACAGGTCATTACCGAGAGAGGCGTAAGCAGCGCATGTTTATTAAGTCTACGTTCAGCCTACAAACATAATATTGTCTACTTAACTAATTTGAAAGGAAAATTCAAGTAATATCTTCAACGGACCACGCCTATGACTCCTAAGTCGTCCGTGAGTGGGTGACTCGTTTGCTCGTTTCCGCTTATCTTAAAGAAATAATAAAAATCTAATTTCTAATAACATCATAGCCAAGAACAATTTCGATCACGTCAAACTTATAATGGTCCATTCGTTTAGGAGCTTTCACTCCAGAACAGGCATACAGACTTGTCAAACTTTTGGCTGGCCCGCCGGTACTGGTAATAGACGTAGCTCGTGGGTTCAATTCCCACCCGGGACAAATATTGTGTGCTGAGCACAGTTATTTGTTCTGTTTGGGTGAAATTTATCTATATGTAGGGTATATAATATGTTAGTCAGCTGTCTGTTTACCATAGTACAAGTTCTGCCTAGTGCCTAGTTAGTAATAAGACGGCGGTGTGTAAGATGTGGAAGAATAATATTTACTACTAGTTGTTGCCCGCGGCTCCGTCCGCGTGTATGTCGGTTATCGCGGCATATAGTAGCCTATGTGTTATTCTAATTTATAAGCCATATTACTGTAAAGTTTCATCCAAATCCGTTCAGTAGTTTTTGCGTGAAAGAGTAACAAACATCCATCCATACTTACTAACGTGTTACGATGTTATCCTGCATTGTTTGTTCCCTTAGTCGTTTCTTACGGCACCCATGGGATGAATAGAAGTAGTGACACTCAGTGTTCTTAATTCGTCATACGGATTACAAGTGAAGATAATTCTACTACTACATTCTGATTACTGTACTACTTCTTTTTTTTATGAAACAGGTGGCAAACGAGCAGACGTATCACTTGATGGTAAGCGATTACCGCCGCCAATAGACACCCGCAATGCAATACCAGAGGCGTCACAAGTACGTTGCCGGCCTTTGGGGAAGGGGGAGGGGTTGGGGGATGGGCCTTCCGGTATCCTGACTCACTCGGTGAAACACAGCCCAAGCGCTGTTTCACACCGGTTTTCTGTGAGGCCGTGGTATCACTCCGGTCGAGCCGGCCCATTCATGCCGAAGCGTGGCTCTCCCACGGTACTCCCACTTCTGCTTTCTTTTCTTATTATTTAACAGTAGTTCATAGGTATATGGTTACACTAGCTGACCCACCCAACCTCGTTTGCGTCTCCTATTGCCCGCAGCGTAATACTTTTCCCCCGTTTTATTTGTAACATTCTTCATTGGTGCTCCACTCCTATTGGTGTTAGCGTGATGTTATATAGGCTTCCTCGATAAATGGGCTATCTAACACTGAAATATTTTTCAAATCGTACCAATAGTTCCTGAGATTAGCGCGATTCACGCAAACAAACAAACTTCACCTTTATATATTAGTAAGTGTTAGATATAAGTATTATTGAATGTACAATATGTACATCTTTGGCGTTTATTTTGAATTTAATTTATTTTCTTTACAAAGCTAATGTACATTTTATCTGTAACATTAATTATAATTAGAAAAGAACTTGATTACTTATTATTATCGTTGCCCTTTCTTATCAAATATTAACTGTTCTGCTTAGATAACTGTACAGTTTCAACACAGCTTCTTTTTTTAAATTTGAACTTGCTATCAATTTTACTGTTATTGAATGAAAGTTTATGTAATATCCGTGTTACATGTGTATATTCGGTGACAATGTGACGTATCTGAATAACGTTTGATTTCTTTTGTGTTTGCTACTTCTCTTATTTTGTATTTGTATTTTAGTATCTGATGGACGTTCTTCTCTCAAGTAGGTTTTAAACTTTACAGTAAGATTAACTAAGAAAATATTTGCAGGCGACAGATAAGAGATACATAATTATACAGATATTTTAGTTACTGCTGTTAGTAGCACTACATTGCAGCTGCCTCATGTGCATATATACGTTGCAATAATAGATACAAAAAGAAAATGTAAGTGTCAGTTGATAAGGAGTTACTTATACTACTTTTATTTTAGAAACTAGCTATGCCCGGTGGTGTTACCCACGTTTATTTTATGTACTTTTACAACAACCTTTTCGGGTAACACGGCGGAGTGCAGCCAGTCACATCACATCACACTAATATATAAAGGGGAAAGTTTGTGAGTGTGTATATTTGTTACTTCTTCACGCAAAAACTACTGAACGGATATGGATGAAACTTTACAGTAATATAGCTTATACATCAGAATAACACATAGGCTACTATTTGCCGCGATAACCGACATACACGCGGGCGGAGCCGCGGGCAACAGCTAGTGTGTAATAAAAGTACGTATATTAAGTTATTAAAGTGACCAAAATCTAGAGGCTCTGAAATAATCTCACTGAGTCCATAAATTTATTATCTATAGAGGAAGTTATAAGGTGACTATCGAGAGATCTCTATAATAGATTGATTTCGTTTTTTTTTTGTCGTATTGGTCGAAAGTGGCTCGAGTTCAAAAGTTCAAAATCTGTTATCGTTTATTGGGCGTGCGAGCGCGTGAGTAACATGTGGTGCACATCTCGTCTTACATAGTTTTAAGTTTGATCTTGATAAGCCGCATAACAGGTGGGAGCAAATGTGAATTCCTTCAAATCTTTTCGTTCAGCTTGAACACTAAACTTAAGGGGCGCGTCCCTAAAAACGCGCGAAAAGGCACTTGCAGTTTTGCAAAACACAAACAACTCAATTCATATTTGACACTAAAAAAAAAATCTCAGTAGTTTAATAAATCAGTCTACCAATCTACCGAGTGACATTTATAAAATAATTCTTTATTTTTGTGAAAAAAAGCCTTAACAAAGATCAAAATCATCGAAATCGACCTTTTTAATTAGCACACTCTGTCCTATTTCGTGATCTATTTTAAATGTTTTTTTCTTATTTCGCGAGAAAAAAGTATGGAGAAAAGATTTACCGTTTTAGTTTTTTATTAATTCTCACCAAAAAGCCATAATCTAAGGCTAAACATCATTTATTTTTAGCGACAAAAGTTCCATACATTTTAGTACGTAGATATCGTCTCCGACGAGTGAGATCAGTGCAGCCGGCTCGGCAGACCATCAGAGAGGTAAAGAATGTGATTACCGCGGAGTGGGAACGTATTCTCCAAGAAACCATAAAAGATATACTCGCAGCATGTCCAGACGAATGCGAGCCGTGATTTCAGCAAGAGGGGGTCACACTCAATACTAAACTTTTATCTGCTTTTAATGTATTCAAGAAAAACAAAGAAATTAACGCGTTTCATTTTTATTTAGCGAGCAGGTACAATAATAGTGTTTTGAGCTTAAACATTATTTCTCAATAATTTAATCAAAATGTTATGATAAAACTGATGAAAACTATTCCTTCCTAATTAGTTGATAAAATTGAGGATAGCAATACCTAAAATTGTCAAACAAACTAATAGTAACTATAAAATAGTTCTTTGCTTAAGTGCCCGCTTTTTTTGCAAAAGAGTTTATTAATACGAGTAATGCCTACGGGTAAATGTACGTACAAGACAGTACATATCGTTAATCAAGCAAATACAAGTCAAGGTGTAGTTATAAATAAACAAATATTTCAGACATCTAAGACACAACGCCATCTAGTCCCAAGCTAAGCAACGCTTGTGTTATGGGTACTAGAAAACTGATACAAATACATATATACTTTTTTGTAGTAAATACATACATATTATACCGAGAAAACATCCAAACTCCGAAACAAATATTTGTAGATCATACAAACATTTGGTCCGACCCGGGAATCGAACCCGAGACCCCATGATCAGCAGTCGCACACGCCAACCGCGAGACCAACGAGGCAGTCAGTGTCTCCTATATCTATTTCCATTTACTCTTGGATTCAACTCATGTTTTCCATCAGGCAGTAGTGGTACTAGAAGGTAGAGTCACTTTGGCAGGCTTCAATAAACTAAAATGTTATCTTAATCTTAAATTACATAATTTACATGAATTGCCTTTTAACTGTACCAAAAATTTACATATTGCTAAACAGTCCTATGTACCTAGATACATAAAACGACTCCTTACAATTCCTACAATCCTAAGAGCTTATTATAGTTACCAAGGACCTAATGTGACTTGAGTACCTATTGTATCTAAGGACTCATTGTTGTGGTTACCACTTACCACAGACGTAATTTAACCCACTCACCTACTGCGCTTAAGAACTTATTATTAGAGTTACCACAGACCTAATTTTATATAGATACCTACCTAAGGGCTTATCATCATAGTTACCTCAGACCTAATTGCAACATACAATATAGACATTTAAATAGTCCCAAAATGAGTCCCGCGGTTATTGTCGAACCGCGGGAGACGCCGCGGGGCGAAGTTAGTCTAAAAAAGGAACCTAAGTTACTCCTTATATCATCAGCTACCTACTAGTGAAAGTCCCGTCAAAATCGGTCCAGCCGTTCCAGAGATTAGCCGGAACAAACGGACAGACGAAGATTGTAAAAAATATGATTTTGGTATATGTATCGTGTATTCATACATATGCATTTAGTAAAAAGCGGTTATTTTAATATTACAAACAGACACTCCAATTTTAATTATTATGTATTATGTTGTCATCTCAATATTCAATGTTACAATATGGGACCAGTGTATCGCTACCATCACATATATTATCTATATATATTTTTCATAAATGTTAAATTTGATTTTACAACTTAATTAAAACGATTTGTGATTAGGTAACGAAGAATTGCGACTTTGAACTGTCAATGCCAACAACACGCAACATCGTATGATAAGTTTTAATTAATATTACTACGACTTTACTTAGTAGTGTTTTCACCTGTTTTTGAGCACTATGAAGTATGAACTTTAATCTATACTTGCTAAGAAACGAACTATATAATCTGTGGTAATACTCGTAATTAGAAATTTAGAAATCTATCCCAAATTCCATGATCGTAAATTGTACAACTTAGCTTTGTAGGCTATAGATAATCTTTATGTAAAAATAATGCTAAAATAATTTGACCATAAAATACAGCCATCTACACATATGTATACATTTATACACATGCAAATACACACATAGACATGTCATAATATAGTTTAAAAAATGTACATTCATAAAAAAAACTGAAATTACATCAAGAAAATATATAATTTTCTCTATTTTTAATGAAATAAATAAGAGTTTAGTTGTAGTACCAGGTTACTTACAAAATACACATATTTTTCAGACGGTATCGATGGGAAGCAGGCTAGAAAAACTGGCACCAGTGGCCCACTCGGCGAGTTGTTTGACCATGGCCTTGATTCGTACTCGGCTGTCCTGATTCCAACTTATCTCTACAGCATATTTGGCAGGTGACTTACATTTTTTTACTAACAATGTACTAATTATTTAAGTAAGCATTATTAGACAAAATCATTTATCGGGGAATACTAAGAAAAACTAACTATTAAGCTGCGCGCCCACTGGGTCGTCACGGACGGTCAGTACGGTCGGTACGGGATTTTTCAAAAGTTCAAAGTATTGAATTCTATGAGCATGCGCCCACTGCGTCGGCACGGCCGTCAACGGCGTTCCGCACCTTCGGCATGTCCGATAGAAAGTCTGTAGCTACGAACTGTAGGACATTTCCGTGACGGCGGATCCGCCCGACCGATCCAGTGCGCGCGCACTTTTACTGTATCAATTTTCCTATACCTTCATACAATGTTCTTTGTTTTAATTGCACTCCAAACGCCAATCTGGAAGCAAATCCAAAGCAGTTGTTATATATAAATCTGTGCGTTCAGAATTAACAGATTCTTCTTTAATTATATATGCCGTCTCTATTCCATTTTGGACCCTAAATAGTAACTTATTTCCTTAAAATTAATTTAGAATTAAATATTCCAATGTTCTTCTGAGTTAATTATATTCATTTTTTATTACTTATAACTAGCTTTTGTCCGCGGTTCCGCCTGCGTATATGTTGGTTATCGCAATAGAGAGTAGCCTTTGTCCTCCCTCAGGGATCAAAGTATCTCCAATATCTCCATGCTAAATTGCATGAAATGGATGCAGTGCTGTTGGCGTGAAAGCGTAACAAACAGTGTTACTTTTGAATTTATAATATTAGTATAGATTAAATAAATATGTATTATTCTTGTGATCTGTTATATCTATAAAAATACAATGAAATAATTGTTCTTTTTATTACACAAAAAATAGATAATTTAAAATGACTGATTTAGTCTGACTATTGCTATTACTATTTTATATTTTCTCCATCAATTTCCATTATCGTCTATTTATTTTATCGTTCGTTTCGTCTATTCGCCATATAAAAAGACGATTTTCTAAAGAAATTGTGTCTATCCTGGCGTACGATCCTGCAAACATCTTGTCTCGAGAACGAAGTGGTGAGTGTATGTATAAATAATATTTACATTCATCTTCATAAGAATAGTATACCTACATGAATATCGGAAACAGATTACACGATAAAGTTTGCAATAAGCACGTAACAATGGTTAGTAGAACATCAAAACATAAACATTTTCACGCAGACACACCTTGATTATTGGCCTTTGACCTGAAGTTAATACTCAGCGTTTCGTGAATAGTTAAATAAGTTATTAACATTTACAAGGTAGTGAATTAAGTGATCATTTGAATAACAATGTCATATGTTTTACATATAACACATATACCTACCGAGATACGGTTTGTTTCATATTATTTTTCAGCATTTTTACCTAATGAGTGTTCTATAACTATTCGTACCTTTTAGACGTGACAACGTCTTATAATTCGATGGAGCCGGCTGCAGACACGAAAAAACATGACTCATGCGGCGTTACCTCGCTCTGAGGCGAGAGTGCACTTCAAGCCTTAAATAAAACCAAGAGATAGATGCGTCACTTGCTTGGATTCTGCTTATGCTTTCCATCAGGCAGAGTAGAGTCATCATGGGAGGCCCCATACATAAAAATAAATATTGTAACTTTAGAATACCTTATTACATTACACACAGCGAGTTTATGTACATCTTAGATAAGTTAGGAATAAAGTAATGAAAGGTTTCTTATTCCTACATTGTTTTACAGAGATGAAGTGAGCCCGCTAAGGTTCCTGTTTCTTATCTGGAATATATTCTTCAACTTCTACTTGACACATTGGGAGAAATACAATACTGGCGTCATGTTTCTACCTTGGGGATATGACTTCACTATGATTGTAAGTTGCCAACATGAACATGCAATCTTAAATTAATGACGAGTCCTGTAGAATGAAGAATCCACAAAAATGTATTTTGATAATTAGAGGTAGCTAGTCCTAGAATTAAACTCACTTGTACTTATTCCTCTATTTTACAGAGGCAGCTAGTCTTTAAAGTAATTATAATAATCGCTTTAATGTACACCAGATTAATTACAAAGCTTAAAGTTAGCAAGTACAATTGGTGGCCTTATCGCCCGAAGGCAATCACTTACAGGCAACCATGACCAGTATCTATGACTATAACGTCTTCATCATAAGTCGAATATCTCTATAAAAATATAATTTTGACTGCACGGTTGGCCTTGTGGTATAAGCGGTCGCCACGTAGCTTTCTACTGCGCCGAGTGTCGTGGGTTCAAATCCCACACGGGACAACACTTTGTGTGATCCACAAATTGTTGTTCTGAGTCTGGGTATTCTTTGTGTCCGTTACATGTATGTTTGTAAAGTCCTCCGTGACACAGAATGTATATTCCTAATGCGGGAGTTGCCTTTAAAAAAAATTCAAAAAATAGTTACATATTTTGAAATACAACGCAAGCTGACCATTTTTACTTATCGTGCGTGCGAAACACATGCCAACGACGCTACGTTGTTATTGGTTACTTAGTACAATCGATTGTACAGTATAGGATATCCGCAACACTTTGTATAGGTGCAATGTATTTCATTCAGTAGCTGCCTCGTTGGTCTCGCGGTTGGCGTGTGCGACTGCTGATCATGAGGTCTTGGGTTCGATTCCCGGGCTGGACCAAATGTTTGTATGATCTACAAATATTTGTTTCGGAGTTTGGGTGTTTTCTATGTATAATATGTATGTATTTGCAAAAAAAGGTATATATGTATTTGTATCAGTTGTCTAGTACCTAGTACCAGTAGTAGATGGCGTTGTGTGTTAGATGTCCGAAATATTTATTTATTATTATTTATTCAGGGGTCCTGCTTATTGTTGCTGGTGACGTCAGTGTTCGGCCCCAGAGTGTGGCATGTACAGCTTCCTGGCGGCATCTCGCCGGGAGTCATCTTCGAGTTCGTGCTCTACTTCTCTGCAATGATCACCAGCCATACAGTTATTGTGTGGAACATTTACAAGTGAGTAGGTACCTATGTACATTCAACCAAATTGAATCATGACCCACTTTGCCAATTATTCCTTAGTAATCATAAATGTAGTTAGGTTTTCTTCGCTATTTGCACATAGTACGTTTTAGATATAAACGAAAATGCGTCATTACGGGTTAGATGTCAATGCAATTAAAACCTTTGTCATCACTGAACAAGATACATTTTTGATACAGCAGTCTTATTTGAATTTCAAATAATATAATCGTTTATAATCCAAACTCTTTTCATTGCGGAGAAAAAGTATTATAATTTTTAAAATGAAATGACATTATGTGTGAGATGTCAAGTAGTAGTCAATCTGAAAATATTAAAATTTAAAATCTAAGAATATATTTATATCTATAAACGAATCGTATAATGGCCAATTTGGTAGAACAAAGAGCTCGGATTGTAGTGCTCAGTGAGCAAAGTTGCGGCGTTAGAAAAATATCACGTGAGTTAAATATAAGTTGTAACACGGTCAGAACGTGGATCAGACGGCACGCTGAAGAGGGTATCCTTGAAGACCGACGACGACATAATCATGGGGTTCGTCGAATCACAAACCAACAGAGAACGGAAATGCAACACCATTACGAGGAACATCCTTTTACTCGTACCCGCTGTTTTGCAGCACGTTACGACGTTTGTCTAGAAACAATTAGAAATAATTTGCACCGCACTGGGCTGCATTACAGACATCATGCTAAGAAAGTTCATTTAACGGATGCACACAAAACTGCGAGATTGAATTTTGCACGTATTTAGATTTCGACTGGACAAACACCATCTTTGCAGACGAAAAATCATTTCGCTCTTCTCAACATGGTCGCTTAACTTTGTGGCGTTACGATAACACGCGATACACAGACGTAGTGTGTAATAAAGTCAATCCTATGTCTCAAACAAACAGACAATCAAATCTTTCCTAATGTACCTATAGATAAGGACGTTCACTGGCTAACAAACTTTTTCGTGCAATACTTATCATAGTCCATAGTGTACGTCTATGTCATGGCTTTGTCAGTGTCTAGTAGAATGATAACGGTTCGTTACTTATGAAATGTATGTTCAAGCTAATTTCAACCTAATGGTATAGAATAATTGTAGGAAAATACATACATACATACATATTTCGGACATCTAACACACAACGCCATCTATTCCCAAGCTAAGCAGAGCTTGTGTTATGGGTACTAGACAACTGATACAAATACATATATACCTTTTTTTTTTTGTAAATACATACATATTATACATAGAAAACACCCAAACTTCGAAACAAATATTTGTAGATCATACAAACACTTGGTCCGACCCAGGAATCGAACCCGAGACCTCATGATCAGCAGTCGCACACGCCAACCGCGAGACCAACGAGGCAGTAAAAATGACTTTAAGGGGGGTCATGATTCAATTTGGTCGACTGTACCTATAATATACTCTAACCCTCACGTGTAGTTAATGTTGATTATAATTAATCTTTTCATCTTTTACCTATTGAAATTTACCTAATTACTAAAAAATAACATATCTTACATATATTTTTCTTATTATAGACATAGATTATATTTTATCTCTTCTACCTGTATTTATAAACAAATAAAAAATTGAAGTGTCTGTTTTTAATTTCAAATTAACAGCGTTTTAATAAATGCATATATTACGTATAAACTGAAATTTTATCAAACAAACAATTTTTAAAACGTTTTTCTCTGTCTGTTTGTTCTGGTTAATGTCTGTAAAGACTGGAGTGATGTTGACGGGACTTACACTGGGAAATAGCTGATGTTATAAGGCGTTGTTTTGTTACCTGCGGTTATTGTTGTACCTTATAAAAACAACGGCGGATAACACAGCGGAGCGCAGCTAGTTAAGTTTTTTTTTATGAAAAGGCAGAATTTAAAAAAAAATAGATAGAATTAAGAATTTTGTCAAAGCAAATCATTCTAAAACGAATTATTGTAATCGGTTTATAAATAGTAAAGATATCACGTAACATAAATAAAGAATTTCAGGTCATACCGAGACCGCACTGGCAAGATGCGTTCATTTAGCGAGGCGATAAGACCACTGGTGCCGTTGTTCCTATTCTTCGTGCTGAGTACCCTGTGGGCGATGTACTCGCCCAACGACATCATCAACAGAGCGCCGCGCCTGTTTTACATAGTAACGGGCACTATATTTTCTAATATCAATGTAAGTTAATATCTTTCTCCTATTTATAATGTAAATATAGCACCTAGGTATCGGCTACTATATATACAACACCGAATTTAAAACCGTCGCAACATCCTTCAGTATGCCTTCTTACTGCAGAAAATCATAATTTTATCTTTCATAGTACACCATTTCATTGGAAAATGAAATCTCGAGCCGCATACTCAGTATAGTCCAAACCAATCTTTATGACGTTTCTGAAGTTAGCTGCGCAAGCAGGTCGGCGCAGGTACAGTTAAGTCTAAAATAATATGATGACTGGATGTAATTATAATATGAAATTTAATAGTACATGTACTTATTTTTTAGCATATTAATTTATAAAAACATGAGTAGGTTTCCTACCGTTGTTATCCAACTACTTATATACCGAATAATTATTTCTGAGATGTTGTTCGAGGCAAATAAAATATGATCTCAAATATTAATCTAATTCTATTTAATTATACTAAAAGTATTCTAGCAAGGTGAAGTGTTTTGTGAAAACCTATTTACAGAAATAAATGACTTTGACTTAGAAGATTATACAGTCCGCGAGTCATTTTAATCGACACATCAAATATGTAACCATTGAAAAGTTTACGTAAAATACACTAAACTACAACAGTCAATAATAAAACAAGTAACCAAAAAAATACAAAACAAGTAGGTTACGAAACAATTCAAGACTAATAACAACTCGACTGTACGTTTTAACAAATACTAGTTTATAGGTAGGTATTTAATTACATATTACATAGTGTTATTGAATGTAAATCTTAGACGACTATTTCGTATTTAATTTCTTTCCTTTATAAAAATAAATGTTAGGTTATTAATTCATTGTAATTAAAATATAGCTTGATTACTTATTATTATCGTCGCTTTTTCTTCTCAAATGTTAACATGGGTACTAACATTGGCGGGCATCAGCGGCGGACCTAACGAGAGGAGTGTGGCGAGCATCGAACGGCCGGTACTCTCTTCTTTGGGATTTCATCGCAGACTGTCCGACTTTCATTAGTTTAATTACTTCAATATTTAACTCGTACTTCATACACCTGGAAGGTACCTAGCGAGTAAACTACAAGCAATACAGACCACTGTACTTTGTTCACTTCCGTCCGGACCCCATACAATAGGGTAGTTGACTGTATCGTAAATAAATACCATGTCTCCTTCCTTAAAACGAATATTACAAAACATCTCGGAAAATATAATTATTACAGCTTTTCATTTCTGTTACAAATTTTAATCAAATAAACATTAAAATATATTGCTCAAGGCAGTGGTCCGACCGCCGGCGAGAAAACGAATATCTATCGGCGATTTTCTCGCTCAAGAAACGTACAATAAATATACATTCCGTGTAAACGAAAGAGCTGCATATAGTAATAGTTGCTCTCCGACTGTTCACACTGCCGGCGATGACTCGCTTTACTAGTTTTGTCGCTGAGCGACAAGAGCTTTCAAAGATAAACTCGCTCAGCGATGCTCGCTCGCTTGATTATCTATACAGTGCGGCTTTGAAAGTACACGTATGGATATCAACAAATCATTGCAACTGTCATTGTTGTCTAGTTCAGACTGTTCAGACGACGACGATGATGTATTTTAAGATAGTATTTATACGATAGAGATATTGTCGGACACATTCTATGTGGTGTTGGCGCGAGTAATCGCTCATCGCACTAGAACACTCGCTTATAGCCCAGCGACAAAACTATCAAAACTACACACTCGCTGCCCGCTGATCGCCAACTCGTTCATAGTTTCTAGTTCTACTCGTTTCTCGTTCATCGTCGGCGGTGGGACCACTACCCAATTGAGTAGTCTAAAACAGTGACGTCATAAGTGTACTTAATACATTATTCACACAAAGTGATCGTTTTGACAGATGATAACAAGTAACGAATGATTTAAAAATAACAAACCCGATTGCGTCAATATCTGCCATCTTTATTAAATTAATTGAAGAACTGATGAGAAGATTTTTTATAAATATTTTTTTATTTTGTTATTTTTTGATGTGCACAGTGTCACTCTCACGACTAAGACGAATCTATTGACTCCTCTCACATATAAATACGACAAGCCGTTTAGGCTTTATAATAGGGTGTGCCAAAGAAACATACATACATACATCCGAAAAACATAACCCTTCTTTCGCAGTCGGGTAAATAGTAATAAAGTTGAGTAAGGTGTGAGCTACCGTATTGAAGTGTGTGTTGTTGTGTCAGTGCCGGCTGATAGTGTCGCAGATGAGCGACACGCGATGCGAGGCGAGCAACGGGCTGGTGCTGATGTACGCTATGGGCGCGGTGCTGGCGCTGCAGAGCGCGGGCGTGCCGCGCCTGGAGCTGGCGCTGCTCGCCGCGCTCGCGCTCGCCAGCTCCGCCGCGCACCTGCACTACGGCACCAGGGTGGTACGTGCGCGCACACACGCAAACACACATATAAAAGCACACGCACACATACACACGCACACACACTCTTACACTCGCACACATACACAAAAGCACACACACTCATACACTCTTACACACACGCACACACATTTCTTCCCAGAGTGAGTCTTAGGAAATGCCGGCCTCTTCTAGCTGTAAAGTACAACGTGTAAAAAACTGAAAATAAAATTTACTTACAAATGAATATCATTTCACACACACACACACACACACTGATACACACGTACCTACACATAAATGCAAACATATATTCTCTCACTTTTTGTTTGTGGTTTTTTATGGCTTTTCTCTCATCTACTTAAATTATTTATTGTAACGTCCTACCACAGACACCAGTCTCTCACAAAGGGATAATGTAGTCTGACTGAACTGTTTCTCTACTTCATCTATTCTGTACTTCTGTTTTGAGAGAAATAAATGCTTTAATATTAAATTACATACACACTCATCTATACACATAACAACATTAAAAAGCACCGTTCATACAGAAAAGACGTGGCGAGAACGCATGGCGGTAGCGAATAGTAACACAAAATAAACCTTAATATTACGCATTATAGCGTCGTTTTTGTCGTAAAGGAAAATTGCGTCGTTTTTTTGGATGTTTTTTGTAAACACAACATCCCATAGTATCCACTGCAGGATGGAATAAAAGATAGAGCTCTTGAACTCTTATATTTAATAATTTGCTGAAACAAAACGGACGACAGCATACTTCTAATATTCTATAATACCATCACTAACCATTTGTTCTTTTTGCAGGTGCAAGAAATGTGCCAACATTTCAATATCGATTGTTTCCATATCAAACCAAAGATAAAGTAAGTTATTATTCACCGGATTAGATGTGAATTATTCTTATAGCAAATATTAATACTCGTTTAAGCTGTATTACGATATTAAGGTATGCGATCATAATGTTCTAATATCTATATCGTACCTCCATTTTGCCAAACGCGTTCCTTCCTTCTAGCGGAGTCCTGCTTTGTACCAGCCTTTTTTGGATACTCATTCCCGAGGGATCAATTATTTTAAAATTCCTTACTTTATTTCATATATAAATATGTTATTTTCTGTTTATTTTCAATTGTATAACCAGAGTGTAGTGCACCATCTCGTTCAACCGACAGTAGACTGATAAAGAATGCCTTTGACATTAAGTCCGCCATTGTAAATTTTGTGCATAAAGTTATTAAAGAAATAAATCATGCTATCATTCCCATAGCAATGAATGTTGCTGATTTGCAACATAGTAAATATAAACGTTTTAACAAATAACATATCAAGCTGGTTTTTTAAGAGTAAATACTTAGTAACTACTACACTCAGTAGGAGAAGTTACTGAATATTTAATACTAGGTTATACTATAAGTTATTTTAATATTCTAGATTAAACTAAAAATAGATGTTCTGAATGATGAACCTGCGAAAGTAAAATGTTTGCAGGGTTTAGGAATCTCATTCTGTGACTAAAGTCTTCCGAATCTCTTTGTTTATGAAATTTATCATGTACCTAAAACTTTCCTATTCATTTCTTATGAACGCATACCTTTATAGTAGTTGCTGCTTTCTACAGTAGTATAATGTTGCAGTAGGTGCATATTAATAGGAATGTGATGTGGATAGTAATTTAATTAATTTATTAAATCGGCTATTAGTCGTACGTGATTACTCCATACAATCCAATACTATTTCCTGAGTGATATTTTATTTATTTTTACAAATTGATGTCAAACAGACAAATGAAATCAACTGATAAGTTATGATTTTTCATACCCAGTCCTGTAAATATTATTTTAGTTCGAGCTAAGTTTCATACGTTTGTTATATTGTGGTGATAGTGATTAGTATGGCTATTTATTAAATATTTACATTACATGAAATACTTAATTTGAAATTACTTAGTATCCAGAAATATTATAATGTTCATCTTTCTCCACTGTTTACTATGTAACATTTTGCAAAAGCCAAAATTGTTAATTGAGTCTAAATCAAAACGTTGGTAGTAACGCTAGTCATGTCTGTTAGTTATTGTTGTTAATCATGCCATATGTCATATGATATTTGTATAAATTTCATGCCAAATGTTTCCATTTAGGTTTAAATTAGTAAAATTTTATCAATTTTAAATCTTGTAGAGTAGTAAGTGTCTAGTTAAATGTGTTTTTATGACTTATTATGAATTCGGGTATCATATACCTGTATGTACCTATATTTATAGAAAATAATTTACTCTAATTGAAAAAGATCTGAAGGAATCTCTCAGATTAGTGGTGCCTACATGTTCCTTTTATGTTAAATACGTATTTTTTTTGTGACGTATTACTATAGGTGCTGGTTTTTTTATTTCAAAAAGTGGTGTGTTTTAACATAAGCTTATTTCTTATTTATGGAATCCTTAGTTTATTGTTAAAGCTGGGTACCTGTACTACTTGCAGTAATGTGGCAATATGTAAGGTTAGGATTGCTCAATTCCGTACCTGTTTATTTTATTAATTATCTGTTTATGTAGAGGTATGTACACTTCGAAGTATTAGACTTCAGGGTATATATATATATATGACTCCGGTTCTGCCTCATTACCTATGTTAAATCTCGTATTGTATAATAAACAATTTATGAACTACCTACAGCTTTTTTTATTATCCTTGTTAATTTATTTTTAAAAAAAGCTTAAAAAATAGTGGCATTTATTATCGGGAAGTCAGAGTCCTCAATTATAGAGAAAAATAGTTCAACCTTCGAATTTAGTTCGCCCTCAAGGTTGCGGAGGTTCGATGCCAGTCGTTGGACAAACTGATATACAGGTAAAACTAGTTGAACTATAGTACCCGACCCCAAAGAATCTTGGGAATAATAAAGGCTTGGAAAAAGAACTTTTAATGGGACTAATCCCGCCCACACGCCCACCACTGTAACTCCTGTACACCAGGATCAACAGCGGTGACCCACGAAAACACCGAGTTATGACACTCGGGAAGTCCCAGGAAAAATTTAACTGTCTTGGAACCCGCAACGAAATTAATCAGAAGAAAACTGGAGGAGTTGGAAATATAATAAGTCCACTTCCCTCCTTAGCAAAGCGGGAGACAAAATGGAGTCAAAATAGGCAGACGCCTTTTTCAAACCGGGAAGCACCACGGATAAAAATATTATGGGTCCTAAGTGAGCTATATTTGATTTCTATAGTATGTATGGCAGAATCGCTTAAACGCAAGGAAATTCACCGCAGTTGACACAAGATCCCCATAATATACTACCCCAGACGTCATTTGTAAGCTATTTAGCATCATGTTACGTTCATTGTACCAAAGACTACATTCCCAGAGGATATGATGAGCCGACTGTTCACAGCTAGAATCAGGTGTTGAGCATTGACAAAATGGTGAATCGACTAATTTAAATGAGTATAGTTTGCTCTTAAAGTTACCGTGGCCTGTAAGAAATTGAGCGAAACAGTGATCTACCTCGAGCCATGTCCTTGACAACCTTTCGCGAACAGATGGAAAGAACTGGTAGAGGTGGCGCCCCTTAGATGATTCGTCCCATCGTTTCTGCCATTCATCCAAGAGGTCGTTATAGACATTGGATTTTTGTTGAAACAATCTTATGATTTTACCGCGGTCTCGTATGCCCAAAAAATCGCATTCCATGTTTTGTAGTGTGGAATAGTACATGGCTGCACGTCTTTGCACCTCGAGATCGACCGGAAGAACACCTGCCAACACCGGTAAAGCCTCAGTGCTAACCGTCCTATATGCCTTGCACAAGAAAATCAATGCAGGTCGTTGGCCTTGTAACAGTTTGCGACGGACAGCACCTACAGTCGCCCTATCTGCCCATACAGGAGCACCATATCAAATAGAACCCAAATAAGTAGCTCCATATATGATCTTTAGTGTATTATATGACAGACCCCATGTCGCAGTTGATATCCTCGTCAGTGCAAAGAAACTCTTTTTAGACTTTTCATTAACTGTTCTAATATGTTCAATAAATGAAAAATTTCTTTCTAAAACCAATCCCAAATAACAAACCGAGGTTTTATTTTTAATAGTAACATTTTCAAATTTAATACACGGCGGTGATTTGAGGTTACCTTTCAGAAGTAGCTGGAAGGTTTTCTGAACTTATTTATAAAAAAATATATTGAAATCTTCGACTGTTTTAAGGTAAGTATTACTTTATAATGTGCAGTACCTACTCTTAAGGCACACCCGAGTCTGTCATGGTCATAATAGGCTAGCGAAGGAACACGAGAGGATTTCCACAACTCGATTCATTTTTATATATTACTTGCTGATCCCGCAAACGTTGCTTTGCCATAAAAAAAAATGTGGTATAAAAAATAGATGTTGGTCGATTCTCAGACCTACCCGATATGCACACCAGATTTCATAAAAATCGGTCCAGCCGTTTCAGAGGAGTATGGTAACTAACATTGTGACACGAGAATTTTATATATAAGATTTTAGAAGATTATATCTTCTATAATATACAAAAATGAATCGCCAAAATGTATGTACGCGCATAACTTCCGGTCGGCTGCACCAAATTAAATAATTCTTTTTTTAATGTGTTCGTTAATGTTAGGACAAGGTTTGAGTACAAGAAAAATGAAAAGAACGGAAAATTCAATTTTTAACAGTCTGCCTGGTCGGAAGCTGAGACAGATATGTAAATGTGGCGGTTCAAAATTCGCCGGGTCAGCTAAATTCTTTATTACATTTTATCATAGTTTTATGAGCGGAGCGCCATCCTGTGTCACCCGGACCGTTATTAAGAATCTACTGACATCGTATTTATTAAAATCTTTTCAGTAGATTAGGCGCTATGGTGGAACATACCGACATAGGTACTATGTATGTTGGTATGTTCTACCATCACCACCACTGTCAAAACTATTATCATTCATTTTGGTTTCGCTGTACCTAGCCGAGCAATAAATACGTTATACTTTGTTGTTACGGTAGTACCACACCATTGCTCTTGTAACAACTTTCATAAACAGTATTATGCAGGGTAATTAATTAGATATATTATAAAACCGGCATTACTACTGGCGGTGAAATTTGTAGTAACAAGCAACAAATCAAATAAACATTCAGTGCCTATCTATAGGTACTAATATTATAAAGCTGAAGTTTGTTTATTCGGTTGAACGCGATAATCTCAGGAACTTCTGGTCCGATTTAAAAAATCCTTTTAGAGCTAGATAAGTTATCGAAGAAGACCAAAATTATGAAGTCAAAAGCAACTCTGTCTGTTACGCTTTCACAGCTATTTAGCTATGAATTTCGTTATAGAGATAGATTGAACCTTGGAGGACATAGGCTACTCTTGTTGCGATAACCGATTTTTATGGACGGAGCCGCGGACAGAAGCTAGTAATCGATTATATAATAATCATCACGCTACGACCAAGAGGAGCGGAGTATCAATGAAGTGTGCAAACACGGGGAATATTATTCCTATTGAGAGCTTCTATTGCGTGCGCTGCGTAAAAAGTTAATTTCGCAAAAAAAAATGTTTAAAGAAATTGTTACACTTTAAAGAAAGGGCGCGACAGGCGACAGCATCCGGAGCATCCTACTAATATTATAAAAGCGAAAGTTTGTAAGTATGGATGGATGTTTGTTACTCTTTCACGCAAAAATTACTGAACGGGTTTGTATGAAACTTTACAGTAATATAGCTTATACATCAGAATAACACATAGGCTACTTTAGGCTTTAAGATTGGCTCAGTATAACCTCTTTAGTTAATTTGTTTAAGCTGTATAACATCACGCTACGTGCTTTAGGTGTTGGCCAGGTTACGCGGGTCAGCTAATATATATTATACAAATTAATAAAAAAGTAGTGTCTATTTGTGTAATTAAAATAACCTCTTTTTACTTGCATGCATATTATGTATGTATACACGGTACTTAACGAAGATACAATTTTTGTCAGTCTGTTCTGTCTTATCTCTGGAACGGCTGGACTGATTTTGACGGGAGTTTCACTGGCAGGTAGCTGATGTCCTAACGAGTAACTTAGGCTACTTTAAAAAAAATCGCTTTCACCCGCGATTGTAAAGGTACAACAATAACCGCGGGACTCAGCTGGTGAACAATAAATTCAATGATGGAACTAAATCCTATATGTCACAATAACAGGCCAAATATATTACAATATGACTGACTGGCCATTTTATTTATTTATTTTAAAAAGACAACTCCCGCACTAGGAATAAATCCTGTGTCGCGGGGGACTTTACAAACATACATGTAACGGACACAAAGAACACCCAGACTCAGAACAACAATTTGTGGATCCCCCAAAGTGTTGTCCTACGTGGGATTTGAACCCACGACACTTGGCGAAGTAGGAAACGGCGTGGTGACCGTTAAACCACTAGGCCAAACGTGCAGTTAAAAGTCGTGTGTAGGTACAATATGTAGAATGATGCAAGATAGATTTCCATAAGCAGAAACATCTTTTTATCTATGAAAATAACTAAAAATTGAAGTGTCTGTTTGTAATTTCAAATTAACAGTTTTTCACTAAATGCATGTGAAAGTATGTACGGTACTTAAACAATTATATTTTTTACTAGCTGAACCCCACGGTGTTACCCGCGGGGATCAGCATGTAAAAAAGCGAAAGCTAGTATAAAAAAGTAGCCTAAGTTACTCCTTATATCATCAGTTACCTAGCAGTGAAAGTCCCGTCAAACGGTCCAGCCGTCCCAGAGATATGCCGGAACAAACAGGCCTCACAGACCAACAAAAATAGTAAAAATTGATTTTTTTGGTTTACGTACCTTGTATACATTGATGTGCATTTAGTAAAAAAAAAAACCGACTTCCAAAAAACATCCAACGAAAACTCTCTGCCAAAAAAACACTTAAAAGCGTAAAATAAACTGGTTCTTCATAAATTGCCTATACCTAATTCTTTATTCATTTAAATATTAGTATTATAATATGTGCTAGGTACCTAGAATCTGTTTGAAGTCGGTGCCAAGTGACTATCGCTTAGACTTTTGTAATTGTTCGTGTGTATTCTTTTTGGCTTAGCACCGACTTCAAACAGATTTTAGGTACCTAGCACACATTATAATACTAATATTTAAATGAATAAAGAATTAGGTATAGGCAATTTATGAAGAACCAGTTTATTTAACGCTTTTAAGTGTTTTTTTGGCAGAGAGTTTTCGTTGGATGTTTTTTGGAAGTCAGTTTTTTTTTTTTTATAAAAAGTTTTTATTTTTCAGTTTTTAGTGCAAACAATCGTAGGTAAGTAGTAAGTTAAACTATTTCATCAAATTTCCTCATCAAGAATACAAATTAAGGTCTATGCGTACGTGTAATAGGTATTAAAATCATCCTCTAATCCCTAACTGTTGAAGAGTTTAACCTTCTATCATCAGCTCACCTAAATAACTTGAAAGTATACGACTGAAGGTCTTTAGATACGTATGATATTTAAAGATTTATCCTCCAACTCCTAACCGTTAAGGAGTTGTACCTTACATCATCAGCTCATCATCATAAAATGATAACTACAAGACGCAAATACCGGTGTTACTTCAGAAAATATACGAAAAACATAGCATGTGCCTATAAAAAATGAGGGTTCCCCTCGATTTCCCTGGGATCCCATCATCAGATCCTAATATGCAGGCAATGGGACCACCTCGGAAGCATACCCTTTCGGATACAAAAAAAAATTCAAATTCGGTCCACAACTGACGGAGTAATCGGTGAACATACATAAAAAAAAAACAAAAAAAAATACATACAGTGGAGCATAGAACCTCCTCCTTTTTGGAAGTCGGTTAAAAAGTGGTTATTGCCTTGCAGACATGATGCCTTTAAAATTGACATTTGTTTTCATATTTAAACAAGCAATATAAATATATATTTTCCCCAAGACTTTGATAGATCCTTGAGTGAGACCTTCATTCAGCAGTGGACAGCAGTTGATATGATACAAGCTATTTCTATCAGTTTAGATATTAGGTACATATTGCAACTTACAAATAGTTTATTTTAAATTTATTACCCAACCAATAAGAAAAGGAATTAAAAATATGAATGACACAAAAATTCAATTGAAAAAAATCACACTTATATAATTAGAATCAATAACAAAACATGTTACTCTTAACATAAGGAACTAACTGTTTCATTTATTTCATCGCCAAGCGACAATAACTTCCTCCACTGCTCTGGAGTCATGCTGATGCCCTTTTTACCAGGTAACAATTCACCATTCTTTTCATAGAACTCCCTTATGTCTACATAAACCTTGCCTTTGAACTCCCTCACTTTAACCAACTTTTTTCCTTGAAGTACCCATGTTGGTTCCTTGTCATCTGTTCTATTACTGCTAGCTAATTTGGCTTTCTTTTCAGCAGGAGGATTTCTCTGTAAATGTTACACAATGTAAAATGTTAAAAAATGCTCCATGTATGTTTACTTGTGTTAGTATTTTAAATAAATTGTTGCTCTCTAATCAAATTGGACAGGTTGTCCAGAATTACAACATAATCTCTCAGGTTGGGTCAAAAAACAGGTTAGAGGCATTAGAGGAAGAATTCTGCAGTTTGCAAAATCTTATGGATATAATTGAAACTAATTAAATAACAGATGAATTTGTTATCTAATAAAAACAATGAGACTATATGCCTTATTCTTATAAAATAACTTTTCACTGAAAAATTACTGTATAATAAAAAGTGCCAACATAGCACCTGCACTTAGAACACCTGCATTATTTTGACGAATATCGACAGAACGATGCATAACTGGTATCAAAATTATTAAAACGATATACTCAACAATACTTACATCCACCGGCCCGTCATCACTGTCAGAGCTGCTGGAACTCTCTTGCTTTTTCTTGTTTTTCGGCATCGTGAAATTAGAACTGAAAAATTTGATTAGACTATATTTATAGGTACAATACTTTATTCAATATTGTCTGCATAAGAACTTAAAGATTTTATTAGTTAATTAATAGTTTAATTTCTAGCGTTATACCCACCGGCTAACCGGCTTAACTTTTATAAATTGTGAAAAATAATTTCTGTTTCTATTTATTTTTCTAAATTATTTCACGTTACACTTACTCTTTGGATTGCTTTGGATATTGATATTTGTGCACATCACATTTAGCGTAGCGCTGGGTTACTTTGACCCCCATCAGTGTTGTACTGTTAAACCCTTAGAGCATATATATTTGAAGGGGCAGCCGAACGGGCGGAAAGCGTGATCGGAGTAGAGACTGAGTTTGGGTAGTGTCTGTCTCTCTCACGCAAGCTTCTGATTTGTGGACGCACACACTTTTCAAAAGACTTTTTTATCGCTCTTATTTAAAAACTTTATTAACGTCTAGGAATTGTTTATAACCGGCAAAATCGTCTGGCGATTTGCAGTTATTACCAATGAGGAAAGAAAATATAAGGAGATGCCCTATTCTACTATACGAACAATTCATTATACAAATATATATAAGATCGACACATATATACAAAAAACCATTTTGTCTCTTTTTAACTTATGTTTACCTTGGTGTGAAAAGAGAGATAAACATAGTTTAGTGATCACTAATATTGGCAACACTTTTGAGTGACGTCATGCACTTGTCAATTCGTGACCGGCGACGCCATTGTATGCACCAAGTTCTGAGGTAGATCTGCTGTCAAGCGGTTGTTGTTGGAAATTTTGTTTTTGTTTTCGTGCCAATTACGGCTTTAAATTTGTTTATAATGTATCCAAGGCTTTGCCCTAGACATGAAAATCATGCCTTCGTGCTCCATTATACAATCTGGTACAAGAAAAAACAAGAATCATTGTACATCGACTCTTTACAGGTTAGTACAAAAATGCATTGAAATTGTTCAATATTTTACGATTTTGTTTATTGTATTGTATTAAACATATTCTTTTTATAATTTCCGAAGACGTTTGTTAGTTTTTTGAGGTTCTCAATGGTGTTATTTGCTTTGTTTCACTTTGATTTGTTTACATACGATTAAGGATAGTGATGTGAGTTAAAGTGTCGATATTTATATTATTATATAAAAATATGTTAACATGGTGTTTTCTTCATCAGATTTCCTGTAAATGAAATTTTAAGAAAGAAATGGATCGAAATCATTGGTTTGGAAAATATAAACCCTCAACATAAAATGTGCTATGTCTGCTCGACGCACTTCCATGAAACATCCTACAACAGAACTCTCGACGTGACGCGATTACGTGACTGCGCAGTGCCCTAACCTGAATGTGTGAATAAATATTACAACTATTTAAACGTGTTTTATTTACTCAATTTGTTATTTCGCTCAATGTCAACATAATATAAGTACTTTTTATGTTGATATCGGTATCCCAGAACCGTCGGAGCTACGAAAAAATAGGTTAACAACGATATACATTCTCGTTGGTTTGAATGCGGAGGTATTCTGTTCTTTCTTTAGTCTTGTTGCTGATAGAACGGATAGGGCTGTTTTCATAGCCGATAACAAATGGTTTTAAAATAATAATTTGAGAAACCTCATCTACGATCATCTATTCCCAGACTACGGAAAGACCAGGATTTTAGGGATTCCAAGAGCCTCATTTTGGGAGGAGGTGATGTACGCCTAATGGGTGGGAAAAGGGAGAGGACTAGCACTCTCCTATCCCACAATGGAATCACCAAACGCTGTAGCACCCCTAATGGCCTACGGTTTCTTGGGTAGAAGCCCAAGAATCGTTTAAGTAATATTTCGCACATATCATATCTAGCCGGGTGTCCCGTGATGGCCAGCTTTTATTTTTGGATTTAAGTCTTAAGTCCATTATTCAAAATGTAATCCATCCATTATATCTATTATAAATTATAAAAAACAATCGGAATTAACTATAACTATTTAGTAACAAAAATAGTAAAAATTGATTTTTTTGGTTTTCGTACCTTGTATACATTGATGTGCATTTAGTAAAAAAAAAAACCGACTTCCAAAAAACATCCAACGAAAACTCTCTGCCAAAAAAACACTTAAAAGCGTAAAATAAACTGGTTCTTCATAAATTGCCTATACCTAATTCTTTATTCATTTAAATATTAGTATTATAATATGTGCTAGGTACCTAGAATCTGTTTGAAGTCGGTGCCAAGTGACTATCGCTTAGACTTTTGTAATTGTTCGTGTGTATTCTTTTTGGCTTAGCACCGACTTCAAACAGATTTTAGGTACCTAGCACACATTATAATACTAATATTTAAATGAATAAAGAATTAGGTATAGGCAATTTATGAAGAACCAGTTTATTTAACGCTTTTAAGTGTTTTTTTGGCAGAGAGTTTTCGTTGGATGTTTTTTGGAAGTCAGTTTTTTTTTTTTTATAAAAAGTTTTTATTTTTCAGTTTTTAGTGCAAACAATCGTAGGTAAGTAGTAAGTTAAACTATTTCATCAAATTTCCTCATCAAGAATACAAATTAAGGTCTATGCGTACGTGTAATAGGTATTAAAATCATCCTCTAATCCCTAACTGTTGAAGAGTTTAACCTTCTATCATCAGCTCACCTAAATAACTTGAAAGTATACGACTGAAGGTCTTTAGATACGTATGATATTTAAAGATTTATCCTCCAACTCCTAACCGTTAAGGAGTTGTACCTTACATCATCAGCTCATCATCATAAAATGATAACTACAAGACGCAAATACCGGTGTTACTTCAGAAAATATACGAAAAACATAGCATGTGCCTATAAAAAATGAGGGTTCCCCTCGATTTCCCTGGGATCCCATCATCAGATCCTAATATGCAGGCAATGGGACCACCTCGGAAGCATACCCTTTCGGATACAAAAAAAAATTCAAATTCGGTCCACAACTGACGGAGTAATCGGTGAACATACATAAAAAAAAAACAAAAAAAAATACATACAGTGGAGCATAGAACCTCCTCCTTTTTGGAAGTCGGTTAAAAAGTGGTTATTGCCTTGCAGACATGATGCCTTTAAAATTGACATTTGTTTTCATATTTAAACAAGCAATATAAATATATATTTTCCCCAAGACTTTGATAGATCCTTGAGTGAGACCTTCATTCAGCAGTGGACAGCAGTTGATATGATACAAGCTATTTCTATCAGTTTAGATATTAGGTACATATTGCAACTTACAAATAGTTTATTTTAAATTTATTACCCAACCAATAAGAAAAGGAATTAAAAATATCTAGTATTCTGTTCTTTCTTTAGTCTTGTTGCTGATAGAACGGATAGGGCTGTTTTCATAGCCGATAACAAATGGTTTTAAAATAATAATTTGAGAAACCTCATCTACGATCATCTATTCCCAGACTACGGAAAGACCAGGATTTTAGGGATTCCAAGAGCCTCATTTTGGGAGGAGGTGATGTACGCCTAATGGGTGGGAAAAGGGAGAGGACTAGCACTCTCCTATCCCACAATGGAATCACCAAACGCTGTAGCACCCCTAATGGCCTACGGTTTCTTGGGTAGAAGCCCAAGAATCGTTTAAGTAATATTTCGCACATATCATATCTAGCCGGGTGTCCCGTGATGGCCAGCTTTTATTTTTGGATTTAAGTCTTAAGTCCATTATTCAAAATGTAATCCATCCATTATATCTATTATAAATTATAAAAAACAATCGGAATTAACTATAACTATTTAATGTTATCGTTATTTTTGCAATTTATTAAATATTTCAGTTAAATATCGATATCGACATTTCGAGTCACTCTACATAGGTACAACCCTAAAGGCAGCCATTTTATGCGCCAACTTCTTGTGTAGGTAGGCACGATAATTTTGTAGGTATGCGTAGTCCATGTACGTAGTAGGTCAATGGTTATTACTGAAATTATAACTCGGCCGAGCTATCTTGGCACGCCTGAACATAGGCTCTACGAACTTTAGCGCATGTACACTCGAAGTAACCAATAAGCACGAAGTAACCAAAAAGGGATTTCCAATACGCGTGCCTGCGTGTTGTTTAATCGATATTTATTCAAATCGATTGAAATTAAGTCATAAAAATATATTTAATTTCAATTTTATAAGGAGGTTTTAAATTTTCTCAAACAGTCGTTACTCAAGTAGACGTTAACAGATAATTGATATTTAAGTAAATCATGTCTATCAACTGAGAAAATAACATTTTAGTAGTTTTTTTTTTATTAAAGTCGAAATCTCGTTTATTGACTACAAAATTCACTAATATTTGTAAATCTATTTCATTTAATATCATATATAAACAAAAATCAATAACTTCTAAATAAAACTAATCGATTACGATTTTCGATTGAATAAAGGGTCGATTGTGTTTACTTATGGTCAATCTCTAGCCTAACCACCGCCCCCGTACGTCGCCTCATGCCACCATTTTGTAGCAAAAAAAAGTTATTGCGCAACCTTTTGCGCGAAGTTCACGCGTGCCAAGATAGCTCGGCCGAGTTATACTTGATATTAAATGAAATTAAATACGTGATATAAATTTCAAATTGCCTTATAGAATATTCTTTGGGAATTCAAAAAAAAAGATTTTGAAATAGTCTGGCAATACTTAATAACTGACAAACCATAATCAGAAGCTTGCCTGCGAGAGACAGACACTACCCAAAGTCAGTCTCCCTCTCTCTACTCCGTTCACGCTTTCCGCCCGTGCACTTCATGTATATGCTCTGAAGTAATCTCTGTCTGGGGTCTGGGTTAGATAGGTGCCATGAACTCACCTCTATAAACGTGGATTCATTTTATTCTTAACTTATATATTGTGTCATGCCATGGGTGTTCTCAAAATAGCATATCTCTACTAATATTATAAAGCTGAAGAGTTTGTTTGATCTCAGAAACCGCTGGTCCGATTTGAAAAATCAGTGTTGGATAGTACATTTATCGAGGAAGGCTATATGGGCTATATATCATCACGCTTCACTTCAAAAACGGGGGAAAATTATCACACTACGGGCAATAGGAGACGCAACCGAGGTTGCGTGGGTCCGCTAGTATTAATTAAGTTTGGACACACGTTAACATAAAGTTTGGAAAAAAATATGCATAGAATGAAATAATAAACCAAAACATTACTATATTTGAGTTTTATATTGTTTCAATAATATTATTTACAGATACAACAAATGTTACAGCACCATCTTTAGATGAATAAAAATCTCAGGCATTTCAATTAATACAATGCAAAAACAGTATTTCAGGTACAATTATATACTGGGTTGTTCAATTTAATCTGGGTGGTACAATACTTATGTATTAATATACAGGCAGTAAATTCTTAATTGATAATAATTAATTATTGGTACATGTATCTTGTACCAGATATGATGACACAATATGTAAAGATTTTAGCTTGGAAATATTATAGAGTAACCAAATCATTGTGGTTATCAAGAACATTACAAAAAGCTAGTTAGTATACAAATTTTCAAAGACCACTAACACAAATACGTGATTTCAGCACGAATGGGCCGGCTCGACCGGGGCGGTACTACCCTCGCACAGAAAATCAACGTAAAATGACCACGTTCGTGCTGTCGTGTTTCGTTGGTGAGTGCGAGACCGGAGGCCCAAATAGTCTAGTCAACAAGTTCCATACTTGTTGACTAGACTAAAAGATGCAGCAGCATCACTAGGCCGCCATGGTGTGGGTCGCCATACTGCATTGTCTGCATTCGCAGTGAGTATGGCGACCAATACTCTTGGATTCTGCTTATGCTTTCCATCAGGCAGAGTAGAGTCATTTTGGCGGGCCATACATAAAAAAAAAAAAAAAAAAAAAAAAAAAATACAAAAATAAATTAAAATAACTTCAACAAGGCCTTTCTCAGTACACACATTGCGAGACTCAAAATATCACATTACAAATAGTTATAAATAATTATACAACAGTAAAATATAGCTGTTAGTTTCCCTAAACTTTAAAGGATTATCTTTGCAAATGGAATGTCTTATCTGGAATGCAATTACTTATCAGTAGTTGTGCAGTAAAAAGTAATTAATTGGCATGGCAACATACATTTTAGTAAAAAAAAGTGTACAGAATTCTCATTTCTTAGTGGTACTGGACAGCTTCTGTAGTCGTGACTTCAAACCACCTTCCTTTTTAGGTTGTGTCATAGGCTTTCTCTCTTCCTGTAGTTTTTTGGCTTCTTTTAATCTGAAATGATAGTTCCGATATATCTAAATAGTACCTTAGCAGTAAGATTTCATTAACTGATAGAGTGTGATGGATGTTTTTAACTTCATACATTTGTAGAGGGCATCGCTTTTATTTATATTTAACAGTAACAGATACAGTATACATCTGTTATCCTTCCATGGATTATTCCTCATTTTATAGACCAGGATGTATAGATTTTTGGTAAATTTTTCTAAAAATGAATCCTAGCAAGATCGATTTATAGTCCTCCGAAGCCCCCTGCATAATAAATTGCGTGAAAATCGTTGGAGCCGTTTCTGTATAAAAGAATTGCTCGTTTAAAGGTTACCGTGGGAGAGCCACGCTTCGGCATGAATGGGCCGGCTCGACCGGAATGATACCACCGCCTGGCAGAAAACCGGTGTGAAATAGCGCTTGCGCTATGTTCCACCGAGTGAGTGAAGATACCGGAGGCCCTTATCTCAACCCCTCCCCCTCCTCATCCCCCAAAGGCCGGCAACGCACTTGTAACGCCTCTGGTGTTGCGGGTGTCTATGGGCGGGGGTAATCGCTTACCATCAGGTGATACGTCTGCTCGTTTGCCCCCTATATGCCCCTATAAGAAAAATAAGCTAGATTAGCCAAATATGTTGTCTTACTTAAAAAAAGGTAATAAAAACTTACTTTTCCTTTATCGCAATTTGTTCTTCCTTTTTATAAATATCTTTGACATCACTACAAAATGATGTCCACAGTGAAAAAAATTCTTTCGGCTCGCAGTCCTCCAGTTTGCCACACTTGGGTGAGTACTGATAAAATTTGACAGTCGCTATGAACTTATTTCGGCACTCCTCTAAGTTTTCGTTTTCAGTCTTTAGTTTCTCTTCAGCGGCGTTCACAAATGCTGTCATCTTGTCCTTAAACACATCCATTCTTCGTTTATTCTCATCTCCGGATTCTTCATTCGCTTCGGCGTCGTTTTCTATCACTTTTATCATTTTCTCTTTGCATCCTGGATAAAAAATAGTCATTTAATATTGAAATAGGTCGTAAGTATTATGAAACTTACAAGTACAATGAAATTTATATGTTGTAAAAGAATAACGTGTGAAGGTAGTTAAAGTGCCATGTTCAAAAATGAAAAAACTATACGAGGTAAATCGATAACTTCATAGATGTCGAATGGGCCGAGTAAAAAGAAACATCCTAAATTTAAAACGGCACGACTGTCTGTCTGATCCCAAATTAGGCTAAGCCTGTATTATGATAACCACAACGCTAATAAACACTTATATATTTTTTGATACATACATATTATATATAAAAATTACAACCTAGACACAGAACATGATCACATCACACAAAGATTTATCCTGGGAATCAAACCCACGATATCAGGCTGGGTATCGTGTAGTAGTCAGGATCACGATAGACTGAGATCTAAGTCACCCCAGACTTACGTCAATGTAGGAAAGATGAATTTTTTAGGATCGGTAGTCTAAAATAACAGAAAGGAATGGATGCTCGCTAAGCTGAAAGCGGGGCCGTTTTACAGTTAGCAGGTATCAAAGGTGGAAAAAAACCATGCTTACGTACGTCATTTTAGGAAGCCTGAATTTTATATATATCATTAAGTATAATTTTTTAAAATATTTTCCAATGAGCCAGACAAATCTAAAGGGCCTAACACCGTCCCAGACTCGTTTAAAGTTTATAGGAACTAACGCCTCTGTAATATTTACGGCAGACTCTAGCCACATGTGTATTGCTATATAAATTAGCGTAGGCGTAGGCATTCATACTTCTCAACGATATAGAAAAACTAACAACACACACACGTCGAGTTAGGTGAGTGAAGAAGGGGAGGGGGGACTGACCGTGCAGCTGTTGGTTGAGCGCGGTGAGGTGCGCGGCCACGTCGGCGAAGTCGAGTGCTGCGGCGCGCGTCACGTCGCCCGGCTCGGGCACGGGCAGCGAGCACGCCGCGTCCAGCGCGCCGCCCATCACGCGCATGTACGTGCGCACGATGAAGTGCAGCAGCGTCACGTTCGACTGCTTCGACTGCATCACACATACACCCCTCTTTACATCATGCTCTATCTATATCTTCCCTCTTTATTATCATCATAGTAACTGAAAACATCTTAGTAATTTTAAAGTAGAATGTAGTATTCTAACATGTACACTTAGTCATATAAGGTTCAAGGAAGCATAGATTTTTTTATAGTAAGAAAGTAATTGTAAGAACAGAAATTGACCTAGAACCTAGCGGCTAACATTCTGGCTACTTGTGTGTACTAAAAATTGATGCAATATTTTTTTCATAAAAAAAAATATATTAATTTAATGGTTTACCAGAAGTTATTACACAAAAAATTCGTAAGTATAAAACTCAGTAAAAGGCTTAATTTAAGTGTACAAGTCGTGTAGGTAAACACTACATGCATAAATTCTAATAGGATTAAGAAAAAACACTTTATATTTATATAGGTCGTCCAAAAAGTAAAGAAATAAATGTACATATAAATTGGTGTCCATCCCTATTAGGGACATTAATTAATTAGTACATGGTTAATCGGCAGTAAGAGTGTGGACTTGATTCTGAAATCGTTGAAATGTTCTGCCAAATATATCTGACTACTATAGTGATTATATTTCTTACTAAGCCGTGAAATAGGAGAGTTGGAACGTAAAACTGTCCTTTGAAAAGGTGAATGTAGGTTTCGAAAAGGTGGATTTTTATCTTAAAATGCCTGGCGCCCCGCGACAAAAACCAACACGTTTGTTTACTAGGATACACGCTAAGCGACTAGCTAGGCGCCAAGCGCGCAGTGCGGCCGCTCGCGAACCTTCTAGAACGTTCGCTTTACTAAGTTGCTCGCTAGGCTTTAGGCGCTAAGCAAGCCTCCTGCCTGTGCGGAAGTGGCCTTAGCACTCCAACGCTGGACATAGTTCTCTCCTTAGAAAACTATTAGCGGGGAATGACAATAATGAAAAGCTTTATGGATTCCGATTACTCCTGGGGTCGACCGTGGCTTGCCTTTGGACCTAGTATCCACTTCAGATATTAATGGAGCAAGAGCCCGTGAACCCCAGACCTTCGTTATTTTATAAAAGCTGAAAGTTTGTCAGCGCATGCTCCTAAAAAACGATGGACCATTATGAAGTTTGGGTTACCGTGGCTTTGTCAGGTAAACGGTACCAAAGGTGTGTAAAATATCGATCTAAATTCGTCAAATAATAAAGCGTGATTTTTTGGTAGTACCTTCAAAATATTATTAAAAATCACTTTATTCATTGCCAGACACTTAACATAGTGGCAACCCCTTGCCAGACATCCTTAATGTTCATGAAATTATAATTTTACTTATGTTGTAGCATAAAAGCTGATTTTTAACCGACTTCCAAAAAGGAGGAAGTTCTATGTTCTACTGATGTTTTTTTAACTGTTTTTTTTATGTATGTTCTCCGATTACTCCGTCAATTGTGGACCGATTTTGAAAATTATTTTTGTATTCAAAAGGGTATGCTCCCGAGGTGGTCCCATTGCCACCATATCAGGATCTGATGATGGGATCCCAGGGAAATCGAGGGGAAACCCTCATTTTTTTAGGCACATACCATGTTTTTCGTATATTTTCTGAAGTTACACCGGTATTTGCGTCTGGTAGTCATAATTTTATGATGATGAGCTGATGAAGTAAGGTACAACTCCTTAACGGTTAATAGTTGGAGGATAAATCTTTAAATATCATATGTATGTATGTTACCTATAGTCGTATTCTTTAAAATTATTTAGGTAAGCTGATGATGGAAGGTACAACTCCTCAACGGTTAGGAGTTGCAAGGATAAATATTTTAATTTCATACGTATCTATAGACCTTTAGTCGTATACTTTCAAGTTATTTAGGTGAGCTGATGATAGAAGCTTAAACTCTTCAACAGTTAGGGATTAGAGGATGATTTAATATCACACGTACGTATAGACCTTAATTTGTATTCTTTTAGTTATTTATATGGATCGTTTCATTGAGTAGACACCTACTAAGGAAGGAATTTTGGAATTTCTACCCCTAAGAGGGTGAAATAGGGGTTGAAAGTTTGTACGAAAGTCCGTCATTTTTTAAGTTAGAAACATGAAACTTTATCTTTGGGTTACTGATTAAAAATGAGTAGATACGTATTTAAGCGTTTCTGGATATTCTACCCCTAAGAGGGTGAAATAGGGGTTGAAAGATTGTATAAAAGTTCGTATTTTTTTAAGTTAGAAACGTACAACTTTATTATTGGGCTACTGATAAAAATGAGTATTAACGTATTACGTAGCGTTTCTGGATATTCTATCCCTAAGGGGTGAAATAAGGGTTGACATTTAATACATCCTTAAACCACTAAAGTTATTTGCATCAGCAGAAATTTTATGAAATAGTTCAACTTAAATAAAATTTCTGCTGATGCAAATAACTTTAGTGGTTTAAAGATGTATTAAATGTCAACCCTTATTTAGCCCTTGATTTGGTGGCAATGGGACCACCTCGGGAGCATACCCTTTCGAATACAAAAATAATTTTCAAAATCGGTCCACAATTGACGGAGTAATCGGTGAACATAAATAAAAAAAATAAAAAAACACACAGTAAAAAATAGAAGCTCCTCCTTTTTGGAAGTCGGTTAAAAAACAGCTTTTATGCTTTAACGTAAGTAAAATTATAATTTCATGAACATTATGGGTGTCTGGCAAGGGGTTGCCACTATTTTTTTTTTTTTATTGAATAAGGGGCAAACGAGCAGACGTATCACCTGATGGTAAGTGATTACCGCCGCCCGTGGACACCCGCAACACCAGAGGCGTCACAAGTGCGTTGCCGGCCTTTTAAGGAGTACGCTCTTTTCTTGAAGGTTTGAAGGTCGTATTGGTCCGGGAATACCGCAGGCGACAGTTCATTCCACAGTTTTGTTGTGCGAGGCAGAAAGTTCCTAGAGAACCGCACAGTTGTAGACTGCCAACCATCTAAGTGATGGGGATAAAATTGCTGTCGCGTAGGACGATGGCGGAAAGAGGCGGCAGGAATCAGCCCGAACAATTTCTCGGAGCACTCCCCATAGTAAATGCGGTAGAAGATGCAAAGCGAAGCCACATCTCTACGCAGCGCCAAAGAGTCCAGCCGAATTGAAGGTTCCTGGCAGTCGACGATTCGAGTCGCTCTCCGTTGAATGCGGTCCAGAGGGAGGAGCTGGTACTGGGGTGCCCCCGCCCAAAGATGAGGACAGTATTCCATATGTGGCCGAACCTGCGCCTTATATAGAAGAAAGCGGTGGGCCGGAGTGAAATACTGTCTCGATCTGTTGAGCACGCCAAGCTTCTTCGAGGCCAATTTGGCCTTATCCTCCAAATGGCCACGGAACTGGACTTCGCTCGATATCTCGACACCAAATATTCCAATGTTGGCTGAGGCTGATAGGGGAGTGTCTTGAAACCGAGGGCATACGACCCACGGCAGTTTTTTAGCGGTGAACGCGCAAATTTGTGTCTTGGTGGGGTTAAAGTGGACTAAATTGAGTCTACCCCAGTCTGAGACCTTTTCTAAAGAGGTCTCAATTTGGGACACAAGTTTGTTTCGACCCTCAATGACGTTTTCCCGAGAAATATTAGCGCGGCCGGTGTAGAGAGCATCGCCTGTACTGTCATCCGCATAGCAATGAATGCCGCTAGTTTGCAGCATGTCATTGATATGCAGGAGGAACAGAGTAGGCGATAGCACACAACCTTGCGGGACACCAGCATTCACAGGTATAGAGTCAGAGCATTCACCGTCGACTACGACCTTTATGCTTCTACCTGCTAAAAAGCTGGTGACCCATTCGCATAGTTTCTCGGGAAGCCCATAGGAAGGGAGCTTCGAAAGAAGCGCTTTGTGCCAGACCCGATCGAAGGCTTTCGCAATGTCCAAACTAACTGCCAAGGCTTCCCCCTTAGTCTCAATCGCCTGTGCCCAGCGATGTGTCAGGTACGCCAGAAGATCACCAGCTGATCGACCCTTACGGAAACCGTATTGCTGGTCGCTAAGCAGATGATGATCCTCTAGGTACCGCAGGAGTTGATGATTGATGATGGACTCCATTATTTTCGAGAAGAGGGAAGTTATGGATATCGGCCTGTAGTTAGATGGATTTGAGCGGTGGCCTTTTTTAGGGATCGGGTGGACCAATGCTGCCTTCCATGATGTCGGGACTACGCCAGAAGAGTAGGAGAGCCGAAAAAGACGCGTTAAGACCGGTGCCAACTCAGGAGCGCACATCTTCAACACAATAGGAGGGATTCCATCCGGGCCACTCGACTTATGGATATCAAGGGATAAAAGTGCTAAGCGCACTGAGCGTTGGTGGAACTGGATTTCCAGCATACAGCTCTCGCACCCCGGTATGGTAGGCGGCTCTTGTTCCCCGTCATCCAAGGTCGAGTTGGACGCAAAGTGTTTTGCCAGAAGATCGGCTTTCTCCTTTGCGTTATAGGTCAACGGATTATTTCCTATGTGAAGAGGTGGAAAGGATGGCTTACAAAAGTTACCTTCGATAGCCTTGGCAAGAGACCAGAATGCCCGAGTTCCCGAAGGAAGACGCTCAAGCCTCTCGCCAATCCTGGCAATGTGCTCCGACTTCGCCCTTGCAATGTCTCTTTTGAGGGATCTGGAGGCAAAGTTGTACTCCTTTTTCAGAGCGCTGGTATTTTGATCCCGTAGCGCCACCGCGTCAGCCCAGGCTTGGTAAGCCTCCTGCTTTATGCGAGAAGCTTTTTTGGAAGATGGACCAAACCAGGGCCGACATTTGCCACCAATGGGGACCACAGTGGATGGGATGAAGAGCTCCATACCCTGCAGCACAACATCGGCAACAAAATCAGCAGCGGCGTTGGGATTATCCGGCGAGAAGCACAACTGTCTCCAAGGGTAGGACGCAAAGAAGGACCGCATCTCATCCCAATCTGCTGACCTATAGTGCCACACACGACGGCTGCGTGCGACTCGTGATCGCGGCAAGGGTGTGATAGGCACTTTACTCCGGACAAGGCAATGGTCTGAGGAGCCAAGTGGAGCGTTAACGGATACGCGGTAACCGTCCGGATGAGAAGTCAGCAGAAGATCCAACAGTGAAGGATTCTGGTCCTTCACATCTGGGACTCGCGTGGGCGTGGCAACCAGTTGTGTCAGGCCATATGCCAGGGCGAAGTCGTGAACAGATCTCCCCGCATGATCCGTTTTACTGGAACTGAGCCAGTCGGCGTGGTGGGCGTTAAAATCGCCAAGTACGATGATCTCTGCGGAGGGGATCTGCTGCTGCACGAAGTCTGAAGCCATCTGGATGTGCTCAATGAGTCGGTCAGTTTCGGCATCACCACTATGGGACCTATAGAGGCACGCATAGACGCGGGGATGGTCGTCGCTGTCTACACCGAGCCATAAGATGGAGAGGTCCCTACCTTCAAGGTTGCTGAGGTGACGAGAGCTGACATCGTCTCTAACGTACACGCACACTCTCTAAGGCCGAGATGAAGGAGTGTTCAAGTCCGTACCCAGGGTAAGTTAGGTAGGAAGTCTCCGCTGGAGACGCTATCTGCGTCTCGGTCAAGAAGAGCAAGGCTGGCTTTGCTGTCTCGAGGTGGTGATGGACAGCGTTAAGGTTGCTACGTAATCCACTGATATTGCAGAAGTCCACGACCAGCGTGGTAGGGGGTGCCATGGTGTTACTGCTCTTCTCCCGAGCATGATTAAGCGTAGTTTTGCCCCCCCCAGAATACGAGGGGCAGCCTGGGCGTCCACGCTCAGGCGCGATGTGTTCTGAGTGTGGACGTGCAGAGAGGGATTCTCCAACGCAAGCGCAGTTGGTACCTTCCTGGGGTAGCATCTGTTTCAACTGCGCCATCATAGGGGGGATTGGGGGGGTGGGCCTCCGGTATCCTCACTCACTCGGTGAGAAACACAGCGTAAGCGCTGTTTCACACCGGTTTTCTGTGAGGCCGTGGTATCACTCCGGTCGAGCCGGCCCATTCATGCCGAAGCGTGGCTCTCCCATGTTAAGTGTCTGGCAATGAATAACGTGATTTTTAATAATATTCTGAAGGTACTACCAAAAAATCACGCTTTATTATTTGACGAATTTAGATCGATATTCTACACACCTTTGGTACCGTTTACCTGCCAAAGCCACAACCCAAACTTCATAATGGTCCATCGTTTTTACCTGTGTTGGGAGCATGCGCTGACAACCTTTCAGCTTTTATAAAATAACGAAAGTCTGGGGTTCATGGGGTCTTAGTCCATAATTACTTAAGATGGTGATTGAAACGTAAAATATAAATAGTTACTAATATACAATGCATTTTATTTTATTATATAACTGATTTGATACTAAACTTCATATAATAAGTTTTTCTATTGGGTATAGGTCACTGAAAATATCGAGACCCTCATGCCCTACAAAGTGATCGATGTCCTATAAAGCGTTTCATAATCTATACTAATATTATAAACGCGTAAGTTTGTAAGTATGGATGGATGGATGGATGGATGTTTGTTACTCTTTCATGCAAAAACTACTGAACGGATTTGGATGAAACTTTACAGTAATATAGCTTATACATCAGAATAACACATAGGCTACTATTTGCCACGATAACCGACATACACGCGGGCGTAGCCGCGGGCAACAACTAGTATATTTATAAACGAAGAGGTCTCACCTTTACGTCTTTCAGCTTCGAAAGTATTTCAAGACCGAATCCGTCAGCTTGGCCTCTCTGCCCGTTGCCGCCGTTCATGTAGTTGCCCAGAGTTAGAATTATTGCAAACAATTTCTTTAGAGATTCGCTTGTCATGAGAAACTGAAAAAGAAATATCATGAAACCACTGCAACTGGAGACTGTAGCGTCTAGCTGCCACTTTTTTGACGTGTTTTATGAGTAATTAAAAACAGGGTACCTAATTGAATTAGAGCCAGAATAATACCAATTTTTTCGTTAAAATAATATCCTTGTCATGTATTTATTTTCAGAAAACATCTAATGATATTCGCCAGAGTTATGGTTAGTGGTTGAAAGGAAAAATCCCCAGTCTTTCTCAAGTCCAGGATCTTGATTATATTGATACATGAGTATTATAAATAACAATTCTTCCAATTGGCCACAAATATAAATTTGTAGTTGTATCTAAACATAGTTTAACATTAAATTACCAACCTCACAGGTATGTTTCAAATTATCCAATTTGTGCATTGTTGTGCTAACACTGTCCTCAAAATCAGCTTGGAACATAAAACAGGATATCCGCTCAGCGAAGTTTGGTATGCCAGACAAGTCATGTAGAAAAGTTTCCGGCCTATCTAAGGGCACGTCTGATTTACTTTGCAAATGGCCCTTTATTAAAGATAATTCTTCATCGGACG
Source organism: Diaphora mendica (assembly GCA_949125395.1). Classification (NCBI taxonomy): domain Eukaryota; kingdom Metazoa; phylum Arthropoda; class Insecta; order Lepidoptera; family Erebidae; genus Diaphora; species Diaphora mendica. Next base: position 8,835,783 of record OX421319.1, read on the forward strand.
CCCGCTAAAATTGATAAATTCACGCCATGAACTAGAGCCACAGTTAAAAGTGGTGGCAAATATAAACAAACATATGAATTCATATCCTGTGCATACTCACCAACTCATATATTTGTTGTAATGCCTCCAAACTCACGACTGAGGTATCAAAATTGTAAATAGCATTCTCAATTTCTGAGAACTCAACATGTAAGCTCTGCGCTAGTATACCAACATTCTGCGATCTCTTGCTGTCCAATATTTTGGCAGGCTGACGCTTGGTTTTAACTTCTACTTTCTTTTTGACAGGTGCTTTCACAACTTGTCTCGAGAATAAATCGGTGAATTCATCGATATTGTCTAAATGGGGTTCTTCTATTTCCAACCACAAGGGTTTTACTTTTGTTGGACACGCTTCTCCTACGCTAGCTGGTGGTGGCGGCGCTGCCAAAATTCGCGTCCAATATAGTGGTTTCATAGGCGCGGCTGGTTTTATTGGAGTTTTCCGTAAAGCTGTGAACATGGTCCTCAATTAGGTAATTGAATAACTTTTAAGATGGATAGATTTTAAGAATTGACCTTACCTGCTCTTTGAACATTCCATCCTCCTACTGGTGGGGCAGGGAAGGGGACGGGTCCGCTTAATGGCGGTGGCGGAGCCATACCTGTGATATTTGGGGGTGGTGGCACACCGCCTAGCCCAGGAAAAGGAGGTGGAGGTGGACCCGCCGTCGGTATAGAAAGACCAATGCCACCCATCGGAGGCGGAGGGGGACATATCCCTGGCATCGGAGGCGGGGGAGGGCACATTCCTGGCATCGGTGGAGGAGGGGGACACATTCCAGGCATCGGGGGTGGAGGAGGACACATTCCTGGCATCGGAGGCGGGGGAGGGCCCATTCCAGGCATTGGAGGCGGCGGAGGGCACATTCCAGGCATCGGAGGTGGCGGAGGGCACATTCCAGGCATCGGTGGCGGAGGAGGACACATTACAGGCATCGGGGGCGGAGGAGGCCCCATTTCTGGCATCGGTGGAGGAGGAGGGCCCATTCCTGGCATTGGTGGTGGAGGGGGAGTGATTCCCAATATCAGTGGTGGACGAGGGCCCTCTTCTGGGGTAGGTTGGGGAGGTGGGCTTATTTCCTTAATTGGTAAGAGCTTCTCAAGTATAAGTGGTGGTGATTCTATAACAGATGTTGAGGGTAAAGTTTGAGTAATTGACAGAGCATTTTCTGGCGCTAGGGGTAGTGACGTGTGTTTTGTAGATGACACTGACGATTCTGTGTTAGGCAATAAAGAGGACAATGGTACAGGAGCTGCTTCTGGTTTAAGTGACAATTGTGATCTTGGATCACAAACAGATGCTTCTGCTACATCGAAATGTGCAGCTGATGATGATACTTGAAGTGTAGATGGTGTCACTTCAGGCTTAGATTTTGATAAATTTTGTTCAGTTTCTAAGGGAACATGTAATGGTTCATGTATTTGCAAATTTGAAGAACCTGTGTCTTCTGTTCCAGGCATGGGAGGTGGAGGAGGCGTCATTCCTGGTAAAGGAGGAGGTGGACAAGTAGCACCTTGACTATTTGTTTGGAGTTCTACCATTGAAAAGTGTTCTACAGATGAATCTGAATCACTGATGGATAAAGTTAATGCTTCTTCTTTTTCTAAACTGGTTTTGCAATCTTTATTTTCAATAGATATGTCAAAACAATGTTGTATAAACCCAGTGTTCGAATCTAATGAAGATTGGCTAGGTTCAGTTGATGTAAATTGGTTTTTATAAGCTGCTTTGTATAGGACTTCAGTAGTAGAAACAGAATCGTTTTTAGGAGTGTCTTCATTCTTTAATAAATCTAGGGAACTTTTAGCACTATATGTACTTAAATCAGTGGATGTATGTGTGCTGAGAAATGAGGCATTTGATGAACAAGCACTAGTTTGTTCTGAACTCTGTGCACATTGTACAATATCTGTATTTTTTTCTTCTATATTATCTTTGAGCTCAGATATTTCATCCTTTTTAAAAGTTTTAATACAATCTCTACTTTTATTTAACTTACAGTAATTTACTATTTTTTCAGATCTTACATCAGGTTTACTTGTAATATCTTTAATGGCCATTTCACTTTTATGGTCTATACTACTTACATCTAAATTTCTCTCGATATTTACATTTGTTCTTAGAGGGTCATATTCAGGTATGCATATCACAGCTTTATTACTTGATAGTTTATTTATTTCACTAGGAAAATTAGATATTTGCACTTCATTGTTTATCGATTCTGTTTTGTTTCTAATTATTTTGTATTCACTTATAGAATCAAGTCTTTTCTCAAAGTTTTTATTAAGTGATTCTATTTGTGAGTTAAATCTGTACTTTTCCAATTGATATTCCAGGTCTTGAAGTTTTCTCTTAAGTTGAGATATAACTATTTTGGCTTCATCAATGTCACTAATTTCCTCATTATTATTTTGGCTAAAGAATTTGTTATTTTCTAGATCGCGTTGGTTATCCTGTGTTAAAAAAGTATGTGCTTCTTTGTCAGGTGGCCATACAGACGTGTGTAGTCGGCCTGGTGTGACTGGTTGAAGTGTAGGTACCTCCATATGCGCCCAGTAGTACATCAAATTTGGCTTAAATAAGTATAAAAATACATTTTAAAAGATATATTAATACTTCTAGGTAGAACAGTCAGAGAGCAAGTAGAGGTCTTGAGTTTATGGTAACCACATAAATAAGGTTTTAAGTAGACTATGGGAAAAACTATTTGATAGAAACTTAAATCGAGGTAGGTGTACATGACATCATTATTTGTATTGACATCATCAGGTTTTTGCAATTCTTCCATTCCCCTCTTCCATTGTATGAAATCTGTGAGCTTAATGTAATAATATTTGATATTCAGCAAAACTTAAAAAAAACCCATGATGGTTGAAATATAATTGGAAAAGGATAAAGTAATTTAAAATCTCCCGACTTAATGTAAGGAAGGAGAATCAATCTCTTGGTGTGTTGGCACTATATATACAATACTAGCTTTTTCACGCGGCTTCGCTCACGCAGACTTTCATCCCCTGATTTACCCCCTTAGGGGTGGAATTTCAAAAATTCCTTTCTTAGTGCTCCCTTACGTTATATAAAGAACCTACATGCAACATTTCAGGATTCTAGCTTCAGCGGTTTGGGCTGTGCGTTGATCTCTGGCTATGTCAGTCAGTCAGTCACCTTACTCTTTTATAATATAGAAGATAGATAATATTAGTTTTCATAGCATTTCTCTATGTACCTATTTGGTTGTCAAACATATAGATGTGATGTGGCTACCTTATGGACATAAAACTCAAGATTATTGGGGGATGCTATCACTATTTTAAATTTGAACATAAATATATAAAATATCTATTCAAAACTGCATAATAACCTAAAACAATTATTGAAAACTGCAAAATTTATTTTATTTTATGTGCAGGTGTAAGCAATTAATGATAAGATTTTATTATTTTTATATAATTAAAATAGAAGCATAAACAAGGGTTTTTTTTAATAATGATTACTATTAAACAATTTAAATAAAGTTGAAAATAATATTGAACCGTTAACGTTCATAGTCATGCTTAATATTACATTAATGTTTTTTGACAAATGTTAAACTATCTTACACATTGTAGAATAATAAAAGTATAATTTCTTGAAGATTTATATATATATATATATATTCTTATGCAGTCACATTTCTTTTAAGGCAATTTAGGGTCTTACATAAATTCCATATAAGTGTGAACTAAAGTAAAATTGTAAACATAATTTTAATGCGTACGATATGATGGAAGTTCGAGATGACCCACTACTAATATTTGTGCATAAACACCTGACTAATAGCAACTATTATATGTAGAACAGACATCCATATTTAGTTGTTAACTATAAACAGCAGACTACACTTTATATGACGTTAGTAGTATGTTTACCTTAAAGATATTTTCAGTAGGTGCATCCTTATCCGATATTTGCCTGAGTACTCCAGCAGCTAATAGGTGGGTACAATATTGTATCCCAAGGTTCCGTAGGTCCTGAGTACTTAACAGTGTTTTAAAGTGGCTGTTCTCCGTTATTGATGATACAAACCAGTTTATGAGCATTTGACCTGTAATTAAATACAAAAGACATGTTTTACACCCTAAATATATAGATTTAGATACAACTTTGTAAATAAACAAGCTTGCTAACACTAGCTGTAATGAACGACTTTGACATGACAGCTGATGTGCTTAGTGTTGTTAGTACGGATAAATTACATCGATATTGAACTATCTTCATCGATATTTGGCTTTATTTATTTTATTTTAACAATTTATGCATAATTTAGTCAATATAAAAAACCTTATTCCATTAGGTATTTAAATAGGGGCTTTGTCATAAACATATAATTTTCTAGCTGATTTTACCCCCTTTGTGAATTCAAGTACGTAGTTCTGATAATTTACTTTGTTTAACTTTAATTGACGATGAGCGTAGGTACTTGTTTTATTTATACAAAACTAGCTTTCGCCCGCGGCTTCGCACGCATTTAATAAAAATTATCATGTTACTTCTAATACCTCCAAGAATAGGTATGTGTACAAAGTTGCATGAAGATTGGTTAAGTAGCTTTAGCGGGAAAGCGTAACAAACTTACATTCACATTTATAATATTTAGAATAGAATAAGATATCTACAATCTACAAGTAACTTTCTTTCTTCTTTCTTGCTAAATATTTCTAACGTTTTAGTTACCTATCACCATATTTTCTATTATTAACGCAGTTTATAAATTTTATATATTGTTATGTGTGTGCTAATAAATAGCAAATAAATATGGTGATCACGACAAAATGAATCGCCAAACGTTACTATGCGCAAAAATGGAGATTCAGTCGATTCGATTGATATCTTCGTTATGGCACAAGAAAGGTCCTTTGAAGAGAAAATAGGTAAAAATTGCGAGGAAAACAGTAAAACCAACACTTATACACTTATTTATTTTTTGGGACAGGTCAATAAGTTTTGACTGAAGGAAGCCTGTCGGGGTAGTAGTGGATATACAGTTAAACAGTATCTTATTTATAATCTAAGAAAATATTATCTACCTATTGAACTATATTAAATTTATCTTCACAATACCTTCAGACCAGACTTAAGACTCATAAATGATTTTATTTAAATAAAAACAGTCAACTTGCCAAGTAAACCTACTATTTCTACAATTGGTTACCAACATAATTTAATTACGTGGTGTATAATATACAACAGTAACCAAGTAAAAATAAGCCCATTGATTGATGTAGACAAGGGCGGATCCTGCTTTGGTGCAAGGGGAGGGTCACATAGTCGTGGTCAAGGTCAAGTTCATCAAGAAGTTATAATTCAATTTTGATAATTATAGATACAGGTAAAAAGTAGGTTTTAGTAGCTTCGAAATAGCAACAGTTGCTGCCTACCAAAAAAGAAGAAAAACGGAGAGGAACTGCTCAACCTGCCTGCGTTTAGACTGGGCAGCCTGTGTCGAGTAACTGTAACTCAACGGGAGAGGCAATTGAGGCCTAAAACTCCCTCCACACACAAGGGTTTTCCAGGGCAACCTCAATCACTGCCGCGTAGCACATGATCTATTGATTCAGACGCTTGCAGGGCAGTCGGTTGCCCTGTTAGTCATCGCAGAGCCTTACACAATCCCGGACCATCCGTGTTGGTTCGAGGCTGTTGATGGCTCAGCAGCCATATATTGACCAAGTGGGGATAACCTCTAATGTTCTCTCCTGTGGAAGGGTGTGGCCTTTTTATGGAGTGGGGGGTAACAGTGGCGGAAGGCTGCTACTTCTCGCCCAATTGCGTCCTAGCCGAATATGAAGCATACCTGCACGGGTAGCTGCATCCGCAGTTACGCCTACCGTCCGGATTTCGTCCTGGGTAACTTCAAAACCCACTCAAGAGAGTGGGGTGACACCCCGGGGGAGTCCATTGTCGGCCTATCGTGGGTGACTCTCTCAGTAATAAACATGGTGTCAGGATGGCGAGTTATGGAGGAAGTTGTTAGTCTCTCCGATCACCGGCATATCGTATTCGATGTGTCTCTCCGCCGCCCTGGCCAGCCACGCCAAGACAGAAAACCTCCGCGACAATGGTCCCTTAATCGTCTCAACCGAGATATGGTCGTGGCCGAACTGCGGTTTCCAACGAGACTCCACCCAGCACCCACTGGAGGACTGCCCTGTCTGGGAGTCTGAGCGTCGAGTCCTGGTCGGCAGATCGGACGAAACCTGTAACCGCCAGCATTGATCTCCTTCTGTGAGGAGGTTATGCTTCAGAAGGAGTCTGCAGAGCGGGATCAGGAAAGGGCCGATCCCGCCCGAAGGAGGCGGCGAAGAGGTCGCTAGCTCCCTAATCGCCGCCTAAGGGTCGCAGTGGACACATCTTGTGAGGTGAGGTGACCGCTGCAAAAAACCGGAGACAGGGAACAAAGAGTATAATAAATACATCTACACTAATACATAAAGCTGAAGAGTTTTTGTTTGTTTGAACGCGCTAATCTCAGGAACTACTGGTCCAATTTGAAAAAGTTATTTCAGTGTTAGATAGCCCGTTTATCGAGGAAGGCTATAGGCGTGATGATATATATATATATTTATATATATTTCATCACGCTAAGGCCAATAGGAGCAGAGCACCAATAAATAATGTTTCAAAAACGGGGGAAAATTATCACGCTACGGGCAATAGGAGACGCAAACGACGTTGCGTGGGTCAGCTATACTAATATATAAAGCTGAAGAGTTTGTTTGTTTGTTTGAACGCGCTAATCTCAGGAGCTACTGGTCCAATTTGAAAAATTTGATTATTATAAATGCAAAAGTAACTCTGTCTGTCTGTCTGTCTTGCTGTCACGGCCAAACCGCTGCACCGATTTGAATGAAATTTGGTACACAGATAGTCTAGAGCCTGAGAAAGGACATAAGCTACTTTTTAATGCGAAAAAGGGGTTGTAAGGGGTTTAAAATGGGGATGCAAGGTTGTTCTGGGAGTTCACTCACCACACGCCTGCGCGTTACCTACGTCGGGCGTCTTGACAAGGAAAAAACAAGGCTTTCACAATCATAAAATTTTTTCACTTTTTCAATGAAGACTTAACAATGATAGCAATGATATTATATATATAAAAATTAAATATTAAGATATTAAGTATATATTCGTCAATCTGATTTGTATGTTCATTATATTATTACAAATAAATGAGCCAAATTAATATAATTAATTAACAGCGTTTGATAACTTCAAAATTCTCTACAGAAGTATCGTCATTATAAGCTAGCTGTTGGTTAGATATGAATAAAAATGTAAATAATATCGATCCTGATCAGCTGACTAATGAGATAGTTATCAATTAAACGAACGGATCATGTCAGGCGTGGAGGGAGATGTTGTCGAATACTTAAAGTCTTTTGAAATATCAGGAGTGCCTACCCATAAGTTGAGGCTGCAAGTTAATGTTCCAGTACTATTAAATGAGGTATCTTGAGCGCCAAAGCAATGTAATAGTACATGGCTAAATATTACACAACTGGGGTACAACATTGTAAAAGCTACAATCATGACGCATGGAATGGCAAAAGAAGATAATGTTTTAATTCCCCATATTCCAATAATTCCAACTTATTTGACATTTTAATTTAAAAGAATGCAGTTTCCGCTGAAAACAGCATTTCCATTAACAATATTATCAAAACCCAAGGACAGATGCTTAAAGATACAGTTTTTTTTTCTCATGGGCAGCATACTCACGTATATCAAATCCACAAAATCTCCATATTTTGGCAAAATATGGCAAAAGAAAAACGTAGTTATTAAAATTGTACTTTTTTTATTTGAAGCTGCCAAAGTGACTATGGTCAGCCTGATGGAAAACTCGAGCAGAATCCAACAGTGGGGGCAACCATACTCACTGGGAAACCAGACAATGCAGTATTGCGTCCCACACTATGACGGCTTAGTGAGATGGTTTTTCACGCCCCACTTAAAGGCCCCGGGATCATAGTGGGAGAGAAACACGTGCGCTGGTAGTGAGTTCCAGTTTTCAGCTGCTCGGCACAGGAAGGATGAACCAAACCGTTTGGTTTGAGAGTGAACATGTTATTCTGCAGAGGAAGGGAGAAGGGGGACCAGTTGGAAGAGCTCCTCAGAATACTTCCAATGATACAGATGGTAGTGGACTGCTATAGAGGCGATATCTCTACGCAGCTGCAGAGGTTCAAGGAACTCGGTGGCTTCGGGACTGTTGGTAAAGCGGACTGTTCGCCACTGCAACCGATCGAAAGCATCAAGCAAATACTGCGCGGATCCATCACAAAGATGAGAATAGTACTCGAGGTCCCGGCAAACATCCATGCCCAGGACACCGAGCTTACCCCGTAGTGGCAGTTGAGTGCTCTGAAAAGTGGGGAGGGAAAGAAATGGAGACTTTTTGGTAGAGAACGCGCACAACTGTGTTTTCGTAGCGTTGAACTCGGCCAGATTCTTATCACCCCATTGTAAAATGCGGTTCAAAACCCGGTCGAGCTCAGCGACAAGCTTCTGTCGAACGATCTTCGGCTGAACGGTGTCAAAAATATCGCCCATGAACTGTGCTATCGTCTGCATAGCAATGTATGTTGCCAAGAGCTAACATGTCATTGATATGCAGAAGAAATAGTGTGGGCGACAGGACTGAACTCTGTGGTATGCCAGCGTTTACATCCAGAACATCAGAGGCCGTGCCGTCGCAAAGGCTCATAATGCGGCGCTGATGAAGAAAAGCGTCAATCCAGTGACAGAGTCTAGGAGGCGGACCGACTGCCGAGAGCTTGGAGAGAAGCGAGCGGTGCCAGACCCGGTCGAAGGCCTTGGCCATGTCAAATGTCGAAATAAGCCCATATAAACACTTTATATTTTATGTACCTACACTACATATATAAATACTTAAATAAGTTTTTAATAGTAAAACGTGTGTGTATTATTTGTAAAAAAAATCGGGTGGTGTCGTGGGACATCAGATAGGAATGAGTTCCATATCAAAAATACAGATGGCGCTATACTAAATTTTTCGTTCACGAAATAAATAAATCATTACAGATGGCGCTATACTAAATTTTTAGTTTTCACAAAATTGTCTTAACCCCTATATATTATTTAAACTGATTTATAAAAATATATAAAAGTTCTATGCAAGGTAAAGAAAATAAAACTATTCAGGTACCAATACATTTTGTATTATGATTTTATATCGATAAAAATCCTACCTATATTAATAACGCGAAAGTTTGTTAGTATGGATGGATGGATGTTTGTTACTTTTTCACGCAAAAACTACTGAACGGATTTGGATAAAACTTTACAGTAATATTGCTTATACATCAGAATAACACATAAGCTACTATTTGCAGCGATAACCGACATACACGCGGGCGGAGCCGCGGGCAACAGCTAGTGATTTTATATCGATAAAAATCCTACCTATATTAATAACGCGAAAGTTTGTTAGTATGGATGGATGGATGTTTGTTACTCTTTCACGCAAAAATGACTGAACGGATTTGAATAAAACTTTACAGTAATATAGCTTATACATCAGAATAACACATAAGCTACTATTTGCAGCGATAACCGACATACACGCGGGCGGAGCCGCGGGCCACAGCTAGTATCAATAATATTGAAGGTCACAAAATCTATACTATGATAAAAAATAAATAAATCCTTATGTTTAACAATTTTAATTGGTGGTCCGACTGGGTCCTGGACCCAGCTCAGAGGGGGGTCCCATGACCCCCCATGGATCCACCCTTGGATGTATATATAATAGGTACTCATTTTATAGAAAAATCGCCTGGTGATTGAATTTCAAGAGAATCAAAACATTTACAGGAGTTGTATGATTTCGTTTATTTAGTACACATTTTTACTTATTTTTCAACATTATACATAATTATTGTTTATAAATTTCACACAGGTATAACATTAAGTACCTATTCCAAAAATGATATTTAAGTACGTGCGCTATACTTGTTTAATTAAAAAGGGTTATTTGCCAATTTCTACACCTGTAAATAAGTATATTTGCATAGCTAAGATTAAGGGGTACCAACTGACTGACTCTCCTAAATTGACTCTGTCAAAGTATATTGTGTTGTGCATATATTTGAAAGGTAAGATATGTGAGCTGACACAGGTATAAGACATTACACTTACTAGTATGTACATTCACTTTAGTTAGTATGCTGGATTTCACTGTCTTAATTGTCCACAAGGCTGCTATCTCACTGATGTAAAAATTTGTTGTAATCATCGACATTTTGATGTCAAACTCAATTTGAAATTTATGATTTTCTCTATTTAACACCAATATAACAAAACGATACCACTGTAAACACTTAGGGATCTTCATAATTAATTTCTTTTGGGCTACGTACAAAACTAAGGCACGATTCTTATGCAAACATTTTGACACAGCACGCCGAAACTTTACTTTTGTTGTAAATCCTCCTTTTAAAGCAAAGCCATTGTTGTGTAATCGTAAAATATTTCCTATATCCTGCACTCCATTCTTTCTGGATCGAAATTGACTGAGGAATTTGACGTAATTAAATTGTGCTACTGAGGCATTAGTAAAATTGACACGATTTGTAGACAGTTGCATGACTTTCGATTGTAATACTGGAGCAAAGTGCTCCAGTCACGTACGCACACTGCTAACTAATGAGTATTATCTTTAGCAAATGATTAACAGCGATAACAAGTTATGGTCTATTTGTTAATAAAAGATAACCATATCGTAAGGTTCATTCACCATGCTAAACGCCTACCGACAATAAATTTAACTTTTCTTTATATTTTTGAATCCCTTACATTCCCCTAAAATTCTTATTCATGACACTAGTTATAATTAAGATGTGAAGATAGTTAATTGTGTTTATTGATTACATCCCTTTACATGGCATATCGTGTTGAATCGTAAGATCAGAAGTTTTTGTAGTGTAGGTGCTTTATCACTAACAAATTATTTCGATAGGTAATCTACTAATTTTGACGTGTGGGAATTTCCATAAGTCGCGCCGATAGTTGTCATTTGTCAAGGTCAAACTAGTGTACAAAGTCTGTTATGTCTTTACTTTTGACAGTAGATCGTTAGTATGGAGGTCCAAACGAATTTCTGCTTTCCGTAGACAGAGAATAGTATACGCTGCTTTCGGACGCTTTAACCCCTTTCCTTTCCGCGGCCTCTATGGCTTAGATGCAAAATCGAAAAATGCTCTCTCTATCGACATTATCGTAATCGTAGTTGCTAGAAAGTAATAAGTACCTGTTATAAACGTGAATGTAAGTTTGTAGTAAACATACATTGTATTAAAATGTAAACAAGATTTTAGGGATGACGTTAACCCCTTCTCCCCCCTCTTGGCTCACTAATCATGGAAAATTAACCAACGCTCTAATCTCTTTTTCTGTATAGGTAAAAATCTTAATATGCCATCAAGTGAGTCTAAAGGTAGTAGAGCCACGCTGATTTCAGTACGAACGGGCCATCTCGACCGGGGTACTACCCTCGCATAGAAGATCAACCTAAAATCAGGGATCGGAAAACCCATGCATAACGGTATTCGTTATAAACGGTTACCGAATCAATCTGTAACTGTTTCAAAGGGTTACTCATTGATTCGGTTAACAGATTATATATGTTATTGTTTTAACCCAAACAATAAGGGTTAACCCAAATTAAAGGGTTTATGTTTTTGAAATTGTTAACCCAAATGATAGATGTTAACCCAAGATTTCGGTTATTTTACGACGTGACGCGACTTAACCCAATTCGAAAATTAATCAATTTTACTTGATCTCTTGTGAAAAAAAATTAACTTGTTATCCCCTTTTCCCATTCCACGCAAATAATGAACGTCACCGACGACTGTAACGAAAATTGAATCACGGACCTACAAATATTCAGAAACCTATATCAAATTCGGTTAAGGTTAACCGTAATTATCCTGTATTAGATTATTCCTGTTAACAGTTATAATTCGGTAACATATATTTGTGTTAATCCTAAATTTAGGTTAACCCATTTCCAAAAAGGTTAATAACAGATTATTTCGGTTAGGTTAACCCTAACCGGAATATCCCTGCCTAAAATGACAGCATAAAGCATTCGTGTAATCGTGTTTCGTCGGTGAGCGCGAGACTGGAGGCCCAGTGATGCAGAGGCATCACTAGGCCACCATGGTGTGGGTCACCATTCTGCATTGTTGCATTGTCTGCATTCGCAATGAGTATGGTGACCACCACTCTTGAATTCTGCTCATGCTTTCCATCCAGCAGAGTAGTCACTTTGGCAGGCCCCATACATATAAAAGTAAGTATATAAAGCCAGGGAAATTCGCAAGAGCTTCCTAGTCGTGATACAAATAATTTCTTTCAACATTTAGGGAATGTGTGTGTTATTTATATATATGTGTGTGTTTTATATAACAACTAAAAATATTTCCATACCTATGAAGCAGCCTAGCAGTACCTACTCTTTGTTCTTACCCTTTGAGTAAGAGTCCTCTAACCATTTTAACGCGTACTAAACGCAGCCTAAATCGCATTTTGCATAAGCAACTGTGAAGTAATCTAAGTAATACGTACCTTCGAATTTTTCATACAATTTGAAGTCTAGTTTGTCGGGCACAAACTTGGGGCGTGTGACTTTGGACTCTGTCAGCTTGTCAAGCGTTAGTGACGCCACCTTCCTCAGGACATTCGACTCGGTCATGGGTACGTCACTCACACTCGAATGTCTGCGATCTTTCTCTGAAACAACTGAAGAACATTTATTTTAATAATTATAATAATTATATCCCCACAAACTCACGTGTGTCTAGTGAAAATTGTTGTTATATTTTTTAACTACACTAATAATGTAATTTATACTCTCGATTGTTGGCACTAGATGGAACTTGTTAAAATACAGTCTAGAATTAAACTCACTTGTACTTGTTTCACTATTTTAATTAAATTCAATTCTGCCCGTTTTCTCCTTATGGCATTATCAAAGGTTTACTGGTTTTAATTTAATTTTCATGTAACCAGTAACCTTTGATAATGCCATAGAGTGAAAATAATCTGGATTGAAGTTAATTAAAATAGTGGAATAGGTACAAGTGAGTTTCATTTTAGAATGTATAATTGTATACTAATAATGGTGGATATTCAAGATTTCTATAATAAACGTTCACTGTACCTACCCTAAGTAGTTTTTTGACTTAAATCATGTGTGTAAGTAGAAGTTAAAACTGAACTAAACTTGGGTCAGTTTCATAATTTAGACCACTGTCAGTCTTTTTCATGTCATTACAAGTTTTCATAAACAAGAAAGAAGTACTTAAGTGCGAGACCGGGGGCCCAATGATGCACAATCATCACTAGGCCGCAATGGCGTGGTTCACCATGCTACATTGTCTGCATTCGCAGTGAGTATGGTGACCATCACTCTTGGATTTTGCTCATGCTTTCCGTCAGGCATAGTAGAGTCATACATGAAAAAAAAAAGATTTACCTACACTAATCGAAACTTTTACACAAAATGACAAATATCTTCAGTATTTCGAAGAACATTTTATAATAGTAGTAACAATAAAAAATCTGCCTTTGTTAAACTGCTTCCTATTAAGATTCATGCAACTTTTTATATTAAATAGAGAAATTGGGACGAGTGTGAAAATCGCCCGTAATTTTGCAAAATATTAATAAAAAATAACAAAAAAAAATTGACTTCAAGAACGACCATATTGAAATGGGACCACACGGGCAGTACCAGCATTCAAATTAAAAAAGAATCATCAAAATAAGTTCACCCTGTCGAAATTTCTGCGGTAAGAAACATTAAACAAAAACAATCGAATTGAGAACCTCCTCCTTTTTTATATCGGTTAAAAAGAAATATAATTAACTGACAAGTGGAGTTTACTATGGATTGTTTTGTTTTTCCTTGCTTATTATACTCGTATATAGATATGATTGTCAACTTTTACATTCTGAATAAATAATATAATTTCTTCCATTTCATTTCTAAAGTGATGTAGCATTTGGAATCTCGGAACTGCCCCCCAAGCCAAGTTGCAAGCGTTCTTCATTCTGCAATCGTTAACGCCAAAATTCTCGTGTGTCATTGGCTATACTTTGTCTCAGAGCACTTTGTCTAAGATTAGCCAATGACATACGATAATTGCGGACGATTTTTAACCGGAACGTTAACGATTGCAGAAAGAAGAAAGCTTGCAACTTGGCTAGGGGGCTGGTTGGTAATCGCTCGCTCGCAAGGCATTGTGCACGTGTGCACGCCGTAGTCTATGTTGGGGGAAGTCCCTAGACAATTTTTGGCCGATTTAGTTACAGTAAAACTTTAATGATTTAAATAATTGATTTTTATAAAAATCATTTGATTTAAATCACGATTTAAATCACTGATTTAAATCAAGTGATTTAAATCATATCAACCCTGCAGAATTGTAATAAATTGCCATGACAGGTGCTATCTGGAATCTATTTTCGTTGGTAAATCCCTCAAATTTACAAAAATATGTAAATCATATAAGATATCATATTCATATAGATCGTGGTACTTAGTTAGGTACTATTGTTTCCAAAATAAAAAATGGGCATTATGTACGTCGTACGTAGGTACTTTACTACATAACTACATTAGGCATCACTGCTCACGAGTGTCTGACGATTTTTGTCTACATCAATTGTAATGTCATCATTGTAATAGGCTATTTGCACGCAGGTGAAATTAAAGAAGTGGATTATATTAGAGGTAGTAGAGCCACGCTGATTTCAGCACGAACGGGCCGGCTCGACCGGGGCGGTACTACCCTCGCACAGAAAATCAACGTAAAATGACAGCGTTCGTGCTGTCGTGTTTCGTTGGTGAGTGCGAGACCGGGGGCCCAATTAGTCTAGTCAACAAGTTTCATACTTGTTGACTGGACTAAAAGATGCAGTAGCATCACTAGGCCGCCATAGTGTGGGTCGCCATACTGCACTGTCTGCATTCGCAGTGAGTATGGTGACCACCACTCTTGGATTCTGCTTATGTTTTCCATCAGGCAGAGCAGAGTCATTTTGGCGGGCCAAACATAAAAAAAAAAAAAAAAAAAAAAAAAAAAAAAAGAGTTAAAGTTTTATTTAAAAGAGAATTAATGAAAGTGAATCATAATTTTAGATAATATCTGTTCCTCCATCAAGACTTCAAGACCTCATGAAAATTTAAGCAAACTTTATTACAAGAGATGATTTGTTGTTCCGACAAAGAAGTGTATTTTGTAAATATGTAGTTTTATGCATAATTAAGATAAACATGAAACGACTTTGAAGCCGTGTGGTAGAGTTGAAAATCGTATGTAAGTACAATATTGTTGAGCGTTCTTAAAAACATCAACAAACTGGTTTGTTCGTCCATTGTGAACACTGTGAACAGTACGTTCTATAGAGAGCAACAGGTACTTAATGGAGGTTACGGCTCTCAATATGTAGGTACGGTAACATCATTGCATGGTTCGTAGATATGAATGATTTGTTATTTCAGATAACATGTCCTCAAATAGATATACGGTTATGTAAATAGTTTATCAGTCACATATGGACGTATTTTGTAGTTAGTGAGGTTTCAATCAATGTAAATTGAGGAGTTATAGCTAATAGTTTGACATTTTAATTTTAATATTCTGCGTTTTACTACTTACTAATAAACTCTACTAATAAACATAGCGTGTATAAAGTAACTGAACTGTATGGTCATATAATAAGTAATTCTAATTGCGTCAATAAACAACTGACCGTTATCTAGTAAAGTAAGTGATGGTTCCACTGGAGGGAGCTCCACTTTCCGGTGTTTTGATACAGTGAATGAGGTCTGTCCAGCAGAAGCTTTTAGCCGGTTGTCGCGAAAATCATGATTACATTCGTGTGTAGTTCTCTCTAGATTTTCTTCCCTGTTATCACCACACAAGCCCGAAAATACAGTGCCCATAACCTTTTCATTATCGGCTCTGTCACTACTGACATCGTAAACGTCATTTTTTTCGTCTTTTTCTATATCATCAGCGGAGAGCGAAGAGGTGGCATCCTCAAGTGGCATGTCTACGGTCGTAGTGGGAACACTCGCGGGTACATCCAAGAGGGAGGGTGTGAGGGTCCGCGGCAGCTCCTCGTGAGCACTGTCACTCTCGGCTGAGTAGTAGCACTGGTTGAGCTCCACGGCGAGCGGCGTCAGTGGGTCCGTAAACACTGACTCGGAGGTGGAGTCGTTCGCGGGCGAGAGTGCCGGTGGAGCGACGGCGGCGGGCGACTGGTTGCGGGTCGGTGACCGCGGGGCGCGCGGCTCGCACCTGGTCACCGTTACCTCTGACTGCACGCTCGACGATTCCGCGCCCTCCCCCTGGCGCGCCAATGTTTTGAATACGCACTCGACCGTATCGTTATCTGATATTTCGATCGGTTCATTGTTATCGGAGTCTGGTGTTTTATCAAATTCCCTGTCAATCGCCTCTCGCTTAGCATCACTCCTTTTACGTCCATGTTTCTTACTGTCCCTTCCTTTTAAATTCCTAATAAAATGTTTACCCTTTGCTGGTGATTTGCCTGTTTTTGATTGTTTTTCGTTTGCTTGGGTATTTCCCATGTTTTGATCGACACTACATCTCTGATACAATAAACTCTGTTCGTTAAACGTTATACCTTAAATAGAAATATACATAAAATTTAACTTGAAGCAACTCACAGCCTTTATTAAGTAAATTCACTTCATCCCTTACACATGCGCAGTTTACGCTGGTGCGATCAATATTTTAGATGCGTACAAAATTAAACGTTAAGAAAACAAGAAGGTATCAGTAAAAATAAGATAAAATAACTGATGAATAAAACTGTAAATTTAGGGAGCATTCAATTTCTTTTCTACAACAAGTTCAAGGGTTTATTCCGGCCACGCTTTTAAAGAAAAAAAAACGAAATAATATTTATTTTAGTGCTGTCACTGTCAAATTGCCCGCGAAAATTTTCCACTTTACGATGCATGCCGGTAGATGGCCTTGCTAGTGCCAAGAAAGAAAACTTAAAGCTTATAATTAGATATTATTAATATTAAAGAAGTACAGCAAGTGTAAAAACAATTATTATTATTATGCATTATAAATTTAATAATTGTAACAAACTGGATGCAAAAAGTTATATTTGTAGAATAGGTAGATAATAAATTATATGCCTACATAAGCAGCCTCGCATTTAATACAAAGTACCTATCCTATATTACTTCTTATACCCTTAGGAATATGTGTACAAAGTTTCATGATTATCGGTTAAGTACTTTTCGCGTGAAAGCGTAACAAACAAACTTACATTCACATTTATAGTAATAGATTACCTATGCACGAACGATACCTAATGCATAACATTCTCTATTTCGACTTTCTCATTACATTCCTCTTTGCTCTTTAATGTACTTCTTTAATGTACCTACCTAATCTACAATTATAAAAATTCATTTTTGAATTGCTCATTAAGACATGCAAAACGAAAAAAATACATAAAACCAAAAACTTACTTATTAGGTAGTAGAGCCCCGCTGATTTCAGCACGGCTGGCTCGAACGGGGCGGTATCACCCTCTCACAAGAGACCAACCTAAATTGCGACCTGTGCAATGCTGTCGTGTTTCGTTGGTGAGTGCGAGACCGGCGGCTCAATAAATAAATATTAAATATTTCGGACATCTAACACATAACGCCGCCTAGTCCCAAGCTAAGCAGAGCTTGTGCTATGGGTACTAGAACAACTGATTTAAATACATATATACTTTTTTTTGTAAGTACATACATATTATATATAGAAAACACGCAAACTCCGAAACAAATATTTGCAGATCATACAAACATTCGGTCCGACCCGGGAATCGAACCCAAGACCTCAAGCACAGCAGTCACATAAGCTACCACTGCGCTAATGATGCAGAAGCATCACTAGCCCGCCATGGTGTGGGTCACCATGCTGCATTGATGCATTGTCTGCATTCGCAATAAGTATAGTGACCACTACTCTTGGATTCTGCTCATGCTTTTTATCAGGCAGAGTAGAGTCACTCAGAACACGGGTTCATATCTATACTAATATATAAAGCTGAAGAGTTTGTTTGTTTGTTTGAACGCGCTAATCTCAGGAACTTATGGTCCGATTTGAAAAATTCTTTCAGTGTTGGATATTACATTTATCGAGGAAGGCTATATATCATCACGCTAAGACCAATAGGAGCGAAGCACCAATGAAGAATGTTAAAAAAAAAATAACAACGGGGGAAAATTTTATGCTACGGGCAATCGGAGACGCAAACGAGGTTGCGTGGGTCAGCTAGTAAAAAATAAATTTGTTTCAGAGCTTATTTGGGTCATATTATAATAGTAGGTACATTATGTTATAAGTCCGGTAAGTTGAAAATTACAACCGAGGCTGCGGCTCGGGCTACAAGAAAGCTGAGGCTGTAATTATCAAAGCGCACGTATGTCATATGACGTTTTATAACATATTTGCGAGGAAATAAATAAAACTCGGACTTTCTTGATCGAATAAATGGAATAATTTTAAATTGTTCACAAATTAGCAATGCGCGGGCATCGGCGCTTTTTTTTAGGCAAATGCACAAACAACCAGTATTACTAATAAAGTATATTAGTATTTTTGTGTTTTTGTCACAGATAAATGGTTGTAATTTATTGTCAAAATTAATTAAATTGAAGAATTGAATTTTTATTTATTATATTTATTTCTCAAAGTTAATTTTATTAATAAAATGTTGACCACTTTTCTGGCATAAAAACTCTTTGCTAATATTTAAAAGAGTATTGTTCGAGCATCTTGATAAACCGTGAGTTTTACTTTATTAAAACGTGCGTTTTACATTACAATAACGCACAAGTACGTAATGAGATACATTACGATATTGAAATTGGTGAAATAAGATACCCTTTACGAGCAAATATGTTATAAACACTTTTATATGGTTGTAGTATCGACTAAAGCAATATCCTAATGTTTCTCAAGTGAGTGTTACATGGTTTGTTTATATCCTAAAATCCGAATAGAAGTACAAACGCAAAGAAAGAAGAACAAACAAGATATATTTTATTCTCTAATAACTGATTCCTCAAAATATTATTGTGTAACCTATATTGTGTAAGATTAAAAATACGTAAGCACACATTCAAAAACAAAGGAGAGAAAATTCTGTATGAAAATGATAAGCTTGAGCTGTAGAAAATAATGTTAACACATGAAGTAAAATATCCATAAACAAAACGTGAGTGTTATTCATAGCGCCGTTAGGTATAAAGAAAATGTACCATAGAGGAACCTGGATCATAGTGATATCTCCTTATGTATTTTCCCGAAGGATCATTTCCGTGCCCTAATCTGTCTTTTCAAAATATTATTTATATTTTACCGTATCTTATGAGTATTAGTAATATTTTTATTACCTTGTATCAATAAAAGAGTAGACAGATTTCTATAATAATGGCATCGTTATATAGGTGTCGGTTTGATTGGTACAGGAATGTGGCTCAAAAACATATATACTATTTGCTGTTTGTCATTTTTCCATAAATTTATTGTGCTGGTATACAGTTTCTAAATTCTTATTTGATATATGTATCCTAAGAAAAATCCTCGTAATAAAATGTTACACTGTGATACCTGAGGTAGTTTGTATTTTACAAGTAATCTTTACAACTCTAAGAACTTGCGTAGCGAGAGTGATCAATCAATCACTTCGTTGGCAACCGTGTTGACTATCACGAGATTAATCTAAAAGCCTAAACGAAATATGAAAATTGTAGCACATTTGAAATAAAATATCTGTCGGCGCGATATGACTGTTGCAATTTTTTTGTAATGGTAAATACATGATTAGTTGTTTCCAGACTTATGTTTGGCTTTTTCCAGCGGGCTTCACCCACGTTTATGTCGATTATTCATTAAACTGATATAACTTTTTTATTTATCTATTGATTAAAATAAAACAAGCACTACATATTAAGTGAAGTTTACCATAATTCATTAATTGCAAATGAATAAAGTTCATCAAAATTGGTTCAGCCACTTCTGAGATTAGACATAGAGAGAGAGAAAATAGTCAAAAATTCTAAAAACTGTTGTTTTAAGTTCTTTTATCTGAATAAAGTTCCCATCAATAGTTTTTCTTCAATATCTTTGATGTACATACATTGACCTGTGACAATTTTACTAATTATGTGTAGATTTCATTAGTACATTAGGCTCAGATTACTAAAAAAAGCCAGATAGACCGCAAAGAACACGACAATGAATCTACAAAGTAAATATGAATTAGAAAGCGAATACATTCACGCGGCAGTGTTTGACAAACAGTCATATTGTGTACACGTCACGAGTGACTTTTAAATTTTATTTTCAAAATGCCGTCTTGCATCATTAAACACAGTAAGAGTAGTTCCCAAAAACAAAAAAAAGAAGATGAAATATCTTTTCACAGGTAAATACAGATTATTTAGTTGCTATAATTATTTACTTGCCCGATAATTATATTGTTGTGTCGGAACACAAAACATCAACCGTAGCTCGACTGTGATACCAGTTTTTGTCTATTTTTTTCCCTTCAATTAGGGAGATTACTTGTTAGTCCAGACATTAGTGAACCTCATTTCTATATTTAGGAACTTGGTTCCTAACCTCATCTGAAAGTATTCTTTGGTGATACATACAATTATTTCTAATAATTATTACATACAAACAATTTGTGGATATTTCTACAAATTGCTGTTCTGTGTCTAGATGTGTTTTATGTCTTTAACTTGTGCTTCACATCATAATTGAATGATTGAGAACAAGGTAGTACAAAACTTGATTCCCAGGTACTTACCGTTTATCCGCAGAATATAATTAAAAAAAAAACATACATTACAAGTACTTTTGGTAAAGTAATTGATTTTAGCTTTTTATAATTTTGACACGAAATTTACACGCAAAACGACAATATTATAAAAAGTTAGTGCAAAATAAAGGTTGCTGAGAGTTTGCATAGTATGTAACAGTAACTAAAATAAAAACCATAATATTTAAAGTTCTTTAATATTAAAATACCCTTTTTTCAGTCTTAATATTTATCAAAAAATGGGGATTTTTTTACTGCGTATGGTATCATTACACACACAAAGATGTACGTGTTCCTATAGTGTCGCACCGACTGTCACGCACACTAAAATAAATCCATCGGCGTCATGTTATTTGACAACAACGTTCCATCTGGCTTTCTTTTGTAATCTGAGATATTAGGTATGTGTTAATACGTCAGTAAACCTAGTTTTAGTTCTTGAAACTAAATCGCTAACGAAAACCTGACGTTTTGTTTTTCATAAGCTTCATAAGCCTAAGATGTTTGATTTTTTTGTATTCACATTTCACATGATTAAAATGTCCTTGCAATAAAGAAATTAAGCCATTTTAAAAAGTAAAAGTTCCTGAAATTTATTTTTAAAACTGTATGGAAACTGTCCCACTGTAACGACCATATCTACTGTATCGATAACAAGAGCGATAGTTCAATCAAATTTTGCATATTGTTATCGTTATCCTATTAAAACAGGATTTACTATTTACGGATATAATATAGTACGCACCTGACCTTTAGGTACGTAAGTTTGCTTGGGCTATTGTTTTATTTTCTAACCATCATTATTTTGTACCGTCTGGTTATGATAACATTCATAAAGAGGCAGTCACTTAAAGCTTGATCAACTGAGGACGAATGAGAATTCATCTTTATTAAAATCGTATACTAGTCGAGCTCCGGAGTTGTTTTATCCGAGAACAAAAACAACTCCGGTGTTACCTGCAGTTGTTTTTATACCTTCACAACCACGGGTAACGCTGCGGGGCTAAGCTAGTACCTATCTCATCTATCTGTTAGTATATCAGCTATCTGCCTGTGAAAGTCCCGTCCAAATACGTCCAGGCGTCCAGAACAAACAGACAAACTTCATATGCATTAGTGAAAAGTTGTTAACATGAAATTATAAACAAACACTTTAATTTTATTTATTTGTATTTTTTTTTATGTTTTGTATGGTTTTTATGTATGGAAAACATAAGCAGAATCCAAGAGTGGTGGTCACCATACTCATTGCGAATGCAGACAATGCAGTATGGCGACCCGAAACAAATATTTGTAGATCATACAAACATTTGGTCCGACCCGGGAATCGAACCCGAGACCTCATGATCAGCAGTCGCACGCGACAACCGCGAGACCAACGAGGCAATTCTAAATATCCTAATAAATTTGTTGAGACGTTATGAATATATATATATATATTTATGACGGGCAGTCATGAATAAATCTTGATACTACGTCCGGCACTTTATTGTTACTGGTTCTCTCTTAGACTCACTCAATGCAGGATGTAATGTCTATAACAATTCTATTAAAGAGCTATTGACCTAACAAATACATAGGCACATTACAAATGGACTGAAATTGTACTGCACTTGAGTTTGAAATATTTTGGAATTGGATTGATGTTATACGTGTTAGTATTTACCACTGAACCGATTTTTTGCACAAGATTCTGACAATTTATTATAGAAATTTAATTAAATAAGTTTTGTTAAACTTGAAACCTCTGTCCTGCGGGACAGTGTTTTGTTTTTAATCAAATCGTTTCTTCTGAAATGTATCCGCCTTTGATTAATTCTCTGGTAAAATGAAGCCTCCACTTAAAGATGGTGATGAGATGAAAGCTATTACGTATGTAAACAATTACTTAAAGTATAATCACTGCCTTGCCTCGTTGGTCTAGTTCGATACCGGGATTGAACTACTACTGTTGGGTCTGTTGGGGTTTTCTTATAAGAAATTCTTAATAGCAGCTTGGGGTATGGTAGATGGCGGTGTTTCCCACCCGTGCCTCGGAGAGCTCGTTAAGCCGTCGGTCTCGGTTGTCATGAACATCTTTGACAATCGTTATTGGAAAGTCAGTGCCCTCAGATAGAGTGACAACTAGTTCAACCTTCGAATGCAGTTCACCCTCAGGGTTGCGGAGGTCCGATGCCAGTCGCTCCGTGGAAAAATTGGTATTCAGGTAAAACCGAATAAACTAGTAGCCGACCCCAATTAATCTTGGGAATAATAAAGGCTTTGAAGAAGAAGAAGAGATACGAGTAATCCAGTTCATTATATACTAGCTACACCCTGTGATTGTTTTTCGACCTTTACAACAACTACTGCGGGGCGAAGTTAGTCTAAAAATAAAAGAAGCTTAAGTTAAAGTTTGTGATTATCATTTGACAGTATACCTCTAATAAGTATTTCATTAAAAATTGTATTTGACTGTATGAACCGATTCCCGAAAGGAAAGAGGATTTAAATTTGACAACGATTTCTTCTGAGTAATCTCTTAATGGATTTTCGTAATTATTTCTTTATTCGGATTATTTTTAAGAAGTTTATTAACATCAATTTTATTATGATGGAAGTTGGAGGTACTTTTAAAAACTTTCTTGCACATAATTTAACAAACTTTTTTATTATTATTTAGTTCTATTTCAATAGTCTTATAAAAAGACTAGTGCTAAGTTGTGAACGTAACTATGATAGTAAGTATTTATTAGTTTGTGATATAATTGTTTAAAGTTAGAATATTTGGTGTTTTATACAAAAATAATATTCAGAAGCGATTAGTGATAGATTTATACAGATCTTCATTATTATAATATATTAGCTGACCCGTGACCCTGAATCTAACGACAATAGTACGTTAAATTGCAACCAGTATGTCACAGTTGACAATCTTTAGACAGTTTACAATCTCGCTAGGTAGATTATAATCTAACGGTATTTACAATCTTATTTATTAATTAATATTAAAATAACCGCTTTTTACTTAATACCTAAAAATATTTTCTTTACAATTTTAGTCTGTCTGTCTGTTTGTTCCGGCTAATTTCTGGAACAGCTGGACCGATTTTGATAGGTAGCTGATGACGTTAGGAGTAACTTGGCGACCCTTTTATATTTGACTAGCTTCGCCCCGCGGCGTTGACCGCGGTTATTGTCGTACCGCGGGTAGCAGCGCGGGGTTCAGTTAGGCATTCATATAATAGAATAAAGATAGAAGAAAAATATGAAGTTTCACCACTCCTGTTTATTCCGTGGGTGTCACTGCTGCAGCATTACATCGAGAAGGAAAACTTGCTACAAACCTTATACCAACCCGAATTAACCCGACTGTCTAGGCGTGGTAACCAAAACCTCTTTTCTACGCGCAGTAGAGATAAGATAAGATAAGATAAGTTTATTTGCATAAAACATGTGTTAACAAGATGTCATAGTATAAAATATAGTTCAGTACTTAAAAACATGTTTTGCCATAGCTGGCGTACAAATTTTTTTTATAATAATAAAAATGTCATGTCGTAATACATCACTGACAAATATTAAATAAAAAACAATAATTAAAAAATAAAAGTAAATTAAAAGTCACAAAATTTGAACACATACACAAGGCTTAATTTATAGTATCTGTCAAAAATTCCCCAACACTATAATAGGCTTTCTGCATCAATATTAAGCTTATATTTGAATTTGTTTTTCGGTGTCGGTGTCGGTGTCGGTCAACCGTGGGAGAGCCACGCTTCGGCATGAATGGGCCGGCTTGACCGGACTGATACCACGGCCTCATAGAAAACCGTGTGAAAGATGCCGGAGGATGGGGAATGCCGGAGGCCCATCCCCCAACTCCTCACCCCATCCCCCTCCCCATCCTCCAAAGGCCGGCAACGCACTTGTGGCGCCTCTGGTGTTGCGAGTGTCCATGGGCGGCGGTAATCGCATACCATCAGGCGATACGTCTGCTCGTTTGCCCACCTAGACCAAAAAAAAAAGAAGCGATAAAGTACCCTTAATTAACTTAACGCCACAGTCCGTTGGTTTGTTTGCCGCATTAGGCACTGTTGCAACATGCATGGCATCATTGTGATGCAATTTGAAAACATAATGCATCAACATGATACTACTTTTACTATATAGTGCTAATCTTGTACATTTTAGATCGTCTCTTATTCAGGATACCTTGTTTGTGCAGAGTGTGGAAGTGTAGTGACTTATTACCTACACTTATTTCTGTGTATTATGTTAATTATTATTATTTGTCAAACATGTTAACTGTCTAAATTATTTATATTGTATACGTTCATTATTATCAAATAATATTATATTAAAACTTAAATCTAGGTATTTAAAATAAATAATGTTCAACGTACAAACAGATTTTGTACGTTGAATTATATAGTTGTTTACCTATTATCAGCCGGCCGGTGAGTGCGGGCGAGCCGCACGATATGTGCCAATATGAGGGCAAGCAGTACCATCCCGGTCCTAACGCTGTTATCATATGTATCTCGCCGCGCTAATTTAATTATCCTCATATTCTCTTATTATTGTTATTCTTTTAATACTTTACTCCTTCTATATTGTAGTGTAACTTCTGTGTGTGTAATTTCCAAAATAAACTTTCGTTCCTTCACTTGTATACTGTGGACTTACTTTATTTTCTATACACCTACATATTATTTACGTTACTACATTGGTGACCCCTGAAGAACACGAAAATGACTCAGGATAAAGCGCATAGCTGGCAGAATGTCGGTGATTCAGCAGCGGAGACATTTCACGTGGGAGTACGCGTACCACCCTTTTGTCCCGAAAAACCGGCACTCTGGTTTGCGCAAATGGAGGCACAGTTCGCGTTATCAAACATCAAAACAGATGAAACCAAGTTTTATTATATCATCGGTAACTTGGAGCCTCAGTACGCGGCAGAGGTCGAGGATATTATTAGCTACCCGCCAGACAACGGTAAGTACGAGAAGCTCAAAACTGAGCTCGTAAAGAGGTTGTCTGCTTCTCGGGAGAGGAAAGTGAAGCAGCTGCTCATGCACGAGCAGCTAGGGAACCGGAAGCCTTCCCAGTTTTACCGTCACCTCCTCAACCTCGCTGGTCCAGGCGTACCAGAAGAATTTCTGCGGACCATTTGGACGAGCCGCCTATCTGCAAGTACGCAGGCTATCATAGCTTCGCAGTGCAAGCAGGATCTGGCTGAGCTGGCTGATCTGGCAGACCGGATCCACGACGTCGTCGGAACCCAGATACCATCAACATCTGCCATCACTACTCCCGCATCGTCATCAAGCACCCAAGGTAGGAGCGCACAGTCTGAGATCGCCGCTCTAACCAGACAAGTGGAGATGCTGGCGGAGAAGGTGGAGCGATTGTCGCGCCCGAGGGGACGATCTAGTAGTCGTACGCGCCATCGGTCTACCTCAAGTAGATCCCAATCTAGCTACAGGAGGTTCCCCCAGTGCTGGTACCACCAGAATTTCGGGGACCGGGCTAAAAAGTACATAAAGCCCTGTGACTACCCCCCATCGGGAAATGTGAGGGGCAATCAGTGATGGCGACCCATGATTGTCCGAGTGCTGGTCGCTTGTTCGTCACCGATCGAAGGTGCAGTTTTTGGTCGACACCGGTAGCGACCTCTGTGTCTACCCCCGATCGTCAATATCTAAGCGGCTTGTGAAAACAAACTACCAACTATGTGCGGCTAACGGTACACCGATATCTACCTACGGTCATATTAATGTTTCATTAAACCTAGGGCTGCGCCGCGACTTAGCTTGGCGATTTATTGTTGCCGACGTTACAAGGGCGATAATAGGCGTGGATTTTTTATCCTTTTATAATTTAGTTGTTGATTGCAGGAACCAACGCCTCATCGACAACTATACTACGCTCTCCGCCCCGGCGTTGCCTGTTCGTCGTTCTGATGGCGTCTCTTCGGTGAGGGTGAGTCTTGGTGATTCCGCATACACTCACATACTACGGGAATTTCCCGACATCACCCGCCCACACGGTATACACCGCAGTATTAAACACAACACAGTATATCACATACGTACTACATCAGGGCCACCAGTATCGTGCACACCGCGCAGATTGGCCCCGGACAAACTACAAATAGCCAAGACGGAGTTCGACTCGATGTTACAGAACGATGTACCTGTCGCCCGTCTGAGTCACCTTGGTCTTCGCCTCTTCATCTTGCACCCAAGGAAGATGACGGTTGGCGTCCCTGTGGCGACTACAGGATGTTGAATGCCCGAACCATTCCTGACCAGTACCCCATCAGGCACATCCAGGACTTTGCCCATAGCCTGTCTGGCTGTACTGTATTCTCTCAGATTGACCTGGTGAAAGCTTTTAATCAGATCCCCGTACATCCAGAGGATATCCCGAAGACTGCGATCACAACGCCGTTCGGTCTTTTCGAATTCCCATTCATGACGTTTGGACTTCGAAATGCCGGACAGACGTTTCAGCCCTTCGTGGATGAAATGCTCAGGGGCCTCGACTTCACGTACGCATATTGCGACGATTTTTTGGTCTTCTCAAAAGACCAGAAGACCCACGAGCACCACCTACGTCAGCTTTTCACCAGACTCAGAGAGTACGGTATGGTCATCAACAGCTCTAAGTGTGTCTTCGGAGTATCGGAGGTCAACTTCTTAGGCTGTCACGTGTCAGCCAAAGGTACCAGTCCACTGCCTTTGAAGGTCGAGGCAATACAAAATTTCCCAGCACCCAAGACTGTTAGAGAGTTACACAGGTTTCTTGGCATGCTAAATTTTTACCGCCGTTTCATTACAGGCGCAGCTACTTACCAGGCACCTTTAAATGCTCTCCTCGTTGGCTCCGTTAAGGGTTCACACCCATTCAATTTTTCACCCGAGGAGTACGAGGCATTCCGGAACTGCAAGGACAGCCTCTGCCGAGCAGCACTGTTGGCTCATCCTGACTGCAACGCTAAGTTGGCGTTAGTCACGGATGCTTCCGATAAAGCCATTGGCGCAGTCCTACAGCAGCTAAGAGCAGGAGCATGGGAGCCTCTAGCGTTCTTCTCACGGAAGCTGAGCGAGGCACAGGTTAAGTACTCTCCTTACGACCGCGAACTACTCGCCATTTACGAGAGTATTAAATATTTTAGACACATGGTGGAGGCTCGTGACTTTGTGATTTACACAGACCACAAGCTTCTCACTTTCGCATTCCACTCTCGTAAAGAGAACTGCTCCCCACGACAGTTCCGTCACCTGGACCTTATAGCCCAATTTACAACGGACATCAGGCATATTTCTGGGAAGAACAATGTCGTGGCGGACACCCTTTCGCGCATTGAGGAGATTACTCAACCTGTGCCCGCTGAAAGGATCGCTGCAGCACAGCAAGAAGACCAGGAGCTGAAACAACTGCTGAATGGGGATACCTCGCTTCGCTTAAAAAAGGTAAGTCTTCCAGGTTCTCAGACTCAAATTTATTGTTGTAGTGCTGACTACAACGCCCAGACCATTTGTGCCCAAAGAGTTGCGCAGGACAATCTTCCTGAGCCTGCACTCCTTGAGTCACCCAGGTACTATGGCTTCCGCAAAGTTGGTTGCTGAACGATATGTGTGGCCTGGGGTTAGGAAAGACTGCCGTGAGTGGGTCCGTTCATGCCTGGCTTGCCAGCGCGCAAAGACCACAAGGCACGTCTCTGCCCCATTCCAATCTTTTAAATTAATTAAATATACATCAAGGTTTGCTTTCATACACATAGACCTTGTTGGACCTTTACCCTTGTGCCAAGGTTTTCGGTATTGTCTCACAGCCGTCGATCGCTTTACGCGATGGCCTGAGGCAATACCTTTAGCAGACATAACTGCGGAAACGGTCGCAAAGGCCTTACTGAGTGGATGGATCGCTCGTTTCGGTTGCCCATCAGATATAGTGACCGACAGAGGTAGGCAGTTCGAATCCGCACTGTTCAAATGCCTATCCGCCATTGTCAGGTTCCAACATCGCAGAACAACTGCGTACCATCCAGCCTGTAACGGAGTGGTGGAGAGATTCCACCGGCAACTCAAGGCTGCTATCACCTGCCACGGCAATGACAGTTGGGTGGACTCTCTTCCACTAGTCCTGTTAGGTGTTCGCAGCGCTTTCAAGGAGGACGCTCAGGTTTCAGCCGCTGAGTTAGTATACGGCCAGCCAATGCGACTCCCTGGCGAATTTTTCGACCCTCAGACTGACGAGACTATTGACGTTACCGACTACCTGTCAAGACTTCGGAGTATCGTCAGCAAGCTGCAACTATCACCAGCAGCCAGACACAACAGTAGTCAGAAATCCTTTATCTACAAGGACTTATCATCTTCAACTCACGTATTCCTAAGGGACTGCACTGCTGGTGGTAGTTTAAAACCAGCATATTCTGGTCCTCATGAAGTCATCAAAAGAGGTGACAAGGTTTTCACACTTCTGGTAAATGGTAAGCAGGTTACCGTATCGATAGACCGCATTAAGCCGGCCTTCATACTGCGTGACCCTGACACATCACACTCACCACATACCATCAACAAACATAATGACACACCACAGTCACCACTCAACACTAACACTCATCACTACGAAACTAACGCGGATAACCAGGACTTGCGTTCCGCTGACAATGACGTCATTAGAACGACGCGGTCAGGACGTCGCGTTAAATTTCCCGACTATTGTCGCCCTTGACGGTCTCTGGAAGGGGGTGATGTAGTGACTTATTACCTACACTTATTTCTGTGTATTATGTTATTTATTATTATTTGTCAAACATGTTAATTGTCTAAATTATTTATATTGTATACGTTCATTATTATCAAATAATATTATATTAAAACTTAAATCTATTTAAAATAAATAATGTTCAACGTACAAACAGATTTTGTACGTTGAATTATATAGTTGTTTACCTATTATCAGCCGGCCGGTGAGTGCGGGCGAGCCGCACGATATGTGCCAATATGAGGGCAAGCAGTACCATCCCGGTCCTAACGCTATTATCATATGTATCTCGCCGCGGTAATTTAATTATCCTCATATTCTCTTATTATTGTTATTCTTTTAATACTTTACTCCTTCTATATTGTAGTGTAACTTCTGTGTGTGTAATTTCCAAAATAAACTTTCGTTCCTTCACTTGTATACTGTGGACTTACTTTATTTTCTATACACCTACATACTATTTACGTTACTACAGAAGTAAAGCACCAGTCAAATCAGATAATAACATAATGTTGCGCCTTCGAGAAAAATAGTCTAGAACAATCTACCAGTCGCGAGAATTGAATTGAAGGCGCCATCTAGTGTCAAGTAGCGCGCAACTGTGGAGTAACTCTGATATTCGACGCTAGATGGCGCTAGATTACTCACTCTGGTAATTTCTGTTTAGTGTAGAATGTTCTATCGAATATTATAGATCTTTCTAAGGGTTTCAAAGCCATATATAAGCAGATTGGGTTACCCGTACGAGTCAGTATTGTTCACGATACAGCGGAATTAACATCGAAGCGATCTTCTAGTGCGATTAACAAGTGACATAGCGAATTATTATTGTAAAAAGGGTTGTAAATAAACAGTGTGTTATTTTTTTGGTAATTAACCGACTCTTTTTAATTATTTAATACCCGGCTCGTAACAATTTGGTGTCAGAAGTGGGATTAAAGTATGCCGGTTTTACCAAAGGAAGACACGGAAGGTATCCGAACTAGGAGTCAGCGTCAGCAAGAGGCTGACCTGAGGCGATTTGGAGGTGCACAACTGCCCACACCGGAAAGTCAGCAGCCAGCGATGGAAGCCACGCCGTCTACATCGTCAGCAGCTCCAGATATCACGGCCCTAATGGTGATGCTCCAGGAGCAGGCCCGCCGTCAAAAGGAACAGGCCCGCCGATTGGAGGAACAGCTGCAGCGGGACAAGGAGGAGCAGGCCCGCCGTCAAGAGGAGCAGGCCCGCCATCAGCAGGAGCAGGCCCGCCGCCAGGAGGAGCAGGCCCGCCGCCAGGAGGAGCAGGCCCGCCACTTGGAGGAACAGCTGCAGCGGGACAAGGAAGACCAGGCTCGCCGCCAGGAGGAACAAATGCTCTTGTTAAAAGGCATTCACGAGACCTTCGGCAAAGAACTCAAGGTAGTGAAGGATCAGGTTCTTCAACACGAGAACCGTATCACTGAGGCCGAAACTCAGATTTCCGACGTGAAGAAGGCATTAGGGAACCTCAAAGTTGGAGACGGAGCGGCGACTTCAGTAACTGCTGTTCCTTCGGTGAGGGGGTTCAAAGTACCGCCGTTTGATGGGACATCTTCGTGGTCAGCCTACAAGATCCAGTTTGAGGCTGTTATGACGGCGAGCGGCTGGACTAAGGAACAGGCTATGACCGCGCTCACCTTGGGTCTTCGAGACCAGGCTCTAACCGTCCTCGAAGCCCTCGGTAAGAAGGTAACCTATGAGCAACTGCTGGAGGCATTGGAGGCAAGATATGGTGACGCTCACCTGGAGCACGTTTTTCGTGCACAGCTGAAGGATCGTGCCCAACGCATCGGTGAGAACTTGCAACAATGGGCTCTGGAAGTTGAGAAACTGGTCCGTAAGGCATACCAGTCTGCACCTGCGCTCGTGGACGGGAATCTGGTGCAAGCTTTCATCGATGGCATTCGTGACCTCGAAGTTAGAGCTGCTGTGCGACTTGGGCACCATGAAACTCTCAAGGATGCTCTGGCCCATGCTTTGGAGGTAGAGGCTGTGAGACAAGATCATCGGTCTCATCGGGTCCGGGAGGTTGTGGCGTCACCTGTGCGGGACCGGTTTAAGGGGTACAGCCCTAGGTGTTACGCCTGTGGTGAAAAAGGTCACCTTCGGTCCAGCTGCCCTAAGCGAAGCATAGGAAATGAATACGAGCGGCCTCCGGAGATTAGGGCGATTGATAGTACTGCGAAACAACAGCAGGGAAACGAGTAAACGCAAGGACTGCGGGGCGGGTGCTGGCTGGTGTTCAAAGAGCCCCAAGGATTTCGATCTCGCAAAGTCATGATGGGAACAGCCTGGTCATCAGAGGCGAAATCAACGGAACAACATGTAAGCTGACGATTGATACGGGAGCTTCTCGCACAGTTGTCAGTTCCCAACTTGCAAATCGGTTTCTGAGGGACATCACCTGTAACCGTGAGCAAATAAACCTAGTAACAGCCACTGGTCAGCGCATACCCGTCCGAGGCGAACAGAAGGTGGAGTTGAAGTTGGGCAACCAAGTTTACCTGCATAACGTTATCGTGGCTGATATAGTTGACGACTGCATCCTTGGCCTAGACTTCATGAAGAACACTTGTTGTGAGATCGACATCAATCAAGGTGTATTGAGATGTGGTCAAGGAGAACTGTTCATGGAAGGAGCGTCACCAGGAAAAGTGTACAGCTTAAAGAAAGTTGTTCTTCCTCCCAGATCAGAAACAATCATGCCAGTTAGTCTTCCTTATAACTCCGGACGAATGCAACGGTGTGTACTTATTGAAAGGATAGATAATGACCTTCCATGGAAGATCGCACGGACTCTAGTAAGTACCACTAACATCCCTGCAGTACGTGTGCTAAATCTAAGTGACAAGCAACATGTGATTCATAAGGGCACACTGATTGGCACTTGCGAAGATGTGGATTGGATGCATCGATGCCAAGACTTGACTACTTCAAATGTTAGCAAGGATGCACGAGTCAACGTGTCAACACTTTTGGAAGACTGTCAAGATGTTTTGTCTAGGGAAGAGATTGGCAAGGCTAAGAGAATGTTAGTTAAGTACGCTGATATTTTCTCTACTAATGAAGCTGATATTGGAAAGACTGGTTTAGTTCAACACAAAATAAACACTGGGAATGAGTTGCCTATTCGTCAGCGACCAAGAAGACTGCCAGTAGCACGAGAAAAGGAAGTGCAAACCATGATTGATGGAATGGTCAGGGACGGCGTTATAGAGCCTTCATCCAGCCCATGGTGTTCACCTGTAGTGCTTGTAAAGAAAAAGGATGGCAGCATGCGTTTTTGTGTTGACTATCGCCGTTTAAACGACATTACGAAGAAGGACAGCTATCCACTTCCTAGAATAGATGACACACTGGACATGCTCACAGGGGTAAAATGGTTTAGCACCTTAGATTTGAAAAGTGGATACTGGCAGGTAGAAATTGATCCCAAGGACAAAGAGAAGACTGCATTCTCTACAGGGAGAGGACTGTGGCAGTTTAAAGTTATGCCCTTTGGATTATGTAACGCGCCAGCAACTTTTGAAAGACTGATGGAGTCAGTACTGACCAGATTAACTGGAGACGCTTGCCTGGTCTACTTGGATGACATTGTCATTGTAGGCCGTACGTTTGAAGAACATATTCGAAACCTGGAGCGTGTATTATCGAAAATCCGAAGTGCCAACCTAAAGTTAAGTCCTAAGAAGTGTTCATTTTTCAAACGGCAGGTTAGCTTTTTAGGATATGTGGTTTCGGAAGAGGGTGTCCAAACAGATCCGCAAAAGATCACTGCTGTCAAGGATTGGCCAGTTCCAAGAGATAAGACCCAAGTAAGAGCATTTTTGGGCTTGTGCTATTACTATCGGCGATTCGTGAAAAACTTTGCGGATATTGCCAAACCCCTTCATAAACTTACTGAAGAGAAAAGACAATTCTGCTGGGATGAAAGTTGTGACATAGCATTTCAAGAGCTAAAAAGACGTCTATGCAACACACCTATCTTAGGGTATCCAGATACCGAAAATGAATTCATAGTTGACACAGACGCGAGTGATACTGGGCTTGGCGGTGTGTTATCCCAGCGGAAAGGTGATCAAGAGGTCGTTATTGCATATTTCAGTAAATCTTTGTCAAAACCGGAAAGAAATTACTGTGTCACAAGAAGGGAGCTACTGGCAGTAGTGAAGACACTGCAACATTTTAACAAATATCTGCTCGGGCGTAAATTCCACCTCCGAACTGACCACGCTGCACTAAAGTGGCTCTTACAATTTAAAAATCCTGAAAGACAAGTCGCGAGATGGATTGAGCTACTACAGGAATATGACTTCATGATTGAACATCGCAGTGGAAAATCACACGGTAACGCAGACGCATTATCAAGAAGACCTTGCCCTGAAGACTGCAAACACTGTGCCAAGCAAGAAGTAAAGGAAGCTGTTCCTATAAGGACAATAAAGACGGACCTTAGCGTCGAATGGAAGGAAAGCCTACAGCAAGCACAGCAAGAGGATGCAGATATCAAACCAATTCTCGAGTGGATTAAAGCTGAGACTCCTAAGCCTCACTGGAGCGATGTTGCATCGCTGAGTTCAACCACAAAGAGTTATTGGGCTCAATGGGATAGCCTAGTCATCCAGGATGGAGTCTTGTGCCGTAAATGGGAAAACGCTCGAGGAGACAGCTGTCATCTGCAAATGGTTGTCCCTAAAGCTAAGATACCAGTGGTTCTGCAGCTCTACCATAACGGATGTTCAGGTGGTCATATGGGAGTTAAGAAGACATTGTTAAAGATAAGGGAGAGATTCTACTGGATTCATTGTCGTGATGATGTTGAGGACTGGTGTCGCAAGTGTACTAATTGTGCGGCCGTGAAGGGACCTCACACACGTAGCAGAGGTCCATTGAAATTGTACAATGTTGGGGCACCCTGGGAAAGAATTGCAATAGACGTAGCGGGACCATTTCCTGAAAGTGAAACCGGAAACAAGTACTTTATGGTTGTAATGGATTACTTCACTAAGTGGCCAGAAGTTTTCGCCATTCCCAACCAAGAGGCATCAACAGTTGCAGACAAATTAGTGCACCAAGTCTTCTGTCGTTTTGGAGTGCCTTTAGAAATTCACAGTGACCAAGGAAGAAATTTTGAGTCTCAAATATTTCAAGAGATGTGTCGAGTAATGGGTGCTCACAAAACCAGAACCACCTCTTATCACCCACAATCTGACGGAATGGTGGAACGATTTAACCAAACACTAGAGAGGTATCTCGCAAAAGTTGTTGAAAGTAGGCAAAAAGATTGGGACAAACACATCCAACCGTTTCTTCTGTCATATCGAAGTGCAGTCCACGAAAGCACTTCAGTAACACCAGCTTTTGCAAACTTCGGAAGAGAACTACGATTGCCTGCAGACTTGATCACTGGAATACCCCCTGACACCCCGCGAAGTATAACGGAGTACGCTAATGACTTGCGGAACAAGATGAATGACATTTATGAGCATGTCAGACAATCGGGCCAGCAAATGTCTGAGAAGATGAAAACCCGATATGACCGGAAAGTGAACAATAAGGGCTTCGAAGAGTGTTCTCTAGTATGGCTCCATAATCCAGTTCGCAGTAAAGGGAGATCTCCAAAGCTACAAGCCAAGTGGGAAGGGCCATATCGGGTGGTGACAAAAATCAATGATGTTACCTACCGATACAGAAGTGTCCAAGAGGCGCCCCAAAGATAGTTCACGTAGATCGATTGGCGCGATACTATGGAACTGATTATGCTCGGGACGAGCATGTCTTAGGAGGGGGCAGTGTTGCGCCTTCGAGAAAAATAGTCTAGAACAATCTACCAGTCGCGAGAATTGAATTGAAGGCGCCATCTAGTGTCAAGTAGCGCGCAACTGTGGAGTAACTCTGATATTCGACGCTAGATGGCGCTAGATTACTCACTCTGGTAATTTCTGTTTAGTGTAGAATGTTCTATCAAATATTATAGATCTTTCTAAGGGTTTCAAAGCCATATATAAGCAGATTGGGTTACCCGTACGAGTCAGTATTGTTCACGATACAGCGGAGTTAACATCGAAGCGATCTTCTAGTGCGATTAACAAGTGACATAGCGAATTATTATTGTAAAAAGGGTTGTAAATAAACAGTGTGTTATTTTTTTGGTAATTAACCGACTCTTTTTAATTATTTAATACCCGGCTCGTACCAATAACAACAAATTAAAACACCGCTGCTAGTCGGCGGTCGCGAACTGAAAGCGTAGAGATGTTCCATACCTATTGGCATATACTAACAGTGTAGACTCAATAAATAAATAAATAATATTGAAGCTACAATAAATAAATCTCTGATTTTTTTACTGTAGCTGTACTGTACTGTACTGTAGGTGACGGGTAAGATTGAGGGGAAAAGACCCAGGGGCCGTAGTCCGTTGCTCTCAACAGTACAATCCATACTGCCCTGAACACTGCTCAGGACAGGCACAGATGGTGCGCTGTCACTCGCAGAATACTTCCAAATAGAGGTCACGACCCTCAGAATTGGAAACAGCGATACGAGCTTACCTAGTAGTTTCATAATAATATTGTTGATTTCAAATCGATATTACACTGCTATGAATATGATGTACACAATTTCGTGCGCTCGCCTGATG
The DNA here is from genome assembly GCA_949125395.1 of Diaphora mendica. Taxonomy (NCBI): domain Eukaryota; kingdom Metazoa; phylum Arthropoda; class Insecta; order Lepidoptera; family Erebidae; genus Diaphora; species Diaphora mendica. The sequence continues at coordinate 8,872,196 of OX421319.1, forward strand.
AACTTTGAAAAAGACTGACTTTCATAAAACTCCTAATCCTTTATTTTACCTCCTTAGGAATAAAATTTTCAGAAATCATTTCTTAGTTAGTGCTCACAACGTAGAAAACATCAACCGACAAAATTTCAAGTTAATTGGCCCAGCAGTTTAGGTTCTGCGTTAGTGAATTGGTCCAAGGGAAAAAGTAAGTCTGTATCTGAGCTTATGTGCAGCATTGCCTTCTCTTAACTTCATCAAAAACTTTTAAATTTGTCAAAATTTAAAGAAACTCCTAAAATTGTTAGGCATTGATTAAATTTACAAATAATTTTTTAGCTCATTATAAATCAAATCTAAATTACCATTAATTAAATAATATAGAAACCTATATACATAACCATTATTAAAAAAAACAATAACAATATTTACATACAAGCGTCAAAAAACTCCACATCTTCGCCCTGTGGTAGCGTTCCCAAAAGACTGGCAGCATTACCACGTTGAATGGCAATGTTGATTCTCTGAATTTCTCTGTGCTAGAAAAAGGCCGGTCTTCTGGTCGCGAGAAGCGTCAATCAGTTGCTTAGTTAGTTGTTTAAACATAGCGCGAGCACTCGGACCTTATGAATTTATACTCTCGATTGTCGGCACTTGATGGAACTTGTTATAATACATTTTTGAATTAAAATCACTTGTACTTATTCCACTATTTTATTTCTGTTTACACCTGACCGGTTTCGCCTTATGGCATCATCAAAGGTAACCTTTATTAACCAAATACACCCCAAAAAACATAGCGCGAGCACTCGGACCTTATGAACCTAGCGTATCTACCCCAAATGGTTCAAAAATTTAATTACCTATGAATCTTGATTAAACTCAAATTAAAAGTTCCTATATTAAATCAAATTTATCAAAAGTCCCATATTCTCTTAAAACTAATAGTTTTCCTCATAATCTCTATACACTTGATGATTCCCTTGTTTTGTTAAAATACATGACAGTTTTATCTGTTGTTCTCACGATAGGCAAATAATTTTAAGACTGAATAATCGTATTTGAATGTATCATTAGATGGTCATAACATGTCATATAAATGGTATGTTCTGATGACTTATGTAACGACGCAGGCGCGGTTCCAGCCTGAAATTGGGGGGGGGGGGGGGGTCACTAATCAAATAAGTCGAGTAAATTAGACTTTATTGCACAATACACAATTTTATTTCACGCATTAAAAACAAATCGATATCTTTTGTTTTTATTGGGAAAATCTATTGGGATCTAGCTCCGTTGGGGGACGAAGGGCGTGTATGGAACTCCCGACAAATCGGTCTAACCATTAAACCCCGGCGGCGGCCTACTTCTGCAGTCAAGAGGAGCTCCAGGGAACGCATCAGCGACTTCTGGAGTTCCCCCTGCCTTACCTCATCACTGAGGTACATTCCGGGGTAACCAGATTCAAACCCGGGGGCGTGTCGCTATCATACCTCTCACCGCTCTAAACAGGAAGAGAGTCGGAACACCGACCCGCCTGAGACGACACCCCCAGCAGCACCGAGGTGTCGGGTCGTTTCCAGTGTCGTTTCTTAATTAGTTTGTTCTTGTTTAAATTTTCCTTTATTTTATCTCTTTCTTGTATCAATTCTACCTAATTTTCATCTTTCTTTTTTTTCTTAAATACAAATTGTTGATTGTTTTAGTTGCAACCTAAAAATGAAAACATACACACATACTTGTATAATGTGAATGAATACATGGTGGTACTTTGGTACTTATCTAAAAATATTTCCCAATTTATTAAATACGCACTTGTTATTGTATGAGCACCTTGTCGACTATGATTATTATTAATTATTAATTTCTTTGATATTGACCTGATGATTTGCTGTGCGGCCTGAGTACGCAGCTCAACTATGGTTGAATAGGTCGATGGCTGATCCATGCGTCTTACTCTATTTTGCATTTGTGACATTTATTGATTATTTTATATTTGGACATATTACATCTTTTTAAATTTGACTGTGAGTGAAAGTGCTATTTGGATTTTATTTTCCATAAGTGGACCTCACAATATAACAATACAATGTCACAATATAACAATGTAAAAATCTTGCAGCTATCAGTAAGAACGGCGCATGATTGGTTAGCTCATGGCTGTGCAATGCCTCCAAACCTTTTATTTTGTTTTCTTTGGTCGACTTCGTTCTCATTCAAGTCTCTATATTCAAATATTGTAAACCGTATTATTATTTTTTAAAAGGAGCAACAATGGAGTTTCTTGCCAGATTCTTCTCCATGAAGGGTAGGCTGCACTTGGAACTGGCGACTAGAATCACTCGATTTTTTAATATTAAATATTGACTATTCATAAGTGCCTATATGAATAAAATATTTTTGAGTTTGAGTTTGAGTTTGAGTGGCCAGATCTCCCCTGCATGTAGCCACAACGACCCTTAACCGGCAACTGCTGGTGGGGACAGGTTTCATCCGATCTGTCCGACCGGGCGAAGTCACCGAAGCAACCGTGCCCGGTCAGCATCTAAGTGAATCGGTAGGTGATAAGTTGGTTCTCTCTATGCAAGCTTCGAATCTCGGCAGAAAGGCTCCGATAGACCGTTGGCTGGCACAATCCTGGGTGTCGAGCCGTGCCCGCCATGCTCGTAGGGCTTGCGTATGTGTGTTCTGACGATGCATTCCGGGTTCATGATACGGCGCTATCTCTTCGTCATTCCGACCGACAGATCGAATTTCGTCACAGGCCATTGTGTTCATGTCGGCTAGAATGTCGAAGGGTGGAGATCATGCCAGGATCGTCGCCGCCTCGTACGAGATCGTACGGTGGCCTCGTACGATCCGTATGGCCATCAACCGCTGCAGACTTCCGAGTTGAGCATTACAGCGGGAAGATCCCGCCGGTGCTCCATAGAGGACCATGGATCGCACGACGCCCATACGCACGCCTACTCACATAGAGGCAGCAAACTTCTTCCCGCGGTCCCCTGAGATTGGGCAGCAGACAATGTGACACCCCTGCTACTCCTCTTACTGGGGACTAGTCGCCCGAAATGCTTTTCAAAGCTCTACAGATTGTCCATGATGAGGTACTTCATGTACTGACCCACTTGCGCTTCGGTGTCATCCACCCGGGGGTATGAGCTGGGTGGTTCCGGGCGCTTACGTAGGCCATGGAACCATATTGCCTCAGTTTTCTGAGGCACCACCCTCAGGCCCAGGTCATGATTCTTATCCACGACACAAGTCACCCCTGCGAGCAGAAGCACTTCCCCGAAGCGTGACCCTCTAGCCAGTATTAGAGTATCGTCTGCATAGCAGGCGACACTGATGCCCGAAGTCAGACTAGTGCGAAGGCCCGCATCGTATACGAGGTTCCATAACAATGGGCCCAATACACAGCCCTGGGGAACCCCACAACACACCTCCCTTCAATTTACCACTCCGTTCCGATCGACAAACTTCACTGTCCTGTCGCGCTGATAGACCTCTATGACGGCACGCAGGTAGGTCGGCACATCGTGATATTCAAGGGCCTCCCTAATCGCGCCACATTGAAGGTTGCTGAAAGCGTTAACGATATCACGGCTAACTACCAACACCACCCCTCTGATCGGACTGCCGACCCCGACAGGGAGCGATCACACCTATATATTAGCGTCCATTGTTGAGCGTCCTCTTTGGAATCCAAATTAGCAGTCCGATAGATCAGGGCCCACTCGCGACAGGTGCTCGCTCATACGGCCAGAGATAACTCTCTCAAAGAGTTCCTATCCTTTGATTTCTTATATCGATTGAACAATTATGGAAACTGATAAGAATAAGAAAATCAGGTTCTAGTAGCAGATTTTGGGGGGGGTCACGTCCCTGTGATCCCCCCCCCTGGAACCGCGCCTGTAACGACGGTGCCGACGGTAAAACTTGACGTGTAAAGGCGTTCCATATCACCATCTTCCCGCTCTTTTCATAATTTAATGTGGGTCCGGCGCAGTATGTGTAACATTGTAAAGGATTTTGACCCGTTTCTGTTATGGTTGGCTGGTAGTTTATGCATCGGACACGTTAACTTTAATAGATGTGGCGACAGGATTTGGACTAACAAAGATTAAGTAATTTAATTTATACTCTCGATTGTCGGCACTCGATGGAACTTGTTATAATACATTTTTGAATTAAAATCACTTGTACTTATTCCACTATTTTATTACTGTTTACACCTGACCGGTTTCGCCTTATGGCATCATCAAAGGTAACCTTTATTAACCAAATACACCCCAAAAAAGAAAAAAATAGTAAAAAATACTGCCTTAAGCAACTTACAAAAAGAAATGAAATCCGACCAAAACATTTTCATGTAAAATGTTGCCAAGGCGAGTGCATATGGCTTACCCTGTGAAAAAGATATCAGATCTCATGTAGAACCAAGCTTCTGAATCTACACGCCCTAACTCTACCAAACCTAACTTCACAAACTCTACAGTCACGAAGGCGAAACGAACGCATTTTGTTTTTGCAAATATCTAGTTTCTGAAGTAATGTGTAATGTGAATATTTAGTTTCAGAAGTAACGAAACAGCCAAGCCATACATTTTCACTGAGATATAGAGTTAGTGAAGCTAGGGTAGTGTCAGGGCGTGTAGATTCAGAAGCTTGGTTCTACATGAGATCTGATATCTTTTTCACAGGGTAAGCCATATGCACTCGCCTTGGCAACATTTTACATGAAAATGTTTTGGTCGGATTTCATTTCTTTCTGCAAGTTGCTTAAGGCAGTATTTTTTACTATTTTTTTTTATTTTTTGGGGTGTATTTCTTGTACATTTTCATCCTTTTTTTTATAAAATTCCGTTTACCAAAAATAAAACCTCTAGCATAAAAATTAGTGAAAGTCTCATACAAACTTCCACACCCCAATTTTGGGGGTTGGGGGGTAAAAGTAATAGGTTTATGATTTTTGTTGTTGTTTGTATACTAAACTTAGTGTACGTATCAAATTTCAGCTTTCTAGCACTTCAGGAAGTAGCCTAACAGTTTTGATGATCATCAGTGTGTCAGTGACGAAATCGGTGTTTTTAGGGTTCCGTGCCAAGCAAAAAACGGAACCCTTATAGATTGGGGGTGTGGGGTATCTGTAGATAGGTCTTCAAAAATGATATTGAGGTTTCTAACATTATTTTTTTCTAAACTGAATATTTTGAGCGAGAGACACTTCCAAAGTGGTAAAATGTGTCCCCCCCCCCACCCCTCTAACTTCTAAAATAAGAGAATGATAAATCTAAAAAAAATATATGACGTACATTACCATGCAAACTTCCAACGAAAATTGGATTGAACGAAATCTAGTAAGTATTTTTTTTTAATACGTCATAAATCGTGAACTGCAATTTACCTTTCATTCAATCAACACAAATGTAAAAATATAAAATATAAATTATATTATGTTACTTGCTGCTGCGGAACCCTTCATGAGCGAGTCCGACTCGCACTTGGCCGCTTTTTTAGATATCAATGAAGTCTACAGTATCAGAGCCATGCAATTGTAACTTTGTATGTTTAATTAGTCTCAGTGGCGAACCTAGGAATTTATTTTGGGGGGGGATACCATCTTTTGTTAACCTTAAAAATGCATAAATAATTTGTTACATATAATGTATTGCATACATTGCCTAGGTATTGTGTAGAATACCGGATTACATATATTGCCGGTAACATATATGGTACCAATACAATCGTGACGTTAAATTTATTATTGAACATAAATATTTCGGGGGGGATATATCCCCCCCCTGGGTTCGCCACTGATTAGTCTATTACTGACATCATATGCTGAGAATTTGAACGATCTGGTTTATCGGAAACCAAAGTTATGAGGGTTAAAAAATACGTCGAAACACTTCGAGAAAAGGTAGGTAGTGCCCTTGCGCTTCGCTTGGCTCGTCTTGGCGGGGGCACGACCGTGTCCCCAATATATCTAGATACTTATTAAGAGTGCAAGTTCTTCATGTATGTAAACATATGTCCGTTATGTTCAAAAGAACAAAGTTGCTAATACCTGTACAAAATTGAGCGACACAGTAATCCACATCAAACCACGTTCCCGACAACCGTCCGTGAATAGATAGAAAGAACTGGTATAGGTGGTGTTCCTTAGATTATTCGTCGCATCGTTGTTGCAATTCGTCTATGAGGCCGTTATAGACATCGGTCTATTTTTGAGCGACCTAGTGTGCTCAGAAAACCGTTTTCTAGTGTTGTATAATACATGGCTGCACTGCACATCTTTGCAACTCCAGATCAACCGCAAACACACCCGACAACGACAACATTGGTAAGTCTCAGTGCTAACCGTCCTCTATTATATTATATTTATATCATATTCTGTTTTAAACTTTCACGGTCAGTAACATTAAAATAGAAATCTACGGGATTGCTACCATGTACATTTTTTTGCAAACAGCGCCGAAATGTCGGATACTCACTACCAAAAATGTACATGGTAGCAATCCCATAGATTTCTATTTTAATATATCATATTCTCTTGAATATCAGTGCAAGTCGTTGGTCTAGTAACAGTTTGCGACGAACGATGCCTACAGCCCTATCGGCCCGTGCAGGGTACACACGATAGCACATACAACCTACACATATAGTATGTAGGTTGTATGTACTTATGTAATCTTTTGTGTATTAAATATTAGACTCCATGTCACAGTTCATATCCTTGTCAATGGACAGAAACTTTTTTAGGCTCTTTGTTAAATGTTTTGATATGTTCTATAAATGGAAAGTATCTTTCTAAAATGATTTGAGGTTACGTTTTTGAAAGTAGTGTGTTTGTTGTGCTTGAAAGTTAAGTGATTACGTTCAGCCAAATGAGAAATTAAGTTCAAATATCTACGTACTGATTTCGCAAGTGCGGATCTAGAATCAGATTCCACTTATTATAAACCGTCCTCAGCATACGCGTTTAGAGTATATCCGAAGTCCGAACGGTATGGGGTTGTAAGAAAATCATTGAAGTCTATATTCCACAAGTATGGACCTAGCACTGATCCTTTGGGATATCCTATTGTAAAAAATGACTTCTAATAAAAAAAAAATCGTATTACTTTCTGTCCTAAGCTTCCTTTTCTTTTTTCGTCCTAAAACCTTTTGGGTAATAACCCCATCTAGAAATCACGTTTTCTAAACGCCGGAATAGAAAGGACTCAAATAATACGGTCAGATTTATTACTTGGAGAGGCGGTTTACACACGGCTTCGCTACCAATCCCTGATTCATGTTCCTAGGTCACGTTACTTACACGTTTTCATATATCATTTTTATAGTTCACTTTTATTCCGCTATTTATTTTAATTTACTATGTTATTAGTCTCGCTATGGAATATTATGCTTTCAGTGCAGTAGTTATTATGTTTGAACGTAATTATTTAAAACACGATTCTCCAAACGCGAGCTATGAACGAGCTCTACGTTATTAGAAAAAATATTTAAAAGCTTTGCTTCTCATTCTTTTACAAAACGGTATACATGTCTATTCGGCTAATGTCTACAACATAAAAACATTGAAAAAGGGACAATTTGCATTCCACTTAGAAAGCGAAAATTAAACGAGCTTTACAATAAGGCTGACTTGTGCTACATTGACTGTTTTATCGCTTTTTGATCTCTATGCATTTACAGAACAGTCTATGTAAATACAATAAATGTGACGTCACGGACATCTTTCGCTCATCGGCAGACTGGAAAAGTAATGAAAGAGTTACGGTTGCGAAAGTAATGTCTTGCCTCAAGCTATTTAACGTACGATTTTTTCGTTGACTTTGCTTTTTTCTTTGATGAAAAATAAACTTTGTTTCTGTATAAGTTTTGTTTGGTTCTGTAAGCAAATTCATCGCAAATACAATTAGAGCTAGCCACAACTTTCAACGTAAGTGACAGAATAATACTAATTCATTTACGTCAATTTGGAACAGATAAAGTAGCTGGGAAAGAGGGTGCCATTTGAGTAATAAAATCAGGTCGAAGTTCGACTCAACTTGTTGATTCGGCACATGAGGAGATAATAATATATTGTGTGTAGTAAATATATAAATAACAAAGTATTGAGAGTTTCCAATGGTTCAAAATATTCGGGATTAATATGTTTTGGGTATGTGTACAACAAGTTGTTTTAATTTTAATATGAGCTACTTTTAACTTATTCTTTCACCTTTTGCGCTTTTATTTTGTTACGATTTGAGCCTCAGTGTGATTATAGTCTAATTTTAGTTAAGTTATTTTTAATTTTAATAACAAAGGCCTGAAACGTGTTAAATAGTGTTCAAATACTATTTACTACATAGGTTTTACTAAATTACAATGGTGATTTAAAACCAAGGTTTTCTCTTTCAATTCTCTATAAAATCTTTCAGTAAAGAGAGAAAGCTATTATATTGTTACGAAGAAAGATATTCGCGAAAAACGATCGAGAATGTTCTTGATTTTTCGCAAAGAACGATCAAAAAGTTGATTTTTGAGGCACGGAATAACAAACCTTATATCGCTATACATAGCGTCGAATATCAATTGGTTGTTGCGCGATTATTTACAACGAGTTCGCCGGCGGGCGTGTCCTTGGTACGGGGAACGCCTTCGTATGTACGAGACGTTTCTGGCGACAATTAAGGATTGTTATTCGGAGTGATATTGTGATTGTAAAAATGGTTTTTCTAATAAAGTCTCTTTTACACGTCAGAAGGTTTATTTCCCAAATCCATCGAACCCTAACACGTAACAATATTTAATATTTTATCATAAAATGAGTAATACACATCACATTAATGAAAATGAGATGCGGCTCTTGAGAGAGGCAAAAAACATTTATAAGCACACACATAGAAAATTTATGTATTAGGTTTACATATTTATTTACGACTAGCTGACCCGGCGGACTTCGTACCGCCATATTTACATATCTGTCTCAGCTTCCCACAGGCAGTGTACAGTCGCGGACAAAAAAAGGCTTTTCCCGTTATCTTTTATTTTTTTTCTTTCTAGCAAAAAAAGAATGAATAAAATCGGACTATGTGTTATTGAATTACAACTAAGTACATATTTTGACTTTCATCCCCTCTCTCCAGGAAACCGTGCTGAATTTCGGGATAAAAAGTATCCTATGTCCTACCTCGTAGTATGAACTCAAATCATGCCAAGTTTCATTTGAATCCATTCAGTAGTTTCGGCGTGATGCGCGGCCAAGATACAGACAGACAGACAGACAGACGGACAGACGGACGGACAGACAGACAGACAAAAATGAAAAAAAAAAACAGTTTTGGCTTCAGTATCGATTATTAAGGGCCCTCCAAAAAAATATTTCAATATATCTTTAATGTACAGAATTGGACCTGTTACATTTTTATTATAAGTACATAGATTGAATACCGATTTTTATTTATAATTGAAGTGTATTAGTGTATAAGTTTTAAGAAAATAAAACATAATTAATCATCGCTAGTATTAGGACTGACTGCACGGTTGGCCTACTGGTTTAAGTGATCGTCACGCCGCTTCCCACTGCGCCAAGTGTAGTGAGTTCAAATCATACATGAGACAACACTTTGTGTGATCCACAAATTGTTGTTCTAAGTCTGGGTGTACTTTGTGTCCGTTTCATGTATGTTTGTAAAGTCTCCCGCGACACAGGATGTATATTCCTAATGCGGGAGTTGTCTTTATTTAAAAAAAACTTATCCCTAGATCATCAGTAATAGAATCTTCATACACATTTAAAATGTGTATCAAATGTAATTACATAGCCTACCAAACTGCATAGCCTACCTAATTAAAAGTATAGCTATTGTTTATTAAGTATTTAAATACAAGTCGGCCCGATAGTACTCATAGCTACTGTTACGCAGAGGAAGGGTGGCAGAAGGAGGCATTAAGATTTATTCAAATTAACTGCCTTTAGGGCTTCCTTTAATTTCCCAAAGATTCGTGGACCCATAGTCCACGAATTTTGTAAATATAGAAACTGAAATTTGTTGTATGCCAAACGTCACAGACTGCCTAATATAGCATCGCTAGTAGAATATAAGAAGATGCGGAAAACCTATCCAAAATCATGCAACATATTTAAATAAATATGTACTTACATATAAATTTTTACTTACTAACAAATTCATTCTTTTCATCGTCATTGTCATCAAAATACATACACGTGGATTTCACATACAAATACACATGCGCGATCCGCGGCAATTTTTTACAATTTCATTGTTAATTTTTACACAAATAAAATAAACAATGATCGGCAAAGTGCGTCAACCCGTTGCCGTTATTAAAATTTAGATGAAAACACCAAAATCTACTTCCTGCATGTGTCGATCTCTAGACCTTCCAGTTTCCAAAATGCGTAAAGCCTTATGAGAAGAATACTGGCAAAGAAACTCATGGCTATTCTTTTTAAAAGTCAGATATGCAGGTACAATAGTGTTAGTATTTAACATGATAGTATTTAGTATTAACATTATCCTGATATACAGGGTTACTGGTTAAGTCGACCTAGGTTACATCGTTTCTGACTGATTTCACAGTTCTGTTTTGCACACATTCGTCATCAATCACTCATAAAGCATCTTATCTTACATGTAAAAATCAAATAATGTTAATAATAAGAATTACACATTTCAAAATATCTAAGCTGACAGCCGAAAATCGAGATTTTTTTATAGAAAACAATTAAATTCAAATATCTCAAAAACGGCTAGATTTAGGATAGGGTGTTTCATAGTGAAATCAGTCAGAAACTATGTAAACTACGCTCTTAACGGGCATAGGTCGACTTAACCAGTAATCCTTTATAACTACCAGCTGGTGGTTCAGCTGGTGATTCTAACGGACTCGAACCGATTAACCGCACGCCGTCTAGGGTACTATAAGCCGGGGAACCAGGTGCATCCTAGAAACGAAATCCCTGGAACCCCGATGTACCTCGGGTCACCTACGACTTGTAGAATGCCCCTCTTCTGTGTGGGAGCTCAGATGTTACTTTTCTACCCCCAAAAGGACGCGTGGTCATAGTAGCTCGATATTACTGGCCTTCAGGACCTCCATAAAGGGCTATGGACTGCACAACTCCCCCGGACGTTCTCCTACAGGAGTCATCGGGTCTAATCATGTTGAGCAACAACCGTGCCAATTCACGCGGTGCGCCAACCAACTCGGGGACCAGATTCGGAAGTGATTTTCGATGCCCCATCGAAAGAGTACGACCAAATAGCGAGTACGAGTAGATAGCTCATAGATGGCTCGATGTCGATGCGAGTGCTTCCGAGTCCTCCGACTATGATGCTTGTGTCCTGCATGATGCTTGTGCCTTGTATGATATTTGTGCCTGTACCTGTAAATTGAAAAAAAGACGTAATCTGAACGCCCACCACTACTGACTACTAAAACAGGCATAATATGAGTTATTAAACAATAGCAAACTACATAGATACTTATTTGTTATTGTGTTATAAACATCCAAGTTTAATCTAAAATCTAAGTTCTAAACACGATTAAACTTGGATTCGACAAATTACTGTAAATATTACATTCAGTCACTGTGTAGCTGTGGCCTTTTAGTCATACAATCAGATTATTTTATTGTTTCTTTATATTGTTTGTTTTATTTAATGTTTATTTTGTTCTTTAGTCTTGTCCAATGTTATTTTTTTTACAAGCTTTTTATTATCTTTGCAATGTATGTATGTATGCTTGTACGTTTGGGTGGAATCTTGCAACTCAATTTTGAAGCAGATATCTTCAACTAATTTTGCTGAAATTTTGCAAGCATATGTATACAGCGTGACAATACAATATTATAATGATATGGAGCTGATCTGATGCTGGAGCTGGAAGGTGGCCATAGGAATTCTGCAAAGAAACGTCGCAACATCATCGAGTTTGGACTCGTTTGATTCGTCTCGAGGCATTCTAATAAAAGCTTGTTTTTAAAAAGCTTTAAATTTAATTTATTTCTCTTTAATGTTTTTGAGTGACTAATAAATATACGTTCATTCTTTCTACTCTATTACACTTGTGATGTTACACTTGTGATATTAGGTATTAAATTACAATTTTCGTACTAATTTGGTTGAAAAATTTATCTTTTAACAAGCGAAAAAACTTGAGATGAAATTCTGCCAACATATTTTACTCCTTTATGCTTCACACAGCTCCGCCTCTGGGAGCTATAAACGAAAACAATTGAAAACAATTTTCTCCTCAAAAGCTTTTTCATAGGGAGGAGTCATACGATGAAATAATAATATTACACAAAATTCGTATAAAACCCATACAATCTTTTGAATGTACGACTTAAATTATATAATGACTTGTCAAAGTTGGACGCGCATATTTACATGTTGTTTGTTTTAATAGCGTACCGAGGGTTAATGTGGGTTGAGTATTCACACCGTGACAGCAACAAATTAAGTAGGTACTGTATATATGTATACCTACTACATTTTATAATTACATACAAATTTAAGTAACTTGCCAACGCCACAGGCAAGAATAAAATCCTTCAAAATTTAAATATTGAAGGATTTTGACGCTTCTGCATTGAGTAGGTGTACTAATAATGTATCTTTAGAAATCAACCTTCTTTGGGGTTAAAACGGGGGAGGGTAGTTTGTATGAAAGTTCAATGTTAGTAAAGTTAAAGTAATTATGGCAGAAGGATTTAAAGTGGTATTTAAGTATAAGAATTATTGAAAACAACTACTTACTATTATAAGGAGGGATGGTTTATTTAAAAATTATGTGCAAATAACTTTCTGCACACATCCTCCATATAAGCTTAAATTGTGCCAACTTTCATACTTCTCCGTTCGTATAATTTTCCTTGCGTCTCGTACATGGTTGTTTTGGTATTGGTCTTTATAAAGAAGCATAAGATAACAATTAAAAGAACACAAATTTGTAATTTTCGAGGCAGACGATCTGTCAACGGATCGTTCCAGTCATGGTTCCAGTCTTTTCTATCGCCTGTGCGCTGGGAAAATCAGTAAGTACCCGATCGCTTCCGGGCGCAGCATACGCTGAGGCGCTGACATTCCGTCAGCACGTGACCGCGCTACCAGCGCCAACGGCACGAGCGAGGACCACGTGCTATGCCTCGTAGCCAAATCAGCAACTTCTTAATTTCGCCGACATATAGAATATATAGATAGGTACTATTTTTTTCTTCTATACAAACCTTGTCCTAACAATAACCAAGACATATTTTAAAGAATTAAGTAGGTAACAATTTTAAGCTCTTAGTGAAACAGAAACTATGTAACAAGGTCTACTAAACAGTGGCAGATTATTCAGATGACTAATTTGCTTGGGATTTATGCTGCTCACTTGCGTATTTACTATCTACTGTTGTATTTGAAAGTCTTGGACATTTATTGTTTCATTTTCTTTTGTTGAAAATGTTGTTGGTAGGTAAATAAAAGTAGGTATAGCTATACTGTATGCTCGTAATATTAGTTCATATTTAGTAACTTTCTGGTGGTTTACAGTGTTGTTTTCATGACCTACCCAAATGTGCTTCTGCGCTTCGTGACTTTGCACTTGAGTCTTGACGAATAACTGTTAGGCTACACGTTGGCTGGGGCCTGTGGCCCGTATGCCGCCTGTATTTATAGGCTTACTAAAACTACGCGCCTGCAAAAGATTAAGCCAGTTTGCATAATTTTTCATTGAAATTGTATATGGACTAAGAAAGACAGCTCTGTAACTTGTTTCGGTGTTTCTTTCTATTCTTTGGTGTTAGAGTGAGTCTTAGGAAATGCTGGCGCCTTCTAGCGGTTAAGTCTGACTCGTAAAAATATCTAAAAATATTAACTTACAAATATAAGTAAATATCATTTATATGTTATACCATGTCATGTATTCTAATACTTGTCAGCTCTCTTGGAAACAATAAAGTATAAATATTAGTTAACAACTATTCGTTTTCGATACTTGTGGCCGTGGTTTTGTTATCACTGAAAATGGGGTTACGTAATTCTTTCGTTCGGTAACGAAGTGGCAGACAAAGCAACTAAAAAAGGATGTTCACAAGGAATTGAAACTGATGTACCACCTGATCATACAGAAATAATACACAACTTTAAGTTACTTACTTTTTACAAATGGAAAGAGCATTTCAGTAAAGTATCCAAAGACAAAGGAATTTGGTATAAGTCTATACAATCTGAACCACTTCGTATACCATGGTTCACAGGATGTTCATTTAACAGAGAGTTAGTTAAAACAATACTCAGGCTAAGATCAGGACACATTCCATCAAACAAATTTGCGTACTTGATGCACAAAACTGAATCACCAAATTGTAATGTGTGTGGTGTACAAGAAGACGTACAACATTTTCTGATGGAATGTGTCAAGAACCGCCTGGATAGGGAAACTCTAATGGAGGCATTGGGGGTAAACCCATGTGACATAGGAATCCCTCAAATGATTCTATCGTCGCCTACATCTAATGAAGCAAAGATACTCTGTAGCATGACTAAGCCCGCAGCGACTCCTTTATATTAGTTTAAAAACATATGTTTAAAGCGATGTTAGTTATAATGGTTACAATGGGGTGGCCATATCCGAAAGAATAAAAACCCCTAAATAATAAAAGAATTAAAAAAAAACTTTCGTTGCTATTGACAGAGTGAGTAAGGATACCGGAGTTTAACTTCCACTGTTTTTAATTCTGATAGTGCTCCCCTCAAAGCGGTGTCCATAATATTCACCATAAACATCTTAATTCTGACTTTGAAACCTGAAAAAAGTACCGTAGAAAACATTACAAAAAAATTGAGATTACACAAGAGTAAGTTTAATAAGAGGAGTATTTTAAGATAAGAGTAAAATAAGATAGAAGAGAGTAAGTTGAGATAAATGAAATTATTAGTGTAAAATATTTAGTGTACCTACCTAAATAGACATTAATGAATATTTCGGCTTAGTTTCTAAAAGGTTCGAGAACAAAATCATTGAATATTACCCAAAAACAATATAATAAGTTTATTTAATCTACTTATTCACTCTATTACTTATATTACTATACATACTAGCTGACCCACGCAACGTCGTTTACGTCTCCTATTGTGCGTAGCGTTAAAATTTTCCCCCGTTTCTGTAACATTCTTCATTGGTTCTCCGCTCCTATTGGTCTTAGCGTGATGATATATAGCCTATAGCCTTCCCCGATAAATGTAATATCCAACACTGAAATAATTTTTCAAATCGGACCAGAGGTTCCTGAGATTAGCGCGTTCAAACAAACAAACTCTTCGGCTTTATAATATTAGTATAGATTATGTACCTAGTAACTTATTAGATTTTGAAATTAATTAATTTGAAAATTCATTACTTGATGAGTTAAATTTATATTTCTCAGTAAGATGTAAATTGGAAAAGAAAGTGTACCTATCCATTTACTCTCAGTAAATTAATATTTCGTAGCATAAACAGTCTGAGCCGGTCGTAGATTCCTTAAGATTTGTAAAATTTATTAGTAGAATTCTTATTTCAATTTGGTTTAAAAGCATTTCAATCTGGATTATTTGTGAAGCATTTGATTGGATCCTTTAAAATATATTCGAATGTAGCGTAACTCACGACTTTCGACAAAATATTATTAGTCCATTGGACTCAATAATACATGAAGGAGAACAGTTTAAATACCGCTTCAAACATTAACGGATGATTAAATACCAAAATTAGGGGAGTTTGGTTTGAATATTTAAATTCAGGAATATTAAAGAGTTTTACGAATTTGTGAACGAACAAAGCCCTTTCAGTCTAGCTATTAACGAGCCGCCGATCATTTAGGTATAATTACACGACAGTGATTGAGTACCACTCAATCTGTTAACAGATCTGTAGATCAAGTTTTCCTATTAAAAAGATTTAAAAACGCCTCATTTGTAAGTACGTCTTAAATTACAGGAAACTTAGAACTTCACCAAGTAAACATATAATTTGTCACTGTTTTATGTAATTTAGCTGATGAATCATGTATACTTATTGTTTTTTGAAAGAATTATTCTATTGTTAGCATCTTCTTTGGTTGAACTTGTGATAGAAATAAGTTTAAAAATATCGATGAAGTCTATAATAATCTGAATAAAACTTATAAAAAGGCTTATAGTGTGTTTTTAACTTATCTCCGGTTTGTTAGAGACTTCGCACCAGAATGTAACCTACATTTGGAGAATTGAGTTTTATTAGTAACGCCATTAGAGAACGCTAATAGCAGAGGAAACGTTTCTGGACCCTCTGAAGTCGTGCTAGCGTAGTGAGTGCCATCGAGCGTAACAAATGTAAATCGAAGGGGGAATATCTGGTGAAAACGGCAAGTGGGGTAGGTCTTTCCAATGAAGTGTATCTAAATAGCTTTGAACTAGTAACACATTTAACAACAGCAACCAACCAATGTGTCTCAGTCACAGATTTATTAACAATAGTTTCATTAAGTTACAATAGTATAAAACAAAAGAAGTTATGTTATATTTCACCGTTTTCTTACACATAAAATTTATTGTAAAAAGTTTAATAATATATGGCATATGGCCTGAACTAGCGTAAACATATACGTAAGCTAGACTAGTGGAGATCCTTATTCTTTTCTTGATCCTTTTCCTACCTGATAGCATGGGAGTATAAGGAATGTATTGTGGTGTTATAAAATGATGTGCATTATAAATAATTGTTGGGCTGTTTAATCAGATGAACCAACGTTGAGTGAACTAAATGAACAACTGCAGAATAGGGACGGAACAAAAGTCATGAATTTTTTTGATATTTTCAGATTAAGACAAAACTGTAGTAAAATCTCTTAATTAAAACATGGTTTCAAAGAAATTTCTTACCGAAGTTACCCCGAGAGACAACAACTTAGGGTTCTTTATTAAAGAAGTAAGAAATGTTTAAGAAGCTTATTACGCGCATGCGGAGCCTTTGAAATATCAAGCATCATTGTTAGCCTACGGCTACGGTAACCGCATACTATGAGGTGGATTAGGTACATTCTGGTTTACCATGAGATGTTGAATAATGTTTATTTCTGACACATGAATTTCCTCCTAATTCTGAAGCTCTGAACTCCGAGCACTCAAAGGGCGGCGGTAGTTAGCTACCATCCAGTGACCTGTTTTCACTACCATAAAAAGTAACGTATTTTGGCAATAACAATGATCTTGTTCTACTTTAGTACTTCATTATCTCTTGATTATCCATTTTTCAACAATTTGTGATTTTTTGTGTAAATTCTGTGAAAATCTTTATTAGCTATGTTAATGGTGTTTTGAAAGCCAGGTAGGGACAGGAGGATTACCAGATTAGCCTTGACTGTTATCTGTCTACACACAATCAAGTTTCATAAAGGTAATTTCGTGTAGATCTCAGATCAAATAAAAAAAGGTAGATAACGCACCGCCTTGTTCTTGTTGAAACAGAAAAAAGTAGCGTAGTTCCAAGTAAACACACGCGTTACGCACTAACTATGCTATAAACTACGCTACTTTTCGTCAGTTTCGTATAAGTTGTCGATACTTGGCGGTGCGTTATCTACCTTTTTTTATTTGATCTGAGGTATAGATTTAAATGTATAAAACCCACCAATACTATTACACCAATATATTCCGTTGGACCGCCGCGTAAGTATGAACACGTAGTCTGGTCGTAGATTTCTTTCACCTTTTTTGAATTGGACCACAAATCACAATCGTATGCTACACCAGAGCCATTACACACGCTGAGTTGGGAATGCCTGCATGACACAATATGTATTCATCGCTCAACATCCTTTTTGAAGAATTTTTTACGGAAGTAAAGTTCTATCAACGCAAAGGAATTGCTTTCTAACTGCATCATGTAGTTGTGAATACTTTTTACTTTAGAAAATTTATTACAAAATCTTTGTTACATTTACCCTTTTTAGCTTTATGTAAATGTATTTCGTTATTATTTTGTTTATAAAAAACTTTCATACAAATGAAAAAACAACTTCATCGGAATTGAAACATAAAGTTGATTGACATGTCTATATTACGAGAAAAATGGATGCCATAAAATAAAAACGAGAAACAATTTCAGTAACACAATCTGAAATATCTATTTTATTTGAAAGGGTGCTTCTCAAATACCTGTCATGTGTAATAAATGCCCTTCCTTCGTTTACATTTTCAATAAATGAACCTTCGAAATGGAGGACCTTCGAAAATCTCATTTGGACCTTTGCAAACGTGACGGGTATGTAAAAGTAGAGTTTGCTTACCGTGTCAAATACTATTCTTTCGTACAAATAATTAATTTTGGTTCTCTGTGTATGGGCAACATGTCGAGTAAGTTACACACTCACACATATTTATTTATTTATAATTATTTCGGTAATTTTGGTATTTTTCATAAGCAAAACAATGGTGGTAATTCTGTTTTTGTCATCAGTATTCTAAAATTTACTAAAATTTATTGTTGGGCTATCTTACTTTAATCTTATCCGCTTACAGCTCATTTTTCGATATCACACATCTCGGCTGTCACTGTTTTTAGTTCAGTACCAAATAAACGTTAGTGCCGACTTAATGGTTTTTTACTTATTTATTAATGGTTTAAAAAGGAATTTCCACATATTTTTCATTCTTTACCTGTTTGATCTTGAATTCAATAGTTCCACAATTATTGTAGTTACAGTTCACGCGTATCACTTAGGTACATGTTATTATTATATTAGGTCTTTACCTAGGAAATTGCCTTTCTTCAGTACTGGTCATTTCAAGTAAAAAAAAGTTTGTAATGGCTCTGTATTCTAAATTCAAATTAATTTTGTTTTAAAACCATGACATTCTATTTACAAACTCAGTCTTTTGTTTTTTGATTAGCGTTGTATTTTCATTACATTTGAACATTTTTTCAACAAAACGTTTACGGAGAGAACTGTACAAACGAACGCACAACCCGTTATTGGTTTTCCCGGTTCCGTTCTGGAAATTTTGACTTGAAAAATGAAGCTCGTGGTCGTCCGGAGACTTTGGTTAACAATAATGAATTAAAGGCGATTGTGGAAGCTGACGAAACTCAATCTACAGCTGAGCTAGCAGCAGCTTTTAGTGTAAGCATCAAAAAAATATTGATCCATTTGCGACAAATTGGCAAGGTAAAAAAGCTTGATAGATGGGTGCCCCACGAACTTAACGATCGCCAGCGCAAAGTACGCGTCGAGACCTGCCTTGCGCTGCTCAACAGGCAAAGAAATGAAGGAATTTTGAAACGAATTGTTACGTGCGACGAAAAATGGATTCTGTTCGACAATCGAAAGCGCTCAGCCAGTTGGTTAGACCCTGGTTCAGCACCAAAGCAATGCCCTAAACCAAAAATGACCCCTAAAAAGGTGATGGTCACTGTTTGGTGCTCTAGTGCGGGTGTGATTCACCACAGCTTTTTACAAAACGGCATGAGCATTAATGCAGATGTGTACTGTGAAGAACTGGAAAGAATGATGGAGAAGCTTGCACATCTGCAACCAGCTTTGGTCAATCGGTCGTCTCCACTGCTACTTCACGACAACGCGCGACCCCATACTGCGCAACAGACAGTCTCCAAGCTGCAAGAGCTGGGGTTGGAAGCTCTGCGTCATCCACCATACTCACCAGACCTTGCACCTACCGACTATTA
The DNA here is from genome assembly GCA_949125395.1 of Diaphora mendica. Taxonomy (NCBI): domain Eukaryota; kingdom Metazoa; phylum Arthropoda; class Insecta; order Lepidoptera; family Erebidae; genus Diaphora; species Diaphora mendica. The sequence goes on from OX421319.1 coordinate 8,891,882, forward strand.
CTTTTTCCAAAATTTAGACTACTTTTTAGTGGGTAAAAAATTCAATTCCCGAAAGGCAGTACAAAATGCCTTTGAAGAGTTTGTTGCCTCCCGTCCAGCTGATTTTTTCAAGAAGGGCATCAATAAACTGCCAATGCGTTGGCAAAGGTGCGTCAATTGCATGGGTGATTACTTCGAATAACAGAAATAAAAAAGTTTGAAAAAATAAGTACTTTCACTTATTGCATACAAAACGGCAATTTCATAGGTAAAGACCATTATAATATACTTAACTATAGAAAATGTTTACGACCAATTACGAGTGCTGTGAGTACATCACTTGCTCCTCTTGAAATATTTCCTCCTTCTTTTAATACATAATGATTATACTTAATATGTAATACAAACTAACTGAGCCCCTGGTGTTGCTCGCAGTACAACAAAAACCGCTTGTAACTATTAAGTATAATAGGGTTGAATCCGATCACTAGGCGTTGCCTTCCTACCGTGGAACCCTTGCTAGCCTATACGGGCCCATAGATATAGCCAGCAAGTCGCAAAACAATCCATCTGGTGACCAAATATCATTAGGCGCTACACCTCTTTAATAATATACACGCTTGACAGACCTTATGCATGGTGGCAGGCGTGGCAGCTAACTTCCGATGCTGCCAGGGGTACCCCGGCGATGTCGCTGCTTCATTCACAATCACACAACGGTTCCGAGTTACGAGTCAACACGTGCTATCCATTCCACACGAGGGTGCCGGCGCTATTCTATTTTAGCGCACCACACGGCTAACACCTCGACCATACGAGGGACCGACGATACTTCCGATTAATCGTAACAAAACAACCACAAACACTCGTTAATTATAATAGCTCAACAAAACTCGCGGCTTTAATCTATATCAACGCGGAAGCCATCTTTTTTCTTATTCTAGTGAGTTCTATTTTCCGAGCCATTTGACAACTGTCAAACCAGATTCGACAAAAAATCCAGTGTTGCCTTTACAAACTACATATTATTACTATCGGTATCGGTACAAGGGTATTATCTACACCCATTTTTGAAAAGTGTCCTAATTAGATGCTATAGTATTAAAACACTGACAAAAAACGCAAATTTTTTATTCAAATTTTACATTTTCAAATTTCGCGCGTAATTTGTCAAAAACGATGGACGCAGTGGACGCCATATTGTTGCTCTGTGGTATTGACGTTAGTTCGCATTGTAAACAAAACAAATGCGCTGACAATTTATATAGCATAAGCTGATCAGTTGACAGTTTAGTTTACACAGCGGTTTGACGTAAAGGCGGTAGGTAGTAGAGCCACGCTGATTTCAGCACGAATGGGCCGGCTCGACCGGGGCGGTACTACCCTCGCACAGAAAATCAACGTAAAATGACAGCAGCAGTGCTGTCGTGTTTCGTTGGTGAGTGCGAGACCGGAGGCCCAAATAGTCTAGTCAACAAGTTCCATACTTGTTGACTAGACTAAAAGATGCAGAAGCATCACTAGGCCGCCATGGTGTGGGTCGCCATACTGCATTGTCTGCATTCGTAGTGAGTATGGTGACCACCACTCTTGGATTCTGCTTATGCTTTCCATCAGGCAGAGTAGAGTCATTTTGGCGAACCATACATAAAAAAAAAAAAAAAAAAAATCATGGCAGCTACTATTTCATGGTGTTAAAGAACAGATAAAAAACTGATTTTTTTTAAATAAATTATAATAAATAATTTATTTAAAAAGAAAATTTATTAGTTTATGAACTAAAACTATCATTTTCCGACTGCTTTTTGCCTCATATTCAGTAAAATATCCTATTATGCACAATAAAATAGATATTAAATATAAATATTTCAGACATCTAACACACAACGCCATCTAGTCCCAAGCTAAGCAGAGCTTGTGTTATGGGTACTAGACAACTGATACATATATATATACTTTTTTTTCTGTAAATTCATACATATTATGCATAGAAAACAGATTAAATGTATAACATTGGAATTAAGCTAGAATGCTATACTTTTTCGATAAATCGACGTTTTAATGTGACTTCTTATAATATACGGATACGAGCGTCCAGGGTAGGTAAGCCCATTGTTGGAAATTCAGATTTTTGTTACCTCGTTTATTTAAAAGTTTTATAGAGCTACTAGAAACAGATAAAAACCTATCAAGAAAGTAAAACCGGGCCATGCAACGCCTATAATGACTGACGACCGATCAAAAAAAACAAGGCCATGCAACGCCCATAATGACTAAACAAATAACATTAATTTATAAATAATATAATATAAATAATTTTGTAATTTTTTATAAAAAAAATAGAATTAGAAAGAAAATAGAATTACATTTTTCCCTTATGTTATGCACTTAATCCAATAAATAACACTATAATTACTCTATTTTTGCAAAAAGAAACAAATTACAAAAGAGTTGTGCGGGATTATACATTTACATTTTAGTAAGTACTAGTAAACATCGCACCAAAGACTGCATCGAATGAAGGTAGGTACATTTTGTATCTTGTTCAGCCTATTGGTGTCCACTACTGAAGGAAGACCTCCCCCAAACATTGTCAATCCACCATACATTCGCTGCCAGCAATTTTCCTCAAGTCGTCGGTGATTATGACGTCCTTATTTTGTACGGGAAAATGTATTTTTAACCACTTTTCTCGAAATCTTCTTACCGTTCAACTTTCCCTGGACTTCCACAAATATTTTCAAGGTTAAAACTAGCTAATACGATCCAGCCTTTTTAGAATTTTAGTAAAACTAAAGAACAGCAATTCATTTTATATATTTTGTCTGAGAAGATAAAGTTTCTAAACTAGTATCTGAGCTGATATACGTCTAAAAGAATGTGTACATATTTACTGAAGTTACGCATCTCGCCGTTTATTGTATTTGGCTTTGTCCTTCCTTTTGAATATTTACTTCGGGAAGTGTAGTTCTCAAAAGATTGTATCTAAAAAATTCCACATCAAATTGAGCTTCCCCTTGCGTAAGATATTGATTGCTACGACTATTTATTATGTATGATTTATTTATAAACATATAGATAGATGAAAATATATCTATCGACGACGATATAAACGTATGTAGAGACCGGTGCTATTAAAATATTAACAACTTATTCATAAAATAGGTGTCCGTAATAATAAAACCTTTCGCCCATTTCTTTACAAGTAGCGAAGTACAATATGATTCTTAGTTGTAAAGAGGACTCTGTTAGATAAACGAAGGATCTTCTATCCTCCTAAAGTTACCTAGATTGTTATATCGTGTGTAACTAACTGGGACAGGAATTTAGAATACGATCAACAGAAATAAAAAAACTTAAGGGTCAGAAGATTGAGATGTTTATTATTTCTCACTCCCTTTTACGTCGTTTTTCTTGTTTGTATTAATTTTCTACTACTTCATTTATATATTTTGACACACCGTAGAGCTTTTACTATATTACTTCTCAGAAAATCTATGTTAAGTAATTGTGAGGCCCAAATTTCACGAGGGGAGGGTCACCCAAATGACGGTAACGCAATTGTGACGTTGGAGCTGTCCTTGGGCGGTGGTACTTGCTATTAGGTGACCAGAATCATTAATTTCAATTAAGAAATATGAAAACAATGCTTATTTGTAATGCTTAATAATTGTTTGTTTCTTGTTTTAAATAAAACGAAAAGGATTGAGAAACCTCCTCGTTTTTTTGAAGTCGGTTAAAAATATGATTGAACTTAGCTCATGTTTTATTTCTACTATGCCCTCTGCTCAGCTGATTTATAATGAACAACGGAGCCGTCTTAAGCACCTAACTACATTTTTTTACCCTTACTTCATATGTAGACATTTATTACACCTTCAGGTCTTTTTAATTAGTTACCAAAATATCTAAGGACTTGCGAAACTAGTACTTAAGCATGTTCAGTTACTTTAAATATTTTGGTAATATCTTTACTAAAATTAAGCGAGAACATTATTTTTTTTAAATTAGTATTTCGATAATAACTTGACTTAATGAATAGTTACGACTCTCGACTCGAACTAATAATGGTTTTTACAATGCAATTTGATTCCAATATATTCAATTACAACCACGTTTTGCGAGAGACTGGTGCCTGTGATAGGTATAAGATACCTGTGTTACAGGTCACCAGGTCCCCACGCCACTTAGTTTAAAGTTAAGTTAACATAGTAGTATTAGACAGTTATATACATGCTAGAGAAGGAGAACTGAATATATTAATGAAGTACGACGTCGAAAATATTGGGATCGTTGTTTATTATTTATATCTTCAGCTATATGAATTGATAATTGAGTTGAACTTTTCTGTTTGGAATAGTTTCACACTTATATGTTGCGAGCTGTATCAAATTGCTGTCTTTCAAGTTGCCCTCTGCTGCTTCTGTTTAGTAGTCTCCTTCTGGAGCAATACAGCTTTACGAGGATACCACAACCTTCTTACCGCTTAAACCACTAGGCCAACCGTGCAGTCGTATAACTTTAAAATATTTTTTTTATTAACCGACTTCAAAAAGGAGGTGGTTATCAATTCGGCTGTTTTTTTTCTTTATGTTTGGCCCGCCAGAATGACTCTTCTCTGCCTGATGAAAAGTATAAGCAAAATCCAAGAGTGGTGGACACCATGTATGGTGACCCACACCATGGCGGCCTAGTGATGCTGCTGCATCTTTTAGTCTAGTCAACAGGTATGGAATTTGTTGACTAGACTATTTGGGCCTACGGTCTCGCACTCACCAACGAAACACGACAGCACGAACGCTGTCATTTTACGTTGATTTTCTGTGCGAAGGTAGTACCGCCCCGGTCGAGCCGGCCCAACCGTGCTGAAATCAGCGTGGCTCTACTACCCTATGTTTATGTGTTTAACTCATAACTTTCAACTAGGTGAACCGATTTTGATGATTATTTTTTTATTTTAAAGCTGGTGCTTTCCGTGTGGTTCCATTTCAATTTAGTCTAAATGGACGTCGGTTTTTTTTGTTAAAATATATAATTATGAAGTCAATGTTCACAAGTCTATTGTATTGTATAGTCTTGGATTTAAAGAAATTAAATAAATACAATACATATTATGTATACTTAGTTGGAGAGTCATTTGGATGAAAATATCGTAGACTAGACCCAATAGAGATGATTAAAAATAAGTTTGAAGTCTACACAAAGAGTTCCCTAAGTTTCTTACTACATAGGAGCCGTCCATTAATCATGTAATGTTTTTTTTAGCATTTTTTGACCCCCCTCCCCCTTGGTGATACGTGGCGAGGTTTATGATTAAACTTCCTTTTTCTTTTTTATTCTTACTACACCCCGCCTCCACCCTTGTGATATTTAGTGATTTTTACCAAACCTCCTCCCCCCCTTCCAAACCTCACGTGACTAATGGGCGGCCCCATACACACTTACTGTGCATTCTAGTGTTTTTTTGTTCTGAACTCATTTCCAAGTAGCAAATTAACCTTTTTTATCACCTCAACCTCTTTTATAATTGATGAATTACGTTAAGATAATTAAACCCACAATTCCCTGGTTACACGAAGTTCTAGCTAACCATTTAATTAACTTTGTACTTGAGTTCCGTAGAGCGCTAGAGCGTTATGACTAAAATGCTGTTCAGATTTTGTCGGTTACAGCGTTTGTAATTTCATATATAATTCGCTTTACTCGAATTCGAATTTTTGCATATTAAATGTATTTTTGCTTTATTTAAAATTCCTTTCGTTAAAGCTATAGACGTAGATTATTCTTTATAACGTTTTTTGTTTTGTTTTAAACGATGTCATAATCAATCAATGATCTTCTTAATTTCTGTATAATTATGGTATAAGACAGCCGATAAAAATGTATAGGAACTGAAGTTAGCATAAAGAGAAATAATAATAATAGCGTAATAAGCATTATATTGAGCGAAGCGTATGTGAATCCCGCGGGTGAATTGGTTCATTTATCACTCGTTCGCGAAGATAAGACAGGTAGATGGCATTTGTGCCTTCTACGGAATGTAGGAGGGTATTATATATACTTAATGTTCAATTGTACTACTGTTACTACTATAAGTTGGTTTAAATATCAAAATGTTGCAATATATATGCTTGTTTAAGCATACAGTCAAAAACAAAACGAGAACACAAATGTAGATTTATTTGTTCAATGTTTTTAAATTTCCTATCAAAATATTAATGAGGGTTTAGCAACGTTTATATTTTTTTATAAACTGCAAATCGCAATTAAAATGAAGAATAAGATTTAATATATAGTAATTTCTGTTACGATTGGTACGAGGTTTAGACAGGAGACGAAAACTGCAAAAAAGACTTTGGAAATTATCCTTGTCTTACAGAAGATATAACATTAATGCTATATTTTTAAATGTTTCATACCCGAAATTTAATTTGATTAATTGATTCAATTATTGATTATAGCAATATTAGTATGTACTTGTAGCTTACGCAGTGCCGGTAGCTAATGTATTTTTGATATAACAATGTTGAGAATCTAAATGAACGTATAGTACAGTTATGGTAAATTAACAGAACATTTAGTAAGACTATAATCAAGTTTGTTGCATGAACGTTTTATGTTTCGGTTTATGCTACTAAGGGCCATACAAGGTACAAAAAAGCAGACAATTTATAAAAGGAGAACTATAGACGATTTTCTAAACAAAAAATCATAAATTCAAATTCAAAATCATTTACCTATTCAATTAAGACACTAAGTGACTTTTATGAACGTTAAATTGAAGCTACAGTTAAAAATTATAAATCGACACAAACAGACGCCACAGCATGTGCTGTATTGTCAAGGTAAATTAGGTGAAAACACCAAAATTTACTGCCTGCTTGTGTCAATCCATAACTTAGAGTTTCGAAAATGCGTAGAGCCTTATGAGAAGAATACCGGCAAAGAAACTCATGGCCACTCTTTTTAAAAGTCAGATATTCAGGTACAATAGTGACCATAGTGTTAGTATTACATGAAAGGTAAACAGTATGCTGTTGCCACCTGAATTTCATTTTATTAAAATGATCCAAAATCTAAAGTACAAACAAAAAAATCACTCAGTTATAACGTTGAAAGAATAGGACGTATAATACTCTTAAATACTACTTATTACGTACATATGACAAACTTTCTGTATTTTCTGATTATGAAATCAATTTGTAAATTATTAAAAAAACATCCGTATTTTGAAATAATAAATTATCTACTTCTTTCTTCTTCTAATGTAGTATTAAATCCCACGAAACACATATAGTATTATGAAATAAGCCTTGAAGTCACTTTTACACATGCAGTTAATACGAATTCCCGAAATCATCAATCACTGTGTTGTGTCTAGGGATTTATGAAAAGCGGTGTCAATCTAGTGTTTATTATAATATTTTTGGAGTTCGATCAAATATTTTTTTTTCTGGCGTGAAAGGTAACATCAGTATAGTTAAGAAACGATAAGGAAGAGATCGTAAAATATAGATTTTTGTTTTAAAGGGTAGGAAAATTTATAAAGATACTAGCTTTTACTCGCGACTCCGCCGCGTGTACGCCGGTTATCGTGATAAAGAGTAGCCTATGCCTATGTCCTTCCTCAAGATTCAAAGTATCTCCAGACAGACAGACAGAAGTTACTTTAGAATTTATATTATTAGTATGAATTTTAAGACACAGTAGGAACTAAAAACTTTACTAGGTATTATATCAGTAATGTAAGTAGTCCATGACATGGTATGAGGAGGAAGTTATAAATACGCTCGAGTGTCTTCGCGGAATGTTCTTGGTGTCTTCGCGGAATGTTCTTGGCTACGCTTTTTTTTTTGCGTAAATTTTATGTTTTTGTTGTTGTAGTTTTAATCAATTCAATATATTTTTGCTTGAATTAGAAATTTTGAATTTGTACATTTTTAACATATGAAAATATCGTATCTTACTTGTACGTACGTAGTACTAGTAGAGAACTACATAATATTCAATGACACCATAAAATATTCTTGAACAAGTGAACTGCTGTTACGTTCACAAACAGCGTTACTATAATCGACTGCCTCGGTTGCACAGTGGTACTAGCGTACGCGACTGCTGTGCTGAGGTCTCGAGTTCGATTCCTGGGTCGGACCAAATGTTTGTATGATCTGCAAATATGTGTTTCGGAGTTTGGGTGTTTTCTATGTATAGGTAATTTTATTGTATTTACGAAAAAAAGTATATTATATAGTAAGAATATTATATATTATGCACTATCCATATATTAATATGTGAAAAAATACTTTGTACCCCTTTTTACGAAAATTAAAGGACCGGAGCAGTATGTAATTTGGCACAGTTAAAGTTTATATGGAGGAGGAGCGCAGAAAGCTAATAAAAATTAAACGAATTATGGTAGAATTTCGATTACTGGGCGAGAAATATTCCACAGCATCAGCGCCTACTGGTAGCGTATCCAGAAGACTGGCAGCATTGCAACCCTTAATGGTAATGCTAATACATAAAGAAATTGTTTTATATGCATATTTTGCGTATTAGGTACCTATTTGAAGTTTTCATTAAATAAAATACTGATCTAAATAGATTAAAAAACTTCTTCAAGAGGCAGCCAAATTTTTGACGTATCGTGCTACTGAAAGTCTTTCCAGTTTCTATTTATTTCTTATTTATTCTTAAGTCAAGGACAGAATAAATAAAAACTTAGTACCTTTTTTACCGGTAAAAAAACCTACAGAGTACCTTTTGTTTACCTTTAACTATCTATACTAATATTATAAACGCGGAAGTTTGTAAGTATGGATGGATGGATGTTTGTTTATTCTTTCACGAAAAAACTACTGAACGGATTTGGATGAAACTTTACAGTAATATAGCTTATACATCAGAATAACACATAGGCTACTATTTGCCGCGATAACCGACATACACGCCGGCGGAGCCGCGGGCAACAACTAGTAACGTAATTATAAGTAAGCTTAGTATAAGTAAGCAAAAGCTATAAAAAAACATGCATCGGTGGATTTTTCCTTTTGTTTGTGAGGACAAAAGCTGATTTAGTTGCAGCTACTTGTTTTAACAGCGATTCATGTGAGATATAAAGACAGGTTAGACAGGTGCTCCACATTACTCTATACCTATTATGATGCAACGCACGACATTGTTACACTCACATTGATATATTTTCAGAGGTAACCAGAGAGAATTCGAGAAGCATTTCACCACCTTGATAACGTCAATCAATGTAGTCGAGTTAGTGAAAGTCAATTAAGCATTAGGCAAATTGATTTGGCACGTGATACAGACTGAGTGCCTTTGTTAGTGCTAAAAAGGTGAAACTTTGCACAAAGTGCTAAAATAAAATCACTGAAAATAATGTTTTTTGGGGTACTTCCCCTACTCGTAAAGTTGGAATGTTTTTTCTTGCCTCTGCCCCATAGTATGGGGTGTCATTACAAAGATCTTTTAAAAATATTGAGAGGTTGCTTGCTTGCTTGATTTACGTATTCGTCTGCGAGATATTCATCTCTAAGGCCCTTACTGAACAAAAAAATGATATGATAAGTAAACATGTAAAGTATTAAAAAAATAAAATCATAACAAATTGATAAATAGGAAATCCTATGCTATGCCTGGTCTGACACGCACTTTGCCGGTTTTATTCTTAGCCAGTTACATTCGCTACAAATACGACCTTGTTTGCTCACATGGGGGACACGGGAGAACTTTCTCATAGTGGCAAAACGGTATTCATTAAGGATTAGCAATTTATTATCCCACCAAAAACATTTTCATGTAAAATGTTGCCAAGACGACTGCACATGGCTTACCCTGTGAAAAATATATCAGATCTCATGTAGAGCCAATCTTCTGAATCTACACGCCCTAACTCTACCAACCCTAACTTCACAAACTCTACCTCTCAGTATAAATGTATGACCGTTTCGCTACAGTCACGAAGGCGAAACGAACGCCTTTTGTGTTTGCTAATATCTAGTTTCTGAGTAATGTCTTATGGGAATATTTAGTTTCTGAAGTAACGAAACAGCCAAGCCATACATTTTTACTGAGATGTAGAGTTTGCGAAGTTAGGGTTGGTAGGTCCATGGGTGGCGGTAATCGCTTACCATCGGGCGATACGTCGGCTCGTTTGCCCGCCTATTTCATAAAAAAAATGGAACAATACTTTTTGTGATCCTTAAGAGATTGTTCTGAGTCTGGGTGTTCTTTGTGTCTGTTTTAGCGTCCTACTACGCTAAAACGGACGCGAAGTGGCCAAGTAGCTACTTCACCCATTGTGTGTTAGTGATAACTTAATTACACATTTGTTAACATCATGTTAAATAATTATCTCATTTTTTGTTGTTCAGATTCAAAATAGCTATTTTCTTCTCAGTGCTTTTGAATAAGATACGGAAAGATATAGAGCAAAATTAGGTATATTTAGGTACTCCTTAAATGAAAATAAGGCTTATGATATTTCGTCTAGAATGTAGTTATTTTAAGATATAGGGACTTGTCACAAAACAGTTTCTTGCAAAAGTTTATTTTAAAAATTATTGATAATAAGTAAATTAAATTACGTTTGACATCAGACATTTTTTTTATTATCAAGCACTGTTGGTTTTCTTACTAACCTCAATTTTGATGTTTAAAACTATTGATTGACAGCTATTAAAATCTAAATCACATTCTAGAATTAAACTCACTTGTACTTATTCCACTATTTTAATTAACTTTATTCCTGACCAGTGTCGCCCTATGGCATTATCTTTTGATAATAATTTTCTTCTTCTTTTTCAAATTCTTTTTAAAATATGATCTTTTGTAAATATTTTATATAACCAGTAACTTTTGTTACTGGTTATATTAAATTATTTACATCTAAAACCTAACATCTGTGGGTACATAGAAATAAAATTATCACTGCAAGGAATTCTCTCCGAAAATGGGGAAATTATACTTTGCATGTACCACCCCCAATAAATTAAAATAGAACATATATAAAGCACACTCCTTAAAGATAAGCAAGAAGTTTAATAAGAAGCATGTTCAAGCTCATTAAAGGCTAAAACGTGTACTAAAACCCACAAAGTTCTATGATCATGTTAATCAAGTTAATAATCATGAATAAAATTATGTAGAACTTTAGCTTACACTGAATGACCCTTGAACGAGTCTATAACGGCTGGTGAAATTATCTTGACTTAAGTTTATTCCTAGCTGTTAAACCGTAATCGCCTTGACATTGTTATGAAAGACAATTTTGTCTTGGCAATTTATTACGTGTCAATTTAGTATAAATAAACATTTATTTAAATACATACATATAGTCCTACTAATATTATAAACGCGAAAGTTTGTAAGTATGGATGGATGGATGTTTGTTACTCTTCCCGCAAAAGCTACTGAACGGATTTGGATGAAACTTTACAGTAATATAGCTTATACATCAGAATAACACATAGGCTACTATTTACTGCGATAACCCACATACACGCGGGCGGAGCCGCGAGCAAAATCTAGTAAAAATATAAATAGATGTATAAATAGAAGAGGTCTTAAACAAAAGAATGCGAGTAAGTTATGACGTGTACCTACTATAACGTTATAACTTACTCTTTTTTTTTATGTTTGAGCCACCATAATGATCTACTCTGCCTGATGGAAAGCATAAGCAGAATCCAAGAGTGGTGGTCGCCATACTCATTGCGAATGCAGAAAATGCAGCATGGCGACCCACACCGTGACGGCCTAGTGATGCTGCTGCATCTTTTAGTCTAGTCAACAAGTATAGAACTTGTTGACTAGACTAATTGGGCCTCCGGTCTCGCACTCACCAACGAAACACGACAGCACGAACGCTGTCATTTTACGTTGATTTTCTGTGCGAGGGTAGTACTGCCCCGGTCGAGCCGGCTCAACCGTGCTGAAATCAGCGTGGCTCTACTACCTGTTAAACTACTCGCATCCTATCACATAATAAACTGCAACAATTAGTTATTACATTAAACCCAATATAATAACTAATTGCTCTCTAAAAAGAGAGCAATTAGTTAGAAATAATGAGTATAAAAATAGTCATTATTCCTAGTAAATAATTTTGATGTCCTACATCTGCGAGACTTCTCGCGTCACCTCAATTATTACCCGACTACGGCAAAGACAAAGGAGGGTTATGATTTTGACAGGCTATGTATGTATGTATGTTCATTTGGTCCCTCATAGCTCCTTAACTACTTAATAGAATCAAATGAGGTATCGTTAGAAGCGTCTTCATCGTCCGCTGGTTATAGGCTATATGACGTTTCACTGAATCTAATGTGGCGCCCTCTAGCCGACATATAGTACTGTATTAAAAAATAAACTTGAGATAAATATGCCGTGTTTGGTATCATTGGAAAGGGCGTAATTTGTACATTTTAAATATATATTGTTATATATTAATAACGGCACCAAAACATTTTAAATAAAAAAAAAGTAAAAACTAAAACCCAATTACGACAAAAAACGACGCTGAAAAAGTATAAAACAAGTTTGAAAAGCCGTAGTCACATGTTACAACGTAGTTGGGTTTTAGTTTTTACTTTTTTATTACTTTTTATCGTACAGAGGGCAAACGAGCTACAAGTCAGATTATTTTGCTTCATACTATGTTAAAAGAACGATTACAGTCCCGAGGCCTGTAATAAAATAAAAATATAATAAGATGATGACGATCAGGCGAGCATAACGGACTCCTGATGATAAGTGACTTACGCCGCCCTCGGACACCTGGATGACCTGGAACTCCAGAAACACAAATTCGTTGCCAACCTGCGAGTACCATCTCCCCCAGAATAAAGGCTTGAGCCTTCGGTAACCCGATCATTCTTAAAAATACGTGTATAACAAAATCACCGACACCGTCCGTGATGGGGGGCGTTAATTGAACAGCTAATTAAACTAGTTAGCTGCGACAATGATGATTTATTTAATAAATCAGAAACACTCAAATTTATCAAACGGTAACGCTAATATAAGGTTATGGTAATAATCTTTTCTAACTTTTTAGCTTTGATTGAATAATTAAAGTAAACATTGAAACATTAAACGACTTTCAATGATTTAAATTTAATAGAATTAATCTTGAGTCCATAGTCGTTATACCTAGCACAGTTAACCTTAAAACCCAAACACCAAGCCGTAACATTTTGTTCTTCGGCATTATCGACGGAATGCATACTTACTTGTGAGGCATTTCAATGGGAATGGAAATTGTCAGCACATTGCCCCAGATAAATGATAACAAGTATAATAACATTGTGAGGAGTAATTAAGATTAAAAGCCAGTCATGGAACACCATCAGTAGTATTGCAACATGAAACAATAGTCTTCAAGACTGTCGAGTTGCAACCTATTACGAGTATTAGCTTCTCAAATAATGACAACTACTAAACATGGAAGCAAGAAAAAGAGTTTATCGTCATCGTGTCTGTCACAGGTCTTTGTCACTACTACTACACAGACTGCACGTTTGGCCTAGTGGTTTAACGGTCACCACGCCGTTCCTACTTCGCCAAGTGTCGTGGGTTCAAATCCCACGTAGGACATCACTTTGTGTGATCCACAAATTGTTGTTCTGAGTCTGGGTGTTCTTTGTGTCCGTTACATTATGTTTGTAAAGTCCCCCGCGACACAGGATTTATTCCTAGTGCGGGAGTTGTCTTTTTAAAGATAAAGATTTAAAAGACTACTGGACTCAGGTCTCTGTCACTACTGGACTCAGGTCTCCCTGAAAAACTCATCAAAAGATATTTCTTTTTACTTATTAGTACAATAGTTGATGAGATAAGGAAGTAAGTAGTCATGGACTCAGAAGTTTTTTTTTTATGTTTGGCCCGCCAAAATGACTCTGCTCTGCCTGATGGAAAACATAAGCAGAATCCAAGAGTGGTGGTCACCATACTCATTGCGAATGCAGACAGTGCAGTATGGCGACCCACACTATGGCGGCCTAGTGATGCTACTGCATCTTTTAGTCCAGTCAACAAGTATGAAACTTGTTGACTAGACTAATTGGGCCTTGTGAAGTTAAAATTCCGTTTTTAAAACAAGATCCGTGTCCGATAGTAGTGAGAGTAAATATTCATCAAACTATCATATGCTATGAAGTAGGTCAGCCTTTTTAACCGACTTAAAAAAAAGGGGGAGGTTCTCAATTGGACTGGTTTTTTTTATGTTTGTTACCTCATAACTTTTGACTGGTTGAACCGATTTTGATAATTATTTTTTTATTTGAAAGCTGGTGCTTCCCGAATGGTCCCATTTAAATTTGGTCCAGATTGAAGTCGGATTTTTTTTTGGTAAAATTTGTAGGTAATTTGAGTTATAATTTAGCCCCAAATTCATATATCTAACATATAATATTGCCGAGGCTGCTCGGCGCACTTGTTTGTCGGTTATCGCAGTGAAGAGTAGCCTTTGTCCTTCCTCAAGAATCAAAGTATCTCCAAGCCAAATTTTATTGAAATTGTGCAGCGGTTTGGCCGTGAAAGCAGGACAGACAGACAGAGCTACTTTCGCATTTATAATATAAGTATGGATTATATATATTTCTTATTGTTGACTAACAAGTCACTATAGTGAACTTTATTTATTTATTTTATTTACTGGCTCCCAACATACAGCTCACGCTAGTTTGGGAGTCAGGGCTCATATCTATATTGTTAAATGTAATTTGCTGCAATAAAGAATTTATTATTATTATTATTATTTATAACTATATGCACTTTTGTATATCGGCGGACTTAATGCCCAGGGCATTCTCTACCAGTCAACCTTAGGGTGGTGTAAAAATCTTGTGAGGTAGGCGCGCATAGGTTTCGTACTTAACTAAAATAAACATTACACAGCATTACATATATAGGTATGGCAAATACGACAAATACATAAACACTATAAATATATATGATATTACTTATACTTAAAAAAATATTTACATTATATTAGTACACTATGAATAACAAGAAATGTGTTGGAGTTGGAGTGCTATCGTTATGATGACTCTGCCATGCCAGTGAGAAGGAGGTTATGTACCCTCTTTTTAAATATGAGACGGTTAGTGGACATCCTGATCTCAAGTGGTAGCGCATTCCAGAGTAGAACTGCTTGAACGAAGAAGGAAGAGTTTACAAAGTCAGAAGTGTGGGAGGGACATAAAAGAAGCAGATTATTTTCTGAGCGAAGATTTCTGTTGTGATTGGAGGACAGGAAACGGAGATAGGGTTCTAGGTAAGTAGGTGAGGATGGGGAGGTGAGAAATGAAAATAGACAGGTCAGAGCTCGCTGATTGCGCCGTTGGCGAATGGGTAACCAATTCAGTTGGGAACGTAAAGCAGACACGTGATCATACTTGCGAAGATTGAAAATGAACCGAATGCAGTTATTAAGAAGGCGGTCTAGTTTGTTAAGGAGGTCTGCATTTAGGTCGAAATAACAGACATCACCATAGTCGATTAACGGAATGATCAAGGACTGCATATAGTTTTGGTTTTAGGAGGCAGGAAGTTCTTAAGGCGATATAGTATCCGCAGGTTTCCAGTTACCCTCTGACTCACGTGGGTAACCTGTACTACTTACTTTATTAAAACTTTACTATTATGACTTATTGACGAACACTCAAAACCATTTATAAATTGACTAGCGGCCGCCTGCGACTTCGTACTCGTGGAGTTAGTTATTTGCACATAATTTTTAAATAAAAACATCCCTCCTTTTAATAGTAAGTAGTTGTTTTCAGTAATACTTAAAAACCATTTTAAATCCTTCTGCCATATTTACTTTAACTTTACTAACATTGAACTTTCATACAAACTACCCTCCCCCGTTTTAACCCCAAAAGGGGATTGATTTCTAAAGATACATTAGTAGTACATGATCTATAGAGCATACATTTTAAATTTCAAGTGTCTTACTTCAAAAACATAGGACTTTCATACAAACTTCCAACACCCGTTTTACCCCCTTAGGGGTGGAGTTTCGTAAAATCCGTTCTTAGTGGTTGTCTACACCCTTTAAGGAACCTACCTGCCAAATTTCAAGTTTGTAGGTGTTATAGTTTCTGAGATTTTGTGATTAATAAGTGAGTGGTATTTCGCTTTTACATATATAGATTCAAAATCCTACAAAAAAAATAACACCATTAGAACATACTACGTGGAAATACCTTAAAATCAAAGACAATCTTACAGTCTTGTCAATTAAAAAATGGAGCACCTTTGATATTTATGGATGACTTTTCTCACTGTCTCGCTAGATCTCGGTTGAAATACTAAAATATGTAGTACCTTTGATTTGAAGTAATGAGTTTTACTCAGGCCCTGACTGAGTAGTTTCGATATTAATTCCACTATCCGGTGTCGACTAATCACTCTGCCAGTGCCTATACCTCTATAATCCCTGCGGTAGTAAATTAGAAACTTTACAGTTATTTGCACCGTTTTCTAATCTATGTCAAAACGATTCGTCGAAGGACCTTTTCTATTTTCTAGCTGTTCCCTCATTCCCACAATAATTTATAGTTCATATAGTTTGTACAAAGTGGTTTATCACTAAATTGTCGGTACTACATCTACATTACATCTACATCGGCTTCATATATTTTGGAAATGGGGGCGTGTTTATTTTAAAATTTAAAAAATGTCACAAGTAACTTTTTTATTTTAGGGTTAATAAGTATAAGTTTAAATATGTATAAGCCGTGTTGAAATATAAAGCCCACTTTAAGGAAATTAGTATTAATAGTGTAGAGATCTGACACTAAATATACGAGTAAAAATATACAGCACACGTATTAAACGGTTTACACATGGTAGGTAGACTGAAATCCATCAATAATCACTCAACCCAAAGTTAATCTTCGGAAGTGTCGATAAGATGAGATGAATTAGTAGATAGGACGGTAAGTGAGGGTTCATACGTGTTAGAGCTTTAATAATAATAATCGATCAACGACTGACTGTCGTAGAAAATTCTGGGTGGATTTTGAAAACGATCTATTGGTGAAGTGAAGCTATAATTTCATCTTAGACGACCATTTACTTGAACAAATTTGACATAATATTATATTTTGAAAATACAAATTTAGCTCCTTATTTAGATATTATTTGTTTAGTATTTTACTTAGCTTAACCACTTACGTTTCGCAGATGACCTAATTCTGTTTTCAGATTGCCCAAAAAAACTAGAGCAAATGTTACAGCAATTGTCAGATCAAAGTGCGAAAGCAGGGCTCACAATGAACACGGCTAAGACAAAAATTATGACTAACACTTCACAGGCTTACAACATCATAGTCAATAACGAGCAAATAGAATATGTTGAAGAGTATGTATATCTAGGGCAACTAATAGCCACAGAAGATACTATGCACGAAGAAATTGAACGAAGGGTAGCTAACACGTGGAAAAGATATTGGTCTCTAAGCGAAATTATGAAAAATGAAGACATGCCAATCAAAGAGAAAATGAAAGTATACAATATGTGTATTTTACCATGTCTCACCTATGGTTGCCAAACATGGACATGGACAGAAAAGCTAATGAATAAAATAAATGTATGTCAAAATGGGATCGAGAGAAGTGTTATTGGTGTAAAAAGGAAAGATAAAGTAAGATTAGGAAAAATAAAAGCTGTAACTACATTTAAAAACGCGAAACACACATGTAAAACCTTAAAATGGAAATGGACAGGACATATGTTGAGGGAGACAAACAAGAAATGGACTAAAATGATAACAGAGTGGTACCCCAGAGATGGGAAAAGAAGCAGAGGAAGACAAATTAAACGTTGGGAAGATGACCTTAAAAAAGTGGCTGGCCCAGAGTGGATGAGAATGGCTAGAGAAAGAGATATATGGAAAACTCTAGAGGAGGCCTATGTCGAAGGACAAGCTGTGAATGTAACCGATCGCCTATGATATTAAAGTTATTATACTTAGTTTGTAAATTTAAAACAGCAATAAAGGCTTATTTTATTTTTATTTATTTTTGTTTAGTATTTTAAAGTAATAGTGTACCATAAATATTGGAACAATTTTGTGCTCGCATGTTATCTTTAAGCGATGCGATGGTTCAAAACGGATGTTGTACCACACGTGTTTACTATAATATTAAATACTAGTTTGCAGTACTTTTACTTCATACAATTGATTGTTTTTTTATGTTTTACCCTGCCAAAATGACTCTACTCTGCCTGATAGAAAGCATAAGCAAAATCCAAGAGTGGTGGTCACCATACTCAAATATCAAATACATGTGCTTCAGCTAAGGCACGTACAATTATCATTAGATAAACGTCGGTCATGCCGAATATAATACAGTGTTGATTAATTACTTTCTTGGTACTTTAAAAATGTAATAATTCGCATAAGAAATAGCTGTCTCATGTACATCGCAATAGCACCTTTCGCGAACGATCAGATTTACCTGTTCCAGGCCACTGTTCAACCTCGCCGGGAGCTCGGTCATCTCCGGTACTTGTTATTCCAACAATAGCCTTTGCTTTGATGCTATTTATTCGGCGAGTCACGTCGATAACTTTCGGTTTTTTGCTACTCAACGTATCCCTCTCAAATTAGTAAAGCCCTAATATAATTGTGGATTAAAACTGTGTCTCTCAAATCCTAAAACCTTGCTGCTCAAGTCATAGGCGATACTCGAGATACATGACAAGTAAAGTAGAAATAAATAATAATGCTACTAAAGTACCGGGCAAGTCTTTACTCTTCAAAAAAATATAAAAAAAACAACTAACAGTTCAACATAAGTGCAAGTTCCCAAAACATTGATACGTGTTAGGGTTCGCTTCGTTTGAAACATAAATTTAATAACGACAAAAATAGATTTATTGTGATAACCATTCAAAACGTTCAAATCATGCAGAACAAACGTCTCTAACGATCGCCGAAGTCGTGGGGTTTATCATTTAGATCACTTCGATTTTATCGCACTATAGCTCAAACAGAACTCGTCTCGCGATCGACGAGGCGCCTGCTGATATTAGTCGCCCCTGGTTAATTCCTGAAAGTTCCAATCGCTAATTGAACATTAGTACACGACCGCTTCCGAGAAAGGCTTTCGTATATAAACAAGTCACCAGCACGACAATCCATTTTTTTTATCATTTACAAAAAAAGACAATGTTGTACATACCAAGCAACTAAAAATCACCAAGGTTTATTCTTGTGCTATCTTGAGACTATGTTTTATAGACAATGAATCTAGGGAAAGTTAAAGAATAGATCGAATGGATCAAATTTTGTTAAGTCTCACAACTCAAAATCAGTTATTCTGAAATAAATCCCCAAAAAAGGGTATTGAAAAAGTAGAAACTGTAAATTAAGTTGTTGGATAGTGGCATAAAACAGAGTTAGGGAGGTATAGATACTTCCTCCGTCCTCCATAAGCGCAAGCCTGAGGGTGACAGATGAGGTCGGGTCGGCCGGGGGAAAGTAACGGGAACATCGGGGTTCTCACACAGGTGGGGGCTACTTACGAACACGTGGGTGGCCCGAGGTACGTCGGGTATCCAGGTCCTTGCTAGGGTGCACCTGGTTCCCCGGCTTTTAGTACCCGAGACGGTGTGCGGTTTTAGTCGGTTCGAGTCCGACATACCACCAGGAGGTAGTATCCGAGGGGATTTCCGCACGAGAAAAAAAAAGAAAAAAAAGGGTAAGGTATAGAACGTTACCCTTTTTTTCTTTTTTTTTCTATAATATAGCTAATAAATGGATATTCAAGAGTATTCCTAAAACTGCAAACTGATATAATTTACTGAAGAACATTTATATTTTTTTTATTTGTAACTAGCTTTTCCCCGCAGCTCGACCCCTTGTATGTTAACCCTTAAATAGTAGCCTATGTCCTTCTTCAAGAATTAAAACATCTTCATGTCAAATTTCATTGAATTTGGTGCAGTGGCTTAGCCATGAAGGCGTAACAGACAGACAGAGTTACTTTCTAATTTAAAATCTATATATATAAAAATAAATTGTCGAAATGTATGTACGCGCATAACTTCCAATCAGCTGCACCATTTTCAACCGACTTCAAAAAGGAGGAGGTTTTCAATTCGACTGTATTTTTTTTTTTTTTTTTTATGTTTGTTACCTCATAACTTTGGACTGGGTGAACCGATTTTAATGATTCTTTTTTTATTTGAAAGCTGGTGCTTCCCGAATGGTCCCATTTAAATTTGGTCCAGTTCTGACATGTCATCCATGAGAAATCCATATAAGTCTTCAATTTGCATTATGTATGTACGCGACAAATTAACGAATAACTCAATATTCCCGTATGGTCCCATTTAAATTTGGTCCAGATTGAAGTCGGTTTTTCTTTGTGTTAAAATTTAATTATTTTTTATGTGTTCGTTATTGTTAGGACAAGGTTTTTTTGTCCGCGACTGTACACTGCCTGTGGGAAGCTGAGACAGATATGTAAATATGGCGGTACCAAGTTCGCCGGGTCAGCTAGTATTAGTATGATTTTATTTACCTACCCTTAGTCCTTTTTAATTTTTTATCCTTTACTGCGGCTGTCGAGCAGATACATCTTTGCCTACTTAAATGTTTTTTTATGCTTTTGGGTGTTAGTGATTTCATAGAAGTTGAACCTTCCTATTGATAATAAACATTTTTTTTCTTATGTTAATATGGCTAATATATATATATACATAAATGCTTTTAAATAGTTTCTCATGTTAAGTTACTCTGTTATACTAGACCGCAATGTGAGTGTGTGAGTAATCGTGGAACTTTCAGAAGCAGAATAATCAGGTTTCTCTCGGATAGATGTGGCTAATCCTCGTGTTTGACATTTTCTATCAAGTAACTTAAAAGACAAATATCCATTCCAATACCTAATTAAAAGTTACAAAACAGAGGTTTTTATATTTCAACTGATAGTTTTATCAGTGTTAACCTTTTCAAAAAGTTTTAAAACTTATTAGTATATATCCTCAGATCAAATAAAAAAAGGTAGATAACGCACGGTCTTGTTCTTATTCAAGCAAAAAAAAAAGCGTAGTTCCAAGTAAATACACGCGTTAACGCACTAACTATGCTATAAACTACGCTACTTTTCGTCAGTATCGTACAAGTATCGACAACTTGTCTCTCTCTCAACGGACAAGCCAACTACGCAGGAAATATTATAGTGCACAAGTGTGTGCGCAACCACAGGTGCACTCTCTGTTCCCTCTCTCTCATAATCCGATGGGACGGTTAACCGACACGATCGGGGGGAGATCAGGCGCTGGACCGACAGCTTTAGATGCTCTCCGAGGCACGGGGGTTCAGACCCTAACTTCCAAACTGAGCTGTTATTAAGTATAGCGGACCCACGCAACCTCGTTTGCGTCTCCTATTGCCCGTAGCGTGATAATTTTCCCCTGTTTTTGAAACATTTTTCATTGGTGCTTCGCTCCTATTGGTCGTAGCGTGATGATATATAGCCTATAGCCTTCCTCGATAAATGTACTATCCAACACTGAGAGAATTTTTCAAATCGGACCTGCGGTTCCTGAGATTAGAAACAAACAATCAAACTCTTCAGCTTTATAATATTAGTATAGATTTCTATAATCAGAAAAACGCAATAACACTTTTGCCCGACCCGGAATTCGAACCTCTTGCTCGGCAGTCGCATACGTCAACCGCAAGACCAACAAGGCGGTTATGCTACTACAATAAGGTTTCAAATAGTAAAAATACTACTTACTTCGCTGGCTCTGCGACAGTAGAACGCGTCATTCTTTCCTATTCTGTGCCAACTCAGATCAATCGGACACTCTCATCTCTTCCATATCTCTGACAACCTCATCTTTCCAGCGGTATCTGGGTCGTCCCACCTACCGCTGCCCAATGTATGCTCTTTCGATTCATGCCTTCGATGTGGCCAAGCCAGCGAAGTCAGGCAGCTTTTATTTAATATTTCCCCGATTATGTTTGGTACTGCCACTAGGCTGTCTATCTCTCGGTTGTATCTCTGTCTCCGCTCTCCAATGGAGCACAAATAATAGCTGTTGTCCAAAAAACTTTGTATCGGTAGCAGAGCTACTTTCAAAGTGGTTTAACCTTTATGTTAATAAAGCTTTTAAAGACATGCGTCATTATTACAACCGCATAAGTTCATCTTCAAAAGTATCAGAAGCAAAAATTCATCATTCATCTAAGTTTTTTTATGACTGATATTATCCTACAAGTATTGTATTGTATTTTTTTTTTTTTTTTTTTTTTTTTTTTATGTTTGGCCCGCCAAAATGACTCTACTCTGCCTGATGGAAAGCATAAGCAGAATCCAAGAGTGGTGGTCACCATGCTCACTGCGAATGCAGACAATGCAGCATGGCGACCCACACCATGGCGGCCTAGTGATGCTACTGCATCTTTTAGTCTAGTCAACAAGTATGGAACTTGTTGACTAGACTAATTGGGCCTCCGGTCTCGCACTCACCAACGAAACACGACAGCATGCTGTCATTTTACGTTGATTTTCTGTGCGAGGGTAGTACCACCCCGGTCGAGCCGGCCCGTTCGTGCTGAAATCAGCGTGGCTCTACTACCTCTTAAGTATTTTGTGAAATACGAACATCTTTGGTAAATAGCTATAGTCATAACGGATAGGTTACCACAGAATTTCAACATCGCCTAGTACTTGGGCTTTGGAGGTCTGATGGCAATTGCTGCTCTTATAACAATCGAAATTAAGTCGTGGTAGACTTTAGCTGACTCTGACCCCAACCTAGTTTGAGAAAAAGACTCGGAGGAAAAAAGGTTTATTGAGTGTAATGCAAATTAAATACTAAACAAAATACTCCATTCTTTACTATTTAGATACTAGGAAAGAAAAAACCCAATGAAAATATTAACAACATTTACATACAAAAAAATTATATTACATTAAATTTGGATTGTCATCCACATTGAAAAGTCACGTCTTACCAAAGAGCTCACGAAGCACTCTAGCTCTGGAAATAAAATACTCTGAGTCTACTGAATAATAATGAACTTCGTAGTACATATTTTATAATTACTTCTCCATTTGCGTATTTCTTGGAAAGATAAAATACACTCGCACAAACATTTACATTTAAAAATATGTCTATATTTAACTGACCTGACATAACTGAGCACAAATCATCAGCGATTAAAAATTGTAACAAAAAAAAACCGACTACAATCTGGACCAAATTTAAAAGGGACCATTCGGGAAGCACCAGCTTTCAAATAAAAAATAATCATCAAAATCGGTTCACCCAGTTCAAAGTTATCAGGTAACAAACATAAAAAAAATAAAAAATAAAAATACAGTCGAATTGAGAACCTCCTCCTTTTTCAAGTCGGTTGAAAATATGTCTATATTGAAATTCACGTTAATTATAAAATATATCAACTTTTTACACATGGACATACGACTACACGATCGGAGTGGGTGTCTTTTTAGACTTTTGCGACTTTTACACATAAGTAGTTTTTGTTGTATAGCGGCACTTATTTGTAATAAAATTATTTAAAATTGAGTCGGTGCAACTCATTCAAAACGTCGGGAAATAGAAGGTATCGTAACCATTTTAAATAATTTTCTCTCCCAATTCTTCAGAACTGTCATACGGTACCGCTTAAATTAGATGTACTTTAAGCTCAGGTCAAGACATCATTTGTTACTATTAAATAAAAATTAAGTAACAAGTTTTAATGTTTATAATGTAACGAACGTCACAGTAACCTTCGAGTAAGTTTTTTTATTTTATTTTTATACGTGCTCCATGTTACTAAATACAACACTAGACAAGTATATAGTACTTCTACGCTTTTAAAATAGTTATTTTGGTATCAGATTTGTTAGATTAAGTTACTAGAATATAATCGTTAAACTCATTTTTGTTTCTTATAAAATCTACAAAGAGAGGCTATAACTGAGCATGAATTAACACAATTTTAATATTAAGAGAACACATTTTTAAACAATTACTAAAAAGGTACCTACTTAGATTTTATTTATGTAAGTAGACCATTACATTTTAATTGTAATTCTTTTTCTGGAAAAATATAAAAGATTACATAATTTTGTCTCTTTAAAAAACTTATATATATAAAAAATAAGTTTATATACGTGAATGACAGTGAAAAGCATATGTTATGTGTTTTTTTATTCAACTGTGAACTTAAAAGCCGTTTGTTTTTTATTTAAATTTAGATAAGTTGCTAACTTATCTAAATTTATTATTGATTGTTTAACAAAAAACAATCAAGACATGAAATCACTAAAAGCATTCCGTAATAGCTGTAAAATAAAATAAAAATAATAATTTGCGGCAGCGGGGTCTCTGCGAAGGTTACGAAACTTTCTTCCCACAAACACTAAAATTGCGCTCGCACAATCTCTTCTTCTTCCCATCCTTGACTATGGTGATGTCAGCTATCTAGATCTCACCGAAGACCAACTAAATAAACTTGAGCGACTCCAAAACCTTTGCATTAGATTCATATTTGGATTACGCAAATATGACCATATCTCAGAGTTTCGATGTAAACTCAAGTGGCTCCCAATACGCTTTCGCCGGAATGCTCATATTCTTTCTCTTTTATACAGTATTCTGTTTCTCCCTCACACCCCCTCTTACCCTAAAGAACGCTTTCAGTTCTTACACAACACTCATTGTAGGGACCTGAGATCATCAAAGAATTTGAAACTTAAAATGCCTAAACATTCTACCCGGTTTACAGACAAATCCTTTACTGTGCAAGCAGTAAGACTCTGGAACAATTTGCCTGAAACAATCCGTCACGCTAAAACCTTGCCCGTTTTCAAAAAGCTAGTGAAGGATTATTATCTGTCATTATAATTTATTGTTATTTATTTTAGTCTGTGTATGTATGTATCTGTATGTATGTATGTGTATGTATGTATGAGTATGTTTATATGTGTAATATGAGTAGATGTATGTATATATATATGTATGTATGTTGAATATTTTTGAATTTAGTGATTGTTTTTATTATTCACATACTAAATTTAAGATTTGTGCACCCCACTACTGTTACCCCTATTAATGTCAATTACCATAATTTCCGTACTAAAGTTGTCTGTAAGAGATCGCCATGAGCGATAAGACCGCCAATTGTCACATTTGTAAATTGTATCTCTTTTTTTTCTATCTGTTATAATGTGTGTACAATAAAGATAAATAAATAAAAAATAAAAAAATTTGATTAATAAAATGAAATAAGATAAATAAATGTAAAAGACGGCTACGACAAACACCCTAGTGGCAAACCACTACGAATAATCGTTGTATCAAATCTCAAAAATCAACAACGCCAACCATTTACAGAGGGATTGACAATTTTGCCCCGTGTCGAATCACGCAGTCGAAAGTCTTACATGGCTGATAATAATTTATTAGCTTTTTATATTAGCTGTATAACAATTTACCTGACACGATTTGCTAAATAAGATCTTAAAGAACTGAACTTAAGCATACGCTTTAGACAGATAAAATATGCATAAGTATTGTCACGTATAGTAGAGAAGCCAAGTCTACCGTGTACGCTCTTTATGAGCAAAATGTTAAATATTCCCGAGCTTCATTGACGTATTAGTCTCATTTGCAAGATGAATTTGGTATATAAAATTTACATAGGTTAAATTAACTTCAGCCTCAGTATTTTCATCTACACAAAGGCACTTAAGGCTATTGTTATGCCAACGATATCCTTCATATATAATGACTAGACAAGTGTACCTGTAATCGCTTTCGCTTGGTACATGTATTTTAAAAATCATAATGATTATATCACTGCTGTATCAGCAGACACGAGGATAGCATAGCGCTACCTAGTATCTTTATTTAACAGCACTGTATTAATTTTATTCAGACAGAAAATGTCTACTGCTGACTGAAGATTTCATCTATATCTTTTTAGTATTTAATAGGTATGTCTTCATTGAATACTGTAGTGACTAATATTTTTAGTCTACTAGTCGCCACTCGAGCTACTGACGATGAATACTTACTTTTATATCGTTGTCGTTGTCTGAGTTGACCTTATATCTAATTAAATCTATACTAATATTATAAAGCTGAAGAGTTTGTTTTGTTTGTTTGAACGCGCTAATCTCAGGAACTACTGGTCCAATTTGAAAAATTATTTCAGTGTTAGATAGCCCATTTATCGAGGAAGGCTATGTATCATCACGCTAAGACCAATAGGAGCGGAGCACCAATGAAGAATGTTTAAAAAACGGGGGAAACTTATTACGCTACGGGCAATAGGAGACGCAAACGACGTTGCGTGGGTCAGCTAGTTAAATAATATAATCAATAGAATAGTTAATGGGAATATTTTGGAATGGTAGTTTTATTTTCACAGCGAGTGATGCTTATTTATCATTACAACAGACGTCTCTGAAGTGTTTCTGCTTAAAACCCCTACTCTTTTTAAAAATTGTTTAATGTAATAAAAACAATCTTTATGTATTAAATTTTGCAACAGAATAGCGGCTAGTACATTATACGTATATGCAGAACGTCAGGTTAACTCTCTCGTACCAAATCATTCTCAATCATCTTCACAGTAATCAACAATTTAGTGAATATGAACTACAACAATAAACTGTTAATTTATTTCATTCAGGTATCAGTGACCATCGCACTGACTGCAACACACTGCAACGAACCTTCATAGGAAAGGAAGGGATTACCCTGATTTAGATATTTAGACGTAACTACTTTTGGTGTTTTTATTCACAAGCTGTTGAGCTGTATAGTTACTAAAGCGATCAGTCTCTGATTCCAGGAATATCAGTGATATTAGATTTTTTAAATATTAGTCTATTAACATAGAGTACCTTTTCTCTTTTTTAAAAGACAACTCCTGTAACTTAAAACTAATATTCTGTATAAAAATAAAATTCGGTCTCGCGACACAGAATTTATTCTTAGTGTGGGAATTTTTGTCATCTTTACAAACTTAATGAACATGTTTTGGGAACTTTACAAACATACATAAAACATTTGATATTTTTTCACTAAAATATAAGCGATATGGGTTTGAGTTTGATTGTAAGATGACTGTTCCCGAGGTTGAACTCATTGAATAGAATGGAAGTTGTGGCCGTTAGGCCTCTGTGAATTCACTGAAAAAAATAAGTGTTCTCGGGATTTGATATTGTCTTTTTCCTATATCTGAAGATATACTTTGAATCATAGGTAGTAGAGCCACGCTGATTTCAGCACGAATGGGCCGGCTCGACCGGGGCGGTACTACCCTCGCACAGAAAATCAACGTAAAATGACAGCGATCGTGCTGTCGTGTTTCGTTGGTGAGTGCGAGACCGGAGGCCCAAATAGTCTAGTCAACAAGTTCCATACTTGTTGACTAGACTAAAAGATGCAGCAGCATCACTAGGCCGCCATGGTGTGGGTTATTATTTACTTGTCTGCATTCGCAGTGAGTATGGTGACCGCCACTCTTGGATTCTGCTTATGCTTTCCATCAGGCAGAGTAGAGTCATTTTGGCGGGCCATACATAAAAAAAAAAACAATGTAAAATAAAATAAATCATTTTTTTTCTTCTGAAATCTACTTATAAGTAACTAGAAAAAAACTATAAGCTATACGACTTATTAATATACACACATTATAAATTATGTATGTATAAATATATCTACTCATGGAAAAAGATAATTATAAACGTTTCAGTGAAATTACCATACGATGTTAGCATGAAGGTCGGAGACACTGATTAACAATGAGCGCCAGAACGCCCAGAACTATATTCTCATTGTGACAATTGCCAACACGCAAAAGTTAGAAGTTTTGGCACACTGGGCTCATAACTGTCTACAAATCTACTTAGCAATTTTACCAGAAACATGTGTTTCAATAAACATTTTAATTGAAATCTTTGTTTTAGATTGATCCTCGACATGAAATATACAAGTAAACGGTTAAAGGAAATATTTAGTAAAGATTTGCCAAAAAAAATATAATAATTTCAAAGTCTAAAAAATACCTACAAATAATATAATTATTGAATATAAACTGAAATATGTACTTTGTAGTTCGCAATTTAACGTCATAATTCAAGTGGAAGTTGAACTCATGGTGATTTGCATACGGATTTTCTATTAAAGTTTTATTTAAGTTGGTATTGTGTGCATCTGGACTGAGGGCCCAACTTTAAAATTTTTGCGAAGCGATATAAAATTCAAATTATTTAGGAATTAGTTAAAAACAGTAAAAATTTAAAGCAATGGGTCATACATTTCTTAAACGTGAAATAAAGCTGTTATGATAAAATAACTTGGGCCCTCAGTTCAGATGCTTGCAAAAAATGATCTAGATCTCAGGAAGTACTGCCTCTAGGTTAATTTTTTTATATAAGAAACTTAAAAAATCCCAAAATTGTACAATTTGAAATTACGGATGTACGGCAGCATAATATAGGGCCCTCAGTTCAGTAACGTCTGTACGGAGGAACTGAATAACTAAATAAGATTCGCAGAAAATTCAAAAATGGGCCCTCAGTCCAGGTGCACACGTTGTTATTAAATTCCTATTATTTAAGTGAATTTCATGTTTCACTTTCACTTTTGTAATAAATTTGTAAAATTACCAATTTTATCATTAAAAAGTTTTATTAGTTAAGTCAAATTAGTCATTCAGGTAGGAAAGTAAAGCGAAACTCAAAAAGTTTTTTTCTTTGTGAAAGCGTATATCAAAGTGATAGAGCTTGAAAATACCTACTAAATGAGAGGTCACACGTCTCATTTGGTCAAAAATTCGTAGAGTTATAGCGAAAAAACAGTTTTCTCCTTATGCTTTTGTTGCAACCCGACTTTAATCATGGCAACTCTGTTGAGAGAAATTCGAAAGTTTTACCTAGGGAATTCCTCTAAATTCTTTCTATGGGTTGGCAGTGTTGTCAACTTGATGGATAGCGATATGTCTATTTTATTATTTATCGATATGCATTTTATTGTGAATTCGAGTCAAGTTTTTTTTTCGAGAATGGTCAAAAAATTAATACTGTATCAGGAGTAAGTAAGCTAATGTCAATAAACTTTTTAGTACTGATCAATAAAGTGGTTCAATTTTATTTTTATTTTAGTACCACTCATATTGATGTCCGTCAATATGAGTGAGTGTCAAATCTATAGATATAACACGAAATTGTTTCGCGTTATAGAATGATGGCGAAGGTGCAACCACCAGAATAAATCAACGCGTAGCCGGAAACACCACATATATATTCTAAATACATCTAATAGTTGTTACCGATTTACCAGTTGTCAGTCCGTCAATAGGTAAATACTGAAGTGAGCATCGTCAGGCCCAAGCAAATTTGTCATCTAAATAATCCAAAACTGTGTAATAAGCCTTTTCACATAGTTTCTGTTTTATTAAGGACTTAAATTTGGTAATACTTAATTCTTGATATTTGCTTGGAATTTTACTGACATCGGAAAGACTTGCTTACTCTTTGTAATCTAGTAGTTGGCAACACGAGTTTATCTTTATTTCTAGTGTTGATATCATGAACGTCGCTAAACTTTGTGTATAGATGAATATTTTTCTTAACGTAAACTAGATTTTCATAAATGAATTGAGATGCAACTGTCATGATACCAATTTCTTTAAATTTATTCCTTAGTGACTGCCTATAACTAAGGTTATAAATTGCACGAATAGCCCTCTTCTGCAACACAAAGATACTTTGAATATCGGTAGCATTCCCCCACAACAAAATACCATATGACATTACACTATGAAAATAACTAAAATATACTAATCTAGCTGTTTCTACATCGGTTAATTAACGAATTTTGAAAACCGCGTATGCTGCAGAGCTGAGTCTATTCGATAATCCATCAATGTGTGGGCCCCACTGCAATTTTGAGTCCAGAGTTACACCCAAAAACTTGGTGGTGTCCACAAGGCCCAATTCCTTTCCATTTATTTGAACAATGGCTTTTACTTGTTTAACGTTGGGTGTAAAAAATCTAATACATTTAGTTTTGTTCTCGTTTAAAAGTAAATTATTAACATTGAACCAGTTCACGACATTAGAGAGAGCGTCATTCACGTCATCAGTAACAGATTGTTGTCTCTTCAGTTTAAATAAAAGTGAAGTGTCGTCCGCAAATAGCACTATCCCCTGACTATCCTTTATCAAATTAGGCAGGTCATTGATGTAAACGAGAAAAAAAAATGGGCCGAGAATCGAGCCCTGCGGAACCCCCATAGTGACCAGAGATCCCACGGATCTATGACCATTAACTTCCACTTTATGGACCCTGTTACCCAAATAAGAGATAAGAAGATCCAAAGCAGTGTTCCTAATTCCATAGTGATATAATTTCCTGACCAATGTTTAATGAAAAACGCCATTAAATGCCTTAGACAAATCACAAAAAACTCCTAATGCATCCAGTTTATCTTCCCAAGCACTAAATACAGTCTCTAATAGTTCAACACCACCAGCATCAGTTGTTGAGAGACCTCTTCTAAAGCCAAATTGTTTCCTGTGTAGAATATTGTTTTCACTAAGGTGAGTCTGTAACTGACTTAGTATAATTTTTTCAAAAATTTTACTGAAAGTAGGTAACACTGAAATAGGTCTATAATTTGTTGGATCAGACGTGCTACCTGACTTAAATAATGGAATGATCTTACTATGTTTCATTAGGTCAGGAAATACACCACATTCAATGCACTTATTGAAAATTAAAGCCAACGGTGATGCAACTACGTCAATAATTGATTGAGTAATTTGTACAGAATTACCCCAAAGATCGGCGGTTTTCTTAACACCAAGAGCATTGAATGCTTTAACAATATCTATATCGGTGATACAACTAAATCTAAACTCAGTATTACAAATTTTAATATTCTCTTTCAACAAAGATTCTGCAATAGTAGGGGACGAATTCAATGATTCTGTTATTGAAACTAGTATGTTCGTAAAAAAATTCTCAAAAGCTGTGGCAACCTCTAAATCAGATTCAATTACTTTGTTATCAATAGAAAGGCTGTAATTATTAACTTTGTTCTTTGCTTTTCCAGTTTCAACATTAATTATTTGCCAGGTCATACGAACCTTATTTGAACTATTATTAATTTTTGATCTCAAGTAACCAACCTTTGCAGCATGACATACCTTTTTAAATACATTGGAATAATCTTTAACATATTCTCGAAATTCCACACTAGTGTTATAATTCCTTTCTTCATAAAGCTCGTAAAGCCTGGTTCTACTTTTATAAATACCTGCGGTGGCCCATTCACTGAAGGTTGTAGCACCCTTAACTGAGAACTTTTTAGGAGTAAAAGTTGGTTGAAATTCTGAGCAATACACATTAAAAAAAAGTATTATAAAAGTAATTAGGATCATCACTATAATCTAAGTGGGGTAGTTTATTAAGTAGTTTTATTTTAAAACCTTCCATACGGGCCTCAGTTTTGGGCACTACAGTGATATCTCGTGTTACCACCTTTTTGTTTTTCATAGTAAAAGCACACATCTGTCCACAGTGATCAGAATGTAGTTTATTTATTATTTGAACGCGTTGGCGATGTCCAAAGACACCGCCAATATCACTTCGCCCCGGGAAACTGCTTCCTTCGCCAGAGCTCTCACGCGCATGACCGCATCCACGGTGGAGCGCCCCCGACGGAAACTGTACTGGCTGTCCGCCAGATCCGGCCCTACCCCTTAATAGCTGCCCTGCAGTGCACGAAAAAGAGCTGATGATAAAATAGCTTTGCATTTTTTTAAATATTTGTATATTTTATATTTTTACTTGATAAAACCTAACCAGTAATAGATAGATAGTAGTGGGGCCTCATTTTTTTATTTGCCCCAGGGCCCTTGGTTACCTCGCTACGCCACTGGTGCGTGCTGCTGGCCTCAACGTTTAAAGGGCTGTATTGCAGCCAATGGAGACCACTTCGAATAAGCTTTAATATATTTTTAATGGTTTTATATTAATGTATTAAACTAACACACTAATAGTAATAAAAGTTACGTACAATAAACAAATGTTGTTTTTATTGGTAATAATATTTATGGCAAGACTAAGTATTTGATTCAGGAATATATATCAAAATACATTTTATATTTAAGCGCTCGATGTCTCCCATGTGGCATGTCGATAAAACTTCTGCGGTGATATTCGTCTTTCGAGAAACTTCGAAAACAGTTTTGTATCTATTCCTAGCTTTATATAGCTAGCTGGTTCAGAATTCAAGTACCCACTTGTTTGCCGAATAATATTTTATACGATTCTAACTTCTGATTAAGTTCTTGTTTGAAACTCTAGTTTTGAGATACTGTGAATGATATATAAATCCTCTTATTTTTTGTACATTTACTCTACATCATCATCATCAGCCTATCGCAGTCCACTGCTGGACATAGGCCTCTCCAATTGCACGCCACTTAGTTTGATCCTCGGCATCTCGCATCCAGCTCCTGTCAGCCGTCTTGCGCAAATCATCACTCCACCTGACCTGTGGACGTGATACACTACGTTTGCCGAGACGCGGTCGCCACTCAAGAACCCGTTTACCCCAACGGCTATCGGTTCTACGGCAAATATGGCCAGCCCACTGCCACTTCAGCTTACTAATCCTATGGGCTATGTCGATGACCCTGGTTCTTGACTTTAGAAGATCATTTTATTATAATACTTGCTTCCACACGCAACTTTATCTGCGTCTCTTTTCAATCATGCTTGGCTCGTATTGGTATAAGCGTGATTTATCTAACCTCTCTTATGCACGCCTAAAGTAGACTGTATAAACACGTGATAAACTATTTATTTAGACTTTAGAGTATGTGCATTAATCGGATGTGGATTTTTTAGTAGACGCGGAAAACTAAATTTCACTTCAGAAGTCATTTTTTCCACTTAATGATGTGCAGCAGTGGTCTGTTAAAGGCTGTGGATGTGATGTGATATCACCCATATGTATATAAAATATTTGAGTTAGGTAAACTAAACAATAAATTGTATTCATTTTATAGGCAATGGGTTAAGGGTAGGTGTAGATTTTAGATATACATTGAGCCGCGTCTTAATTGAATGTTAATGGTTGCGAATGGCGAAACTGTTAAGGTAAATATTAGGTTTATATATATAGATATATATACCTAATACCTTTTAATAATTTATCAAAAAATATAATCTAATAATATTTATTTTATATATATATATATGTACCTGTACACGTACACAATAAATATTACAAATCAATATTATTAGATTATATTTTTTGATAAATTATTAAAAGTTAGAAGCAATAAATAATAATAATAAACATTTCGGACATCTAACACACAATGCCATCTAGTCCCAAGCTAAGCAGAGCTTGTGTTATGGTTATATACTTTTTTTTTGTAAATACATACATATTATACATAGAAAACACCCAAACTCCGAAACAAATATTTGTAGATCATACAAACATTTGGTCCGACCTGGGAATCGAACCCGAGACCTCATGATCAGCAATCGCACACGACAACCGCGAGACCAACAATGTTATTATTTATTTTCATACCTTTCCAAAGGTTTTGCAAATTTTGCACAATCAAGAGTATGACTTGTTAATCTTAAAGGTATAATTTTGGTCACTAATTGCGGTAACTTTCATTTATTTTATATGAGATACAGGAAAATTAGGTAAAAATGTAGATAGGTACAGATGAAGGTCATCTGTTCATGAGTTAAGTGAATTCATTTTATAAATATCTTCACTTTGTAAATGTTTTTCTTGCGAAAATGATAATAATAATATTAATATTGCCGGTAACCTGATACACTGAGAGCTACTGAACCTTTCGACTAACGGTGTGTCTGTAAGGCTAGAAACTCTTGTAGTGATGATTCATAACGTGCTAAGTACGTAACCATCGCCTGGCAGGCCTCAGCCCTGCACAACATCATCTTTCATGGTTTTGAAAGTGTAAAAAAATGACACAAAAAAACTTGTTCTTGTAAGGCTGAAATTTTTATAGGATTTAGTTCATTCATTAAGAAGTTCAAAAACAAAATGACAGGCGATTCCGATGAGCACTAGTACCTGCCAGGCGAACAGGAAGACACACCTTGCTCCAATTATATCATCAATGTAAATAAATTGTATTCTCTAAAGTTGTAATTTATATATATGTTTGTCTGAGCGATTTAAAGAAAGTAGGAACAATGACCGGCGGTGCTGGCTAGCATATTTCCTTGACAGGTGAGGAGAAAGATAGCACTGGAGTGCAAGTAAAAATGTGTCTGAGAACACTTGGTCGGTCCTAACACGACAAACTTCTCATTATTAGTCATAAATAACATTAAATCGTCGGAAGCATCTAAATCAATGCAATATACATTTCAACTAATCGATATATACGATTTTTTATGAACAAAAATAAAGCATTGCTCACACTATTGCCCATACTAATGAAATTGTAATTCTTGTGCTTAATAGTACCTAAATTAAATAGTAAACCTTTTTACTTATTTGTTACTTATTTCGTTATAAAAAGCGGCTCAACTAAATTTGTTCAAATTTCATTCGGATATACGTACGTACACACACACACATCCTTTTTTCTTAAATCGGTTAGTATACTTTCAAATATTTTAAAACGTAAAGATATGATGAAATTTCTCATTTCACCAATCGACCTAGTTACAATAACTTCCTAATGGGAAGATAAAAATTGAAACGATACAATATATCAGATATATTAATAAATGTATTTCTTTCTTTAATTCTAACTTAATTCTTTTGGATTTTTTTCGTTTGAATTTTATTAGGTTTCTTTTGTCAAGGCTTATACCTCTGATGAAATCCTGGATCTAGAGGTATACCTCTAGATCCAGGATTTCATCATGGACACTTTTGACATTCAGTAGACAAATATTAATCATCTTTTCAATTTCGCTTTAACATACATACATTTATATATATGTACATTTGTATATATATGTGTCATACGCACAATAGTGTGGGCAATGCTTTATTTTGTTCATAAAAAATCGTATATATCGATTAGTTGAAATGTATATAACATTGATTTAGATGCTTCCGACGATTTAATGTTATTTATGACTAATAATGAGAAGTTTGTCGTGTTAGGACCGACCAAGCGTTCTCAGACACATTTTTACTTGCACTCCAGTGCTATCTTTTTCCTCACCTGTCAAGGAAATATACTAGCCAGCACCGCCGGTCATTGTTCTTACTTTCTTTAAATCGCTCAGACAAACATATACACACATCAAAAGTGTCTAGGGATCATGCATTTTTATGCGGATTTCTTGAGATTGAGATGTGGCTTTGGCCCTGGCCTGCTCAGTCGCCAGACTTGAACCCGATTGAGCATGCATGGGATATGCTACAGAGAAGAGCTCTGCCGAATATGGAGGGTATCCAGTCGCAAGAAGACCTTTTTTTGTTGTTGCAACGAACATGGGCGGCCATTCCACAGCGTGATTTGGATGAACTCATTTTGAGTATGCCAAACCGATTCTTGTGTTGTTAGTGTTCATATAAAATTTTAAAGAAAACTGTTACTTCAGTCTTTTTTTCGAACTTTAATGTTAGTGGTTCAAATGTCAAAAATCCCTTTATTAGGAAAATGGCAAATTTCTTTATTAATGCAAAGGTGACTTGGTTTATCGTTACTGTGACAAACGAAAACACTTTATTTGATGAATCCTTAAAGAAAATTTTAATTAATATCAATCAGGAGAAAAGTTATTGCAAAAATATATGTTGATCCCTAGACACATATGTTGATCCCTAGACACTTTTGATGTGTGTATATAAATTACAACTTTTCAGAATAAAATTTATTTACATTGATGATGTAATTGGAGCAAGGTGTGTCTTTCTGTTCGCCTGGCAGGTACTAGTGCTCATCGGAATCGCCTGTCATTTTGTTTTTGAACTTCTTAATGAATGAACTAAATCCTATAAAAATTTCAGCCTTACAGGAACAAGTTTTTTTACACTTTCAAAACCATGAAAGGTTGTGCAGGGCTGAGGCCTGCCAGGCGATGGTTACGTACTTAGCACGTTATGAATCATCACTACAAGAGTTTCTAGCCTTACAGACACACCGTTAGTCGAAAGGTTCAGTAGCTCTTGGTCCATAATTAATTTCAGAGTTATAAATATCGTTATATAAAACACATGAATACAGAATGTTTATACTTTTACAATTGTTTGCATCAACAGGAGGGAATGTGAAAGCTGTCATAACCGAGGTCGTATACCTTTCAATAAAGAAAAGTGCTATGGCAATATAGACATTACAATATAACAAATAAAAGAAATACCCGACATATTTCCGATTCCGACGTTATCAAAGCTGACACTGTCTCCACGAGACACTTTATTGACAAACAAAACTATAGTTTAGCGTGCACGGAAATGTAATGTAAATATATTTCAGCAAATCGCAAGGTTTTAGCGTTCGTGTTGATGTTATTTACGAACCACATAAAATAATGATATCCATGAAGTGGAGAAAATTCTTCTTATATGTAAATGTATTACACAACGGAATAAATTTGTGTCTTTTTATCCTATTTATTAATAAAGGAGAGTTCTCTTCATAATATTATACTCGTAATGATATAGGGTACTTGCCTAGCAGGGAATACAATTGGTATTGTAATGGTCTTGGGTATTAAAGTTGTTTTACTAGGTATAGCATTAGTACCACAGAACAAATTAGTACCAATATGCAATTATTTTTTGATAGCCTATTGTTCCTAAAATAACACAGCTAACTTCGCTGTTATAATTTTCTTTCTCAGTTTGTTATATATCCAACCGTCGTGATTTTTTTAAAGTTTTTCAAGTCAATAGCTTAACTTTTGGAGGGGAAGCTTTACTCTAATGAAAATTATTTCTTTAAATTACAATATCAATCAAATAATAGTCTTCTCAACATGTCAATATTTTAAAATAGTTTTTAAAGACAATAAATAATAAGAAATAGTTCCATAATAATCCCACTTTGCGTGTACGGGAGATCCCCTATGAATTTTTTTCTTCATAATTTTGATTTTGCTATTTTGCTAGCACGATTAGTATCTAGTAGTCGTTTTTGTAGTACCTATGTATGCAAAATTACAGCTTTCGGCCTATAAAAGTCGAGTCCAAGCCGTGGACGATACATGTCAAAAGTATAATTATTTCTACTCCTGTAATCCTATTACGGAACCTTATAAATGTAAAAACAAACAAAAGTCGTTGATGCATGTCTTTAATGATATTGAGTTTTAAATGCTTTAATACAATGCATTTTTAAGTTTGTACAATTTGATCACTCACGGCCGTAGCTAGGGGGGGGGGGGGGGGGCACTGTGGGGTAATGCCCTACCTTGAAATCACAATGCCCTACCTTAAAAATACCAAAAATCTGCCAAGTGCGAGTCGGACTCGCGCTGGAAGGGTTCCGTACTATTGTCTATATATTTCAAGCGTCTACCTGTTCCCAGTGTTCCCATTATCAATATCGAACAAAAACTTTGAAGACCTATTCATAGATATTCCACACGTTATATCGTTCCACGCGGGTTTGATGAAAATATAATTTTGAGTTTCAGTTCTAAGTATAGGGAACCCCCAAAATCTATTGCTTTTTTTTATTTTTGTGTGAAAATCTGAAAGAAATTGTGAAGTGGCAGTGGGCTGGCCATATTAGCCGCAGAACTGATTACCGTTGAGGTAAACGGGTTCTTGAGTGGAGACCGCGTCTCGGCAAACGTAGTGTAGGACGTCCACAGGCCAGGTGGAGTGATGATCTGCGCAAGACGGCTGGCAGGAGCTGGATGCGAGAAGCAGAGGATTGAACCAATCATGAAGATGTGTGAAAATCTTAGCGGTTCACAGAATACATCTACTTACCAAGTTTCAACAGTATAGTTCTTATAGTTTCGGAAAAAAGTGGCTGTTACATACGGACGGACAGACAGACAGACATGACGAATCTATAAGGGTTCCGTTTGATGCCATTTGGCTACGGAACCCTAAAAACTAAGAAAAAATATTATAATTAAATTGTTTGTTTATAGTTTGATTTGAGATAAAAAAAGCGGCCCAGTGCGAGTCGGACTCGCCCATGAAGGGTTCCGTAGCAATGAATGAAAGGTAAATTGCGGCTTACGATTTATAACGTATAAAAAAATACTTATTAGATCTCGTTCAAACCAATTTTCGGTAGAAGTTTGCATAGTAATGTACATCATATATATTTTTTTTAGTTTTATCCTTCTCTTATTTTAGAAGTTACAGGGGCACATTTTACCACTTTGGAAGTGTCTCTCTTGCAAACTATTCAGTTTAGAAAAAAATGATATTAGAAACCTCAATATCATTTTTGAAGACCTATCCATAAATACCCCACACGTATGGGTTTGATGAAAAAAAAATTTTGAGTTTCAGTTGTAAGTATGGGGAACCCCCATTTTTTTTTTTCCATTTTTGTGTAAAAATCTTAATGCGGTTCACAGAACGGAACCCTAAAAAATGTAGCGATAGATATCTAAACTTTTCCAAACACACTTTACCGTAGGAGAGCCACGCTTCGGCATGAATTGGCTGCCTCGACCGGAGTGATACCACGGCCTCACAGAAAACCGGTGTGAAACAGCGCTTGCGCTGTGTTTCACCGCGTGACTGAGGATACCGGAGGCCCACTGCCCATACCCCAATCCCTCCCCCCATCCCCCAAAGGCCGGCAACGCACTTGTGACGCCTCTGGTGTTGCAGATGTCCATGTGCGACGGTAATCGCTTACGATGGTACGCCTGATGAGGCGATACGTCTGCTCGTTTGCCCCCTATTCCATAAAAAAACACATCATGATTTAGGCTTCGAGGGCAGATCAATTATAATATTTTTTTTTCTCCCGCCCTATAGGTAGGGCAACCAATGCTGCCCTACCTTAAATTCGACACTAGCTACAGCCCTGTGATCACTGCTTCTTCTCATCCGGTACGCTCTTGATAGAGCGGTCGTGATCGTTATTTAGTAGTAGTTTTAGGAGATGTGATGCGTTTCACGACGCTTCGCCACTGCTGCCTGTTCGAGGTCATCCTGCTACACTCGTTCACCGAACTTCCCACGGCAGAGTTGATCTGGTCAGTCCAACGCGTAGGTGACCTTCCGCGAGGTCTACGCTCAGTGCACATAAGTAGATACGAATATTATTATTAATTTATTCGATTAGTCTTTATTTAAAAAGCAATTACTTTAAATTGGTCAACAAGCTTCTTATTAGTCCTTATTATTATTATATAATTCTTATTTATAATGATGATATAAAAAGTAAATGACTGTTACTATAGCCAGTGTTTCCGGTCATCGTCGTAGCCATTTTGATTTGCTTAACGATTTACATGTTTCTAACCTTAGTTTTTTACTGTATACACCTATATTCTAGGCAAAATTTTAGTTCCGTGTGAAAAAAGAGAAACCATAGGGAGCAGTTTTATCACTTTTGCCGGTCATAACTTTAGGAATCAAACAAAGTACCTAAATATAATTATGTCTCTTACATGATACCGAAACCCAGAAACTTACAATTATACTCAAACTAAAGTAAAAACTCATGCTACAAAACATATACATTTTATAGACGTTTCAAACCCTCAAAAAATAACATATCTTTTTCGATCTTTTTCTCGCGGTGAGAAGGGTCGGCAGAACAGACAGACAACATTTCGTACAATGGACGGAAGCATACATACGCCAGTCCACTGTAAAACAGGGGCCTATTAATATTTTGGTTATGTTTTACCTACACAATGTATGTTCTTAACCTACTTACTCTTTTAACAAAGAGAATTATTGTAATATCTCAAAACGTCTTATTTATGTAATTTTTGAATAATATGCCTTGTCAAATTTTCGACGTCTGTAGAGTAAATTAAAGTCATTTCGATTCAATAGGTGGTTGCGTATAGGTCTAAGAACACCGGAGTTCAGCAATTGTTTCATTGATTTGTTCTTAAGAGGACGGGTCAGAGGGTGGTAAAACACTTGCATTTCTTGAGTTGCAGCAGCCATGAGCTGCGGTATACACTTACCATCAAGTAACCCGTCTACTCGATTGTCCCTGACAAGCAATCCTGAATAATATGACTTTTAATTTTTAAATAATTTGCCAAAATATGTAAATTAAAATATTCAGAAATATTCAGAGTGTGGTGGCACCATGTGCATAGTTATTTTTGATCAAGTACTTACTACATATGGATTATCTAAAGAGGTAAAGTTTGTGCGTTTGTGAGTTTGTGAAGTTGTAGGGGGTAATCTCTGGATCTACTGAAACGATTTTGAAAATTCTTATACCACTAGAAGGCTACGTTATTAGTGAGTAACATAGGATTTATATAACCCGACAAGTGGAAAAACTTTTTTGTGATAGCCGCATTTGCCAAGTAAGTCGGAGAAAAAAATGTTTACCGGCCAACGAAGTGGGCATGGGTCAGCTAGTATACGATAAGTAGCAGGAGAGAATTAAAAGTTATTAATTGAAAGTTAAGAGAAATCTAGTTTCTATAGTAGTCTACAACAGTACCTATTTATAAGTTGAAGAGCGCATAATTCAGTGATAAATGGGAGGTTTAGTTCGGCCTATACTATACTATTCACATACGAGACGAAACAAAACATTCAGAAGGATCTAAACCTTTCACAAACGTTTGAACCTAATCAAGTAAATGTTTGAGCGATTTCCGATTATATACAATAGAGTTAAGCTCAGTGAATTGTTCAAATTAATTAGCAAAAAATTATCACGGAGAAAGGCGTAGCATTGTTACTGCAAGGTCAGCGTGGTTTCATCAATCATTTGATACACCCAGTTTCAGGTTACACAGAAGAAATTGAACGACGCTAATCACCAACAGATTTCAGTGTAACCCTTATAATTACTGGTTAATGCTCTGAGAAACGATTTGCGGTAAAATGATCCTATTTGATACTTATGAATAAGATTGTACCCACATCTAAACAATTGAAAACAGATGTGCCCCAAAGTTTTAAATTAATACGTTGTTTGTGCAGGGATTTTTGTATCTCTGTACAATTACTTTATTGTTTTATACAAGGTGGGGCAAAAGTATTCACTCGATGTTCCCATGCTTTATTGAAAAAAAATACGTGTGGCACTCGGGGACTGCAGCGGTAAAGCTATTGCATAGCATTTTTACCAACTTATGCAATTTTTTTTTTTTTTTTTTTTTTTATTTTTTTATTTACAGATTTCGGAGCAGCTCGTCTCGATCCGTGCGAGCTTCGGGTGTCAGGTTTTATTTTCGTTACGTTACGGATTTTCTTGATACGTTCGCCGCGCTCAAAGGCCTCAAAGCCCGCGATAAAAGCTATGCAATAGCTTAAAAACTTTGGTTGTGCTTGTAAAATTTGTTTATTTCATCCAATAGAATTTATTTCATCAAGTTGAGAGAAATTATATCGGCCTATAGTGTGATTACTTTTACTTTACTTTTGATTAAATAGGTTACAAATATTTGGTTATATCTGATTCTCCGGTTATAAGTATCGAGACGGCATGCAGTTTCGGCTGAGCTGAGCTGTAGGAAACTACTAGTTGTTATTAAACCAAAGTTCATATGATTAATAAGCTTTTAAATACTAAATCATTGCTTCATATGTGACTTGTGAGGTGGTAAGATGGCTTAATGTGTGAAATTTCATAGATTATTTGGTTTAAAGCCTACATTGCCATTTTCTAAGTAATCCATAATGTAAACAATTAGACACAGTTAATAAGTTGAATGATATCTTAATATATATATTTCTTGTGTGACATACACACTATGTGACTGAACTCCTCCTAAACGACTGGACCAATTTTGATGAAATTTTTTGTGTGTGTTCAAGGGGATCTGGGAATGGTTTAGATTCACAAAAACGACTGGACCGATTTTGATGAAATTTTTTGTGTGTGTTCAAGGGGATCTGGGAATGGTTTAGATTCACAAAAACGTAAACGATGTTACGTGGGTCATAAATATGGCGGTACGAAGTTCGCCGGATCAGCTAGTTGATTTATAAATGTTTAAAATATTTATCGAATTCAGTATTTAGTACCTTTATGCTGTAATGGTCAATTACCGGAACAATACGACCTTCAAACCTTCAAGAAGAGCGTACGCCTTCTTAAAATGTCAGCAACGCACTTCTGACGCCTCTGGTGTTGCGGGTATACTCGTAGATGGACGGC
This sequence comes from Diaphora mendica, assembly GCA_949125395.1. NCBI lineage: Eukaryota > Metazoa > Arthropoda > Insecta > Lepidoptera > Erebidae > Diaphora > Diaphora mendica. The sequence continues at coordinate 8,934,194 of OX421319.1, forward strand.
GGTTATCGCTAACTATCAGGCGATGCGTCTACTCGTTTGCCCCCTATACCATAAAATGTCATTGTTCATTTCAATTTGAAATGAACAAAGAAGAGAAAGGGTCTACTCTATACTGTGTACTAGACTGTTCCCAACAGTAAAGCTTACACAGCTATCCCTTTCCTCAATATCTGATCGATAGGAATAATTATTTCTCTAAAACGGAAATTCCAATTACGAAACACTTGTTACTTGTTTTTCATAAATATTCTTAGATTTGACCGATTTATTCGCACTCGATTTCTAAAAAATTACGGGTACTAGAAGTCAGGGAACCAGGAACCAGGCCAGGGTCTGAGGCTTGCTTTGAATATTTGTAACTCACTAGTACCGCTGTGAATGTTGCTGTAGTGAAAGACCAGACCAGGCAAAATAGAATAAATGGACTTTTTTGCTCAGTGTACATAGAAATATTTGTTATCGTTATGGGCGATTCTTTCACTGGAAACATCTTAAACCGTTTTGCCAAAGACTCTTGAAAGTTACTTTTAAAATGTGAGACGTCGAGGATCGAACCAAGTGGCGTGCAATTGGAGAGGCCTATGTCCAGTAGTGGACTATAATTAAAGAATTTATTAAAAAACCGGCTAAGTGCGAGTCAGACTAGCGCACCGAGGGTTCCCTAAAAACCTGTAGCTATATTACATGATGTAGCCAAAAATATATGCTTTTCGCAATTTTTTCTTTATCTGTGCTTTATGACGTTCCTTCGTACTAAATTTAAAGATCCTGAGTTCACGGGAATTACCCTGTAGGTTTTGATTCCCTTGCGAGTGTCGAAAATTTGCAGCATAAACGGCTGTATCTTTTGATTGCGTTGGCTTATAAGTTTGATTTTTTTCACAGCTCCAAGGGACAGTAGACTTGAGTATTTGATATGAAGCTTAAGATATGAGCTTGATACCTCCGTTACGCGTTCCTGAGAAAAAGGGTCTTGACAGACAGACGGACAACAAAGTGATCCTATAAGGGTTCCGTTTTTTCCCTTTTGAGGTACGGAACCCTAAAATAGCTTTTTTATATACATTCATTTGACGAGGTGCTTTTAAAAAACCCGATTTGACCCCCCCTGGCCTAGAACCTGGGTAAGCCCATGATGTACTGTTAAGACTGTATTTAGTATTTTATTAATGTCTTATCTCTACTGTACCTATTGAGTAAAATAAAATACAAATTAAAGTACCCAAAGTACTTCTCCTTTACTTAATAACTTCAAAACTGATTGTAATCGATTTTGTGAACATTTTGGCGTTTATGAACTTTTTCATTGTTATTATAATCTTCACGACTGGACACTATCAAGGTTTTTCTTGGCTTTTGATGTACAATAAAACCTCTTAGGCAATGTTCCAAGTTTATACAAATGTTCGTAGGTTCAATATTTTACGCAAAGTAGTAGAACTTGCCAATGAAGAACGGAATGGCAAAAGAATTTAATAAAGAAATCCAATTATTGTTTTATTTCTGTTCCTTATTGCTATCGCCTGGAATGTGTTGTGATATGAATATCGAAGAGCGGCGTAAAAAAGAGACACAAAACACTCGACACTGACACCAAAGAAGCGGTGCATTAGCAGCAGATTAAATATGCTCTGAAGGTTTTTGAATGAGACACAATGATTTCATTGTTTGAATAAAATATTTAAAATGTCATAGACAACGATGACATTTGAATGAAGCGTTAAAAATATTTTATAAAACAACTCTATTTTTATTTTAAGCAAAAGATTATGCTATTTGTAATATGGTTTTAAGTAAGATCATAGAAAGTTATACAGTTTGATACCAGTATTAACTCTGGGTAATATCACAAAGTAATTGAAAAAGGTCTATTACTTTTTCTCGTAGATCTTCAAAGAAGTGAATGAGAGATGAGAGCACACATAGCTACATTTATTAACCATAAAGTGGTTAAAATAACGACTGCTTTGGACTAAAACAAGTTTTATGGACTTTCAGTTATAAGAAATGCATAAAAGGACGATATGCTCAGTGTAATACGGTAAATATTTGTATGTGAAAATTCAGTTTGTGTTAAGTTATGGAATCAGGCGTTACTTTGCGGAAATCCATGACATTAAATGCTATGAAATATATTTAGGTTTAATTCCGCGAGACAAATATCCAGGTCTGAAAGCAGGGCACAAATCCCACCGTCATGCATACTCACATGCACATATGGGTATCATGCATATGCACACATACAAAACAAGTGAGAAATAATTAGCATGCCATGCAACCAAACCTATACTCGACTCGACACGTGTTACGCCCCTCCACGGGGCATCCTCAGGAGATGTTGACTCGTCGAGCGTTTGAGCTTCTGCGTCAGTTTGTGTTTTAAATTTGTACTCGTTACAGGACAAGTTTAAGATAACTTAGAATCTAGTGCACTTTGATGATTATATAGCTAGGCAGAAGCCTCTCCTCTCGTTGCAGTGATGTTGTGTGTAGTTTGCTTCCACATCGTTACGACATTTACGGGATGAATAGGTGTGGTGACACTCCGTATTATTATAATATTCAAGTAAACGTGTTTAATTGTGATTATGGTTAGAATTCGATTAAACTTCGATAAAGTTTTAGAAGTAGGTCGCAATTAGGGATTGCACCTTCAATCTAATCTAAATAGATTTAAGCAAAATGTAATAATATTATTTGTAATATATATTGTTGTCGTGTAATCACGTAACATAATATTATTTAAAAAGTAAAGATGATGCAAGATTAACTCTGTAAACACTTAAATTGCTATTCGATTAAATTCATCAAACTTTACTTACGATAGGTAATTAAGACAGTTTTAGTAGGTACACATTTCATATTAGATGACCCGGTAAACTTCGAACATCCACAACTATTTATCTGTATTTATCTAATGTTTTATATTTGCAAAAATATAAGGGGTGAAGTGAATTCCTTATCTAAAATAAGTACTGTATATATGTTGTCAATCCAAAAGCTTTATTCAATCACATTCGTATGCGTACGTGGCCGAAATCGGCTAGGCTAGAAGTAAATCACTGAAATAGTAATCATTATAGCCATTACCTATTAACATCTTGAAGCAGTAAAAAAGACAGCTTTTTACACGCTTTATATTAGCTTTACTTGTATGTGTGTTTGTAACCGATTCCTTTCGACTTGATTTTGACCCAGTTCTAATGGTCAGATTTCATTTAAACTTAGTAGACTTATCGAGGACCGACATTCGATTCCGATTGATTATGACAATACACTAATATGGAAAAAAAAATAGAAGAAATGAAAAATAATAATAGTTGGAGGATCCTCCGACCAGGCGAGGTGATCATGCCTGGCGGGCCAACTGCCCCTCGGTTGATGTTGGGATGTTGTATATATGATTATGGGCGCGAGAACTTTCACTGCGCGATTCAGGATTGGTAGTTTCTTAGGCTGAAATTTATAAAGCGTGCTTAGGCTTTGCTTAGACTTACCTCACGAGTTAAGTGTGCATTGAAATTTATAGTCATTATGCTTCGCTCAAGCTGAGCAAATGCTTAGCATAGTCTAAGTCACCGAAATCCTTGACTTAGCGAATACTTACGCGCTCGTAAAGATGGTTCGATTGAGCAGGCAAAAAAACCGTAATCTAGTTTGAAAACTTTATAACAGAAGTCCGTAAGGACATGCCAGGGTCAAAGTAAAAAGTTCTTTCTAGAAATTGATAATTAATTATATGTAATTGAAATCGAGACAATCTAAATAATTGTTGACAATTTTTTTTTATGGAATAGGCAGGCATACGAGCAGACGTATCGCCTGATGGTAAGCGATTACCGCCGCCCATGGACACCTGCAACACCAGAGGCGTCACAAGTGCGTTGCCGACCTTTAGGGTGGGAGGGGAGGGGGTTGGGGGATGGGTCTCCGGTATGCTCACTCACTCGGTGAAACACAGCGCAAGCACTATTTCACGCCGGTTTTCTGTGAGGCCGTGGTATCACTCCCGTCGAGCCGGCCCATTTACGCCGAAGCGTTGCTCTCCCACGGTGTCAATCCGATTTTTTGTTTTTGACTGACAAGTCAAAGATACATTCTATTTTACTTGTACATTGTTAGTGTTATTTTGGCCCTTTTTCACTTAAAATCAATAAAAAAAACCGGTTTAAATTGATTGATCTACAATTATACGATAAAGATTATAAGATTACTAATATTTAAGTTTAATTTTAAATTTAAGCTATTTTAAAAATAATATGTGTTTGAAATACCTATATAATTTAAATAAATATGCTATGCAAATTGAAACGTTAAACATTTTTTCCTGAGCTCTTGCTTAGCATACACTCAGTAAATACTTAACCCAAAGGACTATAAATTCGAACGCTAAGATTACACTGAGCAGGAACTTAAGTAAGTATAGCGTAAGCAAAGTCTGAGCAAAGTCTAAGCACGCTTTATAAATTTCAGCCTTAGTTTCCTTCGTTACTCCGTAGTTCTTTTTTTTTATTTTATTTTTTTATGTTTGCCCACCAAAATGACTCTGCCTGATGGAAAGCATAAGCAGAATCCAAGAGTGGCGGTCACCATGCTCACTGCGAATGCAGACAATGCAGCATGGCGACCCACACCATGGCGGCCTAGTGATGCTTCTGCATCTTTTAGTCTAGTCAACAAGTATGGAACTTGTTGACTAGACTCATTGGGCCTCCGGTCTCGCACTCACCAACGAAACACGACAGCACGCTGTCATTTTACGTTGATTTTCTGTGCGAGGGTAGTACCGCCCCGGTCGAGCCGGCCCATCCGTGCTGAAATCAGCGTGGCTCTACTACCTTTTCCCTTCAGTGTAATTTCGGTAGATGGCGCTGTAGTATATTTCTGTTGCGCTGTATGTGGAAGTCGCCACATCACTCCCCTCCAAGACCGGAGGTTGATATATTCTTTCTTTCTTTCTTTTTCTTTCTTTTTTTTTTCTTTCTTTTTTTTTTGACTGGACAGATTTTGATGAAATTTTTTGTGTCTAAAAAAAAAGCAAAACAACGTTTGCCGGATCAGCTAGTATGTTTATAAGTTTGTTACAGTTTGATAAAATTTATACGTAGGTAGTCGTGATACAATTTTATCCGTAGGCCTAGAAACCATGGAATAGATTACAATAATTTAATAATACATAGCAGTAACGTACTCGATTAAGTTACTTTAAAACTAAATATTAAATAAGAGTGCTAAAAAAAATATAAATACATGTAATTAAATTAAATTAACTTTTTTTTGAAGACTGCTCCCGCATTATCCTGTGTCGCGGGGGACTTTACAAACATACATGAAATGGACACAAAGAACACCCAGACTCAGAACAACAATTTTTTGAACACACAAAGTGTTGTTCCATGTAGGATTGGAACCCACAACACTTGGCGCCGTAGAAAGCGGCGTGGCGACCACTTAAACCACTAGGACAATCGAGCAGTATTTTACCGGTTCAAGGTAAGTGATTAGTTGATTACCCATCAAGCATCACTTCATCATACCATGTGGGAATCGAACCGACTAAAACTACATGATGTTCCGTTGCAAGTAGCACATACTGGCGGCTGTTGGTTCACCGGACGAGGTATATATTACTTTTACTTGCTATAAATAAACACTACGTGTTTAAAACAAAAGTTTAATTAGTGCACAACGCAAGCTAACATTTTTATATTGGTATAAAATATCCCTACAAAAGAGGAGAGATATAGTGGACTCTGTATTTCTGTTTAAAATACTAAGATACAAAATTGACTGTCCTCTTCGCAGAACCGTCCTTGGGGCAAATTCTCCCATCCCCCGCCTCTTCAAACTATTAAACAGCTGCAGTGATCTCGTTGATGTGCACTCTGACTTAGTATGGTAGGTTCACAAGTGCTATTTATAAGACCTTGTAAAAGCGTCCGTGTTTTTGACCATCGCTGGTTACGGCATTATCACCGTAACTCTATATAAATGTTTATTTTTTTATGATCAATCTGTTACAGATTTTCAATCCATTGTGACAATTTTGGATTATGTTAACAAATAAGTAGTGCATGGTGTGCTTACCTGTAAGAAATTGTTACACTAGGCTATAAGTTAATTGAATTTATTTTTTATTGTATCATGGTAATCAATTGTTGGTGAACCAAATAAAGAAAATAAAGAAATAAATTAAAATCTTTATTATCATTTTATCAGAGTTCTTTGCATAAAAAAATCTGCTTCTCTTATGGCCCCTCTCATCTCCGATTTCGGGAACTCTTTGTTATTTGTTCAATCAGAATAAAAGATGCTGATTAAGTGAACTTCTAGCTTGTTTTTAATTTTTTTATGTACTTTTGTAAAATTAATATAAATGTGATATAATAATACCTAATGTATCAACTCTTGAATGTGCTCCCGCTTAAAATCAGAATTTCCACAAACCGTTTTGTATTAAAAACGAAGGTAGATGATCTGCTTCTGTATTTGTGTAAATATAAAGTCTTTTTTGTAAATATATCATAGAATATAAGCTTTTGCGTGTAGTAAACTGTGTTTTATCTTACAAGATTTCTCCATGCCCCAAAGGTTGATTGGAAGAGGATACCCTGAGCATGAAGTCTGCTGATATACAAAAGTACATAAAAGAATTAAAAATAAGTTAGAAGTTCACTTAATCAGCATTTTTTATAATGATTATGACAACACACTGTGGCGACCTCCACATACAGCGGCAACAAAAATATATGACAGCAACATCTACCGAAGATACATTAAGTACGAAGTAACGTAACACACGGAGTAACTACCAATCCTGAATCGCGCAGTGGAAGTTCTCGCACCAATTAACATATATACAACATCCCAATATGAACCGTTGGCCCGCCAGGCATGATCACCTCGCCTGATCGGAGGATCCTCCCTTTGTGTTGGAGGGACATGTGACCCGTCCCTCCACAAATACTTTTCATAAAATCATGAACAGATGAACATAGCAGTCGTCATTATAGCGAGGCGTATGTGGCGGGCTGTTTGCTAACAAGATCGACTTGGATGTTATGCGATGAGAGACACATTGCGTGTTATTGTGGGAAGCCAATTTGCGTGTTCTGTTTGTCAGGATTACAGTTTCCTAGTCTGAAGTACTGGATTAAGCCTACATCAGTGTTATACAATCACACTGCATAGTGCATAATTTATGCACTAAATCTATCCTACCTACAATTGAAGTAAATTCTTGAATATATTATATATTTTTTATGGAATAGGGGGCAATCGAGCAGACGTATCGCCTGATGGTAAGCGATTACCGCCGCCCATGGACACCCACAACACCAGAGGCGTCACAAGTGTGTTGCCGGCCTTTAACGTATAACTTACACAATAACTTTCATTTTCATCCCACCAGCTCGTAAAGAGTATTTTTTGCCCTTCGATATCTGAGTGTGAAAGCCGTTTTTATCCTCTAGAGAATAAAGTAAATTGAATTTAGAACATCGCTCGGGTGCACTAAGTTTGTTAATTCCAAACATCATTAAACCTATTTGCTTCTACCTCCATTGTGCCGAATTAATCATACAATATTTTTTAATTTGTTAAAAACTCAGACTCGGTACCTTCTTGGTGTAGTTTTATTTTATTTGCTCTGGCCGCACCATTTTCTTCTTAAGTCTCAATACATCCATACAAATAAAAAAAATTGAAATGTCTGTTTGTAATATTAAAATAATCACTTTTTACTAAATTCATATGTATGTATACAAGGTACATTATATACTAAAATATTATTTTTTTACAATTTCTGTTACATTGTCTGTCGTCAGTCGGTCTGTCTGTCTGTTTATTCCGGGTAATCTCTGGAACGGCTGGACTGATTAGGACGGGACTTTCACTGGCAGATAGCTGATAATCTAAGAAGTAACTTAGGCTACTTTTTTTAGACTAGCTTTGTCCCGCGGTGTAACTCGCGGTACGACAAAAATCGCGGGTAACACCGCGGGGTTGAGCGAGTACCTAAGTATTTTTGAAATAATTTAAAAATAAATCTGTAATACTTGCCTATCATAATGTAGTACCTAATAAACATTAATACCTAAACTGAATAAAAGTATCTTGTGATTGTTAATGCTTTTTTAACCGACTTCAAAAAAAGGAGGAGATTTCTCAATTTTTTTAATTTATTTTTTTATGTGTGTTCGGGGATAACTTCGTCGTTTATGAACCGATTTTGATGATTCTTTTTTAATGGAAAGTAGATGTCCCGACGGTGGTACCATGATAAGGAAACTAGGATCTGATGATGGCATCCCAGAGAAATCGAGGGTAACCCTCCTTTTTTTAAGGCACGTACTATGTTTTTCGTATATTTTCTGAAGCTACGCCGGTATTTGCGTCTGGTAGTCATCATTTAATGATGATGATGAAAGGTAAAACTCCTTAAAGGTTAGGAGTTGGAGGATAAATCTTTAAATGTCATATGTATGTATGTTACCTTTAGTCGTATTCTTTCAAGTTATTTAGGTAAGCTGATGATGGAAGGTACAACTCCTCAACGGTTAGGAGTTGGAGGATAATTCTTTCAATTTCATACGTATCTATAGACCTGTAGTTGTATACTTTTAAGTTATTTAGGTGAGCTGATGACACAGGCGCTATGATGACTAACCCCTGAATGTATTTTGCTTTAAGTAACTCGCCTGCTTCTATTTCATCACGACATTTAAGCTTGGACACGATTCCTATTGCCCCGTAGACCACGTTCTCGGTAACAGAAATCTTGCATCTCAGCATAATTTTGGAAACTGATCATACTCAGTTTAATACGTGTTCAAACCACTAAAGTTATTCGCATCAGCAGAAATTATATGAAATAGTTCAACTTACTGATAACCTATGATTGTTTGCACTAAAAATGGAAAAATAAAAACTTTTTATAAAAAAAAAAAACCGACTTCCAAAAAACCATCCGACAAAAACTCCCTGCCAAAAAACGGTGCGAGTGCGGTACCTCCTATTACATTTTGGCTTGGCGCCGACTTCAAACAGATTTTAGGTACCTAGCATACACAATAATACTACTATTTAAATGAATAAAGAATTAGGTATAGACAAGAATTGGCACATAGCAATTTATGAAGAGCCAGTTTATTTTACGCTTTTTAGTGTTTTTTGGCAGGGAGTTTTCGTCGGATGGTTTTATGGAAGTCGGTTTTTTTTTTATAAAAAGTTTTTATTTGCATTTAGTTGTTTCCTCGCTGAGGTGGCAAAGATTTTTCACCTCGGGCTCTTTTGATTCCCTCGCTGACGCTCAGAATTCTGCGCTTTTTAGTGTTTTTTGGCAGGGAGTTTTCGTCGGATGGTTTTTTGGAAGTCAGTTTTTTTTTTTTATAAAAAGTTTTTAACGAATACAAGAATAACAAAATTTCTCGTTGTTCATCATTTAAATAAACAAGTTTTAAGACCCAGAATTGTAGTGACAGTGATCAACTGTCTTCTGTAGCAGTTACAAAAACTGTAGGTATCATAGGGTACACGTTTATTCGTAGGACTCTTTTGGATTTATTTAATTACCACACAAATAAAAAGCGGCCAAGTGCGAGTCGTACTCGCCCATGAAGGGTTCCGCAGCAGCAAGTAACATAATATAATTTTTATTTTATTTTTTATTTGTGTTGATTGAATGAAAGGTAAATTGCAGTATATGGTTTATGACGTATTAAAAAAAAACTACTTACTAGATTTCGTTCAAACCAATTTTCGGTGGAAGTTTACATGGTAATGTACATCATACATTTTTTTTAGTTTTATCATTCTCTTATTTTAGAAGTTACAGGGGGGGGGGAGATAAGTTACACACATTTTATCACTTTGGAAGTGTCTCTCGCGCAAACTATTCAGTTTAGAAAAAAATGATAGTAGAAACCTCAATATCATTTTTGAAGACCTATCCATAGATACCCCACACGGGTTTGATGAAAAAAATATTTTCTAATTTCGGTTCTATTTATTTACCCCTAAATTTATTGCTTTTTTTATGTTTTTGTGTGAAAATCTTAATGCGGTTCACAGAATACAATCATGTAAATACATGTACATGTGTGACATACGAACGGACGGACAGACAGACAGACAGACAGGACGAATCTATAAGGGTTCCTTTTTTTGCCTTTGGCACGGAACCCTAAAAAGGAAAAAGTAAGTCAATAAAAGTAAAAACATGCAAAGGTTATATAATTATATTGTCTTCTTATTCAAGTATCGCTATTAAACTTAGCTGACAGCAGTTTCTTCGGAGAGGGGACTTGACCGGAAAAATGATAATTATTCAACCTAGTTTCAGAGTATCGGAGTTTCATCAATATGCTGAGGTTTTCAGATACACAATATTATTAAAATTCAGTACCATGTGTAATATTTAACAAGGTGCATATTGTGCATTATATCAGAAATATTATATTTGAACGTAGCATGAAGATAATTGGTGGCATGATAGTATGCGAAATGCATATTAATTTTTGCATAACCATTGTTTAAGCGAATAATGTAAGGGAATAATTAATTTGTTTCCTGTATTTACATTATTACCGCGTTGTATCTATATGTAAAATGTTTTAAGCTTGTTTGTACCAAAAAGACACAACCAACATTGTAAACTGTATATATATAGCTGATTTCAACTGGCATCAACAGGCTGCGTTTGAATGAGTTGATTCAAATGTAACTATTTTAGTACATTTTCATATAATAATATAAGCCCGTAAGCTAATAGACAATGATGATCATCTGAATGTCTCTGGCATTATTTTTGTCGACCTACCATCCTCTGTTACCCTTAAATGATGAACCATCACCTGACAGCCACCTTGAAAAATTCAAAGAGACTGTCGGCGTTAATGAAACTTAATCTTTTTCTTATACCTATATGAGCCTGACAAAGTAACTCTACTCTGCCTGATGGAAAGCATGAGCATAACAAAAAATTAAAAGCAGATCTGTCCATTGTCAGATGTGTCATAAAAATTGACAAATAACAAATTGAAATATCAACCTACTAGAATATTGAAGTTCAATAATGAATATTAAGCGTATCGTACCTAGTCTCGTACCTTTGGTAGGTAGTAGAGCCACGCTGATTTCAGCACGAACGGGCCGGCTCGACCGGGGCGGTACTACCCTCGCACAGAAAATCAACGTAAAATGACAGCGTTTGTGCTGTCGTGTTTCGTTGGTGAGTGCGAGACCGGAGGCCCAATTAGTCTAGTCAACAAGTTCCATACTTGTTGACTAGACTAAAAGATGCACAAGCATCACTAGGCCGCCATAGTGTGGGTCGCCATACTGCATTGTTGTATTCACAATGAATATGGTGGCCACCACTCGTAGATTCTGCTTATGCTTTCCATCAGGCAGAGTAGAGTCATTTTGGCAGGCCAAACACAAAAAAAAAAAAACCTACTCTCAATTTCTGAAGGATAGCTACATACCGTTAGAGTGTAACGATTTATTTTTGGAGACGTTTATGATTATGATAGTTCTTTAACATGTGTTGGTGGGTAGATGACATTACTGCCCATCTGCGACAGGCCTCAGACGTCTGCACTCTAGCATTTTTGTAGCAGAGTAGCTGTAATTTGGTATACACAAAAATGAGAAAAGGAACCTATGTATATACACAATTACACATAGGATCTTTTCCTTTTTCATTTAATAGATTTGAGCCCAATGGCCAATAGTGACTTTAGCCATTACCAGGCCCCGGACGGGTAGTTTGCAAGGCCCCATCATGCTTGAAACAAAATTGCAACGCATCGCATACTGTTGCTGAAACCTAAAAGAATATGACAGTAATGACAGTTGCCATTGAAGACGACAGGGGAAATTAAACATGGGAAATCTCTAACTCTAACAAGATAGTGATTGGTGTGACGTGTATTTTTTTAAGCGCAAGTAGGGACTTGCAAATAATAATATTTTCTACTTGGGTTTTGCGCTAGTTCACGAAACCCCTGCATGAGTAGTTGCCCTATTCGCTAAGCCCAGGCTGCCTCTGCTAGAGACCTTTTGGTGAGAGGATTAATATAATCTAATCAAATTCCACGCGCATGCGTAGAATTTGATTACGCAATTATTTTTAAGGTAATGTTAATTTTAGTGCTAATAATGTTATACTTATTATTGAGCTAAAAAAGGTAATGATATAGTAACTTACTTTTAACTACTATTAGTAAGCATTATAAATGTACCTACCTTAGTATTTCAATAAACACATTTTTTTAAATTTAAGATAATAAAAAGGTATTCGTACAGTTTACCGGAAGTTTGAAAAACTGGAAATTTTATAAACTTTGATGAACTCTTTGAAAATTTCGACTTTTCCACCTCATACCTTTGCTGCTCGTGCCACCTTATTGGAAAAAATGGCGGCCTTTAGCAGTTTTTTGGCAATATCTCCTTTCCAACCTATTCTACTATAAATTGACTGCACAGTTGGCCTAGTGGTTTAGGCGGTCGCCACGCCGCTTGCCAATTCGCCAAGTGTTGTGGGTTCAAATCCTACACGGGACAACACTTTGTGTGATCCACAAATTGTTGTTCTGAGTTTGGGTGTTAATTGTGTCCGTTTCATGTATGTCTGTAAAGTCCCCCGCGACACAGGATGTTTATTCCTCATGCGGGAGTTGTCTTTAAAAAAAAACTAGAGACAATTTCCTACAGTTTATGTCCTTTCCGTTTCAGTTAAATTAACAGTTTCAGCGTACGAACAACGTAGGTGTAATACAATACGCGTTTTCGCATAATGATTATTTCCACACTACCTTGAAATAGAGTAAGCAAACTACACTATTATTCATTTATACTAAGATATGTACTACTATATACATGTCAATCTTAAATAATAAAAAATAATCATTTCGGTGTTATAAAAATTTTAGTGTTAGAGAGCCCATTATTTTATCGAGAAAGGTTATAGATTATATATCATTACGCCAAGACCAATAGGAACGGAGCACCAATGAAGAATGTTACAAAAACGGGGGAAAATTATCACGCTACGGGCAATAGGAGACGCAAACGAGGTTGCGAGGGTCCGCTAGTATGATATAAAAATGAAACGGTCTTGATTTTAACGTTTTGTGATTCCTACAGCACTAAAGACAAATAGTAATAACAACATATTTATACATCTAACTAAAGAAACACTGTCATACATATACAAGGTTACCAAGGTCTTGGTAAACTTTCTGTCAATATTTGCAAAGGCTTCAGAGATATTTACTTAATAGTTTATGGTAAATAAGAGATAGTTATGGACGCCTGCTGAAACTGTTCATAAATGGTGAATATTCTTCTACGGCATTCCTAGGTTGACCAACACGTAGGTTTAAACTATCCCTAACCGAGTTTCGCAAGACCTGTTTCAGTCAAAGGATCTTTTGCTTTCTCGGACGCTTTGTAACATTTAAAAAAGATATTGAATTTTGTAAACAAAAACAAACATTACTGTGAAGTTCGTTTCTGGTTTCTTACACTTAGCTATGACGAAACTTAGAATCTGTTTCATCCAGTCAAACACACACACACTTTTTAATTTAGTTCGATAACGGCTCGACCGGAGTGATACCACGGCCTCACAGAAAACCGGTGTGAAACAGCGCTTGCGTTGTGTTTTTTACTAACATAGTTTGATTAGAAGTATTCTTTTATTTTTAATTAGTTTCTTTATATTTTGATCAGCTACGATGGCCACAGAATTCTTATTTATTCTCTGTCTTAAAATGGATGCGCTGTATTACCTAATAATGTGTCAAATAAATAGTTGCTGGTACTTATAGCACAGGTTTTCCTTTCTAAGTATCAATAGTACATTATTTGTGAGTACTACTTAAATTTCATGCGGTAGCATGAAATTTAAGTAGGTATATGATTGTTTAAATTGTAAGAGTTCGAAAATAACAATCAGCTGTGTGCAGCGTCGGAAAAACCCCCAGCTGACGCACTTTCATTCAGATTATTCGAGCGATGCTTATTATCTCTCTGTTTCCATTAGCAACACATTTACATATTGAAGATGAAACTTACTGGCCCTGTAGGAAAGTTTAGTGGTTCAACGAGTTAGCATGTCCTCAAGACCCATCTGTGGCTTGGATAAGTTCTATATTTAAATGCGAATCCCTCTCCTAACACCTAAAATTATTAGATTTAGATGAGTTAGATGTAATACTGATATGTTGATAACCGATTTAAACAGCAATCGGTTTTCGTTCATTCTCTGTTGGATAACAATTGTTTGTAACGTTACGTAACGTTTGTAACGTAGAAATTTAATACAGTCTGTATATTTTAAATATTGTTTGTTAAGCATAAAAAGCCACATAGTTTTTGAAGCCACTATCATGCTCATTAAGCTGACGACAGAAGACTGCTTGACAGAAGTAGCATTGAAATATACTACCCCAGGAGAGTACCTTTTTTTTACGCTGGGAATGCTTTTCGCACCATACCCTCCGTAGGGGGGGACACACGAAGGGCGTGTGTGGGACTCCCGACGAATCGGTCTACCCACTAAACCCCGCGGCGGCCTACCTCGGCAGTCGGGAGGAGCTCCAGAAATGCATCAGCGGCTTCTGGAGTCCCACGTGCCGTACCTCACGTTTGAGGTACATCCCGGGGTAACTAGAGTCACCCCCGAGGTGGGTCACTGTCGCGCCTCTGCGCCCAGGAGGGTACCTGTATTGGAGGACGATCCCTCTCTAAGTCTTACTCAGGCTGCCCCACGTACCACGTATCCTACTGAGTGATACCGAAAAAGATGGCAAGAGACTCTCAAAACCAAAGTTATTTCAACAAGCGTTCTACTCTAGTTTGTTCTGTTTGTTTATGTCAGGCACACAAAGTGTCTCACTAGGAGACAGGCCGAAACATACTGAGAAAATGAACAAGATGCTGCAACAGACTGAACCACCCCAGTGGCAAAGAATACCCACATCTAACCAAGGCAACAAAAATAGAAAAAAAAAACCGACTTCCAAAAAACATCCAACGAAAACTCTCTGCCAAAAAAACACTTAAAACACTTGTTCGTTTGTATTCTTTTTGGCTTAGCACCGACTTCAAACAGATTTTAGGTACCTAGCACACATTATAATACTACTATTTAAATGAATAAACAATTAGATATAGGCAATTTATGAAGAACCAGTTTATTTTACGCTTTTAAGTGTTTTTTTGGCAGAGAGTTTTCGTTGGATGTTTTTTGGAAGTCGTTTTTTTTTTTTTTATAAAAAGTTTTTATTTTTCAGTTTTTAGTGCAAACAATCGTAGGTAAGTAGTAAGTTGAACTATTTCATCAAATTTCATCATCAAGAATACAAATGAAGGTCTAAACGTACGTGTAATATTGAAATCATCCTCTAATTCCTAACTGTTGAAGATTGATTCCTGAAGACTAATTCCTAACTGTTGTTAACCTTCTATCATCAGTTCACCTAAATAACTTTAAAGTATACGACTGAAGGTCTTTAGATACGTATGAAATTGAAAGAATTATCCTCCAACTCCTAACCGTTGAGGAGTTGTGCCTTCCACCTTCCATCATCAGCTTACCTAAATAATTTGAAAGAATACGACTAAAGGTAACATATATACATCTGATATTTAAAGATTTATCCTCCAACTCCTAACCGTTAAGGAGTTGTACCTTACATCATCAGCTCATCATCATAAACCAGATGACTACCAGACGCAAATACGGGTGTAACTTCAGAAAATATACGAAAAACATAGTATGTGCCTATAAAAAATGAGAGTTTCCCTCGATTTCCCTGGGATCCCATCATCAGATCCTGATATGCTGGCAATGGGACCACCGCGGAAGCATACCCTTTCGAATACAAAAAAAAAAATTAAGTCGGTCCACAACTGACGGAGTAATCGGGTAACATACATAAAAAAAAAAAAAAAACATACAGTGGAACATAGAACCTCCTCCTTTTTGGAAGTCGGTTAAAAATAGCACAAATTACATCTCCAGAAGCAGTCAAAATATCAAATCGATACAGTGGACTTGTAGTGGATAACATTGAAAAAAGACAAGCCAACTATAAAAAGGCCAATAAGCACCCGCCTATAGTGCTGTATAGTGTAGAGAATGTGGGTAAACTTCCTGACCTTCTTGAACCTGTGGCAAAAAGGATGATTTCACCTACAATATCTTTTAGGTGAAATCATCCTTTTTGCCAGAAGAAGATGAAGAAGAGCAGAAGACTATCGTCATCAGAAACGCTTTTCGAGTACGATTCATTTTGAAAAATCACAGTTACGAACAATGATGTTATAGTATTTTACATAATATCATCGGTTACGAACGTTTTTTTAGCTAAGTTTAGCGCAACTAAACGACTGAAACAATCGAGTTGCGGGCGGAACTTAAAGTATTAACACTTTAAGTGTCAAAAACATTGTTTACATTTTCGATGTTGTTAATATGGTACAGAGTGATCCTAATAAATAAACAGTTTTTCAATGCGGAGACAGTTACAGTAAACAGATTGGTATAGTATTTTACACGTAGTATAATAATATAAACACTAACTAGCACCATATTATGGCTATTAACAAAAGTTTTTTGACCCACCCCTCAGATCAAATAAAATCGTCGTCAGTATCTTACAAGTATCGACAACTTATACAATACTGACGAAAAGTAGCGTAGTTTATAGCATGGTTTGTGCGTATCGCGTGTGTTTACTTGGAACTAAGCGCTTTTTTTTCTGCTTTAACAAGAACAAGGCGGTGCGTTATCTACCTTTTTTTATTTGATCTGAGACTGAGACCCACCCTAGTACATTTATACCAACATTACCCTCACCACAAACCGCGTGATCATTCCTTAAAAGAATGAAATCCGGAAGAGCATAATATTTGTGTAGATGGTAAGCATGGTTTTAACCATGTTGCCGAGACTTAAATGGCGTGTATGTTTTTTTAATTAAAGTTAGCCAGAATATCAGGGAAATGATCACAAATACTCTTGGCATTAATATGAACTACATTAAAAAAGACTCGGTTTTAAAAATAAACATACTCTTACAATAGAAAAACGTGTCTTTCCTTCTTATTGTTTTATTAATACGCAGTGCAGACTAAAATAATATAGAATCTATAAAAGTTTTGCTAAAAGTAAAATATAAGATCCTATTGACCTCACGACTTAGAATAACATAACGAGCATTGTTGTAAGAGCACTATATACATAGGAATACACGACTCCTTACACATTTATTTACCGACAAAATTTATGGATGTGATACGAGAAACCCAAGTGAGAAATGTATTCTAACATGAACATTTACGATGTACCTACCTACGTAATAACATGTATCTAACTATAGTTTTATAAGTCAGTGGGACGAAAAGTAAATGTATCACTACTTTTCAAAGGTTTTCCCTTTCTGAGGGCAATGGGGCATATTTGATTTAATGCAATAATAAGCCATGAATATTTTCCACATCGAAACGGTAAACTTGTTAACTGATAAAGAAATATGATGAATTATGAAAAAATCAAAAGCCTTAGGCAATCAGTAGGTAAAGTTTTAGCTATATTGTTAAGTAAAGTATGAGTTCTGATACATTTTGTTTGCTGTTTTATACCTATAGATATGTATAGGTAGAAAGCCATTGGTCGAATAATTATGGACAATAATAACCACAACAACTGCGAGTATTTACAATAACTCGTAAATTGATTGTTTTTGATTTACAAGTATGACTTATATATAACACTAGTTTTTACACGCGGCTTCGCTCACGCAAACTTTCATCCCCTGATTTACCCCCTTAGGGGTGGAATTTCCAAAATTCTTTTCTTAGTGCTCACTTACGTTATATGTATAAAGAACCTACATGCAAAATTTCAGGATTCTAGTTTCAGCGGTTTGGGCTGTGCGTTGATCTCTGGGTATGTCAGTCCGTCAGTCTGTCAGTCAGTCAGTAAGTCACCTTACTCTTTTATATTTAAAGATAAAACACAAAACATATTCTTAGCCTCGATTTACAGTCACAGTTAATTAAAATTGGCTTACCTTTGTAAAATAAACCTCTGGAAAAATGTTTAGGTATCTGTTTCTGGATGTTCCTGGAAATATGTATTCTGTTTATTATACAATATTCTGTGTATTATCATTGTTTCATTTGCTTTTACGTTTTGTTGAATTTAATTACAGAAGAAGTTCTCTTTCTTTTCATAGTTAAATTTAGAAACAAGTAAAAAACTTAGCTCTACACGCAAAACATTCTTTTAGGTTGTGCGAAAGTACCTACATTTTATATAGTGTGGGTGTTAAAAATCTAACCTCTTTGTTGGTTAGTTGTAAAACCTTTTTACAGTGCCCAATTCATAATTCATTCGAACAGTTTAAAAAAAAGAACAAATTATTCATTTGTTTTTTTAAACTTAGAACTTAGTCGTAACATGAATTCCAACTAATTATAGGTATAACATCGCAAAAATGAAACAAAATACTTATAGCTAGATGCCTTATAGCATTTTCAAGGTGGATATTCATTTTACGTTACTAAAATTATCAAATAGACGTTTGATAAAAGCTCCCCGAACGGTTTACCCCGTAGTCTAACCTATGGCACATTTAGTTCAATGCTGGTCCTTACGAGCTGACAACAGTTTTTATAAATTGCATAAGTCTATTATGCCTGTGCGGTAAAGTATATTGACCCATAAAGTTAGTTTTTAAATATTCAATAAGTGCGTATGGTACGTATTTGGAGTTTTCAAATTGCACTTGGGCGAGTCCATTTTTGGCGCCCAAACATGGACAAGGCCTCAATCGTAGTAAATTATCCAACTAAAGCATTTTTCATAAAATTTCTCCGTTTTCTACTTGTTTTTTAGTGTTGTTCAGCCCTTAAACATATCTAGATTATTTACGTAAGTAGGTAACAATTTCAAAATTATTGTAATATGTACAAATTTAACTTACATAATTATAATATTAAATCTGAGCTACCACAAGCAAAAAAGTCGTAAGCACAACGTTTTTACCATTTGTGTTTTGGATGCAACATTGTTGCGCGGAAATGTTAAAGAGTCAATACCTACTGCAAACAATATTTGAGTAATATTTCTCTTTCAGTCCGTCTCG
Organism: Diaphora mendica; assembly: GCA_949125395.1. Lineage (NCBI taxonomy): Eukaryota > Metazoa > Arthropoda > Insecta > Lepidoptera > Erebidae > Diaphora > Diaphora mendica. The sequence continues at coordinate 8,953,357 of OX421319.1, forward strand.
GGTCTTTATCACGTAAATACTATTATTTATTCTGTCTTTATGTAGGTATCTACGAAAGCGTACGTACCTACCCCATTTAAGTTTTATGTTTAAATTGAAAGTTAAACTACTTTATATAATATATATATTTTCCTCTTTACTTCTGAATTCGTTCTTTGATAACGTAGATAAATTCCACTATCTTCTATACCTAACGTTGGAGTAAATATATCGTGATCCACAGTGTTGCGATATTTTGGTAACATGCTGAGTTTCACACATTATTTATGAAAGCTATTAACCACCTCTCAAAGCAAATTAGGCTTTAGGAATCACATTTAGATTATTGTGTTCTACACAGCGTGTTGCAATGCCTCCACCGTTTCGTCTTTATATAGCATTCGGTCACATCTTACATATTATGTACCGTACAGATTAGTTAATTTTGTATTATGTAGTAAAATATTTTGCAATTTTAGATTCTGCCTCGTTGGTCTAGCGGTTGATGTGTGCGACTGCTGATCATGAGGTCTTGGGTTCGATTCCCGGGTCGGACCAAATGTTTGTATGATCTACAAATATTTGTTCCGGAGTTTGGGTGTTTTCAATATATAATATGTATGTATTTACAAAAAAAAAGTATATATGTATTTGTATCAGTTGTCTAGTACCCATAACACAAGCTCTGCTTAGCATGGGACTATAAGGCGTTGTGTGTTAGATGTCCGAAATATTTATTATTTATTTATTCCAATAATGAAAACAAGGAAAAATGAAATTATACGACATCACCCAAGAGCAACAAAATATTGAATGGGCGAGCAAGCAAGCAATTGTGTCACTTCTACATCGAGAATACAAGGTAAGTAGGTACCTAATGTATTTTGTGTTATTAGAGCGGAAGCTTCTTTAAGCCGGGTCTCCACCGAACAAAAGTTGTAGATTTTTGTGTTGTCAACACGTGTTGGTGACAAAAGTGTCTGTAATTTCCTTCTGTTGGCAACAAAAATTGTCAACAAATGTTGAGAACAGTGTTTCCGTTTTTGGCGGTTAACGTCAAAAGAATACGCTTCTTGCAAATATTTATTGGCTTTAAGGGGCCGGCGTCAGCTGAATTCTCTATACAAATTGAATACCAAAATAATTTGCAGTTTGAACATATTTCCACTATATTATGTTGATATCCAGATTTAAACAGTATTTACCCAGGCTCCTTTTCCCTTTTTATTAAAAAAAAACTTACATAAAGTAACGAAAATTTAATTTTGCACATTTTTACAGCGTAAATGGCATGTTTTAATTTTGATTTTTCTATATTATAAACAGCAATACGTATAATATTTTTTATTAAAAAGTATAGCTTGTATTATCAAATTACTAATTATCAAAAAGAAAATGAAAAAACATTGAGTTTTCATTGATGATTTTTGGTAGTCTACAACACATCCATATTTATTATAAAAACCAAATAGTTAGTAGTGCTATCGCAGCAAACAGATGTCAATATACTACGCCAGGTATGGCTTACCGAGATACAGTGACCGTAAGATCTGTCAAACAGAGACAGCAATATTCCGAACAAATTTCAACTTGCAGTTGCGAGTGTTGATCGCCGCGCTCTTAGGGTGACGCTTAGTTCGAATGTTTTTCAAATTGTTGGCGACTCGGTGTAGATACAATGGAAACAAAAGTTAGCGATTTTTTGAAGTGTTGCAAACAGTTTGAAACACTGAAATTGCCAACAATTTTGGTGGAGACGCGCCTTTATGAGCTATTGATATAAGTCTCAGAACTTTCTCTAGGTACTTATATTATCTATGGATGGAGTGCAAATTTTGAACAGTCGAACTATAAAGATTATCATATCTTTATAGTTCGACTTATAACTATAGATATAGAATAAATAAAAGACATAATTATGGACAAAACTGTTTAATAAGTCTTACGAGCAGTTTACATTAAGTACTGTTAATTATAAACTAGTATTTACAAAACCTTAATATTAAATTCTTAGTTATAGCCATGTTTTAGCTAGAACTAATTTAGTTCTGTAAACTTCCATTAGTATATTCAACGGAGTCTTATAAATCACAAAATATTAGATTACTTTTTAAAAATTGCGACTTATGTTTTAATTATGGCCCCTACAACGTTTGGTAGTAGGAATAATAATTTAAAATAAAAAATGATATTTATAAAATTTAAATTGGACTATTTACAAAATTTCAGCAGACTTTATAACCTAATTGATTTTTTCCAATATTGTGTAATTCCTTCATAATATAGTAATCCACAACACAAGTAGGTACGTATTTCAATCTCATACAACACAATATATAATTCACATTTACTTAAAACTTCCAAAAACTGTTAAAACCGTCAGATACCACTCAAAACTTATGTAAAATGTATTGCTTTGAGAGAATAATAAACATAGCTCGAGTTTAATTTGTGGTATTTATAAATTTTATTACTTTAGTTACTGCTGTAAGCAAACCACTTCCTATTCATTGCAATTTAACGTGTTGTGACACTCTTTTTATGCAAACAATGTATTTCGTTTATTATTTATTACTCCATTATTTGTATAAAAGTTATAACTTCTGAGGAAATAACAATTGTAATAATACAATGAACTAAGCATATTATTATCAATTGTATTTCATAAAATTGTGATGAATCGTGCTTTTGCTAAGACCGTTACTTAGGAAAGAGACAAAAATAAGTATTACATTAACGGTCGTGTTTAATAATCTGTCTCTAGTTTTAACTAGAGATAGGTTATTGAAAACACGTGGTCCTTACATCAATTCTCTTTACCTTTAGTCACGGCAAATAACTTAAGTACAATATTTTCTAAATTTCTAAAAAAATGGCAGTATTTTGTTTAAGGTTAGGTAATATATAATAATAGATTGAAAGTAGTAGAGTTATAATGTATACCTACTATTTTTTTCGAAATGAATTTATCTACATATACCTTTAAAAAGACTATAAAAAGTGCCTTAAATCTTGTTAGAATAATGCTTATGAAAGAGAAAGCTGTTTCTTTCACCAATTCGTTGCAAAGTTCAAGACATAAATATTAAACTTTGAAACGAAAATCTGAAAGTTGACAATGATCATATTGAGAAAATTAAAAGAGAATCGTTATAGGCACGTTCCGTGAAAATTCAGAGCAAAAGAAAAGCCATTTCTGTGAAATGAATATATCATTTCACATTAATGGTTTTAAGAATGAAAGAAATAATAATGTCTGTTGCCTAATGAATGTTGGTTCAGGGTTTAGAATGTGCTAATTGACTTGATTAACTGTATAAATATAACAAAGTTTCAATTTAGAAAATGAGTAAATATTGTATAGGAGTTTGAAAATTTAAGAGTAATTTTGTAGATGTAAGAAATAAACTTAATAATTTTAATCTAATACAAATAAATGACATCACTACGTGTTTTTGTCATTCTGTCAATAAAACCCAAAGTAAATGCCTTAAAAAAAATTCATACTAAACTTATGAAATGATAGATAGGAAAGTTACAAAATTATGTTTGCATTTACTTTGAGGGTATCCTTCGACACAAAAGTCAATATCGTTACCTCGGTTATATTGAGTAATTCATGCCTCAAATAAGACGAAACCACATTACATTGTAGCGATGCCATATCAACGACAAATAGATGAGATGTTAACCCTTAACTATATAAACTACTTTTTATCTAGTACTCTTGTAGCCGAAGAGAGTTTTATATTATCAATAAATGACATTTTATCCTTTTATTATTAAACATTTCATAAAGTAATTTAATTATCTAAATCTTACGTTTAAAATGTAGATAAACTGTAAATGAATTTTTGAGTAAGACATTCTTAAAGGTGGGAGATTTCGTAACGCTAGATAAATCGAATGTGGACTTGACGGATGTATTAAGCCGAGTCTCCACAGAACAAAAGCTATCAACACATGTTGGTGATAAAAGTTTCTGTAAAGCCGAGTCTCCATCGAATAAAAGTTGTCAACTTTTGTGTTGTCAACCTTTTTTTGTTGTCAAATGACGGTGGAGACGCGCCTTTAAATAGTACTAAATAAGTGAAGCAAGTCCATTGCCCGTATTTGTCATAGAATTACCTTCTATGACAAATACGGGCGGACGTAAGTAAGATGACGTAGTTATTTCGTACTAGGTATATATTATGTCTACATGATTATTCCAGCTGCGATTATAGTCGACTTGAACTAAACATATACATAAGGTATTTTTTACTTTAATTAAAAATGAGATGATATTGAGATTCGATAGCAATAAAAAATATCCGAAGAAGCAAAAAAAAATGTATATAGAAAAATAACCATTCAAAACACTTATTGTATCACGCCTAAAGTTGCTAGTAAAGCAAAAGACAAACATTTTATAAAAAATAAAAATAATTTAGAATTTCGAAAAATTCTACACTTTTTTTATTCATTAGTGATACCAGACAAAGCGTGAAGTCTAAAAACAATAAAATATATTTAAATTATACTAATAATTGTAGACTTACTAACTACTTATTTATGAAGAACTGTTTTATGGTTAAGACAGTCTATTTTTTAGATAAAGGGTCTAAGTAATTTTCACAGATAGTTATGGAAATTTACAAAAAAAAAAATATTTCAAAAATAATTCTACCAAACTTAAAACTACCGAGAACATTTTATAAAAAATACAGTTGAAGAATACCGACTAGGAATGATCTTCAAAAACTTGTGACGTACCTACATATGAGAATTGACACAAAAGCTCTTCTTTCAACTTTAGTACATTGATTTCATTTAACATATACATATATAAATAATCTCTAGTTTCATTGAAATTAAGATTTAATTAAAAAGTTGTAAGGTAATATTTACAAAGTCTTGCAATTGATTTCAGACTTCCACACGGTTTCATAACTACATACTTTCCGTGCTTAGTCTCGGTGGAATACATAATTATAATGTATTTATTCTTCTATCTCATCGTGATTTCTAAATGTGACTAATCGTCTTAAAATCTTATACTATGATATAATGAGTGACATTTTATAATACAATGATTACCTTGGTTATCTCTAAAGTAAAAAAAAGCGGTATAAATATCAAAATCTGCTGCTGTAAATTAATCTGTTACAGCAGGAGATTTAGATGAATTGACAAATGTTTCTTATATAGCGAAATACCACTCACTTATTAATCACAAAATCTCAGAAACTATTACACCTACAAACTTGAAATTTAGCAACACTCCTTATAGGGTGTAGACATCCGCTAAGAACGGATTTTACGAAACTCCACCCCTAAGGGGGTAAAACGGGGGTTGGACATTTGTATGAAAGTCCTATGTTTTTGAAGAGACTTGAAATTTAAAATGTATGCTCTATAGATGGTGTGGAGGTGTACTAATAATGTATCTTTAGAAATCAACCCCCTTTTGGGGTTAAAACGGGGGATGGTAGTTTGGACGCAAACAAGGTTGCGCAGGTCAGCTAGTAAGCTATAATAGAATTAAAAATTGATTGAATTGTGAAGAATTATTGCATTATGATGAATGAATTTACCAAGGGTCAACTCAATCCTTCGGTAATAAACTTAGCGACTGAAACTTACCTGTGGGTGGTTGCAGCAGTAATTTTCTAGACTGAGATTCATCTAAAGATCATATTTGACTACATTTCATTATTTAAAAGAAATCAAATTAAATGAGTGGACGGTTTGTGCCCTAAATGTGTCATATATAACAAATAAAATGGTGAGGTGTCATTTCAAATAAAATTAAGCTTAACAAAAATTGAAACTAAATTTAAGGAATACAGTTCTGTTGGATATACTCAAACAGATTAAGTAATCCAAATAAGTGGTTCCTTATACAAAAGAAATATAAGTATATACTAACATAGATTTTACTACATCTGTGTTGCACTTATACAAATATCGATCTCACAGACAAATCTAAGAGATATTTGCCGTACTTACTTACGGCAAGGTGACAATATAAAATTGATGTAAAAAAAATTCAAGTAAATAACGATAACTTTTCTCGGGATAACATTTTCTTACAAGACTTACTTTTAAGACATTCAAGATAAGCTCGTGCTTGAGAACGGTTCTTATATAACTTTTCAAGGAGTAAGAAGAGAACTGTACGTATCTATGAGTATAGTGCTTATACTCATAGTTCTTTAAGAGAAGATTCGAATCAGTTAATGGCCGAGAAGGAACTGATAACATTTCTTTTACTACAAACTATTTACTCGATGTGTAGTTTCTATTTGTCTTTTCTGTAGAAAGGAAACTATAGAAAATATACCGTATGGCTTCAGTGTAATTGTCCTTACAATACTTATAATTAATATTTTTTTACAAATTGCCTTAAACATTGACATGTAAAACGTACGTACTTAGCATATTTACAATTAAAATTGTGCCTGAAGCTTTACGTGTTCAGGTGTTTGGTTGCTTTATGTAGAGTTCTTACATAAAGCAACTAAAAGGTACTCGTTGCTAAACCACAATGTTTCTGTCGAATTGTTTATCTAGCATACGAGTATATTACATAGTATTCAAGTTATTACTACTTATAGAATAACTCATTCCAATACCTCGATTTTGAACTTAACACTAAGAGTAAGTAAATCAATCTTTTATGTATTCATATATATGTTCATATTTCTCTTCCTGGGCTAAGAACCAAATATAACAAGGAGTTTTTATAACTTATTATTCTGAATTGTAAAATTTGCGAGTTTATGAGAATAAAAATTAATGAAACAAATATGTTTTAACAAAGGGCAAATACGATTTATTTTTAAGGTAGGGAAGCCAATGGATTTTAATTAAAACCAGGAATGTGTGACGGTCGTTTCGATGATTCAATTCCTTTATCCATCTTCTCTTTTAAAGTTCATTGTAGCTTGTAACTTGGGATTATTCTGATTATACTGAATTACCAACGTATCATTCTCAAAGTATTCAGTTAATTATTTTTCTACAAACCATTTTAATATGAAATAAATTAAAATTGCGGAAATTACTGAGCTTTTTGTGAAAACTGAAATGTTCCTAACATTACTGAAATTCATATACAAAATCCAGTCATTACCAGACTACATCTCGGGACAACGGAATAAGGCATTTGGGATTTCGAGAAAATTATTTTGGGTTCCGTATATTGTTGTTATTTAAATCAGGTCACGATTTTTAACAGAACAGAACACATTGGATTTAATGGCGTCCAAATAAAAAGCCTTTTTTCGTATAATTTTTGTGGGCCGTTAACGAGCTCGAATAATCTGAATCCGTTTTATTACAACACAGAATGTGCAATGACCGCCGTAAAATGGAGATGTCATTTATTTCTACACTCATAAACTCGGAACACGGTGACACATCATATCATAGACACATTACAAAAAGAGTAGAAGTGTTTAGTCTGTATACATATCCGATTATGAATCTTGCAAAAGCATAGAGGTATTTTAGATAGAGCAGGGGAGCCTGGCCTCCAGCCCGTCCCTCGGTTATAAAGAGAGATACTATCGCGGTAACTATATGTCTCTCTCTACTCGCGTATGCGCAGTTAGCGCGTAAAAGCAGCATAGCAGATAGATTCGACTGTTAATTGTAGTGATTGGATTAGTCCTTTACTGCGCATGCGTCAGTAGAGAAAGACAGATGGGGTACCGCGATCTTCTCTCTCTTTAACCATTGGACGTTTCCACTTACAGGCAGCCGTATGTCTTCCCTACTCTATCTATGATAGCTCTATGTGCAAAAGATATAAACATATTTGTCTTCAGTCTTTACTTTTTTCAAAGATAAAAAAAAAAGAAAAAGTCTCATTAAAACCTTTACAATCAGCGTCTAATTTAAATAAAAATTGTTATTGCACAGGGGCTTCTCGCCGTATCGGGAGCATAATTTTAATATTATTCGTGTTTTCAGTTCCTGTTTTAAAGGTTATTTTGTTCTTCTTTAACTAAATAAAAGTGTTACTTGTCAGTATTGCTAAACCTTTTCCTACTTTATTCTGCAACATTTCTATGAATTGTACACCGCAGACAATAATGTTTTCATCAAAATTGACACAATCATTACTACGCTAACTTTCGATGGTTTCGTAACATTTAATTTCCCTATAATATCTAATAAAGTTGTAGGTCAATTTTGTTCCTATTTGTCTAAATACAGAGATCACATCAATCGCAGTTCCAATATCATTGAAGCTTTGCATTTCGAAACAGAAACGAGTGAATTATATTATACTGTATAAAAATAAGAAGAAAGTCATAAGATTTTTTGTTATCAATCTGTCTTACGTGATTAAGTATTACACAATTTAAAATTTACCAATTTTATGGCCACATAATAATACAATACTTGCAACAAAGGTGTATAAGAATTTGCAAATAAACCGATTGCTTTCAATCCACAAACTAGCTTTATTGCATCATGTATTTGCATAGTCTATAATTCAACAGCATACAGTGATTTTAATGGCGATTTCAGATCACATTGCGATCAAAATTGTACATAAAAACCGGAATCATTACTATTTGTGTGTATCTAACAACATAAAAAATAAACGATAGTTGCTATTTTTTAACCGACTTCAAAAAATGAGTGGAAATAAAAAAATGACCGTATTTTTTTTTATATGTGTTCGCGGATAACTTCATCGTTTATGAACTGATTTTGATGATTCTTTTTTTAATGGAAAGGAGATATCCTAACGGTGGTACCATGATAAGGACACTAAGATCTGATGATGGCATCCAAGAGAAATCGAGTCGAACCTTGAAGTCGGTTTTTGTTAAAAAAATTTACACAATCAACTACATTATAGTATCATTATAGGTAAACAGCTGTTATACTATTCGTATGCGCTTAAACTACATGATGCAATAAACTAATGTTTCCTTCTTCCAATAGCTTATAACAATATAAAATATAAAGGGGCATATCAAGGGGCGCGTTAGGTGTGTATAATTTGTTGTCAGTCAAAGAATTACCACAAAAAACGTTTCTGTATTAATGTCACGAGCTACACGTTAAACAGCATTCTTCTCGGGCAAAAATCACTTTAGCATTTTCTGTTCCCTGTATAAAAATATTTCAATCGATTTATCACAAATATGTGCTTAGCACTAGTTGCACTTAAAACTTTACTGCAGTTATGTAGCTGCGCGTGTAATCACTCTGAAGGAGCCGGGCGAGTGCGGGCGAGTGCAGGCGAGTGCGGGCGGGGCGGCGCAGCTTAGAGCCGCGTTCACACGATGATCTCGCGGATGACGCGACGCGACCGCGAGTTGGGCGTAGAGTAGCCCGACTCCAGAGACTCGTCGTAGCCCAGAGACATGTGCAGGGGCTTGTCTTCTCCGCCGCCTTCCTCCGCGCCCACCCGCAGTCCGTACTCCGGCAGACCGCTTACTTCGTGGTATGGCGACTCTGTAGAAGAAGCACCCAGTACAGACACCCATTCAATATCGGAATATAATACTCTTACACCTTTTAAACAATTACTAATGAAGCTGCAATGTATTATTTGCTCGTATAGCATATTATGAATTATTTGATGTTTGCAGGTAGGTTACTTAAATTCGGTTTGGTTAATCGTTGGATAAACTTACCAATATGTTGGTCCATACGTTTCTTGGGCTTATGCACGGAGGCGTATGGGTCAGAGCAGTATTCCTGGCGAGAGGGAATCTGTGCTGCTCTCATGTCATAATCAGCGGGTGGCGCGGCTTGGCTAGCGTTGGGTAAGTGAGAGTAATGCGCGTAGTCGTCGATGTTCCTATAGCCAGCGTGAGATATGGGATCGTAGTCGTAATTGCTCTGTCGGTCTAGGACTTGGTGCGGATTTAACACTACAACATTGTTCGCTGTTTGCATCTTCATCTGCCACAGAGAGTCCTGAGAGTTCACACTGCCCCCGTTATTGCTATTGGTGTAACTGTTTTCTATGAAGCCCATATTCCCTGCGAACAATCAAATCATTACTCTGTAGGGTAAACCTGGGGTGGGGCAGCGAACAACCATGCAAAGCGTGTTTTCCTAATATTTAATGTTTTACCTTTTGTGGCGACTGAAGTTAGTCCTTAATGATGGCACGAAAGAAATAAATAAACGTAATATAATGCAAATCAAAGAAACAAATATAATAAATATGTTTAGTAAATTTTAAGTTCGAGTGAGTACTAAAATACATTTAAAACTAAAAGTAAAGAATAGAACTTATTAAATTACTTACAATCAGAATTTGGCATGGTTTGTCCTAGATGAGTTTGTGTATGCGGAGGGACATGGTAGGCGTACCCGCCTGTGGAGCCATATTTCGGAGATTTGGAGTCATCTATAGACAATGCCAAGTCCATAGAATGTTCTAGTGCCTTGTTCTCCATACCTGTGCTGGGATAATATGGCGGTGGAGCTTGATTCTGTGGTGTAACTTTAGATGGTCTCATTGAATCCATTTCGTGGTCTTTTGACCTATCTTTCTTCTTAGGTCTTCGCCGACACTGGTAAATTAAGAATAATAGTCCCACGAAAAGGAGAACAACTGAAGCTGTTACAAATATTCCCACAATAGCTGCTGTCGTGCTACCATAGGGTTCTTTGATGTACGATGGTCCAACTGTTGAAAAAAGGTAAAATGCAATTACGTTTCTAGCGATACATGAGTTTTACAGTTTTTTTTTTGCAATTGCAATTGAATATGTTTTGCATATACCTAATTTTATATTGAAATAAATTTTCAAATTTCTTAGATACCTTAAGGCTTGGTTGTTATTTATCAAGTGGAAGAGAGGATTAGCTTAATTTACGTTGTGACTATCATTATGTATCAGTGTGGTAGCAAACTTACTCTCAGCATCAGTATATTCACTGCACACGTCTTGATTAACTTGCAGACAGAGTTTAAGTCGTATCTTAGGTTCATTTTCATGAGGCATATCAGTTGCGTACCGCGTGGTCTTGCGCATTGCTTTGCTAGGCAGTTCTACAGTAGATTCTTGAACTGTTGCTACGGCACCCGATAACTGGAGATTTACTGTATCTATTACCTGTTAAAATAAGTAGTGTCGAATTAGCTTCGTAGATTAGTCGTAATAAAAAAATACAGGCCTGAAATAACTTCAATCGCCTAAGTTAAGGCATCATTCCGTCAAATGATTATTTGTTAAACATCGTGTGAAAAGACCATTTCAAAAAATATGTATCATATCACGTTTATATTACTGTTTTAACACTTTTTTTATATATCAATTAAGTATATCTCGGGGCGCCCGAATTATCATTTTCGTAACGTAAAATTAGCAAGAATGTATACAAGTCAGGTATGGCTGTACTTAGTTACATAATAAAATAAAACTATTTGTCGGATAATAACACTGAAAAGTCTGAAATAAATAATTCCTTCAATAACTAAAATCCGACTGCCTAAAGTAGAGAAAAGCGAAAAACAAGTACTTAGGTATAAAATATATAATTATATAAATTTCGACTGAAAATTCGAATGCATTGATATATAGTTGAAATACTTTATGGTGCCGCATGAGGTGACTAACGCAGTTTTGATAAATCTTTCTTTGCCCGTACATAACAAAGTTTGTTTGCCCCCGCCTGCAGCACCGTATAAAGTATTTAATTTGACTAATTTGATTAAACATTTGCAATTATTTGATTAAGTAAGCTTACAAAAGAATGCAATGTAATTTCAGACTAAAGTAAAAAGTCACAAAATAAATATATTTAGGTATTTAAACAAGCTAATGTGTTAAATATCTACCACGCCAAGCAGTAGGTACATTGGTGTCAGCATTAGCGAAGATCTCGTGGTCGTGATTTACGATATGAAAGTAAATAAAAATGATAGAAACATAAAAATATGATGATATTTACCTGCCATACAGATGAACCACTCGCAGTAGATATACCTTCCACAACTCCCACAAGAGATAGACATGTAGGAGTGACTGTAAAAACGATATTTTGCGTGCTTGGGTCGTAAGTCACCTGTTCAGGTGGATTGATTTTGTCAACCTTTGTTGTCACCGTGATTTCATTAGAGAAATTACTCTGACCTTTTGTATTAACAGCTTTCACCTGAAGTTGAAATTTTAGTTTAGATGAAGATTGAGTATCAGCAAAACACTAGTTTGTGCGCATTTTAAAGCGTGTCGAATACTATAGCGACGGCACAATGCGAAAAACAAATAGAAAGTTTTAATAAACTAACGGCACGCGCCGGATGATTTACCTTGAAAACAAATGTGAGATGCTGTCGGTAGCGATAAGAATGAAAACAAACAAAAATGTAAGTTAATAACCGTGTTGTGAATGAACAACAAATTGAACGCTAAAACGAATCATATTTGATGTTTTATTCTGAAATAAGTTTTCCTTGAATTGAGTTAAGGTTTTGCAGCGGGAAAGTCACCTCTAGGTATTTTGTTATCAAAATAACTATTAAGTGACATTGTTTTATTAAAAATGAAAATTTGCTATGTACTATTAATTGTATGTATATAATCATGCATTCGAACTCATTAAAAATGATAATCAAGAACTAACGTTTGCTGAGAGATATTGAATCTTCGTTTTTTTTTGTATTTATCATTTAGGTACCAAATTATTTTCTTAAAATAACATTCTATGAATTGTGGCAATTTAATGAATAACGATCACTATTACTGTGTGGCAAAATGTCTATTATAAACTAGGAATAAAGTCTGTGAACTCACAATGCATGTTTTGATTTTGGTATGTACTAACTTTTACAATGTATGCAATTGAATAATATAGGGCCAAATATTTTAATGTTCGCAATTGGTGCGATTATACACTTTTCCTCTAGCTTCGACAGTGCAGTCACATTTAGATAAAACAAATTATGGTTCAGGTGCATATTATTTTATTCATGGAAGTGTGAAATTATACCTGATCTATTACCTAACTTAATATTCCATTTTAAAAATGAAAACTCGTTTTTCAACCGACTTCAAAATGGAGGAGGTTCTCAATTCGACTGTATTTTGTGTTTGTTACCTCATAACTTTGGACTGGGTGAACCGATTTTGATGATTGGTGCTTCCCGAATGGTCCCATTTAAATTTGGTCCAGATTGAAGTCGGTTTTTTTTTGTTAAAACTGGTAATTATTTTATAAATATTTATAAACTTGAAGTAGACGTGCAACTTACTTTGAACGTATACGTATTGTGCTGATCGAGTCGTGTGACATTGCAAGGGTTTGCCCGGCCGCAGTCGTACTCCATCCAGTCGAATTCGGTGTGTCGATCGGTAGCGCAATGTTCAGAACTTGTGGTTCCCGCACCTGTCCCTCGAAGTGATACACGACGATACCGAATAAAATATTTTGTACTTGATAGTCCTCCTTCGAAACCCGCTTCCCATTTTAAAGTAATATATGTCGGGCCTACTTTTTGACTCTCTAGAGAACGTGGCGATTCGGGCGCGCCTTTAGGCTGCAGTTTTATTTGCGGCCTTATACTTCCTAGTGAGTTCTTAACTTTGCAATAGTAATCGCCATAGTCTTGAGGCTTCACTGTTTTTATTTTTAAAATACTAAGGTATGAGTCGTTATTATCGGTTGTAGTGTTTATTTCATAGTGACCATCAGATGACATTTGTAATGGAGCTGTGTTGGAACCGTAAAACCATTGGAACTCTGGTTTTGGGTAAGCTTGAACCCTACACAGTATTTCAGCACTTTCCATTACATCATATGCTACTTTTTTTTGTTGTCGAATCGATATTGGTTCATCTGAAATACAAATACAATTGTTAAAGTGATGATAAACACTGCTCAAAACTAGGTCAATAAATAGTTTAATTATTATTTAAGCGCAATATGGTATTATTATTTATAGTAATATATCTATATGTCATAGTTTACTTACGTTCTATTCGAAGATGCATTGTAGACTCAACCTTTTTAACTTCGTTTTCGAAAGCGCATGAATACAGCCCTCTATCGTCCGGTAATAAGTCGTTAGTATTTGTCCGTGCTTTTCCATGAAACTTGAGAGTACTTTGAACATTATATACAAGGTTTCTATTCTCAGTAATATCAGTTTTCACTTCGTACAAATTAGTATCTGGTTTAATCTCAGCGTTATCCTTGAACCATTTGATATTAGGACGCGGTTTTCCGAGTGCGCTGCAAGTGACCGAAAAGTTTTCATCTCCAGAAACCTTCGTAATGTGGGTTTGTAACTTTGTTTGAAAGCGAGGTGGTTGGTGTACTTCTAAAGTAACCGATGCGAGATCGCCGTGTCCCAATTCATTAGTGGCCTGACAGTGATAAACGCCCTCACTGCCTAAGTGTGCGCTAGGTATTGTATACTGACTCCCTGTAGCCAGCACTGTTGGTTTGGTATCTGACGGTTCGGTGTTCCTGAACCAGCGGTATTGTGGCGCTGGCCATCCTGGAGGTTTGGCACTACAGGTAAGGGTGACACCTGCTCCTTCCTGAGCAACAGGTCGGTCAGGGCTAATTTGTGCACGCCCCGGTTTATGTCGTACTAGTACGGCAACAGATGCGCTGCTTTCTTTGTCTTTACGCTTTCCATTGCTGGAGGAGATCACATTAACAGCTTTGCAAATATAAGTACCTGCCATATCGGCATTTACTTTAGTTAAAGAAAGAGTATTTCCACTTTGGTGAAATTCAGGCATTCCTTCCTTTGTCCATTCAATGGAAATAGGTTCTGGATTTGCTGAAACTTCGCAGTGAATTTCTACATTGCCACCTTCTTCGGCCTCGTAAGTTTTAGATTCAACAGTAACGGTGGGAGGGAAAAGCACATCGAGGTACATTTCCTTCTCACCTGAACGTCCCAACCCGTTGTTAGCACTACATGTATATTTTCCGGCGTCTTGCACGGTCACGCCTTGGATTGTATGAGTAAAGGAGTTCGATATATGTTTGCCGTCTCTAGTCCATTTTACAGAGCTTACTTTTGGTTTAGCGTCAACTTTACACTCCATTGTGGCCACTCCGTCAATTTCTACTCTTAAAGGATTTTCTGGTGCTACTTCAACTCGAGGAAAATCTGAAACAAAGAAATAGTGTCAAAATATCTTAATTTTATGTGAGGTTTATCCCAAAAAATATAATTAATTTACGATATTACACGTGGTGTGTTAACACATTTATCAATCAATGTATAAAAGTAATTTTCATCATCTATAACAAATGTTTAGGCAGTGGCTAGTTTGTGATCTTAAGCGCTATAGAAAGGAAGCGGATGTGATGGTCCATTTGGTGCACGAATACCAATTATACATTTGTTTACAGAATCTGTCAGATTAAAAACATACAGTGTTCGTATTTACGGTGCGTATGCTTCATCTGGCAAGATGTTGGTTGCTTATTCAGGTCAGTTCATAATAAACATTGACCAGATGTTACGCGGAAATGCAAGAGATGATCGAGGATAAGTTAGTTTGGTTTTAATTTGTATTTCTTTTAGATTTATGTGTTGAGTGTGTACAATAAAGAATAAATACAAATACAGAAATAAAATTATTTGTAGCACTGACACAAAATTTATGAAAAAATAAGTTTACTGTTTTTCGTATGAGTTTACATAATCAAAAGTCGTTTATTTACACAACATCAATTTTCATATCAAAGAACTGAAATTTACACACATAGTAAAAAGCCAGTTTCACAATTTTATTTAATTAAACATCAAAGATAACAAAAACCATATTATTATCTCCAGTGTTTTAATTATTTTCATGTAAGATAGTGATACTTTAGATACATACATACTAAGTACATTATGCATACATACATCTGCTTTTAAGAAACAAAAAATAAGCTCTCAACTATAAAAAAAAAGTGATACATATTGTTCACAAAAATTAATGATTTTTATACACTTTTTAATTATCGATTGAACTACTTTGCTTGCCTTAATTATAGACGACCCCATTTTATTATAAGTATTTCTCCACTCACTGAGATATATGACATTTAAGTTAATCGACCTACGCAAGTCAAAACCAAAGCCGTTTACTATGGAATCATCATCAACATCTCAGCCGAAAAACGTTTACAGCTGTACATATGTCTTTAACCAATGGGTTTCCACAGCAACCGGAACTAAAATACACTCACTGAATATTTTTGTAAAGAATACGCTCCAGATAATACATTACCTTAGCAAACTCTTGTATTTGCCTGGTGAATGCTTCCATTAGTAAATTTACGTATTGCAATCGAATAGAGGACGAAACGTCATATTTTGAGAATGTAGGATTATTTATTGATTGATGAATAGTTAATAAAACACAATCAAGCTGTAAGTGACGGGTAGAGGATTTTGGAACTGTTCAGATGGGTAAACGGTACACGTAAATATTAGTGTTTTAGTATTCGTATAAAACAGCGTTTCCCCCGAGTTAATGCAGTCCTTATATTATTTACTAGTTTTTGCTCGCGGCTCCGCCCGCGTATATGTCGGTTATCGCGGCAAATAGTAGCCTATATGTTATTCTGATGTATAAGCTATATTACTGTAAAGTTTCATCCAAATCCGTTCAGTGGTTTTTGCGTGAAAGAGTAACAAACATCGATCCACCCATACTTACAAACTTTCGCGTTTATAATATTAGTAGGATAGTATGCACTACTTTTAAAATCCAATTCGGACAATCTTGGGTACAAAAAAAAATATGAAAATATTCCAGCTCGTGTAGCAAAACTTTGCTTTCATAAAGAATTAACGCTAATTAAACATACTCGCTGCTCAAATAACTTTGCACACTTTTGTGTAGTAATAAAAAAAGGGATTAAATAGAGAACTTTTAAAATACTTGTGGTGTTACTGCTATAAATTTCATTAATTATGCACAGATTATAAATACTAATTTTAGTGGTTTACAGACTACACAAAATTTAATAACACAAAGTAAGATCTGCATTAGAAACGCGAGTGAATTTTGTCGTTAACTGGAATAGAAAATATGATGTGAGTTTCGAAATGTTTTTCTAGTATTTGGACATAAAAGTACTTCAAAGGAATATGTGGGAATATAAATTGCTTTTCAAAACTTATTCTGTAACACTCATTTGGGTTCATAGAATCGTTTCAAGTATCCATTCAGAACGATTGTCAAAAAATATTTACCGTAAAGAAGTGTCTCGTGGGTAAATGGTAACCGAATAGTTTAGTAATTAGCAAAGTTAAATAATCCTAACCTGATCAGTCCATGGATGTGTGATAATTATTAATACATTTAGACTCCTTCGCAGTTCGGAGAGTTTACGGGTAGTTAGCGCTATAAAAAGTGCAACAACAGTCTCTACAGATATTTGATATCGTCTATCGTCTGCATAGCTACAAATAAAGTTTTACTTTCTCTATAGTACCGACTGTTTACCTAATCTCAAAAAGTTAATTGTGAAATACGGTGTAATGAATACTGTGGTATTTATCCGCTGTGGTTTAATATTAACAACTAGGTAGGTATATGCAGGATAAATTTTATATGAATTTATATAAATCTTTAAAACAAACCTGCTTACAACAATGCAAGTTAAAGAAAATGCTTTTACTTGTGCCTAATAATCTAATCTTAAATAAGCTAAAGCCTATTTAGGTAGAACGTGGACGTGGACCTTTTTAGACAATTTAACCCATGTTATAGAATAGATATACATTTTTATTTGTAAACAATTATCTATTCTAAAATATGAGCAAAATTTCTGTCACCCTCTTGTTGGCTGGATAATTATGGGGCGTTCATACATGTTGCACTACAACCAAAATGTAACTTTACTTTTTAAATCATCATTATCATCGTCAACAACAGCCTTTAGTGGTCCTCTGCTGGATGTAAGTCTGTCCTTAGTAAAGAAGTTATGCTTTACTTTACGAACACTGACCAGATGTTTTCCTTCTCTTAAGACAGCAGTTGCCCCCTAGTTT
Organism: Diaphora mendica; assembly: GCA_949125395.1. Classification (NCBI taxonomy): domain Eukaryota; kingdom Metazoa; phylum Arthropoda; class Insecta; order Lepidoptera; family Erebidae; genus Diaphora; species Diaphora mendica. The sequence goes on from OX421319.1 coordinate 8,971,316, forward strand.
ATTCCCTTAATTAAGTCTTACCACATCAATGGCATGAATAGAGGTGGTGACACTTCACACACTGACTTTTTTAATTGTACCTAGATGTAGTTTTTAAGTATGTATATAAAAAAAGATTCTTCACTGTGTCAAATTTGTGAACACTTGACACAGTGTATAACACACAAAACTTGTGGCTTACTCCGCGCTCATACTGTGTCTATCAATAATTTGAAATAAATGAGATATTAGTATTACATCGTTAAATAAAAGAATATGTCCCTATCTGTATACACTTAAAAACATGATGAGACACAAACATATAGCATATGTCTGGTACAAGTCTATTACAATATATTTAGTATATAGTAGTGAAATATTATTTTTAATTAATAAAAGACTTTTATTATTAACTAGCTGACCCGGCGAACTTCGTACCGCCATATTTACATATCTGTCTCAGCTTGCCACAGGCAGTGTACAGTCGCGGACAAAAAAAAAACACTTTTCCCGTTATCTTTTATTTTATTTTTTTCTAGCAAAAAAAGAATAAATGAAATCGGACTATGTGTTATTGAATTACAACTAAGGACATATTTTGACTTTCATCCCCTCTCTCCAGGAAACCGTGCTGAATTTCAGGATAAAAAGTATCCTATGTCCTACCTCGTAGTATGAACTCAAATCATGCCAAGTTTCATTTGAATCCATTCAGTAGTTTTGGCGTGATGTGCGGCCAAGATACAGACAGACAGACAGACGGACAGACAGACAGACAGACAAAAATGAAAAAAATACAGTTTTGGCTTCAGTAAAGATTATAGAGAGCCCTCCAAATAAAATTTTCAAAATATCTTTAATGTACAGAATTGGACCTGTTACATTTTTATTATACGTATAGATAAAAGCCAACACAGAACTAATAAGATATACTTACTACTCACTAGACCGTCCTGGTTAAAACTATGAAAACGCAATCAATGGTAGAGACCGAAGATTCAAAGGTTAGTAATTTACATAAGAAATAATATGCAAAACAAAGGTAAAACGAAAACGATAATCAGGCTTTCAAATGTTTACAATATGCTACTGTAAACTATAGCAGAGAGAATTCCTTTCTCAACGACATGTGACCTGCTCCTAGTCATTCCGGTTATTTTTGCGAAGAGCTTGCATTGCCTTGATGGCCGTTGGCTTCGCCCAGGGATCCCTGCGCCTTAGATGGCTGTCTACATTTCAACGCGAAAAATAGTCCGTACAAACATTGTACACATTGCTTCTTTACAACCCACATGTGAGCACTGCAATACTTTTATGTCACTCGTTAGCTGTTCTACAAGAGTTGCTTTGGTTCTAACAGATCATTTTCTTCATTTTATTTACAGGAAGTAATTTTCTAGTTAAATAAAACTCGCCGCGTGATTAGGCGACCTAAACATTGTAGTAACTATAATTGTTAGAGTTGTAAGTAATTTATTTGGTATATGATAGAACTCTGAAATGTGATTATGTATTTTTTAAATACACTGTAGAGAACCAAAATAAAATATTACTTCACTTTAACCACGTACTACATTACAGCTAAATTATGATCAAAATGCTGATAAAGCAGAAACAAGGTACTCGACGGCACTAATTACTTAAAATTAATACTTACTCGTAAATCATTTTAATTCATTTATTTTTTCTTGTATACACTAATTTATGATATTGCATATTTAAGTGACTAGGTAACGTTATGTAGAAAGGCGCCTTAAACTTTCGGCATGAATATAGGATAGTGAAGAACGTAAGAGTAAAGTCATTTAGTCATTTGTTCTTAAGTATACATAGAAAAAAGTAAACACACATAAAGATATTCATACAAACATATATAGGTACATGCATCTACATGCATATCTGAATATTGAAGGAAAAGATGATATTCAAAAACACTCAGAGCTCGTGAGAACGCTTTGGTGGTATCCGTAGCAAATCAGAATGTCACCTTCCTCGTTGGTATAGGTCGTTTTTTTAACCGACTTCCTTAACAGTATTCGAAGCACGAGTAAAGTTCTGCTAGCAATAGCTAATCAACTTATAGATAACGCAGCGGTTTAAAATTATACGCTATTTCTTAAAACTCCCAGTTTTTAAGATTTTTTTCTATGAATTATTATAATTATGTAAGTACTATCATATATATTTTTTTAGACAGCAGACAATACGTTCAGTCTTTTAAAATATCTGCAATTTAACTTTTATCGTCAACAACCTTTAACAATCCACTTCCGGACATATACCTCTTTGTAGAAACTAACTAGATCCATACAAAAATAAAAAATTAAAAGTAATTGTCTGTCTTATTGAATTGCATTTTATTCAAGTAATTCTCTTGAATTTTGGTAAAACTCAAAAGTATGTATACATTTTACTGTTGTCCAATTAGGTTGTATTTCAGCAAAGTAATGGACGGAACGTAATATCCTTTCCTTCATGTGTTTAAACTTATTAGTTGTTTTAATGTAAAGTTGAAATTAGTTTGTTAGAAGGCGGCAATCTAAGGAACGTTGTTGGATATTGGATCATCCATTTATCGGGAAGGCCATAATGCTATATAGCATCACGCTACTACCAATAAGAGCCAAACATTCATGGGAAATAAATTTACCTCGGTATGAAAAAAAGTGACATACCGAGAAAAAATTATTACCTTTCGGGAGACGCGAACAAAGCTGCGGTGTTCAGCTAATTATCTATAGACGGACAGATAATGTAGAAAGCTACAGATGGAAAAATAGATACTGCCAGTGTGAATTTAAAACTTTGTAATATTGTGTCGATATTGATTTAATTTTTCGCTGTGATCACTTTTAGTTCTAGATACACGATTTTAACCCTAGTGTTTTGAACAATATTTTTAACTGACTTCCAAAAGGAGGAAGTTCTCAATTTCATCGGTTTTTTTATGTATGTACACTGATTACTCCGTCAATTGTGAACCGATTTTGAAAATTATTTTTTTATTCGAAAGGGTATGCTCCCCACGTGGTCCCATTGCCACCATATCAAGATCTGATGATGGGATCCTAAGGAAATCGAAGGAAACCCTCAAATTTGTTAGGCACGTACTATGTTTTTCATATATTTTTAAAGCTATTACAGTATTTACATTTGGTAGTCATCAGTTCATGATGATGAGCTGATGCTGGAAGATAAAACTCCTTAACGGTTAGGAGTTGGAAGATAAATCTTTAAATGTCATGTGTATGTATGTTATCTTTAGTCCTATTCTTTCAAGTTATTTAGGTGAAATGATCATGAGACACTTAAAAAGACTAAAAAGCGAAAAATAAAAAAAAACTTCGTTTAAAAAAACCGACTTCAAAAACTAAAAAGTATAAAATAACTTAATTTGTATGTGCTACTTATTCATAGATTTGAAGTCGGTGCCGAGTCAAAATGTAATAGTTGGTACCGCACTCGCCGCGCGTGACCTTGAGCGGGATAGCTGCTCTTCGTCTCGTAATATAGCGAGTGTAGTACCTACTATTACATTTGGCTTGGCACCGACTTCAAACCTATGAATAGGTAGCACATACAAATTAAGTTATTTTATACTTTTTAGTTTTTGAAGTCGGTTTTTTTAAACGAAGTTTTTTTTTCTTTACCTTTTAGGTTGGCAGATGATGATAATAAATAAATAATAATAATAAATATTTCGGACATCTAACACACAACGCCATCTAGTCCCAAGCTAAGCAGAGCTTGTGTTATGGGTACTAGACAACTGATACAAATACATATATACTTTTTTTTGTAAATACATACATATTATACATAGAAAACACCCAAACTCCGAAACAAATATTTGTAGATCATACAAACATTTGGTCCGACCCGGGAATCGAACCCGAGACCTCATGATCAGCAGTCGCACACGCCAACCGCGAGACCAACGAGGCAGTTTGCCTAATAATGTTCAACTAGGAAAACTCAAATAAACATTTATTTAATTTTGGTCAGTCTTTTAGTATTGTGTATTTTACTAAAAGGCTTGAAAGTTTAAAAATAGAAGTTGTATGAGTTGCATTGCAAAGCTAATACATATTACATAAAAATACATATGACGAAGATATTAAATCACCAACTGTCGCCGCCATATATATGCTACATTTCATTTTGTAAATAGTTTGCATGAGAATATTTGCACCTGAAAGGTAGTTACACTGTAATTATCTTGATCGATTTATATGTAGGCTTGTGTGTTACTACTGTTCCGAACAAACAAATAAGTTATGTCATAAAGAAACTTCTTGGTATAATTAGGTTTAATCTAAAGCAAGGTTTTTAATGTATTTTTTTCTTGTCACTAATAACATCACTACAGATATTTTTTAATGCACTTAGCTCGACTTTCTATAAAACTTAAAATCAGATTGCACTCATTTCTATAATTTATCGTGTCTAATCGAATTGATCTTAATCATATTCAATATACAACACATAAAAATAATTCCAAATTCCACAAAAATGTATTAATAAACTGTATCTAACTATAATACTGGTCGCCATAATCTAATTATCATAGTTAATATTGATATTTCAAACTCAATTCTTGAATCATAAAAATCACTTTTCTTTTAATGAAAAAAGATTTGAGATTATTTTCAATTAAACTTCATCATCATCATCAAAATACGCAGTTCATCCTCCATCGGTTACTCTCATGATCGATATACCTATTATAATACGTACGATACATACGATTACATATTAGTTTGTAATAATAAATACCAGGTATGTATATAAAAATACTAGTACCTACGTGATAGCCTTTAATGGCATTGGCAAGACACAATACGACTACTTTTATTTATCGTGTGATTTTAGAAGTGTCGGGGGATAAGGGTCCCTCATAAAGTAACGAAAACGAATGCAAAGAGAACATGCCAACGCGAGCTTACTAAACAAAGCTTTTGTAAACAAACCAATCGTAAATCTTTTTAGGGCCCACATTTCAATTATTTAATATATTATATTAACTACGGATTGACTTAAAGAGTACGTTTTCCGATAAAAGGTTATATATTACGTGTAACTAATATGCGTTTTTCCCAAAGGAATAACTCATTCATGTTGAAAGATAATTTAGCATCGAAGTAGAAAGAAACCTTTGTATGTATTTATCATTAGAAGTAAAATAATATTCAAAAAGTACTTACAGTTGACACTAAGTTCAACTGATGCTTCAAGTTGCTGCCCCTCAGACATGGCTCTGTTCCATACTACACAACGGAACACTGCTCCATCGTCTTGTCTTGTTGGCATCAGTGTGAGCGTGGCTACTGTTGGCTCCGAACGCGTCTTCGCATGCACTATCGTTGCCTCCATGGGGTATGTTGAACCTTCCCGGTACCATCTAGGAAAGAAAAATAGGGTTAAGTGTTTGCACAATATGTAATATTTTATCAACTCATTATTAACTCAGCGACATCAAAAAGTCTATATTAAAATCATATACATGATGTTTCAACAAAAATGATCACATTATTGGTACGGTTATTATTCAAGATAATGTTTATAAAGTATACAATGAACAAAATTTAATTTTAGCAGTCGTTCCTGAACATCATCACACACGCACACTGAATTGAGATATTATATAATAAAAACTTAACGATAGAAACGAAACGTTGATTACAGATGTTACATAACATTTTAATGATATATTATGTTGTCACCAACAACTTCATCCATCAATCAATACGTGTATTACAGAGCAGACGCTTTGGTGCTCGCTGAAAAATAAGGAATCTACATTATAGCGGCGAGCCTAACATTCTTGCATAGCAACATTACTTCTCTAAACACAGGTACAATAGTTTAAAACAGTAATTACAATTTTAACGTTAATGGAAACAGTTCTGGATACTGAGTAAGTTGTTATACACATTGTATACGTTGATATTTCTGAGAGTTCTGGCAGTTTTCTTCGTTGTGAACTGGGCCTTATAAAAATAAAATAATGTGATGGGAAAATACATTCTAGAATCAAACTCACTTGTACTTATTCCACTATTTTAATTACATTTACGCCTGACCGGTTTCGCCTTATTCGATTCGACTGAGCCGGTCAGGTGTAAATGTAATTAAAATAATTGAATAAGTACAAGTGAGTTTGATTCTAGAATGTATTACAACAAGTTCCATCAAGTGCACGACAATCGAGAGTATAAATGAATAGGAAAAGTGGATTTGTTGGATATGTTTTGGGTACCTTACACTTCTAACAAACACTTTTACACAAACATAATATTTAATGCGTATTAAATCATTAAAAGAATATGCGTACCTACCACAAACCATAGTTTTAAAAAGTTGCAGGTGGTTACCTACAAGTATCTGTAAACAAGTACTTTGTTCATTTCTTCTTATATTTATAACTAACTGATACCAGCGACTGCACCCGCGTAGAACTTGATATTTAACTTAAAATCACAAATGTTGCGCGTACATAACAGGTAGCTAGCAAGTCTATTTTGACAAGTTTTCTGAACACGATGTTAGGATCTATGCAATCACTATAAAACAAATCCGCCGCCGCGTCTGTCTGTCTGTTTGTTCGCTATAAACTTATAAGCTGCTACACGGATTTTCATGCGGTTTTTACCAATAGATAGAGTGATTCTTGAGAAAGGTTTTCGTATAAATTTGTTAATTTTTTAGTATATTGGCTAAAATATAACGATATTTGTAGAAGACGTCAGAAACAATAAAGCAGCACAATATCTTCTCAGAGTATATTATATTTTCCGTAAAGAACCCGTGCGAAGCCGGAACAGGTTGCTAGTGATGCATAAATCATCACATGGCCATTTTTAGACTTGCGAGGTATTGTTGTATAAATAAATAACAAATAAATATTCCGGACATCTTACGCACAACGCCATCTAGTCCCAAACTAATTAGCACAATTGTTGTAGCGAATGGACCTTACCCTGATATAAACTCTACATGTAGAAAATGTACGGATAATGATATTTAATTTTACTCCAGTGTTTCAGAATGTTTACAAAAATACATTAACATTCGCAAATGTGTTGCGCAGTGCCGCAGAATCCTAACAATTACACATGCACACTGTGCTCCACCATATGTATCAAAAGCTTCGTGCCCATATTTATGTTAGATCCCTCCCAGAATAGAATTTAAAATTTAAACAGGAAAGTACCTAAGTTTCGCGTTCGTTGTGTCCAATTTAGTACGAGCAGTTGTTTGTATTTTCTTCTCCATCAAACATATATTTTACATTGTTTTATGATTTAATAAAAAATAGGTAACTGTCTTCATCGCTACTCGTAATGTGGTCCTTGAGACCTTTTTAAAAAGGCTTCGTAAATTCTTAACAAAGCCACAACTTTTTGGTAAGTTGAGACAAGAACGCGCAGATGTAAACTATGAACTTTAGGCGCTAATTTATGAGCCGATGTCGTGAACGTATTTTAATTAAAGGAGATTGAAAATATCCATTTCTTCTGAAAATATAACAGTATGAACATGGAAAATCGTGTTTACCCCGTACTCTACGGTTACCCCGGGATGTACCTCACTCATGAGGTACGGCAGGGGGGTTTCCAGAAGCCGTTTATGCGTTCCTGGAGCTCCTCCCGACTGCCGAGGTAGGCCGCCGCGGGGTTTAGTGGGTAGACCGATTCGTCGGGAGTCCCACACACGCCTCTCGTGTGTGTGTCCCACGAAGGGTATGGTGCACAATGCATTCCCCGCTTACTTAGATTACATACTAACTGCGTCCCGCTGTGTTACTCGCGGTTGGTATCGTACCTTTACAATAACTGCTGTAACATCGCGGGGCAAAACTAGTGCAAAAAGACAGTAGCCTAAGTTACTCCTCACATCATTAGATATCTTCCAGTGAAAGTTCAGTCAAAATCAGCCCAACCGTTTCAGAGATTAGCCGGTACCGGAACATAGGTAAAGACCACAGAACAAATGAATAATACTAGAAGAGGTGTCGAGCAGCAAGTGCAAGAAACCTTGTGTCGCCTACACGCACACATTAACGATCAATAATATTATACACACATAACGAAGTCTTTCCTGATTCGTCCAAAGGATGTAATGAATATAAGTTCAAAAAGCCACTTACAATGTTATTAAATACAACCTTAACCCTTTCAACTAAGGTAGGATTTCACTTGCATATTTGTGTTCGTGGACAGTTTCATCGAAGACCTTAGGGATGTGGTGAATTTGACATTTATCGATTACGATTGTCACAATAATTTTTAAATTAATTATTTATTTGACTGGTACTCTAATATCCTTTCATTATACTTTATATTTTTTTTGTTACAAACAACTCCCTTATTTACCTAAAATAAATTATATATTTGTGTGTTTAGGCATATTTCAGAAACTTTAAATAAATAAAAAACGACTGCGCATTTTACTGCAATAGAACAATACTTTTATTCACAAATTGTTGTTCTGAGTCTTGGTGTGAAGTCCCCGGCGACACAGGATATATTCCTAATGCAGGCGTCGTCTTTTAAAAAAAAATAAACGGTTAATTTATTAACTTTCTTTTTTATTTCAAACAATATTTTACATAGTTATTTAGGATATAGCTGACAAAAATTTATGTTTCTATTACAATATATTAAAAGTTATTGACCCTGAAATAAAATATATTTATTGTATAATTGTCTTTTTGTGTCTTTTCGTACATTATTATTTTTTAAAATAAAATGCATTCGAATATTTATGTATTTTTCAATAACACATTTTATTAAGTCAGAAACATGATTTGAAGTTGGATATTCACCAATTTGGTGAAAATTTATATCATTAAATATGTTAGTACCTACTAACTGGCGTAAAACTTTCATAAGTATCCGATTTTTATTTACACACTTTAAGTGGTCAGTTTGCACTCGGATTACGGACTCGGTAACTTTACAAATTTTAATGACATCATCTGACGGATAGAGTAAACCACCTTTGTCTTTAAAAACAATGAATTTATGCAATGAATTTGTTTTGTTAGATAATAGGGCACCTATACAAATGTCACAATGTATTGATTTCATTAGGACATGAACTATATTGCCCGAAATGTGTGATATGACTTGCATACTAAAATCGGAAATATTTTGATAAAAAGTTTGTAATTGAGAATCTTCATTAATACTATTATCGTCTTTATTATTATTGAAAGGAGAAATATTACTTGTACAATTTATTCGCTTTACGGGGGAAGAACTATTAAGAATCGAAATTTGTTCCAGAGCTGTGCAATTGCCATTATTATAATCATTCAACTCCACATGAACTAGTATTTTTTTATACGCGGCTTTGAATTGGCGAGCTGTTGGGTTATTATTGGCCCCACCATGAGATCTCATGTTGCAAAAAAATAATTCTAAATGATCCTGGCTTATTTTGTAGAACGGCATATAAATAAGGTGTTTCCTTTGAATCAGATTGGAGTATAAAATTTGAAGTGCCGTAGCACACCCGATCATACCTCTAAAACCAATTTTCCTGGGACAATTTATGATGAGATCCCCTCCATCACATTTTAGAGACGATAAATAAATTATCGCTTCATCTAAATACGAAAATATTTCCGGTGCGTTTTTTTCTGAGAGTGCCTGCTTGAATTTATGTTGGTGTTGACTACGAGAGTTAAATATGTCAAAAAGATTGTTAATGGTTCTTAAAAAGAATGTAGTGGCTTCACTACCCTGGAAACATGTTAATTTCATTTCTTCTCTACAAAAATCTATTGCATCAGCAACACTCAAACTAAATAGCTGCGTGGCAAGCTTCACTTTCATTTTTTGGTGATGGAATTGGATGTGGCGATGCCGTAGTTTATTAGCTAAATGAAATTTTTCTTTTTCTTGAATATGATGAAGTTCCTCTAGATACGACCATTTTATTTTGTCACCATTTTTGTCACGGAAAATTTTATAAATTTGAAAAGCATTTCGTATTAATTTTATCATGTGTGACGGATCTAAAATGACTACCACATCTTCCTGTGTACTTGGATGCTTAAATTTTGGGCTATGAGGTATAGAGCAGGATAAGCAATTTAGCATGGCTAAATTAGATGCACAACCATCAAATGTTACTGACACAATTTTCACACCAGTTTCTTGAATGAGCTCAAGACACTGATTTACTAATTCAGCTCTTTGCGAACCTGTCATACCATCAATGAGGAAGTAGCCCACAGGTACTTTAAAATTGCAATTGATGCCCGTTACTAAGAAAACTAAAGCCTCCTTTGCTTCTGTAACATAGTCACTCTCCAAGCCGGTTCCAATTTCTACATATCCGTGTAGCTTTCTGCCATCCCACTCTATTCGACGCCTTATAGCCATCTCATCCAAAACCAAACCAGCAATTATGGTATATTGTGAGGTTTTCATTTTATTTTTGAGGGCTATGAAGGATTCACCAGTGAAGCCTGGTTCGCCATCTACATTTGAATACCACTTTTTGAGAGTTCGTGGATGTGGTAAGCAGCTCTTAAAAGTTTTACGCACATACTCGTAAGCTTTTGGAGAATAGTAATGTAAAGTTAGAGCAAAAGCTCGTAGGGCTGTGGAGTATGGTTGCTTTGAATTTGGACAGCGAGATATTAAATCTTGAACCTAATAAAAAAAATCTGTATTAAGTTTGGTTGTTTATGTACATATAATAAGCAAAAAAGTATGCATAAAATAAAAGCCATGAAATCGTTAAACAATTGATGAGATTTGTTAACTCCATAGGGCTATGAAAGAAAATTTATTACCTATCTAAAAATAAATATGAAATAAGGAAGTACCTTCAAGTCTGCATCCTTCAACGTACAAATGTCCTCATTCTTCAAATTAAATTTATTTTGAATTTCTGACAATACATCTTCTACTTTATTTATTTTTCGTTTAAGTCTTCTGTTTTGAGCTTGTATTTTTTTTATTTGCAGGCGCTGACGTTTTATAACGTTTTCTTTATTCATTAAAACTTGTTTTAATTTTCGCTTTCTCGGGGTTGTTACGTTTGAAGTGGGACTTAATGACATAAACTGAAATTTAATTTATTAGTAACTTATTGCAACTACAGCTTATTTTAATGGGAAGAAAATAATATTAAAGATTAATACCGGCTACCAGATTTCAATTGTAAGATGGAGAAAATACATTTCCTTTATTCGTAGAGTGTCATAAGACTCACTAACGGAGAAGCAATGCGAGCGTTATTAATATGAAAGTAGAAAAACTTTATACAAATATCCCAATGGGCAATTAATTGCAAAGATAAAAAAAAGCGGCCAAGTGCGAGTCGGACTCGCCCATGAAGGGTTCCGTAGCAGTAAGTAACATAATATAAAAGTTCTTGTAGTTAATTGTAACTTTGATCGATATTTTTCGGTTTACGATTTATGACGTATTAAAAAAAACTACCTACTAGATTTCGTTCAAACCAATTTTCGGTGGAAGTTTGCATGGTAATGTACATCATATTTTTTTTAATTTTATCATTCTCTTATTTTAGAAGTTACAGGTACACACATTTTACCACTTTGGACGTGTCTCTCGCGCAAACTATTCAATTTAGAAAAAAAGATATTAGTTAATATCATTTTTTAAGACATATCCATAGATCGGGAACCCCACCCCACACGTATGGGTTTGATGAAAAAAATATTTTTGAGTTTCAGTTCTAAGTATGGGGACCCCCAAAATTTATTGTTTTTTTTTATATTTTTGTGTGAAAACCTTAATGCGGTTCACAGAATACATCTACTTACCAAGTTTCAACATTATAGTTCACATAGTTTCGGAAAAAAATGGCTGTGACATACGAATGGACAGACGGACAGACAGACAGACAGACAGACAGACAGCCGGACAGACAGACATGATGAATCTATAAGGGTTCCGTTTTTTGCCTTTGGCACGGAACCCTAACAAGTGTTTTATAACCGATAACGTTAAATTGTTACAAAATAAAGTACCTCTTCTTCGGTTTTCGTCATTTTTACTTCGTTACTACTAGTACCGCTTGTGGATGGTTCTGGCAACTGTTCAAAATGTGAACCAATATGAGGCACTTGAGGCTGAAGACAAACATGAATATTAAATAATTGGTTTCGAAATGTTTAGTCTTAACACACGTTAGCACACAATAACATGGTTTTAATTATTTTATAGGAATATTGAGCATTGTAATAGAATTTATATTAAACTGTAATACTTACGATTGTAACTAAATTTACTATATTTCTATGAGGAATAGCTCCTATATTTAAGTACCGGTATTTTAGTTCTGTATTAAAGTCACTGTCGCTAAAATGTATTGAGCAAATCGTACTAGTTTTGGTGGGCATCCAGTTTTCTCTACCAGTGGCTAAGATCCATTTTTCTTTTATACTTGGATCGCGTGGAAAACTGAAAATTAATGGCGTTTACAAATGTGCATAAATTAAAACATTCTAAATTACAAAATCGTAAATTACAAATAACTGGGTGTTATGATAGGTACGCTATTTTTTTTATAATCAGGTATCATCATAGAACGTCCACTTTTGGACATATTCCTCGCTAAAGTTCTTTACAATCACCGGTTCTTTGCGTCCACATCTTACAGGAAGCCGTTCGATTAATGGCTAACTTATATTACTAAAAAGATGTCACGTTTATTATTTAGTCAAAAGTACTTACATACTATCTTTTTTTTAATCAAATCTGTTTTATTTGTCTGGTAGCTGTAAAATTTTGATTTAGGAAATATTTATAAACTTTTTATTAAACATTTATTTTCAAATATATCTCCAAAATAACTTTATATACAATTTTGCTAATAAACAAAATCATATATTGTTTTAAAAACCATAGTACAATATAAATCGTACTACGATACTAAACATAAAACTGTAAAAACCAATGTCATCGAAAAGTTTAACATTACGATAACGATTGAATTTGTCTACATCCCTATGTCAAATAATTGTAAACATTACTTTTAGTAAATATTATCGTGCCAAATGTTTTGAAATATTCCCGCAGGAAATGCAGTTCATTGCGTGCTCTCGTGGGAACTATGCAAATCATACTTAAATTTAATACGTAATGTATGATTATTTCAATAGATTAGAATATAACGGTTTTCATGTGTAATTACATAATACTTTTTAGTTTTTTGTTAATATTGCTTAAAAACAAAAGTTTTGAGACTCACCGATGATAAGATATGTTTCCTTTGAGTAAATTGTAGTCCTTGCTTCGTTTTCGGCACGTAATTATCGCACAGTTCGGCATAGCAATAATTTTTTATGCAGCTACGTTCCCGACGAAAGTAATACGTGTATTAAAGCGTTCAGTTGATGCCAGCAGACCTATTAGAGGTATCGGTGCTTAACTGCGGCGCGCCTACTCCGCCTACATAACAATTCTACTTCTGTTCTGTGGTAAAGACCTATGTTCCGGTACCGGCTAATCTCTTGTCTCTCGTGTTTTTTAAGTATCTAGTAAAGACTAGACACTTAAAAAACACTACCGTTTGGATAGGAGGGGACGCCTGAATGTTATAAAAATTATCGTATACTTAGTTCAATATCTCATAACAATACCTAATTCAATATATTGTCTTCACAAACTCTTACTACTTTAAAATAATAATTATATCCAATGACACCCACACCATGGAGTTTATTTAATAAATATAAAAAATGATATCCCTCTTTAAAATCACTAGAGGTACCCTAAAAATGATTTTTTTTAGATTTTATTTTTATTATTATATATATTTATATTTTATTATACTATAACTAATATTATAAGTAGTACTTAACACATTTACAGTAGAGGTGTTAGTTATAGTAGTAAAACAAAAAATTTAAACTTAACTTTCCAAGAATAAGCATGATGAGTAGGTACATCATTTAAAATACTTTAAATTTTAGAATACCCTGAAAAATTCAAATTTTATATACACTTGTAAGTATGTATCAATTAAATGGTTTTTGCGTACTCAACCTACTATTAAAAAAAATGGGTTGTGCGTTTCAAATCAGGAACAAATTAGCTATATGTATTAATTTAAATTCTTTAAAAGTTAACACAAATTAGGAAGGATCTAAAATGCAGCATAGAGTACACCAAACTGGTGTTGTTTAACTAAAAATCTTCATGTTCCGTAGCGCACAGTCCAAATATTTAGGACACGTAACATATAGGTTCTTTCGTCACGTGTATCCAGAACACCTAGTTTCATCCGACCGAGATGTCGACCTTTTTATGCAAACTAGTGCCTGATTCATGCTAATGCCGACGTAGCGCATGCTGCATGCACTATCACTACCTGACAAATCTCTCACACATTTGCAGACAAACCAGACTAGAATGATAGATATAAATTTAATAATGATTTTAATAATGTTTTCTTTAACTTATTAGCCCTTTCAGACCTAAATTATTTTTTTCTCTTGGGATAGAGATATTAATTATGTGGACAATTGAGTGCAAATATTTTAATTTATGAATCTTAAATTTGTTTGTTGTATTTAAACTGCAATATATTTTAGATTTTTTGGTCCTCAATTGTGGATATCAGGGTCTGAAAGGGTTAAAAGAAAAAAGACATTTATGATTTTGAATACAGAATAAATGTGCTACCTACTACTACAGTTTTTTTTTTAAAACACAAGTTTTATGTGCTAATATGTATTTATGCACATAAGCTATAAAAAAGCGGCCAAGTGCGAGTCGGACTCGCCCATGAAGGGTACCGTAGCAGCAAGTAACATAATATAACAGTTCTTGTAGTTCGTTGTAACTTTGGTCGATGTTTTAATAATACACACATCAAAAGTGTCTAGGGATCAACATATGTGTCTAGGGATCAACATATATTTTTGCAATAACTTTTCTCCTGATTGATATTAATTAAAATTTTCTTTAAGGATTAATCAAATAAAGTGTTTTCGTTTGTCACAGTAACGATAAACCAAGTCACCTTTGCATTAATAAAGAAATTTGCCATTTTCCTAATAAAGGGATTTTTGACATTTGAACCACTAACATTAAAGTTCGAAAAAAAGACTGAAATAACAGTTTTCTTTAAAATTTTATTAGGTAACTTAAACAATTAATAATCCGTGTTTCTACCGCGAACACTAACAACACAAGAATCGGTTTGGCATACTCAAAATGATTTCATCCAAATCACGCTGTGGAATCGGCCATTCCCATGTTCGTTGCAACAACAAAAAAAGGTCTTCTTGCGACTGGATACCCTCCATATTCGGCAGAGCTCTTCTCTGTAGCATATCCCATGCATGCTCAATCGGGTTCAAGTCTGGCGACTGAGCAGGCCAGGGCCAAAGCCACATCTCTCTCAAGAAATCCGCATAAAAATGCTTGATCCCTAGACACTTTTGATGTGTGTAGTGTATTTTTTTGCGGTTTACGATTTATGACGTATTAAAAAAAAACTACTTACTAGATCTCGTTCTAAATAATTTTTGGAAGTTTGCATGGTAATGTACATCATATATTTTTTTTAGTTTTATCATTCTCTTATTTTAGCAGTTACAGGGGACACACACATTTTACCACTTTGGGAGTGTCTCTCGCGCAAACTATTCAGTTTAGAAAAAAAATTAATTTCATGCTTATTCTTGGCAAGTTAAGAGTTTTAATTTTTTGTTTTAGTACTATAACTAACACCTACTACTGTAAATGTGTTAAGTAATACTTATAATAATAGTACAGTATAATAAAATATAGATATGTATATATAATAATAAAAATAAAATAAACAAAAAACCCCACACGTATGGGTTGATGAAAAAAAAATTTTGAGTTTCAGTTCTAAGTATGGGGACCCCCAAAATTTATTGTTTTTTTTTTATTTATGTGTGAAAATCTTCATGCGGTACACAGAATAAATCTACTTACCAAGTTTCAACACTATAGTTATTATAGTTTCAGAAAAAAGGGGCTGTGACATACGGACGGACAGATAGACAGACAGACAGACAGACATGACGAATCTATAAGGGTTCCGTTTTATACCTTTGGCACGGAACCCTAAAAAGTCATTACTTCAGATACGAACGTATGTACTTTCGATACGAAAGTATTTACTTTCGGTACAAAAGAATTTACTTTCGGTACAAAAGAATTTACTTTCGGTACAAAAGAATTTACTTTCGGTACAAAAGAATTTACTTTCGGTACAACTGTATTTACTTTCTATACATTTTTCTAGACACAATTCCGAATCGAATTAGCCATCGCTCAAATTTTTAGGAGTTTTATTAATTTTGAGAAAAACACAATTTTAAAAATAACATTTAGAGATAAGAACTATTTAAGAATGGACATTTTGTGCTGAGATGATTTCTATTTCTCTATGAGAAAAACATTATTCATTTCGACAAGCGTCTGCCTGTTATGTATCGTACTTAGCTTTAACCCTGACTCTAAATGAATCCGAATCACTACGTACATGAAATTTATCACCGCATTTATCAGCTTTTTATCTTCCCCGTACGCCGCTCCTAATGCGTTAGGTAAAAGCCAATTAGAATACGAACACTTGGAGAATGGAGAGGTGGACTACTAATGAGGTAGTGACCACTTAACGCCAGACTCGACTGAACGCGAATGTCGATATGCAAGATAATTGAATATGTATTGTTTAGCCATAAAAATCAGACTTGAAAATGCATTTTAATGTAATAATAATGTATTGAAATGTATTACATAATATTTTAATTTGGTTAAGTTTACTAAAATAATAAGAAACATCTCATTGTTATTTGCAGACAGATAATAATAAATATTCTTTCATTTATTTATTTATCAATACTAACTGCATCAGGCTCTTCAGAAAAAAAAACAGTTGTGTTTAATATCGAAAGGATTTAGATACAAAACATCTTTTTGTATTTTTTTATGTATGGGCCTGCCAAACTCTGCCTGAAGGAAAGCATAAGCAGAATCCGAGAGTGGTGGTCACCGTACTCATTGCGAATGCAGACAAGGCAACAATGCAGTATGATAAACCAAACTATAGCAGTCTAGTGATGCTTCTGCCTCATCATTCTGCCTCTGCCGCCGATCTCGCAATCACCAACGAAACACGACAGCATGAATGCTGACATTTTAGGTTGATATTCTGTGCGAGGATAGTACAGCTCCGGTCGAGCCGGCCTGTTCGTGCTGAAGCCAGCGTGGCTCTGCTACCTTTAAAAATACTTTCGATATAAATCCTTTCCTATTTTTTTTTCTTATTATCCCTTGATCAAACTAATAACACAACTTGACAAGACAAGTTTTCTCTTAATGCCAATAGGAATCTCAACAACTTAATTTATACGCATTTTTTTTTCTCCAACACATGTTCTACAACAAATAATATTGTATGCTGATAGTCGTAGATACATACATATATGCCTGAATAATTAAAGTCCTCGAGGGCAATATAATGGTGGTAATAATTAGCCTACGATTTGGGCTCAGGGAATTGTTATTAATTACTTTTATTTCTAAGAGCTTTAAGCAATATATCTAGTTATTTTGGAACGTGAAAAACATTCGTGTTTTTCACAACAACAGACCACATAATTAACACATTGGACGAGCCAACATATTTAATATAACAGCCAACTAGCTTAAATGTACTGTTTCTCATAGATCAATCATGAGAAAAAGTAAATTTTCATGCAACATAGTTTAAAAGATGGCAACAGTTTGCGCATGTCTGCTAGAAGTCAAAACAAGGCATTCCATACAGGCACAGCTTCTACGGAAAAGGTTTTTTTTTTTGCTAAATTTGGTAGAATACCTTGGTATATTCAGCCTCATACTTTCAGAAGACCTTCAAATGTATGTCATGAAAGAAAAGCCTTAAGATAAGCGTACTTTAAGGTAAACAGGAGTTTACGGATTAAACAAAATATTATATAAAAGCGTATTGATATGCGTGCTCCAATAAAAGCAGATCGGAAGTGACTTGAGCTTTTTACGGAAGTTTGAAAGGTCATATTTACTAATATCAAATTTTTGAGATGCTCAAGTTTATCAAGATGTGCTTCGATGAGGTCTAGATAGCAGTTCACCTCCTGATTCTAAGGACCCTAAGATAGTGCCATCGTAAAGTATAGTAGGATACATTTTGAGTCCATAGTTGTTGTTCCAAGCCAGTTCCAAATTGTACAGGAAGAAAATGAAATTTGTCTTCTAATTAGTAAAATTTTCATCATAATGGTTCTATTAGACGTCACAGTCAACGTATGAATCAAATAAGATGTCGACATTACTACAACAGGGAACAAACATTCTATAAAGTAATTACGGTTACGGCTCTTAGTGATTGCATGTTTTTCAACAGTCAAATTAATTTACAAATGTAAATTACAGTCACTAGTAACCTAAAATTGGTTGATCACAAAATACGGATTGTCTATGACTGGGACCCAGCAACAAAGGCCTGTTTTCTGTTTAACAAATTAAAGCGTAACTTTCAAAGTCCTTCATGTTAACAGGCAATTACAATTAAATGTTTAATTTGGAACTTCGTGTTTAACATTTTGGATAAGTTTTAAAACCGGCACACATATCAGGGCGGGTTTACTAAGACTTACATAATTAATTTTGCTTTTCTTGCGTTCGTTTTACAATCATAACCATATGTTAGACGTAAATGATATTTGTGTTTTCTACAACTTCTTGTATTATTTTGTTTACACAGAAAAAAGAAACCAAAGAAATTTATTTAATCAGGCACTACGGAAATGCGGTAGTCTTTACACAGGTACATAGGTAACAAAACCAATCAACCTTTTTAGGTCATCTGCTCTCGGCAGGTGACCTGAAAAGTGCAGTAGTCAACACGCAGTGCAGGTATTCTGACAAGTCCTAATTTTAACAACAAAAGCAGTTTGCTTCTATTTCTTTCGTGTAGGTAAGTCATTTCATCAACTAGTTTCTGTTTAACATTAATTAGGTGCATCCATATCTATAAGACAATATCATAAGAAACATCCATTACATTTGATTTTATGAGACAGAGATGCTACTCAAAGTTGATTCAATAGCTCTGTTTTCGTTGCAGATCAGAACTATACAATTATTTCAGCACTAAAATTACCCCCGGTATAACATCAACCGCAGGCAACGCCGCGGGTCGAAACTAGTCTTATAAACAGTAGCCTTAGTTACTCCTTATATCGTCAGCTATCTGCCAGTGAGAGTCCCATCAAAATTGTGAACAAAAATAAAAACGATATCTAAGTTAATTAAAGAAAAGTTGAGATCGAACTTACTTGATAGTCGGTTCAGGTGAACCACCAGAGCTAGAGCATGATAGATTTAGCTCTCGTTCTTCCTGTGATTGAGCGTGAGAGCCAGGAGTCAGTACGGGTGCACGCGGGCTCGTTAGCACAGTGAGCGTGTGCCCTTGTGCATGTAGAGTGCGCCCAGACCCGCCAGCCTTCACTCGGCACTCGAATCGCCCGTTGTCTCTCTCGTACGACACGTTGGACACCAACAGGTCGAATCGACCCTCTGTTGGCGCGAACGATATCCTGGAATAAAAGTTTACGTTAAAATCGGTCGAAGTAATGCAAAAAAGATTGCAATCTTTCATCCGGCCTACGATATTACTCTGTATCTTAGACGTTAGAAAGACAGAAATGGAGCAAAACAAAGACCATCTTTCAAGAAATAAAGATTTGAAAAAAAAAAACAAATTCTGTTCATGCTTTCCATCAAAGCATAAGACAAAAAGTTTCAAATGGTGTGTGCAAAGAACAAACTTTCCCATTTCCAAATAAGCTCCCCTGATGAAATATTGAAAATTTGAAGGAACGTCAATCGTATATATTTTTGCAAAGAAATGACACAAAGAAATTTTGCGTACCTAATTCCCTCTTAGCGGTTTCGCATGTGTACCTTAATACGTTTATGGCATATGAGTAAAGGATTTCTATTCTGTGTTTGCATTTGTGGAACGACAATATTGACAAATTTTTCGATTTGTGACATTACGAATATTAATATGACAATATGCTTGTTAAAGTACATTAAGCATAATAGACAACTAATTAATATTTATAAAATAATGTAAATAACTGTCAACTCTAATGATGATAAAGGCAACTTTGTCTATAATAAAATAAAACTTAAATCAATGAAATTGGTGACTTAGGATTTCATGAAATTTATGGTATGCATTGGTTAAATTGTGTAGTCTTAATACAATTGTCAACACATCGGTTAAGAATGAACAAAACTTTAATTACTATCTCTACTCGAGGATCCATAATGAATTTATGATACACAACAAACAACTAATAGTCACTGCGATAGTCAGGGATAGTACCATTCTTCATCTCTATGGATGATAAAATTGAATTGAACAAAGATGCATAACAGCCAGAGCTTGCCTGTGTAACTGACTATTTTATGGCCTATCGGTGTAGATGTAGGTAATATAAATATAAACATACACTTTGATTAGAAGAATTACAATGCTTAAACGTATATTTACTAGTATCTTAGTGTAACATATTGTGTAAATTTACATAAGACACGTGTGTTATGTAAATGTGTAATTAATAGCACAGCATAGTATTACCAATTAGTTGCGGTTGCTGAGGTACACAGATATTAGGCTCATAACCTGTTAATATCTGTATGTCACTGTAACGAAGTGTTAATGTATTGACAATATAAGCATAATATATCTACTCAATCCATGCGAATGAATATATCATTAGTATTCCAAATAATGTAAAGTTTTCTTGTTAAATAACACCAGACTCAGTTTCGCGATTTGAGATGAAATGGTTACCGTATTAAAGTACCTACAGAATGTTACGTTTTTATAAGTACCCTGCAAAAGCTCTCAAAGTTTGACAAAGAAAGCTTTTATCAATTTGTGACAGTTTTGTTTTTCACTTTTTAGCGATGCAACCATAATTCGACGCTGCAGAAGCGAACTGTGTAGTAACGGGTACAGTTTCTAACAGGGTAAGGACCTAAGCCTCTCTCAGAATGTAACATTCTTGAAATCACAATCGTTTACAGGCACAACTTCCCTTCAGGCAAATTAGTATTATTTGTATCCATGCCAATTACAATTATGTACTTAGAGTTCTCTTTTTGCATGTTTTATTACTTTAATATACAAACGAAAATGTGCCGCTCGCGTTTCGGTCATTGGTTTTCAATAGAACTGAGTACTTTCCACTTTCGGCCTCTCAGAAACATTATTACATAATTTAATAAAGTCGCTGGCTGGCTACCTTAGTCACGTTATACATTGTAGATTTATAGTGAAATAATAATTTCTATACAGGAAAAACAGTGACATAATCAGTAAATATTTGTCTACAGTGTCAGTTAAAAAGTGTCGCCTTTACGTGCCTCCCGGGTAATGAAATTTAAGAAATAGTGAGTGCCAGGCTACCAGAAATGTATCACTATTTGTCAACACTGGAATTTTATACAATTTAGACAATCGAGTTACTTTTATTAACAGCCACTTGTAATAGATCAAAACGCTTTGCTAGAATGAAGTCAGTTTCTATCAGTTAGTCGATAACCAATGAACCGTCTCCTTAACGTTAAGTGATTTTATTTCAGGTCATTTGAGAACAACGGATAAGGTTACAATCTAAGTCCATAAAAAACTATGATAATGTGAACCTGAAATTAAAATTTAATACAATCACTTTCTTAATCTCTCTCACTCCCTGTAGTTCATTTGTGCCGCAAAGATATTGAGAAAGAAGTCACACTAGATCGCTAAAATCATAGAAAACCTTTTCTGGGAATATATATATACTTAACAACTTTTCAAAGCACTACTTCCCATTTTTATTAGTAGGTATAGCAAAGTCAGTTTTTAGGTAAAGCATATTAGTGCGATTTTATTAAAATTTCTGTAGTCAGGTATTCTGAAAAATGTATGAAGTTTTTATATAGGTAAGCCAAGAAAAAATCGAATATTTTAAATTTATAATATTCTTGAATTTATGTTTAATAATTCGTCCTAGTTGAAATCCTGCAACAAGTCTAAATTTAGCAGTTAAGTGGTTTGCCGGTAATTTAGGATATCTTGTTTTGCTCTTTTTCTCTTCTTTTAGGATGTTTTAAAATGTAACAGTATAGATTAACTAGATAAAGAAAGGCGGTAAACCGCTGATTCTATAAATTTTGTCCTTAAGAAAATGAAATTGAGAGAGAGGGGCATAGAACATTGTAGTATCTATTTTTTACGTAAAGATTGTGATCAATAATTATATTGGTCGGAAGCCCTTTTTTAAAGTCTTTTAGTATTGATACCGTCATATATGAGAATACCAAAATACCGTCCGGTAATCTATTTACATCGATAAATATTCCTTTTAATTTGAAAGGGACAATTTCTACAAGCACATACAGAGTATTATAAGCCTTTGTAAGGGTCGTATGTTGGCCTTTGTTATTGCTACATCCCAACAGTATTCGACTATGTAATCATATCATTTAGGAGAACGGGTTAAATATTGGAATTTCCAGCTACTGTGACCGTTATAATTAACAATGTTAGAATGAGATGTAAAATTTATTATCATAATGAAATAAATTATCGAATGTATAAATTAATAATAACTTCGGCAAAATTAGGTAGGTAGCTTGAATTTAATTTCTGCTCAAAAAGTTGTTACAATTGCATTGTTAGATAATTAGTTATTGTCGACGCAATTGAAAATGCGGAAATCTTTTTTGAATAATCTTCAGACCTATAATACATATATTTTAGTAGCATAGACGATCTTAATCGTTTGGTGAGATTATTTTCTAGCGTAAAAATATTTTTTAAACTACCTTTTTTAAATTCTACGTGTGCACAATTTCATAAATTTTACTGTATACTACAATTTCATGTTATTTTCATGCTTTTAGTGGTGACTTGTGAAAGTGTTTAAAACCCTTTGATAGTTATTATTATTTAGCTGTTGTTTTAGATGTTCTAAATAAATAATTAGTCTTTCTAATTTCTAGTCTATATTACGTAAAAACAATTAGTCGCAAGGGACGAAGGTCAACATAGAATTGTCTCAAGAGAAGGCCGGTTTTTCTTTTTACTTATATGTATTATCGTCAGAAATAAAATTAACTACTGCTTTGTCGTATTTGGGGCATTACTAATGTTCGTAACAAGAAAAGGGACTAATAAACTACCGCAAGGAGCGAATAAACAGCTTGATCACAATGATTCTTGTTCATTGTTTTATATTCTACCTATTTGTAAAAATACGTTTGTAACTCGACTAGTGGCTAAAACTTACCACCGTCTGCAAATCTTCACAACGCAAATGTTACCTCCAATTTACTTATCCCATCTTCTAACACATTGTGTGTGGTCACGGATTAAGAATGCGGTGTGTTACCACTCCAATTAATCCCGTTGGTTTCATAAGAGTCGACTATCGCATAAAAGTATGCATAACAATAGCACTGCAAAGAGTGGGAAAACCTGAACACCCACGCATACACACACACACACACACACATCCACACACTCGCTCACACATACACTCGTTCACGTCATTTTCTTTTCTTTTATTTTATTATTTATTTATTTTTTTTATTTTTTTTATATATTTATGTATATATATATTATTTTTCTTTTATATTTATTGTTGTTTTGCCAGGTAGAAAACTTCTTTATTGTTTTCGTTTTATATGTACTTCATTCAAATAACATCTATTGCGGAAGAGATAAGTATCCTAATACAAGCATGTAATTGCTTAAAAGGACCCTTCAAATTCTAGATATGTAAGTACAAAGCTTATGAATGAAAATTAATTATTTGTATTTACATATTTGTATTATATTTCTATAATACCACTCCTTCTGGTCAGCGTATTATATTAAGCGAAGACCTCTTTTCTAGGAGAGATTTATGTCCAGTAGTGAACTACTAAAGGCTGTTGATGGATAATCATGAACATATTGAAGTTTCAACAATCGTACATATGTATGTCATACATAGGTACAACTATAATGCAACAACACGTTATGATACTATGAAGCGATATAACACAACACGACTGAAAGTAGACCTGTGTACCGGTACCTGATCTATTTATTAGTTTCCAACTCATTGGGTAATCTGGTAATCTTTCTTCTCAGGTAATCCTTTACCGAGCCATGTAAAATGAAAACAATAGGTAATTTAAATAAAGGGTCCACCATCCAATATTCATATATTATATAAACTGTCGAAACGCAAACTAGTTAAAGGTTAATAAAGTTCATATAAAATCTAATAATCTGTCCTTTAAAATAACTAAAAATTAGTAATGACTTATTTCTATACGTATCATCACATTATATTACCATGTTTGTTCATTTCTTTCTGTTTTATTCCTTAATTAATTGAACACTATTGAATATGTGCATATTAAAGACGCACATTATTATGTTTTACCAATAACTTGTTTTTGAACTTTTTTTTAGTTGACAGCAGATAACGTATCATGGATGTAGTGATGATGAGGGATAAATAAATACATTTAAAATATATTTTTAATACAGTTGCGTAAAAAGTGGCGTATTGCAGGGACGTATAGCGTTCGGGATGTGGGCTATTACTCAGATTACCAAAGAAACCCAGATAGACCGTAAAGAACACGACAATGAATCTACAAAGTAAATATAAATCAGAAAGCGAATACATTCTCGCGGCAGTGTTTGACAAACCGCCATATTGTGTACACGTCACGAGTGATTTATAATTTTATTTTCAAAATGCCGTCGTTTATCATTAAACACTGTAAGAGTAGTCTTCAAAAACAAAAAAAATGGAATATCTTTTCACAGGTAAATACAGATTATTTAGTTGCTATAATTATTTATTTACCCGATAATTATATTGTTGTGTCGGAACACAAAACCTCAACCGTAGCTCGACTGTGATACCAGTTTTTGTTTATTTTTTTTTCCCTTCAATTAGGGAGATTACTTGTTAGTCCAGACATTAGTGAACTTCATTTCCATATTTACGGACTTGGTTCTTAACCTCATCTGAAAGTATTTTTTGGTGATACATACAATTATTTCTCATAATTATTACATACAAACAATTTGTGGATGTTTTATGTCTTTAACTTGTGCTTCATATCATAATTGAATGATTGAGAATAATCGATAGTACAAAACTTGATTCCCAGGTAATTACCGTTTATCCGCAGAATATAAAAAAAATGAATCATACATTACAAGTAGGTACTTTTGGTAAAGTAATTGATTTTGGCTTTTTATAATTTTTACACGAAATTTACACGCAAAACGACAATATTATAAAAAGTTAGTGCAAAATAAAGGTTGCTGAGAGTTTGCATAGTATGCAATAATAACTAAAGTAAAAACCATAATATTTTAAGTGCTTTAATATTAAAATACCCTTTTTTAATCTTAATATTTATCAAAAAAATTGGGAATTTTTTACTGAGTATAGTATCATTACACACACAAAGATGTACGTGTTCCTACAGTGTCACACCGACTGTCACGCACACTAAAATAAATCAATCGGCGTCACGTTATTTGACAAGAACGTTCCATCTGGCTTTCTTTTGTAATCTGAGGGCTATTACATACTAGAGCTTTTTCTTTACCTTTTCCGAACTCGTGCGTTCTCTTTCCCAACTGTCAAAATAATATCTATTAAAAAGAAAAAACCATTCACGAAGTTTTTATGATTCATGCAAATATTTCTAAAAAGAAGCTACTTATTTGTTTCAATATTAGATTTAATGATTTGATTCAATGAGTTAGGTTAGGTTTCATTTCATTTCATCTCATCTCATTAAATTTCATTTTCATTTCATATCAATAAAAAAATTCTACTGAAGACTTGGCTGTATGGGCATAGTTGTCTTTGGCTACCCAGAATGGGTGAAGAAAACAAAAAAGAATCTCTGCTTATATTCTTTTACGGTTGGCGCCATTTTCCAAAAATTTTCTTTGCGAGTTTAGTTGTTTGTTGCACAAATTAAATTGCTTCATTTTTTCGCAACTGTATTAAAAATAGTTGTTCAGTACACGTGCGGAACCGTCATTGCAACTTGTTCCGACTGTCAACCCTCACCTTCGGCGGCGCCTCGGCTCGGGTAGACATTTGTCGGAACTCTTTGCAATGACAGGCTTTCCGCACTCGTAATGAAATATACTATTTTGATAAATGAGGCAAACGAGCATATATGCCTCACTTGATGATATGTGACTCCTACTGTAATAGTATGGATATAAGCGATTTGGTGTGTACTGTAATGATCATATTTGTTAAATAAATTGAATTGAATATGGACTGGTTCGACTGGAGTGCTACCACAGCCAGCGTTAAATAATCCTTTTGTTGCTATTCACCGATTGGGTGGTTACCGAAGCCCAATACCTTCTTATTTTTGAGAGGACCCAAAGGGTGACAACACATTTGTGACTCTTGTAGTAGACTCCTACAAGGCAAGGATTATTTAACGCTGGCTGTGGTAGCACTCCAGTCGAACCAGTCTATATTTAATTCAATTTATTTAATAAATATGATCATTTCGGTACACACCAAATCGCTTATATTCATATTTCAAATACCATAAAAACAAGCTACATACTGTTGGAATAACAAAAGTCAGATAAACAGAAAGAAATAAAACAAAATTTGTGAACTAAAACAACATTAATTCTACTTAATATTTAACTTATGTGCCGAAACTGGATATTTGTAGTGTCATGCATTATTCTATGGAGAACTAAGTATGCGGCTGTTATTGTTGTGCTAGGCATTTGCCGTTATTCTACCTATTTTGGTAATAAGTGAATGTATAAAGCTGGGTATCCACTATGTTCGCGAACTATTTGCGCTCCGCGCTCCTGCCTCCGCTCTGATGGAGACGGTACGCGCATCTCCATAGAAACACGCATGCTCCACAGTCCTCTTGCGAACATGTCGTCACAATTAGGGGCTAGTGCAGCATATATTTTATTTCATTATCTTCTCGAAGACTATAGAAGCCCTCCTCGCTTTTGGGAATCAGACATTTACAAGAAAATAAGTCCGAATATATTGGTGGTGGAATATATATACCAAATGTATTGTACATTTGTGTATATGTACATTCACATATGTACATATACATATGTGTATTGTGCGATTTCTTTTAATTTGTAATTTAAATGTATGACAAACATTTTTGATAACTCGTGGAAATCAAGATTTTCAATAAATTATAAGCACCGTTTGTAATTTCAATATCTATTCTACTGGATCAACTTGATAAAAATAAACACAGGTGCTCATAAAAGAAAGATATTACTGCCCATCCCTTATTCACCGTCTTTTAGACACCTCTTAAAACACCCTCGGGAGGCACCGAGCGGCCGTTCTTAGCGGATACCACTAGGCTAGGCTATAATTTAGTTGCTTTAAGTAAAACTACGACTCCAAAAAAATAAAACGAGTCAAGGCTCCGGTAAGTGGTATACAGAAAAAAGATACAATTTTAAGCTGAAATGTTATGCTTAAGCGTGAACTTTTAGTAATTCATATCATACACCAGTATTTTTGCTTAAATATTGCGTCGAATGTAAACTCAATTTAAAAAATGGTTTTTCATTCTCAAAGTTTTCATTTATAGACTATTTGTTGCGAAACACTGGGCCACTTATTTAAAAAAATAACGAAGAAGTTGAATTGCTTCCTATATGAAACAATTCAACAAATTGTAGGTAATATAATTGTATATTAAAATGATGTTCAAAGAGTAAACAGAGTCGTGCTAAGTTTCTTTGCAATACAATAAATGATGTAACTAAAATCTACATTATTAATAAAGGAAATATTTAAAGTCTTTTATATCATGCACTGTATATGTATATTGTATATAGAATGTTGAATATATCTTGTTCGTATTAGGAGATGTCGCGTCACATTCAATGTATGTGCTCGGGCGTGAAATTACATTCATGTACGTATTTCTTATTTCTGTATTTGATTTTTTCTCTCCATATTTTATATAATATTTGAATGTTTCATTTTCCTCTAGCTTAGAGGAGATCTCGACCTATCAAGACTATACAAGATAGGATAAGAATTTTGTATGAAACTTAGTTAAAGAAGTTAGTAATGTAAATAAAATATTAATTCCAAAGTCATGGTGCATGTTGATTGTGTCACCGTTTAAAAGAAAATTGGTTGTCTGTAAAGTCGGTTTACGGACGATAGTTTAAGGTGAAAACGTCATAACAAAACATTGATGTAACGATACAACGACGCCGTATCCGACGTCTGAACCAAACTTTATGACGGCTCGGAACTTCGTCCATGTCAATGCGCAGCATACAATTTTAGGTATCAGAGGGAACTATAAATGAATGGAATTAGATTAATATTTGAGATCATATTTTATTTGCCTTAAACATCATCTCAGAAATAATTCTTCAGTTTCTAGTTGGATAAAAATGGTAGGAACCTACTCATGTTTTTATAAATTAAATATGCTAAAATGGTTGTCTGTAAAGTCTGTTTACGGAAGATAGTTTAACGTGACAACGTCATTACAAAACATTGATGAAATTATGAGAGATTTCATTATCATCGAATTATAAGACGTTGTCACGTCAAAAAATAAGTAAGTACATATATTATTTAATTTCATATTATAATTATATTCAGTCATCTAATTATTTTCGACTTAACTGTACCTGCGCGCACCTGCTTGCGCAGCTAACTTCAGAAGCGCCATAAAGTTTGGTTCGGACTATACAATGAGTGCAACGGGATAATGCACGTAACAGGACAATGAGCGTAACAGGACAATGAGTCATTCTTTTTCGTGCATGCAGCCGGCGTTCATCAATTTATTAGACGTTGTCACGTCAAAATATTTAAAGTTCTTTTTTTATGGTCAAACTTGAGTTGTCCATGAAAAATAATAAAGTCGACAAATTTGTTAAGTTGAAGCGATCGTTAGCGGAATTTGGCCAAAATTGATACAATACAAAAACCAAACGAAACAATTAATTAAAATCAATTACCCATTACAATTAGGAACCTTGTAATTAAAAACGTCAAGATCGCTCTGTAATGTGCTTCATGTGAAGTCAAAGGCTACGTCAAACACTGGAAACCCTTACATCAAGGTAGGAATTATCTGAATGATTTAAATGTAGCACGGCGCTTGAATGTTATGAATGAAATGATAAACTTACTGGTAATTGGTCTCGAGCGGAATGTTCCCGATGGCGACATTTTCGTGACCACTGGCGGTAGTTCTCACCCAGTAGTATGTGAGTGACTCTCCCGCCAAGGGTTCCAGAGCAAAGCGACACTGCATGGTGACATCCTGGCCTTCTCGCGCATCATGTTGCTCGTCGTCGCCGCGAACCACACTCCCGACTGGAAAAAAACAAATCTGTTAGCACTTTTACCTTGAAATGGCGGTAACTGTTCTATTAATGAATGATTTTTTGAAAGACAACTCCCCATTAGGAATATACTCGTACATCTAGTGTCGCGTGGGACTTTACAAACATACATGTAATGGACACAAAAAAGACCTAGAACCAGGACAACAATTTCTGGATTAAACAGTGTTGAACCCACGACACTTGGCGCAGTACGAGGAAACGGCGTGACGACCGCTTAAGCCACTAGACTAGACCAATCGTGCATGTTTATTCAATTTGCAATAAACTTTGAAAAAACACCCACGATCAATATCATTAAAGTACCTAATAAATGTGATGATACTGATATTTACTACTCGACTATGGGAATTAATATCTAAAAACTACTAAAATATCAAAGACGAATCTGTTCGCTGTGTATCTTTACTTATAAAATAATATGTCCTGACTGACTGATTCATCATCGCCGAGCGTAAACTATTATAGTTAGAGCTATGAAATTTGGTGAGTATGATCGTTTCATTCAGTAGGCACCCACTAAGAAAGGAATTTCGGAATTTCTACCCCTAAGGGGGTGAAATAAGGGTTGAAAGTTTGTATGGGAGTCCGTTATTTTTTAACTTAGAAACCAGAAACTTTACTTTTAGGCTACTGATTAAAAATGGGTAAATACGTATTTAAGCATTTCTGAATATTCTACCCCTAAAGAGGTGAAACGGGGGTTGAATGTTTGTATAGAAGTCCCTTATTTTTTAAATTAGAACAATGAATCTTTATTTTTGGGCTACTGATTAAAAATGCGTGTATACATATCTAAGCGTTTCTGGATATTGTTCCCCTAAGGTGGTGAAATAGGTGAAATAGCCTGAAACTTTCGTCTTTAGGTTTTTGATCAAAAATAAATAAATACGTTTAAAAATTGAATAAATTATTAATACATACTTTTACACAGTTTTAATTAAATACATATAATCAACTTCCATGCGAGCAAAGCCGCGGGCAACAGCTAGTATTGATATAAAATGATTTAGTATAATGAGCTTAGTTACATGAATTTAGTTTTATCAGATATTGTTTATTGTAATTATTAGCACTTTAATATTCTACTAATATAATATTTTTATCGTTAGTGGTACGAAAGAAAAATTAACTGAAAGAAAAAAATATTAAAAATAACGTGCTGTCCTATGACACCAGCAACTCGGAGTTCATGAACACAGTAACTATTCAAAACTCTGCCGTGAATTTTCTAAAACAATGGTGTAACGGTAAACATATTCTTAAGTTTTGGTGTCAAATGATATTATAATGTAGTTCTGTTAATCGGAGAGTTGACAACTTTCCAAAAATGGATTTAAACGCTTCGTGTGCAATGCAGTGCAATGTAGTTAAAGCAATATTAAATTTATTTAACCCATAAATAGAATTTATATTTAATTTCAATAAAAAAATGGTGCAATCTCATCTCAGAGGACAGACTACAAAAGTGCTGCATCTTGGTCACGTGACTACATACGATCGACAGGATACGTTATATTTTGTATAATAATAATAATAGCTTTATCCACATAAAAAGATAATGTATGTACATGTGTAGACAGACATGTATAATATACATGTGTAACATAAAAAAATATATTTTTTGGTTTAACAAACAGCTTTTGGAGACGAAGAATTTCTCTTTGAACACCAAAGCAGTTTTCTGAATTATTTAGTTATTAAGTTGAGCATGATGATGGTACATAGTTAGGTAATGAACGTTAATGATATGAGTTGTAGACCCTGTCTCTTAAACTATGGTGACCTGTACTAAAATAAACAAAGTTCATATTTGTATACGCACCAGGACCCTACGTTTAATCCTATTTAAAGCCAAATTTTGATGTGCGTAATACTAAGTACCTCCCCGAATTGTATAAATAATGACATAGTACCTTAATTACTACTTGGAACCTTAATTATTTTCCAGCAGAACCCTCTACTATTTCAAACAACACCTCTTCTGACTTCGGCGTTTGTTTTACTGAATTGCCCGCTGCGCTCTATCTTTATTCAAGAATTGGCTTCACTGCGCCGCTCCATATGGAGATGCTTTATCCCACTACCGATGGAAACGGTGAATTATAGAGCATCTTCAAAGTATCAAAAATTTGCAGTATATAGTGTTGTATTTATAATATCCAACCACATTCACACAACGTCTTCTAATCCCATTCTTTTGTTTTGTACATACATATTATACATAGAAAACACCCTTAAGCGCAGCAGTCGCCTACGCTATCGTGCTTGTGCGGTTGTTAATTACAAATGTGCCGAAATGTTTTTATTCATGGAACAATTCTCAATTTTAATATTTCCCGTGGTTATATGATTTATCATGCCGCACTCATTTGTTATAGACAAATTATCATGTACGAACATTATTGCTAGAACTAAATTATTAAAGGAACTAATTCCGTGTGGTTGCTTAATTCAGCGTAAGGTTTTCTTTTATTCATGTCATACTGGCAAGGCATATAGGTATATACATATAGTCTATACAATGTTTATATGTAATGTATGTTACCAGCTGCATTACGGTTTTAACTGAAAAGAGGTTTGTATTAAATCATGTGTAGTCCAGTATTTTTCGTCCTTTCTGCTAATCAGAGCAGAAACAGACCACTAAAATGTATTTGGGCCACTACCACCACGATAGAACATTAGGCGGAAGCAACAACGTCTCTAACAGACCGAAATCAAAGTTATTGTCAGAATACCCTCGTATACTTTTGTACAACGTAGGTGTGTATGTTTCAGTAGGCTACAATAGAATATATTAAACATTATTTCTTCAATATCATTAATCGAATTACTGGTAAAGGCTTGATTATGTAGATTCATTAATCGAGAAGGTAAACTTTTCATTCCCATCACTTGGATGATTGGGACTTCATCATTGTGCGCCTTTCAAGACACTTTCTGTCTCTCATAACCAGTTTGTTGGAAAAAATATTGCCTGCGGTATTCCTGAACCAATACGACCCTCAAATAGTCAAGAAAAGAGCGCACTAGTTCCTCAAAGGCCGGCAACGAGCTTGTGACTCCTGAGTTCTTCATGTCTCGTGTGCGTTTGCCCGATCGTCTATAAAACATTTAGATTTCGATGCCTTGACATAATTGCAAAAATATTGTCTTTTGCCTCGAAACATCTTTAAAGGTCTTTATTAAATACCCGGCATTTTATTAAAATCTTTTCGAAAACCTCTGCATTTATTTTTATGTTTGGCCCTGCCAAAATGACTACTCTGCCTGATGGAAAGCATAAGCAGAATCCAAGAGTGGTCACCATACTGCGAATACAGACAATGCAATAATGCAGCATGGTGACCCACACCATGGCGGGCTAGTGATGCTTCTGCATCATTGGGCCTCCGGTCTCGCACTCACCAACGAAAGACGACAGCACGACCGCTGTCATTTTACGTTGATTTTCTGTCGTCCCGGTCGAGCCGGCCCGTTCGTGCTAAAATCACCGTGGCTCTACTACCTTGGATATTGTATTTTATATTAATTTCTTTTTCTTTTTAAAAAGACAATTCCCGCGTTAGGAATAAATTCTGTATCGCAGGGGATTTACAAACACACATGAAACAGACACAAATAACACCCAGGCTCAGAACAACAATTTTTAGATCACACAAAGTGTTGTCTCACGTGGGTTTGAACCCACAACACTGAGCACAGTAGAAAACGGAGCGTGGCGACCGCTTAAACGGCTAGGCCAAACGGACAGCCAAATATACTGTTGAATAGGGAATTTTCTAAGTAACATATACTGAATGATAATAATATGCTGCATTATCGATGTAGGTATTCAAGAGAGAGATTAGCAAGTGATATTAGAGATGTCAAGATTAGCTACCCCTTTATAACGTTTTATCCGTAGGGCAATCATGTTTTAAAAAATAACAATTATTAAAATAAAAAGATTAACCTCTAACAACTGTTGTTTGCAATAAAGACAGGAGAAAGTTGACGCTCACATTTGAAAATCAAGAGTTGCGTTACAACTCCTGAATTTATTCAAGAGAAACTTCTACTTATTTACAAAACACATTATACGGGGTTTATAACTATCCACTCATTCGACGACTTAAAAGTTTAGTATAAATACTCTTTAGACTGCACGTTTGGCCTAGTGGTTTAACGGTCACCACGCCGTTTCCTACTTCGCCAAGTGTCGTGGGTTCTAATCCCACGTAGGACAATACTTTGTGTGATCCACAAATTGTTGTTCTGAGCCTGGGTGTTATTTGTGTTCGTTTTACGTATGTTTGTAAAGTCCCCCGCGACACAGGAGTTATTCCTAGTGCGGGAGTTGTCCTTTTAAGAAAAAAAAAACTAAGCTCAAATAAAAATCTTTTTAAAACTTTTTTATAACGAAAATAATGTTTATCCAGGAAAAGGTATTACTTAGTATATTGAATATTGAGAAAATACCGTCAATTAGTGTTAAAGCCCTGTTTAGTTCAATACTCATATTCATACAAAAAAATAACAATTTATAGATATCCTCCCTCCTACCGCCAATTAATAATTATAAGAAATGTATATATTATGTATACATTATAAGAATCAATTTGATTTCTTTTCCTCACTTCTTTCTAAGAAAACGTGACGTTACTCATCTCAAGCCGGATAATGCCATTGAATTTCATGGAATTTACATTCTAATCTTTGATGATTCGTTATGTAAATGGATCAAAAGGTTAAATTAAAAACAAGTTTCGTATATGTGCGTTTCATGTACTTATGTGAGTGAGTACTGTTTATTATCATCTTTAGAATCCAAAGTACATTTTTTGCCCGACTCTCTCCGAATCTCTTATGTGGTTATAATAGATTAATTTAATTGACAATATTACGAGAAAATACAAACACATTTTGGAATTCTTATTGGCTAGACGTACTTTTTCTATCAATAAGATCTCTTTTTCTATCTCCGCAACTTGATTATAGCTATCTCTTTCAAACACGTTTGCGTTGCAAGTTACCAAAAGCCGTGTCTCAGTCTCCCGGCGTATTTTTAAACATTTTAGCTAGGGTTGTCAATATATGGAGTTTCATGATTTTTTATAATAATACAAATATTTTTTTATGTAAATCATCATTCATTAAGGGAGCAAACAAGCTGGCAGGTCATCTAACGGTAGCTAGAAGTAACTACCTCCGTACTTACAAATGTGTTGCCGCTGTTTCAGTCTCTCTGCATCTAGGGAAGAAGACTCGATCTAGGTAAAGCCATTATCACTCGGGTCTAGCCGTCCAACAAAGCTTAGCTCTCCCACATCACGTTTAGAATTGTAGAATGTATGAATTATAGCAATGAATGCAATGAACTGTTTACCTACTTGTCTTTTTGGTAAAAATGTTTCGTTC
Source organism: Diaphora mendica (assembly GCA_949125395.1). NCBI lineage: Eukaryota > Metazoa > Arthropoda > Insecta > Lepidoptera > Erebidae > Diaphora > Diaphora mendica. Next base: position 9,006,185 of record OX421319.1, read on the forward strand.
ATGTGTTTATTTGTGTGAATCACAGATCATCTGCAATGAATGTCAAAATACTTGGATGTGTGTAAGTAGACTAGACTACATACTAATAATTTTAACTCTTATTAAATAGTAGATAATGGCCAAGAAGTGGATTTTTAAATTAGGATGAGTATTATTATTTATAATATTTAGTATCATATAGTTCGCCCATCCCTATTTAGGTTCCTGAAACGCGGATGTTCGTTTTGTCTAATAATATTAAAATATCGTTATTTTTTTAAATTGAATATGTACTACTAGTTTTTTTTTAAACACTGATGTAGGTGCTTGGCTCCAAAAATCACCACTAAACAATCAATGTAAAATGGTATGTTTTATTTAATAATAGAAATTGGTTTCATGTTTCGTTAAGCCGTCGCGTCGGTCCCGGTTGTATGGAACACCTATGACAATAGTTATTGGGAAGTCAGTGCCTCAAATATACTGACAACTAGTTCCACCTTCGAATTCAGTTCACCCTCAGGGTTGCGGAGGTCCGGTCGCTCCATGGAAAAACTGATTTTCAGGTAAAATCGGTTGAATTAGCAGCCGACCCCAATTAATCTTGGGAATAATAAAAAAGCTAGAAATATGAATAGAAGGTGGTATAAGTACTTGGACCACCAGCAAAATTAGTGTTAAGTTACTTATATTATCCTTTTTCCTTCTAGTGCACAAGCAAAGTGGAACATTGACAACCTTAGTATGACACCCATTCGTGGAAGGAACAACGGCACAAGCGCGGGCGCAACGGCGCTGCGGTCAATGACACGAGGTCGCGTGCGTTGCGATGCCTGGCTGTGCTACTGGCGAGTTTCGAGAGAGCCACGAGACCCCAACACGCTTCCAGCTTTCCACACAATCGACAAGTATTAGGTACGTTAAGTGTAAACTCACGTTAGTTTATTTGATCACATCTATTTATTCCTATATATGTACATAATTACATATCACGGAACGCAATAGGATGGTAGTATGAAAGTTAGTGAAATTACGAAGTGAAATAATCATATCCTAACCTCGTAGCTAATCCGTTAAAATCGTCGTTGGGTTTTTATGCGCTTTCTTTGCTTTACATTGCGCAATGGTACGCAAATTTACATTAAATAAAAAATATTTTGAGGTATACAGTACATTAATTAAAATTAACAATCCAGTTAATTATTACACGTAGTATCTAATTTTTAAACCGACTTCAAAAAAGGAGGAGGTTCTCATTTCAACAGTGTATTTTCTTTTTATGTTTGTTACCTCAAAACTTTCGACTGGGTGAACCGATTTTGATGATTCTTTTTTTATTTGAAAGCTAGTGTTTCCCATGTGGTCCCATTTCAATTTAGTCCAGATTGAAGTCGGTTTTTTTTTTGTTAAAACTTGTGATTATTCAAAGGAAACTTTCAATGCAAAGGGCCAATCGGGTTCAAAAATAACGAGAACGTGCTCAGCTGCTAACGCTTAACCTACGGGTCCTACGACAAAGGGAGTAGGCGACAAGTTCAACCTAATAAAGTATGTAATTATGCGTATTTGAAGTTGATGTGTATATTTAGCGTACTAACAAAGGATCAAGTAAATCAACCTACATACATTTAAATCAACAGGTCCCGAGTTTTACTACTTAGGTAGACAATATACGGAGACTAGTATAGAATTGCAAATTACTTGACTACTCGACATCAATTAAATAAAATTTGTAAAGATTTTATAAAATTAAAATAATGATCAATGCTTAAACAAGAGCTTCATAATTTATTTTGTTTATTACTGGTGGCTAATATTTCGTCATAGATTTTATACCTCTATTCCGAACCCTTCAGGCAGCGCAAAATATATTTTTGAACCCGATTGGTCATCGGGTTCAAAAATAACGAGAACGTGCTCAGCTGCTAACGCTTAACCTACAGTGACATGTCATCCATGAGAAAAACATATAAGTCTTCAATTTGCATTAAGTATATGCGCGACAAATTGACAAATAACTCAATATCACGCTAAACGGTTTCGATGTTTTTTTTGTTATTTCAAAGCTGGTGTTTCCCGTGTGGTCCCATTTAAATTTGGTCCAGATTGAAGTCGGTTTTTTTTTGTTAAAACTTGTGATTATTCAAAGGAAACTTTCAATGCAAAGGGCCAATCGGGTTCAAAAATAACGAGAACGTGCTCAGCTGCTAACGCTTAACCTACGGGTCCTACGACAAAGGGAGTAGGCGACAAGTTCAACCTAATAAAGTATGTAATTATGCGTATTTGAAGTTGATGTGTATATTTAGCGTACTAACAAAGGATCAAGTAAATCAACCTACATACATTTAAATCAACAGGTCCCGAGTTTTACTACTTAGGTAGACAATATACGGAGACTAGTATAGAATTGCAAATTACTTGACTACTCGACATCAATTAAATAAAATTTGTAAAGATTTTATAAAATTAAAATAATGATCATTGCTTAAACAAGAGCTTCATAATTTATTTTGTTTATTACTGGTGGCTAATATTTCGTCATAGATTTTATACCTCTATTCCGAACCCTTCAGGCAGCGCAAAATATATTGCATATAGAATTTTTGCCTGTAGCACTTCGGGATAAAATACTTTTCTTACAGTGAAGGAATTTTCTAAATTGGATCAGTAATACCGGGAAATACCCCGAACATGTAAACTCACAAACTTTACCTCTTTATAAATATGTATAAGTATATTGGTAGAACATTGCATATCATATCTATTTAAAATCCTTTGGTTGTAAACACGATCGAAGAGAAGTTTTAGAAAAAATAAATAGTAAACGTGGTAGGAGACTGATCTAAAAAAGGCTTTTTACGGTTGCAAAACTTAACATTCTATATTTATAATAATCTGCTTAATTTTATAAAAACACAGCTAAAACAGGTAACTGAAATCTTTAACGTTGTGTTAAGTATAAGTCTTTTAAATTATACTACCTTAACTAGTTTTCAAAAAAAAAATGGGTTACAGAGCACAAGTTGTATATTGATAATTTGTAAATAACGTTAATTTAAAAATCTCATTGCGCTATAGTATCCTCATCTTATGCGTTTTTTCAAAACAGTCACCAGACCAGGTACGTAATTCTTATTTTATTACATATCGATGATATTTGTAAATTTATTTCTAATAATTGAACCTAGTTTGAGAAAATAACATCTTAAAGGAAATTCATTAAATAGGATCGGTAAGAAATCTACTTGAATTTATTAATCTACAAGTTTTAATCACAATTTACTTATAAACGTACCTGAAAGATTGAGGTCGGCTTAGTTTATAACTTGACCCCTTCCTTAAATGAGTTTTCATTGAGTCGAGGCCTAGTGGCGCCGTCCGGAAACCGAGATTTACATGATTTATTTGATGAAAAACCAGACGTTTTCATTTGAAAAGGAAATTACTATGAATGCTGATGATTGCTGTATAAAGGATTTGCTAAGAGTGTTTATGTTTATTTAATAATTAATTTACATCGTATTCATGGCAGAGCCTTTTACTTACTGTGAGAATTTTACAGTTCGTTTTGAGATTATATTTCAAAGCAGAGATAATATTTTGGCACTGTGAAATTTTAATAAAATATCATTGATTGCTAATTTAGTTTGAAACAATATATTTAAATATACACATTTTTATTTAGAAACGTCTACCTACAATGTGCCATCGCCTATATGGGCCTTGTCTTCAACGCCCATATAGGCGACGCTACAGGCAAGACTTAACAATTTTTTAATTGCGTGTTTTGTTCTCACAAACACTAGTATGTAATACAGTGTGAATTTCGACGCCGAAAATTTCGATGGTAATTGGTCGAAACGAAATGTGACGTCGATGGTCACTTGACCATCGACGTCACATTTCGTTTCAATAGTGACATGTTTTGTACGTTTGAATTTCCCTCCCTTAATTTTCACTTTTTATTTAATATTTTCTGGGTTTAAATAATCACTAAATAAAAAAAATACCTTTTATGTACTTAAATTGTAAAGACAATAAAGAATCTAGAAAAAAATGTTTGAGACAAATTAAAATTTTATGCATATTTTTGTCTATACCTAATTCTTTATTCATATAAATAGTAGTATTATACTCGTAATGTGTGCTAGCCTGCTATAGGTACCTAAAATCTGTTTGAAGTCGGTGCCAAGTCAAAAAGAATACGAGTGAACCGACTTCAAACAGATTTTAGGTATAGCACACATTATAATACTACTATTTAAATGAATAAAGAATTAGGTATAGACAAGAATTGGCACATAGCAATTTATGAAGAGCCAGTTTATTTTACGCTTTTTAGTGTTCTTTGGCAGAGAGTTTTCGTTGGATGGTTTTTGGAAGTCGGTTTTATTTTATAAAAAGTTTTTATAATGTAAATTTTTAAATAGACTTTTAATTAATTAAGTACCTAATTATAAACTTAAGTAAACCTGCACAGCTGTGAATTTTAGTTGCTAATGATGCCGAGGGTTTTTTGAGTTTGTGCCAAATATACTTTTATTTGTAATGAACGTTATTGTATAACAACTGAAATATTTTTAGGTTTTAACTTCACTTGATATATATTAATCTCAGGCACACACCGGTCGTTAACTGTCAATGTATTAAATTGATTTGAACAAAAATTTAAATAAATAAATATTTTTTGAGTACTTTGTAATTATAACATTCTCGTATGCGTTTTATCCATTATCCCGGGTTTCCGTTACATGGTTCACACTGAAAGCTATGTGTTACTGGCCTCCCATAAATGTTTGAATTTGGAATGTTTTTTTTTTAAACATGAAAACTCATTAGTTGTTGAATATTTGTGAGGGAAATCGCGTGTCAATTATTTTTTATCTCAAGTTGAAGATCGTTGTAAGTAGCAAAAAATAGAATTACCATGATGTTAGGGCGATGATTTTTTACGATTTTAAAAGTTTACTCTCTTCGCAAGACTATACTGTTCGTCTTCAAAATGCTTTTGGGAGGGAAGCACCACATTTGAGCACTGGAAGGCGTTGGTATGCGGATTTCATCATCATTGTGGCCGTGTTTCTCTCCATGATGAAATTCGTAAAGGTCGACCCTCAACTGCGATCACGGAGGAAAATGAGTTAACTCACAGATGACTAAATTAAAAAAATCGGCGTATCACTTATGAGGAAATTCGAGGACAGTTGGAGATCGGTAGGTATAGGCCAAATTCAGAAAATTTTACATTAATATTTAAAGTTAGGAAACTTTGTTGGCGCTATAAATACGTGGCGAAATCACTCCAGAAAAAAAAAAGGAATCGAGTAGATTGGTGAAAAAATGTTGTTAAAAGTACAATCACGGATATTCAAATGCAGTGTATGACATTGTGAGAGGAGATGAAACATGGATATATTGTTACATTCCGGAAAGAAAGGTGACAACAAACCAACAAAATTGGGCAGGCGAGAAGGTGTAGGTAGTAGAGCCACGCTGATTTCAGCACGAATGGGTCAGCTCGACCGGGGCGGTACTACCCTCGCACAGAAAATCAACGTAAAATGACAGCGTTCGTGCTGTCGTGTTTCGTTGGTGAATGCGAGCCCGAGGGCCCAAATAGTCTAGTCAACAAGTTCTATACTTGTTGACTAGACTAAAAGATGCAGCAGCATCACTAGGCCGCCATGGTGTGGGTCGCCATACTGCATTGTCTGCATTCGCAATGAGTATGGTGACCACCACTCTTGGATTCTGCTTATGGTTTCCATCAGGCAGAGTAGAGTCATTTACTTTGAAAAGCAATAAATTTATTATCATACAAATTAATTGTTTTATTTATGAGTTACGCCTACGTATCTGTCAAAACAGATTTTCATTACGAGTACATCTCTAATGTAATAGGTATATACACACATCAAAAGTGTCTAGGGATCAAGCATTTTTATGCGGATTTCTTGAGATTGAGATGTGGCTTTGGCCCTGGCCTGCTCAGTCGCCAGACTTGAACCCGATTGAGCATGCATGGGATATGCTACAGAGAAGAGCTCTGCCGAATATGGAGGGTATCCAGTCGCAAGGAGACCTTTTTTTGTTGTTGCAACGAACATGGGCGGCCATTCCACAGCGTGATTTGGATGAACTCATTTTGAGTATGCCAAACCGATTCTTGTGTTGTTAGTGTTCGCGGTAGAAACACGGATTATTAATTGTTTAAGTTACCTAATAAAGTTTTAAAGAAAACTGTTATTTCAGTCTTTTTTTCGAACTTTAATGTTAGTGGTTCAAATGTCAAAAATCCCTTTATTAGGAAAATGGAAAATTTCTTTATTAATGCAAAAGTGACTTGGTTTATCGTTACTGTGACAAACGAAAACACTTTATTTGATGAATCCTTAAAGAAAATTTTAATTAATATCAATCAGGAGAAAAGTTATTGCAAAAATATATGTTGATTCCTAGACACATATGTTGATCCCTAGACACTTTTGATGTGTGTAGTACCTACATCAATATACGGATGAAAATTTGTTTTTCGTTTTTTGTTTGCGCCTTCAATTGTATCAAACCAGTGAGGACTTAAATAACTAGGTACATTGCTATCTAATACAGTAATTTTCTCAATAAGGAATATCAGATTACCGAACCAGACTATCTTCAAATCCGAAATTCAATTTGTACCTCTCCCAGCAGTCCTAACTTTATATCTTAATTCATTGTATATTTGTTGTATATTTTTATTAGTTTTTAATCTTTTACCAATTTATAAAGATTTACTGAGAATCTAGTTGCGTATCCCAAGCAATTATAAAAACTACTAAGGATCTTCTATATTCAAAATGTCGAAAATGGAAGCTTTACAATTTCGGTACGTCCGTCCAACTCCACGTCTATAGCGAAATTAAAGTGAGCGAAGTTTCCATTGAACACGACGTTTTAGAATATGTGAAAACCAAGTTCAAAGATTCTGATACATACATACATATCAAGTCATTAAAAATGTGTTAAAAAATAATGTTTTAATTTAAGATCATCAGGGAGGTACGACGATATTAAATTTTAGTATATATATATGCCATTTTTCTTAAGAAGTACTCGCAAGAGTAGGTAATCAATTCCATTTTAAACAAATAAATGGTGTTATATAAGGTTCAGATCACGTCGCCGACGTAAAATATGGAACTCCCGTTTCAGGCAATATTTACGAAAAGGTTATTTTTATGTTTCGATTTCATTTTCATCATCATGGAAATTTATTCCTATTATGTTTTACGAAAGTTATATCTAAAGAAAATTACTCTAATATTAAATAATATATATATGTCGGAGACACAAGAATAAACGAGAACATGAATGACAGATACAGCCAATCTGGACCAAAGCCAAACACTAATCACTACTAAACGTATACGAATTAACTTAAACACCATCAGCAACCCCCCATGAGGGGATTGGGGCAACGCTCACCCCTCCGCGATGCCCTGTGGAATTCGCCACCTAGGCTAGTAATTCCCCCACTGATAAATATCGCCTCATACACACAATATAAAACACAGAGATACAATAAATCACAAATCAAATAATAGATATGGTCGTCGCGAGATCTTAAGAGAACTGTGTCCTGTTTCCGATCGCGCCGCTTTATATAGACTGTTGCGTAGTGTTCGATAGTGGCAAATGTTTGTATCACTTTTATTATTTGGATACCCTCACTCCGACATATATATAAATAATTGTAACATACAAACATGTAAACAAACATTTTAGGGACGGCTACTACTATTTATATTCTATAATAGTGTTTAAGCGCTCCATATTACATACTAAGAAATATTAATTATTGAATGAAACTGAACCTGCATTCAATAATGGTATCATTGTTCAGTAATTTGATCGTTAGGAATGGATATGACATTGAAATAGTAAGAGGCGGTAAGGGCAAGTAGGTAAACATAATACCCATAATAGATTGAGGTCAAATCTGGATATTGGCATAAGCTGATTTAAATTATCCATTCCTTTGTTATAAAGGTATCCCCTCTACATCAAATAAATGAGAACGGAATAACCTAGCAACAATATTAACTACTACTTACTCACCAGAAGTATCTTCTACATATACCATACCATACCTATACCACAATCCACTCGTAATCACGATAGGTGCAATATCATCAAAACGTCGGGTAAGTAAAAAAGGTAGCACATTGTATTACCATTTTTTTTTTATTAAGGTTTGCTTCAAACCTGTGAAAATCCAACAGTAATGATAAGTAGGTATGTGCAGAATATAATTGTGGTAGTTTTTCACAATTCATCAATCAATTTGATTCTGCATATATGTACATATAGTACATGCATACTCATACACATTTAGATATACTTAATTAACATCTAACGAACAGAAAAATGGTATAATAATTATTTTTACGGGAATTAACGCGATCCCTTATTTAAGGGTATTACATACCATAGAAAAATGTTATTTGGAACCATGGGTATACGATAATACTTTAGAAAGTTAATAAACTCTTCTTGATATTGAATAAAGTCTAGTAACATTCATTAATGTATTTTTGTTTTTATCTTTCGTAATATTTTACCACAAATATTATTATTCTTATAAATAGTGACATCATAGAAAATATAATTTTCTTTTGCGAGCCGCAAGTATAACCGCATTTTCATTACTTAGGTATATTCGGTAATAACTGTGAAACAGCGTCCGGCTTTCATTTCATAATTTCCTTACATTAACAAACAACTACATAGAGTTTATTTTTGTGTATATTTTATCGCTGTCTTAACACCTGCATCCGCATATAAACAAACGATTCTGTACAAGATGTAAATATACCAAGTAATGTAATCATAAGTAAACTGGGTCAACAAATGCCTTGATATAAACTCTCTGTATTGCTTTTCCGTTTTGATTTATGATGTAACATTTCGTGAACTTAACATCTTACGAGTTCCTCATCAGCTACGGACTACTTCGTCAAATACCTACTTGACTGCACGGTTGGCCTAGTGGTTTAGGCGGTCGCCACGCCGCTTGCCAATTCGCCAAGTGTTGTGGGTTCAAATCCTACACGGGACAACACTTTGTGTAATCCAAAAATTATTGTTCTGAGTTTGGGTGTTAATTGTGTCCCTTTCATGTATGTCTGTAAAGTCCCCCGCGACACATAATGTTTATTCCTAATGCGGGAGTTGTCTTTTTAAAGAAAGAAAAGAAAGAAAGACTTCTGTTCACACTGTTTACGTTTTAAATTGACTTCAAGAATGTTAATAAGAGTATAAATGTATAATAAACTAGCTGACCCGTGCCCACTTCGTTGGAAATTTGATAAATGAACAACTGCTCGACCGATTTTTTGCAAACTTCACATAAACCATCTACTAAATAGTCCGAACAAAGCCTAAACATTTGGTTTTAATAGCTGAGCCCGTTCTTGAGTTATAAAATTACAAAGAAAAGTGGCATTGATTTTATATATATTGATTAATAACTACTTACATGACACTCACTTACTCGTTGTTCATCGGTAGATAGGAATTTAGGTTTTGTCTTTGATATGATTAATTATCATAAGTTATCAAGTTATGTACAGATTTAAAACTTTTTTATTTAAATGCGCTAAATGATACATAATCTTATTAAACAAAATGATCCCTAGTCTTCATGTATATTATATATTGTATATATGTATATTTGGCTGCACGGTTGGCCTAGCGGTTTAAACGGTTGCCACGCCGCTTTCTCCTACGCCGAAGTGTTATGGGTTCAAATACCACACGGAATAACACTTTCTGTGATCCACAAATTGTTGTTCTGAGTCTGGGTGTTCTTTGTGTCCGTTTCATGTATGTTTGTAAAAACCCCCGCGACACATGATATATATATATTCCCAATGCGGGAGTGGTCTTTAAAAAAAAGAAAACATATTTTACAAATATATGGACAGAGGTTTAGAGGTTGCCGTTACCATAATACAGTTTGTTAAAGAGAAAACATTTAATATTTCCCGAGCATTAAATTTGATAAAAATTCTTCAGCATTGTATAAACGATATTGGGAGGAAGGATGATAGAATATAAAAAGGTTTATATAGAGGCTATGATATAAAACCCTACAACTTGAACACTAAACTTAAATATAACTTGCAAGACAGATCTACTATCAAAATTTCACACAGTGTTAATAAACTGTACAGATTCAAAAATAAATAATATATTACAAATTAATTATAGGTGTAAATAAAATAAATAAAAGTTTATTCTTGAAACCAAGAAATAACAAAAGACAACAGAGTATGGCTGATAATGGCTGCTTTAGTTAAAAACTGTGTTGCAGCTACTAACGCCCGCCTCAGGAAAACAAAAAAGAAATACTCATTTGAAACATACTTGTACACGTATGTAATAACATCTCACTCTTATCGTGGGAGAGCCACGCTTCAGCATGAATGAGCCGGCTCGACCGGAGTGATACCACGGTCTCACAGAAAACCGGTGTGAAATAGCGCTTGCGCTGTGTTTGACCGAGTGTGTAAGGCTACCGGAGGCCCATACCACAAACCCTCCCCACATCTCCCAAAGGTTGGCAATGCACTTGTGACGCCTCTGGTGTCCATGGGCGGCGATAATTGCTTACCATCAGGTGATACGACTGCTCGTTTGCCCCCTATTCCATAAAAAAACATCAACATATTGCCGTTGTCTATAAAAAGTCGCATAAATAATATAATTCTGTAGATATGTAAATTAAACCGCAGAAAATTGATAATCCATAAATATTACAGTCACTGTATTATTTATAACAAATACGTAACATTAAAAGTATGGCCCAAATTACCCCAAATATGTACTTGTGACACTCAGAAGCACGATAGTGACAGTGCCTCCAATAAAGTGATATGACTAGCAATTACTTAAATTGATGTCTATTTTACAGTTTACAAACTATAATATTATTTTCCTCACTTTTTTAATGAATCTATAATTACAGAACCTTGTCTTTTGCCTGTCTGTCGCGCTTCAAAGTATTAGTAAAAATGTTAATTTGTAATCGATAGAAAATAAAACTGATCAGTTTCTGACATTGACTGAAATCTGTTAAAACTGAAATTCTAAACTGAGTTACGTAATAAGCTCTACCGACTTATCTCAACGAACAAAGAATCTTAGGCTGAAATTTATAAAGCGTGCTTAGGCTTTGCTTAGACTTACCTCACGAGTTAAGTGTGCATTGAAATTTATAGTCATTATGCTTAGCTCAAGCTGAGCAAATGCTTAGCATAGTCTAAGTCACCGAAATCCTTGACTTAGCGAATACTTACGCGCTCGTAAAGATGATTCGATTGAGCAGGTAAAAAAACCGTAATCTAGTTTAAAAACTTTATAACAGAAGTCCGTAAGGGCATGCCAGGGTCAAAGTAAAAAGTTATTTCTAGAAATTGATAATTAATTATATGTAATTGAAATCGAGACAATCTAAATAATTGTTGTCAATTTTTTTTATGGAATAGGCCGGCATTTACTATTTAATACGAGCAGCCGTATCGCCTGATGGTAAGCGATTACCGCCGCCCATGGACACCTGCAACACCAGAGGCGTCACAAGTGCATTGCCGACCTTTAGAGTGGGAGGGGAGGGGGTTGGGGGATGGGCCTCCAGTATCCTCACTCACTCGGTGAAACACAGCGCAAGCACTATTTCACGCCGGTTTTCTGTGAGGCCGTGGTATCACTCCGGTCGAGCCGGCCCATTCATGCCGAAGCGTTGCTCTCCCACGGTGTCAATCCGGTTTTTTTTTGACTGACAAGTCAAAGATACATTCTATTTTATTGTACATGTGTTATTTTGGCCCCTTTTCACTTAAAATCACTAAAAAATAACGGTATAAATTGATTGATATACAAATAAACGATAAAGATTATAAGATTACTAATATTTAAGTTTAATACAGCTATTTTAAAAATAATATGTGTTTGAAATACCTATATAATTTAAATAAATATGCTATGCAAATTGAAACGTTAAACATTTTTTCCTGAGCTCTTGCTTAGCATACACTCAGTAAATACTTAGCCCAAAGGACTATAAATTCGAACGCTAAGATTACACTGAGCAGGAACTTAAGTAAGTATAGCGTAAGCAAAGTCTAAGCACGCTTTATAAATTTCAGCCTTACACTTCAATCATTAATGCAGACGACTTCCAATTTACTGAGACAGCCAGTCTATCCATCAACGTTGGAAATATTTCTATTTGTGATTTCTAACTAAAAATGCGTGAAAATTAGTAACTGCTTCCATTATCTAATTAATTTTGACCGTAATCTATATATATAAAAGAGGAAGGTGACTGACTGACATACCCAGAGATCAACGCACAGCACAAACCGCTGAAGCTAGAATCCTGAAATTTTGCATGTAGGTTCTTTAAATAACGTAAGTGAGCACTACGAAAGGAATTTTGGAAATTCCACCCCTAAGGGTGAGCAAAGCCGCGTGCAAAAGCTAGTCATTATATATTATGGTCTTCCAACCATCCATCATACGCTCTAAGAAGTTAGTGTTGTGTAAATATTGGAAAACACTAAGTGATATGTATCCAGGAGTATCTATGTACTTAAGAGAATATGCACAACTGGCAGTTTGAAAGTTTGGCTATAGCAAAATTATTCAGAGCATATTAGTTCGTAAAGACTAAGACAACTTCGTTTCGTTTGTAAGAGAATGTTGCCTTTGTTTCAGAATTGTAAGTCAGTAGAGAATTGTCTTTAGAATCGTGTCTGCTTTTTGCGGATAAGTTTTATATGATGTCATGAATTAAGTTACATAATATAAAGTAAATTGCGATCAGCGCGGAAGCGATTTTTTTAATATTAAATACGTAGAATAGAAGAACAAGCTCATAGTGGTATATTTTACAAAACTGCTGGACTTTTTATTAATTAGTGCAAGTGTTATGCTTTGCTTAAACATGTATTCTATTTCTATTTACTGGGAAATTGCTTCTAGTTAACTTCAAACTATGATAACACTACACACACAGACATTTTCTAGTTATTAAGATTCCCTACCGCAGGTGTGATAGTGATAATAAACATTTTTAAATATCTAAGTGAAATCATTTTAAAATCAGACCCTTGTATCAACAAAAAGTCGTCGGTGGTTGTTGACTTTTTCCCTTATAATTCGTTCGCATATGTAAAGCGATCATTTTATAATACTTTAGCTATATTAGAATAAATTGCGTGTAGATAAGTACGGTTAGGTTCTCGATTGTTGGTACGTGTACGCATTTGAATCAACATTGAATGTCAACGCACGACAGCGGTTGTCCGCGCCCGGCCCTACTAACAAATGGTAACCATTTATGTGAAAGAATTTTATTGATAATATAAATTGAAAAAGGGACATAGCTGCTCGTAGATTTTTATTCCTCGGTGAAAGTGGTGTATTTTCACTAGAATGTCTTGACAAGTCGCAAGTATTCACATATTTTACATTTTGTTATTGTATTTTATCTGTGAAACTTCTCATTACCTAGGTTTTATATTTAAGATTTCGTGGTGGTCGTCAAAATAAATCAAGATTTCGCGCTCATTTTTAAGGATAGTTTTCATTAAGAGTAGGTACCTATTTATTGTGAGTTAGAAGCGTAGCTACCAAAAATAAAGAATATTTATACGCCATAGCCTTTTGTACGCCTAAGTTTCGATTTTTTTAACTCTTTAGTGCTGCCAAGCGCCACCTTAGAAACATTTTCGGGAATAGATGTTGTTTTTGTTAGAATATTATTGTTGTTCTCTTTATAACATCTTCATAATATGTACTAGCTGACCCGCGCAATTGTCTGTATGCATCAGATGTGCATTGATCCAGCAGTCAGTCTCTCAATTTCTTATTTTTAAAACTATGTAGATTATTTTTTGTTAGTTTAATGTCCATTTAATAATTAGCTTCCTCTTTAGTGCATTAAAATGTGTACCTTATACATTTATAATATACGCGAAAAATAGAAATTTAAGCGGTTTGTATATTCGAGTCAAAATTTGAACTGGTGTGGCACATTTTTCATTTTTCAACACAAGCCAACTTAACATTGTTATATACATATACCAGCTGTGCCCGCGACTTCGTCCGAGTGGAATACTAACTTTGGGTTGTATTTATACAATCTTTCATCCCATTTAGAACCCTTAAAACCCTTTTTTCGCATTAAAAAGTAGCGCCTATGTCCTTTCTCAGTCTCTAGACTATCTGTGTACCTAATTGCATTTAAATCGTATCAGTAGTTTTGGCGTAAAAGCGCAGACAGACAAGAGTTACTTTCTCATTTATAATATTAGTAAGGATTGAATAGATAAGTAACATTTACTTACACTGATATTTTGTGTATACCTAAAATAGCTCTTACATTATCTATCTCACTAACTTAGTGTTATACAATATTTTTCTATTAATACAAAATATATAATTATAATCGTCAAGAAAAAATAATTATATCATTACGTAATTAATGGTGTAAAACCTTGTTAAAAAAATAAGAATATCAAAAATGTGGTCACATTTTCGATATTCTTATTTTTTAATTTTAAATTCTTAATAATAAATAATGCTAGTCGCCAAGGCAAATATGTTTATTATAATGATGTCATGTAACTTCAGAACAAGAGAATGTATTATCAATGTTATGTTATGATCGATATTAATATTATGTGTAGACGTATATTAAGAGCTACTACAATGTACTAATTATAATGGTTTTGCTGATACCATTTTCTTTGCTTCGCTATGTACATTAATGAGAAGACGATTACGTGGCTAAATTTGTGCCAGACTGTAAACGAAGGTTTGTTTTAGGACTAATTTTGAAAATGTTGTGTTTACTGTGCATTATATTATCTTACTCTGTTTATATGTTATCAAAATCTGATTACTCCTAATGTTCATTAAATTTAAAGCTAACTAGTTGAGTTGTACATGTGCGTGGTAAATACGAATATTTTAAGTAAAAATGGCTGTCTGTAAAGTCTGTTTACGGACGATAGTTTAACGTGACAACGTCATAACGAAACATTGATGATATGCTCGCTTGCACTTGAACGCCTCAGAGCAAGGTAACGCCGAAAGGATGAGAGATGGATGCGGCGCAAGCACTTCAAGCCTTGAATGGAACGCCTCCGCGCGAGGTAACGCCGCATGAGTCGGCTTCATCGAATTATAAGACGTTGTCACGTCAAAAGATAAGACTAAACTAACGTATTCTAAACTATGTAGATTGATAATATTACTAGCTATTTCTTAAGTTCCTGTATCGATTTAATGCTCGATGATGAATACCATTTTTCACAGAATTGGTTTCCAAATGTAAGTAGGTATATATATCTATTAAAATTACCTATAATGAAGTTCCAAACTACAGACGAAGTTCCCCGTTTTATAATAACTAGCATAACTTCGATTATTATCAACTATTTTTTTTTTACCTATACCTAACTAATTATACATTTAGATATTGGCTGTCCTACGTGTCTAATTATTCCTAAGTCCTTTTAAGCCTACCATTATAGAACTTATGACTATAATTATATCCTAGTGCCATAAAAGTTTAATGTCTCTATATTATTCGAGTAACAAGGAATGTAATCAGAGTAGTTGACAACTTTGACACATGCAGACAAACTATTATCGCTAAACTATTCTGGAACAAAATTTATCTGGTGTAGGTATTTTAGAATTTTTGTGCATGTGAAAAGAGCCTTTGTTCTAGTTGAGTACTATACAGCACTTGAACACACGTGTTTAGTATTGTTAATGGTGGTGGTAACACTAAATTGTGTGATCAAGTGGGAAGAACTGTGGGAAGACGCACACATTGGAAAGACGAGACCGTGGGAGCATGCGGGCTCGGTTACGTGTCAGATTGCTACTAAATAAAATCTAGAGCTGATACAAATAGAGAAGGAAATCTTTTTTATTCACAAGATTCATGTTATTATTACCTCTATTAGCATTTGCGACTTTGTTTGCGTTTAAGTATTATGGCGCATAATATAAATAAATTGTATTCCTAGAATTGACATGTAAGATAGTATTTTAGCCGATTATTTTAAAAATATCATGCAACGTCTATTAATTTACTTAAGATATTTTTACAATAAATCTTTTAGCGCCAGAACTGACCAAGTATTATTTAAAATTGTTTTAATACGTACTTTAGAATTGTTATTTACAAAAAAAAACAAGTTTCTAAAATGAGGTTAATGGTTAAAACTCACAATTAAAGTTATTAAGTAAAACACACACAAACACCCTATGACCATAACAAACGAGGCCTGATCGGAACGTCACGTCAAGAAAATCAAAAAATACAAAATCACGTTAGTTTCCGTTAACATTATTACAGCAAGGATGTTAATAACCATTCAGCATGTCTAGGTCCTTATTGAAGGTGGTCAATTTTATTCTGTTTCAAACGTGACAGCGCAAAGTGCAAGTTTCAAAGTGTATAGGTGTATGTAAGTAAAAATATGTTGTAATTAAACATAGTACTATGTATTACGAAACGATATACCTATTACTACTTACTACTATTGGCAGTGCCATAATTTAGATGGTGATTGTGGTCACGTGATAATGGTGAATTTTTTAATTATTCTAAATCAATTTGATTAAATCTCTTACAGTTTTTAACAGAAAAATAATTGATATTTTTTGAAAATAAACAAAGCAATTTAATAATTTAGTTAAGCCTAACATAACATCCCTATTGATACCGAAAATATATAAGTAGTTCTTTGGAATGATGATAATTAGGATTGTTTGACATAAAATTATATGACGTCTACCTAGCGAAAGGTGAACACGTGATCTAATTATGAGGTGTGCAATTAACGTGTTCTGTAACTTCTGTAACAATCCATTATTATAATGAACGCTGAATAGGTACAATGTGCGGTTAGAATATTGACTATCTGTTACTTGAACTCTGATATCGGATCTTATACGTCACTTTCGAATGAACTACAAAAAGTTTCAAAGAGTTTTAGAAATGCGGGTTAGTCAAATTTGAAAGAAAAAGTTACAATACTTCAGTAACATAATAAGTCATTTAAGCCCTTTCACCGAATGAAATAAATTCGGCCCAACTTTTTCTTGATCTGTGTTTTGTTTTAAAGGGAAGACAAAATAAGATTGCCATGTCCGTTAAATTAAAATGAATAAATCTCTCTTATAAAACACTGCTTATGTAGATGGTGCTGATTATGTAGATGGTGATAAAACACGACAGTAATATTATTATTTTTAATATGGCCAATAATATAACTGACAACACGGACGATGTAGTGATTAAGCAGTCACCTCGCTGCTTTGCACTGAGCTTAGTGTTGTGGGTTCAAACCACACATGTGAGAACACTGTACTAACTGTGTGATCTACATATAGTTGTCCTGATTTTGAATGTTCCTTGAGTCTGTTTCGTGTATATTTATAAAATTGTATTAGTCAAAAAAAAGACATACAATGCAGTATCTTGGCTTCCATATTACAAGTTTTTACTTAGTTTGGAGGCAAAGAGACACAGAATTGTAATTTTTGATAGGCAAATTTTTTGTGGCTGTTCTCTACAACTGCAACATGTCCAGTATCACCCGTGCTCTTAATACTTGTGAGTTTTACTTTATGTTGAAAGCACGAATACTCTGCACAAGTTGGTATCATAAATTGTTTTTTTTTTTCAAACAATGTTATGTAAAGCTCTGTATCACAATTTTATTTTTATAATAATACTTATACTCGTTTATTATAAAAATAAACATTAATATCAAATTGCAGAGATAGTAAACAGAATACTTATCTTGAGTTCTATAAATAAAAAAAATAAAAAAATACATACAGTGGAACATAGAACCTCCTCCTTTTTGGAAGTCGGTTAAAAAGCCGACAATATAAATGTATGTGTATTGGACTGGCCTGTTATAGACTTGTCCTCTCTACTGGTTAGCATTCCTGACTGCTAAATCGGAGGTTGTGAGTTTGATTTTCAAACAGGACAAGTAATCCAGTTACGAGGGGATTCTATTGTTATGTTTCTGGATGTACATAGTTCATCTATTATATGTTTATATATACATATGTGGCGACTTCCACAGACAGCGCATACATAGCAACATAATACAGCGCCTTCTACCAAAGATACACTGAACTACGGAGTAACGAAGGAAATAACGTAACTACCAATCCTGAATCGCGCAATAGAAGTTCTCGCGCTGAT
Source organism: Diaphora mendica (assembly GCA_949125395.1). Taxonomy (NCBI): domain Eukaryota; kingdom Metazoa; phylum Arthropoda; class Insecta; order Lepidoptera; family Erebidae; genus Diaphora; species Diaphora mendica. Next base: position 9,024,456 of record OX421319.1, read on the forward strand.
TAACACATATACAACAGTTGGGCAGTTGGCCCACCAGGAATGATCACCTCGCCTGGTCGGAGGATCCTCCCTTTGTGTTGGAGGGACATCACACCCGTTCCTCTACACATACATACATAAATATTGAATCACTTTAGAATTATTTCTCGGTAGTAATCATTCAAAATGTGTTAATACATACCACTTTTAAATGTCGTTTTTTCAAGTATAAACTCACCCAGCGAAATACATACCTGTAACAACAACAAAAAAGTATTAAATATGTTAATCCAAATTTAAAATTTGATAGCTTAAAAAGCAGCGAATTACGAACTTCTTTAGTTAGCGTTATAACCATAATAAAATAAAAATGAAATAGTCAAGCTGGTGCAATTGCGTTATCGCTAATTAATTAGTCACATCTGTAACTTTAAGATGGCTATAACTAGTTCCCTACATCCCTGGAAATAGGAATATTCATTCATTTGAAAGTATAAAACCTAAGTTTATTCTTTAGTTAAGTATAAAAGTAGTTGTAACTTTTTTCTAGTTTTGATCGAATTGAGTACAGAACGTTCAGAGGCTTATGCATTTATGTTTTTTAAATACCCCGATTTTTATCAGGTGACTATTCTGAAGAACCATGTATTTAATCCTACTAATATTATAAACGTGAAAGTTTGTAAGTATGGATGGATAGATGTTTGTTACTCTTTCACGCAAAAACTACTGAACGGATTTGGATGAAACTTTACAGTTATATAGCTTATACATAATAATAACACATAGGTTACTATTTGTCGCGAAAACCGACATACACGCGGGCGGAGCCGCGGGCAACATATTATATATAGAAATTAAGGACAATGTTACAAAAGAACAGTTGATGCTACTCACTAGTAACTCAATTTGACGTAAAGATCGTCGTTGCTTAAAAAAATCATTAATAAAACTAATCAATTGTTACAGCTGTGGGCTTCACATCATTTCAATTAACTTACCTTCTACACGGCCGATAAAACGAATGTATAAATACTACAGGGAACGTTTTAAAGAGCACTGGAAACTAATTGAAACCGGTTATTTAAATACCAGTTATAGAAAAATGTAGTATAATATAATTAACCGCTATTACAGATTATAAACGTACCTACCTGGACTAGAATTCTATGTAATAATGAATTGATTTTAATGATCTACACGTATGCGTAGTTGGATAGCACTGTATTGCCTACTTTTATGTTTGCTTTAAAGACGTTTGAAGAGAAAAAAGTAATACCAATTCTTAGAAACACTAAAACGACGTGTGACAGCAAACTGATAAGATTCAAAATTAAGTAAAAAAACTATATGATGCAAAAATATATATATATCATGATGATGTAGGTGTATCTAAGTCGGTTACATACTTTCTGTTATGATTCCAAAAAAAGAGGAATTCTTCATTCCTTTAATTTAAACCTCAGTGGAAAGTTTTTCTTTTAAATTTGAATGAAACCAAATATGAAATGAACTATTCTGAAATAAACAGAATCTTTCAAATCAGTTTATAACTTATGAAGGAACAAACATAAAAAAATCAGCTACACTGAGAGGCTCCTCATTTTTATGAAATCGTTTAGAAAGATTGTATAGTGCCAAGCTAAGCAGAGCTTGAGTTATGAGTACTAGACAACTGATAAAATACTTTTTTTTTGTAAATACATACATATTATACATACAAAACACAATATACACACAATTAGAGACCTCAATAGCAGTTACTAAAGAGGAATAAAACCTTTTGAACCCTTTGTTTATCGTGTACGTGCCAAATTCTGATTAGATCCTTAAAAAGGAGTGCAGGTATAAAATGTGTGATCAAAATATTAAATGGCAGTAATGTCTTTACTTTCTTGAGGATGCTACAATAAAAAGCAAATTAATTACTATGTCATAGTCAACCAAGTGCGTGAGGTGTGCTAAACTCGTAAAGTGTTCAGGTCTCGGGGACAAACGGTTCCGTGTGGATAACGGTCGTAACAGTTCGACAACGGTGAGAATGTTTCATTGCTAGCCATGAGCGATTCGTTGTCAAGTTACTATTTTCTATAACATCACATATTACATCGACAGCATTTAATAAGTCACTGATGGAAGTCGGCCTTATGAAAGAAGATTTTTGCCGAACAAGCCACGATGGCCAGACGGGTTGATATGTGTCAAGATTTCCGTCTCTCTTCAGTGAAGCTATCTAGCGTAGTTTAATCCTTTACTTAACAGTGATTAATACGAATGGTGATAATTCGATTTGTTTTCACCATTGTATACATAATACCAGATGATTATTATTTTCCTGCTTTAAGTACCTAATAATTAGTAATATCATCATCATTGCCTTATGCAATCGACTTCTAGATTTAGGTGAAAATATACAAGCTACAAATATTATAATTTACAGCACTAATGAAAATAGCTAAACACTGTTTTATTTGTTTTATTACCACTGACACAAACAGTGACATTACAAAATAGACAAACTATCACACTGACACATATCACAACTAAATATTTCGTATGTGTTTGACATTTTGAATCACAAACATTGATATTTAAACTAAGTAAACAAAGTGGTATAAAATGGTTATAGTTTATTTGTAACAAGATTGTCGCAATATGTAGTTGTTCAGAAACTACCAAAGCCATTTTAATTAAACCTATACGAGCCCCTGTTTGATATTCTCGCGGCGTCTTGGCCTACCTCACCCTAACTAACCACAGACGTTCGTGTACTAGATACGAAACCTTTAAGAGTTCCGAAAATGATGACTTTAACAATTGAATACATTAATATATTCCTATTAAGTAGTAATTGTGAAAACATTATCTGTTACGACCGTATCTCTTAAGCTCCCATTACTTCCTCTGTAACCAATAATAGCAACATTGCTGTCTATTTTCATGACGTGCTGTAAATCTTTCTTTGACTCCGTAGCACAGTGGTAGCGCATGAGACTGCTGTGCTTGAGGTCTCGGGTTCGATTCCCGGGACGGACCAAATGTTTGTATGATCTGCAAATATTTGTTTCGGAGTTTGGGTGTTTTCTATGTATAATAGACCTATTTCTTAGGTTCATTCCATTCCATTCCATGGATTCACCGTGCGGGTGCCGGGTCCATCGCGTGATAGATGGGGGCAACACATGCGACTTCGATAGTGCCTGGGAATTGCGACCCAGGTTTAGGTTTAAGGAGCACTCCTTACGACGCGTCAACGCTCACCTCCACTGTCCGCCGTGTTACCCCCTCTACCTAACCATATTTGAAGTGAGCCTAGCAATACCGCTTTGGATATTCGTTCAAGAAAAGAGCTTACTGAAGCTCTTGGCAATCCAAGGTCTTTAATCAGGTTATAGAGGGATTTAGCTGGTATACCCCTCGCACCCACTTCCACGGCATACAGCGCAACGACATAACCATTTTTAGTTATTTCGTTGGTTAAGTCAAAGTACTTGTTTCTTTTTAAAGCGTGGTCTTTAGGGATGTTCGTTTCCCACGGCACCGTGAGTTCTACTAGTACTACACGCTTAATTGACATTGCATAAAGAAATATGTCCGGTCTGGACGCCGAGGCACAGATATCCTCCGGTATTCTGTAGTGATTTTCATACGTGTCCACTAATAATGTCCAGTCACTGGCGGTATTTATAATTGAGTACGGCTTTTGTGTGAGTGAAATCTTTTTTGTTGAGCCTTCCTTTACAAACGCGATGTTAGTTTTTATGTTTGTTGTTGTTCCTTTTTTCGCTCTCGCCAGTGATAAACTTATAGCTTCGCGTATGATGAGTAATACCCTATCATGGCGACGTGAATAATGACCCCGGTCTAATAGCGCCTTACAACCTGTCAGTAAGTGCCTGGCTGTACCTATTGCCGCATTGCACATCGTACAAGCCTTTTCTGTAGCTTTTCCCCACCTTACTAGGTTGCTTTGATCGGGGAGGGTTAATTGAAAGGCGTTGAGGTAGAATTTTAACAGGGCGGGTGACCAATCATATAAAAGTGTGCGCCATTTCAAAGCTGGTGGGATACAAAATTCTCCTAGAGTTAACCACTCATTCTGCATTTCTAGGTTCATTGCGTGCACCTTGTAGGTCTCGTTTTCATCTTGTTGTATGAAAGATTTTGTTATCTCTTTGTCGGTCTGTCTTCTAGTATTTCCCAATCCAACTCTACTGGACTGCGTACCCACCATGAATTTTTTGTGGAATTGGAGCCGTGACTCTAGCTCTGATGAATTTTTGTCTTTTGGAAGGGATCTAACGATTTCGTCTTGGGATTTTGACAAGACATGCATTTTGGTAACTCTTAGGTGTTTGTAGAGTTCCGAAGGTTTTTTTAATTTCATTCCAAAATTATTCGAGCCCCTGTACAACGTTGACGGGTCTGCAGATGGTGCTAGCCCGAGCCACAACTTCAATGTCTTAGTGACTTTCGCGTCCAGTGTTCTTATGTGGTTCTGGTTTATATCATATACTAGAAACGGCCAGTTGAGACGTGATGTTAAGTAGTTGTCGTAAATCCAAGCTTTTTTTACGTTACTAATTGGCTGTTGGTCTACCTTGTCAATGTCTTTTACGAAGTCATCGACTATTACGTTTATAGATGGAGTACGACCTTTGTAGTCTATCTTTCTTCCAAGGAATTTAAAGGGCACGGTTTCTGATATTATTGAAACACTTTCCCCACCAATAGTAATCCCGGGGTCATATGAGGTATACCTGGTGCCACGCCGGCCCAGACAAAGGCAATAGCATTTGCTAGGTTTTGTCCTCATTCCCTCCGTCCAGGTACAGAAGTCATCTACCTTACGCAGTAGTTCTTGGCACTGCTTTGGATTACGTGTAATGATCGCAAGGTCGTCTGCGAACGCTAAGATGGATTCCGTATATTTTCCATTGACCTTTTTTTGTATTTACAAAAAAAACGTATATTTGTATTTATATCAGTTTTCTAGTACCCATAACACAAGCTCTGCTTAGCTTGGGACTAGATGGCGTTGTGTGTAAGATGTCCGAAATATTTATTTATTATTATTATTAATCCTACTATATTTGTAGTATAAACGCGAAAGTTTGTAAGTATGGATGGATGGGTGGATAGATGGATGGATGGATGTTTGTTACTCTTTCACGCAAAAACTACTGAACGGATTTGGATGAAACTTTACAGTAATGTAGGTTATACATCAGAATAATACATAGGCTACTATTTACCGCGATATCCGACATACACGCGGGCGGAGCCGCGGGCAACAAGCACTAGTCCTTAATAACGATCTTACGTGTTTTAGACCATTTGTAGAAATCAGTATGATTATTATACACACATCAAAAGTGTCTAGGGATCAACATATGTGTCTAGGGATCAACATATATTTTTGCAATAACTTTTCTCCTGATTGATATTAATTAAAATTTTCTTTAAGGATTCATCAAATAAAGTGTTTTCGTTTGTCACAGTAACGATAAACCAAGTCACCTTTGCATTAATAAAGAAATTTGCCATTTTCCTAATAAAGGGATTTTTCACATTTGAACCACTAACATTAAAGTTCGAAAAAAAGACTGAAATAACAGTTTTCTTTAAAATTTTATTAGGTAACTTAAACAATTAATAATCCGTGTTTCTACCGCGAACACTAACACAAGAACATCGGTTTGGCATACTCAAAATGAGTTCATCCAAATCACGCTGTGGAATGGCCGCCCATGTTCGTTGCAACAACAAAAAAAGGTCTTCTTGCGACTGGATACCCTCCATATTCGGCAGAGCTCTTCTCTGTAGCATATCCCATGCATGCTCAATCGGGTTCAAGTCTGGCGACTGAGCAGGCCAGGGCCAAAGCCACATCTCAATCTCAAGAAATGCGCATAAAAATGCTTGATCCCTAGACACTTTTGATGTGTGTATTTTTAAAAATATAAGGTAGCAATAGTGTTAAAAACAGTCTCAATTCTCTCAATAAACTTGAAATAGCAATTTCTGCTGCGTCCAGTTAAGAAGTAGAGGGTGATTTTTAACTGACTTCAAAAAAGGAGGAGGTTCTCTATTCGACCGTATATGTTTTCTTTTTTAAGTGTGTTCGCGGATAACTTCGTCGTTTATGAACCGATTTTGATATTTTTTTTTAATGGAAAGGAGATATCCCAACGGTGGTACCATGATAAGGACACTAAGATCTGATGATGGCATCCAAGAGAAATCGAGTCGAACCTTGAAGTCGGTTTTTGTTTTAGTTAAAATTTTACTTGTCTCGGTTAAAGTTGTAAAACATGAATTTTATGAATTAATGAGTTAATACAAACTCAGCCAGCTTAATATGCTTTACTATACTTATAAGTTACTAGCTTTGCACCGCGGCGTTGCCCCCGGTTGTTGTACCTTGGGTAACACCACGGGGCTGAGCTAGTATACATACCTATATGATAATTCTACTACTTACCTAAATACCATTTGAAACCCTTCTGCCATAATTATTTTAACTTCAATAACATTGAACTTTCATACAAACTTTCAACCCCCGTTTTACCCCCTTAGGGGTGGAGTTTCGTAAAATCCGTTCTTAGTAGATGTCTACACGCTATAAGGTACCTATCTGCCAAATTTCAAGTTTGTAGGTGTTATAGTTTCTGAGTTTTCGTGATTAATAAGTGAGTGGTATTTCGCTTTTATATATATAGATAACTATCATTAAAGATTTATATTAACTAGATTTAAAAACTTTTATGGTTAGTACTTTAATGTGGAGTGGTTAAATGTAACAGACCCATACTGTTGTTCTGAATTAAATGTATTATTGTTGCTCATCTTATCCAGCATGCAATAGGTCCGTGGTAAATATTACACATACAATGTCTAAAAGTTTGAATGTGATTTGCTAAATAATGTTAACTGCGGAAAATACTACTGCTTATGAATTAAGAAAGAAATAATGTTGATTAAAAAAAATCTGTTATGTTCATTTTAAGTTAATTAGTAATTACTAAGAGCTTTCCAAAGCACAACACACTGAAATACGCAGGCGATAAGTAACTGTCCTGATTGATAATAAGTTTGTGATTACCTTTAACCGTCTAATTTTAAATGTAGCTTCCTACAGGTCTAAAGGACTTTATTCTTTATGTTATTATGACATTAATTATATAAATCAAGTAATAAAATCACAAGTTATCATATTTCATGGCATTTGTATGCACATATAAAAGGTTATACAAAATATATTTTATTTAAAGTTCTTATACGTTCGGTATACTCCTCCAATTAACCGAAATGTCCTTTATACCCCGTAGTCCTTTGAAAGCAACTACATATTTATTAAAGGTAAAAAAAGCGTTTCTTTTTCATATTTCGTTTATCCCACCGGGTCGAGGAGGAAATTTATTCAGTAGCTAAAATAGTAACGAAAATAGCTTAGCTTATTTACTCGTATGCAGGTCAAGTAGTAGTTATATGTAGATCATACAGAGTTTGTAATTTCAAATATTCATTAAATTGTATTTTACCATAATTTTAAACAATTACCGAAGTAGGATAGTAGGTATATGGTCGACGACAAGATAAATCTCCATTTTTTTAACGATACAACTAAAGCTTGTCACTAAAAAGAAACACTTAAATGAGTATAACAAATAGCGGAGTTAAAAGATACGGAACTGGTGTGTCTTCGTCTACTACACATCTATATCTACGAACATATTTTACATTAATAAATAACCCGTAAGGACTTACGTAGGCACGTACGCAACGAACGCACGTAAGGAAGAAGTCACTTTAATCGCGTTTTACATGAAAAGACTTCGTGTTTTTAGTTCATTGATATCATACTTGTATAATGTAAATGAATACATGATGGTACTTTGGTACTTATCTAACAATGTTTTCCCATTTATTAAATACGCACTTGTTATTGTATGAGCACCTTGTCGACTATGATTATTATTAATTTCTTTGATATTGACCTGATGATTTGCTGTGCGGCCTGAGTACGCAGCTCAACTATGGTTGAATAGGTCGATGGCTGATCCATGCGTCTTACTCTATTTTGCATTTGTGACATTTATTATTTTATATTTGGACATATTACATCTTTTTAAATTTGACTGTGAGTGAAAGTGATATTTGGATTTTATTTTCCATAAGTGGACCTCACAATATAACAATACAATGTCACAATATAACAATGTAAAAATCTTGCAGCTATCAGTAAGAACGGCGCATGATTGATTAGCTCATGGCTGTGCAGCAATGACTCCAAACCTTTTATTTTGTTTTCTTTGGTCGACTTCGTTCTCATTCGAGTCTCTTAGTGAAAAAAATATTGTAAACCGTATTATATTTTTTTGAAAGGAGCAACAATGGAGTTTCTTGCCAGATTCTTCTCCATGAAGGGTAGGCTGCACTTGGAACTGGCGACTAGAATCACTCGATTTTTTAATATTAAATATTGACTATTCATAAGTGCCTGTAAAATAAGTGCCTATATGAATAAAATATTTTTGAGTTTTGAGTTTGAGTTTACTTCATAACCAACTACGTAGTAAAATTCAAATCAATAAACAGCTGTTTGTTTCAGATTTACTTTCGGTAGTATTAAAAAAACCCCTAATGGCAGCAGGGCACTCAACTGAACTTCAATAACCCGAAAGTTTAATACTTTATGAACGATAGTTTCCAAACATAAAACTAGGTCCTGGTTGTGGTAATGATACATGTAACCCAAAAAGTTGCTACATAGATATTCTCAATACTTGTATAAGTACTACACTTAAAAATCTCTCTCGGACGAGGGACAATCAATACATACCCAATTATGAGATCTTAGATTAAGTTACATATTAAATTTAACGACCTATTTATGATAAAAAATAACGAGCTCTAAAGCCGTCGCGAGGCAGTTACAAATCAAATAATAATATTAAACCATTAAGTATATTTTTTTATTGGTTATAAATATTACGTACCGTTGTTCGGGCATAATTAACTTAATTAATTGGTCATAGATAGATATGACCTGGCTACAAGATATAACAATCAATGTATGATGATAATAATATGCAGATGCAGAGCTGAACATCTGTGATCGTGTCTCAGAATAGTTACCTTATCCTGAAGTTAAAGATGATTTGTTTTTGGATATCATGTTTTATTTTTGTCTTGGATCTTTATTAAATTATTTTATCTCATGGAGGCCCTACATAAATAACTTGTCTAAAAATGAATCGACATACCGTTTAAGGAATTTGATCAGTTACTGTCTAAAAGACAATGGCAGGCATGTAAGGGATTTTTGTGCCGCCTTGAAAGAATTGTTTTTTATATCTATTTAGCTGGTAATATCATCGGTAATAATATTTTAAATTCCCAGATTCTTAGAACTTAGCGGTAAATAGTTATTTTAGATTTTAATTCACAATGTAATACCATAGATCAGAAATGAGTTGTTATTGGCGTCAACATAATGGTTTATTTAGTTTTTTTTTTTTAATCAATATCATTATTAACAAACAACAATTTAACGATTTTCTTGATCCATCAATAAAATGTTGCTCTTCTACTATAAACACTAGTAAATTCATTTATAAATATTAATTTAAATATTTTATCGCTTTCATGTAATTTATATTTTTACAATAATTAAAAAATATTTTTGGCGATCTGACTTACAGCGCCATCTAGTTTTCAAACTCAGTAGGTAGATTTTAAGCATGACAAGTTTACGAAACGTAGGAATGCATTTTGTTATTGCACTTGTGACAACTGTTGGAGAAGAATTCAAACTATTTTAGTTAAGTTCTAAAAATATGAAATGGAAATAGTCAGAATGATTCACTTTTCATTTACAGGATCTGCCGTTCTCCTTGTATAAACGGTTTACAAAGCGCATGCAAGTCTCCTGGAGTTACAAGGATTAATGGAAACGGTAACCGCTTACCATGACGCGAGCCTGTGTGCTTGTTTGACATCAATAAGGCGATGTTGATTAAACATAATCATTGAAATGGTCGGACATATTATGAGACCTGGTCGTACAGTTGTCCTTTTATTACCAAAGCGTGTAGTAAAGTTTAATTTGAATATTGTTTTAAATCCTCTGACTTTATAACAACTCTAAACATTCGAAATTTGTAATATTTACATTTATCTATACTTCTATACTAATATTATAAACGCGAAAGTTTGCAAGTATGGATGGATGGATGTTTGTAGTAACAAACTATATTTGCATGATAGAGTACTATCACGCAAAAACTACTGAACGGATTTAAATGAAACTTTATAGTAATATAGCCTATACATCAGAATAACACATAGGCTACTATTTGCCGCGATAACCGACAAATACGCGGGCAGAGCCGCAGGCAACCACTAGTGCTTTTAATATTAAAAACGGTAAGTATTTAAGTATATCAAAATCTACAAACACTACTGCTAAAAATACGAGCACGGAGCGACCGTTTATTTAAATGAACAGAATTTTAATGAGGTCGACTAGAATTTTTCGGTCAATATTTAACTTAAATGGATTGACGGCAATACTGTAGGTAATTGCCACATGGCTGCGATAATTATTACTTTGTACATGGCAATGTTTTATAGTAAGTGGTAATTTAAAAAAGCGTGGCCGACTTAATGTAGACTGTAAATGTATTAGCTGTGTTATTAAATATTACGTGTAAATAAGATATTTCAAAGCACTGTCAAAATAGAAAAGCTAAGGACTTGAGTCAAATAAATAAAATAGGTTGATATTTACAACACAATAAAACATCACAAAATCTATTTAAAATTGTGATAATTTTTTTCTTGGGCCAATGCAATATTATAAAGACTACATTATGTACGACTACGACTATTTTATTTCGATTGATTCTTAATTTTCAATTACATAATATATTATGACTCTTTTATACATGCTACAAACTGCCAAAAGAAAGTGTTTTATAAACCGTAAGGCCATGTTCAGATGACGAGCGCTCAACGCGCGTTTTGCTAACGCGCGTTAGCAACTCCATGTAAAAACGCGCGTTAGCATGTGTACACCTAGAACAAATTACATGTAGTTGTAAACGCGCGTTGGCAAAACGCGCGTTGAACGCTCGTCATCCGAACATGGGCTTAAGCTTCAAAAAACACTATACTCTTTGCGCTGTAGCATGGTGCGTGACAGTTTCAGTAACATTTAGTTTCACCCTTGAAAGTTGCCGCGATTTACAAATTATGACTTAGTATTTCAGCTGTACCACATTCGCAATATATTAAATCATTAATAACTGTAGTAAATTAAATTAAACCAACAAGAATGTTCTAGTCTACAAATAAATGCCGCACCATGCTACAGCGCAAAGAATATAGTAGGTATTTTAATTAGTAAAAAATAATCGAACCTGAGAATTGTACTGCAAACACGGTATTGAAACAAAATCTTGTTAAAGCGAGTTAGAAAAAGTAATTCACGTTAATGGAATTTGTAGGGATTTTCAAAAACGGAAACGTACGCAAGTATATATTTTTGTTTAATGTCACTAGCATCTCGATCTATATTGATTAAACAAGGATTACTTTTCATCTCTGAATTCTCAACAGTATACATTCCTTATCTCCTTCATTTCATAATTCTTATCATAATTCTTACGTCAAGTTTCTTTATCACCTTGTTAGGGGTTGGATAGGCGGACATTAAGAGACACCTAAGCATTTAGTTATCCCTTAAAGGTTGATGAAAGTGAAATATCACTAAGGGTTACATAACTCTCTCTAAGTGGTTCCTTAAATTTAGGGGACGTTGGTGAAAACGGCCAGTAGAAGTTCAATTACTACCGAGTCAAACAACAAGGTTCAAAATTGAACAAAATCTGATTATGTATTAGAAATTATGTAGGGTCTGATTGACATTTAAAATTGTAAAGATGGTTGATGTATAAAGTGTAGAAACTCCTGAATTTCGATACATGTAAGAAAATCACAAATTAAAAAAACCCCCGACATTTTTTATCTCAATAATTTGAAATTATATTCAGTCAGCTATGTACTTAGGTATGTAAATTAAAAATAATTTTACAGATTTTATTTAATGTTTGTATTGAAGACTGTGCCATACTTTTAAACTTTCTATTGTGGATATCCTGCCTACCAGAATTGTTTTCGTTGCTCAGTACATAGAATGAAGTAATATATAAAAAACGCATCCAAAGCGGTCCATCCATTTAGGACCTATGATGCCACCAACAGACACACAGCCGGACATAGCGGTCAAACTTATCACGCTCCTTTTGCGTCGGGGGTTAGTAAAATGACATTAATTAAAAATCAAATAACTCTCTGAGTGAGAATATGAGAATCTGTGGAAATAGGAAGTGAGTCGATACAGCCAACTTATGTATAACTATAACGTAAATTATCATAAGATATTTCGTATATTAATAAAAAAGTACAATATGCTAAGGAAATGGAAGTAATTTATATTTTTCGTCGTGCAATGAAGTTATCGTTTTTGTAGTGGGTTCAATGTTATTTTTGGTATAGTGCTTTATGATTAGGAGCCAAACGAACTGAAATATCAACGTGTGACTACCACAGAACATAAACACCTGCAACACATTAAAGATGTGTCGTCAATCCTTATGACACCCAGCTACAATATAGTGTGGTTGTGCATTTTGTATCTTTAATTCTTTACTCACTCGGTGAAATTAAATGTAATAACCTTAACACTGGTTTCTATAGGATCATGGTATTATTTCCAAGTGAGCTGACCTATAGTAGACAAAGGATGGGTCTCCCATGGTGCACCAGTAATCGAAAAGTGGGGTTTTTTTAAGGTGGAATTGTTTTTAAATGCTAATTCAGGGCTTGAATTGTGTCACGCTATTTTGTTGTAATAAAATATCGAAACTAACTTTATCTTTATACTCCAACCATTTTAGGACTATACTTTACATCACAAGATCATTTGACTATTAAATCTAGAATCGATGTTACTTTTATATTCCTGGTAATTTGTAGTTCTACTCTGTCCTCTGTAATTTTGTGAGATCAATAATAGCAGCTCAGCTTAGTGTGGGCATAGATTGCGAAGTTTAATAGTTCTCAAGATTATTATTTCTATTATCTTATTTTAGTCCTTATATACATTCAACTTTTTCCTTTTACGCATAACAATTCACCTAAGAAACATTGGCAGACAGCAATATGCAAATAAGAAAAATTGATGTTCAAATGTTACTATATCTGAAGTCAAACCCAATTTTGCTAATAAACAATTTGGCTAGGAAAATATGAGGTTGTCGCAAACTCACTGGTTCTCCAAACTCTATACTAGATGTAGAAAATGGTTAGTTAGATCCGTAATATTATCAAAATGTACGTACGTAATTGGTAACGTAAAACGTTTAAGTGAATTGGAGCTTATTTACCTATGTTACGTTTTAATTTTTTAATTCTGGTACAATTTAGATTAAATTTAGCCTAAAACTTTGATTGTTTTGTTCATCAAATTAATAAATAAGTATGCAGTCACACTATTGCATGTTGAGTGCCTTTAGCGCCTTCCAGTTTAGATTTCCATAACACGATAGACTTCGTGTCATTATTCTTTTAAAGTTGGCTGGCATTATTCTTATTAAAATAACATTTTCTTTACAAAAACGGTACTGTACTTAAAAGCCCAGCCATGAAACAGTCAATTACAAAGCCGGCCATAAACTTTATTACCTAATTATTAGTCAGTATTTTGTTTTGTTGGGTGAATTTTTAATCCCTAGACAAACAACTTAATTATATTAAGTTAGTATTTAAATTATGTTATTTATCTCAACAAACGTTATAAATCAGCTAAGAAATTGCGGGAAGTCGAGGATTAGACCAAGTAGGGTGCAATTGGCCACTGCCAAAGTGGTTTTTATTTTACAAAAAACTCTTAATAACAGTAATCCCGGAGTATGGAAGCTTGGCTGTGTTTTACGCCGGTGCCTCGGAGAGCACGTTAAGCCGTCCCGGTTGTCATGAACATCTATGGCAATCGTTTTTGGGAAGTCAGTGCCCTTAAATATACTGAAAACTAGTTCAACCTTCGAATTCAGTTCACCCTCAGAGTTGCGGAGTTCCCATGCTAGTCACTCTGTGGAAAAACTGATATTCAGGTAAAACCGGTTGAACTAGTAGCCAACTCTAAATAATCTAGGGAACATAGACATAGATAGACATCATCATTTTCCTAGCCTTTATTAAGGCAAGGAAGATGATATCTATCATACCGATACTTAAGTTCTTAATGTGGTTATTCAGGAATATGTTTTTTATTCTTCGTAGCTAAAAATAAAATATTTGAAGTTGTTATATTTACTTTTCCTTTAAATATGATAATCTTGGCGAATGTTTTATGATCGGAATTACAAACGTGTCTCTATCTAATGGATTTTCAACAAATTTATATATCAGACGTCTTTCGTGTATTGATCAATTGATCCATCTTATTTTTTTTTTAAACAATATGTAGTATGTTTCACTAACTTTTATACAAAAACAGTTAACATTCGATTTTTTTTTAACTTTCATTTAAAGGCAGGAGTTATTTTACAATTTGTTGAAGGTAGCATTTTTCTGTTATAAAATTAGGTAGCTTCGTGGTCTAAGGCACGAATGAAAAAATGTAAATTACAAAAAAGGTTAGACAAACAGCGTTTTTATAAATTATGTAGGACACACCGAAAGCTGGTATAGATGATATTTATAATTATTCTAATCATGATTACCGCTCTAATTAAAGTGAAATAAATTTAAAAAATGCCCTTATTGTCAGAATTATATCGTTTCAGTGGAACAAAATGGAGGGGTGGAGGGGGAGCCAGGAATCCATAGCACAGGATTTATCCTAGTTTGGCTTCCTGACTGCCACAAAAATGTAAATCAGTTTTAAGAATTTTATTGTAACATATATATTTTGTGGGAGAAAAATAAACATTATTATTAAAATAAAACTACTCGCATTTTTATTATGCCTACTCTAATTGTGTTTGTCCGTAGATCAGTATATTGAACACCTTTATTTATTTACGAATGAACCTTTCTTAAATGACTAAACTGTTAAATTTTTAAACGAATGTTAGATCTATACTGATTGCAGCTTTTCTTTCTTCAATACTTAAAGTGCTGATCTATCATATTTCTGGGCCTGTCTGCACACCGACTTACCCACAACAGGAAATCAGAAACGGGATCCGTTATTTAGTTTGTATAAGATAATTATTTATAAATAAACAGAGTCAAAGTCACTGTTCAAGAAATTGCGTGGACAATATTTTTATTATACTTAAATCTCTTTATTTGGCGTTTAAATCTTAATTTTATCTTAGTTGTTGAAACGACATACTCACAAACTTTAACAAAAAAAATATCGACTACAAGAACTGAACCAAATTGAAATGGGACCACACGGGAAGCACAGCTTTCAAATAAAAAAATAATCATCAAAATCGGTTCACCCAGTCGAAAGCTATCAGGTAACAAACATAAAAAAAACAGTCGAATTGATAACTTCCTCAATTTTTGAAGTCGGTTAAAACAATAAGGTCTATCTGCGACAACGCAAATAAATAATTCATGAAAACTGTCTTATTTATAAAAATTGAAACAGGTTTACGAAAGCAAAATTTTAATATTTAACGGTTATCATTCCTTTTGTGAAGATTGTTATTTTTCTGACAAATCTGGATACGTCATTTTACAACAAACACGTTTTTGCTGTTAGCCTCCTAAAATTAAAGGCGCTTTATACATGTTTCCTTGCGTTATTTAACCAAATCTGTTTACAAGACTTTCAAAGTACGCTTAAGTAAATTTAGATTTACATAATAAATGGATACAGAGATTTGTATCCATTTATCGATAATGTGGGTTTTAGGTCTGTCCAATTTATAAGTCTTGTAGTGATATTTGTAAATTTGAAATAGTTGAACGACTCACTCAAAAACATGCCCGTGTTACCATCAGGAATATTATTTAAGAGAATTTGAATTGGGTTCAGGTAAGAAGGTACACCTTACTTTCTTTGTTGTATTATAAAGCATAACCCGAGTCCTTTGTGACTTTTCGTACCTGTTCACGAAGAACCAACAGAAATTCAAGAAGATATTGTAAAAAGTATTCGGCAAAAATGTATTGGCATTGTATTGTCACGACATTGTCAAATATCAAATAGCCAGCAATTTTGAGTTAGCGTTAAGGTAACTATTTTATTTTATTTTTACGATTTGAAGTTATCTAAATACCTGAAGATAAATAATCAACAAATGTTTCTAAATTTGATGGTCTTACAGAAAAAAACCTATTAATTTGATTTCTAATATATTACTTAGCAAGTAAATAAACTGGCAGTGTGATGACGGATTAAGTGTATGGAGTTTTATCATTCCCATTCATCCTGTGTGTAGGTGTCCTAAGAGCCGACTAAGGACCAGCGCACACTAGCGGAAGCGCCTGCGACAGCCTGACGACGCGCCGCGCGCTTCTCGCTATAATCGATCTACGGCATGCCGTTTTCAACTGCATGTCATAGTAGTTAAGATTTATTTTAAATTGATTTATTCTCAGTAGCTTCGCCGCGCTTCCGCTGGTTTGCGCTGGGCCTTAGGGAGCAATTGCAGGACAACAGCACAGCAAAGATAGGAAAAATTTAAAACAAACACAAATAGTTTCGTCAGTGTTATTTATTGAATCAATTTTTTTTGGTCCATTCAAGTGTTCATGGTCATCCATCAATTGTTCAAGACTTGTTGATGTCTTGTCGATAACGGAAATATAAAATTAAAAAGGCTGCAAGTTCTACTCAAAATATGATGCTACGCATAAAAAGGGAATTGCATTTGAGAATCTTTAAAAAAAATACACGTTTCCTACTTATTTCTTAAATATTATAATGCACAACTATGGTGCATACCTGAAATAGTAAACATATATTATTAAGATACATAAGTTAGTTATTTCTTGATTTTCGTCATGATAATACGTAGATATCATCTTCATTTACCACAGACCACCCCGGTGTAATAACAGGTACGTATGTATTAAAATAAGTGACAAAGTGGCAAAACTTATATATAATTTAGTTGCGATACAAATCCTATCAAATTACTATAACTAATATTAGAAAACTCACTGTACAAGCAATTTTCTAGGACGAAGTTTTGTCGTTAGATAGATTGGAATGCTACATCACTTGCGTGTGTTATCATACTTATCATCATATTCATCGGGATGGTAACTAGAAAAACTTAGAAAACTTTAAATATAGGTGACTTCATATTTACAACTTCCTATGTTTTCGTAGATCAAAATCTACTTATTATGGACCGTTCTGGTATGACTATAGACACATGTTATCAATTTCACAATATGTTTATTACAGACTGTGCAAATGAGAGCTTCGATTGAATAACCCTTGTTTTGAAAGCAAACTTGAGTTCGGTACACATTCATTCATACATACATACCTCTGTATTAACAACAATGCAGTACCGCAGGAGGATCGTCAGAACATTGTACCGGTTATTGCGTTGAATTAACTTTGTCAAACTTTATTGTTATACAAGAGTATTTTATTCATTAGCAGATTTTAATTGAATTTACCTGTTAAATAAGATTAAAAAAATAATAAACAGCAGTAATGCTATCGAACCAGGTAAACTTCAAAAACACATTTAGTTTGTTACACATAGTAGTTTAAATCATTTTTACAAGCTTTTTATTAACTTGCAATGTATGTATGCTTGTATGTTCGGGTGGAATCTTGCAACACAATTTTGAAGCAGATATCTTCAACCGATTTTGCTGAAATTTTGCAAGCATATGTATGCAGCGTGACAATACAATATTATAATGACATGGAACTGATCTGATGCTGGTGCTGGAAGGTGGCCATAGGAACTCTGTAAAGAAACGTCGCAACATCAACGAGTTTGGACTCGTTTGATTCGTCTCGAGGCATTCCAGTAAAAGCTTGTTTTTAAAAAGCTTTATAATTTAATTTTTTGCCTTGAAGAAACAAAACAAAATTAATAACAAGATAAGTATAATAAAGAGAATTAAAAACTTTTAAAACATTAGTTCAGATAACAAATTCAAAGTGTCATCAGAGAGGAACGGCCTCTACGTCGCGATCGCGAGTCGTCGAGATGGGTGCCATATTTATGAAACTTTTTTTGCGCTTTTTGGTCGACATGTGTGCGGAACGGAGGGATGCTACGTAAAAAGCTAACATGTGGCGTGCTTCTTGCTCGCACCGCCACGACATATCCGGCCAAAATCAGCTAGCCGACTCTCATCAACTAATAGTTTAAAGCTTTAAATAAACACCTAACATCAGATGAATAACTTAATAAAAAAACACTTAGAAAAAAAAAAAATGTTATTAATATATTGTATTGGCGTACAGTGCGGGCGATTGATTAATGAAAAATGTAGTTGTAGGTCAAAAGGCACAGCAAACTCATCAACAATACACAAACAAAAAGGCGAATAATGGAATCTACTGGAGACAAGATGACTGATGAATATTTATAATACTTCAAGCTTACCTAAAATTGTCTTTCTCTCGGATGAGGTCTATTATTCGTTTTATCTTATTCAAGCTAACCGTTAATTTCACATTTTATAAATTTAAGGAGAATACATTGAATACTTATTTATTTTATAATGTTTTTCACATTTCTTCCACGAAAAGATTCAAACTTTAATAATAAATGTGTATTATGTGCAAAAGTTTTAATGATTTATCATATTACTCGATGGTATGAGTTGTTATGGAAATTATTTCGTATAAGCTTTTATAAATTCAAGGTTTGTAATAGCGATCTCTTCAGTATTATGCAACAAAATTAGAGCAGTGCAGATCTTAATTTTAAATAATAAAGTTTAATATTTTGTCTAAAAACCTAATTTTAGATTGTACCTAATATGTTGCCAGACCTGATGCAATCTAAAATGTCATCAAAACAAGATTATAAAACCTTGACGGATAGATGAATAATAGTAACGTTGTTTGTTAATTTGTGCTCATCTACGACGTAGAGAACGTACAACAGCCGAGAGTAGGGTTGCCAGATGGCCGGGAAATCCAGGATTGTTCGGAATTTTGCGTCTTGTCCCGTGTCCAGTAATTAGACCTTATTGTCCCGGATTCCGAAAACCTACAAGCTTTGTAACAATATAAACTAACAACGAATGACACGGCTGGCCTGCCTGTGAGTAAGGGAGAAAATTCTTCCCGAGTTTCCCACTATATTGAATATATGGTTCGCATGTCTGAAAACTGTATGTAAGGCGCTTCCGAAAGAAGACGTCCACAAATTTTACTAATTTAAAGAAAGTAGTTTGTTTGTTCTTTCAATTTTAACAAGTAATGCCTTTTGCGAAAAAGTATTTAGCCAGCTGAATAGTTTATGAACTAAAAAGCGAAACCGAATGTCCATGAATTTAATTAAGTCCGAACTGCGGACTCCTATCAATTTTGGTGTGTCTTCTTAGAAATTTTATCAGTTTTCTAAAGCTTTGACTAAGAAAAACGAATAAAAATGGCAAAAATCATTGATAAGCAAGATATTTTTACTATGTTCACGACCGAGCGACCCGACATCGTTGTCTTTTTTATTAGAATTTTCCCGGATTTGATAAGTTTCTATCTGGCAACCCTAGCCGAGAGGCAAGTAAGGCGATCACGATTCGGAACGACTAACTGCGTCTGCTCTCTGCTCGACCAGCCTGACTAGCATGCAGTATTGCCAACCTAACAAGATTTTATCGTCTTTGGAAAATAAGAAGTTTATAAAAATTGACGCTTCTTAAATTTTATGAAATTGAATTAATATTTACTCACGATCCTTTTTTATAAGGTTTATTTTCAATTGCAACTTTTTAAAATATCCTGTATTTAATATTAATTGGAACTCATGAAACAAAATTTACATAACTTTGCTTTTTAATCCATATCTTGCGTGTTTAGACTTTGAGTCAATATTGTTAGAAAGAAGAAACACAAATAGAGCTAGCTAACGTTAATTATTCACTGTAGTAGCTATGTAAGGAAATCTTACATTCAATTATACCATTATGACACAGTAATAACAATAGTTTGTAAAATAAAATATATATTATACCGAAGTACCTACCTACCTATAGAAAGTTATTAACACCAACCTACAACTCCATTTAACTTATGCTGTTGGCAGCACTGTTTATACGTAGTGTGGCGATGTTGCTTGCCAACGTACATGTGCAAAAGAGAAAGAGTTACCTACGTTTTTAAAGAGAAGGGAAAGAGATAGCAAGGACCGGCTGAGCAGGTAAGCGACGCGGGCGCCGCTCTGCGTGCACTGATATCACAAAGCCAGATGCAACGACCGTCTGTTCAACGCTCAGGTATACAACACGTTTACTATACTTATCTATCTATAGAGAACCTATTCAACTCTATGACACAGTGCGTGGGCTGCTTATCCCTGAGTGTTTGGCCTTTGTTGGTAATTTTTTATTTATTTTAAAGTAAGCATAGCAAGTAATTTAGCAAATAACTAACTTTCGTCTATATATCTATATTTATACCTATTATCTTTTTAATGGTAAAAAATGGATTGTTGTTACGAAAACCGTATTCATTGATTGCAATAGATGAATAGACGACTGATTCTAAAAGTCATCTCTTGGACACAATCAGGCGTAATACCGAATGTATCTCTGAGATACGGAATATTAATCATCTTGGTTGGTAAACTAGGTACCGCCATATATGGATGAAAAACTTTTAGTGGTCACCGTCATTGTAAGTATAGCCTTCTTCTAATATATGTATATCGTATATTTGCTATGTCAAGGAAGCAAAACCTTTCATCCACCAATATATTTTACTTACTATGTATAAGTTTTAGACCGAAAAGAAATGAAAATTCTAAAAACTGTTGTTACTGTGTAGTTCGTACCCCCTTCATTAATTTTTATTCAATATCTTTATATATACAGACATTGACCTGTACAATTTATTTTATGTACCTAATAGATCTAAATGCATACATGCAATTATTTCAATTTCAAAATAATAATGTAATAGTTCATAACAACAGTGGTTAATAAATTATGTATCTTTGCGACTTAAGTAATTTTTCAATAATTCTACTGTCCGGAACAGTTTCATTTATCTGGTAACAGCACTAAATTACACCAAACCAATAAGTAAATAAACAAGTGTGTATTTTGGTTAATTATACACAAATAATTAAACACATATCACGCAACCTGTAAAATTCAACTTATTATATTTCACAGAAGTAAGATACTTACCTAATTGCGTTGGTACCCATTGCGATATTGTAAAGTAGTACTTTTAAAATTTATATATTATAATATATATACTTTCTCAGAAAATGGGTTAGTCAAAGCTTTAACGTTTTTTGAAACAGACTAGTTCACTATTTCAAATTCAGAAATATAGACCAAGATTTCATTCACGATACAGTCTACTGTGTGTACAATGTGTATATCTCTTGAGATATATCTGACAAGTCAGTCAAAGCATAGAGACTAGTTTTTTTATTTTAATATATGGGCCTGCCAACGTGACTCTACTACGACGATAACCGCGGGTAACACCGTGGGGTTCAGCCAGTCTATATAAATAAATAAAATTGGAATGTCTGTTTGTAATATTACAATAACCGCTTTTTAATAAATGGATATGTGAGAGAGAGTTAGTGGTCACCATACTGCGAATGCAAACAATGCAGCATTTTGACCCACACTATGTCGGCCTATTGAGATGCTTCTGCATCATTGGGCCTCCGATTTCGCACTTATAATAACGAAACACGATAGTAAGATTGATTGATCTGGAATCATGAATTAAAGCACAAGTAAATCTGACTGCATGAATTTATTATCTTATCACAAAAATTAATGTTTTTTGTGATATGGATATTAAAGATTTTTACTTTGTTTGCGTTTGAAAATTAATACGTAATGAATCAAGTAACTTCGTAATTGCAAAGTTAAGGGGACATAGAACATTATGTCAAAGTGTTAGAAGTAGACTTAATGTCCTATGTCACCTTGATGAAGCACAGGCTATTTTAAGTTTATCGTTGATAATGTACTCATTTCCATGTGTGTTTAAATGTACAAAAACAATATAATAAACTTTATTGTACACCTGTTAATACAGTTTATATTTAAGAGCATAACAATTTAACGACCATGTACAAATGGGGCCTTATCGCTAAAAAAGCAATTTCTTTAAATTTAAGGCAACCTTTGCATGGACAAATCGACTATAAAAGACGAATTCATGGTTAGTTTTGGTGTGAAAAAAAAACATTAAACATTCTAAAGAATGTTAGCTTAAAAGCTATTCTCGAGATGCAAAGACTACCCAGGCACAAGTGTAATCTATAGTTAACTGTCTTATTTTGACTGCTTTGTCGATCCTTGTCGGTAAAATACAATAACATATATATATCTACATACTACGTGTAGTAAGAAGTGATAGCATTTTAACATCAATAAAGTCAAACAGACACTTAAGTACCGACCCTTACGTTAAAATTATAAAACAAATACAGTTTCTTTTTTTAAAGACAACTCCCGCACTAGGAATAAATCCTGTGTCGTGGGGGACTTTACAAACATACATGAAACGGACACAAATAACACCCAGACTCAGAACAACAATTTGTGGATCCCACAAAGTGTTGTCCTACGTGGGATTTGAACCCACGACACTTGGCGAAGTAGGAAACGGCGTAGTGACCGTTAAACCACTAGGCAAACGTGCAGTCAAACGTACAGTTTGTTTGTAGTGTGTGAAATTTTAACACCAATAATGACAAGCGAACAAAAATGAGTTTTTTTGCTAGGTCATGTTGGGCAAGCTCGTATGCATGAGTTCAATTCAAATAATGCGACCATAGGAGCCTCTGTCGCTGGTACTAACGCTACGCCTCGAATACGTAATACGTTCCCCGTATCCTCAGTTCGAGGCAGTTTAGCTAACGGACGCTTTACACGTGACTCGGAACGCAAATGTGTTCAAGATCATATTCGATTCCAAACCCTTATTTAATCTTAACTCGCTAACTTTTAAGATGATTACTTTATCACTCTGAAATGCTGTCTTCATACAGAGTATTTAAAGCAAATTATAAATTATCTTAGTACTGGCTGACCCACACAACCTCGCCTGCGTGTCCCATTACCCGTGGCGTAATGTTATAACAGCGCACCGTGAATAAATTGGTTTACCATTGAAAAGGTTATAGTGAGCCAACCTTAAGAGAAAGACATACGAGTATGCTGTTGAAATATTATTTTAGAACTTCTAAAGGGGAACAATTTCCATACATTGTTTTTATAAACTTTAACCGTTTACGCAGCACACGCAATGGAAGCCCTCAAAATGAATATTTTCCCCCTGTTTTCGCAACATTTTTATTGATACTCCGCTCCTTTTGGTCGTAGCGTGATGATACATGTACTACAGCCTTCCTCAATAACTGGGATATCTAACACAGAAATAATTTTTCAAATCGGACCAGTACTTCCTGAGATTAGCGCGTTCAACCAAACAAACTCTTCAGCTTAATAATATTAGTACATGACATATCTTTTATAGATTTACCTCCGGATAAGCGTTATGAGACCCCAAAATATAGCTAAAATAAAATCTTTTATCGATTGATTTCACTGAAACTGTTATTATTCAACATTGGTACGATTGATTTGTTCATAAAACCTCAGTTAATAACCCTTGTAACCGTTTATTTTCCATTTGTGCGTAAAAAACTAATTGTTTAGTTTAATACATACTCTAATTGACCTTATTAATATGGAATAATAAGTTTTAATACAAAAAATTATAAGATTATTTAAAATTTTAATTTTAATATTTTATGAAAATTATTTGGAAATCGAAACAACAAATGAAAACTGCTTTGTCGGTGTCGCGCAATTGACAAACTTCACATTTTCAGACAAAAATCGTTTAGCTATAAGTAATGTATATAAGATTTAATCTAAATTGTACAAAACTTGTGCTCAGTGTGATTTTTTGGTTAGAGTGGTAGTCTTGTCACGTTATGTTAATGGAGCGTTAATGAGTATGTAAAGGCCTTTCTAAATTTCGAACAAGGTAATTAAAATATTCGACAAAAACTTAACCTTAGGTATATTTTAGGGAAAAAAACCGTTTAACATTCTGACTCTGACTCCAAGAATGTTTTAAGTACAATCTTGTCGTAACGGACAGTATTTCTTACAACTCATACTTCCCTCAGAACTTTCAACAACCGTAGTTCTTATAAGTGTTTCTTAATTGTGTTCAAGTTTGGCTCTCAAACAATTCCCGAATACGACATTCCATAACTTTCTAGCTGAAATAAAGTCAAAGTTATTCCACTTAACAAATTTTGTAGATAACTCCACCAATTTCTTTAAATAAGCAACGGGACCAGCACAATTTACGAATATTTTCTTAGCAACTGAATTTAGAAATTATTAGAATGAAACAGTTTTTTGACACTTTTAATACGCGCATTCATAACATAATGCTACTTAATAATAACTTAAAAATAATTAAAGATAAATTCTCTAGCTTATACCTAACGTAATGTATTGGTTTAAACTATCATAGTTAATTTCACCACGGAGACCGCCATAACCACGGAAGTGATGTGATCATCGGAAATTAATTACCAAAGTAAACGGTACATTTCCTGTTGTATATTACTTTTTAAGTTTTAATTTACCTACGTATGCAGTAAGACAACGTACTGAGTTATCAATGAATACATTTTTTGATGACACTTCTATATTTTAAATTATGCCTGTACTTATTAAGTTAGATCTGTTTGTTGTTATTTTAGAAGTTGTCTACAAAACAATATTCAGAATAAGTTGTAAAGGTGTCGGCGCATGATTGTGCATTCAC
The DNA here is from genome assembly GCA_949125395.1 of Diaphora mendica. Lineage (NCBI taxonomy): Eukaryota > Metazoa > Arthropoda > Insecta > Lepidoptera > Erebidae > Diaphora > Diaphora mendica. Next base: position 9,049,438 of record OX421319.1, read on the forward strand.
GAGAGTCAATTGTAAGTCAACTTAGCAATATGAAACTTATAGTTGATACATGTCTTTCTAGTGACATTTAAGCTTCGATACATTTTCTAATCCTCAACATAGAAAGTTTAGCTCTGATAAACAAAACGTAGCAATGAAATTCTAGATTAACCTGTAGTCTTACGCACGTTGACCTTATTCCGTTATAAGAAGTGCAAAGTAATGAGAAAACACTGTGCGAATAAGATAGTGGGAACGAAGAGATAAGATTCAAACGCCTATTGTATCGGAACAGTGGTGTGCAAATAACCTGCTATTGTTTTTCCGACGACGAACAATACCCACATGTAAAAGAGCACCCAGTTAAACATGTAGTGTCAATGCAGTTCTGGTAACTCGAGTGCAATAATATGGATCACACGTATTTTCTGCAAAACACTAATGTATATTTTGGTCTAGAATGAAATCAATTTCATTTAAATACACAAATACCAGTGATCCAAAATGATATTGCTAAATATTAAAGATTTTTTAAGATAAAAGGGTACGAAGGTTAAATATGTGGATAGAATAAGCGAAACTTTAATAATGAAGAAGGATTGGGACCAAACTCTCAGTGAATAATTTATTTTTACAAAGTAATTTATAAAAGGATAAGTCGTGTTGTTTACACACGTTTTAGAAACCACAAAGATGTAATTACACACATTTTTAGGGTTCCGTGCCAAAGGCAAAAAACGGAACCATTATAGGTTCGTCATGTCTGTCTATCTATCTGTCCGTCCGTCTGTCTGTCTGTCTGTCCGTCCGCATGTCACAGCCACTTTATGCCGAAACTATAAGAACTATACAGTTGAAACTTGGTAGGTAGATGTATTATGTGAACCGCATTAAGATATTCACACAAAAATGAAAATAAAAAAACAATACATTTTGGGGGTCCCCATACTTAGAACTGAAACTCAACTCTCAACAACTCAATTTTTTTTTTTTTTTCTAAACTGAATAGTTTGCACGAGAGACACTTCCAAAGTGGTAAAAGGTGTGTCACCCCCCCCCCCCCTCCTGTAACTTCTAAAGTAAGATAATGATAAAACTAAAAAAAATATATGATGTACATTACCATGCAAACTTCCTCCGAAAATTGGTTTGAACGAGATCTAGTAAGAAGTTTTTTTTTAAAACGTCATAAATGGTAGACCGCAAAAAAAAACACTATTATTAAAACATCGATCAAAGTTACAACGAACTACAAGAACGTTTATATTATGTTACTTGCTGTTTCGGAACCCTTCATGGGCGAGTCCGACTCGCACTTGGCCGCTTTTTAAGATATGTGTTTGAACCATATATTTATAGAAGGAGTATAAGAAGGTCGAGGAAAGTGCTCTTGATAGAGAGAGCTGAATAAAGCTGCATCAACAAGAGCGTAGCTCTTATGTAAATATTGATGTATTAACAGAAAGCGAGTCTATTGAAATTATCCAAATCTACATATCCAATACCAATTGGTTGTAATTTCCCCATTTATCAAATCCGAAGCAAGAAAGAAATCTAAATTGTAGCAATTGTTAGTTCAGGATTATTTATTGAAAGTATTTGTTAATCAACAGGTAACAAAATGCCTAAGTAATCGATTTTATAACAGTTGTTATTCCATGACTTGGAACGGTTACAAAATAAGTTATCGTGCGTCATGCCATGCCAACATAACTCAGTTTAAATGAATTCGCCGCATAAGTCATCAAAATTCGTTACCTATAAATCTCTAACTACACCCGTTTCCTCATAACCATTTCTTTCCAATAAACCTTTATTCAAAAAATCCTTTAAAATCTAAATACATAGTTACAATGAATCAAAGTTTATAAAAAAGACCTACGGAAATAACAAGTAGGTATTTGAAGATATAACGATCTGTAACCGTTGCTCAACTTTCTCGTGACATTTATTCGAAGCAATTAAAGCGTATTAATTTGCAACTGGTAGCTCTTTGACGTTCCATCATGGGGTCCAATTCATTATCTTCAGTAAAAACAATTTAACATTTTTATTAAAGGGTTATTTCGTATTATTGATATATTTATACCATTTCATAGAAAAGATATTCTTGTTTATATACTGCTTTTTTTAACTCCGAGCCTCTTTACCAAATTACGTTGGGGTCGGCTAGCACTGAGCCATGAGCCCTCACGTATTTAACTACGCAATAGAACAGCACTGCAAAGGGAAGGAAAACTTAAAACAAACCCTATGCCGTCTGGGCCATGGTCTAAGAAAACAAGGTCTCGCATTCCGATAGTTACACAAGTTGACGTCACTATCCAGTTACCAATTTATAGCAATATAACACGAAATGAACCAACCAGAACCAGACTTTATAGCAACATAATACGAAATGAACCAACTAGAACCAGCGATCGATTTACACGATCGCACAAATAGACAGGTGAGACCTACAGTTGTGAAAATGCGGGATCCTACTAAGCACGGTGGGCTTTCCAAACACCTGAGCTGTATCGGGCGTAGGGAGAGCCTCTCATGTACCTGCGACTCTGTTGCTGACCAGACAGCTCTTCAAATCGTATTAGAGTGTTTCAATCAGGCATTAGGAAGACATAAAACAGGAAAAGAAGAAACAACCGTAATGAAAAATTTCAAAATTAAAACAGTAAAAAGTAAAAACGGATTCTTAAAATACTGCCAAAATAAAATAAGGAAAGAAATGAAAAATAATAGAAATATATGAACATAACCATAAGAATAAGTAGTACTATATAGTAGTATATAGTATATAGTAGTATATAGTATATAGTAGTATATAACAAAATAGCAATTAAGGAAGCGGTAATATGGGAAGTTGTAATGAAAAAAGGCACTAGAATAAAATAAGATTGATAAAAATGTAATAGATTAAGAATAATTATTGATAAAAATGTATTTAGCTTATGAACGATCATAATAAAATGATGAGAGTTACATTATTTCCCTGTAAAATGAAAACTGAAAAATATATAAGTATTAGTTAAAATAAGCACTATAAAGTGGGAGTCCCACCCACAAAAAGAAAGGATGATGACGAATGCTAGAAAGAATAAGTATGTGGAATACCAGTGCGAGAGGCATTAATGATGGACATGAATGATAAAGAGAACCAGGTTACATAAGGGCTCCGATAATGTTGGAGGTAAGTCGGTAAAAAAAAAAAAAACTAGAACCAGCGATAGCGGTGATGACGTCAGCTTGTGCTGTGCTGTATCTGAATGACATACCTGGCGAAGTATATTGTTATACTATGGTCTGGGCGGCGTGTCTTAGTAGGGCATAACCTCCTTTTATAAGGAGAGGCAAATGTCTAGCAGTGGATCACTAAAGGCCGTTAATGTGATGTGATATAACAGAATTTCCAAACTATTGTTTCAATAAATGTGGAACATGGCCTCCTTTTTGTTGTAGTCAGATAAACTTTCGTCAGATGACATTTTTATCCTACCTTTATGTCCATTTCAACTCTGGATATTATAACAACTAGCTGACCCGACAAACGTTTTTTTGCCATAAAAATAAATAATAGGTCTTTACCTATGAAATTGCCGTTTTGTATGCAATAAGTGAAAGTACTTATTTTTTCAAACTTTTTTTTTTTTATTATTCGAAGTAATCACCCATGCAATCGAAGCATCTTTGCCAACGCATTGGCAGTTTATTGATGCCCTTCTTGTAAAAATCTGCTGGACGGGAGGCAGCAAACTCTTCAAAGGCATTTTGTACTGCCTTTTGGGAATTGAATTTTTTACCCACTAAAAAGTTGTCTAAATTTTGGAAAAAGTTATAGTCGGTAGGTGCAAGGTCTGGTGAGTATGGCGGATGAGGGAGAGCTTCGAAACCCAACTCTTGCAGCTTGGAGACTCTGTTGCGCAGTATGGGATCGCGCGTTGTCGTGAAGGAGAAGTGGGGACGACCGATTGACCAAAGCTGGTTGCAGATGTGCAAGCTTCTCCATCAGTCTCTCCAGTTCTTCACAGTACACATCTGCATTAATGCTCATGCCGTTTTGTAAAAAGCTGTGGTGAATCACACCCGCACTAGACCACCAAACAGTGACCATCACCTTTTTAGGGGTCATTTTTGGTTTAGGGCATTGATTTGGTGCTGAACCAGGGTCTAACCAACTTGCTGAGCGCTTTCGATTGTCGAACAGAATCCATTTTTCGTCGCACGTAACAATTCGTTTCAAAATTCCTTCATTTCTTTGCCTGTTGAGCAGCGCAAGGCAGGTCTCGACGCGTACGTTGCGCTGGCGATCGTTAAGGTCGTGGGGCACCCATCTATCAAGCTTTTTTACCTTGCCAATTTGTCGCAAATAGATCAATATTGTTTTGATGCTTACATTAAAAGCTGCTGCTAGCTCAGTTGTAGATTGAGTTTCGTCAGCTTCCACAATCGCCTTTAATTCATTATTGTTAACCAGTCTCCGGATGACCACGAGCTTCATTTTTCAAGTCAAAATTTCCAGAACGGAACCGGAAAAACCAATAACGGGTTGTGCGTTCGTTTGTACAGTTCTCTCCGTAAACGTTTTTGATGTTACGTGCCGTTTGTGTCGCGTTGGTGCCACGACGGAACTCATATTCCATAATTACACGATTTTTTAAAGTATCCATTATGACGAAAAATGTTCAAATGTAATGAAAATACAACGCTAATCAAAAAACAAAAGACTGAGTTTGTAAATTTATAGAATGTAATGGTTTTAAAACAAAATTAATTTGAATTTAGAATACAGAGCCATTACAAACTTTTTTTTATTTGAAATGACCAGTACTAGATGTTGAACGATTCTTAGACCTACTTCAAATGCACAGAAAATTTCATAAAAATCGGTCCAGCCGTTTCGGAGGAGTTTGGTAACAAACACCGCGACACGAGAATTTTATATATTAGATAGTGTATGTATTCTTTCATTTATGCATTTCTTAAAAGTTATTAACTCATTTACTAATGACTCTGTTATGGTAAGCAAGGATGTATAAAGAAAGTAAGTGATTTAATGTCTCAAGTGTTTCCTGCATACTTGTAAACTTAAAATCCCACATGCACACCTCAAGAGAAATTGGCCACACCATAATAGTAGAAAAGTTTTCTTATTGATCAGATAATCAGAGGGAGTATATATTTGTTTTAATATTTAGGTTCGTTCTATTTTCTTTGTATTATTTATTGGTATTATATACCAGAAAAATACAGCAAAGCCTCAGTGTCTCTAGTTGTACGACAAAGTTATAGTAAGTTTAGTACAGCAACATCTATGTAATGTGCACATGTTTCGTGTCAAAAATTATCAGCTCATTAGAAATGTTCTATTTCGCCTTAAGCTGCCTGCAAAATAAAACGTAATAAGGCCAGCTTTTAGTACATTTTCAATACCACAGTTATTGCTGTGTTTTCTAAATTACGTAATAAACTTTAATAACACTTAAAACTTTTAAGATGAGATAACTTCCTGTATTGAATTTTGTATACAGTAGAAAGTACATAAATTAAACATAGCGGCACTGGAAGTGAAAACATGACTTTGCCGAATTAACAAAAACATCTAAAAAGTTTTAAGCGTTTCTTACAAATGTATTTTACACACCGAAGTTATGGCCTGGAATTATTCAATTCGGGGATAAAATGTTTAACTGTACGACTAAGTGGTATTTAAAAGAGTAAAGATATCTTATTAAATCTCCGACTCTTGTTTAATTAGTAGAAAACAGTTTAATACCATTAATGCTACGCTTCGGCAGGAATGGAGCGGCTCGACCGAAGTGATACCAGAACCTCACAGGAAACCAGCAATCCTTTCATCGCTTTTTCCCGAGTGAGGTTACCGGAGCCTTCCCCCCCCCCCCTCTCATTTCCTCTGACTCTAGGGAAGGGACTCCTAGAACAGCAATGCACTTGCGATGCTATGAAAAAGACAGTAGGTAGGTATGTAATCTACTTTTTTACTATTTATTTGTTCTTTGAGAAACTTACAGACATATAACAATGATATATTATTTTACAATTATTTAATCAAATTGCTAATTACAAGTCTCTGCATATAGGTACTCTGAGGAGAACTGTCGACTCCTAATAATAGTTCTTCTAGTAATAGTACACATTTAACACATGCACACAAAAAGTAACACATAATTGTACATTATATACATACAACAATATATATGGAGACATGCCAAAAAGAAAACAAACAACAAACAGAGTAGTACAGTTTGAGTGCCGCTTTACGTTTCAAAAAATGTATGAGCCAATACTTTCCTGGCCGTGTTCACGCTGGTACAAAACAAGTCTATATCGAGATTCCGTGTAAGTTGATTAAAACTATTTGCACTTCTCAGAGAAAAGGCGTTACGTCTATAGTTCGTTGTTGCAAAAGGTATATTTAATAGGGGTCGCTGTCGAAAACCAACCCTATTCACACTCATCTCCACCTTAGCAACAAGTTCCGGGCAGTCAATGGAGCCTTGAGCTACGTTTATCAAATAACAGATGTCATTGATACAACGTCTTTGCTCAAGTGGTAAAAAATGGAACCTTTTGCAACTCTGTAAGTAATCGTCGGACCATTGCTGCGCCTTAAAACTAAGAAATCGTAGAAATTTCATCTGGACACCCTCAATTCGTGACTTATAAATGTCATACTGAGGATTCCAGACTTGAGACGCGTATTCTAAGTGGCTTCGTACGAGTGAACAGTATAGAACTTTAATTGCTTTAAGGGATTTGAAGGAGGTCGTTGTTCTAATTATGAATCCAAGTGCTTTTGAGGCTTTTTTAATAATATCGTCAACATGTTGGTCATAAAGAAGTTTGCTGTCTTGTGTAATTCCTAAATCTTTTATACTATGGACTTTGCTTAGTAACTGATTGTTGATTGTATACCCCGTGCCTATTATGGATTTCTGGCGGGTGAACGTTACATGAAAACATTTAGACACGTTCAGTTGAAGTCTATTCTGAGTACAATATGCCTCAAACCTCTTCAGATCATCTTGCAATTTGTGTGTGTCAGACAGGCTTCGCACAGTTTTATGAACCTTCATATCATCAGCGTATAAAAGAATGTATGAATGCTTGAAGCAGCTTTTAATATCGGCAACGAAAAGTATGAACAAAAGAGGTCCCAAAATTGATCCCTGAGGAACTCCCGAAGGTATGTAACTCCAACTTGAAGTATATCCCTGCAACACAACAGCTTGTGATCTATTTGTTATGTAAGATGAGAACCACCTATACAGATCCCCATGAATCCCTGCCATGTATAACTTTTTTAAGAGCAGTTGATGGTCTATACGGTCGAAACATTTACTGTAATCAGTATATATGACGTCTACTTGTCCTTCATGTTCCATACCCTGTGAGATAAATTCGTGTGACAATATCAAATTTGACGTAGTCGAACGATTCCTCAAGAAACCATGTTGTTCCTCACCAAAAGTCCCTTGTAATGCCGCATATACGTCAGTGTAGACTAGCCGTTCGAGAATTTTTGAGAAAAGACATATCTTAGATATAGGGCGGTAGTTTTCAATATCCGACCTCTTTCCTTTTTTAAAAACAGGTGTAATAAAAGCTGCTTTCCATATTTTTGGAACTATACCTTCCGACAGAGACCGCTTAAAAAGAATGCAAAGAGGTACAGTTAAGCTAGCAGAACAACTGACTATAAAAATCAGCGGTATAAAATCAGGCCCTCCCGACTTCGATAGGTCTAAGTTTTTCAGCAATGTCAACACACGGGACTCACATATTTCAACTGTACTGACTCCCGCTAAGCTATCACTAATGCAATGTTCACTGGTCGTTATGTTATGTGTATTAAAGTCAGTAGATGAGTGATTAGGTTGCTGAAAAGTGGAATAAAAATAATTGGCGAATAAATCGCTAATATCCTCACCTGTGCAAGCTGTAATGTCTTTAAAGTGCATTATGTTAGGGTATGTATTGCTTTGTCGTTTACTCTTAATATACGACCAAAATGATTTAGGATTTTTTATAATAGAAGATTCAATTTTATCCATGTAAATATCAAAACAAGACCTCTCCAGTTCAACAACTCGTCTCCGAAGTAATGTAAAAGAATAATAGTCCGATAAATTGCCATATTTTTTATACCTCTGATGATATTTGTATTTTTCCTTTAACATTTTAATTAGAGCCGTATTGTACCATGGGGGATGACATGATCGTTTCGCGGTTTTCAGTGGAACATATGTATCTCTTAGTTCATACAATTTGTCATAGAATTTAGTTACAGCGCCCTCCAACGGCTCCGTCAACAAAAAATCATACCAGTTTATTCGATTTAGTTCACAATTAATAGCTGTATAGTCTCCCTTTGAAAAAAGATACCGAGATGTTAATTTTTCACTTAATCTATGAAGTTCTACATAACTAGTTTGAATAAGCAAAGGTTTGTGGTGTGCATCAACAGGTGTAGACAAAGGATCCATGCTTTCATTAACTTTAACGCAGTCATTAGAAAAGATCAAGTCAAGTAATCTACCGTTCACGTTACGTATTCCATTGTACTGAGATAGATTCAAAGTTTGAGCGCTGTCAAAAAATTCCATTATGTGCTGACATGTAATGTTATTTGGCATCAGTTCTTCGCTTTCAATACAATTACCGGACCAAGTTACGTCATTACCAAAATTAAAATCACCTATTATTATAAATTTATCAGTTGTGTGTGTCAACATTAACTGGTTTAGTTTAGAATGGAAATTATTCAATTGAGTATAGTATGAATTCCCTAAGTTTTGTTTACAAAGATACAGTGCACAAATATGTAAATTATATGTTACCTGTGGCCTTGACCTCTTTATAATGAGTGACACCCATAAGTCTTCAGCAGAACTACGCCACTCAGGTCTCTCGATAACTGTATATCCACACTTTACAGCGATCAAAACACCGCCCCCCCGCTTTTGTGCGGTATGCGAATAATCTCGATCTCGCCTCCAGACAAGATACCGACCATCAAAAAGTTCACTGGTATAGAAACCGTCGTCCAACCATGTTTCTGTAAACACTATCACATCATGAGAGGTCGAACACACACGACTAAACACATTATTTGTTTTCGTACGCAAACCACGAACATTCTGATAATATATACTAAGTGTAGCCATTCCTGAACTTATCTATTACATTATAAATTACAAAGCTATGGTTAATTAATGAAATTATTAGAGAATACAAATAATCAAAAGCATACGATCTTATGACACAATAAAACATAATTTCGAGGGTAAAACTCAATAACTTAACGGAATCTCGCAAACACAGCTTCGCACGGTGTCTGATTAGCGATGAGTATGAAGGCCATATATGAATAAAAATGCAACAAACTGACGATAATAGTGGACGACAACTGTTGATCATGAAACAAAGTAAACTACAATAGAAAATGAATTCAACTGTGTAAGTTTTAAGGCATAACTCTTTTGAACACCGATAGGTTGCGTTAACAAAACATTTATTTAAATGCACCGTGAACACACATTGAGATAGTAGGAAAACACAAGTAACACAATGCAGTATGTGGTTCTCAAACTGTAATACTCTGGTAAACGAGTATATTATATATTTAGAAAATAATGAGCAATTTAGATCCGCTATATTATTTTTGCTAAATCCTTTTCGGAATTCACAACAAGCACAGGGGATGTATCCGTTTTCCTGATATGTATTTTCGCATATTTCACCCATACATATTGAAAATTCTTTTCAGCTGCGGCCTTCTTAGTTTTGGATAATTACAACTTGTTTTTCAGAGTTAAGTGATCATTTACATAAATTTTGTGGTTCCCTTGCAGTCCTATTTTAACTGTTGATAGGGGAGAAGTCTTCGATTCCAACCTTGCCGCGGCTACAAAATCCTCCTTTACATAGCGGTTACAAAAATTTACGACAATTGGCTTTAGATGGTCATTTTGAAGAGATGGAACTCTTGTTATAAAATTTATTTGTTGCCTCGTAATCTTGTAGTTAATCTTTGCACCTATTTTGGACACAATATCAAATAGGTTTTCGTTTTTTGCCTGCGGTATGCCCTTAATTTCCATATTGTTCATCCGCGACCATTGATCCTTTTTATCTGACTCCACTTCTAATTTATCCACCCGTGACTGCAGCTGATCCACCTGATCTTGAACCTTTTCCATTTTTCCAATACGCTGTTCCATTTCGTTCAGTTTTGTACTGAATTCCCTGACAGTATCATTGAACTCTTTTGTAAGGGAGGACTTTAAATCAGCAAACTCGCTTTTTAGATTCAAGATTTCTTCCCTTAATCCCTCCAATGGAGCCAATTTGATGGATAAGGCACGAATTTCACTCAATATGTTTGTCTCAGATTCTGGGTTCGGAGATCTCGCTGAGCCTGTTGACTGGGTGATACCTGATAGCTTACATTTCGAACAACGCCATGTAAGTTTTCTATCTCCCAACCTCCTATGGCCAGCTTCGGTGATACCCGCACAGTGGAAATGCAATGTCTGGTTACATGCTGCGCAATGAGCACCTTCAGACACTGCCTCGTCACAGGCACTACACTTATTTGAACTCATCTTGATGCAATATCTAACGATAAAAGTTGAGAAACACTGGTTTTTTTTTTTTTTTTTTTTTCGAGAAACGACAGTAGTGTATATGACGACCGTTGGCGGTAAGGTCAACGACCGGACTGGTGTTACACTGTCAACTCTCTTTTTTTTACTGTTTGTATATTTCTAAACCATAAAAAACTGATAACTTGGTAAGTAAAGTAGGTAAGTAAACCTGCAAAAAGCAAATCTAGTAAAATAGGCATTGTATTTTAGTGTATTATTCTGCTATTGGTATTTATTATACTGTTTGTGGCAGATGTTTTACACCAGTATGGATCCTGTAAATTCTAACCATTGAAGTTATTATTGATCAGGTTAAATTAAAAGAAGATATTCAGCAATATTTATTCCTGAATATCTATTTTATGGGTCAGATTTAAAACCAGAGTAATATGTTTTATTTATTTACAACTTGATCTTTACCTTAGGTCATTTTATGCAAAGACAAAAAAGTCAAAAACCAAGAGAATCTTTAAAAATGTATGTATCCAATGTTTTGGTATGGTTATTTATCTTGTATTGAATTTATTTATTCAGCACTCAGAGTATACAAATACTTCGGTCACTTCAAACCCTTAAGCATTTCCTATATGTATACGATTTATTTAGAAGCTTCCGAAATACCAATAAATTGGAATATCGCTTGGCACTGTCAATTTATATCTATACTAATATTTTAAACGCGAAAGTTTGTAAGTATGGATGGATGGATGGATGTTTATTACTCTTTCACGCAGAAACTACTGAACGGATTTGGATGAAACTTTACAGTAAGTAATATAGCTTATACTCGTACATCAGAATAACACATATTAGAAAATAAGAATATAAAATACATGCTCTCCACCGCTGCACCGTTTGGACCAAGATACACCCACTTTATCATACAACTGTTTCGTCGTATTACGTGCCCATGCATGGAATGCAAAAAAGAAATAAGTAGGTAAGCTCAAAGTATGAAAACACTGCAAACTGTAAAAAGCATTTTTTTATGAAATAGGCGGGCAAACGAGCAGACGAGCCTGGTGGTAAACGATTACCGCCGCCCATGGACACCTGCAACACCAGAAGCGTCACAAGTGCGTTGCCGGCCTTTTGGGGATGGAGTGGGGAGGTAGAGGTAGGGGATTGGGGTAAAAGCAGTTCCCGGAACCCTCCAGTCTCATGCGCACCCCGCCGCAAACCCCGGTTGAGTGACGGTCCGAGGGGATTTCCACACGTAAAAAAAGGGGGATTGGGGTATGGGCCTCGGGTATCCTCACTCACTCGGTGAAACACAGCGCAAGCACTATTTCACACCGGTTTTCTGTGAGGCCGCGGTTTCACTCCGGTCGAGTCGGCCCATTCATGCCGAAGCTTGGCTCTCCCACGGTACACCCTTTCTGTTGTTAATTATTATACCTTGTACTTTCCAAGATTTAATTCAACCGGGAACTGCGAACTATGAACTAGGTGCCTATGTTTAGATAATTAAACATGCTTTGAGAACATAAATTATTGTTATTGATCAATGCAAACAATAGGATGTGGAACTGACTGTGAGTTTAGCAGAGAGCTAAACAAACAAGATTAGCAATATTCGTTACAACTCATACTGTAATAGTTAACTCAAAAGTACTCGTATAAATACTTAAATAAATATCCTTTATCTTTCACATACAGTAAAAGATAAATAAATCACAAAAATACATGATTTTTTCCCGTACACTGTGTAACTTAAAAGAATTAGGTACAATCACCTTTAGTATTCTAATTCTCAAAAAATCATATTTTCCTTAAAAGAAACTAAGAAACAGATGTCCAAATATTTTGACGTTTATATCTTCTGAAACTAGGGATCCAGTGACGTTTTTATTTTGACAACTAACCCTTCCAAGCCTGTATATTTTAATCTTCACCAAAGGCCAATGGTTATATAAACTTATAATAAAAATGTAACAGGTCCAATTCTGTACATTAAAGATATTTTGGAAATCTCTATAATCGATACTGAAGCCAAAACTGTATTTTTTTTCATTTTTGTCTGTCTGTCTGTCTGTCTGTATCTTAGCCGCGCATCACGCTGAAATTACTAAATGGATTCAAATGAAACTTCGCATGATTTGAGTTCATACTACGAGGTACTTTTTATCCCGAAATTCAGCACGGTTTCTTGGAGAGAGGGGATGAAAGTCAAAATATGTACTTACTTAGTTGTAATTCAATAACACATAGTCCGATTTTATTTATTCTTTTTTTGTTAGAAAGAAAAAAATAAAAGATAACGGGAAAAGTCTTTTTTTGTCCGCGACTGTACACTGCCTGTGGGAAGCTGAGACAGATATCTAAATATGGCGGTACGAAGTTTGCCGGGTCAGCTAGTACCACAATAAACTAAGTTTTATCCAATAGTTTTTGTATCGAGTTATACGTTTTAACATGAATACTAAATTTTATGTGTATAGCAACAATTCATTCCACATCCAACAGGCACTGTCTTCATTTTACGTCGATCACAAAATAAGTTAAGATGTCATTTTAGTAAAACTAATCCAAACATTTAGGTAGTTAATTATCATTCATTATGTAAGTCCAGCGAACGATAACTTTCGAACATTTCTATAAAATATCCGGCATTTTGATGGAATTGTATAATATCCTCTACAGGTCCAGGAATTACAAAGTTTTATACAAATGTGCTACAAGTGTACAAGTTTAGACAAAACATAGAATACAACAACTATACGAAAATTAAAAGCAAAGCAACACAACTGTTAATCTTAAAGTTTCGACTGCCTCGTTGGTCTCGCGGTTGGCGTGTGCGACAGCTGATCATGAGGTCTCGGGTTCGATTCCCGCGTCGGACCAAATGTTTGTATGATCTACAAATGTTTGTTTCGGAGTTTGGATATTTTCTATGTATAATATGTATGTATTTACAAAAAAAAAGTATATATGTATTTGTATCAGTTGTCTAGTACCCATAACACAAGCTCTGCTTAGCTTGGGACTAGATGGCGTTGTGTGTTAGACGTCCGAAATATTTATTAAAAAAAAAAAAGCTATCAAACTTTCTTAATTTATGCATATTGGATAAAAAATCGATTTTTTAATACGATGAAAACCAAGTCTCTGTAGTACACTCCCGTGTAAAAATAGTGCATAGGTCCGCGTCGTAAAGTTGATTAGCCAAAAAAATACTGTGTGCTGATTTACACATCGAAAACTCTTACCACGTAGTGATATTTAAGTAAAGCCGTTTCCGTTTGTTGTTGCATTAGTTAATAGTAACTGATGTTTATATATTGTTCTGTGATTAGCTGTAGATGTAATAATTGAAAGTAAATCTACGCTGGAAGTAAATCGAGACCTTACTGATTTCGAGATGAATCACTAACGTTTTATGTATTACTCGGGGTAGTCGGGGTTATTGTTATGCATTAGCAGGTGTAGTATTAATGAGAATTATCCAGGTAAAATCTGTAACAGTGACTTTACATTGGTCACAGTTACTTTGAATTCAAACATTTAACTTGCATTTCTGGAATGAACTGCGATGTTGGATAAATATCTTGGATCAAGTTTAAAATTAAAATGGTTGTTTAAAATTATCGATACATTAAACCTGAATTTTACCATTATTTATTATTTTAATTTTTGTTTTTTAAGAAACGCCAAAAAGGTCCTGACAAGCATGTCGAACTTATTCCAAACATCATTAAAAGATAGGTATTTAAAACCTATGACTATTTTTGAACTTTTATGTAACCTACATTTTGTCTACAAGTTGTTTACAAAACTTTGCAAATCACTTTGCTACAACTTGCTGGTGTCCAATTCAGCGAGTTCTTTCGAGAAATTAACACAGGATTCCGATGTTATGGTGTATTATTATTTCTAAGAGTCTAATGTATCTAATATTACTGATTTTATATGTAAAACCCCAATATTTATTACACTAACTGCGTCTATGGTTTGTTTGAAATATTCAATAGTGGGTATACAAAGCAACTATAATAAGATTAATCTCTCGTAATAACTTCTATAAAAAAATTCTTCACCAAAATATTAATTTTGCACTGTGGTAAAACCGAAGCAAGCGTTTAATAAAGATACAAGATATGACATCAAGATTTATTACCTTATCAATTCAGAGAACAGAATTACGTAAAATTGTGTGACGGTTACATTTTACAATTTATACAATCCAAATGAACCAATAAGTAATTAACTGTGATAATTAATTATACCATTAGTAAATAAAGTACTCCCAATTTCAATAGAACGGAATCATTCTCTTTTACAATAAGTATATTTACATATATATCTTGTTATAACAGAATAGATGTATACATTTCAATGTCTGATATTAGCGGCAATAATTTATATTTTTATATTTGCATGTGTAAGTCCTAGTCAGAGAATTTGGTTGACTTCACCACAAACACAATTTCATATTGCTAGTATACCTACACTATCTGTATTTCACATGTCATTGTTATCACTGACAATTTTTATTGGTTACCACAAGCTGTTTTAAAATGAAACAAGATATTTATCTACTGTCGACTTGTCAGAGATCTAATTATATTATTTTAGCCATCTATCCTAAATCTAAGACGGCCATGTCTTATTTAGAATACAATTCATATTATGGTAAACACGTTTCCAAAACGTGGGTATTAAAAAACCTCAACATTTGCTTTAATATGTAGACGATAACTACAAATAAAAAAAAATGTTTACATAACATGTAATCCAGCGGCCAGCTACGGTACACGCAAATTTAAATTGTATATTAGGTAATTGTTAGTTTGAGTTATAAACTTACTTAACTCATAGAACCAACTTGGCTTTAGCGTGTTAGAATATAATTAAATGATATGAGCTAGTTAGTGGGTTTGGGTAAAAATTTGATTTATTTATTTGATTTAAACAACACGATTTTAAATAAACTCTCATTTCAAAGTAAAAGGCAATACACGCAATAACTCCCGCAATTAATTAAACTTCAGGAAGAGTTTATTAACCGAATTCAAAAAGGAGGAGGTTCTCAATTCGACCGTATATTTTTTTATGTGTGTTCGCGGATAACTTCGTCGTTTATGAACCGATTTTGATCATTCTTTTTTTAAAGGAAAGGATATATCCCAACGGTGGTACCATGATAAGGACACTAAGATCTGATGATAGCATCCAAAAGCAATTGAAGTCGAACCTTGAAGTCGGTTTTCATTTTGTTAATATTTTACTTACTTATTTGATTTATGGAATACAGCATTATAGTGAATTTGAACATAATACTTAACTTAATCCATGCCACCTGCAACCTTTATTTCAATGAAGAATAAACGATGTAATTGTGTCCAACAAGGTATTATAAAAATAACATTGTAAAAATGTTTATATCAATTGACAGGGATGGGGAAAATTGATTGGACGCCGTTACCAATGTGAATAATTACCCGCAAGACAGGTGGTGTCACTTTCAATTACCCAATATTATCTCCTCGTCTTAAAGCTCGTGGGATTTTACTTATATAAGGGAAGTAGCTATTCTATTCGCGAGGTTTTAGTTCTGTTATCCCCTTCGGTCATTACTTCTATTATTAAGGTATTAAAGCAGCGCCTCCGGCCTAAAAGCTAGAAAGTAAATATTTTTGTACCTAATTGAATTGAAGATTCAGAAATTAAAAGATCGTGTCAACTTGTTAATGACAACAATGAATTAAGCACAGAACAAAGGAATAAAGTATGTTCCTTTGTTCTGTGGAATTAAGAACTGTTTTTTTTTATGTATGGCCCGCCAAAATGACTCTACTCTGCCTGATGGAAAGCATAAGCAAAATCCAAGAGTGGTGGTCACCATACTCATTGCGAATGCAGACAATGCAGCATGGCGACCCACACCATGGAGGCCTAGTGATGCTTCTGCATCTTTTAATCTAGTCAACAAGTATGGAACTGTTTCATAAAAAAAAACAATGTCATTTGTCACTATCTGACAGCGAAAAATAGGGAGTGAGGAGATGTCAACACATCCTGTTCGAGATGGTTTTGGTTCATCTCACACTGTCATAAAATATACGTCACAGGATTGTATATCGCTCAGTAAATCTCCCATGTTTCCGGGACTTGTAAATCTGAAGAATCTTATCCTTAGTCCTGTATCGGTTCATAGATCAATGTCACACTAGCACAAAAGTAATAACAGTCCATACGCATCAGTGGGTACATACCAACATATTAATTAAAGGGTGAATTTACCTATGACACAAATCTGTCAATCTTACCTAAGCTGTTAATTATAATGTTAATTCTTGTCAACTTCCAATTAGTAACCTACTAATTATATTGTTTCTCAACTCCCTCATGTATTAAAGGTGAACGTATATAATATATAATTATGATACACAGAAAAAATATTCATATAAGTAATATTTTTACTTGAAGTATTGTTTTAATGTTTTATTTATTTTAAACTGCTACATTACACAACAGTTTATACACTGAAATCAGCACTCTGGCGCTTACCTTCCGGAACACTAACATATATTACATTCCTAGTGCTGGTGCAAGTAAGTAGGTATATTGTCTACACGCAAAATTTTTTTCGTAGGTATGGCAATTCTGTGATAATTTCGAGAACTATTTACAAATAAGACCATTAATGATGTAATTTGGAAAATAGAAAAAATTTATAAGCTGACAGGAGAATAATCACTATCCTCGCAGAGATTAATAAATTCAGACAAAGCAAAAAAGGTGTTTCAAATCCGTAATAAGTGGAGATCAACTTTCTCTGTCTACTTCTCAGTTAAATACGTATGACGGTATGTATGTATGTATGAGAACATTAAAATTATACGAGTTAGTCTAAATTGGACCAAGATTACCAATTATACCAAACAAAACGAAAATATACAAGAAAGTACCTAATGGAAAAGGGGATAGAAGCAAGTCATTAGACGTCATATCTTGTACCGCTGGAGGCTATAGTAGGGTAGTTTTGTGATATATATTTAATGCTACCTGATAAAAGAAATAGTACTTATATGTGTAATTAGAAATACCGAGTATCGACGGTAATCAGAAAGAGAATGTTACTTAAGATGTTCATCACGTATTTGTACTTTACACAACACATTTGTAGGTAATTAGGTACAATAATAAATATAAGATTATATAAAGAGGTAAAGTTTGTGAGTTTGTAACGTTTTAGGGGGTAATCTCTGGATCTACTGAACCGATTTTCAAAATTATGATACCAATAGAAGGATACGTTATTTGGGAGTGACATAGGCTATATAATAACCCGAAAAGTGGAAAGACTTTTTCGTGGTAGCTGAATTTGCAAAGTAAGTCGAAAAAAAAAAAATTACCACCCAACGAAGTGGGCACGGGTCAGCTTGTAATAAATAAAAGATGATAGCTAAAAACAAAGATTATTTAAGAGTTTTAGATTCCATTATGTCTTTTAAAGCACGCTTGGACAACTTAGAGGGTGACAAGCTCCCCCTATTGCATTGGAACTTAATATCACCCTCATCAAGAGACTCGAGTGTTGGTTTATGATAAGTAAGAGCCTATTATCCAACGATAGAAGCTTTAACCGTGGATTGAAAATACGTTTGAACGATTAAATAATAGTACGAGAATAAATATATTTAAAACTGGCTTTCGCCTGCAGCTCCGCCCGCGTTAAAGGTCGGATATTGCGGTGATTCTTCAAACTGACATAACTTTTTTATTTATGAATCGATTTTGATAAACAAACACAATGTTAAGTGAAGCAAACCACAGCAGATTGGTGAAAACCGCGTTCAAATCGGTTAAGCCGATCCTGAGACGCACAGACAAACAGACGAAAATTCTAAAAATCATTGTTTTGGGTTCTATTGCGTTCATAAAGCCCACTATAATAGTTTGCCTGATATATCTTCCATGTACAGACAACGACCATTCCATGTACAGACAACGACCAGTTACGATTTTATTGTATGTATTGAAGAAGAAAATGAAAAAATAAATCTCAATAAGTAAATAGGTAAAAAAGGGATGATAAAACACTTCACACTTTCAGTATTTTTTAATAACGATACACTATGACAATTACTAAAACATCTGAGAAAATAACATTGAGTGGTGCTGAGATATTAAGGAGGAAAATATTGACAGATTAAAATACTAGACCAATATCAGAACGTGTGATAGCGCGTCACATAAGAGACAGATACAAATGAATCCACAAAGGATTCTCGTTGATAAACGATGGGACAAAGCGATCTCACGGATCTTATTTGTATCTTCATAAATAAGCTAATTAATGATAACACTTGCGCTAATTTTCTGTAGTCCATGTCTTATAAAGCAATATTTGATATAATGTTATGTGAATAGAAAAAATAGAAACCTAAGAAGCTATCTATTGTATATTTTGTCTGGTATACCAAGCCATTAAATTACTTAATACTGGTACGTTTGTAAAAACTCGAACGAAAAGATTTGAGCACGTATTTGATTAGGGCATGGTGTTACTTATCTTTAAGGGACCTATACTAATTCAACGTTATTTGATATTGGTATTTGTGACAATTGTAACGGACTTTTACCAGTTAGTACTTACCTAAATTTTAAATGAAGTAACTACGTTATTGTAGTGTATAACATGTACCTACATAAACTTTACATAGTATGAAACGAAGTCGCTTCCACTGTCTGTTCAATCTACTCAACGGATTTTAATGCAGTTTCTTATAGTTGTGGAAATCCGGGTCGCTTGTTGAAAACAAAATTTAGAATACTTCCAAGAAATTTAAGGACTAGGCTGCACATTGCAATGCTTCTCAAATAAACAATTACTTAAGCTACTTGATTGATTTATTCTTAGCTTGGATTTTTCGCAAATATTTATGTAAGCGGGGTAAACACTGTGGTACACTGGGGCATTTGTTTCACGCATGACAACTGTTGGGGTCGTTTAATAGCGACAAATTACTGCTAGACAATCAGTCTCAGGCCAACGGAAGCCCTCGTTCGCCTGTGAACCTCTTATAAAAAACGAGTTTCTTGTGAACTGAACTGTGACGGCGAAACTAACCGTTGGAAATGAGTAACACACAGGACACAGACCAAAGTTAGTGATATCAATTGCATTTCTTTTGATAAATCGTGAACATATTTTGTTATATTATTTTAAACAAAGATTTCTTATAGGTACCGAGGTCATTACTTTAAGATAAAGTTACATCCTCTGTCGTTTTTATCGATATTAATATCCGGTAGACGTCAATAAACATAAATATTTTTCTTTAATAATCTCATATTTCTATTTAAATACTTAATTATTGAAACCTAATTATTGAAATAACTTAATTATAATAGCTTAATAAGTAAACGTTTTATCAAAAAAGAACTACATTTATTATATACAGTGGTAAGTACACACCTATACTTAATATATTTTATGAACCGAAAATTGTCAAGTAGGTACATAAATATAAATCCACGTCCGGAAAAAGAAAATAACAACACCGGCTTATGCAGATAGAAATTGTTGGCGTGTTAATTTTAGTTTGGTGTATTCAACGTCAAAATAAGGGAAATTTTGGTGCAGCGTAGTAAAATATGACGGAGTTTAAAGGACTTTTACAAACTGTAGTGATTGTCGAGCACAAAGTTTAGTAATAAACGTTATTTGTTGTTGTACAGGACCACTTTAATAATCTAAGAAGTCAACTGGTAGTATTTTTACGGAAAGAGCAAATTGTTTGGTCACAATTTCGAGCAGTTTCAGCCCAATTTGAAAAGTTTGTTGGTATAACTCGTGGCGCCTTTTGTTCTTTTTATACATGTTATTGTCTGATATCTGGTCCAAATTTGGAAGCCCAGAGGACATTGAACGAAATAAGGCATTTACTTTATACTGTATATATACGAACAAGGTTTTAAGTAGTTGTTTTTTCAAACTATGCTTAAAACTTAGTTGTATAAACAGTAAAATGAATATTTAAAGTAAGTACTTAGGTATATTTAAAAAATATATGTTACTCGACTGCAGTAGGAGTGACAATGTAATAGATAGTTGATGAACAGCATGCCTGAGCTATTATAGTTGATATTTTAAGATGAAGTAAAATTAATTGGAGAGACAAGAGCGGTGGACGCGGACCTACTCTTGGCCGTACAGCGCAGCGCGGCCCGCGCCACACACCTGCATCGAAACCGGTTTCTATAAACATGATTTCACTCTCTCAGCACCACTAGCGTTGCTCAATTTACGCATTCAAGCTTAAGCCAAACACGAACCCATTTTTCTCCAAAAAAATATCTCCGAAAATGAATACGCTAACAAGATTGTATGGGTAATATCGGATGGATAAAATGTTACAATGTTACATTACAATTTTGTTACAACTTAATATACATATATATTTCGTGTAAAAATTAGGTTCGATAAAGTTATAGAAAGTTATATCTTTATTCGCAAATTCTTTTCATTTTCACTTAAGTTCCTAGACTACTAGTTCTAGACTTAAGTTCCTAGGTATATAGGTATTATCTATTTGTTACTTAAAACATCAAGCAACGATTTTAATTTGTGATTTGTCATACCTACCTAGAACTACAACTGTTAGGTACTAATAAGTAATTACAGTTTATTGAAAATTAATTGTTCTCTTAAAAATGATCGTTAGTCAAAGTACCTAGGTACCTACTTAATAATAACAGGCACATTTTGATAAGTAGAATATTTTAATTTTGTTTTATGTATTCTATTTCAGTTCACTTTGTTGGTAAAAATTAAGCTTAATAACTCCTCATCTGTAAAACTTAGTGCTATAAGTTTTTTTTGTGTTAAGTTTGGTTAGTATAACTGGCAAGATATTTAATTTCATAATTGTAATGATAAATGACAATGTTCTACTTTTATAGAAGTATAGAATAAAAGACTCACACTTGAAACAATCGGTGCCTTGCGACTGCCATTAATGACAAAATAAAATGCTATATAGGTACTTAATATATGTATAATAATGCAAGTACATACCTAATGACATTATTGAAGGATCATGATGGTTTATAATATAATTATGTGTACTGAATGATGCCGCATTGCGCGTGATATTTAATTTACTAGGTATATTGGTACGAGACTTCGTGTCTTTTGGTCTTAGGAATTTTGAATGAAATACGAACAGACATTTCAAAAAAGAAACAAAGTAAGTACATCTACATGACAAAGTTGCTAAGTATAGGTACGTGGCCCGCACAATAGTTTATCTTACCCTATTCATATGGCTAAGGCAGCTTCCCTTGCATACGGTTAAAGAGTCAACAAACGCACACATAGGTGCTCTGTTACACCTCAACACACGGCACGCAGGCACTGTGTGTGCGCCTGCTTGCCTGTTGATACAGCGAGCGTCGACCGTGCTGAGCTAAGGTGAGTCAGAAATAAGTAGGTAGCTCCGCTTACCTGTACAAATCAACAGCAATGTTAATGGTGAAAGCAGCCGATTGGTCCCCATGTTGGCGCTCCGATTACTTTCTATCAATTATGCACTAAGGAACAATCTTATGCGCCCATCTTGCAACACATTTTGTGACGTGCTTAACTTCAACTTAACTGTTATGCATCACACACACTTATGAAACGTTTACACCAGAGAGCTCAAACACTTTAGTTTATGAATTGACTAGAACAGGCAATATCGACACTTTTTACGTTGATGAACTTCAAAAAACGTTCTCATTTTCCAATCCTCAATGTAAACTTTGGCGCGAAATTTCCGTTACAAGCAGACACGGACACGTTATACACGGGCGACGGTTAGCCCAAGGCTGAATAAATTTCAAATCACAAAGCGGCGCGCGCGAACGAGACGGCAACTCGCACAGAGGGAGATAGACAGATAATAAAGTTTGCCTTGTCTTGTCCGGGAATGAAGTGGCAACCAAGCGCCGTTTTTAATGTCTCGCATCTTGCGTGTTTTACACTAGATGGCGGCTTAGAATTAAAATTCTAAGTTGGTTGTGCTACACTTACAAACATAAAAAAAGCTACTCGGTATATCTTTAGTTACGATTAAAGGTAAGTACTAACACCTTTTTTTATTATAGACAAGACACGAGAAGACACAAAAAATATAATAACAGTTAAATATACTACTATAGGCAGGCATAACCTCTAAACACAAACCTGTCTTCGTACGTAGGTACTATAGTTTAGTTCACAGAACAGTTTATTTCTCTTTACCTAGTGTGATAAATATTTGTTTCAAAAACAACAAAACTAACACAAATACATAGTTTAGACTTTAATCAAGGTAAACCACAAAGTTCCGTGACTCTTGCGTACTAAACATTTTATAATCACTTTTAATACCTATATAAGAAGGTACCTGTAAAACTAAGAAGGTACCTACCTATAAAACTAAGAAGATACCTCTACAACTATGAAGATACCTGTAAATTCTAAAGCTTTAACAGGTTGTCTTGGACACTATGAACTAAATTTTCTTACACCGAATTTTATACCTATCCGTGAGCCTATCTGATTTAAAAGAAGTTAGTATTAATAAAAATGCTATAACAAAAACGAAATAACCAAATATATGTTCAAATAGTCAATTAATTATAATTTTATTTAATATAAATTAACATATTGCCATGGAATTAAAATAAGAAATTTCAACGTCCCCAAAAAATCTCTAGTAATCAAAAAATCTAAATTTTGCAGGAGACAATATAAATTTACTGGTTTTATCAAATATCTTTTCAGCGAGTAGGACTATTCAAGTCATTAATGTATCAAACGAAAGCATTTTTTTTTGCGAAATATAACTGGGCCATTAATATGAAATTCCCTTTATTCAAAACTTAGTAACATATATTATGAAAATAAATAAAATAAAATATTACAGTAATAGTCTTTATAGGATTGTTGCAGTAAATGTATCAAAATAATATTTCGTATCATTATATTATGGACGTCTACGGCATTATTTGGCATCCTAGGGGGTGATACATATATTACGTATTGTTCCTGAGTTATTGTGGTAATATCAAATAGTTAAGTAACTTAAGTTACGAAATAAGTTCAAGAAAAACTCCGTATTGAATCAGTAAAAAAAATTCATAAGGTTACCAAAAACCTTATGATTTTTTTTTACGCCAATAACTCGGTAAACGTAACTTACCAAAGAAAAACATATTTATTTATTTTTTGCGCAGACTTTTTACCGATATATTTTTGTTATTGAATTTCCAACAAAAAATTTATTTCATGATATATTTGTAAATAACCATTAGGAAAAATCTGAAAAAAAATGCCCAGGTGTATTCCAGTCCATAGATGCCGAATTTGACATAACAGCACAAACCCCGTAATACTTGTAGCACATTTTTTTTGTTATTATGTAATAGGGGGCAAACGAGCAGATGTATCGCCTGATGGTAAGCGATTACCGCCGCCCATGGACACCCGCAAGCCCATAACACCGGAGGCGTCAAAAGTGCGTTGCCGACCTTTGGGGGATGGGGAGGAGAATGGGGGAGGGGTTGGGGTATGGGCCTCCACATTACCGAGTTTTGGTTGGGAGCGTTGAATTCCTAGTATGCAAGCTAGGATACATTGCATACCTACCTACTAAGAATTGTGTTAGTGAAGCATCTTTATGACCTTTTGCACGCCATTGTTATGCTAGAGTGTACTGCAATGACTGAATGTCTGACTGTGACTACAGTCACAGTACCATTCATGGTAGATGACTGTATTGACATATTATCGAAATCAAATTTTCTATACTTTAGTTCGAATTTGTTTCTTCTATAGTAGACTAGAAAATATGAGAAGACGAGCGTGCTCACTCAAACTTAGGGCTCTTACTTTCCTTAAAACCTATCCTTTAATAAAATGTTTAAGTATAATACTGTAAATACCTATTGTCTATATACTTATATCAAATCCTATAAAGGTTTGGTGAAACGTAATTTAAAACGTGAACGCGCAATCTTAGAGAGACTTTGTGATTTGTATACATAAAATTATATACCTCAAACTGTGGAACAATAATTATTATGTAAAGATGATTTTTATGAGTTTCTAAATAATATTTAATGGCATGCATTGAAATTATTAGAATTTGAAGACATAATTATATTATATTATAAAAGGTAAAAATTATAAAATTTTGTTCATATCTACATTTGTAGATAATACATAGAAGGTTTTGTATGAACTACTGAATCATTTCTGAAAATTCTTGCACTAATATGTAGCTGCATTGTCACTGAGTGCTATAAGTTATAAATATTATTCATATCCAAATAAGCTTTCACATTTTTAATAAAAAAAACAGTTTTTTTTTTACTTTATTATGGAGTTAGCCTTCGCTCCCTTAATAGGAACTTTTAATTGAAAACTGTGTGGCAATCTGATTTATATATTAAATTAAAATAATAAATAAGAAGACACTAATCTTATTTTAGCCTTATTAGTAATCCCAAGATTCTTTATTGGGGTCGGCTACTAGTTTAACCGGTTTTGCTTGAATGTCAGTTTTTCCAAGGAGCGATTGGCATCGGATGATCGGATTTCCGTAACCCTGAGGGCAAACTGAATTCGAAGTTTGAACTAGTTTTCAGTATATTTGGGGGCACTAACTTCCCAATAACGATTTTCGTAGACGTTCATGACAACCGGGACCTACTGCATAACGTGCTCTGAAATACCATTGTCAGACTCCGGGCCGTTATTAAGATTTTTTTGTAAGAAATTTTTGCTTTGTGCAAACAAAAAGTAGAAGAAAATCAATTTCATCAAAACTTGCCAGACAACCGACATGAATGTAAAAATTGATAAGATCTTACTAAACCGATACTTGGTACTGTAGAATTGTTTTCACTGGGTCAAGAAAAGCCTTCCCTCTGTAGACTTATTTTCGTAATCATTCAGGCTCTCTCAATTTCACTTCATTTTAATAAATATTCAGAATCCTTTTGCTTCTGTTTTAGAAAATATATTTGTTTGAAATATTATTACGTCTGCCTAAACTCACTCACCAGGTTATATTTGTGTAAAAGATTACAGTTTAACTTCTTAAAGAAAATACTTCACAAAATGTACAAACATTAAAATCTCTTAAACGATTAGATAGGTTAGGTGTATATTTGTGGTCTTAAAACGATTGAACAGAGTAGAATTCTTGAATGTTACCTAAATACAGAAGTTACTTAACTCTTTTAAGTAAAACTTAATGAGTCAATTCGTTTTGTGAAACTTGAAACAAACGTGGGAGAGCCACGCTTCGGCATGAATGGGCCGGCTCGACCGGAGTGATACCACGGCCTCACAGAAAACCAGTGTGAAATAGTGCTTGCGCTGTGTTTCACCGAGTGAGTGAGGATACCGGAGGCCCATATCCCAACCCCTCCCCCTATATCCCCCCCCCATCCCCCAAAGGCCGGTAACACACTTGTGACGCCTCTGGTGTTGCGGGTGTCCATGGGCGGCGGTAATCGCTTACCATCAGGCGATACGTCTGCTCGTTTGCCGGTCTATTCCATAAAAAAAAAAAAAAAACCTCATACTCGTAAGACCTACGATGCCATAGATATATTATTGCCTTAAAATTAATAACTTTTGCGTAGAAATTAGGTTACCACATCTTCAAAAAGTGTCTATTCGTGTTATTTGAGTTACGTTGTATAAAGATTTTTTATCGAGACCTAGGCGGCGGCGGCGGCGGAAAAAAAACCTGTTTACATAGATAAGCTTAAGGAATACAAGATTTTAACTAAGAAACTTATTATTTCAACATTCATCATTGCTTTTCGAAGTGATAAGTGAACGTAATTGTTAGGGTCAGAATACATGGTTGGCTTTAAAATATACGACAACAGGAGTTATAACGAATTTTTGAATTTGGTCTCTATTTTGGCGTCTCGTAGACATTTTTGTCAAGTCCTAATAGGTTTCATCTATGATTTCTCCATGTCTGTTGATCTGTGTTTTTGTTTTATTTTTCTGTATTGTATTTATTTTTTACTGTACGCACATAAATATATAAGGTATGTACTAGGAAATGTCATTTATTTATTAATTTAATCATGTAGTCATATAGAAAAGGCAAACCCAAAACGGAGTTTACTGCCAGCAAATCCCGAGTGAAAAGAGAATAGCAGAGAAACGTAAGGTGTATCCGTATGTGTTATGAGTACTGAGGAATCGGTAAAAAACGGATAGTTTCAAAAATTAAATATGGGCATTGATTTAAACATTAAAATATATTGTACTTAACAAAGTATGTATAATTATATATAATATTCTATGGGTCTAATTATTGTACGGACAGACAATAATCTCTAGTTCTCTTCCTGAACACACTCAGAGAATTTTCCGCCGTAAGGCATTCCATAACTGACCAGCCCCAAACACAAAAAAAAAATCGTAAGCGTAACAGCTCGAAGTGCGAATATGAAAAGGAATTCGAAGGAAGAAAAAGTGGGATAGCAACTTTCATAGAAAATTACTCTATGTTCGACAGCTAAATATATTTCAAAAATAGATAAAAACGAGTACTATCCATCTACTCTAAAGAGGCACCGTATGACAGTTCTGACAGATTGAAGAATAGGTAAGATATCAAAGCAAGTGATCGCTAACAATATCTGATTCTCGATATCATTTTCTTACATTTATAAATCGATTTTAGTTTTACAGACTTATGTACAAGACAGGTAGGAAATACTATAGTAGATAGATATTACATATTTTTAAAACGAAGTGAATTCCCTCTCCTTAGAAACCTCTACGGTTTATATACCACTGATTAATAAAGGAAAAATCTTATTTGCAATATCTGTTTCCATTGGCAGTAGCTGAAATTTACGTTTTGTGAAATAATAATAAAAAACTTTGTATTGAAAACGGTTTGTAATTAATAAGTTCGATTATTTACACTAAAACAATAATTGGTATAAAAGTAAATTCGAAAGTCACAACACTATGGTAACGGGCCTAACTACGACACTTCGAATTGACGTCTGAAAAAACATCTATTGTGTATATGTATGTATATATTGTTTTTTGCTTTGTTTTAGAGATTTACATTTAAATTCGAATTTACATTTTACGATAAAATCCAAATAACTTCATAATTCTAAGGTTTTATGGAAAAGTTTATTGCGATTGTGTGAGTTACCCCTATAAAAAGTTGGTTCATCTTGAAAAGCATGAGACGTCAAACCTTACCTCTTAGATTAGATGGACTATAATAAAATGTATACCTCCGATTGTTATCCTTACTGGCTAATACTTACAAGTTGCTTTATATACCTATTCATTTAGGCGTAGTAGGTATATTACGATATGGGCATAATGATAACATAAAGATTCAACAAGGCATTCTAAATTCCTTTGCTTTCTCATTGAAAAATAGGATGTCTGACAGGTCATTGTTAAATAGCCGTCCCGGTGTAATTACTTCATATCGTTTTAAATATGTCGTTATTAATAGTATAATTAAAATAACTATTTATAATCGCAAACGAGTCACTACAGTATTTATTTTCTTTTATTTTCTAAAATCAAAATTAGAAGTAAATATATTACAGATAATCTTCCCCTAAACTGACATTTAGAGCAATTTTTAATGTGATAGCCAGTAAGAAAGATAACCGAAAGTATGTCATTTTTTATACTGATTCTTAGCAATTTTTGAGATATATCATTGCAGTCGTAAGTGGGGCATTTTTGCTTTTCTTCTTTTAAATACGTTTGAGAGAAAGATATGTTCCAAAAACCTTTCTGTACACGACACCTAATATAACATGTGTGCTTCATAAAACGGCGCAGTCCATAAAAACCGCAAGATTTGTGGCTTGTCAGTTGTTTATTTTCCATTGCATAGCCAACTTTATATCATTTGTTATTTTAACTAGTGCGGTTACAGTGCATGACCAGTACGAAAACCAATAGATATGGATTTAAGAGGCTCAGGATAGATAATATAATTCAGTTCAGTTGACTTCGGACAATGCTCTCAAGTACTTTCGAAAAGATCGAGAGAATGGATTTGCGATACTGGTGATGTGGTTAGCAGTTTTAGGGAGAGGGATATAGTATGGGCCTTCCTTCAGGCCGATGGAAGTATATACTTCCATCGGCCTGAAGGAAGAGAATATTCTCTTTAATAGAAAAATTAAACATATGAGTGATAACTGGAAGGAGGTTACTTACAACGGGCCGCAACATTTGTTGTTGAATTCAATCATCATCATCTATTGACTTTGTTGAGATAGATAGCATATGGCACTTAACGTCACAATCTGCAACAGGGTTTAAAAAAAAAGATACATTGAGGCATAACAAGACTAGATACATATAAGAATTGATGCTTTATCTGCTATGTCAAGGTAAAACATCTATTCAGCACATTAACTTAAATAATACATAGTGAAGTGTGACTAGCCGCATTACCAATGGCAAGAAATCTAAAACATAACCTTACCTGTTTTAAGTTGATTTTTTATAGAACTGTGAATCACTACGCGGAGTTACGTAATCCCCATTCCCATCCGCACATCTAAATGAACAAAATTAAAAATTTTCATCGGAACAACCAGAAATAAATCCTAATAATATTATAAACGCGAAAGTTTGTAAGTGTGGATGGATGGATGTTTGTTACTCTTTCACGCAAAAACTACTTGAATGAAACTTTTCAGTAATATAGCTTGTACATCAGTATAACACAAAGGGTACTATTTATCGCGATAACAGACATAAACGCGGGCGGAGCCGCGAGCAAAAACTAGTAAAATAATAAAACATACAAATATTAAATAAATAATATCAATGACGTAATTATAAAAATCAATAAATAACTTTTAATTAATTAAATATGTTGTGCGGTATTTTCAATTTCTGGAATTTCTTTGCAATATTAGATATGCAAAAAAAAACCGCTTCCTAAGCTGCAATCGTTACGGGCACATTATAAGATAATTTAGACCCTTTTACGCGTTAAACCCGAAGCCGCATGAGTAATATTCGTGAAAATTGGCTTACACCAAAGCAAACATCATCACCATAATTTTCCTGCCCGTTCTCAAATAATATTTGGGGTTTGGCGCAATGTGTAACATAGTAAAGACTGTGGCCACATTCTTCTTTGGTCAGTCGTTTGTATGTCGCAATCGTAAACCCCACTAGGACAGTAATATCAAAGGATTAGTTGCTTAAGTAGTGTCTCCAATTTACTTATTACCTACTCTAAACAATTTTCATCCTACGATGAATATAATCTTCACGTTTTTGTTTTAGATCACTAGAACGTCAGACGTCAGTCAATTTTACAAACTTTTTATTAACTTGCAATGTACACACATCAAAAGTGTCTAGGGATCAAGCATTTTTATGCGGATTTCTTGAGATTGAGATGTGGCTTTGGCCCTGGCCTGCTCAGTCGCCAGACTTGAACCCGATTGAGCATGCATGGGATATGCTACAGAGAAGAGCTCTGCCGAATATGGAGGGTATCCAGTCGCAAGAAGACCTTTTTTTGTTGTTGCAACGAACATGGGCGGCCATTCCACAGCGTGATTTGGATGAACTCATTTTGAGTATGCCAAACTGATTCTTGTGTTGTTAGTGTTCGCGGTAGAAACACGGATTATTAATTGTTTAAGTTACCTAATAAAATTTTAAAGAAAACTGTTATTTCAGTCTTTTTTTCGAACTTTAATGTTAGTGGTTCAAATGTGAAAAATCCCTTTATTAGGAAAATGGCAAATTTCTTTATTAATGCAAAGGTGACTTGGTTTATCGTTACTGTGACAAACGAAAACACTTTATTTGATGAATCCTTAAAGAAAATTTTAATTTTTTTTTTTTTTTTTTTTTTTTATGTTTGGCCCGCCAAAATGACTCTACTCTGCCTGATGGAAAGCATAAGCAGAATCCAAGAGTGGTGGTCACCATACTCATTGCGAATGCAGACAATGCAGTATGGAGACCCACACTATGGCGGCCTAGTGATGCTGCTGCATCTTTTAGTCTAGTCAACAAGTATGGTACTTGTTGACTAGACTAATTGGGCCTCCGGTCTCGCACTCACCAACGAAACACGACAGCACGAACGCTGTCATTTTACGTTGATTTTCTGTGCGAGGGTAGTACCGCCCCGGTCGAGCCGGCCCATTCGTGCTGAAATCAGCGTGGCTCTACTACCTTTCTCTTCAGGAGATATCAATCAGGAGAAAAGTTATTGCAAAAATATATGTTGATCCCTAGACACATATGTTGATCCCTAGACACTTTTGATGTGTGTATGTATGTTTGTATGTTCTGGTGGAATCTTGCAACACAACTTTGAAGCAGATATCTTTAACCGATTTTGATGAAATTTTGCAAGCATATGTATACAGCGTGACAATACAATATTATAATGACATGGAGCTGATCTGATGCTGGAGCTGAAAGGTGGCCATGGGAACTCTCTAAAGAAACGTGGCAACTTCATCGAGTTTGAACTCGTCTGATTCGTTTCGAAGCATTACAGTAAAATCTTGTTTTCAAAAAGCTTTTTAATTTAATTAATTATTTATCGACTTGCTACTTTAATATTTGTAGCTCTGATAAGAGTTTCATCTCATACGAAACTAATTTCATATCAATAAGTCAGAAACCAATGCTACGGTTTTTCATGACCGCGGGTACAGCGTGTTTCAAATGTAGTTTTTTATTTAAATTTAATTTATTTATCTTTATTGTAAACACAAAGTAAAATAGTACAATAAAATTAGTTACAAGGTATGTAAGTATGTATAACAATTGGCGGTCTTATCGCTCACGGCGATTTCTTCCAGACAACCAATTATTTTAGTAAATAGTTACACATGTCTACACACATCAAAAGTGTCTAGGGATCAACATATGTGTCTAGGGATCAACATATATTTTTGCAATAACTTTTCTCCTGATTGATATTAATTAAAATTTTCTTTAAGGATTCATCAAATAAAGTGTTTTCGTTTGTCACAGTAACGATAAACCAAGTCACCTTTGCATTAATAAAGAAATTTGCCATTTTCCTAATAAAAGGATTTTTGACATTTGAACCACTAACATTAAAGTTCAAAAAAAAAGACTGAAATAACAGTTTTCTTTAAAATTTTATTAGGTAACTTAAACAATTAATAATCCGTGTTTCTACCTCGAACACTAACACAAGAACATCGGTTTGGCATACTCAAAATGAGTTCATCCAACTCACGCTGTGGAATGGCCGCCCATGTTCGTTGCAACAACAAAAAAAGGTCTTCTTGCGACTGGATACCCTCCATATTCGGCAGAGCTCTTCTCTGTAGCATATCCCATGCATGCTCAATCAGGTTCAAGTCTGGCGACTGAGCAGGCCAGGGCCAAAGCTACATCTCAATCTCAAGAAATCCGCATAAAAATGCTTGATCCCTAGACACTTTTGATGTGTGTATATGCATTGCGTAGGTATACTGCAAGCCAACACACACAGATAGTACAAGAGCCGGTGAAGATCAACTTACACCCATCTCAATGATTAAACTTTTTTTTTAATTGTATTAAGTGATGAACACATATGGCTTGCATATTGCAAACTGACATGAATATTTGAAAAAAAAAATCTTCGTCAAATTTTTATCTCTTTTACTCTTTCGATAACCGACTAAATTTAGTCCTTAAGGTTAATTTAAAATTTTCTAAATAAAGAATATGCCTAAGTAGGCTTGCTTACTTATTCCTATTATAGTTGGACAACAGACAGGAACAGGTAAATCAATATAGGTTACTACACCGAGCTAATAACTAATTATTTGTATCAAAATAAAGTATATTTAATAATAAATCTAATTGTATAAGCATGCCTGCAAAAACATGAAAATATATTTTTTTAAAGTCACGACAGTTTTGCAATAGGCAAAATTGTGTTCGTTGATTAATAAAATTTCAAAATAAATATGTCTCATCTGGTTATCAGATGGGTATAAGTCGTTCTTTAGCGGCTCTTAGACCAATTTAAGTACCTACCCCTGTCTCATCATCATAATCACATCACTTGAGTAAAGCAATGATAAATTTGCCATGACTTTACTCAAGAACAGAGTCCTAATAAAGGTTAAAGTATTTTTACGAAATCAATCTAAACCCTCGATGTCTCTAGGTACTTTTTTTTTTCTCCGAGCCTATTTTCCCTAATTAAGTTGTTGCTACTACGTACTTAGGTACTAGTCTACAGACTTACAGACACGGCTGAACTTTGTATTTTTTGTGGAGCGACTGCCATCAAACAGTCCACAGTCACAATCCAAGTGTTCTGTAGAAAGAAGTTACTGTTGTCAGTTGTCAAACTTTGTTTTATAGCTATCCGTAACGATTGCCAAGATTTATGTCCGGAACGATGTATGGCAGACCAGTAACGATGACTTAATGTGCTTTTCGAGAAACGGAGGGGCAGGGGTCTCAGTGTTAAGAATGGACACCTATCCATAGACTGACCTAGCTGCTTAACTTTGCAATGTGTTAACATACATGATTACCACTGGGCCACGAGCCCCTACATAATCCCAAATGCTTGAGTCAAGTTTCAATGAACACAAATAGAAATAAGTCTGCTCAGTAAATCACCACTTCATTCGTGACGATTTAGACATTTAATCTTGTTTTAGAATATTAAATACTGCCTCAAAAGTTGGTGTTTTTGAGTAATTCGTGTAAATTAATAAAGATATTTATTGGTTTTCTAAGAACACTTCCGTCAGCATTTTAGCTAACGCAGTTCTTATGAAACGTGACCGAGTTACTTGTGAATAAGAACGTATTACTTAACAAATGTGTTTCTGGTTATTGTTTTGGCTTAGTAACATATACCATTCTGTTTTATATCAAAATACTTTTAAATGATGATGATAAAATAATCACAAATTAAAAAAAAACCGACTTCAAGAACTGGACCAAATTGAAATGGGACCACACTGGAAGTACCAGCTTTCAATTCTAATAAAAAAAGGATCATCAAAATCGGTTTACCCACTCGAAAGATATGAGGTAACAAACATAAAAAAAAATACAGTCGAATTGACAACCTCCTTCTTTTTTGAAGTCCGTTAAAAGTAATGTCACCGGATGCTTTCAAGTGTTAATCCAATAAAAACTTAAATGTGAATTAATAGCCAAATAACATTTACAAAGTTTATTCATTATTTAATATTATACAGTAGGAACTATAAATTTTATTATTGAACTGGCTATAGCCCGCGGCTCCGCCCGTGTTTTTATCGGTTATCTCGACAAAAAGTAGCCTATGTCCTTCTGCAGGGTTCAATCTATTTGTATACCAAAATTCATCCAAATTCATTAGCGGTTCAGCCGTGAAAGCGTAACTGACAGACTGAAAGTTACTTTCGAATTTATAATATTATACTCTTTGCGCTGTAGTATGGTGCGGGTGACAGTTTCAGTAACATTTCGTTTCACTCTTGAAAGTTGCCGCGATTTACAAATTATGACTTAGTATCTCAGCTGTACCACATTAGCAAATATTAAATCGTTAATAACTGTAGTAAATTAAATTAAACCATAAATTGTAGTTAATTAAAGGAAACCACCACCATGCCACAGCGCATATAGTATGAATTGCTAACCTACTGATACGTTATCATCAATCAATACAATATAATAAAATCGTAACTGGTCGCTGTCTGTACATGGAAGATATCGCAGAAAAACTATTATAGGGAGGCTATATGAACGCAATAGAACCCAAAACAATGATTTTTAGAATTTTTGTCTGTTTGTCTGTTTATGTTTGTCTGTGCGTTTGTGCACGCTAATCTCAGAAACAGCTTATCCGATTTAGATGTGGTTTTCACTAATATATTGTGGTAAGCTTCACTTAACATTTAGTGTTTGTTTCATGTCAATCGGTTCATAAATAAAAAAGTTATGCCAATTTTAAGAATCATGTAGCTGGAAGTTTGTAGATTGTTTACGCCTGCGTGGCCGCGCGGGTATATAAAGCGCGCCGAGAGCCGCTCCGCTGCCTATCTGAGTCTACAACCAATAATGTCCCACTGCTGGGCTCGGGTCTCCTCTCAGGACAGGGTTAAGGCCATACGTACCCACGTTGGCCAAGTGCGGGTTGGGGACTGGCAAGACAACGTTGTGGCTACGTAATCTTGCCTTTGGATGTTTTAAGCCGCTCGAAGGCCTTCAATTAAGCTTCAAGAATGTTATCCTATTATAAAAACCGGGACCGACTGCTTAACGTGGCCTCCGAATCATGGAGACGCTTATGGTATCCTGCTACCAGCGGTCACCCATCCAGGTACTCACCGCGCCGTCGTTGCTTACCATTGATGATTGTTTCTAATCAGCGCGTGCTCATGCGCGGCCATGAGCGCCTCTGCCTATAGCATTCAATTATACGCAGCGAATGCACGTATTCCGGAGGCGGTGGCGTATTAGTTGCCTTCGATAACACTGACCGTTTGCATATTTTATTTGTTTATATTTGAGGGTTTATAGGATTTGTAAATACATATTGTGTGTATTTAGTACCTATAGGTTAGGCATTTCTTTTCTTGATTTTCTTTATTTCTTAATTTTATGTGTATAAATCTGAAAGTACTTACAATTTTGTCGTTTGTGATAAGGGTTATAGGTTATTTAGGGTTTATTTATAGGGTTTGTAAATACATATCTATACTTATAAAATAACATGTCCTGACTGACTGACTGATTCATCATCGCCGAGCGTAAACCATTAAAGTTAGGGCTATGAAATTTGGTGAGTATGATTGTTTCATTGAGTAGACACCCACTAAGAAAGGAATTTTGGAATTTCTACCCCTAAGGGGGTGAAATAGGGGTTGAAAGTTTGTATGGAAGTCCGTCATTTTTTAAGTTAGAAACATAGAAACTTTACTTTCAGGCTACTGATTAAAAATGAGTAAACACGTATTTGAGCGTTTCTGGATATTCTACATCTAAGGAGTGAAATAGGGGTTGTTATTTCGTATATAGGTTAGTCTGGAAGTCCGTCATTTTTGAAGTTAGAAACATGACACTTTATTTTTGGGCTACTGATTAAAAAGAAATAGATAAGTATTTAAGCGTTTCTGAATATTCTACCCGTAAGGGGGTGAAATAGGGGTTGAAAGTTTGTATGGAAGTTCGTCAATTTTTAAGTTAGAAACATGAAACTTTACTTTTAGGCTACTGATTAAAAAAGAGGTGATATGTATTTAAGCGTTTCTGGATATTCTATAGGGGTCTAAGGGGATAAATAGGGGTTGTTATTTCGTATATAGGTCAGTCTGAAAGTCCGCCATTTTTCAAGTTAGGAACATGAAACTTTATTTTTGGGCTGCTGATTGAAAATGAATTTATACGTGTTTCAGCATTTCTGAATATTCTACCCCTAAGGGGGTGAAATTGGGATTGAAAGTTTGTATGGAATTTCGTCATTTTCTAAGTTAGAAACATGAATCTTTATTTTTGGGGTACTGATTAAAAATCAATAGATAAGTATTTAAGCTTTTATGAATATTCTACCTCTAAGGGGGTGAAATAGGGGTTGTAAGGAAGTCCGTAATTTTTTAAGTGAGAAACATGAAAATTTAGTTTTGGGCTACTGATTAAACATGAGTAGATACGTATTTAAGCGTTCTGGATATTCTACCCCTAGGGGGGATTTGGGGTTGAAAGTTTGTAAGGAAATCCGTCATTTTTTAAGTGAGAAACATTAAAAAATTCTGTTTAGGCTGATTAAAAATAAGTAGATACGTATTTAAGCGTTTCTGGATATTCTATCCGTAGGTTAGACTGGAAGTCCGTCATTTTTTAATTAAGTAGCCTGAAACTTTGTCTTCAGGCTTTTGATTACAAATAAATGAATACTTATATCAGCATTTATGGGAATTCTATTCCTAAAGGGGTTAAAATAAGGGTCGAAAGTGTGTATGAAAGTTGATTTTAATGGACTATTGATAATAAATAAATAAATACGTTTAAAAACATAAATAAATTATTCATAGATATTTAAACAGTTTTAATTAATTACATAGAATCAACCTCCACACGAGCGAAGCCGCGGGCAACAGCTAGTAGTACTATAAGTATAATATAGTAGCCTAATTACTATAAATAGTTTACTTAGTAATGACACCAGTCTCAAGTTCTCAATTAGTGTAATTGGCGTCGCGCAGGCTTTATCGACCACTGTGTGAACTGTTTTCTTTGATAGTGTTTGTTGAAGATAATTAATGCAGAAATGGTTAAATGATACTTTTGTTTTTCCCCGAATACTAGTTGTAAAGCAAAAATTTGGAAACGTGAAATCGTTAAAAACGTGACGTTATTGAAAAAACAAGTAAAATTTTAACAAAAACAAAAGCTGACTTCAAGGTTCGACTCAAATTCTCTTGGATGCCATCATCAGATCTTAGTATCCTTATCATGGTACCACCGTTGGGATATCTTCTTTCCATTAAAAAAAGAATCATCAAAATCGGTTCAGAAACGACGAAGTTATTCGCGAACACCCATAAAAAACATATACGGTTGAATTGAGAACCTCCTCCTTTTTTGAAGTCGGTTAAGAAGATTACTTTAGTCGTCATATTCGCTTGAATCAGTTGACCGACTCGCTAGCACTATTTTGAGTTATAGTAGTCGTGTATTTGAAATTCAAAGAGTATTTTCATGAAGCAATTTATGTCTTGACTGCCTCGTTGGTCTCGCGTTTGGCGTGTGTGACTGCTGATAATGAGGTCTCGGGTTCGATTCCCGGGTCGGACTAAATGTTTGTATGATCTACAAATATTTGTTTCGGAGTTTGGGCGTTTTCTATGTATAATATGTATGTATTTACAAAAAAAAGTATATATGTATTTAAATCAGTTGTCTAGTACCCATAACACAAGCTTTGCTTAGCTTGGGACTACATGGCTTAGATGTCCGAAATATTTATTATTATTATTATCTCTCAACTTGTTACGCTATTCTTGATATTATTACAACTTAAAAATATTGAAAAGCTAACAAAAACTTTGTTTTTTTTTGGTTTAATAAAGACAACTCCCGCACTAGGAATAAATCCTGTGTCGCGGGGGACTTTACAAACGCACATGAAACGGACACAAAGAACACCCAGACTCAGAACAACAATTTGTATATCACACAAAGTGTTGTCCTACGTAGGATTTGAACCCACGATACTTGGCGAAGTAGGAAACGGCGTGGTGACCGTTAAACTACTAGGCCAAACGTGCAGTCAAACTAACACCCTGCTAGCAATTAGTTTCTAATACGTAGATATATTATCGTAAAATAATTTTCAAGATTGTTAATAGTCTATCTCGTGGCAATATAAAAATAATTTTTGCTATTAAGGTTCAATTGAATGGAACTCGATTTAAACCTCGACAGTAATTTGTAATAATCTAAATATTATCGTTTTACCCTAATTATTATGACAACAATCCAATTCGTTTTTAAAATATCATAAAAACGACACAAGTATTTTACGTTCGATAATATATAGCAAATATTTATTACTTTAACTTCATTGTCGGGCTGTAGGTAGCTGTCGTGATGTAGCCTTAACTTTTTAATCACATAACAAATGTAAGTTTGGTAACACTGTTTTTGGAGCACAAAAGTTTTGGTTTTTCATTATTACAAAATTAATTACCTACTAAAGTGCTGTATTTTTAACCGACTTCAAAAAAAAGGAGGAGGTTCTCAATTCGACTGTATTTATTTTTTATGTTTGTTACCTCATAACTTTCGACTGGGTGAACCGATTTTGATGATTATTTTTTTATTTGAAATCTGGTGCTTCCCATGTGGGCCCATTTTAATTGGGTCCAGTTCCGACATGTCATCCATGAGAAAATCATATAAATCTTCAATTTGCAATATGTATGTGCGCGACAAATTGACGAATAACTCAATTCAATTTGGTAATTCTTGAAGTCGGTTTTTTTTTGTTAAAATTTTGTATTATTATATTTGTTATACACGTTTATTTTAAAAAAAATGTTACTTTAGGTTACGTAAGTTTACAAATTTTACCATTAGGATCATGTCGTGTGAAGTCAAATATGCCATTTCACGGTCATTGCCTGGTTAGGACCGCCTGGTTTAGTCGTGAAACAAATCGATTGAAATCAGGTCGTGATCAGTTGTTTAATAACATTGTATAATCTACTTCAGGCTAGTAGACAGCTGAGGCGTGGATTTGGACCTCCAAACGTAAAATCACACTGTCCGGGGCACCCCAGAGAAATACGTCATACGTATTACATCCAGTTTATTTTTAATGAAAATATGGCTTCAGTATAGTCGCGATGGCGTCTCTTGAGTGTCGGAGATACAAAGTGATTTTCCATGCCTCTAACAGCAGTACCGTTAAGCACTAACATAATCTTCACTGTATGAGATAACAGGAATACTAGGAATGTGTTTCACACACATTACACATTTATTCGTCTCGTATTTTGTATTAAATTAAAATCGCATGTGTATTTCGCAGAAGACCTTAATTTTTTTAATTTGTTGTTTGTGTTTTTTCGTAATTTCACATGTTATTATTTGTACTTTTAAATTTTATTCTGTTTAAACTTAAAGTAGGTATTCATAATAAAATTCGTTATGTGTGATTCGTGTTGTGGAATTCTGAAAAAAATGGTGTACAAGGAATTCTCTTCCTGTATTAAACTATACCTAAGTGTAAAAATATTAAAAGTAGCAAACCAAAGTAAAGGCTATCATCTCATAACCCTTTTAGGGTCTGATATGCGCGCTGTGATTACCTATCCGCATTTATCGACACTGTTTCCAATATTGGGCCGTAGCCGAAAAACCGCCTAGTACACCTACGAGCGCAGCAAACGATCAGCCAAGGGATTTAAAACTAAGATCTTTGGAACTTAATCAATGTTCAACATACCAGTAAAAACCATTGCTTTAGTTTTTTCGTTACTAAATGTTAAATTAATGAAACATACATTAGGGATATTTTAAACCCTAATTTATGGATATTTGTGTTATTTTTTTTACTTTTTAACGATTGACGTAGATGATGACGATGTTGTAGATGGAGGCGCTTAGTGCAAACATTTTGTTATACAAATTAAATGTACCTATACTTGATGATAGCATATAGGGCCCAAGTGTGACAAGACAGTTCAAGTTATGCTACCTGGTCAAAGAAATAAACTGATTTAATGTTTCGACTAACCTCCTTAACCAAGCCAAGGACAATCGCTGTCGCCTCTGCCCTCTTGTATTATTGACCAATATTTTGAGTGACCACGTGACTTAACGTTGAGAGACGTCTTTGCCATACATTTGTTAGGTTTTTATTTATAGAATGTAACTATGTAGATTGTACAGTGTTTGTTACACTGTCCGTGGTTATAATCTGACTGGATGAGCGTTGCGCGCCCTTCGCCGTGCGTTTGACAATACTTTCTTTTAGATGAAAGATATATAGATGAAGGACTTATATTGTCTGTTTCATTACTCAACTTACTAATACTAGACAATATACGATATGATTTATGAAAATCGAGACCTGGCTGTAAATAGACTAATCTTTGTAGATGCACCTATAACCATAAGGGTTCCTTACCTAAATATCTACTTACAATGATACTATTAAGCGTTTTAAACAAGACTTCAAGCAGTGCTTCACTATAGGGTACTAACTCTTGTAGTGTCATAAAGGGACTGTGGATTGAGCTGAATGTGGATAAGTTGACTGTGAATACGCTCAATGAAACTAAAGAACTGAACATCATATTTCAAAATTTCAAGTATTACACATCTAATAGATTTGTTAAACTGTTACGGACATTAATTACACTTTAGGACTTTACTGTTTAGACATGAAATAAGTCACGAATTGTGTTCTGTTTGTGTAATCGATAATAATTTGATTGGTTCGACAAACTACCCTTATTTATAACGAAGTTTATTCATTGCATTAATAAACTTCGATTTATTTATTGTTGGTACACTCTGTCTAGCAGTGGACTATTAAAGACTGTTGATACTGATGATACCAAATTACATTAATTAAAATCTATCGCATTTTCCTTTCTCGACAACATATTACAAAATAACAGTTGTTTTTTTTAAATAAACCAGCTTACATAGCCATAGCTGTACTCAGCTATAGCAAACTGAATGACGCACTATGTAAATCGCTAGCTTACTCTGCATGAAATACTGCTGTGGAGGATTAGGTGGACGCCGTTTTATTTATAGTGTATTTTGTATCACAAACACACCAACTGAATTTGTTGGTTGGATTTTTTATTAATAATGTGATTAAAATCATTCAAAACTTTTCCGTTTCAATTTTATTTGCTTTGACGACCCATTTTAAGAACGAAATAAAGTCAAATTTCTCACAAATGTTTTTTAACCGACTTCCAAATCGAGGGAAACTCTCATTTTTTATAGGCACATACTATGTTTTTCGTATATTTTCTGAAGTTACACCCGTATTTGCGTCTGGTAGTCATCATTTTATGATGATGAGCTGATGATGTAAGGTACAACTCCTTAACGGTTAGGAGTTGGAGGATAAATCTTTAAATATCAGATGTATATATGTTACCTTTAGTCGTATTCTTTCAAATTATTTAGGTAAGCTGATGATGGAAGGTGGAAGGTACAACTCCTCAACGGTTAGGAGTTGGAGGATAATTCTTTCAATTTCATACGTATCTAAAGACCTTCAGTCGTATACTTTCAAGTTATTTAGGTGAACTGATGATAGAAGGTTAAACTCTTCAACAGTTAGGAATTAGAGGATGATTTCAATATTACACGTACGTTTAGACCTTCATTTGTATTCTTGATGATGAAATTTTATGAAATAGTTCAACTTACTACTTACCTACGATTGTTTGCACTAAAAACTGAAAAATAAAAACTTTTTATAAAAAAAAAACCGACTTCCAAAAAACATCCAACGAAAACTCTCTGCCAAAAAAACACTTAAAAGCGTAAAATAAACTGGTTCTTCATAAATTGCCTATACCTAATTCTTTATTTATTTAAATAGTAGTATTATAATGTGTGCGTACCTAAAATCTGTTTGAAGTCGGTGCTAAGCCAAAAATAATACAAACGAACAATTACAAAAGTCTAAGCGATAGTCACTTGGCACCGACTTCAAACAGATTTTAGGTACCTAGCACACATTATAATACTACTATTTAAATGAATAAAGAATTAGGTATAGGCAATTTATGAAGAACCAGTTCATTTTACGCTTTTAAGTGTTTTATTGGCAGAGAGTTTTCGTTGGATGTTTTTTGGAAGTCGGTTTTTTTTTATAAAAAGTTTATAGTTTAAAGATCGCTCTTATAAGTTAGGCGCCTCATTTGAAAATAACAGTTTCAACTTTAATACCTACTTAAATACTTTTTTTAATCCATTATTATTACTTACATCATTATTTTTCAAACTTTTATTTGTCGTATGTGTGTCCCTGTAAAAGTTGTATTACTTGCTATTGCTGTTAATTTTCCTAAGACCTATAAAAACTGTGCACATGATTTGTACGAACGCATTCGTGTGAAACAGCCGTTAAACTCTCAATTTATATAAATTAATAACATAACAATAAAACAGTAGGATATAAAATAAGTTAGTTACAAATAATGGTAAAAATTTTAACTATTTGATTCATTATAAAATAGACTAGCTGGCCCGCGTAATTTCGTCTCTCAAATTGAATAATTTCTCCAGTTCGCAACATCCATACTAATATTATAAACTAGCTGAACCCCGAGGTGTAACTCGCAGTTACAGTTCAGCCATTACAGAGATTACTGGAAACAAAAAGACAGACAGAGAGAAAAAAAAAATTTGATGTCAGTATTTTTCACTAATAGCATATTGAAGTATATACTGATACTTCAATATGCTATTAGTGAAAAACTGTTAGTTTGAAGTATATACTGATACTTCAATATGCTATTAGTGAAAAACTGTTAGTTTGAAGTTACTAACAGACACGTCATACCTATTTATTCATTTGTACTTTACTTGAAACTTTACAGTAATATAGCTTATACATCAGAATAACACATGACATAGGCTACTATTTGCCGCGATAACCGATATACACGCGGGCGGAGCCGCGAGCAAAAACTAGTAAGTAATAATTTCCTTCGTAGGCAACGTCATCTATACTAATATCATAAAGCTGCAGAGTTTGTTTGTTTGTTTGTTTGAACGCGCTAATCTCAGGAAGTACTGGTCCGATTTGAAAAATTCTTTCAGTGTTGGATAGTCCATTTATCGAGGAAGGCTATAGGCTATATTTTATTTTCAAAAAAATTAGGGATCCGTAAGAAAATTGCTAATTTCTAACCCAAGGTGTGAAATCGAAAACCTATTTTTGCGTGCGCTGCAAAGACTATTGACAATAGAACAAAATAATGTATTACGGGTTTGTAGGACCCATTAAGATCTACAAAAAAGTCCGCGAGAGCATATATCTAACTATCATGGTTTAGTCACAATAACCGCTTTTGTGTTCGAAAAAATTATTAAATAGTCTGAAGAAAGAAACTACGTTAAATGTGTATCGTAATATTAATCCTTATCCAAATTAAGCTTTATGTTATCAAGGGTATTTATGTAGAAGTAAAATACTTTTTGTTTCATCCCAATCCGACATTTCGTTTAGAAGTTATCACGAGTATAAGACGCTAAGAGTTGGTACCTAATAATGAGTTATTTGCCAAAGAGTTTTTATCAACATAATGCGTAATATTAATCTTTATCTAAATAATTGTGTTGTTAATTATGAGTATTAGATCTTAGAAGAGTATAATAAATACATCTATACTAATATATAAAGCTGAAGAGTTTGTTTATTTGTTTGAACGCGCTAATCTCAGGAACTACTGGTCCAATTTGAAAGCTTATTTCAGTGTTAGATAGCCCATTTATCGAGGAAGGCTATCCATAAAGGCTTCCATAAAATAATAAGATAATAATTAAATTTATAATAAAATAAATAAAATTTTAAGATCAAGGTAAATTAGCAATAGGGGATGAAAGTTTGTATGGAAATATGCAAGGTTTTTGAAGGAAAGGCAAGGCAAGGCCTATGTCCAGCAGTGGACTGCGATAGGCTGATGATGATGATGCAAGGTTTGCGAAAATGCTTCATGAGTTTGGGACAGGAGACAAATATTAGAGCTATTCAGATGTAACATTTACTGAGTTATCACAATATACTTAAGTGTGCTTACCCGAACGGGCAGACATGTGAGGGCAGACGACTGTGCCCCATGCGGATGTTGAATTTTGCTACTACAAATTCGTTATTATTCACTAGGATTCGATTTGTTTACATGATTTTTTGTTTATTCAAATAATTATCTTCGTGAAAAAATCCGAAGAAAAAGTATCCGGCGGGATTTAAACACAAAAAAAAGCAAAAGGGGTACGCCGCAAGATGAAATAAATGCCTGTATGAAACATATGTATTATGGGTACATGTTAAAAAGTTTTGTCTTACTACAATTATGCGAGTACAACTTCACAATGATTTATGAGCAGTGTCAATATGCAAATGCTCTTCTAAAAATAGGAGATGATTGTATGCCAAATGACAGTAACGACATGATTACACTGAGACGTGAGTTCTGGTATATGATAGCACACATGATCTAAAAATAATATCTATTCTGATCCGCCGACTAATGAGA
The DNA here is from genome assembly GCA_949125395.1 of Diaphora mendica. NCBI lineage: Eukaryota > Metazoa > Arthropoda > Insecta > Lepidoptera > Erebidae > Diaphora > Diaphora mendica. Next base: position 9,093,846 of record OX421319.1, read on the forward strand.
CAGTTATCAAATAAACGAACGGATCATGTCAGACGTGGAGGAAGATGTTAACGAATACCTCTCAGGAAACAATGCAAGGGAAACTGAACCAGTCATATCATAGCTTATGCACAAAGTTTTTTAAATTTTTAGAATCATCAGGAGCGCATTCCTATAAGTTAAGACTGAAAGTTAATGTTCCAGTCCTATTAATAAGAAATCTTGAGCGACAAAGATATGTAATGGTACACGGCTACAAAATACACATCTGGGGTACAACATTGTAAAAGAAAATGTTTCAATTCCCCGTATTCCAATAATTCAAACTTATTTGCAATTTCAATTTAAAAGAATGCAGTTTCCGCTGAAAACAACATTTGAACTACCAATTATCAAAGCCCAAAGACAGACGGTTAAAGTTGCAGTTCATTTTAAAAAAACATGTTTTTCAAATGGGCAGCACAATCGCGTGTATCAAATCAGCTAAATCACTATATTTTGACAAAGGATGGCAAATCAAAAACGTAGTATTTTAAAATTAAAAAAATTGAGAATTTGCTCAGACTGAGGAAAACTCAAGCAGAATCCAACAGTGGAGGCAACCATACTCGCTGTGAAAGCAGACAATGCAGAACCAAACCGTTTGGTTCGAGAGCGTATTTCTAAGACTGAGGCGGTGACTTCCAAGACCAGCATGTGTTTTTCTGTAGAGGAAGGGAGGTGGGATCAGTTGGAAGAACGCTTCAGAACACTCTCCATGGTAAAGCGGTAGAGGACTGCCATAGAGGCGATATCTCTCCGCAACTGCAGAGGCTCAAAGGAATCGGTAGTATTGGGACTGTTGATAATGCGGACTGATTGCCGCTGCAAAAGATCGAGAAAATCAATGCCTAGATCCATCACAAAGATGAGAACAGTACGGACGAGCGTACCTGGGTCTTATAAAGGAGTCACAAATGCTCGGGCGCGAAAAACTGTCTCACCCTTAGTGCTGCTAGCGCTGCCTTAGTGGTGCCCTCGATGTACTCTCGTGGGTTGAGGTCTCGGCAAATATCCATGCCCAGGACACCGAGCTTATCCCGTAGTGGCAGTTGAGTGCTCTGAAAAAGTGGGGAGGGGAAGAAACGGAGACTTTTTGGTAGAGAACGGGCACACCTGTGTTTTCTTAACGTTGAACTGGACCAGATTCTCATCACCCCATTGTTAAATGCGGTTCAAAACCCGGTCAAGCTCAGCGACAAGCTCCTATCCATTTTCCCCAACGTCTACTATCTTGGCTGCAGGGTATTCATAATATCGCCCATGCACTGTGCTACCGTCTGCATAGCAATGTATATTGCCAAGGGCTAATATGTCATTGACATGCAGAAGAAACATCTTGGGCGACAGGACCGAATTCTGAGGTACGCTAGCGTTTACCTCCAGAAAAACAGAGGCCGCGCCGTCCGTCGCAAAGAACCCGAATGCGAAGGCGCTGATGAAGAAAAGAGTCAATCTAGAGACGACTCTAGGAGGCAGACCGAATGCTTAGAGGTCGGAGAGAAGCGAACGGTGCAAGAACAGGTTGAAAGCCTTGTCCATGTCGAATGTCGAAATAAGCTCATACAAAATACTTTTTATTTTATGTACTTATATAAATACTTAAATATGTTTTTAACAGTGAAAAGTGTGTCTTATTTTTAAAATAATATAAGCCTTAATAATTAAAACTGCTACCCAAAGTCACTGTTCCACGCGGACGAAGTCGCGGGCGCAGCTAGTACTATATATTTATAAATAGTTGCAGTTCTTGAAAAGCAAATAGTAATATAATAAAAAAAAGTAAAAACTAAAACCGAACTACGACAAAAAAACGACACTGAAAAAGTATGAAACAAGTTTCAAAAGCCGTAGTCACGCGTTGTTAAAGTGTTACATTATGGTACATTAAACTACATGGACTACAGCTTTTGAAACTTAGTAATGCACTGTAGTCCATAACACTTTAACAACGCGTGACTACGGCTTTTGAAACTTGTTTCATACTTTTTCAGCATCGTTTTTTGTCGTAGTTGGGTTTTAGTTTTTACTTTTTTTTATTTAAAATGTTTTGGTGCCTCTATAATAATAATTTCTTTGCAAAGTATATTTTAAATAGGTACCATAGAAATATCACAATTATCGAATAAATACGGACAAAGTCACGAGAAAATGCTTATAATATATATATTGATACCAAACATGGCATATTTATCTCAAATTATTTTTTTAATACAGTACTTTATGTCGGCTAGAGGGCGCCACACTAGATTCAGTGACACGTCATATAGCCTATAACCAGCGGACGATCAAGACGCTTCTAACGATACCTCATTTATCTGGTCCTATTAAGTAGTTAAGGAGCTATGAGGGAACAGATGAACATACATACATACATAGCCTGTCAAAATCATAACCCTCCTTTGGCTTTGTCGTAGTCGGGTAAAAACTAACAGAATTCAGCAGTTGTTACGTAAGTTAGAAATTTATCCAGTTGTTCCACGAGCGCTTTTTTATCGTGAACGTTGTCTTTGCTCTGTATTTAGGTCAGTGTCAAAGGTTATCTCAACCTATTGACTGTCTATATTCATTTTGTTAGGCTTACACAATCTCCCATGTTTGTAATCGAATCAACGCCCACTTATTTGTTGTTTATCCACACAATTGTCTTTAATTAATAATTTGAACTTTAATTAAAATAAAGAAACAGAGTGGGAAGATTCCCTATTAACCGGCAGAATAATACCCAAAAAAGCAGTTGTCTAGAAAAGAAATTTCTCTTACATTAGATTCGTTCGCGAACATTAGACACAGAGGCAATCCAGAAGAGGGTCAGCTGCTATTCAAGGCTGACATAACAACACATGCCTATGCGGAAATCCCCCCGGGCTCCACCTATTAGTGGTTATGTCGGACTCGAATAGACCATCAACGAGTTGTTACCATTTATTTCTGGCATGACACACCGATCTAATGATGACTTATTATGAAAAACTAGTAACGAGTATTTAGTTTACTATATAAAAAAACAAAATATATGTCTTAAAGTTGGTAATTTTATAAGGTACTTTATTAAAGATTCTTTGGCTTACGATTCAAATCCCAAGTCAGATTCTTTTGTGGATTAAAATTATAATCTTCATTGAAGTTGGAAGTAGTGAGAAATTAAATTTATAGACTGTCAATAATCCTGTGAACTGAGTAAATTAATTAGAATTTTGACGTAGGTCGCCGCTGACAGTTCTAGAGAGTAAAATGCCACATCTCAGCACCGGAATACTAATCTTCGAACCAGGGCGCGTGAAAATCGTCCAGCTTAATTCAATTTATGGGTAGAAATTGTCTGTTTGTTTCTGTTTATTATCTTAACATTTAATTTAGATATTCAGGACGAATATAAAGTTTCTACTTCTCATGAGCCACAAGCTTATGGTAAACGAACTTTGTCCAAATAGGTAATTATAGAAGTATTATATTATTGTTACCAGAACAGCTTTCAAGTTTTTTGTTCTTACTAACTTTGCCGAAAATTGAATGCTTATCTTGATATAACTTGGTTGCTATTTTATAACAATTCACTAACAAAGCGAGAACTTAAATTAGTTCATACATCATGCTACTTTCTGTACTTATGTGTGAGAGTTACTTACTCAAAGAGAGTTCGAACAAATATATACCTATCAAATGACAAAAATCATAAGCAACTTCATAGGTATTTTGTGATTTTACGCCTATTGATAGAGTTAATGACTATTTTTATTATTTAAAGATAATATTACTTAAAATAATTGCATGTATCAAAATCTTATTTCTTCTCTTCCACGTACGACAAAAAAACATACTACAGCGCCATCTACCGGATATAAACCAAAGTACGGAGTATCGAACTATATGAAGTAACTACTAATCCTGCATCGCGATATGGAAGTTCTCATGCCGATTAGCATATATAAAACACCACAACATTAACCGTTGGGCCGTGGCCCATGGTCATGATCTTCTCGCCTGATCGGAGGATCCTTCCTTTGTGTTGAAGCGATATGAAACCTTCCCCACAATCTCATAGAAACGTGTATCATTTAAAAATCACTGATCTATATTCAATCTCGCATATTTCTTACTATATTTCATAACTGACTGTGCCCGGTTATGTCTTATAACAACAATGTACGTTACATTGTTGTACCTTTTGCGAAGAATATCTTCCATTTAGGAAGCTAAATAGAAGTTATTCTTCAGATGAAACATTATTATAAGGTTATAATTTATAATAATGAATACGGGCTATATCCCTTATTGATTATTTTAATTAAATAATTTAAGCTAAAAAAAGAAACCAAACATTCTTATATTATGCGAAACACACAAGACACTATCAGTTTAATAATTTCTCGTATAGAAACTCACCTCAGTGGGATATATGTAAGGCTGCATTTCAGACTTCAATCGACTGACGGGACGCGAAAGGACAGGGCCTGTAAAGAATGTGACTGTCGGTACAGTGTCTTTTTGCCTCCAATGGTCCCGTCACTCCACTGACTAGCTAATCCCTTACGTGTCGATTCGATTAAAATTGAAAAGAAAAGTAAAAATGCCTAATAGCCATCACTGACATGTCAGCATATCACATACAGATTTTATTCTCTTAAACAATACTGAAATCTACCCCTTTTTTGGTTAGTGCAGAATCCCCCCGATTTCCATCTATTAGTGGTTATTTATGTTGGACGCAAATCGACCAAAAATCACCTAAGCAAGTAGACGAAGAACCATACATAATAGTTATTTGTTACATAAGAGTGCAAAGTTGCTTTTTAACCGCGTGCTTAATTTTGATGACCGAGCAAGCGAAGGATTCTAAAAAAAATATAATCTGAGCGTTAGCGAGGGAATCAAAACAGCACTAGGTAAAAAGAAATTGCACTCGAGTGCAAAACGTAACTTTTCATCCCACCTCAGCGAGGAAATGACAAAATGACGAAAAAAGACAATGGCGCTGGCTGATTTTTTAACAAATAAAAAAATTGTATGATAAATTCGACACCATGGAGGTAGAAGTAAATAGGTTTAATGATGTTTTGACTTCACAAGCTTAGTACACATGATGTTCTAAATTCAATTTTACTTTATCCTCTAGTGAATAAAAACAGCTTTTGCACTCAGATATTAAAGGGCAAAAATAGTCTTTTCATCCCACCAGCTCGTAAAGTGTATTTTTGCCCTTCGATATCTGAGTGTAAAAGCCGTTTTTAACCGACTTCCAAAAGGAGGAGGTTCTCAATTTCATCGGTATTTTTATCCTCTAGAGAATAAAGTAAATTGAATTTAGAACATCGCTCGGGTGCACTAAGTTTGTGAATTCAAAACATCATTTAACCTATTTACTTCACCTCCATGGTGCCGAATTTATCATACAATATTTTTTAATTTGTTAAAAACTTAGACTCGGAACCTTCTTGGTGTAGTTTTTTTTTATTTGCTCTGGCCGCACCAAGTAACTATAGCAACGTAACTTTCAATTTTTCTTAATTTATCTATACATCCATAAAAATAAATAAAATTGAAATGTCTGTTTGTAATATTAAAATAATCGCTTTTTACGAAACGCATATGTATGTATACACGGTACATATACTAAAATATTTTTTTTTTACAATTTCTGTTACGTTGTCTGTCTGTCAGTCGGGCTGTCTGTCTGTTTGTTCCGGGTAATCTCTGGAACGGCTGGACTGATTTTGACGGGACTTTCACTGGCAGATAGCTGATAATCTAAGGAGTAACTTAGGCTACCTTTTTAGACTAGCTGTGTCCCGCGGTGTACCTCGAGCTACGACAAAAATCGCGGGTAACACCGCGGGGTTGAGCGAGTACCTACCTAAGTATTTTTGAAATAATTTAAAAATAAATTTATACTAATATTATAAAGCTGCAGAGTTTGTTTGTTTGTTTGTCCGCGAGAGCATATATCTAACTATCATGGTTTAGTCACAATAACCGCTTTTGTGCTCAAAAAAAATATTAAATCGTCTGAAGAAAGAAACTACGTTAAATGTGTATCGTAATATTAATCCTTATCCAAATAAAGCATTATGTTATCAAGGGTATTTATGTAGAAGTAAAATACTTTTTGTTTTACCCCATTCGGAGATTTCGTTTAGAAGTTATCACGAGTATAAGACGCTAAGAGTTGGTACCTATTACTGAGTTATTTGTCAAAGAGTTTTTATTAACATAATACCTAATATTAGTCTTTATCCAAATAAATGTGTTGTTGATTATGAGTATTAGATCTTAGAAGAGTATAATAAATACATTTATACTGCGGCGTGATGATATATATATATATATATATCATCACGCCTATAGCCTTCCTCGATAAACGGGCTATCTAACACTGAAAGAACTTTTTCAAATTGGACCAGTAGTTCCTGAGATTAGCGCGTTCAAACAAACAAACAAACTCTGCAGCTTTATAATATTAGTATAAATTTATTTTTAAATTATTTCAAAAATACTTAGGTAGGTACTCGCTCAACCCCGCGGTGTTACCCGCGATTTTTGTCGTAGCTCGAGGTACACCGCGGGACACAGCTAGTCTAAAAAGGTAGCCTAAGTTACTCCTTAGATTATCAGCTATCTGCCAGTGAAAGTCCCGTCAAAATCAGTCCAGCCGTTCCAGAGATTACCCGGAACAAACAGACAGACAGCCCGACTGACAGACAGACAACGTAACAGAAATTGTAAAAAAAACCCGCGATTTTTGTCGTAGCTCGAGGTACACCGCGGGACACAGCTAGTCTAAAAAGGTAGCCTAAGTTACTCCTTAGATTATCAGCTATCTGCCAGTGAAAGTCCCGTCAAAATCAGTCCAGCCGTTCCAGAGATTACCCGGAACAAACAGACAGACAGCCCGACTGACAGACAGACAACGTAACAGAAATTGTAAAAAAAAAATATTTTAGTATATGTACCGTGTATACATACATATGCGTTTCGTAAAAAGCGATTATTTTAATATTACAAACAGACATTTCAATTTTATTTATTTTTATGGATGTATAGATAAATTAAGAAAAATTGAAAGTTACGTTGCTATAGTTACTTGGTGCGGCCAGAGCAAATAAAAAAAAACTACACCAAGAAGGTTCCGAGTCTAAGTTTTTAACAAATTAAAAAATATTGTATGATAAATTCGGCACCATGGAGGTGAAGTAAATAGGTTAAATGATGTTTTGAATTCACAAACTTAGTGCACCCGAGCGATGTTCTAAATTCAATTTACTTTATTCTCTAGAGGATAAAAATATCGATGAAATTGAGAACCTCCTCCTTTTGGAAGTCGGTTAAAAACGGCTTTTACACTCAGATATCGAAGGGCAAAAATACACTTTACGAGCTGGTGGGATGAAAAGAGTATTTTTGCCCTTTAATATCTGAGTGCAAAAGCCGTTTTTATTCACTAGAGGATAAAGTAAAATTGAATTTAGAACATCATGTGTACTAAGCTTGTGAAGTCAAAACATCATTAAACCTATTTACTTCTACCTCCATGGTGTCGAATTTATCATACAATTTTTTTATTTGTTAAAAAATCAGCCAGCGCCATTGTCTTTTTTCGTCATTTAGTCATTTCCTCGCTGAGGTGGGATGAAAAGTTACGTTTTGCACTCGAGTGCAATTTCTTTTTACCTAGTGCTGTTTTGATTCCCTCGCTAACGCTCAGATTATATTTTTTTTAGAATCCTTCGCTTGCTCGGTCATCAAAATTAAGCACGCGGTTAAAAAGCAACTTTGCACTCTTATGTAACAAATAACTATTATGTATGGTTCTTCGTCTACTTGAAGTTATCACGAGTATAAGACGCTAAGAGTTGGTACCTATTACTGAGTTATTTGTCAAAGAGTTTTTATTAACATAATACCTAATATTAGTCTTTATCCAAATAAATGTGTTGTTGATTATGAGTATTAGATCTTAGAAGAGTATAATAAATACATTTATACTAATATATAAAGCTGAAGAGTTTTTGTTTGTTTGAACGCGCTAATCTCAGGAACTACTGGTCCAATTTGAAAAAGTTCTTTCAGTGTTAGATAGCCCGTTTATCGAGGAAGGCTATAGGCGTGATGATATATATATATATATATATATATATATATATATATATATATCATCACGCTATGACCAATAGGAGCAGAGTACCAATGAAGAATGTTTCAAAAACGGGTGGAAATTATTACGCTACGGGCAATAGGAGACGCAAACGACGTTGCGTGGGTCAGCTAATCGCGCTAATCTCAGGAACTACTGGTCCAATCTGAAAAATTCTTTCAGTGTTAGATAGCCCATTTATCGAGGAAGGCTATAGGTTATATATCATCACGCTAAGACCAATAGGAGCGGAGCACCAATGAAGAATGTTTAAAAAACGGCGGAAAATTATCACGCTACGGGCAATAGGAGACGCAAACGACGTTGCGTGGGTCAGCTATACTTATTAGTATAGCTGACCCACGCTATTAGTGCGTTCAAACAAACTCTTCAGCTTTATATATTTATAAAGCTGAAGAGTTTGTTTGAACGCACTAATCTCAGGAACTACTGGTCCAATTTGAAAAATTTGATTATTATAAATGCGAAAATAACTCTGTCTGTCTGTCTGTCTTGCTTTCACGGCCAAACCGCTGCACCGATTTGAATGAAATTTGGTACACAGATAGTCTAGAGCCTGAGAAAGGACTACTTTTTAATGCGAAAAAGGGGTTTAAAAGGGGGATGAAAGGTTGTTCTGGGAGTTCACTCGCCACACGCCTGCGCGTTACCTACGTCGGGCGTCTTGACAACGAATAAACAAGGCTGTCACAATCATAAAAAATATTTCACTTTTTCAATGAAGACTTAACAATGATAGCAATGATATTATATATATAAAAATTAAATATTAAGATATTAAGTATATATTCGTCAATCTGATTTGTATGTTCATTATATTAATAGAAATAAATAAGCCAAATTAATATAATTAATTAACAGCGTTTCTTAACTTCAAAATTCTCTACAGAAGTATCGTCATTATAAGCTAGCTGTTGGTTAAATAATAATAATAATAAAAATAATAAAAATAATAAAAAAAATATGAATAAAAATGTAAATAATATCGATCCTGATCAGCTGACTAACGAGATAGTTATCAATTAAACGAACGGATCATGTCAGGCGTGGAGGGAGATGTTGTCGAATACTTAAAGTCTTTAGAAATATCAGGAGTGCCTGCCCATAAGTTGAGGCTGCAAGTTAATGTTCCAGTGCTATTAAATGAGGTATCTTGAGCGCCAAAGCAATGTAATAGTACATGGCTAAATATTACACAACTGGGGTACAACATTGTAAAAACTACAATCATGACGCATGGAATGGCAAAAGAAGATAATGTTTTAATTCCCCGTATTCCGATAATTCCAACTTATTTAACATTTTAATTTAAAAGAATGCAGTTTCCGCTGAAAACAGCATTTCCAATAACAATATTATTAAAACCCAAGGACAGATGCTTAAAGATACAGTTCTTTTTTTCTCATGGGCAGCATACTCACGTATATCAAATCCACAAAATCTCCATAGTTCGGCAAAATATGGCAAAAGAAAAAACGTAGTTTATTAAAATTGTACTTTTTTTATTTGAAGCTGCCAAAGTGACTATGGTCAGCCTGATGGAAAACTCAAGCAGAATCCAACAGTGGGGGCAACCATACTCACTGGGAAAGCAGACAATGCAGTATTGCATCCCACACTATGACGGCTTAGTGAGATGCTTTATCACGCCCCACTTAAAGGCCCCGGGATCATAGTAGGAGAGAAACACGTGCGCTGGTAGTGAGTTCCAGTTTTTAGCTGCTCGGCACAGGAAGGATGAACCAAACCGTTTGGTTTGAGAGTGAACATGTTATTCTGCAGAGGAAGAGAGAAGGGGGACCAGTTGGAAGAGCTCCTCAGAATACTTCCAATGATACAGATGGTAGTGGACTGCTATAGAGGCGATATCTCTACGCAGCTGCAGAGGTTCAAGGAACTCGGTGGCTTCGGGACTGTTGGTAAAGCGGACTGTTCGCCACTGCAACCGATCGAAAGCATCAAGCAAATACTGCGCGGATCCATCACAAAGATGAGAACAGTACTCGAGGTCCCGGCAAATATCCATGCCCAGGACACCGAGCTTACCCCGTAGTGGCAGTTGAGTGCTCTGAAAAGTGGGGAGGGAAAGAAATGGAGACTTTTTGGTAGAGAACGCGCACAACTGTGTTTTCGTAGCGTTGAACTCGACCAGATTCTTATCACCCCATTGTAAAATGCGGTTCAAAACCCGGTCGAGCTCAGCGACAAGCTTCTGTCGATTTTCCTCAACGTCTGCCAGCTTGGCTGAATGGTGTCAAAAATATCGCCCATGAGCTGTGCTATCGTCTGCATAGCAATGTATGTTGCCAAGAGCTAACATGTCATTGATATGCAGAAGAAATAGTGTGGGCGACAGGACTGAACCCTGAGGTACGCCAGCGTTTACATCCAGAACATCAGAGGCCGTGCCGTCGCAAAGGCCCATAATGCGGCGCTGATGAAGAAAAGCGTCAATCCAGTGACAGAGTCTAGGAGGCGGACCGAATGCCGAGAGCTTGGAGAGAAGCGAGCCAGACCCGGTCGAAGGCCTTGGCCATGTCAAATGTCGAAATAAGCTCATATAAACACTTTATATTTTATGTACATATATAAATACTTAAATAAGTTTTTAATAGTAAAACGTGTGTATTATTTGTAAAAAAAATCGGGCGGTGTCGTGGGACATCAGATAGGAATGAGTTCCATATCAAAAATACAGATGGCGCTATACTAAATATTTCGTTCACGAAATAAATAAATCATTACAGATGGCGCTATACTAAATTTTTAGTTTTCACAAAATTGTCTTAACCCCTTTATTTTATTTAAACTTATTTATAAAAATATATAAAAGTTGCGAGGTAAAGAAAATAAAACTATTCAGGTACCTACACCTATACATTTTGTATCATGATTTTATATTGATACAAATCCTACCTATATTAATAACGCGAAAGTTTGTTGGTATGGATGGATGGATGTTTGTTTCTTTTTCACGCAAAAACTACTGAACGGATTTGGATAAAACTTTACAGTAATATAGCTTATACATCAGAATAACACATAAGCTACTATTTGCAGCGACAACCGACATACACGCGGGCGGAGCCGCGGGCAACAGCTAGTCTGTAATACTTACCTATCATAATGTAGTACCTAATAAGTATTAATACCTAAACTGAAATAATAGTTATTTGTTATACAAGAGTGCAAAGTTGCTTTTCAACAAAAGAATAAAAGAGCACGAGGGGAAAAATCTTTGCACTCGAGTGCAACACGTAACTTTTCATTCCACCTCAGCGAGGAAACAACTAAATGCAAAAAAAGGATTATCAATCACAATATACTTTTATTTCAGTTTAGGTATTAATATTTATTAGGTACTACATTATGATAGGTAAGTATTACAGGTTAATTTTAAAATTATTTCAAAAATACTTAGGTACTCGCTCAACCCCGCGGTGTTACCCGCCGTTTTTGTCGTACAACGCGGGACAAAGCTAGTCTAAAAAAAGTAGCCTAAGTTACTCCTTAGATTATCAGCTATATGCCAGTGAAAGTCCCTCCAAAATCAGTCCAGCCGTTTCAGAGATTACCCGGAACAAACAGACAGACAGACTGACTGACAGACAGACAATGTAAAAGAAATTATAAAAAATATATTTTAGTATATGTACCGTGTATACATATGTTTTTAGTAAAAATCGGTTATTTTAATATTACAAACAGACATTTTAATTTATTTATTAGTATGGATGTATAGATAATTTAAGAAACATTTAAAGTTAAGTTGCTACAGTTACTTAAGAAAAAAATGGTGCGGGCAGAGCAAATTAAAAAGAAACTACATCATGAAGGTTCTGAGTTCTGAGTTTTTAACAAATTAAAAAATATTGTATGATTAATTCGGCACCATGGAGATAGAAGTAAATAGGTTTAATGATGTTTTAATTCACAAACTTAGTGCACTCGAGCGATGTTCTAAATTCAATTTACTTTATTCCTCTAGAGGATAAAAACGGCTTTTACACTCAGATATCGAAAGGCAAAAATACTCTTTACGAGCTGGTGGGATGAAAAAGTATCGTGTGATTGTTAATGCTTTTTTGCATTTAGTTGTTTCCTCGCTGAGGTGGAATGAAAAGTTACGTGTTGCACTCGAGTGCAAAGATTTTTCACCTCGTGCTCTTTTGATTCCCTCGCTGACGCTCAGGATTCAATTTTTTGAATCACGAGCGTATGAGCACGCGGTTAAAAAGCAACTTTGCACTCTTGTGTAACAAACAACTATTACTAACTGGTGGGATGAAAAAATATTTTAAATTAAAATGGATAAATGAATTCTCGCGAATAATTAACAAACTAAAAATCCAATGTTTATGTAAGAAAAATAACTTAATATTTCAGTCATATTTTTACTTAATGTTATCGTTGAATTCGAGAACTTTAAGTTTTAAGAATTGATATGAATTCTCTTGAAATTTAATAAAACATGTTAAATATTTATTAGCTCGACTTAATGAATATCATCATGATTCTCGTTAAAATGCATTGGATTTGCATGATGGTAATAAAGCACCCATCATTTTTCATTATATATTATTTAATTTTAGTTTATTGTATTGTATAGTTATTGTATTATAATATTATTAGATATAGAATAGTTTATTGTATTATATTGTATACATATTGTAACTGCCTCGTTGGTCTCGCGGTTGGCGTGTACGACTGCTGATCATGAGGTCTCGGGTTCGATTCCTGGGTCAGACCAAATGTTTGTATGATCTACAAATATTTGTTTCGGAGTTTGGGTGTTTTCTATGTATAATATGTATGTATTTACAAAAAAAAAAAAAGTATATATGTATTTGTATCAGTTGTCTAGTACCCATAACACAAGCTCTGCTTAGCTTGGGACTAGATGGCGTTGTGTGTTAAAATGTCCGAAATATTTATTATTTATTATATTATTATATTATTTATTGTTCTTTTATTTCTTCTTCTTTCTTATTTTAGTTTAGTTTTGTCAGACAGACTTTATTTTACTACGAAGAAACAATGTTACAACATTAAATTACACAAGATACTGACTTGTACCGAGTTTGTGTAATTAATTTAACGTTAATTAAGCATATTATTCTACCATTATTTCAAACTTCCTCTCAAACTTCAAATATTCTTATATAAATTAAAACCAAATGTTAACAAGTAAAAAATAAGTCCGATATGTGTTGCATCTATCTACTATACAACTTTTTATTTACTTAACAAAAACAAAAGCTCACAAACATTTTCAAGTAAAATGACGACGAGTGACAGACCACATTCATACATATTGACGCTATACGAGTATTCTACCCGGGTAAGTATAGACAGTAGAACCACTTCACAATTCAGTTCAGTAACCTTTTAACTATTCTCTACGGTGGTATACTATAGCGAGTACTACACTATCAGTATACTAAGAGTACAGTATTTCCCGAAATATGGAAAGTATCTCATATAATACTCATCTATAAAGAGGCTAAACATTTGATGATAAAATCGCTGATCTGACAAGGAGTCAACATCCAAATATGGATTTGCAAGTCCTCTAGAGCTGCAAACACAAAACTGACGCATTACAGTATCATACACATACAGCATAATACTGAAAAAGTTAAATATCTAGGCCGCAGTCCATAATGCTGCTCGTATCAATACATCTCTTTCGTAGTCTTAAGCCTATACCTGGGATTCTTTGCTCATTAATGGAAGAAACCTTGTTTATGCTCTTGAGCTCTGTCAGTCATGACGTTTGTATAAATGAGAATCCACACTCAAGACAAACTCTGTGAATGACACTCGAATCCTTGTTTGTTAAGTGCAATCGGACCGAAATTTGAGAGCAAGCGACCTTTGTTGCAATAATTAATTTTCCCAATATTATAAACACAGTATTTCATTATTATATTTTCCATTCCGTATATTTTTTGGGAAAACCGAAACGCCACAAAAAACAACCGATTCCATACTATCACGTTATTACCTAAAAAAATTAACACTTCATTTCTTAATATCGAGCTTAAAATCAGAACCTTTTGTTCAAACGTTTAAACAAATATAAAAAAAAAACAAATCAGAGTGCTGAGGTGACAAACAAAAGTACATGCAATCGAACAGAGAGCCTCTTCCTTTCTAGATTTCAGAGTTCAGATTCTACACATAATTTATACACTTTAATTGAATCGTGTGATTTTCAAACTAAATAAGCAAGATATTTTTGGGCATTGGTTTTTTATGAAAGATGTTATTTAGCCTGAGTTTTATCATTGTTTAAAAAACAGTACATGTCCGCATGCAAATGGTTATACAGTTTATAATAAGGTCCAGGGAGCAAAATTGACTGTGTTTTAAAAGCACACGATTCAGAAAGGATCTGGAAATGTGTTGCCATTAGTGCGAATGCCATTATCAACTACAGAAAGATATGTAGAAGGTTCTATTACAGTTATGATGTTGGCCACCCTTTTTAACCTCCGACGCAAAAAGAGGGGTGTTATAAGTTTGACGTCGATGTCTGTCTCTGTATGTGTGTGTGTGTCTGTGGCATCGTAGCTCTCAAACGGATGGACCGATTTCGATGTGGTTTTTTTCATTTGAAAGCCAGTTTCCTTGCGGTGGTTCTTAGCTATGTTTGGTTAATATCGGTCCAGCAGTGTAAGAGTATCAGCTCTTTTCCGAAATGATGTTAGGCATTTTTGGCGTATTATTACTCGATTAAGTGCTTGACGCGGGCCAGTATAATCGTTAAATGATAATTAATTGATAACTTCGACCTGATGTTGTGTAGGGGATTTTTAAAATTTTAAATTTATGATTATACACTATTTATATTCATGCAAAGTCTTCGCGTCTTTATGCAAAAGATATAAACGTAGCTTCTAGTTGTCTCTAAGTAAACTTACCACCAAGCAAAAACATGAATGCGAAAAGGAAACTGCAAGTGAGTAATATCTGCGGTACATAATAGATAAAACAAACAATAAACAGGGAAGTACTCGTATATATTATTTACAATCTGCTTAATGTGGTAAGGGTTGAAAATATAGACTCTTATTTTTAACCGTCTTCAAAAAAGGAAAGATATCAATTAGTTAGAATCTTTTCTTTATGTTCATCGTTATTTTCATGGTATTTGAACCGATTTTTAAAATTCTTTTTGCATTGGGTTTGGTATAGCTCACAGGTCCCATTGTCACCATGTCGGGATCTGATGATGGGATTTCAAAGAAATCAATGGCAACCCTCAAATTTTATAACCATGTGTTATACATTTTCTGACATTATTAAAATATTTATTTGTATCTAGTAGGCGCATCTTATGATGATGAGCCGATGATAGAAGACACATCTCCTAACTCCTTAACGGTTAGGAGTTGGAGGATAATTCTTCAAACAACTACAGTAATTGTATAGGCAGGAGTAACATTTGAAAGTAGTCGTTTCCTTAGGTTGCCTCCCGCAAATTATGTGAAATAGTTCAATACTTACTTACGATTATTGGCATTTAAAATGAAAAAATTAAACATTTTTAAGAAAAAATTAAACAGACTCCAAAAAAACATCAAACGAGTTTTCGTTCCCTGCCTAGAAATACTAAAAAACGTAAAATAAAGTGGCTTTTATTAGGCTGCCGTAAATAACTATCTGACAATTCTTGTCTATATCTAATTATCTACTAATATAATGAATGCTAGGTACCTAAAATCTGTTTGAACTCGGTGCGAAGACAAAAATATTACAAAAATGTATGTTTTTGTAATACGTAAAAATCTGTGGAAATCTATTACATATATAGATAAGTGACGTACATCTTTCCTAGGCATACCTAGGGAAGATGTACGTCACTTATCTATTGGGCTTGGCACCGATTTCCACAGATTTTAGGTACCTAGCGTACATTATAATACTACTTTATTTAAATATGTAGATAATTAGGTATAGACAACAATTGTCACATAGTAATTTAAGGCATGAATTAAAGCCAATTTGTTTTGCGTTTTTTAGTATTTCTAGGCAGTGAATTTTCGTTTGAAATGTTTTGGAGTCGGTTTATTTTTTTTCTTAAAAATATTTAATTACTAATCCGTGTTCATATAACATTTTGTGGGGTTGAAATTTATTTCTACTAAGCCATTTAAGGCAAATAGTTTATTCTAAAACGTTTTTAAATTAAACCACTATAAAATAAATTCTGAGTATAATAATAGGTAGGTACGCCTTGCAAACAGAACAAAGTTGTTGTGTTGTTAGAAGTTTTACCAAATTACAGTATTATCGATAAATATAGACCGTTGTGTGTAAGTTCCACACGCACACAATTAAAATATATTGTGAGGTTAAAGTATAACTGATTTATTTTTGAAGTAAAAGTCCCTAATTTTACGTGAACCATGCCTCAATACCTTATATCCCTTATAGAAGATGGTTAGATAGTATTATGCTTTTAGAATGAGAGTCATAAAGGAACTGTAGACGCAATTCAACAAAATATTTGTTTCACGATATACTGCAGGTAATTGTTAGTACCGTGTGACGCATGGAAGGTGACATTACTTGATAGAAACTGGCATTAGATAGTGGTATAACATATTACACCTCTCTAAACCCGAAGGAAAAGTCTCTGCATCCAATGGTGTGGCTACTTATGGTGACCAAGATCTGTCGGGTATCTTGAAATCTTTATTCTAAGGGTATACATGGCTTAGGGGTTTCAGAGATTTCCTTTCGTGGGTGCAACTGGTTCCCCGGCTTCTGGTACCCTTAACCGAGACGGTGTGCGGTGTTTAGTCGGTTCGAGTCCGACATAGCCACCAGACGGTGATACCACCTACCTAAGGGGATTGCGCACAAAAAAAAAGTGTATACATGGCTCCCTTGTAACGGGGTTAGGTACCGAGAAACGGAACGCCGCGCGCACTGTCTAGTTTTGGTCGATTTGATTTCGATATACTACTTCATTGTGACTTCTGATGAGGACCGGTCTCAGTTTTCACACAAATAAATTGAACTACTCAAAACAAAATAAGAGACATCCGTAAAGTTGTGACTTTAACATAAACAACTTTTGTGTAATGTTTATGACAATGTGTAACTGTTAAATTATGGATTCCTTGAAGGGTAAGTAATTCCTAGTGAAGAATGATATCAAGTAGGCACTTGTAATTTGTTTGATCTCTTGAAAATCGTGTTTTTGTAATATTTACAACTTCTGGTAAGTGTTTCTTTAACAACCGTTGCTGACAGTTTATAACGTTGCTTACATTGCACACTGCTATGTGTTAGATATATACGCAATTACAGCGACTAGGGTCATACCATTGATCCAGGAGAGTCACAGTCAGCGTACCTTTTGTGAGGAAATGTACATTTTTCTCCTGAATTTAGTTTATCCTCAACGACCTCCTTGAAGCTTTTAAGAGTACTAATTATCTTGTTCGGCCTGTAAGTGCTGATTAGTTGTATACGCCATGATTGTTTTCTGGTTTAAGGATGGGCAAATATCGCCATTTGGGATGTTTAGTTATGGCCTTACAACAAAGGTTAGCGACAGGAAGCTTTTGGTCCGAGTTCATTTTTCCGTCTGCAACTCTAGCACACACTTTTTTCATGATGGTGTCAAAATTGACGAACCAGTTTTGAAGATAAATTCATCTCTCGTGAGTGTTGCATTTGTTAACAAAATATAAGTCCACTTAGTCATGCGTAACAAAAAGGATTACCCATACATGGAAGTGTAATGCTCTGGTGTCAGATAACCCTGGGACGGAAAACTGAGCTCGTAATTCAACGACGACGGTACTGTATTGGCCCAAAGTTACGTGAACAATACGGTACCGTTCCATATTAAAACATTTGCACAACAAGCTTCGCCAGGGTTCGTCTTGATGCAAGATATCACTGACTCGCCGTGCAGGTCTGCCTGTTCTCTAATTTCAACCCTAATTCAATGGTGAATTTACCCAAGAGTTTTGGCCACTAATCATATATTACTGTTCAAATCATAAGTAAATATCAAAATTTTCTTTAAAGAAACATAATATTCGTATACACACATTGATATTCTGTGTTTTCACATTCCATAATAGGCCTAATTTGGCAGAATATTTTAAAGGTCGTGAAAGATGAAAACGGTGAGCTTTTATCTTCGATGTTGTTTACATAGTTTTATCTTTCTTATATATTATTACAACTAGCTGAGCCCCGCGGTGTTACCCGCGGTTATTGTCGTACCGCGTGTGAGGCCGCGGGGCGAAGTTAGTCTAAAAAACCTAGTCTAAAAGTCTAAGTTACTCTTTGTATCATCAGCTACCTACCAGGGAAAGTCCTGTCAAAATCGGTCCAGCCGTTCCAGAGATTAGCCGGAACAAACAGACAGACAGACAAAATTTGTAAAAATTCTGATTTTGGTATATGTACCGTGTGTACATACATATGCATTTAATAAAAAGCGGTTATTTTAATATTACAAACAAACACTCCAATTTTATTTATTTGTATAGATAATTGCTATAAGCAGCTAAGTTTAAAGCCTAAACTATATTATGTTATTAATCCTAAGTTGTCATGATATTAATTCAAGAACGTCTAAATTTAATGATGACGATAATGTAGATACCTAACGATACAGAAGCATCTCAATAGGTCGTGTAAATAAATAGTGTGAGTTCTGCATTGTCGCATTTTTTATCCATTAGCCTGCCAAAGTAACTTTACTCTGCCTGATGCAAAGCATGAGCAGAATCAAAGAGTGGTGGTCACCTTACTCATTGCGAATGCAGACAATGCAATAATGAAGCTTGGTGACGCACACTACGGTGGCCTTTGGCATTTCGTTTTCGGGTCAGGTAAAAGTTAGAGAAATTTCAAACAAAAATATTTAATTTTTAACATTAATATCATCTATATTCAAGCCATTTAGAATACCGTTTCATTTACACGTTTTTCTAATGCTTCTGAAAAAAATAATGACACTAACAACTTATCTATGGCTGACATAATCGCGTCATCATCCTCATATTTAGTTCCATGAATGTGTTCTTTAGTTTCGGAAATAAATGAAAGTCACTAGCAGCTAAGTCCAGTGCATATTGAAATGATAATTGCTTTTGATCATATCAATTGGAGTTGAACTGAAACAGAGATTTAGCTTATTTGGACTTTTATACACACACTGTTCCTTTATACCATTCCTACAGTAAGCCTTTTTCTTTTGTTTACTCGTTCCACGTCGTAGAGGAAACGATTGAATCCATTCAGCCGGACGGCAGATTACATCTTTGCTTCCACGTCAAATATTTCACCTCGGTAAATACCAAACCATTTGACGATATCCGCCTTAGAATTACAACTGTAAAAGCAGAGGTATGTATGTAAAATGCGGTAGGTATTTACTAACATATGGCTATCCTTAAATGTTAATTATAGAAGCATTATTTTCATGAAAATGACTTTTAATAGATAATCAATTTTATTCTTAACTATTAAATTATTTAATATACCTACCTACGAAATTCGTTATACATTTGTTTCGATGAACTAATATTTTAAGAAATGCTAAACAGAAGAAGCAGCTAATTTCTTCTCAAATTAGCGAATTTCTGACTGATAAGTGTCTCGTTATATTTCTTATAAGAAATAGCCTACTTTAAAAGTTTGTTAAAACTAACAGAGATAGACATATTTTTCAGAGTATTTCAGAAATGATAAACTACACACTCTCTCTCTCTACTTTCTCGAACGATATTTCGTAACTATGTATATTATACTTACTGAGAGAGCAACTTGACGATACTTTATTATTATTCAAATCTCGAGACGAAGGAATGGAATAGGACAACATAATTATTATATTACTGTTAATTTACCAGGTCACGATCTGAATACGTATGAAAAAACTAGTTCACTCCACTTTTTCTTAAGAATCGTGCTTTTGTTGCAATCCGTCTTGTAAATAAATCATTTGGTGTATTGACGCTCTAACAATACCTTTTTTCTATAGAAATTATTACAATAATTCTTCCATACTCCATTAGACGCGTAAACTTTAGGTAACGTACTGAGAGACGTAGGCAGTTTTCTTTTACTTTGTTCATATTTTACTGCTCAGTAGCAATAATACAATGTCTAAAAATATAGGAGATCTTTCTTTTTTTTTTTTTTATGATATAGGGGGCAAACGAGCAGACGTATCGCCTGATGGTAAGCGATTACCGCCGCCCATGGACACCCGCAACACCAGAGGCATCACAAGTGCGTTGCCGGCCTTTTAAGAAGGAGTACGCTCTTTTCTTGAAGGTTTGAAGGTATTGGTCCGGGAATACCGCAGGCGACAGTTCATTCCACAGTTTTGTTGTGCGAGGCAGAAAGTTCCTGGAAAAGCGCACAGTTGAGGACTGCCAACCATCTAGATGATGGGGATGAAACTTCTGTCGCGTAGGACGATGGCGGAAAGAGGCGGCAGGAATCAGTCCGAACAATTCCTCGGAGCACTCCCCATGATAAATGCGGTAGAAGATGCACAGCGAAGCTACATCTCTACGTAGCGCCAAAGAGTCTAGCCGAATTGAAAGTTCTTGGCAATCGACGACTCGAGTCGCTCTCCGTTGAATGCGGTCCAAAGGGAGGAGCTGGTATTGGGGTGCCCCCGCCCAAAGATGGGGACAGTATTCCATGTGAGGCCGAACCTGGGCCTTATAAAGTAAAAGGCGGTGGGCCGGAGTGAAATACTGTCTCGATCTGTTGAGCACACCAAGCTTTTTCGAGGCCAATTTGGCCTTACCCTCCAGGTGGCCACGAAACTGGACTTCGCTCGACATGTCGACACCAAGAATTCCAATATTGGCTGAGGCAGATAGTGGAGTGCCTTCGAAAGGAGGACATACGACCCACGGAAGTTTTTTAGTGGTGAACGCGCAAATTTGTGTCTTTGTGGGGTTAAATTGGACTAAATTAAGGCTACCCCAATCTGAGACCTTCTCCAAAGAAGTCTCGACTTCAGACACAAGTTTGTTTCGACTCTCAATGACGTTTTCCCGAGAAATATTGGCGCGGCCGGTGTAAAAAGCATCGCCGGTGCTGTCATCCGCATAACAATGAATGCCGCAATTTTGCAGCATGTCATTGATATGGAGGAGGAACAAAGTAGGCGATAGCACACAGCCTTGCGGGACACCAGCATTCACAGATATGGAATCAGAGCATTCACCGTCGACTACGACCTTAATGCTTCTATCTGCTAGAAAGCTAGTGACCCAATCGCATAATTTCTCGGGAAGCCCATAGGAAGGGAGCTTCGAAAGAAGCGCTTTGTGCCAGACCCGATCGAAGGCCCTCGCGATGTCCAAACTAACTGCCAAGGCTTCCCCCTTAGTCTCAATCGCCTGTGCCCAGCGATGTGTCAGGTATACCAGAAGATCACCAGCCGATCGACCCTTACGGAAGCCGTACTGCTGGTCGCTAAGCAGATGATGATCTTCTAGATACCGTAGGAGTTGATAGTTGATGATGGACTCCATTATTTTCGAGAAGAGGGAAGTAATGGCTATCGGCCTGTAGTTGGACGGATTAGAGCGATCGCCTTTTTTTGGGATCGGGTGGACTAATGCTGCCTTCCATGTTGTCGGGACTACGCCAGAAGAGTAGGAGAGCCGAAAAAGACGCGTTAAGACCGGTGCCAACTCTGGAGCGCACATCTTCAACACTATAGGGGGGATTCCATCCGGGCCACTCGACTTATGGATATCCAGGGATAAAAGTGCTATACGCACTGAGCGTTGGTGAAACTGGATATCCAGCATACGGCTCTCGCACCGCGGTATGGTAGGCGGCTCCTGTTCCCCGTCATCCAAAGTCGAGCTGGACGCAAAGTGTTTTGCCAGGAGATCGGCTTTCTCCTTTGCGTCATAGGCCAACGGATTATTTCCCAAGTGCAAAGGTGGAAGGGATGGCTTACAGAAATTCCCTTCGATAGCCTTGGCAAGAGACCAGAATGCTCGAGTCCCCGAAGGAAGACGCTCAAGCCTCTCGCCAATCCCAGCAATGTGCACCGACTTCGCCCTAGCTATGTCTCTTTTGAAGATCCTGGAGGCAAAGTTGTACTCCTTTTTTAGAGCGCTGGTGTTTTGATCCCGTACCGCCGCTGCGTCAGCCCAGGCTTGGTAAGCTTCCTGCTTCCTGCGAGAAGCTTTTTTGGAAGATGAACCAAACCAGGGCCGACACTTGCCACCAATGGGAACCACAGAGGATGGAATGAAAATCTCCATACCCTGTAGCACAACATCAGCAATAGAATCAGCAGCGGTGTTGGGATTATCCGGCGAGAAGCACAACTGTCTCCAAGGGTAGGACGCAAAGAAGGACCGCATCCCATCCCAATCTGCTGACTTGTAGTGCCACACACGGCGACTGCGTGCAACTCGCGATCGCGGTGAGCATGTGAGTGGCACTGTACTCCGGACAAGGCAATGGTCTGAGGAGCCAAGTGGGGCGTTTACGGATACGTGGTATCCGTCCGGATGAGAAGTCAGCAGAAGGTCCAACAAAGAGGAATTCTGACCTTCCACATCTGGGACTCGCGTGGGCGTGGTAACCAATTGTGTCAGGCCATAAGCCAGGCCGAAGTCGTGAACAGATCTCCCCGCATGATCCGTTTTACTGGAGCTGAGCCAGCCGGCGTGGTGAGCGTTAAAATCGCCAAGTACGATGATCTCTGCGGAAGGGATCTGCTGCTGCACAAGGTCTGTAGCCATCTGGATGTGCTCAATGAGTCGGTCAGTTTCGGCATCACCGCTATGGGACCTATAGAGGCACGCATAGACGCGGGGATGGTCGTCGCTGTCTACACGGAGCCATAAGATGGAGAGGTCCCCACCTTCAAGGTTGCTGAGGCGACGAGAGCTAATATCGTCTCTGACGTACACGGACACTCCGGCTTTAGACATAAAGGAATGTTCTAGTCCGTACCTCGGGTAGCTGAGGTAGGATGTGTCCGCAGGAGACGATATCTGCGTCTCGGACAAAAAGAGCAATGCTGGCTTTGCTGTCTCGAGGTGGTGATGGACAGCATCAAGATAACTATGTAATCCCCTGACGTTGTAGAAGTCCACGACCAGCGTGGTAGGGGGTACCGTGATGTTACTGCTCCTACCCCGAGCGTGATCTAGCGCAATTTTGCCCTCCCCAGAATACAAGGGGCAGCCTCGGCATCCACGTTCAGGCGCGTTGTGTCCTGAGCGCGGACGCCCAGAGAGGGATTCTCCAACGCTAGCGCAGTTGGTACCCTCCTGGGGTATCAATCTGTCTTTCAACTGCGCCATCATGGGGAGGGGGGGGGGGTTGGGCCTCCGGTATCCTCACTCACTCGGTGAAACACAGCGCAAGCGCTGTTTCACACCGGTTTTCTGTGAGGCCGTGGTATCACTCCGGTCGAGCCGGCCCATTCATGCCGAAGCGTGGCTCTCCCACGGTAGGCTTTCTATTGAAATACTTTATTTTGCTGGGAAATATTTTAATAAATACAACGAATTAAAGAGTACCCAAATTGAGAGCGGCGCGGTTTGGAGATACTAATGATTTTGAGCTTGAATGGCCTTTAAATTTATTGCTTGGTAACTTTCAAATATTTGGCCACTTTACTGACCAAGAGTGACCACTCTTGGTCAGTGATAACAATATCTTAAATCATGTACCGTAGTTTATGACGTCATCGGCCATCTGGCGAATCGTAAAATACATACTAGGTAGCTGTTTTCAACGTTGAACTACAATATCACGTGAACTATTTACGGTGATCGAAAGCTCATGTAATGAAAAATTTAATAGTTTTAGCAATTTGTTACTTAGTTTTTCATTACGTATCTTGCACAATTTTTTAAAGTTCTCACAATATTCTGAATATGTGAAGTAACTTGTTTTTAAGTTGGGAGGTACTTGAATTAATCATCTTACGAATATATTATGAGTAGATGACCAACCTTGTGTATACAAGTACTTTTTTATACGACGTGTATTATAACGTTGTAAACACGCAAATCATAATTTAGAAAATGGTTTTTGCACATTTTATTACTCATAAAGGAACCCCAGCTCCGTCACCCTCCCATAAAATCTTGACACAAGATAAAAATATATATAAATATATAATTGCAATGACACAGTGAGGCTACAGACTTAACGTGTTTATTCAATTTTGTTTACGTTAGAAAAAAACAAGTTTAACAAGAAATGAGAAGAAAAGAAGTCAAAGGTACTCGGAATACCGATAGACCTAAAATATTTGAACGCGAAAGCTTGAATTAAACTCTACTTTACAAGTATCCTAGTCACCAATAGCCATTGCCCAAAGGCCTCTACGCCGCTTCTTTGATAAATGACATCTAAAAAAGCGGCCAAGTGCGAGTCGGACTCACCCATATAGGGTACCGAAGCAGCAAGTAACATAATATAAAAGTTCTTGTAGTTCGTTGTAACTTTGATCGATGTTCTAATAGTAGTGTATTTTTTTTGCGGTTTACGATTTATGACGAATTAAAAAAAACTACTTACTAGATCTCGCTCAAACCAATTCTCGGTGGAAGTTTGCATAGTAATGTACATCATATATTTTTTATAGTTTTATCGTTCTCTTATTTTAGAAGTTACAGGGGGGAGGGACACACATTTTACCACTTTGGAAGTGTCTCTCGCGCAAACTATTCAGTTTAGAAAAAAATGATATTAGAAACCTCAATATCATAGACCTATCCATAGATAGCCCAGACGTACGAGTTTGATTAAAAAAAATATTTGAGTTTCAGTTCTAAGTATGTACTCCCAAAATTTATTGTTTTTTTTTTATTTTTGTGTGAAAATCTTAATGCGGTTCACAGAATACATCTACTTACCAAGAGATTTCACCTTCAGAAAAAGTGGCTGTGACATACGGACGGACAGACAGACATGACGAATCTATAAGGGTTCCGTTTTTTGTCTTTAGCACGGAACCCTAAAAATACTATATTATACTGGCGCCTCGGCTTCGCTTCACACGGGTGCAATGGGCGTTTGCGGCTATACCTGCCCATGCATTTTAATCCTCTGAAATCTTTTAAGATATTTTAGCTATTTTAATAATATGTTGTAAAAGGCAATTCTGATCTACAGTAAGTGCACAACATATGTAACGTATTTAATTTGATGAGAATAAATAATTATTATATTGGTCATAACTACTTATAGTCTGGGATCCCCGGAACCAATTTTACAAGTTATTACTATCAAGCTAATTTTTCGTGAGTGGCTTCATTTTGATGAGAGGGCCACTTTTCACCTTACAAAAATTTTCGATTGTAATAGCTAACAGGGGTAGCAGGGACAAAAAAGTTTTGAGCGTAGGACCGAGATAACGTACCACGCAATTTGTTGGACAATTTGGCTGTTTAATTAATTGTACTACTAATTGCTACAGAATGGCTACATAAATAACAATACTAGTTTTTGTTTTACGTGGACACTAATTTATGTTAACTATTATTCATTTTGTTTTTCATATAGCGGTATTCCATAGATGTAAGCAATCGTCGGTAAACCATATTTAATCTATACTATTATTAAAGCTGAAGAGTTTGTTTGTTTGAACGCGCTAATCTCAGGGACCGCTGGTCCGATTTGAAAAATTCTTTCAGTGTTGGATAGTACATTTATCGAGGAAAGCTATATGCTATATATCATCACGCTACGACCAATAGGAGTGGAGCACCAATGAAAAATGTTTCATAAACGGGGGAAAATTATCACGCTACGGGCAAACTTACGCAAACGAGGTTGCGTAAGTCGGCTAGTACAAAATAAAATAATTATTTAATAAAAAAAAATGGCTCCAGCATACCACTTTAGTGTAATAATCGTCGACTTTAGTCTTGTTCCTAATTACGTTATCGATTCCAATTCCAAAAAACAAACAGTAGTGAAAACCATTAACCTCTTCAGTACCATTACTATCACACCCAGGAGAAATAGCACCAGATTCCGAAAAGCGCAGATTGATCACCGACCTCCATGTGATAACATATGTTCCACGCGCACCTCTACAATACATAGTAGGCAAAGTTATCTGTTGAAATATATGGGCCAGTACTGAGGAATGGAACAAACAGTTAAATGAAATTAACCGAACTAGGACACGGAATTAGTTCGGCAAGTTTAAATTAGTTTTACACGGGTATGGCAAATTAAGAAGGTATTTGTGTGTAAAGCCGCGGGTGAAACCATTAGTGACATTGAAGTGTTGTTAATCACATCGAGCTCATATCAAATTAAATTATGTTGTTTTTCTACCTTTAATTAACAAAAATATTATAAAGCTGAAGAGTTTGTTTGTTTGTTTGAACGCGCTGATCTCAGGAACGCTGGTCCGATTTGAAAATTTTTTTCAGTGTTGGATAGTAGGTACATTTATCGAGTAAGGCTATATATCATCACGCTAAGACCAATAGGATCGGAGCACCAATGAAGAATGTTACAAAAACGGGGGAAAATTATTACGCTACGGGCAATAGGAGACGTAAACGGGGTTGCGTGGGTCAGCTAGTTAACTAATTAACTGCAGTAGCAACTCAATAGGTCACCATAGTGTGGGTCACCATGCTGCCTTGTTGCCTTGTTTGCATTCGCGATGAGTATGGTGAGACAGACTAGAGTCAATTTGGCAGGCTCATATTTTTTTTTTGGTATCGGTGCAAACGAGCAGACGTATCGCGATTACCGCCATTCATAGCCACCCGCAACACCAGAGGCGTTACAAGTGCGTTGCCGGCCCTAAGGGGATCCGGATGGGGAGGGGTATGGGGGAGGGGAGGTATGGGCCTCTCCCATTTTATAAAAAAATAGGTACCATAAGTAGTCTGGACCTTAGCTAGGAATCTCAAAATGTTTTATTCAAAAGTTATTTTAGTTACTAAAATTTATAGTAAAACTATAAATACTATAAATACTTGGACAGAATTTTTTACATTTGTTTTTATTTCAGTAAAATTTCGTACGTGTACATACATACCTACATATGTAAAATTTTACTTTATCAAAGTTGTACGCGGAAGAAGTGCAGATAGCTAACATTTATTATCAACTTGGTTTAACTTTTGTAACTTAACTAATAACCCGCGCAATTTGGTTTAAGTCTTTTAAAAGTATTTTTCCAGTTTTTGCAAAAAATTTCATTGATGCTCAGTTCCTATTGGTCTTAGCATGATGTTTATACCTTAGAGCCTTTCTCGATTAATGAGCCATCCAATAATAAAAGAGTTAATAAAATTGGTTCAGCCGTTCACGTGTGATGCTGTGACCAAAGGAAATACGGATTTATTTTTATATGTATTTATTTCTCTCTCACTTATCACTGAATTAAATTAAATGATCGTGTTGACAATGTTTTCTTTCTCGTTCTCAATGTAAATTATAAACTGGATAAGGTTCACCTGTAACCATACGATTATCATTTATTTAGTAATTGAAATCAATCCATAATTTTACTAAATGCCACTAAACATATCACATCAACAGCCTTCAATAGTCCACTGCTGGACATGCTTAGAAGCGATTTTAATACTTATTATCCTATTTCAAACGAAGACAAATCCAAAAACAAGAAACCATTAAAATTGGTCCAGACGATCTTGAGTTAAAAATAGTGTAATTAACAAGACTTTGTTTTAAATATGTAGATTAACTACAAATTAACTATTACGTCTAATTTAAGGAAGTTTGTAGAGACACCAAATTATGCATTTTTTTATGTTACTTATAACACATCAGGTGAATGAGTGGTACCTAAATACAATAGCTTAGTGCTTATAAAAGCTTTTATAGAAAAGTTACGCAAATAAATAATTTAATAGCTCTTTTGATTCTGAAAGGTCACGGACGATGTAAAGACTTCAAAGCAGAAAAATATATTGTTACAATTCTATATAACTAGAAACAATTTAAATAAGCTACTAACAACATGAATTGAATATTCATATTCTTAAAATCTAAATTTAAAATTAAGAAAAGAAAACACTTAGTTACACAAAGGTAAAGACAAACACCGACAGACCGAAGGCATGTATCGAATGGAACGGATTCCATTCCACTTCATTTCTTATGCATTCGAAAGTTAAATGATAATAGTTATTTGTTATACAAGAGTACAAAGTTGCTTTTTAACCGCGTGCTCAATTTTGATGATCCAGCAAGCGAAGGATTCAAAAATTAGAATCCTGAGGTGCGGCCACAGCAAATAAAAAAAACTACACCAAGAAGGTTCCGAGTCTAAGTTTTTAACAAATTCGAAAATATTGTATGAATAATTCGGCACCATGGAGGTGAAGTAAATAGGTTTATAATGATGTTTTGAATTCACAAACTTAGTGCACCCGAGCAATGTTCTAAATTCAATTTACTTTATTCTCTAGATAATAAAAACGGCTCTTACACTCAGATATCGAAGGGCAAAAATACTCTTTACGAGCTGGTGGGATGAAAAATTATTTATTCCCTGGCATTACACATAGTATAGTGAGATGAAGAATTTTCCTCTTCATGTATGTAAACCTGTTTAAAGGCATATGCTCAGAACGAACTCTAACGCCAAAAACAACTTCCTGACTAGTCAAATCGGAGTATGTATAGTATACACGTACATACCTTACCAGGCCGTAGTACGACCAGTTTTACATCCCGGTGCACAGCCACTATGTTATACAAATTGTGATCATTCTTTATAGGCACAATATGTATTCCAAATAGGCCTATTATAAATGTTTGCGAAGTTCAAAGAATAATATTGCTTATATATGTAAATTCACTCACCATTCTCTAATATTGTATTCTGTATAGAGCCGATCGGTCACTTTGCATACAAATGTTGATTTTTCTTGGCCGTACTACGACCTGTATATATTACCGAGCC
Organism: Diaphora mendica; assembly: GCA_949125395.1. Lineage (NCBI taxonomy): Eukaryota > Metazoa > Arthropoda > Insecta > Lepidoptera > Erebidae > Diaphora > Diaphora mendica. The sequence goes on from OX421319.1 coordinate 9,122,966, forward strand.
ATTGTTCCGACCATTCAATTTGATGTTTCAATTTTGTGACAAGGTTCACGGTACTACTCGCTAAGTAGATTCCGAGTGCCGACATTGTCATTATGTCAAACTGCGCTTGCAGGGCACACAATATTACCCCAGTAATGCGTCAATTTTATGAGTATTAATCGAATATGTATGAGAAATAAGAACTGATTGCCAATGCCTTTGCCAAATTCGATAAAGAAATGTTTATGGTAATACCATCCATGAGTCTAGACATTTATGAAGATTACTTTGATTCAAGTTCGGCATACTTATATACCTAAATTATGCGTTAAATTATTACCAATGTTTTTTTTAAGAAGACTCCCGTACAAGGAATAATATTATGTCCTTTGCAACATAAGACAAAGTCCCTCACATTCATGGTACGAACACATAGATCACCAAGATTAAAATCTACAATTTGTTGAGCAACACCAATGATGATAAAGTAATTTACTATAACATTATTGACCAAAACATGAGTGCTTTGATAAACAGCGCAGTAGGTAGGAGCGGCAAACTGATCGTTAGATCTACTTACAAAGTCTTTGCAGTCAGTGTTAATTGGTTATTGTACTTTTCTTTCTACATAGGAAAATTACATAGATACATTTTTCTACCTTCGGGGTAAGACTGAGACAACACTTACCGCCATTTACTCTTTCCTTGTTGTACTATACAGGTCCGGCGATATCGATTTTCTTTCTATTTAAATAATATAACTAGGTGGAATAACACATTTTAAGAACTGCAACTGCAAGTGTTCGAAACTGAAAAGGTTCCATAACATAAGGACTCCTTTCATGGCGAGAACATGTTTCTTCCTATATTGACGCTTGTCTATAAATGGCGCTAGTACCCCGTACATTTACCTTTACATTTCACTTGCAAATTACAAATCCTAAGCTGATATTCTGCACTTTGTGCTGTATTTATCACTTTAAATAATTGTGAAGGGACGGGCGTCATGTCCCTCCAACACAAAGAGAGGATTCTCCGACCAGGCGAGGTGATCATGTCTGGCGGGCCACCGCCCAACGGTTGATGTTGTATATTGCTGATTGGCGCGAGAACTTCTATATGGTGATACAGGATTGGTAGTTTATTCGTATTGTACGTTACTCCGTCGTTTGGTGTGTATCTGGTAGATTACACTGTAGTAGGTATGCTTTCTTGTTGCGCTGTATTTAAAAGGCGCCACATAATCAATAACCAATACATTCAACATTAATAATCATTCCGGAAGACGGTACACGGGTAGGTTCCCTAACAGGTGGCTAAACGACCTGGTGAAGGTCGCGGAAGCCGTTGCATGCGGGCAACACAGGATCGGTTATTGTGGCAAACCTTGGGAGGGGTCAATGTTCAGAAGTGCACTTCTATCGTTTCATTACTTGTGGTATCACGACTTCTTGTAGATACAGAATGTAATTATTTAAAAAATCTTCTATACCTACTAATATTATAAACGCGAAAGTTTGTAAGTATGGATGAATGGATGGATGTTTGTTACTCTTTCACGCAAAAACTACTGAACGGGTTTTGATGTAATTTTACAGTAATATTGCTTATACATCAGAATAACACATAGGCTACTATTTGCCGCGATAACTGACATATACGCGGGCAGAGACGCGGGCAACAACTAGTCTATACTAATATTATAAACGCGAAAGTTTGTAAGTATGGATGGATGGATGGTTGGATGGATGTTTGTTACTCTTTCACGCAAAAACTACTGAACGGATTTGGATGAAACTCTACAGTAATATAACTTATACATCAGAATAACACATAGGCTACTATTTGCCGCGATAACCGACATATAGGCGTGCGGAGCAGCGGTCAACAACTAGTATTATATAATTTATTTATTATCTTTATTGTATACTTAAATAAACACAAAACTAAAAATGTTTTACAAAGTTGTAGACGTAGCAATTGGCGGTCGTATCGCTCACGGCGATTTCTTAGGTATTAGTAAAATGATACCTATATCTAACACAATTATCAATTTTTGTAAGAAATAACTGTTAATTTTAACATTCAAAGCAAACTACTATTTAACGCTTTTGTAAAAAGGTCAGTGTTGAGCTTTAAGCACTGATGGGATGAAGATGATGAGGGATGAATAACAAAATCATGGCACGTACAGTACTGGCAAAATGAAACTAAAATTGAGAGCAACCCACCGTGATAAGGGGCGTAAATGGTAATATTAATTATGAAAATAAGAACACCATAATGTGGTACATCACATTTCGGTACATACTTATACGTAAGAGCAGTAACTTTTACGGAGTTTATAAGGTTTTGTTTTTATTTACTCCTGCCAAAGGTTTAGGATACTTTTTTTAAATTATTTACGTGACAAACGAGCAGGTATTGATTGTGAGATCACACATACGTTATAATTTTAAACGTTAAATTATATCACAGGCTTTTCTTTGAAGTTGTTGAGATCTATTATTACATATAATGTTTACCAATAGGTATTGTAATGGTGCTATTAATCTCTGAGGGCTAACCAACATTGCCTAGAATATGAAACATCAAAATCTCTAACATAAATATAACATTCAAGAGAAATACCATGCACTATTCATTATTTAATTATTAATATTGGTCCGAGTCAGGCAGTTGCACAGTATTGTTTTACAAAGTTGTAGACGTAGCAATTGGCGGTCGTATCGCTCACGGCGATTTCTTAGGTATTAGTAAAATGATACCTATATCTAACACAATTATCAATTTTTGTAAGAAATAACTGTTAATTTTAACATTCAAAGCAAACTACTATTTAACGCCTTTGTAAAAAGGTCAGTGTTGAGCTTTAAGCACTGACCGGGATGAATAACAAAATCATGGCACGTACAGTACTGGCAAAATGAAACTAAAATTGAGAGCAACCCACCGTGATAAGGGGCGTAAATGGTAATATTAATTATGAAAATAAGAACACCATAATGTGGTACATCACATTTCGGTACATACTTATACGTAAGAGCAGTAACTTTTACGGAGTTTATAAGGTTTTGTTTTTATTTACTCCTGCCAAAGGTTTAGGATACTTTTTTAAATTATTTACGTAACAAACGAGCAGGTATTGATTGTGAGATCACACATACGTTATAATTTTAAACGTTAAATTATATCACAGGCTTTTCTTTGAAGTTGTTGAGATCTATTATTACATATAATGTTTACCAATAGGTATTGTAATGCTGCTATTAATCTCTGAGGGCTAACCAACATTGCCTAGAAGATGAAACATCAAAATCTCTAACATAAATATAACATTCAAGAGAAATACCATGCACTATTCATTATTTAATTATTAATATTGTTCCGAGTCAGGCAGTTGCACAGTATTAATAAAAATGATTTTTGTCCCAAGATAAGTTATGAGATTCAGCAAAAGCATTTAAAAAAAATAAAACGCAGGATTACTGATTAAACCAATACGGCGTCCGTGCAGTCAACATATGTATATAGGTATGTACCTATATCCCCAGTCAAACCATCAACGCAGGTTTTAGGGGACAAATATGTAACTCAGTTTGTTTTTATTTTTAATAAATAATAAAATAATATTACCTACGTAATGTATATCTTTTACTATTTTCACTATAGATAGCTAAACCATGACAGACATATATCTGTTAGAAACTACAACAAAAGATGCATGTCATCAGTTATTTTAGAGAGTATTTGCCTGGAATGAAGGAGCTTGTACTTTTGTAAGAAACATATTTAAATAATTAGTAAGTTAATTACGACCGGTTATCCTCACATCCCGTACGCTGTGAACGCTGTGTGTCTCAACCTTTGGTGATGAAACTATTCAAGTGACGGCATAGTGCGGCACAAGCCCGCATCGCTAGAGATAATTCGCTAAGTACAAATTAAACATAATGAACTGCAACAAGTCTTTCTTATAGCGTACCTTCTGTGTGCATGGCGCAGTACAGTAGTGATGTTCCGAAAGGTATATTCTATTTTTAACCGACTTCCAAAAAGGAGGAGGTTCTATGTTCCACTGTATGTATTTTTTTTTTTTTTTTTTTTTATGTATGTTACCTGATTACTCCGTCAGTTGTGGACCGATTTTGAATTTTTTTTTTGTATTCGACAAGGTATGCTTCCGTGGTGGTCCCATTGCCAGCATATCAGGATCTGATGATGGGATCCCAGGGAAATCGAGGGAAACCCTCATTTTTTATAGGCACATACTATGTTTTTCGTATATTTTCTGAAGTTACACCGGTATTTGCGTCTGGTAGTCATCATTTTATGATGATGAGCTGATGATGTAAGGTACCACTCCTTAACGGTTAGGAGTTGGAGGATAAATCTTTAAATATCATATGTATATAAGTTACCTTTAGTCGTATTCTTACAAATTATTTAGGTAAGCTGATGATGGAAGGTGGAAGGTACAACTCCTCAACGGTTAGGAGTTGGAGAATAATTCTTTCAATTTCATACGTATCTAAAGACCTTCAGTCGTATACTTTCAAGCTATTTAGGTGAGCTGATGATAGAAGATCTGTTGAAGAGAAACTCTTCAACAGTTAGGGATTAGAGGATGATTTTAATATTACACGTACCTTAATTTGTATTCTTGATGATGAAATTTGATGAAATAATTCAACTTACTACTTACCTACGATTGTTTGCACTAAAAACTGTAAAATAAAAACTTTTAATAAAAAAAAAAAAACCGACTTCCAAAAACATCCAACGAAAACTCTCTGTCAAAAAACACTTAAAAGCGTAAAATAAACTGGTTCTTCATAAATTGCCTATACCTAATTCTTTATTCATTTAAATAGTAGTATTATAATGGGTGCTAGGTACCTAAAATCTGTTTGAAGTCGGTGCTAAGCCAAAAAGAATACAAACGAACAATTACAAAAGTCTAAGCGATAGTCACTTGGCACCGACTTCAAACAGATTTTAGGTACCTAGCACCCATTATAATACTACTATTTAAATGAATAAAGAATTAGGTATAGGCAATTTATGAAGAACCAGTTTATTTTACGCTTTTAAGTGTTTTTTGACAGAGAGTTTTCGTTGGATGTTTTTGGAAGTCGGTTTTTTTTTTTTTTATAAAAAGTTTTGGTACGTTACGGATTCGATTACAATATCTTTCCTGCGTACCTACTTTCAAGCAGCCGTGCGTGCGTACGTGTGAACTTGCGTGTTTTAACTTTGAATTCGATGTTTGTAAAATCATGCATTTTATAAATAAAATGTCGTTTTGAAACTCATAAAACAACTAATTTACATTTCATTAACATATTATTTCACTAAAAAGGCTGTATTCATGCTATACGCTGTTTAAGAGGCAGTACCTTCATACAATAATTCTTAAGTAATTAATTAGGTTATAAAGCAAAATAAATGAAGAACTAAGATGAGGGCATGAATGTGTAATTTAATAATAGGTCTTTACCTATGAAATTGCCGTTTTATATGCAATAAGTGAAAGTACTTATTTTTTCAAACTTTTTTATTTCTGTTATTCGAAGTAATCAGCCATGCAATCGACGCATCTTTGCCAACGTATTGGCAGGTTATTGATGCCTTTCTTGTAAAAATCAGCTGGACGGGAGGCAACAAACTCTTCAAAGGCATTTTGTACTGCCTCTCGGGAATTGAATTTTTTACCCACTAAAAAGTTGTCTAAATTTTGGAAAAAGTAATAGTCGGTAGGTGCAAGGTCTGGTGAGTATGGCGGATGAGGGAGAGCTTCCAACCCCAGCTCTTGCAGCTTGGAGACTGTCTGTTGCGAACTGTACCAAATGATGTTGTCATTTCAGACAGTCTGTGTTGCACTGATCATAATTATCAAGACAAGTTTGATTCGGTTTTTGATGAAATTTTCCTTTTTAAGGAAATGATTGCGCGGCCGCTATAAAACTTGTGACTCGTGCCATCAATCAATCATTCAGATATCATGAAGATCGCTTTTGCATTAAGATTTACAGTAACAGTTCTATTTAAATTAGTTAACTTAAAACTAACTGATCATTGAAAAATATTTGTGCAAGATTACTTTTAGTTTTATTCTGTTTTCCATCAGGCAGAGTAGAGTCACTTTAACAGGTTCATATACATAAATAAAACAAATGGGGTGAGCTAAATAAAACCGTTTAAAAAGGCGGCCCTTCTACGTTGCTAGTCCAAGAAACGAGCCCAACCAAGGAGTGACGGAAGAAAACAGTATGTAAGTTTCGCAAGTAGTATTTGTATTTAAAATTAATAAATATATAATATACCGTCAGATCTAACTACATTTTCTGTTGTTATTATTAATGTTTTTGTCAATTGTGTACCGATTTTGAATATTTTTTTTGTATTCGAAAGGGTATGCTCCCGAAGTGGTCCCATTGCCACCATATCAGGATCTGATGATGGGATCCTAGGGAAATCGAGAGAAACCCTCAATTTTTATAGGCAAATACTATGTTTATCGTATATTTTCTGAAGTTACACCAGTAGTTGCGTCTGGTAGTCATCATTTTATCATGATGAGCTGATGATGTAAGGCACAACTCCTTAACGGTTAGGAGTTGGAGGATAAATATTTAAATATCATATGTATATATGCTACCTAGTCGTATTCTTTCAAATTATTTAGGTAAACTGATGATGGAAGGTGGAAGGTACAACTCCTCAACGGTTAGGAGTTGGAGGATAATTCTTTTAATTTCATACGTATCTAAAGACCTTCAGTCGTATACTTTTAAGTTATTTAGGCGAGCTGATGATAGAAGGTTAAACTCTTCAACAGTTAGGGATTAGAGGATGATTTTAATATTACACGTACGTATAGACCTTAATTTGTATTCTTGATGAAATAGTTCAACTTACTACTTACCTACGGTTGTTTGCACTAAAAACTGAAAAAAAAAACTTTTTATAAAAAAAAACCGACTTCCAAAAAACATCCAACGAAAACTCTCTGCCAAAAATACACTTAAAAGCGTAAAATAAACTGGTTCTTCATAAATTGCCTATACCTAATTCTTTATTCATTTAAATAGTAGTATAATAATGTGTGCTAGGTACCTAAAATCTGTTTGAAGTCGGCGCTAAGCCAAAAAGAAACCAATCGAACAATTACAAAAGTCTAAGCGATAGTCACTTGGCACCGACTTCAAACAGATTCTAGGTACCTAGCACACATTTTAATACTACTATTTAAATGAATAAAGTATTAGGTATAGGCAATTTATGAAGAACCAGTTTATATAACGCTTTTAAGTGTTTTTTTGGCAGAGTGTTTTCGTTGGATGTTTCTTGGAAGTCGTTTTTCTTTTTTAATAATTACCTTAATATAAAACATTTTGCAGAAAAAATCGTGGGAGTTATGTTTCAAAGCAGCAGCATTCTTTGTCATGGGTTTGGCCGCTATCTGAATCATCGAGGGTCAAAATCTGTTAATAAAACCAATGACACAATATACTATAGACCGTCCCTCCCTTGGCCAATACTGTACGCCGTAAAAAGCTAGAAAAGTTCAACTAAATCTAGATGGCGCTTAAAATAAGCTCTAAAAAGCAGTTTAACAAAGTTTAACAGTATTTCATTGATGTGCTTCAATTCTAGTAACTATATTATTATTTTTCAAATATAAAACTTGCTTTGTATTGCTTGCTTTAAAAAAATGATTTTCAATTGCATAACTAAAAGTTATCACCTATGTTTAGGAGATGTCGTTGCAATCGATTTAAATAAACTTGAAAATAATGACCTATTTACTACGCTAGATGTCACATTTATAAGTTATTTGGTTGAATCAGAGAAACAATGCACTCATGAATGGCAACATTGCAAAAATCGTTCATATCTTCCAGTAGTTAATACGGAACGGCAACGTCGCTTGAGCCGCGTACTCAGTTCAAAAATTTAATTAATATGAATGTTTATTTTAACCGACTTCAAAAAAAGAAGGTAGTTATCAATTCGACTGTACTTTTATTTTTAACCGACTTCCAAAAAGGAGGAGGTTCTATGTTCCACTGTGTTTTTTATATGTATGTTCACCGATTACTGCGTCAATTGTGGACCGATTTTGAAAATTCTTTTTGTATTCGAAAGGGTATGCTCCCGAGGTGGTCTCATTGTCACCATATCAGGATCTGATGATGGGATCCCAGGGAAATCGAGGGAAACCCTCATTATTTTAGGCACATATTATGTTTTCGTATATTTCCTAAAGTTAACCCGGTATTTGCGTCTGGTAGTCATCATTTTATGATGATGAGCTGATGGTGTAAGGTACAACTCCTTAACGGTTAGGAGTTGGAGGATAAATCTTTAAATATCATATGTATGTATGTTACCTTTAGTCGTATACTTTCAAGTTATTTAGGTGAGCTGATGATAGAAGGTTAAACTCTTCAACAGTTAGGGATTAGATGATGATTTTAATATTACACGTACGTATATACCTTAAGTTGTATTCTTTCAGTTATTCATATGGATCGTTTTATTGAGTAGACATTCACTAAGGAAGGTATTTTGGAATTTCTACCCCTAAGGGGGTGAAATACGGGTTGAAAGTGTGGACGAAAGTCCGTCATTTTTAAGTTAGAAACATGAAACTTTAACTTTGGGCTACTGATTAAAAATGAGTAGATACGTATTTAACCGTTTCTGGATATTATTTAACTTGGTTACGCGCGACGCGACGTAATATGACCCCTGCCCCTGGTAATACCACGGCCTCACAGCGCTGTGTTTCACCGAGTGAGTGAGGATACCGGAGGCTCATATCCCAACCTCTCCCCCCATCCCACTCCACTATGCCCCAAAGGCCGGTAACGCATTTGTCAAATTATTTTAGAAATAATCAAACTTTACAAAATATACTATAAAACAATATATTATTTTCTGTAAATAAATGCAAAAAGTCAACAACACGCGTGGTATTCCCAGGCGGTCACCCATCCAATTACTAACCACGCCCGATGTGGCGTAACTTCGGTGATCGGACGAGAACCGGTGCATTCAACACGGTATGGACGTTGGCAATCAGTTTGTTATATTTAACGTTGAGTATCCAGCACTATGACGTCAACTCAATGTTAAGTGTCGCTACAACTTTTGGCGCGAAAAGCGCGTTAGGGAACTTCGTTCTAAAAACATTTCTTATGATTGTTTTATTAATAACTAGGTTTCGCTTGCGACTTCATTCGCCCGCGACTTCGTTCGCATTTAATAAAAAGTATCCTATGTTACTTCTAATACCTCTACAAGAATATGTGTTTCATGATGATCAGATTGATCAGCTAAGTAGTTTTCGTCGGAAAGCGTAACAAAGGAACTTACGTTCGCATTTTTAACATTAGGATTATTTATAAGACACAAACCGAAAGAAAATCCTTAATTACACCTTTTTGTCATCTACAGTTGTTAATTAATATGTGCAAGCAATTCTCGACATTATCAACTCGTAATTATCAAATTTTTTATTTGCATACATTCACGATCAACAACATTTATAAATGCCAAAAACTGTTTTTAGACATGTGTCATTCATTAAGGACGGGAATTGCAACTGCAACATGCAACTATATTTTATTAATTCATCAATTTTTATTTTGTTTTTTGAATCCATTAAAAAAATAAAATGTCAGTCCTTAGTTCCTTACCTATGTCAATTGAGAAACATGCATACAAAGTTTAAAGTGAATCCATTGAAAATAAAAAAGTTTCAAACAATTAATAAAAAAAAAGATTGTAAAGAGAAAAGCGGTTATTTTAAAATTAAAAACAGACATTTCAATTTTATTTATTTGTGTAGATCTCTCTGACGATAAAATATTACATAAATTATGTAGGTACTAAGATAATTAATTATTTAAAAAACGACATCTAGTGGTACATTTCGCAATAATACAATGTCAATAAACTTGACAGTTGACTGTTGGGTTCGTATTGGTGTTGGGGGTTAGAAAATATCGTTGTAATTCACGATTTGATGCACTTAGTGACATCTAGGGAACATTAAGCTTACTATAAATCCGCGTACAGGTCTCGCCTAGTAGAGTGTTGGTCTAGTATATATTTCGTCAGTGATAAAACCAACTCTCTAGAGACTCCTAACCCTCAAAGTTACTTAACTACGTACTTCGATCGATTTGTAGCCATTTAACCATGATCACCCCTGGGATTAGGAGTTCCTCGTCAATCTTTTGAACAATCAGATCATTTATGTGTTGAAAAATTGAATCGGATAACGAAGTAACAGTACAAGTTTATGTAGCTAATCACAACGTATGAAGATATAATAAAGGGCGATAAAAATAAATTAGCGTTTGTTGCCCTTCCGATTCCTGACAAGGTAAGCTAATTTTCATATTGATCGGATGCACGGCAGCGGTAAAATACGAATTAACTAACATTAATTTATTAAAAGACCCAAAACTTTAAATTAGTTGGTGATGTTTTAAAGAAAGAATAGTTCAGCTTTTGGTTTATTGTCTCGTTACTTATGAGATGTCAAAAATGACAATAGAGCATCGAGATATAATGTATAGAGAAGACGCCACTCATTAGTGCGGTGTTCCATGCAATTGCGGCGCATGCGCCGCACTTCCTTCAGTCGCTTGCTAGCTACACTCTGATGAAGCGGTGGCTTAAGCGTGTGATTGTTTAAATTTAAAAACGTTCTAAAACTCGTGAATTATGCCATTTTGTGTCTTGAGATATTGCACTAATAATACAAGGAATACGGAGAAAAACAAAGGAATAACTTTTCACTAGTAATTAACTAGATGTAATTGTTTTAAAATTAAATACGAACAAAATATTTTAAGACGCCATTGTTGCCTCATTCGACATAGAGTACTTAGAGTAAAACATACAGAAGTGATATTTAGGTAGAATTAACTGACGTTAAATGCAGAACGTATTTAACGTATTTAATTGGATAAGGAAAAATAATATGTTGTTAAAAATAGCTTCGTAAATAACCCATAACATTTTTTTTGCAATAATTTTATTTAAATTATCATTTAAGTATAATTTAAAAATTGAATATTCGGCTTTTATATTTTATACCTCGATGAATTCTACAAAAAAACTGAAACTGGTAAAGCTATTGAAGTACTATTTACTCAAAGTGAATTTCCTAAAAAAGCTTCGTAGGTATAAAGCGATTTATCCGTTCTGCTTTCTTGTTTGGCGCTTACTCTATAAAAGCGAATCTTTGCAACAGTTCGTTGGCCAAAACGCGTAAGCGCCATAAAAATCACGGCGCTTATGACATTTCGCTCGCGAGGAAACCACAGCTCGAATGCGATAGAGCGCTGCTTGTTAATACTGTTGGATTAGACTACTAATTATTGTTTGGCTGCGCTGCAGCGCTTTTTAGTTTTAATTCAAATATAAACGGAACATATAATTGGTTTTGAGTGGCTCCTCTAGTACGTAGTACGTAATATCTCGATGCAATAGAGGAAATTTGTGAAGTATACATACGAGTATACGATTTAAAAGCAAAATAAGAAATAATTTAGTGATATTATCTTTCTTTATCCCGAAAGTAGAGGAGCCTGAGTGTATATATGTATTTTAACAATCTTGAATGTTGGATGTCATTGATATTGATTGATAGAAATGACAATATCTATACTTGCAAATAAAGAACTAGCTTATTGGTTCGAAATATTTAGATGTCCTAAATTTTCATTGAAAAAGGCATTTTTTAGTTTTAGATTTATTATATTATTTGTATGACTAGGATTTAAAAAACAATGAAAATATTAACGTAAAAACGTAAATAAATCCTTAGCATCATTGCCTAGTACTCGTAGTAGCGTTCCCAAAAGGCTGACAGCAATGATACATATTTGTGATCGACATCTTTGACTTTGCTTACAGCACGCCAGTTATAAATCTCTATAATTATTTAGTTGAGTACATAGCACTGACGAAGTCATTGGTACATAGTAATTAAAAGTACACTAAATAAATATAATAAAATGTAAATATTGTTCTCAATTTCCATTTTGTTCAAATTTACTTAATTAATTAAGTTTATAGGTATTACTTGCCAATATCCCTTAGACGTCAAAAACAAAAATCACTGTTTAGGTCACGGTTTAGGTTCACAAGTACTCTTTGCTCAATAATTCTTTGGTGTGTGTGGGTGTTTTCTATGTATAATATGTATGTATTTACAAAAAAAAGTATTATATGTATTTGTATCAGTTGTCTAGTACCCATAACACAAGCTCTGCTTAGCTTGGGACTAGATGACGTTGTGTGTTAGTTGTCCAAATAAATATAAATAAAAATTAAATTATAATTATAATAATTATATTATAAAAATTAATAGCTGCACACGACTTAACTATTTCATGGTTCCAAATATATATTACATTTTATGTTTAAATGTATATGTTTATGTAATACTCGTCGCAACTAGCGTCGTCACCCTCGCGCCTGCATGTTGTCTAAGTTGTTCGGTACTGCTGCTGCATCTGCGGAAAGTCTCAAACGGCGTAAATACCATGAATTAGTAGGTACTTACTTTTTTAACTGTTTGGGATCGAGACGCTAGGTTCATAGGCTCGGAATGCTCGTGTTATGTATGAACAACTAGCTAAGCTATTTTTTCTTGTACAAAGAATTAGCATACAAGCATTAAGTCCACCCCAGATTCTGATGATGGAAGTTTGTTCTCCGGTAACCATTTATTCATTTAGTTAAAAACAACAAAAGAATTACTACAGTCGAGTCATTTGTACCGAACCAAAAACTTTGTACCTCTCTCTTTGTACCTTTCACGAAAGTTATGTGAACGAAGGAGTATGAAATTCGACACAGTTAAAGTTTATATGCTGGAGGAATGCAAAAAAGCTCAAAGAAAAAAAAAAGAGTTATAGTCGAATTTCGATCGCTGGGCAAACACTAGTATAATATAAATCGTTTACATAAAATAGATTATCACTACGTTAGGTCACATAAATAAATGATGTCACGAGAATAGATTATAGTGACGGAACAATTATATTCGATCACGCTAGCATATGAAATATAGAGGCAACAATTAAAACGGAAAGCTATAATTTCACTTCAATATAGATGGGCAATATTTAGAATCAATTATTTTGAGCTTAGCTATGAGTTCTTAATACATGGCAGTAATTGAAGAGCAGTATAATTCGTCAGGTATCTTATGAGTTAGTCTCCGTGTCTATAGGAGTATATTTATTGTATTTTAATCAATGTTGTATCTTTCAATAACATTTTTTAAATCAATTTTTGTTTATATTTAATGGTATATTATATTAAATATTTAATGAACATGTCATGTTTTCGTAAAATCTTTTTTAACTCGTCTAGCATCGGCGTTTTGAAAAACATTTTACTGAGCTCTGCTAAAGAAACATTAATTAAAGTATATTCGTCATGAACCATGTAAAAGAACATCTGCAAAAGCCACTGCGGCAGATAATTTCATCATTATTTTACAATGATACCGTTTACGTACCGTAATATAATTCATATGAATTGTGCGAACCCAAAACTAATATTTTAATTCTAAATAGATATAACATCGATAGTTTCAAATCATATTAATTATTATTGGTGTTAACTGTAGATGCAGTGCCATTTTATTAAGATAAATCATAATAATAATGATTTTATAATTAAAATTGTAGTAACATGTACTGCACATGCTAAATTTACAAGTTTTTCTCTTAGTGTGTAAGCTTCAATTTAAGTGCTTGAGGTGCTGTATTTCTTGCTAAATTATCGTTGTCTATTACAATGAAAATAATGAAATTCCAAGTGAATCGACGTCGAGTGGTACAGTTTAACGTAGTATATCGAAATGGCCCCTTTTCCAGTGGTAACGATAGGAAGCGGAAGTCGTAGACTGAGAAATAAACATTTTACGTGAAATACCGTATAGGTATGTTTTGTATGTATATATCATTCGCAATAGCGGAGTTGAGAGGGAACATATAATATATATAATAGTATAGTAATATAAACTTGTCTCGGCTTTTATAAGCACGAAATTTTTCTGTTTTGATAACAGCAAAATTTCTTTAGATTTATGACTTCAATTTAGATTAAGCTTATATTCAAAAGATGTATGAAAATGCTATTAATAAATAATAATAAAAAATAAATATTTTGGAGATTTAACACAACGCCATTTAGTCCCAAACTAAGCAGAGCTTTTTATTGTGGTCACTAAACAATTGATAAAAATACATAATACATAACACATATTTTTTTGTAAAATGAATGTTAATATGAAGAGAGGAAACACAAGAGGGTGGAAACCACCTGTGATTCAATCTTTAGTCTAGAATGACTATCTATGTGTAATATGGTTATTCTACACAAAAGCTATTTTACGCTGATGACATTTTCATGAGTTACTGCAATTATAGGTCAGCTGGGCCTGGGTTGGTCTCATCGTTTAGGTTGTTTCGATCCAGTTTCAATTCAATTTAAAATTCTGAAGTTTAAGTAATCCTCGTTTATTATCATCATCTCAGTCAAAGTTTATATTATTCTTTATACGTTCACACGTATAAAGAATATAATCGAAAATAATAATAATTGAATAATAATAAACAGTTACAAAACAAGAAACATTATTCGTCTGTAAATCGGGTCTTAATCGCGATAATATCTATGAGGTACAATACCTTTTTTGATAACCCGACGTTTCGATCGAATTGCACCGATCGTGGTCACGAGTAGACTGGTGAGAGCTTAGCGCCGCCTCCGTGAAGTGCGAGTTTCACCAACTACCCGCACTTGGTCTTCTTTATTTTCATTGTCTTTCGCACTGTCGGTACCTCGACACACCACACTCACGACGTCCGCTGAGTCCTGTCTAGCAACATGTACTCGCCGATGATTGCATTTGCTGATGACAGGATTCCAAGATGTTGACAAGCGGTACCCATCTTCTCTGTTGAAATTTTTAATTTTTTTAATTTCGACTGCTTCTCTTACTATTCTGGAGTAATAGTGACGGTCGGTAGAGAGGACCTGTGGCTGGTGTAGTTCTATCCAATGGTTTGGACCTGACTCCAGCAAATGCTCGGCGATGGCTGATTTGTTTATTTGACGGTTTTTCACAGCCGTGATGTTCTTTGAGCCGTTCTGCGATTGTGCGTTTGGTCTGACCGATGTACGAACTACCACAGATGCAATCCACCTTATACACTCCTGGGGTCTGCAGAGGAACGACATCCTTCGGTGTTCTTAGGCACTTTCCTATCTTAGAGTGCGGACTATATACAGTCTTAATTGAGTACTTCTTCAATACTGTTCCAACTTTGTCCGTCACTCCTTTAACATATGGAAGATATGCTGGACATCTGTCTACATGTACTCGTTTTAGGTTCCTCTTTGGACGAGTCAGCCTGTCTCGGTATCCGTTGCGTTTTAGTACCTCCTGAACATGAGCCAACTCACTCTCTAAGTGTTCAGGGTCACATAAGTCGTAGGCTCGGTTCGCTAAAGAAGCCACAACGGATTGCAGATGACTTGGGTGATGGTGAGAGTGGGCGTGCAAGTACCGGTCTGTGTGTGTTGGGTTTCGGTAAACAGCGTGTCCGAGGGTACCATTTTGTCTCACCGTTAATTTAACATCGAGAAATGGCAACGATCTGGCTACCTCCATTTCAAAGGTGAACTTAATGTTTTGGTGGATGGAGTTTAAGTAGCTTGCAAATTGTTCCACCTCTGCACTGCTACCTTTCATGATACAGAAGACATCATCAACGTACCTTTTCCACAGCTTTACGTGGAAAGCTTGCAGGTCGATTGCTTCCTCAAAATGCTCCATCCAAATGTTAGCCATCACTGGTGCTACGGGGATACCCATGGCCACTCCGTCGATCTGGAGGTAATGCTGCCCACGGTAAAGGAAGTAATTACCTTCCAAACAACCTGCAAGCAAAGCGATGTATTCCCTAGACAGACCGCTGTCCAATAGCCTCCTCTCGATGACGTCAAGGCAATCCTTTATCGGAACATTAGTAAATAATGACTCTATGTCGAAACTCACCATTATCTCACCTGGCTCCAACTGTACGCTCTTGATGATATCAACAAAATGGCGAGAATCCTTTACAAACGATGCAGTTCTCCCAACCAGCGGCTGCAGTATCAGTGCTATGTGTTTAGCGAGTTCGTAAGTGGGGGAATCAATTTGACTTACAATTGGGCGTAAAGGCACGTTAGTTTTGTGAACCTTAGGCAGACCATACAATTTGGGCGGCTGCACAGTCTTCGGCTTGTAAAGACGGTCAAATGCGTCCTCCGTAAAAAGATGTTTATGGTCCCCTATCAGTGAACGTATACGCCTGGTCGCTCTGGCGGTAGGGTTAAACGATACCGGTTTGTAAATGATTGTATCACTTAACAGATTCTGCATCTTTTCTTCGTAGTCGCTCGTATTAATCACGACGGTGGCGTTTCCCTTGTCCGCCTTTAGCACCAAGATATCAGGGTTATCCCGTAGCTCCCTTAGTGCTTGACGCTCTTCCGTGGTGAGGTTGGACTTTGGCGGTTTGGATTTTCGTAAGATAACAGCAACATCCTGTCTAAGCGTATCCGCATCTGTAGAGGGTAATCTGTTACGCGTTATCACTTCCTCTACCCCGCTGATGATGTTCTCGTACGGCATCCGTTTAGGTGTTATAGCGTAGTTCAACCCCTTCGCAAGGACACTGTGTGCAATGCCATCCAAAGCGACACTTGACAAGTTAATTACCGTGTCTTTTTGTGCCGACGGAACATATGTACTTTTTGTGCTGACGGTATTCTCACGACGCTGTAGTTTTTGAAATTTTAAATCTTGTCTCGCGCACCGAGATATAATGTTATAGAGAAGACGCCACTCATAAGTGCGGTGTTCCATGCAATTGCGGCGATTGCGCCACACTTCCTTCAGTCGCTTGCTAGCTACACTCTGCAGAAGCGGTGGCTTTAGCGTGTGATTGTTTAAATTTAAAAACGTTCTAAAACTCGTGAAATATGCCATTTTGTGTCTTGAGATATTGCACTAATAATACAAGGAATACGGAGAAAAACAAAGGAATAACTTTTCACCAGTAATTAACTAGATATAATTGTTTTAAAATTAAATACGAACAAAATATTTTAAGACGCCATTGTTGCCTCACTCGACATAGAGTACTTAGAGTAAAACATACAGAAGTGATATTTAGGTAGAATTAACTGACGTTAAATGCACAACGTATCTAACGTATTTAATTGGATAAGGAAAAATAATATGTTGTTAAAAATAGCTTCGTTAGTAACCCTTAACACTTTTTTTGTAATAATTACACTTAAAATTATACTTAAAGTATAATTTAAAAAACTGCTTTTATATTTTATACCTCGATGCATTCTACAAAAAAACTGAAACTGTCAAAGCTATTGAAGTACTATTTACTCAGTGTGAATTTCCTAATAAGATTTCGTAGGTATTATCCGTTCTGCTTTGTGGCTTGGCGCTTACTCTATGAAAGCGAATCTTTGCAACAGTTCGTTGGCCAAAACGCGTAAGCGCCATGAAAATCCCGGCGCTTATGACATTTCGCTCGCGAGGAAACTATAGCTCAAATGCGATAGAGTGCTGCTTATTAATACTGTTGGATTAGACTACTAATTTGTTTGGCTGCGCTGCAGCGCTTTTTAGTTTTAATTAAAATATAAACGGAACTTATAATTGGTTTTGAGTGGCTTCTCTAGTACGTAGTACGTAATATCTCGATGGTCTCGCGCAACACAAATCGTACACACGGAACGCTTGTTGATATGAGACACGATCGCACAGGTCAAAATCACCAGTAGATAACACCGCACTGCATTCCTTATGCAACTTATATAACGCACACTGAACACTATTTACGTTGTACCGACAGTTAAGAATCATTTGTTTCAAGAGACGAACACTTGCATTTTTTAATATTCCTGCCGAATATGGAATGTCTTTTCGGGGTTTTATACGCACTCCCGTGGGTAATAAGTTTGAATCGCGACATTTTGTTAAAAACACTAACGACGCTTCCAAACGCACACGTTTTATTCAGAGGAATGATAGCTGTTTTATTTTTTGTGCATACTCCGGCCCGTAAGGCCGCGTACACGAACTCAGCGGGAGCGGGGCAGCGGCACGTTCAAATGTATGGATTTATATGGGAGTGTTTTCGAACACAGCGGAGCGGCAGCGGAGCGGGAGCGGGCGACGAGCGGGTGACGAGCGGCGGACGAGCGGTGCGTATAGAGGTATTATAGATAGAGTAGGGAAGACATATGACTGCCGGTAAGCGGAAACGTCCGACGATTAGAAAGAGAGAGAAGATCGCGGTACCCCATCTGTCTTTCTCTACTGACGCATGCGCAGTAAAGGACTGCTTGTTATTATGATAACCTCGAATAATAAAATAAAATTAACTCGAAAATCTTCTAAATATATAAAAGAGGAAGGTGACTGATATAGAGAGAGATCAACGCACAGCTCAAACCGCTGAACCTAGAATCCTGAAATTTTGCGTGTAGGTTCTTAATGCAACATAAGTGAGCAATAAGAAAGGATTTTTTAAATTCCACCCCTAAGGGGGTAAATCAGGGGATGAAAGTCTGCGTGAGCGAAGCCGTGTGTAAAAGCTAGTACCTTATAAAGTTGTTTGAAGTAATAAAATATAGGTACACACAGACAGGGAGGTACCGCGATCGTCTCTCTCTTTCTAACCGAGGAACAGCTGGAGGCCTGGTTCCCCTCCCTGGGTCCGTAATTTTATTGCGAAAGTCACATGTTCGATGAATGGAAAGTCGTCTGAACGTTACTTCGAATACTTTTTACCAATAAACTCTTCTTCTACTGAACGATGATTCATCGAATATTTTTGAATCGAATTAATGTTTTTTCGAATAAGTTTAAAATGAAAATAAAAGTATAAAGAAAACATGTTTGTTGTATTCTTTCATACAAAATCAAGAAAATCTAATAACTTTTAGATATCATACGTTCCTTCCGTACATTAAAATTTAAAAACATGAAATTTACAATAACCTGCTAGTAAAATATAATAATGAGAAGCACCTAGGTTACTTGTCAACGCTAGATAAATATTATGTTTTCATTTAGATTGCCGTAGGCAGGCTTTTCATAAGCAGAAATACTAAATGCAATCAAAAAAGTGTTATAGCCAAATTTCATGTTTCTAAATTTTAATGTTCCGTACACTAAAGTTTAGAACAGGAGGAACGTAGGTTTTTTTTTAAAACTGTTCGCAGGCCCCATTTTTCTTTACATTTTTATTTCAGTTATTTAACTATATGATAATATTATATTATACTCATTATAATTTATAATATTTAATTAGTAGGTTAAATAAAGTGATATTGAAATGTTTCATTCTTCAACGTATGATATATCAAAGTTATTAGACTTCCTCGAATATGTATGAAATAATACACCACACATGTTTTCTTTATACTTTTATTTTCATTTTAAACTTATTCGGAAAAGCATTAATTCGATTCAAAAATATTCGATTAATCGTTCAGTAGAAGAAGAGCTTATCGGTAAAAAGTATTCGAAGTAACGTTCAGACGATTTTCCATTCATCGAACATATATTATGACTCGCACGGCTCCTCTGCTCTATCTATAATATCTCTATGGCGGTGCGCACCAGTGTCGCGGTGTCAGCTAGGGACGGAATAAAATAGCAATCACCTGTGATTATTGATTTTTAATTTTGTCAAGTTTGTGATTTTTCCAAATTTATTTACTTATTAAAATAACAATTTTAATAGTTCATTAAATAAACATTTTATCCATCTTTATTACTTGCAATATTGTTCGAATGGTTGTTTTTTTTGTTTTTAATTTTATTTTGATAGGAACGCAAATATTACAATATATATATTTAAATTCTATGTATAATATGTATGTATTTACAAAAAAAGTATTTATGTATTTATATTAGTTATCTAGTACCCATAACACAAGCTCTGCTTAGCTTGGGACTGTCCGAAAATATTTATATTTTTATTTGACGAGCGAGCGACGAGCGTGTGACGAGCGGCATACGAGCGGGCGCATCAATCTTAGACAAAGTATTACATAGACTTGACACAATTTTGTAATTAACCGACGAAATTGTAACCAGGTTTGTTGAACGTTTGGAACATTAATAAGGGAGAATGGGCTTTCACCTGGCAACGTTAATATTTGATGTACTTGGTTTCTATTCCTTACGGGTGTACGCATATGTCAAGTCTACGTAATACTTTGTCTAAGGCACGAATGTAGCGGTGTCATATAGGGATGTAATAAAATAGCAATCACCCGTGATTAATGATTTTAATTTTGTCAATGTTGTGATTTTTGAAAGTTCATTTAATTATTAATATTTTATATTTTATTTATTTGTTGTTATTAAAACATTTTAATCATCTTTATAACTTGTTAATTTGTTCGCTTTTTTGATGTTATTTTATTTTCATTGTACCCCCTGTTATTTTCTATAATGATCGAGTATAGTAACCTAATATCCCTCTAACTTGTCAATGTAAATTATTGTGTTTACAATAACGAGTAATCAAGATTTTTTTAAGGTTATCAGGCTTGGGTTGTACGATTTTAGAAAAATAAATTTAATATACTAATTTATGACGCTATTACATATGTAGATATTATGATTATATAAAATATTATCAAACATTAATCGTTTTCACTAATTATTTAAAATCACTAATCATTTTTTTTTGTGAAATCTGTCATCCGTATCAAGTTAATTTTACGAGGTATTGTTTCTTATAACACATTACTAAACCGCTCTAGCGCCCGCTCCTAGCCCGCTGGTTTCGAAAACGGGTTAGCGGCCCCGCTCCGCTCCCGCTGCCGCTCCGCTCCCGCTCCGCTCCCGCTCCGCTCCCGCTCCGCTCCCGCTCCGCTGCCCGCTGAGTTCGACAACGCGGCCTAACGGTTTGCAATAATTGTTTTTAAACTTTCGCGACTATACATATTATTCGTCTGTAAATCGGGTCTTAATCGCGATAATATCTATGAGGTACAATACCTTTTTTGATAACCCGACGTTTCGATCGAATTGCACCGATCGTGGTCACGAGTAGACTGGTGAGAGCTTAGCGCCGCCTCCGTGAAGTGCGAGTTTCACCAACTACCCGCACTTGGTCTTCTTTATTTTCATTGTCTTTCGCACTGTCGGTACCTCGACACACCACACTCACGACGTCCGCTGAGTCCTGTCTAGCAACATGTACTCGCCGATGATTGCATTTGCTGATGACAGGATTCCAAGATGTTGACAAGCGGTACCCATCTTCTCTGTTGAAATTTTTAATTTTTTTAATTTCGACTGCTTCTCTTACTATTCTGGAGTAATAGTGACGGTCGGTAGAGAGGACCTGTGGCTGGTGTAGTTCTATCCAATGGTTTGGACCTGACTCCAGCAAATGCTCGGCGATGGCTGATTTGTTTATTTGACGGTTTTTCACAGCCGTTCTTTGACCCGTTCTGCAAACAAAGAAACATTAATTACCAGCATTTGGATATTTGGCATTAACTATTTCTTTAAATTATGTATAGAAGCCCGAGTTCCGGGCGGATAGTAGCTGTCTGGTATGTTAGTGGCTGGGTGCTCGTTGAGCAACGGTGGCTCGTTGCACGTACCAGCTAAAGGCTCCACATGCTGGTTATTGGGCCGTGGAGACTCTCAAGCCGGTCAACGTCGAGCGGGCAGGGCGTCAGTACGGGACCCTTTTCTTCTGACTGACCTAGGCCCTTTCCGGGCACCGTCGCTTAGAGAAATACAGGCATTCGGTCGCTAAGAGGTAACTAAGTCCCAACACTGCTACTAAAGTGAGGACTCGCCTCAGCACACGATGGCGATTTGCTTCACCGCGGTGACGCAGCGTCGCGTCGGGCTGTCATTGGAGTCACCGTAGAGGTATTCTAGCTACCGGTCGTCATACGATCCACGTCGGGTAGAGACAGCAGTTTTGTCACGGTCACATCCTTCAGCGAAAACGTAATTTAGCAAAAGGACGCTGGAAAGAAGGTCCGAAAGGACGAACTCCACTCGGATTCAATTCGCTAACGGTGAACCTGGGAACGGAGGCAAAAGTATAGTAGCCATGGTAACCTCTAGAGTAGACCACAAAGATTAGAATTACGAGTAGTAGTACTTGGCAATATAGGTCATAATGGCATAAACTGGCATGAGGATTTTAGTGAACAATTGCTATGATATTGAAACTAATAGCACAAAATGGTTTTGAAACCATAATCATAATTTTCAAATATATAAGTGTGTGTAACTGAGTGCGAAATAAGAAATTAAAATTTGAAATTTTGTTTAACACTTATATAATTTTAATAGGAAACTTCGTTATAGCCATTATAGACTTCAAAAAAATTCAAAGGTAAACATCGTTATCTTGCCCTAATGATCAATTAAACTATTTTAATTGAAATCATTGTACCATTCATATTGAACTAGTCGTTCATCATACTTTAACTTTTTTAATTGTCTCTTCTCCGGTCTTGAAATAGTAGCGTGATGGTAAATGACCTATTTTCCTGCTCTGAATAGCGGCATCAAGAGCAAAAGAAACATTTCAAAGCCTAATTGTTCTGGACATTATCGCGTCTATCTAAAAGTTTATTGTTTGCATGGATTGCTTTTTTTATACAATATACCTAACATATATAAAAAAATCCCTGTAGTTAACGTTACGTTTTGGGTCAATTCGTATTTTTTTATGTACCTACTTACCTAAACAGTATTAAAAATACAATGATGTGTATCTAATACCAAATACCGTGATCAAAAGTCTAGAAGTTTTTAAACTTTAAAAATCTAATTCAAACTGAAAACATGACATAAATGGTTTATTTAATTTTTGTTTTTGTAGGTTACATTTACTATTTGTCGGCAGTAGATAACGTTTTAAATACTCTATCCACTTTTACCTGCGCCTTCGCTCGTGTAAAATTGTTTTACATTTCGGTCCCCGGATACTGTCTAATTCCTTATTGTAAATATTTCAGGCAACGTGTATGCAGAATTCGACGATGATCGGAGAGAACGTCAATGCAGAAAATGCAAATAAATAGTTTCATGTTTTTTATTACGGTTATATTAATATTACTGATGTACATTTAAACTTTCTTTTGTAATATCACTGCGCAAAAAACTAATTTGTGTTTATCGCACCAACTATAAGGGTGCAGCAGTTGCAGTGAAAATTCAAAAATTTACCTTATTAAAAGTATTGAAGAAATAAGAATTTAAGGCTATGATAAAATAAAAATTCAGATGGGAAAAAAAGCGTTCTCTGAGAATGAGGTGAAGGTCGGGAAGAGAAAGTGTTTGGTTACTGGAGGAAATCCGCGTGAAAATAGACATCGAGTGCTGTGGACTGTCGATTTGTGTATTACAGAATATTTTCCAAAACCAATGACTGTTTTTCTATTAACTAACTGCGTAAATTTAAAGAAAATCATTTCATAAAGTTTAATTTTTGTGATAAGTATTGAAGGAAATAGTTAAGAAATAGCGAATAAATTGTGTGACTATACTCTGAATGGTTAATCATACCTTTAGATTAATATGATTGTTGCTTTATGAAACACTTGTGTTCGTATGTTATTCGCTGCCGTAACACTCATCCGAAATACCTTTTCTTATCTTGGATAAAGTAAGCCAATGACACACGAGAATTCAGGCGTTAACGATTGCAGAACGAAGAACGCTTGCAACTAGGTTGGGGGGCTGGTCTCGCACTCACCAACGAAACACGACAACACGAATGCCAGCTGTCATTTTAGGTAAGTCTTCTGTACGAGGGTAGTAGTACTAGTAGAAAAGGACGTAGAATTCATTTTATCCAATGATAATAAAGCTGTTTGAGCGATAGAAAAAATATTTGCCACTAGTGAAGCCACCTTGAAAAACCAATGCTTAATAACAATGAAACGAAACAAACTAATAATATTGTCACCTAATACACGCTTACTTATATAATGAGATTGTATTGTATACTAGCTTTTACACGCAGCTTCGCTCACGCAGACTTTCATCCCCTGATTTACCCCCTTAGAAGTGGAATTTCGAAAATTCCTTTCTTAGTGCTCACTTACGTTATATAAAAAACCTACATGCGAAATTTCAGGATTCAGCGGTTTGATCTCTGGGTATGTCAGTCAGTCAGTCACCTTCCTCTTTTATATATATAGATAGATAGATAATACATGTATGGCATACCTACCTACTCATATAATATGAATGTGTTGGAATATCGAGATGAAAGTAATAAAGTAGCAAGTTGTTGCTTTCTAAGTAAACAAAATTATACAATTCATGTTGCCTTAATAAGTAAAGTCTGTAACAGTTTACATTACGAATTCGCACCGCATATCTGTAACTGTATTCATACATATAACAACTGGCAAGAATAACTAAAGAACTGCTAAGTATCCAACAACTGAAAACGAAAGAGCCTTGTCTATAATATAAACCAAATGTCTGTTATAAAGTATGTGCCTGAAATATAATGAGATGAAATAAATTACATAAACAGTAATTATACGCGTTATTATTATCTAGTCTTATTATTGTGCTTCTGCCATATTACTTACTGTCTCATTATAATACTGTGCCCCCGATACATTTATTTCAATTGGCATTTTTAATAAATGTTGTAACTTAAAAAAAAAAGAAAGATTATCGATGCAGAGGTTTTGTAATCCTATTTAGCCAAAGTGAATTTTATGTGAGTTTATAATCTCTATTCATACTAGTTATATAGGCGAATGTGAGTGGCTAAACGCTTTTACGTATTTACTAGTTGACGATGAAATATGGCAAAAGAGGTATGAAACACATTATGGCGCCTTTCTAGCAGGAAAACAGGAAATGTTCTTGAGAAATAGAAAAATAAGATGGTCTAGGTGCTAGAACTTTTTTTTTTCTTCAACCTAGACTCTATGTGAACGAAATTTGCAACAACGCAAAAAAAGCCTTTGGCTAAACTTTTAACATACTTACATTTCTTCCTAACCACATGATTTACATATAAATTCAGGGTTTCGTAGCTGTTTGTCCATATCTAACAGATTATTAGTGCTAGAAACTTGTAATGTCGCATAAACATACGTATTACACACGCTCAAAGTGATAAAAAAGTAAATATATTTTGAGATCCCAGATAGACCAGATAAGATGACCGTGCGTGAGATGTCTTAGGTTATTATTTATTTATTGAGTATCCCAATTCACAAACAAAAACTTTTCCATTTGTTGGAAAGTATTTAGCTATTGGTACTTTCGTTCAAAGTTAGTTTCTCTATGCCAACAACAAACATCAAAACATTCATTCTCATTCAACTAATTCGGGTTTGCGGTTCCGAGTGAGCAAATCAGAGACCAGTGACGTAATTTTACAAATTACAATTAGTTCTCATAAGGCCGTATATTACGAAATGTTGTTGAACTTTATTAACAGCGAAAAAGTTAAAAAAGAAAGACCATTGTGATAAAACATGCTTAAACATTGTAACACGTACATATGTGGCTCCATAAATTTTGGGACCAAAGACGACCCAAAACTTATACAGGAATTCCATATACCTATTTGAAACAATTGATTTTAAACTTACCTTCCTCAGTTAACTTAACATTTTATTTCAACTAAACAAAATTATTTTGTAAAAGACTCACATTTAACTTCACTTTAGGTACATCACTTTTTTATTAACATTCATTCGTACTTAAATATTTTATTTTTTTAAAATATTTTTCGGACATCTAACACACAACGCCATCTTGTCCCAAGCTAAGCAGAGCTTGTGTTATGGGTACTAGACAACTGATAAAAATACATACATACTTTTTTTTTTTGTAAATACATACATATTATACATATAAAACACCCAAACTCCGAAACAAATATTTGTAGATCATACAAACATTTGGTCCGACCCGGGAATCGAACCCGAGACCTCATGATCACCAGTCGCACACACCAACCGCGAGACCAACGAGGCAGTTAACTTAATGACAAGTAAGTTAACTTGATGACATTATTAAGAGTTTAATAAATTTTCTGGGCTTTTACTACAAACTAACAAATAAATCTTTATAGAAATATCAAACAATTAATTTTGTCTTTACGAGTTTCTAGAATTACAACATTTATTAAAATTCGCCAATCAATACTCTTAATAAGCAGTCTTCCACGAAGCCTGGATTTATAATGATGAGTAGCATTAACATTCAAAATGCCGAGACTAAAATAATGTTATATAAGTGCTTTGTCAGAATTGTCTGGAACTTACGCTGCTGTTGTGTGGAGTTGTAAATTTGAAATCCTCTCAGAATAGAGCACATTCAAAAGAGATTCGTTTTGCACTTGTTACACTCGATCAGAAAGGGGCAGTAATGTGAAAAATAAAACCAAGTTGGTTATTTTAAGATAACTGTCCAATCAGAAATAAAACTCATTTAGTCTTTCTTGTTCAAATTGTGAAGATATAAAACCGATTACCCTCAGTTGTTACAAAAGATACGCTTTAGAGTTCCTATTGGTTTTCCGCAGAAACAGATTAACTATGCTTGACTCGAATTCATCTCTTTACAGAATGATTAAATTATATTAAAAATCCTAATATACAAAGCTGTTATCTAATACGAATTAATAGGATCGTTTACATACATTACGTGGTTGCATACGTTTGTAATGAAATTTGGTAATGAAGGAAAATTAATTACATTTTTATCCTAGCACACTGAAAACATTTAATTTTTTTTTTTTTTTTTTTTTTTTATGTTTGAACCGCCAAAATGACTCTACTCTGCCTGATGGAAAGCATAAGCAGAATCCAAGAGTGGTGGTCACCATGCTCACTGCGAATTAATTAAAACATGTATTATTCTCAGTATTAGAACGTCATAACTGTAAAAATACGATGAAATTATAATATAATATAGAAACCTACATGAGTACATAACTATCACATTAAAAAAACAATAATAACAATATTTATATACAAGCCTCAAAAAACTCCACATCTTCGCCTACTGGTAGCGTTCCCAAAAGACTGGCAGCATGTCAAACATGTTATGTATGATAATATTATAACTAAAGTAGTTCTGATGTGTAGAATTTTCTAGCAATGTACAAAATTTAGGAGATATAATTCTCTTCAGTTTATCCTTTGAGCATACTTTTATAGAGATTCCAAGGTATGTATTTATATTAAACAGCTCGCAGTAACGATAACAAACATTCTAACAACACATTTATCACTCATTTTCGTTCAAATATTTTAAGGAAAAATAAGAAAACATCTAGCTATAGTCTACACATCGTAAAGGAAAAAAGCCTTAGATGAAATGATGAAAAATTTGTTTGTACTTATTGATTTATTTTGATGCGAAGCTTATTACCCTGACCCGCTAATCCGTATGTTTTGTATACGTTAATCCCCAAACTTAAACGATTTCTTAAATACTTTTCTTTTATTACTTGCTATATTTGTCCGGCTTTCTTTAATGTGGTCTGGTCTAAACGAGACTGTTTATATTTTAGCACATTTTTTTGCGTTAACTTCACATATAATACTTATAGTTTCGCAATGTTTAGTTGGGGGCGTAGCCACGGTGGGGCAGGGTGGGGCGTTGCCCCACCCTGGATCTGACCTGTGAGTTACCTTTTTTCTCACGTGTGGAAACTCCCACGGGCCGTCACCTCACCGGGGTTTGTGCGGCGGGGTGGTGTATCGAAATCGGACCAACTAAAACCACACGGATGGCGTGGCCACACCACAGAGTGGCACCTGTCTGAGAAGGGAGAGATCCTGGAAGTCCTGTCATTAACACATCCGAACAGTGGCGTAGCGTGGACTTACATAGACGTGGGCGAAGTCACATCAGCGAGGCCCCTTTTCTTTCGTTCCCAAGATCTACCTAATAAATTTATTTTTTATTGGAACGAAGTTCCTTAGGGGGCGTTGCGGAGGGGTACCCTAGCCGGCAAAAAACGTCCACAACGTAAGATGTCAAAATGGTATCGTATGAGAAGGATGTGAGGTCTTGGGTTCAATCCCGTGTAGGATCAAATATTTTTTTTGATCTGCAAATATTTGTTTTCTGGGAGTTTGGATGTTTTCTATGTATAATATGTATGTATTTACAAAAATGTCCGAAATATTTATTTATTTCGTGAACGAAAAATTTATATATTAAAGGTGTTAAGACTGCTATCACAGAATCTCGTTCTGAAAGATTAGGTGTTTGAAGTTCGGTGACAACTCGCTCGCGTTCGTGCCCATCCTCGTGACCGCGTTAGTTGTCGGTAAACAATTTTGATACTTTTTCTATTTTTCCTAGAAAGTTATATAGGTATACGTTATTATTTTTATTATTAATTGTTTTATTTACTAATATTGGTAAAAAAGTACTTCAAAAAATACATGGGAGACTTAAATTGGTAGGTATCTCAAAACAAAAATCAGGTTGATAAAATTATTATAGTGTGTAACGGCTTCTAAGCATTGTCAAAATCGTTCTGGTTCATTTCCGTACGTTGGCATTCATTGCCATAACGTCCATCAGTTTTGCCAAAATTAATTTGGGTTTAGGCCGAGGCCGCACTACGGCTAAACCGCCGCGGTTTTTAACCGCCTCATTTTGTGACAAAAGGAAATGAATGGAAGCGGCCGCACTGGCGGTTTTTTACCGCGACTGATTTTAAAACCGCGACTTGGTACAGAATGGCTAGCGGGAAAACCGCGACAACCGCGGGCGGTTCTGTCCAGTGTTGCCAGAAGGTTACTTTTGTAACGTTTCAGGTGATTTTTCATCTCTTGGTTACTTTTAGGTTACACAAATAAGATTTTTTTTTAATACACTCCCCTATCTGCCTCTGCCAAAATTGGAATACTTGGTGTCGACATATCGAGAGAAGTCCAGTTCAGATGATTGCATTCTTGCAGATTTCTCCGTAGAGACGTTACTGAACTGAGGGCCCTATACTCGTATTATGCCGCCAAAAATCTGTAATGTCGTATTCTAAAGTTTTAGGATTTTCATAAAACTTTTAAGAAATTCTTAAATAAATTCTTAAATAATAAGCATTGACCTTGAGATAGGGCTGCCATCTCAAAAATTTAGAAACCAGGACAACAAGCGTAAAATCCCCGGATATTTGCGGTCATAATCCGAACACTTTTATATTTTTTTATTTTATTTAGTCGAAATAAACAGAATACATAGTTCAATTAGTCGAAATAGTTCTTTTATATAATAAGAAGATAAGACTATAAAACTTAGAGCTTGAATACTGGAATGATATCTAAAGATATTTTTGACAAATTAGTCTGGTTTAAAAAAAAAAGGTTGTGAAAAGTATGCTTTTGACTGCCTCGTTGGTCTCGCGGTTCGATTCCCGGGTCGGACCAAATGTTTGTATGATCTACAAATATTTGTTTCACAGTTTGGGTGTTTTCTATGTATAATATGTATGTATTTACAAAAAAAAAGTATATATGTATTTGTATCAGTTGTCTAGTACCCATAACACAAGCTCTGCTTAGCTTGGCGTGACTAGATGGCGTTGTGTGTTAGATGTCCGAAATATTTATTTATTTATTATACTTATTTATTTATTTTTATAGGTATTCAGTTTAATTAAATTTAGTTATTTTTCATCGAAATCAGTGATAGAAAAGTAAAATCTCACAGTTGTGAAAATGCTTTTCAAACAGTAGCATACTTTTCACAACCTTTTTTTTTTAAACCATACTAATTTGTCAAAAATATCTTTAGATATCATTCCAGTATTCAAGCTCTAAGTTTTTTAGTCTTATTTTCTTATTATATAAAAATCAATTGCTGTTCGTTTGTCTCGCTAAAACTCGAGAACGGCTGGGCTGATTTAGCTGATTTTGGTTTTGAAATGTTTGTCGTAGTCCAGGGAAGATTTAAACTGTTAAAAATTTAAAATAACTTGAAAATCCAAATCTCACGTGTACGAATTAGCGGGCACAGATAGTAACAAATAAAAAATTATCTGCTTAAAGTTTTCATCAGCAGTCATATAAAGTTTTTTTTGTGTTTTCATTTTCTTTATTTAGAATATGTACTCTGAACATTCAATGGCAAGAAACTTTCTCTATTTCGATCATCCAAGCTTTTTGAAATGGTTGCAAGTAGGTGTCCTTCTGGTTTTAAAGACTGAATTATATTTATTTGCGAATGCTTTTATTTTTGAGTAAATGATGTGCGTAATTGAATGCATGAAAAACAGGTATGCCTCCGATTTAAAAAAAATCAGATCAGGGGGCTTTTTTAAGCTTTTGAAATAATCCACATTCAGGACTCGCTCGATAGCTGGAAACAGATTACGCCAACGCGTCTTTGAATGATAGAGAAGCTGTTTATACTCAACCTCGGCTGTGTCAGAGAGTTCTTTAAGAACTTTTTAGACTGTAGCCTTTATTATTCGCAATTTTATTTGGGGACCCACATAGACCCCGGTGCAATCATTGCATACTAATTTGTAAACTCCGGATTTTTTTGAATTCTCTAATTTATCTTTACCGTTACTAGTTTACGCAAGTTATGATCCGATCGAAAAGCTACGTAAACATTGTATTTTCTTAGAATATTCGCGATTCTATCTGAAATTGGGCCTATGTAAGTGAGTTTCCCGACATTTTGGCGCGACTTCAAACGGTTACACCAAACAAGTTATTGATAATATAATTAAGAAAAAGCAGAATGACCGGGCTCGCTCAGCACTTTATGCGTGTACCCCCGAAAGAATTAACAAGAATTTACAAATTAGTATGCAATGATTGCATACTAATTTGTAAGAAGACCGGGGTCTATGTGGGTCAAACAGGCCGTAGTTTCGAAATTAGGTACAGGGAACATGTTGCCGCTCACAGGAATGGCCATCCAGATAAATCACATTTCGCAAAACATTTAATCGACACCGGCCACTCCTTGAGCGGCAACAATACCGGCAACAATTCTGCATGTTTGCGATAAGGGTTTCCGGATGAGTGTGTTGGAACAGTTAGAAATATCAAAATATAACAATAATAATGCATATACACTGTTGAATGACCAAACAAACTTAATTCCATCACCACTTCTAAGTATGATTGCGGGTAGTTCGGCACAGATGTCGTTGTGACATTGTATCGATCGTGATTATAGCGTCATCGAAACGGTATATAAAGGGCCGACAGCGGTGCGCTAGCTCATTCGAGCTCAAACGCTCGACGAGTCAACATCTCCTGAGGATGCCCCGTGGAGGGGCGAAACACGTGTCGAGTATAGGTTTGGTTGCATGGCATGCTAATTATTTCTCACTTGTTTTGTATGTGTACATATGCATGATACCCATATGTGCATGTGAGTATGCATGACGGTGGGATTTGTGCCCTGCTTTCAGACCTGGATATTTGTCTCGCGGAATTAAAGCTAAATATATTGCATAGCATTTAATGTCATGGATTTCCGCAAAGTAACGCCTGATTCCATAACTCAGGTTATTTCTGTTCATTCACGAACAGTTGAGATGGTTGACTGTGTACTGTAATTTCTTACAATTTACTTATGATAAATTTAAGAGGAAACTACATTAATTTTAATAAGTTGAACAATCTCTTCGTCATGTAATAATAATATAATAATAAATACTTTATTTCGTTTACTAGCCTTTAATTTTTTTTAAAGTGACCACAGTGACCTTTTAAGCAAACAATGCCTGTGGCAGGTCACTGCATGTCTTTTAAGAATGTAGTTTTTCATACAATAAACATAATACAATACTCAATAGCTTAACGATTATGAATCTTGGATCAACTGAGTTGTATTTTGTCATTCGTATTATAAGAAGAAATATACCTTACTTAAATCCAATAATGGTTTTGGGACTGGACTTCACTGTTAAATAGAGTGTTTGCATATTGTTACCTTATTTGTCTCTCACTGTGCTAAGGCCGGAAGTGGATTTATTATGTTACGAACTCTTCCAATTTACTTCTAATTCTTTGCGTTGCGGGTTCCAACATAGTTTAACTTTTCCTGGGTATTCCCGAGTGTCACTATTCGATGTGTTCGTGGTTCAGGTTAATCCCGCTGTACAGAAGTTACAGTAGTAAGCCTGTGGGACAGATTACTATAAGTTACATCGAACTTTTAAAACTGTTAAGAAAGTATATAGACTATTTTTCAATTGAGTGAACCTTGAAATAAAACTTTTGCATGTTATGTTTTGTTTTTGCAGCAACGTGGATAAGTTCACCCTGGGTGGTGCACCTGGGACCCTAACTGTAACTTGCTTTTTAAGTGATAAATACCTAATTGAAAATATTACAGTAAGTACAGGTTCCGCTGTAACAACAATGTAATTATGGTGTTGTTATGTCGGAAGTTAGAGCTAAACTTGAAAATTGAGGTCAGTCAACATTAAATTACGTAAAGTAAATTCTTCAAAAATATTTTTTTTCAGCTCTGCAATATAGGCTTCTGTTTTCGCGTCCAAATGGGATCGCGTCTCCTTCTATTTCTTATCAAATCTATCAAATAATACAGTAAAGTACTGTCCTGTATTCATTATTCCTTTCTATACATAGTCGATCAGGATTTTTTCATTGGAATTCCAAAATATCATAGTCGTAACTTTTCCAGCTGAGGCTACTGTCTTTGCCCACTTCGGCGCAGATGTACTCAGAAAAATCCATTACTCAGACAGTCTTTCGCTTTTTGGTGTAGTAATAGATAATTCTTATCTTTCTTGTGTGATTGATTCTTCTACTAGATTGGTTATTGGTTACATTTTAGATAACAAAATATTGCGGGAAACTTAAATATTTTTAGGGACAGAATATGTCCGTTACTTCTATGATGATATATACACATACATTCTGTCGACCCCTTCTCATAACGTAAGCAACAATATAAATTAGGAATCACTTTTGATATTTGAAGGGGAGTGAAAAGTGAAATGTGGTATCGCGACAGTTGCCTCGGGCTAGATCCCTAGATACATACATAAATGCATCGCAGCTATTGTATTTTCTTTGCAATTCAAATATTATGACTTATATACCCTCTGCCCATAACAAAATGGTAGTGAACAGCATTTTACATACTTAAATGTGTTACAAAAATATATTGTTTTATGAATTTTGTTATTGTTGTTATATAAATTTATGCACATAGATCGACATGTATTTAAATCTCGACTGTAATTTCTTATTCTTAATTGGTTTGTTTCATATTCAGAGTTTGGATGTTTTCTTTGTATAACTGTAATCAATAAACAAGTTAATAAATTAAATTAAAAAGCTTTTTAAAAACAAGCTTATACTAGAATGCCTCGAGACGAATCAAACGAGTCCAAACTCGATGATGTTGCGATGTTTCTTTACAGAGATCCTATCCACCTTCCAGCTCCAGCATCAGATCAGATCCATGTAATTATAATATTGTATTGTCACGCTGTAATATATATAATTATATAAATATATATAATAAAAATATATAATATGCTTGCATAATTTCAGCAAAATCGGTTGAAGATATCTGCTTCAAACTCTAGTTGCAAGATTCCACCCGAACATACAAGCATACTTACATTGCAAGTTAATAAAAAGCTTGTAATAAAACAAGACAATCAATCGATCAAAATTCGACTAGCAGATCTCTAGTTTTATATATTCATTACTAGCTTTCTGCATGGCTTCTACATATAAACCTTATAGTTTAAGTATTTCACCTTTTACAATTCTCAGTAATGTCTTAAATAGTGTAAGTTCTAAAATTTTAGACAATGCTCAGATTTCCATATATTTTAGCGTATCACTTTTCTTTATTACTTACTTAAACAAAAGTTTGGGGATTTTCCAATTAGAGTTGCCGTATTTTATTGTAATAAACGTTATAAAAGGCGAATATAAAAAAGAAAATAGTACTTTTAAAGTTAATGAGCATACCGATTTAACCAAATATTTGGCTAGATATAACAAGCCCTCGGGGAGTCTAGTAGAGCCGTAAAAAGTCGTCTTGATATGGAGCATCGTAAACTTGTTAATGAGTTTGAAGCTCATACAACCATCACACCGGTATTTTAGTAAACGCTATCAGAAAGATAAGCTGGAGCATTCTTGAGTACAAATTTTGCTCTTATAACAAAAGCTTTTGTACTCAACGGAGAAAAGGAAAGGTATGCGTATCTTATACTAATATAATTATAAAACTGAAGAGTTTGTTTGTTTGCTTGAACGGCTAATCTCAGGAACTACTAGTCCGATTTGAAAAAATATTTTAGTGTTAGATAGCTCATTTATCGAGGAAGGCTAAATGCTATATATCATCATGCTAAGACCAACAGGAGCGGAGCACAAATGAAGAATGTTTCAAAAACGGGGGAAAATAATCACGCTACGGGCAATAGGAGACGCAAACGACGTTGGTCAGCTAGTCAGGTATAAAACACATCCCACTGAATAGATTTAAAACTTAATTAACACAGAAGCACAGCTCGGATGTAGGTACTTACCTACTACTATTAATGAAAAGCATTTGATACTGAATTTTTTGCTTTAATTAGTAATAAAGATTTTTTAACTAGCAGTTAAGAGTTGCCATTAAATCTAATGAAAATAAACCTTGCCTTTATTTCATCAATATAATTTTTAGGGTTCCGCAGCCGAAATGGCAACTTTCAGATTCGTCTTATACATTCGTTTATCCACATTAAATCTCACCCGCTATTAGTACCACAAAACTGTAATTTTAGCTGTATCTATTATAAAAAGTAGCTGATCAGACAAACGTTGTTTTGCCATTAAAAAAAATTAAAAATTGGGGTATAAAACATAGATGTTGGTCGATTCTCATACCTACCCAATATGCACACCAAATTTCATAAAAAACGGGCCAGTCGTTTCAGAGGAGTATGGTAACTAACAATGTGACACGATATATTGTATTGTCAATTTAAAAAAAAAATTGCTTGTGAACACAATATTTCGATTCGATCGAGGTATCTATGTGTGAAATTTATAGTCCTAATTTTATATCAGTTAATAAACCTCCCTCTCCCCCTCCTCGATAAATGTGAGTATTTGAAGATCAGAAAATAATTTACAGCAGAAACAACTAATTTTAAAAGAAAATTATCAAAGCTAAACAAAAGCTATACTCTGTCCATTACTTTATTTTCTTTTTGACAGCTCACGCCTATAAATTACCATTTTTTTTTTCGGAATTATGTACTACAGTAGTGTCGTACTTTATTGACGGTGACGGTACTTTAGTGAAGTGGTCTGTGCATAACAAACAACCACAGACTATAAAACAGTACTTGAAATACGACAAATCGATCATATGATAAAAATAATTTGACTTCATGTAAGTATTTTTTCTTTAAATTTAATAAAAAAAGGAAATAAAAATTGTATCTATGACTCCAAGATTGAATTTTTGCAAGGAATTAAGTCGAAATCTTGGAATTTAGGATCAAACCAAGAGTAAAGAACAATAACTCTGTTCATTCATCTAATTTACTGATTTATTATTTATATTTTTGTTTATTTCTTACTTATTATAAAAAACTAATGAAGGCATAATTAATATTTCAACAAAAAAATATTTAATTAAAACGATTGAAAGTTCTTCATAAATAAAATCGCTATTCGTTTCAAATCGAATCGGTAATGAGTGAGGGCGTCACTAATTTCAAAATTTCTTGAACTGTCAAAAAGAAAATAAAGTAATGGACAGAGTATAGTGAAATAATTAAAAACCCCTATAATGGGCGTGGGTCGACACACTCCATACCCACTTGGCAGGTTTAAGTTATGAGATTATTAAGTTACAATAATGATTTGACTGCCTCGTTGGCGCAGTTGTAGTGTATACGACTGCTGCGCTTGAGGTCTCGGGTTCGATACCCGGGTCGGACCAAATCTTTGAATGACCTGCAAATATTTGTTTCAGAGTTTGGGTGTTTCTATGTCTAATATATGTAGGTATGTATGTATTTAGAAAAAAAAGTATTTATGTATTTATATCAGTTGTCTAGTACCCATAATACAAGCTCAACTTAGTTTGGGACTTGATGGCGTTGTGTGTTAATGTGCGAAATTGGTCTGTCAGTGAAAGTCTCATCAAAATCAGCACACATCATTCGGAAGGAATAGACAGACATATTTTTTGTTGTAAATACATAGATAACACCCAAACTCCGAAACAAATATTTGCAAAACATCTGGTCCGACCCTGGACCCGGGATTGTACCCGAGACCTCAAGCATAGCACTCGCATACGCTACGACTGCGACACAGAGGCAGAGAAAACGATTGTGAATTACATTACATTACATTATCAGCCTATAGCAGCCCACTACTAGGCTTCTCCCATTGCACGCCTTAATGAAAAATACTAATTATTATTTTTTAAATACACATTAAAGCATTTCGGTTTGGCTGGTGATTTCTCCAGGAGGCAGAAATTTACTTATTGATGTGGTCGTCATGCAACTCAGAACTCAGACCTCATTCTAATCAAGACCTCAAGCATGCTTGGAATATAAATGTAGTATATGATTATAGCAAATATAAATTCATCGCCAAATATAGGCGATATTTTTTTAACTTAAAACTTGCCCAATACCATCTTCTGAGTAAAACATGTGTCCCTAACTATCAGCTATATTTAATATCAATCAAAGCAAAGGCGCATTGGGGTTTTCTTTGGTAATGACTTCAAGTTGCTGAGATCATCGTAAGAATATTAATTTATATCAGTTGGGGTTTAAAATTAAGTTCGAAGAAAAGTGGTCAATAGGATATATTTTCATTTAGGTATGTTTTTTCCTAGTCGAGAGCGATAGGCCAAGTAAAACCTTAATGAAATCTAATCTTTCTGTTTCAGCAAAAGCATGATCACTTGATTTTTAAGAAATGATGATATGTACATATTCCCTAAGCCCTCCCAATTTCAAATGCTGAATCTGGGTCTTCTTAATGTTAATTTCATTGAATGTTTGTAAAGTGTCCCGCGACAGTAGCAGTAGTGAACGAGTTACCTTCTTTAAAAGAAATGTCGAACCCGAGACCACATGATCAGCAGTCGCACACGTAAACCGCGAGACCAACGAGGCAGTCATCATCATCTTTTTTCTAAAAAAATCAACACATGTGCATAAATTAATTAAGAACGTGTAATAACATCTAAAGCTTTATTGTTAGGGCAGTTTCGTTGTTACATAAATCTATGTCACTCTAGTAAGCACGGCTAGCTCGGCAGGTTGCTATGAATAGAGCAATATTGAGGAGAAAATGGTTATGGCCTACCCTGCCTAAAGGGTCTCGCCGGACTAGTATTTTGCCTAATAACATTTGCCTTTACCTACTCTTGCGTATATGAAAATAAGCTTGTTTTCGGTCGATATAAGTTTTGTTTGAATATAGGATACAAGCTGTTTAAAGGAATTTTACAACTATTTAATATTCCTACAACAAATATTATAAACGGTTGAAGGGAATTTACAGGTGAATGGGCAAAGTTGGTTTCTAATATTTTCATCATACTTTAAGAACTTGTAGTAGGTACTTCCACGCAGTGTTATAAATTTTTGAAATTAAGATTTAATCACTTTCATAATATTAAGATTTTTTCGGAGAGATTTTATTTCTAGATTTAGTTGATGTCAAACTTTTAATGTGTTTCTAAGACATACAGCGTCACACTTTGTAGTAGTAGTAACATGTAATGCGATGTGACGACCTGTCGCCAGGCCCTCTCTTTAGACCGTAGAGAAGGACATAGGAAACTTATTGTCGCGATAACCGATATACAACCGGCCCAATGATACAGAAGGCCGCCATGGTGTGGGTCGCCATGCTGCATTGTCTACATTCGCAATATATATGGTGACCATCACTCTTGGATTCTGCTTATGCTTTCCATCAGACAGAGTAGAGTCATTTTGGCATTTGGTAACATAAAAAAAAAAACAGTCGGAGCTGCGAGCAAAAGCTTGTAAGAAAGATTGTAAAAATAATTTAAAAAAAAAAGTAAAAAAAATATCAAAAATATATTTTTATTATGTAAATAAAAAAAGTAAAATAATTAGATAGCGATAATTTTTCAACCAGCATTGAAAAAAAAATCTAATGTACATCTAAAAATAAAATAAATTGGGTACTCGTTTTATAATGAGGCCCTCTCATAATGCCGGTCAGAAGAGGCGAGAATCTCTGGGAGGCATAAAGATCCGCTATAGTGTGAATGACTATACTCGTATTAACGGTCTGAATAACACCAAATGCCAGCAGGAATTTTACCGCAATTCTTTGACAGATTACTGCAGAATAATTAAATTGTAGTTAATTAATGACACACAAAATAATGTAGTTAAAACTGCGTAAAATTACTGAGTTTAGCTATAACTACACACAATAGCTGTTGTGATAAATACAGGCAGGCAATAAAGTGTTTATTACAGTAAATTGAATAGCCCACGCCTATTAACTAATATTATATAACATATACCAATTTGTTAATAGGAACATTGTCGGTTTATCAAAAGTTTAATAATTTTATTAGAAGTTGGATTTATTGTAATAGTTAATAGTTTTACTGGTGTCGCCATATCGTTAGTCCGT
Organism: Diaphora mendica; assembly: GCA_949125395.1. Taxonomy (NCBI): domain Eukaryota; kingdom Metazoa; phylum Arthropoda; class Insecta; order Lepidoptera; family Erebidae; genus Diaphora; species Diaphora mendica. Next base: position 9,161,720 of record OX421319.1, read on the forward strand.
CTTAAATGAGTGGGCAACTATACGATAGAGGTACTATAGTTGCCCATTATGAGTACGATACTGCGCAGTGAGTATGGTGACCACCACTCTTGGATTCTGCTCATGCTTTCCATCAGGCAGGGTAGTCTTCTGGCAGACCCATATAAAAAATACTATAATATTGTTTTTTTTTTCTTTGCGTCTGGTCTTTTCCCATTTCTAATCGGGGTCGGCTCTCCTTAACCTTCCTCTCCAGAGACATCTATTCTGGGTTCTTGGTTCGTGGGGTCCACTTTCTCTTCTCCGAGATCTTTCCTAATGACCGGCATCCATGTAGATCGATAATTGCCACGGCCTCTTGGTCCCGGCTCCAGTTGCAGCACTTTGCTGAGCTATGCATGAAGAATTAAAAAACAAAAAGAAAACATTGGAAGTACAGCTTCATCGCGGGGGACTTGCACAAACATACATGAAACGAACAAAAAGTAGGAGACTGGTTAATTGGGTGAAAGGAGAAGACTCTGAACAACAATTTGTGGTAGTAGAGCCATTTCATTTCAGCACGAACGGGCCGGCTCGACCGGGGCGGTACTGCCCTCGCACAGAAAATCAACGTAAAATGACAGCGTCCATGCTGTCGTGTTTCGTTGGTGAGTGCGAGACCGGAGGCCCAAATAGTCTAGTCAACAAGTTCCATACTTGTTGACTAGACTAAAAGATGCAGAAGCAACACTAGGCCGCCATGGTGTGGGACGCCATCCTGCATTGTCTGCATTCGCAATGAGTATGGTGACCACCACTCTTGAATTCTGCTTATGCTTTCCATCAGGCAGAGTTGAGGCATTTTGGCGGGCCATACATGAAAAAAAAAACTGTGTGGGGAACGAACCCACATTAGTCAGTGTAGTAGGAAGCGGCGCCGACAAATGCTTAAACCACTTCGCCATCCGGGTACAATCATTATTAATACTAGTTTAGAGTTGTTGAGAATAACATATATACTTATATATGTATTTTAAAAAAGCGTAGAGTTCTTACTCGAAATTGACTATTAAAATATTTCATAATTTGTATTAATAAATATAGAGATCTAAGATTTTAACAATAATAATCACTTCCTCGATATAATTTACGTTATATTAAGCAACAAGACTTATATAAAGGCTCTTAAAAAACGTTTATTACACTTTATTTCGGTCAATCATTAACGCTCCTTTTTTGTTGATTACACTCCTTTCAATCTTACTTTCTATTTTTTATAACACGATTTGATCTTAATTTGTAAGTATCTAAACAAATCTTGGTTAGAAGTCTATTACAACTTAATTGCAAATGCGGTATCTAAATTCAGCTTCCGCGTAACGATGCATTAATTTGGCATCTTTATTCGTTAAATTAAGATCTCCAACAAAAGACATGCAAAATTATATACAGCAAGGAAAAAGAAATATTGTTAATTATTTATTATATTGTTTATTATTAACAACAAAGATAATTGACATACATATTTAGAACGTAACAAAAAAAAAGTTAAAAAAATGTAATGGATTAAATAATCATGTCAAAACTTATATTTTTACAGAATTCCAAATCTTTAAAAGTATAAAAGATAAACATAATGAAACCAATAAACAACTTATTCTATCTTACTCCTTCAGAGACAAATATAGAACACATTTAAGACATCGGTGTCTAAGTAATCACTTTTCGTAGAATTAGTATTAGAAGAAGGATCATCAGAACAGTTTGGGAATAGCATTACCTTTATAATCCCTACCTCACTCTGTTTCCTTTTTTATCGAAATAATGATCGTAAACCGCGCTTTCATAAGTCTCACGAAACTATCAATAAAGCGGGGATAGTACCTACTAATGAACGTGCTTGAAACAGCTACTGCTTTATGATTAAAAATTCAATAAAATTGTCTACATAGGGTCATCAGGTTGCGCTCTAATTAGTAATCTCATATTATGTTGAATGAAATTGTGTACACAGCACGCAAATCCGAGTCGACTTGGTAATTTACATAGAAATTTGTCACTAAACAGCAAAGGCGTGGACGTGCTCCGGCGTTAAATGAGATGTGTGTTGATATTTACCAACTCTACTTCATATATTTTACATTATAATATTTACTGTAACTCTGAGACAAAAGTGTTTAACAGTAATATTTTCTGCTTTTAAATAAAATCTTGACCAACACAAAAATACACAGACGGTTTGGTGCTGAATAAAAATTAAAAACATATTGACTGTACTCTACCTGATGGAAAGCATGAAAAGAATCCAAGAGTGGTAGTCACCATCCTCATTGCGAATATAATATTTTTTTTTTTTTTTTTGGACATCTAACACACAACGCCATCTAGTCCCAAGCTAAGCGGAGCTTGTGTTATGGGTACTACATAACTGATATAAATACATATATTACTTTTTTTTTTGTAAATACATACATATTATACATAGAAAACACCCAAACTCCGAAACAAACATTTGAAGATCTTACAAACATTTGGTCCGACCCGGGAATCGAACCCGAGACCTCAAGCACAGCAGTTGCTTACGCTACCGCTTGCGCCACCGAGGCAGTTATATATAATAATCAATGCAGCATGAAGACCCACACTTTTGCGTCCTAAAGAGATGCGTTTATAGGACCATCACGTCACGCTTATAGGACCCGGGATCATAGTAAAGACAGCTTATAGCTCAATGTTCGGTACGTAAAATAACACTTAACAGATACTAAGAATGTTTAGAGGTGCTTGATAATTTCACTCGTTTTGTTATTGACGTGATTGTGTATCATTTACGACAAATATTCTGTTGTAACTAATCTGGCAAAGTACTCTAACAAACATCCTGTTACAAACATTTGGTGTAAAATAGAGCGGTAACAGTCACTCAACGTACACCGGATCTTTATGACTGTATTATCAATATAATATACCAATATTATAGATAGATCTATTTAACATGATAATGTTGCACAATACAGTAATAATATTCTCGCCATAAAGCAAAAAGAACAAGTTAACTTTATCCTAAATGTTCTAAACTTCCTAACACCATTCGTATTTTAACGAGCTAATGGTGTAAACTTTAGTTTGAACTTTGTAACATCGAAATGAAATTTTATTATTTAACTATCCAAACTATAATAATTCACAAACTTTCAATCAAATAAAATATTACTACACTACTAAATAAGACAAACAAAACGCCATTTTGCTCTGTGATCTACATTTCAACTAATTGCATTCAGTCATTTCCAAACTTCTGAGGAGAGGCCTATGGAGAGGCGTCGTCCATTATTGGACATAGGCCTTGCTTTAGACATTTAAAGGCTGGTGATGATGATAAAGGGGCTTATGAAAAAACAAAGATTCTAAGGCCATGTTCAGATGACGAGCGCTCAACGCGCGTTTTGCTAACGCGCGTTTACAACTACATGTAATTTTGTTCTAGGTGTACACATGCTAACGCGCGTTTTTATCTGAACATGGGCTAACGCACATAAAGTTTTGCAATTAGATCATTATTTAAAAAAAAAATGGAAAACGGGGCAAACGAACAGACGTATCGCCTGATAGTAAGCGATTTCGTCGCCCATGGACTACCAGGCAACACCAGAGGCGTCACAAGAGGAAGATGGGGTATGTGCCTTCGCTATCCTCACTCACTTGCTAAAACACAGCGCAAGCGCTGTTTCACACCGGTTTTCTGTGAGGCCGTAGTATCACTCCGGTCGAGCCGGCACATTCATGCCAAAGCGTGGCTCTCCCTCTGTGTATTTTGCATTCCTATTCATATTAGGTGCATTTGAGTAATAATTTAAAAGCGCATATTAAAACAAGACTAGTTAGTCTTTGTAAGACTTATACAATATCTAGAAAAAATTAAAAACGAGCACACAATGTATTTACCTTATTCTATTTATATATTCTTATATTATTCAAATCATGTAACAGACATTTGACTTCGCATCTGAATCAACAAATAACCAGGAAAGCAATTCCTGTAGGCTCAAAATAAGTTATTTTGAGGGTCGTAATTAAATTATGAGCATCCCTTTGGCGGGTTCGTAAGCTTAATAAAAGCGTAATAGTTATATTTCGAGGGAGGGTGGCTGCTCAGTGGCGCAATTACGTCGATTACAGGGGACGTTATTTAGCCAACTGCGGCGAAACCGAAGAAGAATGGACCTTGGGCTATTGGAGGAAATTAGTAACACTCGGAGCAGAACATGATGGAATTAAATAAGTGCGATCATATTTTTTCTACACAACATATTGTATTTCATAAACTATGTATTGGGTATAATAACCTAAGATAGCAATCACGTTAAGAATATACTCGGATAATAACAGCTCAGTAGTATTTCTTATTCATTTAACCGTTTTCAAATGTTTGCAATCGTCCGCCCCTTTTTCGTCTACATACATGAGTATAGTGGACAAAGAAAAATAGGAATTTCTAATAATCTAATCTAATAGACAAGTGAAATAGAAGAAATAATCTTATCTTATAGTCGAGAATGGCCATACCGATTATTTTTGAAATTTCTTTGGATGTCCAGGAAAAACTGCAAAAAAAAAACCTTACAAAATAACGGTTTCGAATCGTCAGCATGTATCCGTAGACCAGGGTAGAAAAGCCTTTAAAAATTATAAAAAGTTAAAAAAAAAATAGTAGGATGAAACCCATTAGGAAAGGAGGAGAATATTATAAAAATGAAAGGAAAAATAATTTACGGGCGATCTGAGGTCGGGAAGGGGATGGGGGGGAGGTTTTAAGGGTAAAAAACGGTTTTTCTCGATTTCCAGCAAAACTAAAAGTCCTATGGAAAAAAGTCAAATGGCAAAGTTGTAGGTAATAAAAAGATGTAAACTTTTGTATTTACACTTTTATCACATAACCTCAAAATTTATGTGAAAAATATATAAATAAATAATATGAAAAATAAATAAAAAACCAAGTTTTTGGTTTTTTATTTTTATCTTTTACAATTTTCTTTTTTTTTTCACGAAATTTGGTGAAAACTTACCTTTATATGTCCCAAATACGCTGTAATTTACTTGATTTGAAATATTTATTTTTTCACCTTATATTGAATTAATATCGAGAAAGCATCCTAATTTCCATTAAAAAATTCACCCCTCAAAATATCAGCTTTTTTCAAAAAGTTGATATGTTTTCTGTTCGTTGAAATCTCTACTTTCCGATGGTGAAAAAAAAAATGTTACCATAGTAAATATTCTCAGAAAATGCAAAAAAACGAAAAAAACTCGAATTCGAAAAAAAATTTTTAATCATTATAAATAATTTCATCTAAAAAATGTGATTGCTGCAATTTGTTTCAATTAAAAAGTTGATTTATTTAATGCTTATTACATTTATGTCATAGATAATCCCATTATATATAAATACACACATCAAAAGTGTCTAGGGATCAACATATATTTTTGCAATAACTTTTCTCCTGATTGATATTAATTAAAATTTTCTTTAAGGATTCATCAAATAAAGTGTTTTCGTTTGTCACAGTAACGATAAACCAAGTCACCTTTGCATTAATAAAGAAATTTGCCATTTTCCTAATAAAAGGATTTTTGACATTTGAACCACTAACATTAAAGTTCGAAAAAAAGACTGAAATAACAGTTTTCTTTAAAATTTTATTAGGTAACTTAAACAATTAATAATCCGTGTTTCTACCGCGAACACTAACACAAGAACATCGGTTTGGCATACTCAAAATGAGTTCATCCAAATCACGCTGTGGAATGGCCGCCCATGTTCGTTGCAACAACAAAAAAAGGTCTTCTTGCGACTGGATACCCTCCATATTCGGCAGAGCTCTTCTCTGTAGCATATCACATGCATGCTCAATCGGGTTCAAGTCTGGCGACTGAGCAGGCCAGGGCCAAAGCCACATCTCAATCTCAAGAAATCCGCATAAAAATGCTTGATCCCTAGACACTTTTGATGTGTGTATAAATGTAAATCGTACTATTAAATGTAGATACTTTATTCTGATTACATTATTCATTACAATATTTTAAGCACATTAATCTTACCATTCATAAATATAAGGAAATCGGCCAAAAGTTTGTTATTAAAAATAATATTTAATATATTTTTTATGTATTTTGTTTTTTTTTCATGGGAGTAACTAAATTTGTTTGTGCAAAATTAAGGAGATTATTATTTTTTAATCTTGTACTAAAATATCATTCAATTTTAATCTTTAGGTTATCTTACGTTAAACAAACTATTTTTAAAGAAAATATTACTATTTTTATGTTTGAGTTGATTGATACAGATAAAAATAGAGATAGTATTTACCTTCCTATGCAGATGCGAATGGTTTTTCTTTTAAATAAACTTGTCACAATTATCTTAAAGAAACTCAGCGTGCACGTGTATTTTTATAAACGACTAGCTTTTACACGCGGCTTCGCTCACGCAGACTTTCATCCCCTGATTTACCCCCTTAGTGGGGGAATTTCAAAAATTCCTTTCTTAGTGCTCACTTACGTTATACAAAGAACCTACATGCAAAATTTCAGGATCCTAGCTTCAGCGGTTTGGGCTGTGCGTTGATCTCTGGATATATCAGTCAGTCTGTCAGTCAGTCACCTTACTCTTTTATATATATAGATAGATGTTGTATACTGTACTGTATTTCGAATACTGGCTAGGCTAACTGTTGTTACAGCTGCTACGAAATAGTAGGTGTGTATGTAGTAAGACCGAGACCCGCCTAGCCCCTTCCCCACTTCTCTATGAAATACCTTTTGATGGGCTAAAATTTTTCGTAGGTCACTCAGGTATATAAGTTATCTTAAAATAGTTATAAATAGGCATCTACGCATATAATTTAAAGAAGTTTCGACAACTTTCTCCAAATATTGTAGATGTCTTATTAAATATTAATTTTATTAACTTATTTGTTTGTTGTTAACAAATAATCATCGCGCCGTCATATCCTACAATCCTACTAATATTATAAACGCGAAAGTTTGTAAGTATGGATGGATGGATGTTTGTTACTCTTTCACGCAAAAACTACTGGACGGATTTGGATGAAACTTTACAGTAATATATGAAATGAAATGAAATCATTTATTCTGCAATTAGGTTACATGAACACTTTTGCAAGTTAATTTTTTTTGAGCAGATGAGTTCGGTTCGGTATATAGCTTATACTTATACATCAGAATAACACATAGGATACTATTTACCGCGATAACCGACATATACGCGGGCGGAGCCGCGAAAAACAACTAGTATATATAAGAATAACCTATTTCCTTCCTCAAGAATAAAAGTACCTTCATGCTAAATTTCTTTAAAATCGGTGCAGCGGTTTAGCCTTGAAAGCGTAACAGATAGACACAGGTATGTCAGTCATACATATTTCGTCATAAAAGCATACAGATAATTGCTTTAATCCGGAACTGTAATCATGTTGTTGAACAAGAAATTTGAAAGTGTTCTAATACTTCTCCTAAAAGTGGCGGCCTCAAGTACGGTCTCAAGCAAACAGGATAAGGCTTAACTTATTGGGATATTTATGCAAAGCCTGGTAACTTCATGGTTTGAGTACCTACATTACAACAGGGCAAGAAATTAATGAGGATTATGCGACTTTGTACGAGGTTGTAACAGTGTTTGAGGACTGCGTTGGAAAACATTTACAACGATATCATACAATAAGTTAAGGTAATATTTACAATGCTATTGGATAGATTTCATATTTTTTTTAAATTTGTCTTACTGCTGCTTGCTTAAAACTTATAAAATCATATACACGTGATGAACAAAACTTATCATACAAAAAGTTTAAAAAATTATATCACGACGAATACAAAACTATACGCGACTAAAGACGTAACAAACGAATTCAACTTTTTATCTCACTTTTCGTATTTTATTCTTTTTCTCCGACGATTATATCTATTGATATGCATACCAAATACATTTTCTTATTAAATACTAGTTGTTGCCCGCGGCTCCGCCCGCGTGTATGTTGGTTATCGCGGCAAATAGTAGCTTATGTGTTATTCTGATGTATAAGCCACAACGGATTTGGATGAAACTTTACATTACCGTTCAGTAGTTTTTGCGTGAAAGAATAACAAATATCCATCCATACTTACAAACTTTCGCGTTTATAATATTAGTATACTCGTAGATACTTGATCCTACGTGATATTGCGATTATTATTCTCTCGCAAAGGGGTGTAAGGGAGCGAACTACAATCTTTTGCTCCCAGCCAACCTCACCTGCACGCGGTGCACCCTGCTGAACGTCAAACGAGGCTCTGGCGACCGACTTTAGGCGGTATATCCATAGGCGAAGAGGCGTATCTAAATACAATAGGCCGGTGACGGGCAGCAGCGTCACCGGTGCAACAAGCTACGCCCTGCGATCTCCAACCCGCCTGCCCAGCGTGGTGATTATGGGCTAAAATCCTCCATGAGTATGCAACAAAAGCCACGGCCCCCAGTTCCCGGCAGTCTCGCTATTCTTGGTCATGGTGGCGACCACGGTAACGCCGGGACAGGGGGTGCTAAGAATCACCGGGTTACGGAAGGCCACCATAAGCAAATAAGTGGCGTGCAATTGAAGAGGCCTATGTCCAGCAGTGGACTGCGATAGGCTGATGATGATGATGACTCTCCCGCAAAGTGCTTAGTGTGACCTAAATAAAAAGTAAGCAGTGAGTTACATAAAGATTAACATAATTATCACAAAAAATCAAATTAATCAAATTGATTATGAAATAATAGTAATTGTGATAGTACCTATTGTTTTTTTGTAAATTCGGCTAGGCAAGATAAACTTAAAAGTAGAGCCGTATCTAAATATATAATCAGATAGATCTTATCCTCTAAACAGTGTCTGCTGCTGAAAATACAATAATATCCCAAAACCAATATCGTCACCAATTACTGCCTAACAAGGGCTTCTGCACTAGTTTGCTCACTCATTTAAAAATACTCGGGTATAAATATTGCCCCTTTGGTCAAATTTTAGTAGTTTAGAAACATCGTGGTTTCCACAAATAGGAGCCACAATGCCATCTACAAGCCGCAGATAACCCGGGGTCCGTCGGGATCGGACGGTCGGATCGAGTTCGACCAAGTTCGACATAACTACCTCATCGGTTCCGGGGGTATTATCCGATTACCGCACAGAAAAAAAAAGTAAATAATTTTGTATTGCAAACTTTTCCACACTAACAGTTGCAAAACTTATTTAGGTTTAATAATCCTAACTGTACTTTTTTTTAAAGTTTAGATTTAGAATTTCCATTTCAATTTTGCATGTTGAGTTCCAGAATCTTTTTAATCGACTTCAAAAAAAAGAGGAGGTTCTCAATTCGACTGTTTTTTTTTAAGTTTGTTACCTCATTCATAACTTTTCACTGGTTGAACCGATTTTGATAATTCTTTTTTTATTTGAAAGCTTCCCGAATGGTTCCATTTAAATTTGGTCCAGATTAAAGTCGGTTTTTTTTTTGTTAAATTTTGTAGGTAATTATTTTATCTTCAACTTTGTGGTACTGGTTGTAGAGTTGCCTATTTCCCTAATCTAACAAATGTTCTAATGACAATGATGATGCAAATTCTTATTATTGGTAATGTTTCTCTCTGAAGCAATCTGTAAGTGTTAATTGGCTTCTTAAGAATACGTACACATTAAAAGAAGGTTTTCAAATGAAATTTAATTAATACTTTGCACTAATGATAGATTCAATGCAAGCTGATCCATGAAGAGTGTACCCGCTACCTATAAAATATATTATTGTCATGAAACTAACAGCAAAACAGTAGAATAATGCCAATGTCTTTATATAAGTGCCAAAATAAACAACTAAATCTTTATTTACGTAAGTATTGACACGTGAGAAAACATAGCACTAAATCTTTACATTTTTAACACGTTTACACGTGTGTCTCAGACCGCGTACACGAACTCAGCGGGAGCGGGAGCGGGGCGGTCAGCGGTGCGTTCAAATGTTTAGACTTAGGGAGTGTTCACGAACACAGCGGAGCGGGCGACAAGCGGCGTACGAGCGGTGCGTACTAGTGTAGCGGTGTCAGATAGGGATGGAATAAAATAGCAAAAACATTTAATAGGTACTTGTAATTTTATTCGCTTGGTGGATGTTATTAACCGACTTCAAAAAAAGGACTGCTTTTTTTATGTTTGTTACCTCATAACTTTTGACTGGAAGAACCGATTTTGATAATTCTTTTTTTTTTGAAAGCTGGTGCTTCCTGAATGGTCCCATTTAAATTTTCCAGGTCCAGATTGAAGTCAGTTTTTTTTTGTTAAAATTTGTAGGTAATTATTTTTATTTCATTGTGCTTTCAACAACACAATACTATTAAACATTGATCGATTTCACTAATTATTTGAAATCACTAGTCATTTTTTGTGACGTCTGTCATCCGTATCAAACTATATTTTACGAGGTATAATTTCTCAAAACACAACACTAAACCGCTCTAGCACCCGCTGCCTAGTCCGCTGGTTTTGAAAACAGGCTAGCGTAGCCGCGCCGCTGCCCGCTCCGCTCCCCGCTGTGTTCGAAAACGAGGCGTAAAGTATAAACATTGCTATCGAGCCAAAAATAGATGTGTAAACAACACCCCCAACACTGCACTATGACAAATAGATACATATGGTGCCGAGGGTGTTTTTATATTTTATCCAATAGCTAGTAATACGATACTGTTACGAGTTAAATGCTTCTAGTACGTTTGTTACTAGTATTTAAATTGATTTCAAAGCTGGTTTAGCATTAAAACAATTTCCATCCTTTCCAATTTCCTGGTTGATCAATAATTGTTTTTAAACCATAAATAAGTTTATGACTTATAAAATCCGTAAAATAATGTAGTGACATAACGTGATCACATTGAAATGACTATTGCATCAAATATGACATGACTTAGTTTATAAGATTTTAATTTCTAAACAATTGACATTTTTTTAATTTTTTTTTGTCATTAATTTGTAAAATTAATTAGACACCATAAAATACTTGTTGTTCTTGGTTGTTGCTAATCCATATAATGAAATTATAATTGTATATTTGCATGCCGAATTCAGTAGGCGAAATATGAAGAACGAAAACTAGCCCTAAGATCACTAATCCATATTTCTAGCAAATAAAGAGTCTATCTATCCAATTACAACATGCCTAAAACAGAACCGAGGCTTTGTTCTTTAATTTTCAATTTCAGGTTTGAACTTTGTTTTTTATAAATATTCCGCCTAAATTGCAGATTACATTTGTTTTATTTTGGAAAATCACAAATTTGCACAAAGACAGTAGACTCGATCATTCACAATAATATCCTCATGGCCTTTAGGCGTGACTGGTAAGAGAGAGCTACATACGTGTCCTTTGGCCTCTAATTCTAACAAAAATTATTACCTAGTTGTGCGAATCCAATGCATTTAATTACCGAAATATTATTTTACTGAAGTGTTTTCTAGTAACATATTACTTGATTGAGATAACGTGTTACACAAACATCATTATACAATAGTTACACTTTTACATTTGAGTTACATTCACCTGCGAGTGAAACGACAAAATATAAACACCAAAAATATCTGCGAAGTAACGGCAGATTACCTAAACCTATCTATAAAATGTTTTCCAACTACACATAAAGCACGTAATCGTTTTCTTCAAAGAACTTTTATGACTCGGTACGAGCGCCTCAAAGTGAGTCTTATTTTTATTGTTTCCTCACTGAAACACTGAAGAGGAAAAAAAATGTACTTGATACCTACGCATTACATGAAGGCATAGATTCACTATAAAAACATAGTTTTAAGAATGGTGTCAATTCGAATTGGAGATCTGACTGCACTGCTCACTACCAAAAAAGAACTCCTTTTTCCTTTCGCCTCCAGGTTGTATTAAAACTAAACTTATCTGCAGGGTCACACTTCCTGTATGGTGCTGTAGTTTAGTATCATTTAGTTTAGTTACCTGAATTGTTTGTTACGAATTTGAGAGTGGTTACTTGAATCGATAGTACATTTGTAACTTGTGTATTGAACCAGTTCTGATAATTATTTTGTCAACTTTAGGTTTTCTATTGAAGCGTTTAGCGTTTAATGTCAAGTCAGCGAGTCTACAATTTTGACGAGGATAATGGGGTACAGAAACAGTACTCATTTTTGATCAATAATTCAATAGCAACCGTTTATCGCGTGATCTTCCGACTTCCGATCTTGGTTGAAAAAATGATAAGTGAACAAAAATAAATAAATAAACGTCAAGATATTACGTACTAAGTACTAAGTATATAATCTCATGATGACCCACACTATGGCGATTGATTCGCTTCTGCGTCATTGGATTTCTAGACTCACACTCACAAACGAAACACGACAACACGAATGATATCATTTTAGGTTGGTCTTCTGTGACAGGGTAGTACCGCTCCGGTCGAGCCGGCCCGTTTGTGCAGAAATCAGTGAGGCTCTACTATCTTGAAGACTATTTGCAATAATCAATGCCAAGTAATAGTATGTCTAAAAAGCTATGAGACCATAATGTAAGTCTACCACTTATCTAAACAGCGATCGGCGCTAAAAAGGACTTCAAATGACTCGGCAACGTTTTATTCAAGAAACAGTTGCCTTTATGTAAAGCAAAATAACACCTGAGGTTCCAATAATGTCACACGTCATCACTTATATACGACACTGTTCTCGTTTCATTTTCAAACTTGTCTGTCACTGTCAATTGAAAGCGTCGACCCGTGCTCGGGGGTCCAATTAACGTTTTTAATAAATTGCTCTCTCTCTTTTATGTAGCTGAATATCTACCTTAAATGTGTACGCTATCCCCAGTTTTCATACTCCCCGATACTCTGACAATCCGTGTCAAATTGACTAAATTTATGCAACTGCTGTCCTCTCCGCCCTACACATCAAATATCATAATTGAGAGGGGATTGCGTTTGAATAATGCATTAATGCACATAAAGCATAAACCAAAATAACTGTCATTACTAGCACTTGGAACTCTCATTAAAGTTTGCAAAACCCTTTTATTTTGCTATTCGAATATTCACTTTGAGTGACGAGATGACTCCCGTACTCCCGTCCCATCTGCTGAAGGATGTATTTTTTTAGTTTTTTATTGAGTGAGTAATTGCGCCGGTGAGAAGGTTAAAAGGTTAGACAATTTGATACTTATGAAAGGACATCTTTTAGTAAGCATGAACGTGTAAAATATATGATTTCTTTTTATTTATTCAATATATATACCTACATTATTTTAACTTCTGACATCCTCTTTGGGACAGGATTTATGCAGGTACAATTTTTTCTAGGTTTGATTGGTCTCTTTGTTTATGTCTCTCTTTGTATATTAGTAGTATTTTATTTATCTAATGATTGTTTTTTGGTCTGAGAATGCGAAACAATGTAGAAACAAATAACTGTAGAACGTCTGCATCGTTCTACTCACTACGAAGTTCAGAAATGTATTACCAATCGATTATTAAAGAACTTTTCTTTAAGAAACCGCCCATGTAAGTATGAAAACGAATAAATCGTGTATTTCTACATAATGAACAACTTTCACAAATTTTGAGATCTTTTAGATAACTTTTGCAATCGGGAGCAATAGGTTACCAACAGAGAGTTATAATGAGGGATCTTTTTCTTGCTTCTAAATTTGCCTTATCTTGTAAACCGAAAACAAATGAGCCGCACACAATAATTGCACGAGTATTTTATCTGTATTTTATACTTGTGAACTATATTTTCCTTAGATTGATTTTACTTTTTTATTTATTTATTGGTCGCAGTGAACGATGGGCTAATCCAAACCTCTCGAAGACACGGAAATTCAAAGCACCGATCTCAGTTGATTATTTTTACTGTATTCTAATATTGGTTTATTGATCATTATTGTTATATCTGTTCATGAATTATAGCCTTAGGAACTTCTGACCTAAGACTAGCTTCAATTTAAGATAATCAATCTATTCTTCCTAGCCTTATATACGCAAGATTATTGGGATCGTATACTAGTTCAAGCGGTTTATCTGAATATCAGTTTTCTACAGAGCGACTCGCTTAGAAGCTCCACAACCCTGAGGGCAAACTGAATTCGAAGGTTGAACACATACATGACTCCTAAGGTGCTGTACAACCTCCAAGGCACTCGAACCACAATAAACTCGCATTAACCATCGCGGATCACGCCCCCTTGAACGTGACTACTAAAACTCGCGAGTCCAAACCAGACCAATCATAACGGTGACCGACGAAACACCGAGTCGTTGGAAAATTAGCTAATTATCAATTCAATTAACTTAAACCGGCAGTCAATTGCGAAAACCGTGTTCGGCCGATCCAAGCGTCTCAAGTACTATCTGTCAACGTCAAAACGTCAAACAAGAAAAATGACAATCAAAAATGTTGCCATTACAATGACGTTAAATTTCTAACAGTATTTAATAGGTACAGATAACAGATTAAAAAAATACAAAAGCAGTCTTGACAGTACATTATAGTAAACCTGCCATCCAGTTACAACTGCGCACAACTTTAACAGGATACAGTGCTTCGTTTTGGCATAAGGTTAAAATTATAAGAAAATTTTAAGATAATCAAACAAAAAAAGAACCGACTTCAAGTACTGGACCAAATTGAAACGGGACCACACGGGAAGCACCAGCTATCAAATAAAAAAAGAATAATCAAAATCGGTTTACCCAGTCCAAAGTTATGAGGTAACAAAAAAAAGTCGAATTGATAACCTCCTCCTTTTTTAAAGTCGGTTAAAAAAATACATTATTTTTAATATTATATACAAACGATACGATACGATACATTTTTACAAACTAAACATAGGAAACAGAGATGTACATTAAAATTGAAGATTGCTTAATAACGGAGGAGAGAACATTTGAAAGCATTGAGGCCCTCGTGAAAGATATCCAACTGTGAGCACACGGTATAAGTTCCTGCACATTATTTAGTGGGTTATTATGTGAAA
Organism: Diaphora mendica; assembly: GCA_949125395.1. NCBI lineage: Eukaryota > Metazoa > Arthropoda > Insecta > Lepidoptera > Erebidae > Diaphora > Diaphora mendica. The sequence goes on from OX421319.1 coordinate 9,176,756, forward strand.
GTTGTGAAACATTATTATTGCTGGGAGTAACACTAAATAATTGTGGTATACGTGGTACGTAATTGACGACTTTTAGTTTCATCACCTATTTAGAGGTCCCCGCCTAATGGCTACTGAGAATGTATTCCCGAAATGATCAGATTCAACTCTCTCCAGTCAAGTAAAAATGTGACTTCCCCAGTACAAAGTTATTAGTATCCATTAACATCAGTACTTGTTAAAACTTATTTAATAAAACAGTGTCAGCTATTTAGAGACGTTTTATTGAACTTCGTAGAAAAATGAAAACAACATCTGTCAACTTTAACATGTATCTTCTAATATGAACTGTATTCTGGTGTGTACTGTTTTGTCTACAGAAAACCATAAAAAGATATTTCATAAGCAGTTATTTATCTTTTAAGTAATATTGAATTCAACTTGGCGAATATCACTTCGTCGTTTCGCTCAGTCGACTTTCTGATATATGCGGGAACATACGTAGCAGATATATTATTTTATGTTGTCTTTCATTCTCAGATAAGCGTGAAATTATTCGTATATTGTACACTACATTCTAAGAAATACTCGTACGAACATCTGAATTGAAACATAGCGAAACAATATGAGGCTTTATCTTATCGCTATAAAAATAGCGAGTGAAACCTTCGTACATAATGTTTGCGCAAGTGTATTGTTTATCAAAAGGGAAGGGGATAAAATAAAATTTTGGCTGCTCATCTTGTTCGTGCACGCGCGGTCATGGGGTCCCTCCGTTTTTTCACCCTAATGATTTGCTTTGGGGCTCCTTTCAACCGATTGTTTATTTGGGAGAGATCTTTGAAATTGTTTTTTTTACCCTTGATGTCATTTTATATTTACCTATATATCACGTGGGCTATACAAGACACTTGCAATGTTTTCACTGGTGATGAAGTTTTTATGACATCTGTTCAGTAGTGAATGTCAATGTATTCTAATAGTGCAATTATTAACTATCGCTTGACGCTTAATGTATTTGTAGGTACTAATGTATTTTATTCTATTGATAGCAACAAATAAGGCCACCTCGCTTGTTACACCATTAATCAAATTTGTATGTTTTTCTCACGACGTACAGTATGTCAGTGATCAATACAAGGTCTGACACATTTGGCATTACTTTATAGTAAATTTCATACTTAAACTGCATCATATGCAATAAACACCGTTTATTGGTACTAGGTACTACCTAAACTAAGTATGAGAACAGATTTTTACCAATTTTTGCCAAAATGATTAGTATGATGTAATTGTACATATTAAAAAATAGATAATGTAAATTAGTGTAGAAACACGAGGCTGGTCAACATTATAAATATGTATTTTAAGGAACCTTTATATTTGCTTTTGTTTTTTTTATAATCAAAGACTTAGATCCAAAAACTTGATGGAGTAACTTACTAAAGTTATTAGATTTTTTCTCATATTTTAAAGACTCCAATACTATCTTATATTTGTATCAGACATATTTATCATGTACAAAAACTACAACTTAGATCAACATAAAAAATATGGCAACTCTCTTAATGATGTTACCTCTTTGTATACGACTATTTCCAAAAAAATATTATTAAAACTATATCCGCAGCTTTTGAAATATCGTACTCATACGACTGTACCCATTCAACAATAACAACTTTGCGACATGCCATCATACTTTCATAGACTTTTCCATCTTGTCATTCAGTAAAGTTTTTTCATATGTATTTTCCAACTCAAGTTTTTCTCACTATCGTCCGGCAAAGTTTTGTTTTCTCGTACTTTTTTTATGCCTAGGAACATTTCATTAGACAATATATTGCCCAATATGTAAAGGATAGTTTAATACGAATAAATATAACACGTTCCAGGCGTTTAAGTACACTGAGAATAGACACGCGCTACCACAGGTCTCTATAGGCTATCAACTATTGAGACGTGGTAAATACATAGCACTTTCCCGATAGCTTTCAATATCAATGCAATCAAACGAGAGAACTGCTTACGTTGCAATAGATATATATATATGTCGGAGACACAAGAATAAACGAGAACATGAATGACAGATACAGCCAATCTGGACCAAAGCCAAACACTAATCACTACTAAACGGATACGAATTAACCTAACACCATCAGCAACCCCCACGAGGGGGTTGGGGCAACGCTCAGTCCTCCGCGGTGCCCTGTGGAATTCACCACCTAGGCTAGTAATTCCCCCACTGGTAAGTATCGCCTCGTACACACGATATAAAACACAGAGATACAATAAATCACAAATCAAATAATAGAACTACTACGACTCAGGAGTGACTCATGTCACAATCAAGAGATATGGTCGTCACGAGATCTGAAGAGAAACTGTGTCCTGTTTCCGATCGCCCCGCTTTATATAGACTGTTCCGTAGTGTTCGATAGTGGCAAATGTTTGTATTACTTTTATTATTCGGATACCCTCATTCCGACATATATGAAACATATAAAAGAGATTACATTATCTCAAAGTGTTTATTGTGCATGTATTAAATGTGTCGGTTTGCAAAAGGTTTAAATAACCAAGTTGCGAACAAAGTGTTCAATTTTGCGAAAATGTTAAAACATTATTTTATGTATGTAAATGAAACAATAAAACACACAAAATGAAAACACTCCAAATAATATACCACTGATCACTGTATTTGAAATAAAATAATATACCATTGAAATTAAAATAAATAGTCCATATGAAATAAAAAACGAAAAAATCCTCCTTTCACCGTAAATAAAACTAACGACATTTTTTATCGCATGATCGACACCAAGTGGCTATTTGTTGAGCTATCAATGAAGCAGGATATATTGGGGCGGAATTCCCGCAGAGCGTAAGCAATAGAATCAGTTCCCCGGTGTACAGACTTGCTCATCGTCCGTCTACAAAACACCGCAACATCTAAATTGCCTCTGGCGACGCGTAAAAAGCAATGAAAGCATTTTCACATGACCAGTTTTCATTTCACCAACGCCCCTCTGATCCCTAAGGAATTTCAAATACTATCTGCAGTAACTAATAATGCGAGGGGCGAAAGCGCCCCCGCTATGCATACTCGTAAAGCGTATTGTTATTAGAACCATCAACCATCTAATATTTTATTTTATAGTCATTTGAATTTTTATACAGGGGGGAAATTGTATAAATTTGTTTTTTTTGCGTTCGATATGGCTACATGGAAAGCTGGTTTTTATATAAGAGGTATCTGTTGCTGTCTTTAGGATCTATTTGCTGAGATGCGAGTAGTACTCTTTCTAAATTACACTTACTCAGTCAGAAAATTTATCTACATTTTTTACAAACTTGGCCTATCTGTATGCAAATAATTTAAAGCGAATTTATATTGCATCCTTTCAATCACTTTTCACACACATAGAAAGGAGCCTTACTTTTAATTTTTTCTGAAACTCTTTTAATTTTGAACATATAGATTAGTTTCAAGAGAGTTATGAATTTTTAATCAATTGTTTCAAAACATAGTGTAAGCTTCGTGCAAAGTAAATAAACTCTAGAACAATCTGCAATCCTTTTCATTATATTAAAGCAGAATCTTCAATTGAGTTTTTTTTTTTTTTTTTTTATGTTTGGCCTGCCAAAATGACTCTACTCTGCCTGATGGAAAGCATAAGCAGAATCCACGAGTGGTGGCCACCATACTCATTGCGAATACAACAATGCAATATGGCGACCCACACTATGGCGGCCTAGTGATGCTTGTGCATCTTTTAGTCTAGTCAACAAGTATGGAACTTGTTGACTAGACTAATTGGGCCTCCGGTCTCGCACTCACCAACGAAACACGACAGCACAAACGCTGTCATTTTACGTTGATTTTCTGTGCAAGGGTAGTACCGCCCCGGTCGAGCCGGCCCGTTCGTGCTGAAATCAGCGTGGCTCTACTACCTACTTTTACTACTTTTAATACATATTATAATATTTTATCATAAAATTTGTAACCAAGTGTTGTGCACCTTAATATTGTTAATTCTGTAGTTTTTTTTATATATTTAGTCCCAAGCTAAAGCTAAATTACATACTGTTGTATTATTTTGTACGTAAATTGTGTGTAAAGTATTATTGGCACTTGTCTTTATTTCCGGAAAAAAGAATACAGGTAATTTTCCAAAACAAGTAGTACTTATTAAATACTTGAAATACATCAAGGAATAGCTTAAAATGGAAGTAAAGTTCTGATTACCTCTGGTCCTTGAAAAGGCATGTTTGTGATAATGAGTGGTTTCCTACTCTGGCTACAGAATTTATACGAGTATACTCTTTCCTTTAGTTTTTTAGAATAAGGACTTTCGTGCAGTACTTCCTAAAATCTGGGTTATGTCATTTTTTTCAAGCATCTGAACTGAGGGCCCAAGTTATTTGATGATAACAGCTTTTTATCACGTTTAAGAAATTTATGACCCATTGCTTTAGATTTTTACGATTTTCAACTAATTCCTATTTGAATTTTATATCGTTTCGCAAAAATTTAAAATGCCCTCGGTACAGATGCACACCATTATTTTTACAATAAATAACCTCGATGGTTAGCTATATTGCAACTGTTTATTTAAAGGACGTAAAATTGTGATAAAATCTCAATAATCACATTGAAGATTTAATTCACAAGCAAAAACAAATTAGAATACAAGAAACATATATTATCCTAAGATATTTTTTTTTTTCACAACACAATTACTTAATTTCTAAATTACATACATACACGGGAAAAACTCAAGAAATATTTTTCTGTCTTTCCTTAAAGCGTGAAGAGATGAAAAATTAATGAGGGTAAAGTAGGACGTCTTGTGAACAAAGCAACAAAGATATAGGACTGAGCTAGAAATACAGAAGGTTCTTGAGCAAGTTTCCCTGGCCTATATTACTGACACAGTTTTAGATAAAAAATGTCGTATTTGGTAGTATAGAGGTCTTTTGTAATATACTAAACCTAGATTACCAATAAAAACACAAAATGCTTGTAGAAGTATTTAAGTATTTATTTTAATTAAAACAAACGCACAAGTTTTGTGAAGAAAGAGGAACTGTAAGGACTCTAAGTAGGTATTCCTGAATTACTATTTTTTAAGTTGGTGGGAAACTAAACAAAATAGAAAATATACAAAAAGTGATGTTTTTCTCAAACAGTAATATGATTATTACATAAAGTCTATGGAGTGACAATTCAACTTACATGTTCAATTTCCTTGAAATATAATATAAAAAATAAACAATTATAACTGTTTTCGCGATTTCCTGGTTCAAAAAGTTATGAACAAAACTGGTCTAAATTCAATGTTGCGAATTTCAGCTAAGTTATTACAGATATACCTACACATCTAAAAAAAGTAATTCAGAGGTGTAAATAGACACTCCATTTCTTTATTATAACTAAGACGAAAAAACAATTTATCGTCATCCCCGTAAGGTACGAAAATTAAAAACACTCCGCTCCATATTATGTAAATATCAAATGAATTATCTTCAAAGAGTAAAAGTTAAACGAGATGTAAGCCCTCTCAAAATACTTATCCTGTTAGCCTTATAGACGTCTGTTATAGGGCACCAAGAAAATATGATAATGCGCACAACATTTACAGCCACGCAATGGATTCCTTTGCTTCTCTTTTCAATTGTCTTTGATTACTGTAACTCTAACTATAAGTATGTTTTCAGGTCAGATAGTCTGTTACTCGGGGCAGACATGGCAGCAATCAGTAAACCTTAAGAATAGAAACTCAGAATTCAGAATCAGCGCTATTCTTAAGTCTTTAGGATAAGTTATTTCAATATATAATTGGAAATGAACGTGAAATATCTTTTGTTTATGATTTTGTCTGTAATCAATTAAGGAAAATCCAGAAACTTTTCTTGATTGGAGCTTTATTATTGCCAAAATAATTTAATGAATAACAGTGGAATTTGGTATCTAGATATTGATGACCCACTTATATAAAAATTACATTAGAAGTAATTGAATTTACAGTATTATGACGAAAGTATAATGACTCTTCACGATATTTTACTTCCGAGCACAAAAGACCCTCTGTGCAATCCCAAGGGTAGAATCAGCTACATTGAAGGGTAGCTCTTGATATTACGTGGTCTCCGCCCCATACATAATATATGCATTATCTTAGCTTCACAAATTGCTTTGACGTGACGAAACGTGTTTTATTGCTTGTCCTTGTCTACTCAATGTAATGTTATATAATCGGATTCGAGATGTTCTTGAATGGCAATCCGTGTGTGATGTACATCTTCCCTCAATCTCAGAAATAAAAACTAACTTTTACACACGGGTTTTGTCACGTGGCTGTAGATTTTTGAATTATTTTATGATTACACAAATCCAGGACAGTACAGTCATATTTTCGGTATCTTATGTAGGTACTTTTTATGCCCCTAACATTGTACGGGACAAATATCAAGCTTTTTTATCAGGATATTTAATTGAAAAGTTAAAACGTGAAAGCCAAATACATAAATTCCCTTATAAATAGTGTAAATATTACATTCTGCATATATTATGTAATATTAGTTAATACATCCACACTCGATGATATTTTTGCAGACATTCGGTTATTCTTCCCCACTTTCACCCCCATAACTTTTAAACGATTCAACCGATTTTCATGAAACATATCTAGGAACACTCGCACGTAACTCACCTTTCATACAAAAAAAACTAAATTGAAATCGCTTCATCCGTTCGCGAGCTTCGGTGCCACAGACAGACAAACAGACACGTCAAACTTATAATACCCCTCTTTTTGCATTGGGGGTTAAAAAATAACAAAATACAATATTGGCGGACACAACAGGATCGTCGAAGTTATTCTAAATGCCTTCTTTTCCTGTATATTACAAGAACAGTAAGAAGTATTTTGCTTTGCTGCTTTATTCTCATGCAATCTGACCGAAACCAAAAATAATAAACAAGAGTGAGGAAGGCATTCAGAAAAAGAAACAGAATTAACGTTGTAATGCCAATAATTTGTCCTAAGTAAACAGTTGTTGTATATAATGGCATTTTTTTATTGGTACTAATACCGTCCACACACCCACCACTGTAACTCCTGTACACCAGGATCAACAGCGGTGACCCACGAACACACCGAGTTATGACTGTATAATGGCATGTTAAAAAAATAACATAAAGCACTGAACAAACAGTTATTTTTGGATTTCAAGTACTTTTACCATGACTTATACGTACTTACTCCCCACCTAAACCTGTCTATACCTATAATTTTTCACATACCAAATCGTCATCAACATGGTCACATAATATATGGTATATTTACTTAATCCACTACAATAATAACAACAGGTTTTCTCTTAATACTCTATTCCATATGTTATTTACTTTTGAGTTCCTTTATTGACTGCTTTATTCATAAACGTTATTTAACTTACAGCAGTTTTATGTAGTGTAAATTTAAAGTGAATAACATTAAAATTAAACATTTTAAAAACCTCCTACGCAGCATCAGATCGAAGCTATCAAGTAATTGTCATTTAATGATTATACTGGCACGCTAAAGCACAAAATCGAGTAATCATACTCCAAAAACTCACATCATTTTGGAAAAGAGCTGATACTCTTACACTGCTGGACCGATATTAACCAAACATAGCTAAGAACCACCGCCAGGAAACTGGCTTTCAAATATAAAAAACCGCATCGAAATCGGTCCATCCGTTTGAGAGCTACGATGCCACAGACAGACACACACACAAACAGACAGACAGACAGACAGACATCGACATCAAACTTATAACACCCCTCTTTTTGCGTCGGGGGTAAAAATGAAAATTATAGAGAAACGTTACTTAAAGTTAAATAACGTTTATGAATAAGGTAGTTAGTTGCCTTATTGAAATTATACATTTCCATACATTTTTCCTAACTGCGTTTGTAATAGTATATACTCAGTTTTGTTCTAATACGAAACCTAAATGTAATTATATCCTAAGGCTTTTTGCTCATTACACGAATACGTGGATGGAAGCTTAAGACAACTGACTTTCGCCATGTAGGGCCATTACGTCGGTTAGCGATCAGTTAGCTTAGTTGCCTACTTCAGACGAATAAAAGAAAATGTTATTTATACGCTAAATATATATATATATATATATCCTAATCATATTTTGCAAATCTATCTAATATATATATATATATATATATATAAAAGAGTAAGGTGACTGACTGTTTGACTGACATACCCAGAGATCATCGCACAGCCCAAACCGCTGAAGCTAGAATCCTGAAATTTTGCATGTAGGTTCTTTATACGTAAGTACCGTAAGTGTAACGTAAGTGAGCAATAAGAAAGGAATTTTTGAAATTTTAATCAGGGGATGAAAGCCTGCGTGTTAGAAAGAAAGAAAGAAAAGAAAGAAAAAATATTTATTTTGGCATCAAAAAGTAATCGTACATAAAAAAGGTAATTTACATAAAATTTGCAAGGCCAAAAATGGACAGCATTGTAGTCAGACAAGGCGTCTGACGCTGCTTTTCAATTGGGCCCAGGTGACGCCGAAGTGAAGCCGCGTGCAAAAGCTAGTAAAATATAAATTATTTTCTGGTGCTGTCGTGTTCTTTTTTGAGTATGAGAACGGAGCCTCAATGATTCCGAAGCATCTCAATAGGCCGCCATAGTGTGGGTCACCATACTGCATTGTTGCATTGTCTACATTTGCAATGAGTACGGTGATCACCACTATTGGGTTCAGCTCATGCTTTCCATCAGGCAAAGTTGTCATTTTGGCAGGCACATACATAAAAAAACTTATAAGTACCCTTCATTTCCTAGGGTTTCCCTCGTCATCTTTTTTAAAATCGGCCCATGGATAGCGTAAATATCATTGTAGTACACGTAATACAATGATATCGTGGTGCTCAATGCAATAATGATATTATTCATTTGTCCTTTTGATGTTCAAAAGGACAATATGCATGTATCTTATAAGTTATCAAATAACTTCGGATTCATCATAGAAAACGAATTCTGTCTATTCTACTTCGACCTGTTTCCATTCCAACAGTAAACCATTCATTTTATAATCACATCTTTAAACGTGGCCGTTCCTTTCCGAAGTATATTTTTACACTTACTTTCATTACATTACAAATGTTGTGGCTACCTTGTTTGTAAAGGACAAGCGACGCGTCGCGGTAAAATAACATATTTTTAATGTCAACAAAATAAAATAACATAGCATATTTCGTAGCCTTGTTAAACGTAGTGCGAGGAGAAGAATTTCATTATTTAATATCGTTATTTTGAGTACGTATATGAAAAAAGCCGGATCTTAAAATTACTAATTCATGTTGTACATACCCTCAACGTTGTATCGGATTTTGAAAAATCTAAATAAAGAGGATAATTTTGTAATTTTTATCTTATATTTTTATACCATAAAATAAAAACAATTTACTATGTACTACTATACCTATACTAAATAACCATGTTATTAAGTACCTAGTCGTTCATTTGTGTTGATGTCATCAGACGCCCATATTCATTGATTATGTCAGACTATTTGTTAATATATCTAGTTTACAAATAACTGTTATATTTAAAGACTAAATTCTACAAAACAATCATCTATAGAATAAACTATATTGGAATGGAGAATTTGACGTGACATAATTAACTCTCTGTCATAAAAGCCATAAAACCTACACAAAAAAAATGAAAATAATATTTATTAAACAAAATACATCATTATTATGATTGCGTTTTTTTGCTTTTACAATTTTTTTTACGAAGTATTTTAGGTTGTCGAATACTAAAACGAAGTCAACGTCACCATGGTGCGTATTTACCAGGAACTCCAGAATCCAGATAGGTATTGGTGCCAATTGTAACTTCTGCAACCGCAAATATAGTTTTGGGTTAGTCAAAGCATAAAAGGAGAAGTGTGATTATGAGAAACAAAGTTCATTGCACCACAGAGTGTGCCAAGAACTTTTCCACTTTTGAAACATAAATTGAAGTAAAACTACAAATGATATTTTGAACGTAAAAACAGTTATATAATACAGCAAATTTCCAAATACGATTAATACTAACTTTTAAACTTTCGCGTTCCATGATGTAATAATTATTATTTTTACGGGAATTAACGCGATCACTTATTTCAAGGTATTACATACCTCTGTTTTGCCTGACGTTTCGACCAGGTTGCATTGGCCGTGGTCACAGGCTGACTGGCTCAGCGGCGCACGCCCTCCGTCGTCGAATCCGTGAAGTAGAAGGTTCTTCATCCACCCGCACATTTTCGATATTATTGATATTTTTGTTTCGCCATGTACCGTCACATACCACACTAACAGGGTCCCTATTCTGTAAGCAAACCGATGTGTTCCTATTCTGGTGTTTATCCGACTGCGCAGAAAAGCGAGGTGGTATGTTTTTTAACACTGGATTCCACGCTGTAGATAATTTAAAACCATCTTCCCGATTGAAAGTTTTATGCTTTTTAATCTCAATCGCTTCACGTACAACTCTTGAGTAAAAGTGACGTTCGGTGGAGAGGACTTGCGTGCGGTGAAATTCAATCCAGTGGTTGATGCCTGTATCGAGTGCATGTTCTGCAATCGCCGATTTGCTCGTCTGTCGGTTCTTCAGAGCAGCGATATGTTCTTTGACCCTTTCAGCAATAGTCCGCTTCGTTGGGCCTATGTAGGAACTTCCGCAGCTGCAGTCTATTTTATAAACACCCGGAGTTTGTAGTGGCAATATATCCTTCGGTGTGCCGACGATGTTGTGAACCTTTATGCCTGGTGTGTATACTATCGGAATGGAGTATTTCTTTAATACGGACCCGATCTTATCCGTAACTCCCTTGACATAAGGCATATAGGCTGGTTGCCTGTTCACTTCTGGATACTTGCGTCTTATTTTTGGTTGCTTCCGTCCTCCATTCACTTGATATCCGTTACCTTTGAGTACCTCCTGAACATGTTCTAGCTCCTGTTCTAAATGTTCAGGGTCACAGAGATCGTAAGCTCTGTTCTTGAGTGAAGTCATAACAGATTGCAAGTGCCGGGGGTGATGATGAGACGTGGCGTGTAGGTATCTATCCGTATGAGTAGGCTTACGGTACACACAGTGTGACAAGGATACGATTAATAGTTACATAATCTGGTAAGTTTGGAACTATTGGAGTCCCTAATCAAGACATGTTAAAATCTATGATAAATCCAAAGCTCTAAACATTCTTTTATTTAGACTGTCTATTAAAATATCATCTGTGACCTGATACGAGTATTATTTTAGCCAAGATAAAGTGACAAAAAATCTAGGACTAAAAGTCCTAGATTTTTTTGCACATTGTTGACACATAGTCTGATATTCATCATCCACAGATGGCGAATTTTTCAATTTATTTTATTTTAGATACAAAATGTAGAATTAAAAATATTAGCCTACCATAGTTAGTAGAATGTAAATGTGCCTTGTTGCAATATAAGATCATAAGCCAGTGGCGCCCCAGGGGGGGGATATGGGGGATATATCCCCCCCGAAATATTTATGTTCAATAAAAAAATTAACTTCACGATTGTTGGCGAGCGACGACGCGCGATTCCTGTAACAACTGCAACATGTAAGCGTTCGTTTTCAACTCTAATAGGAGTGAAATCTTACTTGAAAAGCACCACAGGACACCGAGATGTTCCTCTAAACCCAAAAGACATCCTTAACAAGCTAGCGCACAATAAACAAACGCGGATTGATTTTATTTTTAATCATTTGTAAGAGTACAAAAATTCCATGAAAATTTCTTCATATTGAATTTACCACGAATAATTTTATAAAGTTATACTTTTTTTCCTTCAAATAAAAACATGTGATTATCGGTTGTTCTCTGTGTTTACTTATTCGTTAACCTTTCTTCTTTACAATACCCTCCGTGGGGGGACACATGAACGCCGTGTGTGGGACTCCCGACGAATTGGTCTACCCACTAAACCCCTCGGCGGACTACCTCGGCTGTCGGGGGAGCTCCAGGAATGCATCAGTGGCTTCTGGAGTTCCCCCTGCCGTACCTCCCCGTAACACCCCCGGGGCAGGTAGCTATCGCGCCTCTCACCGCTCTACACAGTAAGAGTCGGGACACCGACCCGCCTTAGACGACACCCCGGTGTCACAGGTCTCGAGTCGTTTGCAGCGGCCCCATTTCCCCTAAATGTGGCCACAACGACCCTTAAGCGACGATTGGGGAGTTAACGGTCTCTATCGCGTCCCCTTCGTTGCCTCCTGCGAGCCGGATCTACCTTTTCTCGATCCCGCTCTGCGGACTCCTTCTGCAGCATAACATCTCTTCACAGAAGGAGACCGCGGCCTCCCATCCCACACGACTCGCCAGCATTGCCGCGACCAATGCTGGTGGTAACAGGTTTTGTCCGATCTGTCTGACCAGGACTCAAGGCTCGGACTCCCACGCAGGGCAGCCCTCCAGCGTGTGCTGGGTGGACCCGCAGTGGTGGCATTGTGCCGGAGCCTCACGTCCGATTCTGTTCAGATACTCACATAAGCAACCGTGCCCGATAAGTATCTGAGTAAATCAGTAGGTGACACAGTCGGTTTTCTCTATCCGAGCTTCGAAGCTCGGCAGAACAGCTCCGATAGCGTGTTGGCTGGCACAGCCCTGGATTTCAAGCCGTACCCGACAAGCCCGTAGGGCTTGCGTATGTGCGTTCCGCCGAAGCATTCCGGGCTCATGATCCGGCGCTGTCTCGGGTGGCGGCGGCGGGTGGGGCTCGCGCCAGTATCATCGCCGCCTCGTACGACTTATTCGTTTACCTGAGCAACGTTTCTTTCTATCTCTCTCTACATATATTTATATTTTACTGGCAATCTGTATAATCTGATATTCTACACAATGCCTAGGCAATGTATACAATACATAATACGTAACATTTACACTAAAATTGTTTATGCATTTCTAAGGTTTACAAAAGATGGTATCCCCCCCCGAAATAAATTCCTAGGTTCGCCACTGTCATAAGCTGTACACTCACTACTACACTAGTTCATTCAGGTTAAAAGTTATTGTATAAAAGAATAATTTGCATTTAAAAATAATATACTACTTTAAAAGAGATTTCTTCAAAGGACCAATATAGTTTATGTTTTTCAACATTTAAACTTTATAATATGCTATCGCTTGTTGAGCGGATTAATTGTTTATTCGTACGATTTAAGCTGTAAAAAATATATTATTCTAGGCGACTCGTACGAAGCCGTTACTAACATACAAAATCTTTAAAAATTTGTAGTAGGTGATTTGTATTTTTTAAACAGTACAAATAACTTCAAGTTCTTCAATAAATATTTCCTTGAAAGTTTAAAAATAGTGTTAATTTAAGCCATCATGAAATTAGACAATATACTTATTTGTTGTCGAAAAGTTTTGGTGATTCTGATCTTTATATCTTTCAGGATTTAGATGAGACTTGATATTGGTATAGGTAAATGCAGATATTTCGGACAAATCAAATAACTATATGAAATGTCAATACTTCAATTTGATTAGTCGCACGGAAAACATCTAGTTTGGTAGAAGCGGCTACCAGTTTGCGTAGCTAGTTTAAAAATTACTTCTCTCGAAGTAAATCACTCTATTTTTCCTCCACTCTTCTCGTAGCTTTCACTACGAAAGTTAGAAAAAAGCAATGTAGAGAAAAACCGCAAAAGGCTATACAAACCGCTATGGAAGACGATCGCTTGCTCGGTATATTAAATTTATCCCTGAAATATAACATAAATTAACTTTGGAAAAACTTATAGAAAACAATTATTCACATGAATTTTTCATTGAGTTTGAAAATAATGCAATTATGTCGAAACAGGATTTTTGTTATTGTAAACTGAAACAAGAACAACTCATCTGAAACGAATTTGTAATAAGAAACGTTCTGAAAGGTTGTTCCTTTATAAAGACACAAGTGACATCATTTTAACTAATTATTTAAAAATATTTTTATTTTGATATTTTCAATCCAATAATTCCAAATTTTATCTCTCTGATTATATAAATTAGGTATCGCTTTGTTCAAAAGCAGGTTGCTTTATTGCAATCTCAATTTAAAAAAATGCAAGGAATACACATAATGTCAAAGTAACACATGTCATTGTGACAATAAAATAACTTGAAAATTCATGGTTAAATAATCAATATCAAATTTGTAAATTTAACTAATATTTGACAGACGAGCGATTTATGTAATACCTTACACTGAGCCGCCAGTTGAAGTCAGATGTTTATAAGGTTTGGTTCGAAAAGTGTAATCAATAATATAGTACAGTAAATTTTAATTTGCTCTTTGCGAATTACAACTTGAAAAAATGGTAGCATAAAGCAGATTTTTTGCGAAACTTCCTTGCGATAGATGCGTCATGCGGCGCTCGTCGCATCTATCTTTAAAAAAATAAACAATCAAGGTGAGTTTAATAAAACCGTTTAAAAACATAGGTATAGTGAAACGCTGTAATTTTCGAATGCATTATTGTATAACTAAATTATCTATCCTGATGATGAAATTATCTATGAACAAACTACTAATTATTAACCGACTTCAAAAAAAGGGGGAGGTATATATATATATATATTTTTGTGTGTTCGGGGATAACTTCGTCGTTTATGAACCGATTTTGATGATTCTTTTTTTAGTGGAAAGTAGATGTCCCGACGGTGGTACCATGATAAGGAAACTAGGATCTGATGATGGCATCCCAGAGAAATCGAGGGTAACCCTCTTTTTTTTCAGGCACGTACTATGTTTTTCGTATATTTTCTGAAGCTACGCCGGTATTTGCGTCTGGTAGTCATCATTTAATGATGATGAGCTGATGATGAAAGGTAAAACTCCTTAACGGTTAGGAGTTGGAGGATAAATCTTTAAATGTCATATGTATGTATGTTACCTTTAGTCGTATTCTTTCAAGTTATTTAGGTAAGCTGATGATGGAAGCTACAACTCCTCAACGGTTAGGAGTTGGAGTATAATTCTTTCAATTTCATACGTATCTATAGACCTTTAGTTGTATACTTTTAAGTTATTTAGGTGAGCTGATGTCATAGGCGCTATGATGACTAACCCCTTAATGTATTTTGCTTTAAGTAACTCGCCTGCTTCTATTTCATCACGACATTTAGGCTTGGATACGATTCCTATTGCCCCGTAGACCACGTTCTCGGTAACAGAAATCTTGCATCTCAGCATAATTTTGGAAACTGATCATACTCAGTTTTAATACGTGTTCAAACCACTAAAGTTATTCGCATCAGCAGTAATTATATGAAATAGTTCAACTTACTGATAACCTATGATTGTTTGCACTAAAAATGGAAAAATAAAAACTTTTTATAAAAAAAAAAACGACTTCCAAAAAACCATCCGACGAAAACTCCCTGCCAAAAAACACTAAAAAGCGTAAAATAAACTGGCTCTTCATAAATTGCTATGTGCCAATTCTAGTCTATACCTAATTCTTTATTCATTTAAATAGTAGTATTATTGTGTATGCTAGGTATATAAAATCTGTTTGAAGTCGGCGCCAAGCCAAAATATAATAGGAGGTACCGCACTCGCCGCTGCCGGATAGCTAGCATAAAACAACCCAAGCGAGCAGACACGCGCGGGCTGACGCGACGTCGTTGATGGTCGTCTCGAAATAAAGCGAGTGTGGTAACTACTATTACATTTGGCTTGGCGCCGACTTCAAACAGATTTTAGGTACCTAGCATACACAATAATACTACTATTTAAATGAATAAAGAATTAGGTATAGACTAGAATTGGCACATAGCAATTTATGAAGAGCCAGTTTATTTTACGCTTTTTAGTGTTTTTTGGCAGGGAGTTTTCGTCGGATGGTTTTTTGGAAGTCGGTTTTTTTTTTATAAAAAGTTTTTTTATAAAAACTGGACACTAATAAAAACTAGTTGCCTTCAGTAAAAGTAATTCAAGCAATTCTTTTTAATATGATAAGCGCGCGACAGGTAATGCATCCAAAACCATCATGTAATCCCACATTATGACAATACAATACACCGTTTGGTTTTAGTTGGTCGACACATGGTCCCACCTAGCTTCCAAAAGCACCAAAAGAAGGCAAAGTTGCGGTGTAAGCACGTACTTCATTAACATGTATAACACTTCGTCATCTTCCCGACTCTCCAGCTGTTTGGCACTACCTTTAGCCTGTTTGAACGAGCGTTTGAACCGCAATACGGGGTGACCGGACACGCCATTGTAAAATGAGATTAAGTAGATTACGATTATACAACACGCAACACAACGGGAACGTTCATGTTTGTGATACCTATATAAAGTCTTAATATAGCCTAAATACTATTTATAGGCTTTTAATTCACGAACACGCTACGAGAATCGTTGAAGATGGAATACTGGTAAATTATATTAATTAGTGGTGGGAACTGGTATTTCTTCCAAAACCAATTTTTTGGCCTGGCTCTTAATTTCGGTCGAAACCAGAATCGAAACTTGACAATACACAACATATATAATCACGAATTTTGTATATTTATATAAATAAATAAAAATATATGCAGATTCACAAAATTTTGCATGTTGATGGTAAAATAGTGACTATTGTCCACTCTATTTTATATTTTTCGTTTCTAGTCTAAGGAGCTTTTCTTGGTTCCACTTCCAACTGCAATGACATGGATATCAAAAATACTAGAAATGAATATTAAGAAAAGATATACTTTCGGTGATCATCCTTACATTAAAATACTCTAAATATTAATTTAGAGGAAGAATACAGCCTATTAAAGGCTGTGTTGATTAGATGTCCATTTTTTAAATCTTATATTCCGCTTCTTTATGGTCGGTAGAATACTGGGTATGGCAACATTGAAAATAAAATATTTATAGGTTAAGTAAAACAATATTTGGAACAATTTGTAATATAGTATAGATAACCAGTAAGGTAACAATCGGAGGTATGCATAATCTGAATATTAACCACTATTTTATCACAGGTAAATTATTGACTACTTATTTATAATCATTTATACAGGGTGTCCCAAAATTCAACGATAAGCGGGCGCCTAAAGGTAGACCTGCTAATGAGTACATAAGTAAAAATAATAATAAAAATATACCTAGTTTTATTTTTTAGTTACAAGAAAAATTTAGAATTTCTTTGAAAATGTATACCTTTAATGATATTGCTACTATTCACCACAACTCAAAAACACCAAATTGCCCGCAGTTTTTACACAAAAAACGTTCAAAATAATTTTTTTCCCTACAATTTTGAAATATTTTTACTCTTAGTGTACTTTGACTCATGGTCTTGTAAAAAAAAAGTATGGACACCACTACGTAATAAATAAATTAAAAAAAATGAAGGGTGTAAATTTTCAAAGAAATTCTAATTTTTTCTTGTAACTAAAAAAAAACTAGGTATATTTTTTTTATTTTTTTTCCTTATGTACTCATGAGCAGGTCTACCTTTTGGCGCCCGCTTATAGTTGAATTTTGGGACACATGGTATAAATTGATTGCAGATGCCGCTAATAATTTGAACTTGCAACAAAAATATCATAGTTTATAGATTTGGATCGAAAAACCACATATTAAAATTTTCACTATTACACGCGAAAATTAAGTTTTTTTATACAAAAACCGTTTCGGCAGATTCAACTTTGAGTTGTAACGACACATGATCTTGAAGAGTTATAAAAAATAGACAGAAAAAATATTTGAAATAAAACTTCGTGACTAAACTAAACTAAATAAAGCTACCATTTCAAATTGCAGATCGTTATTCAGAAAATAAATACTCAAAGTTATAATATACCTTACTTTGTTAACTTAATATATATGGTTACTGGTAAAGTCAACCTAGATACTTTAAAGGGATGTAGTAGCTATTATTTCTAAATAGCTGTTGCCCGCGGCTCCACCCACGTGTGTCGGTTATCGCGGCAAATGATGAACTTCTTTCCAGATGAACTCAAAATAGCGAAAGTTACACCAATATATAAATCTGGTGCAAAGACAGATCCTAGTAACTACAGGCCCGTGTCAGTGTTACCAATCATTTCGAAGATTTTTGAGCTTTATGAGCGTCTGAACAATTACTTGAATGAAATAGATTTTCTCTTTAAACGCCAATACGGATTTCGCCCAAAATCAAACACCCTGTCTGCTACAATTGATCTTATTTCCAAATTAAAGACACAAATCCATGAGAAAAAGCTAGATCTAGGAATATTTATAGATTAAAAAAAGGCTTTTGATACCGTAAGTCATTCTCTCCTGCTAAAAAAGCTACAACATTTTGGAATCATTGGTAATGCCTTAACAATTTTCAAATCGTATTTAAGAAACAGATCGCAAAGAGTAAAAATGGGGAAACATACAAACACCACTCAGCCTATTACCTGTGGAATACCACAAGGCTCTATAATTGGACCGCTGCTATTTCTAGTCAATGATATCAGTCAAATATCATTAAATGGGGAAATCAGTCTGTACGCTGATCTGATGATACTTGTATATTTTATTATGGATCAGACATTAATGAAATAATTAAATTAGCTCAAAATGACCTGGAAAAGTTGCACGAATGGTTTCAGTACAACTTACTTACAATTAATATCTCAAAAACAAGCTATGTAATATTTAAAGTAAAAAACAAACTATTACAAAACTACCCTAAACTATACATAAATAACATGCAACTGAAAGAATCGGCCGAGGAAAAGTACTTGGGACTAATATTGGACAGTGGCTTGACATGGAAATCGCATATAAACAATATAAGAACTAAGTTGTCGTCACTCTGCGGGCGCTTATACGGCGTCGTGCGATGTCTGCCGCGAAAGGTTCGAATGAATATATATTATTCCCTTGTCAAACCGCATATAGATTACCTCATAGAAATTTGGGGAAGCGCTGCTAAATGTACTTTGGACAGCGTACAAACTGTACAAAATAAGCTAGTATTTTTTTTTTTTTCATTATGACTTTCTTTGACAAACAAAATTTACTCGGAAACCAAATTAATGAACCTATAAAAACTATATTACTATAATACATGTATCCTAATTAGAAAGATTAAAGATAAAAAAATTCAAAGTCATCTCGAATTTAAAACAAATATAGAACAAGGTTTACGACCCCTACGTAATGCCAATAATTTATAATATTTATCTAGTAGAACCGCGTACAAATTACGGTAAAAAACATAACATTTGAAGGGGCACAAATGTTCAATAAACTGCCAAACGAAATTACAATGACAGAAAGTTTTAATGTTTTTAAGAAAAAACTTAAACAGATCGTTTTAGATAGGATCTAAATGCGGCCCTGGTAACGGTTACATATTTCTACCTACATCATACACTTTTATTAATTGTGTGGAAGTTCGTGTGAGTCTATTGTTGCTACCTTCCATATTCGATATTGTTTGTTGAGTAGTATTTTATCACTAAAATAATTGAGGAATCTATATATATAAAAGCGAAATACTACTCTCTTATTAACCACGAAATCTTACTATAAACAGTGGAGTCATTTTAATAGGTAACATTTGACGTCTGTCAGTTTTATCTTCATAGTGAGGTGAGTGAGCTGCTTAAAAAAATTGATTAAAGTGAATGAATCGATACGGACTTAAAACATTTATGTGATTTTATAAATCCTCAGGCGAATCCCTGTCCCATTATTATTTTTTCTTTCGTAAATTTAAGGAGCAAAATAAGACAAGTACATCATTTAACAAAAAAATTGCTTTTATTCAGTTGAACTATCAGAACTGTTATTAGTGCTGTCATCTTCATAACTGCTGTCAGCACTCAGCACTGTTTGCACTGGTGTTTCCAGCAACATCCCACCTAAATTGTACCTAACATCAATGATTTTTCTATTTAGTTATTTTTTGTATTTTTATAGTTACTTAAAAGAATAATAAATATAATTATGTTTTATTATAATCACAACGTGGTTATTAGTTTATGGTGATATTTCTTCACAAGTAATCATTGCATTCGAGTCTACTTATCAGCTTTCGATTTCTAGAGTAACACCCCTAGTGTTTAAAAAGAAAAAGGGTTAACTGACGCAACATTGTAACGACGTTCAGTTCTTTAGATCAGAAATTGTTTATTATGTTTATTAGTGAAAGCAAATCGTAAAATTATTAAATTACTCGTATCGGTCATTATTACAATAAATATGTAATCATAATTGAAAAAGGTTAAGCAATTGTGCAGTTCTAACAAAACGAAAAAATATATTATTTTATGCCCACCGCTACAAGGTTACGTTGTTGAATTTTGATGAATTGTCAAATGTTACCTATTAAAATGACTCCACTTGAAATTTGGCAGCTATGTTCCTTATAGGGTGTAGACATCCCTAAGGGGGTAAAACGGGGGTTGAAAGTTTGTATAAAAGTCCTATGTTTTTGAAGTAAGAGACTTGAAATTTTAAATGTATGCTCTATGGATGGTGTGGAGGTGTACTAATAATGTATCTTTAGAAATCAACCCCCTTTTGGGGTTAAAACGGGGGATGGTAGTTTGTATGAAAGTCCAATGTTATTGAAGTAAAAGTAATTATGGCAGATTTTAAATGGTATTGAAGTATAAAAAAAATCAAATAACTAACTCCACGCGTACGAAGTCGCGAGCGGCCGCTAGTAATATATATATTAGTTCAAGGACTAGAATGCAATTAAGCTTGCTTACTGTAATCATGAGCGTAAAACAGTATTATTTACTTTCGAATATAACGTGTTAATTTGTTTGTAAGTCCTAATTGAGTGTGATGTCTTCTAGTATCAGATTATTATTATTTTTTGGGACGTAGTGTGTGAAGGTATAAGACATGATGATGTGGGTGTGTACTAGTGCTTACTTATTACCTAACAAGTTTATAGCACGTATTACGAGTACTACAGGTACCTATATTTATAAAAAAATATCATTAAGCTCACTACTATGTAAATATTGTTTTTTGTTAAAATTTCTCATGAAGTAAAATTTGTTGTTAATTTCTTTTGAGAAAAATAAAAGTTCTATAACCACAAATAGTAGCCTATGTGTTATTCTGATGTATAAGCTATATTACTGTAAAGTTTCATCCATCCGTTCAGTAATTTTTGCGTGAAGAAGTAACAAACATACACACAAACTTTCGCCTTTATATATTAGTGTAATAGATTTCACTACCTTATTCCAAACCTAATCACCATTTTGAGATATTAGACTTGCAAGATATTTTTAACAATTGAGAAAAAATTGCCTTTTAAACATTAATAATTGTACTGAATTTGTAATTAGCTTAGATTTTTTATCAATCTGTAATTTTATGGGTCAATTTACCAGTAACCTAAAATTTACCCACTCTTTTGAAAGTATAAACCTCGAAAAACATTCACCCTAAAGGATAGGTATATTAATGCAAATTCTATTCGATTTGGTATTAGTTTAAAACACGAATATTATTTCTACGAACCAAATGAACATGTAAAAAAATTCTCAATTTGAACTAATGGTTGTTGAGGCAAAAGTTAACAAAAGACCCATTTTCCAGAAAATCCTTATTATACATGACGCATGATTTGCTCGTACAACGTTGATAAAAATATCAACGTTATACGAGCAAACCCGTACATTTGTAATAGTTAACGAAATTAACTTACATCAACGTATTTATATTGCACTCATTTTACATGCACTTACTTTAAACACATAATTTTATACATTTTAGCAATAAATGTATGTATGTAGCAATAAAACCATCATCCGGGAAAGTTGTCTACTCATTTATCAACTATCAGTAATGTTAGGGAAAATACCCATACAAACGTCATATATTCAAACAGGCTTAATTTTGTTTTTGAAGCGTTTCCTCAAAATAAGTCCGCGTTTGAATATTTATATGGTTAAATGTACTACTTATACAAGTTACAGGGATTAGTTCTAAATGAAGATGGATTATGTTATTAACTCAATGCGGTATGTTTTATTGACATTAAGTTTATGCTACGTAATATTAGGTAAGTTACTATGTTTATCACGTATTAGTTAGAGGTCAGAATAAGCAAGGGGTAACTTGAGAACATTGTAAGCACAAAAGCTACCGCTCCAATCCCTCCTTGAAACTTGAAATTATGTTGAACATGGAGACTTTTGTATACACGCCTACAACAAAATTTGCAAAATGGAAGATATTTATTACAATTTTAATATAGTTTATTCATGTAATACTTATTTTATTTCCTGCATTTTTAAGCACGGACTTAGCATGGAATGGCAAACATTTTTTTAAAATTTTTGGTGGTTCAGTGGTGCGAGTTCTGTTGTTGACATCACTAAACTAAAATTCACTAAAATTTGATCTCATTTGCTTACAGTCCATTTTGCGATATCTCATATCTTAGCTTTCATTATATTGAGTTCAGTACCAAATAAAAGTTGATTAGGGTTACACGCTTGTTTATAAGTAAAAAAACTCAACTAAACTCTAAATGTAAAAATTAGAAGTAATAATTACGTAAGTAATTTAGTCGGCACGTATTTAGACGACGCATAAGTTTAGTGCAACATTTCAGGACACACGTTACACGTGTTAAACGTTCAACACAAGAATAACAAAAGAAAATTTTTGGCTTAAATTGAGTAATTTAACTACTTTTTCAAGTAATAAACAAGCGTGTCTCTGATTAACGTTTATTTGGTACTGAACTAAACACAGTGACAACTAACGTTTGAGATCAAAAAATGGATATAAAAGCAATAATAAATTTAAGTGTAGTGAGTTAGTTTAGTGAGGTCTACAACAGAATTAGCACCTTGACTGGTTTTAGGTATACCCTTTGTTCTATATTAACATTTATTAATAATATTAGCCATATAAGGTAATCATTTACAGACGATTACCGAAAACGTGACTAAGCACACTAGATAGCAAAACATTTAAGACAAGAGTAGATGACACGATTTCGTTATGGTTCGTTCGGCCAAAACAAACAAATAAATGAAAGAAACTTTATTTTAATCGTAAAATATAACGCACCAACAGGTTCCTGAGCTGTCTGTTTTCAGTGTAACGAAGTCGAAGACGTAATGAAATATGAAGGCGCGAACAACAAACAGATCTCTGCCCGAATTTGAGTGTTTAGAAATTATTCAGCTAATAAATAAATTTCACACACATTATCTGCTTTGTGAAATTAGAGGAAACACCATTAATCTCTGAGTGTGATATCTCCCAGGAGGAAAAGCTGGCTTGCAATTTCACTTTACAACTGAATCCTTTGTCTAAGGGATTCAACTGGCTTATATTTTGTGTTTGAATCTGTGTCTAAAATCATATTGAATCCCTTGATGGGTACAGCCAAATGTACGTTCTTCTTTGTTACAAATTGTTATGAGCACCGGGAAATGTATAACGGACCAACTTCCAAAATACATACTTGAAATGCAAGATTTTGTCTCAATTATATCTTTTCTTCCACATCAAGCACGATAATAAAATAATAAAACATGCCCTGTATATTTTTTAAATCGCAACTAAATTAAATATTTACATTACATTGAAAACCCAAAGCCTGTTTCATTCGAAGTGAATGTTTCAAATGGCTAAATTTAGTTGGGTGTTAACGATATAATGGTGACCCAATTTTTTTTTAAATGAGGTGTCTGACTCATAGTGAATGAAGAAATATTAAGTATTGTATGAAAACAAAAATGCAAGTAACAAACCTTTTCTAATAGAATAGTGGCAAATATAGAGTTGATGGTTGATATCCGCCGTCGTTTATTCTAATGAAGAAACTATTACAAGATACTGAAAGGCTTTTTATATCTCTCATTATGTGGCGGTAATTATTCGTAATAGCACGCGCCATTACTAAGGCGAATACAGATATTTTCTTCTAGGGAAAGATATTAGTAAAAACGTTAATGCGGTGAAGAAGTGGATCCTAAAAAGTTATATTGAGGTCCCTCGCATAATGTATGTATGTACTTAATTTTTATGGACATGCCACACAGTGACTCGTTATATTATTACAGTTTCTCCAGAGCTATTTCAGTTCTTTGGATTCCTTAATTAATTTGTATTAACTTAAGTAATTGAAATTTCACATAATTAATCGTTAAGTTTATATTATTGTGTTTTTGTTTTAAGTATGGCCCTGCCAAAATGACTCCACTCTACCTGATGGAAAGCATAAGCAAAATCCAAGAGTGATGGTCACCATACACATACTCATATGCAATGTAGCATGGTGACCCACACCATGGCGGCCTAGTGATGCTTCTGCATCATTGTTCCTCCGGTCTGGCACTCACCAACGAAACACGACAGCACGAACGCTGTCATTTTAGGTTGATCTTCTGTGCGAGGGGAGTACCGCCCCGATCGAGCCAGCCCGTTCGTGCTGAAATCGGCGTGGCTCTACTACCTTTAGAGTTAGTGTAATTAGAACTGCCAAGTAATACATTTAAAATACACATCTAGACATTAATGTACACATTTTGTATACAGTCACTTGCGTAGGTCCATAGTTAAACACTTAAGCGACAAACAAAACAATAAGCGAAACTTCGCGAACCTGTAACCCACGTCAACAGAGGTGCGTTAATAAATTCTGTCCTCGCTCCACGGGTAATTTGAATCAAGAGGCCGTTGTATCTAATTTCTTTTGCTTTATAGTTAGGTATATATTAAGTACTGTTACTTGACATTTAATTGAATTTGCGATTTCACCATTGACTTTTCTTTCTGAAACGATAGAAGCTTATATACCTACTTATAAAAAAAGTAAAAACTAAAACCTAACTACGACAAAAAACAACGCTGAAAAAGTATGAAACAAGTTTAAAAAGCCGATTCTATGTAACGTGTGACTACGGCTTTTCAAACTTGTTTCATACTTTTTCAGCGTCGTTTTTTGTTTTAGTTGGGTTTTAGTTTTTACTTTTTATTATAAGTAACTAGCTGTGCTTGATACTTCGTACACGTGACATTTGAACTTTCAAGTTATTTTAAAATTTTTACCGTTTAAACCTTCCCTGGACTACGACAAACATTTAAAAACAAAATCAGCTAAATTGGCCCAGCTGTTCTCGAGTTTTAGCGATACAAACGAACAGCAATTGATTTTTATATATAAGAGATAAGTATAAGCTTCTATCGTTTCAGAAAGTAAAGTCAATGGCGAAATCGCGAATTCAAGTAAATGTCAAGTAACAGTACTTGATATATAACTATAAATCAAATGAGATTAGATCCAACGGCCGATATTTTGAATACCATAGAATTAAAACAATTTTTGAATAAATACGGACAAATTCACGAGCAAATACTTATAATAAATATATATTTATGAAATGTACAAGTAACGCCTTTTTCAATGATACCAAACACGGCATATTTATCATATTTTTTTTTAACACATTACTTTATGACCGTTAGAGGGCGCCACATTAGATTCAGTCCCACGTCATATAGCCTATAACCAGCGGACGATCAAGACGCTTCTAACGATACATCATCATTTCATCATGATCATTTGTCCAGTTCTCATAAGTGGCTGAGGAGCTATGAGGGAACAGATGAAGATACATACATAGTCTGTCAAAATCATAACCCTCCTTTGGCTTTGCCAAAATATCATTGGCTTTGCCATAGTCGGGTAAAAGGTCAGCGATAATTTACCTACTCGTAAGTTCAAGTTGATAAACTTTTGACTTTGTCTTATCTTTCATATTTTACTCATACCTACTAATAAATCGTAGCTAGCTAAGACACAAAAATTTACATAAAACAAATATTACTAAACTACAATTCACGATACAGCCTTAATATTATCATCATCATCAGCCTATCGCAGCTTACAACTTCAAAATAAAGACTTAAAAGTCATACACCATATTAATAAACCAATTGTACAGATCTAACTTTAGAGTAGTGTAGCTAGGCGTCTTCAGGAAATATTATAAATGGAAATTGAATGCCTGAGTGTCAATCAATTCTGGTTTCGCAGAGAACTACTTCACCTGGTGACACAAACAAGACGACGTGTATGGAATAATAATAATTCATTTTCATGTTCTATTTTACATAATGTTAAGTTGAGCAGTAATGGCATGAAAGTGTAAGAAACTTACATTTATATTAGTACTTAAGATGTTCCATTTCCACCTAACTTTTTTTGGCATCTTTCACTTTATTCGTATGAACTACAAAAACAGTAGTAAATAACAAACAAATTGGGAGCAGTCCTAATGTTCGTCTGCCTACAGATGAGGCTCGTAAAATGTAATAAGAAAAATATTATAATAAATAAAAACTTAACAATGTTTACAAGCCTGAAGTTATTTACAATGACAAAATTGATACAAGTCTAACAAGACATTTTAAACTAAATTAGTGGGCGAAAGCAATAAATCTTACTTTACAAAACAAAATAAATAAATTAATCATCAGTTATTTGTGTTAATTCAATTTCAACAAGTTGCTTCTAAAGTTGATCTATGGTAATGCTATATCTACTTTAGATTTGCATTGGATTGGATTTTTTCAAATACAATTCTAAGCTTTGAAAATATTGAAGAAAATACATTCCCAATTATCCAGTTAAACTCTTGACGCTGAAAATGAAAAATATTCTGTTTTCTTTTCATAAAAGAGGAAAAAAGGCCGAGTGGTGCGCGACTTTCTGTTGATCCAATGTAATTTATACTTCTCTGAATTTGATACAATTGAATGTATTCTGTTATTATCTCAGAATATATTTTAGAAACTTAATACTACCTCCTTCCTACTAATATTATAAATGCGAAAGTTTGTAAGGATGTGTGTTTGTTGCTCTTTCACGCAAAAACTACTGAACGGATTTTCATGAGACTTTGCAATAACCACTGACGAAATATATAGTATATTGTGTCATTGCAATAACATAGCTTAGACATCGGAATAACATAATAAGTTAAAATTTATAAAGATTTTTTAAAGCTAGTATTTCATATTAATAAGTTGTAGAAGTCATTATATTATTAAAGTTGGTTTTCTGTTCTGTTTTTCATTGTTTTATTTCACAGATATATTATCGTAATATATTTCAAAACGTGTTTAATATCTACGTCATTTTTTGTAACGTTAAAATTTTAATGTTAATTTTAACGGGACTTATCTTAAGAAATTCTGATTATTCTGTTAAAAGCGTATGAAAGCATCTCTGAATAATTGAAAGCACCCCCTTCAATGGAAGAGGAGGTAAATGGTTTTATGTAGGTTTTCGTCCTTGCCATTGCTTCTGCTTTGCTATTGTATATTCATAAATATACAATTTGAACACGCTTGCGGAATGTCAAATTGACCAGAACATTAGGGCCAGAATAGAAAACCAGACCCTCTATTGTATGCATTCGAGGCGCGTCGTGGTAGAGCTAGCGCCAAATCTTCAGCGCAAGGTGTTGTGTTGTGTCAAAGCTATACCCAAAATAAAATAAACTATATTCTACATGCTAAATAGTCTGCAATTGTAATATGTTGTATTCTTTATTGTCTGGACTTTAAAAGAGACGGTGATCCCTGAGTTTGTTTCGTCCTTTCTTCTCAGGGCTAGTCCAGTCTAGGAAAGGCCGAAGTCATCTGCTCAAAAAAAGTTGAACTTGCAAAAGTGTTCATGTAACCTAATTGCAGAATAAATGATTTCATTTCATTTCATTTCATGTAAGATTTATTTTAGAGATAGATAAAAGGCATTCAATTTAACTAAAGAAATACTAATAAGGTTTACCATGGGTAAAATTTACACAATAGTTATTTGTTTAGTGGCATTGAGTAAACCAGTAATTACATAAAATATGATGGACCAATATAAAACACAAAAACTATTTAATGTGTATACAAATTGCGAAAGTTTAAAAGTAATGACTGCGTATAACACTACAAAATGCATTCAATTTATGGCTCACACATTAATTTTTAAAGGAAACGTTACTCCATTTGATGACTACTGTTGACGGAAAATGAGATAATTAAAGGAACTGTAATGAATGTTTCGTAACGAGTGATAGCCGTGAGAACATCGGTTGGGAGAACAACCCTATGTTTCTCTTGGGAGCCCTCGAAATCAACTAAGAAATTACCTCGGGGATGGGAGGCGATTCGCAATCCAACCCCTGTTTTTATAACCGCCATCAACAGCCCGTTTCCCGAGCATCGTGATAAATGCTAACCAAACATTAAATAATAACTTAAGTGACTGCATAAAATACGTTGCTCAGATACATTTTAAAAGAGAGGGCACAGAAGATTTTTAGTGGAATTCGGGCTACCAACTTGAGTAATTGGATTACAATTTATTTGTCATTACGTATCAGAAAACAGCTGTTAGGCCTTAGTAATAAAAGTTTTTTTATTCTGTGCGATACTAACGAAAAAGAATAAAAAAATTAAACGCTAAAAAATCCTTCAACAAAAATAAAGTGTTAATCTTTGAAACGATAAACAGATGTTCTTGAATTGTAGATCGAAACATCTGTAATCAAAACAATTGAATTAAAATCATAAGCAATCACAGTCTGTCAGTCAAAAAGACACCAATACTTAGACAAGTCATTTTTGTGTCATCCGCAAAATATTCCCTATATTCGATCATTAGTATTATGAAAGAGCTCCGTCGTGGAAATATGTTAGACATTCTGAATGAGGATACCCATTCTGATTTCGGAGGAGTGTGATATTTATGGTATCACTTGTTTTTGTGACACACTCAACTCGACACAAACTAATAAAGAAGAAGCCGATAATTTCACTTTTACTGTCACCCCTTTCCACTCCGCTTGAACTTTTACATTTATCAATTGCATAAATTACATTTGAATTACAATACTTGGATATGGAACATGGAACTTAAGTAACGATTGAGGAAGAAAGGTTGAAAATCGATATAAAAGATGAGAAAACAACATTTTCTTTGTTATTTGTACAAACTTGAAAAACATTCCAGAGTTATTCCACGTTTCAAATAAACTCCGCTATGTGTGCAGATTCAGCAAGTAAAGGGTCATGTCAACACAACACAATCATAACCTAACATTATCTCTAAAACTGACAGAAACGGCGAAATGTCGGCATTGCGCACCTCGTAGCCCGCTCCCTTATCGTCACTTATTTATAACGTTTAACGTACAGAACAGAGACAAGAAATATGCACAAGAAACCACTCACTATAAACATGAATTTTAAAACTGGCTAAAGACACATCCTATGATTTTACCTTCTTGTTTTTCATTTTATTTTTGCTAAGACAACTCCCGCAATAGATATCCTGTGTCGCAGGGGACTTTAAAAACATACATAAAAAGAACACAAAGAACACCTAGACTCGAAACAACATGAGAAAACCCAAGCCTCCAAGATTAGTAAACTCAAGTAATGTAATTATTATACCGACATCTTGACTCAAGAGTATTTAGTTTAAGGCCCTTATTCACTTTGATTAGTGCGAGTGCAGGTGTGAAGTGCAGGTGATCCATGATTGGTAGAAAATACGTGTGGACAGCGAATTCGCGGTCTACACGTATTTTCTACCAATCATGTTGTTTCGAGTCTAGGTGTTCTTTGTCTTCGTTTCAAGTCATCATCAAAGTGCATATGGGCCTTAAGACCTGGAGAGTTCTCATAGCGCCAGTAGGTACACCTCTCCGTGTGTTGATATCAACAGCAATAGCTTTCTTTTTGTTCTCAAAATTATGTAGTTACATACATACGTGGTTTTTCTTTTGTCGATGAAAATTTTTGCAAAACGCTTTATTGTTTCGTTTAGATTTTAGGAAAATAAAGAATTATCATTAAACTCTACCTACTCTACCCTTTTTTACTTTCACAATCATCAGATTGATTGAAGGTCAATTCTCATTATAAAAATTCGTTTGAAATTGAATTCTGATCTACTCAAAAACATTTAAAATACTCATTCAGATTAAATTAAAAGTAATAAGTCTAAACACAGTAGCTTCTGTAAGCCGTTGAGGGGTTCCCGCCACTAGCCTAGAGTTAAGCTATAAATATTTAATTAACTAAGCAACATTTCATACTAGAGCTTAAGAGGCCTACTTAACAATATCAATTAACTTTTTTTAAATAAACGTTATTTTGGTGATTCAAAGTGGTGAAACAAAGACGACAGAGTTATTGTTTTTACGCATAACATAGTTTTTTATGATACATATTACCTCCTATATAAGATCATAAGAGAAGGTAATATGTACTCATTTGCATTGCAAGTTGCTTTAATATCTTTCAAGAAAATATCAAGTTTTTCTTGATTTTTCCTACGTCCGTGGAAAAACTGATATTCAGGTAAATCCAGTTGAAGTAGCCGACCCCAAATAATCTTGGGAATAATAAAGGTTAGGATATAGATAGATGTGTAAAAAGAGATTGACCAAAACCATAGGTATTTAAAAATATGAGTTCACTGGTGTAGTCCAACGTCTTATTATTTAATTGCATTACAAATTCACATAAAATCACATAAGATTGGTAACATAAAGTTAGGTTAAGAGCCAATAAGTTAGCACCAGTGCACCTCGTGCGGTATCTTTCAGTAGAATCATGCCCGCCGCCATTACTATTGGTGACACCTTAGAGTATACATAAGCTTATGTATGTATCTAAGGGTGACACCTACTACTTTATTCGAGGTTACCCGCTCTTATTTTAGTAACATTTAATATTGCTTACTGAATCGACTAAAGCTAAACCACAATTACAAATGATTTCAGATGAATGCTAAACGAATTAATAGATGTTGAAGTTCAGTTCAGTTGATAACTAAAGTACTAAACCTCATTAATCCTTAGTGTACCTACTTGAACAACAGCAAGTACCTATCCATAATTTATTTATCGTTTATTTGTTGCTCACTTAGCGTCGTTTATACAATATCGTAATCCACGCATATTTTATTTTAATCGAGTACCTACCTAGTATGATTCCATTATTCTAAGTAAAGCCACAAACAACTAAGCTGAAAATATAAATATTAATGTTTGTTAAATGAAATTTCCGTCCCATTTCATAAATCTTACCATAATTTTTCCATTTATTTATTTGAATATTTATTTTGTTTATAATTAAAGCGTGGATCGTAGATTATGTTCAATTGATTTAAATTAAAAGTTTCTAAGTGTGAAGTTTGTTCGAAAAATATTTTTCGTGTTAGTACAGTTTAGTATTTAAATATGTATGTATTTTTATTTCATAAAGTGCATGTAGTAATGTAACGTATTCATATTTTTTATGGAATATGTGGCAAACGAGCTTACGTATCGCCTGATGGTAAGCGATTACCGTCACCCATGCACACCCGCAACACCAGAGGCGTCACAAGTGCGTTGCCGGCCTTTGAGGGATGGGGGGAGGGTATGGGCCTCCGGTAGCCTCACTCACTCGGTGAAACACAGCGCCAGCGCTGTTTCACACCAGTTTTCTGTGAGGCCGTGGTATTACTCCGGTCGAGCCGGCCTATTCATGCCGAAGCG
The DNA here is from genome assembly GCA_949125395.1 of Diaphora mendica. Lineage (NCBI taxonomy): Eukaryota > Metazoa > Arthropoda > Insecta > Lepidoptera > Erebidae > Diaphora > Diaphora mendica. The sequence goes on from OX421319.1 coordinate 9,208,346, forward strand.
TGGCTCTCCCACGGTGGATCTTTGGAGTGAGTCTTCCAATCTTTCCATACTTTATTAGTCTGCCATATGATAATTAATATGCATTTAAGATAATGAATAAAATATACCCAAAACGTGACATGTTAGCAAAATATACATGATAGGGTAACGGAATATTTAATCGAAAAATAATTTTCTTTTTAAATTTCAAATCAAAATAATATATTGTTACTCTAAAGCACTTAATCATTTCAGAGCTATAAATCTGTACATTTGTGAGAAAATATTAGGTCTTTACCTATGAAATTGCCGTTCCTCAGTACTGGTCATTTCAAATAAAAAAAAGTTTGTAATGGCTCTGTATTCTAAATTCAAATTAATTTTGTTTTAAAACCATGACATTCTATTTACAAACTCAGTCTTTTGTTTTTTGATTAGCGTTGTATTTTCATTACATTTGAACATTTTTCGTCATAATGGATACTTTTAAAATTTGTGTAATTATGGAATATGAGTTCCGTCGTGGCACCAACGCGACACAAACGGCACGTAACATCAAAAACGTTTACGGAGAGAACCGTACAAACGAACGCACAACCCGTTATTGGTTTTCCCGGTTTTGATTGGTTTTGTTCCCGGAAATTTTGACTTGAAGAATGAAGCTCGTGGTCGTCCGGAGACTTTGGTTAACAATAATGAATTAAAGGCGATCGTGGAAGCTGACGAAACTCAATCTACAGCTGAGCTAGCAGCAGCTTTTAATGTAAGCATCAAAAGAATATTGATCCATTTGCGACAAATTGGCAAGGTAAAAAAGCTTGATAGATGGGTGCCCCTCGACCTTAACGATCGCCAGCGCAACGTACGCGTCGAGACCTGCCTTGCGCTGCTCTACAGGCAAAGAAATGAAGGAATTTTGAAACGAATTGTTACGTGCGACGAAAAATGGATTCTGTTCGACAGTCGAAAGCGCTCAGCAAGTTGGTTAGACCCTGGTTCAGCACCAAAGCAATGCCCTAAACCAAAAATTATCCCTAAAAAGGTGATGGTCACTGTTTGGTGGTCTAGTGCGGGTGTGATTCACCACAGCTTTTTACAAAACGGCATGAGCATTAATGCAGATACTGTGAAGAACTGGAGAGAATGATGCAGAAGCTTGCACATCTGCAACCAGCTTTGGTCAATCGGTCGTCCCCACTGCTCCTTCACGACATCGCGCGAACTCCATACTGCGCAACAGACAGTCTCCAAGCTGCAAGAGCTGGGGTTGGAAGCTCTCCCACATCCGCCATACTCACCAGACCTTGCACCTACCGACTATTACTTTTTCCAAAATTTAGACAACTTTTTAGTGGGTAAAAAATTCAATTCCCGAGAGGCAGTACAAAATGCCTTTGAAGAGTTTGTTGACTCCCGTTCAGCTGATTTTTACAAGAAGGGCATCAAAAAAAATGCCAATGCGTTGGCAAAGATGCGTCGATTGCATGGGTGATTACTTCAAATAACAGAAATAAAAAAGGTTTAAAAAATAAGTACTTTCACTTATTGCATACAAAACGGCAATTTCATAGGTAAAGACCTATTAGTATAGGTACATGTCTATTACGTTTTAGATAAATAAAATTTATATAGAATAAAATCAACCGAAGTATTAAACGAGTTGATAAAAATGAATGATTAATATAATTATGTTCATCTCTTCTATCCGCAGTGCACACACACGCACTCACATAAAAGAAAGTAATTAGGCACATTACTTATATTTTCTATATAGATACCGGTATGCAGTATTATTTTTGTTTATAAGTGACGCATAACCATATCCACCACCACCACTTTTTACAATTGATTCATTTATTGAGTACAAGCCCTAGGTTGTCTTGTTTCTTGGTTCTAAGAAATTAAATAAATAGTTCATAAAAATTGAAAAGTATGCTTATAAAAGTGCGTTACAAACAAACAACCAAACATACATAGAGCTATTATAAGCGTGTTAAATTATCTCTCACGAACTATGTAAGTTACATCTTGAAATCGCTTATACTAATAAGTAACGATGACGTCAAACTGTTGTTTGAAGAAAAAAAACAAGAAACACAACATCTTATTCACAATATCCCTTAGAATTTCCTTAAGAAACACCGGAAATGACAACCGTAAAGGTTTAATGAAAAGGAGGCTCGAGAGGTTTGTAATTACAGAAACAAGCCTTGACTGTTGTATCCTGGCTACTCAAGTTGGAGAACGACCTGAATATGTAAGAGATTTGCGAAAATTATATGATGACTGTAACTTTTACAGCAAGAATATTTAATCAAAGTATACAATTTTCTTTGCGTGTGTATTTCCAGGATGCCTGATTAGTTTTAGGCCCGACGAGGGCCGTCTATCACGGGATCTTTCGCATGCATGTCAGATGAACGAGGTCATAACATATACGGTTAATTTGTTGGTAATACGGTTGTCAGACTTCGTCTTTATATATATATATTGAGTTTGTCTATTAGTTCGTAGTTCAATATTTCTCTGGAAAAGTATTTTTTGTCTACACAATAAGTTAAAAAATATAAAATTTACATGGTATAAAAGAAAGTCTTGACTGCACGTTTGGCCTAGTGGTTCAAATCCCACGTAGGACAACACTTTGTGTTGTCCATAAATTGTTGTTCTGAGTCTGGATGTTATTTGTGTCCGCTTCATGTATGTTTGTAACGTCCTCCGCGACACAGGATTTATTTCTAGTGCAGAAGTTGTCTTATATAAAAAAAAAAAGTCGCTTTCGCTGTGTGTTCTTTTAAACGCAACAGATTTTAATGCAGTTTTCAGCAATACATAGAGTGATAGAAGAGGAAGGTTTATATGTGTAATACATGCCTAGTATAGTAGAGGAAATTCGAGAATTTCAAAGACTTCCGTGCGAAGCCGGGACGGGTCGCTGGTCTTGAATAAATCTTAAATCGAGAGAATTTTTGTAGTCGAATCGAGAGTAAGAAGATATTAAAAAAATACATGATACAGTCTGATTCGAATTAATTAATTAAGATTCTCGTAGGTATATTTAAGGTTGATTCATGTTGAAGAACATAATATCAATCTAGTAGTTCAGTTGCCATTGGCGAATTTTTAAACAGATCGAAACAGCATATATTATATCGTTGACGGAGATTTATAATTTTACTGTGATTTTGAATAAGAATCTTTGCTGGATGACTATTTGTTATTTATTGAATATCCGATATTCAAATATCTGAACGGATTTGCATAAAATTTGCCACAGGAATCGAATATAATCTAGTATCGGCAAATTCGTATACCAGCAACTTTGATTCATTAATCCTAAATTAGTGGATAAAAGATTGTTATCAATGACTAGACCATTCCCGATGGTTATATCTGAGTTTTACTACCGCTCTTGATTACAGCCTAGTGTTTTATGGTCCACATTATTCCACAATATTTTTTTTGTGTTTACAAATATCAAGAAATTTGCGCGTCTAAATAAACAAATATACAAAAATCCCTTTCAACTTTATTATTAAAAATAGACTTAAAAACACAGAAATAGAATCAATTTCCGTGCTTAAAAATAATGTAAAAAAATAAAGATTTCAATGACTACGATGGAGCTCAAAAGATTTAAGTTTGTGCGTACCATGAACAACACACGCAGGCAAAACGTTCAGTGTTATCTATATATATAAAAGCGAAATACCACTCACTTATTAATCACAAAATCTCAGAAACTATAACACAAAAAATTGAACAACAAATTTAGCAGGTAGGTTCCTTATAGGGTGTACACATCCGCTAAGAACGGATTTTACGAAACTCCACCCCTAAGGGGGCAAAACGGGGGTTGGAAGTTTGTATGAAGGTCCTATGTTTTTGAAGTAAGAGACTTGAAATTTAAAATTTATGCTCTATAGATGAGTGGAGGTGTACTAATAATGTATCTTTAGAAATCAACCCCCTTTTGGGATTAAAACGGGGAATGGTACGTATTTCGTACGTCGAATTACGTAGATATAAGACTAATCTGGGGCTTAACTCACCATTGACCAGAATGGCCAAGTCTTACAACGAACTTTCTCGTTTGTTGGATTTGGACATCTTTGGAGATAACTTGCCAAATTTCAAGAGCAAAATCATAGACCATTTTGAGTCTGTACTTCGATAGGCCTGTGCTCGCCAGAGTGAAACTATGGCCTGTCGAAGAGTCCTAATTGAATGGGATTGCTGTTTTTAGACTCTTTTTATAGCTTTTTTAACTGATTACTTTCTTATTATCATTATTATTATATTCTTTTAGTTTAATTTAGATAGTACTAATAATTATCCTTTGTTAGCTGTGATTACCTATAACTGAATGAGCACACGGCATGTATTTTGTTTTCTTTATATTGATATTTGATGTGTGTATCATTTGTTGGTGATCCGAAATAAATAAATAAATAAAAATAAATGGTAGTGTGGACGCAAACGAGGTTGCGTAGGTCAGCTAGTACATTATATATATATCTATCTATAAACACATACTCATACCTATGTATGTTTTTAATAGGCTTTGGACTAATTTGTTGCTACTAATGCTGCCTACTAATGCTTTGAGACTAAAAATGAAAAATATTATCACAATTTTCATGCTCAATTGTAGTTTAGTTCAGCAGGTAGGGCGTGTAGGTTGTACATTTTACATAATTATTGTTGTATATTTGAGATAAGTCACACGCAAGTAAAGTGATGTCATATTTTATATTCTCGTAAAAAGTAGTTGTGTAAAATATCTGGATATTTTATGATAAATTGGAAAGAAAACAAAACGTTTGCGAATCGTTATCTCTCGTTAAATTATGAAACCTATGTCGAGCCTCATCACAATAGGCTCTCATTTTCTGTCGGTGACTATTGTCTCGTGTGGCAACCCACTCGTGGAAATCTCACACAGAATGCTTACCTAACTTCTACTGTGGGATTTCTGGAGTATCCCGGCAGTAAACACCTTAGGATTCGTAATGGAGAAAAAAACTTTCAAGTCATCAAGATGTAAGATAACCCCCTTTGCCATCCGTCCGGATAAGGCCGGACAGTGTTAGGCTTTTTGACCTCTTGTCCGGCCAAATTTGACTGCGTCACGCCCGTCCGGCTTTTGTTACACTTTTTATACTACCGTTCAATTTAATCAATTACATCTCAAACCGGGTTTCTTCAAGTATTAAAACAATTAAGGTTATTTAAAATTTTATTTTAAAGTATGTGTTTCATTAATTTTTTATCAATAATCCTATTTTTAGCGTCCGGTTTTGGTATTCAAAAGTCCGACTTTTAAATATGTGGTTTAATCGATATTTTTAACCCCCGACCAAAAAGAGGGGTGTTATAAGTTACACGTGTCTGTCTGTCTGTCTGTGGCACCGTAGCTCCCCAACGGATGAAGCGATATCAATTTAGTTTTTTTTTGTATGAAAGGTGAGTTACGTGCGAGTGTTCTTAGACATGTTTCATGAAAATCGGTTGAGACGTTTAAAAGTTATGGGGGTGAAAGTGGGGAAGAGTAACCGAATGACTGCAAAAATATCATCGAGTGGTCTCAAATGAAAGCGCATAACGTGTTTTTTACTTTTTAAAGGGAACTCAGGTTATTATATAGGGTTTTTTTTTTTAATTTTGAGAATTTATAGTTATATTATTGTCATTTTCTTTTAAAAATTTTCTTAATGTCCGGATTTGGGTCCCAAAAGTCCGGCTATATTGACGGGTAAGTACGGCTTTTTGATTTTTAGAGATGGCAATCCTAACCACTCGACGCAAAAAAAAAAATATTACAGGGTGTACCGTGTCTCTGTCTGTTTTTTTTTTGTTTAAAAATTGCCTCAGTTGAGAGGTCTCAGCCATGTTATTATAATAATTTAATAATTAAAATTTATTCATACGCGTCACAACCTCGAAAATTAATTTATCTTGACTTCTTTCAACAACAGTTACAACTTTGATAATGAAGACTAGAATATTCAAGGTAAATTTAGTCTTTTTGAAGATAGTTTTAGTCTATCCAAGTCTTTTATCAAAGTCTGGCCTTAAATTTTTAACATAAAATTGATGGAACGCCTAACTAAATAACTAAATGAAAGGACATAGTAGCATTTTTGACACCGAATTTAGTCCCTCAGTTTGCTTGTTTAGGTAAGTCATTTATTTAAGCTACATCTATATGTAGTTACTCTATATTCATAAAAAGCGGCCAAGTGCGAGTCGGACTCACCCATGAAGGGTTCCGCAGCAGCAAGTAATATAATATTTTTTATTTTTATATTTGTGTTGATTGAATGAAAGGTAAATTGCAATTTACGATTTATGACGTATTAATAAAAAAACTACTTACTAGACTTCGTTCAAACCAATTTTCGGTGGAAGTTTGCATGGTACCTACATCATATATTTTTTTTAGATTTATCATACTCGTCTTTTAGAAGTTACACGGGGGGGGGGGACACATTTCACCACTTTGGAAGTGTCTCTCGCGCAAACTATTCAGTTTATAAAAAAATGATATTAGAAACCTCAATATCATTTTCAAAGACCTATCCATAGATACCCCACAGATACGAGTTTGATGGAAAAAAAAATTTGAGTTTCAGTTCTAAGTATGAAGACCCCCGAAATTTATTGTATTTTTTTTTTATTTTTGTGTGAAAATCTTAATGCGGTTCACAGAATACATCTACCTACTTACCAAGTTTCAACATTCAACGGTCTTATAGTTTCGGAAAAAAGTGGCTGTGACATACGGACGGACAGACAGACGGACAGACAGACAGACGGACATGACGAATCTATAAGGGTTCCGTTTTTTGCCTTTGGCACGGAACCCTAAAAATGACAGAGTAAAAACAAGTCTATAAAAAAAGTTTATTTATAAGGCATTTGTATATAACCCAATAACCTAACTTTTCATGTACCTACCTAGTTATATCAAAGGGCGAACATTAAATGTAAGTAAATATTCAGAAAGTAAAATAACAAATATCAATATTCTGAGCAAATATTGATTTATAACTTACCCTGAAACATACTTGTGAAGTCATAAACGTCTGAATAATAAGATTATTATAACAAATTTTACTGCATTTAGCCGCGCTATTATTACCTACTACCTTGTTATAGCAAAATTTTGATATATTAGGTCTTTACCTATGAAATTGCCTTTCTTCAGTACTGGTCATTTCAAATAAAAAAAGTTTGTAATGGCTCTGTATTCTAAATTCAAATTAATTTTGTTTTAAAACCATGACATTCTATTTACAAACTCAGTCTTTTGTTTTTTGATTAGCGTCGTATTTTCATTACATTTGAACATTTTTCGTCATAATGGATACTTTAAAAATTCGTGTAATTATGGAATATGAGTTCCGTCGTGGCACCAACGCGACACAAACGGCACGTAACATCAAAAACGTTTACGGAGAGAACTGTACAAACGAACGCACAACCCGTTATTGGTTTTCCCGGTTCCGTTCTGGAAATTTTGACTTGAAAAATGAAGCTCGTGGTCGTCCGGAGACTTTGGTTAACAATAATGAATTAAAGGCGATTGTGGAAGCTGACGAAACTCAATCTACAGCTGAGCTAGCAGCAGCTTTTAATGTAAGCATCAAAACAATATTGATCTATTTGCGACAAATTGGCAAGGTAAAAATGCTTGACAGATGGGTGCCCCACGACCTTGCACCGGTGTGGGTGGCGGCTCTGACTGCCCTAAATAAGGCCCGCCTCTGGCGGCCTCAGAGGGTATTGGCAGTCAGAGCCATACGCGGATACCGCACGGTGTCGACCGAGGCGGCGTGCGCGTTGGCCGGTACACCCCCGTGGGATTTGGAGGCGGAAGTGCTCGCCGAAGTTTATCGACGGGTGGCTGGATATCGGGCGGAAAGTGGCTTTCGCCCTCCGCCCGAAGAGGTACGCGAATGGCGTGAAGCCGCTCGTCGAGCCACTATGGACAGATGGTCGTTCCGGCTGGAGACTCCACGCGCTGGCTTTGCCGCCGTGGAGGCTCTCCAGCCGGTCATCCTCGAGTGGGCAGGGCGGCAGCACGGGACCCTTTCCTTCCGACTGACGCAGGTCCTTTCCGGGCACGGTTGCTTCGGGAAGTTCCTGCACTCGGTCGCTAGGAGGGAATCGAGTCCCGCCTGCCACCACTGCGACTGCAGTGAGGACTCGGCCCAGCATACGCTGGCGATTTGCCCCGCTTGGGCGTCGCAGCGCCGGGCCCTCACTGCAGTCATCCGAGGGGATCTCTCGCTACCGGCCGTCATACGCTCCATGGCCGATAGCGATAGCAGTTTTACCGCGGTCGCAACCTTCTGCGAAGAAGTCATCTCGCAGAAGGAGGTGGCGGAGAAGCCCGGGAGGGTGATATCCACTCGGACCCAATCCACCGCCGGCGAACCGGGCGGCGGAGGCGCGCCTATCAGCGCCTCATGCCGCCCTGAGTGTGGCCGCGGATGGTCGGGACGGGCTATCCCTTCCATCCGCTCTAGTGGCCACCCTAATTGAGAGTCTACCAGCAGACGGTGCCCGCTTCTGTGCGGGCAGGCGCTAGGAGGGGTCCGGATGTGTTAATAACTGCAGTTCCCGGACTCCTCCCTTCACAGGCGCAGAGTGGCACACCGTGTGGTTTTAGTCGGTTCGAGTCCGACACACCGCCCCGCCGCAAGCCCCGGTGGGGTGACGGTCCGAGGGGATTTCCACACGTTAAAAAAAAAAATGGGTGCCCCACGACCTTAACGATCGCCAGCGCAACGTACGCGTCGAGACCTGCCTTGCGCTGCTCAACAGGCAAAGAAATGAAGGAATTTTGAAACCAATTGTTACGTGCGACGAAAAATGGATTCTGTTCGACAATCGAAAGCGCTCAGCAAGTTGGTTAGACCCTGGTTCAGCACCAAAGCAATGCCCTAAACCAAAAATGACCCCTAAAAAGATAATGGTCACTGTTTGGTGGTGCGGGTGTGATTCACCACAGCTTTTTACAAAACGGCATGAGCATTAATGCAGATGTGTACTTTGAAGAACTGGAGAGAATGATGGAGAAGCTTGCACATCTGCAACCAGCTTTGGTCAATCGGTCGTCCCCACTGCTCCTTCACGACAACGCGCGACCCCATACTGCGCAACAGACAGTCTCCAAGCTGCAAGAGCTGGGGTTGGAAGCTCTCCCTCATCCGCCATACTCACCAGACCTTGCACCTACCGACTATTACTTTTTCCAAAATTTAGACAACTTTTTAGTGGGTAATGAATTCAATTCCCGAGAGGCAGTACAAAATGCCTTTGAAGAGTTTGTTGCCTCCCGTCCAACTGATTTTTACAAGAAGGGCATCAATAAACTGCCAATGCGTTGGCAAAAATGCGTCGATTGCATGGGTGATTACTTCGAATAACAGAAACAAAAAAGTTTGAAAAAATAAGTACTTTCACTTATTGCATACAAAACCCCAATATCATAGGTAAAGACCTATTATTAGAATACTTTTATTGGTGAAGCTTGTCAATAAACTTTTGCCATAATAAAAATTTAAATAAGCTAATAAACCGTTACAATTTTTTCTGAATACTGAACTAAAGAATCGTGATCACCGTGACGAACTACAAAAATATGATGCATGATTTAAATATTACCTTCATCCGGAAAAATAACAAATCTACAAAATATAAATTCTCCTTTATTAACAGTTTTATATAATTATATTTCAAGGTCGACAATATTATTATGGTATAATGCCTACATTTTCTAATAGATAATTGAATTTATTTATTTTAGCGTGGTTCACGCGAGCCATGAACTTTTCCCCCAAAGACGCCTAACCAATGCAATAGCTCTCACAACTGCAAGGGTGAACCGTGAAAGACAGAAAGGGTGAGCCCAGTCTGCACACACCGTTCATTGCGGTACATCCCGACACGAAATATAAGGTTAACGCGTGTTTGTTTAAAAAAGACTGCATTCTGTTAATAGTTTTACATACGATAGGTACGTTTTGTAAAATAATGTCATCTAGAATGAGTAAATGTAACACAGAAGAAAGGTAAATATTGATCTTGCTATTTTAAGCATCTTGCAGCAGATAACACCATTGTCGTTTAAAGCAAACAAAATGGCGGACGTGAAATGTCAATTTTAAGCACAAAGGGTATTTCATTAATTTATAGCGGAATGTTCAAAGTTGATTCGATAGATATTATAAACGTTAAATCAAAATAGGTTTATTTTAAACACTTTTATAACGAATAAGAAAAGTTTTTGAGCCATGTTTCGACTCGACCGAAATAATACCACGCCCTAACATAAAACCGGTACCAAGTACTTAAATCAATTCATTCAAATGGTGACAACTTTATTCTCTCAAGTTGGAGGTGTCCATGCACGGCGCTAGTCAATACTGTGTGATAATCGCTGTACTACAGTTAGTATAAAGCCCCGTATTCGTGGTAAACTTTTGTTTATAAGCAAACAACACGATGCTTAGTTGCTGGCAACACTGCGTGTTGCAGAGTTGATAAACATCATTTGACAATGATTGTTGTTATCCTCGTCTCCGTGGAAACCCCTCCCGAACCTTCCCCAACACCCGACCTAGTGCTGGCTGATGGGCGCTCCTCAGGATCCATACTCCTAGGAGCTCGACCTCGCTAAGCACAGGTCACCACACTGGACAGGACCCAGGCGTTACTAGCTGGTCGCTTACCCCGTGGGGCTTACCCACGAAGACACCGTTAGTTACGCCCACCCCACCGGACTAATACCCCGGGATTACCAACAAGCTCATTGAGCTACCCCAGTGACCCACCTGTAGTTGCAGGCGGCGCTGAAAACCACTTGGACAGGTTTTAAACCTGGAACGGTTAGTACCCCGAGACCCTAAGGGGGTCTACGAGAAGAACCACGAGTAGAGAGCAGTTGACAAGTTCTCGACCGACGAGCGACAACATCTGTTTATCAACAATTGTTGCCGTGTGTGGATGCGACCGTTTATAAACATGGCAGTAGTGTGGAGTAATGATAAATAATCCCAGAATAATGATTTTGATTGAAATATAATATTTCAATCAAAATCAGGTCAGCCTGTGACCACGGCCAGTGCAACCTGGTCGAAACGTCAGGCAAAACAGAGGTATGTAGTACCTTGAAATAAGTGATCGCGTTAATTCCCGTAAAAATAATAATTATTATATCATGGAACGCAAAAGTTTAAAAGTTAGTAAATCAAAGAATACAAGGAAAGAAACAAAAAGAAAGATGCATTTCAAGAAATTTCTCAAGGCCTAAATATACCTACCCAAAAAAGACGTGGCAACTAAGATACATGTACTGCGTCCTGAATTAACTAGAGAGAAAAAAAGTCACTCATAAAATTTTCTTTTTGCATGAGATAGTTTCGCACCAACCTTTTTTTTTTTATTAGAAATCCTATACATCAGATACAGAGAACACAACAACACTACTTGCTCGGGCAACATTTTAACGCAGAAGGGCGTGCGTCAACGCAACCTATAATTATTGATTTAAACAAAATTTCCAGCAACATTCTCGTTGCTCATCAACAATGTTGATCAATTGTTGCTAAACAAATGTTTACCATGAATACGAGGCTTATGTCCATCAGTAATTTGTTAATTTTACTAAATAGGAATCAAACTCAAGCCCTCAAACTTCCAGTCAGGATCACTAACCGCTATTACAACAATTATTTCAATAAGATTACAAACAAAACCGCAATTAATCTACGTGTGGTGACGTATTGAGAATGCAGATTGTCACCATCTCTATTCACCCCATGGATGTCGTAAGAGACGACTGAGGGACAACATCACTACAAAGAGAAGAAAGAGGAGAAGAAGAGAGAAACTTAAAACAAACCCTTTTTTACCTTTGGAAACCCCCTTGCCAGCCAAAACCTTCTTTCTTAGGAGAGGCCTATGTCCAACAGGGAACTATTAAAGGCTATTGATGATGATGAACAAACCGCAATGAATGGGACCTATCAGACAAGTTATCAATGATTTAGAAAAGAGTGATATGATTGAGAGATCATATACCTACTAACATATTAAAGATCATTGCTTGAATTTTTTAATACGGCGACGTACCTCAAATGTATCGGATTTAGGCTTTATAAAAATATTTATTATTTTTTACTTACGCATTTAAGTACCTAGTATGTAATAAAAAGGAGTAAGTAAACGCTATTTTGATTATAACTATTAATATTAAATAATCTCAACATGCTCTCAAAGTTTTGATGTGTGTGTATGATCGTGCCTCTCGCGCCATAATTTATCTTGTGGTAGAGAATCGGGCCTCTGCTTTATAGTAGTGAGGAGGATCACTAAGACACTAACCAGCAGTAACCAGACCAACTCAGACCCATCAACATACACGTTTTACATACATTTATAGGTAGGTAATAATTCGATCTGAATACGTATTTAGTGATCTATAAAAGTAGCTACATAGGTTTTTTAGTTTTGCATTTCTATTCTGTTTACGTAAAAATGATTTTAAGGTATTTCATAGCTTTTATCGCCGGCTTTGAGCGCGGCTACCGAATCAAGAAATTCCGTAACGAAAAAAAAACCTGACACCCGGATCGAGACGAGCTGCTACGAAGTCCGTCTCTGTCACGCACGAAGTCACAGACCAAACAGTCTGGGTTTGCGCAAGTATACTTGAACATGTATGTCCGGCTTAAGTAGCTGTTTATGAGAAAGTAGATAGGTGTATAGGTAGGTATCTATCATATCTTTATAATGTTACACTCACCGCATGTGTAAACATGGGGGTTTCACTTCTCAGTTTAGGTATGTTCCGCCGAGCGCCTCCCGGGAAGGACTATTAGGCAATGGTTGTCACTCGGCGCTCGGCTCACACGTTAGCCGCGTCGCGTCGTGCGTAAACAAGTTGAATATTACGTGTGCTTAGTGCAAAAAATGAGTACGAAACGAACTAATTATTATGTTTGTAGTTACTTATAAAGACAGACATGTATTAATACAATACAAAAATCTCTCGCTTAGTGGCGTCAATTAATTGTTCGAAGAACGCATAATTATTGAGACAAAACTCTAAAAAATCCTTACAATCTAATGTCATCTGCTGACGGACATCAGGGAGTAATCAAATTAAAATACTTTTAGAAGGAAACTAAAGAAGTATTCATTAGATTCACTATAATAATTTTTTGTACCTAAATACTTACCTTTAAAAGTTTAAAAATAATTTCTTAATTTTATAGTTGTAAGTTTTGTTTTACAAATTGTTAGTTTTCTTTAGTAGTACTATTTTACAAGTTAATTGTATAGAGACTCGATCCCCCAGTCAAACCATCAACCTGGTTTTGGGGGACAAAGATTGTAATTCAGTTTGTTTTTCTCTGTCATAAATAAATAAAATAAAAATTAATAAAGTAAATAAAATATCAAATAGGTACCTAGTACGACAGGTAGGACAGGACCAATAGGTAGTAGACAAAATTATCATGTTTGTTAAAACGTTTTTAGTAACTTTGTTACTTATGTTTATTATCTTGTTTGTTATCTTTATTATTTATTCTAATATTTACCTAATCGACAGCAAGTGGGAACCCTGGACTCTTGCTGTAAATCGAGCGGTGTTTAACGAAATATGAACACTCGAGTCACACGCCAAGATTCAATTTCGCTTGCGAGGTGACAGAGTTGAATTTTTTTTATGCCTAAACTTGACTTTTGTTAGAGAGTGGAACTTCTGTACGTACATAAGTAGGTACTATTAGTTATTCTGCGCCGTATACTGTTCAAAGAAAAAAAACTGCATAAATAAAAACCGGTCAGCGCGTTCTGTTAAGCTGTTTCGCAACTACGAGGTACGCTAACGCCCTCTATTATTTAAATACTTTTTAACAATATTAAATGAGAAACTGGCAAAATAAAAATAAAAATTATATTTGCATAAGTTGATAAAAAATGCTATGCAATAGCTTTACCGCGGCATTCCCCGAGTGCCACCCGTATTTTATTGTTTATTTGTTTGTTTTTATGAATAGGCCTTTAGAAGGAGAGCCTTGAAGATATAATTTTGTCTCTACTTTTTCATTAATTACAAAAATCTAGCTTTACAGCTTGGCTCCCAAGGGCTCCAGATAGTTTTTTGTAATCAGCATTAGCCCACGTGCATATCGGTTGTCGCTCGAGAATCGAAAGTATCTCCACGACAAATTTAATTCAAAACATCGGCAATATAATCGTGACGGTGAAAGCTTATAAGTAAGACAGTTAGTTTCGTATTTACAATAGTAAAGGGGGGTTAAATTTTAATTTGCACATGATATGATATCACTATACATGTAAAATGCGAGTGTTTTGTGTACAATAAAGTATAATAATACTATTTCACTAAATATTACCTACAAGACACGATAAGATAAAGAATTATGTTGTCTCATGTTATTTAATGATAAATAGTTGACGGTAGTAGACAGCCGATATTACTATAATATTAATTCTATAAATTCCGTTTGCTTCATGAACAGTTTGCTTCATACAAAGATGCATTGGCGATCGATATTTTGTCACTTGTGCCCACAGAATGAAGATAGGAATAAGATTTATAATTTGTAAGTATATCAAACTATTAGTTACGGTTTTGTTCCAGAATAATTATTATCTAAGTAACAGGTATGTGTACAGGATAGTATAAATGATATAGGATAGTATATGATAATGATAAGAAAATTACTTGAGTGTAACGTGTGCGTGTGAACTGAGGGACCATAGTGATATTTTTGTTTGAAATTTTTATAAGATTTAGTAGTAGGCTCAAAACAATTGTAGAACAAATATGAGAATTTGTAAAAAGATATGTTAAAAACTACAGCCCTTTAAGTGTGGTCCCTCAATCCTCACATACCATCAGCCGGATCTCGGCAAGTATGTAAAAAAATAAGGTATTGTGACTGCAGACATTTAGTAGAGAATTTGTAAAGATATATACTAAAATAACTGAGCACAAATCATCAACGATTAAAAAAATACAACGACTATACTGTGGTCCCTCAGTCCACACACGAAAGATTTTGTTATACTGAATATTACCACATCAACGGAATAAAATCTTTATTTTCTTACATAATGTTTTAGAAAAAGTCTTATAGCAATTTGTAAAAAATAAATTTTAAATAAATATCGACGCACTTTGAAGATATTTATAATTAAAGCTGGTCCCTCAATCCTCACGTTCTCAAACATACTTGCATGTCTAGCTGCTAGACGACTAAAGTATCACAAAGTGTAGTGTATTAAACTTTTTGTAAAAAGTTTCTACAAAATAATAGGTATCTAAAATTGTGTGTATCTTACCTCTAAAATGAGATTATAGCATTTCAGTGATCTTATGAACAGATATACGAGTAGTGTGACCACACAATGAAACAAAATGTAGACTGCCAATATAATTTTTATTGTAATAGTTGAAAGTTGAAACCCAAGGTTGTACGGTTGATTTAGTGTTATGTTACATTACGTATCTTAACAAAGCATGAAATTAAGTAGCTTTTAGACGCTTATCACCATTTAGGCTATGTTTCAAGGAAGCTTTATGTACTTATAATACCCCAGTATTTTACAAACTATTATGGTGACATAGTGGTATTATTTATACAGTTCAGTTTTATACGTTCTATTTAACACATAAAATTGAACATTTAAAAACACAGGATTTTGTAAAATATTTACAAAAAGTCCGATTTCACATACTTAAAAGAAAGTATTACAATAAGTTATATGCCTTACCAAGTGCAGGCACTGTTATTGGTTTAGCCGTGAAAGCGTAATAGAGAAACAGACTAAGCCACTTTCAAATTTATAATATTAATATAGATCGCGATAGGTACTATCGCGGACTTTTTGTAAATATTTTACAAAATGCTGTGTTTTTAAATGTTCAATTTTATGTGTTAATAGAACGTATAAAACTGAGCTGTATAAATAATACCACTATGTTACCATAATGGTTTGTAAAATACTGGGGTATTATAAGTACATAAAGCTTCCTTGAAACATAGCCTGAATGGTGATAAGCGTCTAAAAGCTACTTTATTTCATGCTTTGTAAAGATACGTAATGTAACATAACACTAAATCAACCGTACAACCTTGGGTTTCGTCTATTACAATAAAAATTATAATGGTAGTCTACATTTTGTTTCATCGTGTGGTCACACTACTCGTATATCTGTTCATAAGATCACTGAAATGCTATAATCTCATTTTAGAGGTAAGATACACACAATTTTAGATACCTATTATTTTGTAGAAACTTTTTACAAAAAGTTTAATACACTACACTTTGTGATACTTTAGTCGTCTAGCAGCTAGACATGCAAGTATGTTTGAGAACGTGAGGATTGAGGGACCAGCTTTAATTATAAATATCTTCAAAGTGCGTCGATATTTATTTAAAATTTATTTTTTACAAATTGCTATAAGACTTTTTCTAAAACATTATGTAAGAAAATAAAGATTTTATTCCGTTGATGTGGTAATATTCAGTATAACAAAATCTTTCGTGTGTGGACTGAGGGATTACAGTATAGTCGTTGTATTTTTTTAATCGTTGATGATTTGTGCTCAGTTATTTTAGTATATATCTTTACAAATTCTCTACTAAATGTCTGCAGTCACAAGACCTTATTTTTTTACATACTTGCCGAGATCCGGCTGATGGTATGTGAGGATTGAGGGACCACACTTAAAGGGCTGTAGTTTTTAACATATCTTTTTACAAATTCTCATATTTGTTCTACAATTGTTTTGAACCTACTACTAAATCTTATAAAAATTTCAAACAAAAATATCACTATGGTCCCTCAGTTCACACGCACACGAGTGTAACTACTTCTAGGCAGAAGTAGTGTAGGTACACTCAAATAATTTTCATGAGGTTGCGAATTAGATTTCTATCAGAATAAGTAATAAGTAGTTAATTGTTAGACGAGTCGTTAAGGACTTTGTATTTGCTCCGTGGTTAAGGAGATAATTTGAGATAAATAAAACGCCAGACATAGATGGTCTTTGCAGATTACATATTTTTACATTGCGTTCTTATATATAGGAACCCAGCGAACATAATTATTTACATTCTATTGTTTATTTATAAAGATATAACTTTTTTTTTTTTTTTTTTTATGTATGGCCCGCCAAAATGACTCTACTCTGCCTGATGGAAAGCATAAGCAGAATCCAAGAGTATTGGTCGCCATACTCACTGCGAATGCAGACAATGCAGTATGGCGACGCACACCATGGCGGCCTAGTGATGCTGCTGCATCTTTTAGTCAAGTCAACAAGTATGGGAACTTGTTGACTAGACTATTTGGTCCTCCGGTCTCGCACTCACCAACGAAACACGACAGCACGAACGTGGTCATTTTACGTTGATTTTCTGTGCGAGGGTAGTACCGCCCCGGTCGAGCCGGCCCATTTGTGCTGAAATCAGCGTGGCTCTACTACCTCTATTGTTGGTTGTCTGTCAACTGCCTCGTTGGTCTACCGCCTGGTGCATACTGCTGATCTGCATCTGCATGCTGATCATGAGGTCTCGGGTTCGTATCCCGAGTCGGGAAGTTAAAGTTAAGTTATAAGTTCAATTCGAAGTTACATTGAGTTTTTCATTATAGAAAAGCTTTATCAGATATAAAGGCTGGGAGTTTTTAAGTTGAGGTCTTAGCCCCCGTGCCTCGGAGAGCACTTAAAGCTGTTGGTCCTGATCTCTCCCCGGTCGTTTCGAATAACCGTCCCTTCGGATCATGAGAGTGAGGGAACAGAGAGTGCACCTGTGTTTGCGCACATACTTACTTCTGCACTATTATAATATCTCCAGCGTAGTTGGTTGGTTTCCGTAGAGATAGGCCGCCATGGCAAAAATCGGCTAGGAGAACATCATAAAGATATATCTTCTAGTATTATCTAATGATCATAGTAAACAACGCTATAGGTAGTTGTTTATTGCACACTGTAACTACGTTAGAAATTTTGTATCGACACTGCACGAAGCGGGGATCGGGCCGGATCACTAGTACCTAATATTTAAATAAAAATTTGCAAAAACATTTGTTTCATACGAATATGTATCCCTTTATTTTTATAAATTACTAGCTGACACGGCGAACATCGTACCGCCATATTTACATATCTGTCTCAGCTACCCACAGGCAGTGTACTTCTTCTTAGTCGGACACTCTTGACAGAGTGGTCGTGGCCACAGAACACATATACTCACGTGGCCGTTGATGGGCAGTGTTACGGCTCGCCGTCGCCGTCCAGTCTCAGGGTTGCTGCACGTCTCGGGATGTCCCTCCATTTGTGCCGGTTTGTCGTATTGCGGGCACATTGTGCAGTGCACTGCAGTACAATGTGCCCGCAATAGGCAGTATACAGTCGCAGACAAAAATAATGACTTTTCCCCAATGATATTGTATAAAAAACAGCTTTTCCAGTTATCTTTTAACTTTTATTGTAGGTACACAAATCTTCTT
The DNA here is from genome assembly GCA_949125395.1 of Diaphora mendica. Classification (NCBI taxonomy): domain Eukaryota; kingdom Metazoa; phylum Arthropoda; class Insecta; order Lepidoptera; family Erebidae; genus Diaphora; species Diaphora mendica. The sequence continues at coordinate 9,226,890 of OX421319.1, forward strand.
CTAACAGAAACGAACACATAAAAAAAAGAATTACCTACTTATTTAATTTGGTGCAGCCGATCGGAAGTTATGCGCGTACATACATTTCGGCGATTCATTTTTATATAATTATATAGATTCAATGGACTCCTAAACACAATATAAGTGGTTAGTGTAATGCTGATAATTTTTAAACTCATGTAAAAATGGCTCGTATTTTTCTGAATATTTATGGTAAGAATAAGTTATTATGGGCGATCAAATAGGAGATATAAATGCTCTTTATCCTAAGTTTTCCCTAAGCGCGTGTTAAATAAATGCGACACATTACCTACTGTTTTCTCGGTAAAAAATGTCTATTCGCAGACCCATATTAAAGGCATTCTTGTCTAAAATGCAAGAAATACTAAGTTCTATAAATGCAAAGAAACAAACTGAATTATATAAATTTAACACATTTCTTATAAATTTAATATTATTTTCGAACCAGGAAACTCTTTGTTCATTATATTTTCATCCCACAGATATCACTATAAATGTATCTATAGTGATAATAGTGAAAGAGTGTGGTCTTTGTTTCGAATTTACATACAAAGTACTTACCTACAAGGTAGAGTCAAAAGGCTTGTGCTCTGTATGTTAACTAATCGTGTAGATTAAAAGGTTCTACACATATTCATAGACGATAAATTTTTTACTAGGTTTATAGTTCACAAATATTTTAATTCTCCAGGTGGCATTTAATTACACTAAGTTGGGTTGCGCTAGGTTTTGCTGCTCTAGCATTGCTCGTGGTTTGACCTGTTTTTATAGATAGCTATTCGTCTTCATCGGTTCCATACAAATCACTTTCTTAAATGCCCTTGTTGCCAACAATACAGCTTTTGCATTTCTCTCAATGCAATAAGAAATTAGTACCCGCGCGATCTAAGTCCTTATTATATTTTACATCACCGTCATGTACCTACCTACCTACAACAGATAACAACGATAGTTAACGCTTTGACAGGATGAGAAGCCTTTGATTATTTTAGTTAGGTACAACCGTACAAAAAATTATTACAATATTAAAATAAGCATATCGTCGTTAGATAGCGGAATGTCGTATCTCAAAATATTTAACATTACACCAGAGCCAAAATAACTATTTTAAACTCTTAGAAAGTTGAATTTGAAACATTTATCTCTCTATCCAAATGTCACATAGGTAATGAGACACAGACATTTCCGCTTTCTGCCGTCGATATTGTGTTATTTGTTATCGAAGCCGCCACAAACATCTGGGTAGTTATAGCCTCAACATTAATCATTGCTTGCATTTGTTTTATAAAAATCCTATGAAAGTAAGGTTAGAAGTAGGTAGGTACTTACTTCACATTAGAATGACTAATTGATCCGAAAGATGATGATATTTTATTAGGGACATTTACCGATGTATTCTTAAGATTTTAGTCGAACAATGGGAAGATACCTCTGTTAAGTCATAGAGCTATTATAGATAGAGTGGGGAAGACATACGGCTGACAGTAAGCGGAAACGCCCAAAGGTTAGACAGAGAGAGAGTATCGCGGTACCCCGCCTGTCTTTCTCTACTGACGCATGCGCAGTATAAGACTAATAATGGTAATCCAATCACAACAATGAACAGTCGAATCGTTCTGCTATGCGCATGCGCGAGTAGAGAGAGACAGATGGGTACCGCGATCGTCTCTCTCTTTCTAACCGTGGGACGGCTGGAGGCCTGGCGCCCCTACTCTATCTATAATACCTCTATGTGTTAAGTACATAAGTTTCCGTTGTTGTTATTGTTATGTGTGTATCTCTTCTAGATAGTTGCCATAACAACCACTGTTGTTATGGCAACTATTTAGAAGAGAGAAGAACCTTGAATAATAAAATTTGTGAAATTAGATCATTGAGGTCTAGTACATACTAGCTGTTGCCCGCTGTTATTCTGACGTATAAGCTATATTACTGTAAAGTTTCATCCAAATTCGTTCAGTAGTTTTTTGCGTGAAGAAGTAACAAACATACACACAAACTTTCGCCTTTATATATTAGTGTGAAGTGATTAGTGTGTGTGTTTTTTTTTAATGTATGGCCCGCTAAAATGACTCTACTCTGCCTGATGGAAAGCATAAACAGAATCCAAGAGTGGCGGTCACCATACTCACTGCGAATTCAGACAATGCAGTATGGCGACCCACACCATGGCGGCCTAGTGATGCTGCTGCATCTTTTAGTCTAGTCAACAAGTATGGAACTTGTTGACTAGACTATTTGGGCCTCCGGTCTCGCACTCACCAACGGAACACGACAGCACGAACGCTGTCATTTTACGTTGATTTTCTATGCGAGGGTAGTACCGCCCCGGTCGAGCCGGCCCATTCATGCTGAAATCAGCGTGGCTCTACTACCTATAAAATGTGTGATGTGAAGTGTGATAACTCAATAAAACAAAAGAATCACGTGATTTGTACATAATTTTCTTGATCTCTATTTTTTGGTATAGATAGGTACTTGCGGAAAGCTATCTACTCTATTTGTTATTAACCGACTTCAAAAAAGGTGAAGGTTCTCAAATCGACCGTTTTTTTTTTGTGTTTGCGGATAACTTCGTCGTTTATGAACCGATTTTGATGATTATTTTTAATGGAAAGGAGATATCCCAACGATGGTACCATGATAAGGACACTAAGATCTAATGATGGCATCCAACAGAAATCGAGTCGAACCTTGAAGTCGGTTTTTGTTTTTGTTTAAAAAAAATATATATAGGAAATGAGATACAAACATTTTAGCTAGTAGGTAGGTACTCAAGGACAAACGAATATAACACTTGCGGACTGCGCCAAAACCAGTAATAAAATAGTCATCGTCCCATGCGACTTAATTATCTGTAAGATAAAATTTTATTTCAAGACGACGATATTCGTGGTTCGCCCTCAACAGTCAAATTATGACCAAGTGATTAAACAAGTGTGAGTGCGCGTCTAACCTGTGTCTATTATTAATTATTATTAAAACTTAGACATGCGTGTAGTTCTAGGTTAGTGGCGTAACCCAAACGGTTTTGAAATTATCCAAAGGCATCGGACTTAAAATAAAAAAATGTTTTAATATGATTAGTTAACCTATTGTTACTCATGTGTCTATTAAAAGCAGATACTTTAAATATTAAGAATAAAAATCCTTGCCACGTAGATTAAACTGATGCATGCTGATCAGTTACACGTAGACCACGATTAAAGTGACTGCTATACCTACGTACACCCTTATTCAACTCAATACAAATAATAGCATTTCTAAATCTTCGCATTTCTTTTTTTCTAAAAAAATCGGCAAGACTCTTTCACATTTAAGTAGGTACATAATTTATCACTATGGCAGAACTTCCACGATTGTCACGGAAACGACAAATCTAGATCTGGCAACTGTAATCGCAACACTCATTCCATTCATTTATTCTTAAATCTGTGTAGGTAATCTACAAGGTTACGTAAAATTCATTCCAAATATAGGTTATTGTATGTCATAACAATAACGTCTGGCAAAACACCAACTGACAATTCCTAAGTACCTACACTAATACAATGCGTGCCTAGTTTTAGTCTGTATCAGTACGCTGAAATTTTGGTTGTCAGATTACCTATGACTTTTTGTATTTATAAATTCAATTTAATATTCCCAGAGCAAAACAAGATATGCTACTTGTAAAGACAGAATATGGAGAATTGATGGGAGCTGCTTGTAGCGGCGTGGAAAATTATATTGCTTTTAAAGGCATACCATACGCCAAGCCACCTCTTGGCGAATTAAGATTCAAAGTGAGTAATGACATAGCAACACAGTAAGTACATACCTCTTAACGTTTTTTTTTTCATTTCAGACTAGCATACCTGAGCGTTCACATTAGTATTCACTTCAAGACTATGGGCATACATACATATATTGCAGTCACAGTATCTACCTAATAGAAATAATTTTAATATAGAACTCCAAGAGGCCTCCACAGTAATATAATTTATATTTCATTATCTCTTCTACAAACTTATTAGAGTAACATTAGGCACATAACCTAGTGCATAGGTATCTCCTCAGATAGTCGCTGTAAATGTACCTACTTTTTTGAACATATTTCCTAAAATGAGACTAGTACATTACGCAGGCGCTTCAATTCGTTAACCTAAATATCTATCTACTTCTAATCTAATGAGACTAAGTTGCAAGTGTTTGAATATCCTGTAACAGCTCAATCTGTCTTTAAGAGAGAGATAGTATTTTCAAATAGCAGGCAACACTTAAATTAGTGTGTTTATATAACCGTGATTCTAGCTTAATCATATACGAGTATTATGTATCTACACATGTGTGACATGTGTGTTATCTACTTCTTACAACTCAAGTAAGTAATTATTGTTACAGGCACCCATGCCGCCGGACCCGTGGATAGGTGTTCGTGACGCATCGGAGCACGGCCCGATCTGTCCGCAGTTCAATGAACGTATGAATCGTGTAGAGCCCGGCAGCGAAGATTGTCTTTATCTTAATGTGTATACCAAATCATTGCAACCAAAGGAACCTTTTCCTGTTATGGTATGGATCCATGGAGGGGGTTTTTACACAGGTTCCGGTAACTCTGATTTTTATGGCCCAGAATTTTTTATGGCTCATAATGTCGTATTAGTTACAATAAATTACAGGTTAGAGGTATTAGGTTTTCTATGTTTGGATACTGAAGAAATACCGGGTAATGCAGGAATGAAAGATCAGGTGATGGCTTTGAAATGGGTTAAAAACAACATTAAAGTGTTTGGAGGAGACCCCAACAACGTTACCCTATTCGGTTGCAGTGCGGGCTCTGGCTCCATCGGTTGTCACTTAATATCAAAAATGAGTCGCGGTCTTTTCCATAAAGCTGTTTGCCAAAGCGGTATCTGCCTGAATGAATGGTGTTACAATATGTATGGCCGACAAAGGGCTTTTCAATTAGGGAAATTGCTCGGAAAAGAAACCGACGACCCAGTTGAACTTCTCAATTTTCTGAGAAGTCAGCCTGTTTCATCGCTGTTTAGAATAGACTTGCCTACATTAGAAAATATAAAATATTATGACTTGTGTGATAGCATTTTATTTGGTCCAGTAGTTGAAAAAGTTGGACCGATTGAAACTAGATTTTTGGCAGAACAACCATATGAATTAGTCAGCAGAGGTGATATAGCAAATGTCCCTCTAATCATTGGATATACTTCAGGCGAGGGTATTGAAATAGCAAGGAAGCTTCCCTATATTATCGGGTATTACACTAAAGAAGGTTCGGTTGTTCCAAGAGAATTGAAACTGAAGTGGCCAGTTGAGAAAGTACGAGAGGCTGATGAAAAGATCCGAAACCATTACTTCAAAGACAAGGAGGTATCTGCAAATAGTTACCAAGAAGTTTCAGATTTAGAAACAGATAAAATGTTTTTGTATAATCAGCTTAGATATGCCCGTTTTCACAGTCAATACGCTAAAGAACCCGTATACTTTTACAAATTTGTAGCAGAGACTGAAAGAAATTTTACAAAAAAGAGTTATAAAATGGATTTTATAAAAGGTGTGTGTCATGCTGACGATTTACCGTATCAGTTCAACGTGACGTGTTTAGATATACCGCTAACTGACGAGTCGAGACACATCATCAAACAAATGGTGCAAATGTGGTTCAATTTTGCTGCTACAGGGTAAGTCATATTTTATTGTATACTTATGATAACAAATATGAATTAAAGTTTGTCGGCGCCCAATCGGCGGCAGCAAACTCAAATTGACGCCCACTAGGCGGCAGCACTGAGATGTGAGGTCCAGAAAAGTGGCAGTAATGTCAAGTTTATATTTTTGTCCTTATTTTTTATCTATATTAATAAAATTAAGCGCCAAATGTATTGCTAAGCGTTAACTCGAGAACCGCATTTTTTTTAAATATTTTCTTTAACCCACAATGAAGGTTATGAGGCTTATGAAGAGAAAAGGCGTAAAAACTGTGAGAAAAATAGTATTACTTATTTCATTGGACTGCGACATGTCAATAACTTTTTATTGAACGAAGTCTGTCGGGGCTCGGGGAAGCTAGTTATTTAAGCAATGTGCCATCTCACTATGAACAGTTCTATCTCAGTACTCGTGATATTTTGTATCCTATTTTTAATAATAGGATAAGTGTTGGATATTGTCCAAATAATGTTCTATTATTACAGAAATAATAAATTTTGTAGTAGCAATATTTCATAAAGGAGAGTGAATATACCGGGGCAGTACTAGGCCTCGCACAGAAAATCAACGTAAAATGACAGCATTCGTGTTGTCGTGTTTCGTTGGTGAGTGCGAGAACGGAGGCCCAATGATGCAGAAGCATCACTAGCCCGCCATAGTGTGGGTCACCATGCTGCATTCTGCATCCATTGCATTCTGCTTATGCTTTCCATCAGGCAGAGTAGAGTCATTTTGGCAGGCCCATACATAAAAAAAATCAAGCTCTTATCTAAAACATCCAATGAATAAATAATTCCTATGAATACCTTTCAGGAAACCAACTACGAATGAAGAATGGAAACCATTTAGAGAATCTGATCGAAATTACGTCGTTATAGGAAATAAATTGGAGCACTATCAAAATCCAAGCGCCGAAAACATGAAATTATGGGAAAATATATACGACGAATCACAATTGACAATTCACAAATAAATATTACTAGCCATAATAATGATCTGTATATATATAGGGCATTACTATTTAAAATTTATTCATAAAAAAAAAAAGTTTGTAAAACGATGCAGGTGACTTAAAATATACTCGTATAATGTTTAGTCCAATGAATGGAAATATTACCTAAAACAAATAAAGTACAAATTATGGTAATCAAAACGGACTATTAAATAATTGTAGTTTTAAAGTAAACTTAGGCTTACGTTACAGTTTCGATTTTAGACAAGTTTGTTTCGACTCTCAATGACGTCCCAACCCTTGGGTATGGTAGCGAATCTTGGGTATGGCAGAAAAAACACGAAAGTAGAATAAATGCTGTGGAGTCGCGGTCCCTAAGAAGTGTGAGATGTGAAAATTAGTGACGAGTCAGGAATGTAGTTATAAGAGAACTTTGTGGATTGAAAGTAGATGTAGTGACAAGATTGAAAAGGGCATGCTTCGATGGTTTGGTCATTTCAGAGAGGATGGATGATAGAAGACTTATGAAAGGAATTTATAAAGCGAATGTGTGTGGAAGTGCGTAAGAGGTCGTCCACGGCGAACATTTACCGATCAAATTGGTGATGTTCTGAAAAAGGGCAATGTGAAGAGCACCAAGAACCGACGAGCATGGATGCAGCGATTGATGAATGTGGACGAAGCAAAAGAGGTGTTTCAGGATCGTAGTAAGTGGAGATCAATTGTCTCTACCTACCCCTCTGGGAAAAAGGCGTGACTGTATATTTATGTTGATGATAGCACGTCTGGTATAAAAGGCATCTCTCCGTATTGTCAGTTTGCACTCCCATGAATGCTGTTGGTTTGTAGCATGCCATTGATATACAAATAGAAAAGTGAGTGGTGAGTAGGATCGCACTTAGCATTAGGACACGAGCATATACTTCAGAAGTCTAAGCAATAAAGTTAATCATTGTAAATACATACGCCATACATACGCCTAAAAGATTAGAAAAATAATCAAAGGGATATAAATAGTTTCTTTGACCGGAAATAGTTTCCGAAACTCTATCTACTTGCCAACATCTACCCAACAAACAATTATACCACCGCTTATAGTCATAGATTGTTGTATCATAAACGGAACAAATTAAAAAAAAAACAGTATTAAAGAAATTAAATCTTAAATAAATTTTATTTTTCATCCACATTTTACTTACTGTCCAAGATTGGTACTGGTGTACCTAAAAATACAGATCAAGAGGAATATGTTTAATTAAAATGCTAGACATACTTCAGAAAATATACCAACAGTAAAACTAAAAACATTTATTCTTCATAATGAATATCTAAGATTCTTGACTAATTGTATGTTATGCAGGAATAACATTTCTTTATAAAACATGTAGTCAGGAAAACACTTCAGTGCATGTTTACAATACAAATTTCCATTTCAATTATCTCCAGACCGTACAATATTAACTTATTTCATAAAAAAATATTTAATGGATTTTGTACACCTACTCTTACGACATTTTCAACCTAGATGTGCTCACTTTTCACTAACAGTTCATAAAATTTTACCTTGACAATGAATCGGAAGATGATATTAAAATTATGACTACAGTCAACATTCAAGGCGACTTGTGATCGACTACGTTTCAAATGATACGACTGACGTTATAAGATTCCGACTGACCCTTTATTATGTTACCATCGCGGCATATCCTCGGCTCAACCGAAAGTATAGTAAGTATAGTAAATCGCTCACACGAACTAAGGGCTATTCACCAATATAAAATGTATTGGAAAAGTAAACGTAAGAATATGGGAAACAGGATACCTATTGCTGTTATCGATCTATTGTAATATCCATTAGAGTTTAACGAGCGCGAGGAATGCGGCATAATAAGAGGAATAATAGCGGACAATAGGGAATATGAATAAAATTTTTATTTGTCTCAAACATTTTTTTCTAGATTCTTCATTGTCTTTACAATATACCGAAATGGTATTTTTTTATTTAGTGATTATTTAAACCCAGAAAATATAAAATAAAAAGTGAAAATTAAGGAAGGGAAATTCAAACCTGCAAAACGCGTCCTATTGGTCGAAACGAAATGTGACGTCGATTGTTACATTATCGAAATTAACGGCGTCGAAATTCCTACTGTGTAAGTAGTGTTTGTGAGAAAAAATGACTTCTTCCATGATTTTTATAGCAATCAAAACTGTAAATAGGTATGAAATAACTGAAACACTCAATAGTAAACAAACACGAAATGACAATGACGTCATATGTTATGTCAATAGCGCGCGAAAAATGGCGGCGTTTGAATAGCTCAAATTTAGTCGGTGTTTTAAATTTCACTTTGAAAATTAGTTGACAATTTTGAAACCTATTTATATTTTTTTCTATGTTATGGAGACTTATATGATCAGATTAAGAAATAAAAAAAGACATGCATATTCCCTATTGTGTGCTCTTATTTATGTGCGGGCAAGTACACTTTATCGCTGTCAATAAGAGCGCGCATGGGAAATTTTGTCAGCTATCGTCCCGGATCTATGCAGGCCCTAGCCAGGTATTCTTGAGACTGTATGTTACCGGCACCGCTGAGATGCCGGCCGCGAGTGAGCTAGGTCGAGGCGAGCGGTCGGTAGAGGCGGGCGGCGGGCGGCGGGCGGCGGGCGGCTGGCGGCGGTCAGTAGCGGCCGGAGCGCGAGTTGCGCGGCGGCTCGCGGCGGCGCTCGCGGGAGCGGGAGCGGCGCTTGCGCTCGCGGGAGCGGCTGCGGGACTTGCGTGCGCCTCCCTTGCGCCGCGAGTATAGGTATCTGGAAAAAAACGCATCACAGGTCAATAATCGCATCACTCTTCACATTCTTGTAGCTAAAACAAATTATAGACAGAACAGCTACTTGGTACGCGCAAGCAGACATTTTAATGAATTATGTAAAATTCATAATTTTGATATCTTTTTGATAAGAGTATCCTCGGCAAGAAGGCGTCTAAGCCTTAGTTCTTTTGAACAGACAGTGTTACCTAAATTTACGTTGAAGCAATTATATATGTATTACTTATGTGGCGCTTCCGTATTGTGTGAGATTTTTCTTTTTGTGTTATGTTCGGCTTAAGTTTTGTTTCTCAATCTATACTAATATTATAAAGCTGCAGAGTTTGTTTGTTTGAACGCGCTAATCTCAGAAACTACTGGTCCGATTTGAAAAATTCTTTCAGTGTTGGATAGTCCATTTATCGAGGAAGGCTATACGCTATATTTTATTTTCAAAAAAATTAGGGATCCGTAAGAAAATTGCTATTTCGTAACCCAAGGTGTGAAATCGAAAAACTATTTTTGCGTGCGCTGCAGTAACTATTGACAATAGAACAAAGTAATGTATTACGGGTTTGTAGGTCTCATTAAGATCTACAAAAAATTCCGCGAGAGCGTATATCTAACTATCATGGTTTAGTTACAATAAACGCTTTTGTGTTCAAAAAAGTTATTAAATCGTCTGAAGAAAGAAACTACGTTAAATGTGTATCGTAATATTAATCCTTATCCAAATAAAGCATTATGTTATCAAGGGTATTTATGTAGAAGTAAAATACTTTTTGTTTCATCCCATTCGGACATTTCGTTTAGAAGTTATCACGAGTATAAGACGCTAAGAGTTGGTACCTAATAATGAGTTATATGCCAAAGAGTTTTTATCAACATAATACCTAATATTAATCTTTATCCAAATAAATGTCTTGTTCATTATGAGTATTAGATCTTAGAAGAGTATAATAAATACATCTATACTAATATATAAAGCTGAAGAATTTGTTTGTTTTTTTGAACGCGCTAATCTCAGGAACTACTGTTCCAATTTGAACAATTATTTCAATGTTAGGTAGCCCATTTATCGAGGAAGGCTATATATCATCACGCTAAGACCAATAGGAGCGGAGCACCTATGAAGAATGAATGAAAAAACGGGGGAATATTATCACACTACGGGCAATAGGAGACGCAAACGACGTTGCGTGGGTCAGCTATATTTTGTATTAGTCTATAACTAGAAGTGAAAACTTGTTATTGGCTCTCTGATGACCAATCTGTTTTGTATGAATAAATAAATTAATAATCACTTAAAAATAGCAATACATTTCAACAACAGCAAAAAGTTTGACTGCACGTTTGGCCTAGTGGTTTAACGGTCACCACGCCGTTTCCTACTTCGCCAAGTGTCGTGGGTTCAAATCCCACGTAGGACAACACTTTGTGGGATCCACAAATTGTTGTTCTGAGTCTGGGTGTTATTTGTGTCCGTTTCATGTATGTTTGTAAAGTCCCCCGCGACACAGGATTTATTCCTAGTGCGGGAGTTGTCTAAAAAGTTTCTGAATGATGTCTTTCTGGATTTAGGGTTGACCCTTAAATCTTAAAATTCAACAACCATTACGATCCTACACACCATGCCGGCAGGCAAACAAGCCATTGGCATACAACCCGCCGGCCGTGCCTAGGGTTACCATCTTTGAAGAAAACTATGCCTGGCTTATGAAGTAAAAACGCCTAATTTTCATGAAAAACGCCGGGATATTAAAATAAATCCATATTACCAACTAAAAAATTAATGAAATAAGTAAGTACAAATTTTCTATTATCTAATCAAAGAAAATGTTCTATTGACTTTGTATATGCAATAATTCTAAATAAATATTGACATATTTTTTTAAGTTCTGTAGTTGCCTTTTCTAGTTATAAAATGTCAATCCATTGAGTAGTTAAACGTTGAGAAAAAAAAAACTGAATTTTGACTTGTAACTCCTTGAGATTATTGGTATTCGTATAAAATTTTTACATCGTCTATCGTCTACGTCTTATCCTGTTTTTATTGAAGATATTCGAGGGATTCACTTAAATTCGTGAAATCTCCTTCTCCAATGCAATCATGCGAAAACAAAATTTTGTTTTGAAAATGAGGCATTAGTGAATGAACAAATCAGAGATATATTTCGGAAAACCTGCTATCGAAAATCAAAATCATCAATCAAAATGCCTGATTTATAATAATCCCGGCCGGACGCCTGATTAAGTGCTAAAATGCCGGGCAAATCAGGCGAACGCCTGGCATATGGTAACCCTAGCCGTGCCATGCTATGCATGCAAACTATGATAGAAGTGATAAGCCCAGGTAAAGTGCTTCAACAAAAAATTGACTGTTTCACGTGCTCTACTTATAGTAAGAGAGCTACTGAACCTTTCGACTAACGGTGTGTCTGTTGTGGACGATATGTGGAACATAGTGGATACCCAGCTTGTATCCACTATGTTCGCGAACTATTTGCGCTCCGCGCTCCTGCCGCTGCTCTGATGGAGACGGTACGCGCATCTCCATAGAAACACGCATGCTCCACAGTCCTCTTGCGAACATGTCGTCACCATTAGTGGCTAGTGCAGCATATATTTTTTATTTCATTATCTTCTCGAAGACTATAGAAGCCCTTATCTTCTCGAAGACTATAGAAGCCCTCCTCGCTTTTGGGAATCTGACATTTACAAGAAAAGACGTCCGAATATATTGGTGTTGGAACTCAAATCTCAGGATTAAGTGGCCCTTATAAAAACTTCATGCGAATGTCTACATATATACATTTATGTATATGTACATTTTATATGTGTCATACACACAATAGTGTGGGCAATGCTTTATTTTTATTCATTAAAAATCGTATATATCGATTAGTTGACATGTATATTGCATTGATTTAGATGCTTCCGACGATTTAATGCTATTTATGACTAACAATGAGAAGTTTGTCGTGTTAGGACTGACCAAGTGTGCTCAGACACATTTTTACTTGCACTCCAGTGCTATCTTTCTCCTCACCTGTCAAGGAAATATGCTAGCCAGACCGCCGGTCATTGTTCCTACTTTCTTTAAATCGCTCAGACAAACATATATATGAATTACAACTTTACAGAATAAATTTTATTTACATTGATGATGTAATTGAAGAAAGGTGTGTCTTTCTGTTCGCCTGGCAGGTACTTATGCTCATTGGAATAGCCTGTCATTTTGTTTTTTAACTTCTTAATGAATGAACTAAATCCTATAAAATTTTCAGGCTTACAGGAACAAGTTTTTTTTTCTCTTTTTTTTTACAATTTCAAAAACATGAAAGATGATGATGTGCAGGGCTGAGGCCTGCCAGGCGATGGTTACGTACTTAGCACGTTATGACTCATCACTACAAGGGTTTCTAGCCTTACAGACACACCGTTGCGTTAGTCGAAAGGTTCAGTAGCTCTTGGTCCATTCATTAGTAACTTCGAAATTATATTAAAAAGCTCAAATCGAAAAGCAACCCTGGCACCAAACGATAAAATGCTAGGCTACATCGCATGCACTTAAATTGTTATGGAACACCGCGAGTGTATTGTATACAACACAAGTTATACAAGTGTTTTTGTTATGAACATCAATCTATTAAGCAGATTGAACGTTTTTGTAACGATTTTATGAATAATACTAAACTTTACACACTAACTGCAATTTAGAGAAAAGCTTATGCAATGTTTATTCGGACTATTGATGCTGATAGCAATAATCCAGTGTAAACATATGCTTAAGGTTTTCCCAGTTCGCAATGGGTGTACAAATTCTGAATAAATTAAACCTAAATCAAATTAACAGTGTCATACAATGTTATCTCGTTTGCATAAATAAACTATATACATCGTCATAATAAATTGTGCGTAATATGATGTTAGTAAGTGAACCTCGGCAATTAAGTTTCATACATCTTTCACATCCTTGCCTAATATAATAAAAATATCTAGTAAGTTTTTTATTATTATTACCCGACTGCAAAAGAAGGAGTGTTGTTCCTTTATTTTTCTAAAATCTACATTAACTTTACGAGTTCTATTTCTAGATTGAATACTTAACCGTATTAAATAAGGAAGTCAGATTGATTCTATTCGAGGTAGGTAATGGCCAAATAAGTATAAACTCAATCTAGCCGAGATAGCTTTTTTTTTTAATTAATAAAATCGTGTCCAACAAAGCTTAGCAGGGGATTAGGTACTACTGCGGCACAGTGCCAAGCCCGTAACTAATAATATGGTGACAACAAAATATCAATCATGTCGGGCGCTCACTGTTCGCTATCGATCTAAACCAAATATTTCCATAAATTTCGCTTTTAATACTTACGACTCTAAAGTCTGAAGAATTGAGATAAAGATGTAGTCGATGTGTGTGTTATTTAAACAGATATCGACGGCAGAAAGCGGCAATGTCGTATCTCTAAACATCCAACTTTACACCAGAGCCAAAAACCCATTTCAAAAATTCGTAGCTCGGAGAGTAAGATAGGAAGATCAAAGAAAGATAAAATATTTCTCTCTACTTTTTCTGATCATAACTATATCAAGTCATTTTGTAAAAATTTTGAGATACGACGTTTCCGTTGATGTATCCCAAGACGGATGGTGAATGACCGTTATTTGTGGTTTTCATGACAAATTACATTAAATTTCATGACAATTAATTATATTGTAAAAATATTAACTTTTGAAAAGTTTTTTAAACAGCATACGGCGGAAAATCGCCACATCAAGTGACTTGTCTCTCATGTACCAACGAATTATCTCTGCCATCGAGCCCAATGCAATACGACTTCGACGAAGCATTTCTGATGTCTATTAGGAAACCTTAATGTTGGGGCCAAACTAATGCTACTTCACCACCTGCGTCTTAACGCGCTAATTAGCACTTTAATTTGGGCGTTACGTAGATGTGGCCAAACTTTTAATGTGTTAAATTACAAGTGACATTAAGCTATAGCTCGAGTGTCGGTTTTTTGGGCATATCCAAGGGGTTTAACGAGTAGTTGAGCGCGCTAAGTGATGTTAATTACTTTATCGCCATCTTATTCCTTAGGACACGTGCGTACAGCTAGGACGAGTGAACTTTATTTTAGGTGGTAACTGCATTTACGAGAACGAGTATGGAGTGGTCGAATGAGCATGCTTTAGAGTTTTTAGAATTATTACAATCATAGCCGTGCGTTTGGAAACCAAAGCTTCAATCGCATAAGAAACATTCGGTAGCTAGTGATGCGTGACAACGTATTATTCTGTATTTGTTGTTTTCAGTGACACAGGAAGAATTTAAAAAAAAAGAGTCACTAATGGGATATTACATATCGTATTCATTTAAATAAATGAAAAAATCCAAATTGTGTGTTAACGCGTGAATTCGTGAGGAATTAACTCTTTACGGCATTGTATCCTAAATGTAGCCAACGCGCATTTTTAAAGGCCTTAATTTACTTATAGTTTGCCATTGCCGTTAACGCTAGCGCAGATGTAGCAGTAGCATAAGAGAGACGGAGAATAGTGAAAGTTAAAGTATCTGTATTGCTTTTGAAGAACAAAACTCTCCTGTTTGATTACATATAGCGGTTTATATGATGAATATGCTTATACCGTCACTGCTATTAATGTAATTCAAAGAAGTTACATAGGTGGGAATGACATGAAAGGGATCAAGGGATCTGTTACTCATTTTCCCAAAATTTAATTCTAACAAGCTGTCTCATGAGAGAGTGTTAATTATTTAGGAACTTTGAGTGTTTAGTAACTATTTTATTTGCTATTCGGATTTCTAACTAGTATGATTACTAAACGTCTTACAGGGAAGAGATATTCAATACACCCCACACCCAATTTTTTAACACCTTAATGGAAATTATGTAGCAATTGGCACTAGTCTATGTAATAGTCAGACATAAAGTCAGAGAAGATCCGAGTGAGTAATTACTTGAATAATTAAGTGTAGGATTATTTACACACGCTTTTTTCTATAGAGTATTAATTGAGAAAGTCTATCTAATAGGACACTATGATGGGAATATAGAATATAAGTCTAGTTTGTTTTATGTTTTGATAAATTAATAGCTGATGACATATCTCACCTTCTAAGTTCTCTAGAAATAGGTTTGAGATGCATGAAGTTGCAGAAACCACTTCGTGTGCACTCTCCCATCTCATACTGGCGGCAACAGGCTTCACGGAAATCCGTGACTGGGGACAGCTCTGCATACACCGGCCGACCACCAAACCAACGGTTGTTCAAATCATTCACAGCTTTCTCTGCATCCTCTTCTCGACGAAACTAAAATGGAGATCACATGTTATTTAGGTATTTAACTCTAAAAAACATTTATGGCAACTTGTTTTATCAACTGTTGCAGCTACAGCATTAAATGTTCCAATAAGTAAAAAAAACAAAAAAAGAAAAAAAAAATTAAACCATATAGTGTTTTATCCCAATCAATGCCCTGTACACGCAACATACCCCTTAGCTAAGATGCCAGTGTTTTGACGCCTCTATTCTCTCGTAATCTATACTAATATTATAAAGCTGAAGAGTTTGTTTGTTTGAACGCGCTAATGTTTGAACCGCTGGTCCGATTTGAAAAATTCTTTCAGTGTTGGATAGTACATTTATCGAGGAAGGCTATAGGCATCACGCTACGACCAATAGGAGCGGAGCAACAATGAATTTTTTTCAAAAACGGAGGAAAATTATCACGCTACGGGCAATAGGAGACGCAAACGCGGTTGCGTGGGTCCGCTAGAGGCTAGTCTTGACTAATATGTTGTTTTGACCATGTGACTCAGGAGTTGAGAAATCTCATTCTCATACATGTGTTGGTTTTCTAATAACTTTTATGTTTGTACAATATCAACTTGGCTAGGGGGCTGGTTTTAGAATCAATCATATTTTTGTAATGCAAAAACAGTGCAACTAAAATCTATTCTGTAGAATTGATTTCATCCTCTTACGATTTACATGATTGAAAACACAATAGCATAGCAGATAGTGTGAGAGCCAGAGAACAACAATAAGAAACATTTAAATAAGGTTGTCCGAGTACATACATAATCATAATTAAAATTAATCTAGAAGCTCTAAAAAACATGCTACTTCATAGTGACATTACTAACAGCTGTAATTGATATGACACATAGGCATACAGTTTGATCCCCAGACCCAGTCATCCAGGCCCTGTCTAATCCTGCACCCCCTGTTATCAGACATAACTATCACGGTAGAAGTAGGTACACAAATCTTCACTTAATGCATGATTGAACAGGTTGCAATTTTTTTGTAACCTTTACGCACAGAGTATTTTACTTCCATTGTATCTTGAATATATTACTACACACACTATATACTTAACATAATCACAAATTTTAACAAAAAAAAAACGACTTCAGGAACTGTACCAAATTGAAATGGGACCACATGGGAAGCACCAACTTTCAAATTAAAAAATAATCATCAAAATCGGTTCACCCAGTCGAAAGTTATGAGGTAACAAACATAAAAAAAATACAGTCGAATTGATTGAAGTCTTCCTTCTTTTTTGAAGTTGGTCTAAAATTGATATGCTTTGCTTGCACCTTGTAGTGTATGTAGTACGACATGTAGTTCAGATAGAATCTGATCATTTATCTTTATTTTTTCGGATCACATAGTACCCCTTTTCAAAAAATTACAGACTTAGGGGTCTTAGGCAGTACTCAATAATCCGATAAATTCAATAGTCCGACTCTAACTGAAAAACTTTACTGGGGTCCACTGCTCTTGAGGACAAAAAAAAATTTATTAACTCACCTTAATATACACATTCCCAACTAAATGGTCTCCAAGGTTGTCACATACATTCATCTCCTCAATCTCTCCATATTTATCTTCGCACTCCACAAATACATCTTCGAAGAAGTTATCATAATGCTCCTGCATCTCTTCATCTGATACATTAGCTACAACCACTGTAAACAAACAATAAATAGTATTTAGGCTTACACAAAACATAAAGTATAGATGTTTCCGTTCGTTAAGGTAGATTCTATAAAGTTAAATCTTTTATTATTATTTGTAAGGCATTGTATTTGCAATTATGTGGATGTTAATTTGAACCCACATCCAATGCATTAATGTTGAGATAAAAACCATCCAGGTACCTCCATGTTTTATTACTGAAAATACATAAAAAAAAAGCATCTCTTATGCCATGTATCCCAGACAAATAAATGACATGACTAAGATTCAAACAATCAAAAACAATGCCGTGCCATCTTTCAATTTAAACCTTTATCAAGCCTTTTTTTAAAAGTCAATCATGATAGATTCAAAACTTTCAAAGATTAGAAAACTTTGAATCTTATGAATATTATATCTTCATCATCTGCCTATTACAGTCTACTGCTGGACATAGGCCTCAGCAATTGCACACCACTCTGTGTGATTTTAGGCTTCCATTATTTATTACAATACTAGCAGACCCATGCAATCTCATTTGCGTATCCTATTGCCCATAGCATGATCATTTTCCCCTGTTTTAGAAACAGTTTTAATTGGTGCTCCGCTCCTATTGGTTGTAGCGTGATGATATATAACCTTTAGCCTTCCTCGTTAACTGTACTACCCAACACTGAAAGAATTTTTCAAATCGGAACAGCGGTTCCTGAGATTAGCGCATTCAAACAAACAAACTCTTCAGCTTTATATATTAGTATAGATTAGATTTTTTTGCTAATTTAGTTGGATATTCTGTTCTAGTTTGTGTATGTAGCATCTTAATTATTTGAATATTCTTTAACCTTGTAATACAACATACATTATTTAACAACATAATAAGTACACTTATTTCTATCTCAATGTTAAGGTAGACCGGAGGCTCCTACTGCTAGACCACTGCACAATTACTTTCCTAAGGCCAATAGTCACTCTACCCATATAAATAATACCATGAAAAAAAATATACCATGAGTTGTACTAACACTATCTCATTTACTTACAGTGACTGCCATCAGCAGATTTGGCAGAATTCTGAGGATTCACATACAAATTTTGTAGGAGTACTGTTTGTGAAAATGTTGGTTTGTTGTGAATTCGGGAACAGCGGTCACCATGTCGGCAGGCTCCAATTTTAAAGTAAAAGGAACAATTTACTCTGAAATAAATATTGATCAACAATTAGGCAACACAACTATTTATATGTTTTAAATTAAATGTATCTGATTTATAAACAGTCACTTCTATGAAATAAAGTACTGTCATATATTTTTACATTCCAGAGATACAATATTTTGAATCAGTAAATCATAAGATTAGTATGAAGTATTTTTATTGAATAACCATTAACAAATTTAACCATATCAGCGTTAATTTCATCTTTAAAACATTATACATTCAGGATTTGTGGCAAGGAACGCCAAACTAACCTCTCAATCCGAACGTACTTAATATTTATACATTACGAAATACAAACAATGTAAGAAATACAGGAAATATCACTATTACATAAGTTTATATTTAAAATTTTACTCACTTGTCCTTTTCTGTACCAAATATAGCAGCTAAATATTCTGCCATTCTAAAACACCGACAACACGGGTTTATTCCCCGTGTCACAATCTATGGCAAAACGACGCTTTCCACTTCCCAATCCTTGAATGATAAATGTATATAGTACCTAATTTTCAAAAGAAATACGATTATTGGTTAGATACAGCTACTTTATCACGAAAATAACTGTTTCTAATACCATCACAATTTATGGACAACCGAAATATCCAACCAAGCCATCAATGACAACGCGTACTCAATGTTGCCATCTTTGATTATTTATATGTCTAGATAGAGCATCGCGATACAAAAGAACAAAATTAAATGACACAACTTTTCGATATTTGTGTGCGTGACAGGTACGTCTTACACTCGCCTCATGTCATTCTAAATTTCCTAGTGTGAGTGCGTAAATGATACCAGTTGTTGAGTTTTTTTTGTGAAAATGGGGAAACAATTATAATAGTGTTGAATAACTTTTCTATCTAGAAAAATATGCTAGGAAAACAAAATGTGATACAACCTAATAACATGTCTCGTATTTTTTTTATAATTTATTACCATTAGCAGTGGACTGTTAAAGGCTGTTGGTGATGATTAAAAATATGTCGTACTAGATATTAATTTTGGTCTGGTATTGTAAAAGCAGTACTTAACGATTTTTTAACCTTTTAAAATATGTAAGATATATAATTAGCCCATCAATTTTTTTTTTTTTTTTTAAAGACAACTCCCGCATTAGGAATAAACATCCTGTGTCGCGGGGGACTTTACAGACATACATGAAACGGACACAATTAACATCCAAACTCAGAACAACAATTTGTGGATCACACAAAGTGTAGTCCCGTGTAGGATTTGAACCCACAACACTTGGCGAATTGGCAAGCGGCGTGGCGACCGCCTAAACCACTAGGCCAACCGTGCAGTTTTGTCCAATTGTCCAATTGTCTTTTTGACCAACATTAAAAAAGAAGAAAGGTAAGAAAAAAATTGTTTACATTACTTTTTAATGGACCGGTTTAATTTATTTTTTAACCGACTTCAGAAAAAGGAGGAGGTTCTCAATTCGACTGTATTTTTTTTATGTTTGTTACCTCATAACTTTCGACTGGGTGAACTGATTTTGATGATTCTCTTTTTATTTGAAAGCTGAAATTTGGTCCTGTTCTAACAAGTCATCCATTAGAAAACCATATAAGTCTTCAATTTGCATTAAGTATGTGCGCGACAAATTAACGAATAACTCAATATTCCCGTATGGTCCCATTTAAATTTGGTCCCGATTGAAGTCGGTTTTTTTTTTGTTAAAATTTGTGATTATTTTGTGTTACATTTAGGACATCTTCAAGATAGCTCAGTATTAATTAATATTATGGGGATTAGACCTTGGGCTTTCAATTTGTTTTATTAGATTTACAATTAGCTATTTTTTTTTAACTGAATGAGATCTGAAGAGTAGTTTTTAAGTTAAATTTTTCAATTCTTATCTGTTGATAAGAACATTCGAAGATATACTTGTTTTGAAATAATAAAAACTGGACTTGAAAATGCATGACTGCACGGTTGGTCTAGTATTTTAAGTTGTCGCCACGCCGCTTTCAATTGCTCCAGGTGTTGTGGGTTCAAATCCTAAATAGGACAACACTTTGTGTGATCCACAAATTGTAGTTCTGAGTCTGGGTGTTTTTTGTGATGTATATTTGTAATGTGGGAGTTGTTTTTTTAAAACAGAGAGGAGCTCATATCTAGTAAGTATACCTAAAAACCCTTAAACGATGCCCATAGTGACATTTTACAAAAACGGTGCGGCGGCCATTTTTGATTAAAAATATGACATGAAATTAATACTCAGCATACCTAAAAACACCTTACACGATACCCATAGTGTCATTTTACAAAAATGATGCGGCGGCCATATTGAATTACATAAATGAATTGAAATTCTTAGCGTATCTATTATCTACCATGAAGTATTTTATACAACACAACTCCGTCTGCCACATTTTATGAGGGAGTTTTGACTTCATAAACTAGCAACACCCAAAATGGCGACTACAATAATTATTTATTTTAGAAATTATTTAATGGCTTTGTTTGCTGTAATAGATACATATCAATGGTACTTAACGATAATAGGTGACTTTCTTTGTTAATTTAGATCGTACTGTGTAATTTCTACACACTTATATCGCACAATTCGCCATTTTTATCAACACAAAAATGACAGCAACATGTGTTTATCCACTGACAGTGCATTTGGTACTAAACGCGGAAAAACATTTAGGCGTTAGTGTTAGAGCCTATTTTTTCGTGTGTTTTTACAGCTTTGACAGTCCATCTAGACATATCAATAATCTAAGGTTGCCATTTAAAAAACTAGTAATTGAGTTGCTATCAGTGTTGCCAACTGCTACCAAAGGTTTGTAGCTAGGAATTTAACAGAAAGTTGCTAGATTGAGGATTTTTTTTCTGTCTAAAAAGTAGCTAGAAGTGGCTAAATTTCCCGATGAAAATAAAGACTATTATTTTAAAGATGATTACTGGAAATCACACTGCAATCTTCTGGTATACGCTTTGATATTTATTGCATTTAAAATGAAATATTAACGAAATAAAAAACTGTAGCTAATAAATCAGCTACAAACTTTAATAAAATTGTATTTTAGATTACTGAAACAAACCATTTGTTGTCACCAAACATTATCCTATTTATACAGGCATTAAACCTTTGATTATAGAATATAGAGGATCTGAAATAGTGTGAAGAACGTGAAGCCGAAATTTTCCTTAAAATGGCGTCGACCCCGCCTCCCATAGTGATGCAACTCATTTGTTTACTTGTATCCTAATATTTCGATAAACCATTAAAGGACTAATTTAAAATGAATATTCGTATTAAATATAACAACTAGTGTTGCGTGAAAGAGTAACAAACATCCATCCCTCCATAATTACAAACTTTCGCGTTTATAATATTAGTAAGACGTAAGAAAGAAGAGAAAGAATAATAATAAAGGAAATAATAATCAAATAAAAAAAGATGTCATTTTACTAATGATTTTTATTAGTTCCGAAACAATATTAATTTAGTCCAGATATTTATTTAGTTATTAATCCAAAATGTTTGTATCTTTTAACTAAATAATTAACTAAATAAAAATAATTGCCTTCATCAACATAAATTTGTGAGTGCTTTCATGATCAGAATTTCCATTTGAAAAAAAAATCGAAATGCTCCATTATAACTTTATATATAAAGAAGACTGGTTGAGTCTTGTAATCAAAATTTTGTTTCTCATTTTTTTCTTCAAATTTTCTTTTCTTTCTAAATGCTGTGAGAGCAAACTTAGGTTTTATGTTTTCGATGCTAATGTTTTCTTTCCACAACTTATAAAGACTTTCATTTTTTGGAAATCTAAAAACAAAAGACATAAACTCTAAACTGTTAATGAGAAAATACGAAACTAAAAAATGTAATCATTGTAGAAAAGTCACTCGCACGTGGTATATTTCACGTTATTTTGCTGTTAGCAATTCATGTAATATTGTGAACAATAAAATTGTAAATAACTTTTAATATTTAACATAGTTTTGCTTTTATCGATAAAATACATGACAACACTTCGCGATAATGTAAACAAGTTATTAAAACCGCATTTCTTGCTGATACACACTAACTAAGATAACTATGTATTAATAAATATTTTAAAAAGCATAAACGATGATTAAACACAAGTAGAAATAATAATTAACACGCAAAATATACCAAAATTTGGAACTTACATAAAAAAAGATAATCCACGGTCTTTTTCCAAGAATTTGATTAACGACCTGTAATACAAAACTGCACCATGATTCCTGCTGCATAATAGTCTTTTCTAATACAGCGAGAAGTAACCAAATAAGCACAAATCACTACGAAAACAAAAGAATGAAAGAAAGAACGTCTGAAACACGAGGACTTTGACAACACAAATACTTCCACAAATGTTCCCTTAAAATGGCTGCCTGTCAAAAAATTGGCCTCAAGGCGGGGTTTGATGACTTCATAAAATAATGTCAAAAAAAGAAAGAACTCCATGACATATATTTAAGCTCTATCACCTAGAGAGGGTATGTGAAGACAGCTGGGTTAGTAAGAGACAGACATACTTTTGTAAGCATCATACGTTCCAGGCTGGTTTTATACATAACTAAAAAATGAAAAAGCGCGGGAAACTTCAAGCGTACCGGTGCATTTTTTCTGGAGAAAATTTTTAATTTTAATTTTTCTATAATAACGGATCAGTTTTGTATTATATTGTAAATAATTTTCATATTTAGTGTATATATATAAGTTTTAGTGTATAGTTTGCCAGATTCGGTAAGTTTTTTAATATTATTTTATGAACGAGCCGCCTGACTTGGCGGACCCGGGGGTCTTTGTACCCCCGGCTACGCATTTTGTAACTGTTGTTTCCAATGAGTCTGGAATGGAAACGGATGGTCCCAGTTCACAACGTGGACATAAAAGAACCAGGCTACATAAAATTTGCAAAATATGCAATAAAAAAAAGAGGAAGCACAGTCAGGCTATTGATGGGAGCAAGGGTTGTTGTTGTGCAAGTGCAGAGAGTGAAAATAGTGACTCTAATCCTACTGTTAGCCCGGTTGAATTAATTAATAATAAAGTCACACCAAGTAGTGGTTCAGGCCCCCAGGGTTCAGTATCTGGAGTTGCTAGGACCAAGTATGAGGTCAATGACATCAGCCCGTTTGTTGTACACGTCCAGAAAGAGGTTAAGTCGCCTGATGATAGTACCACCTTGCACCCGGTCACATTTGGTAGGTTTCTCAAGACTAATGCCATTCACAACATTGTGGATGGATCTGTTAAGAAAATTGGCAGAAATAGAATAAGTTTAGTGTTCTCAAATTTTCACGATGCTAATTCATTTATTTCAAATAGTGAGTTAACAAAAACTAATTTAAAAGCATTTATACCAACTTATCAAATAACACGAATGGGACTTGTTCGTGGTGTTCCATCGGAATGGTCGCCCGAAGAAATAATCGAAAATGCGTCAGTACCTGATAACTGTGGTAAAATCCTTAAAGTTAGGAGAATAAACTATAAGACTATCGTAGAAGGGTCCCCTGTTTGGAAACCAACGCAGAGTATAGTGATTACATTGGATGGTCAAATTCTTCCTCCACGTATATTCATGTGCTACAATTCACTACCTGTAGAGCTGTATGTATATCCCACTATACAATGCTACAATTGTTGTCGCTTTGGACACACAAAAATACAGTGCAGGTCCAAACCTAAATGTTATAAGTGTGGTCAGGAACATACTGGTGATGCTTGTGATGTTGAGGAAGACAATATATCTTGTTGCCACTGCTCTGGTAAACATTTTGCGACATCTAAATTGTGTCCTGAATTTGTGCGTCAAAAGGAAATTAAGACAATTATGGCAGAAAAATGTATTTCATATGGCGAAGTTGCTAAAATGATTACACCTATTTCTAATTCATATGCCAATGTAGCTAGTACTCCGGTTACTACTACCGCTTTCCGAAACTCACAATCTTCTTATACACAACATTATCCTTCACACATTTCACATAAAAAAACAGTGTATATCAATCGTCGCCCTCCCCCCAAACTAGGTAAAGGTTTTGATCGAGAAAAACATCAACAGTTAGTTAACGAATACAGGTTACCGACGTCACAAAATGGCTCTGCCTTTAACACCAATTCCGCAAATCCTACAATGATGTCAACATCAGATATAATCCAAATTCTCATCCAAACACTAACTCAATCTAATATAAAAATACCGTCCAACGTTGCCCTTATAGTCGATATGTATAAAAACCCTCAACCTGTTAATAATGTTACTACAAACTCAGAACATAATACAATGGAACTGTAGAAGTGCAGTTTCTAAAAAAAACGAAATTATTTACTTGATAAATAAATATAAAGCTTCTTTGTTTGCAATTTCAGAAACCTGGTTAAAACCAGGCTCCATCTTCAAAATCAGTGGTTTTTCTTGTCTAAGAGATGATAGGTCTGATGGATATGGCGGGACTGCTCTACTCATTAGAAACACTGTCTTCTTCTGTCCCGTATCTCTTCCGACATTTAATAATTTTTCCGTAGTAGCTGCACAAATAAATAATACTTGTATTGTTTCAATATACATTCCTTCCCCCTCTTCTTCAACTCTTCAACAGTTCAACAATCTCGTTTCTCTTCTTCCTCGTCCTTTTATAATTTTAGGTGATTTTAACTCTCACCATATTTCTTGGGGTTGTACTCTTTCATCATATAGTGGTGACATATTATTAGATATATTTGACCAACATAACCTTTGTGTGTTAAACTCCGGGTCGCCAACTCGACGTACAGGGCCAAATGA
Organism: Diaphora mendica; assembly: GCA_949125395.1. Classification (NCBI taxonomy): domain Eukaryota; kingdom Metazoa; phylum Arthropoda; class Insecta; order Lepidoptera; family Erebidae; genus Diaphora; species Diaphora mendica. The sequence continues at coordinate 9,252,387 of OX421319.1, forward strand.
AAATGTTAGTGCAATAGACCTTTCCATTTGTACCCCTAATTTTGCTTCATCTCTTGCGTGGTGCACTTTGCCATCTTCTTATGGAAGTGACCACTTCCCAATTTTTATAACGCCCACTCATCCTAGCAGTTCTCCTAATCCTTCAAGGCAACCTCGTGTGAAGTTCAAACTTAATAAAGATGGGTTATGGGATAAGTTTAAAACTCTTGTAGAGTTTAAACTTTCTAATTTACAAAATAATTTATCACACGATCTTATCGATTGTAATAATATTTTCACAAACGTACTTGTACAAGCTGCAGATGAAACCTTCCCTGTAAAAACGTCAACCAATGGTAGAGTTCCTTCCCCTCCATGGTGGGACAGTGAATGCTCGCGAATGGTAAAAGCTAGAAAGGAAGCTGAAAAAAAATACAAAAATAATATGTCCGTAGATAATTTTGAAATTGTAACTGATGCTATAGCGAAAGCTCGTAAATTATTCAAAGAAAAGAAATTTGAAGGATGGAAAAATTTTTGCCTTTCCATCACCCCCAATGTAAATCCTTCTATTGTCTGGCAAAATATAAGAAGGTTTAGAAATGGTGTTACTAATTCCAATATTTCTGGCATTCCCCCAAATCTGAAGAACTCTTTTCTTAATCGTTTAGCTCCACCATTTGTCCCAGAACATGACCTTATTTATAACAACATTCCTTCTTCTATCTCTCAGAACCAAAGTCTACTAAATTCTCCCTTTACAATGCAAGAATTACAGGGCGTTTTATCATCGGTTAAAGACTCTGCTCCAGGTGATGACGGCATTCCGTATTCATTCCTGGCTAATTTAAATCAAACCTCACTTCAATACTATTTGAACTTAATTAACAAAATTATGATGTCGGGTAATATTCCTCCACCATGGAAGTCTCAAACTGTTATTCCCATTCTGAAACCGGGGAAAACACCATCAGAACCTTCATCTTATCGACCAATAGCTTTGTCACCCGTAATTGCAAAAGTAGCTGAAAACCTAGTTAAAAATCGCCTTGAATGGATAGCTGAACACCGTGGAATTTTACCAGAATCTCAGTTTGGATTTAGGAAAGGCAGGAGTACGTTGGATAGTGTGGCTACCTTGGTAACAGATATTAGAGTTGCATTTTCACAAAACGAATCTGTAATTGCAGTTTTTTTAGATATAGAATCAGCATATGATAATGTTCTTCTAAATGTCCTTAAACAAAAACTAGATATGCTTCGCATCCCTGAAATTTTGGTTTGCTTTATAATTAACCTCCTTTCAGGTAGAACAATAAAATTAGATCAAACACAGGATGAAAGTAGACTAGTATGGAAAGGTCTCCCGCAGGGTTCAGTTCTAAGCCCTTTATTATTTAATTTGTATACGTCTGATTTAGATTCTTCACTTCAAAATACATCAAATATCCTACAATATGCAGATGACTTAGTTTTATACGCTAGTGGAAATTCAGCAAGTTCTCTGTGTTCTCAGCTATCTAACTCTCTTGATTATTTAAAAATCTGGATGGAAAAAAATGGCCTGAGTGTATCTGCGAGTAAGAGTTCATTAGTCTTATTTACTCGACAGCGTATTCCCATCCCAATAGCTATAGATTTCGATCATAACGAAATACCAGTTAAAAAACAGGTCAAGTTTTTGGGTATTGTTTTGGACTCTAAACTTACAGGTGTTCCGCACTGTGATTATGTGATAAATAAATGTCAAAAACTTCTCAATTTGATGAGGTGCCTATCAGGTGTTTGGTGGGGTGCGCATCCATTTTCCTTGAAACTTCTTTACAATGCTCTAGTTCGAAGTGTACTTGACTATGGAATCTTCCTATTGGAGCCTTGTAACGTGAGTGCCCTTAGGAGATTGGATTCCATCCAATCAAGGTCCTTGAGAATAATCACAGGTGCTATGAAATCTAGTCCCATTAATGCATTACAAACCGAATGCAATGAACCTCCTCTTAAACTAAGACGTCAATTTTTAGCTGATCGGTTGTTTTTCCGTGTTTTACAGTTTTCTAATAGCCATTTAATTCAAAAACTTCAGATACTTGCTGATCTCATTGAGTCATCAAATTACTGGAATCACAAACCTCTTCCTTGTTTAGTTAAAAGTTATATTCGATTTAAATCATTTAATGCCCCGACACATCGATCTTCAAAACTTGATTTGTTTATTAATAAATTTGAATCCTTGATCCATGAGCCATCTGTTAAATACATTTTAGATATTGATAAAAATAATGCTAACCCCCATTTTAATTTCATTGTTGAACAAAACTGGCCTAAGTGGCACCGTATTTTCACTGATGCATCCAAGCATGAACCTGATAATTTTGTGGGCGTAGGAATATATCATGCACAGTATAATATCGTTCAAAAAGTAAAGTGTCCACCTGAAGCAACAGTTTTTACTGGGGAATGTCTTGGCATCCTGAAGGCTCTGGAATACGTCTTACTTTTAAAACTTAGAAATAGTTTAATTTTAACTGACTCCATGAGTGCCCTTCAGGCGCTCTTGAGATATCCTTTTAAGTCTAAACCACCATTTCCTCTAATAGCGCATATTAGGACTAAACTTTTTGAATGTGTTGAGAAGGGCTTTTCTGTAGTTTTTATCTGGATTCCGAGTCATTGTGGAATAAGTGGCAATGAAAGAGCTGATAGACTTGCCAATGAGGCTGTGGTGTGTGGTGATACTGTACCGTTTAAAAATTATACTCAGGACTTGGCTACTCTTCCTAGACGTTATCTTGGAGATTCCTGGGATAGAGTTTGGGAAGAAAGTGCCCGTTCAAAAGGGAAATACTACTTTAGTATTCAATCGAAAATTCCTCGTAAGCCTTGGTTCTCTGTCCTCAAACTTGGCAAGATTGCGACAACCATTCTAATAAGAATGAGGTTGGGTCACACCACTTGTCCAGCACATCTGGCACGATTTCACATCATAGATAGTCCTCAGTGTGAATGTGGATATGACTTTGCAGACCTGAACCATATATTCCTTTCCTGTCCGATTCATGACCGTACTTCCTTTTATAATGGCTTGATGTCACTCCGCGTTCCTTTCCCCACTTCTATAAAGACTCTTCTTTCTTCTTCTAGCCTCTCCATATATAGTGTTCTTTCGAATTTTATTTATAATAATAACATTCGCCTTAAATTGTATAAATATTTATAAACATTAATATTTACAACAGACTGTGGCTGCTATTTATTCAAAATATTTAATTTTAATTATGTAAGTATTTAAAATATATACACATTACTGATCCTGTTACCTTTCTTCCAAATTCCGTTATATTGTCTTTTCGCGTTATAATGTTTCCTTAACCTTTACTTTGTGTCATTCAATGTTCAAATACCAACTAAATAAAACTTGACGCTGGCAAATGCACAGAAGTGCGAGCCAAGTTCTCCTGCCAAATGGGGAGAAAAAAAAAAAAAAAAAAAAAAAAAACTAAAAAATGTATAGACAATTAGAGCGTATCTACTATTTATAATCTAAGCATTATACGTGGAATTATTATTTCGTGGAAAAGTATATCCCTGCCATTTGACATCTGTCAGAGTTAAATGTCATCCAAAGCGTATTTTTTTAGTTGAAGGTTTGCCATTTATAAATATGGATCGTTTAACAATCCAAGAACGCGTTAAACTTATTAAATTATATTATAAAAATGGTGATTCTGCTGTATCAACATTTAGGGCCGTACGAGCCGATTTTGAACAAAATTTTCTTTGATGAGGCTCATTTTTCACTCTGTGGTTACGTAAACAAACAGAATTGCCGCATATGGGGCTCTCAAAATCCTCAGGTGATCGCAGAAAGGCCTTTGCATCCGGAAAAAGTGACCGTTTGATGTGCATTATGGTCTGGTGTTATTGGCCCGTATTTCTTTGAAAACGATCAAGGAAGAGCCATACAGTCAATTCTGACCGCAATGCACATATGTTAACCGATTATTTTTGGAGAGAAATTTAAGATTATGATCTGGAGAACATATGGTTCCAACAGGACGGAGCCACAAGCCACACAACACAGGCTAATAGAACCCTTTTGCAAGAGAAATTTCCAGGACGCGTAATTTCAAGATTGAGTAATGTCAATTGGCCCGCAAGATCCTGCGACCTAACACCTTTGGATTTCTTTGTATGGGGCTATGTGAAAGATCGTGTTTACGCGAACAATCCTCAAAATCTTGAGCAATTGAAAACCAATATTCGTGAAGTTATGGCCGAGATATTGTCCGAAATGTGCTGAAAAGTCATTGAAAATTATCTCAAAAGGATTGAGGCCTGTCAGAGGTCCCATGGAGGACATTTGAATGATGTCGTGTTTCACGTATAATGGCAAGGTTCAATCTTTATATTGAATAAAAAATTTCGTTTCCATCTGAATATTTTATGTGTTTTCTTTAGCTTTACTTTCCCAAGAGTAACATGGATAACCCATTATTATAACTACTTAATTAACAAATTAAATAAGTTATTATATTGAATATTAAATTCAACTAGGTACGAGAGAAAGATGTAGAAGGTTGGGAACACTGGGAAGATAAAGATAAATCATTCAGCTGCACTTGATTTTGAATATTTTTCCATAGTATCCATTTTTTCAAGTACAGATTTAGGAAGGACGTAGCTGGCATTGGCAGGTTTTCCTGAGCGAATCTCTTAAGCATATAATATAATTAAGAGCTATTAAACTCTTTCTATTCCTCTGTTTATTTCTTATCAAATTCATTTTGGAGAATAATCTTTCTTTCTCAGCATTTGAATGTGGAAGTGAAAGACAGTCTAAATAGCGAGTTCACTTATGTCTTCAAGAATATTATCTTCAGAAGCATTTCTATACTTTTTAACTTCCACCCAGAGAAAAAAAGTGGCCAAGTGCGTGTCATGTCACAATTACACAGTCTACACATAGTTTATATATGAAAAGTCCATGTCAAGATAAGTTATGGAATCAGGCGTTACTTTGCGGAAATCCATGACATTAAATGCTATGAAATATATTTAGCTTTAATTCCGCGAGACAAATATCCAGGTCTATCCAGGAGTATAGGTTTGGTTGCATGGCATGCTAATTATTTCTCACTTGTTTTGTATGTGTACATATGCATGATACGCATGTGAGTATGCATGACGGTGGGATTTGTGCCCTGCTTTCAGACCTGAATATTTGTCTCGCGAAATTAAAGCTAAATATATTTCATAGCATTTAAGTCCATGTCAATGTTAAGACGATCCAACACACGGGGAAGTCCCCCTGTGGAGGAAGGTTATAAAGTTACCAAAATGTGTTCTGTAAAAGTTACACACTGGACGAGGTGCCTCGCCCTACATTTTGTTCCGTTTTTGCGCGCGAAAATAGACACTGACTGCATTATTTTAATGCAATCCACACCTTCATCGACTTGTTGAAAAGGTGCTAGAAACGTAGTTAGATATTTTAGCTACAACTTTTCGAAAAAAGTAGCTGGCGGGGGTCTAAAAGTAGCCGGTAGCTGATTTGAAAAAATACTGCTATTGTTGATCACGAACAAACGACGAACAATCAAATTATCAAGAAAAAGTTGCAAAAAACTGAATTGCCCCCGCCAACTTCAGAGAGCTAAAAAAGCTTGTAAACTTGAGAGAAAACTCTCCATCAAACTATTTTCAATAAAATTTCAAGGACTGCTTAAAAGCTTTAAAGGGCTAGAACCGAGAGCCGTAAAATTTATTATGCGTTGCTGCTTCACACGGGCGTAAAAAAACCGTAAAACTCAAAATGAGGAAGTAGTACAAGGAAAGGCCCATGCGAACGGGGCCTAAATTTTGTTTTCGAGTTCCAATTTCATCATATTATTTGATTTTTTCCAGTTTTTTCGATGCATTGTCTATTGCTAAAACATGATTTTGTGCAAGAAAATTTGTCAATTTTTTTCATTTGTTGGCAGCACAGACTGCACAGAGCTTACTGTCAGTGAAGATAAGATAATCCTCAAGGATGGCGCGGATATAAAAAGTTGAAACTTGTGAAATAGTTTTATTTTTGTGTTCTTTATTGATAATAACTACAAACGCAACTATGAATTATTTTTGTGGATCTACATTTTGGGTATGTCATTATGTTTTGCATAAATTAATTTTCAAAATATAATTTTTCAATGTTTTCTAATGTTGTGAAATCACACACCTCCTATTTTAAAAAGTATTCGTTCCTTAATTTTACTCAGAATTTCTCCGTAAAGTCAGTAATAGTAACCAAGAACTTTACAAATAATTTAATAATATTATTTCATTATTATGATGAAACATTGTACTCCTGTTGAAGCTAAAATAAGCCTTGTTTTATTAAATAAATTATGAAATTATGTCTTTCAACATTAATAAATATCACTATGTAAAATATCAGAGTTTTTTTTTTTTTATATATTCAACAAGCCAACTTTTATTATCTTGTGAATTTATTATGTTCAGTTTTTTTGGTTAATTTCATCGGTGTCTTTATATTTTAGTAAATATGCATATTTCGCAACATTAAACTTAAAACATATACCTAATGTTAATTTTCTTATTAGAATTAGCAATAATTTAAAATACCTATTTCATGAAAATATTTTTATTTTAGAATACCAGTCTTTCATGGGATACAGATCATCCAGATCTAACCCCATGCGTCCAAAAAACTGTTCTCGTATGGATACCATGTGGATATCTATGTCTCGCAGCTGTACTTGAAGTGTACCGAATGAGTATCAGTAAAGAGGCCAACATACCACGAAATAAGCTAAATATTGGTAAAATGGCCTTTACAATAATTTTAATACTGCTGCAAATAATAGATATTGGTCAAGTTATATCTGTATCATCCCGACACACAAACAAAGTTTATGCTGCAGATTATTATGCTCCAGTTGTGAGATTGTTCACATTTGTAAGTACTAGTTATATATTTGTATCTATTATATATATCACACTGTTGCTCATGATGAACCCTCAAACTATCTAACCGATTCTCACACTTTAATTTAAATGTGTGTTTTACTGGTGTGCCTAACTTATTAAGGACTTAGAAGTCCGAAATATTTATTTATTTATTATCATACTACCAGCATGCTATGATGGCTGGTTTGACGTTTGTCAAATCATGAAGTTTCGTATTATTCGTAATTACATTTGAAGGAGCAAATTGCTGTTCTTTATTGTCAATAGTGACGTGCAGTTAGTAATAAAATTAAACCTTTTATTAAACCTTTTTAATTGACATTTCACATCACTTTCGTAATATGTCAAAACAGCCATCATAGTGTGCCAATAGAGTAGATAAGATAATGCTTAGAGCATGATTGAAAAGAGATGCAGGCGAACTTGTGTGGGTCAACTAGTATTTACATTTATATACTTTTGTTCACTTATTTAAAGGTATTACATACCTCTGATTTGCCTGACGTTTAAAATAATAAATTAAAATAATAAATATGTATTATATTATGGAAAGCGAAAGTTTAAAAGTTAGTATGTTTGTTCATTTCTTTCGTAATATAAGGATAACTACATGAACAAGAAAGATCCATAAATTTTAATATTTAAGAAGAAAAATTTAAATAGATACTCTTCGGAAAAAATCCTCAGAATATTACAAAAAAAAACAGTTAACAGTCCACTGCTGGACGTAAACCCTCTCTTTAGAAAGGAGGGTTTGGCCTACTATAATACACTGGCTAGACAGGTTGGTATGGGGTTTGTTTTAGGTTTGCCTTCTCTTTTCTGTGTTGTTGTCCTTTTTTTATGGGATAGGGGGCAAACGAGCAGACGGATGCCTGAGGGTAAGCGATTACCGCCCCCCATGGACACCCGCAACACCAGAGGCGTCACAAGTGAGTTACCGGCAATTAGTGCGTTGTCCTGTGTAGTTTGCTTACTTAGTCAGGTGTTACGACTCACAACATGAATTAGAGTGGTCACTCTGTATATTCTTAACCAGTCACTACTTGATTCCTTTTAACAAAATAAAACACTAATTTCAAAAGAGCATGTGACCCTTGACAACACTTAGTCTAATATATGCAAGTTTTCGTTGGTTTCCTTTTTGGACATTGAAGTCAGTGTTTTTAATTATTGTAGGTTTCAATTGCTTAAAAACCTTACCAAGGCCCTAGTTAAAAAATCGGTTGTCTGTAAAGTCGGTTTACTGACGATAGTTGAACGTGACAACGTCATAAGAAAATACTTTCCGCGCTCTCGCTTGCACTTAAAGCCTTAAATGTAACGCCTCAGAGCGAGGTAACGCCGCATGAGTCATGAGGCAGCCGGCTCCATCGAATTATAAGATGATGTCACGTTAAAAGTTTTCAACCTTATCAAGGCCCTAGTTGAAAAGTTTTCGTACATGGGCATGCTTTTACCGAGTCGCACAACTTAACCTGTGTATGACTAAACACCTGCAAACAGTGAAGGGTATAAATCACAGCGTTAAGATGTATGTTTAAAGATAACCTACGAATGTATACCTATGACGTCTAAATTAGCAGGTATATTTAACATTAACTGTATGTTTATTTGGTGTAAAGACTGGCTATTTACTTAATGCTTACAATTTTCTTCAATGTCACAAACTTAATCATATCTACCTCTTATTAATCCTTTGATGCGCGGCCAAGATACAGACAGACAGACGAACAGACAGACAAAAAAATTACAGTTTTGGCTTCAGTATCGATTATAGAGAGCCTTCCAAAAAATTTTTCAAAATATCTTTAATTGAATTGGACCTAACAGGTCCAATTCTGTACATTAAAGATATTTTGTTTTTTTTTTATTATAAGTATAGATGTATATAAAATTATCTTTTGCCGATGCTCCGCCTGCGTGTATGTCGGTTATCGCGATAAAAAGTAGCCTATGTCGTTGATCAAGAATCAAAGTACCTTCATGCCGAATTTCATTGAAATCAATGCAGTCGTTTAGGCTATGCGCGCACTACGATTAAAAATCGGTGCGAAATAATATCGCAAATCTGTGAACAATAGAAAAACACTACAATCCGCGCATTACAAAAATAAATCGTTTGCGATTTAAAATCGCGGATGCGAAATCGTATGTAAATTATATATAACGTCAGTGACACAGTCTTAATCTTTGGTGACTTCAACATGAGTGGAATTCAGTGGTTATCAAATAATAACGACACGCTTATTCCAACTAATTCGTCTAGTACCGATGAATACCTACTTACTGATGAATTATGTACTCTCGGCCTTGGGCAATACAATCATATCTTGAATGATTACGGTAAAATATTGGATCTTATTATATGCAGTGACTTGACAAGCGTCTCCCGATGCTCAGAACCATTAGTACCAATCGACCCATATCATCCAGCCTTATTAGTTCATACTAACTTGTTTAACATACCTAAACTTGACTGTGCTCCGCGAATTCGATACAACTACAGTAAAGGTGACTTTCAATCAATAAATAAAGAAATAGAATGCATCGATTGGCAACATAAGTTTTCATTATTATCAGTGGATGATTCTTTGGAGTATTTTAATTCTTTTATAATAAATTTACACGATAAGTATATACCTCGAAAATTACTTCGTAACAAAACGTACCCGCCATGGTACTCTGTGTCATTGATTAAGGCCATTCGCGAAAAATACAAATATTTAAAAAAGTATAAACTATACGGCAATAAATCGGATGAACTGACGTTAAAATTATTGCGTGACAGAGTTAGGAATGTAGAAGGTAACTGTTATAGACAATATCTTAGTGTAACTGAACAGTCGATAAAAAATAATCCTAAGTATTTTTGGACCTATGTGAATAATCGTTATAAGTCTAACGCGATACCTAGTTCCTTAAATTATAATGGAGTATCATTTAACACTGGTGGGGAGATTTGTGAGGCTTTTTCTTCTTACTTTCACTCTAGTTTTCTTAATTCTGATAACACATCTACTTTGCAATCATCTGACTCTCTCACCGAACTATCCCAACATACAACGTCATCTGACATTTGCCAAATTTTAGTCACCGTAACTGAAGTTGCTAAGATTCTTAGCAGCTTGGATATTACTAAGGGAGCAGGACCTGATAATATCTCCTCACAGTTTTTAAAAATGTGTGCTCCATCTATCTCTTTACCTATTTCTCTTCTTCTTACTAAGTCACTTTCTTCTGGAGTGGTTCCCAGGTTATGGAAGTCAGCTTTTATATCGCCGGTACATAAAAAGGGGTCCAAAAGTGATGTTCTAAATTATAGACCTATATCTAAACTTTGCATCATAGCCAAGATATTTGAAAGAATAATTTATAACCAGTTATACCCAGCTATAGCTAACTCACTTAATACATTCCAACATGGTTTTTTAAAAGGGCGCTCGACTGTAACCAATCTGATATTGTTCAACGATTATATTTCTGAAGCTATGGACACTGGTAGGCAGGTTGATGTCATTTACACTGACTATAGCAAGGCTTTTGACCGTATTGACAGTTGTATCCTAATACAGAAACTAAATAACATTGGGATAAGAGGGGACCTGCTGCGATGGTTCTCCTCCTATATCGACAATAGATCACAAGCTGTGGTATTGAATAATTACATATCTAGTTGGGTTACCGTCCCCAGCGGCGTTCCGCAGGGATCTTTACTCGGTCCGCTGCTATTCGTTATTTACGTGAATGACATAAACTCATGTCTGCGGACTTCCTCGCTTCTTTGCTTCGCTGATGACATGAAGCTTTATACCGGTATTTCGTCTCCCGCTGATGTAATTGCTCTTCAAGATGACCTACATCGCCTGGATGAATATTGCAAGTTAAATAGACTAGATCTTAACCCGTCAAAATGTTCATAAGTCTCATTTAGCAGAAAATGTAATTTAATGACCAACAATTATACACTTAGTGGACAAATACTACCTAGGCAGAATACAATTCGTGACCTGGGAGTACATCATGATAGCAAATTAATATTTGATGAGCACATCGACGTTATAGTTAAAAAGGCTTCCAGGGCACTAGGTTTTATCATGCGACTTTCCAAATGCTTTTCTGATGCTAAGACCCTAAAAATCTTATACTGTACCTACGTAAGAAGTCACCTCGAGTACGCTCTGCAAATTTGGAACCCACGCTACCAAATATACATTGACCGTCTGGAGAGCATGCAAAAGCGTTTTATAAAATACTTGTGCTACCATCAAAAGATTCCCTACTGTTCTGAAAACTACCTAGAACTATGTAGAAAATTTGATATTTTGCCGCTTAGTTACCGACGCGAAATAGCTGACTTCATACTTATTTTAAAGCTACTTCGACATGACATAGACTGCCCCGAGCTTTTGTCCAAAATTAAATTCAACATACCATTTAAATCTTCTCGTTTTAATCCACCTTTAGCTATACCTAAAGCTTCAACAAACTATAGACAAAATAGTTATATTGTGCGCGCATGTAGAAACTTTAATAAACTTTGTAAACAGTACGACATCGATCCCTTTGTTATTAGTGTGGCAACGGCTAGACATCGCTTAAGCCAGGACTTTTTTAGGCAGCGTTGAAGGTGAGGCAGCTCATTGATTTTATGTATTTTTTGTTTTTTCTTATGTTTTTTTTTTGTTATGTTATCTCCATTTTTATAACCAAAAATTGTAATGCCACTATGTGGCCTGGGACTTGATATAGTGATTGAATGTGTTCGATCACACTCACATACACTAATACATTTCTATAAGTGAAGACTTCTAATTGGCCTTCTAGTAACTGTAAAAAACAATATATAATGTTGTGAATTGCTGTTAGTCTTCCATGTACTTATTAAATAAATAAATAAAAAAAATAAAAAAAATTGTACCGTATGTAGTGGTATCAAATCTCGCGCATTGCGGAAAAAATCGCAAAAGATTTTTTTTCGTAGTGCGCGGATTGTAGTGTTTTTTAGACATCCCATTTTTATTATGTTTTCTAATACATATACTAAATTTATTATAAACTAAGTTTTATTCTATAATCAGCTCGGTGAAGGTTGTTCTTGGGTCGGATCTTAGACCATATATCTTAGACTATATTTTGCCTCCGCTATTCCGCAAGCGAAAATAAATCGTAGTGCGCGTAGGATTTATTGTCGTTTGCGATATTATTTCGCATTTTAAAAATCGCAACGAATAAAAATCGCAGTGCGCGCATAGCCTTAGCCTTAGTCGTGAAAGTGAAACAGATAGACAGAGTTACTTTCGAATTTACAATATTAGTATTAAATATATCAAGTATTAAAATAATAAGTAAGCACCCATTAAAAAAATAAGTTTTGGAAATTTTACCCCTAGGGTGTAAAATAAAGAATTAACGGTTATGTGGAAGTACGTCATTTTCAAAGTCAGACACACGAAACAAGAAATAATAACGCGAGCGAAGGTGTATAGCCAATATCTCAAGAATTGATCTGATATTCCTTTCCCCATATTGAGATTTCTAACTTTTTTGATACTATCAATCCTTGAGTTGTCTGAAAAATTCCTCGAGATATAATAGGTCTTTACCTATGAAATTGTCGTTTTGTATGCAATAAGTGAAAGTACTTATTTTTTCAAACTTTTTTATTTCTGTTATTCGAAGTAATCACCCATGCAATCGACACATCTTTGCCAACGCATTGGCAGTTTATTGATGCCCTTCTTATAAAAATCAGCTGGACGGGAGGCAACAAACTCTTCAAAGGCATTTTGTACTGCCTCTCGGGAATTGAATTTTTACCCACTAAAAAGTTGTCTAAATTGTGGAAAAAGTAATAGTCGGTAGATGCAAGGTCTGGTGAGTATGGCGGATGAGGGAGAGCTTCCAACCCCAGCTCTTGCAGCTTGGAGACTGTCTGTTGCGCAGTATGGGGTCTCGCGTTGTCGCGTTGTCGTATATACTTATAATAAAAATGTAACAACATGTCCAATTCTGTACATTAAAGATATTATTTTTTGGAGTTTTGGACTCTATAATCGATAATGAAGCCAAAACTGTATTTTTTTTCATTTTTGTCTGTCTGTATCTTGGCCGCGCATCACGCCGAAACTACTGAATGGATTCAAATGGAACTTGGCATGATTTGAGTTCATACTACGAGGTAGGACATGGGATACTTTTTATCCCGAAATTCAGCACGGTTTCTTGGAGAGAGGGCATGAAAGTCAAAATATGTACTTAGTTGTAATTCAATAACACATAGTCCGATTTCTTTCATTCTTTTTTTGCTAGAAAGAAAAAAAAACATAACGGGAAAAGTCTTTTTTTTTGTCCGCGACTGTACACTGCCTGTGGGAAGTTGAGACAGATGTAAATATGGCGGTACGAAGTTCGCCGGGTCAGCTAGTTTTTTAATATATTAAATTTGATAAAATACTTTTCATCCAATAAACAGATGGGTGAGGGTGGTTTCTAGCTCGGATCTTAGACTATATCTATTTATAATTTATGGCTGTATGACTCATATTTTCTTATCATACAAACATAGAATTTCAAAAAGTAAATATTTGTTACGCAATACTCTGTAATAGTGAATCAACTTCATATTAATGTCTGACCTGCCCCCCTAGCCAAGTTGCAAGTGTTCTTCTTTCTGCAATCGTTCTTCTTTCTGCAATCGTTGACGCCTAAATTCTCGTGTGTCATTGGCATGTGTCTTAGAAAAAGTTTTAGCCAATGACACACGAGAATTTAAGCGTTAAGGATCGCAGAAAGAAGAACACTTGCAACTTGGCTAGGGGGACAGGTTAGTTTTACAAACTATATATAAATTGAGGAGCTCAATGACAGTAGCGTCGACGTCCACTAATACTAGAGATCATTAACAAAAAATAACGATATTCATGCTTCGGACGTTCATACTAGAGGTGGAAATATCTGACCGGATAACAAATCGTCTTCATATACAAGGTCAGATTAAGAAAAAGTCTTCCGTACATAGTACTAAACAATGCTGCGTACATATTTCATTTAAATTTTGATAAACTGTGTGGACCAAAATTCGCATAAGAACTTAGTTATTAAGGTTAAAGAACACAGGAATAGGTTTATTATTTTTTGCTTTTCTTTTTTTTCGGCGGTTAGATAAAACCTTTTATCTAAAAACTAGCGACCCGCCCCAGCTTCGCACGGGTGGATTTCAGTGCCCCCGCCGACGACACGATTCATGCATTTTAAATCTGTAATATCTTCGAATATGTTCATTTAAATTAGATACTGTAAAGGACCATTTTGATCTATATTAAATGCACAATGTATTTAATTTACTTAATTGTATAAGGATTCATTCTGTATTGCTTAAAATCACTTCTTAAATAAGCCATTATTTCTCGTAAAAAGAAAGGAATAATATAAAATGGTTGTTGTGGGTTATCCCTAAGAGATAGACATATATCGTCGCGGACTTTTTTGTAGTACTTTTTAAGGTGTACAATACTGTAGTACATTATTTTGATCTATCTCGTAGGGTGCAACCAGCGTTTGCAATGTAAGCGCAAAAAAATGTGTTTATTTGCTACATCACATTAGAAATCTCGAAAATTAACAGTGTTCCCATACTATATTATGCATTTATTATACATAAAAACCTTCCTCTTGAATCACTCCATCTATTAAAGAAACCCGCATCAAAATCCGTTGCGTAGTTTTAAAGATTTAAGCAAACAAAGGGACATAGGGACAGAGAAAGCGACTTTGTTTTATACTATGTAGTGATTAATTGTTTAAAAGTGTTTAAGTAGTTTCTTTTACCTTTACCTGGCATCTAACTGTCAATAAAAACTAATATTGAAAATAAGTTTTTTTTTTCCTTTTTGAACCGAATATTATTACCGCTTTATTTATTTTAACAACATGTAATACTAGCTTTTACCCGCGGCTTCGGCGTTATGGCGGTTATAAAATTTTAAAAATCTCTATAAATTTTTACATATTATGTTATTCCGATGTCTAAGCTATATTACTGCAGTCTCATGAAAATCCGTTCAGTAGTTTTTGCGTGAAAGAGCAGCAAACACACATCCTTACAAACTTTCGCATTTATAATATTAGTAGGATGGGGACACGGCATTGCCCCCGCCAAATCGAGCAAAAAAGCGGAGCTTTTCTCGAAGCAGTTGCCATTTTTGACCTCATTTAACTTCATTGTGGATAAAACTAGAAGCCTGAACTTTCAGTTACTAAGCAGGCATTGTATAAACATAGTTAATACCTAGTCCAATTTCTTAATTATGTCAAAACTCTAAAGCACAGAGTCAATGCGAAAAGAGTCAATTGCGTCATTAATTGATGAAAAATTCCGAGTGTATGTATTGAAAACTTACAATATTACTGCAGTTTAAAATTCTGCTGGTGTAGGATAATACATCTTCAAACGAAAAACAAGGAAAATATAGTGATCTACAAATATGTCGATAGTCTTTTCCTGTTTATAAAAAATGGCCCATGGCCATAAATGAGAGTGAAACTATCAGACAGAGAGATGTATTTATAATGAAATATCATAGGCATTACAAAAGTTACGAAAATCGTAAATGATCAACAATGAAAGCATGACTAATACCGGCAGTTAGCCAGTCACTAATCCGCAATAACCTTCTGCTTCGGTTGGAACTTGCATGGCTGTTTTTTATCGTAAACTGTGCCCACTTATCATAATGATTGTAATATTTTAGAACCTGTTTGTTTAAGAGATTTACAGACACAGTTACTTTATTTATATATGACTTTATATTTATCACCTTCATTCATAGACACACTTCATATCGTGGAGGTGTGAAACCGACATACCGATCTTACGAAAATCCTGCTTCCTCAGCCAAGATGCAAGTGTTTCTACAATCGCTAACGCCTCTATTCTATTGTATTATTGGCTAATATTTTGTTTTAATCACTTGATTTAGACTTCATTCTCATACATTTGGCAGTTTTCTATTATCGTTTACGTTTGTAAAATGTCAACTTGGTTAGGGAGGGCAGACCTCGTAGTAGGCAGAACCGTGGGGTTCCTTAAACTGTCCTCGTTATTGAATGTAAATATTTCTTCTAATTGTGTAACAATGGGAAGTTGAACAACACTGTTTAACAATAGTTCTCATATATTTAGTTCGCCTGGAGTGTTTCTATTCTCTGTTTAAATCTGATTTTGCCTCACTGTATGTATAATGTCTTCAAAATTGTGTTGTAAAAACTTAACATTTTAATATATCACAGATACCTACATAATTCAGTTCTAGCGGGCTAGCGGCTCGCGTGTGCGACTGCCGATCAAGAGGTTGGGGTCTTAACCCCAAATAGCAAAAGCTTAAGCAAATATAGAAAAGGGATATTGCTTATACGGATGAAACAGAGATCGTGAGCAATAGCGCGAGACCTGTTATTTAGGTTGGCTATAGCCGTAAAGTCGGAGCCCTCGAATCGAAATTATCACACTAAATCACACTTAACGACTTTATCACGCTTTGAATGATAACGATCAATTAATAGCAAGGTCTCTTTCAGGTGTTATCAGCAACTCTGTTATCATACAACAGAAAGTATGGCATACGGACATCTCCAGTACTTTTTATATTCTGGTTGCTTCTTATACTGGCTGGCTTACCTCAGTTGAGGACTGAGGTGATGAGCCACGCTGCAGCGAGCGACGAGTATGTCAGATATAATTTCGCAAGTTATATCCTCTACTATATAGTCGTTATGATTATGTTTGTATTGAACTGTTTTGCGGATTTACCGCCTAGAGTCACACCGTACAATTATGATGAGGTAGTTTTTTTTTCTATTTGTTCAAAATTCTTAAAACGTGAACTGAATACTCTGCTATATCTTTTATATTTACACACGTTAAGTTGCTGCTATGTAATGGTAGATTATAATTATTATTGTTGTTATCGGTCTTGTCCGACAGTCTTGAGCACAGATAGAATCAGAATTTGTTTTACTGTATAAATATAATTTTATAAATGCTTATGATTTTTGTTGTACCTAAATAAGAGCATTTTAAAAATATGATCTATTTTTTTTAAAACGGCATCCTTATAGAGGCTATCTAAAGTTTAGATTGGCTTATCATAGCAGAGTTAAAAACATTTACAATCAATTTTCTTTTGCTTTGTTTGTTTTTTTAGTCAAATATAATACAATATACCATTAAAAAATTGAACTGAATATAAGAAGTGAATCTATTTTAATACGTATGATAACCCCTACAGAAGCAATCCCCGGAAACTTCAGCAGGCGTGCCCAGCCGTCTCACATTTAGCTGGTTTGATCCGATAGCTTTTACGGGATACCGAAGAACCTTAACTGAGAATGATTTGTGGCCTTTGAATCCACGATATGTTTCTAAGGAGTCTGTTACGAAGTTTGAAAAACTGTGGAATCGAGCTTTGATGAAGAATGAAGCGTGAGTATCTACATACTGTTTTTGATATTGTATCTCTATCTTGTATCTCTTGAATATAAGTGTGAAGTGTGTCCTTCAAAAGTATCTCTATGAGACTACCTACTTCTGATTTGAATAGTGCTATTATTGATATATTTTTTAGGTAAACGAAAACAGCATCACTACATAGTATAAAACAAAGTCGCTTTCTCTGTCCCTATGTCCCTTTGTTTGCTTAAATCTTTAAAACTACGCAACGGATTTTGATGCGGGTTTCTTTAATAGATAGAGTGATTCAAGAGGAAGGTTTTTATGTATAATAAATGCATAATATAGTATGGGAACACTGTTAATTTTCGAGGTTTCTAATGTGATGTAGCAAATAAACACATTTTTTTTGCGCTTACATTGCAAACGCTGGTTGCACCCGACGAGATAGATCAAAATAATGTACTACAGTATTGTACACCTTAAAAAGTACTACAAAAAAGTCCGCGACGGTATATGTCTATTTCTTAGGGATAACCCACAACAACCATTTTTTATTCCTTTCTTTTTACGAGAAATAATGGCTTATTTACGAAGTGATTTTAAGCAATACAGAATGAATCCTTATACAATTAAGTAAATTAAATACATTGTGCATTTAATATAGATCAAAATGGCCCTTTACAGTATCTAATTTAAATGAATATATTCGAAGATATTACAGATTTAAAATGCACAAATCGTGTCGTCGGGGGGGGGGGCATCTGAAATCCACCCGTGCGAAGCCGGGGCGGGTCGCTAGTGTTCTATAAATTCGAGACAGGACTCCTCCAAATGTCCGGCGCCCTTGCCATTAATTCAAAAACGTTCATGCCATTGAGTTGTTTCTGTGTTCCGCTGAATAATATTCATTTTTCAGCATGCTACACACATGTTACCGAAATAGTTAAAAACGACGAGAGCAAATTTTTATCGTGGGAGAGCCACGCTTCGGCATGAATGGCCCGGCTCGACCGGAGTGATACCACGGCCTCACAGTAAGCCGGTGTGAAATAGTGCTTGCGCTGTGTTTCACCGAGTGAGTGAGGATACCGGAGGCTCATACCCTACCCCTCCTCCTATCTCCCCCACCTACTCCATCTATCCCCCAAAGGCCCGCAACGCACTTGTGACGCTTCTGGTGTTGCAGGTGTCCATGGGCGGCGGTAATCGCTTACCATCAGGCGATACGTCTGCTCGTTTGTCCGCCAATTTCATAAAAAAAAAATGCGCAAATGAAACCACCGAACAAAAGTTGGCAACTTTCGTGTTGTCAACACGTGTTGGTGACAAAAGTTTCTGTAATTTCCTTGTGTTGGCAACAAAAATTGTCAACAAATGATTGAAACCGTGTTTCTGTGTTTGGCGGTAAAGATCAAAATAATACGCTTGTTGCAAATATTTATTGACTCTGTGGAGACGCTTAGTTGGAATATTTTTCAAATTGTTGGCGACTCGGTGTACCTTGACACAACGGAAAGAAAAGTTGGCGATTTTCTGAAGAGTTGCAAATAGTTGGAAACACTGAAATTGCCAACATTCTGGTGGAGACGCGCCTTAAAACACATAATAAACCTCGCATACAATACAAACTCGTAACAAGGTCATTTTCGTGATTTGACATTATATAAACCTGTATTATTTGGTAAGGCACTATTGGCCTTCATGGTGCCATTAAGGGTCATCCCATTATGATTAGGCAGATAGCTGATGATATAAGGAGTAACTTCTGCCCGCGGCGTTACCAGCGGTCGTTGTTGTACCGCGGGCAACACCGCGGGGCTCAGCTACTTTTCAATAAATGGGATTAAACGAATGGAAACACATACCTACAGAGTTAACATTAATAGGCGCTATTATTGTCGATCATTTATTTCTGCGATGTGAATATTAAAGGACTTTGCTCCACTCAGATCCTCTCGATTATAACAATTCTAATTGAAAGATTGAATGCAGTACTTCGACATTGATTGGGTACAATTATGTCATTTTTACTTATACTTTTGTGCTAAATAGCTAACAGTAAATTACTCATTTAAGGAAAATTGTTGTAAATTTTATATAAGTGTGGAATAATATCGAAGAGCAATATCTACAGTTTGAGTTAAAAGCCTTATTGCCAACCAAGACCAAGCGAAGGGCGAAGCCAAAAGGAAGGATATAATATTTTGGGTAGTTTAGGTATGATTGTATGTTCCACCCTAGCGTATAAACTACTACTTAATGAATCAAGTGTCAATAGATTCGTAATAATGGCACGGTTGATATATTTAACATAAATTTTATCAAAAATTTTTACGCAGTCGGATTATATTTTTTACCTTTTAATTGTTTTACGCTTGCAATAAGGTGCGGTCGTTATTCTATATAGCTAATTATATCCTTTCAATAATCAAACATTAGTAGGCAGCAGTTTTAAAGAAGGACCTTGAACCAAGAACCTTGCTCACCAAAACACCACTTTTCACCGGTACAGCGTTGCCTGCGTTGCTTTACAGTTTCTTAGTAACGTCTCAGTAGGTGGGTCCACACCAGACGATCCAAAATAGATCGGCGATCCCGCGATCCAAGATCGTGATGCGTGGAGCGTGGATCGTACTGGGCCGATCCAGTTTATTGAAACTGCGATCCTGAACTACGCTCCAAGCGATCCATAGGCGATCCGTGAGTAAGTTGAACTCTTGCTGGAGATGGAGTCACACGTACAGCGGCGGCGTCGAATTACCGTGGCAGCAGCAACCTTTATTTTGCTTAAGTATTTGCCTAAAAATTTTCTCAAATTTCTTGCGCAAATACTTAAGCAAATAAAAAACCATTGTGTGGTGGATCGCGCGAACCACACACACTGTACATAAAGCGCGCGCCACGCAACCGAGGCACCTTTGAGGCAGGCAAAAAAATCGGACGATCGGATCGGACGCAGCGGCAAGTCCACACCGCCTGCATATTTGGATCGCGCTCCTGCCGCGTGCGATTGGAGCGCGGTGGATCGTCTGGTGTGGACCCAGCTATTAACATCTCCACTCTACATAGGATCAACGTACCTAGAGATGGCGACGACTGACATCATCCGTGTTCCCATTGTTCATATTCGTGAGAACCATTTACCTCCAGACGAGTCGTGAGAAATTTTTTCAATAAAGCTGAATAATTAAATCATTATTAGTGGTCCGTGCAATAACACAAGTAAATGTTAGAGTAGAATTATCTTACACCGGGCTCTGCTGAGCCTGCCTGCCTTTATCACTTTTCTACCCTTCGTCTTTCTTAAGGCGCGTCTCAACCGAAATTTGACAACACAAAAAAAGGTGGACAACACAAAAATTGCCAATTTTTGTTCGGTGGAGACTTGGTTTTACTGAAACTTTTGTCACCAACACGTGTTGACAACACAAAAATTCCCAACTTTTCTTCGGTGGAGACCCGGCTTAACAATCACCATCATCAGCAGCTTTTAATAGTCCATTGCTGGACTCCTTCGTGAGGAGGTTTTCACTGACTTTTTGCAGTAAAGTTAACCTCCATAATTTTGTCAAGGGATGAATAGAGGGCGGTGACACACTTCCTCTTTTTATTTTTTTTTAAATTTCATTTAAATATACTCTGAAAATTTTCTGCAAAATTACCCCCATTATAAATGCTGATGTGTATCTATAATGATCTAAATGGCATCTACATGTTCAATTCTATAAGTTAACACCACTATTGATCATGATTTCACAAGCAAATCACTTGTCAAAACTTTAGTATCGTAATGAAAGTGGAAGCCGTGACCTTACCTTCGATTTCATATCTTGGTTTTATTCCGTGACGTTTCGGTGGTAGGTCATTACCTCTATATTCAATGTAACGCTAGTGAGAGTTAAGCGAGATATATAAAATAATAAAGACCCTGAAGAATCGTTCACGCATCGGTTTGCCGGTTACACACAAATAATTTTATTTTAGACTAGTTTTTGCTCGCGCGGCTCCGCCCGCGTGTATGTCGGTTATCGCGGCAAATTAGCCTATGTGTTATTCTGATATATAAGTTTCATCCAAATCCGTTCTGTAGCTTTTGCGTGAAAGAGTAACAAACATCCATCCATCCATACTTACAAACTTTCGCGTTTATAATATTAGTAGGATGTTTAATTTACCGTATGATTTGTATGGGCAAAGAAACTTGTTAGCGTGGATGAGCCACGCTTCGTCATGAATGGGCCGGCTCGACCGGAGTGATACCACGGCCTCACAGAAAATCGGTGTGAAATAGCACTTGCGCTGTGTGTTCACCGAGTGAGTGAGGATACCGGAGGTCCATAACCCAACCCCTCCCCCCCATCCCCCAAAGGCCGGCAACGCACTTGTGACGCCTCTGGTTTTGCGAGTGTCCATGGGCGGCGGTAATCACTTACCATCAGGTGATACACCTGTTCGTTTGTCCACTATTCCACAAAAAAAGTGAAGTGTTGTGTTTAACCGACTTCAAAAAAAGAAGGAGGTTTCTCAATTCGACCGTATATATGTTTTTTTTATGTGTGTTCGTATATAACTTTGTCGTTTATGAACCGATTTTGATGATTCTTTTTTTAATGGAAAGGAGATAATTCCAACGGTGGTACCATGATAAGGACACTAAGATCTGATGATGGAATCCAAGAGAAATCGAGTCGAACTTTGAAGTCGGTTTTTATTTTGTTAAAATTTTACTTGTTACAATTTTCCTTGCATTTTTTCTCTCCATAAGAACCTTCCTTCTTGTTAAGGCACATGCCTTAACAAGAATATTAAAAATAATAACCGCTTAGCTACATATTTGGCAATCCACTTTTATATAAAAAGTAGTTCAAACTTCCTTGCTATAGTATTTTCCCGGCGATGGCCAATCTCAGGGGTCCTAACCAGGACCTAGCTCGGGGAAACTTGCAAGCTGCCCCTCGCAATAGGATATGATTAGAATCTTTGCACTGAAATTATGAGCGAAAAAATGATTCCAGGGGTTTCCTTTCAAGGGAGCACCTGGTTCCCCGACTTTTAGTACCCAAGACGGCGTGTGGTTTTTAGTCGGTTCGAGTCCGAGTAGTCCGACATAACCACCAGCAGGTGGTATCCGGCAGTACACGCAGAACAAAAGGAGGCTAAATATGAACAGATTGTAAAATTATGATAATTATGGGATCGTTGTCGTCGCCGCAGATTTCGTAGTTTTCACGTTTAAAGAATTCTACTCGTAGTAGGTGTACTCCTAGTGCAAGTCCTTATTTGAATTCTGTTATATTCCCATCTTTACATAGTATCGAATGAAGTTGCTTCCGCTGTCCGTTCGCTTAGATCTTTTAAACTACACAACGGATTTCAATGCAGTTTTAGAGAGATTATTCAAGAGAAAGGTTTGGCAACCGTGGGTAACAATATAGGGCTCAGCTAGTTTACGTATAAAACAGATATTTTTAACAACCAAACTTTGTCAATTATACATCATCGTCATCAGCCTATCGCAGTCTACTGCTGGTGTACTGCTGAACATAGGCATTTCCCATTGTACCTACATAGTATAATATAGTCAATAATCAGAGGCGTCTCTGGCCCGTCAAGCGCCCGTGTGCAATCATTCCTTTAGCGCCCCTAAGTAAGTGCACAGATTCAATAAAATTGTCGCGGCTGGCGCCCCTAACACTGCTGCGCCCGTGTGCACCGCACACCCTGCAGTATAGTACCTAAAGATGTCCCTGTCACTAATACAGCAGTAGATAATTTTAAGAAACCAAATTCCATAATGAGTAACAATGTTAGTTGTCATTATTGTTAAACAAAATTTTATTAAATTTGTAGAAAAACAAATCCATCAAAAAGTTCAGAAAATGTTTCATTGAGAAACCAAAGCAAGAAGAAAACACCCGTGTCCGTATTTCCAGTTGTCTGCAAAGCTTTTGGCGGACTGTTCTTAGTTAGTATGGTATTAAAGCTGTGCAACGATATACTGATGTTTGCGGCACCACAGCTACTTAGGTAAGCAAAATAACATAATGTAAATATATCAAGAGTTAAGAGGAATATAAAAAATAAAATAAACGTACTTGTACTAGAGGTAGCCTGATGATGTTTTGGAATAAGCTTTAAGATATTCTAGTTGTCATTTTCAAGCTGGAATATTATGAAGCTGATGTTTCGGATGTTTATATAGACGATCACACAGTCTAACAAAACACACATCACGCAATGTCTGACGGTCACTGCATGTTCGATCTTGTGATAATGTGCATTTTTAAATGATTTTGCGTACATGTTACCTATTTGCATATTATTCAGTAATTTTTGTAAATGTGCACGAAAAGTGCTGTTAATAATGCATATCTTTTGAGGCTTTTATCAATTAGTTCTTAAAAATATGAGTTATCGAATTATGTCATTCACAAAACCATAGGAAACATTAACTATTTGTAATTAATTGATTGCAACAAAATATAAATATGTTTTGTTTTCTTATAATTTTCATTTAGTTATTAAGTAGTAATGGCACTCTGCTGAGTGTGGGTAATATATACTATACATTATATATTTTTCTAATCTTGCAGATTACTTATAGGTTTTGTGGAGGGTAACGAGCCTGAATGGAGAGGCTACCTCTATGCTGTGAGTATGTTTGTATGTTCTGTCGTGCAGACTGTGATCATGGGGCAATATTTCATAAGCACATCAATTGTGGGCGTCAAAATCAATGCTGCATTGAGCAGCATGATATATAAGAAAGCCTTAAACTTGTCCAACGAAGCTAAAAAGCAATCTACGGTAGGGGAAATTATTAACCTGATGTCAACAGACGTCACAAGGTAAATCATAATAATAATATTTCACACACCTCACACTCGGCCGTCTGATCTCGAACTAGCCAGAGCCTGTACTGTGCTAACCAGATAACACACACTTAAAATAAATTGGCTTTTTTTTATTAGTTAATTTCCAAAAGTGATCGACATAATGTCATTCAATGATTTTCTTAGACAAGGCTTCTATAGTTTGAATTTAGTTATTGAATGCTTCTTTTAAAATTACAAAGCTGAATACAGAAATGAATTATTCATTGAAAAACAAAATGTTTTAGATATTATAACGAAAGTTAGAACACGAAATATAAAATTCAGTCCAGTTTGTCTACGAATAAATTGAGTTATGTAACTAATTGTTATGTTTTTTTTTATTTATTTTTTAAAAAGACAACTCCCGCACTAGGAATAAATCCTGTGTCGCGGGGGACTTTACAAACATGCATGAAACGGACACAAAAAACACCCAGACTCAGAACAACAATTTGTGGATCACACAAAGTGTTGTCCTACGTGGGATTTGAACCCACGACACTTGGCGAAGTAGGAAACGGCGTGGTGACCGTTAAACCACTAGGCCAAACGTGCAGTCGTCTAAAAGGAAAATATTAAAATTCAGCAGAAGAACAGACGGGTCATGGATACATACAGCGAGCAGTTATAACCATTTATAATTGGAAATAATACTTTTTTTTTGTCACCTCAGGTTTAGCAATTTAACATTTATAAACTTGATGTGGTCAGCACCATTGCAAATAACATTGGCATTGTACTTCTTGTGGAATCTACTGGGGCCGTCCGTCTTGGCTGGTCTAGGCGTTATTATCGTACTTATGCCACTGAATGGAATCTTTGCTGGTTTACAAGAGAAATTACAGACGAAACTGATGAATTACAAAGATCAAAGAATCAAACTAATGAACGAAGTACTTAATGGCATCAAAGTAAGATACAACAGTTGCTTAAAAACCGTCACTTCTTTTACATGTTGTATTAAACTAATGCTATTATTTGTCTTATAGGTTCTTAAAATATATGCTTGGGAACCAAGCTTTCAAGAGTACGTACTTGAGATAAGAAATAAGGAAATGAATGTTTTAAGAAAGATGGCTTATTTTAGCTCAATCTCCGCGTTTGTATGGTATAGTACACCGTTTCTGGTAAGTATTCGAAATATAGTATATCCCATTCTTAATGATAAGTGCAATAAGTAGTGGTTATTTATAAAGCTTCTGTACCGCATTTTCAGGTATCGCTGATGTCCTTCACATGTTTTGTGCTAGTAAACGACACAGAAGTCTTAGATTCAAAGAGAGCATTCGTTGCGTTGTCTCTTTTCAACATTCTACGGTTTCCTATGTCAATGTTGCCTCACGTCATATCCGATGTTATACAGGTCGGTTACTGATTTTGCAAGTCTACATTGTATGTTTTTGTAAAATGGTTTGATGATTTTTTAATTTATTTTTTAACAGACTTACGTCAGCCTCAAGAGGATAAATAAATTTTTGAATTCTGACGAATTGGTCACAAGTATGATAGAACATAATCATAAAGAATGTAAGTATACTAGCCACTAGCACACTGCAACGTAACGGATTTTAATTTAACACCCAAATGTTACCATAGAGATGCTGAGAGTAATCGCTAATTTATGTTATAACTAAATGTTGTATTTTAATGTTTTAAAAGCTAAAATCGTAAGACTTTCAATTCAAACTCTGAAATGTATTATTTAATAAATTGATTAAAAAACTTCTGATAGCCTAATAGGATCATGACGCGGTGAAGATCCATGAAGCCACTACCCGACTGAATTCGTGGATCTTTACTTCTGCGTGATCATACCGAGTGCACTACTAGCTCACAGAGGGACCAGCTGTGCCATCCTATTAACTGTGTCTGAATAAATATAAATACACTACTTTATGAAGCTCCGCCATTTTATCGATTGCTGACGTCATTCAACTGATGGCAGATTCTTTTTTTATGGAATAGGGTGCAAACGAGCAGACGTGTCGCCTGATGGTAAGCGATTACCGCCGCCCATGGTCACCTGCAACACCAAAGGCGTCACAAGTGTGTTGCCGGCCTTTGGGTGATGGGAATGGGGGGAGGTTGGGGTGTGGGCCTCCGGTATCCTCACTCACTCGATGAAACACAGCGCAATCACTGTTTCACACCGGTTTTCTGTGAGGCATCACTCCGTTCGAGCCGGCCCATTCATGCCGAAGGGTGGCTCTCCCACAATGCTAGTGCTTTGTTTAAAATTTTTTTTTTTTTTTTCCAAACCTTAATTTGTCATAAGACAAGACTAGCTGTAAAATATAAGCAACTTCGATTATTCCTCAAAGCATTTCCATTCTTTCGTAATAGGTACTTACTCAGGTAGAAATGTACCTTCATTGATTCATGTAATGATTGGATATTGACATACATACCTATCAAATTTAAATCTTTGTTAACTGTATTTTCGGCACCAACCTATCGAGTCACGTCATACATACATAATACATTGCAATTTATGGATAATCTGAAATTTTTTGTCAATTTGACTTCGGCCTATCCTGTAATTTCGGCCGTTTTCTTCTTTTGCCATAACCATAATTAGTTTTAGTTTCGAAAACTCTATCGTTTCAACTAGTATTAACCAGAGGTTTGATATTAGGATACATTAGATATACCTTGCTATGCTTCGCTGTGGTGGGCATTGATAAGAAACAAGGAACTAAACTGACGCAAAAATATTTTTGAAGTTATGTTTATTACGCCAAAGTTTGATGCGGAACTTTTTTATGTTTTTGAAGAGTACACAAAGCAATTTAACATTTTTAGATAAATAAGATGTGATAAAAGATATGCATAACATTATATCTACACTAGGTAATCCAAGAAGCTAACATTTAAATCTAGATCAAGGTTGTACGCTCGAAACTCTATTTGACTGTCTGGAAGTTCGTGGTTTGCTACTGACCGCTTTTCCAATATGACTAAAAAGTCTCAAAACAGCGGATATTGTTTATCAAAGTGGCTTATTCATTTGCAGCATATCAGATCTTAATAGAAGACGGCACGTTTTCTTGGGGCGGGGAAAATTTGGACCCAGTGCTCAGGGACTTGAACGTGCGCATTCCTCGCGGCGCGCTGGTGGCCGTGGTGGGCGCCGTGGGCTGCGGCAAGAGCTCGCTGCTCGCCGCGCTGCTCGGGGAGATGGACAAGCTCTCCGGACGGGTCAACGTCAAGGGTAGGTGACCTAGTAACGAGTATACCTCGCGGCGCGCTGGTGGCCGTGGTGGGCGCCGTGGGCTGCGGCAAGAGCTCGCTGCTCGCCGCGCTGCTCGGGGAGATGGACAAGCTCTCCGGACGGGTCAACGTCAAGGGTAGGTGACCTAGTAACGAGTATACCTCGCGGCGCGCTGGTGGCCGTGGTGGGCGCCGTGGGCTGCGGCAAGAGCTCGCTGCTCGCCGCGCTGCTCGGGGAGATGGACAAGCTCTCCGGACGGGTCAACGTCAAGGGTAGGTGACCTAGTAACGAGTATACCTCGCGGCGCGCTGGTGGCCGTGGTGGGCGCCGTGGGCTGCGGCAAGAGCTCGCTGCTCGCCGCGCTGCTCGGGGAGATGGACAAGCTCTCCGGACGGGTCAACGTCAAGGGTAGGTGACCTAGTAACGAGTATACCTCGCGGCGCGCTGGTGGCCGTGGTGGGCGCCGTGGGCTGCGGCAAGAGCTCGCTGCTCGCCGCGCTGCTCGGGGAGATGGACAAGCTCTCCGGACGGGTCAACGTCAAGGGTAGGTGACCTAGTAACGAGTATACCTCGCGGCGCGCTGGTGGCCGTGGTGGGCGCCGTGGGCTGCGGCAAGAGCTCGCTGCTCGCCGCGCTGCTCGGGGAGATGGACAAGCTCTCCGGACGGGTCAACGTCAAGGGTAGGTGACCTAGTAACGAGTATACCTCGCGGCGCGCTGGTGGCCGTGGTGGGCGCCGTGGGCTGCGGCAAGAGCTCGCTGCTCGCCGCGCTGCTCGGGGAGATGGACAAGCTCTCCGGACGGGTCAACGTCAAGGGTAGGTGACCTAGTAACGAGTATACCTCGCGGCGCGCTGGTGGCCGTGGTGGGCGCCGTGGGCTGCGGCAAGAGCTCGCTGCTCGCCGCGCTGCTCGGGGAGATGGACAAGCTCTCCG
This sequence comes from Diaphora mendica, assembly GCA_949125395.1. Taxonomy (NCBI): domain Eukaryota; kingdom Metazoa; phylum Arthropoda; class Insecta; order Lepidoptera; family Erebidae; genus Diaphora; species Diaphora mendica. The sequence continues at coordinate 9,280,811 of OX421319.1, forward strand.
GACGGGTCAACGTCAAGGGTAGGTGACCTAGTAACGAGTATACCTCGCGGCGCGCTGGTGGCCGTGGTGGGCGCCGTGGGCTGCGGCAAGAGCTCGCTGCTCGCCGCGCTGCTCGGGGAGATGGACAAGCTCTCCGGACGGGTCAACGTCAAGGGTAGGTGACCTAGTAACGAGTATACCTCGCGGCGCGCTGGTGGCCGTGGTGGGCGCCGTGGGCTGCGGCAAGAGCTCGCTGCTCGCCGCGCTGCTCGGGGAGATGGACAAGCTCTCCGGACGGGTCAACGTCAAGGGTAGGTGACCTAGTAACGAGTATACCTCGCGGCGCGCTGGTGGCCGTGGTGGGCGCCGTGGGCTGCGGCAAGAGCTCGCTGCTCGCCGCGCTGCTCGGGGAGATGGACAAGCTCTCCGGACGGGTCAACGTCAAGGGTAGGTGACCTAGTAACGAGTATACCTCGCGGCGCGCTGGTGGCCGTGGTGGGCGCCGTGGGCTGCGGCAAGAGCTCGCTGCTCGCCGCGCTGCTCGGGGAGATGGACAAGCTCTCCGGACGGGTCAACGTCAAGGGTAGGTGACCTAGTAACGAGTATACCTCGCGGTGCACCAAACAATCGTTTTTGGAGCAAATGGTTTGTAACGGTGTAGTCGACCTTGACATCACTCGTACAACTAAAATAACAACAATGGCAGACACAGCTGTTGCAACCGAAGCTCCCGCTTTTAAAAAAGACGGCAAATTAATCGGGAGGTGCCGCCGCCGCCGCCGTCATTGATACGACAATTAAAAAACTAAATTTATGCTCGCGGTAAAAACAGTTACAAAATTCGCTTTCCCCATGCACAAAGGTCCACATATATTTCTCTTACGACCGTTTTCAATAAGCTATCTCTAGTTAAAACTAAAAATAATCTACATATTTTCATCAATATTATTGATTCAATACTTTCATTTTTTTTCTTTTGACATGTAGTTGCCAAACAATAGTTATTTGTTATACAAGAGTGCACAGTCGCTTTTTAACCGCGTGCTCAATTTTGATGACCGAGCAAGCGAAGGATTCTAAAATAAATATATCGAAGGGCAAAAGTACTCTTTACGAGCTGGTGGGATGAAAATCGATATCTGAGTGCAAAAACCATTTTTAATCGCTAGAGGATAAAATAAAATTGAATTTAGAACATCATGTGCACTAAGCTTGTGAAGTCAAAACATCATTGAACCTATTTACTTCTACCTCCATGGTATCGAGTTTTTCATATTTTTTTTTTTATTTGTAAAAAACTCAGACTCGGAACCTTTTTGGTGTACTTTTTTTTTGATTTGCTTTGCCAGCGCCATTTTCTTTTCATCGTAATTTAGTCATTTCCTCGCTGAGGTGGAATGAAAAGTTACGTGTTGCACTCGAGTGCAATTTCTTTTTACCTAGTGCTCTTTTAATTCCCTCGCTAACGCTCAGGATTCTAATTTTAGAATCCTTCGCTTGCTCGGTCATCAAAATTGAGCACGCGGTTAAAAAGCAACTGTGCACTCTTGAATAACAAATAATTATTTTTTTAATGAGTTCAGACAGTTTTATAATAACCTATCTTTAGTTAAAACCGGAAATGGGTTCTTGAAAGCCGACATTAATCAATATCTACCTACCTATAAAGAATTACGAGAAATACGTCTGTCCATAAAAAGTATTCGTATTTTATAGAAAAAATAAAATTAAAATTACCTGTCATTTAGACAAAGGCTTCTGAGAAAAAGTACTGCCAAAGTTATAATGGAAGTTCAAAATATTATTTATATTCCTTACTTTTTCAGGCGATACATCATACGTTACTCAGCAGGCCTGGATACAGAATGCTACTGTTCAAAATAACATATTATTTGGAAACCCAATGGATAAAACTAAGTATAATCAAATTATTGAAGCTTGTGCATTAAAGACCGATTTGGCCATTCTTACTGGTGGCGATCAGACGGAAATCGGCGAGAAAGGTAAGATCCTGATGTTATGCTGTAATTTCGAATGAAGACCAGTAAAGTTATTTTTTTTAATAATAAATTCTGTTCAGGTATAAATCTGTCAGGCGGTCAAAAGCATCGAGTAGCACTGGCTCGTGCGGTATATTGTGACGCCGACAACTACTTCCTGGACGACCCTCTCAGTGCGGTCGATTCGCACGTTGGAAAACAAATTTTTGATGGCGTGAGTATGTTTTTAAATAATGTTTTATTTTCTCGCAAGGAACTGTCTCAGTGATGCGGTTAATCTTTACTGAATATGGTACAAGAAAGTACATGATCCTGAACTGGTCCATAATCATTTCATGTTTTTATAGAGTTAGCAACAAGCTTAGATAATTTATTTTCGATCCCAATAAGATCGAGTTAATTATGTATCATTTGGTTTGATGTTGACGTTGTATAGTATAATACTGAATTATATAAGTGTTTAAAATTTAATATGAAAATGCTATCAACAGCTTTCAAGCAGTTTGGAAGTCAAGATTTTATGGGAGATTTTACTGAAATCGATAGTTAATTTAATGTTGATGACGACGAAGAATATGAGGCCCGCGAAGGTTAAAAATAAATAAAATAATATTAAAATATGACATTATACATAATATTTTTTCCATGTACAGGTTATAGGACCAAAAGGGCTTTTAAGGCACAAAACTCGTGTATGGGTGACGCACAACATTTCTTTCTTGTCACAAACTGATCTGGTGCTGGTACTGCACAACGGAGAAGTGTCTGAGTGTGGTACTTACCAACAGCTTCTCGACAAGAAAGGTGCTTTTGCTGATTTCTTGTTGCACCATTTGAGTGATGCGGAGAGTTCGGCCTCTGCTGAAGGTGAGTTTTGATAATTTTACCTAAGTAAATAATAATATTCTCACACACGGCCGTCTGGTCCCAAACTAGGAAAAGCCTGTACTGTAACCAGACTGCTGATGAACATACGTACGAGTATATATTACTAGATACATACATATTGTAGATAAGTGACACTCAGACACAGAACAAATTCAGTGTTCATCACAAAGGAGTCAAACCACAACCACTGGTTTAGCACACAGTTTCAGTTTCTGCCTCGCACAACAAAACTGTGGAATGAACTGTCGCCTGTGGTATTCCCGGACCAATACGACAATCAAGAAAATAGGGTACTCCTTCTTAAAAGGCAGGCAACGCACTTGTGATGCCTCTGTTGTTGCGGGTGTCCATGGGCGGAAGTAATCGCGTACCATCAGGCGATACGTCTGCTCGTTAGTCACCTATTTAATGAAAAAAAAAAACGTTTGGCATTCGGGGACTGCCGCGGTAAAGCTATTGCATAGCATTTTTTATCAACTTATGCAATTATAATTATTTATTTTTTATTTATGCAGTATTTGTTTTGGAAATAATGACATTAAGTAAGTGAAAAAATCATAACATACAAATATATCACATGATTTCTCCAATATGTAAGTATTTCATGATAATTTAAATAGTTAACGACACGGCAAATTTCATAACGATGACAATGATGTGCATATTATGTGTTATAATTATAGAGCAAGAACCCACGACGGCCAGACCTTCGTTACTTTATAAAAGCTGAAAGTTTTTCTGTGCATAACCCCTTAGGTAAGAACGACCAGCGAATATAGAGTTTGGGTTGTGGTTACTTTGGCAGATAACAGGGAGTAAAGGTGTATAAAATAGTACCTAATTTTAAAGTATAAAGCTCAATTTTTTCATATTTTCTTTGGGATAACTTTAGAAATCTCGTCATCCATTGCCGGACACTTATGACAGTTGCTACCCCCTGCCAGACACCCCTAAACTTTAATAAATTATAGTTATACTTTCGTTATAGTATTAAAGCTAAATTTTTAACCGACTTCCAAAAAGGAGGAAGTTCTATGTTCCACTGTATGTACTTTTTATTTTATTTTATTTTATGTATGTTTACCGATTACTCCGTCAATTTTGGACAGATTTTGAAAAAAATACTAATAATACGTATCTATATACCTTTAGTTGTTACTGTCAAGTTTTAGGTAACATAACTACATATGACATTTGACATACAACATTTTCGAAATAGGTGTTATAGGCATTGCTTAAGACTGTAGTCCTTGAGCGTGGGAATTTGTGATTGAACACCCACATTCATATTTTACATGCACACAAACGCATTGGCCACTGTTGCATACTAACCCTGGCAACTAATAAATTTACTTTCGGTTTTTTCTTCTAGTTACATATTCATTAACTGTTCGCCTTTGAAGAATGTTTAGAATGTCCTACAAAGCACGCAATGTATCTTAGTCATATCGGAAAGCCCGCGGGCTTTAAGTAACTCGTCAACGGCCGAGAATGGGGTTCAAGTGTACCTATTCATTTTTAATTCATTTCATGGACAAATATTATATTTTTACACAGTATAAAATTAAGTCGCTCGCGCTATCTGTCAGCTTAGATCTTTTACAGTAATCAACGGATTTTGATGCTATGTTATGAAATAAAATTTGTATGATATATGTTATATTAATGGAACATAATGTTTCTTAAAATTATAAATTTTGAACGCTTTTATTGCTCATATTGACTAAATTTTACTACATAAATCTTACTTACGTACTTTTTTTTTTACAGATTTTACAGATTACAGATATCAGATAATATAAGGGATAGGGCATCTATTATTTTACAATTCACCAATTGATTAAATTCGAACTTAAGGGATGAATAATAATGGAAATGACGTAAAGTGTAGATGGGACCCTTTTTTACAATTTTTGTCTGTCTGTCTGTTTGTTTGTGCCGGCTAATCTCTGGAACGGCTGGAGCGATTTTGACGGGATTTTTACTGATAGGTAGCTGATGATATAAGGAGTAACCGCGGTTGGTGTAGTATCACGGGTAAGACCGTGGGGCTCAGCTAGTTTTTTTTTCAAAAAAGACAACTTCCGTATATATCCAATAAATCCTGTGTCGCGGGGGACTTTACAAACATACATGAAACGGACACAATGGACACCCAGACTCAGAACAACAATTCGTGGATCACACAGTGTTGTCCCATGTGGGATTTGAACCCACAACACCTGATACAGTAGGAAGCGGCGAGACAACCGCTTAAACCACTAGATCAACCATGCAGTCAAAAATAAAACTGTAATTTTAAGGTCTTTCATTATTTCAGTAGTAGTTATTCAATTCTAACAGAAAAGATAAAAAAAAATTTTTTTTTACTTTTTTAAAAACAATTTCTCAAAGTGTCTCGGTCTGTCAAAGTGCATTCAAAGTACTCGTCAAGACAAATCAAACGACTCCAAACTCGATAGGTTCCGTCGTTACAAAGTTCCTATGACCACCTTCCAGCTTCAACATCAGATCAGCTCCATGTCATCATATTAAAGCATTGTCACGCTATATACATATGCCTACAAAAATTCAACACAATCGGTTGAAGATATCTGCAAAATTGAGTTGCAAGATTCCGTCTTAACAAATATAGTTAGATATATACATACATAGCAAGTTAAAAAAAAACATAAAAATAAGTTCTGTGTTAATAAAAAATACTAATATTTTTCTTTGAAATTATTCTTTAAAAAAATTAAATTAAATTCAAGAATACAAATTAACAGTTACAATTCGACACTCACTGGCAACCCACCCTAAAACTTGTCATTTACATATTATGGAGCTCAGTGCGAACTACAAACGGACGTGGTGTCACCTTGAATATTCGGCGGGCACTGAATTTTTTTAGCGCGATAAAACTTATTTATTGCAATTTACGGGAGACGATATCTACGTACTAAAATGTATGGAACTTTTGTCGCTAAAAATGAATGATGTTTAGCCTTAGATTATGGCTTTTTGGTGAGAATTAATAAAAAACTAAACCGGTAAATCTTTTTTCCATAGTTTTTTCTCGCGAAATAACAAAAAAAACATTTAAAATAGAGCACGAAATAGGGCAGAGTGTGCTAATTAAAAAGGTCGATTTCGATGATTTTGATCTTTGTTAAGGCTTTTTTTCACAAAAATAAAGAATTATTTCATAAATGTCACTCGGTAGATTGGTAGACTGATTTATTAAACTACTGAGATAATTTTTTTTGTGTCAAATATGAATTGAGTTGTTTGTGTTTTGCAAAACTGCAAGTGCCTTTTCGCGCGTTTTTAGGGACGCGCCCCTTAAGAAATAAGTACATTAGAGGAAGCTTCAAAGTAGCACCAATGGATAAAAGATGCGAAGCCATGAACAGTCTGATGTAATAGAGGACATGTAATGCGTAAAGATGAGCATAATGTAGCGAGAAATGCTTTAAGTATAGAAGTTAACGTAATATAAAGCCATCCGTGTGGTGACGGATTAAGAATACCGAGTGTCACCACCCCTATTCGTCCCATGGGTGAGCGTCGTAAGAGACGACTAAAGCCGAGTCTCCACCTTTTGTGTTGTCAACATTTTTTGTGTTGTCAAATTTAGGTGGAGACGAGCTTTAAGAGATAATCGGGATACTCGGGATATCATTACTATCAAAAGAAGGAAAACTGGAAACAAAGCTGGAACAAATACTGCACGGTTGGCCTAGCGGTTTAGGCGGTCGCCACGCCGCATGCAAATTCGCCAAGTGTTGTGGGTTCAAATCTTACACGGGACAACACTTTGTGTGATCCACAAATTGTTGTTCTGAGTTTGGGTGTTAATTGTGTCCGTTTCATGTATGTCTGTAAAGTCCCCCGCGACACACGATGTTTATTCCTAATGCGGGAGTTGTATTAAAAAAAAAAAAAAAAAAAAAAACGTATACCAACCCGTCTAGCCAGCGTGGTATAGTAGAGCAAAACTTCGTTTCTAAGGTCCAAACGTCCAGCAGTGGACTATTTAAGGCTGTTGATGTTGATGATAGAACTTAACCGATATAACGGGAGAAGACGATCTAAGAAATATAAAAGATAGATGCACTGTACGTAACTGCGTAGTGAACTGAGCAATGACAGAGGAGTTCAATTGGATCTCATTTCGCCGACCCCAAATTTGGAAAAGTCACTAACCTGCCGGTGCTTTGATTATAACTTGTTTTCAAAATTTAATTTAAAAACAGCAGAAAAATATTTAATTTAAAAACAGCAGAAAAATATTTAATTTAAAATGCATCATTTGATTTTTCAAACAAATAAATGCAGACGTGATAACCAGTTTCCGATGAATAATATCTACTTCTATATTATCTACGATACGAATTACTTTTCGCACACTATTTAAAGCTTATCAATCTAAAATGATAGATGAGAACACGCGATAAAAACGAACAGTTGATTATTTTTTAATTACTGGTTCAATTATAAAAAAAATATAATTACGAAGGTCGCACTGAATTACGACATACTTGGGATTGTAATTTATCCCAAAGACTTAAAATTCCAATACCATTAAGTAATTTATTAATTTGAATAAGTACATTAAATTGAAGTTCAAAATATGCGATATGACATGAAGACGGACAAAATCAGAGCAAAGTAGGCACGATCTGAAAGTAAACCACTATGACTATTTTGCCATTGAAAGACTCAGTACTCATGGACGTACATAGTTGATTTCGGGGAAATAGCAGAGGGATGCCAAGTTGAGTCAGTTTTTTGAAATACTATATCATGGCGTTATACCTCGCTATTGTCAAGTCATTTAGTATGATTTGAAGATATCAATAATAATATTGAAGAAATGATAATGGTTGTCAAGGTTTCTTCAGGTTTAAGATTACATTTCATGACGAAGACGAAATAATTTATTTTAAACTTAATTCTTCTAATAGAATTCATTTTCTCTTTAACCTGACAACCGTCCTGGTAAACCAGTTCTAGAGTGAAGATCGCGTCTAGGCAAAGGTAGTGTAGGACGCCCATGTACCTATACTCTTTGCGCTGTAGCATGGTGCGGGTGACAAGTTTCAGTAACATTTCGTTTCACTCTTGTAAGTTGCCGCGATTTACAAATTATGACTTAGTATTTCAGCTGTAATAATAATAATAATATATCGCTTTATTGTACACCAGATAATGCTATGCTTAATGCTAGGTCAGTATCAGTACAAATGGCGGCCTTATCGCCATAAGAGCAATCTCTTCCAGGCAACCATGGGATGGAAATAAGTACAGGATGTATAGGGTAGTGTCTGGTGTATTAGTGAGTAGTTTGGAAAAGGAAAATACAGAAGTGTAAATATATATAAATAAAAATTATTATTATTAGTGACACATAGTATGTATGAGGAATAAATAGAAATGTCGGTATAAATAAATATATTAAGCGAAATTCATACAATAGATGTTACACACGTACTGATAGATACTGTGACCTAATTGACTGCAATAACAGTTAATTATGGAATATTGATGTCTCCCAAGTAATGCTCCTTCACCAGCCTCTTAAAGGAAGAAATTGTTTGTGCACGTCTGATTACGACTGGTAGGGCGTTCCACAATCGTACCGGTTGGACAGAGAAGGATTCGTCTAAGAATTTGGTAGAGTGTCCAGGCATTTTCAATTTCAGGTTTTCTGACGATCTCAACAATTTGGTATGTGAATCATGTAGAAAGGTAAACCGCAATTTAAGGTAAAGTGGAGTAGAAGGATTGAAAAGAATATTATAAAGAAGAGAAAGAATATGAGCATTCCGGCGAAGTCGGATGGGTAACCACTTAAGCTGTTTACGATATTCGGAGACATGGTCATATTTGCGTAATCCAAATATGAATCTTATACAGAGATTTTGGAGTCCTTCAAGCTTATTCAGTTGGTCTTGAGTGAGATCTAGATAACTGGCATCAGCATAATCAAGGATGGGGAAAAGAAGAGATTGTGTAAGAGCAATCTTGGTCGATATAGGAAGAAAATTGCGTAGTCTGCGCAAAGACCCTGCAGCGGCAAACATTTTACGGCTTAGCTCTTGTAGTTGATAACTCCAGGATAAGGTACTGTCGATGTAAATCCCCAAGTTCTTCACTTTGTCACTGAACGGAATAGGTGTATTATTGCAAGTGATTTGCGGCAAGTTTGTGAAGTCAACTTTGGTGATCATTCGCGAGCTTCCAACGATAATGACTTAGATGGGTTGATTTTCAGACCATGGCAGTTGCTCCACTTACATATTTTGTCCAGGTCAGCATTTATGGTATCAACAGCATCAGCCAGATTAACTGGTGATGCCCGGGTGTAGATTTGGAGATCATCCGCGTATAGGTGGTAGGAGGAAGACAGATCATTAGTGATTGTGTTGATAAAGACAGAGAAGAGTAGAGGAGAGAGCACGCCGCCCTGCGGTACGCCGGTTGTAGTACTACACCAAGAAGAAACAGTGTTTTCGATACTTATACGCTGCCGGCGACCAGACAGGTAGTTGTGAAACCAGTCAATTGCGGTTGGAGATATGTTAAGAGAGCGCAGTATACACAGTAGAACGTCGAAGTCAACGGTGTTAAATGCATTGCTGAAATCCAGAAGAGTTGATACGGTAACCTCACCGCTCTCCATAGCGGATCTGAGGTCCTCCGTAATGTGGACTAGGGTAGTAGTGGTGCTGTGTCCGGGTCGAAAGCCGGACTGGAGAGGATTTAGGAGCAGGTTTCTGGATAGGAAATTCGAAAGTTGAATATGTATAAGACGTTCAAGAACTTTGGAGAGAAATAGGAGAATGGAAATGGGACGGTAATCGCCGAAAGAATCGGGGTTTTTCTTTTTGGGGATAGGTATAATTTGAGCATCCTTCCAATTCTTTGGGTACACACTATAGGAGATTGAATAGTTTAGGATATGACAAATGACAGGGAGAATTTCGTCAAGGATTGGGAGGATCATATTACGGCTTAGACAGTCAGAACCTACCGCATTCGAACTAATAGATACTACGCTCTTCCTAACATCACAATCAGAAAATTGACTGAAGACAAAAGGAGAACAGTCAGGAGCTGGGGCAGAAGTAAGACGATTCAGTGTTGTGTCTTTTGTTGTTTTATCAAAATTTGACGAAGCAGGGAAGTGTTGATTGAGAAGGTCTAAGTTGACATTTTTAGGAAAGGAGTCGTTAACAGATTTGCCTACTCCTAGTGACTTCAGAAATTTCCAGACTTTAGCTGGGTCTCCGTTTTCGACGGAGCTGTGGATGTATCGGCGTTGTGCATTCCTACACACCTTGCTGCAATGATTCCTGATAGTCGTGTATTTATTCCGGTTGTTATCGCTCGAATTATTTTTGTATTTTGATTTAGCTATCACCTTTCTCTTTAGTAGCGCTTTTATATCTGGAGTTAGCCACGGTGATGGAAGCCGTTTCACCTTCAATTCTTGAATTGGCGCATGTTTATTGTAGAGAATCATTAGATAAAGCAAGTCATGATAGGAGAACTCATCAGCAGAGCACTGGCCGTGCTTAACTGCGAGGTTAGGGGAGGAAACAATGATGAGATCTAATAGCGATGGGGTGGAGTGTGGGAAATAATGCGTTGCATTGGACGGAAGAATGAACAGATTGCTAGATTGGATTACAGATTTGAGAGTAGACGAACGAGAATCGTTTTTAAGGAGGCATGTATTTAAGTCACCCATGATTATGGTATGACTGTACGAAGGAGTAAATTGTTCTAGGAGCAGTTCAAACGAAGAGAAGAAATTAGTACGTAAGGAAGGGCAGTAGATGACACCAAGAAGGATTTTAGAATGGAAAAGTCCAACTTCCAGGAAGAGATGCTCACCCGCATCTGCTGGAGGCGGTTGTGGAGACAAGGTAATAATGGAGTAAGGGATATGAAAGCTGTACCACATTTGCAATATATTAAATCATTAATAACTGTAGTAAATTAAATTAAACCTTAAACTGTAGTTTAGTAGTAGTAAAAAACTAAATTAGACCACCACGCACCATGCTACAGCGCAAAGAGTATAGTGGAGTGGAGAGAGTGAAGATGGACTGCAATAGACTAATGATGTTGATAATTTATTTAACTAATATTGATATTTATATAACAATTTCTTCTCTTTTAACGATTTATTGATCCAAATTATGAGTAGGTAATAATATTTTAAATGAATGGATATTAAATAAATACTTTTAAGGTTTGGAAGACATCAAACATGAACTTGAAAGTAGACTCGGTTCAGATTTCAAGAGTAAACTGCAGTTGGCTCGATCTCTGTCTTCTGGTGGACGCTCTCAAACATCTGAATCAACTGCCGCAGGTAATGAAAAAGTACATGAATGTTTGTATATCGCTATAATGATATTTTAGCATACAGCACAAACAAAGATATAATAAGAAACGTATGAGAAATAATTACTAGTAATATTTAAATTAAATTCTTCAAAAAAAAATGTTTTGACGTAAGTATTTAAAAAAGGAAACAAAACTTAGGGTAAGAGTACTAGTAGTTGACCATGTACCTATAGTTGACCACTTACACGTATAAACCCATATAATAAGAATTCGCGGCATATTTTTTACCTGATTCCTTATGTAAAAAACAATGTTGCCCTCTGTGTATCAAAGCGCGCCAATTCCAAAGCCATTTTGCAATATTACACACGGCCGTCATTATGTTGAGTGACACAGCTTAAACATATTCTTTGATTATTTGTACCAATTTTCGTAAAAAGTACACTTTTTAAATGTAAAATAATAGGAACCCAGTGACCTTGTTTATGGTAACTATTTTGAGTTTTCTTATTTTCTTATTTGTTTCGGATTACTTAAGGTAACAAGGTATTTAAATTATGAAAATATATTTCATGACTATTATGCATCTATTAGTTTTTACATGGTCAACTACTGACAACTTAAATTGATATTTTTTTATTTGATTTCTATTTTTATTTACTCTATAACTGTACAAAAAAAACATTGCCCATACTTAGATAAAATACTTTATCAGAATTTACAAATATAAACTGATTAAAATCGGAACAAAATTCAGGTAAAACATGAAAAAAGGAAACTTTGTGCCCTTAAGTGGTCGTCTACTGGTGCTATTACCTTAAATGCTTAAAAATTGAAAATAAACATTTAACATGTTGTAACAGGTGATCATCAAGTGATCGATGAGAAATCGGGCAAAGAAACCGAGAAAGAGGCTGACAAAGACTTTGAACCACTTATTGAGGAGGAGATAGCACAGACAGGAAGAGTAAGTATAATTCAATAGTTTTTATCAAAAACAAATTTGTAAGATAACTGTGCCAAGAACCAAACTGGGAAACTTCTAATTCGAAATAATGATAAATGGATGCGCCAGAATTTCATGCCGTTGGCGAGATGTGCATAAGTATTCAGAACAATGACTTTACCTAGAGCCCTACTTACGAATACTCTAATACATTTAATACACACATCAAAAGTGTCTAGGGATCAACATATGTGTCTAGGGATCAACATATATTTTTGCAATAACTTTTCTCCTGATTGATATTAATTAAAATTTTCTTTAAGGATTCATCAAATAAAGTGTTTTCGTTTGTCACAGTAACGATAAACCAAGTCACCTTTGCATTAATAAAGAAATTTGCCATTTTCCTAATAAAGGGATTTTTGACATTTGAACCACTAACATTAAAGTTCGAAAAAAAGACTGAAATAACAGTTTTCTTTAAAATTTTATTAGGTAATTTAAACAATTAATAATCCGTGTTTCTACCGCGAACACTAACAACACAAGAATCGGTTTGGCATACTCAAAATGAGTTCATCCAAATCACGCTGTGGAATGGCCGCCCATGTTCGTTGCAACAACAAAAAAAGGTCTTCTTGCGACTGGATACCCTCCATATTCGGCAGAGCTCTTCTCTGTAGCATATCCCATGCATGCTCAATCGGGTTCAAGTCTGGCGACTGAGCAGGCCAGGGCCAAAGCCACATCTCAAGAAATCCGCATAAAAATGCTTGATCCCTAGACACTTTTGATGTGTGTATTTCGAACTCCTCTAGTTTTCAACTGATTCATCATCATAACTCGATGTGATTGTGGGTCACTGCTGTTGATCCCGGTGTACAGGAGATACAGTGATGGGTGTGTGGGCGGGATTAGTCCCATATACCTAATACTCTACTTACTAATACCCTAATCTAATACATTTATTTCCAACTCAACATTTATAATGTTACAACAGCAATGTGGAACTTGCTTCATGAAACTACTATTCCCACTAGTTCCATGTATAGAACTAATGAGTTGCTAAATTGGGAGCTTGCTACATTGAACTACTGGGAATAAACCAAACTTCGTCATTTATGAACGATTTGGATATTATTTTTTTTCAAAATAAAAAGACCTGTGGCACTCGGGGACTGCCGCGGTAAAGCATAGCATTTTTTATCAACTTATGCAATTATAATTATTTGCCAGTTTCTCATGTAATATTGTTCAAAAAGTATTTAAATAATAGAGGGCGTTAGTAATAATAATAATAATCTTTGTCTCATAAAAAGAAAATATACATAAATTGAGGCCCTAGACCCCACACTAGGATTCCCTGTGTTGTGGGATCTAGTCTCCTTCGTTCGGTTATAATAAGTGACAATAATTATCGTTAGTGTACCTCGTAGTTGCGAAACAGGTCAACAGATGCCGCTGACCGGTTTTTATTTATGCAGTTTTTTTTCTTTGAACATGTATACTTACGGGGCGCACATACCTACTTTATACCTATATACATATATACTTTTTCAAACCCAGACTGTTTTATCGGAGCAGCTCGTCAACGAATTCGTTTCGAAAAAAAAACAGATACGTTGATTTGTCGTTCGGAGCAGCTCGTCTCGATCCGTGCGAGCTTCGGGTGTTAGGTTTTTTCGTTACGTTACGGAATTTCTTGATTCGGTCGCCGCGCTCAAAGGCCTCAAAGCTCGCGATAAAAGCTATGCAATATATTAAAAAGATTGAAAAATACCTTCCCAGTTATTTTAACGTTTGGTTCCCTTTTCAATTATGAATGTTAAACTTGATCATGATGTAGGCGCAGAATGGTACTTTTTTGAAGTAAATTTACTTTTGCTCGAATTGGCAAGAGTATTTCCGTGTCCCCAGATAAATGTTTACACAGCATACATATGCTAAACTCACACCGTTATGAGTTCTGATAACGCGGGCAAATAGACAACGTTCTTAGTTTTATTTTAAATACATAAACCTATATTATCGTATACAGAAGCAGTCAGATCGACGCAAATTGGATACATTAACATTAAATTTATTATTTATTTACATCTACACTAATGTTAAAAATTCGAAAGTAACTTTGTCTGTCTGTAACACTTTCACCAATAAACCGCTGCACCGATTTTAGTAAATTTTGGCATGGAGAGACTGATTCTTGAGGAAGGACATACTCTTACTGTTCTCTCTCTATTTGCCGATAACTGACATATACGCGGGCAGATACTAGTAAGTGGCGTAGCGTGTCTTGGCGGGGCCCCGTATAAAAATTTGTTTGGGGGCCTTTATGAAGGTTAAAAATTTCTCACAAAAGAAAAAAGAACTTTGCATTTTAAAAGAAATATTTATTCATCATAATTATCTATCTGTCACTTTTTCCAATTTTTTTACAAACAATTCAAATTAAATAAACACTCCTTGACTTTTGAAACCTTGAGTTTCGACAAACTGATTTATTAAATCATTTAAAGCTGATGATGACTTTAGTTTTTCTAAAGTTTCTGCCTCTATAGACAATAGTGACAGGTCTGACCGGCGTTCATGTCCCATCGAAGTTCTTAAGTCAAGTTCATCAGTTTTAATTTTAAAAAACTTATTTCAGCAGTTGCGGTTGTAACTGAACGTACGCTTTACGCGGAAAAAAAGAAATTATTTTTTTGGCTTTTGTTATTTCTGAAATAAAAAAAAATGGGAAGTCTATTAATTTTTGCTTACGCACGTCGGGGGCCCCTGTGGCCCGGGGCCCCGTATAATCGATACGGCAGATACGGCGGTAGGTACGCCCCTGCTAGTAATATATATATATATATATTTGTATCTATTTATGTCTGTACCTTGTACCCAAGTTAAAAAAGTAATGATGGTTTTTATTTTGTAGGTAAAGTGGGCAGTTTACCAACATTATTTATCAATAATTGGCTTGTATGCAGCGGTGGGAACTGTTCTAGTATATATATTGTTAAATACGCTACAAATCAGCGCTAACTTTTGGCTTGTCCTTTGGTCTAATGATGAAAATATGGTATGTATCTGTTTAAAATAGTTTTTTTGTAGACCTCTTTAATATAGATAGACGAAGTCTGTTATCATCTTTATCATTTGTTTTACCCGTTTCTTTAGAAAACACGTAATAAACTTGTAGTTGTTTAACAACTTTTTGGATCTAATTACGCATATTATGCAATAAAGGTACATTCATTTTAATTATCCTTTTTTTTATTTATTTCCTCAGCTTGTAAACGGCACAGTAAACACCCATTTACGAGACTTTTACCTAGGAGTATACGGAGGATTTGGACTAGCGCAAGGTACCAATCATTAATAATATTAACATTTAATTATGTAATAGAACCACGTTGATTTCAGCACGAACGGACCGTCTCGACCGAGGCGGTACTACCCTCTCACAGAAGACCTACCTAAAAAGACAGATTTAGTGCTGTCGTGTTTCGTTGGTGGGTGCGAGACTGGAGGCCCAATGATGCAGAAGCATCACTAGGCCGCCTTGGTGTGGGTCACCATTCACCATGCTGCATTGTTGCATTGTCTGTGTTCGCAATGAGTATGATCACTATTGAGGAAGGCTATAGGCTATATATCATCACGCTAAGACCAATAGGAGCGGAGCACAATGAAGAATGTTTCAAAAACGTGGGAAAATTATCACGCTACGGGCAATAGGAGACGCAAACGACGTTGCGTGGGTCAGCTAGTGTAGTATATAAGTTCGCTATCAGTCAATCTAGCTTTTAAAGTACAAGTTCTGCCTCGTTTGAAATTAGATGGCGTTGTGTGTGTCAGAAGTCAATTTTTTTTAAAAGTGCAAACTTCTTTAGGTGCTTTCAGCACACTTTTAGATGAACAAAAATCAATTTTTGGTAGGGGGAAATCTTATGAGTTCGCGTCACCGTCACCGACATGCTGACGTCACAAAACTTTTTGGCCGCGTTGAGCACTTTTTGGTGGGGAAAATCTTATGTGTTCGCGTCACCGATATGATGATTTTAATTTAAACATTATGAAATTTCTATTTTTACACCTTAATTTTGCAAAAAGGACTGCCGATAGAAGTGAAAATTTATATCTTAGAATTTTATTTATAACTAAGAATGTTATTTGCATATTATAAAAGAAGGTTCTGAAATACTCGAAAATAGATTTGGCGAAAAATATGATAATGTACCTATATGGCGAAAAATATGATTTGTACCTATGATTTTAGGTGCAGACTTGAATATTAACTTTGAAATAATATTATAATAATTTGAAATAATAAAATCTACCACTAATTAAATTTCTAAATGAAACACTTAATTTAAATATGTCCAATGATCGAAAACTTAGTACTACAAAATATTAAACGACGATCGATGCGGTTTTTACGCGATACTTAAATAAATTTTTTATCAAACATTTGCATTTCTTACTTTAGTTACCATAAGCCGATTCTATATACACACATCAAAAGTGTCTAGGGATCAACATATATTTTTGCAATAACTTTTCTCCTGCTTGATATTAATTAAAATTTTCTTTAAGGATTCATCAAATAAAGTGTTTTCGTTTGTCACAGTAACGATAAACCAAGTCACCTTTGCATTAATAAATAAATTTGCCATTTTCCTAATAAAGGGATTTTTGACATTTGAACCACTAACATTAAAGTTTGAAAAAAAGACTGAAATAACAGTTTTTTTTAAAATTTTATTAGGTAACTTAAACAATTAATAATCCGTGTTTCTACCGCGAACACTAACAACACAAGAACATCGGTTTGGCATACTCAAAATGAGTTCATCCAAATCACGCTGTGGAATGGCCGCCCATGTTCGTTGCAACAACAAAAAAAGGTCTTCTTGCGACTGGATACCCTCCATATTCGGCAGAGCTCTTCTCTGTAGCATATCCCATGCATGCTCAATCGGGTTCAAGTCTGGCGACTGAGCAGGCCAGGGCAGGACATTGATGTTAGCTGCGGCGAGAGTCTGTCTTACAACTCTTGCGGTGTGCGGTCGTGCATTATCATGCATTAACTGAAATAAGGAACCGATTTGCACTTGTAGAGGAACGATGACGTCTGATACAATCGTCTCAGCATAAATTTGAGCGTTGAGGTTGCCTCTGATCCAAATCAACTCAGTTCTTCCGCCGATCCAAATACCCGCCCATACCACGATGGTTCCACCACTATAAGGATGGACTTCCTGGCAGGATTTTAATCGCTGTTGGCGTCCAGGGGTTCTCCAGTGTCGTATACGTCTTGTATCCGGTCTCATACCAAAACGAGACTCATCAGAAAAGCACACGAAACGCCATTGTTCTTCTGCCCAATTTCTGTGTTCAAGAGCCCATTGATATCGAATCCTACGATTGTGCATTGCTATAGGTGGTACCCGTAGCGGTCTTCGGGAATGAAGGTTCACTTCATGCAAGCGGTTTCTGACTGTTTGGTCGCTAATTAAGTTCCCTGAAGAGTGATGAAGCCTCACGGCTAACATCATGGCGGTTATTGTTGGAGCTCTTCGAGTTAAGATTTGAATGTATCGGTCTTGTCTCCGTGTGGTGCAGCGATACCGTCCTCCATGGCGCTCAGCCACGGTACCAGTGCTTCGGTAACGTGTCCAAAGTCGACTGATAACACTCTGACTTGTATTCAGAGCTAAAGCCACAGTACGTTGCCGGGAACCAGCTTCTATCATTCCCACGGCTCTGAGCATTTCTTCCCTGCTTAAATGACGTCGCCGCTCCATAATAACGTTGGTTTTAATCAGTAGTAGGGAAACAGTAGCACTAATAATGTCTTCAATGCGTTGTATGTTTTTATAGGGAAAATATTGACAGCTGATTTTCATCTTTTACTCGAATTTGATTGACAGTTCCTGATTCAAATTATGAAATGCACCAAAAAGGATCCATATAAATTTATAAAATCATAAATTTATTACAAAGCCACATCTCAATCTCAAGAAATCCGCATAAAAATGCTTGATCCCTAGACACTTTTGATGTGTGTATTTTAGAACAAAATGTAAAAATTTAAAGTACATAAAGTCTAAGTATTGTTGTAATTCATGATTACAATGATGATGCAAACAATTAAAGTAATGTTAAAAATCAAGTACATTAAAATTTACTTAAGTAAGTACAAATACTATCCATAAATAATATGATTGTATATTAATTGTTATTTCAATTGAATTGTATTTGTATTTTGTCATGATCTTGTACAGCCCGTAATATAGATATTTGAATATTAAAAACCATATAAACATGCATATAATATAATTGTTTCTCGAAGCGGAGTGCCAATAGATGTGAAAAACAGATTGATGTTGATAATTTTAATTCAAATATGACATTTCTAATTTTAATACTAAAGTTTATAAGTTTTGACTTCTATCGGCAGTCCTTATGACTGCCTTTTTTATTTTACAAGCTTATTATTAACTTGCAATATATGTATGTATGCTTGTATGTTCGGGTGGAATCTTGCAACTCAATTTTGAAGCAGATATCTGCAATAGATTTTGCTGAAATTTTGCAAGCATGTGTATACAGCGTGACAATACAATATTATAATGACATGGAGCTAATCTGATGCTGGACCTAGAAGGCCATAGGAACTCTGTAAAGAAACGTCGCGACATTATCGAGTTTGGACTCATTTGATTCATCTCGAGGCATTCCAGTAAATACTTGTTTTTAAAAAGCTTTTAATTTAATTTTTTTCTGTTGAGTGCGTTCGGTGGGTGTTTAGATCCGTGGGCTATTCCAGGATGGGTACACAAATTGTGTCTCTAGTATATCATGGGTCGTCATTTGTCATATCAAGAACGATTTTTTTTCGTATAAAGATTACTCTATACGCGTACTATACATTGCAATTACGTGTACAGTTTGAATTTATGTAGACGCTAATGCTTGAGATTTTTCAAGTGTTTCTTATCAATGCTTATCAAAACAGAGCCATCACAACTTATCTTTGTAGCACAAATCAGTGCACAAAAATGACTGTTAATATCTATTTACAAAACATATAAATTGAGTATATATTATTATGTATGTGTATTGTGTGTATATATAATTATGTATGTGTAGGTATTTAAATATGTATTTATTATGTGTGTTAATATAATTATTACTTAAGATTGAATTATTTCTTATTGAGATATCGACTTATATTTTTGGTTTTGTGTATCTACCTTGTTTTGGCTCTGCATCACCCTAAGATCGACTGGTAGAAAATGCCTACGGCATTAAGTCCACCTTTGTCATTTGTAATGTGCTTAAAAATAAAAAAATCATTTACCACAACCTACCTACCTAAAAGTATGTTCAAAAAGATTTTTTCATGTTTTCGTCAGGTATCTCATAATTCAATGAGTGGGTACATGTATTTCTCAGGAAAAATAAATACATATATACAAAATATAAGTTATATATTGAATGTACAAAGGTACGTACGATATATGTTGTACGTACGTACCTACATACCTAAACACAGATATACATAATCCACATTAATTTCGAGTAGTGAGTTTTTATCCGTTACTTTTGCTCATGTTCATGTGAACTATGAATTGTGTTACAGCGATAACATCACTTTTTTCGGATTTACTACCATTCTTGGCTTGCTGGAGAGCAGCAAAAATTCTACATGAAATATTATTGAACAACATTCTGAGAGCGCCGCTACAATTCTTTGAAGTTACGCCTGTGGGCAGAATCGTCTCGAGGTTTTCAAAAGATGTGGATTCTGTGGATACTGCACTCGTTTGGCAAATAACTAACTCACTCAACTGTGTGTTTGAGGTTAGTTAGTAACGTACACATTAGTCTGTGTTTTAATATAATATAATAAAAATAATACAGTCTCAAAATAACCGTCGATTTTAGAATATAATTCGAATCCAAAAATATTCAGATTATGCAAGTATCAAGATCTAAAGAGTAAATAGATTTCTAAAATCAATGTTTGGTTATATGTACGAAGTTATTTATTTGTGATTTAACATAGCCCGAAAGCCAATCTAGTTTAAAAACACATAGAAATACATTTGTCCAGGCAGATCTTCAGTGATTTTCTGTACTTGTTTTGATTGAACTTTCCCGGTTTACTACGTTTGGAGTAGTCAACGTTATTTAGAGTTGGAATAATTATGGCTCATTCACATTCATTTATCTATTTATTTCTGTCTCCAGGTAATAGGAACAATATTCGTAATAAGTTATTCAACACCGATGTTCATGATTGTGATAATTCCTATTGGTCTGCTTTACTACGGTATACAACGCTTCTACGTGCCCACGTCACGACAGCTCATGAGGATTGAGTCTATAGCACGCTCTCCAATATTTTCACACTTTAACGAAAGTATTTTGGGTGCAAGCGTTATACGTGCTTTTGGTGTTAAGAAAAGGTCAGTGCTAGCTGCGTTCAATAGTGTTTTAAAAACCGCTCCAACAATATTCAAAATACTAAGGGCCAGTTTCACTACTTGCTGTTAACTCTCCCATAGACTATCTGCCAGTTACTGTCATGTGGCAAATCATCTGAAACTTTATGAACAACTGTTGAAATTGGCCCTAAGATACTTATTTTATCCTTTAATTTTCATTCTGTTAAAATTGATCTCAGTTTGCATCACTTCTTTATTATTGACTTCATCACTTTATTTTTGTATTACTATAACATTCTTTTAATTTTTGAATATGCATTAAACCAATCTGAAATCAATTTTATTTATTATTATTTTGTTTGTTAGTTTTGACAACTTACAAGAACAAGCTTAAAGGGCTAGCAACAATCAATTGATTCCGTTACTAACATACTAGACCACTGCCACTTTATTCAAAAATTAAGTCAACATGATATTCTTTTTGGCAGCCAAAATTTGTTTGAGAACGACAACGACTGTTTTTTGCGATAAAAACTCAATTCTTTGGGATAAGTAAGCGTAACTAAAATATTATTTTCAGGTTTATCAAAGAATCTCAGAAGAGAGTGGATCATTACCTGTCGTTTTCGTACCTTAGTTCCATTGCAGACAGATGGCTTGGGATCCGCTTAGAAGTAGTCGGAAGTCTTATTATTTTCTTTGCTGCATTATTTGCAGTACTCGGCCGAGAAAGTATTAGTCCAGGACTCGCAGGACTTTCCATCAGCTATACTTTAGAGGTAAACAAGTTCCTCTCAAAAAATTGTATTCTATCTGGAAATAATTTTAATTTATTTTATGCTTTTTAGATCACTCAAACTTTAAGTTGGCTAGTCCAAATGATATCGTCACTCGAAACAGATATTGTATCTGTAGAACGCATGAAGGAGTACGCTGAAACTGAACAAGTAAGTGAATGCTTTACGATTACAATACTTTTCGTTCAAAGTTATTGATGAGTTAACTAAAATGTACAGGAAGCGGAATGGGTGAAACAAACTGGCCCTCGGCCGTCGTGGCCAGAGACTGGGACAGTACAGTTTGAGGGGTTAACTATGGCGTACCGCAGTGGGGTCGAGCCCGCCCTGCGTGACGTCACGTGTACGGTGGCGCCGGGAGACAAGCTCGGGATCGTCGGCCGCACAGGCGCGGGCAAGTCCACGCTCACGCTCGGACTGTTCAGGTTCGTACGGACACTTTACGTGCACGTGCTCTCCTTGCTGTATTTGAACGTACGCTCACGGCTCTTGTAACCTTGTAGGATCGTCGAGCCGGCGGGAGGCCGCATCCTAATCGATGGTCTGGACATTAGCACCATAGGCCTTCACCAGCTGCGGTCGCGTATCACCATCATCCCTCAGGATCCAGTACTCTTCTCAGGTTCATTGCGAATGAACCTGGATCCATTCAAAAAACACTCCGATGACGAGTTATGGCGCGCGCTCGAGCACGCCCATCTAAAACCATTTGTGCTTGGTAAGTACAGTAACTAATAATTTACATGCAGAAGTGGCACTGATATAAATTTTTGAATCTGAATACGGTTGTAGTTGTACCTAAAGGCTAAAAAGTATTGTGTTAGTTACGATAATGGATACATTTTGGTTTATCCGACAGTTTCGAATAGTTTCATTACATGTATTATATTTGTTATGAACAATTAGGATCAATATATTTAGCTATTACTATTATACTAGCTGTTTCCTTTGGACTGGAAGGATCCTTGTGAATACTTACTTATACGACCCATAGATATAAGCCAAGCACTCGCAGACCGATCACTGGTGAACGAGGTCAACAAGGGCGTTTACACCCTTTTAACAACATAAATTTATAATTTCATTTGACTCACCCTTTGTTTTGGTTAAACTTTCTTCAGTCTTCACTGTGGAGAATGGTACCTCTGTTGATGCAAGCTTCATTTAACCGCACAAAGGATATTGAGTCACAGTTCAAACACATTCGAAGGCCGGGGCAGACTCCAGAGTCCGTACCAAAACGCCCGGTTCATCACTTCGAGGATCGCGAAGTACAATTACTAATAGCTTAACAGACACAGTGGCCACAACGTTATCACACTGGAAGCTATGTTACTTATTATATCAGCTTAACCACAAAACACGAGGCAAACCGGAGCTTCAATCACAATTGTTCTAGTCCATTCTACGACCCGAATCACGAGGCGTCGCGCAATAACGCGACAAACAAATACTCGGCACTTATAATATGGCCCCCGACAGGCGCGAAAAACATCCACCCGCGTGGACTACATTTTTCCGACTCCTTTCGTGCTTCCAGAGCGTTCCTTATACTTAACGAATGACATTTTGACCTATCCTAAAGTGTCACTATGTCAAATCCTAGTGTGGCCACTACAAATTACGTTGACTACGTTCGGTTTCGAACACTAGCTTTTACCCGCGGTATGTCGGTTAAAGCTTTATACTGCTTAAACAATTTTTAAAATCGGTTTAGTGGTTTAGGCGTGAAAGCAATTCGTTTTTTAAAACAAAAAAATAACATTGTGATCAATGTAGTTTTTGGACTCTACCTTTATTATTCGTAAGCTTTATATTATCGGTTACTGTTACGTATCTGATTGTTATAGGTACTTAATACTACTTGTTATGGAGAATATGTTGCCACATGTGTGTTTCCAGGTCTGCAGTCTGGGTTGCTTCACGAAGTGACAGAAGGCGGAGAGAACTTATCAGTGGGACAGCGACAACTTGTGTGTTTAGCGAGAGCGCTGCTCCGCAAGACGCCACTGCTCGTGCTGGACGAGGCCACCGCCGCCATTGACCTGGAGACCGACGAGCTCATTCAGGTACGAGCATATCTACTTTAATGCGCGTATACTTACAGTATCTTATCCGTGTGGTGATAGATCAAGAATGCGGAGTGTCCATTACCCCTATTCATCCTGTGGATGTCGTAAGAGGCGACAACATCCACAAAGAGAAGGAAAACTTAAAAAAAAAACCCTATACCAACCCAGTCTGGGCAGCGTGTGGTATACTAGGCCTAAACCTCCTTTCCCAAGGAGAGGTCTATGTCTAGCAGTGGCATGTGGGGCATTTTACGTGAAGCGGACAACGAAAAAAGGTTCAGGATTCCGATTTCGTTTATATTTTAGTATGTTATACCTGTACATATCCTCGATACAGATACGAAATATTTTTGCATTTGCAAGCTTAGTTTTTAAAATATATGTCTTTGAAGATTTCAGAAATTAGTTACTCTATAAGTTTTTTAAGTCAATTCAATAATTGCCACACAAAGGAGCATTGGGAATATGCAAAGAGAGTATTAAAATATCTAAAACGAACTAAATGTTATGGAATAAAATATTGTAAAGAAGGTAATTCAGAAATAACAGGTTATGTAGATGCTGATTGGGCCTCTAATTCTGTAGATAGGAGATCTTATACTGGGATGTGTTTCTTGTTATCTGATGTAATATCATGGGAATGTAGAAAGCAGAAATGTGTAGCCCTCTAGCACTGAATCAGAGTATATTGGTCTATCTGAGGCATGTAGAGAAGCATTATACCTAAAGAGATTACAATATGAAATAACCAATAAAATGTACACAATCAGCTTGTTCAATGATAACCAGGGTGCACAAAAGCTGTGTGCAAATCCAGTCTTTCATAAACGTACAAAGCACGTTGATATCAAATATCATTTTTGTCGTGATCTAGTAAAAGACAAAATTGTTAAAGTACTGTATTTACCAACAGCTGATATGCCTGCTGACATTTTAACCAAAAGTTTATGTTCAGCCAAACATTATAAATTTATGTTGCTTCTTGGCATAGTTTGCATAGAATAATTTTGTATAAAATTGTTTAGTGAATATTTCGATAAGTGGGGGTGTTATTTTATGTCTGTTTAGTATCGAGAATATCACACATTCCGAACTAGTAGCCCCATCTAGCGTAAGGTATGTAGTACTGTGTCTTTTCACAAATAAAGTTCAGTTCTTGTCTGTAACTCATGCGTTTCAATTATAAGAGATAGTTAGTCGTTTTCTCGCTGGCGGTGGGACTACTGCCTTATCTAAGCGAAGATATACCAGAGACAGTGTTATTTACCTGTTTTTTAAAGAAATATTTCAGTAAGACTCGCTAACTGACTAGTCGCAAAAGGGGGTCATTACCGCGCTTCGTCATTATTATACACGTAGCTCCTAAACGACTGCGCGGCCCACTATAAAACTTGGCATGATGCTTAAACATAATATAAGCTTTATTTTCAAGATCAAAAAAAAAAGAAAAAAAATGCGAACTTCGTCAAAAACGAAAAAAAATTTTGTTTTTTTAATTTTTCTTAGCATTTAAAAATGAAAAAAAAAATTCAAATTATGAGGATATAAAGGTTATTAAATGTAGTATGTAACTCAGTGTTCAATGTGTCCCAAAATTACTATTTTTGAACTGATAATGACATTCGAAGTAGTGCATACCTCACGTTTTCTGAAATCTTCAAAGACATATATTTTAAAACCAAGCTTGCAAATGCAAAAATATTTCGTATCTGTATCGAGGATAGGTACAGGTATAACATACTAAAATATAAACGAAATCGGAATCCTGAACCTTTTTTCGTTGTCCGCTTCACGTGAAATGCCCCATGTTATAGACTGTTGATGATAATGATACTTACCTAATGTTTCTCAAGGTCAACAACAACTAATATTCGTAAAACTCACAATTCTTATTTCATTTTACAGAAAACCATACGCTCCGAGTTCGCATCGTGCACGGTACTTACCATCGCTCATAGACTAAACACCATCATGGACTCCACCAAAGTCATGGTGCTAGACAAGGGTCAGCTCGTCGAGTTCGCATCTCCCGAACACCTGCTACAAGATAAAAATTCAATGTTCTATAGTTTAGCTAAGGATGCTGGTCTTGCTAACTAATCAATACGTTTGTAAATTAGGCATATTCAAATTTATTGATATATTTTTAAATGTACTTCTTAACTAAGCTCGGCCGGCACCGACACATTTTTTAAATGTTTTAAAATACAGTATTCGATTGAACCGGTTTTTTATCTTGATTCTGTCCTCAATAAATAAAACCATTATATTTTTTTAACATCTATATATCTATCTATGTATATATATATATATACAGTCTTGGCCAAAAGTATTAGGCACCCCTATAAAACATGAATAATTCGAAAGTATTGAAAAAATTTGCATTTGTCTTTAACTATTGTCAATCTAGTGTCCTTAAACGAAAATTAAAACAATTGATAGCCAATTTCTATGGCCTATAAATTATCTGGAGAGGAAAACCAAAAATACGGATAGTAAAAAAAATATCCAGACACATTGTCAGTATATAATGTGAATTGTGTATTAAGAAACGATTAAAAAAGCAGTTTTGTACGAACAAAAGAAGTCTCAAGTCGGGATTACTAAAATTGTAAAATGTAAATGGTGTGCAGTGTAATCTGCTATAAAACGGTTTGTAGAGACTGTTTCACATGTAAATAAATCCAGGCTGGCAGTAAATGTGTAACTACTAAGCGCAAGGATAGAAATCTGGGAATCTCGAACAGTAAGAAGAAGACTTGCTAAAGCAGGATCAAAAGGCTATAAAGCAAGAAAGAATCCATGGCTCTCAGAAAAAAAACGAAAAGCTCCGTTTGAAATGGACTCTACGACACCAATATTTCACGGAGACAGATTGGTCAAATGTTGTGTTATACGATGAATCAAACTTTAAGGATAAGCTTTTATTTTATTTTTACAAACAATAACACTAACCGTTCTTATTTTATTCCACTTCCCTAAAAATAATGAGCACATATTTCAACTCGTTTCTTTTTCGTTTTCACAAGAATTCCGCACAGCGGCTGTAACATTTATGAGGCGGCGCATCGGCGAGGAGTATCATATAGATTGTGTGGTGTCTACTGCTAAACACGACGGAGGTAGCAATATTATCTGAGGCTGCATGGCAATCAAGTTGTGCCGGCAAAATGTTCGCTTGAGAAGGTCTTATGTATGGCTCGCCAAAATGACTCTACTCTGCCTGATGGAAAGCATAAGCAGATAAGCAAAAAAGCATAAGCATAAATAGTCTAGTCAACAAGTATGGAACTTGTTGACTAGACTATTTGGGCCTCCGGTCTCGCACTCACCAACGAAACACGACAGCACGAACGCTGTCATTTTACGTTGATTTTCTGTGCGAGGGTAGTACCGCCCCGGTCGAGCCGGCCCGTTCGTGCTGAAATCAGCGTGGCTCTACTACCTATTGTTACTAACCTTGTAACCTAGTGTTACTCTGAATGTTCAACAAGCAGGATCATATAGCTCAGTTTCTCATGACATCGCACCAGTAATCAATCAATCGAGAGAAGTTCAAAACAAAACTCTTAACATCAAACCAAAGATTTTACTATCAAGTAACTAATAAAAAAAACAAAACAATATCGATACACTCAAAACACAACTGACTTGATTATCACGTTGTCTCACTAGAGACATCAATCATACTAGGCTAACCGAAATACTTAAGCTCTGCGTGTGATATCTTGCTATACATAGCCCAGTAACCTCCAGTTACTCATCCTTGTGCGAGCCCCTGGGAAGAAACCATGGAGTAACCCGGTTACTCCATGGTTTCCACTGAAACCCGACCTCCGCCAGAGTTGACTGCTTACCGCGTACTCACGGACTACATCAAGTAGATACCGATTTCTACTGAGCTACGGCTACACGACAACCTCTGGTACGGTCCCATCATCACGCAAACTTAAGTTCTTTCCTCAATATCACAATTAATTTGATATACATCGATTTCGTCAGTTATGTCCTGGTCATCCGGCATTTTTCGCAACATCATGAGCGTAATTATAGGTACTCCCAACTGTCCGCTATTTAAATCAGAAACAAGCTTAGAAATTTCAGGATCGCGTTTTATTATTAGCCAATTACCAGTGAGATCAGTCAACTATTTTCTTTGGTTCTACCTTCGGCATTGTTTTTATAGTAACTTTATGAGCAAGAGACGTCACGGTGTTTACCCCTAACTATACTATGGTAATCAATTGAGCAACCCAACACCCAACGATATCGCCCACCACGACACGACCAACCCGAAGAGTCACACGTCCTCGTGTACATTTGCAACAGAACAACCAAACTTAGAGTCTCCACAAGCTCGGCCAGCCTGTCCGCGTCAAGAAAGCTCAGCAATTACTTGAATATCAAACAATTCAAACCAGAACGACAGTCCGTTCCGATGCACCACACGACGTCGCGTGAGACATTTGTAAAGAAAAGAAAACAACCACAGCAGCTCAATTCACTCGGCTGGTCCCGACCAAGTCAGAAAGAAAAACGTTAGGGTAATCAACCCAAACTTTATTAGGTACTCTCATTTAATTATTCAGAATAAACTATTAAATAGTAACGCAAGTACCTATCAACCACACAAAACAAACCAACACGCGAAAATCAAGTCTTTCATTTTGTACAAAAAAAAATCACGAAACATGATCTGTTTACAGTGCTCAGTGGTCATTGCTCACTTGTCCGGCAACCTTCATCTGGTCACCCAAGTACTCATCACGAATGCACACCTCCTTCCGGTGTCATTCCAGTGCCTTCACCTAGCACTCACTAACACTTCCGTCCGTTGTCAGTCCATTACCACTTCCTTCCAGTGGTATCAAACAATTGAGCAATACACACCACACAATTTCAACGCAATTCATTCCATTGCATCAGCATTAATTAACACTTGATTACCATCAACATCAATAGGTACTTGATCTTCGGGCATTTTCCTCACTATCATGAATGCCAGACAAATCTACCTCCTCGGGTATCTAGACACGCGGTAGCGTGTCAAGCCAAGTTCAAGGTAACAGAACTGGCGAGCAGCAGCGTGTGTAATATTACACGAACCATTTGGAGCCACTTTTGACGTGTGCGTGTGAACTGAGGGACCATAGTGATATTTTTGTTTGAAATTTTTATAAGATTTAGTAGTAGGCTCAAAACAATTGTAGAACAAATATGAGAATTTGTAAAAAGATATGTTAAAAACTACAGCCCTTTAAGTGTGGTCCCTCAATCCTCACATACCATCAGCCAGATCTCGGCAAGTATGTAAAAAAATAAGATATTGTGACTGCAGACATTTAGTAGAGAATTTGTAAAGATATATACTAAATAACTGAGCACAAATCATCAACGATTAAAAAAATACAATGACTATACTGTGGTCCCTCAGTCCACACACGAAAGATTTTGTTATACTGAATATTATCACATCAACGGAATAAAATCTTTATTTTCTTACATAATGTTTTAGAACAAGTCTTATAGCAATTTGTAAAAAATAAATTTAAAAAAATTATCGACGCACTTTGAAGATATTTATAATTAAAGCTGGTCCCTCAATCCTCACGTTCTCAAACATACTTGCATGTCTAGCTGCTAGACGACTAAAGTATCACAAAGTGTAGAGTATTAAACTTTTTGTAAAAAGTTTCTACAAAATAATAGGTATCTTTAATTGTGTGTATCTTACCTCTAAAATGAGATTATAGCATTTCAGTGATCTTATGAACAGATATACGAGTAGTGTGACCACACAATGAAAACAAATGTAGACTACCAATTTAATTTTTATTGTAATAGTCGAAACCCAAGGTTGTACAGTTGATTTAGTGTTATGTTACATTACGTATCTTTACAAAGCATGAAATAAAGTAGTTTTTAGTCGCTTATCACCATTTAGGCAATGTTTCAAGGAAGCTTTATGTACTTATAATACCCCAGTATTTTACAAACCATTATGGTAACATAGTGGTATTATTTATACAGCTCAGTTTTATACGTTCTATAAACACATAAAATTGAACTTGAACATACTTAAACAAAAGTATTACAATAAGTTATATGCCTTACCAAGTGCAGGCACTGTTATTGGTTTAGCCGTGAAAGCGTAATAGAGAAACAGACTAAGCCACTTTCAAATTTATAATATTAATATAGATCGCGATAGGTACTATCGCGGACTTTTTGTAAATATTTTACAAAATCCTGTGTTTTTAAATGTTCAATTTTATGTGTTAATAAAACGTATAATGCTGAGCTGTATAAATAATACCACTATGTTACCATAATGGTTTGTAAAATACTGGGGTATTATAAGTACAAAAAGCTTCCTTGAAACATAGCCTTATACGTTCTATAAACACATAAAATTGAACTTGAACATACTTAAACAAAAGTATTACAATAAGTTATATGCCTTACCAAGTGCAGGCACTGTTATTGGTTTAGCCGTGAAAGCGTAATAGAGAAACAGACTAAGCCACTTTCAAATTTATAATATTAATATAGATCGCGGCAGGCAGCAGTTGAAAGGTCAACACATAACATAAAAGTTCTTATTAATTATCTTAAATAAAAATACAATAAACATATTTTAGGTAAATTTAATGAATATAATCAGTTCAGAATAATAAATACCTGCTGGTCCAGTGTTATCCATCCATAATATAACTTAAATTTCAAACAATTTCAAAAATAAAATAAATCACAAAGTCACCATGAAGAGCATACAGGAGCTACAAGACAGCTTTGAGAAAAGGATGGCGAACTTCGAAGAGCAACTCATGAAGAAGACCTCCAATGTTGCCAGTCTGACCGGTCTTGCAGAGGAGTTCAACGGCTTTAAAACTATCATCCTTGAGATTTTGAAGTCCTTCCAAAGTCAGATGGAGTCAATTGTAGGCGAGGTGGACAATATGGAGACACGCAGCCGCCGTAAAATACTCCTTCTTCATGGTGTTTCAGAGGGTAAGGATGAGAATACATCCTGCGTGGTTGCGGAGGTAGCAACAAGTAAGTTGGGTATTGATTGCTTTATATCTGAGGACATAAGTCGTTGTCACAGGATGGGTCGTCAATCCACGGGTGACAAACCAAGACCCATTCTCGTGGAATTCAAGACTGTAGCGGTGCGGGACGAGGTCTGGGCCACCAAGACCAAGCTAAAAGGCTCTGGTGTGACCCTCTCGGAGTTCCTGACCCGGTCGCGACACTCAGCCTTTATGGCAGCACGTCAGGCATTCGGCATCACCAAATGCTGGACCAGAGAGGGTTCTGTATTTGTTTTGGGTCCTGATGGTTCTCGCTACCGAATTACAAGTGTGGCAGATCTCAATCAAATAAGGCCAGTGGTTGCTGAAAAACCCCCTGCAGCCAAGAACCCAGCTTCGAAGTCTAGAAGAGCACCTGCTTCCAAAAGATAAGTGGATGTGTGGTCTTGTTTACATGCGGTGTTTCATTGTGGCGTTGCATTGTCTGGGGGAATCTCACGTAAACAACAGCTCCAATTTACCCTTTTCTTAATATCTTTGTAATAATAACAACAACTATGTCCTACCCCACAAAAATAACTTATTTTTTATTTATTACAATCCAAACAAATGACTAATGACATATTGGTCATCTGTCAGAATCGCGTTCCAGATCCAGACCTTTTTATTTTCAACTTTGGAACATAGTCTTTTTGCGCGGAGGTTCACCCAGATTGTGTGACGTTCTAATTTGTATTAGTCTCATTCTTTTTCTATTTGTTTTTGTTTTATTTATATTTTTATTTTTTTCCTTTGACGAAATCTAGTTAAGATTTCAGTGTTTATATATGTCAAACACACGACTGGCGGGTGGATTGAAATGTGTAATTTATACTGTTTTACTGCTATTTTATAGATTTGGTTTGTTTATTTATTTTTTATTTATTTTTTGAGTTCTTAATTTATATATACATATATTTACGTGTTTATTGTCTTACATCTATTGTTCTATTTATATCACCATGTCTGACCTGAATACTAGCGACGATGGTAGTTTTTACTCTGCAAACAGTTCTGTTAGCATACCATCGCTTCAAGAGAATCTTCAGTACCAATTTTCTGATGCTCCGCGGAATTTTAATGTAGTCCATATTAATGCCCAGAGTATTCCTGCTCATTTCCCAGATATGCTGGCTACCTTTAATTCTAACAACATTCACGCCATTTTAGTCTCAGAGACATGGTTAAAACCATGCTTGCCATCTAAATCATACGCTCTTCCAGATTTCAATCTTATAAGGAATGATCGCGCGATTGGTGGTGGTGGTGGTGTTGGCATATATTTACGACAACATATTCCTTTCACAATTGTAAGTATGTCGACACAGCCCCCACCACCGGACGCAGGAGAGCATCTCTTGTTAGAACTAGACCTCAATCACGCAAAACTTCTACTGGGAGTGTACTATTCGCCGTCATTACGCACCAATTACTTTTCTTCCTTCGAAAATTTACTTGAAAATTTTTCTCCCTCTTATAGCCACACTATAGTAATGGGCGACTTCAATACTTGCCTGTTGAAAAATGACTATCGCTCTTCTTCGCTGCGCACATTAGTAAATTCTAATAACCTATCACTTTTAACACTTGATGCTACCCATCACTTTCCCAACTGCACTCCATCTCTTCTTGACCTTATTCTTGTCTCTTCTACTAATCATGTCATCAGTCATGGTCAGTATCCAGCTGATGCATTCTCTTATCATGACTTGATATTTCTTTCGTATGCTATCCGTCCCCCCAAGGCAAAGCCGAGAATTCTTGTGCAACGTAATTTTGGTGGAATGAACATAATTAATCTTAAAGAGGATGCGCGCAACACCGACTGGTCTGATTTGTTAAATTCGCAGTGTGTGAATGAAAAAGTCGAAATATTTACCGAAAATTTAATACAACTGTATAACGTTCACGCACCCTTGCGATCCATAAAAATTAAACATTTACCGGCTCCATGGCTCACTGAGGAGATACGTCAAATTATGTCCAAGAAATGTTTAGCGAAAAGCAAATACAAGCGTCGACCAACGGATGCTAACTTGGAAAAATATGTGTACCTGAGAAATCTCTGCAATAAGATGTGTAGAAATGCACAACGCCAACATATCCACTCTTCCGTAGAAAACGGAGATCCAGCAAAAGTCTGGAAATTTCTAAGAACGTTGGGAGTCGGGAAGTCTCGTCAAGACTCTATTCCTAAAAATTTAAATATTGATTCACTTAATAAACATTTTTCTACCTCGTCTGACTTTGATGTCAATACTAAAGCTAATACTCTCAGATCCATTTCGTCTATCTCAGCTCCCAACTACTCACCTTTCGTCTTTGATCAATTGCTTCCTTGTGATGTTAGGAAGACCATCCTGGCAATTTCATCGAATGCTGTAGGAAGTGATTGTATCAGCCGCAACATGATTCTGCCTATCCTTGATGAAGTACTTCCCATCCTGTGCAATATCCTGAATCATTCTGTGTCGAGTGGTGTTTTTCCATCTGCGTGGAAAGATGCTCAAATAATCCCTCTCCCTAAAAAAGTTAAGCCCTCTTCATTTTCTGACTATCGGCCCATATCCATTTTACCTTTCCTATCTAAAGTGCTTGAACGCCTCATCCACTCCCAACTGAGTTATTTCCTTTCCAAAAATTCTTTAATGAACCCCTTCCAATCCGGTTTCCGTCCTGGTCATAGCACGACTTCTGCGCTGATACACATTACTGACAGCATCAGACTGGGCATGGATAGTGGAATGATGACAGTACTCACCTTACTTGATTTTAGCAACGCCTTTAATACCGTTGATTTTCACATCCTGCTTGCTATACTACGGTCTCTTAACATATCTCCAAGGACAATTGATTGGTTTCAAAGTTACCTGTCTGGTCGCCGGCAACGTATTTGCATTGAAGACTCAATGTCTTCCTGGTGCAGTATTACTGCTGGTGTGCCACAGGGTGGCGTTCTATCCCCTCTACTCTTCGCTGTTTTTATAAACTCAATCTCAAACCAATTAATTTCGTCCTACCATCTTTATGCAGATGATTTACAAATATATACACAAGCTCCGATTAACTTGTTACCCGAAGCATTCAACACAATCAATGCTGACCTATTGCGTATTGGAGATTGGAGTCATAACTACGGACTTAAAGTTAATCCTGTGAAGACGCAGGTTTGTGTTATTGGCAGTCCCGGGATGGTCTCAAGAGTTAACTGGACACAACTACCCCAAATTAAATTCAATGGGACCACCCTTGAGATCAGTACGACCGTCAAAAATCTAGGGATCTACATAGATAATACTTTATCTTGGGGTACACATATACAGGAAATCAGTCGAAAAATATTCGCTTCTGCCGGGTCTTTGCGCAGACTGCGTAACTTTCTCCCGATTGCAACTAGATCTGCACTTGCACAAGCACTTCTCCTGCCAATTCTCGACTATGCCGATGTCAGCTATCTGAATCTCACCGAAGCACAACTTGATAGGCTTGAGCGACTACAAAATCTTTGTATACGATTTGTATTTGGACTACGAAAATATGATCACGTCTCTGAATTCCGTCAAATGCTCAAGTGGCTTCCAATTCGCTCTCGCCGGAATACTCATATCCTTGTTTTCCTTTATAACATCTTGTTTAATCCTAAAGCCCCTCTCTACCTCAAAGAACGCTTCAAGTTCCTTAATGACACACATGACAAATGTCTAAGGTCATCTGAAAATTTGAGACTGGGGATTCCTCTGCATTCCACAAAATTCTATGGCCAGTCCTTTACGGTTGAAGCTGTACGCTTGTGGAATGCATTGCCGATAAATATCAGGAAAGCGAAAACAGTAAATAGTTTTAAGACAATGGTTCATGAATTTTATAGGTCATAGCTGATTTAATCAAGTAATAACTGTATGATATGAACAGTTTTTATTTTCATATGTGATATTATGAAATAATTATGGTAATTAGTGTTTTTAAATATGTTTGTAACGTATGTTATGTATGGTTATATTTATAATGTATGTATGACGCTATGTAAAGTTATATATATATATATTGTATGTATAAATGGATATGTGGAGATATATGTATGTATGCACGATTATATTCATCACAATTAAAATAATTCTTTAAAATTAATTGCACCGTCAACTGCTACTGTCTCTCCGATACATTTTGATCCATCCTAAGGTTGCCTGGAAGAAATTGCTTTTGGCAATAAGGCCGCCCTTTGTACATTACATTATTACATTGATCACCTTATGTACTCTCTTGAAAATATGTAAAACGGTGTACAAATAAAGAGTTTTCTATCTATCTATCTATCTATCGCGATAGGTACTATCGCGGACTTTTTGTAAATATTTTACAAAATCCTGTGTTTTTAAATGTTCAATTTTATGTGTTAATAAAACGTATAATGCTGAGCTGTATAAATAATACCACTATGTTACCATAATGGTTTGTAAAATACTGGGGTATTTTAAGTACATAAAGCTTCCTTGAAACATAGCCTAAATGGTGATAAGCGTCTAAAAGCTACTTATTTCATGCTTTGTAAAGATACGTAATGTAACATAACACTAAATAATAATAATAATAATTAATAATATATATAATAATTAAATTATATTGGTAGTTTACATTTTTTTTCATTGTGTGGTCACACTACTCGTATATCTGTTCATAAGATCACTGAAATGCTATAATCTCATTTTAGAGGTAAGATACACACAATTAAAGATACCTATTATTTTGTAGAAACTTTTTACAAAAAGTTTAATACACTACACTTTGTGATACTTTAGTCGTCTAGCAGCTAGACATGCAAGTATGTTTGAGAACGTGAGGATTGAGGGACCAGCTTTAATTATAAATATTTTCAAAGTGCGTCGATATTTTTTTTAAATTTATTTTTTACAAATTGCTTTAAGACTTGTTCTAAAACATTATGTAAGAAAATAAAGATTTTATTCCGTTGATGTGATAATATTCAGTATAACAAAATCTTTCGTGTGTGGACTGAGGGACCACAGTACAGTCATTGTATTTTTTTAATCGTTGATGATTTGTGCTCAGTTATTTAGTATATATCTTTACAAATTCTCTACTAAATGTCTGCAGTCACAATACCTTATTTTTTTACATACTTGCCGAGATCTGGCTGATGGTATGTGAGGATTGAGGGACCACACTTAAAGGGCTGTAGTTTTTAACATATCTTTTTACAAATTCTCATATTTGTTCTACAATTGTTTTGAGCCTACTACTAAATCTTATAAAAATTTCAAACAAAAATATCACTATGGTCCCTCAGTTCACACGCACACACTTTTGACACCCTCATAAATCAAAAACTATTCCACGTAGACATGTCAAATTTGGCTCATATATTACGAGTAAGACTTACGAGATACACGTGTCCTCTAAATTTCATAAACACTCTTCAAACGGC
Organism: Diaphora mendica; assembly: GCA_949125395.1. Classification (NCBI taxonomy): domain Eukaryota; kingdom Metazoa; phylum Arthropoda; class Insecta; order Lepidoptera; family Erebidae; genus Diaphora; species Diaphora mendica. Next base: position 9,316,796 of record OX421319.1, read on the forward strand.
TGTTTAGATATTAACGTCCAAAAATCGTCATTTTTATCACTGACTCACCTAAAGATCAAAATAAATTATAACCCAGTGCCAGATGACCTAGAATGTTCAAATTTGGCAACCAGATAGGTAGTTGGGTGAATAGATAGGAATAAATCAGAAATTAGTAAATTTTTATCATTTTATTATAATTTTTCAATTAATTGTGAAAACTCTTAGTGCCTGTAACATAAGAATTAGCAATAAATTGGAATAAATCAGAAACAAGTAAATTGATATCATTATTCGACTTCCACAAAGGAAGAGGTTCTATGTTCCACTATATGTGTTCCCTCCTCTCACCAATGGGGCGATCACTTTGTGATACTTGTAATACCTATGGGACCCATGAGTATAAGCATTAAATCGCTACTAGTCCATTGGCAAGAAGAATGAGCTTTACGGCGATTCACCGTGTTCTTAATCTAAACTAAATTCATCAAGCACTTACTGGAGTGTGTGGCTTGAGTGTTCTCGGCGTTCCAAGAGATCTCTTGGGTAGCTGCTTCTCTGCGTCGTCACACAAACATAAACTCCCTAAGTGCTGTACAACTTCCAAGGTATTCGTATTACAACAAACTCGTATCAGCTATCACGCATATTTGAATTACAACTCACTCGCTTCAGCTATCGCGGAACGCGCCTACAAAACTCGCGAGTCCACGACCTAACACACAACGGTTTATCACTAAAGACCGGGTCGATGGACAATACAATTAGCTTAATATCAATTAATTACGGTTTTCAAACAATAATCTACCGTTTTCAACACGCGCCTTTCAAGTCCTTTTTATTAACCTCAAACGTCAAAACGTCAAACAAGAAAAAGTGACAATCAAAATGTTGCCATTATAATGACGTTCGAAATCCAACAATATGTATTTATTTTTTTATTGATGTTCATCGATTACTCCGTCAATTGTGGACCGATTTTGAAAATTATTTTTGTATTCGAAAGGGTATGCTCCCGAGGTGGTCCCATTGCCACCATTTTTTAAGTTAAGAACAAGAAACTTTATCTTTGCGGGCTACTGATTAAAAATGAGTAGAAATGTCTTTAAGCGTTTCTGGATATCCTTCCCCTAAGAGGGTGAAATAGGGGTTGAAAGATTGTATAAAAGTTCATATTTTTAAAAGTTAGAAACGTCAAACTTTATTTTTGGGCTACTGATAAACATGAGTATTAACGTATTACGTAGCGTTTCTGGATATTCTATACCTAAGGGGTGAAATAGGGGTTGACATTTAAACCACTAAAGTTATTTGCATCATCAGAAATTTTATGAAATAGTTCAACTTACTACTTACCTACTACTAAAAACTGAAAAATAATATCTTTTCATAACAAAAAAAACCGACTTCCAAAAAACATCCAACGAAAACTCACTGCCAAAAAACACTAAAAAGCGTAAAATAAACTGGCTCTTTGGGTAGCGTAAGCGTAAAATCTGTTTGAAGTCGGTGCCAAGCTGATTAGTACTTTTCTGGATGCGTTTCTGGATATTCTACCGCTAAAGTGGTGAAATAGGGGTTGAAAGTTTGTGTGGAAGTCCGTAATTTTTTAAGTTAGGAACATGAAACTTTATCTTTGGGCTACTGATTAAAAATGAGTAGAAATGTCTTTAAGCGTTTATGGAAATCCTTCCCCTAAGAGGGTGAAAAAGGGGTTGAAAGATTGTATTAAAGTTCGTATTTTTTAAAGTTAGAAACGTGAAACTTTATTTTTTGGCTACTGATAAAAATGAGTATTAACGTATTACGTTTCTGGATATTCTATACCTAAGGGGTGAAATAGGGGTTGACATTTAAATCACTAAAGTTATTTGCATCAACAGAAATTTTATGAAATAGTTTAACTTATAACTTACCTACTACTAAAAACTGAAAAATAAAAACTTTTTTAAAGAAAAAAAACTGACTTCCAAAAAACATCCAACGAAAACTCTGCCAAAAAACACTTAAAAGCGTAAAATAAAGTGGCTCGTCGCGTAGCATAAGCGTAAAATCTGTTTGAAGTCGGTGCCAAGCCAAAAAGCATACGAACGAACAATTACAAAACTCTAAGCGAACGTCGCTTGGCACCGACTTCAAACAGATTTTATGCTTACGCTACGCGCATAGCCAGTTTATTTTACGCTTTTTAGTTTTTTTTGGCAGAGTTTTCGTTGGATGCTTTTTGGAAGTCGGTTTTTTATTTTTATTTTTCAATTAATTGTATATTTTATTTAGGGACACTTACTTATAGTATTACAGCTATCAAAATTGATCACAGCCTGTATTTATGTGGATTTTAAGGTCTTAACGTGAATATATAACTTGTGGAATCCTACCCTTAATTTATCAGTTTTAGTAGGTACTTATTACGTTATTAACTGGGATTTAGTATTATTTAATATTAATTACTTCAATATAATTTCAATATTTAGCTTAAGCTTTATAAGTAAGCCCATCAACAGTGTAAGAACATCATACTAATATTATGAATGTGAATGTAAGTTTGTTATCCTTTCACGCGAAAACTACTTAACCGATCATCATAAAACTTTGTACACATATTCTTGGAGGTATTAGAAGTAACATAGGATACTTTTCACTGTTACTATTAAAATTTTATTTAAATCTTTATTAAGTTATTATAATAATATACTTTTTAGTTTTTGAAGTCGTTTTTTTTAAACGAAGTTTTTTTTTTTTTAAGTACTTTTTAAGCTTAGAATATTGGTTTACCTACTACTTTTGAATGCTGTCTCCTTCCCACTCCACGTACTGTAATACAAGTTCTATCGTTCCGAACACAACAAATGTAAACATTACTACATAGGTGCGTACTGTGTGCTAATAACAGTTATTTTACAGTTTGAGCAAATATATATATATATATAAATTTGATGGGCTAGTGGCTCAATGGTAACCTACTCCATAGTATGTTAACAAATTGTAAAGTTAAGCAATCATAGCCAGGTTAGTCTTTTGATGTGTGACCATTCTCAACATATTGAGACCCTTTCGTGCCTCGGAGAGCACGTTAAGCCATCAGTCCGGGTTGCCGCCAACATCTTTGGCAATCGTTACACGTGGTTGGAGCCTCAAGCCTCAAGTTCGACAACAGCCTTTATTATTATTTTTATCTGAACAGAAGGCTTCAAAATATAGTCATCAATCATCAACAACTCATAATGTCCCACTGCTGGGCTCGGGTCTCCTCTCAGGAGAGGGTTAGGGCGCTCGCCCACGGCGACCTTTTTTTTTTCAGTAGGTAGGTTAGTCGCGTTTTTAAAACTCGCTACAGAAGCGATGCCAACGCGCTACAGCATCGCGACTAGGTATATCGATGCAAAGCACGACCGTGTCTGACGACATCGGGGAAGATTGGTGGGAGCGCGCCAGCATCGCGACTGAATCGTGATTATGTGGTCGAGGGCACACAGCTTGCGACCTATTGGTGAAAAGTCGCCGTGAGCGCGCGCCCTTAAGGCCATATGTCCAAAATATGTATTTTTATGTAAATGTAAAAGACAGCAATTTTAAAAATGTCTTATTTGAAAAAAAATTAAAATACGTTTCTCATTGTATTTATTATTGAGCATTTGAGCAATGACTACTCTTTTTAACCGACTTCTTTATTTCTAGAATAGTTAATTTAACTTGTAGAGACTAGTTAAAGATGATCAATCACTATCACTACATAGTATAAAACAAAGTCGCTTTCTCTGTCCCTATGTCCCTATATCCCTTTGTTTGCTTAAATCTTTAAAACTACGCAACGGATTTTGATGCGGGTTTCTTTAATAGATAGAGTGATTCAAGAGGAAGGTTTTTATGTATAATAAATGCATAATATAGTATGGAAGCACTGTTAATTTTCGAGGTTTCTAATGTGATGTAGCAAATAAACATATTTTTTTGCGCTTACATTGCAAACGCTGGTTGCACCATACGAGATAGATCAAAATAATGTACTACAGTATTGTACACCTTAAAAAGTACTACAAAAAAGTCCGCGACGGTATATGTCTATCTCTTAGGGATAACCCACAACAACCATTTTTTATTCCTTTCTTTTTACGAGAAATAATGGCTTATTTACGAAGTGATTTTAAGCAATACAGAATGAATCCTTATAAAATTAAGTAAATTAAATACATTGTGCATTTAATATAGATTAAAATGGCCCTTTACAGTATCTAATTTAAATGAATATATTCGAAGATATTACAGATTTAAAATGCACGAATCGTGTCGTCGGCAGGGGCATCTGAAATCCACCCGTGCGAAGCCGTGTCGGGTCGCTAGTCAATCATAAAACAAACATCGAGAGAATTGAGTTGATAACTAATGTTAGCATTTTTTTTTTAATATGAGCCTGCTAAAGTGACTCTACTCAGCCTAGTGAAAAGCATGATCAGAATCCAAGAGTGTATTGGTCACCATACTCATTCCGAATATAGTCAATGTAACCACGCAGCATGGTGACCCACACTATGGTATCTTATTCAGATGCACCTGCATCATTGGACCTCCCGTCATGATTTAGGTTGGTTTTCTGTGCTTGGATATTACCGCCCCAGTCGAGGCGGGCCGTTGGTTGCCGGCCGAAACTTTTCACATAATAGTTTTGTAAAATTGTTGCTTGGTAATAAAAAAAACTAGTTGCAAAACTAGCTCGTGTGACTGGCCGCCATTACAATGACAATACTTTCAATAAAACTAAAAGCAAGGATTACTTATTATGTTAGAATAAATATAAATGTCTTATTTATTGAAGACACAAGAATGAAGATAAATAAAAACTGGTGCAATATAATACTGTATTTTAAAACATTTAAAAAATGTATCGGTGCCGGCCGAGCTTAGTTAAGAAGTACATTTAAAAATATATCAATAAATTTGTGCCTAATTGCCTAATTTACAAACGTATTGATTAGTTAGCAAGACCAGCATCCTTAGCTAAACTATAGAACATTGAATTTTTATCTTGTAGCAGGTGTTCGGGGGATGCGAACTCGACGAGCTGACCCTTGTCTAGCACCATGACCTTGGTGGAGTCCATGATGGTGTTTAGTCTATGAGCGATGGTAAGTACCGTGCACGATGCGAACTCGGAGCGTATGGTTTTCTGTAAAATGAAATAAGAATTGTGAGTTTCGAGAATATTAGTTGTTGTTGACCTTGAGAAACATTAGGTAAGTATCATTATCATCAACAGTCTTTAACAGGCCACTGCTAGACATAGAACTCTCCTCGGGAAAGGAGGTTTAGGCCTAGTATACCACGCTGCCCAGACTGGGTTGGTATAGGGATTTTTTAAAGTTTTCCTTCTCTTTGTGGATGTTGTTGCCTCTTACGACATCCACAGGCTGAATAGGGGTAATGGACACTCCGCATTCTTGATCTATCACCACACGGATAAGATACTGTAAGTATACGCGCATTAAAGTAGATATGCTCGTACCTGAATGAGCTCGTCGGTCTCCAGGTCAATGGCGGCGGTGGCCTCGTCCAGCACGAGCAGTGGCGTCTTGCGGAGCAGCGCTCTCGCTAAACACACAAGTTGTCGCTGTCCCACTGATAAGTTCTCTCCGCCTTCTGTCACTTCGTGAAGCAACCCAGACTGCAGACCTGGAAGCACACATGTGGCAACATATTCTCCATAACAAGTAGTATTAAGTACCTATAACAATCAGATACGCTTACGAATAATAAAGGTAGAGTCCAAATACTACATTGATCACAATGTTATTTTTGTTTTAAAAAACGAATTGCTTTCACGCCTAAACTACTAAAACGATTTTAAAAATTGTTTAAGTAGTATATAGCTATAACCGACATACCGCGGGCAAAAGCTAGTGTTCGAAACCGAACGTAGTAATAGTACATTGTTCACCGAGGGAGGAAAGGGACCGTTTACTAGCGAGGGTGCAGTTTGTGGCCCGAAGGCGCAGCCTAGGGCCACAATACTCCCGAGGTAGGAATGGGACTTTCACCCGATTGCTACACAGTGCTTTATACTACACCTGTGAGGAACATTTAATGACTTGTATTGTAGAAAGTATTTAATAATATGAAATAAAAACTTATTACAAAGAACATGACTAACCTAATTAAAAGTTATGTTTTTGATTTTATTTTAAAAATAAAGTAAAATGTTAATTTCTAGCAAGAAATTAACATTTTACTTTATTTTTAAAATAAAATCAAAACACCATGTATGTAAGTCACAATTTAGCTTAGAATTTGACCGATATTTCGCGCTTTTTTTTGTTTTTTTTAATTCTTTACAGTGGCACGGAGATTCCATATTTAAATTATATGAAAACTCCTTAGGCAGGCGCGCGCCATAGATAAGATAACACATGAGAAATGAAAATTCATACAACTTTCTCTCCCGCTAAAACACGTTAGAAATGGATTTTCATACATTTTTTCCTTCCGCTTATTCAGATTAAGGAAAAAACTAACGTTCTCTTTTCATTTTCAGGGAATATTGACTACTGTTCCGATCAGGTGTAGTATAAACGTACTTTGTAGTGGCCACGCTAGGATTTGACATAAGTGACACTTTAGGAAAGTTCAAAATTTCATTCGTTACGTTTATCGAATGCTCTGGAAGCACGAAAGAGTCGGAAAAATGTAGTCCACGCGGGTGGATGTTTTTCGCGCCTGTCGGGGGCCATATTATAAGTGCCGAGTATTTGTTCTTCGCGTTATTGCGCGACGCCTCGTGATTCGGGTCGTAGAATGGACTAGAACAATTGTGATTGAAACTCCGGTTTTGCCCGTGTTTTGTGGTTATGCTGATATAATATGTATGTGGCGACTTCCACATACAGCGCAACAAGAAAACATATGACAGCGCCATCTACCGAAGTTACACTGAACTACGGAGTAACGAAGGAAACTAAGAAACTACCAATCCTGAATCGCGCCGTAAAAAGTTCACGCGCCAATTAACATATATACAACATATCAACATCAACCGTTGGGTAGTTGGCCCGCCAGGCATGATCACCTCGCCTGGTCGGAGGATCCTCCCGTTGTGTTGGTGGGACATGACACACCTGTCCCCCACAGTGGTGACCCCGACATGATTGGAAGCAGCCTTCGAATCAGCATCAGCGCTCCACCATCATGTTCACTCCCACAGCAAGTCTCACAGTCAGTCAGCAACCTCGGCATCGACGGGATTCACCACACGCAGGAAGCGACCGCTCCAGCCTGGTTTATCCCTACGGCCTCATCAGCGTCTAGGCACAGCACACTGCACCTACGGTCCATGTAAGCAGAGCATATCTCTCCCGTCTACGTAGCATCCAGCCACTACGCAGCAACCGCCCCGACTCACTGGGGACCTCACCGCAGCACCGCGCACCGCCTGCCATCCCGACTCACTGGGATCAGCGGACTTCAGCCCCGATTCACTGGGACTAGCGGCATTCAGTTCCGACTCACTGGAACTTGCGGCACTCAGTTCCGACTCACTGGATCTACTCACTCCTGGCACTGGCAAGCTCCGTAACAGGGCACATACAGCTGACTCATCATGTATCAACCTTCAGTCTTGGAGGGGAGTGATGTGGCGACTTCCACATACAGCGCAACAAGAAAACATCTACCGAAGTTACACTGAACTACGGAGTAACGAAGGAAACTAAGAAACTACCAATCCTGAATCGCGCAGTAAAAAGTTCACGCGCCAATTAACATAATATACAACATATCAACATCAACCGTTGGGGAGTTGGCCCGCCGGGCATAATCACCTCGCCTGGTCGGAGGATCGTCCCTTTGTGTTGGTGGGACATGACACACCTGTCCCCCACATGTAATATAGCTTCCAGTGTGATATCGTTGTGGCCACTGTGTCTGTTAAGCACGATTGGTACGGACTCTGGAGTCTGCCCCGGCCTTCGAATGTATTTGAATTGTGACTCAATATCCTTTGTGCGGTTAAATGAAGCTCACATCAACAGAGGTACCATTGTCCACAGTGAAGACTGAAGAAAGCTTAATCAAAACAAAGGGTGAGTCAAGTAAAATTATAAATGTATGTTATTAAAAGGGTGTAAACGCTCTTGTTTGACCTCCGTTCACCAGTGATCGGTCTGCGAGTGCTTGGCTTATATCTATGGGCCGTATAAGGCTATTCACAAGGTTCCTTCCACTCAAAGGAAGCAGCACTGGTGGACGGACTAAACAGCTAGTATAATAGTAATAGCTAAATATATTGATCCTAATTGTTCATAACAAATATAATACATGTAATGAAACTATTCGAAACTGTCGGATAAACCAAAATGTATCCATTATCGTAACTAACACAATACTTTTTAGTCTTTAGGTCCAACTACAACCGTATTACAAGGTAGTAGAGCCACGCAGATTTCAGCACGAACGGGCCGGCTCGACCGGGGCGGTACTACCCCCGCACAGAAAATCAACGTAAAATGACAGCGTTCGTGCTGTCGTGTTTCGTTGGTGAGTGCGAGACCGGAGGCCCAAATAGTCTAGTCAACAAGTTCCATACTTGTTGACTAGACTAAAAGATGCAGCAGCATCACTAGGCCGCCATAGTGTGGGTCGCCATACTGCATTGTCTGCATTCGCAATGAGTATGGTGACCACCACTCTTGGATTCTGCTTATGTTTTCCATCAGGCAGAGTAGAGTCATTTTGGCGAGCCAAACATAAAAAAAAAAAAAAAAAAAACAGATTCAAAAATTTATATCAGTGCCACTTCTGCATGTAATATTATTAGTTACTGTACTTACCAAGCACAAATGGTTTTAGATGGGCGTGCTCGAGCGCGCGCCATAACTCGTCATCGGAGTGTTTTTTGAATGGATCCAGGTTCATTCGCAATGAACCTGAGAAGAGTACTGGATCCTGAGGGATGATGGTGATACGCGACCGCAGCTGGTGAAGGCCTATGGTGCTAATGTCCAGACCATCGATTAGGATGCGGCCTCCCGCCGGCTCGACGATCCTACAAGGTTACAAGAGCCGTGAGCGTACGTTCAAATACAGCAAGGAGAGCACGTGCACGTAAAGTGTCCGTACGAACCTGAACAGTCCGAGCGTGAGCGTGGACTTGCCCGCGCCTGTGCGGCCGACGATCCCGAGCTTGTCTCCCGGCGCCACCGTACACGTGACGTCACGCAGGGCGGGCTCGACCCCACTGCGGTACGCCATAGTTAACCCCTCAAACTGTACTGTCCCAGTCTCTGGCCACGACGGCCGAGGGCCAGTTTGTTTCACCCATTCCGCTTCCTGTACATTTTAGTTAACTCATCAATAACTTTGAACGAAAAGTATTGTAATCGTAAAGCATTCACTTACTTGTTCAGTTTCAGCGTACTCCTTCATGCGTTCTACAGATACAATATCTGTTTCGAGTGACGATATCATTTGGACTAGCCAACTTAAAGTTTGAGTGATCTAAAAAGCATAAAATAGCTTAAATTTATGTTCCAGATAGAAGAAATATTTTAAGAGGAACTTGTTTACCTCTAATGTATGGCTGATGGAAAGTCCTGCGAGTCCTGGGCTAATACTTTCTCGGCCGAGTACTGCAAATAATGCAGCAAAGAAAATAATAAGACTTCCGACTACTTCTAAGCGGATCCCAAGCCATCTGTCTGCAATGGAACTAAGGTACGAAAACGACAGGTAATGATCCACTCTCTTCTGAGATTCTTTGATAAACCTGAAAGAAATATTTTAGTTACTATAACTTATCCTAAAGAATTGAGTTTTTCGTTGTCGTTCTCTAACAAATAAAGAATATCATGTTGACTTAATTTTTTAATGAAGTGGCAGTGGTCTAGTATGTTAGTTACGGAAACAGTTGATTGTTGCTAGCCCTTTAAGCTTGTTCTTGAGAGTTGTCAAAACTAACAACCAAAATAATAATAAATAAGATTGATTTCAGATTGGTTTAATGCATATTCAAAAATTAAAAGAATGTTATAGTAATACAAAAATAAAGTGATGAAGTCAATAATAAAGAAGTGATGCAAACTGAGATCAATTTTAACAGAATGAAAATTAAAGGATAAAATAAGTATCTTAGGGCCAATTTCAACAGTTGTTCATAAAGTTTCAGATGATTTGCCACATGACAGTATCTGGCAGATAGTCTATGGGAGAGTTAACAGCAAGTAGTGAAACTGGCCCTTAGTATTTTGAATATTGTTGGAGCGGTTTTTAAAACACTATTGAAAGCAGCTAGCACTGACCTATTTTTAACACCAAAAGCACGTATAACGCTTGCACCCAAAATACTTTCGTTAAAGTGTGAAAATATTGGAGAGCGTGCTATAGACTCAATCCTCATGAGCTGTCGTGACGTGGGCACGTAGAAGCGTTGTATACCGTAGTAAAGCAGACCAATAGGAATTATCACAATCATGAACATCGGCGTTGAATAACTTATTACGAATATTGTTCCTATTACCTGGAGACAGAAATAAATAGATAAATGAGAATGAGCCCTGATTATTACAAGGCTTAATATGTTTGACTACACCAAAGTAAGCCGGGAAAGTTGAATTTATCAATTTTTTTAATATTTATTTTAAAGACAACTCGCGATATCAAACGCGAGAGACGCTTGGGTGTGTTCACGTCGAACTAGCGGCGGACCGCGCGATTCACTCGCGACGTCTGGTAAGTTCGACCACTTTGAACTTATCGCTCGCGCAAACGTCTGGCGGCCAATGTGAACACGAGCACGCAACGTATACCGCGCCCGCAACCGCCGCCGCGCCCACGCGTTCCTACGTGAACAAGCACTATGTCTATTCTATTCTAAGGTGAAGTTAATTCTTAAACTGTATCACGTCACATCAGCTTCTTACAGTCCACTGCTGGACATAAGCCTCTCCTTACAAAGGAGGTTGTGGGCTACTATACCACGCTGGCAAGACGAGTTGGTAGAGGGTTTGTTTCAACTTTTCCTTCTCTTTGCAGTGTTGTTGTCCTGAGCAGTTTGCTCTATTAGTTATTTCTTAAGCCGAGTCTCCACCGAACAAAAATTGGCAGCTTTTGTGTTGTCAACACGTTGGTGACAAAAGTCTCTGTAATTTCCTTGTGTTGGCAACAAAAATTGTCAACAAATGTTGGGAACCGTGTTTCTATTTTTAGCTGTTAACATCAAAAGAATACGCTTGTTGCAGATATTTATTGGCTCTTTGGAGACGCTTAGTTGGAATGTTTTTTTTTAAATTGTTGGCGACTCGGTCTAGACACAATGGAAACAAAAGTTAGCGATTTTTTTAAGAATTGCCAACAGTTGGAAACACGGAAATTGCCAACAATTTTGATGGAGACGCACCTTTACGACGCTCACATAATGAATAGGGAAGGTGACACTTCATATTCTTAATCCATCACCCACGTGGACATTACTAGGAATATTATTACTTTGTACGGTACTAACCCCAAACACACAGTTAAGTGAGTTAGAAATTTTCCAAACAAGTGCAGTATCCACAGAATCCACATCTTTTGAAAACCTCGAGACGATTCTGCCCACAGGCGTAACTTCAAAGAATTGTAGCGGCGCTCTCAGAATGTTGTTCAATAATATTTCATGTAGAATTTTTGCTGCTCTCCAGCAAGCCAGGAATGGTATTAAATCCGAAAAAACTGATGTTATCGCTGCAAAACAATTCATAGTTCACATGAACATGAGCAAAAGTAACAGGTAAAAACTCAGTACTAGAAATTAATGAGGATTATGTTTATCTGTGTTTACGTTTGTACGTACTTATAACGTACGTACGTTCAACATATAACTTATATTTTGTATGTATTTATTTTTCCTGAGAAATACATGTAGGTACTCATTGAATTAGCATACATGAAGAAAACATTTAAAAAAACTTTTTGAACACACCTTTACGTGAGTTTTGTTTTGTAAATAGATATTATCAGTCATATTTGTGCACCGATTTATGCTACAAAGATAAGTTGCGCCGGCTTTCTTTTTATAAGCCTTGATAAGAAAAACTTATCTGACAAATTGCCCATTGTAAGCTAGAGACACGGTCCTGGAAAGGCCCACGGATCTAAAAAACTTTGGACATATGACACATATACACAATTCGGCTGGACTCTCGGGCGCTGCGTAAATCTGTGGCTTCGTTATCGGATTTCTATCGCATTTACAATGGGGAGTGCTCAGAGGAATTGTTCGAATTAATCCCTGCCGCCTCTTTCCGCCATCGTCCTACACGACAACAATCCCCATCATTAAGATGGTTGGCAGTCCACACACTGCGCTTTCCCAGAAACTTTCTGCCTCGCACAACAAAACTGTGGACTACGGTATTCCCGGACCAATATGACCTTCAAACTTTCAAGAAAAGAGCATACACATTCTTAAGGCCGGCAACGCACTTGTGACGTCTCTGGTGTTGCAGGTGTCCATGGGCGGTGGTAATCGCTTACCAACCGGCGATACGTCTGCTCGTTTGACCCCTTTTACATAAAAAAACAACGCCATCTTATTTCAAATTGACTAGTAGCGAACTACTCAAACTACTACTAACAAGCTACTGTGAAAATTATACTATTTTAAATAAGATATTCATTCACAAATATCATTAGGCACTACAAAATAACATGTAAAATATACTAAAGTTACACTTAAAATAAATAGTAAAAGAATACGGCTTAGTCGAAAAATTTTGTGAATGGATTTTAAAATTAGTAATTTAATGGCTTAATCATTAATCTCACCATTCGTTCTCGAAGTTGTGGTTTATTTTGCAACAATATCTAAGAATAAAGGAAGATAGATGTAGTTTACTGTACTATACATGCTTAGATTTATTAATCCTATTTTCTTGTTATACTCTTTGCGCTGTAGCATAGTGCGTGGCATGGTTCAGTAACATTTCGTTTCACTCTTGAAAGTTGCCGCGATTTACAAATTTTCACTTAGTTGTACCACATTCGCAATATATTAAATCATTAATAACTGTAGTAAATTAAATTCAACCACCACGCACCATGCTACAGCGCAAAGAGTATAGGTGTGTTATTTATTTATTTTACTCAATTGTCACGTTGAGTTCTTTATAATAGTATAACGCGTGACTTGAGCATAGAGCAACAAAGGCCGGCGGACCGGAGGGGAGTAGCCATATCTTCCGTCGTCTTTTTCCGATACATTATAATCTGTGATTTTTGCGAGGGGAAATCTTCACACAGTTTAGACACACATTCAAAAACCACATGTCACTATGAACTCACACATAAAAATTCAAACAAAACATTCAGAATTTCACGCACACATCAATATTTGAAGTTTAAGTCATCGACATAATTACAATACTCCACTAACTTTTAGTTTGTAGGTGAGTTTAACAAATCACTTAGGTCAAGGAAAGGAAATTCAATTTTATAGGCTTGCAAAAGTGACTCTGCCGGATGAAAATCATGAGCAGAATCCAAACGTAGTGGTCACCATACTCATTGCGAATACAGACAATGCAACAATGCAGAATGATGACCCACACTATGGCGGCCTACTGATGCTTCTGCATCATCGGGCCTCCAGTCTCGGACTCACCAACGAAACACGACAGCACGAAAGCTGTCATTTTAGGTAGGTCTTCTGTGAGAGGGTAGTACCGCCTCGGTCGAGACGGTCCGTTCGTGCTGAAATCAACGTGGCTTAACTACATATTAAATTTAAATGATATATTATTGTTACCTGTCGCTAGTCCGAATCCTCCGTATACTCCTAGGTACAAGTCTCGTAATTGAGTGTTTACTGTGCCGTTTACAACCTGAAGAAATATAGAAGAATTTACCTGAAGAATTTACGTAAGTACCTTTATTGCATAATATGCATAATTAGATCCAAAAAGTTGTTAAGTAACTACAAGTTTATTACGTGTTTCCTAAAAAAGCGGCCAAGTCGGACTCGCCCATGAAGGGTTCCGCAGCAGCAAGTAACATTTTATATATATATATGTTTTGATTGAATGAAAGGTAAATTGCAGTTTACGATTTATGACGTATTAAAAAAACGACTTACTAGATTTCGTTCAAACCAGTTTTCGGTGAAAGTTTGCATGGTAATGTACATTATATATTTTTTTTAGATTTATCATGCTCTGATTTTAGAAGTTACAGGGGGAGGGACACATTTTACCACTTTGGAAGTGTCTCTCGCGCAATCTATTCAGTTTAGAAAAAAATGATATTAGAAACCTCAATATCATTTTTTAAGACCTATCCATAGAACCCCACACGCGTGGGTTTGATGAAAAAAAATTTTTGAGTTTCAGTTCTATGTATGGGGACCCATAAAATTTATTGTTTTTTTCTTATTTTTGTGTGTAAATCTTAATGCGGTTCACAGAATACATCTACTTACCAAGTTTCAATATTATAGGTCTTATAGTTTCGGAAAAAAGTAGCTGTGACATACGGACGGACAGACAGACATGACGAATCTATAAGGGTTCCGTCTTTTGCCTTTGGCACGGAACTCTAAAACGGGTAAAACAAATGATAAAGATGATAACAGTGCGCGATCGTCTATCTAAATTAAAGAGGTCTACAAAAATACTATTTTAAACAGATACATACCATATTTTCGTCATTAGACCAAAGGACAAGCCAAAAGTTGGCGCTGATTTTTAGCGTATTTAACAATATATATATTAGAACAGTTCCCACCGATGCATATATGCCAACTTTTGATAAATAATGTTGGTAAACTGCCCATTTTACCTAGAAAGTAAAAACCATCATAAGTTTTTGATTTTAGTACGAGCTACAGACATAAATAGATGCAGATATTAATATATTACTAGCTTTTGCCCGCGGCTCCGCCCGCATAAGAACGGTAAGAGTATGTTTTTCCTAAGGAATCAAAGTCTCTCCATGCCAAATTTTACTGAAATCGGTGCAGCGGTTTATTCGTGAAAGTGTGACAGACAGACAGTTACTTTCGAATTTGTAACATTAGTGTGGATGTAGATATATGTATAATAAATTTGATAATAATGTATCCAAATTGCTTCGATCTGAGTGCTTCTGTGTGTGTACGATATGTTTATGTATTTAAAATAAAATCTAAGAACGTTGTCTATTTGCCCGCGTTATCAGAATTCATAACGGTGTGTGTTTAGCATATTATCCTGTGTAAACATTTATCTGGGGACACGGAAATAATCTTGCCAATGGAAAAATTAAATTTACTTTAAAAAAGTACCATTATACGCCTACATCATGATCAAGTTTTTACATTTATTATTGAAAACCAAACGTTAAAATAACTTTGACAGCAGTGACCGATGAACACATCCAGTTATAACACTCTGGAAGTCCAAAGAAAAAAATATAAACTGTCTTAGACCCCACAACGAAATGAATCAGTTGAAAACTAGAGGATTTGGAAATATTAAATGTATTAGAGTATTACTAAGTAAGGTTTTAGGTATAGTCATTGTTCTGAATACCTATGTACATCTCCCCGACGGCATGAAATTCTAGTGCATCCATTTATCATTCCTTCGAATAGAAATGTCCCAGTTTGCTTTATGGCACAGTTATCTTACAAATTTGTTATTAATAAAAAAAGTAAGTTATACTTACTCTTCCTGTCTGTGCTATCTCCTCTTCAATAAGTGGGTCAAAGTCTTTGTCAGCCTCTTTATCGGTTTCTTTGCTCGATTTCTCATCGATTACTTGATGATCACCTGTTACAACATTTTAAGTTATTATTTTGCCAAGTTTTAGGCATTTTATCGTATATTTATTTACAGTTTTTTTGGAGATATTAATTTAAATATTACGATGTACTGAACTGAATTATTTTTTCATACGTTTGTTACTAGGTATAGCTTTGTTTTCGCTTATTTTATTGTTAGTATTTTATTAATTTTATATGTTCTTATTAACTTATAGCAAAGAATTCAACCCTACTACAAAAAATCACAACTTCATCTAAATTTTAAAAGTATATTTTGTCCACAAATATTCATGTACTTTTTCATTACCTGCGGCAGTTGATTCAGATGTTTGAGAGCGTCCACCAGAAGACAAAGATCGAGTCAACTGCAATTTACTCTTGAAATCTGAACCGAGTCTACTTTCAAGTTCAAGTTTGAGATCTTCCAAACCTTAAAAGTATTTATTTAATATGTATTCATTTAAAATATGACTCCTCATAATTTGGATCAAGAAATCGGTAAAAGAGAAGAAATTGTTTTATAAATATCAATATTAGTTAAAAACAGTGCAGTCCTTTGCTGGACATAGCCTACGATATCTTCAAATCACACTAAATGATTTGACAATGGTGGTGATTCTCTTGTTGTCATCACTAAACTAAAATTCACTAAAATTTGTAATTGGATTATATACTCTAATCTCATCCGCTTACAGTCTATTTTCGATATCTCACATCTCAGCTGTCACTGTGTTTAGTTTTGTACCAAATACACATTAATCAGAAACGCACGCCTGTTTATTACTTGAAAAAGTAAAATTTACTACGGCATAACCAATATTAGTTAAATTACTCAACCTAGACCATATTTTTCTTTTGCTAACCTTGTGTTGAACGTTTAAAATGTGTAACGTGTGACGTAAAACTTGACAAGTCGCACTTAACTTAGACGTCGTCTAAATACATGCATAATTTTTACATTTAGAGTTTAGTTTAGTTTTTTTACTAATAAAAAGCGTGTACCTCTGATCAACTTTTAGTCGGTACTGAACTAAATATAGTGAGAGCTGAGATATGAGATATTGAAAAATGGACTGTAAGCAGATGAGATTAAAGTATATAATCCAACAACAAATTTTAGTGAATTTTAGTTTAGTAATGACAACAAGAGAATCACCGCCAATAGCGAGGTTTGACGTCATGGCATTGTATTTAAAAAACTGACTCAACTTGGCATTCCTCTGCTATTTCCCGGAAATCAACTATCTAGTTCGGCGTGCGTCATTCGCGATAAAAATTGGTATCGACCGGTTTACCCACGACTTTATTCCTTTTTTTATGGATTAGGGGGCAAAGGAGCAGACGTATCGCCTGATGGTAAGCGATTACCGCTGCCCATGGACACCCGCAACACCAGAGGCGCCACAAGTGCGATGCCGGCCCTTGGGGTATGGGGAAGGGAAGGGGGATGGGGTATGTGGAGGGCGATGGGGGGAGTGGTTGGGGTATGGGCCTCCGGTATCCTCACTCACTCGGTGAAACACAGCGTAAACGCTGTTTCACACCGGTTTTCTGTGAGGCCGTGGTATCACTCTGGTCAAGCCGGCCCATGCATGCCAAAGCGTGGCTCTACCACGGTAGACTCTTTCTAACGTTACGTTATGAACCTAAGGATTTTCGTCTAAGGTGTACTTCGATTCGGATAGTTAGGTGTAGAAATGTTCGTCTATGAGTACTGACCAATTGGCAAATTTTATTGACTAAATGGCAAAATAGTCAGTCAAATGGCAAATAATAAAGTGGTTTACTTTCAGATCGTACCTACTTTGGCCTGATGTCCGTCTTCATGTCATATTGCATATTTTGAACTTCAATTTAATGTACTTATTGTGGTATTGGAATTTTAAGTTTTTGGGATAAATTACAAGCCCAAGTATGGTTTAATTCAGTGCGACCTTCATAATTTTTATCTTTTATAATTTAACCAGTGATTTAAAATTAAGCAACTGTTCGTTTTATCGCGTGTTATTATCTATTATTTAGATTGAGAAGCTTTAAATAGTGTGCGATAATAAATTCGTAGCGTAGATATAGATGACTTTAGATGATGTTAACTTCTATACCTACTTAAAGCTTTTCTTACTACATTAAGCTTATCTTTACGCATTACATGTCCTCCGTTACATCAGGTTGTTCATGGCTTCTCTTTTTTTCCATTAGAAGACGCCTCACAGTAGCTGTGTATGCTACTGTGAGGCGTCCTCTAATGTACTCATTTTTAAGTAGGTCATTCTAGTCACTCGGTTACCATAGCACAGGCTTTGTCTAGTTTCCCCCCAATGTATCCCTACGTTGTCGTCGTGGTGGGGCTTGCGTGGGTCGATGATCTCTGGGGCTATGCCGGTAGAGCCACTCATGCCGGATAGGTCCAGAGGGAGACCCCAGACTAAGCGTCGTCACTCCAAGCGTCCCTCTGATCTAGCAGAGGGCGTACTGGAGTGCGAGAAGGTTCGAGAGGAACCTTGAGGCGGGTCAGCCCACTGTTTACGCAGGGGCTGACAACCGTCGGTGAGACAGGGCTAGCCACCCTGTCGCATTCCGTAACCAACAGGGGCTCAGCAACGACCTGACTGGTGGCTCCAGGAGGGTATGCTGAGAACCTGTTGGCCGGAGGGCTTGCCTTAATTGGCCGGCCCATGACAAGGATAGTCTATAACACCCGACAGCCAAGTCGTTAAAACCTGTGGATACCGGCCGACCTCCACAGTATATAGGCTTATCCGGGTGCAGGGGGCACCGCCCGGATGGACTTCTTTTCCCCCATACTCGTGGGATATGTTATGGCAACTGAAACTAAAAATTCAATAATAAATACGATCGATACAAATAAAAAAACGACTTTTGGCAATGAAACTGGACAGGAGAGAGAGAGGGAGAGGAAAGGAAAGGGAAGGAGGAACGCCAAGGGGCAGTTCCGGAGGGCAGACGACTCCTCTACCGAGGAGGAGTCTGCGTCCGGGGCGCCCGGATCGGCGGGGCTCCCAGTAGTCAATCGGACTGCTGGGAGCCGAAGAAAATCGGAGCGTACGCGTTCCAGGTCCACCCACTCGTCGGATGGCGCGGGTGGTAGCTCCAATGCGGATGCATTGGAGTCTATGGACCTGGATCCGAGCGACAGCCGCAAACGCGTGCGCTCCAACGATGGGGGCAGCGACACTACAGAGATGTTGCCGCCCAAAATCGCGAGCAGCCATAGGGGTCGCTCGCGTACCCCGGTGTCGGCCCCGTCTGGTTCCGCCTTCTGTAAGGCGGAATCGTACAGGCAAGTCAGGGCGGACGGCGAGACTCAGGCGGAGGAGGAGATCTCCGGTCTCCTGCTGCAGGAGAGGGCGCAGGCGGCGGTGGCCATCATTAACAAGGTGGCCACCAAGTCGGTAAACCTTAAGGGCTCCTTTGTAAGGGCCCTTAAGGACTCCTCCTCCACGCTGGGGGGAGTCGTCCAGTCCCTGATAGGGGACGTGGCTCGACTCCAAGCGGCCAACGACCGCTTGACGGAGCAGGTGGCTGAGCTGAGCGCTCAGTTTGCCCAATTTCGGGCGGAGCGTCCTGAGCGCGAGGCCTCGGCCCCGGCCCCGTCTGCGTCGCGGGCGGCCACGTCAGCGTCGCGGACGGCCCCGTCAGTGTCGCGGCCGGCCCCGTCAACGTCGCGGACGGCCCCGTCAGCGTCGCGGCCGGCCCCGTCGGCGTCGCGGCCGGCCCCGTCTCCGTCACAGCTGGCCCCCACTGTCCCTGGGGTATCGGAGGACCTCGTCCAACAGATCCTCATCGCAGTGGGGAATCTGGTGGACGGGCGTCTGGCCGGCCTCGAGGCGCGGCTGCCTCCGGCCCCTATCGTTCGGCCGCCGCTTGGGGCACAGCGTAAAACGGTCACGTCGGCCCCGACTCCACTTCCCGTGGTAGGGGGTCGAGTGACCTACGCCGCGGCGACGTCGGCCCCGGCTCCTGTGGCGGCTCAAAAGCCACGACAGGGGCCTAAGGCCAGGACGCCTGCTCCGAAGCCAGGGCAGCCGTCTAAGACGACAACAAGAGCTGGAGCGGAGTTCCCTCCGCTCCCCACTCCAACGCCGGTACCTGGCCCCTCAACAGCTGCCCCCTCAAATGAGGCTTGGCAGGAAGTTGGGGGGTCTAAGAAGTCCCGAAGGCGGGCTAGGAAGGCTGCTGAAAAGGCAGCCCCTACCCCGCAGTCGTCATCGGTGGCCACAAAGAAGCCGCGGAAGCTGCAGACGCCAAAAACCGCGGCCGTAGTGGTCACCGTGTCGCCGGAGGCGGCTGAAGGCGGGCTGTCGTACGCGGCCCTCTTCAAAAGGGCGCGGGCTAGTCTCGCCTCCTTCGGGACGACCGGCGTTAGATTGCGCCTCGCCCAGACGGGAGCTCGAGTTCTCGAGTTCCCCGGGGCTGAAGGCGCAAAGTCGGCAGACGAGTTTGCCGAGAAGCTCAGAGGGATGTTTGCGGAAACGGATGGTGTTAGGATCGCCAGGCCTACGAAGTGCGCCGAATTGCGCATCTCGGGCCTGGACGATTCCGTGACGGCTGAGGATGTCCGCGATGCAGTTCAGGAGAAGACGAACTGCAGCGCGGAAAACATTAAGGTCGGCACCATCCGCCCCGGTCCAGGGGGCCTTGGTGCGGTGTGGCTCAGCTGCCCGATAGCGGCAGCCAAAGTGCTGGGCGATGCTGGCAGGCTCCTCGTCGGCTTCGTGAGCGCCAGGATAACAGTCCTGGCGGCGAGGCCGATGAGGTGTTTTAAATGCCTGTCGGCGGGACACACACGCGCCAAGTGCGCCAACTGTTTTGACTGCAGCGGTCTTTGTTTCCGCTGCGATCGACCGGGGCACAAGGCGGCAGAATGTTCTGCTGCCCCTCACTGCCCCATATGTGCGGCGGGTAATAAGCCCGCCAATCACCAGATGGGGCAGGGAGGCTGCAAGCATTCCCGTGCTTCTCGGCAAGCGTCGGGGGTTAGCCAGTCGGCCCAGGCTACCTCCGACGTCGCTCGTGCGTCGACGCCGACGCCCATGGAGGAGGCTGTAGAGACGATCCATTAATGGATCAAGTCTCCAGCCTCCTGGTCCAGACGAACCTGAACCACTGTACCGCGGCGCAGGATTTATTCCTGCAAACCATGGCGCAGTGGTCAATAGGTGTTGCCGTAGTCGCGGAGCCCTACTACGTTCCTCCCCGTCCAAACTGGATGGGTGACCGGGACGGCTCCGTGGCAGTCGTCAGCTCCACGGCGGCTCATTCCCCGCCCTTGTCGCTAAGAGACAAGGGTACTGGATATGTTGCCGCCGATTGGGGGGGGGTCACCGTTTACGGTCTATACTTCTCCCCCAACCGGAGTCTGAGTGACTTCGAGGTCTTCCTCAACACCTTGGAGACCTCGATACGGCGACTAGCGTCTGGGCACGTCCTCGTGCTGGGGGACTTCAACGCAAAGTCCATTGCGTGGGGGTCCCCCGGGACGGACGCCAAGGGCGAAGCCGTAGTGGAGTGGGCGGCTTCGGTGGGCCTCTGTTTGCTGAACAGAGGCTCCACCAACACGTGCGTGCGACAGCAGGGCGGGTCGATAGTGGACCTTTCGTTCGCTACCCCTGCTGTTGCCGCACGAGTAAGGAACTGGTGTGTCCTGGAAGAGGTCGAGACGCTCTCGGATCATTTGTACATCCGATTTGAGCTCTCCCAGTCCCAGGGCCCCAGTAGGGGTCACACGGCGCGGCATCCATCCCGTTTTCCGCGGTGGGCTGTTGCCAAGCTCGACAGGGACCTGCTGGAGGAGGCAGCCATTATTCATTCTTGGCTGTCTCCGCAGGCCTCGGCCGAGGAGGTCGACGTGGACGCTGGGGCTGGCCGTTTTCGCAATGCGATTACGCAGATTTGCGATACGGCCATGCCCCGCATCCGGAGTCGTCGGCCTCCTCGGAAAGAGGTCTACTGGTGGTCCCAGGAGTTGGCGGACCTCCGTGCGGCCTGTACCCGTGCCCGGAGGTCCTACACCCGCAGCCGGCGACGTCACCGCGGAAACGGTGAGGATGACCAGCTTCATGAGGAGTACCGCGAAGCGCGGAAAACTCTGAAGCTGGCCATTTGCCGCGCCAAGGACGCGAAGAAAAAGGAGATGCTGGAGAGCCTCGATCGTGACCCCTGGGGTCGCCCGTATCGTGCGGTGCGTCAAAAGCTCCGCACGGCGGGCCCCCCCCTTACCGAGACTCTCCAGCCCAGCTTCCTGCAGGAAGTGGTCGAGGGCCTTTTCCCTCAGCGGGCAGAGCACACACCCCCGTCGATGGCCTACTCGGTCAGAGACGACGGGGGTTCAGAGGAGGATGCTCCACCCGTGAGGGAATCGGAGGTAGGGGCGGCTGTTCTGCGGATTCGTTCCAAGAACACCGCCACCGGGCCGGACGGGGTACCAGCCCGAGTGATGGCCCGAGCCCTCGACCATATGTCGGACCGCCTCAGGGAAGTGTTGGATGCTAGTCTAGCGTCCGGACACTTCCCTGAGTGCTGGAAATGCGGGAAGCTGGTCCTGCTGAAGAAGCCGGGACGGCCTGCCGATTCGGTCGCGGCCTATAGGCCCATCGTGTTGCTGGACGAGGCGGGCAAGTTGTTCGAAAGGATAATCTCTGCCCGCATCGTCCGGCACCTCAGTGAGGTGGGGCCCGACCTGTCGGACGCCCAGTTCGGATTCCGAGAGGGGCGTTCGACGGTCGATGCCGTGATGCGCCTTAGGGCCGTGACCGAAGAGGCAGTGTGCTGTGGCGGCGTGCTGTTGGCGGTGTCGTTAGACATCGCCAACGCATTCAATAGTCTGCCATTCAGCTGCATCGGGGAAGCACTCCAGTATCACGGGGTGCCAGAGTACCTGAGGCGGCTAGTGGCAGACTATTTGGAGGAGCGTACCGTCGTGTACGAGGACCGAGAGGGCGTCTTGAGACGGCGACCCATGTCGTGCGGCGTTCCGCAGGGGTCTGTCCTTGGACCACTCCTGTGGAACGTGGGATACGACTGGGTCCTACGAGGTCGTCTCCCCCCCGGGCTGGGCGTAATTTGTTACGCCGATGACACATTGGTCACAGCCCGGGGGGCGAACTTCCAAGAGGCGGCGCGCCTGGCCACCAGGGGTGTTTCTTTGGTGGTCGGGCGCATCGAGGCGCTGGGCTTACGGGTGGCCCTAGACAAGACGGAGGCCCTGTTGTTTCATGGGCCCCGTCGTGGTCCGCCCCCCGGCGCCTCCATAGAGGTCAACTCGGTCCTCGTACCGGTTCGGGCCCAGATGAAATATCTGGGTCTGATCCTCGACGGTAGGTGGCTCTTCGACGAGCACTTCCGACAGCTTGCTCCCAAGCTGGTCGACGCTGCCTCCGCCCTTGGGCGACTTTTGCCTAATTTGGGTGGAGCCAGCGTCGCAACGAGACAGCTGTACACGGGGGTTGTCCGGTCAATGGCGCTGTACGGCGCACCGGTGTGGGTCACGGCTCTGACCGCCCAGAACAAGGCGCGCCTCTGGCGGCCTCAGAGGGTACTGGCGGTCAGAGCGATACGTGGTTACCGCACGGTGTCGACCGAGGCAGCGTGCGCGTTGGCCGGAACACCCCCGTGGGATTTGGAGGCGGAAGTGCTCGCCGAAGTTTATCGACGGGTGGCTGAATATCGGGTGGAGAGAGGCATGCGCCCTCCGCCCGAAGAGGTACGCGAGTGGCGTGAAGCCGCCCGTCGAGCCACGATGGCTCGTTGGTCTTTCCGACTGGAGACTCCACGCGCTGGCTTTGCCGCCGTGGAGGCTCTCCAGCCGGTCATCCTCGAGTGGGCAGGGCGGCAGCATGGGACCCTTTCCTTCCGACTGACGCAGGTGCTTTCCGGGCACGGTTGCTTCGGGAAGTACCTGCACTCGGTCGCTAGGAGGGAACTGAGTCCCGCCTGCCACCACTGCGACTGCAGTGTAGACTCGGCCCAGCATACGCTGGCGATTTGCCCCGCTTGGGCGTCGCAGCGCCGGGCCCTCACTGCAGTCATCGGAGGAGATCTCTCGCTACCGGCCGTCATACGCTCCATGGCCGGTAGCGACAGCAATTTTACCGCGGTCGCAACCTTCTGCGAAGATGTCATCTCGCAGAAGGAGGTGGCGGAGAAGGCCCGGGAGGACGACCTCCACTCGGACCCGATCCGCCGCCGGCGAACCGGGCAGCGGAGGTGCGCTCACCTGCGCCTCATGCCGCCCTGAGTGTGGCCGCGGATGGTCGGGACGGGCTTTCCCTTCCATCCGCTCTAGTGGCCGCCCGCGAGGAGGCGACGTTACGTGTGTGCCGTACGTTGCCTAAATGAGAGGATACCATCAGAGGGTGCCCGCTTCTGTGCGGGCAAGCGCTGGGAGGGGTTCGGATGTCTTAACAACAGCAGTTCCCGGAACCCTCCCTCCTCAGGCGCAGAGTGGCACACCGTGTGGTTTTAGTCGGTTCGAGTCCGACACACCGCCCCGCCGCAAGCCCCGGCGCGGGTGACGGTCCGAGGGGATTTCCACACGATAAAAAAAAAAAAAAAAGGCTTTGTCTAGTTTGGGACCAGATAGCTGTGTATGAGATGTGTAAAGCCGATTCTCCGCCGAACAAAAGTTTGCAACTTTCGTGTTGTCAACACGTGTTGGTGACAAAAGTTTCTGTAATTTCCTTGTGTCGGCCACAAAAAATGTCAACAAATGTTGGGCACCGTGTTTCTGTTTTTGGCGGTAAACATCAAAAGAATACGCTTGTTGCAAATATTGATTGACTCTGTGGAGACGCTTAGTTGGAATGTTTTTCAAATTGTTGGCAACTCGGTGTAGACACAACGGAAACAAAAGTTGGCGATTTTCTGAAGAGTTGCAAACAGTTGTAAACACTGTAATTGCCAACAATTTCGGTGGATACGTGCCTTAAGGATATTATTATTTACTTTGGTAAAATTTATCAACACTCACCCTCAGCAGAGGCCGAACCCTCAGCATCACTCAAATGGTGCAACAAGAAATCAGCAAAGGCACCTTTCTTGTCGAGAAGCTGTTGGTAAGTACCACACTCAGACACTTCTCCGTTGTGCAGTACCAGCACCAGATCAGTTTGTGACAAGAAAGAAATGTTGTGAGTCACCCATACGCGTGTTTTGTGCCTTAAAAGCCCTTTTGGTCCTATAACCTGTGTATAAATAATATCACATCACATCACACTAATATATAAAGGTGAAAGTTTGTGTGTATGTTTGTTATTCTTCACGCGCAAACGGCTGGACCAATTTGGATAAAATTTGGTATGCAGGAAGCTGATACCCTGGATTAACACATAGACTACTTTAAAAAAAAATTGGAGAGAAAACCGATAAACACGCGGGCGGAGACGCGGGCAACAGCTAGTATTATATAAGGCTTAAACACAATAATGTCATAATTAAATATTATTCTAATTATTTTAAACCTTCGCGTGCCTCAAATTCCTCGTCGTTATCAACATTAAATTAACTATTCGATTTCAGTAAAGTCTCCTATAAAATGTAGACTTCCAAACTGCTTAAAGGCTGTTGATGGCAGGGATATGGATTGTGTTGGTATTTTATACACTTTTATATAACTCAATATTTTATACTATACAACGTCAATATTAAACTAAATAAATAATTTTCTCGGTTTTATTGGGATCGAAAATTAAATAACTAGCTTGTTGCTAACTCTATAAAAACATGAAATGATTATGGACCAGTTCAGGATCATGTACTTTCTTGTACCATATTCAGTAAAGATTAACCGCATCACTGAGACAGTTCCTTGCGAGAAAATAAAACATTATTTAAAAACATGCTCACGCCATCAAAAATTTGTTTTCCAACGTGCGAATCGACCGCACTGAGAGGGTCGTCCAGGAAGTAGTTGTCGGCGTCACAATATACCGCACGAGCCAGTGCTACTCGATGCTTTTGACCGCCTGACAGATTTATACCTGAACAGAATTTATTATTGAAAAAAGAAAACTTTTCTGGTCTTCATTCAAAATCACATCATAACATCAGAATCTTACCTTTCTCGCCGATTTCCGTCTGATCGCCACCAGTAAGAATGGCCAAATCGGTATTTAATGCACAAGCCTCAATAATTTGATTATACTTAGTTTTATCCAATGGGTTTCCAAATAATATGTTATTTTGAACAGTGGCATTCTGTATCCAGGCTTGCTGAGAAACATATGATGTATCACCTGAAACAGTAAAGAATGGAAATAATATTGTAGTGACTTAGTACACTTATTTGTATTTACATATTATGTTAATTATTATTAGTTGTAAAAAAATCATTATCAAAATTATATACGCTCCTATTGCTTTATTTATTTAAACTTTATGCACATCTTGTACATAGGGCAAACTTAATGCAATGGGGCATTCTCTGCCAGTCAACCTTTGAGTGATGTAAAAATATGAGGCGGTAGGTGCAAAATGGGGAAAGTAGCGTTTAACTCAATACATAAAAAATATAGTTGTGATACAAATAAGGTATATATTAGTTATATAATTAATACATAAACATACTTACAAATAAATTTAATATGTTAAATAAATCTATACTAATATTATAAACGCGAAACTTTGTAAGTATGGATGGATGGATGTTTGTTACTATTTCACGCAAAAACTACTGAACGGATTTGGATGAAACTTTACAGTAATATAGCTTATACATCAGAATAACACATAGGCTAATATTTGCCGCGAATACCGACATATACACGGGCGGAGCCGCGGGCAACAACTAGTTTAATATAATATAAAAGTACTCGTTCGGATACTATCGTTGTGAATGTTCTGCCTATTCATTCCGAAGCAGGTCGCGAGCTTTCGCCTTGAATGTCGCCTCACATTCAAGGCGAAAGCTCGCGACCTTTGTTTACATCCTGATTTCGGTGGGAAGTGCGTTCCAAAGAAGAACTGACTGCACAAAGAAGGAAGAATTTATGAAGTTGGAGGTGTTGGGAGGAAGAGGCATATTGATTTGATTCTTGACCGAAGGTTTCGATAATGAGTGGAGCATAAGAGACAAAAGTGGGGTTCGAGGTATTCAGGTAACGATGGAGAATTGAGAAAAGAGACAAGTGAGTGCACGCAAACTACGGCGCTGACGAATTGGAAGCCACTGTAGCTGGGAATCACACATGGTCATATTTGCGAAGATTGAAAACGAATCGAATGCAGTTATTACTGGTCTAGTCTTGCCGCAGCCCACGGCGCCCACCACGGCCACCAGCGCGCCGCGAGGTATACTCGTTACTAGGTCACCTACCCTTGACGTTGACCCGTCCGGAGAGCTTGTCCATCTCCCCGAGCAGCGCGGCGAGCAGCGAGCTCTTGCCGCAGCCCACGGCGCCCACCACGGCCACCAGCGCGCCGCGAGGTATACTCGTTACTAGGTCACCTACCCTTGACGTTGACCCGTCCGGAGAGCTTGTCCATCTCCCCGAGCAGCGCGGCGAGCAGCGAGCTCTTGCCGCAGCCCACGGCGCCCACCACGGCCACCAGCGCGCCGCGAGGTATACTCGTTACTAGGTCACCTACCCTTGACGTTGACCCGTCCGGAGAGCTTGTCCATCTCCCCGAGCAGCGCGGCGAGCAGCGAGCTCTTGCCGCAGCCCACGGCGCCCACCACGGCCACCAGCGCGCCGCGAGGTATACTCGTTACTAGGTCACCTACCCTTGACGTTGACCCGTCCGGAGAGCTTGTCCATCTCCCCGAGCAGCGCGGCGAGCAGCGAGCTCTTGCCGCAGCCCACGGCGCCCACCACGGCCACCAGCGCGCCGCGAGGTATACTCGTTACTAGGTCACCTACCCTTGACGTTGACCCGTCCGGAGAGCTTGTCCATCTCCCCGAGCAGCGCGGCGAGCAGCGAGCTCTTGCCGCAGCCCACGGCGCCCACCAAGGCCACCAGCGCGCCGCGAGGAATGCGCACGTTCAAGTCCCTGAGCACTGGGTCCAAATTTTCCCCGCCCCAAGAAAACGTGCCGTCTTCTATTAAGATCTGATATACTGCAATTAAATAATAAGGACGTCCCTTTGACAACCGTCTCTGTGGCTCAATGGTAGCGTATGCGACTGCTGTGCTTGGGGTCTCGGGTTCGATTCCCGGGTCGGACCAAATGTTTGTATGATCTGCAAATATTTGTTTCGGAGTTTGGGTGTTTTTTTATGTATAATATGTATGTATTTACAAAAAAAAGTATAAATGTATTTATATCAGTTGTCTAGTACCCATTTTTTTTTAACGTGTGGAAATCCCCTCGGACCTTCACCCGCGCCGGGGCTTGCGGCGGGGCGGTGTGTCGGACTCGAACCGACTAAAACCACACGGTGTGCCACTCTGCGCCTGTGAAGGGAGGAATCCGGGAACTGCAGTTATTAACACGTCCGGACCCCTCCCAGCGCTTGCCCGCACTGAAGCGGGCACCGTCTGCTGTTAAAACTCTCTATTTAGGCGACGTACGGCACACGCGTACGTCGCCCCCTCGCGGGTGGCCACTAGAGCGGATGGAGGGGAAAGCCCGTCCCGACCATCCGCGGCCACACTCAGGGCGGCATGAGGCGCTGATAGGCGCGCCTCCGCCGCCCGGTTCGCCGGCGGCGGATTGGGTCCGAGTGGATATCATCCTCCCGGGCCTTCTCCGCCACCTCCTTCTGCGAGATGACTTCTTCGCAGAAGGTTGCGACCGCGGTAAAACTGCTATCGCTACCGGCCATGGAGCGTATGACGGCCGGTAGCGAGAGATCTCCTCCGATGACTGCAGTGAGGGCCCGGCGCTGCGACGCCTATGCAGGGCAGATCGCCAGCGTATGCTGGGCCGAGTCCTCACTGCAGTCGCAGTGGTGGCAGGCGGGACTCAATTTTATTTATTTATTTATTTATTTTATTTATTTAAACTTAATGCACATTTTGCACAAAGGCGGACTTAATGCCATGGGGCATTCTCTGCCAGTCAACCTTAAGGTGATGTGAAAATATGATGTGGTAGGTGCATAATATAGTATAATTTGACATATATATTTGATACAGTGGTATTAGATAAAACTGATATACCAACACAATTCACTAGCTACTGGATTTTGTACATAAATACATACTTGTAATACATACACAATACATAAATGTCTATAGACATACATAAATATAAAATAATACATAATTACTCAGTCAAAGAACTATCGTTGAGACTGTTCTGCCAATTCATTCCGGAGTAGGTCGCGTACTTTCCTCTTGAATGTGAGGCGGCTAGTTGACATCCTGATTTCGGTAGGGAGCGCGTTCCAAAGAAGAACTGACTGCACAGAGAAGGAAGAATTGATGAAGTTGGAGGTATGAGGGGGGCAAAGAAGAAGCATATTGTTTCTTGACCGCAGGTTTCGATCATGATTGGAGCATAGTAGACGGAAGTGGGGTACGAGGTATTCGGGTAATGATGGGGAGTTGAGAAAAGAAAAAAGAGAAGTGAGTGCACGCAAACTACGGCGCTGTCGAATTGGAAGCCACTGCAATTGGGTACGTAAAGCAGACACGTGGTCATACTTGCGAAGATTGAAAACGAATCGAATGCAGTTATTAAGAAGGCGGTCTAGTTTATTGAGGAGGTCTGCATTCAGGTCAAAATAACACACATCACCATAATCGATCAAGGGAACAATTAGGGACTGCATAAGCGTAGCCTTGGTTTTAGTGGGAAGAAAGTTCTTTAGACGATATAAAGCACGCAGACAAAAAGTGACTTTCTGGCTGACGTGTGCAACTTGAGCCCGCCAATCAAGTGTTGAGTCCATATATAGCCCCAGGTTCCGTACCACTGCACTCCAAGGTATAGTCTGGTTATTGTAGACAACTGGTGGTATGACTTTCATATCCAATCTATTTAGCATTTGTTTGCTCCCTACGACGATCACTTGACATTTGGTTGGATTAACTGCTAAACCGAACCTCGCTGACCAGTTCCCGATGAAGTCCAAGTCTTTGTTGACTTTCTCGATGGCACATGATATGTCCTCAACACTTGACTGCGTATAGATTTGTAAGTCATCAGCGTACAGGTGATACGCACACTGAAGATGTTGGGTTACGAGATTAATAAATATTGAGAATAATAAAGGAGATAATATGCCGCCTTGAGGGACGCCGGTGAAAAGATCACACCAACTTGACGATGAACTGTCAATACGTACACACTGTTGACGTCCCTGAAGATAGGAAGAGAACCATTCCAGAGCTTCTGAGGAGATCATCAGATAGGAGAGGATGGCCAGTAGGATGTCGTGACAAACGGTATTAAACGCATTTGAGAAATCGATTAAAGCCAGCACTGTGACTTTGGTTTCCTCCATACCCTCCCTAATATCATTGGTTACTTTGAGGAGAGCTGTGGTTGTGCTGTGACCGCGTCTAAACCCAGATTGAAAAGGACTAAGAAGCTTGTGCCCATATACAAACTGTGAGAGCTGTTTATGAGCACAAGCCTCCAGAACCTTGGAAAGGAAGGGAAGTATAGAAATAGGTCGGAAATGTTCAGGGAGTGAGGGGTTAGATTTTTTAGGTAAAGGGCTGATGAAGGCCTTACGCCAAAGTGAGGGAAAGGTCCCCGAGTCAAGTGAAAAATTGATAACATGAGATATTGCTGGTAAAACGTGATCCAGGATAGGAATAATCATTCGACGACTAATGCCGTCACAACCCACAGCATTTGAACGAATGGACAGGATAATCTTTTTGATCTCCTCAGAAGATACTGGAGAAAAATCAAAGGATTCAATGTCTGGTTGGTTCAGACCAGCTATATAGCTCAAGGTTTGACTCTTGGTTTGACGATCTATCTGAGATGAAGTAGAGAAATGTTGGTTGATATCGTTTAAACCAATTGTCATTTTGACCTCACCTCGTTGTTGCGTACCAATGCCTAGAGTTCCAAGAAACTTCCACGCATTAGAAGCTGAAGAGGTTTCCAAATTTTGAATTATGTGGCGGCGTTTGGCGTTACGTATCACCTGGTTACACCGATTCCTCGCAGCCTTAAAAAGACTCCAATTCTCCTCGCAGCGGTTCTTCCTGAACCTATTGTAAGAATGGTCTCTGCGTTTCATAGCCATTCTAATTTCCTCCGTCATCCATGGAGCCGGGGGGCGCTTCAATCTTACCTTCCTCATAGGTGCATGGATGTCGTATAATTTAAGTACTGTGTCATTAAAAATACAGACCTTGTCATTCATATCTGTTGCTGCTGCCAAATCTGTCCAGTCCAAAGCACATGCATCTGCACACAGTTTTTTAACATCAATTTTTCTGAAACTACGAATATGCAGAATTTTGGGAGAGGATTTAGGAGGTTTTAGGATATAGGAAAGGAAGATTAAGTCGTGGTGGGAGAATCCAGGAGCAGGATGTTGTCCATGGGAATGGATAAGGTTTGGAGCACAGGTGAGCATTAAGTCGAGCCAGGTATCCTGATGCTCGATGTTGTGGTGAGTTGCTTGAAGAGGAAGGACATGGAGACTACTGGATTGGATGATGTGGAGGAGATTCCGAGTACGGGGCGAATCAAGAGCTAGGAGATCCGTATTAAAATCGCCCATTATGATGTGGTGTGAGTATTCAGACCCTAAAGATTCCAGTACTGTTTCCAGACTGGAGAAGTAGTTGGCAGCAGGTGGACAATAAACTACCCCTAGTAGGACATTCGATCCCTTGACAGAGACTTCGAGGAAGAGGTATTCAGCGGTTGTAGAAATATCGCAAGAAGAAGTGGCGAGGATTTTATAGGGCAAACTCCCATGAAGGTAGATGGCTACTCCACCACCTCTTCTTGACTCAAAGCGGTCGTTACGAACAAGTACGAAGCCAGTAAGAGGGTAGTAGGTGGAAGCCAAGTGCGGCTTAAGCCAGGTTTCCGAAATCAGGATGGCTTGCACATTATTGTCAGTGAAAGTCTCAGTCAATTCACTGAAGTGTCTGGGGACACTCTGCGCGTTGATATGACACACGTTCAATTGAGAGTGAGATTGAGTGTTAAATGACTGCCGTAATTGATCACCTAAGGTGTCGGGCAGGGAACTAAAGCTCTCGTTTTCGGAGGAGTCGTTGGCAGAAAAGTATAATTCATCATGTATCATCATTACAGCTGAGCACAATAAATATTAAGCGAATGCGAAAAAAATGTATACAGAGATACACAAATATAAATATATATGATTTCGTACGCCTAATAACTTGACCGCAATTAATACGTACTTTAACATCACCCGCCAGCTTACACACAAAACTGTTAACAGCAGAAGTAAAATATAATTATAAAGTAATGGATATCTTCTAGAACAAATAATATGATCGAAACATAATAAATTATGTGATCAAACAAAAATAAAAGAAAAACATAAGAATTTCTTACGTAACGTTGCAAGAAACGGAACGCACATGTTATGATTGACGAGTGTTGAACGAGAGAGCGAAACGTCGATTTGACAAGTGTGATAACTGTCACAACACATCTATGTAAACAAACTTGTGCAAGAGTTCATGAAATATTGTATGTAAGAAACAGAACCATAATCAGCAAATCTGATCATAACTACATTAAGAAAAAAAAAAAAACCACGAGCACTACGATTCGATGCCTAGCGTTTCCGCGTACTTTTATTGTTAATGTCCGGCCTCGCACTACCGGAGTCGTGCCTGCCCGCGGATGACGCCTTCGGAAACTTGATAATTAGCGGCTTTAGCTCGTCAGTTGATGTAATTTTATATCGGTTGTTGTCGCTGGCTTTGATCACAATAATGCCGCTCTGTGTCCAGCAGGCCGACATGCCAAAATGTTGTCGGGCCATGGCGAAGGCTGTCTGACGTATTTTAGTTAGGAATTCCCTAACTGAGAAGCCGGAACCCTTTAGTGACGTCTTGCACTCCCAGACTGCAGACCTAGCCTCTGCGGTAGAAAATCTTACCAGAATTGGACGGCGATGTTCCTTAGAGGGGGCTCCTAAGCGATGACAGAGCCTTATATTGGGTTGTGCCATTTCATGAAGTCCCATCCTCTTATTCATGATCTCAAGCAGAGTTGCACCGCAGTCCTCCTTGATAGCCTCAGGCACTCCCAGGAAAATGAGTGACTTGTGACGATGCCGGGTCTCTATGGTATCGACTGTTTTAACACATTCATATATTTGTTTGCGAAGCAGACCCAACATTGAAAACATCAACTCCCGGAATGTCCTGAATTCTTCTGACAACCGGGCAACTGTCTCCTTGCTGTTGCCACCGGACTGCAGTTGTGCCTCCAACTGAGCCATCCGTCTTGAAAAGCTCTCCTCAAGATTGGTCTGCGCTTCTTGTATATCAGACAATTGAGACATTTTAATAGATTTTATGTTCCAAGAGATTAAATTATACCTTGTGAAACTGTGTTTTGTAGTGCTGGCAGGTGGTCAGGATACCAGTGTCAGATCATGTAAGCACTGTAATCTACTAGTGAAACACTGTATAACTGTAAGTACAGCAAATCTTAGCTTTGATTGACTATTAATGTTAACTTTTACTTATTAAATTTAATAATTTTACTAAGAGATCCTTAATAATCCCAATTCCCTCCTAGCGACCGAGTGCAGGTACTTCCCGAAGCAACCGTGCCCGGAAAGGACCTGCGTCAGTCGGAAGGAAAGGGTCCCGTGCTGCCGCCCTGCCCACTCGAGGATGACCGGCTGGAGAGCCTCCACGGCGGCAAAGCCAGCACGTGGAGTCTCCAGTCGGAACGACCATCTAGCCATAGTGGCTCGACGGGCGGCTTCACGCCACTCGCGTACCTCTTCGGGCGGAGGGCGATAGCCATACTCCGCCCGATATTCAGCCACCCGTCGATGAACTTCGGCGAGCACTTCCGCCTCCAAATCCCACGGCGGTGTTCCGGCCAAGGCGCACGCCGCCTCGGTCGACACCGTGCGGTATCCGCGTATGGCTCTGACTGCCAATACCCTCTGAGGCCGCCAGAGGCGAGAGTTGTCTAGTACCCATAACACAACCTCTGCTTAGCTTGGTACTAGATGGCGTTGTGCGTAAAAAAAAACGATATCCACTGTTTTTACACTTTTTACCCATATTGGAAAAGCGATTGGTAGCAGACCACGAACTTCCAGACAGTTAAATAGAGTTTCAAGGGTAAAACCTACCGTTAAATATTTACTTCTTCGAGGATACAGACCTGAGTGACTGAGTGTATGATGTAACGTATATATCTATTTATCTAAAAAAAAATAATTGCTTTGTGTAGTCTGCTTAAATTTAAAAAAGCTCCGCATCAAACTTGATATCAAATCTCTGGTTTATATTTGTTGGAACGATAAAGTTCTCGACACTAAAATAGCTTATGGCGAAAGAGGAAAACGGCCAAAATTACAAGATTATTTATAAATAGCAATGTGTT
The DNA here is from genome assembly GCA_949125395.1 of Diaphora mendica. Lineage (NCBI taxonomy): Eukaryota > Metazoa > Arthropoda > Insecta > Lepidoptera > Erebidae > Diaphora > Diaphora mendica. The sequence goes on from OX421319.1 coordinate 9,351,022, forward strand.
ATCAGATATGTTAGAGTATCTGATACGACAGGAACTCTAGTATATCTGATAACTTGAAAAATGAAATCAGGCACACATATAAGTGCCGATTGCGAAAGAACGGAAATTACCTTGAGGAATATTCGTGGCTGTTTTAATTTTACAACTAGAGCCTTGCCTAATGACAAATTAAGATTTTAAAAAGATGAGTTAAATAATTTTAAAACTACCCGCAAAAGCACTCGCATCTGCCATGAGTTCAATGAGAATGACGTCAGCAATCGATAAAATGGCGGTGCTTCATAAAGTAGTGCATGTCAAGGTGAATACATACAGTATATTTATACATAGTTAATAGGATTGCATAAATTGGTGTCCCTGTGAGTTTATACTGCAGTAGTTGCAGTCGGTAATGATCAGGTGGCCACTGCCCGACTGGCTTAATGGAACTTTACCGCCTCGTGATCATCGTGGGCTATCAGACATTCTTTAATCAATTTATTAAAAAATATATTGCAGAGTTTGAAATGAAAATCTCACGAAATTAGGTTTTAAAACATCAAAATACACCATTTAGTCGCAACTTGCAACATAACATAAATTATCGATTACTCTTATCATTAGTCTAGTCATACATTAATGTTTGGGTAATAAAATTAAAATCTATTGCATTGCAGTATGCCATCGTAGGGTATATTCACGTTCTTTATGATTATGTTCTATCATACTTGTGACCAATTCGTCTGAATTCAAAAATTTATTTATCCTCTTGACGCTGACATAAGTCTGGTAAAACAAAATAAAGAAACCGTCAAAGCATTTTACATGAAACATTCAATATAAACTTGCAAATTCAGTAACCGACCTGAATAAAATCGGATATGACGTAAGGCAGCATTGACATAGGAAACCGTAGAATGTTGAAAAGAGACAACGCAACGAATGCTCTCTTTGAATCTAAGACTTCTGTGTCGTTTACTAGCACAAAACATGTGAAAGACATCAGCGATACCTGAAAAAAACGGCACAGAAACCGTATTAATAACCACTACTTACTGCAGTTATCATTAAGAATGGGATATACTATATTTCCAATACTTGCCAGAAACGGTGTACAACACCATACGAACGAGGAGATTGAGCTAAAATAAGCCATCTTTCTTAAAATTTTCATTTCCTTATTTCTTATCTCAAGCACGTACTCTTGAAAGCTTGGTTCCCAAGCATATATTTTAAGAACCTATTAGAATTAGACAAATAATAGCATTAGTTTAATACAACATGTAAAACAAGTGACGGTTTTTAAGCAACTGTTGTATCTTACTTTGATGCCATTAAGTACTTCGTTCATTAGTTTGATTCTTTGATCTTTGTAATTCATCAGTTTCGTCTGTAATTTCTCTTGTAAACCAGCAAAGATTCCATTTAGTGGCATAAGTACGATAATAACGCCTAGACCAGCCAAGACGGACGGCCCCAGTAGATTCCACAAGAAGTACAATGCCAATGATATTTGCAATGGTGCTGACCATATCAAGTTTATAAATGTTAAATCGCTAAACCTGAGATGATAAAAACAAAAATATATTATTTTCCAATTATACATGGTTATAAACTACTCGCTGTATGTATCCATTGCCCGTCGGAGTCTGTTCTTCGTCTTGTATGAAATTTAATGTTTGCTTTTGAACTTATAGTTCAAAAGCAAACATTAAAATTCGTAAAGTTTGTCTCCGATTAAATTGACTTATTGAATTGTCAAATTACTTGACTGAAATTGCTATTTTGGTGTTCTAACTTTCCTAAAGATATTGAAAAAATATTTTTATAATAAAAGGATTCATTTCTGTATTAAGCTTTATAACCCTCTGGCTACATAATTTTAAAATAAGTATATAATAACAAAATTCAAACTTTACAAGCTGTTAGATTTCGAACGTCATTATAATGGCAACTTTTTGATTGTCATTTTTCTTGTTTGACGTTTTGACGTTTAAGTAGTATTAATGGACGCTTTGACCGGTCGAGCAAGGCTTCGTAAAAGAATGCCGGAATTTAATTGTAATTTAGCTAATTGTCGATCCGACTCGGTTCCTTCCGTTGTTTACCGTTATGAGAGGTCTGGTTTGGACTCGCGAGTTTTAGTAGTCACGTCAATTAGGCGCGATCCGCGATAGTTAAATCGGGTGTCTTGTAATGACGAGACTTCGGGAGCCCGTAAGCCATTTAGGAGTATGTATGTGTAACGACGCAGAGAGGAAACTACCAAGAGGCCTCTTGGACGCCGCTATCAAGGAATCTACACATCTCCAGTAAGTGCTTGATATCACATTAGCGTAGAATAAGAACACGGTGTAACGCCGTGAATGTTGAATTCTCTTACCAGTGACATAGTTAGCGATTGAATGACTTACCCATGGGCCCTAAGACATTGCAAATTTCACAAGGTGATCGCTGCATTGGCGAGAGAATTGAACACAAGCCTTGTCTACTAATATAATTAAATGACAATGTCGATCAATTTTGAAAATTAACTAATAAAAAAAAAAGTAAAAACTAAAACCCAATTACGAAAAACAACGACTTTAAATAAGTATGAAAATCCGTAGTCACCTACGGCTTTTTAAACTTGTTGCATACTTGTTTTGTGTGTGTACAACGAGTAACTATTAATAATATATATGTTTTTGAAATGTACAAGTAATGCCCTTCCAATGACACGGCATATTTATCTCAAATTTATTTTTTAACACAGTACTTTATGACCACTAGAGGGCGCCACATTAGATTCAGTGTCACGTTATATAGCCTATACCATATATTTATATACCATATTATATATACTATAGCGCCGACCAAGACGCTTCTAATGACATCTCATTTGTCCAACTGAAATAAGCAGTTGAGGTGCTATTAGATAACAGATGAACATACATACAGTAGTCGGGTAAAAAAAATCATAACCATCCTTTGGCTTTGCCGTAGTCGGATAAAAAGGACAATCCATTTAAAGTGTGTTTATCTGGTTAGCACAGTACTGCTCTGCCTAGTTCAAGATCAGACGGCCGAGTGTGAGGTGTGTGAAATATTATTATTATGATTTACCTTGTGACGTCTGTGGACATCAGGTTAATAATTTCCCCTACCGTAGATTGCTTTTTAGCTTCGTTGGACAAGTTTAAGGCTTTCTTATATATCATGCTGCTCAATGCAGCTTTGATTTTGACGCCCACCATTGATGTGTTTATGAAATATTGCCCCATGGTCACAGTCTGCACGACAGAACATACAAACATACTCACAGCATAGAGGTAGCCTCTCCATACAGGCTCGTTACCCTCCACAAAACCTATAAGCAATCTGAAAGAATAGAAAAATAATAAATTAAATTAAAAAGATTTTAAAAACAATCTTTTACTAGAATGCCTAGAGACGAATCAAACGAGTCCAAACTCGATGATGTTGCGATGTTTCTTTACAGAGTTCCTATGGCCACCTTCCAGCTCCACCATCAGATCAGCTCCATGTCATTATAATGTTGTATTGTCACGCTATATAATATGCTTGCAAAATTTCAGCAAAATCGGTTGAAGATATCTGCTTCAAAATCGAGTTGCAAGATTCCACCCGAACATACAAGCATACATACATACATTGCAAGTTAATAAAAAGCTTGTAATATATAATGATATTACCCACACTCAGCAGGGTGCCATAATATTAGGTCTTTACCTATGAAATTGCCGTTCTTCAGTACTGGTCATTTCAAATAAAAAAAAGTTTGTAATGGCTCTGTATTCTAAATTCAAATTAATTTTGTTTTAAAACCATGACATTCTATTTACAAACTCAGTCTTTTGTTTTCTGATTAGCGTTGTATTTTCATTACATTTGAACATTTTTCGTCTTAATGGATACTTTAAAAATTCGTGTAATTATGGAATATGAGTTCCGTCGTGGCACCAACGCGACACAAACGGCACGTTACATCAAAAACGTTTACGGAGAGAACTGTACAAACGAACGCACAACCCGTTATTGGTTTTCCCGGTTCCGTTCTGGAAATTTTGACTTGAAAAATGAAGCTCGTGGTCGTCCGAAGACTTTGGTTAATAATAATGAATTTAAGGCGATTGTGGAGGCTGACGAAACTCAATCTACAGCTGAGCTAGCAGCAGCTTTTAATGTAAGCATCAAAACAATATTGATCCATTTGCGACAAATTGGCAAGGTAAAAAAGCTTGATAGATGGGTGCCCCACGACCTTAACGATCGCCAGCGCAACATACGCGTCGAGACTTGCATTGCGCTGCTCAACAGGCAAAGAAATGAAGGAATTTTGAAACGAATTCTTACGTGCGACGAAATATGGATTCTGTTCGACAATCGAAAGCGCTCAGCAAGTTGGTTATGCTCAGCACCAAAGCAATGCCCTAAACCAAAAATGACCTCTAAAAAGGTGATGGTCACTGTTTGGTGGTCTAGTGCGGGTGTGATTCACCACAGCTTTTTAGATAACGGCATGAGCATTAATGCAGATGTATACTGTGAAGAACTGGAGAGAATGATGGAGAAGCTTGCACATCTGCAACCAGCTTTGGTCAATCGGTCGTCCCCACTGCTCCTTCACGACATCGCGCGAACTCCATACTGCGCAACAGACAGTCTCCAAGCTGCAAGAGCTGGGGTTGAAAGCTCTCCCTCATCCGCCATACTCACCAGACCTTGCACCTACCGACTATTACTTTTGCCAAAATTTTGACTACTTTTTAGTGGGTAAAAAATTCAATTCCCGAGAGGCAGTACAAAATGCCTTTGAAGAGTTTGTTGCCTCCCGTCCAGCTGATTTTTACAAGAAGGGCATCAAAAAAAATGCCAATGCGTTGGCAAAGATGCGTCGATTGCATGGGTGATTACTTCAAATAACAGAAATAAAAAAGTTTAAAAAAATAAGTACTTAAACTTATTGCATACAAAACGGCAATTTCATAGGTAAAGACCTATTATTACTACTCAATAACTAAATGAAAATTATAAGAAAACAAAACGTATATTATATGTATATTTTGTTGCAAACAATTAATTACTAATTGTTAATGTTTCTGTGAATGACATAATTCGATAACTCATATTTTTAAGTATTAATTGATAAAAGACTCAAAAGATATGCATTAACAGCACTTTTCGTGCACATTTACAAAAATAACTGAATAATTTTCATGTAGGTAACATGTACACAAAATCATTTAAAAATGCACATTACCACAAGATCGAACATGCAGTGACCGTCAGACGACAGACATTGCGTGCTGTGTGTTTTGTTAAGCCGGGTCTCCACCGAACAAAAGATGTCAATTTTTGTGTTGTCAACACGTGCTGGTGACAAAAGTTTCTGTAATTTCCTTGTGTTGGCAACAAAAATTGTCAACAAATGTTAAGAACAGTGCTTCCGTTTTTGGCGGTAAACGTCAAAAGAATACGTATGTTGCAAATATTTATTGGCTCTATGGTGACTTATTTCGAATGTTATTCAAATTGTTGGCGACTCTGTGTAGACACAATAGAAACAAAAGTTGGCGATTTTTTGAAGTGTTGCAAACAGTTGGAAACACTGAAATTGCCAACAAATTTGGTGGAGACGCGCCTTTAGACTGTGTCATCATCTATTTAAACATCTGAAACATCAGCTTCATAATATTCCAGCTTGAAAATGACAACTAGAATATCTTAAAGCTTACTCCAAAACATGATCAGGCTGCCTCTAGTACAAGTACGTTTATTTTATTTTTTTACATTCCTCTTAACTCTTGATATATTTACATTATGTTATTTTGCTTACCTAAGTAGCTGTGGTGCCGCAAACATCAGTATATCGCTGCACAGCTTTAATACCATACTAACTAAGAACAGTCCGCCAAAAGCTTTGCAGACAACTGGAAATACGGACACGGGTGTTTTCTTCTTGCTTTGGTTTCTCAATGAAACATTTTCTGAACTTTTTGATGGATTTGTTTTTCTACAAATTTAATAAAATTTGTTTAACAATAACAGCTAACATTGTAATTCATTATGGAATTTGGTTTCTTATAATTTATCTACCTACTGCTGTATTATTGTCAGGAGCGTCTTTACCTACACTGCAGGGTGTGTTTATCTGGTTAGCACAGTACTGCTCTGCCTAGTTCAAGATCAGACGGCCGTGTGTGAGATGTGTGAAATATTATTATTATGATTTACCTTGTGACGTCTGTGGACATCACGTTAATAATGAACACGGGCGCAGCAGTGTTAGGGGCGCCAGCCGCAGCACTTTTATTGAATCTGGGCACTTACTTATGGGGCGCTAAAGGAATGATTGCACACGGGCGCTTCACGGGCTAGAGACGCCTCTGATTATTGTCATTATATTGACTATATTATACTATGTATAAGGGGAAATGCCTATGACCAGCAATAGACTTCAATAGGCTGATGACGATGATGATGTGTAATTGACAAAGTTTGGGTGATATAAATATCTGTTTAATACGCAAACTAGCTGAGCTCCACTTTGTTACCCGCGGTTGTTAAACTTTCCTCCTCCTCTATCTATTGCTGATCTAAGCGAACAGACAACGGAAGCAACTTTAAACTTTTAAACTATGTATAGATGAGAATATAACAGAATACAAATAAGGACTTGGATTAGGATTGAATATACTAGAATTCTTTAAACGTTAAAGTTCTACGAAATCTGCAGCGACGAAGTTACAGTTTTACCTACTTCTAGGAGTCTGATTAATCTGAAAATTTGCACAAGGGTCTAGGGCCGATGACAATACAATAATTTGAAAAAAAAATTGGGACACTTGACACGGACTAAATAAATTATAGTTTTGAAAAACTAAACAAACACGCTTTATAAATATACCAAACTAAAAAGTTGAAAATAAATTCTAGTTTTGAAAAACTAAAAAAACACGCTTTAATAACAAGCGTGGGGCGACATTATTGAAATATTTTCAGAAAGCACCCTACGTTTTTACTTTTTAGTTCGATTGCTATTAACGCGTGTTTTTTTAGTATTTTAAAACTATAATTTATTTAGTCCGTGTCAAGTGTCCCACAAAAAACATAATTTACAAACTGTTCATATTTTATAGCCTATAAATTTGGGACGCCTGAGACTGGTTCGCCGCCAGGTTTTTTTTATTGGGAAACATCACTTATTTCCTCTCTGTATCTTTAGTCGTTCCAATTTTTAATGTTTCAAACCTTGCACTGTTTAATTCTTGAAAATGTCAAGGTGATAGAGCCACGCCCATTTCAGCACGAACGGGCCGGCTCAACTGGGGCGGTACTACCCTCGCACAGAAAATCAACGTAAAATGACAGTGTTCGTGCTGTCGTGTTTCGAAGGTGACGTGTTTCGAAGGTGAGTGCGAGACCGGAGGCCCAATGATACAGAAACATCACTAGGCCGCCATGGTGTGGGTCACCATGCTGCATTGTTAAACTGTCTGCATTCGCAGTGAGTATGGTGACCACCACTCTTGGGTTCTGCTTATGCTTTCCATCAGGCACAGTAGAGACATTTTGGCAGGGCCACACATAAAAAGTTTAATAAAAAGGAAGTTTAAACTAACAAATTCTCATTTGCGTTTAACTGGCAAATCGATGGGTGAAAGAGGATCTTTATCATTTTATATCTCGTTTAGGTCTCACTAGCGTTACATTGAAGATACAAGTAATGACCTACCTCCGATAACGTCACCAAGATACGGTCACAAACGAAGGTAAGGTCACAGCTTCCACTCTCATTATGATACTTAAGTTTTGAAAAGTGATTTGCTTGTGAAATCATGATCAATAGTGGTGTTAACTTAGGGAATTGAACATGTAGATACCATTTCGATTATCATAGATACAAGTATGCATCAACAGCAACCCATAACGTCCCACTGCTGGGCTCGGGTCTCCTCTCAGGAGAGGGTTAAGGCCTTACGTCCCCACGCTGGCCAAGTGCGGGTTGGGGACTGGCAAGACAACGTTGTAGCTACGTAATCTTGTCGTTGGATGTTTTTAAGCCGCGGAAAGGAAACTAAGCTTCACGACTGTTGATGAAAGAATGTGTTGTGTTGTGCAACGTTAATTTTGTTGGGTGGCAAAAGTAGTTATTATCGACAACAGTGATTGTTTATAGAAATTAGCCCGTGAATATAATTTCAAAAATAAAAAGAATAATTAAATTTATTTGTTTAATTTTTCTTCTCACATAGCGATTATTGGCCTTTTTTTTTCGTTTTTGATCTTAAAAACAAAAATGCCAAGTAAAGTTAATACAATAAATCCGTTAAGTTGCAGGAACGTATTTTAAAGTAATTAAGTCAATGTTTTTTATGGTTTCACTATTTTTTATCAATAGTGAAAACATTAGACATCTTTACTTTAAAATGCGTTTCTGCACCTAAGCGGGTTTTCAAAGTATATAGGGCGTATATATATATACAAGGTGGATACCACAAAGCAAGTGTTTTTTTAACTAGGTATACCCACACACGTTACAAGTCCACCTACAAAGTTTCAATAAAATCGGTTCACTAGTTTAGCCACAGGACACTACTTTTCGTTTTTGAAATTTACTACACGATGTGTTCAACGCAACGCGATTATCAACGGGTTAACGACCTGAGGTCTAACTAAATAATTGTCACTCTAAAATATACCTTATGTCTGAGCAATAAGACCCTCACACACACAATCACAAAATAGTTAAAAACAATAGGTAGGTATTGCTGGAAGGAATCACCCGGGAGAGTAAAAGGGTCAACCGAAAATATCCTTCCTTCCTTTCTATACTTTTCTAATTTCAAACGTAAAAAACTGCATTTGATTAGTGGGTCACGGTCAGTGTGTCGCAGTACGCGACGCGAACCTGTGACGTGTTGCACATTTTGGCAGTCGATCGCGTCGTTGCACGTTTGAAGTAGCCGGCGCTAAAGCCCTATGTCCTGTTTGTTTTGATTATTAATAATAGGTATTTTAAAGTGATAAGTGCGAAAAACTGCTTTTATAGTGACAGGACGCATTAGTTAGGTTTGTTAGTACTTAGTTGTTATTTAACGATTACTTTGTGTGAGTGTAAATGAAACAATGCCTCGATTTGGTTATACGGCTAGTGAATACTCGGATATGATATTAATTTATGGAGAATGCCGAGAAAACGCCGCTCTGGCTTTACGTACCTACACTGATATGGAGTTTGCGTACAGCTGCTCGTCATTTTCAAGTAAGTAAGCCATAGATCTATTCACAAAGTTCTAAAAAAACGAGCGATAGAAGTAAGTACAGGCTTTATTAGATAGACGAGATATACTTTTTGTAAGACATTGCCCGTAAGACATACTTTTTGTTATAACTTATTTGCAAAGCTATTTGTTAGTTACTTACTAATTTGCAAAGTTGCGAAAAAAATACATTATTAAAAGATACGATCTGTGCATTCATAGAGAATTGAAAAATTCAAATAATAATTAATTGAATTTCATGTTTTGTGATATTATTGTGAAATATTGTGATTGTGTAAATACATGTAAATTATTATTACAATAAGTAGGCGCGCGTGCACGGCAGCACCGCGCGGGCGCTCAGCTGTACTCGTAATCGTATGCAAGCAGGTTAGTGAACTTTAATTGCAAATGGTGTTCTTATCGGTTTTAATATTTTTAGGCATTTAGTTTGTTTGAAAATTTCATTTTTTTAATTTCAATTTTCAAATAAATTTAACAATCCCAAAGTCAACAAACATATTTGAATGGCCCGCGGTTTCGTCAAATGTCGTTTTGTCATATCCACCCTGTATATATATGTGTACCTAGGTATACGTATACATATGTATATGTACCTAGGTATACATATATATATATATATATATGTACCTAGGTATACATATATATATATAGATATATGTACCTAGGTATACGTATATATACCAGTGACACTATGTTTTAGTTCCGGGAATGGTAACTAGATGGCGTAATGATGCAAAACGAAGAGTTGGCTATCTATATGTAAGTACATATTCTTATCTATGGCTCGAATACTGAATGTATGGATTTCTCTCTTGGTGTATTCGTAGCAGCGTTTTTAGCGTGTAGTTAAGCGGCGTGATCAGTGTTTTGGCGTTTCAACGAGCGTTTACAAGTGATATTTTGTTCAGTGTTTCAAGATTTGCCAGTAAAAGAAGAAGAACAAAATATAGAATGGGAAGATATTGACGTATTATTAGAAGAAAATTCATTTTTAAATGTGAATTTTTGAACAATGGATGACTTGAAACCCATAACTCCGGCCGTGATTGCACCTCGCTAATTATCATTTCGAATGACATTATGTTGCTCCGCTGCACGCCCCGCCGTTCCGAATTTGCGGCCTTAATGGCACCATGAAGGACAACAGTGCTTACCAAATAATACAGGTTTTTATAATGTCAAATCACGATAATGACGTTGTTAGGTACGAGTTTGCATTGTATGCGAGGTTTTTTTTACATGTTTTTATTTGCTCTTGTCGTTTTTAACTATGCCAAAATAAGAAGATTGATCAACGGAACACGGAAACAAGACAATGGCATGAAACCATTAACTTTTTTAACACGTGTTTGAATTAATGGCAAGGGCATCGGCCATCGGATTTCTGGAGGAATTGTCCTGTCCTGCCCCGAATTTATAGATCATGGTGTTCTGATTTACAGAAAAAGTATCAAATATCACTATTCAAATCAGAAGTAGGTAGTCTCATATTGATATTTTTAAAGTAATGCTATCTGAAATCATACTGAAGGACAGACTTAGGAATATTCAAGAGATACATGATCGAGATATAATACCAAAAACAGTTAAGTAGATACTGGTTGTTTCATGTAGTTTTATAGGTGTTTCATGTTTGCTACTGTATGCTCTTTTTATTATTTGAATAAATAAAAAAAACACTCACGCTTCTTTTTTCATCATAGCTCGATTCCACAGTTTTTCAAACTTCGTAACAGACCCCTTAGAAACATATCGTGGATTCAAAGGCCACAAATCATCCTCAGTTAAGGTTCTTCGGTATCCCGTAAAAGCTATCGGATCAAACCAGCTAAATGAGAGACGGCTGGGCACGCCTGCTGAAGTTTCCGGGGATTGCTTCTGTAGGGGTTTTCATACATATTAAAATACACACATCAAAAGTGTCTAGGGATCAACATATGTGTCTAGGGATCAACATATATTTTTGCAATAACTTTTCTCCTGATTGATATTAATTAAAATTTTCTTTAAGGATTCATCAAATAAAGTGTTTTCGTTTGTCACAGTAACGATAAACCAAGTCACCTTTGCATTAATAAAGAAATTTGCCATTTTCCTAATAAAGGGATTTTTGACATTTGAACCACTAACATTAAAGTTCGAAAAAAAGACTGAAATAACAGTTTTCTTTAAAATTTTATTAGGTAACTTAAACAATTAATAATCCGTGTTTCTACCGCGAACACTAACAACACAAGAACATCGGTTTGGCATACTCAAAATGAGTTCATCCAAACACGCTGTGGAATGGCCGCCCATGTTCGTTGCAACAACAAAAAAAGGTCTTCTTGCGACTGGATGCCCTCCATATTCGGCAGAGCTCTTCTCTGTAGCATATCCCATGCATGCTCAATCGGGTTCAAGTCTGGCGACTGAGCAGGCCAGGGCCAAAGCCACATCTCAATCTCAAGAAATCCGCATAAAAATGCTTGATCCCTAGACACTTTTGATGTGTGTAGATTGACTTTTCATATTCAGTTCAATATTTTCATGGTATATTGAATGATATTCGACTTCAACAGCATAAAACAGCTAAAGAAAATTGATTGTAAATGCTTTTTACTCTGCTATGACAAGTCAATCTAAACTGAAGCTGTTTCAAAAATTTTGATCTTAATTTTAAAATGCTCTTATTTAAATACATCAAAAATCGTAAACATTTATACAATTACTAGCTTTTACACGCAGCTTCGCTCACGCAGACTTGCATCCCCTGATTTAGCCCTTAGGGGTGGAATTTCGAAAATTCCTTTGTTAGTGCTCACTTACGTTATATAAAGAACCTACATGCAAAATTTCAGGATTCTAGCTTCAGCGGTTTGGGCTGTGCGTTGATATCTGGGTATGTCAGTCAGTCACCTTACTCTTTTATATGTTTAGATATTTATACTGTGTAGGTACAGTTAAAACAAATTCTGATTGTCTATTTGTGCTCAAGACTGTCGGACAAGACCACGACAAGACCGATGACAACATGTACCAATACATGGCAGCATTTTAAGAAAAGCAATGCCGGCAATAAAACTTAACGTGTATAAATATTAAAGATATAGCAGAGTATACAGTTCACGTTTTAAAAAAAAAAAATAAATAAAAAAAAAACTACCTCATCATAATTGTAGGGTGTGACTCTAGGCGGTAAATCCGCAAAACAGTTCAATACAAACATAATCATAACGAGTATATAGTAGAGGATATAACTTGCGAAATTATATCTGACATACTCGTCGCTCGCTGCAGCGTGGCTCATCACCTCAGTCCTCAACTGAGGTAAGCCAGCCAATATGAGAAGCAACCAGAAAATAAAAAGTACTGGAGATGTTCGTATGCCATACTTTCTGTTGTATGATAACAGAGTTGCTGATAACACCTGAAAGAGACCTTGCTATTAATTGATCGTTATCGTTCCAAGTTTGATAAAGTCGTAAAGTGTGATTTAGTGTGATAATTTCGGTTAGAGGGCTCCGACTTTACGGCTATAGCTGTAACATCGTTTTTTTTGACTTTCATTGTTTAACAATTTTTGTTTTCAGCGCCCTCTCGTTCACTGTAGTTCGAACTACAATTGGGTGTGGAGCGCGATCGAAATGCCGGGCTGTTTGGTGCACCTAGGTTGCACTAGGTGGCGTATGTTTTGAAGGATTTTTTTGTTGACATTAGGACACTTAGTAACAGTGAGAGATTATCATATGTGTATCATACGATTCTCATTACATTTTAAATTGATCACAAATAAACAAGGAGTATAGAAGTTGTACGTCTTGTTCGCACATCCAGAAATGGGGAAGGGGTTTCATCGAGAGGATTCGATTTTAAGTCTATAAAGATGGGTGTGTGGCAGATGATTCTTCATTTCTTAATCTTCTCTTTTGAACTCTGAGGAAGCTTTGCTTACTGTGAATATTTATATCTTTGTTGGTAGTGTTTGTGAGTGTTCAAGTCCCACTGTCTGTGGTAAGTTAACCTCAAAAAGGTTTTTCCCTATTATCTTTATGTATGTAGAATATGTCCTCAGGTTATTTAATTTTGTTTATAGGGTCGATAGATTACAGCTGAAAGTCTACCTACATTGTACCCGTCTTGTGGTTCGTGGTTTGTTGCTGAGGAGGATTGACTATTGGCAGCTCACAGCTCACTCCTCAAGATTTCTGCCCTACCTTGAGGGAAGTTCACATAACTTTAAATTGAATTAATTAATACTTTTAGGGAATTGGAATTTTTTGGAAATACTACTAGGGAATTGTAGCTTTGCTGAAACACAAATTTCCAGTGAGAGAGCCGAAATCGTACGCGTTCAGTAGCACGACTGAGAAAGTATAATGTTGTCTGCCTGAATGTCGGAACCGGCCTATGTGTCTGCCTTTTTAAATATGTGTATCTAATGATAATATAAATAACATATATGATTTTCAGCTTTGCTAAAATAGCGTAAATTTCATGATATTTTCGCAGTTTTGATATGCTATAATTATAGTAGGAATCGGAATAAGTGTCTGCCATTTAATCTTTACATATAAAAAAACATATATTTTGAGATATCAAAACGGCAGACATGCTAAAATAACGTAAATTTGCGTAATTTTCATGGTTTTCGACTTCTGGTCACGTTCAAAGGAACCCTTGATGGGAATAGTGAATACCCATTTCACCTACAGCAGGTCAAATAGTATACCTAGCATTAGCTTTGCTACTATACCGTAAGTCTGCCGAACGGTGGCTCTTAGTATATCAGGTCATCCACATTTTACAAAGCAAACTGACGTCATTACCACAGAGCAATATGGCGTCCACTGCATCCAGCGTTTTTGACAAATTACGCGCGAAATTTGTAAATGTAAAATTTAAACATTTTTATTGCACTTATCGTATCGAGTGATAAAAATTTGTGTTTTTTCTGTGGCTTAATAGCACTATAGAATCTAACTAAGACATAATTTATACTCTCGATTGTCGGCACTTGATGGAACTTGTTGCAATACATTCTAGAATCAAACTCACTTGTACTTTGATTAGTACAGTAGTAGTACGTAGTAGTAGTAAGTACAAGTGAGTTTGATTCTAGAATGTATTCTAACTAAGACACTTTTCAAAAATGGGTGTAATATCCTATTAGAATAAATATTTACATTCAATAACGAATACAGTTTTAGAAACTCCGTGGGCCTGCCTACTACGAGATTTGCCTTCCCTAGTTTGTAAAGTTAACATTTTACAAACGTAAACGATAATAGAAAACTGCCAAATGTATGGGAATGACGTCTAAATCAAGTGATGAAAACAAAATATTAGCCAATAATACAATAGAATAGAGGCGTTAGCAATTGTAGAAACACTTGCATCTTGGTTAAGGAAGCAGAATTTTCGAAAGATCGGTATGTCTATAAATGAAGGAGAAAAATATAAAGTTATATTATACATTTATAAGGTTGTCTGTAAGAGATCGCCATGAGCGATAAGACCGCCAATTGTCACATTTGTAAATTGTATCTCTTTTTTTTTTTTTCTATCTGTTATAATGTGTGTACAATAAAGATAAATAAATAAAAAATAAAATAAATTTATAAATATAGTAACAAGCAAGACTTTTATTACGTGCCTGTAAATCTCTAAATCAAACAGGTTTTAAAATATTACAATTATAATGGTAAGTGGGCACAGTTTACGATAAAAAAACAGACATGCAAGTACCAACAGCAGAAGGTTATTGCGGATGAGTAACTGCTGGTATTAGTCATGTTTTCATTGTTGATCATTTACGATTTTCGTCACTTTTGTAATGCCTATGACATTTTATAATACATCTCCCTGACAGTTTCACTCCCATTAATGGTTAATTTTTCCATTTTGTACAATTAGGAAAAGACTATCGACATATTTGTAACCACTATCTTTTCCTTGTTTTTCGTTTAAAGATGTATTCTACACCAGCAGAATTTTAAACTGCAGTAATATCATAAGTTTTCAATACATACACTGAGGATTTTTCATCAATTAATCACGTGGTTGACTATTTCGTAAAATATTCGTATTTTACTATACCTACCTATTATCTTTACATAGTATAAAAATTAAGTCCGAGGTCTGTTCGCTTAGAACTTTTAAACTAATCAACGGATTTTAATGCAGTTATCAGCAATAGATATAGTGGTTCAAGAGAAAGGTTTACATGTGTAATACATGCATATTATCATATTATAGTAGAAGAATCCGAGAATTTTAAAGACTTCCGTACGAAACCGGGCCGGGTCGCTTGTTGATCAACAAACTCAGACTAATCCTTCATCCTTCTATAATATTGCATTCATCTAGTTAAACTTATTATTGGAATCTGTGTAAAGTCTGTATAAATTTATCTTGGTTACCATTTTTTACGGTTTTTTCGGGCTGTCACCTCACTGGGGTTTTACAGAGTTTTGTTCGACCTTGCCCGTAAAAGCGGGCAATGGCTTCGCGTGAAAGCTCTAATTGGGTGATGCGACGTAATTAGGTACATGCGGATGTCGTCTCTTCGCGGCTGGAGGGGAAAACCCGTCTCGTCTGTTACCATGGTATAGGCTCTGCCTAGTTTGGGAAGAGACGGCCGTGTATGAAACACGGCCGTCTCTTTCCAATACATGGTGTATGAGATTTGTGAAGTTTTTGTTATTAGTTTTGCCAATTTCATTAGAGCTGTGTGGGAAGCTATGAAATCTGATGAACAAACAAAATCAAAAAGTTTTAATATCAAGTGGGCCTTTTTAGGCACTTTCGAAACTTTACCTTAATGACTCCAATGACTAGGTACATTAATACATATTTATTATGTATTCAACAACAACGTAAAATAGCAAATCTAATACCTACACACAGAATAATTACAAAATCACTTCATAAATTTAGTGTTACATGATCGAGTGGGTGACTGTACAGTGTGAGAGACTGGTATCTGCACTAGGAGAATCTGTATGACAGATTACCAGTCTCTCCTATGTCTAGATAAGCCAGATCTTGAAGTAAGTGTAACCAAGTTGATTGATATTGAGAAGTGAAAGTGAAGTGAAACAAACATAGGTTTAACAATATTAATATGTGTCGATGTAATGTGTGCTTGTAGTATGTCGTGTAGAAATGTATATTAATGTATAAATGTGTGTGCGTGTATGTGCATTTGTGTGTGTGCTACCCTGTGACACTGCAGTATGTATATTATCATCTTGGCATCAGAGCCAGATAGTAATCTAGTAACTCTGTTAGCAGAGAGTAATTTTAGAAAAAAATATGCGTGGCGTCCCTCCGCGCGGAAGCAACAGTGCTTTCATACCCCCTCCATACCCCTTCACTTCAGTAAAGTCACGAAAGTAAAGCCGGACATACACGTTCAAGTATACTTGCGCAAGTGTGTCTGTCTGACAGACAGACAAAACAGTCTGGGTTTGTGCAAATATAGGTAGGTACTTGAATGTGTATGTCCGGCTTAACTCTGTGTGTCTGTTTTACTTTCACGATTAAACGACTGCATTGATTTCAATGAAATTCGGCATGGAGATACTTGATTCTTGAGTAAGGACATAGGCTACTTCTTACCGCGATAACCGACATACACGCAGGCGGAGCATCGGCAAAAGATAATCTATACTAATATTATAAAGCTGCAGAGTTTGTTTGTTTGTTTGTTTGAACGCGCTAATCTCAGGAACTACTGATCGGATTTGAAAAATTCTTTCAGTGTTGGATAGTCCATTTATCGAGGAAGTCTATAGGCTATATTTTATATTCAAAAAAATTAGGGATCCGTAAGAAAATTGCTATTTTGTAACCCAAGGTGTGAAATCGAAAACCTATTTTTGCGTGCGCTGCAAAAAGTATTGACAATAGAACAAAATAATGTATTACGGGTTTGTAGGTCCCATTAAGATCTACAAAAAAGTCCGCGAGAGCATATATCTAACTATCATGGTTTAGTCACAATAACCGCTTTTGTGTTCAAAAAAATTATTAAATCGTCTGAAGAAAGAAACTACGTTAAATGTGTATCGTAATATTAATCCTTACCTAAATAAAGCATTATGTTATCAAGGGTATTTATGTAGAAGTAAAATACTTTTTGTTTCATCCCATTCGGACATTTCGTTTAGAAGTTATCACGAGTATAAGACGCTAAGAGTTGGTACCTATTATTGAGTTATTTGCCAAAGAGTTTTCATCAACATAATACCTAATATTAGTCTTTATCCAAATAAATGTGTTGTTGATTATGAGTATTAGATCTTAGAAGAGTATAATAAATACATCTATACTAATATATAAAGCTGAAGAGTTTTTGTTTGTTTGAACGCGCTAATCTCAGGAACTACTGGTCCAATTTGAAAAAGTTCTTTTAGTGTTAGATAGCCCGTTTATCGAGGAAGTTTATCGAGTTTATCTATATCATCACGCTATGACCAATAGGAGCGGAGTACCAATGAAGAATGTTTCAAAAACGGGGGGAAACTATTACGCTACAGGCAATAGGAGACGCAAACGACGTTGCGTGGGTCATCTATACTAATATATTGTTACGAGCCGGGTATTAAATAATTAAAGATAGTCGGTTGATTAACAAAAAAATATTACACTGTTTATTTACAACCCTTTTTACAATAATAATTCGCTATGTCACTTGTTAATCGCACTAGAAGATCGCTTCGATGTTAACTCCGCTGTATCGTGAACAATACTGACTCGTACGGGTAACCCAATCTGCTTATATATGGCTTTGAAACCCCTAGAAAGATCTATAATATTCGATAGAAAATTCTCCACTAAACAGAAATTACCAGAGTGAGTAATCTAGCGCCATCTAGCGTCGAATATCAGAGTTACTCCACAGTTGCGCGCTACTTGACACTAGATGGCGCCTTCAATTCAATTCTCGCGACTGGTAGATTGTTCTAGACTATTTTTCTCGAAGGCGCAACACTGCTCCCTCCTAAGACATGCTCGTCCCGAGCATAATCAGTTCCATAGTATCGCGCCAATCGATCTACGTGAACTATCTTTGGGGCGCCTCTTTGACACTTCTGTATCCGGTAGGTAACATCATTGATTTTTGTCACCACCCGGTATGGCCCTTCCCACTTGGCTTGTAGCTTTGGAGATCTCCCTTTACTGCGAACTGGATTATGGAGCCATACTAGAGAACACTCTTCGAAGCCCTTATTGTTCACTTTCCGGTCATATCGGGTTTTCATCTTCTCAGACATTTGCTGGCCCGATTGTCTGACATGCTCATAAATGTCATTCATCTTGTTTCGCAAGTCATTGGCGTACTCCGTTATACTTCGCGGGGTGTCAGGGGGTATTCCAGTGATCAAGTCTGCAGGCAATCGTAGTTCTCTTCCGAAGTTTGCAAAAGCTGGTGTTACTGAAGTGCTTTCGTGGACTGCACTTCGGTATTACAGAAGAAACGGTTGGATGTGTTTGTCCCAATCTTTTTGCCTACTTTCAACAACTTTTGCGAGATACCTCTCTAGTGTTTGGTTATATCGTTCCACCATTCCGTCAGATTGTGGGTGATAAGAGGTGGTTCTGGTTTTATGAGCACCCATTACTCGACACATCTCTTGAAATATTTGAGACTCAAAATTTCTTCCTTGGTCACTGTGAATTTCTAAAGGCACTCCAAAACGACAGAAGACTTCGTGCACTAATTTGTCTGCAACTGTTGATGCCTCTTGGTTGGGAATGGCGAAAACTTCTGGCCACTTAGTGAAGTAGTCCATTACAACCATGAAGTACTTGTTTCCAGTTTCACTTTCAGGAAATGGTCCCGCTACGTCTATTGCAATTCTTTCCCAGGGTGCCCCAACATTGTACAATTTCAATGGACCTCTGCTACGTGTGTGAGGTCCCTTCACGGCCGCACAATTAGTACACTTGCGACACCAGTCCTCAACATCATCACGACAATGAATCCAGTAGAATCTCTCCCTTATCTTTAACAATGTCTTCTTAACTCCCATATGACCTCCTGAACATCCGTTATGGTAGAGCTGCAGAACCACTGGTATCTTAGCTTTAGGGACAACCATTTGCAGATGACAGCTGTCTCCTCGAGCGTTTTCCCATTTACGGCACAAGACTCCATCCTGGATGACTAGGCTATCCCATTGAGCCCAATAACTCTTTGTGGTTGAACTCAGCGATGCAACATCGCTCCAGTGAGGCTTAGGAGTCTCAGCTTTAATCCACTCGAGAATTGGTTTGATATCTGCATCCTCTTGCTGTGCTTGCTGTAGGCTTTCCTTCCATTCGATGCTAAGGTCCGTCTTTATTGTCCTTATAGGAACAGCTTCCTTTACTTCTTGCTTGGCACAGTGTTTGCAGTCTTCAGGGCAAGGTCTTCTTGATAATGCGTCTGCGTTACCGTGTGATTTTCCACTGCGATGTTCAATCATGAAGTCATATTCCTGTAGTAGCTCAATCCATCTCGCGACTTGTCCTTCAGGATTTTTAAATTGTAAGAGCCACTTTAGTGCAGCGTGGTCAGTTCGGAGGTGGAATTTACGCCCGAGCAGATATTTGTTAAAATGTTGCAGTGTCTTCACTACTGCCAGTAGCTCCCTTCTTGTGACACAGTAATTTCTTTCGGGTTTTGACAAAGATTTACTGAAATATGCAATAACGACCTCTTGATCACCTTTCCGCTGGGATAACACACCGCCAAGCCCAGTATCACTCGCGTCTGTGTCAACTATGAATTCATTTTCGGTATCTGGATACCCTAAGATAGGTGTGTTGCATAGACGTCTTTTTAGCTCTTGAAATGCAATGTCACAACTTTCATCCCAGCAGAATTGTCTTTTCTCTTCAGTAAGTTTATGAAGGGGTTTGGCAATATCCGCAAAGTTTTTCACGAATCGCTGATAGTAAGAGCACAAGCCCAAAAATGCTCTTACTTGGGTCTTATCTCTTGGAACTGGCCAATCCTTGACAGCAGCGATCTTTTGCGGATCTGTTTGGACACCCTCTTTTCCGAAACCACATATCCTAAAAAGCTAACCTGCCGTTTGAAAAATGAACACTTCTTAGGACTTAACTTTAGGTTGGCACTTCGGATTTTCGATAATACGCGCTCCAGGTTTTGAATATGTTCTTCAAACGTACGGCCTACAATGACAATGTCATCCAAGTAGACCAGGCAAGCGTCTCCAGTTAATCCGGTCAGTACTGACTACATCAGTCTTTCAAAAGTTGCTGGCGCGTTACATAATCCAAAGGGCATAACTTTAAACTGCCACAGTCCTCTCCCTGTAGAGAATGCAGTCTTCTCTTTGTCCTTGGGATCAATTTCTACCTGCCAGTATCCACTTTTCAAATCTAAGGTGCTAAACCATTTGACCCCTGTTAGCATGTCCAGTGTGTCATCTATTCTAGGAAGTGGATAGCTGTCCTTCTTCGTAATGTCGTTTAAACGGCGGTAGTCAACACAAAAACGCATGCTGCCATCCTTTTTCTTTACAAGCACTACAGGTGAACACCATGGGCTGGATGAAGGCTCTATAACACCGTCCCTGACCATTCCATCAATCATGGTTTGCACTTCCTTTTCTCGTGCTACTGGCAGTCTTCTTGGTCGCTGACGAATAGGCAACTCATTCCCAGTGTTTATTTTGTGTTGAACTAAACCAGTCTTTCCAATATCAGCTTCATTGGTAGAGAAAATATCAGCGTACTTAAGTAACATTCTCTGAGCCTTGTCAATCTCTTCCCTAGACAAGACATCTCGACAGTCTTCCAAAAGTGTTGACACGTTGACCCGTGCATCCTTGCTAACATTCGAAGTAGTCAAGTCTTGGCATCGATGCATCCAATCCACATCTTCGCAAGTGCCAATCAGTGTGCCCTTATGAATCACGTGTTGCTTGTCGCTCAGATTTAGCACACGTACTGCAGGGATGTTAGTAGTACTTACTAGAGTCCGTGCGATCTTCCATGGGAGGTCATTATATATCCTTTCAATAAGTACACACCGTTGCATTCGTCCGGAGTTATAAGGAAGACTAACTGGCATTATTGTTTCTGATCTGGGAGGAAGAACAACTTTCTTTAAGCTGTACACTTTTCCTGATGACGCTCCTTCCATGAACAGTTCTTCTTGACTACATCTCAATACACCTTGATTGATGTCGATCTCACAACAATTGTTCTTCATGAAGTCCAGGCCAAGGATGCAGTCGTCAACTATATCAGCCACGATGACGTTATGCAGGTAAACTTGGTCGCCCAACTTCAACTCCACCTTCTGTTCGCCTCGGACGGGTATGCGCTGACCAGTGGCTGTTACTAGGTTTATTTGCTCACGGTTACAGGTGATGTCCCTCAGAAACCGATTTGCAAGTTGGGAACTGACAACTGTGCGAGAAGCTCCCGTATCAATCGTCAGCTTACATGTTGTTCCGTTGATTTCGCCTCTGATGACCAGACTGTTCCCATCATGACTTTGCGAGATCGAAATCCTTGGGGCTCTTTGAACACCAGCCAGCACCCGCCCCGCAGTCCTGGCGTTTACTCGTTTCCCTGCTGTTGTTGGGCAGTACTATCAGTCGCCCTAATCTCCTGAGGCCGCTCGTATTTATTTCCTATGCTTCGCTTAGAGCAGCTGGACCGAAGGTGACCTTTTTCACCACAGGCGTAACACCTAGGGCTGTACCCCTTAAACCGGTCCCGCACAGGTGACGCCACAACCTCCCGGACCCGATGAGACCGATGATCTTGTCTCACAGCTTCCACCTCCAGAGCATGGGCCAGAGCGTCCTTGAGAGTTTCATGGTGTCCAAGTCGCAAGGCAGCTCTAACTTCGAGGTCACGAATGCCATCGATGAAAGCTTGCACCAGATTCCCGTCCACGAGCGCAGGTGCAGACTGGTATGCCTTACGGACCAGTTTCTCAACTTCCAGAGCCCATTGTTGCAAGTTCTCACCGATGCGTTGGGCACGATCCTTCAGCTGTGCACGAAAAACGTGCTCCAGGTGAGCGTCACCATATCTTGCCTCCAATGCCTCCAGCAGTTGCTCATAGGTTACCTTCTTACCGAGGGCTTCGAGGACGGTTAGAGCCTGGTCTCGAAGACCCAAGGTGAGCGCGGTCATAGCCTGTTCCTTAGTCCAGCCGTTCGCCGTCATAACAGCCTCAAACTGGATCTTGTAGGCTGACCACGAAGATGTCCCATCAAACGGCGGTACTTTGAACCCCCGCACCGAAGGAATAGCAGTTACTGAAGTCGCCGCTCCATCTCCAACTTTGAGGTTCCCTAATGCCTTCTTCACGTCGGCAATCTGAGTTTCGGCCTCAGTGATACGGTTCTCGTGTTGAAGAACCTGATCCTTCACTACCTTGAGTTCTTTGCCGAAGGTCTCGTGAATGCCTTTTAACAAGAGCATTTGTTCCTCCTGGCGGCGGGCCTGCTCCTCCTGATGGCGGGCTTGCTCCTCCTTGTCCCGCTGCAGCTGTTCCTCCAATCGGCGGGCCTGCTCCTCTTGACGGCGGGCCTGCTCCTCCTTGTCCCGCTGCAGCTGTTCCTCCAATCGTCGGGCCTGCTCCTCTTGACGGCGGGCCTGCTCCTCCTTGTCCCGCTGCAGCTGTTCCTCCAATCGGCGGGCCTGCTCCTCTTGACGGCGGGCCTGCTCCTGGAGCATCACCATTAGGGCCGTGATATCTGGAGCTGCTGACGATGTAGACGGCGTAGCTTCCATCGCTGGCTGCTGACCTTCCGGTGTGGGCAGTTGTGCACCTCCAAATCGCCTCAGGTCGGCCTCTTGCTGACGCTGACTCCTAGTTCGGATACCTTCCGTGTCTTCCTTTGGTAAAACCGGCATACTTTAATCCCACTTCTGACACCAAATTGTTACGAGCCGGGTATTAAATAATTAAAGATAGTCGGTTGATTACCAAAAAAATATTACACTGTTTATTTACAACCCTTTTTACAATAATAATTCGCTATGTCACTTGTTAATCGCACTAGAAGATCGCTTCGATGTTAACTCCGCTGTATCGTGAACAATACTGACTCGTACGGGTAACCCAATCTGCTTATATATGGCTTTGAAACCCCTAGAAAGATCTATAATATTCGATAGAAAATTCTCCACTAAACAGAAATTACCAGAGTGAGTAATCTAGCGCCATCTAGCGTCGAATATCAGAGTTACTCCACAGTTGCGCGCTACTTGACACTAGATGGCGCCTTCAATTCAATTCTCGCGACTGGTAGATTGTTCTAGACTATTTTTCTCGAAGGCGCAACAATATAAAGCTGAAGAGTTTTTGTTTGTTTGAACGCGCTAATCTCAGGAACTACTGGTCCAATTTGAAAAAGTATATAAAAAAAATAATGTATATATAAAAAAAAATAAAAAATATAAGTTCTTTCAGTGTTAGATAGCCCGTTTATCGAGGAAGTTTATCGAGTTTATCTATGTCATCACGCTATGACCAATAGGAGCGGAGCACCAATGAAGAATGTTGCAAAAACGAGGGAAAATTATCACGCTACGGGCAATAGGAGACGCAAACGACGTTGCGTGGGTCAGCTAGTTTTATATATTTATATATCGGCTGGCCCGAAAATAAACGAGAACATGAATCACAGATACATCCAATCTAGACTAAAGCCAATCACTAATTAATGTAATCAGCAACCCCACGAGGGGGTTGGGGCAACGCTCACTCCTCCGCGCTGCCCAGTGGAATTCGTCACCAGACTTGCAAATCCCCCTCAGGTAAATATCCTCACGCGGATCAAACTAGTCGGTACTAGCACACACGATACAAAACACATACAAATCACAAATCAAATAATAGAAGGACGACTCTTTTTTTTTCTTTTTTTTTAACGTGTGGAAATCCCCTCGGACCGTCACCCAGCCGGGGCTTGCGGCAGGGCGGTGTGTCGGCCCCGGGACGGACGCCAAGGGCGAAGCCGTAGTGGAGTGGGCGGCTTCGGTGGGCCTCTGTTTGCTGAACAGAGGCTCCACCAACACGTGCGTGCGACAGCAGGGCGGGTCCATAGTGGACCTTTCGTTCGCTAGCCCTGTTGTTGCCGCACGAGTAAGGAACTGGTGTGTCCTGGAAGAGGTCGAGACGCTCTCGGATCATTTGTATATCCGATTTGAGCTCTCCCGGTCCCAGGGCCCCAGTAGGGGTCACACGGCGCGGCAATCATCCCGCTTTCCGCGGTGGGCTGTCGCCAAGCTCGACAGGGACCTGCTGGAGGAGGCAGCCATTATTCATTCTTGGCTGTCTCCGCAGGCCTCGGCCGGGGAGGTCGACGTGGACGCTGGGGCTGGCCGTTTTCGCAATGCGATTACGCAGATTTGCGATACGGCCATGCCCCGCATCCGGAGTCGTCGGCCTCCACGGAAGGAGGTCTACTGGTGGTCCCAGGAGTTGGCGGACCTCCGTGCGGCCTGTACCCGTGCCCGGAGGTCCTACACCCGCAGCCGGCGACGTCACCGCGGAAACGGTGAGGATGACCAGCTTCATGAGGAGTACCGCGAAGCGCGGAAAACTCTGAAGCTGGCCATTTGCCGCGCCAAGGACGCGAAAAGAAAGGAGATGCTGGAGAGTCTCGATCGTGACCCCTGGGGTCGCCCGTATCGTGCGGTGCGTCAAAAGCTCCGCGCGGCGGCCCCCCCCCTTACCGAGACTCTCCAGCCCAGCTTCCTGCAGGAAGTGGTCGAGGGCCTTTTCCCTCAGCGGGCAGAGCACACACCCCCGTCGATGGCCTATTCGGTCAGAGATGACGGGGGTAGAGAGGAGGATGCTCCACCCGTGAGGGAATCGGAGGTAGGGGCGGCTGTTCTGCGGATTCGTTCCAAGAACACCGCCCCCGGGCCGGACGGGGTACCAGCCCGAGTGATGGCCCGAGCCCTCGACCATATGTCGGACCGCCTCAGGGAAGTGTTGGATGCTAGCCTAGCGTCCGGACACTTCCCTGAGTGCTGGAAATGCGGGAAGCTGGTCCTGTTGAAGAAGCCGGGACGGCCTGCCGATTCGGTCGCGGCCTATAGGCCTATCGTGTTGCTGGACGAGGCGGGCAAGTTGTTCGAAAGGATAATCTCTGCCCGCATCGTCCGGCACCTCTGCGAGGTGGGGCCCGACCTGTCGGACGCCCAGTTCGGATTCCGAGAGGGGCGTTCGACGGTCGATGCCGTGATGCGCCTTAGGGCCGTGACCGAAGAGGCAGTGTGCTGTGGCGGCGTGCTGTTGGCGGTGTCTTTAGACATCGCCAACGCATTCAATAGTCTGCCATTCAGCTGCATCGGGGAAGCACTCCAGTACCACGGGGTGCCAGAGTACCTGAGGCGGCTAGTGGCAGACTATTTGGAGGAGCGTACCGTCGTGTACGAGGACCGAGAGGGCGTCTTGAGACGGCGACCCATGTCGTGCGGCGTTCCGCAGGGGTCTGTCCTTGGACCACTCCTGTGGAACGTGGGATACGACTGGGTCCTACGAGGTCGTCTCCCCCCCGGGCTGGGCGTAATTTGTTACGCCGATGACACATTGGTCACAGCCCGGGGGGCGAACTTCCAAGAGGCGGCGCGCCTGGCCACCAGGGGTGTTTCTCTGGTGGTCGGGCGCATCGAGGCGCTGGGCCTACGGGTGGCCCTGGACAAGACGGAGGCCCTGCTGTTTCATGGGCCCCGTCGTGGTCCGCCCCCCGGCGCCTCCATAGAGGTCAACTCGGTCCTCGTACCGGTTCGGGCCCAGATGAAGTATCTGGGTCTGATCCTCGACGGTAGGTGGCTCTTCGACGAGCACTTCCGACAGCTTGCTCCCAAGCTGGTCGACGCTGCCTCCGCCCTTGGGCGACTTTTGCCTAATTTGGGTGGAGCCAGCGTCGCAACGAGACAGCTGTACACGGGGGTTGTCCGGTCGATGGCGCTGTACGGCGCACCGGTGTGGGTCACGGCTCTGACCGCCCAGAACAAGGCTCGCCTCTGGCGGCCTCAGAGGGTACTGGCAGTCAGAGCGATACGTGGTTACCGCACGGTGTCGACCGAGGCAGCGTGCGCGTTAGCCGGGACACCCCCGTGGGATTTGGAGGCGGAAGTGCTCGCCGAAGTTTATCGACGGGTGGCTGAATTCCGTGCGGAGAGTGGCATTCGCCCTCCGCCGGAAGAGGTACGCGAGTGGCGTGAAGCCGCCCGTCGAGCCACGATGGCTCGTTGGTCATTCCGACTGGAGACTCCACGCGCTGGCTTTGCCGCCGTGGAGGCTCTCCAGCCGGTCATCCTCGAGTGGGCAGGGCGGCAGCACGGGACCCTTACCTTCCGACTGACGCAGGTACTTTCCGGGCACGGTTGCTTCGGGAAGTACCTGCACTCGGTCGCTAGGAGGGAATTGAGTCCCGCCTGCCACCACTGCGACTGCAGTGAAGACTCGGCCCAGCATACGCTGGCGATCTGCCCCGCATGGGCGTCGCAGCGCCGGGCCCTCACTGCAGTCATCGGAGGAGATCTCTCGCTACCGGCCGTCATACGCTCCATGGCCGGTAGCGACAGCAGTTTTACCGCGGTCGCAGATGTAATCTCGCAGAAGGAGGCGGCGGAGAAGGCCCGGGAGGACGACCTCCACTCGGACCCGATCCGCCGCCGGCGAACCGGGCAGCGGAGGCGCGCTCACCTGCGCCTCATGCCGCCCTGAGTGTGGCCGCGGATGGTCGGGACGGGCTTTCCCTTCCATCCGCTCTAGTGGCCGCCCGCGAGGAGGCGACGTTACGTGTGTGCCGTACGTTGCCTAAAAATGAGAGGTCTTCGTAGAGGGTGCCCGCTTCTGTGCGGGCAAGCGCTGGGAGGGGTCCGGATGGCGTAATAACAGCAGTACCCGGACTCCTCCCTCCTGAGGCGCAGAGTGGCACACCGTGTGGTTTTAGGCGGTTCGAGTCCGACACACCGCCCCGCCGCAAGCCCCGGCGCGGGTGACGGTCCGAGGGGATTTCCACACGTAAAAAAAAAAAAAAAAAAAAAAAAAAAGGGCGGTGTGTCGGCGTCTGGGCACGTCCTCGTGCTGGGGGACTTCAGCGCAGAATCCATTGCGTGGGGGTCCCCCGGGACGGACGCCAAGGGCGAAGCCGTAGAGGAGTGGGCGGCTTCGGTGGGCCTCTGTTTACTGAACACAGGCTCCACCAACACGTGCGTGCGTCAGCAAGGGGGGTCGATAGTGGACCTTTCGTTCGCTACCCCTGCTGTGGCCGCACGAGTAAGGAACTGGTGTGTCCTGGAAGAGGTCGAGACGCTCTCGGATCATTTATATATCCGGTTCGAGCTCTCCCGGTCCCAGGGCCCCAGTAGGGGTCACACGGCGCGGCATTCATCACGCTTTCCGCGGTGGGCTGTCGCCAAGCTCTATAGTGACCTACTAGAGGAGGCGGCCATTGTTCAATCTTGGCTGTCTCCGCAGGCCCCGACCGGGGAGGTCTGCGTGGACGTGGGGGCTGGCCGTTTTCGCGATGCGATTACGCAGATTTGCGATACGGCCATGCCCCGCGTCCAAGGTGTCAGCCTCCCCGGAAGGAGGTCTACTGGTGGTCCCAGGAGTTGGCGGACCTACGTGCGGCTTGTACTCGTGCCCGGAGGTCCTACACCCGCAGCCGGCGACGTCACCGTGGAGACGGTGGCGGGGACCAGCTTCATGAGGAGTACCGCGAAGCGCGGAAAACTCTGAAGCTGGCCATTTGCCGCGCCAAGGATGAGAAAAAGAAGAAGATGCTGGAGAGTCTCGACCGTGACCCCTGGGGTCGCCCATATCGCGGTGCGACAGAAGCTCCGCACGTCGGGCCCCCCCCTTACCGAGACTCTCCAGCCCAGCTTCCTGCAGGAAGAGCCTTTTCCCTGAGCGGGCGAACGCCTTCAATAGTCTGCCATTTAGCTGCATCAGGGAAGCACTCCACTACCACGGGGTGCCAGAGTACCTGAGGCGGCTAGTGGCAGACTATTTAGAAGAGCGTACCGTCGTGTACGAGGACCGAGAGGGCGTCTTGAGACGGCGACCCATGTCGTGCGGCGTTCCGCAGGGGTCTGTCCTTGGACCACTCCTGTGGAACGTGGGGTACGACTGGGTCCTACGAAGTCGTCTGCCTCCCGGGCTGGGCGTAATTTGTTACGCCGATGACACATTAGTCACAGCCCGGGGGGCGAACTTCCAAGAGGCGGCGTGCCTGGCCACCAGGGGAGTTTCTCTGGTGGTCGGGCGCATCGAGGCGCTGGGCTTACGGGTGGCCCTGGACAAGACGGAGGCCCTATTGTTCCATGGGCCCCGTCGTGGTCCACCCGCCGGCGCCTCCATAGAGGTCAACTCGGTCCTCGTACCGGTTCGGGCCCAGATGAGGTATCTGGGCCTGATACTCGACGGTAGGTGGCTCTTCGACGAGCACTTCCGACAGCTTGGTCCGAAGCTGGTCGGCGCTGCCTCCGCCCTTGGGCGACTTTTGCCCAACTTGGGTGGAGCCAGCGTCGCAACGCGACTCCTGTACACGGGGGTTGTCCGGTCGATGGCGCTGTATGGTGCACCGGTGTGGGTGGCGGCTCTGACTGCCCTAAATAAGGCCCACCTCTGGCGGCCTCAGAGGGTATTGGCAGTCAGAGCCATACGCGGATACCGCACGGTGTCGAAAGAGGCGGCATGCGCCCTGGCCGGAACACCCCTGTGGGATTTGGAGGCGGAAGTGCTCGCCGAAGTTTATCCACGGGTGGCTGAATATCGGGCGAAGTATGGCTACCGCCCTCCGCCCGAAGAGGTACGCGAGTGGCGTGAAGCCGCCCGTCGAGCCACTATGGCTAGATGGTCGTTCCGGCTGGAGACTCCACGCGCTGGCTTTGCCGCCGTGGAGGCCCTCCAGCCGGTCATCCTCGAGTGGGCAGGGCGGCAGCACGGGACCCCTTCCTTCCGACTGACGCAGGTCCTTTCCGGGCACGGTTGCTTCGGGAAGTACCTGCACTCGGTCGCCAGGAGGGAACTGAGTCCCGCCTGCCACCACTGCGACTGCAGTGAGGACTCGGCCCAGCATACGCTGGTGATCTGCCCCGCATGGGCGTCGCAGCGCCGGTCCCTCACTGCAGTCATCGGAGGAGATCTCTCGCTACCGGCCATGGAGCGTATGACGGCCGTCCCGACCATCCGCGGCCACACTCAGGGCGGCATGAAGCGCTGGTGAGCGCGCTTCCGCTGCCCGGATCGCCGGCGGCAGATTAGGTCCGAGTGGAGGTCGTCCTCCCGGGCCTTCTCCGCCGCCTCCTTCTGCGAGATGACATCTTAGCAGAAGGTTGCGACCGCGGTAAAACTGCTGTCGCTACCGGCCATGGAGCGAATGACGGCTGGTAGCGAGAGATCTCCTCCGATGACTGCAGTGAGGGCCCGCGACTGCGACGCCCAAGCGGGGCTAATCGCCAGCGTGTGCTGGGCCCCGTCCTCACTGCAGTCGCAGTGGTGGCAGGCGGGACTCAGTTCCCTCCTAGCGACTGAGTGCAGGTACTTCCCGAGGCAACCGTGCCCGGAAAGGACCTGCGTCAGTCGGAAGGAAAGGGTCCCGTGCTGCCGCCCTGCCCACTCGAGGATGACCGGCTGGAGAGACTCCACGGCGGCGAAGCCAGCGCGTGGAGTCTCCAGTCGGAAAGACCAGCGAGCCATCGTGGCTCGACGGGCGGCTTCACGCCACTCGCGTACCTCTTCGGGCGGAGGGCGAAAGCCTCTCTCCACTCGATATTCAGCCACCCGTCGATAAACTTCGGCGAGCACTTCCGCCTCCAAATCCAACGGGGGTGTCCCGGCCAAGGCGCACGCCGCCTCGGTCGACACCGTGCGGTAACCGCGTATTGCTCTGACCGCCAGTACCCTCTGAGGCCGCCAGAGGCGTGCCTTGTTCTGGGCGGTCAGAGCCGTTACCCACACCGGTGCGCCATACAGCGCCATAATAGAAGGACGACTCTGGAGTGACCCATGTCACAATCAAGAGATATGGACGTCGCAAGATCTGAAGAGAAACTGTTTACGATCGCGCCGCTTTATATAGATTTCATCCCCACCTCGCCTGACTCATGGAATCGTTCGATAGTGGCACATGTTTGTAATACTTTTATTATTCGGATACCCTCACTCCGACATATATATTTATAATATGTTTCAATACTTACATGAAATCATTCTAAAGATGATAGGTATAATTAGGTTTGTGTCATCGAAGTTGTTAGCATCAAGTAAATAACCAGTCAGTCTTTTCACAAAATAAACATACAGTTAATATTACATATATCTACACTCCTAGGTAATTTTAAACATACATCTTAACGCTGTTATTTATACCCTTCACTGTTTGCAGGTGTTTAGTCATAATATGGTTTTTGTTAAAATGTAAATGTATTAGTTTTACATACATACATTTTAAAAATCTCGTCTGTCTCGCACGTCGTGCTTGACAGAGAAATACAGACAAAACAGTCTGGATTTGCGCAAGTATACTTGAACATGTATATGTATAGAAAAAAAAAAAAAATATGAACTATTTTTGTTTTTAAGTACTAAGTGTATTATGAAAGAAATCTACAAAACTATATAAATGTAAATATTAGATGACCCACACAAGTTCGTCTGCATCTCTTTTCAATCACACTTTAAGGGGCGCGTCCCTAAAAACGCGCGAAAAGGCACTTGCAGTTTTGCAAAACACAAACAACTCAATTCATATTTGACACTAAAAAAAATATCTCAGTAGTTTAATAAATCAGTCTACCAATCTACCGAGTGACATTTATGAAATAATTCTTTATTTTTGTGAAAAAAAGCCATAACAAAGATCAAAATCATCGAAATCGACCTTTTTAATTAGCACACTCTGCCCTATTTCGTGCTCTATTTTAAATGTTTTTTTTGTTATTTCGCGAGAAAAAACTATGGAGAAAAGATTTACCGGTTTAGTTTTTTATTAATTCTCACCAAAAAGCCATAATCTAAGGCTAAACATCATTCATTTTTAGCGACAAAAGTTCCATACATTTTAGTACGTAGATATCGTGTCCCGTAAATTGCAATAAATAAGTTTTATCGCGCTCAAAAAATTCAGTGCCCGCCGAATATTCAAGGTGACACCACGTCCGTTTGTAGTTCGCACTGAGCTCCATAATACGTAAATGACAAGTTTTAGGGTGGGTTGCCAGTGAGTGTCGAATTGTAACTGTTAATTTGTATTCTTGAATTTAATTTATTTTTTTTAAAGAATAATTTCAAAGAAAAATATTAGTATTTTTTATTAACACAGAACTTATTTTTATGTTTTTTTTAACTTGCTATGTATGTATATATCTAACTACATATATTTGTTAAGACGGAATCTTGCAACTCAATTTTGCAGATATCTTTGTGTTGTGTTGAATTTTTGTAGGCATATGTATATAGCGTGATAATGCTACATTATGATGAAATGGAGCTGATCTGATGTTGGAGCTGGAAGGTGGTCATAGGAACTTTGTAACGACGGAACCTATCGAGTTTGGAGTCGTTTGATTTGTCTTGACGAGTACTTTGAATGCACTTTGACAGACCGAGACACTTTGAGAAATTGTTTTTAAAAAGTAAAAAAAATTTTTTTTTTATGATTTCTGTTAGAATTGAATAACTACTACTGAAATAATGAAAGACCTTAAAATTACAGTTTTATTTTTGACTGCATGGTTGGTCTAGTGGTTTAAGCGGTTGCCTCGCCGCTTCCTACTGTATCAGGTGTTGTGGGTTCAAATCCCACATGGGACAACACTGTGTGATCCACGAATTGTTGATCTGAGTCTGGGTGTCCATTGTGTCCGTTTCATGTATGTTTGTAAAGTCCCCCGCGACACAGGATTTATTGAATATATACGGAAGTTGTCTTTTTTGAAAAAAAAACTAGCTGAGCCCCACGGTCTTACCCGCGATACTACACCAACCGCAGTTACTCCTTATATCATCAGCTACCTATCAGTAAAAATCCCGTCAAAATCGCTCCAGCCGTTCCAGAGATTAGCCGGCACAAACAAACAGACAGACAGACAAAAATTGTAAAAAAGGGTCTCATCTTCACTTTACGTCATTTCCATTATTATTCATCCCTTAAGTTCGAATTTAATCAATTGGTGAATTGTAAAATAATAGATGCCCTATCCCTTATATTATCTGATATCTGTAAAAAAAAAAGTACGTAAGTAAGATTTATGTAGTAAAATTTAGTCAATATGAGCAATAAAAGCGTTCAAAATTTATAATTTTAAGAAACATTATGTTCCATTAATATAATATATATCATACAAATTTTATTTCATAACATAGCATTAAAATCCGTTGATTACTGTAAAAGATCTAAGCTGACAGATAGCGCGAGCGACTTAATTTTATACTGTGTAAAGATATATTATTTGTCCATGAAATGAATTAAAAATGAATAGGTACACTTGAACCACATTCTCGGCCGTTGACGAGTTACTTAAAGCCCGCGGGCTTTCCGATATGACTAAGATACATTGCGTGCTTTGTAGGACATTCTAAACATTCTTCAAAGGCGAACAGTTAATGAATATGTAACTAGAAGAAAAAACCGAAAGTAAATTTATTAGTTGCCAGGGTTAGTATGCAACAGTGGTCGATGCGTTTGTGTGCATGTAAAATATGAATGTGGGTGTTCAATCACAAATTCCCACGCTCAAGGACTACAGTCTTAAGCATTATATTAACTGTCGTATCTTTAGGCATACCAGCGAAACACATTTAAATAAAAATGTGGAAATTGGTTAGATTGTTTGAGAATCCATCGTGAGCAACAATGTGACAAGAAAATTATATATATAATAGATTGTAAATATTTAACTGGTAAGTACTTACAAATGTGAACAATTTCACAACTGGAGCATAATAATCTGCAGCATAAACTTTGTTTGTGTGTCGGGATGATACAGATATTACTTGACCAATATCTATTATTTGCAGCAGTATTAAAATTATTGTAAATGCCATTTTACCAATATTTAGCTTATTTCGTGGTATGTTGGCCTCCTTACTGATGCTCATCCGGTATACTTCAAGTACAGCTGCAAGACATAGATATCCACATGGTATCCACACGAGAACAGTTTTTTGGAAGCATTGGGTTAAATCTGGATGGTCTGTATCCCATGAAAGACTGGTATTCTAAAATAAATTATTATTATATATAAATAATTAAATTATTCATTTAATGAAATATTTTCAATTTTTGCTAAGTCTAATAAGAGAAATAATATTTTTATTTTGTTATGCATACTTAATAAAATATGACACCAATAAAATAAACCAAGAAAACTGAATGTAATGAATTCACAAGATAATAAAAGTAACTTCTTTCGCTTGAATTTATAAAAAAAATAAAAAAATCTCACTTTTTTACAAAATTATATTTATAAATATTATTTTTAATACATAATCACAATCATAGATATAATTTATTTTAAAAAAGGCTTATTTTGGCTTCAAAAGGAGCACTGTGTTTCATCACTTTAATAAAGTATTAATATTAAATTAAATAATTTGAAAAAATTATATACGTAGCTATTTAGTTACTCTATGTAACTTTACGAAGAAATCCAGAGTAAAATTAAGAAACGAATACCTTTTTCAAATAGGAGGAAAATTTCAGAACATTAAAAAACTTTGAAAAAGTTTATTTTGAAAATTAATTTATGGAAAATATAATGACATACCCAAAATGTAGATCCACAAAAATAATCCATACTTGAGTTTGTAGTTAGTTTGTAGTAGTTATTAAGTATCATAAAAATAAAACTATTTCACAAGTCTAGCGTATGTACTTAAATGTTTTTAAATAAGCGCCATCCTTGAGGAATAGCTTCATACTGACTCTCTAGTATATACATTATAATCTATGATACTGACTTTCAGTATATAACAATGTACTCTGTGATACTGACATATTTTTTTAAAAACATATTATACGGCTCTGGGTTCTAGCCCTTTTCAACCAATCGTTGATATTTGATTGGAAACAGTTTGATGGAGGGTTTTGGTTTCAAGTTTACAAGTTTTTTTTCTACAACATTTCACATTTCACTTAACACGCGTTACTCAGAATTAAGTTGAGTCTGTTCAGGTGAGTGGGAATGTGGCAATGGCCAAACTTTAGTCTGTTTACAATGGTAATGAACTTTCTGCTGTCTATGTTTTAATTATTGTAGGAAGTACCAAAGTTTTGCGGGCGGGCTTCCCTGGATCGTCGCGTAAGTTACAGAGTGTAGAGATAATACTCCATGGCGTAAGTTCTACCATTGTCTCTTTTGTGTACCTACTTGCATTTTATTTTTATGTTTGGCCCTGCCAAAATGTCTCTACTCTGCCTAGTGGAAAGCTTAAGTAGAATCCAAGAGTGGTGGTCACCATATTCACTGCGAACTCAGACAATGCAACAATTCAGCATGGTGACCCACACCATGGCGGGCTAGTGATGCTTCAGCATCATTGGGCCTACGGTCTCGCCTTTGATTATTAAAATCTAAGGTTCTGATGACCATCATAAACACGAACAGCCAACTAAGTGAATATAAATATAAAGTCTCTATGATGAAGATTTTGGCCTACTATACCAGTGTACCACACTGTCCACATACGCTCGTATAAAATCCTGTTTCAAGTTTTCATTCTGTTGCAATGCTATTATTTTTAGGGTATAAGGCAAATAAACCCATATGTATTTTAATTTAGTACTCATTTATTATAGACAAATGTACCTAGGTACTTGAAAAACATTGTGTTGCACGCTAACATTATAAAACTTACGCTACAACATGTCAAGAATGTTATATGTCAGTGGTCTGCGATGATGATGATGAGATACGTATTTAAGCGTTTCTGGATATTCTATCCCTAGGCTAGACTGTAAGTCCGTCATTTTTTAATTTAGTAGCCTGAAACTTTGTCTTCAGGCTTTTGATTACAAATAAATGAATACTTATTTCAGCATTTATGGGAATCCTATTCCTAAAGGGGTTAAAATGAGGGTCGAAAGTGTGTATGAAAGTCAATTTAATGGACTTTTGATTATAAATAAATACGTTTAAAAACATGAACACAGTATTCATAGATACTTACACAGTTTTAATTAAATACATATAATCAACTTCCACGCGAGCAAAGCCGCGGGCAACAGCTAGTAATTTATAACTTTCGTTAAAATTTGTTAAAACAAATTAGACAACAAATGATAAGCATCATTCGCTAACGTTAAGCCGAGTCTCCACAGAACAAAAGTTGTCAACTTATGTGTTGTCAACACGTGTTGGTGATAAAAGTTTATGTAATGCCGAGTCTCCCCCGAATAAAAGCTGGCAACTTTTGTGTTTTCAACCTTTTTTTGTGTTGTCTTTCGGTGGAGACGCGTCTTTTGTGTGGGTGCAACTATTTCTGTCAGAGTGACAGTGACGTGACTGTTGCGCTGTCACACTCGCACTGTTGTTGTTGCCAAAACGGCAACTTGCGTTTTCATCAATATTTAACTGTAATTTGGTACAGGTGGTGCCTGTTTGTGCGCTAAATTTAAAATGGTTAAATAATTCTACAACTTAGTAAAATAGTTTCATAATTTTGCTAATATCGACTACAAAGTCAAATATGGATAATTTTTGTGGATCTACCTTTTGGGTAAGTTTGCCCTGAAGTTTTAATCGTTAATTTATTAATAGGTCTAAGTAGGTAAACAGTTTTGTGTAATATTTGTTTTAACAATGTTTTGATTGAAAATATTGGTGTTTTACATTGTAAATAAAATAATTTTGTAATTTGTAAGGCTTCAATGTAACACTAGAAAATAGAAGTGACACATTAATTTTGCGGGAAAAATCATTTAAATAGATATTTTCTACCAAGAGACCTAACCTTTTGTTTATTATGGTCACTCACACAATAAGTATTAGTGTCTATAGTAATATGATTTAACTTTGTTAGGTATTGTTTTATATTTGATTATTTATATATTTTTATATTATATATAGCATATCCCTGGGACAATGTTCAGATTTGATTAATACTTCCTTTTTAATTGATCGAGTATTTGTTGAGTAAGCCTTATAGCATGTAGCATCTGGTGACAATAATTGCAAGGGATGGCCTATTTTAAAATAATAATTAAATATAAAACAAAGTCATGTTAGTTACACCATTTATAACTCAAGTATGACTGGACAAATTTTTTATGATTTGTGGATTTGTCTTCGTCTGTAATAGGATAAAAAGGGCTGAAATATGATATTCATAGTTAAAAAAAATATCATTAAAAATCATCACTCATTCATTGACTATTAGGCAGAATGAAGTTCACTCGGTCAATTAGTTATGTATGAAACCTACACTGATACTGGCTCTTTTCAACCTTAAACACTTTTTTAGACAACCCATTTTTAATATACACAATTTATTAGAAAATAAGTTTTATTCTATTATCAGCTCGGTGAAGGTCGATGTAGGGTCGGAGATTTTACTATATTTATTATCTTGATAGAACTAGATTGACAATAGATTACTGTCAATACATGTAATTATAATATATAGTCCATTCGCTTAGATACGGTCAACGTGATCGCGCCATCGTCGCACGTGCGGCAAGCCGCCACAAAATCAAATTGCCTGCCTGCAGCGTACACTTACAAGCTAGTATTATTTGTCAGTTTACACAGTTGTATGAATTAATAATATTCGTATTTCACAACAATAACCACAATTGTGTGCGGGTGCACTAACACTATCTAAACGAATGGACTATACTTTACCTTGACTGATAAGAGATTCTCCAACGACCCTATACTGTATTCGCATAGTTTATTTATATCTATAGATTCAGTTAATTTGTATCTCATTTCATCATAATGTTTATTTCAGAATACCAGTCTAACATGGAATACAGATAGTCCTGATGTCACCTTGTGCTTCCAAAAGAGTATTCTCGTATGGATACCATGTGGCTATCTATGGCTGGCAGCTGTACTTGAAATATACCAAATGCGTATTAGTAAAGAGAAAAACATACCACAGAATAAACTTAATACTAGTAAACTCGTGTTCACATTACTCTTGATACTGCTGCAAATAATTAACATTTGTAAAGTTGTTTATGTATCATATAATCAGATAATCGAAGTTTTTGGTGCTGATTACTATGATCCACTTTTGAAATTGCTGACTTTTGTAAGTACCATTTACTTATGGCATTTGCCTATTTCTTAATTTTTCTTTTTTAATATTTGTTTTAATTTTTTTTTTCAAGCCATAACGAGTTTTATTTTTATGGTTTCAAGCCATATCTGTTCAATCGATCTTCATGATAATTATGATGCTAACTTTTAGGGGTTGGTAGAAAAGTGTACCTAACTGATATAAATACGCCTACATATTACTACTACTGTCATCATCATCTTCCTAGCCTTTATTATTCTATTTTATGCTTTTTACCTGAATATCCGAGCTAGAGGCATCTGACTTCCGCAACCCTGAGGGCAAACTGAATTCAATGTTCGAACTAGGTAGTTATTAGTACATTTGAGGGCTCTGACTTCCCAATAACGACTACCAAAGATGTTCATGACAACCGGGACCGACGCGACGGCTAAACGTACTCTCCAACGCACTACTACTACTACTGTATTAAGTTAAAATTTGTTTCCTTAATTTTTACCATTAGGGATGGAATATTTATTAAAAAAAAAACAGGCATGTTTCGTAAATGAATTATTTCTGTGGTCACTAAGTTAAAACCCTCCTCTTTTTTAGGGTTCCGTAGCCAAATG
The DNA here is from genome assembly GCA_949125395.1 of Diaphora mendica. Taxonomy (NCBI): domain Eukaryota; kingdom Metazoa; phylum Arthropoda; class Insecta; order Lepidoptera; family Erebidae; genus Diaphora; species Diaphora mendica. Next base: position 9,389,139 of record OX421319.1, read on the forward strand.
GCAAAAAATGGAACCCTTATGGATTCGTCACGTCTGTCTGTTTGTCTGTCCGTCCGTATATCACAGCCACATTTTTCCGAAACTATAAGAACTATACTGTTGAAACTCTAACGTAATTTCACACAAATATAAATTAAATATAAAAAAAAAACAATAAATTTAGGGGTAATAATTAGAACAGAAACTAAAAAAAAAAAAAAAACATTCATTTTTAAGTTGGTTAAAAGCTAGTTTGTCTAGTACTAATTCATAACTTTATTATAAGTCTCTTCTAGCAGCATTAGTTTGTTTTAGAGTATTTTTAGTAGATTGTTAAGTTTGAACAACCTTATCTCTAGTCCCACATACATATCTAGGTCTATCCTACTTGATTGTTCACGAGTATTTTAGATAGATACTGTAACAATTTCAATTTGCGTCATGATTTTTGACGCCAGAACACGGTTCATTGTTGTAAATCAGAAGGTCAACTCTCGAAATAAAATATCTATAATGTAAAACTAGCTGACCCGGCGAACTTCGTAACGCCATATTTACATATCTGTCTCAGCTTCCGACAAGCAGTGTACAGTCGCGGACAAAAAAAAGACTTTTCCCGTTATCTTTCATTTTTTCTTGTACACAAACCTTGTCCTAACAATAACGAACAAATAAAAAAAGAAATATTTAATTTGGTGCAGCCGATTGTAAGTTATGCGCGTACATAGATTTCGGCGATTCATTTTATAATACATATCTACAGATATATAAAATAGATTTAGGTACTCTGGATCTTACCAATGTCGAAGGTATTCTTGCAGTAAGTAACGTATTACTGAAGGTGAAGCCATACACGTGAAGGTATACCTGACAGGTTTGCCTGTACAGTTGAACTTCACTGAAAAACCGGCGCGTGTTTGTTCCACAACTTATAATACCCGGTTCTGCAGTAGTCCTGGGAAGGTTTAAACGGTGAAAAATTAAAATACCTTGGAAAATCCAAATATCACGTGTACGAAGTAGCCGGCACAGCTAGTTTAATATAAAATATAGGTATACATCTATTTCACAAAGTTGTAATAAAGCAAGAAGGTCATAAATTAATGTAGGTACCTACATCTCTTGACCACGAACACAAAATCTATTAATGTAAAAATACAAAAGGAATTAATAAGAGTCGTCTCCTTTGACGAATTTGAAAGTTTAAACAACGCTTAATCATCTTAAGTAACCCTACCACTATTGTATCCACTGTGACTCAAACGCGGCTCTTGTTGAAGGTGAATAACCCGGCCTCATACTATGGCCTTGCATGCGTTATTTATATACATATTATCAAGCTTTTGCCCGGGAGGACTACTTATGAAAGTGCGAAACACTTTGATTTAATACTCATTATTTCCCTAACGGATAATATTAAAGAAACATTCTTTATTGTGACAGGTCAAACTCAAGACCTCGTGATAATCAAGGCATCATTGTACCGTTTACTGCCACTACTCTTTACTAAAAAACTGTAATATAGCTAGCTCTCTTGTAGTAAATGCCTCATTCGCGTGTGACTTGATACACATGACTCCATACACTAGTTTTCTAAAGTAAAAAAAAAACATCCAACGAAAACTCTCTGCCAAAAAAACACTTAAGGCTGAGGCCGCACTACGGTTTTTTCCCGCTAGCGGTTAAACCGCAAAACCGCCCGAAGCGCACACACTACGGTTAAAAACCGCGAACAGTGTTGCCAACAGACAAACTAGCTCTCCACTAGATTCAACTTCTAAAACCACTAACAAATCTATATATATAAAAGAAAGTCGTGTTAGTTACACTATTTATAACTCAAGAACGGCTGAACCGATTTGGCTGAAAATTGGTGGGGAGGTAGCTTAGAACCAGGAGACGGACATAGGATACTTTTTAGTCTTTTTTTTTTTTTTTTACTTTTCGCCACGGCGTTAATCGCAGTTGTTTTTGTACCGCGGGTAACACCGCCGGGCTCAGCTAGTATACAATAAAATGGTCTGGAATTTTATAATCAAAGCAGCATTTGCCTTCCGACCGTCGAACCTTCAATAAAAGAGCGTACTCCTTTTTAAAAGGCAGGCAACGCACTTGTGATGCCTCTGGTGTTGCGAGTGTCCATGGGCGGCTGTAATCGCTTACCATCAGGCGATACGTCTGCTCGTTTGCCCTTCTATTCCATTAAAAAAAACACAACGTACTCTCAATATAGCAGATAAAATATTTAACCTCATTCTATTTCTCTGCTTGTTTTTTAATATATTTGTGGAGGATAGGGTGTGATGTCCCTCCAACACAAAGGGAGGATCCTCCGACCAGGCGAGGTGATCGTGCCTGGTGGGCCAACTGCCCAACGGTTGATGTTGGGATGTTGTATGTATCTTAATTGGCGCGCGAACTTTCACTGCGCGATTCAAGATCGGTAGTTTCTTAGTTTCCTTCGTTACTCCATAGTTCGATGTATCTTCGGTAGATGGCGCTGTCATATGTTTTCGTGTTGCGCTGTATGTGGAAGTCGCCACATCACTCCCCTCCAAGACCGGAGGTCGATACATGATGAGTCAGCTGTCTGCGCTCTGTTGCGGAGCTTGCCAGTGCCAGGAGTGAGTAGTTCCAGTGAGTCGGAACTGAGTGCCGCAAGTTCCAGTGAGTCGGAACTGAATGCCGCTAAGTTCCAGTGAGTCGGGGCTGAAGTCCGCTGATCCCAGTGAGTCGGGATTGAGTGCGGTGCGCGGTGCTGCGGTGAGGTCCCCAGTGAGTCGGAGCGGTTGCTGCGTAGTGGCTGGCTGCTGCATAGACGGGAGAGATATGCTCTGCTTACATGAACCGTAGCTGCAGTGTGCTGTGCCTAGACGCTGATGAGGCCGTAGGGGTAACCAGGCTGGAGCGGTCGCTTCCTGCGTGTGGTGTTTCCCTATTAAGGCCGCCGTTGCTGGCTGGCTGTGAGACTTGCTGTGGGAGTGAATATGATGGTGGCGTGCTGATGCTGCTTCGAAGGCTGCTTCCAATCACGTCGGGGTCACCACTATAGCGAGCTTAGTGAGGCGTAATAGACCAAGAGCCCACGACAGCCAGACCTTCGTTATTTTATAAAGGCTGAAAGTTTTTCTGTGCATGACCCCTATATAGCTAAGAACGACCAGCGACTATAGAGTTTGGGTTGTGGTTACTTTGGCAGATAACAGGTAGTAAAGGTGTATAAAATAAACACATCAAAAGTGTCTAGGGATCAACGTATATTTTTGCAATAACTTTTCTCCTGATTGATATTAATTAAAATTTTCTTTAAGGATTCATCGAATAAAGTGTTTTCGTTTGTCACAGTAACGATAAACCAAGTCACGTTTGCATTAATAAATAAATTTGCCATTTTCCTAATAAAAGGATTTTTGACATTTGAACCACTAACATTAAAGTTCGAAAAAAAGACTGAAATAACAGTTTTCTTTAAAATTTTATTAGGTAACTTAAACAATTAATAATCCGTGTTTCTACCGCGAACACTAACAACACAAGAATCGGTTTGGCATACTCAAAATGAGTTCATCCAAATCACGCTGTGGAATGGCCGCCCATGTTCGTTGCAACAACAAAAAAAGGTCTTCTTGCGACTGGATACCCTCCATATTCGGCAGAGCTCTTCTCTGTAGCATATCCCATGCATGCTCAATCGGGTTCAAGTCTGGCGACTGAGCAGGCCAGGGCCAAAGCCACATCTCAATCTCAAGAAATCCGCATAAAAATGCTTGATCCCTAGACACTTTTGATGTGTGTCGTACCTAACTTTCGTTAAAGTATAAAAATCATTTTTTTATATTTTCTTCCGGATAACTTTAGAAATCTTGTCATCCATTGCCGGACACTTATGACAGTTGCTACCCCCTGCCAGACACCCCTAAACTTTAATAAATTATACTCATACTTTCGTTATAGTATAAAAGATAAATTTTTAACCGACTTCCTAAAAGGAGGAGGGTCTATGTTCCACTGTATGTACTTTTTATTTTTTTATTTATTTTATTTTATATATGTTCACCGATTACTCCGTCAATTGTGGACCGATTTTGAAATGTTTTATTGTATTCGAAAGGGTATGCTCCCAATGTGGTCCCACTGCCACCATTACTGGATCTGATAATGGGATCCCAGGGAAATCGAGGGAAACCCTCATTTTTTTCAGGCACGTACTATATTTTTTGTATATTTTCTGAAGTTACTCCAGTATTTGCGTCTAGTAGTCATCATTTCATGATGATGAGCTGATGATGATACAAGTCCTTAACGGTTAGGAGTTGTAGGATAAACCTTCAAATGTCATATGTAGTTATGTTATCTAAAACTTGACAGTAACAACTAAAGGTAAATAGATACGTATGAAATTGAAAGAATTACCTCCAACTCCCAACCGTTGAGGAGTTGTACCTTCCAAGATTAGCTTACCTAAATAACTTAAAAGAATACAACTAAAGGTAACATAACTACATATGACATTTGAAGATTTATTCTCCAACTCCTAACCGTTAAGGACTTGTATCTTACATCATCATGAAATGACGCAAATACTGGAGTAACTTCAGAAAATATACAAAAAACATAGTACGTGCCTGAAAAAAATGAGGGTTTCCCTCGATTTCCCTGGGATCCCATTCGTGAAACGATATATTATATTTTATGCTATCGCCACACCAGCCCCCCCGGAGACCGTAAGGTCGAAAGAAGTTTGGAAAAGCGAACTAGACGTCCGCTTCGCGTTCGATACGGTTTCGGGTCAGGACATGCCGTCCTCACTGTTCCTTCTGGTACAGACTCGCTCAACTGGTATGCTGGCTTCAGTCGGTCTATGGAGACGTTGGTCGGCTTGCCTCTAACGTCAATCTTATAAAACTTGTCTCCTCGTTCTATGACCCTGAATGGTCCAGTATACGGCGCTTGTAAGGGTTTTCGTAAGGCATCGTGACGAAGAAAAACTTGCGGTGAAGACGACAGGTCCTTGCTGACGAAAACTGGAGCAGACCCGTGATGGCATACAGGCGTAGGCTTGAGTTTACGTATGTTAGCACGTAACCGAGACAAGAACTCTGTGTGGTCTACGACTTCTTTAGAAGTGTTTTGGAAGAATGATCCTGGCAAGCGTAATGTCTCTCCGTATACCAACTCAGCTGATGATGAGCCGATGTCTTCCTTCCATGCAGTGCGTATTCCTAGTAGAACAAGCGGTAGGACTTCGTACCAGTCATCATTGGCGTGGCAAGTTATAGCCGCTTTGAGTTGCCGATGTAATCTTTCTACCATTCCATTTGCAGCTGGGTGGTACGCTGTCGTCTGCAGGTGATTGATGCCCATTAGTCTCGATAGTTCTTTAAACAAATGAGCCTCGAACTGTTTACCTCGGTCCGTTGTTATTTTCTCGGGACATCCAAAGCGAGATATCCAACCAGTGAAAAAGGCGTTAGCCACTGTGTCAGCTTTGATGTCATGTAGTGGCATCACCTCTGGCCAACGAGTGAATCTGTCCACTGCAGTAAGACAGTATTTGTAGTCGTGTGATACTGGCAAGGGGCCTATGAGGAACAAAGGCATGTACCGGCGATCGTGTGTGTCGAGAAACTTTCGAACGCTGGCATGAGAGACAACTACGTGTCCAGCTGCTACAGTCCTTCTTGATGTTGGGCCATACGTAACTTTGTGTCATCAGCCTTACCGTAGCCTTCGCTCCAGGATGACTGAGTCCGTGAATGCTGTCAAAAGCTTGTTGACGGAACGGTGCTGTCAGGTAAAGACGTGGTGATGGGCCAGAAACGTCACAGTATAACGTCTCGCTGGAGCCGGAAACGGTTATTTTCTGTAGGTCCAGTGAAGATCGTTCGTCCTGTAGTAGTGTCTGGAGTTCCTCATTCTTCCTGCGAGCGAGCCAGGGCACAAAAATCTATCGCTGCCGAGATAGCTTCTACGCGAGAAAGAGCGTCGGCTACTACGTTGTCTTCTCCTGCGACGTGTCGTATGTCCGTGGTAAATTGTGACACATAATCGAAATAACGAAACTGTCGTGGTGAACAGTTCTCCGCGGCCTTCTTGAAAGCTAATATGATCGGTTTATGGTCCGTAAATACGGTGAAAGTCTTACCTTCGACCATATATTTAAAATATTTAACAGCTTCGTAGATCACTAGTAACTCTCTGTCAAATGGACTGTATTTTCTCTGAGAAATACTTAGCTTTTTAGAGTAAAATCCAAGCGGTTGCCATCCCGAGTTCACGTTCTGCTGAATTACGGCACCGATGGAGGTGTCCGAAGCGTCTGTGAAAATAGCTAATTGAGCTGCTGGATTTGGGTGAGCTAGCAGAGTGGCTTGGGCTAAATTTGCCTTGCACTTTGAGAATGCCTCCTCTACCTCTGGCGTCCAGGGTATAGGGTTGTTAGGTTTTACAGCTGGACCAGAAAGTAGCTTATTTAGGGGCGCCTGACTATTTGCAGCTCTGGGCATGAAACGTCTATAGAAATTCAACATACCCAAGAATGTGTTCACTTTCAATTCACTTCCCTGCGCGGCTCTGTGCGGTTCACGTGTGACGTCTCGTTTTAATAATTTAAATATTGTTTTTGTGTATCCTTGCGACTGTTACCCGGTTTGTGGGCGGTATAAGGTTGTGCATAGTGTTTCTCACAAATAATCTGTAAGTTTTACGCCTTATAAATACAAATATTGTGTTAGTTTCTTTTACTACGGCTATCGGTAAGTCAATTTATTTTATTCTTAAAGGTAGGTAGGAGTAATATTTTGTTTGGATTAATTTTCTTTTCGTATTTTTTTATTTTGAAGTTGTTTTTTTATTGATATTTCTTTTGTCTGGTGTGTCTTTGTTTGGCCATGTCGGTTGTTGGCGAGTTGCCGGATCCCGGTGGTACAAATGAATTTCGAACACCAACCGGAAATAAATTGTTTGATAGAATGTCGCCATCAAATTTATCGTCAAATGAAAGTAGAACTGAACGAATTAGGGCTTCTGACTTGGGCGAGAGTGTTTCGTCTCTTAGTGGTCGTGATAACTGTGGGGAGTATGATTATTTTGAGTTGGTGTCTCAGGCAACCGAATATTTGGCAAAAATTAACGAATTGGTAAACGATCAGGGGTCGCGAATGAATGTGGGGAATATAACCGCCATTATGGACGTAACCAGCGGATTATCGGTATCGTCTCATTGTTGGCAATTAAATCTGGTAGCAATGAAACGAAATTTGCGAATCTCGAGCGCCAGGTGGGGGGTGTCGCCGTTCAACAGCCGGGCTTGACGTACGCGGACAAGCTTAGGCTTCGCTTACCCCCTGGATCAGCCCCGTGTCCGGTGTCCGCTGAGGCACGCGTATCTAGGCCGTGTGTTATTGCGTATCCTACTACGGAACGTTCAGCGGACTATGCAACTTCGTCAACTACAAAAGAAGCTCTCATGAAGGCTATTAAACCTAGCGACGAAGGTTTTCAAATTGTAGGCGTCAAAAAAACCGCAAAGGCAGGCGTCGTGTTGCGGGTCGCAAATGAACGGCAGCTTAAAAAACTAGAATCAGTAAACGCCATTAAATCTGTAAGCTTACGCTTAGAAAAGCCGAAAGGCCGAAGGCCCCGTATAATTGTAAAAGACGTGCCCGGTTCTATGGAGGATCGTACCTTCCTAACAGCTTTATATCGTCAGAATATCAAGGACGAATTAAAATTAAGCGAAAGCGATTTTTTAAAAACAACCAAAATTGACAGGCATCGTTAACTGGAAAACGGACGTCAATGGATAGGCTTAGAATTAGAGACAGAGGTCAGGAAACACTTGGCTAGCACAAAAGATAAATTATATATAGACTGGGCCACATGTAGGTTTATAGACGACTTAGAAGTAGTTCGTTGCTTAAACTGTCAACAATTCGGTCATGTTCAAAAATTTTGCACTATTAAAACTCCTACGTGTGCTAATTGCGCGGCCAGCCACGATACAAGGGCTTGCCCGGATAAGGACACACCAGATTTTAAACCGAAAGGCGCACAATGCAGCAGGTACAAAAAACCATGTGACCATCGATGTGGATCACAAGACTGCTCCACATATAAACTTAAATTAGAGCAGCTAATCCTAAATACTAATTACTGAATAGCTTATACAGTAGTAGTTGTAGTACCTTTTTAAGAAAATGGATAATATCTCAATGGGCCAGTTAAATCTTCATAATGATAAAATAGCCACGTCAGAATTAGATCGCTTAGTTTTGGAACAAAAGTTAGACATTGTCCTTATACAAGAGCAATATCAAAGCGCTCAATTGCGGAATTATGTAGTACAACTAGATGGCCGGTCGCGGGCTGGGATATATGTTGCAAGTTCTAATTTTACGGTAACATCTTTGCGTAACCTTATGACGTCACACTGCGCCGTTGCTGAGATCTCATCCTCTACCTGTAGGGTTTACGTAGTGAGCTGTTATTTTCAATTTTCACATCCTATATCAATAGGAACGTAAATGATGTAGATGAGGATCACCTCATCTACATCATTTACGTTTCGTTTTGCGGTCCCTCATAGGACACAAAATTATCATTGGCGCTGATGTCAATGCTTCTTCTACTTTATGGTATGGCAAATTGCGTGCAGCTGACATGGCTCGTCGCTGTGCGGTTGAAGATTTTATTGCGGAAATGAATCTTACTATCCACAATACCCCTGATGCACCACCAACTTTTTGCAGCCCAATGGGTGAGTCTTCTATTGACGTGACGCTTACGCGCGGCGACGTCTCGATATCTGGATGGCGTGTCCTACCGGACGCATCCTGTAGTGATCACCGCTTAATCGTGTACGAATTCATACCAATGGTTGCACAATATCCACAAAGAACTCCTTACAATTTTAGGTATAAAACTAAAGGGGCAAATTGGGCTTTATTTGGTTCACTCTTTGCAGTACATGCCAAAGACTTCAGTCGCAGTGGTCTATCAGCTGAGGAAAGCGCAAACATATTATCAGATACTTTCACATATTGTGCTGATGTTTGTATCGGCCGTGGATCTATCACTAACACTCGTAGATGTGATTGGTGGAATTATAAATTAGTCGAATTACGTAGAATCTATCGGAAAGCTCGTAAAAAACTAAATGACATTAAAAAGCGTAACGTAACAGGAGATATTTACAATAATGCTCTTATTGCTCTTAGAGTTGCCAGGTCTCATTATAGAGCTGCTGTGGAGAAATCAAAGGGAAATTTAATACGTAAACTTGTTGATAAACTCGATAGAAAGGGTTCCTGGTCACCTTTGTATCATGAATTTAAAGCAAATAGATCAATCGACCTTGCATACGTACAGAACATCAAAATTAATAATAGTTATACTACAGGAGTAGAGCAAACCACAGAATATCTTTTAGAATCACTTGTGCCTGACGATCGGCCGGAGGATGACACGGATTATCACCGACAAATTAGGCAGTGGGCTATTGAACCACCATTGTCTCCAATGTCTGACTTACCATCTTCAGACGAATTCCTCAGTATTGTTAGGTCATTACCACTAAATAAGGCTTCGGGCGACGATAAAATATCAAACAAAATGATAAAAGAAGCTTGTAAACTTTCAGGTGATACGGTTTTAACAGTTTTTAAACGTTGCATTGCGGAAGGAGTATTTCCTAGTGTTTGGCGGTGCGGTAATATTCGAATAATACCAAAAAGCGGCGATAAGCCGCCGGACAATCCTAAATCCTATCGACCCATAACACTGTTACCATCGCTGGGAAAGCTTTTAGAGCGTCTTGTAGTACCACGACTTCTACCGGGTGGAGTTAAATTTCATGATAGACAATTCGGCTTTACGTTGGGAAAATCGACAACTGATGCGGTTATATCTGTAAGGAAAACTGTCACCGAGTCAAGTTTTCAATACGTTTTAGGCATCTTCTTAGATATATCTGGCGCCTTTGACAATGCGTGGTGGCCCATGCTATTGCTAAAATTAAAATGAAGAGGTTGCTTTAAAAATATTTATTCCCTTATCTCTTCGTACTTCTTACAAGGTACTACTAAATTGAGACTTGGGCATCATTCTGTGTCGAAGGCGCTTACGATGGGGTGTCCTCAAGGGTCAGTGCTAGGACCATACTTGTGGAACATAGGCTTCGACGATTTTCTGGCAATGCCTGTGCCGTCCGGATGTACCCTGAATGCGTACGCGGACGACGGTTTGTTGTTGATAGAGTCGGATACTAGAACGGGGCTTGAGAGGCTGGCCAGTGAATGTTTGGACTTAATATCTCGGTGGGGTGGGCGTAATCGGTTGACGTTTGCACCAAACAAAACCTTCCAGCTACTTCTAAAAGGTAACCTCAAATCACCGCCGTGTATTAAATTTGAAAATGTTACTATTAAAAATAAAACCTCGGTTTGTTATTTAGGATTGGTTTTAGAAAGAAATTTTTCATTTATTGAACATATTAGAACAGTTAATGAAAAGTCTAAAAAGAGTTTCTTTGCACTGACGAGGATATCAACTGCGACATGGGGTCTGTCATATAATACACTAAAGATCATATATGGAGCTACTTATTTGGGTTCTATTTGCTATGGTGCTCCTGTATGGGCAGATAGGGCGACTGTAGGTGCTGTCCGTCGCAAACTGTTACAAGGCCAACGACCTGCATTGATTTTCTTGTACAAGGCATATAGGACGGTTAGCACTGAGGCTTTACCGGTGTTGGCAGGTGTTCTTCCGGTCGATCTCGAGGTGCAAAGACGTGCAGCCATGTACTATTCCACACTACAAAACATGGAATGCGATTTTTTGGGCATACGAGACCGCGGTAAAATCATAAGATTGTTTCAACAAAACTCCAATGTCTATAACGACCTCTTGGATGAATGGCAGAAACGATGGGACGAATCATCTAAGGGGCGCCACCTCTACCAGTTCTTTCCATCTGTTCGCGAAAGGTTGTCAAGGACATGGCTCGAGGTAGATCACTGTGTCGCTCAATTTCTTACAGGCCACGGTAACTTTAAGAGCAAACTATACTCATTTAAATTAGTCGATTCACCATTGTGTCAATGCTCAACACCTGATTCTAGGTGTGAACAGTCGGCTCATCATATCCTCTGGGAATGTAGTCTTTGGTACAATGAACGTAACATGATGCTAAATAGCTTACAAATGACGTCTGGGGTAGTATATTATGGGGATCATGTGTCAACTGCGGTGAATTTCCGTGCGTTTAAGCGATTCTGCCATACATACTATAGAAATCAAATATAGCTCACTTAGGACCCATAATATTTTTATCCGTAGTGCTTCCCGGTTTGAAAAAGGCGTCTGCCTATTTTGACTCCATTTTGTCTCCCGCTTTGCTAAGGAGGGAAGTGGACTTATTATATATCCAACTCCTCCAGTTTTCTTCTGATTAATTTCGTTGCGGGTTCCAAGACAGTTAATTTTTTCCTGGGACTTCCCGAGTGTCATAACTCGGTGTTTTCGTGGGTCACCGCTGTTGATCCTGGTGTACAGGAGTTACAGTGGTGGGCGTGTGGGCGGGATTAGTCCCATAAAAAAATACCCAAGAATCTGCGGAGCTCCTTGATGGTTTTGGGCAGCGGGAAGTTCTGGATCGCCTCAACTTTCTGTGGTAGTGGCTTTGTACCTGCTGCAGACACAACGTATCCAAGGAATTCCACTTGAGACTTACCGAACATGCACTTTGAAGAGTTTATCACAACTCCGTGTTCCTCCAGGCGCTGGAATACTTGTTTTAGGTGTTCCAGGTGGCAGGATTCATCCTGGGAAGCCACCAGGATGTCATCAATATAGGGATAACAGAAGTCCAGGTCTCTCAAGATCTCATCCATGAATCTCTGAAATGATTGAGCAGCGTTACGAAGGCCAAAACTCATGAATGGTAGCTCAAACAAGCCAAACGGGGTTGTTATGGCTGTCTTTGGGATATCGGGGGGATAAACGGGGATTTGGTGATAAGCGCGGATCAAATCTAGCTTGCTGAAGACAGTACATCCGAAAAGGTTGTGTGAAAAATCCGCCATGTGGCGAACCGGGTATCGGTCAGGTATGGTGCGTGAATTTAATGCTCGATAATCACCACACGGTCGCCACTCGTTGTTTTTCTTTGCTACCAGGTGTAACGGCGATGACCATGGGCTGTCTGACCTTCTGGCAATACCTGCTCTTACCATATCTTCGAACTCTTTGGTTGCGATGCGGAGTCGATCCGGTGCCAATCTGCGTGGTTTGCTGAACACGGGCGGTCCTGGAGTAGTCCGGATGTAGTGCATCGTGTTGTGTTTAATAACACGCGTTGACAGGTCGCCAGCCGGACGGGTGATATCCGGAAACTGTGCGAGTAAGTTATGGTAGCGAGTAGTACCTGTAACATATTTTATTTGGCACAAACCGGGTGAGGCAGGTGCAGGTTTAGCGAAAGCAACTAGCGAAGTCACATTATCGATTAAGCGATGGTGTCTAGCATCCACTAACAAGTTGAAGTGTGATAAAAAGTCTATGCCTATTATTGGTTTTGTAACGTCAGCTATGATGAAACGCCACATAAACGCACGTCTGAGACCAAAGTCTAACGATAATGTTAACCAGCCGAAAGTATTAATCATTGAACCGTTAGCCGCGAAAAGTTTATAGTCAGTTTTCACACATTGTCTGTTTCGAGCATATTTATAGGGGTTATGCATAAGTCTGAACCCGTGTCCACTAAGTATTTGCACTTGCAAACTTGCACTTTACTCTTACGGTCTATAACGAAAACACGGCCACCAGATACACTATTGCAGTCACGCACGGCTGTTTTCACTGACTGCTGCGTCCGTTTCCCTCACGAAATGTACACGGTTCCCTACACTTTGTTGACTTGGTACCGAACCGTCGATGTTACCAGCAATGCTCCGAGCCAGCACTTGAGCGGCTCCGGGACCGACGACGCCAATGCGGAAGGTACGCTCGCGACCTGGACCGCGAGCGCGAGCTGGATGTCAGCGCTGCAACATGCTGTGTCAGGACATCGATGCGCTGCGTCAGGATGTCGAGAGCAGCTGTCGAGTTCTGGGTCGTCGCTGTCGATGTGGGCACTGCAGTAGATGCTGTGGCTACCTGGGGTTGAAGCGCGATCTCGTGGATCTTATCCACTATCTGGGCTACGGTGTCGAGGGGTAGTTCTGCTTGAGCTGCTATGATAGCCTGTACGTGACTTGGTAACCGACTCGTCCACAGCGATCGGATGAAGTCGTCAGGCACTTCGAAGCCCGCCAAGTCCCGCAGATGCCGCAGGAACTGTGACGGCTTACGGTCACCCAGTTCTTCGTGCGTTAACAGCTGTCGCACCCGCTGTTCTTGAGAAGCCGACAGACGAGATATTAATTCGGTCTTAATTTTTTCATATTTATTGTCCGGCGGTGGTTTAGAAATAATGTCTTTCACTTCACACATATATTTAAAGTCTACGCAAGGACGTAGTTAAATTTGGTGATGTCGGTTGTTATATTCGCTAGTGCGAACTGCGATTCTAATTGTGCAAACCACAAACTCGGTTCATTTGGCCAAAATGACGGCATTTTAACACCGACACGACACAACTCCTCCGACCCATCCGAAGGTTGCTTATTCGGCATATCGCTTGTCTATACACACGCTCACTATAATATAATACGCACTGTTATTAAGTGTTCACGGGGTCACCACTATAGCGATGGCGCTGTCATATGTTTTCTTGTTGCGCTGTATGTGGAAGTCGCCACATATTCATACTGCTAAATAGTCTCTCAACATTTTTTGTATAACCTAAAAGTAGCCAAGAGATGAAAAATCACCTGAAACATTACAAAAGTAACCTTCTGGCAACACTGGCAGAAACGCCCGCGGTTTCGCGGTTTTTCCCGCTAGCCATTCTGTAGGAGGTCGCGGTTTTAAAATCAGTCGCGGTAAAAAACCGCCAGTGCGGCCGCTTCCATTAGTTTCCTTTAGTTACAAAATCAGGCGGTTAAAAACCGCGGCGCGGCGGTTTAGCCCTAGTGCGGCCTAGCACTAAAAGCGTAAAATAAATGGTTCTTCATAAATTGCCTATACCTAATTCTTTATTAATTTAAATAGTAGTATTATAATGTGTGCTAGGTACCTAGAATCTGTTTGAAGTCGGTGCCAAGTGACTATCGCTTATACTTTTTAACCGACTTCCAAAACGGAGGAGCTTCTATGTTCCACTGTATGTTTTTTTTTTATGTATAATCACCGATTACTCCGTTAATTGTGGACCGATTTTGAATTTTTTTTATTCGAAAGGGTATGCTCCCGAGGTGGTCCCATTGCCACCATATCAGGATCTGATGATGGGATCCCAGGGTAATCGAGGGAAACTCTCCTTTTTTTAGGCACTGTTCAGTCCTATCACCAATGGAGCGATCACTTTGTGATACCTGTTATACCTATAGGACCCATGAGTATAAGCATTAACTCGCTACTAGTCCATTGGCAAGAAGAATGAACCACGGCGCTCCACCGTGTTCTTAATCTAAACTAAAATCATCAAGCACTTACTGGAGTTGTGTGGCTTCTTTGTTCTCGGCGTTCCAAGAGATCTCTTGGGTAGTTCCTCTCTGCTTTGTCTTGGTACGTTCACACAAACATGCTCCAAAGTGCTGTATATCTTTCAAGGTATTCGAATTACAATAAACTCGTATCAGCTATCACGGATATTCGAATTACAACTCACTCGCTTCAGCTATCGCGGAACGCGCCTACAAAACTCGCGAGTCCAACCAGACCTTATAATGACGTTCGAAATCCAACACGCACATTTTATGTTTTTCGTATATTTTTGTGTTTTACCTTCACAATAAACTTACTACAAATCTAACCCATTAGTTGAAATCAGACCTCTATAGTGTTCCCTAACTTTTTTATATCTTATCTAAAGTGCTATAATTTTTTCCTAATCATGATTTGTCCAAATGATAACATGCCCGAACTTAATGCCAAAGTACCTGGATGACCGAGCGTCGCTCGATTTTTTTTTTATAAATAGGTCTTTTGGCAACATTGGGACTATCCAAACGCATCCTTTTTGTTATTTTTCTTCCAATAGTTTAGTTGGGCCCTCTTGGTACGCCCTGATACTGTTTATTCTGCACCTTATTCCAGTATAGTTTAATGTAGTTCGCTCGAGTTGCGATAGATGGCGCTAGATGTACATTCATTTCATATGTTTGATTGTTAAAAACACGAATAAAACGATATTTTCTAAAAATGAATCCTAGCTAGATCGATTTATCGCCCCCGAAAACCCCTGCATACAACATTTCATGAAAATCGTTGGAGCCGTTTCCGAGATTCAGATTATTAATTTGTACATATATACAAGAATTGCTCGTTTAAAGGTATTATACTATTTCCATTTCTTTACTTTCTCGATGACAGCTCTTTGTGGAAACTTGAAAGAGCGTTGTTTTAGGGTTCCGTGCCAAAGGAAGGTACCCTTATAGATTCGTCCTGTCTGTCTGTCCGTCTGTCCGTCCGTATGTCACAGCCACTTTTTTCCGAAACTAAAAGACCTATAATGTTGAAACTTGGTAAGTTGATGTATTCTGTGAACCGCATTAAGATTTTCACACAAAAATAAGAAAAAAACAAAAAAAATTGGGGGTCCCCATACATAGAACTGAAACTCAAAAATTTTTTTTTCATCAAACCCATGCGTAATCTATGGGGGGTATCTATGGATAGGTCTTCAAAAATGATATTGAGGTTTCTAATATCATTTTTTTCTAAACTGAATAGATTGCGCGAGAGACACTTCCAAAGTGGTGAAATGTGTGTTTAGAAGTTACAGGGGGGGCCCTGTAACTTCTAAAATAAGAGCATGATAAATGTAAAAAAAATATATGATGTACATTACCATGCAAACTTCCACATAAAATTGGTTTGAACGAAATCTAGTAAGTAGTTTTTTTTTTAATACGTCATAAATCGTAAACTGCAATTTACCTTTGATTCAATCAAAACAAATATAAAAAAAAATGTTACTTGCTGCTGCGGAACCCTTCATGGGCGAGTCCGACTCGCACTTGGCAGCTTTTTTTTACATTATGTATACATTATTTAATAAAAATATGACGCTTACGCACGTACAAGGTCATAGCAGATGGATGGAAACTCATAGGGATGGAGCTATCGATAAACGTAATACGATAACAGACCCGATATGTTTTTACAAAGTGTAAGAAACTAAACTATTGCCGGATAATTTTGTACAAATTTATTAACTAATATTACATTTCATTACAAGATGTAATTATATAATAATATGTTGATTCTTTATTTATTTATTTTAATCAAAATCTGATGAATCGTCACTGTCACTCGATGAGCTCTCCCTAACATATACTATAAGTTCCTGTGCTTCTATATTATCAAATGCCACATGAATTTCCCAATCCAACGCTATAATGTTTTACTTCTGCACATGCATTTTTTAATAAATCTAACATCTTGTTTGCCGTAAAAGGGGGATGGGTATTGTTTCGAGCGGCGTGTCCTTTGATTTGTGCCCATATTAGTTCTATAGCATTATACTGGCAAGGATACGGCGGAAGTCGAAGAACCCAATGAACACATTCGGCGCGCCATAGCAACGTCGTGACGCTCCATCAATATTTTACGTTTGTTCGATTTTTTATAAGAAAATTCAATTTCTTTCAAAACCAAGCTAAATGACGATTTTTGGCCATGGAGCAAACCACATTCACGTAAGGAAACAACAAGTTTTTAAGTGTTGGAATTTCTTTGCGCAAGTAATAGTCATTTAAATGACGGCGAATAGCGACAGCGTCGAAGCTGTCAACCGATGTCACACGACGTGGTTGGCGTTTTTTCTTCGGCGTACGAAGCTTATTTTCCTGTGTGCCGCTTGTACCGGTAGTAATTTTTGAAATTGTAGGTCCAATAATTCCTAATGCGGCTTAAACACGCTCTCGCACTTGCGACAGGCGACAGTGGTAATAGCGGGCCACCATTTTGATACTCTGCTTCAAAGTAATTACGAACCTTGATCACCAGTTCTCTTGCCCGCATTTTTAGAACAGATCCTTTAGGCATTTTGACATTTTACAGCTGGGACAGCAATCAACACGGAGGAACACAAAATACACAACGTAACGTATGTATGGATAATGTAAAAAAACTCAGCGAACAGAAATGTAGTGACTTCAAAGCACGACCGTCTTGTTGCGAGTGACAGATTAAAACAAACACAAAATGGTGGTGGGTCATTGAGTGTTCCCAGCTTGCAAAAATATATTTGAATGTTTTTTTGTATTTGTCTTTGTTCAAAACAATAAATATATGCGATCGATATCATTACTTATTTGTTCACAACACTACAACTATCAAATTAGAACTGTCATCGAGAAAATAAAGAAATGGAAATAGTATAGATAATATCATATTTTGCAAATATGTAAGGAGCATTATCTGGGAGACATTAATGTCCCTTAAACTACTTTTTCTTTTTTAACCAATTAAGTCACATTACTTCATTAACCGACTTCAAAAAAGGAGGAGGTTCTCAATTCGACTGTTTTTTTTTTAAGTTTGTTACCATATAACTTTCGACTGGGTGAACCGATTTTGATGATTCTTTTTTTATTTGAAAGCTGGGGCTTCCCATGTGGTCCCATTTCATTTGGTCTAGTTCTGACATGACATCCATGAGAAAACCATATAACTCTTCAATTTGCCTTAAGTATGTGTGCGACAAATTGACGAATAACTCAATCTCACGCCAACCAATTTCAATGATTCTTTTCTTATTTGAAAGCTGCGTGTGGGCCCATTTCAATTTGGTCGTTCTTGAAGTCGGTTTTTTGTTTGTTTAATTTTTGTATTATTACTACTTCATTTATTTTGTCTTACCTACTTTAAATACATCAACCACTATCCAATACATACTTCTATTCTAATCATGTTTTCTCTCCATCCCAAGGCAAGGAAAGGAAAGTGGAAAGGCCGCCGCATGTACGTACCTACATGCCTAGTTAAAAGCCCTTATTGTAATTAAAAAAACAAAAATCTTTCGAGGCACTTTCGAAACGTTACTGGACCGCAGTCCCAAAAATCGCCTTTAGAATCGTGGTCGGAAATGAAACACACGTCCAAGCGAGGATAATTTTTATTGATGTAGACAGCATTTATACTATAGTCCGTGGGTCTTAACACCGCGATACAGAAAATGGACACAACGCCATCTATCGAGCTCAAACAAAAACTAATGTATATTATTTACATTGAACATACCGCCCACCATGGCCAGAGTGGCCATCACAAATAAAAGTATCTCAATAGCTTACAACATATGAATACAAAATAACACATAAATACTTGATGGGCATATTTAGAACTAATGGACTGTATAATATTAACAAAATCATAACCCTCCTTTGGCTTTGCCGTAGTCGGGTAAAAAGCAATTCAACTTATCACATTGTATGTTTCTCTAAATTTCTTCTTACATAACTAAACACAATATATAACATAATATTAATAATTATTGCAAGCAATGATTCATTCTGCGACCGGTAACACAATCAGTTTTGAAATAGGTCTCTTTATTACTGATCCCCTACAGCGCAAGGAAACAACTCGAGTGACTTTGTCCGAGCCAGTGTGTTTCTCAACAATGAGACCGTAAAGCCATCGTGCCGGAGGCAGATCATCTTCCATCACCAAAACAACGCTTCCTACTGTTGGTTCCGATACCTGGCGAGACCATTTGTATCTTTGGTGGAATTGAGCAAGGTACTCATTAGACCACCGACGCCAAAAGTCCTGCACCATACGCTGTGCTAGATGCCACCTCTTTAAAACACTAATGTTTGAACTCTCGAAATTAGACTCGGGTAAGAGCAACAACGGTTCACCTACCAAAAAGTGACCTGGAGTCAATGGGCACGGATCATCAGGAGTAGTACTTAACGCGGAAATCGGTCTAGAGTTCAGACAAGCCTCGATTTGTGCAAGCACAGTAGTCATCTCTTCAAAAGTAAGAGTGCTGTTACCTATAACCCGCCTTAGATGGTGTTTGGTGGACTTCACCCCAGCTTCCCAAAGCCCTCCGAAATTCGGAGAGTGGGGTGGAATGAAGTGCCAGTCAGTTCCGTTGGTAGCCAACCAGTCAGCAATATCGGGTGCCACACCAGACCTTTCGTGGCTGAAAAGAATCTTTAATTCTTTATTAGCTCCTACGAAGGTAGTGCCGTTATCACTCCAAATCTCCCCACAATGGCCTCGGCGAGCTGTGAAGCGTTTAAAAGCCGCCAAAAATGCTTGAGACGTCATGTCACTGACGACCTCTAAGTGGATGGCTCGAGTAGCCATACACACGAACAGGCAGATATAGCCCTTAGTGGAGTGATAACCGCGACCCTTCGTTGCTCTCACACTAATAGGACCTGCGTAGTCCACGCCACTATGGAAAAAAGGTCGGCTAGAATTAACCCTGGTAGCTGGTAACTGCCCCATCAACGGCGTAACACCTCGGCCAATATGTCTAATGCAAGCAACACACTTATGTACGTGACTTCTAACTGAGCTTCTAGCGTTTATGATCCAATATCGACTTCGCAAATAATTCAATACCAGCTGTGGGCCACCGTGCAAAATTCGTTCGTGAGCGTCATTTATCAACAGAGTCAGGATGTTTCATGTCTTCGTGAATGTTAGCGCGGTGTAATCTACCCCCTACTCTTAGAATTCCATGTTGGTCAAGGTATGGATTTAGCGAGGTGAGTTTACTTTTTTTAATAATCTGTCCCGTAGTCTGCAAACTTTTTATTTCATCATTAAAATGATCCATTTGACACATCTTAATACATGTAAATAACGATTCGTTGATTTCTGTAAATGTTATAAGAGCGTTCGATTGTTTTTCGTTTTTATTCTTTAACTTTAAAAATTTTCTACAAATTGCTACTACTCTAACTAATCGTTTTAATGATGAGAATTTTAAAATTATGTTATTTTCTTGATTTTCTTTAATTATTACATTAAATGCTACATTTGATTTTCTTTCTTCTAAATTAGTCTCTTCTATTTTACCTTGATTATAATTTATACTCTTATGTTTCAACCACTGAGGACCTTCTTTCCACAATGTAAACTCCACAAACTCCGAACAACTCATACCTCGGGACGCGCAATCTCCTGGATTGTCCTTAGATCGAATATGGGACCACTGAGTACTCTCCATTTCGGTAAGAATTTCGGAAACTCTGTTGCCAACAAACGTGTTCCACCGACTGGGATGACCTCTCAACCAAGCAAGGACGACTGAAGAGTCAGTCCAAGCATGTACATTCTCCTTGTTTATACCCAAGGTGCCCGAGACTTCTAAAAGAAGTCTTGAGAGTAGCACTGCGCCGCATAATTCCAAGCGTGGTATAGAAACCACCTTGACTGGAGCAACCTTGGTTTTGGAGGCCACCAAACTCACGTGAACATTATCGTTACTATCAACAGACCTTATGTACACCACAGCAGCATAAGCGACATTGGATGCATCACAAAAGCCCTGCAACTCTGTCTGTATGTCTGTTCGACTGGTCTGAAACCATCTAGGCATCTGAAAGGAATTGATATTGCGCAAACCATCTCTATAACTATACCAAGCTTTTAATATATTATCTGGAAGCTCGTCGTCCCAATCAATACCCGATATCCATACACGCTGTATAAGTACCTTAGCTGTTACTATGACAGGAGCCAGCCATCCAAGAGGATCAAATAATCGAGCGATGTCGGATATTAATCTGCGCTTAGTAATGGGTGCTTGCAGCTCCGGTAGATGGACAGTATATTGGAAATTATCTGACTTTCTATCCCATGTCAACCCTAAAATCTTCACAATATTATCTAATTTAAATTCTAAATTTTCTTTTAAGTCTACTGTCCCTTTCGTAATTCTGTGCAAAAACTCTTCGTTGTTACTAGACCATTTTTGGAGCTGGAAGCCTCCACGACCAAGCAACTCATTAATTTGATTGTAAACACCTTCACCCTCAGCGATCGAGTCACAACCAGTAAGTAAGTCGTCGACATAGAAATGATTAAGAACACGACTAACCGCTAAGGGAAAATCCTTACCGTCGTCAAGAGCCAGCTGCTGCAGTGAACGTACGGCAAGATATGGAGCTGAGGATGTACCAAAGGTCACACGCAACAAACGCAAGTGCTTCAATTCAGTATCTGGGGTCTCACGCCACAAAATACGTTGGTAATCAGTGTCATCCTCTGAAACCTTTATTTGGCGACACATTTTAATAATGTCGCCGACTAACGTTATAGGATGGCGGCGCCATCGCATAATAATTTGGCGTAAATCATGTTGTAAGGTAGGGCCAACCATCAAGTCGTCATTCAACGAAACTCCATTGCATCCCGAACAAGAAGCGTCGAAGACCACCCTAACCTTTGATGTGCTTTTATCGTGCCTGAGTACTGCATGGTGCGGTAAATATACAGCATCTCTTCCCCTTTCTAATTGAGGAACAATTTCAGCGTGTCCTAGCTGAAGGTACTCATTGATGACATCGCTATACTGCTTTTGATAATCAGGATTCTTCGAAAATCTTCTTTCCAGCATGTGAAATCGTTTCTGAGCCATGATTTCTGTTTGACCATACCTAGACTTTGGGTTAGAGGATTTAAATGGTAATTTAACAATGTACCTACCAGTTGAGTCTCTTTGAGTAGTTGCAGCATAAAATTCTTCACATTGCCGCTCTTCTTCAGTTAACGTAACCTTGGTGCTTGAAGATTGATAAGACTCTAACTCCCAAAATCTACGCAATAGCTCATTAACGTCTGTGCCAACTGTAGCATGGCAACATACTGGCCTCGAAGCCAACGGTGAATTCTGGATTTCACCTGATAAAATCCAGCCAAGTTTGGTATTTTGAGCGACGGGCGTGCCCGGCGGACCCTTAACCAAACCTTCCAACAAAACTTCGGCAACCACACCAGTACCCAGAAGTAAGTCTATCTTACCTGGAGTAGCAAAGGTTGGGTCAGCCAGTTTGAAGGATGAAACCGTTGACCACACTTGAGTGATCCGTCTTTCAGGCAAACGCGATGTTAGTTTGCTGAGGACATAAGCATCGACATCTAAAACAAAGGTGGGATCTAGGCGTGATTGCAATTTGATTTTAACCATCCATCTAGAGGGCATTGGCGAGCCCTCATCATCGCCTAGTCGAAATACGTCGGTGCGGGCAGGTGTTTTCCTAAGGCCAAGTAACTGTACTGCGGACTCCGTAATAAAGGAGACCTGCGAACCCTGGTCTAATAGAGCTCGTAAAAACACAGCAGTACCATTCCTGGACTCGACCTTTACCAAGGCTGTTGCTAACAGACTTTGGCTGTGAACATCTGTGAAACAACAAATGTTTGTGATACACTCGCTTTGAGTAGACGACGTAGTTGCGGTAGCAACTACGACATTCTGATCTGCTGAACCGTCACTAGGTTCAGAAGATTTTGCGATCGTTTTGGGATGAATTAGTGTGTGATGTCTTTTCTTACACAATTGACATTTTGTGGATTGGCGGCAATTATAAACTGTATGATTTTTACCTAAACAATTGAAACACAAGTTGTTGGCTCGAACAAATTCACGGCGAGCGTCACAATCTTTCTTTGCGAATTGCTTACAATGACACAACTTGTGGTCTTCAGAACATAAAACGCACGGTTGTGAAGCGACATGAAATGATTTGGCAGTGTTACCACGATTACTATTGCTTGTTACATTTTGTTTGAAAGGCATATCTATATTCTCAAGAGATCGAAATCTTGATTCTAAAAACTCTTTAAATTCTTTAAAAGTAGGTAAGTTATCAGATGAACTAATTTCTCTTTCCCACAATTTACGTGATTCAACATCTAACCTTGCACTAATCAAAAAAATAACTATAACGTCCCAAGAGTCTACATCAATCCCGAGCGTGCGTAAAGCATGTAAACAGTCAACGGTGGTGTCCAAAAGATTTTTTATAGACGCCGACGTTTCCTTGACAGGCGGTTGATTTACAAATCTTTTTAAAATACAGTTAGAAAGGTATTTTTTATTATCATACCGCCTCGTTAGGATAGACCAACATTCCTTATAATTAGAAGCTGTGACAGGAGTGTGTCGCAGTAATTGTTCTGCTTCGCCCATAAGATGCGATTTCAAATAATGCAGTTTTTGGACGTCATCGATACTTTCATTACTGTCGATAAGCGACAAAAACAAATCACGGAATGTGTTCCATTCGGTGTATTGTCCCGAAAACGTGGGAAGAGAAATTTTAGGTAGCTTAACATTATATTTTTTTGTTTCTGTATGTCTACTAGCGCTAGGTTTAGTTTTAAGTTCTTTTAATTCACTTTTGTAAATAATGTAAATATCTTCTGTTTTATCATAAATCTCGTTTGTAAAATATGTGTTTTTCATATCTGTTGAGGTTGCAGTTTCAATAACTTTACGATGTGTTTGTATAAATTGTTGCCACTGACCTTCCAGTGTTTCTAATCGTGTATCAATAAAAGACTGGGTTAATCTGTCTTTTGGTGATTTTTTAAAATTAATTCTACCCTTTTCAATAATCCTTTGAGTATCTACTTGCAACTTTACTAAAGACTCCATTATAATTTCAATACGGCAAACTACAGATATTTTTTACAAGTTAAAACTATTCACTTATAATGATACTACTAAACGAAACCAAAGCACACAAATTATTCTAAGTCCTAGAAAAAGTGAAAAATTTTACAAGTGTTTGAGACAAATATGAACTCAAAAAAATATCGGACATAGGTTCCCCGTCATATCACTTTTTACTTAAATATTCTAAGTCTACAAACTACTAAATTACGCTATGTCCAAAACTAACTCTAAAATATTTTCTAAGTCCAAAACACTTAACAAATTTGCTTCAAATTGTTCAAAGAAAGTTAAACTACTGATACTCGATGTCTTCTACTGCGAAAAGCAACTTTAAAATAATTCAAAAGTACTCACAATTATGGTTGCCAAACCTCAAATAAACACGTCACTTATCACTTCACTGATCCGTCAGCACCAGTGGCGCCCTCTTGCGTCTCCCAAATACTTCAGTGGCGACCTCTTCCGTATCGCACGAATTCCAAAGCCCGGTACTTGCTTGAGCCTGAACGTTCGTTATTTGTCGGTGCTCATGCAGCGCCCTCTGTAGGATACCACTACTTGTCGTGATGCCAATTGATCGTGTTACCCACACGATGCCTTATCCAATACACACACTCACAACGGTGTCGCAACACAAATCGGTGTTAACGCACTGGTATATCCGGCTCGGATAGGACCAAAATGGACCGCAGTCCCAAAAATCGCCTTTAGAATCGTGGTCGGAAATGAAACACACGTCCAAGCGAGGATAATTTTTATTGATGTAGACAGCATTTATACTATAGTCAGTGGGTCTTAACACCGCGATACAGAAAATGGACACAACGCCATCTATCGAGCTCAAACAAAAACTAATGTATATTATTTACATTGAACAAAACGTTATGTACATTAATAACTCCTCCTTTATTTGAAACTAGCTGTTGCCCGCGGCTCCGCCCGCGTGTATGTCGGTTATCGCGGCAAATAGTAGCCTATGTGTTATTCTGATGTATAAGCTATATTACTGTAAAGTTTCATCCAAATCCGTTCAGTAGTTTTTGCGTGAAGAAGTCACAAACATACACACAAACTTTCGCCTTTATATATTAGTGTGATTTAGTGTGATTATCTGGTGTACAATAAAGTTATTATTATGCCTTATAAAATTTTAACAAAAACAAAAACCGACTTCAAGGTTTGACTCGATATCTCTTGGATGCCATCATCAGATCTTAGTGTCCTTATCATGGTTGGGATATCTCCTTTCCATTAAAAAAATAATCATCAAAATCAGTTCATAACCGACGAAGTTATCCGCGAACACACATAAAAAAAAACATATATATACGGTCGAATTGAGAAACCTCCTCCTTTTTTTGAAGTCGGTTAAAAATTTAAATCTCTAAATACAATGTGCCTTAAATTAGTTTCTCATAAATATAAAAATCAACAAAACACAAAAAAGTCTAAAAATCG
Organism: Diaphora mendica; assembly: GCA_949125395.1. Taxonomy (NCBI): domain Eukaryota; kingdom Metazoa; phylum Arthropoda; class Insecta; order Lepidoptera; family Erebidae; genus Diaphora; species Diaphora mendica. The sequence continues at coordinate 9,414,337 of OX421319.1, forward strand.
TTTTCTAAAAAAGTTTATAAGTGCTATTCAATTCCTTTTCAATTACTTAATCTTTATTTATCCTATTAGCCTTTTTTCTAATAAAGTACATTGGTCTTACAAAACTTTTTGGAATAGAATAAAAGTTTGTTGATTTCAGTATTACAACAATATGTACAATTATACACAAAAACTATAATACCGAAACAGCTTGGATTATTTAGTGATGGTTTTCAGCTTAAACCTCTGACTCCCGTTAGCAAAACAAAAAAAAAACTGTATTCCTCCCGCAAACGCTACGTAGATACAAGTTTATTTAAATGATCAGCAGATGCATAAATAGCACAGATTTAAAAGTTCCTTGGGACTCTAGTGGCCTCAAACAACGTTCACGGGCTGCCTCGCTGCTACGCGATTGTAAATTAGTCCCTATGGGTAAAAAAATAAGACTGGTTGTCGTTTCTGTGACTAAAACCAAATTTTTTGAAAATATTTCAGGACTAACAGTTGTATGTTCTTAAGAAAATAGCTTATTTACTCCTTATATCATCAGTTATCTTATAGTGAAAATCCCGTCAAAATCGCTCCAGGATTTCCAGAAATTATCCGGAACAAACAGACAGACACATTTAAAAAAAATGATTGTTTGGTGTTAATACCGTATATACTTTCATAAACATTTAGTGACAGCTGTTAATTTTGAATTACAAACAGTCACTTCAATTTTATTTATTTGTATATAGACGAACATTCCGAATAATACACATTGTATAATGCAATACTTAAGACAATAGTTATTTGTTATACAAGAGTGCAAAATTGCTTTTTAACCGCGTGCTCAATGTTGATGACCGAGCAAGCGAACCGTTAACGAGGGAATCAAAAGAGCACGAGGTAAAAAGAAATTGCACTCGAGTGCAACACGTAACGTTTCATCCCACCTGAGCGAGGAAATGACTAAATGACGTGAAAAGAAAATGGCGCTGGCAAAGCAAATAAAAAAAAGCACACCAAGAAGGTTCCGAGTCTGAGTTTTTAACAAATAAAAAAAAAATTGTATGATCAATTCGACACCATGGAGGTAGAAGTAAATAAGATTAATGATATTTTGACTTCACAAGCTTAGTGCACATGATGTTCTAAATTCAATTTAACTTGATCCACTAGCGAATAAAAATGGTAAGAGAGCTACTGAAACTTTCGACTAACGGTGTGACTGTAAGGCTAGAAACTCTTGTAGTGATGATTCATAACGTGCTAAGTACATAACCATCGCCTGGCAGGCCTCAGCCCTGCACATCATCATCTTTCATGGTTTTGAAAGTGTAAAAAAAAGAGAAAAAAAAACTTGTTCCTGTAAGACTGAAATTTTTATAAGATTTAGTTCATTCATTAAAAAGTTCAAAAACAAAATGACAGGCGATTCCGATGAGCACTAGTACCTGCCAGGCGAACAGAAAGACTCCCTTGCTCCAATTAGATCATCAATGTAAACAAATTTTATTCTGGAAAGTTGTAATTCATATATATGTTTGTCTGAGCGATTTAAAGAAAGTAGGAACAATGACCGGCGGTGCTGGCTAGCATATTTCCTTGACAGGTGAGGAGAAAGATAGCACTGGAGTGCAAGTAAAAATGTGTCTGACAACACTTGGTCGGTCCTAACAGGACAAACTTCTCATTATTAGTCATAAGTCATAAATAACATTAAATCATCGGAAGCATCTAAATCAACGCAATATACATTTCAACTAATTGATATATACGATTTTTTATGAAGAAAAATAAAGCATTGCGCACACTATTGTGTGTATGACAGACAGACACACCGTTAGTCGAAAGGTTCAGTAGCTCTTGGTCCAAAACGGCTTTTGCACTCAGATATCGAAGGGCAAAAATACTCTTTACGAGCTGGTGGGATGAAAATGACAGGAACAAGTTTTTTTTTCTCATTTTTTTTACTCTTTCAAAACCATGAAAGATGATGATGTGCAGGGCTGAGGCCTGCCAGGCGATAGTTACGTACTTAGCACGTTATGAATCATCACTACAAAAGTTTCTAGCCTTACAGACACACCGTTAGTCGAAAGGTTCAGTAGCTCTTGGTCCAAAACGGCTTTTGCACTCAGATATCGAAGGGCAAAAATACTCTTTACGAGCTGGTGGGATGAAAATGACTTTATTTCATACAAAATTACGAGATTCAACGGGCATAAATAACACCCACAACACTTGGCGCAGTAGAAAGCAGCGTGGCGACCGCTTAAACCACTAGGGCAACCGCGAAGTAAAAGTCAAGTCCGGAGTGATACCACGGCCTCACAGAAAACCGGTGTGAAACAGCGCTTGCGCTGTGTTTCACCAAGTGAGTGAGGATAACGGAGGCCCATAGCCCACCCTAACCCGTCCCCCCATACCTTTCCCCATCCCCCCAAAGTCCGGCAACGCACTTGTGAAGCCTCTGGTGTTGCGTGTGTCCATGGGCGGCGGTAATCGCTTACCATCAGGCGATATGTCTGCTCGTTTGCCCTCATTTCCATTAAAAAAAATTATGACGTCTACTGAATTTTATAGGAAACGTGTTCGGACAAACAATTTTGGCAGCGGAAAGGAATTATCTCAGAAATCTGTTGTATTTGGCTTGCCTATATTTATTAATATCCACTTAGATACACAATGGAAAAAATCTATATCTGTGTGATGTTTCCCTCGCGTTCAAATAAACTTTGAGTCATCGTTTATAAATACATACATACTCAATGTCATACATAGCAACTTATTGATTTAAACATATTGTTTGACGAGATTCTTAGAGGTACATTTTTTTATTTGTGAAACTACGAATATTGCTATGAAAATGTAGATTGGGCAGTCGTTTACTTTCTTGCTAATAAACAATTATTAACAGAAATTGAATTGATCGTCACTTCTATTTTATTTGTACAGAAAAAGCTGTTGTTCAGAGAGCTATTTTTATATTAATATTAATATAATATTAACGTTAGTTGCTATATAAATGTTTTCAAACGTTAGTGATTTTAGTGAGTATTGTTAAACATTGTCTTGTCATTCTCATCTCTCAAATTTCACATACACAATCCTTACTTCATTGGATAATTTTCATTTCCTCGATACATAGGTACATAAGATTACTAAATAAACATTGATAATATTGTATGAGAAGTTTACATGAACAATAGAAATCAAGCAATGTAGAAAGCGAAATTTAGAGATTGTTTCTAGAAATGACGATGAGTACATAAGTATTGACGAAAAAAAACCTTAAGTGGCTTATCTGACGACTTTTGAAGTACAAGTTTTACATGACATAGGTAAGAAAAACACCTATAATTGAACGTCGTGGGAGAATCAGTGTGGGAGAATCGCTATCTGCCTATTCCTCTCGTTTCTCTTTCCATATCATCTGCAAAGCCTTTACTTTCTGAGCGCACAATCTTATGTCAAGTCCCTTTGTTCGTAAATATTTTTGTGTATCATTCACTTCGCGTGTCTTGAACCCTTTTTAACCTTTTTAATAGCAACGTTCTAAAGTGTTCTTACTAATTTTTTATTTGTCTTTATTTAACACATATAGATAGATACAATCATCATCATCATCAGCCTATCGCAGTCCACTGCTGAACATAGGCCTCTTCAATTGCACGCCACTTAGTTCGATCCTCGGCTTCTCTGATCCAGCTCCTGCCGGTCGTCTTGCGCAGATCATCACTCCACCTGGCCTGTGGACGTCCGACACTACGTTTGCCGAGACGCGGTCTCCACTCAAGAACCCATTTACCCCAACGGTAATCAGTTCTGCGGCTAATATGGCCAGCCCACTGCCACTTCAGCTTCCAATCCTGTGGGCTATGTCGATGACCTTAGTTCTCTGCCGGATCATCTCATTTCAGATGTGATCTCTTAGAGAAACGCCAAGCATAGCCCTCTCCGTAGCACGCTGAGCGACTTTGAACTTGTTGACCGGCATTGCTGTAAGTGTCAACTTTTCGGCTGCATATGTCATGACGGGTAGGACGCACTGATAAACGACTTTCGTCTTTAGGCACTGTGGGATCGACGATGAAAAGACCCAACGAAGTTTCCCAAACGCTGCCCAACCCAGCTGAATACTCCTGTTCACCTAGTCCTTGAAGTTGTTTCTACCTAACTGCAAAATCTGTCCTAGGTACACATATTTTTGAACAACTTTGAGAACGGCACCGTGTACCGCGACCGGTTCCGGTAGAACATTTTCATTGACCATGACCTTGGTTTTGTCCAAGTTCATCCGTAGGACGATGCGCACAGAAGAGTCAGCCAGGTCGTTCAGCATCTGTTGTAGGTTCTACAGCGTCTCTGCCATGATGACGATGTCGTCCGCAAATCGCAAGTAAGATGTATTCGCCATCGATATTTATGCCACGTCCTTTCTAGTGTAGCGTCTTGAAAAAATCCTCCATTGCATTTGTGAACAATTTGGTCTCATCCCCTTGTCTCACTCCCAGATGCAATGGTATGGGCCTTGTTAGCTGATTCTGTACTTGGACGGACGGCGGCTAGGTTAGAGGCGGCTTCGTAGAGACATCATAGCACTTGGATGCGTCGCCAGTCTAACTGGCAACGCTGCAGGAACTCCAGAACAAACCAGATCTCGATCGAGTCAAAGGTCTTCTCATAGTCCACTAATGCTAGACACAAGGGCTAATTATATTCTTCTGTATAATCTGCCACACTGTGTGAATGTGGTCTATGGTGCCATAACCGCTCCGAAATCCAGCTTGCTCCGGTGGTTGGAATCCGTCGAGTCTTCGCGCAAGATGGTTCGTGATGACTCTTGAACACAGCTTGTAGACGTGACTTAGAAGGGAAATGGGTCGTTAGTTCTTCAACCTGGTCTTATCACCATTTTGGAAGAACAAAATGACCACACTTCTACTCCACGCCTCTGGAGTTCTCCCTTCGAACAGGACAGTGTTTAAAAGCTTTTGGAGCTTACCCCCAGCTTTTAACAGTTCTGTTGTAACGCCGTGTTCTCTAGGGGCTTTTCCATTTTTTAGCTGTCCAAGAGGCATCTCAATTTCGACATTGCTGACTTCTGGCAGATCTTCGGTGCAGTGGCGTGGTAATGTGGCTCTAGAGTTCTCATTTTCGGGATCAGAACGAGATGCATGCGAAGCGTACAGACTGCCATAGAAGCTTTCCACTTCCGAAAGTACGGCCGGCTTAGAAGCAACGACTTCTCCACTTGCTGTGGTCAACTTTGTCAGTCGGCTTCCTCCGAAAGACTGTACAAACACTTTTGAACCCCGGTTCTGTTCGATCGCTGTTTCGATTGAAAGAGAATTGGAGCATCGGAGGTCGTGTCGTACGAGTTTGCTGATCTCTCGGTTTAGAGTCCGCTTTGCCAACGAAGTTAAAAGTGGATTTTCAGGTCGTTCCTTCATTAGCCCTAGGGTCCCGTCCGAAAGCTTCGATTTTTTGCCCTTACGCTGCATTTCACAAAATCTCATACCTTCTTCGCTGAGGATTCGAACCTTTTCGAACATTTTCCAGGTTCTGGTTTACGTCTGTTGTGGTTTCTATTGCAACGAATCGGTTTTCCAGATTTGACTGGAACTTTTCAGCTCTCATCGCGGCTTGGAGCAGAGTTGGTCGGAGCCTGGATTTCATCAAACGGACAAGTTCAGCCTTAAAGTCGATATTCAGAGAGCCTCGCACAAGTCGGTGATCACTACCTATTGATACTACACTACCTATTGATCACTGAGACATTTTTGAATATGTCAGCTTTCGGACCGTCAGAATGAAATCGATCTCGTTTTTGGTCATAGCGTCGGGCCTTGCCAAGTCCACTTCTTTTGAGGCCGTTTTTAAAGAAAGAGTTCATTAAGCACAGCCTCTCTCGTTCGAGGATGTTGAGGAGCATTTGATGATTTCTGCTTCCAAATCCATATTATTTATTGTGGAATTTTGCCGCCCCCTAAAATGTGCCGCCCGGGGCGGCCCACCCCTCCGCCCCACCTTTGCTACGCCACTGAGTAAATGTTTTCAGAATCTAAAATAGTGACGTCATTTACACCTGTACAAATATTTAAGTATGTACCAGGCGGTCCCATAATGAACTGGCCTGATATAGTTCTACGCGACATGTCGCTACATGTTGTGTTGCATTAAATAGTACGTTTATTGTGTACTTAATATAAGAAACACGCATCGACGTGAAATGCTTAGTCTTAGTTTAGCAGGCATTTGAATAACGAGAGTCGCGTATTTTTTCAAAATGTCGAAAACTGAGTATCGAAGTGTCATAAAGTTTCTGTTTAAAGAAGGTTTATCCCCTGCCCAAATAAAACAACGATTGGATGGCGTGTATAAGGAGTCTGCCCCCTCTTAAAGCACAGTGAAAAATTGGGTGAAAGAGTTACGCCTCGGGAGAGAAACCGTCGAAGACATTGGCCACGACGGTCGACCTGTGGAAGTGCTCACTTCCGAAACGATTGCTCTTATCGAAGAGGAGGTTCTGAGTGACCGCCGTTTGAAGATTAGAGAAATTGCAGCTAGGCTTGGGCTCTCTAAAAGTGCCGTTCATCGTGCAATCCATGAACATCTTCACATGAAAAAAGTGAGTGCAAGATGGGTACCGAAACTTCTTTCAGCGGTACAGAGACAGGCAAGAGTGCGCTGCGCTTCGGAGTTTTTGGATCTTTGTGGCGAAAATTCAAAGACTGATCGAGCGGCTAGTGACTGGTGATGAAACAATGATCTTGTATTATGATCCACAAAGCAAGCGCGAGTCAATGGAATGGCGTTATAAGGGTGAAAAGCCCCTTAGAAAGGCAAAGGTGCAACAATCGACTAAAAAACTGATGTGACAATCTTTTGGGATTTTCAAGGCATTTTAATGATGGATTTTAAAGAACGTAATATAGTCGTGAACGGCGAATATTATGCTTCTTTAATATATAAATTACGAGACAACATAAAGGAAAAACGAAGAGACAAGCTGTCTAAAGGTGTCCTGTTGCTTCATGACAACGCCCCTGTTCATACCGCTGGTGTTTCGAAGTATGCAGTTCGTCAATGCGGGTTCCCAGAAGTGAAACATCCACCTTACAGTCCAGACATGGCCCCGTCCGACTATTATTTATTTCCAAATTTAAAGCGGGACTTAAGAGGAAGAAAATTTTCAAGCGATGAAGAGTTGCAGGCGGCCGTCTTCGGTCATTTTGAGGATAAAAATTGTGATTATTTTTATAAAGGTTTAGAGATGTTGATTCACAGATGTCAGAAGTGTGTTAGTATTCGTAGTGATTATATTGAAAAATAAAATTGGTTTCGTTTCATTTCCTTCATTAGTTAATAGTTAGGCCAATTCATTATGGGACCGCCTACGTATGTAAATGTATGTGTGTATGTTAGTATATAAAAAATCATTGCTTTTAAGTAATTTTTAAAATTGTCGTTGGTTGTTATAAAACATTTACTCACAGAAATGGACGGCGTCTAAGTTTCATGGTCAATCGACAATTTTGAAAAAAAAAACTCTTTAGGCCAAATTATTTTCCGACTACTGAATGATTTATTTAAACGACTACCTTGTACGCAATGTTTAGTTACGCAAGAACTGATGATCATTGTTGAGATGACTAATGACTCCAAATACACATAATGACAGACACAGACCGATCTGACGTTTTGGTTTGTACGTACCTATTCTATTGTTATATTATTTATTATCATTATAAGTTACTTATGCAATTACTACAGATTCATATTTTATTGACCTTTGAAATGAGGATAGGAGGTGTTTACTTAATATCACATGTAGGAACTGATTTTTTTACATCTCTAAGCAGATTTATATACAGGGCAATGTCAGGTTTGTATCGGACTTTATACTGTCATACGTATATGATGGTAGGGATCTATTGTGTAGGTATCTATTTACCTCATAGTTTCTCAACCTTATTTTACTCACCACCCACTTTGAGAATATGTTTTTTTTCTAGAGCCCCCCATCTTAATAAAATTATAGGTACTTACCATCTGTCGCGAATTTAAAACAGCTATAGCCACGATTATATTTAAACGTGTAATATTATAGTCGTAAGAAGATAGGATGACCCCTATCATATTTCTAAGTTTAAAATGAAGAATGAAGGAAGAAAGTTTCAATAGGAGCAATTAAAACTCATATTGAGGAATATTTTTATTAACATTCAAAAGACATCATGAATTTATGACATAACTAATGATAAGGTTGAATTTGATGCATTTTAAGGAGTTTGTTAATATCAGGCCATCAGGCTCAATTGCCTATATGAGGGTTTTCAAGGAATCTCATGTCCGATTTGACAAATTCAAAATGGCGGCTCCAATATGGCGGACTTAAAATTCGAATTTCTATTAATTTGACTGAAATTTGTTACTCGGGGGTTTTTGAGATCGCTGATTACGAATCTGATGTCAGATGTTCAAAATTCAAAATGGCGGATCCAATATGTCGGACTTCAAATTCTAATTTCTATTAATTTGACTGAAATTGGTTACTCGGGGGTTTTTGAGATCGCTGATTACGAATCTGCAGTCAGATGTTCAAAATTCAAAATGGCGGATCCAATATGGCGGACTTAAAATTCTAATTTCTATTAATTTGACTGAAATTGGTTACTCGGGGGTTTTTGGGATCGCTGATTACGAATCTAAAGTCAGATGTTCAAAATTCAAAATGGCGGCTCCAATATGGCGGACTTAAAATTCGAATTTCTATTAATTTGACTGAAATTGGTTACTCGGGGGGTTTTTGGATCGCTGATTACGAATCTGAAGTCAGATGTTCAAAATTCAAAATGGCGATTCCAAAACTGTTAATACGTTGAAAATATAAAGTGAAATCTCATGTAATGTAGTTTTCGAGGTCACTGCTTTCGATTTAGGAATTAAATTTGTGCAAAAACATCGTAAAAGTATTGTAAAATTGATATTATCAATAAAAAAACAGAAATCATTTTTTTTAAATTAATGCATTTTTTTATGAAGTAACTGAATATAGGTAAAGTGGTAAAAGATTAGGTGAATTTCAACCATTCTTCATTATTTTTAGAAACTTTTCTTGGCCTCTATTTGCTGCTCTCCATCTCGATCGAAAATTTGCAAATAACAGCCCTAACGACTTTTCATCCTCGTGTACTTGTATCACATGTTTTTTTTTTGTTATTGTATCTTTCAAAACGTCAATGACGAATTTCTGTTCATTTTTATACTGTCTTTCACCATAAAGAGAACATCTTTGCTTGGCAATTACAGATTTGGAGATTTGAAAGACTCTGTAAAATACCAATAAACATGTACAAAATTAAGTGATATTATTCAAAAATTATTTTTATACTTAACAAAACAAAGTATTTGAAATCCATTAGTATTTCAGATTTTCAGATTACTCACTAACATAATAACGAAATATACTAAAATAATTTAATACTATTTGATGATAATTTTCTGATTCCTCCGCGTTCCTCCATCAAAATTAGTCTCACTATGTAAGGAGCACTCCTGAGCAGCCAGTTTTTTAATATGTTGTATTTAACACTATACACTATCAGTTCGTTGTCAAAACAAGGTCGAGACTTGCGAAGACATTTTTAAAACTCCATTAGAAAATTGTTTTTAGATAAAAAGTGTACAATTTTTTATGTTTACTTGTCACGAGATTTAAATATTACAAACATAAAATCAGCAATAAGTTTGCATAACCATATATTATACATACCTCCAGAAAGTGATTCCATTTTGCCGAATTTCAATTAAAATAGTTTCTTCAGTTTCACAGCACTTCAAAACAGGCAAGAATTTTTTGACGCGTACACTTGTTTCATGCGTAATGAGCGTATGCTGAATGTCGACATATGTCGAGGCGAGCCTAGAGGAGGTATATACCTGTCCGGTCCGGAATTTTGTTCTAGGACTATCTCGGACTAGTAAACAAGATCTGAACGTATATAGACTAATATATACAACTCAAAAATTTGAGTTGTGACCAAGATTTTATGGATCTGATCCACTGTGCTACAGCACTAAATACACGTTCAGTTAAATAGGAAGATGGAGTGAAGAACAGTTGAAAAATCGGCTTCTGCATCCAAAATTCTTGGTAGCCATTCTTGAATTTCATTTTTAATTCCTCATTTGTCGTCATATCTATTAGTTCTTCTTCTAACTGGGATGATCCTGCTGTGTTTACATTTGAAAAAGGATCCAAAACCCAGTCTGACCCATGTTTAAAATGTCCTGAAATCGTTCCTTGAAATCTCTGTGGAGGTTTTCCAAGTGTGTCAACACTTAGAAAACCAAACAAAACAAGCAAGTCGTCGTTATTGAGTGGTACTCCTGATAAATTTGGAAAGTTATTGAATTCCCGGCTGCCGATATTTCTTTTGTATAATAGTAGTTTGCATACAAAAGCAGCAATGCTACTTTTAGTCTTAATGAAGTTTAAGTCATTACCTTCAAGTTAAAGGTTGACATCATTAAACAATTTATACAGGTCTGTCAAGTACGCAATGTCTTTCTTTGATGAGATGAGGTTGTCGCGCAATACTGAGTCTTTGTTTTCTACGAATTCTATCATAGATCCAAACATATTGTAAAATCGAGTCAAGCAAGTACCTTTTGACAGCCAGCGCACCTCTGTGTTAAGCAGCAATAGGTTGAAATCTTCATCATTGACAATGCAAAACTGACTAAATAATCTGTCATTCAACGAGTTACTTCTGATTTTATTAACTGACTAGCTGAGTCCCGCGGTGTTACCCGCGTTACCGGTTATTGTCGTACCGCGGGTGACGCCGCGGGGTGAAGCTGGTCTAAAAAAAGTAGCCTAAGTTACTCCTTATATCATCAGCTACCTATCAGTGAGTCCAGTCAAAATCGGTCCAGCCGTTCCAGAGATTAGCCGGAACAAACAGACAGACAGACAAAACTTCTAAAAAAAATGTTTTGGTATATGTACCGTGTATATACTGTATATATACCAAAATGTTTTCAGTAGTAAAAAGCGGTTATTTTAATATTACAAACAGACACTCCAATTTTATTTATTTGTATAGATTGTGTAGGTAGATGATCTGATGACATGTTGCAGTGATATGTTCACTCAAATTTTTCGCAACCAAATGCTGGCAATGAATTACGCCATGCACAGCAAGCACGTCAGGAACTTTATTTTTTAAGCACGCTATGAAACCTTTGTACCACCATCCGTAGCAACTGCCAAAATATTATTCAAAGGAATTTCCTTTTTGGCACAACACTTTTCCGGAGTATTAAATATAGTTTCTCCTTTTGTATCCGTTTCTAAATTTGTAGCAAATTTAGAACTTCTATGTACTTCTTGACATATTTTCTCATCCTTAATGAACCTCACGTATGACAATAACAATGCTTCATTGGTGGGTAAAGTGGACTCATCCAGCTAAATTGCTAATTGACAAGTCTACAGATAATTGCAAAATGATTCTTCAATATACACACATCAAAAGTGTCTAGGGATCAAGCATTTTTATGCGGATTTCTTGAGATTGAGATGTGGCTTTGGCCCTGGCCTGCTCAGTCGCCAGACTTGAACCCGATTGAGCATGCATGGGATATGCTACAGAGAAGAGCTCTGCCGAATATGGAGGGTATCCAGTCGCAAGAAGACCTTTTTTTGTTGTTGCAACGAACATGGGCGGCCATTCCACAGCGTGTTTGGATGAACTCATTTTGAGTATGCCAAACCGATGTTCTTGTGTTGTTAGTGTTCGCGGTAGAAACACGGATTATTAATTGTTTAAGTTACCTAATAAAATTTTAAAGAAAACTGTTATTTCAGTCTTTTTTTCGAACTTTAATGTTAGTGGTTCAAATGTCAAAAATCCCTTTATTAGGAAAATGGCAAATTTCTTTATTAATGCAAAGGTGACTTGGTTTATCGTTACTGTGACAAACGAAAACACTTTATTTGATGAATCCTTAAAGAAAATTTTAATTAATATCAATCAGGAGAAAAGTTATTGCAAAAATATATGTTGATCCCTAGACACATATGTTGATCCCTAGACACTTTTGATGTGTGTATTTAGCCATCTCATCAATTAATCTTTGCACAGAACTATGGCTCAAAGGATTTTTTCTGATAATATCTGCAGCTGATTTATCTAGCACAGCGGTTATTACTTCTTTTACTGCTGGTAAAATTAAATCCTCCCCAATAGTGCCAAATCTATACTAATATTATAAAGCTGAAGAGTTTGTTTGTTTGAACGCGCTAATCTCAGGAACCGCTGGTCCGATTAGAAAAATTCTTTCAGTGTTAGATAGCCCATTTATCGAGAAAGGCTATAGGCTATATATCATCACGCTAAGACTAATAGGAGCGGAACACCAATGAAGAATGTTTCAAAAACGGTTAAAAAATATCACGCTAAGGGTAATAGGATACGCAAACGAGGTTGCGTGGGTCAGGTAGTTAGATTATAAATATACACAAAACATCGATTAATAATTATTAATCGATGAACGCCGGCTGCATGCACGAAAAAGGATGACTCATTGGCCTGTTACCCTCATTGTACCGCTACGTTCATTGTCCCGACGCTCATTGTACATCGTTGTATCATTTCATCAATGTTTCTCCGTAAACCGTCGTCCGTAAACCGACTTTACAGACAACAATTTTTTTTAATAAAACTCAAACTGTTACGTGAAGTTTACCAGAACACAAAAGAGCAATCAAATCAGCTAAGCCACTTCCGAGATAAGCCTGCACAAGCACACAGACACAGAGACATACAAAACTTCTAAAAACTGATTTCTTCAATTTTGAACTTTAATAAAGATCCTTTTCATTAGTTTTTATTCAATATTACAAGTAAATTAATAGAATAGAATATAATTAACTTTATTGTACACCAGATTAAACAGTTACGTAAAATCATAAAATCAAAATATCAATAGAATGACCATGTATAAATGGCTGCCTTATCGCTATAAAGCAATTTCTTCCAGGCAACCTTTGTATGGAAACATATACCTACAGACAAATTAATAATAAATTTTGTTTAATGTACAGACATCGACCTATTACAATCTATATTATATATTAATATTATAAAGCAGAAGAGTTTGTTTGTTTGTTTGAACGCGCTAATCTTAGGAACCGCGGGTCTGATTTGAAAAATTGTTTCAGTGTTGGATAGCCCATTTATCGAGGAAGGCTATAGGATATATATCATCTCGCTTAGACCAATAGGCGCGGAGTACCAATGAATAATGTTTCAAAAACGGGGGAAAATTATAAATAAATAAATATTTCGGACATCTAACACACAAGGCCATCTAGTCCCAAGCTAAGCAGAGCTTGTGTTATAGGTACTAGACAACTGATACAAATACATATATACTTTTTTTTTGTAAATACATACATATTATACATAGAAAACACCCAAACTCCAAAATAAATATATGTAGCTCATACAAGCATTTGGTCCGACCCTGGAATCGAACCCGAGACCTCATGATCAGCAGTCGCACACGCCAACCGCGAGACCAACGAGGCAGTTGAATTATTACGCTTACGGGCAAAAGGAGACGCAAACAAGGTTGCGTGGGTCAGCTAGTTTTTTTATATGTGTAGATATGACCTGTCCAAGCCTTTACAATACCTACTGTATTTAGTTAATGCTAAAGTTTTTTTCAGGTATTATCAGCGACGCTCGTGTACTACAACAGAAAGTGTGGCATACGTACTTCAGGAGTACAGTTCATATTTTGGATGCTTTTAATTGTGATGGGATGGCCTCAGCTGAGAACTGAAACGATAAACTATTACGTCACAAACGATGCGTACGCTCGATATAATCTTGCGAGTTACGCCCTTTACTATTTGCTTGTTATAATAATGTTTGTGTTGAATTGTGTAGCAGATTTGCCGCCTCAAAATACACCCTATACTTATGACGAGGTTATTTATTACTTTAATTTAAACTTCTTATCGATTGACCTTTTAGTTTCCATGTATTTAATTGTATTGAGCGTTTATAAAATTAGGATGTTTGATGATTATTCGTTTGCACGCTCTGTCATATAAAAAAATACTGAATTCACATGTTGATACGGGAACAACAGAAGTCAGTAGAGGACTAAATCCACTTATTAGCATTGATTAAAAAAAAAATGATGAAATGAGTCATGCGATGACTCATCTGTATCTGCGGTTTGGGAATGTGGGTTTTTATGTTAACCGGTGATAGCCGTAACCAAATTGCAAGAGGACGGTCTCTGCAATGAATAAATATGAAATTAAAGTCGCCACAGCCCTTATGTATCACCTCATATCCACAGACGCAGTCCCCAGAAAATTCATCAGGTGTCCCCAGCCGCCTCACAATTAGTTGGTTTGATCCTATAGTTTTAACTGGATATCGTAGAACTTTAACTGAAAATGACCTGTGGCCTTTGAATCCTCAAGATGTTTCCAAGGAGTCCGTTGCGAAATTTGAAAAATTTTGGCATCGAGCTTTGCACAAACGGGAATCGTAAGTATTCTGTATATATTACAAATAAAGTAATTATAAAAATTAGCTATATTTAAAAAAAATGCCAAAGAATGAAGGTAATTCAATTGCTTCCTTATGATTGAAAAAGTTGGTATTTTTTGTAATTTCCCCAAAATCTCTTTTTTTCTCTCTCTCTCTCTCTGTCTCTGTGCGGACGCAGGCGGCACAGGGATGCAACATCGTTCATAAAAAGCATCTATGTTAGGATATCGATGTTTTCAAAAGTGAAACATCGATTTCAAAAATATCGATGTTTATGAACGATGTATCGATGTTTATGAACGATGTTTTTAACCAACTTTAAAAAAGGAGGAGGTTCTCAATTCGACCGGATTTATGTTTTTTTTGTGGTTTCGCTGATAACTTCGTCGTTTATGAATCGATATTAGTTATTCTTTTTTTAATGGAGAGGAGATATCATAACGGTGGTACCATGATAAGGACACTAAGATCTGATGATGGCATCCAAGAGAAATCGAGTCGAACCTTAAAGTCGGTTTTTATTTTATTAAAGTTTTACTTGTTATCACCATTTACAAATTAAACTCCTTGTTCCTGTAATGCAAATAAAACATCGAAGTATCGCTGAAACCATCTTAGCTCAGTTTTCTTAATTCTTGCTTACACAAACATTATCCTTTACATCACTGTCACTACATATTTTAAAGGAACATACTCCTCATTGCTCTCATCATTACTAAATACTATGTTTATTCTATTTTTATTTATATCTTTTACCTTACCCAACATTCACTACCATACTTATTATATAATTCAATTCGTAAGTAATTTATGTATTTTGGTTTTGGTGAGAAATAAACGTTTTTATTATTTATTATTATTATTACTATTCAACAGCGTGGGCGCGTACTAAAACATACCTACTGGCACCATTTAAATGTACATCTAGTAAAATAGTTATTTGTAATAGAAATGAAACAAATAGGTAAACAATAATAAATAATTATAAAAAGTATAATAAAACATATTATATTAAATTCAAAATTAAAAAAACCCCTACTCAAGCACTTAATCGAGTAATCATACGCCAATGATATTTTTGGAGACATTCTGTTATTCTCCCCGACTTTCACCCCCATAACTTTTAAACGACTCAACCGATTTTCATGAAACATGTCTAAGAACACTCGCACGTGACTCACCTTTCATACAAAAAAAAAACTCAATTGAAATCGCTTCATCCGTTCGCGAGCTACGGTGCCACAGACAGACAGACGCGTCAAACTTATAACACCCCTCTTTTTGCGTCGAGGGTTAAAAATAACATGTAATTACAGACAATAAGAAAGGCTAAATCTCTGCAAAGTTTTAAGAAAAATGTCACTAATTATTACTTGACCATGTAAAGTATTCCAGTACAGGAATACCCACTTATTGTGGTTAATATGTGGTACGTCATGGACTTTAAGCAATGTGTTTTTTTTTTTGTGGTAATTATGCTAATATTTGTGTATGTATTTATATGCATTCGTATGTATATAGTATGTGTATATAGTATATGTAGTATATGTTAGTGTAAGTAGGTATATGTAGGTGGCTTTATATGTTATAAATAACTTAGATCTATTAGTACACCGCCGACTACCCAAAAATATCATTTTATAATATCCGTACAAAGGTTGTCTGGAAGAGATCGCCGTGAGCGATAAGACCGCCTATTGTAATACCTGATGTTGAACTCCGTATATGTATCTCTGTAAAAATGTTCACTGTAGTGGTGTGCAATAAAGTTTAATAAATAAAATAAAAAATAAGTAATTAAATATTCATTAAATTCAGACTGTTATTTTTAAGTGAAATTTAAATTAAAGAATGGGCATTATTATTAATTAATTGATAAAACATCGTTCATGAACAACGATGTATCGTCGATGTTTTAGTTTCAACATCGATGTTAAAAACATCGATGTTTATGAACGATACATCGATGTTTGAAAAACATCGATGTTAAGCTTGCATCCCCTGGCGGCAGTCGCATAGATAAGAATATGGGCAGCAGTGTTTCCACAATGAGGGGAAATTCCCCTTTTGAGGGGAAATTAGGGTCCAGAGGGGAAGAAAAAGGGGAAAGAGATGAAAAGGGGAAATCGAGGGAAATCATGGATACAGCATAGCTTAAAATATTGCGGAAAATTTCTTAACTAATTTTTGTATGGATTATACTTATGTTACCGAAATAAACAGTAGCGAAATTGGCAGCCCACCACCAGTGCAGGTTTTAATATTTCTGGTCAGGCTATAAGAATACGAATGTTGAAATTATACTTTATTCATGCTTAGTCTAATTTTTTTGGATTCGCTTGCAGTTGCATTGGCCTGTACAAACTTGAGGTGGGGTATTTCGAACTGATTTTTCATCAGTTGTACAACAGAGGTTGTTCCTGTTCTTTTCAAGACAGATTTGATCCAACTGTTTCATTATCAAGCCTATTGCTTTTATCTGTTTTAATATTTTTTACACGACTACGGCAAAGCCAAAGGAGGGTTATGATTTTGACAGTTTATGTATGTATGTATGTTAATCTGTTCTTTTATAGCTCCTTAACTACTTGTTAGAACTGGACAAATAAGGTATCGTTAGAAGTGTCTTGATCGTCCGCTGGTTATAGGCTATATGACGTCTCTCTGAATCTAATGTGGCGCCCTCTAGCTGATATAAAGTACTGTATTCAAAAATCAATTTGAGATAAATATGTCGTGTTTGGTATCATTGGAAAGGGCGTAACTTGTAAATTTGAAAAATACATAAATTAGCATTTGCTCGTGACTTTGTCCGTATTTTTTCGATAAGTGTGATATTTCTATGGTATGCTTGTATGTTCCCACATTCTTTCTAAACTACTAGTCAGAATAAGACAAATGAGGTATCGTTAGAAGCGTCTTGATCGTCCGCTTGTTAAAGGCTATATGACGTGTCACTGAATCCAGTGTGGCGCCCTCTAGCCGACATAAAGTACCTACTGTATCCAAAACTAAATTTGGGATATGCCGTGTTTGGTATCATTCGAAAGAGCGTTACTTTTATATTTCAAAAATATATAAATATTATTAGCATATTCTCGTGACTTTTTCCGTATTTATTCGATAATATTGTGATATTTCTATGGTACCTATTTCAAATATACTTTGGAAAGAGGCACCAACATTTTAAATAAAAAAACTAAAAACTAAAACTATTTCTACGTAACGTGTGACTACGGTTTTTAAACTTGTTCCATACTTTTTAGCATCGTTTTTTGTCGTAGATGGGTTTTAGTTTTTTAATCACTAGTAGCCGTTCTACGGCAACATTGAAAAAAGCGGCCAAGTGCGAGTCGGACTCGCCCATGAAGGGTTCCGCAGCAGCAAGTAACATAATATATTTTTTATTTTATTTTTAAATTTGTGTTGATTGAATGAAAGATAAATTGCAGTTTACGATTTATGACGTATTAAAAAAAACTACTTTCGTTCAAACCAATTTTCGGTAGAAATTTACATGGTAAGTAATATACTTCATATTTTTTTTTTAGTTTTATCATTCTCTTATTTTACAAGTTACAGGGGGGGGGCATACATTTTACCACTTGGAAGTATCTCTCGCGACTCTCGCGCAAACTATTTAGTTTAGAAAAAATGATATTAGAAACCTCCATATCATTTTTGAAGACCTATACATAGATACCCCACACGCATGGGTTTGATGAAAAATAATTTTTGAGTTTCAGTTCTATGTATGGGGACCCCCAAAATTTATTGTTTTTTTTTCTATTTTTGTGTGAAAATCTTAATGCGATTCACAGAATACATCTGCTTACCAAGTTTCAACATTACAGTTCTTATAGTTTCGGAAAAAAGTGGCTGTGACTTACGGACGGACGGACAGACAGACAGACGGACGGACAGACAGACAGACATGGTGAATCTATAAGGGCTCTGTTTTTTGCCTTTGGCACGGAACCCTAAAAAGGCAGTGACATAAAATAGAACTAAAGCAGAATAATTTTTGAGGGGAAAAAAGTCCTGAGAAGGGGAAATCTCAATTGAGGCGTGGGGAAAGGAAATCATCAAAGTGGAAACACTGATGGGCAGTCGTTAGTTGGCATTCAGACGGGAAGGCTGTGTCGCTCGCTGCTCTGCTCACGCTATCGACTAACTATGCTTAGACGTTTGTGTTTGTGTAAGTATTTAGGTACTTTCTGGGTTAGTGTGCATAAGAGACTAACTCGCTGCAAAGGACTCAAAGTGATCGTGCGCTTGGATGCTTTTTGATGTTTTGACTGCCTCGATGGCGCAGTGGTAGCGTATGCGACTGCAGGCTATGCTTGAGGTCTCGGGTTCGATTCCCGGGTCGGATTAAATATTTGTATGATTTGAAAATATTTATTTCGGTGTTTGACTGTTTTCTATGCATAATATGTATCTACTTACATATTTACAAAAAAAGTAATATATTAGTAGAGAATACGATTAGGAACGCCCTTCACCCATCTGTTTATTAGATGAAAAGTATTTTAATATATCATATTTAATAATTATATCGCGGGTGGGTTGGCTAAAAATCCCTGTCTGAACTATTATGATATATTTATATATCAAATATTTATATAATTATCATTTATTTATTATCATGTTTAAATATTAATATGTGTATCCTTGTATGCATTTTATATACCATTAATATTATTATTGTTACTTATAAACCGATAAATTAAAGTTTTTCTTCCCTTATCTCTTTTTCTTATTATAATTGTATGATAGGATAGGCACCTGCCTTGTCCCTTACTTAACCAACTCAAGTTTGACTGAGAGATAATACCATGTGGCATAAAGTCCGCCTCGCGCAATTGTAATGCACTATTACCTAAAAACAGACGGACCACATTAACTATAATGGCTTAGATAACTAACTTTGTTAGTTCAAGAGTATAGAGGTCTAACTTGTAAAATACACACACTCACATACAAAGCTTTGAAAATAATAATCAATATACATATATTTCGGACATCTGACACACAACGTCCATTAGTTTCAAACTAAGTGGAGCTTGTACTATGAAAGCTAGATTGACTGATAGAACAATTATATGCTTTTATTTGTAAATACAAATATATCATACATAGAGAACACCCAAACGAACCTGAGACCTCATGGACAATAGTCGCGTAAGTTATCACTGCACCAACGTACATGTAAAATCTCTATAATTAAAAAAACATGGAGTGTCTGTTTGTAATATTAAATAAACCGCTTTTAATAAATGCATATGTATATAACACGATACATGTACCAAAATATTTTTTTTTACAATTTTTGTCTGTTTGTTCCGGGTAATCTCTTTAACGGCTGGACCGATTTTGACGGGACTTTCAGTGATAGGTCGTTACCCGCGGCAATACGATAGCCGCGGGTAACACCGCGGGGTTCAGCTAGTTAAAAATAAATTCATGATAATTATCTGTTCGACACGATTTTAATTCAATTTGTAGACATTGCAGGTGACTTCAGAACCTTATTCTATGGGTGACCTGACACGTAACGCATTTAGCTGTTTTTAACCGACTTAAAAAAAAGGAGGAGCTTTTTAACCGACTTCAAAAAAAAGGAGGAGCTTTCTCAATTCGACCGTATATATATATATATATATATTTTTATGTGTTCGGGGATAACTTCGTCGTTTATGAACCGATTTTGATGATTCTTTTTTTAATGGAAAGGTGATATCCCAACGGTGGTACCATGATAAGGACACTAAGATCTGATTATGGCATCCAAGAGAAATCGAGTTGAACCTTGAAGTCGGTTTTATTTTGTTAAAATTTTACTTGTTAATTTATTAACTAACCGACTTCAAAAAAAGGAGGAGGTTTCTCAATTCGACCGTATATATATATTTTTTATTTTTTTATGTGTGTTCGGGGATAACTTCGTCGTTTATGAACCGATTTTGATGATTATTTTTTTAATGGAAAGTAGATGTCCCGACGGTGGTACCATGATAAGGAAACTAGGATCTGATGATGGCATCCCAGAGAAATCGAGGGTAACCCTCATTTTTTTCAGGCACGTACTATGTTTTTCGTATATTTTCTGAAGCTACGCCGGTATTTGCGTAGGGTAGTCATCATTTAATGATGATGAGCTGATGATGAAAGGTAAAACTCCTTAACAGTTAGGAGTTGGAGGATAAATCTTTAAATGTCATATGTATGTATGTTACCTTTAGTCGTATTCTTTCAAGTTATTTAGGTAAGCTGATGATGGAAGGTACAACTCCTCAACGGTTAGGAGTTGGAGGATAAATCTTTCAATTTCATACGTATCTATAGACCTTTAGTTGTATACTTTTAAGTTATTTAGGTGAGCTGATGTCATAGGCGCTATGATGACTAACCCCTTAATGTATTTTGCTTTAAGTAACTCGCCTGCTTCTATTTCATCACGACATTTAAGCTTGGACACGATTACTATTGCCCCGTAGACCACGTTCTCGGTAACAGAAATCTTGCATCTCAGCATAATTTTGGAAACTGATCATACTCAGTTTTAATACGTGTTCAAACCACTAAAGTTATTCGCATCAGCAGTAATTATATGAAATAGTTCAACTTCCTGATAACCTATGATTGTTTGCACTAAAAATGAAAAAATAAAAACTTTTTATAAAAAAAAACCGACTTCCAAAAAACCATACGACCAAAACTCCCTGCCAAAAAACACTAAAAAGCGTATAATAAACTGGCTCTTCATAAATTGCTATGTGCCAATTCTTGTCTATACCTAATTCTTTATTCATTTAAATAGTAGTATTATTGTGTATGCTAGGTACCTAAAATCTGTTTGAAGTCGGCGCCAAGCCAAAATGTAATAGGAGGTACCGCACTCGCCGCTGCCAGATAGCTAGCATAAAACAACCCAAGCGAGCAGACACGCGCGGGCTGACGAGACGTCGTTGATGGTCGTCTCGAAATAAAGCGAGTGTGGTAACTACTATTACATTTGGCTTGGCGCCGACTTCAAACAGATTTTAGGTACCTAGCATACACAATAATACTACTATTTAAATGAATAAAGAATTAGGTATAGACAAGAATTGGCACATAGCAATTTATGAAGAGCCAGTTTATTTTACGCTTTTTAGTGTTTTGGTCGTATGGTTTTTTGGAAGTCGGTTTTTTTTTATGAAAAGTTTTTTAAACATGCTAGAAGTTTTCAGAAATATGATAATTTTTACTTTTTTCTACAAAAGGTAAAATGAATTAATTTATTTTACCAGATTTCTTACCTCTCTTAATAAATATGTATAGTTGGATCGGTATTTAGAATTCTATATGGTTTTTAGTCAAATTTAACATACTTTTTCGTATTTAGTACCTACCTATGATAAAATGTGTTAATTTTAAATCTTACTAAACTTTTAGAAATACCCCTTTTTTATGTTAACATTATAACCATTTATAATTATGTTTTGAAGTTAAGGCAAAAACGTCAGACAAGCGCGCATGTCTGTCTCGCTCCCTAGTCTTTGATCATCGTTTTGAAGTAGCACGTGCGGTACGGAGATATGAATGTGTGCGGTGCAGATATTATACTATGCGTTTAGCTCAGCCCAGACGCTCAAGGTTATTGAGGCTACTATACGCCTTAACCAAAACCTACCAAAGCGTATATCGGTGCTTTGTATGAATGAAAAAGTTGCACCCTTTGATTGAGTTAAATATAATTTCAGTCAAAAAATGGTTGTCTGTAAAGTCTGTTTACGGACGATAGTTTAACGTGACAACGTCATAACGAAACATTGATGAAATGATGAGAAATCTATCTCTTGCTTCCATTTAAGGCTTGAAGTGCAAGCGAGAGATAGATGCGGCGCTTAAATGGAACGCCTCAGAGCGAGGTAACGCCGCATGAGTCATTTTCGTCGTGCTCGTACCCAGCTTCATCGAATTATAAGACGTTGTCACGTCAATTTTTTTTTTATATTTCATCATAATACCTAGGTACTTAGAATGGCCATAATAACGATAGTTTACAATATTTTCGGAATCCACTTCTCGGTGTTTACAAAACGTTTAACAGCCACGCTCCTAAATATCATGCGACAACGTCTTTTGAGTACACAGTTTGTAACACCCAAACCTGTCAGGAGGTTCGCAAGTCGCAACCAATGGCCCACCTAGGCGGCAGGTCCAACCATGCAGATCACATGTTGCAACCATCAACCGACCTAGGAGGCGGGTTCGACCTTGCAGTCCCCTAACCTAAACAGGGGGTGCCACTCACCGGTTAGACCCAGTCAGTCAGTAAGAGCAAGAGTTACCCAGGGCGCCGTTATAAAATAAAAATAGTAATTTTCTCAACAAAAGAGAATAAGAAAATAATTAAAGAGATAGATGTGTGTGTGGGTGGGTTCCTTAAGGTTCACTTCAGAGAAAACAACAATAAGCTTAAACACAGCATATATTTCATCATAAAAACAACATTAAGTACATTAATAGATAATATAGTTTTATCTTAAAAAACTAACACCCTAAAATTAAAAGTGGGTAAGTATACAATCACATGTTCTAAGAAATTATAATTAATTAAAGTATAAATTTTATCTCCCCACAAGCTCGAGATAGCTTGTGGTATGATGCCAAATGTGTCTCCCCACCAGCTCGAGGTAGCTGGGGATCGACTTCACCATTTTTTCTAAGGAAGGTTGTGCAAAACAGGGTAACCGTGTGCCACCGTGACGTACCCTCATGCGGCACAACCGTCTGGCACACCTGATGACGCACCCATGGTCAGGTTACATGGTGCGGCAACCATCAGTGGTATCCCTGAAGCTAAAATCTAGAAGCGGGAAGCATTAGCTGGACCCTTGAAGCTGGATCCTATAGCCAGACCCTTCAAGTGGGAACCATTGGCTGGACCCTTGAATCGGGAACCATTAGCTGGACCCTTGAACCCTACAAACAAATACACTTTCTAAATATGTTTCTAAAAAGAAAAAAAAAGACTTCTACAGCCTAATTTATCAAAATCAAACTGAACTTACCACTATGTAGCGGGTATGTCAAAACTACTATAATAAAAGTCTACATTATTACAGACAGTAGGTATCAATACTTCTTCAAGACAGGAACAGAAAAAAAGCTTGAGACACAAAACATCCTAATTTATAATATTCTTGATCGAACCTTCCAGAATTAAATCAATACCCCTCCTAAATTTTGACAAGGCATCTCCTCATTCATGACTATCTTCACTCAACTCTAACTTCACATCAAAGTATCGTGAACGCCATCTATAGCTTAATAACCAAACCATACAGCACATTAACTCAACTCCCAATATTACGTCATCTCTCGTACTATCGGTGAACTAAAAATTAAATCAATAAGCTGAATGGACGCCATCTATAGTATCAGTGCGAAATGATTCTTACAGATGGCATGATTACGGTATTGGAATAAATAATTTCTTTTTCTAGAAAAAAAGTTGTTACAAGTTTAATTGAATTAATTATTATGTTCTTATTAATGAACATAAGTGGGTACAGAAAGTCAAAAGTGTAATTAAGTTTGTTGTATTAATTTGCACAAACTCTCAAGTGCAGGTTTAGAATACTCGTACTACTCAGAATAAAATTATTACCTAGTTCGATTTCGATCGGTGACAGTTAGATTTTTATCAATAGGATACAGAATAAAATATTGAACTTTCGGTTGTTTTTCTTAGTATCACTGACGAAATATATACTAGACCAACACTCTACTAGGCGAGACCTGTACGCGGATTTATAGTAAGCTTAATGTTCCCTAGATGTCACTAAGTGCATCAAATCGTGAATTACAACGATATTTTCTGACCCCGAACACCAATACGAACCCAACAGTCAACTGTCAAGTTTATTGTCATTGTATTATTGCGAAATGTACCACTAGATGTCGTTTTTTAAATAATTAATTATCTTGGTAGCTACATAATTTATGTAATATTTTATCGTCAGAGAGATCTACACAAATAAATAAAATTGAAATGTCTGTTTTTAATTTTAAAATAACCGCTTTTCTCTTTACAATCTTTTTTTTTTATTAATTGTTTGAAACTTTATTTATTTTCATTGGATTCACTTTAAACTTTGCATGTATGTTTCTCAATTGACATAGGTAAGGAACTAAGGACTGACATTTTATTTTTTTAATGGATTCAAAAAACAAAATAAAAATTGATGAATTAATATATTATTAAATATTATATATAATATTAATACAGTTGCATGTTGCAGTTGCAATTCCCGTCCTTAATGACACATGTCTAAAAACAGTTTTTGGCGTTTATAAATGTTGTTGATCGTGAATGTATGCAAATAAAAAACTTGATAATTATGAGTTGATAATGTCGAGAATTGCTTGCACATATTAATTAACAACTGTAGATGACAAAAAGGTGTAATTAAGGATTTTCTTTCGTTTTGTGTCTTATAAATAATCCTAATGTTAAAAATGCGAACGTAAGTTCCTTTGTTACGCTTTCCGGCGAAAACTACTTAGCTGATCAATCTGATCATCATGAAACACATATTCTTGTAGAGGTATTAGAAGTAACATAGGATACTTTTTATTAAATGCGAACGAAGTCGCGGGCGAACGAAGTCGCAGGCGAAACCTAGTTATTAATAAAACAGTCAGAAATGTTTTTGGAACAAAGTTCCCTAACGCGCTTTTCGCGCCAAAAGTTGTAGCGACACTTAACATTGAGTTGACGTCATAGTGCTGGATACTCAACGTTAAATATAACAAACTGATTGCCAACGTCCATACCGTGTTGAATGCACCGGTTCTCGTCCGATCACCGAAGTAAAGCCACATCGGGCGCGGTTGGTAATTGGATGGGTGACCGCCTGGGAATACCACGCGTGTTGTTGACTTTTTGCATTTATTTACAGAAAATAATATATTGTTTTATAGTATATTTTGTAAAGTTTGATTATTTTGAAAATAATTTGACAAATGCGTTACCGGCCTTTGGGGCATAGTGGAGTGGGATGGGGGGAGAGGTTGGGGTATGAGCCTCCGGTATCCTCACTCACTCGGTGAAACACAGCGCAAGCACTTTTTCACATCGGTTTTCTGTGAGGCCGTGGTATTACCAGGGGCAGGGGTCATATTACGTCGCGTCGCGCGTAACCAAGTAAAATAATATCCAGAAACGGTTAAATACGTATCTACTCATTTTTAATCAGTAGCCCAAAGTTAAAGTTTCATGTTTCTAACTTAAAAATGACGGACTTTCGTCCACACTTTCAACCCGTATTTCACCCCCTTAGGGGTAGAAATTCCAAAATACCTTCCTTAGTGGATATCTACTCAATAAAACGATCCATATGAATAACTGAAAGAATACAACTTAAGGTATATACGTACGTGTAATATTAAAATCATCATCTTATCCCTAACTGTTGAAGAGTTTAACCTTCTATCATCAGCTCACCTAAATAACTTGAAAGTATACGACTAAAGGTCTATAGATACGTATGAAATTGAAAGAATTATCCTCCAACTCCTAACCGTTGAGGAGTTGTACCTTCGATCATCAGCTTACCTAAATAATTTGAAAGAATACGACTAAAGGTAACATACATACATATGATATTTAAAGATTTATCCTCCAACTCCTAACGTTAAGGAGTTGTACCTTACACCATCAGCTCATCATGATAAAATGATGACTACCAGACGCAAATACCGGGTTAACTTCAGAAAATATACGAAAACATAATATGTGCCTAAAAAAATGAGGGTTTCCCTCGATTTCCCTCGGATCCCATCATCAGTTCCTGATATGGTGACAATGAGACCACCTCGGGAGCATACCCTTTCGAATACAAAAAGAATTTTCAAAATCGGTCCACAATTGACGCAGTAATCGGTGAACATACATAAAAAAAACACAGTGGAACATAGAACCTCCTCCTTTTTGGAAGTCGGTTAAAATAAACATTCATATTAATTAAATTTTTGAACTGAGTACGCGGCTCAAGCGACGTTGCCGTTCCGTATTAACTACTGGAAGATATGAACGATTTTTGCAATGTTGCCATTCATGAGTGCATTATTTCTCTGATTCAACCAAATAACTTATAAATGTGACATCTAGCGTAATAAATAGGTCATTATTTTCAAGTTTATTTAAATCGATTGCAACGACATCTCCTAAACATAGGTGATAACTTTTAGTTATGCAATTGAAAATCATTTTTTTAAAGCAAGCAATACAAAGCAAGTTTTATATTTGAAAAATAATAATATAGTTACTAGAATTGAAGCACATCAATAAAATACTGTTAAACTTTGTTAAACTGCTTTTTAGAGCTTATTTTGAGCGCCATCTAGATTTAGTTGAACTTTTCTAGCTTTTTACGGCGTACAGTATTGGCCAAGGGAGGGACGGTCTATAGTATATTGTGTCATTGTTAGTATTTGATTCGGAATCAGCCTTGAGGCCGCAATATGTTTGAGAATATGAAAGATAAAAAGATAATATACGATATGCACACAGGCACTACACACCAAGCAGGTACATATTTTCGGTTATGTGTTAACTGATTAGTTCGTTAACAAAGTAGTATTATATTTGTTAGCACGGTTGATATGACTTAAATCATTTGATTTAAACCAGTGATTTAAATCGTGATTTTAATCAAATGATTTTTTATAAAAATCAATGATTTAAATCATAAAATTTTTACTGCAACCAAATCGGCCAAAAATTGTCTAGGGACTTCCCCGACATAAACTACGGCGCGCAAACGTGCACAATGCCGTGCGAGCGAGCGATTACCGACCAGTTCCGGGATTCCAAATGCTATACAGGACATGTTCTAAAAGTTATCAAATATTTCAGAAATCATTTCGCGTATGCTATTCAAATTCAATGCAAAGCGACAAGTATCATATTTCAGATAGTGTACCCATCTGGAAAGAATTAGAATATGTACTTTAATGAATTGCAAAGTTTTTACTTTCCTTGTTATTTTTTCAACACTACTATTTTTTAATTGTTGATTTTAGTAGAACTTTTTAAATTACCTTTTGATTGATTTATTAATTCAATTTAAAAATACTTTGTTTTCATTTAGTAAATAACTGACCAATCCATTAAAGTATTAAAAAAGACAAGAAAGTAAGAAAATAAAAAAATCTGATTTAAATCAAAAAAATCCGATTTAAATCAAATTAATCCGATTTTTATGATTTAAAAAAAAAATGATAAACCCTGTTTGTTAGTGTAGAGATATTTGAAGAAAAAAATGTCTCAGAATCAGAAATATGTAGGTGCTAAGAAAGGAGTAATACAAATAAGTTAACAAATATACTTTTTATCCCACCAGCTCGTAAAGAGTATTTTTACCCTTCGATATCTGAGTGTAAAAGTCGTTTTCAAAGAGTATATAAATCACTACGTTACAAGAGTCCGAACTTCCATACTGTGAATGAAATGTCAAATTCAAATAAATGCTAATAATAGCTGCCAATATTGCAAAAACATTGCTTAACGTTTGACAAACGCGTAACTACCAACATGAGCAACTCAATTGGGACGTGAATAATACCGAATATTGTCGATATCGATTACTAATGCACTAATTACGCCACCCGATTATTTATTTATTTTGTGTTTGTTGAAATCACGGGTTTAAATGAAACATAAACAAATATTATTAATTATATTTTCATAATTTTTAAACAAGTATTTTACATACAGGAGTAATTTGGGTTCTGAAAATAAAAGTAAAAAATAAATCATGTGGTTCATTTTGTTACGATTGATACGTAGGCAATAAAAATGCAATTTACTAAGGCTTCACAGTATATTAACAGCTTGCAAATTATTCATTTCAAAGGAGCAGACAATGTGGCCTTTCTGTAACGAAAATAATGTAAGATTAGTCATATTAATTATAACAACTGATATCAAATTTCTTATAAGAAATTTGTTCCTTTTTAAATTTATTATTGTTTAAAAATGATATAATAATATTATCTGACATCTCAACAAAGATGATTACAAATATTGTGTTAATTGTGTTTAACAATTTCGATAGCAGCGGTACAACACTATTTTTAACACGTAATGAAAAATTAAACAATTTCATGTAATTACCGGCTAATGTTAGGCAACTGGAACATATTATGTAACAATAAAAGAGTATTTAAATTTACCTTACTTCATCCAAGGGAAATTTCGCCATATATGGACGTTTTTGATCCATTATACGACCAGCTCTTATACCGCATATTTGGCACATTTTGTAATGCATATTTAAATATTTACACAAAAAACTACGAATAAACACAAAACATACTATTAAACACAAAAAAATAATAAAATAACAATATTCTTAATAACTTATTCGAAAATTAACCTGCACGAATTCGTGCAGAAAATCAACTTTCGCGGGGAATTAGCGAATGACATAGAGCTATCATAGACAAGATGGCGTCACGTTAGAGCGACAGAGAAGTAGATAATATTAGAGCGAGCAGGATATATTCGGCCTGGTATAGTATATATTATCTGTGGTTCGCCATAAAATTTAGCACTCGTTTCATACATTTTAAGTTTTGTATAGAACTTACGTTAGGCTGGTCGTTTTTATCCTCTAGAAAATAAAGTAAATTGAATTTAGAACATCGCTCGGGTGCACTAAGTTTGTGAATTCAAAACATCATTAAACCTATTTACTTCTACCTCCATGGTACCGAATTAATCATACAATATTTTTTAATTTGTTAAAAACTCAGACTCGGCACCTTCTTGGTGTAGTTTTTTTTTATTTGCTCTGGCCTCACCATTTTCTTCTTATGTAACTATAGCAATGTAACTTTAATTTTTTCTTAATTTATCTAGATACATCCATACAAATAAATAAAATTGAAATGTCTGTTTGCAATATAAAAATAATTGCTTTTTACACGGTACATAAATACTAAATTTTTTTTTTTTTACAATTTCTGTTACATTGTCTGTCTGTCAGTCGTCTGTCTGTCTGATTGTTCCGGGTAATCTCTGGAACGGCTGGACTGATTTTGACGGGACTTTCACTGACAGATAGGTGATAATCTAAGGAGTAACTTAGGCTACTTTTTTATACTAGCCTTGTCCCGCGGTTTAACTCGCGGTACGACAAAAATCGCGGGTAACACCGCGGGGTTGAGCGAGTACCTAAGTATTTTTGTAATAATTTAAAAATAAATCTATAATACTTACCTATCATAATGTAGTACCTAATAAATATTAATACCTAAACTGAAATAAAAGTGATTGTTAATGCTTTTTTTGCATTTAGTTGTTTCCGCGCTGAGTTGGAATGAAAAGTTACGTGTTGCACTCGAGTGCAAAGATTTTTCACCTCGTGCTCTTTTGATTCCCTCGCTGACGCTCAGGATTCTAATTTTAGAATCCTTCGCTTGCTCGGTCATCAAAATTGAGCACGCAGTTATAAAGCAACTTTGCACTCTTGTATAACAAATAACTATTAATGGTCTCTCAGAAACAGATATTAACAAGCGAGTGGCAGAAAGAAGTGACCAAATATATTTTAATGGTCTTTCTGTTTACTCTATCGATTTCCTCGTTTAGCAGTATTATTGTAACATCTATAAATATACTAGCTGACCCACGCAACTTCGTCTGCGTCTCTTTTTAATCATGCTCAGCTCCTATTGGTCTAAGCGTGATGATAACTAGGTGTATTGTTACCTCCGCCTTACGGCGGCACAAATAATAACACACTAACGATATATAACAATTTATTTAAAAAAAAACTATATAAACAGAAACTTTAACTTAATTATAATTACTATTTGGGTGTGAGGTCCCAAGCACTGGACGTCTTTATTTATATTGGGTCGAACCCTTAGCCACTTAATTAGGAGTCCTGTCCCGCAGCGTGGGGTCTTAAATATGGTGACTGGCCGGTGACTGGCCGTGCAGGTCGATCTCCTGGTTTGCTGATCCGTCGCGCACCGGTCGTACTGGAGACAGTGGCTGCTGTCTGCGGTCAGGCTGGTCGATCGTATCAGCCCCAAGGCTGGTCGACTGGGTTCTATCCCAAGTCTGGTCGTTGGGTTCTCGTCCGCAGGGTATTCCGAAATAATATTATTTATTCGAACTCTAAGGTCTTCCACCTTTTCCGTAGGTTCTAAACCGCGTATGGCTACTTCATATGTGAGTTCCGATTTGGTTAAATGTAAATATTTAATGGAACGGTCCATTTTTAAGTAGTATTACAAAGAAAAAATATGCGACGAAATATGGCAGATTGTGGGTAATGTTGAAAAAATATATATTAAAAACAATTTACGTAATCGTTACTATCCCCTCAGAGCAAAAACAAAATTACAAATAATAAAGATTTGCAACAATAAAAAAAAAGCGGCCAAGTGCGAGTCGGACTCGCCCATGAAGGGTTCCGCAAAGAATCAACATATTATTATATAATTACATCTTGTAATGAAATGTAATATTAGTTAATAAATTTGTACAAAATTATCCGGCAATAGTTTAGTTTCTTACACTTTGTAAAAAAATATCGGGTCTGTTATCGTATTACGTTTATCGATAGCTCCATCCCTATGAGTTTCCATCCATCTGCTATGACCTTGTACGTGCGTAAGCGTCATATTTTTATTAAATAATGTATACATAATGTAAAAAAAAGCTGCCAAGTGCGAGTCGGACTCGCCCATGAAGAGTTCCGCAGCAGCAAGTAACATTTTTTTATATATTTGTTTTGATTGAATCAAAGGTAAATTGCAGTTTACGATTTATGACGTATTAAAAAAAACTACTTACTAGATTTCGTTCAAACCAATTTTAAGTGGAAGTTTGCATGGTAATGTACATCATAAATATTTTTTTTAGATTTATCATGCTCTTATTTTAGAAGTTACAGGGGGGACACACACATTTTACCACTTTGGAAGTGTCTCTCGCGCAATCTATTCAGTTTAGAAAAAAATGATATTAGAAACCTCAATATCATTTTTGAAGACCTATCCATATATACCCCACACGCATGGGTTTGATGAAAAAATTTTTTTTGAGTTTCAGTTCTATGTATGGGGACCCCCAAAATTTCTTGTTTTTTTTTCTTATTTTTGTGTGAAAATCTTAATGCGGTTCACAGAATACATCTACTTACCAAGTTTCAACATTATAGGTCTTTTAGTTTCGGAAAAAAGTGGCTGTGACATACGGACGGACAGACAGACATGACGAATCTATAAGGTTTCCTTCCTTTGGCACGGAACCCTAAAAAATGGAATGCAACAAATGCACCAAAAATAAATCTCGGAAGAAAATGTCAATCACGCACAATTATGCTAAACACAAGTTTAAAAACATAAAATTTACATGCACAAAATATGATACAATGTAAAATAAAAAAATTCAACACAAAATATTGTACGAAAAAATTTTGGTGAATATACCCACTGTGCAAAACAAAAATTGAAAAAATAATATGGTGGTTAGTTCCCACTGTGCAATATACACGTTAATTTGGGCAATCGGAGATGGTATTTGATTACCCAGCGGAGCCAGACGACAATAAATCGGCTACCCGTTCCTCAAGGTGGAAGGGGTTGGTGGTACCTCCCCGTTCAGCCTCGACCACAAAAGACTTACCACTTGTTTAAAAAACACCGACACCACAAGAAAATAATTAAAAAAAACTTCCAGTGCTTTTGCCTTCCAAAAGTGGGCGCCAATTGTTACCTCCGCCTTACGGCGGAACAAATAATAAAACACTAACGAGATATAACAATTTATTTATAAACAAAAACTTTAACTTAATTATAATTACTATTTGGGTGTGAGGTTCCAAGCACTGGACGTCTTTATTTATATTGGGTCGAACCTTTAGCCACTTAACTAGGAGTCCTGTCCCGCAGCGTGGGGTCCACGAAGCAAATACAAAGAGGAGATGGCATAAGCGCATAGGTCCCGTGACAAAATACAGGTCCCGACGTTATCGCAGTTATCGCGACTTACAAATTAGACTGTCAACGTCAATGTTCTAGAACTTTATCGAAAAATCGCAATCCTTGAATATTCTCGGATTATTCCTTATAAAAGATGAAGTGTTGTGTTTTATCTTGTACAAATAACTTGGATAGACGTTCTGGTGCCATGAATGGCATAATATTTCATTTGTAAGTAATTTTATACTTAATTTCTTAAAATAGTTCTAGAAAAATCTCTCAGTGTGTTGTTGTAATATAGTTAAATCTATTCGCCACTAGATGGAAAAACTTTGTGTGGTGGGAAATAAAGATACAAAGGTTCGTAGAGCTGAGTATTTATAAAGTAAATCATAAAAAAATATTGAAATATGTTCTGCATTCTTGCCTAAAGAATTTTTAATCGAAAAAGTATTATTTTTTGTATTTTTTGTAATCATTTTGTGAACACTGACGTCTATCGTCAACTAGGAAAACAAACATCAACAGAACAAAGAGACAGGGTCGTAATTAGAATTAATTTTTTTATCTATATTCAAATTATATCTATATTAATCTAGAATTTAAAGTACTTGAAAATGAAACAAATTTTACTTATACTGATTATTTGATAGGTTTTCTAACTAACTAAAATTCTATCCCAGGAATCCCAGGAAAATTAAACTTTCTCGGAACCCACACCGAAATTAATCAAACGAAAACTGAAGAATTTGAAAAGATAATAAATGAAAAACTAATTTGTAGAAACATTTTTTTTGTATTATACTCCTACTTGTATGTTATTGTTCTCTTTATTGTATGTGTTTGTTGTTGTACTATATTTCTTTGTTTTTGTTCTCTCTCTTTAATATATATATATATTACCGTCAGATTGTCAAAACCGTTTGATTGTAATCTATCTCGCGAGATTGTAAAATGGTATCTACGAATCGCAAGTCGCGCGCTGATTGGTTGAACAGCATATGTCCCCGCGCCACCATATTTGTTTGTTAATTTGTCTTTTATGCCAAATGTAAAGTATTTCTGTGATTGTAAATTGATTTCATGTTGAAAATACCTCACAGCTTTAGGATTAGTTATATAAAGTTGCTGTGGCAGAAAAAATAATTTGTGATTAATCAAAGAAGTAATAACCTAAACTATCTCTATGGGCATTGATCGGCCTACTAAAATAATAAAAAAAATCACATTTTTTTTTCAAATCGGACCAGTAGTTCCTGGCGATTAGCGAGAGTGAGATTAGCGCGTTCAAACAAACAAACTCTTACGCTTCATATATTAGTATAGAATATATTAGTATAGATGTTATGTACGATGTTTCTTACTAATAATATTTTTGCGATACATGCATCAAAATGATTTACAAAATTGACTTTAAAAAAATAACTACCTGATAAGAAAATTCTGAGTACGTCCCTGTATGTCCCTTACATCGTACGCTTAGTGTCAAATAGCTAAACTACATAGCAACATCAACATGTAACGATGCAAGTAGTTTTGCTATTGATTGGTAGATGGCAAAGGGCAAAGTAACCCCCCCTCACCCCCGCAAATTGTCACGCATTGTTTCATACAAAAATTTCATTAGGGCATCTCCTCTTTGTATTTGCTTCGTGGTGGGGTCATAAAGATGGTGATTGGCCGGTGACTGGCCGTGCAGGTCGATCTCCTGGTTTGCTGATCCGTCGCGCACCGGTCGTACTGGAGACGGTGGCTGCTGTCTGCGGTCAGGCTGGTCGATCGTATCAGCCCCAAGGCTGGTCGACTGGGTTCTATCCCAAGTCTGGTCGTTGGGTTCAACCCCAATTCTGGTCGTCTTATCTGAAACGCGCCGTCAGGACATTTGAAGCGCGAAAGACCCGATACCCAGCACTAGGCAAGACCCGGAACGGGCGTCGGTGTCTTTCGCGAATTAATCAAATAACGGAGTGGAGTGATGACCAACGGAATAATATTTAATCAAATTAAATAAAGAAAAAATAAATAAGTAAATTATTCCGGATTTGAACCCCCAACGGTTTAGTTGCCGGACGGTCATCAAACCACTACGCCACAGTTACAAAGAAATTATATTATAAAATGTAATTACAGGTAGTTACAACATTAGAAAAAAAGTGAAGCTACTTTTATTATAAAAATGTGTCGGTATATCGAAATTTATTTTTCATTTAAATATTACGTCAATTACCCGACTACGCAAAACCAAAGGAGGGTTATGATTTTATTTTAGAAATGGAACTACCAGCTATGTGGTTAAAATACATTATATGGTTAAAATACATTATATGGTTAAAGTTATCATATAGTACAGCAATTTATGAATAACATTCCATATACACACATCAAAAGTGTCTAGGGATCAACATATGTGTCTAGGGATCAACATATATTTTTGCAATAACTTTTCTCCTGATTGATATTAATTAAAATTTTCTTTAAGGATTCATCAAATAAAGTGTTTTCGTTTGTCACAGTAACGATAAACCAAGTCACCTTTGCATTAATAAAGAAATTTGCCATTTTCCTAATAAAGGGATTTTTGACATTTGAACCACTAACATTAAAGTTCGAAAAAAAGACTGAAATAACAGTTTTCTTTAAAATTTTATTAGGTAACTTAAACAATTAATAATACGTGTTTCTACCGCGAACACTAACAACACAAGAATCGGTTTGGCATACTCAAAATGAGTTCATCCAAATCACGCTGTGGAATGGCCGCCCATGTTCGTTGCAACAACAAAAAAGGTCTTCTTGCGACTGGATACCCTCCATATTCGGCAGAGCTCTTCTCTGTAGCATATCCCATGCATGCTCAATCGGGTTCAAGTCTGGCGACTGAGCAGGCCAGGGCCAAAGCCACATCTCAATCTCAAGAAATCCGCATAAAAATGCTTGATCCCTAGACACTTTTGATGTGTGTATCATCAAGTATGACTGTTCAATCCTCTCGCCAATGCAGCGTTCACCTTGGGAAATTTGCAATGTCTTAGGGCCCATGAGTAAGGCATTCAATCGCTAAGCTAGTTCACTGGAGAGAGCATTAAACTTCACGGCGTTTCACCGTGTTCTTATTCTAAACGAATGTAATATCAAGCACTTACTGGAGATATGTGAATTCCTTGATATCGGCCTTCTGAGGGATCCCTCTGTTGCGCCCTCTGCTTCTTCACACATACACACAACTCCTAGGCTTTACAGGTTTCCTAAGTATCGTGATTACAATACACCCGTTTTAACTGTCGCGGATCGCGCCTATTTGACGGAACTACTAAAACTCGCGAGTCCAAACCAGACCAATCATAACGGTAACCAACGAAACACCGAATTGGATGGACACCCAGCTAAATTTTCATTAAACGGCAATCCCGACGAACCCTGTTCGAACGTTTTTTTTCAAGCTTCCCGTTAATTCTATCTTGTCACTTCAAAACGTCAAACAAGAAAAATGACAATCAAAAATGTTTCCATTATAATGACGTTCAATTTCTAACAACGACCTTGAACTCAAACAAAGTTATGAATTGTGTTAACACATTATTTTACAATTACATTACAAATGTTCAAGCGTCATTTAAAATATACTAATTTTTGTGGCAATTATGTACGGAACCGACAAAATATTACTTTCAAACAATTGTTTCTTATAAATAAAATTACAGCCAACCTATGTAATTACATACGCTAGTATATTGCACTGTGGGACTTTAAGAATAAAATACGCCATAGAATGACAACGAACATCATTTAAAACATTATTGAAACAATATTTAAAACCTATCGAAAAGATTTGAACGGTCAAAGTTAAATTTTACGAGAGAATTATTATTGTTAAATCACTATAGGGACTATTGGTAGCTACAGTAATCTTTAATACTAATAAGAATGAAGAATCATTCATAATTAGTAGCGGAAGCAACTTAGAAATGAAATCAGCTAACAAACAGTTCTATTGGAATAAATTATATTAAACTCACCAGGGGATTGTAACTGATTCTATTATAACTGATTTTACGGTTTGAAAAAAAAATATCGGCGATAATCTCGACTTAGTTTAGAACTTCTATAATACTGCGTCGCCAATAGTAAATACACTGATTAACTTCTTAATGATCCGAAAAATAAAATGACCTTTCCGTCGGCGAACCTGCTTTTATATGCAATTAGAATTAGACTGCCATCCGGTGGTCGAAGGTGATGGAAGCTCATGGAAGCTTGTCCTTCGTTTCCGGCTTCTATAACAATTCCGAGATGACACGAACAGAGATATCGTGTGAGGGGGTTATCCTAGTTAAGATGGTACGTCCTTGGTTTTTACATGAGACCCTGCTATCGGTCAGAGCGGGCGGCATATTTTACCGTAGCGACGCCCGGCGGTGAGTAGCGAAATGTTTGTCATTTCGACATTCTATCAATGTCCGGATACCTTTTAAGGTAATGTTTCGCTACCGATCACGCGCCTATCCACCTAGTGAGTTCGCGCGGTTCGCGTTCTGCCAATTAGATAATTACGCAGTCATTTTGTACGTAATATTTTTTTATGTTTATTTTTAGTATATTTTAGAGTTAAACGTTTATAAATATATTAGTTTTTACTTTTAGTATCTTGTTACAACGTAACAGTATCCTATCTTAGGTACGCCAGCAGAAGACAATTTTAAAAAAACTTAAAATTCGTTAGATAGTTTCGTAGTTCATAGTGAGCAACAACGCGACACGAGAATTATTATATACTAGCTTTTGCATGCGGCGGCTCCGCCCGCGTAAATGTCGGATATCGCGGCGATTCTTCAAACTGACATAACCTTTATATTTATGAACCGATTTAGATGAAACAAACACTAAATGTTAAGTTAAGCAAACCACAACAGATTGGTGAAAACCGCATTCAAATCGATTAAGCCGATCCGAGATTAGCGCGCACAAACGCACAGACAAACAAACAAAAATTCTAAATAATTATTATTTTTACGGGAATTAACGCGATCACTTATTTCAAGGTATTACATACCTCTGTTTTGCCTGACGTTTCGACCAGGTTGCACTGGCCGTGGTCACAGGCTGACTGGCTCAGCGGCGCACGCCCTCCGTCTTAGAATCCGTGAAGTAGAAGGTTCTTCATCCACCCGCACATTTTCGATATTATTGATATTTTTGTTTCGCCATGTACCGTCACACACCCATCTAACAAAGTCCCTATTCTGTAAGCAAACCGATGTGTTCCTATTCTGGTGTTTATCCGACTGCGCAGAAAAGCGAGGTGGTATGTTTTTTAACACTGGATTCCACGCTGTAGATAATTTAAAACCATCTTCCCGATTGAAAGTTTTATGCTTTTTAATCTCAATCGCTTCACGTACAACTCTTGAGTAAAAGTGACGTTCGGTGGAGAGGACTTGCGTGCGGTGAAATTCAATCCAGTGGTTGATGCCTGTATCGAGTGCATGTTCTGCAATCGCCGATTTGCTCGTCTGTCGGTTCTTCACAGCAGCGATATGTTCTTTGACCCTTTCAGCAATAGTCCGCTTCTTTTGGCCTATGTAGGAACTTCCGCAGCTGCAGTCTATTTTATAAACACCCGGAGTTTGTAGTGGCAATATATCCTTCGGTGTGCCGACGATGTTGAGAACCTTTATGCCTGGTGTGTATACTGTCGGAATGGAGTATTTCTTTAATACGGACCCGATCTTATCCGTAACTCCCTTGACATAAGGCATATAGGCTGGTTGCCTGTTCACTTCTGGATACTTGCGTCTTATTTTTGGTTGCTTCCGTCCTCCATTCACTTGATATCCGTTACCTTTGAGTACCTCCTGAACATGTTCTAGCTCCCGTTCTAAATGTTCAGGGTCACAGAGATCGTAAGCTCTGTTTTTGAGTGAAGTCA
The DNA here is from genome assembly GCA_949125395.1 of Diaphora mendica. Classification (NCBI taxonomy): domain Eukaryota; kingdom Metazoa; phylum Arthropoda; class Insecta; order Lepidoptera; family Erebidae; genus Diaphora; species Diaphora mendica. Next base: position 9,452,815 of record OX421319.1, read on the forward strand.
TGACAGATTGCAAGTGCCGGGGGTGATGATGAGACGTGGCGTGTAGGTATCTATCCGTATGAGTAGGCTTACGGTACACACAGTGTGACAAGGACCCATCTGATCTCACGGGTCATCTATTCTAAAATCTAAGTCATTGAAAATTCTAAAATCGTTGCTTTGAGTTTTATTGTGTTTATAAAGCCTCCCTATAATAGTTTTCCTGATATATCTTCCACTAGCTGTTGCCCGCGGCTCCGCCCGCGTGTATGTCATCATCATCCAGTCAAATAATAACCGTCTTCTCCTGTCACAAACATTATAGGATACTGTAGTGGATCATAGGACCGAAGTAGCTCAGAAACTCTTTTGAGCTGTCCGTCTCTACCGTGTAAGACTATATCCCTGGGACCTTTGTCTTCATCGACCAAGAGAACGGCTACCTCGTTTAGAGTAGCAGCATTATATCTGCCTCTGTGTGCTGTCTGTGGAGTGCGATATGAATGAATAATTAACTTTAAATTATCTGAGGAGTTGAGTTTTAAGTGTTGTTTAAAACTTCGTATACACACGTTATGATTATTCAGAGCGGTCTGTAATTCGCGACTTAAATCCATTTTTAAGGTTGGTGCGATGCTTGATCGCAGCGATAACTGGTCTGCATCCGAAATAAAATATATTTGCAAGAACTGTGGATTTTGACCTGATTATGGTAAAAGTCTACCAATGAGATGATACACCTGTCCTTCAATTTAAAAAATGGGCATAAAATTACCTTCCCTGATTTCTTTTGCGCCAAAAGAAGTCATTTGAAAAAGACTATTGTATTTACGTATATTTGTTTAAAAATGATCAGATAATGAATGGTTATTAGTTAAAAGATTTTTTATTGGTTGTGGCGGCTCTTGAAGGTTAGGTAGACAAACTTTACCTGAAGCACAGCACATACCATTAGGTTCGTCCACCCATTTCTTGACAGAGCAGTTAGAGCAGATCTTATTCATGACTCCGATTTGGACGTACGCTTGTTGTGCATAATCAACCTGCGGATCATATCTGAAAGCCAGTCTGTTGCTGTTAGCTAAAATTCGATTGCGAACTCTTTTTGTGGACGACTGCTCTCTCTGCCTGAGCTCTAAGACGCTGCGAACGCTCGACACTTGACTCTCGTTCGCGTAAGCCACACGTTCTCAGATTTTATTGTGCAAGGCGTTGCGAACGTTCGACACTCGACTCTCGTGCGCGTACCTGAGAGTTTCTCTGATTTTGTTCAGCAAGGCGTTGGGAACGTTCAGGGAAAATTCTGCCATACGACGTATTCTTGCTGCCCGTGCTTGAGAACTATGTTTAGAAAGTTGAGACCTGGCTCTCTTAGGCATTTTCAAATGCTTAAGAAAATGTTAATAGAGTGTAATATTCTAGCTCTGTAGTTGTAGTAGTAGTTGGTTAGCCCTGAAAAGAACTGTTGGTTACCCCTAAAAAGAACTGTTTGTTGATTAGCCCTGAAAAGAACTGTTGATTAGCTCTGAGAAGAGCTGTTGTTTAGCTCTGAAAAGAACTGTTGTTTAGCTCTGAGAAGAACTTTTGCGTAGGTGTACTTTTAAGAAAGAAATCTAAAAAAATTCGCACGAAAATTATTAGACTTCGCGCACGACCGCTGCGTAGAGAGCCGACCTCGTGTCTGACTCTAAACCGCGCGGCGCGGGTACCTTACTCATAGATTTAAACTCCCGCACGCGCACCCCCGCCTTGGTGACGCTCACTACGTAACTGGCCGTGCAGCAGAAATCGTAATATTTTAATTTCGCCATAACTTGAAAACCAAACGTCCAAAATTTGTCATTCTAAGACCAAATATTATCTACATAAACTGTACTTAGTGACGAAATAATTTATTTTGATAAGGATTAATAGCATGAGTAAAATAAATGCGTTTAAATGTAGTCCAAAAAAAATTCAAGATTTTTAGATAAAAAAATGGTTGTTGTGCCTCACTCGACATAGATAGGTATAGTGTTTCGCGGACTTTTATGTAGATATTTATAAGATCTACAATTAATTAGAACATTTTATTTTATGCAGCGTACGTAAAATAAGTAACTTTTCTGCTTATCTGGTTGATTTTTTACACCTTGTGTCCGAAAAACCCAAATATCTTACGGAACCCTATTTTTTTCCAAAATAAAATTAAGCCTATGTTACTCGTGGATAATGTAGCTTTCGAATGGTGAAAGAATTTTTAAAAACGGTCCAGTAGTTTTTAAGCCTATTACGAGTTACGATTTTTTATTTTTTTTGATCCTGCCAAAATGACTCTACTCTGCCTGATGGAAAGCATAAGCAAAATCCAAGAGGGGTGGTCACCATTCTCACTGGGAATGCACACATTTTATTGTATGTATTGATTATGATTGATATTGATAACAGAGAATAGGACTCCCTTTATTAACTATAGGTACTTGCTTACATTACAGAAGAACAAAGGCACCCGAATGTCCAGAATCTTTTCCTCTACAAGGTAAAAAAAAGGAGAACAAAGCTATATCGATATTTCCTATTTGTTGCAAATCTTTCGGAGGGCTGTTTTTAGTTGGCACTGCATTCAGGCTTAGCAACGATGTACTTACGTTCACTTCACCAGAATTGCTTAGGTGAGTACTTTCTTGTTACAACTTACTAGTAGTAATCAATCTATATATATAAAAGCGAAATACCACTCACTCAAGAAATGAGAAGAAAAAGAAATTGAAATAACTCTCAATCAAGAAATCTCAGAAACTATAACACTACAAACTTGAAATTTAGCAGGTAGGTTCCTTATGGGGTGTAGACATCCGCTAAGAACGGATTTTACGAAACTCAACCCCTAAGGGGGTAAAACGGGGGTTGCACAGATGGTGTGGAGGTGTACTAATAATGTATCTTTAGAAATCAACCCCCTTTGAGGAAAAACGGGGCATGGTAGTTTGGTCGCAAACGAGGTTGCGTGGGTGAGCTAGTTGAATATATAGGTAAGTATTCTTTATATTGTAACCTCTGTGCACCACCTACCTTACAAAACTTCTGCACCACCCTAAGATTGACGGGAAGAAAATGCCTTGACCATAATGATCATTAAGTCCGCCAATTTACAAAAATCCTTAAAGTTTAAATAAATAAATATTTCCATGTAACATATTAAATTCCTATATGCAAACGATGTTCTACATTTTGAAAGCAGGACTTGTTGCATATCGTATTACATACGATGTTAAATTACAAACTAGTATGTATGTTTGTTATGTAAAACTGCGTATCAAAATAACTACCTTGTCCGTTTGTTACTTCGCCACTGTTCGCCACAATTTTCATACTTTGTGACGAGTAGGTACTTTAATTTCGGTATTCCAATACTAAACTGATAAATGAAAAATAAACTGGAGTGCGGACTTTTATTGGCACATTTTAGCCACTTAATGTGAGTCGGATGTTTGCTATTAAAATACTGACATCTAGTTGTTACTATCTTAACCGTAAGCGACAATTGAGATTTTTATTAATACATAATATAGAAACCTATGTACATAACCATAATTAAAAAACAATATTTACACACAAGCATCAAAAAACCCCACATCTTCGCCTACAGGTAGCGTTCCCAAAAATTGGCAGCATTACCACGTTGAATGGCAATGCTGATTCTCTGTGCTAGAAAAAAGCCGGCCTTCTGGTCGCGAGAAGCGTTAATTAGTTGCTTAGCTATTTGTATAAACATAGCGCGAGCGGACCCCATGAGCCTAGCGTCTCTACCCCAAACGGTTCAAAAATGTGATTACCTATCATCGAGATATTACGTACTACGTACTAGAGGAGCCACTCAAAACCAATTATATGTTCCGTTTATATTTGAATTAAAACTAAAAAGCGCTGCAGCGCAGCCAAACAATAATTAGTAGTCTAATCCAACAGTATTAACAAGCAGCGCTCTATCGCATTCGAGCTGTAGTTTCCTCGCGAGCGAAATGTCATAAGCGCCGTGATTTTCATGGCGCTTACGCGTTTTGGCCAACGAACTGTTGCAAAGATTCGCTTTTATAGAGTAAGCGCCAAACAAGAAAGCAGAACGGATAAATAGCTTTATACCTACGAAGCTTTATTAGGAAATTCACTTAGAGTAAATAGTACTTCAATAGCTTTACCAGTTTCAGTTTTTTTGTAGAATTCATCGAGGTATAAAATATAAAAGCCGAATATTCAATTTTTTAATTATACTTTAATGATAATTTAAATATAATTATTGCAAAAAAAATGTTATGGGTTATTTACGAAGCTATTTTTAACAACATGTTATTTTTCCTTATCCAATTAAATACGTTGTGCATTTAACGTCAGTTAATTCTACCTAAATATCACTTCTGTATGTTTTACTCTAAGTACTCTATGTCGAATGAGGCAACAATGGCGTCTTAAAATATTTTGTTCGTATTTAATTTTAAAACAATTATATCCAGTTAATTACGTTGCGTCGTTCGCGTTAGTTGCGTCCCACACCAAAGGCTTACCCATCTTCCATGGCAGTAACGACATACCATCTGGTCTCTTGCCATCGTCCCGTACCAGACTATTTGGTTCATGTATAGCTGGAACGCCGGCGGTAACAAGGGTACGACGGATAATGTCGTTAACATTAGCATGTCGAGATATACGGCCAGCGCTTCTGCTACAAGAAAGGCCATGATGTCCGAAACTGTCAGCAGCTTCTCCACAGAGAAACACAAGGCGCTCCTTAACGGAGGCAAGTGGCAAGGCGAAAAGTAGTATTGTCCAACGAGGTACCTATGTTGGTTGATGGAAGTGCCTGAATCCATAAACCTGATTGCCACTCTCCCACAGCAAACAAACGAGCCCGCTCAGTAAGACTGGTTGATGTATCTAAAATTTTCTTTTGCTTTAAAATACATAACGGCGAGTCCCATTGTCGATGAGAAAAAGGATTAACAGGTAATGCAGTACTGGGACAAGCTACTGTCAAGCATCTATGGCAATGGCCTTGCATGATACTTCAAAATCAACCAGTGTGTTTGTAAGATATTTTTTCTTTGTTGATTTTTATTTGTGTTTTGCACTTTCAGGTTACTAATAGGTTTTGTGGAGGGTAACGAGCCTGTGTGGAGAGGCTACCTTTACGCCGTGTCCATGTTTACGGTTTCTTTTGTACAGACCATCATCATGGCGCAGTATTTCTTAAAAACATCCCTAGTGGGCGTGAAGATAAATTGTGCATTGAGCAACATGGTCTACAAAAAAGCTCTAATGTTATCCAATGAAGCTAAAAAGAGCTCTACAGTTGGAGAAATTATTAACTTAATGTCTACCGATATCACTAGGTATGTAATTCATTCAAAATTGAATATTACAGCAAACATACATTTAAAACTAGTTAGTTATACATACAAATAAATCAAATTGGAGTGTCTGTTTGTAATAATAAAATTACTGCTTTTTACTAAATGCATATGTCATGTATGTATACACGGTACATACTCGTATACTGCCTCGTTGGTCTCGCGGTTGGCGTGTGCAACTGCTGATCATGAGGTCTCGGGTTCAATTCCGGGGTCAGACCAAATGTTTGTACGATCTACAACTATTTGTTTCGGGGTTTGGGTATTTTATATGTGTAATATTTAATGTATTTACAAAAAAAAAGTATATACATACATATTATTATGTATTTGTATCAGTTGTCTAGTGCCCATAACACAAGCTCTGCTTAGCTTGGGACTAGGTGGCGTTGTGTGTTAGATGTCCGAAATATTCATTATTATTATTATTATATACCAAAATATCATTTTTTTAAATGTTTGTCTGTCTGTCAGTCTGTTTCTTCCGGCTAATCTCTGGAACGGCTGGACCGATTTTGACGGGACTTTCATTGGCCGATAGCTGATAACATAACGACTAACTTGGGCTACTTTTTAGACTAGCTTTGCCCCGCGGCTTGGACCCGTGGTTGCGGTACAACAACAAACGCGGATAACACCGCGGGGCTCAGCTAGTTATTTATAAAATACTATTAATAAAGACCAAAATTAAATATTGCATTTTTAATTTTCAAGGTCACCCGATATAAAAATGTATATTATACTGTACAAAAGTAATTAGATATCTATCTTGAAATCATAAAAATGTATAGAATCTACAAAAAAGTCCGATATCTAACAGATAAGAATAATAAATATTTTGGACATTTAACACACAACGCCATCTAGTCCCTTAGCTAAACAAAGCTTGTATTATATTACGGGAGGTAGAGTTGTAATTTTTCTAGGAATTTTATACCGAATGAATTTTATTTCAAACAGTTGTTTAATCAGTAAAGTGAGCGTCAGTTGTCGCACTAGTAGTGGAGCTAAAAGAGGCAGCATGAAAAAAATCTGCTACAATGATATTTAAACGAAGCGAAACTATATTAAATTATTGTTTTAATCCCAGCAAAATATATATAATTATATAGCCGCTTTTGCACTTAGATATTGAAGAGCAAAAATACTCTTTCCGAGATGGGGGGGATGAACAATTAGCTCCACCGCTATCGGAACAGCTGACGTTCGGGGTTGTTATGTATTAATCCAAAACTATTATTGTTATGATTTTCAGCCGGGATAAAATGACTCGCTTAACTATAGCGGTACTTCCCGTACTATTATGGGTAACTAGACAACTGATATAATTACATATAAACTTTTTTTGAAGTGAAACTTCTAATGCAACTTCCAACAAGGTTTAACGCAACCGTTAAACATTTAACGCTACCATGGAGGGGGTATGAAAGCACTGTTGCACATTACGAAGTTTCACTTCTTCCGCGCGAAGGGACTCCACGCATTTTTTTTGTAAATACATACATTTTATAAATAGAAAACATTGAAACTCCGAAACAAATATTTGCAGATCATACAAACATTAGGTCTGACCCGGACATATAGGTACTTGCTAGAATGACCTACGTTTACGATTTTTTTAATATCTTTTCAAACACAATATTAGAGAAAAAAAACAGGAAATGATTAAACAGAACTTATTTCTTCTCACTTCAGGTTCAGCGATTTAACATTTATCAATTGGATATGGTCAGCACCATTACAAATTTCGCTGGCGTTGTTCTTTCTATGGAGGCAGTTGGGGCCGTCGGTCTTAGCTGGGGTAGCCGTGATTATTGTACTAATGCCGTTGAACGGATACTTAGCTGGGATGCAAAAAAAACTACGAACTAAAGTGATGCAATACAAAGACGAAAGAATTAAACTAATGAACGAAGTACTTAATGGCATAAAAGTAAGATAACAGGTGATAAATGAGACTAGCTAATCTGTTATTTAGTTATAATTCCTTCCTGAAAATATTTCAAAAGCGAACAAATGCGTAGCTTTGTACCGGTCGATTTTGAACTAGGACCAGAGACCATAGATTACCTACATTTAAAGAATGTCTTAAACATAATTCCTATTTTAAAAATATTTTAAATGCGCGAATCAGGTTCTTTGTTTGTTACGCGGGATCACCATGTAAGTGGTTTATATTTGTACTATATTTCTTATGTGTTATAGGCCATTTAACATCATAAAGCATGTGAAAATGCTTAGTGTTTAATAAATAATTTAAGATCTCTCATTGTCTCCTCTCAATATTCTCTCATTTTGTAGTATTTCACTATCAGTTACTTTTAATAAGAACTAGCTATTCCCGCATTTGTATTTTCAGGCATGTTCATGAGAAAATGGTTATTCTTGACAACTTCTTTTCCTGAATTTTTTAAATATTTTTAAATCATTCTGCTGTTTGGATCAGGGACAAATCTTATTAATCAAAGATCATAAAAACCAAATCGACCATTTTGGCGTCCGCGTCATAAATGGTGTAACTAACGCGAATGTATTATATTATTAAGATGTAAATTTCTAAACTATAATTCCAGATTTATTTTCCCAGGTACTTAAAATATATGCATGGGAACCAAGTTTTCAGGAGTTCATACTTAAAATAAGAAATAGAGAGATTAAGATTTTGAAAAAGATAGCCTATTATGATTCTTTTTTCACCTTTGTATTTTTTTGTACACCGGTGTTGGTAAGTTTTTGTAATATAATTTGCGACTGAGAAAATATACTTTAAATGTCTAGCATTCAATTAATAATTGTCATGGATTTTCAGATATCTCTGATGTCATTCACATGTTTTGTATTGGTAAACGATAAAGCAGTTCTTGATTCAAAGAGAGCATTTGTAGCGTTGTCTCTTTTCAATATGCTTCGCTTTCCAATGTCAATAATGCCTAATGTCATCTCTGATATTCTACAGGTTAGTTACGTCATTCAAATGTTTATTTATTGACAGTTTTAAAAAGTTTTCCGGTATGACTAAAGAGTTTGATTGTATTTTTTACAGAGTTATGTCAGTCTAAAAAGGTTGAATAAGTTTTTGAATTCTGAAGAATTAGATGCTCTTAAGATAGAACATAATACTAGCGAGAGTGAGTAACCTTTTTTGTATATTTTTTTCTCATCTAGTAACCCTATGAAATTTTGTTAAACCTGCAGCACTGTGCATACGACACGTCTAGCACAACTCGCTTTTCATAAACTGAGATATAGGTACTACTGGAGTCCAATCTCCATAATCCAGGACAGGGGACTTAATTGCCGGCAATGCACTTGTGACTCTTGAGTCGCAGGTGTCTATGAGCGGTGCAGGCGGTGTTAGTCACGTCCCATTAGGGAACGGTCTAGTCACTTGCCCCTACGCCTTAAAAAAGTGCGTATGTGTGTGTGTGAGTTTGTGCGAGGTCGTATGTGTGTTTTTTGCATTACGACATTAACCGATGGACAATATTACAGTTACTTGCTGTTATATTCTTAACTTCATGTTGAATAGGGAAGAAGACAGTAGCGTAAATAAATACTGATGTCTCCTTCATTAAAACGAATATTCAAAACAACTAGGAAAATATAATTATTACAGATTTTCATTTCTATTACAAACTTTAATCAAATAAACATTGAAATATATTGCTCAATTGAGTAGTCTAAAACAGTGACGTCACAGGTTTGTATTTAGTGCATTTTTCATACAAAGTTATCGTTTTGACAGATGATAAAAGTAACTAATTTGACTACGGTGTCATCTACCTATTATATTAGTGAGCAATTATATGTACATTTAAATTCTTTTGCAGCTGATCAAATAATTATAGAAGGTGGTTATTTTTCTTGGGGCGGTGAAGACCCAGTGCTCAGGGACTTGAACGTGCGCATTCCTCGCGGCGCGCTGGTGGCCGTGGTGGGCGCCGTGGGCTGCGGCAAGAGCTCGCTGCTCGCCGCGCTGCTCGGGGAGATGGACAAGCTCTCCGGACGGGTCAACGTCAAGGGTAGGTGACCTAGTAACGAGTATACCTCGCGGCGCGCTGGTGGCCGTGGTGGGCGCCGTGGGCTGCGGCAAGAGCTCGCTGCTCGCCGCGCTGCTCGGGGAGATGGACAAGCTCTCCGGACGGGTCAACGTCAAGGGTAGGTGACCTAGTAACGAGTATACCTCGCGGCGCGCTGGTGGCCGTGGTGGGCGCCGTGGGCTGCGGCAAGAGCTCGCTGCTCGCCGCGCTGCTCGGGGAGATGGACAAGCTCTCCGGACGGGTCAACGTCAAGGGTAGGTGACCTAGTAACGAGTATACCTCGCGGCGCGCTGGTGGCCGTGGTGGGCGCCGTGGGCTGCGGCAAGAGCTCGCTGCTCGCCGCGCTGCTCGGGGAGATGGACAAGCTCTCCGGACGGGTCAACGTCAAGGGTAGGTGACCTAGTAACGAGTATACCTCGCGGCGCGCTGGTGGCCGTGGTGGGCGCCGTGGGCTGCGGCAAGAGCTCGCTGCTCGCCGCGCTGCTCGGGGAGATGGACAAGCTCTCCGGACGGGTCAACGTCAAGGGTAGGTGACCTAGTAACGAGTATACCTCGCGGCGCGCTGGTGGCCGTGGTGGGCGCCGTGGGCTGCGGCAAGAGCTCGCTGCTCGCCGCGCTGCTCGGGGAGATGGACAAGCTCTCCGGACGGGTCAACGTCAAGGGTAGGTGACCTAGTAACGAGTATACCTCGCGGCGCGCTGGTGGCCGTGGTGGGCGCCGTGGGCTGCGGCAAGAGCTCGCTGCGCTGCTCGGGGAGATGGACAAGCTCTCCGGACGGGTCAACGTCAAGGGTAGGTGACCTAGTAACGGGTATACCTCGCGGCGCGCTGGTGGCCGTGGTGGGCGCCGTGAGCTGCGGCAAGAGCTCGCTGCGCTGCTCGGGGAGATGGAGAAGCTCTCCGGACGGGTCAACGTCAAGGGTAGGTGACCTAGTAACGAGTATACCTCGCGGCGCGCTGGTGGCCGTGGTGGGCGCCGTGGGCTGCGGCAAGAGCTCGCTGCTCGCTGCGCTGCTCGGGGAGATGGACAAGCTCTCCGGACGGGTCAACGTCAAGGGTAGGTGACCTAGTAACGAGTATACCTCGCGGCGCGCTGGTGGCCGTGGTGGGTGCCGTGGGCTGCGGCAAGAGCTCGCTGCTCGCCGCGCTGCTCGGGGAGATGGACAAGCTCTCCGGACGGGTCAACGTCAAGGGTAGGTGACCTAGTAACGAGTATACCTCGCGGCGCGCTGGTGGCCGTGGTGGGCGCCGTGGGCTGCGGCAAGAGCTCGCTGCTCGCCGCGCTGCTCGGGGAGATGGACAAGCTCTCCGGACGGGTCAACGTCAAGGGTAGGTGACCTAGTAACGAGTATACCTCGCGGCGCGCTGGTGGCCGTGGTGGGCGCCGTGGGCTGCGGCAAGAGCTCGCTGCTCGCCGCGCTGCTCGGGGAGATGGACAAGCTCTCCGGACGGGTCAACGTCAAGGGTAGGTGACCTAGTAACGAGTATACCTCGCGGCGCGCTGGTGGCTGTGGTGGGCGCCATGGGCTGCGGCAAGAGCTGGCTGCTCGCCGCGCTGCTCGGGGAGATGGAATTTTATGGAATTAGTGGCAAATGAGCAGACTAGACTAGTATTTACCGTGGGAGAGCCACGTTTCGGCATGAATGGGCCGGTTCGACCGGAGTAATACCACGGCCTCACAGAAAACCGGTGTGAAACATCGCTTACGCTGTGTTTCACCGAGTGAGTGAGGATACCGGAGGCCCATCCCCCAATCCCCCCTATGATGGCGCAGTTGAAGCATATGATACCCCAGGAAGGTACCAACTGCGCTTGCGTTGGAGAATCCCTCTCTGCACGTCCACACTCAGAACACAACGCGCCTAAGCGTGGACGCCCAGGCTGGCCCTCGTATTTTGGGGGGGGGCAAAACTACGCTTAATCATGCTCGGGATAAGAGCAGTAACACCACGGCACCCCCGACCACGCTGTTCGTGGACTTTTGCAATATCAGGGGATTACACAGCAACCTTAACACTGTCCATCACCACCTCGAGACAGCAAAGCCAGCCTTGCTCTTCTTGACCGGGACGCAGATAGCGTCTCCAGCGGACACTTCCTACCTAACTTACCCTGCGTACGGACTTGAAAACTCCTTCATCTTTAAGGCCGGAGTGTGCGTGTACGTCAGAGACGATGTCAGCTCTCGTCGCCTCAGCAACCTTCAAGGTAGGGACCTCTCCATCTTATGGCTCCGTGTAGACAGCGACGACCATCCCCGCGTCTATGCGTGCCTCTATAGGCCCCATAGTGGTGATGCCGAAACTGACCGACTCATTGAGCACATCCAAATGGCTGCAGACTTCGTGCAGCAGCAGATCCCCTCCGCAGAGATCATCGTACTTGGCGATTTTAACGCCCACCACGCCGACTGGCTCAGTTCCAGTAAAACGGATCATGCGGGGAGATCTGTTCATGTCTTCGCCCTGGCTTATGGCCTGACACAACCGGTTGCCACGCCCACGCGAGTCCCAGATGTGGAGGACCAGAATCCTTCACTTTTGGACCTTCTGCTGACTTCTCATCCGGACGGTTACCGCGTATCCGTTAACGCCCCACTTGGCTCCTCAGACCATTGCCTTGTCCGGAGTAAAGTGCCTATCACACCATCGCCGCGATCACGAGTCGCACGCAGCCGTCGTGTGTGGCACTACAAGTCAGCAGATTGGGATGGGATGCGGTCCTTCTTTGCGTCCTACCCCTGGGAGACAGTTGTGCTTCTCGCCGGATAATCCCAACGCCGCTGCTGATTTTGTTGCTGATGTTGTGCTACAGGGTATGGAGCTCTTCATCCCATCCACTGCGGTCCCCATTGGTGGCAAGTGTCGGCCCTGGTTTGGTCCATCTTCCAGAAAAGCTTCTCGCATGAAGCAGGAGGCTTACGAAGCCTGGGCTGACGCGGTGGCGCTACGGGATCATAATACCAGCGCTCTGAAAAAGGAGTACAACTTTGCCTCCAGGTCCCTCAAAATAGACATTGCAAGGGCGAAGTCGGAGCACATCGCTAGAATTGGCGAGAGGCTGGAGCGTCTTCCTTCGAGAACTCGGGCATTCTGGTCTCTTGCCAAGGCTATCGAAGGCAACTTTTGTAAGCCATCCTTTCCACCTCTGCACATAGGAAATAATCCGTTGACCTATGACGCAAAGGAGAAAGCCGATCTTCTGGCAAAACACTTTGCGTCCAACTCGACGAGATGACGATGACGGGGAACAAGAGCCGCCTACCATACCGCGGTGCGAGAGCTGTATGCTGGAAATCCAGTTCCACCAACGCTCAGTGCGCTTAGCACTTTTATCCCTTGATATCCATAAGTCGAGTGGCCCGGATGGAATCCCTCCTATTGTGTTGAAGATGTGTGGTCCTGAGTTGGCACCGGTCTTAACGCGTCTTTTTCGGCTCTCCTACTCTTCTGGCGTAGTCCCGACATCATGGAAGGCAGCATCGGTCCACCCGATCCCTAAAAAAGGCGACCAATCAAATCCATCTAACTACAGGCCGATAGCCATAACTTCCCTCTTCTCGAAAATAATGGAGTCCATCAACAATCATCAACTCCTGCGGTACCTAGAGGATCATAATCTGCTTAGCGACCAGCAGTACGGTTTCCGTAAGGGTCGATCAGCTGGTGATCTTCTGGCGTAACACATCGCTGGGCACAGGCGATTGAGGCTAAGGGGGAAGCCTTGGCAGTTAGTTTGGACATTGCGAAGGCCTTCGATCGGGTCTGGCACAAAGCGCTTCTTTCGAAGCTCACTTCCTATGGGCTTCCCGAGAAACTATGAGAACCAGCTTTTTAGCAGGTAGAAGCATAAAGGTCGTAGTCAACGGTGAATACTCTTACTCTATACCTGTGAATGCTGGTGTCCCGCAAGGCTGTGTGCTATCGCCTACTCTGTTCCTCCTACATATCAATGATATGCTGCAAACTTGCGGCATTCATTGCTATGCGGATGGCAGTACAGGCGATGCTCTCTTCACCGGCTGCGCTAATATTTCTCGGGAAAACGTCATTGAGAGTCGAAACAAACTTGTGTCCCAAATTGAGACCTCCATAGATAAAGTCTCAGATTGGGGTAAACTCAATTTAGTCCACTTTAATCCCACAAAGACGCAAATTTGCGCGTTCACCGCTAAAAAACCTCCCTCTGGACCGCATTCAACGGAGAGCGACTCGAATCGTCGACTGCCAGGAATCTTCAATTCGGCTGGACTCTTTGGCGCCCCCTAGAGATGTGGCTTCGCTTTGCATCTTCTTCCGCATTTACTATGGGGAGTGCTCCGAGGAATTGTTCGGGCTGATTCCTGTCGCCTCTTTCTGCCATCGCCCTACGCGACAGCAGTTTCATCCCCATCACTTAGATAGCTGGCAGTCCACAACTGTGCGGTTCTCTAGGAACTTTCTGCCTCGCACAACAAAACTGTGGAATGAACTGTCGCCTGCGGTATTCCCGGACCAATACGACCTTCAAACCTTCAAGAAAAGAGCGTACTCCTTCTTAAAAGGCCGGCAACGCACTTGTGACGCCTCTGGTGTTGCAGGTGTCCATGGGCGGCGGTAATCACTTACCATCATGTGATACGTCTGCTCGTTTGCCCCTTATTAAATAAATAAAAAAAAAACATTAATTCATAGTATTTAGTTCAATTTTTGTATTTATTATTAATGTCAAATATCCATAATATGTACCTATGTCTATTTTCTCACTACATTTTCAGGTAACACGTCATATGTTGCCCAGCAAGCATGGATACAAAACGCAACAGTACAAAATAATATTTTATTTGAACACAAATACAATAAAGCTAAATATAACCGTGTAATCGAAGCGTGTGCTTTGAAAACTGATCTAGCCATTCTTCCTGGTGGCGATCAGACGGAAATTGGTGAGAAAGGTAAGCCATAGAAGATTCAGTGAATAATAAAATATAGTAAGCAAAAAGATACTACTGTCGTTTTAATATTTTATTATTTCAGGCATTAACTTATCAGGTGGTCAAAAGCAGCGTGTATCTCTAGCTCGTGCGGTGTATTGTGAAGCTGAAAATTATTTTTTGGACGATCCGCTCAGCGCTGTAGACTCGCATGTTGGAAAAGAAATTTTTGACAATGTAAGAGTACTTTAACCCCTCAGACCAATAAAAAAGTCAAGACGGAGCCGTCGTAAAAAATTGCGTTGATAAAAGTGTAACACAGATTTTTCTACGTGTGCGTAATCACGCTCACATTGCTACCATTGGCTTTGTCTCGATACGGGATGCGGTATGCGGGGCGGGCATAATGTTGCAAGTTAGGGGTCATTTTTTGTTTAGGGCATTGCTTTGGTGCTGAACCAGGGTCTAACCAACTTGCTGAGCGTTTTCGATTGTCGAACAGAATCCATATTTCGTCGCACGTAAGAATTCATTTCAAAATTCCTTCATTTCTTTGCCTGTTGAGCAGCGCAAGGCAAGTCTCGACGCGTACGTTGCGCTGGCGATCGTTAAGGTCGTGGGGCACCCATCTATCAAGCTATTTTACCTTGCCAATTTGTCGCAAATGGATCAATTTTTTTTTGATGCTTACATTAAAAGCTCCTGCTAGCTCAGCTGTAGATTGAGTTTCGTCAGCTTCCACAATCGCCTTAAATTCATTATTGTTAACCAAAGTCTCCGGACGACCACGAGCTTCATTTTTCAAGTCAAAATTTCCAGAACGGAACCGGGAAAACCAACAACGGGTTGTGCGTTCGTTTATACAGTTCTCTCCGTAAACGTTTTTGATGTTACGTGCCGTTTGTGTCGCGTTGGTGCCACGACGGAACTCATATTCCATAATTACACGAATTTTTAAAGTATCCATTATGACGAAAAGTGTTCAAATGTAATGAAAATACAACGCTAATCAGAAAACAAAAGACTGAGTTTGTAAGTAGAATGCCATGGTTTTAAAACAAAATTAATTTGAATTTAGAATACAGAGCCATTACAAACTTTTTTTTATTTGAAATGACCAGTACTGAAGAACGGCAATTTCATAGGTAAAGACCTAATATAATAGGTCTTTACCTATGAAATTGCCGCTTTGTATGCAATAAGTGAAAGTACTTATTTTATCAAACTTTTTTATTTCTGTTATTCCAAGTAATCACCCATGCAATCGACGCATCTTTGCCAACGCATTGGCAGTATATTGATGCCCTTCTTGTAAAAATCAGCTGGACGGGAGGCAACAAACTCTTCAAAGGCATTTTGTACTGCCTCTCGGGAATTGAATTTTTTATCCACTAAAAAGTTCTCTAAATTTTGGAAAAAGTAATAGTCGGTAGGTGCAAGGTCTGGTGAGTATGGCGGATGAGGGAGAGCTTCCAACCCCAGCTCTTGCTATATAGCATAGGCGTAGGCATAGGTATAGGGATATGTTTATGTATATATATAAACTTCGTTCCATCCGGGTGTCCCTTGACACCTCTCAAGTTTTTATTTATAGTTTTAAATCCAAAATACATTTAAATTGTCATAATTTAATAGGACACATATTTATATCCTTGCAACATTCTGAATCAATTGTTATCATTGATAAATCAAATAAACCTCCGCCATTATGTACAATTAATATTATAAATTAGTGCACTACACTTGCAAAAGATATTATTACAATCCGATAAATATGTATCTTCATACAATTTCTATTTTCATAATAATTCACAGTTAACGATCCCTTTCGAATACTTATCGAGCTAGCGGGCTGCCAAAATGCCTCGATAAGCGATTTGCGACTGTCGTTAAATTGACAGCAAATTCGATACGATACCGATGAAACTCGATAGTTGCAACGGTAGAGACTACCAAAAATCGTTAAAAAATTATCGATGTGAATTAGCTACCGAATTCGCAACTTTAACCATTTAAAAACCATTTAAACCATTTATTTTTGCTACAAAACAGTACAACATACAATATAGTAACACGTAACAATCATTAACGATCGCTATCTATGTCGAGACTGCAGTCCTTTACGATTTTGCACGATAATTTATGAGTAGAGACTTGCCCTTGTGATTAAGATCGTTACGGCAAGCGAAAATATTCGCAAACATTTATCGATCGTTAGTTTACGATCGTTATGCTATCAATGTCGAGACTGCAGGCCCAGGCTTGATGTTATGTTATAATAATTCGTTCGAGCTAAAAGTTTCTTAAATCACCCCATCTCATGGGAAAAAATGTGTTCTTAACTTGCAACACTGCCACAATGGCGTCAAGAAATATTACAAATTATTACTCGAAATTATTTTGGTGTTTACATTGAATTAAACAGGAAAGGCATTACTTACTTATGAAAAGTTATTCCATCCGATTTTTTAATTAAACTGGAATTGCGTTTGCAATTCCTGATAACACATGAAGGCATAATTACGTTTATTTTGTGCACAGCTTTTCGTCTAGCGCTCTCGCTTACTCAAGGCCGACTAACGAGCAATCGTCTTCATTGTGCTGTTTCGTCATAATATGGTTTGTCTCACAACGAGCGCCGTGCGCTCCGTCTTGACTTTTTTATTGGTCTGAGTTTAATATCGGTCGGGTTTCCTTCGCATTGAGATCGTTCTGTTCATTCTTCAATTATAATGTTACTGCGTATATTTGAAATTCGGTCAGAAATTGATGCCAAGAATCTTATTACCTACTAGCTGAACCCCGCGGTGTTACTCGCGGTCATTGTCGTACCGCGGGCAACGCCGCGGGGCGAAACTAGTCTAAAAAAACATGCAAATAAATCACATTCTAAAACCTCTCTCTCTCTCTCCCTCTACATACCTATATACTTTTACCACAAAATTTACCAAAAAAATAAAATACCGAGAAAGTTCGGTCATCCAGATACTGTGATACTGATAGTTAAAGGATCAAAGCGATAATTGATATCCTATACCCACCTGACATTGGCTAGTCTTTTCTCGAAATAAACATGCGTTCAAAATCCAGTTCTTATCGATCTCACAAAGGCAGATAGATTGTTTCTTTAGGTACTACTTTTTGCTTTCGTTTATACTAAAATCTTTATAATGATAAACACTTGTACAGGTTATCGGTCCAAAAGGACTTTTAAAACACAAAACCCGTTTATGGGTGACTCACAACATCTCTTACTTGGCACAAACCGACTTGGTTCTGGTACTGCGCGATGGAGAAGTGTCTGAATCTGGTACTTACCAACAGCTTCTTGACAAGAAAGGGGCCTTTGCTGAATTCTTACTTCACCATTTGAGCGTCGCTGAACAAACTGCCGGCAAAACTGAGTTTCTGCAAAACATTACTTTATAATCAGACTAATTTTAAAAATTTAGATCCTACATTTCAGATTAGCCCTTCATGAAATGTCAAATAACTTAGTTTTATGTATTTCTGTCACGTTAATGTTTTATGAAATTTTTATGTTATATACTATGAACACGTTAGGTTTTTGACGCACATCATCATCATAAGCCTATCGCAGTACACTGCTGGACATAGACTTCTCCAATTGCACGCCACTTAGTTCTTATGGGCCGGGCTCTATAATATATACATTGTACTCTGTGGGCCGGGCCTACCACACGCGCAAGTATCACCACAGTTTTGCTTGCGCAGGCTTGTACACGGAACACCGTGCGTGTGGTTGGTAAAATTGTACCACGTACAGATTCTTGAAATAAAACTCTTTTTTACTTGACCTGGCCGATTTCACCCTACGGCATTATTTATTTATTTAATACATTATGCACTTTTGGTGCATTGGCGGACTTAATGCCTAAGGCAATCTCTAACAGTCAAGCATTGGGCGATGCGAAGAAGACAGGAAGTAAGTGCATTTTGGCAAAAAATGCATTACATTAAACAGATCAGGCAATATATCAAATAAACAAAATATATACATATAAGCCCAGCCCACTTAGGACTCATAGATAATATGTATTTTATCCGTAGTGCTTCCCGGTTCGAAAAAGGTGTCTGCCTATTTTGACTTCATTATGTCTCCCGCTTTGCTAAGGAGAGAAGTGGACTTAATCATATTTCCAACTCCTCCAGTTTTTCTTCTGATTAATTTCGTTGCGCGTTCCAAGACGTTAATTTTTCTCGGGACTTCCCGATTTTCATAACTCGGTGTATTTGTGGGTCACTGCTGTTGATCCTGGTGTACAGGAGTTACAGTGGTGGGCGTGTGGGCGGGATTAGTCCCAATATGAGCCCATCACACATGCTAGATTTAAAACATATTATACATACAACTAAATACATATAAAATAAAATTACATTGATACATACTTACGCGAATAAGTGTACTAAGAATAATAGATGACAATTCAGTAGATGTGCAGTTCAGTAGATCCATTAGTCAGAGGCTGAAACCGTTCCGGTCAATTGTAATTAAATAGTGGAATAAAAGTTCAAGTAAGTTTTATTTTAAGAATGTTTTTTAACAAGTTGTACTTTAAACATTGAAACATTTTTAATTTAGGCACTGAACGTAAGCTTTGATTCTTTCTAAATAAGCGCAAATTTCAAATTTTCCTAACATTTTGCAGATTTAGAAAACATCAAACATGATCTGGATGGCAAAACGAGTACCGAATTACACCGAAAATTACAGTGGGCTCGCTCTTTGTCTTCTGGAGCGCGTTCTACTACCTCTGAATTTACTGGCGAAGGTAAACATTCAATTTAATTTGTAAGTAGTCATTATCTTTATACTCCATTGGATAACCTGCTCTTTTTTTGTTGACGGGGTGGAAAATTCCTTCGGATATCTGGCTCCACGAAGACTGAGTAGCCTGATGAGTCAAAATAATGCTTCACTTCTAAAATTCATACTAAAATTAAAAAGAAAACTTTTATAATCTATGAGTGTCAAGGGCTCTGTAGAAATGGTTATAACATGTAGAGGTGTATAAAATTGGTGAGGGGATAAAACAATTGATATAATGAAGATATATAGTTTACTAGTGGTTGCCCGCGGCTCCGCCCGCGTGTATGTCGGTTATCGCGGCAAATAGTAGCCTGTGTGTCCATCCGTCCATCCGTCCATCCATACTTACAAACTTTCGCGTTTATAATCTTAATATATATATTTCTTGTGTGCGTGTGTATGTGACTGAACTCCTCCTAAACGACTGGACCAATTTTGATGAAATTTTTTGTGTGTGTTCAAGGGGATCTGGGAATGGTTTAGATTCACAAAAAAGACTGGACCGATTTTGATGAAATTTTTTGTGTGTGTTCAAGGGGATCTGGGAATGGTTTAGATTCACAAAAACGTAAACGATGTTACGTGGGTCATAAATATGGCGGTACGAAGTTCGCCGGATCAGCTAGTATTAGTATAGATTTGCTGCCGCCTTACTTCTTGATTCCACTAAAATCCGCTTGGCCGGTCTCAGGCGCCCTGTTATGAGTTTTTTTCCGAGTCGACTTTTTCAAACTACTGATATCATTGATCTCGTCTAACATTTTATCAGGTGACATAGATGTAAAATCAAGCACAGAGCAAATGGAAGAAAGCAAGTTAAAAAATAAATTTGACCAACTTATCCAGGCAGAGAAGGCAGAAACTGGCAGTGTAAGTATCATTTGTATTTAAAACTATCAAGCATTAGTTCATTATGACTGCCTCGTTGGTCTCGCGGTTGGCGTGTGCGACTGTTGATCATGAGGTCTTCGGTTCGATTCCCGGGTTGTATGACCGGGATGGATTGTAGACCAAATGTTTGTATGATCTACAAATATTTGTTTCGGAGTTTGGGTGTTATCTATGTATAATATGTACATATTTACAAAAAAAAGTATTTATGTATTTGTATCAGTTGTCTAGTACCCATAACACAAGCTCTGCTTAGTTTGGGACTAGATGGCGTTGTGTGCTTTTTTTATTGAGGTCTTTGACGTCTCCGCTTTTCCCCGTCCATATAAGCGATAGGACCTTGTTATTCTAGATGTTATATAATATATATTATCATTTTATTGTAGTCTCGTCGGGTAAATTCCCCTTAAACAGCTATTTTTGCTTTACCTACTATATTATATTTTTATAAGTTTAATATCTAGCTTTTCTATACTTTACTTTACATGGTTACTTTTTTCTTAATTCTTGTATTGTTCTTATATCTAAATGTCTATTTCTTATCCAATTTTACAGTTGTTTTAATAGTTTATAATTTTATATTTTCTATTTTATTCGACATTGTATGTTTCTAAACTTAATTTTATAGCTTCTTTTGGTTCACTTTATCTAGGTTTCTTCTTTTTTGTTTATGAGTAATAATTTTATGACTAGGTATGTTATGCATGTTCTGTCGTTATACAGGTAAATTAGCTTGGAGAAATTTTTGCGTTTGTAGTAGTGTATGGTCAGCAAATAAAAAAAAAACAACATTGTTTTTTTGTTTTTATTTTTTTAAAGGTAATATACGTTTGTGGCTGGAGCACACCAAATGCGTACACGTTACGCATACGCACTACGTACTAATACGGACGTGAAAATGTGTATCCACTGCATTGTAATCTATGAAACTGTATGAGGCAGACAAGCCAGTTCCAAACATTACAAGCAGTGAATGCCGGTTTTCACTTCAGTGAAGACGTGTATGAATTAGGTGTTCTCCGGCCATAAATATTTTATTCTAATAATTCATCAACCCCAGGCATATCACAATCATCCCCATCCTCGCTTTCATCAGATGAATTATTTAAATTAATTATGATTCGTTCTGATATTGTGTCTAAAGCTGCGTCTCTACCCTGATATTTGTTTTCCTCATCAATAGCATGCAGACAAACTTTTCTCCATTCCTCTACAGTTATGGCGTTCATATTTTCTTTAGCTAATGACATTATAACCTTCATATTCATTGCGACATTCTTTTTTGCGACATATGTTTTCACTATCCCCCTATATTTTCTATAGGATTAAACTCCGGATGGTATGGTGGTAAACGCAGCACAGTATGACCGTGCTGTCGTAATATTTCGTCTATCTTGTACTCTACAAATCTCGCCTTGTTTTGCAGAATCAGTTCATATAATTGAGGCTTAAACAACGTGGATGAATGCTCAATGTTTCGCAATGTCAGCCAGTCAATAATTTGCTGTTTTCTAGAATTACTATTCGGTGCAGGATTTTGTATTGAGTTATGATATGGTGCGTTGTCAACAACAACAACACTATTTGGTTGTAAGTTGGGTATTAATTGAGTTTGAATCCACCTTGAATAGTTGTCATAGTTCATATTGTCGTGGTAATCTCCACTTTTTTGGTTGGCTTTAAACATGCATGCATTTGGTATAAAGCCATCCATACCACCAGCATGAACAATGATTAAGCGGTTGCCTTTCGATATATGTTGCTTCAAACCTGAAGTGCTTCCATCTGACCAAGATTTCGAGAGGGTATGTGATGTATGTATATATGTTTCGTCGGTGTAAACAATTGGTCCGCGTTGTTCACGATATTCAGCAATTTTCATCAAATAATTAATTCGCAAGTATCTAATTTCGTGTTTTTCCATAAGAAGTTTCCGGTTACCTTTGTTTGCTTCCAATTAAAACCTAATGACATGACGTGTTTTCGTAACGTGCTGACACAACCTTTATAATCGATATCTTCTTTCAATTTTGCGTGCAAAGTTTTCAAAGTGGGAACTTCTTTATTTGTGATGTGGAAGTCATGAATTGTTCTTCTGATAACTTGCTGATCAAAATTATCGATTACTATTGTAGGATTACGATTCGGTTTCTTTTTAGGAGATTTAAATGTTACTTCCTGATCTGAAGGACGACATTTGCTTTCTGATACTACCTTTCTGACGGATGCTATTGAAATTCCTGTTGATTTAGCAACTAATTGAGTGGGGGTCATAATACTGCTCGGGTTGTTATTACACTCATTTTCGAAATATTTGTACAAACAGTATAAAACTTCTTTAGTTTGAGAAGTCAAAGGCTTGCCTCGACCATGTTTTAACACTGGAGCCATTTTGAATTAACAATATAAAGTTACAACACTTACACACAAATTAAACACTTCAACAAATATTATAACAATAATAACAAACAATAACAACAATCAACAAATACAAAATTTAACAATTAACGTAATAATTATAATTTTTGAATGAAATGTGTGCTTTATGTTCTAACAGTACCAAGCGACTGACGCCGGACTGCACGTGGCACCTGCGGACAGCGTAAACTGGTTTATTCTGGTTTTGTGCGTGTTTCCACTTTCCACTATCAAGTGACGATTTTTTGCTTTATATTGAAACATCTCGGAAATCTCCTAGGCCAAAAATAACAAAAATTTTGACCCCCCCGTAGACGCCCCGGAGTTTTAAAAACCTAGATGAAAGGAAAAAAAAACAAAAATCAGAGTGTTGCTAGGGATAAGTATAAAATTAAATAGTAATGTTAGGATATCGAAACATTTTTGTATAGGCCAGAACGATATAGTGGAAACGCGCTCTAAGATCTAAGTAATATACACACCACTACATATGCAAAAATTTCTCGAGACTAATTTCACTGTACTAGTAATGCGATTTCCCAATATATATTTTGTCCATTTTTGCTCAATTCATAATTACTTTCTGTTTTTGTCTCACCAAGACGTCTCATTCTGATATTATTTTTCTACATGTGAATCGTAATATTTCTGACCTTGTGTATTTTGTTTTGTGTACGTGTCCAGTGTTTTGTGCGTGTTTTACCTTAAGCTAATTCATACAATTCTATTTCTGTCCTTCTTGTTAACAATATATGTATATGTTTAAAATATATATAATTGTAACAGCCTCTGTAGTGTCGCCAATAAAGCGAGGTTATTAAATTTATTTTTTATAATATACCAAACAAAACTAGGTGTTTCGCCAGGGGCAGGGGGGTTATGATATAATCGTGCACCTACCTCAATGTAGACCGTCAGACGACGATGAAGGTAGATCTTCTCCAGGGGCCCCTGCTCAGGTCGAGATGAGCTGATAATTATCGACGACACTTCATTTCAAGCGCGGCGTTAAGACTTATAGCCACGAGCTATATCGTCCAATTCTTAATAGTCCAGAGCTGATGCCTTTTACGACCGAAAGACTTCAGACTCCTGCGGTGCGGTGAATGTAAGACACACTGAATATTTTAGTTCATAGTTTATACACGTTCAAAATAGGCTCCACTTGTAGCCTACTCGGTACACGATTGTCGGCGGGGAAGGGATAGGGATTACAGCTTAACACCTTGTGAATTAATTATAATACATTACATAGATGGCGCCACCACTCTGTTATGTATTAGTTCTTAGGCGTTGTGTGTTAGATGTCCGAAATATTTATAAAAAAAATGTATATGATGCAATAACGTGGTTAATATTTTCAGGTGAAATGGGCGGTTTATAAACATTACCTAACGAATATTGGAGTGTTCGCGTCAGTGGGAACTCTGCTCACATATATCCTGACGCAATCCTTAAACATTGGCGCCAACTTTTGGCTTGCTCGTTGGTCTAACGATAAAAATATGGTTCGTATAATATTAAACTAAGAATGTATTATATAGTTGTATTATGTAGTAGTTATAATAGTTGAGAGTTATCATAATTATCACAGGCAGCCTGTGACCACGGCCAGTGCAACCTGGTCTAAACGTCAGGCAAATCAGAGGCATGTAATACCTTTAAATAAGTGATCGCGTTAATTCCCGTAAATATAATTATTATTATTATATCATGGAACGCGAAAGTTTAAAAGGTAACTGCCTCGTTGGTCTCGCGGTTGACGTGTGTGACTGCTGATCATGAGGTCTCGGGTTCGATTCCCGGGTCGGACCAAATGTTTGTATGATCTGCAAATATTTGTTTCGGAGTTTGGTATATATGTAAAGTATATATGTATTAATGTCATTTCTCTAGTACCCATAACACAAGCTCTGCTTAGCTAATTATATAGCGTTGTGTGTTAGATGTCCGAAATGTCCGAAATATTTATTTATTTTCTTTATATGTGTAACAGGCATGTGTCACAAAATCGTTTTAAGCTAAAAATACACTTTTATTTTTTTAAACACTTGAATCACACAAAAGGAAAGTTTTGCATTGTTTATAAACAACAACATTTTACTTAGAGAATGACTTACTAGCTCTTACTCACAGCTTTACCCGAGCAAAACTTATTCCTTGGGGATAATATTATTTCTACATGAAATCTACCCCGACATGTAACTTCTTCTTTAATAATATTAGTTCACAATTCCTATATTATTTACTCTCTTTACGGAAAATATAATATAGCTTATGTTACCCTGAGAACATGTGCGGCTATTTTTTCCGACGTCTTCAACAAATATCGTTATATTTTAGCCAGTAAACTCAAAAATTTAACAAATTATATACAAAAACCTTCCTCAAGAATCACTGTATCTATTGGTAAAAACCGCATCAACATCCGTGCAGTAAGTAGCTTTTGAGTTTAACGCGAACAGACAGACGCGGCGGAGGACTTTGTTTTGTAATATGTAGTGATTTAAAAAATGATTATTTTAATTGTTATCAGCTCATAAACGGCACAGTGGACACTCAGCTGCGTGACCAGTATCTAGGAGTATACGGTGGCATTAGTCTTGCTCAAGGTACCTATCATGATATGTTTGTATATGTTGCAATAAACAGTTTTGTAATATAGCTTTTAATTAAATGAAGCTAAACTTAAAAATCCCAAACCCTCTCCTCAGAGGAGACCCAAACCCAGCAGTACATTATGGGTTATTGATGAAAAAACTTAAAATAACTAGCTTTAAAATATATTTATGCCATAGAAGGGCAAAGATTCATTTTAGTGCCTTAAAAGTATGTAAAAACCAGCTCTGGGATGGTACACCTCAATTCCCTGCAAAAGTTTTGATGATGAACATGGTTACCGACATCGAACAGTTTTTACCTGCTGAGGTGACGACCCCAAGGGTATTCGATATCGAACGTCGCTAACTAAATGGAACACTATTGTTTAAAAAGTATCATGTTTAGATATTATATAGCTTTGCACCAGTACGGCATGCTAGATATTTTTTGTGTATATATTTAATATTTGTATATATAAATAACTATGTAATTTCATTTGCAGCATTAGTCACATTATTCTCGAATTTATTACCATTCTTGGCTTGCTGGAGAGCAGCAAAAATTCTACATGAAATATTACTGAAGAACATTCTGAGAGCGCCGCTACAATTCTTCGAAGTGACACCTGTAGGCCGAATCCTCTCGAGGTTTTCAAAAGATGTGGATGCCGTAGATACCGCTCTTGCTCCGAAAATCTCTAACGCACTTAACTATTTTTTCGAGGTATTTCGGTAATTCTACTAATATTATAAACGCGAAAGTTTGTAAGTATGGATGGATGGATGGATGTTTGTTACTCTTTCACGCAAAAACTACTGAACGGATCTAGATGAAACTTTACAGTAATATAGCTTATACATCAGAATAACACATAGGCTACTATTTGCCGCGAAAACTGACATACACGCGGGCGGAGCCGCGGGCAACAACTAGTTCTATATAACTTTTTTATCTAGCTCTTAGAAATCGAACCAGCTTAAGGGCGACTTGCACGACGTTCGACTTAAGAAGCTACTAAATAAAATTAATTAAATGCAGTTAATCGCATACACACGCGTAAACCTTAAACAAATTTAGCGCCCTCTTGCACAATGATCACAACAGGTCTATTTAGTTAAATATGATAAGGGGTCGAGCCCTGCGAGTGTGGGAGAGACGGCACTATCCTAATCCAGCTGGGTTGGGCAGCGTTTGGGAAGCTTCGTCGGGTCTTCTCATCGTCGATCCCACAATGCCTAAAGACGAAAGTCTTCAATGAGTGCGTCCTAGCCGTAATGACTTACGGATCCGAAACGTGGACACTTACGGCACGGCTGGTCCACAAGTTTAAAGTCGCTCAGCGTGCTATGGAGAGGGCCATGCTCGGCGTTTCTCTAAGGGATCGTATCAGAAACGAGGTGATCTGGCAAAGAACCAGGGACATGTCCCATAGGATTAGCAAGCTGAAGTGGCAGTGGGCTTGCCATATTTGCCGTAGAACCGATAACCGTTGGGGTAAACGTGTTCTTGAGTGGAGACCACGTCTCGGTAAACGTAGTGTAGGACGTCCACAGGCCAGGTGGAGTGATGATTTGCGCAAGACGGCTGGCAGGAGCTGGATGCGAGAAGCCGAGGATCGAACTAAGTGGCGTGAAATCGGAGAGGCCTATGTCCAGCAGTGGACTGCGATAGGCTGATGATTATATTGAAGATGCTTATTATGTTTAACCTTTTTAAAAGCCTTTGGTAGGTATGTCTTAAATGTATTTAACCTATGTTGTGCAAGTGGCCCTAAATCTTGAGCTATGAAAACTTACGGTAAAATTGTCCTTGCATAATATGGAGGAACCTTTGTTATGTGTTACTCCAACAACATATGTGTGTGATCATAATATCTGGCATACACATGCACACGCTGCTAACATACACAGACATATTAGACAAGCTTAATTGTAATTTTCATGTATGGATTCGTTTATAATACTGTTCCCTAGTACTCATGATTGACTTGTTGAAAACAGTTGAATATTTTAAGTTATGGAATCAGGCGTTACTTTGCGGAAATCCATGACATTAAATGCTATGAAATATATTTAGCTTTAATTCCGCGAGAAAAATATCCAGGTCTGAAAGCAGGGCACAAATCCCACCGTCATGCATATGTACACATACAAAACAAGTGAGAAATAATTAGCATGCCATGCAACCAAACCTATACTCGACACGTGTTTCGCCCCTCCACGGGGCATCCTCAGGAGATGTTGACTCGTCGAGCGTTTGAGCTCGAATGCGCGCTAGCGCGCCGCTGTCGGCCTTTTATATACCGTTTCGATACAATGTCACAACGACATCTGTGCCGAACTACCCGCAATCATACTTAGAAGTGGTGATGGAATTAAGTTTGTTTGGTCATTTAACAGTGTATATGCATTATTATTGTTATATTTTGATATTTCTAACTGTTCCAACACACTCATCCGGAAACCCTTATCGCAAACATGCAGAATGTTATAGGTATTGTTGCCGCTCAAGGAGTGGCCGGTGTCGATTAAATGTTTTGCGAAATGTGATTTATCTGGATGGCCATTCCTGTGAGCGGCAACATGTTCCCTGTACCTAATTTCGAAACTACGGCCTGTCTGACCCACATAGACCCCGGTGCAATCATTGCATACTAATTTGTAAACTCCGGATTTTTTTGAATTCTCTAATTTATCTTTACCGTTACATAGTTTACGCAAGTTATGATCCGATCGAAAAGCTACGTAAACATTGTGTTTTCTTAGAATATTCGCGATTCTATCTGAAATTGGGCCTATGTAAGTGAGACTCCCGACATTCTTGTTAATTCTTTCGGGGGTACATGCATAAAGTGCTGAGCGAGCCCGGTCATTCTGCTTTTTCTTAATTATATTATCAATAACTTGTTTGGTGTAACCGTTTGAAGTCGCGATTTGATACAATATTTTGAGTTCTTTTGCGTAATTATCCGTGGACAGTGGGAGTGACATTAAACGGTGGACATAGCTGCGGAAGGCTGCTAGTTTATGCTGTAGTGGGTGACAGGATGAAGCGGGAATCGTTGTGTCAGTGTGTGTGGGCTTTCGATAAATTTGGAAATCGAGTTTGTTATTGACTCTTGTGATTGTTAGATCCAAAAAATTAAGGGACTGATTTGATTCTAATTCTAATTTGAATTTAATTTTGGGGTGGTGAGTGTTGAGCCTATTTACGAAAATATCCAATTGACGATTAGTACCTGTCCAACAGATAATTACGTCATCCACATATCTATAATAAAACAGAATGTTGGGCTCGCCCACCACATATTTACATTCGAAGTAGTCCATAAATATTTCCGCCATTAATGGACTTAAAGGTGATCCCATTGCTAGACCCTCTTTTTGGCGGTAGTATTCGTTATTGAATCGAAAGTAATTTTGTTCCATGCAAATACGTGTGAGGTTAAGTAGGTCATTTATTTCTCCTGGATGTAAACGTTGCCTCTCCAAAAGGACTGTCCCTCTGTCCACACTCACTCCCACTGTCCACGGATAATTACGCAAAAGAACTCAAAATATTGTATCAAATCGCGACTTCAAACGGTTACACCAAACAAGTTATTGATAATATAATTAAGAAAAAGCAGAATGACCGGGCTCGCTCAGCACTTTATGCATGTACCCCCGAAAGAATTAACAAGAATGTCGGGAGTCTCACTTACATAGGCCCAATTTCAGATAGAATCGCGAATATTCTAAGAAAACACAATGTTTACGTAGCTTTTCGATCGGATCATAACTTGCGTAAACTATGTAACGGTAAAGATAAATTAGAGAATTCAAAAAAATCCGGAGTTTACAAATTAGTATGCAATGATTGCACCGGGGTCTATGTGGGTCAGACAGGCCGTAGTTTCGAAATTAGGTACAGGGAACATGTTGCCGCTCACAGGAATGGCCATCCAGATAAATCACATTTCGCAAAACATTTAATCGACACCGGCCACTCCTTGAGCGGCAACAATACCTATAACATTCTGCATGTT
Organism: Diaphora mendica; assembly: GCA_949125395.1. NCBI lineage: Eukaryota > Metazoa > Arthropoda > Insecta > Lepidoptera > Erebidae > Diaphora > Diaphora mendica. Next base: position 9,481,898 of record OX421319.1, read on the forward strand.
TGCGATAAGGGTTTCCGGATGAGTGTGTTGGAACAGTTAGAAATATCAAAATATAACAATAATAATGCATATACACTGTTAAATGACCAAACAAACTTAATTCCATCACCACTTCTAAGTATGATTGCGGGTAGTTCGGCACAGATGTCGTTGTGACATTGTATCGAAACGGTATATAAAAGGCCGACAGCGGCGCGCTAGCGCGCATTCGAGCTCAAACGCTCGACGAGTCAACATCTCCTGAGGATGCCCCGTGGAGGGGCGAAACACGTGTCGAGTATAGGTTTGGTTGCATGGCATGCTAATTATTTCTCACTTGTTTTGTATGTGTACATATGCATGACGGTGGGATTTGTGCCCTGCTTTCAGACCTGGATATTTTTCTCGCGGAATTAAAGCTAAATATATTTCATAGCATTTAATAGTTGAATATTTCACTTACCTTGTGCGAATGTAATAATAATCATCCATGTTTTTTTTATGTGACAGGTAATAGGCACGTTATTCATAATAAGCTACTCAACACCAATGTTCATAGCTGTGATAATTCCAATTGGTATACTTTACTATGCCGTACAACGATTCTTCGTGCCTACGTCACGACAGCTCATGAGGATGAAGTCCATAGCTCGCTCTCCAATATTTTCACATTTTAACGAAAGTCTTTTGGGATCAACCAGTATTCGTGCTTTTGGTGTTACAGGCAGGTTAGTATTGTGCTTCTGTATGTAATTCAAGGAACATTGAGTTTGGATATTTTTTGTAAAAACTTGATTTCGACGATTAAATTTAGTGTGTCCGTATGAAATCTTCCACAGTGCTTATAAACTAATCTCTCATAGCTTTATTTGACTGACCTGTTGATCTAAAACTTTGTGATCTTGATGTGGGCGAAGCGGTCGTGCCTTCGATTCCTGCTTTGGACAAGTATTGTGTGATGTACTCGTTCATTTGTTATGTGTGCCAGTATAATAGTATCTATAAAGTTATAGTTGGTAAAATGAGTACATTTAAATACGCCTCTATCAACCCGATCTGGGGTAAAATATGTGAAGGTAAATATGTACGTACATAGAACTACCTAAATACACACATCAAAAGTGTCTAGGGATCAACATATGTGTCTAGGGATCAACATATATTTTTGCAATAACTTTTCTCCTGATTGATATTAATTAAAATTTTCTATAAGGATTCATCAAATAAAGTGTTTTCGTTTGTCACAGTAACGATAAACCAAGTCACCTTTGCATTAATAAAGAAATTTGCCATTTTCCTAATAAAAGGATTTTTGACATTTGAACCACTAACATTAAAGTTCGAAAAAAAGACTGAATAAACAGTTTTCTTTAAAATTTTATTAGGTAACTTAAACAATTAATAATCAGTGTTTCAACCGCGAACACTAACACAAGAACATCGGTTTGGCATACTCAAAATGAGTTCATCCAAATCACGCTGTGGAATGGCCGCCCATGTTCGTTGCAACAACAAAAAAAGGTCTTCTTGCGACTGGATACCCTCCATATTCGGCAGAGCTCTTCTCTGTAGCATATCCCATGCATGCTCAATCGGGTTCAAGTCTGGCGACTGAGCAGGCCAGGGCCAAAGCCACATCTCAATCTCAAGAAATCCGCATAAAAATGCTTGATCCCTAGACACTTTTGATGTGTGTACTTATGAAAAATGGAGTCTCAAATTCACTCTTAATTAATTTCTTGTAAATGTAATGGAAATAACGCACTTTCTAGAGTTGCGACTGGTTGGATTGGTTGGTTGGATCTACAACTAAATATGCATTATGTTTTAAAAAGGAATTCTGTTTCTAGATTTATCAAAGAATCCCAGAAGAAGGTAGATGACTACCAGTCATTTGTCTACCTCATAGCTGCAGCAAATAGATGGCTTGGCGTTCGCCTGCAAGTCGTCGGTGGACTTATCATTTTCTTTGCTGCAATATTCGTAGTGATCGATCGTGAAAATATTAGTCCGGGCCTTGCAGGGCTATGCATCAGCTATACGTTGAAAGTATGTAGGTATGTCTTCGCTTAGCATTCCTAAGGATGAAAGCTAATTTCAAATTGTGGTTTTTACTTTTTAGATAACCAATTCTTTAAGGATGTTAGTTGTAATGATATCAACAATTGAAACTGACATCGTTTCTGTGGAACGCATGAAGGAGTATGCTGAAACGGAGCAAGTAAGTCACAGTACCCTCATGGTTGTACAATAGGCATGATGACTAATTTTGAAAAACTGTTTTATGATGTTCGGAAGTATCTCCTATTGTCAAAAACAATCTTATTTTTACAAAAAAAAAATTTTGTGGGAAAACAATGGGATTTCAATTATAAGTTTAAAATTCACGTCAAAATGCTCACGTCACGTCAAAACAGTAAAGTGATCGTCGATTATTTCTAAACAAAATGCCTCAAACGTGACGTAACTCGCCCTGATTGGTGTTTAACTTAACATGGCGGATTGCTATAGTTTTATTTTTATAACTATTAATCTCGCTCTAAATATAAAAATAAATATGATTTTTATACTCTATGAACCCCATTTCATCAGATAAATACATAATTTTAGTGGTTCTTGGTTATTGTCATCATGTCTATTGTTCGTACACAGCTGTTGATGTTGTTAATGTTATTATTAATATTTATAGGAAGCTGATTGGGTAAAACCCACGGGTCTTCGGCCTTCGTGGCCAGAGACAGGCTCAGTGCAGTTTGAAGGGCTTACTATGGCGTACCGAAGTGGGACTTCTCCCAAAGTGGAACCCGCTCTCCGTGACCTTACGTGTTCGGTAGCGCCCGGTGATAAGATCGGCATTGTCGGCCGCACCGGCGCGGGCAAGTCCACTCTTACTCTTGGACTATTCAGGTATGTACAATGTTTATTGAATTCGCTCTCACTTGACATGTACGCTTAAGGTTGATATAAATTTGCTGTAGGATCTTGGAGCCGGCGGGAGGACGCATCTTAATCGATGGCTTAGATATTACCAAAATAGGCCTTCACCAACTCCGATCTCGTATCACCATCATCCCGCAAGATCCTGTGCTCTTCTCAGGTTCATTACGAATGAATCTGGATCCATTCGAAACGTATTCTGATGACGACATCTGGCGTGCGCTCGAGCTTTCGCATCTGAAACCTTTTGTACTGGGTTAGTATGGAACATAAGATTATTAACTTCTTGCAATCTTTTGTTTGCTGTTTATTTACAAAACATTAGGCTATGTTTTCGGATCCATAATCAAACGTAGGTATAATGAGCATTATCGTCTGTCGGTTCGTATCGTATCGGTTTTAACGTATGGTAACCCTCTCGGGCCGTCACCCCACCGAGGTTTGTGACGAAGTGGTGTGTCACATTAAATTGCAGATGCAAAGACGTATACTTAAGTGAATGGCCCAATACTATCCGGTAAAAACTAACCTTGTAGTTTTGGACTGTTTCCTTTTGTATGATGTGTGATGTTCGCAATGCGTATACCACACGTACGCACGAGCCTATACGACACACAACTCGGCACGAACAACGATCCCCTTAACACAGAATATTCAACTGACGCGGAGAACTTTTGTCTGGGGGTACGGTAGTGCCCCCGCCAAGTCGAGCAAACAAAAGAAACGGCACGACCGTACCATCGTTTTCTCGAAACAGTTAAAGCCATTTTCGACCCTCTATAACTTCATTGTGGATGAAACTAGAAGCCTGAATTTTTAGTGACCAAGCAGACATTATATAAACACAGTAAATTTTAAATTTCATTTAATTTAAACCAGTAGTTTAAGAATTATAACTTGTCAAAGTTTCTTAATTATGTCACTCAAACTCAACTCACTAATCAAAACTCTTAAGGCACTTCTAGCAGACGTAGCTTCAAATATGGAATACAAGTAGTATTTAGTGCATAAATCAAGGAAATACTAAAATACACTCATTTGCAAGAAAAAACGGGCGGTTTCGATTTTCTTCCTGGCTGAAAAAAATAAAATACCAAAAAGGTTTTAATCATTTGAACATGTTACTGGCCAGTTATAAAAGTGCCATAATGTTTATATGAGTACATTCCAAATTCAAATTTTTGACTGAGCCTGGTTTTCAAAGGAAACAACTTTTAACTACATTTTGTGGCGCGAATTCCCTATAGTTATACTCTGTCCATTTCTTTATTTTCTTTTTGACAGCTCACGCCTATAAATTACCATTTTTTTTTTCGGAATTAAGTACTACAGTAATGTCGTACTTTATTGACGGTGACGGTACTTTAGTGAAGTGGTCTGTGCATAACAAACAACCACAGACTATAAAACAGTACTTGAAATACGATAAATCGATCATATGATAAAAATAATTTGACTTCATGTAAATATTTTTTCTGTAAATTTAATAAAAAAAGGAAATAAAATAGTATGTAATATGACTCCAAGATTGAATTTTTGCAAGGAATCAAGTCGAAATATTGAAATTTAGGATCAAACCAAGAGTAAAGAACAATAACTCTGTTCATTCATCTAATTTACAGATTTATTATTTATATTTTTGTTTATTTCTTACATAATATAAAAAACTAATAAAGGAATAATTAATATTTCAACAAAAAATATTTAATTAAATCGATTGAAAGTTCTTCATAAATAAAATCGCTATTCGTTTCAAATCGAATCGGTAATGGGTGAAGGCGTCACTAATTTCAAAATTTCTTGAACTGTCAAAAAGAAAATAAAGAAATGAAAAAGCGCGGGAAACATCTTTTTGAGCGGGTGTATTTTTTTTGGCTGTTATAAATTTTTAATAATTAGTTTGTATAAAGTATCAGATTAGTTCTTAAATATACATATTATTGTTTATTTATATATGTTAAAAGTTGTAGTATAGTCTTCATCATCATTTGGTAAGTTTTACATACATATTTTTATTTTCATGAACGGGCCAGATGATCCTGGCGGGACTACAGTCCCCCAGGTGTACAATACTGTAACAATAACCTATGCTGGTTCGGGAATGGATACGGAGGGTTCTGTAATAGAAACAGATGGATCGGAATCTTCGCGAACCATTTCTAAAAGAAAAAGGTCTCTTGCCAGAAAAATTTGTAAACACTGTAATAAAAAGCGTCGACATCATAAATCTTCTTTGACAACTCCACTAAACATAATAGACTGTCAGTGTGAAACTTCTGATTCGGATTTTTTAAAAGTTAAGGCTAATATTACGGATTTCCCTTCACCCCTAATGCCTGTGCCTCCCTCTCAGAGTAGTATTACAAACCCTTCAAAAAAAACAATAGATATGAATACTGACAATGTACCAGAAAAAAGTCAACGTAACCCAGTAGGACGAGTTTATTATAGCGCTTCAGATGCCTCACCATTTGTAGTCCATGTGCAGAGAGAGCAAGTGTCTCCTAATGGCAATACTTCCATTCATCCCATATCATTTGGGTATTTTTTAAAGAACAACAATATTAGCAACATCGTAAATGGAAGTGTTAAACGTATTGGTCGAAATAGAGCCACTCTTGCCTTTAGTAATTTTGAGGCTGCTAATGCATTTATTACAAATCCTGCATTAAAAAAAAACAATTACAAAGCTTTTATTCCCTCATTTAACACTACACGCATGGGAGTTATTAGGGGTGTACCAATAAATTGGTCTGAAGAAGAACTAAAAGAAAATATTACTGTGCCTATAGGGGCTGGCAATATCTTCAAAGTAAGACGTCTGAAGAGAAAAAGTAATGTCAATACCAATAGTGAATTTGTTCCTATAGAAACTGTGGTTTTAACTTTTGATGGCCAAGTGCTGCCGAAAAGAGTTTTCTATGTTATAACGCTCTTCCTGTTGACCTTTACATATTCCCTACTATTCAGTGTTATAAGTGTTGCAGATATGGACATATAAAAAGTCAATGCAGGTCAATGCCCAAGTGTTATAAATGTGGTCAAGACCACTTAGGAGAGACTTGTTCTATCAATGACGATTTTGTTACTTGCTGCCTTTGCTCTGGACAACACTTTGCCACAAGCAGAAAATGCCCTGAATTTTCGAGACAAAAATCCATAAAGGAATCAATGGCAAAAAATTGCATTTCATATTCTGAAGCTGTAAAATTACACAAGCCGATAACCAAATCTTATGCAGATGTACTTACATCTATTGCACCTCAGACTTATAATACTACTCTCTCACACACTATGAATTCTCCTTCTAAAAATCAATTCCATAGAACCTCATACAAGAAAACAGTTTCAATTAACAAAAACTCTCCTCAAATTAATAACACAGGTTATGATCGTGCAGCTCATGAAATATTAATCAAAGATTACAATACTCCATCTCCATCCAATGGATGTGGGTATGGTAATTCTTCTCTTTCAGACATGTCTGTTAGAGAATTAATCATACATCTAATTAATAAATTATCGCAATCCAGTTCTCCTTTACCGTCCAACGTTGCTATTTCTCTATCAGATAGATTAATCCCAAATAATACCGATAATGGATCAAATCCCATTAGTAATGCAGTGGAATTGCCATAGTATCAACAACCAGTAGCAATAATATCCCTTGTTTCCCTTCGTATCCCTTTTCCTTTCCGACTTCAATTGCCTACATAAACATTGCTAAAATGTTTATGTAGGTAATTGAAGTAAGTTAATTATAAGTTTATATATTATTTAATTTAAGTATTATTTGTTCATGAAAACGCAAGACGTTCATGAGTAATCATGACACATGACAGTCATGACACATGAGAAATTCATTAATAAAATTTTTCATTTCATCTTTCATTACATTCATGAATATCGCTTTTAAAACCTATCTGATACCTATCCTATTTAAATTCCGTTTTCCTAAAATCCACTGTTTTTTATGTTGATAATGATTTCCTAAGCTTTACTTGTTCTTGGCATAAGCACAAACCGTGCATTGCCATTCACATAAAAAAAAAAAAAAAATAAAGAAATGGACAGAGTACTATAATATCGACTCTAATTAACTTTGTCAATTTTTATTAAATTATCTGATGTCCTTGACATTTAAAAGTATTGTTATTGCTGTTTAGCAATCTCGAAAATGGTAGATAAAGTGATAAAAGCGAGCAAAATTATTGGGCTGCTTGAAGATGGTTGCAGCCAATGTTTCGCGGCTCAGAGGCTAAATGTGAGTCGGTCGACAGTTCAAAGGACTTGGCAGCGCTATCAAGAGACCGGTTCCGTCAAGACAAGGCCTGGTTCTGGCAGAAAGACATGTACCGAACCACGGGATGATCGTTTTCTAGTCAGTCAAGCGTTGAGAAATCGCAAATCTTCTTATGTGGACCTCAAGAACAGCCTCGAAGAAGTAAGAAATGTGCAAATTAGTCTATGGACGGTCAGGAGGAGGCTTCTCGCTGCTAATATACACAGTCATCGCCCGGCACGCGGCCCTAAATTACTCCGTGGACATCGAGCTGCCAGGCTTAGCTTCGCTCGAAATTGTGTGTCATGGACTCATGAAGACTGGGATAGAATATAATAGAAAAATCGTTTATTTGGCCCAACGCCGAGACATAAAAAAACTATTACGAAAATAAAATAAACAAAAAACTTAACACTAGAGACAGAAAAGAGAAAGTAACATAAATAAATTATACAGACAAAAAAAAAGTTATTATACATGTTAAAATTATACTTACTATGTGTCTCGAAGCTGCGGCCAAAAAGGTGTCCAGTTCAGGTAAATGCTGACACAAAGTGCTCAGCCCTGATTTTCAACTGGGACCGGTCGACTTACCGATGTCGCCAAACGCAGACAGTAATTATAGAAAAAAGTGATTGAATAAAAGTAAAGTATGGACAATTACAGTACAATAAAGGATGACCATAGTTAAAACAAATACAACAACAAACAAATTACATATTCTGTGAAAATCATAACAAGGTGTAATTTACAATTAAAGAAATAAACAAAAAGAAAAGAAATAAACAAGAAGCATGACACAACCTACACACACAGAATAGTCTAATGTGACTATTTAAATTAAAGATGTGTTGATGTTAATATTGCCAATGTCTCTCTGTATATTTGTAAGGTATTGGCGCAATTGTGCTCTAAATGTGTTTAGATAGATAGGGTATTGTTCTCCGATGAAGCCAGGATATCTCTGCATGGTGAAGACCGACCTCGGCGAGTGCTACGTAGACTAGGAGAACGCTTTGCAGAGGCATGTTTTGAAGAAATCACACCTTATGGAGGGGGCTCTGTTATGTTTTGGGCAGGAATAAATTCTATGGGTCGTACGGAGTTAGTCTTCATCGAAAATGGTACACTAACTGGACACCGATACATAACGGAAGTTCTAATTCCTTATGCACAACCCGCTTTAACCGCTCTTGGCGAAAACTCAATTTGTATGGATGTTTCGTCGTTTGGACTGGCCAGCTAGAAGTCCGGACCTCAATCCCATAGAGCATGTCTGGGACGTTCTGAAGCGACGAGTGAGATCAGTGCAGCCGGCTCCGCAGACCATCAGAGAGCTAAAGAATGTGATTACCGCGGAGTGGGAACGTATTCCCCAAGAAACCATAAAAGGTATATTTTTGATGGCATAAACATTTTTCGTTAAACATTGAACTTGACCTGTATAAGGCGAAGTTCACATGACCGCGCGGTACCGCGCGGTACAAGATCAATCCAAACAGTAGTAATTGTTTACAAGAATAGCGCGCTGCGAGCCGCGCGCTATTCTTGTACCGCGCGTCTGCTGCGCGTTAGCGCGCGGTACAAGTTCTACAAACCTGTATTGACCTGTGCAGTTGATCCGCGCAGTTTGAGATGGACTGACGCATTGATCAAAGAAAAATAAATAGCGAAGACGGTATTGTGTCTATCGACGAAATCGAAAAAAGAAATGCTATTTGGAATCTTCACTCTAAGGATTATTCAAATAAAATAAATATAATGAATTAGTTTTTTTTTTTTTTTGCATTATTAAGGATTCTGAAGAACAAAGAAAAACTTCTTCTCCGACATCTCAGTTTTCAGTACTAAATCCATAAGCAAATTGCCTCCTCCACGTCCATTCTCAATCAATGTTGCCGACTGCCGCGTGTACATATCCTGTCATGTGAATGCTTCCACCGCGCGGTCATGTGAACTTAGCCTAAATTTTTTTTTTTTTTTTAAGTTACGTCTTAGTAACCTAATAACATTATCAGATTTTAATCTATATATATGTGTTTGTCTAAGGCTCTCAACATAAATTAATTTTTTTAAGATATTAGATTTTTTATTTGTAATAAGCCTAACAACTGGTATATAATTTTTTTAAACATTCATTCACTTAATCAAATAAATTCAATCAAAATCGAATCGAGCTAAGATAACGCATTTCTAATACAAATAATTACCTGACTCAAAATTTGAATGTAATCTACATCCAGTTTGTATTTATTTCAAACTTCGCCTACTTTCAAATAGCAAGGTTATTGTGATTTTGTGCGTGTGTATTTCGTATGTTTATTTAGGTCGTTTTTTTACTTTTATATTTTAAGAAGGCTTTAATCGAATATATTTTAAGCCTAGTTGATACGTCATGCAATAATTTAGAGTTTCAAATGCATTCGCGTTTTTAGCCACACTAAAATCTCTCTAATAATGAAACTCCACTGTATTTTTGCACTAGCTGACGCACGCAACGTCGTTTGCGTCTCCTATTGCCCGTAGCGTGATAATTTTCCCCCGTTTTAGAAACATTCTTCATTGGTGCTCCGCTCCTATTGGTCTTAGCGTGATAATATATAACCTATATCCTTCCTCGATAAATGGGCTATCTAACACCAGTAGTTCCTGAGATTAGCGCGTTCATACAAACAAACAATCTCTTCAGCTTTATATATCAGTATAGATGTATTTATTATACTCACGAAGCAAATACAAAGAGGAGATGGCATAAGCGCATAGGTCCCGTGACAAAATACAGGTCCCGACGTCATCGCAGTTATCGCGACTTACAAATTAGACTGTCAACGTCAATGTTCTAGAACTTTATCGAAATATCGCAATCCTTGAATATTCTCGGTACAATTAATTAAAAGATGAAGTGTTGTGTTTTATCTTGTACAAATAACTTGGATAGACGTTCTGGTGCCATGAATGGCATAATATTTCATTTGTAAGTAATTTTATACTTAATTTCTTAAAATAGTTCTAGAAAAATCTCTCAGTGTGTTGTTGAAATATAGTTAAATCTATTCGCCACTAGATGGAAAAACTTTGTGTGATGGGAAATAAAAATAAAAAGGTTCGTAGAGCTGAGTATTTATAAAGTAAATCATAAAAAAATATTGAAATATGTTCTGCATTCTTGCCTAAAGAATTTTTAATCGAAAAAGTATTATTTTTTGTATTTTTTGTAATCATTTTGTGAACACTGACGTCTATCGTCAACTAGGAAAACAAACATGAACAGAACAAAGAGACAGGGTCGTAATTAGAATTAACTTTTTTATCTATATTCAAATTATATCTATATTAATCTAGAATTTAAAGTACTTGAAAATGAAACAAATTTTACTTATACTGATTATTTGATAGGTTTTCTAATAAACTAAAATTCTATCCCAGGAATCCCAGGAAAATTAAACTTTCTCGGAACCCACAACGAAATTAATCAAACGAAAACTGAAGAATTTGAAAATGTAATAAATGAAAAACTAATTTGTAGAAACATTTTTTTTTGTATTATACTCCTACTTGTATGTTATTGTTCTCTTTATTGTGTGTGTTTGTTGTTGTACTATATTTCTTTGTTTTTGTTCTCTCTCTTTAATATATATGTTACCGTCAGATTGTCAAAACCGTTAGATAGTAATCTATCTCGCGAGATTGTAAAATGGTATCTACGAATCGCAAGTCGCGCGCTGATTGGTTGAACAGCATATGTCCCCGCGCCGCCATATTTGTTTGTTAATTTGTCTTTGATGCCAAATGTAAAGTATTTCTGTGATTGTAAATTGATTTCATGTTGAAAATACCTCACAGCTTTAGGATTAGTTATATAAAGTTGCTGTGGCAGAAAAAATAATTTGTGATTAATCAAAAAAGTAATAACCTAAACTATCTCTATGGGCATTGATCGGCCTACTATAAAACCGAACAATCAGGGAAAGTTGACAATTTGACGCGCGTAAGTAGAATATCACATCGATAGTTGGCAATCTCGCTAGGTAGATTATAATCTAACGGTTTTTATAATCTTACGGTGACATATTTAAATAAGTAATAAATCAAATACATCACCAAGGTTACGGGGAAGATATAAAGAACACACAAACTTTCACTTTTATACTAGGTATACTAGCTGACCCGCGCAACTTCGTTTACGTCTCCTATTTCCCGTAGCGTAATAATTTTCCCCCGTTTTCGCAACATTCTTTATTGGTGCTCCACTCTAGCGTGATGATATATAGCCTATAGCCTTCCTCGATAAATGGGCTATCTAACACTGAAACATTAAAAAAAAAAAAAAAGTTTCACATTTTTTTTTTCAAATCGGACCAGTACTTCCTGAGATTAGCGCGTTCAAACAAACAAACTCTTACGCTTCATATATTAGTATAGAATATATTAGTAGGTATAGATGTTATGTACGATGTTTCTTACTAATAATATTTTTGCGATACATGCATCAAAATGATTTACAAAATTGACTTTAAAAAAATAACTACCTGATAAGAAAATTCTGAGTACGTCCCTGTATGTCCCTTACATCGCGGCATCGTACGCTTAGTGTCAAATAGCTAAACTACATAGCAACATCAACATATAACGATGCAAGTAGTTTTGCTATTGATTGGTAGATGGCAAAGGGCAAAGTAACCCCCCGTCACCCCCGCAAATTGTCACGCATTGTTTCATACAAAAATTTCATTAGGGCATCTCCTCTTTGTATTTGCTTCGTGATTATACTCTTCTAAGATCTAATACTCATAATCAACAACACATTTATTTGGATAAAGATTAATATTAGGTATTATGTTGATAAAAACTCTGGCAAATAACTCATTATTAGGTACCAACTCTTAGCGTCTTATACTCGTGATAACTTCTAAACGACGATTGGGATGAAACAAAAAGTATTTTACTTCTACATAAATACCCTTGATAACATCATGCTCAATTTGGATTTTGGATAAGGAATATTACGATACACATTTAAAGTAGTTTCTTTCTTCAGACGATTTAATAATTTTTTTGAACACAAAAGCGGTTATTGTAACTAAACCATGATAGTTAGATATATGCTCTCGCGGTTTTTTTTTGTAGATCTTAATGAGACCTACAAACCCGTAATACATTATTTTGCTCTATTGTCAATAGTTATTGCAGCGCACGCAAAAATAGGTTTTCGATTTTACACCTTGGGTTATGAAATAGCAATTTTCTTACGGATCCCTAATTTTTTGAAAATAAAATATAGCCTATAGCCTTCCTCGATAAATGGACTATCCAACACTGAAAGAATTTTTCAAATCGGACCAATAGTTCCTGAGATTAGCGCGTTCAAACAAACAAACTCTGCAGCTTTATAATACTAGTATAGATAAGATAAGAACACGGCAGTAAAACTCAATATAACTCACAGTATAAAGTACTGCTTTAAAATATTATATGGCATTTTTGTGCCTTTATAATTGTAAACTAGCTTTTGCCCGCGGCACCGCCCGCGTATACGTCGGCTGTCGCGGATAAGAGTAGCCTATGTCCTTCCTCAAGAATTAAAGTATTTTCATGCCAAATTTCATTGAATTTGTTGCAGAGATTTAGCCATGAAAGCGTTACAGCGTTACTTTTTGAATTTATAATAATAGTATGGGTGGTATTTAAGGTGCAGTGAGCAGTGAAATGTAGGTGTAAAGAAAACTACAATCGAAAACCAAAAAAAAAACATGTTGTGAAACATAGAACCTCTTCCTTCCTTCTTGAAATCGGTTAAAAGAGCGGCAAACAGAATGGCTTTTTATCATGTGTGTTTAATCCTGTATACCAGTGCTGGACCCTTGGAGTGGAGGGATACCTTAGTGAGGCTTAGTGAATAGCCATCCGGGCCCATCAGAGATAAAAGCTAAACACTCACAGATCAATCACCGGTGTACCGTTCAAACTGGGCGTTACCTTTAAATATTATGTAAAGAAAACTCACAATTCTGGTGTGTAGGCTGCGTTGACATCCGAAGCGGTTAAGGGCCCCCCTGTACGCTGTCACGGCGCTCCTGGGTATACTACACCATGTCCAGATTAATCACTTCGAGTATCGCGAGGATTCCCAGTCCTAACCTCTAACATTAAGTTAATACAATCAAACAGTGGCCGACTCTGATCGATTATCACACGCTTCCGAAGCGGATGATCAATCACTAGACCTATCACAATTTGCAATAATAACGGCCGGCAGCCACTCCGCGTTCCGTAAACCTAGTTTATACAATTGCCGTTCCAGCGGCTTTTAATAGTATATTTAGCCTGTCAAACCACGATGGCCATTAAATCCTCATCGAGAGCTAAATACAAGATTTTCAAAAACCAAGACACGGCACAAACCGTCATCTTCCCAAAAAACTATTCTAGCTAACTAGTTAGTTCTAGTTCTAACTGTTATTACACGCGACCCCTCTCGGTTCCAAAACTGTTCTAGCACATTCTACCCGTAATACTCACATGACTTTAATTTAAAGACAATAACCTCAAAAAATGTCACCGCGGACCAAATAGTCGATTTGGGATAGAACCATGTGCCTGCACATAATTTCCAGAAGCGCATGTCATGGTAACATGCCGCATGTTAAGTAACACAAAAAAATCAAGAGAATAGCGATGTTGATAACCTTAAAAAAAATAACTCTTTGGATTATGATAGATTTCGTAAGACATTTTAATTACAAAATAAATAAGAATGTACACATACAGAACTCGCGATCTTTATAACTAGTTATGTCCATAAACTTACATTGCCGTTGAAGTAACCTTGGGACGAGGTAACGCTATAAAAAAGTATTAGTGTGTATATGACTTTATTTTACGCCAAAGAGTTATTTACATCCTGGGATTATAACAATAATATCCGTAAACGAAAACCTTAAGCATTAGTGATGAACATTGATTGATGCAAAAGAGAATAAGCAAAATCTGTAAATCTATACTCATCATCATCATCCTAGCGTTGCTCCCGGTTGCTTCCAGAGCTAGCACTTTGGAGCCCGGGGTCCGCTTTCCTGCTCTGTCTTCTCCACTTTGCCCGGTCTTCAGCATCCCTGGTAGTGAGACCATTGGTACGCATGTCACCCGTTACGACGTCAAACCAGCACTTCTTGGGTCTACCCCTTCTACCGGGACCCGGCGGAGGCGGCATGGCCAGACATTTGTTTCCCACGTAGGTAGGCGGTTGTCGCAAAACGTGGCCGCACCAGCGCAGACGACTCTCCTGCATTTTGTCTGCAATATCACGGACATGAAGACTGCCGCGGATGCGAGAATTTCGCACATCGCGCAATCTGTAAATCTATACTAATATAGGATAAACGCGAAAGTTTGTGAGTATGGATGGATGGATGTTTGTTACTCTTTCACGCTAGAACTACTGAACGGATTTGGATAAAACTTTACAGTAGTATAGCTTATACATCAGAATTACACATTTACAATTGCCACAATTTGCCGCGATAACCGACATATACGCGGGCGGAGCTGCGGGCAACAACTAGTGAAAATATAATGCAGAATGTTCTTCGCCCCTTTACTTGATAAAGCATTGATCAGTAAAGTGGCCAATACTCTGTCAAGTAAAAATAGTCTTTGTTTTCACAAGTTCACTCTCCACTTATTTTTAGAATCGTCTCCAAAGTCGAAATGTTGATGACGAATCACGGAGACTCCTTGTTTGATTTTTACGTGGTATGAGTGCAATATAGTCTTCATACCTATGTGACATCGCAATCACTCCCTAGTTGTGATTGCAATGTCTTATAGGTATGAAGACTATATTGCACTCATTACCCTAAGAGATAGACATATACCGTCGCGGACTTTTTTGTAGTACTTTTTAAGGTGTACAATACTGTAGTACATTATTTTGATCTATATCGTAGGGTGCAACCAGCGTTTATAATAAGCGCAAAAAAAAGTATTTATTTGCTACATCACATTAGAAACCTCGAAAATTAACAGTGTTTCCATACTATATTATGCATTTATTATACATAAAAACATTCCTCTTGAACCACTCTATCTATTAAAGTAACCCGCATCAAAATCCGTTGTGTAGTTTTAAAGATTTAAGCAAACAAAGGGACATAGGGACAGAGAAAGCGACTTTGTTTTATACTATGTAGTGATTTCGTAGAAGTTAATATTGTGGTAAAGCTCATAATGAAATGAAAAGAACAATACAGATTACTCTAGGTACTATCTTATATTTGTATTTATAGGACTGCAGTCAGGGTTGCTTCATGAAGTGTCAGAGGGCGGTGAGAACCTGTCAGTGGGACAGCGGCAATTGGTGTGCCTGACGCGGGCGCTACTCCGCAAGACGCCACTGCTAGTGCTGGACGAGGCCACCGCCGCCATTGACCTGGAGACCGACGAGCTCATTCAGGTAAGAACAATTTTTGTCTGACTGATACTGGTAAAAGTCAGTTGCCTGGTAAATTTTAATGGCCAATTTTTTTTATTCTTTTTAAAAACATATCTGTGCTCAACAGTCGTCTTGTTTTGCATGTTACAGAAAACAATACGTTCAGAGTTCGCAGCATGCACCGTGATAACTATTGCTCATCGGCTCAACACCATCATGGACTCCACTAAGGTCATGGTGCTAGACAAGGGTCAGCTCATCGAGTTCGCCTCTCCTAAAGAACTACTACAGGATAAAAACTCGATGTTCTATGGTTTAACTGAAGATGCTGGACTAATTAGCTAAAGTTATAGTTGTATTTAAATTATTAACATATACTTTTAACCATATAGTGATGCCTATACATGCATATATACATATAATTATTAACGCCCTAGAAGAGTCAAGCAAAGGTTAATTCACCGCCATTAATTGCAAACTTTAATTTGGTCCTATTTTTTATAGTATTATACTGTCAATATGAATTTACGTTTCCTGATAGAAAGCATGAGTAAAATCCAAGAGTTGTGTAACCATCCTCATTACGAATGCGGTTAATACAGCATGGTGACCCACACTATGGCGGCCCAATGAGATGCTTCTCACGCCACCCTTTAAGGACCCGGGATGGTAGTGGGAAAGATATACTTGCGCTAGTAGTAAATTCCAGGTTTTAATTTATTGGCACAGGAAGTGAATACATAGGGAGTATATACCATTGACGTCAAATCAAGACCACTTCAGAAAACAAATATGTGGAAATAATATTGTATGTTACATTGTTACCTAACTAAATGGAACTTGCTGATCACTATAGTTACGTCTACATTGATAGACACCACACAAAAGGTTTAAAGTAAGTTTATTTTTTCCCGTAAGCAAAAAGTTATGTACCAAACTCACGAAATAACAAAATAAATGATTGCGCATTGTGTGTCTTTAAGCTATTTTTGAAATAGGAATTTACCATGATTTCTTTAGCAAGAGGAGATGACAGAGTATTTAATACTTTTTACGTTCTTAATATGATGCATATTATTCAATTGATCCATATTATTAAATAATATCTGAATGCAATAAAGGCATAATAAAATTTTAATACTGAATACCAACTATTATAAATAATAACAGATAACTGCCGATGTATTGGCTTTACTTTAACTTTACTAACACTCGAATTTTTTACTAATAGGTATGCAACTGATTTTCACAAGCGTGACAAAGTGTTAGCTTAGCGCGAATGAGTGTGTCCGTAATTTTACTTCGAGAGTCATATTAATCATATTATGTTCGATGAATGGAAAGTCGACTGAACGTTACTTCGAATGTAGTTTATTGCGAAACAACTTTTTATCGATAAACGCTTCTTCAACTGAACGATTCATCGAATATTTGTGAATCGATGGAATGCTATTTCGAAAGGCATTTTTCTTAGTTGCAAAATCTATAGGAGGAACGTACGATGTCTCAAAATAAAAAAAAAGTAAAGACTAAAACCCAACTATGACAGAAAACGACGCTGAAAAAGTATGAAACAAGATGTTCAGGACACTGGATTAAACAACATTACTGAAGAAACAAGATAAATCGGCACATAGACTCTACCAAGATGCCTTCGTTGCATGTTGACAATAATGTCATACGATGCGATACTATAGTACACAATTATCAGTATACAGAGATACACTTATTCAAGTTTGAAAAGTCGTAGTCACACTTTACATAAAAACATACCACAACACTTAAGAATCTGTTCGACTAGCAGTTTCAGGGTGAAACTTTTTCCGCTTCCAGCTCCACCAGTAATGAACATAAAAGTGAGGTTTGTTGGTCCTTGTCAGTATTTGTTCGTACTTTGTGACTTTTGCAAATAATTGCTTTTGGTCATGATTTATGTAATTGATTCATTCAATCCTCAAATTGATTCCTTCAAGAAATCCTCATCATACATTGTCTATTACAGCATTTTCTTCAAACTTATCTTCTTGGATAACAATGTCATGAAATGGTGGTTGTAATATCGACGCTTGGCTTTAAAATTCGTGGCATTATCATTCGCACACAAGTCAGCTGCTTGTTCAGCTGCTAGTCGTCGTAGTGCATCTTGTATTTCGTTTTCCCAACGACATAATAGCTCATTATCATATGTATTATTCAGTGGCCTTAAAAGATTACGTTTTGCCAAGAAAGCATCTTTGGCATTGTCGTATCCGTCTAACAGCTCACTTTCACTACGGAATGGGCAATGCGTAACTAGCAAGCTATAATAGTACGCTTCAGGGTCCGAGTCAGCGGTGTAATAATGTAACTGATGGCCGTAATCGTTTTTTTATTTTACCCATTCTGTTCGTCAAATTTATAAATCGGCTCATAATTGACAGCGAACTCACCAAAACTCAACTCATCTAAGTTCCGTGGTCCACTTTCATAACGTTCGAATATGTTTTTGCAAGGTTCAACTGTGGCCGAATCAAAACGTAACATTCTGTATCTGAGCTCAGGCTTGCAAGTATTGACAAATGTTGACTTTCGAGGGCTATCGCGTAATTTTAGGTGGCACAGTCGGTATGCACACTCCGGCGCTGACACTTGACGATGGTTTGGACAAACAATTTTGAACAGCAAATATCTGTCTGCCAAAATTGGCTCCCCTTTCTCTAACTCTGCAAAGTGCATCCGCTATTGCGGCTTACAGGTTTGCTGGCTCCGATTTGCAATATATTTAGAGATGTAATACGCAACTCCAAGAGCTGAAACCACAGGCCGAATATCAATATTAGCACCCCATAATCGTAACAATGTCTTATTATAATTATTTATCATTGTTTCATCTAGACGTCTCTTCAATGTATACAATTTACCATCATTTACAGTTGCTTGATTATCGTCTAATATAGTTGTTCTTTCTGAACTTGCTTTAGGAAATCCAAACCTGCACGAATTTGGATTTCTATTATTGTAGCACGTATGCGTATGTCTGTGGGTTTGTAGTCTGGTCACGAGATCTTATAACTCTGAATTATGCTCAGGTATTTCACATGTAATCACATTTTCAAGTAAATTGATTCCTGCTGGTGAGTTAAAATCGGGCATGTCTTTACACCAAACTATCATATGAATATTTGGAGATCCCCTCAATTTAAATTCAACCCGCCACCAGAAACCAACAAGTTCATTCCCCAATATGTAATTAGATTTGCTTTTTAATACACGCAGAAAAGCATTAAATCTGTACATAAACTGGCGCGACAGGGTTACTGGATACGATTCAACAAGTCTTAGTTTTTCAGTATAAGTCAGATCATCGATAGGATAATCAGGCCGCTCTGGGGAGGACCCGGTCCAAGTTATTTCAGGCAGGATAATCAGGCGTACCGTCTGCCACTAAGAGAGCCTGCAACGTGTCCCGCCAATTCAAATCATTACATGATAATGTCAGATAGACACTTCTATGACCCTAAGTTTCTGACCATAGCCATCAGCTCTGTAAAAGCCCTGTGCCAGTAGGAAGAAGTTCCTCTAATATTCCTCATGCACAAATGTATATTTTGTATTAAATTTTCTGGCTGTATCTGGTCTTGTCGTAGTCTACCACATACAGAAACATTTTGGCGTGCTCTTAACAACTCTACAGCAGACAGCATAACATAAGTATTCTATTCTTTGAAAATGTTTGTCGCTTCCCATAACTCTAGTCTGAAAGTAGTCGAATGGTGTTATTTTGTATTGTCTTTCTTCATGTTAACAATTTTTCCATCGGGAAACAATTGGACCCATGCTAATTGCTCAGCCCTTTTTTCTACAATGAGGCTTATGGGTGGGGCTGTCTTTTTCCGTATATCGTGAATTAGCAGGAGTGTATTACTGCTCACAGGATTATTTATAAAATATGTGATATTCGGTATATGATACTCGTTGGCCATCAACATTGTGATGTTTATTTGGTGGAGTTACTGGCAGAGATGTCTTTGTTACATTAATTGTTGTCTTTATTTGGTAGGTCATGTTCATTAACATTTGTTTGATGAACAGGCAGGTTTGAAGGCGTCACAATTTCAGACATGTGAACAGACAAAGGCAAAGTTATGTTTACAGATGTTATGCAATACTGGCGGTTTCTGCGTCCTCTTGTGAGAAGAACAACAGGCAGATGTTCAACTAGAAATTCGATAGTAGGTACTAAATATCATTAGCATTGCACACCCTCTACTTGATGCCACAAATCCTTTAGGTTCCCTTGAATGAGAATCAAACAAGCAGTATATTGATTCTTTTGTAATTTCAGAGATTGACATCTCAGTTTCTGCGGTAATGATGTCTGCATTATTCTTGATAGTCAGGAAAAAGTGACGTAGAGCCTCTAACAAGCTTGAAAACTATCCTTCTAGCACTTTAACTGTTCGATTTATAAGTCCTGTTACATAATATATTTCAAAGTTAAGATGATAAGCAACATTCGCAATGAATAACTCCGGAAGCAATTCATCGGTGCTTAAATAATTCTGTTGAATTGGCAAGCTCCTAAGGCACTGAGAATAATATGAATCTCCAAATATTAACACCCGATCAATGTCTGATGCCTCCCATTGCGCCAGATCTTTGGTGGAAGAATATGCTATAGCACCTGCTGCGTTTGCAGTGCATTGTTTACCGCGGCTGTCAGCAGAAAACATTTCGCTTCCCTGATGAAAAGTCGCTCTAAGTATTTTGCGTTCTGAATTAATGACTTTAAAATATCGATGTGGCTCGTCGCTGTGATTAACTGATGTTATGGGTATTTCGATTATATGTTCATCATTGAATGAATTTTGCAAGAGGTCAAAGTTAAGAGAAACGCCTCTATAGAGATGGTTATGGTTTACAAGCCAATTCAAAGCTGAACGGATGTTGCCTAGGTTTACTCTGTATTCCTTGATCCTATCAACATTTTCTAATGTTTCAATGACGACTGTGAGACCCCACTGCTCATTTGATAGCGGTAGTTGTTCAGGGATTTCTTTTTCTTCTTGAGCAAACAACACGGCCTGTCCTTTAAATCCTTTTTGTGCGAAACGGCACCCTAGTTTTATTATTAACCGACTTCCAAAAAGGAGGAGGTTCTATGTTCCACTGTATGTATTTTTTTTTTTTATTTTTTTTTTTATGTATGTTACCTGATTACTCCGTCAGTTGTGGACCGATTTTGATTATTTTTTTTGTATTCGACAGGGTATGCTTCCGTGGTGGTCCCATTGCCAGCATATCAGGATCTGATGATGGGATCCCAGGGAAATCGAGGGAAACCCTCATTTTTTATAGGCACATACTATGTTTATCGTATATTTTCTGAAGTTACACCGGTATTTGCGTCTAGTAGTCATCATTTTATGATGATGAGCTGATGATGTAAGGTACCACTCCTTAACGGTTAGGAGTTGGAGGATAAATCTTTAAATACCATATGTATATAAGTTACCTTTAGTCGTATTCTTACAAATTATTTAGGTAAGCTGATGATGGAAGGTGGAAGGTACAACTCCTCAACGGTTAGGAGTTGGAGGATAATTCTTTGAATTTCACTCGTATCTAAAGACCTTCAGTCGTATACTTTCAAGCTATTTAGGTGAGCTGATGATAGAAGATTAAACTCTTCAACAGTTAGGGATTAGAGAATGATTTTAATATTACACGTACCTTAATTTGTATTCTTGATGATGAAATTTGATGAAATAATTCAACTTACTACTTACCTACGATTGTTTGCACTAAAAACTGTAAAATAAAAACTTTTTATAAAAAAAAAAAAACCGACTTCCAAAAACATCCAACGAAAACTCTCTGTCAAAAAACACTTAAAAGCGTAAAATAAACTGGTTCTTCATAAATTGCCTATACCTAATTCTTTATTCATTTAAATAGTAGTATTATAATGGGTGCTAGGTACCTAAAATCTGTTTGAAGTCGGTGCTAAGCCAAAAAGAATACAAACGAACAATTACAAAAGTCTAAGCGATAGTCACTTGGCACCGACTCGTTTTTTTTGCAATTAAACAATCTTGCATTTTAGATAGTACAGGCTGTGTTTGCCTAAGATTGTTTTGATAAAGTTGGTCTCTTTGTCTTCTGGCTTCTGTACTTTCTTGTGATTCTTTTTTTCTCGCGTCAGCAGCGCGTGATGCTTTTTTTGGTTTTAGTTGATAAAGTCATTGCTCGTTTTTTGCAAGTAAGCGATCTGGAATTTTAGATAGTACTGGCTGTGTTTGCATAATATTTTTTTTGATAAAGTTGGTCTCTTCGTCTTCTGGCTTCTGTACTATCTTGTGATTCTTTTTTTCTCGCGTCAGCAACGCGTGATGCCATTTTGGTTTTCCTTGATAAAGCCATTATTGTTTACTTAAGTTTAATTAAATAAAACCGTACTTAGTCACTAATTTATTTATTTACACTACACTTATCTCCAAGTATACCTAAACTAAACTTATGCGCCTATAATAGAATTTTTATTAAATTTCTTATTCGAGTACCTATATCAAATACATATACCTATTATTAATAAGGACTTTTAGTTCAATATTAGTATATCGAGGTAAGAGAGCTGTGGTTGCTTCCCTGCGTTACCGAGTACACAACAACACAACGAAAAGACATATATACCTACGCACAAAATACAACAAGATAAGCCCGAAGGCATGTAGTAAGACAGGGAGTTTTGGCCAGTTATCAAACTGTTTCCGCCTTCACCGCTTGGAGGTACTCCCAGCTTATGTCGTTAAGATGTCAGTCTCGTGCTATAGATCTCTTGTAGCAAGTCACAAGTAAATGTTTTATATAATTTGAAATGTACTAGTGAAACCCTTTCTAATGATACCAAACACGGTATGCTTATCTTAATTTATTTATGAATCTTAGTTTTATTGTCCGCCAGAGGCTACCACATTGGATACGTGACACACCATACACAGTCTATAATTAGCGGACAATTAAGATGCTTCTAACGATACCTCATTTGTCTTATTCTGACTAGTAGTTTAGAAAGAATGAGAGAACAGACAAGCATACCATAGAAATTTCACACTTATCGAATAAATACGAACAAAGTCACGAGCGAATGCTAATAATATATGTATTTTTGAAATTTATAAGTAACGCCCTTTCCAATGATAGCAAACATGGCATATTTATCTGAAATTTATTTTTAATACACTACTTAGGTACTTTATGTCGGTTAGAGGGCCCCACATTAGATTAAGTGGCACGTCATATAGCCTATAACCAGCGGACGATCAAGGCACTTCTAACGATACCTCATTTGTCCAGTTCTAATCAGTAGTTAAGGAGCTATGAGCGAACAGATGGACATACATACATGTATACATAGCCTGTCAAAATCATAACCCTCCTTTGGCTTTGCCGTAGTCGGGTAAATATTAGATTTCCTCGATTATGTATGAAATAATATACCACACAGTCATGTTTCTTTATATTTTTACTTTCATTATTGAACTGTATAATGACTAAAACTCATTCGAAAAAGCATTCCATCGATTCACAGATATTCATGAATCGTTCAGTCGAAGAAGCGTATAGCAATAAAAAGTTGTTAGGTAGGTACGCAATAAACTCCATTCGAAGTAACGTTCAGTGGACTTTCCATTCATCGAACATATTATTATGACTCTCGAAGTAAAATTACGGACCCGAATAGGTATATAGACACATTTTTGACACTAATGTACGCATCGCAGTTACTCTAATAGATATATTGAATTTATACGTATATTTTTGAAATATATTTGTAACTAGAAAAATGTAAATTATGGAACAAGTCCTAAGATCGAATTTAAAACAAAATATTTGATTGAAAATAAAGAATTTTATTTGAATGTTATACCTGTATCATTTCATTACCTACCTACAAACTTGACTACAGATTTATCTAATAACAAGTTTACAGTATAAACATATTAACAAAAAAAATGTCTTCAAGAACGACCAAATTGAAATGGGACAACAATTTCAGAAATAGATTTAAGAAGGAGTTACTTTTTAACAGACATCAAAAAAGGAGGAGGTTCTCAATTCGACTATATTTTTTTTATGTTTGTCACCTCTGAACTTTCGACTGGGTGCACTGATTTTCTTTTTTTATTTGAAAGCTTGTGCTTCCCGTGTGATCCCATTTCAATTCACTTTGGTTTAGTTCTTAAAGTCAATTTTTTTGTTAAAATTTTGTTTTATAATATGTGTGTTTTAATAAAAATATATATAGAGGTAGAAAAATAAGTAACAAGAAAAAAAGAGTATGAAGAAATGATGAGGAAATACAAGTAAAATTAAGATGATTTAAAAACAGCAAAGTAAGCTTTGGGCATTGCCTTGAAATGATTTGTCCATGTCTTTTTTTGCATAATTTCTACGTTTTACTGTGATTTTTAGCAAAGTAAAGCATTTATTAAAAAAAAATGTAAATACTTACAAATTCTTCTTCATGAAAACTGAATTTATTTTAATTAATAATTAAACATAAACTTCTACATTATTTACAAGTGAATCTTTAATCCATACTCTATACTTGGTTTACTTACTAAAACTTATACATTAGACAGAACTGACTGTCTGTACGTTTACGCGGATAAACCGCTGAACCTATTTAAATGAATTTCGGTAAAGAGATAGATTGAATATTTGAGAAGGACATGAGCTACTTTTGTCGCAATAACTTACACGCTGGCTTACTATTACAGTTAAGCTAGCTACTATATAAAAAAATATACAGGGTGGCCCATAAGTCGTTTGAAATGTAAATTTCGAATAAAATACAAAAGGCGCGCATGAGTGGCGCGCGCGGTGCGGGGGGAGTACCGACGGTTTCTGGGAATTCAGTCGCCATGGAGCGTTTCACCGGTGCGGACCGCGCATTTTGTGTCATCATCATCATCAGCCTATCGCAGTCCACTGCTGGACATAGGCCTCTCCAATTGCGCGCCACTTGGTTCGATCGTCGGCTTCTCGCATCCAGCTCGTGCCAGCCGTCTTGCGCAGATCATCACTCCACCTGGCCCGTGGACGTCCTACACTACGTTTGCCGAGACGCGGTCTCCACTCAAGAACCCGTTTACCCCAACGGTAATCAGTTCTGCGGCTAATATGGCCAGCCCACTGCCACTTCAGCTTGCTAATCCTTTGGGCTATGTCGATGACCTTGGTTCTCTGCCGGATTACCTCATTCCTGATGCAATCCCTCAGAGTAACGCCGAGCATAGCCCTCTCCATAGCACGCTGAGCGACTTTGAACTTGTGGACCAGCCGTGCCGTAAGTGTCCACTTTTCGGCTCCGTATGTCATGACGGGTAGGACGCACTGATTGAAGACTTTCGTCTTAAGGCACTGTGGGATCGACGATGAAAAGACCCGACGAAGTTTCCCAAACGCTGCCCAACCCAGCTGAATTCTCCTGTTCACCTCATCCTCAAAGTTGTTTCTACCTAACTGCAAAGTCTGCCCGAGGTACACATAATTTTGAACAACTTCGAGAACGGCACCGTGTACTGCGATCGGTTCCGGTAGTACATGTTCATTGAACATGACCTTGGTTTTGTCCAAGTTCATCCGTAGGCCGATGCGCACAGAAGAGTCAGCCAGGTCGTTCAGCATCTGTTGTAGGTCCTGCAGCGTCTCTGCCATAATGACGATGTCGTCCGCAAATCGCAAGTGAGAGATGTCTTCGCCATTGATATTTATGCCACGTCCTTTCCAGTGTAGCGTCTTGAACAGATCCTCCATTGCATTTGTGAACAATTTCGGGGAAATAACATCCCCTTGTCTCACTCCTCGATGCAATGGTATGGGCCTTGTTTGCTGATTCTGTACTTGGACGGACATGGTGGCGGCTTCGTAGAGACATCTCAGCACTTGGATGTATCGCCAATCCACTTGGCAACGCTGCAGGGACTCCAGAACAGACCAGATCTCGATCGAGTCAAAGGCCTTCTCATAGTCCACGAATGCTAGACACAGGGGCTGATTATACTCCTCTGTCTTCTGTATAATTTGCCGCACTGCGTGGACGTGGTCTATGGTGCCATATCCGCTCCGAAATCCAGCTTGCTCTGGTGGTTGAAATTCGTCGAGTCTTCGCGCAAGACGATTCGCGATGACTCTTGAGAACAGCTTGTAGACGTGGCTTAAAAGCGAAATGGGTCGATAGTTCTTCAACCTGGTCTTGTCACCTTTCTTGAAGAACAAGATGACCACACTTCTGCTCCACGCCTCTGGAGTTCTCCCTTCGAACAGGACAGCGTTAAAAAGCTTTTGGAGCTCCCTCAGTACGGGCTTACCTCCAGCCTTTAACAGTTCTGTTGTAATGCCGTCCTCTCCAGGGGCTTTTCCACTATTGTATAATGTAAATGAATACATGATGGTACTTTGGTACTTATCTAACAATGTTTCCCCGTTTATTAAATACGCACTTGTTATTGTATGAGCACCTTGTCGACTATGATTATTATTAATTATTAATTTCTTTGATATTGACCTGATGATTTGCTGTGCGGCCTGAGTACGCAGCTCAACTATGGTTGAATAGGTCGATGGCTGATCCATGCGTCTTACTCTATTTTACATTTGTGACATTTATTGATTATTTTATATTTGGACATATTACATCTTTTTAAATTTGACTGTGAGTGAAAGTGCTATTTGGATTTTATTTTCCATAAGTGGACCTCACAATATAACAATACAATGTCAGAATATAACAATGTAAAAATCTTGCAGCTATTAGTAAGAACGGCGCATGATTGGTTAGCTCATAGCTGTGCAGCAATGACTCCAAACCTTTTATTTTGTTTTCTTTGGTCGACTTCGTTCTCATTTAAGTCTCTTAGTGAAAAAAAAAATGTAAACCGTATTATTATTTTTTAAAAGGAGCAACAATGGAGTTTCTTGCCAGATTCTTCTCCATGAAATGTAGGCTGCACTTGGAATTGGCGACTAGAATCACTCGATTTTTTAATATTAAATATTGACTATTCATAAGTGCCTGTAAAATAAGTGCCTATATGAATAAAATATTTTTGAGTTTGAGTTTGAGTTTAAGCTGTCCAAGAGCCATCTCGATTTCGTCAATGCTGACTTCTGGCAGATCTTCGGTGAAGTGGCGTGTTAATGTGGCTCTAGAGTCCTCATTTTCGGGATCAGGTCGAGATGCATGCGAAGCGTACAAACCGCCATAGAAACGTTCCACTTCCGAAAGGACGACCGGCTTGGAAGTAACGACTTCTCCACTTGCTGTAGTCAGCTTCGTCAGGTGGCGTCTTCCGAGAGATTGTACAAACACCTTTGACCCCCGATTCTGCTCGATCGCTCTTTCGATCGAAAGAGTATTGGAGCATCGGAGGTCGTGTCGTACTAGTTTGCTGATCTCTCGGTTTAGAGTCCGTTTTGCCGACGAAGTAAGAAGTGGGTTTTCACGTCGTTCCTTCATTAGCCCTAGGGTCCTTTCCGAAAGCTTAGATTTCCTGCCGCATTTTGTGTGCGCGAGTTTTATCGAAACAATGATTCGGCTACCATTGCGCGGCGTAAATTTCGAGAATATCAGAATTTACGCAAC
Source organism: Diaphora mendica (assembly GCA_949125395.1). Taxonomy (NCBI): domain Eukaryota; kingdom Metazoa; phylum Arthropoda; class Insecta; order Lepidoptera; family Erebidae; genus Diaphora; species Diaphora mendica. The sequence continues at coordinate 9,509,156 of OX421319.1, forward strand.
TTTAAAGACATTCCAAGTGTTCAAACGATTAAGAACTGGGTTATTAAGTTCGAAGAGAGTGGTTCGACGTTGGATAAACAACGGTCAGGTCGACCAAGGACATCACGGACGGAAGAAAACATCGATGTAGTGAAACACTCAATTCGTGAAAATCCTACCCAGTCTACTCGTAAGCGTTCCAGTGCATTAAACTTACCCAGAACATCGTTACAGCGAATTTTAAAGAAAGATTTACATCTTCACCCGTACAAGATTCAGTAGCCCATACCTCTAACGTCGCTATGCCGGTCGTCCGTCAACTTTTCCCTAATAAAGTGATCTCTCGAAGAGAAGATATTCCTTGGCCACCACGTACTCCAGATCTGACCCCAATGGACTTTTTCTTATGGGGTTATCTTAAGACTAAAGTGTACGAAACCAACCCGCGGACAATTGACGTCCTGAAAGAAAATATCCAAAGAGAAATGGCAAACATTACAGAGCTTACTTGCCGCGCAGTGATGGATAATTTTAAACGTCGCTTACAGGAGTGCCGCGATCGTAACGGATTACATTTAGATGATGTAATTTTCAAAAAATAATTCCCATTTTGTAAGGATTATGACAAAATTAAAAACCTTTTTCATAATGTCATTAGTTTTTTTTTAATTATATTTTTACATTTCAAGGGACTTATGGGCCACCCTGTACATATAAAGATATAGTATTCGTTAGAACAAGGAATAAGTTATAACTATTCAAGTGTTACTATATATACAGTATTCCTGGCTCCTGCGCTGTCCAGCACGCGACGGATGTGTTTCATTTCGCATTAACGTTGCGTTATTGCGTTACACGTAGCGAAGTCAGAATCGATGGAAACATCGATATGAACAGACGTGTGTAATCGATATTTAACCAAAGTGGCCATGTTTGTTTCGTCACTGAAGATAACATTGCCAGTGTAGATATATATTTCTGCTTTATATATTATTCAACATACATAAGTTTGAAGCAGTATTGTTTTCCCTTTGTTTGCGCACGCGCCGCTCACAGAGTCAAATATTATGAAATAGGTACTCGGCACTCGCAGTGTCAACTTATGCGTTAAAGGCCATCGCATGTGTGAATTTAGTGCCAAACAAGAATAACTGTATAGTCAGTCAGATGGATTATTTTTGTGGATCCCCATATTGGGTATGTATTTAATACTACTATGCAAGTCATTATATTTTACAGTAATTATTTACAAGTAAGGTGTAGTAAAATTAATGAGTAGGTAATGAGTCGGGATTATTTTTTCGAAAAAGTGTTTTTGTCACACGCTTTTAGTAGCTTCACGTTTTTTTTTGTAACCGAGTCCTTTCAACCCCTTTTTTACAATAATATTAATATTTTTTGTTCATTATATTATTCCTATATTACGAAATTAAGAATTATTCATAGCTGTAGGTTAGGTATTTGAGTATGTATATTGTATACTAAAAAAAGTGTTAAGATATGATTCTTCAGTTAATATTATGAGGTGGACTAATTAAAATTATTAACACAATCTTATGACCAATTTACAGAAATGCAAGTGTTGGTAGGTACTGTATTGTAAAATAAAACAGTAGAGTGATATTTATTATAAATGATTTACCTAATGCTTTATGCAGTAGACTGCGATAGGATGATGATGATTGCTTTATTTGATAGTTTTCCATAATTATTTAACTTGCTAGGTAAATGAATGTGTTTAATTTTGTAATTTGTTTCAATTATCAAATGAGATATTATTTTCATAATAGGTAATAACAATAGGTAGGTACTTTATAACACGCACGACTCTATTTTTAATTGTCTGCATTAACTACTGTGTCTAACGGTGTAATAGGTACCCTAAGTACTACGTGGTTGGTAATTTATCTATAACTACTAATATTATAAAGCTGCAGAGTTTGTTTGTTTGTTTAAACGCGCTAATCTCAGGAACTACTGGTCCGATTTGAAAAATTATTTCAGTGTTGGATAGTCCATTTATCGAGGAAGGCTATAGGCTATATATCATCACGATAAGACCAATAGGAGCGAAGCACCAATGAAGAATGTTTCAAAAACGGGAGAAAATTATCACGCTACGGGCAATAGGAGACGCAAACGACGTTGCGTGGGTCAGCTAGTAATTAATAAGTATAGTAGGTAATAATTGATTGAATATGAATTGAAATTTATCGCCAGTTCCACGTGTAAAGATCTAACAATTAATATTGTTTGATGATCTCATGAACGGTAAGAGAATGAATCATAATAATACTAAATAAGTTTCGTATTATTAATTATTATTGTACACGGGAATAAGTTACGCGGTTTATACAGGTAGATATCGCATTTACCTACGTATTTTACTAAACTTTTTTTATGTATGGCCCTGCCAAAATGACTCTACTCTGCCTGATGGAAAGCATAAGCAGAATCCAAGAGTGGTGGTCATCATACTCATTGCAAATGCAGACAATGCATCATGGTGACCCACAATATGGCGGCCTAGTGATGCTTCTGCATCATTGGACCTCCGGTCTCGCAATAGCCAACGAAACACGACAAGCACGAATGCTGTAATTTAACGTTGATCTTCTGTGCGAGATTAGTACCACCCCGGTCGAGCCGGCCCGTTCGTGCTGAAATCAGCGTTGCTCTATTACCTAAAAAGTTGGTTACAAAAATCTTAGTTTTATTCCATAAGGTTTTGAATTATACAGTATGAATTGATGATGATGTTTTTTTTTTTTTTTATGTTTCGCCTGCCAAAATGACTCTACTCTGCCTGATGGAAAGCATAAGCAGAATCCAAGAGTGGAGGTCACCATACTCATTGCGAATGCAGACAATGCAGTATGGCGATCCACACTATGGCGGCCTAGTGATGCTGCTGCATCTTTTAGTCTAGTCAACAAGTATGGAACTTGTTGACTAGACTAATTGGGCCTCCGGTCTCTCACTCACCAACGAAACACCACAGCTCGAACGCTGTCATTTTACGTTGATTTTCTGTGCGAGGGTAGTACCGCCCCGGTCGAGCCGGCCCGTTCGTGCTGAAATCAGCGTGGCTCTACTACCTTTACCTGATGAAATGAATATGAAGTATACAGAAAAAATTACGTGGTCTGTTAATTTTCACTGTTTAAAATCTAGGTTTTAATGATTTCTAAGAGCCTGTGGAATGTGTGGAATCACAAGAGAAAAAAGAAGTTACAAAGTAGAGTTAGATAAAAGCACGGCTTTTTTGACACTTCTACTTAGGGGACACGCTAATTTTCGAAAGTTTTCAATTTTTTTGTCCCTCCCCCCCTCAATCCGCGTTAATTACCACTGTATTTTGAGGGAAAAGTCGAGGGAAATAATTTTTTATCCCCCGACGCAAAAAGAGGGGTGTTTTTTTTCATTTGAAAGCCAGTTACCTTGCCGTGGTTTCTAGCTATGTTTGGTTAATATCGGTCCAGTAGTGTAAGAGTATCAACTCTTTTCCAAAATGATGTAAGGCATCTTTGGCGTATGATTACTCGATTAAGTGCTTGCGTAGGGGTTTTTTAAATTTTTAATTTTAACTTCTTTATTGGTTAAAGATATTTTTATTTAGAGCATTAAACCAGGAGTGCCATGATCGCCTTTATCCTGCCACACGTCTTGGTAGGACAACAAGGTCAACAAGAGGTACCGAGGTGGTGGCCGGAGGGTCCTGAGGAGCGGAGACCGTCATAATGTACTGGACTGGGTGACTCGTCAGCAGTAGGTCTAGCAATGAGGGCGCTTGGCTGCATATGTCTAGTATCCTCCTGAGCTAGAGTACTAGCTGGTTGAGGGCATGCGTGAGAGTAAATTCGTGGACAATTCGACCCGCGTGGTCAGTTCTGGAAGATCAAAACCAGGACTCGTGGTGGGTCCCAGTAATCTTCCGGACGCTTCTGGACGCTGGTTCGATCCAAGCCAACCTTACTATGATTTCACGAGCATTCCACCGCTTACACACTTATCAAGATAACTGTCATCGCTACATCAATGGACCTCCGGTCTCGCACTCGCCAACGAAACACGTCAGCACGAATACTGTCAGTTTAAGTTGGTATTCTGTGAGAGGTTAATACCACCGGTCGAGCTCTACTAACTACATACATCTCACAATGAAGCCACTCTTTAGAAGGTTTAAAATTAGCCGGTACCCCCATGCAAAGTTTGTAACCTAGTTTCTGATCTTTAAAACACAACTAATCATGTCTCTAGCAAAATTCGTGTTTCAGAAACATTAATGTAGTCATGATCTTAGTAACTTTGGCAGCACTGCGTGCCCCACAAAAAAGCCCTGGTTATAAGTATTTATTTCCGGCACGCTCATCTCAATGGAATCTCTGCTTTAGAATTTGAACATTAAAATGCATAAATGCATCATCATAATTTACTTAAGAGCTACGCTCTTGTCGATGCAGCTTCATCAAGCTCTCCCTATCAAGAGGCATTTCCTTGACCTTCTTATACGTCGCAATCGCCACTTTTTCCTTATTCTGACCTATATAATTGGTCTGGTCTATGCGTAAATGCATAGGTAGGTACTTAGGTATATTTCTTTTTTACAAACTAAGCAGAGCTTTTACCATTAAAGCTAACGGCTTTAACCTTGCTTAATTAAATTACTATTGTTTCAATAATAAAATAGAATAAATTATATAGTTATTTGTGTTATTATAATACAAACGTTTGTAACACCCAAACCTGTCAGGAGGTTCGCAAGTCGCAACCAATGGCCCACCTAGGGTGTGCGTGTGAACTGAGGGACCATAGTGATATTTTTGTTTGAAATTTTTATAAGATTTAGTAGTAGGCTCAAAACAATTGTAGAACAAATATGAGAATTTGTAAAAAGATATGTTAAAAACTACAGCCCTTTAATAGTGGTCCCTCAATCCTCACATACCATCAGCCGGATCTCGGCAAGTATGTAAAACAATAAGGTATTGTGACTGCAGACATTTAGTAGAGAATTTGTAAAGATATATACTAAAATAACTGAGCACAAATCATCAACGATTAAAAAAATACAACGACTATACTGTGGTCCCTCAATGCACACACGAAAAATTTTGTTATACTGAATATTAACACAACAACGGTAAAATCTTTATTTTCTTACATAATGTTTTAGAAAAAGTCTTATAGCAATTTGTAAAAAATAAATTTCAAAAAAATATCGACGCACTTTGAAGATATTTATAATTAAAGCTGGTCCCTCAATCCTCACGTTCTCAAACATACTTGCATGTCTAGCTGCTAGACGACTAAAGTATCACAAAGTGTAGTGTATTAAACTTTTTGTAAAAAGTTTCTACAAAATAATAGGTATCTAAAATTGTGTGTATCTTACCTCTAAAATCAGATTATAGCATTTCAGTGATCTTATGAACAGATATACGAGTAGTGTGACCACACAATGAAACAAAATGTAGACTACCAATATAATTTTTATTTAATAGTCGAAACCCAAGGTTGTACGGTTGATTTAGTGTTATGTTACATTACGTATCTTAACAAAGCATGAAATAAAGTAGCTTTTAGACGCTTATCACCATTTAGGCTATGTTTCAAGGAAGCTTTATGTACTTATAATACCCCAGTATTTTACAAACCATTATGGTAACATAGTGGTATTATTTATACTGCTCAGTTTTATACGTTCTATTAACACATAAAATTTAACATTTAAAAACACAGGATTTTGTGAAATATTTACATTATTACATTTTTTATTACATTATTACAATTACAATACATTTTTTATTACAATTACATTATTTATATTTGTAAATATTTTACAAAATCCTGTGTTTTTAAATGTTCAATTTTATGTGTTAATAGAACGTATAAAACTGAGCTGTATAAATAATACCACTATGTTACCATAATGTTTTGTAAATTACTGGGGTATTATAAGTACATAAAGCTTCCTTGAAACATAGCCTAAATGGTGATAAGCGTCTCAAAGCTACTTTATTTCATGCTTTGTAAAGATACGTAATGTAACTTAGCACTAAATGAACCGTACAACCTTGGGTTTCGTCTATTACAATAAAAAATATAATGGTAGTCTACATTTTGTTTCATTGTGTGGTCACACTACTCGTATATCTGTTCATAAGATCACTGAAATGCTATAATCTCATTTTAGAGGTAAGATACACACAATTTTAGATACCTATTATTTTGTAGAAACTTTTTACAAAAAGTTTAATACACTACACTTTGTGATACTTTAGTCGTCTAGCAGCTAGACATGCAAGTATGTTTGAAAACGTGAGGATTGAGGGACCAGCTTTAATTATAAATATCTTCAAAGTGCGTCGATATTTTTTTTTAATTTATTTTTTACAAATTGCTATTAGACTTTTTCTAAAACATTATGTAAGAAAATAAAGATTTAATTCCGTTGATGTGATAATATTCAGTATAACAAAATCTTTCGTGTGTGGATTGAGGGACCACAGTATAGTCGTTGTATTTTTTTAATCGTTGATGATTTGTGCTCAGTTATTTTAGTATATATCTTTACAAATTCTCCACTAAATGTCTGCAGTCACAATACCTTATTTTTTTACATACTTGCCGAGATCTGGCTGATGGTATGTGAGGATTGAGGGACCACACTTAAAGGGTTGTAGTTTTTAACATATCTTTTTACAAATTCTCATATTTGTTCTACAATTGTTTTGAGCCTACTACTAAATCTTATAAAAATTTCAAACAAAAATATCACTATGGTCCCTCAGTTCACACGCACACCCACCTAGGCGGCAGGTCCAACCATGCAGATCACATGTTGCAACCATCAACCGACCTAGGAGGCGGGTTCGACCTTGCAGTCCCCTAACCTGAACAGGGGGTGCTACCACCGGCACGACCCAGTCAGTAAGAAGAGCAAGAGTTTACCCAGGGCGCCGTTCAACAAATAATAATCATAATACTAATCACAATAGAAATACTTAAAAAAGATAACTAATTGTGTGTGTGGGTAGGTAGTTATGCATCGCCCTGAACCCTCTGTTTTAGATTAAGTATCTACTCCGCTGGCCCAGCATTGCCAACGGATGTGTTTCTTAGAATTAGATAACGTTTTGTTTTGACGATCGTCTAGACTCTAGACATTTAATATTGTAATATGTTTTTGAATCATTATATTGCTAGCCTCCAAATCGGCAGCACACTTTTTTTTTTTTTTTTTTTTATGTTCGGCCCGCCAAAATGACTCTGCTCTGCCTGATGGAAAACATAAGCAGAATCCAAGAGTGGTGGTCACCATACTCACTGCGAATGCAGACAATGCAGTATGGCGACCCACACTATGGCGGCCTAGTGATGCTGCTGCATCTTTTAGTCTAGTCAACAAGTATGAAACTTGTTGACTAGACTAATTGGGCCCCCGGTCTCGCACTCACCAACGAAACACGACAGCACGAACGCTGTCATTTTACGTTGATTTTCTGTGCGAGGGTAGTACCGCCCCGGTCGAGCCGGCCCGTTCGTGCTGAAATCAGCGTGGCTCTACTACCTCTACTTAAGTTTTCTTTTATTTTATTCAAAAACCCTTTGTCCACACTGGAAGTTTACCTGGCGCAGCCCGGTAGGGTCGTGTTGTTAAAAGCTGCGCGCATCTCGTATAAATTCGGGTATCCCGAACTACGTAAAACCGCGCGCGACGCCAGACACGATCCCCGAACCAAAGAAATATTGTTGAACAATCACCAGGACATCGAGTATGGGAGTACCGGTCGGTTGGTAAGTAAAACTCCTTGCCTTCCTTGCCATATTATTTCTCCCGTATTTTTCATGATAAAGGGTTTTATTTTATTAAATTGTAGTTATTCTGAGATTGGACATTTCTCATTTTAACATAATCTGGTTATGGTATAAAACTCTACCTCGGCCCAGGATATTTTTCTTACGATATAAAATTATTATTTTTATGTTAATTTCTTGTTAATATTGTAAGGACGACGATACTAATCTGAGAATTAACACACAACACAGAGACTAATAACTGATTTATTTGAATATAAAGAAATATATATGAAACTTATTATTAACATTTATTAATTATTATGTTATAATGCCGCAATCTCGCAATTACAGCGCCTTTTATAGTCTTAGCCCCACTCCTCGCCTCAACACTGCAACGCCTCCCCCACCTCACACCACCTCTCCTCGCCTCTCCTCGCCAATCACCATCCGCCAAGTCAAATAGGTTTCCTTCCGTTACAGTCGGCCATCCTGAAACAATTGCACCGCAATTGGTGCACACACCTCTTTAGTTCATCAAGCATCAGTATTAACTCTCAAGTAAATCGATCAAGTCATCCCTAGCAACTACGTCATCATCGCTACTGGACTCACTATACTCAGGGGCACCCCTATAAACACGAAGTGAATCTGCTGCTACAATACCCGTGAACTTTTTGTACCCACGCATTCTTTTGACACTCCTAATCTCGTACCGGCTATTATTTAAAACTTTTTGTATAATGTAGGGGCCAGAGTATAGAACTCGTAGTTTATTATTTACACTTTTAACTTCCCCACCAGAAGGAGATTGCTTCCAAAGAACCAAATCTCCCTTTTTAAAAATATGTTCAGGTTTTCTTAGTCTGTCATAATTACGCTTCATATTCTCAGCTTGTCTTTCTAGCTGTTTAGAAGCCTTAGTACGCTTCTCGCAGACCGGTATAGATACATCATTACCGATTAAGTTAGGCATTAACCTACCCCTATGACTAAACAAATTTCGTAATGTTTGATATGTATGATAACCTAAACTGCTGTTCAATGTATTATTCATACCCCAAACCGTATCTGGTATACATTCGGTCCACATGTTAGGGTCTACATTTCGAGTACGCATCGCATCAAGCAATGTACGATTATAGCGCTCCACTTGCCCATTGGCACGCGGACACGCGATGGCATTAAGGGTGTGATGAAAATTGTAACAGATTGCAAATTCCTTGAAAGTCCTACTCGTAAAAGCTAAGTTTCTATCTGACACAACCCTTATAGGAAAACCAAACAAACTAAACATATCTTTAAGGACAGAAACAGTCTCAACCGAATTTATTGTTCTCGTTGGACGTGCTAATAAAAATTTAGAAAAAGAATCTACCACCATAAGAATATACTGATAACCCTTTTTAGTTTTACTAAAAGGGCTAAGGTGATCGATATGCACAACTTCCATTGGTAAAGACGGCTTAGGAATAGGATGCAGTTCACCGCTACCCTTACCGTGATTATTTTTAGCATAAGCACATTCTAAACAACTAGCAACGTATTTTTTTATAAATCGTGTCATTTTAGGGAACCAATAATCAGATTTAATTAATTCCTCGCAGCGTTTTATACCTACGTGCCCTATTTGGTCATGAAATTTCTGCATAAATTTCCATCTAGCAAATGCGGGTACAACTAACCTAACCATTTAAAGTTTTCCTATATAATCGATCATTTTTAATAGTATAATTGTTTTTGATATCTTTGCACGCATTACCCTCCATTAATTGTTTAATTATGTTGTTTAACTTATCGTCTTGCAATTGAATAGTTAAGTACCAATCATCACTAGATATCATATTTATATCTACCTTCGTAGGAAAAGATTGCAACATATCAATATTGACATGTACTGCTCCCCTGGTTGATGGGTTACGGCTCAGAGCATCTACATGCCGCATTCTAGCTTGCGGTCTATATTCAATTTGAATGTCATACTCTTGTATCGTAAGCCACCAACGCGCTATGCGAGGGACTAAATCCTTTTTTAGCAATGTATACCTAACGGCAGAGCAGTCTGTCACAATTTTAACTGAACGTCCGTACACATACACTCGAAAACGCTTTAAAGACTCAACAACTGCTAACGTCTCAAGTTCGTAGCTGTGGTATATTGATTCCTCACGAGATGTCACTCTACTAAAATAGAACACCCGTTTAAGATCGCTGTCATTTTGTAATTGTAATAGAATACCTGCTATACCTAATTTGCTGGCATCCGTATGTACTTCACAGGGTAATGATGGATCGTACAGTGCGAGTACAGGCCGTGAGCATAATTTTTGTTTTAATTCATTAAAACATGAATCATGTGTGTCGTTCCATAACCAAACAGAACATTTTTTTGTCAAATCGGTCAACGGTTTTGCTATAAGAGCAAACTTATTTATGTACTTTCTAAAATAACTACAAAGTCCTAAGAATTGACGTAACTGATGTAAATTGTTAGGTCTAGGGAAATTGTGCACTGCTGCTATTTTTTGGTCACCCGGTCTAATACCATCTGAACTTATTTCATGGCCGAGAAACAATACAGTCGGCTTGAGGAATGTACACTTTTTCATGTTTAACTTTAGATCTGCACGCCGCAACTGAACTAGCACTTTCTCTAATAATTCTAACCCCCCAAAAGCCGTGGATGTTGACAGGAGCATGTCATCCATAAACGTAATTATATCATCACTACCCACATATTGTGTTAATTTTTGAATAACACGCATGAAAACCGACGGTGCATTGGCTAACCCAAATGGTACTCTTAGATATTCATACAACCCGTCTGGCGTAACAAACGCAGTTTTATTTATAGAATCTGCATGAATTTTTAAATGATGGTACCCAGAAAATAAATCTAAGCTCGTAAAAAAACTTTTACCAGCCAGTTTCGATAACTGGTCATCAATGTGGGGCATAGGAAAACGATCTTTGACAGCTACTGTATTTAAATCCCGGTAATCAACGCATAACCTAAACTCACCATTTTTCTTACGAACTAGTATAACTGGCGATGCATATTCCGACTGCGATTCTCTAACAACGCCGCCACTTATCAAATCATTCACTAGTTTAGAAACAATGGGTCTTTCTGAATGAGCTAACCTATATGGTTTTCGGACTATTGGTTTGTCGGTAGTTAATTGAATGGACATTTCTCCTAAACTAGTACAACCGATTTCGTTTATCGAACTAGCAAAGCAATCTTTGTACGATTTTAATAATCTAATTAATCTGTCTGATACATTTGGTTCAACATCTCCCATATCCACCTCAGTTAACACAATATTGATATTATCAGAGTTGTCTCTCCTCATAGTAAAACAGTTTGAACTCACCTCAACATGAGGAGTACACTTCTCAGCTCGCGTGACCAGCATTCCTTTCTTCCATGCAATAGACCCGGTGCCGATGTTGCAGACTCGTAGGTAGCCAACGCCGTTGCGCAGTACTGCACTGGCAACGGCATACACGACGCCACCCATGCTGTAGCGCCTGGGTTTTGTGCAGTAGTCTCCCGGCCCGGCGCCATGAGTGGAAACTTTTATCAAGTTGTCTCCCACAGGAATAATGGTATCTTCAAATAGCTCTACTCTGTAAGAAGTCGCTTCATCACACATATCGATATTCATTAAATCATTGGGGGTAGTTTGAACTTTAGACAAAGTGACTCCATGTTTAGATACACTTAACATTAAGTCATCCCTGTTAATGATGGTCTGACCAATGATTAAAACAACGTCGCCCAAATCCACATCGGTGACAACGGCAGTGGTCTCTAGCTGCACTTTGTCCACAAGTAAATCGAATGAAACTTCACCTAATGCAGGAACAGTACAACCATTGAAACCTTTTAGTACAACGTTACTAGGCATCATTTTAAGTTTAAGGGCATTGGCTGCACCTGCATAAATTACATTGAGTTCACTACCGGTATCTAAATAAGCTTTCATATAAACTTGCTTCACCTTCACATTTTTCTTGTATACATCGTTCAAATATGACAGGAACTGAATTTTCTTAACACTTGTTACATTATTTTCGCTTGTACAGACATTCGCTACATGACCAAGTTGGCCACATCTATAACACTTACGCTTGTCGGGTAGATTACACGATGTAGCTACGTGACCTACTTCTTTGCACCGATAGCAGATCGGTGGTGGTCTTGTAGACGTATTTTTCTGCTGACTACTTGGCCCTTCACTAGCTCTAATTGCCCCGGATACTTTACTAGATAGATTCTGCGTCTTTAACATATTTGTTTGATATGAATCAAATGCTGACAAAAATCCCTCGTATAGCTCATCCGGACTTGTACATTGAAATGCTTGGGCGTTTGCTCGCAGTTCATACGGCAAACCTTTAATAATACAAGACACCGCAGCTTGATCACTCAGTTGGCATCTATAACACATAGCTACCTTCTCTTGATAATATTTAGTCATAGATTCAGATTGTAATTTCTTTCTAGCTACAAGTTCATCTAACAAGGCGGCGAAATCATGTTGTCGAGGAAAGGCCCTGATAATCATACATTTCCATTCTTCCCAAGAACGTTCATATGACTCTAATCTGTTGAACCATAATCTTGCTTGTCCTGATAATTTAGATTGTAAAATAAATGATTTTGTGACGTCATTCCAATTATAAATCACGCCTAACTGTTCGATTTTTCTGATCCAACTTTTTACATTCCAATCTCGATTTTCTGGGTCAAATTCGGGCACTAATTTTTCAGTATTTTGGAGTGTCGTTAATTTAGTTTCATCCTCATTATTTAAACATTTTTTTAATGCCTTATCTACCTGTTCGCTAATAATTTGTTTGACTTTCTCTGATTGTGAGGTAGATTTGGAAAAGTTGTCACTTACTTGCGAATCACGACATTGTCTGTTCCTTTTTGATTGTGGCTGATTGCTTGAAGTAGTACGGAATCTCTTCATTCTAACAATAATTTTACGTATCCCAATTCTGATTGTAAGGACGACGATACTAATCTGAGAATTAACACACAACACAGAGACTAATAACTGATTTATTTGAATATAAAGAAATATATATGAAACTTATTATTAACATTTATTAATTATTATGTTATAATGCCGCAATCTCGCAATTACAGCGCCTTTTATAGTCTTAGCCCTATAGTCTCGCCTCAACACTGCAACGCCTCCCCCACCTCACACCACCTCTCCTCGCCTCTCCTCGCCAATCACCATCCGCCAAGTCAAATAGGTTTCCTTCCGTTACAATATCTTTATTAACTTTAGTATTTAGTTAAATATCAAACTGGCTATGGTATAAAACTTTACCTAGGCCCAGTGTATGATATAAAATTATTTTTTAATGACAATTTCTTTATAAATTTTAGTGTTTAGTTATATGTCAGTCTGGCTGTGGTATAAAACTTTACCTAGGCTCAGTATATGATATAAAAATATTTTTTAATGATAATTTCTTTATAAATTTTAGTGTTTAGTTATATGTCAGACTGGCTGTGGTATAAAACTTTACCTAGGCTCAGTATATGATATTAAATTATTTTTTTATGATAATTTCTTTATAAATTTTATTTTTTAGTTATATGTCAGACTGGCTGTGGTATAAAACTTTATCTAGGCTCAGTATATGATATAAAATTATTTTTTAATGATAATTTCTTTATAAACTTTAGTGTTTAGTTAAATGTCAAACTGGCTGTGGTATAAAACTTTACCTAGGCCCGACTATATGATATAAAATTATTATTTTTTAATGTTAACTTCTTAATATTTTTATTAACTTTAGTATATATAGTTAAACTTCAAACTTTATTGAATTGTGTTTCAATTGTGTACGATTTTAATATATTGTACTATTTTTCCTTATTAATTTTGATTAAAAACTTTGGTTTATCGTTTATAGATAATACCCATACTTTTTCTTAATATTTTTATAACTTTAGTATATAGTTAAATTTCAAACTTTATTGAATTGTGTTTCAATTGTGTACGATTTTATACTATTATAATATTTTTCCTTATCAATTTTGATTGAAAATTTTGGTTTATCGTTATATAGATAATATAACCTTACCGAAATGCCGCTAGATCCATTTCCGAACCAAGTGCCCTTACCAGCTGAGGCATTGGTACTCATACCAAATGAAATGTTAAGATTAATACCTCTTTATGGGGGTGATAAGAGGCACTTAGGGTTATTTATTAGAAAATGTGAATATGTTATACAGAAATTTAGAGGTCATGAGGAACAAAATGTATACCTTTTGCATGCAATTACCAGTCGACTCACTGATGACGCCGCGGCCTTATTGTCGGCGCGCGAAGACGTGTCGACTTGGACGGCATTAAGAAAGTTATTAGAACAACATTTCGGCGACCCTCGTAGCGAGGAATGTATTAACCTAGAGTTAGAGTCCTGCGAAATTAAAGCCGGTGAAAGTTATTTAGAGTTTTGTAATAGGATTCAAGGCATCCGTTCATTACTCCTTTCGAAAGTAAATTTGCTATCCGATCCAAATATTAAATGCGCTAAAACTGCAATATACAATAATACAGCATTGAATGTATTCCTGTATAACCTGAATGAAAATATGGTCAGTATAGTGAGATTAAAGTCACCCTCTACCCTAGAACAAGCCCTGTCAATTGTTTTGGAGGAAGTCAACTTCCACGAACAATATACATTACGAAACCGTATGGCCCATAGTCAGATTACACCGAAACAATCGCTTGCAATAAATCCTGTCCAGTCCACCTTTAAAAATTCGCTCAGACGACTCCACCGAGTCAAACTATTGGATATAGACCCCCTTTACAACACTTTATTCCACAACAAAAACTAAATTTCGGTATCCCACCTAATAAATTCCAATCAAGCCAACAGCAAGGCGCCATAAGACCACAGTTTGGCTACCGTACTCCACAATTTGGTTACCATCCCCCGCAATTTGGTTTTCGCCCTCAATTGCAACCTCAACCACAATTTGGATATAAACCTCCGCAAAATAGTGGGATGAGACCCCAACAGTTTGGTTATAAACCACCCCAAGTGCAAAGTCCTCTATTCCAGGATACTGAAGTTTCAATGAGAACAGCATATACGAAACCACAGCCGCAACAAGACGGGTTGTACGAAATCTCTGTAGATGGTAGTTATTATGACTCTCCCTACAACGAAAATGCTTACTATGACTTGGACGCTTTGTCAAGGATAAAGGTTAACATTACCCACTTAGATGATGAAAACCAGTCAATGAAAGTACACACAGATAATAAGGAACAAAGGTTTAGACAGCATTCAGATGAAATAGTAGAGAACAAAGAACCCAAATATAGGGGCATACGTAACGACTCCTCAACGACTACTATATCAGATTTAAGTGAAACTATTTCAATTTCCGGTTCTGAAACTACCTCTATCTCTAGTTCCGCCAAAGTATCTGACTATCCCATTAGTTCACCATCTGTGATGACTAGATCTGATGCAATTCATTCTGCTATGCATGTAGAAGAATCAGGTATTCCAATTTTTAAATGAGGCCGTGGACACTAAGCCTAACCAAATTTTAGTATTCACGTGGTTAAGGAATGATATACAAGTTAGAGACATTTCACATGAAAAACAAAAGGTACTTGAAGTATTTTTACCTATCAGTAACCCGGATTTAGTAAATAAATTTTTATTAGAATATATCAAACCAAAAACGAAATACTTCATACATTTTGAGGATGTAGAGCATCGTAGACTGTTTAGTAGCAAGGTCATAGAGTTGTTTAAGAAAGACACTGTACAATTATTTGAGTGTACAGAACGAGTAGTGTATGTCGGAGACGAAAAGGAACAAAAAGCAATAGTAATTAAACATCATCAGGGAAACACTTGTCATAGAGGTATAAAGGAAACGTTAGCAAGTATACGCAGGAATTACTTTTGGCATAACATGCATGAGACTATCTCAGCTATTTTAAAAGCTTGTGAGTTGCGTAGTAAAAAGAATTATTTTCCATACTACGGCGTGCGAAAAAAAAAAAAAAAGTTTTGCTCTGATCCCGAAAGTGAGTTTAACAATGAATTAACTTCTTGTTAAAGAAGGCCAAGCTTATCTGCAAACGGACCAATGGACTGTTCTTAAGGTTATAATTTAGAGAGTATACATGTTGATCTAAATTTTGTGATTTCCAAATATGAAGAGTTTAGTAACCTAGTAAGGAAAAATGATTCATATCCTTCTTATTTCCTTAATATCGTAACACATATTGAATTTTTACGAGAAATTACAATACAGAAATACAGGCAATTAGTTCCACAACAATGCTTTAAAAGAGGTCTAATTAATCCATTGGGTTCTCTTATCAAAATTATCACGGGAAACCTGGATCATAGCGATGCATTGCGGTACGGTAAAATTACATCGGAACTTGGTCACAATCAAATTATTTTCAAAGATAAATTTACATTGGTCTCTCAGATGTTAAATAGTTTTATTAACACTACTGAAGTTTTAAATCAAAATTCCATTATTCTAGAATGTATAATCTGTATAATGAAGTTATGTCTAAAGTAGATCAGTGGACGTACATCACTTTCACTGTAAGCTTATTTAATATATTTGCGAGTAATTTCCGTACAATCTTTATAAAGTTAGGAGAGATAGAGACTGCTCTTGCATTAAGTAAAATCTCTATACAACACCCAAGTATTGTTAACTCTACCGAATTGTTACAACATTTAAAATTAATATCCAACACTGCGAGTTTGTTATATCCCGCAAGGGAGGAAAACCTAGTGAAATTAGAAGAAACAATTATTGTCAAAACTTATCTTAAGAATAACCAGATTATGTTCATATTAGAGATTCCACTCACAGATAATCACACTTATAACTACTATAAAATTTATTCGTTACCAATTTTTCGCGAATCAGATAATAAAACCATGTCCATTTTACCTAAATATCCCTACCTGTTGGCAAGGCGACTGAAACACCTGCCGATCGTGAAACCATGTCGACCACTTGCCGCCGGAGACCAATTGCTGTGCGCTGAGCATAACCAAGCGCCTTATCCAGAGCCGACCTGTATAGAGCAGCTTTTGAAATTCGCTGAAAACCTCACATGCTATCCAACAACAGATTAGTATTGAAAACATAAGAATCCAGCGAATTACAACCACGAATTGGATATTATTTACTAGACTGCGGACCGTTCTCACGAGCACCTGTAATAATGAAATTAATAAACATCCTGTCTTCAGAACTTACACCTTGACCCTGGAAGAGTATTGCGACATCGAGATACAGGGAATCAAAATTCGCCGTCATCAAATCCTGACAGAAACTGTAAATGTAGAGCCCCTTCCAGCTATACATTTACCGAAACTGCCTGCGAGTGCAACGCTACTGCTATCTAGTACACGCGTACTTAACATGCACGGTGTTAATTTGGACGAAGTGAAATATGTCTAGTGTATTAAAATAAAACGAGTTCTCTAACAGTGATTTTAAAGGTTAAGACTCTAATATCAGTGTAGTTATAGTTTATATTACTTTTCTTATTGTTTTAGCATGCGTTCTCTTAATTTTGTCATATATTCTACGTAAAAGATTAAGAATGTTAATGTGTCTACGAAATCATCTTGGAGTTATTGAAAATGAACATCCCGATAATTTCGCTCTTAGGGAGGGAGGAGTTATGCATCGCCCTGAACCCTCTGTTTTAGATTAAGTATCTACTCCGCTGGCCCAGCATTGCCAACGGATGTGTTTCTTAGAATTAGATAACGTTTTGTTTTGACGATCGTCTAGACTCTAGACATTTAATATTGTAATATGTGAGTTATGGAATCAGGCGTTACTTTGCGGAAATCCATGACATTAAATGCTATGAAATATATTTAGCTTTAATTCCGCGAGACAAATATCCAGGTCTGAAAGCAGGGCACAAATCCCACCGTCATGCATATATACACATACAAAACAAGTGAGAAATAATTAGCATGCCATGCAACCAAACCTATACTCGACACGTGTTTCGCCCCTCCACGGGGCATCCTCAGGAGATGTTGACTCGTCGAGCGTTCGAGCTCGAATGCGCGCTAGCGCACCGCTGTCGGCCCTTTATATACCGTTTCGATGACGCTATAATCACGATCGATACAATGTCACAACGACATCTGTGCCGAACTACCCGCAATCATACTTAGAAGTGGTGATGGAATTAAGTTTGTTTGGTCATTCAACAGTGTATATGCATTATTATTGTTATATTTTGATATTTCTAACTGTTCCAACACACTCATCCGGAAACCCTTATCGCAAACATGCAGAATGTTATAGGTGTTGTTGCCGCTCAAGGAGTGGCCGGTGTCGATTAAATGTTTTGCGAAATGTGATTTATCTGGATGGCCATTCCTGTGAGCGGCAACATGTTCCCTGTACCTAATTTCGAAACTACGGCCTGTCTGACCCACATCACATCACCCCGGTGCAATCATTGCATACTAATTTGTAAACTCCGGATTTTTTTAAATTCTCTAATTTATCTTTACCGTTACATAGTTTACGCAAGTTATGATCCGATCGAAAAGCTACGTAAACATTGTGTTTTCTTAGAATATTCGCGATTTTCGCTTCGAGGAAGTGGGTAGACTGCGACACTGTCAACATCGTATTCGCTTTTAAATAAGTTTTAAAATTATTTAAGTGTTCCAAAACAAAGTAATACAATTAAAATATAAAACCAGTGCTTAAACTACTTCGAACAATATATAAAACATAGTGGATATGCAATAAAATTTACTAAAAAGTGCATAAAATCGTTTTGTCAAATGACACTAGATATTCGTTAAGATACTAAGAATATATCATTATTCAAGTGGAAAATTATTAGTGGTAGCATGTGTACGACAAAACTGGAACTGGAATTACGTTAAAGGTATTAAAACAGTACGTAAACCAAAAGCATCAGAAACTATAACCTCAAAAGTTCTAAGTATTCATAATAATATCTCCGTTCCTAAATCATCGATCAAAGTATCTATCAGCGCCATCTATTGTGATCCATCAGAACTTTCTAGCAAGGTCCTAGTTAGACACGCACTCCGATTTCTCGCAACATTTAGGACACATCTTAATACCTACGCCTAGACAACTCGATCGTCACTAAGCCAAGAAGTACTTACTTGTTCCCATAGAGAGCGCAAAGCGAACTATAACCAAATATGGATGAAATAAAAAATATGTTAATTAGCATGCAGCAAGACATAAAGCAGCAAAAACAGGACATGCTAGAGATGAAAGAAGATATTAAAGGTACAATAATCAACAGCCTCAACGAGAAGTTCAATAACTTAGAACTGAAAAATGAGCTTTTGGAGAAAAAAATTGAAGAGCAATCAAAAAAAATTAACAACCTAGAAAGACAGTGTAGACGCAAAAATCTGATCTTTTTTGGCGTGGAAGAGATAGAAAAGTCGTACGATGAACTGGAAAAAATGGTAATAAATATAATAAATACATACATAAAAATTTCATGCGACACTTACAACATAGAAGCTGTTAGAAGGTTGGGGAAAAAGGGTGAAAAAGTTCGACCCATAGTAATAACATTCAACACTTTAGGTTTCAAATTAAAAATACAAAAAAACAAACATAATCTTCAAAATACTTCATATTACTTAAAAGAAGACTACCCAATCGAAGTCTTAATTAAGCGTAAAGAGCTACAAGTCCAACTACAGAAAGAAAAAGATGCAGGAAACACCGCTTTTATAAAATACGACAAAATTATTATACTGAGCAACAAAAACCCCCACAAAAACAGTCAAGCAAAAGAAACCTATCAGAGTCCCCGGAGACGCTGCACTCTGACAACCAAAATGTTCAAAATGTTCAACCGACTAGTAAACAACCGCCTAAGAAAAATAAGAAAAATAAAGGGGACATGAAGAACTATGTAATACAAAAGCCCAAACTAATTCTAGCTCAGACAACTCAACGCCAATCGAAGACATCAGACCACAACACAGCATAGCAATCAAGATCGGACCCTCTTCCAAACAAAAATCTCCCAGTACGGCCGGTCACCGCGGGAGAGTTCGACCAAAACCCCCCAAAAACAATTAGCAAAACGAAAAATACCGTCTACATTTACACCCTCAAAGCAAGATTATTATGTTCTGATCAAAAATATAATGACAGAGGAGGATGGCATCCCTTGGGGGAGGCTTTTACCCGAACGGGGTCCATGCATTAAATAATAAGGTAGTTGATAATTAAGGCAAAAAATAATTAAAATAATTACAAAATATAATTTATAATTACAAATCAAATTCATCTAAGTGTAATAAATGTAATTGAATACTATTGATTAATACTTATGTCACTGTTTGTTATCGTTTATTATGTACAATGCATGGAATTAAATAAAGCTTTATTATTATTATTTTGGTGATTTCTTTTTTCTCAGCTTTCGCTGGTAATATGTAAGTGGCATTTACGGACTAAGTCAAGTAAATGTCACGGTTTTATATACAAGTGAATTAAGTGTGTAAGTCTATTGCATTGTGTGTCTGCTCGTCTATTTGCAGAAACTTTCTGACGATTCTGCAGGTGTTCAGTATAGCAGCTTTTTGTAGGAGTATATAGGTATTGGGTTTCAGATCAAGGAGTTTCAGGCTGTGGTGTATGTGTTTCGGGATAATACCAGTGGTGGACAATACTATAGGGACAATGTATACTTTTTGTTGTTTCCAGATCCTTAAAACTTCATCCTTAAGGTCTGTGTACTTATGTATTTTTTCTGCTATTGTTTTTTGTAGGTTGTGAGTATTTGGAACAGATATATCGATCAAAAAAGTGGTTTTATTTATTTTGTCTTGTACGGTTATATCGGGGCGGTTGTAGTGTGTTGTCCTATCGGTTAGTATTGCACGGTCATAATATATTTTATGTGTATTGTTTTCTAAAACTGCTTTAGGGGTATATTGATAGTATGGTGTATGTATATGTGTGTATAAGTTTATGTTTGAGGGCTAATCTTTGGTGTATGATATTTGCAATTTGGTTGTGTCTATGTGTGTAGTCTGTTTGTGCAAGATTGGGGCATGCTCCAGTAATATGTTGAATGGTTTCTGACTGACTATGACATTTTCTACATCTATCGTCTGTTACTGTAGGGTCTTTGATAATGTACTTTCTATGGTTTTTTGTGTTAATTATTTGATCTTGTATTGCTATAATGAAGCCTTCAGTTTCCGGAAATAGTGATCCAAGAGTGAGCCATTTGTTTGAAGCTTGTTTGTCTATATGTGGCTGTTCAAGATCTTGGGGATGGCGACCATGGAGTGTTTTCTTTTTCCATTGTTCTATTTTACAGATTTCAGAGTTATTTTCTGTGTTATCTATGTCTGTCTCTTGGGTTAGGTTTAATGGTGTGTGGTTCTGATCATTACTAACTATTGCCTTATGGATTTGACTACTGTTAGCTTTTTCAAAGAAAAATGATTTTAATTTTAATATTTGTGTGGTCCATAAGGTAAAGATGTCGATAAGGCCCCTTCCTCCGTCCTGTCTTTTGACTGTTACCCTTTCTATGGCAGATTTTGGATGTAGACAATTGTGTTTAGTGAGAATAGTTCTTGTTGCTATTTGTATGTTATTGATATCTGTTTTAGTCCATTTTATAATACCAAAAGAGTAGGTTAATATAGGTATAGCGTAAGTGTTTATTGCTTTTATTAAGTTTTTGCTGGCTAAATTACTTTTACATAAAACACGTACTCTATGTTTATACTCATCTTTTAAAACTATTTTTTATTTACTGTGGTCTATTCCTTTTGATTGCTGGTATCCTAAATATTTATATAGCTCATTCGGCTCCATAGCTGTAATGGTTTCATCACAAGATACTGTGTAATCGCCTGGCTGGATCTTACCTTTTACTATGTGTATAGTTTTGCATTTATCTAATCCAAATTGCATGCTGATATCTTTACTAAATTTTGCTGTAGCGTCTATTAGCGATTTCATTTCTTTTGCTGTTTTTGAATAGAGCTTTATGTCATCCATGTAAATTAAATGTGATATACTAGTTTCCGTGCTATTGTACTTTAATCGATATCCAGCCTTGCAATTCTGCAGTATCTGTGATATGGGGTTTAGGACGAGACAAAACCATAGGGGACTTAGGGAGTCACCTTGATATATACCTTTTTTAATAACTATTTCTTTACTAATGATACTTTTTAGATGAAGTGTAGTTTTCCAGAGGGGCATTACGTTTTTTAAGAATTCTATTATAACTGGACTGATTTTGTATATTTTTAAAATGTATAATAACCAGGAATGTGGAATGCTATCAAATGCTTTTTTGTAATCTATATATGTACAGTGTAAATTTCTTTTATTTGTAGTTGCGTGTTTATGAATTAGAGAGTCGATAATAAGTTGCTCCTTACATCCCATATGACCTCTTCTACACCCTTTTTGTTCCTCGGCAAGAATATTATTCTGTTCTATGTGAGTAGTAAGTTTTTGGGTTATGGCTGATGTGAGAATTTTGTATATGGTGGGTAAGCAAGTTATTGGTCTGTATTGTGATGGTTGTGATGTGTATTGGCCTTTAGGCAGCATGTATGTTATACCTTTAGCTATAAATGGTGGTGTACTTTGTTTTCCGTGAATAATGTTAGTAAAATTTTTTGCTATGATTTTATGAAGGGCAGTAAATTTTTTGTACCAGTAATTATGAATCTTATCTATTCCTGGTGATTTCCAGTTATGTAGCCTGCTTGTGACGAATTTTATGTCAGATTCAGAAATCTCTTTGAATTGCATTTCATCAATATCTTTCCATTTCCTTTCTTCTTCAATGATCCACTGTGTTTCTCTGTTATGATGTGCTTCTGTCTCCCATATACCTGCCCAAAATTCTTCTAAGTCGTGTAATGCTGGGGTTTCTATAGCATTGTTCGTTGTTTTTTCTGTATTTGTATGTAGGGTTCTGTAGAATATTTTTTCATTAGTATGGAAGAGTATATTATCATTTTTTCTTTTAAGTGCTTTTTTATATCTGGCTAGTCTATGTGATTTTAATGCTAACTTTTGCTTTAATGTATCTAGAAATTCTTCAGGATTTTTATTATTATTTTCATGACTGCTATGTATTCTATTGTTAGACATTATTTTGTTTACCGTATCTACTATCTTTTTCGACCTATTATTGTTTAAAAATTGTGTTAGTCTACCTATGTTTGACCTAAGATGAGTAATATCTCTCTCTAGTCTATCTTGCCAGGCTGGTTTTTTGTTAATGCGTTGTGGTCTGTATTGTGGTTCGGTGTTATATCCAAGCTCTCGTGAAATTACTAGAGCACTACAATATATGAGTGTATGAATATCGGTTAGTTGTGACTCATCAGAAGAGAACTCGTGCAGTAAGGTATTATTAAAGAAATTAGTTAATTCGACAAGATGAGAACTATATTTAAGTTTAGGGAGTCGAGGCCTTAGTGTTGGGTCTAAGCCTGCAAATTCAATTATGGCTGTCTGTAAATTTTCTTTCAGTTTCTTTTCCGATGAGTCTAAAAGGACATTAGCCTGCATAGTTTCTATTTCTGTTTCCATTAATAGCATCGTGGTTTCAGTTTGTGTTGATATATTAGTACTAAGTGGTGTTTGTGTGTTGTATATGGCATATTCAGTAGTATTTAGATAGTTATGGGATGATTGTGTATTTGTTAGTATTGTTTGTTGTGTAGTTGGGTTTGTAGTAATGATTGTTTGTGGTTCACTAAGTGATGGTTGTGAATGAAGAGAAATATCTTCCTGTTCTAAATCTACTCTAACTTCTTCTTTAATTTGCTCTAACTTTTCATTAGTAAGCATTTTATTTCTGATGATGACTCGCCTTTGATCGGAAACTCGTTGTTCTGAAACTATAACGTGAGGGTACTGTTTTAAAAAGTGTTCATGAAGTAATTTTCTGTATGTTGTCATGTCTGTTTCTAATTTAGTGATGCGGTAGTAGGTACGCATGATGAATATGTTTACATCTTCTGTCCATCTCATGCGTACACGTGGTTTACCAGTCTTAGTGGACGCAGGTAAAAGGGTATTCACCCCCTGCGCAACATCTAAGGCCGGTGTGTCTGTAGGTGTTGGTGTTCTTGTAGAAACTTCTGATGGTGTATATGATACGGTTGACGGGCTATATGGTTCCTCTGTTGAGGGGCATGGTGAGCTAATCCTGTCCATATTGTCAGTCTGTCTGTCGAAAGTCAAGTTGGCTGTAGTATTTTCGGGTGACCCGGAGGGAGCCCGCCTACTCAGCTCCACTCCGCCGACGGTTCGTATGCTGTCACACCCAGCGTCAGCTCCAGGTGTGCCCCGGCGATCACCCCCGGGCAGCGGCCTTATACGTTTACTTCTTAGACGTGTCTCCATATTTAATGGGTTGCCAGAGCCATGTTAGCCGTGCCAGTAATTTTATATCACGTGTCCGCCCCCTACGTGAATCTGGTGGTCGATTCGGACGTATGGTTGGAGCTTCAGGGGGCTTATTATTATTATTATTATTATTATTATTCGCGATTCTATCTGAAATTGGGCCTATGTAAGTGAGACTCCCGACATTCTTGTTAATTCTTTCGGGGGTACATGCATAAAGTGCTGAGCGAGCCCGGTCATTCTACTTTTTCCTAATTATATTATCAATAACTTGTTTGGTGTAACCGTTTGAAGTCGCGATTTGATACAATATTTTGAGTTCTTTTGCGTAATTATCCGTGGACAGTGGGAGTGACATTAAACGGTGGACATAGCTGCGGAAGGCTGCTAATTTATGCTGTAGTGGGTGACAGGATGAAGCGGGAATCGTTGTGTCAGTGTGTGTGGGCTTTCGATAAATTTGGAAATCGAGTTTGTTATTGACTCTTGTGATTGTTAGATCCAAAAAATTAAGGGACTGATTTGATTCTAATTCTAATTTGAATTTAATTTTGGGGTGGTGAGTGTTGAGCCTATTTACGAAAATATCCAATTGACGATTAGTACCTGTCCAACAGATAATTACGTCATCCACATATCTATAATAAAACAGAATGTTGGGCTCGCCCACCACATATTTACATTCGAAGTAGTCCATAAATATTTCCGCCATTAATGGACTTAAAGGTGATCCCATTGCTAGACCCTCTTTTTGGCGGTAGTATTCGTTATTGAATCGAAAGTAATTTTGTTCCATGCAAATACGTGTGAGGTTAAGTAGGTCATTTATTTCTCCTGGATGTAAACGTTGCCTCTCCAAAAGGTACCCCAAAATACGTAGGCACTCTTCAAATGGAATATTTGTAAATAAACTATCTACATCTAGTGATAATAATTTCGAATTGTGGGGGGTGTTAATATTTTGTATTTTTTTAGTTAAATCTAAACTATTTTTTAAACTGTACTGTGGTTTAAAAGATGCCTTTGCCTTTAGTAAATTGTTTAGATATTTGGCTAAATCGTATGTCGGGGCACCAATGTAAGAGACAACGGGGCGAATTGGGATGTTGTCTTTATGAGTTTTTGGTAAACCATACAAAAAAGGAGATCGTGGGTTCATTGGAATTTTATATTTTAACTGGCCTGGAGAAATGTACGACGTGTTATTAATTGCATTCTTTATTTCTAGAGTGAATTTTTTAGTAGGGTCGGTAGTAAAACGTTCAAAATCTTCCCCCTGGATAACGTCGTTAACCCTCTGGTGGTATGCAGTTTTATCCAAAATGACTACTGTATTGCCTTTGTCGGCTTTAGTAATTATTAAATCATTTTGAGTAATTGTGTTTTGTAATGACCTATGTACTTGTATTTCGGAATAATTTTGGGTAATGGTGGTTGCGGACGCTGTCTTTATCTGAAATGCCACCTGATGTTTAACGGCGCTATCCATTTTACTTCTAACACAAGCCATTTCTGAATCTACCATTAAAGTTTCGAGCGATTTCTGGGATAACCGTGGCCTGATGTTATATTTGAGGCCTTTCTCTAGTAAAGAAATCTCTGAATTGGAAAATTGGGTATTTGTATAATTTTTAACGCGTGGGTAGAAAGAATGAACCGCATCTGAATGATTATTTTCTAAGTTGGTGATATTATTATTATTATTTTGGCTATCCCGAGTTAATCGCTCCAACTTCCTACGCTGTGTTAAATATTTTTCATGCGCTACTTGGGAGGCGAAGTCCCGGGCTTTGTTATCTAAAATATCAAACTCCACACTATGCAGTTTGTAACTTAACTCTGAGTACAGAACTTTGAGGTGGAGCTTGATATTGTCCCTAACTGAAAACCAATGCCTGCATTCTTCATTCAACCACACTTGTTTTGCCTTCACCAAAGCTAAACCACTTGACCGGCTGTGTGTGTTAGTATGTATATTAATATAATGGGGAAATACTTTTAAGTGTTTACACTGCTGATTGAACCAAACGTTTTGGGCTGCTAAGCGATGCAGTTTTGTCAACTTGATGTATAGTTTTGCCTGCTCAGCTATACTTGCTGACTTAAGATAAGTTATGGAATCAGGCGTTACTTTGCGGAAATCCATGACATTAAATGCTATGAAATATATTTAGCTTTAATTCCGCGAGACAAATATCCAGGTCTGAAAGCAGGGCACAAATCCCACCGTCATGCATATATACACATACAAAACAAGTGAGAAATAATTAGCATGCCATGCAACCAAACCTATACTCGACACGTGTTTCGCCCCTCCACGGGGCATCCTCAGGAGATGTTGACTCGTCGAGCGTTCGAGCTCGAATGCGCGCTAGCGCACCGCTGTCGGCCCTTTATATACCGTTTCGATGACGCTATAATCACGATCGATACAATGTCACAACGACATCTGTGCCGAACTACCCGCAATCATACTTAGAAGTGGTGATGGAATTAAGTTTGTTTGGTCATTCAACAGTGTATATGCATTATTATTGTTATATTTTGATATTTCTAACTGTTCCAACACACTCATCCGGAAACCCTTATCGCAAACATGCAGAATGTTATAGGTGTTGTTGCCGCTCAAGGAGTGGCCGGTGTCGATTAAATGTTTTGCGAAATGTGATTTATCTGGATGGCCATTCCTGTGAGCGACAACATGTTCCCTGTACCTAATTTCGAAACTACGGCCTGTCTGACCCACATAGACCCCGGTGCAATCATTGCATACTAATTTGTAAACTCCGGATTTTTTTTGAATTCTCTAATTTATCTTTACCGTTACATAGTTTACGCAAGTTATGATCCGATCGAAAAGCTACGTAAACATTGTGTTTTCTTAGAATATTCGCGATTCTATCTGAAATTGGGCCTATGTAAGTGAGACTCCCGACATTCTTGTTAATTCTTTCGGGGGTACATGCATAAAGTGCTGAGCGAGCCCGGTCATTCTGCTTTTTCCTAATTATATTATCAATAACTTGTTTGGTGTAACCGTTTGAAGTCGCGATTTGATACAATATTTTGAGTTCTTTTGCGTAATTATCCGTGGACAGTGGGAGTGACATTAAACGGTGGACATAGCTGCGGAAGGCTGCTAATTTATGCTGTAGTGGGTGACAGGATGAAGCGGGAATCGTTGTGTCAGTGTGTGTGGGCTTTCGATAAATTTGGAAATCGAGTTTGTTATTGACTCTTGTGATTGTTAGATCCAAAAAATTAAGGGACTGATTTGATTCTAATTCTAATTTGAATTTAATTTTGGGGTGGTGAGTGTTGAGCCTATTTACGAAAATATCCAATTGACGATTAGTACCTGTCCAACAGATAATTACGTCATCCACATATCTATAATAAAACAGAATGTTGGGCTCGCCCACCACATATTTACATTCGAAGTAGTCCATAAATATTTCCGCCATTAATGGACTTAAAGGTGATCCCATTGCTAGACCCTCTTTTTGGCGGTAGTATTCGTTATTGAATCGAAAGTAATTTTGTTCCATGCAAATACGTGTGAGGTTAAGTAGGTCATTTATTTCTCCTGGATGTAAACGTTGCCTCTCCAAAAGGTACCCCAAAATACGTAGGCACTCTTCAAATGGAATATTTGTAAATAAACTATCTACATCTAGTGATAATAATTTCGAATTGTGGGGGGTGTTAATATTTTGTATTTTTTTAGTTAAATCTAAACTATTTTTTAAACTGTACTGTGGTTTAAAAGATGCCTTTGCCTTTAGTAAATTGTTTAGATATTTGGCTAAATCGTATGTCGGGGCACCAATGTAAGAGACAACGGGGCGAATTGGGATGTTGTCTTTATGAGTTTTTGGTAAACCATACAAAAAAGGAGATCGTGGGTTCATTGGAATTTTATATTTTAACTGGCCTGGAGAAATGTACGACGTGTTATTAATTGCATTCTTTATTTCTAGAGTGAATTTTTAAGTAGGGTCGGTAGTAAGACGTTCAAAATCTTCCCCCTGGATAACGTCGTTAACCCTCTGGTGGTATGCAGTTTTGTCCAAAATGACTACTGTATTGCCTTTGTCGGCTTTAGTAATTATTAAATCATTTTGAGTAATTGTGTTTTGTAATGACCTATGTACTTGTATTTCGGAATAATTTTGAGTAATGGTGGTTGCGGACGCTGTCTTTATCTGAAATGCCACCTGATGTTTAACGGCGCTATCCATTTTACTTCTAACACAAGCCATTTCTGAATCTACCATTAAAGTTTCGAGCGATTTCTGGGATAACCGTGGCCTGATGTTATATTTGAGGCCTTTCTCTAGTAAAGAAATCTCTGAATTGGAAAATTGGGTATTTGTATAATTTTTAACGCGTGGGTAGAAAGAATGAACCGCATCTGAATGATTATTTTCTAAGTTGGTGATATTATTATTATTATTTTGGCTATCCCGAGTTAATCGCTCCAACTTCCTACGCTGTGTTAAATATTTTTCATGCGCTACTTGGGAGGCGAAGTCCCGGGCTTTGTTATCTAAAATATCAAACTCCACACTACTCATTCAGATGCGGTTCATTCTTTCTACCCACGCGTTAAAAATTATACAAATACCCAATTTTCCAATTCAGAGATTTCTTTACTAGAGAAAGGCCTCAAATATAACATCAGGCCACGGTTATCCCAGAAATCGCTCGAAACTTTAATGGTAGATTCAGAAATGGCTTGTGTTAGAAGTAAAATAGATAGCGCCGTTAAACATCAGGTGGCATTTCAGATAAAGACAGCGTCCGCAACCACCATTACCCAAAATTATTCCGAAATACAAGTACATAGGTCATTACAAAACACAATTACTCAAAATGATTTAATAATTACTAAAGCCGACAAAGGCAATACAGTAGTCATTTTGGACAAAACTGCATACCACCAGAGGGTTAACGACGTTATCCAGGGGGAAGATTTTGAACGTCTTACTACCGACCCTACTTAAAAATTCACTCTAGAAATAAAGAATGCAATTAATAACACGTCGTACATTTCTCCAGGCCAGTTAAAATATAAAATTCCAATGAACCCACGATCTCCTTTTTTGTATGGTTTACCAAAAACTCATAAAGACAACATCCCAATTCGCCCCGTTGTCTCTTACATTGGTGCCCCGACATACGATTTAGCCAAATATCTAAACAATTTACTAAAGGCAAAGGCATCTTTTAAACCACAGTACAGTTTAAAAAATAGTTTAGATTTAACTAAAAAAATACAAAATATTAACACCCCCCACAATTCGAAATTATTATCACTAGATGTAGATAGTTTATTTACAAATATTCCATTTGAAGAGTGCCTACGTATTTTGGGGTACCTTTTGGAGAGGTAACGTTTACATCCAGGAGAAATAAATGACCTACTTAACCTCACACGTATTTGCATGGAACAAAATTACTTTCGATTCAATAACGAATACTACCGCCAAAAAGAGGGTCTAGCAATGGGATCACCTTTAAGTCCATTAATGGCGGAAATATTTATGGACTACTTCGAATGTAAATATGTGGTGGGCGAGCCCAACATTCTGTTTTATTATAGATATGTGGATGACGTAATTATCTGTTGGACAGGTACTAATCGTCAATTGGATATTTTCGTAAATAGGCTCAACACTCACCACCCCAAAATTAAATTCAAATTAGAATTAGAATCAAATCAGTCCCTTAATTTTTTGGATCTAACAATCACAAGAGTCAATAACAAACTCGATTTCCAAATTTATCGAAAGCCCACACACACTGACACAACGATTCCCGCTTCATCCTGTCACCCACTACAGCATAAATTAGCAGCCTTCCGCAGCTATGTCCACCGTTTAATGTCACTCCCACTGTCCACGGATAATTACGCAAAAGAACTAAAAATATTGTATCAAATCGCGACTTCAAACGGTTACACCAAACAAGTTATTGATAATATAATTAGGAAAAAGCAGAATGACCGGGCTCGCTCAGCACTTTATGCATGTACCCCCGAAAGAATTAACAAGAATGTCGGGAGTCTCACTTACATAGGCCCAATTTCAGATAGAATCGCGAATATTCTAAGAAAACACAATGTTTACGTAGCTTTTCGATCGGATCATAACTTGCGTAAACTATGTAACGGTAAAGATAAATTAGAGAATTCAAAAAAATCCGGAGTTTACAAATTAGTATGCAATGATTGCACCGGGGTCTATGTGGGTCAGACAGGCCGTAGTTTCGAAATTAGGTACAGGGAACATGTTGCCGCTCACAGGAATGGCCATCCAGATAAATCACATTTCGCAAAACATTTAATCGACACCGGCCACTCCTTGAGCGGCAACAACACCTATAACATTCTGCATGTTTGCGATAAGGGTTTCCGGATGAGTGTGTTGGAACAGTTAGAAATATCAAAATATAACAATAATAATGCATATACACTGTTGAATGACCAAACAAACTTAATTCCATCACCACTTCTAAGTATGATTGCGGGTAGTTCGGCACAGATGTCGTTGTGACATTGTATCGATCGTGATTATAGCGTCATCGAAACGGTATATAAAGGGCCGACAGCGGTGCGCTAGCGCGCATTCGAGCTCAAACGCTCGACGAGTCAACATCTCCTGAGGATGCCCCGTGGAGGGGCGAAACACGTGTCGAGTACAGGTTTGGTTGCATGGCATGCTAATTATTTCTCACTTGTTTTGTATGTGTATATATGCATGACGGTGGGATTTGTGCCCTGCTTTCAGACCTGGATATTTGTCTCGCGGAATTAAAGCTAAATATATTTCATAGCAATTAATTGTAATATGTTTTTGAATCATTATATTGCTAGCCTCCAAATCGGCAGCACACTACTTAAGTTTTCTTTTATTTTATTCAAAAACCCTTTGTCCACACTGGAAGTTTAACTAGGTTCCTATTAGGTCACTTCAGAAAAACTCAACTACACATATTCACATTGTATATTCATAATAATAACATACACACATTATTATATATTTACAACATTATCACTATATCATACAAGTTACTAATAAAATTATCTACATCTTAAAACTAAATCTTAAAATTAATAGTGGGTTAAGTACCCTTATATATACATCAGCGGTCAGGCCATCTTCCGCCTACCGGCCGCTCCATCATAAGCTACATCATAGTCGTGGCATCCTCAACATAATGTGACTGCAGTGTTATTCTGCAGTAACCAACGACCCTAAGGAAGAATGGAATACCTCAGTATTGTTTAAGAACTGAAAACGACTAACACAATAAAAAACATTTTTTCCACTTACCGCTTCACACGGGATGATTTCACAAAATATATTAATACTATTAACGAATGACTATAAATAAATGTTTCTTGATCAGCTCAGGAAAGAAAAGGGCTCCCAAATTGGAAGAAATTCCTTTTATATTCAATCCATCGACTGTTCGAGAACTTTTTTCCTACTTTCTGCTTTCTCCCACCACAGCTAAAAGTAACATTTAAACTTTCGTCCTGAAATGATTCCTTAATTCGTTTAAAAACTTAAATCGATCGAATTTATATAATGTCTAATTTACTGCCATCTCTCGTACAATCCGTGAACTAACTATGAAGTTCCTTAAAGAGCCTGACTACACTCTGCGATCACAGAGGTCTCTACTAGTACAAAAATATATTTCTAATTTTGAAATTACGGTGTTACACGTTTTCCCTTATCCAGAGCCCGACGACGCGACGCAGCGACGTACGTAC
The DNA here is from genome assembly GCA_949125395.1 of Diaphora mendica. Taxonomy (NCBI): domain Eukaryota; kingdom Metazoa; phylum Arthropoda; class Insecta; order Lepidoptera; family Erebidae; genus Diaphora; species Diaphora mendica. Next base: position 9,541,207 of record OX421319.1, read on the forward strand.
GAAGGTAGTGAGACAGTCGCGGGAACGAATCGCACCAGACAAAGCGTTTGTTGACCTACTAAGATAACGTTTGCCATGCCATAGCGCAATAAAACAAAGAGTTAGGAATTTTATTTTTAAATGGATGGAAGGAACAATACTTAAATAATAAACAGTAGTTGACACTAGGTGACTCGCAATGCTAACATAAATAGACCTAGACCGTAACTTTCTTTTATTACTTTATATCTTCCATCTCCGTTTTCTCTCTACTGTCTTACTTTTCTCTCATAATATAAAAGGTGCCTTGACATGGCTTTTCCTTTAAAGCTTTTATTTATCGTTATTTCTGAGTTACAAATCGTTAATCGAATCCCCACTTGAAACTTTCTTGAAAAAAACACTTATCATGTTTTAATACAAGATTAACCAACCATGCTACACACATCAAAAGTGTCTAGGGATCAACATATGTGTCTAGGGATCAACATATATTTTTGCAATAACTTTTCTCCTGATTGATATTAATTAAAATTTTCTTTAAGGATTCATCAAATAAAGTGTTTTCGTTTGTCACAGTAACGATAAACCAAGTCACCTTTGCATTAATAAAGAAATTTGCCATTTTCCTAATAAAGGGAATTTTGACATTTGAACCACTAACATTAAAGTTCGAAAAAAAGACTGAAATAACAGTTTTCTTTAAAATTTTATTAGGTAACTTAAACAATTAATAATCCGTGTTTCTACCGCGAACACTAACAACACAAGAATCGGTTTGGCATACTCAAAATGAGTTCATCCAAATCACGCTGTGGAATGGCCGCCCATGTTCGTTGCAACAACAAAAAAAGGTCTTCTTGCGACTGGATACCCTCCATATTCGGCAGAGCTCTTCTCTGTAGCATATCCCATGCATGCTCAATCGGGTTCAAGTCTGGCGACTGAGCAGGCCAGGGCCAAAGCCACATCTCAATCTCAAGAAATCCGCATAAAAATGCTTGATCCCTAGACACTTTTGATGTGTGTATATGTAGGTATAGAACAACCCTTTGTAACCAATCAGTAATCACACTAATCACTAATCAAATGAATCCGGACAAAAAGCCAAAACCGGACAGATATTAATTGTAATTGAGAATTTATTAGTATATAATTACTTACAAATAGGCAACAAAAAATAGAAAAAAAGATACTTAAAATGTTTTATTTAACTTTGATTAACATAATCGCTGTATCACGATATCGAATATGAATTTAGATTTTTTTTTGGTAGAGGATAAGTGTGCCTACCTGCCGATCCATTTTAGTTGAAGATTCTAAATAGTGATTAAAGAGCTTTCCCTCACCAGCTATCTCAGGCACACGCACACTACCTGGAGCATAGTGCACAACGCTTCTCGGTCGTTAGCTCAGATCACAATCAACGCCGAAAACATTGACCGAAAAACAATCTGTACCCTAATCGATCTTAAAACTCAACATCAAAATCGGATTATATAAATGATCAGATGACATATTCTGAAATCTAATACTATTGGATACGTAGTAGCTACTATAACATTAGAATCTTTCCAACCAGTCAACCTTTCAGTGGTGTAGACATTGGGTGTAGAAATATTGTCAGGTATCCACGAAGTTTACATACATAAACGACTATACATAACGTAGCAATACTTATGTAAGTTTATATACAAATATATAGATAAATATATAGATATTATGTTTTTTTAATAGGTATATATTTTAATTGAGGGTTACCATGAGCGTCTCCGTGATTCGGAAGTCACGTTAAGCAGTCCCCAACCCGAACTTGGCCAGCGTGGGGACCTATGGCCTTAACCCTCTCCTTAGAGGAGACCCGAGCCCAGCAGTTGGACGTTATGGATTGTTGATGGGTATTTTTTGGTTTAGATATTTCTTTGGTAACCAAAATATGACATTCTTAGATAATACACGTTATCAGCGTTCAAATTATTCGTTATCTACCATTCTCATTTTCCTTACCATCATCTTAATCGCATCATAAGAGCTCTTAAGGTTTATTGTTATTTCTATTGATTTAACATCTTGAGATTATTGTCATGTAAAAGGTTTATAACTATGTTTACACTGGAATTAAAGTGATCACCTAACAGGTCACACCAACAAACTGCTTCAATTGTTTCTTGAGAGCTTGCTTAGACCGTTGAAATGGGTACTGACGATGGTTGTTTGAAAAAAAATATTCAGGTCGGTATCTAACATATGCTACTCATCACACTGCAGTATATCATACTTAACTCCACACTCGAGTGCTCAGCGCGGACGCAATAACAGTTACTCCGACCGCACAGTAACTATTGGCGTGGGAAGCCTCTCGCTAGAGACCATGGTTCTGACCATGGGCAAAAATGAGAGTGCATGGGATTCCGCCGTTTCTTTTAGTAGAAAAAAATTACATACAGTGGAACATAGAACCTTCTCCTTTTTGGAAGTCGGTTAAAACGTGATGCCAGGGAACGAAGCAGGAGAGGGCTAGCAATCTCCAGTCTCGAAGAAGTTGCGCAATACGCCGGCGAGGATACCGCGTGCGCTCGAATCGTTACCGCAAAAACTTTCACCTCATATGAACGAGGCTTAAGATAAGAAGTAGTAAGCGAGCATGTTTTGGATCCACATGTACCTGTGGATTCAAGATATGGTTTTTTATATAATAGTTGCCAAAATGACTCTGGTGAATGTGGAGATGGTAAAAGAAGGAAGCAATGTGGAGTTGTCCCACTATGGCGGCCTAGTAAGATGCTTTTTCAGACAACGCTTTAAGGACCCTAGATCGTAGAGGAAGGGAAACACGTGCGCTAGCAGTGAGTTCCCGGTCTAGTTTGACTGCTCGGCATATGAAGAAAGCGCCGAACCATTTTGTTCAAGGGCGTATGTGCCTCTAATAAACGATAACTTAAAACGCCAGCATGTGTTGTATAGAGGAAGTAAGAAAGTGGGACCAGTTGGTAGAGCTCGTCAGAACACTCTCCATGGTAGATAAAGGCGATAGGTGACTGCCATAGAGGCTACATCTCCTCGTAACTCTGTCACTTACTATAAAAATATTATTGATTTAGGTAGGTGCATCATCTCGTAAAATAAGTACCTACTGAGGATTATTTTGTAATCTGTATGCAACATGTTTATTACAATGAAATAAATGTAATTAAACTATAATTAAATGAATGTCACAACAGTTATCAGCAGTGCATTACTCATGATATAAATTCACAGGGCACAGAACAGCTATCACGAGTCCTATATGAATACAAATCGATGTAAAATGTACTTCGGCATTGTTCCTGCAACTAACAACTAAATCAGAAACTTCAAAGTGTAATACTTTTCAATAATACTATTATAAAACGGTACAGCTTGTTTCACTTCACAATATTATTCAAGGAATAACTTGTCGAGTTTTACAAAAAAAAATCATGAATATTTACAAAGTTACAGCATAATTTGTTTGAAATTTTTTTCTGTACCTAAATGAAATGCTCCAAAAGGTTTCAGCATTATTAATTTTGCAATTACATAGTAATATATTTCTTTTAGTAATTATAGCAAGATCCACAGTATCGTTTAAGTAAACTTTGTCACCTGAAATAGAAATCTCCTAGTACGATAACTAACTGGGACATCACGTCGTATTATATTTTACAGGTCATCAGATTTTTAAGTAATTTAATATAAAGATTTTAATAAATTCTACCTTCATCGGTGTTTATAAGCATACTGGTTACTATTTAAATAGGTATAGGTATTATATAATTGACAGCAGTCAGAAAAAAAGAATGGCCTACTGGTCCTATTATAGTTAGGGACCAGACGTCCGTGTATCACAACAATACCATGTATTCTTTCTGTTTGTAGTTTTTTTAAACTTTTGTATGTAATAAATTATAATATTGATTTCAGAATACTACTTTATCATGGAATACAGACAATCCGGACTTCACACCATGCTTTCAAAAAACTGTACTAGTATGGATCCCGTGTATGTACTTATGGGTTACCGCCCTCCTTGAAGTATATCAAATGATTATGAGTAAAGAAGCCAACATATCATGGAATAAACTCAATTATATCAAAATGACTTCAACATTATTGTTGATATTTCTGCAAATAGTAGACATGAGTCGAACTTTTTTTGTTCTTTCAAGAGAGGCGAATAAAGTGTTTGATGCAGATTATTATGGTCCAGTTATCAAATTTCTGACCTTTGTAAGTATTGATTGACTGATGACTCCTGCCAGCTGAAATTAATGGATTCGATTAGACAGTTTAGCATACTTTCTCTATTTCTTGGGCCTAAGATGTTGTCATAAGAAAATGTACTTGTCGTCTTTGTATAGGACGACGAACGAGCAGACAATTGCCTGATGGTAAATTACATGGACACCTCAAAAGTAACAAGCGTGTTGGAGCCATTTGAGCCTTATCCTCCAGAAGCAGGAGGAAGATAAACGTAATCACTCAGTGAATATCAACGAATGAATTACTCAATATCGGTATTCTTTAAGTCAGTGTCACTTCGACCAAACCGGCTATACTAAAGCATAAAACTATACCACATACATTTGAACTTTATTGTTTCTTAGTTGTTATTATTTGAAACGGTATATTACGATTGATTCAAAAGACAGAGTACAATCGCATTTATGTAAATGCCATTTTCATCCCCCCATCTCGGATTTTTTCCCTTAGATATCTGAGTGAAAAGCTGTTTTTATCCGCTAGCTACATGATAAAGTAAATTGAATTTAGAACATCGTGTGCTCTAAGTTTGTAAATTCAAAACATCATTAAACCTATTGACTTGTACCTCCATGGTGCCGAATTTTTCATACAACCTTATTTAATTTGCTAAAAACTCAGACTCGGAACCTTCTTAGTGTCCTTTTTTTTAATTTGCTTTGCCCGCGCCAATTTTTTTTTTTGTATTTAGCCAATCCTAGCTGAGGTGGCATGAGAAGTTAGGTGTTACACTCGAGTGCAAAGTTTTTTCACCTCGTGCTCTTTTGATTCCCTCGCCAACGCTCAGGATTCTAATTTTTGAATCATTCGCTGCGGTCGTGATTCAATTTTAGAATCCTTCTCTTGATCGGTCATCAAAATTGAGCACGCGGTTAAAAAGCAACTTTGCACTCTTGTATAACAAATAACTATTGTTCATTCGGTTACGAGGTTTACAAGATGCTTCAAAGTAGCAATTTACACAATACATCGTTTACAAATTTTAACCTAATTTGGCGAGAAACGGTTTAAAACCTACTTTGGCGAGGTATACAAATATGTTCCAATGACGTTAACATTCAATGTAATACTATTTTATTATATTTTTCAGGTATTGACAGCTACTCTAATATATTACAACAAAAAATGCGGAATGAGGACATCAGGGGTACTTTTTATATTCTGGTTGCTCCTTATTTTAGCTGGATTACCTCAGCTAAGAACTGAAATAAGGAACTATTTAGATCATAGAAATACCCTTTATAATACTTCAAGTTTTATTATATATTACTTCTTAGTAGTAACAATGTTTATCCTGAGCTGTTTCGCAGACTTACCGCCAGTAGATACACCTTACGTGTATGATAAGGTATTTATTAATATGTTAAAATTTTAATTATATTCAATAGGTCGTTTAAAAAAATTAAGGAAGCATATTTGCATTGTTTCGACCTTGGGATCAAAAGTAGCTACTACAAAAATAGTATAACTTTTAAAGAAAAGTTTTAAAAAGCTAAAATCCGATTACGTAAAAACTTATATTACAAATCTATTGACACCTTCTTCATTAAAATCAGTACAGTAGTTTAGTGCTACGGTGAACATAAAAACATAAGCTACCAAACGATTACGCTTCCTTTTGACTTTGCCGTAGTCAGGTAAAAATAAATAATGACTTTTGTACTTCCACCTCATCAAACTTCAAGGAATTACAAAAGTTAATCAAGCTGGTTTTCAGAAGTCCACTTAAGTTCACTTTTTACTTACTTTTTCTTTCTACTATATAAATTGGTATTAATTTATTCTTTTTAGAGGCAATCCCCAGAAGACTCATCTGGCTTCCCCAGCCGCCTCACTTTTGCCTGGTTCGATCCTATAGCTATAACTGGCTTTCGTAGAACATTAACCGATAGTGACTTATACTCCATAAGTCCCAAAATAAATTCTAAGGAATCTCTAGCAGAATTTGAAAGCAAATGGATGCGAGCCATGAAGAAGCAAGTTGCGTAAGTGTTTTTATTTTATTGTACAAAGACTATGCTCAACAGAACAGCTCACGATATTTCTCAACACACAACTCACGCTAGCTAGAATCAGGAGTTATATTTACACTGTAAAATATAATTTGTTGCAATAGAGGATTTATTCTTAAACATATTTTTATTAAGGCTGAAGTATGAGATAATAGTGATGGCAAATAATTGTAGGGTTTATTGAGTTGTGGTTTTCCTGAGCAACACCTTATTCTTGAATATAGGTTTGAAATTGTAATATCATCAAAACAAATAGCCATTCAGTGCCTATTTGTTTGGAGTATATATATCCTAGTTTATTATCTTGGAAGTTACTTCTGATTAATTGTGATAGTGTTTATTTCAAACTCACTCTATTACAAAGTTTTTTTATTGCAAAGTCTGAATGATTATATACAGACAGGAAAATTTAGTTTTTGTTTGACTGTTATTATTTGAATTTTAATCACTACGATAAAAAACACCGTCGACCAATTAAAGCGATTGGTAAGGGCAATTAAACTTGTTCTATAAGCTGTTTAAGGCAACTTGGTAGATCAAATTGGGTACCTTTTTATTGAAGTTTAGCGCAGAAATGTACCTAGTAATAACTTTGTATAAATTGTTTCGTAAAGCCAAAATCATAAACCTTTGCTTCGTATACCTAATTGTCTTAAATTGACGTAAAATATTTTATGATGTAGATTTAATAGCAGTGAGAACCCGTAAAATTAAATTTATTTGCAAAGAGACATTGAGACTTCATGTTTCTACAATTTATGCTTATCACTGTTTACAAGCTACATACGCGACAAACTAATACTGCAAGATAAACACAAAACGTATGATACAAAAACGAAATAAACTTTTCAAAACTCTCAGGCTGGTCAAAGGTAAAATTCAAGATTTATAACGTTGATTAATAATCACGGGTACGATATGATTAATTTTCTGATACAAGACACGCAACTAGGGTTGACAGATGGCCGGGAAATCCGGGATTGTCCCGGAATTTTGCGTCTTGCCCCGTGTCCAGTAATTAGACCTTATTGTCCCGGATTCTGAAAACCTACTTTGCTTTGTAACAACATATACTAACAACATATGACACCGCTGGCCTGCCTTTGCCTGCCTAGCCAATTGAATAGTTTATGGACTAGGGAGCGAAACCGAATGTCCATAAATTTTATGAAGTCTGAACTGCAAACTCCTGTCTATTTTAGCGTATCTTGCCCAGAAATTTTATCAGTTTTGCAAAGTTTTGACGGAGAAAAACTAAAAAAATGGCAAAATTCGGTAATAAATAAAAAAAAACTTATCCACAGCTATATCGCAGCAAAAGTTAATCCTTTGAAAATAAAAAAAAGTAAAAACTAAAACCCAAAAATGTTTTTACGTAACGTGTGACTACGGATTTTCAAATTTGTTTCACACTTTTTCAGCTTCGTTTTTTGTCATCCTAGTTGGGTTTTAGTTTTTACTTTTTTTATTTAAAATATTTTGGTGCTATTACAATTATCGAATAAATACTAATATATATATATATATATTTGAAATGTACAAGTACTCTTTCCAATGATACCAAACACGGCATATTTATCTCAAATTTATTTTTTAACAGAGTACTTTATAACCGCTAGAAGGCGTAATGTAGCATAGAGAAATCGATCGGACTACTGCCAGACTGCCCTATAAAGACACTTTTTTGTCTCGTACAGCAACTCTGTGGAAGAAATTATCGCCTACAGGCTACAGCATGTCTTCAAGAAAAAGCGTACTCCCTACAAACATAGTATTTATTCATTACTTTATTAAATAGTGGCTTTGTGTTAATAGTCCAAGATCCCAGAGCCGTAAGACACAACTTATTTTCTAAAGCATATAACTTTCGGTTCTCAGTAGTCTCTTGTGTACTTTTTAATACCTGAATGTTTGTGGAGCTTGCCCGGTGACACCTACGCAGGTACCAGGTGAGAAAGGTAACTAAAAATCAGAGTTACTTAACTTAAATTTTTATGACTGATTTTTATATATGATTTGTAGAATATTACTCTGAAGTCATATAAAAAAAATCAGACGCTTTCCATGGGCCAAAACTTTTATCAGACGCTTTAAAGCTCTAAGAAAAATAAATGAATTTAAATTATTTTTAAATGTCTGATTCTTTTATATGTTATTAAGATAACTATTACAATGTTATATATAATCAGTCAGACAAATTGCAATGACCAAACATCCCCTAAACACAAAAATTACTCAACCATGAGTATGAGCCCGAGAGCACTATACATGCACTATACATGGTACTGGAAATAACCAAAAATACATTAATTTAACAAAAAATTACTAGCATTTGGGACCGTCTTTGTGTAGAAGTTTGCCAGGATTTCACGCATTGACTGGATGTGATTTTAATCCCGCCTTTTTAAAAAAAGTAAACAAAGACTATTAAAATTTAATATAATGATGAAGAAACATGAATATCAGTGAGCTTTTATGCGATTCGGAGATCCAGAGTCATTTACCGATGAAAACGTACTACAAGATATTTTCTATCAAGTACAAAATTTTATCTGCGATATTTATAATGTTAGTGTATGCGACGTTGATGCTGCCCGGCTTCAGCTGTTTTAAAATAATTATACTGTGTCTGATATTCAGTGGCGTAGCGTGGACTTCCATAGACGTGGGCGAAGTCACATCAGCGAGGCCCCTTTCTTTCGCCCCCAAGATCTACCTAATAAATTTATCTTATCAAACATGCTTCGATATGACATGCCTCTCGATTTCGATACTCATGGAGTCATGGTAGTAAAAAAAAATACAAATGAGTAGTGAAAGAATACTTTTTTTATTATTATTCAGGGGCAAACGAGCAGACGTATCGCCTGATGGTAAGCGATTACCGCCGCCCATGGACACCCGCAACACCAGAGGTGTCACAGGTGCGTTGCCAGCCTTTTAAGAAGGAGTACGCTCTTTTCTTGAAGGTTTGAAGGTCGTATTGGTCCCGGAATACCGCAGGCGGCAGTTAATTTCACAGTTTTGTTGTGCGAGGCAGAAAATTCCAAGAATACCGCATAGTTGTGGACTGCCAACCATCTAAGTGATGGGGATGGAGCTGCTGTCGCGTAAGACGATGGCGAAAAGAGGCGGCTGGAATCAGTCCGAACAATTCCTCGGAGCACTCCCTATAGTAAATGCGGTAGAAGATGCATAGCGAAGCTACATCTCTACGCAGCAGCGCCAAAGAGACCAGCCGAATTGAAAATTCCTGGGAGTCAACGACTCGAGTCGCTCTTTGTTGAATGCGGTCCAGAGTGAGGAGCAGGTACTGGGATGCCCCTGCCCAAACATGAGGACAGTATTCAAAATGAGGCCGACCCTGCGCCATATGAAATACTGTATTCCATATGAGGCCGACCCTGCGCCTTATATGAAATACTGTCTCGATCTGTTGAGCACGCCAAGCTTCTTCGAGGCCAATTTGGCCTTACCCTCCAAATGGCCACGGAACTGGACTTCACTCGATATGTCGACACCAAGTATTCCAATGTTGGCTGATAGGCGAGTGTCTTCAAACCGAGGACATAGGACCCACGGCATTTTTTTAGCGGTGAGCGCGCAAATTTGTGTCTTGGTGGGGTTAAAATGGACTAAATGGAGTCTACCCCAATCTGAAACCTTTTCTAAAGAGGTCTCTTTTTCAGACACAAGTTTTTTCGACTCTCAATGACGTTGTCCCGGGAAATATTAGCGCGGCTGGTGTAGACAGCATCGCCCGTACTGTCATTCACATAGCAATGAATGCCACTAGTTTTCAGCATGTCATTGATATGGAGGAGGAACAGAGTAGACGATAGCAAACAGCCTTGCGGGACACCAGCATTCACAGGTCAGAGCATTCGGGTCGACTACGACCTTAATGCTTCTACCTGCTAAATAGCTGGTGACCTATTCACATAATTCCTCGGGAAGCCCATAGGAAGGGAGCTTCGAAAGAAACGCCTTGTGCCAGACCCGATCGAAGGCCTTCGCAATGTCCAAACTAACTGCCAAGACTTCTTCCTTAGTGTCAATCGCCTGTGCCCAGCGATGTGTCAGGTATACCAGAAGATGACCAGCTGATCGACCCTTACGGAAACCGTACTGCTGGTCGCTAAGCAGATGATGATCCTCTAGGTACCGCAGGAGTTGATGGTTAATGATGGACTCCATTATTTTCGAGAAGAGGGAAGTTATGGCTATCGGCCTGTTGTTGGATTGATTTGAGCGATCGCCTTTTTTAGGGATCAGGTGGACCAATGCTGCCTTCCATGATGTCGGGACTACGCCAGAAGAGTAGAAGAGCCGAAAAAGACGCGTTAAGACCGGTGCCCGCACATCTTCAACACAATAGGAGGGATGACACCCGGGCCACTCGACTTATGGATATCAAGGGATAAAAGTGCTAAGCGTACCTACTGAGCGTTGGTGGAACTAGATATCCAGCATACAGCTCTCACACTGCGGTATGGTAGGCGGCTCCTGTAGCCCATCGTCCAAGGTCGAGTTGGACGCAAAGTGTCAAAGTGACTTCGCCCTTACAATGTCTCTTTTGAGGGACCTGGAGGCAAAGTTGTACTTCTTTTTCAGAGCGCTATTTTGATCACGTAACGCCACCGCGTCAGCCCATGCTTGGTAAACTTCCTGCTTTATGCGAGAAACTTTTCTGGAAGATGGACCAAACCAGGGCCGAAACTTGCCACCAATGGAGACCGTAGTGAATGGGATCAAAAGCTCCAAACCCTGCAGCACAACATCAGCAACAGAATCAGCAGCGGTGTTGGGATTACCCGGCGAGAAGCACAACTGTCTCCAAGGGTAGGACGCAAATAAGGATCGCATCCCATCCCAATCTACTGACTTGTGGTGCAACACCCAACTCGCGATCGCGGCGAGCGTGTGATAGACACTGTACTCCGGGCAAGGCAATGGTGGAGCCATTACGTTACGTATACACTATAACGGTCCGGATGAGAAGTCAGCAGAAGGTCCAACAGTGAAGGATTCTGGCCCTCCACATCTGGGACTCGCGTGGGCGTGATAACCAGTTGTGTCAGGCCGTATGCCAGGGCGAAGTCGTGAACAGATCTCCCCGCATGATCCGTTTCACTTGGACTGATCCAGTCGGTGTGGTGGGCGTTAAAATCGCCAAGTATGATGATTTCTGCGGAGGGGATCTGCTGCTGCACGAAGTCTGTAGCCAATGTAGCCATCTGGATATGCTCAATAAGTCGGTCAGTTTCGGCATCGCCGCTATGGGACCTGTAGAGGCACGCATAGACGCGGGGATGGTCGTCGCTGTCTACACGGAGCCATAAGATGGAGAGGTCCCTACCTACAAGATTGCTGAGGTGACGAGAGCTGACATCGTCTCTGAGGTACACGCACGTCCCTTTCCGGCGTTAGAGATGAAGGAGAGTTCAAGTCCGTACCCAGGGTAAGTGAGGTAGGATGTGTCAGCTGGAGATGAAAAAATTTGATGGTATTTTATTTAATCTAAAAAAAATACTACAACTTTCATCATTGATATACCAATTAAACAAACGAATAAACTATCTTTATCTGAATTAATTACTTCTAGAATTTTAGAAATCCTTCCTTTTTTCCAATATTACTATCAACTTTGCTGCTTTGTATGAAGTATGTGTGTAAAGAAACGTTTTACAAAGTTAAGCTGTGTTGCCAGTCTGTGGCGAGTGTGGCCAATATTTTTTAGGTATTTATTGAATTAAAAAAAATTAAATCTGGTGGCCTCGCGAGGCCCCTTCAAGTGCGAGGCCGTGGGCGAGGGCCCACTTCGCCCACGCCTAGCTACGCCACTGCTGATATTAATGAAGAATTAAATCCAGAAAATCAAAAAAAAATCGATGCAAGCAATTTACCACCATGCAAAACTGAATTATTTCAACAATTTCTCCGAACTAATTATATTACCAGCATATGGAATAATGCAAATGAAAAACGACCAACTACTTTTACTCCTGAAAACAATGGATGAACGTTATAAGATAACCAGTATCTTTTTATTGGTTTGATGGTGACCAATTACCCGGATTCGTTAAATAATCACTTCAAGAACCAGGTTCCGTACTTTGATTTCTGGTTTACAATTTATTATATTGGTCGTTCCGTTTTTTAATTGTTTATCTTTTTGTTTTTACAGAACATGCTGCTAGCAACAATAACATAACAGATGATGATGAGGATGATGACTTGGATGGACAGTTTCGCGATGTACTCAATTATGAAAATTCTAATGATTACTATGATGATGATGATTAAAAAACAACCAAATAATTTATATTTAAAATAAAATAAATATGATTTTCATCAAAACACAACTGCTCCGAAAAAAAATTATCCCTATAAATATGCAATACATTAAATTATTTTTAAAATAATTAAGTATTACTTTAATTATAAATTTTATCTTAATCAAATAGATATACATATTAAAAGCAGTAATTATTTTTAAAATATTAAGATATTTTACTCTGAAACGCATGCCGTAGTGCTCTCGCGCTCATACTCATGGTTGAGTAATTTCTGTGTTTAAGGGATGTTTAGTCATTTCAATTTGTCTGACTGATTAAATATAACATTGTAATAGTTATCTTAATAACATATAAAAGAATCAGACATTTAAAAAAAAATTAAGTTCATTTATTTTTCTTAGAGCTTTAAACCTTTTGTTCATAAAAGTTTTGGCCCATGGAAAGCGTCTGATTTTTTTTATGTGACTTCAGAGTAATATTCTACAAAACATATATAAAAATCAGTCATAAAAATTTAAGTTAAGTAACTCTGATTTTTAGTTACCTTTCTCACCTGGTACCTGCGTAGGTGTCACCGGGCAAGCTCCACAAACATTCAGGTATTAAAAAGTACACAAGAGACTACTGAGAACCGAAAGTTATATGCTTTAGAAAATAAGTTGTGTCTTACGGCTCTGGGATCTTACTCTATAACCTTTAATGGACGTCTTATCAATCTATTTGGATGTGACAAGGCGCAATTGACGATTTAAATGTTTACTTTCGCATATAACACCATTAGTCCAGTCGGGGCAGACATTTAAATAGAAAAAAATCCGGGAAGCGATTTTTTTTTTAAACGTCGGGTCGGATGTTAGGAAGTATAAATCTCGATTTTTCGAACTTATCCCGGTAGAGGGTTCGCCGCCATCTTGTTTTATAGTTAATTGTTAACCCGACTACGGCAAAGCCAAAGGAGGGTTATGATTTTGACAGGCTATGTATGTATGTTCGTTTGTTCCCTCATAGCTCCTTAACTACTTATTAGAACTGAACAAATGAGGTAGTTTTAGAAGCGTCTTGATCGTCTGCTGGTTATAGGCTATATGACGTGTCGCTGAATCAAATGTGGCGCCCTCTAGCCGACACAAAGTAATGAATTAAAAAATAAATTTGAAATAAATATGCCGTGTTTGATATCATTGGAAAGGGCGTTACTTGTACATTTCAAATATATATATATTAATAACGGCACCAAAACATTTTAAATAAAAAAAGTAAAAACTAAAGCCCAACTACGACAAAAAACGACGCTGAAAAAGTATGAAACAAGTTTGAAAAGCCGTAGTCACACGTTTTTAATAAATAAATAAATAAATATTTCGGACTTCTAACACATAACGCCATTTAGTCCCAAGCTAAGCAGAGCTTGTGTTATAGGTACTAGACAACTGATACAAATACATATAAATACTTTTTTTTGTAAATACATACATATTATACATAGAAAACACCCAAACTCCGAAACAAATATTTGTAGATCATACAAACATTTAGCCCGACCCGGGAATCGAACCCGAGACCTCATGATCAGCAGTCGCACCCGCCAACCGCGAGACCAACGAGGCAGTCATAACAAGACCAACGATAATAACCAAACTTGTGAGAAATGAAATTTCCAACAACTTTGGATACCGCCATTTTTGCTCTAAAGTTAAAATTAACGAGTTATTTCAGAAAAACTAAAAAAATTACTTTAAAACAAGATGGCGGTGAACCCTCTACCGGGATTAGTTCGAAGAAAATCGAGATTTATACTTCCAACCGCCCCCCCCCCCCTGACGTTTAAAAAAAATGTGATGGAATGGTTTCTAATGTAATGTAGCAAAATAACACATTATTTTTGCGCTTACATTGCAAACGCTGGTTGCACCCTACGAAATAGATCAAAATAATGTACTACAGTATTGTACAAAAAAGTCCGCGACGCTATACGTCTGTCTCTTAGGGATAACCCACAACAACCATTTTGTATTTCTTTCTTTTTACGAGAAATAATGGCTTATTTACGACGTGATTATAAGCAATAAAAAATGAATCCTTATACAATTAAGTAAGTTAAATACATTGTGAATTTAATATAGATCAAAATGGCCCTTTACAGTATCTAATTTAAATAAATATATTCGAAGATATTACACATTTAAAATGCACGAACGTGTCGTCGGCGGGGGCATCTGAAATCCACCCGTGCGAAGCCGGGGCGGGTCGCTAGTTACTTATAAACCAAGTATCGCCACTCAGTTCTTCTTCCGTAAAAGTTGTGAGATCCATGAAATACCAAGTCCAATAAAGAGATTGCCTTGCCCATCGCATGAAAACAATGTATCTATGTACTTAATACTGTGCGGAATTTTAGTATAACTTCTTATGACACGTCCCATTCTTGCTTTTTCATTCCGTTGACAACTTTCCTTTGAACATAATTATTATCTTGGTACCTATCGCCGCTTTTTTGCTCGACTTTGCGGTATAAACATCATCATCATCATCATCACTACATAGTATAAAACAAAGTCGCTTTTTCTGTCCCTATGTCCCTATGTGTGCTTAAATCTTTAAAACTACGCAACGGATTTTGATGTGGGTTTCTTTAATAGATAGTGATTCAAGAGGAAAGTATTTATTTACGAGAAATAATGGCTTATTTACGAAGTGATTATAAGCAATAAAAAATGAATCCTTATACAATTAAGTAAGTAAAATACATTGGGAATTTAATATAGATCAAAATGGCCCTTTACAGTATCTAATTTAAATAAATATATTCGAAGATATAACAGATTTAAAATGCACGAACGTGTCGTCGGCGGGGGCATCTGAAATCCACCCGTGCGAAGCCGGGGCGGGTCGCTAGTAACTTATAAACCAAGTCTCGCCACTCAGTTCTTCTTCCGTAAAAGTTGTGAGATCCATGAAATACCAAGTCCAATAAAGAGATTGCCTTGCCCATCGCATGAAAACAATGTATCTATGTACTTAATACTGTGCGGAATTTTAGTATAACTTCTTATGACACGTCCCATTCTTGCTTTTTCATTCCGTTGACAACTTACCTTTGAACATAATTATTATCTTGGTACCTATCGCCGCTTTTTTGCTCGATTGCGGGGGCACTGTCGTGTCCCCAGATTTTTATGTTGGGGGATTTGTATCAGAAACTTATCGTAATATTATTGAAAATCGTACCGTCCATGATTAACGACATTAGTCTTGATTTCACCATTTCATTTCATTCTAATCGCGTAGCGTTACGTGGTTTAACCGTGTATGATTGGTATGCTTACGGATTCCCTATAATATTATGACAATTAATTATATTGTACTATCTGACCCGGCGAACTTCGTACCGTCATATTTATATATCTGTGTCAGCTTCCCACAGGCAGTGTACAGTCGTGGAGAAAAAAAAAACTTTTCCCGGTATCTTTAAATTTTTCTTGTACACAAACCTTGTCCTAACAATAACGAACACATAAAAAAGAATTATTTAATTTGGTGCAGCCGATCGGAAGTTATGCGTGTACATAAATTTCGATAGATTAATGATGTGGCAAGAGAATTAATAGAAGTTGTTGATTAGTTTCAGAAAACCATCTGAGTTAGAGTATTCCGAGACATGCTCGCTTAAAGGTCATAAGAAAAAAAAGGAAAGTATCTCCGTTCTTGCTATCCTGTTGAAAGCCTTTGGTGTACAGTTTTTCATTGCTATGGTTTTGAAATTTTGTAACGATATACTTTTATTCGCATCACCACAGTTACTCAGGTAAGTCTTGTTATTTTGTTTTTTTAATAGGCTAGATGACTGTAGCGTAAATAAATACCGATGTCTCCTTCACTAAAACCAATATTGCAAAACATCTCGGAAAATATAATTATTACAGCTTTTCATTTCTATTACAAATTTTAATCAAATTACCATTTAAATACATTGCTCAATTGAGTAGTCTAAAACAGTGACATCACAAGTTTGTATGTAGTACATTTTTCATACAAAGTCATCGTTTTGACTAATGATAAAAAGTAACTAATTTGACTAAGGTGTCAGCTACCCTATTCTGCCCTGGCTCTTTTTAAATAGAATATTGTTTGTTATTTTCGATGGCCCATTGGTCTATTGGTTAGTTATTTTTATTGACTACCACTGAGCCATAGTTCGTCAGGTCTATTTCCGCGAAGAACAGTAATTGTTAAAACACGATGCTTCTGAATCCAATAAGTTAAATAATAATAATAAATAAAGAAATGTTTCGGACATCTAACACACAACGCCATCTAGTCCCAAGCTAAGCAAAGCTTGTGTTATGGGTACTAGACTTTAGACTTTTTTTTGTAAATACATACATATTATACATAGAAAACACCCAAACTCCGAAACAAATATTTGTAGGTCTAACAAACATTTGGTGCGACCCGGGAATCGAACCCGAGACCTCAAGCACAGCAGTCGCATACGCTACCACTGCGCCACCGAGGCAGAATACTGTAGTTTCTACCTAGTTTGGAATCAGACGACAATTTTCGTAATTTATCAAGATATAATTTAATTACCCTTGTTAAATGTACTGTGAGCTTTGAAACGAACAGTGCTTAGATGATTAGGAAATCAGGATATCGTCATTCGTCAGGTGCTTCTAGGTCTAAAATTTTAATAAATAAAAAACAACATGTGTTTAAAAATACATCACATTATTTAAGGATACTTTACCAAAGTAAAGTATCCTTAAATAAACCAAAACCTTTCTTACGATAGGCCTATGTCCAGCAGTTTACTTTTGAGGGCTGTTTATAAGAATATATGTTTTGTAGTAAAGTGAGCTACGAGCACTTCCTTCAGTAACTATAAATGTTATGAAGTGGTAAAGGATAAAGATAAACTTCTTTTCTAAGGAAAGATCGATGACCAACAGTGAACTGTTAAACGTTGTTGATAATGATGAAATGCAAACGCTTCATAAACCTCAAATCACATACAAATAAACGCTTAAATTCTTTACAGATTACTCGTAGGTTTCGTCAGTAGCGATGAACCTGTATGGCAAGGCTACCTTTACGCTGGCGCTATGTTAATAAGTGCCACAATACAAACTATGTTTTTAGGACAGTATTTTATTAAAATTTCCAAAGTCGGCGTGAAAATAAGCAGTGCATTAACCAGTATGGTATATAAGAAAGCCTTATGCTTGTCTAACGAAGCTAGGAAGACCTCTACAGTAGGAGAGATTATGAATTTGATGTCAACAGACGTGAGTAGGTAAGTGATATGTGTGCCATTTAATTTCCATAATTACTTAAATTAAATAATGTAAATTATATTTATTGACTTGTTCCTTCATACTCCTTTGGCGCAAGTAATTTCCAAAGATTTTGCGAGTCTATAATAACTAGCTGATACGGCAAACGTTGTTTTGCCATAAAAAAAATATTTTATAATAAATAGATGTTGGTCGATTCTCAGACCTACCCGATATGCACACCAAATTTCATAAAAATCTTTCCAGACGTTTTAGAGGAGTATGGCAACTAACATTGTAACACGAGAATTTTATATATAGGACTAGATTGTGCCCGCGGCTCCGCCCGCGTGTATGTCGGCTATCGCGGCAAATAGTAGCCTATGTGTTATTCTGATGTATAAGCTATATTACTGTAAAGTTTCATCCAAATCCGTTCATTAGTTTTTGCGTGAAAGAGTTACAAACATCCATCCATCCATACTTACAAACTTTCGCTTTTATAATATTAATATAGCTGTATAATAGCTGTCAATATAGATAGGATGGCATTTCACTACTATGCTGGGAATTGGGTATTCCGATCAATGAAAATAGAAATATTCATTAGTTTTCTATTTGCATTGAGCTGTGATACCTAATGTGATAAGGGTATCGGAGTACATTTGCTATTACTAACTTCTATTAATTACTATTTTTGTTTACCAACTACAAACTAGCGGTATTAGGTATAACGTGTATTAGTCAGTCGATCGATTGTTGATAAGATAAGAGCATCTATTGCAACATTTTGTAACGATTTCTTCTATATGTACTTTCGATTATTGCATCTAATCTTGTTCAAAGTGTCTATCTTTAGTTAAATTGAACTATATCTATTTAGATTATGTATTTCTGCAGTATGAAATACAGATGTCTAATTGTATCTATTCAAAATTATATACAAATAAATAAAATTGAAATGTCTGTTTATTATTTTAAACTAGTTGTTGCCCGTGGCTCGCTGTCGTTGTCGGTTATCGCGGCAAAAAGTAGCCTATGTATTATTCTGATATATAAGCTATATTATTGTAAAGTTTCACCCAAATCCGTTTAGTAGTTTTTGCGCGAAAGAGTAACAAACATCCATCCATCCATCCATACTTACAAACTTTCGCGCGTATAATATTAGTATAGATTACCAGCTTTTCTAAAGATATTCCTGTTATGGGTACTTACATTAAAAAAACATTTATAATTGTTTTGTCTCTCTGTCTGTCTACCTGTTTGTTTCTGCTAAGCTCTGGAACGGCTCTACCGATTTTGACGAGACTTTCACTGGCCGATAGCTGATGATGTAAGGAGTAAGTTAGGCTAGTTTTGATTAGCTTCGCCCCGCGGTGTTACTTGCGGTAGTAATTGTAAAGGCACGACAATACCGCGGGTAACCGAGGCACAACTAGTCTTCAATAAAAATTATGATTACCAAGAAAATAATCATTTGCTGTTTTTTTCATATTCTTATGTCTAAAAAAAATTATCTTAATTTCGTTATTCCCACTTCAGATTCAATGACCTGACCCTTATAAATATGTTGTGGTCTGGACCATTGACAGTGGCACTGACTATGTACTTTTTATGGGGAGTACTGGGCCCGTCGGTACTCGCCGGTCTCGGAGTGATTATTGTACTTATGCCAGTCAATGCATTCTTTGCGGGGGTACAGAAGAAATTTCAGACCAAGCTCATGCGCTACAAGGATGAAAGAATTAAGCTTATGACTGAAATACTTAATGGCATGAAAGTAAGACTTCAAAGATTGAATATTTTTGTAACTTTTTCAACCTGAAACATAATTTATAACTTTTTCGTAGGTTTTAAAAATATATGCATGGGAGCCAAGCTTTCAGGAATATATACTTCAGATAAGAAATAAAGAACTAAAAATTATGAGAACGATGATCTATTATGGTGCTATATCTGCGTTTGTATGGTTTTGTTCAACCATCACTGTAAGTTATGAAGACCACATATTATAATCACTTAAATTGAAAAAAATCTAACTAAAATTAATGATTTCTCTTTTTACCAGGTGTCTTTAATGTCGTTTGCGTGTTATGTTTTGATAAACGATACAGAAGTTCTCGATGCAAAGAAAATGTTTGTAGCGTTGGCTTTGTTTAATGTACTTCGTTGGCCAATGACTTTTTTGCCTAGCGTTATATCTAACGGGATTCAGGTCAGTAGTACCTACGTGTTGTGCGATATATAATATGTATATGATCGTGAGTTTATCGATAACTCATCAAATGTCTATATTTTTCACTCCGTTATCTTCGACAGACTTATGTGAGCCTCAAGAGGTTGGATAAATTCTTGAATTCTGAGGAATTGGATGTTCGTATGGTCGAGCACAATCCTAATGAACGTAAGTATACTTTAAATCTATTTATTTTATGCACAGAGGAAGAATGTTATTGTTTTAACTTTGTCAAAAGAATGAGGTACCTGCTTATTTTCCAAGTTTAACTAACTCGGGTATATAGGTACATCAAACGTATTCATTTGCAATACTACTGCTGCTGCAGATATTGGTGGCCTAAGTATTTACCTTAGTACCATTCGTGGTTTCAGTTTTAGAGTTTAACGAACTTTAGTGATTTTAGTTTTTTTCTACCTACTTATTTACTGTATATTCCTTAGAGCATACATACATGCAGGGAGCGCTAAACGAACGGAAGTCATGCAAAATTATTGGGTGATGTGATGATAACTGATTAGGTGGAAAATACACCAACCAATCAGAAGCTTGCGAGACAAACTCTAACTAAACTCAGTCTCTCTCTGTCTACTCCGATCACGCTTTCCGCTCGTGCAGCGCCCCTTCCATATATGTATGCTCTAAGGTATATTCCTTTATTTTCAGTCTAGCCTTTGGGTCGTTCTTGTAGATTTTCTTATTTCACATGAATTTTGTTCTTTCAGTGGATCAGATTGTGGCTGAAAATGGTTACTTCTCATGGAACGGTGTGGACTCGGAGCCGACATTGACAAATCTTAACTTGCACATTCCGCGTGGCTCTCTCGTAGCCGTCGTCGGCGCCGTAGGGTCAGGCAAGAGCTCCCTGCTGGCCGCACTACTCGGCGAAATGGACAAAGTTTCTGGACGTGTTAATGTGAAAGGTAAACATTTAAAACACCATCATCAACAGACTTTATTGAAGTGAAAACTTCTTTAGCCGCGTTGAGCACTTTTTGGTAGGGGAAAATCTTATGGGTTTACTTCACCGACATGCTAATGTTTGATGTTGATAATTTTGATTTAAACATTATGAAATTTATAATATTACACATTAATATTACAAATAACATTCTAAGTTATAAGTTTCCACTTCTATCGGCAGTTCTTATGACCGCCAATTTTTTTAGTCCATTGCTGGATGTAGGCCTATCCTTAGAAAAGCAGTTTTGGTTTACCACTCTGGATGAACGGGTTCGTATATGATTTGCTTTAAGTTTTCCTTTTCTTCTTTACAGTAATGTTGTCCTGTAGCAGGTGGGTACCGACACTTCATTTTCTCAATTCTCTTATTCGCCACACCAATCAATAAGATACAATGGTGTTTTCAATTACATACATGTGTTAGTTCTCTAGCTTTTAGAAGATTCAACATCTCCAGCATAACAGTGAAAAATTATTACACTAGTACCTATATAATTATACATGACTGCCTCGGTGGCAGTCATGGTGACTGCGCAGTGGTAGCGTAAGCGACTGATGTGCTTGAGGTCTCGAGTTCGATTTCCGAGTCTAATAATTTGTAGGATCTGTAAATATTTGTTTCGGAGTTTGGGTGTCTTCTATGTATAATATGTACCTATGTATTTACAAAAAATGTATTTATGTATTCATATCAGCCCATATTATTTTTCTGTTGAGCGTCTTAGCGTTTTGAGAGCCGCCATTCCTATATATTTGTTATTTTTCTATTAACACTTATGTTTGTAGAATGCAACTTGGCTAGTGGAGCAGTTGCCTAGTACCATAATACAAGCTGTGCTTTGTTTGGTACTAGATGGCGTTTTGTGTGTTAGATACCCAAAGTATTATTGTTATCATATTAAAATGACATAAGAAACTTGCTACATACCTTTTCGTAACATGTTTCTTCTATCTGGTACTAAGATAAGATTTTTTATCCTTTTTGTTTAAGAATAAAAATAGGGCAACATTTATCTTTGTAATCTATGCCACTAATAATTAAATAGAGATCTCCAAAATGTTACGATTACGTGGTTTAATGTTTGCGAAATAGGGATTTATATTACATTTATAAACAAGAAAAACTTAGTTTAGCTAGAGAGCTAAACTATTGTAATTATCAGAGGATAATCACAATATTTACACTGCCTCGTTGGTCTCGCTGTTGGCGTGTGCGACTGGTGATCATGAGGTCTCGGGTTCGATTCCCGGGTCGGACCAAATGTTTGTATGATCTACAAATATTTGTTTCGGAGTTTGGGTGTTTTCTATGTATAATATGTATGTATTTACAAAAAAAAAAAGTATATATGTATTTGTATCAGTTGTCTAGTACCCATAACACAAGCTCTGCTTAGCTTGGGACTAGATGGCGTTGTGTGTAAGATGTCCGAAAAATATTTATTTATTTAAATATTTAATTTATTTATTTATTTAACTGTCTTGTCTGTTGTAACCGGATAATCAATATTTTTATTCATTTTAGAATACAGTAAAGATTATTGACAGATTTTGTTTAAAAGCGTTTATTAATCTCTATTTTCTAAGTATTAACAAACAATTCACAAGTATAAATTGTTATTTTGTTTCAATAGTATGTTGTCATAGTTCGTAACTATGCAGATAGTCAGATACATAAAGTTTAGGAGTGTGATTGAACATTGATATCTCAATTGGATTTTTTATGAGGTTTAGGCTACATATTTATACTATCATGTGTCAATATAGGGTAATGTAGTATTTCACAGTGAAATAGAGTTATTGTTAGTTAATTAGTTATCCCTATTCGTGGTGACTGTAGAGGGCTTGAGCAAATACTATTACGTAAATGAAATTAGTGTTAGCTTGCAGTAGTGCATTGCTAAAATCGTGAAGTGTTGCTATGTACCTATGGTTGGTGTATACTAATTGTATAATATAAGATTTTACAATAGTGTATTAAAATAATTTGAAAAAAATCAATAATCAATGCGGGACAATGACCTCTACCACCCTCGCAGTGGAACGTTTTACTCCTGCATAAAACGATCCGATACTAATAGGTATTTACCTATGAAATTGCCGTTTTGTATGCATAAAGTAAAAGTACTTATTTTTTCAAACTTTTTTAGTTCTGTTATTCGAAGTAATCACCCATGCAATCGACGCATCTTTGCCAACGCATTGGCAGTTTATTGACGCCCTTCTTGTAAAAATCAGCTGGACGGGAGGCAACAAACTCTTCAAAGGCATTTAGTACTGCCTCTCGGGAATTGAATTTTTTACCCACTAAAAAGTTGTCTAAATTTTGGAAAAAGTAATTGTCGGTAGGTGCAAGGTCTGGTGAGTATGGCGGATGAGGGAGAGCCTCCAACCCTAGCTCTTGCACCTTGGAGACTGTCTGAACTGACAACATCATTTGGAACAGTTAGCAACAGACTGTCTACCTATTATTTTATCCTGGACTAGCTGACCTACGCAACCTCGTTTGCGTCCAAACTACCATCCCTCGTTTTAACCGCAAAAGGGGGTTGATTTCTAAAGCTACATTATTAGTACACCTCCACACCATCTATAGAGCACATTTTAAATTTGAAGTCTCTTACTGCAAAAATATAGGACTTTCATACAAACTTCCAACCCCCTTTTTACCCCCTTAGGGGTGGAGTTTCGTAATCCGTTCTTAGTATTTTCTATGGTTTTAGGTCTACATTTCTTTAATGAAGTAAGCGTCATCTTAGCGGTACTATGGATCTTTTAATATGACAAAATTTCACTAATATAAGCGTATCAGTGGAAATGACTACGCTGTGGTTATATTTAATTAAGTGAAGTTATTGAGGCGAGAAGTTCATACGATCTGTAAACATCGGCAAACTAGTCAATGCTGGTTTTTGGATCTGACCCTAACGAAGTAGTTTTAATTTATTCATATGTTCTTTTCTCTTCCAGGTACTACAGCATACGTAACTCAGCAAGCTTGGATTCAAAACGCCACGGTTCAAGATAATATTTTATTCGGGAAGTTACTGAATAAGACTAAATATAATCAAATACTCCAAGCATGTGCATTAAAGACTGATTTAGCTATCCTCCCTGGAGGTGATCTAACGGAAATTGGCGAGAAAGGTATGTAAGACGGTACAGTAGCTTCTTACAGAAATGATCTTTTTTTTACTTAAATGTGACAATTATTTTAGGAATAAATTTGTCGGGTGGGCAGAAACAGCGTGTTTCGTTGGCGCGTGCGGTCTACTTTGACGCTGACAACTACTTCCTGGATGACCCACTCAGCGCCGTTGACTCGCATGTCGGAAAACACCTCTTCGATGAGGTAAGTATCAAATTTCACGTGAACACTTCTATTACTATTTTTTACCGATTCTAGGACTAATAAACGTTTTAGTTAAATCTTGATTATAGTATAACTTCTTATGTTACAATAGGGTTGATGATTCTATCGTAAATAAATACCGATGTCTCCTTCATTAAAAGGAATATTACAAAACATCTCGGCAAATATTATTATCACAGTGATTAAAATTTGTAATATATCATTTCTATTTAAAATTTTAATCACGTAAACATTGAAAATTGCACAATTGAGTAGTCTAAAACAGTAACGTCACAAGTTTGTACCTATCTACTAAATTTTTCATACAGTTTAGACAGATGATAAAAAGTAACTAATTTGAATAACTTATCATCTACCCTATTGCCATGATGTAATGTGCAGGTAATAGGGCCCAATGGTGTACTTAAAAACAAAACGCGAGTGTGGGTGACACACAACGTGTCGTACCTGGCGCAGACGGACCTGGTGTTGGTATTGCAAGATGGTCAGGTACGGGAGGCCGGCAAGTACCAGGAGTTACTTGAAGCAAAGGGTGCTTTTGCTGATTTCTTGATGCATCATCTGAACAATGCTGAACAATCTGCTGAAGGTAAGTTACGAAAACTAAATTAATAGTTCAAGGTAGTAATAGTACGAGATTGTCTTAACATACTTTATGTGATAAAACAAATCTTTACGTAGTATAAAATGTCACTTCTGCTGTCCATTCACTTAGATCTTTTAAACTACTCAAGGGATTTCAATGAAGTTTTCACTAATACATAGAGAGATTGAAGAGGAAGATAAGTGGTGTTACATGCGGTTGTTGTTGTGCCTTTACAAGACCAATCGCGGGTAACACAGCGGGGCGCTGCTAGTTTTAAAAAAAATTGAGCAGGAGATGATTAGGTTGGGAAATATTTAAATTCAAAAATGAAATTAACAATATGTGTAAATCCATATTGACCAGTTAATATGCCAGTAACAAAGTAAACTCCTTTTTTGACGTTTAGGTCATTTAAATTATTCATATAACTCGTTTATACCGCTTCGCGGTAGATTATTATATTAGTACCCTACATCATAAAATTTTATTACTATGACTCAGATTGTTTAATATCAAATCTATATCGATATTATAACAATACATCCCGCAACTAAGGTGTTATAAGGGTAATAAGAGGTATAGATATGTAATTTTGTATTTCTTTTAGATGATGACGTCGGGAAGGATGAGTTGTCGTCTGGCGCACCTGTACCTGAAACTCTAGGTAATAAAGCTTGCAATTGTATACTATTCGCAATTTAAGAGTAATGGATATATCATTGGAGGTATACTATGGGGATCTTGTGTCGACTGCGGTCAATTTCTGTGCGTTTAGGCAATTCTGCCATACATACTATAGTAATCCCACCAAAAACATTTTCATGTAAAATGTTGCCAAGACGACTGCATATGGCTTACCCTATGAAAAAGATATCAGATCTCATGTTGAGCCAAGGTTCTGTATCTACACGCCCTAACTCTACCAACCCTAACTTCACAAACTCTACATGCTAGTAAAAATGTATGGCTTCGCCGTTTTTTTTTTATGTGTGTTCGGGGATAACTTCGTCGTTTATGAACCGATTTTGATGATTCTTCTTTTGTTGGAAAGGAGATGTCCCGACGGTGGTACCATGACAAGGAAACTAGGATCTGATGATGGCATCCCAGAGAAATCGAGGGTTTTCAGGCACGTACTATGTTTTTCGTATATTTTCTGAAGCTACTCCGGTATTTGCGTCTGGTAGTCATCATTTAATGATGATGAGCTGATGATGAAAGGTACAACTCCTTAACGGTTAGGAGTTGGAGGATAAATATTTAAATGTCATATGTATGTATGTTACCTTTAGCCGTATTCTTTCAATTTATTTAGGTAAGCTGATGATGGAAGGTACAACTCCTCAACGGTTAGGAGTTGGAGGATAATTCTTTCAATTTCATACGTATCTATAGATCTTTAGTTGTATACTTTTAAGTTATTTAGGTAAGCTGATGTCACATGCGCTATGATGACTAACCCCTTAATGTATTTTGCTTTAAGTAACCCGCCTGCTTCTATTTCATCACGACATTTAAACTTGGACACGATTCCTATTGCCCCGTAGACCACGTTCTCGGTAACAGAGATCTTGCATCTCAACATAATTTTGGAAACTGAGCATACTCAGTTTTAATACGTGTTCAAACCACTAAAGTTATTCGCATCAGCAGAAATTATATGAAATAGTTTAACTTACTGATAACCTATGATTGTTTGCACTAAAAATGGAAAAATAAAAACTTTTTATAAAAAAAAAAACCGACTTCCAAAAACCATCCAACGAAAAGTCCCTGCCAAAAAACACTAAAAAGCGTAAAATAAACTGGCTCTTCATAAATTGCTATCTGCCAATTCTTGTCTATACCTAATTCTTTATTCATTTAAATAGTAGTATTATTATGTGTGCTAGGTACCTAAAATCTGTTTGAAGTCGGCGCCAAGCCAAAATGTAATAGGAGATACCGCACTCGCTATATTTGATGGTGTGGTGTGTGAGTTGATGGTCGTCTTCGCTAGTTGGTGGTATCGAAGTGTATTTTTTTGTATGTAGATTGTGCACACACCAGTATTTTTGTTGACTCCTCCTGCAAAGCTAAAAGCCTTGTTAGAAGTGGGTTCACGTCACGACATCCTTTCTATTATATGATCTTGTAATGTTAATTTCATATTTATAAAGATAATTGAAGACATTCTAATATTATTTTAATAATTATTAAAATATCATGTTATTAGGTAATCATGAAATGAAACCAAACAGAGAAGAAATGGACGCAAATGAGGAAGACAAAGAATACGACCAACTTATCAAAGCTGAACGAGCAGAAACCGGAACAGTTAGTATACATTGAACAAAAAATGTATCTTAGCGAATCCAAAATTTTTGTAATTGCAAGTATGGTTCAGCATACCGATGAAATTCATTGCGTGAGCATGCGTAGGCTTGTGTATATGTATCTACAGGTTTATTGCAAAGCTTCAATATTCGATTCAAACGTATCGATATAGATAGTTGGTAAAAAAGTGTTGAAAATTATTAATTATCATTAAATTTGTCATTGTAATTCAGACAATTAACTTAGCTTACTTAGTGTTTTTACAAATGAATATAAAGAACCTACTCTTTATTATTCGTTAGTAAAAATGCCTTTATCTTTCATTTAATATTTAAGAGAAAAGACAAAACTGATTCTTCCTAAAACTGTAGAATTTGTCACATTCATGTCTGTTTGCCATTTCTTGTAACGAACTTATGATTTTGAAGATATCATCATCATATGATTAGTTACAGGCAGTTCTATATTATTAATTTGTGTGTTGTAAAATATTTTTTCTTTTAAATTTAGGTAAAATGGTCAGTTTACAAACATTATTTTCTGAATGTCGGCGTTATGGCATCCGTGATAAGTATAATGACGTACGGATTGGTGCACTGTCTACAAATTATTGCCAACTTCTGGCTCGTTCGCTGGTCCAATGACAAAAATATGGTGAGCTTTACATCTTAACTTGCAGCTAATACTCGTGGTCAATAGCCACTCTATGGGGGAATAATCGCTTATTTATCCCATTTCTGTTCATGTAATTCTGTCTAAATTATTTGGTATTTTGTAATGTAATTCTGTACCCGAATGTACATTTTTTTAGCTCGTGAACGGTACGGTGGACAAGAATTTACGAGACTATTATCTTGGAGTGTACGGTGGCATCGGCTTAACTCACGGTTTGATATTTTTTCTCATGTTAGTATTAATACTCGTGAAACTTTACATTGTATACAAAGTTCCCCAATAACAAATTGGATTTTATTTAATATAATATGTATGCCCAAGTTTAAAATCTTCCTTTATTCGGAGTTACTTTCGAATTCATAATTTACTTGACCACAGATTGTTCGTATTAACCGTTTGGCAGTAAACAGTACGAATAGTAAATCTACATCATATCTATAACCATGTCGACAATTTGTCTGTAGGGAGAACTATCTTCATTACCTATTTTATCATAAACTTGTCCCGCAAATGGTATTGGTATGCATGATTTGCATCATTTTACAAACAAAATAAGCATTTGCCAAACCAAATCCCTTCCTGGCTTAGGCTAAGCGCGCACTATGATTAAAAATCGGTGCGAAATAATATCGCAAATCTGTAAACAATAGAAAAACACTACAATCCGCGCACTACGAAAATAAATCGTTTGCGATTTAAAATCGCAGATGCGAAATCGTGTGTAAATTTTGTACCATATGAAGTGGTATCAAATCTCGCGCATTGCGGAAAAAATCGCAAGCGATTTAATTTCGTAGTGCGCGGATTGTAGTGTTTTTTAGACAACCCATTTTTAATATGTTTTCTAGTATACTAAATTTATTATAAACTAAGTTTCATTCTATTATCAGCTCGGTGAAGGTTGTTCTTGGGTCGGATCTTAAACCATAACTATATTTTGCCTCCACTATTCCGCAAGCGAAAATAAATCGTAGTGCGCGTAGGAACTATTGTCGTTTACGATATTAATTCGCATTTTAAAAATCGCAACGAATAAAAATCGCAGTGCGCTCATAGCCTTAGACTTAACACTAGACAATAAGATTTTACACTGTCCTAGCTAATTAGAATTTCTTTGATACGCAACCCATAATATCAATCTTATCTTTTCAGATTTATTTAATTTACTATGTAGGTATAATCATTTTTTTTTGCGAAAGTGAGCTTGTTTGCTTGTTAAATTCGTTTCTCTCAGGTTTTAATTTGTGAGATAGCCTTATTTCCGTTGTATAGTAAATCTTTATCGGTGGGTATTTTAAGTTTTTTATCTTCAAAGTTAGGTACTTTTACATGTTAGTGAAGAGAGAGAGGGAGAGAATAATATAGGTACTTCTATATTATATACATTGTCCTACTCTGTGAATAGACTGCTAACATCCGCTCGTACTTGTACCTATTGCCCTTTCTTTTAAATTTTTGTTTTTATTTACTACTAGCTGACCCGGTGAACTTCGTACCGCCATATTTACATATCTGTCTCAGCTTCCCACAGGCAGTGTACAGTCGCGGACAAAAAAAACACTTTTCCCGTTATCTTTCATTTTTTTCTTTCTAGCAATCAAGAACGTAAAAAAGTACAACTAAGTAGGTACATATTTTGACTCTCATCCCGTCCAAGAAACTGTGCTGAATTTCGGGATAAAAAGTATCCCATGTCCTACCTCGTAGTATGAACTCATATCATGCCAAGTTTTATTTGAATACATTCAGTAATTTCGGCGTGATGCGCGGCCAAGATACAGACAGACAGACAGACTAAAATGAAATAAAATACAGTTTTGGCTTCAGTATCGATTATAGGGAGCCCTCCAAAAAAAAATTACAAAATATCTTTAATGTACAGAATTGGACCTGTTACATTTTTTATTATAAGTACCTATAGATTTTTCTAAGGCACCTTAAATCACCTTATTCTTTGTTCAGACGGTTTCATGTTAATATGCATACCTATCATTTCTGGAGCTTTCTTTGTAATGTATAATACCTTGACTTTTCAAACACTTCATTTAAATTGTTTGAATAAAAATTTCAAATAAACTGATACTCAAATTACCAAATAACTAATAAATCACTTGTACTATAGTACAAATGACTAAACCTTGAACTTCTTTGAAAATATATTTTTCTATGACTTTTTTGTTGCTAATTATTTACTTATAAAATTTTATAACTACTATTATTATGTTTTTTACAGTGACGATATCAATCGTGGTTGATCTATTACCATTCTTAGCCTGCTGGAGGGCCGCCAAAATCCTCCACGAAACACTGTTGAACAATTTGTTAAGAGCTCCGTTGCATTTCTTCGAAGTAACTCCAGTTGGTAGAATTATCTCGAGGTTCTCTAAGGACGTGGATGCTGTGGACACTGCTATTCCTTGGCAACTCTCCGGTGTTATCAGCTGTACCTTCGAGGTAACTGATTTATTATACTAAGGTTTTTGATTTGAAACATCTATAGGCGCGGGTAAACCTGATTTTTGGCGTGGCGAGAATTGTCGTGGCGACGTTCGCCGCTTCGCTTTACCGAAGTCACTGATGAAAATAATTGAGTTGTCGCGATTTCAAATAAACTTACTATTACTGTAATAAACAGTAATTTTAAAAAAACGGCACATTTTTTTTATTATATAACTTATACTAAAACAATTTCGATGTTTCACATTTGCCAGGCGTCCCGTGACGGCACACTTTTTTTTGTTAAAACGACACATTATCTTCTGTTTGTGCTCTAGAGTCTAGAAATGTGTTTCACTGAAACGGGTTTAACGACCGAAACATTGAAACTTATTATAATATCTTAAAAATTCTATGCTATGCTGATATTGTTAGAAAAATAATGTACCTCCCTTCAGATAATAGTAAGATAAGATAAGATAAGATAAGTTTATTTGCATAAAACATGTGTTAACAAGATGTCATAGTATAAAATATAGTTCAGTACTTAAAAACATGTTTTGCCATAGCTGGCGTACAAATATTTTTATAATAATAAAAATGTCATGTCGTCGTAATACATCACTGACAAATATTAAATAAAAAACAATAATTAAAAATTAAAAGTAAATTAAAAGTCACAAAATTTGAACACATACACAAGGCTTAATTTATAGTATCTGTCAAAAATTCCCCAACACTATAATAGGCTTTCTGCATCAATATTTCCTTAAGCTTATATTTGAATTTGTTTTTTTTGAGGTCTTTATACTGTGCTGGTATTTTATTAAAAATTTTAGGTGCCATGCCAAAAAAACTATTGCTCATTAGAGCAGTTTTAGCGGTCTGTATACAGAGCTTACTGTCATCACGCCTGTTACGTTTGACTACGTCTGCCAGGCGGGGGAACAGTGTATGGTTTGCTTTCACGAACATGCATACTTCTAGAATATATAGGCTTGGGAGTGTCAAAATTTGATGCTTTATGAAGTATGGCCTACAACTGTCCGTCACTCTTAGTCCAAACATAGCACGGATACAGCGTTTTTGTAATTTAAAAACTATGTCTTGGTTAGTTGAATTAGTTAGAAAATTAATTTAGAAGTATGTATTTAATCACTGCCATCTGGGTCATAACTCATAAGCCATCGCATTAGCGTGACAGATGTGACACCAGTTGAAGCTTGTTATCAGTACAATAACTAACTACATATAGTATCCGACCTTGCACGTTTCAAGCGCATTTTATGGTTAAAAGTACATTTATGATTATTACAAACATTGAAAGAGAGAGAGGAGAATATAGCTGTTCCATTCCCATTCCTTTTTTATTGTTCCCTTCTTTATTAATTAATTCAACTTCCACATTAGGAATTTCACGTGTCGCTGAGGACTTTACTTACATACGTGAAACAGACATAAAGAGCATCATGACTCGGAACAACAATTTGTGAATCACACAGTGTTGTCCCATGTGGGTTTGAATTGAACCCATTACGCGCAGAGATCACTTAAACCACTACTCCATCTGTGCATTGATGATGATGATCTTCGGTCATTGATAGTCAATTAGTTTAGATAGTGTGGTTATTGTTGTTAAATACGAATATATTAATTCATACAAGTTAGATGCTTGCCTAGGTAGGTAGTAAAGACAAATGACATGAAAAATAAAAACATCTCATCTTCCTAGCGTTTATTAAAACATTTTCATTTTACACGTTAGAAGAGTCGACAAACACAACCATTTACTACACAGCTTCGGCGTAAATTGACAAATCATATTTTACTTGTGGGTGTACGCCGCAGTCGGCTCCTTTGATTTTGCTTTGACAAAAAGCCGTACGTTGGACGGCGGCGCGATCAAAGTGACCGTATCTAAGCGAATCTTCTGTAACCACCTATGTAGTAGGCGATTTATAAATGAACGAAGTAGACACACATTGGGACAAGAATAAGTCTTCTTTTCCGAATGTGTTTTTTTAAGAGTGGTGACCATGTTTTTTATTTTTTACTAAAGTCAAATGTTTTTTCTGTTGTTCTAGGTTTTGGGCACAATATTCGTAATCAGTTACTCAACGCCCATATTTTTGACTGTAGTAGTGCCTATTGGAATAGTATACTTAGCCATACAGAGGTTCTACGTGCCGACATCTCGACAGCTCATGAGGATTATGTCTGTGGCTCGCTCACCGATCTTTTCACATTTTAATGAAAGCATTCTGGGTGCTTCTAGTATTCGCGCTTTTGGAGTTAAGGACAGGTGAGCTTAAAGTATCCTACTTCCTACTAATATTATAAACGCGAAAGTTTGTAAGTATGGATGGATGGATGTTTGTTACTCTTTCACGCAAAAACTACAAAATGGATTTGGATGAAACTTTACAGTAATACAGCCTATACATCAGAATAACAGATAGGCTACTATTTGCCGCGATAACCGACATACACGCGGGCGGAGCCGCGAGCAAAAACTAGTATATGTCGGAGACACAAGAATAAACGAGAACATGAACGACAGATACAGCCAATCTGGACCAAAGCCAAACACCAATCACTACTAAACGGATACGAATCAACTTAAACACCATCAGCAACCCCCCATGAGGGGATTGGGGCAACGCTCACCCCTCCGCGATGCCCTGTGGAATTCGCCACCTAGGCTAGTAATTCCCCCACTGATAAATATCGCCTCATACACACAATATAAAACACAGAGATACAATAAATCACAAATCAAATAATAGATATGGTCGTCGCGAGATCTGAAGAGAACTGTGTCCTGTTTCCGATCGCGCCGCTTTATATAGAGTGTTCCGTAGTGTTCGATAGTGGCAAATGTTTGTATCACTTTTATTATTTGGATACCCTCACTCCGACACGGCCGTCCTGACGTATTACACGTCCTCGTGTGATGTTGAAGGCATCATCATCATTATCCGCAGAAAAGAAAGATTTTTGTGTTGTTCGGCCACTCCTGACCAAGGACATTGGGTACATTATTACATTTTATCTTCTGTGGAACAACTTCATTTAGGACATTCTCATAAAATAGACTTTTCGTTATCAAATCTGAATGCTAATAGACTTCTCGCTACATACTAAATTAATAACACCAGTAAGTAGTATCGCAACAGTCACCTCACCGTTTATCGCGTTACACATTTTTGGATTATTATTATTAACAATATCTACATGGCCTCTTATTCTACCAATTTCACTTTTCAATGGCCACCTCGCCTTTCAGTGGCCACCTCGCCTTTCAGTCGCCACCTCGCCTTTCAGTCGCCACCTCGCCTTTCAGTGGCCACCTCGCCTTTCAGTGGCCACCTCGCCTTTCGCAAAACTTAACTAAACTTTAACAACCACCACGCTGATAGGATATCTCATATCTCATTATAGAGACTACTCGCCACACAATTACAACTCAATTTCATTCCATTGCATCAGCATTAATTAACCCTTGATTATCATCATCAACATCAATAGGGACTTGATCTACAGGGATTTTCCTCACTATTATCAATGCCAGACAAATCTACCTCCTCGGGTATATCACTTAAAGGAAACTCTCGTATACGAACGCAAGCGCATTTGTAGATTCTGTTACTAGTTAAAGATTTCAAAGTATAACGATCGCCATCGAGCAACTCTACAATTTTAAACGGTCCTTTATACTTAGGATTTAACTTTGTCTAATTTCTTTCTTAACTTTGAATCAAAACTAAGTTACTGAGATCAAACTTTACTAATTTACACTTTCCCTATCAAATGTCACATACGTGTACACACAGTATCTCTCTCACTCTGCCATATCTGACCTCACTGTCTATTCTGTCTCAATAAAACAGTACACTACTGAACAGCAAAAGAAAACAGTAACATCATTATTAAAATCAAAACAACAAAAAATAAGAACTTTAGTAATTGACTACTGCTGCAAATTCTCAAAGCAATCCAAATAAATAGTATCGTAGGTCAGCCCTGTGACCACCACAAATGTTACAGTTAGTCATCCCTTGTGACTACCACACGTATATCTGCCAACTACATAGACATGCCAGCTACAATCACCCGCTGCTGGTGAGATAGCTGACACCAAATAGAAGTCCGACCAGTTTTTTTGTCTTTACTGAAAATATCGACATTTCATCACAAAATAAAAAAACGGTAATTATGATTCGAGTCACAACTATCACAAAGTGGTAAAAATAATAATCTAAAAAATGTTAACAGCCACTATCAAAGATGAACCCGCCTCGAACTAAAAATCACATCACAATCATAAATTTAAAATTGAATAAATAAAAAAACCCCTTATGCAGCATCAGATCGAAGTTATCAATTACACAATTGTCATTTAACGATTATACTGGCACGTTTTGCAGACATTCGGTTATTCTTCCCCACTTTTACCCCCTTAACTTTTTAAACGACTCAACCGATTTTCATGAAACATGTCTAAGAACACTCGCACGTAACTCACCTTTCATACAAAAAAAACTAAATTGAAATCGCTTCATCCGTTCGCGAGCTACGGTGCCACAGACAGACAGACACGTCAAACTTATAACACCCCTCTTTTTGCGTCGGGGGTTAAAAATAGAAATAAATTTAAACAATAAACAAACAGCATGTGCAGAACGGGTAATTCAATCCACCTCCATCACAGATATTCTGCTATGATATAATACTACACTATACTTCCGAAATCGTCTACCTTTGTACCGATGTCACCAATAGAAACGATCTTATTATTTTAAGAACAAGATTATTTTAGAAAACTGCAACTGAAAACCTTAATGCAAACAGATTCTCATTCTTCTCTTTAAATAATTATGTCGTTTGAAATACAGTAATCGTGTACTACATGAAACAATAACCGCAATGAAAAAAATCTGAATTAAAACTGTACATAGAATTTCGACGTTACAATAAGTGCGGGCATTACCTACCCTCAATAATGTTACTGCACAATATTGTCCATTTTTGAATTAAAATCACCTTCACTCACTCCACTATTTTATTTTTGTTTACACAAAAATCAACAATCAATCAAACAATCGAGAGTATAAATTACACAATATTGTCGTTTGCCTAGAAATTCATCTGACAGAACTTATCTTATTAAAGAGCACTCAGCACAAAATAAAAATAGTACGACTCACTGGATTGTTGGAGTTGTCCGTACATACCGGTTACTTCCCAGTTACCGATGCGTTGCTTTTACTACCGCACGCTGCCGCTGTTGTAGGCCGCACGTCTCATAAACCGTTCGTACGCGAAAAGGCTATACCGACACTTTGACACTATGTGAGCGTTCTCGCTTACAAAAATTTAACAAATGACACCTCGTACGATTTTCGAGCGGCGGGTAGTTCGACAGCTCGCCGCGACTGACGATCCGTTACACTCTCAAACGTTGTGGGCAAATGAGATTCAGATCGCACTTCTGATGTCGGAGACACAAGAATAAACGAGAACATGAACGACAGATACAGCCAATCTGGACCAAAGCCAAACACCAATCACTACTAAACGGATACGAATCAACTTAAACACCATCAGCAACCCCCCATGAGGGGATTGGGGCAACGCTCACCCCTCCGCGATGCCCTGTGGAATTCGCCACCTAGGCTAGTAATTCCCCCACTGATAAATATCGCCTCATACACACAATATAAAACACAGAGATACAATAAATCACAAATCAAATAATAGATATGGTCGTCGCGAGATCTGAAGAGAACTGTGTCCTGTTTCCGATCGCGCTGCTTTATATAGAGTGTTCCGTAGTGTTCGATAGTGGCAAATGTTTGTATCACTTTTATTATTTGGATACCCTCACTCCGACATATATAATAATGTTAAGCGTAAAAATTGGAGTTCATCAAATAAAAGTTTAATTAATTCAAAGACACCTTTTTATTACCTACTGTTTAACTCAAATATACCTTAACTCCTTAAAATTTAAAATCTAATGTACTTCAGCTCTTAAA
Source organism: Diaphora mendica (assembly GCA_949125395.1). Taxonomy (NCBI): domain Eukaryota; kingdom Metazoa; phylum Arthropoda; class Insecta; order Lepidoptera; family Erebidae; genus Diaphora; species Diaphora mendica. Next base: position 9,577,677 of record OX421319.1, read on the forward strand.
TTTGAGTGTAGGTATGTGTAGGTACTACATAATTATTATTATTGAAAATAAACCTCCACTTTATACCTGTTAAAAATAAATATGGAAAAATTTAAGTTAAATGTAAATTAGTAGGTACCTACTTTTCATTTTTGAGTGAACTCTGTTTTTAAGTTAAGTGTTTTCCGGGTATATATTCGACTTCAAAATTTATCAAATTCGAAATTAGAATCATATTTTGAAGTTTTATGTTCAATATGAGATAATTTTAATGTAGAACACATGATTCTAATTTCAGTATTTAGTATAACATACCTACCATTACATAAGTATTTATTTTTATACACTTCATAGTTTAAGATTCCATACTGCAATTCCTTAATAAAGCCGCATTCACATTTATCTGACGCGGTGTGTTGTGACGACTTGTGTTGTGTTGCATACTTGCATCACAAGCGATCCCGGTCCGCGTCAGAACGAGTGAGGAGCGGGGGGCAGCAACACGACACAGCGCATCAGATTAGTGTGCACGCGTCAGAGCCGCACGTGCAGTATGGACGACGAGCTGCTGAGCTTTTACCTTAAACATACACCAAGTCTTTCTTTTGTCCCAATAGTATTACGAAATTATGTCCGTATTTTTTTAATGTCTTCTTCAATCAAACGATGAATTGTCTCAAACTGTGCCTTAGACATTCTAAAATACTGACGAAATTTTGCATCATCACTCTCAAGCTCTTTAACGAGACAATGAAACTCGCCTTTAGTCTCTCTTTTTCTATTTACTGGATGAATCCAGTATCTCCTTTTCTTTCTTTGTTTTAGAAGCATTGCCAGCGCCAAGAATTGCATATCTTCTTCAAAATCTGAATCTGAATCGGATGATTGTTGAAAAAACATTGCCAATGTGTGAACTCTCTGAGAGCCAAGACAGAACTGATAAAAAATGCGTCATAATGCGTCATAACACGTCATATAGATGTGCACAGTCGCCATCACGACAGAGAGCATCACAACACAACACGACAGACAAATGTGAATCAAGCTTAATTGTTTTGTTTCAGATTTGTGAAAGAATCTCAAGAAAGAGTTGATCATTACCAAGCAATATCCTACTTGAGATCCGTTGCGGATCGATGGCTCGGGGTCCGACTTCAGGTAGTCGGCAGTCTTATCATATTCTTCGCAGCATTATTTGCAGTCATTGGTCGAGAAACTATCAGTCCAGGTCTTGCAGGTCTTTCGGTTAGCTACACGTTAGAGGTATAGTTTTGGACATACTTCATAAAATATAATTAGGTCGCAAATGAATGAAAAAAAAATTATATAAAATATTTTTTTTTACATTACAGATCACACAAATTTTGTTTTATTTAGTCTTAGGAATATCGATAATTGAAACTGATATTGTAGCAGTGGAACGCATGAAAGAGTATGCTGAAACGGAGCAAGTAAGTAAATGTTATATTTTGTAGATCGTAAACTCTTCTTTGATAGCATCTGATCATTGACACGAAAATATTCTCAGGAAGCCGACTGGGTAGTACCCAATGGTCCTCGCTCCACGTGGCCAGAAACTGGTTCAGTACAGTTCGAAGGTCTAACTATGGCATACCGAAGGGGAGCGGAACCCGCTCTGCGTGATGTCACGTGTACTGTGGAAGCAGGGGATAAGATTGGAATCGTTGGACGCACCGGCGCGGGCAAGTCCACGCTCACGCTCGGACTTTTCAGGTTTGTGTGCCTTCCTCCTTTCTAAGCAGACGCCTATGTCCAGCATTGGACTATTAAAGGCTGTCGATGATGCGGGTACTTGTTTTTCACCTGCCTTTGCAATGCAGTAATAATAATAATATTTTGGACATCTAACACACAACGCCATCTAGGCCCAAACTAAGCAGAGCTTGTGTTATGGGTACCAGACAATTGATACAAATACATTTAAATAAATAAATTAATGTAAATACATACATATTATACTTAGAAGACACCTAAACTCGGAAACAAATATTTGCAGATCATACAAACATTTGATCCGACCCGGGAATCGAACCCAGGACCTCAAGCACAGCAGTCGCGTACGCTACCACTGTGCCACCGAGGCAGTCTTAACAACTGTTAAATGTATCGTTCAGGATCGTCGAAGCAGTGTCAGGCCGCATTCTCATCGATGGGTTGGACATCGCTAAGATGGGTCTACATCAACTACGTTCGCGAATAACCATTATACCTCAAGACCCGGTGCTGTTTGCAGGAACACTGCGAATGAATTTGGATCCGTTTTCAACGCATTCGGACAGTGAAATTTGGCATGCGATTGAACTCGCACATCTTAAACCGTTTGTACTTGGTGAGTGCGAAGAGTATCTATAAGATAAAAAAAGTAATATTTAGGCCTAGTAAAAACTTCTTAAATGAATGAGATTGTTATTTTAGTGTGGTCGTTTAAGGGGCGCGTCCCTAAAAACGCGCGAAAAGGCACTTGCAGTTTTGCAAAACACAAATAACTCAATATAATATTTGACACTAAAAAAAAAAATCTCAGTAGTTTAATAAAGCAGTCTACCAATCTACCGAGTGACATTTATAAAATAATTCTTTATTTTTGTGAAAAAAAGCCTGAACAAAGATCAAAATCATCGAAATCGACCTCTTTAATTAGCACACTCTGTCCTATTTCGTGCTCTATTTTAAATGTTTTTTTCCTTATTTCGCGAGAAAAAAGTATGGAGAAAAGATTTACCGTTTTAGTTTTTTATTAATTCTCACCAAAAAGCCATAATCTAAGGCTAAACATCATTCATTTTTAGCGACAAAAGTTCCATACATTTTAGTACGTAGATATCGTCTCCCGTAAACTGCAATAAATAAGTTTTATCGCGCTCAAAAAATTCAGTGCCCGCCGAATATTCAAGGTGACACCACGTCCGTTTGTAGTTCGCATTGAGCTCCATAATACGTAAATGACAAGTTTTAGGGTGGGTTGCCAGTGAGTGTCGAATTGTAACTGTTAATTTGTATTCTTGAATTTAATTTAATTTTTTTTAAAGAATAATTTCAAAGAAAAATATTAGTATTTTTTATTAACACAGAACTTATTTTTATGTTTTTTTTTAACTTGCTATGTATGTATATATCTAACTATATTTGTTAAGACGGAATCTTGCAACTCAATTTTGCAGATATCTTCAACCGATTATATTGAATTTTTGTAGGCATATGTATACAGCGTGACAATGCTATATTATGATGACATGGAGCTGATCTGATGTTGAAGCTGGAAGGTGGTCATAGGAACTTTGTAACGACGGAATCTATCGAGTTTGGAGTCGTTTGATTTGTCTTGACGGGTACTTTGAATACACTTTGACAGACCGAGACACTTTGAGAAATTGTTTTTAAAAAAGTAAAATTTTTTTTTTTAATGATTTCTGTTAGAATTGAATAACTACTACTGAAATAATGAGAGACCTTAAAATTACAGTTTTATTTTTGACTGCATGGTTGGTCTAGTGGTTTAAGCGGTTGCCTCGCCGCTTCCTACTGTATCAGGTGTTGTGGGTTCAAATCCCACATGGGACAACACTGTGTGATCCACGAATTGTTGTTCTGAGTCTGGGTGTCCATTGTGACCGTTTCATGTATGTTTGTAAAATCCCCCGCGACACAGGATTTATTGGATATGTATGGAAGTTGTCTTTTTTGAAAAAAAAACGAGCTGAGCCCCACGGTCTTACCCGCGATACTACACCAACCGCGGTTACTCCTTATATCATCAGCTACCTATCAGTAAAAATCCCGTCAAAATCGCTCCAGCCGTTCCAGAGATTAGCCGGCACAAACAAACAGACAGACAAAAATTGTAAAAAAGGGTCCCATCTACACTTTACGTCATTTCCATTATTATTCATCCATTAAGTTCGAATTTAATCAATTGGTGAATTGTAAAACAATAGATGCCCTATCCCTTAAAGAGAAAGGTGACTGACTGACTGACTGACTGACATACCCAGAGATCAACGCACAGCCCAAACCGCGGAAGTTAGAATCCTGAAATTTTGCATGTAGGTTCTTTATATAACGTATGTGAGCACTAAGAAAGGAATTTTTGAAATTCCACCCCTAAGGGGGTAAATCAGGGGGTGAAAATCTGTGTGGGCGAAGCCCCGTGTAAAAGCTAGTATTATATATTTAAGGAAGTTTCCATTTCAAAGTTTTACACTCTTAATATTAATTTTAAGACAAATAGTTTTTTATTTAACCGTCTTAAAAAAAGAAGGAGTTTATAAATTAACTGTATTTTTTTATTTTTTTACCCGACCACGGCAAAGCCAAAGGAGGGTTATGATTTTGACAGGCTATGTATGTATATTCATCTGTTCCCTCATAGCTCCTTAACTACTAATTAGAACTGGATAAATGAGGTATCGTTAGAAGTGTCTTGATCGTCCGCTGCTTATAGGCTATATGACGCGTCACTCAATTTAATGTGGCGTCCTCTAGCCGACATAAAGTACTGTATTAAAAAATGAATTTGACATAAATATGCCGTGTTTGGTATCATCGGAAAGGGTTTTACTTGTACATTTCAAATATATATATATATAGGTATTATTAGCATTTGCTGGTGACTTTGTTCGTATTTATTCAATTTTTTTTATATTTCTATGTTAGGTACTTAAAATATACTTTGCATATAAATTATTATTATCACTACACCAAAACATTTTAAATAAAAAAAAGTAAAAACTTAAATTAAAATAGAAACGTACCATAACTCTTAAAAACACGTGACTATGGCTTTTCAAAACTTGTTTCATACTTTTTCAGCGTCGTTTTTTGTCAAAAGTGAAAAAAGTACGTAAGTAAGTAAGATCTATGTAGTAAAATTTAGTCAATATGAACAATAAAAGCAATCAAAAATTATTTTTTTAAGAAACATTATGTTCCATTTATATAACATATATCATACAAATTTTATTTCATAACATAGCATTAAAATCCGTTGATTACTGTAAAAGATCTAAGCTGACAGATTAATTTTATACTGTGTAAAAATATATTATTTGTCCATGAAATGAATTAAAAATGAATAGGTACACTTGAACCCCATTCTCGGCCGTTGACGAGTTACTTAAAGCCCGCGGGCTTTCCGATATGACTAAGATACATTGCGTGCTTTGTAGGACATTCTAAACATTCTTCAAAGGCGAACAGTTAATGAATATGTAACTAGAAGAAAAAACCGAAAGTAAATTTATTAGTTGCCATGGTTAGTATGCAACATTGCCCGATGCGTTTGTGTGCATGTAAAATATGAATGTGGGTGTTCAATCACAAATTCCCACGCTCAAGGACTACAGTCTTAATGCCTTGCGTTAATGAGCTTCGGAACTTTTCGTTTTGAAGATCCAGTAATCCGACAGCATGTGGTTTGACTGAAGATCCTATTTTCGTCTCGGTCTCGGTGTATGTGTAAAGTTGCCCCTTTAACAGTGTCTCGTCATCTTACGTGATAATAGTCTTAAACAAGTACAAATTATTAAAAATAAAAAACCCGACTGCGTCAATATTTAAAAATAAAAACATATAAGTTTTATATATATTCGTAATCACCGTAAAAAAATCTTTATTTTGATACCACACTCGATGTATTTTGAAAACATTTTCTTTTATATTAATTTTTGGCGCCAAAAAGATTTTTTTTTAAATTTTGATGTACCCAGTGTCACTCTCACGACTAAGACGAATCTATTGACACCACTCACATAAGTTATGGAATCAGGCAGTGGCGAACCTAGGAATTTATTTCGGGGGGGGATACCATCTTTTGTAAACCTTAGAAATGCATAAACAATTTTAGTGTAAATGTTACGTATTATGTATTGTATACATTGCCTAGGCATTGTGTAGAATACCAGATTATACAGATTGCCAGTAAAATATAAATATATGTAGAGAGAGATAGAAAGAAACGTTGCTCAGGTAAACGAATAAGTCGTACGAGGCGGCGACGATACTGGCGCGAGCCCCACCCGCCGCCGCCACCCGAGACAGCGCCGGATCATGAGCCCGGAATGCTTCGGCGGAACGCACATACGCAAGCCCTACGGGCTTGTCGGGTACGGCTCGAAATCCAGGGCTGTGCCAGCCAACACGCTGTCGGAGCCGTTCTGCCGAGCTTCGAAGCTCGGATAGAGAAAACCGACTGTGTCACCTGCTTGTTTACTCAGATACTTATCGGGCACGGTTGCTTATGTGAGTATCTGAACAGAATCGGACGTGAGGCTCCGGCACAATGCCACCACTGCGGGTCCATCCAGCACACGCTGGAGGGCTGCCCTGCGTGGGAGTCCGAGCCTCGATTCCTGGTCAGACAGATCGGACAAAACCTGTTACCACCAGCATTGATCGCGGCAATGCTGGCGAGTAGTGTGGGATGGGAGGCCACGGTCTCCTTCTGTGAAGAGATGTTATGCTGCAGAAGGAGTCCGCAGAGCGGGATCGAGAAAAGGTAGATCCGGCTCGCAGGAGGCAACGAAGGGGACGCGATAGAGACCGTTAACTCCCCAATCGTCGCTTAAGGGTCGTTGTGGCCACATTTAGGGGAAATGGGGCCGCTGCAAACGACTCGAGACCTGTGACACCGGGGTGTCGTCTAAGGCGGGTCGGTGTCCCGACTCTTACTGTGTAGAGCGGTGAGAGGCGCGATAGCGACCTGCCCCGGGGGTGGTACGAGGAGGTACGGCAGGGGGAACTCCAGAAGCCACTGATGCATTCCTGGAGCTCCCCCGACAGCCGAGGTAGTCCGCCGCGGGGTTTAGTGGGTAGACCAATTCGTCGGGAGTCCCACACACGGCGTTCATGTGTCCCCCCACGGAGGGTATTGTAAAGAAGAAAGGTTAACGAATAAGTAAACACAGAGAACAACCGAAAATCACATGTTTTTATTTGAAGGAAAAAAAGTATAACTTTATAAAATTATTCGTGGTAAATTCAATATGAAGAAATTTTCATGGAATTTTTGTACTCTTACAAATGATAAAATCAAAAAATAAAATCAAGCCGCGTTTATTTATTGTGCGCTAGCTTGTTAAGGATGTCTTTTGGGTTTAGAGGAACATCTCGGTGTCCTGTGGTGCTTTTCAAGTAAGATTTCACTCCTCATAAAGTTGAAAACGAACGCTTACATGTTGCAGTTGTTACAGGAATCGTGGCACCAATTCGCGTCGTCGCACGCCAACAATCGTGAAGTTAATTTTTTTATTGAACATAAATATTTCGGGGGGGGATATATCCCCCATATCCCCCCCCTGGGTTCGCCACTGGAATCAGGCGTTACTTTGCGGAAATCCATGACATTAAATGCTATGAAATATATTTAGCTTAAATTCCGCGAGACAAATGTCCAGGTCCGAAAGCAGGACACAAATCCCACCGTCATGCATACTCAAATGCACATATTCACTTGTTTTGTATGTGTGCATATGCATGATACCCATATGTGCATGTGAGTAAGCATATCACTTGTTTTGTATGTGTGCATATGCATGACACCCATATGTGCATGTGAGTATGCATGACGGCTGGATTTGTTAGTTAGGATGTTAATCAGCATGCCATGCAACCAAACCTATACTCGACACCTATTTCGCCCCTCCACGGGGCATCCTCAGGAGATGTTGACGAAACGACTACGACTCACATAAAAATACGACAAGCCGTTTAGGCTCTAGGGCGTGCCAAAGTAATATACATACCTACATACAAACTTTCATGGTCATTAACATTAAAATAGAAACCTACAGGATTGCTACCATGTACCTTTTAGTTTGGCCGATATATGAACTCCCACAACTGCAGTCAATTACTAGTGAATAGTGAGTTAGTGAACAGTGGTACCGGGGGCGATCGTAGTAAAAGACTGCGAAAGAGGGTAGACCGATATGTCTGCCAATAACATCCCACCCGCAAGATCTTCAGTTACTCCGTGATCATGGTGCTTGCAACAGCGCCGAAATATCGGATACTCACAAACAAAAAGGTACATGGTAGCAATCCCGTAGGTTTCTATTTTAATAATACATACATACACTCGAAAAACATAACCCTCCTTTCGCAGTCGGGTAAAAAAGGTAATCGTTGTTATTTTTATGTAGAGGAGTTACTATAAGATAATGTTACCGTTTTCCGTTTATAAACGGTGTATGCATTTGCAGGACTACAATCAGGGTTGCGACATGAAATATTAGAGAGCGGTGAGAACTTGTCGGTGGGACAGCGGCAACTTGTTTGCCTGGCGCGGGCTCTTCTGCGTAAGACCTCATTGCTCGTGTTAGACGAGGCCACCGCAGCTGTCGACCTGGAAACGGATGATTTGATCCAGGTAAGATAATTTATATGGTTTACTAGCTGAACCCCGCGGTACGACAATAACTGTGGGTAACGCCGTTAGTCTAGAAAAAGTAGCCTTAGTTACTCCTTATATCATCAGCTACCTATCAGTGAAAGTCCGGTCAAAATCAGTCCAGCCGTTTCAAAAATTTGCGGGAACAGACAGACAGACAAAAAACTGTTTTTTTTATGTAAGTATCGTATAGACCAATCTTAATCAAATGGACTATATACTTTCATTTGCATTTAGTTTAATTTAAAAGCTGTTAATATTAAATTAGAAACCGACACTTCAATTTATATTTATTTGTATAAATTTCAAAATCTCATGCCAAGATTGCTCGAGTACACAGCTTTCACAATATCTCATGTGTTATAGAAAACTATTCGCACCGAGTTTGCATCGTGTACCGTTATCACCATCGCTCATCGGCTCAACACCATCTTGGATTCCACTAAAGTTATGGTGCTGGATAAAGGCCGTCTGATGGAATTCGCACCACCGGGTGCGCTACTTCAAGACAAGAATTCTATGTTTTACAGTCTAGCCAAAGATGCTGACCTAGTTAGCTAAGAGTTTTCTGTGTAAATCAAGGATATTAATTTTAACTGTAAAGTCTAAATAATATACAAATAAGCTTTAATTATGATGAGCCGTATTTTGAGATTTATTTTAGTTGTAATAAAAATGCTGTTGTTGTCATTTTAATATTATTTGTCTTCCTGGATATTTTTTTTGAATTCTCGGCAATGTACCTAAGGATAATGTTCTCCTACAAGGTCAACTGAAGTTAGTTACTCAAAATGTGTTCGAAAGTAGACACAAGTATTATTTCCATACAAACATAATGCTTCTTGAATTAACAGCCTATTTTGTTGACACGGAGGAAAATCCCTTCGGATCTCCGACTCCTTCAGAATATAAAAGTCAAGAGCAGGTGGTTATACCACTCAAAATAACCCAGACGATCGGCCTCTGTCTTCCAATTCAGGAAGGTACCAGAACATGTTACATCGGGTTTTACTCGAATTGACACTACGCCTAATTAGGCTATCCCATCCCACTCCAATTAATTCTTGATGCGGTAAAACCTACCGCAGTAATTAGTTTCGAGGTGTCCACTCGAATCGTTTAAGAGAGCTAACTGCATAGTATAATACCACTGCAAAGTTAATGTTATGTGACATGTTTTGCGTTTACACACATATAACGAGGTAAGACAATCGTAGATATAATTCTCGGACAACATGGTAATCTTATAAGAAGTTTAATTTTAAAGGCCACTCTAAATCTAGCAACTGATCAATTACTGTATACTGATTTTATGTATTTTTTTGGTAAGTATTCTACTTTAACCAAGTCATTTTATATCATGGACCACGTTTCTTTAGGTTGGTTAGTTAGAGTTAGACATGGTTGGTTAGGTAGTTACTAACTACCTAACCAACCATGGTTAGGTAGTTAGTAACATATAAAGAGATGTCAAACTATAGTTAAACAAGAGCTTTATAGCAAAGTACCTTTATTATACTACTAGCGACCCGCCCCGGCTTCGCACGGGTGGAGTATAGATGCCCCCGCCGCGTCGACGACATGATTCGTGCATTTTAAATCTGTAATAGCTTCGAATATATTCATTTATATTAGATACAGTAAAGAGCCTTTTTCATCTATATTAAATGCATAATGTATTTAATTTACTTAATTGTATAAGGATTCATTCTGTGTTGCTTAATATTGCTTCGTAAATAAGCCATTATTTCTCGTAAAAAGAAAGGAATAAAAAATGTTTATTGTGGGTTATCCCTAAGAGACAGACGTATAGCGTCGCGGACTTTTTTGCACAATACTGTAGTACATTATTTTGATCTATCTCGTAGGGTGCAACCAGCGTTTGCAATGTAAGCGCAAAAAATATGTTTATTTGCTACATCACATTAAAAAACTCGAAAATTAACAGTGTTTCCATACTATATTATGCATTTATTATACATAAAAACCTTCCTCTTGAACCACTCTATCTATTAAAAAAAACGCATCAAAATCCGTTGCGTAGTTTTAAAGATTTAAGAAAACAAAGGGACAAAGAGATATAGGGACAGAGAAAGCGACTTTGTTTTATACTATGTAGTGATGATGATTGAACACTTCATTACACGTACGTTCACAGATAGTGGTTGGAGTGGTGCTGACCTAAGACGAGGTTGAGTTTCGTGATCAAAGATTGATCTAGACTACTACTGAATGATTACCGTGCAGTTGCTACAACATCGATGTTACCATGGGGTAATTTAACGATGATCGATTAAGTACTTAAGGTTTGACAGGTATCAAACAAAGGCGTAGCTTACGTGGAGCAGGGTGGAACTCTTGCCCCGCCTTGGAAGTCAAAATGGGTAATGGAGTAATATTTAATTAGGTGTGTGCAAAATTACTGAGCTTAATTGAAAAACGTAGAGAGCACAGAAACCAAAACTGAGTCCTCCATACACCTCGTTTTACCTATTTTCCAATTATACTACACGACTACCACAAACAACCAGTTACTTTTTAGTCTCTTCATTTTTTTGGTTGTTATAATAATTACATCAACAGCTTTAATAGTGCTGAACAAAAGCCTCTCCTTCGAAAGTATATTTAAAAATTTAAGAACAATACCCATGGTATACCCTGAACCAAACTTTATGACGGTTCTGAAGTTAGCTGCGCAAGCAGGTGTGCGCAGGTACAGTTGAGTCCAAAATAATTATACGAGTGGATTTAAATAAAATATAAAATCTATTATTGCATGTAGGTACTTATTTTATAGAGATAAGAGAAATCGAGTCGAACCTTGTAAAGTCGGTTTTTATTTTGTTATTTTTTTTAAATAATACCCTTATCAACGTAGGCATTGTAAAAGTGTTTGTGAAAATCTATTTAAAAAAATGAATAACTTGGAATTAGAAGATTATGCAGTCCGCGTGGCATTTTAATCGACACATCAAATAAGTATGCAACCATAGAAACGTTAATGTATAATACGCAAAACAGTCAATAATAAAACAAGTATGTAAAATAACAAAACAATTATATTAAGAAACAATCGAAAACTATTAACAACTCGAATGTACTTAGATAAGACTATGCTTATTTGTGTGTGTGTTTGTAGTGTAGGAACACAGTTCACACACGCAAGCAAGACTCGGCGTGTGTCGACTTCCCCCCGCACCCCTTTATGTCCCGCTGATACTTACAAATGTTTACTGCACAGCGACTCGCACGATGTTCCGAAACGTCATAAAGTTTGGCTCGGCCTATACAATAGAAATAGACACTGAAAAACAAAAGGTTACAAAAGTGAAGTTTTCTTGCAGGATTACGTAACCTTTAACATTTTTTTAATAGATTGCTCTACATCAAATAACTGTCTACCCTTGTATGAAACAAACAAAAAAATCACATTTGTTTTTTGCATACCACATACCTCAATAACTATTACATCTACGCTTTGTTATTAGTCACTTAAACAGCTAAAAATTGACTTTAATTTAACAATGGTTTTTACAACCTTTAGAGAATGACTTAATATTTTTGTAATAGGTACTTATTTTGGACATTGTTTGTCAAATATATTTACATTTGTCCTCGTCAGGATGTTCCTCGTTAACTTGTCATGTTTATAAAAGCTCATTTATTTACCGCTTTAGGCGTCCAATTTTCAAAGCTGGATTGAGTAAAACGTAATTTAAGAAAATCCGTGTCACAGTTCAAATAAAAAATTTCAATTACTGTTTATTTTTTACTTTTTGAAAAACTTCAAGTTCTTTGGTTTTACAGTTGTAAGTAGCCAGTTGGCTACATCCCATTCGACTAATGCGTAAATGATTCCAATGTATCTATTCCATCTATTCCATTTTTCAAGATTTACTGCCAATTCACTCATGACTTCATGAGTTATCAGTTTTACACATAATACTTGGATCTCATTTCTTTGGTATCTTTGGTAACATTTTAACTGGAACTTAGAAGAGGTATATTAATGATTGCTACATATTTTTCGAAAGCACTCCGTTGACAACTTTTCTTAAAGCCGGCAGTCTGACGTGATCTGTTTTTAATGCCTCTGTTTTAAGCAATATCAGTGAGGCTATTGAATGGGTATAATGGATCGTTTACAAATGCCAAGTAGGTAATCATTATTATTTTCTCGCATTAATCTCAATTTTGAGATTAGCTTATGTAACGTGTAACATTTAGTGTTTTAATGGAATTAAAACAACTTAGGAATGTAAACGTGGTTTAGATGAAGTACCTAAATGAAGAATATTGAAGAAGATGAGTCGAGAAAACTGTAGGTATCTGGAAGACATTTCGTAACATTTTGTGGGGGACAGGTGTGTCATGTCCCACCAACACAAAGGGAGGATCCTCCGACCAGGCGAGGTGATCATGCCTGGCGGGCCAACTGCCCAACGGTTGATGTTGGGATGTTCCTTCGTTACTCCGTGGTTCAGTGTAACTTCGGTAGATGGCGCTGTAGTATATTTCTATTGCGCTCTATGTGGAAGTCGCCACATCACTCCCCTCCAAGACCGGAGGTTGATATTGTTGAGTCAGCTGTCTGCGCTCTGTTGTGGAGCTTGCCAGTACCAGGAGTGAGTAGTTCCAGTGAGTCGGAACTGAGTGCCGCTAGTCCCAGTGAGTCGGGGCTGAAGTCCGCTGATCCCAGTGAGTCGGGATGGCGTGCGGTGCGCGGAGCTGCGGTGAGGTCCCCAGTGAGTCGGGGTGGTTGCTGCGTAGTGGGTGGCTGCTGCGTAGACGGGAGAGAGATGCTCTTCTTACATGGACCGTAGGTGCAGTGTGCTGTGCCTAGACGCTAATGAGGCCGTAGGGGTAACCAGGCTGAAGCGGTCGCTTCCTGCGTGTGGTGTATATGACAAGTGGTACCACCTGGCCTGTGGACGTCCCACACTTGCCGCGACGCGGTCTCCACTCAAGAACCCGTTTACCCCAATGGCAATCAGATCTGCGGCTAATATGGCCATCCCACTGCCACTTCAGCTTGCTAATCCTTTGGGTTATGTCGATGACCTTAGTTCTCTGTCGGATCACCTCATTCTTGATGCGATCCCTCAGAGAAACGCTGAGCATAGCTCTCTCCATAGCACGCTGAGCGACTTTAAGCTTGAGGACCAGCCGTGCCGTAAGTGTCCACGTTTCGGCTCCGTAGTCATGACGGGTAGGTAGGACGCACTGATTAAAGTTTTCCAGTTCACCTTGTCCTCGAAGTTTTTGCTAGTCTAACTAAAGTCTGCCCGAGGTACACATATTCTTAAACAACTTCGAGAACAGCACCGTGTACCGCGTACGGTACATGTTCATTGACACAATTTCCAAACTTGGGTCCAAGTTCATCCGTAGACCGATGCGCACGAGTCAGCCAGGTCATTCAGCATCTGTTGTAGGTCCTGCATTGTGTCTGCCATAATGACGATGTCGTCTGCAAATCGCAAGTGTATATGCCACGTCCTTTCCAGTGTAGCGCCTTGAATAAGTCCTCCATTGCATTTCTGAACAATTTCGGGAAAAAAACATCCCCTTGTCTCACTCCTCGATGCAATGTTATGGCCCTTGTTTGCTGATTCTGTACTTACAGAACCAGCAAACACCGTACACTACGGACCTAGTGGCGGCTCCGTTAAGACATCTTGGATGTATCGCCAGTCCACTTGGCAATGCTGCAGGGACTCCAGAACAGACCATGTCGAGTCAAAGGCCTTTTCATGCGTCCGCAAATGCTAGACACAGGGGCTGATTATACTCTTCCTTCTTCTGTATAATTTGCCGAACTGTGTGGATGTGGTCTATGGTGCCATATCCGCTCCGAAATCCAACCTGCTCCGGTGGTTGGAATTCGTCGAGTCTTCGCGCAAGGCGGTTGGTGATGACTCTTGAAAACAGCTTGTAGACGTGACTTAGAAGGGAAATGGGTCTATAGTTCTTCAATCTGGTCTTGATTCCGATGTTGCAATAGCTGACCCTCCAAATATTTAATAGTTAAGAGAACAAGCGCAGTCTAATGAATTGAAAGACATAATGATGGCTTACTAATAACAGTAAGTAACATAATTTTTGAAACCCGGACTGTCCCGGACTACGAATAAAAATCCGGACGACAAACGAAACCCCGGCCGGACGCTCCCCGGACACCCTCGAAACTAGGACAAATCCGGGGAAATCCGGACGGATGGCAGCCCTATATTAGGCAATGTAAATTAAGTCAACGTTACCAGGCACCTTTCCATTTATTCGTCCAATATCAATATTAGATGCTTTATATAATTATATTAGACAAAAATACTAGAATATTTTACTTCATCTATATTTAGATATATATATATATTGTAAGTTAATTGTATAGATACAATACGAGTAAGTAGCTGTACACTCTTGATTAATATATTTATTTCAATATTTCATTTATTTTATTAAAAACATAGGTACAAAATGTGCACCTTTTGTGCACATTTAGTACATTGTACCTAGATATGATAATTTTTATGCCTTAAGATACATGTAAAAGATTGATTGCCATAGTGCGATAATGCTATTCTATTTGCATTGTATTTAGTGTCCAGTAAAGACTTAATATTATATTAATAATAATATTAATCAAATCCCATCTACGCGGCAGATTTTGTATTCTTTGTAGACTACATAACAGTTCTTACTAGGACATTGCTGTGATTACGATTGGCCTTAACATAAATAAACCCACTTTAAAAAGTGATAGTGACCCTGCTTATTAAATATTTATATGATGAATAATCCAGTTCTGTTATTTCTTAATACCGATGATTGAAATTTTTTTTTAGACCAACTTTCTCACACAGTTATTGTTTTAGGAATCATTTAGAAATGACCAATTTTTTTTGGGAGATCGGTAGTGATATTTTCGTTATAATAATAATATTACTAGTTGACCCACGACGCAACGTCGTTTACGTCTCTTATTGCCCGTAGCGTAATAATTTCCCCCCGTTTTTGTAACATTCTTCATTAATACGCCGCTCCTATTGGTCTTAGCGTGATGATATATAACCTACAGTCTTCCTCGATAAATGGACTATGTAACACTGAAAGAATTTTTCAAATCGGACCAGTAGTTCCTGAGATTGGCGCGTTCAAACAAACAAACTCTTCAGCTTTATATATTAGTATAGATAATAGGTGGACTGGATTCAAGTCTTAGATCTCGTAAAAAGAAGACAGAAAAACCATAGAACCCATAAAAGCACAAGAGAATAACCAATTTTGTAATTATTTTTATCCTTGCTGCCAATAGTCATCCCAACTAAGGAGTTGGCATGGCTAGTCGCAGCAAGGATACTCCCTTATATAAGAAAATGCTACCTGTAAAAGCGTAGGTACACGAGGTGTGTCTCCATCAAAGACAATTATGAGCAAAACCATAACTTCAGCTTCAAAAAGATAAAGTAACGCAACAGCTGAAAGCGTTACCTATTTTCTTTTAGAGACTATGATCAGAATTGAAACAATACTTGTAAATCATAATGTTCACCGCTGAAGGTTTGTTACTAGACCTATAAAGTTTACAAACCATAGAATATTGAAAACGTATTGTTTTGCAAGTCATTAATATTGTTCATTTAAAAAAAAGTTGAGCTAAATAACGTACTTTCAACCATTTCCAGATCAATAACCGGAATAAGTAGAGACTAGGACAATAACGCAACTTTCTTTCGACTGCTAATAAATTGGATGCCAAAAATTCGAAAGTAACTTTCTTTGTCTGTCTGTTATGTTTTCACGGCTTAACCACTGAACCACCACCATTCTTCAGGAAGCTCTCGATAACAGGACATATATATACGATTACGTAGCTGTAGGTATGTTAGATTGTATATTTTTACTGGAGCCTATTTCGTTGAGGTCGTTTTATATCAATAAAATATAAGATATGTATCACTATGTGTGCTAAGTAGTCTTCTGTAGGATTAAAGTTTATTACTAATATGAATGATTTGCATTGATTTGCATTTGATTTTGCATCATAAATCTCTTAGGTAGATAGCTGCCATACCCATGCCAACCAAGTAGGTATATACTTGTGTAAAATAAGAAGTTTTACAAGGAATTACTTTTAAAAGTCTTAGCTACTCGATGCCTTGAGCTCCTTAATAACAATATAGTTATATACAGGGCTTTTTTGTCAGTTCTTCTTTGGGGGCACTCTAATTTTCAAAAGTTTCTATAACTTTTTGTAAACACACCAAGGGATAAGAGACTGTATTTTAAAACTAATCACTTTATCGCTTCAATAATTGATTATAATGGTTCTAGTTTTGTTACTAAGGGTGATTTTGTTTCATTAAATGTTTATAAAGCTGAAAAAGGCTTTAAAAAAGTTGATAGCTATTGATTTTAATATGGTTTTGAACTTTGGCCATAGCTAATAATACAGTTACTTTTTCATTTTGTTCAAATAATAAAGCAAGAATTTAGCATAAGCATTTTTTTGCTCAAGTTGCTTTTAGTGTTTGCCAATCTTCTGTATCTGTACATCCAGAGATGCGAATAGAAGATCATCATCTCAGACGAAAGACGTCCACTGTTGAACATAGGCCTCCAAATAACAACCGGTCCTGTGTTGATCCTGACTGTTAAGTTAGAGTTTGGGATCATCTTACAGTGTGTGAGTGAACAAAAAACAAAAAAAAAATAGGTACTAGAAAGAACATATCCTAAAATGACAGCCTATATTTCAAATAGACTGACAAAATAACATTAACAACATTAAAAAAAAATATCGCGAAGACGGGAATGCGCTTATAATAACACAAATAACCACAAAAACCTCATATTCATATTTAGTACATTATTAGGCAGAAAATTATATTATGATCGCGATTGAGCTGTTCGAGCTTGACCGTTCAAGGTCAAAAGATTTTTTTGTTTGGTAAATATACAATGTTTTTCCTCCAAGATAGATCAGTTGATGAAAAAAGTTCATCACCTGTTTGACAGCTTTGTAAATGAAATGAAATGAAATTTATTTGCATAGAACATAGGTTAGTACCAGGTGTAACATTGGTGGTTTTTGATCATACCATATTCTGCCTTTTTTTGGCATGCAAATATTTATGAATTAACATTATGACCTTAAAAATAATTATATTAAGTAAAACTAAAACATAAATTTAATCTATTACATTGTCTAGAATCACATAAAATTGTAAGAAAAATGTTATTGAATTTCTTAACAATTATGTATATATATCGATTATATTTTATTAATTATTATACTACATTACATAAATTCTGTTATTGTATAAAAACACTTTTCTACCAACCATTTGTGTAACTTAGTTCTAAAATATTTGAATGGTAATTCTCATATATTTTTGGGTAATCTATTATAAATTGAAATACACATTTGAAATACATTTTTTTATATAATGTTGTCCTATAAAATGGGACCACTATTTTTGTAGGATCTCTGGGTTTGTATTTCGTACAACCATCGCCCTTAAATTTGAAGAAATTATTATGTTTTCTTACAAATATTGATATTTCAAAAACATATGCAAATCAAGGTCAACAAATTTAGTCTTTCAAATAAGGGCCTACATGAGTCAAGGGGGCCAGCGCCACACACAGCTCTAATGCACCTCTTCTGAACGATGAAAGCACCATTTATGTCCGTAGAATTACCCCATATAAAAAATAATGATGAGTTACACAAAGTTATGACTACCAGTCAAAAAGTTTAATCAAAAAAAAAAATAGTCCTCTGATGAGTTGTATATTGTCGTTTTTTAACCGACTTCCAAAAGGAGGAGGTTCTCAATTTGATTGGTATTTTTTTTTTATTTTTCTTTTTAAAG
Organism: Diaphora mendica; assembly: GCA_949125395.1. Taxonomy (NCBI): domain Eukaryota; kingdom Metazoa; phylum Arthropoda; class Insecta; order Lepidoptera; family Erebidae; genus Diaphora; species Diaphora mendica. The sequence goes on from OX421319.1 coordinate 9,595,941, forward strand.
TTAGTTTAAACCATTGTTTTGCATGGTGCCATGCATGCAATGACAAAACGGAGTTTTGGTAGATTTTTCTTTGCCCGTAACAAAGTATGGCTTGTCCCGCCTGCAGCCAGCACCATAAAGTATTTAGTTTGACTAATTTAAGTATGTAGTCACTTTATTATTTTATTGAAGCTTACTAAATAATGCATTAGTCATTCGAATATTTTAAATAGGTATTGGAACACTTGTTTTCCTCTTTTCAGTTCATTACTTTTAAGCAGTCAGGTTTTTTGTTCCTATAAAATAGTATTTTTTAACACTTTTTAGTTCAATTACACGTTCGTTACACGTGACACGTTCTTCAAAATTTCAATTTGTAGTGTTCAAATCCCGCTGTCGTTGCACCTATTTTAAAGAATTTTGGTCATGTGGCCAATCTAACCACTTTTTGGGTTTGAGTTTTCTAATTGACAATTTGATATAAACGTGATAAATATAACGTAAACGTATGTAATATAAACGTGATATGACACACGTCACACACGTATTTTTGAAATGGTCTTTTCACGATCTTTCATTTGATATACATATTGCTGAGGTATGAAAAACAAACACTTGTGTGTGACAAGGTAGTAGAGCCACGCTGATTTCAGCACGAACGCGAACGTACCACGGCGGTAGGTACTACCTTCGCACATAAGATCAACGTAAAATGACAGCGTTCGGGCCATCCTATTTCGTTGGTGAGTGCAAGACCGAAGGCCCAATGATGCAGAAGTATCACTAGGCCGCTATGGTGTGGGTCACCATGCTGCATTGTTGCATTGTCTGTATCCGCAATGAATATGGTGACCACCGCTCTTGGATTTTCCTTATGCTTTCCATCGGGCAGAGTAGAGACATTTTGGCTGGGCCATACATAAAAAACACTCCCCTTTTTCCACTTTTTCCCATTTGAGTGTGCCTTTTTGAAAATTGATATAGCCTATGCCACTACCACGATTCTGATGAATCCAGCCAAAAACCGTCCAGTCGTTTGGGCTGTAAGTTGTGCCAAAGAAATGGACATACTCGTACATACCCACATACATTTATACGCTCGAATGACATTACCTTGCTTCTGAAGCAGTCGGGTAAAATTAATTTAGGGTTTGGAATATTACAACTTGGAATGTTTCCTAAGTCAATGGCCAGTTTAAGAGAACAAAAAATAAAATAATTGGAAAACATTCTCAATTGTTTGTCTGGCACACTTACTTTCATTCAATCTGAAACCGTATCAAATGTCTGTGTCAAAATAAAAAAATGCCTAGTTGCTTTTTCATTCATCTGCGATAATTACTACGTACCTATGGCAATATGAAAAGAGAAAAAAAAACAACGGGTTGCACTCCGGGAGTACCGGCAGAAGTGAAAACTTGAACATTAGCGTTGTGCATTTTTGTTTTTTTTTTAATTTCCTATACATATTTATTAAACACAATGAACGATGCTATACGAATCTATGCCTTGCTTTGGCTTTAATATTCCTTGAGAACCGATAACTACAGAAATGCTTATTGTAATGTTATAAAAATATAGGTTAATGCTATACAGTATAAACATATTACCCGAGCGAAGCCGGGTTTACACACACGGACAGTCGCGCAAGCGCCCTGCGCCGCTTAAACGAAACAGTAGGAGCAGACATACATTTTCGCAGCGCGTTAGAAAGAGAGGGATATTACTTACTCTCCTACGCCACGCCACTGTCTTACGAATATTCGATCAGGTTACGTAACCTGACGCGAGTTTCTGACACGACTTTAACATTTTTTACCTATCCCAATAAAGTGCACTACTCCGCTAAAGAAGTTTTCACTTCAAAAAACAAATCATTGAAAGCAAATTTATGTTTACTTCAAAACTGTAATAGTTTTGTTTTAAATGTCCAGACCCCTAGCTAAGTTGATATTCTACTTACAAATGTACAGGAATAACGTCATTTCAATTTCACGAGGTCAAAACCAAATATTTAACATTGGTTTCGTGCCGATTCTCTTGTATTATTCAATAATAGAGAATCGGCACGAAACACTTGCATCTTGTCTAAAGGGGGCAAGTCTTTTACTGAATCATTAAATGTTTTTGTTTACATAAATGACATAAAAGTTGATTGGGGAGTTGATGTGACAAGATATTTTTGAGAAATGTTGCACACTGCATTTACAACTCTTGAAGTATGACAGTGTTTACAGCTAGATTTATTTTACGGCACAGAAGTTGCTTTTTGCAATATTCTGTGTTACGGAATCATATTTAAATGTTCGAGTCCTTGGCATCAACTGAGGCTGGTTTTTGTATGACTCACACTCACGAAGGTTCGATTAAGACTCGGCCCTGTATGTTAACAGTTGCAACATACCTGTTGCGAGAGATTTGTGTTCCAAGTACTTTAAAGTTCCTATATCTGTTGTTAAGTTTATTTCGTTTCTTTTGGTTTAAAAGTTCGGAAATATATATATCGGCCCAACTACAACGATTAGTCTAGAAAACCTAGAATAATTAATTTAAATCATTTGATTGTTCCAAAATTAGTTTATAAACCACCAGTTGATTACTTTAAAGTTTATTGTGATGTAAAATGAATGTCATTATAATTTCAATACTTAACCTAAAAACTTACAAACACGTGCACGTGTGCCGCGCCTATAAATACGGCTGCACTGTGAGCTATTCTCTATTGCTCTATTCTATTGCTTCAAAGCATGAGTGCCACTATTGAGATAAGCAGTGACTTCGGCGAGGCTGACGTCACCATCGGTCAATCCTCCGACATATAATATACTAGTTTTTGCTCGCGGTTCCGCCCGCGTATATGTCGGTTATCGCGGTAAATAAAAGCTTATGTGTTATTCTGATGTATAAGCTATATTCAGTGGCGGATTTACCCTAAGGCAAAGTAGGCATGTGCCTAGGGGCGCGAGGTTGCTTAGGGGCGCCAAATTTTTAATAGTAAAAATATATGCCTCACATTTTAAAGAAAAATTACCAATACTTCTAGTTCGACTAGTGCTGTTTCCATATAAAAATGTACTAGCTACAACTGCAGCTGTAGTTGAAATTGTTTTATAAGTTTTAGTAAGACCAGATTTGTTCATTGAAAGGCATATGGTGCACCCGAGTTGGCGGCGGCGACGACCGCAAACAATAAGGCGTGGACAGGGCGGCAGTATAGGACAAATTGCAGGAGGAACATTGCGCCTGTAACAATTTGCGTGCTTTCCATCACTTCATGCCACTCTGAGCGTGGTCACAGGACGGGTTTCAATGTCCACCCGCTACGTGTGAAAGATCTACCGCGAGAAAGTGAAATTCGTGTGCCGGACGTCACTTCAATTAGAGTTTTTTAAAACAGGTGGTGCCCATGCTTTTGAAAAGTAGGCGCTAGGAGAAATCTGGCTGGAGCTGTTATCTACACAAGTAGTTCCGCAAGGGTCGGTGTTAAGACTCCTACACACTATGCGGGTTGCCTGACCGTCGGGTAGGTATGTCGTCAACAAGCCGGGCGGCAAAACTGGCATCTAATTGAACTGTTTGCCGTGCAAAGTAGCCAGCAACCAAAAAAATTTGTGCCGACGGCCATTATTATGCTAAAACCTTTTTATTAGTAATCCGTTACAGGCCTTTAGGGCCGTTCCTGTAGATCATCAACTAAGACGCCGTCTCGAGCTACCTGGAAGATATGCTCATGACGGCGTGGAGAAAGGTACTGTGAGACAACTCTGAGGGCCTGCTACGTTGCTCTTACATCGACCTTGAAGGGAGCCACCTGCAGCTTGTATTTTTTGATATATAAACTGTCGTCCTCTTGCATGACAAGAGCTCTTGTTTTTCGTTTGTCTATTTTTGAAGTGAAAACTTCTTTATCGGAATTGTGCACTTTTCTAGGATGGGTAAAAAAATATTAAACTCGCGTCAGAAACTCGCGTCAGGACACCTGACCTGATTGAATATTTGTAAGACGGAGGCGTGGCGTAGAAGAGGAAGTAATATCCCTTCTCTTTCTACCGCGTGGCGAATGCCATCGATACCGGTGGGCCTTGATCCAGTAGAAGGCTACATCTTTACCACGGGTCAAGGCCTCGCTGAGGTTTCGGCGCGCCTTGGTCGCGAGAGGATCCACGGTCCCGGGGCTCCTCACTGTCTCCAGCGCTGCCCTCGAGTCACTGTAGCTGCCGTAGCTCCCCGCACTGCAGTTGAGGATTTCGCTCGAAGCACTGCATATGGCTAAGAGCTCGGCCTGGTACTCTGTGCAGTACACTGGCAAGCTCAGTTTCCGGCTCAGCAGCTCCGCCCGACTGTCCCATATAGAGAGCGCGGAGCCGACCTTGCCCTGAAGCTTGCTTCCGTCGGTGAAAATACGGAGCGACTGCACGTTGAGCTGGTCTACCAGGCTTTAGTCCTCCAGACTCTGGAACCTCAAGTCCATACGTAGAGCCGAATGCGGTAGTTCCGCAAATCGCACGCTCTATCTCTCGGTCTCCCAGTACTAGCCGGGTCGACCCTTTGCGAGCTTCGCGCTGAAGCTAGAATTAGCTCGGAATCCTGCGACTTCAGAACTTGAGGACCCGAAATTTCAACCTCACTGGGTCCTGGTTGAGGAGCAAAAGGAAATATTTAGGTAACCTAGCGCCAAGCAGACGGCAGTAAGATCCGTTATGGAAGATTTGATCGGGAGGAAACACAGAACTCTCTCATACCGGCTGATGCAGGTGTTCATCGAAAAAGGATGCTTCGGAGTCAGCTGTGTCTGATCTGCACGAAGCCAACGGCTGGGCGCCAACTATACTGGCACCAAAACAGAACAGTCTGGACGTTTTAATAAAGCTGCTATCTTCTATATCCGACAATGTTTACACAATACGTGGTTTTAGTCGGCTCGATTCCGATACACCGCAAACCCCCAATGGCTCAAGAGGGTTTCACACGTAAAAAAAATAGTGAAGATATGCCAATTGCCAAGAAAGAGACATTATATGGATGTTAGAATCATGAGGAGGGGGGGGGGGGGGAAGGGCGCCGAAGGGATGGTTGCCTAGGGCGCTTTTGTAACTTAATCCGCCCCTGGCTATATTACTGTAAAGTCTCATCCAAATCCGTTCAGTAGTTTTTGCGTGAAATAGTAACAAACATCCATCCATCCATACTTACAAATTAGTAGGATAGTTAATAAAGAAATATTGCTATGATATGCTGCTGGAATAAAGTGATACCGCGGGCTGAAAACTGTTGTTAAATAATTTCTTCGCCGTATTCATCTACTAGGGAGTAAGATTACTGGAGGCTTAAACCTCTCCTGCTAACCGTGTAGTGGGGTATTGAAAGGGTTTCGATGCACTTCTATCTCATGAGATGCAGGTATCCACGGTCGGAGGTAGTCAGTTACTATCAGGTGACCAGTCAGATGTGCCGAAGCAAACGTAGTGTAGAGCGCCCTGCGACACGATGGACCGACGATTTGAAGAAAGTGGCTAGCAGCAGTGATTTTATGCGGATTGTCCAAGACGCGGGATAGTTGACACTCCAATCTGAACATTTAATATTTAATTTCACCGTAAAAAGCATTTATTTCGTATTCGATATAACGTCATTCCTTTCGGTTAAAGTAAAAAAATAACCATTTAAAAATAAAGTACAGAATCTGATAACTTTATATTTTTAATAATTTAGTTAATAATGGACCTTGTTCATTCTATAGGATTGGTACAATATATAATATATATATACAATATACAATAAAAAGGTTTCACTAACAAAACAAACGATTAATATAAAAAATATTTACTCATCTTCCTAGCCTTTATTATTCCCAATATTATTACGATCGGCTACTAGTTCAACCGGATTTACCTGAATATCAGTTTTTCCACGTAGCGACTGGCATCGGACCTCCGCAACCCCGAGGGTGAACTGAATTCGAAGGTTGAACAAGTTTTGAGTATGTTGTAGGGCACTGACTTCCTAATAACGATTGCCACATATGTTCATAACAACCGGGACCAACTGCTTAACGTGCTCTCCGAGTGACTTTGAGGTGTGAAACATCGCCAAAATTCCATACTCCGGGCTACTATAAAGAATTTCTTGTATGTGTGTGTGTGTATGTTACCACTACAGATACATCCTAATAGATTTCTGTAGTAAGTAAAAAAAAATATACCTATATAACAACAAAATATATAGTATACTAGCTGACCCGGCGAACTTCGTACCGCCATATTTATACACAATAATTAGCAATAAATTAAAATTGCGACTATAATTTGAGATTTAAACTATCCTATCTCTCAATTTGGATCGAACTGCACATGGTGTGCAAATTTTATTATAATCGGTTAAGTGGTTTAGGAGTCCATTGAGGACAAACATTGTGACACGAGATTTATATATATTAAGATTGGTGGTAACAAATTTAATTGTAATATTTTTATTAGGTATCTGCTATAGTAAAATTTACATTTTATTTTTACATTTGAATTTAATAATTAGAATTTTTTTTTTTATGTAACAGCTACCAAAATGACTCTACTCTGATTGATATAAGGCATGAGTAGCAAGGAGTGGTGGTTATTGTCCACATTACCGATCAGATGCCAGATGTCGCGATACAGGACTGCCATAGAGGCGACATCGGTTCGCAACCAAAGAGGCTCAATATCTTTGGGACTGTCGATAACGCGTACTGTCCGCCGCTGCAACCGATCAAGATGCAAATCCTGCGCGGATCCATCGCAAAGGTGATAACAGTAGTCCACACAGAACTGAACCTGGATCTCACAAAGAAGACACACACAATCTGGAGAAAAGAACCTTCTCACTTTGTTTAGTAAATATAGCTTCCGCGAGGTAGCCTTAATAACGCTCTCAATATACTTAAGCGATGCGGGTTGAGATTATACTGCAGTGGCAAATGAGTGTTCTGAAAAATGAGCTGAGTTTAAATCGGAGCCTCTGTTGATGCTAAGGATTCCAACATTTATACGTCTATGCAAGATATTATTAGTAGAAAAGTCTGTATTTCTTTTTAAAGTTTTTGAAACATTTCACACACAACCTGATGCCTGATGTCAAACTAGTTTTACTAACTACACAGCTGAGTAGTGTTGTGCTGATATTCATTAATTACATGAACCTTTAACAGTACAATGCTGGACATAGGCCTCTCCTTAATAAGGAGGTTTTGACCTTCAATAAAACGCAGACCAGATAGTTTCTTATTCATGGTATTCATATTCATTCGCATTCCTAAACTTCAGTTAAAGATCAAGTTTATTGTGTTCTTTACACGATTATATTTCTTGGATGAGACATGAACCCACAAAATTGACTTAAATATACAAGTATATATTTATATTTTATTATTACATCATAGGTAAGTATATCTTGAAATATAGTCAGTATTACAGTAGTAATAAATAATATCCACAGTTCCACACGTGGAAATCGCTTATGCATTCTTACCACTACCTAACTGAAAAAAACCTTAACATTGAAGAGTAGGTATTATGTATGTATGTATTTTTGCGTAAAACGTCCATCACTACACTAGTATTACATTCTCCTTGACTGCGTTCGCATGCTCTCGTACACTTGAAAGCTACGTTTCAAGCGCGATGCTAGTTTCTGCAGTAAACCTTAAAATATTTAGTGCCGTTGGTTAATATTGTAAAAAGTACGTAACCTAGTGCCTTTCAATATGACACTCAATAGTTCAATGGATACATTTTGTGGATCTACGTACTGGGTATGACATTTCGTTAAATTTTATTTCAAAAGTATTCAAACACAGTGAAATAGCCTAGCCGTTATAAGTTTATAAGCCTGATTGTAAACTGTTACTTATAAATTTGTACTCAATTTTGTGTTAGTTTAGACGGTTACTTATGTAAGTATTGACCACTGCCAGTGCCAATTTGTTGATATTTAAAAACAAATTAAGATAATAAGTAGGTAATTTTGCTATTTTGTTTTATTTAAAATTTGTTTAATTCCCAAAAAAGTTAAATAAATAAATAAATAAATATTTCGGATCTATTAAATTTGATATATTTATTTGTACTTGTCTAATTAGTACACGCTGTTGTGGTCCACTGGTCAATGATTTCTAAAACTTTTTATAAAAAAAAAAACCGACTTCCAAAAAAACATCCAACGAAAACTCTCTGCCAAAAGCGTAAAATAAACTGCTTCTTCATAAATTGCGTATACCTAATTCTTTACTCATTTAAATAGTAGTATTATAATGTGTGCTAGGTACCTAAAATCTGTTTGAAGTCGGTGCCAAGTGACTATCGCTTAGACTTTTGTAATTGTTCGTTTGTATTTTTTTTGGCTTAGCACCGACTTCAAACAGATTTTAGGTACCTAGCACACATTATAATACTACTATTTAAATGAGTAAAGAATTAGGTATACGCAATTTATGAAGAAGCAGTTTATTTTACGCTTTTAAGTGTTTTTTTGGCAGAGAGTTTCCGTTGGATGTTTTTTTGGAAGTCGGTTTTTTTTTTTATAAAAAGTTTTTATTTTTCAGTTTTTAGTGCAATCAATCGTAGGTCAGTAGTAAGTTGAACTATTTCATCAAATTTTATCATCAAGAATACAAATTCAGGTCTATACGTACGTGTAATATTAAAATCATCCTCTAATCCCTAACTGTTGAAGAGTTTAACCTTCTATCATCAGCTCACCTAAATAACTTGAAAGTATACGACTGAAGGTCTTTAGATACGTATGAAATTGAAAGAATTATCCTCCAACTCCTAACCGTTGAGGAGTTGTACCTTCCACCTTCCATCATCAGCTTACCTAAATAATTTGAAAGAATACGACTAAAGGTAACATATATACATATGATATTTAAAGATTTATCCTCCAACTCCTAACCGTTAAGGAGTTGTACCTTACATCATCAGCTCATCATCATAAAATCATGACTACCAGACGCAAATATCGGTGTAGCTTCAGAAACTTTACGAAAATCATAGTATGTGCCTATATAAAATGAGGGTTTCCCTCGATTTCCCTGGGATCCCATCATCAGATCCTGATATGCTGGCAATGGGACCACCTCGGAAGCATACCCTTTCGAATACAAAAAAAATTTTAAAATCGGTCCACAACCGACGGAGTAATCGGTGAACATACATAAAAAAAAAAAAAAATACATACAGTGGAACATAGAACCTCCTCCTTTTTGGAAGTCGGTTAAAAATACTCGCTACGCGACAGGGATAGTAAGGCATCGGTAACGACTACCGACTTATCAAAAATTATAAATGTTGGTTGATTGCCACAATAATATTTATGAAGAATTGTCGATAGAAAATTCAGAATTTAATAGAATGTAGTCAGTGTTTTATGTTATTTATAAAGTTTCATATAAAATTTAAAGATCATTGAATGAATATAAAGTGGATATATAAAGTTTTTTTTTTATTTGTTTTTTTTTTAAAGACAACTCCCGCACTAGAAATAAATCCTGTGTCGCGGGGGACTTTACAAACATACATGAAACGGACACAAAGAACACCCAGACTCAGAACAACAATTTTTGGATCACACAAAGTGTTGTCCTACGTGGGATTTGAATCCACGATACTTGGCGAAGTAGGAAACGGCGTGGTGACCGTTAAACCACTAGGCCAAACGTGCAGTCAGTTTGCTTCATCAAGATAATGTTTGCCAAAACTGCGTGCATGATCGTTTGTGAAAACAAGAGTGCATGATCGTTTAAAATCTCGTCAATCTTCATCAGTAACTCCATTTTGACTAGCATAAACAAAGGCAAGTTTATTTTATTTCACAAAGACAAATACACCAAGTACTAAAGCAGTAACGCCTTTGCAGGTAAATAAACGCATTTCAAATTTAACTTTTAATCGAAGTAGATAAATATGTAAGCTATTGATTGCCCAGGACAAACATCAATCGATTGCGTGAATCGGTAAGATGGCAAAATGCAATTAGCAATACCGTATCTGAGGCTAAATACTATCGCCATTCTTTACGTGCCTAATAAAGGTTGCATTATATTTCTATGAATCCTGACAGCTTTTGAACAGTTGAAAACACGCACTCTATCTTTGCAAAACACTGCGCTTATGAAGACTGGATTTATTTGTATCCTACACACAACTTCGTCTTTGACATCTATCTATTCTATCTACTGGATTTATATAATATAATAAACGCATTTCAAATTTTACTTTTAATCGAAGTAGATAAATATGTAAGCTATTGATTGCCCAGGACAAACATCAATCGATTGCGTGAATCGGTAAGATGGCAAAATGCAATTAGCAATACCGTATCTGAGGCTAAATACTATCGCCATTCTTTACGTGCCTAATAAAGGTTGCATTATATTTCTATGAATCCTGACAGCTTTTGAACAGTTGAAAACACGCACTCTATCTTTGCAAAACACTGCGCTTATGAAGACTGGATTTATTTGTATCCTACACACAACTTCGTCTTTGACATCTATCTATTCTATCTACTGGATTTATATAATATGTTAATACTAGTTGTTGCCCACGGCTCCGCCCACGTGTATGTCGGTTATCGAGGCAAATAGTAGCCTATGTATTATTCTAACGTATAAGCTATATTACTGTAAATTTTCACCCAAATCCGTTCAGTAGTTTTTGCGTAAAAAAGTAACAAACATCCATCCATCCATCCATACTACCAAACTTTCGCGTTTATGATATAAGCAGGATTTATCTCATATAAACACATGTACAATATGTACATGTATAAATTTTTAAAAGCAACTATATATACTTTTAAGTCACTTTGAACATAGCAATCTTCACTTAACTAAGTATAACAGATGTAAAAGACCAGCTTTTAGTTGCGACTCCGCGCGTATATCCTAGTAGCCTATCCAAAGTAGCCTAGGTATATCATTCTCCAAGGTCCAATCCAAGATAATATATGCTTATTGAAATACATATTTGCAAAAAAATTAACCAAATATGTATTACATGCCATGCATGCATAACCAATCTAACATTAGCAGTTCTTGACACAATTCTTGTAATGATCGCACACTGATATTTACATAAATCCTGTTTCAATATTTTAAAACCCAGACGAGTTCTATAAACTCTTACGTCAGCGAGTTAAAGAAGACGCCTTAAAGTCATTAAAACCAACCCTCTTGAACGTTCAAAGAACATCACGAATAAATTTCCATAAATCATTTGTAGAAAAATTTAACATACTTGAGCTATATTAAACTAGCTGACCCGACAAACTTCGTACCGCCATATTTTTCTTTCGTAAACAGGTATTTTCTAAATTACTAAAAAAATGTTTTCCCGTTAACTTTTGGTTTTCTTCTATACAAACCTTGTCCTAACAATAACGAACATTTACAAAAATAATTATTCAATTTGGTGTAGTCGATTGGAAGTTATGCGCGTACATACATTTCGGTGTATTATAGACTAGCTGACCCACGCAACGTCGTTGCGTCTCATATTGCCCGTAGCGTGATAATTTTCCCCCGTTTTTGAAACATTTTTAATTGGTGCTCCGCTCCTATTGGTCGTAGCGTGATGATATATACAGCCTATAGCGTTCCTCGATAAATGTACTGCACCGCACCGCATTTGCACCGACCATGGTCTCAGGTGAACTCATCAAAATGGTATTTTCCTTTATAAAACATTACTCGGTAAATGGATTTTTGATATGTAAAACTTAGCAAACTCAAGTATTTTAATAAGTACTATTTCTAAGCTGTTGGCAAATATTCATCATAATTGATAAATTATTACATAATATACACTTGCTAATATTAGCATAATAACTAGGTATAGTGATACTATTCTAGCGGATGTTGGCGAATATTCATCATTATTGATAAATTATTACATATATACGAGTACACTTGCTAATATTAGCATAATAACTAAGTATAGCTTTACTATTCTATCGTATTTATATTCCATTAACACCATTTACTGACGCAATATCATGTGTAACACATAATTTAATATCTATTATTAAATGAATTTATATTCAAGAGAGAGTCTGGTTACGTAACAATTACTACTGCATGACACGTTTGACTCTTTCCCCGCTACCATCAGAATTATTAAAGTGTGTTGTCCGTTTTTTTCTCATCTGTCGATGGTGAGTTACATACTTTTGCTCTCAACCATAAGGACTAACTTCCGACAAGTCGCCTCTGGTTAACGTCAGCGTCCCTCTTTGAGAGATTATGCCCCTTCTCTTCTCGAGTGAACCCCCTGTAGGCAATAATACCTATGGCCTATCCTAAGAAATCCCCAAAAGCCTTTGACTAATATGTCACTTAAATACCTATGTAATCGTTTTTAACCATTAACCCAAAGATAATGTTTCTAACTTAAAAAATTACGGACTTCCATACAAACTTTCACCTCCTTAGGGGTAGACTATCCAGAAAGGCTTAAATACGTATCTACTCATTTTTAATCAGTAGCCCAAAGATAAAGTTTCATGTTTCTAACTTAAAAAATGACGGACTTCCGTACAATCTTTCAACCCCTATTTCACCCCCTTAGGGGTTGAAATTCCCAAAATTCCTTCCTTAGTGGGTGTCTACTCAATGAAACCAAACTTACCAAATTTCATAGCCCTAACCTTAATAGTTTACGCTCGGCGATGATGAATCAGTCAGGCAGTCAGGACATGTTATTTTATAAGTACCTATAGAAGATACATGAATGTAATAGTAGAGAAAATCCGATCATTTCAAAGTGACTTGGTTCGGCTTCGGACGACGTGCACTTGCACTAAGCAAAGTGAATACAGGCCTTAAGAGTCAGGACCAACCTGAGACTGATGCCAACGGCCTCTCAGAAAACCGGTGCGGTGTTATCCAATAAGCAGTTCCTGAATTGCTTTTCACAGATCTTCCCCCGATTCTGGAGGAAAGGACTGAATAGAATAATAATAATAAAATAGTTTATTGATCATTAAATATTGCACATAATTAAGTTGGTATACAAATAGCAGTCATACTGACGTGCGAAAAGATATATTTATCAATATATAATAAATTTACTAAACTATGAATTAAAAATAAATTGTCAATAACATAAAAATAATTGAACATGTAAATAATACAAGTAACATAAAATAATCAAGTAAGCCCCATCGAACATTTCATTCAGCGAATAAAACACATTTGCATGAATTAGCCATGCTTTCAATAAAATTGTGTTTTTAAACTAGATAAAGGCAGAACCTTAATGACATCTGGCAACACTTTAAGTATTTCAACACACACATGGAATAACAGTTATTGAAAGGCTGACAGGCTGAAAGAACAGCAACATACTTGCTGCTCACCTCTTTTTGAACTATTACAGCATAAAAATATGTGGTTAGTCAAATGCAGATCTTCTTTAGGGTTTGTATTTGGCCTATTCAGTCATCCTGTTAATGTTGAGATATACACACATCAAAAGTGTCTAGGGATCAAGCATTTTTATGCGGATTTCTTGAGATTGAGATGTGGCTTTGTAATAAATTTATGATTTTATAAATTTAAATGGATCCTTTTTGGTGCATTTCATAATTTGAATCAGGAACTGTCAATCAAATTCGAGTAAAAGATTAAAATCAGCTGTCAATATTTTCCCTATAAAAACATACAACGCATTGAAGACATTATTAGTGCTACTGTTTCCCTACTACTGATTAAAACCAACGTTATTATGGAGCGGTGACGTCATTTAAGCAGGGAAGAAATGCTCAGAGCCGTGGGAATGATAGAAGCTGGTTCCCGGCAACGTACTGTGGCTTTAGCTCTGAATACAAGTCAGAGTGTTATCAGTCGACTTTGGACACGTTACCGAAGCACTGGTACCGTGGCTGAGCGCCATGGAGGACGGTATCGCTGCACCACACGGAGACAAGACCGATACATTCAAATCTTAACTCGAAGAGCTCCAACAATAACCGCCATGATGTTAGCCGTGAGGCTTCATCACTCTTCAGGGAACTTAATTAGCGACCAAACAGTCAGAAACCGCTTGCATGAAGTGAACCTTCATTCCCGAAGACCGCTACGGGTACCACCTATAGCAATGCACAATCGTAGGATTCGATATCAATGGGCTCTTGAACACAGAAATTGGGCAGAAGAACAATGGCGTTTCGTGTGCTTTTCTGATGAGTCTCGTTTTGGTATGAGACCGCATACAAGACGTATACGACACTGGAGAACCCCTGGATGCCAACAGCGATTAAAATCCTGCCAGGAAGTCCATCCTTATAGTGGTGGAACCATCATGGTATGGGCGGGTATTTGGATCGGCGGAAGAACTGAGTTGATTTGGATAATTTTTTTTTTTTTTTTTTTAACGTGTGGAAATCCCATCGGACCGTCACCCCACCGGGGTTTACGGCGGGGCGGTGTGTCGGACTCGAACCGACTAAAACCACACGGTGTGCCACTCTGCGCCTGTGAAGGGAGGAATCCGGGAACTGCTGATATTAACACATCCGGACCCCTCCCAGCGCTTGCCCGCACAGAAGCGGGCACCGTCACCTGATGGACTATCTAAGTAGGCGACGTACGGCACACGCGTACGTCGCCCCCTCGCGGGTGGCCACTAGAGCGGATGGAGGGGAAAACCCGTCCCGACGATCCGCGGCCACACTCAGGGCGGCATGAGGCGCAGATAGGCGCGCCTCCGCCGCCCGGTTCGCCGGCGGCGGATTGGGTCCGAGTGGATATCATCCTCCCGGGCCTTCTCCGCCACCTCCTTCTGCGATATTACATCTTCGCAGAAGGTTGCGACCGCGGTAAAACTGCTGTCGCTACCGGCCATGGAGCGTATGACGGCCGGTAGCGAGAGATCTCCTCCGATGACTGCAGTGAGGGCCCGGCGCTGCGACGCCCAAGCGGGGCAAATCGCCAGCGTATGCTGGGCCGAGTCCTCACTGCAGTCGCAGTGGTGGCAGGCGGGACTCAATTCCCTCCTAGCGACCGAGTGCAGGTACTTCCCGAAGCAACCGTGCCCGGAAAGGACCTGCGTCAGTCGGAAGGAAAGGGTCCCGGGCTGCCGCCCTGCCCACTCGAGGATGACCGGCTGGAGAGCCTCCACGGCGGCAAAGCCAGCGCGTGGAGTCTCCAGCCGGAACGACCATCTGTCCGAGTTGATTTGGATCAGAGGCAACCTCAACGCTCAAATTTATGCTGAGACGATTGTATCAGACGTCATCGTTCCTCTACAAGTGCAAATTGGTCCCTTATTTCAGTTAATGCATGATAATGCACGACCGCACACCGCAAGAGTTGTAAGACAGACTCTCGCCGCAGCTAACAGCAATGTCCTGCCCTGGCCTGCTCAGTCGCCAGACTTGAACCCGATTGAGCATGCATGGGATATGCTACAGAGAAGAGCTCTGCCGAATATGGAGGGTATCCAGTCGCAAGAAGACCTTTTTTTGTTGTTGCAACGAACATGGGCGGCCATTCCACAGCGTGATTTGGATGAACTCATTTTGAGTATGCCAAACCGATGTTCTTGTGTTGTTAGTGTTCGCGGTAGAAACACGGATTATTAATTGTTTAAGTTACCTAATAAAATTTTAAAGAAAACTGTTATTTCAGTCTTTTTTTCGAACTTTAATGTTAGTGGTTCAAATGTCAAAAATCCCTTTATTAGGAAAATGGCAAATTTCTTTATTAATGCAAAGGTGACTTGGTTTATCGTTACTATGACAAACGAAAACACTCTATTTGATGAATCCTTAAAGAAAATTTTAATTAATATCAATCAGGAGAAAAGTTATTGCAAAAATATATGTTGATCCCTAGACACTTTTGATGTGTGTATATCTACTAGCTTTTGCCCACGGCTCAGCTTGCGTGTATGTCGGCTATTGCTTAAAAGAGTAGCTTATGTCCTTCCTCAAGAATCAAATATCTCCGCCAAATTTCAATGAAATCCGTTCAGGGGTTTAACCGTGAAAGCGTTAAGGCGCGTATCCACCGAAATTGTTGGCAATTGTGGAGGAATGGGTGTGATGTCCCTCCAACACAAAGGGAGAGTTAATAGGTAGTAGAGCCACGCTGATTTCAGCACGAACGGGCCGGCTCGACCGGGGCGGTACTACCCTCGCACAGAAAATCAACGTAAAATGACAGCGTTCGTGCTGTCGTGTTTCGTTGGTGAGTGCGAGACCGGAGGCCCAAATAGTCTAGTCAACAAGTTCCATACTTGTTGACTAGATTAAAAGATGCAGCAGCATCACTTGGCCGCCATGGTGTGGGTCGCCATACTTGTCTGCATTCGCAGTGAGTATGGTGACCACCACTCTTGGATTCTGCTTATGCTATCCATCAGACAGAGTAGAGTCATTTTGGCGGGCCATACATAAAAAAAACAAAAAAAGGGAGGATCCTCCGACCAGGCGAGGTGATCATGCCTGGCGGGCCAACTGCCCAACGGTTGATGTTGGGATGTTATATATCTATATGTTAACTGGCGCGAGAACTTTCACTGCGCGATTAAGGATTGGTAGTTTCTTAGTTTCCTTCGTAGTTCGACGTATCTTCGGTAGATGATGCTGTAGTATGTTTTGT
Source organism: Diaphora mendica (assembly GCA_949125395.1). NCBI lineage: Eukaryota > Metazoa > Arthropoda > Insecta > Lepidoptera > Erebidae > Diaphora > Diaphora mendica. The sequence goes on from OX421319.1 coordinate 9,612,559, forward strand.
TGTTGTTGCGCTGTATGTGGAGGCCGCCACATCACTCCCCTCCAAGACCGGAGGTCGATACATGATGAGTCCGCTGTCTGTGCTCTGTTGCGGAGCTTGCCAGTGCCAGGAGTGAGTAGTTCCAGTGAGTCGGAACTGAATGCCGCAAGTTCCAGTGAGTCGGAACTGAATGCCGCTAGTCCCAGTGAGTCGGGGCTGAAGTCCGCTGATCCCAGTGAGTCGGGGCGGTTGCTGCGTAGTGGCTGGCTGCTGCGTAGACGGGAGAGAGATGCTCTACTTACATGAACCGTAGGTGCAGTGTGCTGTGCTTAGACGCTGATGAGGCCGTAGGGGTAACCAGGCTGGAGCGGTCGCTTCCTGCATGTGGGGTATTATCCCTGTTGAGGCTGAGGTTGCTGGCTGGCTGTGAGACTGGCTGTTGGAGTAAACATGATGGTGGCGTGCTGATGCTGCTTCGAAGGCTGCTTCCAATCACGTCGGGGTCGCCACTGTGGAGGAACGGGTGTGATGTCCCTCTAACACAAAGGGAGGATCCTCCGACTAGGCGAGGCGATCATGCCTGGCGGGCCAATTGCCCAACGGTTGATGTTGGGATGTTTTATATATGTTAACTGGCGCGAGAACTTTCACTGCGCGATTCAGGATTGGTAGTTTCTTAGTTTCCTTCGTTACTCCGTAGTTCGACGTATCTTTGGTAGATGGTGCTGTAGTATGTTATGTTGTTGTTGCGCTGTATGTGGAGGCCGCCACAGCAATTATAGTGTTTCCAACTGTTTGCAACTCTTCAGAAAATCGCCAACTTTTGTTTCCATTGTGTCTACACCGAGTCGCCAAAAATTTGAAAAACATTCGAACTAAGCGTCTCCACGGAGCCAATAAATATCTGCAACAAGCGTATTCTTTTGATGTTTACAGCCAAAAACTGAAACACGGTTCCCAACATTTGTTGACAATTTTTGTTGCCAACACAAGGAAATTACAGAAACTTTTGTCACCAACACGTGTAGACAACATAAAAGTTGCCAATTTTGTTCGGTGGAGACTCGGTTTTATAGATATACAGACAGAATTACTTTCAAATTTAAATAGTATGCAATTATGATCTTTATTATCGATTCGAGAGGAGACGAAGTATGAATAAGGAATGTCTCCGCCCTGCCCCTATTTATCTCGTGAACGTGGGATCGACTAAACGAGCAAACTTCGTAAGACAACAGCACTATAAAATGGAGAAGATTAACTATAAAAAAATGTGTGTACGAAGCCAAAATGTTTCTATGGAGAGGTATATGTCCAGCAGTAGACTATTAAAGGTTTTATTGATCAAAGGAGATCACGATAGATCAAATATGAGATCCTTGCATACTTGCTTTATTATTATTATTATTATAAGTTACAATAATTTAACAGTAAAAAAACATCTATACAAGTGTTGTTCTAACTTATATAAAACATTGTATTAGACGAAAAAACCATAACAGTCTTCGCCTCGAGACCTCAACCTTGCGCAGAACAAAAGAATAACATAATACGATTGAAATACTAGCAATCATTCTTCGAGCGAGTTCTTATTATGTTTCAAGTTATCTACTCATTTGAAACGATGCTCAATAACGACATCATTATTGAGCATTGTTACATGTACTACCCGTACTACTTAACTGTGCACCTCACGCTGTGAGTAACGCTGACGGTACAATTTGCTTAAAAAGTTTACATCGTAAAAATATGTTTAACTAGCGGCCGCCCGGAAACAGGAGGCCCATACCCCAACCCCCCCCCCCCCACCCCTTTTTCACCGCACAAAAAAAAATGGGAGGGGTTTTTGAATTCCAATATCTTAAAATAGTTTAATACCGGTTTCCTCGATCGACCTGGATCCGAAGAGTGGTGTTGAGCCACACATGATTTAATTAAGTCGAACGTAATAAGACAACAGATAAGAGTATCTCTGAAGGACAAAATATGTAACGAAGTAATCCGTCAGAGAACCAAAGTGATCGACATAGCTCTGGAAGTTGGTAGGATGAAGTGGCAATGGGCTGGTCACATATATCGCAGAACAGACAACTGCTGGAGTAACCGTGTTTTAGAGTGGAGACCGTGTTTTGACAAACGTGGTGTAGGATGCCCTCTGGCCAAATGGCGGGACGACTTACGTAAGAGGGCTGGCAGCGACTGGATGCAGAAAGCAACAGATCGGGCTCTGTTGTGTTCCTTGGCAAAGGCCTATGCCCAGCAGTGCACTGCGACGGGCTAATGATAATAAGACATGGGGCCTAGCCAAGATACAAGTATTCAAATCTCTATTCTCTTGTATTATTTTCTTTTAATCACGTGACTTAGCGTCAAGATGACGTGTTACGCATACACTTAACTCGTTTGCTAATAATACACTTTTGTAGAAGCACAATTTGGCTAAGGGATCTGATAATGTAAGCTCAATTTCATAAAAAGTTACTTAATTATCCAGGAGGCATGTATAATAATAATGTCAATATAATGTCCGTATACTCAGTTTCACAAAAAAACTCTTTGAAGTGGTTGTTAGGGAAATTAACGGCTTCCACCATTACTAGGTCACTGATTTCTATTAGTGATGAGGGCAGAATCCTTCATCAGGAGCGATATATCATTAATATTTGCCTGTTTATCTTACTGAAATATACTAATGATTCTAAATAACTAATATGAAACAGGATTATTATTCATTAGAAACATGGAATATCTAATGATTTTATATTCTATTGTATCTATTTATTCCACAAAGTGTAGGTACAGAATATTACCAAGTACTCGCAGAACAATAACATCACTTATCATATTAAGTTCATACGTCACATTCGTAAATCACTATATAAGTTTAAATTGACATTTAGCGGTCAATGTGGTCTGGCTAATATGTGTGGTCATGCTAAAACTAGTAAAGCGCCAGGACCTGATGAGGTAATAGCAGAACTAATTGAACTTATAGAAGAATATGATCTTGATTTACACATTAACCTATTTAATCAAGTGTACACAACTAGCATTATACCAGAACAATGGCTTATTTCAACATTCATTACTCTCCCGAAAAAAGTAGATCTAAAGCTTGCAGTGACTAACTGATGATAAGCTTAATGAGTCATGTCTTACAGGTCTGTCTTAAAATTATCAATGGCAGATTTTATCGAAAATGTGAAGAAGACCATGATGACATACAGTTTGGCTTTAGAAATGGGTTGGACGCTCTCTTGTGTGTTCACGTGCTCGATGAGAGATGTCTAGATATGAACCGAGACTTACACATCTGCTTCATAGACTACTAGAAAGCTTTCGACAGGGTTCAACACACAAAACTAATGGAGGAGTGGAATGTTATAGACAAAATTCTAAATACATGAGACCCACTGATTAAACAGACTCCTCCTTTGGTTAAGACAGATGCATTTGATTATCAAAAGAACTTTTGAGACATTATTATAGCATACTTAAGCTAAATATGATGTTTTCGACTTCCGAAACATTTTGTTATACGAGAAATAATAGCACTTTTTTCTTCTAGGCCGCGACCTTGCGCAAAACCAAACCCTGGCGCAAATCATTGGAAAAACTTGCGATTATTCAGTTCTTATTATGTATGACATTGTACAACTGGAGCGGTCACTTCACTAGCATATAAATCTTTAAGTTCAATTAACATTGCTGAGTTGAGTTTAGTAATTTGTTTATAATGCCTAATATCATGGGGAAATGAAATGAAAGTAGGGCAAACTGGAAGCACACAAAATATTTTTCAGCGCAAAAGTATGCCTTGATACTTGGCGGATAAAATTCACAACACGCAAGCGAAATCACTAGTCCCATAGAGACCGATTAGGGACCTTTAAATACATACTAATATTACAAGTTTGAAAGTAAACCTGACTTTTTGTCTGTTTTGCTTTCATAAATAAACCGCTGCACCGGTTATAATTAAAATTATCATGAAGATACTTTGATTCTTCAGGAAGGACTTAGGCTACTTTCAACCGCGATAACCGAATTATCTCAGTATTTTGATATTAAAGATATGATAATATTAAGTTTGCAATTTAAACGATAGTTATGACTTTGGTTATTAATACTCTACTTTATGAACAATGAGGTAATTGTAATTAATTTGAAGACTATAAAGAGTAAAGACTGTCGGCCAACAGTCATTCATCTGTCATATCTGCATCTGCATCAAATATTAATAAAAATAAATAAAAATAAAAACTATTGAATTTCAAAGTAATGGTGTTGACAGTATTATCGTAGATGTGATTTAATTACAATCTGTGAATCACCTATATCGTAGATAATATGGTACAGTTTCGTACGTGCGAGTGAGGATGTAAATATTTATTTGTACCTACTTACATGAGTATAGAGGGAATAAACTGCAAATGTATGTTATATGATATTATTTTATGTTCACTAGTTGTCTACAAGTAAAATAATATTTCGGAGATCTGTTAATTTAAGGTCAAGTTTATAACTACTGCCATACCGATTGATCGCAAAATGAAATAGGATTACTCAGTCTGGCTGAACTTTAAAAGTATATCATTTAAAGTATTAGACGACAAAGGATTTCAAATCACAATAATAATAGTGTTCGTTTGTAGCGAACATAATGTCCTCCTTTTCGTCATAATGCAGTTGATTTTCATCCGATTTGAGTTTGTGAAGTGATCTAACTTCTACACAGCTCGATTCATATGTGCTTGAAATCCTTGAGCAGATGTTATCAGACATTTGAATGTGGTTTCTGTATCTACCTACATTATTATCTTACGTGGTTTCGTCTATTTTGTAATAGGGTGATAATAAAGCATCACAGTTTTTTGTGTATGTTTTGTATTGTTTGAGGATGGAATATTCTGTGATTAATGTGAGTGCGGCTGGTTATTGGGTTTCACGATTGTTATTATTATATCAATACAAGTCGGGATAATATGTTCAAAACAATTTAAGTACAAACTTAATTTTGTGGTAATCATTTTTTTTTTTTATTATTTTATCTCATGGCTTATAGCAGGTTAATCATTATCTTTAACACTAGTTATATGCCATATACCTGAACATCATACCAAATAAAGTTAATAAAGGGAGAGATTTAACGGCGATAAAAGTATCACACATGATCAAATAGCATAAAAGCACAATCTACATATACACACATCAAAAGTGTCTAGGGATCAAGCATTTTAATGCGGATTTCTTGAGATTGAGATGTGGCTTTGGCCCTGGCCTGCTCAGTCGCCAGACTTGAACCCGATTGAGCATGCATGGGATATGCTAAAGAGAAGAGCTCTGCCGAATATGGAGGGTATCCAGTCGCAAGAAGACCTTTTTTTGTTGTTGCAACGAACATGGGCGGCCATTCCACAGCGTGATTTGGATGAACTCATTTTGAGTATGCCAAACCGATTCTTGTGTTGTTAGTGTTCGCGGTAGAAACACGGATTATTAATTGTTTAAGTTACCTAATAAAATTTTAAAGAAAACTGTTATTTCAGTCCTTTTTTCGAACTTTAATGTTAGTGGTTCAAATGTCAAAAATCCCTTTATTAGGAAAATGGCAAATTTCTTTATTAATGCAAAGGTGACTTGGTTTATCGTTACTGTGACAAACGAAAACACTTTATTTGATGAATCCTAGAAAATTTTAATTAATATCAATCAGGAGAAAAGTTATTGCAAAAATATATGTTGATCCCTAGACACATATGTTGATCCCTAGACACTTTTGATGTGTGTATATTACATCACTTTCAATAAGGAAGACACCTATAAATGCTATCCCACTCATTATGCTTATATGGTATGTATGTAGATTAAGGTTTTATCCGAATTGAAGACACTTATGTTAGTTTATTATAACTAAATGGCCAGGTTGCACGGCCAGTGCAACCTGGTCGAAACGTCAGGCAAATCAGAGGTATGTAATACCTTGAAATATGTGATTGCGTTAATTCCCGTAAAAATAATAAATGTATCATACTCGTATTGGCGCTATTATATATAACAGGGTGAATAGAATACTGAATGTTTATCCCCTTACAAGTAGGACTTGTAAAATGATTACGAACGAATGGCTGCATACTCTGAACTATGGAGAGCTGGAAGTTATGGCTAAACCGCATGCTTGGATATAGTTCTTGCAGATGTCCTCCAATATATTACGGCCTCACAGTAATGGACACACACACCACACACATACAAACACACAACACACACTTACTACACACATAAATATACACTCAAAAATTGACACACACCTCTCTCTGTATCTAACACTTACACCACAACACACACTACACACATAAATATACACTCAAAAATTGACACACACCTCTCTCTGTATCTAACACTTACACATATTCATATTGCACATACTAATTTGGTAAAGTTTGTATCCAAATCATCTGTTGTCAGCAATCTTAGTTTAATTTATTTAATTTGTATTGCTTCTTTATTAAATTTTTGATGTAACTTTGACGGCCTCAGACCGGAGGAGGCGTTAAAGTCTGCGACACAGTTTTTAAGTAATGCAGACATTCTCGCACATAATGTTACTGTTTCTTTTTTTTTTAGTTTCAAATAAATATTTATTTAAAGAAGTTATCCGCGAACACATATTAAAAAAAACATATATATATACGGTCGAATTGAGAACCTCCTCCTTTTTTTATGTCGGTTAACAATCATAAGGACGGTAAGAGACCGTCATAAAACACCCATCCAAAACGGCAAAATAATGGCATAATATTGGGAAAATAGTAGAAATATGTCCACGAATCTAAGACTGTGATGGTAGTTTATAAACTATGAAGAGTTTAGTTGCAATATTTACAGTTATTTCACAAATTGAAGTCTAAATATGATTGAGAAAATAAGTAAATGGAATATCAAACCTTTGCACACATACCAATATATAAATCTATTGTAACTTATATAAAGATACAGAAAATATACAAATGAGTACCACAGACAATAACAATTACCTATATTCTTTTGTGGAATGTAACAATGGTTATCAATATACATAAAGAATGTAAAGGTCTGACTATTCTCTATTATTCCTAAAATAAACATACTAAGATGATTTGTGTTCATAAATCATCATCTTCCTAGCCTTTATTGTTGCCAGGATTAATAAGAGTCGCCTACTAATTCAACCGGTTTTACCTGAATATCAGTGTTTCACGGAGCGACTGGCATCGGACCTCAGCAACCCTGAGGGTGAACTGAATTCGAAGGTTGAACTAGTTGTCAGTGTATTTTAGGGCACTGACTTCCCAATAACGATTGTCATAAGTGTTCATGACAACCGAGGCCGACTGCTTAATGTGTTGAACTTCTATATCGGCTAGTACTTGTCGACTTGGATTGTAAAGGTCTGAAGGCAGTCCCGGCAGCTGAAAAATCCAAGTTTAGCCGTGTACATAGACACTACACTACACGTACACTGAAAACTAAACTTAACTTAGTTTATAAAGGTTTGGGACAATGGTTATTATCAATATCAATCAATATATATCTTAATATATATATATTTCTTGTGTGCGTGTGTATGTGACTGAACTCCTCCTAAACGACTGGACCAATTTTGATGAAATTTTTTGTGTGTTCAAGGGGATCTGGGAATGGTTTAGATTCACAAAAACGACTGGACCGATTTTGATGAAATTTTTTGTGTGTGTTCAAGGGGATCTGGGAATGGTTTAGATTCCCAAAAACGTAAACGATGTTACGTGGGTCATAAATATGGCGGTACGAAGTTCGCCGGATCAGCTAGTATATATATATATATTTATTATCCATTGCTGGACATAGTACCCAACCATCGAAGATCTAAACTGTCATTGGATTAAAAGTAAATGATGTCTGGTCAGTTAAGGCGTGCAAAACTAGTGCTACACAAGTTGGTTTAGTAATAGACTCGACCTTGCGAAGCTGTAATTTAGAAATTATAAACTCGCTAATCACGGAGTTCATAATCTCTTATTACGACAGTGCGAGGTCGATGCCATACATAATTGGTTACAATCATCACATTTACTTTAAAATTGAGAAGCGAGTAACCTGTTGCTGCTGCTCAAAAGATAGCTCAAATATAATTACAAGCTTTTTATTAACTTGCAGTGTATGAATGTGATCTGATGTTAGGGCTGGAAGGTGGCCATATCAACTCTGTAAAGAAAAGTAGCAAAACCATCGAGTTCGGACTCGTTTGATTCGTCTTGACGAGTACTTTATGTTTTCATAGTATCTAGGATCTGATGATGGAGCCACTGCATTCAAATAAAAGTTTGTTTTTAAAAAGATTTTAAATTCATTTATTTAATTATCTTTACTTGTGTAGATATTATTACTTCACTGTTGCTCAGATTGCTAGTTAGCACGAAAGTACGTCACATCCGGCCAGTGTTTATAGTATTCACTTGATTGTATTTCGAACTGTACAAAATGTTAAAAGAAGTCGGTTGGAAGAACGAGCAATTGTCGACGGTTATATAACATGTGTGATTATTGTACTCGTAATATCTATATCACATTACAATGACTAGTTACACGTCTATTAGGGACAATATGCTAGTACTACTGTTTTAGTAATTGTCTCAATTGCTTTGTTAATTTAAAATAAACTCAGGATGTTCTAAGACCAAATAAAACTGGAATCAAATAGTGTATCTCAAGTTTAAAGAAGATTTTAATTTATATCCATACTGTATAATATGAGCACAGTCGAAAGAAAAAAATCCAAAAGAATTATGTTAGAATTTCAAATGTTGTGCGTCAAAAATAATACTAGTGGTACAAAAAATATCTACTATATAGTGGTCGCCCAACGTTTGAAATTCTAACTTAATTCTTTTGGATTTTTTTCGTTTCAATTTTATTAGGTTTCTTTTATCAAGGGTTATACCTCTAGATCCAGGATTTCATCATGGCCACTTTTGACATTCAGTAGACAAATATTAATCATCTTTTCAATTTGGCTTTGACATACATACATTTATATATATGTACATATATGTAAATGTATTATATATATGTACATATACATTTATATATATGTAAATATATGTAAATGCACATATATATATATGTGTCATACGTACAATAGTGTGGGCAATGCTTTATTTTTGTTCATAAAAAATCGTATATATCGATTCGTTGAAATGTATATTGCATTGATTTAGATGCTTCCGACGATTTAATGTTATTTATGACTAATAATGAGAAGTTTGTCGTGTTAGGACCGACCAAGTGTTCTCAGACACATTTTTACTTGCACTCCAGTGCTATCTTTTTTTTTCCTCACCTGTCAAGGAAATATGCTAGCCGGCACCGCCGGTCATTGTTCCTACTTTCTTTAAATCGCTCAGACAAACATATATTTAAATTACAACTTTACAGAATAAAATTTATTTACCTTGATGATGTAATTGAAGAAATGTGTGTCTTTCTGTTCGCCTGGCAGGTACTAGTGCTCATCGAAATCGCCAGTCAATTTGTTTTTGAACTTCCTAATGAATGATCTAAATCCTATAAAAATTTCAGCCTTACAGGAACAAGTTTTTTTGTGTCATTTTTTTTACACTTTCAAAACCATGAAAGATGATGATGTGCAGGGCTGAGGCCTGCCAGGCGATGGTTACGTACTTAGCACGTTATGACTCATCACTACAAGAGTTTCTAGCCTTACAGACACACCGTTGGTCGAAAGTTTCAGTAGCTCTTGGTGCACAACGATAAATCACAAGGCAATCATGATGACTGGCGACAAAAGTGAAAACTCAAAACTATAAACGAATGGTCTATTACTAAAAAAATATGTACTTTCGACTTAGTAAGGGACCACCCCACCTGTTGGCTTTTCAAAAAATTTTCACTCACTTTAGGTCACTCAGTTCCTATTATTTCACTTTTAAATAGTGTAATTGTTCTGGAAATTGGCAAAAATAATCAAAGAATACGAGTATGTTGTATGAGTACCTATGTCACTCAACGTAAAAATGACGGCCGTGTGTAATATTACAAAATGAGAACTGTGGAATTGGCGCGCTTTGATACACAGAGTGCAGCATTGTTTTTTAAATATGGAATCAGTTTAAAAATATGCTGCGATTTTTTATTTTATCGGTTTATACATGTGAGTGGACAAATACAGGTACATGGTCGATTACTAGTACTCTTACTTTACTATATTATGAATCTATCTTTATAATGAAGTACAAGTACAGCTGGTTATGTCGGCGCTGCTGCTGCTTCTGCGGAAAGCGTCAAACGGCGTAAATACCAAAATCTAATAGGTAATTACATTTTAGAACCGTTTGGGGTCGAGACTAAACAACTAGCGAAGCTTTTTGTAGCATAGAGAATTAGCATTGCCATTCAACGTGGCAATGCGGCCAACCTTTTGGGAACGCTACCAGTAGGCGATGATGCGGAGGAATTTTTTGACGCTTGTATGTAAATATTGTTGTTTCTTTTTTTTCATTATTATTTCCTAGTATTTTAATTAAATTTTAAGATAATATATTATAGTTTTAATTGTATAATCGAATCGTAAAACTCAATTAATGAATGATGAAAGATTTAAATTATAATTCACACTATCACATCACGACTTAGTTAAACAGCGAATAAAAATAAAATGGTAATTATATACATTCATGACGTAACTAAGTAACTAACAATTAGTATGAGAAAATGTAAATCTTCTATTTTGATAATCTTGCATTATATAGTTTTACTGCACTAGGTAAGGTACTCAGTCCTCAGTGAGAATATATTAATTTTATACTCGTACATAAATCCGATAGTTTGTTTTAATATGAAAAAAGGCTTGGTGTCAGACAGCCGTGAAGTTATTATTAATGTCAAATAAGTAATCTGCAGAGCTAATGCAAGGTAGTAGAGCCACGCTGATTTCAGCACGAACGGGCCGGCTCGACCAGGGCGGTACTACCCTCGTACAGAAAATCAACGTAAAATGACAGCGATCGCGCTGTCGTGTTTCGTTGGTGAGTGTGAGACCGGGATGCAGAAGCATCACTAGCCCGCCATAGTTTGGGTCACCATGCTGCATTGTTGCATTGTCTGCATTCGCAGTATGGTGACCACCACTCTTGGATTCTGCTTATGCTTTCCATCTGGCAGAGTAGTCATTTTGGCAGGGCCAAACACAAAAAATATATATGTATATATACTTGACGAAATGCGATCTAGTTTCTAACGAATGAACTATTCGAGTAATTCTCGTTTACCTTCACCTGTAACTTTAATAATAAAACATCGAAATGATGGAATACATAACAAATAAATTAATTTATTCATTCTAAGGTAATAATAATGTAACAAAACACTTTACAAACGGCGTGATTTATAGAGCAGGCAATTACCAATAATGCCTCACTTTGTGCATTATCGGCCTGACACATGTATGCAAAGATATTTTACTAAAACAGTAGTGTACAAATAACGTTTTTTGTTTTTTTGTTTTTTTTTTTTCATCAATGCACGGACATGCAAGTAAAATACCTATATAGGTTTTAATAAGAACAGAATCATTTAAATTCTTAGTATTTCGATTATCTGGAAACCCCTTTTATTCGTGATTAGATGTAGGTTTAGTAACCTTCTATTATGTAACCTAAAAGTAAAATGTCTGCCATTTTTCTCTTTCATCATCATCCTTAACAGTCTTTAACAATCAACTGCTGGATGACTTGTAATTAACTTATTCTCTTTGAAAACTTTTAATTAATGCTTAGTTTAAATAAACTGAGTATTTTTACGTGATTTTCATACAGAAAAGCAGATAAATATCGATTTCAAATAGGTGATTGTTCGGATTAGATTTTTCATCCCCTCTCTCCAAGAAACCGTGTTGAATTTTGGGATAAAAAGTATCCTATGTCCTACCTCGTAGTATGAACTCAATTCATGCGAAGTTTCATTTGAATCCATTCAGTAGTCAGCGTAATGCGCGGCCAAGATACAAACAGACAGACAGACAAAAATGAAAACAATTACAGTTTTGGCTTCAGTATCGATTATAGAGAGCCCTCCAAAAACAAAATTCTAAATATATTCAATGTACAGAATTGGACCTGTTACATTTTCATTATAGGTATAGATTAAGTTAAAAAGTAGTATAATAATGAGTGCTAGGTACCTACCTAAAATCTGTATGAAGTCGGTGCTAAACCTAATATATTTTTTCATTTTCTCAATATTTTTTTTGAGATTTTACCTACTTAAATTTGTTGACCTTGAGGGAAGGTAAGTGTAGTTCTCGCCTATAATGTTATAAAATAACTTATTACTTTTTTATTTAGTATTATTATAAGTATAGCTATGGTACTTAATGAAAAATTCTCATCACATGATTTGCATAAGAACTAACTAAACTAAACTAAAATTTCTTTATTTTATGTTAAATACAATTGAGTTATTACATAATTACATAGATGCATTATATTTATTATTGTTAAACTAATGGACCAGGAGCCAGTGACAGATTTTCATGACCAAGTCCCTCCCAATCGAAACTTCGTAAAAGGCATTAGGAATGTATATTATGAATACTCGTAACCGTCAGCTGCGACTCCGTCGGTGGGGCAGGCAGTGGCAGCCCAGACACGCAAAAAAAAATTTTTTTTTAGTCACTTCCTCCCGTTTCAAAACTTATAGGATTATAGTTTACCTAATATCTTGAAGGAAAAATAAAGTCAGCTGATCATAACATGGTGGATTATACGTCAGCTGGGCACTTCAACATGACAAAAAAATTTTTTTTTCAATGATTTCCTCTCATCTACAAATTTTTCTGGTGATAGTTTATATGCTACAACGAATAAAAATTCATGTCAGCTTGCTCTATCCCAGTGGGAAGTTTGTCAGCTGGCACCTTGAAAAGTGTAACGCGGCAGCATCTATCATCTACTGAATCTTATCAGCTGACGACTTTTCCCTTGACTTACTGCTAGCTAATTCTTTTCAATATTTACTAGAGCATGTTAACAATCCTCTTATACATTTTCATCTGAGAGGACATCAAGTTTCATAAGTTATTCTCTTTTTACAGATTGAAGCTAGATACATAAGCCCTTTCCACATTGCAGCTAGATTGTGGATTATAATTACCGAAGTATATGTAGATGTGAGATCTCACTATTTAAGAACTATGCGGTTCACTTTTTCCAAACGTCAAATATTGAATAAGTATATTTAAATAATATATATGCTGTTTCAAGGACAATGATGTTCAATCTTCTTTTCTTCTTAACGTACTTTATTATAGTATTTTTGTAAACTACCTAAACAAACGTTTCATTATCCCAAGATTAAACTGTCTATTTAAAATAAGATTTGTGTAAGAAACGATTAATGTAAACAAATTTACTTCGTTACATAAACAAGAACGTGTGACACTTCACTAGTCGGCGCTCGCGCATTGTCCAATCGTGTGCGTTTAAGGGGGTGTGACTTGTTGTTTGTTTATCACACAGGAATTATAGGCAAAAGTATGTTCGTCATCTTCTTCCTGATATATTTCTGTGATGGTAACGGTTCAATCTATCTATACAAGTAAAATTTTAACAAAATATAAAATCGATTTCAAAAACGACCAAGTCGATCGATGTCTCTTGGATGCCATCATCAGATCTTAGTGTCCTTATCATGGTACCATCGTTGGGATATCTCCTTTCCATTAAAAAAAGTATCAATCATCAAAATCGGTTCATAAACGACGAAGTTATCCGCGAACACACATAAAATAAAGAAAAAAACCATAAATACGGTCTAATTGAGAACCTCCTCCTTTTTTGAAGTCGGTTAATAAATAAAAATTAATCACAAAAATGTATGTAATTTCAGTTATTTGTTATTGTCATTGTCAGGACAAGATTTGTATATAAGAATATAAAAAAAGGTGTTGTTCGATGGTTTAGAATATATTAACATAAATAAATAAGGCGATACGAAGTTCGCCGGGTCAGCTAGTATATAATAAAAAATGCTAACGTGATACCTTAGTGCGTCTTTTTAAAAAAGCGGCCAAGTACGAGTCGGACTCGCCCATGAAGGGTTCCGCAGCAGCAAGTAACATAATATAATTTTTATTTTATTTTATATTTGTGTTGATTGAATGAAAGGTAAATTGCAGTTTACGATTTATGACGTATTAAAAAAAACTACTTACTAGATTTCGTTCAAACCAATTTTTGTTGGAAGTTTCCATGGTAATGTACATCATATATTTTTTTTAGATTTATCATTCTCTTATTTTAGAAGTTACAGGGGGGGGGGGGGACACACATTTTACCACTTTGGAAGTGTCTCTCGCACAAACTATTCAGTTTAAAAAAAAATGATATTCGAAACCTCAATATCATTTTTTTTTTTTTTTTTTTTTTTTTTTTTTTTTTTTTTTTTTTATGTTTGGCCCGCCAAAATGACTCTACTCTGCCTGATGGAAAGCATAAGTAGAATCCAAGAGTGGTGGACACCATGCTCACTGCAAATGCAGACAATGCAGCATGGCGACCCACACCATGGCGGCCTAGTGATGCTGCTGCATCTTTTAGTCTAGTCAACAAGTATGGAACTTATTGACTAGACTAATTGGGCCTCCGGTCTCGCACTCACCAACGAAACACGACAGCACGCTGTCATTTTACGTTGATTTTCTGTGCGAGGGTAGTACCGCCCCGGTCGAGCCGGCCCGTTCGTGCTGAAATCAGCGTGGCTCTACTACACTTGACAATTGAAGAAATGACACACGTATGATGAAAAATTTGATGAAAAAAAAATTTTTGAGTTTCAGTTCGAAGTATGGGGACCCCCAAAATTTATTGTTTTTTTCTATTTTTGTGTGAAAATCTTAATGCGGTTCACAGAATACATCTACTTACTAAGTTTCAACATTATAGGTCTAATAGTTTCGGAAAAAGTGGCTGTGACATACGGACGGACAGACAGACAGACGGACAGACAGACAGACATGACGAATCTATAAGGGTTCCGTTTTTTGCCTTTGGCACGGAACCCTAAAAAGCAATGGTCAGTTCAAATTAATTAACGAAGATAATTTACATATGTGTAGACATGTATTTACATTACGAAAAGCTAATAATCTAGCTGGTATTAGATTTTGAAATTTATCGCGAACAGACAGACAGACAGACGCTGTCTCCACAGCCGTATACGGCTGCGGATATTTTAATAGACAATGTATTGTATAGTCCATTTGCTTAGATATGGTCACCTTGATCGGGCCAAAGTCGCACGAGCGGCAAGCCGCCGCAAAATCAAAGGGCCCGCCTGTGACGTACACCCACAAGCAAGTATGATATGTCAGTTTATGCCGTTGTATGAATTAATATTTTCGTATTTAAAAACAATAACCACAATTGCGTGCGGGTCCACGTGTACTATCTAAACGAATATACGAATAACGACTATAATCAAAATCAAAAAGCTTTTATTTCAAGTAGGCCTTTTCAAGCACTTTCGAAAAGTTACATTAATAACTCTACTTGTATTGTAGAGGCTACCTACTTTTTTCTTTAGCTAAATCAACTCTATACAATATACTGCTTTTCTTCTGTAAGATGTTAGTATATGTATATAAAACGATAATTTCATTAAAAAATACTTCAATTTACTACATAAAAGCAATATAAACGAAATCAGTAGCAACAACTGATCAGCAAGTTGATGATGCGTGAAAAAGGCCAACAAAACGTTGGAAAAAAATGTCATTTTTATCGGAATCGATTTGCTTAAATGTAAAGTCCTTTCTTAACAATAGAAGCCGAGCCGAGCAATAACGGAAGTAACAGTAACCTTCACAACTCGCATTAATAAAGCAGGCAACGATTGAGAGCACATGCGTAGTTACTGAATTGTACTGATTTACTGAATTTTTCATTAGGATTTAGTTCCGATATTTCATTAATTGTATGATGTGATGTTCAAGTTTCAGGGTTGTCACAATGAAAAAACTAAGGTATAAACTTGAAATGAAAAAACGTATAAAATTACTTACACGGACTGAATGAATGAGTCATCAAGACACAGGCTACAAACTTCATGTTTTATCAACTATTGCTTTTTAAGGTTCCGTACCCAAAGGATAAAAATCAGTAACTTCAGTAAGAGTCCGCCGTCCGTCCGTCAGTCTGTCTGTCACCAGGCTGTATCTCATGTACCGTGATAGCTAGACAGTTGAAATTTTCACTATTTCACAAATACTAAAAAAAGAATAAAATAAATATTTAAGATGGGCTCCCATACCAAAAACGTGATTTTGTTGTCTGGAAATCTCGATACGCAGCAAAATGGCCTTCAAAATGGCGGGGCTGCCCTCTTCGCCGCGCGATATAATAATAATAAATATTTTGGACATCTAACACACAACGCCATCTAGTCCCATGCTAAGCAGAGCTTGTGTTATGGGTACTAGACAACTGATAGAAAATACATATATACTTTTTTTTTTGTAAATACATACATATTATACATAGAAAACACCCAAACTCCGAAACAAATATTTGTAGATCATACAAACATGTGGTCCGACCCAGGAATCGAACCCAAGACCTCATGATCAGCAGTCGCACACGCCAACCGCGAGACCAACGAGGCAGTTATATGTTACAGTCAGATACAGTTACAGATATGTTACAGTCCTTACTTAGCGTAATAAATTATTTGATTATATAGCTATCCAGTGGTGTAATTGAAATTTAAATGGGGATGACAGAAATGTACCTACAACACTAAACTGTATCCCCCGATTTTATTATCATTCCATTTTTTTAATTGCTTAAGGGAGCAATTTTAGAGACGATTTTAATCAATCAGAGTCAATTTTAAAGACGTATTAACGTCAAAAGGAATTTTGGAAATTGCACGCTTATTTATGGAATTCAAACAACTAATTAATGGTTCTATGGAAGTTTGACGTTTTCAATTAGGTTAATAAAAAAAATCGTTTAACACGTTCAGTGCGTTACGGGAACTATTTGGCCGTATTTGACTTTCGTACTGTGCGGCAGCTATCTGACCTTGTTTTGCGCTCGGTGCGGGGGGTGTTTTACTAGGATCCCGTGAAGTTAGGAAAAAGACAACTATATATCCGATATTCTCTCTTCATTTAGTATCACTTACAATAGAAAAATAATACGGGAAGTATTTTGTCGTAACGCACAGAAGTGATATTTTTTTCGTTTGATGCGGTACGGGAACTATTTTGTCGTAATTGCAACCCCGTAAAGCACCGAGGTGTAGAATTTCTTTTAGTTCTTTTGTAGTAGAATAAAAGAATAGGGTTAATTATCATTTACAATTTCTCATATAATTTTCACTAAGCACTATATCGGTAGTTTACCAATTAATATAAAGTAGAGGTCTTATGTGAATACTTATTTGTCAAAAAATACTTGTTTAATTATTATAAATTAATCATAGTTTATAAAGTAAGATCTCATGTGAATACTCATGTGCCAAAAAAATTTGTTTTATTTCATATCATAGTTTATAAGGTAAAGATCTCATGTGATTTGTTAACTATTTTGATAAGGTAAAAAGGAAGAAAGAACAGTTTCTACAGAATGAGTGTACTTGTTCAATTTTATGTACCACTTGTTGATGAATATGATGTTAATGAATCTTCTACTCTTTATTATGTTTCGTATGAAAATCGACAAAAGTTGGTTACAGTTTTTAAACTTTACCCCATCCCTAGCTCTTTATACTTTCTATGCGGGACGGGAAGTAATTTCCAGTAAAATGACCGATTTAGAAAAAAAGATATAACTCTTAGTCTATTGCGAAGATCCTCGTGCTACGGCAGCTGTATATAGACAAATATATAATCAATGCATTGGTATAAAAAAAAAAAAAACGTTATTCCACGCCTTTAAGGACCTTAGAAGTCATGAACTGATACGGGAAAATACAGGCCGTACCGCACGATTGGCAGTATAGCACTGGTAGTAAAACTGAGTTCAGGTACTGCCGCAGCGAATGTGTTAAAAAACCGACTTCAAAAACTAAAAAGTATAAAATAACTTAATAAAGATTTAATTAAATGCAAACCTTTAATATTGATGAAACACTATTATTTGTATGTGCTACCTATTCATAGGTTTGAAGTCGGTGCCAAGATAAATGTTATGGTAATTACCACACTCGCTATATTTAGCATATTTCGAGACGACCGTCAACGACGTAAAGGCCGGTATTCACTTTGCTTAGTGCGAGTGCAGGTGCTTAGTGCGGGTGATCGGTGATTGGTGGAAAGTACGTGTGGGCAGCGAATTCGCGGTCCACAAGTATTTTCTACCAATCGTTGATCGTCTGCGCTTCACACCTGCACTCGCACTAATCAAAGTGAATACGGGCCTTAAGCCCGCGCGTGTCTGCCGGCTTGGGTTGTTTTGTTCTACAGGAAGAGCAGATATCCCGTTCAAGGTCACGCGCGGCTAGAGGGTACCTACTACATATTACATTATGGAAGTCGGTTAAAAATCACACAAACAAAGACGCGGGCAACAGTTAGTTCTATAAATGCGCTCTCATTGCTTTTGTTATTATCTATTATTTGAATACTTGTTACTGGTCTCATCAATACTTTATTTATTTTTATTTTTTAGTTATTCCATGTAAACAAAAATATACTAATTTATTTAACTTTATCATTTTAGAATACAAGCTTGACATGGAATACAGACTATCCAGACTTCACGCCATGTTTCCAGAAGACATTTCTTGTATGGACTCCATGTGCATTCCTGTGGGTGGCATCCCTGGCTGAAGTATACCAAATGATGACCAGTAAAGAAACCAATATACCATGGAACAAATTTAACATAACAAAGTTAGTTATAACATTATTGTTGATAATCCTACAAGTAATAAACGTCGCTAAATTAATATACACAGCTTCAAGAGAAAGAAATAAAGTGTTTGATGCGGATTACTACGACCCAGTAGTTAAAATGCTGACTTTCGTGAGTATTTAAAATATTTATTTCATTTTTAACAGTAAATTTTGAGGTATTTATAAAGTTAAATGACAACCTAAAACAATGATTAGCTAAAGGAAAAACAGGATGGTAAACGCAAACCTTATAAGCTAAACAATTATGATTGCTGCAGTGACAGATACCAAAGCTCATGTTGGTCAGTTAGGTTAAGTAGGTCAGATCTCAAATACTACAGTTTCAATTTTAAAGTTTTATTTACTATCCTATTTTTGTACTCAACATAGAATCGTCGTGTAAGGGCATCAGCAGATTCGTTCTAGGGAGAGAGTGCATCACTTATATTACAAGATTCTACGTCTGTATGCTTAGTTTAGGACAATGGCCACAGAATTCATGAGCAAAACTTACATGTTTAATTTATCACAATGCATAGAGAAATACAGGCCGCCGGACCGGAGGGGCCATAGTGTCTTTTTAGGATACAAAACAGTCTGTTATTTTGTTGCGGGATGAAATCATTACACATACACATTTTAGACTCATTTTACAAAAAAAAACGCTTGTTACACATAAATACATTCTATGTCATATACTCTTATCAGTGTAATACGTAGGCCCAGGGCGCGCACTAGAGACTTTTGTCACCGTGACAAAAAATTCTTTGTCACGGTGACTTTGAGACTGCGCGCACTTGAGGTGATAGTAACGAAACTTTTTGCATTCGATTCGATTACGCGGAAAACGACTAAAGTCTGCAAACCGCGAAGGAGGGGGAGAGACTAAGTGACATTTTGTTGCTACAGCCATCTCCGCAGACAAAGTCACGCAACAGTCACGGTGACAAAAATCACTAGAGCGCGCAGGGCCGGCTTATACTTTGACAAAAGGGGAACGTCTGCATATGACTTCTCCCTACCGTGTTGTTCTGTGTTACAATGCATAACAAGAACTGCAAAATTGTAGCTAGTAGTCCAAGGCGACGATAAAGACTAGGTATTTCTATTGAATTAAGCTGTTAACTTGTTCGGTATAATGGTATTTCAATCCAAGATAGTGCAACTTTATGTATGTACTTTGTTATTTTTTATTTATCGTCAGGTCTGTTTCAGGTGTTATCAGCAACACTTTTGTTTTACAACAGAAAATGTGGAATGAGAACATCAGGAGCACTCTTTATATTTTGGTTACTCCTCATTTTAGCAGGCTTACCCCAATTGAGAACTGAAATAACGAATTACAAAATATCGTCCGATTCAAACACCCAATTTAATGTCGGAAGTTATGTAATCTATTATTTGCTCTTGTTCACAATCTTTATATTGAATTGTTTTGCTGATTTACCGCCAAAAGATACACCCTACCGCTATGATAAGGTATGTATGTCATGTACTCAAACAAGTTGAATGGGCTATTAGAATTATTTAAATATTTGTTGGTGAATGCCTTTAGTCTTGCCAATACTAGCTAAAGTTAAAATTAAGAAATAGTGTACAGAAGGTTTCAAAAATCATTGAAATGTTACAACTCGCGCTACCTTTCATTGAGTTATATAATTATTGTCAAAGTATTTAATTCTTAAAAGTGCGAAAAGGATATTTCATTTTCAAGACCTCAAGATCATTTGACCTACGTTATTACGAGCCAATATAGAACCTAAGTAGGCCTAGCATTAGCCAAATATTTTATATGGAAATAGTATTTTATCTGAAATAAAATCAAATTCCGATTAGTTAATCGTAATGAGGAATATGATTTGTTTAGGGAAATAACGGGACTTGTATAGTGATCTATATACGAGTAGTTCAAGTTACTCATAATTACTACGAAATTAATAAATAATTAAATTACTAACAGAAGCAAAGTCCGGAGGATTCATCTGGTGTCCCGAGCCGCCTGACATTCAGCTGGTTCGATCCAATAGCCATAACAGGGTACCGAAGAACTTTAACAGAAAATGATTTGTGTTCTCTCAGTCCTAATCTAGCTTCTGAAGCAACAGTGCCACAATTTGAAAAATACTGGAGGCGTGCGTTGGAAAAACGTGGATCGTAAGTGTTATTATTTAACCTTTTTAACTTCTATGTTACTATTTATAACTTACTAGCGGCCCCGTACGTGCTTCGCTACGTATAAAGTGACATTTAAAAAAATGTGATAAATGAAGAACCGCCTTACCGTTTTTGTGCAAACTTCACATAAGCCATCTTCTAAATAGTCCGAACAAAGCCTAAGTATTTGGTTTGGATAGGTGAGCCCGTTCTTGAGTTATACAATTAAAACGAAAACCTATTTCTGACCTGACTCTGTCGCATCACTCTGCCGCAAACCCCGGTGGGCAACAGAGTTAGGTTATGCCAGAGTGACGCGTAATCTCCATGGCCGGTAGCAACAGCAGTTTTACCGCGGTCGCAACCTTCTGCGAAGACGTAATCTCGCAGAAGGAGGTGGCGGAGAAGGCCCGGGAGGATGATATCCACTCGGGCCCAATCCGCCGCCGGCGAACCGGGCGGCGGAGGCGCGCCTATCAGCGCCTCATGCCGCCCTGAGTGTGGCCGCGGATGGTCGGGACGGGTTTTCCCTTCCATCCGCTATAGTGGCCGCCCGCGAGGAGGCGACGTTACGCGTGTGCCGTACGTCGCCTAAATCGAGATGTTAACAGCTGACGGTGCCCGCTTTTATGCGGGCAAGCGCTGGGAGGGGTCCGGACGTGTTAATAACTGCAGTTCCCGGATTTCTCCCTTCACAGGCGCAGAGTGGCACACCGTGTGGTTTTAGTCGGTTCGAGTCCGACACACCGCCCCGCCGCAAGCCCCGGCGCGGGTGACGGTCCGAGAGGATTTCCACAAGTAAAAAAAAAAAAAAAAAAAAAAGAGTGACGCGTAATACATCTTCTGCGTTGACTTTAATCTAGAACATTTCTTTTATTGCTAGGAGATACCCGTAGGTACGTAGGTTAGAGATGATCTTAATTCTCGCTGCCTCAACAATCTAGAAGATTTCTCGCTTGTGGCTTCGTGTAGACAGGGACGACCACCCATCCGTCAGATTCCCATTACAGATTAAAATATTTAGTTGGTTTCGTTTATCTCACTATGAAACATCGTGTGACACACCATCACTTACCATCAAAATAAGCATTCGCATCAGGCTTTTTAAAGTCATTAAAATCAAAGATACTTACTAAATTGTATAATAAGCACTTACTCTGAAGTCAGTGCAAACGGAACATTATAATTATTTAATTTTAAAATGCATTTACAAAAAAACACACATTAAAGTTTTTGCTCTGCCACTTAATATTTGGTATGATATTGATATTTAATACCTAGCTGTTTTTTAGTAGTCTGAACTTTTCATCTTTATTTTTTATTTTGCTCTTTATTGTCAATTGTTCTAAGGAAATAATACAGTTCTTTACCTTTTTTTTCTGTGCGGTAATCCCCCGGATACCACCTTGCTGGTGGCATGTCGGTCTCGAACCGACTAAAACCGCACCCCGTCTCGGGTTCTAGAAGCCTGGGAACTATTTTTAATACCTCGTTGGATAGCTAATAAAACATACTTGTTTTTAAGCTATTACGCCGATAAAATTGTAAGGTGATTTTTTTTAATAAAATTTCATTTAGTCATAAGAAACAGTAAAATGTATGAAAATTTTTAGATTCCCTGAATCATTATTCACAAATGGTACTACATTTCTATTCTTTTTTGTGTTAATATTATGTAATAGAGTGTTAGCAAACTAAAAACACCAACTAGATGCACCCTACAAAGGAAAACCCTGGAAGCCCGGCGTACCTCAGGCCACCTACGGTTTGTAGATCCTCTCCTGTATGGGAACCCGATGTTCCTATTGCCGTCCTCAACAGATGGGGCGCAACCCTGGCCTGCTTCTGCTAGGATGTCAGATGGCCTCACCTGTCACCCCCAGGCTTGCGCTTATGGAGGACGGAGACCGTTTTGCAATTTCCGACGCCCGAGTCGTGTGCGGTACCTGGTCCGTTCCCGGGCCTGGTGAACTGAGAAATTTCTAAACCTCTCCACCAGCCACTCCAGCAGTTTAAATCATGTTACCAAAAAAATCAAAACTTGTTTCTTATTCTGACTACCAGCCTATATATATGTTACCTTTTCTTGACAAAGTTCTTGAACGTCTTGGAGGAGTATGAAATTCAGCACAGTTAAAGTTTTTGTGGAGGAGGAGTGCAGAAAGCTAAAATAATAATAATAAAAATGTAGACCACCAGTAGCCATAAAAATGAATCCCCATTTCCCTTAATCACGGCATCACGGTTTGTGATAATTGTGAACGGCTTGACTAATTTCGTTAATTCTATTAGTATTGGAAGCCCGTTTAGCGAGGAAGGCCAGGCTTCCAGGTTTTTCCAGGAAAGCTATCAAACATCACGCTAAGACCAATGGGAACTTAGTATCAATTAAAAATGTTGTAAATCCGGGAAAATTTACTCTTTTTAGTGAAAAGAGGCATAGACGAAGTTGCGCAGGTCAGCTAGTTTACAATATATTTTTAATAATAAAACAGATAAGTCTAAAGACATTTTAGCTGCTCATCTGCAGCTATAAATAATAGGGGTAGTATTAAATGCTAAAACAATTCATAACAATCCTCAGATTCTCAATCACGAGAATCATTTCACGAATGCATTTATATATTTAGATCAAACTTCTTATCTCAAGTGTTGAGCGAATAATTAAAACTTACTCTGATTTAACGATGAACTTACTTTTAATTTGCATACAGTAACGATCTAGGTTAATCGATCTATAGTTTACTTATAGGTAAATTAAGTTGCTATAGGTGCAAACTGAATATTAAATTATCGGACCGATACCAATAAGTAAAAAAAAACACAAAGTATTTTGTGTTTTTTTTTCTACTAAGTGGAAATCCAAACATTTCCAGTACCTGAACCCAGTTTTACTACCAGTGCTATACGAGTCATATAGTTCCCGTATGAAGAATGCCAATCGTGCGGTACGGCCTGTATTTTCCCGTATCAGTTCCTGACTTCTAAGGTCCTTAAAGGCGTGGAATAACCACGTTATACCAATCCATAGATTATATCCTTGCCTATATACAGCTGCCGTAGCACGAGGATCTTCGCAATAGACTAAGAGTTATATCTTTTTTTCTAAATCGTTAATTTTACGGGAAATTACTTCCGTGCCGCATAGAACGTATAGAGAGCTAGGGATGGGGTAAAGTTTAAAAACTGAAACCAACTTTTGTCGATTTTCATACGAAACATAACAAAGAATAGAAGATTCATTAACATCATATTCATCAACAAATGGTACATAGAATTGAACAATACACTCATTCTGTAGAAACTGTTCTTTCTTCCTTCTTACGTTATCAAAATAGTTAACAATTCGCATGAGATCTTTACGCTATAAACTATGACATACAATAAAACATTTTTTTTTGACAAATGAGTATTCACATGAGATCTTTACTTTATATTAATTGGTGAACTACCGATATAGATCTTGGTGAAAATTATATGAGAAATTGTAAGTGATAATAAACCCTATTCTTTTATTTACTAATATTAAAAAATTGAACTGCGCACAACACTATGGCAAACTGAAGCGCCTCGCGCCCACACCTCGGTGCTATACGGGGTTGCAATTACGACAAAATAGTTCCCGTACCGCACCAAACAAAAAAAACAACACTTCTGTGCGTTACGACAAAATACTTCCCGTATTATTTTTCTATTGTAAGTGATACTAAATGAAGCGAGAATATCGGATATATAGTTGTCTTTTTCCTAACTTCACGGGATCCTAGTAAAACAACCCCGCACCGAGCGCAAAACAAGGTCAGATAGCTGCCGCACATTACGAAAGTCAAATACGGCCAAATAGTTCCCGTAGCGCACCGAACGTGTTAACTAAATGGAAATGTTTGGATCTAACCCTGCATTCACGTTCTTGAGAATTTGAAGCAGAATGCTCCTAAGTCTAACTCGCCTGCAAGGTGGAGTAGAAAGAACGCTAGTCATTCGGAACCAAACACAGGACACACCACAATAGTGGAAACGACACTTATCGTGGAAGCATACGTATGAGTGACCTCTGTCAAGGTTAACTACTAACCGTCAATTGTCATTACGACAAGAAATATAGTGAGATATTTTTATATTTTACAGGAAATCAGATGAATTAGATTGTTCAGAAAGTACTTCACTAAAAGGCCAAAGAAAAGACCAAAAGTTGGTGTCTGTTCTGCCTATCATGTTTAAAGCATTCGGAGGACAGTTCCTAATTTCGGTAGTGTTAAAACTATGCAATGATTTATTAATATTTGCCGCACCCGAATTGCTTAGGTAAGTGACGTTACCTTGAATCTTGTCTTGGCGAATGGCGAACTTATACTAAACGATTATTCATAATATTTAATACCTATATATAGCTTACGTTATGTGTGTAATGGCAATGTGTTTTTTAATTGTATTGGCAATTAATTGTTGTTCATTATCCGTGTAAATAAGACACATTATTGGAACATGAAATCTATAGAAATAAATAAAATTAAAGTCACTGTTTGTAATTTGAAAGTAATAGATTTTCCCCAAATGTATATGAAAGAATTTATGGTACTTACATCAAAAAAATTCATAATTATTTACTGTTGGTAAACCTTAAATAAATAAAATAAAAAACTATTTAGTTAACATCGCCCCGTGGTTGTTGTTGTGTCGCGGATTACACCGAGGGGTTCAGTTAGTAAGAAATAAACTATTCAGTTTTAAGCCAAGTATGTATGTCCTCGTCGCCTATTTGTCATCATAGGACGGACATAAATGTTTGCGATGTCATCCTCCTTGAACCACTACAGTATCAGCGATGTTTGCAGTTCGGGGATTTTCTTATCCCTTTTCCTAATTTTCTCATATTATCGTTTTCTTTAAACTCCAGTCTAAATAAAAGCAGTGAAGAGGCATGAATATGGTAATTATTATTTATATTAATAGTTATAGTTTGTATTATCTTCCAGATTACTTGTAGGTTTTGTTGAAGGTAAAGAACCGGTATGGAGAGGCTATTTGTACGCCGTTGGCATGTTGGTATGTGCATCGTTACAAACTGTGTTCTTAGGACAGTACTACTTAAAGACATCAAAAGTCGGCGTGAAAATCAACTGTGCACTGAGTAGCATGATATATAAGAAAGCTCTAAGTTTAACTAACGAAGCCAGGAAAACTTCCACGGTCGGAGAGATTATGAACCTCATGTCTACGGATGTAAGCAGGTAAATGGTAATATAAGTACAAACAATCTTAAATTATAAAAAACATTAACAAGCAGCCATTGTTTCGCATCCATGGTAGAATTTATATAGTCACTCTTATTCTGTGTAGTATATCATTTGAAACGAAATACTTTCTTAAGACACTGTCTTTGTACAAATCTATTTATGCGACTCGCGTCTTTAGAAACTTCCTTATCTTTTTCTGACTATGAAAAACTTCAGTTTCATTAATAGAGAAACACAGACCTGTGGACCTGATGGGAGTAGACATAGCGTCGTTTTCCGATACAAAACAGACTGTTTTCACACATACACATTTTAGACTCACATACAAATACAACACATAACAATTAAAACAAAACATTCACAATTTCACACACACATGAACACACACTATGTCATAACAGTGTAAAGTGTAGGCCCATTTGGGCTTATACTTTGACATAGGGAAAGAGCTGCGTATTCCGTCTATCTGTGAGTAGGACAATAAATCCGATAAAGTTTGCGTATAACGCGTTTCATATTTTGCTAAAAGATTATTTGCAATCATTTTTACATTTTGAAATAACAAAGTCCTTCGTGCGTATGTGTATTTGTGTTTTCAAGCTGCATACAAGAAAATACTTAAATCATCTTGTAACATGTTACGATTGAAATACAACCTATTTTCGAAAACGAGGCTAAAGGAACAAAATATCTAAAACATAAGTATCATAACCGGGAATAAATAATGTAAAATTTAGTGCACGACAATTATTATTTAACCAAACAAATCTGGGTTGCCTTCAAATACTCGTTTAATTATTAATTTTTTTGACAAACGGCATCCGGTACGACCCAACGACCACAAATATTTAAGTGATGTCTCTTGAGGCAAGATTTGCACATGAAGTCTGAAACAATTGCATTATTATAAAACTCTGTGACAGGTTCCGAATAGTAACGTACCTACTTAATACTGTTTAAATACTTTAAATGATAATAAAATTTTTTTTTCGTCTAACGTGTGGATACGATAGACGAATAATACATTTAATTATCATTTTGTAACCTATTTGTAACCTAGTTAGGTGCGACTGAAAAAAAAGAAAACATTCATTTTATCTATCCAATAATGATGAACTTTTATTTTCTTAACAAGTACGTGAGTCAGTATAGTCCATATTTAATTTATAAATTCGAAAGTACCTAAGTCTGTCTGTCTCTTACGCTTTCACCGGTTAACCGTCCACCGATTAAATTAAATTTAGCATACACACGAGTATACACTCGCCTTGCTCCAAGATACAATCTATCGCAACACCGATAGTCATTTAAATCGGTTAAGCGTTTTAGCCAAAGTACTTTAAAATTTAAAATATTAGTATTGAAGTATGTATAACAACCTGTCACTAAATGTTATTTTTCCTATTTCAGGTTCAACGACTTAACTCTCATACATTTAGTTTGGTCGGCACCATTGCAGGTTGCATTAGCAATGTACTTCTTATGGGGTGTCCTAGGGGTAGCAGTCCTCGCTGGTTTAGCAGTAATTATATTACTAATGCCAATAAACGCATTCTTCGCTGGTGTACAGGAAAAATTCCAAACGAAGTTAATGCACTGTAAAGATGAAAGAATAAAACTAATGAGCGAAATACTTAATGGAATGAAAGTAATATACAACATAAAACTCAGTCTTGTTCTTTATAATTTGCATAATTATTGATAAATGTATATTGTCTGGTTCAAGGTTCTTAAAATATACGCATGGGAGAAGAGCTTTCAGGAACATGTTCTTAAAATAAGGAATAAAGAGTTGCAAATTTTAAAGGCGATGGTTTATTATGGATCTATCACTGCGTTTGTTTGGTTCTCCACGCCATTTCTGGTAAGTGATATATCATTTTTGTTCATCACACGTTCATATTTAGACTACATAGAGTTTATTTTTGCTTCCAGGTGTCACTGAGTTCGTTTGGCTGCTTTGTCTTGCTACACGACACAGATGTTCTAGATTCAAAGAGAGCATTTGTAGCTTTAGCTCTTTTTAATGTACTTCGTTACCCTATGACAATGTTACCTAATGTCATATCTAACGCAATACAGGTTGGTTACATTACTAATAGTTATTTTGTTTTACTAATGTGTATATCAAACTAAATTTGATTATTTGCAGACTTATGTAAGCATAAAAAGATTGAATAAATTTATGAATTCTGAAGAATTAGACACACGTATGATAGAAAACAATCCAAATGAACGTAAGTAAAAATGAGCTAAAATAGCTGCGACGTATACATATGATTTTCAGAGCTGTGATTCCGTTCAATAATATTGTAGGTGACCAGATAATAGTAGAAAACGGTCACTTCTCCTGGGGCGGTGAAGAAGAGGAGCCAGTGTTGAGCAACATAAACATTCGTATTCCTCGTGGATTGCTTGTAGCTGTCGTTGGTGCCGTTGGTTCAGGCAAGAGCTCCCTAATTTCTGCCCTGCTCGGAGACATGGTTAAACTTTCTGGTCGTGTAAACATAAAAGGTATTTTCAAAGGGTTCGCTTACAATTTTTTAATGTTATATAATACACTAGTTTCCGTATACTATTTAGGTTGTACAAAATAAAATTTATATTAAACAAAATATAATAAATTTAAATCTAATAAAATAAATATAGTAATAAATATAATAAAATAAATAAATAAATAAAAATTGTTATATTAAACAAGTTTACTGCCTCGTTGGTCTCGCGGTTGGCGTGTGCGACTGCTGATCATGAGGTCTCGGGTTCGATTCCCGGGTCGGACCAAATGTTTGTATGATCTAAAAATATTTCTTTCGGAGTTTGGGTGTTTTCTATGTATAATATTTATGTATTTACAAAAAAAAAGTAAATATGTATATATATCAGTTGTTTAGTACCCATAACACAAGCTCTGCTTAGCTTGGGACTAGATGGCGTTGTGTGTTAGATGTCCAAAAAAATGTTTATTTATTTTTATTTAAGTCTTATGGCGCGTCTCCACCGAATTTTGACAACACAAAAAAAGATTGATAACATAAAAGTTGCCAACTTTTGTTCGGTGGAGACTCGGCTATAAGCTGCTCTAAAAAGTCCTAAACTAACTTCGTATTTGAGTAACTTAAAACACATTTAACAAACCATTAATTTTCATTGTTACAATGTTGTATTGTAGGTCAATTACCTTTAATAAAGGTCTATGAATGTGAATAGCGGTATCAAACTGCGTATGTATTTAATTATGTGCACTGAGGGTTTTTTTCGGTTGCCATCTAACTTAAAAGAAATTTTAAAAAATTCTAGAACTGAACCTCTCTTAAAAACCGAAAGATAATATTTAGTAGATAATATATTAAACTATTCATTAATGGGAAAGTTTGTTAGTATGATTCATCACATTGTTGCTTAGCTTACATTATATGTGTATCAACAACACGTATTTTTTTTAAAACAAATTTATGTGCAAAGCGTACCTAATAACAGATAATTAAAATGACTACTAGAATTAGTTTTAAATAAGGAATTGTATGAAAAGGGAAACATAAACTACACATTATGTGGGCATGTGACTAATAATATGGAGACGTTTCTTTTGTTTTATCTAATCATGTGAGGTTCTAAATTCAAAACGAACCCTGATAAATCTATACAAATAAAATTGGAGTGTCTGTTTCTAATATTAAAATAACTGCTTTTTACTAAATCCATAATGTACATATACCTACTACACCACTTTTTACAATTATCACTACTATATACCAAAATAACACTTTTTACAATTTTTGTTTGTGTAATTTGTTTGTTCCGGCAATTGTGTTTGTTCCGGCTAATCTCTTGAACGGCTGTACCGATTTTGACGGGACTTTCAGTGATAAGTAGCTGATGATATAAGAAGTAACTTAGACTACTTTTTTTAGACTAGCTTTGCTCCGCAGCGTTACACGCGGTACGAAAATAACCGCGGGTAACACCGCAGGGTTCAGCTAGTACCTAATAAAGATACAAGAAAATTATAAATCCAGTGAAGATTAAAACGTTAAAAATTATTAAATCTTATATATAAAATTCTCGTGGCACAATGTTAGTAACCATACTCCTCTGAAACGGCTGGACAGATTTTTATAAAATTTGGTGTGTATATCGGATAGGTCTGAGAATCGACCAACATCTATTTTTTATAACAATATTTTTATTTTATGGCAAAACAACGTTTGCCGGATCAGCTAGTATTTTATAAAATTTCAACAAAAAGATATAGATTTCTGATTTTTCACACTATTATTGTTATAATACAGTTATAGGCCATAATTATAAAACATAATATATTAAGACAAATTGCTTCATTACAATTGTATATTCAACGCGCAGTTCAGTCGAAAGCAACATTAAAAAGAGCTTTGAATGAATTTTTGTTACGTTGTCCTAATTGCTGTCTAACACTCCTTTAATTTAATTAAATATATATATGCTAGAAATTGTAATCTTATGTACATAAATCAATTGCTGCTCGTTTGTCTTGCTAAAACTCGAGAACGGCTGTGCTGATTTAGCTAATTTTGGTTTTGAAATGTTTGTCGTAGTCCAGGGAAGGTTTAAACGGTGAAAAACAAAAAATAACTTTAAAATCCAAATGTCACGTGTACGAAGTAGCGGGCACAGCTAGTAAGATTATAAAAGAACAATTACATTTTTCAGGGGAAGCTGCATACGTAACCCAACAAGCCTGGATACAAAACGCCACTGTGCAAAACAACATTTTATTTGGAAAGCCACTTAACAAATCTAGATACAATCAAATTCTACAAGCTTGTGCGTTAAAGAGTGATTTAGCTATTCTCGCTGGTGGTGATCAGACTGAAATCGGTGAAAAGGGTAAGGTAACCACCTAAACTTTACAATGTAATCAAATAAAAGAGAAACATACCTATCATACCTACTTCTTGCCTTCACAGGTATCAATTTGTCAGGTGGCCAGAAGCAACGCGTGTCAATAGCGCGTGCCGTCTACTTCGACGCCGACAACTACTTTCTAGATGATCCACTCAGTGCCGTAGACTCGCATGTTGGAAAACACCTTTTCGATGAAGTAAGAATTCTAAGGTTTAGCGAAAGCCATCCGTATTAACTACCAGATGGTATTTACTTTTATATAAAGCTCTACTTGGATTTAATCTCTTTCTATACGTAAACGATTGTAGACAATAATAATGTTCGACATATTTTTGTTTCCGTACAGGTAATAGGTCCAAATGGTGTACTTAAGAACAAAACCCGTCTGTGGGTTACACATAATGTGTCCTACCTCGCGCAGACTGACCTGATACTAGTTCTACGTGATGGTCAAATTCGGGAGGCTGGCAAATATCACGAGCTGTTGGATAAAAAGGGTGCTTTTGCCGATTTTCTTCTGCATCATTTAAGCGATGTAGAACAAACAGCTGAAAAAGATGGTAAGTAATCGTAAAATGTGTGTAAATTTTTCAAAAGCTAATATTATCTAGGCATCAAAATATTCATCTTAGGATGGTTTAATAATTGACCTGTCCTTTACAGACTTGGAAGATGTCAAACACGATTTAGAGAGTAAACTTGGTTCGGCATTTGAAGACAGGTTTCAAAGAGCTAGATCTTTGTCAGCTGGCACCCGACTGTCTGTACCTGAAACGATTATTGCAGGTAATGATGGGAAAAGCTGCAGGAGTGGGGGAGATACGGTACACGCAGGATTACAGGACCTATGACTACGGTTAAGAGTTAGTGATTTTGTTACGACAGAAGGATAAAAAATAATGTGTTTTAGGTGATCACGTGAAGTCAAAAGAATGTTTGGACGAAACTGAGGTCGAAAATGAGTTTGACCAACTTATTAAGGCAGAAAAAGCAGAAACCGGCAGAGTAAGTTTATTTAATTTGATATAACTATATTATTAAACTATTACAAGGCCATGCAACGAGTAAATTTTCGAACAAGACGATGCTATTACGATAAAACATTGCATTTAAAGTTCGAAATGAATTAATATACCTATTAATGAGAAAATAAGATTTGCGTTAGAATACAAACAATACGGCAACGGACATCTAACTGCACGGATTATAAAAAAAATACATAATTTGATTTGTAGAA
Source organism: Diaphora mendica (assembly GCA_949125395.1). Classification (NCBI taxonomy): domain Eukaryota; kingdom Metazoa; phylum Arthropoda; class Insecta; order Lepidoptera; family Erebidae; genus Diaphora; species Diaphora mendica. The sequence continues at coordinate 9,644,987 of OX421319.1, forward strand.
TCTGTGCATTATGTCTTGAATCTGTATATGTATGATAATCCATTTTATTCACAGGTAAAGTGGGCAGTTTACAAACATTACTTAATGAATGTTGGCGTGTTTGCAGCTGTCGGAACTGCTTTAATATACAGTGCGATACATTGTTTACAAATCGGTGGTAACTTTTGGCTCGTTCGTTGGTCCAATGAGAAAAATATGGTAGGCTTTCAATTTCCCTTAATATGTTAACATTTTTAATTATTTAATGTGCACAGTACCTAATAGGCGTTAACTTTAAGAACAACTTAGAATAAAAACGTAACCAAGCTATTGACCTCGGCTTCGTTCGTGTAATTACTTTTTAATGCACGTTGCTCACTTTGAAACTGATGAATTTTCATACAACGGTTTATCCTTTATTTTACTCCTTAAGGGGTGGATTGCATTAAATCCTTTCTTAATTGGTGCTTTTAAAACTTAAAAGTATCAGCTGACAAAATTTCAAGTTTGTTTTGTAGCCTTAAACCGATGTAGGTTTAGACAAATCGGTTAATTTATGTAATTTAAATGTATGGATAATAAATAGTTACATAATATTAATGTTGAGTCTGATATATAGTGGCAGATATCAAAATATTTCCCTCGGAAAGAATTTCAAAATTATTATTTAATTATAACTACGTTTTAAACAAAATTGAGTATTTAGTTGTACGTACATCCATATCCCTATGTAATTTTGTATTTCTTTAGCTCGTGAACGGCACGGTGGACACGAAGTTGCGAGACATGTATCTTGGTGTATACGGCGGCATCGGTTTTTTTCATGGTAACTATCTATCACTTTCTGAGCTAATATCATAATAACGATTAAGCAATGGCAACTCATATTGAATAGAATAAGTGTCATACATTCTCCGATCAGCAGTCTGTTTGAAGCAATCTGAAGGGGTCGTATGATACTTTTTTTACTTACTTTTTTTTACTTTTTAAAAAAGACAACTACCGCACTAGGAATAAATCCTGTGTCACGGGGGACTTTGCAAACATACATGAAACGGACACAAAGAACACCCAGTCTCAGAACAACGAATTGTGGATCACACAAAGTATTTGTCCTACGTGGGATTTGAACCCACGACACTTGGCGAAGTAGGAAACGGCGAGGTGACCGCTAAACCACTAGCCCAATCGTGCAGACTTGAAATCAATATCTTGTGAAACGTTGGAATATTTCCCGAGATTTAGTAATCAAAAGAACAAATTGTCACGCTGAAGTAAAGTGATAATGTTGATACTTACCACTTTACTACATATTTTGTTACAAAGTAAAGTCAATTACTTTAAAACACAGGAAACTAAGTTGGAGAATGACGTACATACTACTCACATTTCATTACTATAGTTACGAGCTGAAATAGTGGTTAGTGTAGTCGAATATGTAATTTTAAATAAGCTAATGGTATTAGTATATGTTTTTGTAACTACTGTTGGCTAGATAGGTACGAGTGCTAACATATGCTTGGTCACAGGTTTGGTGGAATGCTTTAGAACTGATCTGCTGCTAGACAATTTATTTGAGATTCATGTCATTTTTTTTGTAGTGAAAAGGTACCGACATTTTCTCTAAAATGTCAAAATATTCAATAATTATTTAATCAACTACCTATAATTATAGATTATACGAGTATTATTATGATAATATCATATATTCAAAAAATCAATTGCTGTTTGTTTGTCTCACTAAAACTCGAGAACGGCGGGGCTGATTTAGCTGATTTTGGTTTTGAAATGTTTGTCGTAGTCCAGGGAAGGTTTAAACGGTGAAAAATTAAAAATAACTTGAAAATTCAAATATCACGTACCTATACGAAGCAACGGGCACAGCTAGTAATATCAATAAATGAAGAGTAGGATATTACAATTAAGATACTTTTAAGAATTAGTAAAAATGGAATGTACAATGAAGGAAGCTTAGAATGGATACAAGGAGGCGGTCAGGAATTATTCTAGTGATAGGTTTATTATTACTTATTAAATACAATGTCATTTCCGTCTAGTTTACATTTAATTGCCTAAGCAAATTTTGAATTAACGACCATAACTAGTTAATGACATTGTTACAGTGACAGTCTCAATATTTGCCGATCTTTTGCCTTTCTTGGCGTGTTGGAAGGCAGCAAAAATTCTCCATGAAGTATTACTGACGAATTTATTCAAAGCACCGTTACAATTCTTTGAAGTTACTCCTGTTGGCAGAATAATCTCCAGACTATCTAAAGATGTAGATTCCGTGGATGTTGCTCTCCCTTGGCAAATAGCTACCGTTATCAACTGTTCTTTTGAGGTAACATTTAAACTTCTATAACATTTCTTCTCTTCCTAAATAACGCATATATGGTCGATACAATTTTTACCATACGCTTATTCTATAGGATCATCATTTTATATTTACAGGTCTTAGGAACACTGCTCGTGATAAGTTACTCAACGCCTTTATTTATGGCTGTAATAATACCTATTGGTGTTTTATATTACGCAATACAACGGTTCTACGTACCGACATCGAGACAACTCATGAGGATTATGTCCGTATCTCGTTCTCCGATATTTTCACACTTTAATGAAAGTATTTTAGGTGCTACCAGTATTCGTGCTTTTGGAGTTAAGGACAGGTAAGAAAGAAATAGACTAATTTAGATATTAAGGATAGACAGAGATTAAGAATTTTCTTGGTACTTTACATTTATTGCTACGTAGAACGGAGAACTATATAGTCTTCATACGTTTCTGTAGAACAGCTAACGTGAAAGTTCAAATTCTAGTAATGAGATTTAACTTCTGTTCCTGGTTGTTCTAGAATACTTACGGTACCTTGTATATGAATTTCAGATTTATCAAAGAATCTCAACAGAGAGTTGATTGCTATCAGTCATATACTTATCTGAGAGCTGTTGCGGATAGATGGCTCGGAGTTCGACTCCAAGTGATAGGCAGTCTTATAATATTCTTCGCTGCATTATTCGCCGTGATCAGTCAAGAGACTATTAATCCGGGCCTCGCAGGGCTCTCCATCAGTTATACATTAGAGGTATATTTACTACTTCAGTAAATTTTTATTTGAATGTGAATTGAGAAAATCATTCTTCGTCTGGTTTTAGATCACTCAAACCTTGGGTTATTTGGTTCAAGCTACATCTATAGTAGAAACTGACATCGTAGCAGTAGAGCGTATGAAAGAGTATGCTGTAATAGAACAAGTAAGTAAATGATAAAACTAGACAAAACAAAGTAAAGACGGCCGATATGTGTCTACAGTATAATATTATATAGAGTATTATCGTGGTCATAAAGAATACTATTATATACCTAACGTATGCTTGCAGGAAGCAGAGTGGACTAAGACTCCAGGACCTCGTTCTTCATGGCCAGAGTCAGGAGCCGTAGAATTTGAAGGATTAACTATGGCTTATCGCAATGGAGCCGAACCCGTTCTACGTGACGTCACATGTTCAATAGCACCGGGAGATAAAATTGGTATAGTTGGGCGAACCGGCGCTGGCAAGTCAACACTCACTCTTGGTTTATTCAGGTATGTATAACTAACTGCATCTAACATTTGTAAAAGCTTTACTAAGTCTCAATCATGTAAAAAGTACTTATTGGAACTCTCCACAGGATTGTAGAAGCTACAGCAGGCCGTATTCTGATCGATGGGCTCGATATTTCTAAAATAGGTCTACATCAGCTGCGTTCGCGTATCACTATCATCCCACAAGATCCTGTACTATTCTCAGGGTCACTACGAATGAACCTCGATCCATTCGAGTCATACTCAGATGATGAAATCTGGCGTGCTCTTGAACATGCACATCTCAAACCTTACGTTCTTGGTGAGTAGTAAATATATTTCTGAATTTAGTCAAAAGAGTCTGTGACAATAAGATTTGTCTATCTACAGGACAATCAGCAGGGCTACGACACGAGGTTTTAGAAGGCGGTGAGAACCTATCCGTAGGACAACGACAGCTTGTTTGCTTAGCGAGAGCGTTGCTGCGAAAAACCCCACTACTCATTCTAGACGAGGCTACTGCTGCGATTGACCTTGAAACTGATGAGCTTATCCAGGTAATAAAATATTCTTAACTAAATACCTATATATTGTCGAATACTAATGCAGAAGTACTGATCACGTCTTTGTATGTTACAGAAAACTATACGGTCTGAATTCTCGGCATGCACTGTGATAACCATCGCTCATCGACTCAACACTATAATGGACTCCACTAAGGTTATGGTCCTGGACAAGGGCCAACTCATCGAATATGCGCCTCCTGAGAAACTGCTACAGAATAGGAACTCTATGTTTTATAGTCTAGCGAAAGATGGAGGTCTTGTAAGCTAAATTTTCCTGTCGATTGTAAAGGTAAACAGTGTCAGTAATATAGTTTAGAAGGGAATTAATCACTGTGATCGACACGGCGGCGCTGCTGCCACAGTCATGTGTGCACGTAGTTAATCAAGAGGTTATTGGTGTGATGCCATACATTACCGTTTCGATGTTATTCTTCGCAAATCACAAGAATTTACTTTAGTTTATTTTAAAAGAGACTCTGGTATGCGAGTCTTTTTCTGAGCATAAAATAGTAGAAAGTAAAGTCAGTATTATTGATATAATTAACGCCAAACGTGTCTTTTGTTTTATGAATAATGGATGTTTGCTTTAATCGAGTGTTTCATCATGAAAGGAGTTACGTCTGAATGCTTTTTGAAACGAGTCATTTCTCCAAGAACCTAGAAATATATTTATTTAAAATTTACTTGCACCTTAAATATGTAACCATTATGTAATACTTATGTTTGTGTTTATTTATTTAGTGTCGGTTGTTGTATTTAACCACTTAATTGAGTCTCATTATAATTTTATAAAAATATTTAGAGTGCTTTCAAACAGGTTATTTCGTATTGTAATGTCACTTCTTTATTGGCTTAAGTGTTGTGAAACTATTTACAATGAAATTACTTATTTACTTTATGTTAGATCAGAATAGATGTAAACAAAGTTACGGATGCTTATCCAATACTGTCTTAAGCTAAGACAAAGTAAATGTAAAGTGTAATCAACCTATCTATATAAATAACAAGTGAAATTTTAACAAAATAAAAACCGACTTCAAGAACGACCAAATCGATCGATTTCTTTTGGATGCCATCATCACATCTTAGTGTCCTTATCATGGTACCAACGTTGGGACATCTCCTTTCCATTAAAAGATTAATAATCAAAATGGTTTAAAAAAAAAACCGCGAACACACGTAGAAAATATATACGGTCGAATTTAGAACCTCCTCCTTTTTTGAAGTCGGTTATAAATAATAGCTATAATAGCATAATAATAGCCATAGCAAAACGAATGTTATCATTATCCGCCTCTCGCTGGTCATCAGTGCGGATTGCACGTGAGGTAGCTCGTCGCACATCTGATTGACTTCGAAGACCTATGTCAGTTCGTCTTTGCCTTGGCATTTTCAAACAATAATAGTAAATAAAATTCTCACACACTGACAAACTGATGATAGAAGATTTTTATAACGGTAATAGAATGACAGGTACTTTATATGCTGTAGGTGCAAAAAATAGCCTGTATTTATAACCTTTCGTCTAACGTTCGACAGACGATTGACATCAATATTTTTTTTGCATTCCAACAAAACAGCGTTTTGATTTTATTAACAGTGTTATCTTATTTTGTTTGTGATATGACCTTTATTGATATGACACAGTAAAGACTTTTTTATTTGCATTCTAAACAGTGACAACCATCAAAATATGTCAACACGATGACAAAAATTTCTGACTGAACCAACAATAACAACCATCAAAATAATAATGTTAAAATACGCGATAATAATATATAAATAATATGTGGTGTCTATTTAAAACCCTTAATTTGATTCGTGTGATAATATATGGTGTCTATTTAAAACCCTTAATTTAATAAGTGCTTCAATTTGACAGTCAAAAGTTTGACAAGAAAGTTGGTAAAACAGTTTATATGGGCAAAAGGAAATTGTTGTTTTTATTATCTTCCTTCCAATTTTTCCATATTTTCTCACCGTTTAAACTTTCCCTGAACTACGACAAACATTTCAAAACCTATATCAGATAAATCGGCCCGGCGGTTCTCGTCTTTTAGCCAGACAAACGAACAGCAATTCATTTTTATATATAAGATTTGCTCGTAAAGGGTCTCTTATTTCACCAATTTCAATATCGTAATGTATCTTATTACGTACTTGTGCGTTATTGTAATGTAAAACGCACGTTTTTTTTCTAATAAAGTAAAACTCACGGTTTATCAAGATGCTCGAACAATACTCTTATAAATATTAGCAAAGAGTTTTTATGTCAGAAAAGTGGTCAACATTTTATGAGTGAAAGTAGGAGAAACGAGACCACAGATTTCCGCAGCCGCCTCCGCCGCTGCCGCCGACTCTCCTACTAGTCCATTGAAAAGTTACATTTGGGGTTGCGTTTCTTAGAGGAAGCAATTTTATTTTTTTGATGTGTAGGGGGGGTCAGTGTAAAGCTAAAACCAAGTTTGTGGGGTCGCCACCCTTGTCCCACGGCCGCCATCTTGAAAATAGGGGTTGAAATGGTTTTTAAGATATATCTCTTTAGCTATTTATTTGATAAAAAAAATTTGTTAGCATCTTTTGTTGCAAATTAAATTCTCTATAACTTTGATTCAGTAACTTTTTGTCGTAGAACTATAAATAAAAAAGTTATAAGTGAAAACGTTCAGAAATTCGAGAAAATAATTAATATTTTTCGATATAACTTTTTTTTAAATCATTTTACGAAAAAATGATATCAGACCATTTTTGTAGATCGTTTTCTGAGGAATAACTTTTAGTCGCAACGTTTTTTCATTAAGTCAATAGCTAAGGTCTTACAGCGCTCCGGGGATACCACGTAAAAAAAACGCGCCTCCAGACTCTTCTCATCTGTTATCTTGTCCAACTGACCTATATCATTACAACTGCCTTTAGCATACAATTTGTTAAATAAATAATGGCAGGTATTCTAAGGGAATATTTTTTTATATGTGCCTTTAGAACGTCGAGTTCAGATTGATGTAAAGCATTGAAATATGTAACAAAAATGTGTTCTATGTGTATTTAAATGAATAAAATTATAATTGTTATAAGTTATTTTAAAACACAATCCTAACAAATAAACTTAACCCACACCCTGCACCACTTTTGGTATGATGTGCTGCTCACATTGGTAGACTCAGTTTTCTTAAACATTTAACTAGGTACTTATTCTGGTGAATGTAGTGTAACGGTGGATTAGCCAGGACGGCGGCAAAGCAAACTAGCACCAAGTAGAACGTCTAGGATATGAATTATTTAAACCACCAGCAACCCCCGCGAGGGGTTTGGGGCAACGCTCACTCCTCCGCGCTGCCGTGTGGAATTCGCCACCAGACTAGTAATTCCCCCACTGGCAAATATCGCCTCACGCGGATCAAAGGGAGAGATTAAGGACAATTTAGCCGGTACTAGCACACACGATATAAAACACAAATACTGTTGGATTTCGAACTTCATTATAATGGCATCATTTTGTTTGTCACTTTTTTCTTGTTTGACGTTTTGACGTTTGAGGAAATATAAAAGGACTTGAAAGACGCGCGTTGTGAATGGTAGACGATATTGTTTGAGAACCGAAAATTAATTGATATTAAGCTAATTGTATTGTCCATCGACCCGCGGTCTCGTTAGTGATAAACCGTTCTGTGTTAGGTCGTGGACTCGCGAGTTTTGTAAGCGCGTTCCGCGATAGCTGAAGCGAGTGAGTTGTAATTCGAATATCCGTGATAGTTGATACGAGTTTGTTGTAATTCGAATACCTTGAAAGTTGTACAGCACTTTAGGAGTTTATGATTGTGTCACGACGCAGAGAAGAACCACTACCCAAGAGATCTCTTGGAATGGAACGCCGAGAACAGGACGCCACACAACTCCAGTAAGTGCTTGATGATTTTAGTTTAGATTAAGAACACGGTGAATCGCCGTAAAGCTCATTCTTCTTGCCAATGGACTAAGCGAGGTAATGCTTATACTCATGGGTCCTATAGGTATTACAAGTATCACAAAGTGATCGCCCCATTGGTGAGAGGAGTGATCAGTTTTGGTAGCAGAGCGTGGTTAACCTCTGTGGCACTCCGTAGTGCACTCAGAAGGTGACATCTCGTTGTTAGGTAGGTAATTATACTGTTCCACTGTCCACATATCTTTGATTCCACTGATATAGCTATTTAGAATAGTATTTGAAACAATTTATTAGCATAATGATTGAAGTGGGTAGGTCAAACATTTAATTATTGGATTAATGTAAAACTTATTTTACTAATTGTTTACTGGTTTGAACTATATTGTATACCTGATATTGATTGTTGGGACAGTTGGTCCAATATATTAACCCAATCACACATTTGATTATTGGTTGAATTGTGAAACTTAATATTAAATACTAATTGTAATGTAATTGCTAGCCCAAAGACAATATTACTAGAATAATATTGTTATATAAATAAAATAAATAAAATATTTTTTTGGACATCTAACACACAACGCCATCTAGTCCCAAGATAAGCAGAGCTTGTGTTATGGGTACTAGACAACTGATACAAATACATATACTTTTTTTTTTGTAAATACATACATATTATACATAGAAAACACCCAAACTCCGAAACAAATATTTGTAGATCATACAAACATTTGGTCCGACCCTGGAATCGAACCCGAGACCTCATGATCAGCAGTCGCACACGCCAACCGCGAGACCAACGAGGCAGTCAATAACAATCTATACTTATAATAAAAATGTAACAGGTCAAATTCTGTACATTGAAGATATTTTGAAAATTTTTTTGGAGGGCACTCTGTTATCGATACTGAAACGAAAACTATTTTTTTTTTCATTTTTGTCTGTCTGTCTGTCTGTATCTTGGCCGCGCATCACGCCGAAACTACTGAATGGATTCAAATGAAACTTGGCATGATTTGAGTTCATACTCCGAGGTAGGACATAGGATACTTTTTATTCCGAAATTCCGGACGGTTTCCTTGGGAGGGGAGATGAAAGTCAAAATGTGTAATTAATTGTAATTCATTAACGAGTAGTCCGATTGCAATAATTCTTTTTTTGTTAGAAAGGAGATACTCTGAAGATTGTAGCATAAAGTATTTAATTTATCACAATCTCTCTATCTATTGGAAAAAAAAATATATAAAGAATTTATCATTACGTAAAACAACATGTAGTGACACCTATTGCCAGCCATGCGTAATTAATAACACTTTGATTAATATATCGTGGAATAATTGTACAACGTATTACGTATAATTCGGTGTAGCATTAAGTATTTGATTTATCGCAACCTCTCTATCCATAAATTCAGCACGGTTTCCTGGAGAGAGGGGATGAAAGTCAAAATATGTACTTGGTTGTAATTCAATACAAACACGTGATTTCATTCATTCTTTTTTTGCTAGACAGCAAGTACTTTAAATATTGTTCCGTGATCTATTTATAAATATATCACGTATAATAAATCTGTAGACGTTGAGTTTGTCTGTTTCTTTGCTTAAAACAGCGACATCTCTTGGAATCAAGTAACTAACTTTACAATAGGTACGTAATATGATTTCCTTGTGAACGCACAATAAAAATGTGATGTAACAGATCAATTCTGTACATTAAAGAAATTTAGATGTTTTATCGGGAGGGCTCTCTAATCGTTACTGAAGTAATGAAATTTTCTTGAAAATTGTTTCTAAACTTAACAGCGACATCTATTGGAATTAAGTAACACTAACTTCACAGTAGGATGTACCTATCCTATATACGAGTAATCTATATATGATTAATTTTTAAAGTAGGTATAATAAAAAAACAGATTAATATAATTATATTATAATTATAATAATTCTGTACATTAGAGAAATTTTGATTTTTTTGCGAGGACGCTCTAATCGATTCTGAACCAAAAACTAAAATACCATAATAACGTTAAATGGTCATTGTAAAGGAGCAAGGTCCAAATGTATGAAGGAAGACGTCTTTTCAGTAGACTGTATTTAATTTGCTGGTTTTACAGTAATAGATTACTAGAAAAAACTTGCAAAGTTGACAAAACAATTTGTATATCTTCTTCTTCTTTTATCACTACATAGTATAAAACAAAGTCGCTTTCTCTGTCCCTATGTCCCTTTGTTTGCTTAAATCTTTAAAACTACGCAACGGATTTTGATGCGGGTTTATTTAATAAATAGAGTGATTCAAGAGGAAGGTTTTTATGTATAATAAATGCATAATATAGTATGGAAACACTGTTAATTTTCGAGGTTTCTAATGTGATGTAGCAACTAAACACATTTTTTTGCGCTTACATTGCAAACGCTGGTTGCACCCTACGAGATAGATCAAAATAATGTACTAGAGTATTGTACACCTTAAAAAGTACTACAAAAAAGTCCGCGACGGTATATGTCTATCTCTTAAGGATAACCCACAACAACCATTTTTTTTCCTTTCTTTTTACGAGAAATAATGGCTTATTTACGAAGTGATTTTAAGCAATACAGAATGAATCCTTATACAATTAAGTAAATTAAATACATTGTGCATTTAATATAGATCAAAATGGCCCTTTACAGTATCTAATTTAAATCAATATATTCGAAGATATTACAGATTTAAAATTCGCGAATCGTGTCGTCGGCGCGGGGCATCTGAAATCCACCCGTGCGAAGCCGGGGCGGGTCGCTAGTATCCTATAAAAAGCGGCCAAGTGCGAGTCGGACTCGCCCATGAAGGGTTCCGCAGCAGCAAGTGGCATAATACAATTTTTATTTTATTTTTATATTTGTGTTGATTGAATAAAAGGTAAATTGCAGTTTACGATTTATGACGTATTAAAAAAAAAACTACTTACTAGATTTCGTTCAAACCAATTTTCGTTGGAAGTTTGCATGGTAATGTACATCATATATTTTTTTTAGATTTATCATTCTCTTATTTTAGAAGTTACAGGCCGGCTCAACCCCCCCCCCCCCCCTTTAACTTCACACATTTTACCACTTTGGAAGTGTCTCTCGCGCAAACTAATCAGTTTAGAAAAGTATGATATTAGAAACCTTAATATCATTTTCGAAGAACTATCCATAGATACCCCACACGTATGGGTTTGATGAAAAAAATTTTTTTGAGTTTCAGTTCTAAGTATGGGGACCCCCATAATTTATTGTTTTTTTTTCTATTTTTGTGTGAAAATCTTAATGCGGTTCACAGAATACATCTACTTACCAAGTTTCAACATTATAGGTTTTATAGTTTCGGAAAAAAGTGGCTGTGACATACGGACGGACAGACAGACGGACAGACAGACAGACAGACATGACTAATCTATAAGTGTTCCGTTTTTTGCCTTTCGCACGGAACCCTAAAAATGAATTGCTGTTCGTTTGTCTCGCTAAAACTCGAGAACCGCCGGGCCGATTTAGCTGATTTAGGTTTTGAAATGTTTGCCGTGGTTCAGGGAAGGTTTAAACGGTGAGAAAATATGGAAAAATTGCGGGGAAGATAATAAAAACAACAATTTCCTTTTGCCCATATAAACTGTTCTACCAACTTTCCTGTCAAACTTTTGACTGTCAAATTGAAGCACTTATTAAATTAAGGGTTTTAAATAGGCATCATATATTATTACACGAATGAAATGAAGGGTTGTGTATAAGAAAAATTAAAAGATAGCGGGCAAAGTCTTTTTTTTTGTCCGCGACGTCTGTCTGTATCTTGGCCGCGCATCACGCTGAAACTACTGAATGGATTCAAATGAAACTTGGCACGATTTGAGTTCATACTACGAGGTAGGACATAGTTTTGTTTAAAAAATTTTGAATTTAATTTTTTTTTAATAACGGGAAAAGTATTTTTCTTTGTCCGAGACTGTACACTGCCTGTAGGAAGCTGAGACAGATATGTAAATATGGCGGTACGAAGTTTATTTTTATTCTACCCTTCCTGAATATTTTCGCTCGATTTCTATTCTTCTCTTCCTGAACATTTTCACCGTATTCCTATTCTTCCCTTCCTGAACATTTTCGCCCTAATTCTATTCTACCCTTTCCTGAATATTTTCGCTTTATTTCTATTCTTTCCTTCCTGAACATTTTCGCCCTATTCTTATTCTTCCTTTCCTATTCAAAGTGCTGCAGCTTTCAGAATTTACTTACAGACAAGTCTGTTCTGATTTCTGAGGACTTTTTATTTTTTATTCTGTAATTTCTGAGATAAGAAAAATTTAAAGTTATGTGGATTAGGATTTTTAACTCTTACCACAGTAAAAAACAAAAAAAAGCGGCCAAGTGCGAGTCGGACTCGCCCATGAAGGGTTCCGCAGCAGCAAGTAACATAATATAATTTTTATTTTATATTTTTACATTTGTGTTGATTGAATGAAAAGTTGCAGTTCACGATTTATGACGTATTAAAAAAAAACTACTTACTAGATTTCGTTCAAACCAATTTTCGTTGGAAGTTTGCATGGTAATGTACGTCATATATTTTTTTAGATTTATCATTCTCTTATTTTAGAAGTTAGAGGGAGGGGGGACACACACATTTTACCACTTTGGAAGTGTCTCTCGCTCAAAATATTCAGTTTAGAAAAAAATAATGTTAGAAACCTCAATATCATTTTCGAAGACCTATCTATAGATACCCCACACGTATGGGTTGGATGAAAAATTTTTTTTTGAGTTTCAGTTCTAAGTATGGGGACCCCCAAAATTAATTGTTTTTTTTTCTATTTTTGTGTGAAAATCTTAATGCGGTTCACAGAATACATATACCTACCAAGTTTCAACATTAAAGGTCTTATAGTTTCGGAATAAAGTGGCTGTGACATACGGACGGACAGACAGACAGACATGACGAATCTATAAGGGTTCCGTTTTTTGCTTGGCACGGAACCCTAAAAAAGGGAACGCCTCAAGACGATCGACGAGAGATGAGACCGCCTATGCTCAATAAAAGTGTAAAATAAAAATATAGTTTTGTGATTAATAAGAAACATTGTTTTTTATTACTTAAAAATATTTTTAAATTATGGTGTACCTCCAAAATTTTTTATCTTCCTAGATGTACCTTGAACCCAAAAAGTTTGCGGAACACTGAATGTACTATGGTGATGTGTGTTACTTCGACCTGAATGCAGACTTCCTTAACAAGCTTGACCGTCTTCTTAATAACTGCATTCGATTTATTTTCAATATTCTAAAGTATGACCATGTGTCTGCTTTGCGTTCCCAGTTAAAATGCAATCCTATTCGCCTACAGTGCAATCAGCGAGCTCTTACCTTCCTATTTTCATTTCTCAACTCGCCATCCTTACCTACCTACCTTGCTCCGTATTTCCGATACCTGTGCTCTAATCACGATAGAAACCTTCACTCAGTTAATAATCTGCTTTTTTTTTATGGAATAGACCGGCAAACGAGCAGACGTATCGCTTGATGGTAAGCGATTACCGCCGCCCATGGACACCCGCAACACCAGAGGCGTCACAAGTGCGTTACCGGCCTTTGGGGGATGGGGGGGGAGATAGGGGGAGGGGTTGGGGTATGGGCCTCCGGTATCCTCACTCACTAGGTGAAACACAGCGCAAGCACTATTTCACACCGGTTTTCTGTGAGGCCGTGGTATCACTCCGGTCGAGCCGGCCCATTCATGCCGAAGCGTGGCTCTCCCACGGTCTCTGCTTCTCTCATGTCCGTCTTATTACTCCGACTTCGTGAACTGTTCGATCTTTGTTCAAGCAGTACTACTCTGGAATGCGCTCCCGCTCGAAATCAGGGTGTCCACTAACCGATATACATTCAAAAATAAAGTACATGAGCTCTTTCTCAATGAACTGGCAGAATTATCTAATCTATAGCTTACCGTCCTTTTTAAACGACTTACAAAAGGAGGAGGTTCTCAATTTCATCGTTCATCGTCACAATGTATGTACGTACACGGATTCCTCCTCCGTCAATTTGTGGACCGATTTTGTAAATTATTTTTGTATTCGAAAGGGTATGCTCCTCATGTGGTCCCATGGCCACCATATCTCCTGATATGGCGTGACCTTGAGCGGGATAGCTGCTCTTCGCGTAGAACAAAACAACCGAAGCGTCGGTGACGTCGTTGACGTTCGTCTCGAAATATAGCGAGTGTGGTACCTACTATTACATTTGGCTTGGCACCGACTTCAAACCTATGAATAGGTAGCATATACAAGTTATTTGATACTTTTTAGTTTTTAAGTCGGTTTTTTTAAACGAGGTTTTTTTTCCATTATTTAGTGTATAAATGTTGTATTTATGTATACGTAATCTGTATATGTATATCTACTTATATATGTATGTTTGTATGTATAACGTTGAATATGATGTGATTATTGTAAATTTTAACGGACTTCTTATGTATATAAGATTTCACACACCTGTCTTATAAGATTTCTCCACCACCCGAAGGTTGACTGGAAGAGAATGCTCTGGGCATTAAGTCCGCCGATGTACATTCTTAGTGCATAAAGTTAATAAATAATATATAAATAATCTACATTGTATTTATATTTCCAAAAAAGTGTGTGTGACCAGTTCCTAAAATTATCATCTCAATGTAACTAACACAACATCCACATCTGGTAGTTCTTAAACAGTTTCTAAAAGACACTTTACAATAGGTACGTTATATGATTACTTTTTTATCGTATAATAAAAATGTAAAAGATCAATTTTAAGTTAATACTTGAATTAGGAGTTATAATTTTTAATATAAACAAACATATAACTTAATAGTTATGATAATTTACCAGAAACAAAACGTGTGTGAGTGTGTGTGTTTGTTACTCTTTCACGCTAAAACTACTGAACGGATTTGGATGAAACTTTACAGTAATATATCTTATACAGGTTACTATTGGCCGCGAAAATCGACATTCACGCGGGCGGAGCCGCGGGCAACAGCTAGTATTAGAATATCATTCTAATATTGTTTAGTGAAGCTTAAATTAATTATTATTAATAAAATTAACTTATTGTTAGTGGGCATTGATAAAGTGAAACTTGTAGGTAGATATATATCTGACATTAAGTGACTGCACAAGCACTTAATAGGGTTTTATATAAAGTTCTTATAGTGATTAAATAAATAGTTTATTACATACATAAAATCACAAAACAAAAAGATATAAGTAGAAATTACTAGTAGGCGTGGCGCGCTTGCCACTGATAAGCGTTGCAACGCATACCTTTATGAGTTGTAGGTATTTTGTATCATAGTCGTGTTACAACCATTGAGTATATGTGTTCTGTGGTTACAACGCTGCGTTGAATAGGTCGTCCAATGAAAGTTCTTTTTTACGCCACAATGCAGTACTGTTCTGTTTTACAGTATAAAAATGATAGCAGAAGGAAAAAGATTGATAATGGAGGTGTTTCTTACCATCTGTAGGTACAATTTTATATTTTATCAATAAAATCTTAAAATTTTATTAAACTGATAATTGACTAGAGATTTAAGCTAAACTCTTCCTTATCCCATTCACATAAATCTCAATCTGGTATGATCGGGTCTTATCAGTTTTCAACGTTATTCTCGTATTTTCTATTCTACTCGATTAGTGATGTAGCCAGGTAGGATGTTAGCTTTATCGATTTGCATACTTTTAAACGTGTTATATTTACTTACTATAATAATTATAAATATTAAATTTTGCTTGTTTGTTTACGTGGCCATGAAAGAAAAACACTTGTTTTAACCATTTAATATCTTTACAAATAAGTATATAGTAAGAATATATATATATATATATAATAAGAGTGCCTGTTTGTAATATTAAATATTTATATCCGCTTTTTACTAAATGCATCTGCATGTGTAGGTACACGGTACAATTTTTTTTTACGGAACAGGTGGCAAACGAGCAGACGTATCACCTGATGGTAAGCGATTACCACTGTCCATGGACACACGCAACACCAGAGGCGTCACAAGCGCGTTGCCGATCTTTGGAGGGTGGGGAGGGGGAGGAGTTGGGATATGGGCCTCCGGTATCCTCACTCACTCAGTGAAACACAGTGCAAGCGCCATTTCACACTGGTTTTCTGTGAGGCCGTGGTATTACTCCGGTCGAGCCGGCCCATTTTTGTAGAAGCGTGATTCTTTTCTCTGCGAAATTTGCAGGCACGGGCCGTATACCAAAATAACATTTTTTTTAAATTTTGTCTGTCTCTCTGTCTGTTCCGAACTCTGACTCAGCAGTCAGGATCGCTAAAGACTATACCAACGGGTCGACAATTAGACGTAATGCATTTTTGTTCATTGCAGTCAATAAAATTTATGATTATTGATACCATGTGTATTTCCTATAAAACTAAATATGAATGTATACTGTGCCAAATATTAATTATGTAACTACTGTTTTGAATTTTGTTAAGTGGCTAAACAGTCTTTATTAAATATAATATGATTATAATACAGATTCTTAAAATTAATAAATATTATTATGCAAGTACTTATTTTTTAGCTTCTTCACCTTTATAATGTTACCTCCTCAGATATCCTTCAATTCATGTTTTTTATTCTGCTCCGTCCTATTATAACAAAAGATAGGTATCGATATTATTGATAATATTGTAATATGTGCCACAACACTAAGCGAGTAGCGGTAAATATCGAAGAATGACACAAATATCGAATTTATTCTTATAACGATTAATGTTATAATTGCGTGCATTTAGAATAACGCCATCTGTTTTTGAATAGCTTGCAATGAACTATTCTTACTTTCAAGATTACGAAACGTTGTAAGTTCTTCTTACGCTATGGCAAAATAACTGTTAACATTACGCGATAAGATATATTATTAAAAGTGTGACTTTATGTATTGTAGGCTAGTTTTGAGCAAATAAAAATAAAATATCAAATCAAAACAATTCGTTAGTAGTGTGCAGTAATAAAATAGTGCTTTCATTTGTCTGAGTTTGGCGACAGTCGTTCCGTTGTAAATTAAGACACATAACATTTCTACCTATTCTTTATGTTCTGTGCATAAAATATTGTAACTTGTAAGTATCGTTTTGCCGCTATGTCGTTCTCATTGTACCGGGCCAAGATTAGCACAGAATTGAGATGGTTTACATCGGTTCAAGGTCTCCTAGGCCGACCAGATAGACATGATGCACTATTGGCTCGAGCTTCGGATGCGCCGGCCCGGCTTGAGGTGATAATGGAAGCTCTTACCAAGGCCCTTGAGGAGGAGAAGGTCAGCGATCAGATAAGGTCCGCGATGGAGGCTGATGTTGACCAGTGCCTCTCAATTGTTTTTTTTTTTTTTTATGTTTGGCCCGCCAAAATGACTCTACTCTGCCTGATGGAAAGCATAAGCAGAATCCAAGAGTGGTGGTCACCATGCTCACTGCGAATGCAGACAATGCAGCATGGCGACCCACACCATGGCGGCCTAGTGATGCTGCTGCATCTTTTAGTCTAGTCAACAAGTTTGGAACTTGTTGACTAGACTAATTGTTGATGACATTCAGCAGCGCATAGCAGAAATAAAGCGCCAGCGCAGAACTGGCTGTGATGAAGGAGCTGTGGAAGGCCCACACTCTCGCGGGGTTGTATCAAAACTGCCTCAGATACAACTACCCAGCTTTGATGGAGAGCTCGGTGAGTGGGTCAGCTTCATCAATTTATTTGACAGTTTGGTCCACTTAAGGGAGGATTTACCTAAGGCCTATAAGATGGCACAACTGATGTCAGCTCTGAAGGGAGAGCCTAGGGAACTGGTAGCCCATTTGACGGTGACCGAGGAAAATTATGAGATTGCCCGTCAAATGTTGGTAAGGCGCTACCAGAACAAAAGAAGGCCGGTTGATGCTCAGCTCAAGAGGCTGTTTAGCATCCCTCCAGTGACTCGGGTCTCTGCCATACAGGCAGAAGTGTTGAACCCCTTGTTGAGTGTCACTAGGGCATTAGAAAATTTGGGCTTGCCAGTTGAACAATGGTCTTACATGTTAGTGTACATAGTACTGTCCCGGCTGCCAGTGGATGTGCAGACCAGATTTGAGCAGCATAATGGTCAGGGTGCAGACAACTTGCCCACCTCTTCTCAGCTCATAGAGTTTTTGGAGGAAGAGTGTCGGAGGGCAGAGAACATGGGTTTGTTCGTGAAGCCCGCTGAGGGGCCACAGAAGGCTACTCGGAGCCCCGTGAGGAGGGGACTACCGCAGAGAGGGCCAAAGCAGTTGTATGGACACATGGGTGCCTCAACACATGTGCAGGATGCCTGCCTGTATTGTAAACAGGATGGCCATAGTGTGGCCGCCTGCCTTAGATTTAGGGACCAGGGAGTCCAAGGGCGACGCCAGATCACCAAGCAACGTGGCTGGTGTTTTTTGTGTCTGGGTCCCCATTTAGCAAGGGATTGCGCTCGGTCCGCAATGTGTAAGTTTTGTGGAGGCCGCCATCTTGAGTTGCTCTGCATGAATAGGCCCGGCCAACATCATGCAGATGGACAGGGCCGGACTCAGGGACAGATGGGGTCACGTACACAGGGCCGGACTTGGAACCTGGGTCCACGGGACCAGGGCCCTCATAGGGAAGATGTTGGGGGCGATGTTCAGGCCAACATCGCGCGCGGTACCCCGACCTATTGGCAGGCCAGTGGCTCAGCTGGAGCTGGCACGGGCAGGTGTGCGGATGCGCCCTCGAGTACGGAGCGGTTAGTTAGAACGCCGCCTCGGGTGTCATCGCGCTCGCCGCCGACCACTAGAACGCCGCCTTGGGTGTCATCGCGCTCGCCGAAGATGACGACATTTCGTCGATCTTCGCCGCCCATCATGGAACGCCCTCGGTTGGATCACCGCACCCCCCCTATCCGTGGACGGCACCAAGTGGAGCGCCGCGACTGGAGGGGCACTTACGAGGGACCATGGGATCCCTACCACACTGATATGCCCGGTTGCTCGGGTTATAATGCGTGGGGCCCCGGGGGCCCCCGCTAGGAAATCGCAGCCCAATCAAATTCTGGTCCCCAACCGGAGGCTATAGTCTTGCCCACTGCCTCCGTGTGTGTTTGGGGTTTGATCTCGACACCCCAGGTACGGTTGACGTGCTACTAGGAGTAGACGTTCTGGGTAAGTTTTGCTGTCGGATCGGCGAGTCTTGCAGCATGATCGACTCATAGCTGTGGAGACATGTGTCAGGAGAATTGAGCCCGTCGGATTGTGCATCCAGGGGATGCCGGGCTCCTGAGTTAGTTAACCATCAGTTATAGTGGGGCCCCCCTTGGCTTGCAAGGAAGGAATCGGATTGGCCCCTTAACAACGCGAAATTGCCTATGGACTATGGTAGAATGGCAGCCGTTTATGTGACCCAGGAGGTCCAGGAGACTGACGCGAGTTTCTTGATTGAGCGGTATAGCTCTCTTGATAAATTGATCAATGTAAATTGTTGGATCAGAAGATTCGTTCGGAATTGTCGCACTTCCCGCGAACAGAGAACGCTGAGCCCAATTCTGTCACCGGCAGAGCGAAATGAGTCGCTTCTGAATTTGATCCGGTTGGTACAGTCTTCGAACTTTGGAGCAGAATTGGCGAGTCTACGAACTGGGCGTTCGAAATTGAAGGGTGCTGTCGCGCGTCTCAACCCGTTTATAGATTCGGCCGGGTTGCTTCGGGTAGGAGGAAGATTGCGTAATGCGAATCTGCCGTATTCGGCTCGTCACCCCCTACTGCTCCCCAAGGGAGGGCAGTTGGTTGAGTTGTTGGTGACTGATCGGCATGTTAAAAACGCTCAAGCAGGTTGTAACGCCTTGTTAGCTACACTTCAGAGGGAGTTTTGGATTTTGTCTGGGCGTCGTACCATACGGAACATCGTGTTTCGGTGCATGCCTTGTTATAGGAACAAGGCTGCCACGATGCAGCCTCACATGGGAGATCTGCCCCCTGATCGGGTGAATGAGGCTAGGCCATGGGCGGGTGTTGGTACAGACTTTGCGGGCCCATTCTTAGTAAAAAGCTCGCGGCTGCGGAACGCGAAACAGTACAAGGCGTACCTTTGCGTGTTCGTCTGTTTATCCACAAAGGCGGTGCATCTCGAGCTCGTTGCTGATTTCACGACGGAAGCTTTTATTGCGTGCTTGGACAGATTCGTTTCCCGAAGGGGACTGCCGGCACTGATTCGTTCCGATAACGGAACCAACTTCGTAGGTGCAGAACGATACTTACGAGATGTAGTTAGGTTTTTAAATGAAAACAAAGTGGATATTGGAACAGCCCTCTCCCGTCGGGGTATACAATGGACCTTCAGTCCACCAGGTTGCCCCCACTGGGGCGGGATTTTTGAAGCTGTAGTTAAGTCAGCTAAGACGCATTTAGGGCGTATTGTAGGTCAGACCGCGCTGACATTTGAGGAACTCGCGACGTTGTTTTGTAAGATCGTAGCCGTTCTCAACTCGCGACCGTTGTGTCCGCTCAGCTCGGATCCAAATGACCTGGAGGCGTTGACTCCAGGCCATTTCTTCATTGGTCAGCCACTTAACGCGCTGCCCGAACACCCGTACGAAGATGTGAAATTGTTTCGGTTGTCTCGGTATCAGATGTTGCAGCAGTTTTCCCAGAATTTTTGGAAACGTTGGTCTCTAGAGTATCTGCACATTCTGCAACAGCGCCTTAAGTGGACTGACAAAACTAGTCCCCCTAATGTTGGTGACCTCGTGCTGGTTAAGGATGCTAACCTACCGCCACTGCGTTGGCGCCGGGGGCGCATTGTTAACTTGTTCCATGGTAAGGATGGGACCCCCGGTCCGCAGAGGTTCTTGTTGGGGACTCAGTTATCAAACAGGACGCCACACAACTCCAGTAAGTGCTTGATGATTTTAGTTTAGATTAAGAACACGGTGAATCGCCGTAAAGCTCATTCTTCTTGCCAATGGACTAAGCGAGGTAATGCTTATACTCATGGGTCCTATAGGAATTACAAGTATCACAAAGTGATCGCCCCATTGGTGAGAGGAGTGATCAAATACAATAAATCATAAATCAAATAATAGAAAACTATTATAACCCAAAAGTGACCCATGTCACAATCAAGAGATATGAACGTCACGAGATCTGAAGAGTAAACTGTCCCCTGCTTCCGATCGCGACGCTTTATATACCCGCCTTGCCCGACTCATGGACCCGCTTGATAGTAGTACTTGTTTGTTATACTCTTATTATTCGGATACCCTCATTCCGACATATAACAGTAGATAACCTTGACAAGCGACACATGCTATCATGGTGATAACTACAGTCATTTGTCGATGCAGTTTATCGTCAGAGCCAACTTGACACTTTCATCATTGACATTGTTATTCAATAGGTCCTTAGTTAAATGTGTATTCTCATCAAAGTGGAAGGCTGTAAACATAGTTTCGGTGCACAAAAAGGGTTCGAAATTAGATGTAAAAAATTATCGACCTATATCGATCCTTAACACGCTTAGCAAAGTTTTAGAAAAGATTGTGCACAGGAGTATTTACCCTTTGATATCTAATAGTATAAGCCAGAGTCAACATGGTTTCATGAAGAAGCGTTCAACAGTATCTAACATGGCCATTTTTAGTAATTATGTTTTAAACAATATGGAATTGGGCGGACAGGTTGACGTGATCTACACTGATTTTGAAAAAGCTTTCGATCGCGTCGATCACGTCATCCTGCTTGAGAAACTGCAGAAGCTGAGGATACATGGGGATCTATTTAGATGGATGAGTTCATATTTATCGAACCGGTCATAGGCTGTAGTTGTGGGTGGTTTTAGATCCGACTTTGTGAATATTACCTCTGGCGTTCCTCGGGGATCCTTGTTAGGACCCCTTTTCTACTGTGCCTATCCATTCCTGCTTTGAATCTGCGGAAAATCTCCTATACGCGGATGACATGAAAATATACATATGCGTATTCGGTCAGGTCGGGATTGTGAACTCATTCAGCAGGACCTTAACGGATTATACCAGTATTATTTACAAAATAATATAACGATCAATGTATCTAAGTGTGAAACTATTAGCTTCACTCGCTCCAAGCGACCTATTAGGTAGATACTCCTACACGTTTAGTAACAGTATCGTTGAAAGATTTGAGGTTGTCAGGGATCTGGGTGTGATGCTGGACTCCAAACTGCTGTTTTCCGAGCACATTGATACTATATTAGGAATCTTGAAGTCTTGGGTTTGATGCGTACGTGTAAACCCTTCAGGAATTGTCACAGTTTGAAAATTGTGTATTATGACTACGTCCTCAGCGTTCTGGAGTATTACTGTCCTATTTGGACACCACAGTATTCTGTTTACGTTGCAAAAATTGAAAGTTTACAGAAAAGTTTCATAAAGTTCCTGTTCAGTCCTCTCGCCAATGTAGCGTTCACCTTGGGAAGTTTGCCATGCCTATAGGGCCCATGAGTAAGGCATACAATCGCTAAGCTAGTTCACTGGCGAGAGCAATAAACCTTCACGGCGTTTCACCGTGTTCTTATTCTAAGCTAATGTAATATCAAGCACTTACTGGAGACGTGTGAATTCCCTGATATCGGCGTTCCAAGAGGCCTCTTGTTAGTTTCTCTGCGTCGTCACACATTCATAAACTCCTCAGTTGCTGTGGTACAGGTTCCCTATTATTATTCGAATTATAATACACCCGTTTTAACTGTCGCGGATCGCGCCTAATTGAGGTGACTACTAAAACTCGCGAGTCCAAACCAGACCAATCATAACGGTAACCAACGAAACACAGAATTGGATGGACAACCAGCTAAATTCCAATTAAACGGCACTTTTCAACCACCCTGGCTGACCGTCTTTACAAAGCTTCTCGATAGTTCTATCTTGTCACTTCAAAACGTCAAACAAGAAAAATGACAATCAAAAATGTTGCCATTATAATGACGTTCAATTTCTAACAGTTCCTAAACTTTATATGCTGGAAGCGACATGTTTCCTACACTGTTGACAGCATTATCATCTGCTTTCTCTCGAGGATAGACGTATCATCTATATAATTATATAAAAGAGTAAGGTGACTGACTTACTTCGACTACTTCGTACCTACAATGACAAGTTCGAAGGTATTAACATATTTCACCTGTCCAAGAAATCCTTTCGCGATGGAATCGTAAGAGTACTCACAAGTAATTAATTAATTTGTTGAATTTTTTATTGTACCTATATTTTATTTTCGTATTTTTGTAGTTGCTACTTTGTTTTAGACTTTTTCTGTTCTTTTATTTCAATTGTTAACTTCGTAATATTTTTAATTATATAATGATGTCTAGTTCCTGTATACATGTCGTGAAGCTCTCTAATTGGCTTTAGAATCATTATTACATTATGTAAATATGTCATGATTATTGAAAAAAAGCTGTCGATGTACAAACATTAGACTACCATTATTCTGTACATGGATACGTAATGCGCTTTCATATTTAAACATCTGCTGAATAAAAGACCTTACTTGGTTATGACGAAAATATTTAATTTGTACGAATTTTTGTTAAATAAATTCTGTATTACATTGGTAACAATACCATCTAAAACATCAACTAGCATTATTATATAATTATCATCATCATACTACTTATTTATTTACAAGCATGGAAAACAAAAGTAAGTTCCCAAGTCGAATTTTAATAACATTTTAACAAAAGTACTTGGATGACCGAGCGTCGCTCGGTTTTTTTTATAAATGCCTTTTTTGGCAACATTGGGACTATCCAAATGCCACCTTTTTGTTATTTTTCTTCCAATAGTTTAGTGGCGCCCTCTCTTGGTACGCCCTGATACTGTTTATTCTGCAGCTTATTCCAGTATAATTTAATGTAGTTCGCTCGAGTTGCGATAGATGCCGCTAGATGTACATTCATTGTATATATTTGATTGTTAAAAACACGAATAAAACGTTTTCATTTTCTTCTTTTCATTCTGTTCTTTCTCGTTGACATTTTCTAAAAATAGCTAGATCGATTTATCGCCCCCGAAAACCCCTGCATACAAACTTTCATGAAAATCGTTGGAGCCGTTTCCGAGATTCAGATTATTAATTAATTTATATATATATATATATAAATACAAGAATTGCTCGTTTAAAGGTATTAGATTAATTAATTTATATTTATGTATATATATACAAGAATTGCTCGTTTAAAGGTATTAGATAAAAATCGACTTCAAGGTTCGACTCGATTTCTCTTGGATGCCATCATCAGATCTTAAGTGTCCTTATCATGGTACCACCATTGGGATATCTCCTTTCCATTAAAAAAAGAATCATTAAATTCGGTTATAAACGACGAAGTAAACAACATATATACGGTCGAATTGAGGACCTCCTCCTTTTTTGAAGTCGGTTAACAAATAAGAGAAATTTTATACGCCTATGGTTACTTCTTAAGTGGATACTATTCTATAATTTTGAAATTTTCGGATTTCTTCTACTTTACATATAAATATAAACCTTCCTCTTGAATCACTCTATCTATTGTTGAAAATGCATTAATCTCCGTTGAGTAGTTACAACCGACAGCAGAAGCGACTTCATTTAAAGATTAGTTTGCTACAAGATAAATCAGCCTACAATAGTGAGAACTCACTAGTTGACAATTTTTCAAGGTATTATTATGTTAAAAATTTCCCTAAATGTAACATATTACATAGATATGTACAATTTAATATCAGTTATCAGCCGACACCAGTAGGCGTGCGAAAACAGACGCAGCTATCCCGCTCAAGGTCACGCGTGGCGAGTGCGGTACCTACTATTACATTTTGGCTTGGCACCGACTTCAAACCTATGAATAGGTAGCACATACAAATTAAGTTAATTTATGCTTTTTAGTTTTTGAAGTCGGTTTTTTTAAACGAAGTTTTTTTAAATTTTTCGCTTTTTAGTCATTTTCAAGTCTCTCATCGTCATTTCACCTAAATAACTTGAAAGAATACGACTAAAGGTAACATACATATATACACATGACATTTAAAGATTTATATTCCAATTCCTAACCGTCAAGGACTTTTATCTTCCATCATCAGCTCATCATCATGAACTGATGACTACCAAATGTAAATACTGTAATAGCTTTCGAAAATACATGAAAAACATAGTACGTGCCTAACAAATTTAAGGGTTTCCTTAGATTTCCTTAGGATCCCATCATCAGATCCTGATATGGTGGCCATGGGACCACATGGGGAGCATACCCTTTCGAATACAAAAATAATTTTCAAAATCGGTCCACAATTGACGGAGTAATCAGTGTACATACATTAAAAAAAAACGATGAAATTGAGAACCTGCTCCTTTTGGAAGTCGGTTAAAAAATTATGATAAATAATTATTATTAACAATAAGATTTGCACTATTTTAGTGTTTTAAGTTTTGTTTTAGGACTTTCACGTCTTTAAATCATGTGACATTCTATTGTATATCAATGCATTCTACGTAGTCATTCTTCGAACGTCACTGTAACATTCCCGATCACCAGTTATTCCAGCCTAACAAAGTCCTTCATGGTGTGGAGTTAGTCGTGGAATAAATTACCAGGTTGTGTTCCTATCTGCCAAGCCCTTAACGATTTCTATCGTCGAGGCTGACTTTTCATGAAAGAATTAGATCCTTAATTTGTATGCGGCACCCACAAATTAATACCGTCGTATTTTTAACCGATCAAAAGGAGGAGGTGCTCAATTCGACCGTAATTTTTTTATTTGTGTTCGCAGATAACTTCGTCGTTTATGAACCGATTTTGATGATTTTTTTTAATGGAAAGGAGATATCCCAGCGGTGGTACCATGTTAAGGACACTAAGAGCTGATGATGGCATCCAAGAGAAATCGAGTCGAACCTTGAAGTCGGTTGTTTATTTGTTAAAATTTTACTTGTTATAATTCTGTAGAATGCCTATTTCTAGCAGCGAACCGTTTAAAAATTCTTATAGGTCATTTACAACTTAACCCTTTTAAAACAATCCCTATATTTTCGGTTCCCTATATTTAGAAGTCCTCATCTGGATTGCACCTGCATAAAGTACACACCGTTTGGATAAAAGTGTCTGGTTGGAGTAATACATGCTGGAGACAACTGTCACATAAGATGTTAGCACACTGTACTTACACTACACACTTGAGTATAGTAAATTTCAAACGATATTTTGTCCAGTATTTGATCCAATGTTTTAGACCGCAGCAAGTAATTCAACGTAAACTGAGGACTGAGTTTTGTCTTGAACTTCAGCAATTCAATTGGGACATATGACCCTTTTGCAGATGAAGTTCTTTTCTATCGATACTATTCTCAGTTCCTTCCATCCGCTGATTCTTAATATACCAGAAGCTTCCAAATAAGAATATAAGGAGGTAATTTTTTCATAAAACTATTTATTTTATTAAATTAATTGACTAAATAAACTGTTCTTTGGCACTATTTTAACTTGCCATTAAGTGTGGTTTTTGGTCAAACTCCGCTTTCAGTTTATTTCACAAATTTTAAATCAACTAGTACGACTAGTCGATATATCTGTCTATACGAGTCTAGCATCTTTAGCTAGACTGTAGAACATAGAAGTTTTATCCTGTAGCAGGTGCTCTGGAGGTGCGTACTCAATAAGGTGACCTTTATCTAGTACCATGACTTTCGTAGAATCCAAGATGGTATTGAGCCGATGAGCGACTGTAATCACGGTGCATGATGCAAATTCAGATCTTATGGTTTTCTGTAACAAATCACATTAGATGTAAATCTTTCTATGTGTTTTTTAGATCACATGTTCATGCATATATAAAATACCTATAATGATTATTTATAATTAAAAGAAGAAAGCGTAAAAACATTATATGATACACGTAAAGTAAAACATTTTCTCCATATTTAGCATTCTGTCAAGCAAGAACTGTTATTCGATCATTTTGTAATCCGCATCTAAGTCTGTCTGTTATAATGCTTTAGTCGAGGTATTAAGTTGAAATTACCATAAAATCTACTTATTGGATGCCGTTTTCGTTAAATCTATAGGTGCTAATAACTTTAAGTCTTAGTTCCTAACTAAAAAACTCGTTTTAAAGAACAAAAGTTGTACTCATTTCCAACTTAGAATTAAGATTTATTATCCAATGGTCAAAATATAATTATTTTAATACTAATCTGGTTTCATTAATACCTGGATGAGCTCATCCGTCTCCAAGTCAACAGCAGCCGTGGCTTCATCTAACACGAGTAAAGGAGTTTTACGTAAAAGCGCCCGTGCCAGGCAAACGAGTTGTCGCTGGCCTAACGATAGGTTTGCGCCACCCTCTAACACTTCATATTGTAGTCTAGCTGGCAAACCTGTAAGACACACATACCTTATTTATCTTAATTATTTTTTTCATAGCTTTGTTCAATAAATTAATAAATATTTCGGGCATCTAACACACAACGCCATCTAATCCCAAGCTAAGTACAGCTTGGTAAACGTATAGTTAATTCGATATAACGTTCATAACATTAAACCATGATAAGGCACATGTAGGCCCGGCTCCATCGAGTTTAAATTTACCGTATCCATGTTTCAATTCCAATAATAGACAATAATTCAAATCAGACAATAGTGTTATGTTGTACTCGTAGATATGTAAAGGATGTCGTTATTACGATACCAATATTTGTACGGTATATACATTGTAGTATGAGTTTTGTCATGTTTCTGCATATTATGTTATCTAATCTGTTTACCGTTACTGGCACGTGAAAAAAATATGTCACTTACTCTTCACAAAAGACTTGAGATGTGCGTGCTCCAGAATGCTCCATATTTCGTTATCTGTATAACTCTCAAATGGATCAAGGTTCATGCGCAAAGAGCCCGAGAACAACACCGGGTCCTGCGGAATGATACTGATTCGTGAACGCAACTGGTGAAGACCCATTTCGGCAATGTCAAGCCCATCAATAAGGATCCGTCCCGCCACCGCTTCCATAATCCTACAAAAAAGGAATGTCAGGTACGTCTGAAAAGGGTGTCAAACAAACAAAACAAGTTGTACATACCTGAACAGCGCGAGTGTGAGCGTGGACTTGCCTGCACCAGTGCGACCGACCACACCAATTTTATCACCCGGCCCCACTGTGCATGTGATATTGTGTAACACTGGCTCCGCTCCATTGCGGTATGCCATAGTTAGACCTTCAAATTCTATCGCTCCTTTTTCGGGCCAGGTGGGACGTGGACCTTTGGCTTTTATCCACTCTGCTTCCTGTAGTGCGCATATTTGAGTCATTGCTACTTTAGAACTTACATTATGAGGATGGATGGTTCGTCTAAATATACCAGACACTTACTTGTTCTGTTTCAGAATATTCCTTCATCCGTTCTACTGCTACAATTTCAGTTTCTATTATTGAAGTAGCGTTTACTAAAAATCCTAAGGTTTGAGTGATCTGCAACAAACAAATAATAGTATGTTGAATGCCGTAAGAAGCTACGAAAATAATTTAAGGTCAAAAAATACCTCCAATGTGTAACTGACAGACAGCCCTGCAAGTCCTGGACTGATACCATCCCGACTGATGACTACGAATAATGCAGCAAAGAATATAATAAGACTGCCGACAATCTGAAGCCGGACGCCCAGCCATCTATCCGCAACGAACCTCAAGTAGGAGAATGATTGAAAATAATCTACCTTTCCCTGGGATTCTGCAATGAATCTAAAATTCAAATGGCGTGTTAATAAATATTTAACTGAATATCGTACAGTATGCGTTAAAATGTAGTCAGCAATGAACATCTTATCGAACAGTCCATAAATATACGTGAGCCATAGTTACATTTATTTAACCTGCTTCGCTGCTAATACTGACAACATAAATGTTTAGTTTGTTTAAATTCTGAAACCTTATAAATGTAATAAATTGTCGTGTAATGATACAGTTATCACATCAAACTGATGCAATTAGTGGATTAAATTTACTGTTTAGTTTGCTTAATAAATTTTCAATCGTAAAGAAATTTAAATACAATTATTTTTAGGATTAAGAAAATAAGACAGAATATTACCTGTCCTTTACTCCAAAAGCACGAATACTGGTACATCCCAATATGCTTTCATTAAAATGCGAGAAGATCGGTGAACGAGCTACGGCCATGATCCTCATTAGCTGTCGAGACGTGGGCACGTAGAACCTTTGTATGCAATAGTACAATATCCCAATAGGTATTATAACAGCGGTAAACATTGGTGTTGAATAACATATCACGAGTATTACTCCCATCACCTACAACAGGAAAAGATAATACCTCAATGATTTTTCTGCAGGTAATATTTGTTTGAAACATAAATGCAGTATAATTATATTATATTTGCAATAGATCCCCTCGACAGATTTTCGAGTGATACTGATGCAGCTGTTCAAAATCATTTGACTTAATATTTTATTGAACTCGGCTGCGATTCATGTTACAAGATAGCATTCAACAACGTTGTTTAGGTATTATTTGCTTAATCTCTGTCAAAAGGAATTCTTTTAAGATATTTTTGATTTTGTGTTATTAGTTGCACCACGACTTACATGGTTCCGACAATCACATCACATGAACAGCCTTAAAAATATTTTGCAAAGTGTATAAATTACAACAGGAATGTTACCTCAAATGAGAAATTGATTGCGTTAGCAATTTGCAAGGGGATTGTACTGTCGACAGAATCTACATCTTTAGAAAACCTCGTGATTATTCTTCCAACAGGTGTGACTTCAAAGAAATTCAATGGTGCCCTTAGCAAATTTTTCAACAATGTTTCATGTAGAATCTTTGCTGCCTTCCAGCAGGCCAGGTACGGTAGTAGATCAGCACATATTGATACTATCACTGTAATGATTTTTTTTAAATTAAATATGAATTAGAGAACTAAGACGTCCCGCTAACAATCGTTCAAGTTACAAACCCCCCATCTACCCGCAGAAGAATTATTCTTCTCTGGTCTTCCCATCTTACCAACTTTCCCTTTTTTGATCTCCCAATTTTGTCATCTAATTTCTAAAGTACCCGATAAGCGGTAATATCCTTGAGGCCGCGTACTCGAACTCAGCGGGAGCGGGGCGGGCGCGGGAGTGGAGCGGGCGCGGAGCGGCAGCGGCACGTTCAAATGTATGGATTTATATGGGAGTGTTTTCGAACACAGCGGAGCGGGAGCGGGCGACGAGGAGCGGGTGACGAGCGGCGGACGAGCGGTGCGTATAGAGGTATTATAGATAGAGTAGGGAAGACATATGACTGCCGGTAAGCGGAAACGTCCAACGGTTAGAAAGAGAGAGAAGATCGCGGTACCCCATCTGTCTTTCTCTACTGACGCATGCGCAGTAAAGGACTGCTTGTTATTATGATAACCTCGAATAATAAAATAAAATTAACTCTAAAATCTTTTAAATATATAAAAGAGGAAGGTGACTGACATAGAGAGAGATCAACGCACAGCTCAAACCGCTGAACCTAGAATCCTGAAATTTTGCATGTAGGTTCTTTGTACGACGTAAGTGAGCATTAAGAAAGGAATTTTTGAAATTTCACCCCAAAGGGGGTAAATCAGGGGATAAAGTTGTTTGAAGTAATAAAATATAGGTACAGACGATCGCGGTACCTACCTGTCTGTGGTAGGTACCGCGATCGTCTCTCTCTTTCTAACCGAGGAACAGCTGAAGGCCTGGTTCCCCTCCCTGGGTCCGTAATTTTACGAGAGTCACATGTTCGGTGAATGGAACGTCGACTGAACGTTACTTTGAATTGAGTTTATCGCGAAAGAACTTTTTACCGATAAACACTTCTTCTACTGAACGATTCATCGAACATTTTTGAATCGAATGAATGCTTTTTCGAATGAATATAATAATGATAATAAAACTATAAAGAAAACATGTGTGGTGTATTATTTCATACAAAATCAAGAAAATCTAATAACTTTGAGATATCATACGTTCCTTCCATACATTACAATTTAAAAACATGAAATTTGACAATAACCTGCTAGTAAAATATAATAATGAGAAGCACTTAGGTTACTTGTCAACGATAGATAAATATTATGTTTGCATTTAGATTGCCGTAGGCAGGCTTTTCTTAAGCAGAAATACTAAATGCAATCAAAAAAGTGTTATTGCCAAATTTCATTTATTTTAATTTCAACGGGAGGAAAGTAGGTTTTTTTTTAAATTGTCCGCACGCCCCATTTTTTCTTTACATTTTTATTTCAGTTATTTAACTATATGATAATATTATATTATACTCATTATAATTTATAATATTTAATTAGTAGGTTAAATAAAGTGATATTGAAATGTTTCATTCTTCTAAATTTTAAAGTACGGAAGGAACGTATGATATTTCAAAGTTATTAGACTTCCTCGATTATGTATGAAATAATACACCACACATGTTTTCTTTATACTTTTATTTCATTTTAAGCTTATTCGAAAAAGCATTAATTCGATTCAAAAATATTCGATGAATCGTTCAGTAGAAGAAGAGCTTAACGGTAAAAGTATTCGATGTAACGTACAGACGACTTTCTATTCATCGAACATATATTATGACTCGCATGGCTCCTCTGCTCTATCTATAATATACCTATGGCGGTGCGCACCAGTGTCGCGGTGTCAGCTAGGGATGGAATAAAATAGCAATCACCTGTGATTATTGATTTTTAATTTTGTCAAGTTTGTGATTTTTCCAAATTTATTTACTTATTAAAATAACAATTTTAATAGTTAATTAAACAAACATTTTATTCATCTTTATTACTTGCAATATTGTTCGAATGGTTGTTTTTTTTGTTTTTAATTTTATTTTGATAGGAACGCAAATTTTACAAAAAATATATTTAAATTCTATGTATAATATGTACGTATTTACAAAAAAAAGTATTTATGTATTTATATTAGTTATCTTGTACCCATATTACAAGCTCTGCTTAGCTTGGGACTAGATGGCGTTGTGTGTTAGATGTCCGAAAATATTTATATTTTTATTTGACGAGCGAGCGACGAGCGTGTGACGAACGGCATACGAGCGGGCGCATCAATCTTAGACGAAGTATTACATGGACTTGACAAAATTTTGTAATTAACCGACCAAATTGTAACCAGATATGACGCTATTACATATGTAGATATTATGATTATATAAAATATTATCAAATATTAATCGTTTTCACGAATTATTTAAAATCACTAATCATTTTTTTTTGTGAAATCTGTCATCCGTATCAAGCTATATTTTACGAGGTATTGTTTTTTATAACACATCACTAAACCGCTCTAGCGCCCGCTCCTAGCCCGCTGGTTTCGAAAACGGGTTAGGGGCCCCGCTCCGCTGCCCGCTGAGTTCGAAAACGCGACCTGACTGCTACTACATACTAGGCGCGCGCGCTGGACAGTGCAGTGGATAAGTGGGATAAAATTATAGTTGGTAAATTCGGTTGTATCTCTTTGGAAGCATAGAGAAAATTAAGGTACAATCAAACGAACATAATGAATTTCGTAATTAAATTATAGATTACGTTAAATATTTGCAAAGACAAAAGGGTATTGATGCCGCCGGTGTATTTAAAATACTGACTGTTTTTATGGGTGAAATTTATTTATAAATTTATTAAAATAATGTTTTTTTTTAGTTTAGTAGAGATAATTTGAATATTGTAATATACTTATCTATGTCACGTTGTCATTTAGAATAGATCTATTTCGTAATATTTAAGTTTATTTAAAAAAATAATACATACCGTGAACAAGACCAATGCCACCATAGACTCCCAAAT
Source organism: Diaphora mendica (assembly GCA_949125395.1). NCBI lineage: Eukaryota > Metazoa > Arthropoda > Insecta > Lepidoptera > Erebidae > Diaphora > Diaphora mendica. The sequence continues at coordinate 9,677,914 of OX421319.1, forward strand.
ACATGTCTCGCAATTCTGTGTCCACTGTGCCATTCACTAACTGGAAAAGGAATAAAGGTAAAATTATATTTTATTAGAACTCTTACGTTATGAAAAATCAATTGCAACTATTTCAGCCTTTCTATACAAGAGGCAAATTAATAAAGTGAAGACCAACCATATTTTTGTCGTTGGACCAACGAACAAGCCAAAAATTTGCACCAATTTGTAAACCGTGTATCAAGCCGTAAGTTAACGGAGTTCCCACTACTGCAAGCATGCCAACATTTAACAAATAATGCTTGTAGACTGCCCACTTGACCTACGGACAACACACGAAAATAATTCAATATTATTAAATACAACATAATAATAGGTCTTTACCTATGAAATTGCCGTTTTGTATGGCGGATGAGGGAGAGCTTCCAACCCCAGCTCTTGCAGCTTGGAGACTGTCTGTTGCGCAGTATGGGGTCGCGCGTTGTCGTGAAGCAGCTGCAAGAGCTGGGGTTGGAAGCTCTCCCTCATCCGCCATACTCACCAGACCTTGCACCTACCGACTATTACTTTTTCCAAAATTTAGACAACTTTTTAGTGAGTAAAAAATTCAATTCCCGAGAGGCAGTACAAAATGCCTTTGAAGAGTTTGTTGCCTCCCGTCCAGCTGATTTTTACAAGAAGGGCATCAATAAACTGCCAATGCGTTGGAAAAGATGCGTCGATTGCGTGGGTGATTACTTCGAATAACAGAAATAAAAAAGTTTTAAAAAATAAGTACTTTCACTTATTGCATACAAAACGGCAATTTCATAGGTAAAGACCAATATGTACATATTTCCGGATATATCTCCCTTTCCTTTCTTCCTTCCTTCAAAAATAAACATATTTATTCAACCACAAACCATCATTTTGTGAATTTATACTGTTATTGTGATGCGAAATATACGGTCAGAAAAGTGTATCTTAAAGAAAAGCTCTAAAATATGTATTATATTGGTGAGATTCTAAAACCAAAGTAATTTTACAAGTCGCTTATCACTTTTACCGTTAATTTGAAACATATCAAAAAAACTGAAATAAACTTACACTGCCAGATTCCGCCTTCTCTGCTTCAATAAGTTGATCATATTCGTTTTCGGCGTCATTTTCGTCCTCAGCCTTCTTTATCTTCTGTTTATAATCACCTGATAAAATCACCAATTTTATGGTGTTAATGTAATTATTGTAAGGATAGATACTTGGATCTTCTTACTGTTACTATCTATATATATGTAATAAAATATAGCAAAAGAATTTTACACAATCCGATGAGTAGAAAAAGATACAGTTGTCTGGTAAAAGTTTAATTGTTATGTTTTTTAATAGTTAAGTAGTTGAAAGCAATAAAAAAATAGTGTTTCCATATTTCCTAAATATCTATTCATTCTATTTTTTCTAGGGAAATGATAATACATGTATTGGAGATAGTAAATTTTTGCTATGCAACTTGTTTGCGATTCTTTTGCATGACTATTTTATAAGAATGTGATAAAAATTACCAATATCTGTATTATATTTATCTAAATATCAAAGTTTTACGACATTTGCAAAAAAACGGTTAAAATTTCTCTTAAGAACTTTACAAATCTCATCGACGATATGTTTTTTTACATGTCAGACACCCTTTTAAAGGAATTACACCCCTAAATTGTAGCAAACTGAGAAGCAAAAAGATGTTACACAAAAAACTTGGAACTGTTTTCATTAGTAGATATCAAAAGTATACTTAGCCGAACCATTTCTTTGAGATTTAAGATCTCCAGATGACAAGGACTGAATCAGTTGTTTTTCATTTTGCGGATCTGAACCAAGTTCAGGGTTGACTTCTGGATCTAAAAACATAAATTAATTATGTCATATGTGGGTATTTAGATATCCAATTTTTTTTTTATCAAGCTTTGTAATTTGATAATTAAAATGTTTCTTTCAAGTTTTTATCATCATTTTTATCCGGAGAACCTAATAAAGGCGCGTTAATATAATATCAAAGACATAAAGTACCTAAATGTTTAAAGGTGGGCATGGACTAAGTGTCCAGTCATTTGGTAGTATTTGTTTTTTAATAAATATTTCGGACATCTAACCATTAACGCCGTCTAGTCCCAAGCTAAGCAGAGCTTGTGTTATGGGTACTAGGACAACTGATACAAATACATATTATATACTTTTTTTTTGTAAATTTATACATATTATACATAGAAAACACCCAAACTCCGAAACAAATATTTGTACTTAGATCATACGTCGTCATATTGATATACTCAAGCGCGTCGGATTAAGATATATATGGTTCATCTTTATGTCCTAGACGTGCTGTCTCATAATCTGACGATCATCTGGAGGGGTTCGCTTAATCTGACAATTTAAAAAAAAAAGATCCCAAATCCAGACATGCTCTTTAGAAAATTACCACAATATCAGTATCAGAAGTTCGGATAGTAATAGTAGAATCTTCATTTTGTTGGCAAGCAATAAATGCTATGTTCGTTCGTCTTCGCTTCTTCATGATCAGGGCATGACAAATCATAATCAATTTATAATTAATTGTCAGTAACTGAATATTTATGACACAAATCGAGGTAATTACATAAAATTACCTTACTACCTATAATTGTTGCCATCTCCTGGTCAGCCCAATGATCGATCAACAGCTTAGTTACTTACAACTTGTACTTAGTTTAAAAATTTTATATAAAGTCAAATCAAGTTATTTTAATTACTTCCTTACACACAGGTTAATCTTGCGACAAGCCTTTGTATTCTATAAATTGTATAAAGACCACCTTCCTGGTCCATCATCAGACCCTGAATACTATCAAAACATAAACTATTTGTCAAGATGAATCAAACGATTTCAAACTCGTTGGTATTGCGGCGTTTCTCTACAGAATTCCTATAACCTCCTTCAGGCTCCATCATCAGACCCTGGATACTATGAAACCATAAAGTACTCGTCAAGACGAATCAAACGACGCCAAACTCGATAGTGTTGCGACTTTTCTTTACAGAGTTCCTATGACCACCTTCCAGCTCCAGCATCAATTTGTTCCATGTAATTATAATATTGTATTGTCACGCTTTATATATATGCTTGCAAAATTTCAGCAAAATCGGTTAAGATATGCTTCAAAATTGATTTGCAAGATTCCACCCAAAAATACATACATTGGAAGTTAAATAAAAGCTTGTAAAAAGAACCCATCTACAATTATAAGGTCAAATTGGGATGGCGGTTGCTCCATATCTTCGACTTATTTCTCTAACACATGAATCAGTAGTGAATCAGTGTAAATATAGGCATCACCATCATCAATATATTAAACTTTATCGACGAAATTTTGTTACTTCGGCTTGAGGCTATCGTCAGATTATATATTTTTCGTTATCCCTGAATGATTTCCCACAAAATAAAAATAAATTAGCCACGCTCGAGAATGTCGAGATGACGTTTTTTTTTAACAACTTTATAGCCCTCCCCTTTCTTTATGTCACTCTCAAATTGTCAGTTAGTGGAATGTACACTTTTTAGCGTGTAATTAACTCACCCTGCCTTAATCTGACGCGCTCGAGAATGTCTGATGATCAATTTTTTTTTACTAATCTGATCCTTTATTCCTGACGGGCGGCCATATATACGGGGCTCATATTTGGTGGAGGTACTTAACCGGGTATAAGGTATCCCCCTATATATTAATCTGCCGCGCTTGAGTAAATCCCGAAATTCCTTCTAGGGCTCCCCTACTAGTATTATCTGGAAAGTATTCCGGTAATTTTGAAAATTGGTAATTTTATAGATTTTGAGGTGCTCTTTGCGAATTCTAACCTTGCCTCTTTGCCGCTCGCACCGCCAATAGTGTAATAGTGGAATTTGCTTACTCTACCTCAAGGTGGTGTGTGATTCAGTCATTCGGCACAAAGTAGTGTTGAATTCAGTTTGCGGCGGTAGTACCCCGAAACTATTATTTTACAAAAAAAGTTGTAAGACAAAGTAGGAAATTGTCTCTAGTTTAATTTTGTACTTGGTGTTTTTATCGTATAATGGGTTGGGAATGGGAAAGAGGTATAGCAAAAAATATATGCCGAATAGGACGGCAAAATACAAGGTGCTGAATTTGAAATTCACAAAGAGCAAATCAAAAGCTATAAAAAAAGTACAAATTTTCAAAACTCCTGGAAAATTTTCTAGGTAACTTTCAGTTTAAAAAAGGTGTTATTTGGTATACACATGAATTTAGTTCATTCTCTTTGTCAAAAACTATATTATTTGCTCTAAATAGTCAGAGTAGAAATACTTGGTAAATATTATCATGAATGACTAACACCAGAACTATAAACAAACTGATAACATGCATTTAAGTTATACAAAACATGATACATTGTATTGTTCGCTCAGTGTAGTACAACATTTTTATTAAGAATTAACTTTTGTAGTATTTTCAAATAGTTTGATTCATCCTGAATCCAATCCTGATTTTATTCAAATAGGCACTTATGAATAGTCAATATTTAATATTAAAAAATCGAGTGACTCTAGAATCTATTATGATCTATGTATTTGAAAAGGAAAATATGACGACCCATACCGGGTTCTACTACAATGATTATAGTAATAAACTCACTTTCGTCGGTCTGTTCGGCGTCGTTCAAGTGATGCAACAAGAAATCGGCGAAAGCACCCTTTTTTTCAAGCAGCTCGTGATATTTGCCAGCCTCACATATTTCTCCGTCTTTGAGCACCAATACCAAATCCGTCTGAGCCAGGTAAGACAGATTATGTGTCACCCACAATCGCGTTTTGTTCTTTAACACACCATTTGGTCCAATTACCTAAACACGGGAAAGTATAGTATTAATGCTTGCTAATTGTCTCTAAAACCTAAGTTAGCAGGTGCTTGATATAACATACAAATCAGGCAACTAGGCACAGTCATTCCCATAAAAAAGAAAAGTGCACTTTTTTATAGAATAGGAGGCAAACGAGCACACCTATCGCCTGATCTTAAGCGATTACCGCTGCCCATGGAAACCCGCAATATCAGAGGCGTCACGAGTGCGTTGCCGGCCTTTGGGTGATGGGAAGGGTGGGTTGGCCTCCAATATTCTCACTCGACCGATATAAATGACATGGTCATTCGGTGCAAACGTAAATAAACAGGTAATAATTAACTTCTGAAATAATTTTAGCCAACTACAATGAGGGGCATATTGACTGCCTCGTTGGTCTCGCGGTTGGCGTGTGCGACTGCTGATCATGAAGTCTTGGGTTTGATTCCCGGGTCGGACCAAATGTTTGTATGATCTACAAATATTTGTTTCGGAGTTTGAGTGTGTTCTATGTATAATATGTATGTATTAAAAAAAAAAAGTATATATGTATTTGTATCAGTTGTCTAGTACCCATAACACAAGCTCTGCTTAGCTTGGGACTAGATGGCGTTGTGTGTTAGATGTCTGAAATATTTATTTATTCAATTTTTATATTGTGAAGAATCGTATTAATCTATATTCCACATTCAAGAATTTTCTACAAGATTCAAGAATTTTACAATTTTGCGGTTCAATAACTCATTTTATGTCATATTCACTTGATCTGCTTAAAACACGATTGAAGTTACAATGCCAAATATGTACATAGTTAGGTATTACGTACTCTCGCACGTAACCTTGAATTTAACAAACTATCTATGATATAAAGCATGTCAATACAGTACCTACCTGTACATATACCGTGAAAAATTTGTTTATATTCTTACATATCTTATATTCGTAACATTGTTATTATGAGGGACAATATAAAGTATAAATATAATGCATAACCATAACTTTCGTTGATTTATTGCGAATCATATAATGGTAAACATCACAGAACACTGAGTGTTCTGTGGTAAACATATTTAAAATTGTTTATTGCAAAGGACATCTGTTCAAGTAACAATCAAGTCTTTATATTACGCGAGTCCCCTCAGTTCGTCAATAACAAATTTGAAACATTGCCTTGATGCATTACGATTTCATGAAGGTATACTTAAAACTTACCTCGTCAAAAAGATGTTTCCCGACATGTGAATCAACGGCGCTGAGAGGATCATCCAAGAAATAATTGTCAGCATCATAGTATACTGCACGTGCTAGTGACATGCGTTGCTTTTGACCACCAGACAAATTTATACCTATAACATTAATTTAATCTGTTAAGTACAGTCACAGATCAAATAAAAAAAGGTATGTATACCTATGTAAGTGTAAAGGCATGGCCTTGTTCTTGTCGAAGAAAAAAAAAACTTAGCTACTTCCAAGTAAACACACGCGTTAACGCACACACATTCTTAGAAACTACGCTACTTTTCGTCGGTATCGTACAAGTTCCGATATAAGAACCACATGTGTGTGCGTTAACGCGTGTGTTTACTTGGAAGTAGCTGAGTTTTTTCTTGCTTCAATAAGAACAAGGCCGTGCGTTATCTACCTTTTTTTATTTGATCTGAGGGTACAGTATAAGATATCCAGAGTCTCTCATCTCAAACTTGCTGAATTTTGTTTTACTTTCTTACCTTTTTCACCTATTTCTGTCTGATCACCGCCAGGAAGAATAGTCAAATCAGTCTTTAACGCACACGCTTCGAGGATTTTATTGTATTTAGATTTATTAAACGGCTTGTTAAACAAAATATTATTTTGCACAGTAGCGTTTTGTATCCAGGCTTGTTGGGAAACGTATGCTGTTTCACCTAGAAATGGTCCATGAATTAATATTTAAAAGTCTGAGTTTTGCTTTAGTGAAAAGATGTTGTCAAAAGTGAAAAGTATGTATGTGAAGGATACCTATTGTTTAAACGTCAAAAACATACCTTTAACATTGACGCTCCCTGATACTTTATCCATTTCTCCGAGAATTGAGCAGAGGAGAGAGCTTTTCCCAGAGCCAACGGGGCCAACGATGGCTACTAGTGACCCTTCAGGAACATGTATATTCAAATTCTTCAATACTGGTCTCTCATCTGGACCCCAAGAAAAGTGACCATTTTCCACCAGAATCTGATCGGCTGAAATTGGTAATACAAGCTATATCTATCTAGTATGAAGTAATTTCTAAATAAATAAGTATTTTATATAAGTTCATTTGTTCACTCACGTTCATTAGGGTTATGTTCTATCATGCTTGTGTCTAATTCATCAGAATTCATGAATTTATTCAATCTCTTAATACTTACCCAAAGCTGTAATCAAATAAATACAAATATACCTCATGTCTAAAACCAATGAAAGTAAAATTATTTTGTACGTCATGCAACCGACCTGTATAGCGTTAGACAAAACATTAGGTAATATTGTCATCGGATAACGAAGTATATTGAAAAGAGACAAAGCAACAAATGCCTTCTTGGAATCCAGAACTTCTGTATCATTTATCAATACATAACAGCCGAAAGTCATGAGCGATACCTGTGGAAGAGATCAATATGATTTACCCCTCTTTCAGAGTAGATACATTTTAAAAACTACGAAATATAAATAACTTACCAGAAATGGTGTAGAAAACCATAAGAATGCAGTAATAGAATTAAAATAAACCAACTGTTTTAAAATACTCAATTCCTTATTTCTGATCTTAAGAAGATGCTCTTGAAAACTTGCCTCCCAAGCATACATTTTAAGTACCTAGAAAAAAGAAACATGATTTCAAACATCAGCTTTTAATTGAACTGCATAAAAGAGTATTTTAATCTAGTTGTCTTACCTTCATACCATTGAGTACTTCGGTCATAAGTTTAATTCTTTCGTCTTTATGACACATGATCTTTGCCTGGAATTTTTCCTGAATACCAGCAAAAAAGCCGTTGACTGGTGTAAGGCAGACAATTACTACAAGACCAGCCAAAACCGATATTCCCAAAACGTTCCATAAGAAATACATGGACAAAGCTACTTGTAAAGGGGCTGACCATATTAGATGCATTAGCGTTAAATCGGTAAACCTGTAGTAAGAAAACGACCATTATATTGTATTATAAATTTCAAATTGTAATCTATAAATCCACCTATGATGTATTAGGATAAATACGATCGTATGTGTGGAATCAATTTAGAAAGAATAATTAAAATATTCCAAATATGCGAAGATATACCTACTTAAACAAAAATTAAACATTTGTTTGAATTGGGAATATCCTACTTTTTCGTGGTTAAAAAAAAAAGCTCAGTAAATCGAAGCATAAGCAAATAAGAAAAACTTCTCTTTTACTGGAGTGATATACCTATAATTACAATGTATGATACATTGAATGTATGATTTACGCTGTTTAAGGCTGCCCAGCACTCTTCTACATTATACGTGCGAGGTGACTAATAATAACAGCTCAGTTTGTGTTTGACAACAAGCAAGCATTGAGCAGCACTTAACGATTAATTTTTATTTAGTTTTTTTATTATTTTATGAACCATTTAGTGTTATAAAAAAGCAGTAAAAGTTAATCTACACTTTACCTAGTTACGTCAGTAGACATTAAATTCATAATTTCTCCAACTGTGTGTGTCTTCCTAGCTTTGTTTGTCAAGTTCAAGGCTTTCTTATATAACATGCTGCTTAAAGCACAATTGATTTTCACGCCTACTTTAGAAGTCAATATCATATTTTGACCCAAAAACACAGTTTGTAAAGAAGCACACACCAACATACCAACAGCGTAAAGGTAACCTCTCCATACAGGCTCATTACTTCCAACGAAACCTACAAGTAATCTGAAATAAAAATAAATAATATATTGTTTATGATTTATATTTTCCTTAGAAGCATTTATAATTTTATGACTTCAATATTGTAATGTTGAATTAAAAAAAATATATTATGAATGAAACTGGGATTACATTGAATGTCGACAAAATGAACAGATGACGGATGAAAAATGATAAAACTTAAATATTTTAAATGCAATCCACTGACCTTATATTATAAAAAATTATACTTACGCAAATAAATTGTCAAATTAATCGTAGAGCCAACCATTAAATAATATCAAAGACTTACGGCTGTACCGTACCTAAAAATTTATTTCAATGCAAGTTTAGGTTAGATAAATTACAAAACGAACCTTAGTAATACTGGCGCTGCAAATAAAAGTAAATCGTTGCATAACTTTAAAATCATAGCAACGAAAAATTGTCCGCCGAAAGCTCTGATCAACACGGGAAAAATGGAAACTATTTTTTTCTCCTTTTTACCGCCTCTTAACGACGATGTTTCTGAACTCGATGATTCTTCTGTCGTTCTGGAAATTAATAAACTTTTTAAAAATTCTGTATTTTTTTAGATCTATCACTAATAAATGTTATAGCAAACATTATCAAATCCCCGTCACATCACGTCAACAGTTAATAATCACAGGCTAGGATTCTAAGTAAATAACTATGTGCATGTGTTGAGTACAAGGTGAACACAAAATATACACTCACGATTCTCGCTTTTTCAACGCCTTTTTCCAATATTTATCAAACCGCGGAACTGTTTCCTTAGAAAGTAACTTAGGGCTCAAAGAATACAAATCATCTTCAGTCAAAGTTCTTCTATACCCGGTTATAGCTACTGGATCAAACCAACTAAATGTTAGACGGCTGGGGACCCCGGATGCGTCTTCAGGGGATTTTCTCTGTTGATCAATAAAATAAACATGTTTTATTACATCCGCAACTGTAGGTACTGACTAATTAATTGTAAAGGTATTTCAGATCACGAACATTATTAATACCTCTGTCACTTATTTCTGATACAATGACTCTATAAATTATTCCTTAAAACAATATTGAAGTAAGATATACTAAAAATATAAATTTACCTTATCGTAAACGTAGGGTGTATCCGTTGGAGGCAAATCAGCGAAACAGTTCATTACAAATATTATCATGACTAGAACATAATACACTACATAACTCCCAAAATTATAGAGGTCATTGCTGTTCGCAGCTGTTTTATACTTCGTTATCTCGGTTCTCAGCTGAGGTAAACCCGTCAAAATGAGGAGTAACCAAAATACAAAGAGTACTCCTGAAGTCCTCATACCACATTTTTTGTTGTAAACTAAAATCGTTGCTGATAACACCTGAAACAGACTTGCATGTCGAATATAAGAACATAATATACGAACAAGATTATTTCACAAAACTGTTCCACAAGAAGGCATTCCTAGGTCCAGATTGACCTTGATGCTATAGAAACTAGAGTAAATTGTGTAGTACCTAATACAAAATGGATGTGAAATTTCAACTTGCTTTTAGTCATTCTCAATAGCTTTAAGAATTATTAGAAAGGTTAACTATGCCTAAATTTCAAGATGATATAATTTGAATTTAATTCCGAAATAAACATAGCCTATAAGAGTACTTACAAAAGTTATTAGTTTCACAACTGGAGCGTAGTAATCTGCGTCAAAAACTGTATCCTGGGCTCTTGAGGATGTAAATATTACTTGACCGAAGTTAATTATTTGTAGCAACACCAAGAGCAATGTTATGATAAGTTTGATAACATTTAGTTTGCTCCATGGGATGTTGGCTTCTTTGCTGATAAACATTTGATACAACTCGAGTAAGGCTGCAAGCCAGAGGTATCCACAAGGGATCCATACAAGGACAGTCTTTTGGAAGCATGGGGTAAAATTTGGATCGTCTGTATCCCATACAAAGCTGGTATTCTAAAAAAAAATAGATAACAATCACTTTATTGTACATCAGAGTAATTACAAAGGTACCTATCTAGGCTAGGCGGTACAGGCCAGCATGGCCAAAAATGATTTTTTTTTCTTTAATGACATCTGCTTTTGCTATAACAATCTCGTCCGTTTTCTTTTCACATAACTATAAATTTAAAATTTAAAAAACCCCCTATGCAGCATCAGGTCGAAGTTATTAATTACATAATTGTCATTTAACGATTATACTGGCACGTTTTGCAGACATTCAGTTATTCTTCCCCACTTTCACCCCCAGAACTTTTAAACGACTCAACCGATTTTCATGAAACCTGTCTAAGAACACTCGCACGTAACTCACCTTTCATACAAAAAAAAACTAAATTGAAAATGCTTAATCCGTTCGCGAGCTACGGTGCCACAGACAGACAGACAAACAGACAGACAGACACGTCTAACTGTCAAACGTTAAAAATGGCAACCAACACCTGTAGAATGTTGACTGCTATTTTTTAATGACCATCATTAATATAACAATAGCGATTAATGTATTAATTATGGATTTATTTCAATTGAATGGCTAATCTTATATGTATATAAAATTCTCGTGTCACAATGTTAATTACCATACTCCTCTGAAACGATTGGACCGATTTTTATGAAATTTGATGTGCATATCGGGTAGGTCTGAGAAACGACCAACATCTTTTTTTTATACCCCAATTTTTTTTATGGCGAAACAACATTTTCCGGATCAGCTAGCAGCTAGTAATAATATACAAGTACTTACGTTCTTCTGCACTAGTAATACACCTTTGAAAGTGTATTACTGTAGTAGTAGTAGTATTACAAGTAGACTATAAGTCACAAGTAAACTCACAGACGTCTAAAGTCAATCTACAGCAATAAATTAAATTTTTAAGAATTTTTCACAATTAATTGTCACCAATCTAATTCTACTTTTGTTTTTCGTAGGTATCATAGTATTCATAGGATCATTACGCTAAGACCCTAAGGAGCAACGGAGCAAAACCGTAAACAAATGATTGTCTTTGGGAAACTATTAATAAGGAATAGATACTATTAAACTAGTGAATAAAAACTTTGTTAGTTCCTTATTAAACCTGACTTTACCCTATATCTGACCTTGTAAAAATAATGAGACAATTATTATTACTAGGGTACTAGACATTTATCATTCCCATTGAGTTAAGTGTCAACTGTAAGTCGCATGACTTGCATGTACCGCTATCTCAATAGCTAGATAAGTCGAAGATATAACGACCTTTTTTATTTTAAATAAAGCAGTCATCAACGATACATTACATATTTTTTTAATTCTGGGATAAACAAACAGAATTTTACGTATCATCTGTGGAGGAATGGGAGGGAGGATCCTCCGACCACGTACGATGATCACGTCTCGGGGAACGCATCCCAATTTCCAAGGGATGTTGGGAATTTGAATATATATTACGCACCAAGAACAGAAATGTTATATTATTAATTAACTGTCCCCACCAGATCCCCCGAATCGGTCCAGCCGTTCCAAAGATTAGCTAGAACAAATTGACAAAGAAAATATACATTGATTTTTCGTATTTAACTTCATAAATATGCATTTAGTAAAAAGCTGTTTTTTTTTAAATTACAAACAGACACTTCATTTTTATTTGTTGGTATATTCTATATCTATACTAATATTATAAACGCGAAAGTTTGTAAGAATGGATGGATGGATGTTTGTTACTCTTTCACGCAAAAACGACTGAACGGATTTGGATGAAACTTTACAGTATTATAGCTTATACATCAGAATAACACATAGGCTACTTATTTGCCGCGACAACCGACATATACGCGGTCGGAGCGCGGGCAACCACTAGTATATAACTATATATAAATCGTGCACACTGCAAGCACAAACCAGTATAAGAGCGGTTTAGTCAGAAATTAAGTAACCCCTAACCTTGATACAATAAGCGAGTTTATCTCAATCAAAGGAATTCAACTCAATCAGTTTTTTTTTTAAATAAGATAATTTAATTATTTTCAAAAAACTTCAAGTTACGATGATGGATGAATGGAATATTTATTAAAAGCTGTATCCTGTATTTCAACAGATCTTATAATTAAGAAACAGACCGGTTGTCTGACTGCAACTTAGGTGAGTTTTACTTTTAAAGAATCCAATGTATTATAGTCAACACAATAGTCTAGGCCTCCTAGCCAATTTGATATCCTACAAAAGTAACTATTAGAAACTAGCACATATGGGAATGACTGAATGAATGATAATTATTAATAAAATTATGATACTCCAATGTGTTTTGGAGGCCTTAGATTCTCTTAGTTGTCAGAGCGATACTGAGTATATGAAAATAATAAAAAGACTCAACACAATCATCAACAAAATTTTATAACTTTTATAAAAGGGAGCTTTAAAAAAAAGAAAAGTAAGTTTCCGATTTTCACGCAGTGCAGTTTTTTGCTTTTTCCAATAATGAACTCGTTAAAAGCAATCTCTTCCAGGCAACCTTTGGATGGACATATTGACCGGAGAGAGAAATGAACGAAATATAGGGTAGTGAAGGTGTTTTAAAGTTATGAAGGTGTTAATAAAATAAATATATATATATATATATATTTATACATACACAAATACACACACATATACACAATATAAATATATGCAACATATATATAGAAAGCATTTTATGTACACAATAAAGATATAAATAAATAAATATCCACAAATAAGAAGCATTTAGTCATGTAATGCTCGTCGTAAAATTGTAGTATGTATGTATGTATGTAATGTAGTACAATTGGTATATTATAATGAGACATAAATTGTATTATATTTTTCTAGCAATTATAATTGAAACAAGTTCTTAAACGTCCAGTATTTCCGACATCTAAACCCAGTTTAAGCTTGTCTTTAAGTAATCTTGGAAACTATATCTTATTTTTGTGAATGACATTACATTTTTAACCAACTTCAAAAAAGGAGGAGGTTCTCAATTCGACTGTATTTTTTTTATGTTTGTTACCTCATAACTTTCGACTGGGTGAACCGATTTTGATGATCCTTTTTTTAATTGAAAGCTGGTGCTTCCCGTGTGGCCCCATTTCAATTTGGTCCAGATTGAAGTCGGTTTTTTTTGTTAAAATTTGTGATTATACTCGTACTGAAGCAATTATATCTAAGCAACTTATTTAAACTGATTTAACAGATTTATAATACGGTGTTTTCATCTTGTCCTTGAAAAATACAACAACCCTGTACTAATTACCATAAACGTATTGCATTAGATTTAGTCCAACTAATGCTGATAAGATATCAAATTTTGAGTAACAGCATTTGTTGTATTCTATTCGTATAACTGATATTAGATTTGTGCCAATTGAAATAATGATAATATTTAGGACATCTAACACACAATGCTATCTAGTCCCAAACTAATCAGAATTTGTACTATGATTACTAAGACAACTGATCTAAATACAATGTATGTATGTATTGTATGTGTATGGTAGGTAATTTGGTTATTGAACATGTGATGTACCTAACTCGAATCGCTTAAAGTGTGTATTTAATCTTTTGTCAAATTTAAAATAATGTATGCTGACTGTAAAATAAATTAGCTGGTTGTCAAAAAAGTCAGTGACGGTCGAATAAGCAATAAAAAGCATAACTTACTCGGGCGCGCCCGATAATGTCATGCATTTTGCTCTCTTTTATAGCCTACGAATATTTATAAACGTGACAATTTATGAGGGTGTTTATGGGGTGTATGGATGAATGTTTGAATTTCCCCAAGAAAAACCTAATGAGGCAATTTCTATAAAATTTTAATATAATTTCGTTGATACTGTATACTTAAAAAATATGAGGATTATTTTTATCTGTATTTCGTGTGAGTGAGACCTCATTTCTTATTATTGTAACCACTACATTCCGAAGCGAAGGGAAGTGGAACCAGTACTTAGACTTTTCTATACAAATAAAAAAATTTGACGTGTGGCACTCGGGTACTGCCGCGGTAAAGCTATTGCATAGCATTTTTTATCAACTTATGCAATTATAATTATTTATTTATTTTTTATTTATGCAGTATGTATAATATTGTGAATGAAAAATACAAAACTATTAAATTAGTACCATTTTTTACCTTTAGGCCCGTGCGAGTGCGAGACCGGCGAGCCCAAATAGTCTAGTCAACAAGTTCCATACTTGTTGACTAGACTAAAAGATGCAGAAGCATCACTAGGCTGCCATGGTGTGGGTCGCACTGCCGCATTGTCTGCATTCGCAGTGAATATGGTGGCCACCACTCTTGGATTCTACTTATGCTTTCCATCAGGCAGAGTAGAGTCATTTTGGCGGGCCACACATAAAAAAAAGGCTAGCTTAAGAAGTTTGGATACTTTTTAAAATGTGTGGCAATAAATATAACATTTATGTTAGAGAGAATTTAGCTACTTTTGATGCTAATTATACAATTTAAAGCATGCCACGACCTTATTATGATAATCCACTTTTAAAATAGGTAAATAGAAATCAGATAAAAAGATCTCAATGTTGACATTCACTTTATCTAAGTATTAGTGGTACTAATAAAGATAAAATAATGAACTATATCTACGTTATAGTTTTGAAATTAGTTATTGCTATACTGTTGATAGTTAATAGGTATCAATGTCTATCTTCTTTCCATAATATAAACGAATGATATACGTTTGTCTGTTTATCCGCTAACGCCTCCTTAAGCACGCAAGAAAATCCAACCAGGAAAAGGGTCAAGGAAAAACATACAGGGCAAGCTAAAAACCGTTAAAAAAATTAAATTTCGTGGAAAAAATCAAAAGTTAGTAGGTACACCAAAACGGGTAAGTGCATTGGTCTAAGAGAGAATTAATTTGGAAAGCTTTTTTCAGATCTAATTATTATTATTATCAGATATGTTTACGAGTACATAATATTGCAAGATATGTATCTGTGGCCATCATGAGTTGTGTTTGTTTAAACACGTATCAATATGTCATATATGTATCAGGAAAGAACTTATGTAAGACAACCGTAAATGACTAGAGACGCACTCAGTGTTAATTACAAGTACTACAAGCTACCCCGACCCACTTCGTACTGTCTTAAGTCATATAAATCTCTCAGTCCAATAGCAAAAACAAAATTGTCAATAAAGCGTATTTCAGATTTATCACTTTATTTATTACTTACTAGCTGCCCCGACAGACTTTGTTCTGTCAAAAATTATTGCCAGTCACAGTCCAAAAGATAATATAATTAAGTGTTGTTTTACTATTTTCCTCGCAATTTTTACGTTTTTTCTCTCCATAAGAACCTTCCTTAACGAATTTAAAAAAAAACTTAATAAATAAATATTTCGGACATCTAACACACAATGCCATCTAGCCCCAAGCTAAGCAGAGCTTGTGTTATGGGTAGGTACTAGACAACTGATATAATACAACTTTTTTTTAATAACCGAATTAGTCTAGCGGTTCTCGAGTTTTGCGCAAAACAATACATTTGGCTATTCGTTTATTAATATAGATTGATAATATCTCAATAATAAACAACGATTACTGCGCCCGCGTTTTATAAGCGACATGGGTATAAACGTAAACAAATTGAACAAAATAAAAATATAATTGGTGTTCATGAAGTGAAATTAATCATATTATTAAAACAAGGAAGATAATGACTGGCTCCGAGGAAGTAATGAGAACACGCACGTGAAGCGTGAGTTTTTTTTTTTGGGACAGCCTTTTTTTCTAGAATTTCATTTTGGGCAGACATAGATCCAAACAGTCTCATCAACTTATATTAATGCATAACAAACAAAAATTTAAATTTAACATGGAAGAAAAAGCAGGTCTTTTGGCCTGGGGGGCAGTGATCTGAACCTGTGCGTGCCTGACCGCTACGTGTGGAGGCGCCGACGCCCGCCTCTATTGGCTGTGCCAGTAGCCAGGACTAACTTACTTGAGAAAGCACCGCTTACGCGAATTATCCATCTAATTAAGACTGTAGTCCCTGAGCGTGGGAATTTGTGATTGAACACCCACATTCATATTTTACATGCACACAAACGCATCGGGCACTGTTGCATACTAACCCTGGCAACTAATAAATTTACTTTCGGTTTTTTCTTCTAGTTACATATTCATTAACTGTTCGCCTTTGAAGAATGTTTAAAATGTCCTACAAAGCACGCAATGTATCTTTGTCATATCGGAAAGCCCGCGGACTATAAGTAACTCGTCAACGGCCGAGAATGGGGTTCAAGTGTAGCTATTCATTTTTAATTCATTTCATGGACAAATAATATATTTTTACACAGTATAAAATTAAGTCGCTCGCGCTATCTGTCTGCTTAGATCTTTTACAGTAATCAACGGATTTTAATGCTATGTTATGAAATAAAATTTGTATGATATATGTTATAAATGGCACATAATGTTTCTTAAAAATATAATTTTTGATCGCTTTTATTGCTCATATTGACTAAATTTTACTACATAGATTACTTACGTACTTTTTTCACTTTTTGTCAAAAAACGACGCTGAAAAAGTATGAAACAAGTTTTGAAAAGCCGTAGTCACGTGTTTTTAAGAGTTGTGGTACGTTTTTATTTTAATTTAAGTTTTTACTTTTTTTTATTTAAAATGTTTTGGTGTAGTGATAATAATAATTTATATGCAAATTATATTTTAAATACCTAACATAGAAATATAAAAAAAAATTGAATAGATACGAACAAAGTCACCAGCAAATGCTAATAATACCTATATATATTTGAAATGTACAAGTAACACCCTTTCCGATGATACCAAACACGGCATGTTTATGTCAAATTCATTTTTTAATACAGTACTTTATGTCGGCTAGAGGGCGCCACATTAAATTGAGTGACGCGTCATATAGCCTATAAGCAGCGGACGATCAAGACACTTCTAACAATACCTCATTTATCCAGTTCTAATTAGTAGTTAAGGAGCTATGAGGGAACAGATGAACATACATACATAGCCTGTCAAAATCATAACCCTCCTTTGGCTTTGCCGTGGTCGGGTAAAAAAATAAAATAATACAGTTAATTTATAAACTCCTTCTTTTTTTAAGTCAGTTAAAAAACAAACTATTTGTCTTAAAATTAATATTAACACAGAACACTTTTTGTTTTGTGAATATTAAGAGTGTAAAACTTTGAAATAGAAACTTCCTTAAATATATAATACTAGCTTTTACACGGGGCTTCGCCCACACAGATTTTCATCCCCTGATTTACCCCCTTAGGGGTAGAATTTCAAAAATTCCTTTCTTAGTGCTCACTTATGTTATATAAAGAACCTACATGCAAAATTTCAGGATTCTAACTTCAGCGGTTTGGGCTGTGCGTTGATCTCTGGGTATGTCAGTCAGTCAGTCAGTCACCTTCCTCTTTTATTTATATAGATTACAGATATCAGATAATGTAAGGGATTGGGCATCTATTGTTTTACAATTCACCAATTGATTAAATTCGAACTTAATGGATGAATAATAATGGAAATGACGTAAAGTATAGATGGGACCCTTTTTTTACAATTTTTGTCTGTCTGTCTGTTTGTTTGTGCCGGCTAATCTCTGGAACGGCTGGAGCGATTTTGACGGGATTTTTACTGATAGGTAGTAGTTGGTGTAGTATCGCGGGTAAGACCGTGGGGCTCAGCTAGTTTTTTTTTCAAAAAAGACAACTTCCGTATATATCCAATAAATCCTATGTCGCGGGGGACTTTCCAAACATACATGAAACGGACACAATGGACACCCAGACTCAGAACAACAATTCGTGGATCATACAGTGTTGTCCCATGTGGGATTTGAACCCACAACACCTGATACAGTAGGAAGCGGCGAGGCAACCGCTTAAACCACTAGACCAACCATGCAGTCAAAAATAAAACTGTAATTTTAAGGTCTTTCATTATTTCAGTAGTAGTTATTCAATTCTAACAGAAATCATTAAAAAAATTTTTTTTTACTTTTTTAAAAACAATTTCTCAAAGTGTCTCGGTCTGTCAAAGTGTATTCAAAGTACTCGTCAAGACAAATCAAACGACTCCAAACTCGATAGGTTCCGTCGTTACAAAGTTCCTATGACCACCTTCCAGCTTCAACATCAGATCAGCTCCATGTCATCATAATATAGCATTGTCACGCTATATACATATGCCTACAAAAATTCAACACAATCGGTTGAAGATATCTGCAAAATTGAGTTGCAAGATTCCGTCTTAACAAATATAGTCAGATATATACATACATAGCAAGTTAAAAAAAAAAACATAAAAATAAGTTCTGCGTTAATAATAAATACTAATATTTTTCTTTGAAATTATTCTTTAAAAAAATTAAATTAAATTCAAGAATACAAATTAACAGTTACAATTCGACACTCACTGGCAACCCACCCTAAAACTTGTCATTTTCGTATTAGGGAGCTCAGTGCGAACTACAAACGGACGTGGTGTCACCTTGAATATTCGGCGGGCACTGAATTTTTTGAGCGCGATAAAACTTGTTTACGGGTTGTATTGTACACATGTATAAACTAATTTACGGGAGACGATATCTACGTACTAAAATGTATGGAACTTTTGTCGCTAAAAATGAATGATGTTTAGCCTTAGATTATGGCTTTTTGGTGAGAATTAATAAAAAACTAAAACGGTAAATCTTTTCTCCATACTTTTTTCTCGCGAAATAAGAAAAAAACATTTAAAATAGAGCACGAAATAGGACAGAGTGTGCTAATTAAAAAGGTCGATTTCGATGATTTTGATCTTTGTTAAGGCTTTTTTTCACAAAAATAAAGAATTATTTTATAAATGTCACTCGGTAGATTGGTAGACTGATTTATTAAACTACTGAGATTTTTTTTTTAGTGTCAAATATGAACTGAGTTGTTTGTGTTTTGCAAAACTGCAAGTGCCTTTTCGCGCGTTTTTAGGGACGCGCCCCTTAACGAAGTTCACAAAGATTTAGATATTTTTTCGTGTCAATTGAGTGTACTCGCAAAATGTCTTGTAAATTTAATTTGTTACAAGACATAAAAGTTGCAATACTTTGTTTTATATTTTTAATTTTAAGATAGATTGTTATTTTTTTTGAGTTTATATTTCGTTACTGTATATATGTTTCTTTATTCATTTGTAAAGAAATAGACATAATATTAGAAATGTAAGTTAGCCTCTCTATCGCATTAGGGCAACCTGTAATGATAGTGAAGGTGATATTGTAATAAATAAATAAATAAAAAATAAAAAAAACAATGGACGCGTGGCCGTAGCACCTGCGCTGGTTTTAGGCTAACTCTTCAGCCCAGCTTCCTAGCTGCGAAATAAGGGCCTTATGACGCAGATGCTCATTATTGTAAATCCGTGCACAAATACCGTATAACTTTACAATCTTTGTAGAATGATGGCTTGAAATGGTTTCCACACGTAAAAAATGGATATTGAAGTGCAGGAGTCAGAAAAGGCGGCAAAAATCGAATAGCCTACTGGCAGCAAATGTGTGGTGCCCCCGCCCAAAGATGAGGACAGTGTTCCATATGAAGCCGAACCTGTGCCTTTTAAAGCAGACGGCGGTGGGCCGGAGTGAAATACTGTCTCGATCTGTTGAGCACGCCAAGCTCATTCAATATTTCAGTTTCAGTCCATTGCTGGACAAGGTCTCTCCTTAGAAAGGAAGGAAGATACGTGTAATGATACATAGGTATAAAAATACGATACTGAAGCCTTGCTCCTTGCCGCCATACTATATAATTATATTACTCACTATCTTATTTGTTTTAGTCTTTTTAAATAAATGCTTTATATTATCTCGGAATAACCATAATGGTTCTTTATATTCAAAGACAAAATAAACATGAAACGTGAACTACAATAGACCTGAGAGATAACTTTGTCGGGTTTATACGCACGTTACGTAGAAAACTCATAGGAAGTAAGAAGATAAGTTTTATATACGTATATAAACATAATCCTGGCGACATCATTAACGACAATATATTAATACTTATTTACATTAAACCAGTTTGATCTATATATCTAAAGGATTAATGCAGAGGCTTTTTAAACATTTCCTCTTTTAAAAAAAAAGACAACTTAAGTACTAAGAATGTATGTGATGTTCCATGAAAAGCCGACGCCTTCGATAAAATGGTGCGGTATCGACGGGTGAATATGACACAATGCCAGGTCTGAACGGTCTGAACGAATCTCCACCCAACAAACGCTGGAGTACTGCCCTGCGTGGAAGTACGAGCGTCCAGTTCTGATCGAAAAGATCGGAAACAACCTCCAAGGCCACTGGACAGCATCGCAGCAATGATGGCGAGTGGCGAGGGCTGGGAAGCCGCAGTCTCCTCCTCCTCCAGAAGAAGGCTGCAAAGCGATCCTACTCTAAGAAGGTGGCGAAGAGTACATGGTAGAGGTCGCTAGCTCATTAATCGCTGCGTAAAGGTCGCTGCAGCCACATCTTGAGGCAATGTAACCGCTGCAAACGACCCAAGACAAGGGAAACCGTAGTGCGACCGAGGGGTTGGACGCTGTTCCACCTCTTACTGTGTAGAGCAGTGTGAGTTGCCCTGCGGGTTGCTCTGGTCATCCCGGTATGTGCCTAAGTCTTCGGGTAGAGTAGGGAGGACTCATGAAGCCGCCGTTGCGTACCTGGAGTTCCTTCCAGCTGCCGGCCTAGTACGGCCGCCCCGCGGTTTTTAAAGCGTAGACCGATTCTCCGGGAGTTTCACACACACTCTCCGTCTCCCCTCGGCGGGTACGGTACGAAATGCATTCGTGTGTTAAAAAAATAGTTGCGTGCATATACAGTTAACTTCGAATTCCATTAAGACTTAAGATTCCTGAAAATGTCTTCTAATATACCTGTTATACCTACTTTATTAATCAACACTATAGTGCAGTGGTGGATTTGCCACTAGGCTGATTAGGCGGGAGTCTAGGGCGGCGAATATTAGGCGGCGGCAAATTTAGACGATTTTTTAAGGAATAAAAATACAGGAGAAAAGAAGTATTGTCAATTTAAAAAAGAAACAATGTATTATGCAGATTATTACCAAAAAAATACTAAACGGTTGGTAAAATAAATCTTTGTTAATTTGAGTTTTTAAAACATCTCAATAGCAGTTGAATATTACAATTCAAATTTGTAATTTTGACTAACATTTTTCTTAATCACCACTGAGTACTGAGGACAATATATTTAATACAACTTTGTATATATACAAGTACTTTACTGACTAATATTTTGCCATCTTAGAAATGGGAAAGAAACTTTAAGTGTTCTTTAAAAACTCTAAAAAGAGTAGTTAAATTTTGTTGCACATATTAAAACGATTATTTTTAATTATAATTTGTATTAGGTATAATCATCACAAAAAATCTAGCTTTTAATTGTAATCTTTAAACATGTTTCAAAATTTATTTTCTTTTATTTTCCTAGTTTTTTATATAGTATTGTTAATTAATACATAATTATATTCTTATGTATCAACCTGGACTAACAAAATATTTGCTAATGCGAATTTCCAATATAAGTATTTTATTAAAATGTATGTGAAAGGAAAATATAAAGTAAGTGTTACGTACCCACAGCGGTGATCCACAAAAGTAATCCATTAAACTATCGAAGTTAATGACTTATTAACACAGAATCACTCGGCACACAAGCACCGCGCGTGGCACACCATATTCGATTGAAGATAACTAAACGTACGTAACGTAGTAACAGTAACGTAGTACCACAGAATAAATAATAGTACTGGTAGTACCAAGTTATATTTATATGTCGTAGTGTTATGCATCACCTTGCGAGGTCTATACAAATAAATAAAATCGAAGTGTCTGTTTGTAATCTAACTAAAAGCTTTTCACTAAATGCATATGAAAGTATATAGGTACGTTACATAGCTTAAAAAAACAATATCTTAAATGTTTGTTATGGCTATTCTCTGGAACTACCAGATTAATTTTGACGGGACTTTCACTGGCAGATAACAGATAACTGATGATATAAGGAGTAACTTAGGCTACTTGTTTTAGACAATCTTCGCCTTTGCGGTTATTTTTGTAAGGTTCAACAATAAACACGGGTAACACCGCGGGACTCAGCTAGTAATAATATTATACATATCTTTAGTGTATACTAAATACGTGTCATGTGTAACCTGTATTACAAAGGGTTAGACGAAATCATGATAATAATATAATTATTAAAGCGGCCTTATCGAGCTGTCGCAAAATTTTAATAGACAACCATGAATGGACAGAGAATGTATTTTAAAATGTTATAAATTTACTGTCCTACTTTACTATTACCGAAGTCGATGAGTAAAGAGTTGTTCTTCAGAGACAAAATTTTCGATTTCTATAGGTCGTTATATTTCTGTAACCAAGTAACAAAAATGACCTGTTTCCTGTTTCTTTCTATAGCTTAGTCACAGTATAATCCTTCCTCCGTGGTTTAGCTTTGTCCCTAACTGGGACAAATCATATTTTAAACCGACTTCAAAAAAGGAGGAGGGTTTTCAATTCGACCGTATATTTTGGTAATCACTTACATTTTTAACCGACTTCAAAAAAAGGAGAAGGACCTCAATTCGACTGTATTTTTTTTTTATGTTTGTTACCTCATAACTTTTGACTGGGTGAACCGACTTTGATAATTTTTTTTATTTGAAAGCTGGTGCTTCCCGAATGGTCCCATGTGAATTTGGTCCAGATTGAAGTCAGTTTTTTTTGTTAAAATTTGTAGGTAATAATGTTCTAGTGATTTCTCTTGACACCGACATCAAACAGATTTAAGGTGCTCCTAGCACACATTTTACTCGTAATACTACTTTATTTAAATTATCAGAATTAGGTATGGACAAGAATTGACATATTGTAATTTAAGCCAGTCAAATTGAAACCAGCTTATTTTACGCTTTTTAGAGGTTTTATGCAGGGAGTTTACGTGGATGCTTTTAGAAGTCGGTTTTTTGCTAAAACGTTTTTTGAAATAATTGCAGTCTACGTATAAAATTGTTAGTGTATTCTTCTGATTCATATGACGCGACCGTCTGCCATTTTCCGCGACTAAATGGTAAATTGCTGCATTTTCCTTTTGATTAATGTATATAAATTATTATCTTAGAGAAAGGAAATGAAATGCCCTCTTACAAAAAAGATATGTATTGGTTATAAATACCTTAGTGTGTTTATAAAAAGGTAAATAAGAAGTGTCCGGCGTATAATACTGATTGATATTGTCTAAGCTGCACTTGACCGTACTGCTCAGGTAATAAATAGTAATGAGAGCCTGGCTTCCCGCATGGGGGGAAGCTAGACGTGCAACAAACAAGCTAGAAGGTGTACGAGCATCTGCTTTTCTTGGATCTCGGTTTTATGAAGGTAAATATCTGATTCATCTATCTTAGTTCAGGTCGCATACCTACTGATTATGACACTTTTGTGTTGGATCATGTGAATAACTGAAAATAGTGAAGTCCTTATGTATAATGTGTTATGTATGACGGATTGAAAGTAAATAAAATTTTAACAACATAAAAACCGACTTCAAGATTCGGGTGTCCTTACCATGGTACCACCGCTGGAATATCTTCTTTCCATTAAAAAAAGAATCATTAAAATCGTTTCATAAACGACGAAGTTATCCGCGAACACACATAAAAATGTATATATATAATATACGGCCGAATTGAGAACCGCCTCCTTTTTAACCGACTTCCAAAAGGAGGAGGTTCTCAATTTCATCGGTTTTTTTTTTTGTTTTTTTTTTATGTATGTACATTGATTACTCCGTCAATTGTGGACCGATTTTGAAAATTATTTTTGTATTCGAAAGGGTATGCTCCCCATGTGGTCCCATGGCCACCATATCAGGATCTGATGATGGGATCCTAAGGAAATTGAAGGAAACCCTCAAATTTACGTGAGCGCCTGCAATAAAGTTAAGGCAATTGTCTGCATGCTTTCATAATCTGTAAACATCATGTCTGAAATATTTATTTATTATTCTATACAGTATGTTGTATGTTACCTTTAGTCGTATTCTTTCAAGTTATTTAGGTTGAATGATGATGAGAGACTTGAGAAAGACTAAAAAGCGAAAAATAAAAATAAAAACTTCGTTTAAAAAAACCGACTTCAAAAACTGAAAAGTATAAAATAACTTAATTTGTATGTGCTACCTATTCATAGGTTTGAAGTCGGTGCCGAGCCAAAATGTAATAGTAGGACTCGCCGCGCGTGACCTTGAGCGGGATAGCTGCTCTACGCGTAGGACAAAACAACCGAAGCGTCGGTGACGTCGTTGACGTTCGTCTCGAAATATAGCGAGTGTGGTACCTACTATTACATTTGGCTTGGCGCCGAATTCAAACCTATGAATAGGTAGCACATACAAATTAAGTTATTTTATACTTTTCAGTTTTTGAAGTCGGTTTTTTTAAACGAAGTTTTTTTTTTATGAAGTCGATTAATAAATAACATCATCAACCGCCTTACACAGTCCACTGCTGGACAAACGTCTCCGAAGAAAGGACGTTTTGGCCTACTATACTATACCATGTTGGCCAGACGGATGGACATAGGATTTTCAAGTCAAGTTTTCTTTCTTTTTGCCGTGCTATTTATTTATTTATATCTTTATTGTATACATACAAAATTACAAACAGAAAACAAAGGATGAATTACAATATATGCAAATGTTACAATAGGCGGTCTCATCGCTCACGGCGATCTCTTCCAGACAACCACAACACGGATTTTCGATATGCAAAAATTTTTGGGTAGCTTACATACATGTAACACATAATCCTCTACGTGAATGGTTAAAAATATCAGTTAAACAATCATGAACAAAAATAGCACCCACTCACTTTCAAATTACAAACATACATACAGTAACACACACATACATATATTCATAATCCTACATATACATATATACGATTTATATACATACAATGCATATACAGAACAAAATAATATGCTAAAAAGAGGATATAATATTTCTATATATCTATTTAATATATCGACAAATAATGGTCCTTCACCAGCTTTTTAAAAATAGGCAAATTTTTTGATTGTCGAATTGTCTCAGGCAAGTTGTTCCAAAGTCTTACAGCTTGCACAGTGAAAGACTTGTCTGCAAACTGAGTTGAATGTTTTGGCATTTTCAGTATTAAATTCTCTGATGACCTCAGGTCCCTGCAATGTGTGTTTTTTAAGAACTGAAAACGTTCTTTGAGATAAAGAGGTGTGTGAGGATGAAACAGAACACTGTATAGAAGAGAAAGAATATGTAGATTCCGGCGAAAGCGTATTGGTAGCCACCTGAGCTTAGAACGAAACTCAGAAATGTGATCATACTTGCGTAATCCAAATATGAATCTAATGCAGAGATTTTGAAGTCGCTCAAGTTTATTCAGTTGGTCTTCGGTGAGATCCAGATAGCTGACATCGGCATAGTCAAGGATGGGAAGTAGAAGAGATTGTGCAAGCGCAATTTTAGTGTTAATAGGAAGAAAATTCCGTAGCCTTCGCATAGATCACAGTTGTTTTGTTTGTTTTGGCAGCTGGTACCGGCTTTACTACATTATCGCTAATAGCGTAAAGTTCACGTAGTGTCGTTATACGATGCCTTTTATCGTCAGGACCTGTAACGTGGATCATACCCTCCCGGGTCCAGCATCTGGCAATGCCAAACCTTTGACGCGCACTCATGAAGACATCGTGTCTAGATTTTATTAAAAACTCAGAAATGGTTATCCCAGTGCCCTTCAAATTTGTTTTTGCGTACCACACAGAATCTCTAGTTGTGACTTGTTGGAATTTTACTAATATAGGCCTGGGCTTACCAGATGATGAAACTCGCCCCATCCTTTGACTCCTTTTTATGTGTTCGGTAGAAAGACCGCTCAAC
The DNA here is from genome assembly GCA_949125395.1 of Diaphora mendica. Lineage (NCBI taxonomy): Eukaryota > Metazoa > Arthropoda > Insecta > Lepidoptera > Erebidae > Diaphora > Diaphora mendica. Next base: position 9,704,633 of record OX421319.1, read on the forward strand.
TTAGTTTGACCGCTATTGTACTACGGAGTTCACTGTTGACCCTTACGACCTCCACGAGATGAATAGGATTGGTGACACTTTTTATTACGACCCCCATAAAAAAATAACATGAATGGACGAATTTTTTCTAAACACAGTAGGTAACTAAACTAAAAAATATACATTAGTAGGTACCTATGGAGTGCATTACAAAAACCAATCATAGCAATGATAGCAACCACAAATTATTAAACTTTATGTCGCAGGCGCTAAATAAATTTATCTTAAACAATAAAAACTGTGAATTCTTCTATTTCTTTTTAATTAGTAAGTAACTTGCATCAGAAATAAAATTCGGTACCACATTGTGCAAGGAAGGTGGTCAAAGATATGTGCAATTTGTTCTTCTCCCGAAACGGAAAAGAATTGGGTGCGCACCTTCAAGTGTTAGAGGGGCAGTCCGGGAGAGTATACCCGAGAGTATTCCACTAAACCTTTCTATATTTACGAATTGCTATTTTCTATAAATTTTATCTAAAGCTGCAATATTTATCTATATTTTCTTAAAAAAAAGTTTAATAATACATCATTATTAGTTAATGAGTAAGTAATTAACGATTTTTACCAAAGTCAAATTTGGCTAATATCTGGTGATCTGACCTGACCTCCAAAGTAGGGACCCTGTAGGGAATAAATTTAATCATAAAAATAAACACATCGTATAACATACATACAGGACGCGGTTTTGAAGTGACGCGATAGCAGTGGCGTAGCTAGGCGTGAGCGAAGTGGGCCCTCGCCCACGGCCTCGCACTTAAAGGGGCCTCGCGGCGAGGCATTGTGTAAAGCGAACAGTTATATACAGGCTGAATAATTTCAAAAGCACTTTTTTAATTCAGTAGCCTCTAACGAAATTATGGAATGTGATATAAAAAATTAAAGGTTTTATTTGGACAAAAAACGTGATTACAGAATCGCTCGCTTTTCCGCTTGTTCTTCTACAATAAAAGCATTAAAAGCAGTTTAATAAACATCCTGATTGTAACATCTCTATTGATGAAATCTTTTTTGCTCCTCCATCAGTGGCGTAGCTAGGCGTGGGCGAAGTGGGCCCTCCTTCACGGCCGGGCACTTAAAGGGGCCTCGCGAGGACCCTTTAAGTTCGAGGCCTTATTTTTTATTAAATAAATACCGAAAAAATATGGCCACACTTGTCACAGACTGGCAACTCAGCTTAGCTTTGTAAAACGTTTCTTTACACACATACTTCATACAAAACAGCAAAGTTGATAGTAATATTGGAAAAAAGGGAGGACTTCTTAAATTCTATTCTTTTAATTCAGATTAAGATAGTTTATTCGTTTGTGATGGTATATCAATGATGATTTTGACCGTGGGAGAGCCACGCTTCGGCATGAATGGGCCGGCTCGACCGGAGTGATACCACGGCCTCACAGAAAACCGGTGTGAAATAGTGCTTGCGCTGTGTTTCACCGAGTGAGTGAGGATACCGGAGGCCCATACCCCAACCCCTCCCCCTATTTCCCCCCCCCCATCCCCCAAAGGCCGGTAACGCACTTGTGACGCCTCTGGTGTTGCGGGTGTCCATGGGCGGCGGTAATCGCTTACCATCAGGCGATACGTCTGCTCGTTTGCCGGTCTATTCCATAAAAAAAAAAAAAAATGAAAGTTGTAGTATTTTTTTTAGATTAAATTATATACCATAATTTTTTTTCGTCTCAAGCTGACACATCCTACCTCACCTACCCTGGGTACGGATTTGAACACTCCTTCATCTCTAACGCCGGAAAGAGACGTGCGTGTACCTCAGAGACATTGTCAGCTCTCGTCGCCTCAGCAATCTTGTAGGTAGGGACCTCTCCATCTTATGGCTCCGTGTAGACAGCGACGACCACCCCCACGTCTATGCGTGCCTCTAAAGCCCCATAGCGGCGATGCCGAAACTGACCGAATTATTGAGCACATCCAGATGGCTACATTGGCTACAGACTTCGTGCAGCAGCAGATTCCCTTTGCAGAGATCATCGTACTTGGCGATTTTAACGCCCACCACACCGACTGGATCAGTTCCAGTGAAACGGATCATGCGGGGAGATCTGTTCACGACTTTGCCCTGGCATACGGCCTGACACAACTGGTTACCACACCCACGCGAGTCCCAGATGTGGAGGGCCAGAATCCTTCACTGTTGGACCTTCTGCTGACTTCTCATCCGGACGGTTACCGCGTATACCTAACGTAATGGCTCTTCAGACCATTTTCTTATCCGGAGTACAGTGCCTATCACACGCTCGCCGCGATCGCGAGTTGCACGCAGCCGTCGGGTGTGGCACTACAAGTCAGCAAATTAGGATGGGATGCGATCCCTCTTTGCGTCCTACCCTTGGAGACAGTTGTGCTTCTCGCCGGATAATCCCAACACCGCTGATGATTCTGTTGCTGATGTTGTGCTGCAGCTTTTCATCCCATTTACTGTGGTCCCCATTGGTGGCAAGTGTCGGTTTGGTCCATCTTCCAGAAAAGCTTCTCGCATAAAGCAGGAAGCTTACCAAGTCTGGGCTGACGCGGTAGTAGTACGGGATCAAAATACCAGCGCTCTGTAAAAGGAGTACAACTTTGCCTCCAGGTCCCTCAAAAGAGACATTGCATGGGCGAAGACGGAGCACATTGCTAGGATTGGCGAGACCCTTGAGCGTCTTCCTTCGGGAACTCGGGCATTCTGGTCTCTTGCCAAGGCTATCAAAGGGAATTTTTGACAGCCATCCTTTCCACCTCAGCACATAGGAAATAATCCGTTGACCTATGACGCAAAGGAGAAAGCCGATCTTCTGGCAAAACACTTTGCGTCCAATTCAACCTTGGACGACGGGTAACAGGAGCCGCCTATTATACCGCAGTGCGAGAGCTGTATGCTGGATATCCCTTGATATCCATAAGTCGAGTGGCCCGGGCGGAATCCCTCCTATTGTGTTGAAGATGTGCGGGCACCGGTCTTAACTTGTCATTTTCGGCTCTTCTACTCTTCTGGCGTAGTCTCGACATCATGGAAGGCAGCATTTGTACACCTGATCCCTAAAAAAGGTGATCGCTCAAATCCGTCCAACAACAGGCCGATAGCCATAACTTCCCTCTTCGCGAAAATAATGGAGTCCATCATTAACCATCAACTCCTGCGGAACGTAGAGGATCATCATCTGCTTAGTAGCCGACCAGCAGTACGGTTTCCGTAAGGGTCGATCAGCTGGTGATCTTCTGGTATACCTGACACATCGCTGGGCACAGGCGATTGAGACTAAGGGGGAAGCCTTGGCAGTTAGTTGGGACATTGCGAAGGCCTTCGACCGGGTCTAGCACAAAGCGCTTCTTTCGAAGCTCCCTTCCTATAAGCTTCCCGAGAAATAATGCGAATGGGTCACCAGCTTTTTAGCAGGTAGAAGCATAAAGGCCGTAGTCGAAGGTGAATGCTCTGACCTTTTTTTTTTTATGGATGCCCTGCCAAAATGACTCTACTCTGCCTGATGGAAAGCATAAGCAGAATCCAAGAGTATTGGTCGCCATACTCACTGCGAATGCAGACAATGCAGTATGGCGACCCACACCATGGCGGCCTAGTGATGCTGCTGCATCTTTTAGTCTAGTCAACAAGTATGGAACTTGTTGACTAGACTATTTGGGCCTCCGGTCTCGCACTCACCAACGAAACATGACAGCACGAACGTGGTCATTTTACGTTGATTTTCTGTGCGAGGGTAGTACCGCCCCGGTCGAGCCAGCCCATTCGTGCTGAAATCAGTGTGGCTCTACTACCTATTAATGTTCAAAATCAAATCAAAATGTTCCTCCTCCATATCAATGATATGCTGCAAACTAACGGCATTCATTGCAGTGACAATTTCAGTGCGAATGACAGTACGGGCGATGCTCTCTACACCGACTGCGCTAATATTTCGCGGGACAACGTCATTGAGAGATAAAAAAAAATGTGTCTGAAATTGAGACCTCTTTAGAAAAGGTTTCAGATTGGAGTAGACTCCATTTAGTCCATTTTAACCCCACAAAGACACATTTTTTTTTTTTTTTTTTTTATGTTTGGCCCGCCAAAATGACTCTACTCTGCCTGATTTTTTTTTTTTTTTTTTTTTTTTTTTTATGTTTGGCCCGCCAAAATGACTCTGCTCTGCCTGATGGAAAACATAAGCAGAATCCAAGAGTGGTGGTCACCATACTCATTGCGAATGCAGACAGTGCAGTATGGCGACCCACACTATGGTGGCCTAGTGATGCTACTGCATCTTTTAGTCCAGTCAACAAGTATGAAACTTGTTGACTAGACTATTTGGGCCTCCGGTCTCGCACTCACCAACGAAACACGACAGCACGAACGTGGTCATTTTACGTTGATTTTCTGTGCGAGGGTAGTACCGCCCCGGTCGAGCCGGCCCGTTCGTGCTGAAATCAGCGTGGCTCTACTACCTTTTAGCGCGTTCACTGCTAAAAACTACCCTGGGTCGTATGTCCTCGGTTTGAAGATACTCCCCTATCTGCCTCAGCCAACTTTAGAACACTTGGTGTCGACATATCGAGTGAAGTCCAGTTCCGTGGCCATTTGGAGGGTAAGGCCAAGGCCACTTTAAGCCGCCTCATCGGTCCCGGTTGTCATGAACATCTATGGCAATCGTTATTGGGAAGTAAGTGTCCTCAAATATACTGACAATTAGTTCAACCTTCGAATTCAGTTCAGCCTCAGGGTTGCGGAGATCCGATGCCAGTCGCTCCGTGTAAAAACTGATATTCAGGTAAAACCGATTTAACTAATAGCCTTGGAAATAATAAAGGCTAGGAAGATCATATATTATCACACTAATCACATCACATCACATCACACTAATATATAAAGGCGAAAGTTTGTGTGTATGTTTGTTACTTCTTCACGCAAAAACTACCAGACGGATTTGGATGAAACTTTACAGTAATATAGCTTATACATCAGAATAACACACAGGCATACACATACACGCGGGCGGAGCCGCGGGCATCAACTAGTTTTATATAAACTTCACACGTTATACGTACAGAATAGTCAAATAAGACAGATTCCTTTGCATCAAGGAGTAAGACAGGGGAATGTGATATCCCCGAAGCTGTTTAAAAATGTATTAGAGGACGTCTACAAGACTCTAAACTAAAACTAGACGGGACATGAATGTAAATAGCGAACGCAACTTACTTCACATACTTAAGGTTTGCAGGAAGTTCAAGAGGTGCAGCACAGCCTTTTTTTACTTTTTACCGTGGGGGACCGTCACCCCACCAGGGATTGCGGCGGGTTGGTGTGTCAGAATCGGACCGACTAAAACTACACGATGTGCCACTCTGCGCCTAAGATGGGAGGGATCCGGTAACTGCTGTTAGTAGGATATCCGGACCCCTCCCACCCAGCGCACTGGTAAAAACTCTTTTTTTAAGTGACATATGCAGGTTTAATTTAGATAATAATATAATTGACCGGTAAGCCAAACCTTATTTTGATTTTTACTAGCTTTACTGAGTACGCTCTGGAATGCGGGGCGGCTAAATCTCGACGAGTAAAAACAAAATGACTACATAATATTTTAAATCATAACAAAAACATTAATTTTTCTATACTTTTTTTGACCTGGTTTTATGATTAAAATAATCAAACAATAATATATTACGTGGGAGAGCCACTTACAGAGAGTTCGGTGAAACAGCGCTTGCGCTGTGTTTCCCAGAGAGAGTTTGGATACTGGAGGCCCATCCCCCAACCCCCCTAAGATGGCGCAGTTGAAACACAGATCTAACAATCTGTGTTTCATCTGCGCCCCGTGAGGGTACCAACTGTGCTAGCGTTGAAGAATCCCTCTCTGGATGTCCGCGCTCAGGACACAACGCACCTGAGCGTGGATTCTCAGGCTGCCCGTCGTATTCTGGGGGCACTAAATTGCGCTCAATCACGTTCAGGGTAAGAGCAGTAACATCACAGTTACAGGGGATTACATTGTTATCTTGATGCTGTCCATCACCACCTCGAGACAGCAAAGCCAGCCTTGCTCTTTTTCACCGAGACACAGATATCGTCTCCAGCGGACACCTCAGCTACCCTAGGTACGGACTAGAACATTCCTTTATGTCTAAAGCCGGAGTGTGCGTGTACGTCAGAGACGATATCAGCTCTCGTTGCCACAGCAATGATGAATATCCAGTTCCACCAACGTTCAGTGCGTTTAGCACTTTTATCCCTGGATATCCATAAGTCGAGTGGTGTATATAGTGTTGAAGATGTGCGCTCCAGAGTCGGCACCGGTCTTAACGCGTCTTTTTCAGCTCTTTTACTCTTCTGGCGTAGTCCCGACATCATGGAAGGCAGCATTGGTCCACCCAATCCCTAAAAAAGGCGATTGCTCTAATTCATCCAACTACGATATAACTGTAGTTGGCCGATAGCCATGCCATAACTTCCCTCTTCTCGAAAATAATGGAGTCCATTATTAACTGTCAACTCCTGCGGTATCTAGAAGATCATCATTTGCTTAATGACCAGCAGTACGGCTTTCGTAAAGTTCGATCAGCTGGTGATCTTCCAGTTTGCCAGACACATGCTAGGCACAGGCGATTGAGACTAAGGGGAAAGCCTTGGCAGTTAGTTTGGACATTGCGGAGGCCTTCCATTCCACACCGGCCGCGCTAGTATTTATCGGGAAAACGTCATTGAGAGTCAAAACAAACTTGTGTCTGAATTTGAGACCTCTTTGGCAAAGGTCTCAGATTGGGGTAGACTTAATTTAGTCCAATTTAACCCCACAGAGACACAAATTTGCGCGTTCACGGCTAAAAACAGCCTTGGGTCGTATGCTCTATGCACTCATCTACCTGCCTCAGCCAATATTGGAATACTTGGTGTCGACATATCGAGCGAAGGCCAGTTTCGTGGCCATTTGGAGGGTAAGGTCAAATTGGCCTTGAAGAGGCTTGGCGTGCTCTACAGATCGAGACAGTATTTCACTCCGGCCCACCGCCTTTTGTTTTATAAGGCTCAGGTTCAGCCTCACATGGAATACTGTCCTCATCTTTGGGCGGGTGCACTCCAATACCAGCTTCTCCCTCTGGACCGCATTCTCAAAAAAAAGGTTGTGAAAAGTATACTACTGTTTGAAAAGCATTTTCACAACTGTGAGATTTTACTTTTCTATCACTGATTTCGATGATAAATAACTAAATTTAATTAAACTGACTACCTATGAAAATAAATAAAAGAACAATTTCGACTAATTGAACTAGGTATTCTTTTTATTTCTACTAAATGAAATAAAAAAAATTAAAAGTGTTCGGATTATGACCGCAAAATAATATCCGGGGATTTTACGCTTGTTGTCCTGGTTTCTAAATTTTTGAGACGGCAGCCCTATCTCTAGGTCAATGCTTATTATTTAAGAATTTATTTAAGAATTTCTTAAAAGTTTTATGAAAATCCTAAAACTTTAGAATACGACATTACAGATTTATGGCGGCATACTACGAGTAGAGGGCCCTCAGTTCAGTAACGTCTCTACGGAGGAATTGCAAGAATGCAATTATCTGAACTGGACTTCACTCGATATGTCGACACCAAGTATTCCAATTTTGGCAGAGGCAGATAGGGAGTGTATTAAAAAAGATCTTATTTGTGTAACCTAAAAGTAACCAAGATATGAAAAATCACCTGAAACGTTACAAAAGTAACCTTCTGGCAACACTGGACAGAACCGCCCGCGGTTGTCGCGGTTTTAAAATGAGTCGCGGTAAAAAACAGCCAGTGCGGCCGCTTCCATTCATTTCCTTTTGTCACAAAATCAGGCGGTTAAAAACCGCGGCGGTTTAGCCGTAGTGCGGCCTCAGCCTTAACTTGATGTACAATACAACATGATACGGACTAGATGGCGCTTTTTCATTTTTTAAATATATTTTTGTTTTACTGGTATCATTTTAATATTATATGCTGGCAAGTTTCATGTCAGAGTCAGAAAAGCCAAATAATAATAATCGACTCATTTTTACAATGAGGAAAGAAAATATAAGGAGATGCCCTATTCTACTATACGAACAAATTCATTATACAAATATAATAATATATAAGATCGACACATATATACAAAAAAGCATTTTGTCTCTTTTTAACTTATGTTTACCTTGGTGTGAAAAGAGAGATAAACATAGTTTAGTGATCACTAATATTGGCAACACTTTTGAGTGACGTCATGCACTTGTCAATTCGTGACCGGCGACGCCATTGTATGCACCAAGTTCTGAGGTAGATCTGCTGTCAAGCGGTTGTTGTTGGAAATTTTGTTTTTGTTTTCGTGCCAATTACGGCTTTAAATTTGTTTATAATGTATCCAAGGCTTTGCCCTAGACATGAAAATCATGCCTTCGTGCTCCATTAAACAATCTGGTGCAAGAAAAAACAAGAATCATTGTACATTGACTCTTTACAGGTTAGTACAAAAATGCATTGAAATTGTTCAATATTTTACGATTTTGTTTATTTTATTGTATTAAACATATTCTTTTTATAATTTCCGAAGACGTTTGTTAGTTTTTTGAGGTTCCCAATGGTATTATTTGCTTTGTTTCACTTTGATTTGTTTACATACGATTAAGGATAGTGATGTAGAGTTAAAGTGTTGATACTTATATTATTATATAAAAAATATGTTAACATGGTGTTTTCTTCATCAGATTTCCTGTAAATGAAATTTTAAGAAAGAAATGGATCGGAATCATTGGTTTGGAAAATATAAACCCTCAACATAAAATGTGCTATGTCTGCTCGACGCACTTCCATGAAACATCCTACAACAGAACTCTCGACGTGACGCGATTACGTGACTGCGCAGTGCCCTAACCTGAATGTGTGAATAAATATTACAACTATTTAAACGTGTTTTATTTACTCAATTTGTTATTTCGCTCAATGTCAACATAATATAAGTACTTTTTATGTTGATATCGGTATCCCAGAACCGTCGGAGCTACGAAAAAATAGGTAAACAACGATATACATTCTCGTTGGTTTGAATGCGGAGGCATCTGTTCTTTCTTTAGTCTTGTTGCTGATAGAACGGATAGGGCTGTTTTCATAGCCGATAACAAATGGTTTTAAAATAATAATTTGAGAAACCTCATCTACATCATCTATTCCCAGACTACGGAAAGACCAGGATTTTAGGGATTCCAAGAGCCTCATTTTAGGAGGAGGTGATGTACGCCTAAAAGATGGGAAAAGGGAGAGGACTAGCACTCTCCTATCCCACAATGGACTCACCAAACGCAGTAGCACCCCTAATGGCCTACGGTTTCTTGGGTAGAAGCCCAAGAATCGTTTAAGTAATATTTCGCACATATATATCTAGCCGGGTGTCCCGTGAAGGCCAGCTTTCATTTTTGGGTATATGTCTTAAGTCCGTCATTCAAAATTTAATCCATCCATTATAAATTATAAAAAACAATCGGAATTAACTATAACTATTTAATGTTATCGTTATTTTTGCAATTTATAAAATATTTCAGTTAAATATCGATATCGACATTTCGAGTCACTCTACATAGGTACAACCCTAAAGGCAGCCATTTTATGCGCCAACTTCTTGTGTAGGTAGGCACGATAATTTTGTAGGTATGCGTAGTCCATGTACTGTAGGTCAATGCATTTTTATTATATCTGGCAGCCCTGAAAATTAGATGGATACAAAAAAAAAAAATGACGACATAGTGTGCAAGCCAATCAGAGCAGTTCATCATATTCTTTAATCGTTGACGAGATCGTAGTCGTTGGATAAATACTTTTTTCCACTTTATTCTTTCATTTATTCTGTGGTGCGGGTTGTGGTGCGCTGTGCGGTGTACTGTGAAGTGGTGTGTTTTGTCGAAACATTTCTCGCAAACATTTTATTAAAGCTTTCTGTGCTAAAGTCTTACAATCTGATATTAAATTTATCGTTTTAGACTCTACCTCGATTTGAAAGTATAATAAAGTCGAGTTTTATTTGCACAATGTCAGTTTGATTAAATATTTATGGCAGTTACAATAAATTTATAACCAATAATTGTGACAATGTCTTTCAATTCCACGCTTGATAGCTTCTGTGGATCAACATTTTGGGTAAGTAGACCTAGCATTTTTCGTTTTAGAAGTCGGTCACATAATAAGTAAATACTTATTTAAAATACTTCGGTCTTTTATAGCTACTCTAATAAATTAACCAGTTTTGCAGAAGTGTGATAGAGGCTGAGTTAAAAGGTCAATTTGTTAAGAGAAACGTGCAAAGATTGTTGTTTGAGTACAGACCTAAGCTACAGATGTGCTTGACATTAAAATAAATAATTTTACCTGTTATAAAACTTTTTAAGACGAGTATGTTTTACTGATACTTTCGAGTAGTAGTATTTTAATGAAGTTCTAGAAAATAATTAATGTGATTTAAATTTAGAACTTCTGAAATTTTTATAATATAATTTTTGGTGTTAATAATAATGCAACCAACCAACAATAACACACATTCAAATTTAATTAAGTTACCAGTTTTCACCATAATTTATTGATGAAGATTCTTACTTAGATTAAAGAAAAGAGTCTTCCAATTAATTTAAATTACGAATAGAATAAATTGTACTTACATTCAAATATGACTACCTACCTGCATCTTTATGAAAATAAAATCCAAAAGAATATGTAATTCAAGTAATTCTTACAGTAAACAACATTATAAATAGACAGAGGTTTTCATAAATTCTTAATAGATTTTTTAAGTTTCTTATTAGAATAGATATAAATTGTGAAGTCTTGTCATGCATCTGTAGGTTTTCTCAGTTGTCATTTAAGATATATAAAAAAAAATGTTGAAAGGTTTTTTTTTGCATTTGACTTATTTTTGACTCATGCTTGAGCAAAATAGAAGTCTATGAAGTGTAGCTTCTATATCACTTGTGGTTTTACTCAAATTAAAGCTTCACTTATAGGAATATTTGTCATAAACAACATTATTGATACATTAACAAAATAAAAACCGACTTCAAGGTTCGAATCAATTCTTTGGATGCCATCATCAGATCTTAGTATCCTTATCATAGTACTTGTGGTACTACACTGTGGGATATCTCCTTTTCATTAAAAAAAGAATAATTAATATCGGTTCATAAACAACGAAGTGATCTGCGAAAACAAATATATGGTCAAATTGAGAACTTCCTTCTTTTTTGAAGTCGGTTAAAAATAATGCTTAACTCAGAAAATAATTATTTTGAATAATTATTTGTGTTCTATGTGTACATAATTAATATTTATTTATTCAAGTTTGCTAAAAGTGATTTAAAATATTTTTTACTAAACTGATAAAATTAATTCTCAACTTACAAATAATTGTTGTATGTTTATAATAAACTTTGCCTTCTCTTTGCTATTCGTAATCACAGCAAAGAGTAGCCCATACATATCCTTCCTCATAAAAATGCCCTGAGAATAACCAATAACTTTAATATTATTGGTTATTCTCAGGGTGTTTTTAAAATTACATAATATAATGCTATTGTAGTTTTATTTGTTGTTTTGTAAATCAAGAACTATTTTCAATAACTCTAATAAAGAGTAGAAAAATGTGTTTCAATTTATCAATATGAAGGCAAGGAATATTGATTTGTCCAACATTCGTTAGTTATTCTCACAGTTTACTGTTAGTGATATTTACGAGAATAAAATGGCCTTGACCAAAGACATTTTTTAAAGTAATAATACATTCATGACTAAAACCTGTTTTTTGTGATGCAATACTTAGGTGTACATAATTATTGTAGCATCATCACTATGATTGTATTAAAATTATGTATAAGTATACTTGACTAATAAGTCATTATTCAACTTTGGAAACTGATTTACTAATAAGAATTACAAAAAAAAAATATTAAGTAATTTTCAAATTTTTACTTTTAGCCTTGAATATTTAATAACATGTTATAATTTTTTTTTTGTTAATTTATATAATTATAATATTGAGCCAAAGAGTTTGATTGATGGTTCTTGATTTATGTTCTACATCTACACATTTCTACTAATATAAAGTTAGCCAGCAATAAAAGCAGAGAAATGAGTACTGCCACAAATATAACATGAAGAGATAGACATCTTGTATTTCTGCTTGTCATTATGGTAATGTAAATTTCAACAATTGCATAATTATTGCACAAGAGACACTGAAATCATCCTGAGTATTGATAATGAGTGATTGCTGCTTTACAAACATGTTAAGATTACTTAAGATATGAAAGAAGATAAACATAGCAGGCTATTTATTTTTACTTGAGGTTCCTACTGTACAAATAACATTTATTCAAATAACAATAATAGCTCATTTGTCATGGAATTTTTTAACATTCCCTATTTTACTTCATCTGAAATTTATTTATTTTATTTAGGTAAGTATTTGGCCACCAACAACTCATACATTATTACAATGAAATTACAACTCACCAGTTAGGTTAGGTACAGGTAGGCACAACTAGGACCAATAAATCTTTTTTTTTTTAATTGCAAAACTATTACTTCACCATATAAAATCTTTTGAGTACACAGTACAAGTACACCACATTCATCAAAATCAGTTCAGTAGTTTAGACACTATGGTGAAATATATAAAAATAAATGGCTGCCAAAACTATTCCTCCTTCTTTTGGGTTCGCTGTAGTTGGGTGAAAACTCATCAAGATTAAGACCCATAGGCGCTCTTATTTGTACCGGCTCTAGTGAAGTGCATGCATATAAAAGTAAACTTACAGAAAACTAGTGCTAAGCAATCTTTTTATTGCATTCTACTGAGTGAGTGATGTTAAAACCTTAAATATAGGTAGGAGGGACACACTTAAAGGTTCATCATTTCAACCAATTGCCGTCCACTGCTGAACGTAGGTCTACCCCAAGGAGCGCTCCTTGGGGTAGACCGCTCCTTGGGCAGTCTGCATCATCCGCTGCCAGCCACTTTCTTTAAATCGTCAGTGCACCGTGGCGTAGGGCGCCCTACACTACGTTTCCCTAATCGCGGTCTCCACTCAAGTACGTCTAGAAACATGACCGGCCCATTTCCACTTCAACGTACTGATTCTCCGTGCAATGTCGGTTACTCTAGTTCTCTGTCGAATAACCTCGTTCCGAATTCTATCAGACAGAGAACACCCAACATCGCACGCTCCATCGCACCCTGAGCCACTTTGTGGACCAGTCCAATGGTGAGTATCCACGTCTCGGCTCCATATGTCATCACAGGTAGGACGCACTGGTTAAATACCTTGGTATTTAATGATTCCGGTATTGGTAACTCAAAAAAAGGACTTAAAGGTTGGCAACACAATTCTTGAGTTGGACTATCCATGGATGAAAGTAGCCACCATTAGATGCTCGTTTGACCCAAATACCATCATATCATAAAATACATTCTAGATAAGTAATTTTTCCTATCCTGACCCCACTGGGTCTAATTCAGAAAGTCATAATGTGAAGGTATATTCATAGACGCTTACAAACTTTGTTGCTTAGTAGAAAATCGATTTCTACTAATTAATCCATACTTAAAAATGTGAAAGTAACTCGTATCTGTCTGTCATGTTTCACGGCCAAACTGCTGCACCAATTTCAATGAAATTTGGCTTGGAGACAAGTTGAATCTTAAGGTAGGATATAGGTCTCTCTTTAGCCTAATTCCTCAAAAATCAAAGCATAACAGCCTAGAGTCACTTTAGAATTTATAATATAGTATGGATCATACATAAAACGCACATACACATATTTTATTTAATAACTTTAACTTATTTAATACTAGTTGTTAGTGGTTATCGCGACAAATAGTAGCCTATGTGTTATTCTGATATATAAGCTATATTTCTGTAAAGTTTCATCCAAATCGGTTCAGTAGTTTTTGCCTGAAAGAGTAACAAACATCCATCCATCCATACTTATAAACTTTCGGATTTATAATATTAGTATAGATCTACTCAACACGAGTACCACCATTTTATAATCTAGATTTGAACTGCTATTCTAATAGAACCATATCAACTTAAAAGTTCGGCTTTGATATGGTCTCAGCAGAAACGTTATCCTCCGACCTTGACCCAGTGTTGGCAAAAAGTTAATCCGATTAACGATTAAAAATTACGTATAAAAAGTTAAACGCAAATTTTGCGATTAAAATTACAAATACAATACAATACAAAATACTAAATACTTTATTGCTTCATTAGTTAACATTAAAGTTTTTTAGTGTTTGGAGCTTCCCTTTGAGCAAGTAATGCCTGTGTTAGGAAGCTCCGAAATTAATTAATCGTAATCAGAACTTTGTTGATTATGATTATTAATCGTAATCGTTAATCACGATTAAAAATGTATGATTAATAGATAAAGTTTGAAAAGGTTAAAAAATAAAAAAAACTTACATAGCTAATCAAAAATTTTTGGTCTTTTTTTTGTCTTAATTAAAAATTACTATGGACGGCCTTATTGCCAACAGTAATTTCTCCCAGGCAACCTATGTATGTGCATGTATGCAGGAAACAGCGGTAGTTGTAACATAGATAGGTAAATGTATGTATATTGGTGTGTACTATATATACAATATATAATATGTAATTTTCAATTTTATATAGCATAAAATAACATACATAGATAAAAACAAAAGCGGCCAAGTGCGAGTCGGACTCGCCCATGAAGGGTTCCGTAGCAGCAAGTAACATAATATTTTTTTTTGTTTTGTTGTTATATTTGTGTTGATTGAATGAAAGGAAAATTGCTGTTTACGATTTACGAGTATGACGTATTAAACAAAACTAAACGAGATCTAGTAACTCGTTCAAACCAATTTTCGTTGGAAGTCTGCATATTTTTTTTTTTGTTTTATCATTCTCTTATTTTAGAAGTTACAGGGGAAGGGGAGACACATTTTAACACTTTGGAAGTGTCTCTCGCGCAAACTATTGAGTTTAGAAAAAAATGATATTAGAAACCTCAATATCATTTTTGGAAACTATCCACGTATGGGTTTGATGAAAAAAAAATTTCAAGAGTTTCAGTTCTAAGTATGGGGAACCCCCAAAATTTATTGTTTTTTCTATTTTTGTGTGAAAATCTTAATGCGGTTCACAGACTTCATCTACTTACCAAGTTTCAACATTATAGTTCTTATAGTTTTGGAAAAAAGTGGCTGTGACATACGGACGGACAGACAGACATGACGAATCCACAAGGGTTCCGTTTTTTGCCATTTACTACCGAACCCTAAAAATGACAGCTAATACTCCAAATCGAAGAAATATATGATTCCACACTCATCTAGCATGTAACCTTTAAGCTTTTGGCTTCAAATATAGACTTAAGTTTTTTTTTGCCCGTCAATAAAGTACTTTAATCAGCTTAATCAAATTAACGATTAACGATTAATTTTATTAATCGCGATTACGATTAATATTTTAATCGTGATTAATTTAATCACGATTAAGTTAATTTCGATTAAAATTAATCAAATTAAGTAATCGATTGAAAAATTAATCGATTAATGCCAACACTGCCTTGACCGCATGGCTTTGACCAAAAGTCATGTTGCCATGGTACTTAGAATCTCTTTCGATTTAACAAGTCGTTTGTGGTTGACGCTTCAAGGGTTTTTTATATATACACAAAATTGTGCTGACCCGCTTGTGTGTATGGGGTGGGTGGTATAGCTGTAATCTAACTTACGTAGTGCCGGTAAACAGCAGTAAACAGACAACATAAATATGAAAACCATAACGTTCACAAACAATACGAAACCAGTGTTGTCAATATAGCGACATTGGCGCTATACTTTACAAATACTAGCTGACCCGGCGAACTTCGTACCGCCATATTTACATGTCTGTCTTAGCTTCCGACAGGCAGTGTACAGTCGCGGACAAAAAAAATACGTTTCCCGTCATCTTTAATTTTTCTTGTACACAAACCTTGTCCTAACAAAAGCGAACACATAAAAAATATATTTGGTGCAGCCGATCGGTAGTTATGCGCGTACATACATTTCGGCGATTCATTTTTATACCTATATATATGTATGGATAGATAGATTTATTTATTTATTCGTGGCTTATCTACAATAAAGTGATGATGACAGAAATGTCTTAGCGGCTAAACTCAGTACCCTTATTCTTAAATTAGGTTTCCATAAATATAAGTCCGTGTGGTAACATTTTAAGATTAACATACCGTGTCATGAAATCCGACTAAAGCAACACAATAACAGCACTATCACCCGACCTCTTTTCTAAGAATAGACCTATGTCTAGAAGAAGACTATTAGAGGATGTGTGTGTGTGCTGTGAAAAAATCAAACTTATTAGCCAATGCAATCAAAAGATACAGCCGCAAATTGCATTATGCTGCAAATTTTCAACACTAGCAAGGGAATCAAACCTACGGAGTACTTTCCCGTGAACTCTGAATCTTGAAATTTGCTACGAAGCAACGTCTCATACCACAGATAAAGGAAAAATTGCGAAAAGCATACATTTTTAGTTACATCATATAATATACCTACAGATTTGTTCGCAACCCTCGGTGCGCGAGTCCGACTCGCACTTGGTCGGTTTTTTTATCGTTTTACGACTGTCAGGCTAGCAGTTCCCATTGACTTGACAATCTGTTGTCACATGGCAAAAAATTACGACAGTTAATCGGGTCGTTCATGTGTGAAACCTCTATGAAAACACAAGCCTATTTCCATAATTCTAATTAATCACCACCATTGATCACGAGAGACGTGTTTGTACACGACCTTATTCCATGAATACAATTTTCGTCATTTTTATGAACAACTCGATCAACAACTAGCCACTAAACAGACTTGGCTCTAAGTTAATAAACATAACGAACTAATAAGTTAATTAAGTTATTGTAGGTCTTGTGTAAAAAAGCAAATGTTCTTTTATTGCTACAAAACCCGTTTTCCGGCTCGGCCTTCAACATAACCCGTTGACAGGACAGTCTTAGGTTTTTTACATTAAACAATATTGCTGTTGTATTTGGATTAAGTGATTTCTAAAGATTTATAAAAAATAAAATTGTCAAACTAAATTTAGTGTTCATTATCACAATATCTATACTTCTATACTAATATAATAAACGCGAAATTTGTAAGGATGGATGGATGTTTGATACTCTTTCACGCAAAAACTAAAGAACGGATTTGTATGAAACTTTACAGTAATATAGTTTATACATCAGAATAACACATAGGCTACTATTTGCCGCGATAACCGACATATACGCGGGCGGAGCCGCGGGCAACAACTAGTTAAATAATAATATGACATCACTAAAAGTTATAAATGTACGAGGTAAGACTGGCATAATAATATAGTATACTTCGTTGTGATTTATGACAATAATGTTAATAACCTTACACTTAGGTAATTTTCCACTGAAAAGACAAGAATGTTTCATGATGATAGCGATCTATCTGCCTCGGTGGCGCGGTGGTAGCGTATGCGACTGCTGTGCTTGAGGTCTCGGGTTCGATTCCCGGGTCGGACCAAATGTTTGTATGATCTGCAAATATTTGTATCGGAGTTAGGGTGTTTTCTATGTATAATATGTATGTATTTACTAAAAAAGTATATATTTGTTTATATCAGTTGTCTAGTACCCATAAAACAAGTTCTGCTTAGGTTGGGACTAGATAGCGTTGTGTGTTAGATGTCCGAAATATCTATTATTATTTACATAACGTCATTTGGATAAGACGAGAGAATATTCACATGTATTAAATTTTGGTAATTTTAATCAAAACCTAATGTAATATAAATAGCTAGCTAAATTATTGTTACCACAAGTTGTGGTGATAGTATCACTACATAGTATTTTTATTTATATAAATGACTGCAAAATAAAATTTCTTTTAATGCATTACTGGTACAGCTTCAATTGCATATCTATGAAGTAGAGAGAAAGGGCTAAAAACCTGGCGAATTAAGGCTAACCAATACAAGTCATCCCACGTCACTTTTACACTCTGGAGAGAAACATGTCCTCCAGTTATACATAATGGTAGAACAATCCCACAGGAAGAACATGCTAAGTACCTAGGCATGTGCTTAGACAGGAGACTAACGCGTGGCGAAAGCATATCTGGACTAAACGTAAACAACTAGATAGATACCAAGCTACGTAACATGTATTGGATAGGTAAAAATTCACGTCCCATCCTGGATAGTAAAATTAGGGTCTACAAAGCCATCTTGAAACCAATATGGACCTACGGGATACAACTATGGGGTACGGCCAGCAATAGTAACATCGAAATTCTTAGGAGATTCCGAACCTAAACATTGAGAATATTCTTCAACCTTTCGAATTATATAAGGAACAAACACATCTACAACGATCTAAAAATCGACACGGTCAAGTAAGAGATCACCAACTTCAGTATTAAATACCAAGAGAGGCTATCTGGACAAAAAAAATGCACTGGCAGTAAAACTGAGTGGATGTGGATCACTTCAGCACAAATGATTGCAAAGACATAGCGTTCCTACACTCGTGGACAGATTCCGCCCCATGAAGTGAAAGCCTTCCAAAGATAATAAAAATTGGCCACTGTGACTAAAATCACTTCAGGTGAATACATCAGCCAGAAACAAAGCTTATTTTTAATATAACAGATTGCTATGTTGCAGAAATATAAAAAAAATGTATTATTGGAGAAATATAAAAAAAATATGTATTATTGGCTTGACCAACTCAACAATCAAGCAAATTGTCATTTCTAGTTGTAAACATGATAAATCAAAGTTCTCCATTGGCCATTTCGATTCTTCATTTTTGTCTGTAGGTACATTAAAGATATTTTAGAACAATTAATCAACTTCGTTAAAAAACCGACTTCCAAAAACCATCCAACGAAAACTCCCTACCATAAAACACTCAAAAGCGTAAAATAAACTGGGTCTTCATAAATTGCTATGTGCCAATTCTTGTCTATACCTAATTCTTTATTCATTTAAATAGTAGTATTATTATGTGTGCTAGGTACCTAAAATGTCGAAGACTGAAAGGAATGAAGTCGGCGCCAAGCCAAATGTAATAGTAGTTACCACACTCGCTATATTTCGAGACAACCATCAACGACGTCGCGTCAGCCCGCGCGTGTCTGCCCGCTTATGTTGTTTTGTGCTACACGAGGAGCAGCTATCCGGCAGCGGCGAGTGCGGTACCTCCTTGGATGGTTTTTGTTACCGCGGATGGTTTTTGGAAGTCGGTTTTTTTTTTATAAAAAGTTTTAATTTTTCCATTTTTAGCGCAAACAATTGTAGGTTATCAGTGAGTTGAACTATTTCATATAATTTCTGCTGATGCGAATAGCTTTAGTGGTCTGAACACGTATTAAAACTAAGTATGCTCAGTTTCCAAAATTATGTTGAGATGCAAGATTTCTGTTATCGAGAACGTGGTCTACGGGGCAATAGGAATCGTGTCCAAGCTTAAATGTCGTGATGAAATAGAAGCAGGCAGTTATTTAAAGCAAAATACATTAAGAGGTTAGTCATCATAGCGCCTGTGTCATCAGCTCACCTAAATAACTTAAAAGTATACAACTAAAGGTCTATAGATACGTATAAAATTGAAAGAATTGCCGTATACGTATAAAAAAAACGGTTGGGGAGTTGTACCTTCCATCATCAGCTTACCTAAATAACTTGAAAGAATACGACTAAAGGTAACATACATACATATGACATTTAAAGATTTATCCTAAAACTCCTAACCGTTAAGGAGTTGTACCTTTCATCATCAGCTCATCATCATTAAATGATGACTACCAGACATAAATACCGGAGTAGCTTCAGAAAATATACGAAAAACATAGTACGTGCCTGAAAAAAATGAGGGTTTCCCTCGATTTCTCTGGGATGCCATCATCAGATCCTAGTTTCCTTATCATGGTACCACCGTCGGGACATGTCCTTTCCAACAAAAGAAGAATCATCAAAATCGGTTCATAAACGACGAAGTTATTCGCGAACACACATAAAAAAAAATATACGGTCGAATTGAGAAACCTCCTCCTTTTTTTGAAGTCGGTTAAAAAAGCTAGAAAACTCATAACAACAGCTTATAATTTTTTTGTATATTAGTCTGTGTGCGCTAATCTAAGAAGTGTGTGTGTAAATATTTAGTATTTATTCAAACTAGTGGTCGCTCAGTGGTCGAACGAATTCAACCAAATTTATTTTTTAAATTATTTCAAAATTTCGGTACTCCCTCTCCATATAAACTTTAACTGTACCAAATTTCATACTCATCTGTTTGCATAATTTTCGTAAAAAGGGATATATAAAGTTTTTGCTTCCCGTCACTATATATTATACTAGCTGAACCGGCGAACTTCGTACCGCCATATTTACGTATCTGTCTCAGCTTCCCACAGGCAGTGTACAGTCGCAGACAAAAAACAGACTTTTCCCGTTATCTTTTATTTTTTTTCTTTCTAGCAAAAAAAGAAAGAATCGGACTGTGTGTTATTGAATTACAACTAAGTACATATTTTGACTTGCATCCAATCCAATCCACTCTCTCCAAGAAATCGTGCTGAATTTCGGGATAAAAAGTATCCCATGTCCTACCTCGTAGTATGAACTCAAATCATGCCAAGTTTCATTTGAATCCATTCAGTAGTTTCGGTGTGATGCGCGGCCAAGATACAGACAGACAGACAAAAATGAAAAAAATTACAGTTTAGGCTTCAGTATCTTATTATTATATATATTATTTATATTTATTAATTATATGTATTTATTATAAGTATAGATAGGTATAAAAGCGAAATACCTCTCACTTATTAATCACGAAAACTCAGAAACTATAACCCCTACAAACTTGAAATTTGGCAGATAGGTACCTTATATCGTGGAGACATCCGCTAAGAACGGATTTTACGAAACTCCACCCTAAAGGGGTAAAACGGGGGTTGGAAGTTTGTATGAAAGTCCTATGTTTTTAAAGTAAGAGACTTGAAATTTAAAATGTATGCTCTATAGATGGTGTGCAGGTGTACTAATAATGTATCTTTAGAAATTCACCCCATTCTGGGGTTAAAACGGGGGATGGTAGTTTGTATGAAAGTCCAATGTTATTGAAGTTAAAATATTTATGGCAGAAGAAATTCAAATGGTATTTAAGTAGTGGAATTATCATAATTATGGGTATGTATACTAGTTGAGCACCGTGGTGTTACCCAAGGTACAACAATCGGGGGCAACGCCGCGGTGCAAAGCTAGTATATTATAAAACAAAGTCCTCCGCAGAATCTGTCTGTCTGTCGGTTTGCGATAAACTCGAAAGCTACTGCACGGATTTTGATGCGGTTTTTACGAATAGATCGAGTGATTCTTGAGGAAGGAGGAATTATTTTTAGTATATTGGCTAAAATATAACGATATTTGTTGAAGACTCTCGGGGTAACATAGATTATACTAGCTGTTGCCCGCGGCTCCGCCCGCGTGTATGTTATCGCGGCAAACAGTAGCCTATGTGTTATTCTGATATATAAGCTATATTACTGTAAAGTTTCATCCAAATCCGTCAGTAGTTTTTGCGTGAAAGAGTAACAAACATCCATCCATACTTACAAACTTTCGCGTTTATAATATTAGAAGGAAGTAGGGTTTTCCGTAAAGAGCCCTTGCGAAGCCGAGGCGGGTTGCTAGTATTAATATATATATATATATATATATATATATATTCGGTTTTCACAGCAAATAGCATGATGTTTTCAAATTGCATAACATTCATTCTTAAATATTTACTTAATCCGGACGAGATCTCTAGTTTTAGTACTACTAAAATAGCTCTAATCCATGAATGATCCACCGACGTGTGTAGAAAAGATACTGTGCATTGGTTTTACATTAGACATTCAGACTGTCATGTTATCTCACTGTTCAAATGTCAAAGCCACATTGTCTTTATGAACACAGCTGAATTCGACTTTACCATGGGATGTGACTTCAGGTCTGCCTAAAACAGCGATGACCCAGCTTGTCTCTCTAACCCACTTTTTGATTGAAATTAGCTCGATCTCAATCAGACTAAAATTAGTTAAATCCACAATTTGTAGATTTAGCCTTCATCAATCTAAATAAGTTAAACGTACAATGAAATATTTGTATAACTTTAACTTTTTCCATTTGCTAGTTAATGCTATGCTGAAGCTTAAAACTAAGCTTTACTCATATAAATTGCTGTGTCATGGTGTTGAGCAATATTTAGCAAGCGGTTACGGATGCATTGTTACTAATTTAATGAAATGCTCGAAAAAATTCACCGGTACTGTAACATCGCCTCAGTGCTCGCAACTAAGGTTGACCTTCAACTCGGTCTGGCATCTGGCGAGATGTTAGAACGACTGCTGCGAAAACATATGTTATTATTGTTACCACCTGTAATTTTATTATAATCTCGATCATACAATTCGGAATACTACAATTTTCATTTTAATCAAAGGCTCGCATATTGGAGAAAGAATAAACAAAAATTATGAGAACGACAAAGAACAAGACACAAAAATGGTATTCAGATTTTAAGTAGTCAGTAGAGGGAGAGGGAAGTTTAAAATGTCCTCAAGGCTCTTCTGCAGCGTTACTTAATAAATAACTGTAACAGATGTAGGCTATAGATGGATTTTGATCGTACGCATGCAAATCAAATAGGAATACATAAGTTGAGAAGGTATAGTTTATTTATCAGTTCTGCAATTATGTCACAGATCGCAAAAATCAAAAATAGTCTAGCTAGGAGCACCAATCTTCACGTACATTTGTCTGTTAGTTGAGAGAAAGTTTTCATTTTTTCAATCAACAAAAACTTCACAAGTTATCACCTTCTGTGTGAATCGTTGTTTTATCACTTTTAGCAACTCAATCTGTGTCTTATCCACGACTCCGTTCGAGTGAATGCCTGAGAAATTTAATATATTTTTAACCGACTTCCAAAAGGAGGAGGTTCTCAATTTCATCGGTATTTTTTTTAATGTATGTACATCGATTACTCCGTCAATTGTGGACTGATTTTGAAAATTATTTTTGTATTCGAAAGGGTATGCTCCCCATGTGGTCCCATGGCCACCATATCAGGATGTGATGATGGGATCCTAAGGAAATCGAAGGAAACCCTCAAATTTACGAGAGCGCCTGCAATGAAGTTACGAGCAATTGTCTGCATGCCTTCATATTCTGTAGACATCACTAAATTTTAAATGAAATGATGATGACAGACTTGAGAAAGACTAAAAAGCGAAAAATAAAAAAAAAACTTCGTTTAAAAAAACCGACTTCAAAAACTTAAAAGTATAAAATAACTTAATTTGTATGTGCTACATATTCATAGGATTGAAGTCGGTGCCAAGCCAAAATGTAATAGTAGGTACCGCACTCGCCGCGCGTGACCATGAGCGGGATAGCTGCTCTTCGCGTTGAACAAAACAACCGAAGCGTCTTTGACGTTCGTCTCGAAATATAGCGAGTGTGGTACCTACTATTCCATTGGCTTGTCACTGACTTCAAACCTATGAATAGGTAGCACATACAAATTAAGTTATTTTATACTTTTTAGTTTTTAAAGTCGTTTTTTTTAAACGAAGTTTTTTTTTATTGTACATTATTAAATTATAAATTTTAAAATAGCGCAAGTGCGTCAGATTTTGATTAAAAAGAATACCAACTTTGAATAAAAATACTCCTGTCCTTTTTCGTATATGTAGATGTACACGGCGCGGTAGCGTGCCTAATAGGCACCTCGCCTAATTACAAAAGAAAGTAAAACCAATCAGATTTAAAAAAATAAGACAAGTGTTATACTTTTCCTTGTGACCTCTTTCATCACATTGAACTAACTCATATTATAAATAAGAAACATGCATTCTAGACATTCTGTTAGCAATGGCATAATTAAATATAAACTTTTATTATTGTCTCACATACCTACAACGAGGGCAAGCGAGATGAAGTAACCGTAGAGGAAGTAACTCATTACGTGCTACTTTAGCGCTGCCACAATTTTTAACGTGCTAATGTCAAATATTGTTTACATAATGTGATAAGAGTATAACTATAAATAAATTTGTTATTTCCCATCAATAACACTGTGCAAAATGTAGAGGATGAAATATTAAGAATCATTCAACCCAGCATTTACAAAAAAAATAGATAATGGACTTGAACATTTTGTTGTCTCCATATGAAAATGTCACTTGCAAAGAAATATGTAGGAATGATTTAAATATGTAAGATGACAAGTTTGCAATACGCATACTTTTTTACCATATACGAGGTCGAAGTTTTAAGGAATCTAAGAAGTAGACAATGGTATACGGCCGTTTAAATTCAACAATTATTTTCTTTTTAATTAAAAATCGACTAACTATAACTAATGGGACTAAGAGAATAATTCTAAAATAATAGATGTTAACTTTGCAAACAATGTACATGGTAGAAATTAGCGCGGCCTTTCGGTGTCCGAAGCC
Organism: Diaphora mendica; assembly: GCA_949125395.1. Classification (NCBI taxonomy): domain Eukaryota; kingdom Metazoa; phylum Arthropoda; class Insecta; order Lepidoptera; family Erebidae; genus Diaphora; species Diaphora mendica. The sequence goes on from OX421319.1 coordinate 9,729,217, forward strand.
TAAGAGCTAAATCAATAAAGTATACCTACATACTTATGACCAGATATCGGATGAGGTATGACGTCACTCCTAACATAATCTAAAAATTTGAGTAATCGTTGTGCGGATTCTTTCAGGCTATCCGAAATATGATCTCGTACTTTTTGCTTTGAGCGGAAAGAGATATTCGGTATCTCGATTTTCCAGAGGTAGAGCGCTTCAAACAGCCTGATAGAGAGAAATATCAGATACATGCAGATGTACGAATAAGCGACACGGCGATAGTTCACATTGCTAAATCAGTACATACATATATGGAAATAAATTAACATCTTCATAAAACAGTCTAGGTGTATAATACTAGAGATTTAACTAATAAAACTAAAAATACTACGTCCTTTACAGTAAGGGAAATTCGAAGTCTCATGTTATGATTAGACACCCAAACAAAATAATGTATTTGTGCACAATTAGTACGATTACCTTTGGCATGTTGTTCACATATGCTAATTAATTTCCTGTTGCTCTTGAACGACATGTTACGAATCAACAGTCGTCCCTTTAGTTCAAGTTACATACATACTTAGTTACTAATTATATTATTTTTTTCTTTTTCTAGAATAGCACTCTCACATGGCACACGGAAAACCCAGAGCTAACGCCATGCTTTCAAAAGACGGTTCTAGTATGGATCCCCTGCTTTTACTTATGGGTAGCGGCGTTTCTTGATGTATATTATATACTTAATAGCAAAGAAAAAAATATACCATGGAACACACTGAACATAAGCAAGTTAGTGATAACTTGTTTGCTGATTGTTTTGAAATTTGTGGATCTGGGAGTAACTGTACATAATGCCTCAAGGGAAGACATGGAAGTGTTCAGTGCCGATTATTATAGTCCCATCATAAAGATTGTCACGTTTGTAAGTATAACTTTATTTATCAACATACTAGTATCGAAACACAATATTCACAGAACCGATTTGTTTATAACTATTTCAGGAAGCATTGCAAAGACTTTCAACTATGTAGTACACTGTTGTCATTATTTACATGTTATGCTGATGTAATTATAATTTGTTCAATTACATCTCGGAATTTACTTAACAGCTCTTGAACATTGTATTTTAACCTTTGTCAAAACCAGTTTAAAATAATAAAGAACCTTGAATAAATCACCAAATGACACATGCTATAAAAAAATATTACCCATGAACTATTACAGTAAACGCCTCGAATAGGCACTACGCTCATTATATGCTCGGAGCACAGTTACCAACAAACGGATCTTCGAACGATTGACCTTGACTGTACGCTAATCACTACAGTATTAAATCTTTATAAAAACTTGTATTCATTATAGAATAGACTTTGGTTAGGTGGATCCGACAATTTTTGTAAATGTATTCACAACACGTTCTCGTAAAGTTACTCGTTTCTTTTTCAGTTATTTCTGCAAATAACATAATGCATTTGTAAGGCAACATTAGTACTATTATTTTCATATTAATAGATAGCCATAATTGTCCTAATGATAGTTTTCACATCCATTAAAACCAAACCAAGCTTTTGACAAGCGTAAAATAAGTGTCACACCATTAACATCAGCCCTGGACATAGGCCTCTCCTTGGTATACTATCTAGTGGACCAAAAGAGGTTTTGGTTCTACTATGCCACGCTGGCCAGACGAGTTGATACTTAATATGTCACATGCATACCTTTTTTATGTCAACAGGCCTTATCAGCGACGCTGTTGTACTACAATAGAAAATACGGCATGAGAGCATCAGGGGTTCTTTTCTTCTTTTGGTTACTTATAGTTTTTGCCGCGTTACCTCAGCTAAGGACACAGATTGTTTCACACTATAATAGTGAAGAAAATGAAAACGTCAAGTACAATTTCGTCAGTTACATGGTGTATTATGTTTTAGTACTGATTATGTTCGTATTGAACTGTTTTGCTGACTTGCCACCGAAAAATTCGCCTTACAAGTTCGAAAAGGTAAGTTATAAGTTTAATCAACAAATTATTATGTTGTTAGTCGACACGGAATATAAAGTATCATTAAATATTTCTGATTTAATATTATCTTAAAAATATTATTCCTCTATTAGTCGTCAATTTTATTCATATAAGGTCAAGCGAAAAAAAAACGTTCACGACTAAATTATTAAGTTACGTAAGCTCAGATTTACGCCCACACTTAAACATTACGTTCGAGGCCAACCAACTATTGTGATACCGTAATTGAGGGTATTGTGTTATATAGAACCAATGTCCAGAAAAGGCATCAGGATTCCCGAGTCGCCTCACGTTCAGTTGGTTCGACCCTCTCGCCCTGACAGGATTCAAAAGGAGTCTAACAGAAGACGATCTCTGGGCTTTGAATCCTCCAGACTCTTCTACAGAAGTTGTACCGAAGTTCGATAAGTATTGGGAAAGATCTTTACAAAAACGAGAAATGTAAGTATATCATACTTGGTCAATATAAAACTATTTTTAAGTGATGTTTCATATTTAATAACTTGTTTTTTTAAGTAGGTAAACAATGGGGTAACATAATATCCTAAATAGGGGGTGTATACTCATAACAAATTTATGTCACCTTGTCAGTAAATGATGGATTGTTTTTTTTAAATACTGAACCAGATTTTGTATCCTGGGTATTAATATAGAACAGTATTTAGCAGAAAAATACAAAAGTTATTTTTTCTTTAACTTTTTGTAGAATAGTCAGATTGTGTTCTTCACTTTTTGTCAGACATTCAAAGTAAAACTTTCTAAATTCGATGCAAACAGAAGTCCATGAAACGTTTTTTCCCTTATACTTTTTCATTTAATGTAAAAAAAAGAAACTGCTCTACAATTCACTGTATCCATTTAATATAAATATCCATCTTTTTGTGCTAGTATGAATGGTACGAAGGCGACGTACCGCATAACATCCGCCAGTGTTAACTTCAAGCCAGAGTCTGAAAAGAAGCCAGCATCCATATTGCCAGCGTTATGTTTAGCGTTTGGAGGCCAGTTTCTGTTCGGATCCCTCCTCAAACTCTTCAACGATATACTAATGTTCCTGTCGCCACAACTACTCAGGTAACTGATATGATAATAAATTTGCTCATTCATACCCAGTGGCACACATAATATGTGAGATAAGCTGTCGCTTTCATACAGAACTGTTACTCAGCGACTAAAATAGTAGTTAATGCGTTTCTGCTAATTCATTATCCGTATTGATTTTTTAGACTTCTCATCAACTTCGTACGCACTGACCAGGCGTTATGGAAAGGTTATATGTTTGCGGTGGCCCTTTTCCTTTGCGCCATAGTACAGACTATGCTTTTAGCGCACTATTTCACTCGAATGTATCTGGTGGGCATGAGAATAAGAACAGCGTTGACCAGCTCAATCTACAGGAAGTCGCTGCGAATGTCGAATTCAGCGAGAAAAGAGTCCACGGTCGGAGAAATTGTTAATCTCATGTCTGTCGACGCTCAAAGGTAATGTGATGTTTTCCTTATCTAAAATTGATCTCTAAGAAACTATGTATTTAAATGTAAAATTTAAAAAAATGCAGCTAATAATGCATTTTATTGTTAAGTTTTTGATATACTGAGTTATACATTAATATTAACTTAGAACATTAAAAGGTTTTATTAGTTAACAAAAGTAGGGCATCTATTTTATGTACCTACTCGTTTCTTATCGAACAAAAAATCTCATACCTTATAAATAAGTCTAATCAGTTGCCGCTTTATCAGTATGAAAGCAAAAAATTCGATATTCAAAGACATGATAATACCCAAAATTGCTCTCGCCATAATGTTACCACCATGTACCGCCACTAGCTGACCCACACAACATCGTTTACGTCTCCTATTGCCCGTAGCGTAATAATTTTCCCCCGTTTTTGTAACATTCTTCATTGTTGCTTCGCTCCTATTGGTCTTAGCGTGATGATATAGCCTTCCTCGATAAATGGGCTATCTAATACTGAAATAATTTTTCAAATCAGACCTGCGGTTTCTGACATAAGCGCGTTCAAACAAACAAACAAACTCTTCAGGTTTACAATATTAGTATAGATGTTAAAAAACAATATGAAATGTCACCACGCCCATTTATCCCATGGGTGACGTTTGAGGCGACTCAGAGAGCAAACTAAGCAGGACACCATCACTCAAAAAGTCACTCATACCAACTCTCGTCTCGTCTGACCGGCATGTCCAGTAGGTTAGAGACCTATTTCTTAGCGTTCCATGGATTCACCGTGCGGGTGCCGGGCCCATCCATCTAGTGGGCGAATATTAACGTATTTTACTTACGTATGTTCTAGTAAAACTCCCTGAAAATCTAAAATTAAAAAAAACTGAAACGTATCGCATAATCCGATAACTTGACAGCCGTAAGCGTATTCAAAATCGGTATAATCAATTCATATATTCGGATCTTGATCGAATATTTTATACTAGTGGTTGCCCGCGGCTCCGCCCGCGTATAGGTAGCTTATACATCAGAATAACACATAGTAGCCTATGTGTTATTCTGATGTATAAGCTATATTACTGTAAAGTTTCATCTAAATCCGTTCAGTAGTTTTTGCGTGAAAGAGTAACAAACATCCATCCATACTTACAAACTTTCGCGTTTATAATATTAGTATAGATCTATAACTATTACATCAGTTTGAAAATGATCGTAATGTTTCGGGGTGAAGCTAAGTCCGTTCCAGTACAACGAAAGTACATAAAATCACCTATTCGTACTATCGTATACAACAAACTAATAGATGTACCGCTCTAGTAACAAGATAGTGAATATCTATTCATAGAACCATTTTTTCTTGCGGCATTTTGTTATTTGTCTCTCGAAAACCAGTTTTTTGTCATCACTCCTCTGCGATCAACAGAATACCTTTTTGTGATTATGTAACTTAATATAAAGCTTGACCACAGATTAAGTTTAGCTTTGAGAATGTGTACAAATAAAACAACATAAAATTAGTTTTTTAATAGTCATGATGCTTGTTACCTTGTTACTCTACTGAAAAGTAAAATGAATCACAAATAATAAAGTGTTCACAATGAATCGACACAATTTCGCTCGTAGCTATTGAATATCGTGTGAGCAAATATTTGTCAATGACAAACCTTTAATTTTATCTTATCACGAACTTAGCCGTGAAAAAAAAACAGAAATAAGTATGATAAAACTAAAGTAGTTACATAATGTGCGATAAAGATATCTAGCTTCCTTAAAAATAATATCTATGTCAGATTTGATATCAATAAACTGATATTGCGGCAATTTTTTGCATTTTTTATAAAACACAAGTAAATAAACAATGATCATGCTTAATATGTATAGGTACAACTTTATCAATTATATAAATAAGACATTTCACAACTTTGTGTAACTTCTACCTATACATAGACACATATCTTAGATTATGTGTACTTAAAGACATTCTAAAGTCAAAACATTCTGATCGGGCTTCAAAGCTATTATCCCTGATATACAAGCCCGAATGCTCAACTGCCAAATAGATCGTCAACGTAACACACACATTTGTAACTATTTCATTGAAAGTATGTTAATGTACCTTACTTTTAAATAAAATATTCACCATGTTTGTGTAAAGGTAATATTGATTACTACGTTACTAACAGTTCTATTCTTATGTACAGGTTTATTGAACTGACGGCCTACTTGAACATGATATGGTCGGCACCTCTGCAAATCAGTCTAGCCCTATATTTCCTTTGGGGCATTCTCGGCCCGTCAGTTCTTGCCGGTTTAGCTGTGATGATCATATTGATACCAATCAATGGACTTATAGCGAACAGGGTAAAGACGCTGCAGATCAAACAAATGAAATACAAAGACGAACGAGTGAAACTCATGAACGAAGTATTGAACGGAATTAAAGTAAGTATTACAGTCTCTTCTATAAATGTATACAATTTTTCCTAACGATTGGTAAAAACAAACTATATAAAATAGTGCGTTAATACATCTTACACACGGCTGTATGTTCATAAACTAGATCTAAATACACACACATAGGTAACCAAAATACACCAGGACACAAAACAAATAATCGTGCATATCACGCAAACAATTGGTCCCGAATGGGAATCGAATCCACAAACGACTTCCGAGTTAGCAGTCTGGGCCACGATCCGCTAGAATAACATGCCGAATATGTAAACAAACGGCTGCTTTACGAGGTAGAACCAATGAGCTAAGTAAAACGGAATCAATATTAATTACTTAAATTGCGGGCTGAGATCAAATGTCCAACTCTTATCAAAATCAATGTATTAAATTCGTCAATGCCTCACTGATTACGATAAATGTAATCTTTCGCTTGTTTGAGTAGATGAACATCGTTATCTATGTATATATTCGATGTAATGTAATTTATACTTTATTCTAGAAGGAATAGAACTGATGTTACGACAAAAAATGTGTTAATGCCTTTGTGATGTAGGGCTGATGAATGACATTAATAACTATAAATTCTCAAAATTAAAAAAAAACCGATGTAATAACCTAAGTTCCCTTTAAAAATTAAAAAACTCGTTATGCGCTTTCATTTGAGACCCCACTCGATGATATTTTTGCAGACATTCGGTTACTCTTCCCCACTTTCACCCCCATAACTTTTAAACGGCTCAACCGATTTTCATAAAACATGTCTAAGAACACTCGCACGTAACTCACCTTTCATACAAAAAAAAACTAAATTGAAATAGCTTCATCCGTTCGGGAGCTACGGTGCCACAGACAGACAGACAGACAGACACGTGAAACTTATTACACCCTCCCTTATACAACCCTCTTTTTGGTCGGGGGTTAAAAACACTACATTTGCCCGTTTCTGTAGTACACAGGGTTTTTCATATAAAATGTTGTCTGTCTAAAGATGTTCCGAGTTGCAAGTGTTTCGCGTTAATTCTCTTTCTACAACGCGAACACTTCTAGTTTTAACCGACTTGCAGAGTAGGAGGTTCTCAATTTGATTGATATTATTATTTTCTTGTATAATTGACTCACATTTTGCTTTGACCTTAGTTAGTTCACTTAACTTCAAGCAAAAATTGATTTTTTAGTATCACACAATGAGATACAGTATTTATATGAATTCTCATCAGTATATTATTCAGCAAATAATTGTAGGTACTATAAATAATTCACAGATAACACAGATTTCATAACAATTGGTAATCATGGAAATAATGACTCGTATATATTATTATTTATCCAAGATTACTTTGCTTATCAAAAACATATACACACATCAAAAGTGTCTAGGGATCAACATATATTTTTGCAATAACTTTTCTCCTGATTGATATTAATTAAAATTTTCTTTAAGGATTCATCAAATAAAGTGTTTTAGTTTGTCACAGTAACGATAAACCAAGTCACCATTGCATTAATAAAGAAATTTGCCATTTTCCTAATAAAGGGATTTTTGACATTTGAACCACTAACATTAAAGTTCGAAAAAAAGACTGAAATAACAGTTTTCTTTAAAATTTTATTAGGTAACTTAAACAATTAATAATCCGTGTTTCTACCGCGAACACTAACAACACAAGAACATCGGTTTGGCATACTCAAAATGAGTTCATCCAAACACGCTGTGGAATGGCCGCCCATGTTCGTTGCAACAACAAAAAAAGGTCTTCTTGCGACTGGATACCCTCCATATTCGGCAGAGCTCTTCTCTGTAGCATATCCCATGCATGCTCAATCGGGTTCAAGTCTGGCGACTGAGCAGGCCAGGGCCAAAGCCACATCTCAATCTCAAGAAATCCGCATAAAAATGCTTGATCCCTAGACACTTTTGATGTGTGTATATAGCTAAAATCTTTGTGTGCACACGATTCTGTTCTACTATCTTGACACCGTATTGCTGAACAAATACTATTGCTGCAATATATGTGTAAGAATTAAGACTACTGTATAAAATTTTCGGTCTTAATTCTTGTTATGATAAAAAAATTAAATAAGGCTTACAATGTTCAGGAAATTTAAATAGGACACGTGTAATATTGTTTAAAAGTTAAATAATATATACTACCGGTCTGTTAGTATAGTTGTCAGTGACTACTGAACCTCGGGTTCGATACCCACCCAGCATCAATAATAATTGGCTTAGTCTAGGTGTAATATATACATATAAATGTATATATAACTAGCGACCCAGCCCGGTTTCGCTCGGAGGTCTTTGAAATTCTCGGATTCCTTCTACTATAATATGCGTTTATTACACATATAAACCTTAATCCGTTGAGGAGTTTAAAAGATCTCAGCGAACAGACATCGGAAGCAATTTCATTTTTAACCGACTTCCAGAAGGAGGTGGTTCTCAACTTGATTGGTATATTTTTAGGGTTCCGTGCCAAAGGCAAAAAACGGAACCCTTATAGATTCGTCATGGCTGTCTGTCCGTCCGTATGTCACAGCCACTTTATTCCGAAACTATAAGAACTATACTGTTGAAACTTTGTAAGTAGATGTATTCTGTGAACCGCATTAAGATTTTCACAAAAAAATAAAAAAAAAACAATAAATTCTGGGGGGGGTTCCCATACTTAGAACTGAAACTCAAAAAACAATTTTTCATCAGACCCATACGTCGGTATCTATGGATAGGTCTTCAAAAATGATTGTTTGATGATGTTTCTAATGTATTTTTTTTCTAAACTGAATAGTTTGCGCGAAAGACATTTCCAAAGTGGTAAAATGTGTCCCCCCCCCCCCCGTGCAACTTCTAAAATAAGAGAATGATAAAGCTAAAAATATATATGATGTACATTACCATGCAAACTTCCACCGAAAATTGGTTTGAACGAGATCTAGTAGGAAGTTTTTTTTTAATACGTCATAAATGGTAAACCGCAAAAAAAACACTATTATTAAAACATCGATCAAAGTTACAACGAACTACAAGAACTTTTATAATATATTATGTTACTTTCTGGTTCGGAACTCTTCATGGGCGAGTCCGACTCGCACTTTACCGCTTTTTTATACTATGTAAAGATATATACTCATTTAGTTATATAGACGTTTGTCTATCAGATATATTTTCCACAGTACAGATATGTCACGTGTGACGTGGCCAATGTAATATTTTTATTAAAAATCACACACACTATAATATAAACATTTATAAGTATCCTGATGTAACTAGTTACATCATCATGCATTTGATACATACATTGCCGATAAATGATGAGAGTTTAGCTAATGGACCACTATAAATGAACATATATTTATCTTGTGCAAATAGTAGACAGATAGACGATTTTATCTCCCCTATTTCTGTTACGTCAATTCAGGCCTTGCAAATTCTCCTTTAATTTACTAGTTATTATTCTTCATAGTTAAATGTAATCTCTCTTTATACTTGACCTTATTTATTCAACATTCGATTTTTTACTTAACCCTATTTAGCAAAATATGAATGAATTTATTAAATTGGGTATAAGTATATGTAGTTTTCAATATTATACCGTTCAAGAAGGAACGCATTTTCGTTTGACCCGACCATTTGTGCTAAGGTGCTAACCAAACTGCCTCATTTTTTCAATAAAACTGACACGGCTTGAATAAACTCACATAATCAACATAGCGTAAGTGACTCAATCGGTTATGAAGTCGTAATCTGCAAATTGATCTATGAAATTAGTAGAGACGTTTAGTAGAGACAAAACAAATGCTCAACGTTCAGCGAAATTGTAACAAGAAGCAGTTCAACCTTCACATCCGAAAAGCTGACACAAAATATTGCTCCACGTCAGTGGAAGTCATTTCGCTCTCTTGAAATAAGACATTTGTATACTCGCATGTTATGGTAACGAATGATCCTGTGAATGATCGCGTTTGTCCTTGATTGGACTAGTACCTTCCTTCGTATAAATTATTTATTAGATGATTATTGATTTATAATTATGTAATACTAGCTGTTGCACGCGGCTCCGCCCGCGTGTATGTCGGTTATCGCGGCAAATAGTAGTCTATGTGTTATTCTGATGTATAAGCTATATTACTGTAAAGTTTCATCCAAATCCGTTCAGTAGTTTTGGCGAGAAAGAGTAACAAACACACACACACATAGTTACAAACTTTCGTATTTATAATATTAGTAAGATATATTTATTGTTATAGACCATCTAGTCTAAAAGGTACCGATTGAAGAATGGTGATGGAGTCAAAGAATTCGATCACTACAATAGTCAGGACTGAGCGGGCAGAGGAGAAAATGCATAAAAACAATTTCGCAGTAAATAAATTACGGATGGCAACTTTTAACACTGCCTACATGATAACAGCATATTGATATTTATTGTTACGAAAGTTTATCGTGACATTAAAACACAATTGACGTAATATGCAAATACATCTGCTGAAAGATTACGTAGCCAATACGCTGTCTTACCAGTCCCCCACCCGCATTCGGCCAGCATGGGGACGTATGGCCTTATCCCTGAGAGGAGACCGGAGCCGGAGTGTGACATTTTGGTTTGTTGATGATCTGCTGAAAGACAATTTCGCTGTACTTTGACTAGCTGTTGTCAGATATCAAACATCAAGAAATATGTAAAAATGAAAGGCATCGAGAACTCGTAGTTTTAGCAAACTTATGCACACGACGTTACGTTAACTTTTAACTGAAGTGTGCCACGTCAATCATCAGGGATGATCGGAAATCTAATCTATCTGTCTAATGTCTTCCGTAACTGTTCCATACAAACATTATTATGTAATCGTGTGTCTTTGAACAGAGATAATGTACTCTACTGAATTGGACTTGCCTTCAATTTATACAGACTCGAGAGCATTTTATTTTTGTAAAGTTTTTACTATAAATTCATACATTCATGCAAAGCCATCTGAACTCAATCTAGATATAGCCTGTACCTATGGTAACCATTAACATACTTATGTATTTCTAAATACATATTATGGATAAATTTCACCCGGATACAAATTAATGGTCATGCTAATCACACAATTATTTGTCCTGGCTTGGAATCGAACCTACAACCTCTAGTTTAGCAATCATAATCGCTAACCACAAGACTAATAAGCTTGTCATTATTCATAGTACTCATGTGTTTACTCTTATTTTTTTCTGGTCAGAAATTTTAAATTAAATTGAAATATCGTATTCAATTAAATATAATTTTCTTTTTCTACAAAATATAATGTTACTCTTTTCTATAGAAAAGCCGATGATAAACAATGGTTAAGCCATATATGCGCTATGTCAAATTTTACACTATTTAAATAGTTTTCCAATATACACACACAAACACACATGTATATTTATCCATGCCACACAACCAGAAAAGATATCCTTTTAAAAAAAATTCTTCTACATTTTAGGTTTTAAAAATGTATGCTTGGGAGCCGAGTTTCGAAGAGCAAATCCTTAAAATAAGGAACAAGGAAATGGGAGTGTTGAAACAAGCTGCTTATCTTAACTCTGCCACATCATTTATTTGGTCATGTGCGCCTTTCTTGGTAAGCGTTATTTTATTATACATAATACGAGTATAGATATCTAGATACAGATCGTACTCAAATTGCAAACTCACACTACGTAAAAACATTCGGAAATGCCATTGAAGCCTTTACTGGTATCTACTCAATAACGATTGCGTAACAAGCAAAGATATGGGCGTGTCGTCCTTGAATTTATTATCGCCCAGCTTTTTATTTTTCTCTGTTTTGATGAGTTTTGTTTATTAAATTAAAAAGGAAATCGTTTTATATCTTAGATAGATTACAAATTAACATTATTTGTTATTGTTTAATTATTATTATTACTTAAAAATCTGACTGAAAATTTGTAGAAATACAATAAAATTCAAACAAATTATTGTGTAGCCTAGTGTAAGTTGTTGAAACTTCAAAAGAAAACTTTTTAATTCATTTAATTAGTAGAAAGAAAAAGAAGAAATCGTTTTATTGCATGATTCGATAACAAGTAAATACTCCGTGAGCGTAAATAAATAAAATAAATATTCTCGGACATTTAACACACAACGCCATCTTGTTCCAAACTAAGCAGAGCTTGTGTTATGGGTACTAGGCAACTGATATAAATACACATTATATACTTTTTTGTATTATTATATATGTTCATATCATACACAAAAATCACCCAAACCCCGAAACAAACATTTGCAGATCATACATACATTTGGTCCGACCCGGGAATCGGACCCGAGACGCCAACGAGGCAGTCAAAATGTATTTAAAAATCTATCACTACAATACGGATTTTGACGTTTTATTACAGGCCTTATTTGTTTAATATCGGTTTACACTCGGTAATGATAATATAGATTATATATTTATAAGTACACTATGATTTCTATGTAATCCACATTTATTTATTATCAATTACTATTTACGATACCAATAAAACTGATAAACTTGCTTTATCAAATTTTAAAATGTTTGGACATCTCGATGATTGAGAGATTATAGCTTATCCGCCATAATTTATGACTAATCATAATTGAATGTAGAACACGGACTACTGAAAAACGCAATGTAATTTATCACCAAGACGGAGAGACGACGGTGAATGCAGACCGCTTCCAACATCTTCACTTCCAACTGGAAGTTATTGGGGAGTACTAAAGGGGGTACCTGAAGTATATGACGTCCTATGACCAACATTTTATAAATAAGCTACATTTATAGACACCTCAAACAAAATTAAACAATTTTATTTATTTCAAGGTGACCTTCCTTACATTCTTCACATTTCTGATAAGCGATCCCGAGAAAAACATCCTGACAGCTGAAAACATATTCGTCTCAATGTCCCTGTTTTACACAATGCATTTGCCATTAGGTTTACTGCCCCTCATCATTGTTGCTGTGATCGAGGTAGTGCCACAGGGTGTGACACACCCAATATATCTACGTAAAAGGCTTTGGTTCTTTTCCACAAGGACTACTACTAACTAACACACATCTCGCGACATTTTAATATTCGATATGGTCAAGTGTGGGTACACGAATCCTCACATTATGTTTACCTTGTGGTCCCCGACTTGAGATTCGCACGACGAATACTTGAGAAGCATTCACGTCTCTTATTGCTTGTAAATTTCAATACTCAATCAAGTTACCGAGTCGTCGCCACAATGTAAACATAGAAAGCTCAAAGTCCAGTTACATTTGCATGGTCCCATCTTATAATATAACTACTGGAATGGTCTCGTAGGTATCGCTGATGTCGTTCGGGTGCTTTGTGTTGGTAAACGATACAGAAGTGCTGGACTCTGAAAGAGCTTTCGTAGCGTTGTCTCTTTTCAACATTCTCCGTTTTCCACTCTCAATGCTGCCTAACGTTATATCAAATGTGGTGCAAGTAAGTTTTCACATGATTTTTAGCCAAAGTTTGAGCTTTAATTTTTTAAAGTTAATTACAAAATGTGAGGCAGTTGTGGGGTAGTAGTAACTCAGATCAAATAAAAAAAGGTAGATAACGCACCGCCTTGTTCTTGTTGAAGCAGAAAAAGGCTCGTAGTTTCAAGTAAACACACGCGATACGCACTAACTATGCTATAAACTGGGGTACTTTTCGTCAGTATCGATACCTGTACGATACTGACGAAAAGTAGCGTAGTTGTAGTAGTAGCGAGCCTTTTTTCTGCTTCAACAAGAACAAGGCGGTGCGTTATCTACCTTTTTTTATTTGATCTGAGGGTAGTAATGAAAGGATAGTTTGTCAGAACTTTTATTACTTTCACATGAGTAAATTTTATTGAAGATTAATCTGCCTCACAGCTGCTTGCATTTAACAGTTTCTTAAAAAACTCATAAATCCATTCTTTAATCAAAACTTTTTAACTTTCCTGTAGTTTAACAACTAATGGTAGTGCACGTTTCTATTTTTTAATCTAGTTTAAGTTTTGAATTTTTCGATGTGAATTATAAGTAAACAATTGCTAAGTTAATTGGGATAAGACAATATTTATAATCACTACAAATATCTTCTTATCACAGTGCGCATTTTAGTAGCTGAATATATCATAGAACAAACATTTGCATAAGCCTACACAGCTAATACATTTTCCTATTTGTAGACCGCTGTCGGTATAAAGAGATTGAACAAATTCTTGAATTGCGACGAATTGGATGACTCTTCCGTCGATCACGATCCTAAAGAACGTAAGTACAATCGTTTACTTATTTTTTTTTTAAAAGACAACTCCCGCATTAGGAATAAATCCTGTGTCGCGGGGGACTTTACAAACATACATGAAACGGACACAAATAACACCCTGACTCAGAACAAAGATTTGTGGATCACACAAAGTGTTGTTCTACGTGGGATTTGAACCCACGACAATTGGCGAAGTAGGAAACGGCGTGGTGACCGTTAAACAACTAGGCCAAACGTGCAGTCAAATTACTTTAATCGAACAGTACATAACGTCAAACTTACGTAATCAAACTACTTATCAATGAACATACATTAAATATATCTCAATTGATGTTTCAAGTTGCATTCAATAAAACGTCTGCCCTATTTATTTGCTGCGTTAGAATCGATTTTTGTTGTCGAATCTTTAGGTATTGACTTTGATCTAAATCAAAAACTGGATAAAACACTGCAAGACTGCAAAACACTGGAAAAATATCTAGCATTCTTGAAAGAAAAGCCGGTACTGCTACTTCTCACGTCCTAATCATTGATCAAGTCTTAGTACTTAATAACTTGGCGTCTATCACTTGATACGAATCCATTTCAAATTTTATCAAATGTATTCATCTCCATAAACTAGACATTATACATACTCACATCGATTAGGTTTATAATCATCATAAATTAACTCAAATCTCGAATAATTCAATTTCCTACAGTAAAGTTGATTACATATTAACAGATAATTATTCTTATTCAATATCGATTTTCCGGTTTGTTTAGGTATTCCCCGAACTGTATCATTCAAATAAGAATATAAGTGACTGCGCTATATTGTAACGTCAGCTTTCTAATGAACTACATATTTCTGTAGAATTCGTATGACAGAGATATTTGTAAAATTATTTAACAAATAACATGAAGTGAAAAAGACATTTTAATCAGAGTCTAGAAACGTTCAAGTACTAGGGGTAAATAAAGAGATAAGCATATTTACTTCACATTCTCAATTGTCATCATATTTTGCAACATCATCGTCAACTAAATGCGTCTATAAAATTTAAAATTAATTTTTGTCATTCTGTTAACTAATTAAGCAATTTTTCGATTACGTTTGATCTTTTTAACAACTAATCTCACAAAATATAGAAATAAACAGTACGATTAATTTAAAATCTCAAGAGATCCCTAGTCGCACACGTAAATGATTAATAATATTATAGACACATATGAAGTCTTCGCTGATTCATCCAACGGATTTAACGAATATAGATCCTAAACGCAACTTTCTATGTTACTAAATAGAACCTTATGTCTTGTGTATAAGGTAGCGTTTCACTTGCATATTTGTTTTCTCACCA
This sequence comes from Diaphora mendica, assembly GCA_949125395.1. Taxonomy (NCBI): domain Eukaryota; kingdom Metazoa; phylum Arthropoda; class Insecta; order Lepidoptera; family Erebidae; genus Diaphora; species Diaphora mendica. Next base: position 9,744,755 of record OX421319.1, read on the forward strand.
AATACTTTCATTTAAAATATTTCAAAATATGCAGTGCGATGCAGTTCATTGCGTGTCCTCGCAGTAACAATGTAGTTAGTACTCCAATTTAATACGCAATGTATGATTTATAGAATCTGTTTTCTGACTAATCCTTTTGCTTCGCTATTATTCGACTCATTGATATAATTATCCTAAATATTCCAACTTCTCCTTTTCGGCCTCAAATGTTTTATTCAGACCCGGCCAGCGTTTCCAGTATTTTTTGTCAAATCGGGATTATGAAACTTTTTAGAGAAAAAAAACGGGATTCTTTCGTTGAAAGCTGGACAACGTAAAAAACGTATACATATATGAGGGATAATTATTCTCTTCCTAGGATGCGGCATTCACCTACTATCAAATGGCCATCTACCATTATGGAGCATTCAATTTACATTATTTATACAGGTTTTACATAGTATTAAATTTTTAACCATTTAGCTAGTCTTATGACCGGTCATTTTATGATTAGTTAGATTTTTTAACTATGACTCCTTTATACTAATGCGTACAATACCTAACATGTAAAAAAAGATTTTCAATGTACTGTAGTGCTTTGACTTCAGAGGAGTTAGGTGATATTTATAATGATAATGTACCTACTAATAGAACTGTATAATGTTAATTACAGCAAATCCGATTGTAATCGAAAACGGAAACTTCACGTGGGGCGACCAGAATTCTGACCCGTCACTTATCAACATTAATTTGCGAATTCCTCGCGGCTCTCTCGTAGCTGTGGTCGGAGCCGTCGGCTCGGGTAAAAGCTCGCTTCTCGCTGCGTTACTTGGAGAGATGAACAAAACTTCTGGACGCGTTAACACTACTGGTAATTATACAGTTACATTTGAACCTTTTTTTTTAAAGACAACTCCCGCCTTATGAATATATGTACACACCGCGAGGGACTTTACAAACATACATGAAACGGACTCAATGAACACCCAGACTCAGAACAAAAATTTGTGGATCACACAAAGTGTTGTCCCGTGTAGGATTTGAACCAATAACACTTGGCGCAGTAGAAAGCGGCGTGGTGACCGCTTAAACCGCTAGGCCAAACACGCAGTCGATACTACAATTTAATTAATAAAAAAATAATAAAATATAGAATTTTGCTATTAGGGACTAGCCATGTCTATTATTTGCTTTTATATATTAAACCGTCTTCTTTCTATGTGTGAAAGCTTATAAATAGCATGTAGAGAATATGTACATACATTATCGATATTGTGCAAAATAAAATTCTCTTTTAATAAGTAGAAATATTGTTCACATACTGAGCTATAATATGAATCTATCTACTAATGTAATTTATTCATACAACAGGAACGATAGCGTACGTGCCTCAACAAGCGTGGATCCAAAATGCAACACTTGAAGATAACATTTTATTCGGTAAATCTATGGACAAACAAAAATACAATGATGTCATAAACGTGTGTGCACTTAGACCTGACTTTGAAGTGTTACCTGGAGGTGATCAAACTGAGATAGGAGAGAAAGGTAAATTATCACTATATTAGTAAAACACTTGTCACTTTGTATTATTTCAAGTAGTAACTAAAAAACATTCATAAGGCGAGACAGACTGCCATATGTGTACATTAATTTCTTGAAAGTAGTACTTCAACTCATTACTTGATATTGACAAAAAAACATAAAATTTTCGATGGCTATCAAAGAATGACCTCCTAATGATAAGCGGTAATCGCTTCGGAGATGCGTGTCTTGCAGTAAATTTTTTAAATTATTTTACTAAAATAATAACCTTAGAGACAAATAGTTTTCAATACTTTTAAAATAATGGTTTTGCTTACGCTCAGGTATAAATCTGTCTGGCGGACAGAAGCAGCGAGTATCGTTAGCGCGCGCTGTGTACTGTAACGCAGAGAACTACTTCCTCGACGATCCTCTTAGCGCTGTCGACTCTCACGTCGGGAAACACATCTTCGATAAGGTACTACTACTTAACTTAATTTTAAGTATGTGATCACTTTATGGATAGCCAATAAAAGCTAAATTTAAAAAGAAAACGACAGAGTGAGGAACGATTACATCTGTATAAGCTTTAAGATCTGCCCCATCGAAAACAAACTCAGCGAAGCACGTCTCAGGTGGTATCGCCTAATAGAACTGCCTGGCGAAGAATGACGAGGAGAGCCAAGTACCGAAGTGGGATAAGGCTAGGCAAAGAGAGAGTAGATAGCTAGATAGATATCACGGTCTTAGATGTTAATGTGTATCAGATGTCATATATAATTACTTAAATGTGTTGTCATCTTCACCATCTAAATTGAAATAAATTGTCCAGGTGATAGGACCTTCAGGGCTGCTAAAGAACACGACGCGCGTGTGGGTGACCCACAACGTGTCGTACCTGGCGCAGACGGACCTGGTGCTGGTGCTGCGCGACGGACACGTGTCGGAGGCCGGCACCTACCAGCAGCTGCTGGAGAAGAAGGGAGCCTTCGCAGAGTTCCTGCTGCACCATCTAAGCGACGCCGAGCGGACATCGCCAGAAGGTACTTGAATCTTGGATTCTTTTTTTAACTAATTAAAATATATATACTTGCTAGGTGAGTTTATCCGAAGTATATTGTGTATTTATACCGTGGGAGAGCCACGCTTCGGCATGAATGGGCCGGCAACGCCCTTGTGACGCTTCTGGTGTTATAAGTGTCCATGGGCGGCGGTAATCGCTTACCATCAGGCGATACGTCTGCTCGTTTGACCGCTTAGTACATAAAAAAAGTGAGTCGCAAGTGACCTTAGGGCTGTTACACACTATGCTGACGGGTATGCCACCAACATAATACTGCAGAGCATTGTTATGACGGCTCGTGGCTAATTTGCGCGGCAAGAGCGACGGTTTAATTACCAGCCGGTTTGTTGACGGCATAACCAACGGCATGCTGTGTACGATCCTTTAGCCTTTATCATTACAATCTATAGTAGTGATATAATAAAACAATTGTTCAATACAAAAATAATTATACATACTTATATTTTTAACAAAATCCAAACAAAGAATGATTTTTTTCATATGATATTGTGTCTAGTTCGTACGCGTCTACAGTGTTATTATTACTGTCTGAAAAACATACTAAAATTCACAACATTGAATTTTAAAGAAATAAAAAGCAATAATAACGACGTCATACCGAACAATATAAAGTGTTTTGTTGGTCAATTTTATAGCGAAGTAGCAAAAAGCTTATAATTATTAATTGCAGAATTATAATTAAACAGTTAAAGTGGCAGTTGAATCACTAGCTTTTTGGTCAATTGATTCAAGAGCTATTTGTAGAAACATAATTTTTATCACCTAATATTATTTAACAAAACGTTTGTTTGTGGGTTTGTACTAGATATGAAATAGATCGATCTGTTCACCACTAAATCAATAGTAGCACTTATTATACGCTAGCTGACCATATTGGTGGGCTGGGCCTATTAACAATTTTTTCAAATAAAAAATATATATTACCGTGAGACAGTCAAAACCATTAGATTTCAATCTACCTCGCAAGATTGTAAACTGTCGAAAGATTGTGAACTGTAACATACTGCTTACAATTTAACGTATTATTTTTAGTATTTGATTAGATTGAATGTACACACCACAGCCCATGTTGTTGATAATTAAAAAGTCATACTTCAACAAACTAAATAATTATGAAGAATGGAATGAACATTTATTAAACCATTTCTTAAACTAAGGTCTTCACTATGTTTAAAAAGGTGTTGTTAATATTATTTTATTTACAAATACTTATATGAATTTTAAATATGTTTCAGAATTGGACGAAATCAAGCAGGACCTGGAAAGCAAACTTGGGTCTGAATTCCAAAATAAATTACAAAGGGCACGTTCTCTATCAGAAAGCGCGTCGGAATCGGAACAACCTGCCACAGGTACAGAATTTGTATTTTGAATTTAGTTCTTGTTCACGTAGGAACGCGCGGGCGCGGCGGCGGTTGCGGGCGCGGTATACGTTGCGTGCTCGTGTTCACATTGGCCGCCAGACGTTTGCGCGAGCGATAAGTTCAAAGTGGTTGAACTTACCAGACGTCGCGAGTGAATCGCGCGGTCCGCCGCTAGTTCGACGTGAACACACCCAAGCGACTCTCGCGTTTGATATAGCCGCCAGTCGCTACTTTGCTTGCTACTTCGACCGCACGTGCGTTTCGTACGTGAACACTTGGATATCTCATCATATGTTTGATATTTCGTGACCGCGCACGCGAGTCAACGTGAACAAGCACTTAGATTTGTGATGACGAGTCCAAAAGTTATTTAGCGGACATATTGTATGTAAATACTGCACTGCATTGTTTTTTTATTATATGATACAGTTGTTAACGACTATATCGGAACTTGACTATTGACTAATAAATTTAATACCAGGTGACCACGCAGGCAGCGTGAAGAGAAAGACTCCAGACACTGTTAGTCCTAACGAACTAAAAGAGAAAAATAAACTCATTGAAACCGAGAAAACAGAGACTGGAAGCGTAAGTAGTATTTCTATATTCAACCTATTTTTAAAACTTGTTTAACGAGCAAGCACCCATTCATATAACCAAACACAATAAACTACCTATTACAAACTGCTACAAATTTTGCAGCTAAAGGCAACCATACACGTTAGAGTACACCTGACAGGTTTGCCTGTACAGTCGAACTTTACAGGTAAACCGGAGTGTTATGTAGCAGTATGTTGCACAATTGTGCAGACATGTCCTCTTTTCAGTTCAAGCTTACCTGACTGGTGTAATTGTGCAGATAGACCTGTCAAGTACACCGGTGTATGACTACACTAGGAGCACGCTATGATGGCCGGTTTGACGTTTGTCAAATCATGAAGTTTCGTATTATTAGTATTTACATTTGAAGGAGCAAATTGCTGTTCTTTATTGTTAATAGTGACGTGCAGTTAGTCATAAAATTAAACCTTTTATTATACTTTTTAATTGACATTTCACGTCACTTTTGTAATATGTTAAAACTGCCATCATAACGTACTCCTAGTATAGCTTAAGATTTATTTTTATTCATGGAAAATTTATTTAAAAAAAAATTAGCATGGAAGTTAGTGTTAATAATGGCTGGAAATTATTTGAACATAGAAAATAGTAAAAACGATATTTAAAATATTTGACAATAAGATCAGCATTTTTTGTAGGTAAATCAATGAGGTGTCGTTGTAATAATCCTAATACCTCATAAATCTTGCATTACCTTCTTTCTGATATTATTTTCCATATTTAATTTTCAGGTGAAATGGAATGTATACAAACACTATATAATGAGCGTGGGTATATTCTCCTCCGTGGTGACAGTGGTAATGAATCTAATCCTACAAGTGTTTCAAGTTGGCTCCAACTACTGGCTCACGGCGTGGTCTAATGACGAGAAAATGGTATTTACAATATTTATTTCATTTCAAACTTTGTAGTTTTGGTAAGAATTACAACATACAATCGCCATTACTAAAATATATTATTATGACAGTTGGTGAACGGCACTGTTGACACCGCACGTCGTGACATGTACCTCGGTGTGTATGGCGGTCTCGGCGTCGGACAAGGTAAATACTGTTACTATGTCTTATACGTCACGCATATTTGGACATCTAACAAGAACACAACAATGGGAATGGTTATTCGATGATAAAAAAATCGATTTTTCATACATGGTGACAGATGTTTTGACACATAGATAATTGTCAACACTACACGCATTACTTTACACAGTCCGTATATAGAAGCCGACTTATATTTTGTTCATTGTTTTTTAATCAGAATTGACTAATGTTTCAATGGATTTTCGCATGGAATTCTATTGGTTAATTTGTAAATTTAAATGTAGTTTAAAAGCGACGACATCGAACTTTAGGCGCCCTGTATGTAATCGTGTGGAAATAGTACAGTTGCAAGTTATTTGTAATTTTTAAAGAATCTCATTCTTAATTTTCTTCATAATTTTTTTATTTTTTTCTGTGTATCGAACGTAAGATTGATATAAATAACTAACTTTTGTCATGGCTCAACCAGCGTATATGTTGGATAACGCGGTAATCGTTTTTCGGGTTAACATTATAGCCTAGGGCTTTCTATTGATAAAAGAAATTTCAAATCGGTTCATTACAGGAATTACCTCGTATAACCTCACAAACTTTACCTCTATATAATATTGATATAGAAAAGTTAAACTTGTAACTTTGTCCTCCCAACACTCATTTGCCTGGAAGTTAAAATCTTTGAAATGACTATAACTAGGGGTTCAGTAAAAACACAAGATTACAAAAAAATATTACATTTAAAATATGCATGAGTGGAAAATATTTTAATGAATAACTGATTCTGTAATGAAAATGCAATGAGCATAAAATAAGTCGGATTTCATATTCCATGTTGATATGACGTCACACATTTCTAGATTGTTTGTTTGTTAATTTGTTTAGAAAAAATGTAACAGACTTGCATATATTCATCCAGGGAATGACATAAAAAAATTACATATCCATACGAGACTGGTGAGGGAGATGGTAAATATTTGTGTTGTTAATAAGCTTGAGGTAACAGAAATCTATGCTCAAAACAATTAAATATGCGCCGGACCTCTAAACATCCATCTATTTTTATTAAAATAAATAAATTTAAAAAAACACATGAATTCATTGCGAAAGAATGAGTAAATAATAGACAAGTCTACCACTCACCCTTGATTTGTCAGTCCCAACAGGGTAGTTGACACCTTAGTAACTTTTTTTTCTTTTTATCAACTGTCAAAACGATAACTTTGTATGAAAAATGTACTAAATACAAATTTGTGACGTCACTGTTTTAGACTACTCAATTGAGCAACATATTTCAATGTTTATTTAATTAAAATTTGTAATCGAAATGAAAAGCTGTAATAATTATATTTTCCGAGACGTTTTGCAATATTCGTTTTGAAGGCGACATCGATACTGTCAACTACCCTACTGTGAGATCATTAGAATCGACAAGTCAAGGACAAGACAAAAGAGACTTGATTCAATTAAGAGTTTTATACCTAACGTTATACGTATTTACAAACCAAAAGCGATCCACCAACCTTACCATAGATTGATTATATTACTTGAAATAATAATAAAAGTTTATAAAAAACTTAATAACATGTTTACAAAAGTAGGTTACAGACAAACAAAATACAGGTGAATCTAAAATTCGACGAACTATGAAAGACAACTAACCAATGTACTTGTATTATAATTTCTTAAACAATCACACTATAAGCACTCTAAATCTCATACTTGATTTATAAATCCAAGCATTGAACTGTTTTATATTAATTTTTACCACGGCTAATAATTTAAGTTAAATTCAAGACGTTTGTTATAACACCTACACTCAAATCAATTAGATATGGTCATATTTTAGTACCGTTATAATCCAGATAGCCCAAGAAAAAATTAATATTGAAAAATATAACACCTAAAAAACATTTAAATTCATTACGAAATTTTAAAACATACAAATATTTGTTTTACACAGAAGTCTTATTCTGTTACCTACAAAAGAATAAGACCTCTGTGTAAAACGTCATTCGCGGTGTCTATTTTACGTTTTTAAAATATGACCGTACCTTTTTGTAACAAAGTTAACAAGTTGTTGTTAAGTTAACTTAAAAATAATGTAACCTGGGCAAAGGGTGCTAACTTATAATAATGAATACATTTTTTACTTTATTATGTAATTGAAAACTAAACATTTTATGTACATTAACATATTCCCTATTGCATGGATTTCATTATGTTAACAATAAATAACATTATAGTAATGCATGAAATTTATGACGAAAATAGATATAATTTGCGCTGTAGCATGGTGCGTGGTGGTTTAATTTACTTTAATTTACTACAGTTTATGGTTTAATTTAATTTTCTACAGTTATTAATGATTTAATATATTGCGATTACACGCTCAAGTATTAATAACTGTAGTAAATTAAATTAAACCATAAACTGTGGTAAATTAAAGTAAATTAAACCACCACGCACCATGCTACAGCGCAAAGAGTATAGTTTATTATTAGTACATCAGTCACAACGAGACATTTAATATCAAATTTGGTTATTCAAAGTATATATCGATCTCACTTGACAAATATTTCCTATCTTTATGTTTGCATGGAGATCAATTCGTTAAATAAAGAGAAGAAGTAAATTCTAAGAGTCAATTGAATTCCATCTGGCACGAGGTAAAATAACATACTCGAACTGTGCGCTGTAAGGTCATTGTTGAACGCGAGTATTCAAATGAAACCGAAAAGTCTCTTGGTTCTGAGTTTATAGAACCGTTATTATTATATTATAATTTTCTTCAGAATTGTGACTTTTGTATTATATAGATATATATTCTTTCAACACGCGCCTTTCTTTCCCATTTCTTACAAAACATGCATGCTTTTTTAATAAACGCAAACCGATAATTTAAATCGAAAAGCGAGCTTACGGATTGTTAGAAAATTGAACTAAAGAAGTAGTGGTACATGCATCTATAGGTATATAGAACTTTTATTTATTGTTATAAATATTGTCGAAGAATGCAGCTTAGGAAATTCATGAGAGGGTGGTGATTCTCTTTATCTTAACCTCACGGATAAAATGTCGTAAGAGACTAAGGGAGCAAACTACTTCGGAACAATGTCACTGCAAAAGGGAAGGATCTCGAATCAACCCCGTGTAGTAGGCCGACTGTTGAAGGCCCTGGCCGGCCGCCGCTGCGGACGGCCAGGGCGCTGCAGTGTGTGAGTGGTGCGTGGGCCGCAGTGGTGTCGGTGTCGGTGTCGTCGCTGGCGCTGTACCTGGGCACGCTGGCGGCGGCGCGCGCGCTGCACGCGGCGCTGCTCAACGGCGTGCTGCACGCGCCCACCATCGGCTTCTTCGACTGCACGCCCGTCGGCCGCGTGCTCAACCGCTTCAGCAAGGACGTCGACGTGCTCGACAACGTCCTGCCCATGACGCTCAGGGGCTGGACCTCCTGCTTCTTCGCGGTACGCGACGACACACCCTTTGCACGCTATGCTTTCTACAGCCTGCGCAGGAGAGGGACGATGGCCACTCTCGTTCGGTGGCACTTTATCTGTGCGTATTACGCGTGCAACCTTATAACCGTACCGATAAGAGCACACCATGGACATTATATCCGCCACTATCCCTCGTCTGCTCAGGCTCTTATTGATGTGTATAATGTAACGCCCGCTCTCTTACCCCCCTTAAATCAATATTGTCGCTTGTCCTATCCAGTTAAAGCTTGGACGGCGCGAGACGCTATCGGCGGGTTTTACATGATACACAGTTTTTAATAGTATTTTTATAGATTATTTACAAACGCTATGTAATATGTAAAATATTTTTTTTGTAGTTGATTTTATAAACCTTTCGTTTGACCAGTTAACTGTAAACTAAGAATCTCGAATACATATATCAGCGAAAATAAATAAAATAAGATCAGAAACCTACTTCAAATTATCAAAACAAGAATCTCAAGCCAATCAGTTCGAACATAATGTTAAGTTTTTTTTTTTTTTTTTTATGTTTGGCCCGCCAAAATGACTCTACTCTGCCTGATGGAAAGCATAAGCAGAATCCAAGAGTGGTGGTCACCATGCTCACTGCGAATGCAGACAATGCAGCATGGCAACCCACACCATGGCGGCCTAGTGATGCTGCTGCATCTTTTAGTCTAGTCAACAAGTTTGGAACTTGTTGACTAGACTAATTGGGCCTCCGGTCTCGCACTCACCAACGAAACACGACAGCACGCTGTCATTTTACGTTGATTTTCTGTGCGAGGGTAGTACCGCCCCGGTCGAGCCGGCCCGTTCGTGCTGAAATCAGCGTGGCTCTACTACCTTGGACCTTGGCGTTGGAGTTGGTAACGTTAACCATAAGTTGCCGAAACTAAAAGACTACAATTTTATCGTATCCCATTTGAGTTTTCTTCTTAAAGTGCTGACTAAAATATGTATAGTGCAGTAATAAATAAATCAACATCATGTTGCATAAAATATTTCATCAGATTTTGTTAGTACACGATACTTTTTAATCTCATTGTAAACATAAAAAAGGGTATTGCTGAAAATTTGGTTTTCCATCGATATGTTTGGTGAATTTACATAATATATCAAATATGTATCTAAGACTGGAAAATAAATAGTTTCAAAGAAATTAATACATCACCAGGATAACCAATGTGTTCATCGGATCAATATAGTTGTATCATTAAATCTGGTAATTTTTCTATTGTTATCAACAGACAACAACTTTAATTCTTTTTCTAACAACCACAACAACTTTTGTGGTAGTATTAACTAATAACTACCATCGTAGTAAATTCTTTCAATTAGTAAACAATATGTACTTCAACATTAGCTTTATTTATTTCACATGAAATAAAAAATAATATAATTTATGCAAAACTACCAAGCTTTCTTTGCTATCAAAGATCATTCATGCAGTGTGACAATTTTTTTTGTTTAGGATGTATCTTTTTATTTTTAATAACATAAGGGATCAGTTTGTAAAGTAACAATAATGTGGCGCTTTAATTACAAAACCAGCTTTTAAGTTGAAATGGGTCTCATTGGCCCCTTTAAGCTAAATGCACGTGCTGCATGTCCCTAACCTTATATGTCATTAGCCTTAGCGTAGAACACGACATAGCTTTTATATTTCGCAATTTACACCCTAGACCTATTCCTGAAGATCATCAATGTGGATTCTGTTGCCTCGGGGCTGTGTGGACATCGTAAACAATGTATTCATTATTATCAGTGTATGTGAGTATCAATAACTTGTATTAGTCGGCAACTATAATCCGTATCCGTGATACGTTGTTACAGCGATAGCATCGTTTTTTGCCGATTTAATGCCATACCTGGCATGTTGGCGAGCAGCGAGGTACCTCCACGAGCTATTGTTGGAGCATGTGTTAAAGGCACCTTTGCAATTCTTCGAAGTGACGCCGCTGGGCAGGATATTATCTAGATTTTCTAAAGACGTCGACGTTTTGGACACGTCCCTACCTTCGCAGATTTCTGACTTGATGTGGTGCTTTTTTGAGGTAATCCCACCACAGGAGTTTTTATGTCGTGGTTAATTTTTATGTAGAGCTTCTTGTATCGGTGGGTATTTATTTTCTAAGTGAAATTTTGGCTGTAATTTTGTTGTTTTTAATTGGCTTTATTATTTAAGAAGTAAATATGCTTATAGTTTGATACGATCAGTTAGCTAAACGATTCCTTTATTTAAAATAATATAAATAAAATATGTTAGAAAAATATCTCAAGAAAAATACTTTCATCGTTAATTCGATCTTGACTGATGCTCATATTGTCACTTTTATGTATAACTAGCTAACCCACGCAACTTCGTTTGCGTCTCCTATTGCCTGTAGCGTGATAATTTTCCCCCGTTTTTGAAACATTCTTCATTGGTGCTCCGCACCTATTGGTAGTAGCGTGATGATATAGCCTTCCTCGATAAATGAGCTATCTCACATTAAAAGAATTTTTCAAATCGGACCAGTAGTTCCTGAGATTAGCCCGTTCAAACAAACAAAGAAACTCTTCAGTTTTATTTATTAGTATAGGTGTAAATGTTAAGTATCGTGCAATCCTTTAGAGACAGCATAACATAGGTGCAACAATCATACAGTAATTTATACTATAAGCATATTTACTTTTCTTTTGGTTTAAGAGTTTTTTTTTGTGTCGTGTTCTTTGTGTACGGTTTATTTTATATATCTTTTAAATATTGATTTATTTATGTAAAAACACTGCTCAAGGATATATAAACGGGCTTTGGTAATTTGTGAAAGTGAATTATTTTATGAACTGATCCCAAATATTTTATATACGTTTATTGTAATCTAAAACGTTTTGCATATATGTAGAATAAGCTCAAACAACCGAGACATAGATTATCTGTGTTGAAAATGTAACTAATATAATGTTAAATATCTTTAGGTATTGGGTACGTTATTCGTAATAAGTCTGTCGACGCCAATATTCTTGGCGGTGGTGTTACCCATCGGCGTGCTGTACTACATCATCCAGCGGTTCTACGTGGCGACGTCGCGACAGCTGAAACGACTCGAGTCTGTATCACGATCACCCATCTACTCGCACTTCGGAGAGAGTATTACCGGCGCCTCGACTATACGAGCTTACGGTGTCGCTGAAAGGTAATTTCCAAAATATAAATATACTACAAACGCCTGATCATTTTTTCATAACGGCGAACGTAGCGTAATATTCTACCGTGCGACAGCCACACTTCGGCATGCATGGGCCGGCTCGACCGGAGTGATACCACGGCCTCACAGAATACCGATGTGAAACACCGCCTGCGCTGTGTTTCACCCAGTGAGTGAGGATACTGGAGGCCCATATCTCAACCCCTCCCCCCATCCCCTAAATGCCGGCAACGCACTTGTGACGCCTCTGGTGTTGCGGGTGTCCATGGGCGGCGGTAATCGCTTACAATCAAGCGACACGTCTGCTCGTTTGCCCACTATTCAATAAAAAAAAAGTTTTAATGTGAAGTTACTACGTCCAAGCATTTTCGGTAACACTATATGCCAAGATCGTCAAATCCGATAAAAACCTCAATCTATCCTTTGTTATCTAATACCTTTAAATGAGCAATTCTTGTATATGTAAATATATGATCTGAATCTCGGAAACGGCTACAACGATTTTCATAAAGTTTTGTATGCAGGGGGTTTCGGGGGCGATAAATCGATCTAGCTAGGATTCATTTTTAGATAATGTCGTTTTATTCGTGTTTTTAACAATCAAATATATAAAATCAATGTACATCTATCGCAACTCGAGCGAACTACATTAACCTATACTGGAATAAGGTGCAGAATAAACAGTATCAGGGCGTACCAAGAGAGGGCACAAATTAAGTTTTTTTTTTATTGGAAGAAAAATAACAAAAAGGTGGCGTTTGGATAGTCCCAATGTTGCCAAAATTTATAAATAAAAAAATACCGAGCGACGCTCGGTCATCCAAGTACTAATAATAATAAAGAATTATATGCTTCCAGGTTTATAAAAGAATCTGAACGTGGTGTCGATCACAACCAGTGCTGTTATTATCCAAGTTGTATCGCGAACAGATGGCTGGCGGTCAGGCTGGAGATGATGGGAAATTTGATTATATTCTTCTCTGCCATGTTCGCAGTATACAGTAGAGAGACCATTAGTCCTGGGCTAGTGGGTCTGTCCGTCAGCTATGCGTTGCAGGTATACATTAACAAAATAACTTATAACCTACCATAACTCACGTTAATGGACTCTGTCATATTAAAATATAAAAATTTTCAGATAACACAAACATTGAATTGGCTGGTCCGCATGACATCAGAAGTGGAAACCAATATCGTAGCCGTCGAAAGAATAAAAGAGTACGCGGAGACCGATCAGGTGAGAAGAGAAAACGTGACCTTTAAGTATTATTATTACACTCATAGCATACGCTTCGTCGATATAGTGGTATGTGACCGCGATTCGAGAGCTTTTGGGTTTGATTCCTAGGTTAAGGCAAAAAAGTATTTTTCTGATTATAGAAATGATCAATAACAAGTCCAGAGTTAGTCTTCCGTTCGTAGCAGGCAAGCCGTCGGTCCGGCGCCTGATCTCTCCCCCGGTCTCGTTATACCATTGGTTCGTGAGAGTGAGAGATAAGTAAAATTATAACAAAAAAAACGATAACAAGAACTGGACCAAATTGAAATGGGGGACCACACGGGAAGCACCAGCTATTTGAAATAAAAAAGAATCGTCAAAATCGGTTCACCCAGTCGAAAGTTTAGAGATAACAAATATGAAAAAAAATACAGTCAAATTGAGAACCTCTTCCTTTCTTGAAGTCGGTTAAAAAGGCAGTGTACGTACGTGTGTACACATTTGGTAGTATTATCTTCTGCGTAGTCGGCTGTAGAGGTCGTCTCCGTAGAGACCTGCTAGAGTATAGTCCATTCGCTTAGATACGGTCACATTGATCGCGCCGCCATCGCATGTGCTGCAAGCCGCCACAAAATCAAAGGGCACCCCTGCGGCGAACATCCTCAAGCACGTATGATTTACCCCGTTGTATGAATAAATATGTTCGTATTTCACAACAATAACCACAATAGCAAAATATCACTTTATTGTCTTATCAATACACTTTTAAAGGTATTTTTTTTATTTAGTGATCATTTAAACCCAAAAAATATTAAATAAAAAATGAAAATTAAGGGAGGGAAATTTAAACTTACAAAAGCGTCACTATTGGTCGAAACGAAATGTGACGTCGATGGTCACTTTAGCGAAATTATCGGCGTCGAAATTCATATTGTGTTAGTAGGTTTGTGAGAAGGATTAATTTGTTCCATGATTTTTATAACAATTCAAACTGTAAATAGGCATAAAGTAACCGAAACACTGAATAGTAAACAAACACGAAATGACAACGACGTCATTGGCCGTGTCAAAAGCGCGCGCAAAATGGGCGGCGTTTGAATAGCTTAAATTTCGTCAGTGTTTTAAACTACTCTTTGAAAATTAGGTTGACTATTTTCAAGCCTATTTTTATTTTTTTTACGTTAAAGAAACGTAAATGATCAGATTAAGAATTTTTAAAAACATGCATATTCCTTATTGCGTGCGGGTGCACTGATACCATCTAAACGAATGGACTATACGTGTACACACAATGGAGAGTGCGATATGAAGGCTATGGGTCGTGCGCAGGAAGCGGCGTGGGTGGTGGGGGCGGGCCCGGGCGCCACGTGGCCGGAGACGGGCGCGCTGCAGCTGGAGCAGCTGACGCTGTCGTACCGCAGCGCCGGCGAGCCCGCGCTGCGCGGCGTCACGTGCGCCGTGGCGCCGCGCGACAAGCTCGGCATCGTCGGCCGCACCGGCGCTGGCAAGTCCACGCTCACGCTCGGACTCTTCAGGTACGCCTCACTACACACTATACCTACACACACATTGACTGCACGGTTGTGGCTTAGCGGTCGCCACGCCGTTTTCTACTGCGCCAAGTGTTGTGGGTTCAAATCCCGCATGGAATTCTCCTCATGGATCCTCAAATTGATATTCTGAGTCTGGGTGTTCTTGGTCTCTGCCTCGTTGGTCTAGTGGTTAGCGTAAGCGACTGCGGATCAAGAGGTCTCGGGTTCGATTCCCGGGTCGGATTGCTGTTAGGTTTTTACTTGCAAGAAACTCTTAATAGCAGCCCACAGTATGGAAGATGACGGTGTTTCCCGCCCGTGCCTCGGAGAGCACGTTAAGCCGTCGGTCACGGTTGTCATGAACATCTATGGCAATCGTTATTTGAAAAGTCAGTGCCCTCAAATATACTGACAACTAATTCAACCTGCGTATTCAGTTCACCCTCAGGGTTGCGAAGGTCCGATACCAATCACTCCGTGTAAAAACTGATATTCAGGTAAAACCGATTGAACTAGTAGAATACCCCAAATCTTGGGAATAATAAAAGCTAGGAAGAACAAGTCTGGATGTTCTTTGTGTCCGATTCATGTATGTTTGTAAAGTCCTAATGCGTTGCCTTTTTAAAAAAAAAGAAAAAAAAACGACACTCGTATCTCGTCTACGTTTAGCTAAGAGACTAAGAACAGGAAGACCGAAGTGGTTTTGATCGGTAATAGTCCGACGAACCCTTTCGCTTTTCCCTTCTTATTTTGATGTAACAACAATTTGATACAAATATGTGCCTTTAATTATAGCTATTGTTTTACCAAATTATGATAGTAGGCAATCAAATTATAATTATCGTTTTTTTTATGTAGTGATAGAATGTCCTTTGCATTTTAAGAAGATTGTCTGGACTTTAAAAGAGACCATGATCCCTGAGTTTGTTTCGTTCTTTCTTCTCAAGGCTAGTCCAGTTACGAAGTTCAAAAAATTTTCACTGGCAAAAGTGTTCCTGTAACCTAATTACAAAATAAAAGATATCATTTCATCTTCCCCGATGGGCGAAGAAATCCATGGGGATCTGTCACCCAGGTAACAAAAAAAAACTTTTATGTACCGAACCATTAATAATGTACTAAGCATAAAAAAAAACTATATCTTTGTACATAACGTCATATTTCTACATCACCTGAAGGTCAACTGGGAGAGAATGCCTCATAGCAAAGTCTGTCCTTTAAATAAATGAATAAACTCACACCCTCTCATTTTTTCTCCACTGGCCCCGGCGAAAGCGGCCTTCACTTACTCTACCCTTCGTGTAATCGCAGAATCGTGGAGGCGGTTTCCGGCCGCATACTCATCGACGGTCTGGACATCGCCTCGATCGGTCTACATCAACTGCGGTCGCGCATCACCATCATCCCGCAGGACCCCGTGTTGTTCTCGGGCACGCTGCGAATGAACCTCGACCCCTTCGAGACGTACACGGACGACGAGTTGTGGCGCGCGCTCGAACACGCCCATCTCAAACCGTTCGTCCTCGGTGAGTGTCCGTTTATTGTTCACTAGTTCTTGCCCGCGGCTCCGCCCGCATGTATGTCGGTTATCGCGGCAAATAGTAGCCTATGTGTTATTCTGGTGTATAAGCTATATTACTGTAAAGTTTCATCCAAGTCCGTTCAGTAGTTTTTGCGTGAAAGAGTAACAAGCATCCATCCATACTTACAAACTTTCGCGTTTATAATATTAGTACTGATTTATATTTGTCGCTGACATCTCGATACTCATAAGAATCTGTTCCTGTTCGTAGGACTACAAGCGGGACTCCGGCACGAGGTGTCGGAAGGCGGTGAGAATCTGTCCGTTGGGCAGCGACAACTCGTTTGCCTGGCGCGAGCGCTTCTACGAAAGACCCCCCTGCTCGTGCTAGACGAGGCTACCGCCGCCGTCGACCTCGAGACCGATGAGCTTATCCAGGTACAGCCTATCCATCGACATCTTGACACTGTGTATTAATGACTCTATTTAGGGTTCCGCACCTGAAAAGGAAAAATACAGAACCCTTATAGGATCACTTTGTTGTCCGTATGTCTGTTAAGACCCTTTTTCCCAGGAACGCGTGGAGGTATCAAGCTGAAAATATATCAAATTCTCAGGTCTACTGTCCCTTAGAGCTGTGAAAAAATCTAACTTCTAAGTAAACGCAATCAAAAGATACAGCCTTTTATGCTGCAAATTTTCGACACTCGTAAGGGAATCAAAACCTACAGGGTACTTCCGTGAACTCGAAATCTTAATATTTGGTACGAAGCAACGTCCTATAGCACAGATAAAGGAAAAATTGCGAAAAACCTAAATTTTTAGTAACCTACAGGTTTGTACGTAACCCTCGGTCGCGAGTCCGACTCGTACTTGGCCGGATTTTTTTATACTAATCTCGTTTATCGTTCCAGAAAACTATTCGCACTGAGTTCGCGGCCTGCACTGTACTGACCATTGCTCATCGGCTCAACACTATTATGGACTCAACGAAAGTCATGGTGCTGGACAAAGGTCAACTCGTTGAATACGCGCCTCCAGAACAATTACTACAGGATAAAAACTCCATATTTTACAGCATGGCTAAGGACGCCGGACTCGTTAACTAAATTATTACGCATTGCAGTTCACTGAGCGGTATGCAATTCATTTACTTGCTTCCTTAGTGAATATAAGAACGTGGTATAGACTTTCAGATAAGTTGCTTCATGTAAAAGTTGACCTGCAACGTAAATATGAGCTAACTTGCTGTGCTATACACGACTGTATATGCTTATAGAATCAATTTTATGGTTATGTGATCATCAAATTGGTTATTACGCCTATATGTATATTGATACCTAAATTGGCAAACTCCACTTTTAAGCTATTGCATAGCTTTTATAGCGGGCTTTGAGTGCGGCGACCGAATCAAGAAATTACGTAACGAAAATAAAACCTAACACCCGAAGCTCGCACGGATCGAGACGAGCTGCTCCGAAATGGGACGAATACGTAAGCAGCTGTTTGTGAGAAAGTATATAGGTGTATAGGTATCTATCATATCTTTGTAATGCCACACTCACCGTTCAAAGAAATAAAATACTGCATAAATAAATAATTATAATTGCATAAGTTGATAAAAAATGCTATGCAATAGCTTTACCGCGGCAGTCCCCGAGTGCCACACGTCTTTATTAATAACAAAGAGGTAACTGCTCTGCAATCAATATAAAGTTAGAGGGTTTGCCAATTAGTTGACATGTACATATAAAACGAACAGTGTATATATCTTCTAATGATTTGTAAATACCTATGGTATTCTACGAGTATAAGTATTGTTTACGTGTTATGCGAATATTATTTTTAAGGGAAAACAGTTGTTTACGGACATAATTTCAGGAGCCGTTATTATATTTTCCAACATTAATACCGATTTCTGACGCAGTTTTTAAACGTGGCAATGATATATTAAAGCATTTACGACACATCACAGTTAACAATTAACAAGTGTTAAAAATATCTAAATACGTAGTACTTAAGACTTATGACAGGGTGAGATTTCTATGGCTTTCAGTGATAGGTATATTGGTAAGGTTAGCTCAAACAATCCCACAATATTGGAACCGATTGACAACCATCATTTTAATTAAGCACTGTACCTCCATACCCTGTAAGTCCATTATATTTTTACAAATTAAGTTATCATTATAATATAATCAAAGTTAAAATGATGGTACATCAATCCACTACGCATTTATACTTAATTAACATAACAACTAAGAACTCAATTTTGTATGAAAACCGCGTCGCAGTATTGAACAACATCTTTTAATAAACGCATTAGCGACAACAGTTAGGACCTAGAAACAAAAGTCCCATTAGAATGTTAAGATAAACACAAACTTTATCTGTTACCGAAACTAGTTGCCAACGAACACTGCCGTGTAGTACAATTACTTTAATTATTTCAGTTTTTCATTAGCTGGTATCCTAGGGAAGTAATGCCCTCCTATTGGCCACATAGTGAATTGAAAGCACATAATTTAATATTAACGATACCCTACTGCCTATGACGCATGAAAATCTACGATGGTTATGATTTGTTCATCTGTGTACCCCTGCCACTGCAAAATGTTACCAACTTATGTTTATTGAAACAAAAAATATAACAAAGTTGACAAATTAAATAATAAGATTCAGATCGGAAGATTGTAAGGGCCATTAGTTTTAGCACTGTTCTTTTGGGCGGTAATATTTACTTAATACAATTGCTGTCAAGTTACTATTTACATGGGTAATAATGTCATCCATCTCTGATCTAAGTAAACCGCCAAAGCAGTTATTGTCAAATACTAGATATGACGTAAACCAATTATATTTTAATAAGCGACAGCATAATACATACATTAATTTCAAATTATTTAAACACAAAAATAAAGAGAACATTTTCAATACTAATTTTAACACTAAGTTTATTTTATTTATTTTTTTACTTATTATTTTGTTTACTTATTAGTTAGTTATTCTAATATTTTATGGTACGCTTTTATCTATACTAGTACTTAAAAAGTATGAAAAATATGCGTATATAACGCATACTTTTATCGTTCCAGAATATCGTTAGGAACAAAGAAATACGATTCATTCCTTTGAATGATTTACACGTATTTTGGTTTAATTATGAAATGTAATTATAACCTCAAGTTTTTGAGAAAAAAGCTAGAAATTCTAGGCATTTGAGATAGCCCAGTAGTAGATAGGCTACAAAAAAAGCTTTTAAAACTATCCTTTAAGTACAGAGTTCTTGCCGCAGCCCATGTAGGGTTGTACGATCTCTCAGAAATAAGTTTTGTATTTCTTCTTCAAGTAAATAAACACCGTCAAGTCGCTTACATTGTTCCGAAACTATCCAAAAATTCTTTCTCAAAAATACTATACCTATCGACCAGGAAACCCTGCTATTTACTCTCTCTTAAATTCCCGGGGTAGGAGCCATTGCATAATTCCTAATTGAACCTTCTTTGTTACTGAATGAAGAATACATAAGACAACAAACTGTATGAGTCTGTTCTCGGAGTATAGTTTAATAATAATTCTTATTAACTTTCCTAGCATTTTAGTAACTTTTTTAGTTTATTTATTTGATTAAATAGCGGGATTTCTAGTTTTTTTTTTCATTTGTGATTCTGCGTATTTCGTGTGTTCTAATTTCCCACCATCAATCATCTTGTGAAGTTTAAATAGGTCCGAAAGAACCATGTCCAGGATACGGTACACGGGTACACCAGGAGTACCAGGACTAAATTAACTGCCAATGTGCTCTTTACAGGAATGTATCGTATTTGTTTTTTTCAGCCTTTATATTCTGTATATTATTGTATGTTCACGACTTAAGGCCTGCATTTAATTGCATGAAAATTTGGCCGCATTAACATAAAGCGTACTTTACTTATTAGTTCAAATGAGACCATAACTTCATGCTAATGGACAATATAACCTCTTTCTAGGGGTTTAACCAGAGAGACCTAGAGAAATTAAATATTATCTTCTCCCGTTTATAAAATTTGACTATTTTAAGTGACGCGCGTAATTCAACAATTATTCACACCTACACGGACCTAGATACGTATTCTTAATTAATATAAGTTTATGAGGTTAAAGTGAGCATAGTAATTTATACATTTAAAAAAAAACACCATAGTAACGTACTCACAATGGTAGAATGCCTTCAAAAGGAATATAAAATAAATCGATCTCTTGCTTAAACTATTAAATACTCTTTATTTTGTTCAGCTATGGTAACTTAATTTTATTCCATTCACTATTGTTAAAGAATTTATTAATTAATTTTGTATTTAAAGTAAGATATGAAAATTATTTTAAGTACTAGACGGGATCGTGAAAGCGTTCAAAAACTTAATCAATACTTAATTTTATTTATTTAATGTAAATGTCGACATATAATTTAATTAAAGTTTGTTACATTAAGCGCCACTCAAAAAAATATTATTAAGAATACACATCTTAATTTTATTTTGGTGATTGAAACTCGTACTTTATTAACGTTTTATTAATTATCTTTATAATATATTCGGTATTAAGGTATGTACTTATCTTTTTTAAATATAAAACTTTCCCTTCATTGACAACTTGATTACTCGTCATTTTAATTGATTCGCACCGATTGTGATTGTGATGACGTGTGAAGTGTGTGAAGTGTAGTTCTTATATTGTCGTATTTTAACGACGACACCACAAAAACCCAGCTTTTAGTTACCTACAATTTTACTGTTTGTTTATCGTAATAGAAAAAGTTAAAAACTTTTAATTACTCGGTGCATAGTAATAGTATTGCAGGTATATTGTTTGTTAATTGAGATTCATAGTTTAGCGAAGACCTGTTTGCTTGCGTTTTGCAAGTATTTTAAGATTATTGCTTCTTTTATAAACATTCTACAATTAAAGTAATCAGCGTAGATTAACTACTTAAACTAGATCCTCAGTAAAAGAATGGGTTTTTGAATACGTAAATATTTTTAATGAGGGATCACTAGAATTTCAAAACTTACCATAAATCCTACTTACATAGGTAAATAATACACCCTATAACGACAGAAGAGATTCAGACGTTTATATGCAACTTATGCATTTAAACTACTGCCAAATTACAAGTTAATATGTTGAATGTGTTTTTTGTTTAAACGTTATTTTTATGGTTATGAATAATTACTTTCTGCATGTGCATCTGTGAATATAACGTATAGATACATACATAAACATTGAAGTGTACAGTTTGTAAGATATAAACTTTGCCCAATTTATGTAAGCCACAATATAGGGGATAAGTAGTTAAGTCTTCACTTTTGTGCCTATTGAGTAAGTTAAGAGAAGTTTTGTTTCAATGTTTTTTTAATATTACCTATTAAAAGTTTTACCAGTATGATGTGAATTGTTTTATTAATTAAATTAAATAACTAGTAATAAATACGAAATGATAATTTATTCGTTTTTTCATTTTAAACATATGGAATGACAAACGAAATAAAATAAAAAGACTTCAGAAAAACCTACCAAATCCGTTTCCAGCTATCTTCTAACCTTTTCCCGAACTGGTTTGACTTGGGTCTACTAAGACACAGCTGAACTTCGGTACTACTACACTAGACCTCATTCGCCCAAGGACTAGATGATATCAAAATTCTGTAGAAATACTATTTTTGGACTTATGGCTATGGATCAAAACATTTTGGCATAAATTTAAATTTGAGTGAAAACCGCCCCCCTAGCCAAGTTGCAAGCGTTCTTCGTTCTGCAATCGTTAAGGCCTAAATTCTCGTGTGTCATTGGCTAATCTTAGACAAAGTATTAGCCAATGACACACGAGAATTTAGGCGTTAACGATTACAGAAAGAAGAACGCTTGCAACTTGGCTAGGGGGGCAGACATTCACTACCTATTTGTTTAGATATTAGCGTAGCCAAGTTGGGGAATGTCACATACAGCACATCAACCGTTCTAACTTCTGAAGCAGTGTCCTAATTATATCTTAAGGTTATAATACAGGCATATTTATTATAAAGTTTATTTTTTGGATGGAGGTTCCTCGGAAAGAATTGGCAGATTTCCTTCGTGTTCTGCTGTCGCCATATCAAAGTTCACAATATGATTTGACTTAGGTCCTTCATCATTTTATGGAATATCAGGTACGAAGTTTATTCGATAACCAACAAGAGATGGATCTACTGCCAGTAGGGCCTTATCATATGCTTCTTGGAATGATCTCAACACAGTTGAACAATCACACATAACTGGAACATCAATCACTACAGGTTGGGCCTTGGTCACAAATGCGGAGTGTTGGGTCATGTTTCCACTAGACACATCACCGCTGGATCTGTTTTTCGTCAATTCCAGTTCTTGTTCAAATCTTGCTCCGATCTTATCAATCGGATCTGTGTTCTCATTGTCTGTAAGATTTTCTGAATTCTCTCCTGATTTTCCATCAGGACAGCCCTCCTGAATGGACAGACTAGCTACTTCTGTTCGAGTGAGGTAGTCAGTGATTGGTTCTTCAGCGAATGCTTCAAAAAATAGTTCAGAATGCTGCGCCATCTCCTGTAGCGCTCCCGATTCCATCAGCTCCTTTAACTTTTCTTTCAACTCGGAATTATCAGTGAGTCTCAGCATCTTTTTAGTTTTAGCTCAGATTCTTTTGTAATCTGAGAGTTTTAGTTAAACAGTTGGCGTTGGTTCGGGAAAGTTAATATTGTGTTGAGCCAGTGTCAACGACACCCTCAAGTTTTATTTAATTTAAGTTAGAACACTTAAATTGAATAAAACTTGACCTTCTAACCTACCCTCCGAAAGTAAAAATAACAAAACAAATTGATGACCATAAAGGCTTTAACAACAAAGCAGAGTCTGCGGTGATCCTGATATGACTATTGCGAACATAATCAATGGTCTTCACTCTTCCTCCTTCTTATTCAATGATCCTCATCACACTAATATGTAAAGGCGAAAGTTTGTGAGTGTGAATGTTTGTTACTTCTTCACGCAAAAACTACTGAACGGATGTGGATGAAACTTTACAGTAATATAGCTTATTTATATATCAGAATAACACATAGGTTACTATTTGCCACGATATCCCATAACATCACACTAATATATAAAGGCGAAAGTTTGTGAGTGTGTATGTTTGTTACTTCTTCACGCAAAAACTACTGAACGGATTTGGATGAAACTTTACAGTAATATGGCTTATACATCAGAATAATACATTGCCGCGATTACCGACATAAACGCGGGCAACAGCTAGTAAGTCATAAGCCGACATCCCTTAAGGCCAACACACACGCGTGCGTGACAGAGACAGATAGACAAAACAGTTTGGACTTGCGCAAGTATACTTGAACGTGTGTGTCGGCCTTTAAGCCGGCCATATTGCGCAAGACTTGTACAAATACACGTATTTCGGGTGACCACAGACGGCTCAAGTATACTTGCACAAGTATAATTTCGGTAATGTTTGTGCAAGCGTGCGTACATGCAGCGAGCTACTAACTAAAATATAATTTTGGCGTTTGGTTCTAATTTTCAGTATTGTTCAATTAATTTATTAAGAGCCGCATTTTTGTCCCTTTGGTAATAAAAAATAAAAACTAACTAGTTTTTATTTGCCAAAGACATGGCTCATTTCTGTAAATATTTTTAAACTAGCTGAACCCCGCGTTTATTGTAGTACCGTGGGGAACGCCGCGGGGCGAAGCTAGTCAAAAAAGTAGTCTAGTTACTCCTGATGTCATCAGCTACCTATCAGTGAAAGTCCCGTCAAAATCAGTATTTAGAGTAATATGCCCACTTCAATCTGTGATCTTTCCTCCGTTAAGTCATGAACAATGAATAATTTAAAAAGAGTTTTTACATTGAATTGGCAGCTTAACTTTTGTTATTGTTGTACTATGATCGCTTGTTCTTGTTAAAATTGTACTAAATATATGTTTAAAATATTTTTTGGTATATGTTACGGGTAATGCTAGAAGATGGAGTAAACCTAGGTTTACCCGGGTTGACTTAGTATTATCCAAGCTTCTTGGGTAAAGTCCGAATAATAAGTTAAATAAATTTTAATTCGGGGTTTACCCATACTCACCTAGGTCTATCCAACTCTGGCTGCGGTATACTAAACTATACCTTAAAGAACTCTATTTCTGATATAATAATAAAGGACGAATATGAATATAAATTATATCCTAATTTAAAAGTGTTTGGAAAACATGTAATTCATACAAATAATAAATAAAATTGCCATCATAGTACTTAATTTGATTTGGCCAGGTTATTTCACCTCAAAGCAATGCTCTAAGTATTTCACTGATAAATCCATAGAGCTAATACATAGAGTAGGGATGACACACGGCTGCCTGTAAGCGGAAACGTCCAACGGAACGGTTAAAAAGTTATAAAAACGCATGCGCGCAGTAAAGGACTAATAAATAATGGTAATCCAATCACAACAATTAACTGCTTTTCCGCGCTAACTGCGCATACGCGAGTAGAGAGAGACAGATAGGTACCGCGATCGTCTCTCTCTTTCTAACCAATAGACGTTAGAGGCTCTTAGACCATATATATATATGGAGGGGCATCTGAACGGGCGGAAAGCGTGATCGGAGTAGAGAGACTGAGTTTGTATAAAGTCTGTCCTAAATCACTGACATCTGTCATTCATCCGGACATCCCCAATCCCCAGACAGAATGCCAGAATTGTCAAACTGTCAGATTAATTAAATAAACTTAAAATTAAACAAAATATAGTAAATATATAGTATATAGTAAAATATAGTATACACAAGCTAAAAAGTAACATACTATCTTTCTAAACAGCTAAGTGAACATCCAGATGGATATTATTTTTAAATTAGAAACTACTGAAAGTTTTCAAAAAGTGAGTTAAGTTCATAGTTAAAATAGTAAAATCACATACAACTATTCAAAATCATCATCATTAATATCACCAGTACTGCAAAATAGGCTAATACACTATTAGTATGTACATTGTTTTACTTTTACATTTCAGACTTCACAAGAAGTTGTATCAAGCATATACTACACAAGTAATGATACCAACACACAATTAGAGCAAAATGTTCTTGAAAAAGCTAAAGATGAGCTACAAACAATAATTTCCCAATGTGATTTTGATATTCAGAATGTAATCAAGCTTATTAACAACAAAGGATGGGATCAGAAGCGGATACTCTACTTCACAGGTTTACTTGAAAAACGTTGGTCTGATCTTATTGGTGCAGCACTTAATCATTATAGCAGTAACTATGGTGAAACTGTAATCAATTTTAATTGGCTTGTCAAGTTTATTTTTGGAACAAGTGAGTTAAAAACATTGAAGTATCCATTACTGCAATTACTAGTAACCACAATGAATAAATCTGGTCAGGACAGAGTTTATTATGATATTAATAAAGATATGGTAATGAAGATGATAAATGTTTTAGAAAATGTAAGTTGAGTTTTTTTTTTATATTTGGCCCTGCCAAAATGACTCTACTCTGCCTGATGGAAAGCATAAGCAGAATCCAAGAGTGGTGGTCATCATACTCACTGCGAATGCAGACAATTCAGCATGGTGGCCCAGACCATGGCGGGCTAGTGATGCTTCTGCATCATTGGGCCTCCAGTCTCGCACTCAGTAACGAAACATGACAGCACACTGTCTTTTTAAGTTGATTTTCTGTGCGAGGGTAGTACCGCCCCGGTCGTGCTGGCCCGTTAGTGCTGAAATCAGAATGGCTCTTCCACCTTGAGTTTATTTGGTTGTGTGTACCTATATCATGTATAGTCCCTAAGATATGAAAATACATAAATTGGGTGTATGTAGTAAAAACAAGCTAGAGCATTAAATACTCCTATTTTATTCATATTATGTTGGTATAGAGAAACTGTCCTTAATAATTATTATCCAAAATAAAATATTGTTAATATTGTTTTTTTTATATATGGTTATGTACATGGGTATATATATATAATTATATATATTATATATCTATATTATGTAATAAATGTGACATGTAGAACACTTATCCAAAATTGATTTTTGTTCTTGAGATTTTAAGTATAAGTTTGAAATCATTGCAACTATAGGTATTGATGTCACTGAATTATTTCAGTGACATAAATACCTGCAAAAACAATCCAATGATGCAGAAGTATTACTAGGCTGCCATGGTCACAATGCTGCAGTGTTCAATTGTCTGCATTTACCATTTATGCTTTCCATCAGGCAGTCACTTTGGCGGGCCTGCCATACATAAGAAAAAGCTATTCCTCATTATGTGTATTACCTACTGTAAATAAAATTATTTTATTTCCCAATGAAAGTGTATTATTAAAATTAAAACTATCACCAAGTAGAGAAACTATAAAAACATGATTTAAAGTTTGATTATTTAAACCCTTTTCTATTTATTAGCTATTTTTGAATTTTTAACTGTTAGTTAAATAAACCACGCATAACCCTTAAAAAATTTAAACTACAGATGTGGGTAAATCTATACTAATATTATAAAGCTGCAGAGTTTGTTTGTTTGTTTGTTTGAACGCGCTAATCTCAGGATCTACTGGTCCGATTTGAAAAATTCTTTCAGTGTTGGATAGTCCATCTATCGAGGAAGGCTATAGGCTATATTTTATTTTCATAAAAAATAGAGATCCGTAAGAAAATTGCTATTTTGTAACCCAAGGTGTGAAATCGAAAACCTATTTTTGCGTGCGCTGCAAAAAGTATTGACAATAGAACAAAATAATGTATTACGGGTTTGTAGGTCCCATTAAGATCTACAAAAAAGTCCGCGAGAGCATATATCTAACTATCATGGTTTAGTCACAATAACCGCTTTTGTGTTCAAAAAAATTATTAAATCGTCTGAAGAAAGAAACTACGTTAAATGTGTATCGTAATATTAATCCTTACCTAAATAAAGCATTATGTTATCAAGGGTATTTATGTAGAAGTAAAATACTATTTGTTTCATCCCATTCGGACATTTCGTTTAGAAGTTATCACGAGTATAAGACGCTAAGAGTTGGTACCTATTATTTAGTTATTTGCCAGAGTTTTTATCAACATAATACCTAATATTAGTCTTTATCCAAATAAATGTGTTGTTGATTATTGGTATTAGATCTTAGAAGAGTATAATAAATACATCTATACTAATATATAAAGCTGAAGAGTTTTTGTTTGTTTGAACGCGCTAATCTCAGGAACTACTGGTCCAAATTGAAAAAGTTCTTTCAGTGTTAGATAGCCCGTTTATAGAGGAAGTTTATCGAGTTTATCTATATCATCACGCTATGACCATTAGGAGCGGAGTACCAATGAAGAATGTTTCAAAAACGGGGGGAAACTATTACGCTACGGGCAATAGGAGACGCAAACGACGTTGCGTGGGTCATCTATACTAATATATAAAGCTGAAGAGTTTTTGTTTGTTTGAACGCGCTAATCTTAGGAACTACTGGTCCAAATTGAAAAAGTTCTTTCAGTGTTAGATAGCCCGTTTATCGAGGAAGTTTATCGAGTTTATCTATATCATCACGCTATGACCAATAGGAGCGGAGTACCAATGAAGAATGTTTCAAAAACGGGGGGAAACTATTACGCTACGGGCTGGTGACGAGCAGATTCCCTAGCGGCAAGTCGCAGAACTAACGTATGACAGATAAAAATACGTATACACGTTATCATTCCACTTTTAAAATACTGATCACCCTCACGAAGTGGTCTTATAGTATTTTTTACTACTCCGTAGACGTCTATCAATGAAATCATTGTAGAAAGAATTTAAAATAACAATGCACTCGCTCTGTATATTAAACTGTCAGGTAGAAGTATCTGTCTTACGTTAGTTCCGCAAACGACCACTAGGGAAATCTGCTCGTCACCAATACACGTTAACATTCCACATTAAAAATACTGATCACTCTCACGAAGTGGTCTTAAAGTATTTTTTACTACTCCGTAGACATCTATCAATGAAATCATTCTAGAAAGAATTTAAAATAACAATGCACTCGCTCTGTATATTATACTGTCAGGTAGAAGTATCTGTCTTACGTCAGTTCCGCAAACGGCCACTAGGGAAATCTGCTCGTCACCAATAGGAGACGCAAACGACGTTGCGTGGGTCAGCTAGTCTATACTAATATTATAAAGCTGCAGAGTTTGTTTGTTTGAACGCGCTAATCTCAGGAACTACTGGTCCAATTTGAAAAATTCTTTCAGTGTTGGATAGTCCATTTATCGAGGAAGGCTATAGGCTATATTTTATTTTCAAAAAATTAGGGATCCGTAAGAAAATTGCTATTTTCTAACCCAAGGTGTGAAATCGAAAACCTATTTTTGCGTGCGCTGCAAAGACTATTGACAATAGAACAAAATAATGTATTACGGGTTTGTAGGGCCCATTAAGGTCTACAAAAAAGTCCGCGAGAGCATATATCTAACTATCATGGTTTAGTCACAATAACCGCTTTTGTGTTCGAAAAAAATATTAAATCGTCTGAAGAAAGAAACTACGTTAAATGTGTATCGTAATATTAATCCTTATCCAAATTAAGCTTTATGTTATCAAGGGTGTTTATGTAGAAGTAAAATACTTTTTGTTTCATCCCAATCCGACATTTCGTTTAGAAGTTATCACGAGTATAAGACGCTAAGAGTTGGTACCTAATAATGAGTTATTTGCCAAAGAGTTTTTATCAACATAATGCGTAATATTAATCTTTATCTAAATAATTGTGTTGTTAATTATGAGTATTAGATCTTAGAAGAGTATAATAAATACATCTGTACTAATATATAAAGCTGAGAGTTTGTTATTTTGTTTGAACGCGCTAATCTCAGGAACTACTGGTCCAATTTGAAAACTTATTTCAGTGTTAGATAGCCCATTTATCGAGGAAGGCTATCCATAAAGGCTTCCATAAAATAATGAGATAATAATTAAATTTATAATAAAATAAATAAAATTTTAAGATCAAGGTAAAATAGCAATAGGGGATGAAAGTTTGTATGGAAATATGCAAGGTTTGTGAAGGAAAGGCAAGGCAAGGCCTATGTCCAGCAGTGGACTGCGATAGGCTGATGATGATGATGCAAGGTTTGCGAAAATGCTTCATGAGTTTGGGACAGGAGACAAAATATTAGAGCTATTCAGATGTAACATTTACTGAGTTATCATAATATGCTTAAGTGTGCTTACCCGAACGGGCAGACATGTGAGGGCAGACGACTGTGCCGCATGCGGATGTTGAATTTTGCTACTACAAATTCGTTATTATTCACTAGGATTCAATTTGTTTACATGATTTTTTGTTTATTCAAATAATTTTCTTCGTGAAAAATCCGAAGGAAAAGTATCCGGCGGGATGAAAATGCGCCGCAAGATGAAATAAATGCCTGTATGAAACATATTTATTATGGGTACATGTTAAAAAGTTTTGTCTTACTACAATTATGCGAGTACAACTTCACAATGATTTATGAGCAGTGTCAATATGCAAATGCTCTTCTAAAAATAGGAGATGATTGTATGCCAAATGACAGTAACGACATGATTACACTGAGACGTGAGTTCTAGTATATGATAGCACACATGATCTCAAAATAATATCTATTCTGATCCGCCGACTAATGAGACAGTTATCAAATAAACGAACGGATCATGTCAGACGTGGAGGAAGATGTTAACGAATACCTCTCAGGAAACAATGCAAGGGAAACTGAACCAGTCATATCATAGCTTATGCATAAAGTTTTTTAAATCTTTAGAATCATCAGGAGCGCATTCCCATAAGTTAAGACTGAAAGTTAATGTTCCAGTCCCATTAATAAGAAATCTTGAGCGACAAAGATATGTAATGGTACACGGCTACAAAATACACATCTGGGGTACAACATTGTAAAAGAAAATGTTTTAATTCCCCGTATTCCAATAATTCAAACTTATTTGCAATTTCAATTTAAAAGAATGCAGTTTCCGCTGAAAACAACATTTGCACTACTAATTATCAAAGCCCAAAGACAGACGGTTAAAGTTGCAGTTCATTTAAAAAACATGTTTTTCAAATGGGCAGCACAATCGCGTGTATCAAATCAGCTAAATCACTATATTTTGACAAAGGATGGCAAATCAAAAACGTAGTATTTTAAAATTGAAAAAATTGAGAATTTGCGCAGACTGAGGGAAAACTCAAGCAGAATCCAACAGTGGAGGCAACCATACTCGCTGTGAAAGCAGACAATGCAGAACCAAACCGTTTGGTTCGAGAGCGTATTTCTAAGACTGAGGCGGTGACTTCCAAGACCAGCACGTGTTGTTCTGTAGAGGAAGGGAGAAGGTGGGATCAGTTGGATGAACGCTTCAGAACACTCTCCATTATAAAGCGGTAGAGGACTGCCATAGAGGCGATATCTCTCCGCAACTGCAGAGGCTCAAAGGAATCGGTAGTATTGGGACTGTTGATTATGCGGACTGATTGCCGCTGCAAAAGATCGAGAAAATCAATGCCTAGATCCATCCCAAAGATGAGAACAGTACGGACGAGCGTACCTGGGTTTTATAAAGGAGTCACAAATGCTCGGGCGCGAAAAACCGTCTCACCCTGTTCAGGCTGCCTTAGTGGTGCCCTCGATGTACTCCCGTGGGTTGAGGTCTCGGCAAATATCCATGCCTAGGACACCGAGCTTATCCCGTAGTGGCAGTTGAGTGCTCTGAAAAGTGGGAGGGGAAGAAACGGAGACTTTTTGGTAGAGAACACCTGTGTTTTCTTAACGTTGAACTGGACCAGATTCTCATCACCCCATTGTTAAATGCGGTTCAAAACCCGGTCAAGCTCAGCGACAAGCTCCTATCCATTTTCCTCAACGTCTACTATCTTGGCTGCAGGGTATCCATAATATCGCCCATGCACTGTATATTGCCAAGGGCTAATATGTCATTGACATGCAGAAGAAACATCTTGGGCGACAGGACCGAATTCTGAGGTACGCTAGCGTTTACCTCCAGAAAAACAGAGGCCGCGCCGTCCGTCGCAAAGAACCCGAATGCGAAGGCGCTGATGAAGAAAAGAGTCAATCTAGAGACGACTCTAGGAGGCAGACCGAATGCTTAGAGGTCGGAGAGAAGCGAACGGTGCAAGAACAGGTTGAAAGCCTTGGCCATGTCGAAATAAGCTCATGCAACATACTTTTTATTTTATGTACTTATATAAATACTTAAATATGTTTTTAACAGTGAAAAGTGTGTCTTATTTTTAAAATAATATTAGCCTTAATAATTAAAACTGCTACCCAAAGTCACTGTTCCACGCGGACGAAGTCGCGGGCGCAGCTAGTCATTGATAAGCTGAAGCAGTAGCGATTAGGTAGTACATATTACAGGCGGTCCACACTACAACGATATATCGTAGCGATTTAACTGTGCAGTTCGATTGTGCAGTTTATCGTACGTGTGGACGGAAATTGGCTCAGTTTTTTTGAGAAATATCTGAGCCAATTTCCGTAGTGTGGTAGTGTGGACCGCCTATTAGTTTTTTTTAAGGAGCGCGTCCCTAAAAACGTGCAAAAAAGCACTTACAGTTTTAAAAAACTCTAAGAAGGAACTCACTTCATAAATTGACACTAAAAATATCTCAGTTAATCAATCTGTCTATAAATGTACAAAGTAATATTTATCTACTAGCTGACCCGGCGAACTTCGTACAGCCACATATTTTTTTGTAAATATTTTCTACATTTCTGAAAATTCTAGAAATAGAAATACGGCGCCATCTACCGGATAATCTAGAAATACAGCGCCACCTTCTGGCTATCTGTGCAACTTAGAGGCCAAACCGCCATCTATTAGGATTTTATAGAACTAACCCATAAATCTATACTTATAATAAAAATGTAACAGGTCCAATTCTGTACATTAAAGATATTTAAAAAATTTTTTTTGGAGGGCTCTATAGATAATCGATACTGAAGCCAAAACTGTATTTTTTTCATTTTTGTCAGTCTGTCTGTATCTTGGCCTCGCATCACGCCGAAACTACTGAACGGATTCAAATGAAACTTGGCATGATTTGAGTTCATACTACGAGGTAGGACATAGGATACTTTTTATCCCGAATTTCAGCACGGTTTCCTGGAGAGAGGGGATGAATGTCAAAATATGTACTTAGTTGTAATTCAATAACATATAGTCCGATTTCATCCATTCTTTTTTTTTGCTAGAAAGAAAAAAATAAACGATAACGGGCATAGTGTTTCTTTTCGTCCGCGACTGTACACTGCCTGTGGGAAGCTGAGACAGATATGTAAATATGGGGGTACGAAGTTCGCCAGGTCAGCTAGTACACACTAAAGTCGTTAATAAACAAATAAATAATCACGGCACAACATTTAAAGTACTTGCTTTCTAGCAAAAAAAGAATGAAATCGGACTATGTATTATTGAATTTCAACTAAGTACATATTTTGACTTTCATCCCCACTCCAGGAAACCCTGCTGAATTATGAGACAAAAAGTATCCTATGTCCTACCTCGTAGTATGAACTCAAATAATGCCAAGTATCATTTGAATCCATTCAGTAGTTTCGGCGTGATGCGCCAAGATACAGACAGACAAAAATGAAAAATAAAAAAAAGTTTTGGCTTCAGTATCGATTATAGAGCCCTCCAAAAAAATTTGTCAAAATATATTTAACGTACAGAATTAGACCTGTTACATTTTTATTATAAGTATATACTAGCTGACCCGGCGAACTTCGTACCGCCATATTTACATATCTGTCTCAGCTTCCCACAGGCAGTGTACAGTCGCAGACAAAAAAAGACTTCTCCCGTTATCTTTTATTTTTTCTTTCCAGCAAAAAAAGAATGAATAAAATCGGACCATGTGTTATTGAATTACAACTATGTACATATTTTGACTTGCATCCCCTCCCCCCAGGAAACCGTGCTGAATATCGGGATAAAAAATAATGCCAAGTTTCATTTGAATCCATTCAGTAGTTTCGGCGTGACGCGCGGCCAAGATACAGACAGACAAAAATTACAGTTTTGGCTTCAGTATCGATTACAGAGAGCCCTCCAAAAAAATTTTCAAGATATCTTTAATGTACAGAATTGGACCTATTACATTTTTATTATAAGTATAGATAGATACAAATAAATAAAATTGAAGTGTCTGTTTGTAATATTAAAATAGCCGTTTTTTACTAAATGCATATTCACGGTATATCGGTATACCAAAATAACATATTTTACAATTTTTGTCTGTCTGTTTGTTCCGGCTAATCTCTGGAACGGCTGGACCGATTTTGACGGGACTCTCACTAATAGGTAGAACTTTGGCTACTTTTTTTAGACTAGCTTCACCCGCGGTACGAGAATAACCGCGGACTAGTAAAATAATATAATTTTCGAGTAAAAAATCCTCAATCTCGAGACATAGGTACCTAAGTATTCACGCACACATATGCAAAAAACTACGCTACTTTTCGTTAGTATCGTACAAATTGTCTTGCAGTAAGTTTACCAACAAAATGCCGTCTTGTGCAATTAAATTGTGTAACAACTATACAAAAGTAAAAGAAAAGTCTGGAAGATCTTGATAAACAGCTGGTTGTGAAGTTACAATGAGGACGATTTTGTTCAATTAGCAACTATTTGTGTACCACGAATATTTATGCTGTCATGAAAG
The DNA here is from genome assembly GCA_949125395.1 of Diaphora mendica. Lineage (NCBI taxonomy): Eukaryota > Metazoa > Arthropoda > Insecta > Lepidoptera > Erebidae > Diaphora > Diaphora mendica. The sequence goes on from OX421319.1 coordinate 9,779,061, forward strand.
ACTAAAAATCCTATCACAGTTATGATGGCGAAGATTTACGCTAAGGCATTTAAGGTGAAATGATGAATAAAATAACAGTAACTATAAATTATAAACCTTTAGAATAAAAATCAGTATCATATTTTAAAATTTATTGATTAGAGACATTCACACATCAACATTAAGTTTCAATAATTGGAATAACATAATTACCTATTTTAATTATCATACAAATTCCACATTGCATAATGAGCAAAAAGTTCGTAGTTAAAAGTTATATATAACTCAGTCAATTTCAGGTTATCATTTTTACTACAATTAGACAAGACAAATTACTTATCAACTATTGAAAGTAATGTTAGAGTATTCGTATGTTGATCTGAAGTTCGTAAGAATCACTTTTAAGTCACTAAAATTTACGTGAAAAGAAAAACCAAATGGTAACAACCCTTTTACACTATTTTCAGTTCTTATTGGACTTAATTCACATGGATTCAACACATACAATGTGAATAAATTAGGGGTCTAAATAGTTATAACTTTTGTTATTGTTGCTCTAATGAACTTCTACTATGCACTTGACGATCAACACATGAGATCGTTTATCACCTAACATAGGATTAGTGGGTATATATGGCATGGTTATAGACGGTAGTTTGAACTTGATATGGAATGTCTCACTCACATTTACTGTTTATATATTGGAATATTTTCCCCAATCATGCTGTGTGTCACAATTAATTTTATAAAAATTGTATAAAATTACAAAAATGATTTGGAAATCATATGGGTGCTGGACATGAATGTTGTTGAATATTACCTAACATTCATTGTATAGTAATATCAAACTTTAAATTCATCTAATGTATCATATGAATGAGGTGGAAAATAATACACTAATGGTAGCAGATAATAAACCATGCTACCTTCACTAACTCATTACTACATTCTAAAAGGTATAATAATGTCTGTATAAGTTTATAAATTGTATAGTATAATCACAAACTTGGCCACTGAATATCCAATTCAAATATATAATCAATTTCATCCTCATCCATTAATTTAGATTCAACAACCACACACTAGAAAAAATGTCTAAACGTTCAACCTTACTACATATCTCACTTGACACAGGGAGCAACTTTCCGAGACTATTTCCAGTTCATGAGTTTGCATTACAGAGAGCTGCTGACATACTAATTTTTTACAACTTAATATAAAAACTACGAGTAAAACATAGTGGATATTATATAGAATATTCTAATGAGATAATCAAGAAATCAATATTCCCTCACACTTAACAATTTACAAAGTAATTTTAAATTTCGATTTGACAATTAACAGATTAATCAGGTATACGATAAAATGAGACCTGTATTCATATATACATAATAAAATGTTTCAAATTATATTTATTACAAGCGATGATACTCACCATCGCCGAAGTCGAAAATTCGACTAAATATAAAACTGCGTTTAATTTTGAATAGAAAAATGTATATTTCTCAATATTTTAAAACTATATTTTAATGAAATTTATCCATAGCTCACTTACTTAACGACATTTTGAAGTATAGAAAATGGGAGTTTATTTCATTAGCAAGAATGTATTAACCACTAACCACTTGAGACGTCATTTATTGAAACGAATTTTTCGAAATCTTGAAATATCTAACCACAGCTAAATACATTTAGTTAGAAATAAAGAAAAAAACATGAGTAATATATAATACAGTATAAGGAAAAATCCAATTGAATGCTTACTCTGAAAAAAATTTACAATTTCCTTTTATAATGTTCTATTTTTATAATTTAATAATATGTTATTGAAAAATAATAGCGACTTGGAGAGTAAATTTAGGAGCGAGCGACACGTGACAACGTCAAACTAATACCCCTGTAATAATGGCACCAACTTATCGCACCGTATACTGTCTATATAACTTTGTTAATGTAATATAATTATAAAAACTCGACTCTAGCGAATAAATTGTATAAAATCTTAATTTTATAGAAGCAAAGCACGCTAAACTTATAGTATAATCATTCTATATGAACGTCACATTACAAACTGAAAACAGCATTTTTGATAATGCAAATGATTGATCGAACTTAGTTCGACAAACACCACAGAACTAAATTCAAATAAATTAACGGCTCATTTTAGGACACGGTCTGTGTCGTGGACGATGGCTCGCGCTGATGTGGTGTAATGTTTAGTTGGCCACTGCCGTATCGCCACTAGGCGTCTCCTGCAAACAAGATCATCAACAATTTAGGCTCTTATCATGTTCAACGACACTAATCTCTAATTGTTAATGTTTAAACAAAATTATCAAACATACCGTTTCTGTTTTCAATTCTGGCACTTCGGGAACCTCTGTTATCAAGTCTGCTAATTTTTCGCTTATGGGGAGAAGCTCCTGAAAAATATGTGTCAGCATGATTAATCTGTGATGTATATTATCTTCGCGACCTGTACATTTATACTAGACCACTGGTGGAACAGAAATATGTTTAAAAATGAAGTGTAAGTTATCGTTTTGAATAACATTCAATCACTAATAAGCGTTTGATGTATTTTTAAAACGCATCTCATAAAGGTATAATATAAAGATGGTCAAGATGAAGCCAATACCTATGTAAATCTAGACATCTGTTTCCCTTTATATCTCCGAATTGACACAACTCATATGTATTATATGTAAATGTACATAGAGAGGTTTATATCCAGCAATAGACAGTTAATGATGTTTACATATAGTTAAAACATTTAATGATTACTTCCAGATGATTAATTACCAATCCGCAATTTGTGATCATTCATAAGCGATTCAATGTTACCGAGCAATTCATTGATATATGGTTTTATTTATTGCACAGGTTTGGCATATATACATGAGTAAAAAATACTTATAAATTTTAAATATGTAATAGTTTCTACCAATTATTTGTATTGTCAATAAGAAAATTTTAACAAAATAAAAACCGACTTTAAGGTTCGACTCGATTTCTCTTGGATGCCATCATCAGATCTTAGTGTCCTTATCATGGTACCACCGTTGGGATATAGATCCTTTCCATTAAAAAAAGGATTATTAAAATCGGTTCATAAATGAGGAAGTTATCCACGAACACACATAAAAAAAAAGACATATGGTCGAATTGAGAACCTCCTCCTTTTTTTAAGTCGGTTAAAAACAAAGACATGGTGGTCGCTGTTATTTTTTAAGATTATTATACCACGCAAGTCCTAAATATATGCAAAACCATGCTAATTATTTTATGTTTAATTCATGTGATACCCTAAACTACATTTATAGCAGGTATGTCATTTCATTTCATAGAACATACACATACACAACTAGTTTACATTGTGTATTAAATAATGATCAAGGAGTTTTCATAGCGAAAAAAAATAAGAAAATGTTGGTTTCTTTAGTTCAAACACTTAATTAACAGGTTCAGTCTCACAAATAATAATTAACAGTTACACCTCAGAAACTAACAATTTCGTATTTTACAAGGCATAATATTTTTGTTTTCTTCACGAAACATGATTATTGTTATAAATAAAAATCAATAGACATTCTTTTTACATGTAGAAAACTAATGATGAGTTAAGAGAATATGTTTGTATGAATAAAAAGTAATTATGAAACATTAACATATAGTGTACAGAACAAAGTGTTAGCAACAAAGCTATAAATCACCATGCTAGCATTAATACTTTATCTACAGTTTTTAAAGCCAAGGAGCGGAAGGGATAGGAACTCAGCCACTGGCTGTTCTCTGTGGTTTTACTATATGTTTCGATCACACTTATGACTCTTCTGGTTATTGACGGTTCACACATGCTGGTAAAGAAATGCTCATGAATCTACATACAAGAACTGTTAACGGGGTATAAAAACGCTTCGGAAATTACAGTACTAAGTCCACTACAAGAGCAAGATGTTCCGGACGTATTCACCTGAGGGGGGGCGGGCAGGTCGCTCGGCGGCGGCGGCAACGACTCGTCGTCGCCCGCGGCCGACCTCTCGCCGGGGCTTGGCTCCGATCTGTCCGATTCTACTTTCGCTATATCTGAGTTCGCATCAGCGGATTCCTTGGCAGAGATTTGAGACACCGCTTCAGCAGGCTCGATCTCACTGTTGCCGTTGCATTCGACCACACTACATACATTTTCAATCGGAGAAAGCGTTGACTTCGTTATTGAAATTTCATCTTCTTTTATGTGTTCTTCTTTGCTGCATGTTTCCTTGCTATCAGGTATGTTATCAGAATTAACAACAATCTCGGTTACTTCCAGTGTGATTTCACTATTTTCCGAGACGCTACTTTTTACCAAAAGCAAATCATCGTCGTTTAGTGGTGGTGGAGGATCAGGTAAGTCTTCTTCACTATTTTTGTCGTCAGCATCAGTAGAGACAACTAAATCTTCTGATGGAGGAGAAGGCATCTCTGATTCGGAGTTCTCGAGTTTTTCCTCAATCACTGTCTCTTCTAGGGTAATCTGATCTATCTCAACTTTGTCGATTTCTGGGGCTTTTAATAATTTTGATTGAGAAGTAACATCCAGCTCGGAATTTTCACACAGCTTTTCTTGGGAGATGTGTTCTTTTTGTACGTCAGATTTTTTAATTAATTCTACTGAAGGTGCTGGTAATTCAGGCAGTAGCTTTGTAGACACCTCTTCAGTGTCATTTAATAGTTTACAAGGGGAAGGAATTTCGATCTCATTTATTTTCGGTGGAGAAGAAAGCATCTCTGACTCAGGTGATACTACTTTCGCCTTTTCAACAAGAAATTTTTCAGCTTTAACACTGTCTACTTCAAGCATGTTACATTCTACAGGAATAGTGGTGAGAATAACAATTTCTTTAGTATCATTTTCTATTCCATTTTCAGTTACAGAATGTGAAGTTACCTCATTTACTTTTTCAACGGGAGGGGAAAGCTCATTACTGGCAGGTTGTGCCACTGGTGCACTGTGTTCGGGTTTGGAGTCAATTTCATTTACTTTGTCATTTACAATTGGGTCAGAGGGTGGTGGCAGAGTTGCGTTATCAGCAGTGTTAGCTAGCGAAGCATCTGTCAATTCTGGTGCCATAGTGGTAGCGGCAAAGGATGCCACAGAAGAAGGAGGAGGATTCGCAGGGAGTGGTGGAGGCGTGGAATCTATCAAAGGCATTTGTTCAACACAAACCTCTTTTTTGACGGAAATTTCAGGTACAGTTTCTGTTGTTTCAGCGGTGGATACTTCTTTGTTGTCTTCATTTTTCACAATTTCAGTTGTTTTTTCAACGGGTTCTTCTATGGAAAGCCCATTTACTGGTAACTGCTCAGGTTCAACTTCCGTTTTAGATTCCGGCCTTTCAATGACAGGACTCGGAGCGGCAGTTTCTTCGACAACGGGTGTCTCAACTTTAGGCGACTCTGGGGTAGAACTTCCGTTAGTGATTGGTTCTGTCACTGGAGTTTCTGGCGTTTTATCTTCTTTGATGTCAGTTGGTGTCTTTGCTTCTTCCGCTGTTTCGGAAACGACAGGCACTTCAGAAGCGACATCGGCCGTCTATAAAAAAAAACACACATTTTACTTCTATTCAGCTTTTAACTCTTATATTGTTTCGGTTCTAATAGTACCGTATCATCGGCCATGGTGATTAGCAACTGCAATATTGGTGTAAGAAGTCAGATCGTAAACTGAAGGGGGATTAAATGCGTAAAATAATTTATATACTTATTTTTGTAACGGCAGGCAGGTTCTGATTTTTATATGAGTTAACCTTCAATGCTCATACTGCCATATTAAGTTACGTTAAGACTAGGGTTGTCAGATTGTGTGACTGCCAGAATGACATATTAAATAAATGTAAGCCTAATGGTTTTTTAAGATATTATTAATATCTTAAAAGCAATATGGTACGAGGTAAAACGTTATACCTATACAATTGTTGGAACGCTAGACACAATACACAAATCGTTAAGTTGTAAAAAAACTAATGCTAATTATGTAGGTAGATACTGGTACTGTTATTGCCTCACACAATGAAAAATAAAAGTGAGTTTAAGAAATTGGTCTTTGAACCTGCAAATGCAATAAAACTTATATTTTCATAAGACTTGTAGAAATGGTTTGTAATTTCTTTACTGATTTCTAAAAAACTAGGGTATGTTTATTTTTTAATCTACTCCGTTAGAAGCATAGAAAACGATTCATAGGTCTATATCGCTATAAACTTTAACTTTAGAAAATAATTTTAGAAATTTGACCCTAAGTAAGTTGAAAAACGGCTATATCGAGGTTCGTGTTATTAAAAGAATAATCCGCGAGCGGCAATATCCAGTTGATATGTTATTTCATAAGCTAAGAAAATTTAACCGCAGCTTTGTGGCAAACAATAAAATGATACTAGTACGCAAGGCCGTCTTTGTTTACTGATGTAGAAAGACATATGCGTACCCAAATGTACCATAATAACAGATTTATACATATTCATTAGCCATTCGGCAGTCATGTCTAGTAGACAATGGTGCTTTAAAATTAGCTCCTAGTACTAATTACGTTCATTATATTGAGTTTATTTATTATTTACGCTGTTTCATGGTGTAGGTAAATGTAAATAGGTACATGTTTAGGATAACGTATTGTTATGTAACTCATGTGCAATCATCGAGTGTATATATTTACATGTAATTATACCGTTTAGTGTTATTTTAGGTATGTAAAACATTTTCTGCAGCTATTTTTAACGTTGTTTACATGAACTGCATGTTAATATTATCATGCGGTATTTTTAACCGACTTTTAAAAAGGAGGAGGTTCTATGTTCCTCTATATGTTTTTTTTTTAATAAATTCTTTTTAATCTAGTAGTCTGTATCAATTTCGTATATTTTTCATGACTACTTCACGGCGAGTAGGTAGTTTTTAATTCGTTGTAGTCAATCAAGTATTTATATTTTATGAATTGTTTGCAGAAAAATCAATACACACAATACACATGATAAAAGTCAGCTCCGGTTCCATAAACATTGCTTTTAATGGATGTAAACCAATAGACGGACTATCTATGTTTTAATGTTAATACGTATATATATATATGTATAATAATAACCACGTTACTACATGCCGTTTGTTATTATGATTTATTTGTAAAACGATTGTTAGAAACAAGGTACAATGACCCGAGATCACGGACGCTATGTTCGTTTTACAATGCCTGCTTAGAAATATTCTTATTAATATCAAATGTTTATTTATTTACGATACAACTTAAGAAAACATATATTTTCATTCCATTTTTTTTTAAATTCAATATTTAAATAAATAGTATCTCAATTATTGTAATACAAAGTTACTAAACCACGTGATAGTGGTTTCGTAATTTTGTATTACTATTATTTGTTTCGTTTGTTAATAGATAATAGAGCCAACACATCGGCGCCGAGACCCGGGAAGCTTACGGTCCATATTCATCAAACAGGATCAAAAATTGATTAACATTTACGATAATATTAAAAACGTCCTGTGCAAGTTTTAGCAGAGCGGCTTACATTTTTGAAATATATTTTGAAACAGCAAGATCACTGATGTTTAGCAGGAGATCGCGTCAGTCGGTCCGTTAACCTAATTTCAATGTTACTATTATACTTTTTATATACTAGCTGACCCGGCGAACTTCGTACCGCCATATTTATATATCTGTCTCAGCTTCCCACAGGCAGTGTACAGTCGCGGACAAAAAAAAACACTTTTCCCGTTATCTTTTATTTTTTTCTTTCTAGCAAAAAAAGAATGAATGAAATCGGACTATGTGTTATCGAATTACAACTAAGTACATATTTTGACTTTCATCCCCTCTCTCCAGGAAACCGTGCTGAATTGCAGGATAAAAAGTATCCTATGTCCTACCTCGTAGTATTAACTCAAATCATACCAAGTTTTATTTGAATCCGTTCAGTAGTTTCGGCGTGATGCGCGGCCAAGATACAGACAGACAGACAGACAAAAATGAAAAAAATACAGATTTGGCTTCAGTATCGATTATAGAGCCCTCCAAAAAAAAATTCAAAATATCTTTAATGTACAGAATTGGACCTGTTACATTTTTATTATAAGTATAGTATAGATAATATAAACCGACTATAAGCCTATCCTACTTATACGGGATATTTCCGGTTTCTACCATCGATATAATCAGTTTCTTGACTATTTTCAGCTCTATTTGTCATCTGAATTGTAATGAAGAAATTTTACGAGAACAAAAACACACACCTCACACGAAAACTTGTCTTCTTTTCTCTTTTTCTACGATGTCAAAAGGCATCACACTTAATATAATATAATAAAGGCGAAAGTTTGTGTGTATGTATGTTTGTTACTTCTTCACGCGCAAACTACTTAACGGATTTGGATGAAACTTTACAGTAATATAGCTTATACATCAGAATAACTCATAGGCTACTATTTGCCGCATTAACGGACATACTCGCGGGCGGAGCCGCGGACAACAGCTAGTTCATATAATAAGCTCGTCCTATAGACCAGTTTTAAAAGCAGATTATAACAACTTCATTCTATAAAACTATGCGACAAATATAACTAACTAAACAGTCCCTAAAACAATACCACGGATATCTGACTATGCTAATGACTTTCCACTCTAAAACATCGCTAGTCGAAGTTGGGTTAAAAATTCTTAAGGCCGACACACACGTTCAAGTATACTTGCGCAAGTCCGTCTGTGGTGCGTGACAGAGACAGACAGACAAAACAGTCTGGACTTGTGCAAGTATACTTGAACGTGCTTGTCGGCCTTTAGACGGCTGCAACATACTTGGATACTAACCTAAAGGCCCGTATTCACTTTGATTAGTGCGAGTGTAGTTCGCTGTCCACACGTACTTTCTACGTTGTTCGTTGATCGCCTCACTTCACACCTGCACTCGGACTAATCAAAGTGAATACAGACCTTATTAGATAGTAAGTATCGAGACCGTACAGTAAGTACAGATATTAAATGTGTGGATCCATAGTAACTCTCCAATCCAAGCGATCCAATATAACAACATTATATTTGTGATAAGTAGTTGCTATCAGTGGTTGAATGTCCTGTCTTGAGGTCGATCGTAAATGGTTTAAAGCTACTGACATAATAATTTATTATTAATGTATAAAGTATAGATATATATTTATTATATAGGTACCTATTAGTTGTTTTTCACGCTACAAATAATATATGCACGAGTATGTACAAATGAATCAAAAGCAATGTACTATTATCATCACTATTTTTTTCACACAATAGAGTGTCAATAGAGGAAATTGAGCTCTTGTTATGTCAATGCACTATTGAGCCGTCGTATTATGAAAATACAACGGATGGCGAGTCGTGGACAACGCACTGGCCACTGCTACTTCTACCAACGTCATTCAATAAACATGCAATCTGAGCTTTGTGTTCATAGTGTTTCCTTTAGCAGTAGTCAGTTTTGTTACCTATACGTGTGCATGCACCCAGAGTACGAGGTATTGTTCTTGTGGTGTAGCATCACGTAACGCAATTTAACGGATGTAACACAAACATGAAAATCGCTACCAATATTAAATATCTGCACTATATAGGGATACAAAATAACCCTCTACAGGCATTATTAAGGAAATCCCTTGGATAGCAGAACAGTACATCGTTTTGAAATGTCTTAAATTTAGCATATTTTTTTAGGATAAAAAATGGTTCAATCTAACTCAATAAAATATCCACAAAAGGTACCAAAGTATCAATATTTTATGACATATTTAAAAGCTAAAACGCTCGAAAATAGTAGCAAGAATCGTAGTAGCAAAATTATTATTGATGTATATTCAAACAACTAGTTGTTGCCCGCGGCTCTGCCCGCGTATATGTCGGTTATCGCTGCAAATAGTAGCCTATGTGTTATTCTGATATATAAGCCTGATATATATAAAGTTTAATGCAAATACGTTCAGTAGTTTTTGCGTGAAAGAGTAACAAACATCCATCCATCCATCCATACTTACAAACTTTCACGGTTATAATATTAGTCGGATATGTTATTACAGAAGATAGGTTTCCTCTAGTAATGGATACACATGTATTGTTTTCATAATATTCATTCTCTATTAGTTTAAGTAGCGATTTTGTTTAAGCGCGTTTCAGAAAAAATCCAAGATAACATAATATTTCCGAGTATTTCCGAGATCTTCAACAACCGTGGTCATCTTTCAGAAAATTTATGTAAATAAACTAAACTTTTGTCAATAATCACAATCACTCCATTGATTTGTAACCACAGCATCAAAATGCGGTTTGATTTGAAGGCTATTGCGTTCACAGAGATGCGGCAGGCAACCTATTTTATGAACTAGCTGATTTCAAAAGGAATAATTTTCCCCATTTTTTACAACATTTTAATAAGCTCCTATTGATGGTACCGCGATGTATAGGGTCTAATCTAATCACACTATCACAGGCGAAAGTTTGTGTGTTTGTTTGTAACTTCTTCACGCAAAAACTACTGAACGGATTAGGATAAAACTTTACAGTAATATAGCTTATACATCAGAATAACACATTATCATACACGCGGGCGGAGCCGCGGGCAACAGTTAGTCAACAATAAAATAGTTTTCAGTTCAAACCCTTAATTCGTTGGATTATCGTGATTTACATTTTCGTAAAATCTATGTTCAACTTAATTTGGAGCTAGATTAAAATTGTTGTAGTAGTTGTTTAGTGTTGGCTGAGTTTACATGTTTTGATATTACGGCACACGGGCAAGGAGGTTGTTGAAGGAAAAGCGGTTTGTCAACTTCCTACGTATCAGTCTCACAACCCGTCCGGACTCAGGACCTACCCGCCCACGGGTAGCTTCGCAAACCTGCCAAGGATTGCTAATTTTATTTTGCTCTAACAAACTAGTTTTCTTATGCCAGATATCCTTACGCCTTCATTTCCCTTCATTTTTAACATCCATTTACCCAATAATTTTAAAAAAACCAAAATCAACATTTCAGCTGTTAAGTTTCGCCATATTATCAGAAAATTGGTTTTAAAATTATGAATGGCACATTAATTGTACACGTACTCGACAGACCGTAACCAATTTACACGCCACAAGAAAATACCTCAACTTCTTGAAAGATTTAAATACCTGAATATCTAAGTTAAATCCAACACGGACCAAACGAACCTTGTAAGAAAACGTGCTAAGATAAAAATAAAATTATGTAAGTTTTATAAATCGTTAGTTATTTTGCAATAAATAATCACAATTTAAATGTGGGTGAAGGACGCTTCCAAAACGAACCTTCTACCTGGAAAGCAGCGAAAAAGATAGTTATCATAAATTCACAATAGCACAAAATTATCATACACGTGTTCACTAAAAATTCCAGCTTGATTGACAAAACCTAGGACTGATCATAATACAATCAATTATGTTATAGGATCATCCAACTAAACATCACTAACGGAATATAGTAATTTCTAGTGCCACCTATACTATGAAACAGATCCCAGATGTACATCTGACAGACTTAAGTTGTTAGGACTTAATTAAAGCGACTAACGCTTTGGTAGGTACTACAAAAAGCGCAATGTAGTTTACGATTACTTTTTTGTACGGTACTTTCGTAGTGGGAGGTTGGGTGCCAATGACCGCACATCAAATAAGTGCGAGTAACATAAAGGATTATATCGCGGCCACATAGCGTATTGTTTTCATAACCTATTTCCGAAAATAAAACATGTATTTATTACTCTAATTAAAAGTCGTCTCGTCAAGCATGCGAGGCTATTGTGATCACAGCCGCAGCGTTGTTTACAGAACATTTAAGCGTCTATTCTTTCCAGTAGCTATCAAGTTCAGATAATGCCGAGTCTATAATTATTTTGAGTACGCGAAACTAATCCAAGTTCAATGAATGACGATAACGCCAAACCTTGAACTATCAGTAAGTTAAAGTGTTACTTTAAAGGCGATATCGTCAACAACAATGGCGGCTCACGTTTGGTTCGCGCGGATATAGCACCACTTTGAATTATAATGCGCATTGTTCCTCGCATCGCGCTGGTTTGGGTGCAATGCACTACGTCGCAATACTTGTCATAGAAATCGTAGGGTTCTATCTACTATATCTAACGCCAAGGTCGTCTAGCCTAATTATTATAATTAAAAAAAATGATTTATTTTTGCGTAAGGATACCCACTAGATTTTACTGATTGAATTATTTAAAATCGGTGTTTAATGAATAACTACCGGTTACGATATCGAAAAGAAGGTTATCGTTATTGAGCGTAGATACAATGGTGTATTATTTTTAGCTGCTGGCATATTGTTTTTGTGTTTTAGGCTTATATATATCCGTTGCGCACTTTGGTATTTTGTAATGGATGGCATCCTTTACAAAATATATACAGGCCTGCCAAAGAGTAGTTATACTCTACCTGACGGAAAGCATGATCAGAATCCAAGAATACTGCTCCCCTAGCCAAGTTGCAAGCGTTCTTCTTTCTGCAATCGTTTACGCCTAAATTCTCGTGTGTCATTACTTTGTCTAAAATTAACCAATGACACAACTTGGCTAGGGGGGCTGGTCACGAAACTCATTGCTACAGTTGCTACTACAACGATGGAGCTTGCAGCAACAATGCAGCTTGGTGACCACTGCGAATGGCACACTATGTCGGCCTATTGAGATGCTTCCGCATCATAATAATAATAACAATTTGTTATTATTAATTTGTTGAAAGTTTGGGGGTCGTGGACTATTAAATATCAAGACCCTACACAATCGCGAGATATACAATCTTAGAGAATATTTTCTTCACACTGATGTGGGAATGCATCGTAATGTAGTTGCAGTGGTAGTCGTAATGTAGTACTTAGTACTGATGATCGCAGGGAGGTATGGAAGGGCAAAGAACTTCATGGTCGGTTTTATCGGGCTCTTAATGGGCCCGATATAGACTTCAAGGCCTCAACTTCCTGGCTACGGCATGGTGATCTCTTCGGAGAAACCGAAGGCTTTGTTTGTGCGATTATGGACGAAGTTATCATGACGAATAACTATCGGAAGTATATCCTGAAAGATGGTACGGTCGACATCTGTCGGGCATGTCACTGTCCTGGAGAATCTATCAGGCATATTATTTCTGGTTGTTCTCGTCTTGCTAACGGCGAATATTTGCACAGGCACAACCAAGTAGCCAGGATCGTACATCAACAGCTTGCCCTTAAATACAGACTTGTGAATTCAGAGGTGCCATATTACAGGTATGTGCCCGACCCAGTTCTCGAGAATGGTCGTGCTACGTTATATTGGGATCGATCTATTATCACAGACAGGACTATTGTTGCCAATAAGCCTGATATTGTGGTGATAGATCGATTAGAGCGCCGCGCAATGATTGTCGATATCGCCGTTCCTCATGACGAGAATCTCGTGAAAGTCGAAAAAGAAAAACAAATAAAATATTTGGATTTATCTCACGAGATTGTCGATATGTGGAATGTGGATTCGGTAATCATTGTTCCGATAGTCGTAGCTGCTCTGCTCACGGATTGATAGCCAAGAGCCTCGACCAACACCTTAAGAGGCTCACGTTAGAGGGCTGGATCAAGGGTCTGATGCAGAAAGCAGTTCTCCTTGACACGGCTCGTATTGTGAGGAGGTTCCTGTCTCTGGAGCCCTAACCACCGGTTTCTTGGTCCCTGTACCCGAGGTCGGTGGTCTACTATTTTTTATATTTTTAAATGTATATGTTTTTATATTTATATTTAAAAATGTAATTAATATGTATATTTAAATGAAGTAAAGAGAATAACAATTTCAAAAATATTTATTTGTACAGGGACATTTTATTATGAGGCAATTGGACACCCCGTCCCAAAATAGGCAGGTGGGTACCTGTCTGTATCTTAGGAAGAATTGGTCTGGTCTAGCACTCACCAACGAAACACGACGCTGTCATTTTAAGTTGGTCTTCTGTCCTTATCACTAGCTAATAAAAAATAACTATAGACTGCAGGGTTGATATTTAAAATTAGATAAATGAGCCTTTAAATAAGTGACAAGGGCATACATACATACGCTCCGTACCAGTTTTGTCCACACATGTGTCTGATTTCACAAATTCAACAACAGAGGGCAATGACTTTATCATGGCTAAAATAATTATAATATGCTCACGACAACTATGGTCAAACCATGAACCGATTAATACAAAATGATTTAGTAAAATATATTAACGTATGGTAATTAAAAGAAGCTCATATATTTTTCAAACGTTAAAATCAGTTAACCATTATTGTTATATTCGAAAGTTAAAAACCACTAGATAGCGCTACAATCCTATGCTGGCTGGTGCTACATTGTGGAAAATCAATTTCGAATACGTATTAGTACTTAATATAAAATGATATCATAAACTTACCTCCTCAGGTACCTTCTCTGGTTCGCCATTTGTTTTGGGTTCTTCATCTTTTGGTTTTTTCTCTTGTTTAGGTTTATCTTTTCTACTAAAACTGATTGACCTGAGCGACCATTTCTTCTTGACCTGCCCATGACATGCTCGTGTTAATATTAATAATAAATCACACTCATGCAATACTGAACACGTTAAATTACATAAGTATTATGTTTGTTTTTGTATTTTATAGTACATACCTTCTCCTTCTTAGGTTTCTTGCCGTCTTCTGGTGTGGGAGTGGATTCTCCATTCTCCACCTTTTGTTCACTTTCTCCATTTGTTAAAGGAGCCGCTTCTTTATCTTCTTCTTGTTGTTTTGTTTCTTTCTCTGTTGTAGCATCTTTTTCATTTTCTGGGGTGCCACTATCGACATCTTTTTGCTTTTCCTCCTAAATTTAAAACATATTTATTAAACTCACTGCTAACGAGTATGTCAACTTTAACGGGAGCTAACAATTAGGATAAATTATATCATTAGTAATCATGTAAATAGATTTGTTTGATGTGCTTGCTATTACTATAATTTGTGTTTTCCGGGAATGGGAATAAACTAAATTTGAATTCCCCGTCACGTTTACAGTAGTTTGCATGACGTGGATAAATCAATAACGGCTTAGTCATCCATTTATACCTATTATATTACAGGCGTGCAAGTAGAATAGGTTATAAACTTTGTATAAATAACGTAGCAAACAATACTTTATGCCTAATGGTATATTTAAGCATGAGTTGGCTTCTATAGAATATTACTTTACAAACAAAGAAATTACTTCATTACTTTTGCACAATTTTAATCAGATCCCATTCATACGTTACAACGACAACCTTCTAGTAATGATATTGTGATAGATCTAAAGAGAAAAAACTTGTACATTTTTGTCTATATTTTTTCAATAGCTCTTGTGTTTTTAAAAGGTAGAAAATCAGAAAATTTTAGACGCTGCGTTACTACCAGTAAAGCAGTGCTATAGAACTTAATTTCAACGCCAATGCACATTGCGATATAAAGTGTCAAAGGTTACAATGACATAAAAGCTATCCAAATTGAAAATATTACTTATTATTATTTATTTCATATATTATGCAGTAGACCACAGTGTACATAGATCAATAGTAACTGGTAATGTGTAAACCTATTGTTTTATTTCATGTAATAGTACAATTTCATTGATCTATCGGAGCACGAAAGATACAGATTAGAACTTTCGAATTATCAGCAATACTTCCGGGTCTTTGTAAAAAATGTACCGTTCCAGGAGTATAAAGAGATCTTATACGAGAGCAAAAACACACAGGTGAAAGCTGTGACACTATAAACGCAGATCACACAGATCATGATGAAAATCAATACTTAGTTTCGCAAATGACCGAATGAGGCTAGTTAATTTTCTTTTAAGTATTTATTTTCCTATGAGAAGACTTACATAGTCTGCTTCGGCAGTATAAGTAGGCCGCAATGACGCATGTTTTGGAACCGGTACATTCTTGTTTTTGAATACAAATAAACGGTGTCTGTTGAATTTAATGGCACGTGTCTGTCAAAATCTGTGTGTACTTTACCGTATCGTGTATGTGCGCATCCCCGTTAAGTTGTGGTTTCAATGCGTCGGCATCGGCCAGTGGCTCCAAGCGGCCTTCGCCACCCGCGATCGACGCTGCCACCTCTCCTGCACTCTCAGCCTCCTTTCCACTTATGTCAACCGAGCGTTTGCTCTGTTTAGCACCCATGCTTTACGTTGGCCTGTATAGTTTAAAAAAAATGAAATGATTTAACCATACAAAAATGTTGTACAAAAAGTTACCGTCATAAAATCTATACCATCGTACACCCACCCCCACCACGGTTAGTTTTAATTTCATATTCTACAAATACGAATTATACACGGAATGAATGGATAACCACTTCCGTCCGTGCGTCAGTCTGTTGGTCTATCAAATTTAGAATACCGTACGTGACATAAAATACTAACTATCTATAATTACAACGTTAAGTATACATACAATTCTTAAAGTTATGACTTACAAAGTAACATACACATTGTAATTTCTACTACTTAAAGAAGAGCAAATACGTTTGAAAAATATAAAGATTTTGCACGTTGTTTTTCTTATTTTATACCTACCTATACACATACATACACACATACTGAACCTGTTTGTTCAGTATGTGTGTATGTATGTGTACCTAGAGGTAGTAGAGCCACGCTGATTTCAGCACGAACGGGCCGGCTCGACCGGGGCGGTACTACCCTCGCACAGAAAATCAACGTAAAATGACAGCGTTCGTGCTGTCGTGTTTCGTTGGTGAGTGCGAGACCGGGGGCCCAATTAGTCTAGTCAACAAGTTCCATACTTGTTGACTGGACTAAAAGATGCAGCAGCATCACTAGGCCGCCATAGTGTGGGTCGCCATACTGCACTGTCTGCATTCGCAATGAGTATGGTGACCACCACTCTTGGATTCTGCTTATGTTTTCCATCAGGCAGAGCAGAGTCATTTTGGCGGGAAAAAAACGTGGCATTGTACCTACTTGAAAGCATTTTCTTTCAATTAATTTTATTACTTGTTTGATTACTTATAAGCCATGACAAAAACTATACCAGGAATTCTCAGTCACTACCTCTCCGAAATTGTCTGTCTAGTCATTCATGAATAAATATAAAGAAAAAAAATTTGAAGGGAATGCTATAACACATTTTAAAATAAGAGAGCCCTTGCGTGCCTGCCGTACAGATGGCTGAAAATAAATAAACAGCTTCTTCTAAATTCAATGAACTTAACGACTCACTGCGCTATAGTTAGTCCTTCAGGATAAACCAGCATTCGTTTGAAATGATAACATATACTTACATATATTTAATCCAAATTAATTTATACAATTTGTTGCTTTTTGAATACATTATATTTAATTAAAAAATAAGTTTCTTAGAAATAAAAAAATGCTATCATTAATTTATAGCAGCAGTTTACAATGAGTAATGGACTAGGCACCGAATTGGAACACGATACACGTCAGTGGGTCACGGTGCTGGGAACTCGCTCGAAATAAATGTTAACTGCCGCCCAAAATAGTATCTCGAACGAAAGTGCAGCGAGATGCATCACTAGTGTTTTTACTGACAACGCGTTGACTCATACATAACGTTAACACTAATTACGCGGTATATAAAACACTGCTTATTTCCTGTGCAAATAATAAAGTTTACCACAACAATGATGAATTACTGTAACATACTCAATACAACTACTATACAATAACATGGTTAAGTTAGCACAAAGATGAACTGTTTGTATAAATGACTAGTTAACACATTTCACATACAGTTTTATTAATGTTAAAAAATTAACTGAATGTAGGTACAATACTCACAGAGAACAGGAAACAAACTACTATTACGACGTTTAAAACAAAACTGAGAGTGAAACAAACCGACCGAGTATGGTTATTGTTCACATTTACGATTAGCAGTGGACTGAATTCCAGCGCTTCGTTGTCTTTATCGTTCATTATCCCGCTCATTATTCTCAACAAATATAAACAGTCCCCACATTAGTCACACAAAACCCTCTTTATCTTTGACTAACAGTCACTGCAAGACCAAAATAATAATAGTACTAAACAATTAGTATTACATTCTTATCTGCGACATTACTGATAGTATAGTTTATCTTCCATTATGGTATTCGTACCATAATTGAGAATTCATAGCTTGTACAGTTTAGTAAACTTTTTTTAAGTGTATTAATGTAACAATAACATCATCAGTATGTACTCACACTCTTTGTCTTTAATTCTACAGAGAAAGAACATCGCGCTGAGAGCGTTCATCATGTCATGATGGGGAGTTATTTAAAATTGTATTACGCGTTGAGGTCACTGACCTTAGTTCCCCGGCTCTTCAACAGTTTTTTGTGCTCAACCAGTCAACCCAAACTGATTATTGTCATTTACACAATAGGAGGCACTTTTACGTAGGGATGGTTTGTTTTTGACGAACTGATGTGTATCGGTGACCTTGACTTGCGTCCGCTCAAGAGCAACTTTCCGCGAGTAGAAATCCTAGTGTAAATGGAAATCCATAAACATGTGCGTGCGACTGTCATGACGGTTACACAAATGTCAATAGTGTAAATAAGCATGATATAAATGTGAGTGTGCATTAAATTTTCGACATATATTCATGTATCAGTCTCAACAATAATAAAATATCGGAAGTGTAAAAGGGTACCGTCAGGGTTTAGGATCAACTTCAGAAAAATAAAAGCTGCCAAGTGCGAGTCGGACTCGCCCATGAAGGGTTCCGCAGCAGCAAGTAACATAATATGATTTTTATTTTATTTTTATTTAAGTATTGATTGAATGAAAGGTACATTGCAGTTTACGATTTATGACGTATTAAAAAAAACTACTTACTAGGTTCAAACCAATTTTCGGTGGAACTTTGCATGGTAATGGATTTGGAATGAAATTAAAAAAAAAACCTTCGGAACTCTACAAACACCTAAGAGTTACCAAAATGCATGTCTTGTCAAAATCCCAAGACGAAATCGTTAGATCACTTCCAAAAGACAAAAATTCATCAGAGCTAGAGTCACGGCTCCAATTCCACAAAAAATTCATGGTGGGTACGCAGTCCAGTAGAGTTGGATTGGGAAATACTAGAAGACAGACCGACAAAGAGATAACAAAATCTTTCATACAACAAGATGAAAACGAGACCTACAAGGTGCACGCAATGAACCTAGAAATGCAGAATGAATGGTTAACTCTAGGAGAATTTTGTATCCCACCAGCTTTGAAATGGCGCACACTTTTATATGATTGGTCACCCGCCCTGTTAAAATTCTACCTCAACGCCTTTCAATTAACCCTCCCCGATCAAAGCAACCTAGTAAGGTGGGGAAAAGCTACAGAAAAGGCTTGTACGATGTGCAATGCGGCAATAGGTACAGCCAGGCACTTACTGACAGGTTGTAAGGCGCTATTAGACCGGGGTCATTATTCACGTCGCCATGATAGGGTATTACTCATCATACGCGAAGCTATAAGTTTATCACTGGCGAGAGCGAAAAAAGGAACAACAACAAACATAAAAACTAACATCGCGTTTGTAAAGGAAGGCTCAACAAAAAAGATTTCACTCACACAAAAGCCGTACTCAATTATAAATACCGCCAGTGACTGGACATTATTAGTGGACACGTATGAAAATCACTACAGAATACCGGAGGATATCTGTGCCTCGGCGTCCAGACCGGACATATTTCTTTATGCAATGTCAATTAAGCGTGTAGTACTAGTAGAACTCACGGTGCCGTGGGAAACGAACATCCCTAAAGACCACGCTTTAAAAAGAAACAAGTACTTTGACTTAACCAACGAAATAACTAAAAATGGTTATGTCGTTGCGCTGTATGCCGTGGAAGTGGGTGCGAGGGGTATACCAGCTAAATCCCTCTATAACCTGCTTAAAGACCTTGGATTGCCAAGAGCTTCAGTAAGCTCTTTTCTTGAACGAATATCCAAAGCGGCATTGCTAGGCTCACTTCAAATATGGTTAGGTAGAGGGGGTAACACGGCGGACAGTGGAGGTGAGCGTTGACGCGTCGTAAGGAGTGCTCCTTAAACCTAAACCTGGGTCGCAATTCCCAGGCACTGTCGAAGTCGCATGTGTTGCCCCCATCTATCACGCGATGGACCCGGCACCCGCACGGTGAATCCATGGAACGCTAAGAAATAGGTCATCATATATTTTTTTTCAGATTTATCATGCTCTTATTTTAGAAGTTACAGGGGGGGGGGACACCCATTTTACCACTTTGGAAGTGTCTCTCGCGCAAACTATTCAGTTTAGAAAAAAATGATATTAGAAACCTCAACGTCATTTTCGAAGACCTATCCATAGATACCCCACAGGTATGGGTTTGATGAAAAAAAAATTATAAGTTTCAGTTCTAAGTATGGGGACCCCCAAAATTTATTGTTTTTTTTTTTTCTATTTTTGTGTGAAAATCTTAATGCGGTTCACAGAATACATCTACTCACCAAGTTTCAACATTATAGGTCTTATAGTTTCGGAAAAAAGTGGCTGTGACATATGGACGGACGGACGGACGGACGGACGGACAGACAGACATGACGAATCTATAAGGGTTCCGTTTTTTGCCTTTGGCACGGAACCCTAATAAAAGGCTGTAGATATCGGGACACGAGCATCATACTAACTATAAATTATATATATGTATAGGTATAATAAAGGTAATGTTGCCTGTGTTGCTCGCGGTTGTTGTTGTACCTTCTTACAAAAACCGCGAGTAACGCCTCAGGACTAAGCTAGTTAAAAATATGTCAGAGAAAGTCCCATCAGAATCTCTTTTTTTTTTGGATTTTGGGAGTAAACATTTTCTACTAAAAAATAAATTACATTAAAATATTTCGGAATCTTTTACCCTTACCTATACTTCATATGGTTGTAAAAAGCCTTTTGTCTATAAATAATACTTTTAAAATTACAATTGAAGTTAAATCTTAATTATGAGTTGAACAAACAAAAGGTCATTCATCGTACTCGACTTCGTACAGATCAGATTAGATTCGTCTATTCTTCAGTAATATTAATAATCATTTCTTAACCTATCACAAAAAAAAAGATAAGTTTAATAAATTAATTTAACTAGAAATCTTAAATCATAATTTTGAAAACCCTGTGAAGCAGTTCGATTATCATCGATCATTCGAGATCAAGAGGCATTTCGAATTTTTTAAACCGATAACAAAATTTAAACGAGTTCAGTACTAAGGGTATCTCACTACACCTTACACAAAGAAGAATGGCAGATTCTGCACCGCTGGCAATATGTAATGGATTTAAGGATATATGGAATGGTTATAATAGGTCTTTACCTATGAAATTGCCGTTTTGTATGCAATAAGTGGAAGTACTTATTTTTTCAAACTTTTTTATTTCTGTTATTCGAAGTAATCACCCATGCAATCGACGCATCTTTGCCAACGCATTGGCAGTTTATTGATGTCCTTCTTGTAAAAATCAGCTGGACGGGAGGCAACAAACTCTTCAAAGGCATTTTGTACTGCCTCTCGGGAATTGAATTTTTTACCCACTAAAAAGTTGTTTAAATTTTGGAAAAAGTAATAGTCGGTAGGTGCAAGGTCTGGTGAGTATGGCGGATGAGGGAGAGCTTCCAATCCCAGCTCTTGCAGCTTGGAGACTGTCTGTTGCGCAGTATGTGGTCGCGCGTTGTCGTGAAGCAGCTGCAAGAGCTGGGGCTGGAAGCTCTCCCTCATCCGCCATCCTCACCAGACCTTGCACCTACCGACTATTACTTTTCACTTTTTGCATACAAAACGGAAATTTCATAGGTAAAGACCTATTATGATTTAAACTCTTTATCAATCGAATTATCCTAATTATTTTCATGCATTTATCCTAATTTTAGAACTTTAGTGATGAATTTTATTTCTACTCAAAAACTTGGTAATTCCTTCCTTTGCCATGCATAAAGTCTACTTAGTTTGAAGACTAGATGGCGTTTTGTCAGATACCCGAAAATGGCGAAAATATTTTATATTAGGTATTTTTAAAATTTACATAAAATAGAAAACGATAAAATATTTGAATCCATATTTATTATTTATGAATGAGTTTACTTGATGGATCCAGAAAATCGTTTGTAAACGAATGATTTTGATTTCAAAAATATTATATTATGCCATCTTGTTGCCAACAAAGACAACTACGAGTAATCTGTGATCCACGTATTTTATTGTAATCTAAACTAAAATATATTTTTAATCTTCTTATTTTCGGTGATATTAACAGCCAAACAAATACAAAAACAATATCTACCATACTTCCATGCGATACGCGCAAGGCGGTACAAAAGTCCCATTCAAACCTGCCACTATCCTTTAAAATTATTTTAACAATTCAAGGAAGTGAAGAGTAAATATCATCGTCATCAACAGCCTTAACAGTCCACTGCTGGACATAAGCCACTCCTTAGAAAGGAGGTATTAGCCAATAGGCTTAATATACCAACTTGACCTTGATATACAACCCTTTTTTTTACGTGTGGAAACCCCCTCGGGCCGTTACCCCACCGGGGTTTGCGGCGGAGCGGTGTGTCGGAATCGAACCGACTAAAACCGCACGGTGTGCCAATCTACGCCTGAGACGGGAGGGGTCCGGGAACTGCTGTTATTTACACATCCGAAACCCCTCCCAGCGCTTGCCCGCACCGAGGCGGTCACCGTCAGCTGTTAGACTCTCAATTTAGGATTAGACTCAATTTAGGGTTGATATACAACCCTTTTTTTTTACTCGTGGAAATCCTCTCGGACCGTCACCCCGCCGGGGTTTGCGGCGGGGCGGTGTGTCGGACTCGAACCGACTAAAACCACACGGTGTGCCACTCTGCGCCTGAGGAGGGAAGGATATACCAACCAGACGGGTCGTTCTAGGATTTGTTTCAAGTTTTTCTTCTTTGCAGTGACGTTGTCCTGCGTATTTTTTCTTCCTTAGCCGCCTCTTACGAAACTCACGAGATGAGTAGGGGTGGTGACACTCCGTATTCAAATAAATAAATATATATAAAATAAATATTTTATATAAAATTACATTATAGTTCACTTTTAACTGTAAAAATGTTTGCCCAGCTAAAGTTTGTTAAGTTTTAGCTATGAGAGTTGAAGAAAACAAAGAAAAGGTGGATAGAGTATGTGAGATGGTTAGGCAGGGATTAAACAGTAAAATGACGATGATAGCGTAAATTGGAAAAATAAAACCCGACTCCAAATAATATTGGGATAATAGAAGGGTGACTGAAGGGTAGATGATGAACTATAAGCTGTTCTTAGTACTGGTAAAGAAAAGCAATACCAAAAACGTGTGACAACTCCAGTTTGAATAAATAATGGCCATCAGAAAAATTATGGTCAATCAGGTACCTGTATTATATGATGTACTTATGAAGGATGAAGATTATTCTTAAAAACAAAGTAGTATTCTAATGTTGTAGCACATTAAGTCGCGCTAGTAACAAATTCAGTTAATTGGAAAACAATAAATACGTCGATTAAATATAGAAGGCATAGAATTAATGCTCATCGATTTAAAAAAAAGCGGCCAAGTGCGAGTCGGACTCGCCCATGAAGGGTTCCGCAGCAGCAAGTAACATTTTTTTAAATATTTGTTTTGATTGAATGAAAGGTAAATTGCAGTTTACGATTTATGACGTATTAAAAAAAACTACTTACTAGATTTCGTTCAAACCAATTTTAAGTGGAAGTTTGCATGGTAATGTACATCATATATTTTTTTTAGATTTATCATGCTCTTATTTTAGAAGTTACAGGGGGGGGGGCACACATTTTTCCACTTTGGAAGTGTCTCTCGCGCAATCTATTCAGTTTAGAAAAAAATGATACTAGAAACCTCAATATCATTTTTGAAGACCTATCTATAGATACCCCACACGCATGGGTTAGATGAAAAAAATTTTTTTGAGTTTCAGTTCTATGTATGGGGACCCCCAAAATTTATTGTTTTTTCTTATTTTTGTGTGAAAATCTTAATGCGGTTCACAGAATACATCTACTTACCAAGTTTCAACATTATAGGTCTTTTAGTTTCGGAAAAAAAGTGGCTGTGACATACGGACGGACAGACAGTCATGACGAATCTATAAGGGTTCCTTCCTTTGGCACGGAACCCTAAAAAGTAAAAATCATTAAGTATAATACATTTATATCCAGTGCATACAAATACAAACCCGCATTATGTTCCTATGTAACGTGGCACACAGCACGTGCACAATGAGTAGAAGAAAATCGATAGCACACCGGCCAGTTGCGGATAAAAACCGCAAAGTAACACAGCACCCCCGATGTGTCACGAAATAACTATAAGTACCAACCTATTTCATATGTGCAAGGGGCTGACCAGTTGTATAAAAATTATTACAATAAGTAAACCTTTATTTCTTTAGTTGTAACAGAAAATACCAGAATGATGATGACAAAATGTTAATAAGTTACGTGATCACTTCTCCTTTCGATAAGTAAATTAATTAAGACTAACCGGAATAACCAACTATTTTTGTCTAAATGACATTGAAAAAAATAATATACATAACGAGAATTTCACTTAAAAGGAATAAATATTTAACTATCGAATTAAATTTTTTGATTATGTTTATAGTATGTATTGTAATTGCCTCCTCAATGCATAGATGATGAATGACGTCTTAAATGCATCCCTTGGTAGTAACTGATACGTTTACAAATACCAATAACCTCGTATTATTTTATATATATTTTAATTTTACATAATAAAATAAATATAAGATATAAATATAACCTTCAATTTACTGCGAAATCGCATCACAAATATCTTCGAGCTCGCACGAATGCACCGCAAGAATTTCATGAAATTCTTGCGGTGTGTGGCGTGCCACATCGCAGTTATGTGTGGGAGCCCATAGTTGTAAATTACATTTTTTGAGATATGTCTAAAAAAAAACAATTGATTTTGTTTGTGTCTCAAATAACGTATTATTTGTTTATTCTAATTTCAAGTTTAAATGTTGTAGCAAACATGTTTTCTCAGCTGATTTTTCTGTTTCAATCAAACAGTACACGCAAAATTTTCAATTACGAGATACATACACATATCAAAAGTGTCTAGGGATCAACATATGTGTCTAGGGATCAACATATATTTTTGCAATAACTTTTCTCCTGATTGATATTAATTAAAATTTTCTTTAAGGATTCATCAAATAAAGTGTTTTCGTTTGTCACAGTAACAATAAACCAAGTCACCTTTGCATTAATAAAGAAATTTGCCATTTTCCTAATAAAGGGATTTTTGACATTTGAACCACTAACATTAAAGTTCGAAAAAAAGAATGAAATAACAGTTTTCTTTAAAATTTTATTAGGTAACTTAAACAATTAATAATCCGTGTTTCTACCGCGAACACTAACACAAGAATCGGTTTGGCATACTCAAAATGAGTTCATCCAAATCACGCTGTGGAATGGCCGCCCATGTTCGTTGCAACAACAAAAAAAGGTCTTCTTGCGACTGGATACCCTCCATATTCGGCAGAGCTCTTCTCTGTAGCATATCCCATGCATGCTCAATCGGGTTCAAGTCTGGCGACTGAGCAGGCCAGGGCCAAAGCCACATCTCAATCTCAAGAAATCCGCATAAAAATGCTTGATCCCTATACACTTTTGATGTGTGTATTTAGAATGTTTTATTGTAATGCAAGTTATCAATTGTAATGCAATCTTACTTCAAATGAATAAAACAATAGGTATAAATACAATACTGTTTATAAAACTATTATGTATTATAACTCATGTAGGTATAATTGTGACGTCCGCTTATGTTAACCCTTCAAACATTGTATTAAACTATGATATAGATAAGTCAAAATTTGACTTAAATACCAAAACCTTAATAATGGATTCATTCAAAGCAATTTCATTATTTGGCACTTTTGAAATAGTGCTGTGAGAAAGCATGTTTCGAAAACGCAACTATTTTAGAAACTTCGAAAATCTTCGATCATCCAATTGAGTAGGTATATATTAAATTAAAGTTTAATGGAGTAACATAGCTCTATTATGCACTGATCAAGTAACACGATCATCAAAAAGAACTTCTTTTATTATCCAATTGACCACTTACGCTTACGATTGATTCCCTTAGGAATCATTGTTAATCGTTTAATAGGGTCACATGATGCACATGACGAATTGGTATTAATGTAATGCAGTACACTCTGTTATACTAATTATAACAATATGCTTCAATTAATGCTCTATCGTGGCTTGTAAATATGCTCCATGACATACGAGTTTGTCTAAAAAATCTTCTCGTATAGAAGAATGTAATTTTGTCCAGGCTATAGATAATTTATTACCTATATACCGTTTCAAAATGTGAAACTTGCGACGACCAATTCATATCATAAATATTTTGGAACAAAAGGGGATTTGTTACAATTCTTAAACCCCTTAAACTGGATGAGATTACGTCAAAAAAAAATTCCTCCTATAGTAGATAGTTAGCGAGAGATCTACAGATTACTTACTGCCCTCGAATCGACAATATGAACCTGAGTGTTAGCTACTGTCGCATGGTGTTGATAGGATTTAATTATTTTATGACGACGATTAAGTACATGTTTACCTATCAAATCTAATATTAGGACTTTCTTATAGAACAAGGTATTTACATAATTTTGTTTGGAGGACTCGTCTAAGAATCCATATTCAGAAAAAGCGATATTCGCAATGGTTAATTTGTAAAAAGGTAGGAAATTATAAATATTGAATAAACATTTTTTCTTGACTAGGGGCAGACGAGCCAGCAGGTCAAAGCCGGATGACAAATGACAAGCGATGTTCATAGACACTTGCAATAAAGAGTATGTCTCAGGAGCCGGCCTCTGAGGTGGAAGTATGTTTTTAAAAATGCTTGAAGGTCGTATCGGTCCGGAAATATCGGCAGCGACAATTTGTTCCAGATTGGTTATGCGAGGCAAAAACCTTCGTACTAAGCGTACAGTGCTTTGGTACTCCATTCGTCAAGTGATGAGAATGGAGATTTTTGCGTTGAACCGTGGTTGGTAAAGTCTGGTGTTAGTCCGAACAATTGCTTGAAGCACTCCCCATGACACACTTTCAAAGAAAAACACCTATGTCGATCAGTGGACCTTTATAAGGCTATTGATGACGCCCCGAGATACAAGTAATATTAGCAAGGTACACTTATCATATTAGCTAGTAGAAAGTGTCTGTGAAAACCAAACGGAATTTTGCTAGTCTCTTGGGTTATACGACCGGGTGACTAACGCAAACCGCAGTCTTGTTTGCGACTATTTTAATAAAAAATTAAACCGCATATCATAAGTAAAACGACAATGATATTGTTGGTATCACAAAATGGAATACAGTCTGGTTATATAAAATTTAAGACGCGCAACCAAAACCTGTACCTAACAACTTTTGGGGTCAAGGAACTTATAACATTTTGATACCTAGGACGTAACCTAATGGAAACCTCGCTTGTAGTTTTTTATATTTATTCGCATTAACTTTTAACTACTAATAACTTTATACGGATTATGAATAACTAGCTGACCCAGGCAACGTCTTTTACGTCTCCTATTGCCCGTAGCGTAAAAAAAATCCCCCCTTTTTATAACATTCTTCATTGGTGCTCCGCTCCTACTGATCTTAGCGTGATGATATATAGCCTTCCTCGATAAATGTACTATCCAATACTGAAAGAATTTTTCAAATCGGACCAGCGGTTCCAAAGATTAGTGCGTTCAAACAAACTCTTCAGCTTTACAATATTGGTATCGATTCCTTTACGACAAATATGATTGACGTAAAAATGGGGAACTGTTAACATTTTCGTCTGATAAATATGAGTGCCGTGCCGTAACTTACTGTCGAGAAGACCATAATAAAAACCATTTAGGTTTATACCTCTTGTTAGTTTTTTGGTAGCCAACATTACTCGTTATCACAACAATCGGTATTATAGAGATCGCCCTTCTTAACGACGAAATAGAGAGAGATAAAGAGGAAAAAATCGGCCAAGTGCGAGTCGGAACTCCGCAGGAAGGTTCCGTACCATTATCTATACATTTCTAGCGTCTACCTGTTACCGTTCTCAAAAAGCAGCAAAAAAATCACGTTTGTTGTATGGGAGCCCCCTAAAATATTTATTTTGTTGTTTATTAGTATTTGTTGTTATAGCGGCAACAGAAATACATCATGACTCATGAGATTCAGCCTGGATAGACAGACAGCGAAGTCTTAGTAATAGGGTCCCGTTTTACCCTTTGGGTACGACCCCTAAAAATGATAATGAGATCCTGTGTCTTCATAGAAAACACGTATCGCGAAATTCAAAAGCCAATTGTAAATTTCTTTTTTGTATTAGACTGGTAGAATGTAAGTTTGCACAGTGCAAAACAGTTCACTGCTTCGTAATGAAAATCTAACTCTGGGCGTGCCCAAACAAATTAAAAGGGACAAGTCTCGTAAATGATTCATATGTCATTACGCTTTCATATTCAGACTAATTATCAGAGTGAATGCTACTACTGCACAAAAGTATCATTTCCCTAGTAATTCATAAACAATGAGATGTTAAATTAGCTTGTGCAATAGGCTAATGATATTCAAAGAACAAATTTTAAAACTTTAGTTTCAAATAGTAAGGCATGTCAATTGATTTGATTGCTTAAAACCAGTAGGTAACGCCCGATTGACTATCAAATAAGGGTGATCGCTTCAACGCATGAATTTCTTCAAGTTAGAAACTTGTACCGGCTGCAAATTGAATATACATACTAACATACCCATATACGTACACACCTAGGGCACCCTTGTTCTGCAGATTACTGTCTCCCCCAGTTACTCACAACGATGATTCATCGTTCCGTTGTTAATCACAAAGAACGTATGGCAGAATAGGGTTTTATACATTAATGTATCTAGTAACATATCACTCTTCTAGTAATATACCACTGCACGTGCTACAGTGATACTTTTACGATAATGAACTTTCAACAAATCGGTTAGTCCCTCAAATGTAAGGATAATCATGTACCTATTCCTATATGTACCTACATTTAAAATGAATATAACAATTCTTTGTTGCTTAAAAATATCACATCAACTGGAACATGAACAAAAATCGTACTTCAATAGGATTATTTAATAAATGAAAGTTTAATTTCGAAAGCTAGTTTGTCCCTGTACCCTGTATGTGCTTACCGATGCTGGATTGATTTGTTCAGCCGGCTTGTTAAGTCTTGGTGTAAATATAATATAGGTGAAGGAATTATGACAAAAACTAATATTAAATTACTGCTTACCTTTAAGCTTTTCAGTCCGTAAAATAATAGTCGAAGATTTTACACAGAAATACGTAAAAATATTCACTTCCAGCACTCACAGCTCAACACAATATGGCGGCACAGGACGAAATCCCCACCGGGCCACCGCACCTAGAAAATAATTTAAAATTTAACTTGTCTGTGATTGGACATTCTAATCGAGACGCTTCAATGCTACCAACCTTACAAATGCTACCAACATTGTAGAGTTAGTTACTAATGTTACTAATACTCTCGATAGTAAGTAGTCGATAGTCTCGTTGCATTTTTACATGGCTATAACTTTTTACCAGATCATAATTGATGTAGATCTATAAGATCCCCGGCTTCATAACAAGCGAAAGAAATCAAAACGGTTAATTACAGCAGTCAGTAAAGTGAATATTCGTACTTAGAACAATGTGAATTTATTTTTTTAACTGAACTAGCTGAGGTTAGTTACCAAAACCAATATCACATTATTTTTAGAAAAAACACATATTTTGATTGACGTGATTTTGATAAAACGTTAACGATAGTAGCTATGAGAAATACTGTCCCCTCTCTTACTTTGATCTGAAGTCCAATTCTCATTAAAGTTCAATCTCCATTCAGTTTCCATCAACTGATGTAATTTTTTAATTATAATTTTGATAATTAAAATTGGTTAATTTTACAACGCAGATTTTGATTTAACCCAGGGCAAAAATTTGTTGTCTATGATCATCCTCTATTTTTCAATGCGGTACCTCGAGCTCGAAGATGTCTATGGTATGGTGTAGTATGCATTGATGTCGCGTTGCCCTTGACTCCTTCTGTATAATTACTGTTTTTAAAAGTTAGCTGAAGAATTTTTACTGAAATAGTTTGTCGGGACTTTGCATAGTTTATCATTAATGTTATAAACAGTGTGGTCAGTGCTTATAGAATTGGTGTGTTCTTTATTTAGTGTAGCGTCACCTGACTGAGCTCATTGTCATTTCCCGCCATTGTGGCCTGTGGATTTATCGTTACAGCGATTTTAAGTGTATTTCTTCAAATTTAAATGAGGAATAAATATTAAGTGTACATAAGTGATGTCATTACACGGTAATGACGTTTGTTTGCTAGAAGTAGAAGATTACAACTTGTACGAAGAGGAGGCATCTGATCACGCTCTAGCCAGGTATGTATAACCGGCGTGGTCACCGAATCCATGTTTATTTGCCTTTATTACTGTAATTTCTGTCCATAAATGTTTTACATTTGATATGATTGATGTTCGTTTTATGTCTTTTTTACGAATTGTTGTTTGCGCGGGCCATATGATGACGCTCACGCCCCGCGCCGGTTCATAGTCAGCTGTTGGTCCGCCATGTTTGGTCAAATCGAATAGGCGTAGTAGGCGCCCCTACATATCGCAAATGTACTATCAAACATATGTACGCTCTAGCGTAAATAAAGCCATTCATGTTATATATTTGAAAATATATTGTAAATATTTTCTAACTTAACATCAATTGTTAATTTTATTACTCAATTAGAAAAGAGATACTGAGTAATTAGCATTTTTGACCACTAATAATGATTTCCTTGAAATGAAATAATTTAACTGGAAAATATGAGTAAAACCATGCTATGTCAATCCGAGTTATAAAAGAGCAGAAACACAGTTCTAGAGTTTAACATTTCCTGAAAATAGTTGCTAAAGTATTTGTCAATTCTCAGTGAAAAACACTCAAACTCTGGAAGTAAGACAATGGAGGCAGAGAAGAGGATTCGGAGAGAGATTGCTAACAGCAATGAAAGGAGACGTATGCAAAGCATCAATGCTGGCTTTCAAGCACTACGTACTTTGTTACCACGCCACGAGGGAGAAAAGCTCAGCAAAGTAAGTTTAAATCTACTTAATTACTTTATATACCTAGTCAATATAAGTTCCTAACACATAGATAAACCCATATCTCACCATATCAGATCTTAGTTTAACACATTCAAATGTGCGTGTTGGTGAAATAAACTTTTCCTTGTTTTTGATGTTTTCAACAAACTAGTTGATGTCCCATCATAACAAAAACATTTCTAATAAGACATGTTTTTTTTAAATTTAATTTATTAGATTTGATGTTAACTAGTGTTATCAGAATGATGTATTTGAAATTGAATGTGTGTTAGTTATTACAGATAATAATATAATACCGACTTCAATGTTTGACTCGATTTCTCTTGGATGCGGTCATCAGATCTTAGTGTCCTTATCGTGGTGCCACCATTGGAATATCTCCTTTCCATTAAAAAAAGAATCATAAACGTTGAAGTTATCAGCAAACACACATAAAAAAAAACATATACGGTTGCATTGAGAACCTCCTTTTTTGAAGTCTGTTAATAAACTAAAATATTTTCTGAGTGCAAAATAAAACAATTTTATGATGTAAGTGCAGCACAGTAAAAGTTTTATGTTTTCACATTGGTTTTTACTGTTTAGTTAAAAATAAATAAAAAAAGCCTCTATGGACTAGATTTTTGTTTCTGAAGTTTTCTTTTTATGATTGGCCCTGTTTGTTTTATGTTACATTCAAAATAAAATTATTTTATGTAATATTAAACTGTTTATGGTTATATCTACAATTTGGTTATAATATTAATTAATACTGTTATGGGGTAAACTGTACCATATTATAGTCCAGTTTTTAACGTAAGTTAATAGCTTAGTTTTTCTATTAAACTTATTTTTTGTATTTTACAGGCTGCCATATTACAACAGACAGCTGAATATATATATAATTTAGAGCAAGAAAAAACCAGGCTACTCTCTCAAAATTGTCAGTTAAAAAGATTGCTCAATCAACATGAAGGTGGAGAAATTCCTTTGAAGAAGAGAAAAGGTGAAATTGTTACTCATGTACCAACGATTATACCTGACTCTACAGAAGATACAATGACTAATACTCGATCACCGGAGCCTGTCCCTGTAATATCTGTCACTAATGCATCACAGAAGAAAGACCCTGAGAGTACTGAATTGCGTGTTCAGCTGGATCGTGAACGACGGCTCCGACGCCACCTAGAAGAGCGCCTACATACGCTGGAAGCACAAATATATCCAAGTAATGGACATGAAGTACCTCATCCAGTGATACATTTTGAGCAGACAGATATTGCTGATTGTAAATTGGAGAGTGAGGAAGTCGCGACACCGCTTGTAGAAGTTACAACACCTGTAGTTGCAGCTCCACTATTGGAAGCAGCCATCAAAGCTGAACCCCGTGTCGAGGTGGAAGTGCTACCAGACGCATCACATGATGCCGCATCACGCTTGTATCTAGCAAGCACAAGTCGACAGAACCTGGAAACTATTGTGGAGGCTATTCGCCATCTAGAAGGTGATCATCTATTTCGTGAAGAAGTTGGTGATGCTCCCTTGGCCCTGACTAAGAAGGCAGATCAAGCGCCGCCACCGAGACCCGGTGTTATCGTGGTGAAGCATTCGTGATCGCGTTAAACGCAATTTGAACTCTTTGCTCGTAAATTTGCTTCAGCTTAGCGAGCACTCCTGACCCTCCTCGAATATAGTTTTAAATTTTAGTCGTTTAGTTATCTTTTCCAAAGTGACGAATCGAGAAGTCTGCGTCTTTGTTTTTTTTTTTACGCATTGATGTCGAATCGATAGTGATAGAATTAGCTGGATGCAATGGCGCGTACGCAGGTCGGCGCTGTGCTTAGTTTAGTCTCAAATGTAATTATATTGATAATTTTACTTTTATTTAGCCTTTTGCAGAATATTTTGTGGTTGGAAAGAGGATTGACTGACTTATGTAAGATAAGACAATGAAGGATGTACAGCTAGTTAAATGTATGCCGCATGCCAAGTTTATTATTCATTTTTGAACTATTTGATGATGAGTCTGGAACTCATCAATAGGAATCTTTGTCTAACTTGTATTGTGTAATAGAAATATCAAAGGAAGCTACTATGAGGTTCTATGAGGTTGAAACAAGCTTTTGTTTAATTATTTTGAACACATGAGATAAGTAGTAAATTCATTGCATTCTCTGCATTTAAATAATTTAGGACCAACATTATTGTTCAAGACATTTACTTTTCACTGGCTTTTAATGTAATGCAGGGTACATAGGCGTGCGGCTGAAAGGCGTGTTTGACTTTCTCAGTTTTAAATGAATTTTATAACTTTTGACTTACATAAATTGATTTATAATAGTCATTTGAAATAAATTTGATTCAGTAGATGCATTATTAAATAATGGCGTTTCAGATTAGTCACTATATTTATGTCACCAATTTGTTTGGTGTGCCATTTGCAGATAATATTCTTTGATAAATACCTACAGTTTGTAATGATGGCGACATTTCACTTATAAATTAAGAGTTTGGTATAGAATCTATAGTATAATCTATAAATTAATGTTAATCCAGTGTTACTGCTTTTTTTATTCAGAATAAGATACCCAGTGTAATGCATATTTCATATATGCCCTTAGTAAATTATTATAGGCGCTTTACGCCATCCCTAAATGATAGACACAGAAGGTTTCGAGCATTCCATGTTATTGAATTCTCCTGAAGAGAGCAATTCTGTGTGTGAGACATAGTTGATTCAAACATAAGTTAATAATGTATTTATTCAATTTAACTGATTAGTGTAATTATGTATTGCTTCATATAAGCATTCTTTAATTCAAACTTCTACTTTAGGTCTTAATCATTTAGGATTTAAATAGGTAGTGTAGTTGGCATCAAATGGTGTATGTTATCAACCATTGCAAGAGAACTAATTGATCACAAGCCTAATGAAAAGCATTTTGACATTTATGCCACACAGGTGTGGATGATATAATTTTGATTTCAAAGCACCATCTTCACTACTCAGATATTTGTTAAACATGATATTGCAAAAAAACCTTTGAATTGTACCATATGAACAATAAAAAAAAATGGTTGTCTGTAAAGTTTGTTTACGGACGATAGCTTAACGTGACAACATCATAACGAAACATTGATGAAATGACTCGCTTGCACTTCAAGCCTTAAATGGAACGCATCAGAGCGAGGTAACGCCGCACGAGTCACGTTTTTTCGTGCGTGCAGCCAGCTCCATCGAATTATAAGACGTTGTCACGTCAAAAATTATGAAACCACTTAACGTCTGATTGGATCAACTTTTGGAATCTTAACAGTGAACCGTGAATCATGTTTCACAGTTTAATTTTGTAAGCATTAAGACTCACAGTTTGTATGTTTACTGTGACTTAGGTAAAATAGCTCTATACAGTGATTAAACTAATGTTTGCTTTAATATGCTGACATTTTTGTTATAAAATATGTAACATGCCGTGCTCTTTTGTTAATATTTTATTTGTAAGTTTTGAATGTATTTAAGTTTGACTCAGCGACAGAGTGGATCAAAAAGTACAATGCATTGCAGACATGATACTGTGGTCCTGCCGATAAGACCATATGAATTTTAAAGACTGATCATTTATTCATTATTAAGTTACGCTAGTTCAAGTCACCATATTAATAGAGTAAAGTGTGTGTGTCTGTGTGATTGTGTGGTCGTTATGTTTATGTAGCTATTTATATGTATGTATGTTGCAATTATATAGTTCAAAATTTTGTTGTTTGACCTGACAGTCTTACAAAGATCCATACTCTGTGAATATAGCAATAATTATGTCAATACTATACTGTACTTATGACTAGTAAAATTGTATGTAAAGACAAGTTCCATTAAAAGAATTAAAAAATATTTGTATACAGTAGATCTCTCTAATTCTGTTGGGTGATTAGTGTAGTTGTGTGTGTGATACAAATTTTTCTATGCATGTGTTTATTAGAGCTGTGGCAATTTGACAGTACTGAACACAGGGCTCTCTACTTGAAATATTCCTTGGTACTTCAATGCTTGTGATGATTACTGGTTCACTTCAGAACCACTCTCTTGTACATGCCATTTTCAATAACAATTGAAAGTTTTAATTTGTAATTAGAGATACAAAAATTTTAATAAGGTTTAGGTAACTTTATAAAAATACTAGCTGATCCGGCAAACATTGTTTTGCCATAAAAAAAAATTGGGGTATAAAAAATAGATGTTGGTTGATTCTCAGACCTACCCGATATGCACACCAAATTTCATAAAAATCGGTCCAGCCGTTTCAGAGGGGAATGGTAACTAACATTGTGACACAAGAATTTTATATTTACAATATATTTCATGTAAAGTAGCCCTGCTGTCATGTTATCTTTCACGACGCTTATTTCGCACTCTGTTTCTGAGTCCGTAGTGTTAAGGAGTTGTCTGCCTACCGCCTTTACATTATGTCAGTATAGCATAATTAACAATGTAACATAACGGACTTGGTTATACTATTAGTGTAGTCAAAAATAGTAATAAGAGATTTTAAGTCAAAGCAAGTTAAATTGTTTAAAATGTGTTATTATTTATGTCTTAAAGTATTAAAATGGTTATTTCTTATTAATTAGTTTGTAAATGATGATCGCCTCTATATTTAATCGATTTCTTTTCGTTGTACATAGCTAAAAACCAATAAAACATACGATTATGTGTTAATACCTTCTAGAGATTGTAATCTGAGTAGGGTAACAAATACTTTTTAAGTTCACAATATTTGTAAGTGTAATATATTGTTTTTTTTTATCAATTAGCGTTTAAATTCTTCATAGGTTTAAAATT
The DNA here is from genome assembly GCA_949125395.1 of Diaphora mendica. Taxonomy (NCBI): domain Eukaryota; kingdom Metazoa; phylum Arthropoda; class Insecta; order Lepidoptera; family Erebidae; genus Diaphora; species Diaphora mendica. The sequence continues at coordinate 9,815,171 of OX421319.1, forward strand.
GCAGGTCGACAAGTATGACTAAAGAACCTAGCTTTTTTTTACCTACTTGATTATCAGTTAAAATACTTTTTATTAAATATAAATACCTTACTTTTCCCTTGAGTTGAATTAATTACAGACACATAATAGTTTTTGGAGCTGTAATGAAGCAACTCACTATATGAGTGACAGTAGTTTTCCAATTTGACAATGTGCTATTGGGTTTTGTATGCAAGCAGCTTACTATGCAGTTAACCAAATTATGTGCCATGTTTTATTGGTTTTAGGCATTCAATAATTTTCAATTTTCTACACTCTATCGCATTTATATATACATTGCATAATTATAAAATGAAACTTATTTAAAAAGTTTTTTCTGCTAATTAATAATTATAAATTAACATTCTGTAATAAAATATTTTTATTTGTAGGTAATGTCCTCACTCAGTTTGTATCGCATTTATGTTAAGCATTTGCAGAGTTTTTTGAATCAGTAATTAGTGATGGGTGAAAGTATTCCTTCGTATTCCTAATAGGCGGTCCACACTACAATGATATATCGTAGCGATTTAACTGTGCAGTTCGTTTGTGCAGTTTTATCGTACGTGTGGACGGAAATCCCCTCAGATTTTTTGAGAAATATCTGAGACAATTTCCGTCCACACGTACGATAAAACTGCACAAACGAACTGCACAGTTAAATCGCTACGATATATCGTTGTAGTGTGGACCGCCTATAATATATGTTACTGGCAATCTGTATAATTCAGGTATTCTATACAATACCTAGGCAATGTATACAATACCTGGGGCGTCCAGGCAATGTATGAAATATTACGAATATTATTGTTCATTACATACTTTGCCAAGGTATTCTTTACAATTCCTAGGGATTGTAAGGAATACCCACTGATCCATTGGCAAAGTATAAAATAAATAATATTTCACACATTTCCTACACGTTTTAGGTATTGTATACATTGCCTAGGTATTGTTTAGAATACCGGATTATACAGACTGCCGGTAACATATACATTAAATGGACAGTAGTTCAATATCAAAATATATATAAAATACTGTACATTAGCTTAGTCAGGTGTTTTTATTTAAACGATATAGTAGTTTCAGTTTCACCCTTTCACTGATGTTGACATGGCTCTTGTTCCTATGCAAGTAATTATGGTATAACATTTCTCACAATGAATACTTTGATAAAGTGTAGAAAATAATTCATGGATGTTTCCATTTTGATATGAAATTGATAAAATATTTCCTCTGATTTTAAATGTACCATGTTTGACCTATACTTACCAACATTTATAAAAGATTGATATTATCGCGTTTCATTTAATCTACCAATGTTCAATTATAACTGTTCCTACCACCCATCTAGTGTTCATATAAAGGAAGAATTTACCATACATATAGTAAACAGTTTTTTTATGACTCCCTTGGCGTTTCCAAAGGCAACATGAGCAATGGTGTTAGCACAATAATTCACACCAAGGAATTCCTCTGCCGAAACGATTCATTTCTATATTAGCTGAATGGCTTACAGGTGACATACCGGGTGGTAAACCTACTATAAGAATCTTGAGTCAACTAGTGTGTATTTAGGTTTAGACGATTCTGTTTATCTAAAGCCGAGTCTCCACCGAGCAACTTTTGTATTGTCAATACCTACGTGTTAGTGACAAAAGTATCTGTAATTTCCTTGTGTTGGCAACAAAAGTTGGGAACCGTGTTTCTGTTTTTGGCGGTAAATATCAAAAGAATACGCTTGTTGCAAATATTTATTGGCTCTGTGTAGACGCTTAGTTTGAATGTTTTTCAAATTGTTGGCGACTCGGTGTAGACACAATGGAAACAAAAGTTAGCGATTTTGTGAAGAGTTGGAATCACTGAAATTGCCAACAATTTCGGTGGAGACGCGCCTTTAACACTAAAGAGTTTTACAAGTCGGACCAGCTAATCTCAGGCAGTACCTGAGATTAGCTCGTTGAACATAAAAAAGAAATATTGAGTTTTTAATATTAGTATTGAGAACCTAGCTCAGATCTATAAGACTGAGATAGAAAAAAATTGTATGGCTTCTTGTTAATAAACCATGTTTTAAGATCTGTTTTCTCCCTTTAGTCGAAAGTAGCAGTCACAGATTTAGTCTGGTCTTTTTTAATAAGATATAACCTCAGATTACAACAGAAAGCTTTCTTTATTAATCTGAGGATATAACAATATAGTTTAGAAGATAAGAATTAAAAACACAAAGATACAGTTAGCCAAGTATAGTTTAAGGAAAAACAATAGGTAGCGGTCACCTGAAAATGCTTACAACTTTTCAACCAGTGTCCAACAAATACTGATATTTACTATAAGTGCCTATCTCTATGTTTTTCTTGATAAAAGACGAACGCCCACATTAATATTTATGTGTATGTATATCCGGGGGACTTTACAAACATACAAGAAACGGACTCAAATAAGACCTGACTCATTAGCTGGGTCCACACCGGACGCATGTTTTGGAGCGAGCGCTCGTTGCTGCGCGCGATCCGTCCGTTGTCGGTTTTTTGCCAGCCTCAAAGGTGCCTCGGCTGCGTGGCGCGAGCGATGTGGACGGTGTGCGTTGTTCGCGCGATCCACCACACCGTGGATATCTCGCAAAGTCGCCGTCTGATATCGCTTTATAAAGAACTAGCCAACCCACGCAACGTCGTTTGCGTCTCCCATTGCCCGTAGCGTGATAATTTTCCCCCGTTTTTGAAACATTCTTCATTGGTGCTCCGCTCCTATTGGTCTTAGCGTGAAGATATATAGCCTTCCTCGATAAACGGGCTATCTAACACTGAAATAATTTTTCAAATTGGACCAGTACTTCCTGAGATTAGCGCTTTCAAACAAACAAACTCTTCAGCTTTATATATTAGTATTTTTTTTACTCTTCTAAGATCTAATACTCATAATCAACAACACATTTATTTGGATAAAGATTAATATTAGGCATTATGTTGATAAAAACTCTTTGGCAAATAACTCATTATTAGGTACCAACTCTTAGCGTCTTATACTCGTGATAACTTCTAAACGAAATGTCCGATTGGGATGAAACAAAAAGTATTTTACTTCTACATAAATACCCTTGAAAACATAATGCTTAATTTGGATACGGATTAATATTATGATACACATTTAACGTAGTTTCTTTCTTCAGACGATTTAATATTTTTTTCGAACACAAGCGGTTATTGTGACTAAACCATGATAGTTAGATATATGCTCTCGCGGACTTTTTTGTAGATCTTAATGGGCCCTACAAACCCGTACTACATTATTTTGTTCTATTGTCAATAGTCTTTGCAGCGCACGCAAAAATAGGTTTTCGATTTCACACCTTGGGTTACAAAATAGCAATTTTCTTACGGATCCCTAGTTCCTGAGATTAGCGCGTTCAAACAAACAAACTCTGCAGCTTTATAATATTAGTATAGATAGATTTAAATGTTTACGGGACCAAAAGATGTTAATTATACCAATAGTTGGTCCAGTGTAAGAAACGATGCTTGGCGTCAGATTTCTTTGCGAAATTCGACACTAACTCTGCGTAAAGCTGAGTCCCGGATCACCTATCACCGGTCCCAGTTGAAAATCAGGGCTGAGCACTTTGTGTCAGCATTTACCTGAACTGGACACCTTTTTGGCCGCAGCTTCGAGACACATAATAAGTATAATTTTAACATGTATAATAACGTTTTTTTTTTTGGCTGTAAAATTTATTTATGTTACTTTCTCTTTTCTGTCTCTAGTGTTAAATTTCTTGTTTATTTTATTTTTGTAATAATTTTTTTTTATGTCTCGGTGTTGGGCCAAATAAACGATTATTCTATTCTATGGATCGCTTGGAGCGTAGTTCAGGATCGCAGTTTCAATAAACTGGATCGGCCTAGTACGATCCACGCTCCACGCATCGCGATCCTGGATCGCGCGATCGCCGATCCATTTTTGATCGTCCATTGTGGACCCAGCTAATAACAATTTGTGGATCACACAAAGTGTTATAAGATGTGGGCTTTGAACCTACAAAACACCGCAGTAGAGAGCGGCTTCGCGACCGTATGAACCACTACGCCATCCGTGCAGTGAGTCCTATAGTATCGGTTACGAGTGGCCTATTCCTAATTGTAACAAATTGTGCTTGCTGATGTAATAAGTAATTCCACTTATTTAACAAGAAACTATAGCAAAAACGATGGTGGAGGTTGTTACTTTGCACTGCATAGCAAATCGGATGAACCTTTAATAAAATTATCACACGGTTGTCGGATCCCAATGCAGTGCTATCATGGTAATCATACTACTGATCTGATAAACATTCTCGTAATTTTCTAAATGCCTACATATTATTTATAATTGATAAATAACACCCCGAAACAATAAATGAACGTGCTTTTACACAATTTGTCCTGGGTGGGAATTGAACTCACGACATCACAGAACACATATGCTCCTAGCGGAGCACGACATACAGCTTAGCCGTCAGGATATATATAATTTTAAAAATAATCTAATACAAATATATACTTTTTTAAAGCCTTTTTCGTTATTCCACGAGGACACTAAACTATAACAATCATGTCTATATAGTATATACCTACCTACTATTATTTTTATATAGGGTGTTACTTCGGATTTGCGTAGGTACCTGAGGTAAAAAGCGAGACGAAAATATCCGATTAATGATTTTGAGCTTTCTGTAATTTCTATCAGCACAGGATTCTTAATCTGAATATTATACGAAACACTTTTTACTGGTTATGTTTACCATATTATTTCGAACGTGAATTTACATTTTTTTTGGTAGTGACAGGCTTTTATTTCATTCCTATCCGTTAACAGTAAACCGGTTCATTCTTGTTATGCCGTGCCGGTCACAAGCGAGTAAGCGGAGCGAGCTTGTACTTGTATGTAGGCTGGCACGAGCCTCGCCATCCAGTGAAGGTTAGTAATTGAGAGATTCTTCCTGACGAACAGACGTGTTTATGTGTTAGTTTTCCTGCTAAATGGATTGTGTCAGTAAACATAAATGAAATTGTGAGGTAAGTACGTAGTCTTAATTTAGAATCAATTTTTATGTTCTTTATTTATTACTAACAACTGTTCTTAATACAAATAAAACATTATAGGTAAATAATAACTTAGATTATCAGAATAAATGAAAACATCAGAAATGTGTGTCTATCGTGTCAAGACTAGTCAAGAGAGTCGTTTAGCAATTAATAGATTACAAATTGCACATATAATTTGTTTATTCCTAATTACACGAAATTTTTGTGTTCGTTTATTTCAAATAAATCTGGTAAATTTGATTTCATTTGAAAATAGTTACAAGTTTGATAATATTTTGACCTGACATTGAACGCGACCTTCTTTAGAACCGATAAGCATCAAATTTAAAACAAGTCAAAACCAAAACAAACTGAAATAGTATAATCAACATAATTTAGCTTAAATGGACAGACAGAGGCATAACATCCTTGATAATTGTAATAAGTAACCCATGGATTAGGGTATTTTTTCTAAGCTACATTTGCAACTGTATACCGACCATTTTCGCAAGTTTCGATAATTAGAAAGTTTAGTGGTCATTAGAACTGCAGGAACCGTTAGTTAGACTATAAGGTCAGGTAATACGCACCACTTTTAACCACGCTGAGTTTAACCACCACTACACACTTTATAAAGTACCAATTTTCAAAAAATTGACACAAAATCCGAATAAAAATATTTACCTTAGTCTGTTCTTTCCACTTGTTTCCAGTTTCTACAACCAAGGTTGGTAACATCGGCAACTTCGGCAAGGTCCTTGAATTCCCTTGATGTGTGCATACAACTGCCTTATCTAAATATACTGGACCTATACCTGACTCGAAAAAAAAAAAGATATTTCGCATTTAGTTTTGTAATAGACTGCATATTGTAGGTCTCTAGGTAAATGTAGGGTGTATGAAGGCTCAGTTGACATGAGTCGAATTTCCACTAAGTTGAATGTCATATATACAATATATACATAGTTAGAAATCGTGAGAGTTAGACAAGTATGATGTCATACAACAAAGTGAAGATCGTTAGTGTAACATTCGCTAACATTAACTTTTTACCACGTGATTGTACATAAGCGCGAACTGGTCAAAATTCTAAGTAGGTCTTTGTAAAGTCAAAGAGTTCAAGGATGCTAAAATAAAAAGACTACCTATTAGTTATTATTAAACACAGGGTATTCCCACAGTTTATGTAAAATATCTAATTGCATAGGTACCTACTGAAACAGGTGTAGATATTATGACTATGTAAGTATCTACTATTATTTACAAGAACTAACACACTAGAAAATTAATTTCGCATGTGTATCTTTACTTTGATTGCAATCAATCGAATGCCAATAACCAATTGTAATTCGTCAATACCTCGGTAGCGCAGTGGTAACGTATGCGACTGCTGTGCTTGAGGTCTCGGGTTCGATTCCCGGGCCGGACCAAATGTTTGTATGACCTACAAATATTTGTTTCGGAGTTTGGGTGTTTCTATGTATAATAATATATGTATGTATTTACAAAAAAATAAGTATACATATATATTTGTATCAGTTGTCTAGTACCCATAACACAAGCTCTGCTTAGCTTGGGACTAGATGGCGTTATGTGTTAGATGTCCGAAATATTTTATTTTATTTTCATTTGTTTTGTTAATTATTTGTATTTGAATTTTTCCAGGCGTCCCGTGACGGCTCACGTTTTTATTAAGACTTTCGCATAATACAAACGGAACAGGTATACTTACTTGAAATTAAACTTGTAAAATGTACTACCATAAAAAAAATGTTATAATTGTTCAATAATAAATTATTTTGATGAACGGTAATTGAAGCAGAAAAGCAGATTGATTTGAAATTCGACGTTATTAACATCCGACTCATATTTTCAGAAAATGCAGCTCAAAATATGGGTCTTTTACATTATCACTACGATAAGTGTCCAATTTTCTGGGCAGGAAGAAATTACTACGACATTGCCGAGGTAACTACTTTAAAGTTACTAGTTAATTTAAGATTATATATATCTTTCCTAGCTCATGTTCTCTTTTTCAATTTCAGTGACACAAACGAAACCGTTTTGCCGATACCACTACCTGAACAAATAAATGAAAATATAGCCTTAGCTATTAATAAATTCGGTTACAAACTATTACTTAAGATGATGAATGAAAAGAAGAATGATAACATTGTGATATCACCAACCGGTGTGGCAGGTAAATTACTTGATTACCTTAATTCTTCTATTTCCGTAAAGCAAAAGTCTATTTACAGGCAATATCTTGCACACAACAATTATTTTCATCCTTGATTTCTTACTCAATTCTGTTGATTCAGGTATATACTACTACTTGTTACAGTGCCTTTGCCTTTCTGACCGGTTATAAATTTCACATTATCTATATGTACAAGGAGGAGCCAATACATTTATTTTACCTATAATATCCACAAGATCTCCTCTAACAAGTTACATTACAAATAAAATAAATTATATTTTTTATGTATGGCGCGCCAAAATGACTACTCTGACTCTGCCTGATGGAAAGCATAAGCAGAATCCAAGAGTGGTGGCCACCATACTCACATGCAGACAATGCAGCATGGCGACCCACACCATGGCGGCCTAGTGATGCTTCTGCATCTTTTAGTCTAGTCAACAAGTATGGAACTTGTTGACTAGATATTTGGGCCTCCGGTCTCGCACTCACCAACGAAACACGACAGCACGAACGCTGTCATTTTACGTTGATTTTCTGTGCGAGGGAAGTACCGCCCCGGTCGAGCCGGCCGGCCCGTTCGTGCTGAAATCAGTGTGGCTCTACTACCTATTTTTTAACCGACTTCCAAAAAGGAGGAGGTTCTATGTTCCACTGTATGTTTTTTTTTTATGTATTAGCACCGACCTCAAACAGATTCTAGGTACCTAGCACACATTATAATACTACTATTTAAATGAATAAAGAATTAGTTATAGGCAATTTATGAAGAACCAGTTTATTTTACGCTTTTAAGTGTTGTTTTTGGCAAAGTTTTCGTTAGATGTTTTTTTATTTACATAATTATATTTGCACATGTAAGTACAATAATTGTACCTACATAGACATGAAACCTTAACAAAACTGCAAATCTTCTTGAATTGTTTCTCAAGACTCAAAAAAAAACCCTGTTTGATCTTCTTACAAATTTTGTAGAAGAAGTCCATTCTAAAAGTGGAAAAATATGGAATGAAGAAGACAGTGTAAAACAATAGCTTATGACGCTGACGTAAGTGCATTGAAATCATTGAAACCTTTTTTAAATTAATAGTTTTAGTTTATAGTATAGTATAGTATAGTTTATAGTAATAGTTTAGTTTAAGTTAACAATTACTTTATGTTACAGGTTTGCTGGCAATGACTCTTTTAGGCAGTGTTGGTAAAACGAATGACGAGATCGCAGAGGCACTCGGTTTTTCTCAAGGTAAGAGTGTCGCCTATTTGAGGTCACTTTACACAAGTCACCTATATATTTGCTGCTAAATGTATACCTAATATGTTACATTGTGATTGTGACTGATTATACCATTATAGATAATCTGTAGGTACATATAAAAATGTTAAGTTTGTTTGTACGTTTGTCCGCTTCAAATATGGTTTTTATCTATTTTTTTGCAACCACAATGTGCCACGACGAAGCGTAGCAGGATACGCCATTATAAAATAAGAATTAAGTTATAAAAAGCGGCGAAATATCTTTTGAGATATATTCCTTTTTTATTGGCTTAACCACAGATATTCACTATGATAGAATGTTTCTTTACCACTTTAGAAACTATTAATCGCGTATAGTATAAAAAAATACACATAGGTAGGTACGTACACCTGTTTTCCACCCACCATTATCTACCTGCATTTTTTTTCTTTAATTAACTTGTTTCATTCCTAATCATATCGATTATTAGGTACTAGCTGACCCACGCAACGTCGTTTACGTCTCCTATTGCCCGTAGCGTAAAAAAAATTCCCTCGTTTTAACAACATTCTTTATTGGTGCTCCGCTCCTAATGGTCTTAGCGTGATGATATATAGCTTATAGCCTTCCTCGATAAATGTACTATCCAACACTGAAAGAATTTTTCAAATCGGACCAGCGGTTCCTGAGATTAGCGCGTTCAAACAAACAAACTCTTCAGCTTTATAATATTAGTATAGATATATAGCAACTGCTTCCAAAATTGCCATATTATCATAATACTATGCCATAACTTATTATGAATATCATACTATTCATATTTTCGCGGAAGGTCAGAGATCAAATAATATTTGTTTCACGTCGCTTTCAAACGATTTTTAAAATATAATTAGGGAATTGTAAAGTAATACATGAATATAAATTTCAAAACAAAGGATATGAACAAGTAAAATTTTAACAAAATAAAAACCGACTCCAAGAAACACCAAATCGATCGATTCTCTTGGATGCCACCATCAGATCTTAGTGTCCTTATAATAGTACCTACCACCGCGGCGCGGCACCGTTGGGATATCTCCTTTCCATTAAAAAAGATTCATCTTTATTGGTTCATAAACGATGAACTCTGAAGTTATCCGCGTACACACAATTTTTTTATATACGGTCGAATTGAGAACCTCCTTTTTTGAAGTCGGTTTGATAGATAATCTCAGTAACACCTGACATCGGCTTTTTGGAGTAGGTATCGAATGCGAATATAGTAATAATAGAAACGAAAACTAATTGTTCGAAGTTTAACGCAAATTATGAAATGAAAATTAGTCTCTAAAGAAGTATAATATAGGTACACATTAGCAGCATAACAGTCATGTATTTTCTTGGTAGGTACCTACATGTTCTGAAAAATTGTGTATTAGATTTTATGTTTTAACCACAGTTAAACCTTCACAGATATATTTACAAACCGCAAAAACCACGAGGAACTGGGAGAGCTTCTGCAGTCCTTAAATGCGAACGTTTCATCTAAAACACTTTATGCAGACGCTATATTTGTGGACACACAGACGTCATTACGTCAATTGTATCGCAACTATCTTTACGACGTGTATCGAGGGGAAGTCCTCAACACAGACTTTACGCAAAGCGAAGTTGCGAAGAACACCATAAACGAGTGAGTCATACATAAACAATACATTCCCAATAATACCTACTGTGTTGTAGACATTTCCTATTCTCCTAAACATGCCAACATGTTTGTGCCAACTATACTCTTTGCGCTGTAGCATGGCGCGGCATTTATTTCTAGACTAGAACATTCTGGTTGGTTTTATTTAATTTACTACAGTTATTAATGATTTAATATATTGCGAATGTGGTACAGCTGAAATACTAAGTCATAATTCGTAAATCGCGGCAACTTTCAAGAGTGAAACGAAATGTTACTGAAACTGTCCCGCACCATGCTACAGCGCAAAGAGTATAGTGTTTGTAAATTTTATCCGACAACGTGAGAACGTTTAATAAGGTACATATTTTTTGGTAAGGTCTAAAGAAAAACGATTTGGTAAATTTTGGCTTTGGAGGTTTTGTTACATTCGTGTTAATTGTTCGTCTAAAGACTCTAGTGTTCAAATCCCACATAGGAAAACACTTTATGTGATCCACAAAATGTTGTTCTGAGGCTGGGTGTTCTTTGTGTTTGTAAAGTCCTCCGCAATACAGGATATACTCCTGCTAGAGCTTAAAAAATGTGAGACCGATACTGGTTAGGTTAGATCAGTTAGCTTTTTAATTTTACCTAAGTATACAGTTTTACGTAATGGGGGTTTTTCAATAATTAATTTGTTTTGTACTTAGATTTACTGATGTAAGTAACAAATTAGGAGGTTCTATACACATAAGTCTAGTAGTATAGTTGAATTCTAAACACGTCTATGGTTCATTGGTTTGCAGATGAGTCAGCCATTTTTTTTTATAAACAATTCCGGAAAACCCGGATACTCTATTGAAATTCTTAGAATTTATAATTACGGCCAGTTTTATGAATAATAATTTTTCTCATCCAAATTGTCAGCTTTTTAACTATCAGTCAATAACGATGTAACCTCAGTATTTAAATGAGGTTTGAAAAAATACTAATATTAGCTCTATATAATTTCGAGCACACTATGCTATTATCTATATACTAATATTATAAACGAGGTAAAGTTTGTGAGGTTGTTGGGGGTAATCTTTGAAACTACTGAACCGATTTACAAAATTCGCTTACCATTGGTAAGCGAATTTTCTTTGTTGTATAGACAAGACAATAAATTGTATAGACAGTCACATTATTTGTGAGCATCATAGGCTATTTATTAACCCGAAAAATCTGCTCATCGCTCAATTTCTTACAGGCCACGGTAACTTTAAGAGCAAACTATACCTACTCATTTAAACACGCATTTATATTAGTCGATTCACCATTGTGTCAATGCTCAACACCTGATTCTAGCTGTGAACAGTCGGCTCATCATATCCTCTGGGAATGTAGTCTTTGGTACAATGAACGTAACATGATGCTAAATAGCTTACAAATTACGTCTGGGGTAGTATATTATGGGGATCTTGTGTCAACTGCGGTGAATTTCCGTGCGTTTAAGCGATTCTGCCATACATACTATAGAAATCAAATATAGCTCACTTAGGACCCATAATATTTTATCCGTGGTGCTTCCCGGTTTGAAAAAGGCGTCTGCCTATTTTGACTTCATTTTGTCTCCCGCTTTGCTAAGGAGGGAAGTGGACTTATTATATTTCCAACTCCTCCAGTTTTCTTCTGATTAATTTCGTTGCGGGTTCCGAGACAGTTTAATTTCCTGGGACTTCCCGAGTGTCATAACTCGGTGTGTTCGTGGGTCACCGCTGTTGATCCTGGTGTACAGGAGTTACAGTGGTGGGCGTGTGGGCGGGATTAGTCCCATTAACCCGAAAAATGATTACATGAATAAAGCATACTGTCTCATGCAATCAACAATAAAACAACCTTGAGTTTTATTACAATGTTCTCTTTAGAGAAATTAGAGACTGCGTCTTGATCTCTGTCAGCATGTAACATTAAAAAAATATCAACAGTGTGTGAAGGTGTAAAACCAAACGACTAAAGTAAGAACTATTGGGGTAGCGATTTTAATAAATGTATAGTTATAGTCTAGCAGTATACTAGAAAGCTTATAGCTGTCCGGAGCAGTGTGCCTTTCCTATTGGTCGTAGCGTGATTTACAATGTGAACAATTAATTTGATTACCGTAAAAAAGGTTACAGTGGGCTGAGTAAGCCAACCTAAAAAGATAGACATGCTACCTATGCTGTCGCGGGCTTCATTCATTATAGATTTTTAAATGGAAACAATTCTGTCATATCATACGTGATTTTTATGCAACGCTCGCAATGGAAGTTGTTAAAAAGAATAATTTTCTTCTGTTTTTGCAACATTTTTCGTAGATACTCCGCTCCTATAAGTTTAATCCTAATGATACATAGCCTTTCTCGATAAATGAGCTTTTTAACTCGTTTTTTTATATCAGTCCAATAGTTACTGAGATCAGCGCGTTCAACCAACCAAACTCTAAAGCCTTGTAATGTTAGTAGGTATAGATCACGAAGCAAATACAAAGAGGAGATGGCATAAGCGCATAGGTCCCGTGACAAAATACAGGTCCCGACGTCATCGCAGTTATCGCGACTTACAAATTAGACTGTCAACGTCAATGTTCTAGAACTTTATCGAAAAATCGCAATCCTTGAATATTCTCGGTACATTTTAAGTAAAAGATGAAGTGTTGTGTTTTATCTTGTACAAATAACTTGGATAGACGTTCTGGTGCCATGAATGGCATAATATTTCATTTGAAAGTAATTTTATACTGAATTTCTTAAAATAGTTCTAGAAAAATCTCTCAGTGTGTTGTTGAAATATAGTTAAATCTATTCACCACTAGATGGAAAAACTTTGTGTGATGGGAAATAAAAATACAAAGGTTCGTAGAGCTGAGTATTTATAAAGTAAATCATAAAAAAATATTTAAATATGTTCTGCATTCTTGCCTAAAGAATTTTTAATCGAAAAAGTATTATTTTTTGTATTTTTTGTAATCATTTTGTGAAAACTGACGTCTATCGTCAACTAGGAAAACAAACATCAACAGAACAAAGAGACAGGGTCGTAATTAGAATTAATTTTTTTATCTATATTCAAATTATATCTATATTAATCTAGAATTTAAAGTACTTGAAAATGAAACAAATTTTACTTATACTGATTATTTGATAGGTTTTCTAATTAACTAAAATTCTATCCCAGGAATCCCAGGAAAATTAAACTTTCTCGGAACCCACAACGAAATTAATCAAACGAAAACTGAAGAATTTGAAAATATAATAAATGAAAAACTAATTTGTAGAAACATTTTTTTTTTGTATTATACTCCTACTTGTATGTTATTGTTCTCTTTATTATTGTATGTGTTTGTTGTTGTACTATATTTCTTTGTTTTTGTTCTCTCTCTTTAATATATATGTTACCGTCAGATTGTCAAAACCGTTAGATTGTAATCTATCTCGCGATATTGTAAAATGGTATCTACGAATCGCAAGTCGCGCGCTGATTGGTTGAACAGCATATGTCCCCACGCCGCCATATTTGTTTGTTAATTTGTCTTTGATGCCAAATGTAAAGTATTTCTGTGATTGTAAATTGATTTCATGTTGAAAATACCTCACAGCTTTAGGATTAGTTATATAAAGTTGCTGTGGCAGAAAAAATAATTTGTGATTAATCAAAGAAGTAATAACCTAAACTATCTCTATGGGCATTGATCGGCCTACTATAAAACCGAACAATCAGGGAAAGTTGACAATTTGAGGCGCGTAAGTAGTATATCACAGTTGACAATCTATCGATAGTTGGCAATCTCGCTAGGTAGATTATAATCTAACGGTTTTTATAATCTTACGGTGACATATTTAAATAAGTAATAAATCAAATACATCACCAAGGTTACGGGGAAGATATAAAGAACACACAAACTTTCACTTTTATACTATACTAGCTGACCCACGCAAATTTGTTTAGGTCTCCTATTTCCCGTAGCGTAATAATTTTCCCCCGTTTTCGCAACATTCTTCATTGGTGCTCCACTCCTATTGGTCTAAGCGTGATGATATATAGCCTATAGCCTGCCTCGATGAATGGGCTATCTAACACAGAAAATTTTTTTTTGGAAAAAAATAATGTTTCACATATTTTTTTTCTAATCGGACCAGTAGTTCCTGAGATTAGCGCGTTCAAACAAACAAACTCTTCAGCTACATATATTAGTATAGATGTTATGTACGATGTTTCTTACTAATAATATTTTTGCGATACATGCATCAAAATGATTTACAAAATTGACTTTAAAAAAATAACTACCTGATAAGAAAATTCTGAGTACGTCCCTGTATGTCCCTTACATCGTACGCTTAGTGTCAAATAGCTAAACTACATAGCAACATCAACATGTAACGATGCAAGTAGTTTTGCTAATGATTGGTAGATGGCAAAGGGCAAAGTAACCCCCCCTCACCCCCGCAAATTGTCACGCATTGTTTCATACAAAAATTTCATTAGGGCATCTCCTCTTTGTATTTGCTTCGTGGTATAGATAGATTAAACACAGTAGGTACTTCAATGTGTATTCTTTCCGCTCTATGGATCTGATTATTCAGACGTGCATAAACATTTAACTGCAGTATTTAAAAGGAATTCGTAAAGTAGAATAACTTTAAAATAATATCTCTCCAGATGGGTGAAAAATCATACAGAAGGACAAATAGAAAACTTCCTGACACGCTCTTTACCCACGTCTACTAAAGTGGCATTATTAAGTGCGCTCTACTTCAAGGGTCAGTGGGAACACCCTTTCCTACCGGAGTACACTGCCAAGTAAGTTTGCAATTGGAAATATCCATCGGGGACTTAGTACTAAGCATATAATTTTAATCAGCCTCATAGCCTATTAACATCGAGGCATCGAGGACCGAATTGTAAATTACAATTCATTAGATAGACTACATCTCTCTCTCTCTCTGACTATACTAATACTCATTACTTCTGTCAGCGTCAACCATTTTACCCGACTATGGCGAAACCAAAAGGAAGGTTATTATTTCTGCCAGTCTATGTAGGTATGTTCCACTGTAGCACCTAAAGTATAGGGATGGCGATCTCAGATCGATTAATCGAAGAATCGATTTTTCAGGCCCTAAAGATCGATATTTTAAATCGATATTCAGTACTGTGTCGATTCAGTGGATCGATATTTTACCC
This sequence comes from Diaphora mendica, assembly GCA_949125395.1. Lineage (NCBI taxonomy): Eukaryota > Metazoa > Arthropoda > Insecta > Lepidoptera > Erebidae > Diaphora > Diaphora mendica. Next base: position 9,830,536 of record OX421319.1, read on the forward strand.
TTGAAAATCGCCATTCGATTTTTTTGTTTTGGTACAAACCATTTTATTTACAATTAGTTAAATGGATCGGTAATAATACGGTCTTACTGATTAAAGGGTTGAGTAGTCAAAAATTTGCGAACTGGCCGTATGCCTAGTTTCCTTTGTCTCTCTTTGTTCCTTGTGAGCGCCTTTTTTCAGTTGCCGCTTGCTGCCAATATCGCAAGTGTTAAGCGGAACCGCTTCAAATGTCCCATTTCAATTTGGTCCCCTTCTTGAAGTCGGTTTTTTTTTGTTAAAATTTGTGATTATGAAAATAAATGTCTTCTTTTATACCTGATCTGACTTTGATATATATATAAATAAAATTGAAGTGTCTGTTTGCAATTTCAATTTAACCCTGGACTAAAAAAAACGATTTTACTGATAAGAGATCATTTATAATGCTATCTTTCTTGTTTTTTATACAATAGATTTTATAAAATTACATAATAAATGAAAACTGGGAAAAAAATCGATTTATTGAAAATCTATCTTTTAAACCTTGATTTTTTTGTGAATCGATTTTTTAGGTTTCGATTAAAATCGATTCAAAAAACGATATTTTTTGGAAAGAATCGCCATCCCTACTAAAGTACTGAACCAATTTTAATTAATGGGATGTCAATAAATTCGTAATAATGGCTTGGGTAACATAGGCATTTAAATATTTTTACGTAGAGGGGTTATAGTTTTCCAAACGTTTTTGTTCGTGCACTTTATTAATATCAATAACTGTATTCCAACTATGATATATTGTTTCAGGCTACCATTTAAAAAAGAAAAAGTTACAGTTATGGCTGATCTTATGTTAAATTTCGGACATTTCAATTACACCGTTTCTGAAAATCACGGTAAATATCTTAGTAGTTATATCTTAATATATATAAATCTCGTGTCACAATGTTTGTCCTCAATGGACTCCTAAACCACTTAACCGATTATAATAAAATTTGCACACCATGTGCAGTTCGATCCAAATTGAGAGATAGGATAGTTTAAATCTCAAATTATAGTCGCAATTTTAATTTATTGCTAATTATTGTATATAAATATGGCGGTACGAAGTTCGCCGGGTCAGCTAGTAACTTATATATTAATTTATCATTAACGAATGTTTTTGTTAAAAAAAAAACTAAGATATAGACTTATAAATGATATATTTATTAACTGGCTCGGTGGCGTAGTAGTAGCGTGTGTGACTGCTGTGCTTAAGGTCTCGGGTTCGATTCCCGGGTTGGACCAAAGGTTTGTATGATCTGCAAATATTTGTTTCGGAGTTTGGGTGTTTTATAGGGTGTATATTATGTATGTATTTACAAAAAAAAAGTATATAATATGTATTTATATCAGTTGTCTAGTACCCATAACACAAGCTCTGCTTAGCTTGGGACTAGATGGCGTTGTGTGTTAGATGTCCAAATATTTATTATTATTTATTGCAGATTTCATTATGTTAGCATTGCCATACAATGACAGTGAAACAAATATGTATGCTTTAAAACCTCGGTTACCCAATAGATTGAAGCTTTTGGATTTGATGGAAAAAATAGACTACGAACAGATTGATAAGACAATAAATGAAATGACGAAAAGAAAATGCGTTGTGCGTTTTCCTAAAATGGATCTGAAAAGTAGTATGAACTTAGATAATTCCCTAAAAGCTATTGGCATACAAGATATGTTTACGCCGGGGGCAGCGAATTTTGCACTAATGGTGAATGGAAATGCTATTGTTAACAATACGGAAGAGCAGTTAATAACCAGAATTGGTGATGATATAGAAGATAAAAGTAGTCAAGCCCAGTCAAGAGTAGTTAAAGATATGTTGGACAGTCTACCGAATCCAGGAATACACGTGGACTCAGTTACGCACGAAGTCAAATTGACTATTAACGGTAGGTATATTTTTCATATTAAATCTATATATATAAAAGAGTAAGGTGACTGACTGACATACCCAGAGATCAACGCACAGCCCAAACCGCTGAACCTAGAATCCTGAAATTTTGCATGTAGGTTCTTTATATAACGTAAGTGAGCTTTATATAGGAAAGGATTTTTTACAATTAATATACATACATATACAATATATATATATAATTAATAGCTTTGTAGCGTTAATGTTAAGCGTAGATAACATCGACCATGTCAAAAAGATTGTAGTTAAATTTTCCTTAGACTACCAGACATTACTGTTCATCTCTTATGAGTTTTCTAGTTTAGATTCCGGTTTATTATTTCGTGACCATGATTATGACTTAAAAATATGGGAAATGGCCACATTATTGTTTTCATCTAGTAGCCGTAGCCTTCACATGTTTTATTTTATAACTATTCGGCAACTATACTACTTTCGTCCAGCAAAGTAAATACCTTTTACTTTTTCTGTCTTCCTCACTTTACTGTACAGTTTCTTATGTACCAATTCGTAGAAATTAATGTAACGTCACATAGTAAAACTACCAACATAATTTTTAGGGTTTTGCTTTTTACTACAAAAAATATGATTACACCTAATTAGACAATATAATAATACTAGCTTTAGCGCGCGGCTCCGCCCGCGTGTTTGTCGGTTATCGAAGCAAAGAGTATAGCAAATTTCATTGAAATCGGTGCATCGGTTTGGCCGTGAAAGGAGGACAGACAGACAGACAGTTACTTTCGCATTTATATTATATATATGTATGGATATGAAGTAAGTCCAGATAATTTACTTAAAAACGAATAATAAACTAAAATTATAATAATTATAAATGACTTTTCTTCTTTCAGAATACGGAACTGAGGCCGTGGCTGCTACTAGTGCGATACTGGCACGTTCAGCTGAACTATTTTACGCCGACACTCCATTTTATATTTTCATTAGAAATGAGAAAACTCACCTTGTGACTTTTAGCGCTGTTATATTTGATCCCACAATTGAATAAATGATTCGGTTCATCAATTTCGGATATTATATAAAAAAAAGTCAAAGTAAGAAATGTTTGGACACCAAAGAAATTAGGTACCAGTTTATCGAAGGTAAAAAGCGGAAAAAGCAGCGAATATAATTTTTCAGTGCCTGTCACATATCCTAGTACAATTAGTAGGTAGTACAATGTGCGGTGGTAAATTAATGCAGGCGTAAATGATTTTACTATTTTTCTAAGCTTAAAATTCATATTTTTATTTTTTTAATATTAATAGCAACATTGCAAGAACAAGCTATACCTTTTTCTATTGAACAATTGAATATAACTTTTAAACTTTCGCGTTCCATGATATAATTATTATTATTTTTACGGGAATAAACGTCAGGCAAAACAGAGGTATGTAGTACCTTGAAATAGTGATCGCGTTAATTCCCGTAAAAATAATAATAATTGAATATAAGTTTACATTTAACTATTGCTTTTCAATTTATCTATCCTGTCTTTGAGTGTCTGTTTCCATTGCTCTTCATTTATACTTTGAGCCCATTCCGGTATTGAATCTTGTGGTAGTGCGAAATTTGCCATTGCTCTCATAACCTAAAAAGAAGAAAATAATTATGAAAATAATATACGGTCGAATTGAGAAACCGCCTCCTTTTTTAAAGTCGGTTGAAAATAGGGGCCAAGATCGCCTGCATTCTTATAACAGTTTTGGAGGAAACTACTGTTTAACAGCTCTTTAATTGCTTTTCACTGAGGGTTGAGGCTACCGGAGCCCAAAATCTTTAGCCTTGATGAGCGGAGGGACTGAAAAGGACCCACGGGTGACACTTGATAGTCCTTTACCGTTCGATGTGCCATCTAATCATTTGTAGATAACGGTGTGACGATCGCTTAAACCACTAGGCCAACCGACCAATCGACCATCCTCGTTAACATCGCGTTAACATCTTTAAGATGTTAAGATCCATTAATCGGTTTGAGAATATAAGCCTGGATTGAACATGTCCAACCAATCATTAGTAGCCCGCCACCGCCAGTACCCGACCAGCCGATATTGCTGTATTGCTGTGGGCGCCCTAGCCCACACAAAACTGCGAATACGCATCGTAAATATCTGCGAGCTCGCACTGCAAGAACGTCCGATTTAATTCGCATTGTGCATTCGTGCGATGTTACGTCACACTTGTTGACAACATTTTTGGTCCACTCTGAGACTTTACTAAACGGCACTACTTTCTTTATTTTTATTTTTTTCTTTATTTTACCTTTACTAGATGGCGCTGTGTGTTAGATGTCCGAAATATGTATTATTATTTTTATACATAATAATATGTAGTGTAAAGTTACCTAACTAGGTAACTATACGCTACGCATAATTTGCAGGATCTGAGATGTTATTTCATTTTGGTTCAAATACTGAAGAATATAAACAAAATATTTGTTAAACTTTTTTTTTTAAAACCTTTACAAAACTATTTTCTTATTTATTTGTATCCATAAATCTTTTATATTATTTTTATTATATTTTTATCATTCATTTCATACAACTCATTAGGACATCTCTTTGTGGTCGACATGAACCAACGCTTTGCTGCACGAATTCGTATCGTAGCAATTCGCATCGCAAGTTCCTACAATGCGGGGTCGCATCGCATCGTAGTTATGTGTGGGAGCCCTTAACAAAGTAAGGGTCCGTTCACACAGACCGGCTCGGAGAGGAGAGCAGATTTTTATCACATTGGAAACAGAGCTTTTAGTAATTGTAGTAAGGTTTATTTTTGCACGTGCACTTCTTTTGTCATCAAGAATGCTTGAACGCACTTAGTGTGAAATAATAAGAGGAGCCGACCGGCTCCGATTGCGTGCTCTTTCTCGCTCGCGTAGCCGATCGGCTCTGATTCTTTTCCACAGCCGGTCTATGTGAAATAGTGGGCGGCTCCGCTCCGGCCAATTTCAAGCGTATACGATCCGGTCTGTGTGAAAAGAAAAATGCGAGCCGATGCTCTCCGAGCCGGTCTGCGTGAACGGACTATAGACGTCAATCTGTGAACAAATCTATTATCACTACATAGTATAAAACAAAGTCGCTTTTTCTGTCCCTATGTCCCTTTGTGTGCTTAAATCTTTAAAAGTACGCAACGGATTTTGATGCGGTTTTTTTTAATAGACAGAGTGATTCAAGAGGAAGGTTTTTATGTATAATAAATGCATAATATAGTATGGATACACTGTTAATTTTCGAGGTTTCTAATGTGATGTAGCAAATAAATACATTTTTTTGCGCTTATATTGCAAACGCTGGTTGCACCCTACGAGATAGATCAAAATAATGTACTACAGTATTGTACACCTTAAAAAGTTCTACAAAAAAGTCCGCGACGGTATATGTCTATCTCTTAGGGATAACCCACAACAACCATTTTTTATTCCTTTCTTTTTACGAGAAATAATGGCTTATATACGAAGTGATTTAAGGCAATAGAAAATGAATAGTTATACAATTAAGTAAATGAAATACATTTTGCATTTAATATAGATCAAAATGGCCCTTTACAGTATCTAATTTAAATGAATATATTCGAAGATATTACAGATTTAAAATGCACGAATCGTGTCGTCGGCGGGGGCATCTGAAAACCACCCGTGCGAAGCCGGGGCGGGTCGCTAGTAGTATAATATAAACAACTCATGTTTACAAAATACATTTTACAAACATACTTGGACATTCTATAAACAACATGTGTAGTGGTTTAACTACTGCTTCTCTAATTTGATTAAATGTGAGTGCAGGTGATTACTGTTTAGTGATCAGTTGAAATGTGGAGTGGGAGTATCCAATGTGCTTAATTAACATGACATTAACATATACAATCATTCTTCTTTGCATACGAGTATTACTGATCACTGATCCGTTAGTGTGTTTAGTTGTAATCACTAAAGTAAATGCGTTAACCACCTACACATACATTACTCAAAGTGTAATTATTAATTATTATTCTCTAACAGTTCAAGGTGACATTCAAAGGAATACATAAACTTCAACACGTGAGTAATCATTCAATTGTCCCTGTGTGACAGATTAAAATTGTAGACACAGGATGAAAAATCACATGTTTTTGTTGAAGCAATGGTCTTAAAACTTCAAAATACTTCAAATAACTTTATATTACCTAACTCAATTATCATCAAAAGAGATTTAGTTTACTTAGAATAGTGATGATTGGACATTATTAATTAATACTTTACTTTCCTGTACCTATAAATCCATAAAAATTTTTATAAATATAATATATATAGGAGGATATATATTAAGAGGAACAATAGCATACTTGCTGTGCCCTCTCAGTATCCATCTGTATTGGATCAGCAACACGTGGCACATTCCAAACTTCTCTAGTTAAAACATTATCCATGGGCTCTATGCTCGGTACATCATGTGCAGTTGCAGTCTCCACATCCTGTAAAAACAATGACATCATAACTTAATATCTACAAAATTATTTATATATTCGAATAAATAAAAGTGAACTGTCTCTTTGTAATTTCAAATTAACAGCTTCTCACTAAATGCAAATGAAAGTATAGACAATACTTACATCAACAACTCTATTTTTGTCTATTTGTCTGTTTGTTTGATCTGGCTAATCTTTGGAATTTTTTTGACGGGACTTTAACTGATAGGGCCTCCCATCTTGTCCAGGGCCACCCGTAGGCCAATATATAAATAGTAACTTAGGCTAATTTTTACTCAATCAAAGTATCTCGTATCAAATTTCATTCAACTTGTTGAGTGGTTTAAATGTGAAAGCATTACAAGCAAACTTACTTTAACATTTATAACAAGAATTCACAAGTGTATAACTATACAATTATGCAAACTATACTAATACAAGTGTAAAGTCCTTCGTAACGAATATTTTTTACAAAGACATGTAACGTAAATTAAAATTTTTTTGGCCAAACAACATTTAAAACAAATTTTTAAGAAATGGATCAGTACATTTCTTACACATCAAACAAGTATTGACAATTATTTGGTTAGTTAACAGTAATTAATACAAAATTATAAATGATTAGTAAATAAGTCAGTTGTACAGTTATGGAAATGAATTCGAAATGACGTGTGCATCTAACAATGAGAACAAGGAGTTAGAAAACATAATGATTACAAGTACGTATGCTAGACGAAGATTCCATTACTTTGTAGTACCTATTCACAAAGAAAATTTTACCTCTACATCATCATCGCTGTCGTGGTCTGAATGCGCCACCTCAGGTCCTTGAGCTAAAGGCTCATATCCAAAATGTTCATGTTCTTCATCACTGTCATCACCGTTGCCATTCATCAAAAGTTCATGTCTAGGGGGCGGTACAAGCTCCTGTGGGTTGTTTTCAGGGGGATCCGGTCCGTCGCACACCATTTTGTAACATTAAATAGTGTGCAAAAGCATATCAATTTATTTTAATTGGACAATACACTCAGCTGGCCCCTAAGTACCTTATCTACACATAAATACAATTTATATCGGAAATTAAATCGATAGGTTTACACTGTCAACCGTACCAAATAAATAAAGCTTCAAGCTTGCAGCCACAGAGTACATTGTTAAGACATCACTGATATCACAGAACAGCTTGCAGCTTGACACTTTCACAGTTATCTTGGCATTTGGCATGTTAAAAAAAATACAGCTTAAGGCCGAGGCCGCCCTACGGGTAAACGGCCGCGGTTTTTATCCGCCTGATTTTGTGCCTAAAGGAAACGAATGGAAGCGGCCGCACTGGCGGTTTTTTACCGCGACTGATTTTAAAACCGTGACTTGGTACAGAATGCGGATGCGGATGATATTATTATCTATGATGCGGACTAGCGGGAAAACCGAGGGCGGTTCTGTCCAGTGTTGCCAGAAGGTTACTTTTGTAACGCTTTAGGTGATTTTTCATCTCTTGGTTGAAGAAACACTAATGAAAAGGTTACTTTTAGGTGACTTTTAGAATTAACTCAATTTCTCACATTTATGTGATTTCTGGTTTGTTATTAATTATTATTATGTCATTATTGCGCAAGGTATTATATTTTGTCCTTTAAATTCTTGTTCCAACTTTTGACAAGGGACTACTTACGTAGCACCGATCTGGCTTAGCTAGGTACACATTCTAAGGGCTTTAGCCAAATCAGCAAGGATGGTGATCTAAATCTAGGCTATGTCTTTTTTTGCAAGCATCTGAACTGAGGTCCCACCCAAGTTTATTGATCATAACTGCTTTATTTCACGTTTAAGAAATTTATGACCCATTGCTTCAGGCGTCAAAAAAATAAAAAATTGTTAGTTGGTTAATGGTTTTCTGGTGGTTTTAAAAGTTGAATCTAAAGGAGAGCTAGTTTATCTGTTGGCAACACTGTTCGCGGTTTTACCGTAGTGTGTGCGCTTCGGGCGGATTTGCGGTTTGGCGGTTTAACCGCTAGCGGGCAAAAACCCTAGTGCGACCTCAGCCTTAGGCATTCAGAGATACATAGAGGACGAGGTGACGTCATCATCACTATCGCTGGTTCAGTGTTACCAGTAGCGTGAAATAATAACTCCCCAACCACCATTATTCCCTTTGTGAATTCGATAGAACGATAACGTTTCACGTTATCGTATATAAAATACGATAACGTAAAACTTTATCGTTATAGTAATCACCGTGGGAGACCCACGCTTCGGCATGAATGGGCCGGCTCGACCGGAGTGATACCACGTCCTCACAGAAAACCGGTGTGAAATAGCGCTTGCACTGTGTTTCACCGAGTGAGTGAGGATACCGGAGGCCCATACCCCACCTTCCATTCGCTCTAGTGGCCGCCCGCGAGTAGGCGACGTTACGCGTGTGCCGTACATCGCCTAAATTGAGAGTTTTCAGGTGACGGTGCCCGCTTCTGTGTGTGCAGGCGCTGGGAGGGATCTGGATGTGTTATTCATACTGCTAAATAAACTCTGATTTTTTTTTGTATAACCTAAAAGTAACCAAGAGATGAAAAATCACCTGCAACATTACAAAAGTAACCTTCTGGCAACACTGACAGAACCTCCCGCGGTTTCGTGGTTTTTCCCGCTAGCCATTCTATAGGAGGTCGCGGTTTTAAAATCAGTCGCGGTAAAAAACCGCCAGTGCGGCCGCTTCCATTAGTTTCCTTTAGTTACAAAATCAGGCGGTTAAAAACCGCGGCGGTTTAGCCGTAGTGCGGCCTAGCACTAACGTGAAAATGTCTCCTTGCAATTTGCAACAGTTAAATCTGCCAACATTTTGGTCTTTCAGATTATGTTATTATATGTTATGATATTATAATTTCATAATCATGACAACAAGGTCTCGCATTCCAAGAGCTACTCGGTGTGACGTCATTGTTCAGTTACCATACCACAGTAACCACTAAATGATGGAAACATTTTTAGTCACTATTCTATTAAAAAATGTAAAATACATTTAAATTGTTGTTTTGTGTATATATTCAAACAAAATATTTACATTTAAATATAAAATTACGTAAAACTTATTGTTCTATCGAATTCACTATGGTATTGGTGGTTGGGGAGTTTGAGGACCTGCGATAGCGATAATGACGTAAAACTTGTGTCACCCACGTGATCACTGTCTCGGAATGCTATACTTGGCGAAGTCTATTGTTATACCATGAGACTATTGACATTATTCTCATGGTACGTACATCTACGAACAGTGTTGCCAGATGGGGCTATTAATATAGACTTAATAAGGCTATTAAGCGCCGATGGGGCTATCTCCCTTGCCAAGCGGCTATAATATTTTATGCGCTGGCTACACGTAGCCGATAGGGCATTTTTTTTTATGCAGAAAAAAAAACTTTTACAGCAACAATAACTTTCAATAGTTTATGTGTAAATTAAGCATGAATTTTAAAGCTTTGATTTTCTCGCAATATAATATATAAAAAGTTACACAATTAAAAGTCAAATCTTGAGTACTAGTGACGTCGTCACTAGATGGGGGGATATCTCGGGGCTACACGCGTGCTCCGGCAAGGCTATTCTAGAAAAAAAAAATCTGGTAACACTGTCTACGAATGACACTGATTTGGATTTGATCATTGCTTGCATTGACCTACAGTACATGGACTACGCATACCTACAAAATTATCGTGCCTACCTACACAAGAAGTTGGCGCATAAAATGGCTGCCATAGGGTTGTACCTATGTAGAGTGACTCGAAATGTCGATATCGATATTTAACTGAAATATTTAATAAATTGAAAAAATAACGATAACATTAAATAATTATAGTTAAACCCGATTGTTTTTTTTATTTTTACACCCGGCTAGATATGATATGAGCGAAATATTACTTAAACGATTCTTGGGCTTCTACCAAGAAACCGTAGGCCATTAGGAGTGCTACAGCGTTTGGTGAGTCCATTGTGGGATAGGAGAGTGCTAGTCCTCTCCCTTTTCCCACCTTTTAGGTGTACATCACCTCCTCCAAAAATGAGGCCGTGGATTCCTCTTGGAATCCCTAAAATCCTGGTCTTTATGTAGTCTGGGAATAGATGATCGTAGGTGAGGTTTCTCAAATTATTATTTTAAAACCATTTGTTATCGGCTATGAAAACAGCCCTATCCGTTCTATCAGCAACAAGACTAAAGAAAGAACAGAATACCTCCGCATTCAAACCAACGAGAATGTATATCGTTGTTTACCTATTTTTTCGTAGCTCCGACGGTTCTGGGATACCGATATCAACATAAAAAGTACTTATATTATGTTGTCACGTAATCGCGTCACGTCGAGAGTTCTGTTGTAGGATGTTTCATGGAAGTGCATCGAGCAGACATACCACATTTTATGTTGAGGGTTTATATTTTCCAAACCAATGATTTCAATCCATTTCTTTCTTAAAATTTCATTTACAGGAAATCTGATGAAGAAAACACCATGTTAACATATTTTTTTATATAATAATATAAGTATCGACACTTTAACTCTACATCACTATCCTTAATCGTATGTAAACAAATCAAAGTGAAACAAAGCAAATAATACCATTGAGAACCCCAAAAAACTAACAAACGTCTTCGGAAATTATAAAAAGAATATGTTTAATACAATACAATAAACAAAATCGTAAAATATTGAATAATTTCAATGCATTTTTGTACTAACCTGTAGAGAGTCAATGTACAATGATTCTTGTTTTTTCTAGCACCAGATTGTTTAATGGAGCACGAAGGCATGATTTTCATGTCTAGGGCAAAGCCTTGGATACAATAAAAACCAATTTAAAGCCGTAATTGGCACGAAAACAAAAACAAAATTTCCAACAACAACCGCTTGACAGCAGATCTACCTCAGAACTTGGTGCATACAATGGCGTCGCCGGGCACGAATTGACAAGTGCATGACGTCACTCAAAACTGTTGGGAATATTAGTCTTCACTAAACTATGTTTATCTCTCTTTTCACACCAAGGTAAACATAAGTTAAAAAGAGACAAAATGCTTTTTTGTATATATGTGTCGATCTTATATATATTTGTATAATGAATTGTTCTTAAGTAGAATAGGGCATCTCCTTATATTTTCTTTACTCATTGATTGCTTGCGACTTGCGACACTTGCGACGACATTGCGACAAGCGACAATCAGTGATGTCAGTCAGTCAGTGTCAGAACCTAACAGAAGTCAGAAAAAACAAGAAAGAAAGCAAAGAAGCTGATCCGAGAGATCCGGCTGGTTGCCATTTCATCAAAAGAAGAAGAACAAGAAAAAAGAAATAAAACATTTATTTGATACACTTATAAAACCAAACAAAATAAGTTTTTCATGGCGTAATTTTTCTTTAGGTTTAATTAGCTTCATTATCATAGTAATGGCTTGGAGGAGTCACGGAAAAAACAATGCAGATCTGGTTAACAACTTGCGTAGTAAGATTTTACTTTTTTTCTCTAGAATATAGGTTTATAAGTTTATTTGAACTACTACAAAAATGTTAATTATACTTTTCATTATTCTGTTAAGCTCACAAATGAAATAAACATTCTAAATATTCGTATTACATATAATTGTAGCAATCAACTTATTTATTTAAGAAAACTTATTTTGTCATTACTTTTTTGTCAACAGAAAATGGAATAATTAAATCTGATAGTGTTGCAAGAGCTATGTTAGCTGTCGACCGAAAGAAATACTGTCCTTTTGCACCTTACACTGATTCACCACAGTCGATTGGATATTCTGCAACAATCAGTGCTCCACACATGGTAACAATCAATTAAATCTGTACAATTACTCTATCATATTTTATTCAGCATTCAGATTAATGGAGCTAATAATCTGTTGTCTTTTCTAGCATGCTCATGCACTAGAAAGGTTGAGAAATCAGTTAGTTCCTGGTGAGAAAGCATTAGATGTTGGCTCTGGGTCTGGTTATCTTACATCATGTATGGCTGTAATGGTGGGTGAAACTGGACGAGTGGTTGGTATTGAACACATACCAGAACTTGTAACACTCGCTAAAAAAAATATTGAAAGTGACAATAAGTCATTATTAACATCTGAAAGAATCAAACTTGTAGGTAAGTTTAATTTTTCTGTAAAGCATTTTTAGTGTAACATGTTTAGCGTTTGCAATGAGTATGGTGACCACCACTCTTCGATTCTGCTTATGCTTTCCATCAGGCAAGGTAGAGTCATTTTGGGAGGGCCACACATAAAAAAATATGTTTAATAAAATTATGATTAGGAAAAAGTAAATAAAATTTGTATTTGGCAATCAGCATTGGCCAAAATTATAATGTCCCGCTTTTATTGGGGATAACTGGCAGGATGTCCAAAGTGTAGTTAGTTAGCAATAGTGCTTCATCTATACTAATATTATAAAGCTGAAGTTTGTGGAAACCAGAACCTTGAAAATGTGGTTCGAATCCTCAGGGAAGAAGGTACGAGATTTTGTGGAATGCAGCGTAAAGGCAAGAAATCAAAACTTTCGGAAGGGACCCTAGGGCTAATGAAGGAACGACGTGAAACCCACTTCTTACTTCGTCGGCAAAACGGACTAGTACGACGCGACCTCCGATGCTCCAATACTCTTTCGATAGAAAGAGCGATCGAGCAGAATCGGGGGTCAAAAGTGTTTGTACAGTCTCTCGGAAGAAGCCACCTGACGAAGTTGACTACAGCAAGTGGAGAAGTCGTTACTTCCAAGCCGGCCGTCCTTTCCGAAGTGGAACGTTTCTATGGCGGTTTGTACGCTTCGCATGCATCTCGTCCTGATCCCGAAAATGAGGACTCTAGAGCCACATTAACACGCCACTACACCGAAGATCTGCCAGAAGTCTGCATTGACGAAATCGAGATGGCTCTTGGACAGCTGAAAAATGGAAAAGCCCCTGGAGAGGACGGCGTTACAACAGAACTGTTAAAGGCTGGAGGTAAACCCGTACTGAGGGAGCTCCAAAAGCTTTTTGACGCTGTCCTGTTCGAAGGGAGAACTCCAGAGGCGTGGAATAGAAGTGTGGTCATCTTGTTCTTCAAGAAGGGTGACAAGACCAGGTTGAAGAACTATCGACCCATTTCACTTCTAAGCCACGTCTACAAGATGTTCTCAAGAGTCATCACGAACCGTCTTGCGCGAAGACTCGACGAATTCCAACCACCGGAGCAAGCTGGATTTCGGAGCGGATATGGCACCATAGACCAAATCTTCACAGTGCGCCAGATTATACAGAAGACAGAAGAATATAATCAGCCCCTGTGTCTAGCATTCGTGGACTATGAGAAGGCCTTTGACTCGATCCAGATCTGGTCTGTTCTGGAGTCCCTGCAGCGTTGCCAAGTGGATTGACGATACATCCAAGTGCTGAGATGTCTCTACGAAGCTGCCACCATGTCCGTCCAAGTACAGAATCAGCAAACTAAGCCCATACCATTGCATCGAGGAGTGAGGCAAGGGTATGTTATTTTCCCGAAATTGTTCACAAATGCAATGGAGGATTTGTTCAAGACGCTACACTGGAAAGGATGTGGCATAAATATCAATGGCGAATACATCTCTCACTTGCGATTTGCGGACGACATCCTCATTATGGCAGAGACGCTGCAGGACCTACAACAGATGCTGAACGACCTGGCTGACTCTTCTGTGCGTATCGGCCTACGGATGAACTTGGACAAAACCAAGGTCATGTTCAATGAACATGTACTACCGGAACCGTGCCGTTCTCGAGGTTGTTCAAAAATATGTTTACCTCGGGCAGACTTTGCAGGTAGGTAGAAACAACTTCGAGGACGAGGTGAATAGGAGAATTCAGCTGGGTTGGGCAGCGTTTGGGAAACTTCGTCGGATCTTTTCATCGTCCGTGCGTCCTACCCGTCATGACATACGGAGCCGAATCGTGGACACTTACGGCACGGCTGGTCCACAAGGTCAAAGTCGCTCAGCGTGCTATGGAGAGGGCTATGCTCGGCGTTTCTCTGAGGGATCGCATCAGGAACGAGGTAATCCGGCAGAGAACCAAGGTCATCGACATAGCCCAAAGGATTAGCAAGCTGAAGTGGCAGTGGGCTGGCCATATTAGCCGCAGAACTGATTACCGTTGGGGTAAACGGGTTCTTGAGTGGAGACCGCGTCTCGGCAAACGCAGTGTAGGACGACCACAGGCCAGGTGGAGTGATGATCTGCGCAAGACGGCTGGCAGGAGCTGGATGCGAGAAGCCGAGGATCGAACCAAGTGGCGCGCAATTGGAGAGGCCTATGTCCAGCAGTGGACTGCGATAGGCTGATGATGAAGTTTGTTTGGACGCGCTAATCGCAGGAACTGCTGGTCCGATTTGAAAAATTATTTCAGTGTTAGATAGCTTTATCACGCTAAGACCAATAGGAGTGGCGCATCAATGAAGAATGTTACAAAAACAGGGGAAAATTATTACGCTACTGACATAAGGAGATGTAAACAACGTTGCAGGGGTCAGCTAGTCGTCAATAAAATTGGCAGGCAATTTACGAATTAGGGACGATGCAGGCTGCAGCATGTACCTAAGAGGGAAAAAAATTGCGAAACAGCTTTTTTTTAGGTAACTCGTACCATGTGTCGTAATTTGAGATTAGATACGATATTTTTTTTACTCTTTGCCCCGATTTCGACGTAAGAATCCCGCTTTTTTGCACTGAGAAGTCTAAAAATCCCGATTTTACTAAAAAAAAACTGGCAATGCTGTTGGCAATCTATATAAATAAAAATGAATCACTGAAATGTATGTATTCACATAACTTCCGATCGACTGCACCAAATTCACCAAATTGCATATTGCTGTTGTCAGGATAAGGTTTGTATCAAAGAAAATTATAAGAAAAACGGAAGTTTAAAAATTTTTTAGTCCACAACTCTACTACCCGTGGGAAGCTTAGGTAGCAATATTAAAACAATCTTTTCGGAAATTTTGAAAATAAATTGGTGGTACGAAGTTCGCCGGGTGAGCTAGTTGGCAAAAAACTACTACCATTCGATGTTAAAAAATAAACAATAATAAAAATTATGGAAATAGACTCTCATTGAATTTCAATTGAATTCAAACTTTTATTTTAAAGTGTGCTCAAGAATGAACTGATGGGTTGATGGTAATTGATTTTAGCATTTTGTAGCTTAAGTGCTTAACCAGAGTGATATTTCATCAGTAACATACCTAGCCCTTATTTTCCAAATATAAAAAAAAGGTTTTTAAGAAAAGGTATTTAATCAAAGAAATAAATAGAACCAGTATAATATATGAAAATAACTTCTTGCATTTAAAAATTCTCCACTCAAGCACTTAGGCCCGTATTTTAAAAGGCGTCTCAGTTGTGAATCTAGTTTTAAGAAGAGATTTTATTATTGAACGCCTCTTGAGACAAGATTCACTGATCATTAATCAAGTGAGTAAAGATCAACGAATCTCTGTCTATAGCTTATTTTAGAACGATGTATAAGTCAAAATCTCCTCTCAGGAATAGATTTTGACAGATGTGATCTCTGTTTACCTGAGACAAGATCAATCTAGTCTCAAGTGGTAATTTCCAAGGCATTTTAAGGGAAACTAACATATTTTATAATGATGTTTCTGAATAACAACGAAAAATTTACTTTACCATACTTTAATTACGAAATAATTACTTAACATACACATTTCAATTCACTTTAATTAACATTAATTGATATTCAATACACTTAAAACACATATTTAACCATTTGTTTCAATTAATATCACCCACAACCTTTCGGTTTATGACAAAAATATATTATTTTTGCAGAACCAAAACATAGTTTGACACTTCAACATGACAAGTATTGATAACAATTTGAATGTTCCGGTAAAGGTAATATCTAGCCATTTTTATTTTAATATTTTAAAATTTAATTTAGGGCGAGTCGCTTGTCATTATTATGTTTACATTGATACACTAGCCAATAGTGTATTATATATAAACTAATAACCTGTGTTTTTAAATGTTTAATTTTATGTGTTAATAGAACGTATAAAACTGAGCAGTATAAATAATACCACTATGTTACCATAATGGTTTGTAAAATACTGGGGTATTGTAAGTACATAAAGCTTCCTTGAAACATAGCCTAAATGGTGATAAGCGTCTAAAAGCTACTTTATTTCATGCTTTGTTAAGATACGTAATGTAACATAACACTAAATCAACCTACCTTGGGTTTCGACTATTAAATAAAAATTATATTGGTAGTCTACATTTTGTTTCATTGTGTGGTCACACTACTCGTATATCTGTTCATAAGATCACTGAAATGCTATAATCTGATTTTAGAGGTAAGATACACATAATTTTAGATACCTATTATTTTGTAGAAACTTTTTACAAAAAGTTTAATACACTACACTTTGTGATACTTTAGTCGTCTAGTAGCTAGACATGCAAGTATGTTTGAGAACGTGAGGATTGAGGGACCAGCTTTAAATAAAAATATCTTCAAAGTGCGTCGATATTTTTTTTTAATTTATTTTTTACAAATTGCAATAAGACTTTTTCTAAAACATTATGTAAGAAAATAAAGATTTTATTCCGTTGATGTGGTAATATTCAGTAAAACAAAATCTTTCGTGTGTGGACTGAGGGACCACAGTATAGTCGTTGTATTTTTTTAATCGTTGATGATTTGTGCTCAGTTATTTTAGTATATATCTTTACAAATTCTCTACTAAATGTCTGCAGTCACAATACCTTATTTTTTTACATACTTGCCGAGATCCGGCTGATGGTATGTGAGGATTGAGGGACCACACTTAAAGGGCTGTAGTTTTTAACATACCTTTTTACAAATTCTCATATTTGTTCTACAATTGTTTTGAGCCTACTACTAAATCTTATAAAAATTTCAAACAAAAATATCACTATGGTCCCTCAGTTCACACGCACACTACTTCTTCTCGTTTGCCCCTTTTTCCATAAAAAAAAACTTGGTTGACATAGATTTTTTTGGTTTCTAATTTATTATTTTTTGACTACCTACTACTATAGTGGATGGTGATAAGCTGATGTTTAATAGGGAATATTCATGTCTTTTTTTATTTCTTAATCTGATCATATAAGTCTCTATAACATAGACAAAAATATAAATAGGCTTGAAAATAGTCAAACTAATTTTCAAAGTGAAAAAAACACTGATCAAAATTTGAGCAATCCAAACGCCGTCATTTTGCGGGCGCTATAGACATGACCAATGACGTCATTGTCATTTCATGTTTGTTTACTATTGTTTCAGTTATTTTATACTTATTTACAATTTTAATTGCTATAAAAATCATGGAAGAAGTAGTTTTTTCTCACAAACACTACTAACACAGTAGGAATTTCGACGCCGATAATTTCGATAATTTGACAATCGACGTCACATTTCGTTTCGACCAATAGGACGCGTTTTGTAGGTTTGAATTTCCCTTCCTTAATTTTCACTTTTTATTTAATATTTTCTGGGTTTAAATTATCACAAAATAAAAAAAAATACCTTTTATGTATATTTAAAGACAATAAAGAATCTAGAGAAAAATGTTTGAGACAAATAAAACATTTATGCATATTCCCTATTGAAAGTAACTGACCCGGCGAACTTCGTACCGCCATTTTTTTCGTAATATTTTACACTGCCAGTCTTCTTATAATTTTCTTTAATACAAACCTTGTAATTTTTATTTATATAGAAGATATGAAAATTCTCTTTTTATAAATTTTAGTTGGTGATGGTCGTCTGGGATACCCATCAGAAGCTCCATATAAGGCAATTCATGTTGGTGCTGCTGCTCCTACATTGCCTCAAGCAGTAAGTATTTCCTATTTTTAACAGACTTTAAAAAAGGAGGAGTTTCTCAATTCGACTGTTTTTTTTATGTTTGTTACCTATACTGCCTCGTTGGTGCAGGGGTAGCGTACGCGACTGCTGTGCTTGAGGTCTCGGGTTCGATTCCCGGATCGGACCAAATGTTTGTATGATCTGTAAATATTTGTTTCGGAGTTTGGGTGTTTTCTATGTTACAATATGTAAAAAAAAAGTATATTTGTATTAATATCAGTAGTCCAGTACCCATAATAGTGGTGGTGGTGTTGTGTGTTAGATGTCCAAAATATTTTGCTGCCTCGGTGGTGTAGTGGTAGCGTATGCGACTGCTGTGCGTGTCTTGAGGTCTCGGGTTCGATTCCCGGGTCGGACCAAATATTTGTATGATCTGCAAATATTTGTTTCGGAGTTTGGGTGTTTTCTATGTATAATATGTATGTATTTACAAGTATATAATATGTATTTATATCAGTTGTCTAGTACCCATAACACAAGCTCTGCTTAGCTTGGGACTAGATGGCGTTGTGTGTTAGATGTCCGAAATATTTAAATATATATATTTATTTACTTCAGAACTTTCGACTGGGTGAATCGATTTTCATGATTCTTCTTCTTATTTGAAAGCTGGTGCTTCCCATGTCCCATTTCAATCCAGTCTTCAGTCCAGTTCTTCAAGTCGATTTCTTTTTGTTAAAATTTTTGTTTTCTTTAAAAAAAATAACCTATTCGGTCCAACACTTGTAATTTTTTTTATTTATGTAGATATTATATGGATTCGTAATATATGGTCAGACACGCAATGGTCAAATATGCATTTCGACATCTCTGAGTATATATTCGCAACTTGTGAGAAATGGAACCCGACAGTTTCGAATTTAGTCAGATTTTGAAACCATTCTTTAGATAGATGTAAACAAAAGTATTTGTCAAATGAAAGATTATATTATCAGTATTTTTAAAATACTATTCCAGATAATTCATTATGCATATAAAAAATAATCAATAAATACAAAACTAAACATAAATGTCACTTCGCGGGTAACGCCGAGGGGTAAAGCTAGCCTAAGTCTAAAGTCTTAGGTACCCTAAGTTACTGCTTACATCATCAGTTATCTGCTTGTAAAAGTCCAATCAAAATTGGTCCAGCCGTTCCAGAGATTACCCGGAACAAACAGACCAACTGACATTTTTTTAAATTGCTTGTTTTGTTGCAATTACCGATTCGGTACTACCGAATAAAGGTTCATATGCATTTAGTGAAAAGCATTTAATTTGAAATTACAAACGAACTGTTAGATTTTATTTATTGGTATAGATTGAGCTGTGTTTCACCGAGTGAGTGAGGATACCGGAGGCCCATACCGACCCCTCTCCCCATCCCCATCCCCCAAAGGTCGGCAACGTACTCGTGACGCCTCTGGTGTTGCGGGTGTCCATCGGCGGCGGTAATCGCTTGCCATCAGGTGATACCCCTACTCGTTTGCCACCTATTTCATAAAAAAAAGGTTGGCTGACGAGTTGCGTAGGTATCTGTCGAGACGCGAATCGCTATCGAGATGCATGTGTCAACATGCGTCTTCTGGCAAAATGCCTATTTGACTATTTGCGTTTCTGACGATATGCTACGAATTCCGTCATATTCATAGTTTTATTTTATTGAAATGTTTATAGTTAGTGGAGCAACTTAAGCCTGGAGGAAGACTTATTGTACCTGTGGGACCTGAAGGTGGCGAACAACACTTGACTCAGGTATATTACTGACAAATAACTGAAATTGTCTTATTTCAGTCAAAATAAAATGCAGACATCAAGCAATTTATTAAGAGACTTAAGTCCAAACTGATGGCGAGGTCGGGACGCGAGTATCTTGCATTTGTTTTAAATCATGTACTGTGACAATTGAATCACCACCTTGCCCCATTAGCCAAGTTACAAGCGTTTTAAGATTAGCCACGATACACGAATGTAATGATACACGAGAATTTAGGCGTTAACGATTGCAGAAAGAATAAATTATAGTTTAAAAAACTAAAAAACACGCTTTAGAAATAAATATATGTAGAAAGCGTGGGGTGCTTTCTGAAAATATATCAATAATGTCGCCCAACGCTTTTTATATTAAAGGAGAATGGCAGATCCTGTACCGCTGGCAATAAGTTATTAATGGTTATGAGATTTATTTATACCAAGTGAATCATCCTAATTAATCTTATGTATTTACTATATTTTTAGAACTGTGCTAAAAGAATTTTAATTCTGCTCTTAACTTGTTACAACTGCATTAACAAAACGCATTCCAACGTGTTCTAACCACGCCATGATTAAAGTCTACTTATTCTGAAAACTAGATGGCGTTGTGTTAGATTGCCGAAAATATTTTACATTATATATTACATAAAAAACGATTAAATATTTGAATCTATATTTATGAATGAGCTTACTGGTGAATTTAGTAAAAGAGCAACATTTTATTGGCGGATCACGAAAATCGCAGACGAATGATTTTGATTTCAAAACTATAATATTACGCCATCTTGTTGACAAAAATGACAACTCATTTGTGATCCATGTATTTCGTTGTAATCTAAAATCTAAAATAACTTTTTAACGCTAGCTTGTAAAAATCTAGGAATTTAAAATGTTATTGTCGGTTATATTAGCTGCCAAATAAATAGAAAAACAATCCCTACCATGACATACGCCAAGCAGTACAAAAGTCCTATACAAACCTGCCATTGTCGTTTATCTTCTACTTTTTAGTTCGATTGCTATTAAAGCGTGTTTTTTAGTTTTTTTAACTATTTTTTTTTTCCTACTTTTTGGTTTGGTATACAGGGTGGATATGACAAAACGATATTTAACGAAACCGCGGGCCATTCAAATATGTCTGTTGACTTTGGGATTGTTACATTTATTTGAAAACTAGCTGACCCGGCGAACTTCGTACCGCCAAATTTACATATCTGTCTCAGCTTCCCGTCGCGGACAAAAAAAAAAGACTTCCCGCTATCTTTTAATTTTTCTTATACACAAACCTTGTCCTAACAATAAGGAACACATAAAAAAGAATTATTTAATTTGGTGCAGCCGATCGGAAGTTATGCGCGTACCTACATTTCGGCGATTCATTTTTATAATATGTAGATAGGTAGATAGATTATGTTGATACTGAATTTTAAAAATATTATCTAATATAATTAACATTTACTTGATTAACCATTTTGATATTAAAATAATAGTCATCTACTCCCTGCCAGAATATTGTAACGAGTAATAAGACCTATGCGTTTCAGACACACGTTTCAGTTCATTGTTCCGACGATGAAGCACGATATCTCTATAGACTGCAAATTTTCTCCAACAACGACAACAGCCACTACGTCGATTGTCGGTGAATTAAACCTCCTTGCATGCTCACCAGCATGTGTTTTGTCAGCTCCGATTACAATATTATGGCTGTCCGATGGCATACGATCTAATGCCATTTTGAACATTTTGACTAAATTATTGTTCTGATACAGAAATGTTTGCAGTTCTTGGATAAGGTTCGTTTTACTGTTGGATAAGGAGCACAACGCCTTTCAATTTCCGCATCTTGATTGCCCATAAAATAAATTTGTAAAAATTGATGGTCCACATCTGGCAGTAGCAACAGTGCTCCCAGTCGGTGATAAATTGTCCTTGTATCTGCAATTATCTTGTTAAATTATTATTTGTGATACAAATGTATATTGACAAATAATTGTCATTTCCCCGATTGTCACGGATTTGTCGGCACAATAATCTACTTCCTGATTGTAGTGGAATGCTACTCGTTCCAGGTTCACAGGAGCACTGTTTCTGCGGTATCGCTCGATTTCATTGCGTCGTGCTCGCTGTTGTTGTATTTTGTGTGCCCGAACTCGTTCCATTCTAAGCGGCTCCGTCCACTTAGATCCCCTGTTTAGATCCCATGTGAAAATTTAATCCACACTGATCTCCTAGGGGATCTATTTGGATTTCAATTCCATTTCGATCCCCTACTTAACCGATATGGGATTTTTTGTCCACTCAACATGGCTATTTATGGCCTATTTAGTATATAGGTGTGGAGGGACTCGTGTGATATCCCTCCAACACAAAGGGAGGATCCTCCGACCAGGCGAGGTGATCATGCCTGGCGGGCTAACTGCCCAATGGTTGATGTTGGGATGTTGTATGTATCTTAATTTGGCGCGCGAACTTTCACTGCGCGATTCAGGATTGGTAGTTTCTTAGTTTCCTTCGTTACTCCGTAGTAGTTCAGTGTAACTTCGGTAGATGGCGCTGTAGTATATTTCTGTTGCGCTGTATGTGGAATTCGCCACATCACTCCCCTCCAAGACCGGAGGTCGATACATGATGAGTCAGCTGTCTGCGCTCTATTGCGGAGCTTGCCAGTGCCAGGAGTGAGTAGTTCCAGTGAGTCGGAACTGAGTACCGCAAGTTCCAGTGAGTCGGAACTGAATGCCGCTAGTCCCAGTGAGTCGGGGCTGAAGTCAGCTGATCCCAGTGAGTCGGGATTGAGTGCGGTGCGCGGTGCTGCGGTGAGGTCCCCAGTGAGTCGGGGCGGTTGCTGCGTAGTGGCTGGCTGCTGCATAGACGGGAGAGATATGCTCTTCTTACGTGAACCGTAGCTGCAGTGTGCTGTGCCTAGACGCTGATGAGGCCGTAGGGGTAACCAGGCTAGAGCGGTCGCTTCATGCGTGTGGTATATCCCCGTTGAGGCCGAGGTTGCTGGCTGGCTGTGAGACTTGCTGTGGGAGTGAATAGGTGGCGTGCTGATGCTTTTTTTTTTTTTTATGTTTGGCCCGCCAAAATGACTCTACTCTGCCTGATGGAAAGCATAAGCAGAATCCAAGAGCGGTGGTCACCATGCTCACTGCGAATGCAGACAATGCAGCATGGCGACCCACACCATGGCGGCCTAGTGATGCTACTGCATCTTTTAGTCTAGTCAACAAGTATGGAACTTGTTGACTAGACTAATTGGGCCTCCGGTCTCGCACTCACCAACGAAACACGACAGCATGCTGTCATTTCACGTTGTTTTCTGTGCGAGGGTAGTACCGCCCCGGTCGAGCCGGCCCGTTCGTGCTGAAATCAGCGTGGCTCTACTACCTTCTGCTGCATCGAAGGCTGCTTTCAATCACGTCGGGGTTCACCACTGTGGAGTGACGGGTGTGATATCCCTCCAACACAAAGGGAGGATCCTCCGACCAGGCGAGGTGATCATGCCTGGCGGGCTAACTGCCCAACGGTTGATGTTGGGATGTTGTATATATCTTAGTTGGCGCGCGAACTTTCACTGCGCGATTCAGGATTGGTAGTTTCTTAGTTTCCTTCGTTACTCCGTAGTAGTTTACTGTAACTTCGGTAGATGGCGCTGTAGTATATTTCTGTTGCGCTGTATGTGGAAGTCGCCACATAGGTTTAATTCCTATTAATACATTTCACCACCAAAGATTACCTACATAACTTAAAACTCATTAAAAATCCTAGTATTAAATCCATTCATTAAAAAATATTTTAAATCGAAATAAAAGTATGAATATTTATGGAACTTTTGTTATGAAAAACATCTAAATTAATAATCAAAATGTATAGAAAATTCTAAAAGAATTGGAGATCGATGTGGATAAAAAATACAGATTAATCCCTTATCGGTTTAAGCAGGGGATCGAAGTGGACGAAAATCTTCCAAATGAATCCCCTGGGGGATCAAAATGGAACCGAAATCCAAATAGGTCCCCTAGGGGATCAGTGTGGACGCAATTTCCACATGGATCCCTCAGGGAATCTAAGCAATGTATCTAAGTGGATGGAGCCGCTTGTCTATGTCATTATTATTCATTGTAGAACGCAATTCTGCCATAGCAATAGGTACAAATGTTATCATCATCCATCTCTCGCTGGTCATCAGTGCGGATTGCACGTGAGGTAGCTCGTCGCACATTTGATTGACTTCGACGACCTATGTCAGTTCGTCTTTGACTTGGCATTTTCAAACAATAATAGTAAATAAAATTCTCACACACTGACAAACTGATGATAGAAGATTTTAATAACACTAATGGAATGACAGGTACTTTATATGCCTTAGGAGCAAAAAATTGCCTGTGTTTATAACCTTCCGTATAACATATATTGTTTTAAACTTTCATGGTCAGTAACGTTATAATAGAAATCTACGGGATTGCTACCATGTACCTTTTTGTTTGTGAGTATCCGATATTTCGGCGCTGTTGCAAGCGCCATGATCACGGAGTAACTAAAGATCTTGCGGGTGGGATGTTATTGGCAGACATATCGGTTTACCCTCTTTCGGGGCGACCGTAGTAAAAGACTGCGAAAGAGGGTAGACCGATATGTCGTTCGTACGACAGACGATTGACATCAATATTTTTTTCACATTCCAACAAAACAGCGTTTTGATTTAATTAACAGTGTTATCTTATTTTGTTTGTGATATGACCTCTATGGATATGACACAATAAATACTTTTTTATTTGCATTCTAAACAGTGACAACCAACAAAATATGTCAATACAATGACAAAAATTCTGAATGAACCAACAATAACAACCATCAAAATAATAATATTAAAATACGCGATAATAATATATAAATAATATGTGGTGTCTATTTAAAACCCTTAATTTGATTCGTGTAATAATATATGGTGTCTATTTAAAACCCTTAATTTAATAAGTGCTTAAATTTGACAGTCAAAAGTTTGACAGGAAAGTTGGTAGAACAGTTTATAAGGGCAAAAGGAAATTGTTGTTTTTATTATCTTTCTCGCAATTTTTCTATATTTTCTCACCGTTTAAACCTTCCCTGAACTACGTAAAACATTTTAAAACCTAAATCAGTAAAATCGGCCCGGCGGTTCTCGAGTTTTAGCCAGACAAACGAACAGCAATTCATATAAGAAGATTGAAATTAAAAAAATGAAACTTTCAAACAAACTAAGTGCCTAAAAATATTAAAACCGATAAGAACACCATTTGCAATTTAAGTTCACTAACCTACACCTACGTGCATACGAGTACAGCTGAGGGGCATGGCATGGCGGCAACCTCAAACGGCGCCCACGCGGTGCTGCCGCCTACTTATTGTAATAATAATTTACATGTATTTACACAATCACAATAATATCACAAAACATGAAATTCAATTAATTATAATTTAAATTTTTCAATTCTCAATGAATACACAGATCGTATCTTTCAATAATGTAATTTTTTCGCAACTTTGCAAATTAGTAAGAAACTAACAAATAGATTTGCAAATATGTAATAACAAAAAGTATGTCTTACGGGCAATGTCTTACAAAAAGTATATCTCGTCGATCTAATAAAGCCTGTACTTACTTGTATTTAAAGGTTTACGCTTGTTATTTTTAGAACTTTGTGAATAGATCTATGGCTTACTTACTTGAAAATGAGGAGCAGCTGTACGCAAACTACATATCAGTGTAGGTACGTAAAGCCAGAGCGGCGTTCCCTCGCCTCGGCATTCTCCATAAATTAATATCATATCCGAGTATACACTAGCCGTATAACCAAATCGAGGCATTGATTCATTTACACTCACACAAAGTAATCGTTAAATAACAACTAAGTACTAACAAACCTAACTAATGTGTCCTGTCACTATAAAAGCAGTTTTTCGCACTAATCACTTTAAAATACCTATTATTAATAATCAAAACAAACACGACATGGCCCGCCGGCTACTTCAAACGTGCAACGACGCGATAAACTTTGCCAAAATGTGCTGTTGCACATTGCACGTCACGGGTTCGCGTACTGCGACACACTGACTCACTAATCAAAAATCAAATGCAGTTTTTTACGTTTGAAATTAGAAAAGGATAGAAAAGATATTGTCGGTTGACCCTTTTACTCTCCCGGGTTAAGCAAAACCTACCTATTGTTTTTAACTATTTTGTGATTACGTGTGTGAGGATCTTATTGCTCAGACATAAGGTATATTTTAGAGTGAAAGTTATTTGAGTAGTTAGACCTAAGGTCGTTAACCCGTTGATGATAGCGCTGCATTGAACACATCGTGTAGTAAATTTCAAAAACGAAAAGTAGTGTCCTGTGGCTAAACTACTGAACCGATTTCATTGAAACTTTGTAGGTGGACTTGTAACGTGTGTAGGTATACCTAGTTAAAAAAACTCTTGCTTTGTGGTATCCACCTAAAACTGCATTTGATTAGTGGGTCAGTGTCAGTTAGTGTGTCGCAATACGCGAACCCGTGATGTGTTCGCGACGTTGCACGTTTGAAGTAGCCAGCGCGGAAGCCTTATGTACTGTTTGTTTTGATTATTAATAATAGGTATTTTAAAGTGATTAGTGCGAAAAACTGCTTTAATTGTGACAGGACAGGGACAGGACACATTAGTTAGGTTTGTTAGTACTTAGTTGTTATTTAACTATTACTTTGTGTGAGTGTAAATGAAACAATGCCTCGATTTGGTTAAACGGCTAGTGAATACTCGGATATGATATTAATTTATGGAGAATGCCGAGGAAACGCCGCTCTGGCTTTACGTACCTACACTGACATGTAGTTTGCGTACAGCTGCTCCTCATTTTCAAGTAAGTAAGCCATAATTCTATTCACAAAGTCCTAAAAAAAAACAAGCGTAAACCTTTAAATACAAGTAAGTACAGGCTTTATTAGATCGACGAGATATACTTTTTGTAAGACATTACTCGTAAGACATACTTTTTGTTATTACTTATTTGCAAAGCTATTTGTTAGTACCTACCTACTTACTAATTTGCAAAATTGCGAAAAAATTACATTATTAAAAGATACGATCTGTGTATTCCTTGAGAATTGAAAAATTTAAATAATAATTAATTGAATTTCATGTTTTGTGATATTATTGTGAAATATTGTGATTGTGTAAATACATGTAAATTATTATTACAATAAGTAGGGGCGCGTGCACGGCAGCACCGCGCGGGCGCCGTTTGACGTTGCCGCCATGCCCGCATGTCAGCTGGTGTGCGTGTGAATTGAGGGACCATAGTGTTATTTTTTTCTGAATTTTTTATAAGAATTAGTAGTAGGCTCAAAACAATTGTAGAACAAATATGAGAATTTGTAAAAATATATATTAAAAACTACAGCCCTTTAAGTGTGGTCCGCCAATCCTCACATACCATCAGCCGGATCTCGGCAAGTATGTAAAAAATGAAGGTATTGTGACTGCAGACATTTAGAAGAGAATTTGTAAAGATATATACTAAAATAACTGAGCACAAATCATCAACGATTAAAAAAATACAACGACTATACTGTGGTCCCTCAGTCCACACACGAAAGATTTTGTTATACTGAATATTACCACATCAACGGAATAAAATCTTTCTTTTCTTACATACTGTTTTAGAAAAAAAGCAATTTGTAAAAAATAAATTTAAAAAAAATATCGACACTTGGAAGATATATATAATTAAAGCTGGTCCCTCAATCCTCACGTTCTCAAACATACCTGCATGTACTAGGTGCTTGACGATTAAGTATCACAAAGTGTAGTGTAGTAAACTTTTTGTAAAAAGTTTCTACTAAATAATAGGTATCTAAAATTGTGTGTATCTCACCTCTAAAATAACATTATAGCATTTCAGTAATCTTATGAACAGATACACGAGTAGTGTGACCACACAATGCAACAAAATGTAGACTACCAATATAATTTATGTTACGTTACGTAACTTACGTATTTTTACAAAGCATACAATATAGTAGCTTTTTGACGCTTATCACCATTTAGGCTATGTTTCAAGGAAACTTTATGTATAATACTCCAGTTTTTTACAAACCATTATGGTAACATAGTGGTATTATTTATAAAGCTCAGTTTTATACATTCTATTAACACATAAAATTGAACATTTAAAAAACACAGGATTTTGTAAAATATTTACATAAAGTCCGCAATGTTATCTATATTAATATTATACATTTGAAAGTGGCTACTCTGTTTGTCTATTACGATTTCACGGCTAAACCAATAACAATTGCCTGCACTTGGTAAGGCATATAAATTATTGTAATACTTTAGTTTAAGTACGTGAAATTTGGTTATAACTTAATGAATGTAAGAAGATTTGTTGGTCCGTACTTTTACGCCCTGGAGGAATGGGTCGTTTAAGTACGTGAAATTTGGTTATAACTTAATGAATGTAAGAAGATTTGTTGGTCCGTACTTTTACGTCCTGGAGGAATGGGTCTGAACTGAACATAGGCTCTGCGTACTTTAGCGCACGTACACTCGAAGTAACCAATAAGCACGAAGTAACCAAAAAGGGATGTCCAATACGCGTGCCTGACGGTGTAGTTTGATCGATATTTATTAAAATCATTTAAAATCAAGTCGTAAAAACATTTTTTGTAAGGAGGATTAAAATTTTCTCAAACAGTCATTACTCAAGTAGACGTTAATAGATAACTGATATTTAAGTAAATCATGTCTTTCAACCGAGAAAATAAAATGTTATTAGTTTTTTTTATTAAATGAAATAATTCATTTATTAACTATAAAATTCACTAATATTTGTAAATCTATTTCGTTTAATATCTTAGATAAACAAAAATCAATAAGTCTAAATAAAAGTAATCGATTACGATATTTGATTGAATAAAGGGTCGATTGTGTTTACTTTTGGTCAATCTCTAGCCTAGACCACCGCCCCCGTACGTCGTCTCATGCCACCATTTTGTTCCTAAAAAAGTTATTGCGCAACCTTCTGCGCGAAGTTCAGACTCGCTAAAATACGTCAGCCATATAGTACTTATATATTGCTGTCATAAATCAGTTGTCAATTTTGTTCATTTCCCCTTTAAAAATAACGTATCTCAACATCATATTTAAGTAAATATTTAAATTTTTCATATTTTTTTATATATTTTTTTTTACTAAATCCTGTGTTTTTTAAATGTTCCATTTTATGTGTTAATAGAACGTATATAACTGAGCTGTATAAATAATACCACTATGTTACCTTAATGGTTTGTAAAATACTGTAGTATTATACATAAAGTTTCCTTGAAACATAGCCTAAATGGTGATAAGCGTCAAAAAGCTACTTTATTTTATGCTTTGTAAAGTACGTATCTTTAATGTAACATAATAACACTAAATTAACCGTACAACTTTGGGTTTCGACTATTACATTAAAAATTATATTGGTAGTCTACATTTTGTTGCATTGTGTGGTCACACTACTCGTGTATCTGTTCAAGGGCGTCGCCAAGGGAGGGGCAGGTAGGGGCAGCTGCCCCCCCCCTAGAGATTGATTTGATGCATATTTGAATTTAAAGAAACATATTGAGCATGGAAAAATAATTCGAAATTAGATCATCCTAACAGATCTACGCTCAGAAATTGTTAATACCACAAGACCATATTTTTTATTACTAACCGTAGGCCAAAAATATGTAATAATGGGTTAAGTGTTCTCTGTCCAAACGAAACAATGTCCTACACGAAAACAGGTTTTTAACGCTAGTACGACAAGAATTATTGTCACAATCGTTTTTCTATTGGTATTCTCAACTTTTGAGCATAGGACCAGGATAATGTACTACACAATTTAGGCAGGCGCAGTTTCATCCTGAAATTTTGAGGAGGGTCACTAATAATCAATTTAAGTCGAGTAAATTAGACTTTATTGCAAAATACACAATTTTATTGCACACATTAAAAACAAATGGATATCTTTTTTTTTATTGGTAAATCTATTGGGACGTCTGGGACAATCTCTGGATGAACACTTAGAGGAGCTAGCTCCGTGGGGGGAGGAGAGACACGAAGGGCGTGTGTGGGACTCCCGACAAATCAGTCTACCTACTAAACCCCGCGGCGGCCTAACTCGGCAGTCAAGAGGAGCTCCAGAAACGCATCAGCGGCTTCTGGAGTACCCCCTGCCGTACCTCACGCGTGAGGTACATCCCGGGGTAACCAAGTCATCCCCGGGGCAGGTCGCTGTTGAGCCCCTTACAGCTCTACGCTGTTAGACGACATCCCCCGGCCGCACCGAGGTGTCACCGGTCTCCTCCCCTGGATGTGGCCACAACGACTCTTAACCGACGAATGGGGAGCTAGCGGCTTCTACCGCGCCCCCTTCGTCGCCCGTTTTGAGCGGGATTGGTCCATTCGCAATGCGCTTTGCGGACTCCTTCTGGAGCATAACGTCTCCACAGATTCCACTCGGCCTCCCATCCCTCACTACTCGCCAGCATTGCCGCGATCAATGCTGGTGACAGGTTTCATCCGATCTGTCCGCAGTGGTGGCATTATGCCGTAACCTCACGTCCGATTCTGTTCCGATATTCACTGAAGCCACCGTGCCCGGTGATTGAATCGGTAGATGACACAGTCAGTTCTCTCTACCTAAGCTTCGAAGCTCGTCAAAACGGCTCCGACAGCGCGTTGGCAGGCACAAACCTGGGTGTCAAGCCGTGCCCGCCAAGCTCGTTGGGCTTACGTATATGCGTTCTTCATGTCATCTACTTCATGTACTGGCTCACCTGGACTTCAGTGTCATTCACCCGGAGGCATGAGCTGGGTGGTTCCTGGCGCATACGTAAGCCATGGAGGCGCCACCCTCAGACCTAGCTCACGAGTCTTACCCACGACACAAGCCAACCCTTGCTCGGCGAGCAGCAGCACCTCCCCGAAGCGTGACCCTCTAGCCAGTATTGCGGTATCGTCTAGATAGCAGGCGACACTGAGGCCAGAGGGCAGACTAGTGCGAAGGCCCGCATCGTATGCAATCCATAACAATGGGCCCAATACAGAGCCCTGGGGAACCCCACAACACACATCCTTTCGATTTGCCACTCCGTTCCGATCGACAAACTTCACTGCCCTGTTGCGCAGATAGGCCTCTATGACGGCACGCTTGATATTCAAGGGCCGCCCTATTAGCGCGCCAGGGAAGGATGCCGAAAGCGTTAACGATATCAAGCCTAACTGTCAACACCACCCCCCCCTATCCGAATCCAAATTGGCAGTCCTATAGATCAGAGCCCACTCGCGACAGGCGCCCGCTGATATGGTCAGAGATAACTCTTTCAAAGAGTTTTCCCGACTCGTTCAGGCAGGTTGTAACGCAGAAATAGAATCTGCAGCCTTTCCTTACTTTTTGAGGAGCACCAGTCTTGCTTCTTTCTAGACAAGGGGGAAGATACCAAGGCCGAAATACTCAGTGAAAATCTGCCTTAGTTTGTCTCCCAGCACCGACAGAGTGATCACCAGCCCGACCTGGAAAACACCCTCAGGTCCAGGAGAGGTGTTGCGGGAAGCCAGCCGCCATACGGCTTGATCCAGCTCTCCCTACGATACCTCACACTCGTCGGACCGGAATTGCCGGTCCGATTGCGTGCGAGGGATCGGGGGACTGTCCCATGGACAGAGCCTGTCTGTCTAGCTAGCACTCTTCCTAGAAACTCCGGTCCAGACTAGTACCTATTGTCATCTGAGGCTTTATGGCAGAGCACGCGTGAATCACGGCAGCCTTGGAGGGCAAAGTTTTGCTATCCAGATTATATTACAGTTTTAATTTATATGTGTTAAACAATTCCTATCTTTTGATTTCTTATCTCGATTGAACAATTACGGAAACACGAGAAAAAAAATCAGGTTCTAGTAGCAGTTGAAAAAAATTACATGTGTACTATATTGGGGGCCCCAGAACCGCGGGTGCTACCGGCCAATGAGTGTATGAGGGCCGGTAGCGAGAGATCTCCTCCGACAACTTGTACCTACCTAGGCCAAGGGCTGGCGACGCCCTTATATCTGTTCATAAGATTACTGAAATGCTATAATGTCATTTTAGAGGTAAGATACACCCAATTTTAGATACCTATTATTTAGTAGAAACTTTTTACAAAAAGTTTACTACACTACACTTTGTGATACTTAATCGTCAAGCACCTAGTACATGCAGGTATGTTTGAGAACGTGAGGATTGAGGGATTCAGCTTTAATTATATATATCTTCAAAGTGTGTCGATATTTTTTTTAATTTATTTTTTACAAATTGCTTTAAGACTTTTTCTAAAACATTATGTAAGAAAAGAAAGATCTTATTCCGTTGATGTGGTAATATTCAGTATAACAAAATCTTTCTTGTGTGGACTGAGGGACCACAGTATAGTCGTTGTTTTTTTTAATCGTTGATGATTTGTGCTCAGTTATTTTAGCATATATCTTTACAAATTCTCTTCTAAATGTCTGCAGTCACAATACCTTCATTTTTTACATACTTGCCGAGATCCGGCTAATGGTATGTGAGGATTGAGGGACCACACTTAAAGGGTTGTAGTTTTTAATATACCTTTTTACAAATTCTCATATTTGTTCTACAATTGTTTTGAGCCTACTACTAATTCTTATAAAAAATTCCGAAAAAAATAACACGATGGTCCCTCAATTCACACGCACACTGTCAGCTGTACTCGTATGCACGCAGGTTATTGAACTTAAATTGCAAATGGTGTTCTTATCGGTTTTAATATTTTTAGGCATTTAGTTTGTTTGAAAATTTAATTTTTTTAATTTCAATTTTCAAATAAATTTAACAATCCCAAAGTCAACAGACATATTTGAATGGCCCGCGGTTTCGTCAAATGTCGTTTTGTCAAATGTCGTTTTGTCATATCCACCCTGTATATATATTCTTTTTTTGTGTGTGTTCGCGTATGACTTCGTCGTTGATGACTTATGAACCGATTTTGATGATGCTTCTTTTGTTGGAAAGGAGATGTCCCGACGGTAGTACCATGGCAAGGAAACTAGGATCTGATGATGGCATCTCAGAGAAATCGAGGGGAACCCTCATTTTATTCAGGCACGGTATATGTTTTTGTATATTTTCTGAAGCTACTCCGGTATTTGCGTCTGGTAGTCATCTTTTAATGATGATGAGCTGATGATGAAAGGTACAACTCCTTAAGGGTTAGGAGTTGGAGGATAAATCTTTAAATGTCATATGTATGTATGTTCCTTTAGTCGTATTCTTTCAAGTTATTTAGGTGAGCTGATGACTAACCACTTAATGTATTTTGCTTTAAGTAACTCGCCTGCTTCTATTTCATCACGACATTTAAGCGTTGGACACGATTCCTATTGCCCCGTAGACCACGTTTTCGGTAACAGAAATCTTGCATCTCAACATCATTTTGGAAACTGAGCATACTCAGTTTTAATACGTGTTGAAACCACTAAAGTTATTCGCATCAGCAGAAATTATATTAAATAGTTCAACTTACTGATAACAGTGATAACCTACGATTGTTTGCACTAAAAAAGGAAAAATAAAAACTTTTTATAAAAAAAAAACAGACTTCCAAAAACCATCCAACGAAAACTCCCTGCCAAAAAACACTAAAAAGCTTAAAATAAACTGGCTCTTCATAAATTGCTATGTGCCAATTCTTGTCTGTACCTAATTCTTTATTCATTTAAATAGTAGTATTATTATGTGTGCTAGGCTTCGATCAAATATATCATAGATGCACTGTTGCCGCTTAAAAAGTGGCACCGGCAAAACAAGGTATAAAACAACAATATGCCTTGTTTCGCCCTCATTCGCTTGGTGGCCGCGCTCGCAAACAATTAGCAATGCCGAAGTGCGTAGTAAAAACTTGTAAAAATTACACTCTAAAAGTGCAAAAGAAGGATGGAATATCATATTTCAGTAAGTCATCTTTAATCTAACATATTGGTGTATTTTCGTTATGCTTTAAGGCTAATTTTATGAATATTTTGATAAAATTTGTGATTTACAACGGCTTCTAATGTACGCATCTATCCATTTCACACTCACGGGCGATGCTCTTAAGAGAAAACAAGACAAACCTAGTGCTAGCGAACAAAGTCAGTAGGATAATGATGGAGTCGCCTTTAGAAATATTTTTTTAGGTTAATTGAAGATTTGTTTTTGTTTTCCAAAATTTATATAAACCAAATGCATCTAGTGTGGTGTGTTCCAACCATTTTTGTGAAGATGATATGTACAAAACAGAAAAACAATTCAAGAGAAAAAAAAGACAGTCTAACCAACTTTACAGGTAGGTATTATAATCTACTAAGAATATTTAACCGACTTTAAAAAAGGAGGTTATTAATTCGATCTGCATGTATGTATTTTTGTCAAAATTGCAAACAGTTTATAAATGTTGGTCTGTACCAGATTCTAAACGTAATTACCAAAATTTAAAATTATATGTATGTTCGTTCGTAAATATCTGAAAAACATTTAAGTTGGAATATAAAATATATTTGATGATTACAGTTTAGGTATAGTCCAACTTATGGAACAGTGCAATATAATATGTATAAATACAGGCACGTAGGTATAGAAGGTCTAATATCTGAGTGGAATATTCAATATTAAATTAATACTTATTATAATTTATAATAAAATTCTATTCAAACTTTTATCTATCAGAATCAAAAGAAGAAATAAAAATTGTGTCGAGAATTAATTATTTGTTGGTCCATCCAACTACCGTATTTTTTTTAAATCGAAAAGCAACTCCATTTTGTCCATGTTCCAAATAGAAGCGATAAGACGCGAACACACTATTTAATGTCAGTGGAATGTAACTCTCGTTATTCTTTGTACTATTATGTGCTTTATTGTAATACGTTAAGTTTAATTTTTCAATACACTTGTTTTTGAGCATGTGTTGTTTTATTTCTGATTTTTGAAAGAGTCATAAAATTTTATTGTCCTATCCTGTCATCAAGCTAAAAGGTAATATGTAGTGAATTTAATATGGATTTATTTCCCTCCGAACGTCAATTGCTTAAGGTTAACATTAGGTTAAGCTGTATGCCAGTTCAGAACTTTTTTCGCTACATCTCAAGTGGTATACATGTACCTAAGTACGCATAGAAGCGTGGACAGTATTTTGTTTAGTTTTGTATGGAACTGTGCATCTATAATATATTTGATCGAAGGTGCTAGGTACCTAAAATCTGTTTGAAGTCGGCGCCAAGCCAAAATGTAATAGGAGGTACCGCACTCGCCGCTGCCGGATAGCTGCTTCTCGTGTAGCACAAAACAACCCAAGCGGGCAGACACGCGCGGGCTGACGCGACGTCGTTGATGGTCGTCTCGAAATATAGCGAGTGTGGTAACTACTCAGGTTTACGATTTGGCAGGGAGTTTTCGTTGTATGGTTTTTGGAAGTCGGTTTTTTTTTATAAAAAGTTTTGATGAGTTAAAAAACTTGTCAAGAAAAAATACTGTTTAGTTGACCGCTTCTTTAGTTGACAGAAATTGTCAACTAGAGGTCGCCCAGTTGTCGAAATACGATCATAATTCATTTTACTTCTTTTTTCTTTTTTTGTATCTTTCTGCCTGTGCCAAATTTCATACTCCTCGCACCTAATTTTCGTGAAAAGGGATACCTAAAAAGTTTTTTCCCACGTATTAATTAATATAAATAGATATATATTGTGATTAAAATGAATTGTTTTAAATATAGGTCGACAAGGCAGAAGATGGCACTACTACTGTTAAGAAGTTAATGAGTGTAATCTATGTACCGCTTACAGACAAGGATCACCAATACCGTGAGTGACTTCATTGTTACCCTATTTTCAATAAATAGGTCATATTATTTGCATCAATAAGTTCTATACATTGTTTTGTATTCATAACTTATAAAACTGTTATCTCAATTATTATTATGGTGTTGCCCGTAGCTTCGCTAAAGTAAGGTTTGATAAGAATAAATATGTAAATATTAACGAATATAAGGTTTTTTTACTCCTAATTCTCTAAAATGTTAACTAATGAATCCTGTTCCTGTATCGATAGTTGACAATTGATTGGTCCTGGTTTGATTAACATAATTTTTGACAAAGCGAGACGTCAATTTATACTCGACGTCTCCTGTCAGCAAGTTGGTTTGTGGGGTTTCTGGTGATTATTAGTCGGCACACGTAATTTTATATGGAGAGATGGATATAAAATTTCGTTTCTGACGTATGACTGATTCAATGCGGAGCTTAATCGCTCTGACTATCCGATTTTTGGCAGCTGATGTTTTCATGTTGTCAAGAAAATATTTTTGGAAATTTCACCTCTAAGGGGGTAAAATAAGGAATTAATGGTTGTATGGAAGTTCGTCATTTAAAATTTAGAAATATGAGAGTCACGAAGCGAAGTCTTGGACGATAGCTAGTCAGTAATAATCTCCGAAACTATTAAAATATATAAAGCGAAGCCTCGGGCAATTTTAAATCTATTACAATGAATGACATATCTGTTTAATATAAATGTTAAGTTGGTTTGTGAAAAACACAAAACGGTCTTCTCTAATAGAACTCTAATTTTGACATGATACAAGCCGCTTCAGAGATTGTATGTATAGATATATTTTTCGCGCTAATTTTCTTCCAATGTGCCAGCATAGTGTGGCAGAGTACAGCTAGTAAACCTATATATTCTGTTGTCTTAAGCCCTAAAATAAACGCAATCTAGGCAATGTAACCTGTATTTTAAAATACACTTGTTATGTCAAAAATAATTTATCCAAGCATGTGTTTGTCTTAATTAAAAATTTGTTACACTATTATTTTCCAAATCATTGTTTAGGTAAAGGAAAATGTCCTTTGCAGGGAACTGCCGCATAGTATGAATAAACGATTATCGGTTGTCGATGCAGAGATGATGATGCCTCACTCTCAGTAAACAGTTTAACTTACCTTCAACTTCAATTTATGATTTTGTTTTAGGTGCTTGGCACTAAAAAATATCATTACATGTGAACATTTTATTACTGATCATAAGTATCTTTAATACTGATAGCTGACTTAAAACAGTATTTTATCAAGATAATTTTCTAGCATATTTAATAATGACATATTTACAAAAAGCCTGGTTTTTTAATTATTGTATGAAATTATAAAAAATAACAAACTTGTTATACGAGTCTTATTTTTTACTACGAAACAGCTTCCCTGTTAATCTTTTTTTACCGAATTGTTTTTCTTCTTTACTGGTATCAATCGGTTGGGGTTTGGTGTGGAGAATGGAATATAAAGTATTAGCTTCATTTTTGTTTTCCATCATTGTTTGTAGTTCTTCCTGCAAAGATACACATAACATACTATAGAAATCAAATATAGCTCACTTAGGACCCATAATATTTTATCCGTGGTGCTTCCCGGTTTGAAAAAGGCGTCTGCCTATTTTGACTTCATTATGTCTCCCGCTTTGCTAAGGAGGGAAGTGGACTTATTATATTTCCAACTCCTTCAGTTTTCTTCTGATTAATTTCGTTGCGGGTTCCAAGACAGTTTAATTTTTCCTGGGACTTCCCGAGTGTCATAACTCGGTGTGTTCGTGGGTCACCCGTGTGGGCGGGATTAGTCCCAATAAAATATGTATAGTAAAGAGCCTAAGGCCTTCTACACAACATGCCGGCGGTCGGTTGAGGCTAAACCCTCCGTCATGGTGTGTAGGAGACCTAAGTAAAATATGCCTAAGTAGCGAACATACCTGTGTTAGCGTTATCAAATGATCTAAAGAAACACCTCTATTCATGATCCTTGCAAGGTTCTTGGTGGTAACTCCGGGTAGTTTCTGTACGAAGTCATGAACCAATATATTATAGCGCTCGTAATTCATATCATCTGCAGTGTTGTCGCCACTCAAAGCCAGAGCTTCTTGAACATTAGGGTTTTTTCGACCTTGCTGTAATTTAAATATTAGTTAATAACTTGAAACAAAGATACATAATATTTAATGGCATACTTCATAAAAATAAAATTGTTTTTTTGTTTAACTTCTTTGCATGTTTGGCTCTTGCATCGTCTTAATGGTCTGGGATCCCCGGAACCAATTTTACAAATTATTACTATCAAGCAAATTTTTCGTGAGTGGCTTGATTTTGATGAGAATCTTTCACCTTACAAAAATATTCGATTGTGGTAGCTAATAGGGGTAGTAGGGACAAAAAACTTTTCGTCGTAGGACCGGGATAACGTACCACTCAATTTGTAGGACAATGTGGTTGTTAACTTATATAAACATTAACTAACATTATTACTTATTGGAAAAAAATATTTATCCTACAAAATATATGGTTTGATCCTTCCAACATGTATCGATAAAGAGGTCATCAAAAATAATACTAACTAGCTGATTTTTTAACAGTTGCTTAGCTTATCATAATGAAGCCACTCCCGAAAAATTATCTTGATAGTAATAATTTGTAAAATTGGTTCCGGGTATCCAGGACTATTAGGTCGACTGGTAGAAAATGCCTAGGGCCTTAAGTTCGCTCTTGCTACATTATAAGACTTAGTAAACAATTTCTACCAGCGCTATGAAGTTCAATTATAAAAATGTCGCTGAGTTTTCTATCCGTCTTGAATGAATACTAACTTTGAGTTCATAGAACAGTTCTGCAGTAGCATAAGGGCTGGGCGACCAAACCAATTTTAGCCTAGGGAAGTGAATAGTGAGGAGTTGCAGTTTCTGCTGTATGTCCGCGCCAGATATGTCGGTGGCACTTACGAAGTGACCCTGGAAGTAAGTAACCAACATGTAATTCTTGTAATGTAAGTACTTTGTATGATGCCTCCCTCTTTCTTCTAGTTGGGTCTATGACAAATCGCTGGATGGCTTGCTGTGCATATTTGTCATGTCATGTTTTTAACTAGTAGTACTTCTGATAACTTGCATAAGTATTTTTTTGGAAAATGTCAATCGCAGATAGTCGTTATTCATAAAAACCTATACAACGGTTGCAGACTATTAAATATATCTTCAACAAATTACGGATCACACAATTTTTTGTCCCAAGTGGAAATCGAACCCACAGAGCAGAGCAATCTGCGAAGTAGTTGTGGCTTAGTCGAGTAAAAAGTAGGAATATTTTAAATTAGATCCTTACCTGTAAATTAAACGGCTTGTTCTGATCAAATTCAATCAGAAGTATAGGACGAGTATAATTTCTACACATTTGAGTGCATTGCGTGTACAGACGGCCAGAATTAAGAGATCCAATCAGATCAGATATTGATTTTCTTTCTACGCAGATTTCAGGGGTGAGAATGTAATCACCGATCTGTAAAGAAATGTGCAATGAACTGAATGGCAAACAGTATTTATTTCTTTATGAAGTACCAGCTGAACCCTACAATCTCGTCTGGGCTTACTATTGCCCGTAGCGTGATGTTAAAACGGCGTGAAACTTTCAAACATTATTTTTGCAAAACTTTAACCGTTTACCCAGCGCATACAAAAGAAGCTCAAAGAGAGCTCAAAAGGGAAATAAAAATCCCGTTTTTGCAACACTTTTCATTGATACTCAGCTTCTATTAGTAGTAGCGTGATGATATGCCTATGTAGCTTTTCTCGATAAATGGAATATCAAATCGGACCAGTATTTCCTAGGATTAGCGTGTTCAACCAAACAAACTCTTCAGCTTTATAATATTAGTATAGACAATAATAGACATTAGACAAATTTGTGGAAGGGATGATGTTCTCCTGTACATTCGATATTATTTGATGATAGTAGGTACTAGTACTTACAGCTATGGTAACAGGTTCAATATTGATTCCTTTTTTATGTAGAAGTGCGGGTAGGTCTGATCGGAACTCTCTCATGTCAACTATAACGACGGGCTTCTCTTTTTGTTGATATTGGCCTCCTACAAGTTACATTACAAGATAATTAATGATATCGTAGACATATTTCTTTTACATATTCCTTTATTGCGAGCTGATATATTATAGTTTGGTTTTATGAAGCCAGCATTTACTCAAAGTGGATGACAAGAATGGTTTAAATTAGGTGGACTCGCATACACTTCGTATTTAATAGGGATGTTGACATAAATAGCGAATATATGAAAAGTTATGTTTTTTCCATAGCATGGAATACTCAAGACCACGTGACAGCTTGGATCGTTTAGGCTAGAAACTAAACAAACTTATTAAAGTTGATTTTTTATCTAAAATTAATTCTACAAAAATGAGTCAACATACCTATTATTTTGATATTTCATGCAGATTGAAAAAAGAACTTCATATGCATATAAATGTCACAGTCAGGAGTTTGGATCAATGGTTCAGTATTAAAGTGTTCCAATACAGTTTCGTTCTTACATTATTAACAAACTAGCTTTTACCCGCAGCTTTGCTCGCATTTAATAAAAAGTATCCCATGTTACTTCTAATACCTCCAAGAATATGTGTACAAAGTTTGATGATGATCAGTTAAGTAGTTTTCACGTGAAAGCGTAACAAACTTACATTCACATTTATAATATTGTTAGGAATAGGATGTTACAAACAAGTTGACAAATGTTAAACATTTTTCTAATACCAGACTATATTAATGAGGTTTATATAATTAAAATGAAGGTAGTTACTGTTTTTTGCCTGGGAAGATTAACGCACATATGGCTAAAAGAGTGAAGACTGACATACCTGCTTTTCGAGTATCGACAGTGTTATCATCGTGTTCCACATTTAAATTAAAATACTCCTCAGACTTTCCATCTTGATACGATGGCACAACCATTACCTGTGGAGTGGCCTTTCATTATTATTATTAGAATTAGTGCTAATTAATTTGAATATGGAATATCTATACATTTTTTTAAAATTTGTGCGTGCGCGCTTATACGTACACAACGTGCCCGTGTCCTAAGTATTGTGCCTGTATACTATAATGTATTCTAACTATTCTAAGTGATATAGGTAAAACAGGTACCTAACAGTTTAACAGCTAACGTTACAATAGGGAATATGCATGTCTTTTTTTATTTCTTAATCTGATAATTTCCATCTCTATAAACATATGAAATTTAAAACACTGACTAAAAAGCCATTCAAACGCCGCCAATTTGCGCGCGCTTTTGACATGACTAATGACTTCATTGTCGTTTCGTGTTTGTTTACTATTCAGTGTTTCAGTTACTTTATACATACATATTTAGTTTTATTTGCTATAAAAATCATGGAAGTTAATTTTTCTCACAAACACTACTAACACAGAAAATTTCGACGCCGATAATTTCGATGAGGTGACCATCGACGTCACATTTCGTTTCGACCAATAGTGACGAGTGCTGTACCTTTGAATTTCCTTCCCTTAATTTTCACTTTCTATTTAATACTAGCTGACCCACGCAACCTCGTTTGCGTCTCCTAATGCCCGTAGCGTAATAATTTTCCCCCGTTTTTGAAACATTTTTCATTGGTGCTCCGCTCCTATTGGTCGTAGCGTGATGACATATAGCCTATAGCCTTCCTCGATAAATGTACTATGCAACACTGAAAGAATTTTTCAAATCGGACCAGTGGTTCCTGAGATTAGCGAGTTCAAACAAACAAACTCTTCAGCTTTATATAATAGTATAGATTTTCTGGGTTTAAATACCTTTATGTTTAATGTAAAGACAATAAAGAATCTAGAAAAAATATTTGAGACAAATTAATTTTTTATGCATATTCCATACTACTTACTCAAGTATCCGTATCAAGTCATATCTCAGGCAGGTATTCTTTACTCAAATAGATATCAAAGGTGTACGTACACTTTTTGTTTGAATCAATAACTCGAATGCTAGTTTTTCTCTCTTCAATGTCGTAAGGTATGCTTGTTCTTCAACGGTTTTGTCATATATCAAAAAATATACTTTAGTTTCTGTTTCCTCAGATTTCTTCCTACATTCATACAGTTCGATTTGTCTAACTGCAGCTATATCTGAATGGTACAAAATGATATACTCTGGACGTAACGCCTCTAATGTCTTCTCTAGCGAAAAGTTACACCCGTTTTCTTTGAAAGTTTGAATACAAATAATAGGTTTCTCCATTTCCAATTGAGTCATATCTAAATTATCTATCTGAAAATAAATAAATAAATAAATATTTCGGACATCTTACACACAACGCGACGCCATCGAGTCCCTCGCTAAGCAGAGCTTGTGTAATGGGTACTAGAGAAATGATATAAATACATATATACTTTTTTTTTGTAAATACATACATATTATACATAGAAAACACCCAAACTTCGAAACAAACATTTATAAGTCATACAAAGATTTGGTCCGACCCGAGAATCGAACCTTAAAATGAAGCTAAAATTTTAATAATTGTAATAGACGATTACTGTTCACTACTCTTAAAAAAAATCAAAGTTTATTTTCGTTAACAAATAAACAATGAGATGCAATATAAGTATTCTAATGGTCGACAATGTAGACATTTTATGTTATCATAAAGAAAAGGCTACGGAACATTATTAATTTATTTATGTTATGTTGACAATGACTATGAAAATGGTTGTACATATTCATTATATACTCATAAGAAACTAGACAATAAAAATGTGTTCAAATAAATAAATAATAATAAATATTTTCGGACATCTAACACACAACGCCATCTAGTCCCAAGCTAAGCAGAGCTTGTGTTATGGGTACTAGATAACTGATATAAATACTTATATACGTTTTTTTTTGTAAATACATACATATTATACATAGAAAACACCCAAACTCCGAAACAAACATTTGAAGATCTTACAAACATTTGGTCCGACCCGGGAATCGAACCCGAGACCTCAAGCACAGCAGTTGCTTACGCTACCGCTTGCTCCACCGAGGCAGTTGAGAGAATAAGTTTTTAATTGTCGCGTGCTATAACTATTTCTGAATTAGTGTCGCCGCACACGGGCCACACGCGACAACCACAAACGCCGCCACGAGAAGCTAGAGACGGCTACAAATGTAGCTGAAGCACGCGACGGCCACTTGTGGCAGGTGGTCGACACTTGCGGTCGGTGGCTGCTACTTTTTGTAACCCTTGCGCGCAGTATCATAAAGACGAAGGAAGGAAATATGCCGGTGGCGGCGTTTTGTGGTTGTGGTCCGGTGGCCCGAGTGCGGCGACCCTTTGATTTGTGATCAAAAATATTAAACAACCATCTTTCGTCAAGTGATATTTTATCTTTTATGAAAGTATTTTATCTTTTATAGTAACCTGTTTTTTTTTTTTTTTATTATACCTGCGCCAAAATGACTCTGCTCTGCCTGATGGAAAGCATGAGCAGATTCCAAAAGTGGTGATCACCATCCTCATCCTGTTCTTTGTTTAGTAATATAAAATGATGTAAATAGTTACGATGGTATTTCAAAAGAAAAAAATACTTTCCATGTATTGAAAACTCTGGCAAAAGCAAGTTTTAACCCGACTACAGCGAAGTCAAAAGGAAAGGTAATAAGTTTCCGAAAGTTTATATGTTCCACCATAGCACCTAAATTACTACACCGATTTTAATGAATAAGGTGTCAATAGATTCGTAATGATGACCAGTTTGCATAAGCTATGTAAATTTAATAAAAACTTTTACTTAGTCGGGTTATAGGTTTTTAAATTTAATTAAATATTCTTTCTTTTTTTTCTTTCTTTCTATTCTTTCGGTTTTCAATTTGGTGCGCGATAGTTAATTTTTCTTTACATTTTTAGATAATTATTACTAGCTCTGCCCGCGACATCGCCCGAGTGTATGTCGGTTATCGCGGTAGCCTCATCTTCAAACATTAAAATATCTCCATGCCAAATTACATTGAAAGCAG
Source organism: Diaphora mendica (assembly GCA_949125395.1). NCBI lineage: Eukaryota > Metazoa > Arthropoda > Insecta > Lepidoptera > Erebidae > Diaphora > Diaphora mendica. The sequence continues at coordinate 9,874,497 of OX421319.1, forward strand.
TTAATACACAAGTAAAATTTAAACAAAATAAAAACCGACTTTCAGGATCGACTAGATTTCTTTTGGATGCCATCATCAGATCTTAGTGTCCTTATCGTTGGGATATCTCCTTTCCAATGGTGGTACACACCACACATACATAAAAAAAAAAAACCGACTTCCAAAAACATCCAACGAAAACTCTCTGTCAAAAAACACTTAAAAGCGTAAAATAAACTGGTTCTTCATAAATTGCCTATACCTAATTCTTTATTCATTTAAATAGTAGTATTATAATGGGTGCTAGGTACCTAAAATCTGTTTGAAGTTGGTGCCAAGTGACTATCGCTTAGACTTTTGTAATTGTTCGTTTGTATTCTTTTTGGCTTAGCACCGACTTCAAACAGATTTTAGGTACCTAGCACCCATTATAATACTACTATTTAAATGAATAAAGAATTAGGTATAGGCAATTTATGAAGAACCAGTTTATTTTACGCTTTTAAGTGTTTTTTGACAGAGAGTTTTCGTTGGATGTTTTTGGAAGTCGGTTTTTTTTTTTTATAAAAAGTTATTATTTTACAGTTTTTAGTGCAAACAATCGTAGGTAAGTAGTAAGTTGAATTATTTCATCAAATTTCATCATCAAGAATACAAATTAAGGTACGTGTAATATTAAAATCATCCTCTAATCCCTAACTGTTGAAGAGTTTAATCTTCTATCATCAGCTCACCTAAATAGCTTGAAAGTATACGACTGAAGGTCTTTAGATACGTATGAAATTGAAAGAATTATTCTCCAACTCCTAACCGTTGAGGAGTTGTACCTTCCACCTTCCATCATCAGCTTACCTAAATAATTTGTAAGAATACGACTAAAGGTAACTTATATACATATGATATTTAAAGATTTATCCTCCAACTCCTAACCGTTAAGGAGTGGTACCTTACATCATCAGCTCATCATCATAAAATGTTGACTACCAGACGCAAATACCGGTGTAACTTCAGAAAATATACGAAAAACATAGTATGTGCCTATAAAAAATGAGGGTTTCCCTCGATTTCCCTGGGATCCCATCATCAGATCCTGATATGCTGGCAATGGGACCACCACGGAAGCATACCCTGTCGAATACAAAAAAAAAATTCAAAATCGGTCCACAACTGACGGAGTAATCAGGTAACATACATCAGTGGAACATAGAACCTCCTCCTTTTTGGAAGTCGGTTAAAAAACATATATACGGTCGAATTGAGAACATCCTCCTTTTTTGAAGTCGGTTAAAAAAGATGATTTGATTTGATCGTGATTTCTTACTCTTGAATCCTGCTTATGCTTTCCATTAGACAGAGTAGTCATTTTGGCAGAACCATACATAAAAAAAAAAAAGTGCAGCGGATTAGCCGTGAAAGCGTAACAGACAGACAGAGTTACTTTAGAATTTATAATATTACTAGTTGTTGTCCGTGGCTCCGCCCGCGTATATGTCCGTTATCGCGGCAAAAAGTAGCCTATGTGTTATTCTGATGTATAAGCTATATTTCTGTAAAGTTTCATCTAAATCCGTTTAGTAGTTTTTGCGTGAAAGAGTAACAAACATCCATCCATCCATACTTACAAACTTTCGCGTTTATAATATAAGTATAGATTATAGAATCAAACTCACTTCTACTTATTACACCTGACCTGTTTCGCCTTATGGCATTATCAAAGGTTAACAACTTTTAATAATGCCATAAGGCGAAACCGGTCAAAAGTCAAGTGCCGACCATCGAGAGTATAAATTATTTATATACTAGTTTTTGCTCGCGGCTCCGCCCGCGTGTATGTTGGTTATCGCGGTAAATAGTAGCCTATGTGTTATTCTGATGTATAAGCTATATTACTGTAAAGTTTCATCCAAATCCGTTCAGTAGTTTTTGCGTGAAAGAGTAACAAACATCCATCCATCCATACTTACAAACTTTCGCGTTTATAATATTAGTATAGAGGTATAGATATAAGTATGAATATCTTACTTGTGAAATAGGCTCGAACATGCTTGCGTCATTATTATCATCCTTTTCATCACTCTGTGAAGCTACTTGTGTTAAAGTTAACACATAGTTGTACTTAGTTTCATCCAAATTTAATTCCCCCTCCTCATTGGCAACATCATCATTGTTCTCAGTTGTTGATGGTTTATCTTTTTTAATATTGTCTGTGGGCATCGTTTTCTTTAACTGAGAATATTTTGATGACACTGCATTTACAGTAACATCCCTTTTAAACGCTGTGTAAAATAAATATTTATTCGACCCCATTGTAAGATAATGGTTTAATTGTGAACACGTTCTAGTATCTTGACAAAGGATTAATATTTTACTCTTGTTAATGTTGCCACCTTTCTTTTTTATTTCATCTGGTATTTCTTTCAATAATAAGTCGCTGAGGCATTTCCACTTAGGGCATGGTTCCGGGTCAAATTCTGAAATTGATACATGCATGCTATCATTTCATTTAGTTAAGTACTAAATGCAAAAAACAATTTGCTGCCGCAGTTTTTTCGTGGCATAATGAAAAAAATAATTATGCAACTACTAGGGTCGTCAAGGGTCGAAATTCGACCATATTTTTTTAGCTTTCTGAACTTCTCCATCATTTAAACTTTAAAGTGCAAAATTCAATACTCAAATTCAATTCCGTTCGAATAATTTCTTAAAAAGGGTTGCAAAGTTTTTGCTTCACGTATTTATATATACACTAGTTTTTGCCCGCGGCTCCGCCGGCGTATATGTCGGTTATCGCAGCAAAAAGTAGCCTATGTGTTATTCTGATGTATAAGCTATATTTCTGTAAAGTTTCATCTAAATCCGTTTAGTAGTTTTTGCGTGAAAGAGTAACAAACATCCATCCATCCATACTTACAAACTTTCGCGTTTATAATATAAGTATAGATTATAGAATCAAACTCACTTCTACTTATTACACCTGACCTGTTTCGCCTTATGGCATTATCAAAGGTTAACAACTTTTAATAATGCCATAAGGCGAAACCGGTCAAAAGTCAAGTGCCGACAATCGAGAGTATAAATTATTTATATACTAGTTTTTGCTCGCGGCTCCGCCCGCGTGTATGTCGGTTATCGCGGTAAATAGTAGCCTGTGTTATTCTGATGTATAAGCTATATTACTGTAAAGTTTCATCCAAATCCGTTCAGTAGTTTTTGCGTGAAAGAGTAACAAACATCCATCCATCCATACTTACAAACTTTCGCGTTTATAATATTAGTAGGATTATAGATTTAGTGGGTACGATCCGAGTAGTTTCAGCAAACTAAAATACCAACAATGTGTTTTAAATATTTCGTCCAAATCTTTTAAGTTTACATAGCATAAGTGAAATTAGCTCATTTACCTTGTTTATGAGTAAATACGCGCCCACGTGCAAGTCGGAACAACTGTTCGGCGGAGTCCAACAGGATCCATCCTGAATTAATTTTAGCATATTCTGGCGTCCTATATTTGCTAACTAGAGAATAAAATGAGACTGAATCATTGTGAATTAAATTGCTGAAAATAAATAACTGTTATATTTTAATACAGGTTTATATCCATACTTTTTAAAAAAATTTTTTTTTTAAATACTGCTCCCTCCATTAGGATAAACATCCTGTGTCGCGGGGGATTTTACAAACATAATATATATGAAACGGACAAAAAGAACACCCAGACTCAGAACAACAATTTGTGGATCACACAAAGTGTTGCCCCATGTGGGATTTGAACCCACAATACTTGGCGCAATAGGAAACGGCGTAGCGACCTCGTTAACAACTAGGCCAACCGTGCAGTCAAATCAATAATAGTCATATGTGATATTAATTAAATTTGAAATTAAGGATAACACTATAATTTTAAAACGTTTCTTCACTTTATCACTGACTTTAATGCAAGGGTCGCCGCACACGGGCCACCGGCCACAACCACAAAACGCCGCCACCGGCATATTTCCTTCCTTCGTCTTTATGATACTGCGCGCAAGGGTTACAAAAAGTAGCAGCCACCGACCGCAAGCGTCGACCACCGCACCGGCCACAAGTGGCCGTCACGTGCTTCAGCTACCTTTGTAGCCGTCTCTAGCTTCTCGTGGCGGCGTTTGTGGCTGTCGCGTGTGGCCTGTGTGCGGCGGCACTAAAGCCGCATTCACATTTATCTGTCGTGTTGTGTTGTAACATCAGAATGGTATCGGTTTCATACATTTAATATGGTTGCGTTCACATTTCTCTGACGCGGTGTGTTTGACGACTTGTGTTGTGTCGCATCACAAGCGATCCCGGTCCGCGTCAGAACGGGTGAGGTGCGGGGGGCGGTGCAACGACACGACACAGCGCATCAGATTGGTGTGCACGCGTCAGAGCCGCACATGCAGTATGGAAGACGAGCAGCTGAATACGTACGAGAATATAAAGTGATTTATAATCCAAGATACTGATGAAATTTTGCATCATCACTCTCAAGCTCTTTAACGAGACAATGAAACTCGCCTCTAGTCTTTTTTTTTCTATTTACTGAATGAATCCAGTATCTCCTTTTCTTTCTTTGTTTTAGAAGCATTGCCAGCGCCAAGAATTGCATATCTTGTTCAAAATCAGAATCTGAATCGGATGATTCTTGAAAAAACATTGCCAATGAATTGAAATGAAATGAAATCATTTATTCTGCAATTAGGTTACATGAACACTTTTGCAAGTTAAACTTTTTTTTGAGCAGATGAGTTCGGCCTTTCCTAACTGGACTAGCCCTGAGAAGAAAGGACGAAACAAACTCAGGGATCACCGTCTTTTTTAAAGTCCAGACAATATGCAAAAGACATTATTTCAATAAAAGAAATGCGATAATTACAATTTGAGTCACAATTACAATAATCAGTAAAGATAATAATTTTAAAAAAATGACAACAATAGCAATAATTTAAAATGAATTTGTTTCAAACTATAAATTATCGTCACATCAAAATAAATTTAAACATTCAAAATAAACAGCATGTGCAGAATGGGCAGCTCAATCCCAGGCGGTTTTATCATCAAGATATTCTGCTATGGTATAATACCCCTTTGCGGATAACTTAGATAGATGAACACTAAGATTATGTTTGTTTCTGGTATTTACCGAATGAACATCACTGATTTTAGAAAACTTTGATATATTTTTTTGAACATAAACAAAATTTTCGTATATATATTGTGAAGATACAGTCAGAATATTTATCTCTTTAAATTTGGAACGGAGAGAAACTCGAGGGCCTAATTTATAAATGGCTCGTACGGCGCGTTTTTGTAAAACAAATATGGCATTAATATCTGCACAGTTACCCCAGAGTAGGATACCGTAACTCATTATGCTATGAAAGTAACTGAAGTAAACTATTCTAGCTGTATCAACATCAGTTAAATGTCGAATCTTTTTTACAGCAAAAGCCGCTGAGCTTAGCCTACCGGATAGTTTTTCTATTTGGGGACCCCATTGTAACTTAGCGTCAATAGTAATACCTAAAAATACAGTAGATTCCACAGGATCCAACTCTAGTCCATTCAATCGAACATTGGTTGTAACATGCCTAACGTTTGGTGTAGAGAATTTAATGAATTTAGTTTTCTTCTCATTAAGGAGAAGGTTATTTGTATTAAACCAATGTACCACTTTCAAGAGTGCACTGTTGACTTCAGTAAAACTGTCAAGTTGGCGCCTAACTTTAAAAATTAACGATGTGTCATCTGCGAACAATACAATCTCATGATTGTCACTTACATAATAAGCTAGATCATTTATTATGAGAAACAGAAATGGCCCTAGAATAGAACCCTGTGGGACGCCCATTGTTACCGGGGATCCCGAAGATGTTTTACCATTAATATCAACTTTTTGAACTCGCTTATTCAAATACGACGTTAGAATATTTAGAGCATTATTCATTATTCCGTAGTGCTGTAGCTTCTTGATGAGTGTGGGATGATGGGCACAATCGAAAGCCTTAGACAAGTCACAGAAAATACCAAACGCATCCTGTGAATCCTCCCAGGCGCCATATATGTGTTTAAGCAATTCCACGCCCGCGTCCGTAGTTGAACTACCTTTGGTAAAACCAAATTGCTTTTGATGAAGCAAGTTGTGCTTAATAAAATGTTGTAACATTTGGTTTAAAAGTATTTTTTCAAAAATATTACTTAATGTTGGAAGTATTGAGATAGGTAGGAAGTTAGATGGATCTGAACTACTACCAGATTTGAACAATGGAATCACTTTAGTTTGTTTCATTAGATCAGGAAACACACCAGATGCGATACAAGAATTGAAAACAGTTGCTAAATATGGAGATATCATATCAATTATTGCAGATATAGTATGTACTGAATGTAATGTCCCCATAAATCAGTTGTTTTCTTTACATTTATACTTTTAAAAGCCTTGATAACATCATTTATACTAACGGCTGAAAATTCAAAACCCCTATCACACCGGTTTACACTATTTTCTAATAAAAAACAAGCAGAGGAAGAGGATGACGAAAGAGTTTTGGTTGTTCGAATAGGAATGTTGGTAAAAAAATGTTCAAACTCAGTCGCAACCTCCACATCCGCTTTTATATCTACATTTTTAATTTTTAAATGGAAGTCACGATTTCGTACAGTGGACCTTCCGGTTTCGGCGTTTATAATCTCCCATGTGGTTTTTATTTTATTGCCAGATGATTTTATTTTATTTTTTAAATATAGGGATTTAGCAACATAACAAGGTGCGTTTAAACGTCTTTGAATATTTTTTTACATATTCTACAAAATCTAAGTTATGATTATATGTTTTTTCATAATACAACTCATATAGCCGTTGTCAACTTTTATAGCTACCTACAGTGGCCCAGTCACTGAATACTACACGATCACTAATCGTTAGTGTTTTTGATGTAAAAGTTAATTTAAATTCATTATAATCATATTAAATAACAAAGCGAAAGCTTGATTAGGGTCACTATCATAGGGCATCTTAACAACTTATCCGCTATATTATTCCTGAACGGGCTCATGCGGCTCTCCGTAATCGGAACGTAACTAATACGCTTCCTTTGAACCTCTAGTTTTGTTCGAGTAAAAGTAACGAACTGCCCGCAATGATCTGAATCTAGCTCACTTACAATACACCTATTAATTGGTTTCACATTTGTAAAAATATTATCAATACAAGTGGCACTACTGGCTGTAATACGTGTGGGTTCAAAGAAAACGTTATATAGATTATATGACTTCGATAAGGTTAAAAACTTTACAGTTATATTGGACTTTTCGAGAATATTTATACTAAAGTCACCACAGACAACAACCGTCTTATTACATTGTGTAGCCCTAAATAATGCATCTTCAAGGATTTTATCAAATATATCATACAAACTACATGGGGGCCTGTACACACTCATTACAATGAACCGCTCAAATTCTACACAAGCTATTTCTATGGTTCGCTCAACAGACAGACTGACAATATCTGATCGTTCCTTTACTTTAATACTCTTTTTTGTGATTATTAATGAGCCACCACGTATAATGCTGGTTCTGTTGTACGAGCTAGTAACCTGGTGATTACTGAAATTAAACAAGAATTGATGACTACTAAGCCAATGTTCTGTTAAACATAAAATATCAATATTATTACAGTTAAGATATAGCTCTAATTCTAATTCTTTACTCATCAATCCTTGAATGTTCTGATGTACCAGGTTCAAACAATTTTTGGTACTGTTCATACAGTTTTTATGAAAAGTTTCTGAGGATACAGTGTTGCTAGAGGTACACTCTATTGTCGTAATCTTTGGTTTAAATGACTAGAAATAGATTGAGGGTTATGTACACTATAACTACTATCTTTCTGCTCAATAGAAGCAGATGTCGAAGTCAAGACTATATTACTACTACTACTAGTATTATTCTGCTCAATAGAAGCAGATGTCAAAGGCAAAACTATACTACAACTAGTATTATTCTGCTCAATAAGAGCAGATGTCAAAGGCAAAAATACACTACTACAACTAGTATTGTTCTGCTCAATAGAAGCAGAAGTCACAGCCAACGTATTGGCTAATTTAAAAATAAAATATGATAGCAAAGAAGCTATCTGTCGTCTAAAATATCCAGAAAGATAATAATTATCTTTTGTCATAAAATAATTACTATGTGTAACTCTCTGAGAGCAAAATCAGAACAGATAAAAAATTGCGTCATAATGCGTCATATAGATGTGCACAGTCGCCATCACGACAGAGAGCATCACAACAGAACACGACAGACAAATGTGAACCAAGCTTGAGACATAATGAATTATATTATACACTAGCTGACCCGGCGAACTTCGTACCGCCATATTTACATATCTGTCTCAGCTTCCCACAGGCAGTGTACAGTCGCGGACAAAAAAAGACTTTTCCCGTTATCTTTATTTTTTTTTCTTTCTAGCAAAAAAAGAAAGAATGAAATCGGACCATGTGTTATTGAATTACAACTATGTAGATATTTTGAATTTCATCCCCTCCCTACAGGAAACCGTGCTGAATATCGGGATAAAAAGTATCCTATGTCCTACCTCGTAGTATGAACTCAAATCATGCCAAGTTTCATTTGAATCCATTCAGTAGTTTCGGCGTGATGCGCGGCCAAGATACAGACAGACAGACAGACAGACAGACGGACAGACAGACAGACAAAAATGAAAAAAATTACAGTTTTGGCCTCAGTATCGATAATAGAGAGCCCTCCAAAAAAAATTTTCAAAATATCTTTAATGTACAGAATTGGACCTGTTACATTTTTATTATAAGTATATATATAAGTATAGATAGCTGACCCGGCGAACTTCGTACCGCCATATTTACATATCTGACTCAGCTTCTCACAAGCAGTGTACAGTCGCGAACAAAAAAAATACTTTTTCCGTTATCTTTTATTTTTTCTTTCTATCAAAAAAGAATGAATGAAATCGGACTATGTTTTATTGAATTACAACTAAGTACATATTTTGACTTTCATCCCCTCTCTCCAGGAAACTGTGCTGAATTTCGGAATAAAAAGTATCCTACGTCCTACCTCGTAGTATGAACTCAAATCATGCCAAGTTTCATTTGAATCCATTCAATAGTTTCGGCGTGATGCGCGGCCAAGATACAGACAAAAAAAAAACAAAATATTACTGTAATGTAATGTGGACCTGTTACATTTTTATTATAAGTATAGATATATTTATTCCGCTATTCCAAGAAGAAGAGAAATTTTCCATTTCGTAAACGGTTTAGTTCTGAAGTAACAAACGTAAAAAAATACAACCTATTTTTTAAGATCATGTCTAGAAAGTTTCATGAAACCATATCAATATATAGATTTTGATGATCAACACTCACACAGTCATGCTTCTAAGCACTTTAAGGTCTTGGATGTACTCCTTAGTTCTGGTACTCAACTGGTGCCAAACACTATCCAATTGTGATTGAAGTATTTTATGAAATTTCTTTGTTATACAATTCTCGGTTGTGATTTCCTGAAATTAAAAATAATCATAAGTAAAGCAATTTTCTTTTATATACAATTTGAAATGTGCCATTCAGCATGTTATGTATTTGACAGTAAAACAAGTGTAAACTAAAAATTCTAAAAACCAATTTGAGTCAAAAATATATCTATAACTAAGTATGCTATATTATAAAGAGGTGAAGTTTCTAACTTTGTTTGTTTGATTGTAGGGGGTAATCTGCGGAAGTACTGATCGGATCCTGAAAATTCTTTGACTAACAGAAAGCGACACCATCCAGGAGTGATATAGGCCATATTTCATTATGATTGAACAAAAAAAACAGTTAAAAATAATAGCATTTATAAATCAAGTCGAAGAAAAGCGGACGGTTAACGCCCAATGAAGTGGGCAAGGGTCGGCTGGTTAGCTTATAAAGTGGTAATTGTATGTATTTTTGTAACATGTTCTTAATTTTTTCACCACAATAAATCCTTAATAATCATGTCAATTTTAATATAGTGGCATAGTAGGCTTTATGTCAAGCAGCGATTAAAGGCTGTTCAAGATGGTAGTGAATCTTCCAGACCAATATTATTTAAAATTAAAAAAATAACTTAAACATTATGTATTCTTCAATACATAACCATCTTTTGCAGAATAGGGGTCAACTCATACTAGAGCAGAGCATACATAGCAAATTTTCTACAACATTATAACATATTCCTTCTTAGGTTAAAGTAGGTTAGGTGGCAAATTCGCCAGAATTCACGTGAAGAAAGTGAAGAATTTGATGCTTCGAGGCGCTTCAACTCTGTTTTAGTATGAATTGACTCTAAAAGATAAAAAAAAAAACATTTTCATACCTGCATATCTAAAGTTCTATTAGTACTTTTAAGTTGTTTTACAGTGTAATTGATAATATCCAGTAAGCATGTTTGGATATAGCTCATATTTGTAGTAAGAGGCACATGGAGTTCTTCAACCTGCGCTTGTCGGCTTTTGAGACTTTGAATCACTGCACCGTGGAACCTAGAACACAATATAAATAAATGCATACTTTTTTTTTGTAAATAAATATATAAATAAACATTTCGGAAATCTAACAAACAACGCCATCTAGCCTCAAACTAAGCAGAGCTTGTATGTACTATGAAAGTTAGAATACTTATATACTTATTTTTAAAATACATACATATCATAATATATAGATAACTCCGAAATAAATATTTGCAGATCATACAAACGTTTCGTTGAACCCGGGAATCAAATTCGAAAACTCAAGCACAGCAATCGCATACGCTACCACTGCGCCACCGAGGCAGTCACACTCAATCAAGTATTAATTTGAAACAATAAACAATATGCTTACCTTTATAGAAAAATTTAACATTCCTATTAAGTCGAGCAACATTGACATAGTATTGCAATGGTTTTTGAGAACAAATATAATCTACACTAATATTATAAACGCGAAAGTTTGTAAATATGGATGGATGTTTGTTACTCTTTCATGCAAAAAGTAATGAACGGATTTGGATGAAACTTTACAGTAATATAGCTTATACATAAGAATAACACATAGGCTACTATTTAGCGCGATAACCGACATATACGCGGGCGGAGCCGCGGGCACCAAGTTCTCCTAGCCGATTATGGCCACAGCGGCCAGTCTCAACGGACACCAGCCCACTAAGCAGCAGATATTATAGTGCACAAGTGTGTGCGCAAACACAGGTGGAGACTCTCTGTTCTCTCTCGCTCATAATCCGATGGAACGGTATATCTTATATGGAACGGTATATCTATACTTATAATAAAAATGTAACAGGTCAAATTCTGTACATTGAAGATATTTTGAAAATTTTTTTTGGAGGGCACTCTGTTATCGATACTGAAACCAAAACTATTTTTTTTTCCTTTTTGTCTGTCTGTATGTTGGCCGCGCATCACGCCGAAACTACTGAACAAATTCAAATGAAACTTGGCATGATTTGAGTTCATACTACGAGGTAGGACATAGGATACTTTTTATCCCGAAATTCAGCACGGTTTCCTGGAGAGAGGGGGTGAAAGTCAAAATGTGTACTTGGTTGTAATTCAATAACACGTGATCCGATTTACTTCATTCTTTTTTTGCTAGACAGCAAGTACTTTAAATATTGTTCCGTGACCTATTTATACATATATCACGTATAATAAATCTGTAGACGTTGAGTTTGTCTGTTTCTTTGCTTAAAACAGCGACATCTCTTGTAATCAAGTAACTAACTTTACAATAGGTACGTAATATGATATGAGTTATGCTCCTCATGTGGCCACCATATCTCCTGATATGGCGTGACCTTGAGCGGGATAGCTGCTCTTCGCGTAGAACAAAACAACCGAAGCGTCGGTGACGTCGTTGACGTTCTGTTAGACTGTCCTATTCAGCACTCATAAAAAAAAAAAAACGGTACTGAAACTTGACAACTATCTATTACTGAATTTTTTCACTCACACACTTTAGGATACAGAATTTCTACTTATAATTACAACTTATACGCGACTTGGATTATATCCGCGCGATGCACTAGTGAAGGGCAGAGTAGACCTGGAGTATATTCTTAGCTTTCACTGATAGCCAGCCGGCAGGCAAGAACCAGGTCCGTAGCTGGGCAGCAGTTTAGCTAAAGAATAACCAACTGAACGAATTTAGGAAAATCTTGCGTATTTATAGCATAATTATTGCTGATTTTTAATATTGTATTTAAGTAAATCAGCAATAATTGCAATTTCATTTTATTATATCAAATAGTGCTGTGACAGAGTAAATAGGGATGTAACAGTTCGTCTCGAAATATAGCGAGTGTGGTACCTACTATTACATTTGGCTTGGCACCGACTTCAAACCTATGAATAGGGAGCACATACAAGTTATTTGATACTTTTTAGTTTTTAAGTTGGTTTTTTTAAATTAAGTTTTTTTTCCATTATTTAGTGTATAAATGTTGTATTTATGTATACGTAATTTGTATATGTATATCTACTTATATATGTATGTTTGTATGTATAAAGTTGAATATGATGTGATTATTGTAAATTTTAACGGACTTCTTATGTAACCTCTGCACAACTGCCTTATAAGATTTCTCCACCACCCGAAGAGAATGCTCTGGGCATTAAGTCCGCCGATGTACATTCTTAGTGCATAAAGTTAATAAATAATATATAAATAATCTACATTGTATTTATATTTCCAAAAAAGTGTGTGTGACAAGTTCCTAAAATTATCATCTCAATGTAACTAACACAACATCCACATCTGGTAGTTCTTAAACAGTTTCTAAAAGATACTTTACAATAGGTATGTTATATGATTACTTTTTTATTGTATAATAAAAATGTAAAAGATCAATTTTAAGTTTAAAATACTTGAATAAGGAGTTATAATTTTTAATATAAACAAACATATAACTTAATAGTTATGATAATTTACCAGAAACAAAACTCAAAATGTGTGTGAGTGTGTGTGTTTGTTACTCTTTCACGCTAAAACTACTGAACGGATTTGGATGAAACTTTACAGTAACATAGCTTATACAGGTTACTATTTGCAGCAATAATCGACATTCACGCGGGCGGAGCCGCGGGCAACAGCTAGTCTTATATATAAAAATCAATTGCGGTTCGTTTGTCTCGCTAAAACTAGGTAACGGCTGGGCCGATTTAGGTTTTGAAATGTATGTCGTAGTCCAGGGAAGGTTTAAACGGTGAAAAATTATCCAGAAAAAAACCAAATGTCACATGTACAACAACCCTTGACTGTTATACCTCTTTGAATAGCTGATGAAATGTAGATATTTTTAAGCACATCTGCAAAACAGGCGCTATATTTTTTTTAAATATCCATTGAAAATATCTTTCAAAATGTTTATTTTTAGTTTTAATCGTCTACAAGTACTTGTTTATTCATTTAACGTATAATATTGGTTCTTAAGGTCATAAAGCATCTTATTTTACATGTAAAAATCAGATAATACTAATAATAAGACTTACACATTTCAAAATATCTAAGCTGACAGTAAAAAATTGGGATTTTTTTGGGAAAATCAATTAAATTCAATTAACTCAAAAACGGTTAGATTGAGGATAGGGTGTTTCATAGTGAAATCAGTCAGAAAAGATGTAAACTACACGCCTTTAACGGGAATAGGTCGACTTAACCAGTAACCCTGTTTATTGAATCCCTATATCCCTTGGTTATGGCATCACACTATGGACCAATTCCATCAAATCTTTTATCGAGGAGGGTTATAGGCTTTTTAACATCACGCTACGACCAATAGGAGCCGAGCGTCAATGAAATAAAAAAATTAAAGAAAGTTGGTCTTGGTGTTACAGTGTAATAATATTCTATTCTCTTTTAGAATGCTTAGTTAGATAAAAAAAAACTTACCTAGGCCATAGAAAAAGTTCTGTTACAAAGAGAGCTCTCATAACTTTTTCTACTTGATAGAATCCAAATGTGAAGGATATAGGTGAGTTTGAAAATGCTTTTACAAAACCAGTCTGTAAGAAAAATGTTAGCCGTAATATTGCACAGCAATAACAAAGATCTATAATAAAACTTACTATCTCTAATAATTTTTTTAAGACAACTTCCATGTAAGGAATCTACATCCTGTGGTGGCGGCTTTACAAACCTACATGAAATGGACACAAAGAACACCCAGACTTAGAACAACAATTTGTGGATCACACAAAGTGTTTGTGCCAGATGTTCTAGGTTTTTGAACCCACAACACTTTTAAACACTCAAATTACAAACAGACATTTCAATTTTATTTATTTGTATAGATGGATAAATAATTGTTCAAATGGCACAAAAAGACATTGATTAACATTTTGAATTAAAACTTTACTTTTCTACTTGTTTGTAGTCACTTGTTTTAGGTTATCATTCTCAATGTATCTTACAAAGGAAAACTTTACTAGAAAATGCACTAATAACCTATGAAAGCTGCGAACATTCCATTCCAACATACCAAGAGGATATCTAAATAAAATTCTAGCTAAATCTGAATGTGGCAAAAGATAACAATCAATAGTATTAAATATAGGAGGTATCAAAATAAGCCTCTGTTGATAATTATGATTAAATTATTTTATAAAAAAAAAATCATTTTAAATTATTATTAATAGTTCAATTAAAATACCTTATTATTTTGTCTGTACAACCTTAGTGCAAATGCTTCTTGACAAGATTCCAAAACAGTATGTGCTCTTAATACAATTATGCCAGTTATATGCGATATGGGTACCCTGTTCTTCAACAGATCCACAACTAATATGCGAGTAGACACAAAGTGGACACCTCCCTCTAAATATGCCTTTTCTCTGAAATAAGATAAACAAATGAAAAGGACTTTAATATGAATACAACAACTGGAACAGTTAAAATGTATGAAGTAATTAGTTATAAGGATATAAGACCGATGTAGGCTTAATCAAAGAGCTAGATTAGTGTATTATTAAACTAGTAACTTGCAGTACCTCACTTACCGATCTGCTCCTAAAGTAGGTAATGGTGTTAGATTGAACCTTTCGGTAAAGTATTTTTCCTCATGATCACCACTGTTAATAACAAGAACTAAGTTGGCAGGGTCTCTATATATCCATAATAAATTTGATATTATGTTATTGTAATTAATACCTCTGAAAAAAAATTATTTATTTAAGTATTGCTGCATAAATCATGCAACCATGAACATTGTTGTTTGTATAAACCTTGAAGTACTTACTTAGCCATTATGACAAGTGCATCTTTTTCAAAAGCATCAATAAATATTTGTTTTTCAAAAGACAACAAGGGATACTTCATGTTCGCAAACACTTCTGCATCTTCAGCTTCACTGGTAATAGGATCTTTTGTTATCGGTTCCATTTTATTCGCCTTTTAGTTTTCAATATTATGAGATAGTTTGAATTCAACTGTTTTTCTTATCTCGTGCGAGAGTAAATTACAAAACACAAACACAGACAGCAGGTAGGTACTGATCAAAGAGTATTATTTACAATTTTTTTACAAGAGTCCGAACTTCCATAATAAGAATGAAATGTCCATCGACCTACAATACATGGACTACGCATACCTACAAAATTATCGTGCCTACCTACACAAGAAGTTGGCGCATAAAATGGCTGCCTTTAGGGTTGTACCTATGTAGAGTGACTCGAAATGTCGATATCGATATTTAACTGAAATATTTAATAAATTGCAAAAATAACGATAACATTAAATAATTATAGTTAATTCCGATTGTTTTTTATTATTTATAATGGATGGATTAAATTTTTAATGATGGACTTAAGACTAAAATCCAAAAATGAAAGCTGGCCATCACGGGACACCCGGCTAGATATGATATGATCGAAATATTACTTAAATGATTCTTGGGCTTCTACCCAAGAAACCGTAGGCCATTAGGAGTGCTACAGCGTTTGGTGACTCCATTGTGGGTTAGGAGAGTGCTAGTCCTCTCCCTTTTCCCACCTTTTAGGCGTACAATACCTCCTCCCAAAATGAGGCCGTGGATTCCTCTTGGAATCCCTAAAATCCTGGTCTTTCTGTAGTCTGGGAATAGACGATCGTAGGTGAGGTTTCTCAAATTATTATTTTAAAACCATTTGTTATCGGCTATGAAAACAGCGCTATCCGTTATATACATATAACGTATATATAACAGAATACCTCCGCATTCAAACCAACGAGAATGTATATCGTTGTTTACCTATTTTTTCGTAGCTCCGACGGTTCTGGGATACCGATATCAACCTAAAAAGTACTTATATTATGTTGACATTGAGCGAAATAACAAATTGTGTAAATAAAACACGTTTTAAATAGTTGTAATATTTATTCATTTATTCACACATTCAGGTTAGGGCACTGCGCAGTCACGTAATCGCGTCGCGTCGAGAGTTCTGTTGTAGGATGTTTCATGGAAGTGCATCGAGCAGACATACCACATTTTATGTTGAGGGTTTATATTTTCCAAACCAATGATTTCGATCTATTTCTTTCTTAAAATTTCATTTACAGGAAATCTGATGAAGAAAACACCATGTTAACATTTTTTTTTTATAATAATATAAGTATCGACACTTTAACTCTACCATCACTATCCTTAATCGTATGTAAACAAATAAAAGTGAAACAAAGCAAATAATACCATTGAGAACCTCAAAAAACTAAGAAACGTCTTCGGAAATTATAAAAAGAATATGTTTAATACAATACAATAAACAAAATCGTAAAATATTGAACAATTTCAATGCATTTTTGTACTAACCTGTAAAGAGTCAATGTACAATGATTCTTGTTTTTTCTTGCACCAAATTGTTTAATGGAGCACGAAGGCATGATTTTCATGTCTAGGGCAAAGCCTTGGATACAATAAAAACCAATTTAAAGCCGTAATTGGCACGAAAACAAAAACAAAATTTCCAACAACAACCGCTTGACAGCAGATCTACCTCAGAACTTGGTGCATACAATGGCGTCGCCGGGCACGAATTGACAAGTGCATGACGTCACTCAAAAGTGTTGCCAATATTAGTCTTCACTAAACTATGTTTATCTCTCTTTTCACACCAAGGTAAACATAAGTTAAAAAGAGACAAAATGCTTTTTTGTATATATGTGTCGATCTTATATATATATTTTTATAAGAATTGTTCGTATAGTAGAATAGGGCATCTCCATATTTTCTTTACTCATTGGAAATGTCAAATTTATAATAGCTGTCAACATTGCAAAAACATTGCTTGACGATTGACAAACGCAAAACTACCAACATGAGCAATTCAATAGGGACGTAAATAATACCGAATATTGTCGATATCGATTACTAATGCACTAATTACGCCACCCGATTATTTATTTATTTTGTGTTTGTTGAAATCACGGGTTTAAATGAAACATGAACAAATATTATTAATTACATTTTCATACTTTTTAAACAAGTATTTTACATACATGAGTAATTTGGGTTCTGAAAATAAAATTAAAAATAAATCATGTGGTTCATTTTGGTCACAATTATTATGTTACGATTGATACGTAGGCAATAAAAGTGCAATTTATTAAGGCATCACGGTATATTATCAGCTTGCAAATTATTCATTTCAAAGGAGCAGACAATGTGGCCTTTCTGTAACGAAAATAATGTAAGATTAGTCATATTAATTGTAACAAATGATATCAAATTTCTTGTAAGAAATTTGTTCCTTTTTAAATTTATTATTGTATACAAATGATTTAATAATATTATCTGACATCTCAACAAAGATGATTACAAATATTGTGTTAAATGTGTTTAACAATATCGATAGTAGCGGTACAACACTATTTTTAACACGTAATGAAAAATTAAACAATTTCATGTAATTACCGGCTAATATTAGGCAACTGGGACATATTATGTAACAATAAAAGAGTATTTAAATTTACCTTACTTCATCCAAGGGAAATTTTGCCATAAATGGACGTTTTTGATCCATTATACGACCAGTTCTTATACCGCATATTTGGCACATTTTGTAATGCATATCTAAATATCTATACAAAAAATTACGAATAAACACAAAAAAATAATAAAATAACAATATTCTTAATAACTTATTCGAAAATTAACCTGTACGAATTCGTGCAGAAAATCAACTTTCGCGGGGAATTAGCGAATGACATAGAGCTATCATAGACAACATGGCGTCACGTTAGAGCGACAGAGAAGTAGATAATATTAGAGCGAGCAGGATATATTCGGTTCGGCCTAGCATAGTATATATCTGTGGGTTGCCATAAAATTTAGCACTCTTTTCATCGAGATATAATGTATAGAGAAGACGCCACTCACAAGTGCGGTGTTCCATGCAATTGCGGCGATTGCGCCGCACTTCTTTCAGTCGCTTGCTAGCTACACTCTGCTGAAGAGGTGGCTTAAGCGTGTGATTGTTTAAATTTAAAAACGTTCTAAAACTCGTGAAATATGCCATTTTGCGTCTTGAGATATTGCACTAATAATACAAGGAATACGGAGAAAAACAAAGGAATAACTTTTCACCAGTAATTAACTAGATATAATTGTTTTAAAATTAAATACGAACAAAATATTTTAAGACGCCATTGTTGCCTCACTCGACATAGAGTACTTAGACTAAAACATACAGAAGTGATATTTAGGTAGAATTAACTGACGTTAAATGCACAACGTATCTAACGTATTTAATTGGATAAGTAAAAATAATATGTTGTTAAAAATAGCTTCGTTAATAACCCATTACATTTTTTTTGTAATAATTATACTCAAAATTATACTTAAAGTATAATAAAAAAATTGAATATTCGGCTTTTATATTTTATACCTCGATGCATTCTACAAAAAAACTGAAACTGGCAAAGCTATTGACACAGAATATTTACTCAGTGTTAATTTCCTAATAAAGCTTCGTAGGTATAAAGCTATTTATCCGTTCTGCTTTGTTGCTTGGCGCTTAGTCTATGAAAGCGAATCTTTGCAACAGTTCGTTGGCAAAAACGCGTAAGCGCCTTGAAAATCACGGCGCTTATGACATATCGCTCGCGAGGAAACTACAGCTCAAATGCGATAGAGCGCTGCTTGTTAATACTGTTGGATTAGACTACTAATTATTGTTTGGCTGCGCTGCAGCGCTTTTTAGTTATAATTCAAATATAAACGGAACTTAAAATTGGTTTTGAGTGGCTCCTCTAGTACGTAGTACGTAATATCTCGATGCTCGTTTCATACATTTTAAGTTTTGTATAGAACTTACGTTAGACTGGTACTGAGACTAGCAACTGTGCACAGAGTACATTGTTAATAGAGAAACAACTGTGCCTGGGACTGGGCCACAGAACACTGGGCCCTGTGGGCAGGGCAACTTGGGTAACTTCAGATTAACCACAGAACCTGCAATCTGCAACGTTTGATGTTTTTCATGCTACGTTTACATGCGTGCGAGGACTTGACAGTCGCTCACAAACCACAATCCTTCACAAACGCTCGTATTACGTTTACACGCGTGCGAGGACTTGGCAGTTGCTCACAAACTATACGCCGTACGCGCTCGCATCAGTGCTGCCACCTCTCTGAAGCCAACCAGCGCTAAAAGCGCTTGAAAATAGCGCTAGATTCCGCTAGATTGCACCAGCGACACGGTATCGAAACCAAAGTATAGATAAAAAAAAAAAGCTTGCCAATAGGACACGGAATCGAATAGAATAGTAGCAATACTGTACTCACGCATGAGTAGTATCGAAAGAAAAAAAGGATCGTTCTCATTATTTCATAAAAGAATCGATACTTTAATGGAAAGTACCTACTCGATATCGAACCATCGAGTACTTTCCTTACCGAGGAGTGGGTTGAGGAATCTTGTAGATTTTAGAATCACCTGGCTGGAAACGCCTTCAACCAATGCTTGAACTCAGGCTTTACTTCCCATTCAGTCTTATAACGTTGTTTATAATATTATTAGGTTTTTTTGACACTGGTACTTGGTACATGCAGGTGACTGTGAACACAATCACTGTATAAATAAGATTGAGTGTGTATATGACATTTAATCACAACTCAACACTCATCACAAATTGACAAAACTTCTGAGCGCCAAATTCAAATATTTTTCCTCTTTAAATCTTTTGTGATTAGTTGTCCTGAACACACTCATTACTACTAAGTTTTTCTGTCATAAAAACGCGCTATATTTTCCGCTAGGAGTTAATATTAAAATTTCAGCGCTAAGTGTCTCAAAAAAGCGCCAGATCTAACTCCGAAAGCGCTAAGGTGGCAGCACTGGCTCGCATGCACTCACACGTTGGCAGTGTTGCCAACTTAGTGAATTTTCCACTAAAACTGGTGGTTTGAATCCTTCATTTAGTGGCGAAATATTGGTTTTTGTGGCTGGTGGATTTTTCTAGCGGTTTTTAAAAAAATAATTTCAGTTACTATAACTGCAATCACTCAGCCTCTACGTATCTTACATTCAATTCAATTGAATATATCTTTATTGTGGATGATAGGTAGGTACAAAATTAGGATGTTTCGTATACATTGCGATCAGCATGTACCGCCCAGTAGGCAAACAATAATTCTATTTCTGTCAAGTTAAATTACAATAAGATTGTTATCGAATGTCTTATTTATCAAATCTTTACACATGCTACCAGTTAATAACAATAAGTTATTTATTATAAATATCTAGTTATATTTACTTCCTTTATTATTCAGCTTTTTTAAATAATTCAGGTAACTTCCAAGGGCGGACCCAGCTTTGGCGCCAGGGGGGGGGGGGTCATATAGTCGTTTTTAAGTTTCTTTTATTTTTATTCATTAAGTTATATATATTTAATTTTGATAATAAATAGATAGAGATAAAAAGTAGGTATTTTAATAATGTATGTAAGTGTAATAATGTAAGTAATGTATGTACTTAGTTTTACCGGGCTGTTACCGCACTTGAGCGTAGATGCCCAGGCTGCCCTTCGTATTCTAGGGGGGCAAAATTGCGCTCAATCATGCCCGGGGTGAGAGCAGATTTAACATGGCACCCCCTACCATCTGATCGTGGACCTTTGCAACATCAGAGGATTGTATAGTAATACTGTCCATCAGCACCTCGAGACAGCATAGCCAGCTATTCTTGACCGAGACGCAGATATCGTCTCCAGCGCACACTCTTACCTCACTCTCCCTGGGTACGGACTAGAACACTTCTTCATGTCTATGGCCGGAGTGTGCGTGTACGTTTGAGACGATATCAGGGGCCCTAGCCAAGTTGCAAGCATTTCCAATCGCTAATCTTTCTGCAATCGCTAACGCTTTGTCTTGAGTAATTTTAGAAAGCGATAACTTGGTAGCCAAGTTGACACAAATGATTCAATCGCTCGTTCTAAAATACAAGTGGAAAAAACCTAAATTATAGTCTATCTATTTGAAATCGCTTAGTGATCGTTCAAACGCATCGATATCATTTCGTTTGCGTTTGTCAAAAGTGGAACTTGCCTAGCGTTTGTATGGGATTTGGCGTCGAATTTGTAGAAAGGAATGGAAACGATCACATTCCATTCCATTACTATGAACGAACGTCAATTTGGCTAAGACTTTTTTAATGGAACTAAGTCACGTGATCAAAACAAAATATTAGCCAATGACACACCGAGAATTTATGCGTTAACAATTGCAGAAAGACAAACGCTTGCAACTTGGCTAGGGGGGCTGTTTTCGTCGCCTCAGCAATCTTGAAGGTAGGTTCTCGCCTTCTCAATGTTACGGCTCCGTGTAGGTGACCTTGTCAGCGACGACCACCCCCGCGTCTATGCGTGCCTCTATAGATCCCATAGCGGTGATGCCGAATCTGACCGACTCATTGAGCACATCCAGATGGCTACAGACTTCGTGAAGCAGCAGATCCCGTCCGCGGAGATCGTCTTACTTAGTGATTTTAGCGCCCACCGCACCGACTGGCTTAGTAATAAATCGGATCATGCGAGGACATCTGTTCACGACTTCGCACTTTTTTTTTTTTTTACGTGTGGAAATCCCCTCGGACCGTCACCCCACCGGGGCTTGCGGCGGGGCGGTGTGTCGGACTCGAACCGACTAAAACCACACGGTGTGCCACTCTGCGCCTGTGAAGGGAGGAGTCCGGGAACTGCAGTTATTAACACATCCGGACCCCTCCCAGCGCCTGTCCGCACAGAAGCGGGCACCGTCTGCTGGTAGACTCTCAATTAGGCGACGTACGGCACACACGTACGTCGCCCCCTCGCGGGTGGCCACTAGAGCGGATGGACGGGAAAGCCCGTCCCGACCGTCCGCGGCGGATTGGGTCCGAGTGGACATCGTCCTCCCGGGCCTTCTCCGCCACTTCCTTCTATGAGATTACATCTTCGCAGAAGGTTGCGACCGCGGTAAAACTGCTATCGCTACCGGCCATGGAGCGTATGACTGCCGGTAGCGAGAGATCTCCTCCGATGACTGCAGTGAGGGCCCGACGCTGCGGCGCCCAAGCGGAGCAAACCGCCAGCGTGTGCTGGGCCGAATCCTCACTGCAGTCGCAGTGGTGGCAGGCGGGACTCAATTCCCTCCTAGCGACCGAGTGCAGGTACTTCCCGAAGCAACCGTGCCCGGAAAGGACCTGCGTCAGTCGGAAGGAAAGGGTCCCGTGCTGCCGCCCTGCCCACTCGAGGATGACCAGCTGGAGGGCCTCCACGGCGGCAAAGCCAGTGCGTGGAGTCTCCAGCCGGAACGACCATCTAGCCATAGTGGCTCGACGAGCGGCTTCACGCCACTCGCGTACCTCTTCGGGCGGAGGGCGGTAGCCATACTCCGCCCTATATTGACACATTGGTCACAGCCCGGGGGGCGAACTTCCAAGAGGCGGCGTGCCCGACCACCAGAGAAACTCCCCTGGTGGTGGTCCAAGGACAGACCCCTGCGGAACGCCGCATGACATGGGTCACCGTCTCAAGGCACCCTCTTGGTCCTCGTACACGACGGTACGCTCCTCTAAATAGTCTGCCACTAGCCGCCTCAGGTACTCTGGCACCCCGTGGAAGTGGAGTGCTTCCCTGATGCAGCTAAATGGCAGACTATTGAAGGCGTTGGCGATGTCCAAGGACACCGCCAACACCACGCCGCCACAGCTCACTGCCTCTTCGGTCACGGCCCTAAGGCGCATCACGGCATCGACCGTCGAACGCCCCTCTCGGAATCCGAATTGGGCGTCCGACAGGTCGGGCCCCACCTCGCAGAGGTGCCGGACGATGCGGGCAGAGAGTATCCTCTCAAAAAGTTTACCCGCCTCGTCCAGCAACACGATGGGCCTATAGGCCGCGACCGAATCGGCAGGCCGTCCCGGCTTCCTCAACAGGACCAGCTTCCCGCATTTCCAGCACTCAGGGAAGCGTCCGGACGCCAAGCTAGCGTCCAACACTTCCCTGAACTTCCCACGCGTCCATCTTCACAGACTTCCTCTCAGTCCCTTCATCACTCGGGCGGGAACCCCGTCCGGCCCGGGGGCGGTGTTCTTGGAGCGAATCCGCAGAACAGCCGCCCCAACCTCCGATTCTCTAACGGGTGGCACATTGTCCTCTCTACCCCCGTCGTCTATGACCACATAGGCCATCGACGGGGGTGTATGCTCCGCCCGCTCAGGGAAAAGGCCCTCGACCACTTCCTGCAGGAAGCTGGGCTGGAGAGTCTCGGTAAGGGGGGGGCCCCACGTGCGGAGCTTCTGACGCACCGCACGGTATGGGCGACCCCAGGGGTCACGGTCGAGACCCTCCAGCATCTCCTTTCTCTTTTCACCTTTGGCGCGGCAAATGGCCAGCTTCAGAGTCCTCTGCGCTTCGCAACATGAAGCCGGTCCCCGCCACCGTCTCCACGGTGACGTCGCCTGCTGCGGGTGTAGGACCTCCGGGCACGAGTACAAGCCTCTGCGAGGTGGGGCCCGACCCGTCGGATTCCGAGAGGGGCGTTCGACGGTCGATGCCGTGATGCGCGATGCCACCACCACTTCGTCCCGGAAAACTGCTTCCTGTGCCAGAGCCTTCATGTGTTTGATCGCATCCACGGTGGAGTGCCCCTGACGGAAACAGCAGGTACTGGTTGTCCGCCAAATCCTCCCCTACCCTGAAGAGATGCTTGACTAGGCGGGCGCAATCACTCTTTCAAAGAGCTTGCATACCTCGTCTAGCAACACTATGGGCCGGTAGGCAGATGGTGAGTACGCCGGGCGCCCCTCCTTTCGGATGAGGACCAGTCTCCCCGTCTTCCACAATTTCGGAAACTGGTCCTGCTCGAGGTATGCGCTGAACAACTCTCTCAGTCGGGGCTCGAGAGCCGGTGCCTCATCGTCTAGAGCCAGGACCCACGCTTGGCCTGGAATGCCATCGGGTCCTGGGGCGGTGCTTTTAGCCGTTGTACCGCTAGCGCTAGTTCTGTTCGAGTGACCTCAGGCACGTCGTCATCATCCAAGTTTTTTTTTTTTTATGTTTGGCCCGCCGAGGGCACGTTAGACGCCTCAGGCGTCGAAGGTGGACCCATCTGTGGTGGAGTGTGCTCCATCAACCGCGATGGAAACAGGGTGTCCATGACCCCCTCAAGCAGGTCTAGCTGAGGACACCAGGCCAACGGTGGGGCCCACAGGTGCATCTTGCCCCTTATCATGCGGTAAGGGTGCCCCCATGGATTCCGCTCCATGTTATGCGGACGGAGGGACAGGGTGAGGCGCCCCACCCTGTACCACCGTGGCTACGCCCAGGGTTGAAACCTGTCATCGAAAAATAATAAACTTAAGTTAGAGTTACTTTTATTTATATCTACTGCGATAAGACGACTTAACTTCAATTTATTTCACAATCCAAACGTTAGATGGTAACGAATTTCTATAGAATGACTTATCGTAATTTTCAGGACTATAAGTTCGTGACATTCATGTTCGTATGGCAACTGTGTCTGACGACGTATCTCTCTGAGATACGGTGAGGTCTCGATGTTTTAAGAAAGGTCACCCATCCCATTCAAAGACTGACCCCGCTAGCTAGGACGGCGGTTGCTTAACACCATTTTGAGCGCTCCTCTATGAATACATACTTAGAAAATTAATTAACCTATTGCTGGAACAGGCACCAATTTTTTTTGTTTGTGTGACATTATTATTAAGTGTTAATAATTCATGATTTAATGTGACGTATATGAGCATTTATTTTCGTCCCAGAGACCATCCATAGACTAAGTTAGGTACCATAGAAGGATATTTTACTTTCTCATTTCCGGAAGTGCCGCCATTTTGCTTGCCAACATTTTCTTTCATTCATTTCATTGCGTTTTTGCGGCCATAGCGGTGTGTCGTATCGTGTATTGTAAAGTGCAGTTGACATAGAATATCTATATCTACTAATCTAACGTCTAAAGCTCAGGTAAAGAATATTTAATTTCGTGAGTTTGACTTTATTAATATTGTGAGTAACAACGTTAATTTGAAAACTCATATTTTAGAATGCAAATGCAAGGAATGCATAATTTTGGAAGAGGATATGGTGGGCCACCACAGCCACAGAGGCAGGGCCGACGTGGAAATAACAGAGGAGGATTCCGGAATTCAAGATTTGACCAGAACCAGCGGAATCCGAATCCGAATCATGGCCAAGGAGGTCAACGTCCCAACAATGAGGTGAGTCAGATTATTTAAAAAGATATATTTGCACTTAATCATAATTACATTAAGTTAAATCTATTATTTCAATTACTATTATTTCAATTAATAGACACTTACAAAAACGTATAATATTACTGAATTAGCGTGTATTGTTTAAATTGAAACGTCGCCGCCATTTTGTATTGCTTGGGATGTCTGCGTCGTTCGTACGTAAGGCTATTGATTTTACCGTTATGTTAGTAACTAAAATATGTCTGCTTACGCCCATAAATGAAAGTTACCGTTATCTCTCATTACAAGTTAGTTCTATTTGATATAGATAAGTTACTCACGCACTTAAAATGAACCTACTTATATTTGTATGGAATAAAAGTTTACTCTTGAAATAAAGGAAAGCAATTGTTACATTTTGTATAAATAGATTCTGCTCATGTTTTCCATCAGGCAGAGCAGTCGCTTTAACAGGCTCATTAAAAAAATAAACGATAATACTAAATGTTATGTTAGCAACTATATAGTCTATGATTCTTGTATTTGTCATAATAATTTTGTCATAATTCAAATACTTTATTAGCACCTGGCCATTTTCATCTATTACTAGCTGACCCGACAGTTTGTTTTGCCATAACAATAAAAAAAATAATTAGGGGGGGTCACCCTTATCAAAGGGGTGTGAAAAAAAATTGATGTTGGCCGATTCTCAAAACTACCTGATGCACACAAAATTTCATGAAAATCGGTCCAGCTGTTTGGGAGGAGTTTGGTAACAAACACTGCGGCACGAGAATTTTATAATATTAGATTTTAATTGCATTATTAATAATAACAAATGCACACATCATACACACACTGTTAGTCTAATCCTAAGCCATTTAAAGCCTGTGCTTTGGTAGCAGTAATGCTGAGAAACATCTATATCTATACTTGATGTAACTGTTCCAATTCTGTACATGAAAGATATTTAGAAATTTTTTTTTTGGAGGGCTCTCTATAATTGAAACTGATGCCAAAACTAACTTTTTTCATTTTTGTCTCTATATTGACTGCGCATCACGCCGAAACTACTGAATGGGTTCAAATAAAACTTGGCATGATTTGAGATCATATTACGAGGTAGGACATAGGTACTTTTTATCCCGAAATTCAGCACGGTTTCCTGGAGAGAGAGGATGAAAGTCAAAATATGTACTTCAATAACACATAGTCCGATTTCATTCATTCTTCTTTTGCTAGAAAGCAAGTACTTTAAATATTGTTCTGTGATCTATTTATTTGTTCATTATATGACTTTAGTGTGTATTTATCGATTAGTTCTATAAAATCCTAATAGATGGCGGTTTGGCATCTAAGTTGCACAGATATCTGGTAGGTGGCGCCGTATTTCTAGATTATCCGGTAGATGGAGCCGCATTTCTATAAGTTTCAGAAATGTAGAAAAGTTACAAAAAAAAAAAAATGTGGCGGTACGAAGTTCGCCGGGTCAGCTATTATTTAAATATTTCCATATAAATACTATAGCTATTGCTGTCCACAGAGCGCCGCCTCCCCAAAGAGCGCCAACCATCTATCTTAAAATACAAAAATAGGTGAATTACACCTAGACAACAGTAGGGCTGCCATCTCAAACAGGTGTAAAATCCCTGGATTTTGGAGGTCAAAACCTGGACACTTTCATATTTTTTATTTATTTTAGTTAAAATATAAAGAATAGTTCAAACAGTTGAAATTGTTCTTTTACTTAATTTCATATTCAGTTTTAATTAAATTTAGTTATTTTTTGTTGAAATATCACTGATTTCTACGAAAAGTTAAATCTTGCAGTTCTGATAATGCTTTTCAAATACTATAATTTTCTCAAACTTTTTTAAAAGCATACTAATTAGAAAAAAAAAATCTCAAGTTAATTTGTGATTATTGTAGCATCAAAACATTGAATTATTAGTGAAAATAATTTTGTGGTTACTAGCATCAGTAGCTACGCTGATGAATGCTGTATCATTTAAATCCCATTGGACTTGGGCAACTGACAAAGGGCTCAGCACACCGGTAGCTATTGCAGATGCTTTTTTTGCAATATCTAAACCTTCTAAATATTTTACGTTAAGAGAACATGTGCAGTCTAATGAATAATAAATAATAGAATGAAAATCCGGACGACGAATGAAACCGGAAATACTGTGGGATTGCCATGCTTCGGCAGGAATGGGCCGCCTCGACTGGAGTGATACCACGGCCTCACAGAAAACTGGTGTGAAATAGTGCTTGCGCTGTGTTTCACCGAGTGAGCGAGGATACCGGAGGCCCACCCCAACCCCTCCGCCCAACCTCTCCCCCCAACCCTGCCCCCCATCCGCCAAAGGCCGGCAACGCACTTGTGACGTCTCTGGTGTTGCGGGTGTCCATGGGCGGCGGTAATCGCTTACCATCAGGCGACGTCTGCTCGTCTGCCCCCTATTCCATAAAAAAAACCCCAGCCGGATGCTCCCCGGATGCCCTCTCCGGAACTAGGAGAAATCTGGACGAATGGCAGCCTCAGACAATCTGTTGTCTGCTCTGAATGATCATGCTAAATCTATTCAATATTTCTATAACTTGTTTAATAATATTTGTTTTGTTTGTAACTAAATAATAACTGAGGATCATTGTCTTTCACAGGCTAAGCCAGTTCAGCCACTTGATAAACCTCAGCAGCAAAATCAACAACAAAACATTAAACCATTGCTACAAACCCAGCAACAACAGAAGCCTGAGGTGCAGGTTGGACCCCAGCAGGGTCAGCAACAAAAACAGCAGCCTGCACAACAGCAGACTCCACCACAACAGCAAAAGCCACAGCAACAACAAGCAAAACCACAACCTCAGCAACAACAGCAACAACCACAGCAGCAATCTCAAAAACCTCAACAGCAACAACAGAAACCTTTACAGCAGCAGCAGAAGCCTTTGCAGCAGCAGCCGAAGCCACAACAGCAACAACAACAGCAGCAGCAACAACAGCAGCAGCAACAGCAGCAGCAACAACAGCAGCAACAATCAAAACCTGCTAATGTTCAAACAAATCCTGAAGATCAAGTTGATAAGTCAGTAAGCATAGAGGACAAGAGCCAGAACCAGCAATATAATCAGAATCAACAATATAATCAGAATCAGCAAAGGGTATGTGCTTTCAAAAGTCACTCTTTAGAAATTTTCCGAAAATTTTTGAAGCTTTTCATTTGTAAATTTTGTATTTTTACTTAGAATATGAATGGAAACTTTGGAGGCAATAAACAAGGTGGAGGATCATGGAGTCAAGGAGGCAACAAATCAGGTAACAATTTCAACCAAGGAAATAAGCCATTTGGTCCTAAATCTGGAGGGCCAGGAGGTCCAGGAGGTCCAGCAAGAAACCAACAGCGCCCTAATAACATGCGCGGACCACAGCAAGATGGTGGGAAACCTATCCAGAGAGAGGTACTACTACTACTTTTTAAATCTTGATCATTGTTTTGATAATATGTTTACTGATATCTTTATATGTCATTTCAGGAACACATGCTAGCAAACAAACTGAAAGATTTGATGGGACCTCTAATAGATTTGCCTTCAATTGATCAGACAGAAGTTAAGTTTAATGGGAGAAGCCGTTTATACATAGGTAATCTTACAAGTGATGTAACTGAGGAAGAGATCCTGACCCTGTTTGCTCCATTTGGCGAATCAGCAGAACTATTTGTTAACAAGGAGAAAAACTTCGGATTTATTAAGATGGTAAAGATATTATATTAATGTGTTTAAAAAAATGCATATTATAGTTTTTGCTAGGTGATTAATATAAAAAATTATTTCAGGACTATAGAGTTAATGCAGAAAGGGCAAAGAGAGATTTAGATGGAAAAATGAGAAATGGAAGAACTTTGAGAGTAAGATTTGCACCACACAATAGTGCTGTTCGTGTAAAAAATTTACCGCCGTTTGTTTCAAATGAGCTCTTGTACCGCGCTTTTGAGATTTTCGGCAAAATTGAGAGAGCTTACGTAAAGGTTGATGAAAGAGGAAAAACTCTAGGAGAAGGAGTTGTAGAATTTGCACGCAAACCCAGTGCATTGGCTGCAATCCGTAACTGTACAGAAAAATGTTTCTTCCTGACATCGTAAGTAAATGAAGTTAATAATTTACTTTAAGAATAAGAAATAAGGAGACTAAGGTAAGGAGAGTAAGTAAGGACACTAAATATATAGTATAAATGTGTTTCAGGTCACTTCGACCAGTTATTGTAGAGAGTTTTGAAGAGCCAGATGAGTTTGATGGGTATCCTGAGAAGAATTTGCCTAAAAAGCATCCTGAGTTTCTTCGTGCAAGGGAACTTGGCCCGCGATTTTCAGAATTGAGTAGTTTTGAACATGAGTATGGCACGAGGTGGAAACAACTACATGAACTTCACAGGCAAAAGGAAGAGGCTCTCAAGAAGGAGCTTTCAGCAGAGGAAGAAAAATTGGAAGCACAAATGGAATATGCCAAGTAAGATTTTATTGAAACCTTTAAAATGAAAATTGTAAATACCTGTTGTAATAGCAATGAAGACTACATACTCATAAAGTGGGTGTAATATCATATAGGAGTGATGTTGCATGTGATTGTCTTTAGGTATGAACATGAGACAGAGCTACTTCGTGAGCAGTTGCGCCAGCGTGAGCAAGACCGTGAACGACAGAAGCGCAGCTGGGAGATGGCCGAGCGCGCTGCTGACGAGCGACGAGAGACTGAGCGCCAGCAGTTGCTACGCCAAGAGGAGGAACTGTCGCAGCGTATGCGCCACCAGGATGACGAACTACGGCGCCGCCAACAGGAAAATACGCTTTTCGTGCAGGTCAGTCAGGCCCACTCATTTGTACCCTTTTTTTGAACACCGTGCGCCTCTCCGCCTCTTAAGGGGACTGGGAACATCTTTATTATGACATCAGAACCCCTCTTAGCGCCACCTCGAAATCGCGGGTAAATTCCATAATGACTGTGCAATAAGGATCTGTTGCTGCGATGCCCGAAAACAAGCTCTGTCAGTCGATTCCAGGGCAGGGCTTCCCACAGGGCCTCTTTGCACTCGTCAACATTCCAGTCAAATAAATAATTCTGTTTCCCAGGCACAACACTTGAGTTCAATGCTCGACCGCCAGGAACAGGGCATGTTTGACCAGCAGCAGCCTATGGTAAGTGAAATCTTTTGACTACCATTGTGTCATTGAATGTGGTGGTGATCAGTATTACCATGTGATTATAATGATACAAATTATTCTTTCCTCTAATTCTGTGAAATATACTTGTGTATTCTTATAATTTTTACAGCCTTTTAAAGTACATTTTATTATGCTAATGGTGAATTACGTAATATAGAGGTGATATTATCGATAAAGCTGAATTGATATGTATTTTTATAAACAAGGAATGGAGATTAATATAAATACTGTTGCATTATAAGTACTAAATTGAATAACTTACGTTGTTTATAATGCATTCGGTATACCCTTATATGCAAACCCATTTTAAACATAATTTAATGGCGTTTTATGGAGTAACTAAAATGACATATGAAATTTGATTTTTCTACAACCTTGATTCTACTTTCATATTGATGTGAATTCGTAAAATCGCCTTATACGATTATAAAAATAAACGAAATTAAGAAAATACAAACATATTCTAAGCTAAAATATATTTACTAAGGAACAAATATTTTGGAGAAGGTGGTGCTTCCAAAGTTACAAGCTATTGTAAATTATGCTTTGTTCGTAATTACACTACGTGCCGACTAAAATCTTTACTTTCTACACTTTAATCAACTGACTGAAACTAAACTCCAAAGTTTTTTATGCGACTACGGCAAAGCCTACAGGCAAGGTAATATTTTGGCAGGCTATGTATGTTTGCATATTCCACCTAGCCTAAACTACTTAAACAGATTTTTATGAATGGTGTTTCAATAGATTCATAATAATGGCCGGGGGATACGTGAATTAGCTTTTGTAAGTTCAAGAGAAAGGCTCATTATGACTAAAAATTTACGTAAATAAATGAAATATATCTAGGACTAGCCGACCCACGCAACCTCGTTTGCGTCTCCCATTGCCCGTAGCGTGATAATTATCCCCCGTTTTTGAAACATTTTTCATTGGTGCTCCGCTCCTGTTGGTCGTAGCGTGATGATATATAGCCTTCCTCGATAAAGAAAACACTGAAAGAATTTTTAAATCTGACCAGCGGTTCCTGAGATTAGCGCGTTCAAACAAACTCTTCAGTTTTATAATATTAGTATAGATTGATGTTAAACATCAAATTAAATCTGACCTGAACGGTTGACAAAAACATTATTTTACCACTAGCTTTTATTGTGGTTCCACTGACGTGTACCTATGTATGTTTTCACGGCAAAAAGTAGCGCATGTCCTTCCTAAAGAATAGAAGTATCTTTCTGCCATATTCCAATATAATAGGTTCAGCGGTTTAGCTCTGAATGTGTAACAGAGAGAGTTATTTAAAGAGTATATATCTATACTTTCTATACTAATATTATAAACGCGAAAGTTTGTAAGGATGGATGGATGTTTGTTACTCTTTCACGCAAAAATTACTGAACGGATTTGGATGAAACTTTACAGTAATATAGCTTATACATCAGAATAGCACATAGATTACTATTTGCCGCGATAACCGACATATACGCGTGCGGAGCCGCGGGCAACAACTAGTATATATATAATATAGAGAATAAAGAATGAAATTCGAAAGGGATGGGAAATTGCGATGTAGAAAATATCGGGAATACGCTTCTAGGTGGGAAACAAAAATATTCACGTCAGTAACCACCGCTTTCTTATATTTGACTCCTAGGGCCGATAGCTGGCAATTTTTTAGTTATTCAAGAGTTTCTTTTATCCCAAACCGTTTTCTACTTATTCGGTTGAACAGGCTTGTAATATGCTCTACTAAGTTACAAATGATACGTATTAAAATTTCAGACGTGATTTGACGGGATGACGACTATCCTCATTTATTGAATTTTCAAGAGATGTAGATTTTTTATTAAATTAGACTATTGAGTTGACATACACTGGTAATTCACAAAAGTTAAAATTATATTTTTTAAGTCGGATTCGTTTCTTTCTTGTAATTGTGTTTTTATTAAAAAATATTTCTTTCCTCCTTTTAATAATTCCTCTCCCGAGATACACACGAAATCCAAAAGTAACTGATTGATAATAGCAGTTAAAAACATTTAGGACAACCTTATGATTAAAATGCGGCTATTTAATAAATTGAAATATGATCTACATAGACTCGATACTTTTACTTTACTAAGAATTTGACTAGAGTAATATTAATACATTTACATATATAAATAAAAATAAATAATATAATAAATACGAAAAATAACTTGGACTAACGAACGGACCAAATGTCGGAAATAACGGGTATAAGCAATTTTGTCGTGAATAAGTCCCGTTCAACAACAAAAAATTGGTCGAACTTGCAAAAATTGATATCGATGATTATTTTCCATTTAAAGCCCTGTAGTTTTATCGTTTATAGGTTTCGAATAATCGATTATATTTGTATTTTATAGTTTAAACCATATCCGATTAAACAATTATTTTTACACATAACAGCAGTCACGTTTTTAAGATTAAGTTGGCGATATTTTTTTAGGAATGTGCACTTAATGGCAAGGATATGTTTTAATGCCAAAGCATCGATCAAGGTGCGAAACCTACTTTATGCCGTCTTTAAAATTTTAACTTCGTAACTTTCTTCATAAGGCTTGCAATAGATGTAACTGTGAAAGTACCTTACCTCATGTTCCAATAAGCTCTGATATTACTGTCGTATAACGACTACTGAAGCTATCAAGTTATTCTACAATTAATTTTATGGAAATCACTGACATAAGTAGGACTACAATAATTTAAACCTTACTGAAATAATATTAAGTGTTTGCCGAGTTCGAAATACCTACAGAAGAAGTAGAGACCTACAGTCTTCGCAATACGAATGCTTATGATATGCATATTTGCGTATTTAATTCTACAGAAACAGAACTAATAGAAAATGACCAGATAGGATAGGTCAACATCGCTGGGCAAATTATCGTACGCCACATAACAAAAATACAATACTACACTCAATTTATAGTTCGGAAAAAAATAGATACTTAACGTATAAGTAGGTAATTTATGTATTTCTTCCTGGAACTACGTTGTGTAAAACAGCCTGAGTTTCTTCATCTTTGGGTTAGACAGTGGGTGGTGGTTAGATATTTTATAATAATCGCTAAAATATGATATACATATAGGTATACATTCACGCACTATACATAGTCACTTAGGTATATTAATCTAATGATTATGCTCATACATTTTGTATTGCTTATGTTGACTTTAAATAGTTTATTATAAATATATAAATGTTATGTATTAGAAAATGGTGAATCAAGATATTATAATATCTTAATAAGAAAGTTACATAACATTTGAAGGTACTACGAAAGTTTTGGTCAATTTTGGATTTACGATTGTAATTAAGTATTCGTTAAATCAGTCGAACACTAAAAGAAATGTCACTAGTAGAAATGCTACTACTGTTTTGCGTTTATTAAAATATACTGATTTGACTTGACCGTCATCTACCCTACATAATCGCATGTTTTGCATGTTAATACATGGTAATGATAAAATTATAACTTCTTGATACCTAAAATATTTGCTCCCTAGTGAATAAAATGAATATGTTCAACAAAAGTAATTCTTCAATTATCGTAACCTAACACCTCAGCGTTCAATAGGGCTATAAAACTTTTACACAATTTAAACCATATTTATGTAAATACAGTAGTATACATGAACTATATGCTCTTTAGTATACGCGTTCGTTACAATATTACCTAAGAATATTAATCACATTTTTCGTTTAATAAGTGTCATTCTATTAGAAAGTATTATGATTGCTTACTTTAGGATGGAGGCTTCAGAGACCAGTACGACATGCCACGTGGAGGTTATGACAACATGCCGCAGAACCGCGGTTGGGACGCATCGCGCCAAATGGATGATTACCCTAATAAACGTCGTCGATTCTAAACCAGCTCTCATAGAGCGAGTGCGTATTTTTTACGCTCCCAGTAGTGTGGAGAAATTTATTTTCTGAAATTAGTCGTTGGTTATGTACAAAATAAGGGTAATGCGATTTATCAGGTATAAAATAACTTAGTTAAATTAGTTCTGAAATGTATGCCTTCCATTGGTTTTTCAATAATATAAAATTTTACAAAAAAAAGTATTTCAAATTTACTCAATCGTAAACCCTTAATCTGTTCTAACCAAAGGCGTCTGGCATTTCGCCTTAGCAATAATTGTATCGAGTAACATAAATATAGCTCATTATAGTTAAAATCAACAAAAACAAAGTAATGCAACTTATCGTTCTGTGAACTTAATTTGTTAATACACGTAATACTAAAACCTTTGGTTCAGTATTATTTATTACATACACGTACAAGTTGGTTTTGCTAATTAATCATTTTTAACACACAACCTTAAAATCGTGTTGTATGGCTTAAGTTGGGCTGGTAGAAATTAAATCTTAGTAATATAATTAGCTCTAATCTTCATCGCTGTACTCTTAGGATAATAGGTACACATATAGTGTAGGTCTTAATATGTTAGAGTAAGACTGTGAAATATGCATTATTATAATAGCAGAAAATTGTTTAAATTGTACCAATAACACTTCAAAGTAAAAAACCACAATAGGACATCTTATATTTCATTGTCAAATTTAAATCGAATTGGATATTCGTATGCGGCGTATACAACAAAAATCTGTTAAAAAATTCAGACTGATGAACAACATCAACAATTACTTTACCTTGAATATAGTTATGTTAATATTGATATCATCGTTTTGAATGTACGTTTTAAAGTTTGTGACCGAGACACCTTACCCACCACACGAGAGACAGAACTCTTTTTTTTTTCACCAAATTCAATATCAAGAGAAATTGCCCCTTTAGTTTATATGCTTTTTAGTACATTTACATAATTGTAAATACATTGCAATAGGGTATTTGACAAGTTCTACACATCTTCACTAATTTGCGATTTAATTCATTACTTGTAAACTACAAATCAAAATAATGAAAGGAAGAAAATGTTAAATGTAGGTTACGGCATATTGATTTCGACCCCACGTAAACATTGTTAAATCTTAATTTGTCATCTAGCTTACATTACCTTTTCCAACGTACCTTTAGTGTTAAAATAGTTAAAAGGTAAAATAGCTTAGAAATGGTGCTTAGTAGTACCACAATTCACTAACACGCCGTTCAAAACACGGGAATAACAACTACAGAGTTGTTAAAAGTAGTTTAATAACATCGTTATCGTAAACTGTTATTACATCACGATCTTATAACATCGGAAAATAAATTGTTAAGATAACTTGGTCGTTTCTCATCTATACAAACATATTTGAAAGTATAACTTGTAACAGTGCTGTTCGAACCAGATACGATCTTAGGGCCAATGAGAATGTTCAAATATATTAGAGGACCGCAAAAAATGCATGCACGGATTAGGCCGGGCCCTGGTTTGAACAAGTATGTTTTATAAACTTATGCAGAGTATAATAAATAATAACCATAATCGTGTCTATTTTATTGAATTTTTCGCTTTTTCCTATCATATTATTTAGTCACAAAACATTTATCAACTATTTATAAAATAAGAAAAAAACTACTTATGAAATTAAAGACATAAAACAGATTGATGTATAAATAATTAAATAGCTACACAGTTTAGCTGGTCAAATACCCTATTCATCGTCATGTAGATTTCAAAAACATTTTATGGGATGACATCGTTTGTTTACGAAAAAAAAACGAGCATAATACATAGTTGATTTATATATAAGCTATGCATAACAGACAGAAAATATGATTAACAGTATTTTTTTTAATTTAAGACATTAATTAGTTAATTTTATTATACCTACTATTTCAAGCGTTGCTGCAGTGCCAGCAGTATAATACGTGTATTTGTCTAAAAAATGATTTAATAGTAATTCTACATAATTACTTTAATTTTCTAACCGTTTCATAATATAAACAACAGCCAATCTATGCTGCTTTTGGTAATCGCGTCTCTTCTTTCTAAATTTAAATGACCAAATGACTTCACAACTGGTTAATTGCAATTGCATTAGCAAAGCAAGCTGCCGAGCTATACAATTGCATTAGTTAGGCGTTTATTACGTGATTAAAATCGAATAGCGCTCAATATTATAGTAATAATCTCGTATCGCCTGAACAATTTATGTCGATCTAAAACTGATAAATTATGAAATTGGTAAAACAAATCTGATGTCTTCCTGTCACGGTCGCGTCTCATAAATAGTACTTTCAAATAAAGAAAAAATGGCTTCATAAACTTTTGCAAAACATCTTAAAAATATAACATAAATTACTGTATCCTGTACTGTACATACAGTACTGTACATACTGTATGTACTGTACTGTATGAATATGAATGAAAGCTAATATCGGTAGTATTTTCAAGCTATATTGTACTATTTTTTGTTACGAAATTTAAGAATTTATTTAAAAAAATGCCGACGAATCTACTGCGTGTGTTATTATAATCTTAACTATGATCCCATTTCCTTCGTGTTTGCTTTGCTATTTGACGCTAATCATAATATTGATTAATGAAGTATATTTCCTAATATTTTTCTTAAATTAGTAATATAAATCTTATTCTTTACAATTTAGATGTATGTTAGAAGCTGACACAATCACGAGTAAAGGCGTCTTAGTGTCAAAGCTATTTGATCCTCCTTTAATCCCAATGAAACTACCATTGCTTTATCAGGTCTACGTAATTAAGCTTGGTTCTCTTTTTGTAATGGGACAAATAAATTATAAGTTTAACATAAAGGAGAATGGCAGATCCTGTACCACTGGCAATAAATATGTAAAGGATGGTTATGAGATTTATACCGTTTATTTAGTGAATCATCCTAATTATTTTCATGTATGTATATGTATGTATATCTTTTTGTAACTGCTAAGAGAATATTAATTTTGGTCAAACAGTTGGAACTGTATTAACAAAACGCATTCCTATATTTACTAAATATGCCATTCTTAAAGTCTACCTAGTCTGAAAAGTAGATCAGTTGTAGTGTCAGATTGGCGAAAAAAACATTTTATATTATTTAAAAATATATATTACATAAAAACGATAAAATATTTGAATCGATATTTATGAATGAGCTTACAGGAACACTCCTGTAAGCTCATTCATAACAGTCAATAAAATGTTGCTCTTCTAATAAACACTTGTTAGAAGAGCAACATTTTATTGACTGTTCAAGAAAATCCTAAACTATGAGATACGCAAGGTAGTATAAAAGTCCCATACAAACCTGCCATTGTCCTTTCTGAGTCTTAAGAACTTCTGAACATTTCAAGAACATTAAAGGCAAAAGTGGCGGCAAAAAATTTAACGGAATTAGCATGTTACATATAAATACATAAAAAGGAAATAAATTTGAAATAAACATGTCTTCGACAATTTTAAGCTTTTTAATTTTGCGTATTTACTAAAGTATGATATGTATGCAACTTATGATAGGACATTTGTGTTTTAAGAGATTTTGTAATTTCATGTCTGATATAGATGTGCATAGTGAATTGAATGTAAACAATTTATTTAATATTTCTTGAATTAGTATTTCTACTAAGTAAATAAAAGTCTTAGATGTAAAACAAGTTTTGATTCTTATTTCCAGCTTTCCTATTACTAAAATATACGCCAGAATTAATATCGTATGTTTTAGAGATATACTTAAAATCAAATATAAAAGTTAAAAGTTATAAATATGACCTTTGTATGCATGTAATTTAACATGCACAATGTTAACTTAAAACCTTGCAACATATGTATCTTTTAATACTTGATATGGTAATATACTCTTTTAACAATTAAAGTTTAGTTTAAATATTGTTTTGTCCTAACTTCTTACTTTAGTACCTAACTGGAAGCCAATGAAACCGTACAATAATAATACACCAAACAGGAAGGGTAAGGAATGGTACAGGAAAAATAAATGTATACACTTTCGGTCGTTGGCACTTGGGTGAACTTGTGGAATACATTATGAAAACAGTCACTTTTACTTGTTTTCCACTATTTAAATAAACTTGATCTAACCGTCAAAGAGGAAGGTTTTTATGGACCAGAGTGGACTAGTGGCTGGAGGTTAAAAAAAGACAGTCCAATTTTGTAGAACATTTGTTGCTGGTAAAACATTTATTCGACCCTAAACCACTCTGGAAGCTTTATTAATCAATAGGCAATAAACAACTATGTATAATAAACTAATATAATAATTAGCTATGGGCTGAAGTTCGTTTCACATTCGGTTCAACCGAATTTCGGCGGTTCGAGCCGAATTTCGGTTGAACCGAATCCGGTAAAATAAAATAGTGAAAAAATCTCAATTATTTTGGATCAAATAATGAAACAATCACTTCACAATAAGTCATTTATTTGTTGCCTGCGATTTCTACTTATTAGTACTAAAATATAATTATAAAAAAATTCATTTGATATTCCAAATATCTCTCCAGTCTTTAATCAATCAACTTTAATCACAATAGGAAATAAAATTACCTATGTATTACAAATTATTAGGACTAAAATTGACCAGGGGCAGGTTATAATGTAATAATCACAAATTTTAACAAAAAAACCGACTTCAATCTGGACCAATAAGACCAGAATCGGGAAATTTATATGAACAAAAACGTAACATACACCTGCCAGCAAAAGCAGAATCCTTAGTGTTTTTAACCGACTTAAAAAAATGAGGAGGTTTCTCAATTCGACTGTATTTTTTAATTTTATTTTTGTTTGTTACCTCATAACTTTCGACTGGGTGAACCGATTTTGATAATATTTTATTTTATTTGAAAGCTGGTGCTTCCCGTGTGGTCCTATTTAAATTTGGTCTAGATTGAAGTCGGTTTTTTTATAATTATTTACTTACATTTTTAACGAAAAATGGAACGTAAAGAACAGAAGTAAAAAATAATGAGTTTATTAGTCTAATCTTTTACGCAAATGAACACTTCAGAACTTTTAGTCGGCGAAGATATTGCCGGCGCTAATACGAACAAGCAAATTAATTATTACATAATTATGAAATAACTGGCATCGACATGATGCGCACAATATATCGGTAAAGTGTTTTTGAATAGAAACTAGGCTTGCTGTAATTTTTTCCGCTAGTTTTACTGTTTAGTTCGCTTAGTTAATAATGTTCTGCCTGACTTTACTAACTTGAAAAATCTGCATGTTTTCAGACAGTTACACAAGCATGTTAATGCTTTTTCTTAGTATGTTCTTATCGACACGAACCCTATGTATTTGTTACCGTAAGATTGTAAAAACCGTTAGATTATAATCTACCTAGCGAGATTGCAAACCATCGATAAATTGTCAACTGTTATATAATGCTTACGGGCGTCATATTGTCAACTGTCCCTGATTGGTCGGTTTTACAGTAGGCCGTTTAATGGCCATAGGGTTAGGTTAGAACTTCTTTAATTAATCACAAATTAATTTTACTGTCACAACAATTTTATATAACTAATTCTAAAGCTGTGAAGTATTTTCAACATGAAATCAATTTACAATCACAAAAATACTTTACATTCGGCAACAAAGACGAATTAACATTATTCTAAGTAACAAAACAAATATGGCGGCGCGGGACATATGCTGTTCAACCAGTCAATCAGTGCGCGAGTTGCGATTGGTCGATACCATTTTACAATCTTTTGATTGTTTGCAATCTCGCGAGATAGATTACAATCTTAACGGTATTGACAATCTTACGGTATACGGTATAGATTACGGGTACAGTAAGAAAAACGCTTGTTTGGTTGGGTTCTTCAATTTATGATTGTAAACGACCCCAATCACTATTACTCCGTAACTTAAAAAAAAGTTTCTTTTGGCTTGCCAATATGTCTGTAACGTGACACCACTGTTGTGGCTTGGATGGATAAGATGTATACCATTAATCGATGTGCTTAACAGGCGCGATAAACTTCGTCGCTTATGCAACAATACCGCGCAAGTCGAAAAATGGCCATGTGACAATTTATATTACTCTACTACTTATATTATTTTTGACTGAATGTACATCATTGCATAGATCCTAACGTCGCGTTCTAAATATTTGTCTAAAGTGACTTGCGTGGTATTGTTGTATAAGCGACGATTTGCAAGGTTCTCTAATAAGCTACAGTACCTGGATGAGGTATTTTTTTTTATAAATGGGCTTTTTGGCAACATTGGGATTTTAAATAACAAAAAGGTGTCGTTTGGATAGCCAAACGCAACCTTTTTGTTATTTTTCTTCCAATAAAAAACAAGTTAAGTGGCGCCCTCTCTTGGTACGCCCTGATACTGTTTATTCTGCACCTTATTCCAGTATAGTTTAATGTAGTTCGCTCGAGTTGCGATAGATGGCGCTAGATGAACATTGATTTGATATATTTGATTGTTAAAAACACGAATAAAACGACATTTTCTAAAAAAGAATCCTAGCTAGATCGATTTATCGCCCTCGAAAACCCCTGCATACAAAATTTCATGAAAATCGTTGGAGCCGTTTCCGAGATTCAGATTATATATTTATATATATATATACAAGAATTGCTCGTTTAAAGGTATTAGCGTACTAATAGTAGCATAGGTTATATACCTGCAGCGTTTAGGTTTATAACCTATGCTACTATTAGTATGCCACCTTGGGGAGCCGACTACGGAAGTTGTGGCCGAAATGCGACTGGCTACGTGATGCTGGCCTATATCTTGACCCAAGGTGAAGTGAGTACGAAGTGGATATACTCACATAGTAAATCGTCATTTAACATTTAGTTATTGCAAACAATTTGTGTAATTTTAACCGTGTGGACGGTCAAATCTGCCTTGTAGTGAATATTCTTCTTTTTTTGATACCTTTTCAATAACCCTTCCAAACGAGTGAAATTAAGAGATTCTAGGCTAACCTTGAATCTCTTAATTTCACTCGTTTGCAATTTTTGTCACTTTACTACATAGTATAAAACAAAGTCGCTTCCCGCTGTCTATAAATGCTTAGATGTTCAAAACTATGCAACGGATTTTGATGCGGTTTTCTTTAATAGATAATGAATGATTCAAGAGCAATGTTTAATATAGTAGAGAACCCTGATAATTTTAGAGGTTCCTAATGTGATGTCGTAAACCAACACATATTTTTTTGCGCTTACATTGTAAACGCTGGCTGAACCATACGAGATGGATCAAAATAATGTGTTACAGTATTGTACACCTTAAAAAGGTCTACATAAAAGTCCGTGATGGTATATGTGTATCTCTTAGGGATAACCCCACAATAACCATTTATTATTCTTTACTTTTTGCGAGAAATAATGTCTTATTTACGAAGCGATTTTATAAGCAATACAGTCTTAATCCGTATCTAATTAAGTATCTTAAATACATTGTGCATTTAATTTAGATCAAATGGCCCTTTACAGTATGTAATTTAAATGAATATTTTCGAAGATAGTACAGATTTAAAATGCACGAATCGTGTCGTCGGTGGGGTGCATCTGCAATCCATCCGTGTGAAGCTGGGGCGGGTCGCTAGTTCGTAATAAAATGGACTATTTCATGACATGACAAGATGCTTCTAAAATATAATGGCGAAAAATTGCCAAACATGGATCCTTTAAACGGTTGTTTTTCTAAGTCAACTGAAGAAAATAGCGAAGGCCTATCCTCATTTTTATCAGGGACTTGTTAATATAATGTTTATTTATTTATTCATCTATATATATATATATATATATATGACTGACTGACATACCCAGAGATCAACGCACAGCCCAAACCGCTGAAGCTAGAATCCTGAAATTTCGCATGTAAGTTCTTTATATAACGTAAGTGAGCACTAAGAAAGGATTTTTTTAAATTCCACCCCTAAGGCAGTAAATCAGGAGATGAAAGTCTGCGTGAGCGAAGCCGCGTGTAAAAGCTAGTATTTCATAAGAACTTACAGGTTACATCTTTGAACGGCAATATAGTTATTTTTTAAAGTGAATAAAGCGTTTGTAGTTCAATTAGCAGTAGCCTGTACAACTATCAGCGCCAACTCCCACATACAATATCAAAATCAACCACCAATAAAACGCAGTATTGGTGTAGATGTGCATTTTAATGTGGCACACGAGGGTTTGATGTGATTTTATGATTTATAGGATTGCTTTATTTCATTGTCACACAAATTAATTGTTTACTAGAGCACATAACTTGAAATACATGTACGTATTAAAATCAAAGTTTAAAAATAAATATATATTAAAATGTGGATTCAGACTCAACCAACCAACTACGAGTA
Organism: Diaphora mendica; assembly: GCA_949125395.1. Taxonomy (NCBI): domain Eukaryota; kingdom Metazoa; phylum Arthropoda; class Insecta; order Lepidoptera; family Erebidae; genus Diaphora; species Diaphora mendica. The sequence continues at coordinate 9,917,719 of OX421319.1, forward strand.
AACTAATTAAATTGATTTTAAGAATATTTATACTTCTTAAAATGTACTTATGAAGTTATAGATAAAATAGCATGTTGGCCTGTTCCTTTTTAATTTTTTATACACAAGACGATCAATAATATTTGGGTAGGATTTACTAACCTCATACCAAATCAATTTATAACCGTCGACCGCTAAACGAAGGTCTCCCCCAAGTAGCGGCAATTATCCCGATCTGGGGCTGTCTACATCCATCCGCTGCCAACCACTTTCTTCAAAGAGTGAGACCATCGCGCCGCAGGGTGCTCTACACTGTTTTTGCCTAATCATAGTATCCACTCTAGCACAATAATTGTGAATTATTCTAGCACTCCAGCGGCCATCAGTTCGCCTGGAATTTTGACCGGGCCCACTTCTGCGTATTGAATCTCCCTGCGATGTCGGTTACTCTAGTTCACTCGTTACACGTAAAAATTTTTTTGGACAGAGACACAAGCATCGCACGCTCATTGCACGCTGAGCTACTTTAAACTTGTGATCCAGCCCGATGGTGATAGTTCACGTCTCGTAGCTTACGTTCGTCTCGCTTCAAGTATCGCCATACAAAAAAAGTCAATCATCGGTTGCAATACTTTTGTTTAGTAGTATAGAATGGAAATAAAACAACGCAGGTTGAGATCGCGGGAAATACCCATACACAGGAAGGACATCGAGTTTATTTTGCAGTGTTCCAAAATGTGGTATAGGAAGAAAGGAAGACTTTTGGTAGAGAGGGCGAATACTTGTGTTTTCTTGGCGTCGAACTCGACCTGATTTACACTACTCCATTGGGAGATGAGGTTTAGAACCAGGTCTAGTACGGCGACAAGCTCCTGTCGTTTTTCGTCGTTTTGTATTTTGCCAAGAGAAGAAACAGTGTGGATGAAAGGACGGCGCCCTGAGGTACACCAGAGTTTACGTGTCGAAAATTAGAGGCCGCACCGTTGCAAAAGATCCTAATACGCCGCTGGTTCAGGAAGGCGGCGATGCAGTGGCAGAGTTTGGGGGACAGGCCGAATGCGGGAAGTTTGGGGAGAAGGGAACGGTGCCAAACCCAATCCAAGGCCTTGGCCATGTCAAAGCTGACGGCCAAGGACTAGTAGGTAGTAGGACAAGTGACGTTACTGCTGTGCAAATCTGTCTTGATAAGGAAATTACTATGTAGTAATTACATACATGAAAATTAGTGTATTAAAAAGGGAAAGAATGTGATATGGAAGTTGTAATGGAAGGAAAGTATACATAGAAGGTCTGCCTCGTATTTAAATATTCTACCTGCAATCATATCTTTGAATCCTATCGCGCAAGCGACCTCTGTAGGGTACAAACGTAACCGGTAACTTTAACCTTAGATCTCTTAGGGCGCTCGCCCACGGCGACTTTTTGCAGCGCTGCTAACGTGCTGTAGTCGCGTTTGCAACGCGCTACTGACGCGCTACAGCATCGGACGACATGGGGGAAGAATGGAGGGAGGGTGGCGTTTGCAGCGCGACTGAGTCGTGGTTATGTGGGCGAGGGCACGCAGCTTGCGACCGCATCGCGTCTGTGTTGCTGCGAACGCGCGACAGCCTCGCTGCTGCAGCGTTGCAAAAAGTCGCCGTGGGCGGGGGCGCCCTTATTTCTAATAGCCCAGAAATCAGGCAGTAGTTCGATGTAGTGCTCTCTTCGTAACAGATAAATGGTCAACATTATTAATATTCTCATTTTTCACTCCTGGAGACCTCTCCTTAGAAACTAGGTTTTGGTCTTAAGTAAACCACACTGGCCAGACTTACTAGTTACGCTGAATATGATAGAATGTGCTGGGTTCACTGGTGCACTAGATGGTGTTCTAACATCATCTTGAGTTTTTGTTTCAAGAAGGTTCAGAGTTGGTAAGCGAAGTTTCAATGACTTCAGGATGGTCATATCACGTGAACCCCGCACCTTGTGCTGGCGAACATCCAAGCCGCCCGGAAGCACATTATTGTGTTCTATGTATCGACTTGATTGATATTCTAAAAGCAAAATTACATTAAGTTCATAATAAAACATTGCAACAACAACGAAGTTTAGCTAGCTATTATAATCTTGTAAAATATGTATTTATGTGGTATTTCTAGCGTGCAAGAAGAACCGTCTCATCAGACGGTTCTTCTTGCCCGAGCGTCTGTGTCTGCTTTACAAGACCTAGGTTTGCTCGTGTGCAGTACTGTTTTCATCTTTACAATGGATCGCCCGCAGTATCCGTTTGACGCTCTCGATGGGTTGCAGCGGCAAGCAGGCCGTTATCATCGACAGGTCTGAAGCCTCTGTAATTGCGAAGATATATTGCCTCCATGACCGTCCTTTTTATTGTGGATAAGTGTTTGAAGAGCTATTCCAACTGGTCCTCCCTTCTCTCTTCCTCTACAGGACAAAGCTGTTCTCGGACTCAACGATTCGGTTCGTCCTTAGTGTGCGTAGCGGTCAAAACCTGGAACTCACTACCAGCGCGAGTGTTTCTCTCCTATGATGATCCGGGTCCATGAAAAAGCATCTCACTAGACCGCCGTAGTGAGGGTCACCAACTGCATTGTCCGCGTTCGTATTGAGGATGGTGACTACCATTCTTGGATTCTACTTATGCTTTTCATCAGGCAAGAGTAGTCATTTTGACAGCTAAAACCTAAAAAAACGTATCAATACGGGATTCAATTACAATACAATACGTTACAATAAACAGATGCGTGATGGGTGGAGCATATTTCAGAGAAGCCGTTGGCCAGATCCGTGATGGATCTAATGAGAATATTTTATTCGTCCTATCTTAGACGATCTTTTGGCCAGATCTATCATGCCTTTAATGACGACTTTATTTTTCATTAGACTTTATTCCTGATTTTAAGATATGAATAAGTGATAAGACCTATTTTGATTGAATGTTTTCAATTTTGCCTCCCTTCCCCTCATTCCATTGTTCGTACATTTTTTGACGTCACTGTCTGGAACTTAAAATAATTATATTCACTTGTTTTAACGATATTCATTATTTATAGCGATTATGTCTTTAAAAAAACGAATCCTCATTAGATCCATTGCTTTAAGTTAAGGTAAATAGTAGATCTGATGAGATAAAATATTCTCTTTAGATTCACCATGAATCTGGTCAATGGAACCTCTGATAATGAAACTGCACATAGTGGAGTATTCCTTCCCTTAATCTGTTTCTAGGGGGAGGGAGGAACTCCTAAGACGGCAACCCACATGTAACTCGTGAGTTACAGGTGTCCAAAGGCGGCGGTAGTCACTTACCATCAGATGACCCGCCTGATCCTTTGCCTCCTTGTATCATTAAAAAATTTGCCTGTAGTCCAACCCGAACATACTACTCAACTACTTATACTAGAGGTTTATAGTAATTTCATATTTTTACCTGACTGCGCCAGAAGGAAATTGTGTATTTCAAGTATGCAAGATGTTTCTTTGGTACGTTCTGTAGCCTAAAGCGCTTGCTGGATTTTGACGATTGATGTGTCAGATTTGTCGTAATTGTGAGTGTGTGATGTGATGATCTGAATCACATAATTTGAGCTCAAATCTTGCACTATCGACAATTTTCTACAATATTTCCAATTACCACTGTATTTTGCCATCAATTGAATACTCAATTACTAAATTTAGTAATAGTTTACCAGGTTATCGTCTGGTTTAATGGTATCTTTTTGTGCTTTTAATGCCCAATGCTTTATGTAAATTACTCTAATTTCGCTATTGAAGAATGGTTTTAACCGGTGGTTGTCGGGTCTTCATACCAAATATGACTATGTTCTATTGTGTACTCTGTCAATTGAGATTACAAGCAAGAAAATATCAGTTTATGAATGCCATAAACGAATATTGTAAATTCCGGTCAAAATATTTTCTTCATGAATTATGAATATTCATTGACGATACGAATACAATCCAGATGACACTAGATAGAAATGTTCTTATTATAAAAAAAGAACAAACACTTCTGTTCTGAATCTCTGAATCCCCATTTGTAAACGGTTTCTATTTAAAGACAAACGCTAAAACCATTTAATACAAGTGTAGATTGTGTATCTAAAGTCCATTGAAAAGTTGCATTTGGCTTTGCATTTCTCAGAGGACGCAATTTTATTTTTTAGATATGAAGGAGGTATTAGTGGAAAGTTAAATTCAAGTTTACGGGGTTGCAACCCTTGTCCCCCGGCCGCCAACTTGGAAAAAGGGGTGCAAATGGTTTTTATGGTTTATCTTTAACTATAGGTCTGTCAATTTTTTAATTTTTTTTTTGTACCACTGTATTTTGCTATCAATTGAATACTCAATTACTAAATTTAGTAATAGTTTACCAGGTTATCGTCTGGTTTATTGGCATCTTTTTGTGCTTTTAATGCCCAATGCTTTATGTAAATTACTCTAATTTCGCTATTGAAGAATCGTTTTAACCGGTGGTTGTCGGGTCTTCACACCAAATATGACTATGTTCTAGTCTGTTTAGTTTATCATTTGAATTCTCTTATTATTAACTACTAGTACTTCCCCGCAGCTTTACCTGCCTTTTTAGTCAGTTTTATTCTTAATCCGGTTTCATACATAATATATGAATTTTTTTTTTTTTGTAATATCTTAATAGTTATTCTGCTATTTGGATAGGAAGGAGACAAATCTATACTAAATATTATAAAGCTGAAGAGTTTGTTTGTTTGAACGCGGTAATTTCTGAAACCGCTGGTCCGATTTGAAAAATTCTTTCTGTGTTGGATAGTATATTTACGAATTCGTAATATTTAGGATGGTTATTAAAAGATCTATGACAAAAAAAAAACATACGTTTTCAACATATTTCTCGTTTCGATAGCCGTAATTATTGAGCTCAGGCAGATAGTTATCTTAACCGACTTCAAAAAAGGAGGAGATTCTATGTTCTACTGTTTGTATTTTTTTATGTATGTTCACCGATTACTCTGTCAATTGTGGACCGATTCTGAAAATTCTTTTTTTAAATATGTACTTGCAAAGTTTCAGTCTCCAAGGGTGATGAGCTTAATCTATTTTGACTAAATACGTGTAGTTATTGTTAACAGGTCTTCGCAGCATATGCTAAGAAATCCATGTCGTGTTTTAAATCGATGTTAAATTCAATTGTACATCTGATCCGTCTTTCTTAAAATAATTGTCTCGTAAATGCGAATAGTTTCGTTGTCGTAATTGTGATTCGTTACACCGAGGTAACTGTGGTGTACGATCATGATATTGGTCTCGTTTAATAATTTTTTCCCAGTTTAAATTCTTTTTTGAAAAGGATTGGAGAATAAAAAGAAGACCACATAGAATCCAGATTCGCTTCAAAGAAGATACAACTAAACTGTTATATCGTCGAAATATTCTAAGTAAACTGGTAAGTTAACATGCATCACGTCTTCGTTTTGCATCACCTCTTGGTAGCCATATGTTCAAGAAATATGACTACACATGATGAATTTCAATAACGATGAACATGATTTTAATGAGAATAATGAATTAATAATCACGATGATAAAACAACTAGTGTATATTATGTACCTTGTGATAACGAAAATGACAATGCGCTCAATATTGGAACTACATATTATTTTGATTTTCATCTGAATTCTTATAGTATGCACATGTTATACCTACTTATACAACAACGTACTGCGTATTTGACATAATACTAAACGTCCGATTTTAATTGTAATTGATTAAATCAGATTAATTTATCATGTATTGAGCTATTTTAAGTACACTTGAACCATTAATTTTAAAACAATATACGCCGTCTTTTCTTAATTACACATTTTATTTAAATATATACGACTGCTCTAGGCTTGGTGCCTAATTTTAAATAACTATACCAGATCTTAATATGCTCTATATAGATACATTAAATAAATTTAAACTTACTTAACCACTTCTTGGTGCCTATTATATTTAAATATCAGGGTCATAATATATGATCATATACTCGTATAAGCGATGCATATAATTTATAATGGATAGATAACTAACTATTCAGCAGTGGACGTCCTGTGACTGTAATTTTAATAATGATGATGACTTTCAAGAGCTTTGTGTTTTTTTTTGTATTTTGACAGATATTAGAAATGATTAAATCATTCCTTGTTAGAAATGTCCAGGATTCATAAGTGCGCAGTTACAGTTGACACTTCTAGACAAATACAGATAAATGTGTTTCTGTGACAGAATCGATTTATGATTAATTTAAAACAAACTTATATTTTTCTATTATTATTATTCTTAACTTTCAACTTAATAACACGTTTGTTGTTATGTTCACAGGTTTCGGTTTTCAGCTAGGCCAGAGGATATTATTGCCAGGTACTTATAATCCTATCCTACTAAATAATATTACGAATATGAAAAATATGAGGATGTATGCATGTTAATTCTCTTTTCTTTTTAAACTAAATGAGTTTTTATCAAATAATACAGTATCTATTGCTCATATATATATAACAATGCTATTAAACATATACTGAAATAAACCCATTTGTTCAAATACAATAGTCGAAAAAATATATGCCAGATATTAAGGGATTTCTCAACGTACGCGTCCGCTCATCCAGTTTCTGTGGTCAGATTAATTTTATTATCTATGACTTCATTGAGATTACAAGCAAAAAAATCAGTTTTTAAATGCCATAATCACGTAACGATTATTGTAAATTCCGGACAAAATATTTCCTTCATGAATAAATAATTCATTGATGATACGAAGACAATCTATTTAAAAAAAAGAACAAACACTTCTGTTCTGAATCTCTGAACCCCATTTGTAAACGGTTTCTATTTGAAGACTTACGCTAGAACCATTTCATACAAGTGTAGATTGTGTATCTAAAGTCCATTGAAAAGTATGCAACTTTTCAACTGGTTGGGGTTGTATTTCACAGAGGACGCAATTTTATTTTTTAGATATGAAGGAGGTATTAGTGGAAAGTTAAATTCAAGTTTACGGGGTCGCAACCCTTGTACCCCGGCCGCCAACTTGAAAAAAGGGGTGCAAATGGTTTTTATGGTTTATCTTTCAATCTATAGGTCTGACAATTTTTTAATTTTATTTTTGGAAAATTGGGGGACAAGGGTAAACTTGAATATAACTTTACACTAACACCTTCTTCATATCTAAAAAATAAAATTGCGTCCTCTGAGAAATACACGCTAAGCCCAAAAAATGTAACACATCAATGGACACTTGTATCAAGAACGAAAACGATTTTTTTTATAAAGCGGTTTGGTTAGCAAATATTGGTCTAGCACTTTTTAGTTTCATTAAAACAAGAAATAGGTATAGAAATCTAATATTATTGTACATAGGTGCAAATTGCACACTTAATGTTTATTCCTAAAATGGATTATGCTCAGATTAATAAAGAAAGCCAGATGGAACGTTCTTGTCAAATAACATGACGCCGATTGATTTATTTTAGTGTGAGTCACAGCCGGTGCGACACTGTAGGAACACGTACATCTTTGTGTGTGTAATGATACCATACTCGGTAAAGAAATCCCTGTTTTTTGACAAATATTAAGATTGAAAAAAGGGTATTTTAATACATATTAAAAAACTTTAAATATTATAGTTTTTATTTCAGTTACTGTCACATCTATGCAAACTCTCAGCAACCTTTATTTTGCACAAACATTTTATAATATTGTCGTTTTGCGTGTAAATTTCGTGTAAAAATTATAAAAAGCTAAAATAAATTACTTTACCAAATATACTTGTAATGTATGATTAATATTTTTTTTAAATATTCTGCGGTTATACGGTAAGTACCTGGGAATCAAGTTTCGTACGATCGATCATTTTCAACCATTAAATTATGATGTGAAACACAAGTTAAAGACATAAAACACATCAAGACACAGGACAGCAATTTGTAGAAACATTCAAAAATTGTTCGTATGTAATAATTTATCAGAAATAATTGTATGTATCACCAAAGAATACTTTCACATGAGGTTTGGAACCAAGTCCCTAAATATAGAAATTAGATTCACTAATGTCTGGACTAACAAGTAATTTCCTTAATTGAAGGGGAAAAAAATAGACAAAAACTGGAATCACAGTCGAACTACGGTTGAGGTTTTGTGTTCCGACACAACAATATAATTATCGTGTAAATAAATAATTATAGTAACTAAGTAATCTGTATTTAGCTGTGAAAACATATTCCATCTTATTTTTTTTTGTTTTTGGGAACTACTCTTACAATGTATAATGATGCAAGACGGCATTTTGAAAATAAAATTAAAAATCACTCGTGACGTGAACACAATATGGCGGTTTGTCAAACACTGCCGCGAAATGTATTCGCTTTGTAATTCATATTTACTTTGTAGATTCATTGTCGTGTTCTTTACGGTCTATCTGGCTTTCTTTTGTAATCTGAGGGATTATGTTTGTTATGTAAATCTAAAATAATGGTAGTAGAGTGTCAAGTCAAATCCCTTTCTGGTCGAAATAGTAGGGTTTTACGCAATTTGTGTAAAATTAAATCGATATACTTTTTATCAATTTGTACACATTCTCTGGATACAGCTAGTATTATAATTCGATTTCATAGTTAAAAATAAAATCAGACTTGAAATAACGGATCTGATTTTTTTGTTAAGTGAAGGAATATTTGTTATTATACAGATAATGAATATATTATAAAATATAATATAAAATGTAAGAGAGTAAACATAAATACTCATAAACTTTAGATAAATATTGATAATAATTATTTTAGGAAGGTTTTATAATAATTCTTATCTCCTCCAGCCCACACCACAACACAGCATTATAAATAAATAACTAACAGAAGCATTGTCTCTAAAGTCATTCAAAATGACTACCCGATAACACTATACTACACACACGTGCCTAAATATATTTTTTAAATCCTAGGTCCTCCACTGCAATAATCTAGAATTCTTTTAAAGAATATAGTTGTAATAGTTTGACATGCTACTTGACCGCTTACTTCTGTGAGGCGTAAGATTCGAAAAATATTTTAGACACGGTGTCTCTGTCGCAGCCAACTAGTTAACTAGTTGGCTGCGACATCTCTTTTGCACATAATGCCTCATAAATCTTGCTTGATTTGCTAGTAATAACTATTATGGTTCCATGGTTTTAACGTCCAATACATGTACTCTTGTAGTTCATTATGGATGTTTTTAAGCGTGATTTTATATTTTGTTGCAGATTGCCAAGTAGTAGGCTTGAGAATATTTCAAAAGCAGTTCGATGATTTCCATCAGGTGTGTATGTATCTAGAATGTGATTTCTTTAAAAAAAAAAGAACTATCGAACTTAACATGATGATTATTTATTTTTGTCTTCTTTTCCCAACTGAAAAGTGGTGATGACTAGTATTTTAAATCTGATGATAACAAGTGAAAGGAAAGTCATGTTGATAATGAAATACAGAAAAGTTGCAAACTTTATATTTCATGTAAATAAATAAACCTAACAAATGTTTTCAATAGCTTAAGAAAATTAAGAACAAGGAAAGAACGTTAATTATAGTCATGGTAGGTTATTTTGAACCACTTCTACGGCTTGGATTTACTTTTACTTATTTTGAAAATAAAGGTAACATTAGATTACTAAGAAAATTATTCAAGCAAACATTTGAGTTTTTTAAATATGCTTAATTATAAAAACAATTCTTAGAATAGAATCTATGAAATTGTTAATTTTGTTAATGCTAAAAATATTTTAAATTGATTATTTAAAATATTTTTAGCATTCACAAAATTAACAATTTCATAGATTCTATTCTAAGAAAACTATATCCTAAAAATGTATTAAAAAAAACAACCACGAGAGGCGAGAAATCAGCTGTTTTTTTAATGTAATTATTTGCGAATTGTTTGTATTAACATACAGCAACAACCTACTAGCAATCCGTAATTAAAATACAAAAATAAGATATAAACAAATAAATACATAAATACAAATATTAAGGATAACAAAGATTAAATAATTGAGGTGTCAATTATGTGCTGATTATGAATTTTGTATTTATTTCATAGTTTAATCAGTTTTATGCATCAAACGCTATTGAAATATAAATTTAAATATGAAGTTAGTCGTGTAAATCAACATATATTTATTAATTGATGACTTTTCTTTCATTACATTTGTGTATAAGTCTTTTCCAAATAGTTTTGCAAGTTTTTCGATGTATTACAATTTCGATTTTTTTTAACAGCGCAAGTCACCGTCAGCGATTCTCCTACTTAAATGTCAGAAGAAAATCACTTAGTTCCATCATATTTTACAAAGGTACGTAGAAATAAATACTAAACCAGTAATATAAATAAAAAATGGGCATAAATGATGAATTACTTTTTTTTGTCTTCTTTTCCCGACTGAGGCATAATGAAGTATATTTGTAAATTCTGAAGTAATTACCAAATAAAAACATTTTGCGAATTAGTACCAAATTATTCATTTGTAAATATTTTATTTGTTTCAGAATATGACGCAAGGGAGGGAGCGTTCTCCGTAATGATAAAACAAGAATGTATATTGTATTAAACTTATTTTATTATTAGTTAAGAATAGTTTATAATATGTTATACGGTTATGCCCCATCCACACTCTCCACGAGGCTACACGAGCGATCCACATTTCCGCGAGAGTGACTGTGGCCCTCCACTCGGCGAGGCGCCTCGCGCGATTCTGGATGGGGCATTACACAATGGTAACCTTGTATTAAAAATTCTTAATACTACATAAACTTATTTAAATGTACTAATTTAATGCACAACTAAGTAAATATTGCTAAATCAATAGATTTTGCTAGTAAATCACAAAAAATAACAATCAAGTAGGTATCTTGTCGCGATTGCTCGTCGTATAGTAATTAGGTATGTGATAATTCGCATAATTAGAAACACTCGGTTTATAACATTTGCTACTTGCTGTATCCTTGACATGTAGGGCTCGTTAGATAACTGGTCACAATTAAGATTGGGACACATCCCCTAACAACCGAAAAAAAAATTGCTCTTTTATATTATTTCATTGTAATTTATCTAGAAGAACCTTGTGTAATTTATACAATGAAAAACTCGTTATCGTGTACATATAGTCAGACTAGTGAACTCCGATACTCCTTAATAAAATATTTTTTTGTTACCCAATTGTATCTATGTACGAGTGTTTATTAAAGAAATAGAAAAACAAATGATTGTTTTAAGGGCAAGGGTCGTGGAAAGACTCGGGGCTTGTCTCAATACATGTAAACTATACAGTTATTTGGATATCTCAATAGTTTTTAATAAAAACGTGTCTTAGTATAAACTTGTTTTAATTATTTGGCTAAGGAAGTATTTCAGCACATGCACCATGCCTAAATTCCGTGTGAAGTTGTAATCATCATGGATTGTTCCAACGATGCCCCCGTATACGGTTGCCAACTATATTGTTATAAAAAAACAGTATTGTACCGTTTTTCACAACATTATACTTTTACTGTTGAACAAAAATAAAGAATACGAAATACTGTTTTTATCATCAAAATGTTTAACATTGCAGGTAAGGGTTAAGGCGTGTCTCCTACTCCTAAATATAACAAAACAAACTAACAAAACGTGTTAGCAAACCATTGCAGTCTTCTACGACTTTTAAGCAAACACGAACATCAAACATAGGGACACGGTATCGAATAGAAAGTATCGATACTGTACTCATAAGTAGCACTCAGTTCTTCTTTGGGGGCACGCTAATTTCCGGCAGTTTCCATAATTTTTTGTCAATCCAATGCCCCTCCCACCTCCCGCGCACAAAAGATTCATCATTCATCGTGTTTCACTGGCGTATGGTATGTATGTATGGTAGCTCAATAGCCCGCCATTGTGTGGTTCACCATGCTGCATTGTTCTCGCAATGAGTATGGTGACCATTACTCTTGAATTCTGCTTATGATTTCCATCAGGCAGAGAAGAGTCACTTTGCTATCGTCTGCATAACAATGTATTTTGCCAAGGGCTAACATGTCATTTAGAAGACCACGCGTGGATCGTTTAGGCCTAACGCCATATCGCTGATCATTGAGTAATGATTCATCTTCCAGGTAGTGGACCAATTGCTTGTTGATGATCCATTCGAGTACCTTGCAGGGAAAAGACGCGATCACTAGAGGGCGCTAATTGGCCGGAAATGAACGGTCGCCTTTTTTGGGGATGGTTTAAACGTTCGCCTCTGTCTAGGCCTCTGGAACTGACCTGGGACGGATAGGGACTTCTCTGTAGGGAATATAATATCACCACATGTCGTGAAAGGGCAATAAGAGGCACCACGGTGGAACCAGGTGGTGGCCGGAGGGTCCCAGAGGAGCGAGGACCGTCATACTATATTGGACTGGGTGACTGGTCAGCAGTAGGTCTAGCAATGAAGGCGCTTGACTCCACATGTCCGGTACCCTCCTGAACTGGAGGACTAGCTGGGTGAGGCAATGCGTGGACAATTCGACGCTCGTGATCAGTTCTGGAAGATCAAAATCGTTCGGTTCCACCGTTTCTATTGGCCGATGGTTAGATCCACGCCAACCAACTATGATTTCACGAGCATTCCACTGCTTACACACTTGATCACGAAAACTCACCGCTGCATCAATGGACCTCTGATCTCGCACTCCCCAAAGAAACAGGACAGCACGAATCGAATACTGTCATATTCTGTGAGAGGGTAGTGAATGTAGTCATAATTTTAATCACTTGCACTTGAAGGGTAGTTTGAATATTTTTTTTGTCGAAGACGAAGACGTTGAAGATAAATTAGCTATTATAAAAAAACCTAATTTACTTTGGGGCACTCCGTGCCCCCGCTGCCCCCACAAAAAAGTCTTGCTTCAAAGTATCGAGTACCTACTTACCCGAGGCCTGATGGCGAGCTTTTTTTTTTTTGGTTGACCAATTGACGGTTGGAAATTATATAGAACAGGACATTAATAAAAACAAATGTCGTTACGTAAGGTCGCAAGTTTTAAAGATTACCCATTTAAAACTTAATTTCTTAATCGATACAATACCTGTATACACATATACAACAACAGTGTATTAATGTATCAACAACATATACAATATCAGCTACTTAATTATAATGAAAAAAAAAACCGACTTCCTAAAACATCCAACGAAAACTCTGTGTCAAAAAACACTTAAAAGCGTAAAATAAACTGGTTCTTCATAAATTGCCTATACCTAATTCTTTATTCATTTAAATAGTAGTATTATAATGGGTGCTAGGTACCTAAAATCTGTTTGAAGTCGGTGCCAAGTGACTATCGCTTAGACTTTTGTAATTGTTCGTTTGTATTCTTTTTGGCTTAGCACCGACTTCAAACAGATTTTAGGTACCTAGCACCCATTATAATACTACTATTTAAATGAATAAAGAATTAGGTATAGGCAATTTATGAAGAACCAGTTTATTTTACGCTTTTAAGTGTTTTTTGACACAGAGTTTTCGTTGGATGTTTTTGGAAGTCGGTTTTTTTTTTTATAAAAAGTTTTTATTTTACAGTTTTTAGTGCAAACAATCGTAGGTAAGTAGTAAGTTGAATTATTTCATCAAATTTCATCATCAAGAATACAAATTAAGGTACGTGTAATATTAAAATCATCCTCTAATCCCTAACTGTTGAAGAGTTTAATTTTCTATCATCAGCTCACCTAAATAGCTTGAAAGTATACGACTGAAGGTCTTTAGATACGTATGAAATTGAAAGAATTATTCTCCAACTCCTAACCGTTGAGGAGTTGTACCTTTCACCTTCCATCATCAGCTTACCTAAATAATTTGTAAGAATTACGACTAAAGGTAACTTATATACATATGATATTTGAAGATTTATCCTCCAACTCCTAACCGTTAAGGAGTGGTACCTTACATCATCAGCTCATCATCATAAAATGTTGACTACCAGACGCAAATACCGGTGTAACTTCAGAAAATATACGAAAAACATAGTATGTGCCTATAAAAAATGAGGGTTTCCCTCGATTTCCCTGGGATCCCATCATCAGATCCTGATATGCTGGCAATGGGACCACCACGGAAGCATACCCTGTCGAATACAAAAAAAAAATTCAAAATCGGTCCACAACTGACGGAGTAATCAGGTAACATACATAAAAAAAAAAAAAAAAAAAAAAAAAAAATACATACAGTGGAACATAGAACCTCTCCTTTTTGGAAGTCGGTTAAAAATGATCACTGGTTAGCAAGTCGATAACATCCGATTTGTACCTAAATCAAAACGATTAATCTTGGGCTCATTTTCATTGGTCGTTAGAGCCCGCATGCGGGGTACGGGAGATTTCTGTTTAGGCATGCCATAGGGCCAGCATGCGATAGCCGTTTTCATTAGTCGATAGGGCCCGCATGCGGGGTACGGAAGATTTCTGTTTAAGCATGCCATAGGGCCAGCATGCGATAGCCGTTTTCATTAGTCGATAGGGCCCGCTTGCGGATTGTTGGTTGGATACTTCACCACGCATTTGTTTAGAAAGAGTGGTACTGAGCAGACGTAGATACCTGCTGGATCAACAATGAATGTTGTGTGGAGCAATTTAATCTGTTTGCGACTTATTGAAGAAGAAATTAATAGCTTCACTGAAGAAGAAGAAACTGAGTCCCCGCGCCACGCTAGCTTTACACCGACCTATGGCGCGAAATACACACAAACGGCGAGTAGTCCGGCGTGGCGCAGGCACGATGCCGCTCGAAAACTTTTGCATACAAAATGTACTAAGGAGACCTATTGTGAATTACACTCAAGCGACGCGGCACAGGCACGCCTGCGCCGTGTCGCTAGCAGTCACAACAGTCGTCACTGAAGCGTCACGCAAGGAGCTCGTCGCTTGCTTTATGGGATGACTACTATTTATCAGTAACAAAACTGCGTGATGATATAGAATATAATATACAGTTCTGCGAAATTGGCGACCGGCTTACCTTAATGTTATCAATAGTCTTTCTTCAACCCAGACTGGTTCTCTCCATGCAATGTGTATGCTGATTCTGAAGACAGTGTTTTACTTTCGACAGTATAATATGGAAACATTCTTGTGAAATTTTATAGACTGTGTGAAAACGATCAATCCCCCCCCCCTAGCCAAGTTGCAAGCGTTCTTCTTTCTGTAATCGTTAACGCCTAAATTCTCGTGTGTCATTGGCTAATACTTTGTCTCAGATTACTTTGTTTAATATGCAGGATAGGCAGGATATTCATGTAATTTTTCCATTATTTTAAAATGTCTGTGCTCTTCTCATAATTTCCACACAGGGTGGATCCAATATCTTCTGTGCTTGTGCGCATTAATGAGTTGCAGCAAAGCAAGCGCATCTTCGTCATCTGAAGAGGAAGACAAGCTATCGCAACGGAATCAGCCTGTATAATGACGCATTGTGACGTCGCTTCGCCTCTTCTATATAATTTAAATCGCGTCCGTGCCGTATCCGCTCCACGCCTGCGCCGCGCCTTAAGCCTTACGCCGTTTGTGTGTAGTTCGCGCCTATGAATTTTATTAGTAGTTAGGCCGCATGCGGGGAATACTCGCATGCAGTATATCGACGAAGATATAGATAGCCTACTTTCATTAGTCGATAGCCCGAATTCGGGGACTCCCCGCCTGCTGTATAACGACTGAATTAACGACCAATGAAAATGAGCCCTACCTACGCAAAGATTAAAATAAAGAATGTTATGTGGTAAATGCACAACCCTAATGTTAGCAATTGAAATTGCTCCTGCCCTCCCAGGCGAACACGGGGATGTTTTCGGACCGCTTCGGATAACGTGTTTGCTTGTTAGAACTAACAAATCAGTTAGGCCACGCCCATATTTTGTTAGATTTTTGATGTTAGGTGTTATAAAACATAAAAAAGAGTCGCAGGAGACCCGGCTTTAAGGCGTGTCTTCTGCTCCTAAAAGTAACCTAACAAACTAACAAAAGGTGTTATCAAACTATGTTACCAAACCATTGCAGTCTCCTGCGACTTTAAATGAATATCAAACACGAACATCAAACATAGGGACACGGTATCAAATAGAAGTAGGTATTGTATTCATAAAAGTATCGAAACGAAAGTATCGAGTAGGTTCTTTTCTTACCGAGGCCTAATGGCGAGTTCTTTTGGTTTGTCAACCAAAAGTGGTTTGATTGACGGGTTGGAAAATCATTCCTTATTAGAACAGGACATCAAAAACATAAATGTACTTATGTATTAAAAAAAAAAAAAGCAGCTGTCTAGTACCCATAACACAAGCTCTGCTTAGCTTGGGACTAGATGGCGTTGTGTGTTAGATGTCTGAAATATTTATTTATTATTATTGTTGCATGAGACATCAAGCGTCACGTCCATGGAGTATAGAGGTAAGGAGTACAATCTTTGATGGGCTCCTAAGGGGAAAATTGTACGTCAAACATGACTAAATAATAGTTCCGACCACGTAGGCGCTGGAGTGAGAAGAGAGTATGATATCGTTTAAATTATTTTTATTGAATTGTCGTTTAAAAATTAAAAACTTTGCGTAGTAAGTGTCCGACAAATATAATGAAAGAATTAAATTGTAGTTTAAATATTAAAAACTTTGCGTAGTATTAGATTAGATTATCTTTTAAATTTACATTCTTTGCACAGTGGCGTCACCTAGTTAGTGTATTTTGGCGGACACTTTTTTAACTTCTAGATTGTACTCCTTATCTCTACACTCCATATTATAGTCACGTCCATTTCGTCACGCTAAAATGTTCCATTTTTCCAAAATTAATAAAATTCCACCTTTGTCAAGTCCGTCCGTCGAACACGACCTTGCTATAATGTAAGATTCGTCAAATGAATATGAGTCACGCACGGTAACAACATTTATTAATACTTAGAAAACACCCAAACTCCAAAACAAATATTTGTAGATCATACAAACATTCAGTCCGACCCGGGAATCGAATCCGAGACCGCAAGCAGAGCAGTCGCATACGCTACAACTGAGCCTGCGCCTGCCTATAGCCTGCCTGAACTATAAGTTACTGGTTATATGAAATACTAGCTGAGTCCCGCGGTGTTACCCGCGGTAATTGTTGTACCTTTACAAACACGGGGCAAAGCTAGTCTAAAAAAAGTTACTACATAGTTATTACATCAGCTATCTGCCAGTGAAAGTCTCGTCAAAATCGGTCCAGCCGTTCCAGAGATTAGCCGGAATAAACAGACAGTCAAAAATTGTAAAATAATATATTTTGGTATATGAACCCTGTAGGTATACATCCTACTATACTATTTCCATTTCTTTATTTTCTCGATGACAGCTCTTTGTGGAACCTTGAACGAGCGTCTTTTTTACATTATGTATACATTATTTAATCAAAATATGACGCTTACGCACGTACAAGGTCATGGATAGAAACTCAAAGGGATGGAGCTATCGATAAACGTAATACGATAACAGACCCGATATTTTTTTACAAAGTGTAAGAAACTAACCTATTTCCCGGTTAATGTTGTACAAATTTATTAACTAATATTACATTTCATTACAAGATGTAATTATATTATGTTGATTCTTTATTTATTTATTTTAATCAAAATCTGATGAATCGTCACTGTCACTCGATGAGCTCTCCCTTACATATATTATAAATTCCTGTACTTCGACCGTGGGAGAGCCACGCTTCGGCATTAATGGGCTGGCTCGACCGGAGTGATACCACGGCCTCACAGAAAACCGGTGTGAAATAGTGCTTGCGCTGTGTTTCACCGAGTGAGTGAGGATACCGGAGGCCCATACCCCAACCCCTCCCCCTATCTCCCCCCCCTATCTCCCCCCCCCATCCCCCAAAGGCCGGTAACGCACTTGTGACGCCTCTGGTGTTGCGGGTGTCCATGGGCGGCGGTAATCGCTTACCATCAGGCGATACGTCTGCTCGTTTGCCGGTCTATTCCATAAAAAAAAAAAAAAAAAAAACTTCTATAGTATCGAATGCCACATGAATTTCCTAATCCGACGCTATAATGTTTTACTTCCGCACATGCATTTTTTAATAAATCTAACATCTTGTTTGCCGTAAAAGGGGGATGGGTATTGTTTCGAGCGGCGTGTCCTTTGATTTGTGCCCATATTAGTTCTATAGCATTGTACTGGCAATGATACGGCGGAAGTCGAAGAACCCAATGACCACATTCAGCAGCTATTTCGTCGGTAATATATCTTTTAGGGAGGCTTTTTTTCGATTTTAAAATATTCACTAATTGTACTTTTAATAAAGTATTATCCACATTTTCGCCATGACGTTAGAGCCAGTCAATTTTTATTGGCCTGCGTCGGCATTTTATCAATATGTCTGGAGTGATATGCAACATTGTCCATAATAATTATCGACAGTTCTTCCAGAGGTTGCACCATTTCTTAGATTGCATCATTTCTTTAAACCATCCTTCGTTTATCTCTGCGTTCATTTCTTCGTGGTAGTCCATTGTTTTCTTGGATTTAAAGGCCAGTAAAGCATCTGACACGAATCCTTTCGTAGACCCTGCATAGCATATGATAAGGCGTTCACCTTTTCCCATTGGCACTGAACTAGCGGAGTGGCGGTGTCGTCAGTCCAGTTCTTAGATACTGTGTGGTTTGCATTTAACCAAGTCTCGTCAGTGAAAATAACAGTTGACCAATCTGATATCTTTTTGGCTTCGCTCAAAAATTCGCAGCGAGCCATAGCAACGTCGTGACGCTCCATCAATATTTTACGTTTGTTCGATTTTTTATAAGAAAATCCAATTTCTTTCAAAACAGACAACGACAGCGTCGATGTTGTCAACCGATGTCACACGACGTGGTTGGCGTTTTTTCTTCGGCGTACGAAGCTTATTTTCCTGTGTGCCGCTTGTACCTTCCGGTAGTAATTTTTGAAATTGTAGGTCCACTATTTCCTAATGCGGCCTAAACACGCTCTTGCACTTGCGACAGTGGCAATAGCGGGCCACCATTTTGATACTCTGCTTCAAAGTAATTACGAACCTTGGTCACCAGTTCTCTCGCCTGCCTTTTCAGAACAGATCCTTAAGGCATTTTGAAATTTGACAGCTGGGACAGCAATCAACACGGAGGACAAAAAATACATAACGTAACGTATGTATGAATCATGTGAAAAACTCAGCAAACAGAAATGTAGTGACTTTAAAGCACGTCTTTTAGTCTTGTTGCGAGTGGCAGATTAAAACAAACACAAAATGGTGGTGGGTCATTGAGTGTTCCCAGCTTGCAAAAATATATTTGAATGTTTTTGTTGTATTTGTCTTTGTTCAAAACATAATAAATATATGCGATCGATATCATTACTTTTTTGGTCACAACACTACAAATTCAATTCATTCACATCAAATTAGAACTGTCATCGAGAAAATAAAGAAATGGAAATAGTATAATATTATAAACGCGAAACCCGAAACCGCGATAACCGCCATATACACGGCGGAGCCGCGGGCAACAACTGGTTTAGTATAAAGCGGTTATTTTAATATTACAAACAGACACTCCAATTTTATTTATTTGTATAGATTTTCATCTTTAATTCCGTTCGCTAGGGACTCATGAGCTCCCAAGATTAAGACCTTTGATTCTTGATTTGATTAATCCTTATGAGTAAATTTCAAAAAGTGTCCCATGTGTCAAAAACGGAAGTTCGAGATGTATATACCTTCGTACTTACCGTTATGTAAGGATTAATGAACAATTTATTATAAATTGTTAATGTCTGTGAAAGGAGTAGGAGGGTGTTTTCAATTGAAACATCGAATAGCTTTTGGTCAATCACAGCCACAGCACATCTTCTGATTTATTATGGCTTAGTGTTTGTAAATTGTTACTTAATGTCCTAATATATTTTGAAATATCCTTCTGATAGGTGCAAACAACGTTAATTTTTAGAACAACATGTAAATCGGATATAGGTCACTACCTTTTTGTACTAAAAATCAAACCGAGGAACGTGCGTGACCGATTTCAAGTAAAAGATCAGACAAAGAAATGAAGGCTGCGTCCAAATTCACGCAGAAGACTTTTCGTGATGATTCCGTGAATAAACAGATAGATGGAAACAATCAAGAAAATTTTGTATGACTGTCTTAAAGAATCTTGAAATTATTTTTCATAATTATCTTCTATGCACTCTATGTACAGACATCGTTTATACTTTTTATTGTGTAGATTTGGAATCCATAATCTTGTTTTCTTAATTAATATTGCTAACAGCAAAGGGCGGTTCAGCATTGGTGTAAAGGTAATAGTCGCCCACGTCCCCTTTCTTAGCCTGTAATCCCATGTAGGTATAGTTTACTGTGCAATTGCCGTTTTCAAATGTCTTCCAACTTTCACAGGGAAAGGCTTTGAAGAGAGTTGCACTGTTAATGGATTCATTAAAATATAGGGCTGCACGTAAGTGACTGCAAGAGTCTGCAAAAGAAATAAAGATTTAGGATATACTCTGTTATATAAAATAATTTTATTATAACGCACATTTAGAACTCAATACAAATCTTATATACCATCAGATAGAGGGTATACAAAAAGCAGTCTTGCTCGGCAATATCCTGCTCGAGTTAAACTGCTTACACTAGGTAATCTGTAAATAAAAATTACCAGGTGCGTCATCAAGCTGATTACATTCTCTCACATTCTTAAGGATTATTCTCTCATGTCCTGAAATTATTATTCTCGTAGTATTGTTTGTAGGTTATTAGAAAACCAACAAAAAATTACCAAAAGGTGCTATAGTCCGATTACAGCCGGGTTGAGGCGAATCTCCGCCATTTGGATAAAAGTCGGCATGTCCTTGACTCCTGTAATACCCATATACTCCACCGTTACTGTGAATGATATCAACGAATTCAGCATCAGTTTTCTCCAGACGGCAATGTTCAGGCATCATTGGAAGTTCAAACAAAGGTCGTGCCGGGTCCAGTCCTTTAGGAAAGAATTACATTATTCGAACATTTATTTTTACGTCACAACTGAGGTCAAATATTTTAATTATTAGTAAGGAGGTTACAGTAGAGCAGCGGCCTGCCGTCATGTCGTAAATATTGACCAATTACCACGGTAGTCTGTACGAGATTAACTCCGGGCGATAAGGCCGCCAATTGTTGGTACTTGCCTAGTTTAAGTTTTCCGCCTTCGAGACAGCGCACCGTACCAACGCATCGTATTAACCAAGCCTATCGACCCTATGCCTCAGTAGAATCCTAGAATACTTCGGCCAAATTGCGGGGAGAGAAGGTGCTAACTTCAAAAGAAGTTTGCTCTATTCCCAGTACTACGATCGACAGTTGGTGTGCAATCACTGGCAGATTGTTCCAAATATGACTCACAAGGAGGAGGAGGAATTAGTTTTCACTTAAAAATAAAGTTACACAAATGAAGACATGTTGCTTAATAAAAAAAAAAACACATCAAAAATGCAATATCCACAATGCAATTAAGCTAATGTAAAATAATTCTTAACGGAGGTTATCGTCGACTGTGCAAATACGAATTCTCAAATATTTCGGCCTCGTTGTTCGCAACTCGTTGTCCAGGGACAAGTAGAAGGCAAACTGTCGCATGGACGCACACCTACGCGTTGGATAGACCTCATCAGACCTGCAACACAAACCACCATCGTCCAGAGTTCCCGAGGCGCAATGGACCGTTATAGGAGATCGAGACGCATCGCGAGAGCTTCATCATTGCCCAACGAAAATGCAGCAGTTGATTACTTTTGACAGAACAGTCGTGAGTGCTCTGTCAAGAGTAAACGACTAAGAAGATAATAATTCTTACCTGTGATTCTATTCAAGGAATAGTTGAAAAAGTTAGCGGTATGTGCCATGACCTGTGCGCCTAAGCTATGCCCCGTTAAGTGCATAGAACTACCGTCAATATCATACGCTTTCGCTATGGAATCCAGTAACCTTGCTGTTTTCTTTCCGACATATCTGGTACTAAAAGCTGCCCACGGATATATTATATTTTTGGATAGTTCATTCCAGTCTATAATGATAACGTTATAATCATTGTTTATCAAAAACTCATTTTTCATGTCTTGCAGCCATGTTTCATTCATTTTCGATAACCACCCATGAGTTATAACTTTAATCAAATTAGAGGAATTGAAGTACAGGCTAGTAAATATTGGGTCACTGTCATTGGGGATTTGTAGTTCTTCTGGTTCAGTATTACGTCTAAAACAAAGCTTTGTTAGAATATCTCGTTGTACTTTTGAGAAACATGAAACATCCATTTATGATAATAAACTTAATTAGCTAGCTGTACCTCACACACCTCGCTGTGGAACATTGTGATTGCATTGAAGAGATGTGAGGGGAAGTTTAAGCAAAATCAACATTTCCACATAAACAATCTTTGATATTGTGGATTGATGGTGGAGTATGGAGTAAGATTGTGTGTGTGTGTAATTATATTGTTTTTGTTGTTCTTACTTTGTTGTTGTCTGTATTACGGTTATGTAAAATAGCTTTATGAATGGTGTCACCTGGGTCCAACTAAAAACCAGCGTCAGACGTTTTGTCTGACACAATGCTGAGTTGGGTTCATTTTTTGGCCTTGAACAATTGTTTTATGTTACCTTTTTTACATTTTTTGTATTAATTTCTTTAGTTGCCAAAATAAATATTTTTCTTTCTTTCTTTTCCACTGGTTTTTCTATATTCCACTGGTAGATCTAGGCTTCACCTTAGCTAAGAGGTGTTGGCCTACTATACGACGCCGACGACACGTGTTAGTACATTTACAGTAATACCAACTTGTGTGGTTGCACGTATTTAACAACAAAGCACTTAACCGTAGGAGAGCCACGCTTCGGCATGAATGGGTCGACTCGACCGGAGTGATACCACGGCCTCACAGAAAACCGGTGTGAAATTGCGCTTGCGCTGTGTTTCACCGAGTGAGTGAGGATACCGGAGGCTCATACCCCAATCCTTTCCCCCATCCCCCTCCCTATTCCCCAAACGCCGGCAACGCACTTGTGACGCCTCTGGTGTTGCTTGTGTCCAAGGGCGGCCCGCGGCGGTAGTCGCTTACCATATGGCGATACGTCTGCTCGTTTGCCGCCTATTGCCTAAAAAAAATGTCCTGCGTAGTTTACAGTCGGCTCTTACGACTCCTATAAGATGAACAGGGTGACATCCTATATTCTTAATCCTACACCACACAGAGATAAGATAAAAATACAGTCAATATATCGTCAATGGTACCTGGTATACAAGTAGTAGTAAGCATCACCATATATCAAACCGCTTGTGTCATTGGGTATTGCAGAGAAGTTCATTATATGAGTGCCCCTCTCGTCTTGGTAAAGTAGCCATTTATCTCCATGCCCCGGACCATATTCAGTCTTATTTGGAAGGGCGATTACATAAATAACTGTAATAATCATATGCAATGTGTATATCCATGTTAAATATGTATTATTTTTAACAGTATTTTTAATTTTAGTATTTTTTTATTTAATAGTCTTTTTAATGTTATTATTACCTACTATCAAGGTAATAGATATGGTAGTTATTTTTGACATAATTTCATTGATACGTTACTTTACAAAGCCTTTTTCGTTTGAGCGTTAACACTTCAGTTTTGTTAATCATAGGACTTGTATGTATGGTGTCAAATTAAAACTTCTTATCTTGAAACGTTTCCGATAGTGAAATAATTACCTACCATATTCCCTTAACTGCCTTTAGAGTTCCACAATGAAGCTGTAAGTTCCAACCTGAAATAGTCACACAATTTTTTAACCAACTTAAAAAAAAGGAGGATGTTCTCAATTCGACTGTATTTTTAAATTTTTTTTTTATGTTTGTTACCTCATAACTTTTGACTGAGTGAACCGATTTTGATAATTCTTTTTTTAATTGTAAGCTGGTGCTCCCCGAATGGTCCCATTTAAATTTGGTCCAGATTAATATCTTTCTTAAGTCGGTTTCTTTCTTAAAATTTTGAATTATTAACGTAAACGTTTACATTAAAGGGAAATGCCAGGTGGCCATAGTAAATTAGGCCCATAGGTGCCCACATATGAAACTATTTGGAATCAACAGTATATAATACAGCGATTAATTGGGAAAAATATGGATTTAAAAAAAGGTAGGGTTTCAATGTTATAAATGATAATTATTTTCCATAAGATCGAGTTTCAATTGTACAAACATATACATATACATACAATAAGGTTTGGCACTTGATAAACGGTTTTAAATACACACATCAAAAGTGTCTAGGGATCAACATATGTGTCTAGGGATCAACATATATTTTTGCAATAAATTTTCTCCTGATTGATATTAATTAAAATTTTCTTTAAGGATTCATCAAATAAAGTGTTTTCGTTTGTCACAGTAACGATAAACCAAGTCACCTTTGCATTAATAAAGAAATTTGCCATTTTCCTAATAAAAGGATTTTTGACATTTGAACCACTAACATTAAAGTTCGAAAAAAAGACTGAAATAACAGTTTTCTTTAAAATTTTATTAAGTAACTTAAACAATTAATAATCCGTGTTTCTACCGCGAACACTAACAACACAAGAACATCGGTTTGGCATACTCAAAATGAGTTCATCCAAACACGCTGTGGAATGGCCGCCCATGTTCGTTGCAACAACAAAAAAAGGTCTTCTTGCGACTGGATACCCTCCATATTCGGCAGAGCTCTTCTCTGTAGCATATCCCATGCATGCTCAATCGGGTTCAAGTCTGGCGACTGAGCAGGCCAGGGCCAAAGCCACATCTCAATCTCAAGAAATCCGCATAAAAATGCTTGATCCCTAGACACTTTTGATGTGTGTACATGTATTAGTATTAAAAACTTATAAATGCAAAAGTGTTTTTTTGTTGATTTGTCCTTCAATCTTCAGCGTGCTTTTTCACTCTCATGAGAGTGTCAGAAGCCACTTTTTATCCCGGGAGTTCCCACAGGATTTTAAAAACCTAAATGTCACGGGCATCAGCTAGTGTGTAATAAATCAGCTCAATTCATTAACAACATAAAGGATTATAAGTATTTTTTTAGAGTATCATGGTTTTAGCACACATTCCGCTCTTTAATCCATGTCATACACCACCAAAACATCGTCTAGAAACTGAGCAGGTGGGAAAACATTAGACTGATGCCTTGCCCATCCTAAATACCAAATAACAGTTATCACATGGGCACAGCATCCTACAGTTCGACGACCAACGATGCAGTTGCAGCACTACTGTTTTATTGCTGCACGACCAGTGTCAGTTGTATTGATCAATATTAGAGATGGGCCGATCATTACTTTTGCCGACTAGCCGACTAGCCGATTAGTCGGCCCTAAAAAGGCCGACTAGTCGGCCGCCTAATCGGCCAAACCGATCGTGGTTACGGACATTTCCGTAACTCTTCGTTTACAACTGATTCGCGCCCGAGTCGCAAACGCCGCCTGCGAACCTTGTTTCTTCATTTTTGCTTCTGTAAGGGTCGTAGTCGGAGGTGTGTTTTAGTGTAAAAAATATTTTTGTGTAAAGATATTATTATTATTGTTGATTGAAGTGAAGAGTTAAATGAAAAAGAAAATCACTTGTGCCAATGTTTTTTAAACAAGTGGACGATGTTTTTTGTTTTTTTTTTATTTGAAAGCCTGCCAAAGTTGCTGAGCTTGATGAAAGCTTGAGTAGAATCCAACACTCCAACACCATACTCACTGCGAACGCAGACAATGCAGTATAGCGTCCTATACTATGGCGGCCTAGTGAGATGCATTTTCTCACGCCGCCTACAGGACCCGGGATCATAGTGGAAGGGAAACACATGCGCAGTACCAAACAGTTAAAAACTGCTCGGGACAGGAAGGCAGAACGGAACCGTTTAGTTCCAAAGCGTATTTCTACGACTCTGAAGCGGTTGCTTCTAATGCCAGTACGTGTTGTCCTGTAGAAGATGGGAGAACGTGGGATTAGTTGGAAGAGCTCTTCAGAATTCTGTCCATGGTAAACACGCTAGAGGACTGTCACAAAGGCGATATCTCTCCGCAAGTGCAAAGGCTCAAGGGACTCGGTGGCATCGGGACTGTTGATAATGCGGACTGCTGGCCGCTGCAACCAATCAAGAGCATCAAGCAAATTCTGTGTGGATCCATCAAAAAGATGAGAACAGTCCTCCACGAACGAGCGAACCTGGGTCTTATAAAGAAGACAGATGCTCGGGCGCTAAGAACTGTCTTACCCTATTCAGTACGCGAAGTTTCCGCGAGGCCGCCTTGGTAATGCTCTCGATTTTTTTTATGTGTTTGCTGCTAAAAGGACTCTGCCCTGCCTGATGGAAATCATGAGCAGAATCCAAAAGTGAAAGTCACAATCCTCAATGTAGGTAGTAGGTAGGTAATAAGGACAATGCAGAAGTGTGTGGACACACAGGACAGCGTGACCTGGTGAGATGCTTTTTCACGACCCGCTGAATGGACCCGAGATCGTAGTGGAAAGGAAACACGTGCGCTGGTAGTGAGTTCCAAGTTTTGACCGCTCAGCACAGGAAGGAAGAACCGAAGGTATGAGTGCGAGAACGTATGTCTACCACTCTGAAGCGGTGACTTCCGAGGCCGGCACGTGTTGTCCTATAGAGGAAGGGAGAGGAGAGGACCAGTTGGAAGAGCTCTTCAGAACACTCACCATGATAAAGGCAATAGAGGACTGCCATGGGGGCTATATCTCTTCGCAACTGCAGAAACTCAGCTCAAGGGACTTGGTGGCTTAGGGACTGTCGCCAATGCGGATTGCTCGCCGATGTAACCGGTCGAGAGCGTCAAACAGATACTGTGCGACACCATCGCAAAGATGAGAACAGTACTCCACACACGAGCGAACTTTCTTTTTTTCTTCTTTTTTTTACGCGGTAATGCATTGTGCACCATACCCTCCTTGGGGGGGGGGGGGACACGAAGGACGTGTGTGGGACTCGATGGTCTACCCACTAAACCCCGCGGCGGCTTACCTCGGCAGTCGGGAGGAACTCCAGGAACGCATCAGCGGTTTCTGGAAACCCTCCTGCCGTATCTCATGACTGAGGTACATCCCGGGGTAACCATAGTCACCCCCGGGGCGGGTCGCTGTTGCACCTCCTACCGTTCTACACAGTAAGAGTCGGAACACCGACCCTCCTTAGACGACAACCCCCGGCCGCACCGGGGTGTCACCAGTCTCGGGCCGTTTGTAGCGGCCACATCTCTCAACGTCTTTCCAACGGCTTGACTGCAAGTTGTCCAAAATATCGCCCATGGACTGTGCTGTTGTCTGCCTAACAATTATCATTTTGCAATGGGCTAACATTGTGAGCTAAAGAAGAAACAGTATGGGTGACAGGACGGAGCCCTGAGGTACGCCAGCGTTTACCTCTAGAAAATCAGAGGCCACGCCGTCGCATTGGACCCTAATGCTGTTATGTGTAATCAATGTCAATGATTATTTCTCGTGGTGAAAAGGAAAAAAGTGCAAACACTACAAGCAAACATTTTGTTTAATAAATGTCAGATATGTTTATAATCAGCAAGTAATTTTAGAAACTGGTTACCAAAAGAAAGATTGCTTTGTTTTACATTTCAAAATGTCTAAAACTGATTATAAAATAAAAATTTACAAATATATTATTGAGAAATACATACAAAGTAATAAGCCGAATAGTCGGCGCTTTTTGCCGACTATTCGCCGACTAATCGTCGACTACGATTGTTGCCGGATAGTCGGCTTTACCGACTAGTCGGCACATCTCTATTCAATATGTATACGAAATACACTTTGCGACTGATGTGTCTGCTTGCAATTTTTGCTCTTATTAAAGAAAAATTGGAGCCAAAGTCACTGACATCTACTGACCTGCTTCTGTCCCTACATACTTCTATACGATAACAACCATTAAATCTTATATGCTCCCCGTAATAAGAGCGGGCTTGTTTTAATTGGTATGTCCCACAAGCAATTAATATAAGTTCGCTGTAGGTCAGGGTTGGGAATTCACTGCACGAATGATGTAGTGATTTTAGCGGTCACCAGAACACAGAAATTGTCATCTTCCTCTTTCTATTGCGCGGAGTGTTCTGGGTTCAATTGACAATTCTCACATGAGACAACGATTTGTGTGATCCACAAATTGTGGTAGTGAATCTGGGTGTTCTTTGTGTCCGTTTCAAGTATGTTTGTAAAGTCCTACTCGACACAGGAATGTTCCTAGTAGTCTTTTAAAAAAATGTACCAATAGAAATATTTTATGGGGGTAAACGCGCTCACGATTGATTACTACAAAGTCTACAGACAGTATGTGACCACGGCCAGTGTAAATTGGTCTAAAAGTTACGTATGTTACACAGTGTTGTTAATATAGGTTTCTTGCTCTTTTCATGAGAAGTGTAGATAAAATCACTTTTTGTAATGCTAACTGATTTTATTGTTACGTTGTAGGATTTTCATTAATTCTGTGAATATCTATAGGTACTAATATTATCAATTCGAAAGTAACTCTATCTGTTACGCTTTTACGGCTAAGCCACATTCGAATAAATATGCTTGTATATTAAATGGCTTAGAGATACGTTTATTCTTGAGGAAGGATAATAATATGTACTTGCTACCCTTTACCACGATATCCGACAAACACGCGCGCAGAGCCGAGGGTGCCCTCAGTTTCCTTTTTTTTTTTTTTTCAGTCGTCTAACACTGTGTTCCGCAAAGAGTGTGCCGTAGTCATCTGTTGGTGTGCCTCGGAAAAATAGGGTTTTCCCGCAAACCTAAATAGACGGACTGAAAAAAAAACTTAGGTACACAGATGTAAATTACGCGAATGCATGAGGGAGGCGTTTTGTTTCGGTCATCTCTACTAAGTGTGGGTTGTATTCAAGGTGTAGGCTACTGCCCTTCTGCTATTAACCACTCCTGCAGTCTGGAAACAAGTCTAAACTTTTTAGGGTCTAAAATCTAAACATACATCACACCATCATGGGAGATTTTAACACAAACTTTCTAGCCCCAAACTCCTCCCGAATACGTAACCTGCTCCAATCATTCAAGCAACCAGTCTCCACGTCCTGCCCCTTCAACCTTCAAACAACTCACCATAATACTGAACACCATGATACCTAACTTGATCTAATGAATGATTACCTCAGCCCCAAACCTTGTCTTCCCACGGTCAACTTCCTGCTCCCGGTTTCTCTAAGGACTACTTGATCTACCTACCCAATACCATGAAGCCTCGCAAAGCACCTCCTAAAATTCGTCTACAGTTTTCAATGCAAGGATATCGAAAAGCTACATGCAGTGTCAGTACATATAGACTACGGACCCGTGTCGAAAATTGATGGGTCATGTGAACCACCAGGAGACCTTTTTAGAAAGACACAGGGGCTAAAACAATAACATTCAGCACTACGCCGTCACTTGTAAGCTGAGTACAGGTGAAGGGGAGGGGGTAGCTAGCAACCATCGATTTTTCTCCCTTGTCACATGACTTTTGTACGGAGTTGCGGAATAATGGATTAGAAGAGGTATTGAAATAGGGTACTTGCCTGTAGTACTAAAAAAATACGATGTTTTGCATATAGCTAGTTTAGATGCCAGGAAATTTTAATAACATTTTTATTTCTAAAAATAATTACATATTTTCAATATTTTCATAAAATCAAAATCATGATTTTTTATCTATATGTCACGTGACCGCAAATGCCAATCATTAAGTGTGACGTCAGTTTTCTCAAACTTATCGATTTGTTAATAACCTAAAAAAAATTTTATGCTGAAATAAGTTATTAACTATATTATTTCGGCATAAATATTATAAAAGGCGAAGGTCTAACAATGCAGAAAAAAATCACGTAAGGTAATAGTTTAAATTTGCTAAGTATAGACACGATTATGGTGGCAAGATATTTCGCCGATAATCCCAAACAATTTCGTAGGTGTTTTTTTTGTGGTATTATCACAAAAAAGGCACTATGCAATACTGGTAATATAATTTTAAACTCATATTGAAATGAAAGAAGGACGACAGAAATTCTAACCTACACTAATGTCTGAGAAAAATGACGTCATACGACCACTTGAAGGCGATTGTGTTTTAGGCGGGTAAATATTTAATTTGAATTATGTTTTTAAGTTTTACCATTGTTAGCCGTATTTTTTAGGCAAATAATTTTTTTTTGTAGCATAAAATTGATCATTAAATAAATTTAAACACTTTTTGGAAAATAGGCAAATACCCTATTGTATGGAACCGATGCTGTACAAAATCAAATGACCAAATTGACCGAGAGTATCGCCGGGAAAACCGGGCAAAGATAGACTCTGCCTAAACTCGGTCTCTCTCTCTCTACTCCGATCACGCTTTCCCTCGTTCAGCGCTCCCTCCATATTATATATATGTTCTAAGGCCGCCTTAATGGGAGTCCCCTCTGCTAGTCACTAATGTAGTTTTTCGATTTTTTCTCGATAATTCTATTTATCTGGTCTAACCAATCCCGCTATTGACTCATTTGAATGATCTCCAGTGCCCTCTGAAGACATCAAACTGATTATCCTATCTATTCGCTCTAATGCTGTGGGGCATGATGGCATTAGCTGAGGTATGATTGTAACCATCCTGGACCATATCCTCTTAGTAATCACCCACATTATCGACCTCTCCCTCGACTTAGGAACTTTTCCCTCTCATGGCGTAAGGCCTACGCCATCCATCTCCCCAAAAAAAATAGTCCCTCACTACCAGAACATTTTCGACCCTTTTTCTGTTCCTCCCTTTCTATCCAAAGTGCTTGATGTCTGTGCAAATATGCAGCTTTCTGAATTCAATTACAGACACTTACAGACGTAAGTGAATTCTGATAGCTGCTTATAATATGAAGAATTTCTGAGGAGGTTTTGACGTGACAACGTCTTATAATTCGATGGAGCCGGCTGCACGCACGAAAAAACATGACTCATGCCGCGTTACCTGACGTCATGCAGCGTTACCGTGCTTTGAGGCGTTCCATTTAAGGCTTGAAGTACAAGCCTGTATCTCTCATCATTTCATAAATGTTTCGTTATGACGTTGTTACGTTAAACCATCGTCCGTAAACAGACTTTACAGACAACCGTTTTTTTTTATTTTGTCTGCCTCTGCCTAACCATACAACTGGAGAAGAAATATTTAAAGTAACGGAAGAAATTTTCAATGAGCGTAATTTGAGATGGCAAAACTTGTGCGATTTGCAAGGACTTACATATCTAGGTAGATATTTAATTCTTTTTGGTAGGTCATTTGGGGAGAAATAATACAACCCATTTAATCATAGCAACGTTATTGTATTTTTGAATTGAATCCTTTTGTGCTTACACAGTAAACACATGATCTCAACACTTATAACTAAAAATATTCTAAAAATGATAATGGATATTTTACTCGAGTTACAAAAATGTTTGCTTGTGCATATTTCGTTTTTAATCGAGGCAAACTTATTGTGGAATCATTGAAGTAACATTTAAAGTGCTCAGTATGATATTTGGAATATTCACGTATATTATAATATCACGTATTGTGCTGAGATATTGTGCATTATGCCTTATCATTTTAAGATTTGGGTGCCCTGTTTCACCGCATTACAATCTGCCAATGTGCAACTTTGTTTACTTATACTTTCCTTTATACAAACTGATAAATACGATTAGTTTATATTAATCTAAAATATTGCTATCTTTTTCATTTTAGTCTAGAAATTGTCGAATGATTTTCGGGCTATTTCAATTAGCAATGTTTAATCTTAGTCTTGACTTAGGTATACCAAATAAATTGAAGTAATATTGACCTCCAAAGATACTGAGTACTACGAAAGACCCTGGCCTTCGTCAGCGTGTTCCTGACTTCGAATTAATCAGAGACCAACATGTATACAGTACACAGTAAAAAAAGTAATAAGGTGTGTATACATATAAAATAATTTGAAAACATTAATATGTAAAAGAAAGATAATTTTATAATGGAAAAGACTAGATATCACATGGTTTGAGCTATATGTATATATTACTCTTGTTTCTTACTCTTGTAAGTACAATTATAATAAATTTGTCAAAATAATACCTAAGTAAATACGCTGTGAACAGTTCACTTTAATTGAATTTTAAGTCTTGGTGGTTGTTACATTGATTGTATTATATAATTTGAGATAACGAGTGATTTAGGCATTATAATATAAAACCTACACATGCTAAGTACTCGATTGTAGTCGTGCATCTACGTATTGTGTGCGATTCTCTGTTGTCGTTTGACATCACTCGTTGAATGGCACCAAACCAATAAAACATATTTACATTTTTCTATCATATACTATAAGATGAAATAACGGAACTATTATTTGACGTCGTTTCTTGATATGCCCGCCACAGTAGAAGTAACCAAGAGGAAACATGAGTTAGATGGATACCTGCGTCATTGTTCGGATCCAGTAACTAACTTTGTCTCGTTTAACAAATTGCAAAACAATAAATTCTATACCGAAGCATAAACTCGCAATAAACGATCGTGTTTTAGAAATATACAGATAATATTTTTACAGTTGGTCAGTCGAAAATATTGAGCATATATACATACATAATAATTTATTTTTTCTTTAAACATATTACAATTTATTCATATTGAACAGTGGATAATTTATTGCACAATCGTCGATCCTAATATTCTAAGTGTATGCTATGACAGTAGGTACTTAGAGAACAAGTAAACAAACAAAACAAAGGGTGTATTGTGTCGTTATACATAGCTTAATTCTACAACGTCATCAGCAATGCCCTATTGATGCGCTTGTTCGCTGTCTTTCACGTATTTTTACACAGTACGAGTGAACGAAGCATGCGGTTTGAGCGGAGTGCCAACCCACTTTCTTAGAATAGGTACTTTACTGTGAACAAAGAGTTTAAAACAATAATCCGGTATTGAAAAACCGATTACAAGTATTTTTCGAGACGAACTAATTTAAAAAGCATTTAAAACAGAAACTGACTTTAATCCATCCAAAATGCTACGTTAATTACATTTTGCTATTACAATCACAATCAATTATTTTCGGTGTGTAGTTCTCTTAAGAACGAAACAAAGGCTTTGGATAAAATGATGATCCATGATGAGAGGAAGGGCTACCGACTTGGGCCGGGAACAGAGGGCAGGTGAGTGACACCCAGCTCTAAGTGCACGTGTCCACTTGACGCACTAGTGCCATCCTCCTTCGCACAAGACGCTTCCATGCACGCACATAAATAACTACACCTTATCATACCTACCTATCTATTTTTATGAGTAATTTATTCAATTTCTTTAAAGCGTACATTTTTATACTTATTTTTAGGAGGTCCTTATCTCGATATCCGATTAAAAAACATTGTGAAACAAATTATAGGTACAAAAAGTGCGACGTGCATGCAAGGAAATATCTAAGAGCACATTTGACACAATAAATAAACCTAATAACGAACATAACACTAAACAGTCTTCATTATGACTGGTCAACTATATAGGTGGGATTGCTCAAGGAACTGATGGCTCAATTATTAATATCGATTAACAGAATATTAGCCCGTTCGGGACTCGGATACGAAAGCAACATTCTTTGATAATGTTCACAGAGAATAGATGGGTGACGATACAAAAGAACAGAGTGGCTCGCGGCGACAAACTTCGCGCATCGACACGTCTTCGCTGGAGGTCGCATCGCACCCTCGCGCATCGGGACTCACTCACACAAACACAAGTGCTCCATACAAGAGGATCCTTAAATATATACTTGGGAAGTTGTTAGCTCGGCAGTGTCCAATGGCGACGATCCCCAGTGCCTCACCAGCACTGGCGGAAAGGTCTTTAGAACCTCAATCATACCACACCACACCAAAATAAATAAATGTATATAATATCTAATATGTTTTTACATATGTACACTTGTTCCTTTTAAAGTATTGTAACTATATAAATAAAACAAATAAAATACATTTGTACTTGTAAAATAATTAATTATCTATTTAAAAATATCAAACAAAACTGAGTTTATATGTTTTGTATCAATCTAAATTATTTCTAAAATCTACTTAATGATTATTTTCTTGTATAATTATAAAGGAGTCCGCGGCATCGATGGTCGAGGGTGCGGCTGGCACTGACTGCTTACGCGTCGCTATATCGTAGACTGCGTTTCGAAACGTTCTAGTAAACAGTATTAACCGAATAAAATTTAATAGTTGAATTAATATGTAATTTGCCTAAATCACATGTGCGACATAGTTACGAATGGCACGCGTCGAGAGGTGAGGGCCATGCAATGCAAGGCTCACCCCCGACCACCAGCCGCGGGGCTCTTTTAGTAAATCGTTATTCGTAATTAGTTACAATAATAACTACAATATAATGTTGGTATGAGCGGTTTCGTGGATGCTCCCCGCTCATACCTAAAGCGTTAAGGTGGACGTCTCTCGCACTGACTGCTCGCCGAACATCTTGTCCTAGTTATTATAACAACAACATTTTCATTTGTCTATGGCACATTTTATACATCCTGCACCAGTGTGTGCTGCCATGAATATTACATATCCGAAAAAATAAATAAATAAGAAGTGCCTTCAGTGCTAATTATACCTATTTGTATTCCATTACTATAATATAATTTGTAACGCAAAAGTCGAGACAAAACGGCGTGAATGAGATTACATAGAACGTTTTAATTGACATTTATTAGAAAGGAGGGCAGGCAGTACGAGCAAGAAACGCCACAGCATCCACTTTTATACGTACATTATTACAGTCGCAAATATCCGTGTGCGACTTGAGTCATGGTTTCTAAATATCTATCTATTTAATAGTAATGGTTACCGGCGGCGTGGTCTAAACGCCAGTCACCTGGTGGGATCTTTTAAACACTACATAAACAGTGAACGTACCAAATCATATCTACTTCCGATTTTCCCTTATATTCTTCATTATATGTGCAAAGTAATTGCGAGCGATTTTCACCATCGTTCGTATACGATCGATGAGTAATGATCGCGAGCAAACTACACTACGTGTTTTATTAAACAAAAACGGAAGTATTTTGCGATTTAGGTTTCATTTCGTCTGATCTATGCGAGGAAGAGGTCAAGCGTGGATCTATAAAATCGAAGGAATCGGTGGGAGGCAAAGCGACCCGCCATTAGATCGCTGAACGGTCAACAGACAGTTTCAGCGGGCGTTGGCGGAGAGTGGGGTAACGCGGCCAGTGGGGACAGAACGGACAGTGGAGACAACGAAGACAACGGTGACAAAGGAGGCGGTGCGCTCAGCGGTTCTGGTGAGCGCCGTCGCAACGCTTGGCGCTTGCGAAACTCGAGGAATTCTTCTTTCATGGCACGCACGCGCGCCTCTACGTCATCGCGCGTTGGCCGCGCACGAGTCCTCTCTGGTGTAGACGGCGTGGGAGTGCGCGTGGCGCGGTCCCACTCGTAGTGTACATCCACCGAGCCTGCGTCTCCAACTTCACCAGAACCGGGCCGGGGTGGTGGCGCTGGCGGCGGCGGTCGATAAGGTGGGGGCCGCCACTCTGCCAGGCTGCCCGTCCGACTGCTACGGTTGTGCTGAGAGGATGCATTTTTGCTGCCAAAGCCGCTAGACGAAGAGCGACTCTCAGGCGAAGCTTCGTGCGGGGGCGGTGGCAGCTCTGACAGGGGACGAGAACGCGAGTGTCGCGGCGCTGGTCGCATGCGCGCCCGTCCGACACCGCCCACGACCGCGCCCTGTCGTAGCGACCTAAGACGGAAGGGTGACGGAGGAGTTGGGAAGGAGCCGTCAGCGGAGCTGGGAAAGGGAACGGAACTAAGGTCGGACACGTGCAGTGGCGACCAGGGAGTCCATGCGGCGGCCCAGGGTGGCCAGGGCGGCCAGGATGGCCAGTGAAGCGCCAGTGCAGGTGACGAGGCGCGGAACAGTGGCGGGGCAGCGGCGGGACGCAAAGGCGCCCGTACGCGCGGCAGGAATCCGCCATCGTCCGATGATGAGGGCGCAGGTGACGGCGAAACTGGCACGGCAAAGGCACGCGTGGCACCCACGGCTCGCACAGGCACCCAGTAGCGCGCCTCACCACCGCATCGGGACGCCGGCCAAACCCAGTTAGCAGTGAATCGCAGGCACTCGACTATACTCGATATTCCGCGTTCTCTAAATCTGCGTCCAAATAGTACTCATGTTAACCAATATAAGTTCGTAACGTTCACACGACGTCTGGAAAAAATATATTTAATCGCAGGTGAATACTTTATCTTGCCTGACTGATATGGGATTGCCCTTATAATTATGGCAATTAAGATTTAATAGCTGAAGATAACTTCGTGCAACGATATCGTGACCGAGATATTGTCACCGTCAAAACAAATCGTTTTTATATGTTTGAGCCTACCAAAATGAGTCTACTCTGCCTAATGGAAAAGAAAACATGAGCAGAATCCAAGAGCGATGGTCACCATATTCATTTTGAATGCATAAAACGCAAAGATGCAGCATGGCGACTCACACTATGGCGGCCTATTGAGATGCTTTTGCATCATTGGGCCTCCGGTCTCACGCTCACCAACGAAACACGACAGCACGAATGCTGTCATTTTAGGTTGGTCTTCTGTGAGAGAGTAGTACCTACCGCCCCGATCGAGTCGGTCCGTTCGTACTGAAATTAGTGTGGCTCTACTACCTTGTGCTTTAGATGTGAACATTGTATTTTTAGATGTAGGTACCTATGTAAGCTAAGTATAGGCATATATGAAAACTAACCTGATTTCCTGTTTTAGCAGCGTGAATATATTACACGTAATATTAGACTTTTTCAAATAATTTAAAACAGCAAATGAGAAAATGTATATACTTTTGGGTAAATAACGAGATGAACTAACTCACTTCTTAAAAGGCACTTGAGTGCTATCGGCGGCGCGGAGATCTGTGAGTCGCGCGGCTACCATGTTGTATGCTGCAAGCGAATAATTTCTGAACATTAAGGTAGTGAAGACTGCACTCTCCCCGTCCTGCCCTTAGGCCGCCGTCCGCCACCACGCTTACGCTACGTACACCAACACCCACCATATTGTCAACGTATAACGCAACGCACACTGGACTTGATGACACCGTAGCACAACTAAAGCTCTACATAGGTATATATGTCTCACGACTCTCTTTGTCTTATGCACATAATGCATTAAGCGTTAAGCAATTTAAAACTCGCTTAAAGTTGCAATCTAAATAAAACAACTTTTGTTACGAGACACCTATTAAGTTTATTCTTGATACTTTGTGTATAATAGTCTGGCTTTAATCGGATGAAATATATATTTTAGTACCTACATGCAAAAGCGATCGCTGTCCTTATTTAACATATTTTATGTTTATACTATAATTATTTGGAATCTACCGAAAAATATTCTGTTAGAAAGTTACTGTACCTACTGAGCAGAGCATCGTAAGAAATATATAAACTATATATTTCACGTAATTTCCAGTGCGCGTAATACAATCAAAATAATGTATTTAGTGACATGACGGTGATAAATAGGAAACATAAACGTAAGTCAAAGCATGCATTACTTTACAAAATTGTTAAAAATATTGTTTAGAATCAAAAGCTTTGCATCCTAACCAATGGTTATTTAAATCAAATGTTATGATACATGGACGGAAAAAATAGAACAATAATAACAATAATGTGTTACTAAAAGGTATGGTCATATTTTGAAGATTTGTTGGCACGCGTATTAATATTGCACTACATGTAAAAAATTATAACACAATCACATCATTGTACCTAACTAAAGTAAAGGTCAATGGTAGTGATGGTTTGCGGTTCTTTTATAATATAGCCACACCTTTTCGTTAGCGTTTTTTGAGATTCTTAATAAGTCCTCTTTAAAGAAAAGTTTACAAAATACCTTACGTAGTTTAACAACTAGAAACATAAAAACTATGGCTGCACCTTACACCTCATTAGCATAACCGTTTCCAAGTTACACATAGATAGCTCATGCAAAAACAGACATGTACAATGATGAAATGTAGTAGGTATGTATAAGCTGATATTACATGAACCGAAGAACATGTAAATGGCCGACAATATGGTAAGTTATGCCAAGGGTTTTGTAATTTTCTACTTAAGAGATAACGTGTGTATCTTTTGTAACCGATTCCGTGAGCTGCGCTGCGGTTATAAAATTTTACAGCGAGTAGTTTATTATGTAACTATTAGTTTTGTTTTCATAGGTAAGCTTTGTGATTATAGACAATGCAAGTCCCAATTATTCTTAGCAATGCGTCTTAGGTATTTGTCTTTTTTAAAATCTATTCACATGACATGACAACCTAAGTAGATAGCGCAAAACGTCAGTGAATTTTCAACATTCTGAATTGATAAATAGAAGTGTCGTCCTGGCATAATTTTGAACTTTTAATCATACATGCCTGTATTTAAACATCGTAGTTGTACTATTAAGACACTGTATTTTCTACCTGCAGAAGGTTATCGACTACAGAGTTTCATAATAATCTAGTGCTTCGATACGTAGTCGCGGAAAGGGAGTCACTTGGAAAGGCGGCGGACAAGCGGCCGCTGGTACGATGTGATGCTCACCTTTTTCCTGCTTACGCCGTTTTCGTTTGTTGCAGATCTTGACCGCGCACACGGACAGTATAATGGCCACTATAAAGAATAAAATGCCCCCAACCACGCCCGCCGTGATGGCTTTATGTTTCACCCTCGCCGGCACAGGGAACTTCACCTCCTCCGAACTCTCATAGCTGGTTGCCGAGTTGGCCAACACTCTGAAGTAGTATGTACGACCACCGACTAGATTCTTTACTGAAAATATACATATACAGCTTAAGTATGAGTAAAACCACAAGGTTAACTGTTACAGCAAATTTGTCTCGAATAGCATAAACACACGGCCTGTAATGATTTATATTTTTATGATATGATGTCAGTGGAAAAGTAGTTAGCAAATTACCGAGGTAGCTGGTCTCCTCCGGGCGGATCTGACCTCGGTTCAGCGTCTTCCACTGCGCGTCGGTGCGGTACTTGATGGTGTAATATTGGACGAGAGCGGCGCGCTCCAGTGGTGCCTGCCACGTGATCAGGAACCCGTTGTGAACCTCCGTAACTGTCAGGTTCCGCGGCGGACCTGACTTTGGGCCTGCCCACAAAATACGTCGGGTTAATGACCGTTGTTATCAAACATAAGCTAAATTACTTTTAAAATGTGATTTTGTAAGAGTACTATAAGAACAGAAAGTATTTAAGATTACTTTGTACTCGAAATCATTTTAGCCAGGAATCGTTCTGCTCACGAGTATTATCATTCTTATATGTCTACTCTTTCAAAATTTAAAGTGATATACGAACTAAAATAAAACAGTAAATAATAAGTGCTTAAATTAAGTAAAATATTAAATATGTATGACATTTTAGTAAATTTTCTCAAGCAAATTATAAACTAAATAAATGTAATCATGCATATTGCATTAAATATGGCATGTTAGTACTAACTACTAATAATTTCACTACAATGAGGTAACTAAAAGAGGTTAAAGACGATATGTTAATTGTGCAATATTTGTATACCAGAGCCTTCGGGTGCGTTTTGAAATATCTTTTCATCTACGGGCCCGGCCGGAGTTGGTGCCGCCTTCGGTTTGGCGCCTACATCTACAAAAGCAATACCAAGTTAGTTTTCGCCTACCGATCCTCGTCAGTTGTCACATTTCTTCGTCCTTGGATCGTTAGTTAGGTTGAATTCTGGGTCTGGGCACAAAACTATGAAGCATTTCTTTACAAAAATTAATCAGTCTTGTACCCGGGTACAACGAATAGATCCCAACTTCGCTACTGAATTGCCATAGGGTTATGTATATTACAACATGTCTATCTACTTGTACATTCCTCAAGTTTGTTAGAAACATACAATCAGTATTCAAATGTTAGACCATCACCGATGAAGAAAGTGGAGAATATAAAAATGTCACTTACCTAGAGTTCTGATAGTAATAGCTTTACTCATCATTCCCTCTCCTATCGTATTTTTGCTGTTTACTTGAAACTCGTATGTCGTTCCAGGTTGAAGGCGGTTTATAGTGACCTAGTACAAACATCGGTTTGAAATATTTTGTCGTCTGTAGATAACTTGGGAGGAAGAGTATAATTATATCTATATAGAGGTATAGTATATTACAATTAAGAGTTGTTCAGAAAAAAAACTACACTTGTTGTTAACATTTGGATATATTCATTTGTTAGATTAGAAGTTCTTAATTGGAAAATATTTGGTACTGGAATAAGTGAGGCACTTACAAAAGTAGCACCGGAGGGTGTGACGGGAACCTTGGTCCACTCTGAGAAGCCCGCCTCTCTGTACCAAATGGTGTAGTCTTGCTTGTAGTCGGGCCCGCCCGCGTACCCAGGTTGCCAGCGTAACGTCACTTGGAACTCAGTCGCAGTACCAGACACATTGTACGGAGCATGGGGTTGTGTGCCTTCTATTACTAACTGCGTGTCTGCGACTATTGTTGCTACCTACAACAACATTAATTTCTAATTTGAAACTATTACTAAAATATTGATTAAAGAACTAAGTTAAAAAATTTGGGAGTTGGAATACTAATACAGAAGAAGCAACTAATTAAACACATAATTTTTTTTCTAAATTAAAATGAATTAAGTTTTAACGGTATTGGCTGTTCGAACTAGACGTACATACGTTTAAAAATAACACTTAGATCATATTTAGATAGTAAAACATGTGGAGGAATACCTCGTTGGAGGCGACGCACTGGTAGATGCCAAAGTCCTGGCGGCGTAGCGTGTCGATGGTGATGTTCCCGCCAAGCGCGCGCACGCGGCTCTTCTGCAGCGGCAGCCCGTCCCGGCGCCGCCACGTCACCGACGGCCTTTGCGTGCCCTCGGCCTCCTGCGCTTCGCAGTGCATCTCCACCGACTCGCCAACCTGTGCAATAACTACCTTCAAACCTTCATGCCCAAAGATAACATAACCGAGCAAAAATAATGACTGGCCATTAATCTGTAAGTATCCTAAAATTAACAAACAATGTTGTGATTATAGTCAGTTACACAAAGTAATGTAAGTTCAAAGTTCACATTTATCTCATAATATCAAATCAAGCAGATTTGATTTTGATAATTCTATGTCATTTTCGAATTGCTTATAAAT
The DNA here is from genome assembly GCA_949125395.1 of Diaphora mendica. Classification (NCBI taxonomy): domain Eukaryota; kingdom Metazoa; phylum Arthropoda; class Insecta; order Lepidoptera; family Erebidae; genus Diaphora; species Diaphora mendica. Next base: position 9,959,021 of record OX421319.1, read on the forward strand.
CTGCTTTTGCCAGCTTTCTTTTTTAGAATGGACATGTCAAAGTTAGAAAGATAGTTAAATTGGAAATAATGTCGCTCAATTAACCATATTTAAAAGTTACTTACCTTTCTTTGGTACAAGGGTTCTGGTTCAACGGTGAACACGGGGGGTTTACGGACTAAAACTTCCATTGGACCTGAAATAACATAGCCATTACTAAGTTTTCCTAGCTCGTTTTATAAGGAAATTGAAGTTTGACTGTACGAATAACGTTGTGTAATTTTGAGTTATGTGTTACACAAGTACGTGTCTGTATAATATTTATTTACATTTCCTCAGTCTCTTTGTAATAAACGTTTTAATTAAATCAATACAAACACATCAATTTCTATCTCATTTATTTCTTCTTAATTATGTAACGAAAATGCGGAAAACTTAAATTTTACGACATAATCAACTGCCTTTAGAAGTAGCCTTTCTCCTTAGAACAGAGGTGTAGGTCTACTATACAACGCTGGCCAGATGGGTTGGTAAGTATAAGATTTGTGTCAAGTTTTCCTTGTCTTTGTGCATGTTTGTGTGTGTGTGTGATGTGATGCTCTCGTTTGCTCCTTTAGTAGACTCTTACGACACTTACGCCTACGGGATGATTAGGGTTGGTTACACTCCCTATTCTGGAATTTTGGATCCACAATCTACTATGTTTTACTCTGTTAAGAATTAGATGATTCTAATTGTACCTGAAGAGCCTTGCGTTCCTTGTGCGTTATAAGGCGTGCACGTGTATCTTCCCTGATGGTTCTGATTGACTCGCGTGAACAGCAGGGAACCATTGTTCATGATAACAATGTCCTTCGTCTGATACGGCTCCAGCAGGCGCTTGTCCTTGGTCCAGGTCACATATTGGAGGGGAGGGTTTGCTTTTATGTAACATTGTACGACGCCCGCCAAGCGGAATGGTAGATACTGCACGGTCGGGGTAAAAGTTACTTTAGCTGGATCTGGAATTAATATCGCTCATCTAATTGTTCGTCTAATTCTGTTAAAACATTCAAGCAAACTTTTGGTAAATGAATATATACTGAGTGAGGAAAAATGGCAAGTTTGGTGCTCTTACTTATTTTAAGTTAAGTACAGGTCGAGGAAAATTTAGAAGTAATAGAAATATGCTCACATTCAACATTCAAATATGCAGAAGCGCTTTGCGGATCACCAATTCCATTGGACACTTCGCAGAGATACTGCCCCGAGTCATCCGCGGCAACAGGATTAATCACTAAAGCACCATCTCGTCGTATGGTAACACGCGTTTCCAGTGCAGCCACTTCAGCAACGGGCGCTCCCTCGCGGAACCACTTAACAGTTACATTGCCTGGCAGAGCCTTCGCCTCGCACGAGAACTGCACTTTTTCCCCTTCTAACTTTGTCTGATTTGTCGGTGGCATCTGAAATATATGTTTAATACAAATATAAATTAGGCCAAAAATACGCTTCAGATTACTAAATTAAGTCGATGCGATCGAGGTTATGGAATTTGTACAATATTTATGTCTTTTTAAATATGTGGTTTTCTTTAGAAACTGCGTATATACGAAGTTTAGATTTTTTATATTAATTATATAATATAAATGACTACCTAACCCACGCAACCTCGTTTACGTCTCCTATTGCCCGTTGCGTAATAATTTTCTCCCGTTTTTTGTAACATTCTTCGTTGGAGCTCCGCTCCTATTAGTCTTAGCGAGTTATATATAGCCTTCCTCGATAAATGGGCTATCTAACCCTAAAAAAATCAAATCGGACCTGTAGTTCCTGAGATTAGCGCGTTCAAGCAAACAAACAAACTCTTCAGCTTTATATATTAGTATATAGATCTAGATATAAAAAAGAGGCCTTTCTCTGCTATTAATGAATTTGTTCCAATGCTGTAATCCAACAAATGGAGATATTAAATGATTTGATAGTGACTCACAGTGATGACTGCTCCTCCAGCGATGATAACCCGAGCAGTATGCGAAACCTGTCCCTCGCCATTACGCGCGATGCATGTGTAGTCTCCAATATCCTCGTGTCGTATGTTACTGATCCGCAGCTCGGTGCCATCGTTGAATATACCCACTGTCCCCGAAGGCTCAACGGGATTCGCATCTTTGTACCAAAGTATCTCCGGGGTCGGAGTACCCTCCGCTTGACAGTTGAGAATAATAGCATCTCCTGAAAACATTTATGTGCATCATTAATATATCAAATATTTCATGATGATATTATCAGGTCAACCGACGTCATTAATGAGTGAGGCAAAATATATAGTTGCTCAAAAATCACATGTACATGTATTATCAATTATAGCCATACCTAAATTAACGTAAATAATGTCTTCCGGTGTGATGGAGAAGCGTGGTGGCGCGTGCACGTCCAAGTGGAACCACGTTCCATTCTTGTGCGCGTTGGGTGAACGGTTGAGGAAGACCACCTTACACTCGTACCAACCCTGATACATAGCACATAGGAAAGTCATCTTTAACAATCTTAATTAAGTAGTGGAATTGCTCAAATTATGCAAAGTCATAAGTGACTATGTCTCGAAGACTAACCTTATTTCTATAGCTGAAACTTTTTACATTGTGGACGTACCTGATCGGACTCTCTGATATTCGTGAGGTTAAGACTTGCTGCGCCATAGGGCGAGTCGGCCGCGACTTTCGACACACGGTTCTCGTACCCCTCCCCGCTATGCGTCGGGTAGCTCTCGTACCAGATGTAGATTGGGATGTCCTGCCCCTATATATCATAAAAAGTTCATTAGCAAAACTCTAAACCGTAGCTGGTGCGATTTCTTTACCACTACCACTTATGATACATTTCTAAATACCTACTTATATCTAAATACGTCTCGCCTCATAACTGCTTTCTGAACTACACATTTCCCATTCTGTTTAAAGCTCCAAAGACGATACGATGCTTTTCACAACACACTGAGACAGTCAGATGCATCTTCTTGTAACATACTGTGCAATCGATCGAATCACAACTGCACTTTGACGTCATATGATATGTTTTGTAGTTACAAGATATGAACTATCTACACAAGGATTATAAAAACATGCAATGGTTAGAAAAAATATAGTCTCTTTTCACATGTACGTGTGGCAAAATTAACATTTAAATGAGGTATGCAATCTCACAAAGATTTATTTAGAAACTGAAACTTATGCCTAATGTTATCATAATTATGGAGATACAAAAACGTAAATCTGCATGGATTGAAGGTATAGGACATGCAAAAAGTGAGAAGAGGGAAACTTAAAGCTTTCTACTGCATGCAACAAAGTAGATGAAATTGTGCAGTATATTACAGTTCTTCGAAATATATTAATGTAGACAAGCTTTACTGATCTGTTAACAGTATGAAATGTGTAAGCACTCATTTTGCTCAAAAGAGTTTTTGAGACAATGAACTTGTCTTTATGATATATTTAGAAGTGGGACTGCAATAGGATACAATACAAAATACATATGTCAAGTCTCGTACATGAACTACAGTTGCCGACAGAGCGTGGGAGAAGCCCACAGCCACAGGAAGAGAGAAACAGACAGAACCGCCGCCAGTGCGCGGGGAGTGCGCGTGCCCCGTGTCAGCCGTGTAAGCGATAGTGCTCCCGATACTATCTTAGAAAGTAACAACGGTGCACCCAACAAATAAAATAATAAGAGATAAAACTTATTATATATGTAAAGTGGCAGTGTATGTGTATGTTCGTTATCTAACGGGGGTCTGCTGCTCTCTCGGACTCGTTTTGAAGGCCTTTATCACTGTGGTTAAGTTGAACCGGTCGTGTGACGAGCGCGGTAGGTACACGAGGCAATATACGCAGAAGAGGCAGAGATACACAAAAAGGCGTGCGAAGGGCGCGCGCGGGGCGAGGGCAGCGGGGCGAAGTCCCCGGCCCGCGGCGCCCGCGCTTTACCACTAGCACGGGACAATACGAGGTGTCGTTGTCGACACAGGCACGAGATATACTTTACATTCTGCGGGGCACGTCGCGCGGACGAGCCGTCCTCTACTGAACAGAAACACACACACGGTAGATGAGCAGCGTTGTATTGTAAGAGTAGAGTGTGGGCCGTCGTACCGTTTCGCCTACCTTCTTCTCCCACTGCAAGACGTACGGCACCGGGATGTCTTCCGGAAAGTCCACTTGGCAATTGAACACGACGCTCTCACCGAGAATTGCCGTGATATGCACAGCATCTTGATGGTCTTGATGACAGGTTACTGAATCAAAGGAAATTACTCATACTTAAAGTTTAAGTATGTTCACGTCGAGATTGCTTTTGCATTTTTATCGTAACGTATAAAATTAGGGTTGAAGAGTATGAGCTGACCTGGCAGGTTGACTAGCAGCAGTAGGAGCAAGCCGGCGGCGATGTGCGGCGGTTGCACGGCGCGCCAGCCCATGCCTGCGCTCCCATGTCACGGCCGCGCGCGGCGACTCATCGTTGATGCATCACCTGCCGCATTCAATATTGCACTGCTTAATTGCAAACCCACTTGGTCGGTAGCTGCTCATTATTTTCATAAACACCCAACAATATCAAATATTCAGTCCCATCAGACGTATAACGACCGAAATTTCATATTCCATGAATAAAGAAATAACCAATAGTCTTTTTTAGGTTTTGAATGATCCGCTTATTGAATGGTGTTTACAAAGTCCTTGCAAAATATAAACTTTTGCAAGGACTTTGTAAACACCAGGACTTTGTTTTCTTATAAATTAAAGATACGTCTGTCAATAGGCAAAGGCAAAATCTGCAAAGGCCCAAATAGTCTAGTCAACAAGTTCCATACTTGTTGACTAGACTAAAAGATGCAGCAGCATCACTAGGCCGTCATGGTGTGGGTCGCCATCCTGCATTCCCCATACCCATACCAGCATACCCCCTGCATTCGCAGTGAGTATGGTGACCACCACTCTTGGATTCTGCTTATGCTTTCCATCAGGCAGAGGAGAGTCATTTTGGCGGGCCATACATAAAAAAAAAAAATATATAAATACATATGATAATATAATTAAACACTACTTAATAATAAAATGTTCGTAGTTGTCATTCTGTAGCCAAATGTACTTTAAAGTAAAAGTGGTACTTCGAAAGTTTCTGAGTGTTTGATTCCTTACTTAAAGGGCCAGTTGAACTGGACATGCTATTTTCACCTAATGTTTATGGTAATACGATTTATAAGTAACTACAGAGCATGAGGAAAACTTATCAAAAAATAATAGAGATGATTTCGCGAGGTTGGCGAACTGTTTACACATCTGGAAAAATACTGTAGGCATATAAGTGTAAGAAAGTGTGGTGTGATTTAATGGTATTTATCCATCAGCTTCCCAATCTAAGAGTAAGAGTTTGAATTAAAAAATCAATGCAATGAATTTAATTACTGCTGATATCAATTACAATTTAATTGATTACACTTTGCAATGAATTCTTTATATTAAGCCATCATTATTGTCTGTACATGGCCTCGCCGTAGAAGTCAGAGATATTTTACAGCCATCGCTCTTAATTAATTACACTTTATTATGAACTGTAAATATTTCTTTTGGAGTTTGGATGTTTTCTATGTATAATATGTTTGTTTTACAAAGAAAGTATATATGTATTTATATCAGTTGTCTAGTATCCATAGCACAAGCTCTGCTTAGTCTGGGACTACATGGCGTTGTGTGTTAGATATCCAAAATATTATTATTATTAATTGTATCATACCAATCTATGTTGTATTAGACTGAGTCTAATGTTTTATGTCCTCTTTCACATCACATCATTTCAGCAGCCTTTAATAATTCGCTGTTGGACCTCTCTTTTTGTTCCCTTTGTCAAATTCCTGTGTGTGTGTAAATATGTGTCATTCGCTTTTCAACACAATATGTTAGGCCCTTACTGCAGTCTTTTAAAATTGTTTTTGGTAAGGTATTCATTCAAAGTTAATCAAATTTAGTTCTTATCAATTAACAGTACCGGTTGTTTTAGGGAGCCTTGAGGGTGCCAGTGTCCAAAAGTGGACGTCCTGCGGCTGAGATGACGATTATGACGAATTGAAAGACTATTTCTTAGATCAGTCTGTGGTATTATAAAAGCAATTTGTAATTATATTATTTGTGTGATCTTTTGAATTCTGCCAGTTAGATTATGTAGTATTTCATTGGTCAGGTCAGGATCAGGAGTAGTAGCCACACTGATTTCAGCACGAACGGGCCGGCTCGACCGGGGCAGTACTACACTTGTACAGAAAATCAACGTAAAATGACAGCGTTCGTGCTGTCGTGTTTCGTTGGAGAGTGCGCGACCGGAGGCGCACTGATGCAGAAGCATCACTAGGCCGCCATAGTTTGGGTCACCATGCTGCATTGTTGCATTGTCTGCACGAGCAATGAGTATGGTGACCACTACTCTTGAACTCTCCTTATGCTTTCCATCAGGCAGAGTAGAGTCATTTTGACAGGGCCATACATTAAAAAAATCAACGCTGGACAAAGTTAGTTATTTAGTTTCTTAGTACAACATAAAGAAACGTTTTATAAGTAGCTAACGGACTGAATTTGTTTGTTCTGGCAAAATTACCATAATTTATTGTAATTTTCACGACAAATTACTTTTCTCAATTGTCTAATTCAGATAAACTTTCTCAATGTTTCTTATTTGTGCGTTATGTGTTTACCAACGAAAATTTTAATGAATGATGTATCAATAGATTCTTAATAATGTCCCGGATGACATAGACATCAAAAGTTTTCACGTAGCTATTTCGTTATGTTATCACTTTTTCTTGTGCGTTACCGACGACTATCAATACATTTCAATTTCTATGGAAGAATACGTTCCATTTAGAACAGGTTTTTTTTTATCTAGCTAAATAATGAAATTATTAAATATGTAGGCACTTTACTGGTTATAGCACTGACGTTAAGTTAGACGATATATCAAAAGTCTCATAGGCCTTTGAATCATGGCTTGTCCTTGGACTATTTCCCTACCACTGTAATTGCACTGCATCACGACATGTAATCGACCTACACTTCTGCCCCCATACCTCCTGTTTCGCTAACAGTATTTAGAATTTTGCCCCTTTAGTGGAAACGAAATATAAATAAAAAAAAAAGATTTTGTGACGTAAGAATAGATCTTCTATTTGTGCTGACAATAACATCTTCCTAACCTTGATTATTCATAAGATTATTTAATGTTCGCTACTAGTGATTGCTGATTTACCTGACCATGTAGCGACTGGCATCGGAACTTCGCAACCCTGAGGGCGAACTGAATTTGAAGGTTGAATTAGTACTACTTCCCAATAACGATTTCAATGATACAAGATGTTCATGACAACTATGATGTTCTAAAAAATATGGCAATTATATGGCAGTAGATAAAAATTATTGACGTTTGACTACTACTGAAAATTCAAAGTTTTTATCCTATTTTTCTTTCGGTCTTTGCCTAAGCTTCAAGGTACGCACAGAAAATCAACGTAAAATGACAGCGACCGAGCTGTCGTGTTTCGTTGGTGAGTGCGAGACCGGAGGCCCAATGATGCAGAAGCATCACTAGCCCACCATGGTGTGGGTCACCATGCTACATTGTTGCATTGTCTGCATTCGCAGTATGGGGCCACCACTCTTGGATTCTGCTTACGCTTTCCCTCAGGCAGAGTAGAGTCATTTGGGCAGAGCCAATCATAAAAAAAAAACAGATAAATTTGAATATCTTGTTCTAAGGTTATCAATCGGACATGAACTTTTGAATTATTTACATAATATTAAGTTATTAATGTTTTCAAACACATACAAGATGGATTCGTAATATAAAATATTTTTTAGAGATATTGCTCGAACAGATGTTGATAGAAGTTCTCTAAAGCTTGATCAAATTTAAATTCACATGCAAGAAAATTTTATTGATCGAAATCGAACTTTTGAGGCCACTCACAACAAAATTTCAATAGCTACGTAAAAGCAGCACTCCTTTCATGCTCGTCGACTGTAAGGTTAAATTTTATATAGGTGCTGTGCTCTAACTTATGTATATCAAGGCTATATTAGCCTATATATATGTATGAATGTACTAGATATTTGCCCTATTTAAAGCAACAGAGGCTTGACGCTGGATAATTATTTATTTTTTCAAAAACCTATAACTTTTTTTTAAGTATGGCTCTGCCAAAATACCTCTACTCTGCTTGATGGGAAACATAAGCAGAATTCAAGAGTGGTGGTCACCATAATTATTGCGAATGCAGACAATGCAACACTGCAACATGGTAAGCCACACCATGGCAGCCTAGTGATACTTCTGTAACTTAAATTTGCTTTGCTCTTTCACCTACACAACATGTTCAGTTACAACCCAGCAAATTAGCGCGCGCCGCGTTTAATATCAGCGTAACTTGTAACGTGGTATTTCACCATAACTATGCTTAGATCAAATTTTCTGTGATTCAAGTGTCAGCGTAATTTTAAACATTGCGACATATTGGTATATATAACTTGGTATTAATAACAGTCACCAAAATCTATGAAAAAAAAACACCATAAAAGTATAGCCTATATATATTATATAGTTTAGCCTTTGTTGAAAAGGTACTAATAAGAACTGAAAGTATGTGCGTCACGTATGATAGATACCAGAAGAAAGAAGAAAGTGTTAAACATCCGGCTTAGTCTTTCAACAATTTCGTCTATTACGCTGTTCGGGCTCGGCTTTGCTTTTCGCGTTATTAATTAGTTCTCTTTAGCTAACAGGTTTGTTTCGTAATGTGACGCAGGTGCTAAATCGAGACGGCTGCTTTAAAAAGAACACAAGGTGTGTTGAATAAGCCAGCTATGGTAGCACAACGTCTTCGTGCTACGGCTGAGAGCGATACGAAACTCATCACGTACTTCATACTTTGGAGGTGTGCATGCTTTCTCCAAAGTAAGTGATATACCTAATAATATTTTTTAATTTAAACCTTAGACTAGGTATATGTCAGATGTAATTCTACTTCAGTATTAATTCTTATGAATTGATGACACAAAAGTGTTGCCTCACTAGTGAAATGCTTCGATTCGTACTCACAAAATTATATCTCCTCATTCCATATATAAGTACGTATGTCATGTATGTATGTGGTAATAAATACTTCATCAAAATAATTATAAAATACTACTTATTACAACTAATTATAAAATAACCATGCAAGTTTACACTACATCATCTTAAAAACTATCTACAGTTAAACTTCTAAAACATACTAAAACTTCAAGCAAATTGAAAATCATAAAACAACATTCTATGATCATATCATATAATAAACTAACCACTTCGTTACTTTACTAAGTTTACTTAAACCAAAGCAGAAATAAAAAATCTGCCACAAAATACGTAGAGTGCAGGAGACATTACCTAACTGCACCTAAGACACAACACATATGTTACACGTGTAAATAGTTTATCACTAATCTAGGCTACTGGTGCGTCCATATCAGTTAATTTATATCCTAACAGGTTGTGCTAAACATTGTAGATTCCAAATTTTCCTGGGATGTCATTGCAAATATGCCCTAAAAAACTGTACGTAATAGAGTATTTAGCTGAGATTGTTGGTCATTTTTTCACTAGTTTAACACAAAGAGTCATTGGTATCGTGAAATTTAAGGACTTGTTTCGTACCACCATGCGGTTAAAACTTTAAATTAATATGGTAGAGTCTTATGAAGTGTCTCTTGAGAGTAGGTAAAAACAAATTAATATAAAATATAGACTTTAATTATGTTAATTTATAAGATACTAGCTGATCCGGCAAACGTTGTTTTGCCATAAAAAAAAGAGGTATAAAAAATAGATGTTGGTCGATTCTCAGACCTACCCGATATGCACACCAATTTTCATAAAATTCGGTCCAGCCGTTTCAGAATGATAACTAACGTTGTGACACGAGAATTTTATATGTAAGATAAAACTAAATATAAATAGTATTTCACATTACGAAAAACGTTTCACAAAAGCGTTTCACTTATTCTCGACACTGTTTGAAAATTTAAGTTTAGGTAAAAGAAATCAGTTTGAAGTATCTTCTTTAGAATATTAATAACTTGCCAATAAACGGCTAAGCCATTTACTTTTCTTTGACATTTTATATTTCCAGAACTGATACATATATATACATACGTAAAACCGTAATTTATTGAACAGTAAAGCACTTTTGATTAAACGATTAATAATTTCACCTTAGTGTTTGAATTTAGCTTCATGCTGCTTAAGAGGAGACAGGTAAGAGGAACGGAGTGAGCTCAGTGCACATGAGCCAAGGTAGGCGGGCCTCGCGCGCGGTTCTGCTCGGACGACGGAGCGGTCAGCAGTGGATGCTGCGGCACTCGGAAAGACGTGTTATCGATTTTCATACCTTATCGTCGCGCGGTATGAGCGAGTGCAGGATCGCGCGGCGAATATGGTGCTGATTGCGGGGACAGTGCGGCGCTTTCGTTGGGTGCGGGCGGGCTCCGTCATCTGTAGAGGGCGGTCATGGGCTCGCTACAATAGTGCAGCGGCGGCGAGGCGCGTGTGAGGCGACGCGCGGCGGGCCGAGCACTGCCCGCCCGCGCCCTAATCGTATTGATCCGTGCGCGCGCAAGCCGCCGCCCTCGCACATGAATGGTCCCCGGTGAGGAGCTCACGTGCTCGTTTGTCCCTGGTCTTCGTGACCTCCTCGCGGAGACTACGGTCGTCGCTGCATGTCGATACTCCCGACAATTTTACATTTAACTATTTGAAAGCCCATCATAAAAATTGAACAACGCGCATGGTTCTAATAATTAAAGGAATTGAGTATGTAAAGACGTACATATATGTAAATGTGTGTAATAGTAAAACTTTTTAAAGTACTCGTATCATCTAATAGAAATATATTAGAAATATTGCTGGAAATTTCAAATGTCTAAAGTAATGCTTAAATAGGTACTCTAGGCTTAATCGGCTTATTTTGGCTATTAGTCGTAAGTTAAGAATACTTTTCTAATCTAATAATCGAAACAGCTATAACCTGGAGACCCTACCTATACAAGAGGCTGTTTACAGTTAAGTCGCTCCTTGCCACTACCTTGGAGGGCTTAACTGGTCGTGTCTTGAAAAATCAACGATGTAGGAATACTAACTACTGGGGGTTTTAATATAACTAACTATTTACCGAACATCTTTATTATTTAACTAAAAAATATTGTTTCCCGTTTTGGTATGAGGAAGTCAAATATTGTTGGAAACACAGTGGAATTAAAAATAAAATCGACTTGCTTAATATGTACCTACATCGCAGATAATATAAGAATATTTCTAAAAGTACTTTCTATCCCTCTCTTAATGTACTTTTCACCAGAAAAAAGTAAAGCAATATTTAATGTAATATTTATCTGAGGTTCACGAGTAAAGCAAGAGCGCAACGGTTGTAAGTACCTACCGCATCGGGTAAACGAACTCAAAAGCTGCGCTCATATTTTCAGTGTTAAGACTCTCTTTGATAAAATCAAACATTTTGTTACTTCTTTTAGGCAAATTAACATTTAGAAATGAATTCTCTACAAACAGGTAAAACTAATTCCAATGGGGAGAATAAAAAGTCAAATAAATCAAGATTTTTATGAGTAAGTGTTATAAATAAAGGTAAAATAATTTTATCGCTCACGAAAAGTCGTAAAATTGAGAACTTAATTCGTAAATGTAATTCATTCGGAATTAACAGTGGGGGTCAGTAATGAGTTAACATGAATAGCATTGTTATTTACAAATGAAATAATAACTATGACATATAATTATGCATTCTTGCCAGCGGAAACAGTACTACGTTGCTACGAACCTAATGTCTACGCACCCTCTACGAGTTCGCAGTAAGTAGTTGTTTGAGTTACATCTTGTTTGAAGCAAACAATTTTACAGTTACGTGTTCATATTTATAGACGTAAAATGGTTTTATTTAAATATAGTTCAGGATGCCCGACTAGGAAAAAAAACGATGAAATTGAGAACCTCCTCCTTCTGGAAGTCGGTTAAAAAGGGGATCGAAATCAGACGGACATTCTCACACATTTTTACCTATAACTAATTGTGTAAAAAATCTGTTTATGTGTATTTTTCAGTTTACTATAGTTCAATTTTATGTCCTTATTTCTAGCATTTAATATTCCTAATGTTATTTGGGGTCGGTCAAAATACAATTTTATGTGAGTTTGAATACATTGAATGTGACAAGGACCTATTCTGGTTATAGTTAGTACGTAAATTTATTAACAAGACTAGCTAAGCCACGTGGTGTTCCGCGGTTATTATTGTAGCTTAACTGCAACAACCGTAGGTATCGCCGCGGGCCGAAGCTTGTCTAAAAATAAAGTACCCTGAGTTACTCCTTATATCATCAACTATTTGGCAGTGAAAGTCCCGTCAAAATCAGTCTAGCCCTTCCAGAGATTAGCCGCCACAAACAGACGGACAGACACGCAGACGGAAATATTTAAAAAACTGTTTTTTTATGTAAGTACTATAATTATATACTGTCTTATGCATTTAGTAAAAAACGGATAATTTGAAATTACAAATTGACACTTCAATTTCATTTATTTGTATAGATTTCATTTCAAATTACTTTTGAGACCTCGACAGATATATTCAATACCCATTGCTCATTCAGTCCCAAACTCCTTAATGTTTTCTGGAAATTTAAGAAATAGTTTTACATTTTTGAGTTTTACTAGACAAAGAAAGTACATAGGAGTGAAAACAGTTCCCATACAAACAAAAAAAATTACAAGTGTATTAACTAGTCACATTTGTACAACACCAAATGTAATGAACTGTACTTTTGCTATACGTTGCGGTAATGGTTATATGCGGTATGGATGTGTGGACAAACACATTTTGTTACTTTGATCTCCAAGGAGATGTATTCCGAGAAGTCTTTGCATTTTGAATTACAAAGTAAGAATGTGGTGACGATTAATCGTTCACTGCCCTCACACCGTTTTTTTCACGTAATAAAAAATAACATGAGTTACATTTAAAAAAATAATTTCTGTGTTTTGACACTACAGATGCTGTCATAATGAGGCTGGTATAAAAGGGTAGTCTATTAAAATCAAGAAGCTAGCTCACTAGCGGTTTTTTTTCATTTGAAAGACAGTTTCCTTGCGGTGGTTCTTAGCTTTGTTTGATTAATAACGGTCCAGCAGTGTAAGAGTGTCAGCTCTTTTTAAAAGTGATGTAAGGCATTTTTGGCGTATAATTACTCGATTAGGTGCTTGCGTAGGGGGCTTTAAAAAAATTAATTTTAGCTTCTTAGGCAGATTCAAAACGTCGTAATAATGACTCTATATATGCAAATATCATTCCTGTCGAGAAGAACCGGCAAGCAACTCCATATCCCTTTATATTCATACATATATGTTTTGTTAAGAACTTACTTCATAAATATAAAAGAGTCGGACCTAACAACAGGGGTCAGTAATGAGTAAATATGTAGCATTATAATATACAAAAAAAAAAGATATGTATTCACACTTTAATATTTCGAGAAACTTTTAAGTCACGTTGTTAATTTTGTCAACAGCCGTTGTGTCAAGTTCTTGTGAATTAGAACTTTGAAGTCTTTATGCAAAAAAATGTTATATTTTAAGTGGCTGCAGCGTAATGGCTTTGGCATCGGAGTTGCGATCGTGTGTGATGTGGGGTCGGACCCCACCCTAGCCTTGTAGTAGACGTGGCGACGACTGTTGACATTAAAAATGGACATCGTCTATATAAAATTTGATTATGATTGCTCGAGATATTAAAATGGAAGTCCTTGGACTTTTATTTGTAAACAATATATATTTTATTTTTTAAATAATAATGCTATTCCTGTTTATTCGTTACTGATCCCTGCTCTTACATCCAAATCGACCGTCTTTATGAAATAAGTTCTCAACGTTTAATATCAACTATACCACTTTATGTAAAGGATAAAAGGGTAGTATACATAATTAACAACAGAAATCCTCATATTGCAGTATTAGGTATATTAATTAGGGTAAGTCTAATATAACATGCATGCGTCTCTTTACCCACTGCGTCGTTTTACTTCCGTTTTACGTATTGCACTGATATTATAAAAGCAAAAGTTTGTTTGTATGTTTATTGCTCCTTCACGGAAAAACCATTGAACGGATTTAGATTAAACTTTATAGTAATGTAGCTTATATATCAGAATAACACATAGGCTTTAATTTACCGTGACCTCAAACATACATGTGGGTGGATTCGCGACCAAAAGCTTGTATATTCATAATATGATAGCACAGAATAAATATTAGTACTTACGTATATGATAGTCAAAATACTACATGCTCTAGGTTAGCGGTCGGCAACCTTTTCGCAGGCAAGGGCCACATAGTGCATAGGCGGGCCGCACTGTATAATAATTTGGTAACATCTATCCATGTACATGTATCCAAAAGTTAAGCATCAAAACACAAGCTTATTTAAAGCAAATACTGAGATGATGATGAAGATAGTATGAAAATAACCGCCTGACCGACTGGCATTATTATGGGTGACTTCAACGCCACAGTGCAAGTGCGTGTTTGCAACGAATCAGTAGTAAGAACCCATGGATTTGGAAGCAGGAATCATAGAGGGCAAATGTTAGTTAACTTCTTCGAACGCGAGGGATTTTTCTTGATGAATTCGTTCGCCAAGAAACGGCCTCAACGAAGGTGGACGAGGCAAAGCCAAAACTGAGATCGACTTCATCATGACAGACAAGAAGCATATAGTCAGAGACGTCTCAGTGATCAATAGGTTAAATATCAGTAGTAATCACCGACTTGACTACTGAATATCAATTTTAAGTTTGAACGTGCCCGTTTGATGAAGTCCAGCTTCTGACCAACTCTGCTTCAGACCATGATAGGATCTGAAACGTCCCAGTTAAACCCGGAAAACCGATTCGCTGCCATAGAAACCAAAACAAACGAAAACCAGAATCTCAGAGAAAAAGGTACGAGACTTTGTGAGCTCCAGCATAAAGGCAGAAAGTCGAACCTATCAGAAATGACGAGTAGAGATCAGACTAGACGTCATACCACAATAAGCGTAGAAATTATTGCCTCGAAACCGGCAATCCTTTCGGAAGTGGAAAGCTTCTATGGCCAGTCATACGACGTCACCGACGCTTCGGTTGTTTTGTCCTACGCGAAGAGCAGCTATCCCGCTCAAGGTCACGCGCGGCGAGTGCGGTACCTACTATTACATTTTGGCTCGGCACCGACTTCAAACCTATGAATAGGTAGCACATACAAATTAAGTTATTTTATACTTTTCAGTTTTTGAAGTCGGTTTTTTTAAACGAAGTTTTTTTTTTTCGCTTTTTAGTCTTTCTCAAGTCTCTCATCATCATTTCACCTAAATAACTTGAAAGAATACGACTAAAGGTAACATACAACATACTGTATAGAATAATAAATAATAATAAATAAATATTTCGGACATGATGTCTACAGAATATGAAGGCATGCAGACAATTGCCTTAACTTTATTGCAGGCGCTCACGTAAATTTGAGGGTTTCCTTCGATTTCCTTGGGATCCCATCATCAGATTCTGATATGGTGGCCATGGCACCACATGGGAGCATACCCTTTCGAATACAAAAATAATTTTCAAAATCGGTACACAATTGACGGAGTAATCAATGTACATGAATAAAAAAAAAAAAAAAAAAAAACCAATGAAATTGAGAACCTCCTCCTTTTGGAAGTCGGTTAATGAGGACACCAGAGTCGCATTAACGAGCCACAACAGTGAAGACCTATCTTCTGATAGGTCTTCAGCATCGACGAAATCGAAATGGCTCTTAAACAGCTGAAAAAATGGATAAGCCCCTGGAGAGGATGATGTTACGAGAGAGAGGGAGCTACTAAAGGCTGGTCGTAAACCCGTATTGAAGAAACTACTAAGGCCTTTCAACGCTGTAATGTTTGAAGAGAGAACTGCGGAGGCGTGGAGTAGGAGTTTGGTCGTAAAGTGCCAAGACCATGTTGAAGAACTATCGACCCATTTCCCTTCTGAGCCACATCTAGAAGCCGTTTTTAAGAGTCATCGAAACGTTAAACGCGAACTCCACGAATTCTAACCACCAGAGCAAACTGAATTTTGGAGCGAAAATGGCACCATAGACCACATCCACACTGTGCATCAAATTACACAGAACAGACAGAAGACCGATGAGCATAATCAGCCATAAGGGCTAGCATTCGTGGACTATGAGAAGGCCTTTGACTCGATCGAGATCCGGTCTGTTTCCTGCAGCGTTGCCAGATAGATTGGTGGGTGATACATGCAAGTGATGAGATTTCTCTACGATGTCGCCACCATGTCCGTCCAAATACAGAAACAGCAAACAAGGCCCATATCTACCGTTGCGTAGACGAGTGAGACAGGGTGACGTTATATCCCCGAAATTGTTCACAAATGCAACGGAGGATATGTTTAAGATACTGAACTGGAAAGGACGTGGCATTAAAACCAATTTAAAAAAAAAAAGTTTGTCCTGGCTGATTTACTTATTTTTAAGAATAAGACTGCAATTTCCAAAACAGTCGCGGGCCGCAAGGGGAAGGGTTACGGGCCACATGGGGCCCGCAGGCCGCGTGGGTTGCCGACCGCTGCTCTAGGTGTCATTGCAGAGCCGTGGACTGTTGCCAGCCGACTGACTAGCGTTCCATAAAAGCCTTTATGTATGCTTTTAATACGCTATGAATATCGTAGTTTCTCTCCGCAGGGTGCACTTTTGTCGAATAAATGTTTCAACCTATAAATATTTACGCGATATACACAGAATAAATATTTGTTAAAAATATGTGCATGTTCCAACAATTTTTAACTTTGTATGTAACAAAGAACATTTAAAAATATAAAATGAATAACTGTCTTATTTTTCGAATCATGTCTGAGACCGTAATTTTCTCATTTGTTTAAAAAGGGCCATGTACAATATACAAAGGCCCGCAAAATCATAGATATGTATGGTATTATGGTTACCTCAGCCATTATTTTGTAAGTTGGTATCTGAGAAAAGATTACAGCCCTTTTAAACGAGGCCTTCCCTATACCGACACAGTCCTGAGGGTACAATAACTTGTATATGTATAGCTAGCGGTATCGTGACCGGAATGACTGATGGAAGACAGGAACCTGTCGGGTTAACACAGAAAGGGAAGGCCTATAAAATGACTTTCTGTCGGAAATATTAGAAAATATTTTATTATGTAATGTAAGTTTCTTCATGATGTCTCATGATCATCATGGCGTCTAACGATAGGTACGAATATTTCGAAGTTTATGCCTTAATAAGAGTGAAACATTTAATCGTGTTTCGTATACAATATAATTATATAAAACAAACTGTAGAAACAAAATTCAGACTGAAATACAGAATGCATTTAAATAATGCAGCAATTAAGCTCGTGCGATGTCGCTGCGCGGTGTGTGCAGTGTGCATCCTCCTCAATATATCATAAAGCACGAAACCGGCTTTAATAGCGTTGTATGTTGATTATCACTACAGCAACTTTGCTTCTAAAGTGCCAATCAATTATATATTATATATATAATTATATTGTATAAGTAGTGATCGATATCAAAGAATAAAGTACAGTTATTTTTGCTCACCGACTACAGAACGTAATTATAAACAATTAATACTTAAGTAAGTAGGAAGTCAAATATGAATGTAGAGATACACAATACATCCATATCACGTTCGTGTTCAATTTGCATTGTGTTCAAAAAGTATGTCGCTAGAAATGCCACGCCGACACTTCTCAAAGTATTAGTTTACGGGATAAAGTCCAACTTTGAGTTTAAAGGTTTAAGAAAGTTACCAGCGAAAGAATCTTATTAGTCTTTTGTCGCGGCATGCAAGTTTAAAGTACAGAATTCAGAAGAGCGATCGACAAAGTTGTGGCTGTCGCGACCAAAGCGGATTACTAGTTCAACCTCCCCACTCTGTGGCTCTGGGGAACATCGCATCGATAATGCGATTATTTCAGCTCGTCCGCTGCGGGACCCGGGAAATACTATCTGTTTTGTGTCGATGTCGAATGCTGTTCGATTAACGTTAACTAACTTGAAAACGACAAATTTAACAGCAGTCCAAGCGAATACCGATCACTTTTTTTTAATATTATTGTATACCTACCTATAAAATACCTACCTTTTAGGATTCTGTACTATAGATCTAATCTAGAATAAGTTAATGAGCGACAAAAAAGTATTATAGTAAATGTTTAAAAACTTTTTTAATTTTTTTATGGGACTAATCCCGCCCACACGCCCACCACTGTAACTCCTGTACACCAGGATCAACAGCGGTGACCCACGAACACACCGAGTTATGACACTCGGGAAGTCCCAGGCAAAATTAAACTGTCTTGGAACCCGCAATGAAATTAATCAGAAGAAGACTGGAGGAGTTGGAAATATAATAAGTCCACTTCCCTCCTTGGCAAAGCGGGAGACAAAATGAAGTCAAAATAGGCAGGCCTTTTTCAAACCGGGAAGCACCACGGATAAAATATTATGGGTCCTAAGTGAGCTATATTTGATTTCTGTAGTATGTATGACAGAATCGCTTAAACGCACGGAAATTCACCGCAGTTGACACTAGATTGGAGATGGGAGAGCCACGCTTCGGCATGAATGGGCCGGCTCGACCGGAGTGATACCACGGCCTCACAGAAAACTGGTGTGAAATAGTGCTTGCGCTGTGTTTCACCGAGTGAGTGAGGATACCGGAGGCCCATATCCCAACCCCCCTCCCCCTATCTCCCCCCCCCATCCCCCAAAGGCCGGTAACGCACTTGTGACGCCTCAGTGTTGCGGGTGTCCATGGGCGGCGGTAATCGCTTACCATCAGGCGATACGTCTGCTCGTTTGCCGGCCTATTCCATAAAAAAAAAAAGATCCCCATAATATACACCAGACGTTTGACATTTGTAAGCTATTTAGCATCATGTTACGTTCATTGTACCAAAGACTACATTCCCAAAGGATATGATGAGCCGACTGTTCACAGCTAGAATCAGGTGTTGAGCATTGACACAATGGTGAATCGACTAATTTAAATGAGTACAGTTTGCTCTTAAAGTTACCGTGGCCTGTAAGAAATTGAGCGACACAGTGATCCACCTCAAGCCATGTCCTTGACAACCGTTCGCGAACTGATGGAAAGAACTGGTAGAGGTGGCGCCCCTTAGATGATTCGTCCCATCGTTGCTGCCATTCATCCAAGAGGTCGTTATAGACATTGGATTGCTGTTGAAACAATCTTATGATTTTACCGCGGTCTCGTATACCCAAAAAATCTACGAATGACAAGTTTAAAAACTTGTCATTCGAGTATAGTACCTACAGTTATTTGAGTTAACGCTTAGGTACAACGGCAGATATATAATACCCAAAAAAAAAGTCCACAGTCCCACATAAACCGCATGTCGATATTCCTAAACAAAGACAAAGATTTGTAACAAGGTCGGTGCTCTTTGCTCACGTCACTACACCAAAACATAAATGTGCCAAATTGAGCGCAAATATTCACAAGACCCTTATCTCTGGGTAATGAAATGAGTGGCGTGTACGAATTGCTTTGTAGACCCTTACATCTGCAGTACCACTAACAAGAAGTAATTGACATCTCAGACCCATTTCCTACCTTTAGCTTTTTTCAATGATTTAGTATATATCAATGGCGAATACTAACATATATAAGTGCAGGATACTTACATAAATATTACTTCAGTTTCATTTTTAAATTAAAATATTGACAAAGCTGTTAACTATTATTTATCCGAGTACGGCGCAATGTGATAAAGGGTAATCTCAGATTACAAAAGAAAGCCAGATGGAACGTTCTTGTCAAATAACATGACGCCGATTGATTTTTTTTAGTGTGCGTGACAGCCGGCAGCGACACTGTAGGAACACGTACATCTTTATGCGTGTAATGATACCATACGCAGAAAAAAAAACCCTATATTTTTGATAAATATTAAGATTGAAAAAAGGGTATTTTAATATTAAAGAACTTAAATATTATGGTTTTTATTTCAGATACTGTTACATACTATGCAAACTCTCAGCAACCTTTGTTTTGCACTAACTTTTTATAATATTGTCGTTTTGCATGTAAATTTCGACAATTAGTTTCCAATTTCGCTACGTAGTGTAATCGTACCATTCGTAACATTAAATATTTTTCAATTAGTCTAGTCAACAAGTTCCATTCTTGTTGACTATACTAAAAGATGCACAAGCATCACTAGGCCGCCATAGTGTGGGTCGCCATGCTGCATTGTTGCATTCGCAATGAGTATGGTGGCCACCACTCGTGGATTCTGCTTATGCTTTCCATCAGGCAGAGTAGAGTCATTTTGGCGGGCCAAACAAAAAAAAAAAAAAAAACAATAACTTTATCAGGTTTACTTTGTGATCAATCCCGTGATTTAGATGATCATCCTTTATGAAGTTACATACCTATAATTCTATATAATTAATTTCCCTAATTGAAGGGAAAAAGAATAGACAAAAACTGGTATCACAGTCGAACTACGGTTGAGGTTTTGTGTTCCGACACAACAATACAATTATCGGGTAAATAAATAATTGTAGCATTTAAATAATCTGTATTTACCTGTGAAAAAATATTCCATCTTCTTTTAAGCTATTGCATAGCTTTTATCGCGGGCTTTGAGGCCTTTGTGCAGAAACTTCGTAACGTAATGAAAAAACCTAACACCCGAAGCTCGCACGTATCGAGACGAGCTGCTCCGAAATCCGAAAAAAAAACAGAGACAGACAGACAAAACAGTCTGGGTTTGAGAAGTGTATAGGTATCTATTATAGCTTTATAATGCCACACTCACCGCATGTGTGCCCCGTAAGTATACATGTCTGAAGAAAAAACAGGTCAGCGCCATCTGTTAAAGCTGTTTCGCAACTACGAGGTACACTAACGCCCACTATTATTTAAATACTTTTTGAACAATATTAAATGAGAAACTGGCAAATAAAATAAAAAAATAAATAAAGCGCCATCTGTTAAAGCTGTTTCGCAACTACGAGGTACACTAATACCCTCTATTATTTAAATACTTTTTGAATAATATTAAATGAGAAATAGGCAAAATAAAATCTATACTAATATTATAAAGCTGCAGAGTTTGTTTGTTTGTTTGTTTCAACGCGCTAATCTCAGGAACTACTGGTCCGATTTGAAAAATTCTTTCAGTGTTGGATAGTCCATTTATCGAGGAAGGCTATAGGCTATATTTTATTTTGAAAAAAATTAGGGATCCGTAAGAAAATTGCTATTTCGTAACCCAAGGTGTGAAATCGAAAACCTATTTTTGCGTGCGCTGCAATAACTATTGACAATAGAACAAAATAATGTATTACGGGTTTGTAGGTCTCATTAAGATCTACAAAAAAGTCTGGGAGAGCATATATCTAACTATCATGGTTTAGTTACAATAACCGCTTTTGTGTTCAAAAAAAATATTAAATCGTCTGAAGAAAGAAACTACGTTAAATGTGTATCGTAATATTAATCCTTATCCAAATTAAGCAGTATGTTATCAAGGGTATTTATGTAGAAGTAAAATACTTTTTGTTTCACTCCAATCGTTCATTTCGTTTAGAAGTTATCACGAGTATAAGACGCTAAGAGTTGGTACCTAATAAGGAGTTATTTACCAAAGGATTTTTATCAACATAATACCTAATATTAATCTATATCCAAATAAATGTGTTGTTGATTATGAGTATTAGATCTTAGAAGAGCATATTATATACATCTATACTAATATATAAAGCTGAAGAGTTTGTTTGTTTGTTTGAACGCGCTAATCTCAGGAACTACTGGTCCAATTTGAAAAAATCTTTCAGTGTTAGATAGCCCATTTATCGAGGAAGGCTATTGGTTATATATCATCACGCTAAGACCAATAGGAGCGGAGCACCAATGAAGAATGTTTCATAAACGGGGGAAAATTACCACGCTACGGGCAATAGGAGACGCAAACGACGTTGCGTGGGTCAGCTATACTAATATATAAAGCTGAAGAGTTTGTTTGTTTGAACGCGCTAATCTCTGGACTACTGGTCCAATTTGAAAAATTCTTCCAGTCTTAGATAGCCCATTTATCGAGGAAGGCTATAGGCTATATATCATCACGCTTAGACCAATAGGAGCGGAGCACCAATGAAGAATGGGGGAAAATGATTACGCTACGGGCAATAGAAGACGCAAACGACATTGCGTGGTTCCAGCTATCCATACTTAAATTATAAATGCGAAAGTTACTCTGTCTGTCTGTCTTGCTTTCACGGCCAAACCGCTGCACCGATTTGAATGAAATTTGGTACACAGATAGTCTAGAGCCTGAGAAAGGATATAGGCTACTTTTTAATGCGAAAAAGGGGTTGTAAGGGGTTTAAAAGGGGGATGAAAGGTTGTTCTGGGGGTTCACTCGCCACACGCCTGCGCGTTACCTACGTCGGGCGTCTTGACAACGAATAAACAAGGCTGTCACAATCATAAAAAATATTTCACTTTTTCAATGAAGACTTAAATATTAAGATATTAAGTATATATTCGTCAATCTGATTTGTATGTTCATTATATTAATAGAAATAAATAAGCCAAATTAATATAATTAATTAACAGCGTTTCTTAACTTCAAAATTCTCTACAGAAGTATCGTCATTATAAGCTAGCTGTTGGTTAGACAAGGTTAGATATGAATAAAAATGACATTTAAAGTTTGTAAAAATTTTACACTCAAAGGGGTAAAATAGCAACAGGGGATGGCAGTTTGTATAGAAATATGTAAGGTTTGTGAGTTAATTTGCGACAAGAGACAAAATATGTATTAGAGCTATTCTGATATGACATTTACGGAGCTATCACGGAGAAGATAGTATGCCAACTGACAGTAACGACATGATTACACTGAGACGTGGGTTCTGGTTTAAGATAGCACAGATGATTTAAAAATAATATCGATCCTGATCTGCTGACTAATGAGATAGTTATCAATTAAACGAACGGATCATGTCAGACGTGGAGGGAGATTTTGTCGAATACTTAAAGTCTTTAGAAATATCAGGAGTGCCTTCCCATAAGTTGAGGCTGCAAGTTAATGTTCCAGTACTATTAAATGAGGTATCTTGATGCCAAAGCAATGTAATAGTACATGGCTAAATTAATATTTAGCCATGTACTATTACATTGCTTTGGCATTGTAATCACAACTGGGGTACAAAATTGTAAAAGCTACAATCATGACGCATGTAATGGCAAAAGAAGATAATGTTTTAATTCCCCGTATTCCAATAATTCCAACTTATTTGACATTTTAATTTAAAAGAATGCCGTTTCCGCTGAAAACAGCATTTCCAATAACAATATTATCAAAACCCAAGGACAGATGCTTAAAGATACAGTATTTTTTTTTCTCATGAGCAGCATACTCACGTATATCAAATCCGCAAAATCTCCATATTTTGGCAAAATATGGCAAAAGAAAAAACGTAGTTATTAAAATTGTACTTTTTTTTATTTGAAGCTGCCAAAGTGACTATGGTCAGCCTGATGGAAAACTCAAGCAGAATCCAACAGTGGGGGAAACCATACTCACTGGGAAAGCAGACAATGCAGTATTGCGTCCCACACTATGACGGCCTAGTGAGATGCTTTTTCACCGGGATCATAGTGGGAGAGAAACACGTGCGCCGGTAGTGAGTTCCAGTTTTTAGCTGCTCAGCACAGGAAGGATGAACCAAACCGTTTGGTTCGAGAGTTAACATGTTATTCTGCAGAGGAAGGGAGAAGGGGACCAGTTGGAAGAGCTCCTCAGAATACTTCCAATGATACAGATGGTAGTGGACTGCTATAGAGGCGATATCTCTACGCAGCTGCAGAGGTTCAAGGAACTCGGTGGCTTCGGGACTGTTGGTAAAGCGGACTGCTCGCCACTGCAACCGATCGAAAGCATCAAGCAAATACTGCGCGGATCCATCACAAAGATGAGAACAGTACTCAAGGTCCCGGCAAATATCCATGCCCAGGACACCGAGCTTACCCCGTAGTGGCAGTTGAGTGCTCTGAAAAGTGGGGAGGGAAAGAAATGGAGACTTTTTGGTAGAAAACGCGCACCACTGTGTTTTCGTAGCGTTGAACTCGACCAGATTCTTATCACCCCATTATAAAATGCGGTTCAAAACCCGGTTGAGCTCAGCGACAAGCTTCTGTCGATTTTCCTCTACGTCTGCCAGCTTGGCTGAACGGTGTCAAAAATATCGCCCATGAACTGTGCTATCGTCTGCATAGCAATGTATGTTGCCAAGAGCTAACATGTCATTGATATGCAGAAGAAATGGTGTGGGTGACAGGACTGAACCCTGAGGTACGCCAGCGTTTACATCCAGTACATCAGAGGCCGTGACGTCGCAAAGGCCTATATTTATAACGCGAAAGTTTGTTAGTATGGATAGATGGATGTTTGTTAGTCTTTCACGCAAAAACTACTGAACGGATTTGGATAAAACTTTACAGTAATATAGCTTATACATCAGAATAACACTTATGTGTTATTCTGATGTATAAGCTATATTACTGTAAAGTTATATAGTAGCTGCAAATAGTAGCTTATGCTACTATTTGCAGCGATAACCGACATACACGCGGGTGGAGCCGCGGGCAACAGCTAGTTAATTATAATTGCATAAGTTGATAAAAAATGCTATGCAGTAGCTTTACCGCGGCAGTCCCCGAGTGCCACACGTATTTTGTTTTTGGGAACTATTCTTACAGTGTTTAATGATACAAGACGGTATTTTGAAAATAAAATCAAAAATCACTCGTGACGTGAACACAATAGGGCGGTTTGTCAAACACTGTTTTCGCGAAAACGTATTCGCTTTCTAATTCATATTTACTTTCTAGATTCATTGTCGTGTTCTTTACGGTGTATCTGGCTTTCTTTTGTAATCTGAGAGAGTAATATTGTTGGCAGGTACTATTTCTATAGTCTATAGATTTGTCTAGATTTGTAATAATGGTCCGCGTAATATATGTCAAAAGTTTTTATGTAGTCAGGTTTTAGTTTTTTTAAAACTTTTTCTTGTTTAGAGATTTGGTGATCCTGGCCATTGGATTGGGCATGATTATTTAATTTTGTTTGTCTGGGTATGAATTAACTATATTAAGTATGTTTATCAGTAGTCTTATTTTCATAATACGGACTCTGCCTACTTTGTAATTAGAAGATTGTGTCAGGCAATCTACACTTAATAACGTGGAAGTCAAAAAAAAACTTGGCTTTACATAAAGTTTATATCCCTAGTTATGTTATAAATTTAAATAAATTTTGTGTTTACCTCTTATATACTTGTATCAGTAAATATGAATCGCAATGCTATATTTATATTACAAAGAGTTCTTTGGAGATTTAAAATACCTGTGACCGCTGCATCCGACCGCTATCAGCCTCTGCAACAAGGGAAAACAATTTTAATAATGATGTTTTAGCTTCGTAAACGAGGCAGTTTTCAGGCCAATCATTTTTTTATTTTTTTTATTTCTATTTTACAAACAGAATTAAATACTAACAAAGAATACGTATGTTTAGAGATGATAGATTTAGTTCAGTGTAGTATATAATTAAGTGGAATGTTCTTAACCCTGTTCAAAATAATTTCAGTTAGTTTTTCACTTTAGTTAGTAGATTTTGCTTTAGGTACACAAAAAGGTCATAATAATTGAAATAAATATCCCACAGGAACGGCAGGTTTAAGTGTCCCGATGACAGTAAATGAAGAGTTTCATCGTCTTACAAAATTAGAGCTTCAGAGCCCCAGAGGAAATTTGAAGCGTTCGGTAAATTCCTTTACAAATTGTAATTTGGATCGTAAGTAATCTGGTACCCGTATCTTTGTATCTAAAATAATTAAATTTAAAAAGTTAAAATGTAAAGTGTATAAAAATTTCCTTTACATTTTGTTTTCGTTACATACAACATACATAGAACTAATTAAATTAACATTATAGTTTTAATCTCATGATTGTATATTTACACTACAATTACTTACATGTTCAATATTAGTCGGTGAAATCCACATCAGTTTAATGGATTCTTAAATTATCTATTCTAAAGAGTGAATGTACTCCCCAAACATTATTAGACTGTCAAACGCTGTTTTAATCAACGCTTGTTTATTTGTGACCACTAGTTAATGATCAGGGGACGTGATGTGGGTTTGGGAGGGGGAAGGGGGGATATCGCTGTGTACGGCAGGTGCTTCTGTCGCTCGCCATGTCGCGCGAACGACATGATTGATTGGTGCCGCATCCGCAAGCCGCAGTCGCTTCCCACTGGGCCATCTATAGCCATTACGCCTCCATCATGTCTAGATCAACATGTTCGCTGTTCAAATCCTCAAACTTTTATTTTTGTGTTTTATAAAACCATGATAATGATGAAACAGATGTCTTCGCTGAATTTTTTTTTTTACTTAAGTTTAATTTAATAAAAATTAAGAAAAGTGGTCGACAAATAAAAGGAAAAAGCTCTGTGTTTACATACAAAATGAATGTATATTGAGATCATCAAGTGGAAAGTTAATCATTAAGAATATTTCAATAATATTTTACATTTAATGAATGACAAAAACAGTACATACGGTAACTAAAATACACGTGGCAGTGTCTAATGTTTAAAAGGAAAACAAACAAATGCCTCCTTAAATTCCTTCAATTCTCATTAGCACCTTAATAAGCTTCCTGAAGACAAACCACAGCCACGTAGATATAACACGCACATTATATTCAACCTTAGAATCTCAACAGGCGAATTCCGTTCTTCTACAAAAAAGACGTCAGCCTCTTTAACATGCAATCTAAATTCCGATTTAAACTGTGATCGTTCACAGTCCACAGGGCCTTAAAGCTGTGGAATTTCGAGAATGCAATCAAAAACGTCTCAATGGAACGAAG
Source organism: Diaphora mendica (assembly GCA_949125395.1). Classification (NCBI taxonomy): domain Eukaryota; kingdom Metazoa; phylum Arthropoda; class Insecta; order Lepidoptera; family Erebidae; genus Diaphora; species Diaphora mendica. The sequence goes on from OX421319.1 coordinate 9,986,116, forward strand.
CGCTCTAAGGAAGCGTCACACATCAAATCGTTTGGCACGATCGCGCTCCTCCGAGCTCCACCGTAACACTTGACACCCACTTTCCACAGACATGATTGATTAATCCCGCCTTCATGTCACTATTATTCTAATACATTTGATTGTTTTAACCAAAGATAAATTTATATTTTTTCAATTCACGTATGGAATTTTCATACATACAGCTTTCCACACAGTCTCAAATTACAACATTAAGTTGGTGAATTTACTGAAATTCTGTATTAACAATAAATTAATTATGTGGTGTAGGTAGTACGGCTAGTATAGCCTGCGGACGACAGCTCGAGTGTGAAGGGTGAAATATTGTAATAGCAAGGAGTTTAGCTTTAAAATATTAATTTTCTTAAACGCGGTAGGTACTATTAACATAAAATATCGTACTCGTACTTACCTTAAAACATTAAAAGTAAATGTTGGTGTTTCACGCGAATGTATTTATATTGGTATACATTTATTTACGTTTTAAGAATTAGGTAAAGGATTTATTTAAAAAAACATATTTTGATACAATTTTGAGTTTTCGTACAAAGATGTTTGCCAAGTTAAAATAAAGCGCAACCAAAATATAAAGTTATGTCAATTTATGTTTGTAGCAGTTAACACAACAAGAGAGATAACACAGGTAGTAGTATTGACATACCACTGCAATGCACTTGATCAGCAATCAGCATTGAGCCAATACGTACAGTATGTTGTATAAGTAAATGTAGGGAGGTGATCAATATCGTGCATTGTTAGATTCGGAGACGGCTGCGGCAGCCGGCGGCGCGCAATTTCCGTTCGCGTTCAGCTTAATCGCGCTGTTTCCTGTATCGGCTTATGAATCTTTTGATACCACCTTCAGCAAAATTCGCTAATCAATTGATTGGCCTCAAACTGATTGACAGAACACTTTAGAAGGTTTAGCGCCTGTGTTATTACGATTCACGAATGGCGAGTGTTTTTATAAAGTAATCGAGTATAATCTAAAACGGGTGTTCTGAGAGTACCTCGTGTTTATTTTACGCTGAAATGAATGTACCTTCTGGTATATATTGACCTGTATCCGTTTCTAGTCAGTTATTTCACTAACATGGTTACGAAATCGTATCTGAACACTGTAGTTCTTAAAATGTATAAACATTGTTTTTAGCCACTTTATTAAAGAGTCTTATTATGTGTGACACAATGAATGCTTGTTGGTTTTGCACTTTCTTTTGTTTTGCACGATAACGGTATAAAAAGTAACTAATACATAACTTTTCTCGTTTATCCTAAGAATAAAATGTAAATTTTCACTTTCCTTTGTATGAGACATTTTATGACACTTCTAAAAAAACCACACGTAAACTGCTAAAAATCTGTCTACTGTATCTACTTTGTAATCTATCCTTTTAGTTTTCTCAATGATTGTCTTAAATTATTAAATGTTTAGACATACCAATAACGAAAGAAGTATATGAAATTATTCGTCTGTACCTATGTCAGCTTATAATAATAGACAATATAGTGAAACTTGGTTAAGTGGGACCTGGATAAGTGAGAAACCTCCATAACTGGAACTCATGCTGACGTCCCAGCACTTAGGCACTGAATTACCTCTGCTAGTGGGACGAAGCAAACCTCTATATCTGGGATACGTTCTTTCAATTTTATCGTCATAGTTACCTCTATAACTAAGACAGCGAGAGGATTTTATATACATTAACCTCTGTAACTGAGATAACATCGTTTTTTTTGCTTAAAAACGAAGAAGATAACGACTCCGATGGGCTCGGAAGTAAATTTAATAAATAATAAAATCTAAACGCGAAGCAGTAAAAGCAGTTATTTTAAAATGACAGGAAATAGGGACCAAAGCATTTTTGATAAAATGTATAACACCGAAAAACTAAAAACTGATACTTCCAAAATACAAACTAAAAATGACTGATTTTTATAATTGATACATTCTGTTCACATTTTTGTGTCAATTAAAACTCACTTATAATGTTTACATAATACGTTAATTTATTCAATAATCGCACCTCTATAACTGAAATAACCTGTATTCTGACCTCTATTAATGTAATCCTCTGTTAATGAGACAGATATTTATTTATACCTGGATATCTGAGACACTGGGTAAGTGGGATACCTCTATAAGTGAGACAAATTTGTAGATCCCTTAATGTCTCACTGAACCAGGTTTCACTGTATTATAAGCAGACATAGCTATAGACGAATAAATAAGGCCAGATTGATACATCTTATGACCTGAAAAATGTACCCTCCCAAATTAGCAAATAAAGAATTTCACTAATCGGTTCATAAATGACGGGAATTTGAGGTTATCAACATAAAAAAATATTCCTCCTATTTTTTTTAAAGGCGATTTAAGTGATAAAACATATTCACCATAAATAAACCTATCGGTCGCTATTCATACGCGGTGAATGGGTACACAAACATGCAACGTAATCAACTCGGGTGGTTTTAATTATCAGCGGTGTATACCTACCCTTTGTACGTCATCGCGATATGAAAATATTATTTGAATACACGGCTCACCGTAAAACGACATGACACAATAACAAATACGAGATACACTGTTCCGTTGGCGTAAATAGCTTGTTGGTCTAGTGGTTAGTGGTCGTAACCGTCGTCGTGGGTTCGATTCGTAACCAGCATAAATAGGGTAGATGACAATCCTAAACCGTGTAAAAAATTAACCGGGGGAGAGCCACGCTTCGGCATGAATGGGTCGGCTCGACCGGAGTGTTACACCTCACAGAAAACCGGTGTGAAACAACGCTTGCGCTGTGTTTCACTGAGTGAACGAGGATACCGGAGCGCGGAGGCCCATATCCCAACCCATCCCCCTCCCCATCCCCCAAAGGCCGGCAACGTACTTGTGACGCCTCAGGTGTTGCGGGTAATCGCTTACCAACAGGCGATACGTCTGCTCATTTGCCCCCTACTACAATAAGAAAAAAAGTTGGTGCGTTCAAAAAAATATCTGTGGCCCCATATTCAATAAAAAAAAACGATTGTCTACCATTCCCCATGGCTTCAAAAAACTCAAAAGTAACGAATACAATTATCCTTAGCTTTCTCTGTTTTAACTATGGGTAGTTTTAACATTGTATAGATAATGTTGAATAATTGAAACACTACAAATTAATATTTACGGTTATTTATTACTCTTAATACCTTTAAGTATACACTGTAAGGTACCTACCTAGTCCCAAGCCAAGCAGAGCTTGTGTTATGGGTACTAGACAACTGATATAAATATAAATAAACTTAAAAACAAGAATTGTACATACGAACATATTATACATAGAAAACACCCAACCTCCGAAACAAATATTTGTAGATCATACAAACATTCGGTCCGACCCAGGAATCAAACCCGAGACCTCAAGCACAGCAGTCGCAACCACTGAGCCAGCGAGGCAGTTTATTTAGTTTATTAATTGTATTTTACAAAGTATCACCAGTTTTAATTTACCTAAAACATGATAAATACCGTGGGAGAGCCACGCTTCGGCATGAATGGGTCGGCTCGACCGGAGTTACACCACGGCCTCACAGAAAACCGGTGTGAAATAGTGCTTGCGCTGTGTTTCATCGGAAGAGTGAGGATACCGGACGCCCATACTGAGATTTGAACACGAGGCACCTTTGTCATAAACCATTCACCTACACCTTCCAGCCAATAACTCATTACAACTAAATGTTAAAATTGTTGTTCTTATGCTACTTGATAAATTCTAACGGTCCGATAATTCCAAACATACATTTGGTTGTTGTCAGTATGACACCAATTATATAGATGGCGGTGTACTTCGAATGCGATAGATCATTTGAAAAATAGTTTTGTGTTTTTCATTCATAGTATTATACATACTGCATAAATAAAATATAAATAAATAATTATAATTGCATAAGTTGATAAAAAATAGTATGCAATAGCTTTGCCGCGGCAGTCCCCGAGTACCACACGTCTTTTTTTTTTTGTAAATACATAGGTACATATTATACATAGAAAACACCCAAACTCCGAAACAAATATTTAATTTTGTAGATCATACAAACATTTGGTCCGACCCGGGAATTGAACCCGAGACCTCATGACAATGCGGTATGGCGACCCACACCATGGCGGCCTAGTGATGCTGCTGCATCTTTTAGTCTAGTCAACAAGTATGGAACTTGTTGACTACACTATTTGGGTGTGTACTACTAGAATGTTGTAGTAAATTCAATACACAATTACTTTCTGTTCTGTAATAAAACTCCACTACACGAGATTAATAAATTACTTAAAAATATAAAAGTTATTTCATTTATACAGCAACAGTGACTGAAAAATAACTTCTAATATGTTATCTTTTCATTTTCGCCAGGTATATTCCATTTCTTCCGACTTGAATGTGCTAAGTACCATAAAAAAGACATAAATCAAGTCAGATACTGCTCTAAATAAATATAATTTACGGTTACGTTTTCGCTTTTCGGGAATAAAATGACGTTACAACATCTAGAAACGTAGTATAGAAACATGTACAACGTTTATATCTATTTAAAATTCTTGTTCTTACTTTGTATCAACATTTAATCATATGTTTTTACAAGAAAAAGTTAAAAAACTGTAACCCGACTATGTACAAACCGAGCCTATATCACCGGGGCCATTGTCACGAATCTATTGATACCTTATTCATTAAAATCTGTTCTGTAGTTAAACTTTACAGTGGAACAAACAAAAGTAAAAATGGAAGCAATTCTAAGACACTTTTGTAGCATGTGTTGATTTCGACATACCGGTTGATCGGATTTAACAATTAGTGGTATCAATAATAAATGTAAAGAAATCGACCGACCAACTAATAACACACAGTGTTCTATTAAAACTGAGTCTAATATCCTAAGAGGTAAGTCTCTCTCCCTCACATAAAAATAAACTAGTTCCTGTTACTTTAATAATGTCTTTTTTGCTACTTCCCCAGAAAAGGAGTGGAATCTAACTTACTCACATTTTGGTCCACGTATCCAAGGAGAAGTTGCCGATGTGAATAACCGCCTCGGAAATGCGCTCCTTTGCGTATACTGAGCACTCTGCTGCAGTGTTGAGATCACTTACATATTGACTGCCAGTTTTTATTAGACAAGTACCTAGTTACCAAAACAGTCGATCAGAACCTACGTAATACTACGTATGGCTTACGTAGGTTGTGAACGTTCTTTTATAATGCCGGTTCTTCTTAGTCACAATTATCACGTGTTCAGCACACATAATATGTACTCCCGCACTAGGCATAAATCCTGTGTCGCGTGGGACTTTACAAACATACATGAAACGGACACAAAGAACACCCAGACTCAGAACAATAATTTGTGGATCACACAAAGTGTTGTCCAACGTGGGATTTGAACCCACGACACTTTGGCGAAGTAGGAAACGGCGTGTTGACCGTTAAACCACTAGGCCAAACGTGCAGTCATGAGATTGAGATGATAATGATGATGAACAAGAGAAAAAGAAGGGAACAAGGGAAAAGTACAACAAGAGAACAATGTTCCGGTTATAACACACAATACATTATATTAGGAACATTATTCTTTATTGCGAACTTGAATAATATTTGATCTGAATTTATCATCTATACAAATAAATAAAATTGGAGTGTCTGTTTGTAATATTAAAATAACCGCTTTTTAATAAATGCATATGTATGTATACACGGTACATGTACCAAAAAAATATTTTTTCACATTTTGTCGGTCTGTCTGTTGGTCTGTATGTCGGTCTGCCTGTCTGTTTGTTTGTTCCGGCTAGTCTCTGGAACGGCTGGACCGATTTTGACGGGACTTTTACTGATAGGTAGCTGATGATATAAGGAGTAACTAACGCTACTTTTTTTAGAATACGTTCGCCCCGCGGCGTTACCCGCGGCACGACAATGACCGCGGGTAACACCGCGGGGTTCAGCTAGTTACTAATAAAGTTTTAAATTAAAGTTTAGTTTCTTCTAGGAATTGTACAACATGAGAATTAGGCGAACTCTAGCATTTATTGTCAAATCATTATACCTATTAGACTCAATAGAATTTAAAATTCCGCGTGGTGACGGAGTGTCACATTCCTACTCACCCCATGGGTGTCGTTATAAGCGACTAAGGGCGCCCGCCCACGGCGACTTTTTGCAGCGACAGCATCGCTCTAACGCGCTTTAGTCGCGTTTGCAACGCGCGACAGCATCGCGACTCTATCGATGCGTAGCGTGACCGTGTCGGATGACATCGGGGGAAGATTAGAGGGAGGGTGGCGCGGTGGTTTACTGAATCACGTTTGCAGCGCGACAGGATCGTGGTTATGTGGGCGAGGGCACACAGCTTGCGACCGCATCGGGATTGTATTCATGCGAACACGCGACAGCCTCACTGCTGCATCGCTGCAAAAAGTCGCCGTGGGCGACCGCCCTAAGGGAGAAAAATTACGCAATAAAAAATAACTGCAAAGAGAAGGAAAACTTGAAACAAACCCTTTTTTTTTTTTTTTTTTTTTTTTTTTACGTGTGGAAATCCCCTCGGACCGTCACCCGCGCCGGGGCTTGCGGCGGGGCGGTGTGTCGGACTCGAACCGACTAAAACCACACGGTGTGCCACTCTGCGCCTGTAAAGGGAGGAGTCCGGGAACTGCTGTTATTACGCCGTCCAGACCCCTCCCAGCGCTTGCCCGCACAGAAGCGGGCACCCTCTCCAAAGCCTCTCCATTTAGGCGACGTACGGCACACACGTAACGTCGCCTCCTCGCGGGCGGCCACTAGAGCGGATGGAAGGGAAAGCCCGTCCCGACCATCCGCGGCCACACTCAGGGCGGCATGAGGCGCAGGTGAGCGCGCCTCCGCTGCCCGGTTCGCCGGCGGCGGATCGGGTCCGAGTGGAGGTCGTCCTCCCGGGCCTTCTCCGCCACCTCCTTCTGCGAGATGACATCTTCGCAGAAGGTTGCGACCGCGGTAAAACTGCTGTCGCTACCGGCCATGGAGCGTATGACGGCCGGTAGCGAGAGATCTCCTCCGATGACTGCAGTGAGGGCCCGGCGCTGCGACGCCCATGCGGGGCAGATCACCAGCGTATGCTGGGCCGAGTCTTCACTGCAGTCGCAGTGGTGGCAGGCGGGACTCAGTTCCCTCCTAGCGACCGAGTGCAGGTACTTCCCGAAGCAACCGTGCCCGGAAAGTACCTGCGTCAGTCGGAAGGAAAGGGTCCCGTGCTGCCGCCCTGCCCACTCGAGGATGACCGGCTGGAGAGCCTCCACGGCGGCAAAGCCAGCGCGTGGAGTCTCCAGTCGGAAAGACCAACGAGCCATCGTGGCTCGACGGGCGGCTTCACGCCACTCGCGTACCTCTTCGGGCGAAGGGCGCATGCCTCTCTCCACCCGATATTCAGCCACCCGTCGATAAACTTCGGCGAGCACTTCCGCCTCCAAATCCCACGGGGGTGTCCCGGCCAACGCGCACGCTGCCTCGGTCGACACCGTGCGGTAACCACGTATCGCTCTGACCGCCAGTACCCTCTGAGGCCGCCAGAGGCGTGCCTTGTTCTGGGCGGTCAGAGCCGTGACCCACACCGGTGCGCCGTACAGCGCCATCGACCGGACAACCCCCGTGTACAGCTGTCTCGTTGCGACGCTGGCTCCACCCAAATTAGGCAAAAGTCGCCCAAGGGCAGAGGCAGCGTCGACCAGCTTGGGAGCAAGCTGTCGGAAGTGCTCGTCGAAGAGCCACCTACCGTCGAGGATCAGACCCAGATATTTCATCTGGGCCCGAACCGGTACGAGGACCGAGTTGACCTCTATGGAGGCGCCGGGGGGCGGACCACGACGGGGCCCATGAAACAGCAGGGCCTCCGTCTTGTCCAGGGCCACCCGAAGGCCCAGCGCCTCGATGCGCCCGACCACCAGAGAAACACCCGTGGTGGCCAGGCGCGCCGCCTCTTGGAAGATCGCCCCCCGGGCTGTGACCAATGTGTCATCGGCGTAACAGATTACGCCCAGCCCGGGGGGGAGACGACCTCGTAGGACCCAGTCGTATCCCACGTTCCACAGGAGTGGTCCAAGGACAGACCCCTGCGGAACGCCGCACGACATGGGTCGCCGTCTCAAGACGCCCTCTCGGTCCTCGTACACGACGGTACGCTCCTCCAAATAGTCTGCCACTAGCCGCCTCAGGTACTCTGGCACCCCGTGGAACTGGAGTGCTTCCCCGATGCAGCTGAATGGCAGACTATTGAATGCGTTGGCGATGTCTAATGACACCGCCAACAGCACGCCGCCACAGCACACTGCCTCTTCGGTCACGGCCCTAAGGCGCATCACGGCATCGACCGTCGAACGCCCCTCTCGGAATCCGAACTGGGCGTCCGACAGGTCGGGCCCCACCTCACTGAGGTGCCGGACGATGCGGGCAGAGATTATCCTCTCGAACAACTTGCCCGCCTCGTCCAGCAACACGATGGGCCTATAGGCCGCGACCGAATCGGCAGGCCGTCCCGGCTTCTTCAACAGGACCAGCTTCCCGCTTTTCCAGCACTCAGGGAAGTGTCCGGACGCCAGGCTAGCGTCCAACACTCCCCTGAGGCGGTCCGACATGTGGTCGAGGGCTCGGGCCATCACTCGGGCTGGTAACCCGTCCGGCCCGGGGGCGGTGTTCTTTGAACGAATTCGCAGAACAGCCGCCCCTACCTCCGATTCCCTCACGGGTGGAGCATCCTCCTCTCTACCCCCGTCGTCTCTGACCGAGTAGGCCATCGACGGGGGTGTGTGCTCTGCCCGCTGAGGGAAAAGGCCCTCGACCACTTCCTGCAGGAAGCTGGGCTGGAGAGTCTCGGTAAGGGGGGGGCCCGCCGTGCGGAGCTTTTGACGCACCGCACGATACGGGCGACCCCAGGGGTCACGATCGAGACTCTCCAGCATCTCCTTTCTCTTTGCGTCCTTGGCGCGGCAAATGGCCAGCTTCAGAGTTTTCCGCGCTTCGCGGTACTCCTCATGAAGCTGGTCATCCTCACCGTTTCCGCGGTGACGTCGCCGGCTACGGGTGTAGGACCTCCGGGCACGGGTACAGGCCGCACGGAGGTCCGCCAGCTCCTGGGACCACCAGTAGACCTCTTTCCGTGGAGGCCGACGACTCCGGATGCGGGGCATGGCCGTATCGCAAATCTGCGTAATCGCATCGCGAAAACGGCCAGCCCCCACGTCCACGTCGACCTCCTCGGTCGAGGCCTGCGGAGACAGCCAAGAATGAATAATGGCTGCCTCCTCCAGCAGGTCCCTGTCGAGCTTGGCGACAGCCCACCGCGGAAAGCGGGATGATTGCCGCGCCGTGTGACCCCTACTGGGGCCCTGGGACCGGGAGAGCTCAAATCGGATATACAAATGATCCGAGAGCGTCTCGACCTCTTCCAGGACACACCAGTTCCTTACTCGTGCGGCAACAGCAGGGGTAGCGAACGAAAGGTCCACTATCGACCCGCCCTGCTGTCGCACGCACGTGTTGGTGGAGCCTCTGTTCAGCAAACAGAGGCCCACCGAAGCCGCCCACTCCACTACGGCTTCGCCCTTGGCGTCCGTCCCGGGGGACCCCCACGCAATGGACTTTGCGTTGAAGTCCCCCAGCACGAGTACGTGCCCAGACGCTAGTCGCCGTATCGAGGTCTCCAAGGTGTTGAGGAAGACCTCGAAGTCACTCAGACTCCGGTTGGGGGAGAAGTATACACCGTAAACGGTGACCCCCCCCCAATCGGCGGCAACATATCCAGTACCCTTGTCTCTTAGCGACAAGGGCGGGGAATGAGCCGCCGTGGAGCTGACGACTGCCACGGAGCCGTCCCGGTCACCCATCCAATTTGGACGGGGAGGAACATAATAGGGCTCCGCGACTACGGCAACACCTGTTGACCACTGCACCATGGTTTGCAGGAATAAATCCTGCGCCGCGGCACAGTGGTTCAGGTTCATCTGGACCAGGAGGCTGGAGACTTGATCCATTAATGGATCGTCTCTACAGCCTCCTCCATGGGCGTCGGCGTCGACGCACGAGCGACGTCGGAGGTAGCCTGGGTCGACTGGCTAACCCCCGACGCTTGCCGAGAAACACGGGAATGCTTGCAGCCTCCCTGCCCCATCTGATGATTGGCGGGCTTATTACCCGCCGCACATATGGGGCAGTGAGGGGCGGCAGAACATTCTGCCGCCTTGTGCCCCGGTCGACCGCAGCGGAAGCAAAGACCGCTGCAGTCAAAGCAGTTGGCGCACTTGGCGCGTGTGTGTCCCGCCGACAGGCATTTAAAACACCTCATCGGCCTCGCTGCCAGGACTGTAATCCTGGCGCTAACGAAGCCGACAAGGAGCCTGCCAGCATCGCCCAGCATTTTGGCTGCCGCTACCGGGCAGCTGAGCCACACCGCACCAAGGCCCCCTGGACCGGGGCGGATGGTGCCGACCTTAATGTTGTCAGCGCTGCAGCTCGTCTTCTCCTGCACTGCAACGCGGACATCCTCGGCCGTGACGGAGTCGTCCAGGCCCGAGATGCGCAACTCCGCGCACTTCGTTGGCCTGGCGATCCTCACACCATCCGTTTCTGCGAACATCCCTCTCAGTTTCTCGGCAAATTCGTCTGCCGACTTAGCGCCTTCAGCCCCGGGGAACTCGAGAACTCGAGCTCCCGTCTGGGCGAGGCGCAATCTAACGCCGGTCGTCCCGAAAGAGGCGAGACTAGCCCGGGCCCTCTTGAAGAGGGCTGCGTAGGAAAGTCCGCCTTCAGCCGCCTCCGGCGACACGGTCACCACTACCGCCGCGGTTTTAGGCGGCTGCAGCTTCCGCGGCTTCGTCTTCTTGACCTGTGTCGCCGGCGGCACCTGCGGGGTAGAGGCCGCCTTTTGGGCAGCCTTCTTGGCCCGCTTTCGGGACTTTTTGGACCCCCCGACTACCTGCCAATCCACATTGGAGGGGGCAGCTGTGGAGGGGCCAGGTACCGGCGTTGGAGTGGGGAGCGGAGGGAACTCCGCTCCAGCTCTTGCCGTCGTCTTAGACCCCGGCTTCGGGGCAGCCGTCTTTGTTGCCGCTTTGGCCCCCTGCCGTGTCTTTTGGGCAGCCGAAGGAGCAGGCACCGACGTCGCCGCCGCGTAGGTGACGCGACCACACACCACGGGGAGCGGTGTCGGCGCTGAGGGGCCCTTAGGGCCTGCGAGCGGCGGCCGAATGATAGGGGCCGGCGGCAGCCTCGCCTCCAGACCGGCCAGACGTCCGTCAAACATCTGCCACGCCGCGTCGAGGAATCGACGTAGGGTGGCATCAGGGACCTCGGGGTCGGCAGAAGCCGACTGGGACTTAGACGGTCCCGGCCGCGACGCAGACGGGGCCGGCCGTGACGCCGAAGGGGCGGGCCGCGACGCTGACGGGGCCGGCCGCGACGCAGACGGGGCCGGACGCGACGCAGACGGGGCCGCGGCCGAGGCCTCGCGCCCAGGGCGCTCCGCCCGAAATTCAGCGAACTGAGCGCTAAGCTCAGCCACCTGCCCCGTCAAACGGTCGTTTGCCGCCTGGAGGCGAGCCACGTCCCCTATCAATGACTGGACGACTCCACCCAGTGTGGAGGAGGAGTCCTTAAGGGCCCTTACAAAAGAGCCCTTAAGGTTTACAGACTTGGCGGCCACCTTGTTGATAATGGCAACCGCCGCCTGTGCCCTCTCCTGCAGCGAGGCCGGTGTTTGGGGCCCTGAATCCCCATCCACCGGCTCTCCGATCTTCAACAGGAGACCCGAAATCTCCTCCTCCGCCTGAATCTCGCCGTCCGCTCTGACTCGCCTATATGATTTCGCCTTACTAAAGGCGGAACCAGACGGGGCCGGCACCGGGGTTCGCGAGCGTCCCCTCTGGCTGCTCGCTATTTTTGGCGGCAACATGTGTTGTGCGTCGCTCTCCTCGTCGTCGGAGCGTACGCGTTTGCGGCTGTCGCTTAGCTCCAAGTCCATAGCCTCCAATGCATCAGCATTGGAGCCACCCGCGCCATCCGACGAGTGGCTGGACCTGGAGCGCGTACGCTCCGATGTTCTGCGGCTCCCAGCAGCCAGACTGACTGCTGGGAGCACCGCCGATATAGGCGCCCCAGACGCAGACTCCTCCTCGGTAGAGGAGTCGTCTGCCCTCCGGAACTGCCCCTTGGCGTTCCTCCTTCCCTTCACTTTCGTCTCCCTCTCTCTCTCTGGTCCGGTGTGCTTGCTTTTGGTCGTTGTAGTTAGATCGGTCGTATTTTCATTTTTATCAAATTTATCAGTACCCATAAAATTCCCACGAGTATGGGGGAAATAAAAAGTCCGTCCGGGCGGTGCCCCCTGCACCCGGATAAGCCTAAATACTGTGGAGGTCGGCCGGTATCCACAGGTTTTAACGACTTGGCTGTCGGGTGTTATAGACTATCCTTGTCATGGGCCGGCCAATTAAGGCAAGCCCTCCGGCCAACAGGTTCTCAACATACCCTCCTGGAGCCACCAGTCAGGTCGTTGCTGAGCCCCTGTTGGTTACGGAATGCGACAGGGTGGCTAGCCCCGTCCCACCGACGAGTGTCAGCCCCTGAATTAACAGTGGGCTGACCCGTCCCAGGTTCCTCTCGAACCTACTTGCACTCCAGTACGCCCTCTGCTAGATCAGAGGGACGATTGGAGTGCTCTCCGCGGCAGTCTTTCCAGACTCCGCCAGGTATCCCATTTAGTCTGGGGTCTCACTCTGAACCTATCCGGCATGAGTGGCTCTACCGGCATAGCCCCAGAGATCATCGACCCACGCAAGCCCCACCACGACGACAACGTAGGGATACATTGGGGGGTTGAAACAAACCCTATACCAACCCGTATGGCCGGTTTAGTATTGCAGGCCAAAACCTTCTTTCTAAGGAGAGGCTTATTTCCAGCAATGGACTGTTAATAGCTGTTGATCTGATGTTATAATTTAAAACTTATAATAATAATAATAAATCTTTTTATTGTACACCGCTTAAGTAGTTACAAAGTTAACTTAAAACTAGTATAAAGTATGTACAAGTGGCGGCCATATAGCTACAGAGCAATATCTTACAGGCAACCATTATATGGCTCAGTCAAGACATTTTTCATATTTTTTTTAGTTCAAGATACATCGCCAACTTCTATTAAGTTGTAGAACAAATGCCTTAAAATAAAATCCATACCGTCGTATATTCTAGTTCTGATTGAATCAAATTTTAATTTTATCAAAGGAAGGATGTGGGGAATGTACCGGAATATTTGCTGAGAGGCTAGATACCAACTCGTCTCATCCCTGCTCCCGACACGGTACGGAAGTCGACTGATGTTGTGGACTTGCAAACACATCTGCCTTCCTTAAATGTTCTGTTAATTTGTAGAAATGTTGCGATCTTTATTTCATATTTTGTTATTATTCAGTTTGATTTCCGACTAGTCTAAAATGAAAAATGTAAGTTAAGTTTATTCCAAAAAGTTTATTCCAAGAGAAGTTTATTTACTTAATGACATGTACTTGAAATGCATGATGGTAGTTATTATTTAAATTAGTAAATTAATTTTGAATATATTACGATTTGAAATTCTATACTCGTGTAGTCCCGTGACATTAAAATTCAAACAGTGCATACTAAGTACAAAATGCATTACATTAAAACATTGATTGTTGTTCCGAATTGAAATTGTCCTCATTGTAAATTATACGGTACGAGTGCAGCCAATATTAGGAACCAATCAAATATTGTTCAACTGTACACAGACTATATACTTTTATTATCTATAAGTACCTCGTTTCATTTTAAGCTTTTTAATTTTCATTCAACGGCAGATAGGGTGCTTGATCCGGATTTTGCAGTACATCGATAAGCGAACAAATTTCGTTTATAAAAGATTGCAATTTTAATTATTTGGGATGAATGTATAAACGACATTCTCTCAGGTCAACGCTTTTTGTAAATAATATAATAATGATTGTCCGAGTTGAAAAACCATCAAGTTTTAAACATAAATAACTTTTCGAAACACTTTCTTAATTAGCAATCAATATTTTTCTGTTTTGGTTATCATTCTGTATTTAAGTATAATTCATGTAAATTTATATAAAAATAATAATTTTAATGTACTAATTTAGATATTTACCACGATTACCTTAAAAATATTCAAATTATTCTTTTCATTAAATTTTAAGATAAACTATAGCCGACCCGTGCCCACTTCGTTGGGCGTTAATCGCCCGCTTTTGTTCGACTTGATTTACAAATACTATTATTTTTAGCTGATTTTTTTGTTTAATCATAATAAAATATAGCCTATGTCACTCCTGAATAGTGTCGTGAAAGAAAAGAAAGAAAGAATTTTCAGGATCGTATGAGTACTTCCGAAGATTACCCCTTACAACCATACAAAGTTATATTTTAGTTACATTACATACATATTAGTACAGATTTATAAAATTCAAGTCGCTTTTTATGAATATTTCTACTTCTACATATACTACCTTTAATAGTCTATAAACTGTATCTGTAAAAAACAGTTCTAGATTTGTTACCGACCACATGAATTTTTATTTAAAGAAGTTTTTTACCACAGAAGGAAGTTCCCTCAGAAAGAATATCGTGTAACGATTTATGTTTCAATGAAACGGTTTTATAAAGGTAGGCGGACTTACAAGTTGTCGCATCGTAACCACAAGTGCATCCTGCACAAGTAACTGACATCTAAGAAAAAGGCTCCGGTCATCGAGATATTACGTACTACGTACTAGAGGAGCCACTCAAAACCAATTATATGTTCCGTTTATATTTGAATTAAAACTAAAAAGCGCTGCAGCGCAGCCAAACAATAATTAGTAGTCTAATCCAACAGTATTAACAAGCAGCGCTCTATCGCATTCGAGCTGTAGTTTCCTCGCGAGCGAAATGTCATAAGCGCCGTGATTTTCATGGCGCTTACGCGTTTTGGCCAACGAACTGTTGCAAAGATTCGCTTTTAGAGAGCTTTTAGAGTAAGCGCCAAACAAGAAAGCAGAACGGATAAATAGCTTTATACCTACGAAGCTTTATTAGGAAATTCACTTTGAGTAAATAGTACTTCAATAGCTTTACCAGTTTCAGCTTTTTTGTAGAATTCATCGAGGTATAAAATATAAAAGCCGAATATTCAAGTTTTTAAATTATACTTTAATGATAATTTAAATATAATTATTACTAAAAAAATGGTATGGGTTATTTACGAAGCTATTTTTAACAACATATTATTTTTCCTTATCCAATTAAATACGTTAAATACGTTGTGCATTTAATGTTTTACTCTAAGTACTCTATGTCGAATGAGGCAACAATGGCGTCTTAAAATATTTTGTTCGTATTTAATTTTAAAACAATTATATCTAGTTAATTACTGGTGAAAAGTGATTCCTTTGTTTTTCTCCGTATTCCTTGTATTATTAGTACAATATCTCAAGACCCAAAATGGCATAATTCACGAGTTTTAGAACGTTTTTAAATGTAAACAATCACACGCTTAAGCCACCGCTTCATCAGAGTGTAGCTAGCAAGCGACTGAAGGAAGTGCGGCGCATGCGCCGCAATTGCATGGAACACCGCACTAATGAGTGGCGTCTTCTCTATACATTATATCTCGATGGCTCCGGTCGTAAAAATTAAAAAAAGTGAAAGCAAAATTTACCTTTCTATAAAAGTTTCTCTTCAAAATTAAACGAAAACAAAAATTTAAGTGCACCAAATTTACGTTAAAATTATAAAATTACATTTTTATTTGTTCTTAATGTTTGTGTTGTGTTAATGTTTTAAATATTCAAAAATTGCCTTAAAGAAATGCTACTAGTGGTAATATTTATATGTTGTGATGTCTGATGTTACATGTAAAAGAAGAATCAGAACTTCATTTATCTTTTAAAACTCTATGATCAGTTATTTGCGCGACAGTATGTATCTTGTTCTTCCAAGTGGCCATTTGAGACAATCAAGAATAGGTAACTATGTGTAAATTACGAATGGTCAAGTTACATACAAAATGGAGCTTCCCTACCCTCTACTAACAAAAGGACACCCTTCATGCCTCGCTGTGATATTAACCAGAAACATTAACGTCAAGAAAAACAAAAGGATTTTGTCGTTGTAGGAAGCCCATGTTGAACGTGAAAAGAATACCTATCTATGCGTCTTAGCCGCGCTTTTATAGAAATAATCGTGCAATAGAGAACGTGTAGGTACAATTATTAAAAGATAATTTTTAAAGATATTTTTCGTTTTTTATTTGTTAGGCAAAAAGTAAAAGAAAGCCGTACTTCAACTCAGTCTCTATTTTTATCGAATTTCAAAGAGAGTCTTAATTTGTCCGTACGTTATTTAGCGAGCCATAAAATAATAACGAGTGTGCTGAATTATCGAGTACTTGTAATATAAAATTAGAGAGTATGTAATCAGTTTTGTTGATCTGTACCGTGAGTATCAGACTATTTATGTATTAAGTTAAAAATAATTCCGTTTTGGACTACGGTAATATTACTAAGGCGCTCATAGCCCAGTTGCACTCGTTGATTAGAAACAATCACCGACGGTAAGCAACGAACTCGTGGTCAGTACCTGGATGGGTGACCGTTAGTGGCATGTTACCATGAGCGTCTCCGTGATTCGGAGGTCAAGTTAAGCAGTCGGTTCCGGTTGTTATCATATGATAACAGTCGTGAAGCCTAGTTGTAGGCCTTTGGGCAGCTTAAAAACATCCAACGACAAGATAACGTAGCCACAACACAACGTTGTCTTGCCAGTCCCCAACCCGCCCTTGGCCAGCGTGGGGACGTATGGCCTTAACCCTCTCCTGAGAGGAGACCCGAGCCCAGCAGTGGGACGTTATGTGTAGTTGATGAATATCACTTATCAAAAGAATTGAAAACTTCGGTTTTCTGTGAGACCCTGATATAACTTCGATGGAGCCTGGCCCAAATGTATAACAGCATGGTTGTCCCACGATATTTACACATATCTTTTATATGTTATTCTCGTGTCACGTTGTTGCTCACGATGGACTCCATCCACAGCTATCTAACCGATTTTCACTTTTTTTTTAATGTGTCCTTCGCTGGCGCCGCATGGCGTACCCAAGATAGGATAGTTAATATTACGATTAGACTAAGAGCTGAACGCAGACGAACTTGCGTGGTGTCAGCTAGTATACTTTATATGTTAGAAGTGTATTTTAGTCACAACTACAAAAATCATTTACATGCACACGTAAATGATTTTATACTTATAGGTAAGTATAAAATCGAGAACAGGAATTATGCATATCGTCGTCATATCATTTTCCTGTTTTCTACCAATATCATTAATTGAGGTTTTTTCAAAGAGGTTTTTAGGGTTCCGTGCCAATGGCAAAAAACGGAACCCCTTTAGGTTCGTCATGTCTGTCTGTACGTCCGTTTGTCTGTCTGTCTGTCCGTCCGTATGTCACAGCCACTTTTTTCCGAAACTATAAGAAGTATAATGTTGAAACTTGGTAAGTAGATGTATTCTGTGAACCGCATTAAGATTTTCACACAAAAAAAACAAAAGCAATAAATTTTGGGGGTCCCCATACTAAGTTATGGAATCAGGCGTTACTTTGCGGAAATCCATGACATTAAATGCTATGAAATATATTTAGCTTTAATTCCGCGAGACAAATATCCAGGTCTGAAAGCAGGGCACAAATCCCACCGTCATGCATACTCACATGCACATATGGGTATTTTTCGAGCACGAGCACGAGCACATGCACATATATTCGAGCTCAAACGCTCGACGAGTCAACATCTCCTGAGGATGCCCCGTGGAGGGGCGAAACACGTGTCGAGTATAGGTTTGGTTGCATGGCATGCTAATTATTTCTCACTTGTTTTGTATGTGTGCATATGCATGATACCCATATGTGCATGTGAGTATGCATGACGGTGGGATTTGTGCCCTGCTTTCAGACCTGGATATTTGTCTCGCGGAATTAAAGCTAAATATATTATTAATTATAATATATATATATATAATTGCGGTTTACGATTTATGACGTATATAAATATATTATATACGTCATAAATCGTAAACCGCAATTTATCGATCAAAGTTACAACGAACTACAACAACTTTTATATTATGTTACTTGCTGCTACGGAACCCTTCATGCGCGAGTCCGACTCGCACTTGGCCGCTTTTTTTATGTAATAGGCGGGCAAACGAGCGGACGTATCACCTGATGGTAAACGATTACCGCCGCCCATGGACACCTGCAACACCAGAAGCGTCACAAGTGCGTGGCCGGCCTTTGGATGATAGAGGGGGGGAGCTAGGGGTAGGGAATTCGGGTATGGGCCTCCGGTATCCTCACTCACTCGGTGAAACACAGCGCAAGCACTATTTCACACCGGTTTTCTGTGAGGCCGTGGTATCACTCCGATCGAGCCGGTCCATTCATGCCGAAGCGTGGCTCTCCCACGGTGGTTTCTTTCATGGTTGGAAACCAAAGAATAAGGTAAATAAAGTAAAGAAAATGGATAAGGGATACCGAAAGTCTTAGACGGAGATACTGAGACTGCAATAGTTTGAAAAAGCTACGCTCATCTACGACTCTCTTGATATTGGAGACACTAATAAAACAAGGGTAGCAAAGAGTATGGTGTACGAGTATACTGTACTATAGTAACATTTTACTGTCTGTGATATCTGTGATAGATATTTAATATATTTTGTTGCTTTGGTAATCACGTTAGGAATGCATTAATCGTTACCTGGTTAAAGTCCACAGCAAAAGCTTTGTCGTCAAACAACAGTTATTGATTTTAGCACATTCAGTTGTTTCAGACATGGTCGTTTGAGGGCGCGAGGGGGTCTGCAAGGGGTTGCGGGAGGAAGGGCGGTGCGCGGGTAAACGGGGTGGCAGTAAAACGGCATCCTCCACACATGAATATTTGATGGTTGAATCTCGCTGTGGCTATGGATACAAGAGTATTCAGGTTATCAGACACAGCGTTAAGACTGAATTGATGTTGACATTAATTAACTCCACTTATAAGAGGTTAAGCTTTGTTAGGAGCTTAGAAGTTAATCCTGAGGGGTTTCGAAATAGTTCGTATTTAAATTTCCGTAAGTTTATTAATAGCACCGATCTAATGTTTACGATAGGACGGCTAAAGCTGTGCTGATATGACTCAATCTTGTGACTTTCAATTTATAAAAATACATACTGAGTTACTGACACAAATTTGAAACAGAAACCATTTATTGTCTAAAGTAATAAAGGACAAAAACAGTAATCGTTGATAAACCATATTATTAGTTATGGCCATTTACTTAAGTAACCTCAATAAGTTCCGTTAAAAGAATGTATACGAATGTAAAACAAAACCCTTAGAACGCGTGGAGGTATTGCCGTGAAATTATTCTTAATTTCAAGAAGTGATTCTTCACTTCCTACGGAATGAAGTTCCATCTATTATAAGTGCAATAGGTATATTAATTAATCATAAGTGAAAGATAAATAACAGATGAACGAAGTTTTATGTTTTAGCTCTTTTGCTCTTGATTCATCAAGATTCAAGTTCGGAACGATATGCTTAAAAACCGTATCGATATAGATCTTTCGGATTGAAGTCTTCATTCGTTTTTCAACTCATCATGTTTTATGAAATTACCAAACTTTTGCTTATAGATATTGGGATTGTATGCTTAAGGACTAATTGCAAAGAAATTGTGAAAAATTGCGGATTATCTTTTCTGAAATATAATATAATAATAATAATAAATCATTTAATCAGACCACTTTGTGTCCATTTTGTTAGATACATTAAAGCTTATTCTATTGTTAGTAAAAGTCATCACAATTAGATAAAATCAAATAATATAATAATATAATGTCATGAAATAAGTTTCACCATTAAGCTATAGACCTTATAGTCCGGTCAATTTAGACATTCGTAGGTGCATAAAATCCCAACAAGCTGAAAATCAATAAAATTGTTCAAAACATAATTATAAATAATATTTGAAAGTTCCCCATCATTCCCGTGTATGGATTTTTTTTTATTCAAGGTCAAAGGTCAAAAAAATTAGTTTTCCCGCGATTTTCAGCAAAACGCTAAGTTTTATCATAAAAGTACCTTAGACAAAATTGTAGATCATAAAATTATCTAAAAAAAAATTATCAATACTTTTTTTTCTGTTTCTCTGTTTCTGAGATATAACGATTCAAAAAGTTTTTTTTTGTTTTAAAAAGACAACTCCCGCACTAGGAATAAATCCTGTGTCGCGGGGGACTTTACAAACACTTACTTACATGAAACGGACACAAAGAACACCCAGACTCAGAACAACAATTTGTGGATCACACAAAGCGTTGTCCTACGTGAGATTTGAACCCACGACACTTGGCGAAGTAGGAAACGGCGTGATGACCGTTAAACTACTAGGCCAAACATGCCAGATAGCTATCTGAAACTTTATTAGAAACTAGTGTAATTAGCCCTAAGACCCCGGTTATTTAAAACTTTAGTTAAAACTATACTAGTTGTTGCCCGCGGCAACGCCCGCGTGTATGTCGGTTATCGCGGCAAATAGTAGCCTATGTGCTATTCTGATGTATAAGCTATATTACTGTAAAGTTTCATCCAAATCCGTCCAGTAGTTTTTGCGTGAAAGAGTAACAAACATTCATCCATCCATCCATACTTACAAACTTTCGCGTTTATAATATTATTAGGATTAGGATATTAGGACTAGCTTTTGCACGTGGCGTCGCTCACGCAGACTTTCATCCCCTGATTTACCCCCTTAGGGGTGGTATTTCAAAAAATCCTTTCTTCGTGCTCACTTACGTTTTATAAAGAACCTACATGCAAAATTCAGGATTCTAGGTTTAGCGGTTTGGGCTGTGCGTTGATCTCTGGGTATGTCAGTCAGTCAGTCACCTTACTCTTTTTAACCGACTTCCAAAAAGGAGGAGGTTCTATGTTCCATGTTTACTGTATGTATTTTTTTTATATATAGATAGATATGAAACATGCCAAACTGACTACTCTGCCCGATGGAAAGAATGAGCATAACTCAAGATTAGTGATCACCATACTCATTGCGAATGCACACAGTGCAACCTTGCAACAAATTAATAAACATGCTTCTGAATCATTGGTCCTCCGGTCTCGTACTCACTAACGGAACATGTCAGCACAAATGCTGTCATTTTAGATTGATCTTCTGTGAGAGGTAGGTACCACCCCGGTCGAGCCGGCCCGTTGAAATAAGCCTGGCCCTACTACTACTACATGTGTTTGTCCAAGTCGGGTTTGCAAAATTTGAGGGTTTTTTAAGTCGAAAGCACTGCCAGGTAATTAATTTATCAGAAAATTTAAGCATAATGTAGAATTTTGCACTAAGGCCTCCCACACATAGTTGCGAATGCGCAACGCATTGCAAATATCTGCGAGCTCTCAAGAATGTACCGCAAGAACTTCACGCCGCATCGCATCGCAGTTATGTGTGGGAGCCCTAAGTAAAATTGAACTCAAGTGACGATGGCAACATCATTAGTTAGCTCTAAGTTTAGTAGGCTCTAATGATACGAAGATGCCTCGACAGAAGGTTAGTCTAGAATCCCTTAGATTTGGTGATGGGGATTCCAGCTAATCAGTTAACTTGATGATAATAAAACGACCTAGGGAATACATATTTTCGATTACAAAGGGAATTTTAAAAAACTGGCCCAGAAATCTCATAAAAAATATATAAAAAGACTAGCTGACCCGGCAAACGTTGTTTTGCCATAAAAATAAAAAATATAATTTAGGGGTGGGTCATCCTTATTATTTAGGTGTATGAAAAATAGATGTTAGCCGATTCTCAGACCTACCCGATATGCGCACAAAATTTCATAATTAAATCGGTCCATGAGTTTGGTAAATGGAGAAGTTTGGCAAAACAAACACTGCGACACGAGAATTTTGGTTCTTTTTTTTTTTAATGTATCTTTGAATTGAGTACCTTCTCATTTTTAAATCTTTAAAAAATGAAAGTACTGCTCATAAACATACGGCAGTGAATCGTCATAAGTAGCTTAAGACTTTTTAAAAGACTAGTTTAAAAGTATTTTCACTGTTAGAATGATCAAAAAACATGACAAGCAGAAACATAGCTATATGTTGTAAGCATTCATATTTCCTATACGTTATTCGTATATGCATAGTTACCTACCGGTACATTCATCTTCATTACATAGTTTCCGCTCCGTCGGTTATGTGGTGTCAACGCGCTTCCCGACACGATGTGAAGTTAAAAAACGTTCACAAGTTGAGACGGATAATGAGATTAATGTTTATTGCATGAGAACTCATACTATTTATTTTCAATTATTACTGTTTTTATAAACTCAACTTCTGTGGCGTGAGGGACTTCGTAAACATACATAAAATGGATACAAATAACGCCTCGAGTCAGAACAACAATTTGTGAATCAGACATTTTGTATTCAAAGCGTGTAAATCACGGTGAACTCTAATGAGTTGCGTTCTTCACCCCTGATTTGCGAATTGCAGAATATCGATTATTTCAAGGGTTTTTAATGGGACCATTCTTGATGACTTGAAATGATTCATTAAAAAAATAATGATATGGGTTCATAATTAGGAAAAATATCGGATAACGTAAGTGTTTTTATAATCCTCCTGCATAAATTAAAAATCACAGGGGCACCGGGCTTTAGAGTATTCGGATGTTGTGCTTGGGTTCGGTCATACTCTCAGTATAAATATTAATATGCCTAAAAACGTTCATTTGCACTGATCTGAACGTCTTATAAAATATGTACGTTATTTATTTGAAAAAACACATAATTATGCACGATTATGATTTCGGCCTAGTGATGCTTCTGCATTATTGAGTCTCCAGTCTCGCACTCACTAACGAAACACGACCGCACGAACGCTGTCATTTTAGGTTGTTCTTCTGGGCGAGGGTATACAGTACCGCCCCGGTCGAGCTGGGCCGTTTTTGTTCTGAAATCAGCTTGGCTCTACTACCTTAGACACGAAAATTAATAAAATGTAGATCAACGAACGGTTGTATAATATCCATTAATAATATAATTTAATTATAGAACCGAGAGATCCCCTGGTGGTCGAGGTTAGACCATAATTTATTCCTTTTTTGAAAGTTTTATGTTGTTTTATTAACAGTATAACTTGATTAAGTTGCTGTCATTGTTTAGACGTTTCGCCCTAAAACAGATTGTGAATGAACTTTCTACAATTATAAACTTTACTAAGTAGATACCTTAGCCGTTAGTGATATTCGCGTAAAATTCGTACGAAGAATTCTCTTCAAATGTACACATATAAAATCATAAACAAAATAAACTTTACTAAGTAGATACCTTAGCCGTTAGTGATATTCGCGTAAAATTCCTACAAAGAATTCTCTTCAAATGTACACATATAAAATCATAAACAAAACTAGCAAGCAGAGCAAAACGCCTTCAATCAGTAGCTGATGATCAGATTAAACAATTGTTTTAACATCGTGTACAATGCGTCACAAACGAGCAGTGTAACGATGCATTGTCACAAACAGTACAGTTATGGCAGGTATTAGTATCAATAGAACCATTTGAAAGTCCATTTTTTTACCCTTTGGTACATAATTGAATTCGAATCACGTTTCAATTACGCCAAGCAATATTCTCAGGCGCTCATGTATATTTACCAACACTTCACCGCACATATTACCCAAGTTTTTTTCAAACGTTCGCGTATCTATTACTAATTTATTCACGACCTTGCGTAACCCACACGCCCTTCGCCCTACCTTACACACTTTAGAATATTAATAGCGACGTGGCCCTTGATGTAAATAATCATATAATGTTGTTTCGTAATGCAGCATGCCTATATTTAGGTCTATCAAAAATCCAAATGATGTTACCATATTATAATTTAGAGCATAAATAAATATAAAAAGATATAATAAATTAGAAACGCCGATTGTTCGTATATAAAATAGTATTGCTCTTAGGTATTGCTGTTAAATATTTGTACTTTTATGTTTGACAATATAACCACATTTCTATAATTCCTATATAATTCTTATAATTCCTTGAATGACTTGCATATTTATACATCTGTCAGTCATTAGTCATTACTGTATCAATATTAATCTTTTATTTTTGTTAACGCTCTCAAGGACGGCTTAGAGTTGAAGCGACCACCAAGCGTCGTCACGATGAAAGAATTTCATACTTATCTTTGCACTCAATTAAAGATATGCAGCTGGATTTTCATACGCAGAATCTTAGCAAGGATCCAGAAGGGTCCTTCAGGATTTAAAGTCCTCTAATTCCGCTATATTTTCAAAGTGATTCCAATTCTTAACTTTAATTTTATTAAGAACTATTTCATCTAAAATGTTTTTATGATACGTAAACCAAATGAAGGCTATATTCTTTTTATCGATATGATAAACCAAATGTCTGTCGCATCCTAGTTCCTTGCTAGTAAAATTCTTATGTGAAGTACAACTTTTATTGCATTTAAACTGTCTATCAGGCTATCCTAATCTGGAAAGTTTTAATGGAGATGCACATAGCATAACAGGGTAGTGGGATAATAGTCGTAAACGGTAAAAACAATATGTGATAGTGTTTCTACAAATACATGAGATGGTGAAGTCTTCTTACATCCACTGACGTGCTCTTGATATTCTGTTGTTTAATAGAACTAATAGTCGTCCAGTGGTCGAAATTCAACCATAATTAGTACATGTTTTTAGCGTTCTGCGCTTCTCTTTCACATAAAATTTAATCATGGCAAATTTCATACTTCCCCGTTTGCATAATTTTCGTAAAAAGCGAAAAAAGTTTCTGCTTCAAATGTGATGTTTTATCGCGAAACGTGATGAAATGCGCGTATCCACCGAAATTGTTGGCAATTTCAATGTTTCCAACTGTTCAGAAAATCGCCAACTTATGTTTCCATTGTGTCTACACAGAGCCAATAAATATTTACAACAAGCGTATTCTTTTGATGTTTACCGCCAAAAACAGAAACACGGTTCCCAACATTTGTTGATAATTTTTGTTGCCAACACAAGGAAATTACAGAAACTTTTGTCACCAACACGTGTTGACTACACAAAAGTTGCCAAGTTTGTTCGGTGGAGACTCGGCTTAATATTGCTTGCTTAACTCTGATTGTTTTCTTTTTAAATTCGTTGTATATGCTACTACCGTGAATTGTTTTTTAAATCTCCAAAAAGTACCGTTTGGTTAGGAGACGGGGGTGGGAGGACGTTGTCGGTTACACAAACAATAAATATTGTTAATATATAATATATTTAATATATATTTAATATTTAATATATTCACTAGCTGATCCGGCGAACTTCGTACCGCCATATTTATGACCCACGTAACATCGTTTACGTTTTTGTGAATCTAAACCATTCCCAGATCCCCTTGAACACACACAAAAAATTTCATCAAAATCGGTCCAGTCGTTTTTGTGAATCTAAACCATTCCCAGATCCCCTTGAACACACACAAAAAATTTCATCGAAATTGGTCCAGTCGTTTAGGAGGAGTTCAGTCACATACACACGCACACAAGAAATATATATATTAAGATTGGTATATAATAAATTAGTAACTGCACTACTATTCTAAATTCGAACTTTTATCGTAGTAGTCAGTTTGTTTCTTTTTTTATGTATGAGCCTGTGGCGACTTCCACATACAGCGCAACAGAAATACACTACAGCGCCATCTACCGAAGTTACACTGAACTACGGAATAACGAAGGAAACTAAGAAACTACCAAGCCTGAATCGCGCAGAGAAAGTTCGCACGCCAATCAAGATACACACAACATCCCAACATCAACCGTTGGGCAGTTGGCCCGCCAGGCATGATCACCTCGCCTGGTCGGAGGATCCTCCCTTTGTGTTGGAGGGACATTACACCCGTTCCTCCACAAGCCTGCTAATGGTGGCCTATTGAGATGCTTCTGCGTCATCGGGCCTCCGGTCTCGCACTCATGAAACACGACAGCACAAATGCTGTCATTTTAGGTTGATCTTCTGTGAGAGGGTAGAAAGCTGAAATTTGCGTGGCTCTACTACCTTGAGCGTCAGTGTCAGGTCAGGTCATTCATTATTATTATGTACTGAATATCGAATACATTTGGGGTTAGCGTTTCAGATGTATAAAAATCTTTTATGTGTTCTATTTACTATGAAGTAATACAAAATAGTCAACAGTCACTAAAAAAACGAGAGTTTACCAAAAAAATGGTGAATTTTAGTCCTGGTATAGACTATTGAGATTTGCTATATCAATATTGACATTGGCATAGTACACAGAGAGAAATTGATTCAAATCTACCAGTAATAAATTAGACGTTCCGAGAATTCAATAATTAAAAGTAATTAATTAGGTTTCTTGGGAATTCCCATCGTCGCCAGACTCATATTTCTTAATTAATACAGATCTGGAAGATCGTCTTTAAATATTTGAACTTCTAATTTTTCACTTTTACATCTTTGCTGGCGAAACTCAAACAGTGGGAAGTAAAAGTGTGCTCATAATTCTCGTATTGTCTTGTAAGTATTAAATAGCTCGGTGTGTAATAAACCTAGCTATTATTAGTAGATAATTTTGACATTACAAGCTCCAAAGAATACTGGAAACACACATCGGTATTACTTTTAACTTTCCTTTGATTGATGTTGACCATAATTTAAAATCCAAGTGCTTTACGATCTTGACAGTACGACAAACAGTCTTGATATAACATGAATTTAAGTAGCATAGCATTAAATCGTCTAGCTAGACTTTCTTTTAAAAAATAAACTTATACATACGTGACTGCCTCTGTGGTGCAGTGGTAGCGTATGCGACTGCTGTGCTTGAGGTCTCGGGTTCGATTCCCGGGTCGGACCAAATGTTTGTAAGAACAGCAAATATTTGTTTCGGAGTTTGGGTGTTTTTTATATATACATATATAATGTATTTATTTACAAAAAAAGACGCGTGGCACTCGGGGACTGCCGCGGTAAAGCTATTGCATAGCATTTGTATCACTATCTATTTGTATCACTATAATTTATTGTAACTTACGCAATTATAATTATGTATTTATTTTAAGCTATTGCATAGATTTTATCGCGGGCTTTGAGGTCTTTGAGCGCGGCGATCGAATCAAGAAATTCCGTAACGTAATGAAAATAAACCCTGACACCCGAAGCTCGCACGGATCGAGACGAGCTGCTCCGAACGACGAATCAACGAATCTGTCTGTGAGTGAGCTCCTCCTGCGTCTGTTGACAGAGACAGACAGACAAAACAGTCTGGGTTTGCGCAAGTATACTTGAACGTGTAAGTCCGTCTTAAGCAGCTGTTTGTGAGCTATATCTATTATATATTTATAATGCCACACTCACCGCATGTGCGTGAGTGTGTACCCCGTAAGTATACATGTTCAAAGAAAAAAAATGCAGTGAATAAAACAACCCATTCAATGACGAGGAAATTTATTAGGAATAGTTTAAACCTTTTATAGTATGCTGTGTAACGAAACCATATCGCTACCTAAAAAATAGGTGCTCAACGCCATCTAGTGACGATGCTGGTACTAATTTAATAGTTTAGTATTTTTCATTCACAATATTATACATACTGCATTAATAAAAAATACATAAATAATTATAATTGCATAAGTTGATAAAAAATGCTATGCAATAGCTTTAGCGCGGCAGTCCCCGAGTGCCACACATCTTTTTTATTTAAATAAATATGCATGCAAAAAGTATCTGTTATCTATTTTCTACACTGAAGTATCTACTTACTGAAAGATTTGGAATGTGATTAACCTGTAACAAAAAAAAGATATAATTAACATTAATGAAGATAAAAAATATCAAGCATATTACTGCACACACCTGATTTAGTATAACAGTAAACTTTGTTTTAAGTTCTAGGTTATAGGTCGAAATCAACTTTGTCGATCTAAAATAATACTACCTACATACATCGACAGTCATATAGGTCATAGAAGACATATTCGGAAGTACTATCTTAAATAAATATTTCGGACATCTAACACATAACGCCATCTAGTCCGAAGCTAAGCAGAGCTAGTGTTATGGGTACTAGACAACTGATATAAATACATATGTACGTTTTTTGTAAATACGTACATATTATACATAGAAAACACCCAAACTCCGAAACAAATATTTGCAAATCATACAAACATTTAGTCCGATTCGGGAATCGAACCTAAGACCTCAATCAAGCACAGCAGTCGCAATACGCTACCACTGCGCCAATGAGACACTTACGCTATCTATAGTACTATCTGCCCTTTAAATAATGTAATTCCTAATTATTAGAATTCTATATTTATGTTTAGATTTTTTACAGAAATGCGAGTACAATGTGTAAACATTGTACTGTCTGTAAAGACAGCTAAATATAGCCAGTGTCGCCGTATTCGCTTGCGTCATCTTCCGAAACCTTGACCTGAATTGATTTCAACAATATTATGATAATGTGTACCACCAACGCGCTTTGAGTTAAATCAATCCATATTAACTTACCTGTCATCAGGTAATCGCTTTTCTCCTTTTAAGTGTTCAAGAGATAGCGGAAATGGCAACTATTAAATGTCTATTAAATAAATTGACTGCCTCGGTGGCGCAGTGGTAGCGTATGCGACAGCTGTTCATGAGGTCTCAGGTTCGTTTCCCGGGTCGGACAAAATGTTTGTATGATCTACAAATATTTGTTTCGGAGTTTGGGTGTTTTCTACCTACACTTATAATAAAAATGTAACAGGTCCAATTCTGTACATGAAAGATATTTTGAAATTTTTTTTTGGAGGGCTCTCTATAATCGATTCTGAAGCCAAAACTGTAATTTTTTTCATTTTTGTCTGTCTGTCTGTCTGTATCTTGGCCGCGCATCACGCCGAAACTACTGAATGGATAACCGGAACATAACGCAAATTTATAGTTCAAAATAAGAATTTGTAATGTTTCTATTAAATAAAAAATAGGTTTAGGATAGGATATAGGTAATCGTCATTTGGACCTCTGGCGTCTGGTTATTTACTGCTAATTTTAGTGGTTGACGATTGACGATTTGACAAATTCGCTAATTAAATATTTATAGGTCTTTCTTAAGTCTCATTTCCTTATTGATAAATTTTATTTCATGGTAGGTAAAAGCTTGCAACGTTTTCGAGAGAGAATTTCAGGTTGGTCAGTTTTTACGTTACAGACGCTTTTTGCCGGCTAGGGTACCCCTCCGCAACGCCCCATAAGGAACTCCGTTCCAATAACATTTAACTGCTTACACTATTACAATGTACGGATTTGTATTGTTTGTTTACTAAATATGTTTCTCAAAGTTTATTTAAATGGAAATTACTTTTCTTTGTTTGCTTCTTACGTCATTTAAATTTGTAGATCATAGTAATGTTTTAAAAACAACGCTCGCAATTGGTCGCACTTCTGTTTATTGGTTTGTTTTATCTGTGTTTTAAAGTTGCTGTTGTTGTGTTTTTAAAAAAATGCGCGTCTCGTGTGTGTTGCCGACCCAATGCCCTGTACTATCGTGCTCCAATGAACCAATCCGTCATTAAGAAAATAAAATTAACGTAATTTAAAGTGCTCTATTGATAAAATCCGGTGATCGGTTACAACCTCCGTCAAACAATATTTAAAAAGAACAGACTTATATAAATACAAATGCTAAATACATCTTAAACGTATCCATAAAACGACAATGCCAAAGCATTTCTACAGAGGCTTTGCGATTTGTTTTTCGTAGCCAGGTACAGGTAATTTGTGCCTCATTTACTCCCTGCATCAAATGCAAGAATAGAGTTGCGAATCTTAAACATTACAATATAATTTATGATAAAGTTCTCAATAATTTCAAATAGTTGAACTAAATATCTAAACTTAAAACAATGGAAACTATCGCAAATATTCTTTAGCACAACTGAACTAGGTACATTGTATATGTAGGTAATGTAGTTGTTTAAACGTCCTTGACACAGTTAATTATAACTTGCTATTGCATGTTCTGGGTCACTGAAGAATATGTGCACTACGGTAGAAATTGAACTTTTGCGATACCAGTCGGGCCAGAAAGCGTTATTGAGTTTTTCTTATTTTAGAAATGCTTAATAACAGCCCGTAGTTTGGAAGTTGGATTCTTAATCGCCCTGCCTCGGAGAGTACGTAAAGCTGTCATTCCTGTGCCTGATGTTTCCCCGCTCGTGTCGGATGGCCGTTCCATCCGATTGTGAGAGTGAGGGAATAGAGAGTACACACATGTGTTACGCACACACTTGTGCACTGTAATATCTCCTGTTCTCCTATCATCATCATCACCCTGGTTGAAGTCCACAAATAGAAAAGCATCAAACAGAATATAACGGCATAGACATTATCATACAGTTTTCAAATTTATCAAAATACACCGATTCTGCTAACAAACAGACTTACTGATATTAAGTTAAATGTAAAGTTAAAGGTATAATCACATTCATTTATATATTAAGAGTATAATTGTTTTCGATGAGTTTTTAGATGACACATGTATAAGATACTAGCTTTTGCACGCGGATCCGCCCGTGTCGCGATAAAGGATAGCCGATATCCTATATCAAGAATCAAAGTATAGTAAGCGGATTATCCATAAGCGTAACAAAGAGACAGACGGAGCTACTTTCCAATTTATAATATTAGTCTGGATTATTCACATAGCATATGGCGTAGGGTGCCTCATTTCACACACATTCGCAGAAGCCGGCAAGGTTACTAACAACTGTTGTAAAATTTGTAACCGCTTATTGTCAGTACTGCATTGAGTCAGGGAGGGCGCCTACGCATCCGCGCGTGACTGGCTACACGATAACATACCTAATTCCCACATGCATTTTTCCATTGTTTAATAGCTTTTTATATCCCATTTGGTGAAGGTACTTAACAACTTTATGAATGAGGAACAAAACTTAAACTATTCTTGACTGCCGTTTTTCCAACAAGGCTCGTAGCTCTCCCACACCAAAGCGATTTCTTCAACTTAAATATGTTATTTTCATAAAAAATTTACACCCTATGTTTGTACAGCCGATTACTTTACAATCGAAGTAGACTAAATATAAAATCTCAGAGAATAGTATCGATGATTAAAAGGTTTTAATCATAAAAAGGAAAATGGAAAGTATAAAAGAATAATGTTGGTAAACAAAAATACTTATCGTTAAGCACATCAAATGAGAAGGTCAATGCGGAAATTAATTAATTGGATTCTGCTTATGCTTTCCATCAGGCAGAGTAGAATCATTTTAGCAGGGGCATACTTACATGAAAAAAACAGAAGTACCCTTATTAATGTATGCTGCAAGCTAAATAAACTAGCAAAACATTGATGAATGAGCTTATCAGTTGTGTCGGACACTGTGGCACAGAAGGTGATCACGCGTCGCGGCTTGGACCGGTCCGGGGTCACCGACCTCACTATAGCTTACGCTTCTCCACTAGGCCGTTGTGTGCAACTAGGTTTTTCATAGTGATAACCATATTTAGGACAACTTCGTCGCCTTTCAAACGTACAGAACTAAGCAAAAAACTGCACAAACCAATGTTGCTAGTCTATATTCTAAGCTCCTGCATTCTAAGTTTTTAGCCGTGCACACCACTTAACGGGCCCACATAATTCTGTATTCTAATTACACGATAAAAAGAGAAGGATTACATTTAAAAAATTGAGAAAAATCTGATTGAACTACCTGTAACCTATTGACTATGACTGATTACTCTTTCAAATGCTTTTTCATCAAACAATTACATAGAATAATAATTAAATAGTAACATGACCCATTTTACTAAAACTTCAATAACTCAATGTTCTGCACCTAATAAGCACAAAATATATTTACAGTTTTCGAGCGAAAACGTGTACCATAGATTCAAATTTACCATACCGGTCAGCTGGTCACTATACAATTTGGCATACCGACATCGCGACATATTGCCAGAAAAACGTGTTTCTTTGTTTTTAACCGACTTCAAAAAAGGAGGTTCTCAATTCGACCGTATATATATTTTTTTTATGTGTGTTCGCGGATAACTTCGTCGTTTATGAACTGATTTTGATGATTCTTTTTTTAATGGAAAGTGATAAGGACACTAAAATCTGATGATGGCATCTAAGAAAAATCAAGTCGGACCTTGAAGTCGGTTTTTTGTTTTTGTAAAAATTTTGAATATAAGGACTAGTACTATATGACATTTAGTCAGTATTTATTGTAAACAACTACTTCATCAAGAGCCTTTAACAGTCCACTGTTGGACATAGGTTTCTCCATAGAAAGAAGGTTTTGGACTGCTATATATCACGCTGGCCAGACGCATTTGTATAGGTTTTGGTTTTGCGCGGGTTTATATGCGGCCAACGTAATAAACTCCATTTGTTCTTTTAGCCTCATCTTATGACACCCATGCATGGGATGGACGGTGACACCGTGTGATATTAATCCGCACGGACAATAATAATTAACACTTTTATGTGAATATCGAAATCTAACTTAGAACTTCAATTTAGACTTGTATAACTTAACGTAATATATGTTAATTAATACTGTAATTGAAGTTTTTTTTTATGTAGGCCTTCCAAAATGACAATTCTGCCTGATCCATGTCAGAACTAAACCAAATTAAAATGGGACCACATGGGAAGCACCAGTTTTCAAATAAAAAAAGAATCATCAAAATCGGTTCATCCAGTCGAAAGTTATGAGGTAACAAACATAAAAAAAATACAGTCGACTTGAGAACCTCCTCCTTTTTTGAAGTCGGTTAAAAATATCAGAGTAATGATAGTGCATCGAATGCGTTGATGTCTTTAGAACGAGCATTAAACTTTGTATGTAGGCAACAAACTTTTAATATTTACCTAACGACAAGAAGTGGTCGCTGCTTCGGTTTAACTCTTAAATCTGATTACTTTAATCAGTATATCTGTAATGGCGTGTTTGCATTTTATAGGTATATACGATTACATATCAATAAAAAATTCTGTGTATTACATTTGATCTACAATTATGCCTATAATTTATGCTTAGTTACTGCAATGTAAGCGCTTTGTACATTTCTCAAAAACTTTTTATTAGATTATTATTACTTAATACTTCTAGAATTAAAATCACTTGTACTTATTTTTTAAATTACTTTACACTCTTTATAATTTTTTTTATTTAATTTTTTTTTTCGTTAGAATTTTCTCATATCCTGAAATGATTTGTATATACTGTAAATACAAGAGTCGGTCGAGGTGAGAGGAGGTTGTGCCAGCTGCAATGCGCGCACCCGACAATGCGGACCCATACATCAGCTACCACCTATTTTATCTTAGTATATTTTTACTGCTAAATACCTACTGTAGTACCACTCGAACTGACGCTGTATATTCGAATGTAAGTTACGGACGTACAGTAAATAATAATAATAAATATTTCGGACATTTATTACACAACGCCATCTAGTCCCAAGCTAAGCAGAGCTTGTATGGGTACTAGACAACTGATATAAATAAAAATATACTTGTTTTTGTAAATACATACATAATATACATAGGAAACACCCAAACTCCAAAATAAATATTTGCAGATCACACAAACATTTAGTCCGACCCGGGAATCAAACCCGAGACCTCAAGCACAGCAGTCGCATACGCTACCACTACGCCACCGAAGCAGCCATCTTTGTAAATAAGTGCTCTGGGAAACTTTTAAAACTACATAAAGACATAATTTGATCCTGTTGTAAAATAGTCCCACGGGAAGTCAACCTTTTTTTAATGCTTTCACGTCGATAAGCACCTTGTTTTCTAATCAGCTTGTCTGAATACTGCCCTAATTATTTTTTAAAAATTTGCCTTCGGATCTCTCGTTATAAAGAATGATTGAACATAATCTCAAATTAGCTGATAATTCAGAGAAATGCGTACAACAATAGATTAAAGACTTAGTAACACGGTTATGCCGAGATTATTATATGCTGGTCTGATTTCTTATTACTTAGGAATAATAATTTCGATAAATCCATCAATTACATTAAATCAGAGAGGAAACAATATTCAATAAATGACACGGCTTATTTCAACACTCTATTAGTATTCGTTGGTATTGATTGAACTTTTTTCATTTCGTACCCGTCAGTGTTATGCGTAGGTAACTCGTTCGGCTGAAATCCCGGCAAGGAACCGTGGGCCGGAGGGAGACGACACCAAATTGCCGACATAACGTCAACGATAAAGCACTCAGCCGAGGAACCAATCTCTTTTACGGTTTAATCAGAACTTGCCGTACCTACCTAATATTACACGTCCCACGATATATCGGGCTCACTTCACGCAATTGTTCTACCACACGTAATGTTACAGGTGGTTTTGGTTATTTTAACATTCAGATATCAATTAGCAAATTAATAAAATTTAAAGAAGATCTCATTATATCATAATGCAAATAAAGTTATTAAAGTTATTATTATTTTTATAAACATGCAGAATCGCAGTGCGGTTGGTGAGTACGAGACCGCAGGCCCAATGATGCAGAAGCATCACTAGGCCGCTATGGTGTGTGTCACTATGCTACATTGTTGCATTGTCTGCATTCGCAATGAGTTTGGTGACCACCACTCTTGGATTCACTTATGCTTTCCATCGGGCAGAGAAGAGTCACTTTTTCAGGCCGATACATTTAGGGTCCGTTCACACAGACCGGCTCGGAGAGCATCGGCCCACTTTTTTCTTTTCACACAGACCGGATCGTATACCTACGCTTGGAATTAGCCGGAGCGGAGCCGCCAACTATTTCACATAGACCGGCTGTGGAAGAGAATTGGGGCCGATCGGCTGCGCGAGCGAGAAAGAGCACGCAATCGGCGCCGGTCGGCTCCTAGTATTTTTTCACACGAAGCGCGTTCAAGCATTCTTAATGACAACAGCAGTGCACATGCAAAAATAAACTTGACTGCAATTACTCAAACCTCTGTTTCCAGTATGATAAAAGCTGCTCTCCTCTCCGAGCCGGTCTGTGTGAACGGACCCTAAGAAAATATATTTTAAAAAATCGTCTTAGAAGTTTGCATAAGATTAGAAGATTCTTCGTGCCCTATAATCAAATAGGCAACAGCCTAACTCTTGGCTTTTTTCATACACTGGTGAAATAAAAACTACTTTTGTAAATCAAAAGTAGTTTTTACCAAGTACTACAAATAAAAAAAAATCTATCTATCTTCTTTAACTAAAACAAAACCAGCAACAGCGGCCGTACGACCCTCATTAAATTTGACTGATTACTATTTCACTCTTAAATATTTTATTAATTTTATCTGTGTCAACTGCTCTGACAAAAGGGTGACAACATCCAATCGCTTAGTCGAATCTAAGCAATACTAAGCATTAGACCACACAATAGTCATTTTTTCCGTTAACTGCCAAATCACTCCATGAGCGCTACATAAAATTACGTAATTGCATTTTTTTGCTTTTATTTATTACTAGCTGACCCGGCGAACTTCGTACCGCCATATTTACATTCTGTCTCAGCTTCCCACAGGCAGTGTACAGTCGCGGACAAAAAAAAACACTTTGCCCGTTATCTTTTATTTTTTTCCTTTCTAGCAAAAAAGAATGAATGACGTAGGACTATGTGTTATTGAATTACAACTAAGTACATATTTTGACTTTCATCCCCTCTCTCCAGGCAACCGTGCTGAATTTCGGGATAAAAAGTATCCTATGTCCTACCTCGTAGTATGAACTCAAATCATGCCAAGTTTCATTTGAATCCGTTCAGTAGTTTCGGCGTGATGCGCGGCCAAGATACAGACAGACAGACAGACGGACAAAATGGTAAAAAATACAGTTTTGGCTTCAGTATCGATTATAGAGAGCCCTCCAAAAAAAAATTTCAACATTTCTTTAATGTACAGAATTGG
This sequence comes from Diaphora mendica, assembly GCA_949125395.1. Taxonomy (NCBI): domain Eukaryota; kingdom Metazoa; phylum Arthropoda; class Insecta; order Lepidoptera; family Erebidae; genus Diaphora; species Diaphora mendica. The sequence goes on from OX421319.1 coordinate 10,022,223, forward strand.
ACCTGTTACATTTTTATTCTAAGTATAGATTATTCTTTTCTTCCAATCTCTTTTAATATATTCATTTGTCAATAATTCTGCCCCGTATCACCAAGCAATCATTTTGATTTCAATAGCCATTAGCTACTCAAAAATGAAAATGATTTCGGGTGTCTGTTTTCGTCTGTTCTTAAAAGTATTGTAACCGTTTTAAAAGTATGCAATTTAGATTAGGTTATGTATCATGTATTTAAATTCCTGTTGTTACAAAATAATTATAAAATCAATTTCAATAATACAATTTTTGGTTTTCTTTATATTCCTATACTAGCTTTTACACGCGGCTTCGCTCACGCAGACTTTAATCCCCTGATTTACCCCCTTAGGGGAGGAATTTCAAAAATTCCTTTCTTAGGGCTCACTTACGTTACCTATATAAAGAACCTACATGCAAAATTTCGGTATTCTTGCTTCAGCGGTTTGGGCTGTGCGTTGATCTCTATGTATGTCAGTCAGTCACATTACTCTTTTATATATATATAGATAAGTACGTTTCTTAACCCCAGACCAATGATTATGTGTTTTTGGAGACATTGACAGTTGTCAATATTTTTTATTTATTTATTTAAATTTAAACATTGAATAAGGTAATCGTCAAAATAACTGTATTCTCGGACTTGTTTCTGAAGAGTCAATATCCTAATATAACATATTTAAATACCAAAAAACCGTAATAACATAAAAATATAAAAACGGGACCTGACATCAGCGTGAAATATTGTTATAAATATTCATATCCTTAGGTAGAAACACTATCTGTTACTTAAATATCCAGGGTTTTAAAAACTTAGTTATTTATTATAACCCGACTTGTTTATTGACATATTTTGCAATCTTTATTGCTTCTATTTTTTGCAAATTCAAATAAAGAAAACTTCTTTTTTTAAAAGACACAATGCGATAGACGCATTAGGAATATACATACTATGTCGCGGGGGACCTGAAAAGACGGATACAAAGAACACCCAGGGTCAGACCAACAATAGTGGATCACACAAAGTGTTGTCCCATGTGGGATTTGAACCAACAACACTAGACACAGTAGAAAGCAGTGTGGCAACCGCTTAAACAACTAGACCAACCGTGCAGCTTCTTCAATTAACAGCCTTTGCATCCCACGATTGAGAGCCTTTTTTCCAAGACCTTAATCCTTTTAAAGAAGGAAAGTTACACAATGCGCCTTTAGATAATACATAGTACGTGTTATATTTTTTATAATAGGTCTTTACCTATGAAATTGCCGTTTTGTATGCAATAAGTGAAAGTACTTATTTTTTCAAACTTTTTTATTTCTGTTATTCGAAGTAATCACCCATGCAATCGACGCATCTTTGCCAACGCATTGGCAGTTTATTGATGCCCTTCTTTTAAAAATTAGCTGGACGGGAGGCAACAAACTCTTCAAAGGCATTTTGTACTGCCTCTCGGGAATTGAAATTTTTACCCACTAAAAAGTTTTCTAAATTTTGGAAAAAGTAATAGTCGGTAGGTGCAAGGTCTGGTGTGTATGGCGGATGAGGGAGAGCTTCCATCCCCAGCTCTTGCAGCTGCTTCACGACAACGCGCGACCCCATACTGCGCAACAGACAGTCTCCAAACTGCAACAACTGGGGTTGGAAGCTCTCCCTCATCCGCCGTACTTACTTTTTCCAAAATTTAGACAACTTTTTAGTGGGTAAAAATTTCAATTCCCGAGAGGCAGTACAAAATGCCTTTGAAGAGTTTGTTGCTGTTTGTTGTCCAGCTGATTTTTACAAGAAGGGCATCAATAAACTGCCAATGCGTTGGCAAAGATGCGTCGATTGCATGGGTGATTACTTCGAATAACAGAAATAAAAAAGTTTGAAAAAATAAGTACTTTCACTTATTGCATACAAAACGGCAATTTCATAGGTAGATACCTATTATAATAAATAAGAACTTGTACTACTGTTACCTGGGTTTCCTATTTATCAGCTGAAATGAAACTGTTCTTGAAATAGCAAGTACTAATTTCGTCGATCAAATCTCTCTTATGAACGAAAGCTTCACTATACCCCGCAATAATGGATTTGACACGCTTAATGGTTTAGTAATTTTTAACACTTTATACATAGACGTGTTCAGTTTACAATAGAATGTAATGCTCAGAAATGACGTGACTTTTTAAATATTATATTGTCGGAGTACTTAAGGTTATATACCGAATACATTCTCTGCGGTCTCTCTGTGGGTCTTCTGGCATTAAAAGTGTACATACAGGCACAAATAAGCTCGTATTATCCCTTAGGCTGAATGCTTATCTATCTATATATAAAAGAGAAAGGTGACTGACTGACTGACATACCCAGAGATCAACGCACAGCCCAAACCGCTGAAGCTAGAATTCTGAATTTTTGCATGTAGATTCTTTATATAACGTAAGTGAGCACTAAGAAAGAAATTTTTGAAATTCCACCCCTAGGGTAGTAAATCAGGGGATGACAGTCTGCGTGAGCGAAGCCGCGTGTAAAAGCTAGTCTATATAAATAAAAGAGTAAGGTGACTGACTGACATACCCAGAGAACAACGCACAGCCCAAACCGCTGAAGCTAGAATTCTGAAATTTTGCATGTAGGTTCTTTATATAACGTAAGTGAGCACTAAGAAAGGAATTTTGAAATTCCACCCCTAGGGTGGTAAATCAGGAGATGAAAGTCTGCGTGAGCGAAGCCGCGTGTAAAAGCTAATAAGATAATAAAGTAGTAATAATGAAATCCGTCGTTTTTCTACAACGACGACGAAATAGTCACTTGACCATTACTGAGTACATGTATATTTTCTAATTACAATTATCAACATATAATTACAAATTTTAACAAAAGAACCGACTTCAATCTGGCCCAAATTTAAATGGGACCATTCGGAAAGCACCAGCTTTCAAATAAATAAAGAATCATTTAAATCGGTTCATCCAGTCGAAAGTTATGAGGTAACAAACATAAAAAAATAAAAACAGTCGAATTGAGAACCTCCTCCTTTTTTGAAGTCGATTAAAAATACATATTAACCCAATGTGTAGTGGAGAGTAATATACTATTCGACCTTTAAATGCAATTACGGATATAGTGAGGAACAGCAGTCTAGTAATCCTTGGCACCGTGCCACGGGGATCGGAAGTGTTTGGAATTTTCTTATCTCCAGCTACATAAACCTTTACAACACCTATATTGTTTAGCTTACGTAACTACTTTTAGCATATGATCCGGCCAAAAAAATATCTGCTGCGCTGAGTTTTGTGGGTGCGTCGATTTCTCGTGTGGGGACGAGAAAAAAAAGCCCTTCGTGTTTGAATGTTCTTTGTTTCCATTTCATGTGTGTGTGTGTGTATAGTCCCGCGCGGCTAAGTAAATATGTTATATACGGGTTCTCCTTGTCTTTGACTTTTTATTTAAAAAAAGGAAAATAAATTAAACAATAAAAAGTTCAAAAAACTATATATAAGCCGACTACGTAAAAGATACAATTTATATAGTGCATGTCACCCAGGCCGTTACTATCTATAATCTATTGACATCTTAATTTATTCTTTAAATTCGGTTCATCAGTTTAGGCGCTAAAGTGAAACATAAAAATATAGGTACATAGATTGCGAAAACTATTACCCTTCCTTTTAGTTTCGCCGTAGTCGAGTAAAAAGATTTCTTTTTTTTTCAATTGCCCTTTACCTTTCCAATATAATATGAACTAATAATTATTATCGTCATTAATTTTTATGTGTGAAGCATCTTTATATTTTACTTTACAACTGATTCCGCTCAATAATAATATAACGAAGGTAGAAAGATGTTACAAAATGGCTAACTGTACACGTAAGTTGTACTTTAATGAGTGGGCCCAAGGTTCGTGTTGTAAGCGTAGCATGCAGCTCGCATAATCACCGTGATACGAAAAATGAACAAGCTTTCTAACCTCGTTCCCTTTTCTAATAATGATGGTCAATTTGTCATTCCCTACTTTTTTCACGCAATGGTAGTAATTATAAAAGTAAAATATAAGTATGATGCAATCGATCGCACGTCAAATGCAAAAATAAAACTTTCTTTCCAAGAATCATATGCATAAAGTAAAATGTATGAACGAAAATTGCAAAGACTTAGTCTACATAAAACCTCTTTCAATCTCTGTCGACTTGAATTTCCACGTCTTTTGTCTGCAGCAAAGTTTAATAGGCTTCTAAATCCCTTTATATTTTACGAGGGCTACTTTTTACCTTTGATTTCTTAAAGCAATTGTGTTATCAGTACCATGAAAGTATTAGTAGAAGAATTTGGCTCTTAAATCACAAACAACTTCCTTTCACGTTACCTTTGAATAAAAGCGACCAACTCTAAAATAGTAGCAATATTTTTATTTGATTAAGCTGCCTTAACGGCGCTTTTTTCGGTGGCTATTAACCTATTTGCGTGACCTGAGTCCTCACACCCGGTACGCGAGCTACCTACAAAGCTACGTTTATACAAAAATACTTTTTATTTTTGAGCAAAAATATATAAAAATTGTAGTTTATGCGACAAACATTGCCTTTTAAAGATGTCTTCTCAACAATTTATCTGATAAAATCATAAACTTAAGACATTTTGTGGTTGAATCGTGTTATAAGTAGGTACATATATATGGCATTGAGTGTATATCGGTTCAGAACTTTTTGAGTTTTTGTAGTGTAAACCGACTTACTTATTAATAAAATCGATTTAAGTTATTTAATAAAGAAAAATACAGTATAAACAGTCTGCACCCACAGACCAACTACATATATATACATGTAATACACATATATAATATAATACATAATATATTACTAAAATATCACAATAATCTCGTACTTATTTTAAATGTATGAATAAATGATTAACTAATAAGAAAATTACAGAAATACAAATATGAGTAATAAGCTCAAATGTGAATTCCTGTAATTGTCTTAAGTATTTTCTGTTACGTGTCAACGGAGAAATTACAAGTTGTTTGTAGAACGACTAAATAACATGTTATTATTATAAAAGTGCAGTCTGAGATTCAACTTAATTTTCGCAGATAAACGTAATAATGTCTTAAAGGTATAACGGGCGACAGTTTCTCTTGATCACTATGATATAAATAGGTATTGAAAAAAAAGGTTGTTGTCTGTGCGCTAAGTATTAATTTTTTTGGGCTTTTTAATTTCATATAGTCCTATGATACGACTTATATTTTATTTTCACAAAAGGATGTGTGTATGATATTTCTCGAAAAGGACTCTGTAATTTTATTTCCTTCCTAAAATTATATATTGTTTTACAATAGCTTGCTACGATGTATTAATATAATTTTTATAAGCAACTTTATGATAGGGATTCTTTGTGATAGGGACATCTAGTACGGATACCAGTCTCCCAAAGAAGTAACAAATACATTTTATTATAACTGTTAGTGTTAAGGAACTTTGAACTTTGTGGAAGAGTAAATAAACGCTTATTATTATTATAATATTATTATTTAGATTGAAAGCAGTAGAAGTACTTTACTCGTGTATTCAGGTTTCGAGGATAAAATATCTAAACTTAATAACTTCGTTTAACCTAGATTACCTTTCGTGAAAGGTGTAGGCTTGGTTGGAAACCAAGACTTTCATAGAGGAATTGCAATCTGATGTAACCAATGATATTTATTATTGGACGTAACATATTATTGATTTAGTTATATTCCTCTACCTAATTTTATTATTATTTTTTTTTAAATAAGAACTTCTTAAGTACTTATATTATATATGATTATTTTATTGCCCATTCAACAGAAACTGTTCATTGAATACACTATAAGTGATTTATTTATACTCATCTTTCTGTAGTAGAGTTAGCCTTGAAAGTAATTATAGACAAACTACTTTGCCTGCGGCCCCGCCCGTTTGTATGTCATCTTCCACGGTAAAGAGTAGCCTATGTTCTTCCTCAAGAATTCAAGTATCTCATTGCCAAATTTCATTGAAATAGGCGCAGCGGTTTAGCCTTGAAAGCGGGACAGACAGACAGAGTTACTTTCGCATTCATAATAATAAATAAATATTTCAGACATCTAACACACACCGCCATCTACTCCCAAGCTAAGCAGAGCTTGTGTTATGGGTACTAGACAACTGACATTGTATACTTTTTTTTTTGTAAATACATACCTATTATATATAGAAAACACCCAAACACCGAAACAAATATTTGTGGATCATACAAACATTGGGTCCGACCCGGGAATCGAGCTCGAGACCTCATGATCAGCAGTCGCACACGCCAGCCGTGAGACCAACGAGGCAGTCTTAAGCTCAGCATAATATTAGTATGGGAATGAATATGGAAATTATTAAGAATAGGATATACATTTTGACTGGTGTATAATAATCTAAAGAAAATAGCAGGAAGAAAAACAATAATAGTTTATTAGTAGTTGGCCGGCGGGGTCGAGTTGGGTTAATTAACCTTAACTTTCAGGACGTCGGCGTCGACATAAGTTGCTATGAAATGAGCGGAAGGCGCGATATGAGAAAACTCTGCGAATAGCTAAACAATGATACCGCACCGTCGACTTATCGGTGCCATATTGTTATTGTAATAAAAAACTTATACTCTCCGCGATATTATTGTTTATTCAGTTCGATGCTGTTACAATATGTTTACCGCTTTGTATATATGAGATAAAGTTTTCATTATGATTCTATGGACCACTGCTGTAGCGTGTTTGGTTGGTGATATGATTTAACTGACTTCATATGGTTGGACAGCGACGAATAACTTAACAATGGACTTGTCAATATTTCTGTCGAATTGAAAATAAAAATTATGTGTGGCACTCGGGGACTGCCGCGGTAAAGCTATTGCATAGCATTTTTTATCAACTTAAGCAATTATAATTATATATTTATTTTTTATTTAGGCAGTATTTTTTTTTCTTTGAACATGTATACTTAATGCACACGCGGTGAGTGTGGCATTATAAAGATATGATAGATACATATACACCTATATATTTTCTCAAACCCAGACTGTTTTGTCTGTCTGTCTCTGTCACGCACGAAGACAGACAGATTTCGGAGCAACTCGTCTCGCTCCGTGCGAGCTTCGGGTGTCAGGTTTTATTTTCGTTACAGAATTTCTTGATTCGGTCGCCGCGATAAAAGCTATGCAATAGCTTAATAAATACGTCCGATAGTCCAGTCCTGGACAGTCCTGGTTTAATGTTTTTGATGCCTAAAATGCTACGAGATTAGATTTTCTTAATCTACGTAGAGACTACTCTGCCTGATGAAAAGCTTGAGCAGGATCCAAGAGTAGTATTCACCATACTCATTGCGAATACAGACAATGCAACAATGCACCATTTTCCTCAATGGGCCGCTATAGTGCCGATCCCACGCTATGGCGGCCTATTGAGATGCATCATTGAGCCTCCGGTCTCGCACTCACTAATGAAACACGACAGTACGAATGCTGTCATTTTAGGTTGATCTTCTGTGAGAGTGTAGTACAGCCTTAAAACCTAAGAAATCTTAAAAACAGTTAAATGGAGTTACACGGTTAAATAAAATTATACCTAATCCTTGATATTTTATTATACGTAGGAGTTCAAATCGCTCTGCTAGCGCTATAAATATTTGAAACGAATGTTCTGTAGGTAGTCCAGATAAGTGTAATATTTTGTAATGACGCATATATCTTGAAATTAAACGCAATAAATACTATGTAAATAACAATTGGAATAATGAGGTTATGAGTAATGAAAATTACTGATAACGTAATAGTATCATAAAATATTAACGGGTAGGTATACATCAAACAATTACTGTGCCTTTGGTTTTGTGGTTATTGATATTGTTGAGTCAAAGGTCGTACGTTTGTGTGATCTGTGAGTTTTTACTTGTAACATGCATCTAATACCTCCTTTTATGGCGCCCTTTCTGGCATCGCTTTCTTTTATCGTACGTACTGTTTAAAACCATGTACTCTCCTGTATATGTCAGAATAAATAATTTTCTTTCTTTCTTTTTCTCCTTTCCATGTACAATCCGGTGTTCAACAGTAGGTTATTAAAGTAAGATATGTTTACCAGCAGATTACCATTGTACAAGCTCTTCTTAGTTTAGAATCGGACGGTGTGTATTAAGTTATTCATAACTTATGTAGCGAATATAATATGTATAAGTATATAATAGTTTTGTACTCATTTATAACGAACGATAATAAACCTAAATGTACGGGCATTTTTATAACTCTGTTTCTACAAAAGTAATGAACAGTAAACAGTGTTGTTTTGTTAATCCTATAAAACTTCATGTAATCGCATACCGCCGCGCCGTTGTCGCCCATGTATACGCATTTGGTTTAAATTCCCTTGACATGTACTTATGTCATGTTATGAACAAATTCCTGACCAATAATCGAGTGTGCTTTTGAAGATAAAAAAACTACATATTTTTATAATCTTCCAACAAATTTTTTCGGGATATAATAAGTATCCTACTTTCTAGGTGTGTTGTTTAATGTATCCTTTTAACGTACTTTGCTAATTTCATGTGGATCGGCTAAAAAGTTAAGACCTACTTTAGAATTTATATTATTATACTAGCTAAGGTTATCCATTTGAACCTTGAAGCAAACAAAAATTTTAAGCAGTAAGTATAACGTATAATTAATTACTTTATTATCATGGGTCGTCAATTAACTCTAAATGCTATAAGACTTGTCGGATTACCTCAATTCTCAAATTGTGTACACGAAGTGGGTGTGCTGAAAGGTTTGGATAAAGAATAGGTCGATCAAAGACTGTTTGCTGCGGCTTATTGAGTGCAAACAATGCGACCGAGGACGCGCAAACACTAGGCGGGCGTCACATCTTTGCTCCGTGAAATTTATTAAATAACTACGGCTCTGGATAGAACTTCAAACAGAGATATCTATAATAAAGGTCGCGAGTTCCGCAATAAAATCTTTTATTATAGACCCAATGTCTGTTAAGTAATTGATCGTTAGTGCATTGTTACGTCATAATTATTATGTAAGGCCTTTGTCGAACTTTGCTGGAATTAATAATTGATAGAATATTTGTGATCAGGTTTTGAAATCCCAATCAATCAGGACTTTACAGAACCAATAGAGAAGTATAATAACTTCTTAGCTTTTCAAAGTTAGTACTAACAATTTTGTCAGGTTGATATTAATATAAATCTTGTTTGGGATTCTGTTTTAAAAACAAACCAAGGTCACTACAGCATATGGTCTCTGGAAACTGAGAAAAAATTATACGAACGAACTTAAGCGCGACAAGTGCTCTGCCGGACATCGAACCGCGCTTGTCCAGCAGGTTTCACCTGTCCAGACCACATCCGACCACATCGCATCCGTCTCTTAGCGTCAAATGTAATTATGTAACGGACATTTGACTGTTCAATTTATTTAATTAGATGTAGTGAGTATCGCGTTACCTATCGTTGTCTACTGCAACTTTTTGTTTTAAATTTCATCACTCAAGTAGATATCCCACTTTCGAGATACAGCAGCTAGATTAAATTCGATGTTTTGAGCCTACTAAATAAACGCGATACTTGACACATCACAATTACCTAGTTGCCAGTTTAATACTGTATGCCGTACTCAAAACATAACACACGATTACCGACTTGTGAATATCAAATAGCAAACCACGTACCTGTGGTGACTTCCACATACAGCGCAACAGAAATATACTACAGCCCCATCTACCGAAGTTACACTGAACTACGGAGTAACGAAAGAAACTACCAATCCTGAATCGCGCAGTGAAAGTTCTCGCGCCGATAATCATATATACAACATCCCAACATCAACCGTTGGGCAGTTGGCCCGCCAGGCATGATCACCTCGCCTGGTCGGAGGATCCTCCCTTTGTGTTGGTAGGACTTGACACACCTGTCCCCCACATAGCTATTGATTAAAAGTTGCATTAACTGCTAAGAAAATCTAGTGTAAGACTGCATTCTTAACAATCACAAATGTTCTTAAACTTTCCTAACGGTTTGTGACATTTGACAAAACACACTCAAGTACAGTGCTACCACTCTAACTATTAAGTGATTTAATTCAGAAGCATAAAAGCTGCTTACTAAAAAAAAATGGGTTTACAAATAATATAAGCTGCTTTTACAAATAAGATAACATAAAATATGTTTATTTGCATAAAATAATATAAGTAATATAATAAAAAAAAACGACTTCAAGGTTCGATTCGATTTCTCTTGGATGCCATCATCAGATATTAGTGTCCTTATCATAGTACCACCATTGGGATATCTCCTTTCCATTAAAAAAAGAATCATCAAAATCGGTTCATAAACGACGAAGTTGTCCCCGAACACACATAAAAAAAATATACATAATACGGTCGAATTGAGAAACCTCCTCCTCTTTTTGAAGTCGGTTAATAAAAGTATCTGCTATTTAATTAATAACTTGCACCAACCGCGGAAATAAAAAGAAATCCGAGTAGATCGTGTTGATATTATAGTTTTTTTACATCTATATATATAAAAGCGAAATACCACTCACTTATTAATCACGAAATCTCAGAAACTATAACACCTACAAACTTGAAATTTAGCAGGTAGATTCCTTATAGGGCGTAGACATCCGCTAAGAACGGATTTTACGAAACTCCACCCCTAAGGGGCTAAAACGGGGGTTGGACGTTTGTATGAAAGTCCTATGTTTTTGAAGTAAGAGACTTGAAATTTAAAATGTATACTCTATAGACGGTGTGGAGGTGTACTAATAACGTATTGGGTCAGCTAGTTAATTATAAAGATCATGCAAGTTTTACAAAACAGTAAATTATAATTAAAGGAAGTATATATTTTAGCAATTGTAAACTTAAGATTGAGGCATCATTACTGCAATAACAATTATTTTGTTACAAAACCGACGTAAATCAACTTGTAGCGCAACCATCAACTGTATATGTGATCTACATGAGGATCTTAATTGGAAAGCTAAGCTTAATAAAACCAACGATCAAATCAACATCTCAAGTTTTGTTCATGAGTTGACTTTATTTGTATACATGATTTGGAATAAGGAGGTCAGAGATAGTGCGTCAAACATGAACAGTGTAACACGAGGACGTCTTGAGAGGAAGTAGGTGGCAGCGGTTGCTCTGTACACATACAAGTGAAGAGGCCGTTTCTGCGGCTGCTGCGGTTCACGTCCTACACGCACTTTCACCGATTCCTTGCTCATTAGCGATGCCACACCGAATCTTCAGTAAACACTCGTCGCCTACTAATGTGTCGTTTCACCCTTCACGTAATATACCTACACATTTTTGCAAACAATCTTTTTAAGAAAACGACGTATAAAAGTCTGTCCGCACTCTTTTTAAGAAAATATTTTAAGACAAAATTTCCCTGTATTCGCAATGTGACACTGTGAAAAAGTAAAATCTTAACTGAGTATAAAGCGTAGATGGTGAAATGCTCTTTAAAATTAAACAAAACTAACAAATATTAACTAATATTAACTAACATTCTAAAATAAAGAACACGTCAGATTATTTGATGCATTTGATGTAAGTTAGGGCGTAGCCCGTCGTTTTCACATACGAGATATATCGTGTTGCAGTCCCTGCATAGTCCTTCAAACCGTATATGCAACTGCCAACTGTAAGTAAATAATAGCACGCGTGTGTACGCCACCCATTAATATTACAGAGAAAATGCATATGACAAGTTTGTAGCTGGATAATATCTTAATGTTGGTTTGCCGATATTCCAAACTTAAGCAATGAACTTAAAGCTCATTTTTAGAATATCAACTTATATGAATTCATCTTTATGCTCTGCGTCACCAGTCTTCTGTTAATTCTTTAATTAACAGAAGACTGGTGACTCAAGGCGTGTCTCCTGCTCCCAAAAATAACTAAACAAACTAAAGAAATGGTTTTGCAAAACATGTTAGCAGACCATTGCCGTCTCCTGCGACTTTAAACAAACGCCACACCACACACGTACATCAAACATAGGGATACGGTGTCGATTAGAAAGTATCGATACTGTACTCATGAGTAGCATCGAATAAAAAGTACCGTAGGTACTCATAAAAGTATCGAAACGGAAGTATCGATACTTCAAAGTATTGAGTACTTTTCTTACCGAGGCCTAATGGCGACCTTTTTAGAGTTCTGTAGCCAAATGGCAAAAAACGGAAACCATATGGATTCGTCATGTCTGTCTGTCTGTCCGTCCGTATGTCACAGCCACATTTTTTCGAAACTATAAGAACTATAATGTTGAAACTTGGTAAGTAGATGAATTCTGTAAACCGCATTAAGATTTTCACACAAAAATAGAAAAAAAAAACAATAAATTTTTGGGGGTTCCCCATACTTAGAACTGAAACTCAACATGTTTTTTTTATCAAGCCCATACCTGTAGGCCGTAGGGTATCTATGGATAGGTCTTTAAAAATGATATTGAGGTTTCTAATATCATTTTTTTTTTAAACTAAATAGTTTGCGCGAGAGACACTTCCAAAGTACGAGAATGATAAAACTAAAAAAAAAATATGATGTAAATTGCCATGCAAACTTCCACCAAAAATAGGTTTGAACGAGATCTAGTAAGTAGTTTTTTTTAATACGTCATACATCGTAAACCGCAATTTGTCTTTCATTCAATCAACTCATTTATAAAAATAAAATAAAAAAATAGATTATGTTACTTGCTACTACGGAACCCTTCATAGGCGAGTCCGACTCGCACTTGGCCGCTTTTTACTTTTGATTGACGGATTGGAAAATCATTCCATAATAGAACATGACTTAAAAAACAAATGTCGTTACAGATCTGAAATGACTAACAAAATAGTTATTTAATTTTGGAAATAATTTAATGGCTCATAGTGCTGATGTTAGGTAACCTTTTAATATTATTTAAATTGTCCTTCATAAGTAGTATAAATATGAATAATATTAGTATTAATATAAGTTCAGTTTAGTTCCATTATACGAGAAGCATAAAATGAAAATAAAAAAAATGTATGAATAAGTATCAGCTACTATCGGTTAACAAGTCGATAACATCTGATTTGTAAATCAAAACGATTAATCTTTACCTCGGCAACGACTAAAATGAAGAATGTTATGTGTTAAATGCACAACCCTATGTTAGCAAGTGAAATCGCCCCTTGCAGGCGAAAACGGGGATGTTTTCCGTCCGCTTCGGATAACGCGTTTGCTTGTTAAAAATAACAAAACAGTTAGGCCACGCCCATATTTTTATAAATATTTGATGTTTGGAGTTTAAAAACATAAAACAGTGTCGCAGGAGACCCGGCTTCAGTGCCGTCGCTTCTATGAACACTTTCAAACATACATTCATAAAGAGATTTGGCTATACTGTCTAGTTATTTATATCTAGACAGAGTAGGGCAAAGTAAAGAGTGCAACGAGTGGCACAGACCTAACATAGTTTTGCTTTTAAAGCATTCAAGTACACACTTCACATTCATCATTAACCAAGTACGCTATACAGATATCGTCTCTGTGAAAAATTTATACTACTATTATATAAAGCTGAAGAGTTTGTTTGAACGCGCTAATCTCAGGAACCGCTAGTCCGATTTGAAAAATTCTTTAAGTTTTGGATAGTACATTTAACGAGGAAGGCTACATATCATATATAATAATAATAATATAAATATTTTCGGACATCTAACACACAACGCCATCTAGTCCCAAGCTAAGCAGAGCTTGTGTTATGGGTACTAGACAACTGATACAAATACATATATACTTTTTTTTTTGTAAATACATACATATTATACATAGAAAACACCCAAACTCCGAAACAAATATTTGTAGGTCATGCAAACATTTGGTCCGACCCGGTAATCGAACCCGAGACCTCATGATCACCAGTCGCACAAGCCAACCGCGAGACCTTCACGCTACGACCAATAGGAGCGGAGCACCAATGAAATATGTTTCAAGAACGGGGGAAAATTATCACGCTACGGGCAATAGGGTACGTGGGTCGGCTAGTAAATGATAACTGTACAAAAGTGTTTCACAAGTGCAAGTGCACAACTGAGGAATACAAGAATACAAGATAATGATATAGAAAATGCAATAGTATTTTTTTTTTACATTGACATTTATAGGCAAACGTTTTTACCATGCTTCAAATAAAATTTTAGTTGGCTGTAGTTTTCAAGTTTCTTCGGCTCTACCGATTAAATAAGTTTTATATTTTCTACATATTTGTAATTTCAATCCACATACTCCTATATTATATAATATAATATTCGTATATTTGTTTAAAACCGTGGCAACTGTTACTGTTGTATAAACTTTGTCCTTGACCAACACACGACCGTTACCTACTAGAATCGTTAAATCTAAAAAATCAATACACAGCGAACGTTGGTTGGTTGATGTATCTAAGGCACGGTTTACGTTTGAAATTAGTTGCCATAAAAGTCTCGATCAAATCAGTTATTTTTAAATGCAGCGTTACAAAAAATATAATATATTACAATTCAAATACTTTACAAACATACACGAAACGGACACAAGAACACCCAGACATAGAACAACAATTTGTGGATCACACAAAGTGTTGTTCCTTGTGGAATTTGAACCTACAACTTTTGGCGCAGGAGAAAGCAGCGTGGCGATCGCTTAAACCACAAGGCCAACCGTGCAATCTTCTTTGATCTGATGATCCGGGGTAATCTTTGCTTACTAAACATCACACTAATATATAAAGGCGAAAGTGTGTATGTTTGTTACTTCTTCACGCAAAAATTACTGGACGGATTTGGATGAAACTTTACAGTAATATAGCTTATACATCACAATAACACATAGGCTACTATTTGCCGCGATAAACGACATAGACGCGGGCGGATCCGCGGGCAACAGCTAGTATTTTTATAAAGTCTAACCAAATAGGGGCATACAATATTTTTTTCAGAATTTAACATATTTTATTTTGTATTTCCACCGGTAAAAACACGTGTCAATAATTATAATCACACCACTACTGTAATAACGACGTGAGGAAAATAATAGCCAATGAATTTCGAACCTCGTCACGTAGGTACATGAGATACGTGGTGTGAATTTGTTTTCTAATCTAGCTTCTTTGATAAAATTTTCTATAACCATGTAACTAGACAAGATACTACCGAACGTTTAACTCGTGTTATTAACCGACTTCAAAAAAAGAAGGAGGTTCTCAATTCAAAAGTTTTTTTTTTTTTATGTTTGTTACCTCATAACTTTCGACTGGGAGAACCGATTTTGATGATTCTTCTTTAATTTGAAAGATGGTGTTTCCTGTGTCATTTAAATTGAATGTATTTTTTTTTTTTATTGTCATTTTCATTTAAATTTGGTCCAGATTGAAGTCGGTTTTTTTTTTTTTGAAAATTTGTGATTATTTTACTGTAGGTACTTATCTTAGATTGTTAAAGTATCATCGGCATAGATACTTTTTGGAAGTAAATGTCTATTCTCGGTCACGCTTTAATTGATTTTCAAGTTTAACAAATTTTTCATTACGAATAGATTTCAGAAATAATTACCTACCTACAGTTATTTACCTAATATCCTAAGTAATATTGTATCGTTTTGTGTTTTCTTCATTATAAATTACATCCGTTGCCAAAAAGTACCGTTCTCATTGCGATAACTAATTTATTTTTGAATAATCTAAAATACAACTACTAGGCTTATTACGGTACTGCATGCAAAATTAATAAAATCGAATCATAATTGAGTAGAATTTTATTACTAATCTATATCGGACAATAAACTTTTTCCCTGATGAAATTCTAATAAATATTAATCGTTAGTCTTAAAATTTAAATAATCTTATTACCATAATCGCCTGTTTATGAGGCAGAACTTTATGGTCAGGTATATTCGATAGATAAGTAGGTAATCTTAAATCTGCTCATTTCACATCTCATTTAAATATTCTTTTGAACCTGGTTTTCTTTTGCCTTTGCGCATAAACCCATAGTCACTCATAAAACTGTTTTGTAAATGTTATCCGGAGTAGTGACTTTGATAGAAAAGTTGGTGGCAAATTATTAGACTAACAATCTTCTGTATTCAATTAGTCTAACTTGCTAAAAAACTACTTTCTTTACTTTACTTTATTACAACGTTTAGAAATCTAATTTTCTACGACAGTAAAATAACTGATTCCTTAGGAAAAAAATAAAAGTTTTGGTAACTATACCACGGCAATGCGCGCGCCCCATTAGAGAACAAGCTAAAATTGAAAAAAAAAAAAAAAAACCCCTACGCAAGCACTTATCGAGTAATCATACGCCAAAAATGCCTTACATCATTTTGGAAAAGAGCTGATACACTGCTGGACCGATATTAACCAAACATAGCTAAGAACCAACGCAAGGAAACTGGCTTTCAAAAAAAAGTTAAGTAACAGAACTCAAAGAAATTACTAATTAAATATATATTTTTATTTATGAGCCAGCCAAAATGACTGTCTGATAGAAAGAAGATATTGAGTATAATCTAGGTGTAGTGGTCACCGTACTCATTGTGAATGCAGGCCCGCACTGTGGCGGCCTATTGAGATGCTTCTGCATCATTGATCAACATTTCAAAATCTTACGTGAGATTAGGGGAGAGGAGGTTGAGCGAAATCTTACGACATCTCACCGTCGAATGAGGTCGCAAAATCGCTAAAAATGTCGCACGTAAAAAAATGTCGTGAGTCGTGACCCAAAACACACACACAAGTTTAAGTTATCCTGGATACAGAAATAAATAGGTTTAGAGTCTAATTTTGTCCACCATGCGATCTCTAACAAAAAATTAATCATGTTCATTGATAAGCACACTAGCTACCTATACTGTGTTCAAAAACAACCATAACAGTACGGTACACATTTTAAAACCAATTAATATTGTAATGGTTTTCCTATTAAATGAAAAACAATATTGTATTTTTTCTGTAGAATTCAAACATTTTTGTTGTCGAACAGCATAAAAATACCTATAACCCTTCAATGAGAGTCGGAAATGGGAAATGTAACGGGGGTTTTGTCAAAACCCCTCCACAGTTTGTCTAACTTTGTTAAATGACAGCCAACGGTCCAGGGGATAAGCTTTATTCGGTATTTTCTTTTTTGGTAAATTTTCTAAAAATGAATCCTATTTAGATGGATTTATCGTCCCCGAAACCCCCTGTATACTAAATTTCATAAAAATCGTTGGAGCCGTTTCCGACATGTACATTTAATACATATATTTACCGTGGGAGAGCCACGCTTCGGCATGAATGGGCCGGCTCAACCGGAGTGATACCACGGCCTCACAGAAAACCGGTGTGAAATAGCGCTTGCGCTGTGTTTCACCGAGTGAGTGAGGATAGCAGAGGCCCATACCCCAAAAGACGGTGGCAACGTCTGGAGCGGAGTTCCCTCCGCTCCCCACTCCAACACCTCTGCCTGGCCCCTCCACAACTGCCCCCTCCAATGAGGGTTGGCAGGAAGTCGGGGGGGCTAAGAAGTCCAAGAAGGCCAAGAAGCGGGCCAAGAAGGCTGCCCAAAAGGCGGCCTCTGGCCCGCAGTCGTCAACGGTGGCCCGGACCACTCCGAAAAAGCCGCGGAAGCTGCAGCCACCTAAGACCGCGGCTGTAGTGGTCACGGTGTCACCGGAGGCGGCAAGTGGAGGACTCTCCTACGTCTTTAAGACGGCCCGGGACTGTCTTGCCGGCGACTTCGCGACGGCAGGGGTCCGACTGCGCCTCGCCCAAACGGGAGCTCGAATCCTCGAGTTCCCTGGGGCTGAAGGCGCCAAGACTGCGGACACGTTTGCTGAGAAGCTGCGGGGAGTGTTTTCGGACACGGATGGTGTCAAGATCGCCAGGCCTACGAAATGCGCTGAGTTGCGCATCTCGGGCCTGGACGATTCGGTGACGGCTGAAGACGTTCGCGTTGCAATCTGTGCAAGGACGGGTTGCAACGCGGAGAGCGTCAGAGTTGGCGCCATCCGCCCCGGTCCGGGAGGACTTGGCGCAGTGTGGGTGAGTTGCCCCGTGGGGTCGGCCAAAGTTTTGGGCGACGCCGGCAGGCTTCTCATCGGTTTTGTGAGTGCCAGGGTAACAGTCCTGGCGGCAAGACCGATGAGATGCTATAAATGCCTAGCATCGGGGCACACACGCGTCAAGTGCGGGAACTGTTTCGACTGCAGCGGTCTCTGTTTCCGCTGCGGTCGACCGGGGCACAAGGCGGCAGAATGTTCTGCCGCCCCTCACTGCCCTATTTGTGCGGCGGACAACAAGCCCGCCAATCATCAGATGGGGCAGGGGGGCTGTAAGCCATCCCGCGCTTCTCAGCAGACATCGGGGGCTAGCCAATCGACCCAGGCTGCCTCCGATGTCGTTCGTGCGTCTACATCGTCGCCCATGGAGGAGGTTGTAGAGACGATCCCTTAATGGATCACGTCTCCAACCTCCTTGTCCAGACGAACCTAAACCACTGTGCCGCGGCGCAGGATCTCTTCCTGCAAACCATGGCGCAGTGGTCGATCGGTGTTGCCGTAGTCGCGGAGCCCTACTTCGTTCCTCCCCGTCCAAACTGGATGGGTGACTGGGACGGCTCCGTGGCAGTCGTCGGTTCCGCGGTGGCTCATTCCCCGCCCTTGTCGCTTAGAGACAAGGGCTCTGGATATGTTGCCGCCCGAATGGGGGGGGATCACCGTTTACGGTGTTTACTTCTCCCCCAACCGGAGTTTGAGCGACTTCGAGGTCTTCCTTAACAACTTGGAGACCTCGATGCGGCGATTAGCGTCTGGGCACGTCCTCGTGCTGGGGGACTTCAACGCAAAATCCATTGCGTGGGGGTCCCCCGGGACGGACGCCAAGGGCGAAGCCGTTGAGGAGTGGGCGGCTTCGGTGGGCCTCTGTTTGCTGAACAGAGGCTCCACCAACACGTGCGTGCGACAGCAAGGGGGGTCGATAGTGGACCTTTCGTTCGCTACCCCTGCTGTTGCCGCACGAGTAAGGAACTGGTGTGTCCTGGCAGAGGTTGAGACGCTCTCGGATCACCTGTATATCCGATTTGAGCTCTCCCGGTCCCAGGGCCCCAGTAGGGGTCACACGGCGCGGCATCCTTCCCGCTTTCCGCGGTGGGCTGTTGCCAAGCTGGACAGGGACCTACTAGAGGAGGCGGCCATTATTCATTCTTGGCTGTCTCCGCAGGCCCCGACCGAGGAGGTCGGTGTGGACGAGGGGGCTGGCCGTTTTCGCGATGCGATTACGCAGATCTGCGATTCGGCCATGCCCCGCGTCCAAGGTCGTCGGCCTCCACGGAAGGAGGTCTACTGGTGGTCCCAGGAGTTGGCGGACCTCCGTGCGGCTTGTACTCGTGCCCGGAGGTCCTACACCCGCAGCAGGCGACGTCACCGTGGAAACGGTGGCGGGGACCAGCTTCATGAGGAGTACCGCGAATCGCGGAAAACTCTGAAGCTGGCCATTTGCCGCGCCAAAGAGGTAAAAAGAAAGGAGATGCTGGAGAGTCTCGACCGTGACCCCTGGGGTCGCCCATACCGTGCGGTGCGTCAGAAGCTCCGCACGTCGGGCCCCCCCCTTACCGAGACTCTCCAGCCCAGCTTCCTGCAGGAAGTGGTCGAGGGCCTTTTCCCTGAGCGGGCGGAGCACACACCCCCGTCGATGGCCTATGCGGTCATAGACGACGGGGGTAGAGAGGACGATGTGCCGCCCGTTAGGGAATCGGAGGTTGGGGCGGCTGTTCTTCGGATCCGTTCCAAGAACACCGCCCCCGGGCCGGACGGGGTTCCAGCCCGAGTGATGGCCCGAGCCCTCGACCATATGTCGGATCGCCTCAGGGAAGTGTTGGACGCTAGCCTAGCGTCCGGACGCTTCCCTGAGTGCTGGAAATTCGGGAAGCTGGTCCTGTTGAGGAAGCCGGGACGGCCTGCCGATTCGGTCGCGGCCTATAGGCCCATCGTGTTGCTGGACGAGGCGGGTAAACTTTTTGAGAGGATACTCTCTGCCCGCATCGTCCGGCACCTCTGCGAGGTGGGTCCCGACCTGTCGGACGCCCAATTCGGATTCCGAGAGGGGCGTTCGACGGTCGATGCCGTGATGCGCCTTAGGGCCGTGACCGAAGAGGCAGTGAGCTGTGGCGGCGTGGTGTTGGCGGTGTCCTTGGACATCGCCAACGCCTTCAATAGTCTGCCATTTAGCTGCATCAGGGAAGCACTCCACTATCACGGGGTGCCAGAGTACCTGAGGCGGCTAGTGGCAGACTATCTAGAGGAGCGTACCGTCGTGTACGAGGACCGAGAGGGCGTCTTGAGACGGCGACCCATGTCGTGCGGCGTTCCGCAGGGGTCTGTCCTTGGACCACTCCTGTGGAACGTGGGGTACGACTGGGTCCTTCGAAGTCGTCTGCCCCCCGGGCTGGGCGTAATTTGTTACGCCGATGACACATTGGTCACAGCCCGGGGAGCGAACTTCCAAGAGGCGGCGTGCCTGGCCACCAGGGGAGTTTCTCTGGTGGTCGGGCGCATCGAGGCGCTGGGCTTACGGGTGGCCCTGGACAAGACGGAGGCCCTATTGTTCCATGGGCCCCGTCGTGGTCCACCCGCCGGCGCCTCCATAGAGGTCAACTCGGTCCTCGTACCGGTTCGGGCCCAGATGAGGTATCTGGGCCTGATACTCGACGGTAGGTGGCTCTTCGACGAGCACTTCCGACAGCTTGGTCCGAAGCTGGTCGACGCTGCCTCCGCCCTTGGGCGACTTTTGCCCAATTTGGGTGGAGCCAGCGTCGCAACGGACTCCTGTACACGGGGGTTGTCCGGTCGATGGCACTGTATGGTGCACCGGTGTGGGTGGCGGCTCTGACTGCCCTAAATAAGGCCCGCCTCTGGCGGCCTCAGAGGGTATTGGCAGTCAGAGCCATACGCGGATACCGCACGGTGTCGACCGAGGCGGCGTGCGCCCTGGCCGCAACACCCCCGTGGGATTTGGAGGCGGAAGTGCTCGCCGAAGTTTATCGACGGGTGGCTGAATATCGGGCGGAGTATGGCTATCGCCCTCCGCCCGAAGAGGTACGCGAGTGGCGTGAAGCCGCCCGTCGAGCCACGATGGCTTGCTGGTCGTTCCGGCTGGAGACTCCACGCGCTGGCTTTGCCGCCGTGGAGGCTCTCCAGCCGGTCATCCTCGAGTGGGCAGGGCGGCAGCACGGGACCCTTTCCTTCCGACTGACGCAGGTCCTTTCCGGGCATGGTTGCTTCGGGAAATACCTGCACTCGGTCGCTAGGAGGGAATTGAGTCCCGCCTGCCACCACTGCGACTGCAGTGAGGACTCGGCCCAGCATACGCTGGCGATCTGCCCTGCATGGGCGTCGCAGCGCCGGGCCCTCACTGCAGTCATCGGAGGAGATCTCTCGCTACCGGCCGTCATACGCTCCATGGCCGGTAGCGATAGCAGTTTTACCGCGGTCGCAACCTTCTGCGAAGATGTAATCTCGCAGAAGGAGGTGGCGGAGAAGGCCCGGGAGGACGATGTCCACTCGGACCCAATCCGCCGCCGGCAAACCGGGCGGCGGAGGCGCGCCTATCAGCGCCTCATGCCGCCCTGAGTGTGGCCGCGGATGGTCGGGACGGGCTTTCCCCTCCATCCGCTCTAGTGGCCTCCCGCGAGGGGGCGACGTACGCGTGTGCCGTACGTCGCCTAATTGAGAGGATACCAGCAGACGGTGCCCGCTTCTGTGCGGGCAGGTGCTGGGAGGGGTCCGGATGTGTTAATAACTGCAGTTCCCGGACTCCTCCCTTCACAGGCGCAGAGTGGCACACCGTGTGGTTTTAGTCGGTTCGAGTCCGACACACCGCCCCGCCGCAAGCCCCGGTGGGGTGACGGTCCGAGGGGATTTCCACACGTTAAAAAAAAAAAAAAAAAAAAAAAAGGCCCATACCCCAACCCCTCCCCACATCCCTCTCCCCATCCCCCAAAGGCCGGCTACGCACTTATCACGCCTCTGGTTTTGCGGGTGTCCATGGGCGGCGGTAATCGCTTACCATCAGGCGATACGTCTGCTCATTTGCCCCCTATTCCATAAAAAAAATCAAGAATTGATCGGTTAAAGGTTTTAGATAATTACAGGAACACTTCCTAATCTGCAGGAATTACATGTGTCATAAATACTTAGATACACAAGAAAAAAAAATGGTTGTCTGTAAAGTCTGTCTACGGACGATAGTTTAACGTGACAACGTCATAACGAAACATTGATGAAATGATGAGCGCATCTATCTCTCGCTTGCACTTCAAGCCTTAAATGGAACGCCTCAGAGCGAGGTAACGCCGAACGTGTCATGCTTTTTCGTGTGTGCAGCCGGCTCCATCGAATTATAAGACGTTGTCACGTCAAAAACATATTGTGAAAATACTACAGATGACCCTATGCCCACGTTAATTATCTGACATATCTATATATTATACATCTAAGCAAGGGTACATTTACGAATTAAAAGGGTTCTTCGAGTCTCGTAAGCCGCTAATAGATACCTAAAAATATATTTTATACCTGAAATAAATCAACGGTCAAGAGAGTTCATGTCGGCATCTGATCGCAGTATATAAAGGAATTATAGGTAGTTGTTCTATTGCCTGTGACGGTACTAAAAGCTTTCAAAGGAACAAGACTCAGTTCTGTGAGCCATCCTCATTCCCACAACAAACTATTGCGTTTATTCTCACACTGAATTGAATGCATCTATGTAGGTGTAGGTATTTATATTTTGTAACTATTTCGACTTTGATACCATGAATGGACAAAACAACAATAAAGTTATATAATATAACTTTACTATTGTTGTTTTGTGTATTTTATTATTAATGTCGTCTTTAAACTATTTTAAACGTTTAAAAACTACATAAGGAAGGTTTTTTGGTCGTATTTATTAAACACTCAAATAATGTAATAATTACATAAGTATCTGAATAATTACTTTAGCAGTGATATAACATTTGTTATTTTTATACTAGTACCTACTAGCTTTTGTCCGCGACTACGCCCGCGTGTATATCGGTTATCGGTAAAAAATAGTCCTTCCTCATGAATCAAAGTATCTCCACGCCAAATTCCATTGGCCAATTCCGCTGGCAGCGGTTAAGCTGTGAAAGTGTAACAAACAGACAAAGTTACTTTCGAATTTATAATAAAAAAACGAACCAAATAAAATATAGAAACAAATCTCACAAGGAAAAAATGTTATAAAAAGCTACGTAAGTAATAATTGTTCAAATAAAAGAGCTTGCTTGTACTGTTATAATATGTCGTAAGTAAACGAACCACCCGCCGCGAAGCAGGCAAGGTACCGGCCAACTTTGTGAATAGATAGTTTTCTACCTGTTCAATTGAACGAACATGTATGAAACACTTCACACCCGCCCTCGCGTCACTGCCTGTTTCAATGTGACGGGTACAATAGAGACTTACAACGATCCCCTTGATACACGAATTCGATTCGTCTTCGCTCAACAACATCCAACTTGGCCGCTTATGTTCAAATATGTATGCTTTGTTACTCTGCTCACTATTGTTTTGAGTAGGAAACGTTTCCTATAAATTATGTAAACAGACACGTATCTATTTACATATCTGCATGAATTCCAATACAGTTAGTTTACATAAGTTTATTCTAGAGCTAGTAATAATATAGGTAAATTCTTAAGAGGTACTAGAATTACGCTGACGCGGAAAGCTCGTTCTGAATTCTCACACATATCACATGATAAATTAAAACTAAATCCTTTTGTATTTCATCTGGAAATGTCACGTAATTACCTATTTAGTTGGTTAAAGTTTTGTTTAACTGAAATTGAAGGTGATTTAGTTATGAAAAGCTGTTTATTAACATTACTCACTGATTTGTTTAATTGTATTAGTGTGTAAAGATGTGTAAAAATCAGTTCCCAAACCAATATCGTAAATAAAAAACAGAGCATGGCAAACAGTTTATATACATATGGTATTATTATTTATTTATTTTTATTATTTTAAAACTTTATGCACACATGTACATAAATAATGGGCTTAATGCCCAAGGCCTTCTCTACCAGCCAAACCTTTGGGTGATATAGAAATTTTATATATGTGGTTATTTTGTATATATTTTATATATATTATGTGGCTTACAGTCCTTGATAAATGGTCTATCCAAAATTGAAAGAAAAAAAAATTTTTCAATTCGAACCTGATATTAGCGCTTTAACCAACAAAAATCTCTTCAGCTATAAAAAATTAGTAAAGATGACCTATATTATAGGTTATACGAATTAGTTTTAATTTACTAAAAACCTTATCCGTTTTTACGTAGTAATATGAGAGTATCAGACTAATTAACATAAAACAGAAAACAATGATGTAGAACTTATGCAAAGCTAATAGGGAATTTAAAATGATAAATTATTTAAGTACTATTTAAATACCTATATATATAAATGCAATTTGGTTTGTGTTCGCTTCAAAATCCAATAAGTTCTGCAACGATTAATCTTAAAACATGACATATGTATAAAACTCTTCAAAGAGTGTTTTAATCAAAATGAAAAAAAAATGTACCTCATTCTTCCGCAATGTAAACCAAAGTACTACAGGGAAGCGTGGCAGGGTTCAGCTAGTAGAAAATAAAATCAACAAAGAGTTGCTAATGACGACGGCCGAGTTAAAGTACACATTTTCATTCCATGTTTGAATAGGCGGTACGGTACTGTTCGGTTCACTATTATGTGTTAGATAAAAGTGATAAAACCCTTCACACAAGAAACAAGCTGTGTCTCTCTTCATTCACCTGATTCATATGAATACTTGCATCCACGGCTATCGAGTTAAATCGATATCCTACGATTGGTTGCATATTGTTTTTAAGGAGTAAGGAAAATAAGAGCTAATATTTATATACATTATACATGTGTATTTCCATTTGACAATATATTGAAAAAAAAACGTACAGATATACCATCTATACTAATACTAATATAATATTAT
Organism: Diaphora mendica; assembly: GCA_949125395.1. Lineage (NCBI taxonomy): Eukaryota > Metazoa > Arthropoda > Insecta > Lepidoptera > Erebidae > Diaphora > Diaphora mendica. The sequence goes on from OX421319.1 coordinate 10,047,330, forward strand.
AAAGCTGCAGAGTTTGTTTGTTTGTTTGTTTGTTTGAACGCGCTAATCTCAGGATCTACTGGTCCGATTTGAAAAATTCTTTCAGTGTTGGATAGTCCATTTATCGAGGAAGGCTATAGGCTATATTTTATTTTTAAAAAAAAATTGAGATCCGTAAGAAAATTGCTATTTTGTAACCCAAGGTGTGAACTCGAAAACCTATTTTTGCGTGCGCTGCAAAAAGTATTGACAATAGAACAAAATCATGTATTAAGGGTTTGTAGGTCCCATTAAGATCTACAAAAAAGTCCGCGAGAGCATATATCTAACTATCATGGTTTAGTCACAATAACCGCTTTTGTGCTCAAAAAAAATATTAAATCGTCTGAAGAAAGAAACTACGTTAAATGTGTATCGTAATATTAATCCTTATCCAAATAAAGCATTATGTTATCAAGGGTATTTATGTAGAAGTAAAATACTTTTTGTTTCACCCCATTCGGACATTTCGTTTAGAAGTTATCACGAGTATAAGACGCTAAGAGTTGGTACCTATTATTGAGTTATTTGTCAAAGAGTTTTTATCAACATAATACCTAATATTATCCAAATATCCAAATAAATGTGTTGTTGATTATGAGTATTAGATCTTAGAAGAGTATAATAAATACATCTATACTAATATATAAAGCTGAAGAGTTTTTGTTTGTTTGAACGCACTAATCTCAGGAACTACTGGTCCAATTTGAAAAAGTTCTTTCAGTGTTAGATAGCCCGTTTATCGAGGAAGGCTGTAGGCGTGATGATATATATATATATATTTCATCACGCTATGACCAATAGGAGCTGAGTATCAATGAAGAATGTTTCAAAAACGGGGGGAAATTATTACACTACGGGCAATAGGAGACGCAAACGACGTTGCGTGGGTCAGCTAATCGCGCTAATCTCAGGAACTACTGGTCCAATTTGAAAAATTCTTTCAATGTTAGATAGCCCATTTATCGAGGAAGGCTTTAGGTTATATATCATCACGCTAAGACCAATAGGAGCGGAGCACCAATGAAGAATGTTTAAAAAACGGGGGAAATTATCACGCTACGGGCAATAGGAGACGCAAACGACGTTGCGTGGGTCAGCTATACTAATATATAAAGCTGAAGAGTTTGTTTGTTTGTTTGAACGCGCTAATCTCAGGAACTACTGTTCCAATTTGAAAAATTTTATTATTATAAATGCGAAAGTAACTCTGTCTGTCTGTCTGTCTTGCTTTCACGGCCAAACCGCTACACCGATTTGAATGAAATTTGGTACACAGATAGTCTAGAGCCTGAGAAAGGACATAGGCTACTTTTTAATGCGAAAAAGGGGTTGTAAGGGGTTTAAAAGGGGGATGAAAGGTTGTTCTGGGAGTTCACTCGCCACACGCCTGCGCGTTACCTACGTCGGGCGTCTTGACAACGAATAAACAAGGCTGTCACAATCATAAAAAAAAATTCACTTTTTCAATGAAGACTTAACAATGATAGCAATGATATTATATATATAAAAATTAAATATTAAGAATTTAAGTATATATTCGTCAATCTGATTTGTATGTTCATTATATTAATAGAAATAAATAAGCCAAATTAATATAATTAATTAACAGCGTTTCTTAACTTCAAAATTCTCTACAGAAGTATCGTCATTATAAGCTAGCTGTTGGTTAGATATGAATAAAAATGTAAATAATATCCATCCTGATCAGCTGACTAATGAGATAGTTATCAATTAATCGAACGGATTATGTCAGGCGTGGAGGGAGATGTTGTCGAATACTTAAAGTCTTTAGAAATATCAGGAGTGCCTACCCATAAGTTGAGGCTGCAAGTTAATGTTCCAGTACTATTAAATGAGGTATCTTGAGCGCCAAAGCAATGTAATAGTACATGGCTAAATATTACACAACTGGGGTACAACATTGTAAAAGCTACAATCATGACGCATGGAATGGCAAAAGAAGATAATGTTTTAATTCCCCTTATTTCAATAATTCCTGAGAGTAGCAGAAATTGGCGCAATAGAACAAACAAAAACTTTTTATTTTCATTATTTTAGGAAACCTAGTGATTAATAGGTGGTAAAAATTAAAATTATTAAAACTTCAAATACATTACCAGACTATTTTACGCTTAAAACTCTACTGCGTTGTCTATGTGTGTTAATTGAGTTTAATGAGTTATTCTAATTACCTATCTATTCTTTCACGTTACACTAAATAGATTTATTTACCAATGATTTCGAATATATTTTTCTAAAGGTCAATAACTGTATTTAAAATTATTTATTTAAATACTAAATTTATGACTACACAATCACTTCACATTTCTTCAAGAGCCTTTAATGGTTCACTGCTGGACATAGATTTTTCTTTAGAACGGAGCCACGGCCACGAGACAATAATAATGTAGAGAATATCCCAAATTCGCACAAATAACGTTGTTAAACTAATTATTTTTTAAACCTAATTCTACTTTTCAACGTATTAACCAGGTACACCCTCGGTACAGTTCAGTATTTCTATATTACAATTCGGATTAATTTATTCGCCGCAGCTAAGCCTCTTCATTCTAAATTAATATTGAGATTATGATTTTCAATAACATTAAATTGTTTGTTCTATTCTTAGAATTAGAATATTTTGTGATGTAATGTTAGCTATTTATTTAAATTGTTTTCACATCCACTTTTTTATTTTTTTCAATGACGGTTGTTTGAAGCGTGGTTTAAAGCCAGTCAAACTTCTGTAATACCTAAACCACGACCATTATAACTAATGCGATTGTAAAAAAGACCATGACCTAGTTCTGTACTATTATGAATGTTATATAAAATATGTAATAATACGTAAAAAAAATCTTTGTAAGTACCCCATTTTAACCCGACCAAAAGGAAGGCTAATTAATAGCTCTGGCAGATCTCTGGCTAGATCTATTAACTAATATAATATGAATTAATAAAAATAAACTTGTGTGATGTACGTACCTAAGTATAACAAAAAAATTGTAAAATATTAATATTTAAAAAAACTGTTTAACTGTTCTGGCGTTGGCGTGAGCTACCGTTTAACCAGAAAAAAGTACTTAATGAAAAAACAAAAGCTAATGTAAAAAGTGGAATGTTAATCCACTTCACTTCTCCTGTCTTCGATTGAAAGATGTAATTATGATTGTTCCACATTTTTCTTCAATTGCATTTAGCGTGAGAAATTGAGAGCGAAACTTAGATATTGTAGACTCGTTGCCGACCAAAAAGAAAGCGATCTACGGTTATCTTACTTAATCCATCGTATACCTACCTGCTCTGACATCACAATTCTTTTGCAACTGTAGACAGTTGGCACTCCATTGAAAGAGCTGTCATTGACCAACGAACGAACTAAACATTTGTTAACAAATTTTAGTCGTGAAGACACTGACTGTATACCTAACTAGCATCGTTTTTGCCGCTGCTAAAAGCTCAAAATTATTTAAATTTATTTTTGTGGTTTATATTGAACAATGATTTTCAGGAAGTGTTTATACCTATCGTTCGTAACCACTTTCATTTCTTGGCGCTACATTTACTATTTACTACGAGATGTAATGTTTTAAATGGAGAATAACATAGTTCCAAATCAAAGAAGTCCTTTGGGTTGTTCGTACCTTTGCTTGGAAAAGTTGTGGGGCGTTGGCTAGAATAACTGATTTCTCACGGTTTGCAAACACAGTTTCAGTAGGTACCTAACTACCACACCTCATTTGTGCCTAGCCATATTCCTCCTACACACTACATGTAGTCAAGAGTACCTACTTTATTTTTTAGACAGCGATCGATTGTAAACAAAGTTTTTTTTAATAAAGCTAAAACTATTTTGCCCTTACGTATGATATGTCTAAATCGATAGATAGGTATAATATTCCTAACGACATATGTTTAAACCGTAATTGAATAACAATATTCAGTTACTTGCTATACCCATTCAAAAATACATGGTTCGAAACAGGTTTTGTCAGAGAATATATAGGAACAAGTACTTAATAGATGCAATAATAGAAAAAAAAATGTAGGAAACAATCTTTAAGACAGATTTTTAATAGAGAGCTTGATTTAATACGTAAACTGTAAGAACATTAAGATATTTGTCCAGCCTAAGGTATCGTTTTAGTGGTTGCAAGATATTAAACCCGAACATATAAACTTCTTACAATAACGACAAAATAACACTTAACAGCTATCTTACCTTATAACTTATAACACGGTCTGCAATTGTTCAGTCCCTATTCTGATATGGATCCCCGGGGTCCGCAGTAGTTAAAATTGCCGCATTCCACTGTAGTCGGGCGTGAGGCCACCGCAGCTTCCCTATCTGGACCGGTCGCCGTTAGCCCAACGCACAATCCCGCTGTCCTTATCACTTAAACTATTATTGTAACACAATAGCGAGTGCAATAATGTGCGAAATCATTCTTATTTCATAGAGTTCGGTGATCGGGAGTTCGTCAGGCGATGCTTGCACACGCGCACAGGTACTGCGGCCACGGAGACGCGCACGGGACTGCCTCGAGCGCGACGCCAGCGCCCCCGCGCGCAAGCGCGCCTCTCAGTTCCCGCCTGCCACTGTTCTGAAGGCTCGAAGCACGAAGCCTCATTTACACACATGGACTTACACAATGAATGTTCCATGCACTCCTGCCGCTCTATCTACGGCCCAGAGGGTAGAAAACGGAACAGACACAAGCTGAGCCTAGCTTTGACCCAGTTCCAAAAGCACAGGAATATTTGGGTGAGCTGGGGAGTGGCACCTACGTAACAATATGTCTCGTTACATACTATTATGCACATGTATGATTTCAGTACATAAATGTATATTTGAAAGATATATCTTTCCACAAAACTTCGTTTATTTAAACGTAACATTATGTTGCAAACACCCTAATCGTTTCTTAGCTATTTGATTTAAATACCAAATAATAATTAACAGGATTCCATTAAAAAGAGCTGTATTCATCAGTTATTTAAATTATAACATATGACACATCATGTGTTTAAAATAACTTTAATTATAGTTTGTTTTTTGTGGAAAACTTGAATCATCCCCTATGTCAACCCGTCTAGCGAGCGTGACATAATAGTTCTTGGGAGAGGCTTATGTCCATAAGTGGACTATTAAAGGCTGTTGAAATTGCTGAAAGTATCTTAAATATCACATTTTCAATTTCAAAACTTTGATTACGGTTACAATACTTCTGAATTCTGATAAGTATTTTAAGTATTTCAAAGTTATTTATGTTTCCAAGTTCTCTCACAGAAGTAGGTAAACGGGAAAGAAAATCTAACCGTGCTGTAGCCTATGAAGTACGCGACAACAATATGGCCATCAAACACCACTTGGGTCCTGAGTTCTGTAAGTGCAAAATTGACAAAAGTAAATTATCATTTTTATGTATCCGCCAAGACGAGGCAAGCGAAGCGCAAGGGCACTACCTACCTTTTCTCGAAGTGTTCGGTCGTTTTTATGAACCCTCATAACTTTGGTTTCTGATCTACCAGATCGTTCAAATTCTCAGGATATGTTGTCAGGAATAGACTAATGAAATATACAAAGTTTCAATTACATAGCTCTTATACTTTAGATTTTATTGATACCTAAAAAACACCGATTTCGTCACTGACACACTGATGATCATCAAAACTGTTAGGGTACTTCCTGAAGTGCTAGAAAGCTGAAATTTGGTGTGTAGACTAAGTTTATTATACAAACAACAGAAAAAATCATAAACCTATTACTTTTGCCCCCCAACCCCCAAAATTGGGGGATGGAAGTTTGTATGAGACTTTCACTAATTTTTATGCTAGATGTTTTATTTTTGGTACACGGACTTTTTCGAAAGAAGAAAGAAATTGTACAAGACATACACCCCAAAAAAAGAAAATAAAATAAAAATACTGCATAAAATACATAAAACAAATAATACATTTTTACTGAAATGTAGAGTTTGTGAAGTTAGGGTTGGTAGAGTTAGGGGGTGTAGATTCAGAAGCTTTGCTCTACATGAGATCTGATATCTTTTTCACAGGGTAAGCCATATTATGCGGTCGTCTTGGCAACATTTTACATGAAAATGTTTTTGGTGGGATATCCATTTCTATACTAATATATAAAACTGAAGAGCTTGTTTGCTTGAACGCGCTAATATCAGGAACTATTGGTCCGATTGGAAAAATCTTTAAGAGTTAGATAGCCCATTTATCGAGGAAGGCTATAGGCTATATATCATCACGCTAAGACCAATAGGAACGGAGCATCAATGAAGAATGTATCAAAAACGGGGGAAAATTATCACGCTACGGGCAATAGGAGACATATACGAGGTTGCGTGGGTCAGCAAGTGTAGGTTTATAACAATTTAAATGTGCTCAGTTTATCAATAAGTGTTTTAATGTACCTATTTTTATATTTATGAGCCCGTGCAGGTACTACTGTAGTACCAACACGGGCTCATAAATATGATGTTGATGATAGTAGCTGTTGATCGCGTGTATATCGGCTTTAGCGGCAAATCGAAGCCTATGTGTTAATCCAGGGTGTCAGCTGACACCCTGGATTAGCAGGAAGCTTCCTGGATACCAAATTTTATCGAAATTGGTTCAGTCGTTTTCGCGTGAAGAAGTAACAAACAAACACACTCACAAACTTTCACCTTTATAATATTAGTGTGATTACTACTATAGCCGCGCCGCCGCCGTAGAGATATAGTACTACTATATCAGTCTCTACGGCGCGGCGATATAGTTAGGCTAGAGATATAAAGTTACTACGGCGCGGCGCAATAAACCTATACGGCTACCGGTGTTTGATTAACAAGGCAGCATTTTGATTCTTAATAAGTTCGCGTCAAAATTACCGCATTTATACTCTTTAAGCTGTAGCATGGTGCGACATTTATTTGTAGACTAGCTGACCCATGCAACGTCGTTTGCGTCTCCTATTGCCCGTAGCGTGATAATTTTTGAAACATTTTTCATTGGTGCTCCCCTCCTATTGGTCGTAGCGTGATGATATATAGCCTGTAGCCTTCCTCGATAAATGTACTATCCAACACTGAAATAATTTTTCAAATCGTACCAGCAGTTCCTGAGATTAGCGTGTTCAAACAAACAAACAAACTCTTCAGCTTTATATAATATAAGTATAGATAATATATTAGTATAGACTAGAACATTCTGGTTGGTTTAACTTAATTTACTACAATATTAATGATTTAATATATTGTGAATGTGGTACAGCTGAATTACCCTCGCACAGAAGATCAGCGTAAAATGACAGCGTTCATACTGTCGTGTTTCGTTGGTGAGTGTGAGACCGGAGGCCCAATGATGCAGAAGCATCCAGGGCCGGATCTACCATATGGCTTTTTGGGCTTAAGCCCAGGGCCCCGGGGATTCCAGGGGGCCCCAGCTAAGTCAAGTTAAAGTAAAAAATAGACGATAATGGGTGTCAAACGGAAGGGGGATTTCCCCATCGATTATTTACGGACGACAGTATGTTTTCTTAATTTTCTAGAGATGTAGATTTTTAGTAGAACAATTTTACACGTTACTATTTAACATTTTAACGATTTTGCTCATATATTACATAATGTAACATAGTTTTTATTCCTCTTACGTGATTAACGTTAATACTTAAAGTATTTCTAAATACCATGTGATAATAACTATGTTCTACTAATTATACCCACATCAAGTATATTTTCGTTCGAGAGTAAGTAAGCATATTTGGCTCATATATCTTGCTACCAGGCCAGGCTAAAAACAAAAAAATGTGAGTGAGTCTATGGGTGAGTCTATAATACGGGGAAATTCCTGCCGCTTATAACTTTTTTTTTATGTATGGCCCGCCAAAATGACTCCACTCTGCCTGATGGAAAGCAAAATCCAAGAGTGGTGGTTACCATACTCATTGCGAATGCAGACAATGCAGCATGGCGACCCACACCATGGCGGCCTAGTGATGCTTCTGCATCTTTTAGTTTGTTTGTTTTCGGGGAAAAGTGTACGAAAGATGCATATCGTTAATTAAAATTGGTAGTCATACTAAAATTTATTTAATGATTTACAAGACTTTTTGAAAAAAACTGGATTACCACTGGATAACTGTAGGGGACAGTCAGACGGTCGTGCGGTCCATGGCCCTTTATTGGGCCCCAGTATGGGCGGAGGTCCTGAGGGCCAGCACTATCGCGATATTGCGACGACCGAAACGAGTGCTGGCCATCAGGATCATATAGGGGTACCGCACGATCTCTTTTGAGGCGGCAAGTCTCCTGGCCGGAACTCCACCATGGGACCTGGAGGCAAGAGACCTTGCGGCTCTTTATCAGTGTCTCAAGGAGATCCGGAAGTTGGGAAGGTCTCCTGAGATTCGAGAAATCGAAGATCAGAAAGCCCAACTCCGCTAGGTCATCGTGGAGGGATGGAAGAACGACTTGGGCAACCGAGCGCTGGGCACGCTGTTATTGCGGTGGTAAGACTCGTTATGGAGGATTGGCTTGAGAGGCATCACGGGAGCCTCTCATACCGGCTGACGCAGGTGATCACTGGAAAAGGATACTTCGGCGATCACCTGTGTCTGATCCGTAAGGAGCCAACGCCTAAGTGCCTGCGATGGTCAGACCGTGGACACGGCGCTCCACACGCTGGCAGAATGTCCGGCATGGGGGAGCCGAAGCGCGACCTCGTGGCGGCCATCGCAGTGGGGGTTCTCTCACTCAGTAACATGATTGCGGCCATGTTACGGAGCGAGAGTGCGTGGAAATCCGCAGTCTCTTTCTGCGATCAAGTTATGCTCGTGCAGGAGACGGCGGAGCGGGACCGGGACAGGTTTAGAACTCTCCTGGTTCGCCAGGCCCGGGAATAGGCTCGGTACCGCAAACGAATCAGGCGCCGGTGGTCACAAAACGATCTCCTTCCTCCATAAGCGCAAGCCTGGGGCTGGCAGATGAGGCCACCTGTCACTCTAGCAGAAGCAGGCAGCAGGGTTGGAGGCGCGAGCGCTTTTATGTAGCAAGAGAACGTCGTGCTCAGGAGGGAGCCATCTACAAAACCTAGGTGGCCCGTGGTACGTCGAGGTTCCAGGGATTTCTTTTCGAGGGTGCACCTGGTTCTCCGGCTCCTGGTACCCAAGGCGGCGTGCGGTTTTAGTTGGTTCGAGTCCGACATGTCAGGACCACCAGTCGGTCGTATCAGGGGGGATTTCCGCACAAAAAAAAGGAGACAGTCAAACAACAACGCTGCTAATATGGCGGGTCGTTACAATGGTGAAGAAGCAATTTTAGAACAAAAAAAATACTGCGGATTACGTGCCATGTGCTGCGCACTCTCTTAACCAAGTTGGTGAAGAAGCTGTGAAGGTAAGAACCGAAATCGTAAACTTTTTTTAGAAGTGCGAAAATATATGTTTTATTTTCTGCTTCAACCCATATAGACCTGTCTATATGGGTTGAAGCTTGTTAAATTGTTAAACAAAACTGATATTTACGCTAAAAAGTTTAAGTCAGACTAGGTGGTATCACCACTACGATGCTGTTAAAGCTTTAAAAAATAACTATGATGACATTATGAACATTTTGATAAGTTTCAGCGAAAATGAAGAGAAAAAAATCAGATTTTCGAAAAGAGGCAAGACATTTATACATATAATAAACTGGCAATTTTGTTTATTTTTTATTGGGAAGAAATTATTGAAAGATTTAATTCAGTTAATAAAAAATACAGAGTCCTGGTTGTGTAGGATATAAATAATTCTATCATTAAAAGAGATCGGAAGGTAAAGGATTACAAAGAAAAATCCAAGAACTAAGTATAAACTACAGACACATTACTATAACTAAGAGACACGTTTTGACTGCACGTTTGGCCTTGTGGTTTAACGGTCACCACGCCGTTTCCTACTACGCCAAGTGTCGTGGGTTCAAATCCCACGTAGGACAACACTTTGTGAGATCCACAAATTGTTGTTCTGAGTCTGGGTGTTCTTTGTGTCCGTTTCATGTATGTTTGTAAAGTCCCCCGCGACATAAGATTTATTCCTAGTGCGGGAGTTGTCTTTTAAAAGAACAAGAACAAGAATACGTTACTATAACTAATATATAGGCTTTTATCCGTTTTGTCCATAAATGTCGATATAACTAAGAATTTAGAATGTGAGAAGCAAATTAAATTAAATTTTTGAAAGGAAAGTGTAGAAAGTTTGCATTATCATTTGTCAATTTAATTACGATTGTACTTATTAAATACTAAGCCCTAAGGCATAATATATTAAAATACAAATTAAATATTTTATCGTTTAATTTTAATCCTATATATTTGAGTAATTGTTTGATTCATGATAGCCAAAGCTAGTGGTTTAAGCGGTCGCTACGCCGCTTTTCACAGCGCCAAGTGTTGTGGGTTCAATTCCCACATGGGACCACACTTTTGTGATCTACAAATTGTTGTTATAAGTTCAGACTTGTAACGAACACAAAGAACACTCAGGTGTTCTTTGTGTTCGTTACATGTATGTTTATAGAGTCCCCCTCGACACAGGATGTATATTCCTAATGCGGGCTGTGTCTTTAAAAAAAAAAAAAATTTGGTGGGCCCCTAAGTAGTATTAGCCCAGGGCCCCCTAAACTCACGGTCCGGGCCTGGAAGCATCACTAGGCTACCATAGTGTGGGTCACCATGCTGCATTGTTGCATTGTCTGCACGAGCAACGAGTATCGTAGTAACTATTCAGTAATCTGTGGTATCGTGACCACCACTCTTGGACTCTGCTTATGCTTTCCATCAGGCAGAGTAGAGTCATTTTGGCAGGCCATATATAAAAAAAAGATACCTACTTTGACATCATCATCAACAACGTTAATAGTTCAGTGCTGGTGATAGACCTCCCTCAGATAACCTACTTTGTATGAAACATTTTCTGTTGTTTAAATTATTCCGCCAAAGTAAAATTAAGGCAGCGATAATCTACATGCACACGTATTTTTATTTGTATAGATGTATATCATGTAGATTCTACATATACATCTATACAAATAAAAAGACGTGTGGCACTCGGGGACTGCCGCGGTAAAGCTATTGCATAGCATTTTTTATCAACGTATGCAATTATAATTTATTTTTTATTTATGCAGTATTTTTTTTCTTTGAACATGTATACACGTTATAAAGATTTGATAGATACCTATACACCTATATACTTTCTCACAAACAGCTGCTTAAGCTGAACATGCATATATTCATACGTTCAAGTATACTTGCGCAAACCCAGACTGTTTTGTCTATCTGTCGAAGTGCGTGACAGAGAAAGACAGATTTCGGAGCAGCTCGTTGATTCGTCGTTCGGAGCAGCTCGTCTCGATCCGTGCGAGCTTCGGACGTCAGATTTTATTTTCGTTACGGAATTTCTTGATTCGGTCGCCACGCTCAAAGCCCGCGACAAAAGCTATGCAACAGCTCAATAAAATTGGAGTGTCTGTTTGTAATAGTAAAATAACTGCTTTTAAATAAATGCATATGTACCTATGTATACACGGTACATATACCAAAATAACTTGTTTTTCAATTTAAATGTCTGTCTGTTTGTTCCGGCTAATCTATGGAACGGCTAGACCGATTTTGACGGGACTTTCACTGTTAGGTAGCTGATGATATAAGGAGTAACGTATGCTACTTTTAAGGGTTCCGTGCCAAAGGCAAAAAACGGAACCCTTATAGATTCGTCATGTCTGCCTGTCTGTCCGTCCGTATGTCATAGCCACTTTATTCCGAAACTATAAGCACTATACTGTTAAAACTTGGTAAGTAGATGTATTCTATGAACCGCATTAAGATTTTCACACAAAAATAAAAATAAAACAATAAATTTTGGGGGTCCCCATACTTAGAACTGAAACTCAAAAAAAAATTTTTCATCAAACCCGTACGTGCGGGGTATCTATGGATAGGTCTTCAAAAATGATATTGAGGTTTCTAATATCATTTATTTCTAAATTGAGTAGTTTGCGGGAGAGAAACTTCCAAAGTGGTAAAATGCCCCCCCCCCCCCCTCCCCCCCTGTAACTTCTATGTGGTATAATAAGAGATTCAATTCAAGAGATTCCACCGAAAATTGGTTTGAACGAGATCTAGTAAGTAGTTTTTCTTAATACGTCATAAATCGTAAACCGCAAAAAAAAAACACTATTATTAAAACATCGATCAAAGTTACACCGAACTACAAGAACTTTTATATTATGTTACTTGCTGCTTCGGAAACCTTCATGGGCGAGTCCGACTCGCACTTGGCCGCTTTTTTAAAATAACAAAATTATCGATAGTACATCAAGCAACTGCTTTAAATTGTTCATACAATAACCACCAACAACGTTACGTTTAACAATACATTAAATATTAAATTTTGCCAATTAGAATACCACAGAATAACTAATAGTACTTACGTACAGAAGTGTCACTGTCGAACAAGAGTCAAGTTTAGGCATAAACATTTTTCAACTCTGCCACCTCGCAAGCGAAATTAAATCTTGTCGTGTGACCCGAGTGTTCAATTTCGTTAAACACCACTCGATTTACAGCAAGAGCCCAGGGTGCCCACTTGCTGTCGATTAGGTAAATATTAGAATAATAACGAAAACACCTTTAGTAACAAAGTAAATAAAAACGTTTTAACAAAGATGATAATCTTGTCTACTACTGGTCCTGTCCTACCTGCCGCACCTACTAGGTACCTACACACATCAAAAGTGTCTAGGGATCAACATATGTGTCTAGGGATCAACATATATTTTTGCAATAACTTTTCTCCTGATTGATATTAATTAAAATTTTCTTTAAGGATTCATCAAATAAAGTGTTTTCGTTTGTCACAGTAACGATAAACCAAGTCACCTTTGCATTAATAAAGAAATTTGCCATTTTCCTAATAAAAGGATTTTTGACATTTGAACCACTAACATTAAAGTTCGAAAAAAAGACTGAAATAACAGTTTTCTTTAAAATTTTATTAGGTAACTTAAACAATTAATAATCCGTGTTTCTACCGCGAACACTAACACAAGAACATCGGTTTGGCATACTCAAAATGAGTTCATCCAAATCACGCTGTGGAATGGCCGCCCATGTTCGTTGCAAAAACAAAAAAAGGTCTTCTTGCGACTGGATACCCTCCATATTCGGCAGAGCTCTTCTCTGTAGCATATCCCATGCATGCTCAATCGGGTTCAAGTCTGGCGACTGAGCAGGCCAGGGCCAAAGCCACATCTCAATCTCAAAGAATCCGCATAAAAATGCTTGATCCCTAGACACTTTTGATGTGTGTATTTGATTTTTTATTTACTTTATATATTTTTATTTTATTTATTTACTACACAGAGAAAAACAAACTGAATTACAATCTTTGTCCCCCAAAACCTGGTTAATGGTTTGACTGGGAGATCGAGTCTCCGTACAATTATGAACTTATAAAATAGTATTATTAAAGATAACTAACAATTTGGAAAACAAAACTTACTACTATGGAAATAAGAAATTATTTTTAAACTTTTAAAGGTAGGTAGAAACATTTAATAAGTATATTGAATCTAATGAATACTCTTTTAGTTTCCTTCTAAAAGTATTTTAATTGCACTTTTGCTGCACGTTTGGCCTAGTGGTTTAACGGTCACCACGCCGTTTCCTACTTCATCAAGTGTCGTGGGTTCAAATCCCACGTAGGACAACACTTTGTGTGATCCACAAATTGTTGTTCTGAGTCTGAGTGTTATTTGTGTCCGTTTCATGTATGTTTGTAAAGTCCCCCGCGACACAGGATTTATTCCTAGTGCGGGAGTTGTCTAAAAAAAAATTGATTCCTTCTTGATGTCCGTCAGCAGACGACATTAGATTGTAAGGATTTTTTAGAGTTTTGTCACCATAATAATTATGCGTTCTTTGCACAATTACCTAATTGCCGTCACTACGCGAGAAATGTATTGCACAATTGTATTGTATATGTACATGTCTGTCTTTAACATATTTTTAAACAACTAATTAAATAATTTTATTGCTAAGTAACTACAGACATAATAGTTCGTTTCGTAGTCATTTTTCACAGTAAGTACTCGTAATATTCAACTTGTTTACGCACGACGCGAGACGCGGCTAGCGTGCGCGCCGAGCGCCGAGCACATATTCTTATCTATGGCGCCGAGTGGCAACCATTGCCTAGTAGTCCTTCCCGGGAGGCGCTCGGCGGAACATAACTAAACTGAGAAGTGAAGTCTTTAGACTGCTTCAGACTTTATAGCGTATGGGCTTACTATTGAGTATTAATTTACAAGTGAGTAGTCATACACTACACATTTGTAGGTATGCAATTGATGATGTAATAATTATAGTATATTACAGTAATTGCATTATATTTTAAGTAGGTATACAATGTTTTGGAAAAGGTAGGTTAGCTATTGCCTACCAACGTTTCTCTACAACTTTTGTATGCAATGCGGAATGAATATACACCTAACACCATCTAGCGACAGTAAGCTGAGTGATAGATATGACTTTCCAACGTTCTAATTTGTCTGAGAATACATTGACCCAGCAGACGACGGCGACACGTTGGGAACTTTTGTTATTGTTATTCTAGTTAGGCGTACCCGTATTCCAAGTTAGAATAGTTGGAATTTCCAACTGCAGTTAAATGATACGTACGAAAATTGACCGTAAATTTATTATTATCTCTATGCCGTAAATACGGTCGCTTATACAACTTATAAAATAACACATTTAATAACTAACAATTAATGTTTGTACAAATCTAGATGCATTTCTTTTTTTTGTATGGCGTAAATACTAGTAAATACAGAGTAGACTTGCTGAGCCCCACGGTTACACGGTACTACAATAACCGCGTTTAACGCTGCAGGGCGAAGATAGTCCAAAAAGTGCCTGCCAGTGAAAGTCCCGTCAAAATCCGTCCAGCCGTTCCAGTGATTACCCGGAGCAAAGAGACAGACGAAAATGATAAAAATTGTTTTTTTGATGTAAGTACCGAATATACTTTTTATTATATACTAAAGGCACGTCTTCACCAAAATTGTTGGCAATTTCAGTGTTTGCAACTGTTTGCAACACTTTAGAAACTCGCCAACTTTTGTTTCCATTGTGTCTACATAGAGTCGCCAACAATTTGAAAAACATGCGTCACCATAGAGCCAATAAATATTTGAAGTTTACCGCCAACAAATTTTAACAAAAAAGAAACCGACTTCAATCTGGACCAAATTTAAATGGGACCCTAAGGGAATATTGAGTTATTCGTTAATTTGTCGCGTACATACATAATGCAAATTGAAGACTTATATGGTTTTCTCATGGATGACTGGTGATGGTCAGAACTGGACCAAATTTAAATGGGACTATTCGGGAAGCACCAGCTTTCAAATAAAAAAAGAATCATTAAAATCTGTTCACCCAGTCCAAAGTTATGAGGTAACAAACAAAAAAAGCAGTCGAATTGAGAACCTCCTCCTTTTATGAAGTCGGTTGAAAAAGGAAACACTGTTCTCAACATTTGTTGACAATTTTTGTTGCCAATACAAGGAAATTACAGAAACTTTTGTCACACAAAAATTGTCAACTTTTGTTCGGTGTAGACCCGGCTTTATACATTTAGTGGAAAGCTGTTATTACAATTTACAAACAAACAGACACTATAATTTTATTTATTTGTCCAGGATAAGAAGACCCACTGAATATAAAAAATGTATTCAAACAACAACAATATAAAATAAAAAGAACGCCAATTCTCAAAGTATAACTTTTAATGTATTTTTAATTGCTGTTTTGCAATTTTATTAATAATGAGGTAACGCAGAACGTGATGTTAAAATTATTCAATTCAATGACATTTTAAGTCCCACATTCCGGACTGATTTCCTTTTTACCCAACTACGGCGAAGTTAAAAGGAAAATTCAGTAATCTGTGACTATACTACACTAGACTTTGATAAATTGTGGTTTAAAATCAAGAACTTTGCGTATTATGTGTCCGACAAACATAATCAAATAATTAAATTGTGGTTTAAAAATTAAAAACTATGCGTAGTGTCCTGACCGACAAAAATAATCAAATAATAGTTCGAGTGTGATATCGTTTTAATTCTTTTTATTAAATTGTGGTTTTAAAATTAAAAACTTTGCGTAACAAAGTAACATACTGCGGAAAGCGTGATAGGAGTAGAGAGAGAGAGAGACTGAGTTTGAGTAGTGTCTGTATCTCTCACGCAAGCTTCTGATTGGTTGGTGTATTTTCCGCCAAATCAGTCATGCGAATTGGTACGTGCGTCCACCAATCAGAAGCTTGGGTGAGAGAGACAGACACTACACCCAAACTCAGTCTCTCTCTACTCAGATCATGCTTTCCGCTCGTTCGGCTGCTCCTCCTATTATATATATGCTCTAAGGTGGATGCACATGCCAATTTGCATGTCTGCTTTGGTGGGAAATACACCAACCAATCAGAAGCTTGCGTGAGAGAGACAGACTCTAACTAAACTAAACTCAGTCTCTCTCTCTCGACTCCGTTCGATCAGGCTTTCCGCTCGCTCAGCGCTCCCTTCATATATGTATGCTCTAAGTTTTAACCTGAGTTGTCTTTATTTTATTTTTTCTCACACACAAAGTGACACAATAAATCCTTGCTGTCATGGAAAACTTCTTCTTTCGATGAAATGGCAACCAGCCGGATCAGATTCTTGCCAATGTCAAGTTTTTATAGTCTGTAAATCTTAAATATTCAAGTCTTCGTAGTGATGAAAAATAAAAAATATAAAAAATGTGGATGCCATGAAATGGGGAGTAGACCGTCTTTCGAAAAAACTTATCTGACCGTCATTTAGAAACACAAACAAAAAAAATTGTGATCTGTGATGAGATTGAGATAGTCACTCTGTCCATTCGCTTTTTGACAGTTCAAGAAATTTCGAAATTAGTGACGCCCTCATACATTACCGATTCGATTTGAAATGAAAAGCGATTTTATTTATGAAGAACTTTCAATCGATTTAATGAAAAAAAAAAATAGTTTAAATATTAATTATTCCTTCATTAGTTTTTTAAATTATGTAAGAAATAAACAAAAATATAAATAATAAATCAGTAAGTTAGATGAATGAACAGAGTTATTGTTCTTTACTCTTGGTTTGATCCTATATTCCAAGATTTCGACTTAATTCCTTGCAAATAATGAATCTTGGAGTCATAGATACTATTTTTATTTCCTTTTTTTATTAAATTAACAGAAAAAATACTTACATAAAGTCAAATTATTTTTATCATATGATCGATTTATCGTATTTCAAGTACTGTTTTATAGTCTGTGGTTGTTTGTTATGCACAGGCCACTTCACTAAAGTACCGTCACCGTCAATGAAGTACGACATTTCCACATTTCGAAAAAAAACCGATAGCTGTCAAAAAGAAAAACGATAATTAATGACATTTCGCTCACAGCTGACTGAGTGAAGAGCATCGAACATCGAAGTTTTTGTTTAGTTTTTGACTTTGATGGTATTCCTTTATCTTTAGCATGTAACATTGCACAAGCCACCTAATAATAGTTATTGTTGATTATAGTATAATATAGAATAGAACTAAGACTGTTCTAGTAAGATTTTTGTGGATTACATTACGTTTATTTAGATTAAATTTATATTACCTACCAAAATGTCGAAACGAAGTATTATGTTTCACCCTATCATAAGTTCGATACAGAGAATAGCACTGTATGAAACCAAAGCGGTGAGTAATAATTATTAATCAATCAATTTTTTATTACATTTTCAATGAGTTGAAATTTAAACATTTTTGTTAAAACCCATAGTCAAACTAAATATAACTGGGAAATATTTTTCTCGGAGCTTCAATCTTAGATATTAAAACAATGTTAGGATAGTAGACCATCAACAGCATGACAGATTTGAATTGATAAGCACATAGGATACCGTGCTGTAAACACAAAAGATCTGGAGACAGCATATATCATATTCTCGCATTAAAACTGTATAATCTCAAAACTTACAAATTTTACAGGAGAGTGTTTTAAAGGTTTAACGTGTCAATTTTTTTATTAATTATGATCTTTTCAATATTTATTTCTTATTTCTTGCTAGTTAGATGATCTGTCTTTCAAAGTAAGATAAAATTATCTATCAATTTTGTTATAAAGTAACCGAAATATTGATCAGAAAAATTATCGTTTGGAGTTTTAATACTTTTCTAGATAAAATGTTGCTTAATTTTTACAATTTAATTCAAACATAACAACATGTCAGACATACAGACGTTGTGTCTCTTCAAAAGTATACATAAACGAAAATTTTACCATAAGATAAGCATTCCATTTCATAAGTATTATACAATCTCAAAATTATACACTTATTTGCTATAAATGTGCAGCAAAGTTTGAATCAATGCTCTCTTTAAAGTTGTATAATTATGTAATTGTACAGTTTTTGTAAGAGAATATGAATAATACTGTCCTGATCTTTTTCATGAAAGGTATTTTTTTCAAAATTAAATACTGTTTTAGATATTCTATAGTGAAAAGTGATGTTTTAATTTCAAAATTGTCTACTTTTTATCATAAATCTTAATTCAGAAACAGTTTAATCCCGAAAATGTTTACTTTTTAATTAAAATATGTAATATTATTTTAATTTTTGCTAAACTTCACTATTTCATTTATTTGTATGATTTGTGTGAAGCTGAAACATACAGCGACTTTTTTCAACGTGTTTGGATGCGTTTCAATAGCCCAAAAGACCAAATTCATAATAAGTATGTATATGCATGCGAAAGGAACGATTCCTAATCTTAAAACAATAACGCACAAGTTCCTTATTAAAGGACATACTCAAAACAAATCCAAAGAAAACTCTCTGCCAAAAAAACACTTAAAAGCGTAAAATAAACTGGTTCTTTATAAATTGCCTATACCTAATTCTTTATTCATTTAAATAGTAGTATTATAATGTGTGCTAGGTACCTAAAATCTCTTTGAAGCCTCTTTTTTATGTAGAGCCAAAATGACTACTCTACCTGATTGAAAGCATGAGCAGAATCCAAGAGTGGTGGTCACCATACTCATTGCGAATGCAGACAATGCAACAGTGCATCATGGTGACCCACAATATGACGGCCTAGTGATGCTTGTGCAGAATCGGGCCACTGGTTTCGCACTCACCAACGAAACATTGATCTTCTGTGCGAGGCTAGTACCGCCCCGGTCGTGCCGGCCCAAGCGTGCTACCTTATGAAACAGACCAAAATTTAAAGTAAACAAGCTAAAATTCTTGTCGACCGACCGATGGCGGTATATCCATCCAAACCGGCGTAATTAAATACAATAGGCCGGTGACGGGCAGCAGCGTCACCGGTGCAACAAGCTACGCCCTGCGATCACCAACCCGCCTGCCCAGCGTGGTGATTATGGGCAAAACACTCCAATGCAAAAGCATCAAAAGCCACGGCCCCCAGTTCCCGGCAGTCCTGCTATTCCTGGTCATGGTGGCGACCACGGTAACGGCGGGACAGGGGGTGCTAAGAATCACCGGGTTACGGGAGGCCACCACAAACGACTGACCCTGGCAACGTTTAATGGCCGCACGTTACGGCTCGACTCGCATCTGGCACAACTTGAGGTGGAACTTGGGAAGATTAGGTGGCATATCTTAGGGTTATGTGAAGTCCGAAGAGAGGGGGAGAATACCATAACCCTCGACTCAGGCCACCTGATGTACTTCCGCGAGGGAGACCAACAATCCCAAGGTGGCGTGGGATTTCTGGTAAACAAGTCGCTTTCTGGCAACGTTGTGGAAATGTCCAGTGTGTCGAACAGGGTGGCGTACCTCATTGTCAAGCTTACTGAGAGGTATAGCCTCAAGGTAGTACAAGTGTACGCACCGACCTCGGCTCACTCGGACGATGAGGTGGAGGAGATGTTCGATGACATATCGAAGGCCCTCCACTTCTCACTCTCTCTCACTTCACTACAACGTTGTTATGGGTGACTTCAACGCCAAAGTGGGAGTACAAACTTGCAGCGAATCGGTAATAGGATCCCATGGAATTGGAAGCAGGAACCATAGGGGGCAAATGCTCGACAACTTTCTCGAGCGGGAGGGGCTGTTTTTGATGAACTCATTCTTCAAAAAGCGGCCCCAAAGAAAGTGGACGTGGCAAAGTCCCGACGCTATGACCGCTACGCGCTACGCTACGCTACGCTATGAAGGTACTAGATTTTGTCAAATGCAGCGTAAAAGCAGGAAGTCGAAGCTTTCAGAGAGGACACTAGGGCTAATGAAGGAACGACGTGTGAACCCACCTGTCACTTCGTCGGCAAAGCGGACTCTAAACCAAGAGATCAGTAAGCTAGTACGACACGACCTCCGATGCTCCAACACTCTTTCGATTGAAAGAGCAATCGAGCAGAATCGGGGGTCAAAAGTGTTCCTACAATCTCTTGGAAGAAGCTACCTGACGAAGTAGACCACAGCAAGTGGAGAAGTCGTTGCTTCTAAGCCGGCCGTACTTTCGGAAGTGGAAAGCTTCTATGGCAGTCTGTACGCTTCGCATGCATCTCGACCTGATCCCGAAAATGACGACCCTAGAGCTACATTAACACGCCATTACACTGAAGATCTGCCAGAAGTCAGCCTTGACGAAATCGAGATGGCTCTTGGACAGCTAAAAAATGGAAAAGCCCCTGGAGAGGACAGCGTTACTACAGAGCTGTTGAAAGCCGGAGGTAAACCCGTACTGAGGGAGCTCCAAAAGCTTTCCAACGCTGTCCTGTTAGAAGGGAGAACTCCAGAGGCGTGGAGTAGGAGTGTGGTCGTCCTGTTCTTCAAGAAGGGTGATAAGACCAGGTTGAAGAACTACCGGCCCATTTCCCTTCTAAGCCACGTCTACAAGCTGTTCTCAAGAGTCATCACGAACCGTCTTGCGCGAAGACTCGACGAATTCCAACCACCGGAGCAGGCTGGGTTTCGGAGCGGATATGACACCATAGACCACATCCACACAGTGCGGCAGATTATACAGAAGACCGAAGAGTATAATCAGCCCCTGTGTCTAGCATTTGTGGACTATGAGAAGGCCTTTGACTCGATCGAGACCTGGTCTGTTCTGGAGTCCCTGCAGCGTTGCCAAGTGGATTGGCGATACATCCAAGTGTTGAGATGTCTCTACGAAGCCGCCACTATCTCCGTCCAAGTACAGAATTAGCATACAAGACCCATACCATTGCATCGAGGAGTGAGACAAGGAGACGTCATATCCCCGAAATTGTTCACAAATGCAATGGAGGACTTCTTCAAGACGCTGCACTGGAAAGGACGCGGCATCAACATCAATGGCCAATACATCTCTCACTTGAGATTTGCAGACGACATCGTCATCATGGCAGAGACGCTGCAGGACCTACAACAGATGCTGAACGACCTGGCTGACTCTTCTGTACGCATCGGCCTACGGATGAACTTGGACAAGACCAAGGTCATGTTCAATGAACATGTACTACCGGAACCGATTGCGGTACACGGCGCCGTTCTCGAAGTCGTTCAGAAATATGTGTACCTCGGGCAGACTTTGCAGTTAGGTAAAAACAACTTTGAGAACGAGGTGAACAGGAGAATCCAGCTGGGTTGGGCAGCGTTTGGGAAGCTTCGTCGGGTCTTTTCATCGTCGATCCCACAGTGCCTTAAGACGAAAGTCTTCAATGAGTGCGTCCTACCCGTAATGACATACGGAGCCGAAACGTGGACACTTACGGTACGGCTGGTCCACAAGTTTAAAGTCGCTCAGCGTGCTATGGAGAGGGCTATGCTCGGCGTTTCTCTAAGGGATCGTATCAGAAACGAGGTGATCCGGCAAAGAGCCAGGGTCATCGACATAGCCCATAGGATTAGCAAGCTGAAGTGGCAGTGGGCTGGCCATATTTGCCGTAGAACCGATAACCGTTGGGGTAAACGAGTTCTTGAGTGGAGACCTCCAGGGCCGGACCGTGAGTTTAGGGGGCCCTGGGCTAATACTACTTAGGGGCCCACCAAATTCTTTTTTTTTTTTAAAACAACTCCCGCATTAGGAATATACATCCTGTGTCGAGGGGGACTCTATTAACATACATGTAACGAACACAAATAACACTCAGATTTATAACAACAATTTGTGGATCACACAAAGTGTGGTACCATGTGGGAATTGAACCCACAACACTTGGCGACCGCTTAAACCACTAGAAATATGTTAAGTATAGGGCAATACTGTGTGTATGTTATTATTGTTTTTGTATAAATTATGGCACGGATATGTAAAATATCTTTATGCACGGCGTCATCTGGGCCCAATTGAAAACCAGCGTCAGACGCCTTGTCTGATACAATGCTGATTTGGGTAAATTTTTGACCTTGCAAATTTGATGTAAATTACCTTTTTTTATTACGATTACTTTATGTTGCCAAAATAAATATGTTATCTTTCTTCTTCTTTCTTCTAGATCTGGCAATCATCAATCAAACAATTACTCAATATAAAGGATTTATCCTATACGACTAAATGATAAAATATTTAATTTGTATTTTAATATATTATGCCTTAGGTTTTAGAGTTTAATAAGTACAATCGTATTTAAATTGACAAATGATAATGCAAACTTTCTGCACTTTCCTTTGACAAATTTAATTTAATTTGCTTCTCACATTCTAAATTCTTAGTTAAATCAACATTTATGGACAAAACGGATAAAATCCTATATACTTCATCGCTCGGTTTCACGACTTGTGATTAGTATGGTTAAATATATTTTTAAGATTGTATAGTAATTCGGGAATACGTCAACAAGCTTCTTTTCAAAATTTTCATAATGTCATCATAGTTATTTTTTAAAGCTTTAACAGCATCGTAGTGGCGATACCACCTAGTCTGACTTAAACTTTTTAACGTAAATATCAGTTTAGTTTAACAATTCTTATCTATATGGGTTGAAGCAGAAAATAAAACATATATTTCGCACTTCTCAAAAAAGTTTACGATTACGGTTCCAACCTTCACAGCTTCTTCACCAACTTGGTTAAGAGAATGCGCAGCACATGGCACGTAATCCGCAGATTTATTTTTTTGTTCTAAAATTATTTCTACACCATTGTAACGACCGGCCATAATGGCAGCGTTGTTGTTTGACTGTCTCCCTTTTTTGTGCGGGAATCCCCCCTAATACCACCGACTGGAGGCATGTCGGACTCGAACCGGCTAAAACCGCACACCGCTTCGGGTACCAGGAGCAGGGAACCAGGTGCACCCTCGAAAAGAAATCCCTGGAACCTCGACGTACCACGGGCCACCTAGGTTCTGTAGATGGCTCCCTCCTGAGCACGAACCCCGATGTTCTCTTGCTACATAAAAGCACTTGCGCCTCCACCCCAGCCTGCTTCTGCTAGGGTGACAGGTGGCCTCATCTACCAGCCCCAGGCTTGCGCTTATGGAGGATAGAGATCGTTTTGTGAACACCGGCGCCTGAGTCGTTTGCGGCACCGAGCCCATTCCCGGGCCTGGCGTACCAGAAGAGTTCTAAACCAGTCCCGGTCCCGCTCCGCCGTCTTCTGCACGAGCATAACTTGATCGCATAAAGAGACTTCCACGTATTCTCGCTCCGTAACATGGCCGCAATCATGTTACTGAGTGAGAGAACCCCCACTGCGATGGCCGCCACGAGATTGCGCCTCGGCTCCCTCCATTCTACCAGCGTGTGGAGCGCCGTGTCCACGGTCTGGCCATCGCAGGCACTTAGGCGTGGGCTCCTTACGGATCAGACACAGGTGATTGCCGAAGCATCCTTTTCCAGTGATCACCTGCGTCAGCCGGTATGAGAGGCTCCCGTGATGCCTCTCAAACCAATCCTCCATAACGAATCTTACCACCGCAATAACAGCGTGCCCAGCGCTCGGTTGCCCAAGTCGTTCTTCCATCCCTCCACGATGACCTGGCGGAGTTGGGATTTCTGATCTTCGATTTCTCGAATCTCAGGAGACCTTCCCAACTTCCGCGCCTCCTTGAGACACTAATATAGAGCCGCAAGGTCTCTTGCCTCCAGGTCCCATGGTGGAGTTCCGGCCTGGAGACTTGCCGCCTCAAAAGAGATCGTGCGGTACCCCTTTGTGATACAGATGGCCAGCACTCGTTTCGGTCGTCGCAATATCGCGATAGTGCTGGCCCTCAAGGCCTCCGCCCATACTGGGGCCCCATAAAGGGCCATAGACCGCACGACCGTTTGACTGTCTCCTACAGTTATCCAGTGGTAATCCATTTTTTTTCAAAAAGTTTTGTAAAATATTAAATAAATGTAAGCTAGTATGACTACCAATTTTAATTAACGATATGCATCTATCGTACACTTTTCCCCGAAAACAGTATCGAAGTACGATAGTTAACTGATCATTATCAGAAAGATCTGGGACTGAGAACAGAATCGTAAAAAAGGTAGTAGAGCCACGCTGATTTCAGTACGAACGGGCCGGCTCGACCAGGGCGGTACTACCCTCGTACAGAAAATCAACGTAAAATGACAGCGTTCGTGCTGTCGTGTTTCGTTGATGAGTGCGAGACCGGAGGCCCAAATAGTCTAGTCAACAAGTTCCATACTTGTTGACTAGACTAAAAGATGCAGAAGCATCACTACGCCGCCATGGTGTGGGTCGCCATGCTACATTGTCTGCATTCGCAATGAGTATGGTAACCACCACTCTTGGATTTTGCTTATGCTTTCCATCAGGCAGAGTAGAGTCATTTTGGCGGGCCATACATAAAAAAAATAAAAAAAAAATATAAGCGGCGGGAATTCCCCCGTATTATAGACTCACTCACATGTTTTTTTGTTTTTAGCCTGGCCTGGTAGCAAGATATATAAGCCAAATATGCTTACTCACCTTCGAACGAAAAAATACTTGATGTGGGTATAATTAGTAGAACATAGTTATTATCACATGGTATTTAGAAATACTTTAAGTATTAACATTAATCACATAAGAGGAATAAAAAATATGTTACAATATTTAATATGTGAGCAAAGTCGTTATTAAAATATTAAATCGTAACGTGTAAAATTGTTTAAGCAGTATCTACAACTCTAGAAAATTAAGAAAACATACTGTCGTCTGTAAATTATCGATGGGGAAATCCCCGTTCTATTTGACACGCATTATCGTCTTTATTTACTTTAACTTGACTTAGCTGGGGGCCCTTGGAATCCGCGGGGCCCTGGGCTTAAGCCCAAATAGCCATATGGTAGATCCGGCCCTGGAGACCTCGTCTCGGCAAACGTAGTGTAGGACGTCCACAGGCCAGGTGGAGTGATGATTTACGCAGGACGGCTGGCAGAAGCTGGATGCGAGAAGCCGAGGATCGAACTAAGTGGCGTGCAATTGGAGAGGCCTATGTCCAGTAGTGGACTGCGATAGGCTGATGATGATGATGAAGCTAAAATTCAAAATTTTAAAAACCCCGTACTGAAGCACTTAATCGAGTAATCATACGCCAATGAAATTTTTGTAGAAATTCGGTTATTCTTCCCCACTTTCACCCCCATAACTTTTAAACGACTCAACCGATTTTCACGAAACATGTCTAAGAACACTCGCGCGTAACTCACCTTTCATACAAAAAAAAACTAAATTGAAATCGCTTCATCCATTCGCGAGCTACGGTGCCACAGACAGACAAATAGACAGAGAAACAGACATCAAACTTATAACACCCCTCTTTTTTCGTCGGGGGTTAAAAAGGATACAAATTTTTATATTTTATATAGCTTTTTTTTTTTTTTTTTTTTTTTTTTATATGTATGGCCCGCCAAAATGACTCTACTCTGCCTGATGGAAAGCATAAGCAGAATCCAAGAGTATTGGTCGCCATACTCACTGCGAATGCAGACAATGCAGTATGGCGACCCACACCATGGCGGCCTAGTGATGCTGCTGCATCTTTTAGTCTAGTCAACAAGTATGGAACTTGTTGACTAGACTATTTGGGACGTGAGACTAGACGTGTATTGTTAATTACGTATCAATAACACTCAAAAGTCTAGATAACTTTGCTAAGAATTAAAAAATAGTACTTGTTTGTATCTATCTAATAAATCTTAAACTTAATTTAAATTATCAGAGACACTGAAATACCTCGGTAAAGAAGTTCCTAACTTAGTGCCATGTTATTTAGTAATTTTCTTGTATTTAATCAACCACTTAATTTTATTTTAAAATTGTTTTTCTTTCTGAGCCATTTTGTTTGAATTGTTTATGTTAAGATAAGTTATGGAATCAGGCGTTACTTTGCGGAAAGCCATGACATTAAATGCTATGAAATATATTTAGCTTTAATTCCGCGAGACAAATATCCAGGTCTGAAAGCAGGGCACAAATCCCACCGTCATGCATACTCACATGCACATACGGGTATCATGCATATGCACACATACAAAACAAGTGAGAAATAATTAGCATGCCATGCAACCAAACCGACAACTGTCGACAACTCGACACGTGTTTCGCCCCTCCACGAGGCGTCCTCAGGAGATGTTGACTCGTCGAGCGTTTGAGCTCGAATGAGCCAGCCGCACCGCTGTCGGCCCTTTATATACCGTTTCGATGACGCTATAATAACGGTCGATACAATGTCACAACGACATCTGTGCCGAACTACCCGCAATCATACTTAGAAGTGGTGATGGAGTTAAGTTTGTTTGGTCATTCAACAGTGTATATGCATTATTATTTTTATGTTTTGATATTTCTAACTGTTCCAACACACTCAGCCGGAAACCCTTGTCGCAAACATGCAGAATGTTATAGGTATTGTTGCCGCTCAAGGAGTGGCCGGTGTCGATTAAATGTTTTGCGAAATTGCCTATACTGTTGGATTTCGAACGTCATTGTACTGGCAACATTTTGATTGTCGCTGGTTCGTGTTGACGTTTGAGGTTAATGTTTGAAGAGAATCAAAATGAAATCGTGTAAAAAATGGCCGGTGCCGTAATGGAATTTGATTGTTAATTGTGTGTATTCTTTTAGCCTCCGCGTGATATTGATGACACTGAGGGTTTGTTAGGCTAAAATACTTATAATAGTTGAGAACGGTTGATCGGCCAGGCTAGGCTTGTGAAAGTTAATATGTGTAAAAAGAACTTGAAAGACGTGTGTTGAAGCCGGCCGACGATTATAGTTATTGTGAAAATCCCTTGATAGTAAGCTAATTGTATTGTCCATCGACCCGCGGTCTCTTTAGTGATAAACCGTATTGTGTTAGGTCGTGGAGTCGCGAGTTTTTTGTAGGCTGTTCCGCGTAAGCTGAAACGGGATTATTGAGATTGGTTCGAATACCTTGGAAGTTGTACAGCATTTTAGGAGCGTGTGTTTGTGTGAAGACGCAAGAGCAGAAGAATCTACCCACCTCCCCAAGAGCTCTTGGGAACGCCGAGAAGAACGTGAAGACACACACTCCTGTAAGTGCCTTAATTATTTTAGGTTAGATTGTGATAGAACACGGTGACACAGCCGTGGTTCATTGCTCCTTCCAGGGGACATTGTTATAGCGATTGAATACCTTATTCTATGGGCCGTAAGATATCTCAAGTATCACAAAGTGATCGCTGCCCTGGTGGGAGAAATGAACATATACCTAATTCTTTATTCATTTAAATAGTAGTATTTTAATGTGTGCTAGGTACCTAAAATCTGTTTGAAGTCGGTGCTAAGCCAAAAAGAATATAAACGAACAATTACAAAAGTCTAAGAGATAGTCACTTAGCACCGACTTCAAAGAGATTTTAGGTACCTAGCACACATTATAATACTACTATTTAAATGAATAAAGAATTAGGTATAGGCAATTTATGAAGAACCAGTTTATTTTACGCTTTTAAGTGTTTTTTTGGCAGAAAGTTTTCTTTGGATGTGTTTTGAGTATGTCCTTTAATAAGGTACTTGTGCGTTATTGTTTTAAGATTAGGAATCGTTCCTATCGCATGCATATACATACTTATTATGAATTTGGTATTTTGGGCTATTGAAACGCATCCAAACACGTTGAAAAAAGTCGCTGTATGTTTCAGCTTCACACAAATCATACAAATAAATGAAATAGTGAAGTTTAGCAAAAATCAAAATAATATTACATATTTTAATTAAAAAGTAAACATTTTCGGGATTAAACTGTTTCTGAATTAAGATTTATGATAAAAAGTAGACAATTTTGAAATTAAAACATCACTTTTCACTATAGAATATCTAAAATAGTATTTAATTTTGAAAAAAATACCTTTCATGAAAAAGATCAGGACAGTATTATTCATATTCTCTTACAAAAACTGTACAATTACATAATTATACAACTTTAAAGAGAGCATTGATTCAAACTTTGCTGCACATTTATAGCAAATAAGTGTATAATTTTGAGATTGTATAATACTTATGAAATGGAATGCTTATCTTATGGTAAAATTTTCGTTTATGTATACTTTTGAAGAGACACAACGTCTGTATTGCTCGATTGCTTGAACAAAACTAAAAATTACAATGTATTCGTGCGATACAAGTTCAAACTTCGGCTAATTTAAAACTAACCAATGCATCATCTAGCGCGTGTTTGTTGAACTACGCTCTTTTGTCAGTGTTTAATAGAAAAATACTGGTGATACCAAACGTTTCGGCATATTAAGTCAATTTCGAATATTTTTGGAGATTGTATACTTTTAATGCGAAGAGGCGATATGTAAAACATGATCTAACCACTTGACCATTATATTCAGAATGCTTAAACTGATGATTTTGATTATTTATAAATAAATAAACTAGCTTTTAGTATATATATAAATATCGATTATGGTGACAAAAAGTAGCATATGTGCTTCTCCAAGGTCCAATCTATCTCTATACTAAAATTCATCCAAATCAGTTTAAGCTTAACAGACAGACAGAGTTGCTTTCAAATTTATAATATTAGTATGAAAGTATGTATATTTAAAACTCTTATTGTTGTATCTTATACCCACATCATTAAACAAAAAACAAATAACTGAAGCTTAAATATTCTTACAGAGATTTTACTTAATTGGCTCAAACAACACCGAAACTAGATTTCGTGTTCTTAAAATTGATAGAACAGACCCAAGAGAGCTCATATTAGTTGATGACAAAGTAGAGTATAATAAACAAGAAATACACCAGTTGCTAAATATGATCGGCTTTGGCAACCGGAATGGCAGAAATTCAGGACTCAATAAACTTGTATCTGCTTTTGGCATTGTTGGTAATTATTTTCTTATTTTACATCTATATAAATAAAAATTAATCACAAAAATGTATGTACGCTCATAACTTTCGATCGACTGCACCAAAGTGTTTTTTTTTAATGTATTTGTTATTGTTGAGGACAAGGTGTATATAGAAAAAAAAGGTGCTATATTCTCTTAATCCGCTTAGTTCTATACACTACAGCGCTGCAGGAAATTGACACGGGCATACTGAAATACTTTTTCGATAAATTTGAAAATATTCACAAAATATATAAGGCAATACGAAGTTCACCGGGTCAGCTAGTTTAATATATTAATAAGGTGATTCATTATGATGAATTCTATATGCACTTTATACTATATGCAATTATGTAAATGAAGAATACTGCTCTGTTTAAATAGATAACTCACGCAGAAAACAGGATATTTAATGACATAATGAAATGTTTCAAAAAAACAAAAAAAAAAAACAAAGGTTGTTCACATACAAACAAACATACAGGGTATAGCTAATAAAAGTGTGTTAAAAAAGCATCAGAAATAAGTATTCTGTTAAGAGAAACTCTTTTCTCAATTATAGTGTATTTGAATATAACTTTTTTTTTATTATACTAATATATTAAGAGATTTACTGAAAGAGGAACTCACTTTCCAGGTTTCATAAGATTCCTTGAAGGGTACTACATCATCTTGGTGACAAAAAGACGAAAAGTAGCAGGTATTGGGTCACATAGCATTTATAAAATAGAAGACACTGCAACAATATACATTCCAGTAGACAATAGCAAGCCGCAACATCCTGATGAACAGCGATATTTAAAAATGTTTCTTGCTATAGATCTGTCTACAAATTTTTATTATAGTTATAGCTATGATATTACGCATACATTACAAATGAACATGGCACCTCCGAGAAAGCTTGCTCCAGCTTTATTTCCTAAGCCTGTAACTGCTGCTGTATACCATTCCAATTTAAAATCAAATTCTTATCAAGAGATGGATGAAAATTGCGAATGTCTCAAATATGCTGAGGATGATGAAGATATATTTCAAACTTGGAAGAGTCAACTGGCACAGAGAAAGAAAACTGGGTAAAATCTCGTGTTTCCTTTATGGTATACTATCTATTGTCCGCGGCTCCGTCCGCGTATATGTCGGTAATCTATATTTTCGCTTATAACGTTAGTGTTTGTGGTTGTCTAAAAGTTGTTAGAAAAAGTTGTAGATAATTCAATTGGAAATAGAAAAAGAAAATTTTTTTTTTGCCAGTCCTATACTTTGGCAGATTAACCATAAAAACCATTTGCTCCCCTTTTTCCAAGATGGTAGCTGGGGGACAAGGGGTTGCAACCCCACAAGCTTGAATTTATCTTTACATTATCATCTCCTTGAAATAAAATTGCGTCCTCTGAGAAATGCACGCTAAGCCCAAAAAAATGTAACATTTTAATGGACTATAGGTAGTAGGTAGGTACATCATGTTTGTTTCTATTTAAAAAAGGACATACTATTCAGCTTCCTCTATTAAAAAAAGGGAAACTTAAATAATATCGACAGCCAAGTGCCAATAACTCCTGACAAAGTTTTTATACTATTCCAGCCATCAACCTCATAGATTAGACTTTGGAGTTCGAACTGTCCCAGAATGGCGATATGTATGGAACAGTCACCTATTATCAGCAGTACATTCACACTTACACCCCGATTGGATACTATATATAGTTCACGGGTATATCGAACAGAGCAATCTGAATATATTTGGACGTCCAGTGTACCTTACTCTTATTGCCAGAAGAAGCAATAGATATGCTGGAACAAGATTCCTGAAAAGAGGAGCTAATATGCATGGTGATGTAGCCAATGAGGTGGAAACTGAACAAATTGTACATGACTCCATGGTGTCCTCATTTGCAGCAGGCAGGTAGGACTAATATAGCTAGCTTCTAATCTATCTAAACTGATTGAAATCTATGTAAACTGACTTGACTAGCGATGTGCCGGGTTCCAAGGCCATGCGCGCAGACATCGATTGAGTAACAAGACCCGACGAAGCTTCCCAAACGCTGCCCAACCCAGCTGAATTCTCCTGTTCACCTCGTCCTCAAAGTTGTTTCTCCCTAACTGCAAAGTCTGCCCGAGGTACACGTATTTTTGAACAACTTCGACAACGGCACCGTGCACCGCAACCGGTTCCGGTAGTACGTGTTCATTGAACATGACCTTGGTCTTGTCCAAGTTCATCCGTAGGCCGATACGTACAGAAGAGTCAGCCAGGTCGTTCAGCATCTGTTGTAGGTCCTGCACTGTCTCTGCCATGATGACGATGTCGTCTGCAAATCGCAAGTGAGAGATGTATTCGCCATTGATGTTGATGCCACGTCCTTTCCAGTGCAGCGTCTTGAAGAAGTCCTCCATTTCATTAGTGAACAATTTCGGGGATATAACGTCACCTTGTCTCACTCCTCGATGCAATGGTATAGGTCTTGTATGCTGATTCTGTACTTGGACGGACATAGTGGCGGCTTCGTAGAGACATCTCAACACTTGGATGTATCGCCAATCCACTTGGCAACGCTGCAGGGACTCCAGAACAGTCCAGATCTCGATCGAGTCGAAGGCCTTCTCATGGTCCACGAATGCTAGACACAGGGGCTGATTATACTCTTCGGTCTTCTGTATAATTTGCCGCACTGTGTGGATGTGGTCCATATCCGCTCCGAAACCCAGCTTGCTCTGGTGGTTGGAATTCGTCGAGTCTTCGCGCAAGACGGTTCGTGATGACTCTTGAAAACAGCTTGTAGACGTGGCTTAGAAGAGAAATGGGCCGATAGTTCTTCAACATGGTCTTGTCACCCTTTTTGAAGAACAGGACGACCACACTCCTGCTCCACGCCTCTGGAATTCTCCCTTCGAACAGGACAGCGTTATAAAGCTTTTGGAGCTCCCTCAGTACGGGCAGCTTTCAACAGCTCTGTTGTAACTTTTCCATTTTTCAGCTGTTTAAGAGCCATCACGATTTCATCAGTGCTGACTTCTGGCAGATCTTCGGTGTAGTGGCGTGTTAATGTGGCTCTAGGGTCCTCATTTTCGGGATCAGGTCGAGATGCATGCGAAGCGTATAAACTGCCGTAGAAGCCTTCGACTTCTGAAAGGACGGCCGGTTTGGAAGCAACGACTTCTCTTCTTCCAAGAGATTGTACGAACTCTTTTGACCCCCGATTTCGCTCGATCGCTCTTTCGATCGAAAGAGTATTGGACATTTTTAATGATCCCGTGAATCAATAAAACTGACTACTGCTACGGTCCAAAACTGTAATGACTTATATTTTTTGTAGATTTAGCTCGTTTGTACAAATGCGAGGCTCAATACCAAGTTACTGGTCTCAGGATGTTTCCAAAATGGTTCCCAAGCCAGCTATATCAATTGATCTGAGTGACCCGTTTGCTGAAATACCTGGCAAACATCTAAACAATATGATGAGAAGATATGGATCTCCATTAATATTTTTGAATTTAGTTAAGAAGAAGGAAAAAAAGAAACATGAATCTCTTTTAACTGATGTGATAAGCAATTCTATTAAGTATTTAAATCAGTTCCTACCTCCGGAACATGCTATCCTATACTATCATATGGACATGGCAAGAGTGAATAAGGAATCAGATGCTAAAGTTTTAGACAAGTAAGTACATCTATCTATACTATTTTGGTAAATGTTGCCCTATTATAGCTGTAGTTAGTGCACAACTGTTGAAGTAATGTTTAGTGCTCTCAGGTTTAAAACATGTTTCGGGACTTTAAAAAAAAAACCTATGAAATTGAGAACCTCCTCCTTTTAGAAGGCGGTTAAAAATCGTTTCTGGGAACGTGATGGGACAAAGACTCCTTGTAATCCCTTGTAGTGGTATACATACAATAATTGGATTTAGTTTAAATTACTACATGTTACATGATGTTATATAACATCATGTAACATGTTGTAGCAAATGTTAATGTTATCGTGTTACACAATGTTTTGATAACGTTATATATAACTGATGTGTGGGAGCACCTTAATGTTAGAGAATGTTGGATAACATTTTTTAACAAATTATAAGAAAAGTTATAAAATGTTACTAATGTTATACAACATCATGTAACATGTTGTAGCA
Source organism: Diaphora mendica (assembly GCA_949125395.1). Taxonomy (NCBI): domain Eukaryota; kingdom Metazoa; phylum Arthropoda; class Insecta; order Lepidoptera; family Erebidae; genus Diaphora; species Diaphora mendica. The sequence goes on from OX421319.1 coordinate 10,080,847, forward strand.
AATGCTATCGTGTTACACAATGTTTTATAACGTTATATAACTGCTGTATAGGAGCATCTTTATATACGAGTAACCAGTTTCATATCTAGACACGCGGTAGCGTGTCAAGCCAAGTTCAAACAAAGGAAATGGCTAGCCAGCGCTGAGTGTAATATTACACGAACCACTTGGTGCCACTTTTGACACTTCTAATTACTATACATGGCCAGATTTTATCAGAATTAAAATATATATATGTTGAATAACTTTAAAAATGACTGATGTTATGAAAACTGGCTAAGTCAAATCTAACCTACTTTAAGATGTCAAATTTTTAAATAACAACAATTGTTATATATAGGTATCCAATAAAGCAAAGAAATAGAGTTTAATACTTGTTCATAATTTTATTTTGTTCCTATAAATACATATTTGGATTATGCATAGAACTTGGCACTCATTTAGATCTCCATTCTTTTTGCGACGAAGCCCACAGCCAAGCATAATTTTTGTATTGAACTTGGCTCTCCGTTTTTACATTTATGTTTTTGGTGGGATAAATTTCACACAACACTTACCATTTTAAAGATAATCTACTTTTTAAATGAATTGGTTGGATAAATAGCATTTAATAAGTAAATTTTATCTTGCTTTAGATTTTGTTACTCAAAGGTACAATATATCTCTTGCTATATTTGTAGCAACACATAGATATACAAAATTTCGCGCAGATCAATAAATACACAACATTTTTATGTCAACATAAGAAGATTGATTTCTGAATCCTGGATCTTAATATGAATTTACTACCGCTATTTTAGATTATCTGCAATTGCGCGCACAGTGGTACGCAGAACGGGTATATTTCTGAGTTCGCGAGGTTACGGAGAGGAGGGTGGAGTAGAAGGACACCAGGGAGGTCGACTCCAAACTGGTTTAGTACGCGTTAATTGCGTCGATTGCCTAGATAGAACGAATACTGCACAGTTTGCTATCGGCAAGTATGTATTGGCTCACCAGGTAAGTTGTATATTTAAATCATAGAACAACACAGGCCGGCGCACCGGAGGGGAGTACCCATAGCGTCTTTTCCCGTTACAACAGTCTGTCATTTTTTGCGGAGGGAAATCTTCATCGTTTTAGAATCGCATACAAAAACAATCGCCTGTCACTACGAACTCGCACATAACAATTGAAACAAAATATTCAAAACTAGCTGACCCACGCAACCTGGTTTACGACTACTATTGCCCGTAGCTTAATAATTTTGCCCCGTTTTTGTAACATTCTTCATTGATGCCCCGCTCCTATTGGACTTAGCGTGATGATATATAGCCTATAGCCTTCCTCGATAAATGGGCTATCTAACACTAAAAGAATTTTTCAAATCGGACCAGTAGTTCCTGAGATTAGCGCGTTCAAACAAACAAAAACAAACTCTTCAGCTTTATATATTAGTATATAGATATAGATTTCACGCAGACATATTACAACCACATATGCAACAACATACAAATAAATAAATACATTCTGTGTCATCATAAGAGTGTAATGTGTAGGCGGTAGGCCCATTTGGGCTTATGCTGTGTCAGAGGGGAACCCCTGCGTATGGCTACTCCTTACCGTGTTGCTTTGTGATATAAATCAACTATTTGATGCTAAAATTATTATGGTGATACATATATTTCTTATTGCAGCTCTACGCTTTAGGACTCATTGGAGAACCAAATATAGAATTCGATTCTGACTGCGCCAGACTCCTTGAAGGATTATACGAAGATCATGGTGATACATTAGCTTTACAGTATGGCGGGTCTCAATTAGTCCACAGGTTTGTTTTGTTTTTTTTTACAACAAATATTTAAATCTAAATTTTATATAGGTACGTATCAGAAATTTATGATTTGATAAACGTCAAACAGAACTCCTTAATTTTTAAGCGACTCCAATAAAAGGAGGAGGGTCTCGATTCGTTCGTTCGATTTGTCTTTGAAATTATGGACTACGGATTTGTAATCACACTCAATTATTATATACCTATACATTTTGTCACGTAGTGGCTTTAGGAGCCCTTGAGGTGGTGGTGAGGCCACGAGGTTCTGAAGATGGTGAAATCAGACGCTTCACAACAACAATTTAAACGTTATTTATTTACTGAGGTATAACACAAACAGATAGATGTACAGACAGGGTGTGGATTTAAGAGATTCGACCAGTCAGTGCCTCCAGACAAGGAGCACTTAACTGTCCGTTCGCAGCGATGAGAAAAGGGCTCTGTGACGCCGCGCGCTTCCTTAAATATCCTCTGAGGCTTGAGGTGCGGGGTGTTCTCGGCAGTGGACGGTCCTCGTAGGCGCGCGGGGGGTGAGGCTTGGAGGGCGTGGAGGTGTGCATGTGAGTGCCGCGTGACACTCCCCCCATTAGGGCAGAATTTTGCGTAGTGAAATTCGCCTTGATCTTCGGTTACTGCTGGCGATCCCTCGCTGGTACACTGGAAAGAGTTTTGAAAAGGTTGAGAAATGTAAACAAAAACAATAAGTCAAGAAGAATAGTTGAATGAGAATTGTGAATGGAAAACTCGACCGGCAGACGACGACTCATTCATACGAACGTAAACAAGATAAGAGTTAATGGCTTGCGGATGAGTCATCCGCATTCCGATGTTTGTTCGAAAAGATTTTACATTTAAATTTGTTAAGAGATTTTACATTTTTTTATTTTTTATTTAATCGTGACGTGTAAAGGTGATGGAAAAAAAAAATTTACATTATTTATATATATATCGGATAGGATGCGTGTGCGTACGAAAGAAAAAGAAACGGCCGGGAATCGAACCTGTGAGTCAGGTTTGACTCGAGTTTTTAACTTTTGAACCATGGGTTAGGAAAAGTAATATTTGTAAATTATTAATATTTACTAGTAATGCGACGTTTATTCAATGATTTAGCATTTTTTTTCGAAAAAATTAAGATGTGTAAGAACGAGAAATGTTGATTTACGACGCAGGAAATAATTTTTAGAGATATATAAAACAGAAGCACATCTGTAAAAAATGTTAGTTATGGAATGAGCGAAACAAAATTTACTGTTTATTAATTTGGTTAACTAACTTTGGCTAATTTGCCGATCAACGAGATACTTTAGATCCAATTTAGATCGCGCTAAATCATTGTTTATAGTTTATTAATTTAATGTCTTTGATGTGCCATTCACCCAACGGTTTACCTGAGATAATATCAGCTAGTTTGTATACTAAGGGAGATTTTTTTGAAGTGATTTTACATTTAACGTATTTAGGGGCTAATTTTTTACAAAAGTATTTGTTTTTGTCACTGAGATAGAAAGTTTTACGCCAAACTATATCACCAACGTTAAATTCTGCTGGTTTTCGACGAAAATTATATGATTTGCAGTTTCGTTGATGAGCCTCGACTAATGCTGCCTGTACCCTCTGGAAGACAGAAGATAAGTAGCCTAATGTCTCGGCATAATCGTCGCGAGGTTCGTGAACTATATTAGGGTCGGAACCCGCGTCAATATAGAAGGAACCACAAGTCACGACTTCTCTTCCGTAGACTAGAAAGTTCGGGGTGAATCCTGTAGTTTCATTTACAGAGCAGTTTAGAGCGAATTGAATTTTTGTTATTAAGTTATCCCAGATTCTATGGTCGGTGGTTATAAAGGTAGAAATGGCTGTTATTATTGTTTTGTTATATCGTTCTACCGTGTTTACGTGTGGTGTGTATAGTGGTGTGTAGTGTATGTTGGGAATTTTGTATTTAGATAATAGGCTTTTAAAAGTTTCGCTAATAAATTGTTTACCGTTATCGAGTACTACGGAGGACGGAACTCCGTGGACGAGGAAGACATTTTCTTCTAGGATTTTCGATATTATCTCCGACGTGGCCCGTTTAATGGGAAACAACAAACAATATTTAGAAAAACAACAAGATACTACGAAAATGAAAGTGTTTTGATTTCTAGTGGGTGGTAGCGGACCAATTAAATCTATGCTCAACATTTGAAATGGTTTGCTACACGATTTAGGAGTGCCCATATGCCCTAAGGTAGAATGATTTTGGTGTTTATGAGCGATACAAGTATCGCACGAGTTTATGGTTTTAACTACGTCTGCGTACATTCCGGGCCAGAAGTAATTTAACGCCAATCGTTTAAATGTTTTAAAAATACCGAAATGGCCGGCAGTGGGCGCTGAGTGGCCCTCTGCTATAATATTAGGTCTCTGCTCAGACGGAACGACTTCCTTCCATTGAAAATCTCTGGTTAGTGGATTTAATGACTTTTTAAAACGGTATAGTTTGTTATTAATTATTTGATAGTCTAAAGAGGAGGTTGGGGAGTTTTTACACCGGTTATAAATGTTTAAGTACCATGAATCGTTAGTAGAAACTGGTAAGTTTATATTAGAATTAGATGAGACATTAGGGTCATTAATAATAACGGAAACCGGTATAGAACGAGAAAGAAAATCAGGTAGAACATTATCCGCACCACGACGATGTTTGATTTCGAAGTTATAACACGATAGACGGACTCCCCATCTGGCTAAACGACCAGTAGGGTTGTTTATTTTTAAGAACCACTTTAGTGCGGCGTGGTCGGTGTAAAGTAGGATTTTCTTTCCATTTTCGACATAACAACGCCAGTGCTCAACAGCTGATAGAACTGCTAAAGCTTCGCGTTCGGTCGCGCTATAGTTTTTCTCCTGACTAGTGAGTGATTTGCTATAGTAAGCGATCACTCTTTCCTCTCCCTTTAGGACCTGACAGAGAACAGCACCGATACCGTAGTCGCTAGCGTCGGTGTGAATTTCAAAAGGCTCCGAATAGTCGGGGCAAGATAGTACAGTACAGGAGATTAAACAGTCTTTCAATTTGTTGAAGGCTTCATTAGCCTCTGAAGACCAACAAAATGGAGGGGACTTTTTGCTTTGAGAGGTTAGTTTATTTAAAGGGGCCGCGAGGGTACTGAAATTTGGGATAAAACGTCTAAACCACGACACCGCGCCTAAGAAACGACGGACCTCTTTTCTGTTGGACGGGGTAGTATAATTTCTTATAGCGACGACCTTCTCGGGGTCGGGGTGTAGACCCTTAGAGTTGACGACGTAACCCAAATACTTTAATTGGTCTTTAAAAAAATTACATTTTTCGAGGTTTATAGTGAGGTTAGCCGTTTTTAATTTTTCTAACACGCGTGATAACAATGTGATATGGTCCTGAAAGCTAGAAGACACGCATACGATGTCGTCTATATAACAGAACACTTTATTTTCGAACTCAGGGCCACAGAACAACATATCCGCGAGTCTTTGTTGAGTTAGCCCACTGTTGGACAACCCGAAAGGCATGCGCTTAAATTGAAAAGAACCACGCGTGGGAATATAGAATGCGGTTTTACAACGATCTTCCTCCTTAATCAAAGTTTGCCAATATGACTTAGATAAGTCTAAGCTGGATAGGAATTTAGCGTCTCTCAAGTTATCTAGAATTTCCGAAATATAGGGCAAGTTATAGGCGTCCTTTTTGGTTACAGAGTTTAATTTACGACTATCCAAACAAAAACGCAATTCACCATTTTTCTTGGGTACCAGAATGACTGGGTTCGACCAGGGGCTTTCTGAAAGCTCGACAATGTCCTCTCTTAACATCTGGTCTAAGTGGGTTACTAGAACGCGCTGTTTATCGGGAGACATACGATAATAACGCTGGCGGATTGGTGGACTGTCGCCTGTATCGATACTGTGTGTAATTAGGGACGTGCAACCGAGACCACGCTTTTGGTATGAGATATCGGAAAAATTCGCGGTGAGTTTGTCAACGGTATTTTTCTGTTCGACTGTTAGATTGCTATACGGAACCAAGTGTCCACCGTCGTCCGCCTGTATTGTGGTCACGCGTGTATCAGACTTACTCGAAAGTAAAATAGATTCTAAATGGCTAGGGAACAAGTCGAAACCCCTCCAGAAATCCATACCGAGAATCAACGAATTTTTTATATTAGGTATGATGTGGACGTTAAGGTAGATTGATTTATTTTGAAATTTAAATGGGAGTGTAATTGAACCCAACGAATGTAGTTGTTCTCCACTCGCGGTGATTAATTTTATTTGTTTGGAGGTGTCGAGTTGATAGTTTTCATTTAGAAAATATATATGAGAATTGTTACCTAGAATTGTTACGGCAGAACCCGAGTCAAGAAGACCAATGGCGTTTTTGTTATTTAACGAGAGAGAAATGTTCGGAGTGTATTTATTATCAGATTCTCGGATTGAAGACAAATGGTAGTAATTAAAAAATTTAGGAACGTACTTAAACCGATTTTTCCATTCCATTTTATTAAAGTTTGAATGGTTGGTTTTTCTCCAATCCTTGTTATTCAGTTTTTTGAGAGCGAGGTTCTTGGTTTATTATTGCAATTAGGACAATCGATACTACGAAAACCTTTTAAACCGCATTTAAAACAAATCAAATATCTAGGCTGCCGACAATCAAAAAGTGAATGAGTTGTATTTCTACAACGAGGACAGAATTTACTAGTAATATTAGAAGCGGCCTGTACAACATTTACCTGTGCCGTTGTACCAGTAGGTTTAAAAAAATGTTTACCCTTATAGTTGGGAAAATTATTGTACGAGTTTTTGTTGTAGAAATTACCTTTAAAGGGGTTAGAATTACTAGAAGAAGGGTAATTATAGGCGAATTCCGGTGCTAGGGTATTAGCAGACGTCCTAGGGGGTTCGCGGAAATCTTTATTACGACTATCGTATTTTTCGAAATTTTTACACACACTAATTAGACTAGGAATGTCTACAACATTTGCTGTTAGAAAAGAATTTGTGTAACACGGCCGAATATTATTCAAAAGTATTTCTAATTTATCCGGTTCGCTGATAGGTACGTCGAGGCGAGAAAATAATCCTTGCATTTTTGCAACATATAATGTTATGTTCTCGTTCTCGCCCTGCGAGCGAAATCTTATTTCCGATAACAATTTGTAGTCGTAATTATGAGGGCTAAAATCTCCTTTTAGTAATTTACATAGTTGACTCCAAGATGAGACACTATCCTTTATGCTACGATACCACGTTAAAGCGTCTTCTGAGAATATTTCAAAAGCGAAAGAAAGAATCCTATCCTGAGGTATATCCCTACTTGACATGAATTCATTTATTCTTTGTATAAAGGCACGCACACACGTCCTACCGTTATATTTAAACTTAGCTAGTTCCGAAAAAAGTTTTCGTTCATAGGTTAACGAGCTAACAGGTGAGCTCTGGTCACCCCCGATCGAGTCTTCCGTCCGCGATTCATTTCCGCTGGGCTGAGAAGTTAACCGTTTAAGCGATGCGTAAAGAGTGTGGAATTCGTTCCACGTGGTTTTAATGGGGTTTATATCCGGAAGTGAGTCTATTCTCACACGATTCAATCTGTGGTAGACGTGATGTAAAAGAGACTCCGTTCTATTAAATAGATTTTTATCGAAGTTAGATTTTAACATTTTAATGTTATTATCAACTTTAAAGAGCGATAATTTTAAAGCCTTGAAATCTTCCTCGGGGGGTAAATGGGACTCCGCTACGTCCTCGGAAGGAGAACTTGACGCGAGTTTGGAAATTTGTTTGCGTAAATCTTCTACGGTGTTAGACTTTACGCCACCCCTCAGATAGACCTCGTATTCTAATTCTGGTTTTTGTAAACACGAGAATTTAATATCGTAGGCCATTTTGTAGAATAAATGTTCGATGTAAGTTAATAGTTTTAAAAGTAAAAGAAATGAAGTGAAGATACGTTAGTTATTGCTATTAGACGTATTTTCAAAGAAAAATGGAATTAATTGAATTGCATCCAGGTTGTTATAAAGATAAGATTAAGCGAGCCGCCGAGAGTGGCGCAGTGTTGATTGCGGTGAAACCGGTTTTACTACGATGCTAATCTAACGTACGCCAGCGACGCATATGTGAAAATGTTATTTATGGAAGCTGGAAGCGAACAAAATTGATATTAAAAGTAATAAGCAACGTGTAAAAATGCACGTGGTAGTAGCCGGTATGTATCTAAAGCGATTAAAGAAAAAAAGCGGTTAATTAACCCGTGATGCGCACGTGGTTTTGGTCCACGCGGTATACGTTCGCGAAAAAATTATAGGAAAAGCGGCTAGCAATATGTGATCGTACATGCGGTCTCGTCTAGCACGTGCTCACAGCGAGAAAAGAGGCAAAAAAACACTAACCTGGATGGGATTCAACACAGAACACGAGAAAAATACACAAATAATGCACAATAAAAGCAAAAAGAAATACGAGGTAAATCGTGGTCGAATCTCTTAGTTCAGCCGGGCGCCATGTGTCACGTAGTGGCTTTAGGAGCCCTTGAGGTGGTGGTGAGGCCACGAGGTTCTGAAGATGGTGAAATCAGACGCTTCACAACAACAATTTAAACGTTATTTATTTACTGAGGTATAACACAAACAGATAGATGTACAGACAGGGTGTGGATTTAAGAGATTCGACCAGTCAGTGCCTCCAGACAAGGAGCACTTAACTGTCCGTTCGCAGCGATGAGAAAAGGGCTCTGTGACGCCGCGCGCTTCCTTAAATATCCTCTGAGGCTTGAGGTGCGGGGTGTTCTCGGCAGTGGACGGTCCTCGTAGGCGCGCGGGGGGTGAGGCTTGGAGGGCGTGGAGGTGTGCATGTGAGTGCCGCGTGACAATTTTTAATTGACTTGAAAGAGACGAGGTTCTCAATTGAGCGGGAGTCGTCTTTTTTAGAAAAAAAAATACTGTATACTTTTTAAATTGTTTTTAATGAAATTGATAGCAACAAGATCAACTTTGGGTACAACCCTTTTTTTTTATTTATGTTTAAAGAAGTATGTTGTTGTAAATTGAAAAAAATACTGTCCTCTAAAAATGAAGTTGTTAAAAATACAGCATACTACTTTTTTTATGGAATAGGCGGGCAAATTAGCTAACGTATCGCCTGATGGTAAGCGATTACCGCCGCCCATGGACACCCGCAACACCAGAGGCGTCAAAAGTGCGTTGCCGGCATTTGGGGGAGGGGCTGGGGTATGGGCCTCCGGTATCCTCACTCACTCGGTGAAACACAGCGCAAACTATTTCACACCGGTTTTCTGTGATTAGCATTATTTCGTTTTTTTTACTTCAGAATAAAGACTTATCGCAAAACAGCTCCATGGTCGTCCCACGGCAATGACATCATGCAAACGTTGAGTAGATACTACTCCAATACGTTCTCTGACGCAGAGAAACAGAACACCATGAATTTGTTCCTGGGTCTATTTGTTCCTGATCAATCGAGGCCGGCCATCTGGGAGTACCAAAGTGACTATTATTTACATCATCCAGAAGCCATCGTATATATACCAAGAAATAGGTAAATATTTAATAACACACTTTCGGGGTGTTGGTATTTTCTATGTAGGTATATTATGTATGTTTTTATATCATTTGTCTAGTACTTGAACTAGAGGGCTTTGTGTGTTAGATGTCCGAAAATATTTATTTATTATTATTATTACTTGTAAAAATTATGAAATGTAAAAGTTGAAATTTATCACTAGCCAGTACAATAGAACTTTGTCAATGCACTTTCCAGGTCGCTTACAAAATGGTGGGACGACGATGTGCTCCGTCACCTTCCCCTACCATGTAACGAGATGAAGAAGCTGTGCTGCGAGATCATCGGCATGCACGGTGACAGCAGTAGTACCATTGAAATGGTGGACCCCTATCACGACTATAATAGACCCTTTGAGTACACAGTGCTGATGGATTGCTTTGAATTTAAGGTATGTATAGTTACTGTATTATAGTTGACTTGTACGTAATGTATATTTCGTAACACATTAAATTTGTTCATCCATTATTCCCATTTACAGTGTGTTACTAATATAATGTATATATTTCCAGATGTTCCACACTCTTAGAGATTTGGCTCCAACATTTTCAGAAAATTTTAGTCCATTTGTAGTTCGTGGGCGTTCCAGCGACCAAACAAAGCGGCCCACTTCCAAGAACCCCGTTATCAGCGGCCGATCCAGCACCATCTCGAATAATTCTAGCGAGTATGAACTTACCTAACACATAACAATCCTAAAGAGAGTTGCTAACAAATGATCGATTTAGCTTGCAAAATAAAATTATTGTTGTAATATTTAACATCGAATATGAATAAAATCATACATTATTTACAGTTCCAATGGCGACTCATCGTCTGATGATGATTTAACAAACTCCACTCCAACGCTTCGGCTGTCCGTACCATCGCCTTTAACAGTAGTGGCTAAGATTTTAAAGGCTACTGAGAGTGACGAACAACCTCTATTCCCCGCTATAAAGCGAATGAATAGAATATCTCTCAGTGAACCCGGTAAACGGGATATGATAATGTGAGTATCATTTTTAACCGACTTCAAAAAGGGAGCAGGTCAAAAGAATAGGCTTGTTTGCAAATATTTATTGGCTCTATGGTGACGCTTAGTTCGAATGTTTTTCAAATTGTTGGCGACTCGGTGTAGACACAATGGGAACAAAAGTTTGATATTGCCAACAATTTTGGTGTAGACACGCCTTTAAGGGGCAGTTTTACCAGGGTCTGATAGTTAATTATCTGCCATATTAACAAATAAAAGTGGCAGATATATATAGTTATCTGACATATTATGTATTTGACTCTATCCGATACTTGTGAAACCGAAAACTGTACTTATCTGACATTATATTAGTTCGCAAAAGGTATCAATAACTTACTTATCAATCGGCAAGTTAGTGGTGAAACTGGTCTTAAAATAATAATGATTAACTATTTTACATTTTCCATCCAGGTATAAACGGTACGTGAATTTCGAAAGGCGCTCGAACCCGCGTTATAAGTCGGATATTCACGTGGTGATGACAGTGAACAGCGCGTTTACAATAGACAGCTCCGTAGATGTCATACCACCAACTGTATCTAAGGCCTCCCGGGAAATATACCAAGACTATATACAACGCAACACTGGCCGGTTGAAAGTGAAGTCAGACTCAATTGCTGCTTATGCAAAATATGTAAACTTCAGCCTGTGAAATTTTCAAACTGTTGGCGGATGGGAATAATGTGTAATATTTGGTATTATTAATTAAAACGATACCAAAGATCGATCGATGAACTTTAAAAAATGTTTTATTATATATATCTGACCAGTACCTATAACTTAGCACTGAACACTTTCGGTACTTTGGCAGGTCAATATCAATAAAATATCCAACCTTGTATGTTGAAGTATGTTTAAATATATTTGCATGTAACTATAATGTTTTTTTCATCCAGTTTTGCAAAACCTGAATTGATAAACCATATGAATCGAAAATTTTAGCTTTACAAATTTTGTTTGTAAAAGATATTTTTTTCTCAATAGACTTATTAGTAGTTATTAGACAATAGACATGCATGAGCAATTTTTTTTTATGATTTATTTTTACTTTTTAGACTATAAGTTATTCACAAAAGCATTAGTATTTTGAAATACCTATGTATGAGTTTTAAATGTTATTGTACAATATATTGAATGACTTTGATACTCAAATAATAAATTATCATATTGTTTTGGAAAACTTTTAAAAATAATTTAGTCTGTTTTCTTTCAATTAATGATGGGTCGGAAGTTTCTGCGTTACGCTATGATAAAAATTATAAATTTATTTAATACAGTAAAATTTTCGTTTGTTGTCTCCACGAAATTAATAATAGTTTATTTATTTTCTCCCGTATAAATAGCAATAGTGTTAGACTAATAGTTGACATTTATTTTTTATAAATCGATTTTAAAAACTTAGCACTTTTGTATTGCCAAGCTAAACAATTATAAAAATTCCCGGCTTTGCTTCCAGTATAAAAATATTCGTCCATGCAAAAACGATTAACCGGCCAAGTGCGTGAAACTGACTACGCATAGAATATAGTTCCGTAGTCATCCATAATGGCACGTGGATTTAGAAGGCGGGGTTTGGTATATATTACTTGAGATTTGAATAATGTTACATAAGTAGTATTTCGTTATTAATGTACGAAGTTTTCTAAGTCACTTTACAAGTTAGACCTATAACTCCTGAACTAACAAAGTTCACATGGACTTGTACATCATGGGTTTTTCAGATTTTTGAGCCAATCTTTTAGAGGGAGCGGGATGCCCTTTTTTAACAAAAAAATTCGCTTTGCAGTTGAATGTCGCGCAAACGAATACCTAAATCATAAAATCATCTTAGCAACCTCTCAATGTTTTTAAATACCTATTTAATGATACCCCACACTCTGGGGTGAACGTGAGAAAAAGAAACATCCCCACTTTACGTATAGAGGAGGTACCCCAAAAAAAGTAGTTTTCGTGATTTTACTTTAGCGCTTTGTGGACTTGGTATACACATATATCTATGCAAAGTTTCATCTTTCTAGCACTTACCGTTTGGAAGGTAAGCCGAGGACGGACGGACATGACGAAACTATAGGGGTCCGTTCACACAGACCGGCTCGGAGATGAGAGCAGATTTTTATCACATTGGAAACAGGTTTGGGTAATGGTAGTAAGGGTTATTTTTGCATGTGCACTTCTTTTGTCATTAAGAATGCTTCGTGTGAAATAATAAGAGGAGCCGACCGGCTCCGATTGCGTGCTCGTTCTCGCTCGCGCAGCCGATCCGCTCAGATTCTCTTCCACATGTGTCATGGTCTATGTGAAATATGTAGTTGGCGGCTCCGCTCGGGCCAATTTCACGTGTATACGATCCGGTCTGTATGAACAGAAAAAAGCGGGCCGATGCCGATGCTCTCCGAGCCGGTGTGAGTGAACGGACCCTAAGGGTTCCGAGATATAAACTACAAAACCCTAAAAGTAGTTGGTATGGCACTAAAACTAAAATACAGTACTATATTACCATGAAATGCATTAACTGGGCAAAGCCTTTAACAGTCCACTGTTGCACCTTAGCAAAAGGAAAGGTCCGTTAAAGACTGTTTCTGATGATGTATATAGTATGTTATCATCATTTGTGTTTTAAATATTTCACTTGTAACATTAAAAATGAAAATTGTAATATTGCTTAGTAGTTCGCAATTCGCAAACTTACCACCAATAAAAAAATATCATTGCTTACCACCAAATAAAATTTTACTGATTTCTGAACCATGAAAACAATAGAGTTGCTGCACCTGTCAATTCGTTACTGTAGGTATGTCAAACGCTTTTGACATTTCATGCTCAACCTGATTAGATTTTTCTTGTGGTCGATTGTTGTGTTAACTTGTGTCTGTTTAGTGGGGGCGGATGGCTGTTGTTCATATGTAAGTGACTAAATAGTCTTATTAATCATGGCTATGTCGAAAGGATTTAAGGTCCTCGAGAAATCGGCACCTCCGAATCCATACAGTATAATATTACAACATAGAAATAAAGATTCGGCACTGCTCTTCGAGTCGCAAGCAGTTGTATCACTGTCTCCACAAGAAGCAGAGACACTACGCAGACAATATCATAAAATAGCTGACGCATATGGATGTCTCGGTGTCCTTCAGCTCAATTCTGGTGAAACATGTTTGCTGTACCTGGTCCTTGTCACGGGCTGTTGCTCAGTGGGTAAAATTGGTGACGCTGAAGTATTTAAAATTACTCAAACACAATTTTTACCCCTATTTTATCATACACAAGGAGAAGATAAAGTTTCTGAAGTGAGAAAATTAATTAATTCAGGGACTTTCTACTTCTCATGGAATTCTGGAAAATCTGCAAATCTCTTTGATCTCACTTTATGTGCTCAAAGAAAAAGTAAAGGTGCTAGCCCAGATAATAGATTCTTCTGGAATAGAACCCTTTTCATTCACTTAATTAGGTATGGCATAGATTGTGATGAGTGGTTAACAAGAGCCATGTGCGGCTCAGTTGAAATACGTACTATTTATGTTGGCCACCGTCAAGCGAGAGCAATTCTAGTATCAAGACTCAGCTGTGAAAGGGCTGGCACCAGGTTTAATGTAAGAGGTTGCAATGACGATGGAAATGTAGCCAATTTTGTAGAAACCGAACAAGCTATTTATGTTGATGATGCTGTTGCATCATATGTACAGACTAGAGGGTCAGTTCCCTTATTTTGGGAACAACCTGGAATACAAGTTGGCTCTCATAAGGTGAAGATGTCACGAGGCTATGATGCCTCTACTAGTTCATGCGATAGACATTTCTCACAGTTGAAAAGAAATTATGGCTCTTTGATTGTTGTCAATTTGTTGGGATCCAGCTTGATAGGTGGTAGTGAGGGTGAGGCTAATTTGAGTAATGCATTCCAGAAGCATTTAAATGAGTCTGCCCATAATGATGTGATTCAAATTATTTTTGATTATCACCAAGAAGTGAAAGCATCTTCCATGGAAACTACATTAGCAAAATTTAAAAGAATAATTGAAAACCATTATGATGAAATTAGTATATTTAGTGCAAAAAGTTCAGATATCTATAACATTCAGAAAGGTGTCATACGCACTAACTGCCTGGACTGTTTAGACAGGACTAATTCCATACAAACATTTATAGGATTAGAAATGTTGGCTATTCAGCTTATGTTACTGCAGTGTATTGATAAAAAACAAAATGTTAATAGATTTGAAGAAGTATTCAAGCAGATGTGGGTAAATAATGGCAATGAAATATCTAAAATTTATGCAGGCACTGGTGCTATACAGGGTGGTTCTAAACTGATTGATGGTGCAAGATCAGCTGCTCGTACCATTCAAAACAACTTGCTTGATAACTCTAAACAAGAAGCAATTGATATATTGCTACTGGGATCCACATTAAACTCTGAGCTGGCTGATCGTTCTAGAATATTATTGCCTTCAAATCTATTGCATACATCAACCCCGGTGCTTAGAGAAATGTGTCGCAGAGCAAATGAATTTACACAACCAACTACTATTCGGATTACAATTGGAACATACAATGTGAATGGAGGCAAACATTTCAGAAGCCTGGCTTATAAAGATGTGTCCTTAGCAGACTGGTTACTTGATTGTCCTAATTCTGCTCTGGTCAATACTGTTAATTTAAAGGAACATCCATCTGACATATTTGCAATTGGATTTGAGGAAATTGTTGATTTAAATGCCAGCAACATAATGGCAGCTAGTTCTGACAATGCAAAGGCTTGGAGTGAAGAATTAGAAAAAGTATTATGCAGAGATGCTCCATATACTCTACTGTCTAGTCATCAGCTAGTAGGAGTTTGCCTTTTTGTATTTGCTAGGCAAGATTTAATACCACATATTAGAGATGTTGCTCTTGATTCTGTGAAAACTGGTCTTGGAGGTGCCACTGGAAATAAGGGAGCTGTGGGGATTCGCATGGTAATATATGGTACATCCATGTGTTTTGTGTGTGCTCATTTTGCCGCGGGCCAGTCTCAGGTTACTGAACGTAATGCCGATTATACAGAGATAACTAGGAAGATTGCATTTCCAATGGGTCGTTCACTTTATACTCATGATTATGTATTTTGGTGTGGAGACTTTAACTACAGAGTTGATTTAGATAAAGATGAAATACGTCATTTGGTATCACAAAATAATTTACAACGCGTTTTGGATCATGATCAATTACTACAACAAAAGGAACAAAATGCTGTTTTTAAAAATTGCTTTGAAGGGGAAATTACATTTCCACCCACTTATAAATACGATTTATTTAGTGACGATTATGACACAAGTGAAAAATGTCGAGCTCCTGCTTGGACTGACCGTGTGTTGTGGCGAAGCAGAAAGTATACAATCGATCCAGAAACAACTACGGAATTACAAGCTGGCAAATTATTGCATTATGGTCGAGCTGAACTGAAACAAAGCGATCATCGCCCTGTTATCGCGATATTAGAAATAGAAGTATCACAGGTGAGCTACACAAAATGTATGGAAGTATTCTATGAAGTCGTGAAAGACCTTGGACCACCAGACGCCAGTATCATTGTACAACCTTATGAAGATTTTTCTGGTGAAGACACAGTATTCGATGATAATGTTATGGCAGCAGTTTTACAAGAGTTATCTACCATTGGTGAAGTAACTTTAGTTCGTTTTATTGACGATCATACACTAAGTATTACATTTAGAGAAGGACAAAATGCCTTAGCTGCTGCCCAGAAGGGCCACATATCAGCTTATTCTATTCCATTACAAGTTTCATTAAAAACGCCCGATTGGATTGAGATTGTTCGATCTGAAATAAATTTATGCTCTAACAATACTGTTCCATTATCCGGTGACGCCCAACCTGAGCGACCTTTACGTTCAGCTCCCCCAACTCCTCGCCGTCAGCAACCTAGTAGGCCACCTGCACCATCACCAACTCCATTGGTACCCTCTCGAGCTCCACCAGTTTCAGTAAGTCCGGCACGTCCTCCTCCACCACGCCCAGCGCCCTTACCGCCAGATTCTGGTAAAACCTCCGCTCAGCCGCCGATAGCTTCACCTCCCAGTGACAGCGTGCCGCCTCCGACGTGTGCGCCTCCACCTCCGCCGGAGAGTGTCACTCCACCTCCAACGGCCATGCCGCCTCCAGTGCCTGCTAGACAAGGAGCACCGCCACCACTACCAGCTCGTCCGCGTCCTACATAAACTTGAGTATTGCCACATTACTAATAATATTTTTATGTTACCTTCTTCTAGTGTCTATTTTTCATTGAACTATAAGTATTGTTATCTATAAACAATGATATTACTCGTAGACAACAAACGACAAAACGTGTGGCTCAGGAGCTTAAGATAAGACCTGAAAATAGCCTAATAATATAAATTGAAGTCTGCGTCAAATGGCGACGACTTACAATTTGTCTCATTGGCTTTGTGTTTCGCTAGATTCGCTTTGCTTTTGCGCTACTTATTGGTACAGTAGGTAGTACAAAGAATTACTCGCCTAGATTATAGAGGTCAAATACTATGAAGTTAACTTACCTACTTAGTGTTTAATATCATTGTCTATAAAACCAAACATAAGGATTTAATTTACAATATGTTTACAAACATCGATTTTTTGTGTGCGATTAAATCGCTTTTACTGTTATTTATCTTAGTACCTACGGTAAAGACCTACTGAAACAATAAAATATAATTTAAGTAATACTACTTAATATTTTGTTACGTATGTTATAATTTGTTTTAAGGATCTCTAATGCTGTAATTTACCCATAAATTGGGTATGCATTTAGTTTATTAAATGTTCAGAGATTTGTTTAATAAGTACTTCTGCGTGTCTGGATTGTAAAAAGTTTACTTATTTATCTTTCGCGTTTGCATTTCTTTGGCAAGTATTAACATCATTATTGTTATACTTTAGTAGGACGTTCAGGTTCAAAATGAATTTACCACTGATTTGTATTTTATATTTCTTGTCTCCTATTTTTTCCTTTTGTAGTCTAAATATTCTGATGTGTATTTTGTATCTACTTATGTACTTTCAATAGTATCATATTTATAGTACTATTTACAAGTATTAATTATCTGATTAATGAACAATCACCAACACGAATTCGAGACATCGTTATTGTTTCATATGTTTGAACATGCATTTCATAGATTACTGCAATTAAGACCTTCAAAATATGCTTATTGATTGACCTTTTCAGTTAATTGTAAAAATCATTCACATTATTCAGCGCATGAATTACAAAATATAATAGAATGTAAGAAAGATTTGAGACACCATAACTATGTGACTGTACATTTACAGTCATTAAAATATTCATGAAAATATTAAAATTATTTAATTCTACGTAAGTAAGAAAATATAAAATAACTTTCTATAGCTCGGGCCTCAGTTGTAAATCCTAGCAAGCAATCCTAGCTAGGTCAGTCTATGTATAACAAACTAAGTAAAACGGATAGGTATATTGAGACCCCTCCGTACTTCGATGAGCGCGTTAAGCCGTCGGTCCCGGCTCTCGATCTCTCTTATACTATCATCTATGCATCTGTAGCACGATATGGGTAGTTAGAATCCTAAAAAGTCCGATAACAGTATTTCCAAAAAAAACTCCGCTATTGCCTTGGACCATATGGTAACCGCGTAGGTCAACACTTTGCAAAATCAAGCAATCCTAGCTAGGTCAGTCTATGTATAACAAACCAAGTAAAACTGATAGGTAGGTACATTGAGACCCCTCCGTACTTCGATGAGCGCGTTAAGCCGTCGGTCCCGGCTCTCGATCTCTCTTATACGATCATCTATGCATCTGTAGCACAATATGGATAGTTAGAATCCTAAAAAGTCCGATAACAATATTTCTAAAAAAACTTTGCTAGTGCCTAGGACTCTATGGTAACCGCGTAGGTCAACACTTTGCAAAATCAAGCAGTGCTAGCTAGGTCAGTCTATGTATAACAAACTAAGTAAAACTGATAGTTACATTGAGACCCCTCCGTACTTCGATGAGCGCGTTAAGCCGTGTTGGTTCCGGTTCTCGATCTCTCTCATACGATCATCTGTAGCCTGGTACGGGTAGTTAGTTGGAGTCCTAAAAAGTCCGATAACAGTCTTTCTAAAAAACTTCACTATTGCCTAGCAGGTACTGAGGTTGTGGAAGTGTGATGGCAGCTGCTCCACCAAAAAAATCGAAGTTTAGCCGTATGATAGCTTAAAGCTAGTCTCAACTTAGTTTGGAATAAAGGTTCGGAGAAAGAATTTTCTATGTATTGCCTATAACTTAAAAAAGAGTATCGTAGGTAAATTAGAAGGAAGAGAAAAAGAGCGCCATTTAGTTTCCCCATTAATTTTTATTTTGTGTATATAACTTTAAAGACAAATTATTCAACGTCCTTATGTTATGGAGTTTCATAGTTTCTTTTACTGGCTAAGCCTGAGTAGATATCTTGCACTTATGGTACAGATGGTACTATTTCAGCTTTAGACAGCTATTCTTGTACCTACACGCAATCGCCCAGTTATTCAAACAACTTTGATGTGTCTTCGTAACCTCTAGTCTACATAAGTAACGAACTTGTATTATTCTGGAGGCAATTGCTATTCTAATTTATCTCTGTATGTAATATGTATATTTTAATATAAAATTTGCACATTACATTTAGATCTATTAATTTTGTAAATAGAAGATTATTTTCAGATATAGATTTTGTCAATGTAATAAAAACCAATTTTATCGCGGTTATGTTATCCCTCTGTATACGCGAAAGTGTTATTGTGTGTAGTTGGGTGAAAGACAAAAATAAGCTATGGATCGTGTAATATCAGACTTCTTGTTTATACACTGAAGGTATACCTACTTTATTCAATAGTCATACTAAGCTGCAATGCATTACGACGAAGATGTTTTAGAAACTAAGTAACAATATTATAAATGGGTGCAAACTCCCCGTTCAAAGTGCAATCATCTATAAAAATATATAAAGTACATAAAACGCCCTTTTCTGTTAATAGCTATCCTGCATTAATAAGTACAGTGCGTACTCATAAGTAAGAAAATTCAACGAACAAGATTATATTTCTATCTTATAAATTGATAAATATATTATAATATACGAAACATGTAGCAAAATATATTATACCTATGTTTATTCTCAGATCGTACGTGTTGTTATCTGTTTAAAAAGTTATCTATTGTGTTTTAGACTATAAAAAAGTGTTATAATTGGAGTCTCTATTGAACATGACATGTCTAATATCAATTAACATTTATATTGTTTGTATCTTTACAATAAAAAATAATCTCAAAATTTATTTGTAATAAATATTAGGCGCAACAGGTAGAAAAGGTTTTTCGTTTACCGGAATACATTTTAAAAGACTTATTCGTAATACTTACGCAATGGCGTCATTTTTTTTTAATTTAAGGCTGTGTTATGCATTTTCACAATGGAGATTATAGGTATTGTAGGTACCTACCTAACTACAAATTGTAAGGTATAATTTATTATAGGACCGAATTTGAAGGTGTAAAAGTTCCAAATTATTTTGTTAACGTTTTTACATTATAATAAGCTGTGTTATATTTATTCGTAGCATTTAGTTCTTAACTCTTTTCTAAGTAGGTACCTGATTATTTTTCTTTTATATACTTTCAATTAATACTAAATGTAGATGTTACATACATATATCGATCAAGTTATATTAAGAGTAGTTGCAATTGAAAGGTTTAAATGAAAATGTAGATTGGTGTTTTTCAATAGTAGTGCTTTATGAATGTTATTGCTGTGTGCGTACGTATTATATACCTATATTAAGAAGTTATGATTAAAGCAATATGGCAACATAAACACAAGACCAGTTGGTATGAGTACCTAATATAAATATACTTAAAAGGCTTTTCTGATTTTTTATTTACTTTCCCTCATAATAAATGTTATAATACACATAACACGGATGGCGTAGTGGCTTAAGCGGTTGCCACGCCACTTTCTACTGTTTAAGTGTTGTGGGTTCGAACTCCACATTTTTTTTAAAATTTTTTTGTCCGCGACTATAGGTTTTTTTTATTTATTGATACAATATATACAATACAGGTGTTATTTATAAAACATCACAAAACCTTGACAGGTTTGTCTGGACGTTGAATCACTTTTGAGCAATCTATTAACATACATTCACCTAAAAACATCTCAAAACCTTAAACAATGTTTTTACAATAGTACCTACCTACAATTCGCTTAAACTATTTATCACTAGGAAACCGGTTATCTAACCGTTCGACGCATGTCCCGGCCGATGCTACCTGACTATGTTAAGAAGTTATGATTATTATGTAGTGTAGTTATGCAGAAGTAGTGATACACTATAAACAGGATGTTGCACTTCCTTTATTTTATTTTTATATTTTTATTTTCTTCTTTCTATTTAAATCTGTTCAAGTCGTCTACTTTCCAATTATATTATGTTGTTAAAGCATAGAAATAAAATATTTTTTGTATTTATATTTAACTATAGTTCTTTTCTGTTATTTTTGTTTGTATATTTATTGGAATGTCATTGATAAAAGTTGGTATTAAATATGTGTTCATTCGTTGTCCGTAATAGTTAGTAATCCTGGGCACTTCTAATTTTGAGTGTGTTATTTTCCGTGTTGTTATTTTATGATTGTTTTTTTATTATGATATTGTTCGATTAAAAGCCACATTTTTATTTTAACATGAATTGGCAGCATTTTACAATATTTGAACAGGGCACTGGTATGGTATTGTCACCAGCGCATACCGTCTTTTTTATTTTGTCTGGTGTTATGGTTTTTAGAATTCGTAGCTGCAAGTTGTATATTCTATCCAAGTAGGTTTTAAAAGTTCTTCCGTAGCTAGTGATTCCATATGAAATGATTGACTCAGCAAGGGCATTGTATAAGTTTTGTAGTATTTTAAAAGGAACCTTATATTTTAGTATTGCAAATTTAGCTAATAATGCTCTTAGTTTGTTACAAATTGTATCGATATGGTAACCCCAGTTAAATCTGTCGTCCACTACTAGGCCTAGGTATTTATAGTTAGATACTTGCTCCAGAAATTCACAGTTACATGCATGATTGTTAGATTTCATTTTATGCAAGCATCGGTGGCAATGAGCTACTACTTCGTGATCCACATTTATTCTGTCTGGTTATCCCTTATTTATTCTTTTTTTTATGGAGCAGGGGGCACGAGCAGACGTATCGCCTGATGGTAAGCGATTACCGTCGCCCATGGACACCCGCAACACCAGAGGCGTCACAAGTGCGTTGCCGACCTTTGGAGGACGGTAGGGGACTCTAATGAGTCTCATGTAATGTAACTGTAATACACAATGCATTACAAATGATACCTACTTCAAAAATTAAACTTCAAAAATTTGACAGACTTTTAAAATGAAAATTAAGTGCGACAGGAACTTTTCTGTGGGAGAGCTACGCTTCGCATGAATCTGGTATCACGTGGTAATCCGTGGTATCACTCCGATCGGCTCGACCGGAGTGATACCACGGCCTCACAGAAAACCAGTGTGAAACAGCGCTTGCGCTGTGTTTCACAGAGTGGGTGAGGATACCGGAGGCCCAATCCCCATCCCCCAAAGGCCGGCAACGCACAGTCTGGTGTTGCAGGTGTCAATAAAAACTTCAAACTAGTGGGAGAATGTTTCGCCTGTCAGATTTGTGTTTGGCTCATTGGAAAATATTACAGGGTGGCCCATAAGTCCCTTGAAATGTAAAAAAATAATTTAAAAAAAACTAATGACATTATGAAAAAGGTATTTATTTTGTCATAATCCTTATAAAATGGGAATTATTTTTTGAAAATTACATCATCTAAATGTAGTCCGTTACGATCGCGGCACTCCTGTAAGCGACGTTTAAAATTATCCATCACTGCGCGGCAAGTAAGCTCTGTAATGTTTGCCATTTCTCTTTGGATATTTTCTTTCAGGACGTCAATTGTCCGCGGGTTGGTTTCGTACACTTTAGTCTTAAGATAACCCCATAAGAAAAAGTCCATTGGGGTCAGATCTGGACTACGTGGTGGCCAAGGAATATCTCCTCTTCGAGAGATCACTTTATTAGGGAAAAGTTGACGGACGACCGGCATAGCGACGTTAGAGGTATGGGCAGTTGCTCCATCTTGTTGAAACCAGGTCCGCGTATTAAAGCCTGGAAAATTCTTCAACTCTGGTGTAAAAAAGTCCGGTCTGTCTGGTGTAAAAATGCACTGGAACGCTTACGAGTAGACTGGGTAGGATTTTCACGAATTGAGTGTTTCACTACATCGATGTTTTCTTCCGTCCGTGATGTCCTTGGTCGACCTGTCCGTTGTTTATCCAACGTCGAACCACTCTCTTCGAACTTAATAACCCAGTTCTTAATCGTTTGAACACTTGGAATGTCTTTAAAGTTGCATAAATTCTGATATTCTCGAAATTTACGCCGCGCAATGGTAGCCGAATCACTGTTTCGATAAAACTCGCGCACACAAAATGCACGGTCCGCACCGGTGAAACGCTCCATGGCGACTGAATTCCCAGAAACCGTCGATACTCCCCCGCACCGCGCGCGCCACTCATGCGCGCCTTTTGTATTTTATTCGAAATTTACATTTCAAACGACTTATGGGCCACCCTGTATAAAGATTTCAATGAAATTTGTCATGGATATACTTTAAGTCTATATACTTAATGATCTATTAAAATTCAGCCTTCCTAAAATGACGTAAGTAAGCATAGGGGTTTTTTCCACCTTTGATACCTGCTAACTGTAAAACGGTCCGGGGTCCCGCTTTCAGCTTAGCGAGTACCTCTATCCATTCCTTTCTGAGTATAGATTAGACAACCGGTCCTAAAAGGAGAATGGCAGATCCTGTACCACTGGCAATATGTTACTCGTATATTAATGGTTATGAGAATTATACCGTGAATCATCCTAATTATTTTCATGTGGGTATTTACGAGTATTATATTTAGAACTGTGCTATAAGAATTCTAATTCTGTTCATAAAGTTGTTACAACTGCATTAACATTAACGCCATGATTAAAGTCTACTTAGTCTGAAAACTAGATGGCGTTGTGTATCAGATTGACAAAACTATTTTACATTATTTTAAAATATGTATGTTATATATAAGTATGATCTATATTTATTAAATACTTACATACTGGTGAATTTAGTAAAAGAGCAACATTTTATTGACGGATCAAGAAAATTGTAGACGAATGATTTTGATTCCAAAAATATAAGATTACGCCGCGCCATCTTGTTGACAATAATGACAACTCATTTGTGATTAATTGTGATCCATGTATTTCGTTGTGATCTAAAAACTAAAATAACTTTTTAACGCTATGTTGTAAAAATCTAGGAATTTAAAATGTTATTGTCGGTGATATTAGCAGCCAAATAAATACAAAAACAATCCCTACCATGCAGTGTTGAGCATTAATCAATTAATTTTATATTTAATTAATTAATTGATTAAAAAGTATATGTGATTAAATCAATTGCAATTAAACATTTAATCGCGTTTTACAACTAAATATTTAAATTAATGCACATCTATTGTAAATCACAATTAAAATAATTGCAATTAACTATTTAACTGTTCATTAATTAATTGTTAGTAATTTTTTCGTAAAATAACTAACATAGAATCAATTGTGAACTGTATAAAACCACGATTTAATTAATTGTTAGTTGTATTTTTTACAATTACAATTCTTAATCATTGTTTAAACAATTCAAATTTGCCCAACACTGCTACCATGACATACGCCAAGCGGTACAAGTCCCATACAAACCTGCCATTGTTCTTTTATCTTTCCTGAAATGACGCAAGTCTGAGGCGACAGGGATCTTACAGGGACTATAATATGCATTATTAATGGTCAGAAGTTCACATTTGACTAAAAATGTTCTCAGCAATAGTTGTTATTGCTGACATTATTCTTAATGACTTAATCGAATCTCATGTTGTTGAGGTGACGATGGAACCTTGCATTTTATGAGTTAAGGCCGCCATACACTTGCGCAAATATACAGTAACGTGTGTTGGAGGAATTTGCACAATTATCTGCCCACACCCGTTACAGTACACTTGCGCAAGTCTGGATATGCGCAAGTATACTGTACCGCGTATGGCGGCCTTTAGGGAATAACTCTTTTAATAATTTCTTACATATTCACCAAAGGTTGTATACTTTCAAGATATTTATTATATACTTAAGTTATATTTTATTTGGGAGAATACAGTCTCCCTTAAATACGTGGCAAATTCCCTAATATTACAAGGTTTATGTCACATAAAATAAAGTAGCTGATTTTTACCACCGTTTATTTCTAATCACAGTGCTGAGACACGTTATAACACAGAGGACTAATACATTTCTGAATAAATTTAATTTTTGGATCTACTTCTTGGGTACAGCGTGGGAGTAGATAGTCTCGGCAACTCCGAGTATGCCAACAATGCAGAGAGCCATAGTGAAGCGGTACAGAATGCCATCAAATGGACCACCCTTTAAGAAGACTGGGACATCATCTTCCGTCTGAAATGTGAAAAAAAAAATTGTTATAAAAGGTATTTTTTATAATAAATTACAGGAGTAGAAAATGTAATGATTAACTAGAACTGAAATTTAATAAAGTTCTTGGTTACACACAACTTAGTTACTATACTTCGGGACTACTATAGTTCGGGAGGGATGGGAGTTACATAACTGAGCTTTGTAACTTGACTACACGTTTGGTCTAGTGGTTTAACGGTCACCACGCCGTTTCCTACTTCGCCAAGTGTCGTGGGTTCAAATCCCACGTAGGACAACACTTTTTGTGATCCACAAATTTTTGTTCTGAGTCTGGGTGTTATTTGTGTCCGTTTCATGTATCTTTGTAAAGTCCCCCGCGACACAGGATTTATTCCTAGTGCGGGAGTTGTCTTTTTAAATAGAAATAGAACTTCTACAAACCCTTGAGCATCTCTTACCATCGCTTACCATCAGGCATATGTTTGCCCAATATTCAATTTATAAAGAAAAGAAAATGAATTTGTTCATTGTGGTTGATGGATTAAGGGCCACTTGCACGACATAGCTTAAATACATTTAAGACATACTAAATGCCTTTAAACATAATTAGCATCTTGCACAACGATAATTTTTTGCCTAAACATGTTTAAGAAACTGCCGAAGTTAAACATCCAAACTCAGCTATTTAGCGGCGCTAAACGTGTAAAACGAGTGCATATGTACGAGCGCAACACTGGGATAGAGCCATCTTGTCCACACTCGCAGGGTTCGACGCCTTATCTTAATTAACTAAATATTTCTGCTGTCATCGTTGTGCAAGAGGACGCTAAATTTGTATAACTTAAACAAATTTAGCACAGCATTTAACTAATTTTGTTTAGTAGCTACTTAAGTCGAACGTTGTGCAAGTCGCCCTTAGAGACCCAATGACTTTTGTGAAGACTGATATTGAAATTTCGTAGATTTACCCTAATAAATATGATGTACCTAACAGAGATTAATAAAAATAGGTCAGTATTATAATTAATTATGTTAACTGACCGATGCAACTTTGTCTTTCAATTATGCTCAGACCCTAATAGTCTGAGTCCGATGTTAACTATCCTATCTTACAGCACACCAGCAAAATACACATTAAAATCGGTTTGATCGTTTCGGAGTTCATTGTGAGCAACAACATGACAAAATATAGACAAAGCTGAACAAGAAAATGTTACCAAAAGAATTAATAAAAAATGATTAGTTCTCTTATAAACATAGAGACATAAATTTCATTGAGAAATATCTAAAATGTTTCTTATGATAAGAGTGATTAGATAATATGATGATAAAGTAAAATATATTGGATCTTGTCTGTATTACATTTAACAATCAGACAGTTAAATAAATAACTAATTATTCATAAATCCTTACTAATATATAATTTACAATAATATTTATGTTTTCAGCAATCCTTGAAAAAGATAATGTAAATGAAAAAAATGGCAGAGGCATGTGTGTGTATGTGTGAAGAGAGAATACAAAAAATTACTTGATTTTTATGGCTGTTATCAAATAATTTTGTAAGATTGTATTACAATAAATATTGTTAGATTTTTTAGTTTTTTTGTTATTTACTATATTCATATGCCTCAATACATCAACTGCCTTGGTTGTGTAGTGGTAGCATATGCATTAGTGTTTGTATGATCTGCAAATGTTTGTTTCAGAGTTTGGATGTTTCCTATGTATAGTAAATGTATTTACAAAAAAAAGTATATTTATATCAGTTGTCTAGCACCCATATTACAAGCTTCGCTTAGCTTGGGACTAGACAGAGTTGTGTGTTAGATGTCCGAAAATATATATGAATATCAAACTTATTGATTTGCAGACCACTTATAAATGAGTTACTGCTCAAACCCATAATATAGAACTAAAACCTACACATATTCATTCCACCACAGTTCACATTAAAGTCATGTAAATTGGTATGAAGGAATTGAATCAACCAAAAAAATGGTATTCCATCACATGTAAGTCTATTGCAAAATACTAGTGTGAAATTAATAATTTCTGGATTCTGGTAATGCCGGACCATGTGATTGGCTCTTTTCAAGATAAAATTTTCATTGCTTGGTATTGAAAATCTTCAAAGTTATACCATTTTTGTAAATATGTCAAAAAAGTTATTGAACTCATTTGAAATTAGTTTTTTGCGGTTCATAAAACTGCTTTAATAAATCCATGGCAGATTTGCCATAAAATTGCTCAGCTTGACTGCTTTGTAGCTTCGTTTTCAGATTGATCATTAAATTAATTTTTAGAACATAATGCATTTAATTTCTAGAAAAACCGGAGAAATTATAGCACTCCGGGAGGTTAACCATTATTACCGGAGTCTCCCAGGCAATCCGGGAGGGTTGGGAACCCTAGCTGTAGACCATACTTAGTAGTGTAAAACTAGGCATGAGATTTACACACTACCAATTATAAGAATTTACACCTTTATGAGAAGTGCAGTATTTATAATCAATAAATAATATGAGTTCTGTTTCTGAATTATATACAAATACGAGAAAAACTGTACCTGAAACTGCTTCTGTCTCTGGCGGATCTTCTCTGGCACAGGAGGGTAAGGGGTGTTGGTGCCTGGCATCAGGTTTCGATTACCTGGAGCTGGACAAGCTTCAGCTACGCTTGAAAGGTGAGCTGTGTTGTACTGGATTGTCGGGGGTTCCACTCGTTGCAAGGCAATTGGTGCCTAGGATGAAAAATCTTTTAAGTCAGCAAAAAAATTAACTGGGTACTATTATGGAAATGTATACTTACAACTGGGAATAATGGACTTTGCAGGTGTGTTGCAGCAACAAGCCTACCAGTAACTCTATTAAGTTGGTGATACATTTTGTCGATTAAATTAAATAAAGTTTAGTTCTGCAAAGTGCCTGAAAATCGAGCGATTACGAAACAAGTACTTATCAATCAGGCACGTTCTGAAATAGTATCATATCATACTTACAATTACAACATACTCTGACTCTTGTGACTGTTTTATCGTATGATAAATAAATTTAAGTTTATATTAGATATTTCTTTTACAACTAGGCTTATTAAAAATAAACTTTAAATAAAAAAAATATTTAATTAAATTTAGTGTTTTTAAACACACCTTCAGTTTAGGAATAAGATTTATTTTTAAAACGTTACAAAATTATATGTATTTTTAGGAATATATAACATCACACAATTTGTTACAAAGTATAATTATTTTTAAAGGTGCTTTGATTTAATTTTATGTACAATTATCATTAAATTAAAAAAGAAGTGAATGTTTTCTTAAAATTACCATCAGATTTTTGAACGAAATGTGACGCCATATTTTTTGTATGGGATTGTCGTTTCTTGATTCTTGACGTTTCTTTTACAAAGAGCACGTTTTTGAGAGAAGGTAAGATCGTGAAATAACCCAAAAAATGTGAAAATGAGAAAATAGTTTGAAGCATAAATTATCGTGTAAATTAATTTCGCAAATGCTTTTTTATTGTAGTTGTTTTTTTAAAGTGACAAGTGAACTATTGAAATTCTAAATTTGAATTTCCGCGTGGCGTGTCATGTTTTAGCAACGATTGTCAATTGTTTCAAAATTTCATCCATCCCCTACCCAAACCAGACACATGTTGGTGTGACTATTTATTTAATTAATTTGTTTTAGCTACAAAATGCAGATCTTCGTGAAAACCCTTACGGGTAAAACAATTACCCTAGAAGTTGAGGCTTCTGATACCATTGAAAATGTCAAAGCTAAAATTCAGGACAAAGAAGGAATCCCCCCAGATCAGCAGCGTCTTATCTTTGCTGGTAAACAATTGGAAGATGGCCGTACTCTCTCAGATTACAATATCCAGAAAGAGTCCACACTTCACTTGGTTCTGAGGCTTAGAGGAGGTGAGTAAAAGTTCAAAATAATCATCATTTTGACAAGATATAGCATGTAGAATATATTTTAATAATGCTTGTAAGCTAGTGCGTTTTGTATCAGATCAAACTCTAGTGGTAATCATGTTCCACTATCTACAATTGTAAGTAGTTGCACTAGTTCTGTGTTTAGTAAGTCCCAGGTGTGCCACTGTGCTCTGCCATTTTTTTATTTTAAATCTGCAAGGTGTTCTAAATATTTATACATTAATATAAAAAAAAAAATTCAGGTACCATTGAACCATCTCTCCGCATCTTGGCTATGAAGTACAACTGTGACAAGATGATTTGCCGCAAGTGCTATGCCCGTCTGCATCCTCGTGCTACCAACTGCCGTAAAACCAAGTGTGGTCACACCAACAACCTCCGCCCCAAGAAGAAGCTGAAGGATTAGATATTTTTACTTTCAAATTCATTGATGCTCCTATGTTCATTGCTGTTATAATATAAAATAACTAAGCCCAAATTAATAAAAATGTAACATCCAGTATATGTGTTCATATTAGTCTGAACCTGTCCATGTAAGTTTTAGTTAGAAAAGTGCCTTCAGCAAAATATATTAATATGATAAAATTCTTTCAGTGCAGTGAAGTTATAGCTTTGAAGGGCTAGGGCTGTAGGGCCTGTAATATGGACACCAGTCTGCTGATAAAGATGTAATTTACACCCAGACAACAAATATCATGCACATGCTCACAACCTCTTTAAAAAAATGCAAATGTTTATAATGTTCCATACTTGTGCAATAGAAGTTATGAACTGAACATGACTCATTTGTCCTTATCACACTATTTAATATCTACATTCATCGATTTTACATTGCAAATAGATACGAGATGAACCTAATGGAGTAGCATGCTAATTTCAAACAGTATTTGCCAATGGTCAGTCTTATTCCTTAAACTCTTGCTAAGTAACTAGTAATTATCTGAATTGCATGACAACCTTAAATTTTGAGTTATTTTTAAATAATATTTTAGGTTTTGCATAGTTACATTAACCTGTTCAGTGGCTGAACCAACCTCTTGCAGTCTATAGTTTTCATAAAGAAACTGTCACTTTCACCCAAGTTCACCTCTGGATCAACATGCTTCAGGAAGTATAAGTGAGCTTGATTGTTCTATTACCGCAGCCTGGATGCATCTAGAATCCATTACACTATGTGTTGCGTTATTAATACATGTCTTATTGGATCTCAGATGTTGAAAGAGAGTTTAATTTGTTATCTTTACTCAAATACGACGAGAAGTATCACTGACGCTGGCCGTGGATGGATCACCTTAATAGATTTTTTGATAACACACAAACGAAGTCTCGAATTAGACAAAAATTTATTGCAGAATATCAGGCACTGGTTCAAAAGTCATAGGGGTTTAAAGGCAGCTGATCATCTTTCCCCAGCTTGGCACATGTTGCTATCCAGTGAAGATCTATTTACTTTCAAATTTTGTCAGAAATTTATTGACTAATTACGGACTACATTTAAGAGAATAAGATCATTGTGCTAGGTGTCGATAGACGTTAGTTGTTGAGGTATAATCGTGGCCAAGGTGTGGAAAATAATCCCAAATTAATAAATCTTTGTTATTAAAAAACAATGAAACAAACGTTAATATAATATTTATTTTAATAGGCACATTTACAACATAACATAACATTTAATAATTAATTGTCATTCGGTAGTACAATCACAACCACTTCATTTATAAAGGTCTTTATTAACAAGACGGTGTATTATATTTTTTTATGGTGTATAGAGTAACTAGCAGATGGGGTCACTTGTTGGTAAGTGATGACCGTTACCCATGGAAAACTAAGATGGAAGTTAATTTTATTACAAAATCATACATTTCTCATTAGGTATATACCTATATTGCTACAATTTAACAATCATCTACATTTAGTGTCACAAACATTTCACAGAAACTCATATTTTTTAATAAATATTACAAGTATGTGACATGTCACTTTTAATTGAATAAAAATCTCAATGTAAATGAATAATATAACGTTTGTGTATATTTCTTATACTTAGCATATAATACATACATATTTAAAATTCTTATATAATTTATTGCCTCTTTAATGATGAAATACTTTTGGGTGACCTATAAGGTAAATCTTAATTCTATTTGGACGGAATCAAATATTTATCACTTAATTGCGGCTACACCATACCAAAGTGAACAACTTTTATTTTCGGTGGCTTGGCCTGTGCGTTCACTGAAACAAGAATAGAAAGTTATTAAACATTGCTCATCACATGCTATTATTTTCCTGCAACTAGTAAAACAGTACATGCTTCTGATGAAAGAAATGCAAATAAGACAAAACGTGCAATCATACAATAACATTCAAATAGTGCAATACTTTTTATATGTTTTACATGTTTTCAAGAGCTGAATCATCCATGCTTATATAATATGATATTAACATTATTAATTAAAAAAATACTCTGTCTGTCTATTACGCTTTCAGGGCTAAACCGTAGCACTGGTTTCAATGCAATTTGGCCTGAAGATACTTTGATTTTGAGGAAGGACTGAGGCGCTGCGCAAACGTGTCGCCCGTTGCTACTACTGGTCACTGGTAACTGTTGTTGCTGTGTCCGATGGCGGCAATCGGACACAGTCACCGGTCGCTACTTCTAGGCACAATTCGGCGCTTGTTTTTTGTTAGTCTCACCAGCTCAATACAATTGTAATTTGTAATGCAATCTGTTAATGTTGCTTGTGGCTTCAATTCAACTGCCGACTTTTAGTTTCCAGTTACCGACACCGAACTCTTTTTGATCGTCATGAGTATGTGGAAGCAACTAGTGTCCGGTGTGTTCGGTGTCGGTAATTGGAAACTAAAAGTCGTCAATTGAAGACACAAGCAACATTAACCAATTTCTTTACAATTCATCGACGTCCATCGTGAGGCTGACGGAAAACAAGCGACGAATTGTGGCCAGTAGTAGCGACCGGTGACTGCATCCGATTGCCGCCACCGGACACAGCAACTACGGTTACCAGAGATAGTGTGCCGTATCGGCAACAAAAAGTGTCGACGTTTGCGCAGCGATTTAAGCTGGGTCTCCACCGAACAAAAGTTATCAATTTTTGTGTTGTCAACACGTGTTGGCAACAAAAATTGTCAACAAATGTTGAGAAACAGTGTTTCCGTTTTCGGCGGTAAACGTCAAAAGAATACGCTTGTTGCAAATATTTATTAGCTCTATGGTGACGCTTAAGGCGTGTCTCCTGCGGCTAAAATTAACAAAACAAATTAACAAAACTTGTTAACTAAACATGTTAGCGAAAAGTCGCAGGTGACGGACTTTTAAACGAACATCAAACACGATTACACGAAACGCAAAAATCTTTTATCTACTCGACAAAATGACTTATAGTACACTTACTTACTTACTTTTATAGTATAAATATGAATAATATAAGTATTAATGTTAGTTCAGTTCAGTTTCATTATACCAGAAGTATACGCTGGGATGTTTTCAGTCAGCTTTGGATAACATGTTTGCTTGTTAAAATTAACCAACCAGGCCACGCCCATATTTTGATAAATATTTGACGTTTGGTGTTTAAAAACATAAAACAGTGTCGCAGGAGACCCGGCTTTAGTTCGAATGTTTTTCAAATTGTTGGCGACTCGGTGTAGACACAATGGAAACAAAAGTTGGCGATTTTTTGAAGTGTTGCAAACAGTTGGAAACACTGAAATTGCCAACAATTTTGGTGGAGACGCGCCTTTAGGCTACTCTAAGTTTTCACTATATTTCGTGATCGATTATAACTTTTTCGATGATTTAGGTTTCATGTATGGAATACATTTAATTGTATGAAAAAAAGTAAAACTATTGAACATTGTTTATGTGAAGTCGTTAATATACTAGGGATTTATTCAAAAATAATTGTTTGGATACTAAATTGTGTTCTAAGAAGATATCACACTAAAAGTTCATTATGCTTGGTGCAACTTGATGTAATATTTTATTGACTACTTTTTTTACGGTGCCAAGATGCGATGATGAGACAATTGTTTATGAAACATTAAGTGAAATTCATGAAAATGACATATTATAAACACAGTCTGGAACCCTGAAAATGTGCCCACTTATAGTTAACGAAATTTTTATCTGTTTAATAAATTTTGGAAACAGGGATGTGCCAGCATTCAGATTAACTTGTTGTTTCATAACTTGAAAAAATTACGAAATTCATTATCCACTTCGGTAAGTAATTATAATTTAAGAAGTCAAAAAAAAGGACTCTTTCAAAGTTTTGTGGTTAGATGTTTTATCTCGTTTTTGTGGTCAAAATAATATTTGGGACATCTGAC
This sequence comes from Diaphora mendica, assembly GCA_949125395.1. Taxonomy (NCBI): domain Eukaryota; kingdom Metazoa; phylum Arthropoda; class Insecta; order Lepidoptera; family Erebidae; genus Diaphora; species Diaphora mendica. The sequence continues at coordinate 10,114,162 of OX421319.1, forward strand.
ACACAAGCCATTTAATCCCAAAACAAGCAGAGCTTGTACTAGACAACTAATATAAATCCACATAAATTGTACATAGACAATACGCAAACTCCAAAACAAATATTTGCAGCTCACACAAACGTTTGATCTGACTCGGGAATGGAACCCGAGACCTCAGCCAAGCAGTCGCATATGCTACCAGTTCGTCACTAAACAAAAAAACATGTGGCACTCGGGGACTGCCGCGGTAAAGCTATTGCATAGCATTTTTTATCAACTTATACAATTATAATTATTTATTTACTATTTATGCAGTATTTAATTTTGGAAATATTGACATAAAGTAAGTAAAAAAATCATGACATACAAATATATCACATGATTTCTCCAATATGTAAGTATTTCGTGATAATTTAAATAGTTAACGACACGGCAAATTTCATAACGATGACAATTATGTGTTATATTATATGTTATAATTACATTTTAATACGAAAAAAACTTCTTTTTCGCTGACTACTACCAAAATATTTAGGGGTGTTAGGATTTATTTTCATTACGGAATTTTTTGATTCGGTCGCCGCGCTCAAAGCCCGCGATAAAAGCTATTCAATAGCTTAAAAAGGTCGAATATAGTAACATCAAGGTGGATAATAAATGTCGTATAGATGTCATCGTGCAAAAAGAGCGTGCTCACAGAGATAGGGTGCAAATAGCATGTGTTGGCATGCGTGCGTCACACTTCGACGTAGTCGAGCGTAGTACCGGCTTGAGCGAGCTGCTGTTGCTGGGCCGGCCTCGGGCTGTAGCCTCGCACTGACACCGACGACGAACACTCCTGTATTCACCATATTTATTGTTATTAAATAAACATTTCGGACATCTGACACACAACGTCATCTAGTTCAGACAGTAGACAACTGATATAAATAGTTATATACTTTCCTTTGTACTTACATATTATTACAGACTGCCTCGTTGGTCTCGCGGTTGGCGTGTGCGATTGCTGATCATGAGGTCTCGGGTTCGATTCCCGGGTCGGACTAAATGTTTGTATGATCTACAAATATAAGTTTCGGAGTTTGGGTGTTTTCTATGTATAATATTAATATGTATGTATTTACAAAAAAAAAGTATTATATGTATTTGTATTAGTTGTCTAGTACCCATAACACAAGCTCTGCTTAGCTTGGGACTAGATGCCGTTGTGTGTTCGATGTCCGAAATATATATATATATTATTATACATAGAAAATATCCAAACTTCGAAACAAATATTTGCAGATCATGTAAACGTTTGGCCCGACCCGGGAATCGAACCCCAGACCTCAAGCAGCACAGCAGTCACATATGCTACCACCCGTCACCCCACCGGGTTTGCGGCGGGGAGGTGTGTCGGAATCGAACCGACTAAAACCACACGGTGTGCCACTCTGCGCCTGAGACGGGAACTGTTGTTATTAACACATCCGAAACCCTTTCCAGCGCTTGCCCGCACTGAAGCGGGCACCGTCTGCTGGTAAAAACTCAATTTAGGCGACGACGAACGATATATGCTAAACACATTACGTGACTCTACATTCACCCTTGCTAAACACATGACGTGACTTTACATTGAGTCTTGCATTTAGACGTCTGTGTCTTAACAGATTTAGAAAAAACCACCCCTGTTCATCTTGTGTCACTCTGCGCCTGATACGGAAGGGATCCGAGAGCTGCTGTTAACACAACCAGACCCCTCCCAGCGCCTGCCCGCACTGAAGCGGGCACCCTCTGCTAATGAAATAAACCATATGCCAACTTGTCTAGCCAGTCTGGTAGGCAAAAACTACACAACGATCAATTTGACAACTTACCGACACAACAGCTACGGTGACTGTATCTGAGAACTTCACTTTATTCTTTTCAACGGGACGACTAGTTTGTGTTTCAGTGCTATCATTGTCTATTCGATACGTTCTGTCTTTCAAACTGTAATTATTATTATTATTTTGGTAACGGTACAACGTGTTGCTTCTGTCAACTGTTCCCTCTTGCAATTCGGTTTGATATAAATGCTTGAAGTGGCTAGAAGGAAGTCTATCCCCATATTGACGCGGGATTACATCCACAACGGTTCGCGCAGGCTTCACTGGACATTCATTTATAGTTATTAAGCTATGTTTAGAAGGTTTAAAGTTCGATAACATATCCATACTGTGCCACCGCACTCCTTGAGAATTTCGAATAGGCTTTGGATAGTCTCGTTCGTAATCCACTCTCGAGTAATTGTCGCTTACGTTGGTGGTCCAAATAGTATTATCTCTTTCTAAATACTGATGTAAATTTGGTCGGATGCTATTGGTCGATGTAGGTTCTGCTTGGGTGATGGCGACTTGCATCATAGTCGGTAGGTTTGGTACTGACACTCGAGGTAACGGGGGTGGCTTTGTTTTAACTGCATCCGATGCGGAGCTCGGTTCTTCTTCTGATTCAGAGTACGAGTGCGAGCTGCAACCGGAGCAGGATTCCGAACACTCGGAGCCTGAAATTAAAAAATATTCGTAAGTAAATATTAACGTATTGTTACGAGCCGTGATTACCAAAAAAATTACATACTATTTATTAACGACACTTTCTACAACAATAATTTACTCGTTAGTCGCACTAGAAGATCGCCTTGATGTTAATTCGCTGTATCGTGAAACAATACCGTACGGCTAACACGCTCCGCTGTTATATGGCTGTCGAAATCTCGACAGAAGATTCTGGACTAGAGCAGAGCCATCTAGCGTTGAGAAAATCGGAATTACGAGTCATAATCTCGCGCGCGCTACCCGACACTAGATGGCACCTTCCTCGGTTCTCGTATGGACGGGAACATTCGAGACCTATCTCTTTATGGCGCAACTGTATCAATGTATTGAGTAATTGTTTCCTTGACGGGATAGATTAGATGTAATACTGCGTGGTGACGGATTAAGAATACAGAGTCACCAGCCCTGTTCATCCTATGGGTGTCGTAAGAAGCCACTAAGGGAACGAACTACACAGGACAACTTTACTGTAAAGAAAATGAAAACTTGGAACAAATTGTTATACCAACCCGTCTGGCCAGTGTAGTGTTGCTAAAAGCTGTTGAGGACCTTTTTGGCGTGAGAAACGTAACCATACCCAGTTTTTTTTTTTGCTTTTTAGGTAAGGTAATGAGAAACAGATCAAGGAGTTTGGTTTCTCAGTCCATTTTTTTGGACAAGTTGCAAACAAGACAGTGAGAAAGAGGACATTATCTGTTACGCATTGTAACCTTTTATTGTTTGTACTTACTACCCACATTTTTTCACCTCTATAAATTTATTAGGTTACGTTAAGTTATATATTCTATGCAAAACCGTTGCGCTGTACAGTCACACAGGAAATTAAAATATTTTTTGCATCAAAAAACTGAGGTCATTTCAAACTTCTAAACGTCCCGTAATACATGACATGCAGTTGAAACTATAATTTTGCCCTTTTCCACACATATAGACCAGTTCATCAACAAATATTACCTACACGTTGTGAGTGAGGTGTAACTGGTCTTAGGGCGGAAAGTGTGCGTTAATTGGACCTGGGACAAAGGGAATGGTCACCTGTTCCAAATGTAATTCTAACAATAATTTTGACCTTTTCCATACATATAGACCAGATCAACAAATATTATATGTTGCGAAAGAGGTGTAACAGGCCTAAGGACGGAAGGGGGATGTTAATTGGACCTGGGACAGGGGGAACAGCTACCTGGTGGCTGCAGGTCGGCGTGGTGTTTCGCCAGGTCGCGGGCCTCCCGCGCGAGGTCGCTGAGGCCGAGGCGTTGTGCTGCCCAGCGCGCGTCGCTGAACAGGTCCCAGGCCGCCAGGTCCACCGCCAGGCTCAGAGCTTTCTCCACACGGCCCCGCCTGCAACACCACATCAGCGCGATAAATTGTAACATCTTAGTCAATAGGGTAGATGACTCCTTAGTCAAATTAGTTACTTTTTATAACCTGTCAAAACGATAACTTTGTATGAAAAATGTACTAAATACAAACTTGTGACGTCACTGTTTTAGACTACTCAATTGAGCAATATATTTCAACTTTTTCTTAATTAAATTTTGTAATAGATATGTAAAAGCTGTAATAATTATATTTTCCGAGATGTTTTGTAATATTCGTTTTAATGGAGGAGACATCGGTATTTATTTACGATACAGTCATCTACCCTATTTGTTAAAAACTAGCTTTTGCCCGCGGTTCTGCCCTAGTGTAATCGGGATGTGTAGCGGTATCGGGATAAATAACAGCCTTTTTTATTTGTGCGGAAATTTTCGTGAATACCAACCGCTGGTGTTATGTAGGACTCGAACCGACCAAAAACCGCACACCGTCTCGGCTACTAGAAAGCCGGGGAACCAGGTGTAACCTAGAAATGAATTCTTTGGAACCCCGACGTGCCACGGGCCACCTACGGCAGGTAAATAGCATCCTATGTGTAATTCTGATTTATAAGCAATATGACTGTAAATTTGCATCTAGATTTGTACAGTAGTTTTTGCATGAATGATTAACAAATATTCATCCTTACAAACTTTCGTATTTATAATATTAGTAGGACTTTGACTTGCAAGGATGTCGTAGTTGTTTAAGTGGCTACCTCGTCACTTTCTACCGCGAACAACACTTTGGAAGACCTACAAATTATTGTTTGGGTACATTTTGATGCGACACATTATATATTCTTAGTGCGATAATTGTTTTAAAAAAAAAGTAAGCGTGGTTCTGAAGCGATAATAATAATTTATAATCGATGTCATATTGGTAACTAACTTTTTCACGCCGCTTCGCTCACGCAGGCTTTCATCCCCTGATTTACCACCCTAGGGGTGGAATTTCAAAAATTCCTATCTTAGTGCTCCTTACGTTATATAAAGAACCTACATGCAAAATTTCAGGATTCTAGGTTCAGCGGTTTGGGCTGTGCATTGATATCTCTCTATGTCAGTCACCTTCCTCTATATGTGTATAGATTTCCGTGTGGTCCCATTTCAATTTGCTCCAGTTCATAAAGCCAGTTTTTTTTTGGCAAAAATGTTTGTTTATCACTATATAGTATAAAACAAAGTCGCTTTTTCTGTCCCTATATCCCTTTGTGTGCTTAAATCTTTAAAACTACGCAACGGATTTTGATGCGGGTTTCTTTAATAGATAGAGTAATTCAAGAGGAAGGTTTTTATGTATAATAAATGCATAATATAGTATGGAAACACTGTTAATTTTCGAGGTTTCTAATGTGATGTAGAAAATAAACACATTTTTTGCGCTTACATTGCAAACGCTGGTTGCACCCTACGAGATAGATCAAAATAATGTACTACAGTATTGTACACCTTAAAAAGTACTACAAAAAAGTCGGCGACGGTATATGTCTATCTCTTAGGGATAACCCACAACAACCATTTTTTATTCCTTTCTTTTTACGAGAAATAATGGCTAATTTACGAAGTGATTTTAAGCAAATACAAAATGAAACCTTATACAATTAAGTAAATTAAATACATTGTTCATTTAATATAGATCAAAATGGCCCTTTACAGTATCTAATTTAAATGAATATATTCGAAGATATTACAGATTAAAATGCACGAATTGTGTCGTCGGCGGGGGCGTCTGAAATCCACCTGCGCGAAGCCGGGGCGGGTCGCTAGTATTTATATATTATGTAAAGATATCGTACCTTAAGAGGTGATGAAAGAATTTGCGGGCGAGATCGTGCACGGGCGGGGCGAAGCGAGTCGCATTCGCTGAGAGAGGCACCCGAGGAGCGAGGAAAGCGCCCAACGCGCTCTGGGCTACGCTCTCACCGCCCGACCCGCCCTCCGCCTCACACTCTACGACAACAAAGTACACAGTTACATAATAATATGTCGCAGCCAACTAGTTTAATTAGCCATTCAATCAACGGCCTAGCCTAGCTTTTAACACAACAGCGCCGTTTAACTAGAGGATAGCTTTACGTTAAGTTTTTTAAGCTATTGCATAGCTTTTATCGCGGGCTTTGAGGCCTTTGTGCAGAAATTCCATAACGTTACGAAAAAGTCGAAAAACCTAACACCCGAAACTCGCACGGATCGAGACGAGCTGCTCCGAAATCTGTCTGAGCAGCTCGTCCCGATCCGTGCATGCACTTCGTGCGTGACAGAGACAGACACAACAGTCTGTGTTTGAGAAAGTATATAGGTGTATAGGTATCTATCATATCTTTATAATGCCACACTCACCGCATGTGCGCCCCGTAAGTATACATGTTCAAAGTAAAAAAAAATACTGCATAAATAAAGACCGGTCAGCGCCATCTGTTAAAGCTGTTTCGCAACTACGAGGTACACTAACGCCCTCTATTATTTAAATACTTTTTGAACAATATTAAATGAGAAACTGGCAAAATAAAATTAATTATAATTGCATAAGTTGATAAAAAAATGATATGCAATAGCTTTACCGCGGCAGTCCCCGAGTGCCACACGTTTTTTTTATTAACTTTAAAACTGGCAATTAAAACAAAAAAAATCCTAACCTTTCCCTTTCGCCACCATTCGTCACACGAACGCTACTTGAACGGCGCTGTTTAGTAAAGAGGCTAGGCTGTTAATTGAACGACTAATTAAGCTAATTGGCTGCGACATATACACTTTATTCTTTATTGTACACTTGAAATGAGTCTTATCTCAAAATAAATTAATATAATTACAAAGTGTCAATATTATACAAACAATTCATTCAGTAAACTGTGTAATGTACGCCAAATCCAAACATAATCCAAATCAAAAACAAAGATTATGTGTATTCATGTCGTTACTTTCATACTGGTCATGTTAAAATTCACAATAGAAAAAAAAAACATTATTATCAATTATACTAACTATTACATATCCGTGATAAAACGAACATAATTTTAATTGGTAAGTCTCAAACGCTCCTATTTAAATGAAAATTATTAAAACATTGTTCGTTTTAGGGATGAAAAATGTCTATTAAACCTTATAAAGCTTTTAACAAAAATAAGAAAGTTAACGTTTTTGATAATTATCTACAAATTTTAACAAAAAAAAACCGACTTCAATCTGGATCAAATTTTAATGGGACCATTCGAGAAGCACCAGCTTTCAAATGAAAAAAAAAATCTAAATCGGTTTACCCAGTCAAAAGTTATGAGGTAACAAACATTAAAAAATACAGTCGAATTGAGAACCTCCTCCTTTTTTTGAAGTCGGTTAAAAAGAAGACATTAACGCACATTGACACTAAAGTATATTTTCCATACCAACCTGATTGGTTTCTTAAAGCTGTGCAGACTAGCTTGTTCATGGCCCAAAGACAGTCAGTACCCTCCCTCTCCCAATCCATGGCACGCAGCAGAGCAACGGCATTTGTCGCACGTTTCATGCGTATCCACGCCTGTAATTATATCAATATTGTTACGAAGAAAGATCATTCCAGAAAAGCAGATCGACACTGTTAAACATCGTGAAAGTTCTCGTTGGTTTCTTGAGGCACTGAACAATGAACCTTACATCGATATGCATAGCGTCGAATTTAGGTTGATTGTCGCGCGGTTTGATTACGTTTTTGAAACCGGTCAAATAACTCTCTCGATTGTACTATTATTCTGAGTTATACTGTGCTTTTAAAATTGTTTTTCAGTCTCTTTTACTCATCAGAAGGTTTATTTCTCAAATTCATTGAACCCTAAAACGTAACAATATCATGATCAAACATAAACCAATTAGTATTTTTAATATCTCTTTGATATTATAACAGCGTGAAAAAAGTTGTTTACCATATAGTAGTAGCCCAGTGTAGTAAGCCAACCTTAAAAGATAGACATATGCTGTGTGGACTTTTTTAGAATTTCTAAATGAGAACATTTCTTTCATACATTATTTTTATGACACTTTAACCGTGTACACAGGGCATGCAATGGAAGCTCTCAAAATTAATAATTTTCCCCCGTTTTCGTAACATTTTTTATTGATACATTGCTGCTTTTGGTCGTAGTGTGATGATATATAGACTACCTCGATAACTGGTCTATCTAACACTAAAATATTTTTTCAAATCGGCTCTTACTCAGTTTGCCTAAAATTAAACTGAACTAGAATAGATTTACCGTTAGAAGACGTGGATGAGTAATATGAAGCAATGCAAGAGGGCCGCCAGAAAATGTACACAAAACCATTGGGCAATTTCTTGAACTAGTACACGTCAAAATTTGCATCCGTCGTGAGTCCCTGTTAACATAAAAATAATAATACATTCGTTACGATTAAGATTCGTCACATACAGTGACACAAAAATATATTTCGGTGCCATCTAGCGAAGACGCGCTGAACTAGGAAGAAATGATAACCCTAAATCGCGATATTAAAAGTCGTGCCTCGGCAGGAGGGATTTAACCTCTAAATCTAAATAAATTGTAATTTTATTTGAATATTTAATTAACTTAAACTTAACTTGACAGGTTTCACCCTGTGCTGTTATCAAAGGCTACCATTTCTAAAGTACAAGTGGGTTTCGAGAATGTATTTCAACAAGATCTAGGTATCTTATGTTTGGCAATACTTTATTGTAACTTACGGTATGTAGGAAGAAAGTTCTAAACATTTGGAGTGATGGTGAAGAAGGGAGAGGGCGCGATCAAAGCACTGTAATCTTCCAGTTTCATCTGCTGCTATTATCAGTTCACCTGCCCAGCGTAGATCTGTTGCAATCTATTTTAGAACATTATGTTCAATATCAGAATCTATGACAGCAATAAAAGTATAATAAAAAAAAAATGGTACTTATGTCGCGATAGCTATTCGCTCATTTTAATTTTCATTCAAAAATCCCAAAAACCACAAAATAGCAGCAATAATCAAAATACTTTATAACAAAGTTCAAATGAACTTAGAATGTTTTTTTAAATGTGTAACACCAAAATATCAACCCATTTGAACAGATTTGGAAAATGTTTTTCGGATTCCCTGTCCCATTTATGTTTTAATAAAAAAATAAGGAATATGATTCTCAAATTTTCGTTTAACATTCGTTAATTTTTATTAAGTTAAATATTTTGTAAAGTTGTTAGAACGAAACACCTGAGCTATCCCAAGTTATTTGTCTAAACAACATAAGCTCGGCCTTAAATTTAACCCTAAGTATGAATTATATTCATTGTACTGAATGATGCCAACATTATTCTTGACCAATAAATCAAGTGTCCTTTGAACTGTTATTTAAAAGACATAAAATATTATCGTACAAAACCAGCTCTCGTAGTGTGTGTTAATCCAGCGATGCAATGTACGACGTGCAAAGACCCGTCAATGCACGCGATCAAAAGTCGAGTGTCGCAGGGCGATCGCCTCGCTGTGCGTACTGTGGTAGAAAGCGAAACGTGAGTCGCACTCTCGCGAGAACACGACAATTTAGTCGCGCGACTTTCAGTTGTACTGATCTCATAGCGTAGCCAGTCTAAATTGATGCCATTCTGTAATTAAAGAATTGCGACTTAGTCCTTCATTACCAATAAATAAATTTATTGTGTGCAAATAAAATTAATTATTCCAGAAAATGTAACATAAAATTTTCACCTTTCAAAACTCGACTACCTATATCATCGTATTCGCAAATAAATGGTGCTCATTTTATATAAAATTTATTTATTAAACAAATAGGTGAAAATAACTGTTATATAGATTTAGCTGTTTAAATCTGCCAACCCCGTAGTAACATAGCCAGGAATAAAATAGACAACCCAACGTTTGTATATACGACAGGCTTCATACTTTTGGTTGGTATTAAATTTATTCTTTAAACTTATGAGTGCAATATTTTACAAAGAATATTTTTGAATTTTTAATTAATCATAGTCTGGCCAGAATTTTTTTTGATAACCCATTCAAGATATATTTTATAACTAGCTGTGCCCGCTACTTCGTGCACGTGACATTTGGATTTTAAGTTATTTTTTCACCATTTAAACCTTCCCTGGACTACGACAAACATTTCAAAACCAAAATCAGCTGAATCGGCCCAGCCGTTCTCGAGTTTTAGCGAGACAAACGAACAGCAATTAATTTTTATATATAAGAAGATATATAAAATTTAATATAAAATACTTTTCATCCATTAAGCTGCACTAGACTTTTGGAATGTGGATACTCTACTAGAAGAGGATCTTAGGTAATTCACATATATTTTTTAGGAATTGATAAAGTAATACATCGTTCCAATTTGGCAACAATTTACATACATTACTGTATATTTTGCAGCACATCTGCAAAACAGACGTTATAATATTTTTTTGATATCAATTAAAGAAAAATTAACTTTCCACCATTTTTTTTTATTGTTTAATCGTCCACAACAACTTATATATTCACATTACATTTAATATTGGTTATTTAGGTCATAAAGCATCTTATTTTACATGTAAAATCAAATAATAGTTATAATAACATCTACACATTTCAAAATATCTAAGCTGACAGCCGAAAATCGGTCATTTTTTGTAAAAACAATTAAATTCAAATTCTCAAAAACGGTTAGATTTAGGATAGGGTGTTTTTAGTGAAATCAGTCAGAAACGATGTCAACTACACGCTCTTAACGGGAATAGTTCGACTTAACCTGTAACCCTGTATATTTACATATATACATAGGGCCTGTTGTATGATATTAACAATGATTGATTTATTACTAATTAAATTATGTTCATTAAACATTGATGGTACTTAAGTATTTACGACTAACCTTGTGGCTAGTGATTTGTTCTACAATGTGGATAACATTGTCACTCTTAAAGGACAGCTCTGCTGATAATGTTTCATTTTCCAACTGGTGGTAGGCTGTCAAACTGACTTGATGACTGCAAATTAAATAAAAAAATAATAAGTCGTTGAATAATTGATACTTATATTATAAATAAATTCGAAAGTAACTGTCTGTTTCATTTTCACATACAAGCCTTTGCACCAATTTCAATGAATTAATTTCACAATTTTTTTTTTTCTTTCTTATGTTTGGCCCTGCCAAAATGACTCTACTCTGCCTGATGGAAAGCATGAGCAGAATCCAAGAGTGGTGGTCACCATACTGCGAATGCAGACAATGCAACAATGCAGCATGGTGACCCACACCATGGCGGGCTAGTGATGCTTCTGCATCATTGGGCCTCCGGTCTCGCACTCACCAACGAAACACGACAACACGATCGCTGTCATTTTACGTTGATTTTCTGATAGTACCGCCCCGGTCGAACCGGTCCGTTCGTATGCATATGAAAGTACATTTAGTAGGTACTTCATCTAAAAGCAATTAAAAAAAAAATTGTGTCTGTTTGTTTCGGGTTATCCTTAGAACCGCTGTATCGATTTTGATGGGAACTTTCACTGGCAGATAGCTGATGATATAAAGAGTAACTTAGGCTAAATTTGTAGACTAGCTTCGCCCCGTGGCGCTACCCGCGGTTATTTCAAAATATATTTTTATAAGTATTACCCATTAATGCTGTATAAATGGAGATTTGCATGGTCTTCAATGATGGGGCTCCAAGGCGCCGGCTCAGCCACAGTTACACTCCACACCAGCACTCTGGCCCCAGTACCGATCTCATTCGTAGATATGTACCTCTCTGTTTTACGACTGCTACCTCCTAATTCTATATTCTGAAACCAGTATAATATGCTAATGTTAGAATAAATTAACAATTTATAGAATTGAAACTTTGGTTTTTAAGTTGTATCAAGTAATTCATATCGTTCGGCCTTGCTCGATTTTTGCAGTATATTTTGAAATTCGCAAGATAATCTTGACCTAGGATCATAAATTTTGGCATGAAGCAATGTCATGTAGCAAAAGTAAAGGAAACAATACGAAAATCTAATATTTTTAGTGGTACAATAAAGTTTTTCTATTAAGATTATAAACTTAAATTAATGGGGAAACTTGGTTGTTTTTTTTTTTCGTTGGGTAACTGTTACAGATCACAACCCAAGTACTAAGCAATAGCGGAGTTCTGTAGTAACACTATTATCTCAGACTTATTAGAACTCCAACAACCTGTAATAATTTTTAAAGATATTTGTATGTCATCTGAAACTATGGGTATCAATATGTTAAGAAATGGTCACCCATCCATCGACTGACCTGGATAAGATTGCTTAACTTTGCAAATTTTTATTTACTAATTTTTAAGTTCTAATTAAAAATGAAATTTTTAAAATGTAAATTAGTAATTATGCAGACAGAAATGTAGAAAGTATTTAGCACTATGCAAGAATTTAAATAAAATTAAATGTTTCACCTGTATATGTGGGTCTCTGTCTGTGATTCGACAAGGTAAGTTTATGTTGTTCTTTCCGAATGTAACTAATGTGGCTGTGCGGTCACTGTGTGTCAGCAGGATGTGTGATTTACAAAGTGCAACTGGAAAGTATTACAACATTTATCTATACTAATATTATAAACCTGAAGAGTTTGTTTGTTTGGTTGAAAGTTGTAAAATATGTCGGCGACAGCATAGGTCTGTCTTTGAAGGTTAGCTCGGTATACCTTTACATGGAAAATGAATTTGTAACTCTGTATAATATCGCACTTGAACAAATAGGAGATGCAGCTAGTGTTATATTATATAATTGGGCATGTCAGCAAGTGTTATGTAATACAAATTGGATTGGAATGAACACTGGTATATAATAGCAATTTAAACAGTCACTGCTTCCTACTGCGTGGAGTGTTGCGAGTTCAATCCCTATATGGAACAACACTCTGCCTGATCCACAATTTATTGTTGAGTCTGGGTGTTTTTTGTGACTCATTTGAATAAATGTTCATGAAGTCTGTGACAGGGAATATATTTCTAGGCATTCATTCTTTTTAAATAAGAATACCAAAATTAATGCGGTTCAATGAGATCCTAATAATATAGATATTTAAGTATTTACCATTCGAAACTGTCTGTCCGGATAATTTCCCAACTAAGTACCTATCAAACAAAATTTGTATAACATCTAATGTGGATGGCTTTAGCGTGAGGTAGGCAATAACTCCTGTCGAGAACACAATAGTTATAAGTGTTTCGGTCGTCCATTCACAGGCGATTATGCTTTTGTCGCGAAGTTTTGATTCTAACTGTCGAAGCTGACGAGGATGAGCCGCTCGCCACAAGCCTCCTCGCCTTTCGCAGTAGCTTCTTTTACCATAATCATAGACTGTGTCGTCTACTTTTTTTTTCTCATATCTGTAATGCATGTCAACAAAACCTGTTAGTAGATCACAGAAAATTATATTAAAGTATTTTAAAGTAAGTAGTAGTATTAAATATAATAGAAAAAATTAACTAGTAGTAGCACACTAGTTTATAAATACCACAAATTGCATTAATCTTGAGGTAATAATATTTATTTTATTTGAAATGAAAGTTTGAATCAACTTTAAAACTTACTTAAAACTTTTGAAATCACCGTTTTTTACTTGTAAAGCTTCATCACTCGTGAGGAATTTAACATTGAAATTAATCATTATATGGTATATATATTCATAGTTGTCGCTTAATTATTGAAATAAAATAAACTATTTCTTCGAAATTTTTGTTGAGTCGGAAAACAAGTAAAGTAAATAAGGTAAGGTATTGACATTTGCTTGACACATAGCTACGGTGTGACCAGCTTTTAGTATTAATTCTACGAATTTTCATAGTATTTGTAAAAAATCTCTTAGATCGTTGTGTACCTTAGAGCATATACAAGGTTACGGGTAACATGTAGCAATCCCTTTAAGGGGTGATAGTAGAGATCATTAGCTATCAAATTGTCCTCGGGTAAATGAGTCAAAAATGTACCGTTTTGGAAAAAAAATAAAAAGACTTTTTTTTATGAAAAGTGGATGACGCTACTTCAAAGTGCTTTTAAAACAAACACTTGCGTATTTAATGGTTGTTTTTGGTGTTTCTAACACCCTAATACGTTGTCCTCAGCCATTTGTCAACGTGTTCAATTTTTTTATACTTCGTTGGATAGCCAATAAAACATACTTGTTTTTAAGCTATTACGCCGATAAAATTGTAAGGTGATTTTTTCTAATAAAATTGCATTTAGTCATAAGAAACAGTAAAATGTATGAAAATTTTTAGATTACCTGAATCATTATTCATAAACGGTACCACATTTCTCTGGTTTTTTGTGTTATTATTACGTATTAGGGTGTTAGCAAACTAAAAACACCAAAAACAACCATTAAATACGCAAGTGTTTGTTTTGAGCACTTTGAAGTAGCGTGATCCACTTTTCTTAAAAAATTAAAAAACTCAATTTTTGACTCATTTACCCGAGGACAATTTGATAGCTAATGATCTCTACTATCACCCCTTATAGGGATTGCTACATGTTACCAGTAACCCTGTATACACTGAGGGGCAGCCGAACGGGCTGAAAGCGTGATAGGAGTAGAGAGAGAAACTGAGTTTGGGTAGTGTCTGTCTCTCTCAAGCAAGCTTCTGATTGATCGGTATTTCCCGCCAAATAAGTCATGCAAATTGCTATGTGCGTCCACCAATCAGAAGTTTGCGTGAGAGAGACAGACACTATCCAAACTCAGTCTCTCTCTCTCTACTCCGATCACGCTTTCCGCCAGTTCGGCTGCCCCTTAATTTATTTATCCTCTAAATTCTATTTAACAGCATATTTTAGTAGAAGTGATTGTAGTAGGGGAGGAGCATGCATCCTTCTTAAGAAAGGCTATCTCTGGAAACCCATTCCTATAATTGAGACATTGTCAGTGTCTTCATCTTTCGAGTTTTGTGCAATTCAATTGATTGACTTTACGATCATTATTGTGTGCACAGTGTGTTCAGAACACCGTATGACAGCAACCTGCGTATATTTTTTGATAGGCTGGGTATGGTACTGAAATACATAAATAGGAATTAAAAAGAACACAACATCGTGGTAGCGGGTGACTATAATATAGATATTCTACAACAGAATAATATTACACTGAAATTTAAATGTTTGCTCTTAAATTTTAACTTAAAACCAACTGTAAAGGATCCGACCCAAATTGTCAGTAAAACCTGCATAGATAATATTGCTCATAACTTCCCACATAAATGTAAAGCACATATAATAGATTTTGGAATATCGGATCATACAGCCCAAATTTTACAATGCCGTGTCAGAAGGGTGTGTATGCTTAAACGATGGAGAATTAAGCGCAGATATTATTGTACGGAAAACCTGAACAAGTTCAAAGAATGTTTAAATAAACTGTCATTTTCAGAGATTTACTCTACTGAAGACCCAAATTTTTCGTACAACAGTTTTTATGAATTATTTAAATTATTCTATGACCTATGTTTCCCATTGAGGCTGATAACTATCAATGCCCATAGGAAGCAGAAATGGGTCTCACGTGGAGTAATGGCATGCTAGTAAAAAGAAACACATACTTTTATGGCAAAGTCGGAAAAACCCTAGCAACGCTAACAAAAACAAATATAACCAATATTGTAAGATATTTAAAAAGAAAATAAAACAAACACAACGAGCACAAAACACACACGCTATTAAAACAGCACACAACAAAGCAGACTGTTTGGAAAAATAGAAATAGTACAAAACAATATGTTCCAAAGCACTCGATATCTACCAAAACATGAAATTAAAACTTGACTGATTCTAAGCAGATAGCTAATGCTTTTAATGATTATTTTATCGATAAAATAAGTTCGAATGGTATTAGAAATAAGTTTCACTTCTCCGCATTTTTGTCTCCTAGACAAAAGTCAATGTTCATGAAGCCATGCTCGCCAATTGATATTTTGCACATCATTCGGAACTTGAGGAACACGAGCAGTGTTGGTTATGATGGAATATGTACCAAAGTTATAAAATTTGTGGCAACAAATATCTGTCACCATATTAGTCACAATAAATCTAAGTATAATAGAAGCTTGAAGTTTTTCCTGATAAATTAAAAACAGTAGTAATCAAACCCACACTTAAAAAAGGTGATAGTGATTACATGGGAAATTATAGGCCTATAGCTCTGGTACCTATTTTATTAAAAATATTTGAGAAATACTTGAACAAAGAGTTAAATTATTACCTTGAAAATAACCATATATTAGCTAACGAACAAAAGAGTTTTCGTTGCAATAAGTCAATAAACATGGCCATATATGATTTTTTGAAATATGTCATCAATAATGTTGACAATAAAATACCTGTCTGTTCCATATACATGGACATGACTCAAGCCTTTGGCTATGTGGATCATGCAATTCTCCTAGGTAAACTAAATGCATATGGCATAAGAGCTAATGTGCTAAAACTTATAGAATCCTACCTAAAAAACAGGAAACAGTACATCGAGATTTTAAAAATAGAAAACGATACTAAAACGGAAAAAGTATACCGATCTGAATCACGCATAATTAAATATGGCGTGCCACCGGGTAGCGTTCTGGACCCATTATTGTTTAATCTCTACATCAAGGATTTACCTAATGCAACTAAGAACCAAATATCCCTTTTCGCAGATGATAGTACCATTACTGTTAGATGTAACGATGCCAACACTTATGAATCCGACATTAATGGCTCACTAAGTTCAGTTGTCAATTGGCTAGACGGAAACAATTTAAGACTAAGTTGATAAAACAATGATAATGCATTTTAGTCAGAGAATTCTAACACCACAACTAAATATAAGTGCCAATGGTAAACTTTTGAAAAAAGTGTTTTTGATAAAAAACTGACATGGAAGCCACAAATTGAGCAATTAACTAAAAGGGTTAATTAATCAGTGTATGCTCATCATGAACTCCGCCAAATAACCGATGAAAATGCACTTTTGACTGCATACCATGGTCTAGTGGCGTCGGTTCTTAGGTATGGCATTATATTTTATATAATATAATGCCATACCTAAGATAAATAAAAATAATCATCAAACTCGGTTCATAAACGACGAAGTTATCTGCGAACATACATAAAAAATAAAAATTTACGGTAGAATTGAGAACCCCCTCCTTTTTTAAGTCGGTTAAGAAGCATACAAAAAGTGAAAAGCTTACCTATGTTAGACGACGTAGATGGTAGTCAATCTTACAGTTTGCTTTAAAATAGAAGTGGAGTAAAACAGGCCAGAGCAAAATACACAGGCGTACTTAGAAACATGGAATAGACATAGGAAGCACCAACAGTTATAAAGGACAAGAGGGCGTACCAGGAAAGGTTGATACTTTGATAGTGCATATAAAAGCGATAAGTTAAGAAATGCTAAGATCTGCTCTGTGGCCTGGAAAACCTTCAGGAAATTTTTAGTGAGAAATTTTCTTTTTGATGAGAATGGATCAATTTATATTTAAAATGCAAAAAGGTTTTGTTATTCTGTTTTTACCCGATTACGGCGAAGCCAAAGGGTAATAGTTTTGACAGTCAATGCGTTTTTTTTTTAATGGAATAGGGGCAAACGATGGTAAGCGATTACCGCCGCCCATGGACACCTGCAACACCAGAGGCGTCACAAGTGCGTTGCCGGCCTTTGGGGGATAGAGATGGGGATGAGGAGAGGGGTTGGGGTATGGGCCTCCGGTATCCTCACTCACTCTGTGAAACACAGCGCAAGCGCTGTTTAACACCGGTTTTCTGTGAGGCCGTGGCATCACTCCGGTCGAGCCGGCCCATTCATGCCGAAGCATGGCTCTCCCACGGGTATGTTTGTATGTTCCACCGTAGCGCCTAAACTACTGAACGAATTTTAATGAACGAGGTGTTGAAAGATTCGTAATATTAGCCAAAGCGACATACGCTATACAAATTTTATCAAAAGTTTTTATGTAGTCGAGTCATAGTTTTTTAAACTTTTTCTTGTTTCAAATAATACGTTTTATTTTAAAATAGTATTTAGTAACTATGAAGAATTAAATAATAGTCAATAACGTATATTAACTTTCTTTATTAACATAAAAAATACAAAGCCAAGTATGACACAAGTGTGAAGTTTAATTTCCTCAAATGGTGAACGAAAGCTGTTTCCACGGGGACGTGACGGACCAAACTTTCGTAGTTTCAGAAAGAATTTGCAGTTAAGATTAATAAAATCGCCCATTAAAAGTACAACTAGTTTTGTAAGTCAATATTCCGTTCTTGAGAGTCGTAGCGCGATTTGCTTGTGGTTTATTGTCAGTAGTGAGCCCAGTAGCAATAGTAGTCCACTAACTGTCCCTAAGCCTCTCTTTAGAAAGCAGCTTTTTCTTTAGAAGTTTTTAGCTTTAGCGCAAAGAGTATAGGTACAATCATTTGAACAACAATTAATAAACAAGTACTTCACTTGAATTTATAGTTTATGGAATCCGTAAACCTTTCATCAGTAAGTTATGGAAACAGGCGTTACTTTGCGGAAATCCATGACATTAAATGCTATGAAATATATTTAGCTTTAATTCTTGATAATGAATGATAATATAATTAAGAAAAAGCAGAATGACCGGGCTCGCTCAGCACTTTATGCATGTACCCCCGAAAGAATTAACAAGAATGTCGGGAGTCTCACTTACATAGGCCCAATTTCCGGAGTTTACAAATACGTATGCAATGATTGCACCGGGGTCTATGTGGGCCAGACAGGCCGTAGTTTCGAAATTAGGTACAGGGAACATGTTGCCGCTCACAGGAATGGCCATCCAGATAAATCACATTCCGCAAAACATTTAATCGACACCGGCCACTCCTTGAGCGGCAACAATACCTATAACATTCTGCATGTTTGCGATAAGGGTTTCCGGATGAGTGTGTTGGAACAGTTAGAAATATCAAAATATAACAATAATAATGCATATACACTGTTGAATGACCAAACAAACTTAATTCCATCACCACTTCTAAGTATGATTGCGGGTAGTTCGGCACAGATGTCGTCGTGACATTGTATCGATCGTGATTATAGCGTCATCGAAATGGTATATAAAGGGCCGACAGCGGTGCGCTAGCTCATGCGAGCTCAAACGCTCGACGAGTCAACATCTCCTGAGGATGCCCCGTGGAGGGGCGAAACACGTGTCGAGTATAGGTTTGGTTGCATGGCATGCTAATTATTTCTCACTTGTTTTGTATGTGTACATATGCATGATACCCATATGTGCATGTGAGTATGCATGACGGTGGGATTTGTGCCCTGCTTTCAGACCTGGATATTTGTCTCGCGGAATTAAAGCTAAATATATTTCATAGCATTACTTTCATCAGTACTCTAAATTAAATTAAAATGACCATGTCTCTTTCATCATTATAGGGTGCCATCTTCAAACTGAAGTTTGGAGGTCAGCAGACGGTATCCCTAGCGATCATGTCCCTTTAACCGTAATATTTCATGAAAAAAATGATGGGGTAAAAAATACAAAATAGTGTAAACATTTAAGGGAGGTGGGAGGAGGGCCTAAACCCCAAACACCCCCCTGGCTACGTCCATGCTTGAGTTTATAGTTTATCGCCTGCGTACTTAGGTGGCGTCTTTTATTAGATGTGGGTATATTAATGGCTAAGTATGGACACAGTGAGAGAGAGTGGGATAGCGATCTGATCTGAATTGATTCTATTCCACTTCACCCACCGTCTGTCTTAACCGTAGGAGCAGCTTTCCTTTGAAACTCAAATATCTATGTATAGAGTACTAGCTTTTGGCTGCAGGTTTTACCGCGTGTATGTCGTACATCGCGGTAAAGACTAGCCTACATCCTTCCTCAAAAATCAAAGTATCGGTGCAGCGATTTAACCGTGAAAGCATAACAGGCAGATAGTCTTTCGAATTTATAATATTAGTATGGATCAGTTGATACTATATATGAATAGATTGCATATTTATGAAAGTTACTTTAAGATAGATTATAAATCAACGTCTTTAACATATTTTAACGTGACGTGTAACGAAAATTACTTTTTTTTCTTTATTTCAGTTGACAGCACAATCGCGTGATGTGAACTGGTCAAGGACAATATAAACGGTAGGTAGGTAAGTAATAAGCTTTATTGCCACAAGTGGAACGAAAGTAGATGGCTTTGATAAGTTAGTATTTGGTTAATTAATCAGAACACTGCTGGCTTCTTCAGTTCCTTGACAACTTTTTACACTTTTTACTTAGCGTTATGAGTTTATATAAGAAGCTTTGATATTTTCATAAAATTATGTACCTAATGAAGAAAAATTACAGACATCTGCCGCCTTCATTAGACAACGTGATGGATTTGGAGAAAGTAATTACTTCAATTTTATAATTTTTTTTGGTAATTCCGCATTTAATAATTAAAACCCTTGTGGATGTCCTATCGAAGTACTTATTTCGAAACGAGAGTAAAATAGGTCCAACGCTAGGTAGGTGTACGTGTTTTAAGCAGTAGTTAAAGAAGGCATCTTTAACTGAAAGACTACGTATTTTTTTTTACTTATTATCATTGTGACACAGGCTATATTGCAAGAGTTGTTTATTGAAGATATTTTTTTTATTATTTATAAAATATGCTAGTCATGCCCCGTGGTTTTTGTTGCTTTTGAATATTATTCACATGAAGTATTGAACAATATTCAAGGTTATACGTTGAATCTTTTTTAAAAAAGACACTTCAATTTTATTATCTGTTCTATACAAATATGGTTATGAAGCTGATAACTTATTATTTGGAAGGAAGTAAACCACGGTTCGATAACATCACAGATTTGTATATATATTTATATATACTTACATTAGCTGCCAAAATGGCTCTACTCAGCCTGATGGAAAGCATGAGGAGAATCTATAAATGGTGGCCAGCACCATCATTGCAAAATTTATCAATTATGAAAAAAAGTTTTAAAATGATAAAAAAAACATCAAATTAAATACCAAACTGAGAATTCGGTTCGACTCATCCGTTCTTATAATTCTTAATATAATATCTATCTATCTATAATATACATTTATCCTAAAAAATCAAAACCTCGGTCTCGTCGTTGCCGCATTGGCGGCGACCGAGGTCAATATATTCGGATATGGCTTGATCCAAAGAAACTTTTCAATGGATCAAAGGCAAATCGTATTTTATGGACAATATTTTGGTGTAAGTTTTGTCGTTCAATAGTATATTCCTATAACATAAATCATAGCCATTGACGCCAATCTTTAAAAGGAATCGAAGGATAAAAGCGAGAGTTTCTGTGGTGAATTTATGAAGAGGTTTATGGTATGGTGGTATGAATACCATTGTTGTTAATTTATTGTAATATTCATTGACTTTGTTTTAGTAGTCATTCTTCCCTCTTGCAGTGTTTGTTAGTACTATGGTCATCCATTGTCTAAAGGCCTTTATTACAACACAGCTATGTACCTTGTATGTTGTTGTGTTGTATGTATATTTTGGAAAATAAACCAAGTAGATGAATTACAAAACTATCATATTCTCTTCTTTTTCTTTCCAGTCAATCAATTCTATTTTCGGTCTATAATTTGAAAACGTGTAAGATGTCAATATAAGCGAAAATGCATGACATGTCTTTAACGAGACAATCAAAATATGTGGTTCAACAAAGTTTAACATCTAAGGGGTATTTTACATTTTTATGAGAAAATATATATGATTGAGCCAGTTTAGGCAAAAAGCACCCGGAATGTCTTAGTTTTAGCTCGTAAAATAAAATAATTGAAGTAATTAAATTTAGATTATAAGTAGTTGTATTATGTCTTATAAATGTTTGCTGGTTCTACACCAGTATTCCTACGTTCAGGAACAGCATACCCACGCACGACCAGGTTGCTTATTATTCAATAAGCAACATTTAAATTTTGAATAATATCGTACAAAAAAACGGACTTCCAAAAAACATCCAAAGAAAACTCTCTGCCAAAAAAACACTTAAAAGCGTAAAATAAACTGGTTCTTCATAAATTGCCTATACGTAATTCTTTATTCATTTAAATAGTAGTATTATAATGTGTGCTAGGTACCTAGAATCTGTTTGAAGTCGGTGCCAAGTGACTATCGCTTAGACTTTTGTAATTGTTCGTTTGTATTCTTTTTGGCTTAGCACCGACTTCAAACAGATTTTAGGTACCTAGCACACATTATAATACTACTATTTAAATGAATAAAGAATTAGGTATAGGCAATTTATGAAGAACCAGTTTATTTTACGCTTTTAAGTGTTTTTTTGGCAGAGAGTTTTCTTTGGATGTTTTTTGGAAGTCGGTTTTTTTTATATAAAATGTTTTTATTTTTCAGTTTTTAGTGCAAACAATCGTAGGTAAGTAGTAAGTTGAACTATTTCATCAAATTTCATCATCAAGAATACAAATTAAGGTCTATACGTACGTGTAATATTAAAATCATCCTCTAATCCCTAACTGTTGAAGAGTTTAACCTTCTATCATCAGCTCACCTAAATAACTTGAAAGTATACGACTGAAGGTCTTTAGATACGTATGAAATTGAAAGAATTATCCTCCAACTCCTAACCGTTGAGGAGTTGTACCTTCCACCTTCCATCATCAGCTTACCTAAATAATTTGAAAGAATACGACTAAAGGTAACATATATACATATGATATTTGAAGATTTATCCTCCAACTCCTAACCGTTAAGGAGTTGTACCTTACATCATCAGCTCATCATCATAAAATGATGACTACTAGACGCAAACACCGGTGTAACTTCAGAAAATATACGAAAAACATAGTATGTGCCTTTAAAAATTGAGGGTTTCTCTCGATTTCCCTGGGATCCCATCACCAGATCCTGATATGGTGGCAATGGGACCACCTCGGGAGCATACCCTTTCGAATACAACAAAAATTTTCAAAATCGGTCCACAATTGACGGAGTAATCGGTGAAAATACATTTAAAAAAATACATACAGTGGAACATAGAACCTCCTCCTTTTTGGAAGTCGGTTAAAAATATAAGCGCATGCCACATTAAATTAATGAGAAATTGATGATAGCTACGACAATATGTTACTGAATATGTGTAGGTAAATCCGGTACTTGTACGTAGACTAATTTTAGTAGAACTCGTTAATTTAGTTGCTCATCTAAATTAGTTTGACAAACACAGCTGCCGCCTCATACTGCCCTGCATCACCCGAAAGTTGATTGAAAGAAAATGTCAACAGTATTTAAGTGGGCATTTCACTTCTCGCTGCTTACTACTGTGCCCAGTATTCTGGGTTCGATGATCACAAAAGACAACACTTTGGGTGATCCATAAATTGTTGTTCTGAATTGAGTGTTCTCGGTGTCTGTTTCAGAAATGTTTGTAAAGTCTCCCGCGACACATCAATAAAAAAAAACAAATAAAAAAAAGATTTATGGGAGTATTTGAGATAGTCAATTTATCTTTCGAAAAAAGCGGATAGTTTTAAAATTTTCATTACAATGTCAATGTACTTGCCCGGTTTTCGATTGCTGTTATTATTGCTTGCTAATATTAGGCTGTTTATAAAAGAGTCTCCTGTCCTGTATGTATTTCTAATTGAAGATGATGATTTTATAATTAAGATAAGATCTGGTAGGAACGTTTTAGGTTAATTACATAACGCAAGTGGAATGAAATTGTTGGATTATGGAAACATATTAGTTTTAGTCAGCCATACATCAGGATTGCGTAGGTATTACAAGCGGGATTTAATGAGATTAAGGCAATATATTGCTCTGTTGGGATTATTAGCAATAATTAGATAAGGTACCTATTTACAATATTATCATAGTGTTCGAGACACAAGTTCAAAAATTAGTTCCTTTTTGTTCCCTAGATGGAGCTGTTACCAAACTTAGATCGCGCTATCGTTGTATTACATGTCTTAATATATAAGGTCTACAAACAATTTGCATGTGAGAACATGACTGGTGTTTAGTTCAAGGCGGTTGCCAATTAAACCGTGAAGTCTTAAGCCGAGTCTCCACAGAACAAAAGGTGTCAACTTTTGTGTTGTCAACACGTGTTGGTGATAAAAGTTTCTGTAAAGCCGAGTCTCCACTTAACAAAAGTTGGCAACTTTTGTGTTGTCAAATTTCGGTGGAAACGCGCCTTTACGACCCTGCAGACAGTGCACAGTGCACAGTAGTTTTATTTAAATCCCTACCAGAGTGTCACACACCCAGTCCGACGATACCAGGCTTGGTATCAAATACATAGTATATAACTAGGTAAGGAGATATATTCGTATCTACTCAAGGTAACAGGCATAGAGTCATCATCATCAACAGCCTTTTATAGTCCTCTCCTTAAAAAAGAGGTTTTGGCCTACTAAACTGTAGTAGTAGATGTAGAAGTAGAAGTAATAATGTTATGACTGTAAGCAAACCATAAATAAATAAATAAATAAATAAACCAAGCTGGCCAGACGGGTTGGTATAGGGTTTGTTTCTAGTTTTCTTTCTCTTTGCAGTGAATTCAGTGTTGTTGTCTTGCGTAGTTTGCTCCCTTAGTCCTCTTACGACACCCATGTGATGAATAGGGGTGGTGACATTCTGTATTCTTAATCCCTCATCACACGGAACATAGAAAGTAAACTTCTTCATTTCGTCGATTACTTTAGGCTAAAGCAGTGCTCTAAGGTTGTGTACTGTTTATAAGTCGAAGGAGTTGTGGTGACCTCCACATACAGCGCAACAACAACATATCATACTACAGCGCCATCTACCGAAGATACGTCGAACTACGGAGTAACGGAGGCAATGAAGAAACTAGCAATCCTGAATCGCCCAATAGAAGTTCTTGAGCCGATTATCATAATAATACAACATCCTAACATCAACCGTATTGGAGGAACATAGCACCCGTTCCTCCACAGAGTATATTTTTAAATATACCAAAATGCCCGATGGTAAGCATGAGCGGAATTCAAGAGTAGTGGTCACCATACTCATTGCGAATGCAGACAATGCAACAATGCAGCATGGTGACCCACGCTATGGCGACCTATTGAGATGTTTCTTCATCATTGGGCCCATATTCTTACTGTTTACGAGTATTGTAGTAAAAGTGATGTCACACTTAAAATTCTAATTTTGTAATACGATAATCATTCACTGTCGAGTACAGAAAACTATTCAGAAAGTGTGCTAAACGAAACTAGGCCACATACTCATATCTTCTTCTTCCTAGTGTTTATTATTCCCAAGATTATTTGGGGTTAGCTATTTAACCGGGTTTACCTGAATAACAGTTTTTCCACGGAGCGTCTGCCATCGGACTTCCGCATCCCTGAGGGCAGACTGAATTCGTATCACAGGGATTAAGAACCAACTAACACACGATATATAATTTAATTTGTTTTCTAAATTGGACCTACTTATGCAAACAGGAACCAATCCACACAATTGCTAAAATCGAGATAAGTACACAGAAGGTTTCAAAAATGAGCCTTCTATCGACCCTGTAAAGATCAAAATGATCTGACAATTTTGACAGAACAAAACATTTCTACAACAAAGTTATCAACCAACACATCTACAGTTGCTTAATAAACTAACAAGATCCATGCGCCATAGTCACCCAACAATTCTAAAAAATGATTGAAACTGTTTTTTTCAATAAGACCCATATCACATGGTCCCTTGCATGTTTATATTTTTAATCAAATAAGTAGAACCATGCGGGTTGGTTCTAGTTTGCATATTAAGAAGGAGTAATCCTATAACTTTACAAAGACTCAGACATCGATGAAGCAAAACCGTCGGCGTGAAAATATTGTGTGCTGCAAAAGTCAACAAATTGTTTTTTACCAAATGTAACCTACGCACCAAGCCTCTCAAAAAATATACATGTAATAAGTGCGATTTTTTTGCAAGTCAAATGCATGTGTCATCGGAACAAAATGATGACATTGAACAGAAACGACTATCGCATCAAGAAATAGCATCAACTCTTAAAAACTGACATGAGGCTGGCTAAAAATGATCCTACTGTCGAAACTTTGACTTTTGATCTCCTAAAAACCATACCTTTACCACGTATACCTACCCACAAATATGGTCTTTTATAAAAGACAACTTTGGGGATACAATTTGGGTATACATACTGGGAGCAAAGACGAAGCTCACTGTAATGTGTCGTAGAAGGGGAAGCTGGTAGAGGAGCTCAAGAGGTGGGATCTTGCCTTATTAAACAAGTCACGGAAATGCTTGATGGCAACGTAAAGTGTCTGATTTTATGGAGCGATTCGTGTGGTGGTCAGAACCGCAATATAAAATTTGTATTAATGTTGAAAGCCATATTGAATGAACATCCAACTTTAGACCAAATAAATATAAAATTCCTAGAATCAGGCCATAGCTTCCTCCCAAATGACACAGATTTTGGAAAGATAGAATGTGCCTTAAAACGTCAACAGAGACTCTATACGCCGGATGATTACATTCAGATTATGAAAACTTGTAATAGGATGAAAAACGAAAAATTCTAGTCATCATTAAAGTTAGAACAGAAAATAAGTCATAGAAAGAAAACAATAGATGGAGAGAAAGTTGCATGGCTTCATACTAAAGAAATTATGATTAAAAAAGATGAAATATTCAAATTTTAAAGTACAAAATTTAAAGTAGTTGATATAAAGAAAATGTTCGTGGCCGAGCATTATCTATAACTAAATCGATATTGGAGCCACATTGGTCAGCAGGAAAACCTGTCCCTGAAGCTAAAATCAGGGATTTAAGGAGCATGCTACACCTGATTCCCCAAGACTCACATGACTTTTCGATTCGACTTTTCGAGAGGACGATCTTGAGTATTTTTCAGGTCAACCGGACTTTGACGTAGAGTTGGATTTAGATTAAGTCGTAATATTTGATTTTCAATTTAATTTTTATAGTTTAAACATTTTTTTATATTTACATTAAATGCTATGAAATATATTTAGCTTTAATTCCGCGAGACAAATATCCAGGTCTGAAAGCAGGGCACAAATCCCACCGTCATGCATATGTACACATACAAAACAAGTGAGAAATAATTAGCGTTTGAGCGTTTGAGCTCAAACGCTCGACGAGTCAACATCTCCTGAGGATGCCCCGTGGAGGGGCGAAACACGTGTCGAGTATAGGTTTGGTTGCATGGCATGCTAATTATTTCTCACTTGTTTTGTATGTGTACATATGCATGACGGTGGGATTTGTGCCCTGCTTTCAGACCTGGATATTTGTCTCGCGGAATTAAAGCTAAATATATTTCATAGCATTTAATGTCATGGATTTCCGCAAAGTAACGCCTGATTCCATAACTTATCTTATATTTACATTTATTTCAAAGAATTTAACATTTGTTTTTATTTTTCAATAATAAATAGATAATTTTAAAAGGAGTATGTGGTTTTCATAGTTTTTCTAAAAATTTATGGCATGGTGATAAATTAACAAAGAACCAACCCACACGCAGATAGTTTTGCAAAAAGGAACCAGCGAGTTTTTCTTTAACTATTATTAAAAATGTTAATGATTTTCATCAATATTATATTTATATACATAGAACAAATTATTTAGTACAATATTGTAATATAACTTTATTGAAAATAACAATCAATTTTACTGTATACAAAATTTTAACAAAAATTACTGTATCTCAAAACTGTCATAGTGTGGATTGATTCCTTTTTACATAAGTAGGTCCAATTATTAGGTATATGTCGGACAGTAATTATATCAATTATTATAAGTCGGAATCGAGGAAATTATTTTATTACCTTCATACACATCTTACGATTATATTACCTTCATACACATGTTACGATTATATTATTACCATGTACCTTTGTAACCTACAAAGGCTTTTTGAAAAAAAAAGAAGAATTGTATCTACAGGAAATAATGCCACGAACATAAAAAAATATCATTTGCTTCATGAAGTTAAAACACGGACATAGGGATGTAAATTTCTGTCTTTATAACTTGAGTTTATAGAAGTTATAAGGTCATGTCCATAAAATTAATACTCGTATATAGTTATCTCAGATATGTAAGGATATTTAACGTTATATCAAACCAACGCCCACATCCTTGTCCTATGAAATTGCTTTAAATCTAATTTATGCTCTCGATTGTCGGCACTTGATGGAACTTGTTATAATACATTTTTGAATTAAATCACTTGTACTTATTCCACTATTTTATTTTTGTTTACACCTGACCGGTTTCGCCTTATGGCGATAACCTAATAACCTTTGATGATGCCATAAGGCGAAACCGGTCAGGTGTAAACAAAAATAAAATAGTGGAATAAGTACAAGTGATTTAATTCAAAAATGCTTTAAATCTAAATTTACTTACAATTAACACCAAAATAAATAGAGAGCTACTTTTCCGCACTGTCTTTGATTTCGAAATTGGCTTCTAATTCTAAATTAATGTCCATTATCAAAAAAAAGTGACGTCATAAGCCTTAAACTCGAATTATCAGAACACAGTTTATCGTCCTGTCGGTTATAACGTGCCCCTGGGTTGGTAAGTAATTAAAATTTCTAAGGAATAATACCTGTTCCAAGGCTGCCAACAGGGTTATTATAATTCGAGATCCGCATAATGTGAACGGCGTTAAGACCAGATGCCAACCATTATTTTATTTTATCGAAGACATCTTTCAAAGTGACTTTCAGTGGTTCATAAGAATTAAAGTTAGACCAAGGAGGAACATTCAATTGCTACTGCATATTTAAGTATACTATTAAGTTTTTCTTTGAAGTTATTCTGTGAATCTTTTACTTAATACGTAGAAAACAAGAACAAATTAGTTAAACTTTTCAAAAGGAGTATTTATTTGTTAAACAAATATGATTTTACACGAAGAGACGACTTATGAACAAGTGTGTTTATAGGAGACCAATTCTAGGGCTTGAAAATAAAAGTTTCTTTGTTAAGTAATTAATAATAATAATAAATATTTCGAACATTTTAACACAACGCCATCTAGTCCCAAGCTAAGCATATGTAAGCTTGTGTTATGGGTACTAGACAACTGATATAAATACATATATACTTTTTTTTGTAAATACATACATACATACATAGAAAACACCCAAACTCCGAAACAAATATTTGCAGATCATACAAACATTTGGTCCGACCCGGGAATCGAACCCGAAACCTCAAGCACAGCAGCCGCATACGCTCCCACTGCGCCACAGGGGCAGTCAAAAAAAAAAAAATGCATACACGCCAAATAGTAAAAACACAAGAAGTTCTTTTTGGAGCGGGGACATTAAGTTTCAGTTGACATCAGTCTTATAGTGACCACATTCATTGAAAGTCGATTGAACGTAGGATTTTTTATTTATTTTGTTCTTAATAAAATTGTACGAAACACAAATGCTCTAGAAATACTAATATATTACTTTTCTTTGCAGTTCTTAGAGGGCTCAAAGTAAATGTGTACTCATTACTATTCGTTAGTACAAAATGTTCTCTTTCTATAGGTATAGGGCAATAGTCGGTTTGTTCATTCAATCTGAGAGCAGCGAGTATTTACGCACTTACTTACACACTTAGTGAAAGCGGAAAGGTTATTTCCATATCCAGTCTTGCAAACAAATTTGGTTTTTTAATCAATAAATATATAAATAAATATTGTATTTATTTTTTTAAAGATACACAACAGTTATATATATTAGACAGTAGTATTCTTTTAATATGATTTTATATATTAGCTTCACTTGTACCTTTGTTTTTAACCGTCTTTTGTAAGCATACTTGTTTGTTTTTAAACGATATTTTATTGAATTCTTGGTTATATGAGGAGTAGGTTCAACAACTTTATACGAGTGAAGAGTTCTTGGCGGATTTTAAATATATCATCTGAGCTAAGAACATTTGGACAATGACAATAACTATATCTAGACACGCGGTAGCGTGTCAAGCCAAGTTCTAGCAAAGGAACTGGCTAGCCAGCGCCGAGTGTAATATTACACGAACCACTTGGTGCCACTTTTGACCCTTTTATAACTCAAAACTTCTTTAACGTAAACATATAAAACTACGTGTGTTTAATAATATCCATAAGGACATTTAGAAGCCCAAATTTCATGAAGCTAGCTCAAACGGTTATAAAGATATGAAGGTCAAAAAGTCGTAAATTTTAGCACTGACTGACATATATATAGTACCTAAACCTAACCTACTTCCAGATGACCTAAAAGGATGAAACTTGGCAATCATTTAGATCTTCATTCTTTTTGCGGCGAAGCCCACAGCCAAGCATAATTTTTGTATTGAACTTGGCTCTCTTTTTTTACATTTATGTTTTTGGTGGGATTTAAACTTCAAGAAATATTTCATGGCTTTTTAATACAAAAAATAAAGAACTATGTCGCTGTTATGTTGTAGTTATATATACATTTATCAAAATAAATAAGTACATTATACTCTACCTTTATAGTAACCAATTAACACAAGTTAAACTCATATACAAGTAAAACTCCTCAAAGATTCTCAAATGTCACCGAATTTACTTAAATTGTTTTTGGACATTATTTGGACTTCTACACTACTCTATATCGTTGCTTTCAGCTTTAATATAATAGAAACTAAACCTCATTAGAATCTCACAATTATCTAAGTCCCAAACATACCATTCTGCGTTATTACTACTAGTTTATGAGTATAAAGGTTTTAGTTAAATACTTATGAATATTTGGCCCAGTCAAGCTCTTTGTTTCGTTATATAATGTAATAGAGATCATGATTTCAACAAATAACCTAGCATCCTAGACTTTTAACATAATAAATTTTCCGTTCGTTTTTTCTAAACCTCCGAAAGGCTCTGAGACTTCACAAGAACCATTGCTTGGGGCACGGAAAAACATATTTGAGGCGGAAGATTGTTAGGGGCGACAGTTTAGTCGCAATCCATAAATATTATTGAATTATCTTTTTTTGATGGTTTGGCTTAGTTCATAATTAAGGAGGCGGCAATTTTCACTTTAAAACACTTCTTTATGAATAGGACCCAAAGGCAAGTAATAGTTGAAGCTTGGATACATTTCAATAACTAAAGATTGGGAGTTTTCCGAGGTAAAAATCAGTCATATTTCTCAACATATACTTATGATCATCTTTGTAGCGCGATGGATATTAAACCTATAGAATTCCCTACCACTATCTGAAAATGTAGATGAGCTGGCCACAGTACGCTTTTAACAACTTGACACTATTCTTAAATTTTCAAGTCCTAAAGGAATAGGAGATCTGTTTAAGGTAAAACTTGTATTGGGTAGTACACTAAATTGTTTAGCAGTATTGAGATTCCGATGTCCGAAATTAAAAGTGTCTTAAATTGGAAATGGTCTAAATTGAACTTTAGTTAAGTTTGTTGCTGTTTTTTTAGTTATAGCTCTCAAGTTAGTAGATTGAACGCAATTAATAGCTGGAATTAGGTATTTAATCTTGAATTCTTTTGAAACTACGTTGTCTTTTCTTTATTCGTATTGTTTTTGTCCCTGAAGTTGATTTAATAAATAAAATGAAAGATTTTCTAGTACTGAGTTTATCAACACTGTTGTAGGTACAATTCAAGAACGGTATTAATTAGTTCAAACTATGTTGATTTCTATAAAATATTGAATAGCTTTGTTATCAAAAAACTTATGAACAGAATAAAATTAGTAAAATGGACCAATGATTGTAAATGTTTTATTTTTGATTATTGTTATGAAATATATACATAAGGTAATGTGCAATTGCTCAGACACCACTGAGAACAAAGGCGGCCTTTGGGGATGGTTAGCAGGACAACCGATGGGGCTGCGCTCCTGTAGGGACCTCACGCACTCGTAACATTTTAAGTAGGACAGGCTTTCAGCGAGAACTGTCATCAGCTTATGATTTCATGATCGAGCAGCGGTATACCCGCCTGGGGCCCTACAATGATACCACGCCCGGATCTTCGCAATGGTCTATTTTCTCGGGGCCTCGCAATGATCTACTCGCCCGGAGCCGTCACCAATATTTGACTTTCAAACTTTAAGCAAAATACATAGTATATTAAAATCCTAGTACCCGAGAGGCACTCAAAAGTTGGCAGCGCACTTGTGACTCTTAATTGTTTTTAAACTTTCGCGACTATACATATTATTCGTCTGTAAATCGGGTCTTAATCGCGATAATATCTATGAGGTACAATACCTTTTTTGATAGCCCGACGTTTCGATCGAATTGCACCGATCGTGGTCACGGGTAGACTCTTGTGTTGTGACTTGTGACTCTTGGTGTCATGTATCCGTGAGTAACGGTAGTTAGTTACCTTTAGGGGATACCTTTGCTCGTTTACCGCTATCCTAAAAAAAAAAACCAGTCTCACACAATGTATATTCACTCGCTGTCATACGCCTTCAAGTTTATGATATTACCAAGTTTATGTTTTGCCGGGAATATGGTGAACACTAGCATAAAAGGATGATACTAAATGATAATCAGTGTAAACTTCATCGAGATACGGGTATATACAAAAGTCGTTAAAATATTTGTGGAGATTAAAAGCCCAAGTTACAGAACATGCGAGACATTTATGCTTTTACAAAATATTCATTACAGAATAAAACCCAAGTAATACTTATGTGTGTAACCTAAATAATATGTACTAATATGTGATTTACTATACTTTACGTAGTAAATACAGAAATTATGGTAAAACCGGTTGAATTAGTAGCCGACCCCAAATAATCTTGGGAATAATAAAGGCCAGGAAGATGATGACGTAGTTTAAATTATGATATTAGAGTACTTTTGTACTGGTTCACTTAACGTAGGATGATAAGTTTATCGTGTTTTAAATCTCATACCACTCAATTAGGGAATATGAACCTCTCCCAATATTAGGCCAATTTTATACTCCAACAGTAAATCTCTAAGGGTTATCACGGAAGGTCTTATCTTTATTTCATTCGTGGGATATAAAACAAAAATACTGCCGGGGAAATCGTACATCCACTAGAGAGGATCGCGTCAGTCTCGAGTGATCACCATCCACTTAGTTACTTATAAAGTTTAGCAATACATTACTTTAATTAACAGATTCAATAGTATTCTTATTTCAAGACAATTCTTAATTATTGTGTTGTGAGTATTTATCTAACGTTAATTAGGAGAACAGTAAAGCGTATGAAAAGTAAAATGAAAATGTTGATGAAGTAAAAACAAAATGACTATTGACGCACTGTCGGGAATAAAATAAAGTAAGTGAATGCTAAAAGGATACATAAGTAAAACATAGTAATATTTTTTTACCTCAAAGTTTTAGTTTTTCGACTATAATCTTGTTCCGAATACAATTGTGAATTTGTGATTACGATATACTGATGGGACACTCAATTCGGCACATATTCACGTCCCATGCGTTCCTTTTTCGATTAGAAAAAAAAACAAAATACAAAGAAAAGGCAAAAAGTTTCGCCACACGGGACTATAGTATTGTAGACAGCTGAATTGTAACTGAAATGGAGTGGCATAGGTTTTAGATATTGTAGTACATATTACGAAGATTATCATCTTCATCATTACCAATATTTAACAGTAAACTATTGGACTTAGGCCTCTCCTTAGCAAGGGGTTTTTTTTTGTTGGGGTTGGTAAAGGGTTTGTTTAAAATTTTTCTTCTCTTTGCAGTGATGTTGACCTACATAGTTTGTTCCATTAGTCGCCTGCTTCTGCATCATTGGGCCTTCGGTCTCGCACTCACCAACGAAACACAGCAAGCTGTCATTTTACGTTGATTTTCTGTGCGAGGGTAGTACCACCCCGGTCGAGCCGGCCCGTTCTTGCTGATGTTCTTGCTGCACTTGCTAGTAATGAGAAAAACCTTAAAAGGAAAAAAGTAAAAAGTAAACCCCAACTACGACAAAAAACGACGCTGAAAAAGTATGAAACAAGTTTCAAAAGCCGTAATCACGTTATACCCTTTCCAATGATACCAAACACGGCATATATATCTCAAATTTATTTTTGAATACAGTACTTTATGTCGGCTAGAGGGCGTCACATTAGATTTAGTGACACGACATAAAGCCTATAACCAGCGGACGATTAAGACGCTTCTAACGATACCTCATTTGTCCAGTTCTAATT
This sequence comes from Diaphora mendica, assembly GCA_949125395.1. Classification (NCBI taxonomy): domain Eukaryota; kingdom Metazoa; phylum Arthropoda; class Insecta; order Lepidoptera; family Erebidae; genus Diaphora; species Diaphora mendica. Next base: position 10,148,255 of record OX421319.1, read on the forward strand.
AGTAGTTAAGGAGCTATGAGGGAACAGATGAACATACATATATACATACATAGCCTGTCAAAATCATAACCCTCCTTTGGCTTTGCCGTAGTCGGGTAAAAATGGCCGGTTGAATAGCAGAAACTACTAACAGAACAAAGAGAAAAACACAACAAAAACGTTGTTGTGGTGAAGCAAAAAGTAAAATGTAACTTTGAACTTGTATTGCGGTCATGCCTTTACCAAGACATGAAGTAAACAAAACATTTGCCATTTGGAGACTTGTTTACACCCCGGAAGATTGCATAATGGAATTACTCGGATTTGTATGTGTTAATTATAAAAAAAACAGCCTAGACTAGATAAACTGCAGTATTTTTGAACAGTTTTATAAATAAACAAACTGCGTACGTATAGTAAATGTTCTAGATTTTTAAAACCATGGTATCTTTAGTGTATTACGGTCTACTACTGCACTAAGGGCTTCTCCAAAGAACGGCAACCAACCCGTTCTTGGGCAGCTTGGATCCATCCATGGCAGGGTAATTTTAAACATTTTATACCCCAACAGTTCAAAAATTACGGGACAGTGTAATAAAATTAATGAATTTATGGTTGTGAGTTGATCACTAGACCATTTATAGAATATTCAAAATTAAATTTTACTCCCAAAACACACACACATATTTTTTCCAGTAAATAGGCTTCGCGTACCTACATTTGCTCCGTGCGTACATGGTACATTTTGTACCTACAAATACGTCACACGCACACGTACCTAAATAAATGAAAGACTAGAAGTATACACGTAAACAATGAATGCTATGTTTTGTTTATCGTATTTGTTGTAACACTCGTTTTATGTAAACATTAGCTTTTCCCTCCTTTTCCATTTAAACTTAACAGTCTGACACATCTCGCGAGCGCAATTTACTAAAATGGGATGGAAACCCTTTGTATAATATGTAGGTATTTACAAAACAAATATACATAAATATTTCAGACATCTTTACACACAACGCCATCTAGTCCATATATATATATATTATAGTTATAGTCTCTATAGTCTATAGTGGTCTATAGTTATCTAGTCCATATATATGTATATATATATATAGTCTATATATATTATAAGAAATGAATGTGAATCTCTTTGTTACGCTTTCACGCGAAAACGACTTAACCGATCATTATGAAACTATGTACACATTTTCTTGGAGGTATTAAAAGTAACAGAATACTTTTTATTAAATTCGAGCAAAGCTGCGGGCACAAGCTAGTATACATATATGTAATTGGGAATGTCAAGCGTAAGCCCACTATTAAAGTGTGCCAAGTGTGAAGCCAAGATCAATAATAATAAATGATAGCTATGTAACGGTTCGGTTTTAATAATCACTATTTATATTGTAAAGTAAAATTACTGTAATGTGAAGTTGAATTCTAAGTATTTGGAGAATATTTTTTGGGAAAAATTAAAAAGTATAGTCAATTTATAAACAAAACAATGTAATAAGTTAAGAAACTAAATTTTCCCTATTTCGTTAAACTCATGTCACATCCAGGCCAGTCTAAATAAAGAGTACCCAGATTTATATGATATATACAATGTAGGTACATATTGGACATGTACTCAGTCTGTCCCTAATTAATTGTCAGAAGTGGAATGAATGCTGAAGAGTCATTATTTGGGTCCATTCAGGTAAGTCTAAGGTAATCGTAAAGGCGTACGTTTTTTAAGGAAATCTTTGTTTACAGACAAAGAGTAAATTGTAAAGAAATACTCGAATTATCCACTCATTTATCCTTTTTAACCGACTTCAAAAAAGGAGAAGGTTTCGACCTTTTTTTTTTATGTGTGTTCGCGGATAACTTCGTCGTTTATGAACAGATGGGACTAATCCCGCCCACACGCCCACCACTGTAACTCCTGTACACCAGGATCAACAGCGGTGACCCACGAAAACACCGAGTTATGACACTCGGGAAGTCCCAGGAAAAATTTAACTGTCTTGGAACCCGCAACGAAATTAATCAGAAGAAAACTGAAGGAGTTGGAAATATAATAAGTCCACTTCCCTCCTTAGCAAAGCGGGAGACAAAATGGAGTCAAAATAGGCAGACGCCTTTTTCAAACCGGGAAGCACCACGGATAAAAATATTATGGGTCCTAAGTGAGCTATATTTGATTTCTATAGTATGTATGGCAGAATCGCTTAAACGCACGGAAATTCACCGCAGTTGACACAAGATCCCCATAATATACTACCCCAGACGTCATTTGTAAGCTATTTAGCATCATGTTACGTTCATTGTACCAAAGACTACATTCCCAGAGGATATGATGAGCCGACTGTTCACAGCTAGAATCAGGTGTTGAGCATTGACACAATGGTGAATCGACTAATTTAAATGAGTATAGTTTGCTCTTAAAGTTACCGTGGCCTGTAAGAAATTGAGCAACACAGTGATCTGCCTCGAGCCATGTCCTTGACAACCGTTCGCGAACAGATGGAAAGAACTGGTAGAGGTGGCGCCCCTCAGATGATTCGTCCCATCGTTGCTGCCATTCATCCAGGAGGTCGTTATAGACATTGGATTGCTGTTGAAACAACCTTATGATTTTACCGCGGTCTCGTATGCCCAAAAAATCGCATTCCATGTTTTGTAGTGTGGAATAGTACATGGCTGCACGTCTTTGCACCTCGAGATCGACCGGAAGAACACCTGCCAACACCGGTAAAGCCTCAGTGCTAACCGTCCTATATGCATTGCACAAGAAAATCAATGCAGGTCGTTGGCCTTGTAACAGTTTGCGACGGACAGCACCTACAGTCGCCCTATCTGCCCATACAGGAGCACCATAGCAAATAGAACCCAAATAAGTAGCTCCATATATGATCTTTAGTGTATTATATGACAGACCCCATGTCGCAGTTGATATCCTCGTCAGTGCAAAGAAACTCTTTTTAGACTTTTCATTAACTGTTCTAATATGTTCAATAAATGAAAAATTTCTTTGTAAAACCAATCCTAAATAACAAACCGAGGTTTTATTTTTAATAGTAACATTTTCAAATTTAATACACGGCGGTGATTTGAGGTTACCTTTCAGAAGTAGCTGTAAGGTTTTGTTTGGTGCAAACGTCAACCGATTACGCACACCCCACCGAGATATTAAGTCCAAACATTCACTGGCCAGCCTCTCAAGCCCCGTTCTAGTATCCGACTCTATCAATAACAAACCGTCGTCCGCGTACGCATTCAGGGTACATCCGGACGGCACAGGCATTGCCAGAAAATCGGCGAAGCCTATGTTCCACAAGTATGGTCCTAGCACTGACCCTTGAGGACACCCCATCGTAAGCGCCTTCGACACAGAATGATGCCCACGTTTCAATTTAGTAGTACCTTGTAAGAAGTACGAGGAGATAAGGGAATAAATAGTTTTAAAGCAACCTCTTAATTTTAATTTTAGCAATAGCATGGGCCACTACGCATTGTCAAAGGCGCCAGATATATCTAAGAAGATGCCTAAAACGTATTGAAAACTTGACTCGGTGACAGTTTTCCTTACAGATATAACCGCATCAGTTGTCGATTTTCCCAACGTAAAGCCGAATTGTCTATCATGAAATTTAACTCCACCCGGTAGAAGTCGTGGTACTACAGAACGCTCTAAAAGCTTTCCCAGCGAGGGTAACAGTGTTATGGGTCGATAAGATTTAGGATCGTCCGGTGGCTTATCGCCGCTTTTTGGTATTATTCGAGTATTACCGCACAGCCAAACACTAGAAAATACTCCTTCCGCAATGCAACGTTTAAAAACTGTTAAAACCGTATCACCCGAAAGTTTACAAGCTTCTTTTATCATTGTGTTTGATATTTTATCGTCGCCCGAAGCCTTATTTAGTTGTAATGACCTAACAATACTGAGGAATTCGTCTGAAGATGGTAAGTCAGACATTGGAGACAATGGTGGTTCAATAGCCCACTGCCTAATTTGTCGGTGATAATCCGTGTCATCCTCCGGCCGATCGTCAGGCACAAGTGATTATAAAAGATATTCTGTGGTTTGTTCTACTCCTGTAGTATAACTATTATTAATTTTGATGTTCTGTACGTATGCAAGGTCGATTGATCTATTTGCTTTAAATTCATGATACAAAGGTGACCAGGGACCCTCTCTATTGAGTTTATCAACAAGTTTACGTATTAAATTTCCCTTTGATTTCTCCACAGCAGCTCTATAATGAGACCTGGCAACTCTAAGAGCAATAAGAGCATTATTGTAAATATCTCCTGTTACGTTACGCTTTTTAATGTCATTTAGTTTTTTACGAGCTTTCCGCTGGATTCTACGTAATTCGACTAATTTATAATTCCACCAATCACATCTACGAGTGTTAGTGATAGATCCACGGCCGATACAAACATCAGCACAATATGTGAAAGTATCTGATAATATGTTTGCGCTTTCTTCAGCTGATAGACCACTGCGACTGAAGTCTTTGGCATGTACTGCAAAGAGTGAACCAAATAAAGCCCAATTTGCCCCTTTAGTTTTATACCTAAAATTGTAAGGAGTTCTTTGTGGATATTGTGCATTGGTATGAGTTCGTACACGATTAAGCGGTGATCACTACAGGATGCGTCCGGTAGATATCGAGACGTCGCCGCGCGTAAGCGTCACGTCAATAGAAGACTCACCCATTGGGCTGCAAAAAGTTGGTGGTGCATCAGGGGTATTGTGGATAGTAAGATTCATTTCCGCAATAAAATCTTCAACCGCACAGCGACGAGCCATGTCAGCTGCACGCAATTTGTCATAGCATAAAGTAGAAGAAGCATTGACATCAGCGCCAATGATAATTTTGTGTTCTATGAGGGACCGCAAAACGAAACGTAAATGATGTAGATGAGAATCAATAGGATGTGAAAATTGAAAATAACAGCTCACTACGTAAACCCTACAGGTAGAGGATGAGATCTCAGCAACGGCGCAGTGTGACGTCATAAGGTTACGCAAAGATGTTACCGTAAAATTAGAACTTGCAACATATATCCCAGCCCGCGACCGGCCATCTAGTCGTACTACATAATTCTGCAATTGAGCGCTTTGATATTGCTCTTGTATAAGGACAATGTCTAACTTTTGTTCCAAAACTAAGCGATCTAATTCTGACGTGGCTATTTTATCATTATGAATATTTAACTGGCCTATTGAGATATCATCAATTTCATTAAAAAGGTACTACAACTACTACTGTATGAGCTATTCAGTAATTAGTATTTAGGATTAGCTGATCTAATTTAAGTTTATATGTGGAACAGTCTTGTGATCCACATCGATGGTCACATGGTTTTTTGTACCGGCTACATTGTGCGCATTTCGGCTTAAAATCTGGTGTGTCCTTATCCGGGCAAGCCCTTGTATCGTGGCTGGCCGCGCAATTAGCAAACGTAGGAGTTTTAATAGTGCAAAATTTTTGAACATGACCGAATTGTTGACAGTTTAAGCAACGAACTACTTCTAAGTCGTCTATAAACCTACATGTGGCCCAGTCTATATATAATTTATCTTTTGTGCTAGCCAAGTGTTTCCTAACCTCTGTCTCTAATTCTAAGCCTATCCATTGACGTCCGTTTTCCAGTTTACGATGCCTGACAATTTTGGTTGTTTTTAAAAAATCGCTTTCGCTTAATTTTAATTCGTCCTTGATATTCTGACAATATAAAGCTGTTAGGAAGGTACGATCCTCCATAGAACCGGGCACGTCTTTTACAATTATACGGGGCCTTCGGCCTTTCGGCTTTTCTAAGCGTAAGCCTACAGATTTAATGGCATTTACTGATTCTAGTTTTTTAAGCTGCCGTTCGTTTGCGACCCGCAACACGATATGAACAGATATTGATGATTATTTTTTTGATAGAAAGGATGGAGATATCCCAACGGTGGTACCATGATAAGGACACTAAGATCTGATGATGGCATCCAAGAGAAATCGAGTCGAACCTTGAAGTCGGTTTTTGGTTTTGTTAAAATTTTAATTGTGAATTTAAATTGTCGATTCTCCTTTGGCCCGTCAAAACTGTCCATAGTTATAGATACTGCATGGGAAAATTAGCCTCCTCATCACACAACTTGTGTCTGAGCTCTGTCTTATATCGATGCGAACAAGGCGGTGCGTTATCTACCTTTTTTTATTTGATCTGAGTTTTATATAGGCTGTTCCGAAAACTTTTAGCTAAACGAAACATAGTAAGAATATGAAAATGTATATTTATTGATTTTTACTAAAGTATTTCTCGTAACTTCATTCTACTTAAGCTATCTGATGAATAGCTTTCAAAACATTAAAAAAATTATACTGCGGCCTTCTATGCGGTGTTATAGTCCAAAAAAGCAATTATTACAATTAAAAAAACAGTGTTCAGAAAAATTACAGCTACTGTTACACTGTGTTGAAAATATCAAATTGTTAGTAATTTTCGCTAGCCTTAGGATGCTAACCAACTTCATACGATTCTCGTGAAATTATAAATTATTATTTATAATTTCATGCAGTTCGTCTAGAATAGTATTGACAATAAAATTCTAGGATTTTAGACGCCGCACTGCATGCGTACACCATAACTAGTCCTTTGACGGTATCGCGGACAGAGTAATTTAATATAAATTTGGAGAAATACTTAAATTGGAGATTTAGCACGCCTACGAGAATCCCTCTGACAGGCGCCCAGGGCACGTGCCTTATCTGCCTCACGCAACCTACGCCTATGGATACAGGAATGATAAACGAGTGACACAGTTATATATATAGATAAGATATATAAATTAAAATCCATTTCTAAGAATATGCTGAAGAATTGTTAAATAACAATAGGTAATTTTGAAAATAAGACTTTGTAGTTTTGACGTTAAAAATCCATTTGAAGAAAATGGAAGGTCTTGACTAGGAATGGATACACTAAGACGCATTTTCGCAGTCGGTTTATCTGGACACGCTTTTTCTTAATTTTCTTTAGATGTGATATTACGTTATTTGATAACGTCCAGCCTTAAAATATTTTAAATATTATTTATTACACCTTTCTACTGCACGTCTCCGTTTTTAATAATCAATGAAACTTTATAGGAATAAAGATTTTTTTGTTTTCACTCTCTCAATATTACTTACTATTAGCTGAACCCCGCGGTGTTAACTGCGGTTACTGTCGTACCGCGGGTAACGCCGCGGGGTGAAGCTAGTCTAAAATTAGCCTAAGTTACTCCCTAGATATATCTTCAGCAATCTACCAGTGAAAGTCTCGTCAAAATCGGTCTAGCAATTCCAGAGATCATCCGGAACAAACAGACAGACAGACCGACAGACAGTCAAAAATTGTAAAAAAAATATTTTGGTTTATGTACCATGTATAGATACATATGCATTTAGTAAAGAAGTGGTTATTTTAATATTACAAACAGACATCAATTTTATTTATTTGTATAGACTAATTTGTGAAATAAGCCAAAAAAGCTGATATCTATCTAATACCTTTTAACGAGCAATTCTTGTATATATATATATATATATTTATAATCTGAATCTCGGAAACGGCTCCAACGATTTTCAATTATAACAAATAATTAGCATTATTAGAAAGTTAACAGATTAGATTAAAAAGGTAATAATATCCTGCAATAATACCACTCACATTAAAAAAAAATACTTAACTAGTTGTTGCCCGCGGCTCCGCCCGCGTCTATCTCGGTTATCGCAGCAAATAGTAGCCTATGTGTTATTCTGATGTATAAGCTATATTACTGTAAAGTTTCATCTAAATCCGTTCAGTAGTTTTTGCGTGAAAGAGTAACAAACATCCATCTATTCATACTTACAAACTTTCGAGTTCATAATATTAGTAGGATATACTAATACTCACATACAAAAATAACAATCTGAAATAAGCTAGTAATAATTAAAACACTAGGTAAACTAAATGGGCCAAAATACTTTTTGAGGCCTAAAAACTGGTCCCTTCGAATGAATATTAAATTTTATGGGTAATCAGTACAAATTTGTGAAAAAACTACACTAGTTTTGAAATATAACATAATTATCTCATACAGAAAAGAAGAATTGACCCTAAACATCATTTTTTTTATTCGAAAATTAAGGTTGTCATCCTTAGTAACGCAGTGGTTCTTCGTACAAAATACTGCTGTCCTTGAGCACGTACCTCAAATGATATTAAGCATTTTCTTAAAATATTTCCTAGACAGCGTTTGTCTTGAATACCAGTTAAAGAAATGGAAGTTTCGAACCTCGACATTGTCAATGGATATTTTTTTATATTTAACATCAATGAAATTAAAAAATATTTTGTCTGTGTCCCCAACCAACAACATGAAAATAAACCTAAAAGTGAGTTTATTACATTTTCTTGCACTTCTATCGTTTCGACTTGTTGTAACTCTTATATAACGGATTGTAGCAACTGCGTGAGAAGAGTACACTTGCAGGATCAGTCGCATCACAATCGTTGAGAATATTGCGTGACCGCTGAGTTACCACTGTTGAAAGGTAAGTACTGATGATATTTACATTATTTTTATTTTTATACGCAGTCACTAATGTACTGGTTCAGTCAGTGTTAGAATATCTGCATTTTCATAATCTATTTGGTGATCATTTACAAAATTGTTAAATATTTACAACTGCGTTACTGCTACACTGCGTTACTAGGAGAAGTAACGCAGTTGTTGCATCGGTAACGCAGTTGTTCTTATTGTATTTTTAATGCTAGTAATACGTCATTAAAACCAAAATACCCATATATTATCTCTTTTTTTTCTCAGAAAGACGCTTCTGCACTGAATAGAATCGACGAACGCAGAAAAGCAACGTCGCTGTAGGCTTAAGTTAAATTGAGACCCTGTACAAGCGGAAGCCAAAGAAACATCCTGAAACGTAACACAAATCATAAAAAGTTAAATTTTATTTTGTTTTGATCATCATAGTTAATCTCTATGGAAAGTATAAAGTTATTTAGGTAAGGAAATACTACTGTGTTACTAAGATCACTACTGCGTTACCTTGTGTCCCTCTGATTATTATAGTATTTTAGGCAATACATAGGCTTTTAATTATTTAAAATGCCTTATCTTCATACGTAAATAATATGTATCAAAAGTGATGAAAAGAAGATTAAAAAAAAACGTCGTCGACATACGTCAGTTGCTGATAATTTAAAGTTTTTTTTATCCTTAATAGAAAAGTTTATATTTGAAAATTAGACTTTAGTAACGCAGAAATCTAAATTTATAAAAAGTAATCTATAAAAGTGATTATTTCTGTGATTTATTTTTATAAGATGTTAGTATAAGCTTTACAGTTTAAAACTTACATATTACTGAATCTCACTGTACAATTCTAATAAAATAAAAAAATCTAAAAAAGTAACGCAGTTGTTTAATTTTTCGATACTTTGGTATATTATCTGCCACAAATATAGTTAATTCGTTAAAATAGTCGCTGCAAAGACAACTACATTATAAACAGAACTATAACGAATCTATATTTCCATAAAAAAGATTGATAATGATTATTTTAATTTGAAAAAAAAATCTAATATTTTACGCTCGGATTAGGCATCAAAACGTATTTTGGCCCAAATACCTAAGCAAATTACAACGTGTTGAATTTGAAAGCGAATTACAGTTGCAAAATTAATTAGCAGACCCTAATATTTTGTAAACGGAGACTTCTTTGAAACAACTCTTTAGTTGTGAAAAACCTTAACACGGTTTAGTACGATTTGTATAGGTACTCGTACATACTGACAGTTAAAAAATTCTAGGCGAAAATAATATTTATTACGGCTTTTCTTATGTAGATTAATCTTTGAAGTTTTTGGAAGGAAAAAGGTCCTATAAATACGAAGATATATTGAAATTTGTCAGAAACGGTAAGGCCTAAAATATAAGGACTTTCATGGTCAGTAACATTAAAATAGAAATCTGCGGGATTGCTACCATGTACCTTTTTGTTAGTGAGTATCCGATATTTCGGCGCTGTTGCAAGCGCCATGATCACGGTCACGGATCAAAAATCACGGAAAAAAAAGGTACATGGTAGCAATCCCGCAGATTTCTATTTTAAAGATACATTACTTTAGCTCAAAGGAACAAGGATCTACCGTTTGTTACAAAAATTAATAGCTTTTGCTCGCGGCTCCACCTGCATTTATGTCGGTTATATCCTTTCCTTTTCCAAGGTTCAGACTATCTCTACACCGAGATTCATTCAATGACGGTTCAGCAGTTTAACCATGAATAGTAACAGATAGACAGTTAAAGTTACGATCGAATTTATAATATTAGTATGGACAAAAGTGATGTTAAATGCAGCACTTTCTTTAATAGCTTAAAAATGGCTGTTTTTATAAAACGTTTATCAACATTATTGACCAAATCAGACCCGATGACATTATAACTATGATGTATAACATAGTCATAATGTCATCGGGTCTGATTTATGTGACAGACACGGTTCGATAGCGATCATCAGATTTTCTTTTATATATAAACGACTTCGTATAATCTTTTCAATACAATACTTTCACGTTATTTTACAGAAACTTTTAACCGTGGGAGAGCCACGCTTCGGCATGAATGGGCCTGCGCGACCGGAGTGATACCACGGCCTCACAGAAAACCAGTGTGAAATAGTGCTTGCGCTGTGTTTCACCGAGTGAGTGAAGATACAGGAGGCCCCTCCTTCCCCTATCTCCCCCGTCCCCCCCATCCCCCAAAGGCAGGCAACACACTTGTGACGCTTCTGGTGGTGTAGGTGTCCATGGGCGGCGGTAATCGCTTACCATCAGGCGATACGTCTGCTCGTTTGCCCGCCTATTCCATAAAAAAAATCTATTTAAATTTACTGAATTGCTTCAGTAAATATATAGTTGGTGTGTATTTCAATTAAAATCATATATTGTTCCTTTCTATAAATAGTAAGTAGGGTTTGAACCCCGTATTTCAATGTGACGTCTAGAATTCCGGCATTTGTGTGAAAAATACCGCGTGGATCTTTTTTTGCCTTGACAGCAATTTCGTTTAGCGAATACCTGTTCTCTGTTCACGATATTTCGAATACTATCACTATCACAAGTGCGAAAGAAGAAGGGGAATTTTCTGCATTCGGATATATAAATCTAATAAAATAAATGCCCTTTAAAAACTTGTGTACGTTCTACTATTCAGTGTGAAAAACGGTTTCGTTTATAAATATGTATGAGTATTTGGTATTTAAAATCTTTTGTCATTGTTTGCTAATACATTTATTGAATCTACTAACCTTTGCCCGTGGCAAATAGTACCCTATGTCATGAGGAATCAAGAATCAAAGGATCTTCCATTAAAAATTAATAATATAGCTATGGATCAAAACAAATGTTTTTTTTTATTGAATAGTGGCAAACGAGCAGACGTATCGCCTGATGATAAGCGATTACCGCCGCCCATGGACACCCGCAACACCAGAGGCGTCACAAGTGCGTTGCCGGCCTTTTAAGAAGGAGTACTCTCTTTTCTTGAAGGTTTGAAGGTCGTATTGGTCCGGGAATACCGCAGGCGAAAGTTCAATCCAGTTTGGTGTGCGAGGCAGAAAGTTCCTAGAAAACCGCACAGTTGTGGACTGCCAGACATCTAAGTGATGGGGATGAAACTGCTGTCGCGTAGGACGATGGCGGAAAGAGGCGGCAGGAATCAGCCCGAACAATTCCTCGGAGCACTTCCCATAGTAATTGCGGTAGAAGATACATAGCGAAGCCACATCTCTACGCGGCGCCAAAGAGTCCAGCCGAATTGATATAATACTGTTTTATACATATGTACATAATAGTTTACTGGTTGAGTTTTTGGCACGTGTGAAAACCACTTCAGGCTGTTAATACACCGGAGTTTTTGCGTGGCTACCAAAGCTCTGGTAATAGTGAAGAAGGAGATCTTCTCCAATGACCGCAGTAAGGGCCTGTCGTTGTGTAAGTGGTGCAAACAGCCAGTGTGAGTTGAGGCGAATCCTCACTGTAGCCGCAGAAAATATAGTAGGTAGTAACATGGATGTAATAATTTGAGTTTATTCCATTATTTATTAGGGAATGAACATAATGTATTTTTTTTATTTGATCTGCCAAAATGACTCTGCCCCGCCTGATGGAAAGCACAAGCAGAATCCAAGAGTGGTGGTCACCATCCTCAATGCGAACAAGGACAGTGCAGCATTGTGAACAGCACTAAGGCGGCCTAGTGAGATGCTTTTTCACGTCCCGCTTAAAGGACCCGGGATCATAGTGGGACGGAAACACGTCCGCTGCTAGTGAATTCCAGGTTTTAACGACTCGGCACAGGAAGAAACAACCGAATCGATGAGTGCGAGAGTGTAATTAATGCTTACTTAAAGAAGTTAAATACTGTTCAAATACTACTTTTGTGAATTTATAAGCATAAAATTACGACAGATTTTCATCTCAAAAAATAGTATGTAATTTCAAACCCTAGTCCAAAATAATATTATATACTTCAACAGTTAGCAAAACTATATCAATATATTATACCGTTATTGCCCAATTGTATTTAATTTAGTAAAAACGTATCTCATACAATTTAGCGAAATCAAGGGTGCGTTTGAATGTTGCCCAGCCCAAAAGGACTCTGTGTATTTGCAAACAATCTAAATAGTTTTTATTTATGGGTTACGAACCAGTTTCATGATTTCAGTAGGTACAGAATTTATATTCACGTTACAAATTTATATTGTTTTAAACTTTTATATGCGATTGTGAAGTGAATGTAAATAAATAACAACCAGCGAAGGAAGAAATTGACTTGTCTTCGAATAAACTGAGACCTAGGACCACTGGCTTATCAGTCAGACTCACTAATTAGACCAACAGACGTGTCAAATACATGATCGGTGGCGTAGTGGTAGTGTATGCGACTGCTGTGCTTGAGGTCTCGGGTTTGATTCCCGGGTCGGACCAAATGTTTGTATGATCTGCAAATATTTGTTTCGGAGTTTGGGTGTTTTCTATGTATAATATGTATGTATTTACAAAAAGAAAGTATATATGTATTTTTATCAGTTGTCTAGTACCCAAAACACAAGCTCTGCTTAGCTTGGGACTAGATGGCGTTGTGTGTTATATGTCCGAAATATTTATTACTAGCTGTTGCCCGCGGCTACGCCCGCGTGTATGTCGGTTATCGTGGCATATAGTAGCCTATGTTTTATTATGATGTATAAGCTATATTACTGTAAAGTTTCATCCAAATCCGTTCAGTGGTTTTTGCGTAAAGAAGTAACAAATATACACACAACTTTCGCCTTATATATTAGTGTGATGTGATTAGGACTGCATAAGTCTATACACATTTCTATACTTATATGTGTGAATATTTGTTTGGGATTTATAGGACATTTTGTAGTTAATATACGTTTGAGATTTTGATCACCGTTGAATATTTGGGAATTTGGGCGTTCCCGGTTGTAACGTTTAAGTATTCGTGTTAAGTAATATTAGCGTGGTGAATATAATACGTCGTTGTTATAAGGAATTCAGGCGCTCACAAAAAGGTCTACGACAAGAAGGCGTACTAGGTAAGTTTGTCATTGCATTGAATACGCTAATTAACTAACAAATATATTTATTACTAGCTGTGTCCGCTACTTCGTACACGTGACATTTGGATTTTCAAGTTATTTTAAATTGTTCATCGTTTAAACCTTCCCTGGACTACGACAAACATTTCAAAATCAAAATCAGCTAAATCGGCCCAGCCGTTCTCGAGTTTTAGCCAGACAAACGAATATCAATTGATTTTTATTTATAAGAAGATTAACAAGATGTAATCTACCAAGATTCACAGACACATTCATGTCAATTGATAGGAAATGAGGAACAAAAACTAAACTATCTTTGAAGAAGGTTGCATATCGTGTCGCAGTTTGAGGTCAATCGGTGCAAAATCTTTTGAGCTTTTGAAGAGCACAGAAAACATTTACGTACGTAACATTTTTTATAATATAAATTTATTTATATATATATATATGGATGAGATGAATAATATTCCTAATCATACATTTTGGCATCAGTAGCGTATTTACGCTAGACCCAAGGGAGTCACGTGCTCGGGGCGGTCTTTTAAAATACATCACTGACTGGAATAATAAATGAAGTAATAAACTTATTTGAGGAGGTACTTAAATGTATACGTATATATAAAATCATATCAGCGAATTAAGTCAACTCTCAGTAGGTACGCATTAATTAGTAAAAATAAGTTCCGTGTGTTGAGGTTTATTGCAGGTATATTTTTGGTGGTCTGTAATATTCGGGGTGCGCTAATACAGTAATACCTAATACCGTCTGACAGGCTTGCAGATTGTGTGCCGTATGTGCTATTCCCAAATACCTGTTAACGTAGAAACCTAATTAACCGCACTCGGAAATTAAATGAGGTCCTCAAGTCAAAAGGGTATTTAAATCGAGGCCATAAAAAACCAGACAAGGAATTTGAAGTACATAAGAGATGTACTCATTTCCTGGCATTTAAAACACTAATAGTTAATTATTGTTTATTGTTATTAATGTGTCGCTAGAGATCACATAACTTAACGTCATCATTTTAAGACAAAAATACACGCGATGATGAGTTCTCTTAATTATTATTGAATGATTAATCATGTGTACTCAGTTTTCAATGTTACTATATTCTATAGCTCTTTGTTTTGCCCGGCTAGATAAGTTCCCATCTATGGAATATTTGAAGTGTAAGCAGATAAATTTAATCATTGGTCTAACAAATTTATAGTAAGACTAGCTGACCCACGCAACCTTGTTTGCGTTCAAACTACCATCCCCCGTTTTAACCCCTAAAGGGGGTTGATTTCTAAAGATACATTATTAGTACACACTCCACACCATCTATAGAGCATACATAAATTAATATAAATTTCAAGTCTTTTACTTCAAATACATAGGACTTTCATACAAACGTCCAACCCCCGTTTTATCCCCTTAGGGGTGGAGTTTCGTAAAATCCGTTCTTAGCGGATGTCTACACCCTATAAGGAACCTACCTGCTAAATTTCAAGTTTGTAGGTGTTATAGTTTCTGAGATTTCGTGATTAATAAGTGAGTGGTATTTCGCTTTTATATATATAGATATAAATAAAGACGTAATGGTAATACTGTAAAACAATTGTGGAAAAGAAATTCATACACGACGTATCTGATGGTGTATAATTGTTATGTATGAGAGCGCGGGACAAGTGAATAAAGCAACGGTTACGTTCACACTGGTTTATTATAGACAAGGTACCCACATAGGTGACATATACATACATAGATATACAACATTTCTCCCCCAACAAGTTCGGAACATCTAACAAAAATAATATACTCATAATATATAGACAAAAGTTAGAATCATAAAACATAAAGCAAACATATAGACAATACAATATATAGAAGACTTAGATACTAATTCTAAAGAACTGCTTATAATCTACTTTGGGGATATTGCGTAGGCATTTTCCCCCAGCTGTACGATCAGGAGCATCTTCTACAGCCTCATGGTACTCCTCATCCTCCGAAACATTTCGATCAGATCGAACCAGGTGCTGATCGATTAATGATCGTTCTGGAGTTGTACAGCTCTCCTGTGCCTGACCTATTCTGCTCGCGTGTATTGCTCTAGCCGAGCTCGGTGACGATGGCAAGTCACTAAGTTCCACCAGGCAATCATCCGGTTGACTATCCGGATGAGCAGCTTCTTTACATGCTATTAACAGATTTTTATGTTTCTTAAAAGGAGCCGCTGATTTCAAATCCTTAATCAAATAAGTGACACTACCAAGCCTCTTAATCACCATTCCCTTGTTCCAAAGCACCTTGTTATTTGGCATGTTTACTTTATAGTTAATGTGATCGCCAGGTGCGAAGAATTGTACATTTTTTCCACCACATGATTTACGCTGTAAACACTGTTTGTTTTGTACGTAATTAGCAAGAGTGCTTGATGACGATGACGAGGTCTTATTTTTTAAAATATCTAAGCGAGAACGTAATCTTCTCCCGAAGACTAATTCCGCCGGGGTTGTACCCGTAGTAGAATGAACTGAGTTACGGTAGTCAAAAAGGAACTTTAGAAGATTATTCTTAAATGATATTTTGTTATGATCACTCATCGATGATTTAATACCCCTTTTAATAATTTTAACATAACTTTCCGCCTGACCATTACTAGCTGGATGGTATGCGGGTGACGTCACATGCGAAATGCCGTTTGAAGAACAAAACGTTCTAAATTCACTAGACGTAAATTGTGTCCCATTGTCACTCACTATAGTATGCGGTAACCCGAACCTAGACATGAACTCGTACAGTTTGTTTATAACCTGTGTAGATGTCGTTACATTCATTTCATAAACCTCGACCCATTTCGTATACGCGTCCGCGATAACTAAGAATGTACGATTGTAAACAGGGCCAAGCATGTCTATGTGTATCCTATGGAAGGGTTGCGGTGGGTGTGGCCACGGTGCAAGCGGTGCCCGCGGCGGCGATTGCCTCAGCTGGCTGCATACTGCACACCTAGACACTACATTTTCTATCGACCGGTCTATACCCGGGAACCATAACCGACTCCGCGCTTCCGCTTCGTATGTACTGTATGTTAAAGTTGTAACCATTTAAAAACAACGCATAACGTTGAAGTCGGTTCGCAGATACTTCAGGAATACCGCGCGAAGGATTAAATATGGACAAAAGGGGCTTATGATCCGTGCGGAGTATAAAGGGCGTTGACCTACCGTATAGGTATTGATGAAACCTCCGAACGCCAAATATTATAGCGGTTGCTTCTTTTTGTAATTGAGAATATTTTTTCTCAGAGGAGTTAAGGGTTCGCGAAGCAAAGGACACCGGTCGCTCTATACCCTTATCGCATATTTGAGACAAGACCGCGCCTAACCCGTCTGGAGATGCGTCTACAGTTAAAATTAATTTCGCATTAGGATCAAAGTGGGCTAGTACCTGTTCAGATGCCATCATGTGCTTAATTGACTAACCCTAAGAAAGATTGTAATTTATTTAAATTACTGGGGGCTGGTGCATCTACTATCGGGACTTTGTACCCAATGCGTCCTCTATACTTAGCCCACTTTATAAGTTACTACAAAAGAATAGTAAACGGGAATGGAGTGCGGAACACCAAAAGTCTTTTGTTATCTGTAAGGGAGAAATGTTGTATCTAAAATTGCTTTTACCTTTTGTTTACATTTATGTAATCCGTTTTTATCAATTGAATAACCTAAATACTCAACTTGATCCTTAAAAAAATCGCATTTATCTAATCGTAATGTCAACCCGGCCACTTGTAATCTTCTTAACACTTCGTTAAGCCTCTCTAAGTGTTGACTAGTGCTATTTGCTGTAATTAAAATATCATCCAACATACATAAAACGCCATCTATCCCTGACAGTAAACAATCCATTGTTCGCTGAAAAATAGAAGGCGCGCTGGCCAGGCCAAACACTAGCCGAGTATAGTTAAACAACCCGCGATGAGTATTTATACAAGTTACCTTTTGTGAATGTTCATCTAGTACCAACTGGCTATAAGCTTGGGATAAATCTATTTTACTAAATTGTTTGCCACCTGATAACTTTGCAAAAAGTTCCTTGGCCGTCGGCAGCGGATATTTTTCAACCATTAACTGTTTGTTAACTGCAATAGAATAATCCGCACACAGTCTTATCGACCCATCTCTTTTTAACACAGGTACGATAGGCGACGCGTAGTCGGAATGTTGAACCGGTTTCAATACACCTATAGACACTAACCTATTTATTTCCTTATCTATTGTATCTTTTAAAGCAAAAGCGACTGGCCGGGCTTTGATAAAAACCGGTTTTGCGTCATCTTTTAATTTTAAATTTATTTCATATTTATTGAACTTCCCTAATTCATTCGAGAAAACAGAGGGGTAACGAGATTTCAGTTGACCAACTAAATTATTAGTTTCACTAAAAAAATGTATAGGTGACAATTGAAAATTAAATAAAGAAATGAAATCACGTCCTAATATCGGAGGTCCGCCATTATTTATGACGTAAACATTGAGAGCCTGAGTGTTGTTCAAATATGTAAACAACAATCTAACTGTACCTACACACATTATCTGATCACCGGTATACGTAATTAAGCGCTTACTAGTGCGTGACAAGGGCTTTTTAAGAAAATATTTATTATATGTACTATTGGAAATCGCTGTAACCGCCGAACCCGTATCCATTTGAAATTTTAAAGGTACCCCCTCTACTACAACCGTTTCAGACATCGGCTCCCCCTTGAACGTACGAATATGAAATAACTCACCGTCATCCTCACTCTCGCTAATTTCATTTGATTGCACAAAATTAACTTTTTTACACATTCGCTTTAAATGACCTTTTATGTTACACTTTTTGCACTTATAATTAGCGAATCTACACTGATGATAGTGTGTGTGTGTTATCACTGTAGTGTGATTTTTATAGCCACAAACCGCACACGACTTGGCAGAATTATTTATAGGTTTCGTTATCTTAAACAGCTGCTCATCGTGACCACCATGTGTAGCTGCTGACCCTGTCACCGCTGAGCAAGCGCGCGCGCTGCGCACACTTTCCGCTAGATCGATCGCCTTTGCCAGAGTTAACTCTTCTAAGTTCTGAGCGAACAACTTATCTCGCTCCACTCCAGGCCGCATTCCCATTACGAAACGATCCCGCAATGCTTCCTCAACGTTCAAAAATGCGCAGTCTACAGTCAACCCACGCAATCTCGCAGCCCATTGAGCAAATGTTTCTTCAGATTGTTGGGTAGCCGAATAAAAATGATACCTCTCACCAAATCCGCATTTGGTCGGTATAAAATGCTTGTCCAAGAGATTGAGGATATCCTTGTATGGTACATCTTGCAAATCCTTAGGCAATGCTAAGTCGGCAGCGAGCTTGTAGGTGCTATCACTGAGTGTGCTTAACAAAATTGCTCTTTTCTTAATATCCACTGGGTCCTTGGTTTTATCAACATCGTTAGCGATAAACCATTGCGCTAGTCGACTTTTAAAAGTTTTCCATGACTGTACGTTATGGTCAAAAAGTGTTAAAACTCCGTATTGAGCCATTATTGACTAAAAGTGGGTAGTCGTCGCCACTGTTATGTATGAGAGCGGGGGCAAGTGAATAAAGCAACGGTTACGTTCACACTGGTTTATTATAGACAAGGTACCCACATAGGTGACATATACATACATAGATATACAACAATAATCATAACGAGGATAAGACTATCGCACTAAGAAGTTACTAGCGAATGCAGTGGACTTCTTGGTGACACGGCTATTTTTTTCCCAAAGATATGATGAACATTATGTAAATTTTGATCATGAACCGTTAAAAGAAATAAAATCACGTAGAAATTGGTTAAATGTACTTTGGAAATCAATTTCTAT
Source organism: Diaphora mendica (assembly GCA_949125395.1). Taxonomy (NCBI): domain Eukaryota; kingdom Metazoa; phylum Arthropoda; class Insecta; order Lepidoptera; family Erebidae; genus Diaphora; species Diaphora mendica. Next base: position 10,167,781 of record OX421319.1, read on the forward strand.
GCGTATAGGTGCAGCGGTGGTTGATATTTATAGTCTTTCCTCAGAGTACACTAATCGTTATTAAATTTAAATTTGAAGCAACTGTGCTCGTCTATAAATATGTGGTTTAAAGATGGCGGTGTGAGATTGATAAAATGAGCCGCAAACACGTCATTTATGGAAAATATCGAGAGCTTTCTCATCTCGTGTAGTGGTGACATTGTGGCCGCTAAAGTGCGAAACTGAAGAGCGCCATTACAACTTCTGTGATGATGTAAAATTTCTATTTTGTACAAAATAGAGTTGGAAAATATATTGTTTGAAATCTAATTACTATTACGGATCTTTAAATTTCTACCTATTTTAATATTTTATTTACAATACTCGAAATAATTTGAATAAGTACTGTTCTAAAACGTAGCCAAACATATTTTTAGGGTTCAGTGCCAAAGGAAGGAACCCTTATAGATTCGTCATGTCTGTCTGTCTGTCTGTCTGTCCGTCTGTCCGTCCGTATGTCACAGCGACTTTTTTCCGAAACTAAAAGACCTATAATGTTGAAACTTGGTAAGTAGATGTATTCTGTGAAACGCATTAAGATTTTCACACAAAAATAAGAAATAAACAATAAATTTTGGGGGTCCTCATACATAGAACTGAAACTCAAAAATTTTTTTTTTCATCAAACCCATGCGTGTTGGATGGATGGTCTTCAAAAATGATATTGAGGTTTCTAATATCATTTTTTTTAAACTGAATAGATTGCGCGAGAGACACTTCCAAAGTGGTAAAATGTGGGGACACACATTTTACCACTTTGGAAGTGTCTCTCGCGCAATCTATAACTGTAACTGTATAACCCCCCTGTAACTTCTAAAATAACAGCATGATAAATCTAAAAAAATATATGATGTACATTACCATGCAAACTTCCACTTAAAATTGGTTTGAACGAAATCTAGTAAGTAGTTTTTTTTTATACGTCATAAATCGTAAACTGCAATTTACCTTTGATTCAATCAAAACAAATATAAAAAAAAATGTTACTTGCTGCTGCAGAACCCTTCATGGGCGAGTCCGACTCGCACTTGGCCGCTTTTTTTTTAATAAGCTCTTAGATAATATTTATTTTATTTTTATTTATATCTTTATTGTGTACATAAAAATGAAAAAAAATATAACAAAAAATGAGTAACAAATTTGTATAATAATATGTAACAATTGGCGGTCTTATCGCTCACGGCGATTTCTTCCAGACAACCTTATATAATAATAATAAAAGAATGACTAATTATTTTACATTCTAATACAAATAGCTAGCTGAGCCGTCAAACGTTGTTTTGCCATAAAAAAAATGGGGGAGGGTCTCTTTTCATTTCGTCATCATCAGCCTATCGCAGTCCACTGCTGGACATAGGTCTCTCCAATTGCGCGCCACTTGGTTCGATCCTCGGCTTCTCGCATCCAGCTCCTGCCAGCCGTCTTGCGCAGATGATCACTCCACCTGGCCTGTGGTCATCCTACACTACGTTTGCCGAGACGTGGTCTCTACTCAAGAACCTGTTTACCCCAACGGTAATCAGTTCTGCAGTTCATTTTCAGCTGTCCAAGAGCCATTTCGATTTCGTCAATGCTGACTTCTGGCAGATCTTTGGTGTAGTGGCGTGTTAATGTGGCTCTAGAGTCCTCATTTTTGGGATCAGGTCGAGATGCATGCGAGGCGTACAAACCGCCATAGAATCGTTCCACTTCGGAAAGGACGGCCGGCCTGGAAGTAACGACTTCTCCACTTGCTGTAGTCAACTTCGTCAGGTGGCTTCTTCCGAGAGACTGTACAAACACCTTTGACCCCCGATTCTGCTCGATCGCTCTTTCGATCGAAAGAGTATTGGAGCATCGGAGGTCGGGTCGTACTAGTTTGCTGATCTCTCGGTTTAGAGTCCGTTTTGCCGACGAAGTAAGAAGTGGGTTTTCACGTCGTTCCTTCATTAGCCCTAGGGTCCCTTCCGAAAGTTTCGATTTCCTGCCTTTACGCTGCATTCCACAAAATCTTGTACCTTCTTCCCTGAGGATTCGAACCACATTTTCAAGGTTCTGGTTCACGCCTGTTGTGGTTTCCATGGCAGCAAATCGGTTTTCCAGATTTGACTGAAACTTTTCAGATCCCATCGCGGCTTGGAGCAGAGTTGGTAGGAGCCTGTATTTCATCAAACGGACACGTTCAGCTTTAAAGTTGATTTTCAGAGAGCCTCGGACGAGTCGGTGATCACTACCGTTGTTAAACCTATTGATCACTGAGACGTCTCTGAATATGTGCTTTCTGTCCGTCATGATGAAATCAATCTCATTTTTAGTCAGAGCGTCGGGGCTTTGCCACGTCCACTTCCTTTGGGGCCGTTTTTTAAAGAACGAGTTCATCAAATAAAGCCCCTCTCGTTCGAGAAAGTTGACGAGCATTTGCCCTCTATGATTTCTGCTTCCAAATCCATGGGATTCTATTACCGATTCGCTGCAATTTTGTACTCCCACTTTGGCGTTGAAGTCACCCATAACAACGTTGTAGTGGGTTTTAGTAGTGGAGTGGAGGGCCCTCGATATGTCATCGAATATTTCCTCCACCTCATGGTCCGAGTGGGCCGAGGTCGGTGCGTACACTTGCACTACCTTGAGGCTATAGCTCTCGGTGAGCTTGACAATGAGGTACGCTACCCTGTTCGACACACTAGACATTTCCACAACGTTGCTAGACAGGGACTTGTTAACCAGAAACCCAACGCCACCTTGAGATTGTTGGTCTCCCTCACGGAAGTACATGAGATGGCCTGAGTCAAGGGTTATGGTGTCCTCCCCCTCTCTTCGGACTTCACATAACCCCAAAATATGCCATCTAATTTTCTCAAGTACCACCTCGAGTTGTGCCAGATGCGAGTTTAGCCGTAATGTGCGCCAATTATACGTAGCCAGGGTCAGTCGGTTGTGGTGGCCCGCCGTAACCCGGAGATTCTTAGCACCCCCTGCCCCACCGTTACCATGGTCGCCACCATGACCAGGAATAGCGAGACTACCGGGAACTGGGGGCCGTGGCTTATTTTGTAGCTGCATGTAGGTAAATGCCCGTAATCACCACGCTGGGCAGACGGGTTGGTGATCGCAGTGCGCAGTTCTTTGCACCGGTGACGCTGCTGCCCGTCACCGGCCTATTACATTTAACTACGCCTGTTGGGGTGGATATACCGCCATCAGTCGGTTGCCAGAGCCTCGTTCGTCGTTCAGCAGGATGTACCACGTGCAGGTGAGGTTGGCTTGGGGCGAAAGATTGGGGTTCACCCCCTTACATCCCTTACCCTTACATCCTCTTTTCATTTAGCGGTATAAAAAAGATTCTCAGATCTACCCGATATGCACACAGAATTTCATTAAAATCGGTCCAGTCGTTTCGTAGGAGACTGGTGACAAACACCGCGACACAAGAATTTTATATTTTAGATTTGGTTTCAATAGTAGGTACGAGAAGTCGAGGATCAAACCAAGTGACGTGCAATTGGAAGGATCTGTGTACAGCAGTAGACTGCAAAAGGCGGATGTTGAGTATTGGCAATTAACTGTATCTTTGCCTCTGACTGAATGTACTTTGAATAATATCATATAATTAATAACATCCCTTATCTACTTACAGCAAAATTTGACCATTTCTCACACATATACCGGTAACCTCATATACTATGTGTATTATTGTAATATAGAGTTTCTTATTGTGATGAGATGTATAACGTCATAAATTGAACCGACATACATTGTTCATTCTGTGTAGGGCGAATCTAAACAATGGCCACAGGTATACGTTATTTTGGAAGTTTAAAGAAAACGTTCCTGTAATTTCATACAATGTTATTTTACAATAATTAACCCCGATTTCTTTGTACTTGTTGATAAAGGACTCTAGCCTTGAACCTTTGTATGATTTGTCGTATTTGTTTAGGTCATTATTAAACAATTGCCGTATACGTAATTTGGAAAGACTATATTACTTGTTGGATCATAAAGTAATGAAACAGACACAAGGATTTAAATAAGATATTTATCTACAACTAGCTGAGCTCCGCGGTGTTACCCGCGGTACAACAACAACCACGTGCAACGCCGCGGGGCAAAGCTAGTCTAAAGAGAGTAGCCTAAGTTACTTCTTATATCATCAGCTATCTGCTAATGAAAATCCCGTCAAAATCGGTCCAGCTATTCCAGAGATTAGCTGGAACAAATGAACTTAAAAAAATGTTACTTTGGTATATGTACCGTGTATAAATACGTATGCATTGAGTAAAAAGTGGTTATTTTAATATTACAAATAGACACTCCAAACTTTATTTATTTGTATAGATTGTCTTATTACAGTTAGCTTAATTTAGCAACTATACAATACTAGGATATTTTTTCGATAGGTATAATAATAATCACGTATGTTTCTTTTGGGGGTGAATATATATACCAAATGTGCTTATTGATTAGTCATTTTGCGTCGACTGACTGTAGGGTGTTACTGGTGCGCTAAACGAATTTGTACTTGACCGGTAAATTTCTTTAAAAAGAAATAAGACTCTAAGTTGACCTTTAAATAAAGGAAAAATGTAGAGCATTGATCGTTGTCAAGGGTTCTATGATTTCGGTTGAATGGCGGTAAAATTTGTACAACTTGAGTAGAACTAAAATATAATACAAAGAAATATACTGAAACGGTTACCTACAAAGGGTTATTTGTGTGATTGTAAAAATATATGTAGCTCGAGTATTTCCCGAAAGCTATGTAAGCATTTACTTGTACATTTATTCAGGAATATCTCTCAAGTTTTAGAAATGATATCACCTATAGAAATTTAATCGATCGATTTAACGTCATTGTCCCCAACCCGCACGGCCTCGGCCAGCGTATGGCCTTAACCCTCTCCTGAGAGGAGACCCGAGCCCAGCAGTTTGACGTTATAGGTTGTTCATGATGATGAACTTCATTGGATTGTTTTCAAATGTTAATTGTTGAAAAGTGGATGATAAGTTGAAAAACAACAGGTTATTCCGCTGGTATGCACAATATGCACATGTGCTGCGTAGAGACTAGCAAAATATAGTGAAGAAAGTTTAAGTATGGAAATTGAAGGATATAAGAGTAGAAGACAACCAAAAAAAATGGATGTACAAGGATATGGCTAGGAAGGTATACGAAAATAAGCAGAGAAAGTGACGAGTGACAAAAGTAAATGGAAAAAGAAAACTTATTACCGATGGAATAAGTTTCCTTTTTACATTTTCCTAAATATATCTGGGTAAAGTGTTGGAAGATGAAGAATTTGTTTTATTTGACAATTGACTACAATGTTAAAACTATAATTTATAGTTACAGCCTAGTCCAATATGCCAAAAACAAGAGGAGTTTGCTTATGTGTTAAGAGTTACCGTTAGTAGCTTCTTTATGTAAGAACTGACACCACCATACAATATAAGATCGTATAAAGCTTGAGTAAACAGATGATCTTTGATACCTTATTGTAATATTCCAGAAACCGCGGCTACGTTATACCGGAGACGACATTATTATAGATCTATTGTGACCAGATCATCAGAAATAGATTATGCAAAGTGCAGAGGCGATGCTTCTAATGCAATCTAAAATGTACCCAGCTACTATTATGTCCCCTGTTCTGTCGTCCTTTCCAATTATAGGGCGGACATGACCCTGTCTTCGTATTAAGACGGACCTGTTGGTTTAGTGGCTTGTGACTTCCTGAATCTCATTCCTCGGTATGTCCGTAGGGTCACTACTCTTAATCTTAGTGTACGGGAATTATTGCTGTCGGTGTGTGTCAGGATGTATAAATGCCACTAAAGGAAGATCGATTTTCGTAATATAAGTTTGGTCTTAATTCAGTTCTTACGTTCGACGTTGACTATGAGGTGATTATCCAATTATCCGTACTTATATTATAAATGTGAAAGTGACTCTGTCTGTTTGTACTGCTTTCACAGCCAAACCGCTGCACCGATTTCAATGAGATTTGGTATGGAGATACTTTGATTCTTATGAAAGGACATATGCTACTCTTTGCTGTAATAACCAACAAACACGCGGACGGAGCCACGCGCAAAAGCTATTAACGGTATAATCGGTATATCGGCAATTTGCTAGTCTAAAGTCTTACTAATAATTTTACTATGAATATACCTTTTATGATAGTTGCGACATCGAGAGTTGATCGGAACCCAATTAAGACCGAGCTTTTAATTACGAGAATGGACCTTCAGGACTGGCGTATTCTGTAACCAATGATCCACTCGGTACCCAGCTCCTAGCGTAGGTCGTGGTTCAAACGTAATATCCGCCCTTGCGGTATAGTGTCAATCAATCACACTTTGCAATAAGCTAACTAAGACAATCTATCTGATTCACAGCTATAATATTCTTTTTCATTAGTGTACTATATAATTTGTACTGTATAAATTTACAAAGTAATTTTGGTGCTTGATGTATTTGATCCCTTACCCTTTTCCCTAGAAGTTCTAATCGTCTTGGTGTAAAAACATAAAAAGGAAGTAAGTCTAGTGATGTTTAAATTCTATAGATTTATGGTTTGAATACACTTTAAAAATCTGAACATTGAAGAGGTTTGATTTTTAAGATCTATATCTATACTAACATTAAAAACGCGAAAGTTTGTAAGTATGGATGGATGGATGGATGTTTGTTACACTTTCACGCAAAAACTACAGAACGGATTTGGATGAAACTTTACAGTAATATACACACATCAAAAGTGTCTAGAGATCAAGCATTTTTATGCGGATTTCTTGAGATTGAGATGTGGCTTTGGCCCTGGCCTGCTCAGTCGCCAGACTTGAACCCGATTGAGCATGCATGGGATATGCTACAGAGAAGAGCTCTGCCGAATATGGAGGGTATCCAGTCGCAAGAAGACCTTTTTTTCTTGTTGCAACGAACATGGGCGGCCATTCCACAGCGTGATTTGGATGAACTCATTTTGAGTATGCCAAACCGATTCTTGTGTTGTTAGTGTTCGCGGTAGAAACACGGATTATTAATTGTTTAAGTTACCTAATAAAATTTTAAAGAAAACTGTTATTTCAGTCTTTTTTTCGAACTTTAATGTTAGTGGTTCAAATGTCAAAAATCTCTTTATTAGGAAAATGGCAAATTTCTTTATTAATGCAAAGGTGACTTGGTTTATCGTTACTCTGACAAACGAAAACACTTTATTTGATGAATCCTTAAAGAAAATTTTAATTAATATCAATCAGGAGAAAAGTTATTGCAAAAATATATGTTGATCCCTAGACACATATGTTGATCCCTAGACACTTTTGATGTGTGTAGCTTATACATCAGAATAACACATAGGCTACTATTTGTCGCGATAACCGACATATACGCGGGCGGAGCCGGGGCAACCACTAGTATTAAATATATTAGATAGTAAATTTATCGTTATTTCACTGCTTTCTCAACTTCCAAGATTTTTAATAATTTTGTGTGTATAAATCTTCAGATTATTTTCATACTAATTAGTGGAAAATTTTATAACGAATCCAAAAAAATACAAATTACACACATCAAAAGTGTCTAGGGATCAACATATGTGTCTAGGGATCAACATATATTTTTGCAATAACTTTTCTCCTGATTGATATTAATTAAAATTTTCTTTAAGGATTCATCAAATAAAGTTTTTTCGTTTGTCACAGTAACGATAAACCAAGTCACCTTTGCATTAATAAAGAAATTTGCCATTTTCCTAATAAAGGGATTTTTGACATTTGAACCACTAACATTAAAGTTAGAAAAAAAGACTGAAATAACAGTTTTCTTTAAAATTGTATTAGGTAACTTAAACAATTAATAATCCGTGTTTCTACCGCGAACACTAACAACACAAGAATCGGTTTGGCATACTCAAAATGAGTTCATCCAAATCACGCTGTGGAATGGCCGCCCATGTTCGTTGCAACAACAAAAAAAGGTCTTCTTGCGACTGGATACCCTCCATATTCGGAAGAGCTCTTCTCTGTAGCATATCCCATGCATGCTCAATCGGGTTCAAGTCTGGCGACTGAGCAGGCCAGGGCCAAAGCCACATCTCAATCTCAAGAAATCCGCATAAAAATGCTTGATCCCTAGACACTTTTGATGTGTGTAGTAGGTTTCCTACAAAATGATAGGATAGATTCGAAAATCTGCATCAGGGTCTTCAGTGTCCACAGCGTTCTAATTAGAAGCTCAAACTAGAGTCACAATAAGGAGTTCAAAAAAAAAAAAAAAACATTAGGACATAGGTCAAACTACATTATTAAAAGCAAAGCGACGCCGCGAGTAAAAGTATAATCATAAACATTTTACAACTTAAGTGGAAAACGTTCAAGATCTAAAAGAGTAGGGACGTTTGTTTACGCATTCTTTACATATTAAAGCCTCTCGATTTGTAGGCAATTACTTTAACAATATCGAGCTAAGTCCAATTTATTTGAAACGTTGAAATTGCGTCCAATATATAAAATATTTAATGATGATTCGATGAAATATGTACCAACATATGATGTTTTAACTTTGTGGAAGTCATTATTTACAAGAAAGACTTGAGTTATTACGATTTTCAAAAAGCGATGGATGTTCTCAAATCTTTTTCTTTAAATATATTTACTACCTCAAAACGGCACATACATACATAAATGATAGATGGCAAATGGCTATTGGGCTATGGGTTGCCGAGTGTACGGGAAAACGTAAGGCTGAAAGATAGACTGCTCACTGAGTCGACGACATAACAGAATGTGGAAGCTGCTGAATGCTAATAGCATACAACTGCACTGCTTGTTATGCTCAAGAAGAGGTCCAGACTCAAGGCTGAAAGAGAGTAGTATAATTAACATAATACTAACTTGCCACGGAAACCTCCATCATATTACACTATAAGACACTACATAGAATCAACTCAAATTACACAGTTTCTACAACAATAATAATTTGATCAGAAATGGCGTTAGACACACAGCGAAGTACCAGTCCCAGACCTGGCAAATTAGTTAGTAACCTGAGAAATTCATTTACGACAGGGAATTCTTCTAACCTCACGATAGCGCGGAAATTATCGCTGACTAAGGGTTGTTCTTCCCAGTGAAATACAACAATTTAGAATTTTACCGAGGTTTTTTCCTAGCAGCTCCAACGACCGAACGTACCATCCCTCTTCATTGTGACCATTTACTCCGAACAAATTAAAACAAGATAACCGTTTCATTTTCTTTTTCCTTTAATGTCTTAGACGGCCGCAAAAAGGCACTGTTCCTCTCCATTGCCTATCAGCTTTACATCTTCAGGGTAGGCAATTTTGGTCCCCTCATATTATAACCTTGGAATTATTATACCTGTGTGATAAAATAAAATCGAGATAATTTATATCGTACATAGAGACGAAATATTCACTTTTGGTCTACCAGTTGTGCGGTACATTAACATGTTAAATGGAGTGTGCAATATCGATGCACATAATTTCTGTATATTTGCTACGTACTCATCATCATCACTACATAGTATAAAACAGAGTCGCTGTCTCTGTCCTTATATCCCTATGTCCCTATGTTTGCTTAAATCTTTAAAACTACGCAACGGATTTTGATGCGGTTTTTAATAGATAGAGTGATTAAAGAGGAAGGTTTTTATGTATAATAAATGCATAATATAGTATGGAAACACTGTTAATTTTCGAGGTTTTTAATGTGATGTAGCAAATAAACACATTTTGTGCGCTTACATTGCAAGCGCTGGTTGCACCCTAAGAGATAGATCAAAATAATGTACTACAGTATTGTACACCTTAAAAAGGTCTACAAAAAAGTCCGCGACGGTATATGTCTATCTCTTAGGGATAACCCACAATAAACATTTTTTATTCATTTCTTTTTACGAGAAATAATGGCTTATTTACGAAGCGATATTAAGCAATACAGAATGAATCCTTATACAATTAAGTAAATTAAATACATTGTGCATTTAATATAGATGAAAATGGCTCTTTACTGTATCTAATTAAAATTAATATATTCGAAGATATTACAGATTTAAAATGCACGAATCGTGTCGTCGAGGCGGCGGGTCATCTAAACTCCACCCGTGCGAAGCCGGGGCGGGTCGCTAGTATATAGTATAGGCAAGAAGAAAACTGCCCATTGTAGTATTCGTAGAGCACTTATATTTGTGTCATTGCTATTATTATCTTTAACTCGATGCTCATTGTAGATGGTTGCTACGAACACTACGCGTCGCTACGCGCCCTCTTCTTTGAACTTGACCTTAATTATTTTGACTGCGTAAATGTAACATCAATATAAGTAAAACATGTATATATGGTCGGAACTGGTATTACCCAAGTGTTATTAGAAATTCATCAAATATCTTATCGACTATCTTGCGACCAAATCCAAAGAGAATTTTAAAACCAATCTTGATTCTTACATATGATGATGATACACGTATAATTGCGTGCATACTGATGTCGCTTTATAATGTATACATTCATAGTTTTTAGGGTTCCTTGCTAAAGGCAAAAAATGGAACCCTTATAGATTCGTCATGTCTATCTGTCTGTCCGTCCGTATTTCACAGCCACTTTTTTCCGAAACTATAAGGACTATACTGTTGAAACTTGGTAAGTAGATGTATTCTGTGTACCGTATTAAGATTTTCACACAAAAATAAAAAAAAACAAGAAATTTTGGAGGTCCCCATACTCAAAATTTTTTTTCATCGAACCCATACTTGTGGGGTATCTATGGATAGGTCTTCGAAAATGATATTGGGGTTTCTAATATCATTTTTTTTTATACTGAATAGTTTGCGCTACAGATACTTCCAAAGTCCATAAAATATGTCCCCCCCCTGTAACTTCTAAAATAACCATAATTAATTAAACTTATTAATAAAATATTATATAATTATATAATATAAAATAATAAACCAAATTACCATACAAATTTCCACTGGAAATTGGTTTGAACGAGATCCAGTAAGTAGTTTTCTTTTTAGTACGTCATAAATCGTAAACCGCAAAAAAAAATACACTATTATTAAAACATCGATCAAAGTTAGATTATTAATATGCCTAGATGGACTGTCAAAGCTGTAAAAACACACGAAAAAATAGGCTCTAACTGTTGTCGCCTAAATGTTTTTCCGCGTTTAGTACCAAATGCACTGTCAGAGAATACACATATGTTGCTGTCATTTTTGTGTTGATAAAAATGGCGAATTGTGCGATATAAGTGTGTAGAAATTACAGAGTACGATCTAAATTAACAAAGAAAGTTACCTATTATCGTTAAGTACCATTGATATGTATCTATTACAGCAAACAATTACATTAAATAATTTCTAAAATAAATAATTATTGTAGTCGCCATTTTGGGTGTTGCTAGTTTATGAAGTCAAAACTCCCTCATAAAATGTGGCAGGCGGAGTTGTGTTGTATAAAATACTTCATGGTAGATAATAGATACGCTAAGAATTTCAAATCATTTTTGTAATTCAATATGGCCGCCGCATAATTTTTGTAAAATGACACTATGGGTATCTTTAACAGTCCACTGCTAATGATAATAAATAATAAAAAAACACGAGACATATTATTAGGTTGTATCACATTTTGTTTTCCTAGCATATTTTTCTAGATAGAAAAGTTTTTCAACACTATTATAATTGTTTCCCCATTTTCACAAAAAAAACTCAACAACTGGTATCATTTACGCACTCACACTAGGAAATTTAAAATGACATGAGGCGAGTGTAAGACGTAGCTGTCACGCACACAAATATCGAAAAGTTGTGTCATTTAATTTTGTTCTTTTGTATCGCGATGCTCTATCTAGACATATTAATAATCAAAGGTTACAACGAACTACAAGAACTTTTATATTATGTTACTTGCTCCTTCGGAACCTATCATGGGCGAGTCCGACTCGCACTTGGCCGCTTTTCAACCGACTTCAAAAAGGAGGAGGTTCTCAATTCGACTGTATTTTTTTTTTGTGTTTGTTACCTCATAACTTTGGACTGGGTGAATCGATTTTGATGATTCCTTTTTTATTTGAAAGCTGGTGCTTTCCGAATGGTCCCATTTAAATTTGGTCCAGTTCTGACATGTCATTCATGAGAAAACCATATAAGTCTTCAATTTGCATTATGTATGTACGCGACAAATTAACGAATAACTCAATATTCCCGTATGGTCCCATTTAAATTTAGTCCAGATTGAAGTCGGTTTTTTTTGTTAAAATTTGTGATTATTAAATTGTTCATTCATGTGAATGAGTTTAATTACTCGTACATAATTAACTAAATATTACGAGAACGAGATCGTGAATTTGACTTCTAAAATAATTACATGATGCACATCACCACTTGCAACACTAGTAAACCGGCCCAGCTTCACACGAAAGTGTTTAAATTTAAAATTTCTTTACTTTAATATGCATGTATTACACACATAAACCTTCCTCTTGAATCATTCTATATCTTAATGAAAACTGCATTAAAATTTATTGAGTTTAAAAGTTCTATGCGAACAGACAGCGAAGGGACTTCACTTGCGACTTTACACAATCACACTAATTGTCGTTTAAAGTAAATAGAAATAAAATAACGCTGTTTGGTATAATTTATAAAAAAAAATTCATACACGCTCGCCTATTGTTTTTAATCTTAGTAAACATCTTTTCTTAAGGACCTACCCCGATTGGCTTGTCCACTCATCAACATCGTCAACAACCTTTGACAGTCCACTTTTTTTTGTGCGGAAATTCCCTCGGGTACCCCCAACTGGTGGCTATGTTGGACTCGAACCGATTAAAAACCGCACACCGTCTCGGGTACTAGGAGCCGGGGAATCAGGTGCACCGTTGAAAGGAAATCCCTGGTACCCCGACGTACCCCTACGATTTGTAGATGACACCCCCCTGTGTAGGAACCGATGCTCCTTTCCTATTTACAAAACGCCCCTCCGGCTTGCTTCTGCTAGGGCGATTTAACAGTCCACTCAAACCAGTCTCATTTATTATTTTAGTCATGCGCTTTTCGCTAATCTTTTCATCATGCCTAAACATCACTGTTTTATTTCTTGTCACTACATCTAGTTCAACTACAACGATTTCTTAGCTTATCATTTATCACTCAGTAAATCTTTAACAAAACAAAATTTAAAAGGATATTTCTGTTAGAGGGCGCTGGGTATATTTATAGTAATACGTATATTTATCAGCAGGCTCGTTATCACACTATATGCCCTGATTATTATGGGATCAGATGGCTATGTGACAACAAAATAATAAATAAATAAATATATTTCAGACATCTAACACACAACGCCATCATTAGTCTATCTATGTCATTAGTGTTAAAAAACGTTAGTATTTCTAGGATATAAAGTCTTAAACATACTCTTAAGCCAAGTTAGAAAGCTTTATTCATAAAACTAGAGATTATAAATGTTGATTCTCTATTTATTACGATGTGTGTTAATTTTAAATTTATTACTATCATATGTCATACTTATCAGTATGTCAAGTAAATTAATTTAATTTTATAATGCACGAAAGAGTAATATACATATAATAGTCGTTTATCTAGTCCACAATAGTTTGCAAGAACCAAAAAAGATATAAAAATTACACTTATTAAAGTTAGGTACACTCGAACCAAAGCTCGTCACACTCGTGAAATCAATAGAAATTAATGTTAACATTGTTCATACGAGATTGATTTGGTGGAGATGATCACGATATACACTGATCGTCATCTGACATTGACCTCAGTGATATGAGGTAAGCGGGAGCCGGCACGCTGCTGTTTTCAGTCGCGATTGGTCCGTGCCGCCACTTCGTCGTATATTCCACGCATACTTCCGAATTCCGCATCTACGTTGAGTTCTGTGCGTGTATCATAAAACTAATGTTAGTTACAGTGTAAATAAAATCAAACATCAATCACCAGTGGATACATAATAATAATAAGTTATATTTTAGTGGATGCTGACAATTATCAAAGTAAGTAAAATATTATATTTATTTTTAATATTCTTTATTTTATAGATGTTCTGTCATATTATGTTATGAATATGTCATTCTATATTAGTTATAAATTAACGTTTTTTTAAACTACACGTGTTGAACCAGTAAACTTTGTGAGTTTGATTTTATAATTAACGTCTTTAGGTTCAGTTTTTTTTGTACTTTTTTATACTTAACTTATTAATTTTGAAAACAAAATTTTAATGCCCTTTTAATAATAATAATGAATAACCAATTAAAATAAAAAAGTAAATTTTGGCAGCTAAAACATTAAAAAAATTGAAATATAATAATTTTATATTTTTATATTTCAATTTTTATTTTATTTATATATTATATTATATAATAATATTATATATTTTTATTATATTTCAATAGTTAATTTTTGCCTTAATAAAAGTACAAGCGAGTTTAATGAATGATTTGACAATATTGCTAAGTAATTAAATAGAAAAGTAACCTGGTTTGCAACTCCTTACCGATTCCGTTCCGAAACAACGTTCTGTTGTTGGATACAGTGATACTTTTAAATTTGGAACTCCTTTTATTTACTTTTTATTTAAGGCTTTGCCACAGCTCGTGTGTACAAAATAAATCGCATGAAGAGACAAATGTAATAAGGCCTTACACACTTGCCAATTACGGGCCAACCACAATTCGCCAAATCGTTACACGTAAATAATATTTAATAATAACCTACTCAGTCACAAAAAAATCCAACTAATAAGCAAAATATAAAAAAAACAGAAATAATGAAATAAAATTAAGTAATGGAAATGGAGAAATCAAGAAACAATATATTTATAATAACAGTATTGAGTCCAGTATTAAGAAAATTCCACAACAATAAACAAATTATATATTATTATTATTTATTTTCCCCTTTTTAAATATTTATGCATTTAAACATTTCTGACTAAAATACTGGAGACTGTACTTTTCTTGTTTTATGCTATATGGCATACGTTGATCGAGGCCATATATTAAATCGTAATACATTATAATCGTTAATAAAACCACATTTAACCATCAATATCAAATCGAGAAATAAAAAAAGTTGATTTTGAAACGACGAAATATTATAAATTGAAAGTAAATTTAACTTTGATTTATTCTATGTATTACCTACGTTACAGCTACATATGTGCCCAGTAAAAACGAATTAATCTTAATATATTTTCTATTCATTACTATACATATATAAAATGTAGGTATAATATTAACGAAAAACAAAAAAGATTCAACAATATTTCACGATGACTGTCAATATATTTTTAATTAATATCACAGCTAATTAATCCCAAACCCTTAGATTTTTTGTGCACCGTCGCAAATATGAACTTGAAACTGGATAAAACTTTTAAATCTGAATATATCCATACCTATATTATAAATGCGAAAGTCTGTCTGTCAGTCTGTCTTGCTTTCATGGCCAAACCGCTGCACCGATTTCAATAAAATTTGGCATGGAGATACTTTGATTCTTGTGGAAGGACATAGGCTACTCTTTGCTGTTATAACTGACAAACACGCGGGCGGAGCCGCACGCAAAAGCTAGCATATTATAAGTAATTATACATATATCTACTAACATTTCACCGCGGTTCCGACTACATTTAAGTTAGTTTCCGCGGTAAAGACTATGTCGGTCGAAATCGGTATAGTGGTTTAGGCGTGACAGACAAACAGGGTGATTTAAAAAATATATAATATTAGTTTGGATTAGATACAGGTGTAATATACCTAAAACAAAAGTAAAAAAGATTTTTCACGATGACTGTCAAAATATTTTAAATTAATATCGTAGTTTATTAATCCCAAACTCGTTGTTTTTTTGCGCCTCCACCACAAATATGAACTTGAAACTCGATTTAACCGTTTTTACACGTACGTTTGAAACCAGTCTAAAGTGAATCGTAAAGGGTTTTATTATACTAAAGTGCTTTGAAGATTTATGAGTAAGGATATAATATTTTGTCTAAACGAAAGTCCAATATCCTCTTTGTTTAATCGTTCTATGCTAAATGTTCGGTCATAAACATTGAAATGGTAAGTTTAAGATGTACAGTGTTGTACAACGAAATTAAGGACACATTTCATTCAAAAATCCCAAATTTATTACTTGTGATATTTCTAATCTCATTGAAATATACTAACACTTAAACGATGTACTAATCCTTGCTTGGCATACAACCAAAATAAAATATTATATGGCGACAATAAGATTATTCTTTAATTGCAAACTTAAAACATAGTCACATAAAACATTTAAATCAAATAATAATATATGTATAATAAAATAAAATAGCATGATTTATATAATTTATAACTAAATCTATACTAATATTATAAACGCGAAAGTTTGTAAGTATGGATGGATGGATGGATGGATGTTTGTTACTCTTTCACGCAAAAAGTACTAAACGGATTTGGATGAAACTTTACAGTAATATAGCTTATACATCAGAATAACACATAGGCTACTATTTGCCGCGATAACCGACATATACGCGGGCGATGCCGCGGGCAACATCTAGTAACTTATAAGTAAAAAGATCAAGGAATAAAACGATTAAGTATTGGATTGAAAACTCAATTACAATTTTGCACTTTACTCATTCATTTAAAGTTAAGACTAGAGATACGAGAACACGGACAATTTACGAATGGTTCGTGAGAAAATGGTCTCTTAGTTGTTCAGGCACTTGCTTTAGCTTAAAATTGCTGTATAAATTACCACCCGTAAAGCTTTCCCTACATTCATTTCAAAGACGTGACTGAAGCGGCTTTGCATATTGCCTACAACGTTGGTAATTTTCCACCACATCGGACTAGTTATTAACTTTCTCAATGTATACTTTTTGGATCTGTTTTTATTGCAATTACATTTGGTTCGTCTTGTCTCAACTGCCTCGTTGGTCTCGCGATTGGGGTTTACGACTGCTGATCATGAGGTCTCGGGTTCGATTCCTGGGTCGGACCAAATGCTTGTATGATCTAAAAATATATGTTTCGAAATTTAGGTGTTTTCTATGTATAAAATTTACAAAAAAGTATATATGTATTTGTATCAGTTGTCTAGTACTCATAACTCAAGCTCTGCTTAGCTTGGGACTAGATGGCGTTGTGTGTTAAATGTCCGAAATATTTATTTATTTATTATTTATAATATACAATTCGTTTAGTTACAATTGAACTCATAAGCATTTCATATTTTGACATTTGACAAATAAACTTGATATTGCACAACTA
The DNA here is from genome assembly GCA_949125395.1 of Diaphora mendica. NCBI lineage: Eukaryota > Metazoa > Arthropoda > Insecta > Lepidoptera > Erebidae > Diaphora > Diaphora mendica. The sequence goes on from OX421319.1 coordinate 10,185,127, forward strand.
CTAGAATTTGGCGGTCCTTGACTTCAAAGTTAATGTATGAGGGTTAAAGTAAAAAAGCAACTAGTCACATACTATAAACAAGACACACCAAATTCTATTAAATACGTTTATAGCGATCAATGTTACTCTGCAATGTTTTGTTTTTAAAACTAGTTTTACTTCGATAAAGAGACGTAAAAAAACTTAATTGTTCTGGATCTGATCTGGATCTGGATTGTTCTGGATGGATGGATGGATGTTTGTTACTCTTTCACACAAAAAGTACTGAACGGATTTGGATGAAACTTTACAGTAATATAGCTTATACATCATAATAACATTTAGGCTAATATTTATCGTGATAACCGACATGTAGGCGGGCGGAGCCACGGGCAACAACTAGTATGGTTATAATTTAACCAATATACTCAACAATGTAACAAATTATATTCGAAAAACTCACTTTATCTATTATTGAAAACCGCATAGATACCCGTGCAGTAGTTTTTGGGTTTATAGGGAACAAACAGACAGACGCGGCGGAGGACTTTGTTTTATAATGATGTAGTGACCTATATTATAATCAATTAACGGGACGCATCCTATTGGTGACGAGCAGATTCCCTAGCGGCAAGTCGCAGAACTAACGTATGACAGATAAAAATACGTATACACGTTAGCATTCCACTTTTAAAATACTGATCACCCTCACGAAGTGGTCTTATAGTATTTTTTACTACTCCGTAGACGTCTATCAATGAAATCATTGTAGAAAGAATTTAAAATAACAATGCACTCGCTCTGTATATTAAACTGTCACGTAGAAGTATCTGTCTTACGTTAGTTCCGCAAACGGCCACTAGGGAAATCTGCTCGTCACCAATAGCTGAAGGTTTATAGCGCAGACTGTTAAAATTAGTCAAAATTTAAGGTATTAATCTTTTTTTTTTATATTTTTAATTTTGTTTTTATATTACCGAAATAACAATTACCTAATATATCTCGTATACTGTACTGTACCATACCGCACTGTACCTCCTCGGAATTCTTTCAAATAGCACGCGTAATACTTTATATAAATAAATATCTAATATTTTCCAAAAAACAACGGTTAAAATTAATCCCGGTTACAGTGACTATTGAAAGAATTACGAGAAGGTACAGTACAATAATTTACAGTTGGTGCGAAAATGTTGATGACACGGGATGTTTCGCATTATTTGATTACGTTTAGTACCGGTTACCTACCTTTTTGGACAAACAACATTTTTGAGATAATTGTACGTAAAACGTAAAAATAAAAAGAAAGATGCAAAATAATAAAAATATCATCTAAACCTTTTTTTAAGATGGAAATCCACTTCAATAGGTAATGGTGAAGTGAATCAACCAAAGATATATTCCAAATAACCTGTTATTTAGGGGGCCTTATCAGTTTAGGATTTGACGAAGGATCTTTATTACAGTTGAATAACATTTCGGATCGGTGTCAGACAGTACCGTGACACTTAGTTAGGAATCCCCGAAATACACATCTGAGTAAAACGATTTATACTTGACTAGATTTTGCCTGCGGATCCTCCAGCGTGTATGTCAGTTATTGCGTTAAATAGTAGCCTATGTTCTACCTCTATTAAAGTACAGTCCAACCTCGATAATATAACGATGCTGAAGGGAATCAGAAAATAATTCGTTATATCAAGTCATTTGTTACAATGAGGTTCGTAATACAGAGGTTAGGTTGGTGTACGATTCGTTTTAACAAGGTTAAAAACAAATATTAATCTCAGCTTCACATAGGTAGGTACCTACTAAACCGCTTACCCTGTTATAGCAAACGTATTCCACTAATAAATTTTAATGAAATTTTTCATTTTAATGATAAAACTGTACTTTAAATTTAAAAATATTTTAATAGTTTAAACAGTTTTCTGTTACAAAATAATCAAAATATGTAATATTCGCATAAACAAAAATATCAACAATGCTATTGTCTTACGATAAATTTAACAAGTCTGAGCCCGCCGAGACATGAATTTATTGTGAAATTGAAAGTACATAACTGATAGGGTTCGTTATGTAAAGGTTATAGTTGACTAAAATCGTTAAATATCGTTATTTTTATATTGAGCAAAGATTGATAATTCGTTACAAAAAGTTTTGCACAAATGTATTTCTTGTTTAGAGGTATATTTTGCATTAGCGCCTGTGGGTAGTTTTAGGGAATTTGGAAAAAATCGTTAAATCGAGAAAATTATTAATTGAGGGTCGTTACACTGTATCTCCATGTCAACATTAAAATCAGTGCAGTGGTTTGGTCGTGATAACGTAACGGACAGACAGATTTACTTTCGATTCGATTTTCGATAGATTTACTTCTTTTTTTATTTATTTGGTTTATTAGTATTATTTATAAATAGATATAGGTGTTCACAAAAGTCTTTATCCTAATACTTTCACTTTCCTTTTAACTTTTTTTATTACTATATTAGTTCAGACGGCCGAAATTTTAGTAGTTAATTGTAAATCGCACTTCAGAAATCAATGAACGGTGACACTTGAGTTATTTCTGCCTGAGTTATTTCTGCCACGTTATGACCAGTTATCTATTATTAATTTAAAGTAGATCTGATTTTTTTAAGTAACTTGTAAAATCTTCGTAATGTAATAAGGTTGACGAGGAAAACGAAAATTAACAAGCGAAAAATTATATTTGTAACTAGCTGACCCACGCAACGTCGTTTGCGTCTCCTATTTATTGCCCGTAGCGTGATAATTTTCCCCCGTTTTTTGAAACATTCTTCATTGGTGCTCCGCTCCTATTGGTCTTAGCGTGATGATATATAGCCTTCCTCGATAAATGGGCTATCTAACGCTGAAAGAATTTTTTAAATTGGACCAGTAGTTCCTGAGATTAGCGCGTTCAAACAAACGAACAAACTCTTCAGCTTTATATATGAGTATTAGATGTATTTAATAAGCTCTTCTAAGATCGAATACTCATAATCAACAACACATTTATTTGGATAAAGATTAATATTAGGCATTATGTTGATAAAACTCTTTGGCAAATAACTCATTATTAGGTACCAACTCTTAGCGTCTTATACTCGTGATAACTTCTAAACGAAATGTTCGATTGGGATGAAACAAAAAGTATTTTAATTCTACATAAATACCCTCGATAACATAATGCTTAATTTGGATAAGGATTAATATTACGATACACATTTAACATAGTTTCTTTCTTCACACGATTTAATATTTTTTTGAACACAAGCGGTTATTGTGACTAAACCATGACAGTTAGATATATGCTCTTGCAGACTTTTTTGTAGATCTTAATGGGACCTACAAACCCGTAATACATTGTTTTGTTCTATTGTCAATAGCTTTTGCAGCTTTCGATTTCACACATTGGATCCCAAATTTTTTTAAAAATAAAAATTCTCGATAAATGGACTATCCAATACTGAAAGATTTTTTCAAATCGGACCAGTAGTTCCTGAGATTAGTGCGTTCAAACAAACAAACAAACAAACTCTGCAGCTTTATAATATTAGTATAAATAAGACAAATCGCATACACGGCCACATGATCTGAATCTAGGCAATAGGTATATTTATATCGTGGGAACTAAATTGTTGATAAACTATTACATATGAATAAATAGTTACTGTTGTATATATATATATATATATATAACGTTACGACATAGGCAAAACGATCGTGTTCATAAAAATTGGGGATTGATAAGTAAACATAATTGCACTACATAATATACGAGTATATAAGATGCCGGGGTAAATAAGTCTCTATATACGCATTTTCTTTCCATTCATTTCATTCTTGTGTTAAACAATAACCACTTTTGTTTACATTATATGTATTACATATATTTAAATACTAAAAATGTAAAATATTGAAATTTTTCATTGCAAAGTAAAGCCGCTTAGAACAGGAAGTTCACTGATACCGCACTTGTGTAAAGTCTAGTTTTATACATCTTTGTGGTGTGGGTGTACGATGCCAGTTTATTACGCAGATCGTAACTCTTCCAAATGGTTCCTAACTCGCCGGGAATATGGGCAATGAGCCGGGATGTATCTGTGTGGTAAGTCGAATTAAACAAGACTTTGTACGGCACTCCACTCGTGTGCAAATGAAATAGTTCATGTCGTAGTTTGATGAAACTATGTTTTTAGTTCCTGTAAATTATCTGACAAATTGTTTAGTCTATACTAAATAACTTTCCAGACGCGTGTTCACCTTCTTGTTGTCATAATCTACACACTACATGATATAAAAACTGCGCAGAGTCTGCGCTATGTTGTGCTAACCACATTACTGATAAACATACTTTAATATTTCTATATTTAAACATATTACTATAAATATTTTACACATAACAAATGATCGTGTTCATTATACAATGCAAATCCATAACAATCAAGTTTTAGTGTAAAAGGGTAAACAAATAGATAGACGAAAACATGCCCCATCCTTTCTGTTTTATAATACTAGTAATAGGAATAGCAGTACTTTCAATATCAGCTCTTTGACAGTACTTGTACACATACAATTACTTACCCTGGCTGACAGATTCCTTCACCAACGCAGAGCCAACGCCGAAGGCTTTGTATATTGCAAATAACTATTAAAGGCGTGTCTCCTGCTCCTAAAAATGATTTGCTAACATGGTTTGCTAACAAAAAACTGTTTGTTAGCAAACCATTGCTGTCTCCTGCGACTTTTAAACGAACATCAAACATAGGGAGAGACACGGTATCGAATAGAAAGTGTCGATACTGTACTCATGAGTAGCATCGGAAAAAAAGTATCGTACTCATAAAAGTATCGATATTTCAAAATACTTTAACTTTTCACACCGATACCCTTTGTGTCGGGTTGGAAAATCATTCCACAATATAACAGGACATAAAAAACAAATGTCGTTACCGTACGTGACGTAAGGTCGCAAGTTTTAAAGATTATCTACCGATTTAAAACTTAATTTCTTAATCGATACGATACCTGTCCAAAAGTACTCATTGAATCAAAGTATCGAGTACAAAAGTATCGGTATCGAAAGAAAAAGTAGATCACTATTTAGCAAGTCGTTAACATCTGATTTGAGACCTGAGCCCCGGCTTAAGAAAGCCGGGTCTCCTGCGACACTTTTTGTTTGTAAACTCCACTCCTAAGAGAAAAAACACGGAAAGAGCGGTTGCATAGAAATTCGAAAGTGTAATTAGAAATAAACACACTGCCTTCGTTCAGCTGACAGCGATAGGTCGGAGTTAACATTCGAGCGAAATGCTCTTGTTAGTCCTACATAAATGTAGACGCCTTGAAATATTTTAGCATAGTTCCAAACTTTATTATATTAATATACCTATAGGAGCGTTATAGACAAGCGACCTCGACTCGGAGTCGATCGAATCTTTATTTCACATTTTCCATGGTGACAAATAGTGCGTCACAATCGTTCATCCGAGTTTCAATACACAAGCACGTACTATACGGTAAACATTTGAGTGAATTTATTACCGGAAAGGATTTATCGAACAGTTCTGAATGGATCTAAATGTTGACGAAATGCCAGAGTCACAAATATTTCGCAGTGAACTTGTTATATTTTCCATATGGATGGGTATAGTGCTTGAGATTGGCAGCGTGTGGTTAGAATCTCAAGAGTGATTAAATTAATAGTACTTTAAAGACCATACACTTGTAAAGATGCTTAGTGTTCGACGAACAAAGTTGAAAAAAAGGTTGAAATCATTGTTAACACATTTACACACACACATTTACACACACAATTTTTAACTGACATTAAACTATTAGAAGATTCTTAATGGAAGTGTTTTGTGAAATGTGGATTTTTGGCGCTATTTTTTAGCCCTATATTGTTGGACGCATTTTAAATATATTATGAATATCTTATCTTCGCAGAGAATGACTGACTGACTTCAGTTTTTGTAAGTAAGTTATCGTGTAAATGTACATACATTTCCATAATTATCTGGGATGTGTTTTTTTTTTAAATTGTATAAGAGACTGAATCGTTGGTCTAGTGATTAGCGTAAGCGACTGTCGAATAAGAGGTCACTGGTTCGATTTCTGGATCGGGCTACTGTTGAGTATTTTTTACAACAAATTCTTAATAGCAGCCCGGAGTATGGAAGATGGCGGTGTTTTCCATCCGTGGCTTGAATAGCACTTTAAGCCGTTGATCCCGGTTGTCATGAATACTTATTGCGATTGTTATTGGGAAGTCGACTCCCTTAAATATACTGATGATTATTCAACTTTGAAATTCTGTTCACCCTCAGGATTGCGAAGGTCCCATGCTTGTCGCTCCATGGAAAATGTGATATTCTGATAAGACTGGTTGAACTAGAAGCCGACCCTAAATAATCTTGGGAATTATAAAGGCTAGAAAGATGATGAATTGTATAAGAGATTGTACATTATACAAGCAAACTTTAATTAACACGAGTGTAGCCTACTACAAAAAAGCAACGTAAGTGACATTCTATAATTCTTTTTTACCCTAAAAGTTTCGATGCAAACCATTTTAATACCGGTGTCCCGGTTTCCGATCATAAGTCTCCTTAGCACCAGGTGGTTTTTATTAAGCTGAATGTTGCAAGGTTAAGGCATAAAAAAACTAATTCGATGAAAGGTACGTTATATTTACTGTTGTGCTATATTATATTATTAGGTCTTTACCTATGAAATTGCCTTTCTTCAGTACTGGTCATTTCAAATAAAAAAAAGTTTGTAATGGCTCTGTATTCTAAATTCAAATTAATTTTGTTTTAAAACCATGACATTCTATTTACAAACTCAGTCTTTTGTTTTTTGATTAGCGTTGTATTTTCATAATATTTCAACATTTTTCGTCATAATGGATACTTTAAAAATTCATGTAATTATGGAATATGAGTTCCGTCGTGGTACCAACGCGACACAAACGGCACGTAACATCAAAAACGTTTACGGAGAGAACTGTACAAACGAACGCACAACCCGTTATTGGTTTTCCCTGTTCCGTTCTGGAAATTTTGAGTTGAAAAATGAAGCTCGTGGTCGTCCGGAGACTTTGGTTAACAATAATGAATTAAAGGCGATTATGGAAGCTGACGAAACTCAATCTACAGCTGAGCTAGCAGCAGCTTTTCATGTAAGCATCAAAATAATATTGATCCATTTGCGACAAATTGGCAAGGTAAAAAAGCTTGATAGATGGGTGCCCCACGACCTTAACGATCGTCAGCGCAACGTACGCGTCGAGACCTGCCTTGCGCTGCTCAACAGGCAAAGAAATGAAGGAATTTTGAAACGAATTGTTACGTGCGACGAAAAATGGATTCTGTTCGACAATCGAAAGCGCTCAGCAAGTTGGTTAGACCCTGGTCCAGCACCAAAGCAATGCCCTAAACCAAAAATGACCCTTAAAAAGGTGATGGTCACTGTTTGGTGGTCTAGTGCGGGTGTGATTCACCACAGCTTTTTACAAAACGGCATGAGCATTAATGCAGATGTGTACTGTGAAGAACTGGAGAGAATAACAGAAATAAAAAAGTTTGAAAAAATAAGTACTTTCACTTATTGCATACAAAACGGCAATTTCATAGGTAAAGACCTATAAAATAAGCTGAGTTTTTGTATTTCTGGGATTTGATAGTAATATAAGTAACTGATGAATGGTTGGAATATCTTTATTTCATAATAATATTATAGAAGTTTGCAGTGTTTACTGCTAATGTTGTTTAAACAATTTTATTAGTTTAACCTTCGATGATGATATAACAAAAAGGAAATTTCGATTATTTTATGGGCAATAACGTAAATGACGCCAAATAGTCATTGGATTGAAGTATGTCTTTTTCAGAACATACTAAGTCAGTTTTTACCCATTACTTTTAAACAATTGTTTTCGTATCCTGTACATTTGAGTTCCTAATATGCGACCAAAATCTACACAAGTTATTGCTTTATGAGCCAATACACCACTTCTTCGGTAATATAGACGTGAGTATATATATTTACATATATATCACATATGTGGCAGAACTGACAACCGCTGGAGTAAGCATGTCCTGGCAAACGTAGCGTGGGACGCCCTCTGGCCAGATAGCGGGACGACTTGCAAAAGATTTCTGGCAGGAACTAGAGACAAAAAGCAACAGATCGGGCTCTGTGGTGTTCCTTGGGAGAGGCCTATGCCCAGCAGTGGATTGATGATGATGATATGTATTTACCTATTTATTCATAGTTTCATATCTTAGCGACTTTGAATTAAGTCCAGTGTATGATAAATAAATCTGTAACCGATTGTGTAACAACCTTTATTCAGAGTTTACGACTAAACATTTTAATTACATTAAAAGAATGAAAACAATGTCTACGATCAGTAAGGAAGGATATAGATTGTAATAGAATAATGAAATAGCCAACCGATTTTACTTATTTCAATCGTAAAGTTAAATCGTTTGTTTAGGATTATGGTATTGTCTTTATGTCGCAGTAACGTAAACAATGTCTTTGTAATGGCTGTATTTTATGGTCTTTTGATGTGGCCTTTCAATGCCGACACGTGGTTATTAAATTATAATGGAAAATATTGTAAACAAATACTATAATGGAAAATAATAAAAACAAAAATAGAGTCACATAACTCTTTAGTCTAGTCGAGTTAGAAAAAATACTATTTTCATTTGTTATTTTTTCTAGAAATGTAAATTATAGAACTGTATTAAAATGCACCCGTACATGTAAAGGTTTGTTTATAGAGTTAGTAATGTTAAGTTTTGAATGGTTTTAGTTTTTAGGAATGAACAACATTATCTTTGAATTAATTAGGTATATGAAGTATTCAAATTGAAGACAGAAAATAATAAATAGAAAAAACTACATTTACAAAAATATTAATTCTTGGTCATCCCTCAAAAGTTAGAATTCACAATTAGACCATGTGGAAGCTGTTACAGCCGTGTTTTAGAAATATTATTCTACGTACCTGCTAGTCTAGTATATATATATATATATACGTATTCTATAGGGAGTGCTCCGAGGAATTGTTCGGACTGATTCCTGCCGCCTCTTTTCAGTTTCATCCCCATCACTTAGATGGCTGGCAGTCAACAACTGTGCGGTTTTCTAGGAAATTTCTGCCTCGCATAACAAAACTGTGGAATGAACTGTCCTGCGGTATTCACGGACCAAACCGACTTTAAAACCTTCAAGCGATACGTCAGGCTGCTTACCGTCAGGCGATACGTCTGCTCGTTTGCCCCATACTTATTAAAAAAAAACTATTACAAAATTTACTAGATATCAGGTAACCATTTAAAATAGACATCTATTGTATCTCTAGCTTAAGTTTATCCTTTGTATATCACCAGAGATGGTATGGTAGTACCTCATTATGTCAAATTACACGGTTATGTTGTACAAACTTATGACTTGTAACCTCGAAAGGAAATTCTTGGAATACCAAGTGCTTGAAGGCATCGTGAATTCATAAATACACTTTATGTGTTGTACATAGTTACGTCACGGAGTAAAGGTGGAATAAACGGTGTATTTATATTATTTTATGGCAAACGCGTGTGGCGACTTCCAAACAGCGCAACAAAGACATACTAAAGCGCCATCTGCCGATCATTGCGGCCGCAGCCCGCGAGGCAAGATCACATCGCTTGGTCGAAGGATCCTTCCTATGTGTTGGAGGGACATGACACCCGTTTCTCTACAGGGTTAAGCGGGCAGACGGGTCACCTAATAAGTTACGACTGTCACTCATGGATACTTGAAATCCTAGAGTCGCAAGAGCGTTGCAGTACTTTTGATTTTCCCCCCCAGAATCAGAAGGAGGAGAACTCCGTTTGGGCTCCGGTAATCTAATTCTTAATAACTGTTTTTTTGCGGTCGAGCCGTTCCGTTCGTACCGAAGCACGGCTCTTCCACGCATTTATTACTACAGATAATTTGAAAGAACTTTTAAAATTCACCCTAGCGATATTTTTCGAATAAACTGGTATGTAAAAAAAACTGGATTACTGAATACTTACTCGTTATTTTATAAAGATGTACATTTGTGAGAAATTCAATCCAAGGTAATCTGCAGTCTCAGAAATATTATGTTTGTTATATAACAAAACGTGCTTTTATATAAAATTGAACCAGTGTCTTACTTGGGAACGGCGCAGTATACGTTTGGACAGAGACTGTAATTACAATTAGGGTCACATATTTGTTTACTGTATTTAAACACGACGATTCACAATCGATACACATATGTATCTATATATATAAAAGCGAAATACCACTCACTTATTAATCACGAAATCTCAGAAACTATAACACCTACAAACTTGAAATTTGGCAGCTAGGTTCCATAGGGTGTAGACATTCGCCAAGAACAGATTTTACCAAACTCCACCCCTAAGGGGTTAAAACGGGGGTTGGACGTTTGTATGAAAGTCCTATGTTTTTGAAGTCAGCGACTTGAAATTTAAAATGTATGCTCTATAGATGGTGTGGAGGTGTACTAATGATGTATCTTTAGAAATCAACCCCTTTTGGGTTTAAAACGGGGGATGGTAGTTTGGACGCAAACGAGGTTGCGTGGGTCAGCTAGTATAATATAAATGTGGAATTTACATAATTATTCAAGAATTTAAATTACCTAAAAATAGACAAGCGTTTACGAATTTACATTAAAAATCTATTTTATGAAAGAATTGCTATGTTTTCTTTGTACTGACCAAAGGACTTTCCGGGAACCCGCGAACTGCTGGTATGAGTTATCAGCTTATCATTGTAGCCGCGACTGCTCGAGATATTACTTAAATTCCTTCTATTACTTTTCTAGTCTAGTCTACTATAGACTAGCTGACTCGGCGAACTTCGTACCGCCATATTTACATACCTGTCTCAGCTTCCCACAGGCAGTGTACAGTCGCGGACAAAAAAAAAGACTTTTCCGTTATCTTTTATTTTTTTTCTTTCTAGCAATAAAAGAATGGAAGAAATCGGACTATGTGTTATTAAATTGCAACTAAGTACATATTATGACTTTCATCCCCTCTTACCAAGAAACCGTGCTGAATTTCGGGATAAAAAGTATCCCATGTCCTACCTCGTAGTATGAACTCAAATCATGCCAAGTTTCATTTGAATCCATTCAGTGGTTTTAGCGTGATGCGCGGCCAAGATACAGACAGACAGACGGACAGACAGACAAAAATGAAAAAAATACAGTTTTGGCTTCAGTAACGATTATAGAGGGCCCTCCAAAAAAAGATTCAAAATATCTTTAATGTACAGAATTAGACCTGTTACATTTTTATTATAAGTATATATATATATATATATACATAATAAAAATGTAACAGGTATATAACAGGTATATAACATGTATATATATATATATATATGTTGCATATATATATATATATGCAACCATACCCATACCCATGCAATCGACGCATCTTTGCCAACGCATTGGCAGTTTATTGATGCCCTTCTTGTAAAAATCAGCTGGACGGGAGGCAACAAACTCTTCAAAGTCTTAGGTGATTACTTCGAATAACAGAAATAAAAAAGTTTGAAAAAATAAGTACTTTCACTTATTGCATACAAAACGGCAATTTCATAGGTAAAGACCTATTATTTTCTTACTACTCTTTTAATACAACCTTAATTTTCTTATCAAATCTATAGTACCCGGCGAACGGCAAAAGGCACATCTCCTATTACTTGAGAAGGACTAGAAATGGGCGTTTAATAGGTCTCTGACAACCCTTTAGGATATAAACTGTTGCATGCATATATAATCAAAATGTGTGCCGATTAATAAATCGTATGTTAATACCTTTAGAAGCTACTAATCTAATACTGTACGTTTAGTTAAAAATAAAATTATTTGTAGCTAAGTCTTATTTAAGTGTATACTGAGTTTTATGCTGACAACATAAAAGTGAACATGATTTATTAATAAAATATATCACCCTTTGCGATAATAAAGAGGCAGTTATGTCATCAACAGGGCCGTATGAGTATTTATGCGTGCGTATTTTGTTAAATAATCCAAAATCGGCTGCGGTTTCTGTCTTCACAGACGAAATATTTCAAAGTATAAATTGTGTCTATATTTGTTTGAATACCACATCGTTAACAGGTACATTTGATATCAAAACTTGATTTCTAAGAAATAATTTTGTAGATGATATGACACTTCAAATGATAATATAATTTTGTAGTCGCTGTTTCATGAGTGTTGACTATACTTATATTATGCTATTAATCTGAGTTTAAAAAACATCTGTCATGACAAAAAATGTTCGTCCAAGAACGCAGGATGTAAGAAAAGTTTAGATTGGATTTAATGATTAGTTATTCAAGCAGTAATAAAAACATAATGAAGGCTAAGATATACCTGCAATCAAAATGGAGGTTCTATCTATTTTTTGAATTAATATGGTTTATGTGTTACGTAACATTATATAGTTTTTTAAAGTCGTTGGAGCGGTATTTAAAACATTTATAAATATATAGAACACTTCAGATTTGAAACGTAGAATATTAGTGACGTAGAAATGCTAACTGCAAGTTTATGATAACTCGTAAAATCTACTATTTGTAATATTTAAAATGTTGTTCCAAAGTGGCTGAAGTTATGGTTTACGATAATTTTGTTCGAATTAGTCTGTGTTTGCAAAACATCAACCTGTTATAGATTAATTGTACCCTGTTCCAAGCAAAGACAATTTGATGTGTCGAAGTAATTGCCAAACATTGTGGTTTATCATTAGCTGTGTTAAGGCTTAGGGTATACAGTAAATGTTAGGAGTACTTTAATATATTGATAATTGAACTCTTTAATCTATTCGCAGAAGAATATTTTTCCATTCATTACTTTTTATTTCATTCTTATTTGCTTATTCCTATTAATATACTCCTAATACTCTATATTTTAATTCATGAGTTTAAATTGTTGACAAAATATCGGTGCTTAGTACTCCTCTGCCTTCCTTTCTGATGGATAATAGCGAGAATCTGAACTTGCAAGCAAGTGTCACACCTAAACAGGAAATTAATAAGTCACTTTAGCTTCAGGTTTCCCGTCCGTTCGCAAACTCTTTAAGATTATTTGAAAATTATGATTTATATCATATGAATATTTATATCCATGCCTATATGTTTTTTAACCCTCGACGCAGAAAAAGGCGTGCTATAAGTTTGACGTTGATGTCTGTCTGCCTGTGCGGGTTTTTTTCATTTGAAAGCCAGTTTTCGTAATTGTTAGTTATGTTTGGTTAATATCGGTCTAGCGGTGTAAGAGTATCAACTCTTTTCCAAAATGATGGAAGGCATTTTTGGCGTATGATTACTCGATAACTGCTGGCGTAAGGGGTTATTTCAAATTTTTTGTCAAATTTTTAATTTAAGCTTGTATTAGCTTATTATTTGGGATCTAAATAGCGAGATGCCTAAAAATATTCATTAAAATAACTACTCGTAAAATCGTAATTAATACCAAGTAGTGACAAAACCTAGAATTTTAAGTTTAGTCAGAGATAATTTATTCGGAATTTTCCAGTGACACTAAGCAGTTTAAGAATTCTATATTTTTTTAAAAATATTTTTGAATTCATCAATATCATCTGAACTCACTAGAACACCATCGGGTACAGGGCCTATTGAAGCATATTTTTAATAGAGTCTGTCTAGTTCTAGATAAAATATAATACCTACAAGTATCATCGTGTTAGCTAGTGTTGTGGTGTTTATGTAGCGAATAATATTCGTAATACACGGTGGCTGAGTGCCTTATTGGGGTTTGTTCGACGCTATAGCAGCAAGGGTGCGAACATTTCTAGGTATGTTCAGACCTTATTATAAAATTTAGGGCACTAGTTATACAACAAGGCCGAGATAAGGGTGAAGTTCATATATTATCACACGTTTCATATCGTGTCGTACAATATTAAAATTAATAGAGGTGCGCCGGTAATATTTAATTATAAATGTAGATATTTGGGGCTTTACTGACAGAGTGAGACTGAGTGACTGAACATCAAGTTATAATTAAAGTTAACACTATATTGTTAAACTTTCACGCTGTTTGTTTATCGTTTGATGGTATTAGCGCAAACAATTTATTAGTTTTATCTATGAACACACATGTGATTAAAATGAAAACGATTTAGGTATATTAAGACTTAAACTATTTGGTATGCTATAGGCTGGCAAACGAGCAGACGTATCGCCTGATGGTTAGCGATTACCGCCGCCCATGGACACCTGCAACACCAGAAGCGTCACAAGTGCGTCGCCGGCCTTTTGGGGATGGGGGGGGGGGGTAGGGGATTGGGGTATGGGGTATGGGCCTCCGATATCCTCACTCACTCGCTGAAACACAGTGGAAGCACTATTTTACACCGGTTTTCTGCGAGGCCGTGGTGTCAATCCGGTCGAGCCGGCCCATTCATGCCGAAGCGTGGCTCTCCCACGAGAAAACATGGAACCGAACAAAAACATTGTTACGAATCTTAAGAATTTGCTGTTATTTAAATCGCAATAGCGATCATGAACAGGCATTGATGCTCAAGTGTAATCACTCGAAAATCAATACCTGTGTGGAGAAACGGGTGTGATGTCCCTCCAACACAAAGGGAGGATCCTCCAACCAGGCGAGGTGATCATGCCTGGCGGGCCAACTGCCCAACGGTTGATGTTGGGAGGTTGTATATATGTTAACTGGCGCGAGATCTTTCACTGCGCGATTCAGGATTGGTAGTTTCTTAGTTTCCTTCGTTACTCCGTAGTTCGACGTATCTTCGGTAGATGGCGCTGTAGTATGTTATGTTGTTGTTGCCCTGTATGTGGAGGTCGCCACATCACTCCCCTCCAAGACCGGAGGTCGATACATTGTTGAGTCAGCTGTCTGTGCTCTGTTGTGGAGCTTGCCAGTGCCAGGAGTGAGTAGTTCCAGTGAGTCGGAACTGAAATGCCGCAAGTTCCAGTGAGTCGGAACTGAATGCCGCTAGTCCCAGTGAGTCGGGGCTGAAGTCCGCTGATCCCAGTGAATCGGGATTGAGTGCGGTGCGCGGTGCTGCAGTGAGGTCCTCAGTGAGTCGGGGCGGTTGCTGCGTAGTGGCTGGCTGCTGCGTAGACGGGAGAGAGGTGCTCTGCTTATATGGACCGTAGGTGTAGTGTGCTGTGCCTAGACGCTGATGAGGCCGCAGGGGTAACCAGGCTGGAGCGGTCGCTTCCTGCGTGTGGTGTATCCCTGTTGAGGCCGAGGTTGCTGGCTGGCTGTGAGACTTGCTGTGGGAAGTGTGGGAGTGAACATGATGGTGGCGTGCTGATGCTGCTTCGAAGGCTGCTTCCAATCACGTCGGGGTCACCACTGTGGAGGGACGGGTGAGATGTCCCTCCAACACAAAGGGAGTATCCTCCGACCAGGCGAGGTGATCATGCCTGGCGGGCCAACTGCCCAACGGTTGATGTTGGGAGGTTGTATATATGTTAACTGGCGTGAGATCTTTCACTGCGCGATTCAGGATTGGTAGTTTCTTAGTTTTCTTCGTTACTCCGTAGTTCAACGTATCTTTGGAAGATGGCGCTGTAGTATGTTATGTTGTTGTTGCGCTGTATGTGGAGGTCGCCACACCTGTTTCTCCGAGCCTTTATTTCCAAATTAGGTTGGGGTCGGCTTTAAGTCTACTACGATAAGATTGAACTTTACGGATCGACTGCCGACTCTTGAACAGGGTACATGACACTTTAGTCAAATTTGTTACTTTTTATCATCTGGTAAAACCTATAACTTTGTTTGAAAAATGTACTAAATTTAAACTTGTGACGTTACTGTTTTAGAGTATTCTATTGAGCAATATATTTCAATGTTTGCTTAATTAAAATTTGAAATAGAGACGTAAAGCTGTAATAATTATATTTTCCGAGATGTTTAGCAATATTCGTTTAAATGAAAGAGACATCGGTATTTATTTACAATACAGCCTTCTACCCTATAGTGTAGCTCTGATATTTCCACAATTCAAGTAGGTACTTAACATCAATCCTTTTTTCTTTTGTTTCTTTTTAAGAAGACAACTCCCGCACTAGGAATAAATCCTGTGTCGCGGGGGACTTTGCAAACATACATGAAACGGTCACAATTAACACCTAGACTCAGAACAACAATTTGTGGATCACACAAAGTGTTGTCCTACGTAGGATTTGAACCAACGACACTTGGCGAAGTAGGAAACGGCGTGGTGACCGTTAAACCACTAGGCCAAACGTGCAGTCGATTTTTTCACGTGCGGCATTTATCTCAATTTTTTTAACTCCATAACTTGTAGTTTCTTTTTTCAAGGAGGGATAATGTTATATCGGGTAAATGAATTTTGGTAGAGACAGATGATTAGTGAGGATACTCAGGGATCCTCCCACGAACTAATATCAAAGATATCAATACAAATATAGTCTATGAACCCTCTCCGTGGTCGTTTATCCTTTAATTCCTATTGATCTGTTCTGTTGACGTAGATCCCTGTAGTAAGATACAAGGCAACGGTGAAGTGTGAACGTTAGAGGTAGTGTAATCTATACTAATACTAGTTGATGCCCGCGGCTCTGCCCGCGTGTATGTCGGTTATCTCGGCAAATAGTAGCCTATGTGTATTACTGTAAAGTTCAGTAGTGTTTGCGTAAAGAAGTAACAAACATACACACTCACAAACTTTCGCCTTTTGTTAACTTAGTTAGTGTGAAGTGTGATGTGTAGATATAGAAGTATAGATAATAAAGAGGTAAAGTTTCTAACTTTGTATGGTTGTAGGGGGGAGGGGGGGGGGAAGTACTGATCCGATTCTGAAAATTATTTCACTCACAGTAAGCGACACTATTCATTCCACGAGAGAGTAGAGAGTACAATGGGTGTAACGGGACAATGAACGCAACGGGATATTTGGTGTAACAGGACAATGACTCATCCTTTTTCGTGCATGCAGCCGGCGTTCATCAAATTTTAATTATTAGACGTTGTCACGTCACAAATCACATCACAAAAAAATTACGCCCAACGAAGTGGACACGGGTCGGCTAGTAGGAATATAAGTATACTAATTAAATTTATATTATGTAATAAATAGTTCAAAGAAGAGTTCAAAAAATAATAATTTATAACAAATACAGATTAAAAAAGGCTTAATTAAAAATTCTTGGGTTTTCAATATTTTACAAAATGAACAAATTACGAAGATTGCAACCATACTATAACAGTATCACATTTAGACCGTGTGTGGAAAGCATTTTACCAAGATTAAATACCGAGCAAGAACGTGATATTTTAAGCCCGGGGCTATGCCAAGTTATGAATTTGCGAAACCCGGATTCTTAGTCCAGAGTATTCGATCATTAAAGACTTTTCTTTAAATCAGTTATTATTATCAGTAAGAATATAGCAAAGAAAATTTCTTTAATTATCTTCTGCACAAAAAAACCTTAAAGACGAACGGATTTTGTGATAAAATAAGAAGTATTTGATATAGTTTAAATTTTAAAACTGCACATTACTCACATCATGTTTATATATATATATATACAATCGTGGTCAACTAATTAGGGACATTCAAGATAGAGGAGAGCAATAACCGGTTATGTACATTTAAATATAAAACCTTGTTGATTTCTCAGTAGCTATTATTTGCATAATTTGGTCCGATTAATATGCTATAAATGGCTGTAAATAAAAGATTAAAAAAATAGAAAAAAGTGTTTATTATCAAAGGTTAACCATGTATTCAATTTAAGGTACAATTCTGTAGCTGGACATTTAATTAAGAACAGTAAAGTAAAATGGAAAATAGAGTTAAACAACACTAATAATCTGCAGTATTTTAATTTCTTTAACAACTCTATTTTATTACGGGTAAAATCAGTACCCAGTAGCAAAACCTTTATTAGTAATTACCGGCGTGTGCGACTGCTGATCATGAGGTCTCGGGTTCGATTCCCGGGTCGGACCAAATGTTTGTATGATCTACAAATATTTGTTTCGGAGTTTGGGTGTTTTCTATGTATAATATGTATGTATTTACAAAAAAAAAGGCTATATGTATTTGTATCAGTTGTCTAGTACCCATACCAAAAGCTCTGCTTATCTTGGGACTAGATGGCGTTGTGTGTTAGATGTCCGAAATATTTATTTATAATTACCGCTTGACACCGATGTGGCATAGACATTATCAGTTTCTTACATATTTCGACAGGAATGTTTGCCCATGCCTCAAAAAAAGCTTCATTAAGTTCATCTGAAGTTATGATACGATAAGTGGCAACTGTTTTCTTGATTTCGTACCAAAGGTTCTCGATTGGGTTGAGGTCGGGGCCATTTGCTGGCCAATCTAGCACTGATACCGACTGACTGTTAAGAAACGACTTGACTGAACGGGCGGTATGTTTCGAGTCGTTATCATGCTGAAAAGTCTATATAATAGGGAGATGTTCCTCAGCATAGGGAAGTATAGTTTCCTCTAATATTGCCTTGTATTTATGTTGGTCTAAGTTACCCTGAACTTTCCTCACAGGTCCCATTCAACGTCCAGAAAAAGAACACCACATTATAATAATTCCTTCGCCATGTTTCACCTGCTTTTCTGAGAATCTTGGATTCATTTCTGCTTTTACAGGACGCCGTACGTATTCCCTTTCATCTGAAGAAATCAAATTAACCTTGGTCTCGTCAGAGAATACTACATGTTGCCATTGAGCGTAGGTCCAATGTACATATTTACGTGCAAACGTCAAACGTGCATTTCTATGTTCTTTCTTCAACAATGGTACTTTGCGAGCCACTCTTCCGAAAAACCCTGCTTCTACCACATGTCGTCGAACGGTCCTCGCTGATACAGTGGCTCTTTCGTCTGCCCCAAACACTTCGTGTTTAATTAAAACAGAGCCTAGGAATGGATCTTTCTTAGCTAACCTGGTTATCATTCTATCTTCTTACGGAGTTAATTTTTTCGATCTTTTTTTTCTGGGCACTTTAAAGCTGTGTTATTGCGCCTGAAATGTTGCTCTGCATTGCATACCATAGTTTTGGAACAATTTAAATATTCTGCTATCCTTCAGTATGACCAACCACGCTCGACAAACTTCATGATAATTTTTCGTAGTGTTGCACCACAACTTTTAATTTTTGCCCATTGTTCTTCAAGATAATTCTCAAAACTTAAAATAAAAATCTAGATTGCCGCCAAAACTACCATATATAATAGAAGAAGAAATAAAAAAAAATGAGATTCAGATTTTGAAAATATAACGCAATATCTCAGTGTCCCTAATTAAATGGCCAGCCAGCATTCTTTGAACAAATAGCACTGTGATAATCTATCAGCTATACTGTAAAGAGGTTTAATGTTTAAGAAGTTGTTATTGTTTGTATAATCGGGCACATAAATGACTAATTATACTTACATGTAACAGATATGGAATATTGTTTAGACTCGTTGGAAAATAAAAAAAATTCACAATTTGGTTTAACTAGAGAGTGTCCCTAATTAGTTGACCACGACTGTATATATAAGTTGGCCCACTCAAGTTTGCCTTGCGTCTCTTTTCAATCTTGCTCGACTCCTATTGGTCTAAGCGTGATGTTAACTTAAACCAATGACAATTTCGTCGGTGCTTAAACTATTCTACAGATAAACGTTGTTAAAGTGTTATGGTGCGTTTCTATGTAACGTATGACTACGGCTTTTCAAACTTGTTTTATACTTCAGGTTCGTTTTTTGTCGTAGTTAGGTTTTAGTTTATACTTTTTTTTATTTTAAATGTTTTGGTGCCGTTATTAATATATATTAGGTCTTTACCTATGAAATTGCCGTTCTTCAGTACTGGTCATTTCAAATAAAAAAAAATTGTAATGGCTCTGTATTCTAAATTCAAATTAATTTTGTTTTAAAACCATGACATTCTATTTACAAACTCAGTCTTTTGTTTTTTGATTAGTGTTGTATTTTCATTACATTTGAACATTTTTCGTCATAATGGATACTTTAAAAAATTCGTGTAATTATGGAATATGAGTTCCGTCGTGGCACCAACGCGACACAAACGGCACGTAACATCAAAAACGTTTACGGAGAGAACTGTACAAACGAACGCACTACCCGATATTGGTTTTCCCGGTTCCGTTTTGGAAATTTTGACTTGAAAAATGAAGCTCGTAGTCGTCCGGAGACTTTGGTTAACAATAATGAATTAAAGGCGATTGTGGAAGCTGACGAAACTCAATCTACAGCTGTGCTAGCAGCAGCTTTTAATGTAAGCATCAAAACAATATTGATCCATTTGCCACAAATTGGCAAGGTAAAAAAGCTTGATAGATGGGTGCCCCACGACCTTAACGATCGCCAGCGCAACGTACGCGTCGAGACCTGCCTTGCGCTGCTCAACAGACAAAGAAATGAATTAATTTTGAAACGAATTGTTACGTGCGACGAAAAATGGATTCTGTTCGACAATCGAAAGCGCTCAGCAAGTTGGTTAGACCCTGGTTCAGCACCAAAGCAATGCCTTAAACCAAAAATGACCCCTAAAAAGGTGATGGTCACTGTTTGGTGGTCTAGTGCAGGTGTGATTCACCACAGATTTTTACAAAACGGCATGAGCATTAATGCAGATGTGTACTGTGAAGAACTGGAGAGAATGATGGAGAAGCTTGCACATCTACAACCAGCTTTGGTCAATCGGTCGTCCCCACTGCTCCTTCACGACAACGCGCGACCCCATACTGCGCAACAGACAGTCTCCAAGCTGCAAGAGCTGGGGTTGGAAGCTCTCCCTCATCCGTCGTACTCACCAGACCTTGCACCTACCGACTATTATTTTTTCCAAAATTTAGACAACTTTTTAGTGGGTAAAAAATTCAATTCCCGAGAGGCAGTACAAAATCCCTTTGAAGAGTTTGTTGCCTCCCGTCCAGCTGATTTTTACAAGAAGGGCATCAATAAACTGCCAATGCGTTGGCAAAGATGCGTCGATTGCATGGGTGATTACTTCGAATAACAGAAATAACAAGTTTGAAAAAATAAGTACTTTCACTTATTGCATACAAAACGGCAATTTCATAGGTAAAGACCTATTATATTTGAAATGTACAAGTAACGCCCTTTCCAATGATACCAAACACGGCATATTTATCTCAAATTATTTTTTTAATACAGTACTTTATGTCGGCTAGAGGGCGCCACAGTAGATTCAGTGACACGTCATATAGTCTATATCCAGCGGACAATCAAGACGCTTCTAACGATACCTCATTTGTCCAGTTCTAATAAGTAGTTAAGGAGCTATGAGGGAAGAAATGAACATACATACATACATAGCCTGTCAAAATCATAACCCTCCTTTGACTTTGCCGTAGTCGGGTAAATATAGATATTATAGTACATATTATATAGTATTTTCATAGTTTTTTTTTAATACATAAACGTTTTAATCGTTTCCAATGTAATAGTAGACATAATTTAAAAACTAAATGCGAACATAAAAACACGTGTGGCTAATAACTGTAATAAACAAGTAATGGTTAACATTACGATTTAGAGAACTATAAAATGAAGTTTTTATGAAGTATTTGAATTACATGGTCTTATCCGTCCCAGTTGTAACTTAATGAGTCTGTATTCGTGTATTTTTTATACATGTAAAATGACTAGCCCTTACTGACTGACTTATTGATTCACCAACGCAGAGCCGAAGCTGCTAGGGTTGCAAACTTGAAGTTTTCGTGGCTGATGCTTTTTATCTTGTGGGCACCCATAAAGAAAGGTTTTTTGGAAATTTCACTTACAAGTGGATAAAATAATAGTTACTGTGGGAGAGCCATGCTTCGGTATGAATGGGCCTGCTCGACCGGAGTGATACCACGGCCTCACAGAAAACCGGTGTGAAATCGTGCTTGCGCTGTGTTTCACCAAGATTTAATTTCGCTTGCGAGGTGGCAGAGTTGAAACTTTTTTATGCCTAAACTTGACTTTTGTTCTACAGCGGAACTTCTGTACGTAAGTACTATTAGTTATTCTGTGACTATGGTGACCTATTGAGATGCTTCTGAATCATTGGGCACCCGGCCCAATCACCAACGAACCGCGACAGAACGAATACTGTCATTTCAGGTTGGTCTTCTATGAGAAGGTAATACCGCCCGATTGAACCGGGTCGTTCCTGCTGTAATCATCGAGGCTCTATACTAGCTATTGAGATAGAAAATAATTTTAAAATAAATTAAATTAATATTTTGTAAGTCATAAAAACTTCAATACATTGTTTATATTTACCAAAGGCTAACGATAGAATTGATCGCTCGCAGTGTCCGTTGCTGAAACTTTCATTTGAACTACAGTTAGGTACATAATATATAATTAAGAAAAGAGAGACAGGTATTGGTGTAATGACGGCGCAAGACCCTGTATGTGTCTACAAAGTAACAAAGACTAAAATCATCCGGAAGCACAGAATAATTATATTATAATTCTACCGGTACAGAATAAGCACTCCATAATATCATTCAAGTAAATAGCGACTCTTTTCCCCACAAAATTAAGTACAGTTCAGATTGTATTGTGCTAATTAATCTAGAGTTATATGAACATTATAAACATTGCCCTTTTATCTTCTTTTTTGTTTTTTAATAGACAAGAAATCTTCAGGACTAAATCCAGTGTCGCAGGGAACTTTATAAACATAATAATATAAGAAATAGACACAAAGGACATCCAGACTCATTTTTTTTATTATTAATATAAACTGTATAAATAACCTAATGGAACCTAATATGTACAAATTCCTTGTTGCACAAATAATTGTTAAAATTTTCCTTTGAAAATAAAGGAAGATTTTAACCTAGATTTTTTTACAGAAAATCATTTTTTATTTATATAATTTAGGTGGTATGTTATTTAATTTCCAGGTTTAACTATCTCACTTTAATTGTTTACTTTATGTTTAATTTTTGATAAATTTAAACTTTAGTGTGTTTAAATTCAACACTAAAAGTTTTGTTTTTGTAAGCTATTGTTATTATTATACTGACATTACGTTTGCACACACGTGAGGTTCTGATCACTAATATTTATTTAGTAGCCGAATAAAACACGTTTTTGTTTTCCTTTCAGTCCAATTATATTAAGCAGTTAAATAATGGCAAGTAGTTGCGCATGATTGTCCAACTAACGTACGATTACAGACGCGACCTGGCCATCGCAAGCCAACCCAATGAACAATGGGCCCGTCTTAAATACTAGTAGCTTGATACCTGAAGCGTAGTTAGAACCATTTTTAAGCAGTTTGTAAGCGGTCTCTATGAATGCTATACCAGTATAATCTGACAAGAATTTCTTATTAAAAGTTATTTAGTTACATTACAGGGCGCGTGAGGCACATGTCTCTATTTTGGTATTTACGCTTCAATATATATGTAGGTATGTTATGTCGCAGCTAACTAACTTAATTATTACCTATTTGGCTGCGACAAATACATTCCTGTAGGCATCATAGCAAATTAAGGGTCACGATATGAATAATGGAAAAAATAGTAAGTAGTGTTTGTATTTAAATAAAGAAAGTAAATTTTTGCTAGTACTCTTACGCAGAATATAATGTTTTGTTATTGTGAATTTTAATAAGTACCAAAAAAGTTAATTTGCATTTTGTTTTGTATTGATTATTATCAATCAATGTCACTCAGTACGTCAAATACATAACAAGGTATGTCCATTTATTTTCTTGAAGTTAAACATTGACGATATCGATATAATTGTAAATTAAGTTTTTTTCTGTTTAGATCCGTGTTTTATTCGGTATTTATAACCTATACACATCCAACTTTTAATCTAAATTTCGGTCCACCTTATTATTGTATGGGTTGAAAGAAATTTCTGAAGCAGTCCAGTACCAAAGTTTTCATCAATATTTTTAACCGACTTCAAAAAAGGAGGAGGTTTTTCGACTGTATTTTTTTTATCTTTATTACCTCAGCACTTTCGACTGGTGATTTTGATGATTCTTTTTTTAATTGGAAGCTGCTGCTTCCCGTGTGGTCCCATTTCAATTGAGTCCAGTTCTTGAAGTCGGTTTGCTGACAACTAATAATAACTATAAAATAAATAACCTAGATGGAGCACTGATCCCTTCTATTAAACCTACACAATTTAAATACCGGTATTCACCGTGGGAGAGCCACGCTTCGGCATGAATGGGCCGGCTCGACCGGAGTGATACCACGGCCTCACAGAAAACCGGTGTGAAATAGTGCTTGCGCTGTGTTTCACCGAGTGAGTGAGAATACCGGAGACCCATACAATAAACCTCCTCCCCCATCCCCCCGAAGGCCGGTAACGCACTTGTGACGCCTCTGGTGTTGTAGGTGTCCATGGGCGGCGGTAATCGTTTACCATCAGTTTGCCTGCCTATTCGATAAAAAAGGGAATTTAATTATTAATACATACTACTACTTTCGCCCACGGCTCAGGCCGCATGTTTGTCGGTTATCGCGGTAAAAGGTAGCCTTTGTCATTCTTTGAGAGTCAAAGCATCTCTATGCCAAAATACATTGCATAAATCAGTGCAGCAGTTTAGTGGGAAGATTAGTGCCATAAAAAATGTGGGATAAAACCAACTACGCTCAACATACAGACAAGGTGATCGTGCAGTTAAACTGTTACAAAGGTTAATTATTAAATTATCGAGTCTTTTCATGAAATGAATAAGTGAACTAAACAATAATAAAGAAAATTTAAAAATAATTCGCACAGTCTATTGTTGGGAAATTTATATTGATAGTTGATACCTGTGGAGCTATACCGGCTGATGTTTGCTTAATTTATTATAATAATTGTGACAATTTGCATGTTCTGCGTATTTAACTCGAGGATATACTGACCCTGACACTGCTAGCGAATATTTAATCCACATAATTTAGGACTAGTTGTTGCCTGTGAATTTGCTTACTTTGGTGAAGATTCCGTTAATCCGATTTTTTCCGTGACAACTACATTTTTACATATTTATTTTTGAAATAAGAAGCGCGTAAGCAGTAGGTCTCCCATTAGTAAGTGACTACCATTGACCATGGACATCTGAACTCAAAAGTCAAAAGTACCTTGACACCCTTAGCCTCTTCTCCCACAATTAAGATAACCATACACATTATAACCGTGCCACGTTCCGGCATGTGCCGGCTCAACCGGAGTGATATCACGGCCTCACAGAATACCGGTGTGAAACAGCGCTTGCGCTGTGTTTCACCGAGTGAGTGATACCGCGGGCCCATATTTATTTATTTATTTTATACTTTATGCACTTTGTAATGCCCATGGCATTCTCTTCCAGTCAACCTTAGGGTGGTGTATAAATCTTGTAGGGTGGTGCACAGGTTTACAAAATAAGTGATATCCATATCCCTTCCCCCATCCCCCTCTCCATCCCCCAAAGGCCAGAAACGCACTTGTGACGCCTCTGGTATTGCGGGTGTCAATGGGCGGCAGTAATCGCTTACCATCAGGATACGCTTGCTCGCAGAGGCGGATTAAGTATCAAGAGCGCCCTAGGCAACCATCCCATCGGCGCCCCCTCACCCCCTCTCCATGTTTCTAGCATACATGTAATTTAACTATCTTGGCAGTTGACATATCTTTACTATAATTTTATTTTACATGTGACACCCTCTTGAGCTGTTATTACAGTAGGTATATCGGAGTCTAGCCGACTATAACCAAATAGTGCGTAAACTTTGCTGGACATAGAAGATGGCAGCTTTATTAAGACGTCCGGGCCGTTCTTGTTTAGATGAACCCATCTATCGCACCAGTATAGTTGGCACCCAGGCGTTCGCTCCGTGCAGATCAGACACAGCTGGTCTCCGCATTATCCTTTCTTGATGAACACCTGCGTCAGCCGGTATGAGAGAGTTCTGTGTTTCCTCTCGATCAGCTCTTCCATAACGGATTTTACCGACATCTGCTTGGCGCTTGGTTGCCTAAATCTTTCCTTTTGCTCCTCAACCAACCCAGTGGAGTTGAAATTTCAGGTCCTCGATTTCTTGAGTCGCAGGATTCCGAGCCAATATTAGCTTCAGGTGGCTCCCTTCGAGGTCCATGTTAGAACAAAGTCACAGATTTCTGCAAAACCACCCCACGACCTTGACACTGGATCAGACCTAGAACGTTTGCAATCATTGCCGTGGCTCTCAGATTTGTCTCACAGTGCACCCCACCATGGGCGTAGCCAGCCATGGGCTCAGGGTGGGGCAGCAGTCAAAAATAATATGTAACTTGTAAACTATACCCGCGGTCTTACCCCTACTGATTCGGACGCGGCCTATAGGCCGATCGTGTTGCTGGACGAGGCGGGCAAATTTTTTAAAAGGATATCGCCCGCCCGTATCGTCCGGCACCTCTGCGAGGTGGGGCCCGATCTGTCGGACGCTTATTTCGTATCCCGAGAGGGGCGTTCGACAGTCGATGCCTGTTGCGTCTGAGGGCCGTGACTGAAGAGACAGTGCGGCAGTGCGTTGACGGCGTAGTTCGACATCGCCAACGCATTCAATAGTCTGACATGTTGCTGCATCGGGGAAGCACTCCACAACCACAGAGTACCTGAGGCGGCTAGTGTAGAACGTCGGGAATTACTGGGTCCTTCGAAGTCGTCTTTCCCCCGGGAAAGAAGGATCTAGACGTCAATGTAATTGTTACTCCGACTTTGGTCTCGGCCCGGGGGGGTAAACTTCTAAGAGGCCGCGCGCCTGGCCACCAGGGGTGTCTCTTTGGTGGTTGGGCGCTTGGCCTACGGGTTGCCTTAGATAACACTGAGGTACTGATGTTCCATGGGCCCCGTAGTGGTGACCGCCCTCCGGCGCCTCTATCGTGGTCAACTCGGTCCTCGTACCGGTTCGGGCCCAGATGAAGTATCTGGGCCTGATCGTTGACGGTGGATGGCTCTTCGACGAGCACTTCCGACAGCTTGCTCCGAAGCTGGTCAACGCTGCCTCTGCCCTTAAGCAACTTTTGCGCAATTTGGGTCGCGACAATACGGCTCTATATGGGAGTTGTCCGGTCGATGGCGCTGTAAGGTGCACCGGTGTGAGTGGCGGCTCTGACCGCCCAGAATAGTCAAAGTCAAAAAGATTTTATTCAAATTGGCACTTATTTTACAGGCACTTATGAATAGTCAATATTTAATATTTAAAAATCGAGTGACTCTAGCCGCCAGTTCCAAGTGCAGCCTACCTTTCACGGAAAAGAATCTGGCAAGAAACTCCATAGTTGCTCCTTTTAAAAAAAAATAGGGTTTACAATTTTTTCTTTTTACTAAGAGACTTGAATGAGAACGAAGTCGACCAAAGAAAACAAAACAAAAAGTTTGGAGTCATTGCTGCACAGCCATATTTTTTATGTTTTTTTTTACGTGTGGAAATCCCCTCGGACCGTCTCCCCACCAGGGTATGCGTCGGGGTGGTGTGTCGGACTGGAACCGACTAAAACCACACGGCATGCCACTCTGCGCCTGAGAAGGGAGGGGCCCGGGAACTGCTGCTATTAACACATCCAGATCCCTCCCAGCGCCTGCCCGCACAGAAGCGGGCACCGTCACCTGATGGACTCTCAATTTAGGCGACGTACGGCACACGCGTACGTCCCCCCCTCGCGCGTGGCCACTAGAGCGGATGGAGGGGAAAACCCGTTCCGACCATCCGCGGCCACACTCAGGGCGGCATGAGGCGCTGGTAGGCGCGCCTTCGCCGCCCGGTTCGCCGGCGGCGGATTGGGTCCGAGTGGATATATTGCTGTTACTAATGCAGAAAAGGTTAATAAGGATAATAGTGAACATAGACGATATAGAAAGTTGCAAACCTCATTTCCAAAAATTTAATATACTTACTGTCCCTGGAATGTACATTCTGGAAACATGCAAATTAGTAAGACAACACAAAGATCATTACACAACCAGGGAGGATATTAATACAAAATATACATCTTTACATAAAAATAGATTAAATTTGCCAAAGTCTAAATTAAAAATGCATGCATCAAGCCCATATGTTATGTCCATTAAATTGTATAATAAATTACCTAATAACATTAAAAACGAAGAAAAATTTAATACCTTTAACAGGAAATTAAAAGACCTTTTATTACAAAAGTGCTACTTGATAGTAGCACTTTTGTAATGCTACTTGATAGTAGCACTTTTGTAATAAAAGGTCTTTTAATTTCCTGTTAAAGGTATTAAATTTTTCTTCGTTTTTAATGTTATTAGGTAATTTATTATACAATTTAATGGACATAACATATGGGCTTGATGCATGCATCAAATTAGTAAGACAACACAAAGATCATTACACAACCAGGGAGGATATTAATACAAAATATACATCTTTACATAAAAATAGATTAAATTTGCCAAAGTCTAAATTAAAAATGCATGCATCAAGCCCATATGTTATGTCCATTAAATTGTATAATAAATTACCTAATAACATTAAAAACGAAGAAAAATTTAATACCTTTAACAGGAAATTAAAAGACCTTTTATTACAAAAGTGCTACTTGATAGTAGCACTTTTGTAATAAAAGGTCTTTTAATTTCCTGTTAAAGGTATTAAAATTTTAATGTCATTTAAATATTCGTTAATGTGATACATTAACGAATATTTAAATGACAAATTCTAATAATTCAAAATCTTTTTACTGTAAACATGACATAACATAAAAGGGACATACTACAAAATTAACATACTCTAAAATTAACTTAGTATAAACATGACATAATATAAACATGACTTAATATAAACATGACATACTTTAAAAAATATTACTCTTTATTAATAAAATTCTATGTAAAAATAATAATAACAAAATGAAATTAAAACATGTACTTACATTGTAAACGTGAACAATAAATAAACAATAATGTACTTCTGGCGTATCTTCCAGTTGCCGTGCCCAACAGGGTCCATAATTGTTTCCTCTAATAAGTTGTTGCAACACCTTAATGTACGTTATGGAGTGCAATAAACGATTTGAATTTGAATTTGATATCATCCTCCCGGGCCTTCTCCGCCACCTCCTTCTGCGAGATGACTTCTTCGCAGAAGGTTGCGCGGTAAAACTGCTATCGCTACCGGCCATGGAACGTATGACGGCCGGTAGCGAGAGATCTCCTCCGATAACTGCATTGAGGGCCCGACGCTGCGACGGGTCGTCACTGGGCAGATCGCCAGCATATGCTGGGCCGAGTCCTCACTGCAGTCGCAGTGGTGGCAGGCGGGACCCAATTCCCTCCTGGCGACCGAGTGTAGGTACTTCCCACACAACAAATAGCACTTTCACTTACAGTAAAATTTAAAAAGATGTAATATGTTCAAATATAAGTGCCCCACCCTGCCCCACCGTGGCTACGCCCATGCACCCCAGGCCATCATGAGCATGCCTTCCGCATAGCTCGAGACGGCGACACCATCCAAGAAGGGTATATAAGAGATATACTCAGTCATAGCCGATATTCCAAAAGAACGGCCCTAAAAGCCTATAACGGATCCTATAAACGGATGACTATAAACATTTTATAATACCTAATAAGACCGCTGTCATAACATTTTTCGGTCGGTGGCTACTTTGCACGGCAAACAGTTTAATTAGATGCCAGTTTTGCCGCCGAGCTTGTTGGCGTTTGACGACATACCCGACGCACGATCAGGCAACCGGCATAGTGTGTAGGAGTCCTAACACTGACCCTTGCGGAACTACTAGTATAAATGACAGCTCCAGCTAGACTTCTCCTAGCGCCTTCTTTTTAAAAGCATGGGCATGACCCGTGGTGAAAAATTCGTATTGAGGTGACGTCCAGCACTGGCATGAAACGATGGAAAGTAAATAAATCGTTACAGGCGCAATTCCTCCTGTAATTTGTCCTATACTGCCGCTCTGTCCACACCTTCTTGTTCGCCGTCAGAGTCGCCGCCCACTCCAGTGCCCCATATCCAATGGACAGATCTGGTCTTCCTAAAACTTATAGAATAATGTCAACTACAACTACATTTTTGTATGGAAACAGCACTAGATGATGCCCTATTAGGCGACGGCTGCTCTATGGTGGCGGATGGAAAAATGAACACAGATCAAAAGACGCGTGTCACAAATATTTGTCGTAAGATTGGATCTGGAGCGTCTCAGATGGCCGTATTGTACCAGTCTCTGAAGCAGAAGACAATACTCGCGCATACTACTATACAGCATTTACAGGAGAACCAGGATATAGCGACAGGATAGTAAAAGAAAAGCTGTGTCCACAAGAACAAAGTTCTTTCGCCGATATGATAAAAAAAGGTGCAGATAAGTATGTACGCCCGAGCAATATCAGCACCCTTGCCATATATCCCAGTGACAAGACCAAAACCAGTGAGGAAACCAAGTCTTTAGTCCAAAAAATTATTTCCCCTGAGGAACTAAAACTGCACGTACGAGGCCTTAAGAAAGTTAGGAATGGAGGCGTCCTCATTAGTACTGAATCCAAAGGAGATATAGAGAAACCGAAGCAGTCAACAAAATTAGCGTCATCAGGCCTTAAAGTAGAAGAACCAGCAAAACGCAATCCAAGAGTCACTATCGTGGGTGTACCCGTAGCCCTAACTGAGAAAGATGTACTTGAATGCCTTTACGAGCAGAACTTGGCGGATAGGTTTCCTGGCGCCTCTCGTGAGTCCTGTCTTAATGCCATAAAACTCAGTCACAAATCAGGTAAGGAAAGCCTATCTACCTGTAACTATATTCTTGAAGTACCCGCTAACATAAGAAAAGCACTCATAAATCAAGGCAGGATCTACATAAACTGGACTTCTTGTCCAGTAAGAGACTTCACCCTGGTGACCAGGTGTTTTAACTGCCAACAGTTTGGACATGCAGCCAAATACTGCCGTGAAACCAGCCCAACATGTAACCACTGTGGAGAGACGGGACACTCCTTCAAAGAATGCAGCAACAGAGCCACACCACCTACTTGCGCAACATGCAAACGGTTCAAGCGGAAAAGTGATCACCAAACTGGTGATCCAAGTTGCCCGGCTCGAAAATACGCTGAGGACAAGTACATAAATTCAATAGACTATGAGGGCGCCTAAGAGTGCCAGTAATTAGTTATTAGTTTAAGCACTTAAAACTCTTAATATTTTATTTTCAACTTTATAACATATGACTAATCAGTTGCTCCGTGACCTAGATAATTTTTCTGTGTCTGAGGTTGCAATATTGTGAAGTCGAACACTGTAAACAATATGTGCTGACTACTGATAATCCGACTATTTAAGTAAATTAAATTATGCAGACATAGAAAACATGTTGGAAACATTGAAGTAGTCTTTTACAACAAGTTTTGAGTTTTATATTTTGATACTTTCTATTTTGTAATATTTAATATTAATCCGTAAATTTTATATTAAATCCATATTATTATCTAATAATAAAAATAAATAGTAGCAACCAGATCACATATTTTAAGACAAGCGATCGCCTGAAACACAGGTTTACCCTAGCTCAGGCAGGCATCGATTATAGTATTTGATCAAAATTAATATTTTTAACATGCGAAAATGTAACATTAACTATCCTGACCTTAGTTGTACACTAGTGTAATTTAGTCTAAGTATTGCGTAATAACAATTTTTTAAAGCAAATGTCCTACACTGTAACATAATGTATTGATCGATTAAATAAATATTATTATTATTACTAGTCGAACTAGAAGTAGTGTTAATTTTTCTTTAATATGTAATGCATATATTTTTGCTATGTTAAAAAATTTGACGGGCGCGCCCCTTAGCAACCTGGCGCCCCTAGGCACGTGCCTACTTTGCCTTAGGAATAATCCGCCTCTGCTTGCTCGTTTGCCCCTTATTCCATAAAAAAAAAACCCAAGAAAATATTAGCAGATCACACAAACATTTGGTCCAACCTGGAAATCGAACCCGAGAACTCAAGCACAGTTGTCACATGCACTACTACTGTGCCACCAAGCCAGCCAAAGTCTAAGCTGCGACACATTTGCCGATTTGAATTATTATAATCTTCAAAAAAATTCAAACCAGTCTACTTACCATCAGTCAGTAAGTAAACGGTGCCTGAAATTAGACTTCGGAAAAAGTTTAAGTTGTTTAGTGATCTCTTAATTTTGTATAATAATATGTTCATTATTTAATATTATGTAGATGCTAAATGTGTGTTATACTCTGTCCATTCCTTTATTTTCTTTTTGACAGTTCAAGAAATTTCAATTTTAGTGACGCCCTCACACATTACCGATTCGATTTGCAATTTTATTTATGAAGAACTTTCAATCGATTGAATCAAATATTTTTAGTTTAATATTAATTATTCCTTTATTAGTTTTTTATATTACGTAAGAAATAAACAAAAATATAAATAATAAATCAGTAAATTAGATGAATGAACAGATTTATTGTTCTTTACTCTTGGTTTGATCCTAAATTCCAAGATTTCGACTTAATTCCTTGCAAATAATTAATCTTGGAGTCATAGATACTATTTGTATTTCCTTTTTTTAATAAATTTACACTAAAAATATTTACATGAAGTCAAATTATTGTTATTATATGATCGATTTATCGTATTTCAAAAACTGTTTTATAGTCTGTGGTTGTTTGTTATGCACAGGGCACTTCACTAAAGTACCGTCACCGTCAATAAAATACGACATTAATATAGTACATTATTCCGAAGAAAAAAAACGGTAATTTATAGACGTGAGCTGTCAAAAAGAAAATAAACGAATGGACACAGTATAGGTACCACCATTTTCTTGTAGATTTTAGTACACTTGTACTCACTTAATTTTAAAATTAAAAGTCGTTACCGTGTTTAACAAACTTCGATTTTGTAATTTAATACGAGGTCTAAAAGTTTGCCAATATTCGAGAAATTATATTTTACGAGTTACCCGATGCGGGAATCCAAAACATAAGATCAATAATAAGGATTAAATTTTGGTCTAAAAGTTGGAAAATATTAGATACCTATTTAGATTCGCATATTTATTACGTCATGTTTTATATTTGAGAAGGACGAAGTTAATTACATACAACCACTTATCCTTTATTAAATTTGAAAGCATACTTCTTTAGAGGTAGCTTACAAAATACAAGGCATAGTATAAGCTGTCAAAATTTCAAGTTTCCAGCCCCAGCGGTATAAGCTCTGCGTTAATGAAACAGTCAGTTAGGTCTAGCAATTTTAAATGCGTAGATTACCTAGTCATAGTTGTGTCCAGTGGCGTATGACACTCATAACGCACGAACGCACCTGTGACTCTTTGAGTTCTCGTTGTCCAGGGGACGTACTCACATGCCAGGTGACCCGTTATTAGATCCCTAAATCATAAAAATACTTTTTATTACGTCTAGTAGGTAGGTAAGATTGCCTTCAAGCGGTAAGATCGCCACTAGTTCCTACATACTCAGTATTAAGTCATTTTATAATTTACGTAGTGTACGGACCAATACGACCTTCAAACCGTCAAGAGAAGAGTTCATTTTATAACAAAATATTATTATGATTATCAAGAAATAAATTAACCTTTATACTAAAACTTGTATGAATAAATAGTCGTCTTAAAGGAAGTTACTTTAGTTTTGCTAACACCTGTAGGCATAGTCCAGGTATTGGGATTCTAAAATTATACTATTGTCACAGATTAACTTACGTATTATTGTTACACACAAGAAAGTGAAAATGTTGAAGAAGTAGCAGAAATGAGTCTACCACCGAATGACATAAAAGAGCAGAGCAGCTTAGTATCGAAATTAAAAATGCGTTAAGTAACGTGTAGAATCCAATCACTTAGAGAAGGAAAAGTCACTAGATTTGGAAAATCATATCAGAGTCGAAATGGTCTTGTATGACAATGGTGGTGCATTAAGAGACCATCTGTCGAAAGTTCATAGGGCGTTAATTTCAATACCTCCCACAAGTGTCAAACAAGCGTTTTCTTCAGCAGGTCTTTTCTATACTTATAATAAAAATGTAACAGGTCAAAATCTGTACATTGAAGATATTTTGAAAATTTTTTTTGGAGGGCTCTCTATTGTCGATACAGAAGCCAAAACTATATTTTTTTTCATTTTTGTCTGTCTGTCTGTCCGTCTGTCTGTCTGTCTGTCTGTCTGTCTGTCTGTCTGTCTGTATCTTGGCCGCGCATCACGCCGAAACTACTGAACGGATTCAAATGAAACTTGGCATGATTTGAGTTCATACTACGAGGAAG
Source organism: Diaphora mendica (assembly GCA_949125395.1). NCBI lineage: Eukaryota > Metazoa > Arthropoda > Insecta > Lepidoptera > Erebidae > Diaphora > Diaphora mendica. The sequence goes on from OX421319.1 coordinate 10,219,468, forward strand.
GACATAGGATACTTTTTATCCCGAAATTCAGCACGGTATCCTGGAGAGAGGGGATGAAAGTCAAAATACGTACTTAGTTGTAATTCAATAACACATAGTCCGATTTCATTCATTCTTTTTTTGCTAGAAAGAAAAAAAGATAACGGGAAAAGTGTTTTTTTTTGTCCGCGACTGTACACTGCCTGTGGGAAGCTGAGACAGATATGTAAATATGGCGGTACGAAGTTCGCCGGGTCAGCTAGTATTCAATAAAATATATTTTTATTAGTGCGTTATTTTGCTTTAGAATTTAACTTTGTTGGGGTTTTTACTATATTTATTAATGTACAGATATTTGATTTAATCTGCTGATCGATCACATAAAAAATGAATGAATAAGTATAAATGTTCCTTTATATTACAAATATAGTCTGATTAATTTAAATAACCCGAATTGTCAACTAAAACCGACGCATTTTACGCATAAACCCTTTTTATTTTAGGTTTTCATCACAAATACAATTGTGTATTGTACATTTGTACAAATGTACAAATACATTCAAATTGAGAAACCCGAAAAAACCGGTTTTCCAAACAGCCCGGTTTTTGCATGCCCTAATGGGGACCCCCAAAATTTATTGTTTTTTTCTTATTTTTGTGTGAAAATCTTAATGCGGTTCACATAATACATCTACTTACCAACTTTCAACATTATAGGTCTTATAGTTTCGGAAAAAAGTGGCTGTGACATACGGACGGACAGACGGACAGACAGACAGACAGACCGACAGACAGACAATTTTTAAAAAAAAATGATTAAAAAGTTGTTATTTTAATTTAATTTATAATAATTTATTACAAACAGACACTCCAATTTTATTTTTTTATATAGATTTATTCCTTTCGAAGGAAAGGCTTATGTCAAGCAGTGGACTATTAAAGCTGTTGATGAACCGAACTATTTTAATGATAAAATTTCTTCTGATCTAATCGTGCGTCATATATTGAAAGACACCCCTGGTCATATGGATACGATAGTTTCAATCGCAAAAATACTTCTATATAAGATTACCTTTGTCAAATGCAGACAATGGCTCAAACAGTAATTGGAAATGTCAATATCGTTGTCTGTAGGTATACAGTTACCTTTTGTTTTTCTCAGTCATAATGTAGATAGTTTTTAGTAAGTCTGTATACTTCGTTGATGATTATTTTCTGATTGAACTCTTTTAGAATTTAAGTTAGAGGAGTTTATTCGGTTATCTATTTTCTACAGATTCAAAAAGTTTCTTGACATCAGAGCTTCTTATAATCCTAATTTTTATTTGGCAGAAAAAGTGATAAGTATTTCCAAAAATTTTATAACTATAAATTAATGGATACTTTAGTTGTATAATATTAAATTCAAAATTTAAAAAAACCCCTACTCAAGCACTTAATCGAGTAATCATACGCCAATGATATTTTTGCAGACATTCTGTTATTCTTCCCCACTTTCACCCCCATAACTTTTAAACGACTCAACCGATTTGCATGAAACATGTCTAAGAACACTCGCACGTAACTCACCTTTCATACAAAAAAAAAAAACTAAATTGAAATCACTTCATCCGTTCGCGAGCTACGGTGCCACAGACAGACAGACAGACAGACACGTCAAACTTATAACACCCCTCTTTTTGCGTCGGGGGTTAAAAAGTAAAATAATCCTCATGTGCACCTTCACTTGAGGATTACTTAACCTGAAGTTGAACAACAAAATAAAACTGATATTAAATGAAAAACTAATATTATAAACGCGAAAGTTTGTAAGTATGGATGGATGGATGGATGGATGTTTGTTACTCTTTTACGCAAAAACTACTGAACGGATTTCGATGAAACTTTACAGTAATATAGCTTATACATCAGAATAACACATAGGCTACTATTTGCCGCGATAACCGACATACGGGCGAGCGGAGCCGCGAGCAAAAACTAGTTAAGGTACAAAAGATATGCAGTTGTTTTTAAGTTTATTTTTTAATAAGTCGACTATTGAAATAATATCACGAGAATTTTGTATACCTAGTATAATCCAAACCCAAGATATGAGGGTTTAAAACCAACGAAGCGTTTCGAGAACAGATAGGTAGTGACCTTGCACTCCGTTTAACTAGTCTTGCCGGGGACACTACCATGCCACCAGATTGATTGGTATTAAATACTATCTCTATAGAGGAATATACTTTGCAGGAATGCCTTATCGTTTTAGTATAGATGTTGGGTCAGATAGAGAAAAGGTCAATAGAAGGTTACATGACCGAAAAGTGGGCTTAGATAACACCAGTTCTTCTGTTCTTAATGGCAATGTGGCTAAATTATACCGATTTAGCTGCGAATAATATTGCCCTATGACTTCTTTTTAAGGAGAGGTAAACACAAGAATTTGGTTATAGGGAAAACGTTTAATAAATATCTTTTCCTAACTAGTTATTAATAACGAGAAAAGTTTTTAAAGAGAGGAAAACTACTGCTGCGTTCAGATCGTAAATATTTTGAAAGCCATTTTGTGGCCATGAAATGTTCTTTCTTGTTCTTTTAGTGTACTTTCGATTTGTCATCTATATCAATGTTAGATTCTTTTTTTAACAAAATTCTATGTAGATGTTAAGAAAACAAGTTTTTTACATAGTTATTTCAGTAATATTTATGTTATGGGAGCATTTATTTGCCTCCATACAATGGTTTTAATTATAATTGTAATTAAAACTATTGTATACCTGTAATTACACGTTGCTATTACCTATAGTCATTATTATTGAACACCAATTAATACTTAAACTACCTAGCTTCAGTTTGCGTTTCAACAATCAAAGCAAATAGCTATTAAGATTGTTTTGCAGTACCAGAAATTCATAGGTTACAATTCTATTGAGCTATTGCTAAACTAATTTGGAAATGGAACTCGTTATGATTTTGCGTTTCACTGCTTCTGTCTCTAACAGCTGTAGATATTTGACCGAACAGGTCATCCACCGGATGTTTTTTTAGGTAAATGAGTCTACACAGAGTTCACAACAAATATATTGATAGCAGAATTATGTAGTAAGCATGTCACAAGCTTTACGAATACCGAATACCCCTTGCAATGAGATAAATTGCGCTGACCCTGTCTAAAAATAAAATAGGGTGAAAGGAAGGAAGACAATAAAGATGACGTACAAAATAGTGTCTTAAAAGCGAAGAGCATAACGCTTGTAATAAAATGCATGATTATGCGAGGGCTTATTTTATACTACGAGTAAATCATCTTCCAGCTTAGGTACTAAGTATAAGAAACTACTACTAGGTATAAGAAAGTGTTTTTTTTCTTGATGACTTGATATCCATGGGCGGCGGTAATCGCTTACCATGAGGCGATACGTATGCTCGTTTGCCCTAAAATACTGATCATGAACTGAGTTGTGATCATCACATCGACTTCTCTATTTTATAGTTTCTCGTGTAAATGTATATGTAGATATACATATACATTTCCACATCATACATTGAGTAATATGGAAATACTCAAAGGGAAGGATAGGAAAAGAAAGGTCTTTGTCCAACAGTGGACTGTTAAAGGAATACTTCATTTAGTATTTTATATTTACTTATTATTTATGTTCTTAAATTAAATTAATCTTTTTTTCGCCTATATTTTGAATAAATACTAAATAGTCTTGACAGCAAGAATAATGAAAAGAGAAATGTAATATTCTTTTAGCTGTGAACTTCAAAGTATAAGTAATAAGCAAACAATAACAAAAAGAATTGAATTGTTACGGAAAATTTGATCTTATTTGATCTTGTTTGATCTCGAGCCAAAGGTCCATTCATAGGGATTTCTTTACATCGGCTAATGAAATTATTTATTGCTGTAATTTCCGTTTCAAATTTCAACATCAACGTTGTATGAATTGTGAACTGTTGTACCGCTAGTTACCTGGCACTTTAAAGGTGCATGAACTTTATAAGTACATAGGTACTGAGTAAGGTCATCGTAGATCCTTATAATATGTACATTTTCATATAAATAACTCTTAAGTATGTGTATGTATTCAATTATTATACAGTTCTCTAGATTTTGATGTGAAACATCTATAGGCGCGGGTAACCTCATTTTTTGCGTGGCGAGAATTGCCATGGCGACGCTCGCCACTTCGCCTTACCGATGAAGTCACTGATGAAAATAATTGAGTTGTCGCATTGTTGTGAATATTGTGAATATCAATAAATATTAATTTATTAAACAGTCGTTTTATTTTCATGAAAAAAATAATAAAAAAGTGAAAAGAAACGACACTTTTTAAAATTATTATTATATAACTTATACAACACAATTTCGATGATTCTTTTTGGAAATTGTTTTTAGGTCACAGTCTTACTTCCTGGATGGCGTAGATCTATCACCTGGCAGATAAGACAGCAGCCAGGCTCTAGAATTATTAATTAATTGTTGTTAACTTGGTTCTTCGAAATAAATACCTTTTTCTCAAACATGCATGGAAATATTGTCATTATATTCGAAAAAAGAACACGCGAAGTATCTAATTTGCGGACAGCGAAAAATAAATCCATTGCAGGAGCGTTTTTTGAATTGGAACATTACAACGCTCCAGCAATGTTGTATGAAACGGCGTGCTGGGGTTATTATATACTCTTTGATTGGATCTCTTTTATCATTCTTGGCATACCAAAATCTCTTTGCTTAGTATAAATTGCGTTCACGTGGCTGTATGCGTAAATGCGTTTGCCTTTCGGCACAGATGATAAATAGAAAATCGGCGGCAAAGCTGAAAATTCCTCTTGATTAGTTATATAAATATTTAATAAATGTAAATTGAATAATTAAAATGAGTTCCAACAGTTCAGAGAGTGAAATGGAAATTGATTGTACTCCACCAGATTTAAGATTTTCAATTGCCCCAATATGAGTAATGTAACTTTTAATATTAATTAAATTAAATGTATAATATAAAATTATGTTTTATTTGCCTGCATTCTTTTGAGAAAAGCACTATATATGCCTTGGCGGAAATGGCAATTGCCTGTCTCGTATTAGTGAAGTCCTCGTCTACGGCTCGGCCTTCAAACTCATACTCGACCTGCAATTGCCTATTTCCCGGCCTTTGCAATAATGTACTATTATTTTAATCGAAGTTTGACGTTATTGGCTTCCATTTTTATAGGCATTGTCTCTAAAAGCATTCCAATAGATCCGTTGTCGGATCTACTAACACGTCAATAAAGTTCTAAAATATCATAAGAAATATTCCTAATAATAAAAATAGATTACATTGTTGAGGAAACTTTTTAATAATCTTTGGCAATTTTATCGATGAAAGGGGGAAGTTTATAGCTCTGTTTATGTTATCTTCATGCTCAGTCGGCATGTAATAATAGGCAGATATAATTCTGTCATAACGTTCCTCTGTGGTTGGAATGTATTACTTGTATATACAGCTACTTACCGACAAAAAAAGTAACGTTGTTAATAAATATAGTTAGATAATCCTAATATTTACAGAATGCGTCACGTATTTGAAGTAACTATCTGCTTTTCTTATAGGTTATAAGTACAGTAGGCAAAAAATACCTGGCCAGCCCGGTACCTGTGATATTAATGAACTGAGAATAAGTTAACTGTTAACTGAGTTAGGTTAGGTAACAACCTAGAATGATTATGAACCAGTAATAATTTTGCAGATGTTCATCTTTTTGTACAGGACCAAATTCATTACAATGGAAGAAACGTTTTGAAAACTCCAGTTTGTGTCTCATACTTAATGTTCTACAACGAGAATGGACCAAATTGACACCTATTGACGTCTATTAAAGTCACTTATTGAAGTCACCACAACTTTGAAAATTAAAGATTTGAATATTGAGATGACATTGAAAGGGTTAAAAATAAAAGAGATTTTGCCTTTATGGGTAAAGTGGGGTGTAAGATATAGTTTGAGTAGGACGGAACCTGTCACTTGAACTAGATGTTGCCAGAAAAATAAGCCCGCTCTCTGGCAATATCTACAAATCTGTACATAGTAATAGTAAAAAACAGAAAAACCAAGTTATCATCTCCTTAAAACATATACTATACTACAAAAACTTTGTTAATTTGTGATGATATAAAAAGTAATTTTTCCAATTTATGTCTCTTTACGTGAGAACCTCAAATATTTAGGAATTAACGAAATAGTTGAAAACATGTTCTGAATACTCTAAATCTTGTAGAGTCTCTATATAATAGACTTCTTGGAGATTCGCCCAGGAAAACCATTTTTTTATCTGTGTGTCTGACAGACAAAAAAGTTTTGAAATGCGATTAACGATATCAAAGCATAGGTAAACACTTAGGTAAACCTTTGATAAATAAATAAATAAGCCTTTTATTTGTTCTCATTTTCATGCAGTTTGACAATATTTAATTACATGCTCTAATAAGTTATGGAATCAGGCGTTACTTTGCGGAAATCCATGACATTAAATGCTATGAAATATATTTAGCTTTAATTCCGCGAGACAAATATCCAGGTCTGAAAGCAGGGCACAAATCCCACCGTCATGCATATGTACACATACAAAACAAGTGAGAAATAATTAGCATGCCATGCAACCAAACCTATATCCACGGGGCATCCTCAGGAGATGTTGACTCGTCGAGCGTTTGAGCTCGAATGCGCGCTAGCGCACCGCTGTCGGCCCTTTATATACCGTTTCGATGACGCTATAATCACGATCGATACAATGTCACAACGACATCTGTGCCGAACTACCCGCAATCATACTTAGAAGTGATGATGGAATTAAGTTTGTTTGGTCATTCAACAGTGTATATGCATTATTATTGTTATATTTTGATATTTCTAACTGTTCCAACACACTCATCCGGAAACCCTTATCGCAAACATGCAGAATGTTATAGGTATTGTTGCCGCTCAAGGAGTGGCCGTGCGCCGCACAGCGGTGCGCTAGCGCGCATTCGAGCTCAAACGCTCGACGAGTCAACATCTCCTGAGGATGCCCCGTGGAGGGGCGAAACACGTGTCGAGTATAGGTTTGGTTGCATGGCATGCTAATTATTTCTCACTTGTTTTGTATGTGTACATATGCATGACGGTGGGATTTGTGCCCTGCTTTCAGACCTGGATATTTGTCTCGCGGAATTAAAGCTAAATATATTTCATAGCATTTAATGCTCTAATAAGTTATTTATCTTGATATACATTAGCATATATATTTTGCATACTGTATATTTTTAGTTAACAAAGATAAATAAATAAATTCAAAATAATATTGATTCAATTGTGATATTGAAATAGAATATTTAATTTCTTCAAATTATGTTTATTAACGAGAACCCCTTTGTAGGGTAAAGGCCTCCTCCATTTTTGACCATTGCTTCGCCTTTGATCTCCATTGGTCTCCTGCTACATCTTTGATGTCATCGCTCCATCTTCTATGTGGTCTACCTCTTTTTATTTTTCCCTTGGGTCCTTTCCATATGGCGACTACACGTTTTGTCCACCTAACGTCCTCCATTCTAGCTATGTGGCCTGCCCATTTCCATTTCTGTTTCATGGAGTGTAGTAAGAAATCTATTTGTTTTGTTCTCTTTCTTATTTTAGTATGGCGTATTTTATCTCTCTTTCGGATTCCTAATATTGATCTTTCCATAGCAGCTTGGCATATTCTAACTCGTTCTTTTATCTGTTTCGTATATGCCCATGTTTGTGAACCATATGTTAGACAAAAACCTTTGATACAGTTAAGTAATTATTTAAGACTAAGAATAAACCTGTTTTTAAAAATCATGGAGAATACTTCTATTTTACGTAAAACGCATGCTAATTCGTACTTAAATGATATAATATGTTATGTTAAACTCTTGTGAACATTACTGTTTTGCGCAGTAAAAGCATTTCAATGTAATCAAGGACAAAATGTGTCACAATAATAATTTATCTCATGACTACAAATAATTTGTATTAGTCCTTGAATGTAATCATGAACTCGATAACGGTCATGTTGCCGATAAATCAAATAATTTTATATTGCATTGTTATAGTCTCTCTGATTCAACTGTTTGAAACCGGTTTGGTCGAACTATTTAATATTATTATTTATTACCTCTGTGTTATAATAATAATATTTTTTACGGGAATTAACGCGATCACTTATTCTCACCTCACGGATTCGACGACGGAGGGCGTGCGCCGCTGAGTCAGTCAGCCTGTGACCACGGCTAGTGCAACCTGGTCGAAACGTCAGGCAAATCAGAGATATGTAATACCTTTTAATAAGTGATCGCGTTAATTCCCATAAAGATAATAAATTATTATATAATGTAACGCGAAAGTTTAAAAGTTAGTACCTCTGTGTTAGTTGTCTACTCTGTGATTTTCCAATTAGATATTGCCACAATTCCTGTTTATTTATTTTTGTAACACAACAGTTAAGGTTTATGATGCTATTAATTCTTATTACCCGATTTCAAAACATTATTGTCGACTATCACTGTGGCAGAGCATGTTTTGTCATCAACGAGTCGGCTAATTTTCATTGCTTTTCACAATACCCAAACCTCCCCTTGCCAATATCTATAGTCACTTTCTATCAGCTGATCCGTTAGATTGTTGCGTATCTATAAAAATTATAGAGGTGCAAGGTTTACGGAGAACTTGAAAATTTACGTGACTTGTTTAAACCTCAAATCACGTATTTCGAAAATTAGGGATTCATGACAGTCTGTTCTATCAATGGTAGGTTAATTGTCATCTTAAGAGCCCCCACAGACTTCAAACTTTTTAGTCGGCTGATAGTTTGATCGGGTTGGCTTTGGCTTATTTGTCGGCCGATACCAAATCGGTGTAGTGTGTGCGCTGTCATACATGCTCATTTAATTAACAGCCCGATTAAGCTATAGGCCGATTAAAAGTCTGTAGTCTGCGAGGGCTCTAAATCAGATACTCCCACTATAGATATAAACAATTAACGAATTACTTATAAAAAAATCCCGGCTGCGTCATTATCTGCCATCTTTATTAAATTCATTGAAGAACTGAAAAGATGGAAAGAACTGAAAATATTTTTTATTTTATTTTGATGTACTCAGTATCACTCTCACGACTAAGACGAATCTATTGACACCACTCATATAATAATACAACAAGCCGTTTAGACTTTAAGGCGTAAGAAATATACATACATACACTTGAAATACATAACCCTCTTTCTTTCGCAGTCGGGTAAAAATAGCTTTTTACAAATCCATACTAATGTTATAAATTCGAATGTAACTCCTCTGTCTGTTACGCTTTTACGGCTAAACGGCTACACCGATTTCAATGAAATTTTAAATGGAGATATTTTGATTGTTGAGGAAAGATATAAGCTACTCTTTACATACACATGGACGAGTCGCGGACTAAAGCTAGTATAATATTCATGCACAGCTTGTGTTTATAGAGGGTTGAAATAATAAAATCTAACATCGACGATCCTGTCGGGTAATTAGCAGAGAGGCAACGGGCTTATTGTTTAATTAATCATATTCGTTTTAATATTAATAAAATATATTTTGATCTCGTCCCACATATATTATATTAATTATTTTGTCAACTACATTTGATTATTATTTAAAAAAGTTATTAAAAAGGTGACATATCAGACGTTTTAATTAAGTAACAGCCAAAGTGAGTTTAATTCTAGAAGGATTTGCTTGCTTCCCATTTCCTGTGAGAAGGCTCCACAGTTGCTGACGTATATATGATTCTCACAGGGTTAACATTTGAGGGAATGACTGATGAAGCATTTAGATCCGTCAAGATGTTACTGAAGTCTAATAAAAATATATAGTATCACTTTTATGGGAATAATATATTTACTTATTCTTTATTTTTCCGTTTATTTACGGGATAATTTGAAAAATATATTTTTTATGACTACTATTGCTTTAAAGCAAGTTTTCTAATAAACGAACAATTAACAATACCAGTCTTAATAATAGGCTGTCACTAAAATCAAGGTTTACTCTCGAAACCTTCATTAGGTATGTAAATGACACAATAAAGTTACTAAATTTAGTATTTGATGGTAGACAGAAAAAACCAACTTCTATTAATTAGTGCTGTATTGGTGAGTATGAGTTCCAAATGTTATACACATTTCTTAGGTCAGTTGATGGAGTATGTAAACCTCTAATCCATGCTAATGTCATTAATTTGAAAGTAATTCTGTCTATCTGTTACGTTTTCTAAGATAAACCGGCATGGAGATACTCTGATTCTTGAGGAAGGACAAAGGCTGCTCTTTATCGCGATTACCGACATACACGCTGGCGGAGCTAGTTAGTGTTTAATATTCGGCATGAATGGGCCGGCTCGACCGGAGTGATACCACGGCCTCACAGAAAACCGGTGTGAAATGGCGCTTGCGTTGTGTTTCACCGAGTGAGTGAGGATACCGGAGGCCCATACCCCAAACCGTCCCCACATCCCTTTCCCCATCCCCAAAGGTCGGCAACGTACTTGTGACGCCTCTGGTGTTGCAGGTTTCCATGGGTGGTGGTAATCGCTTACCATCAGGTGATACGTCTACTCGTTTGCCATCTATACCTACCATAAAAAAAAAGTGGTTTGCTGACATTAAAGAACCTAAGTGTATAAGGGGTAATTCCTACTTATTTTTTGCTTTATCTTTTGTAAGCTTACTCAAACTCCAAGGGTTTTTCCGTAAAATTACAAGGACAATCGTTTTTGACCCGTACTAAAAGAATTTCCCGATGTATCGGGTTTCGCAAATATACTTAACTAAAAATGAACGGAAACAAAGTAATAGAGCCTGTCTGGATATATTTCAAAAATTCTTGTGTAAATTACGCCAATAGCTGTAATATAGGTATATCGATCGATGCTACGAGTAGAACATTTGTTACTGTCGAAAGTTACATCATCCGAGTGATGATCTCCTAAATATTCTAGAACATCGTTAATATTATTGTCTATTTAGGCACGTGCTTATTTGAGTTTTGCTAGTAAAGTTGTGTGTGTATGGTGTGTATTAGAAAATGACGTTTTTATTATTAATGTTGAGTTAGATTATACATGGAAAATAAATTTGTAAGATTTTATACCTTTATCAACTAAATTGTGAACTATAAACTAATACACCGTACTTATAAGTTGTTCATAATATTAATCTTATGCTATTGATCTTATTATAATCGATTTTCACATTTTTAACAGTGTTCCTGCATAAATTTGTCATCAAGCAACGAAAAAACTAACTATCAATCTAATCAAGTTGTCATATAACATGATTTGTTCTTGTAGGTACATTTTTATGTTTTGGTAGGTAGGGGAAGCCCGCTGTGAACATTTAATTTAAACTTAATACTGTGGAGCAGAATGAGTCCTCTTTCGTAGTCAACTTAATATAAAATCTTAACACAATAAAATGACAAACAGCAAATCAATTATCAAGTCCACTCATGTATATTTTTGAATTTAATCAAGCCTAACATTTATTGGAGATATTAAAGGCAAGAAATACATAATTTACTGATCATAACTTCATATTAACAGATCTTGATAAGTAAAACACAAAAAAAAAAAACAAAAATAACCAGCCTAGCTGTGACCACGAGCGGTATAAACCGTTCGAAATGTCGGGAACGTGACTGCTGTTGTCAAAATGTCACTACTGTTGATTCTGGAGTTAGACTGTTAGAGTTTTGGGCGATATTAGTCACTTTAAGGAAGGATATTTCAAAAGGCGGCAACGCACTCGTGTATTTAAAGTTGTAGGTGTCCATGAACATCAATAGTTATTAACTATCAAGTGACCAGTCTATTATTTTAATCATCTATATCACACAAAACCCTCCGAATACCGGCCAGTTTGCTTTTTGTCCCTTCTAAGTAACCTTTACTAAAACTGGTGCACGGAAACATATAACTTGACTAGTGAATTAATAGTTTGAATTCTAATACGATAGACGTACCTACATGGGAAACTACCAAATAACCAGTTTACCAATATAATAACATTGGAAGCGACCTTTCTCGTTGTAAACAACATTCCGATTTTAATTAAACGCGCCGGCGAAGACTTATGAAAATAATTTTAAAGGCTTTAAACTCATGTGTTACTCAGAATAATATTCTCGCGACATTTCCATAATGCTTTTGAATTCCATAAAGAGGATTAGAAACTATATTGCATCTACTAGTGAATTGACTGCCTCGTTGGTCTCGCGGTTGGCGTGTGCGACTGCTGATCATGAGGTCTCGGGTTCGATTCCCGGGTCGGACCAAATGTTTGTATGATCTACAAATATTTGTTTCGGAGTTTGGGTGTTTTCTATGTATAATATGTATGTATTTACAAAATAAAAGTATATATGTATTTGTATCAGTTGTCTAGTACCCATAACACAAGCTCTGCTTAGCTTGGGACTAGATGGCGTTGTGTGTTAGATGTCCGAAATATTTATTATTATTAATTAGAACATAACTTATCGGTTTCGGTAATCGAATCCGTCCCATAGAGTGAACCAAGCGTCATGTCTTGAGAGGCAGATAAACATATATTAGACCACACCCACAGACTGGCATTGACAGTAATGGACTCCAATGGCTGAGCTAGAATTCATTCGCCGTGCACATTATAAGTGTATAAAATAAAGGAAGCTTTATAAATGTGCAAGGTCTAAAGTTATGATTCCTGTTATAATTCTGATTCTAGTTATGTAAACAAGTACGAACTAGTTATGTAAAAATAAAAAACGCGACTGCGTCAATATTTAACAATAAAAACATAAAAGTTTTATATATATTCGTTATCACCGTAAAAAATTCTTTATTTTGATACCACACTCGATGTATTTTGAAAACTTTTTTTTTTAATTACTTTTTGGCGCCAAAAATCCTTTTTTTTTATTTTGATGTACCCAGTGTCACTCTCACGACTAAGACGAATCTATTGACACCACTCACATAAAAATACGACAAGCCGTTTAGGCTCTAGGGCGTATATACATACATACATACACTCGAAAAACATAACCCTCCTTTCGCAGTCGGGTAAAAACTTATATTTTTAACATGTAGACACACCAACGCGACATATTACTATGTATTTAATTGATTTAGTGTTTTAATTGATCAGTTGAAAAATTCACTCGGCCAAGCTAAGATGTGTGCTGTTGAATTTTATCAAATTAAAAGTTGCTTCTCATAAATGTAAAATACTACTGAATCAACATATTATACTGTTTTTGTCTGAAAGATTGCATTCTTATCATTTGTTATTAGAAATCTGACGATATTGTGTTACACACGGGATTGTATTTAGACCTGTGTATCTAACGTAAATAGTATATAAATAATATTGTCTATTGAGATTTTACCCAATAACATACGAAGCATACGTTCTCTATCGCTATCGCCTTTAAATAAAACATGACAACTAAAAACTCACAAACTAAATGAGACCAATCATCTAGGTACATTTTCGAATTAAGTCTTATATTTATTAACGATAGGCGATCCGTCTCCATGGAAAACCACTTACATGTATTTTTATGGTGATCGGTCAATCGGTGACAGAGTTGATAGATCTAATACATGCATAAGGCCATCTATTTCATACCTATAAATATAGAAAATACAACAGCTAATTTTTGTAGGAAATTGTATAGAAATTGCATGACTATAAAACTTTAAATTATTTTTTGTTTAACTGAAATTGGTATATAGTAACTACCTATGACTTCACTAGTAGACAAATTGCTACAATGCTTTGTACAATTGTTCATAACATACATGAAAGCTATTAAACATCAATGTCATCATCATCAACAGCCTATGACAGCCAATAGCTGGATATAAAGGCCCGTATTCACTTTGATTAGTGCGAGGGCAGGTGTGAAGTGAGGTGATCAATGATTGGTAGAAAATACGTGTGGATCGCGAATTCGCTGTCCACACGTACTTTCCACCAATCACTGATCACCCGCACTAAGCACCTGCACTCGCACTATACAAAGTGAATACGGGCCTTTAGCCTCTCCTTAGAAAGGAGGTTCTGGCCTATTTTACGACGAAAACACGTTTGGCCTAGTGGTTTAACGGTCACCACGCCGTTTCCTACTTCGCCAAGTGTCGTGGGTTCAAATCCCACGTAGGACAACACTTTGTGTGATCCACAAATTGTTGTTCTGAGTCTGGGTGTTATTTGTGTCCGTTTCATGTATGTTTGTAAAGTCCCCCGCGACACAAGATTTATTCCTAGTGTGGGAGTTGTCTTTAAATAAAAAAAAAACCAACCACTCACGTTGATGATGCTTCTGGAGGTCTTACGTCGTAGAAGCCCATAGTCCAAAGTCCAGAATATATTCTTCTCTCAGGCCAATTACAACTCAACCGTCTTAACTATGATCATAATTCATCATTATGCATGCATGCATGCACAAGCATCGTGACTGCACGGTTGGCCTAGTGGTTTAAGTGGTCGCCACGCCACATTCTACTGTGCCAAGTGTCATGGGTTGTAATCTCACGTGGGACAACACTTTGTGTGATCCATAAAGTCCTGAGTGTGGGTGTTCTTTGTGTCCGTTACATGTATGTTTGTAAAGTCCCCGCGACACAGGATGTATATTTCTAATGCGGGAGTAGTCTTAGAAGAAGGAATAAAAAAAAAACATTCCCGACCTCCGATTCGCCGGATTAGTTTAGATTAGGTTTCAGGTTTCCCTTCTCTGCACAGTGCTGTGCAGAGTTTTCTTGAGTCGTTTGCTTTCTCAGTCGGCTCTTGAACACTCCCTGTATAAATTGGGGTGGCGATACTCCGTGTTCTTAACCCGCCACCACAAGGACGGTATGCATTAAAAACGTTAGAAATAGAAATATTACAGTTATCGTTAACCTTATTCGTTGGAAATAATATCCATTTAATTACTATTAAACTTTGCATTTCATTTTACTAAACATTTCATTTTAAACTTTCATTTTAGTAAATGTATTAATCTGTCTGACCAGCGTGGCATAGAAGGCGAAAATCTCCTTTGTAAGGAGAAGCCTATGCCCAGCAGTGGACTATTTATGATGTGTTAATGAGGATGTGAAGAGGTTATAGGAAATAGACATGTTGCATGTTGTAGCACATTTGGTAAGTCTAAAATGCCTTTTAAAATACTTTCTTTTCGTATTTAGTATGGTATCTGCGTATAAAACTGTCGGAACAAAAAACAATAATTTTATCACGATATTTTGAAAATTATTATAGGGTAGGTAGTGGTATGTTATGAATGTATTTATTATTTTGTATTTTTAAGCGTAATATACAATACTATGCATATACGTTTCAGTAAAGGTATTTATTTGATTTTCATTTTTGCTCATTGCTAAAATTGGCTTTGTTCTTAAATATTCGCTGTAATACTTTACATGCAGTAAAAAAATGTACATTCCTAATGTACCTATTAATTGGAAATACCAAATAATATTCGGTGCCACTATATTAAATACTTATCTAATGGCAGAATCGATTTATTCGTTGAATTAACTTATAAATTTTTTGTATGCGTGAATAAAACTTGAATTCAATTATACATACAATGTGAATGTGTTCCTTGTGGTATTTTTGTAATATATTTGCCTTATACCGATTAGTCGCTATTTCGCTAATAATATATTCGATGGTAGCTTCGTAAATATAACTGGTCCATTGTTGTTCTCTCTCTTTCTCATTGAACAACAATCATGCAATGTTAAAAATATCTCTAATCAGTTTTAGAAACTGCCAAAATCACAATGCTAGTGTGTTACTTGGTCCTTAAGCCGAAATTTCTAAATAAACTTACACTTCATTTTCATCATCATTTTTTTGTACGCCACTTGGTTCAATCCTGCCACCAAACTCGTGTTTTTGAATATTCAATTTCGTTTGTAATGTTTGTAATAAAGTTAGTATAGAGTTATTTTCGTGAATAGTCCTATCTAGCTGCTTTTGTTTTAATATTTTGTTTATTGACACAAATTTATAGCTCGCCTTTTTTGACTACATACTGTCTTTTCTCTTTATACATTACAGGAGTTACAAGGTCAAAATTAATATTCTACTTCTGCTTGTATTACAAATATCCAGCATTACATTTTGTATAAGGGCTAAGGCGGACCTAGTGCCATATGCCATAGGCTACTGGTCAACATCTAGATAGTTTGATAAGGGACATGTCAGGTACTTACAAATGTAATAAGAAAACAAGCTATGAAAATTACTTTAATATAATGAAATTACAATTAATTAGTTACAATCATCACACTAATAATATTATAAAGGCGAAAGTTTGTGAGTGTGTATGTTTGTTACTTCTTCACGCAAAAACTACTGAGCGGATTTGGATGAAACTTTACAGTAATATAGCTTATACATCAGAATAACACATAGGCTACTATTTGCCGCGAAAAGCGACATACACGCGGGCGGAGCTGCGGGCAACACGGGTACTTACTAAAGTACATAGAGAAATACCCAAATACATACTAATATTATAAATTCGAAAATAACACTGTCTGTCATGCTTTCACGGCTAAACCATTACACCGATTTTAATAAACATTGGCATGGAGATACTTTGAGTCTTGAGGAAGGACATACGCTACTTTTTACCGCGATAACCGAGATGCACGCGGGCGGAGCCGCGGGCAAAAGCTAGTTAAATATATATAAGCTAGCTAACCCATACAACTTCGGAGGCGTTTCTTTTCGATCATACTCGGCTCCTATTGGTCTAAGCGTGATGTTAACTATCCTATCTTGGGCATGCTAGCATGCACAGTAATATATATTCAATAATATAATATTTGAGATGACCAGATTGTGAAAATATTTTGTAAAGCTGTTTTTTGTTAAATTTTCAACGTCAACGTTAGTTGATTTCCTGATCGAAGTCGTGTAGCGGTTTATAGTAAAAAGAACAGATTTGACAGCAAAAGAAGAAAGAACAAATGAAAAGTAATGGTTGAACATAGAAGTAAAATATTATTATAATAGTTATTTTTTTTGGAGAGTAAACCAAATTAAGGGGTGTAAGGAAGCAAACTACAATCTCTCGCTCCCAGTCAACCTCACCTGCACGTGGTGCACCCTGCTGAACGACAAACGAGGCTCTGGCGACCGACCGATGGCGGTATATCCATCCAAACCGGCGTAATTAAATACAATAGGCCGGTGACGGGCAGCAGCGTCACCGGTGCAACAAGCTACGCCCTGCGATCACCAACCCGCCTGCCCAGCGTGGTGATTATGGGCAAAACACTCCAATGCAAAAGCATCAAAAGCCACGGCCCCCAGTTCCCGGCAGTCCTGCTATTCCTGGTCATGGTGGCGACCACGGTAACGGCGGGACAGGGGGTGCTAAGAATCACCGGGTTACGGGAGGCCACCACAAACGACTGACCCTGGCAACGTTTAATGGCCGCACGTTACGGCTCGACTCGCATCTGACACAACTTGAGGTGGAACTTGGGAAGATTAGGTGGCATATCTTAGGGTTATGTGAAGTCCGAAGAGAGGGGGAGGATACCATAACCCTCGACTCAGGCCACCTGATGTACTTCCGCGAGGGAGACCAACAATCCCAAGGTGGCGTGGGGTTTCTGGTAAACAAGTCGCTTTCTGGCAACGTTGTGGAAATGTCCAGTGTGTCGAACAGGGTGGCGTACCTCATTGTCAAGCTCACTGAGAGGTATAGCCTCAAGGTAGTACAAGTGTACGCACCGACCTCGGCTCACTCGGATGATGAGGTGGAGGAGATGTTCGATGACATATCGAAGGCCCTCCACTTCACTACTAAGACCCACTACAACGTTGTTATGGGTGACTTCAACGCCAAAGTGGGAGTACAAACTTGCAGCGAATCGGTAATAGGATCCCAAGGAATTGGAAGCAGGAACCATAGGGGGCAAATGCTCGTCAACTTTCTCGAGCGGGAGGGGCTGTTTTTGATGAACTCATTCTTCAAAAAGCGGCCCCAAAGAAAGTGGACGTGGCAAAGTCCCGACGCTATGACCAAAAATGAGATCGATTTCATCATGACGGACAGAAAGCACATATTCAGAGACGTCTCAGTGATCAATAGGTTTAACACCGGTAGTGATCACCGACTTGTCCGAGGCTCTCTGAATATCGACTTTAAGGCTGAACGTGTCCATTTGATGAAATCCAGGCTCCGACCAACTCTGCTCCAAGCCGCGATGGGATCTGAAAAATTCCAGTCAATTCTGGAAAACCGATTTGCTGCCATGGAAACCACAAGAGACGTAAACCAGAACCTTGAAAATGTGGTTCGGATCCTCAGGGATGAAGGTACGAGATTTTGTCAAATGCAGCGTAAAAGCAGGAAGTCGAAGCTTTCAGAGAGGACACTAGGGCTAATGAAGGAACGACGTGAGAACCCACCTGTCACTTCGTCGGCAAAGCGGACTCTAAACCAAGAGATCAGTAAGCTAGTACGACACGACCTCCGATGCTCCAACACTCTTTCGATCGAAAGAGCAATCGAGCAGAATCGGGGGTCAAAAGTGTTCGTACAATCTCTTGGAAGAAGCCACCTGACGAAGTTGACCACAGCAAGTGCAGAAGTCGTTGCTTCTAAGCCGGCCGTACTTTCGGAAGTGGAAAGCTTCTATGGCAGTCTGTACGCTTCGCATGCATCTCGACCTGATCCCGAAAATGAGGACCCTAGAGCTACATTAACACGCCATTACACTGAAGATCTGCCAGAAGTCAGCCTTGACGAAATCGAGATGGCTCTTGGACAGCTAAAAAATGGAAAAGCCCCTGGAGAGGACGGCGTTACTACAGAGCTGTTGAAAGCCGGAGGTAAACCCGTACTGAGGGAGCTCCAAAAGCTTTTCAACGCTGTCCTGTTCGAAGGGAGAACTCCAGAGGCATGGAGTAGGAGTGTGGTCGTCCTGTTCTTCAAGAAGGGTGATAAGACCAGTTTGAAGAACTACCGGCCCATTTCCCTTCTAAGCCACGTCTACAAGCTGTTCTCAAGAGTCATCACGAACCGTCTTGCGCGAAGACTCGACGAATTCCAACCACCGGAGCAGGCTGGGTTTCGGAGCGGATATGGCACCATAGACCACATCCACACAGTGCGGCAGATTATACAGAAGACCGAAGAGTATAATCAGCCCCTGTGTCTAGCATTCGTGGACTATGAGAAGGCCTTTGACTCGATCGAGACCTGGTCTGTTCTGGAGTCCCTGCAGCGTTGCCACGTGGATTGGCGATACATCCAAGTGTTGAGATGTCTCTACGAAGCCGCCACTATGTCCGTCCAAGTACAGAATCAGCATACAAGACCCATATCATTGCATCGAGGAGTGAGACAAGGGGACGTCATATCCCCGAAATTGTTCACAAATGCAATGGAGGACTTCTTCAAGACGCTGCACTGGAAAGGACGCGGCATCAACATCAATGGCGAATACATCTCTCACTTGAGATTTGCAGACGACATCGTCATCATGGCAGAGACGCTGCAGGACCTACAACAGATGCTGAACGCTCTGGCTGACTCTTCTGTACGCATCGGCCTACGGATGAACTTGGACAAGACCAAGGTCATGTTCAATGAACATGTACTACCGGAACCGATTGCGGTACACGGCGCCGTTCTCGAAATTGTTCAGAAATATGTGTACCTCGGGCAGACTTTGCAGTTAGGTAAAAACAACTTTGAGAACGAGGTGAACAGGAGAATCCAGCTGGGTTGG
The DNA here is from genome assembly GCA_949125395.1 of Diaphora mendica. Lineage (NCBI taxonomy): Eukaryota > Metazoa > Arthropoda > Insecta > Lepidoptera > Erebidae > Diaphora > Diaphora mendica. Next base: position 10,239,261 of record OX421319.1, read on the forward strand.
GCAGCGTTTGGGAAGCTTCGTCGGGTCTTTTCATCGTCGATCCCACAGTGCCTAAAGACGAAAGTCTTCAATGAGTGCGTCCTACCCGTAATGACATACGGAGCCGAAACGTGGACACTTACGGTACGGCTGGTCCACAAGTTTAAAGTCGCTCAGCGTGCTATGGAGAGGGCTATGCTCGGCGTTTCTCTAAGGGATCGTATCAGAAACGAGGTGATCCGGCAGAGAACCAGGGTCATCGACATAGCCCATAGGATTAGCAAGCTGAAGTGGCAGTGGGCTGGCCATATTTGCCGTAGAACCGATAACCGTTGGGGTAAACGAGTTCTTGAGTGGAGACCGCGTCTCGGCAAACGTAGTGTAGGACGTCCACAGGCCAGGTGGAGTGATGATTTGCGCAGGCCGCAGAGAAGCCGAGGATCGAACTAAGTGGCGTGCAATTGGAGAGGCCTATGTCCAGCAGTGGACTGCGATAGGCTGATGATGAAACCAAATTGGCCCCGATGGATGGATGCGCGGTTTTACTCGCCCGTCGATCAGTGCCTTAATCTAGACAATCAGGACTTAGTATTTACATACTAGAGTGAAAACTCATACAAATGTATACAAATCTATACAACAAATAAAATTGAATTGTTTGTTTGTAATTTCAAATTAACCGTTTTTCACTAAATGTATGAAAATTGATAATATGGTAGGTACTAACATCAATGAAAACTTTTTTTAAATCTTGTCTTTCAGTCTATTTGTTCCGGCTAATATCTGGAACGGTTGAACTGATTTTGACGAGACTTTCACTACGAGATAGCTGATGTTATAAAGAGGGACTTAGGACTAATACTTTTGTTTTAGTTACAAAATATATTTTAACAATATAATTTACACCACGGCGCGCAGGTAGTCTATACTATGTATATAATATAATATTATAAAGCTGAAGAGTTTGTTTGTTTGTTTGAATGCGCTAATCTCATGAACCGCTGGTCCGATTTGAAAAATTATTTCAGTGTTGGATATAACATTTATCGAGGAAGGCTATAGGCTATATATAGTATATATCATCACGCTACGGGCAATAGGAGACGTAAACGACGTTGCGTGGGTCAGTTAGTAGTAAATAAAATGAATATCCGATGCGTTTGTGTATCACATTAACAAAACAATGGATAATAGCATCTCTAACAGTGGATTACGTAACTATTTTACGATGTGATCATTAACGATGATTAGCTCATTAAGTAGTGATGAGTTCAGTTAGTTTATATATTTACATGCCACCGATGCCTCTTGACTATCGAGGTAGGCCGCCGCGGGACTTAGTAGACCAGTTCTCCGGTCCCACACACGCCATTTGTCTCCCCATGGAGGATATTGTGCAAAAAGCATGCCTCACGTAAAAAAAGGTTGTGTTCATTACTGTAGAAATTGCCCTAAAAAGCACAAACCATAGACATAGTGACTTAAAATATTCTACATAGTGCACCTTCTGCGCTTATTAATAATGATTTTATTAATATTAATTCAGCCAATAGCTTGGCACATTGTGACAATAATCCTTTAAATTAATTGTTAAGACAAAAGAGCCTATCTCTTGCATATCACATCAGTTACTCAATGATGGTATTATCAATAATAGAAATATAAAAATAAATAAAAAATGTAGTAATATAGTAAAAAGGTCAATGACCATAAACATAGTTCATCAAAATATTCAAGGATTATCTAGGAAAGACTTAGAAGTAGAATTATTTTTTGATAAATATAATGTTGATGTGCTCTGCATCACAGAGCATTGGCTACAGGCCCATCAGTTAATACTTGATAATGAACTTTATTCTGCTAGAAGTGTGTATGTAAGAAGGAAGTCAATCCATGGAGGGTCTTTAATTTTTGTTCGTAATAGTATTAAGTCTAAAGAACGGAAAGATGTCGTTAGTTTGTCTACTGAGCGTACTGTGGAACTTTCTTGTGTAGAACTAGAACACCATATTATAGTTAGTGTGTATCGGCCACCACAGAGTGACTTTAGCATATTTGAGATAGTTATGGAAGAAGTTTTGAAACGTTTATGTGTCAGTAGTAAGGTCTTGGTAGTTTGTGGAGATTTCAATATTAATTTATTAGAAAAGTGTCCTATCAGTATAACATTAGTGAGCCTATTTGAGTCATTTGACTTGAATTATTTATTTTCTGAGCCTACAAGAATTACTTCTCACTCAGCAACTTGCTTAGATAACATATTTAGCAATGGGGAATATTTAAATAGGTAAATTTTAAGTGATTTAACATCTGATCACTGTGGGCAATTTGTGACATTTCCTTGTATAAAAGAAAATATAATAAACAAAATTATATGCAGGCCCATGACCAGTAACCGATTATTGAATTTTAGTAATAACATTAGAGATAAGGTTTCCAATTTAGATTGGGCTCAAAGGGATCCGGATAAGCTTTACGACTGCTTATTCGGTATGATAGAATTCGAATTTAACAGTATATTTAAGTAAAAAACAATTAGGCAAAGGCCAAAAATGACGTTCTGTGATTGGGCGACGCCAGGAATATACAGAAGTAGAGAAAGGCTTTATGGTTTGTATGCCTTGAGGCAGAGTAATTTTGACCCAAAATTTCATGATTATGTTAGAAATTACTCAATGATTTTTAGGAGAACGTGTCGCGTGGCGAAGTCTTAGTGCATAGGTGATAAAATTAAGTCTTCAAATAATAAAATAAAAGCTACGTGGTCCATTATTAACAATGAAACTGGACGTAGTAAACCTCGAGACAATGATTTAAAATTAAATATTAATAATAGGTTTTTAACAAACAACTTAGACATAGCTGAATCTTTTAATACCTTTTTCACAAATATACCAGTTAGTACAACTAGTATCTTGAATTCTTGTGCGTCCGGGTCTGAACTGTTGTTAAAGGCCAATGTAAATGAATGCAAGAATTTATTTGCATTTGAATACATAAACCCTACAGATATTATGAAAACATTTAAGTCTCTTAATTCTAAAAAAACAGGGGACTTATGGGGGATTTCTGTTAAATTAATAGAAACTATTATAATTGATATAGCACCATTTTTAGCTATAACTTTCAATAGATGTGTTGATTCGGGTGTTTTTCCTAACCTCATGAAGTATGGCAAAGTAATACCTTTATTCAAGAAGGGTTGTACAACTCAACCAAGTAACTTTAGGCCAATCTCAATCTTATCGGCTATTAGTAAAATTTTTGAAAAAGTCATTTTGCAACAACTAGAAAGCCATTTTAATCTAAATAATTTATTTCACAAAGAACAATATGGCTTTACAAAGGGTCGTTCAACAATTGATGCTGGTGCAACTCTTTTGAGACATATATTTAATGCATGGGAGAATTTGCAGGATGCGATAGGTGTATTTTGCGATCTTTCAAAAGCTTTTGACTGCGTAGAACATAGCACGCTTTTTCTTAAACTTAGGCATTATGGCGTTAATGGTATTGCTTTGGAACTAATTGTTTCCTACTTGAAAGATAGAGTTCAACACGTAGATGTCAATGGTGCGAGGTCCTCTGGACTACCTGTTACTATGGGCGTTCCGCAGGGCTCTGTACTGGGTCCTCTACTTTTTCTCATATATATAAATGATTTACCATATTACTTAAAAGATATCTGTGATATAGTTCTATTTGCTGATGATACGTCACTTCTTTTTAAAGTCGATCGTAAGCAAACAGTTTTTGACGATGTGAATAGGGCACTAAATGATGTATTGATTTGGTTCACAACAAATAATCTCCTACTTAACTCAAATAAAACAAAGTGTGTGAGATTTACTATGCCAAATGTAAAACAGCTAGGCACTAATCTAACTCTAAATAGTGAAATCATAAGTATTGTAGACTCAACAGTATTCTTGGGAATTACATTAGACAGCAAACTACAGTGGGGAGCCCAGATAGATAGCCTTGCAGGTAGACTTAGTTCGGCAGCTTATGCAGTATGGAAGATACGTCAGCTCACTGATACGGACACAGCTAGGCTAGTTTATTTTAGCTACTTTCACAGCGTCATGTCCTATGGTATACTACTCTGGGGCAAGGCGGCTGATATTAAAACGATTTTTATTCTACAAAAACGAGCCATCTGCTCAATATACAAGTTAGGTGCTAGAGTCTCTCTTCGAGAGTTGTTTAAAGATATAGGTATTTTAACTGTTGCATCACAGTACATATTTGCAAATGTTATGTTTGTTAGGCAAAACATTAATGACTATAAGAAAACAGTGATGTACACAATATTAATACAAGAAATAAGTCTAAACTCGTTGGTACCTATCATCGTTTACATAAGGTACACAATTCGTTCGAAGGTCTTGGTATACGTCTTTATAATAAAATTCCTACATATGTAATTGACCTTCCTATAGATAAATTCAAGCGTACTGTAAAAAATCACCTTATTAGGAAAGCCTACTATACGATTGGCAATTATCTGAACGACAAAGAGTCATGGGTTTAAGGTGTTATTAATGTTATTATATACACACTAACTTCGTCTTGAAATTGAGATAAATTTTTTTTTTGAATAATGTATTAATTTTGACATGTTGGTACTCCAGTATGAATTGTTTGTATACTTTAACCTAACGACATCTAATTCCGACATTTAATTAAGTTAAGATTTGTTTGTAACTATTTTCTGTATAATTTTCTTTAATAATTTCCTTTTTCTCTTAATTAGTTTGTTCTTATTTAAATTTTCCTTTATTTTATCTCTTTCTTGTATCAATTCTACTTAATTTTCATCTTTCTTTTTTTTTCTTAAATACAAATTGTTGATTGTTTTAGTTGCAACTTAAAAATGAAAACATACACACATACTTGTATAATGTAAATGAATACACGATGGTACCTTGGTACTTATCTAACAATGTTTCCCAATTTATTAAATACGCACTTGTTATTGTATGAGCACCTTGTCGACTATGATTATTATTAATTATTAATTTCTTTGATATTGACCTGATGATTTGCCGTGCGGCCTGAGTACGCAGCTCAACTGTGGTTGAATACGTCGATGGCTGATCCATGCGTCTTACTCTATTTTACATTTGTGACATTTATTGATTATTTTATATTTGGACATATTACATCTTTTTAAATTTGACTGTGAGTGAAAGTGCTATTTGGATTTTATTTTCCATAAGTGGACCTCACAATATAACAATACAATGTCACAATATAACTATGTAACAATAATTAATGCAGCTATCAGTAAGAACGGCGCATGATTGGTTAGCTCATGGCTGTGCAGCAATGACTCCAAACCTTTTATTTTGTTTTCTTTGGTTGACTTCGTTCTCATTCAAGTCTCTTAGTGAAAAAAATATTGTAAACCGTATTATTATTTTTTAAAAGGAGCAACAATGGAGTTTCTTGCCAGATTCTTCTCTATGAAGGGTAGGCTGCACTTGGAACTGGCGACTAGAATCACTCGATTTTTTAATATTAAATATTGACTATTCATAAGTGCCTGTAAAATAAGTGCCTATATGAATAAAATATTTTTGAGTTTGAGTTTACTAAAATCGTTTTCGCTTCCGAAGCGTTTTCTTTCAAATTACGTTGAGATCGGCTTTAAGTCTATTACGATATGACTGAACTTTAGTTTTTTACGTGGAATTTGCATCCGACCTCCACAGCCCTTGGGTTCAAGTACAGTACAGGTAATAGGCGATATTGACGCTCTGTAGAAAAGCAATAACCATACCAAGACATAATGTATCAAAATTATGTAAACAGTTAATGTTGGAAACGAATATAAATAAGTTCAAGAATAGTCGATATACAGCCCATCTGAGATATACTTAGAAAATAGTTTAATAACCGTTTATAAGTAAAAAGTAGTCGTATTTGATCACATCATGTCATTACATTATTAGTTTTTCTCGGAGCTCTGTCCAAGAGATTTTTTCTATGGTTTTCTATTTTTGTGAAGTGACTGTACCAATAAAGTGGTTATTAAAGCTAAGATTGTTTGGTTTTATCGCTTCTACGACTATGCATTGCTGTAAGAGTAATTACATTTAAATATATTCGTTATATTGTTGTTGTTACAAATTAAACTTATTTTTGGCCGTTTGCATTTCCTGGCAGTGCATCACTAGTACAAACTGCCAATTATTATTCTTAGTTATGATACAAAGTGCCAACTAACCCGACCTAATCACTATATCTTCTAGGAGCACCCTATGATGGCCGGTTTGACATATTACAAAAGTGATGTGAAATGTCAATTAAAAAAGTTTAATAAAAGGTTTAATTTTATCGCTAACTCCACGTCACTATTGACAGTAGAGAACAGCAATTTACTCCTTCAAAGGTAATTACTAATAATACGAAACTTCATGATTTGACAAACGTCAAACCGGCAATCATAGCGTGCCGGTAGTATAGTAAGTGGTATCCCAGGGGATTTTGGCACATGCAAACAATAAAAAGTTTTAAATCTATAACCCGACTACGTAAGAAGTTTTGATAAAATTATATATATATATATATATATAAGTATATCTATTGATACCTCATTGATTATAATCGGTTCAGTAGTTAAAACATAATAAAACACATAGACTGCCAAAATTGTTACCCTTTTAGGTTTGATGTGCTCAAGAAAAAAGGGGGTTAAAGAGCAGAAAAGTCATCTGGTAAGTAACCACTGACGCCTTAGTCACTTGAACTTAAGAGATACAAAATAATAGTTTGCCCTCTCCCACTTAGCAACAAAAGAGCGAAGAGCACCGCATTATTAATATTTATAGGTAATAGGGGGCAAACGAGCATACGTATCGCCTGATGGTAAGCGATTACAGCTCCCCATGGACACCCGCAACACTAGAGGCGTCACAAGTGCGTTGGCGATTGGGGGATAGGGGGTTTTCGTCAGATCGCGATATTATTACTCCAGTCGTGCCGGCCCGTGTGTACCGATGAACAATTCTCCCTTATAATAACAACGACGAATAATGAACGAACGATTCAAGGCCAGCCCTCATTCTGCTTTCAAGGCCACAGATCCAAGCAGTATGAAGACAATTTCAAGATATGAAATGGTAAAGGGTAATCTGTTCTAAATCGCGATATAGAGTATGTAAGTAGGTAGGTATCTATACTAAATTAAAGGATGACGTTGTAAGCTATTTTGATTTTGGTTGATAAATTATACATACAAAATTATAAATTCGAAAGTTATTCTGTTTGTCTGTCTGTCTATTACGCTTTCACGACTAAACCCCTGAACCGGTTTGGATGAAATTTACAAAAGTGATATTTGGATTATTCGGGAAGGACATGCATATTAACGCGATAACCAACATAGACGCGGGCTGAGCCGCGGGCAAATGCTAGTTATATATGAAAATAAACTTTGTTTAATATTCACGTAATGCGCTTATAATATTAGAATGAAGTTATTATTTATGATGGCAACAAATCCTACAGTTTATAAATAAATTAGATCAAGAATAGTTTCATATCGTGTAAGTTCAGAAAGCAAATAAATTAGGCATCAGGCTTACTCGTAGAGTGAATGATGTTTCTCATAAGCTGTGACGCATTTATTTGTTTATCCGGATATTATGAAACGAACATTCACAAAAACATTCCTATTATAATAAATATAAACAAACTAAAATACAAAATTCAAAAAACCCCTACTCAAGCACTTAATCGAGTAATCATACGCCAATTATATTTTTGCAGACATTCTGTTATTCTTCCCCACTTTCACCCCCATAACTTTTAAACAACTCAACCGATTTTCATGAAACATGTCTAAGAACACTCGCACGTAACTCACCTTTCATACAAAAAAAAAACTAAATTGAAATCGGTTCATCCGTTCGCGAGCTACGGTGCCACAGACAGACACGTCAAACTTATAACACCCCTCTTTTTGCGTCGGGGGCTAAAAAGAGCGCACATTTTAATAAACCTTTATAACTTAAATCGTATTTATATTAAAAAACAGCACTATTATCAAAAATAGTCAATAGACAGAGTTTTTTTTTTTGTAAATTTTCTTAAAATGAATCCTAGCGATTTATCGCCTTCGAAACCAAATTTTATGCATACTAAACACGATACGACTAAATTCATTAATTAATCTAATATGATCAGCTTAGCTTATGAGGATCGAACTAAGTGGCGTGCAATTGGAGAGGCCTATGTCCAGCAGTGGACTGCGATAGGCTGATGATGATGATGATCAGCTTTCACAAGTCCAATATGATTACTCCTACATGTGGTGACGGATTATACGCGATGCAGATGGATACTAAGTGGCACCACCCCATTCATCTTATGGGTTTAGGGAGGCGACTTAGGGACCAAACTAAGTAGGACAACATCACTGCAAAGGTACATAAAACGCGTGGGAGAGCCACGCTTCGGCATGAATGGGCCAGCTCGACCGGAGTGATACCACGGCCTCACAGAAAACCGGTGTAAAATTGCGCTTGCGCTGTCTTTCACGGAGTGAGTAAGGATACCGGAGGCCCAGACCCCAACCCCTCCCCCCATACCCCAAAGGCCGGCAACGCACTTGTGACGCCTCTGGTGTTGCGGGTGTCCATGGGCGACGGTAATCGCTTACCATCAGGCGATACGTCTGCTTGTTTGCCGCTTAAACCATTAAAAAAAAAGAATAAAGTCTATACCAACTCGTCTGGCAAGCGTGGTGTGGTATGCCAAAACAGTAACATCGACCAATAAAAAAAAAACTTGTAAGTCTAAGCATAAACACTACAATAAATGTGAATAGGCGTCGAGCATTCGATGAAATAAATTAAATTCAAACATTTCTATTTTCTATGAGACATGTCTCGTCAACACCAACGCGCATTTCACTGCCATAATTCTATTTCACGTTATAATCAATTTGATTGTTTTATACAAACATTTGACGTCGCCGACTCAAAATTATTTAGGTACCTAGGTAACTACATATTTATATTATAAGTTTCCAAGGATGTCTGAGCTCCGGGCCCCGCGAGTCTTTTTAAGTAAATACTAATGGAGATGAACAAAATTGTCTAAAATTAACCACAATGCTTATTCTTTTTGAGAGCAAGACAAAGAAAGGCGACAAAGTGAAGTGCTCCTTTTTATTTGAGTGGAACCGTCCGCAACGTGTTTTGGATAGGAAAAGAAAGGATGAGATTAATCGGAGGAAAAACGCTTATTGTGGTGGTGGAGTATTTTTGCGATTTACAATTTTGATAACGGTGCTGCCTGGGGAGCAGGCTATTAATGTTACATTGTATTATAAATAGCACTCTAGCACGCTGATAGGTAACGAATTTGAGAAAATGAGAAGAGTGGTAGGTGAGTATATTTGAAAAAGAACCGGATTACATTTTTTACAGAAACTTTTTGACAGTTTGCTGATTGAGAACCGCCTTGTTTTTAGAAAATCAAGTTTAAACTCATGTTTTGCATTTTGTTTTTCTGATTCTATAGACTGAGAAACAAAATGTGGCAATTGCTTAGAGTAATCTTATATATAAAATTCTCGTGTCACAATGTTAGTTACCATACTCCTCTGAAACGGCTGGACCAATTTTTATGAAATTTGGTGTGCATATCGGGTAGGTCTGAGAATCGACCAACATCTTTTTTTATACCCCAATTTTTTATGGCAAAACCACGTTTGCCGGATCAACTAGTATAAAATAAAATTTGAAAATATGGTGTGGTATAAAAATAACATTAATAGGGTAGACCACTGTTGAGTCAAATTGACCGATTATCAAAACACGTAGATTAAAAAGTTAACTTGAATAAATAAAAAGGTAAAACTTCACCTAGAAAATCATTGTTGTTTATGTATGTTATTTTATTGCTCAATAATTAATTAATTTAAAGTGTAGGTGTGTACTCCATATACAAAATATTACAGAAATGAATGGTCCTGTTTGGGATCGTATGGCAGATCGGAAAATCATGCAAATCGCTAGCAAATTAAGCAAAATATTCCTGATGTTTCATATAGAAATTTCGGTTAGGAAGGATAAATTGGCTAATAAATGTAATATTTCACATGAAAAATTGTTGAAAGCCATTAAACTATTGTAATTTATAAGTATTGAATACCTTGAATGTTTATGAAAAGTTCAGATTTTTTCCAAAATGTCTACATAAAACAAATGAAAAAGCGAAGTGTTCAATTCTTAGCGTTTATATGTTTTTATTTGTTTATTGCGTTTAATGGAGTGCCGTAAGGTATAAAAATTGTGAAACCTCGGAACCCAGGGCTTGTCAATGAATCTGTATACCGAGTGTTTGTCAGCATCATTAAAAGTCCAAATAAAAAAGTTAAAAAGAAAAATTTACCCGATCTCGATTACAACAATTTTTAACAACAATTTACTGAAAATAAGAGGCGGAAGGGGGAACAAAATGTTCATAGTAAAGATTTCATTTTTATATTTAATCAATTATATTTGCATAGTAACTTTAATGTTAATTTATGATATTTCCCAAAAAAATAACGATTTACGAAAAAAAATCATCAACGATATACATTATTGTTCTTTATTGTCGTCGTCGACGATCTCGTTGATGTAGATTGTAGGTAAAGGATTAGTACAGCTGTCACTATTGCATGCTAAGCAAGCAGCAGTGCAGTTTAAACCCTGCACCCACTAGATGCTCCGCATCGTGTTTTGCATGTGCAAAAAATATTTTTTTGTACAGATTCTGGAGCTAGTCCCTGCGTCATTGTTTGCGGTATCAATATTCCGCATTCGTATCATTATACTAGCTGAGCCCCGCGGAGTTAACCGCGGTATAACATCAACCGCAGGCAACGCCGCGGGTCGAAGCTAGTCTAAATAATCACAAATTTTAATAAAAAAACCGACTTCAAAAACTGGACTAAATTAAAATAGGTCAGGTAAAACACATGAAGCACCAGCTTTCAAATAAAAAAAGAATCATCGAATTCGGTAGGCGGGATATTGAGTTATTCGTCAATTTGTCGCGCACATACTAAATGCAAACTGAAGACTTAAATGGTTTCCTCATGGATGACGTTGTCAGAACTGGACTAATTGAAATGGGACCACACGGGAAGCACCAGCTTTCAAATAAGAAAACGATCATTAAATCGGTTCACCAATCGAAAGTTATGAGGTAAACATAAAAAAAAACAGTCGAATGGATAACCCTCTCCTTTTTTTGAAGTCGGTTAAAAAGTAGCCTAAGTTACTCTGTATACAATTAGCTATGTGCCAGTGACAGTCCCGTCAAAATCGGTCAAGCCGATCCAGAGATTAGCCGGAACAAACAGACAGACCGACAGACAAAAATTGTAAAAAATGATATTTTGGTATATGTGCCGTGTAAACATACACATGCAAATGCATAGTAAAAAGCGGTTATTTTAATATTATAAACAGACACTTCAATTTTATTTATTTGTATAGATGTCACCCGGGGCATTATTATAAATCTATTGACACCTTATTAATTAAAACCTGTTAGTGCTTTACATACAAACACACATTGCACAACAAGACTGCCAAAACGATTAATCTTCCTTTTAGCTTCGCCATAGTCGGATAAAAACGGTAGTAAGTTTGATTTTCCCAATAAAGTTATAGGTACATACGCATATAAGTATCCGGTTTTCTTTAACTCTGCGTTTCCTTTTGTAAATTAATTGTTTACTTTCAATTTTCCTCGTTCTAAACCTCCTTGAGTTAAAACATCGCTGCCTACTCAAATACGCCTTTCTGAAGTTTAAGTTCTACTTTAATATAATTAACTAGCTTTTGCCCGCAGCTCCGCCCGTGTGTACGTCGGGTATCGTGGTAATTAATTTTCGGGTTAATTATATAGGTATATACTCTTAAATTATGCGGCTTTCTATTGATACACAGATCCGTGAGATTACCCACTCCAGCCTCATAAAATTTATCTCTTTATAAGCACATGGTCAAATGAAAAACATTTTTATACTTACATAAAGCTATTTAAAAAAATGATTATCCGTTACAGTTTTGAAATAATGTAAAAATTGTGGAAATACTGAGCTCAGTAGAAACAATTGCTTTATTCATTGTTTACTTTGTATAGAAACTGAAAACAATATTTTGTTTGGTGAATGTCAAGTTTTCGCATCACAAAAATTCATGATGCTCATAATGACCGTACTAGGCGTGCTTCATTATATTTAATGGTATTAAGTTGAAGGTCTCAAACTACGGCACTTTTTTACTCTCTGAACGTATACTTATAATAATAATAAATCTCTTTATTGTACACCAGCTTATGTGGTTACAAGGTTAACTTAAAACTATTATAAAGTATGTACAAGTGGCGGCCTTATCGCTCCAAAGCAATATCTTACAGGCAACCATGGGATGGAAAGAAGAGTAGGGATGAAAAGTATATGGTAGTGCCTGGTGTATTATTGGTGGAAGGAAATTAAGGTATCGTTTACGCATTACATAACTAATAGCAACACGTAGTGTAAAGGATTTAGTTAATACATACAGATAGATGAGTGAAACATACAGACATTCCATGCAGACATAAAAGTGAATACCCCGACCCACTCAGTGTAGCAGACTATGGGACATTGACTTCTCCCAGGTAATATTCCTTTATTAGTCTCTTAAAGGCAGTCAATGTTTTCGCACGTCTTATTGCGATTGGTAGGGCGTTCCATAAACGAACTGCCTGTACAGTGAAGGAGTGGTCGAGGAATTTGGTTGCATGTCCTGGCATTTTTAATTTCGAATTCCCTGACGATCTCAAAGATGTAGAATGTGAGTCAAGTACAAAGTTAAACCAAGATTTCAGATAGCGTGGAGTAAATGAATTGAAGAGAATATTATACAGAAAAGAAATAATGTGTGCATTCCGGCGAAGGCGGATGGGTAACCACTTAAGCTGTTTACGATAATCGGAGACATGATCATATTTGCGTAATCCAAATTAGAATCTTATACAGAGATTTTGGAGTCTCTCAAGCTTATTTAATTGGTCTTCAGTGAGATCAAGATAACTGGCATCAGCATAATCAAGGATGAGGAAAGGAAGGGATTGTGAAAGAGCAATATTCGTAGATATGGGTAGAAAATTGCGTAATCTGCGCTAAGATCCTGCAGCGGCAAACATTTTGCGACTCAGCTCCTGCAGCTGAGGACCCCAGGATCAATATAGATCCCCAAGTTCTTCACTTTGTCACTGTACGATAGGTGTGCTATTACAAGGCACTTGAGGCAATATGGTCCAATCAACTTTGGAGACCATTCGCAAACTTCCAACGACAGTAACCTGAGTCTTGGATGGATTAATTTTCGAGCCATAGGCGTTGCTCCACTTACAAATTTTATTCAAGTCAGCATTAGTGGTGTTAACTGCATCAGCCAGATTAATTGGAGTTGCGCTGGTGTAAATCTGGAGATCATCAGCATATAGGTGGTAGGAGGAAGAAATATTATTAGTGATGGTGTTAATAAAAACTTATATTTAATACATGTAGTATCTACACTTATTTACAGCTGCATGTATTTTTATTAAAGAAGTTCCGATAACACCTTTTAAATTATACTGTATAAAGAATGTTAGAAATTTAACGTCATTGTAATGGCAACATTTTCGATTGTCATTTTTCTTGTTTGACGTTTGAGGTTAAGTACTTTGAGACGCTTGGATCGGTCGAGCTGGAGCTTCGTTAAAAAAGAACCGTTTTAATTGTAATTTAGCTAATTGTCAATTCAACCCGGTCCCTTTAGTGGTTTACCGTTATGATAGGTCTGATTTGGACTCGCGAGTTGTTGTAGTCACGTCATAGGCGCGATCCGTGATAGCTGAATCGAGTGTATTGTAATTCGAATTCCTTGAAGATTGTACAGCATTCTGGAGCATGTATGTGTGAACGTACCAGGACAGACCAGGCGGTGGGGTACCCCATCAGCGGCGCCGAGAACAAGGAAGCCACACAACTCCAGTAAATGCTTGATGATTTTAGTTTAGATTAAGAAGACGGTGACACAGCCGTCGTTCATTGCTCTTTCCAGTGACCAGTTAGCGATTGAATGCCTATACTCATGGGTCCTATAGGTATTGCAAACTTCACAAGGTGATCGCTCCACTGGCGAGAGGACTGAACAAAGAGCTTCCTTTATAGCAATACATTAGTTGCGGCGCTTCGAGATATCATTGGAATGGGAGGTCGGAGATCACGCGTTCGGTTTCCACTCAAAACTATGTGCACGGAATTTGTGGCTTATTTGTATAAGCTATTTTCGACCCCCTATAACTTCATTGTGGATAAAACTAGAAGCCTCAAATTTCAGTAACCAAGCAGACATTGTATAAACACAGTATATTTCAAATTTCATTCAATTTGAACCAGTAATTTAAGAATTATAACTAGTCGGTCGGTCGAGTTTGGGACACGACCCTCATGATCGTCAATAGGTCCTACTGTTCATTGAGAAGCTATATATTTGTAAAAGAACATCACGAGAATAAAAATCTTGTTTTGGTAGATAAAATATTACGTTAAATTATAAGAAAACGTTGGAAGAAACTTTGTTCTTCATTTTTATTTGTGTTAGAGAAAAATCATAGTATGCGTAATAGCAGTATCAGATATATGTAGGTTAATTTGGGTTCAGAAATGTTTGCTTGATATTAAACAGTATTGGAGTAAATCAACAAATGTAATTCATCTATTAGCTGTAGGTTTGTAGTCGTGAAGGTCACGCTATCAGAGACCTTTTTTCTTCATTTGTCCTTCACCCGCTAAGTTCAAGTCGAAAGAGTATCTCCAAACTTATTCCTTTGGCAGGTAGGATTTACAACACCCGGGTTTTTGTGCGACGATTTTCCTCAAAAACACTAAATTAGATACTAAGGACGCGTATATTTCGGCTCATTGCCTTTTATTGTGTATGTTACGAGTTTCATGTCGATGAATGTTTGGAAAATTTATTTATTCATCTCTATTGGTGTTATTTAGTGTGATTCTATCATGTAATGTGGCCATCGGGACACGACCCTCATGATCGTCAATAGTTCCTACTATTCGTTGAGAAGCTATGTATTCGTAAAAGAACATCACGAGAATAGAAATGTTTTTTTTTGGTAGTTAAATTATAAGAAAACGTTGGAAGATACCGCACACAAAGGTGCGGGACACAATATTATTATTTAATACATA
Organism: Diaphora mendica; assembly: GCA_949125395.1. Lineage (NCBI taxonomy): Eukaryota > Metazoa > Arthropoda > Insecta > Lepidoptera > Erebidae > Diaphora > Diaphora mendica. The sequence continues at coordinate 10,254,493 of OX421319.1, forward strand.
GCTTAGACCAGTTTGCACTGGCTACACGCATGTAATTATATGATACTACGCGGAAGATAATAAGTTGGTTTGTTAGCATGTAATAACGTTGTAAAAATGCTTCTACTTTACAATTTTTCTATAAATCATAACGTAGAACATAATTTTATTACCATGTTTAGTAATGAAATTGAGTGTTTTCAAAACCACTATCAAAACAACTGTTATAAATAGATACTACAAGCACATTTTTGAAGATTAGCATTATAGATTTTGCATTGTCACTTTAAACATAATAAACATACCGTCATCATCATCATATCATCCGAAAGATGTCCACTGCTGGACATAAGCCTCCCCAAGACTCCATACTACAACCAGTCGGGCAGCACAAACATACCCCCACGCGTAATTTCCGTTGGGTAAATTGACGTATCTACATATGTACATGTGCCTATGGACTTACAGACCATTTATCAGATTTGATTGACGTTTATGCTAGCATTCGTTGACGCATGGCCCGCTATTACGAGCTGTTCTCGAAGTTTATATATCATGAACTTTTTCAATAAATTGTCTAGCTGAAAGAATCTCTAGACGATATATTAGAGCTTTCAATGAACCGAATAATGCACAAACACTAAGCCTAACATATCAAAATCACTTTTTGAGTTGGAGATGTTAGGAATTCAATAAAGGCTCAAATGTTTTATTGTATTTGTCAATATTGAGTTTTAATGAATTTTTAAGGTTGCACCCCGCTGCAGACTCTCTCCACCGCTAGGGATAAAAAACTTATTGTATTTGTCGCAGTTTCCTTCTGACGTGTTCTATCCCACTCTTTGATCATCATAATCATAATCAACAGCCTTTAATAGGCCACTGCTGTACAAAGGCCTCTCCTTAGAAAGGAGGTTTTGGCCTACAGTATCACCGGTTAGACGGATTAGTATACGGTTTATAATAATAATATCTTTATTGTAGACCGGAAGATTATAAAATGGACTTAAAACTAGGTATGTAGGTAGAAGTAGCGGCCTTATTGCTCGAAGACAATCTCTTACAGGCAACCATGGGATGGAGAGAAAATTAAGATTGGGCGAAAATACAGGCTGGTTTATTTCAAGTTTGCTTTCTCTTTGCACAACTGTTGTCCTTCGTAGTTTGCTGCCTTAGTCGACTTTGACGATACTCACGAGTTGAATAGCGCTGGTGACACTTGCTATTCTTAATCCAAGACAAGGATGCACAAGACTCTAGCATAACACTATCCATACACTTCAGGCGCCAATTGTGGTGTCGTTTCTTAATTAAACACCTGTGGTGTGCCTGGTTTATTGTCAACCCTATCACCTCCTGTGGAGCGCTGATGACTCGATCTACCAAAATAATTACGTCAAATTTGTCAACAGTGTCTATAAAGCATTCTAGAATTAAAATCACTTGTACTTATTCCACTATTTTTAACCGACTTCCAAAAAGGAGGAGGTTCTATGTTCCACTGTATGTATTCTTTTTTTTTTTTTTTTTGTGTGTTACCTGATTACTCCGTCAGTTGTGGACCGATTTTGAATATTTTTTTTGTATTCGACAGGGTATGCTTCCGTGGTGGTCCCATTGCCAGCATATCAGGATCTGATGATGGGATCCCAGGGAAATCGAGGGAAACCCTCATTTTTTATAGGCACATACTATGTTTTTCGTATATTTTCTGAAGTTACTCCGGTATTTGCGTCTGGTAGTCATGATTTTATGATGATGAGCTGATGATGTAAGGTACCACTCCTTAACGGTTAGGAGTTGGAGGATAAATCTTTAAATATCATATGTATATAAGTTACCTTTAGTCGTATTCTTACAAATTATTTAGGTAAGCTGATGATGGAAGGTGGAAGGTACAACTCCTCAACGGTTAGGAGTTGGAGAATAATTCTTTCAATTTCATACGTATCTAAAGACCTTCAGTCGTATACTTTCAAGCTATTTAGGTGAGCTGATGATAGAAGAATCAACTCTTCAACAGTTAGGGATTAGAGGATGATTTTAATATTACACGTACCTTAATTTGTATTCTTGATGATGAAATTTGATGAAATAATTCAACTTACTACGATTGTTTGCACTAAAAACTGTAAAATAAAAACTTTTATAAAAAAAAAATAACCGACTTCCAAAAACATCCAACGAAAACTCTCTGCCAAAAAAACACTTAAAAGCGTAAAATAAACTGGTTCTTCATAAATTGCCTATACCTAATTCTTTATTCATTTAAATAGTAGTATTATAATGGGTGCTAGGTACCTAAAATCTGTTTGAAGTCGGTGCTAAGCCAAAAAGAATACAAACGAACAATTACAAAAGTCTAAGCGATAGTCACTTGGCACCGACTTCAAACAGATTTTAGGTACCTAGCACCCATTATAATACTACTATTTAAATGAATAAAGAATTAGGTATAGGCAATTTATGAAGAACCAGTTTATTTTACGCTTTTAAGTGTTTTTTGACAGAGAGTTTTCGTTGGATGTTTTTGGAAGTCGTTTTTTTTTTTTTTTTCTTTACACCTGATCGGTTTCGCCTTATGGCATCATCAAAGGAAACCGGTCAGCTGCAAACAAAAATAAATAATAAAATAGTGGAATAAGTGCAAGTGATTTTAATTCTAGAATGTATTACAACAAGTTCCATCAAGTGCCGACAATTGAGAGTAAAAATTACAGTGTCTATAAACGATTGTACTTAATTTAGTACAGATTTTATAAGGCTTCTTTTTGATAAGTAATAAAGCACATAGATTGAAATTGGCGTTCGTATGTACAATATTCACGTGAGCCCTATATAGTTTTACGTGTAGATATTGGTAGGAACTCATTTATACAACTGATTAATTAAGGCCATTTCGAACTTGTAAACATTATACAGGGATTTTGCAGCTTTGGACGACTTAAATAGAGTTGATTAATACGATTTAGCGAGACTTTATCTAGAAACTTCAACTTGCAACAAAAGGAGTAGGTAATGATAACTTGCTAGACTATTTTTTAGAGTTCCTGAACTGTGTTCAACATAATTTTATTAAGTTAGTTAACTATATGGAAATATACGTTTTTTATAATATTTTTACCGTAGATTCACGAGGGTAGATTCTCAAATTTAAGAGCACTGAACTTTCTATCTATTCTTTTATTCATGTTACACACAGTTACATAGTTTATTCTTAGGTACTTTTCAATTCTAACATTGGTTTGAACTCACCTCTCTAAGAAAACAAAATGTTCATGATTTTTGCCTGAATAAAACATTTATTTTTGCTGCATTAAGAAATGAGCATAAAATTGCAAAGGTTGGACTTAGTTTATCTACGCCTGATTTGCTGATATCGCCAAAACGATTGATGTCTGAATTGAATAGCTTTCGGTCCACGAATTCATTAGATTCCTTTGCGGTCGAAAAGATTACTTTTTGTTACGTTAATTAAGCACGGATACTTTTACGACCAAAACCCAATAGGTAACACTAATAAAACGAATTAAATTAAATAGTGAGTTTCAATCGTTAGGGATTTACTTTCGACCTTAGTAGGTTTTGGTTAGACATAATGAAAATTTAGACCCGTAACGACCAAATGGAGTACACACTGTTGATAATATATATTCATTAAGCAACATCAAGGGCTGAATTGGCCAAAGTATTAATATAATTACAAAAGTTTGCCTGTAGTTAGATAACTCAGATTACGACACAAACATGGCAGTTCGTAGATCGAACTTGCTTTTCGATTAAATAATGATTAGGCAGGTTTCAGATTCCATTTAACTTGAAATTTAAACAATCAAAGTAATTATAACATATTATTTTGGAGAAACTTACTTATGACAACCGTTAAGTAGATACCCGTTTTTTATGGAGTAGTGGACATACGATGAAGATGGTAAGCGATTACCGCTGCCCATGGACACCCGCAACACCAGAGACGTTCAAGTGCGTTGTCGGCCTTTTAAGAAGGAGTACGCTGTTTGCTTGAAGGTCGTATAGGTCCGGGAATACCACAGGCGACAGTTCATTCCACAGTTTTGTTATGCGATGCAGAAAGTTTCTAAAGAAGCGCACAGTTGTGGATTGCCAACCATCTAAATGATGGGGATGAAATTTAAATTTAAAATCGCGTAGGACGATGGCGGAAAGAGGCGACAGGGATCAGTACGTACAATTCCTCGGAGCACTCCCTACAGTAAACGCGCTAGACGCTGCATAGCGAGGACACGTCTCTACGCAGATTTGTGTATTTTGTGTGTGTATCTTTCAAGAAAACAAATTTAAATTGTGTAAAATTAAATTAATAATAACAACTTAAAAAAGCTAATAATTTGTATGACTTTGATAATCAAATTGCCATAAAATTAAATAAGTTCATCAGTAGGTTTAAAATCGATAACAAACAAAAAATATAAATATGTATGTACGTACTTACATCTTTAATTAATTTTTACAGACCCTCTGTATTTCATGACTTTCTGATATCTCAAAGCTCAATCACAAAAGAGATTAATCTAAATCTCTTAGAGACGCTTTTAAATTGTTAGCTTTCTTGGTAATATTAGGTTCTTGTGAATTACAAGATGGGATGTGTTTGAAATGTTCCCCTGAGTAATCTACTTTTGACTTAAAAACAAGCCGCATAAAAACAGTGCGTAGATCTCTTAGCGCCGTTGTAGCGGGCGGCAAAACTGTATCATGCTGTTAGTTTAATGACATCCATAAAATTTTATAGCCTCTTTGATGTTATTTATGCCATAGGGAATTAAAAGATATAGGTATATGTCTAATTTTCCATTTCTAATTTAATATTTTGGGGTAAAAATGTAATAGTGTTATTTCCATTCTTATAATAGTGATATTATTAGGCAAAAACCTTCTTCCTCTATGTTCAACAATGGACTAACAAAACTTTTAAAGTGACATGGCTACGTATTGAGAAAATAACGGCACTTTGTCATTGAATATTTAATAGTTTGGCAAAAGTTACATATATATATACGCGATTCTGGAAAAAAACTTTCTTTGCACCAGACCTTTGACATTGTTATTAAATTTATTAAGGCATGAAAGGTTATGTGGTAATTTAAGTATGAGTTTCTCATATATTCAAAAATCAAGTTACGATTTTTTTTAACGTGTTTTTACGCTCAGACATTTACAGAGTGAGCATTTAAATCTCTTAAATACTTATATTTTGTCAGTTATAATTTTTTAGTCCCCTTAAGTTATAATGGTGATACCTATAGCTTGCAATTGACCACATTCATTCTTAATTAAACATACTTATATACTAACTTTAAAACTTTCGCGTTCCATGATATCATAATAATTATTATTTATACGGGAATTAACGCGATCACTTATTTCAAGGTTACATACACTGATTTGCCTGACGTTTTGACCAGGTTGCATTGGCCGTGGTCACAGGCTGACTGGGTCAGCGGCGCACACCCTCCGTCATTGAATCCGTAATCCGTGAAGTAGAAGGTTCTTCATCCACCCGCACATTCTCGATATTATTGATAAAATTGTTTCACCATGCACCGTCACATAGTCACATACCACACTAACAGTGTCCCTATTCTGTAAGCAAACCGATGTGTTCCTATTCTGGTGTTTATCTGACTGCGCAGAAAAGCGAGGTGGTATGTTTTTTGACGCTAGATTCCACGCTGTAGATAATTGAAAACCATTTTCCCGATTGAAAGTTTTATGCTTTTTAATCTCAATCGCTTCACGTACAACTCTTGAGTAAAAGTGACGTTCGGTGGAGAGGACCTGCGTGCGGTGAAATTCAATCCAGTGGTTGCATCGAGTGCATGTTCTCGCCGTCGTTGTGCAATACCTTTAAATAAGTGATCGCGTATATTCCCGTAAAAATAATTATTATTATACTTATATACTTTAAAAATACACGCTTATTCTATAATAGGTATCACCTAGTGTACTTGATACCTGAACTCGCGGGCTGGGTTTCCGCAACTCGACGACTTTGTAGCGCCTATTTTGCGTGGTGGGTCGGCACTATACATGCCAACCCAGTTCCTCCAGGAAGCTTGGCAGACCCTTTGCGTTGCCGACGACTTCTTGAAATGACTTCGGCGATCCGAGGTGTCACGCCCGGTATTCTGCCACCCCAGGACATGCCATGATGACATGGGTGGCTGTTTCATCCTCCTCCATGCATGCTCTGCATAGAGGGCTGTCTCTTACATGTTTGTTTAGTAGTGCATGACCATTGACCAGTTATTGCTCCGATCAGAAGTCGAAGCGGCGGCCTCTTGAGTTACTTCAGCTTCCTTGACAATCCGGGGTTTATCGTCGGAAGGGCCTCCTTGGTCTACCAGCAGGAACCAAGATTGGAACAATATATCTGATCAGTAGTGTAGTGTGTAGGTATACCTATTCTATAATTTATCGATATAAATTACACCGGGTGTCTGGGTACCCAGAACAAATAGTCGTGCTCATCATATGATATTTCACTTACGTAGGAATTTCTATTGCCTACCAATCCCACCATTCCTATTTCTACCCACGATATCTGATTGAGCAGTCAGAATCGCTAACCTCCAGCCAAATAGCAGGACATTGAAATAAAGCCTATGTTGTTCCCTAAAATAGGTAGTGAAGATAAAATCCGTCACAGATTTCTTTCAAGATCGATTGGATAATAATAATATTCAATATTTCAAGAGTTTCCGTTACTGTTATATAAGAAAGATGTCCTTCTAACAAACTCACAAGAGAGCCGTTCAATAAAATAAATATGAGGTCGGAGGGATCGCTAAAATACATTTAGCTTTGATATGGGAATATACCAGTGAAGACGTTGAAATACGAAATAATCGATCGAAGCTGCAACCGATATGATTAAGGTTTTGTTTATCTATAGGGCTTGGATGTATTTTTAACCGACTTCAAAAAGGAGGAGGTTATCCATTCGTAACTGTATTTTTTTTTTATGTTTGTTCAACGGTTCAACTTTCGTCTGGGTGAACCAATTTTGATGATTATTTTTTATTTCAAAGCTAGTGCTTCCCATGTGGTCTCATTTCTCTTTCGTCCCCTTCTTAAGGTTTTTTTTGTTATTTTTTTTTAATAAATTTTATTAAAATGAATTCTAACTGGATCGATTTATGTCCCTAGAAACCCCCTGCATACTTAATTTCATGAAAATCATTGGAGCCGTTTCCGAGATTCAGATTATATATATACAAGAATTGCTCTTTTTAACCGACTTCAAAAAAAGGAGGAGGTTCTCAATTCGACTCATAGACATATAAATCTATGATTCGATTGTATTTTTTTAAATGTTTGTTACCTCATCATAACTTTCGACTGGGTGAACCGATTTTAATATTCTTTTTTGTTTGAAAGCTGGTGCTTCCCATGTGGTCCCATTTAAATTTGGTCCAGATTGAAGTCGGTTTTTTTTTTGTTAAATTTGTATATTATAATGGTATTAGAATAACAAATATTATTACATTAAGGTGATGAGGTGGTGGTGCCGCATTGTTGTTTGGGGTTGCGGAGTTTTCTATTCCAAAGTAACCATAGAAGGCAAAAGAAAACGACTAAGACTTAGATTAATGTACATGGAGCACGTAAAGAAAAAACTAGCCTATCGAGGATCAAATGGATGGCATGCCGATTGCTTAAACAACACGGGCCTGGCAAGGCCTGGCCCTTTAATTGTGGGAGAGAATTGTCTCAACTATGATCAAAACGAACACATTTTGTTTTGAATGAAATAACTGTGGATCAGTTTAAACTTAAAATCTGTATATCCATGGAATATTACGTCAATAAAGTTAGGGCAACTACAGCGAACGTAAATAATATAAACCCTCGTGACAATATTTCGGGTACACTCTGCTTTAGTCATACTGTGACATTATGCTACCTTAAGATGTATCTTATATTCTTGGTAATTCTTAATTTAAGATGTTTGTTTTTTTTGGAGATATCGTAAGATGTATCGATTTATCACATGATTAATCAACAAACAGTTTCTTGACCCTGATAATTATACACCAGCTATGCGTCATCCTATCGATTTTTTATAAATATTTATTTATAGTCGTCTGGTGGTCGAAGTTCAAATACAATTCATGAATTAGAATTTATCTAATTTAAAACAGCCATAAATGTAATTGTGTAACATTAATCAAGATTTTCATTTCCAGTGTTAGTTGAATTGTCATTGCAGAGATAATTGCAAACCGTGACTGGTTAACATACATATGCATTAGCCATTGATAATTCTTCTTCTTTTGCACATACACTTTAAATATCGCCACTACATTACTTTATGATATACAAATAAAATTTTAACAAAAACAAAAACCGACTTCAAGGTTCGACTCGATTTCTCTTGGATGCTTTTTTTTTATGTTTGGCCCGCCAAAATGACTCTACTCTGCCTGATGGAAATCATAAGCAGAATCCAAGAGTGGTGGTCACCATGCTCACTGCGAATGCAGACAATGCAGCATGGCGACCCACACCATAGCGGCCTAGTGATGCTACTGCATCTTTTAGTCTAGTCAACAAGTATGGAACTTGTTGACTAGACTAATTGGGCCTCCGGTCTCGCACTCACCAACGAAACACGACAGCATGCTGTCATTTTACGTTGATTTTCTGTGCGAGGGTAGTACCACCCCGGTCGAGCCGGCCCGTTCGTTTGAAATCAGCGTGGCTCTACTACCTCCAGTATCATCATCAGATCTTAATGTCCTTACCATGATACCACCGTTGTTATATCTCCTTTCCACTAAAAAAAATCATCAAAATCGGTTCTTAAACGACGAAGTTATCCGCGAACGCACATAAAAAAAAATCATATATACGGTCGAATTGAGAACCTCCCTACTTTTGTGAAATCGGTTAATAAAAGAGTCAGAGCAATCTTTTTCTATAAGTAGCACTAAATAGTCAAGAAATATAAGTACATAACTAACAGTTACATTCCAATCGTGAAATATTTACATATTTCTAAACGATGATTAATTATTTGCAAGGTATTTGGTACATATGAATACGTATAAATACAAACTGGTTTATTGATACAACTAAAATCATTTAACACGTGCTAAGTTAACTAAGTTATATGATGTAACTTCCGTTTGATCAAACTTTAATTGGAATATTTAATGAAATGTCACATTTCAACCCATATATTTTGATGATTTATTACGTCTAATAAAATATGTAATCCCACCAAAAACATTCTGTAAAAAACTAGCCAAGTCTCGAGCTGCTTGTTTATCTCTAAAAAGTAATGAAATCTAGACAAAGTCGTGTCAAGTCTAAGGTTCTTTACTGCGATTTCTTTATTATTATAGTTGTAAAATAAATAATATTGATTTATTTTATTTCTTTTTAGGTTTTTTTATTATTACAAATCTTTCTTTTTTTTGTCACCAGTTACTCCAGATCTTCAATTATCCTAATTTTATAGTTTTCCCTATATGAGGCCATTAAAACCTAACTCTGTACCAAATTTCAGCTCTCTGAGTTAATGGGAAGTACTAGTTCTATTCTGATGATCATCAGTGAGTGAGTGTCATAAATGCGAAACTTTGCTTTCGCTTAACTTCAGAACTAAATGACCTACAGGCTTAATTTTCTTTTATTTTAAGTGTAATTTTATAGCTTACTGGATGACGAAAATTTCTGCGTTCTGGTCTTATCCAGAGGTTCTCAAATAGGGGCCTGATTCAATCTGGGGAATTCTGTAATTGGCGGGGGTACTGTCGTGCCCCCCGATTAGAGAATGTTATAGAATGGCGAATTTTAAAAAGCATTATGTGTGGGTAAAAACTGTCATAATGAAAAAAAATTAATAGAATAAAAATATATTCTTCGCAAAATGATTTTTACGATGATTTCATGAATATTACTACAGGTGTGTGATTTCTAGATAACATTAAATTTTTTTGTGAATAGAATGATCATTTTGAATGACAAAATAATATATTTTTATAAAAAATAGCGTTTTTGTTCTCTAATATGGAATATTTACTGTTTACTATATAATATCAAATAAATTCGCCACTTTTAAAGTAAGATGGCTTTATTAAAATTGTTTTTGCTTTACATTATTATTTACGAGGTCAACTTAACGACTAAAAGTATGATCTAACTTTTTTGGAACACTCCATAATTATATTTAAAAAGTTTGATTAAAACCATGTTTTTATTAGTACTAATCGACTAGTAGATCAAAATTCGACCAAAATTGTTTTTTTTTTTTGTTTTCATTTTAGTTTTCTGCACTCCTCTTTAATATAAACTTTATCTTTCATAGTCTTTCGTCCACATAATTTTCGTAAAAGGAGTATAAAGCTTTTGCTTCACGTATTAATATTAGATTACTAAATTTTGCCCGCGGCTCCGCTTGCGTGTATGTGTTTATAGCGGTAAAGAGTAGCCTATGTCTTTCCTCAAAAATTAAGGTATCTCCATACCAAATTTCATTGTAATCGGTACAGTGGTTTAGCCGTGAAAGCGTAACAGACAGACAGACAATGTTACTTCTAAATTTATATATATATATATAAATGAATCGCCGAAATATATGTATGCGCATCGCATAACTTTCGATCGGCTGCACCAAATTAAATAATTCTTGTTTTTATGTGTTCGATTGTTAGGAGAAGGTTTGTGTTTTGATAGAAAAATAAAAAGATAACGGATTTTTTTTGTCCGCGGACTGTACACTGCCTGTGGGAAGCTGAGACAGATATGTAAATATGACGGTACAAAGTTCGGCGGGTCAGCTAGTTTATAATATTAGTGAGTCCTGCATTGTTGCATTTTCTGCATTCGCAATGAGTATCAAAGAGTATGGTGTCCACCACTCTTGGATTCTGCTTATGCAGAGTAGGTCATTTTGGAAGGCCACACATAAAAAAAATATAGTACCAAGACATGAATCACTGTCCTTCATATCTATAGCTGTTTATGGTATCGGAGGCTTATTATCTCGCACTACCAAACTGTGGTACAAATTGTCGCCTGCGGTAATATTCAGCTCGACACGACCTCCAAACCTATAAGGCCTAACTTTTATGGACGGCGGTAATCACTTTCCCGCAGATCGCTCTTGTTTGCCTTTAGGTTGAAAAAATACTCATAACCCTATATTACTTCTAAGTTGAACAAATGAGTCTTGTTCAATTAAATAAAGACGTTTCAGAATTTGGACATCAAATAATATCGGTCATCACGAGTAATGTTATTGACATTCGTTTAGAGATTTTCCTTGATAGGATACTGTTGTATTGTCTAAATCGTATTTTTTCGAGAAATCGCGTAACAATGAATGACTTTTTCGTATAAGACGTATTTTTTGTTATTTAATTTTATCATATCAATGGTCATTCTGATTTAGATTGAGGCCGTATTAGATTACCCGTCGGTATTCGTTTTAGGCTTCGTTTGACTGCCATTTTCTATGTCTTTCAAGTAAAGGTTCCCAAAAGCGTATATTTAATACTTGACCCATGCCAATTCGAAGAAAAATACTAATATCCTAGAGTGGACATAGAAACTATAAGTAATAAAATAATTTATTTACGTACCTGGTGGGTTATGTATAAAAACTTGATAAAATTTGAACCAAGGGAGAGCCTTCGGCATGAATGGGCTGCCTCAAACGGAGTGATACCACGGCCTCACAGAAAACTGGTCTGAAATAGTACTTGCGCTGTGTTTCACCAAATGAGTGAGGATAACGGAGGCCCATATCCCTCCCCCTCCCTTAGTTAGTAGTTAGTTGAAAAGTAAGTTATGAAGAATACAGATTATTACAATTCTTAATGATTGAGGTTAGTAATATGGTAGATGACTATGTCGTAAATGAATACTGATCTCTCCTTCATTAAAACGAATAATACATCTCGGAAAATATAATTACTACAGCTTTTCATTTCTATTTTTTTTAAAATTTTAATCAAATAAATATTGAAATATATTTAATGTCACGTAAATAGTGACGTACTCGTACACTACGCCAGGTATGGCATTCCGATGAACGACAAACGTCATCATCGCTGTCGCTGGTTCTGGTTGGTTTCTTTCGTGTCATGTTGCTATCACGTGGTAACTGGATAGTGACGTCACCTCGGGGAGCTCTCGGAATGCGAGACCTTGTTTTTTTAGACCCATGGTATTTAGTACATTTTTCATACAAAGTTATTGTTTTGACAGATGATAAAAAGTAACTGATTTGACTTAGGTGTCACCTACCCTAATCGTACGTTTTAGATGAAAAGACGACAAAATGCACAAAATAAATGCGGCAACGGATTCTCTCTTTCCAAGTAAATGAAAAAGTATATTCACAGTCGTTTTTGGGCATATACATTAAGCCACGCAAGTAAGTAAGCACTTTAAAAGGTCTATAAAATGAGAGGCTTGGGATTTCTTTATTATATCTTTGGGCTTATGAACTTATCATAAAAGAAAGGCAACACTAACAGACTAGATAGGACAAACCAACGATTTCAGCCAATCGTGGACGATTAACCACTTCTTTTTTACGTATTCTAGCTACTTACTTCGTAACTCGACTTATTTCATAAGTGGCAAGGCTAATAGCGCGATTAATTGGATCACACCGCACAGATATATGTTTGGTATATATTTAATATTATTTCTTGGAATAAGTTTGTACGTGAGAAGATTCTAGATTCTGAAAATGTACATGCCTACTCCATATTTATTTATATATCGTCTCCATATTGTGCCTGTGTTAGTATATTATTTGCCATGACTCTTCTTCATGATGATTATTATTCTCCAAGTCATGGTGACCTGTAAGAGCTTTGTGTAATGTTATTTATTAATAAAATTGTGTCTAGTACTATGTAATAAAGTATTGGATAAATATTAACTCCATTACCAATTCTTGAGAGACTTACTCCTTAAGCAGATGTCGTTTACAACAAATGCCATGCCAAAGACTCTCATAAACCTGGTAATATTAATTTCCTTAATCATAATTAAGGAAAATAAATATTACCAGGTTTATGAGAGTCTTTGGTTTTGACACTAGCCGACATTTTAATTATTTTAGAAGCACATTTTGCGGTTTTGTGTCACTAAATTCACACTGCCGTGGTTTATGGTAAATTCTTGGATGAAATAAAATTGCTACGAACGTGATAAGATTTTTTTTAATAGTTAGATATTTAGACTGAGTTAGTTAAGTTCATTAAGAATAAGTACATTTTTTTTTGTTGTATTAGATACTTATTAGCTTATTGGGATGTTAAAAATTGTATGCTAGAATAAATATGAATATCAATATGAAATATTAAAATATCACGTCAGAACCAATTAGAAAAAAAAAATTGCAAAATAAAACATTTACAAGTGTATGAACCCAATAATTTTTAATAAATTTGGGGCAATACGAACAAAATCGACTAGTTTAAAAAAAATAAAAGTTTCTTGTAATTCAAAGTTAACAGAAAAAAACATACAGTGGAACATAGAACCGCCTCCTTTTATGAAGTCGGTTATAAATATCAACCTTCATTGTAATTGCCTAATTACGCCAAAAAGTTCAGACAGATTTCAACAGCTGTCGTTCTGTTTAGAATACGATAATCGAGACAGGAATTTCTCTAAATATTACAAGAATCAATTACAAAACATAGACTTTTTTCTTTTTTAAAAACTTTCGCAATAGGAATATACATGTCACGGGCGACTTAACGAACATACATGAGCGGATACAAAGAACACCCAGACTTAGAACAACAATTTATGTATCATACAAAGTGATGTCCTATGTTGGATTTGAATCCACAACACTTGGCACAGTAGAAAACGACGTGGCGACCGTTTAAACAGTGCAGTCAAAGACTAAATGTAGTGAAGCGATGTTATAACGTGATATGATCTTGAAGTTTCTTAATTAATGATCAATATTTGGATTAAGCTGTTACAAGCTGATTTAATAGTTTGCTTAAAATAACAGGTAGCTGTAAAAAAATAGTTTTTTACAGCTACCTGTTATTTTAAGCTAATATCGAGAGTAAAAAACTAGTTAAAACTAGTTAGTTTTTTAGCACATGCATATTTATTAATAATATCTGTTCCATCGTTTATTTTTATATGTTTACTAGCTGACCCGCGCAATTTTGTCTGCATCTTTTTTCAATCGTGCTCGGCTCCTACTGGACTAAGCATGATGATAACTATCCTATCTTAGGCACTTCAGAAAACACACATTAAAAAAAATTGTTGTCTGTAAAGTCGGTTTACGGACGATAGTTTAACGTGACAACTTCATAACAAAACATTAATGAAATGATGTGATATACAACGACGTACAATGAGCGTAACGGGACAACGAGTCATCCTTTTTCGTGCATGCAGCCGGCGTTCATCTATTTATAAGACGTTGTCACGTCAAAAAACGTTTAAAGAAAATCGGTTAGATAGTTTTTGTTAGCAATAACGTGACGCAAGAATTAAATATACATATATAAATAAATAATGGATTTAGTACATGTGATAGGTATAAAAAATCTTGCAGTTTTTTAATGATCAGTAAGAAAAAGACAAAATTAAGGAACTTGAAATTTTGATATTTTTATAAAATCTGTTTTTTTTTCTATGTCAATATATTGGGAAAGCTTTGTTTCGGTATAAATAGGACAGTTCGACCAGAGAAATGGCAAGGGGTCTCGGAAAAACTAATGATAAGCATTTCTTTCATTATGTTTTGTATCCTTTTCTTTATTTGACTCATTGTCCTAATGCATCGAGTACTTTCATTCAGGGTGGATATCAGGGTACCTATCATACTATTTTAAATGCGAAAGTTTGTAAGTATATCTGGATATTTGTTACTCTTTCAGCAAAAAAAACACTAAACGGATTTAGATGAAACTTAACAGTAATATAGCTTACACATCAGAATAACGTATAAGCTACTACGAGTATTTATCGCGATAACCGTCGAATACGCGGGCAAAGACGTGGGCGAAAGCTAGTCAATTGTAATTGAAGAAATATAGTTTTAAAAATTACTATTCCCAATACTTAAATAGTAAATTTATAAAAACGTCAATTGAAACAACTTCCGTCAGTTTTTAGTTGTAATTGCACTGTTTTTTATTAACGTTGAACAAGTTTTATTTCGTTTTGTTTTATACAAATTAATTAATGCATTAGATCCTTAAAAATTATATGTGAAGGGCAATACGTACATATTTAATGTGATTTTGGGTTCGTGATACCGCCTTTCAATACCTATCGGGTTTTTTACACCGTGTCACGTTATTAAGCTTAAACGTTTCTTAATAATTCATTTAAACATACCTACCTATTAAGGAACGACTGTATAGACATAAGAAATTAAAATATAAAAGAATACAGAGCCTTGATAAAAATATTTTCCAAACAAATTTAACTTACAATATTTTTATTTTGTTTACAGGTAAAATGACACTATCAGTTCCTCAGACTATGGATGAGTATGATAATTTATTGGTGAACGCGACTAACGTAACAAGCCACCCAGCTGCATACCTTGAACAATACGCATTAGATCTGCTTGTACCTCTTACCATCACATACGCAGTTATATTCATCGCTGGAATCCTGGGCAACACAAGCACTTGCGTGGTTATTGCAAGAAACCGTTCCATGCACACCGCTACCAACTTCTACCTTTTCAGTCTTGCTATCTCAGACCTTATACTGCTAGTTTGTGGTTTACCTTTTGAACTACATCGTTTGTGGAATCCAGACACATACCCGTTGGGCGAAGCTCACTGTATCGCCATCGGCCTAGCGTCAGAGACTTCAGCAAACGCGACAGTGTTAACAATAACGGCTTTCACTGTTGAGAGGTACATAGCGATATGTCGCCCGTTCATGTCACACACAATGTCGAAGCTGTCAAGAGCCGTTCGATTTATCATAGCTATATGGGTGTTTGCATTGTGCACTGCAATACCTCAAGCCATGCAGTTCGGAATCGAGTCATCTGTGGAAAATGGTCAGAACGTGAGTGCGTGTACAGTAAAGGGTGTAGGAGTGCATCAAGTGTTCGTTATATCAAGTTTTGTGTTTTTCGTCGTACCTATGTCGATGATTTCTGTGTTGTACGCGTTAATAGGAATTAAGTTACGGACTTCCCGAGTGTTGCATCCAGTGAAAAAACTGTCAGTAGATAGTAATGAGAGAGCCAGTGGACAAATGCAGTACAGGAACTGTGCATCTCAAAGGAGAGTCATTAGAATGCTCGGTAAGTTTTCACTATGCTTTAGAGAATTTGTCCCGTACCAAGAAAACCGGATATTGAACATTACAGTCGGTTCTAATGAAAACCGAAATAATGTACGACTATATACTATTCACGTAATATTATTATCAAGACAATTTATCGCTGGCTACTATAGCCGATAAATGGTGTTGATAATATTATTGCCGACAATTTAAGGTTCCCTAAATCGTCGAAGCGCCTTAGAGAAACCTTCAATAGAAAACATTTTTATACATACATTACCTACTTGACTTTTTTAAATAAAATATGGAAATGTTACCTGGCGAAACTGCTACACACAGGCAAAGCCAATAGAAACTTTCACGAGTTATATTTTACAGAAAATTAAAGTGAAAATATTTCTTCGGAATATATAGCTCTAATCTTTGCATTTAGCTCTAGACGAGATAGAGCTCAGAGCTCTAGTTCTGACAACAAGGGAAGAAATCATACAACGCGGTAAAAAAAGATAATACTTACCCTAAAATATATTCTTATGAAATATCGCTTGAGTAATTCTAACATATATTCAACTAGCATTTGCCCCCGGCTCCGCCTGCGTGTATTGCACCTATGTCCTACTCCAAGGTTCAATCTATCTCGATACCAAAATTCAACTAAATCGGTTTAACGACTTAGCGGTGAAAACGTAATAAACAGATAGATAGAATTACTTTATTATATAAAGTATGAATTTATGATGGGCACATACATTTCGGATCATTTACATAGAAATGGGACAAAATCATAGATCACAGTGCAAGCATGGCTATGATTTATCAAATTAAAATATTAAATGTTCTGATGTACCCTTAGTACTTAGGTTCATTTCAAAGAAATTCTATTTTCTATTTGATAACGTCTGTGTAGCTGTGCGGGTTGAGGATATTATGTTGTGCGTTATCTCTCCTTATTCTTTCGTTACAGATGTAGTTTTTTTTTTTGTTTTTTTTTTTATGGGATAAGCGGGCAAACGAGCAGACGTATCGCCTGATTACCGCCGTCGAGTAAGCGATTACCGCCACCCATGGACACCTGCCACACCAAAAGCGTCACAAGTGCGTTGTCGGCCTTTTGGGGATGGGGGGGGGGGAGGTAGGGGTAGGTGATTGGGATATGAGCATCTATGGGAATATGTATGATACATATTCAATAATAATATTTTTCTTAATTGGTTGCCAATATAGTTGGGGGGAGATTCATAAGTGGGGACCGATTAAGTAACCGATCAGAGGTAAAAATATTGATAATAATAAATACCAAAGTACATTAGAATGTTCTTGGCATTTTTAAACCATATCTACAATAACTTTTTTAGGAATATAATACAAATCTATACTAATACTAGCTGACCCACGCAACGTCGTTTACGTCTCCTATTGCCCGTTCATTTGTTACAAAAAATGTGACAAATGAAGAACCTCTTGACCGATTTTGTGCAAACTTCACATAAACCATCTATAGTCGAACAAGGCCTAAACATTTGGTTTGGATAGGTGAACCTGTTCTTGAGTTATAAAATTACAACGAAAAGTGGCATTGATTTTTATATATATATTGATCACACTAATATATAAAGGCGAAAGTTTGTGTTGTTTGTTGTAAGTTACAGTAATATAGTTTATACATCAGAATAACACATAGGCTACTATTTCCCGCGATAACCGACAGACACGCGGGCGGAGCCGCGGGCAATAGCTAGTTGATTATAAAGCTGAAGAGCTTGTTAGTTTGTTTGAACGCGCTAATCTCAGGAACCGCTGATCCGATTTGAAAAATTGTTTCAGTGTTGGATAGTACATTTATCGAGGAAAGCTATAGGTTATATATCAACACGCTAAGACCAATAGGAGCGGAGCACCAATGAAGAATGTAACAAAAACGGGAGAAAGTATTACGCTACGGGCAATAGAAGACGTAAGCGGGGTTGCGTGGGTGAGCTAGTACATTCATATCTTAATATATATAAATCTCGTGTCACAATGTTTGTCCTCAATGGACTCCTAAACCACTTAACCGATTATAATAAAATTTGCACACCATGTGCAGTTCGATCCAACTTGAGAGATAGGATAGTTTAAATCTGAAATTATATCACCATTTTTTTTATTTCACTTTATACGTAGCGAAGCACGTACTGGGCAGCTAGTTGTTACATATATACTAATATTATAAATTCGAAGGTAACTCTGACTGTCTGTCATGCTTTCACGGCAAAACCGCCACACTGATTTCAGTGAAATTTGGCATGGAGGTACTTTGATTCATGAGGAAGGACATAGACTACTCTTTACCAAAAGCTAGTATAACATAAATACATTACCTATATCTATATATATAAAAATTAATCGCCAAAATGTATGTACGCGCATAACTTCAGATCGGCTGCACCATTTTTTTTATGTGTTCGTTATTGTTAGGACAGGTTTGTGTACAAGAAAAATTAAAAGATAACGGAGAAAGTCAATTTTCTTTGTCCGCGACTGTACACTGCCTGTGGGAAACTGAGACAGATATGTAAATATGGCGGTACGAAGTTCGCCGGGTCAGCTAGTATCTTATATTAATATTATAAAGCAAAAGTATGGAATGGCTGGATATTTGTAGCCTAAGCTAAAAATATCACACTATGGCCAATAGCGGACGAACAATGAAACATGTTACTAAAACTAAAAGAATTTATTCCTTTTAAATGAAATTGAGTAAGTCAGACAGTCGACATGAAATAGCTTAAACAGAATATACTCAAAACTCTCTATTACGATTTCGCAAACTAATTCGACCATGAAT
This sequence comes from Diaphora mendica, assembly GCA_949125395.1. Classification (NCBI taxonomy): domain Eukaryota; kingdom Metazoa; phylum Arthropoda; class Insecta; order Lepidoptera; family Erebidae; genus Diaphora; species Diaphora mendica. The sequence continues at coordinate 10,273,595 of OX421319.1, forward strand.
TTTCAATTGCGTACGTGACCATCATCCATAATGTCCCACTGTTGGGCTCAGCTCTCCTCTCAGGAGAAGGTTAAGGGCATACGTCCCCACGCTGGCCGAGTGTGGGTTGGGGATTGGTAAGACAACGTTGTGGCTACGTAATCTTGCCGTTGGATATTTTCAAGCCGCCCAAAAAATAAATATTTCGGACATTTAACACACAACGCCGTCAAGTCCCAAACTAAGCAGAGCTAATATTATCGGTACTAGATAACATATTATTCATAGAAAACACCCAAACTCCGACACAAATATTTGCAGATCGAAAGTCTCCAATTAAGCTTCACGACTGTTATCCTATGATAACAATCGGGACCGACTGCTTAACGTGACCTCCGAATCACGGAGACGCTCATGGTATCATGGCACCCATCCATGTACTAGCCGCGTCGTCGTTGCTTACCATCGGTGATTGTTTCTAATAACCGAGTGCAACTGGGCTATGAGCGCATCTGAACGAGACCAACAGAGACGATAAATCTTATTTCTTTAAGTAGAGAGCTGTAATTTCTCCACTAGTCCCAAACAGTGCAATAGACAAAATAATTACAAATTTTAACAAAAAAAAAACCGACTTCAATCTGGACCAAATTTAAATGGGAATTTTTTATTTGGAAGCACCAGCTTTCAAATAAAAAAAGAATCATCAAAATCGGTTTACCCAGTCGAAAGTTATGAGGTAACAAACATAAAAAAAAATACAGCCTAATTGAGAACCTTCTCCTTGTTTTGGAGTCGGTTAGTAAGGAATTAATCAAGTATTGTGCAGAGATCCTGTAGTGTCCCTGGGGATACAAAAAATTATGTAGGTTTACTAATGAACAGTGGACAGATTAAGTTATAGGTAGTAATTCTTCATGCATGATTTATAAAATTTGAGATTAGAAATACGTACCTACATGATGGTATGCAGTGTTTTGCACATTTTTTTTATCTAAGATTAAAATTAAACATTTCTTCTTTTTAGAATTTAAACAACCATTTTCACAAAGAAACTAATTTTGTGACAGAAAAGTTTCAAGTTGAATTACTTATTTATAAAGCATAATGATCCTAATTTATGAAAACAAAATTCTATGCTATCTACATGCTATATTTTGCTTTTCATTATTAAATTCGATCTAATATAATATGGAAAAAAAATTGCACCCACGCTAGTCTGAAGGATTTAGCTTTAGGTTTACTTTTTAAATGAAATTCATTTTAATATACTTTTACCAGACATATAGAAGTAGGATAAACATCAATTAAAATATATTAAACAAAACTTCGTTTAAAAAAACCGACTTCAAAAACTGAAAAGTATAAAATAACTTAATTTGTATGTGCTACCTATTCATAGGTTTGAATTCGGCGCCAAGCCAAATGTAATAGTAGGTACCACACTCGCTATATTTCGAGACGAACGTCAACGACGTCACCGACGCTTCGGTTGTTTTGTCCTACGCGAAGAGCAGCTATCCCGCTCAAGGTCACGCGCGGCGAGTCCTACTATTACATTTTGGCTCGGCACCGACTTCAAACCTATGAATAGGTAGCACATACAAATTAAGTTATTTTATACTTTTCAGTTTTTGAAGTCGGTTTTTTAAACGAAGTTTTTTTTTTTTCGCTTTTTAGTCTTTCTCAAGTCTCTCATCATCATTTCACCTAAATAACTTGAAAGAAGCCGACTAAAGGTAACATACAACATACTGTATAGAATAATAAATAAATATTTCGGACATGATGTTTACAGAATGTGAAAGCATGCAGACAATTGCCTTAACTTTATTGCAGGCGCTCACGTAAATTTGAGGGTTTCCTTCAATTTCCTTGGGATCCCATCATTAGATCCTGATATGGTGGCCATGGGACCACATGGGGAGCACACCAGCACACCCTTTCGAATACAAAAAAAAAATTTCAAAATCGGTCCACAATTGACGGAGTAATCAATGTACATACATATAAAAAAAAAACAAAAAAAAAAAAAAACCGATGAAATTGAGAACCTCCTCCTTTTGGAAGTCGGTTAAAAATAGACAACTCAAGTAACTTTAATTATTAGGATCTATATCCTTTGTCAGGCTTAATTTGATTACTACACTATGTTTGTCAGTTATTCTAAAGGTAACGGTCACAGACTATTGTGGGCTTTTGACCTACGTAAGTACTTGATAAAGTTATTGTATAATAAATTCATTTTAATAAATGAATAACAAGTTATTCAAAATATAGTTACTCGAGTATTAATATCAATAATTCGTTTAGAATGCCTCAATGAGTACCACTCCATGTAAGTACTAATAAAATTACAGAGTAATCAATTCAATTTATTTGAATGCCTCGGTGATTGTTATTTGTTTTTTCTCTTAGCCTTTATTATTCCCAAGATTGATTGCGGTCGGCTACTAGTTCAATCGGTTTTACCTGAATATCAGTTTTTCCATGGAGCGACTGGCACCGGACCTCCACAACCCTGAGGGTGAACTAAATTCGAAGATTGAACTAGTTGTTAATATAGTTGAGGGTACTGACTTCCACATAAAGATTGCCATAGATGTTAATGACAAACAGGACGGACGGCTTAACGTGCTCTCTGAGGCATGGGCGGAAAATACGGCCATCTTCCAAACTCCGTTCTGCTATTAAGAATTTCTTGTAAGTAAAACCCAACAACAGTCCGACTAGGAAATCAAACCCGTGTCATCTTTATCTGCAGTCGCTTATGCTAACAACTAGACCAACGAGCCAGTCTTTAAGCAAATGTTTGTATGATCTGTAAATATTTGTCTTGGAGTTTGGATGTTTTCTATGTACATTACGTATTAAAAAAAAGTATTCAAGTATTTTATCAGTCTATCCAGCTTTCATAGCACAAGCTCTTCCTTGTTTATTTATTTAAATATTTATTTATGTTAACAAGATAATAACATAAATCTCTTATTAAACTGATGATAGTTCTTTGATCAAGCAGTAGGTTAGTAGGTACAGTCGACCAAATTGAATCATGACCCACTTTGCCAATTATTCCTTTGTAATCATAAATGTAGTTAGGTTTTCTTCGCTATTTGCACATGGTACGTTTTAGATATAAACAAAAATGAGCCATTACGGGTTAGATGTCAATGCAATTTAAACCTTTGTCGTCACTGAACAAGATATATTTTTGATACAGCAGTCTTATTTGAATTTCAAATAATATAATCGTTTATGATCCAAACTCTTTTCATTGCGGAGAAAAAGTATTATAATTTTTAAAATGAAATGACATTATGTGTGAGATGTCAAATAGTAGTCAATCTGAAAATATAAAAAAATATAAGTCGTAACACGGTCAGAACCTGGATCAGACGGCACGCTAAAGAGGGTATCCTTGAAGACCGACGACGACATAATCATGGGGTTCGTCGAATCACAAACCAACAGAGAACGGAAATGCAACACCATTACGAAGAACATCCTTTTACTCGTACCCGCTATTTTGCAGCACGTTACGACGTTTGCCTAGAAACAATTAGAAAAAATTTGCACCGCACTGGGCTGCATTACAGACATCTTGCTAACAAAGTTCATTTAACGGATGCACACAAAACTGCGAGATTGAATTTTGCACGTAATTATTTAGATTTCGACTGGACAAACACCATCTTTACAGACGAAAAATCATTTCGCTCTTCTCAACATGGTCGCTTAACTTTGTGGCGTTACGATAACACGCGATACACAGAGGACCACGTAGTGCCCAACCAATCATTTGAGCGTATTTCAGCTAACATGTGGGCATAGATGGATGCGGGAAACATAGGCGAACTTGTTCCTATTTCTCCTCGTCATAACGCTATCAACTATGTCGATTTATTGGAAGAATCAATGTTACCGACTTTGCGAACAGTTTACCCCCGTGAAGATGTGCCAGTATTCTCCTATGTTCATGATAACTGTCGAGTGCATACTGCCAGAATTGTATCAAATTGTTTTACGGAGCATGAAGATGAATTTACTCTCATTCCATGGCCGTCTAGGTCACCAGATCTTAACCCAATAGAAAATTTATGGGGTTTGATGGTTCAAATGTGGGATAACATGAACGAGAGGACTAAAGAAGCAATCGAGCTGCATTGTAAAGTTTGCAGTCGTCTAATCGGGTCTATGCGTAATCGATTATTAGACGTTATTGAAAACCATGGTTTTAGGTTTAACCAGTAATCCTACAGACCCAAACCATTGGAACCATTATAACCCACAAATGAACTATTGAGAAGTTTTCTTTTTTATTCGCTTTACGAAGTGAATGCAATTTTTTAAAATTTAATAATATGAAATAAACAAAATAAAGTTTTAAGTCTCTAATATTACTGTTTTATTTTATTAATATGTATGACTAGCTGTCTCGACAGACTTCGTTCTGTCAAATAAATGCTTTTCTATTTTTGTTCTACACCTACCCTACGCTACCTTTACGGTACCTGTACCCTCCTACCTCAAGTCTACCCATTATTCGAAATAAAGTCAATCCTATGTCTCAAACAAACAGACAATCAAATCTTTCCTAATATACCTATAGATAAGGACGTTCACTGGCTAACAAACTTTTTCGTGCAATACTTATCATAGTCCATAGTATACGTCTATGTCTATGTCATGGCTTTGTCAGTGTCTAGTAGAATGATAACGGTTTGACATTGGCAGAATTGTCGACACCGGCACAGTTTGCCATTCATAAGAAAAAGAAAGTTACTTATGAAATGTATGTTCAAGTTAATTTCAACCTAATGGTATAGAATAATTGTAGGAAAATGACTTTAAGGGGGGTAATGATTCAATTTGGTCGACTGTACTACTTTGGAATATGCTACCGCTCAAAATCAAGATGTCCACAAACCGATTTACATTCTAAAAGATATTACAGAGTCTTCTCCTTAATGAACTGGTAGGACTGTCTAATGCATAGTTCACCTTTAATTCCGCTACCTAATATGCAATCTAAGTGCACATACCTACCTTATAAGCTTTCTACACCACCAGAAGATTGACTGGAACTGGAAGCGAATTCCCTGGTTACTAAGTTAGTCGATCTGCAAAAAATAATAATAATAAAATTAATTAAATTGGTTTTCTAAATTAACCTCTATAATTTACTTATTGTAATAATTTTCTTTCTTTCTCTCTCAACTTTCGGTTGTCTCCCAATTCTTCACTAGCACTAACTATTAGCTCTCAACTTCTGTTATTAAAACTCTAATCATGACAGATATCTTTGTTTAACAATTAATACAATTCTCCTAAGCTCTTCTCACACTGTACACTTGTTTACTTCTATGTTTGTACAGTCAACTCTTCTCTGGAATGTACTTCCTATTAGAAATCAGTAGATACGTTAGTAAACCCTCTCACTTCTCCACGACATGTGTGTATTTTGTTCTACGAGTATAATTTTGACATTCTACAAATTTCATCTTATATAATGAATTGGTACTGTTGTAATATTTATTACACATGATTTAATGTTTAGTTAATTTGTCTTTGATTACCCAAATTCTTATAAATAATTTCCATCTTATCATTATATCTACCTCATTAAATTTCTATATCAGGTCATAACAAAGTATACAATCCTAGCCCGAATATATAATTTGTAAATAAATTATTTTATGGTGTTGTTTTTGATTGCAATTTGTTAAGGATTCTTTTTTTGATCTTTTTTCATCCAAACATAAAACATTTAAAAAATCATCTTAATTAGGAGTCAAAAACCTGCCATTATAAAGTTTAATTGTTGTAAAATCATTCATAGCTTAGTTTCACAGCTTCAAACAATTTTAAGGTAGGTAGATTTAATTAGCGAACATCTCGTTACTTGATAAAAAACGGTAAAGAATATTTTTTTTGTTAAAAACTCAAGTTCTTTGTTAAAAATTAATTTTACGTAATGTTATATCTTTGCTAAAACTCCAACAAGTTTCCACTAATTAAATATAGACAACAGTATTTTTTTTTAACGGTGAACTTTGTAACTCCATGCATTGTACATCAAAAGTTCATCAATACGACATTAAGGTATATTTATTTTAAAGATCTACATGACATCTATAATCCGGGATCCCCGGAACCAATTTTACAAATTAACTATTACTATCAAGCTAATTTTCCTACAAATTGCGTGGTACGTTATCTCGGTCCTACGCTCAAATTTTTTTTGTCCATTTTGACAAAACCACAACACAAAACCCAAACTCAAAAAATATTATTTTTATGCCAATAATAATAATTTAGTTTTCAATCTTAAACTAAATTATTAATATTGGCATAAAAAGAATATTTTTGAGTTTGGGTTTTACCATATTAATATTGTTATGTTATGGTCTGTGCAGTGATGGAATCGTACAAATATTTATATTAATATGTTTATAGTATACAGTTAGGTTTTCCTTAATACTCAATGTTGTTAATTTTAAGGTGGTAGGTAAATACTATTCGATTAGTTTATATGTATTCATATCCATTTTTAGGGTTCCGTGCCAAAGGCAAAAAACGGATTTTTTTTTCATCAAACCCATACGTGTGTCGTATAACTCAAAAGGTTAATAAAAGATTAATTTCTGAGAATCGCTGAATGAATGAATTGCTTCAGAATGAATGGGCCGGCTTGACCGGAGTGATACTACGACCTTACAGAAAACCGGTGTGACACAGCGCTTGCACTGCGTTTCACCGAGTGAGTGAGGATACCGAAAGCCTATACCCCAACACCTCCCCTCATCCCCATCCCCCAAAGGCTGGCAACACACTTGTGACGCGTCTGGTGTCGCGGGTGTCCATGGACGGCGGTAATCGCTTACCATCAGGCGATACGTCTGCTCTTTTGCCCCCTAATCCATAAAAAAAAAACCAAAGCGTAATCACCGACAAAAGACTACTATTTTATAAATGAACATAAATCCTTGTATAATAAATGTGAGACTGCTGCGGACCGCTCATTTCTTTTTTACGCTTTAACAAATGATGTGGCTTTGAAAGCCTGTTTTTGTATTAATTTGTCTACGTTATTAAACACCTTTTATATTATAGAAATGAAAAGATTTGATTGTAATAGGTATTAAACGGTGGACGCCGACGACGAGGCGGACCCCGTAAAAGATGGCGCGACGATCTTGACGCCTATCACAGAGACTGGCCGGAACTGGCCTTGGATAGAGGGAAGTGGTTTGTTGCGGAGCAGGTCTTTGCCCAGCAGTGGGACACAATAGGCTCGTAAAAAAAAAGATATTAAACATATATTTTTAAACATGTCCTTTATACTTGACATTATTATTTTTAGGAAAAAAAACACATGTTTCAAAGCAATGAGTGTGCGAATGATTCCAGAGTTTATATAATAATACCGTTTAATATCCCATTTGTTTGTTAAGTTGCATTGTTTACAGAAAGAGTCCTTAAAATTTAAAGACTGTGACCTATATAAAAAGCGGCCAAGTGCGAGTCGGACTCGCCCATGAAGGGTTCCGCAGCAGCAAGTAACATTTTTTTTAAATATTTGTGTTGATTGAATTAAAGGTAAATTGCAGTTTACGATTTATGACGTATTAAAAAAAAACTACTTACTAGATTTCGTTCAAACCAATTTTCGGTGGAAGTTTGCATGGTATTGTACAACAATATTTTTTTTAGATTTAACATGCTCTTATTTTAGAAGTTACGGGGGGGGGGGACACATTTTACCACTTTGGTAGTGTCTCTCGCGCAAACTATTCAGTTTAGATACCCCACACGTATAGGTTTCATGGAAAAAAAAAGAAATGATTTTCAGTTCTAAGTATGGGGACCCCCAAAATGTATTGTTATTTTTTTTATTTTTGTGTGAAAATCTTAATGCGGTTCACAGAATACATCTACTTACCAAGTTTCAACATTATAGGTCTTATAGTTTCGGAAAAAAGTGGCTGTGACATACGGACGGACAGACAGACAGACAGACCTGACGAATCTATAAGGGTTCCGTTTTTTGCCTTTGGCACGGAACCTTAAAAAGTGCTTGAACGAGTTCGGAATATTAATAACGATATGATTCCAGTTTGTAATTTACGTGAGCTTACACTAAATGCAACGAAAAGCCATGTTATTGTTGTTGGCAGCTATAAGAAGAATAGAATAGAAAACTCTTTTGCACACCATATCACAGAGTTAAATAAGTACATAATACATGTCCGAAGTGTAGTGTACAAGGAGCGGCCTTATTGCCAAAACCAATCTCTTCCAGGCAACCTTAGGATGGATCAAATGTTTTAGAGAGACAGTAGTGGTAATAGAGCTATCTTTGCCCAACATCCATTGGTTATTTTCAGTTCAGTCAAAAAAAAAGAAAAGAAATGGTTACATTGAATCTTGAGGCCATAAATTATAGAATCTTACATTCTACATTTTTTTATATGAGCGTACCAAAGTTATTCTATTCTACCTGATAGAAAGAATTCAAGAGTAGTAGTAGCTCAGCGGCCTACTGAGATGCTTTTATATCATTTTGTCTCCGGTCTCGCACTTACCAACGAAATACGAGACAGCACGAATGCTGTCATTTTAGGTTGGTTTTCTGTGAGAGTATAGTACCGCCGCGGTCGAGCCGACACGCTCGTGCTGAAATCAGCGTGACTTTACTACCTTGAGTTTATGAGAGTATTTGTGAGATCATTGAGATGCACAAAATTATTGCATTTGTAGGTACCTTAAAAAGGAGCAACTACACATCTTCATTCTTACTTTTGCTATTATAATAGCGAAAATGCTATAACGAACTCGAGTTCTTATACCTGATTACACAAATGTAGGCAAATTAAAATTTTGATAAGAATTACATATGTTTAGTTTCTACAAGTACGAAGCTTGAATATGACACTGTTCTGTCAGAACACTCGTATGCTTTCATAACAGCATAATATAAAAACTAGATCTTCCAAATATAGCCTCACTAAAGTGACGCTTCGTCAAACTTCGAATTGGGCCCGGTCATTGATTTCAAGCTGAAGCTTTGAAATTCTGTAGACTGAAGCCTGAAATTTTGTACAATTCGAGCGTAAATGTACCATATACTAGGGCTGTCTAACACTGAATAATATAGTCATACTTGTGAATTAACTTCAATGAACTCTCTTTTCCTTTTCCAAATATTATATGGTAGACTGAATTTACGATCGACTTGTTACTTTCTTGCTATCGAGCAGGTAAAGAATACGCCCTTTTAATTTACAAAGAGTTAATAAGGTCACCCTTGTAATTAATTTTTCATGTTTCTACAGGTTCTCTTATGGGTGTTTTAATAATTTGGGTCTTAGTCCTACTTGAATTGTAAATTTCTACTTGATGACTTAAAGAAAAAAAATGCTTTTAAATCTTGTTTAGAAATCTATTACTAATTATAGACTAAGTAAATGTTTTATAAAAAATTGAAAACCACTCAATTGTAAATGATTTATTTAAAGCTGCTTGCTATTAATTTAAACATTATCAGTAATATGACAATGTTTGTCATCAGAATAAATAAATTAAATTAAAAAGCTTTTTAAAAACAAGCATTGACTGCAATGCCTCGAGACGAATCAAACGAGTCCAAACTCGATGATGTTGCGACGTTTCTTTACAGAGTTCCTATAGCCATCTTCAAGCTCCAGCATCAGATCAGCTCCATGTCATTATAATATTGTAGTGTCACGCTGTATACATATGCTTGCAAAATTTCAGCAAAATCGGTTGAAGATATTTGCTTCAAAATTGAGTTGCAAGATTCAACCCGAACATACAAGCATCCATACATACATGGCAAGTTAATAATAACTATAAATTCTCAAAATTAAAAAAAACCCCGACATAATAACCTGAGTTCCCTTTAAAAAGTAAAAAACACGTTATGCGCTTTCATTTGAGACCCCACTCGATGATATTTTTGCAGACATTCGGTTACTCTTCCCCACTTTCACCCCCATAACTTTTAAACGGCTCAACCGATTTTCATGAAACATGTCTAAGAACACTCGCACGCAACTCACCTTTCATACAAAAAAAACTAAATTGAAATAGCTTCATCCGTTCGGGAGCTACGGTGCTACAGATAGACAGACAGACAGACACGTGAAACTTATAACACCCCTCTTTTTGGTGGGGGGTTAAAAAGCTTGTAATGACAAAACTTCATGCGATTTGTAGGGAAACCTGCTAAAGGATAAATTGTATTGTTTATTTACAGACATAATGAGATTGTTACGTGTTCATGCAAGAGGTAGGGTCATACAAAAATATCTCAAGGGGTTCAAGAATAGGCACTTCACACACAGACAAGGCCGGCAATTTGTCACGCGACAAAATCGAAATGATTACTAAATGACAAACCCAAGTCTACCCCAGACTGCTATGAGTTTGAAGTAATTTACAAGAACTGTATGATAATAAAAATAATGTATATACCGTTGAGGGTGAATTTTATCGTTAATTATTTCCAAAACAGAAGGAGGACAAAGAAATTTAATCTTTTTTCGTTAATTTTCTACCTTCAGGCAAGTTTTAATGAGTAACGGGAACAAAAATTCTTGCTTCAAATACGGTACCGTAATTGTATGATCTGCAAATATTTGTTTCGGAGTTTGGGTGTTTTCTATGTGTAATATTTATCTATTTACAGAAAACAGTATAATTGCATTTGTATCAGTTGCCTAGTACCCATAACACAAGCTCTGCTTAGTCTGAGACTAGATGGCGTTGTGTGTTAGATGTCCGAAATGTTTATTTATTTGTACAAAAAGAGAAGAAAATCACATAGTGTGTGGTGTAAGGAGTAGCTTCTTAAAAGAAAGTCATACTTTTTTATACATACAAATAAATAAAATTGGAGTGTCTGTTTGTAATATTAAATTAACCGCTTCTTGCTAAATGCATATGTATAGTATAGGGTACATATACCAAAATCACAATGTTTACAATTTTTGTCTGTCTGTTAGTTCCAGATAATCTCTGGAACGGCTGGACCGATTTTGATGGTACTTTCACTGATAGGTAGCTGATGATATAAGGAGTAACTTAGGCTAACTTACTTTTCTTAGACTAACTTCGCCCCGCGGTGTTACCAGCGGTACGACAATGACCGCGGGTAACACCCGTGGGGTTCAGCTAGTCTCACATAAATTTATTAAATGAGTTGACTGATGCGCGCGGCCGCGTCCGTCTACAGCAAGATTTGTGAACGAACTGAGTGATTGGACCAACTTCGGTCCATACGCTACGATAACTGCACAAACGAACTGTGCAGTTAAATCGACAACGATTTATCGAAAAACTTTTGCTCGTGCCTACGATCGTTTGCACCAAACAAAAAATCTGAGCCAATTTCCATCCTCTTTCTCTGGTCGGTCCCTCATGACTGAGGATCGTGGTCAGCATGCTGGTTGCATCTGGAATGGATGATCTGCCTCCACCCGTTTCTTTTCCGTCCACACTATCGATAAAACTGCACAAACGAACTGCACAGTTAAATCGCTACGATAAATCGTTGTAGTGTGTACCGCCTATATATGTAATCGTCATGAGCGACATTCATCTGGAAAGATACCTCGATTTCACATAAAACCAGGGTTTAGAATACGGAGATTTCACCCCGTGGGAGTCGTAAGACCCCAAGGGTACAAACTACGTGGGATCACTGCAAGGAGAAGGAAAATTTTAAACAAACGCTATACCGACCCGTCTGGTCAGCGTGGTATACTTGTAGTAGGTCAAAACCTGCTCTCTAAAGCTGGGTCTCCACGAACAAAAGTTGTCAATTTTTGTGTTGTCAACACGTGTTGGTGACAAAAGTTTCTGTAATTTCCTTGGGTTGGCAACAAAAATTGACAACAAATGTTGAGAACAGTGTTTCCGTTTTTGGCGGTAAACGTCAAAAGAATACGCTTGTTGCAAATATTTATTGGCTCTATGGTGACGCTTATTTTGAATGTTTTTCAAATTGTTGGCGACTCGATATTGACACAATGAAAACAAAAGTTGGCGATTTTTTGAAGTGTTGCAAACAGTTGGAAACACTGAAATCACCAACAATTTTGGTGGAGACACGCCTTAAAGAGAGATGTCTAACAGTGACCTGTTAAAGGCTGTTGATGAAGCAATTCTTTCAGTGCTTGTCACTGAGCACGTGAAATTAGCTGAGAGGGAATTCACGTTAGGGGGGGGGGGAGGAGGGTTTGCCTAGAATTACCCCTAAATCTGTAAGTGCTGCATTACTATTGAAGGGTGGGTATCAAAGGTCAGTAACGCACTTGTGACGATGCAGGTGTCAATGGGCGACAGCACTTGTCATCATATCCGTGTTTTTGTTTTCCACCTATATGTTAACAAGATTAACATTATTAATCTGTACCAAATAGCATTGGATACTTAAAGCGTGTTCCAATCGCGCTGTTCATAATTTGCATTACACCAAGTACTCGGGTAAGTGACAATAAATCTGCCGTGGTAATCGAGAGGGTAGTAGGTCAAAGGGGGAGATTTTTTCATTGTTTATTTTGGATATACGTGAAATGAGCTTCTTGCTATCTAAGTTTCATACGTGTACGTAAATTAGGAGTGCATTCTTGTGACATAAAAAGCAGTAAGTCTTCAGTAAGTCAGTCTTCTCTCGGAACCGCTTTCTCTGACTTACTGCTTTACTCTTCTTACCACAAATGATATGTGAATAAAACTTAAACGGGAATATACATTTTATTACCAATGACAACTATTTGAATAATTTTAGAAAATATCAAAATTTTACGGTTACCGTTTTGCATTTGAAGGCTTGATATATAAATTCATACAATCATTAATGGAGCATTAGTAAGGTGTCATTGTCATCCAGACGCCGTCCGTGTTGTTTATTACCAAGCTTTGTATCTAACCCTATTAACGACTTTTGTTATGAATACGATCTCGCTTACTTGCAGGCGCTGCTTATCATGAATTATGATTATTACCTGTGGTTTAGTGAGCCTTATTATAAGACACAAACTGTTACATTAAAGTCACTGTAATTTATTTCAGTTAAATCAACTATCCTTAGTAGGACTTATCCTATTTTATTAGCTATATTTTCTCCTAAGATCCGTGACTTTTTGTGCGGTAATGTCATTCTTCTACCATTTGTTGTCAGTAACGAATTATTTTTAAGAGTAGATTTTACAACTGAATGTAAGTAGATGTGCACCTTGAATGATTTCTATGTTTAATAGACTCAAACCTTCAACGTTATCACTGAGGGTTTTTTTTTGTTTGTGCGTTAGATTTTGGAGCATTTTAATAAAAGGAATTTCAAGTGGCAACAGCTTGCATACTGTTAACCTTACATGTAATACCTACTAATACTATGGTACCTGAAAATCAGACTTTGAAAAAGAGTAGCCATGAGTTTCTTTGCCAGTATTCTTCTCATGAGCTCTACGCATTTTGGAAACTGGAAGTTATGGATCGACACAGGCAGGCAGTAGTTTTTGGTGTTTTCGCCTAACTTACCTCGACAATACAGCACATGCAGTGACGTCTGTTTGTGTCGATCTACACACATCAAAAGTGTCTAGGGATCAAGCATTTTTATGCGGATTTCTTGAGATTGAGATGTGGCTTTGGCCCTGGCCTGCTCAGTCGCCAGACTTGAACCCGATTGAGCATGCATGGGATATGCTACAGAGAAGAGCTCTGCCGAATATGGAGGGTATCCAGTCGCAAGAAGACCTTTTTTTGTTGTTGCAACGAACTTGGGCGGCCATTCCACAGCGTGATTTGGATGAACTCATTTTGAGTATGCTAAACCGATTCTTGTGTTGTTAGTGTTCGCGGTAGAAACACGGATTATTAATTGTTTAAGTTACCTAATAAAATTTTAAAGAAAACTGTTATTTCAGTCTTTTTTTCGAACTTTAATGTTAGTGGTTCAAATGTCAAAAATCCCTTGATTAGGAAAATGGCAAATTTCTTTATTAATGCAAAGGTGACTTGGTTTATCGTTACTGTGACAAACGAAAACACTTTATTTGATGAATCCTTAAAGAAAATTTTAATTAATATCAATCAGGAGAAAAGTTATTGCAAAAATATATGTTGATCCCTAGACACATATGTTGATCCCTAGACACTTTTGATGTGTGTATGATTTTTAACTATAGCTTCAATTTGACGTTCATAAGTGTCACTTGGTGTCTTATATGAATAAATGATTTTGAATTTCAATTTGAGTTGGGTAAAAACTTACGTGAAGGACGTTCACATTTTTATAGATCATCGTCTTGAACAGTCTTTAACAGATCATTTCCGAACATAGGCATTTGCCTTGGAAAGGATGTTTTATAGATGAACGGTTTTATTAGCGGGCATTTTTTGGAATTATACGATCATTTAGGACTACTCTTGTCGTCCCTTTCGCTCTGTTCACTTGGATCTTTTAAACAACTTAACAGATTTAAATTGCTTCTAGTGAAATGGCTGAGTGACTACAGCTACGATGATATTGAGAACATGATGTTGAAAAAGGAATAACTAGCTCAGTGGTATATGGTGGTAATTGGTCTTCACAAGCACACACATGCAGACACACTACACATGCACACACAGACGCACTCGCGCACACACAAATATATACACGGGCCAGGTGTGTGGTTTCTGAGTGTGCTACTTCTGTCTATTTTGTATTTTATTTTCTTTGTTCTTTTTATATTGATTGTCTTTTTGTAATTGACATACAATAAACTATGTAATTTGAGGCGAAAACACTGGTCCCTGAAATACAGTTTACACTAGTTCAGGGGCCAGAGAATTCACATTTAATGTATGAATGTAGTTTTGTGTCAATAAATAAATAAATAAAGATTTATTCAAGAGGAAGGGTTGTATGTGTAATACGCGTATATTATAGTAGGGGAAATCCCAGAATTTCAAAGACTTTCGTGCCAAGCCGCGTAGGATCACGAGTTTAAGTGAGTCAGTTGGCTTTATTAATTACAACAGATTAATATCTGCTACTCTGCACATTTCAGAAAATATTGCTTTTCTTTGCAAGGGTTTTCAACACTGAAGAGTCCTCTTGACACTTTACCAAATATGAACGGTACAAAATGGTTTAGCCAACATAGTTAAGTAGTTTAATCGGAGCCTGTCATAAATTTGGCATTAACTATGTTACTTCACCTTAATGATGTTTTCCAAGAGCAAATGCCTTTGTAAGTCAAGGCCGGCTCGACCGGGGCGGTACTATCTCGCAAAGAAAATCAACGTAAAATGACAGCGTTCGTGCTGTCGTTTTTCGTTGGTGAGTGCGAGACCGGAGGCTCAATGTGCAGAAGCATCACCACGCCGCCATGGTGTGGGTCATCATGCTGCATTGTTGCTTTTTCTGCATTCGCAGTGAATATGGTGACCACCACTCTTGGATACCTCTTATGCTTTCCATCAGGCAGAATAGAGTCATTTTGGCAGGTACAAACATAAAAAAAGCGGCCAAGTGCGAGTCGGACTCGCCCATGAAGGGTTCCGCAGCAGCAAGTAAAATTTTTTTAAATATTTGTTTTGATTGAATCAAATGTAAATTGCAGTTTACGATTTATGACGTATTAAAAAAAAACTACTTACTAGATTTCGTTCAAACCAATTTTAAGTGGAAGTTTGCATGGTAATGTACATCATATTTTTTTTTAGATTTATCATGCTCCTATTTTAGAAGTTACAGGGCGGGGGACACACATTTTACCACTTTGGAAGTGTCTCTCGCGCAATCTATTCAGTTTAGAAAAAAAAAAAATTAGAAACCTTAATATCATTTTTGAAGACCTATATAGATACCCCACACGCATGGGTTTGATGAAAAAAAATTTTTTGAGTTTCAGTTCTATGTATGGGGACCCCCAAAATTTATTGTTTTTTTTCTTATTTTAGTGTGAAAATCTTAATGCGGTTCACAGAATACATCTACTTACCAAGTTTCAACATTATAGGTCTTTTAGTTTCGGAAAAAAGTGGCTGTGACATACGGACGGACAGACGGACAGACAGACAGACAGACATGACGAATCTATAAGGGTTCCTTCCTTTGGCACGGAACCCTAAAAAGGCAGTTGTCATTACACTATTATTTGTCCTGGATGAGAATTATTGTTTATAATAACAATCTAAAATGTCTTTTACATTTTATTATTTTCAAAGAAAAACTTTTTGTAGTGTACTGAAAGCACAAACAAATTATAATTCTTCCGACAGAGATAAAATGAAATCGCTAGAAAATCACAAAATAAAAGTACAAAATCATGTAAATTTTATGTCCACAATGATTGTGAGAGCACTTATTAACTTGAATTGGTCGTTTAAATTTTTAAATGGCTCTTGTGCTTTCGCCGACGGGAGACAAACTTGTGAGAAAAACTTGTTAGATCGAGAGGTTTGCTGAATTTACTAAAATCGCTCTAAAATGTATCTGAATTAACTTATATATTTATCTATATCAACGACGGAAAGTTGGAAAGTAGGCATTTATTATAATATATTGTAAAAAAGTTAACAGCAATAAAGGCTATTTTATTTATTATAGACGTACATCGGTAAAGGGACAACATTGAACGGACCCTGTATAACGTTCATAGTTTCTACATTAAATTTAATTCATTTTGTATTGTGGTTAGAAAACATAATAGATTTTAGACCTTCTCAACAGCTAAACAGAAACTAACTTTATCTTTTAACGATCAGAATTCAGAATGCAATTAATTCCTTCACAAACAATCTCAACGAACTACAAGTCCTTCTGTAACCAAATAGCACTCGGTCGTGACGGATTTCTCACCCAACTTTCTATGCATCTTGAGAAAGACTGTTCGAAAATTTGAAATTAGCACTTTAGTCTAAATTAATTAGTTCTAAGTAAAATTAATTCATAAAGGCTTAGCAATAATATCTACAAAACGTATTCCTTATATACTGGAACTAATTATTCAAATACACACACACCCAGAAAGATGCTAAATGCACACTCATGTAACACATACATACTCACGAACACACACATACGCTCACTTACGAAACACACTATACCATAAAGACTACATAGATGTTCCCTCATACGCTCGGTTTTGAATATCGTAGTTGTTTTCTGAGCTTATAAAGCTGGAATAGCTCTGTGGAAGATTAAGCCTCAGAATTAGTACTCCAGTTGTGTCGATATTACGGTCTTACGTAATTCCTATCTCTAGTTACTTTGCGTCTAATTTATTCTGTTCAGTAATTGAATGTTATTTCAATTAGTGCAGTTTGGAGAACTCAAATTTAATAGTTTATCAAGAACTATTTAATTTTGAATTAAGAACCAAGAGTTTGGATACAATATAAAGCCAAGTTAAGACTTATAGATTATACAACCAAGAATTTTAGATAGGTATAAAAGTTAAGTCGAAGTCTTATGGATTTAATACGTAACTCTTCAACTGTACAAAATAATAATCTTACGTAAGAAAGTACTTAAACGTAATTCCTTTGAATATGGTTTGTAATGAATAATTAGTAAGTACAATCATCTACAACATAATATGTTACCTAAACTAAAAAAAACAAGGTTAGAAACTTTCATTATATATGGTAACCAGGGTTACCATTTAACATTCAGAAGCTTAACAGTCTTATTATCTGCCAAAGACTTTGACGTTATATTCTATCTTTTATCTGCATGGGCCTCCCAGAAACTGACAATTGTTGTGTAAATCAACGCCATTTTAACCTAAGCAGTAGTTATTAGTAGTACATTTAATTAACCCATAAACGCAAGGAAATAACTATTTTTAGAATTTCGCGACTTTTACACATACACATAGTTTTTGTTGTACAGCGAGACTTTTTTGCGATAAAATAATTTAAAAGGATAACCTAAAAAATATTATAAAATAAATCCTGTTTCCCGACAATTGTAAACAATCACACTAATATTATAAAGGTGAAATTAAGTTTCTTTGTTACGCTTTCTCGGGAAAACTACTTAACCGATCATCATCACACTTTGTACACATTTTTTTGGAGGTATTAGAAGTAACATACGATACTTTTTATTAAATGCAAGCGAAGCCGCGGGTGAAAGCTAGTATGTTATAAGTTTATTAAATATTTGTTTGGTACCTAAATTTTCTTAAATATTTTGTCTCCGACTGCCCGGTGTGGTATAGTTGAGCCGGCCCGTTCGTGCTGAAATCAGCGTGGCTCTACTACCTGTGATTGTATAAAATGCAAATTTGTGTCACTAAATAGACATTTATGTGATGAGACCGTTGGAAATGACAGCATAAAAGTCATAAATACATCTTATCCTCTAATAAATACTACCATAACTTAAATAAAAGTTGAGTAACTAAAAGTAGGAATCTAAAACTTTTTGTCAACTTTTAAACCTGTATATATTTTGGGACTGAGAGAATAACTAAGAGATTTCGTGAACAAGGAAATAGCGCTCTATTTTCTCGGCAAGTTTCCAAGTATTCCCGACAGTTAGTAGTCCGGTCAATTTAGACATTCGAAGTTACCTAAATTCCCACCAAGCTGAAAATCGGTAAGATTGTTTAAAATATCATTAAAAACAAAATTTGAAAGTTCCCCATCTTTCCCCTGTAAGGAAAAAAAAAATTCAAGGTCAAAGGTCAAAAAAATAGTTTATCGCGATTTTCAACAAAACGGTAAGTTTTATCATAAAAGTACCTTAAACAAAATTGTAGATCATAAAATTATCTAACAAAATTATCAAAACTTTTTTTTCTACAAGCCTCCGTTTCTGAGATATAACGATTCAAAAAGTTTTTTTTTTGTTTTACAAAGACAACTCCCGCACTAGCAATAAATCCTGTGTCGCGGAGGACTTGACAAACATACATGAAACGGACACAAAGAACACCCAGACTCAGAAAAACAATTTGTGGATCACACAAAGCGTTGTCCTACGTGAGATTTGAACCCACGACACTTGGCGAAGTAGGAAACGGCGTGGTGACCGTTAAACCACTAGGCCAAACGTGCAGTCGAAACAACTTTTATAACTTTTTGAATGGTTATATCTCAGAAACGGTGACTCGTAAGAAAAAAAAAATTATACATTTTTTAGATAATTTTATGATCTACAATTTTGTCCAAACTACTTTTATGATAAAACTTATCGTTTTGCTGAAAATCGCTCAAAACTAAATTTTTTGACCTTTGAACTTGAATATTTTTTTTCCTTACAGGGGAAAGAAGGGGAACTTTCAAATTTCGTTTTTAATGATATTTTAAACAATCTTACCAATTTTCAGCTTGGTGGGAATTTAGGTAACTTTATTCTTATTTTTTGGTCTAATTTGACCGGTCTATAGGTACTCAATAAGTAATTTTTGAATCCATTCACAATAAGACAAAAGCTTTATTGTTCTATATTTAATTAGTTCACTAGTAAATTCTACTTCCTTAATATTATTTTATAATACTATTATGCCATTTCAATTGATATTTAAATAAAGACATTTTTCTTTGCAGTCGCTGTGGCACTGTCGTTCTTCATTTGTTGGGCGCCTTTCCATGTGCAGAGACTACTAGCCATTTACGGAAAAAGTTTGGAACAACCCTCCGATACTTTTTATCTGGTAAATTGATAAGATTTTATATTTACTTTTTAAATATTTTAATCCACACTGTAACTCTGTCTATCTGTTATGCTATCACGGTTAAACCACTGCTCAGATTGCTGAGATAAGCTGATTCTTGGAGAAGGACGTACGCTACTCTTTACCGCGATTACCGAAATAAATGCGTGCGGAGCCGTGGGCAAGAGCTAGTATGCTGATAAATAGTAAAAGTGATCTTACGGTAAAGATCTTATTCTGTTTCTTTATGATTATAACGAAGATTTACGACGGTTCATTTAATTTGAAAGATATTATGTATTTTTTAAATTGAATATTAATTAATTATTTGATTCTAAATATGAGTATTACTATATCTATTTATATAAACTATAATTATATAAATTGCTATATATTTGTAGTATTTTTATTCGAGGAAGCAATTAGTAAATCGCTTAATTACCTGGAAAAGCCAAAGGAGGGTTATGATTTTGATAGGCTATGCATGAATGTATGTATGTTCATCTGTTCCCTCATAGCTCCTTAACTACTTATTAGAACTGGACAAATGAGGTATCGTAAGAAGCGTCTTGATCGTCTGCTGGTTATAGGCTATATGACGTGTGGAATTCAGTGGAATTCAATGTGGCGCCCTCTAGCCGACATAAAGTACTGTATTAAAAGGGCGTTACTAGTATATTTAAAAAAAAAACTCGTGACTTTGTCTGTATTTATTCGATAATTATAATATTTCTGTGGTACCTATTTAAAATAGACTTTGCAACGAAATTAATATTATAGAGAAACCAAAACATTTTAAATAAGTATTCGTAGTTGGGTTTTTTAGTTATTTTAGTAAGAAAGTTGACGAAGAACCCTAAACTGCAAATATGTACATGAAAGCAAGTGTTTTCTGCTCGAAATTATGTATTGATTTTCAGACACTTAGATGATAATGCTACTATTTGGGTACATAAAAAACTCTATGCCAATTTGCCCGGGCAACTTATCCATGCTACGCATGCTCCTACGCTGCCGCGCCACTTATTCTGATAGCACAATTGAACAAACGAAAACGTGTATTTCAAGTAGCTGTGAGCGTTTGCTATTTTATTTTACGTATGGCCCTGCCAAAATGACTCTACTCTGCCTGATGGAAAGCATAAGCAAAATCCAAGAGTGGAGGTCACCATACTCATTGCGAATGCAGACAATGCAGCATGGTGACCCACACTATGGCGGCCTAGTGATGCTTCTGCATCATTGGGCCTCCGGTCTCGCACCAACAAAACACGACAGCACGAATGCTGTCATTTTACGTTGAGCTTCTGTGCGAGGGTAAAATGACCGCTCCGGTCGAGCCGGCCGTGCTGAAATCAGCGTGACTCAACTACCTACCTCATTAATTAAGCTGTACATTAGGCTAAAACATTTCTCTTATTGTATCACAAAGAAACTTTACGTGACATAGAAAAACTGCTCTGCTGCAAATTTCAAGGCAATTGGAGGCTGTCGCTAGCACAAATTCATCTCACTCACTGTATTCTGTCTGAGTTCAATGAACACTCAGTGATCCTTGGTAAACCCCATAGGTACAGTAAAAAGAGAAAGATTTTAGAAGAACATTTTATTGTTGTTCCTTACAAATTAGTTAAGTTAGCGAAAAAGTCTTTGAGTAACTTATTCAAAATATTGAGTTAATGTAATTTGTAAATTACTCAAGTATTTTTATTGATATGATCAATCTTCATCTTCATACCATCGCTAGGTGTTTTGTAAGGTCAAAATTTTCCTAATGCATAAATGATTGGACAGATAATGCTGTTTTTTTCTTTAGAGGTATCAAGCATCATTAATATTGCGTGCTATTTGAGAAGCCCATTTTTCTCTGCGCTGATACTGTAATAAAAAATACATTAAACGAAGTTCTTTGCTTTGCTGTTATAAATATAGAGGTATGGTAGTGGAACACTACGTGCAAAGCAGGCTTACAAAAGAGAATAAACGCAAAATAAATGTTTACTGGGTATTTGATATCAAGGTAGTAGAGACACGCACGATGATTTCGGCACGAATGGGCCGGCTCAATCGGGGGCAGTACTGCCCTCTCACATGATAGTATTCGTGCTGTCTTATTTCGTTGGTGAGTGCGACACCGGAGGCCCAATGATGCACAAGCATCTCAATAGGCCGCCATAGTGTGGGTCACCATGCTGCATCGTTGCATTATGTGTGTTTGCAATGAGTATGTTGACCACCACTTTTGGATCCTGCTCATACTTTCCACATGGCAGAGTAGAGTCACTTTGGCATGCTCATACGTAAAAAACAATTACAATTAGCCTCGTTACGTTCAAAGTTTTTACATTGTTTTTTTTTCTGTACAGGTATACATCGTGCTCACATTTTTATCAGGAGTTTTGTACTTCTTGTCAACGGCGATCAACCCCTTCCTCTACAGTATTATGTCCAATAAGTTCAGAAATGCATTCAAGGTAAGCCTGAAACTACTTAAAGTAAAAAAAGTAATTAAATTTCTTCATTCACCCATTTACTGTCTTCAATTTCAATTTCTTTCTTATCGTGTTGTCATAAAGCTAACATGTTTATATTGCCTTAGTCTTTTGTATAAGTACATGATGTAATTTAATTGATAAAACCATTTTTGATTTAGACGATATACATAACTTTTCATTTTCCAAGAAAAATCTGGGGCACGGTCGTGCCCCCGCCAAGACGAGCCAAGCGAAGCGCAAGGGCACTACCTACCTTTTCTCGAAGTGTTTCGTCGTTTTTTTGACTCCTCATAACTTTGGCTCCCGATATACCAGATCGTTCAAATTCTCAGGATATGATGTTATCAATAGACTAATGAAACATACAAAGTTTCAATTGCACAGCTCTGATACTTCAGATTTTGTTGATACCTAAAAAACACCAATTTCGTCACTGACACACTGATGATCCAAAAACTGTTAGGGTACTTCCTGAAGTGCTAGAAAGCTGAAATTTGGTATGTAAACCAAGTTTAGTATACAAACAACAGAAAAATTCATAAACCTATTACTTTTGCCCCCCAACGCCCAAATTTTGGGGGTGGAAGTTTGTATGAGACTTCCACAAATGTTTATGCTAGAGGTTTTTAATTTTGGTACACGGACTTTTTCGAAAGAAGAAAGAAGATGTACAAGAAATACAGCACAAAAAAAGAAAAAAAAACTGCCTTAAGCAACTTACAAAAAGAAATGAAATCCCACCAAAAACATTTTCATGTAAAATGTTGCCAAGACGACTGCATATGGCTTACCCTGTGAAAAAGATATCAGATCTCATGTAGAGCCAAGGTTCCGAATCTACACGTCCTAACTCTACCAACCTTAACTTCGTAAACTCTACATCTCAGCAAAAATGTATGGCTTGGCTGTTTCGTTACTTCAGAAACTAAATATTCGTATAACACATTACTTCAGAAACTAGATATTTGCAAACACAAAAGGCGTTAGTTTCCCCTTCGTGATGGTATGGTAGCGAAACGGCGAAGCCATACATTTTTACTGAGATGTAGAGTTTACGAAGTTAAGGTTGGTAGAGTTAGGACGTGTAGATTCAGAACCTTGGCTCTACATGAGATCTGATATCTTTTTCACAGGGTAAGCCATATGCAGTCGTCTTGGCAACATTTTACATGAAAATGTTTTTGGTGGGATAAAAGTTACTTTCAAGTTTTTTAGTCCGGTCAAATTAGACCAAAAAATAAGAGTAAAGTAAGTAAAGTAAAGACTAAATTCCCACCAAGCTGAAAATCGGTAAGATTGTTTAAAATATCATTAAAAACAAAATTTTAAAGTTCCCCATCTTTCCCCTGTAAGGAAAAAAATTTATTCAAGGTCAAAGGTCAAAAAATTGAGTTTTGTGCGATTTTCAGCAGAACGATAAGTTTTATCATAAAAGTAGTTTGGACAAAATTGTAGATCATAAAATTATCCAAAAATGAAAAGGAAAGATGGGGAACTTTCAAATTTTGTTTTAATGATATTTTAAACAAACTTACCGATTTCAGCTTGGTGGGAATTTAGGTAACTTCGAATGTCTAAATCGACCGGACTATTTAAGGATACTCTCAAGACTAGATTGTGAAACATAAGATTTTTTATTTTTAAATATAAATCAGCAATATCTTAGATTTTATCTACAGAGATAAGTTGTTTATTTAAAAACTCGTACATGCTACATTTAGAAATGAAAAAGGTAATGGAAATGATTAATGATACATAATATAACGCGCCTCATTTTTTATGATAAAAGAAAAACAAAAAATTAAGATGAACAAAGTTGATGTAAATGCGTTTTTAAATTAAGACACATTACTAACTAAATAATATAATCATGAGTTTCTGGAGTTTTAAGTAGAATTTAGAACTTTTCAATGCCATGCCGGCAAGTAATTTTGTAAAAGTATTTGAGCACTATGTATGTAAATTACTGTCACAATTCTTTTCTGATGTCTGAATTAAAAATAAAGAACCTTAGCTTTTCTAAATGATGACCTATTTCTTAGCGTTCCATGGATTCACCGTGCGGGTGCCGGGTCCATCGCGTGATAGATGGGGGCAACACATGCGACTTCGACAGTGCCTGGGAATTGCGACCCAGGTTTAGGTTTAAGGAGCACTCCTTACGACGCGTCAACGCTCACCTCCACTATCCGCCGTGTTACCCCCTCTACCTAACCATATTTGAAGTGAGCCTAGCAATGCCGCTTTGGATATTCGTTCAAGAAAAGAGCTTACTAAAGCTCTTGGCAATCCAAGGTCTTTAAGCAGGTTATAGAGGGATTTCGCTGGTATACCCCTCGCGCCCACTTCCACGGCATACAGCGCAACGACATAACCATTTTTAGTCATTTCGTTGGTTAAGTCAAAGTACTTGTTTCTTTTTAAAGCGTGGTCTTTAGGGATGTTCGTTTCCCACGGCACCGTGAGTTCTACTAGTACTACACGCTTAATTGACATTGCATAAAGAAATATGTCCGGTCTGGACGCCGAGGCACAGATATCCTCCGGTATTCTGTAGTGATTTTCATACGTGTCCACTAATAATGTCCAGTCACTGGCGGTATTTATAATTGAGTACGGCTTTTGTGTGAGTGAAGTCTTTTTTGTTGAGCCTTCCTTTACAAACGCGATGTTAGTTTTTATGTTTGTTGTTATTCCTTTTTTCGCTCTCGCCAGTGATAAACTCATAGCTTCGCGTATAATGAGTAATACCCTATCATGGCGACGTGAATAATGACCCCGGTCTAATAGCGCCTTACAACCTGTCAGTAAGTGCCTGGCTGTACCTATTGCCGCATTGCACATCGTACAAGCCTTTTCTGTAGCTTTTCCCCATCTTACAAGGTTGCTTTGATCGGGGAGAGTTAATTGAAAGGCGTTGAGGTAGAATTTTAACAGGGCGGGTGACCAATCATATAAAAGTGTGCGCCATTTCAAAGCTGGTGGGATACAAAATTCTCCTAGAGTTAACCATTCATTCTGCATTTCTAGGTTCATTGCGTGCACCTTGTAGGTCTCGTTTTCATCTTGTTGTATGAAAGATTTTGTTATCTCTTTGTCGGTCTGTCTTCTAGCATTACCCAAACCAACTCTACTGGACTGCGTACCCACCATGAATTTTTTGTGGAATTGGAGCCGTGACTCTAGCTCTGATGAATTTTTGTCTTTTGGAAGGGATCTAACGATTTCGTCTTGGGATTTTGACAAGACATGCATTTTGGTAACTCTTAGGTGTTTGTAGAGTTCCGAAGGTTTTTTTAATTTCATTCCAAAATTATTCGAGCTCCTGTACAACGTTGACGGGTCTGCAGACGGTGCTAGCCCGAGCCACGACTTCAATGTCTTAGTGACTTTCGCGTCCAGTGTTCTTATGTGGTTCTGGTTTATATCATATACTAGAAACGGCCAGTTGAGACGTGATGTTAAGTAGTTGTCGTAAATCCAAGCTTTTTTACGTTACTAATTGGCTGTTGGTCTACCTTGTCAATGTCTTTTACGAAGTCATCGACTATTACGTTTATAGATGGAGTACGACCTTTGTAGTCTATCTTTCTTCCAAGGAACTTAAAGGGCACGGTTTCTGATATTATTGAAACACTTTCTCCACCAATAGTAATCCCGGGGTCATATGAGGTATACCTGGTGCCTCGCCGGCCCAGACAAAGGCAATAGCATTTGCTAGGTTTTGTCCTCATTCCCTCCGTCCAGGTACAGAAGTCATCTACCTTACGCAGTAGTTCTTGGCACTGCTTTGGATTACGTGTAATGATCGCAAGGTCGTCTTCGAACGCTAAGATGGATTCCGTATATTTTCCATTGACCTTAAACCGATAGCCCCACCTCTTTTCGCATGTTGCGATATTATCTATTAATATATTTATAACTGTATTAAATACTACTGGCGATAAG
The DNA here is from genome assembly GCA_949125395.1 of Diaphora mendica. NCBI lineage: Eukaryota > Metazoa > Arthropoda > Insecta > Lepidoptera > Erebidae > Diaphora > Diaphora mendica. The sequence goes on from OX421319.1 coordinate 10,299,702, forward strand.
CAGCAACCTTGGAACAACCCTACTCTGTATTCGAGGGGTTTCGTATGTCCCTCTTTTGCTGTGATTACAAATTTTAATTTACTGTAGTATGACTATAGAAGTTGAAGCTTTCCGAAAGTATTCTTGAAACATCTTAAAAGTTTAGTGTCGGTTGAAGTAAAAGTCAATATACCAGAAAATTTTGTTGGTTTTCACATTATCCAATCCGATACTGGTGTCATGCGCCGATACGATATTGGAGGAAGTTACATGTATGAAAATTTGTATGTCTTTCATATTGTGTAATAGATTATACGGTCACTACGCCTCGCGATTTTCTACTGGTTTCCCGACAGGGGACAAGTGATTCAACTGACTGCCTCTGTGGCGCAGTGGTAGCGTATGCGACTGCTGTTCCTGAGGTCTCGGGTTCGATTCCCGGGTCGGACCAAATGTTTGTGTGATCTGCAAATATTTGTTTCGGAGTTTGGGTGTCTTCAATATATAATATGTATGTATTTACAAAAAAAAGTAAATATGTATTTATATCAGTTGTCTAGTACCCATAACACAAGCTCTGCTTAGCTTGGGACTAGATGGCGGTGTGTGTTAGATGTCCGAAATATTTTATTATTTTTTTATTTATTATTCAAAAATTATTGTTCTGAATCCGGGTGTTCTTTGTGTCTGTTTCATGTAGTTCACGTAATGTTTAAAAAAAAAAGAAAAACGGGAAAATTTTGTGTCCGGTATTAGAAACTTTGTCAGTACCAGCTGTAGTATAGACAAGTTTTTTTTTCAAATCATTTATTTATAAGAAACTAAATACATTCAATGTATAGCATACATCATGAGCACGTAAACACCTTTATAGTTTATTATTGATACTATATAAGGGCCATAGCACACTAACTACTTTTAGCATCGGCGATCGGCGATTTTGCGACTGCATCGATGCTGCATCGCGTTTTATAGGCGGTCCACACTACAACGATATATCGTAGCGATTTAACTCTGCAGTTCGTTTGTGCAGTTTTATCGTAATGTGTGTATGTATCGTATGTGTGGACGGAAATTGGCTCAGATTTTTTGAGAAACACAACACAAACGAACTGCACAGTTAAATCGCTACGATATATCGTTGTAGTGTGGACCGCCTATTAGCGACTCTCTGCGTTCTGTTACACCCCACTAATGTATCTGAAAAAGCTATCTGCACGGTTCCGTGTAACAGTTCGATCGCGGTATCAAAATCAGTCGCGACTTTCTGCGTTCGAACGTGGTATCGGAAACACGCGTTTTAGCGACTGCTGAGATACTGGATCGCGTCGGCTGTAGTGTTGTCTATAGTTTTCCGATTTGTGACTTTGATTTACTTATGTCTGTGATTTGCAATGCTATTGCAGTATTATGTAATCTGTGGTTCGTTTACAAATAAAAAAATGTTACACTACCCTTTTAAATATGTAGCAGTAACACAAGTCGGTAGCAGTATAAAAACTTTTTATAAAAAAAAAAACCGACTTCCAAAAACCATCCAACGAAAACTCTCTGCCAAAAAACACTAAAAAGCGTAAAATAAACTGACTCTTCATAAATTGCTATGTGCCGATTCTTGTCTAAACCTAATACTTTATTCATTTAAATAGTAGTATTATTATGTGTGCTAGGTACCTAAAATCTGTTTGAAGTCGGCCCCAAGCCAAATGTAATAGTAGTTACCACACTCGCGTCGACGTCGACTTGGATGGTTTTTGGAAGTCGTTTTTTTTTATAAAAAGTTTTTATTTTTCCATTTTTAGTGCAAACAATCGTAGGTTAGATGCAAGATTTCTGTTACCGAGAACGTGGTCTACGGGGCAATAGGAATCGTGTCCAAGCTTAAATATCGTGATGAAATAGAAGCAGGCGAATTACTTAAAGCAAAATACATTAAGGGGTTAGTCATCATAGCGCCTGTGTCATTAGCTCCCCTAAATAACTTATATTACTTACTTATATACTTATATACTTAATAAAAGTATACAACTAAAGGTATATAGATACGTATGAAATTGAAATAATTATCCTCCAACGCCTAACCGTTGAGGAGTTGTACCTTCCATCATCAGCTTACCTAAATAACTTAAAAGAATACGACTAAAGGTAACATACATACATATGACATTTAAAGATTTATCCTCCAACTCCTAACCGTTAAGGAGTTGTACCTTTCATCATCAGCTCATCATCATTAAATGATGACTACCAGACGCAAATACCGGAGTAGCTTCAGAAAATATACGAAAAACATAGTAGGTACGTGCCTGAAAAAAATGAGGGTTCCCCTCGATTTCTCTGTGACGCCATCATCAGATCCTAGTTTCCTTGTCATGGTACCACCGTCGGAACATCTCCTTTCCAACAAAAGAAGAATCATTAAAATCGGTTCATAAACGACGAAGTTATCCGCGAACACACATAAAAATATATATATACGGTCGAATTGACAAACCTCCTCCTTTTTTTGAAGTCGGTTGATAAAAAAATCTATGCTATTAAAACACATACACATTTTTTTTACAAATTGACAAACTATCGTTAAGTTATATACTGTTGCAGTATCGAGGTGTGGGGGACAGGGTGTCATGTCCCTCCAACACAAAGGGAGGATCCTCCTACCAGGCGAGGTGATCATGCCTGGTGGGCCACTGCCCAACGGTTGATGTTGGGATGTTCTATGTATCTCAATTGGCGCGCGAACTTTCACTGCGCGATTCAGGATTGGTAGTTTCTTAGTTGCCTTCATTACTCCGTAGTTCAGTGTAACTTCGCTAGATGGCGCTGTAGTATATTTATGTTGTGCTGTATGTGGAAGTCGATTTTCGCTTTATCATTATAGCAAGCAGCAGTGAAGCTTCATTTTAATCCATAGTAGGGGTGTAGTTTCGTCAAAATCTAGCTCGACGCCAAATCGGTACTACCGGCATCCGAATGTGTGCGGAGTGTAGCGTTCAGCTACTGTGCCGCGCTACTGAAAAGCGACTCAATCGCCGTGTTCGTCGTTTTTATGTACCAAAATGTATGTATTCTTTCTAATGAGACGCCTATGTCAAGCAGGTGCTTATTAGAAATTGTTTATGATTATAACAGCTCGGAGTTTGGAAGTTGAGGTCTAAACCCCCGTGCCTCGAAGAGCACTTGGGCCTCCGGTCTCGCACCAACGAAATACGATAGCACCAAAACTATCATTTTAGGTTGGTCTTCTGTGTGAGGGTAGTACCACCTCGGTCGAGCCGGCCCGTTTATGCTGAAATCAGCGTGGCTCTACTACCTATCAATTCTTTAATCGATCAATTTCCATCTTTTAAATAAAGATAAACATTATGTTACTCGGTAACCGATTACAACTTTAAACATTTATGTTCTAACAATACACATCATTTAAAAGTCTAGTACACTAGCTTACTGACTGCCCGCGTTTTCACTAGGGTGACTATCTCTTATTTCGTGTTTAGAGGACTTTGAAATATTTTTTCTCGTGAATCCCTTCTCCAGCTCGCCCTCCTGCTGTTAGTAACGATATTAAAAGAATTCGGGCAGAAATATAAAATAGACCGATATTAACTTGATGTTATTAATATAATGATGAAGCGATAGCTATAAATGTATGCATGAACTGTTCTAATTTGATTACCTACGTAATTGAAGTGTTGTTATTAAATTTACGTTTATTACACGTTTGAAGAATCTAATACATTACGTTTTGCGGATGTGTAAAGAATGAGATGTTTATGGTTCCGCGAACACTAAAATAATAATCCTACACTAACGTATTTGTGTATAATGAGTGTCTTATATTTTTTTGCTTTTACACTCAGTTTGTTTACTTACGGCAACAGCAACAAAGTGAATAGCGAAAACTTTGATTAAACGAGTTTTATGCTGATTCTATCGAGATAATTTGCATTAAACACTGCTTACACTTCACACTATGGATAATTTAAGCGTAGTCCTGGATATTGGAACTATTGTAGTATACTTACCTACCTGATTTTAGAAACGCTGTCTGTGGTTCAAATTTTCACAAACTGTTTTATAAAATAAATAGACCTATGTTCAACAGTAGACTGAAAAGGCCCACTAATTGATTGGTATACTGCAGTCTCGTAACTTATCGCCAAGGATTTTATATACTCTGTATGATTGTCATGACATATACTTAATATTTTAACTTACTTATGATAAGTATTTAATCATATCGTGATGGTGAATTTACAAACAATTAAATCAAAGGTATATTGAATCTTGTACTGATTTTAAATAATTGTGGTGGTCCGGCCACCTTTTAAAGGTAGCGGGAAACTGTTGGAAGGGACAGCCAAGGTGTGGTTCTTGTGGGGAGCCTTGAGGGAAATCAATGTCCAGCAATAGACTTCCTTCGGCTGCGACAAACGGATGATTATTATTATTTATAATTTGAATTTATAAACTGGGAGAAAAGTTAAAACTTATGCTATGGAAATGCGCGATCTTCTTTGAACGAATAAGGAACATTATTTTTCAAATTTGTGTTTCAGTGTTCAAAAAGACATGATTTCTATTACTCACCATAATTTTTTATTATTTTTTTATAACTTTTAGTAATCCGTTTCTTTTTTAAAAACATTTTGTTACTACAAAACTGGGCAACAGAGTGAGTATATAACATGTCATTTAAATGCAATTACAAACATCATGATGAGGCTTTCGCAGTTCACTGTTGGGTATAGCCTTCTCTAATTTCACGCCACTTAGTTCGATCCTCATCTCCTCGCATCCAGCTCCTACCAGTCCATAGATCGTCACTCCACCTGGCCTATGGACGTTATACACTACGTACAAGACCCAATGCTGATAATAAAGAATTCTTTTTTGTCAGTCATCCTTGTTACTTCATTTTAATCTTAAAAGTATATTAGGAGACAAAAGATATACCGCACAGATTAAATGAAAGGATTTATAAATGGTTAAACTGCATACATTTAACTGGATTAGTTAGTTAGAGACCCATTTCGCGCAGTTGACCTTACCTCTTGAACGAAGAGATAAGCGGTTTAGGGAAATCAACTAAGTACAGGCTATCCGGAGCAGAGCATTTATTATTTTCGGAAACTTTAATGTTACCTTAAATATTTTCGACTATTTCCTGCTACCATCATAGCATTTGTATTCGAATTTGGATTGAAATAGACACGAACTTAAATGAAGGACTACGTCCGCTGATTAGACCACGTGACCAGAATTTGTGACCGGTTCAAACCCCTATTCGCTAACAAAATTTAAAATTTCTGCTATTGAATGACTTGAAATACTGTTTACGTTCGATAACTTTCCGCGAATTTTGTCTCTTAAGTCATTTTAGGTAGTTTTAATACGTATGTTTATAAAAAGATTCTGTTGTTAGTATCTGAGTGTTGAGGTGACTTTGTATCACAAAAAATAAGACGCTTATCTTAAGTACGAATAAAAGGAAGATTTATTCTTGTGTTACATCAAAGAAGTCAATAAAACTCACTAACTCATAACATGTCGTTATCCTTTAAGTAGAAAAAATAAACGTGTATAGTATGAAATTCGCAGCAAGATTATCATTACCTGGCAGTTATAAAAAAAAACCGGGCTATTATAAATTGTTATGTAGGTAGTACCTACATAACAATTTATAACAGCCCGGTTTTTTTTAAAGTATAGTAAGTAACTATTCTGTAAAGACATTATGTATAGTAATACATAATGTCTTTACATAATATATAAAACGAAGTCGCTTCCGCTGTCTGTTCGCTTAGATCTTTTAAACTACTCAACGAATTTCAATCCAGTTTTCAACAGTAGATAGAGTGATTTAAGAGAAAGGTGTATATGTGTAATACATGCATGTATAACATTATAGTATAGGAAATACGAGAATTTCAAAAAACCGCTCGAAGTCCGACCGGGTCGCTAGTACACATCTTTATTGAAATATATACAAATTACCGTACGTGCTTATTATTTCGTAAACGCAACACTGTTAGGTAGGAAGTAGTTTTCAAATCCGCCTTCATGCCCCTCTGAACGATAGTAGCTAACCCTAGTACATTTTAAGAGAGGTGTATATTTGGAATGATGGTGATAAAATGTACGTCTGAATAACATTTTCTTACTATCATTGAGTTTGTTTTTGTGATTGACTGAGAAAGTGGTTACTATCATTCGTGATAAACACTGGTAAAATAAAAAATCTTATATCAATAATATAAAATTTAAAAAAAAACGACTTTCTAGAACTGGACCAAATTGAAATAGGTCCAAACGGGAAGCACCAGCTTTCAAATAAAAAAAGAATCATCGAAATCGGTGGACGTGATATTGAATTATTCGTCAATTTGTGCAAATTGAAGACATATGGTTTTTTCATGGATGCCATTGTCAGAAAGCACCAGCTTGAAAATCGGTTCACCCAGTCGAAAGTTCAGTAAGTCGTATATAATCATAACGTCATACTAGCTTAACACTTTCATGAATGAACTGAAAGCTGACGGGACTTAGACCGGCTCACCGTCAACACCGGTTTCCTCTACAGCTACGGACTTCAAAATTATGAGGTAACAAATATTTAAAAAAAACAGGCGAATTGATAACCTCATCCTTTTTTTAAGTCGGTTAAAAATAGTTCTAGTTGCAGGTAACTGTAAAGATTTCTTGTATTGTTAGCTTTTGCTACCGGCTCCACCTGGATGTCAATTATCGCTAAATAGTAGCCTATGTGTTATTCTTATATATATAACCTACATTACTGTTAAGTTTCAACTAAACCTGTTCAATATTTTTTGCGTGGAAGAGTAATAAACATACATACATTTTCACAAACTTTTGTTGCCTTATTTATTAACTAGCAGACCCACGCAACGTCATTTGCGTTTCCTATTACCCGTAGCGTGATCATTTCCCCCCGTTTTTGAAACATTATTTATTGATGTTCCACTCGAATTCGTCTTAGCGTGATGATATATAGCCTATAGCCTTCCTCGATAAATGGGATATCTAACACTGAAAATAATTTTCAATTCAGACCAGTAGTTCCTGAGATTAGCGCGTTCAAACAAACAAACAAACTTTTCAGCTTTATAATAATTATTTTAAATTTAATTAGATGTCATTAAGAAGCGATAAATTGTTTAATAGTTTATTCTGAAGTTCAGAGAATACAACTCAACTGATGATTGTGTAGGTTTACGACACGTGGGATCTGAAAATGATTAACGACTACTTGAAAGCGTCCCGTCGTAAGTAGCTTGTAATATATTGCTAAGATAATTCGTGTTTCACAAATAGATAAGTGCTAATACTTGTTTCAATACAAACATATCTGCCGCTATACTCGAATATAAATGTGATATTGAATTTTAGAATTTCTGTGAGGGTTTCTTTGCATAGTTTATTTATTTACTTGAAAGTAACAAGTAGTAGTTTATTGAGTGATTACTTTTATACATTTTACTGTCACAACATACCTGACAACTGTATTTATTAATATCCATGTCATATCTGGATAAAACTTTTCTGAATAATATTCTTGTCTTATTTACTCGCGTCTACATTGTGTTTCACATCGATGCGGAAGTTCGCTTCTCTAGTTATCAACAAGTGCCACTTTGAAGGGCCCCCGTTGAGCACCGGATAAGTCGGATCACCCTCGAAATACACACTTGAATAGTCAATGTTGGGTGAAAAAACGATTTTCTAGATCAAAATGTTATTATTCGATAATCGATCGATATTTCATGGCGGTTAGATCGCGTAATAATAAGAAGGAAAAAGTTTGTTGAACAGAAGGTCGATATCACGAGAAAGATGTAATTTCTGTTATTGTCAGTACAAGAGTTCGGATTTTCGTGGACGATAAACTACAATGTCTTCCATACAAGTTAATTCTGTAGATATATAATAGGCTCAATTAATTTGTTGAATGGCAGTTTCGACATGATTGCCTTATACTTTTTCTAGTATTAGACTTTTGGAGAACTTGTTATCATATTACAGATTGTATTAATCTAGAGAATTGACCAACTTTTGTTTTCACAGCTTCATAGATTTGTTGAAATATTTATAGTAATCGTGTCGTTCTCTTTGTTTAACGTTAAGCCCTTTTCTCAGTAACATTGAAAAGGGTTTTGGCTATTTTATTTCATAGTCGTCCGACTGCCTGACGCCGACACTCCTTGGGTATGTACTTGTCTTATACACTATGATTTAACCTATATTCTTTGAAGTAGATTTATGTACATAACACAATAAACAACTCTCAAATCTCATTTATTTCATTACATTTTCAAAATGTTTTTCTCTTCTGGGACATTCCACAACCGAAGTAATTTCAAAGTTCATTAATGTCAAAACTTTAATTGGAACAAGGAATCCTTATAACACGTAATATTCTGAAGAACATTTTTTACATACCACCACATTTTACATAAATAAAATGGTATACCTTTAACTTTCACAGCAATTAAAAAATAATTGTAAAAATGCGTACAAAATCTGGTTGTTCTCCATAAAATTTATTGATGTTCATATAAGCTCGATGTAGTTACTACATAGGTACCAATCATATTTTTTGATGATTTGATTTTGAACCCATAATAATAAAATAAAATAATGTAAAAAAGATAATACTAATATTTGTTTATTTTTTCTATACCTGTAATTTAATTGATTATTATTGCTCAACAGTTTTTTTTTATTGTTAACATTACGATGTCACTAAAGTTACTGTGGTTTTAGGAGAAAATACGTCTAACCAACATAATAATATAAATCGTAACAGGAAAAAAATACATAATTGATAGCTACGCTACTTACAATTTTTCTTCATCATTGTAATCAATGAGCTTATAGGTTAAGGTATGTTTGAACCACAAAGACTGCCTTTTTCACAGACAAATTGCTTATTTCAAAACTTGCATTTATATGTTTGCTTCAAACAATAGCTATTTGTAAACTAATACGACATGTTCCATCTGTACCTGGGTTTTGTCGCAATTTTGAAACTTGATATCGGTTGCAGTTAACAAAGCTTCGTTTCCGCAGCGAAATTAACGTCCATAAATAACAACGTGAAATTGCACAGTTTTGATTTCAAAAACTAATATTAAATTTGGATCAATAATGTTTTCTGTCAAGCTTTTTTTGCGTTTAGTACTTGTGAAATATACATGTACTAGCTGACCCACGCACTTCTGCTTGATTTTTTTTATGTACGGCCCGCCAAAATGACTCTACTCTGCCTGATGGAAAGCCTAAGCAAAATCCAAGAATGGTGGTCACCATACTCATTGCGAATGCGGACAATGCAGCATGGTGACCTACACCATAGCGGCCTAGTGATGCTTCTGCATCTTTTAGTCCAGTCAACAAGTATGGAACTTGTTGACTAGACCATTTGGGCCTCCGGTTTTGCACTCACCAACGAAACACGACAGCACGAACGCTGTCATTTTACGTTGATTTTCTGTGCGAGGGTAGTACCGCCCCGGTCGAGCCGGCCCGTTCGTGCTGAAATCAGCGTGGCTCTACTATCTCTATGCATGCTTGCATGCAATCATGCTCGGCTTCTAGAGGTCTAAACGTGACGGTTAACTATAATAATGTTATTAATTGTACGAATGATATAGGTCCTATTATTAGACTTTATTTCAATTGAGTTATTCATTACTTTTTTCTCTATCAGTAGAAATAGATTTCTAGCTTCGTATAACTGATAAAAAATATCTCTAATTGGTTACACTTAGCCAGATGTTGAGACTAGCACAAAAACTCAAGTATCTAGTTGTTATACTCGTATAAACGTCTTGGATTCTATATGTTATGCTTTTATGTGCCGAAAATAAGTTATTTCCGTCATGATATTTAATAACGATGAATGGATACTAATTCTAAAATAAGCATCATTTCGTATTCCTGAGTAGATCAAACATTACTTGAGTGTAGTAAAAGATAGATAAAAAGTTTATTTACGTAAAAAGCGGAACCAAAATTGACAATATCACCTCTAATACTTGCCTTGTTATTAGCAGTATTAGCGAGATTTCAAAATAGCACAGAAACGTACTTTATGTTACCGTCTTCATCGAAGTTTGATAGACGCCCAATGAAGCTTAGGACCACTTGAGAGCTTGTTTTTGTTACAGAAATTCTTGAGTGTAAGTGGTGGGTGTTCCTCCTCTTTTCCCCCTTGTACCTCTGTTTTACGAACGATTTTAGGTTTATAAAGAGTCACTTATTTATTTTTAATTTAAGACTGCCAATGATTTGTGGGTATAGTTAGATTGCTTCGTCTTCTACAAATAAATCACTAACAGTCTTATTTTTAAACGATATTTAACTCTAAGCAACGGTTCTGTGTTATTTTCAACTTTAAAGTTAGTTAATTAGGAGGTTCAACTTTAAACTTAGTTTAAAATTCAAAATAACATAAAACAGTTGTTTAAGTTTAATAACGTATTTAAATATGTTCTTAGGAGTCTGATTTCAGACAGGTCGATTTCTAAAGTAAGTTACATTACTTGTTCTACCGAAATTCTGCAAATTTTTATTGTATGCAATCATTAGTCATCAGAGTCGTCATCATCAAAATACTTTTATTAGGCCGCTGCTGGGCATAGGCCTCTCCATTTAAAAGAGGTTTTGACCTAGTATACAGGGGACAGGTGTGTCATGTCCCACCAACACAAAGGGAGGATCCTCCGACCAGGCGAGGTGATCATGCCTGGCGGGCCAACTACCTAACGGTTGATGTTGGGATGTTTTATATATGTTAACTGGCGCGAGAACTTTCACTGCGCGATTCAGGATTGGTAGTTTCTTAGTTTCCTTTGTTACTCCGTAGTTAGACGTATCTTCAGTAGATGGCGCTGTAGTATCTTTTTTATTTGTATTTGGAAGTCGCCACACCACGTTGGCCAGACGCGTTCTCTTTATCTATACAGTACGTACGTAATTTGTTGTCGTTGTAGTTTGCTTCTCTAGATGGTGCAAGAAATAGATCTTGCATCTTAGACTTACTTTAGAGTCACGCACTCAGAGCACGATACTGAAACGTTTCGCACTCACCCTCAGCGCTGACAGGCTACGCGCTGACCTGTCGGCGCCGATGGTCAACATTACTCTAAAACCAGCCCTAAAGTAGCTAAAACTAGTTTTCTGTAATCCACCTGTATTCTGGAAGGGCTAGGCAGGGATGTATTAAGCATTAAGATATTGTTCACTTACGTACTAGAGAGCAGGCTTATTGCCAAAGACAACTGGGCACTTAAGAAATAAGATAGATTTTTTTTAACAGAATGTAAATTAAAAAGGACAGCAATGGTAAGAAAGAGATATTTCTTATATGGAGAGAATGTATAATATCAGCAGAATCTAGAGTAGAATGGTTATTGACTGACAATTTGAGCCCTCTAACTTACACCTTGCACACAAACAAATAAACACCGTTTCTGTAAAGTTTATATATCTGTCTTTAAATGGATAATTATTTTGGAATTAAATTAAGAAGAATCGTTTTGAAGACACTTATCAAAACTAATAAATTGTTTTATCAATTGGCATTTTTAATATATGGTCGTTCTTTGTGCCATTTGAAGCTAAGTAATTAAATGCAAACAATTGCCTTGTATTTGTAATTTTGTATCCTCTATTTATCCTATAAATACTAATGAATATTGTTCTTGTTGTGTTTGTCGTCTTTTCGACAGAGTCATGGTTTGGCACGATCTTGCAGAAAATATATTACATATTTATTTATTTATTTAAACTTCCTGCAAACATATTGCACAAGGCGGACTTAATGCCACAGGCATTTTCTTCCAGTCAAACCTTTGGGTGTTGCAAAACTATGTATCATCATAATCATATGTGGGTACTTTTTTCGTGGGTAGGTGTTAAAAAAGTCAATACATCTTTTCAAAAGCTCTTAATTTATTAAAATTAATTAAATATAAATACTGCTAAATAAAGTAAATTACTGTATACTTTTTATAACACTTACAGTTAATATCCAGTTTATATGTTGAGCTAAGTGTTTAAGCCACCTGCCAGCTTATTTGCTCCATTACATATTTTTTTTCAACAAATTATAAATCTTCAAGTGTGTCTGCAACCTTCATTCATCTACAATGTCCCAACTTGATGACATCCAAGCAGCTCAGTGCAGTCTGGAGGACAGTTTCTCGAAGAGGATGGCTCAGCTGGAGGCTCAACTGCATTCCGGAGGTAATGCAAAGGAAACAGTTGCCCGCGTCTCGGAGGAGTTTCGGGCATTCCGGGGGTTGATGTTCAACATGTTGGGCTTGCTTCGCAAACAAATTAGTGAGTGTGCCAGAATGGTGGATGTCATAGAGACCCGCCATAGACGAAAGGCACTTATCTTCCTAGGAGTGCCTGAAGCAATAAAGGAGGATTGCAGTAAGACCTTGCTGGATGTTCTCGATCAGAGGATGGGTCTTAGGGATGTGACGGCTTCTAGCATCAAGATCTGTCACCGTATTGGCACTCCATCTAAAGAACGTCGTCCTGTGCTAGTTCGATTTTCTTCGGCGGAGGTTCGGGCTGAAGTCTGGAGAGCGAAGACGAAGCTGAAGGGGTCCGGTTTTACGGTGAGGGAGTTTCTGACTAAAACTCGACAGACAACTTTCAGCATGGCCCGGCAACATTTCGGCGTGGCAGCCTGCTGGACACAGGATGGTACCATAATCGTCAAACTTGCAGACGGTATTAGACACAGACTAACATCGCCGGACGAACTGGAACCGCTCATAGCTAGATACCCCAAAGCAGCATCACCACCCAAAGCGAGTTCGAGTGTCACCAAAAATTCACGAAGATAACAATCACCTTGCACTGCTATACTGTTGTCACTACTTAAACTGATCCAATATCTTAGTTAAACATATATTTTGTTGTTCACTTCACACAAACGCGCAGAGTTTTTGTACTGTTTTGTTTGTTTATTTACATCGCATTTCAACAAAGACATCGGTTTGTGACAACACCTAGTGTCATCTGTCAGTTATCAAACTTTTTTTCTCTCAATCTAGTGCGTTCATAAACAGCAGTAATATTGACTAGCTATTTTGTGATATTTTTTTTTGTTCTCTTTCCTTACTTGTTTCTATATTAATGTAATTCTCTGTTTACTTCATTTGACACATGTTAGATATTTATTATATATTCTTGCGAGTTTTACTCACAAATCGTTTTCTGATTAATTGTATACAGTACATTAATGTGTGTGTGTGTTTGCTGGCGGGTGGTGTAGAATGTAGAAACACAGTCTACCAACTTCTGCTTGAGTTAAAGGTAACATTTATATTTTTTTTTTCTTTTAGTATATTATTAATATTTATTTTATAGGTATCTGTTATATAATCTATATTGTATTAGCTAGGTTGTTTCTTATATTATATATATATGATTATATACACTTATGAGTGATGATGATGACTTGTATTTTTCTGCCGAAGACTCGTTAGATGATGCTAGTTACACTTCGTTGACGGAGACTCTGGGTGACCAGTTACGACAAATATTTTCTGCTCAATCCCGTCCCACTTTAAATGTTTGCCATATAAATGCGCAAAGTGTACCAAGTCATTTTAGCGATCTAACCGAGAATTTCTCTGACAATAACGTTCATGCCATCCTGATTTCGGAGACTTGGCTCAAACCCCACCTACCCTCCACCTCATATCCTCTTTCTGGTTTTGCACTTATCCGTCATGACCGCTCAAATAGAAGAGGCGGCGGAGTCGCTATCTACCTACGTAGTTTCCTATCATACAAAATTATCGCTTCCTCCGATCCTTCCTCCTGTGCGGAATACTTATTTCTCGATGTTTGTGTCAAGGGAGTTAGCGTTATTCTAGGCGTAGTCTACTGCCCTCCATCTGTGAACTACTTCTCTACTCTGGAAACAGTGCTAGAATCTTTAGGGTCAGAACACTCACATCACATCATCATGGGAGATTTCAACACTGACCTCCTGGCTCCAAACTCTCCTCGTACACGTAATCTCCTTGAAATTGTCCAAGCAACAAATCTTCACATACTACCTCTTCAAGCCACTCACCACAATTTAGATTACCAGGATACCTGGCTTGATCTAATGATCACATCTGCCCCACACCTTGTCACTTCCCACGGACAACTCCTTGCTCCTGGTTTTTCCCATCACGACTTAGTCTACCTTTCTTACATCCTGAAACCTCCCAAACCTCCTCCTAAATTCCTACATATTCGCAGTTTCCACCGCACGGATATGGAGAAATTACATGCAGACGCTGCTAAATTGGATTGGGTTGATATGGCAGTTGCTACAGATGTGAACGACAAACTGCGTATATTCAATGACACTATTGTAAAATTGTACGACAACCACGCTCCTATCAGGAGAGTGAAATTAAAACGTGCCCCTGCACCTTGGATGACGATGGAAGTCCGAACTGCGATGAGACGAAGGGACCAGTCTTTTTTTCGTTTCAAGAAAGATCGCTGCGAGGAAAAATGGAACTTATATAAGGCCGCAAGGAATCGATGCAATCAAGTGATACGCAACGCTAAACGCCGACATATACTCCAAAATATAGAGTCTTCTTCTTCGTCCAATATCTGGAAGTTTCTTAGTACTCTAGGAATAGGAAAGCGACAACATCATGTTTTCAACAATGAAATTGGTTTGAATGATATCAACCGTCATTTCTCATCCACATCTGAGCTGGATCTTCAAACTAAGTATCAAACGTTACATTATATATCTGGTCTTATCAGTCCCACTACTGACTCATTTGAATTTTCTCCGGTGTCTCCTGAGGATATCAAAAAGATTATACTATCCATCCGTTCAAATGCTATGGGATGTGATGGCATCAGCCGTCGCATGATTATCACCATCCTTGACTGTATTCTCCCGGTAATTACCCACATTGTCAACTTTTCTCTCGACTCCGGTACTTTCCCCTCTTTGTGGCGCAAGGCCTACATTATTCCTCTTCCAAAAAATAGTAACCCTTCACTTCCTGAACACTTTCGACCCATCTCTATTCTTCCCTTCCTCTCTAAAGTACTCGAGGCCTGTGTATACAAACAACTCTCACAGTTTATATACAGAAACCAACTTTTAAGTCCTCTACAGTCAGGCTTCAGGCCCGGTCACAGTACAGTTACCGCTCTCCTTAAAGTGACTGGCGATATTAGGAGGGGCATGGAGGACACTAAAGTGACAGTTTTGGTCTTAGTCGACTTCTTTAATGCTTTTAATACCGTCAATCACGAAATCCTGTCATCTGTCCTCGCATATCTTGGGGTATCTTCTGAGACACTAGAATGGTTCTCCACTTATCTTCGGGGGCGACAGCAGTGTGTTCGTGTTGATGATTTGTCATCAATTTGGTGCGACCTCTACGCTGGCGTCCCTCAAGGCGGAATTTTATCTCCTCTATTATTTTCAATCTTTATTAATCTCATATCTCAACATCTTCGGTGTGCGTATCACTTGTATGCTGATGATCTGCAGTTGTATTCACAGGCAAAGTTGGAGGACGTGACGCAGGCTATTGATGAGGTTAACAAGGACCTGGAGCTTATAAAATCCTGGTCAATGAGATTTGGACTATCTGTTAATCCAACCAAATGCCAGGCAATCATAGTGGGCAGCAAACGCTTAATGAGCAGATTGGATAGCGCCTCGATCCCACCAATTTTCTTCAATGGATTAGTTATTCCCTACAGCCCTGCAGTAAAAGACCTTGGTTTACTTATAGACTCAAACCTCGATTGGCGAGCACAAGTTACTAGCGTGAGCCAGAAAGTAACTGGAAACCTGCGAACATTATATCGTCTCAAAAACTTCCTGCCTCCTAAAACTAAAATTGTACTCATGCAGTCCTTAATAATACCTATAATCGACTATGGTGATGTGTGTTACTTCGACCTGAATGCAGATCTCCTCAATAAACTAGACCGTCTTCTTAATAACTGCATTCGATACATTTTCAATCTTCGTAAGTATGACCATGTGTCTGCTTCCCGTTCCCAATTAAAATGGTTACCTATTCGCCAACGGCGCAATCAGCGAGCACTTACCTCCCTATTTTCATTTCTCAACTCACCATCCTTACCTACCTACCTTGCGCCGTATTTCCGATATCTGTGCTCTAACCACGACAGAAATCTTCGCTCAGTTAACAATCTGCTTCTCTCATGTCCCTCTCACAACTCCGACTTCGTGAACTGTTCGTTCTTTGTTCAAGCAGTACTACTCTGGAATGCGCTCCCGCTCGAAGTCAGGATGTCCACCAACCGTTTTACATTCAAAAAGAAAGTACATGATCTCTTTCTCAGTGAACTGGCAGAACTCTCTAATCCATAGCAAACCTTAAGTTACTGATATTCATAGTGTATAGATATAGTATTTATGTATGTATATATATGTCAATCTGTATATATATTTATTTATGTATGTTTATATTTATGCAAGTATGTATATGTTTAAATATTTTGTGAACTATTAGCATTTTAACTGAATACTTAATATGTAACCTTTAAAGATTTCTACACCACCCAAAGGTTGACTGGAAGAGAATGCCCTGGGCATTAAGTCCGCCGATGTACAAACTTAGTGCATAAAGTTTTTAAATAAATAAATAAATAAATATGTGTGTAAAAATATTATGTTATGTGGATTTTCATCAAGTGAGTAACCGGGGAAGAAAAATAAAAAAGGTCCTTACAAACGAGGGGTCATTTGTAAGACATAGATGATCGGAATATCAGGGATTTATTTTCTAATTTACAATTAGTTTCCGGACTACTAGTATGAGAACGTGCGGCGTTCGATTTTTAATCGATTCGTATCTCACATAACCAGTTCACCATTATCCGTCTTTTGAGGTTCATCATCATCAACATCTTCTTAGAAGCGCGACTTTCTTTGTGACACCCATAAGATGAATAGGGGTCGTTCCTAATTCATCACCATACGCAGATCTGGTGGGGTCTGCCGAATGGATTTCAAAACACAAAATATAAGTTTATAGCGGTTACCTAAAAATTGATAAAATGTACTGACAATGTTCCTTTGATCATCTGGCTTTGATTAATTTTATATTGCTCGAAGGCCATAAAGTTGTTAACTGTTACTGTTGTAAAATATAATTTTGAAATACAATAAAAACTGCGTTTGATATTTGATGATGTTATCTATATATACTTATAATAAAAATGTAACAGGTCCAATTCTGTACATGAAAGATACTTAGAAATTTTTTTTGGAGGGCTCTCTATTATCGATACTGAAGCCAAAACTGTATTTTTTTTCATTTTTGTCTGTCTGTCTGTCTGTCCGTCTGACTGTCTGTATCTTGGCCGCGCATCACGCCCAAACTACTGAATGGATTCAAATGAAACTTAGCATGATTTGAGTTCATACTACGAGGTAGGACATAGGATACTTTATATCCCGACATTCAGCACGGTTTCCTGGAGAGAGGGGATGAAGTCAAAATATGTACTTAGTTGTAATTCAATAACACATAGTCCGATTACGTTCATTCTTTTTTTGTTAGAAAGAAAAAAAAAAGATAATGGGAAAAGTCTTTTTTTTGTCCGCGACTGTACACTGCCTGTGGGAAGCTGAGACACATATGTAAATATGGCGGTACGAAGTTCGCCGGATCAGCTAGTAATAAATAATAATAATAAATATTTCGGACATCTAACACACAACGCCATCTAGTCCCAAGCTAAGTAGAGCTTGTGTTATGGGTACTAGACAACTGATACAAATACATATATACGTTTTTTTTTTGTAAATACATACATATTATACACTAGCTGGCCCGGCGAACTTCGTACCGCCATATTTATATATCTGTCTCAACTTCCCACAGGCAGTGTACAGTCGCCGACAAAAAAAAACTTTTCCCGTTATCTTTTATTCTTTTTGTTTCTAGCAAAAAAAGAATGAATGAAATCGGACTACGTGTTATTGAATTACAACTAATTACATATTTTGACTTTCATCCCCTCTCTCCAGGAAACCGTGCTGAAATTCGGGATAAAAAGTATCCTATGTCCTACCTCGTAGTATGAACTCAAATCATGCCAAGTTTCATTTGAATCCATTCAGCAGTTTCGGCGTGATGCGCGGCCAAGATACAGACAGACAGACGGACAGACAGACAAAAATGAAAAAAATTACAGTTTTGGCTTCAGTACCTATCGATAATTATAATAGACAGCCCTCCAAAAAATTTTTTTCAAAATATCTTTAATGTACAGAATTGGACCTGTTACATTTTTATTATAAGTATAGATATAGATACATCACAATAACACATAGGTTACTTTTTGCCGCGATAACCGAGATATACGCGGGCGGAGCCGCGGGCAACCACTAGTACTAACATATTTTTATAGACAGGTTTGTTTTTTTAGTAAATTTTCGTCATAATATTATGTCGGCTCGGTTTGTCTATGATGAATTGATATTACTTTATTTCAAAAGTATAGCAACGGGTTGGCGAATTATAAGGAACATTAGATTTGGTAGTGCGGAATGATATCTGTGAGATAATTTATTAACATAATTAAAAAGGTTTCATCGAATCGGAATCGAATGCAAAAAAAAAAATCTAATTAAACACGTACGTACGTTAGAAGAAATCGTATAAAAACAAATATTTAGATTTATACAAGTAAAATTTTAACAAAATAAAAAACCGACTTCAGGAATATATATATATATTATAGGTACCACCGTTAGAATATCCTTTCCATTAAAAAAAGAATTATCAAAATCGGTTCATTAAAGACGAAGTTATCCGCGAACACACATAAAAAATCATATATGCGGTCGAATTGAGAACCTCCTCCTTTTTTGAAGTCGGTTATAACAAATATTTAGATTTATTTTCCCTACGTAGGTGGCAGAAACCATTACAAAGTAAATAATAAATAAATAATGCAAAGTAAAACGTAATTGGGCAAGCTACTTAGATTAACGAATAAATGTTTGGAATACAAAATGTAGTAGGTACTTACCTAAATATAAATTACTTTGTTTGTTGTACGTTCCTTGTCCTAGAGTTTGATAAGTTTAATTTCTAATTAAATCATTATTGTTTCTGTGTCATTTATATTTGTTTCGTAAAATTATAATTGAAATAGTTTACAGAAGAATGTATCGTATCTAAGTTACATACCTTCATTGTTTTATTATCAAAGTTTCAGATAACAAGTAATTATTTTTTTGTTTAAACAACTAAATAGTGTAGAGAGACCTTGGTGTACCATCGCTTCATTTAGCGAGGAGGTGATGTTGGCTAAAGCCGTGGTGGAAAGCCCGAGTGAGCATGGATTGGCTCCCCTATACTATAAAATATATGTCATGATATCGTATATTTTACGTTTTCACGCGTTATCACCAACACATAAAATTATCATAAACGCAAGCGATCCATATTTAAGACGAATGTCTTATTTTATGCCAAACTAGCTTTTATACGCAGCTTCACTCACGCAGACTTTCATCCCCTGATTTACCACCTTAGGGGTGGAATTTCCAAAATTCCTTCCTTAGTGCTCACTTACGTTATATAAAAAACCTACATGCAAAATTTCAGGATTCTAGCTTTAGCGGTTTGGGCTGTGCGTTGATCTCTGGGTATGTCAGTCAGTCAGTCACCTTACTCTCTTACACACATCAAAAGTGTCTAGGGATCAAGCATTTTTATGCGGATTTCTTGAGATTGAGATGTGGCTTTGGCCCTGGCCTGCTCAGTCGCCAGACTTGAACCCGATTGAGCATGCATGGGATATGCTACAGAGAAGAGCTCTGCCGAATATGGAGAGTATCCAGTCGCAAGAAACCTTTTTTTGTTGTTGCAACGAACATGGGCGGCCATTCCACAGCGTGTTTGGATGAACTCATTTTGAGTATGCCAAACCGATGTTCTTGTGTTGTTAGTGTTCGCGGTAGAAACACGGATTATTAATTGTTTAAGTTACCTAATAAAATTTTAAAGAAAACTGTTATTTCAGTCTTTTTTTCGAACTTTAATGTTAGTGGTTCAAATGTCAAAAATCCCTTTATTAGGAAAATGGCAAATTTCTTTATTAATGCAAAGGTGACTTGGTTTATCGTTACTGTGACAAACGAAAACACTTTATTTGATGAATCCTTAAAGAAAATTTTAATTAATATCAAGCAGGAGAAAAGTTATTGCAAAAATATATGTTGATCCCTAGACACTTTTGATGTGTGTATTTATATAGATTCGATAGCAATGGTAAGCTTGTTAAGAAGTTATTCATTTAAGATGATATATAAGGAGCAACGTAAGCTATTTTACTTTTATTTTAGACTAGATTCGCCCCGAGTACGCAGTACGACATCACTGAAAAGAGGAGGAAAACCTGAAACAAACCCTGTACTAACCCGTCTGGCTTGTTAATGTAAGCCAAAGCCTCCTTTCTAAGTAGAGGCCTATGTCCAGCAGTACTGTGGAACTGTTAAATACGTGGGAGAGCACGCTTCGGCATAAATGGGCCGGCTCGACCGGATTGATACCACGGCCTCACAGAAAACCGATGTGAAATAGCGCTTGCGCAGTGTTTCACCGAGTGAGTGAGGATATCGGAGCTCCATACCCCAACCGCTCCCCCCCAGCCCCCTCCTCCAAAGGCCTGCAACGCACTTGTGATGCCTCTAGTGTTGCGGGTGTCCATGGGCGGCGGTAATCGCTTACCATTAGGCGATATGTGTGCTCGTTTGCCCCTTATTCCATAAAAATAATAATAAACGTTGTTGATAATGAAATAGCAATGTTAAATATCAACAGGTTCAGTTTTTATAAAGTTATGAAGAAATCAATATCACGCGGAGGCTATTGAATACACAACATTAACAATCAAATTCAATTACGGCACCGGCCATTTCAACACGATTTCTTTTTGATTCCAACCTCAAACTTCAAACGTCAAACACGAACCAGCGACAATCAAAATGTTGCCAGTACAATGACGTTCGAAATCCAACAGTCACCCGCTCGAACAGGTACGTACCTGTTCCCTAGTCTACAGGCAGGCGAGATAACGTTGCTACCGCTCGTTTGGTAACTGAGTCCCCAACAAGAACCTCTGCGGACCAGGGGTCCCATCTTTACCATGAAACAAGTTAACAATGCGCCCCCGGCGCCAACGCAGTGGCGGTAGGTTAGCATCCTTAACCAGCACGAGGTCACCAACATTAGGGGGACCAGTAGAAATGGCCTGGAGTCAACGCCTCCAAGTCATTTGGATCCGAGCTGAGCGGACACAACGGTCGCGAGTTGAGAACGGCTTCGATCTTACAAGACAACGTCGCGAGTTCCTCAAATGTCAGCGCGGTCTGACCTACAATACGCCCTAAATGCGTCTTAGCTGACTTGACTACGGCTTCAAAAAATCCCGCCCCAGAGGGGGTAACCTGGTGGACTGAAGGTCCATTGTATACCCCGACGGGAGAGGGCTGTTCCAATATCCACTTTGTTTTCATTTAAAAACCTAACTACATCTCGTAAGTATCGTTCTGCACCTACGAAGTTGGTTCCATTATCGGAACGAATCAGTGCTGACAGTCCCCTTCGGGAAACGAATCTGTCCAAGCACGCTATAAAAGCTTCCGTCTTGAGGTCAGCAACGAGCTCGAGATGCACCGCCTTTGTGGATAGACAGACGAACACGCAAAGGTACGCCTTGTACTGTTTCGCGTTCCGCAGCCACAATCTTTTTACACATATTAACTGTTCACAAAGCCTAGCCTGGCCGATCAAACCGTTTTCAACTATTATAAGTATTTTAGCCTAACAAACCCACAGTGTCATCAATATCACGCGGAGGCTATTGAATACACAACATTAACAATCAAATTCAATTACGGCACCGGCCATTGCAACACGATTTCTTTTTGATTCCAACCTCAAACTTCAAACGTCAAACACGAACCAGCGACAATCAAAATGTTGCCAGTACAATGACGTTCGAAATCCAACAGTATACCTGTATGACATTTTATACAATTTTAATATAATTTGTAACGCAAAATATTGAGTTAAAGACGCAGTTATAAAGTCGATACAAGAGTACTGATATTTTTAGAGCTGTCTTGCACTGTTTATTGTTACGAATGTTCTAAAGCAAGTATCTAGAGACAAAATACATGCCTTCACTAAAAGCGATTTGCTAAAACGTAATATCATGTCGAATGCCAAGAATGCTGAAATGTATCCCATAATATATGTATTGGGTGTGCGAATGAAATATTTGTTCCATCTTGGTAAAACGTGAATCCTGTAAATATATATTATCTTTCCATTGTTAGTTTAAGTGCATTATATAATTGAATACAAATATGTAGTAAGAATGTTTTATGGTGTGACTTAAATGTGAATATGTATTAGTATTATTTTCACTGCTATGTTAGGTATTTTTGATTTTATTGAGCTTTGGTCATACCTACTGAAATAAGACAACAGTGAGTTTTATAAATATGCAAGAACAAGTTGAAGTTATTGGATTTAAGCTAAAATTTACACATTTAATTCTTTACCGAAAACGTGAGAGAGCCACGCTTCGGCATGAATGGGCCGGTTCGACCGGAGTGATACCACGGTCTCACAGAAAACCGGTGTGAAACAGTGCTTGCGCTGAGTTTCACCGACTGAGTAAGGATACCGGAGGCCCATACCCCCCCAACCCCTCCAATTGGTCCAAATTTCATATTCCTCCGAATGAATAATTTTCATAATAAGGTTTCATGTATTAATATAAAATTATAGGCTTAGGTAGATTCAATACATCCTTGCCATGTTTGCTTTCTGCAAACAAAGATTGTGTAGAAAAATAGTCGACGTTTTACTTTAGTAGCACGATCTTTATTAAAAACTAGCTGACCTGGCGAACTTCGTACCGCCATATTTACATATCTGTCTAAGTTTCCCACAGGCAGTGTACAGTCGCGGACAAAAAAAAAACTTTTCCCGCCATCTTTTAATTTTTCTTGTACACAAACCTTGTCTTGTACAAAAAAGAATTATTTAATTTGGTGCAGCGGATCGGAAGTTATGCGCGTACAATGCGTACATACATTTCAGCGATTCATTTTTATAAATATAGATATTGAACCAAGTCACTGAAAACTTTTAACAACAATTTTGTAATTTCTGAGTCCTATCTGAATTGGAATCTAAAGATTCCGAAGCTTGAAAACGTTAGTAGTGTAATAGGTCTTTAGAGGCTTTTCACGATCAGAGGTCGCTCATAAATCCCAACATTATTTTATGTAAATGTT
Source organism: Diaphora mendica (assembly GCA_949125395.1). Classification (NCBI taxonomy): domain Eukaryota; kingdom Metazoa; phylum Arthropoda; class Insecta; order Lepidoptera; family Erebidae; genus Diaphora; species Diaphora mendica. The sequence goes on from OX421319.1 coordinate 10,323,064, forward strand.
TCGCCGTAACTTTCGACAGACCATTAGCATCCGAGACTCACTTTAGATCTTTGTTCTTTGGAATATATTAGAAAAGGATAGTATGAGAATTGTGGCAAAATTTCGCTTTGATTTCCGGTAGGAAACGACTTCCATACTTTGCAAAGTAGGTCAAAGATATAAAAAGTTATTTTCACAATTTTCATTTTTGTTTGTATAATCGAATTGGGACTAGACTACATACATGGACGTATAGGTACCTGCTGGGAAATATTTTTTTCTATAAACAGTAACTCACTTTAACTTGTAGTCTTGTTAAGAAACCTTCTTTACTAAAGTGTAAAATATATTAATTAAGTTCTATCTGAAGTAATTGGTTTTAATAATTACCTACTTAAATAGTGCTTATTTTACTTTGATTACTAAATCAACAAAGTCGACGGTTTGTTTTTTTTAAGATAGGTACCAACATAAAGTTGTCACTGTTGTGTCACTAAAGTGTAAGGGTTCGATTCGGGTGATTTAAGTGACACAACTTGATACCTTGATGTATGATTTATTAGTCTCTTAATTCTAATTAATACATAGATTACATAGTTTTAATCTAGGAATATCATGACATTATCATCATATGACCATTTCACCACACGCCCTATAAAAAACAGAAAAAAAACTAACAGTTTTTTTTTTTTTTTTATGTATGGCCTGCCAAAATGACTCTACTCTGCCTGACGGAAAGCATAAGCAGAATCCAAGAGTGGCGGTCACCATACTCACTGCGAATGCAGACAATGCAGTATGGCGACCCACACCATGGCGGCCTAGTGATGCTGCTGCATCTTTTAGTCTAGTCAACAAGTATGGAACTTGTTGAGTAGACTATTTGGGCCTCCGGTCTCGCACTCACCAACGAAACACGACAGCACGAACGCTGTCATTTTACGTTGATTTTCTGTGCGAGGGTAGTACCACCCCGGTCGAGCCGGCCCATTCATGCTGAATTCAGCGTGGCTCTACTACCTACATTTTTAAACATTATACAATTTTGTCTTATTCTTATGTATAATTTCTTCTTTCAATCAATATCATCTAAGACCTTAAAAAGACTATCATACACATTATCAAACTTATTTCCGGACTCATTTTTGACCAACAATAAATCATCTTTTTATACATAACAGGTTTCAAATAGTTGTCAAGAAATGTTTTTTAAATTAGGTGATGTTTCTGTTTACAGATGACGTTAGCTACTTGGTGTGGAGGTGGCGGTCCTCGTATTGGGCGCACATATAGCGCACTTCTAGCATCGCAGCGTCAGCGAGCTAGTGCAGGGCTGACCGAACGTGCGAGGTCCCGCCGTTTACGCAGATTGTCTACGGCCACCACACAACTATACGACGCGCCTCCCAGAGCGCAGGTGAGGTCAGAAACAGATAAGATACTAAATGGTTTTAAGGGGCTCTGGTAGCTTCCGCTTTGATAACATATACTTCTTTTAACAGCCATTTACGCTTCTCCTAAATTGTAAAATGTCAAGTAATTAAGTAGCAAATATTTTATTGCAAGAATATCGATTGGGAGTAAGTGCTGATGCACTCAAATCTAGAGTGGAGCAGGCGTGCTCGGAAAAGACCTGCATCATTCGACAAGAAAGGGGATAACCGACATAATTTGATACAGGCCAAAGTCGCTTTTTTAAGGAAAGTTTTATGTCCAGCTTTGGACTTTAAGAATTTTGATATTGATGATGATTTTGATCTATGTATATGAAAACTGTAATTTTTTTTTTATAAAAGTACCTACATTTAAAATCCACAATTCCACTTTACAATTTTTCATGTTTCTGATATTGAACATCTGTTTAAAGATTACCGCCGTGGTTTCATCGAAAAATTTATAGCCGGTGTATAAATGACTGCCTTGTTGGTCTAGTGGTTAGCGTACGCGGCTGCTGATCAAGAGGTCTCGGGTTCGATTCCCGGGTCGGACCATATATTTGTGTGATCCACAAATATTTGTTTCGGAGTCTGGGTGTTTTCTATGTATAATATGTATGTATTTACAAAAAAAAAAAAAAGTATATATGTATTTGTATCAGTTGTCTAGTACCCATAACACAAGCTCTGCTTAGCTTGGGACTAGATGGCGTTGTGTGTTAAAATGTCCGAAATATTATTTATTTATTTATTTTATTTATAAATAAATAAAATCTGCAATTGTACCAATCATCGTTTTGATTTTATAACTTTGATCAATGAATGGTTTATTGATTGTTATGGTCGTTTTGGAACTACTCATTATGATATCTTGTGAAACAAATTTATCAAGGAGGTCATTGTTTTAAAATTGTTGATTTCATCTGCCACAAGTCAGTAACGCGGAAGCAAAATATAACCTACACGCCACCTAGCTTAAAAAGTAAATGTTTTGAAATCTGTTATTGGATATTAGGAATAGATATTGGTTGAAGTTTTAAAAACAGAAGAGGTTAGAAGCTGATAATGGTTTGTAAAAAATCCAGGCTAAATTTTACTAAATTTGTTTTGAAATACTTACAAGTTTATAGAAAAAGTTTCCTTTAACCTTACTGATATTTATTTAAGACTAAAGAAGGAACACAAAATTTTTCTCATCAATATGCCACTTTTATCTAGGGGCTTTTGAAATTAAGGGACATAGTTTTAGATAGGCTTTAAATGTAAATTTGAGTATTTTTTACGTATTAGATATCAAAATATATTATTAGGAAACCTTCAGTCGCAGTGGTCTATCAGCTGAGGAAAGCGCAAACATATTATCAGATACTTTCACATATTGTGCTGATGTTTGTATCGGCCGTGGATCTATCACTAACACTCGTAGATGTGATTGGTGGAATTATAAATTAGTCGAATTACGTAGAATCTATCAGAAAGCTCGTAAAAAACTAAATGACATTAAAAAGCGTAACGTAACAGGAGATATTTACAATAATGCTCTTATTGCTCTTAGAGTTGCCAGGTCTCATTATAGAGCTGCTGTGGAGAAATCAAAGGGAAATTTAATACGTAAACTTGTTGATAAACTCGATAGAGAGGGACCCTGGTCACCTTTGTATCATGAATTTAAAGCAAATAGATCAATCGACCTTGCATACGTACAGAACATCAAAATTAATAATAGTTATACTACAGGAGTAGAACAAACCACAGAATATCTTTTAGAATCACTTGTGCCTGACGATCGGCCGGAGGATGACACGGATTATCACCGACAAATTAGGCAGTGGGCTATTGAACCACCATTGTCTCCAATGTCTGACTTACCATCTTCAGACGAATTTCTCAGTATTGTTAGGTCATTACCACTAAATAAGGCTTCGGGCGACGATAAAATATCAAACAAAATGATAAAAGAAGCTTGTAAACTTTCGGATGATACGGTTTTAACAGTTTTTAAACGTTGCATTGCGGAAGGAGTATTTCCTAGTGTTTGGCGGTGCGGTAATATTCGAATAATACCAAAAAGCGGCGATAAGCCGCCGGACGATCCTAAATCCTATCGACCCATAACACTGTTACCATCGCTGGGAAAGCTTTTAGAGCGTCTTGTAGTACCACGACTTCTACCGGGTGGAGTTAAATTTCATGATAGACAATTCGGCTTTACGTTGGGAAAATCGACAACTGATGCGGTTATATCTGTAAGGAAAACTGTCACCGAGTCAAGTTTTCAATACGTTTTAGGCATCTTCTTAGATATATCTGGCGCCTTTGACATTGCGTGGTGGCCCATGCTATTGCTAAAATTAAAATTAAGAGGTTGCTTAAAAAATATTTATTACCTTATCTCCTCGTACTTCTTACAAGGTACTACTAAATTGAGACTTGGGCATCATTCTGTGTCGAAGGCGCTTACGATGGGGTGTCCTCAAGAGTCAGTGCTAGGACCATACTTGTGGAACATAGGCTTCGACGATTTTCTGGCAATGCCTGTGCCGTCCGGATGTACCCTGAATGCGTACGCGGACGACGGTTTGTTATTGATAGAGTCGGATACTAGAACGGGGCTTGAGAGGCTGGCCAGTGAATGTTTGGACTTAATATCTCGGTGGGGTGGGCGTAATCGGTTGACGTTTGCACCAAACAAAATCTTCCAACTACTTCTGAAAGGTAACCTCAAATCACCGCCATGTATTAAATTTGAAAATGTTACTATTAAAAATAAAACCTCGGTTTGTTATTTAGGATTGGTTTTAGAAAGACATTTTTCATTTATTGAACATATTAGAACAGTTAATGAAAAGTCTAAAAAGAGTTTCTTTGCACTGACGAGGATATCAACTGCGACATGGGGTCTGTCATATAATACACTAAAGATCATATATGGAGCTACTTATTTGGGTTCTATTTGCTATGGTGCTCCTGTATGGGCAGATAGGGCGACTGTAGGTGCTGTCCGTCGCAAACTGTTACAAGGCCAACGACCTGCATTGATTTTCTTGTGCAAGGCATATAGGACGGTTAGCACTGAGGCTTTACCGGTGTTGGCAGGTGTTCTTCCGGTCGATCTCGAGGTGCAAAGACGTGCAGCCATGTACTATTCCACACTACAAAACATGGAATGCGATTTTTTGGGCATACGAGACCGCGGTAAAATCATAAGGTTGTTTCAACAGCAATCCAATGTCTATAGCGACCTCTTGGATGAATGGCAGCAACGATGGGACGAATCATCTAAGGGGCGCCACCTCTACCAGTTCTTTCCATCTGTTCGCGAACGGTTGTCAAGGACATGGCTCGAGGTAGATCACTGTGTCGCTCAATTTCTTACAGGCCACGGTAACTTTAAGAGCAAACTATACTCATTTAAATTAGTCCATTCACCATTGTGTCAATGCTCAACACCTGATTCTAGCTGTGAACAGTCGGCTCATCATATCCTCTGGGAATGTAGTCTTTGGTACAATGAACGTAACATGATGCTAAATAGCTTACAAATGACGTCTGGGGTAGTATATTATGGGGATCTTGTGTCAACAGCGGTGAATTTCCGTGCGTTTAAGCGATTCTGCCATACATACTATAGAAATCAAATATAGCTCACTTAGGACCCATAATATTTTTATCCGTGGTGCTTCCCGGTTTGAAAAAGGCGTTTGCCTATTTTTGACTCCATTTTGTCTCCCGCTTTGCTAAGGAGGGAAGTGGACTTATTATATTTCCAACTCCTCCAGTTTTCTTCTGATTAATTTCGTTGCGGGTTCCAAGACAGTTAAATTTTTCCTGGGACTTCCCGAGTGTCATCACTCGGTGTTTTCGTGGGTCACCGCTGTTGATCCTGGTGTACAGGAGTTACAGTGGTGGGCGTGTGGGCGGGATTAGTCCCATATTAGGAAACCTTACCTCGAAGGTCCTTAAAACGAAGAAGACCTTAAAATCACTTTGTTGTCCATATGCCTTTCTGTCTGTCAAGACCTTTTATTTCGGGAACTTGAGAAGGTATCGAGTTGAAACTTAAACCGTATACCCAGGTCTACGGTTCCCTAAAGTTGTGAAAAAATCGAACCTCTTAAGTTTACGTTAATTTATTTTGATTTTGAACGTTGATTTGCAAAAAAACACATACATATTTCGACACTCCCAAGGGAATCAAAACTCATAGGGTACTTCCCGTTGACCTAGAGCTATGAAATTGTTCAAATATACATTTGTAATTAAATTTTTAAAAATGAGGGGTCTACATTTTTTTAGGTGATCGAAATTGAAGCTACTGGTTCAAATGGGGTATCATACGAAAGCGCTTGATGAGCACATTGCAAAATATAATTTATTTTTGTATTACGACGCATTATTTATACTGAAAAGTATAATAATAATAATAATAAATATTTCGGACATCTAACACACAACGCCATCTAGTCCCAAGCTAAGCAGAGCTTGTGTTATGGGTACTAGACAACTGATACAAATACATTCATATATACTTTTTTTTTTTATACTTTTTTACTTCCCTCCGCGGGTCTGTACGGTTCACGTGTGACGTCGCGTTTTAATAATTTAAATATTGTTTTTGTGTATCCTTGCGACTGTTACCCGGTTTGTGGGCGGTATAAGGTTGTATATAGTGTTTTTGACAAATAATCTGTAAGTTTTACGCCTTATAAATACAAATATTGTGTTAGTTTCTTTTACTACGGCTATCGGTAAGTCAATTTATTTTATTCATAAAGGTAGGTAGGAGTAATATTTTGTTTGTATTAATTTTCTTTTCGTGTTTTTTGATTTTGAAGTTGTTTTTATTGATATTTCTTTTGTCTGGTGTGTCTTTGTTTGGCCATGTCGGTTGTTGGCGAGTTGCCGGATCCCGGTGGTACAAATGAATTTCGAACACCAACCGGAAAAAAATTGTTTGGTAGAATGTCGCCATCAAATTTATCGTCAAATGAAAGTAGAACTGAACGAATTAGGGCTTCGGACTTGGGCGAGAGTGTTTCGTCTCTTAGTGGTCGTGATAACTGTGGGGAGTATGATTATTTTGAGTTGGTGTCTCAGGCAACCGAATATTTGGCAAAAATTAACGAATTGGTAAACGATCAGGGGTCGCGAATGAATGTGGGGAATAGGACCGCCATTATGGACGTAACCCAGCGGATTACCGGTATCGTCTCATTGTTGGCAATTAAATCTGCTAGCAATGAAACGAAATTAGCGAATCTCGAGCGCCGGGTGGGGGGTGTCGCCGTTCAACAGCCGGGCTTGACGTACGCGGACAAGCTTAGGCTTCGCTTACCACCTGGATCAGCCCCGTGTCCGGTGTCCGCTGAGGCGCGCGTATCTAGGCCGTGTGTTATTGCGTATCCTACTACGGAACGTTCAGCGGACTATGCAACTTCGTCAGCTACAAAAGAAGCTCTCATGCAGGCTATTAAACCTAGCGACGAAGGTTTTCAAATTGTAGGCGTCAAAAAAACCGCAAAGGCAGGCGTCGTGTTGCGGGTCGCAAATGAACGGCAGCTTAAAAAACTAGAAGCAGTAAACGCCATTAAGTCTGTAGGCTTACGCTTAGAAAAGCCGAAAGGCCGAAGGCCCCGTATAATTGTAAAAGACGTGCCCGGTTCTATGGAGGATCGTACCTTCCTAACAGCTTTATATCGTCAAAATATCAAGGACGAATTAAAATTAAGCGAAAGCGATTTTTTAAAAACGACCAAAATTGTCAGGCATCGTAAACTGGAAAACGGACGTCAATGGATAGGCTTAGAATTAGAGACAGAGGTTAGGAAACACTTGGCTAGCACAAAAGATAAATTATATATAGACTGGGCCACATGTAGGTTTATAGACGACTTAGAAGTAGTTCGTTGCTTAAACTGTCAACAATTCGGTCATGTTCAAAAATTTTGCACTATTAAAACTCCTACGTGTGCTAATTGCGCGGCCAGCCACGATACAAGGGCTTGCCCGGATAAGGACACACCAGATTTTAAACCGAAATGCGCACAATGCAGCCGGTACAAAAAACCATGTGACCATCGATGTGGATCACAAGACTGCTCCACATATAAACTTAAATTAGAGCAGCTAATCCTAAATACTAATTACTGAATAGCTTATACAGTAGTAGCTGTAGTACCTTTTTAATAAAATGGATAATATCTCAATAGGCCAGTTAAATCTTCATAATGATAAAATAGCCACGTCAGAATTAGATCGCTTAGTTTTGGAACAAAAGTTAGACATTGTCCTTATACAAGAGCAATATCAAAGCGCTCAATTGCGGAATTATGTAGTACAACTAGATGGCCGGTCGCGGGCTGGGATATATGTTGCAAGTTCTAATTTTACGGTAACATCTTTGCGTAACCTTATGACGTCACACTGCGCCGTTGCTGAGATCTCATCCTCTACCTGTAGGGTTTACATAGTGAGCTGTTATTTTCAATTTTCACATCCTATTGATCCTCATCTACATCATTTACGTTTCGTTTTGCGGTCCCTCATAGGACACAAAATTATCATTGGCGCTGATGTCAATGCTTCTTCTACTTTATGGTATGGCAAATTGCGTGCAGCTGACATGGCTCGTCGCTGTGCGGTTGAAGATTTTATTGCGGAAATGAATCTTACTATCCACAATACCCCTGATGCACCACCAACTTTTTGCAGCCCAATGGGTGAGTCTTCTATTGACGTGACGCTTACGCGCGGCGACGTCTCGATATCTGGATGGCGTGTCCTACCGGACGCATCCTGTAGTGATCACCGCTTAATCGTGTACGAATTCATACCAATGGTTGCACAATATCTACAAAGAACTCCTTACAATTTTAGGTATAAAACTAAAGGGGCAAATTGGGCTTTATTTGGTTCACTCTTTGCAGTACATGCCAAAGACTTCAGTCGCAGTGGTCTATCAGCTGAGGAAAGCGCAAACATATTATCAGATACTTTCACATATTGTGCTGATGTTTGTATCGGCCGTGGATCTATCACTAACACTCGTAGATGTGATTGGTGGAATTATAAATTAGTCGAATTACGTAGAATCTATCGAAAAGCTCGTAAAAAACTAAATGACATTAAAAAGCGTAACGTAACAGGAGATATTTACAATAATGCTCTTATTGCTCTTAGAGTTGCCAGGTCTCATTATACAGCTGCTGTGGAGAAATCAAAGGGAAATTTAATACGTAAACTTGTTGATAAACTCGATAGAGAGGGTCCCTGGTCACCTTTGTATCATGAATTTAAAGCAAATAGATCAATCGACCTTGCATACGTACAGAACATCAAAATTAATAATAGTTATACTACAGGAGTAGAACAAACCACAGAATATCTTTTAGAATCACTTGTGCCTGACGATCGGCCGGAGGATGACACGGATTATCACCGACAAATTAGGCAGTGGGCTATTGAACCACCATTGTCTCCAATGTCTGACTTACCATCTTCAGACGAATTCCTCAGTATTGTTAGGTCATTGCCACTAAATAAGGCTTCGGGCGACGATAAAATATCAAACAAAATGATAAAAGAAGCTTGTAAACTTTCGGGTGATACGGTTTTAACAGTTTTTAAACGTTGCATTGCGGAAGGAGTATTTCCTAGTGTTTGGCGGTGCGGTAATATTCGAATAATACCAAAAAGCGGCGATAAGCCGCCGGACGATCCTAAATCCTATCGACCCATAACACTGTTACCATCGCTGGGAAAGCTTTTAGAGCGTCTTGTAGTACCACGACTTCTACCGGGTGGAGTTAAATTTCATGATAGACAATTCGGCTTTACGTTGGGAAAATCGACAACTGATGCGGTTATATCTGTAAGGAAAACTGTCACCGAGTCAAGTTTTCAATACGTTTTAGGCATCTTCTTAGATATATCTGGCGCCTTTGACAATGCGTGGTGGCCCATGCTATTGCTAAAACTAAAATTAAGAGGTTGCTTTAAAAATATTTATTCCCTTATCTCCTCGTACTTCTTACAAGGTACTACTAAATTGAGACTTGGGCATCATTCTGTGTCGAAGGCGCTTACGATGGGGTGTCCTCAAGGGTCAGTGCTAGGACCATACTTGTGGAACATAGGCTTCGACGATTTTCTGGCAATGCCTGTGCCGTCCGGATGTACCCTGAATGCGTACGCGGACGACGGTTTGTTATTGATGGAGTCGGATACTAGAACGGGGCTTGAGAGGCTGGCCAGTGAATGTTTGGACTTAATATCTCGGTGAGATGGGCGTAATCGGTTGACGTTTGCACCAAACAAAACCTTCCAGCTACTTCTGAAAGGTAACCTCAAATCACCGCCTTGTATTAAATTTGAAAATATTACTATTAAAAATAAAACCTCGGTTTGTTATTTAGGATTGGTTTTAGAAAGAAATTTTTCATTTATTGAACATATTAGAACAGTTAATGAAAAGTCTAAAAAGAGTTTCTTTGCACTGACGAGGATATCAACTGCGACATGGGGTCTGTCATATAATACAGCCATGTACTATTCCACACTACAAAACATGGAATGCGATTTTTTGGGCATACGAGACCGCGGTAAAATCATAAGATTGTTTCAACAAAAAACCAATGTCTATAACGACCTCTTGGATGAATGGCAGAAACGATGGGACGAATCATCTAAGGGGCGCCACCTTTACCAGTTCTTTCCATCTGTTCGCGAAAGGTTGTCAAGGACATGGCTCGAGGTAGATCACTGTGTCGCTCAATTTCTTACAGGCCACGGTAACTTTAAGAGCAAACTATACTCATTTAAATTAGTCCATTCACCATTGTGTCAATGCTCAACACCTGATTCTAGCTGTGAACAGTCGGCTCATCATATCCTCTGGGAATGTAGTCTTTGGTACAATGAACGTAACATGATGCTAAATAGCTTACAAATGACGTCTGGGGTAGTATATTATGGGGATCTTGTGTCAACTGCGGTGAATTTCCGTGCGTTTAAGCGATTCTGCCATACATACTATAGAAATCAAATATAGCTCACTTAGGACCCATAATATTTTTATCCGTGGTGCTTCCCGGTTTGAAAAAGGCGTCTGCCTATTTTGACTCCATTTTGTCTCCCGCTTTGCTAAGGAGGGAAGTGGACTTATTATATTTCCAACTCCTCCAGTTTTCTTCTGATTAATTTCGTTGCGGGTTCCAAGACAGTTAAATTTTTCCTGGGACTTCCCGAGTGTCATAACTCGGTGTTTTCGTGGGTCACCGCTGTTGATCCTGGTGTACAGGAGTTACAGTGGTGGGCGTGTGGGCGGGATTAGTCCCATATACTTTTTTTTTTTGTAAATATATACATATTATACATAAAAATACCATTTCCCTCCCTGTCTACGAAGCCTGTTAAAATGTAAATGGAAAATTCTTCAGATATTGTTTTGATGGTGAAGAGCCTAACATCCTTTTTTTAACCAAATGTCTCTCGGTATAGGCCAAACCTGATTGATTTTGATTTTTTCTGGATGATGGAAAGCACGGAACAATAGTACGTAGACAAAGATACTTGGTTGTGAGGGCGAAGTTTGCTGAGTCGCAAAAAAAGGTGGTCATTAGTTACATCGCCTCTAGACCTCGTTCAGTGATTGTTTAAAAGGTTTGTTTAGGATGGCAGGATTTTATACAAAAATGAATCAGCATAATTCTGAATTTCTGAATTGATTTGTAAAGTAATAACGCATGAATGTCTTTCAACACGTGTGAGTTTTCGAAAATTGAAAATTACATCTACAAATTGTCACGACGACCTTTAAAATCGGACACTTTGTAGTACCAGATCCACGGCCCAAATTGTACTGAATATTTTTTTATTCAAACAGCTATAAATAATACGAAGAAATTTTAAAAGCCACCATTTTACCTCACATGGTTTCCTTTTGTATAAAGTACCTCCTTTACCTACCTACGTACGTACCTATTGGTACAATAATTTCTGCATCCCCTCAACTCTTAGCTGTGAATTTCTTTGGCTGCAACTTGTACCGGCATGTATTTTCTTTTGTTTTTTTTTAAAGCAGTGTTGTCTAATGTTGTTTTTTCTACCTCTTGTGTTCTTACTAAAATTGCATTTTGTTTTTTGCTTTTATTCTGTCCTGGATTTTGCGACAAAACGACTCAGCGCTTACAAACAAATGCATTCTTATTAAAAAGCCAAACAGCTTTCTGTTTGCCATTTTAATAAGAAGCAAAAAAATAATCTGCATTTTTTAAATATTGTAACCATATTATTATGCAATTTAACTAAGTACATCAGCAAGTAAGTCAGCTTTAAATGTCTGCTTTCAGACAGAGAATTAGGTACTGAAAATAAATTTATCAACGCAATATTTGCAATGTGACATTAAACAAGCTGCTCAAACAGGTTTATTTACAAGAATCTTTATATTACAAAATCGATTAGATTTTAAATTTCGTAGTGCATAACTGAAACTTAGTCTGATGAATATTTAACAACGAAATTATATAATTTATAAGTAGCTTTTGCCTGCGGCTCCGCCCACACCTCTGTCGTTTGTCGTCGTAAAGAGTATATCCTACTCAAAAATCTAAGTAACTCTATGACAAATTTAATTGAATTCAAAGCTCAAAGCTTCACTTCAAAGCCATCGCTCTTATCTTTAATTTGAACACGTATGCTGTCTTTTATTTTTATTCGAATACGTCGAAGCTGAAAAAAAGGGTAATAGTTTTGACACTCTATGTATGTTTGTATGTATTACTGAATTGATTTTGATAAATGAGGTGTCAATAGATTCGTAATAATAGCCCTGGTGACATAGACGACATAAATTTAATCAAAAGTTTTTACGTAGTCTCATTATAGCTTCTTAAACTTTTTCTTGCTTGACGTAGTTAACTGTGAGAAACTTTGGTATAATGATTGACCAGAGTGATACCACGGCCTTACAGATAACCGGTATAAAGCAATACAAAACCCCCATCTTTTTTAAGGGGATACTCGACAAAATACTCAGACTTTTGAGTTCCATGTCCACGGGAAGCGATTGTCACTTACCTATTACTGGGAATGCATCTGCTAGTTTGCCTTCAAATATAGTTTTTTTATCCTTTATATAGGTATATATATGTATATAAAGAATCACGTACGTGGTGCCGTTGGTTGTATTTTATCCATTAGAGAACAGTTTTATTCCGTCGTTAACAAAGCCTGAGCGTTGCGTTCAACGTTCCGTTACGTCATTGGGCACACAAAAGCGAGCGAAATTATTCGCTAAATTACACTTTGCCACAAAATATTACTTCTCTGTTTATCTCTGATGATTGTGGTCCTCGAAAAACTGTAAAAAAATGTTTTAATATTGTTAAACATTATCTAGTAGCTGCCACCGTAAGTATGTCGGTTATCACTGTAAAGAGTATGTCTATGTCTCACCTCAATTAAAAACAAGTTTCTCCATGCAAAATTTCATTGAAATCAGTGCAGCGGTTTGGCCTGAAAGATTGACAGACAGAGTTACTTTCGAATTTACAATATTAATATCGATTTTGGTTTAACGGTTGGTCTAGTGATTGAAACGGTAGCAACGCCGCTTTCTACTGCGCCAAGTGTTGAGGGTTCAAATCTCAAATGGGACAACACTTTGTGTGATCCACAATTTGTTGTTCTGAGTTTATGTGTTATTTATGTCCGTTTCATGTATATTTCTAAAGTCCCCCGCGACACAGGATGTGTACGGAATACGGAACTTGTCTTTTAAAAAAGAAATAACATTAAAATTCATATAAAACACAAGTTACATCTTAACAGCCTAAAGCTCTCTATGGAACCTGAAACTTAACTTATACCGCAGGCAAAAGTTAGTTATATAATATATAATAATATGTATTAATTTCGAAAATTGATGTCGCTTCTTAGTGTTAAGAATAGAATGTAGTTTAACAATGTTATCAGTTTAATTCAATAATCAAATAAAGTGTTATGTTAAACTGTGTTTTTGCCGCAAAAACAATTTATCTGCCTGTGACATATTATGACGATCATAAAGAAACAATACGCAATAAACCTTGAATATCTTTGCGTGAAAGTAATAGTAGCTGAGTATACTTATTGTAAATGACACTTAACAAGTTGGTACAACATTTCCTAAAATATTTTTTGCAAGGTGATCAAAAAACTTATATTTAATGCACTGTGCAACGGAAGCGTTTTAATTGGCAATTTTGGAGGTGTAATAATTACCTTCTCTGCGTAATCCACTAGACTATTTCAATAAAAGCTTTATTGTTATTTACTTACATTTTTCATAACGTTTACAAAGTTCACAAATAAGGAGGATTTTACACGAGCACGCAGTATGATAGTCGTGGGAAAAATAGTTATCCTAGCTGAGTATAATTAAAACAAGTTGGATACAATGCACGTAGTATTCATTTACCATTACTGTGCCATTACATTTATTGAAAAAGCCAGCTCCAATATTACTATTTGTGAGTAACATTGTAGAGATGAAATTCTCTAACAGAATGCCTCTTTTCATAGAAATACTTAGGTATATTCTAGTAACAGATTAATTGATGACGCACTGAAAGTCATCTTTACAGATATTGTAGCATTGTCAATGCTACAATAATAATATGCTATAATAATAAGAAGAAAAATATAGTAAATACATCGGTCAATCAACCATTAGGTCAACTGAAATTAGTTTCGGAGAAGAAAGACTCAGAAAGTTATGTAAATATTCTGAAATTGTAGAACCTTAAGAGATTCATTAGTGATAGATCATAAGGAATGGAAAGTTTTTTGTCAACTGGCTTCTGCTATAGATTTAACTTATTAAGTTCATTTCAATAAAAAAATACACATCTGTTGCAAAGTTACAGCTTTATCTTATAAAAATTACAGGATTCAAATAAATTTTATGTAACCTCTTAGTCTTTGTGATTAAAAGTGGCTGTCCAAAAATCCTTTGTGATTTGATTGTAAAGAAAACATACTGGAAATAAGCGGGACATTATTGGCGATGCGGTGCCCTTCCAAGATTAGGTGTGTCGCCGAGGGTTTACGACAAGATCTATGACCGTGGATATCGTAAAAGTGTTATTAGGGGCTTTAATAGCATTTTGTAGGTCTTGCTCACCTGTGCGCATCACATAAAATAAAACGTGATAATTTGTAAGAAAAACTAAGAAAAAATTTGGATTTTAATACGTTATACTAGTTTCTATAAACCTGTATTAGAGAATTTAGCTTCACCTTAGATAATTAATAAACATTTTCCTTACTTGTTGTTAGAAACTAAGCGTCAAAAAGAAAACAGTGTCATAGATCTCATATTGAGATGATTATTTAATCATTTATATTCCAATCAATACTGCCAGGTTACACGTTTAATCGGCTACACGTCATACGTGTTTAATTAATCCTATCGATGCCGCCAACTCCTAAAAATTCAAATAGTATACAACTATTATTACTTAAGCTACCTTAATATTACCTAATCTTAAGTATGAAACACGTGACTTTGGTGTGTGTGTGTGTGCGTGTGTGTTTGTTTGTGACTAATTTGTAAATAATATAAATGAGTTCTTTAGTCTCGAGTTTTTCTAATTTATTAATCAATTATTTGTTTGCACCAATCTATAAGAGTTAGCTGTCGTATTTCACGCTCTGTCAGGAAACTAATCTTTGTAGGCTGGCATTGGAATACTATTGACTTAGGTGCAGCGCAGACGGCACACTTTTCGTGTGGTCGAGTCTGCGGCGCACAAAATGTCTGCATAGCGCGCAAAAAGTCGGTCGCCGATTTTTCACAGACTCGACGCACACGACGCACATCTTCGATCATTCTGTCGGCAGAACTGTAGGGACGTAGACGCTATGGAAATCGTGCAGAGATCGCGAAGTATTATTTTGTACTTGAAGTATAGAAAAAGAAGAAGAAATAGAGAATTTTGGGTGCATCCTATACTTTCGGAAATATTACTGAAGGGACAGTTTCATATTAAACACTCAACTCTGAAACAACATCCGGATATTTTTTTCAAATTTTATGAAATGTCTGTTACTACATTTTTTTTTTTTTTTTTTTTTTTTTTTAATGTTTGGCCTGCCAAAATGACTCTACTCTGCCTGATGGAAAGCATAAGCAGAATCCACGAGTGGTGGCCACCATACTCATTGCGAATACAACAAAGCAGTATGGCGACCCACACTATGGCGGCCTAGTGATGCTTGTGCATCTTTTAGTCTAGTCAACAAGTATGGAACTAGTGTAGGAATAGTGTTGACTAGACTAATTGGGCCTCCGGTCTCGCACTCACCAACGAAACACGACAGCACGAATGCTGTCATTTTACGTTGATTTTCTGTGCGAGGGTAGTACCGCCCCGGTCGAGCCGGCCCGTTCGTGCTGAAATCAGCGTGGCTCTACTACCTACTTTAATAAGTTGCCATTTATTTTAAGACAATCAGAAACAACAATGAATGTGTGAAAATGTTTTGTATTTCTTCAATTAAGATCGTTACATCGACCTCTGGCACTGGCGTGCGTTACCCCTAACAAATGCAGATTGCAGACTAAAGTGTGCGCCGTCTGCGTTAGCGCGCGTTGAAGCAAACGTTCAATTTTTTTTGCACACATTTTGTGCGGAGCGGCGCGGCGCGGTGCGGTCTGCCCAAATTACACGGATTTTTTGAGCGCCGGACTTTTTGCGCGTCGTGTGCGTTACTGCATATATTTGCATAGGTTCTATTATCACAGACTAAAAAGTGCATCACGGATAGTCTGTCGTCTGCGCTGCGCCTTGATGTCCATTACATTTTTCTTTTAAAAATATTAGATTTTAGTGACAGTATTTCAAATATCAGCTAGAAACGTTTGCCTTTCAAGATTTGACCTTCGTTACTCATAAAAATACAAATAAAACTTCCCACATAAGGTTCTACGTAAACACGAAATGTGGAAATCTACGACTAGTAAACGTTACATGATTGTGTCTTTAGAGTATTACGTTTAACATTTTTGGATGAATTCTTTCATCTAAATGGTCAGTTCTAATGTTTTTTGTGTAGGTCATTACTTATTGACCAATTAATTATTTTAATAAAATTTAGAAGAGGGTTAATTTTTAATCACTTTTAAGTCTACTACGATACGGTTGAGGATTACTTACTGCCTCTACTACTACTTGACTGCCTCGGTGGCGCAGTGGTAGCGTATGCGACTGCTGTTCTTGAGGTCTCGGGTTCGATTCCCGGGAATTGGAGGAGGAGGAGAATTATTGGAGGAAGTTACATGTATGAAAATTTGTATGTCTTTCATATTGTGTAATAGATTATACGGTCACTACGCCTCGCGATTTTCTACTGGTTTCCCGACAGGGGACAAGTGATTCAACTGACTGCCTCTGTGGCGCAGTGGTAGCGTATACGACTGCTGTTCCTGAGGTCTCGGGTTCGATTCCCGGGTCGGACCAAATGTTTGTATGATCTACAAATATTTGATTCGGAGTTTGGGTGTTTTCTATGTATAATATGTATGTATTTACAAAAAAAAAAGTATATAAGTATTTATATCAGTTGTCTAGTACCCATAACACAAGCTCTGCTTAGCTTGGGACTGGATGGCATTGTATGTTAGATGTCCGAAATATTTATTTATTGATTTTTACGTGGAGCGACTGCCGTCACACCACCCAAGTACAAATTTCGAAGTCCTTTAGAAATACTGTTTTCGGACTTTTTAAGGCTCCGACCCGTAACTTTTGCCACAAATGTTCGTTTCACTATCGGGACTGATAGATTACGTACTGTGTTCCTTTGTTACTTTGTAAATTGACCGAATGATCACCCATCTACAGACTAACTTGGCCAGGATAACATAACTTTTCAATATTTCAACCTACTCAGTTAACCATTAGACCCTTCTTTATAAATAAATAATATAAATTTTAATTAAAAATAAATTAAAGCATTTATATAATTTTACATTGTCTTTGGATTTTTCAAGCATCTGGTTGTGGGCAAGCTTATGCGCTAATCAAATCAGAATACATAAATTAAACAGTTTTTTCATAGACTGCATTTACTATGATATAAATTAATGCCCGTTTTCTGAAATTGTTTAATTTATTTATGGTGATCTGTGGTAACGGACTAAAAATATAGAGTGTCACCACCCATAGTCGTGTCGTGTACTAATAGTGATGTGATTACACCATCATATAATTAGATTATTTGTACCCAAAAACAGGTTAATGGTTTAACAATTGTTGACATTTGCTTCGCATTAACGTCAAACAAGCAGAAGGAACGTCTAGCGGTAGATACTCGTATTCCCTAAAAATTTGGTATGAATTGTCATCTTCTTTCACGAGTATCATCTTGTAAATGTGGCATGATAATTGTTCATCTTTTTTTTTATGTATGGCACGCCAAAATGACTCTACTCTGCCTGATGGAAAGCATAAGCAGAATCCAAGAGTGGTGGTCACCATACTCACTGTGAATGCAGACAATGCAGCATGGCGACCCACACCATGGCGGCCTAGTGACGTTTCTGCATATGTTAGTCTGTCTAGTCAACAAATATGGAACCTGTTGACTAGACTATTTGGGCCTCCGGTCTCGCACTCACCATTTTTTTTGCTATTGGCCGTAGAGGCTTAATAGATTAGCCTATCTTGGCCTGAGATCGATATTGAAGATTATTAGTATTACAATGTGTTGACAATTAACAGTAAAAAAAAAACCTATCATGTATTCTTACGCAAGCTATTGAATGACAGAAAATACACAAGAGCTTAGGTTAACGAAAAGTCGAGGCTACTTACTTAAAATACTTTTATGGAACTAGTTATTTTTGATTCGGGGTCTTAATCTTCCTTCTTTTTTGTGTAGTGCTACAACGGACGAGCTCTACCCACGGTCAACGAGTCACCCAGTGGTAACGGCCACTGGGGGCGAGCGTGGCGACTTCGCATCAACGAGCCCTCCGACTCAGTCGAGTCCCCTCGCAGTATCTCAAACTCCAGCCTACGCGAAGTTGACGACGAGCTCACCGGAGAAGAGCTGGCCACCTATATGTACCACGTGAATTGTAACATTGGTGGACTTACCTGAGACACGTCTGTGTAATTAACAGTGACAACCCAAAAGCTCCTCGCAGAGCTCAAACTTCAAGTGTCGGTGATCGAGACGGCCTATTAGAATGACGTATTTTGTAGCCATTTCTACGTGATCAAATTGTACAGATCATTATTGTCGTCCGTTGTTATTTAAAGCTTTGTTGAAATTTCAGAAGTTTGTGTGCACTTAGAGGGTCCAGTTAGGTTTTATAGTGCTAATCTGTGTAGCAGAAATATAAGTGGAAGTGGCGAAAAATTGATCGTAAAAATTGATGTTTCAGGCGGAGCCTCCATAAACTTTACTTATAAACTTATTATAGCCATATGCACATATTTGGGTGAAAGTATAAACAGTTTAAAGATTATCAAAATCTACTTTCATTATTCATTTCAAGATCTTTTTTTAACATCGAAAACAAATATTAAAGCGTTGACAATATTATATTAATTATGCCTAGAAAATCGTAAAGTAAAATTTGGCATTATTTTTAACACTAATTTTGAACAAAGTAAGTCATAAGAGTTAAATAAATTGGTGCGTGAACTTTGTTATTAAGAAATTCTTTATCAATTATATTATTTATGGTGATTTTAAAAGTATGTGCTAAGCACAATATAACTTATGTATAGTATAAAATTATGTGAGAAGGCTGAATGTTGTTAAATAAAATTTATGTGATTTCATTTCCCGCAACATGTGCTGACATGTACCAAGTAAGGTAATTAAATTATATGAATGTAAAGCTCGGAAAGTGAGAAAATGAGAATTCTTAATGTTTAATGTGTCATCATAAGTCCTTTATCGAAAGTTACAAAGTTGGATAGGGAGGGTCATGTTTTGTCCATGAGCAAGATCGACCGGGTGATACCACGCCCACACATAAAATCGACCCAATTGTTTCACGGCTTTTTTCCGACTGAGTAAGGTTGTCGGCCTTCGCCCAAACCCATGATTCTAGGAGAAAGAGAGTCAAAGGGTCGATAGGTTTTATGACTTTTGAGTTACAAAAAAAAAACATTGGTCGCTTTGATATCTTAGATTAAAGCTACGAATCTCAGAATTTGGTCATACTAAGTTTTGTCTTTTCGGTAATTGTAACGAATTAAATTATTTATTAAATGTCTTACGGGAGTTATCTTTTGTTTTAAATGGATCGAAATAAAATGACAGAGGCAAAAGGCTACTTTTAAATGAAATGTGACTTCAGTCAAGGAGTAAATTATTTTTTTGTGTAGTTTTATTTTTCTCAGTATCAATTAGAATATTATTTATCTTAAAATATATGACAAGAATGAAATTTTTCACTTGATTTAAAATTCATTCATTTATTACATAATATAGAAACCTATGTACATAACCATAATTTATAAAAAAAATAACAATATTTACATACAAGCGTCAAAAAACTCCACATCTTCGCCTACTGGTAGCGTTCCCAAAAGACTGGCAGCATTACATTATTTAAAATTAATTCCACGAACAAGAATCAATTGTAATAGTAGTAGGTCTCATGTGATTATTTCTTGCATATTTCACAACTCGTGTTAGAGTCACACGATGTTGAACATAGTAACCATTTTCGTCGTTTTTTTTGTAATATGATGTCGTAAAGTGTTATAGCACATAGCAAGCCTATGTGTATGTACCTAGTTTAATAAACTAAGAAATTTGTCAACAACTACTATAAGATATGTGATGTCATTGTTAAATGTAAAATAATATACGATATTATCATTACTTACATGTCGTTTTTTTCATTACACATTGGATGGAGTTTGTTCTGGTATCAGATTTCTTTAATTCTGTATTTTTAATGATGAAATGATATTTATTCTTGAAATGGTCATAGCGTAACCTTTTTTGTTAGGAGAGGCAGCAGAGCAGTACGTAGGGCACTGCTAATGGACTACTGAAGACTGAGCTAGTAAGTGATTGCTAAAATAGTGGATCTATCATTAAATTAAATCACCAAGTAACGGTAATCTGAATATTAATAAAAAATTACTAGAAATAATTGTATTGGGTTTTGAAACAATAGAAATGTCATCAAAATTAAAACTCCAAACAAAGTAAGGAAGACTATTTAAAAATGTGTGACTAGTTGAAAATGTATCACAAAGTACCTATATACGTGATCATTTTAATTTTCGGAAACCAGTAAGCATAAAATATAACTAACATTTATTTATTTATTGATCGTCTTTCTTAGAGATTTAGAATTACGAAAAGAGATCTCAGGACTCATAAAAATAATAAAAATTGGATTTGACAGATTTAACCATTTCGTTGATTGATTTCATTGATTCAATTTCAACTTATTGCTTGGTTGAATAAACAATCATTCAAATGCTAATGCCACTTATTACTAATAAATTATTGACAACAAGATACTACAACAAAGAAAGGTCGTAAGATGAACCTGAGTGCATTTATATCTTTAATGTAATTTCCTTACTTAGACTTGTCTGCCATCAGACGGGTCTACAACTAAAGTATGCAGATTCGTGATGCAACCAATCGGAAAAGACTCCTACTAGAAGATCTAATTTGTAATGAAGATTCCAAATAATACGGTTGGGTCGATAATACTAGTACCATGGGCACTGACGTTAACAGAACGTTTAAAAGAATTCAATCCCAAACAGATTTATCTAGTCTTCATCGTAATTAATAGGGAATAAGCCCGCGATTAACACAATTTATAAATCTAAATGGTAAACTGGATAACTGTTAAGAATTTTGTTGTAGAAATTCACACAATTTTCCTTGAACGAGTAATACATTTATCATAGAGATACTAAATAGAGACGAGTAATGGGAATTACGGTCAACATTGACATCCACACTATTATCATCATCATCACTTCAGCCGTAAGAAGTCCACTGCTGAACGTAGGCCTCCCCCATTGATTTCCACTTCGACCGGTCGGTAGCGGCCTGCATCCAACGAGTCCCTGCGATCTTAACTAGGTCGTCCGTCCACCTTGCGGGAGGCCTTCCTACGCTGCGCTTGCCGTCACGTGGTCTCCACTCAAGAACCTTTCTGCCCCATCGGCCATCGGTTCTCCGAGCTATGTACCCTGCCCACTGCCACTTCAGCTTGCTGACTCGCTCTGCTATGTCGGTAACTTTAGCTCGTCTACGGACCTCCTCATTTCTGATTCGATCTCGTAGAGAGACCCCAAGCATAGCCCGTTTTATATCTCGCTTGCTTGTGGTGTGTGGTGGTATAGTCATGAGATCTGAACACTACCTGTAACTTCCCAAATCCACATCATTAATGTCGACAAACTTGTCATTTGGCGCAATCGTTATGTTGATGTTAATAAATTATATGGTGGGGCTGATTTGTTACCTTGTTTAGAGTAGTATTCCTTGTAATAAACTCATCATAACCGGAGAGAGCTAACTTTCAGAGTCCGCGAACAGGTATCCAAATCGTAGTCAGGACTTAGATTCTAATAATAATTGTACATTGGTTCCATTTTTAATCTATATTTATAAAAGCGAAATACCACTCACTTATTAATCACGAAATCTCAGAAACTATAACACCTAAAAACTTGAAATTTATCAGGTAAGTTCCTTATAGGGTGTAGACATCCGTTAAGAACAGATTTTACGAAACTCCACCTCTAAGGGGGTAAAACGGGGGTTGGACGTTTGTATGAAAGTCCTATGTTTTTGAAGTAAGAGACTTGAAATTTAAAATGTATGCTCTATAAACGGTGTGGAGGTGTACTAATAATGTATCTTTAGATATCAACCCCCTTTTGGGGTTAAAACGGGGAATGGTAGTTTGGACGCAAACGAGGTTGCTTGGGTCAGCTAGTTTGATATAACTTCCCATGAAGCTCCTTAACAAGTAAAGTTTGGATCAGTTAGCTATTGCAAATTTGTGGAAGTGTTCTATTGCTAAAGTGACTATAAGTACTTGTAGTACCTAAATGGAAATTTCACCAGATTTCACTACAATTGCTCGTTCTCTTTCGACTTATTTTCCAAAGGTCTCCTCTGATGTAACAAACTCTTCTACATGTTGATCGAGGCTCTTGACATTCACCCATAAGAAGATATGACACATACTGCGAGTATATATCACACATTGGCAACCTTGTAAGACAAATCTAAATATGTTTGTGTTTTTAAATTTTCACGAGATTCTCGTCATGAGCAACAGTAATATTGACAATCATTGCACGCCACTGTGATGAGATTAGATTTGATTAAGTTTTGTCAGTGAAGCTAAATTAATCTCAATACAATTAAGTTGTTTATCATAGTGTGACTATATTATTTTGGAAAATCAAGGCATTTGAACTTCAAAGATTTTAGTTAAAATCAACTTGTTTGTTTATAATTATTGTCTTTTATTATCTTGGTCTGTAGTAAATATTCATAAGAATACAAGTCTATTCAAATATTTACAATTGGCAAGAGAAAAAAAATTGAAGAAATATGTTAGCGGTAGTCCTCCGAGGCGGTAGCATACCCGAAAGATGATATGAACAACAATACGTTGTAAAATACTTCTTCCGTAATTACAAACATAAGGGTTCAAGAGTTCTTTCGTTTCAACAAGATTTTTTATCAAATCGTATCTAAGATATCGATTCTTTTAAATGTATTTCAAAGCCATTTAGAGCTTACTAAATCTATCTTTATATATATAATTCTTGTGTGAGTGTGTATGTCACTGAACTTCTCTCAAACGACTGGACCGATTTTGATGAAATTTTGTGTGTGTGTTCAAGGGGATCTGGGAATGGTTTAGATTCACAAAAACGACTGGACCGATTTTGATGAATTTTTTTGTGTGTGTTCAAGGGGATCTGGGAATGGTTTAGATTCACAAAAACGTAAACGATGTTTCGTGGGTCAGCTGGTATAATTATAAAAATGAATCGCCGAAATGTATGTACGCGCATAACTTCCGATTGGCTGCACCAAATTAAATAATTCTATTTTTATGTGTTCGTTATTGTTCGAACAAGGATTGTGTACAAGAAAAATTAAAAGATGACGGGAAAAGTCTTTTTTTTGTCCGCGACAGTACACTGCCTGTGGGAAGCTGAGACGGATATGTAAATATGGCGGTACGAAGTTCGCCGGGTCAGCAAGTAAACAATAAAAGTAAACGAATATTATCTTCATTATTTATTACACACACAAAAGTATTTATAAAATACTTAATTTATCTACAAAGAAGATATCCAATAAGAGGAATCAGAAGAAACTTATTGTGTCGCGATATCTAATAAAGAAAAACGTAATACATTTCCTACCTACTTCTAACTTCTTATGAAACTTTTATATCTATTTGTAATCAGAAAGCTGTAAAAGGTATGACTTATCTGTACGTGGGGAGAGACAGGAAAAAAATAAATAAAAATAAGTCCCAACACGTTAGTAAACAACATTTTCCTTTGTTGTTATTTAGTTTGGTTAGTATGATGGAAGGCTACATTATGCTATAGGTTTATAGTAATCTATAAAAATAAATAAAATTGGAGTGTCTGTTTGAAATATTAAAATAACCGCTTTTTACTAAATGCATATTTAGGTATACACGATACATATGCCAAAATTTTTTTTTTTTTCAATTTTTGTGTGTCTACCTGTCCGTCCGTCTGTCTGTTTATATGCTAATCCCTGGAGTGGCTGGATCGATTTTGACAGGACTTTCACTGACAGATAGCTGATTATATAAGAAGTAACTAAGCTATTTTCTTTAGACTAGCTTTGCCCCGCGGCGTCACCCGCGGTTGTTGTTGTACCACGGGTAACACCGTGGGGCTCAGCTAGTTTTCTTATAAATTAGGCGTATATAGAATATCATACCAGAATTTCAAAGACCTAAACTGAAAGTAGTTTGGAGGTCAGCAGACGGTACACCTCGCGATCATGAGGTGTCCTTGGCCTCCTTTAGTTGAATTAATTCATTCCTCCTCCTCCTCCTTTTACCTCCAAACTTCATTTGGAGGATGGCACCCCATGATGATGATGAAACTGAAAGAAAACAAGTTTACAAATGTTATTCAAGGTTTTTTCTAAACTTCGGAATGGAGTGCACTGGTTTGTAAAGTCTGTAGGAGATCGTTCCAGCATCTACTAGCCAATTTGAAATTGAGATAAAAGATGGACGTTCAGACATTTACAAAATCATAATAATAATAAATCTCTTTATTGTACCATATTATTAACAAGGTTAACTTAAATAATAATGCTTAAACTAGGAAAGTATAATTGGCGGCCTTATCGCCCGGAGGCAATCTCTTACAGGCAACCGTTGGATGGAAAAAAGTGTAGGGATAAGAAATATAGGGTAGTTATAAGAAAAGGGATAGAAAAAGGAAATTATAGTAGATTTAATACATTATATATAAGGTAATAGCAACACGTAGTGTGGACTGGAAGACTGAATTAATACATACAAATAATTGCTGTAAACCTTACCGAGTGTGGCAAAGTAAACTAGGGAACAATGACATCTTTCAAGTAATATTGCCTTAGCAGTCTCATAAAGGCAGTTAATGTTTTCGCACGTCTTATTGCGAATGGTAAGGCGCTCCTGCGAACTGCTTGGACAGAGAAGGAGTGGTCGAGATATTTGGTGATGTGTCCTAGCATTTTCAATTTCAAATTCTCTGACGATATCCACGATTTGGAATGTGTGTCAAATATGAAGTTAAGATTTCAGATAACGTGGGAGGATAGTGAGAGGATGGAATAGGATGTTGTACAGAAGAGAAAGAATATGTGCATTCCGGCGAAGGCGGATAGGTAACCATTTAAGCTGCTTGCGATACTCGGAGACATGATCATATTTGCGTAATCCAAATATGAATCTTATACATAGATTTGAGAGTCTTTCAATAATTGGTCTTCAGTGAGATCAAGATAACTGGCATCAAAAATTATTTAGGATTGGTTGAATAAAATACAATTACTTTTTAAGATACATTGAGGGACGCAAAATATCTAATAACCAACACCATAACTCGTGAACAGGTATATTTTATTTATTAGTTAAGTGATTGTTTCTATTTAGCATAGTCTTAATAGTAGTAGAGTCTTTACTTACAAAATTTTGCTTCATTTCAGGGGTCATCGGCCTGGCAGGATACAATTTTAAATTGGGTATTACACAAAAATGTAGTTCTTGGTTTTTGTTGTATAGTGGACCTTATTCGCGACAAATAGACGGCTGACACGGGAAGACTGTCTACCCATGTCAACGGTCTACTCGTGACCACGAGCGATATAACCCGTTCGAAACGTCGGCGCGTCGGGTTATAGAATGTACCGTAACCTTTTAAATTATTTTGTCGCGAATAAGTCCCGCTATATGTCTAACAAGAGTTAATGTTAGTACAGCTACTATGAATAATGATATATAGAAAAAAAAAACAAATGTTTTACATAAAGTGAATAAAAGATGTTATAGAAATAACTACCTATTATATATAGAGTGGCGTTTTACTTTAATTTTTCTGGAGCCTATGCTCAAACTCATGACTAGATATTCCAAATTAATTCGGCAGATTGTTTTGAAGTGTTTTTAAATATCAGGACCATTTTTAAAATACCTGAGCTAAAACTAATTTTAATTACTTATACATTTAATATCATTATATTGCATGTGAAAGTAAAGCTCAAAATGAGTAAACAGTCTAAAAGGTTTACTGAGTACTAGAGCTATTTAGTTCGGTCACAAACACTATCCAAGGATTGGCGATGATCCCTGAGGATTAGCTATCTATTATTAGACCTAAGAGATGTCAGAGGATAGAGCGTGCTCAATTGATTTTAAAGTTTTGGTGTTCTTTGTGTTTGTTATCTACAAAACCGCAGTCAGACCAGCCATGACATACGGTGCCGAGTGCTGGGACTATAAATAACGTAAACGAGATGAAGATGCTAAGATGGGCAGCAGGTCTAACTCGACTCGATAAAGTGTGAAACGAGGACATCAAAGGAAGTTTGAAGGTCACGCCAATAGTTACCTTAAACGCCAATCGTTTTTTAGAAGAAAAACTATTGGCGTTTAAGGTAACCGAACCGAAAGCAAGAAGAAGCGAAGGGGAAAAGAAATTTTTGTTTTGGAGTTTGGGTGTTTTCTATGTATAATAGGTATGTATTTACAAAAAAAGTATATATGTATTTGTATCAGTTGTCTAGTACCCATAACACAAGCTCTGCTTAGCTTGGGACTAGATGGCGTTGTTTATTAGTTGCCCGGAATATTTATTTATTACTAGCTTTTGCACGCGGCTTCGCTCACGCAGACTTTTATACTCTGATTGACCCCCTTAGGGGTGGAATTACCAAAACTCCTTTCTTAGTGCTCACTTACGTTATATAAAGAACCTACATGCAAAATTTCAGGATTCTAGCTTCAGCGGTTGGGGCTTTGCATTGATCTCTCTCTATGTCAGTCACCTTCCTCTTTTCTCTTTTTACAAGCTTATTATTAACTTGCAATGTATGTATATATGTATGTATGCTTGTATGTTCGGGTGGAATCTTGCAACTCAATTTTGAAGCAGATATCTTCAACCGATTTTGCTGAAATTTTCCAGCAGCTGATCTGATGCTGGAGCTGGAAGGTGGCCATAGGAACTCTCTAAAGAAACGTCGCAACATCATCGAGTTTGGACCCGTTTGATTCGTCTCGAGGCATTCCAATAAAAGCTTGTTTTTAAAAGAATTGTAATTTAATTTATTATTTAAATATATAGATTTATTATTGATGTTGTCACCATTAGCAAAAAAATCTACACGTAATAAATAGAAATGTAGCATTTAATTTATTTCATTATATTTATTTAATTAAAAGCTATTGTGTCTCTATTTAAAACTATAAATTAAACCCTGACATTGGTATGCTCTAAAACCAATGCGTGCCAGCGATGGCTGGAAGACACCCAGGGGAGAAATATGTTACTGTGGGCATACAATTCAGTTTATTAACGTAAGCAAGGTTCCACTTTGAATGTTCTGACATTTATTCTCATTTGACATTAATATGGTGCTATGAATATTTCGTAATTCTGGGTTAATATGTTTTTTGTGTGTTTATTACCTTCACTTGTGCCTAAATAACAATGTCAACAGTCTTTTTAAAAGTTAATAGTTGTTTTGAATGTTGAACATGTTTTCAAACGGTTTCTTATTTTTAGAATACCCTAGCAATCTGCCCCGGCTTCGCACGGACTCTTTCTGAAAAATATAATATAACCTGGCTATATTACCATGAGAAGATGTACTGCTTAATTTTTTCCGACGTCTTGTTTTTTTGTTTATGGAATGGGGGTCAAACGAGCTGACGTATCGCCTGATGGTAAGCGATTATCGCCGCCGATAGACACCTGCAACAGTCGTCACAAGTGCGTTGCCGACCTTTAGGGGAGAGGGAGAGGGATGGTGGGAGGGGTTGGGCCACCGGTATCCTCACTCACTCGGTGAAACACAGCGCAGGCGCTGTTTCACACCGGTTTTCTGTGAGGCCGTGGTATCACTCCGGTCGAGCCGGCCCATGTATGCCAAAGCGTGGCTCTCCCACGTTCAACATACCTATATCGTTATGTTTTTTGTCAATTTACTCAAAACCTGACAAATTATATACGAAAACCTTCCTCAAGAATCACTTTATCTTTTGGTAAAAACCGCATCAAAATCCGTTCAGTAGCGTCTGAGTTTATCGCGAACAGACAGACGGAAAAATCCAATTATAAATTTTTGAAAAGTTAAAAAGAACTCGCTTTAATATCCGATTGTCTAAAACTATTATCAAATTAAAATTTTCTGTTAATGATAACATAGAAAGTACAATGAAAGTAATAGCGTGGGTTAATTCACGAGTTTAAATATTTATCGATTCTAAGATTTAGCGGTTAAGCGGAGGTTATGCGTAAAGTTTAAGATGAAGGTATACTCTTGAAGAAAGGGAACAAACTCTATACCAATCTATTTGACCAGCATGGTAAGTTGGCCAAAACTTCCTTTCTAAGGCTTATGTCCAACAGTGGGCTGTTAAAGACTGATGATGGCGATATAGTCTTAAAATATCATACTTTTGTGCCTATAACAACAACTTGTTTTATCTCGTTAACGCTTTTTCATCAATAGCCACTATTAGGAGGAGTGGATAAAAATAGAGGGGTAGTCTACCTATAAAACGCTGATCAGACTGGTTGTTATATGGTTTGTAGTTGTAGTAATGTTGTAAATGTCCTGCGTAGTTTGTTCTCTTAGGGCACCCGCACATAACTGCGATGTGATGCGGCGTGAAGTTCTTGCTGTGCAATCGTGCGAGCTCGCAGATATTTGCGATGCGTTGCGAATTCGCAGTTATGTTTGGGAGCCTTTAGTAGGTCCATACCTACGGGAGGAATAGGGGTGACACGTACAATTTTCTTTAAGAAAGTATAAGAAAGTTCGAAGTTTAAAAAATGAGAAAAAGAAGTTTATACTACACCTGATCGGAACAGTAGTCATTATTCCCTGAAAATGAAAAGAGAACGTTAGTCTTTTCCTTGACTTGAATAAGCGGGAGGAAAAAATGTATGAAAATCCATTTCTAACGTGTTTTAGCGGGTGAGAAAGTTGTATGAATTTTCATTTCTCATGTGTTATCTTATCTATGGCGCGCGCCTGCCCAAGGAGTTTTCATATAATTTAAATATGGAATCTCCGTGCCACTGACATCCTTTTGTGAAGAATAAAAAAAAACAAAAGAAGCGCGAAATATCGGTCAAATTCTAAGCTAAATTGTGTCTTACATGGTGTCTTACGTTTTGATTTAAATACTTTCTACAATACAAGTCTTTAAATGTTCCTCACAGGTGTAGTATAGAGCACTGTGTAGCACTCGGGTGAAAGTCCCATTCCTCCCTCGGTGAACAATGTACACTATTAATAGGTAGTTGGTTTTTAGTTTTTACTTTTTTTTTATTGCAATACTAAGATCGAACAAAAATGGCGGGATACGACGTAAATTCGAATAAAATTTCTTTTTTTAAATACGACGCTGTGTATAGTGAAAAGTGCGTGCCTGACAATGTTCTTTTTTTAAAAAAAGAGTTAAATAATGTTTAGTACAACATTATAACACTCATTTGGATGATAATATAATGGTTATTATGACACAGGATGTTTTAATGTTGGCAATAAGCTAACTGTTTCAGAAACTTTTATAGAGGACTAGCTGACCCGGCGAACTTCGTACCGCCATAATTACATATCTGTCTCAGCTTCAGACAGGCAGTGTACAGTCGCGGACAAAAAAAAACCACTTTTCCCGTTATCTTTTATTTTTTTCTTTCTATCAAAAAAAGAATGAATGAAATCGGACTATGTGTTATTGAATTACAACTAAGTACATATTTTGACTTTCATCCCCTCTCTCCAGGATACCGTGCTGAATTTCGGGATAAAAAGTATCCTATGTCCTACCTCGTAGTAACAACTCAAATCATGCCAAGTTTCATTTGAATCCGTTCAGTAGTTTCGGCGTGATGCGCGGCCAAGATACAGACAGACAGACAGACGGACAGACAGACAGACAGACAGACAAAAATGAAAAAAATTACAGTTTTGACTTCTGTATCGATAATAGCGAGCCCTCCAAAAAAAATTTTCAAAATATCTTTAATGTACAGAATTTGACCTGTTACATTTTTATTATAAGTAATAATAATAATAATAGATTTTAATTATTCTGTGTTAATAGCAGGAGTGTAGTTCAAAAATGAAAAAGGTTGCTACTTTTTTGACAAGATCCATCAGAATGGTTTGTACTACATTATTATTACATGTAAACATACACATTACGAAAGAAAAGAAGATGGTGCCATTGTCACGGTATTTATTCAGAATGATATACTATTATTGTCGGAAAGACTTTATCGGGAAAATAACATTCGATAACTTTCCCATATAATACGGTATCCCCTTAAGGTGACAGAGGAAATAATTCGTCTGAGCCTATAGAGCGTAATATATGTGTCATATCATAATATATGTGTATGCTTTCCTTACTATACGTATTTTCACACTTTGAGCATATTTGTGGTGATATCGGCCATTTTTAAACGAGCAAACCTTGTATACATACACATATTATAATATACTAGTTGTTGCCCACGGCTCCGCCTGCGTGTATGTCGGTTATCGCGGCAAAAAGTAGCATATGTGTTATTCTTATTTATTTATAAGCTATATTGGACTAATTAAATGTGCCTACCTACACGTCGCCATATCATTAGTATTTGCTTTGACACTGCAGCTACAGGACTAAGTCATGGAGCGTGTTTTGATTAAGAATAATTTAATTACATCCATAGTAATTAATATTGTAAAGAGCGTTAGATAAGTGTTCTTCTGTATCGCCTAGTGCTCCAGACATTATTATTTTTAGTATATTTCGTAATAAAGGATTTGCTTGATAAGGCAGTGTTTATAACTATCTTGCACGAAGGTTATCCTCAAAACATCTGAGAGAGTGAAACTTATACAAGAGGAGACATTAAGGAATCTACCACTTTCACTAATATACCTTGGAGATTGATCTCAGAATAATTTTCCCGTTCAGTATTCAAGGTACTCTCCATTAAGCAAGGTGGATTGCAAAAGCCATATACGCCAAAAAATTATGTAAATTATTTTATTCACCAAACAATCATTGAATTTTCTTAGTGCAAAAAAGGAACTAAATGTTTAATATGTCCGAATTCACTTATATCACGAATTAAATCGGAGTTCTCCAAAGAACGATTTGGATGTGATGGTTTTTGGAATTTTTATCCTAATATTAATTTTAAAAAATCTCTCACAGTGACCAAGATACATATACCTTTGGTATCTATCTGAAATTAACATAGATTTAGCATTTTTACGTATTATAGATTTAGCATTAGACGTATTACTCAAAAGATCCCTCTCTTGAGTGAAAAGTTCGTTTAAAAATGCTAAATCGTATGTTTCATTTCAAAGGACATCTAACGATTGGAAGAGAAAACTCTTAAATTTGACCAAAAAATGTATTAGTGACTTCGTTACTAGTAAATCAAAAAAAATCTTCGGGTTCGGTATTCACAACAAATCCGAATATTACACTACATCAGAGGCTCCTTAAACGGTCTCAAGGTAGTCCATGTTGCTGCAGAAGGGAGCTTAACTTATTTAAAATAAAAAAAACAACGATTCCGTCAAATAATAAATCAGAAATCCTTGCTAAGAGGCGTCGAGCATCGCAGAAGAGACGTCGCCATTGACAAACAAAAGAAGGGGTTGCAGCTAATATCGTTAATTAATTAATACATGTATTAAATGTAAAATGTATGTAACATATTGAATATTTATATTGTATATAATGCGAATATGTGTCTTTTTAAGTAATATCGACATATTTCTGCCATACTGTGTTATTTTGAAAAAGGTAATTTAACATAAAAATTTCGATTTTTCTTACTAATACTTTTCAGTTGCGCAACCTCTTAATATTGTCCAATATTTTTGAAATTTTTTATATACACACATCAAAAGTGTCTAGGGATCAAGCATTTTTATGCGGATTTCTTGAGATTGAGATGTGGCTTTGGCCCTGGCCTGCTCAGTCGCCAGACTTGAACCCGATTGAGCATGCATGGGATATGCTACAGAGAAGAGCTCTGCCAAATATGGAGGGTATCCAGTCGCAAGAAGACCTTTTTTTGTTGTTGCAACGAACATGGGCGGCCATTCCACAGCGTGATTTGGATGAACTCATTTTGAGTATGCCAAACCGATGTTATTGTGTTAGTGTTCGCGGTAGAAACACGGATTATTAATTGTTTAAGTTACCTAATAAAATTTTAAAGAAAACTGTTATTTCAGTCTTTTTTTCGAACTTTAATGTTAGTGGTTCAAATGTCAAAAATCCTTTTATTAGGAAAATGGCAAATTTCTTTATTAATGCAAAGGTGACTTGGTTTATCGTTACTGTGACAAACGAAAACACTTTATTTGATGAATCCTTAAAGAAAATTTTAATTAATATCAATCAGGAGAAAAGTTATTACAAAAATATATGTTGATCCCTAGACACTTACGTTGATCCCTAGACACTTTTGATGTGTGTATATTATCAAGCTTAGGGAGACTTCAAAACCGAGCAATATCAGGAAAAAAAAAATCTCCTTATAGAGTGAAACACCCTAATACTAATATTATAAAGCTGAAAAGTTTGTTTGTTTGAACGCGCTAATATCAGTAACCGCTGGTCCGATCTGAAAAATTCTTTCAGTGTTGGATAGTAAATTTATCGAGGAAGGCTATAGGTTACGGCCAATAGGAGCGAACACCAATGAATAATGTTTCAAAAACGCGGGAAAATTGTCACGCTACGGGTAATAGGAGACGCAAACGAGGTTGCGTGGGACAGCTAGTATGACCAATAAATTGTGATTAAAACGCGCAAATTAGTGTTAAGTAATGTTTAAGCTGTTTTCAATCGATTATACTTACCGCGGAGGGTCAAGTCCCCCCTTAATCCTGCTCAAAAGGCTTTAATTCACTTGGGTGGTGATATTTTACTTGTGTTCTCCTCATATGCGTTTGTGCCAAAAATCTAAAACATCCTATTTTGTTCGAAATTGACTAGGTAGAAATTTTCAATGTTGGTTGTCTGTTACTCTTGAACTGAAAGCTAACTTACCCGTGTGGTATTTCGTCCTTAGTTCATTATTATTTACTACCATCCGTGCTACCATCATGTTTTTCTTAAAGTCAGAAATCCGTTCTTTACTTCAACAACAATTGATGCTTTAATCTTTGTAATGTTGCAATGCACCAAATCAGAAACATAAAGAGTTGCTTCTTAACCGCGTGCTTAATTTTGATGACCGAGCAAGCGAAGGACTCTAAAATTGAAAAAAATTGAATCCTGAGCGTCAGCGAGGTGTAAAAATCAAATGAGCACCAGGTGAAAAATCATTGCACTCGAGTGCAACACGTAACTTTTCATCTCACTGTAGCGAGGAAATGACTGAATGCAAAAAACATTTACAATCACAAGATACTTTCTTGTTTTCAAGTTTCTTTTTTTTAACCTAAGGTTTTAATAATATGACGTGAAAAAAAGGCGTGGGCAAAGCAAAAAAAAAGTACACCAAGAAGTTTCCGAGCCTGAGTTTAAAAAAAAATAAAAAAGGTTGTTTGATAAATTCGGCACAATGGATGTAGAAGTAAATA
Organism: Diaphora mendica; assembly: GCA_949125395.1. Taxonomy (NCBI): domain Eukaryota; kingdom Metazoa; phylum Arthropoda; class Insecta; order Lepidoptera; family Erebidae; genus Diaphora; species Diaphora mendica. The sequence continues at coordinate 10,356,867 of OX421319.1, forward strand.
GGTTTATTAATGTTTTGAATTCACAAACATAGTGCACACGATGTTCTAAATTCAAATTTATCCTCTACTAGCAGATAAAAACGGCTTTTGCACTCAGATATCGAAGGGCAAAAATACTCTTTCCGAGATGGGGGGGGGGGGATGAAAACTTATTTGTAAACTATATTTTTAGAAATACGGAATCCCAAAACTTGACATAAGGAAACGAAAGCATAGCTTACCATATCACCAAAGACTGTCAGTCGTACTGTAATGGAATAAAACTACTACTCGTAAATAAATAAAGGAACATTAGACCCTATATTGGCGGCTTTCATCCCAAAGGACTTGAAGGGATACAAACACAAGTAAGGTAAGGTTATTTATATCTAAAATAGGAGCACTTCTCAATTGGCTTTTCTATTAGGCATATGTTAAATATTCAATGCACGTATATGTTTATTGTGGGGATGGCAATATTTCCTCCATACTCATATAACACGTGAAGAGAATTCTTCGTACGTATTAATACATTTTAAAGAGCTTGAATACCTGAAGTTTATGTATAACTTAGAAGAAATTAAAAAAAAACGTGTTCAAATATTCCTGAAAACCGCTAAATCAAGAAGAAATTTCCAGTGTTGACAACAATAACAACCGAACTACTGCTACTAGACCTTTTATTTAAATCTGTCATGATTTATAAAAAAGTATAGAAAGATAGCTCAAGTTGTAGTGGTGAAATAAAACTAGTCAAGGTAAACTGAATAGTAAAATTGACTTCATGCTAGAGCGAGGTGATGAAGGTAGTAAAGCCACGCCGATTTCAGCACGAGCCTATCGGCTCGACCGGGCTGGTCACCGAAGACCACCTAAAATAACAGCATTCATGTTGTCGTGTTTCATTGGTGAGTGCAAGACAAGAGGCCCAATGACGCAGAAACATTTCAATAGGCCGCCATAGTGTGGGTCAAGGTGCTGCAATGTTGCATTGTCTGCATTCTGAGTATGGTGACCTATTCATGCTTTCCATCAGGCAGAGACGAGTCACTTTGGCAGTCATATAAAAAAGAAACAAACAGTGAAAGAAAGCAGCTATTTATTCCTATTTTATAGATGAATATTTTCCTAAATTGAGCCAATAGACATAAAAAACTTGAATGCTCTTGTACTTGTACTCTGATGCATGAATTCATCGTCCAGACTAAAGATTAAGCCGATCAATATGTGTAAATATTAAGTAGGTATATATTCTAACTGCCTCGTTGGACTTGCGGTAGACGTATGCGACTGCCGATCTAGAAGTCTCGGGTTCGAATCCCGGGTCGGGTCAAAAGTGTTATTGATTTTTTCTGATTATAGAAATACTTAAAAACAGCTTGGAGTTTGGACGTTGGGGTTTGAACCCCCGTGCTTCGGTGAGCCAGAAGCTGTAGATCCTGCGCCTAATTTCTCCCCGGTCGTGTCGGTTAACCGTCCTATTGGATTCTGAGAGAGAAAGATAGAAAGTGCATCTGTGTTTGCGCACACGTTTGTGTACTATTATATCTCCTGCGTAGTTGGCTGGTCTCGCTGAGACTGACCGCCGGGGCCGTTATCGGCTAGGAAAACATTATAAAGGAGATTTGAGAAGTCTATGTATAGCAGTGGGTTATTAAAAGCTTTCGATGATGATGATTCTAATGTTCCAAGGGGGTACCTGATGCTCTGAAACTTAGATCTTTCTACAACAAACACCCGTCTCTCACAAATTAGATACCAATTCTACCTATGAAGGTCGTGTGATGTAATTGAATATTTTCAACTGCCTTTAAAGTCCACTGCTGGATAAAGGTCTCTATTAAGAAACTTAATTTAATGAAATAAATATATAAACATACTTACCAAGTTTTTAAAACTCACAAATCTAAAAAAGTTAGGAAAAATTTACAAATACACACATCAAAAGTGTCTAGGGATCAAGCATTTTTATGCGGATTTCTTGAGATTGAGATGTGGCTTTGTAATAAATTTATGATTTTATAAATTTATATGGATCCTTTTTGGTGCATTTCATAATTTGAATCGAGTAAAAGATGAAAATCAGCTGTCAATATTTTCCCTATAAAAACATACAACGCATTGAAGACATTATTAGTGCTACTGTTTCCCTACTACTGATTAAAACCAACGTTATTATGGAGCGGCGACGTCATTTAAGCAGGGAAGAAATGCTCAGAGCCGTGGGAATGATAGAAGCTGGTTCCCGGCAACGTACTGTGGCTTTAGCTCTGAATACAAGTCAGAGTGTTATCAGTCGACTTTGGACACGTTACCGAAGCACTGGTACCATGGCTGAGCGCCATGGAGGACGGTATCGCTGCACCACACGGAGACAAGACCTATACAATCAAATCTTAACTCGAAGAGCTCCAACAATAACCGCCATGATGTTAGCCGTGAGGCTTCATCACTCTTCAGGGAACTTAATTAGCGACCAAACAGTCAGAAACCGCTTGCATGAAGTGAACCTTCATTCCCGAAGACCGCTACGGGTACCACCTATAGCAATGCACAATCGTAGGATTCGATATCAATGGGCTCTTGAACACAGAAATTGGGCAGAAGAACAATGGCGTTTCGTGTGCTTTTCTGATGAGTCTCGTTTTGGTATGAGACCGGATACAAGACGTATACGACACTGGAGAACCCCTGGACGCCAACAGCGATTAAAATCCTGCCAGGAAGTCCATCCTTATAGTGGTGGAACCATCATGGTATGGGCGGGTATTTGGATCGGCGGAAGAACTGAGTTGATTTGGATCAGAGGCAACCTCAACGCTCAAATTTATGCTGAGACGATTGTATCAGACGTCATCGTTCCTCTACAAGTGCAAATCGGTCCCTTATTTCAGTTAATGCATGATAATGCACGACCGCACACCGCAAGAGTTGTAAGACAGACTCTCGCCGCAGCTAACATCAATGTCCTGCCCTGGCCTGCTCAGTCGCCAGACTTGAACCCGATTGAGCATGCATGGGATATGCTACAGAGAAGAGCTCTGCCGAATATGGAGGGTATCCAGTCGCAAGAAGACCTTTTTTTGTTGTTGCAACGAACATGGGCGGCCATTCCACAGCGTGATTTGGATGAACTCATTTTGAGTATGCCAAACCGATGTTCTTGTGTTGTTAGTGTTCGCGGTAGAAACACGGATCATTAATTGTTTAAGTTACCTAATAAAATTTTAAAGAAAACTGTTATTTCAGTCTTTTTTTCGAACTTTAATGTTAGTGGTTCAAATGTCAAAAATCCCTTTATTAGGAAAATGGCAAATTTCTTTATTAATGCAAAGGTGACTTGGTTTATCGTTACTGTGACAAACGAAAACACTTTATTTGACGAATCCTTAAAGAAAATTTTAATTAATATCAATCAGGAGAAAAGTTATTGCAAAAATATATGTTGATCCCTAGACACTTTTGATGTGTGTATAAAAATTGCAGTATTCTGTGTTGTACAGTTAGATGTAGTTGTACAATCAGCATGTATTTGTTAATACATAATGATAATGTTAATCTAGAAATCTATATCTAAAAAAATGAATCGCCGAAATGTATGTACGCGCATACGCGTATCTCTGACCGTGGGAGAGCCACGCTTCGGCATGAATGGGCCGGCTCGACCGGAGTGATACCACGGCCTCACAGAAAACCGGTGTGAAACAGTGCTTGCGCTGTGTTTCACCGAGTGAGTGAGGATACCGGAGGCCCATACCCCAATCCCCTACCTCCCCCCCTATCCCCAAAAGGCCGGCAACGCACTTGTGACGCTTCTGGTGTTGCAGGTGTCCATGGGCGGCGGCAATCGCTTACCATCAGGCGATACGTCTGCTCGTTTGCCTGCCTATTCCATAAAAAAAAAAAAAAAAAACTTCCGATCGGCTGCATCAAATTAAATAATTCCTTCTTTATGTGTTCGTTATCGTTAGGACAAGGCTTGTGTATAAGAAAAAATAAAAGATAATGGGAAAAGTCAATATTTTTTTTGTCCGTGACGGGATACTGATACAGATATGTAAATATGGCGGTACGAAGTTCGCCGGGTCAGCTAGTATAGTATACAGATTGATGGTTAGATATTGTACATACATGGACGTTTAGTACCCCAAAGAAAAAGCTTGTGAGAATAAGCATTCTTGCGAAATAAATACATAATCTATCTCTAATGCAAATTATTGTATCGACCAACAATAAGATAACATTTTCCTCAACATTAAAATGCACACAGTGCACATCAAAAATTTTTGCTCTTTAATAAATTATCAATAAAGTAAGTTTTAGTACAAATCATAAACATCTAATGTGTTATTTAACACACTGACTTAATCCTCTGCCGGTACTAGTGTTATCTCCATTAAGCGCTTCATCTACTAAACTTCTGATACACAAGCAATATGGAATCCCTAATGAAGACGATTGCTGACATGAACACTGAGTTCAACACTCGCATGGCTGAGTTCGAGTCCCGAGATAGGCTCCAAAAGGATACCAGCTCACCCACATCTTCTGTGCAACTTCAATCAGAATTTTTAAATTTTAAAAAGTTTGTACTCCAAGCCCTTAACAGCATCCAACAGCAAGTTCAAATCTTGATACAGTCTGCTGACAACACAGAGACTCGGAGTAGGCGAAAGATGCTGTTGATCCATGGTGTTCCCGAGGAAAAGAACGAGGATATTGGGTTAGTGACAACTAAACTCATTAGTGAACGGTGTAAGGTGAGCAATTTCACTATAAACTGTATAAAGAGGAGTCAAAGGATGGGACGAGGTTCGTCACCTGGTAAGCCCCGGCCTATCCTTATTAAGTTTCAACAAGTTGCCATCAGAGACTCTATTTGGTTCGCCAAAACAAACTTAAAGGGAACCGGTGTCACATTAACGGAGTTCTTAACGAAAGCTAGACATAATATTTTCATGTCAGCACGACAGAAGTTTGGCATAACCAACTGCTGGACCCGGGAGGGCATTATCCACGTAATTGGTCCCGGTGACAAAAGGCATAGCATTACGACACTCTTTGAACTGGATAGTATTTGTTGTGAGGTGGACGAGGTGGTGAAGCCAGTTGTAGTAGCCAAAACAACAAGCAGCAAAACCAGGCGTGCCGTCAGGAAGTAATGCATCTAACTGTTTGTTGACACTCAATTGTTTGCAATTTAACATCTTTTGACATTAACTGTTTGACCTTGATTTATCTGTATTTTACTAAAGATTACCTTAACTTCATATTGTGTCCATACCATACCTACTTTATGTATCGGCGATTACCCTTTTCTCAAATAATTTAATTTCATGAATCATGCAGAAACTTTTGTTTTGATAAGTCAACTGTCACATTTGACTGCAGGATTACGTTCCAGCTCATGTCTTTCATTACCTACTTTACTTTACTTTACGTTGATATGATCTGAATACTAGTCTTTTGGGGACACAATTTCTACTCCCTTTTATTTTCTATTTTTAATCTCTAAGTTATTGTTTTTTTTATTTTTATGATGGTTATTTATGCAAGCTTATGTTTTTATTTAAATATAAATGTCTGTAATAATAATAACATACGACCACGACATACGGCAGATGGATGTTACAGTATTTTATACATCTTTTGCATATAATTTTAAATATTTAATTATTGTATTTAACCGTATTTTATATTACACACTGATGGCGTCGTCCGTCACAAATAGTGATAGTGAGGAATATTTTTCGGCATCCGGTGACGATGATAGTTTCACTAGTGTGCCTTCTTCACTGGCAGATACAATCTCTAATAATTTCTCTGATGTTCCCAGGAATTTCAATGTCGTTCATATAAATGCCCAAAGCATTCCGGCACATTTCTCTGATTTGCTGACAACCTTCGACTGTACGAATGTCCACGCCATTCTTGTATCAGAATCATGGCTCAAGCCATGCCTATCCACAGTATCTTATTCGCTACCAGGATTTCAGTTGGTAAGAAACGATCGTATTTGTGGTCGAGGCGGTGGAGTCGCCATGTATCTTCGATCTCACATTCCTTTCTCCATAGTAAATATGTCATCTCAATCCCCATGCACAAATGCTGGCGAGCATTTATTCATTGAAATTTTACTCCATAACACAAAACTACTTCTCGGTGTATTTTACAGTCCCTCTTTGCGAGTAGATTACTTTTCCTCACTTGAAGTACTGTTAGAAAATCTAATCCCTTCGTACAGTCACACTATAGTTATGGGTGACTTTAACACCTGTTTATTAAAAAACGATTCTCGCTCCGCCAACCTTCGATCAGTTATTGAGTCTTGTAATCTATCCATTCTTCCACTAAATCCTACACACAACTTGCCTAACCGTAATCCATCTCTCCTTGACCTCATCCTTGTCTCTTCTGTCGAGCATGTCACTAAACATGGCCAGTGCTCTGCAGATTCTTTTTCCTACCATGATCTTCTCTATCTTTCCTATCTCATTCGTACTCCTAAACCTAAGTCTAAAATCATCTCACGTCGTAATTTTCGCAACCTGAACTTCGAAAGTCTTCGTGGAGACGCTGACAGCATCGACTGGAATCCAGTTTTTAACTCAATATGTATTGATGACAAAATTAGCATTTTCACAAATAATATAATAGGCTTATATGACAAGCATGCACCGATGCGACAAATAAAGGTGAAACATCTTCCTGCTCCCTGGCTTACTGAAGATATAAAAGAGATACAAAACAAGAAAGCAAGGGCTCAATCAAAGTATAAACGACATCCTACAACAACCAACTGGGAAAAATTTGTACTGGTAAGAAATCACTGCAATAAGATGTGTAGGAATGCTCAGCGCCGACATATCCATAAATCTGTTGAAGTTGGTGATCCTGTTAAGGTCTGGAAATTTCTTAAGTCGTTGGGGATCGGCAAGTCACGTCCTAGTTGTACTTTAAAAGATGTTAATCTCGACTCCCTGAATACATATTTTTCAGCTTCCTCAAATTACGGAGGAGCTATCAAGACTGCGACACTAAATTATCTTTCTTCTCTGCCGACTCCTAACTGTTCCTCATTCTTCTTTAGTCAATTTGCTGCATGTGATGTGAGGAAGAGCATAATGTCAATAACTTCAAATGCCGTGGGAAGCGACTGCGTCAGCCGTAATATGATTCTTCCTATCCTAGATGAAATCCTACCCGTAATTTCCCATATTCTCAATTACTCAATATGTGTTAACACTTTTCCAAATGCCTGGAAAAAGGCTCAAGTCATTCCTTTGCCCAAAAAATGTAACCCATCTTCCTTATCAGATTACCGACCCATATCCGTCCTGCCCTTTTTCTCCAAAGTCCTCGAGCGTCTCATTCATGGCCAATTAACCTCATTTCTCTCAAAAAATTGTCTCCTTAATCCTCTCCAGTCAGGTTTCCGTCCAGGCCATAGCACTAGCACTACTCTGGTGCATGTTACGGATGATGTTAGGTCGGGCATGGATGAAGGAAAACTAACAGTTTTTGCTTTACTAGACTTTAGCAATGCCTTCAACACTGTTGATTTTGATGTCTTACTAGGCATACTGTGTTCTCTTAACATATCTCCATCGGCAATTGACTGGTTTCGTAGTTACCTGTATGGTCGCCAGCAGCGTGCCTGTATTGATAATGTTTACTCCTCTTGGTGCACAACATCTGCGGGCGTACCTCAGGGCGGCGTTTTATCCCCTTTACTTTTTGCAGTTTTTATAAACTCTATCACAAATCAACTACTTTCTTCCTACCATCTTTATGCAGATGATCTTCAAATTTACTCCCAAGCTACTCCTGATAATTTAGCACAGGCAGTGAATAACATAAACATGGACTTAATGCAAATATGTAACTGGAGTAGGGAGTATGGACTTACAGTAAATCCAATCAAAACTCAAGTCATTATAGTGGGTAGTTCCAGGCTGCACTGTAAATTAAACTTTCAGCAGATACCAGTTGTTAATTGCAATGGTTCGGTCGTACCATATAGCGATAAAGTTAGAAACTTGGGTATCTATATGGACAGCTATCTATCCTGGAGACCTCAGATTGGGGAAGTTAGTCGCAAACTATTTGCGGCAGCAGGGTCTCTGCGAAGGCTACGGAACTTCCTTCCCATCAACACAAAAATTGCCCTCGCACAATCTCTTCTTCTTCCTATCCTTGACTATAGTGATGTCAGCTATCTCGATCTCACCGAAGACCAATTAAATAAACTTGAGCGACTTCAAAATCTCTGCATCAGATTCATATTTGGATTGCGCAAATATGACCATATCTCAGAATATCGTTCTAAACTCAAGTGGCTACCAATACGCTTTCGCCGGAATCTTCATATACTTTCTCTTTTATACAGTGTTCTGTTCCATCCTCTCACACCTTCTTATCTCAAAGAACGTTTTCAGTTCTTGCGAAACACACATTGCAAGGACCTGAGGTCATCGGAGAATTTAAAATTAAAAATGCCACAACACTCCACTCGGTTTACCGACAAATCTTTTACTGTGCAAGCAGTAAGACTGTGGAACAGCTTGCCGGAGACCATCCGAAAAGCTAAAACCTTGTCAGTTTTTAAAAACCTGGTGAAGAATTATTATCTGTCACTATGAATGATTTGGTTTCTTTACTTAAATATATATATTATAGTTTGTATATATATGTGTATATATGTATATGTGTAAGTATACGTTTTCTTTTTAAAATTTATTTATTGATTGAATATTCGCGTGATGGTGTGTCGCTGGTGTATAAACTGCCTTAATATCATAAACACCCAATATCCATACTAAGGTTGTCTGGAAGAAATCGCCGTGAGCGATAAGACCGCCAATTGTTACATATTATTATACAAATTTGTTATTCATTTTTTTGTTATATTTTTTTTTATGTACACAATAAAGATATAAATAAATAAATAAATAAAAATATCGTTGTAACATAAAGCGTAAACAAAATAGAACCATTTTCTTACATGACATACGTCGTACGTTCCATTGGACGGGCTCGATGTAATTAATTGTCTACTCGTATTACTACGATATAACGGTGTAGATGTACATATATACGAAATATGCGTCTAACACACAGACGTATAAAGAGAAGCAGACTAAACATAATTATACGCACACATTAACCATGTAAAAAATATCGTTGTCACTTTCACTCTAACCTAATATTGTATATCTTTATCCCTTTTTTTCTTATATGGCTACAATAACTCACACATAGACACATCGGAGGTCGTGCCGTCTTGCGGCACGTAGCTTGTCAAAATATGCTACACAACGGCGTGCTGACGTTTGTGCTGTGGTGTTTTTTATTTTATTTTGTTACTACAAGCTGCTTAAAGAACTAAAATATAATGGTGAAGTGTTGTGCCCCGAAGTGTGCCAACGCATCTTACAAAAAATCTCCAGAAATAACCTTCCACCGGTATGTAAATACCATTTTATTATTGCTTGCCTATTTTTTGTATTTAACATACTAAGCCATGCCTTTTTTTTCCCTTGACATTAGAAGATACGTTAGGTTCTTTAGAAACAAAGCTGTTGTGACTAGATTACTAAGTGAAATACATAAAATTTTATTGAAAATGTTTCTTGAAGACACAGTTTGACATTTTAAGTACTAGGGCAATTAACAGGGTCGAACTCAGAACTTATTTTTAGGTGTATTGATATTGATTGTGTAGCGTCGTCGGTGAAGCAGAAAAAAACGTATGTTAATACTCAATAAACCTCTTTTTACAGATTCCCCAACAATGAAGACTTAAAAAACCTTTGGATTAAAAATCTTACTAAAAGGGTGGCAACCTAAATCGAGCGATATGATATGTTCAGCACATTTTGAATCGCATTTATTATCCAGAAGAGGCCACCGCACAATTGTGAAATTATATATAGATATAAGGTGTAATCATTATGCTAAAACCAATCAAACATCGGAACGAAATTATTTCAAACGAATTGTAATTTTTAAAAATAAATAAACACATCTAAAAGTTTTTGGTTTTTATTTCCTGTTTATCACTTACATAACCCAAAAGAAGAACATACAGCTAAACAGAGCTCCAGTTTAACTGTAACCACTTTCAATCAGGTGGGCCGTGTGCTTGTCTGCCATCTAAGTAGCAAAGAAAAGTCCTAACAGATGACCAAATTTGGTACGTACCGATCCACCGAAATTGGTACGCTCCGAAACATATTTGTTCGCTTGCGGAGCACTAGCAGTCCCCCGGACATTATTATTATTATCGGACATATTAATGGGCGTCTTTCGGCATGCAGCATAGGCTCATACACGTGTATTTCGAGTTACAAAATATTAATTTAAAGTGCAATCTTTCATTGCTGAATTCGGCACTGTGTTTTGTGTCTGTGTGAGTAATGTTTGTATGTAGTGTAATTGCCACGCATTTGCATGGGTTGTGTTTAGTCTGCTTCTCTTTATACGTCTGTGGTCTAACATTACATTTGTATGTTTGTGTGCAAGAGTGTGAATTTCCGAGACTTGTATTGTTGACTAAGCTATCCTAGGCTTCCTAGTGGTTGTAGAAAGTGATTCTTAGAAATCATCATGATAGTATACATGTCAAAGTATGTAATACTTTTTAGTAATCTTCAGAAAATGAGGTTCTAAAAATTAACTCATAGGTGGATGGACCGCTTAAGAAAACTCATATTGTCAACAAGACTTATTCATAAGATGGTAACGGAATTTGGTACGGCACGGAAACTTTACAAATAATATTAAGAAACTCTTACACATTGGGGTATCTATTTTTTGGAGTTCGTGTATTTAATCTCAAAGTAAGTTTTGGTAAAGTAAAATTGACGCTGATTCCAACATAAGAAAAATTTTAGGCACAGTAAGGCACTTTGTGTGATTTTACTTAATTGGTTTGTTACCGACACACCGCCCTGTGGAGTAAAACCACGACGGAATGACGTATCGAGGGTATTTCAACACATATACTCATGCACAGAAGAAATAAATAAATTTGGACATGAACACATATAAATAATATAATATACTTTTTTTTTATACTTTTTTTTTTTCCTTTCACACAACGCCATCTAAGCCCCAAGCTAAGCAGAGCTTGTGTTATGAGTACTAGACAACTGGATATAAATACATATATACGTCTTTTTTTTTGTAAATACATACATATTATAGATAGAAAACACCCAAACTCCGAAACAAATATTTGTAGATCATACAAAGATTTGGTCCGACCCGGGAATCGAACCTGAGACCTCATGATCAGCAGTCGCAGACGCCAACCGCGAACCAACGAGGCAGTGAAATACATATGTAACAGATTAATTAAGTGATACAACAAAGTAAAAATGTGTCATTTACTTCTGAGAATACAAGATAATTGGTAGACCTGTTAACTTAATGGTAAATGATCCTGGCTGGTGTTGATGTGTGGAAAAAAAATAGTGTTTTTAAGCTCTGATTAACTGTTGTTATTGTGTTGTTGCTAGCAGCTAGCGATTATATTGATTTTATTGGAAATGCTGTCATAGATGTTGTTGTATGTTGTCGTTTATTGGCTGCACGGATGGTGCTTTCCGCTTTCCACTGACTGCTCTTAGTGTTGTGGGTTCAAACCCTGTGGGGGTTTCATTGACATGGGTGTCAGAACGCTTTGTGTGATCCACAAATTGTTGTTCTGATTCTGCGTGTTCTTTGTGTCTGTTTCATGTATGTTCGTAAAGTCACAGGATTTATTTGTATTGCTTATGAGCGTGCGCAAAGAGAAATAAATAATTTCCATGAACACTAATGAGTCATATAGATTTGTAAATTGGTTAAAATATGAGCAAGAAATTGGATATTTTGTCGCTATTGTAATTGTGGCGACTTCCATATACAGCGCAACAGAATCATACTACAGCGCCATCTACCGATGTTACACTGAACTACGGAGTAACGAAGGAAATTAAGAAACTACCAATCCTGAATCGCGCATTGAAAGTTCTCGCGCCGATAATCATATATACAACATCCCAACATCAACCGTTGGGCAGTTGGCCCGCCAGGCATGATGACCTCGCCTGGTCGGAGGATCCTCCCTTTGTGTTGGAGGGACATCACACCCGTTCCCTCCACAGTGGTGACCCCGACGTGATTGGAAGCAGCCTTCGAAGCAGCATCAGCACGCCACCATCACGTTCACTCCCACAGCAAGTCTCACAGCCAGCCAGCAACCTCGGCCTCAACAGGATACACCACACGCAGGAAGCGACCGCTCCAGCCTGGTTACCCCCACGGCCTCATCAGCGTCTAGGCACAGCACACTGCACCTACGGTCCATGTAAGCAGAGCATATCTCTCCCGTCTACGCAGCAGCCAGCCACTACGCAGCAACCGCCCCGATTCACTGGGGACCTCACCGCAGCACCGCGCACCGCACTCAATCCTGACTCACTGGGACTAGCGGCATTCAGTTCCGACTCACTGGAACTTGCGGCACTCAGTTCCGACTCACTGGAACTGCTCACTCCTGGCACTGGCAAGCTCCGCAACAGAGCACAGACAGCTGACACATCATATATATCGACCTCCGATATATATCGAGAATTATACTACAGCGCCATCTACCGAAGTTACACTGAACTACGGAGTAACGAAGGAAATTAAGAAACTACCAATCCTGAATCTCGCATTGAAAGTTCTCGCGCCGATAATCATATATACAACATCCCAACATCAACCGTTGGGCAGTTGGCCCGCCAGGCATGATGACCTCGCCTGGTCGGAGGATCCTCCCTTTGTGTTGGAGGGACATCACACCCGTTCCCTCAACAGTAATGTATAGAACTTAAATTCCTTGAATATATGATTATTTAATTATATAAATATTGTTTGAATGAGTTAAATTAACTTTAAAGGGTTTTTGCTTCAATATCAATACTACATTCGTAAAAAAATATCTAATAGTGTTAATAATATTCCAAAAATAAGATATATTCATTAGGTCTCTAACTTATTTAATACCAGGTTTTAACACGTATTTAGAATGCTTGGAAAATTATTCAAGAGAAAACTTTTGTTATAATACAATTCCTATAAAAGTAGGTACAGTCAGCTTCATAATCATTTGTGCTCTCAGGGTGCTTAAATTATGTGAAAAACATCAATTCAATTCTATATTGGCAAAAATCGTTCTCAAATTGTTGTACGCATTCAAAGTGGTCAAAATATCTTGACTATCAGTTGTCAATATTGTGTTGGCTGAGAGAGTGTTCATATTAATGCTATCAAATAGATTGATCAATGGTATCTAAGCATACATACTAGTCAAAAGTCATTGTCATTAAGGCTGGCTACAATTTCGGTTCATTCAAGTTCTTAAAAACTAAGGCTGGTCACACATAGTATATCCGTTAAAAACTGGATGGGCAGTGTGCACTTTGATTGCTATTTTGAAATAAAACGGTTCATTTTTCGAAACTTTTTAGTAAAGTAATCCTTAGTGAAAAAATGCTACTAAAAGATAGACTACAGCATTAGTCTATTGAACTTCAAAAATGTTTTGTAAATTGTCATTTTTTGGTGGTAAGCTTTTTAATTAAGGTATCACCTTTAATGGATTTTAACTTATTAAAAGGCTTCTTTAACAAAGTCGAGGTTGAATTTACAATAGTTCCAATTCTTTTACTAACGCTAGAAAGATACAACAAATTCACATTGTATTATGGTCTACACTCAAACGGAACTTAAGATGATCTACTGAGTGACAACCTTCCACATTCTATAAACAGTGATCGAGTAAGGTAATATTTAGTACCGAAAACAGTTTTAACAAATCTTTTACTAAGTGTAGTTATTTAGAGCAGTTGTAAATTTTAACTAGTGTATCAGATATCGATGTCTATTAGTCACGATTGAGGAATAACCTTTGACCGATTGTAAAATTGAGTTACTGCTTTAACAAAATAGGGACTAAATTTACAATTGTTTGAGAACTTCAATAAAACCTGGTGCAATTAAAAATAATAATAATATGGTCCCACATGATACCAGTGTATGTGCGATGTAGTTGAACTAACTGTGAAAATATGTAAAAAAAGTAAATTGGTAAAGGTCGAGTACATTCGCAATGTCGGTAATGTAAACATTTTCCCGGTATAATTTTACCAAATGGTTTCTTGTTTGCTCGTCTTATTAGTATGGAAGCATATTTATTAAGAAATATATATTTAAATTTAAATAATAACATATCTATCACAGTTGAGAGATAACAATATCATTCAGTGACATTAATGTTGCTTAAAGCATTATGTTAAGGTGAAATACTTGCACCCATACTCGTTTTCTCAGTATAATATTGCAAATAGAATATATTGGAATACTACAATATGTTTCTCTTTTAAAAATATTCGAAAAAAAAGACATTTCAGTTAGGTTATGCAAGAAATTAACGAGACAGATATTAAAGGAAAAAAGGGACGCAATGTTTTAAATTATCAATTTTACTGCAAAGTACACTCTAGCTACTAACAATAAATTTGATTTTTCTTAATTATAAAAATATTTTTATCTAGTTTGTTTGCCTAGATACCATTGAACAACCTATTTCATAACATTAAGAGCGCGGCGACCGACGCTCGCCACTGCAAGTTGAAAGTTGTTCGGAATATTGCTGTATCTAATATATAATAAAATAAAATATATATTTAATATCTTGTCACTGTATCTCGGTAAGCCATACCTGGCGTAGTACATATATTGACACATGTTTGCTGCGATAGCACTACTAACTATTTAGTTTTTATAATAAATATGGATGTGTTGTAGACTACCAAAAATCATCAATGAAAACTCAATGTTTTTTCATTTTCTTTTCGATAATTAGTAATTTGATAATACAAGCTATGCTTTTTTATAATAAATATTAAACGTATTGCTGTTTATAATATAAAAAAAAAAACAAACTGAAAACATGGCATTTACGCTGTAAAAATATGCAAAATTAAATTCAACTTTTTCGTTAAGTTTTGTTAAATAAAAACGGAAAAGGAGCCTGGATAAATACTGTTTAAATCTGGATATATACATAATATGGTGGAAATATGTTCAAACTACAAATTATTTTGGTATTCAATTTGAATGGAGAACTCAGTGACCGCCGGCCCCTTAATATGAACACTCTGTCAGCCAACACAATATTGACAACTGATAGTTAAGATAATTTGACCACTTTGTATGCGTACAATAATTTGAGTACCATGTCTGCCAATATAAAATTGAATTTATGTTTTTCAAATAATTTTGTGCACTTTGAGAGCACAAATTATTGTGATGCTGACTGTACCTATATAAGTATAGGATAGTCATTTTCTCTCGCATTCAATGACTTAAAAAGAAGCACTTCATTTCCCTACTTGTAAAACTTTTCTCATATTATGTGGAAGGACCTTTGGTAGAAAAATACCTTTGCTGTTGTAATTAGTTCAGAAGTTTTCAGTTGTGAAAACTTAATATGCATAACAAAATATTGTTTGTTATTACGAGATGTTTTTACGTAATGGTTGATTTTGAGTAAGTACGTATCACAGAATACTCTTTGTTGTGTTATGTATTAAGGAAGGAAGAAGAGGTTTTTTTTTAAAGTAACAGAACTCAAAACAATCGTTTTTTTAATGTTTGTCTGTTTATCTGTGCGTTTGTGCGCGCTAATCTCAGAAATGGATAATTCAATTTGGGTGCGGTTTGCTCTGTATGTAAGCTTCACTTAATATTTAGTGTTTTTTCTGTTTCAAGCGGTTGACAAATAAAAAAAAGACGTGTGCCACTCGGGGACTGCCGCGGTAAATCTGTTGCATAGCACTCTCACACTTAATTATTTATTTATTTTTTATTTATGCAGTACCTATGTGTAATATTGTGAATGAAAAATAATAAACTAGGTATTAAATTAGTACCAACATCGTCACTAGATGGCGTTGATCAGTTTTTTAGGGTTCCGTGCCAAAGGCAAAAAACGGAACCCTTATAGATTCGTCATGTCTGTCTGTCTGTCCGTCCGTATGTCACAGCCACTTTTTTCCGAAACTATTAGACCTATAATGTTGAAACTTGGTAAGTAGATGTATTTTGTGAACCGCTTTAAGATTTTTACACAAAAATAAAAAAAAAACAGTAAATTTTGGAGGTCCCCATACTTAGAACTGAAACTCAAAAAAATTTTTTTCATCAAACCCATACGTGATACCATACCTATCTATGGATAGGTCTTCAAAAATGATATTGAGGTTTCTAATATCATTTTTTTCTAAACTGAATAGCTTGCGCGAGAGACACTTCCAAAGTGGTAAAATGAGTGTCCCCCCCCCCCCCTTTAACTTCTAAAATAAGAGAATGATAAATCTAAAAAACATATATGATGTATATTACCATGTAAACTTCCAACGAAAATTGGTTTGAACGAAATCTAGTAAGTAGTTTTTTTTTAATACGTCATAAATCGTAACCTGCAATTTACCTTTCATTCAATCAACACAAATATAAAAATAAAACAAAAATTATATAATGTTACTTGCTGCTGCGGAACCCTTCATGGGCGAGTCCGACTCGCACTTGGCCACTTTTTTTTAAAGAGCGATATGGTTTCGTTACACAGCATACTATAAAATATTAAATGTCTTCGTCATTGAACGGGTTGTTTTATTCACAGTATTGTTTTTTCTTTAAACATGTATACTATGATAGATACCTATACACCTATATACTTTCTCACAAACAGCTGCTTAAGCCGAACATACACGTACAACTATACTTGCGCAAACCCAGACTGTTTTGTCTGTCTGTCTCTGTCACAGATTTCGGAGCAGCAGGTCTCGATCGGTGCGAGCTTCGGGTGTCAGGTTTTATTTTCGTTTCGGAATTTCTTGATTTGGTCGCCGCGCTCAAAAAGGTCTCAAAGCCCGAGATAAAAGCTATGCAATAGCTTAAAAGTATATTAATACATACATAAAGATTAGTAATGTACTTTCCTTGATTAACTATCATTAGTTATTTTAATTGCATTTCAAACCACAGAGCCATGCTGGTCCCCATTACTACATATTATCATTTTGAATAAATGTGGAAAAACGACAAAATCAATAAAATAGTTCCGGAGTTCAGCACGAGCAACAACGTGACATTAAATTTATATGTAAGATTATTTCGTAATAAATCAAAATTCAGACCGAGACTACTCGCTTGTTTACAACTCAGTAAAATGGTATGTCAGACGCGAATGAATCAATACTATCTATACGGTTTTCCATCACAATTCCGACGAGTCTGTTGTAACCTAACAACCCAAGTCCGGGTAAAGAGTACCACACTACTGTGTTCAGTTTATAGATAAATCTATATAAAATTACAATGCAGTGGGTGGCGATCAAGCAGAAAAACCCGAAGATATAACAGTAGAAATGAGTTATAGTGCTAGAAAAAAACAATATATATATGAACTGTAATGCGTTTTAGATGCGGGTTTAGTTTTTTGTGTAACGGCGCGCTGTATGGCCATAAGGCGCACCCTCTCTGATACAATATCAACACACTCGTAACTATGTAAATCAATATAAATTAAAACGAATAGCAAAATGTGTTCCTAAACTCAAAACTCGAGAACCGCAAGACCAATTCGGTGATTTATGTTTGTAACTTTCGACTGGGTGAACCGATTTTCATGATTCTATTTTATTTGAAAACTGGTACTTCCCGGGTGGTCCCATTTCAATTTGGTCCAGTTCTTGAAGTCGGTTTATTTTTTGTTAAAATTTAAGATTATTTAAAGTCGGTTAAAAAGAATAATTAGCAACTCATCAACGACATGTAAATTAAAGTCGGTGATACTTTCTTTAGTTAATTATGTAGGGTTCTCGTAGATCAATCCTGTTAAACTAATAATTGTATTAAAGTTTCGAAATAAGTTGGAATGCTCGACCTCTTGGTCAACTTTGCCAATTATGCTGACGCCGCTTCAAAACATTTGCCGCCTTATTAAAAAACTTGTTCAAAAATATACTAGCTTTAAACTGTTCCTTTTATTATTGAATGTACCTAATAACTGTGATTGAGCACTATACTATGTGTAATTTTTATGCCTGAAATAATAGAATATGATGAACATTCATGACGTCTAACTTATGTAACAAAACAAGTATACCTACCTAGTTAACTATGTTTACAAAATAGAGATGATTTGATTTAAATAAGAAAAATGATTAGTTTTGGCCTTTTTATGATGATTCAAAGAATTTTAACATTTGTTTCGAGTGCTTGTTGATATTCTCTTTAATACATCCGATTTTTTTATTAATGAAATTACTCAACTGATACCCCTCTGAAGTCAATAAAACGTCATACAAACGGTATTTCTTTATATACATTGTTTATGTACCCTTGTTCTGGTTCTTGTCAAGTACATTATTCACTTTAGTATGAGATCACTCACCACGTCTCGCTTGCATTTAAAATTATTTAACTATTTATTTTACCCAGAATAATGAGTGGAACATAAAGAAATCGAGAACTTTTGCTATCTTGAAATTCTAAGTAAATCCGTATCTGTATTTAATCATCATCATCATCATCATCAATACATATAATAAAATCGTAACTGGTCGCTGTCTGTACATTGAAGATATATCAGGAAAACTATTATAGGGGGGCTTTATGAACGCAATAGAACCCAAAACAATGATTTTTAGACTTTTTGTCTGTTTGTCTGTTTATCTGTTTGTCTGTTTATCTGTTTGTCTGTGCGTTTGTGCACGCTAATCTCAGAGACAGCTTATCCGATTTAGATGTGGTTTTCATTAATATATTGTGGTAAGCTTCACTTAACATTTAGTGTTTGTTTCATGTTAATCGGTTCGTAAATAAAACAGTTATGCCCAGAGCCGTCTTAAGCTCAGCTGGGGCCCCTGGGCACACAAAAATTTGGGGCCCTTTTGAAAAGTAAAGAAAGCGAATTACAATAACATTCTACTATGATCATTTATGAGTAATCAAGTATATAATTAATTAAGTCATGAATGATATTAATATGTAGCTAGTTTTTTAGTTACAATAACGAAAATGTTTTTTTTTTTCAGGTTTTCTGCTAAATAAAATCCTCTATTATACATTACGTGTTAGGGTTCAACGAATATAAGAAATAAGCCTTCTGCCGTGTAAAAGAGACTTTATTATGAACACTCTTAAAACACAATAATTTAGAACAATAGTCCTTAATGTTCGCCGAGCTCGTTGTGTTAATCACTTATATCACTTACATATTTGTCGTACTATAGCCCAAACTGAACTGCACTGCGGTCCGCGATACGCCTTTCTATAATATATGCCGCTATAGGTCATTCGAGAAAATTCAAAGGCCTCTCGAAGGGACTGCCAATCTCGCGACGAACAGTCTATACCTATTCGATTCTATTTACCTACATTTACGTTTTGTTCATTGTTTTGTGCCTCAAGAAACCGACTAGAACTTTCAAGGCTAAACCGATTCACGATTCTTTTTGTGGAATGTTCTTTTTTCGTAACACTTACTCCTTCTTAGAGATGCTCGTCCCGAGAACCGCTATGGCTGCCACAATATTTAGCCAGGCGGTCTAATGCACTACTTTAAACCCCTCTTGGTAGTCGCCGACCTTGTATGAACCCTCCCACTTGGTCTGTAGTTTAAGGGATTTCCCTTTCCCACGGGTTGGGTTAAGAAGCCAAACCAGTGCACCTTCATCAAAATCGTTTGAGCGCTGGTCTATCGGGTTTTCTTGTTATCGCTCGCGACGTCAACCGTGATTTTTTTCCATGATGTGCCGACGTTTTACAGTTGCTGGTTTCCTTGACTTCGCATCTGTGGACCTTTTACGACAGTACAATTTACTGCACCAATCTGGTACATCTTGCCAAGAATGAAGCCAGTAGGATGTCTCACGTACTGTTAACAGTGTCTTCTTGACACTAGAATGGCCTCCTGAATCGTGAACTTCACGGATTTGCAGGTAGAACTCTCTCCCGTTGATCTTCTTCCATCTCCGGTAAAGGATCCCGTTTTGTAGAACCAAGCTATCCCATTGTGCCCAATAAGCTTTAGTAGTACTGATTGCAGACGATATATGACTCCGAGCAGGTTAAGCTTATCACATAGAAAGCACAAGGTTATCCTTGTGATAAGTTGCATAAGGTCAACGTCATACGTGCTATCTTCATTGTTTCATCTTCACGGGACCCTTGAAGACGAAACCCCAAACGAGTTCACCAAGGTCCCAAAAGGAGTAACGTTGATGAGCTTCACCGTCAAGCCAATTGATTTCGAGTTTGGACTTGGAGTACTCTTTCTCTACGAGACATATCTTTGCATTGTATGATGACGTCACCTTTCATTTTGCTGTCATGTTTTCCCAGATCGCTGCCTTGGAACGTGCGTTTTGGATCTACAAATTTATTTTCGCAATGTTTTCCAGGTAGTCTTATATCGTCTTCATCTGCAAAATCCTTAACCGGCAACTTAGCTGCAGAAGGCCGGCCGAAAGGTACGCTTTCCGTACGAGGTTTTCAATTTGCAATGCCCATTGCTGTAGGCCTTCTCCCAGACCTTAAACTCTATCGCGTAGTAGGGCGCGGAAAACGTGTTCCAAATGGCGATCCCCGTATCTCGACTCGAGCGCTTCTGACAAATATTTATAATCGCTGCCTGCTGCTATTTCCTTGCTATATCTGCTTCTGACTGCTTCCTGGAACCTTTACCAGGTAGTCCGACCACCTTTGGGAGGGGGCCTACAACTTTGCAATTATCTGTACGCGTTCGTCTCGTAAAAAATTAGTAGCCCCATCGATCATAGTTTCTGCAAGAAATGTGCCTCACCCTCTAGTTAACACTTAAGTTTAGTTATTTTCTTAAACGATTTATATTATAGGAAACAGCAGCTTGACTTTGGAATCAAAGTTTTTATTATAAGTGATCGCCAGATGATGTACTTAGTAAATTAAGTAGGATACCTTCTAAATAAGCGCCTTGTTACCGATGGAGAATCTATACTAATATTATAAACGCGAAAGTTTGTAAGTATGGATGGATGTTTGTTACTCTTTCACGCAAAAAGTACTGAACCGATTTGGATGAAACTTTACAGTAATATAGCTTATACATCAGAATAACACATAGGCTACTATTTACCGCGATAACTGACAAATGCGCGGGGTGAGCCGCGGGCAACAACTAGTAATTGTATAAACATCAAGCACATAATGTCAACATTGAATATTTAACCATTTAAAGATTTTTCTCCTACTATAATTCAGCAAATACAAAGGCAGAGAAAATTTTAATTTAGGATTTAACGATCGTAAAGAAGTTGAAAGAGACACAACTTTTTACGCTTTCATTTTTCAACCGTAAAAAGTATATGAACTGAAAGCTTAGTAATTATTTCCAATAATACATACTGAACTGTTTTTTTGTAAAAAAAAATGTAAAGTGCGAGAGAAATTGACGGTTCCTCGGGGCCCCCCTGAGGATGGAGGCCCTGGGCACTGGCCCCGTGTGCCCTTATGGTAAAGACGGCACTGGTTATGCCCATTTAAAGAAACACGTACTGGACGTTTGTATATTGTTTACGCCTGCGCGGCCGCGCGGGTATCTAAAGCGCGCCGAGAGCCGCGCCGCTGCCTGTAGCATTCAATTATTCTGCATATTTTATGTAATTTTGTTTATATTTTATTTTAGGGGTTTTTAATACATATTGTGTGTATTTAGTATAGGTTATTTCTTTACTTGATTTTCTTTTTTTCTTAATTTTATGTGTAAAAATGTGAAAAGAACATTTGTTAAGGGTTTATAGAATTTGTAAATATCTTATAGTATGTATATTTTGTATAGGTTAGTTATTAGTTTGATTTAAAGTTCTTGAATTTTTTTATAAACCTTATTTAAATTTACTTATTTAATTTAATATATTTCCCAATTTTTATATTAAAAAAAAACATTTTTTAACCGAGTTCCAAAAGGAGGAGGTTCTCAATTTCATCGGTATTTTTGTTTTTTTTTTATGTATGTACACTGATTACTCCGTCAATTGTGGACCGATTTTGAAAAATATTTTTGTATCCAAAAGGGTATACTCCCCATGTGGTCCCATTGCTATCAAACAAGATCTGATGATGGGATCCCAAGGAAATCGAAGGTAACCCTCAAATTTGTTAGGCACGTACTATGTTTTTCATATATTTTCTAAAGCTATTACAGTATTTACATTTGGTAGTCATCAGTTCATGATGATGAGCAGATGACGGAAGATAAAACTCCTTAACGGTTAGGAGTTGGAAGATAAATCTTTAAATGTCATGTGTATGTATGTTACCTTTAGTCGTATTCTTTCAAGTTATTTAGGTGAAATGATGATGAGAGACTTGAGAAAGACTAAAAAACAAAAAATAAAAAATAAACTTTAAATAAACCGACTTCAAAAACTAAAAAGAATAAAATAACTTAATAAAGATTTAATTAAATACGCCTCATAATTGCAAACCTTTAATATTGATGAAACACTATTATTTGTATGTGCTACCTATTCATAGGTTTAAAATCGGTGCCAAGCCAAATGTAATAGTATTTAGGTACCACACTCGCTATGTTTCGAGACGAACGTCAACGACGTCACCGACGCTTCTGTTGTTTTGTTCTACGCGAAGAGCAGCTATCCCGCTCAAGGTCACGCGCTGCGAGTGTGGTACCTACTATTACATTTTAGCTTGGCAAAATCAATATTAAAGGTTTGCATATGAGGTGTATATAATTAAATCTTTATTAAGTTATTGTATACTTTTTAGTTTTTGAAGTCGGTTTTTTAAAAGAAGTTTTTTTTTGTAATTGGTGATTAATACATGTTTGAAAGCTTAAGTCACTGATACATATAAGTTGGGTTATTTTTCTTGACTTGATTTGGTTAGTTAGGTTTTTTTTTTCTTTCTAAAAATCAGGTAGTACTTACAGTTACGTAAGACCTTTGGAAAAAGTACATGTTTGTTAGCTCAGGTTAGTATCTATTACACGTTTTTTTTTTGTTTTCGATGGTTAATAGATTAGGTTGACACATCTTAATATGTAGTTATTAAACTGTAATTAAGTTAAACTGTGTAATAATCTGTAAGTATTTATAATTTAGTTGTTTATGATAAGTACGTGTTTACTAAACAACGTTGTGTTTGTAGGTACTACTTATTGTAAGAATGCCTCGAAAAAGATACAACCTCTCCCAGTGCACCAGGAATGCTAAAAATATGAGATTAGTTCGATCACAGGAATCTGAAGAAGATTATGAGGCAAGACTCACTCCATCTCAGGAACGTCAGGCCAGGTTTCGTGCTACAGAAACTTCTGCTCACCGAGAATCTCGATTGATTTCACATCGTTCTCGAATGATGGTCACTCGAATTAGGGAGAACAGGGAATAGCGTAAGGCACATTTGTCTGCGTGAGGCACTATGGCGTGAGTCTGAGACTTTCACTGATAGGGAATCCCGCCTGATCCCTCAGAGGGTTCGGACAGCAAATGCCCGGTCTCAGGAGACATCTGAAGCACGTGAAGTACGTCTCACTGCCGATCGTGAAGCTCAAGTACTATCGCGTGAGTCTGAAACTTTCACTGACAAGGAAACCCGCCTGAGCTCTCAAAGAGCACGAACTTTGCAGTCTAGAGAGCTGAAACATAGTTTAGATCGTCAATCTCGATTAACAGCTGATCGAGAGCGACAGAACAATTCTTGAAAGTGAAGATGAACAGAGACAAAGATATGGTGATGTGTTGTCAGTTTTGTAAAGCTCTAAAATGGAGGAAAGAACCAAATGCAATATGCTGTTCAGGTGGCAAAGTGCTCTTTGAAAATTTCCATGAGCCCCCAGACTCTATAAAAGCTTTACTAAATGGTGAGCATCCTTAGTCTGAACATTTTTTAGACATTATTTATTAGTGTAACGTTGCGTGATGTCAAGCAAAATGGCCAACCTATGGATGGCATCACTATACTTTTCTGTGGCGATTTTCGTCAGACTATCCCTGTAATACCACGGGGAGCAAGGGCTGATGAAGTTAGAGCCTGTATAAAGAATTCTGGACGGTGGGATAACATTATCCCTTTGCATTTGATAATAAATATGCGAGCGCAAATCGGAGGCAACGAAAATGCTCAAGAGTTTTCGGATTTGCTACTTGAGATTAGTAAGGGTGTGTATCCGCAGGAACAAGGAAAAGTTGTTCTAAACGAAAACATATGCTACAAAGTTTCATCAATGCTAGACCTCATATTATCCGTGTATATCAACGCAACGCGAATACCAATTCGCCAAAATTCCTAGCTTTGCGAAAGAGCTATTTTGACTCCACGAAACGACCAAGCAGCAGCAATAAACGCTGAAATTTTGAGCTTTGCTTTCGGGGGATAATGTAGACTATATCCCCATTAACAGAGTTATGGATGATGAAGAATTTACCAGCTACCCAGTAGAGTTACTGGATTACCAGTTCCTAAATTAAATTTAAAAGTTATCGTACCCATAATGATCCTTAGAAATTTAAGCCCGCCAAAACTTTGCAACGGTACCAATTTAAAAGTGACCAATTTACAACGAAACCTGATTGTGACGCCTTCCACATACAGCGCAACAAGAAAAACATACCACAGTGCCATCTACTGAAGATACGTCTAACTACGGAGTGACGAAGGAAACTAAGAAACAACCAATCCTGAATCGTGCAATAGAAGTTCTCGCGCCGATTAACATATATACAACATCCCAACATCAACCGTTGGGCAGTGGCCCACCAGGCATGATGACCTCGCCTGGTCGGAGGATCCTCCCTTTGTGTTGGTGGGACATGACACCTGTCCCCCCACAATAGAAGCAGAGATTTTAACAGGGTGCGGTTTACCGCTATCACCTTAAGGCGATAGTGTTTTCATTCCTCGGATTCCTCTCATCCCAAACAATTTTCGGTTTAGTTTTAAACGAGTTCAGTTTCTAGTGAGCCTATGTTTCGCGATGAAAATAAATAAAGCCCAAGGTCAGACGCTAGAAGTATTAACTGTTTTTCACACGGTCAGTTTTATGTAGCTCTGTCACGTGTTAGCAATCCTAGCAACATGTATGCTTTGAACACCGATGGCTATACGTCTAATGGCGTGTATAGAGAAGCATTACTTTAAATTAGAATTTTCTAAATACCCAAATGACGGTGTTTATAAACCAAAAGATATGTCCAAAAACTGAGCTACCCAAAGTCACTATTCCACGCGGACGGAGTCGCGGGCACAGCTAGTACGTAAATAAAAGGAAATCTGCTGTTACTTTTACTCTTGTCTTCGGTACCGACAACCCAATTAAATATAACACAGTCACGTCGATTAAATCAAGATAATTTGGTACGTGAAGAGATTTATGAGAGCCTACACGCGCTGGTATGGGGGTGTATTAGCCTGATATCGGTTACCGTTTATCACAGATAGTAACACTCCGGACGCAGATAAATTGCAACCGTATTCCCAGTAGGCGCTATGTACTTCGATACTCCAAAGTTGAATGTTCTCAATCCGAAGTTGATTGTCACTACCAACATTCTCAGTTCAAAATAATATAATTAAAATTGTAAATAAGAATAAAAATGTTCAAACCTCCTTTCTATTAAGAAACATATGTCTACTAGTACCTAAAGGCTGATAATGGTAGAAAATGAGCTTTATTTAAATAAATATATATCGGCGAACAGAAAAGTTATGATACACACAAGACACAAATGTTTACAGGATCGATCTCTCGACTTGAAGCGACGTATCGAAAGTTTTGTAGCACATGACCCTAATTATCAACCTTTCTAATTTAATATTTTTTATATAGGTCTTTCTTCCCATGTCGTTAACTAATTAATAAACGTTTTTAGACTTATATCACTTATACATATAGATAACAAACTCACTTAAAATATTAACATGTCTCCTACAAATTGGGTCAATTAATGGCAGATTTGAATTTAATAAAAATGTAATATTTCACAAAATGATATTAGCGGTTTATAATATTTCCGTCCGTCAGTTCCGTACGTCCGTACATAAATTACGTAAGTCAAAAATAATATTGTCTGTATTCGCAATGCGTATGATGACCACCACTCTAGGATTCTACGCATGCTTTCCATCAGGTAAGGCAGAGTCACCTTGGCCAGCTCCACATTTAAATAAAAAATACAGCAACTAGGAATCTTTAAAAAATACTATTATATACTTAATGATTAATACTGAAAAAAATATTTCTTCGGTACAGACAAACAAAATTGAACACATGTACAAAAGGAAATGTGTATAAAAGGAAAACCAGCTATGAAAAAGCAGTATAATAATGCGTATAAACAAAGGACCTAACCTCTTGCCTCAATTAATAAATATAAGTACCCTAACCACCGACTTACCTACGAGACTACGTTTAGTTGATAAATGTATAACTCGCGAAATGGCTCTAGTCCGGCATGGACTAATTCGTGAATTGTCTCATTTTGAAAAGCACCACATAATTCGTGCCACTCGTGCCAGTCTTGCCACTTGCTAATTTACCTCAATATTCTCAAATCGACTAAGAATACGATCGAAAAATAAACGAAAAATAAAATCGATCAATATCACAGCATAACATAGCTATGTGCTTACTTACTCCCATCTGGGAAAATATTTTAACCTATTATTATTGGGTAGTATCCCAAATGTTTTTAGTTTAACAAAATTAATATCGAATACGATATACATTATATGAATGATATGAGTACAAAACATTAAAACGATCCAAGCTACAAAACCGTTGCTTTATAGTATCTGAAAATAAAATATTTAACTTTTAACCATTAAAGACATTCTGATTAAATCCATAATAATATTTTAATTTTAAAGAAATTTGTCTGTCTCTATCAGTATGTCTGTCTGTCGGTTACGTTACGCTAAACGTAAACTAGCTAACCACTACACCAATTTTAATGTTTGGCATGGAGATACTTTGATTCTTTTTAACACGATAACCGGCAAAAGTTAGTAATACATATATTTACAGATACTTTTTAAGCTATAGAATAGCTTTTATCGCGGGCTTGAGGTCTTTGAGCGCGGCGACCGAATCAAGAAGTTCCGTAACGTAACGAAAATAAAACCTGACAGCCTAAGCTCGCACGGATCGAGACGAGCTACTCCGAACGACGAATCAATGAATCTGCCTGCCAGATTCGTTATCATATCTTTATAACGCCACACTCACCGCATGTGCGCCCCGTAAGTATATCTACATGTTCAAAGAAAAAAAATACACACACATACAATACACACTTCGTGCGTGACAGAGACAGACAGATTCGTTATCATATCTTTATAATGCCACACTCATCGCATGTAAGTATGCCTACATGTTCAAAGAAAAATAATACTGTGATTAAAACAACCCGTTCAATGACAAAGACATCTATTAGGAATAGTTTAAACCTTATATAGTATGCTGTGTAACGAAACCATATCGCTACTTAAAAAAAGTGATCAACGCCATCTAGTGACGATGTTGGTGCTAATTTAATAGTTTAGTATTTTTCAGGCACAATATTATACATACTGCATAAATAAAAAATATTTAAATAATTACAATTGCATAAGTTGATAAAAATGCTATGCAATAGCTTTACCGTGGCAGTCCCCGAGTGACACACGTCTTTTTTTTTAATTTTACTTTAGTTTGACGAGTTTGTGCAAAGTTGATGATTATGATGAATGAAGAAAACATCGTCAGAACTATTGATATACTGTATAAATGGTATAGATGAACAGGTAATTTGTTTTTGATAAAACGATATCAAAAACTACATTAAATTTAACCTGTATTCTCAGAGCTATTCAAACTACGGACTGCGGGCCGCATGCGGCTCACGTGTTAAACTTATTACAATTTAATCATTTTTATTGGCCCTAGATCGTATCTGGTTTAGTCTACAGACTATTCTGTGGCTTGGACAACCCAACTATATCTAATTGTCGAATCAGAATATAACTTAGTAGAAATATGAACATCCGATGACAATATTATAGTTTGATATTTTAGAACTAGTAAGCGACTATTATAATTGTACGTTCCCCAAGTTTCAGCTTATTTGATTCGAATTAACAAGTCGCATTTACTGGCGGAGGATCGCAGAAATGTCTTTTATTTACTTATTAGTTTTTTCTGTTTTATAAAGACAACTCACGCACTAAGGATATTATCCTGTGTCGCGACGGACGTTACAAACATAAGGAAACAAAGAACACCTAGACTCAGAACAACAATTTGTAGATCACAAGTGTTTCCATGTGGAATTTGAACCCACAACGCCTTAGCGGGGTGCGGTCGCCGCGCCATCCGTGCAGTTATTTTTCGACGCTTGTATGTAAATATTGTTATTGTTTTTTTAATTATGGTTATGTATATATGTATGTTTCTATATTATATAATAATGAAATAGTTCTTAGATCGGCCACATGCAGATAATTGTTTCAAAGAGTTGCAAAGGCTATGAGATTTGAACCCTACAAATTGATATTTGAAGAACTTGTCAAATATTTAAACTAAAAAGTTTAAAAAATAAAATAAAAACAAAAAAACCCGACTGCTTAAAAGTAAGTAACTGAAAAGAGAAAAACAAGTATTACAAGATATACATATATGTATGATATATTTATCTTGTTAACACATGTTTTATGCAAATAAACTTATCTTATCTTATCTTATCTTAAATTAGCCAAAGTAAATACTTGTTATTCACTTTTCAGCGCGTCTTATCTATACTAATATTACAAACGCGAAAGTTTGTAAGTATGGATGGATGGATGGATGTTTGTTACTCTTTCACGCAAAAACTACTGAACGGATTTGGATAAAACTTTACAGTAATATAGCTTATACATCAGAATAACACAAAGGCTACTTTTTGTCGCGATAACCGACATATACGCGGGCGAAGCCGCGGGCAACAACTAGTTAAATAATAATATTGAATGAAATATCGGAAGAATTCATCCATACAGCTGGTTTTATTTTTTTAGACCTCCGAAAAAAAATCAATACACCCTCGTGCAGATTAAATACTAGTTGACCCACGCAACCTCGTTTACGTCTCCTATTACCCGTAGCGTATTTCTTTTTTTTTTTTTTTTTTTTATAGTTAGCTACCAAAATGACTCTGCCCTGCCTGATGGTAAGCATGAACAGAATCCAGGAGTGGCGGTCACCATCCTCATTGCGAATAAGGACAATGCAGCATGGTGACCGACACTATGGCGGCCTGGTGAGATGCTTTTTCACGCCCCGCTTAAAAGACCCGGGATCACAGTGGGAAGGAAACACGTATACTGGTAGTGAGTTCCAGGTTTTCACCGCTCGGCACAGGAAGGAAGAACCGAAGCGATGAGTACGAGAACGTATGTCTACTACTCTGAAGCGGTGACTTCCAAGGCCGGCACGTGTTGTCCTGTAGAGGAAGGGAGAGGGAGCGATCAGTTGGAAGAGCTCTTCAGAACACTCTCCATGATAAAAGCGATAGAGGATTGCCATGGAGGCGATATCTCTAGGCAACTGCAGAGGCTCAAGGGACTCGGTGGCTTCGGGACTGTTGACAATGCGGATTGCTCGCCGCTGCAACCGGTCGAGAGCGTCAAACAGGTACTGTGCGGCACCATCGCAAAGATGAGAACAGTACTCCACGCACGAGCGAACCTGGGTCTTGTAAAGAAGACACAGATGCCCGGGCGAGAAGAACCGTCTCACCTTGTTTAAAACACCTAGCTTACGCGAGGCCGCTTTAGTGACACTCTCAACGTATTCACGTGGGTTGAGATCTCGGCAGATATCCATGCCCAGGATATCGAGCCTGTCTTGTAATGCCATTTGAGTGTTCTGAAAAGTGGGAACGGGAAGGAATGGAGACTTTTTGGCAGAGAACGCGCACACCTGTGTTTTTTTGGCGTTGAACTCGACCAAATTCTCACAGCCCCATTGAGAAATGCGGAACAGAACATGGTCGAGTTGAACGTTTGCCCCCGTTTTTGTAACATTCTCATTGGTGCTCCGCTCCTATTGGCCTTAGCGTGATCATATGTAGCCTATAGCCTTCCTCAATAAATGGGCTATCTAACCTCAAAAAAATTTCAAATCGAATCAGCGGTTCCTGAGATTAGCGCGTTTAAACAAACAAACAAACTCTTCAGCTTTATAATATTGTAAGGAATAAACGAATAGAGTGAGGTCCTCCAATGGTGGTCTGTACCTAACTTTACAATGTGTCGTCATTCGAATGAGACTATCGAGTGAGGAGTAGTATTGTGAAGCTCGCCCTCTTTTGCTCGGGACCTCGCGGTGTGCGGACGGGTGCATCTCTGTGTAGTGTTTAACGTTGATTACATAACCTTGATATGTTGTTTAAGTATAAAGTTAAAAAGCGGTGTCTCTGAGTGTAGTGTTTAACGTAAACTATAGTTGATTACTTAGTCCTTATATTTTAATTATGTATTAGAGTTAAATAACCAGATAGTGTTTTAGTGTTCTTTATAAAATTAAATTGTATTTTTTTTAATCAAATGAATTGGTTTTTGTTTATATCAGAAGTGGGAGTTAAGTTATCCTTTAACCCACAATTGATCTAACTTTTTCTTTTGTTGCTTGTGTTATTAATATCTGGTGTTTAACTGCTCATATTGTGTTGTTCTGTAATCGTATCGTGTAATTTGCTTCGGTGTATATTGATTATTACAATGGGTAAGCATAAACGTTCATGCAGTCGATCTGACTCGAGTGAAGATAATAATTCTAAACGTTACCGCCGCCGGCATCGTAGTCGTTCTACTCACGGTTCTTCTCATGGTTCGGATATACGTGAATCGTTACAAGTTATCATAACGCGGTTAAACGCATTAGAGGATAGGTCTACCATGACGACGTCTTCTAATATCGAAGCGCGTACGCAACCTAATGATTCTTCAGAAAAAATCGTAGAAGCTATTCAGTCTTTAAGGTGGGGTAGTTCTCGTGATTATTACGTTTCGAATTTTGATCCTAACGTGAATGATATTGATTCTTGGTTTGAAGAGGTAGACAGAGCACAAATTCTTAACAAATGGTGTGATGCTGAGTGCTTGTCGCGTATTGGGCACTGTCTTAAGGGTGATGCTAAGTCATGGTTAGATGATTGGGTCACAACAGACCGGTCATGGAGCAACTTTAAAAAAGATTTTAGGTCTTTGTGCGTGAAAAATATTGATGTAGCGAATATTTTGTACGATGTGATGAGTACGAGTTCCGACGATTATGCAACGTATGCTGAATACGCGCGTAGATCTTTATTGCGCTTGAAAATAGTGAAGGGGCTTAGTGATAAGCTTATTAGTGCGATCGTCATACGTGGTATTAATGACCTGCATATTAAGGCGTCTGCTACAAATCGTGATCTGAAGCCCTGTGAATTAGTTGATTATCTAGCTACTTTCCTTAAGCCCGCGCTTAATAAAGCCGAAAAGCTTTCTAGTTCTGACCGCGGTATTAGTAAACGATTTGTTAAACCGCATGTTGGCAAACGGTATTTATCAAACATTCCGATTAAATGTTTTTCATGTGGACTGATGGGCCACCAACAAGTTAACTGTCGCTCCAAGCACAAACTATCAGTAAACACGAATCAAGTACCTTCCACTAGTGCGACTGTTATACCGTCTACTACTGTAAATCCATGTAATAGTGATATAAAACTGGAATCGAAGTCAACCTGCGTGTATTGTAAAAAGATAGGTCATCATATTAAGGATTGTTTTGCTAAGCAACGTTCTGATCAGAGGAGAGCAAACGTAAATTTTTGCTCATCACCTAAATTTAATCATTCTAGAGACGTTATGGTGGGAGTGATTCAGGGAATTCCTATTGATATCTTGATAGATAGTGGTGCTTTAGACGTTTCACTTATCTCCACTTATGTCGTGAGCTATTTGTCGTGTTTTTCGAAACCCACTTATCGCGAGTTGAAAGGTGTCGGTCATAATATCACTCGAGTGTTCTCTTATGTAACGCTTACCATAGAGTTTGAAGAAATCACTCTTGAGGTTGATTTATTGGTTGTGCCCAGTGAGAGTATGAACGCACCTATCATAATCGGTACAGATGTTTTAAATCGTGAGGGAGTAACTTATGTACGTACTAAGGGTTGTCAACGATTAATTTACAATTCGGTCCCGACAAAAGTTTCGACGGTAGAAGCGGATGAGCACGCTATTAAGACCTCACTTGTAGGAGATGACCACAAAAAACTTTTAGAGATTTTAAATCAGTTTTCAAAGTTTATGATTAAAAAAAGGCTACTTCAAGCGTGACTACTGGTAGCATGCACATACGTTTAAACAGTGATGCACCCATACATTACAGGCCGTACCGCTTATATTTTAATGAAAAGTTGAAGGTTCGTGAAATTATTGCAGATCTTTTATCTAAAAGAATAATACGTGAATCGGAGTCAGCGTACGCGAGCCCTATACTCTTAATAAAGAAAAAAGACGGTACTGATCGAATGTGTGTAGATTTCCGGGCCTTAAATAGAATTACGATTAAAGACAGATATCCTTTGCCGTTAATTGAGGATCATATTGACCGGTTGGGTATGGGTAAATATTTTACGACCCTTGATATGGCATCAGGGTTCCATCAGATTTGTTTAGATAATGACTCGATTCCTCTTACGGGTTTTGTGACGCCAGAAGGTCATTATGAATATTTAAAAATGCCTTTTGGACTCGCGAATGCCCCAGTTGTTTTCAAAAGAATCATTAGTAATACCCTGCGATCTTTCATAAACAGCGGCGCTGTCGTGGTGTATATTGATGACGTGTTACTTATTGTATGTATTGTGAGAGTATTGACGCTGGTTTACATACCCTAAATAGTGTTCTAAGGACTTTAACGGATGCTGGGTTTTCGTTGAATATGAATAAGTGTTCTTTTTTGAACACTGAAATAGAGTATTTAGGACGTGTAATCACTAACGGTGAAGTTCGTCCTTCAAAATCTAAAATAACGGCATTAATAAACTCAACTGCACCCAAAAATGTGCGTCAAGTTAGGCAATTCTTAGGACTTGCGGGCTATTTTAGAAAATACATAGAGAATTACGCTTTCAAAACTTCATGTATCGCACGTTTAACTAAAAAGCATGTAGAATTTAATTGGGGCGAAGAACAGGAACGAGCTCGTGCCGATATTATCAAGTGTTTAACTAGTGAACCGGTTCTCACTATATTTAACCCTAATTTAAATACAGAGGTCCATACGGACGCCAGCAGTCAAGGATACGGAGCTGTTCTAGTTCAAATTCATAGGGATGGTCGTAAGTGTGTAATTGCCTACTACAGTCAGGTAACTAGTGGAGCGGAAGTACGATATCACTCCTATGAATTAGAAACGTTGGCTGTAGTTCAGGCCTTACGTCATTTTCGTCACTACCTTATTGGCATTGAATTCAAAGTTATTACGGATTGCAACGCTTTAAAAGCTACACAAAATAAGAAGGATCTCTTACCTCGGGTGGCCCGATGGTGGGTGTATTTACAAGATTTTACATTCACCATTGTTTACCGTAAAGGCGTTTTAATGCCTCATGCCGATTACCTTAGTCGCAACCCTATTCGTTTTGTAAATAGCATAGACAAACCACGTAATTGGGCGCAAATCGCACAGTCAGGCGACGAAGAAACTCTAAAACTAATTAGTCAATTAGACGATGGACAATTAGACGCCAGTCGTTATGTAAAAAAACAACGACATTCTTTACTACCGGTACTCGCCGGTAGGAGAACAATCACGCCTGTTATGTTATATACCAAAGGGACATAGGCTTAGCCTACTTAGGATTTTTCACGATGAACATTGTCATGTAGATAAAACAATAGCGTTGATATTAAAACATTTCTGGTTTCCTAGCTTACAAACGTTTGTTAAAAAATACATAGGACATTGTTTAACCTGTATAGCCAATAAAAGGATTCCACGGGCTGCTTTACAGCCTATCACATCGTGGCCTAAGCCAGATATAGCTTTTCACACCCTCCATATGGATGCTCTCGGTCCGTTGCCAGAGTCCAATGGATATAAACATATTATGGTAGTATTAGATGCTTTCTCTAAATACTGTCTACTGTATTCTATTTATAAACAAGATTTGGATGAGTTACAACAAGTATTTCAAAATGTTATGTCCTTATTTGGTACTCCACGTCTTTTGGTCACTGACAGAGGCCGTATGTTTGAATCTGCACGATTTGTTAAGTGGATTAATGATTTAGGATGTTCAATACATCATATCACTCCAGAAATGCATCGTTCTAATGGTCAGGTTGAAAGATATTTTCGCACTCTACTTAACATGTTACGTATAGAGATCAATGACAAGAAAAGTAAATGGTCTCAAGAGTTATGGCGTTTACAGCTTATCCTCAATATTACTCAACAAAAAACCACACGGGCGTCTCCGTTACATCTTTTAATAGGCACCGAGGGAGTCACTCCCGCAATACAAGCTCTAGTTCGTGATGTCACTCAAGACTGCTCAAGTTCTGAAAGGCAATCCCTTCGAGAGCTTGACAGACAAAGGACGGCCGAACGTCTTAAAGAAAATCAAGAGCGACAAGATGAATATGTCAATAAAGGTCGACGCCCGCCTCGTGTTTTCCAGATGAACGATCTTGTATTTATTATTAAATACGCCCAATCCAAAGGAAAATTGGATCCTGGTATGCGCGGCCCATATAAGATAACTAGAGTCCTCGAAAATGGTCGTTATGAGTTAAAATTACTGGCCGGAGCTTATGGCAAAGTGAGGTATGCCGCAGCTCAATTCATGGTACCTTGGAAAGGTGAATGGACGCCTGAAGAATGTGCAGCCTTCTTTGCGAGTAAGTCACTGCGACAGTAGATCTTGAGATTTTACAGTGTGTCCTAAGACCTATGGACAGGGTAACCAGCCCCAAACTCATGGTCCTCCTTAGAAAACCAATAAGACTCATGGACCGGGTATCCAGCCCCAAACTCGTGGTCTTCCTGAGAGAACTATAAGACCTATGGACCGGGTAACCAGCCCCAAACTCATGGTCTTCCTGAGTGAACTTTAAGGCCTCTGGACAGGGTAACCAGCCCCGAACTCGTGGTCTTTTTATGGTAATAGTAGATCTTCATGCTGTAGGTCTACTCTTGTCATGGTACTAAACTTCTGGTTGTTAAGTTTTAGATGCTTGTAACAGTGACTGTTTGTTTGTAGTCTAGAACGGATTATAAACAATCTTTCACTCTTTTCCTTGGGGGTTTAGACCTTTTCCTATTCCTGTTAACCGTTATTATCATGATAGCTATTTGTTAACTGTTTACACTAAATTGGATAACTGTTCATCAGACGACGATGTACCTACAGAGGATCCTAATGAACTTTTATTAGAGGTTCAAGCCACTGCAAATGAGAACAATGAAGAGGTGCGGTTACCTGAACCTGACGAGGACGTCAGGGTGTCAGGAGAGGCCGTGTAAGGAATAAACGAATAGAGTGAGGTCCTCCAATGGTGGTCTGTACCTAACTTTACAATGTGTCGTCATTCGAATGAGACTATCGAGTGAGGAGTAGTATTGTGAAGCTCGCCCTCTTTTGCTCGGGACCTCGCGGTGTGCGGACGGGTGCATCTCTGTGTAGTGTTTAACGTTGATTACATAAGCTTGATATGTTGTTTAAGTATAAAGTTAAAAAGCGGTGTCTCTGAATGTAGTGTATAACGTAAACTATAGTGTTTTAGTGTTCTTTATAAAATTAAATTGTATTTTTTTTAATTAAATGAATTGGTTTTTGTTTATAATATTAATAATAATATATTATAGTATAGATAGAAATGAAAATCAGCACGTTCTTGTTTGTACCTAAATGTTTTGCACTGAACGGGAATCACAATCGAATTTTCCGCTTCTACACATTGGTTTTTTTGTTAAACCTCTAAAAAAATTACGATACAGATTTTATTCCTGTCAGAATTAATTATCCTACAAACATGCAGTCAGAATTAATTTAAGTAGGCTTACGTAGTTAGTTAAAATTCTTGAAATTATTTAATACGTAACAAAGTAATTCCAAGAAATTTTGCTATGGCTTAAAGTATCTACTCGTAGTTCATCTTACAACGAAAAACAACTTCAATATTGAAGTTGTAGAATCATAGATTACAGGCAATACCCTGTTTACGACTACATCAAAATAAATAATATCTATATTAAATAAAAATGAATCGCCGAAATGTATGTAATGTACGCCTATAACTTCCGATCAGCTGCACAAAATTAAATAATTCTTTTTTATATGTGGTGTTAAAAGGTTTGTGTACAAGAAAAATTAAAAGATAGCGGGAAAAGTCTTTTTTGTCCGCGACTGTACATTGCCTGTGGAAAGCTGAGACAGATATGTAAATATGGCGGTACGAAGTTCGCCAGGTCAGCTTGTTTATAATAAAATATAATATTAATTATAGTTTTCTTAAATAACGTTTAGAAATCATCCATATAGATATTAATATGTTTATTTAGTAGTGTTAACTTGGTTCGTTAATTTTTTTTTAAACGATAGAGCACAAATTTTGACACGATATACGAACTGCTTTACAGATTGTGTACTGTGCGCGTCATTGTGTTTATCATTTCTCCTCAACCTAATACACAGTTAGTGTATGATAAAAAAAATCCCAGATTTTGCAGTCCTCACAACCACCGGAGGCATTGAACATTTTATTGTTTTAGAAGTTTTAGAAACGTCACGTACCCCTTTCGGGTTGTATTATGAGTTCGCTTTCAAGCAGACTTTCACACTGACCATAGAGAAGAGTGAAACTGACATTAAATACAACTCAGATACCACGCCCATATCCGTATATGCAAGTTTACCATTGTCTTACAAATGGTAAACTTGCTAATGGTAAACTAAATTTAATTTTTTAGATACGATTTTTTGCCAATTTTCGATAACTTTAATATTTTTGAAAACATTCACATTTTTTTAGAAAGACGCCTTAAAATACCAATTTCTTTAAATATTTTTTTCATTTTCAAAAAAAATATTAACCGATTTTCAAAACGTTAACGGATATAGGTAGATGTTCTAATAAATTCTGCAACTTTTGAAATCCCTAGGACCCCATCCCTCCGTTATCCTCAAAGATATAGCCAAGTTTACGTCTTAAAGGAAAAGGATCTAATTACTATTTTCAATGGTAACAATATAAGTCATTTATTTTGAATACTATAAGATTGACATAAACTAACTAAACTCAACGATCGAGACACATCTACAATTCTTTGCCAAATACATATAGAAAACTGTTCAGGTGATCACTTCACTGTACAAATGAACTACGTGCCCATTCGACTGGCAAAGGGAACGATAACGACCGGGACAAATTCTGCGCGTATTAGCTCTAGGAAAGTTTGCGTAAACAAAGAATATTCCAACAAACTACGTTATTTTGTTATATCTATATTAGTTTGTTTATGAGAGGGATGTGCTTGAGAAGTTTGTAATTATCTGTCTGCAATAATTAGCTCGTTAAGTAGAACATCATATTCCTAGCCTTTATTATTCCCAAGATTTGCATCGAACCTCCGCAACCCTGAGGGTGAATTGAATTCGAAGGTTTTCAACATCAAGTGCCCTCAAATATACTGACAACTAGATCAGTATATTCGAGGGCACTGACTTCCCAATAACGATTGTCATAGATGTGCATGACAACCGGGACCGACTGCTTAACGTATTCTCCGAGGAAAGGGCGGGACACACCGCCATCTTCCATACTGCTGCTATTAAGAATTTCTTGTAAGAAAAACCCAACAACAGTCCGACTCGGGAATCGAACCCGAGACCTCTTGATCTGCAGTTGTTTCCGCTAACCACTAGATCAACGAGGCAGCTCGTTAAGTAGAACATTCCCCAGAATTTCAAAACAAGAGTTTTCAACCAGTGCTTCCTACCAGTAATGACTTACGCTTGTGAGACGTGAACGCTCACCGTCGACAGAGTGAACCGGCTTACAATCACCGGTCCTACCTATTCCTTCCATTATTAGACGGAATAAGTACAAGTGAGTTTAATTATAGAATGTAAAAATGAATATTTCATATGGAATTTTCATTTGTAGTAAGATTCTAAAGGTCAAACATACAATAGTAATTACTAACTCAGTCTAAGTCTTTAAATACGATTTAAATAAATTTTGAATAATATTGTTGATCTATTCAGTTTTGTCACTGACGAAATATATACTATATTGTGTCATTGGTTTTGTCATCAGGTAACAAGTATTTAAAATATAAGCGCAAATTAATTGTTCACCATAAGGCACTCGGTACAATTTTGATCCCATATTCATTTCAAGCCGTGGTCTTGTAACCTTTAGACTGGTTATATATAAATAAAAGATTATATAATTTTACACTAATATATATTTAAATAAAGATAGGGTGCTCCGACAGCTTACAGTCAGGGTCGCGGATATTTAGTCTCAGGGTTTAATAAATGGTGGTGGATAGGACGTGATACACGGGATAGGACGTGCCTGTGGTGGCCCTTCGTCGGTGACGCGGCGCAGTTGTCTCCCGACGCTCTGGCCGCAGACGCAATGAATTGCCATGAAATGAAGTCGGCTAGACCTTGTACCGGAGAAACTCCGTACTCTTACACGAGTACCGTGGAAGATGTAGAACTCGTATCCGTGAGCTGGACTCGTACCCTTAGGGTGTATTCGTACCCGTAGGGTGGATTAGAATCCGTATGGTGGATTCGAACCCGTAGAGTGGTTTCGAACCCGTAGGGTGGACCCGAAATATATTCAAGTCACGTACTCGTATACAAATAAACAATATTCTTGAAATTATCACGACGACGGCAGTTTGATAGTGGCTGGTAGTAAGATCGTAGCAAGAATGACAAGATTTGAAAATACCGACAGTAATTAAATAGGTACACATAAATAGTGATGTACCTAGCAACTCGACTAAATAACTTGCGTACACCTGAATGAAATAATCGATTATTTACACATTATTGTATAATATTTCTACCACGTTACAGTCGGACTTCTTGGCTGGGGGCTTCACATGCTGGCTTTATTCGATCATCGATCGAATCAGCATACTATACACGAGACACAGCGCTAAATACATTACAATAATTTCTGTACAATATTGACAATAGAGAGCTTCTACAAAGAAGGGCCGGGAGGGCTATGTGAAATAGAGAAGCATGTCATCGCCTAGTTTATTTATAAGCATGGGTTACTTACTATTGTTCCTACGTGTTAAAGGATAATTCCTCACTACTTAAACATTGTTTACATACTAAGCTTCCTACAAAGGAATTTCAAACTCGGTTTCAATTTATCCTACGGGATATATACCTATTCATATATATGTGTATCGTGTATTATATATTATACACACATCCATAATTGTAAAAGAATGTAATAAATGGTAAATATAAGTAAAGCTTCTTTCGTCTTAGATAAATAATCAACACACTGTTGCAAAATGTCTGCACGTTTTTCCTTCTTCGCCAAGTGTCGTGGGTTCAAATCCCACGTAGGACAACACTTGTGTGATCCACAAATTGTTGTTCTGAGTCTGGGTGTTCTTTGTGTCCGTTTCATGTAACATGTTTGTTAAGTCCCCCGCGACACGGGATTTATTCCTAGTGCGGGAGTTGTCTTAAAAAAAAACTAAATTGGTAACAAAATTGTTACCAATATGGTGGATACGACAAGAAGGAAAAAATTAAGCAATGTTAATTTGTATTTTTGTAACCGACTTCAAAAAAGGAGGAGGTTCTCAATTCGACAGTTTTTTTTATATGTGTTCCCGAACAACTTCGTCGTTTATTATTTTTTAATAGAAAGTAGATATCCCAACGGTGGTACCATGATAAGGACACTAAGATCTGATGATGGCACTCAAGAGAAATCGAGGGGAACCTTCGAAATTCGTAGGGGCGACTAGTGCATTTTGTAATTTTTTTTATTTGAAAGCTGGTGCTTTCCCTCTGGTCCCATTTCAATTAGGTCGTTTTTGAAGTCGGTTTTATTTTTGTTAAAATTTAACTTGTTTACATTTAAGTTTATCTACCTGAACATTTTAAGCTTATCTTAGTTTTTGTGCTGCGCGTTTCCCTGTCACTGTGATCCCGGGTCCTTTAAGCGGGGCGTGAAAAAGCATCTCACTTGGCCGCCAGAGTGTGGGCCATCATGCTAAACTGTTCACAATCGCGAGGATGGTGACCACCACTCATAAAGTGAAATAAAAAGACTTTTATTTACATATCTATCTTGTACGACAAAATTTACAAATAGTTGTATACCTCTATATTAAATTTATTTTAAAAATAGCCATCAAAAATACTATTTCCTGAAATGAATTATGAGCTTGATTGTATTGAAACGTACAGACTATTTCATTTCGCCTTTTGTTCTAACAAATCTTTATATATAAAAATGAATCGCCGAAATGTATGTACGCGCATAAATTCCGATCGGCTGCAGCAAATTAAATGATTATTTTTTTATGTGTTTATGTCACGTTTATGTGTTCGTTATTGTTAGGACAAGGTTTGTATACAAGAAAAATTAAAAGATAACCGGAAAAGTCTTTTTTTTGTCCGCGACTGTACACTGCCTCTGGAAAGCTGAGGCATGTAAATATGGCGGTACGAACTTTGCCGGGTCAGCTGGTAATTCTATACAAATTCGTGCTGTCGTGTTTTGTCTACCTACGTGTGATTATTAAATGTCTTTAAGAAATTGCTATGTTCAGGTGGAATCTTGCAACTCATCTCAGAAGCTATCTTCAACCCATTTTGCTGAAATTTTACAAGCATATGTAAACAGCGTGACAATACAATATTAAAATGACATGGAGCTGATCTGATGATAGAACTGGAAGGTGTCCATAGGAACTCTGTAAAGAAACGTCGCAACATCATCGAGTTTGGACTCGTTTGATTCGTCTCGAGGCATTCCAGTAAAAGCTTGTTTGTAAAAAGCTTTTTAATTTAATTTATTTAAACTTCTTTTTGTTACGCTATTATACACGAAGCAATGCGTGTGATTTTAATAATAATTTCTACATAAAACTAATGGTACTCTCAGTCCTTTATCCAAATTAACATAGATTTCCATTTCGGCATGTGTTAGGTACCTTGCTCATTAATTTACATACAAAGTAAACAATTATCAAGTCCAAAGCCTACTATATTCATATTTAATAAAACGACAACAAAATTTGTCACAATCGTTTAAGTTTTACAGTTGATACTGTTTATTCAGACCAAACGGTTCACTAAACAATTCTTTTTTTTTTATTTACTATAAATATCATTATCATAGCACAGAAGTTCAACCTTGCACAAAGCCCAAGTAAGTAATTGCGCTATGTAACTTTTTAGTATAATGTTAACCTAGCTAGAGAAGATGGTCTCTAGCGTCAATATAGAAAAAATATTTCGGGTAATATATTTTTTTTTGTCTCCATATATTATATTTATTCATATTTTTAAAAATACTCATAATTAAAATATACAAATAATGGTGGTATAATTTGTTTTTCTATCTTTTTTGTGTTTATTAATCCCGATAACGACAGTATTTGCAGAACAGTATATTACATGCCGTATTTGGATCATCATCTCTCGGAGCTTATGTGTTCGATATTATGTTAAACTCAGTCCGCCGCCGCCGTGAGTATTAGGTATTTTATCTAGAAAATTCTCCATAAACTCCGACGGTCTATCTACAGAACTAAGATATTACCTAGTACTTGGCTTGTGGCGGTCTGATTGAATTGATAGAAGATCTGGTTGAAAAAAATAATTTGGCGTTTCGAAAATTACTGTCTTGCGTTTAAGGATCAATTTCAACCAATTACTCCAAATATTCGTGGTTATTCGTTTCGGAAGGAATCCATTTTTACTTAAGATTCCTTGTACAGCTTACAGACAATGTCATTAATTAAATGACTGGATAATGTACAAAGCAAATTCACTAGAAAAAAAAGAGGATGAGACATATTTCAGCCGAGAACTTATAGCCGATAAAATTAGTGTTGAAATAACTTGAATTTCTTTTATTTAAGTTATCATGCTTCTTAAAACGGAAGATCGTTCAAAACAAGCCGGTACAGATACGGTGAAAACGAAAATAGTCTTGAGGAATATTATTTTATTTGCAATATTACATGCAGCAGGAGTTTACGGGCTTTATCTCTTCTGCACTAGCGCCATGTGGTTGACAGATTTGTATAGTAAGTACTTGCTGGATTTTTTTATATTAAAATTTGATTATGTTTTACAATAACTTAAACCCCACATTTTCTGCCAGTAATAGGTAAGACTATATTTTCGTCCTGCGGGACGCCTGTATCATTCATTCATTCCATAATAATATATATACTTTTATATCTATATATAAAAGAAAGTCGTGTTAGTTACACTATTTATAACCCAAGAACGGCTGAACCGATTTGGCTGAAAATTGGTGTGGAGGTAGCTTAGAATCAGGAGACGGACATAGGATACTTTTTTTTTAAGGACTTTTACCCTATTAGGGTATGCCAGTCCCATAAGGCCTTAGCTTAAACAAGTATCAATTTAAATATTGTATGCTAGACTGTATAATTTAATAGGTTTTTTGATGTCGGTATAGCCGTATTCCTTCCCCGCACCTCAGTGCCGAGCGCCCGCTCGCTCTGAGTAAATCACGCAAAGCCAAGGAGGATAGAAGGTGGGTGATAGGTAGGTATAAATACTTTTTACATAGTTTTTTTTACTTTGTCCCGTTGCGTTAACCGTGGTTGTTGTTGTACCGCGGGTAACACCGCGGGGCTCAGCTAGTAATATATAAAATTGAAGAGTTTGTTTGCTTGAATTGCTGCTGATCTCAGGAACTACTGGTCCGATTTGAAAAATTATTTCAGTATTAGATAGCCCTTTTCTCGAGGTAGGACTATAGGCTAATCGTCACGCTAATACCATTAGGAACGGAGTACCAATGAAGAATGTAACAAAACGGGGATAATTATTACGCTACGGACAATTAGGAGACATAAACGAGGTTGCGTGGGTCAGCTAGTGTATGTATGTATATATTTAAAAATATACAAGCAGGTAGGTATGTCTACTAGCAGTCAGGTTTCAGTATATTATCTACAGATTTTAGTACAGATTGTGGTACAAGCAGTTTATAATCCAGATTCTGCCTAGTTTGAGATTCTTCTGCCTAGTTACTATTAATATTAACAGTAAATAAATTAAATTAAAAAGCTTTTTATAAACAAGCTGTTACTGGAATGCCTGGAGACGAATCAAACGAGTCCAAACTCGATGATGTTGCGACGTTCTTTTACAGAGTTCCTATGGCTATCTTCCAACTCCAGCGTCAGATCAGCTCCATGTCATTATAATATTGTATTGTCACGCTGTATACATATGCTTGCAAAATTTCAACAAAATCGGTTGAAGATATCTGCTTCAAAATTGAGTTGCAAGATTCCACCCGAACATACAAGCATACATACACACATCAAAAGTGTCTAGGGATCAAGCATTTTTATGTGGATTTCTTGAGATTGAGATGTGGCTTTGGCCCTGGCCTGCTCAGTCGCCAGACTTGAACCCGATTGAGCATGCATGGGATATGCTACAGAGAAGAGCTCTGCCGAATATGGAGGGTATCCAGTCGCAAGAAGACCTTTTTTTGTTGTTGCAACGAACATGGGCGGCCATTCCACAGCGTGATTTGGATGAACTCATTTTGAGTATGCCAAACCGATGTTCTTGTGTTAGTGTTTGCGGTAGAAGCACGGATTATTAATTGTTTAAGTTACCTAATAAAATTTTAAAGAAAACTGTTATTTCAGTCTTTTTTTCGAACTTTAATGTTAGTGGTTCAAATGTCAAAAATCCTTTTATTAGGAAAATGGCAAATTTCTTTATTAATGCAAAGGTGACTTGGTTTATCGTTACTGTGACAAACGAAAACACTTTATTTGATGAATCCTTAAAGAAAATTTTAATTAATATCAATCAGGAGAAAAGTTATTGCAAAAATATATGTTGATCCCTA
Organism: Diaphora mendica; assembly: GCA_949125395.1. Lineage (NCBI taxonomy): Eukaryota > Metazoa > Arthropoda > Insecta > Lepidoptera > Erebidae > Diaphora > Diaphora mendica. Next base: position 10,401,099 of record OX421319.1, read on the forward strand.
GACACTTTTGATGTGTGTACATACCTACATTGCAAGTTAATAAAAAGCTTGTAAAAAGGCAGTTCCTTCCAATAACTGTTTAAATATATATTTGAAATTATGAATATATTATAATTTATAGCTTTACTTTATAAAAAGTGTGCCATACCTAAGTCTAATTAAATTTCTTAACACAAGAGAAGTAACAAATTAATGTAACAAAAGTTACTTTAATTAGTTTATTCCCAAAATTAACAAGACGTGTTAACCTTAGGGCTATGTGTTTCCCGTCAGCAATCATTACTGCTTTGTTGGTGGGTCAGAAGAGTTCGAGCTCTATTGTCTCTTTCCTTAAAGTTATAATAACAATACTAATTCACTTTATTGTACACCAGATTAATTACATAGGTAACACAAAACTAGGAGGTACAATCGGTACAATTCAAAAAATTGTTATGAGAAAGATAATGAGACCGCTGAGCGGAATCGAAATAGTGATCCTGAGCGTCGAAGACGTTGTCGCATTGAGGTACTATGTGTTGGCGATTAGTGGTACGGGATCAATCCGGTTCATTTAAGCGGAGCGTGAAGAAGCATCGCACTAGGTCGCTGTAGTGCAGGTCACCATGCTGCACTGTCCTTACTCGCATTGAGGATGGTGACCACCACTCCTGGATTCTGCTCATGCTTTCCATCAGGCAGAGCATAGTCATTTTGGCGGCTAAAGTAAATAAATAAAAAATCTCTTTTTAACATGAATCATCACAGAAAGGAAAGAAAATAGTTTTGACATCATTAATATCTTTATTGATATAATGACTGCCTCTGTGGCGCAGTGGTAGCGTATGCGACTGCTATGCTTGAGGTCTCGGGTTCGATTCCCGAGTCGGACCAAATGTTTGTATTATCTGCAAATATTTGTTTCGGAGTTTGGGTGTTTTCTATGTATAATATGTATGTATTTACAAAAAAAAGTAATAATATATTTATATCAGTTGTCTAGTACCCATAACACAAGCTCTGCTTAGCTTGGGACTAGATAGTGTTGTGTGTAAAATAATAAAAATAGTCTAAAAAAATAGTGAGCCCAGCAGTGGGACATTATGGGTTGTTGTTGATGATGATGCACAATTCGCGAAGTTTATCTTATGTGTTGTTAGATCATCCATATAAGTAGTTTATGTTTAGAGAAAAGCGTTACGAAACTCGTCATACTAAACTTAAACGGGTTTTTTAAGTTATTATGTTTTGAGTAGAGGCCTATGTCCAGCATTGGGCATTTAAAGGCTGTTGATGATTGTGGTTTGATAATAAACTAGATGTTCCGTGCCCACTTCGTTGTGCGGTAAAAAAAAATTTCGACGACTTACTTTGCAAATTCAGCTGTGGTAGCTTCCACAAAAAGTCTTTCCACTTTTCGGGTTATTATAGAGCGTATGTCACTCCCAAATAACGTAGCCTTCTATTGGTAAAATAATTTTAAAAATCGGTTCAGTAAATCCAGAGATTAACCCCTACAACGTCACAAACTCACAAAATTTACCTCTTTATATAGTAGTGTAGATTAGAAATAAAAGCGGCCAAGTACTCGCACTTGGCGAGTCGGACTCGCGCATGTAAGGTTCCGCAGCAGCAAGTAACATAATAGATATAATTTTTATTTTATTTTTATACTTGTGTTCATTGAATGAAAGGTAAATTGCAGTTTACGATTTATGACCTATTAAAAAAAACTACTTATTACTAGATTTCGTTCGAACCAATTTTCGGTGGAAGTTTGCATGGTAATATGTACCAACATCATATATTTTTTAGTTTTATCATTTTCTTATTTTAGAAGTTACAGGGGGGGGGGGGGGCATACTTTTTACCACTTTGGAAGTGTCTCTTGCGTTTTTTGAGTTTCAGTTCTAGGTATGGGGACCCCCAAAGTTTATTGTTTTTTTTCTATTTTTGTGTGAAAATCTTAATACGGTTCACAGAATACATTCACTTACCAAGTTTCAACATTAGAGTTCTTATAGTTTCGGAAAAAAGTGGCTGTGACATACGGACGGACAGACAGACCGACAGCCATGGCGAATCTATAAGGGTTTCGTTTTTTACCTTTGGCACGGAACCCTAAAAATTATGCTTCTGAACCACACAGATTTTTGATGCCAATTTAATAGCAATTTTTTATGTTTGTTCGGATGATCAGTTATTATTGTTGTCCTTGTATATTTTGTTTTACGCTATGAATTTTATATTGAAGAGTGCAATGTTGTATACAGATCACGTTCGCATGATTTTTTTTCAGCATTTGGTGTGATCGGTCTTTCGGGTTTTGGCGTCACAGCTGGAGCGCACAGGCTATATGCCCATAAGTCTTTCAAAGCACGTTTACCGTTGCATATCCTGCTGGTTTTCTTCAACACTATTGCTATGGAAGTAAGTTAAAAAACTTATAGGAATACAAGTTGTTTTAAGTTTAGGATAAAAGTATCATAGACTTTTGCGTTCCAATTAATCATCCCTATTTTTTTTAACCGACTTCCAAAAGGAGGATGTTCTCAATTAGATCTGTATTTTTTTTAAGTTTCTATTAATTGTGTTTTCCCTTTCCAGTGCTTGCCTGTTACTACGAATATTATATTTTTATCCTGTATTCTTTTCAATCACGTCAAAGTAATATGCTTTTTCAAACACTTCGATTTTTTTCTTAATAACTTACTTTTACACTAGTTTAATCTATCGAATTAACATCAAATTCATCATAAAATCTTATCGACTTAAAATATTATCACTAAATATGAAAATATAATTTTGTATTTTTTTTACTTAAGGATTCACTCATAGCTTGGGTGCGTGATCATCGTATGCACCATATGTACACTGAAACAAATGCCGACCCGTATAACTCAAAACGAGGATTTTTTTTCTCTCATATAGGATGGATGATGATTAGAAAACATCCAGACATCAAAGCTAAAGCTCACACCATCGACATGAGTGATATTTTAAATGATCCTATCCTACGTTTTCAGAAGAGGTAAATATCTAAATATAAATAATCAACTCCTGCTTTTACTTTGATCCAATAGCACTTACTAAATTTTAAGTTAAATGCTATGAAATATATTTAGCTTTAATTCCGCGAGACAAATATCAAGGTCTGAAAGCGTTTGAGCTCAAACGCTCGACGAGTCAACATCTCATGAGGATGCCCCGTGGAGGGGCGAAACACGTGCCGAGTATAGGTTTGGTTGCATGGCATGCTAATTATTTCTCACTTGTTTTGTATGTGTGCATATGCATGATACCCATATGTGCATGTGAGTATGCATGACGGTGGGATTTGTGTCCTGCTTTCAGACCTTGATATTTGTCTCGCGGAATTAAAGCTAAATATAATTCATAGCATTTAATGTCATGGATTTCCGCAAAGTAACACCTGATTCCATAACTTAAATTTTAAGTACTAAGAATATAATATAATTTAGACATTTTTTTTTTGAAAAGACAACTCCCGCACTAGGAATAAATCCTGTGTCGCGGGAGACTTTACAAACATACATGAAACGGACACAAAGAACACCCAGACTCAAAACAACAATTTGTGGATCCCACGTAGGATAACTACGTGGGATTGGAACCCACGACACTTAGCGAAGTAGGAAACGGCGTGGTGACCGTTAAACCACTAGGCCAAACGTGCAGTTATCTGCCTCGTTGGTCTAGGGTTAGCGTAAGCGACTGCGGATCAAGAGGTCTCGGGTTCGATTCCCGGGTCGTACGACTGTTGGGTTTTTCTTACAAGAAATTCTTAATAGCAGCCCGGAGTAATGTAAGATGGCGGTGTTTCCCGCCCGTGCTTTGGAGAGCACGTTAAGCCGTCGGTCCCGGTTGTCATGAACATCTATGGCAATCGTTATTCGGAGGTCAGATGCCAGTCGCTCCGTATAAAAACTGATATTCAGGTAAAACCGGTTGAACTAGTAGCCGACCCCAAATCTTGGGAATAATAAAGGCTAGGAAGAAGGAGAATAACAGTCTATGGATGATTATACAATTTAAAAGAGAAGCTAAATTGGGTTCATTGTGTAAAGATAATCTCTTTTATTTCTGTTTCAGGTACTATGCAATTCTTGCACCATTAGCCGGTTTCATTCTTCCAACGTATATTCCAACATTGTGGGGTGAATCTTTATGGAATGCGTTTTTTGTATGTGCTATGTTCCGATACACTTACTCACTGAACGGATCCTGGCTGGTGAACTCCGCCGCACACATGTGGGGTAATAAACCTTACGATAAACATATCGATCCTGTGGAAAATTCTTTCGTATCGTTCATTGCTCTTGGAGAAGGATTCCACAATTACCATCATACTTTCCCTTGGGACTACAAAACAGCGGAACTGGGTGCATACAGTTTGAATTTAACAAAATTGTTCATTGATTTCATGGCGGTATTAGGAATGGCGTATGATTTAAAGACTGTTAGTAATGATACAATTCGAAAGCGTATTATAAGAACGGGTGACGGAAGTCATAACGGTTCGGTTAGTTCATGAGTCTGTATATTAAATATTCTCGGTTTGTATTATGTGAGTTAATAATTTATTATATGTTGATGTTGGCTTTATTCCCTGATGAAACTGTAATAACAACTTATTGCCTTTCCTAGAAATATTTTTGATGTATTTCGTAATATTTTCCTCAAAGTTTCTTTCATTTATTAAATGTTAACCAATTCCAAAAAAGGAGATGGTTATCAGTTCGTTGGAATCTTATTAATTAAACCAAACAAATAAATATATTCCAGGTCTTATTATTAGCAAATAAAGCTATTTGTCTAAACGTTTATGCCTTTAAGTGCTTCTGGAAGAACGCCTTACAAAACTATCAACTACACTTCTTCAAACAGATTCTAGGTACCTAGCACACATTATAATACTACTATTTAAATGAATAAATAATTAGGTATAGGCAATTTATGAAGAACCAGTTTATTTTACGCTTTTAAATGTTTTTTGGCAGAGAGTTTTCGTTGGATGTTTTTTGGAAGTCGGTTTTTTTTTCTAAGGATCGTCCTAAGCAAATTTTAGTAAGAATGAAACAATTTTTTAAGTTATGTAAAAAGAAACAAAGGATTTTAAAATCAAGTGTATTCATCATAGAGCTATTATAGAGAGAGAGAGTGGTAAAGACATACGGCTGACAGTAAGCGGAAACGTCCAACGGTTAGAAAGAGACAGAGGATCGCGGTACCCGCGGTACCCCGTCTGTCTTTCTCTACTGACGCATGCGCAGTAAAGGACTAATAATGGTAATCCAATCATAACAAAGAACCGTCGAATTATTCTGCTATGCGCATGCGCGAGTGTAGATGGTTATAAATTGCCGTCAATATTCAGATAATTTCGTCACTTACAGTTATAGGTATTTACTTACCGTAAAACATCAGAGTTTTATAAATACTTGAATTTAAAATAATAGTTGTAAGGGTTTACTTTAAAAATAGAAAATTTATCATTTAATATATCAGGAAGATGTACGAGGTTCGGTCTTAAGTAGTTTTTTTAATATTAAATATACTATTTTCTGTGTCTCAGTCCTCGTAAATTAATCAAAAATATATTGCAGCTAAAAATAACAGAACTCTTTAATAAAATAATATAAATATAATTTAATAATAATAATTTCAAAAATGCCTGGACCAACTTTAAGCCAACTTACTTACTTCTACAAAAGCACAAAGCAAAGCACCCAAGCAAGCACCCAAAACTTGAGTTCAGCTTCAAGTCTAGGTTTTATTTTGTGAAAATATTACTAAAATAAAAGTAACAAGTACATGAAATTGAAAATTAATCGGAGTTGTATATGTTAGAAACGAACTGATGATCCTCACAATTTGTAGTTATAAACCATCTTTAACACGTCAGTTTTCATTAAAAAAAAGAATGTATCTATTCATTAGTTTAGGAGCTACGATGCCATAAATAGACATACAGACATGTCCAATTTAAAACATGAGGGGTGTTTTTGTGTCGGGGGCTAAATAAAACGTGATTACCGAATTTGTAGCAAATGTCGACAAGTTAAATTTTGTACATAAACAATTTTATCGCTATATGAGACAGACAAGATATATTTTGTCAAAATGCTGTTAAAGAGTGGCATTTTTTCTAATATCGTGAACGGCAAATTTGATGTTCCAATACCAATATAGAATAACCATGAGATAAAAAGCAAATTTCATACATAGATTTGATTTGAAAAATTAATTTTACTTTATAGGTTTTCATAAGTAGTTCATCTTTGTCAGTTATACAGAAACGTCTGGGTTAGAGCGATTTCGTATTAAAACAGCTATGTGCTGCATCTCTACTGTTGATTTTGCTTCTTTAATTATTAATTTAATCAAATACTGACTAAAATCTAGTTGTAAGCGACATTCATAAGTACATATATGAAAATTGCCACGAAATAGGTTCTTTCTCCTTTTACTTCAATTTTATTAAAAGTTTAAATTAATTGTATGGTGTGTATGAAATTATAATTAAATAGGTATCTTAAAACTAGAACGAAATAGTTTTCTCACTTGATACTTTCTGTATTGCTTAAATTAACGTCAGATTTGCAAATTCTGAGAAAATGATAACAATTTCGTCGTTATGCTGAAAACATTTTCCCGAAATCCTTGGTTTTTGTTAAATAATGGAGATTATTGGAGAAATTGGATGGAGATTTCATTTTACAATAAGATTTTTCTTGTCATGTTACACAGTTTATACCCGGATCATTTTTGACATGATTATGATAGGATTCTTATTTAAAAGAAAAGAGAAATAGTCAAGCATTACTAATTTACCAAGCACTCTATTTGAAGTGGATGAGAATTGAGGTAAGATAGCTTAGAACTCACAGTTAGGGAACAACTATTGTGGTGAACAATATTTTTCCAAAGACCAAAATTATTTGAGAAACTGCTAATTAAAACAAAATATCTATATCAAAAGCAAATTAACTTATGTGGGCGGGATCGAAAGCTATTTCTGTACAAAGCTTAAATATGTGCGAGCGTTATACACCTAGGTTCCTGATGAATCGAAAAACCTTCATTGTAAATTTCATCCAAACTGTTTCAAGAGCTTAGTCATGAAAGCGTAACAGACAGACAAAGTTACTTACACATTTCTAATATTACTATGTACGTTATACTTCCCGTTTAGTTTTTTCTTCATGTTATATAAAGATATGTATATGTCACCGTAAGATTGTAAAAACCGTAAGATTATAATCTACCTAGCGAGATTGCAAACTGTCTATAAATTGTCAACTGTGAAACAGTGTTTACGCGCGTCAAATTGTCAACTGTGATATACTGTTTACACGTGTCAAATTTTCAATTGTCCCTGATTGGTCTGTTTTACAGTAGGCCGTTCAATGGCCATAGAGTTAGGTTAGGCAAGAACTTCTTTAATTAATCACAAATTAATTTTACTGTCACAACAATTTTATATAACTACTTCTAAAGCTGTGAGGTATTTTCAACATGAAATCAATTTACAATCACAAAAATACTTTACATTCGATAACAAAAACGAATTAACAAACAAATATAGCGGCGCGGAACATAGGTATGCTGTTCAACCAATCAGCGCGCGACTTGCGATTCGTCGATACCATTTCACAATTTTTCGACTGTTTGCAATCTCGCGAGATAGATTACAAACTGACGGTTTTGACAATCTTACGGTAACATTATATAATAGATGACTGATGACGTTGAGTCGCTCATTCTTTTGAAATAAAGCGGAGAATTACTTTGGCTGGACTGTATAATAAATATTATTATTATAAATAAATAGGGAAGAATGATTTTAGGCTCTGGTAACCTCATCGACTCGGTGTAATGTAACGACAGAATAGTTTAATAAAACTTTTCAGTGAGGTCTTAGTATCTCTACCTCCCGTCAAACCAGGCAATTTATGCACAAGCCTATCTCATTCAAGTTAGATGAAGAAAGGGGTGTAATTTATGTTTAAAGGTAGAAATTAAGGAATCAACTATTTTAAGATAGAGATATTTAATTTATAACAATGACGTAGGCTCATTAAAGTGTGATATTTTTGATAATAAAATACTCTCGAAAGGAATTTATAGAGCGAATGTGTTTGGAAGTGTCGGAAGAAGTCGTTCACGGCAAAGATTTACTGACCGAATAGGAATAGAAAAGCACCAGAAACCGAGCAGAACCTAAGCAAAAAAGGTGTGTCAGGACCGTAGTAAGTGGAGAGCAATTGTTTCTGCTTATCTCTCTGAGAAATAGGCGTGACTCTATGTTATACATGAATTTTTAAAAGTCAATTAAATCTAATACAATACTAAATACTACACTACAGTCGTATTAATTTTGCTTGAATTAACATAGATGTTTATAGAAGCTGTCTTAAGAAATTATGCACATTTGCCTTTATTGCATTTTAAACTATAAGAAAATATTAAAATAAGTTAGCTACGATAAAACGAACCATTTGCTTAGGAAATGAGGTACCTAATAGGTTTGAAAGCAGCCGCAGACAATACTGGTTAATTGAGCGCAAGGAGAATCTACATTTAGAACAACGGCAGCGTTCCAATTTCGTAGCGCAAAGCCGCTTAGGATCACGTAAAAAATATTAAAGCTTGGTTTTCGGTAGATAGAAACTCAATGAGTAATACGTTTAAATTTTGAAGCTAAAAGCATGTTTCTTATAAAAGCATTGCATTAGATTATCCATACTTTCATACTCATATTATAAATTATAACGTCATAAGATTATTTACATCACCAAATTCTATTCCAAATGATAGTTTAATAAGTAACCAAAGTGCTGTGATTGGTTTTAATTAATAAATACATTGTGTTGATTATTTTACTTTGTATTTTCCTTAACGTCCCCATTATGCCTCCCTCTCCCCTATGTAAAGAAAGTTCCACCAAGTGCGATCAGTCAACTGTATGAATTGTCGTATCATAATATAAAATTTTGTATTAGTTCAGTCCTCATTTTCATCACATATACCACCACATATAAGACCCACGGCCTCAGAGCAAACCGATATTTTCTGTATGGTGTATAGGACGAACAAACATACTGTTGGTACTCTACGACTCTAGAGTCATGTGTATTTGTGATAGTCCTTGGAGCCTCCCCCTCTCCAGAAATAGGAGCGAGAAATATTTATAAGGCAATATTTATAATTAGGGTCTCTATACTAGGTCGCTTTTTTAAAGAGCTTATTAAGTTGTCTAAATATACTGAAGTATTCAATATTATTCACAGGAATTTCACTACAGATAAGTGGTTTTGCTATCCAAAGACTAATGATTAATATGATGAAGTAAACTTGAATCCACTTATAAAGGGGCTTTTAAATAGAGTCTCCAGAGACTCCCTAATCCTACTAATATTATAAACGCGAAAGTTTGTAAGTATGGATGGATGTTTGTTACTCTTTCACGCAAAAACCACTAAACGGATTTGAATGAAACTTTACAGTAATATAGTTCATACATCAGAATAACACATAGGCTACTATTTGCCGCGATAATCAACAAACTCCTCCCTATAATTAAAACAAAACCAAAATTTGTGTTAGAAACTAAAATAACGAAACCTTATAAACTGATTTAAAATGTTTGCGCGATAAAACTTCTAGGCATAGTAGATTGAGCAAAATGATAAATAAATAGAGTACCCAAATAGTAACACATCTGAAATGAAAACCTTTTGTTTCATTAGCTCTAATTATCTTTGCCCTTCCATTGTCACGTACCGATTTGAAACGTGACAACGTTGTATCGCTGACGTAAAGCTAAAGTTGGTTAATTTATTAATTTCATTAAACATTATTCACACATAGATACTACTTTAAGTTTGTAGGTGGATGGATTACCCAAAATTACCTGGCTGATTTGGACGTACTAAATTTTTGTTAAATTATAGAGATAATATAATAATACTTTAGAGAATAGAGATAGTCCGAGTTCCCCGGAACTTATTTTACAATTTATTACCATCAAGCTAATTTTTTGTGAGTGGCTTCATTTTGATGAGAGCCTACCTTTAACCCAAAAATGAAAAAAATCGATTGTGGCAACTAACAGGACTAGCAGGGAAAGAAAACTTTTGAGCGAAGGGCCGTGATAACGTACCACGCAATTTGTAGGACAATGTGGCTGTTAAATTATATAAATATTAACTAACATTATTACATAATGGAAACAATTATTTGTCCTACAAAATGCATGGTTTGATCCTTACAACAAATATCGATAGCGAGGTCATAAAAAATGATACTAACCAGCTGATTTTTTAACAGTTGCTTCGTTAATATTGATATAATTTAACACACACATTGTCCTACAAATTTACGTTATCCCGGTCCTACGCTCCAAAGTTTCTTTTCTCTGCTAGCCCTGTTAGTTCCCACAATCGATTTTTTTTAAGGTGAAAGATGAGCCCTCATCAAAATGAAGCCACTTACGAAATATTAGCTTGATAGTAATAACTTGTAAAATTTGTTCTGGGGATCCCGGAATAAGAGTCATTTGAGTTCAGTTTTTAATATCCCCGCCAATCCCCGCCAACCCCCGCAATACACACGCAAAGAACACTTTAATGCATAGGAATCCATGAAGGGCAAGTGAAGGATTTTTTTTAAAGACAGCTCGCGCATTAGGAATCTCATTCTGTGTCACGGGGACTTTACAAACATACATGAAATGGACAGAAAGAACACCCAGACTCAGAACAAAAAAAATGTGGATCATACAAAGTGTTGTCCCATGTGGGATTTGAACCCAGAACACTTGGCGCAGTAGAAAGCGGTGTGGCGACCGCTTAAATCACTAGGCCAACTGTGCAATCATTTTAAATTTTAAGAAGTCTTTTTTCATTTCTACGTCCTTGTTGGTCTTAGTTTGGTTTGGTAAGTGATCATGACTGCTAAGGTTGTGGGTTCCAACCATGTGATGAGCAACACTACTCACCGCTCAATCTATGTGGAGTGTGCCACAGGTTTTGCGTAGTATGGTATACCTACAGCCTTGCGTGAGTTAATTAATAAATATAGAAGAGTGTGATATTCTAAAATGCCTTATTTTTCTCAATTCTTTGTATTTCCATGCCCTTTCTCCTAGGAAGTTAACAAGTTCTCTGTATTTATAAAAAGCCTATGTCAATAAAAATATTTTCTTTTGAAATAAAAGTTTGTACGCATTTTTCCAAATCAATGTTTCATAAGATTTAGTAATTAAAGTATTAAAGTAAATTTAAAGTCTTAAAATAACTCCAACAATTTATATCCTTTATAAATTCTCTAAAAAAATATTGTAATGTATAAAACGAGAAAATAACACAAGGTAGCTATTCTAAAATGCCTTTTTTTAAATATTCAACCCCGTACGCATTCGGGTGAATCAGTTTTCGAAGTACATAATATATTTCCTGTCGAAATATTTCGCATTATTAATCTTTCCCACACGCTACGACACCATTTTTTATTATATGAGTTAAATTAAAAATATCGCATGGAGTTGAATTTGTATTGTTTGGTGGAAAATAGGTAGTTTGTTTCCCATATTCAAATACTCTATGACTTCTGTATCTGTGTAAGTGAGTGCGTATCTTGTTGGTGAAAAATAATGCTAAGGGCATTGCTCCTTGATCGATCGTTTCTCGCCTCTACGAAAGCTTAGGCAGACAAACTTACAAACAGTTAATTTTTTTTGTGGAATAGGGGCAAACGAGCAGACGTATCGCCTGCTGGTAAGCGATAACGAGCAACACCAGAGGCGTCACAAGTGCGTTGCCAGCCTTTTAAGAAGGAGTACGTTTTGTTCTTGAAGGTTCGGGAACACCGCAGGCGACAGTTCATTCCACATATTTGATTGTAATTTTGATTATATATTTTATTTAAAACGAGATAACAAAAACTTCAAATTATAGACAAAAAAAAACAAGACAACAAACATTCAGGGCACAAGTGTAGCTGTTGAACTCTGGCACCCATGATAAGATTTAACTTGTGTTATGGGTACCAGGGCTCTCACTAGGTAAGGACATTGTCTGCGTAAATATTGGTTGAGAAGATCATATAAGTGAAGCAGAAAGTAACGTTTTAAAGCAACATCACCAACGCACAGGGAAGGCTCATCTCTACGCAGCGCCAGAGAGTCAAGTCGGATTAAAACTTCTTGGCAATCGACATTTCGAGTTGCTCTCCGTTGAATGCGGTCTAGAGGAAGAAGTTGCTACCGCCCAAAGATGAGGACAGTTTTCCATGTGAGACCGAACCTGCGCCTTATAAAGCAGAAAGCGGTGGGCCGCAGTGAAATACTATCTCGATCTGTTGAGCACGCCAAGCTTCTCCGAGGCTAATTTGGCCTTACCCTCCAAATGACCACGAAACTAGACTTCACTCGATATGTCGACACCAAGTATTACAATGTTGGCTGAGGCTTAGCAGTGAACACACAATTTTTTGTCTCTGTGGGCTTGAATTAGACTACATTAGGGATAGACCTTTTACAAAGAGGTCTCAATTTCAGAAACAAGTTTGTTTCGACTCTCAATGACATTTTACCGAGAAATATTAGCGCGGCCGGTGTAGAGAGTATCGCCCGTGCTGTCATCCGCATTACAATAAATGCCGCTAATTTGTAGCATGACATGGACATGGAAGAGGAACAAAATAGGCGTTGGTGGAACTGAATATGTATACTGTAGGAGACTCCTGTCCCCCGTCATCCAGGGTCGAGTTGGACGCAATGTGTTTTGCCAGAAAATCGGCTTTCTGCTTTATGTCATAGGCCAACGAATTATTTCCTATGTGGAAATTATTTCCTACGAGGTGGAAACGATGGCTTACAGAAATTTAATTCGATAGCCTTGGAAAGAGACCAGAATGCCCGAGAATCCAAGATTATGGGCCACCACACTCACTGCGAATGCGGATAATGCAGTAGCGACCCATACTATGGCGGCGTAGTGAGATGCCTTTTCAAGCCCCGATTAAAGGACCCGGGATCATAGTGTGAGGGAAAAACGTACGCTGGTAGTGAGTACCAATATTTGACTGCTCGGCACAGGAAAGAATAGTAGACCCGTTTAGTTCAAGAGCGGATTTCTACGACTCTCAGGCGGTGACTTCTAAGGCCAGCACGTGTTGTCCTATATCCTGTAACTTCCAATTTCTAACTCTACCTAGGAATGTGTCTGTTCTACTTTACTTAAAGAAAATAAAAAGTATTTTATAGAAAACTAAAATCAAGTAAACGCTAAAGTTTAAAATTTAATTTTAGTATTCTCTTATTTAATTTTATAGGCACTTTTACTATGCTTGTAAGTCCCTGGCAGCCAGGCGGCGCGGCGTATTGATGAAACCCCGTGGGTTGACAATAAATTTTTAATGTTGATTGCTGTGTTTTACTGTGGATAAAAGTAACTCTTTATATTGCATTTATATACTATCGATACTATATTTATTAAAGTCTTTAAATTTTGATACAGTATCATTATGTACTATCAAGCTTTAAGATTGAAACAGACTCTTGGTAAAAAATTGGGCTGAATTAATCTGTACACTGAAACAGGCACGATACAGATTTTCTATGATATATAATGTTCGTGAATTTATTAGATTTTTATTCTCGATTTAAAGAAAAAACTTGTTGAGCTTTAATCAAAGTAAAATGAAGAGTATTTGGAGTTAGAAGCAATTATATTTTTGCTTCATAGTACTGTCTTGTTGGGGTGGCCCCGACCAGATCGATTTTACATGATGTAGCGACATATTATGACATTAGTCTCTCGCGCATTAAGTAGGTACTCTTTGTGAATTTTATTAAAATTTTATTTTACAAGCAAACTCCCTAACGAGATAGTAGTTTTTACTTCGACGTTATTGGCTGGCGTGGTGCCAACTTTCTGGAAACTTTTTTTATTTATTATTTTTATAAATTTCATCAGCGCCATTTTCTGCTGTCGTACAAAAACCTTTTTTTTACCCTTTAGAATAAAAAATCAATATAAAACTCGAAAATTAAATGTTGCTCATTTTTTTAAAAACCAACCTTAGTGAAACTTTTTTCACATGATCGTTTTATATCATTTCAAACTTCAGTTTTTGCGTTTTCATGATTAGTAGATAAGTGAATTTTTGGGGAGTGCGTATCTTCTCTCTGTTTCTAAAGATTACTTACGATGTTTAAACTAAAAAGTTCAGATGGAATAAAATAAATCGTCCAAGTGCGAGTCGGATTCGCACAGGAGTTCCGTACCATTATTTATAGATTTCAAGCGTCTACCTGTTGCCGTTATCAATATTGAGCGAAAACGTGCGAAAAAATTACGTTTGCTGTATTTAATATTTATTTTATTCTGTTTTCTAGTATTTATTGCTATAAATGTTCCAATCGGCATAAATGTTCCAACTAGAATCTCACGATACCCTCGCCCTCTATTTAGGGTTCCACGAGCCCGAACAAATCTAGGGAAGCAGGCACCTATTGCTAGGATGACTCACGACTATAACGCTATATCAGTTCCTTCGGGGGACATAGACATCTTTTTTTTTGTGTTTGGCTCGCCATAATGACTCTACTCTGCCTGATGGAAAGCATAAGCAGAATCCAAGAGTGATGGTCACCCACCATACTCATTGCGAATGCAGACAATCCAGCATGGCGACCCACATCATGGCGGCCTAGTGATGCTTCTGCATCTTTTTTTGGCAATTTCAGTGTTTCCAACTGTTTGCAACTCTTCAGAAAATCGCCAACTTTAGTTTCCATTGTGTCTACACATAGTCGCCAACAATTTGAAAAACATTCCAACTAAGCGTCTCCACAGAGCCAATAAATATTTGCCACAAACGTATTCTTTTGATGTTTACCGCCAAAAGCAGAAACACGGTACCCAACATTTGTTGACAATTTTTGTTGCCATCACAAGGAAATTACAGAAACTTTTGTCACCAAGATGTGTTGACAACACGAAAGTTGCCAACTTTTGTTCGGTAGAGATTCGGCTTAAGAGCTAACTTAGACACAATCTGATATGCGTCAGCGGGAGTTCGAAATTCCATCCATACGTAGTCTGATCTAGACAGATCGTGACTGCACATCTGATTAGTGCATTAGTGTCGACCATTTTCATTGTTTATTCACTATCAATGTTGATAGTTGGTATCTGTTTCTTGTATGATTGCTTTGTCTAGTCTTAAGAATAATAATAATAATAAATTTGAAACCCATGTTACAATATTGTGAAATTAGGTACACTGTTTCTAGTCTACTTAAGTTAACATTTTGGTTTATCACTTAAAAATACAATAACTTCAACAGCAGTGGGCATAGATACAACTTCCAGCAGGATGACATTTCGATGCTTAAACTAGGGTCGAAGCCTTTTCTTTAAGCATCAGCCATCTCCCCCTGATGGAATTATAATAAAACAACATTATACAGTGTGTTTACAGAGATTCGTCTGACTAGCAGCCATGAGTAAGTTAGCTGATAGAAATACTACAATTCATATATTATAATAACAATAATAAAACAACTCTTGGATTACCAAACAGATATTTGGTGATTGATTGACTCTGCTGAAAAAATAAAATTGCGTTTATAGACAAGGATAGATTTAGTCATTTTAGTAAAAATATGTTATTAAAATTAGTTTGAGTGAAAGTAGCAGAAACATATTTATAATGATAAATTATGCTGGCATCTTTCATCCGTTCTCTATTTCAGTCAACATATTTTTGTATTAAACGTATTATGTAAAAGGTATGGACGACCTGACTCAAAAATATAGAGGTATGGAATTAGACGAATCAAGACTATACGTAAACGATAAATATAAAAGACAATCGTCTTAGAATCTATCGTCTTCATGTAGTATTAATTCGATGCAGTATGAACTGCCATTTCAGGCAATAGCACTCCAAAGTACTAGAAATCAGTAAAGACTAGTATCACCGAATGAAATGATTTAAGACTGGAATGATCGTCAACATTACGAAAAATGGGTTTTGGGTCTGCTATTGTTCAATGATTTTTTATTTTTTTAGAAACGGTCAGATGATCTGTACTAAAATACAGAAACATTGAATTAGTCAGCAATAGCTAGAAATGCCTTGACTTGAGCACTAGACTCTGTACATGCACAGCAAAAATCAATTCGGCACACATATTAGGTGTTCTTTCTGCTTGCAAAACATACCAAAAAATCTCTCGGGACCCTCTCTTTGTGTACCTATCAAATGCCTTTTCTAGAAACACAAACACAAATTCAATGCAATGCAAATTCCTATGCTCACGTCTGTTCTCAACTAAATAATATCTTTGACTCGATTCGATGTCACACAAAGGTTTGCTTTTATTTTTACGTCATTTATGTTCAAACTCCGGACCGGAAACTACTACTATTTTTATTAATAATACAAAATTTTAACAAAAAAAACCGACTTCAAGAACGACCAAATTAAAATGGGTCCACACGGGAAGCACTAGCTTTCAAATAAAAAAATAATCATCGAATTGGCGTGATATTGAGTTATTTGTCAATTTGTCGCACACATACTTAATGCAAATTGAAGACTTATATGGTTTTCTCATGGATGACATGTCAGAACTAGACCAAATTGAAATGGGACCTCATGGGCAGCACCGGCTTTCAAAAAAATCATCAAAATCGGTTCACCCAGTCAAAAGTTATGAGGTAAAAAACATTAAAAACAAAATGCAGTCTAATTGAGGTCTCCTTTTTTCCTCCTCCTTTTTTGAAGTCGGTTAAAAAAAGAACAGTATTGTAAAGAAAGAAACATTCAGTAACATAGTGATTGATTTTTTAACTAAGAACCTCAATGTTTGTGTATATTATGATTGCCTTAATAAAGTATGAAATAAGTTTGAAAAAACTATGAATTTTGTACTTTAGTTGCGCTGTATTAAAACCAGAAATAGATTGTCGATTCAGTATCTCAAGCAACCTATCTCGTTAATAACAATGAAAAAACATTTTAAAGTTAAAAAATATTTATATCGTTTTATTTATTCCTATGACGTTGTTATTGTAAGGTCTAAGTTTTTCTGTTGAATAAGGCTTCTTTTTTTCCCGCTTCGTTGCAACGTCCGCCCTCCCTTTAAGAGAACCTGAAAGCAAATGTGTATTTCATAAATTGTTTAGCTTTTAGTTCTTTTCCTTTGTTAAACTGTGCTCGTTGAATAAACGCAAAGAAGAAATGAAAATATTAAATAACTTTTGTTATTGGTACTATTTGATTTTCTTTCGACAAACTATGAAATCCAATGAGATTCTCAGAAACATGAATCTGGTAACGCAATATGTGTTGAAGAATGGCCCTTAATTCATCTCAATAGTGACAGCGAGTCACATGCATCAATAACCGCTTGGCAACCCGGACTAGAAAACCGTTACTCTGAATCAAAATTAACGGAGTGTTTGTTTGCGTAAATGCAAAATAAGAGCAAAGTGGTTTTTTTGGGAAGTGTCATTTTACTTCGTTAACTTACGTTTAACCGTGTACGTTATTTCCTATGCGATATTATTATTTTAATTGAATTAAATTTTTGTGGTTTTTCATTTAGTTAAAATTTTACTGTAATAAAATATAGTGTTGATCTCGTAAAGTGAATTAGTTTTCAGTTATTTGTAAAGTTAAGTTGCTATTTTCAGATAATAATATGTTCTCTATACGTGAATGCTGTGCATATTTGTGCATATCTATTATATAAAAGCGAAATACCACTCACTTATTAATCACGAAATCTCACAAACTATAACACCTACAAACTAAATTTAGCAGGTAGGTTCCTTATAGGGTGTAGACATCCGCTAAGAATGGATTTTACGAAACTCCACCCCTAAGGGGGTAAAACCGGGGTTGGAAGTTTGTATGAAAGTCCAATGTTTTTGAAGTAAGGGACTTGAAATTTAAAATGTATGCTCTATAGATGGTGTGGAGGTGTACTAATAATGTATCTTTATAAATCAACCCCCTTTTGGGGTTAAAACGGGGGATGGTAGTTTGGACGCAAACGAGCGAACGTCAGCTAGTTTACAATAAAGAGTCGAACCATTCAGTCTTTAACAATTAATGAACGTAAATTAACTTTGAAATATTTACAGTGTAAACACAAATCTTTGATAAATAAGGCTTAAAAACAAATACATTATATAAAACTACTAGCTTTTGCACGTGGCTTCGCTCACGCAAACTTGCACCCCCTGATTTACCCCTTAGGGGTAGAATTTCAAAAATTCATTCCTTAGTGCTCACTTACGTTATATAAAGAACCTATATGCAAAATTTCAGGATTCTATCTTCAGCGGTTTGGGTTGTGCGTTGATCTCTCTCTATGTCAGTCACCGTCCTCTTTTATATATTATATGGATTATAACCAGTAAAGACACAACAGATTATAAGTAACTTTTAAGCACCCAACCTAACACAACAGATAAAGATACAACTTTTGTGGTTAATGAGAAATGAAAATAATGATATAAATTTAATGTTAAGTTACGAATCAATCAGTAATTGGCATCCAAAATTACTGTAAGTAATAATAATAGCAATAATAACGAACCAATCCACTGGATGTAGGCCCATGATAGGTTCGCATTGACTGACTAGCCTCACAGCTAAGGTATAAAGACTATAATAGTTTTATTCTTAAATATGACAAAGGTGGATTTAGGCATTTTCTACCAGTCGACCTTAGGGCGAGTCAAAGACGGTGGATGTAAAAAAAATTAAAATGTTTTTTAATATGGACTTTCTTAAGTCATAACTACGGCATTAGTTATGACTTATGAAAGCCATACACGTTACGGTCTACCGGAGAGGTTTACCTGCACAGGTATGCCTGCGCAGCTGGGCCGGAGCTTGTGTGGGAATCAGGTCTATTCCCACACACGCTCCGGCCTTTATATGCGTCGCTTTAATAAATATATGACAAATAATTAACATTAAAATAAAAATCATAATGAGGAGATTACTCACATTGAAAGCTTTTCGAAATTTTCTTGACATCAAACTATACAGAATCGGATTTACTGCAGATGATACGTATCCGTTGTAGCATAAAAAATTTACTATCTTCCAAACCTGAAAAAATAATAGTGTATGATCGTTTAAGATTTCATTAAAAAAATATTTGTTTCTCTTTGTGTTTTTTTATTTATGAACTTGCTAAAGTGACTACTCTGCCTGATGTAAAGCATGAGTGCAATGGAATCCAAGAGTGGTGGTCATCATCTTCAATGCGAATAAGGACAATGCAGCATGGTGCCCCACACTATGGCGGCCTTAAAGGACCCGGGATCATAGTGGGAGGGAAACACGTGCGTTGGTAGTCAGCGTACTTATTGTGAATGCAGACAATGTAGCATGGTGACCCACACTATGGCGGTCTATTGAGATGCTTCTGTATATTTGAGCCTCAGGTTTCGCACTCACCAACAAAACACGACAGCACGAATGTCTTTTTCGCGTGTCTTTTTTTTATTAAAGGCATAGTTATAAAAATTTATAAAATGTTCATAGTCCCTATATCCGGCAATGTGCTATTAAATATTTTTTTTTAATAGTCCAAGAAGAACATAGGCCTCTCTTTTATAATGGGTTTAATATTTAAGAATTATATAAAATTATTATAGGATTTGTTTCAACTTTTCTTTGACTTTCCGGTGCAATTGCCTTGCGTATTTAGCTGCCCTAGGGGCCTAACACACGCGCAAGTTTCACCACAGTTTTACCTGCGCAGGCCTGGCTTGTACACGGAACACCGTACGAGTGGTTGGTAAAACTGTATCACGCGCCAAACAAATGTATAACGACAGTTTTACCTGCGCATTTATAACTGTGGTGATACTTGCGCGTGTGGTAGGCCTATTAGTCTTACGACACCCACGGAAAATAGGTGAAACTCCGTATTTTTAATCCGTCTCCATATGGATTGATAGATTTTAGAATCCAGGAATTGCGAATACAGGAACTGGATTATCGTCATCATCTCAGCCAAAATACGTCAATAATGGATATGAGTCTCTTCCAAGGTTCGTAACCGTTCAGATTAAATTTAGAGCATCACCGAGGCTGTAAATTTTTTAAAACTGTGTACAAATTATAATCCACTCTAGTCATAAAGAAGGTCTTACACCCATATGCACCGATTTGATAGTCTAATCCTAGTTAGCTAATCGCGCTTAACTTATCTTTGTCCTAGTGATATGCACCGTAAGCGAATCTGGTTGGATCTACCTGATCCAACCAGATTCGATCTCGATCGACAGCTTTCGCAAATCTGGCAACATTGCTAAAATCACAGGGATTTTGACATTTGCCGGCATTTATGCGCTTTTGTAGGTTATCATATCGATCATTGTATGTTTTGATTTTTAAAACTTTACTAGAACTGTAGATTAGATTATAACTTATGTGAGAGGTGTTCAGCTGACAGTTAGGCGGCGATTAATCGCCATTCGACTTAGAGCATACAATATATGTAGGGAGCGCTGAACGAGCGGAAAGCGTGATCAGAGTAGAGAGAGAGATAGATTTTAGGTAGAGTCTGTCTCTCTCACGCAAGCTTCTGATTGGTTCGTGTATTTCCCACCAAATCACACCAACCAATCACGGAGACTGATTAAGAGAGATATAATTGTATGCTCTAAGCCATTTGAACATTGAAATTTTTATTTGGGTACACTTTTTGAAGTGCTTGTATGAGCTGTCAGTGATGCGGCGACTTAGATTATAACTGTAGAGATTAGAATTGTAGGTTTCGTCAAACGAAACCTTCGGAAAACGATATATTATATATATCTATGGTGTCGAAATATTCATTATGAAGATAATTCTGTCTGGGAAAACCAAAATTGATGATGTCAAGAATGTCCTGGTCATCATCAATGAACATTTCATCTTCAATATCCATTATTTGTTAAAAAAAACAGGTTAGAAAATATACTTACAAAACAAACTTTTGAGGTTATAGAATTCTAATTCACGTATTAATCGACCCCAACTTGACCGATTAACTTAAACTTAAAAGGTAGTAGAGCCACGCTGATTTCAGCACGAACGGGCCGGCTCGACCGGGGCGGTACTACCCTCGCACAGCAAATCAACGTAAAATGACAGCAGCAGTGCTGTCGTGTTTCGTTGGTGAGTGCGAGACCGGAGACCCAATTGGTCTAGTCAACAAGTACCATACTTGTTGACTAGACTAAAAGATGCAGCAGCATCACTAGGCCGCCATAGTGTGGGTCTCCATACTGCATTGTCTGCATTCGCAATGAGTATGGTGACCACCACTCTTGGATTCTGCTCATGCTTTCCATCAGGCAGAGTAGAGTCATTTTGGCGGGCCAAACATAAAAAAAAAAAAAAAAAAAAAAAAACCTAATTTGACAAAGCTTAGGCGCTGTTTTTCAACGGTGCCTAACAAAATATGAAGTTTAAGCCTAATTTCTCAATTAAACGCGATTAAACCCTACGGTGCATAGGTATGGGAGTTAATTAAACGCAAATCATCCATAGTGTCGAAATATTCATTACGAAGATAATTCTGTCTGGGAAAACCAAAATTGATGATGTCAAGAATGTCCTGGTTATCATCAATGAACATTTCATCTTCAATATCCATTATTTGTTAAAAACAGGTTAGAAAATATACTTACAAAACAAACTTTTGAGGTTATAGAATTCTAATTCACGTTTTAATCAACCCTAACTTGACCTATTAACTTAAACCTAATTTGACAAAGCTTAGGTGCTGTTTTTCAACGGTGCCTAACAAAATATGAAGTTTAAGCCTAATTTCTCAACTAAACGCGATTAAACCCTACGGTGCATATGGGAGTTAATTAAACGCAAATCATTGATCCAGAGCAAACGATGGTTACTTTTTAACCGACTTCAAAAAAGGAGGAGACTATCAATTCGACTGTATTTTTTTATGTTTGTTACAGTTCTTGAAGGCAGTCTTTTTTGTTAAAATTTGAAATTATTCTATATTAAAGGGAAGTGAACATATTATGATAAAGGTGCATAAATGTTAGACCTACAGTAGCATAGCAAACATGTATGAACGTTTCTTATTTGAGACTTGAAATATTGTAGTATATATAGGGAATAGCACGAATTCTACATTTTGAGTTTCCAGTTATCAGTCATCATATCAATGATCTCTTGATGTGAAAAATAGCTGTTCCGTTCAAAGTATCGTATCGTGTGGAGAATATTTTATATCTTCTGGAAAGTATCTAAGGAACGTAAAATGCTAAAAGATACCTGTTACTCATTCATGTCTAAAAATATATTTGCGTAAACTTTTACGACGAATGTAGTTAAAGTTGCTAAATATGCCTATTGTAACATGTTTAGAGTTTGTGTGACACTTGTTACAGAACAGGTACCTATGCTACATTTTGAGAAAAAAATCTTCTGTTCCTATGGAAAATGACTTGTATATAGTGCTAACGATCACTGTAAATAATCTCTTGCAAGCTCTTCAATCTGTACATAAATTTGAAAATTAAATAAAATCTACCTCTATGCCTTGAAGTATAAGATGATCAACATGAAGAAAAGTTCGTTCATTTATACTACCGAACTATGCATTATAACACCCTTTACAACCCCGAAGAAAAACGATGTGGTGTCTTTAGTTTGATGTATCTGTGTATGTCTGTCCGAGGTATCGAAGTTCCCGAATTAATGAACCGGTTTTGACCGGAATGAAAGGTCAATATAATAATATTGCACTTTATTTTTTACACGTATGTTACCTCTCATCTAAGAGATAAACAAGTAAAATTTTAACAAAAAACTAAGTTCAAGAACTGGACTAAATTGAAATGAGACCAAACTGAAAGCAGTCATATAAAAAAGAATCATCAGAATCGGTTCACCCAGTTGAAAGTTCTGAGATAACAAACATAAAAAAGACAGTCGAATTGAGAACCTCCTCCTTTTTTGAATTTGGTTAAAAATAAACATGTTACTTACGGTTTGGTTATCTTCATAGTCAAAGTTAGGATATATCATCATTACTCGCATCACACAGTATGGTAACCAGAAGAAGACAGAAGATGCAGCTATGGCCGCTGGAAATAATGTTTTAATAATAAATAATACATTTTAAATGGACAAAATATTTTTTTTGATACAAATTTATTTAACACTAGCTAAGCCCCGCGGTGTGACCCGTGGCTGTTGTTGTACTTTTACACAACTGCTAGTAAAGTCGCGGGTTGAAGCTAGTCTAAAGAGAGTAGTCTAAGTTACTCCCTATAACATCAGCTATCTTCCAGTGAAAGTCCCGTCAAAATCGGTGTGGCCGTTCCAGAGAGTAGGCGGAACAAACAGACAGAAAAAAAAATTGATAGATTACATACATTTACGATATTTAGTATGTACTTGCATGCGATTAGATGAAATACATTTAGTAAATTTTTGTCTGTCTAGAATAATTTTCAAAATTGATTTGTTGATAGTATCATATATTATATATTCATGTGCATTTAGTGAAAATATGGTAATTTGAAGTTACAAAGAGACACTTCAATTTTTTTTTTTTTTTTTAGATTTATATTTTGTAATTTGCGTGAAGAAGAGTTCATGATGTGTTAATTATTAGAATAAGTACTAGCAATGACACAATAGTATATATTTCGTCAGTGGTACTAGATAAAAGTTCTATGTGAGTTTTCTACATTCCTACTTGATTTTTTTTTTCATTTAATGTTTATTCTTAATTTAGTAGTATTAATAATGTAGGCTTAACTAAAAATCTACAAAAAGTTGCAAATATCGTACAGATTACTAATAATTGTAATCATTCGAGTATACAATTGTTATGTGTTTGTACATATATTTTAGCACATATATTTTAGCACAACTAGTAGTGGTAACCTAGTCATATATGTAAAAGTCCAAGGGTTACAGTCGTTACAAAAATTGATTAATTTATTATGTGTAATAATGTTAAGTGAGGACCGAACACCCATCATTCAGATCATTGACCATTTGTTATTTTAGCCACCATACTTTTCGAGGCGCTCATAGCCCAGTTTCACTCGGTGATCGGAAACAATCACCGAGGATAAGCATCGACGGCGCGGTCAGCACCTGGATGGGTGACCGCTGTTGGCATGATACCATGAGCGTCTCCGTGATTCGGAGGTCACGTTAAGCAGTCGGTCCCGGTTGTTATCATAAGATAACAGTCCTGAAGCTTAGTTGGAGGCCTTTGGACGGCTTAAGAACATCCCACCGCAAGATTACGTAGCCACAACGTTGTCTTGCCAGTCCCCAACCCGCACTCGGCCAGCGTGGGAACGTATGGCCTTAACCCTCTCCTGAGAGGAGACCCGAGCCTAGCAGTGGGACATTATGGGTTGTTGATTTATACTTTTCTAGACTTTATGTTTATGAACTTAGTTGTATTACACGTCTTTAAAATACTTTGTCAAACTTTATATAAGGAAAACTTTTTAGTTCGCTGTAAAACACATGTCGTACTCACCTAACATTTTTACAGCCTTGTCACGGTTTTGTCTTGCGTTCATAGGACTGCTCCGTAATTTACTGTGTTTCGAGTTTAATTCTACAACTATTAGCACATACAGTATAACCGTGACTGACATAGGCAAAATGCAGAACAATATAACCTCTATACCCATTATAATACTTGGAATATCTGTCAGAGAAAAATAACAGAAGACGTATTTCTTTCTTTCTAACAAATTTATGTAAAATATGTCGGGGATACAAAAAAATATCGATGCCGCCCAAATACCGCCTACTATTTTGAAAACACGAGAGTTGTGCATTAATTTTTGCCTTAAAAAAGGTCTGGTGACCACAATATAACGTTCGATGGTAAAGGCCATGATGAGAAGAAAATTGCAGTTACAAAAAAGATCTAAAAGAATAAAATGGAGTCGACATCCGAGTCCACCCAATGGGTAAAAATCTGGCATCCAAATAATGTAAAGATCAATAGGAATGAAGAGAGAAATCATTAGATCTGTGAACGCGAGGTTAGCCAGGTAGCAATTAGTAGGGGTCCTCATGCTACGATCCTTAAAAATCACTATACACGTACTAACGTTGCCAATGAGGCTCAACACCATTGAAATACTAAGACATACACTTAGAACTATTTTGACTGCGTACGTGGTATTATCTACTATATTTCCTTCATCGACGTCGTAAAACGCAATGCCAAATGGCCCGAATAACGGATATGAACCGTTTTCGTCGCTCTCATTTTGTCTTATAAATAACACTGTCATTTTTTTAAATGAACGTTTAGCGTATTTTTATTATGAGTAACTACCGCAGTTTAATGTGGATATTTTCATAGGTCAATACAAATATTATCTAGACACGGTGCCGCTTTGTGTAGCGTCAAGAAAAGACTGCTAAGAAAAAAAATCGACGAGGCCTTGACACACCCCTATACAGTGTGATGCAATAACAATTTACTTATTTTTACTATCAAATGTTTGTTTCAGAAAAAATTTAGATAAAATAATTTACAATTTTTGAACGAAACGGACATTCTCTAGTTCTACTAAGCCAAGCCTAGAACCTGAAAACTATGATAAGCTCACAATTCTAATAAAAGAGGGATGTTAATCTATTTAACTCGTTTGATTTAAAAATAATTATGCTATATTTATGAGCTATTCCTATTTACGGGAAAGCAATGAAATTGACATGAATGTATCAAAGAAAAGTCACCACAATTGCTACCATTTTGCCAAGCGGTGTAGGTTTTGTAATTATGTCTATGAAAATAGTACTTAATTTACTACAATATCAACATCGTACTAGATCGCAAGATAGATTGATAACTACTTTAGCTATCTATGTAATAGCGAAATTAGTTATCAATCTATCTTGCGCTATTGATGAGAAGAATTGACAAAGAAACAGAGATATTTTTTTGAGTTTCATCCCGACAATTTTACTATTACAAATCAGGTCATAAATATTTTCATCTCAAACTTTGTTCAGTAGTATGTCTTCTAGCACATCCTCAAAAAATTATCATTCAATCAGGCAAGGTGATCATGCCCACCCAACTGTTCAAGTTGGAATGTTGTAATTAAAATGATTACCGCGAGAACTTCTAGTTTGAGTAAGTCAAAACACTTCATATTGAATTACACAATGTCTTAGTCGCAAAACTTTAAGCATATAGTGATATATATATATATATCTTAATATATATAAATCTCGTGTCACAATGTTTGTCCTCAATGGACTCCTAAACCACTTAACCGATTATAATAAAATTTGCACACCATGTGCAGTTCGATCCAAATTGAGAGATAGGATAGTTTAAATCTCAAATTATAGTCGCAATTTTAATTTATTGCTAATTATTGTATATAAATATGGCGGTACGAAGTTCGCCGGGTCAGCTAGTATATATATATATATGATATTTTCAATAACACTAGTCATGCCTGTTTAGACAATGCGCTTTATTATTTTCGTAGAGAAGAACAAAGATAGGGTAGATACTTATCTTTTCTCTCATATTTTATCGACGAACTGCAAGTAAAATCACCCGAGGGTAATAAAGCGCTATGTTTTTTTGACTTTACGGAACCCTAAAACAGACCTACAGATGAACACATCCGGTAATAAAGTTACTACGAAACCCTGCTCTCTATTTCTAATTAGAAACTTTTAAGTTGAAATTATAGTAGCTCACACTTATAAAAATATTTAGTACTTTATTCTACTTAGTAGCATGTGGTTACACAAAATACCAATAACTTCTTGCATTTAAAAAACCCCCTACTCAAGCACTTAATCGAGTAATCATACGCCAATGATATTTTTGCAGACATTCTGTTATTCATCCCCACTTTCACCCCCATAACTTTTAAACGACTCAACCGATTTTCATGAAACATATCTAAGAACACTCGAACGTAACTTACCTTTCATACAAAAAAAACTAAATTGAAATCGCTTCATCCGTTCGCGAGCTACGGTACCACAGACAGACAGACAGACAGACACGTCAAACTTATAACACCCCTCTTTTTGCGTCCGGGGTTAAAAATGTCTCTATACTTATGGAAGAAATTCATTATGGAATACATTCCTTTTATGATAGAGAACATTCTGTATATGAAAGTAATTGAGTTGATCAAAACAAGCTAACAAATTGGCAGCAACCATAGAGTGCACGCGTACGGTCACCCCTAATTGAAATTACAGTTTGTCGTGGCGTAGAGAGAACATAACTTAATGGTTTTTCGTTGAAGCTTTTGGAATTTAAGAGGAGTTTAAGAAAGTTTATAGCTTTTATTATTTTAATCTGTAATTATATTGTCTGGTTTACTTACAGATATATCTGGTATATACAGGGTTACTGGTTAAGTCGACCTATTCCTGTTAAGGGTTTGTAGTTTATATCGTTTCTGACTGATTTCACTATTAAACACTAGGGTGTTTAGGATAGGTCCTAAATTTAACTTAACATATATTAGAGTACTTGTGCTAATAATCTTTCAATAGTATTAAATTAGGTGGTTCTAGGCGTGTAATATATTAAATGGTTCTTATTTATAGCAAGATCATAATGTAAGTATGTGTAATCAGGCGCTCCCAATATTGATATCATTAATGTCATCAGGAATCTACTACTATGTAGGGGAAAATTTTAATCAGTTTATTATAACTTTATATTTAGCAAAAAGTTTAATTAGATTTGTATATAAAATCCCAGTCAATCATATCCTACTAACTATACATAATAATACAATACTATAAATGCGGAAGTTTGTAAGGATGTGTGTAGTTATGTATTTGTTACTCTTTCACGCAAAAACTACTGAACGGATTTGGATGAAACTTTACAGTAATATAGCTTATATACATCGGAATAACACACAGGCTACTATTTGCCAGGATAACCGACATACACGCGGGCGGAGCCGCGGGCAACAACTAGTATTCAATAGAAAGATTTGTATGTGAAATAAATACCTGCTTATGATAGTTGAGGAAATCCGGAGCCGCGGGCAACAGCTAGTTACCAATAATAATCGTTAAAAAGAGTTATTTGTACAACAGTAGACCCTAAGGAATTCATTCACATTTTTGTTATAGCTAGTGAACAAAGAATAGAAAGAGAATTCACCTACGGTTTATTCATCTATAATATATATTTAACCTAAGGTTGATTGAAGTAATCGACGATTTACCTGCTTATTAGTTATCTGTGGTCACTATTTGTAGATAAAATCATCAAGTTTTTTTAGTTTCCAGTGAACAAGTGCTCACTCGGAGACGGTGTAGCTTTTAGACTGTCACTTCTGAACTGGCTTTTGATCTATAATAATTTATCTAATGTTTTATTTCATATGTCTAGGTCGTAATTAACGCTTGTCTTAAAATGTTACCTGGATTAAAATAAAACATTTTGCTAGTTTTTCTTTATTTAATCGTTAGGACAAAGTAAACATTCCATATTTTTCAGAATTTATAAACAAAATGTTGATTTGGAACAAATCATTTGGAACGCTGTATGCAGGGCTGTCACAATGTTTGCTGTAGCTAGGTAACTTACACTTAAGTTATAAGAAGAAATAGATATGACATGTCCACTACAACTGACGTATTGCATCAGTATGCAATACGTCAGCAGCAACGGATGATTGCATATTTATTAATTTGCAATGATAGTTCTTACGTCAATCGTAGCTAGAGAATGGAATAACTTCAACTGGTTACGAATAGAGAAGGTTAGGAACACTGATAATCTCGGTTTAGGGTCAAAGGTGCAATTAAATTCTGATTATTTCATTAATAAGATTAGCGGTATGCTAAACAATACGCTTGTAATTGTTTTCTTAACTAACACAACGCGTATGTAACGGTTGAATCATCTGTTTAGATTTTTAATTTAATTCAAGTACTTAGAGCCACGCTGATTTCAGCACGAATGGGACGGCGCGCTACTAGCTTGCACAGAAAATCAACGTAAAATGATAGCGTTCGTGCTGTCGTGTTCCGTTGGTGCGTCTGAGACCGGAGGCCCAATGATGCAGAAGCATCACTAGGCCGCCATGGTGTGGGTCACCATGCTGCATTGTTTTTTTTTTCGGGAGGTCTATTTGACCTCTCAGCTTTTCCCCGTCCAAAGATACGACAGGACCTTGTCATTCTAGGTTTTTTAATTCTATCATTTATTAATTTAGTTTGTCGGGTAAAATTCCCGTTAATTATCTACTTTTCTTTACGAAATATTTTTACAAAACTTTATATTTATCTTAAATATCATTACATTATACACAGTTTTTTTTTTTTTTTTATGTATGCCCGCCAAAATGATTCTACTCTGCCTGATGGAAAGCACAAGCAGAATCCAAGAGTGGCGGTCACCATACTCACTGCGAATGCAGGCAATGCAGCATGGCGACCCACATCATGGCGGCCTAGTGATGCTTCTGCATCTTTTAGTCCAGTCAACAAGTATGGAACTTGTTGACTAGACTATTTGGGCCTCCGGTCTCGCACTCACCAACGGAACACGACAGCACGAACGCTGTCATTTTACGTTGATTTTCTGTGCGAGGGTAGTACCGCCCCGGTCGAGCCGGCCCATTCATGCTGAAATCAGCGTGGCTCTACTACCTTTTAAAACTAGTTAGTAACTAGTAGCTAGTAACAGTTACTTTATTTTTAATTTTTATACTGAACACAGCTACTTTTTCTCAAAGCTTATTTTTTTTTTACTTCTAATTATCTATTTATTTTCTAATACTGTAGTTGTTATTTACGGTTTGCAATTTTGTTTTCTATTCTATTTAACTCATGTGTGTTCACCACTCTTGGATTCTGCTTATGCTTTCCATGAGGCAGAGTAGTCATTTTGGCAGGGCCAAACATAAAAAATAAAAAATAGTTTTGTTGCTTTTGGACGTTCGTCTATGCCTTCCAAAGCTCATTTCAAATTGCTTTGCAATGCATGACTTAGAGATTTGGATAGAATTCTTATTTATTACATAGGAAGTAGGTAAATAAAATTGTAAAAATACTTTTTTTGAATTCTCTACGGTCTATCTATCTATACTTATAATAAAAATGTAACAAGTCTAATTCTGTACATTAAAGATATTTTGAAATTTTTTTTGGAGGGCTCTCTATAATCGATACTGAAGCCAAAACTGTAATTTTTTTCATTTTTGTCTGTCTGTCTGTCCGTCTGTCTGTCTGTCTGTCTGTATCTTGGCCGAGCATCACGCCGAAACTACTGAACGGATTCAAATGAAACTTGGCATGATTTGAGTTCATACTACGATATAGGACATAGGATACTTTTTATCCCGAAATTCAGCACGGTTTCCTGGAGAGAGGGGATGAAAGTCAAAATATTTACCAAAAAAAAAACCGAACTAAACTCGGTCATCAGGTAATACTTACCATTATATGTGACAGCACCTATGTCAAACACAACTTCCAAGTAGGAGAACATTACAACCACCCACGTGTAATCCAGGTCTTTATTATCTATACTAATGCTAATTAATATATAAAGCTGAAGAGTTTATTTGTTTGTTTGAACGCGCTAATCTCAGGAACTACTGGTCCGATTTAAAAAAAAAAAACAGGGTTAGATAGTCCATTTATCGAAGAAGGCTATAGGCTATATATCATTACGCCAAGACCAATAGGAGCGGAGCACCAATGAAGAGTATTACAAAAACGGGGAAAAATTATTACGCTACTGGCAATAGGAGACGTAAACGAGGTTGCGTGGGTCGGCTAGTAAGATATATTCTTGCTTCCGGTAACGATATATAAATTATAAAGCTTAAAATATACTAATATTTAAAAAATATGCGACGAATTAAATGTTAAATTATAGAATAGACCAACAGAATTTATTATTGGTAAATGACTGACTAGTTAGGCTGTTTACAGGTGATAGAATTTCTGTTCAGGTACACTAACGTGAAAGCTGATGTTTGGGTTAAACAATATTAAAGTTGATATTATTGTTTTTAAGAAAGTGATTTCTAGTAAAACTTAAAAATAAATTTAGTTTGAGGTAATTGCGGTAAAAATACAAATAGGGTCGGCATAATGTGAAACAATGGTTTGGGGTTGGATGATTTCTTTTATGACTAACTGCTGTGCCTGTTATGCTGATATGATTGACATATAAATCAATTAGGAACCATTATGTTTTGTGTCCGCAGTGCAATAATACAGCCGGTATTATCATGCGTATGTTTATTTATAACTTCACTTTGTCTCTTAACTTTTGTATGGAGGAAAGTGGATTTATTATATTTCCAACTCATCCAATGTACTTCTGATTTATTTGGTAGCGTAGACCAAGGCAGTTAAACTTTTTCTGGAACTTTCCGAGTGTCATTTTTCATTACTTGGTATATTAATGGACGCTGCTTCTATTAATGCTTGTCCACAGGATAACTACCATGCAGTAGTAGTCATATCGATATAATTTTCACACAGTCCTGTCCAGTCCAGTCCCCCCCTTCACTAAAGACGAAAGAGAAAGCTAAAGTGCGATTGGTATATTAATTCCACTAACAACTAAAAAAGCGGCCAAGTGCGAGTCGGACTCGCCCATGAGGAGTTCCGCAGCAGCAAGTAACATTTTTTTTACATTTGTTTTGATTGAATGAAAGGTAAATTTCAGTTTACGATTTATGACGTATTAGAAAAAAACTACTTACTAGATTTCGTTCAAACCAATTTTCGGTGGAAGTTTGCATGGTAATGTATATCATATATTTTTTTTAGATTTATCATGCTCTTATTTTAGAAGTTACAGGGGGGGGGGCACACATTTTACCACTTTGGAAATGCCTCTCGCGCAATCAGTTTAGAAAAAAATGATATTAGAAACCCTAATATCATTTTCGAAGACCTATCCATAGATACCCCACACGAATGGATTTGATGAAAAATATTTTTTTGAGTTTCAGTTCTAAGTATGGGGACCCCAAAAAATTATTGTTTTTTTTTATTCTTGTGTAAAAATCTTAATGCGGTTCACAGAATACATATACTTACCAAGTTTCAACAATATAGGTCTTATAGTTTCGGAAAAAAGTAGCTGTGACATACGGACGGACAGACGGACAGACAGACAGACAGACATGACGAATCTATAAGGGTTCCGTCTTTTGCCTTTGGCACGGAACCCTAAAAAGGTTTATCTTTTCCTAATCATCAAAATTGTTTTATGGATTATTTAGCAGCACGAACCTCAGACTTAGAATGATATACCTGAATCCAAGCCAGCAAGCGTTTGATATCAAAAACGACAAATTCTTGTGAACTGCAGCGACCTCACTAAGATCTGCGTAACGGTTTCAAAAAGGTGCAGGTTATAGTTTTTAACTTTTAAATTGCAGATACTTCAACAAAATAAGAGCACTATAAGTGTGCTTAAATAAATTCATGGTTTTCATTCGTATTTTTTTATTTGACAGTCAAATAGGAAACGGATGATTGTACATCTGAACACTAATTAATTCTAAAAGTCTTTGAAACCTCTAATATTCTAGTACATTAAATAATAAATTATATAAATTTATCACATTTCCCTCACATATCATTTAATACAGGCATTTCCCGTACCTTTCGGTCTATGGATAAATATCTTATATGATTTCTGCTCAATTTGGTTATTCAGTGTTCCCTGAGCCTAAAATGTTATTTGTACTTTTATTATCTATGTGAGCTTCTTGATCCTCTTCGCCCCACACTGGGTGGGTCCCGTCACCTGTTCTTTTCACTCTCTTATGAATTACGTCAGTAGAAACCGTTTTTAGATCATAAGCCCAACCAATTTTGGCCATTAAATCGATGAACATCTTTGTAGTATTCAAAGAATACCCCCCCAGTTCAGCAGTCTTGTAATCCCAAGGAAAGGTATGGTGATAATTGTGGAATCCCTCTCCGAGTACTACAAGAGACACAGGTTTGGTTTCAACCGGATTAATATGTTTGTCATAAGGCTTGATTCCCCACAAGTGAGCGGCTGAGTTAACTAGCCAAGTAACATTGAGAACCCAGACGTAACGGAATATAGCACACACGAAGTATCCGTTCCAAAGTGACTCGCCCCAAAGAGTGGGTATATAGCTAGGTAGGATGAAACAGGCTACCGGCATCAAGATCAAGTAATGTCTGAAACGAAAAACATGTAAGATATGAATAAGTCATCTGTAGCATATTATCAAAATTTTATAAAATATTCCACTATAAAACTTTAGATATTAATACTACACTAAACTTTAGCTTAGTTAAACAGCGGTTGACTAAAACGCTAATGATGCCTAAAATATTTTAAACTTTATGTTACTTAATATTCTAAATAAAGAGTTAATATCTGGATTTACTGAATCAATTTTGAAAATTCTTTTATAAATAAAAAGGCAAATTATTTGTGAGTGTAATAATTAAATAATATTAACCCAAAAAAGTTCGCGAACGAAGCTGCGGGCAAGTGCTAATGATATTATAAAGTAAATTTGAGGTGTTATCGAGAGTGAGGCTTTTTTATATTCTAGAAGACAAAAGAACCAATGAGGAGATGGCTGTGGCCGCCCATGGACACCTCCAACTCGAGATGTACAAGTGTATCGCCGAGTAGAAGTTAGGCTTGCTCGATTAATTTATCATCATCATTAACAAAAGCCGCTAAGAAGGTTTTAGCGTACATTACCACCCTGATGAGACGGGATGGTATATTTTATGTTGTTGTAATATTGTTGATTAAAATCAACGCAAGAATTGATTAACATCTGTTTTTTAATTCTTTGGTTCGTATCTACTCTATTCATTATCTTTACACTTTTGACTTTTTTCTTTTTTAACCGACTTCAAAAAAGGAGGTTCTCAATTCGACCGTATATATTTTTTATTTATGAGTGTTCGTGGATTACTTCTTCGTTTATGAACCAATTTTGATGTTCCTTTTTTTAATGGAAAGGAGATATCGCAACGGTGGTACCATGATAAGGACACTAAGATCTGATGATGGCATCCAAGAGAAATCGAGTCGAACCTTGAAGTCGGTATTTGTTTTTGTTAAAATGTTACTTGTTCAAAGACAACTCCCCCACTAGGAATAAATCCTGGGTAGCGGGGGACTTTACAAACATTCATTAAATAAACATAAAGAACACCCAGACTCAGAACAACAATTTGTGTATCATACAAGGTGTTATCCTATGTGGGTCAAGGCATTTAAAAAAGGGGATATAAGTAAAATATATTCAATACACTTACTTCTTTTGGAAGCGCAGAATAGGGTCAGATCTTAGGTCACTCATATCAATGGTATGCCCTTTAGCTTTGATTTGAGGATGTTTCCTGACGAGAAGCCAACCGACGTGAGAGAAGAAGAATCCTCGAGTAGCATTGTGGGGGTCAGCATCTGTCTCGGAGTACTTATGGTGCATGCGATGGTCTCTTGCCCAATCCACAGCGGCGTCCTAGAATGTAATGTTTTAATGTTAAGAAATAATGTCGATTTACTTTCCAATGGAGGCTGTGATAAAATCGTAAGCTGTCATGACTTTTAAATTAAATTTAAATTTCTGTCAGATTTAAATTACTTGTTATTTTTAAGCTATTGCATAGCTTTTATCGCGGGCTTTGAGCGCGGTGACCGCATCAAGAAATTCCGTAACGTAACGAAAATAAAACCTGACACCCGCAGCTCGCACGGATCGAGACAAGCTGCTCCGAATTACGAATCAAGAGACAGACAGACAAAACAGTCGGGGTTTGCGCAAGTATACTTGAACCTGTATGTCCGGCTTAAGCAGCTGTCAATAAAAACCGGTCAGCGCCATTTGTTGAGGTATTTCGTTTGAAAAATATTGAATGAGAAACTGGCAAAATAAAATAAAAAAAATATTATAATTGTATAAGTTGATAAAAATGCTATGCAATACCTTTACAACGTCAGTCCCCGAGTGACACACGTATTTTTTTAAAGTAGCATTTATTAAACCAAAAAAAAATTGGATTCGCAATCCCCAAAATAAGCATAATCATATTTTACAGAAACCTTTTTCAGACTATGCTGCTTCTAATAACCTAACCTGTGACCTCAAAATCGGACGTAAATACCTACGTGATATGCAAAATTATGTTTGGCATGGTAATTTAACTTTTAATTAAAAGAGTTAAAAGTCACGCCTTTTGTATATATTGTAATATGCTTCCATATAAACGAGTAATAATGACAAGTATCAAGTGACAATAAGGAAACTTGACAATATGTCATTTTGAATTAATATAGGCGATAGATAATGTTACATGAATAAATACAATAATTTATCACTTATCGCTCTCAATTACAGTGGCGTTTGTCAAGAGTCAAGTATTACTGCAGGCATAATTAAAATTATAACTGTACTTATGTACGCATATCTGTATAGGTTAACTATCTGTATCAACTATCAATTAATTTTCATATCCTGCTTTCTTCCTACTAATATTATAAATGCGAAAGTTTGTAAGGATGTGTGTTTGTTGTGCTTTCACGCAAAAACTACTAAACGGATTTTCATGAGACTTTGCAGTAATATAGCTTAGACATCGGAATAACATACTAAGTAAAAATTTATAGAGATATTTAAAATTTAAATACCGACATAAACACGGGCGGTAGGTTGGCCAAAAAGTCGTGCATCAAACGCAACCAGGGGTTAGGTGGGGTCATGAGCTGCAAAAAGTTGTTCTACGATAGGTCCTTAAGGTCAACCCCTGCAGAGTTATAATTTATTTCGTGTTTTTATGAGAAAAATGACTTTTTTAATTAATTCTTATTAAAATTCGAAAAAATCTACATTCTGTATCTTTTTCATAATTTTGACTAGATTGGTACTAATGAGTCCTTGCGTTAGACATGCCATTTATGGTTGTTTATTAGGTGTGTTGAAGATAATATTCAGTTTAAGGTTTTTTTTTTTCAAATCATAACTTTTTATTTACTTTGGACCTCACTGTAAAAAAAAATACTTAAAAATAAAGTGACCCTGTATTACAAATTTTGGAGCATTTAATGGGGATTCTGAAAAAGTATTACACATGACCATGAGTGGCTCTAATATCTTTAAGAATGGGAGGATTCAATATCCACAACCTACATTTTTACTCCAGAGTGAACCCCCATATCATAAGAAATGATCGATTCCAACATCTGTTTGGTATTAACTTGTGGGCAGGAATAATTGACCAGTAGTTGGTGCTGCATGAAATGCCAGCAAGGCTGAATAGTGCTCATTATTTAACTTTTTTACAAAATAATTTAAACCAAATTCTTCACGAAGCTGAAGTTCCAGAAGAAAGAATAGCAGAAATGTGGCTGCAACATGACGGCGCCCCACCTCACTACACTCGAGCAGTTAGAGATTATTTGAACGAGGGCTTCCCCAACCGGTGGATTGGTCGAGGCGGACCTATTGCGTGGCCACCCCGGTCGCCCGATTTAAATACATTAGTTTTTTTCTTTGGGGCTATTATAAAGAAATAGTTTACCAAGGAGAGAACAATAGCGAACAAGAACTACGACAAAAGCTCGAATTTGCTAGAGTACAAGTGACTAACAATAGAGGTGCATTCCGTAGGTTACGTAGGAATTTTATTAGACGGTGCAGATTATGTATTATGGTCAGAGGCAGGAATTTTGAGCATTTATTGTAAAATGTTTTGCTTTAATAAAACAATTATTTCACAACCGTTATTTTTGTTTTTTCGTCCTTGAAAGATATTAGAGCCACTCATGGTCATGTATAATACCTTTAGAATCCCCATTAAATGCGCCAAAATTTGTAATACAGGGTCACTTTTCGGTAGAGTATTTTTTTTTCACAGTGAGGTCCAAAGTAAATAAAAAGTTATGATTTGAAAAAAAAAAACCTTAAACTGAATATTATCTTCAACACACCTAATAAACAACCATAAATGGCATGTCTAACGCAAGGACTCATCAGTACCAATCTAGTAAAAATTATGAAAAAGATACAGGATGTAGATTTTTTCGCATTTCAATAAGAATTAGTTAAAAAAGTCATTTTTCTCATAAAAACACAAAATAAATTATAACTCTGCAGGGGTTGACCTTAAGGACCTCTCGTAGAATAACTTTTTACAGCTCATGACCGCATCCAACCCCTGGTTGCGTTTGATCCACGACTTTTTGTCCACCGAAAGTTGTCAATTTTTGTGTTGTCAACACGTGTTGGTGACAAAAGTTTCTTTAATTTCCTTTTGTTGGCAACAAAAATTGTCAACAAATGTTGAGAACATTGTTTTCGTTTTTCTGTGGTGACGCTTAGTTCGAATGTTTATCAAATTGTTGGCGACTTGGTGTAGACACAATGGAATTAAAAGTTGGCGGTTTTTTGAAGATTTGCAAACAGTTCGAAACACTGAAATTGTCAATAATTTTGGTGGAGACGCGCCTTAAGACTGTTAGAATTTTTGTAAAAGTAATAAGTAGATATGATATGATTATAGAAATATTGTTTTTATTTTTTTATCAATGTTCTTTTTACAGGAGAACACATTTAGGATTGAGAAAAATGTGATAGACGTGCGGGGAAATGAAGGAAATTTAGACGGATTGAACGAAATTCTGTGACGATGATCATCTTTTCCAATGAATATTTATTTGTGACCTAAAAATGTAATGGTGAAACACAAACTGAATAATAAAATTCAACTTGATCTTGACTTTTCCACGGGATTTCAACTGATTAAATACTAGACCAAAAACAAAAAGAAATTTTGAACAGGTATGATCGATAACGCACGTCGGAACAGTTGAGTATATAGAGGTATGCCTAATGCTTTCGATTTCCAGCTTATTTAATAGCCTGATACGATTTTTGTTTAGGAAAGATAACCTGGTGTTTATTTAAAAACTGGTGCATCAATCACGTAGTCACTTATGCAAGGTTAATATCAGTTAAAGGTTATTAGTCGTGTGAAATTATGCGTGGTTATCACATGCACGTTCTTGACACATGTATACATAACAGGTCGATAGATAAGAAGTGATTTGTCATAATTTGTGAATAATTGTAATTGTTTATATGATAAGGAAACGCGGAATGCCCTGGCAACAATCTCTTAAGTTTTGTTGGGAGAAATATTAGGACTCTAAAATAAAATATTTTACACTATGGCGTGCAATATCAAATCAAAATCAAATCAAAATCATTTATTCATCTAAGACACCAAGTGACACTTATGAACGTCAAATTGAAGCTATAGTTAAAAATCATAGATCGACACAAACAGAGGCCACAGCATGTGCTGTATTGTCGAGGTAAGTTAGGCGAAAACACCAAAATCTACTGCCTGCCTGTGTCGATCCATAACTTCCAGTTTCCAAAATGCGTAGAGCTCATGAGAAGAATACTGGCAAAGAAACTCATGGCTACTCTTTTTCAAAATCTGATTTTCAGGTACAATAGTGTTAGTATTACATGTAAGGTAAACAGTATGCAAGCTGTTGCCACCTGAAATTCCTTTTATTAAAAAGCTCCAAAATCTAACGCGCAAACAAACAACAAACACTCAGTGATAACGTTGAAGGTTTGAGTCTATTAAACATAGAACAAAATAGAAACAAGGTGCACATCCACTTACATTCAGTTGCAAAATCTACTGTTGAAAATAATTCGTGACTGGATTAAGAGGCTAGGGTTGCAGTTGAACGAACCAGAATAATAGTATTGTCTAAAGAATCGCTGACTAGGCCGACCAGTCACCCCAAGCAGCACCCGTTCACGAGTATGATGCATGGACCAGCCATCATCTCCTTCGCCATATCAGAGGGAAGGAAACGACCCGCCCCACTTTGACACCGCAAGCAATGACATTTTAGTGACCATGACAAACCATAGTCTAGATACTGATAAAAATCACTACTAATTAAATTACCATGATAATCGCCACGCATTACTTTCAACTAACAATGGTTTGTTAATATTTAGCTTTATTAAAAGACAAAGAAGTTTGTGTGTATCTATTTAAATTCTAATGACACCTTAAGCCCATGACTGTTTGTCGTTTAGATAATCGTTGATCGTATAGTAGGCTTTCCTAATAAGGTGATTTTTTACAGTTAGCTTGAATTTATTTACAGGAAGGTCGATTACATGTATAGGAATTTTATTATAAAAACGTACACCAAGACCTTCGAACGAGTTGTGTACCTTATGTAATCGATGATAGGTACCAATGAGTTTAGATTTGTTTCTAGTATTAATATTGTGTACATCACTGTTTTTCTTATAGTCATTAATGTTGTGTCTAACAAACATAATATTAGCAAATATATACTGTGATGCAACAGTTAAAATACCTATATCTTTAAACAACTCTCGAAGAGAGACTCTAGCACCTAAATTGTACATTGAGCGGATGGCTCGTTTTTGTAGAATAAAAATCGTTTCAATATCAGCCGCCTTGCCCCAAAGTAGTATACCATAGGACATGACGCTATGAAAGTAGCTAAAATAAACTAACCTAGCTGTGTCCGTATCAGTGAGCTGACGTACCTTCCATACTGCATAAGCTGCCGAACTAAGTCTACCCGCAAGGCTATCTATCTGGGCTCCCCATTGAAGTTTACTATCTAATGTAATTCCTAAGAATACTGTTGAGTCTACAATACTTATGATTTCATTATTTATAGTTAGATTAGTGCCTAGTTGTTTTACATTTGGCATAGTAAATCTCACACACTTTGTTTTATTTGAATTCAGTAGGAGATTATTCGTTGTAAACCAATTCAATACAATACATAATACGTCGTGTACCTTACATCTATCTATATATACAGGGTTACTGGTAACATGTAGTAATCCCTTTAAGAGGTGATAGTAGAGATCATTAGCTATCAAATTGTCCTCGGGTAAATGTGTCAAAAATGTACCGTTTTGGTAATAATATAAAAAAACTCATTTTTATAAGAAAAGTGGATCACGCTACTTCAAAGTGCTCTTAAAACAAACACTTGCTTATTTAATGGTTTTTGTTGGTGTTTTTAGTTTGCTAACACCAACAACAACTAACAACGTTAGTGAATAATTATTCAGGGAATCTAAAAATTTTCATACATTTTACTGTTTCTTATGACTAAATGCAATTTTATTAAAAAAAACACTTTACAATTTTATCGGCGTAATAGCTTAAAAACAAGTATGTTTTATTAGCTATCCAACAACATAATCGAGAGTAAGGGAAAAATCGTAATTTTTAAAATGTAGTTATTTTGCGGTCTAAACTTAAATTTACAGTCGATTTTCAAAGTGTGAGCCCTATTTCTAATGCAAGCACGCATTCTTGTCCTCAATTGAGTTTTACAACACCACTAGACAACGAGTTTTTGACTTCACTTGCGGCATTAACTATGCGGATCCTTAAACCTACAATATTTGGTACAGGCGAGACATCATAGACAAGGCTTACACACGCGTAATAATCCATCAGGGTAAGATCGGGACAACTTGCTGGTCCTGGGGAAGATCCTCCCCTACCAATCTATATATACATATATACTTTTTTTTGTAAATACATACATATTATACATATAAAACACACAAACTCTCAGTTATTATTTCTGTTCTCCTGTGCTCTCTCCAGTCCTTGTGTGTAATAGAGACAGTATTTCATGTTTTCATTTTTTTTTTATTTCTGAGTAAATTAAGGTACCATAATTCGGATTACTTCTGACATTTTTATAAAAATAAAGAGCCAAATTGGCACACCCGTTCTTGTGTAATTTCGTTTAGCGAACAATTTTATGTGTCGCTTCTGAAACTCTCTAAAAGTTAAATTATGATTTAAATTTAATTTCCAAAAGGCGAAAATATATTAGTAACGGACACCATTAAAGTCATATACGCGAAGAAAATTGGTTGTTGGTTAGCGATAATTAACTTTATTTAAAATCGTTTGTCAAGAAACGAATAAAATTCACATGATCTTTTTTGAAGTTAGTCATTAGTAAATGTGGGGGACAGGTGTGTCATGTCCCACCAACACAAAGGGAGGATCCTCCGACCAGGCGAGGTGATCATGCCTAAATAAAACTCGGACTTTCTTGATCGAATTAATCTTTAATTACTTATTAAAGCAGTTATAAAAATTTGAATAATTTGTAAAATTGATTATTACGTTGCCAGTTGGCATTTTTAAGCTTGTCAAGTTATTATTATTAATTAAAATTTCACCAGTCTCTCTCTCACTCTATTGAGTAAAAGTAGGAGAAACGAGACCACAGAGCTCAGCAGTCGGCGGCAGCGGCGGAGGCGGCTACGGAACTCTGTGGTCTCGTTTCTCATACTTTCACTCATAAAATGTTGACCACTTTTCTGACATATAAACTCTTTGCTAATATTTAAAAGAGTATTGTTCGAGCATCTTGATAAACCGTGAGTTTTACTTTATTAAAAAAAAACGTGCGTTTTATATTACAATAACGCACAAGTACGTAATGAGATACATTACGATATTGAAATTGGTGAAATAAGAGACCCTTTTCGACCAAATATGTTATAAAATACTAAGAACAAGTATAACTTTAATGTTCACGATTTAAGTAAACAATTTAATTTATAATAATTCAATGATTGATATTTCGTCTTGGACTTCAAATGTCAAGAAAAAATATTCAATCAGAGTGCCGTACAATGAGAGATGTCTACGTCCAGTAGTGAACTGCAATAGTAGTGGCTGATGATAATGATGAAATACGTTCAGTCATTTCTACATCAGACTATATTTTGTCATCTAAAGCCAGGTCTCCACCGAACAAAAGTCGACAATTTTTGTGTTGTCAACACGTGTTAGTGACAAAAGTTTATGTAATTTCCTTGTGTTGGCAACAAAAATTGTCAA
Source organism: Diaphora mendica (assembly GCA_949125395.1). Taxonomy (NCBI): domain Eukaryota; kingdom Metazoa; phylum Arthropoda; class Insecta; order Lepidoptera; family Erebidae; genus Diaphora; species Diaphora mendica. The sequence continues at coordinate 10,443,087 of OX421319.1, forward strand.
CAAATGTTGAGAACAGTGTTTCCGTTTTTGGCGGTAAACGTCAAAAGAATACGCTTGTTGCAAATATTTATTGGCTCTGTGGAGACGCTTAGTTAGAATGTTTTTCAAATTGTTGGCGACTGTTTGAAGTGCTGCAAACAGTTGGAAACACTGAAATTGCCAACAATTTTGGTAGACACGCACCTTTACGCGCATTTTGTTTGATTTAAATGTTTAAAATTTATTGACTGTATTTACTGTTTGACTTCCTTGGTAGTAGTCGTAGCATTCGCAACGTGTCCAAACTGAATGATGATGATTTGATATTTCTACTAGACCTATCCCGAGATGGGAGGTGTTTAATAAAAGAGATAGTGTGGCGTGTGCACGAAATAAATAAAACATGGGAATAACCTTCGATCAATATGATCGAAGGGAATAACTGGTGATTTTTTTAACTTAGGTATATGAAGAACTAGCTGACCCACTCAATCTCTCTCTCTTTATTTATTTATTATTTATATGCCTATAGCCTTCTTCGATAAATGGGCTATATAACACTGTAATATTTTTTCAGTTCGGACAAGTAGTTCCTCAGATTAGCGCGTTCAAGCAAACAAACAAACAAACTCAATAGCTTTAAACATTAGTATAGATTGAGATTATAACCTACAAAATTCTTCCAGTACACTCGATTGCCCGTGTCAAAATTTGACTACATGCCAAATAAAATATCACCTAGAATCACCCAAGATATAATCGTATTTACCGCCATTTTACGATAATAAAATACAGACGCGCATACGCCGAGCGACAAGACCGCAGTGGTTTGTTACCACCGCTACACGCGCATTGGGTCGCTCGCTGACTAGGACTAGGCCTGTAATGTGGTCAGAACGCGCGGACAGGAACGTTTGAAAACTACGCGCGCTGTCTCGCTCAGTCCAGTCGCACTAGGCTTCCGCCTAAGTCACTGCAGTATTTACGCAAAACCGCGTTTCATATGTTTGATACTTCGCGCCCGTCGTCGCAACCGTGCTAGGCTCCAAGTGTGGACGCACCACACTTTATGCTTAAGGTCTCAGGTTCCATTCCCGGGTCAGACCAAATGTTTATCATTATCATAATTATTATCATCATCAGCCTATCGCAGTCCACTGCTGGACATACGCCTCTCTAATTTTGCACGCCACTTGGTTTGATTCTCGGCTAAATGTTTATGTGATCTGCAAATATTTTTTTCAGATTTTGGATGTTTTATAAGTATGCATTTAAAAAAAGTTTATATTTGACTGCACGTTTAGCCTAGTGGTTTAACGGTCACCACGCCGTTTCCTACTTCGCCAAGTGTCGTGGGTTCAAATCCCACGTAGGACAACACTTTGTGTGATCCACAAATTGTTGTTCTGAGTCTGGGTGTTCTTTGTGTCCGTTTCATGTATGGTTGTAAAGTCCCCCGCGACACAGTATTTATTACTAATGCGCGAGTTGTCTTTTTTAAAATAAAATAAAAATACATATATTTATATCAGTTGTTCAGTACCCATAGTGCAAGGTCTGTTTAGGTAAGGACTTGAGTGTCAGATGTTAGATATTATATTATTATTATTTGAATACTTATGCATAAACGTAAAAAAATATATACTGCCAATGAAGCTTAAAGTTCGTGTACATGAAGATTTTTATATTTTAGGTTAACTAAAGGACAGTAAAAAGAAAATATAATTACATAATTACATACCTGAAACGCTATTGTATTGAAAACAGTTAACATCAGTCGTAGTGGTAGACGTGCCTTGTATGACTTGTGTGCCCAGAGTCTATGTGCTCCCGCCGTTATTCCAAGACCGGAACATATATAAAGCGCAAACGCTGTAAACAAACACATACAAACATAATCATTTGTTAAAAAGTCTTTATTAAATATCAATACAATCGTTTCTGTGGTAACTTGATCGTTATATTTGTGAAAAGTTATTTCCAAATCATGCTAACTTTTCAAAAATATAAGGAGCGTGGGAGAGCCATGCTTTGGTATGAATGGGTCGACTCGACCGGAGTGATACCACGGCCTCACAGAAAACCGGTGTGAAACAGCGCTTGCGCTGTGTTTCACCGAGTGAGTAAGGATACCGGAGGCCCATACCCCCAGCCGACGACTTTGGTGTTGCGGGTGTCCATGGGCGGCGGTAATCGCTTACCATCAGGAGATCAGTCTGCTAGTTTGCCCACTATTCCATAAAAGAAACATACTTTCGAGAACGTGGAACGTACTGTAAAGTCTGGTGAAAGCATAATAACTGCAAGTTTGGTAATGTAAATGAATCTGATTTAACTAAGTTAAATTAAATGAATTTATTTAAAAACTTGATAAATTCTATTTATTGCATTAAATCTATAAAAAAAACTTGTAAAATTTGTTTTGTTTGCCAATACTATCAGTTATGGCTCATGTCATAGTCATGATGACTGTATGCAAAGTGGTCGAAATTTGAGTGTGAAAGCGGATTTTGCAATTGTGTATGTGGATATGACTTCACCAATATTGTATCATAATTATACATGCTTGTTTAATACGTTACTAATATTATTTAGTGTTTTATTTGAAATACATCTACTTATGCTAGTAATTGCACTGTAAATTCTTTAAATGAACTCTGACATTTTTTTTAACCGACTTCCAAAAGGAGGAGGTTCTCAACTTGATTGGTTCTCAATTCGTAAAAATAAGGTCAGAATTTTGTTTTTTGTGGATTATTTGCGTGATTTAGTTATAATTCAAGGATTTTTTGAATAAAAAGATGAAAGCAAAGCTTCCAATATTACTAACTCAGAAATATAATTACTTATCACACTTTACACTATTATAAACACGCGTTACAAAAACTTATTTCCCAAGTGGCGTCATAGATTGCTAAGGCTATTGTTCAGGAAAACTACCTACCAAAAATAATTATGTTTTCTTTTCCGTTTCGTTCCCATAAAAAATATATATGAAATAAATATAAGCAAAAGCGTGCTTGAAATGTTTGTCTTAATTGAAAAGAAAAGGAATACTCAAGAAGTTTCGATCGAATAGACAGCACTAATGTAAGTCATTCCGCGTCTGTCTATTCGACATAATTATATATTTTTTAAAGATAGGAAAAGGATAAAAAATACGTTTTGACGAATATTACAGCAGACACATGAATAAAAAAAATTGACAGTCATATGGACTGCCGATAGAAGTGAAAACTTATAACTTAGAATGTTGTTTGTAAAATTTATTAATTAATGTATTAAATTAGAAATTTCTTAATGTTTATTAATTAAAATTAGTATGTCGGTGACGCGAACCCATAATATTATCCCCTACCAAAAAGTGCTCAACGCGGCCAAAGAAATTTTCACTTCGAGAATGTCATGTCAGCATGTTGGTGACGCGAACTCATTAGATTTTCTTTTAACAAAAAGTGCTCGACGCGTCTAAAGAAGTAAATATTCACTTAAAAAAAAATTAAACAGTAACTACATACTAATTACGTATTTGCCACAGCCGAAGGAGTTTTAGAGAAACGAAATAGAACTTGAAGTTAATTTAATAAAAGATTATAAAAATTACATTTAAACTATAACTAATTAGTCTAAGTTGCTAACGCGATGTTGGCTTAAAAGTAAGTGTGCGTAGAATGACAAATCTTAAATATATATACTATAACAATGCTGTGTCGGCGCCTGGTGCTAGTGACGCGGTGTTGATCTTATAACAGGCCTTTGTTGTCCATGTTCGTAATGCTGTCATCGCCTTCGTGGCACCGTTGATCTCATAACAGGTCTTTGTGGTGTGTTATCGTAATTCCTGCGTCGGCACCTTGTGTCATGGAGACTGCAGCGTTGGCATATTGGACGAGTGCGTGATCTAACAATAGGCCTTTGTGGTCTCGTATGTAACACCTCCACCCTCAGTTCAGCAACTATTTTGTCATGTTAATGGAAAATGTTGCTGAAAATTCTTCTGGTTTAGGGTTGGCTGGATCTTCCATAGTGTGTATCTGGAGTGTTCGGTTCTCTTTTGAACTATTTAGTTTTAGGTGCTAGATCTTGTAGTTACGGCCTACTGCGTAGGTGATAATTGCAGTTGTAACTGATACCAATACATAGAATGGAATGGTCGTATGGTACAGGTTTGTTGACTGGACGTTGTCGTTTTCTATCGGTGTTTCCTGGGATACTTTATTCTAGATGCTGTGAAGATCTTAAAGGTTTACTTCAAAGGTTGACTTTTTATTTCGTTGTTGTCGTTAATGATGGTGAGTTCTGCAGTACTTGAGTGCAATCAGGTTCTGTCCGGATCTGCTGGGCTACGTTTTTCTCACAGACATATGTGCTTACTATACTTCGGGCATTCTGCCTCTATGTACACAAATTCATTTCTATCAGTTGCTATATAAGGATGAGAAGGAATAAGGAATTGGTGAAATTTATTTTGTGCGAGGGATAGTTTACAGAAATCATAGATATTTGGAAAGACTACGGGGAGTTTGAAAACTATAATTTATATGTTAAACTACAAAATACGATCCTGACCTTATAATATCATAGTATTCCTAAGTACTAACTAAGATCTAAGTTTATTTTGTCCAGGTTTTAGTAAAGGCTAGAATATTTTTGATTCTAACAAGTTATATTTTCCATAATTAATAATGTTATTGGCTCTGTAAGCATTTTCATTTAAGATTAACTGAAGGATATAATTAATATTACTTTCGTTTTCGATAAGTTAAACTAGCTATAAGTTTGTTTAAATAAGCGCGATAATTAAACTCTACAGTATTTTTTTTTGTTTCCAAGGTAACTAAAGCTTGAGTGTATTTAAAAGCATCCTGATAATCCAGATTGCCGGTAATGCTTTTAATTATAGACTAATCCATCAAGTAGACCTCTTTTTGTCCTGCCAGGCTCTAAGGTGTATAGATGATTAAGGATATTGGTTTTTTTTTTACTAGGTGTTCTAGATGTATTTCGTATAATAAGTAGGTTTCGTTAGTGAGTCTATTCTTATAGTCATGTACGTATGTTTATGTGTAGAATTAGATAGTACTTACGTACGTACGTACGATGTATTGTAAAAATGTATAATAATGTGTCGTTACTATAGCTTATCCTAGCCTAAATGGTAATAAATCTAAATTGTCAAGTCTTATCTCTTAAGGTCGTATTAGAAGTGGTTCCAGCATCAAGGTCAGTAGTAGTATCCTGTAACAATTGGTTACTCTTGGGTTTTCGTTTCAGACGGGATTTTGCTACGGGATTCTATAAGAGCAGTTCTATTGGCTAACGAAGTCTCGTTTATGTCATGGACAGTCTTCATCTGTTACGTATTTGCCACAGCCGAAGGAGTTTTAGAGAAACGAAATAGAACTTGAAGTTAATTTAATAAAAGATTATAATCTGGAGGCCTAGCACTAAACATGTGTTGTGTGTGTGTGGGCATACGTACCTGTGGTGAGGGCTGATGCTGCATAGGATTCATCCTGAACCCTTGTGCAAACCTAAAAGGTTGCATCGGCTGAGGTGGCGGCCTATTTGCTACGTGTGAAGGCCAATATGATGCGGTTGGGCTATGGCTATAGTTATTTGAAAGTTTCGGGGTATGTACAGGAGTAGAGTGGGTGACCTTAGGGGTCGGCTGTAATTTACTAGCTATGTCATTGCGCTGCTGCAAATACAATATATTCATTTCCTCCTGAACATATTCTAAAGCTTTCTCAATCGTGTCAGGTCTCATACACCTAATGCGTGAACCTAGAGGTTCCTGTAAACCCCTTACAAACGCTTGCATGGTTAGTTTTCTGTATAAAGTGCGCTTGGCTTCAATAGTAGTGGATATTGTCTCGTGAAGGCTAATATATGTCATAATTGTACTAAATAGTGTCTGACAGTGGTCATAAAATTCCTGTGGTGATCTTTGTCCCTGGTTGGCTAAAGAGAGGTCATTATAAAGGGCAGTTTCATCCCTTTGGTCTGCAAAATTATTGATTAATGCATTCCGAACGTCTAGCCAATTATCAGATATGCCATTTGAATTTATAATACTAGCGGCGGGGCCTGTGATTTTATTTAAAATTCCATTAATCAAGCAAAGGTTCGATAACTGATCGCAGGGTTCCGTACTAAGGTAGGTATATACTATTTGGTCACATAACTTAATAAATCGGGTAAGTATATGTGGGTTCCCGTCGAACTCCGGTACAGGGCGTAAAGCCTTAAAAATTATGTCCGGGTTGCGCTCCGTCATTATCTTAATTCTAGGTAATTGATTTAATTCTAAACTATAGTCTTCTAAATTCAAATTCCTACCACTATCTAGCTGTACTCGCCGACGAGTCTGGCTCGATGCAGACTCTCTAATACGGGAGTTACTAGGGTGGAAAATTTTGAAGAATAAAAAAATATTAATTTAAGTAATTCTAAACTATAATTATAATCTTTTAAATCCAAATTCCTACCACTATCTAGTTATACTCGTCGACGAATCTGGCTCGATGCAGACTCTCTAATACGGGAGTTACTACGGGTGGAAAATTTTGGGAAATAAAAACTTCAAGGTAAAGGAATAGCAACACAAGAACGATTCTGTGCACTCACCCTTTCATTCCGTTTCGCCGCGTATCAATGTTCGGATACTCTTCCCAGTGGCTGCAGCTCTCGTAGATTCTGGATACTCGTACAGTGGCTTGAAGGCCGCTCGGGCTGCTCGCGAACGCGGATTTCGATATTAGAGATCTTTATAGCTCGCGAAACGACCCGCGAGTATCCTACCGACTGCGCCAATTACGTATTTGCCACAGCCGAAGGAGTTTTAGAGAAACGAAATAGAACTTGAAGTTAATTTAATAAAAGATTATAAAAATTACATTTAAACTATAACTAATTAGTCTAAGTTGCTAACGCGATGTTGGCTTAAAAGTAAGTGTGCGTAGAATGACAAATCTTAAATATATATACTATAACAATGCTGTGTCGGCGCCTTGTGCTAGTGACGCGGTGTTGATCTTATAACAGGCCTTTGTTGTCCATGTTCGTAATGCTGTCATCGCCTTCGTGGCACCGTTGATCTCATAACAGGTCTTTGTGGTGTGTTATCGTAATTCCTGCGTCGGCACCTTGTGTCATGGAGACTGCAGCGTTGGCATATTGGACGAGTGCGTGATCTAACAATAGGCCTTTGTGGTCTCGTATGTAACATACTCGCAAACATTTTGTGAGCAACAATTACAATAATAACGTAATGTTTGTAAATTGCTACTTTATTTTTACTGATTCAGCAATATTTTGCCACTGATTGTAAACTAAAGTAGCCTTTAAATAATACTAGCTGAGTCACTGAGAGTTAGGTAGGTAGTAGAGCCACGCTGATTTCAGCACGAATCGGCCGGCTCGACCGGGGCGGTACTACCCTCGCACAGAAAATCAACGTAAAATGACAGCGTTCATGCTGTCGTGTTTCGTTGGTGAGTGCGAGACCGGAGGCCCAATTAGTCTAGTCAACAAGTTCCATACTTGTTGACTAGACTAAAAGATGCAGTAGCATCACTAGGCCGCCATGGTGTGGGTCGCCATGCTGCATTGTCTGCATTCGCAGTGAGCATGGTGACCACCACTCTTGGATTCTGCTTATGCTTTCCATCAGGCAGAGTAGAGTCATTTCGGTGGGCCAAACATAAAAAAAAAAAGTCACGCAATCATGCTATGCTCGTATTGGTCTAAGCGTGATGTTAACTATCCTATTTTGTCAGTAACAAACACATTTAAAATAAAGAACGTGAAAATCGGCCACGTAATTTCGGAGTTCATTGTAAGCATCAACGAAACACGAGAATTATATGAAATATATTTCTATACGATCCCAATATATAAAGCTGAAGAGTTTGTTTGTTTGCTTGAAAACGCTAATCTCAGGAACCACTGGACCGATTTGAAAAACTATTTCAGTGTTAGATAGTCCCCAGGAAGGCTATAGGCTATATATCATCATGCTAAGACCAATAGGAGTGGAGCACCAATGAAGAATGTTACAAAATCGGGAACCTTTTTTTACGCTTATTAAAATTTGTCACGTTCGAATATCATTAGGTCGAAAGTGTGGTGGTAAGTGAACCACTAGGAAATTACATTTGACAAGTGACAAATGATCACTACCTAAGGAAATTATTAACCGACTTCAAAAAAGGAGGAGGTTCTCAATTCGACTGTTTTTTTTTTTTATTATTTGTTACCTCATAACTTTCGATTGGGTGAACCGATTTTGATGATTCGTTTTTTATTTGAAAGCTGGTGCTTCCTGAATGGTCCCATTTAAATTTGGTCCAGATTGAAGTCGGTATTTTTTTGGTTAAAATTTGTAATTATTTTACCTGCACTGTGACACAAAACATACCAGCTGCAAATATAAGGTAAATTCACAAAATACGAGTTATAAACTTATATAGGCAGAGTTAAAATTTTATATATTTGCTAAATTCCCCTGTGACAAGTTTATCAAACTCAATTCAATGTAACATTAACAATTGTATAATAAACAGGATTTTATTACTAAATCGCTCGTAGTTACCTTGAAACCTTGATTTTTTTTTAATCTAGAGTCAGATACAACAAGATTGTGTTTATAACGTGGCCGTGTGGTTTAAAAGAACATAGCATGTTTTTTTTTTAAAACGTATCTTTATTTTCATGAAGATAAATCTGTTTTTTCATAAACATTCCGACATGCGACCATCATTATATTTATTGTATACTTTCTTATAATTTCTGTCTTAGCGTATAATGATTATCTTAATTGAAAATTGGTCCGAACTAACTAACATAAACTAATTAAATTCTAGACGAAATCATACTTACAAATTAAATCAGAACGTTCGTCATTTTTTTACTGCATATTCTTATATATGTCGGAGACACAAGAATAAACGAGAACATGAATCACAGATACAGCCAATCTGGACTATAGCAAAACACTAATCACTACTATACGGATATGAATTAACTTAAACACCATCAGCAATCCCCCACGAGGGGATTGGGGCAACGATCACCCCTCCGCGATGCCCTGTGGAATTCGCCACCTAGGCTAGTAATTCCCCCACTGATAAATATCGCCTCATACACACAATATAAAACACAGAGATACAATAAATCACAAATCAAATAATAGATATGGTCGTCGCGAGATCTGAAGAGAACTGTGTCCTGTTTCCGATCGCGCCGCTTTATATAGACTGTTCCATAGTGTTCGATAGAGGCAAATGTTTGTATCACTTTTATTATTCGGATACCCTCATTCCGACACGGCCGTCCTGACGTATTACACGTCCTCGTGTGATGTTGAAGGCAGTGCATCATCATCATCGTTATCCGCAGAAAAGAAAGAGATTTTTGTGTTGTTCGGCCACTCCTGACCAAGGACATTGGGTACATTAGGGTACATTTTTTGTCTTCTGTGGAACAACTTCATTTAGGACATTCTCATAAAATAGGCTTTTCGTTATCAAATCTGAATGCTAATAGACTTCTCGCTACATACTAAATTAATAACACCAGTAAGTAGTATCGCAACAGTCACCTCACCATTTATCGCGTTACACATTTTTGGATTATTATTATTAACAATATCTACATGGCCTCTTATTCTACCAATTTCACTTTTCAATGGCCACCTCGCCTTTCAGTGGCCACCTCGCCTTTCAGTGGCCACCTCGCCTTTCAGTGGCCACCTCGCCTTTCAGTGGCCACCTCACCTTTCAGTGGCCACCTCGCCTTTCGCAAAACTTAACTAAACTTTAACAACCACCACGCTGATAGGATATCTCATATCTCATCATAGAGACTACTCGCCACACAATTACAACTCAATTTCATTCCATTGCATCAGCATTAATTAACCCTTGATTATCATCATCAACATCAATAGGGACTTTATCTACAGGGATTTTCCTCACTATTATCAATGCCAGACAAATCTACCTCCTCAGGTATATCACTTAAAGGAAACTCTCGTATACGAACGCAAGCGCATTTGTAGATTCTGTTACTAGTTAAAGATTTCAAAGTATAAAGATCGCCATCGAGCAACTCTACAATTTTAAACGGTTCTTTATACTTAGGATTTAACTTTGTCTAATTTCTTTCTTAACTTTGAATCAAAACTAAGTTACTGAGATCAAACTTTACTAATTTATACTTTCCCTATCAAATGTCACATACGTGTACACACAGTATCTCTCTCACTCTGCCATATCTGACCTCACTGTCTATTCTGTCTCAATAAAACAGTACACTACTGAACAGCAAAAGAAAACAGTAACATCATTATTAAAATCAAAACAACATAAAATAAGAACTTTAGTAATTGACTACTGCTGCAAATTCTCAAAGCAATCAAAATAAATAGTATCGTAGGTCATCCCTGTGACCACCACAAGTGTAACAGTTAGTTATCCCTTGTGACTCCCACACGTGTATCTGCCAACTACATAGACATGCCAGCTACAATCACCCGCTGCTGGTGACATAGCTGACACCAAATAGAAGTCCGACCAGTTTTTTTTATCTTTACTGAAAATATCGACATTTCATCACAAAATAAAAAAACGGTAATTATAATTCGAGTCACAACTATCTCAAATTGGTCAAAATAATAATTAAAAAAATGTTAATAGCTACAATCAAAGATGAATCCGCCTCAAACTAAAAATCACATCACAATCATAAATTTAAAATTGAATAAATAAAAAAACCCCTTATGCAGCATCAGGTCGAGGTTATCAATTACACAATTGTCATTTTACGATTATACTGGCACGTTTTGCAGACATTCGGTTATTCTTCCCCACTTTTACCCCCATAACTTTTTAAAGGACTCAACCGATGTTCATGAAACATGTCTAAGAACACTCGCACGTAACTCACCTTTCATACAAAAAAACTAAATTGAAATCGCTTCATCCGTTCGCGAGCTACGGTGCCACAGACAGACAGACACGTCAAACTTATAACATCCCTCTTTTTGCGTCGGGGGTTAAAAATAAGAAATAAATTTAAACAATAAACAAACAGCATGTGCAGAACGGGTAATTCAATCCACCTCCATCACAGATATTCTGCTATGATATAATACTACACTATACTTCCGAAATCTTCTACCTTTGTAACGATGTCACCATTAGAAACGATCTTATTATTTAAAAAAATATTCTTTTCGAAAACAGATTCTCATCCTTTTCTTTAAATAATTATGTCGCTTGAAATACAGCAATCGTACACTACATGAAACAATAACCACACTAAATAAACCTGGATTAAAACTGTACATAGAATTTCGATGCTACAATAAGTGCGGGCATTACCTACCCTCAATAATGTTACTGCACAATATTGTCCATTTTTGAATAGAATTAATCACTTTTACTTATTCCACTATTTTATTTTGGTTTACACAAAAATCAACAAACAATCGAGAGTATAAATTACACAATATTGTCGTTTGCCTAGAAATTCATCTGACAGAACTTATCTTATTAAAGAGCACTCAGCACAAAATAAAAATAGTACGACTCACCGGATTGTTGGAGTTGTCCGTACATACCGGTTACTTCCCAGTAATCGATGCTTTGTATACTACCACCGCACGCTGCCGCTGTTGTAGGCCGCACGTAGTCTCACAAACCGTTCGTACGCGAAATGGCTATACTGACACTTTGACACTATGTGAGCGCTCTCGCTTACAAAAATTTAACAAATGACACCTCGTACGATTTTCAAGCGGAGGGTATTCGACCGCTCGCCGCGACTGACGATCCGTTACACTCTCAAACATTGTGGGCAAATGAGATTCAGATCGCACTTCTGATGTCGGAGACACAAGAATAAACGAGAACATGAATCACAGATACAGCCAATCTGGACTATAGCCAAACACTAATCACTACTATACGGATATGAATTAACTTAAACACCATCAGCAATCCCCCACGAGGGGATTGGGGCAACGATCACCCCTCCGCGATGCCCTGTGGAATTCGCCACCTAGGCTAGTAATTCCCCCACTGATAAATATCGCCTCATACACACAATATAAAACACAGAGATACAATAAATCACAAATCAAATAATAGATATGGTCGTCGCGAGATCTGAAGAGAACTGTGTCCTGTTTCCGATCGCGCCGCTTTATATAGACTGTTCCGTAGTGTTCGATAGAGGCAAATGTTTGTATCACTTTTATTATTCGGATACCCTCATTCCGACATATACATAAAATTCTCGTGTCACAATGTTAGTAACCAATGTTAATATTCCTCTGAAACGGCTGGACCGATTTTTATGAAATTTGGTGTGCATATCGGGTAGGTCTGAGAATCGACCAACATTATTTTGTATGGCAAAACAACGTTTGCCGGATCAGGTAGTATTATATAAGTATGTCAATTTATATAGATATTAAATTATTTTTTAAATAATCAAAGAATTGTCAAAATTTAACCATAGTGGTGTACGATATTTAATAAATTACTACGAAACATTTTAGGAACAGTTTCGAAATATGTTTATACACTGTATAATGAATATCAAGGTCCAATGTAAAAAAATATTTTAGCGGCACATTTATGGTAAGTTGTATAAAAAAACACTACACGGTGGTTATTAAATATAAGTTTATGAGTTTTAACTAATTAGTTATTGTGTTACACATTCCAAAACACATCTATGGTCTATGTATGTGAACACGAATCTTATGTATTATTTAGAAATGTGCGCTTTTCATAGATGTGGATGGGAGAATTAAATTGTCTAATGTATTTTACTCTATAAACTACATTATTCTTCAAATTTGAAGTTTTTTTTACCTATAGTACGTGATTACAAATCAAAGACGTATTTATTTTGTTCTCATTTTTTTTCTTTTAAAAGACAACTCCCGCACTAGGAATAAATCCTGTGTCGCGGGGGACTTTACAAACATACATGAAACGGACACAAATAACACCCAGACTCAGAACAACAATTTGTGGATCACACAAAGTGTTTGTCCTACGTGGGATTTGAACCCACGACACTTGGCGAAGTAGGAAACGGCGTGGTGACCGTTAAAACACTAGGCCAAACGTGCAGTCAGTCATTGTTTGGGTCATTTATCATTGATCTGGATGCTTGAACCTAACATAAAAAATGCATTCTTATCTCTATATCTATGATGCTGTTCTTTTTCCTGAACCGCACGGTTCAGTTTTAAGAACTTAAGGTGGAGATGAAATGCTCTACGGAGATAAGGGAGGAATAAATCACAAATGATATGAAAAAAACATTTGCCACTTACCAAATAGTCTGGTAAACCACATTGCTTCAAAAATGAAGAGGTAAGCTCCGTATATTCCTCCTAAGTGAAGCAAACCCATCAAAATAACGTTTCTCCACACGATCTTCCATTCTCGTTTTTCTGCTGAAGAAGGAACAATGGCATGGGGTGCATTGCTATCTTCATTTGGTGCATCTGTTTCATACAACGCCCACGACCCTTTTGTTTGGCCTTGAGGAGGCATTATAGCTGAAAATAAAACCATCGTTTAAACGTTAAACGTAAAATTAAACATCCCAACAATTATCGTATTAAATCGTTTGTCGAACGTGTGGGCAATTCCACAAACCGAATATTCCTTTTCGTTGTTGGTTGGATGGCTGTAAACACTGTCAAGATTAATTATGTGTGTTTGAAATTCTTCATCTGGAGTGTTTACTTTTACGTAATACTACGAATAATATACATTACACGACTATTTACTCCTAATGACAGCTACAAACTTTTAGACTCAAGCCACGAAACTTTTTTTGATAAAAAATCAACTACGCAAATATTTATTTTATAATATCTACTTCAGATGAAAAGAATTATAAAATTTCACATTACGGATCCGGACACACAATGACAATAACTAAACAAATTGAATAAACTCATTACGAAACTGGTTTCAATAACTATTTACTTTGTTGACGTTGCAATTTAAAATTTATCTACAATTTTATATCGCTTTTTTGCTTGCAATATAAATGACTTGTGACTATGTTACGTAAATGCAATTCCTCTTTCCAATCGTTGTCAATTAAAAATGCTTTGAAAATAAAATAAATTAATGATGATCATTAAAGTGTTATAACTGTAAGACAACTACGGGAGATCGAAGGGGAACGTAATTTAGATATATGAATTATAAACGTGTCTGTTTAGTGGCAACATAACTATTGTAAAATATAACTCCACTACATATTTTTCTCGAAAGTATTGGAAAATGTATAATGTTCTTGAGTGTTTAAATTTAAATATAATGGTACTATAGGTACATCTATATGTATAAAAATGAATCGCCGAAATGTAGAATGCATAACTTCCGATCGACTGCACCAAATTAAATCACTCTTTTTTTTATGTGTTCGTTATTGTTAGGACAAGGTTTGTGTACAAGAAAAATTAAAAAAAAATCCGCGACTGTACACTGCCCGTGAGAAGCTGAGACGGATATGTAAATATGGCGGTACGAAGTTCGCCTGGTCAGCTAGTTTATGTATAATCTGAAGTAATACATTGTATTCAAAGCACTACTTATACTAATAGACTGCGGGCCGATGCCGTACAAAATCAGATGAACAAATTCACCGAGCGAAGTGCCGGGAAATTATAAAAGAAATCAAACTTTGTGGCACACTATTTTGTACGGCATCGGTTCCATACAATTTCAATACCATTTTTAATACCTTATTCCGCAACTTCGTACAAAAATCATGTGACAAGAGAGAAAAATCGAGGGTTGCTACCACCTCCCCTTCACCTGTACTAAGTTGGACAGCTTACAAGTGACGGCATACTGCTGAATGTTATTGTTTTATGCCCCTGTATCTTTATAAAAAGATCTCCTGGTGGTTCACATGACCTATCAATTTTCGAAGCGGGCCCATAGTCTATAAATACACTTGGTTGATATTTTTTACTATCATGACTAAATTTACAGATACCAGAAGGGATTTCAAATAACTTTGTTCTCTTTAATACCTAAAACCTCTCATTTACATTCAGCTTGATTAATATTAACCTCTATTTGTTAGTTAGACATTGCCGACGTATTTACATATATTTACGTGCACAGATACATATGATAAGAAACGTTTGAATACTGTATTAATTCTTTGTATGAGATAATTAAGTACACGCAATTAAGTTAACACACTTTGATATAGGTAATCCTTAGTTAATAGATTTTATGTATACATTTTAAAAGTATTTCGATTAAGTATTGATATGATTAAATATTATTGCTCTACTAATCTTAAATTTCAGTAGTCGGAAATGTGTTGGTTAGGTATTTAGGTCGGAATATAGTTCAATAGTATTTAATTTCGTGTTATTGGTTCAACACTTTTGATAAAAGATCAAAGTCAAGTGGTCCAAACTTTGCTATCCCAGAATAAGGTCCTTTTTAATTTACCTTAGCTCAATTTCAGCGTGTTATCAGACTTTAAAAGTGATTTCTAACCTAAAAAAATGGTAAAGTGGTACGTCTATTATAGGATTTCTTTAAAAATTTCAAGTCATTATACATTACAATTAAACTGAAACAATAATTGTTTTAAATGTAAATTTTATTAATGAGTGCGTTTGAATTACAGACTTGTACTTGCCCGACTATAAATATATTGGTCAAGTACAAGGACGAATAAAAGACATATATTTTTGAATTCCTACTTATACACCGAAAGGCAGGTTCTGTATATAGGTACGTTTTAGAATCCCGCGTCCTCCATAAGGTGAAACCGGTCAGGTGTAAATTTAATTAAAATAGTGGAATAAGTACAAGTGAGTTTCATTCTAAAATGTATTACAATAAGTTCCATCAAGTGCCGACAATCGAGAGTATAAATTTCTCTATATACTTCTACAAATAAATTTAAAGTGAATTCAAGGGATTGTATGCAAGAAACATCTACTTGTAGTTGGCCATATCCTACTAGAACTGTTTCTACACAAATCACGATCGGAGATTCCAACCGCCAGATAAAAGGTTCGAGAATATACAACATTTGCACTGTGAATTTGAGATCAAGAAGTACAGATTTCGACTCTATTGGATTCAACTGACTTATACTGTTTCTTCTAGTAGTCTGACAGAAACTCGTAAGCGCAGTTAACTTATAGATAGTGAGTTTGATCCATAATGCAACAACACTTACAAATCAAGGTAGTAGAGTCACGCTGATTCCAGCACGAACGCGCCGGCTCGACCGGGGCAGTACTACCCTTTCACAGAAGATCAATCTAAAATGACAGCATTCGTACTTTCGTGTTTTGTTGGTGAGTGCGAGACCGGAGGCCTAATGATGCTGATACGTCTCCATAGATAGGCCACCATAGTGTGGGTTACCATGTTGCATTATCTGCATTCACAATGAGTAGTGCGACCACCACTCTTGGATTCTGCTCATGCTTTTTATCAGGTAGAGTAGGTAGCATTTTACTTTGGCAGACTCATACGTAAAAAAACAACCTATCACCGTCCACTACGGTCTCGCCCAAGGAGCAACACTTAATAACAAGCAATTACGGATTATTTTTTGTGAATTAAGTGTTTTTTTTTTTTTTATGGAATAGGCGGGCAAACGAGCAGACGTATCGCCTGAAGGTAAGCGATTACCGCCGCCCATGGACACATGCAACACCAAAAGCGTCACAAGTGCGTTGCCGGCCTTTTGGGGATGGGGAGAGGAGGTAGGGGTAGGGGATTGGGGTATGGGCCTCCGGTATCCTCACTCACTCGGTGAAACACAGCGCAACCACTATTTCACACCGGTTTTCTGTGAGGCCGTGGTATCACTCCGGTCGAGCCGGCCCATTCATGCCGAAGCGTGGCTCTCCCACGGTTATTTTAAAAAACCGAAGAGACTTGGAGTAACATAATTATGACACCTTTAGTATGACGTCCAATTCCACCATCGTGCGTTCTTTAATCGGCTTTCTGTTACTTACGACATTTTTGGCGTAATAAATTTAACCTTTAAACTTAAACAGTTTAATATTATCTTAGAAAATACAATTCAAAGGATTTATAGAAGTCAGTTCATACACAACGACGATATGCGTATAAATATGCGCGTTGAAATAAAAATCAAGAATAATTAGTTAGCAATATAAATGATTGTCCTTATTGCCCGAGTACGGCAAAGCCAGTACATAACGTAATATCGTAGTCGGTTTATAAATTT
This sequence comes from Diaphora mendica, assembly GCA_949125395.1. Classification (NCBI taxonomy): domain Eukaryota; kingdom Metazoa; phylum Arthropoda; class Insecta; order Lepidoptera; family Erebidae; genus Diaphora; species Diaphora mendica. The sequence continues at coordinate 10,460,352 of OX421319.1, forward strand.
TTTAAACTTTTCTTATTGTAGAAATATTCCATCAATACTACTTCCTCTGTATGCAAAACTGTATAGGCATAAATGTTATTTTAAAAGAGGTACAGAGCATCTTTCCATAGTAATACTAGTACATATATGAATAATTATTATTTTATGCAAATCGTCCTACATAATTTATTTTAAACAAAAGCAAATTCTTGGTTGTAACTGCATGTTGGGGCAGAAAATATTTACGTGACCTTACATTTTTACTGAGATGTAGAGTTTATGAAGTTAGGGTTGGTAGAGTTAGGGCGTGTAGATTAAGAACCTTGGCACTACATGAGATCTGATATCTTTTTCACAGGGTAAGCCATATGCAGTCGTCTTGGCAACATTTTACATGAAAATGTTTTTGGTGGGATTTATTATTCTGGAACGCATAAATTTTTTATGTTGTTTAGATATACCTGTAATGACACAGTCGTCACATAGGAAACAATGAAATTAAAAATATAAGTTATACGTAATTAAGCACGTTAGGTAGTTTTTCTGTACACACAAATATATGTAAAAAAAAAGTTCTATTTGCATTTGTCTGCTTAAATTAAATTTTAAACATAAGGTAGTGTGTATTTCATTAATGTAATAAAACAACTCCGACGTTTTATCTATCTATCTCTATACCGTATATAAAAATGAATCGCCGAAATGTATGTACGCGCATAACTTACGATCGGCTGCACCAAATTAAAGAATTCATTTTTTTTATGTGTTAGTTTTTGTTAGGACAAGGTTTGTGTACAAGAGAAATTAAAAGAACGGGAAAAGAATTTTTTTTGTCCACCACTGTACACTGCCTGTGGGAAGCTGAGACAGATATGTAAATATGGCGGTACGAAGTTAGCCGGGTCAGCTAGTATAATATATAAAAATGAATTTCCGAAATGTATGTACCAAATTAAATATTTGTTTATGTGTTCGTTATTGTTATGACAAGGTATATGTAAAGAAATTATTACAGTACAAGAAAATATTTTAAAAAAAAACGGGAAAGTCAATTTCAAAGTCAACGGTAAGCTGAGACAGATATGTAAATGTAGTGGTACGAAGTTCGCTGGGTCAGCTAGTTTTAAATAATTTACTTACATACAGAGGTATGAAATTAATTCAATTTGCGTTACTTCATGTTTATTATTTTGATCGATAGAATTATGAATAAATAGACAATATTATTTCATCATCAGTCTACCGCAATCCACTACTGGACATAGGCCTCTACAATTGCACATCACTGGGTTCGATCCTCGGCTTCTCGCATCCAGATCCTGCCAGCCATCTTTCGCAAATCATCACTCCACCAGATTGCGTAGAAATGCATATTTTACGATATCGCGGTTGCTTTAATGTCGTTTTTGAAGAGTTTCGTTTTCTTACTACGAAAATCATCATCAGATCTACACGAAATTCAAATAGGACCATTTTAGAATGTATTATACCCCTTTCGAACAAAAAAGTAATTTGCACATTCGTCTATAAATATCGAAGTTAAGATATAGAATGAATGAATAGAATAGAATGCTATAGAAACTTTATATTGTTGTAAATACACACTACCTTATGTTTAAAATTTAATTTAAGCAGACAAATGCAAATAGGCCTTACTACATATATTTGTGTGTACAGAAAAAACTACTTAACGTACTTAATTACGTATACAGGTACAGGTAGTAGAGCCACGCTGATTTCAGCACGAACGGGCCGGCTCGACCGGGGCGGTACTACCCTCGCACAGAAAATCAACGTAAAATGACAGCGACCGTGCTGTCGTGTTTCGTTGGTGAGTGCGAGACCGGAGGCCCAAATAGTCTAGTCAACTAGTACCATACTTGTTGACTAGACTAAAAGATGCAGAAGCATCACTAGACCGCCATGGTGTGGGTCGCCATGCTGCATTGTCTGCATTCGCAATGAGTATGGTGACCACCACTCTTGGATTCTGCTTATGCTTTCCATCAGGCAGAGTAGAGTCATTTTGGCGAGCCATACATAAAAAAAAACTTATATTTTTAATCTATACTATAATATTTTAAAGCTGAAGAGTTTTTGTGTTTGTTTGAAAAAATTATTTCAGTGTTGGATAGTACATTTATCGAGGAAGGTTATAGGCTATATATCCTCACGCTAAGACCAATAGGAGCGAAGCAGCAATGAAGAATGTTTCAAAAACGGGGAAAATTGTTACGCTACGGGCAATAGGAGACGCAAACGAGGTTCCGTGGGTCAGCTAGTTTAATTATATTGGGAATAATAAAGGTTGGCAAGTGAAAAATATTCACTGTTGAAAAGGCAAAATTTTATTTCTGAGTGCTATAGAATACTTTACATTTTGGTAAATACATATAATAATTTTTTGATAATTAATCACAATGAATGTAATTAATGTGGTGCATTGGCGATGCCTATGTTCAGCTGTGAACTGCGATAGGCTGATAATTAAATGTAATTATATTGAGAATAATAAAGGTTAGGAAGATGGTGAACAAAATAGTGCCTAATGGAGAATGATTTATGCCATTACGAACCGGAAGAAAAAAAACAATGAAATTGATGTCATTAGATGGTGTTTTGCGGTTGTTTGGTTACAAATGATTGACCTATTAGAGTTATTTCACTAAAGAGAAGTAAGTTGAGTGTTTTTTCAATTTAGTATAGTATTTTTATTCAACTTTTTGCTAATTATATGGTATTACTTGCATACGAGTATTATGTATAAAAACCTACCAATTTCTAGGGAGTTAAACCGTCACGATCTAGATTCAAAATCATTAACCGACTTCCAAAAAGGAGGAGGTTCTATGTTCCACTGTATGTTTCTTTTTTTATTTTTATTTATGTTCACCGATTACTCCGTCAATTGTGGACCGATTTTGAAATTTTTTTTTGTATTCGAAAGGGTATGCTCCCGAGGTGGTCCAATTGCCACCATATCAGGATCTGATGATGGGATCCTAGGGAAATCGAGAGAAACCCTCAATTTTTATAGGCACATACTATGTTTTTCGTATATTTTCTGAAGTTACACCGGTATTTGCGTGTGGTAGTTATCATTTCATGATGATGAGCTGATGATGTAAGGCACAACTCCTTAACGGTTAAGAGTTGAAGGAGAAATCTTTAAATATCATATGTATATATGTTACCTTTAGTCGTATTCTTTCAAATTATTTAGGTAAGCTGATGATGGAAGGTGGAAGGCACAACTCCTCAACGGTTAGGAGTTGGAGGATAATTCTTTCAATTTCATACGTATTTAAAGACATTCAGTCATATACTTTCAAGTTATTTAGGTGAGCTGATGATAGACGGTTAAACTCTTCAACAGTTAGGGATTAGAGGATGATTTTAATATTACACGTACGTATAGACCTTAATTTGTATTCTTGATGATGAAATATTTCAACTTACTACTTACCTATGATTGTTTGCACTAAAAACTAAAAACTTTTTATAAAAAAAAAAACCGACTTCCAAAAAACATCCAACGAAAACTCTCTGCCAAAAAAACACTTAAAAGCGTAAAATAAACTGGTTCTTCATAAATTGCCTATACCTAATTCTTTATTCATTTAAATAGTAGTATTATAATGTGTGCTAGGTACCTAAAATCTGTTTGAAGTATATAAGGTATAGGCAATTTATGAAGAACCAGTTTATTTTACGCTTTCTAAGTGTTTTTTTTGGCAGAAAGTTTTCGTTGGATGTTTTTTTAAGCTTTAATATTTTTATTTATTTATTTATTTATTACAATATCACCTTCACTATCATTACAGGTTGCCCTAATGCGATAAGGAGGCTAACTTACATTTCTAATATTATGTATATTTCTTTACAAATGAATAAAGAAACATATATACAGTAACGAAATATAAACTCAAAAAAAATAACAATCTATCTTAAAATTAAAAATATAAAACAAAGTATTGCAACTTTTATGTCTTGTAACAAATAAAATTTACAAGACATTTTGCGAGTACACTCAATTGACACGAAAAAATATCTAAATCTTTGTGAACTTCGTTAATTAGATGGATAATTCGCGCAAGCGGTGCTTTCTCAAGTAAGTTAGTCCTGGCTACTGGCACAGCCAATAGAGGCGGGCGTCGGCGCCTCCACACGTAGCGGTCAGGCACGCACAGGTTCAGGTGGCCCAGTACCCCAGGATTATGTTCTAGACCACGTAGTAGTTTTATTATATATACAGCAAGCGTGTATTCACGTCGCACTCTAAGTTTGTAATATCCAACCATACCCAGCACAAACATAGTTGGGTACATCAATGGGAAGAACGGGTATACTCCGTACAGTTTTAAATATAAGTGTCTTGTAAACTTATTCTGAACCCGTTCTAACATGTCACAATATTTTGCTTCATGCGGAGCCCAAATGACCGCACTATGTTCCAGGTGGCTACGAACTAATGCGTCATACAATACCTTCAGAGTTGTAATGTTGGTGAAACCATGAGACTGTCTTAGAACAAAACCGAGGCTTCTGTAGGCTTTCTTACATATATTCACTATATGTTCGCGGAACCTTAGATCCGGAGTGAAATGTACCCCTAAATCCCTCACCTGCGAAACTCGTTGCATGGGCGTGTATTCTTCTAACCTATTTAATATTTCACCTTAGTCTGGTTAATAAAACACGTGATTCATAATGTTCGGTGTATTTTTATAGAATAAGTCAATATTAATACATACGTAACTAGCTGAGCCCCGCGGTGCTACCCGCGGTTGTTGTTTTAACGCCGCAGTGCAAAGAAAAAAAAAACTAGTAAAAGTATCCTATGTCCGTCTCCTGGTTCTAAGCTACCTCCCCACCAATTTCCAGCCAAATCGGTTCAGTCGTTCTTGAATTATAAATAGTGTAACTAACACGACTTTCTTCGACTCTTTCGACGAAAAAATTTAAAAGTCATCTATATATATAAAGTAAATAATTAAATTAAACAGCTTTTTAAAAACAAGTTGTTACTGGAATGCTTCGAGACGAATCAAACGAGTCCAAACTCGATAATGTTGCGATGTTTCTTTACAGAGTTCCTATGGCCACCTCCCAGCTCCAGCATCAGATCAGCTCCATGTCATCATAATATTGTATTGTCATACATATGCTTGCAAAATTTCAACAAAATCGATTGAGGATATCTGCTTCAAAATTGAGTTGATAGATTCCACCCGAACATACAAGCATACATACATACATTGCAAGTTAATAAAAAGCTTGTAATATATAGAAGACTTTTTTTTTTATATTTTCAATATTTGTTAAGCGTAAATTTTTAAATGGACAGTTTTTAAAAACATGGAAAATTAAATGTTAATACTACATAGACGATTTCTAACCTTTCCTGAACCAAAATTTGTTAATCCCACCAAAAACATTTTCATGTAAAATGTTGCCAAGACGACTGCTTATGGCTTACCCTGTGAAAAAGATATAAGATCTCATGTAGAGCCAAGGTTCTGTATCTACACGCCCTAACTCTACCAACCCTAACTTCATAAACTCTACATCTCAGTAAAAATGTATGGCTTCGCCGTTTCGCTACCATACCGTCACGAAGGGGAAACGAACGCCTTTTGTGTTTGCAAATATCTAGTTTCTGGAGTAATGTGTTATACGAATATTTAGTTTCTGAAGTAACGAAAAAAAGAAAAAATTAACTGGTTTCGCAATTACAAATTTTAAATATTAAATTTGCGTCACTTAAAGGGTATTTTAAGTCATTGTTTTTTTTTTCGTGTCACTCATGTCAAAAAACGATTTTATTATGCAAGCAGTAGTATATAGTATTAACATTTTTAAATATCTGTCTGCTACAATGGGATATATATCCATCAATATGGATATGAGTCTCTGAGGGCTGATGGTTTTAAGTTGGAAGTCGACATATATAAGAGTAGAGGACAATCAAAGAAAAAATGAATAGACTGCGTGATACAGCATATGGCAAGGAAGGGAGTAAGCTATGAACTGGCGAGAGATAGAGAAGAATGGGAGCAGAAAATTCATTGCACCGATCACAAACTTCCCTTCCCTTGACTGACTCTACCTTTTGGTTATGACGAAGAATTTGAAATATCTGGTATATCGGAAACCAAAGTTATGAGGGTTCAAAAAAACGACGAAGCACTTTGAAAAAAGGTAGATAGTGCCCTTGCGCTTCATTTGGCTCGTCTTGAACGAATGTGCCCCCAGATAATCAAAATCTTTGCCTTTTCTAAAATCCGCCGGTAATACTCACGGAAGTTCTAATAAGAACTATAGTTACACGGAATAAGAAATATTATTTATCAATATTTATTTGAATAAATATTTGATGCCTTGAAAATTTTCGGAAGTCAAACTTTAGCAAGAACCTCCTGGATTTCTATTATCTAGTATAGTGTTTTATTCAATTGTAGGTATAATGTAATGCTAAAGAATACAAAAACACACTGTCTGAAACCTTTAAAATGCTTTTTAACCGACTTCAAAAAAGGAGGAGGTTATTGACTTTGAAGTTAATAACTTCTATGGTTTTAGTTGTTTGCTTTTTAAAGTATTGTTATTGCGTGGCTCTGCTACCTTTTATAAACGGATTCTAGATTGATACTGTAAATCCCAACTGTGACCTAATGATGGACTTATACAAAGATGATGAGGGACTTTAAAAAGTTCCATAAGGACCTAGTCTGTATGTTAGTTTGTCATGGCACGTATAGTCTATGGTGACTAAAATGACAGACCAAGTTATGCTCGATTTTATTGTAATTAAAACTTTTTAGCCGCGTTGAGCACTTCTTTTTGGTATGTGGAAAATCTTATGTGTTCGAGTCACCGACACCCAAATGCTAATGTTAATTGAAAATTATGTAAATACAATTAATATTCATAAATAATATGAAATAATATTAATTGTTATTGTATTTATATTTTGTCATGATCTTGTACAGCCCATAATAAATAAACAAATAATAAATTAACCACATAAACATGTTGCTCGGAGTGTCAATGGATGTCAAAACCAGATTCATGTTGATAATTTTAATTTAAACATTATGAAATTTCAAATTTGAATATCAAAATTCTAGGTTATAAGTTTTCACTTATATCGGCAGTACCACGAAGGGCAGTACCTATTTCTGCCAATTTTTTTAAAACATTGAAAGCTAGTAAATAATCGAAGAAATTTTAAATATCACACGGTGTTTAATTAAAATTAAAAACCAACATTAAATAAACTTACATAAATTGAAAATAATCAGCTACAATCATGATTCATATCTAATTTACCAAGCTTCAAAAGCTATTACAACGATGTGCTTCATTATTTAATACCCACATACGTATTATTTGAGTGGCAAATTTCCTAATTACCTACGTACATTCATGTCTATATCCCCAAAGGGGTAAGAAAAGGCCTATATACCATACACTCCCAAATTTTGCTACTATTTTAATCCCGTTTTGCGTACGTAACAAGGGCTACGTCTGTTGCTTTTGAGTTCGTATGGTAAGACAATGTTAAGTATTGTATTTACTATATGATTATTCTAAAATTATGTCACTTATTACCTCATTGTTTCTGTTCTCATCATTATCATGAAACCGATTGTTTTAAAGTTTATTTTGTTTTATTAACTAAGCTAAAAAAGTAATATCAAAGTAGAAACATCTAACGTAAATTGTTAGGTAATTTTGATTTTTTGCAATGACGTTCGCGACCTAGTGACGTCTGTAAAATACATCTTTTTTACAGGTTTTTATTTAACTAATATATGTATGTATGTATGTATGTAAATATGTTTGTTCAGGTGGAATCTTGCAACTGAATTTGTAGCAGATACCTTCAGCCAATTGAATTAAAAAAAAACAAGCGCGCTAAAAGGAATAAAATAAACTTTACTTTGAAAGTAAGTATAATACCTACTACTGGTACTTATATACGACAAGCTTTAATTAGTAAATTATTTTTTTATGAGACGTCACCCGCATTGGCATTTTTTTAAATGTCTGGGCCTGCCAAAATGACTCTACTTTACCTGATGGAAAGCAAAAGCAGAATCCAAGATGATAAAATAATAATAAAACTTTTTATAAAAAAAAAAACCTACTTCCAAAAACCATCCAACGAAAACTCTCTGCCAAAAAACACTAAAAAGCGTAAAATAAACTGACTCTTCATAAATTGTTATGTGCCAATTCTTGTCTATACCTAATACTTTATTCATTGAAATAGTAGTATTATAATTATATATACTGCACATTATTAGTGGACACGTATGAAAATCACTACAGAATACCGGAGGATATCTATGCCTCGGCGTCCAGACCAGACATATTTCTTTATGCAATGTCAATTAAGCGTGTAGTACTAGTAGAACTCACGGTGCCGTGGGAAACGAACATCCCTAAAGACCACGCTTTAAAAAGAAACAAGTACTTTGACTTAACCAACGAAATAACTAAAAATGGTTATGTCGTTTTGCTGTATGCCGTGGAAGTGGGTGCGAGGGGTATACCAGCCAAATCCCTCTATAACCTGCTTAAAGACCTTGGATTGCCAAGAGCTTCAGTAAGCTCTTTTCTTGAACGAATATCCAAAGCGGCCTTGCTAGGCTCATTTCAAATATGGTTAGGTAGAGGGGGCAACACGGCGGACAGTGGAGGTGTGCGTTGACGCGTCGTGCTCCTTAAACCTAAACCTGGGTCGCAATTCCCAGGCACTGTCGAAGTCGCATGTGTTGCCCCCATCTATCACGCGATGGACCCGGCACCCGCACGGTGAATCCATGGAACGCTAAGAAATAGTTCTGTGCTAAGTACCCAGAATCTGTTTGAAGTCGGTGCCAAGCGACTATCGCTTAGATTTTCGTTGGTTAAGTCAAAGTACTTGTTTCTTTTAAAGCGTGGTCTTTAGGGATGTTCGTTTCCCACGGCACCGTGAGTTCTACTTGTACTACACGCTTAATTGACATTGCATAAAGAAATATGTCTGGTCTGGACGCCGAGGCACAGATATCCTCCGGTATTCTGTAGTGATTTTCATACGTCTCCACTAATAATGTCCAGTATAATATAATTATAATACTACTATTTAAATGAATAAAGAGTTAGGTATAGACAAGAATTGGCACATAGCAATTTATGAAGAGCCAGTTTATTTTACGCTTTTTAGAGTTTTTTGACAGAGAGTTTTCGTTGGATGTTTTTTTGGAACTCGGTTTTTTTTTATAAAAAGTTTTATAAGATTTGCTACAATATGTCATACATGTTGCAAGCTCTCTCACACATATCAAACTTTTAAACACAAGTAAAATTTTAACAAAATAAAATCAAAGGGTTGACTCGATTTCTCTTGGATGCCAACATCAGATCTTAGTATCCTTATCATGGTACCATCGTTGGGATATCTCCTTTCCATTAAAATAAGAATAATTAAAATCAGTTTTTAAACGACAAAGTTATACGCGACCACACAAAAAAAAATACTTATACGCTCGAATTGAGAACCTCCTCCTTTTTTGAAGTCGGTTGAAAACACGACAGAACGAATGCTGTCACTTTAGGTTGGCCTTCTCTGAGAGGGTAGTACCGCCTCGGTGCGAGCGAGCCGGCTCGTGCTGAAATCAGCGTGTCAAAAATCTACCTCTAGCTCAAATATCTCTTTGCTCCCATTGTTTTTACTTGTAAATCTTATTTTTTTCATCTTTGCCAAATCATCATGTTGAGAACAATAGGGTAAACTAAATTACGTAATCGTTTTTAATTGTACATACAAATTTATATGTAGGTATGTTAATCTGTTTTCTGGAACCTACTGTACAAGCTATTTAAATGGCTCTAGAACTCTAAATAGCGTTCTGTAATGTTTCTCATCATAATAAGTACCTGGATGATCGAGCCTTGCTCGGTATTTTTGTTTTGATAAATTTTCTAAAAATAACCTAAATAGATCGATTTAGCGCCCCCTGCATACTAAATTTCATGATAATCATTGGAGCCGTTTCCGAGGTTCAAATTATATATATATATACTAGCGACACATGTGTAGTACATTATTTTGGTCTATCTCGTAGGGTGCAACCAGCGTTTGCAATGTAAGCGCAAAAAAATGTGTTTATTTGCTACATCACATTAGAAACCTCGAAAATTAACAATGTTTCCATACTATATTATGCATTTATTATACATAAAAACCTTCCTCTTGAATTTTTCTATCTATAAAAAAACCGTATCAAAATCCGTTGCGTAGTTTTAAAGATTTAAGCATACATAGGGATATAGAGACTGAACTGAGAAAGAGACTTTGTTTTAAACTATGTAGTGATGATATGAATTGCTCGCCAAAAGGTATTACGTACGTAGATTAGATATGTACGTACACTAAACCTCAGTATTTCTTTCTTCGACTTACTAACTTTAATCCACTCACGAGGAAAATATTATTATATCTAAACAACACGCTTTACTATCAGTCATTAATACAATAGTCGAGCTGTTGTGATGATTCCTGATTACGCACATAAGCATTAGCGAATAAGCATAATAAAATTTTATAGGAAAACAAATATGATCTCAAGGAATTTTCCAGAGACAATAAGTAGGTTTATAGTTCCAAGCTGTAAATCATTATTGGCTCAGATTAGTACAGGTTAACGCTTTATGTTTGATTATGACGACGCCCTATGATGCAGAAGCATCACTAGGCCGCCATGGTGTGGATCACCATGCTGCATTCTTGCATTGTCTGCATTCGCAATGAGTATGGTGACCACCACTCTTGGATTCTACTTATGTTTTCCATCAGACAGGGTACAGTCATTTTGGCAAGCCCATACATAACAAGTAAAATTTTAACAAAATAAAAAACGACTTCAAGATTCGACTCGATTTCTCTTGGATGCCATCATCAGATCTTAGTGTCCTTATCATGGTACCACCGTTTGGTTATCTTCTTTCCATTAAAAAAAGAATCATCAAAATCGGTTCATAAACAACGAAGTTATCCCCGAACACACATAAAAAAATAATATATATATAAATGGTCGAATTGAGAAACCTCCTCCTTTTTTTGAAGTCGGTTAAAAAAAGATGTACTAGTAGGTAATGGGACCTTAAGAGCCTGTCCATAGGTATACGTAATAATGGTTGTAGCTTTGCAAGTAGTTCTAAATAGTCAAGAACATATTATCTTTTTACAATTATGGCTTATAGTCATGGCAATATTAGTCTTTGGTCAGATATTTATTATTTCTTAGTTTCTTTACGAATTTGTCAAACAAAAATCCTATCTATCTATAGTCATAACTCAAACAAAATAGAACTGGAAGAGACTGTGTATCCTTTAATTTAGCTTTTAAATTTACACTTAGATACGGCCTTTTATTCATAAGATTTATTTAACTTGAAGCAATGTTTTTTTGTTCTTTTTAACTTTAACTTAACTGAAACTTTAAAGTTTAAAATAACGTAAAACTTAAATAAGGTTTGTGAATAACATTGTCACAGATTTACTAATTTTTTTTGAGGCTTCGTTTATATAACCTTAACGGGTGCCAGAACATTAAACTTAGATAAATATATTATAAAAAATCAGTAAAAGACATATTATTAAACCTATTTCATGCATTTTAACAGTTAATTTGTTGTGTGAATTCAATAAAAAAATATCGGGGTTTAAATTCGAAAACTGTGTGTACAGTTACGAATAAATATTATCAGTTGCCGACGCAAAACGTAATACTCACATGAATGAAGAAAATCAAATCCTCTCTTTAAGCTTCGGCGTTAGTACGTAAAAGCTAAGCGTTCAAGATGTTACTGGACTAATTCTATTATGTTTTGTACCGCCTGTATAGAAGTCAGCACAATCTACGTACAATATAGTAATTTGACTGCGATGACAAATGCGCGGGAGTGGCGTGATCTCAGTGTGATGCGATGACAATCAACCGGCGATCACGAGATAGATGATGCTTTGTGCCTTGTATACAGTGAAGAGGTGACAGTTCGCGAACTCACGTTTTCATACACCCGAATGCATTATATTTATAACAGTTTGTTATCGAAACGACATTACCGCGACCGACACCTTGCCTATCTGCTGTTGATAAGTTTAATGAGCATTATTAGCATTTACGAAAATATCTTTCTAATGTTAAATATTAAAATTCCATAAGAACCATTTATGTCTTATCAATATTTTCGAAACTTGATTACATCGTTTGTTCTTCCGTTTTAAACATTTTACATAAATTGTCATAAAAACAGTCATTGTTCTGTTATTTTTTAATTGTATTTCAGTCATAATATCATTTATATAATTTAGTAAATAATTTATTTTTGACTTTTTGTAAGCAAAAAACTCAACCCTAAAAACATGATAAATATTTTGTGCTAGCACAGAAAGTGTTAAGTACGAACATAAGACAGTACTAAATAATTTAGATAAATAAATAGCGACTCTAGCACCGACACAACAAGATGCACTTCATATTGCACATTGGTAATATTTATTTAGGACTAGTTGTTGCCCGCGGCTCCGCCCGCGTGTATGTCGGATATCGCTGCAAATAGTAGCCTATGTGTTATTCTGATGTATAAGCTATATTACTGTAAAGTTTCATCCAAATCCGTTCAGTAGTTTTTGCGTAAAATGGTAACAAACATCCATCCATCCATCCATCCATACTTACAAACTTTCGCATTTTTAGTATTAGTATAGATTTTATGCACAAATACATGCACCTGCGGACTTAATGCTTATGGCATTGTCTGCCAATTGACCGATCGGGCGATGCAGAGAAAACATATACGATTTTATTATAATAATTATGTATTGTTATAGATGGTATAAGTGCCATCGATAGTTTGTGTTTGAATTCTTGTTGTATTTTATTGTTGTTGTATCTTAATTGAATTCCATAATGTAGTAGGTATGTTTCAGCTGTATATCTTTTTTATTATATATCTATTTATTTTATAAAGTTATAGGTACCTATTGTTAGTATTTTTTATGGTTTTAATTTTTATTTTGTTATATTGGAACGAAGTTACCTATCGCGCGTTGCGAAACGGGGCTAGATGGATTAAGACCAAAAGTTGTAACGACACTTTTCGTGCCAAAAGTTGTAACGACACTTTTCGTGCCAAAAGTTGTAACGACACTTTTAACATTGAGTTGATGTCATAGTGCTGGATACTCATCGTTAAATATAACAAACTGATTGCCAACGTCCATACCATATTGAATACACTGGTTCTCGTCCGATCACCGAAGTTTAACAACATCGGGCGTGGTTGGTACTTGGATGGGTGACCGCCTGGGAATACCACGTGATGTTGGCTTTTTGCATTTATTTACAGAAAATATATTGTTTTATAGTATATTTTGTACAGTCTGATTATTTCTAAAATAATTTGAATATTTTATGCAAATTTTTATTAGTAGTAGCATATCAAAAATATATATATATAAAAACTTCGTTCCATCCGGGTGTCCCTTGACACCTCTCAAGTTTTATTTGTATTCTCTTTGAGTTAGTGTACAAGTCTTTAAATTTTTTTTTGCTGTTTTTCCAGTCTTTAAAAAATTATGTTGTGATATGTAAATGTTGTTGAGTTTATATTTTTTCTTTTCATTTTTTTAGGTTCTAGTTGTTTGTTAATTAAAAACTGAAAATTATCAAGGGGTTTGCTAGTTTCTTAAGTATTTTATTCATTAATTTGATTCCGTTTTAAATTTATGCTTTTATGTAATTAAATTAAACTACATTCATATTTATTCTTTAAATACAATTATAAATTAAAACATTTACAACAGTTTTTGGCAAAAAATAAAAAAATCAACACGTATTTAATTATTAAATAATATTTTTACGTGGTTCAGAGCTGTAAAAAGCCGATTTTGGTACTATTTTCAAAAAGGAATGGTTATTTCGACAGATAGAGGTACAATGTTGTGACACTGATTGTAATTTAATAATGGGCCGTCTAATAATGGGTTTTCGCAGATTCAAAAAATTGGTTTTGATTTTATTTTTTAGACATATTTGGATAAGACGGAACATAAATTAAAGTAATTAAGTATATTAATATATACACAACCAATGAGTATGGTGACCATCACTCTTGGATTCTGCTTATGGAAAGCATCAGGCAGAGTAGAGTCATTTTGGCCGGGCCTAACATAAAGTGAATATACATCTAAACATTCTGTGAATATTTTAAGCGTCTACTTTTCCGTTATCAATATCGAGCAAAAACGAGCAAAAAATCACGTTTGTATCTTAAATATTTATTACATTTTTTAGTATTTATTGTTATAGCGACAACAGAAATCCATCATCTCTGCGGAACCCTAAAAACGATAAGTCTTAAGTACTAAATAATTTTGTTTTTTAATTTGTCCCGGGTGTTTTAGCACATTTTAGCAGTTGTCCCTTACAGGCGAAAAAAAATCTGGAAACCCTATTCGTAAACCACTGACAGTCAATTAATTTTCTTTTATTTTTCGTTCATTGTTACCTAAGTGAAAATAGTTAATCTCGCTTAGACCTCATTTTAAGAGGTACGTTTGAGTATGGAGAGTTTTAATAATTTTAAGAATCATAATAATCTGCAAAAACTATTATAATTAGCAGAATTCAAATCTAAAGGAAGAAGATATTGAATTGAATGCATTTAGTATAATAAAATAGTTCCAAAATGCCCTTAAATTAAATTGTTCCTGTGTTAAAAAGATTTGTATAACTTAACTACAAGTACCTACAAACGACCTTTTGAAGTGCAAATAGTTGTTATGATTGTGTAACATAGAAACATTATAAAATTACATTTAACATATATTTTTTAATGTAACAGTATAAACATCTTTCTAACTTCGACGACTATTTGAAAAGTAAGAAGGTTTCTTCAAACACTTTTTTTTTATTTATAGCCCTGGCAAAATAACTCTACTCTGCCATCAGGAAAGCATAAGCTGAATCCAAGAGTGGTGGTGCAGACAATGCAACAATGCAGCATGGTGCAAAGAGATTCTGAAATCTCATCGACAATCAAGTCGATCCAATTGACAAAGAAGCTGGGAATACTTTTACTTAATACTTGAATTTAATTCTAGAAAATGTACGTAATGATATATATTTATTTATGATTACTTTTCATTATTGTGGAACTTAAGGAAGTTCCACAATACTTTTTTTCATTATTACCAAGGGGTAATAATTTATTTATTTATTAGGTTTACCAACATTTGTTTACACTATTACATGAATAATACATAATTTACAATTAATTCAAGTGTAACAAACCATTACAGGTAAACACCACATATCTGATGTTAATTGTACAGGAAAAAAACAATAATCACAAAAAATTACATTTTGCACTTACAAAAGTGACCGAATGAAATCACTATTATTTTTATATTGTTCCTTGTTTGTAGTTGCCTAAACTACAAACAAGGAATAATATGGCTACACAACAACGATCAAGTATAGTTATAAACTAGCTGAATCGGCAAACGTCGGCAAAACCGGTCAACGTTGTTTCGCCATAAAAACACAAATAAATATATTTGGGGGTCACCCTTATCATTTAAGGGTACAATGTTAATAGATGTTGACCGATTCTCAGACCCACCCGCATGCACACAAAATTTCCTAAAAAATCGGTCTAGCCGTTTCGGAGGGGTTTGGTAACAAACACCGCGACAGAAGAATTTTAACTGTTAGATATAAATGACATCAAGGATAAGTTAACAAAATACAACGAGTAGGAATAATATGAAGTGTATTGATTGCGATATGTATTTTACGTTATACTAAGTGGAATAAATGTCTACACTACGATTCCACCATGTACTGGTAGTATTCTACTGTGGAAGGAGAGTACATTGTTTAGGTCTATACAGTCACCACAAGCATTAATGACTTTGCACATTCTTATATAAGGAGAATTGGCACCCAAAGCCGTCCTCCTTAGTGGCGGGAGAGGAGTGTTACAACTGCGTGGTATTCTCGATGGGGCCCGAAAGTTAAATAAAGCTAGTAAAGGCGAAGAGTCTATTTTATTTTTAAGAACTTTTATTGCGAACATTGCATCGTTTAGGCGTCTACGCTTGTCAAGTGAGTTTATTTGAAAATGTTTCAACCTATCGTGGTATGATTTAACTTTTTTAGCGATTCCTTTTGAAAACGCTAAATGCCAAATGAATCGTTTCTGCACGCGCTCTAGACGTAAGGTGTGAACTGCGTAATGGGGTCTCCATGCTACACTACAACATTCTAGTATACTCCTTACCAAACTGTTGTACAGAATCATTTTGGTTTTAATACTGCGAAATGACCTACAATTTCTCAAGACGAAACCCAGCATTCTAGAGGCTCTTTGAACTATATTGTTGATATGTGGGACAAACGTTAACTTTGAGTCATAAAGCACGCCCAAATCACGAATGACCAACTGTATCTAATCTGTGGTCATTGATATAGTAAGTGGATTGTAGAATGTTGTGTTTCCTTGCGAATTTAATGTGGTGACATTTAGTGGAATTCAAGTGCATTTCGTTGGTTTTACACCATTCGACAAGCCTATCAAGATCACATTGGAGATCTCTGGCGTCATCTACGGCTTCCACCACCTTTAGAATCTTGAGATCATCAGCAAACATAAAAATCTGTGAGTTTTTAAAGCAACGATAGATGTCATTGATGAAGTAGTTAAATAAGATAGGCCCCAAATGTGATCCATGTGGAACTCCTGAAGAGATTACGCGGGCATTAGATTGGTAGCCATTCACAACTACTTGGATAAACCTATCTTCTAAGTATGATCTTATCCATTCGAGAACAGATCCAGTGACGACATATGCTCTTAATTTTTTTACTAGTAACTTGTGAAGGACTTTGTCGAATGCTTTACTGAAATCCGTGAATATTACATCTACCTGCCCCCCAAAATCAATTGCATTTGTCAACAATTCAGTATATAGAACTAGGTTTGTGGTTGTGGACCGAGATGGAACAAAATCATGCTGATAATCTGTAAGATATGGCTTTAGCTGATTCTGCGTAAATGGACAAATCATTGATTCAAATATCTTTGATAATGAACAAAAGTAGTAAGAATATAATTGGATAAGCTGTGAAAATTTACTGTAGATATTATGAGATGAAGAACCGATACGATTAAAGTTATTAGTACTAACCGTGGTATACTAGGCCTAAACCTCCCTTTTTTATGGAATAGGGGGCAAAGGAGCAGACGTATCACCTGATGGTAAGCGATTACCGCCGCCCATGGACACCACAGGCGTCACAAGTGCCTTGCCGGCCTTTGGGGGATGTGGAAGGGGATAGGGGGAGGGGTTTGGGGTATGGGCCTCTGGTATCGAGTTATTTCATACCGGTTTTCTGGGAGGCCGTGGTATCACTCCGGTTGAGCCGGCCCATTCATGCCGAAGCGTGGCTCTCCCACGGTAAAACGGCCCCTTTCTACGGAGAGGCTTATATTCAACAGTAGACTGTTAAGGCTGTTGAGTTTATGCAAAAATATTAAGTATACAATCACGATACACGGACACGTTTTCACTGAAGCTCCGTGAACTGAGTACGGGCACGTGTGAGTTGAATCACTGACGCAACACTGTAGCACTGGTGCTGAACTGAGCGAACACGAGGAACTGTGGCTTCACTGATATGTGTGAATCGACCTTAAGACCCTCACCGAACGGCTCAGGTCGCAATGGCGCTTCAGCGGTAATCACCAACATTACACACTTGTACCATATTGTACTATTGTTGTGTTGATAACTTTATAAAAAGAATTAAATATTAATTAAAACAAATAAATATAGTTTATATTAATTTAATGTTTTTTCACGGGCCTCGGAGCAAGCCACCTGATCGACTCAGCCTCATAGTGGGAGGCACTCGCATCGTCATCGAGCCCTCTATGAGGTATTTGGGGCTCGTACTCGACTTATAGATGGGACCTCGGACACCACTACCGAAGTCTGGTCCCCAAGCTGGTTGGCGCAGCGCGTGCATTGGCACGGTTGCTGCCAAACATGAGGGAGCTCGATGACTCCTGCAGGAGACTCTACGCGGGGGTTGTGCGGTCCATGACCCTTTATGGGGCCCCAGTATGGGCAGAGATCCTGAAGGCCAGCAATATCGCGCTATTGCGACGACCGCAACGAGTGCTGGCCATCAGGATCATAAGGGGGACCGCACGATCTCCTTTGAGGCGGCGAGTCTCCTAGCCGGAACTCCACCATGGGACCTGGAGGCGAGAGCCCTTGCGGCTCTTTACCAGTGGCGCGGGAGTTGGGTGGAAGTCCTGAGACTCGAGAAATCGACGATCAGAAATCCCAATTCCGCCAGGTCCTCGTGGAGGAATGGAGGGAACGACTTGGGAAACCGAGCGCTGGGCACGCCGTTATTACGGCGGTAAGACCTGTTATGGAGGATTGGTTCGAGAGGCGTCATGGGACCCTCTCATACCGGCTGACGCAGGTGATCACTGGAAAGTGATGTTTCGGAGATCACCTGTGTCTAATCTGCAAGGAACCAACGCCTGAGTGCCACCACTGCGATGGCCAGACCGTCGACACGGCACTCCACACGCTGGCAGAATGTCCGGCGTGGAGGGAGCCGAGGCGTGATCTCGTGGCGGCCATCGGGGTGGTGGTTCTCTCACTCGGTAACATGATTGCGGCCATAATGCGGAGCGAGAGGGCGTGGAACTCCGCCGTCTCTTTCTGCAAGCAAGTAATGCTTGCCAGAGAGAAGACGGAGTGGGACCGGGAGAGGTATAGAACTCTCCCGGCCTGCCAGGCCCGGGAACGGGCCAGGTACCGCAGGCGACTCAGGCGCCGGAGATCAGAGAACGATATCCGTCCTCCATAAGCGCAAGCCTGAGGGTGACAGGTGAGGTCTGTCCATCCATCTGTCACCCTAGCAGAAGCAGGCTATGGTGGCGGCGCGGACGCTGCGGAGCGCGCGCGCCCTGGGGGACAGTAACGGGAACATTGGGGTTCCCACACAGGAGGGGGCCATCTATAAACCGTAGGTGGCCCGAGGTACGTCGGGGTTCCAGGGTTTTCCTTTCTAGGGCGCACCTGGTTAGGGAAGCAGGTGCGCCCTAGAAAGGAAAACCCTAAAACCGCGGTTTTGTCGGTTCGAGTCCGACATACCACCAGGAGGTGGTATCCGAGGGGATTTCCGCACGGAGGAAAAAAAAAAAGGGGTGTGCCCAAATATTTATAATGCATTCGATACCGCAAAATTGTAGATGAGAATAGAAGTAGAAAGAGTTGATTTGTTTTATATTAGGATTTTTAACCGACTGCAAATTTTTAATATGATTTTTTTTTGGAAAGCTTTTTGATGAAATGAAATAGGAATAATAGAAATATTTATTTTAAAACTTAAAACATATTTTGAAGATTAACATTTTCGGGCCGTCCGACGTCCATTGTTTTTAACCGACTTCCAAAAGGAGGAGGTTCTCAATTTCATCGGTTTTTTTTTGGTTTTTTTTATGTATGTACATTGATTACTCCGTCAATTATGGACCGATTTTGAAAATTATTTTTGTATTCGAAAGGGCAATTACCACGCCTGTTCATCCCCTGGATGCCGTAATAATATATAAAATAAATAATAAAATATAATAAACATTTGGACATCTAACACACAACGCCATCTAATCCCAAGCTAAGCAGAGCTTGTGTTATGGGTACTAGACAGCTGATATGAATACATATATGTACTTTTTTTTGTAAATACATACATATTATACATAGAGAACACCCAAACTCCGAAACAAATACTTGCAGATCATACAAACATTTGGCCCGACCCAGGAATCGAACCCGAGACCTCAAGCACAGCAGTCGCATACGCTACCACTGCGCCACCGAGGCAGTAATAGCCGACTAAGGGATCAAACTAGACAGGAAAGTTCTGGAAATATAAGAAAAATATGAAACAAATCCTATACCGTCTGGCCAGCGTGGAATTCGCAGGCCAAAACCTCATTCCCACGGATTTCCTTAAGACTCGCCTATGTTCAGCAGTAGACTGCAAAAGCAGTTGATGTAAATGTGAAGATATTGACTGCACGTTTGGCCTAGTGGTTTAGCGGTCACCACGACGTTTCCTACTTCGCCAAATGTCGTGGGTTCAAATCCCACGTAGGACAACACTTTGTGTGATCCACAAATTGTTGTTCTGAGTCTGGGTGTTCTTTGTGTCCGTTTCATGTATGTTTGTACAGTCCCCCGCGACACAGGATTTATTCCTAGTGCGGGAGTAGTCTTTTAAAAAAAATATATATATATAGTTAACGAACATCAAACACGCTCATCAAACACAAATAGGAACATAGTGTCGAATCCAAAGTATCGATACTGTACTCATGAGTAGCATCGAAAAAAAGTATCCTACTCATAAAAGCTTAATATATCTTTACATTTAGAACTTAATATTAGCTGAAAAAATCAATTACATACTCTCTTCTGAAAAATGTGATCAAAACAAAAGGGTCTGGTAAAATAATAGCTTTTTTAAATACCGAAGGCAATTTAAAAATTTGGTTTGTGTCGATAATGAAGATATAAACTATGAAATGAATACAAAATAATTGTTGTTATATTATTTAAATTAAAAGAAACCTAATTAAAATGTTGGCTAACTTTAAAAATAAATTCCGATTATATTACTGGCCCACTTTATTATAAAATTAAAATAATAGTTTACTATAATATTGTGAGAACCTAACAAATCATACTAAATAATTAAAAATAAATCTTACTGTTTTTTTTTCTTAAGCTGCTCTTGTGTTCAAGATCACTTAAAATTTTGCACTAGACAGATGTTAATTATTAAAGAAGCGCTGGTGAAGACTGTTCGCCGAATTTCCCAACGTGTTGTTATATACAAAAGTCATTTAGCTTTAATGTGTTGCGATCGCGAAACGATAAGCGCACGCGCTCCGATCCACCTTGACGTCATGCACGAACTAAGGGTCAAAACCGACAGGCGTGCTACGTCTGCCTAGCCAGCAGCATTCGGATATATAATAATAATGATTTATTTATACTTATAATTTATACAACCGAAAAATGATAATTATATTAGCATTCAGAGGTTGTCGTTGACTGCTATACTAGTGTTAACTGTGTTACAGCAGCCAGTAGTAGTATGCATATGATTTAGATATATAAATAATATATTATGATTTTTAGTATACGTTGGCGTCATTTAATTATATATATAGCTACTCAATCCACCGATGACATAATGTATTTAACTGATGACAGATTATAATTTATTACAATACAAATGAGAGTAATTTCATTGATGAATTCATGAAGTACTAATGACTAACGCATGTTTATCACAATATTCTATTAAAATAATACTCCTTTTAAGTGTTAGTCAAGTTAATTAACATTAAATAGGTATTTTTGGATTCCATACGCCGTACCAGAAGGATAAAACAGGACACTATTATTAAGACTTCGCTTTCCGTCTGTCTGTCTGTCTGTCCGTCCGTCTGTCACCGGGTTTTATCTCATGAACCGTGATAGTTAGACAGTTGAAATTTTCAGAGATGATGTATTTCTGTTGCGTCATTGTGCGCGTCTGAATGTGCTGAATGACCTTTCAATTGTAATAGTGGAATAAGGCACTGCTAGTAAAAAAATTAGGGTTGTCTTCACCTTCGGGTAAAAATATTCTGCTACATTTATTAACTCCGTTATTCCAATACCTACTTTAAACCCTTGTTGTTGCTTATGTAAAAGAAGGGGGCCATAGTTTATAAAATTTAATTTGTCAGTTTATTTTGTATAGGAACGCTGGTTCCTATACAAAATAAACTGTACAACAACATGTATGTATGCTGATACATAACGATTTTTCAATAAGTATAGACATAATTTGACCATTTGTGACAGAGCAGTTTTTTAATATACCTACTTGTACAAAATGGTGCTAAGTCGCACCATGTTCCGTGTGCCATAACTAGCTGTTGTCCGCGGCTCCGCCCGCCTGTATGTCGGTTATCGCTGCAAATAGTAGTCTATGTGTTATTCTGATGTTTAAACTATATTTCTGTAAAGTTTTATCCAAATCCGTTCAGTGGTTTTTGCGTGAAAGAGTAACAAACATCCATCCATCCATCCATCCATACTTACAAACTTTCGCGTTTATAATATTAGTAGGATACATTACTACTATTTTAATTATTTTCTTTTTTCGAAATCAATTACCTACTATTAGTTGTAAAAGTTATATTTATACACATTTTCACACTAAAACTATTAATGAATTTACTTATTTACAATCGTCGTATGTGTCAATCCAAAGTTTTAATGATATTTTTGACATGCACTCTTTAATAAATTGCCTCTTGCCAAAATGCCTGCACTGGATTGTAGATAATATGTAAACATTTTGTAAAATAGAATTTGTGGTACAATAAAGTTTTTTCTTGACTCTTGATTAACTATACTGACGTATTGTTAAATCGTATGTTTGTACGCACATTTTGTTAAATAATATGTTTATGGCGCTCATAGCCCAGTTGGACTCGGTGATTAGAAACAATCACCGAGGGTAAGCAACGACGGTGCGGTCAGTATATGGATGGGAGACCGCTGGTGACATGATACCATGAGCATCTCCGTGATTCGGTCACGTTAAGCAGTTGGTCCCGGTTGTTATCATAGGATATCAGTCGTGAAGCTTAGTTGGAGGCTTTTAGGCAGCTTAAAAACATCCAACGGCAAGATTACGTAACCACAACGGTGTATTGCCAGTCCCCAACCCGCAATCGGCCAGCGTGGAGACGTATGGCCTTAACCGTCTCCTGAGAGAAGACTCGAGCCCAGCAGTGTGACATTATGAGTTGTTGGTGATATGTTTATACGGAAAACCAACATTTGTGTAATTAAACTTTAATCAGCAGAATAAAATTTTAATTCAAAACTGATTATGTTATCAAATGACTCAATAATCGCAATATAAACAAAAGTTCACAAATAACACTAATATCGTGAATGCAGATGATTGCTGTTCTTAATGGATAAAAAATATTTTTCGCTTAGTTTTTCCTTTACATACGGAGCTAAGTGCATACATTTCTTGACTATAACTGTCTCGTTGGTTTAGCAGTTGATACATGCGACTGCCGATCAAGAGGTCTCGGGTTCGAACCCCGGGTCGGGCCAAAAGTGTAATTAAGTTTTTCTGACTATAGAAATAATTTAATAACAGCTCGGAGTTTGGAAGTTGGGGTCTGAACCCCCGTGTCTCGGAGAGCACGTAAAGCTGTCGGACCTGCGCCTGATCTCTCCGCGATCGTATTGGATAACCGTCCCATCGAATTATGAGAGTGAGGGAACAGAGAGTGAACCTGTGTTTACACAAACGCTTGTGCTTCTCCTGTGTAGTTGGCTGGTCTTCGTTAAAACTGGCCGCCGTGGCCAAGAACAAGATATATCCTGACCTATTTGATATATAACATAAATAATAACTAAATTTATTCTTTCTTCGTCCAAGGTGTTTCTTAATATTGAATTCTTAATTTATATTTAGAAATCATAACTAAATTGCGAACTCAGATTCGGTTGAAATAAAAATCAAGAACAAGATATATCGTGACCTATTTGATATATAACATAAATAATAACTAAATTTGTTCTTTCTTCGTCCAAGGTGTTTCTTAATATTGAATTCTTAATTTATATTTAGAAATCATAACTAAATTGCGAACTCAGATTCGGTTGAAATAAAAATCATATGGATGCGTGTCATCAGCCCCAATTACATCATTGTTTACGAAATGTTTACCTATCCCATGAGGAAAAGTGAACAAAACTTTATTAAAGATAAATAAGATTTTAAGTATCTACGTCTTAAAAACAGAAATTGTTCATGAAAGAATTATGAAATATACCTGTTAAGACATTAATTTACACTAAATATAATTTTAGCTACCCTTCATTTAGTAGGTATAAGTCGTCGATTGCAAAATTTATTTAGTGACCTTTGCACACTCGAGGTTCGAGACAGGTGAAACGCATAATATCAGTCTCATGTACAGTGCCTATTTTTTGTTTCCAGAAAAAGAGCACATAAATGATGACCATCATTTAAACTAATATTATAAGAGAGGAAAGATTTGATTATTTGTTTGTTCGAGTTAAATAGGCTTGGAAACTCCTGGATCGAGCTATTATATATATTACTAGCTGACCTGTCTCAGCTTCCCACAGGCCGTGTACAGTCGCGTAAAACAAAACACTTTTCTCGTTATCTTTTATTTCTTTCTTTCTAGCAAAAAAAGAATGAATAAAATGGGACTATGTGTTATTGAATTACAACTAAGTACATATTTTGACTTTCATCCCCTATCTCCAAGAAACCGTGCTGAATTTCGGGATAAAAAGTATCTTATGTCTTACCTCGTAGTATGAACTCAAATCATGCCAAGTTTTATTTGAATCGCGCAATAGTGGCGCAAGGAGGCGCGGGAGTTGGGTAGGAGTCTTGAGACTCGAAAAATTAAAGATGAGAAATCACAACTTCGCCAGGTCCTCGTGGAGGAATGGAAATAACGACTAGGCACACCGTTATTGCGGCGCGAAGATCCTGCGGGGTTCATGTACAGGAGAGGGCCATCTACAAATCGTAGGTGGCTCGAGGTACGTAGGTACTTATTAATTATCATGAACGCGTTAACTCTGGTAAATATAGTGAACATAAAACAGAACCTAGAATCAAAAAGTTAAATTGAATCACAAAGATGGTTTTAGCTATTTTTAAACAAAACTGGCAGTACGATATATACAACTTTACGTATATTTATTGTGCCTGATGGGAAGCAGTGAGTGGAATCAAAGAGTAGTTGTCACCATACTCATATCGAATGCAGACAATGCAGATGTCATGTGACAAGTAATTAAGTCCAAAGTCAGTGTTTTCGGACAACAAAAAAATGATAGAAAATACAAAGGAAAGAATATTTCTCACACGAATGAATTAGGCAGAGCAAACAAGCCCTTAGCGGGTCACAATTATAGGTATTTATTAACTTTAATTGAAACTTTCTTCTCGTCTGAGATATCGTTTTGATAACTTCCTTTAAAATGCTATTATGCAAAAAATATTGCTTCATTATTTTCAATGTATACACTTAGTTTTCGGTCTGGACGCAATGAGTTCTCTTAAGAACAATTTATAAACAAACTTAAAACTAAGATTAACTTCGAACAACTACTGTTTCTATCAACTTCGTATATATAATGTCACGTAGTGGCTTTAGGAGCCTAGAAGGTTGTGGTGAAGCCACGAGGTTCTGATGATGATTAAATTAGACGCTTCACAACAACAATTTAAAGAATTTATTTACTGAAGTATAACACAAACAGATAGATGTACAGTCAGGGTGTGAGTTTGAGAGATTCGACCAGTCAGTGCCTCCAGACAAGAAGCACTTAACTGTAGGTTCGCAGCGATGAGAAAAGGAAGAGGTGCAGTCCTGGGTCGGCTTTAGAGGCCGACCCCCGTAGAGGCGTCGCAGGCGACTGGCGTGGTAGACGCCGGCCGAAAGAGGTGCAGTGCTGGGGCTCCGGCGTAGGCCGGGCAGCCCAGCCACCAGGCGTGGTAGACGCCGGGCGAAAGAGTGCAGTGCTGGGGTCGGCTTTAGAGGCCGACCCCCCGTAGAGGGCAGCGCAGCTGTCCGGCGTGGTAGACGCCGGGCGAAAGAGGTCGAGCTGTAGTGCGCTCGTCCTTTTATGTGTCCCTGCGGTGGCAGGGACAGCGGCTCAGCGGTGGGAGGCGAGCGCCGATGACGCGTGACAATAAGAAACCTAATCCAAGGTAAAAGTTAACAAATTGTAAGTCCTGCCTATCATCACTGCGATGTAGTGAAGACTCAGTACATGGTGGTGGTTTGCCCCGCGTATACGCTGCAGCATCGAGTATTTTTAATGCATTGCAGACTGCGGCATGGCCGTCATGCGTTCCATGGCAGATGCTTATACCATGTGCTGTCGCCTCCTTCTGCTAGGACGTAATTACGTAGCCTAGTAGTCAGTGCAGTAGGCCCAGGATAAACATCACAACTGCTTGGACGCCACCTACATCAGAATTTCAAGCTGGAAGGTAATGCTTGCGCTTTACGGGACAGGAGCAATGACAAATAGTAAATTAGATTGTAAAATTATAATAATGTATTGTAATATTAATAATTCAATTGTAAACAAGTAATAGAAATTTATTTATTAACGTTGTTATTGACTTCACCTGTGAAAAAAAAAACATATGTATTTTTATGTAATTGAGTTATTAATTTTCCATATCTTACTAAAGTCATATTAAACTGTTTACAGTATTGCACATGTGAGCATTGTCACGTTATATTTAAAAGAAATGCATGTAGCACTCATCACGTTTCACAGTTTACATGATTGATATGGAAATTGATAAACCTTGAACCTAACCTTATTTATAACTGATAAAATAGACTCATATTTAATTGCTAAACAATATAGGTAATAACTTTCTATCTGATGTATATATTTTTTCATTAAGCTAACATACCTATATAATACTGCCTATATAACTTTTGTCATTAGTCACAATTTTATCTGACAATGAGGGCTGTTAATATTAAGTGCAAGAATAATAGACACCCGTATTCTTAATTGGAGATGCCTATGTCCAGCATTGGACTGCGATAGGGAACGTGCACAACGAAGGTCCTGCCAACTGGTGTCGCGAATACGAATCTTGTGCTCTATTAATACTGAACATAGACATTTATAAGAAGTAAACAGAATTAATTTTATTAGTGAAAATTATTATTCTAGCTAAACATAATGCATTGTTGCATTTTTGGATGTACCAATACATCCAGAAAAACTAAAAATAAATCAAAAAGCGTCAAATTTTATTACTTGCCAAAGAATTTGACTGCCTCGTTGGTCTTGCGGTTGGCGTATGCGAGTGGTGATCATGAGGTCTCGGGTTCGATTCCCGGGTCGGACCAAATGTTGGTATGATCTACAAATATTTGTTTCGGAGTTTGGGTGTTTTCTATGTTTAATATGTATGTATTTACAAAAAAAAGTATATATGTATTTGTATCAGTTGTCTAGCACCCATAACACGTGGATAAACGCCGTGAAGAAGTATTTTTGTTTGTTTTTAGCATTTAGAAATAACCAATAATATTTGTAGTCAATACAGTAAATATTTCAATCTGTTTTCAGCAAACATCCGAATGATTGGCTTCCATCTAGAAATACAACAATATAATATTAAGAATAAAAACTTTATTGACACTATACAAAAAATCAGAATATCCTTTAAATCCGTCATACGTTCCTGCAATTTTCACGTCAAAGAAAAATAAATAAAAATTGGTTAAAAAATTACAAAGATTTAAAAGACACCAACGTTGAATACAATGAGCTAATTAAGTCTGTAGAAATAAATACTGATAAGAATATACATATTTTGGCCACGCTGACGATCATTATTGATAGACCAGAACCCATGCTATAACTTTTATCGTATAAAAAATATTAAAATTTAAGGGAAAATTTTGTTTACTTATTTGAAAGCACGATGACAGGCTTGATAAGTTCCTTTACTGTCCGCATTGTGTCGCTTTTGTTAATTTAGTCCTGCACGTGCCCTATAGGCTGGTGATGATGATTTTTAGTAGGTAAGGCCGAAGATTACAAGTTTTAATGATTACCATAAAAATAAATATTAATATTTTCGGACATCTAACACACAACGCCATCTAGTCCCAAACTAAGTAGTGCTTGTATTAACTAATTAATATAAATATACTTTTTACTTACTTATTAATATTTTATACTTATAACTTATTTATATAACTTATTTATATACTTTTTTATTGTAAATACATACAAATTATATATAGAAAACACCCAAACTCCGAATTAAACATTTGCGGATCATACAAACAGTTGGTCCGACCTAGGAAACGAACACGAGACCTCAAGCACGGCAGTCGCATACCACTGCGCCATCGAGGCAATTAAAAGTGGGAAGAAGAATTCTGTCTACTCACTTCATCACTTACATAGTATAAAACAAAGTCGCTTTTTCTGTCCCTATGTCCCTTTGTTTGCTTAAATCTTTAAAACTACGCAACGGATTTTGATGCGGGTTTCTTTAATAGATAGAGTGATTCAAGAGGAAGGTTTTTATGTATAATAAATGCATAATATACTATGGAAACACTCTTAATTTTCGAGGTTTCTAATGTGATGTAGCAAATAAACACATTTTTTTGCGCTTACATTGCAAACGCTGGTTGCACCCTACGAGATAGATCAAAATAATGTACTACAGTATTGTACACCTTAAAAAGTACTACAAAAAAGTCCGCGACGGTGTATGTCTATCTCTTAGGGATGACCCACAACAACCATTTTTTATTCCTTTTTTTTACGAGAAATAATGGCTTATTTACGAAGTGATATTAAGCAATACAGAATGAATGCTTATACAATTAAGTAAATTAAATACATTGTGTATTTAATATAGATCATAATGGCCCTTTACAGTATCTTATTTAAATGAATGTATTCGAAGATATTAGAGATTTAAAATGCACGAATCGTGTCGTCGGCAGGGGCATCTGAAATCCACCCGTGCGAAGCCGGGGCGGGTCGCTAGTCTATTAATAAAATGAAGAACAAAGACGAGACCACGAGTCGCTCGCTTCATTATTGCGGACATACTGGGTTAAGGCGCGTATCCACAAAAATTGTTGGCAATTTCAGTGTTTCCGATTGTTTGCAACTCTTCAGAACATCGCCAACTTTTGTATCCATTGTGTCTACACTGAGTCGCCAACAAACTGCACGGTTGGCCTAATGGTTTAGGCGGTCGCCACGCCGCTTGCCAATTCGCCAAGTGTTGTGGGTTCAAATCCTACACGAGACAATACTTTGTGTGATCCACAAATTGTTGTTCTGAGTTTGGGTGTTAATTGCGTCCGTTTCATGTATTTCTCTAAAGTCCCCCGCGACACAGGATGTTTATTCCTAATGCGGAAGGTGTATTTAAAAAAAAATAATTGAAAAACCATTTGAACTAAGCGTCTCCACAGAGCCAATAAATAACTGCAACAAGCGTATTATTTTGATGTTTACCGCCAAAAACAGAAAAACGGTTCTCAACATTTGTTGCCAACACAAGGAAATTACAGAAACTTTTGTCACCAACACGTGTTAAGAACACGAAAATTGTCAACTTTTGTTCGGTTGAGACCCACCCGGCTTTACCTAGTAGAGCCACGCTGATTTCAGCACGAACGGGCCGGCTCGACTGGGGCGGTACTACTCTCTCAGAGAAGACCAACTTAAAATGACAACATTCGTGCTGTCGTGTTTCATAGGTGTGTGACAGACCGGAGGCCAATGATGCAAAAACATCTCAATAGGCCGACAGTGTGGGTCACCATTCTGCATTGTTGCATTGCCTGCAATGAGTATGGTGACCACCACTCTTGGATTCTGCTCATGCTTTTCATTCAGCGAGCTATAAGGTTTTAAGTTTATAAACTGTTACATTTTTATTGTCTTACTTTGAATTAGTTTTATGTGTGTGGAATGTTCTAATGATGGTATGTCGTGGAGGTTGTTGAGAAACGAAAAAAGAAAATTTTCTGTACTTTGTTGATCCAGTTCGACTGCTAGGATGGCGCAGTGGCTTAAGCGGTCACCTTGCCTTTTGTACAGAGTGTTGTAGGTTTGATTTTCATGTGGGACAACACTTTGAGTGACCCACAAATTTTCGTTCTGAGTCTGGGTGTTCTTTGTATTCGTTTCATGAATGTAAAATTCTCCTAGACACACAAATGTTATCCCTATTGCGGGAGTTGTCTTATAAAAGAGAAAAAAAGTTAGACGACGCAATGGTTACGACAGTAGTACCTATGATAGACAGCGGTGAGTGAATTGAATTTTAAATGTTTGATAGAGATCTTTTTATTTTTTTCACTCTTCTTGTTTAAGTCAGATTCATGACGGTGTAAAACCACCTTTTGTGTTCGGTTTGTGATGTAAGACTTAAACCAACGCCATAGATTACCACGTATACCGTTAAAAACCAATTTTTACAATAGAATTTTGTGATGAACCCTATCAAATGCCTTCCGAAAGTCGGTATAATTGTAGTCTTTTTGTTTATTTTCATTCATGCTTTCAAATAAATAGGATGCGTATATGAAAAGGTTGGTGGTGGCTGAACATTTTTTGTACAAAACCATGTAATACTTATGGACCAAACGTTCAAAAGTCTTTGACAAGCCGGACCGAATCGATATAGGACGGTAATTCTCTATATTGGATTTGTCAAGTGTTTAAAGGTGTTTAAACCACTTCAGTCCCTTTGGAAGTATCAAGAATTTTTAATTTCCTAAAAACTGCTTCCTCAGAGAGTATTTTATGGTAAACTAGCGACCCGCCCCGGCTTCGCACGGGTGGATTTCAGATGCCCCCGCCGACGACACGATTCGTGCATTTTAAATCTGTAATATCTTCGAATATATTCATTTAAATTAGATACTGTAAAGGGCCATTTTGATCTATATTAAATGCACAATGTATTTAATTTACTTAATTGTATAAGGATTCATTCCGTATTGCTTAAAATCACTTCGTAAATAAGCCATTATTTCTCGTAAAAAGAAAGGAATAAAAAACGGTTGTTGTGGGTTATCCCCAAGAGATAGACATATACCGTCGCGGACTTTTTTGTAGTACTTTTTAAGGTGTACAATACTGTAGTAAATTATTTTGATCTATCTCGTAGGGTGCAACCAGCATTTGCAATGTAAGCGCAAAAAAAATGTGTTTATTTGCTACAGCACATTAGAAACCTCGAAAATTAACAGTGTTTCCATGCTATATTATGCATTTATTATACATAAAAACCTTCCTCTTGAATCACTCTATCTATTAAAGAAATCCGCATCAAAATCCGTTGCGTAGTTTTAAAGATTTAAGCACACAAAGGGACATAGGGACAGAGAAAGCGACTTTGTTTTATACTATGTAGTGATAACACGTCTGAAGTACTGTTGAAATCAGGTATGTCATCTATATCAATGTAATCAGGTACGTTTGAGGGCTCGAAAAAATAAAGGTTGAGAAGGGTTGAGAATATATTTTATAGAACATTTATATGAGACATATCTGGTTTCCATTTTTTATTATTTATGAATATCCAAATATATTTATCATGTTTCTGTATGGTATTGTCGACCGCTGCCATAAAATCTTTGTAATAGGTACTTATGCGATTCATCTTTAAATATTTGCCTATATAGCGTAAACAATTCACAGTCAGATTTGCCACAACACTTTTTCCATTTTATCCAATAGTTGTTTTTCTATTTATACTCGTATATATGGATTAGAGCAGGTGATAACTAGACAAGAAATTGGAATGGCTTACTAATTTCCCTGGGTAAATGTCTCCTAATTATTTGATAACTTCGCTCATAAAATATCGTCATCATTAATTTCTGCATCTCCACTATATAACAGTTTTTTACAATTAATGTTTGTAATATCTTTATTGATCAATGCATAATCAGCTTCGGTAAACAAAAATTGAGACGTCGGTTGTTGCATCATGCGTCGAACATGATTACAAGCCGAAAGATCATGTACAATAAACATTTTTTTTTTACAAAAAAACTGATTTCAAGAACTGAAACAAATTGAAATGGGACGTGTTATTTTCTTTTTGACAGTTCAAGAAATTTCGAAATTAGTGACACCCTCATACATTACCGATTCAATTTGAAATGAAAAGCGATTTTATTTAAGAAAAACTTTCAATCAATTTAATAAAATATTTTTAGATTCAATATTAATTATTCCTTTATTAGTTTTTTTTTATATTATGTAAGAAATAAACAAAAATATAAATAATAAATCAGTAAATTAGATGAATGAACAGAGTTATTGTTCTTTACTCTTGGTTTGATCCTTGTTTAATTCCTTGCAAATAATCAATCTTGGAGTCATAGATACTATTTTTATTTCCTTTTTTTATTAAATTTACAGAAAAAATACTTACATTAAGTCAAATTATTTTTATCATATGATCGATTTATCGTATTTCAAGTACTGTTTTATAGTCTGTGGTTGTTTGTTATGCACAGGCCACTTCACTAAAGTACCGTCACCGTCAATAAAGTACGACATTACTGTAGTGCATTATTCCGAAAAAAAAAACGGTAATTTATAGGCGTGAGCTGTCAAAAAGAAAATAAACGAATGCACAAAGTATAGAAGATAACCGTTAGGGTAAACGTGTTCTTGAGTGAAGACCGCGTATACGCAAACGTATAGACAAAAAATTAATCAAAAAAAAAAAAACTAATTAATTAAATAACAATATTAAAAAAAAACTTTATACTTTAACGAAAATTAGGTACTATTTTATACACCTTTACTCCCTGTTATCTGCCCAAGTAACCACAACCCAAACTCTATAGTCGCTGGTCGTTCTTACCTACATAGGGGTCATGCACAGAAAAACTTTCAGCTTTTATAAAATAACGAAGGTCTGGCCGTCGTGGGCTCTTGCTCTAGTAGTGTAGGACGCCTACAGGCCAGATGTCCAGCAGTGGACTGCGATAGGCTATATGATGATAATGATCAGAAAAAGTAAGCTGTGGTACTGTTTGAAATGATTTGTGGTATTGTTTGCAAAAATTAAACGATGCGGGTCTCTTTCCGTTGATCTGATTGAAAGTTCTTCAAACCCGCAGTTTTATCCACACCCTCATTTTTCAGTTCTGCCAACTCACTCGGTTTTTGTTACACATGTTTTTCTTTTAGTTCCATAATGTGCTCAAACAATTTACTTGCAGGTTTAACAAGTGTACACAAATTAGTCCTAAACTCGGAAAGTTATTAGCTCTAGCGAGTTTAAGCCATCCTAACGTAGTAATATTTTATCCTAAATTACTACGGAAATGCCTTTTCTGACATTTGTGAGACCGAGAGTAGATAAGAACTGAATTTAGTCAGAACCTACATAACAAGATATTAATTGTCTTCGGGTGTTAATACTTATACTAAGTATTATACTTTTTATTGCGTTAATGTAGAAGCTTGTTAGTAATGTAAAACCGTGGGAGAGCCACGCTTCGGCATGAATGGGCCGGCTCGACCGGAGTGATAATGGTATCACTCCGGTCGGCCTCACAGAAAACCGATGTGAAATAGCGCTTGCGCTGTGTTTTACCGAGTGAGTGAGGATATCGGAGGCCCATACCCCAACCCCTCCCCACATCCCTTTCCCCATCCTCCAAAGGCCGGCAACTCACTTGTGACGCCTCAGGTGTTGCAGGTGTCCATGGGCGACAGTAATCACTTACGATCAGGTGATACGTCTGCTCGTTTGCCCACTATTCCATAAAAAGAGAGCTTGGTTTTTTATACTGTGATAGTCAAAATGGTCTAAATGTATGTTGGAGTTTGGAGTGCACTAAAAGTATTAGCATTTTATAATGCGACCCTTACTTCATCAACAGTCTTTAATATTTCACTGCTGGCCTATCAGTCGACAGAAGGCTTTGATCTACTATTCCATGCTGGACTTCTGGGTTAGTATAGGGTTTGTTTTAAATTTTCTTTCGTTTTGCAATTCTGGTATCCTTCAGGGTTTGCTCTCTTGGTCGGCTTTTACGACACCATTGGAATCAATGGGGGTTGTGGCACTCCGTATTTGGAAACCGTTATTACACATTCCGTGCGGTGTATTACTTTATTTACATTGATTAAATTCCTGTAATACATATAATCACAAATTTTAACAAAAAAAACGACTTCAATCAATCAATCAATCGTTTATTTGCGGAAACATAGGTTAGTTACAGATCTTATGCTTATTTTAGAGGTACACTATGTCCTACCACATTATCTGGACCTCAATCTGGACCAAATTTAAATGGGACCACACGGGAAGCACCAGCTTTCAAATAAAAAAAAGTATCATCAAAATTGGTTCACAATCGGTCGAAAGTTATGAGGTAACAAACATAAAAAATATATTCAGTCGAATTGAGACCCTCCTCCTTTTTTTGAAGTCGGTTAAAACTAAACTCAGGATACTTTAAAACTCACTGAAACTTTTCTATTTTCATTTTTGTATTTTATACGCTTGAAATAAAAACAGACGATAACAATATGTAAATACTAGACATTTTAATCGATTGCAAACGGACGAATCCAATTTCACTTTATATATCTTAATATATTACGCGGAAAGATATAGCAAAAAGTATGAAAGCGGTACCTATATATATTTAAAAAATTGAAAAAGCAAATACATAATTATAACAATTGAAATTTGTTCAAAATATTATTAGGGGTGTATGAATACAGTTAAATGTAGGATCCTTGAGGCTGGTGATCATTATTAATTTTTATATTCCACTATACGCAGAACAAATTTTAATATTGTGGAATAAACAAATAGCAATCTAAAAATATAAACTCTAGTGTATTTGTAACAGGTGTGTTTATTTATCTGTTACATAGAATCTTTACTTATAATAAAAATGTAACAGGTACAATTCTGCACATTAAAGATATTTTGAAAAAAAAATTGGATCTTTGATCTTGATTTCATTTTTGTCTGTCTGTGTGTATCTTGGCCGCGCATCACGCTGAAACTACTGAATGGATTCAAATGAAACTTGGCATGATTGTACGATTGGCACGAGGTAGGATGTGGGATACTTTTTATCCCGAAATTCAGCACGGTTTCTTGGAGAGAGGGGATGAAAGTCAAAATATGTACTTAGTTGTAATTCAATAACACTTAGTCTTTTTTTCTAGAAAGAAAAAAAATTATAACGGGAAAAGTATTTTTTTTGTCCGCGACTATACACTGCCTGTGGGAAGCTGAGACAGATATGGAAATATGGCGGTACGAAGTTCGCCGGGTCAGCTAGTTTAAAATATGGTGTTAAAGAATTGAAGAATATCGTTATGTAACATGTAACTAGTTCTAAATGTACGGGTATTAGAATTCTTAAGGTGCATTTAGTATATATTATTCATAGTACATATTTCTGGTTAAGCATATAGCCGTCTGACGAGAGTCAAAAACATCTCGTTATTGACCTTTGTTCAGTAGTCATTCGCCATAATCACATAATATCTTATCATAATATACACATATTTCCTTCGAGTTATATGCGTCGCAATCTACTCTAATTATGTAATAAACCGTAAGGTGCATGTATTTTCCCTTTTCTCTTTACTAATCTGAGATGTAACTGTGTTTTATTTTTCCAAGTTCGCATTGATTTACATTTCAATATGAATTATTAATATGGGGAGTTTATTCGAATCTCCGTTAACAAAATAAACATAGATGAACCAGCCTGAACTTTCTGACTTATCCTAGTAATTTAAATTACTTTCGTTTGGCACCAATAAAGTCTTCATCCTCCTAAATATGTCAGTCCTAAATATGGTATGATTTTACGAATAGTAAATTTTTCTTTCTCTTATAATAATAACAAAGGAATTCACTAATAAAGTTTAAACTTAGCAAGCCGATGAAAAGACACAGAATGTAAAACCTCAAGACAGGCGCTTTCAAGGCAGGCGTCATGGCGCGGAAATACTCGGCCTTATGCAGAGGCCACCTCATGATCCATTAACCAATTTTTGTTTAATTTTAGAAAGCGGTCGTGACATGGAATATTACAAAACAGCGATTATATATGCCTTCGAATGGCACCACTCGTGTTGCGCGAAACCTGCATGTGGCGGCCGGTTTAAGGGGAGTCGGCGGGAGGTTTATTATTTAGCCAAACCTTATATTTATTGAATTTAAATGTCACTAAACACACTTACATACATTTTTTTACAATAAATCTGCTTGAATATAACATTCGTAATAATAAATCCACTGAAATGATCATAATGAAATCATGTTTAAGACCTTTTTAATGTAGTCCAAAAGGAACATGGAAGTCGTTTGACCACTTTCTTTTGTTTTGTGATACCATTGTCATTTGTTTTATACATAGCAATAGTTGTATAGTCAATTTCAGCGTTGCCAGGCTTATTCACCTTTCATAGTATTGTATATTTATTTTTATATTTTAGTAATAAAACAATTTATTGTAACTTTTATTTTTTTATTTACACATTCAGATGTGTGTGTATTCAAAACATGTTAACATCGTTTACTTGTTTATATTCCTCACATATATCTTTTTCATCCCATCGCCACTTCGGATGAGTACCATCGCCAGTTCTTTTCACACGCTTCTGAATCAACTCTTGGGATACAGTCCTCAAGTCATACGCCCAACCAATTTTTGCCATAATATCGATAAACATTCGAGATGTATTAAATGTATAACCACCCAACTCAGCAGTTTTGTAATCCCAAGGGAATGTGTGATGATAATTATGAAATCCTTCGCCACATGCTACAAAAGATACAGATTTTGTTTCTACGGGGCAAATATTTTTATCATACGGTTTCGTTCCCCACATATGAGCTGCAGAATTAATTAAAAAAATTGCATGTAGCGAGATAGTCAAACGCAATATAGCAGCAATGTAAAATGCTGTCCACTTTTCTTCATTCCACAGAACCGGGATGTAAGTTGGTGTTATATAACTTAGCAATAATACTAAGTAATAGTAATATCTGAAAGAAATAAGACAAACATTATTTTTCAATTATTTGAGGAGAAGATTATTGTCATTTCAAGAGTAGACAACGGGGCTTAAGATCTTCTATACTAAATTAGTGTTTTATTTAGTAAAAATGTATTATCAAGGGCCCAGTTAGATGACGCGAAAATTTTCTTGCGGCCGCCGTGTCGCGTATTGACCGCGTAATTGTTTCTTTTTATAGAAATTTAAACTTTATTCACTAGTTCATAACGTTACAAATTAAAATTCAGCTGCGCTGTGCGCAACGTTGTGTGGGCGCGAAATATTTCTATGTCATATAAACGCGCCCTTAAACTGTTACTATTTTTTTTTTAAATATGTTTTTTTTTAATTAAATGGTTTTGAAAAAGAATGTACTAAACGCTAAAAAATTGTTCGGTAGGTCCCAGGTTCCAGTCATCACATCCCTCTCCCTCATCAATCTAAGGCAATCAAAAATTTTTTTTTTTGTTATTTGTTTGTGTTTAATTTTTTTTTTTTAAACTTTTAGTTTTTAACTTCATTACAAACTACCTCTCATCTGTATTCTACTAAACAAGCCCTGTCGTTTGATACCCATATAGTGGTAGTCGTGACAAAATTTGTGAACCGCCATTTTGTAGCGGCGGCCATCTTGGATCCAAAAGGGCGATGACCGAACCGCATGTGTAAAAACAGACAATGGCGAATAATAGTGAAAACCGAATGGATATTAATTTTCAGTAAACGACCCGAAAATTCAACAAAATTTTTAATTTTATCCTCTATGAAAGTCTGAAATCCATCTTCCAAGACCGGAGACCAAGAAGACAAAGGAACATTTTTTCTAAAACTTTAATGTTAGGTGCCAATGAATTAATATTTTGTATAATCGAAAGTCTGTCTGTGTTATCACAAATAAAAAAATCGCATTTGTCAGAATTGAGTTCTAAGCCAATAGATTTTAATTTATTTTTAATATGAGATAAATCTTCTAAATCTGTTTCTTCTTCACCTTCAAGGTACCATAATAATATGTTAAATTAAGTTTTTATCTGCTCTATATTGGGATGTATTGCTAAACTGAAGATCTCAGTGGATTACCCTGTTGACATCCTACGGGAGAGTCTAAAAGATTGTCCTTATAAAATACATAATTTTTTTGTATATCTACAACATTGCCAAAGAAAATTATAAATTTTAGGGGTTTTAATTTTGGCTTGTGATAACAAAGTGTCCCTATTTACAGAATTCAAAGCATTCCTAAGGTTAACCTGCAAGATCA
Source organism: Diaphora mendica (assembly GCA_949125395.1). Classification (NCBI taxonomy): domain Eukaryota; kingdom Metazoa; phylum Arthropoda; class Insecta; order Lepidoptera; family Erebidae; genus Diaphora; species Diaphora mendica. The sequence continues at coordinate 10,498,406 of OX421319.1, forward strand.
CTTTGCCACTGCTAAGATATGTGGACAGGGCGTGTATGGCAGTCTCACAACCACCTTTTGAGCCAAACCAAGTTGCACTGGTTGGACTTTCGATGCAAGTTCCGTACTGTAATGTTTGCAGCTAATTTTGGCTACCATTAGCCGTAACATACACCCCACGGCAATCGGACGAATACCACCATCATTTTTGGCTCCATATAAAATGTCGATGATGCCTTCGTCTACATTGCCGAAGAGTATGAGGTTTACCAAAGGCGTCAACTCCTTCAAGAGAGCATCGCCAGCCTCTCCTGGGTAAATTAGATCTTTCAAATGTTGCGGTGTCAAGCCGTCTAGACCGCCAGCAGATCTATTCCGATCCGATCTGGTTAGTGATCTGACTGATAAACCAGAAGTCATAGATGTTATTGACTTCTCTATGGTAATGTCATGTATGGAAACCGGACCGTACTTGTCTCTTTTGAATTCATCTGTACACAATAGAGCTTAAAAATAGTTTGTTTTCTTATTTGTTTAAATGCGTCGAACTCTCCAGTAAGCATTCTACCTGTCGAAAAAATATTATTGTGTATTACAATGATAGGAGATTAAGAATATGTTTTGTTTTAACTTACTTCTTGTGAAAGCGTAATAACTTATCCGCTTTAATATCGCTTAGTTCAATGTCATGTCCTTTAGCTATAACATCAGGATGTTTCTTCATGAACAACCAACCGATATGTGAGAAGAAAAACCCTCGCGTCGAGTTGTGTGGGTCGGCATCAGTATCGCAATACTTATGATGAACACGATGGTCACGTACCCACTGAAATACTGAGCCCTGAAATATATCTTAAGTTAACCTCAATAATGAATTCACTTGCTCATTCGAAATGTATCGATCATAACTTTATTTTCAGTTGCTGTTTTAATTTTAAAATAACCTTAAACACGTCAATTACTCTAATTCCTTAAACTCGCTACTTTACCTAGTTCTATTTTAGAAAAGGTACACCAACATAAACAACCTTTTTAACATTTCTTAAGATATTCCGTGTCTCTCGGTTCAACACCATCTACACCTTCTCTTTAGTAGTTGACCACATGGAATTCTTATAATCAATCATGTCTTTACTGTAACTCAACTCAACTAAATAGTTTTATGTTATAAACAAATCTATTAACAGTACTTTCTACATAATTATTGCTATGAAAGAGAATAAGACTAAGACGTTCGTTCATAATTACGGCGTGCCTGCCCCGCCTGCATAGCATTTCTACCTTATTCTCTGTTCAGTGGTATTTTCGGTAATAATAATGTGGAAGAGACGAGGAACCATATCTTTCTATGGTCATCAATAAAATAAGTTGCTAATTAAATACTGGGATCCACCCAGTATTCAATTAGAACACTCGACAGCTACAAAACACACACAATATATTTATCAGTCATTCAGGGAGTCTGCGATCTTATGTTTTTTACTCGAATTATTTCATCAGCTTGACTTATAATCAATCAAAATCTACCAAACAGTAACCTATTTAACACTAGTGGAGTTACATTCAACTAGGCGACGCGACGTGGCACCAAAAGTGTCCTTGGACGTAAGACACTACTTTTTTTATAACACCTAAAGTATCCTTGGACGTTTGAGTTAGTAATATGCTTCAATATTAGGCACTGTAAGTAATGTGAAGATATGTTGCAATTAAAACTTACTTGAAAAGCCATAGTGAAGAAAAATAACAGTATAATCTTGAGAGGAAGCTTTGCTTTGTATGATCTATGTGCCCAGAGTCTGTGAGCGCCGGCTGTAACACCCACGGTCGACATTACATACAAAACGTAAGCTGAAATAAATTAACTAATATTATAAATAATTTCATTATCAAACTAACATAAAAAAGCCTTAAACACCGGACTTTTACACGAATGACAACGACTATGGACAATCTGAATTTCAATAAGTATTCTCTAACGATCTTTGTATTTCATAGTTTTATTTTGGATTCATTCTTTCGATAGTTCTTTTAAATATAAATACCTACTCCATCTTAATTCACACACATATTCATAAATCCTTCAATTGTTGTAGTAGACTTTTTTTTTATTACATTAAAAATATCGAGAATTCCCCATTTGTATTTTTCGGGATATATTTATACGACGCCTAAAATTAATGCAACGTTACTTATTTTTTGGGTGGGAAGCCAAGATATGGTCTTGGTGGGAATCGCTGACGTAGTGAGGTCGGCATTGCCTAGAAAAAAAATTCAAGCAGCCATCTGCTGTGTTTTGTAGTGGAACATCAATGATAGCAGAACCCTGTCCAGTCCGAGTCATCCACATCCTAGTCGTCTACCCTGGGACCTGCTGCAGCCACACAACGCGTGCACACTACCTAGAGCTGCAGCTGAGCTGAGGATGCAGGGCGTAAGGCGAGTGTTCTACGCCTCAAAACAGAACCCTATCACTAGGGAGGCATCCTGAACAAACCGAGCGTGTCTGGACGCTTTAAAGTGGCAGCCCCGCTACAGGACTAAGGCACGGTGGGCTAATCACCAGCTTGTTCAAAAATCTTAGATTTCTGAAACTAAGACAGCAAGTAACCGGACCAATTATTTTCAAACGACCTTTGCCATGAAAACACGTGTCCACGAATTGCTTTTTGGAACGTACGTACGCTCAGTGATGACAGCAGACTGGCCCAAACAGAAGCAGATGCGACACATACCCGGTCTAAGTAAAATGCCAAAGGATACCAAAGACGACTTCTACAACTCTATAAACGCCACACTTAAGAGCAGAATCAATCATATCGGGCGATGTACTGGCACTCGATTGGAATCCGCAAGGAAAACGGAAACGTAGCCTTTCAAACAGACCTGGCGACGCACAGTTGCAGACGAGGCGAAGAAGGTAGGAAAGACGTGGAGCGAGATAAAATGCAAATCTCACGACCGAACGCGATGGCGGATTGCTGTGGACGCCCTCTACCCCATCTAGGGGACACAGGACCTTAAGTCACTTATTTTTGTCGTGGCAACGTCTAATAAATTGAAGAACGCCAGACGGATGACGGACGGACGGAAGGACGCGGATGTTCCAGGTCGGGCGCCGGTGATCACTCTGTCGGTGCTGGGAAACAAACTGAGGCAGATTTTGACTGAGTGTTTCAGCCTCGGTATTATCCCCCTCGGCTGGATAGAAGCGATACTGGTGCTCCTCAAAAAGTAAGGAAAAAATGCAGATTCTCCCTCTGCGATCCAACCGATACTAGCAGCGGGCACCTGTCGCGAGTGGTCCCTGATCTGTCGGACTGCCAATCTGAATTCCGACAGGGACGCTCATCAGTGGACGCTATTAGGTATGTTCGCTTTCTGTCAGAGTCGGCGGTCCGATCAGGGGGGTGGTGTTGACAGTTAGCCTTGATATCGTTAACGCTTTCGGCACCCTTCCCTGGCGCGCCCTTGAATATCATGGAGTGCCACCTTACCTGCATGCCGTCATAGAGACATATCTGCGCAACAGTACAGTGTAGTTTGTCGATCGGAACAGAGTGGCGGATTGAAGGGAGGTGTGTTGTGGGGTTCTCCAGGGCTATGTATTGGGTCCATTGTTATGGAACCTCGCATACGATGTGGGCCTTCGCACTAGTCTGCCCTCTGGCCTAAGTGTCGCCTGGTATGTAGAAGATACCCCAATCCTGGCTAGAGGGTCACGCTTCAAGGAGGTGCTTCTGCTCGCCGAGCAAGGGGTGGCTTGTGTCATGGATAAGTTTCGTGAGCTGGGCTTGAGGGTGGCGCCTCCATGGCTTACGTAAGTGCCAGGAACCATCCAGCTCTTGCCTCCGGGTGGATGACACTGAAGTCCAGGTGAGCCAGTACATGAAGTACCTAGGCATCGATAGAGCTTCGAAGAGTATTTCGGGCGACTAGTCCCCCGAGTATGAGGGGTAGCAGGGGCGCTGCTGCTCAATCTCGAGGGACCGCTGTAAGCTGAATTTTCGTTCTGTCAGTCGGAATGGCGAAGAGACAGCGCCGGATCATGAGACCGGAATGCTTCCTCAGAACGTACATACGCTAGCCCTACGTGCTTGGCGGCCACGGCTCGACACCCAGGTTTGTGCCAGCCAACGCGCTGTCGGAGCCATTTTGCCGAACTTCGAAGCTTGAATAGAGAGAACCGACTCCTACCGATTCACTCAGATGCTCCGAATGGCCGCTAGCTCCCTAATCATCGGTTAAGGGTCGTTGTGGTTACATCCAGGGGAGATGTGGTCACTGCAAACGACCCGAGACCAGTGACACCTCGGTGTGGCCGGGGGGTATGGTCTAAGGCGAGTAGATTTTCCGACTCTTACTGCGTAGAGCTCTGAGAGGTGCCATAGCGACGACCTGCCCCAGGATTGAATCTGGTTACCCCGGGATGTACCTCAGTCGTGAGGCACGGCAGGGGTACTCCAGAAGCCGCTGATGCATTTCTGGAGCTCCTCTTGACTGCTGAGTTAGGCCACCGAGGGGTTTAGTGGGTAGACCGATTTGTCGGGAGATTCCCCTTTCCCCCCTCAACGGAGCTAGCTCCTTTACATAATCTCCGGAGATTGTCCCAGACGTCTCAAATATTTAATGTGTGCAATAATATTGTGTATTGTGCAATAAAGTCTAATTTACTCGACTTAAATTGATTATTAGTGACCCCCCAAAATTTCAGGCTGCGACCGCGCCTGCATGCTCCTAACCTATTCTCAAATTTCCCTATATAATCGGTTTTGGCCATTGACTTATAAAACAACTAATGAAAAAATATAGTTGTGTGGTATACCGTGTGGTTTCAGTCGGTTCGATTCCGACATACCATTCAGTACTTACCGAAAATAATTGTCTGCCATTTAGCTTTTGTAATTAGCAAATGGATTCCATAAGCCGAACCAGTGTGCATCAATGTGAAAAATATCATAGTGTGCCAAACCAGGTGCCATTGTCTCGAATTTGTTGTGTTCTTTGCACTGCTTTTGATAACTGTATTGTCATTGATCACATCATGCATTTTGATAAATTGTTTTCGTAATTTACTGCTGAAATTAAAATAAAATGTTAAAAAATATTTTTACTATAGGTACATTATTTATTATTTTCGAAAAAAATATGCTTGTATTTTCTCCAACCCTAAACATAATTAACCAATGTGAAAAAGATAATTTAGTAAAAACTTTACTGTGAGAAATGTTTGGATAGTGAATAATGCAGAACCATAAAATAGAATTCTACTATTCACATAACGCCCTCTATTTACAGTGGAAATACATAAATATTACAAATCAAACATTAAAATAATGATCAAGGACGTAAATGATTGACTTTGACAAAAATCGAACCCGCACAAACCACTACACCGTCTGGCGGTCACAACTAGACCCAGAATACTCTTACCTTAAAATTTACTTTAATAATAATTTCGACGATAATATAAAATTTATAATTTTTCATTCAAAATTTTTGCACAAACAAACATACTGAGGACAATTGGGGTGTCACTTCTTCCAACTAACATTTATCGAGCTCATTTAACCACTTTTATATACCACCACTGTAAAAAGTTTTAATTACCCATAAAATTAACCCGTCCTTACTGAAAGAGAACTAGAACATTCTTGTTCCAGTTAAAATTAGAAAATTCTTGTTTATGGGTCCATGTTATTCGAATAATATTATTCTGAAAAATATTTATCGATATTAGCTTTGCACTACGAGTTTAAAAATAATAAAGTGCCTTCTTAGGTGAGAGAAAATCTTTTGGGCCATCATCCTCTCATCATACTAAAACCACACAGTGTGCCACTCTGTGCCTTAAATTTAAAGATCCGGGAAAAGCTTTTATTAAGACATTCGGACATCTTAGCGTCCACCGGCGTCTACTATGGCATATATTTAAAGATGTATTTATTTATTTAGTACTACGATACTTATTTTTAACAGTCAACTTTTCATGAACACTTAATATTGTTTTCGAATTCAAGCACCAGTCGTAAAAGTATTTAAAGATAACGACAGCTAGGTACTAAGTGCCAATTTTGTAAATTGTCGTTATTACAGGTAGTATTTAGACTTAAATCAGTTGATAAGGTTTACACATAAATAATTCTAGTTTTATGGTAAGTATACATTTTATTACGGCTTCTAACGAAAAGTTCCGTTTGTTAATCGTGTGCTATATACATAATTAGCTAATAATTAGCGTCACTATTCTTGGCTGAAATCGTATACTTTTGGTATTTCTACTTCAACTGTATACGCTTATTATTATTTTTTAATTTCTTAGAAGTCTTTGACTTTTACCTCATTAGTTTTAGGTTGAATACAAAGTTCATTAAAAGAGCAAAGGTTATAAGTTAAATTAAAGGATATTGATCAAAGTCGAAAAAATAAAAGGTTTATCCTTACTTTTATTAAGAATAATAAAGGCAATATTATGGTCTTCATTAATTGAGTCCTCAGTAGACTGAACATTTTGAAGAGAACAAAATACTATACAAAAAAATGTATCTGTTATTATATTACTAGCTGACCCGGTGATCTTCGTACCGCCATATTTACATATCTATCTCAGCTTCCCACACGCAGTGTACAGTCGCGGACAAAAAAAGACTTTTCCCGTTATCTTTTATTTTTTCTTTCTAGCAAAAAAGAATGAATAAAACTCGAACTATGTGTTATTGAACAATTTCAGAGTTCAATAGATTTCAATTTCTTTCAATTTCAATTTCAATTAGAGTTGACAACTAAGTGCATATTTTGACTTTCATCCCCTCTCTCCCGGAAACCCTGCTGAATTTCGGGATAAAAAGTATCCTATGTCCTACCTCGTAGTAAATCATGCCAAGTTTCATTTGAATCCATTCAGTAGTTTCGGCGTGATGCGCGGCCAAGATACAAACAGACAGACAGACAAAAATGAAAAAATAACAGTTTTGGCTTCAGTGTCGCATATAGAGCCCTCCAAAAAAAATTTCAAAATATCTTTAATGTACAGAATTGGACCTGTTACATTTTTAATATAAGTATATTTTATTATAAGTAGGTATATATAGATTACTAGCTTTTACACGCAGCTTCGCTCACGCAGACCTTCATCCCCTGATTTACCCCCTTAGGGGTGGAATTTCAAAAATTCCTTTCTTAGTGCTCACTTGCGTTATGTAAAGAACCTACATGCAAAATTTCAGGATTCTTTCTTCAGCGGTTTGGGCTGTGCGTTGATCTCTGGGTATGTCAGTCAGTCAGTCACCTTCCTCTTATATATAGATTATTTTTAAAAAATTAACATAAATTTATTTATTTTAATTAAAATGACTCTACTCTACCTATTTTTAAGGTCCTCTTCCTCTCCTCTTCATGTGTTTGTCTCCTTTTTTGTTCCATGTGTCTTCTTATTATTTTAACATAAAACGAAAACTATAAATCCATTCCATAAAAACTTGTATTGTATGTAGAAAATTTGTTAATTTCGAAAATATACCTTTCTACATTTATTGACATACGATAGATGTTTGTCAAACAAACTTGAAACATATATTAAAGTAGAGGTCATGGTAAATTTTCGAAGTCTTAATTTAAGTTTATAATTGTCAAAAAATGTCCTGTACCATTAGATATCTTATTGTCTGAGGTATTCCTTTTAACCAAATTTTATGGTTCTAAGTGGATAGTATACTCTATTAATTTACCTATTGTTAGTTATACTAAGCTTTATAAGCTAAGACAGAGTTCGTTGCTTCGATCCTCACCATCATCACCAGGTGGCAATTACATTAATTTCTTGTGTCCGAGTGTAATTGAGTTATAATATATATGTATTTATAAATAAACTAGCTGACCCGGCGAACTTCGTACCGCCATGTTTACATATCTGTCTCAGCTTCTAGTCGCGGCCAAAAAAAAAAGACTTTGCCCGTTATCTTTTAATTTTTTTTGTACATAAACCTTGCCCCAACAATAACAAACACATATAAAAAGAATTATTTAATTTGGTGCAGCCTATCGGAAGTTATGCGCGTACATACATTTTGGCTATTAATTTCTATAAATATAGAAGATTATATATTTATAAATTTATTCGTACGTGATTTAGTTATGTATATATGTATGTGCATGTATTGGTAGTATTTAGCAAATAATATAATTAATTAAAAACTCATTGCACCGTCAAGTACCACTGTCTCTCCTATACATTTTGATTGCTTATGGCAATAAGGCCGCCCTTTTTACACTACATCTTACATTTTATGTACTCTTGTAACTATGTAATATTATGGTGTACAAGTAAAGAGTTTTCTATCTATCTATCCATAGTCTAGTACATTACTAGTAGTATATACTAGACATGTACCGAAAAGTAATTAATTAATTTAAAACTTAACTAAATTTTTAATTACTTTCTTTTTAGTTCAATAAAGTCATCTTCATCATTATCAAGTTGCAGAAAATGAAGGTTTGATTTCGTTAACACTTTTCTTAGTTGTTATAATTTTAGTAATGGTTAGTAGTAAATCCAAATTTTGGGATGACTACTGTATTATTAAGTTGGTAAGCACATTTTCCTACAAATAATAACACCGTAATAGCCATAGTCTTGAAGCTATGAAGCAGATACTGTTTCGATTCATCATCATCAACAACCCATAACGTCCCACTGCTGGGCTCGGGTCTCCTCACAGGAGAGGGTTAAGGCCGTACATCCCCACGCTGGCCGAGTGCGGGTTGGGGACTGGCAAGACAACGTTGTGGCTACGTAATCATGCCGTTGGATGTTTTTAAGCCGCCCAAAGGCCTCTAACTAAGCTTCACGACTGTTATAATATCATAACAACCGGGACCGACTGCTTAAAGTGACCTCTGAATCACGGAGATGCTCATAGTAACATGCCACTAGCGGTCACCCATCCAGGTACTTACCGCGCCGTCGTTGCTTACCCTCGGTTATTGTTTCTAATCACCGAGTGCAACTGTGCTGTGAGCGCCTTGATTGATCATAAAGATCATTAATTAGTTCACTGCTGAAAAGAGGCATCTCCTGAATTAGGATGTATTGGACTAATTAATATACCATGCAAGTTTTCCTTCTTTTTGTAGTGCATCCTGTTTCGTTGCAGTGACTTGAATGGTCCTACCTAAATTAGACAACATCACTATTGTAATTGTCTAAAGTTAACTACATATTTGTTGCGATTATTCTAGGCACTAGCCACTTATCATTCAATTTATTCGATATCTTTTGTATTTTCTTGTGAAGTAAGAAATGTTTTTTTTTGAGAATCAAACCATGTTTAATATCTTTTTCATTTTTAATGTAGATCAGAATCATGAACTTATTTGATATTATTACACAAAATCAATTGTTACAAGCAATTTAACTATACATGCTATATATTTTCTTTGCAAAGTACTATACATTTGCCATTATATTTAAATAATTGTTTTCATTTCTTTCAGTTCTTTAGTTCTCCAATATTTTTTCTTAAATACTATTAACGTTTTATTGCATAGACTCATTCCTCACATATTATATCTGGGTGTGTACCATCCCCAGTTCTCTTTACACGCTTCACAATCAACTCTTGTGATACAGTCCTCAGGTCATACGCCCAACCAATTTTTGCCATTATATCTATAAACAGTCGAGACGTGTTGAAAGTATAACCACCCAACTCTGCCGCTTTGTAATCCCATGGGAATGTGTGATGATAATTATGAAATCCTTCTCCACATGCAACTAAAGATACAGCTTTTGTCTCCACGGGCCGAATATCTTTATCATATGGTTTTGTCCCCCACATATGGGCAGCAGAATTAATAAAAAAAATTGCATGTTGTGAGATCGTTAAACGTAAGACTGCAGCAATGTAAAACGCAGTCCGTTTTTCTTCATTCCACAAAACGGGGATGTAAGTTGGTGCCACATAGCATAGCAATAAAACTAATAAATAGTAGAATCTGAAACAAAGTTATTAAAAGTTATTGAAGAGTATAAGCCGATAATTCCTGAATTCTGAGAGTTATTTATTTATTCTATATTATTATTTACTGTATTGATTGTTTCGTGACGTTCAAGTCTTAGAGTAGGAGATAGATTTTAGTCAATAGTTTGGGCTGTTTTAGTGAATGCAGTCTTTACAAGTAAGTTTGTTTCAATGCGTCTGGATTGCCGTCTGTCCAGGACTTGCAGGTCTGACTTGATGTAGATATTACATGCTATTATCAGATTTTTAAAACTTCCGACTTGCAGGGCTAGTGGCCAGCGGTGGCCTTTCAGCTCGTTTGCCCACTTTGCTATAAATAAAAATTGAAAAAAAAAAAGTAAAAATAATTTATATTCATTGTGTCTTTTAACTAACTCTGGAGTTGTCAGAGGAATTTTTACATCACTTAGGACTGAAATAGTGTACATAAATGTAAATAGAACTACAGCGAATGGCTGTGCAGTATTTCCGCGATAGTTTAGGTCGAACTGTTGAACAGATTTTGATTGTTACATGTATCCACTCGTACTAATGGTTACATAATACTACAGCCATATAAATATAATAATAGTTTAGGATCGTTAGATATTGCAAGCTAGAGTAATTTCATTATTACTTACTAATGTAGGGGTATATAAAATACTCTTATTTATGTAAACATCCATAGACGTTGTGTATTTATAAATAGCATGACATTTAAACATGAAGTAAAATTTTCTACGTATATTATGTTGTATGCTTTTTACTTACTTCTTGTGAAAGCGTAATAACTTATCCGCCTTAATGTCGCTTAGCTCAATGTCGTGGCCTTTAGCTGTAACATCAGGATGTTTCTTCATGAGTAACCAACCGATATGTGAAAAGAAAAACCCTCGCGTCGAGTTGTGTGGGTCGGCATCAGTATCGCAATGCTTATGATGAACACGATGGTCACGTACCCACTGAAATACTGAGCCCTGAAATATATATCAAAACATGAAACGAAAATGATAAGTAACAAAGCAATGAACGTTTATATTTAAGTAATAATAAATGTAAGCAATTGTTACACAAGTTTTGATATGCTCGTGGCCTAAGCTCTGACTGTACCAAGGCTGATAATCTATACATTTTTTATTAGATATGATTTTGACGAGACTTTCACTGGCAGATAGCTGATGATATTATGACTAACTTAGGCTACTTTTTACCCGACTGCGAAAGGAGGGTTATGTTTTTCGAGTGTATGTATGAATGTATATTTCATTGGCACGCCCTAGAGCCTAAACGGCTTGTCGTATTTTTATGTGAGTGGTGTCAATAGATTCGTTTTAGTCGTGAAAGTGACACTGGGTACATCAAAATTAAAAAAAAAGGATTTTTGGCGCCAAAAACTAATATAAAAAAAAAAAATGTTTTTAAAATACATCGAGTGTGGTATCAAAAGAAAGAATTTTTTACGGTGCTTACGAATATATATATAACTTATATGTTTTTATTGTTAAATATTGACGCAGTCGGGTTTTTTATTTTTAATAATTTGTGCTTGTTTTAGACTCGCTTCGACCCGCGGCGTTACTCGCTTTTGTAGTTGCAAAGGTACAACAATAACCACAGGCAACACCGCGGGTCTCAACTGGTTACATATAAAGTTTATATTATACTAATGAGAGTGTAATCCAAGTGCCATTACTTATTTCTAACAATTATTTAATATCTTAATTCTATCAGTTGATAGATGTGAAATATTGCAAGGAAAGCACAGGTAGGATATTATACGAGTATATATTATATATACATTGACAAGATATAATTCTAAACTAAGTAATATTGATATTTTGATCTTATTTTATTTAATATCAAGAGGATAATACCTGTCTTGCCCCCTAAATTTTAACTTCTATCAATATAATTTATTAAATCCTATTTGTTGCACTGTGAAAAAATCACGTGTCAGTAAAGTATCCACACAAAAATTATTCGAATTAAGTTTTGACTATTTTAAAAATGGATGTTAAGAAAGAATAAAATATTTTCAAAAGAAATTATAATTAGGCATAATTATGGTTGTAGAATGAAGTAATAACTTTTATATCTGTAGGAAATCCTAAGCCGATGTACCTGTGTACATGTTAAGCTCTGGACCTCATAAAATAAATTCTTATGTTCTCGGTCATCGATCGGTCAGGATTAAAGTTAAAACTGTATAACCGATGGAACTTGTATAAATTATAAATTCTATAGGTATGTGTTAAAGATTGCCCGGTTGTTCATAAGATATTCCTGCCTAGATACTGATGTATGTCTTGAAAACGTGACCTTGATTAAATATGCGAGTATCTTCTTAAAGTTCGTCTTTATTTATAACTAACAGGAGCTTAACAACGATTGTTCTTCTTAACATTGTTTGCCTTTGTCATGTCTTTCAATATGTAATTATGTATATTCGTAAGTTAGAATTGCATTTTCTATTTTCAAGATGTGCATACCTATATTTACACTTTCTGTTCACAAAATCTATTCAATATTACTCTACCATTACCACCATTTGCATTTCTTTTTATTTCGGCGAAAGTGTCAGTTCTAGAACGCTTAAGGTGACTTAAATATAAAGGTAGTGTGCAAATATCAGAATATTTTTTCTATGAGTTAACATTTAATTTAAACAAATAACATGTACTCGCGAGTTGATATCATTAATTTATTCTGTCACGTAATCGCAATAAAACGTAAAATTGAAGTTAAAAGATATAAGCACAAATCAACCGCTTATAATCGACAATAACGTCATTATAGGTACCTACGTGTAATATAATAAAGACTAGTTGTTGCCTGCGGCTCCGCCCGCGTGTATGTCGGTTATCGCGGCAAATGGTAGCCTATGTGTTATTCTGATGTATAAGCTATATTGCTGTAAAGTTTCATCCAAATCCGTCCAGTAGTTTTTGCGTGAAAAAATAACAAACATACACACAAACTTTCGCCTTTATATATTAGTGTGATGTGATTATAACCAGCATGAAAGGGCACTTTATACGGACTTTCGGTCAAAGTGCTGCCAAAATTTTAATATTGAAATAACATATGAATAGTTCGCAGCTGACGCGATATAGAAATCGACAATTTAATAAGTTTATTACCAAAACAGTTAGGAAAAAGAAAAAATATATAAAGTTTAGTTTTTGTACTTATTTATTTAATTATCAACTCTCAACTGCTGATGAGAGTTTAAAATTAACATTTTATTAATAGGGGATTATCCGGATTTTTTTTTTAAATTAAGCTAATATTTCGTGTGTGGCTTCATTTTAATCAGGGGTCCATCTTCCAGCTTACATAAATTTTCGATTGTGGTAGCTAACAGGGCTGGCAGGGAAAAAATACTTTTGAGCGCAGGACCGGGATAACGTACCACGCAATTTGTAGGACAATGTGTCTGTTAAATCATATCAATATTAATTAAGCAACTGTTAAAAATCAGCTAGTTAGTATCATTTTTGATGACCTCGTTATCGATATAATGTTGGGAGGATCAAACCATACAAAATGAAGCCACTCACGAAAAATTTGCTTGATAGTAATAACTTGTAAAATTTCTTCCGGGGATCCCGGACTATAACGTTTAAAAGTGATCCTGGCGCCATGAATCTGTATAAATATTTTATAATGCTTGTCCAATACATGTTCATTTGAAACAACCATATTCTCACAAATACAATTATATCATACTATACATATACATACATTACTATTTTACAAAACTGTAATCCGTCTGTTAAATTGAGTCTTCGTCGATTAAAAATGAAACTTAGCGAACATATTGTGTGGAATAAAACATAGGGTAAAAAATAAAAGCACTGCTTCTGAATGAACGGATATACTCAAAAAATAATATAGGTATATATCTAGGTAGGTCGGTAACTTCCACTTTCAAGCAGAATTTTCTGAATCATATTAAACTTGATTTCTGTTCTCAATTTTAATACTTATAACATGAGAACATTAATATAATAACAACAAAAACTTACCATTAGTTTTAATAATATATTTCATTAAAACATTGTCAACAAAAACTTACTTGATAAGCCATGGTGTAGAAAAATAAAAGAATCATTTTGAGAGGAAGCTTCGCTTTGTATGATCTGTGCGACCATAGTCTGTGAACACCGGCTGTTACACCCACAGCGCACATCACATAAAGAATATAAGCTGAAATTTAGTGACATAAGGTTTTGAAATAATACTAAAGCGCTACGAGAGTAGTATCAGTATAAAAGTAAAATTAACGGCATTAACATCCAGTATAAATTATAATAATGTAAAAACAAATTAACTATTTCGATTTATCCAACGAGATTGTCGATATGTGGAATGTGAATTTGACCAACACTTTAAAACCGGGTCTCCTGCGAAACTGTCTGGTGTTTTCTAACACCTAACATCAAATATCTATCGAAATATGGGTGGTGCCTAACAGTTTTGCTAGCTCAAACAATCAGACATGTTATCCCGCCGGCCTGCTGTACAAGCTGTCCACATCTACTACTCCTCGTCGAGTAGTGAAGATTGTGGCCACCTTCTTGCAAGACAGACGCTTTCAAGTGGCGGTTGAAAGCGCCTTGTCTACGGACCGACCCATCTGTGCCGGTGTGCCACAGGGAAGCTGCCTATCTCCAGTGTGCTATTCCTGGTACACAAACGACATCCCCGTAACTGACGACGTACAACTTGCTTTATACGCCGACGACGCGGCCTACATCACGACGTCAAAAGATGGAACCCATGCTGTCACCAACATGCAGCGCACCCTAGACGCACTTCCCAGCTGGCTGAAGGATTGGAGACTGACGGTCAACGTGGCTAAGACTCAGGCGATATCCATAGGGACTGTGATACTGCCACAGCTGAAGCTCATGGGACGGAATATCGAGTGGTCCGCGACGGTGAAATACCTCGGCGTGACCATCGACCGCACCCTGTCCATGAAGCTCATGTTAACAACGTCGTTGCCCAGGTTCGTGCAGCACGTTCCCTTTTGCGGCCCGTACTATCGTCCCGATTGCCGCTCCGCGCGAAGCTCGGCGTGTACAAGGCGTACATTCGCACTCGACTCACCTATGGTGCCCCGGCCTGGTTCGCCCTCGTCTCCGAGACGAATCGCCGTCGGTTGCGTGCGCAGCAGTCGCTCGCACTACGCACCCTTGCAAACGCTCCCCGCTTTGTGCGGAACAGGACGATCTCCAGGGATCTGCGCATGGAGAGCCTGGATGACTTTGTGGGACGCCTGAGCACCAACCTGTTCGTGCGTGCTGACGGATCGCAAGCTCGCCACCTGCGGGAGCTCGCGCCCTATCATCGGCGACCGCCGGACAGGTATGGTCTACCACGAGATCTCGTCTCCGTGGATACCCCCCCGGACCATCCTCAACACCCACCGGACCATTCTCTACATCCGACCTAGTGCTGGCTGACGGGCGCTTCTTCGGGTCTACACCTCTAGGAGCTCGACCTCGCTAAGCACAGGTCACCATACTGGATGCACCCCATTATTAGCGGGTCCTCCCGCTAGTAACGCCCGAACCGGGACTAACATCCTTGAAATACCAAAAGGCCGATCGGGCCCAACCCAGTGACCCGCCTGTAGTTGCAGGCGGCGTGGAATGCTACTCAAACAGGCCACAGCCTGGAAAAGTTACCCCGAGACCCTAGCCTGGGTCTACGAGAAGAACCCTCAAGGAAACATGTTATCCAAAGCGGACGGCAAAACATCCCCGCGTTCGCCTGCGGGGGAGGACCAATTATTATTTCTTTTCATAGTTGCTTGCGAACATTGAGATTGTGTATTTCGTATTTCCTGATTTGCACTTTCTGAGTAACGAAAAAAATAATTCAGTCCAAATCGATCTTCCACTTGTAATTCTGCGTAAATATGCTGCGATGGGGTTGAACGCGAAATCGGTTTATTTTTCTTGTTGTATGCAAAATATCTTCTAAAACATCGAGTAGGTACGTCTTCTTCGTCCGAAGTCATTTTGTCGAGTTAATGTTTGTGTTTAAAAGTCGCAGGAGATTGCAATGTTTTGCTAACAGGTTTTGTTAACATGTTTTATTAGTTTGTTGCGTGGACACACGCCTTAAGAGGCTCACGTTAGATGGATGTATCAAGGGTCTGATGCAGAACGCAGTCCTCCTTAACACGGCCCATATAGTGAGGAAGTGCCTGTCTTTGGAGCCCTAACCATCAGTTTCATGGAAAGGATAAAAAAATGTAACTAGTTTACTTTTATTAAAGTGTAGCAATTTATATAATAATAATAATAAATAAATATTTTGGACATCTTACACACAACGCCATCTAGTCCCAAGCTAAGCAGAGCTTGTGTTATGGGTACTAGACAACTGATATAAATACATGTATACTCCGAAACAAATATTTGCAGATCATACAAATATTTGGTCCGACCCGACCCGACCCGTAACTGAACCTGAGGAATTATTGTCTCATCTTTATTTCTAAAATAGTATCATCTGGGCATCAATTAAACAATTAAAATTGCCTAATGGAAAATGTAGGTTAAACTAAGTGACAGTCAAGAGACTGATTAATGTTATTGGTAAATGTAGTATTTTTAAGAAATAGTTAAGTTTCCGTGTAGTGTTGGATTAAGATTACGAAATGCCAACAGTCATATTTATCTTATGGGGGCCGTAAGAGCCTACTAAAGCAACGAACTACACAGGGTGTCAGCACTGCAAAAAGAAATGAAATCAACTTGACACAAACCAAAGGGTTTGTGACTCGCTCCTATGATTTCTTGCCGCTTGCCAGCGTGCTTTGCAAACCTTATCAAAGGAAAAGCCTATGTTCTACAGTTGACCATTTAAGGGCTGTTGATGTGATGATGGGATCAAGAAAATAAAATGTAAATTAATAAATTCTTACCGAAAACAATAGTCTGCCATTTAGCTTTTGTAATTATCAAATAGATTCCATAAGCCGAACCAATGTGCATCAATGTGAAAAATATCACATTGTGCCATACCAGGTGCCATTGTCTCGAATGTGTTGTGTTCTTTGTACTGCTTTTATTTGTTGTATTGATAAGTGTATTGTTATTAATCACATCATGCATTTTGAAATTTTAATTAAGTTCTGAAATTAGAATTTAATTCTAAATTGATTGAAATATTAAGACTATTTGTCTTTTTAACAAAATCAATTCATTTTGTGACTGAAGAAACCATATAGTCCGGGATCCCGGAACAAATTTTACAAGTTATTACTATCAAGCAAATTTTCCGCGAGTGGCTTAATTTTGAAGAGGGGTCCACCTTTCACCTTACAAAAAATTTCAATTGTGGTAGCTCACGGGTTTAGCAGGGAAAAAACTTTTGAGCGTAGGGCCTTGATAACGTACCACGCAATTTGTATTACAATGTGGCTGTTAAATTATATAAATATTAACTAACATTATTACATAATGGAAACAAATATTTGTACTACAAAAGGTATGGTTTGATCCTTCCAACATATATAGATAACGAGGTCATCATAAATGATACTAACCAGCTGATTTTTTAACAGTTGCTTAGTTTAGATTGATATAATTTAACAGATACATTGTCCTACAAATTGCGTGGTACATTATCCTGGTCCTACGCTCAAAAGTTTTTTTTCCCAGCTAGCCTTGTTAGCTGTCACAATCGAAAAATTTTGTAAGGTGAAAGGTGGGCCCCTCATCAAAATGAAGCCACTCACGAAAAATTAACTTGATAGAAATAACTTGTAAAATTTGTTCTGGGGATCCCGGACTAATAACCTAAGAAACAATTACCAGAAAAGGATATTATGTGAAAAATTATTACCAAAGATTAGTTGCTGTCTAATGTAGAGAATTACTTTTAAAACTCGGCTTAATAAATACACTTACCTTAAATTCAACTCTAATAAGTATCCTGATTAAATAAAAACGTCTGTTATTATTAGTTAATTAAAGGTTTTTTATTACAGACAATAGATGTGTCACTTTTTACAACTAATGTTTATCAAACGCATTCAACCACTTTTATAGGTATGCCAACATTGTGGACTTTTAATTATCCATAAAATTAACCCGTCTTTACTAAAAGAAATTTAAACATATCTTCTTATTTATGGGTCTGTATTGTTCAAATAAATGGTATTCTAAAACATATTATAGATTGTTAAATATCTAGATCGAAACTAAGTAGTAATATACTATGGATTTGAAAACAAGAATAAATAAATAGCTTTGTAATTTGTTACAGATTTGAATTGTCTTTTTTACTGAATATCATTTCTCTTTTTAGTGAGAGAAAGTTTCATTTCTAAGTTCGTATAATAATAGGTGCAGGTGCAGGAGTCAATCATGGATAGGATGTTAGTGATTACTTCTTTCTCATTATTTATTTCGTGAGATTGTAGGCAAAGTCATACTACATACAACATCCAATAGGATGGTATGTTTTCAGTAAATACAAGTGCGTGGCTGACCCTTGAATACCGCAAAGTACAATCATGGATGTCCAAATGTTGGGTATGACATTGTGACGGGAGATAAAACATGGATATATTGTTGCATTACGGAAAGAAAGCAACAATATTCTGCATGCGTGTTTGAAGATGACAGCAAAACAACAAAATTAAAGCAGGGTAAGGTTTTTTTTTCGATCATACATGACCAACAAAAAACAGGTAATAAGTGGTACCCACCTATTTGTTTGCCCAATGTCTTTGAAAGAATTAGGGGAAAATGATCGTAGTCGCATTCTGTTGCACCATGACAATGATTCGGCACACACCGCGAACAAAACAGAGTCATTTTTGGTTTCTGAAAAAATAGAGCTCGTGACCCTTACCGCACACAATCTAGACCTAGCTCCATGCGATTTCTTTATTTTCTCAATAATCAAAGATATAATGAGAGGTTTGACATTTACGGGGCCAGAAGAGGTAGTGATTGCTTTCAACCAGCACGTAAAAACACCCTCAGACCAATGGTTTTCTTGTTTTCAAAATTGGTTTGAACGAATGAAAAAGTGTTAAAATGCAACGGAGAATACTATAAGAGCAATAAATAAATGATTATAAAAATTAATTTTTTTATTTATGAGTTACGAAAAACTGTTAGTTTGGCCTACGTAGAAGTATCAATATCGATTAAAGGGTTGTAACATCTTAAAGTATTTGAACTCAATGTGTTAATTTCATATTTATGAAACTACGTTGCTTCTTATTTACATAAACATACTTCTACGTATTTGCTACTCTGCTTACTAATGTTTAAATTATTTTGCTCATAAAACATTTATAAGCATCCATAATGACTTGACCAAATATATAAAATATTATCTTATCGATACCGGAAATTTCAATAGGGTAGTTGACTGTATCGCAAATAACTACTCGTTTATTAAAATGAATGTTACAAAACATTTTGGAAAATATAATAATTACAGTTTTTCATTTCTATTACAAATTTTAATCAAATAAACATTGAAATATGTCGCTCAATTGAATAGTATAAAACAGTGACGTTACAATGTGGTTTTTAGACTTAGAGTTAATAGTACTTTTTCATACAAAGTTATCGTTTTGACAGATGATAAATAGTAACTGATTTGACTAAGGTGTCAACTATCCTATTGTCGTAAAGGACATAATTATTTGGAATCAGCGTCGCAAGCTCTATCGATTGGTATACTTAACATAATCCTATCGATACCGGAAATTTCAATTGTCGTAAAGGACAAAACACGAGTTTTCAGTAGAGCCAAAAAACAAAAAAATAAATGTTTTTGTCTAATAACTTTGTCAAACAAAGTGCTATATTTATGACGTCAAAAGAGACTCCAACTATTTTTTTCGTGGTCTATCGTTCTAAATTAACTTAATAAATCGAACTTAATTAATAACGAAAATGAGCGTCCTTTACAGCCCACAAAGATTTAACTGAAGTACTTTACAGCCACGAAAATTTGGTTATGATAAAGTCAGATGTGTCGTAAAGGACAATTCTTGATCATCAATGGGTAGTATAAGTCGATTAAATAAGAGACCAAGGTGGTAAAAGGAACAAAATAACTCTCACACTACTACTACTATTTAAGAAATAGGTAGTAAAGCTAAATGAAATTAAAGAATTTTTATTGGTTTTTATTTATTAATCAAAGTATTTAGTGAAAAAAAGTGTCAAAATGTTATCCTAACAGGAACTCAAAATTTCAAAAAAGCGTGTGCTAATTAAATCGCAAGTAATTGTTGCGATGCTGTAAAACTACCTTCTAAAATTGTTAGAATAAACTAGTTTTATTTAATTATTTTTAATGGCATTTTTATAATTATGTTCTTATAATAATATAAAAACCTATATACCTACAGAACAATAATTTAAAAAAAGAACAATATCAATATTTACATACAAGTGTCAAAAAAGCTGTTTTTTCGAGGGTAGTTGTTGAAAATTATAGACGTGTCGTACATCTCGGAATTTTATTTAAATTATCTTTAGGTACTTAATATACATTTTGCTTAAATTAACATCTTAGGACAAATTAATACAGTTTAAATGCTGTTACTCGCATTTGTTAAACACTTAATGTGATAATAAACCACTGAGTCCTCACGACCCACCAGTGCATCGCTTCACAGAGATCAACAGTCATATTAATCTTTTACAAAAATCGAGGATGTCACAAATTTGTTAGATATTGTCGGCGCAAAAGACACTAGAGGAGATATTGACACGAAAGATTTGTGATCTTGAGGCTCAAAAATGTATCTAATTACATATTATATTTTGGTACTTCGCCGTTTGAGGCTTCCTGCAGAAGCAGCAGCAGAGCCGGCATAATCAGCTGTACTTGGAATATAAGATAGCGCAAGAGTGTCGACGCAAATTGCGTCCCACACCAAAGGTCTACCCCCATCTTCCATGGCAGTAACGACATACCATCTGATCTCTTGCTATCGTCTCGTACCAGACCATTTGGTTCTCGTACAGCTGGAACGCCGGCGGTAACGAGCACAACAGATAATGTCGTTAATATTGGCATGTCGAGATATTCGGCCAGCACTTCTGCTACAAGAAAGGCCATGATGTCCGAAACTGTCAACAGCTTCTCCACAGTGACAATGATGCGGAGAAACGGTGGCAAGTGGCAAAGCAAAAAGTAGTATCGTCCAACAAGGTGCCTATGTTGGAACTTACCTATCGTCTAACACCTTCTATTTATATTCAACCATTGTTTCTTCAAGAATTGAACGTTTATTTTCATTACTTGTACAGTGTACTGCCTTGGTCAGCATCATAATCTTCTTCTTCCTAGCCTTTATTATTACCAAGATTATTTGGGGTCGGCTACTAGTTCAACCGGTTTTACCTGAATATCAGTTTTTCCACGAAACGACGACACGGGCGGGAAACACTACCATACTCTATACTCCGGGCTGCTGTTGAAACTTTCTTGTAAGAAAAACCCAACAGCAGTCCGACTGGGGAATCGAACCCGAGACCTCTTGATCGGCAGTCGCTTACACTAGCTGCTAGACCAACGAGGTAGTCAGCATCATAATAATTTAATAAACCTTTTTTTAAAATTTAAAAGAAAATATGGACATAGATAGAAAAGGCAGGTCCTGCATGTCTAATATAACAATGCATATAGGGAGCTTTTGAGGTTGCCATGGATTTGTAGCGCGTCAGGCATGTTCGCAAAGGCTCAGATCGATGCGCTTCCATGCTTGTGCCTGCGCTCCTCCTCCAACAGCATCCTGAATGTTTTTTTTTAGATAGGTGGGACTCCCCCGTAATGTCTAGGTGCTTATTCATCCACGCTAATTAATTTATAATACTAGCTTTTTGCTAATCGGCATTTTAATGAGACCCGGAAATGCATCTGAAGTGCACTTGAAGTGCATCCCAAGGCCACTCGACACTATAGCGATTACGACGCCATCTTGGCGCGACATATGAGAAGGTAGCTAACAAAATATGGATGTTTGATGAGTCCGAAATTTTAATTTGGAATAATATTAGGGTTGTAAAGTAGGGACAGTAAAAAGCAAATGACCTTTACACCCTAAATATATATTATACAAAACATAAAATAAAGCACAGATTAGGACGTAAAGGTATCTATTATCAAATAACATGTTTACGACCGTTCATAATTAATTAAAACATGACTTTACGCTCCCTATTGAAAATTCGTTTTTCGATACGTCCCCAATAGTAAAAGAAACGAGATAGAGCTGTTGAAAATCCAATGAAATCGATAGAGCTCGCGACGCTGATTCTGAATATATATATAACTCATTTTCGGCAAAATGTCCTTTACGACAAGTGAAATTTCCGGTATCGCTATCTTTAAAAAAAAGCCCCTTACGACCTGGATTTTCAATAGCTCGTTTTTTTTACTATTTACACCCTAATCTGTGCTTTGTTTTTATGTTATGTAATAAGGGTGTAAAGGTCGTTTGCTTTTTACTGTCCCTACTTTACGACCCAAATTTTATTCCAAATTCAAATTATTTATTTCGGACTCATCAAACATCCATGTTTTGTTAGCTACAGAATAATAAATAAATATTTCGGATGTTTAACACACAACGCCATCTAGTCCTAAGCTAAGCAGAGCTTGTGTTATGGGTACTAGACAACTGATATAAATACATATATACTTTTTTTTTTGTAAATGCATACATATTGTACATAGAAAACACCCTAACTCCGAAACAAATATTTGTAGGTCATACAAATATTTGGTCCGACCCGGGAATCGAACCCGAGACCTCAAGCACAGCAGTCGCACACGCTACCACCTGTGCCAACGAGGCAGCTACTTAACCTAAAGTTAGTATTAAATATTAATTAGTGTGGATGAATAAGCACCTGGACATTACAGGGGAGTCCCATCTATCTAAAAAAACATTCAGGATGCTGTTGGAGGAGGAGCGCAGGCACAAGCATGGAAGCGCATCGACCTGAGCCTCCGCGAACATGCCTGACGCGCTACAACTCAATGGCAACCCCAAAAGCACCCTAAATGCATTATTATATTACATATGCAGGTCGCTGTATGCCCTCTGCATAAACTTAGTTCACAGACTGCACTTCATTTTTATATAAATACTACGAGTATATTATACGAATATGAATATTATACATATATCATTATAATATATTTATATAAAAATATACAACAAAATAACCTAGCACCATCTATGAACGCATTGAGATCAACACCAATGGATGGCTCGAACTGATTTTCATAGATGTCGTCTATCAAAAATTTTACTTGACATTTATGTATTCCCGTTGTTTCAGTTCAGTACTACATTTTCACAACTTTACAATACCCCTCCCCCGGGCACACCTAGCTTCTTTGAGGCCAATTTGGCCTTACTCTCCAAATGGAAACGAAACTGGACTTCGCCCGATATGTCGACACCATACAATATTGACTGAGGCAGGTAGGGGAGTGTCTTCAAAACGAGGACATACGACCCACGGCAGTTTTATAGTGATGAACGCGCAAACTTGTGTCTTAGTAGGGTTAAATTGGACTAAATTAAGTCTACCCCTATCTGTGACCTTTTCCAAAGAGGTCTCAACTTCAGACACAAATTTGTTTCGACTCTCAATGACGTTTTCCCGAGAAATATTGGCGCGGCCGGTGTAGAGAGCATCGCCGCCGGTTCTGTCATCCGCATAACAATGAATGCCGCTAATTTGCAGCATGTTATTGATATGGAGGAGGAACAAAGTAGGCGATAGCACACAGCCTTGCGGGACACCAGCATTCACAGGTATGGAGTCAGAGCATTCACCTTTGACTACGATCTTTATGCTTCTATCTGCTAGTAAGCTAGTGAAACAATCGCATAATTTCTTGGGAACCCCATAGGAAAGGAGCTTGGAAAGAAGTGCTTTGTGCCAGACCCGATCGAAGGCCTTCGCAATGTCCAAACTAACTGCCAAGGCTTCTCCCTTAGTCTCCATCGCCTGTGCCCAGCGATGTATCAGGTATACCAGAAGATCACCAGCCGATCGACATTTACAGAAGCCGTGCTGCTGGTCACTAAGCAGATGATGATCTTCTAGATACCGTAGGAGTTGACAGTTGGTAATGGACTCCATTATTTTTGAGAAGAGGGAAGTAGTGGCTATCGGCCTATAGTTGGACGGATTAGAGCGATCGCCTTTTTTGGGATCGGTTGGACCAATGCTGCCTTCCATAATGACGGGACTACGCCGAAGAGTGGAGAGCCGAAAAAGACGCGTTAAGACCGGTGCCAACTCTGGAGCGCACATCTTTAACACTATAGGGGGGATTCCATCAGGGCCACTCGACCTATGGATATCCAGGGATAAAAGTGCTAAATGCACTGAGCGTTGGTGAAACTGGATATCCAGCATACAGCTCTTGCACCGCGGTAAGGTAGGTGGCTCCTGTTCCCCGTCATTCAAGGTCGAGTTGGACGCAAAGTGTTTTGCCAGAAGATCGGCCTTCTCCTTTGCGCCATAGGCCAACGGATTATTTCCCAAGTGCAAAGGTGGAAGGGATGGCTTACAGAAATTCCCTTCGATAGCTTTGGCAAGAGACCAGAATTCTCAAGTTCCCGAAGGAAAACGCTCAAGCCTATCGCCAATCCTAGCAATGTGCTCCGACTTCGCCCTTGTAATGTCTCTTTTGAAGGGCCTGGAGGCAAAGTTGTACTCCTTTTTTAGAGCTTTTGGTATTTTGATCCCGTACCGCCACCGCGTCAGCCCAGGCTTGGTAAGCTTCCTGCTTCATGCAAGAAGCTTTTTTGGAAGATGGACCAAACCAAGGCTGACACTTGCCACCAATGGGGACCACAGAGGACGGAATGAAAAGCCCTGTAATACAACATCAGTAACAGAATCAGCAGCGGTGTTGTGATTATCCGGCGAGAAGCATAACTGTCTCCAAAGGTAGGACGCAAAGAAGGACCGCATCCCATCCCAATATGCTGACTTGTTGTGCCACACACGAGGGCTGCGTGCAACTCGCGATAGCGGCGAGCATGTAAGAGGCACTGTACTCCGGACAAGGCAATGGTCTGAGGGTGGGACGTTTACGGATACGTAGTGTGAGAGATCCGATCGTTCTCTCTCTCTCTCTTCCTGTTCGGACGCTTAAGTCTCTGACGTATGTTTATGTGCTCTGTACAAAATTTAATTAATAAATTGTTAATAGTGCATATCCCGAAGTCTGATTCATACCATCACGACACCCAAAGTGCAGGATACAACATTGGCGACGAGGATTTGATGGTTTGGATCGTATATATCAAATTAGTTGCGATTTTCAAAAACCGCATTGGAATTGTAAAAGTGTCAGCCATTAAACGTCGATAAAACAGGGCAGACTGCAAGGTTTGAATGACACCGAACTTCATGCAAGTGAGTGAACTGTTTACCGACGGCCCGACCTACCGGAAGCTAACTTCAAGCTATTTACGTTTTTGACAAAGAAATATAATTTGGTACATGGAATTCTTAGAAAAGTATAAACAAGAAATTAGAGAAAGGAAAACTAGTTGGATACAAACATTAAAAAAAGAAAATATAAAAAATATCTTTAAATCATTGCATATTGAAATTTCCGAACAAGAAAACATCGAATCGTTGCGGCAAAAGTTAAGAGTAGCGGTCACAACAGGATTATTTGAAACAGTTACAAAACTATTTATAAGTCAAAAGATGAGTGCAAATTATAACATTGATAGTTTCTGTGGTGACAACTGGGAGCAGTTCGAACAACAGTTAGAATGCCTTATAATACTAAATGATATTCCTGTGGAAAAACATACACCATTGCTGATACATCTCTGTTCTCCTGATAAACCTTCAAGTAAAAAATTTTGTGATTTGATTGACATTTTGAAAAGGCGCTACACACAAGCAACCACAACACCTATTGATAGGTCTGTTTTTCGTAAGAGGAATCAACTGCCTTCTGAAGATATTGAAAAGTATGTAATAGAATTGAAGAAGCTAGCAAATAAATGTAAATTTAAAGATACCGAGGATCAAGTAAAAGAAAAATTTATAGATGGAGTGGCTCATACCCAAATTAAGTTTGAACTACTTAAAAATGGTGACTTATCATTAGAAAAATTGATTGCACTAGCAAGAACTGTAGAGGCTGCATTATTACAAGCAAACTCAGATGTCAAAACACAAACTCAGGAAATGTTCCAGTGGACACATAAACCAACATCAAATAAGCGATATCAAAGAAAATCTACTCAGGTGACAGCCAGGCAAAATTCTTCTGTAAATAAGCTTAGAAGGTAGTAGAGCCACGCTGATTTCAGCACGAACGGGCCGGCTCGACCGGGGCGGTACTACCCTCGCACAGAAAATCAACGTAAAATGACAGTGTTCGTGCTGTCGTGTTTCGTTGGTGAGTGCGAGACCGGAGGCCCAATTAGTCTAGTCAACAAGTTCCATACTTGTTGACTAGACTAAAAGATGCAGCAGCATCACTAGGCCGCCATGGTGTGGGTCGCCATACTGCATTGTCTGCATTCGCAGTGAGTATGGTGACCACCACTCTTGGATTCTGCTTATGCTTTCCATCAGGCAGAGTAGAGTCATTTTGGCGGGCCAAACATAAAAAAAAAAAAAAAAAAAAAAAACCAAGTAAAACAAGCAAACAGTGCAGTAAAGTGTTATGTATGCGGCAAGAATGGACATGTCAAGTCTGATTGTTCGTTGCGTCAAAAATACTGTTCTGAGTGTGGTCTACAAGGACATATTTTTAAAATGTGCCGTAATAACCAGCGTCATGCACATAAAGTTGACGCAGAGGAATACCCAAGTGTTGAGGCAAATATTAAAAGCTGGTCTTTATTATTATATAATATTAAAATTAAAAGAAATGTTTTTAAGATTTGGGTTCCCATTACATTTGGTAACAGATAATGGATCTTCTTTCACCAGTAGTGAATTTAAGAAATTTTGTGATGCTATTGGCATGAAACAATCCTTTACACCACCCCACCACTCTGCAACTAATGGGGCTGCTGAACGGTTTGTGGAAACTTTTAAATAAAATGTGACAAAAATTGTGGAAAGTGGACAGTCGCTTAACTATGCAATAAGCATATTTTTGTCAGACTATCGTTCCACTCCACATAAATCGACTGGGGTAACTCCAGCTCGACTAATGCTGGGTAGGGAAGTTAGAAATAGATTTTCTCTTTCAAGACCAATTCCAATTTTCCAAGATTTAAAAAAAAACAAAATATAATGCAAGATTATAATAATCAAGGTAGTAGAAATGTTAATTTTATTGTTGGGGATAGGGTAATGACGAGAGATTTCAGAAAAGGTCATAAACCTTGGGCATTGGGTACTATTATAGAGGAGTCCATGCCCGGGGTTACCTATTATATTGATGTAGACGGTTTGAAATGGAAACGACATGTTAACCAAATTAATTCATGTACTCAAAACTTGTAACTCCTATTAACATACTACTAAAATTGTTATAACATAACACATGAGAACAATTTGTTATTATATTATATAAAATAAAATTAAGTGGGGAGGATTGTGAGAGATCCGATCGTTCTCTCTCTCTCTTCCTGTTCGGACGCCTAAGTCTCTGACGTATGTTTATGTGCTCTGTACAAAATTTAATTAATAAATTGTTAATAGTGCATATCCCGAAGTGTACCATCACGACACCCAAAGTGCAGGATACAACACGTAGTATCCGTCCGGATGAGAAGTCAGCAGAAGTTCCAACAATGAGGATTTCCGGCCCTCCACATCTGGGACTCGCGTGGGCGTGATAACCAATTGAGTCAGGCCATATGCCAGGGCGAAGCCTTGAACATACGTGAGTCGGTCAGTTTGGGCATCACCGCTTTGGGACCTGTAGACCGCTTTGGCACGCATAGACGCGGGATGTTCGTCGCTGTCTACACGGAGCCATAAGATGGAGAGGTCTCCACCTTCAATGTTGCTGAGTTGATATCGTCTCTGACGTACACGGGCACTCCGGCTTTAAACATTGAGGCATTATTGACCGGGCAACGTTTTATTGACGAAATACGAAAATCGTAAACAAATGTCAATAGCTTGTTTGCTATTTTTGCTGTTTTGTTTTAAAAAGAGCGAAAGCTTATTACGCGTTTTTGACAATATCCGGTGTACATTAATTTGATTCGTCTCAGACACAGCACAGTGTTGTAGACGAGTGTGAAAACCTAATTAATATACAATCGACTGTGGACTTATCATAGACACATGTAAGTAGTTTTACAGACATATAAACATTAATTGTTAGTCATTATTCAAAAATGTTAAATAATTATAATGTATAATATTGTGTTTTATATTTAAATATTTTATTTCAGATTTCATCGGGGATGAAACTTGTATTCCTTGTATTGTTGGTGAAGAGAAAAAACCCATTATCACAACGTGAGTTCCAATCTGTATCAGCAGAGGTTCAATGTATAAACTATGGTGACCACAATCCCAACATTATTTATGGTGTATGTGGGTGGGGTGGATCATCTTCAATACCTTTTGCTAAACACCACAGACCTGAATATACTGCTTGATTACTTGGTTGGAACATTTTTTTTAACTCTCTTATCTTCCTACAATCTGTCTGTATTGACATTTAGTTGGGCTTTATGAATTTACATTTTTATTAGATCTTTGAAAGAAGTGCCGGATTCATTTTACATTAGGTTCTTTGCAAGTTGGTTTGGATGGTTTTGCATACGGTTGTGATAGCTTTGTAATGAGTCTGTGACTTCCTCTTTTACCGTTTTTATGTTCAGTCCACGATGTAATCTGTTGTTTCTAATGTATCATGGGGCGTTGGTAATCATGCGAAGAATTCTGGACTGAAACCGTTGCAGTATTTCTAGGTTTGAGTTTGAGGCTGTTCCC
Source organism: Diaphora mendica (assembly GCA_949125395.1). Lineage (NCBI taxonomy): Eukaryota > Metazoa > Arthropoda > Insecta > Lepidoptera > Erebidae > Diaphora > Diaphora mendica. The sequence continues at coordinate 10,527,348 of OX421319.1, forward strand.
CAGAGTTGCACCCTGTATGACCAAATTGGTTTAATTACTACTTTGTAGAGCAAGAGCTTGTTTTTTTTAATAAGAAAGTTGAGATCTTCGGTTTAAAAGCCAATACATCTTTCTCACCTATTAGCCAAACGCTAACGCTGTCTGACTGTGGGATCTTTACGTGGTTTATTCCACTGCAGGGCATGTGTCGCGTCTTAAAATAAAGGTAAAATGCACGGACTTGGTTTCATTTGCTTTAATCTTCCAATCCCTCAGCCATTCAGATATGCTGTTTAGACTTAGTGTCATCAGCGTATGTGCCGGTAATGACATTGTCCGCGTTTGGAAGATCATAAGTATAAATCAGATATATAATAATGGGCCCATGATACTACCTTGTGGGACACCTGCTTTGATAATATAGGTAGTAGAGCCACGCTAATTTCAGCACAGATGGGCCGGCTCGACCGGGGCGGTACTACCCTCGCACAGAAAATCAACGTAAAATAACAGCGTTTGCTGTCGTGTTTCGTTGGTGAGTGCGAGACCGGAGGCCCAAATAGTCTAGTCAACAAGTTCCATACTTGTTGACTAGACTAAAAGATGCAGAAGCATCACTAGGCCGCCATGGTGTGGGTCGCCATACTGCATTGTCTGCATTCGCAGTGAGTATGGTGACCGCCACTCTTGGATTCTACTTATGCTTTCCATCAGGCAGAGTAGAGTCATTTTGGCGGGCTATACATAAAAAAAAAAAAAAGTTAAAAACATTAGTCGTACTGTCTCCATATTTCACGTAAAAATGTCTTTCCTCAAGGTATGATTTTTTTAACTTGAAATAGTTGATGGGTAAATTAGTAAGTACTTTATAGAGGAGTCCGTCATGCCACACCCAGATTGACCTCAGCCAGTTTCCAGCCTACTTTTGAAAAGTTTTTCCAAAACTTTAGACCGAATAGGCAAAAGGCTGATAGGGCGATACGATTTTACTTCAGTAGAGTCTTTTCCTGGCTTTGGGACGAGAATGATCTCTGCAACCTTCCATTGAGGTGGCACGAAGTTTCTCCATAGGATGTTGTTATAAAGCTGGGTCAAGAAACATAATCCTGAGGTTAAGATGACAATCAGTTTAGTTGATATCAACCGTCATTTCGCAGCCGCACCCCAGTTGGATCATCAAACTAAGAGTCATACCTTGAGCTATTTAGCTAACCTGAACCAACCTGAAATTGAATCCTTTGATTTTTCTCCGGTGACTTCAGAGGAGATTAAAAAGATTATCCTATCCATTAGTTCCAACGCTGTGGGATGTGACGGCATCAGACGTCGCATGATCGTCACTATCCTGGATCACGTTCTACCAGCAATATCTCACATTATTAATTATTCACTTGACTCTGGAACCTTTCCCTCACTCTGGCGCAAAGCTTTCATCATCCCTTTACCCAAAAAACAAACCTCTCACTCCCTGAACACTTTCGACCTATTTCCATACTTCACAGTACTGGCCATGATCGATTTCTCGAATGCCTTTAATACCGTCTGTCATGATGTCCTCAGAAGCTATGGAATGGTTCTCTTCCTATCTTCAAGACGCCAACAGTATGTACATATCGATGACTTGAAGTCGAGTTGGTGTTGTCTTCCCACTGGCGTCCCTCAAGGCGGTATATTATCTCCTTTACTATTCTCAATTTTTATAAATCTCGTAACCCAACACCTTCGGTGTTTGTATCACCTGTACGCTGATGACTTACAACTGTACACGCAGTCAAGTGTTGAGGATATATCATATGCCATTGAGAAAATCAACAACGACTTGGACTTTATAAGGGATTGGTCAACGAGGTTTGGTTTATCAGTAAACCCAACCAAATGTCAGGTGATCGTCGTGGGAAGCAAGCAAATGTTAAGCAGGTTGGATATGTCGGGCATCCCTCCAGCTGTCTACAACAACCTGACTATACCTCTGAGTACAGTGGTAAAGAACCTGGGGCTATATATAGACTCGACACTTGATTGGCGGGCACAACTTACACTTGTTAGTCAAAAAGTTACCTCTTGCCTCCGCGCTTTAAATTAACTTAAGAATTTTATTCCCACTAAAACCAAGGCCATGCTTATGCAGTCCCTAATTATTCCCTTAATCGACTGTGGTGATGTGTATTATTTTGACCTGAAAGCAGACCTCCTCAATAAACTAGACTGCCTTCTCAATAACTGCATTCGGTTTGTGTTCAATCTTCGCAAGTATGACCATGTGTCTGCTTTCCGCTCCCAGCTACAATGGCTCTCAATTCGTCAGCGCCGTAGTTTGCGTGCACTGTCTTGTCTCTTTTCTTTTCTCAATTCTCCATCGTTACCTGAATACCTCGAACCCCACTTTCGCCTCTTATGGTCCACGCAGGATCGAAACCTTCTGTCAAGCTTCTTCTTTGCCGACCGCTACGGGTACCACCTATAGCAATGCACAATCGTAGGATTCGATATCAATGGGCTCTTGAACACAGAAATTGGGCAGAAGAACAATGGCGTTTCGTGTGCTTTTCTGATGAGTCTCGTTTTGGTATGAGACCGGATACAAGACGTATACGACACTGGAGAACCCCTGGACGCCAACAGCGATTAAAATCCTGCCAGGAAGTCCATCCTTATAGTGGTGGAACCATCATGGTATGGGCGGGTATTTGGATCGGCGGAAGAACTGAGTTGATTTGGATCAGAGGCAACCTCAACGCTCAAATTTATGCTGAGACGATTGTATCAGACGTCATCGTTCCTCTACAAGTGCAAATCGGTCCCTTATTTCAGTTAATGCATGATAATGCACGACCGCACACCGCAAGAGTTGTAAGACAGACTCTCGCCGCAGCTAACATCAATGTCCTGCCCTGGCCTGCTCAGTCGCCAGACTTGAACCCGATTGAGCATGCATGGGATATGCTACAGAGAAGAGCTCTGCCGAATATGGAGGGTATCCAGTCGCAAGAAGACCTTTTTTTTGTTGTTGCAACGAACATGGGCGGCCATTCCACAGCGTGATTTGGATGAACTCATTTTGAGTATGCCAAACCGATGTTCTTGTGTTGTTAGTGTTCGCGGTAGAAACACGGTTTATTAATTGTTTAAGTTACCTAATAAAATTTTAAAGAAAACTGTTATTTCAGTCTTTTTTTCGAACTTTAATGTTAGTGGTTCAAATGTCAAAAATCCCTTTATTAGGAAAATGGCAAATTTCTTTATTAATGCAAAGGTGACTTGGTTTATCGTTACTGTGACAAACGAAAACACTTTATTTGATGAATCCTTAAAGAAAATTTTAATTAATATCAATGCAAAAGTTATTGCAAAAATATATGTTGATCCCTAGACACTTTTGATGTGTGTACATCAGTTTCACTATGTTGAAAGTTAAGTAAATGAAATCTTGACATCATGAGTAACAGTTGCTATCTTTTAACATGTTTTCCTTGAACAAAATAGTCACATTCCGATCGGGCAAAAGAGTAAAAAAAAAAAAAGATTTTGATTAATATTTATTTTTTAAAATGATTAATTTGTTTTCAACAAACTCGGGTGTGTACCATCACCTGTTCTGTGTATACGTCTCTTTAGTGTCGCCTTAGATACAGTCTTCAAGTCGTAAGCCCAACCAATTTTTGCCATGGTATCAATAAATAATCGAGATATATTGAAAGTGTATCCACCCATCTCAGCTGCTTTGTAGTCCCAAGGGAAAACATGATGGTAATTGTGAAAACCTTCTCCACATGCTAAGAACGATACGGGTTTCAATTCTACCGGTCCCATTCGTTTATCATAGGGCTTTGTTCCCCACATATGGGCTAGAGAGTTAACTAAAAATATTGTGTGTAAAGAGAATGTGTATCGTAATATTCCCGCTACGAAAAAGGCTGTCCACAATTCTTCACCCCACAAGACAGGGACAACCGTTGGAATAATAAAGCACAACATCAAAACTAATGGATAATAGTACCTGAAACAAAGAAAATAGAATAATATTTTATAATAACTCCTTTTATCCTGTGCTCTTTACTTTGCACTGTTTTATTCTCTCCGTTATTGGTATTTTGTAACATATAGATATATATATATATATATTTACTGGCTTAACTAGAGGGGCTAACAAGAATACTAGTAAAGTACTAATGAGTGAATTCCTAGAGTGAGCGAGTTCTTTCTTAAAAAAATGTAAATCTTTCATTCCTATAACCGTAATATTTCTGTAGTAGGTATGCATTAAACTACTTATTTAGATTATTCTAATATTATTAGTGACTGAATTTAGGTTCGTAAAAGTGGCATACGATAAGTATTAAAAGAGAGCGTTGAGGAGTCAACGCTTAGCTTTGTCTGTTATAGAATAGCAGTGAAAAAATAAGTATGAAGATCACTATTAAATGATAAAGGATTTTTTGACACTCGGAAGCAAATCAAAAGCGTAGGAAACTTCCCATTGACCTAGAATCATAAAATTTGGCATGAAGTAATTTCATGTAACACAAGGAAAAAATCCGAAACCGTAAATTTATAGTAATCACACAAAAAAGAGTGATTATAAACTTATTTGCAGTTGGGTAGACTAACCATGACCTGTCGAATGTCATATGGGGACAACAGTTTTCTAACGGCAAATTTGAGTTTGTCCTTACTTGACTAAAAGTTTGTAACGAACCTCCGGTGTGCGAACTGCGAATCCGACACGCACTTGATTTATTGTGGTTTGGTACCTAGGCGCGCGCGGGGGACGTTGAAGTGGTTAAAGACAACTCCCGGACTAGGAACATATTCTCTGTCGCGGGGGACTTTACAAATATGAAACGGACACAAAGAACATCCAGGCTCAGAACAACAATTTGTATATCACACAAAATGTTGTCCGATGTAGCAGGGATCGAACCTACAACACTAAGCGTAGTAAATATCGTTCAAATGCCTGCCCAAGCCACTACACCATCCGTGCCGTCATTTTTAACCGACTTCAAAAAAAGGAGGAGGTTCGCAATTCGACTGTTTTTTTTATGTTTGTTTCCTCATGACTTTCGACTGAGTGAACCGATTTTGATGATTCTTTCTTTATTTGAAAGCTGGTACTTCCCATGAGGTCCCATGGTCTAGTTCTTGAAGTCGTTTTTTTTGTTAAAATTTGTGATTATGTTAATTTTAACTAGTTGAATTTCATTAATTATACTTACTTGTGTTGTAAGCGTAATAGCTTATCAGCCCGAATATCACTCATATCAATATCGTGTCCCTTAGTTGTGACCTCCGGGTGTTTCTTCATTAGCAGCCATCCGATATGGGAGAAGAAGAAGCCTCGTGACGCGTTGTGCGGGTCAGCATCTGTCTCACTATATTTATGGTGAACGCGATGGTCGCGTGCCCACTGGTGTACCGAACCCTACAAATATGAGATATATGTTAGTGAAAACATTAACAACATTGATAAACATAAGATCAATAGAGCATAAGCGGTATTGTTTGAAATACATAAACTTTGGATACTACTTTCAGAGCCGTGGAAGAGGAAAGGACAAACATTGTAAATACGAAACTGAATTTGTACGTTTGTAACGCTTTATTCACGCAACCGATCGTCATAAATTCCTAGTTATTCCTATGCCTAGCCGTTTCCTACTTCGCCAAGTGTCGTTGGTTCAAATCCCACGTAGGACAACACTTTGTGTGATCCACAAAATGTTGTTCCGAGTCTGGGTGTTATTAGTGTCCGTTTCATGTACGTTTGTAAAGTCCCCCGCGACACAGGATTTATTCCTAGTGCGGGAGTTGTCTTTTTTATAAAATAAAAAAATAAATAAATAATTAATAAAATTAAGCATTTACATTTTACCTGTAAGAAGTATTTTACCTGTAAATGAGACTGAGGCAAAAGTCAAGTGTTTTTCCCCTTTTTAAAATGCCCTTATTAAATTTCCTTTATATTATATTCCCCTTATTAAATGATTAAAATAATATAAATGTGCTTGCAAGCTAAGTAATGCTCATTCGCTGATAACTCAAATAAATATTAATTTAAATATTAATTTAGTTCATATAAGTTTGAATGCTCACTTGAAAGCCTATTGTACTCATAAGTATGAGCAGGATCTTCAGAGGTAGCTTCGCTTTATACGCTTTGTGTGACCAAAGTCGATGTGGACCAGCTGTCATGCCCGTATTAGACACAATATACATAAAATAAGCTGGAAATGAATTACAAACAAGTAGAAATTATTAATTTAAAATACCATTGCTAAAAAATTTCTTGTTAAACAAAAACTGATAATATTCAAATTGATATACAGATTTTCTTAAATTGTGTAACTCGAACACCGGGAGTGTTCTGTTAGCTAGATTTTCTATATCTATACTTATCTATACTTATAATAATACTTATAATAATACTTATAATAAAAATGTAACAGGTCCAATTCTGTACATTAAAGATATTTTGAAAATTTTTTTTGGAGGGCACTCTATAGTCGATACTGAAGCCAAAACTGTAATTTTTTTCATTTTTGTCTGTCTGTCCATCTGTCTGTCTGTCTGTCTGTCTGTATCTTGGCCGCGCATCACGCCGAAGCTACTGAATGGATTCAAATGAAACTTGGCATGATTTGAGTTCATACTACGAGGTAGGACATAGGATACTTTTTATCCCGAAATTCAGCACGGTCTCCTGGAGAGAGGGGATGAAAGTCAAAATATGTACTTAGTTGTAATTCAATAACACATAGTCCGATTTCATTCATTCTTTTTTTGGCTAGAAAGAAAAAAAAAAGATAACGGGAAAAGTCTTTTTTTGTCCGCGACTGTACACTGCCTGTGGGAAGCTGAGACAGATATGTAAATATGGCGGTACGAAGTTCGCCGGGTCAGCTAGATTAAAATAAATTCAAACAATAAAACAACTACACAACATTGTCTATTTAGAGAGTTGTGACTGCATACACGAATACATTTATACTAAAATGTCAAATTAAGAAGACACATCTCCTTTTGTAGTTAAAGCATTAATAAATGTACAACATGATTAAACTTTTTGGTCGTTAATTAAATAAAATATTTCTAAAATATCGAAACATTTATTAAAACATATAAAAACATATTTCTTAAAATGTATGAAACTATTCTGTAAATCAATATTTTAGAAAAAAAATGACAAAACACTTACCAAATACAGGAGTTTGCCATTTAGCTTTAGTGATCATCAAATATATGCCATAAAGTGACCCAAAATGTACCAATATAAAAAATATCACATTTGGCCATACCAGTCGCCATTTTTTCTTATCTTTTTTAGATTTGTTTTTAGTATCCACCAACAAATCGTTATGTTTTATGTCACACATGATGTACTACTGAAAAAAGAGAATTTGATATTTGAAGGAATTAACACTGCGCCATAGAGGTGTTGTCTGTCGGGAAAACAAGCCTTCGCACATTACCGGGAAAGGACGCAAGGGAATTACTTTTCACTTTTCAGCTTAATAAAAATATTTAAAAAAGAACATCTACATCGATATATTGTTACTTCATTAATAATAGTTATTATTTTATAATTGTAATTAACAATTTCAGGCACAAAAAGAAATTCGTCATTGCACGTAATAAACAAAGTGCTATTCGCCTCTATCGGGAAAACAGGCCCACTTATGACATCGGAGAGAGAACTTGTCCCTTCAAGGCCGCAAATGACGGAATCAATACTTTCAAATTATATCTTTACTCACCTTTCTGCTTAATAAAAATATTCAAAAAAAAACTTCTACATCGATTTATATTTATTTTATAAATTTGTTTTACTAATAATTTCAGGCAGAGGTGTCAATTGTACATTCAACGCTTTTCTTTCATAAGTTATGACTTGGCTTAGCTTCTTTTATACTTAATCACAACATTAGGAATTAATAAGCTATACAGTTAACCAGTCGTCACTGCTAATGATAAAAACGTAAAGACTGAAATTTATTTTAAAGTGTACAAAAATATTTGCTATACCTAATGTTCCCAAAACAAATATACTTAAACAAGCAAATGAGAACAGCGAATACGCTGTTTTGCTTTCAGTCTAAAAGGTTATGGAGCGGCCTCCTGAAGGATGTATTGTGTAGGTATCATGCTATCCATAACCCTATATAGGCGTCGACCCTAACGGCTCACAATGCCATCATACTGCACCGGTTTACAATGAGCACTGCGCTTCAACGAAAAGTATTTGACTGTGAAGTATTTTGGAATTTAATATCTTTTTTTATGAGGTGACATGGCCATGTACTGAAACTGATCGACTTGATCATGCTTCTCATGTAAAGTTGCTTCTGTAACTCTAACCTAAGTGTAAATTAACTAAACAAATAAAGATCCACAAAAGTATTTCTCAGTTTAAGAAATAATTTACAGAACGCAGGCTACGGTTTTATTGACTGTTAATTTATTGAAACATACATATAAATTGTATGACACAAATTATAATCATAATGGTCTGCAAATATAATACGTGCCAAAATGTTTATTTTGTTGTTTAAATGTTGATAGAATTAAAAGAAACAAATATTGGAGGTAATCTACAGTCTTTAAAATATACTAAAGTTCATTTTATTTATTATTATTCATGTAAAAAATATACTTACTCCGTGATTTTACTAAATGCATATACGGTTCTTTAAACGTTAAATATAGTTTTTTTTAACTAGCTTTGCCTCTCGGCCTTACTTGTGGTGGTGGGTGCAGCTAGTTTAGAAATATAAAAGAATGTTTATCAGCAGTTTGGTTACAATAGTACAGGCTCAGACTAGTTTGGGACCAAACTGGCGTGTGTGAACTGTGAATGTGAGATTTTATATAAATTTAGAATACTAGCTTTTGCGCGCGGCTCCGCCCTCCCGAAATTCTTCAACAATCAAAGTATGTCCATACCAAATTCCATTAAAATCGGTGCAGCGGTTTGGCCATGAAAGCGGGACAGACAGACAGAGTTACTTTCGCATTTATAATATAAGTATGGTTAAAGTCCCTGACTGACTACTCTGAACTAATAGCAGATAACTACTAGTTACACAAATATTGGATAGAGACATGTTTACATAAACATATTGGCCACCTATATCTATTAAAAAATGATATATGGTAGATTACTATCTGAAAATTTATCAAAAACTGATGAAATGAATGATGAAATCATTTCTAGAAGAATAGAAGGGCCAGCCCTTATATTCTACTAGAAATGATTACACAACACAAGAGCTTTTAACCGTTATTGCTGGATATAGGCCCCTTCGAAAGGAGGTTTTGACCCACTATACCGCGCTGGCCAGACTATTTCGAGTCTTACTTCTCTTTAAAGTACTCGTAATATTAATCTGTGTAGTTTAGATACTCCCTGAGTCGCCTTATTTAGATTATTACTTTATGCACAAATTCATGCATCGGCGGACTTAATGCCTAAGACATTTTCTGCCAGTTGACCGATTGGTCAATGTAGAGAAAAGATGAGGTAGGTTCGCATATGAGGAAATGATATAAATAGTATATTGTAAGTATACAAAAAAATGTATACAAGTGGAAATTAGGATCCTTGGGGGAGGCCTTTGTCCAACAGTAGATGACTTTTGGCTAAAACGATGACGACGAAGATTCTACATTTTTTGGACCTTTGTACATTTTTCAAATGATATAAAATCATTGGAGTATATATCATTTTTCTAAATAATTTATTTTAATTAGTTGGACTATATAGTTATCGGGACAAACTTATTATGATAAATACAAAAAAAAAATTGACACGTGAGGTGAATTATTATGGAACTAATTCTTAGTATTTTGTTTGGAAACTACATATGGCGATAAATCTATTATTTTGCGGGAAAACCCTGTTATTTGAGAAATGTAAAAGCAATTAAATTGATGATAGCTTAAATACCCTCCTTTAATTAACTAGTAAATCGGGTAGCTATTTCAGAAATACTATGAGACTTTTTGCCTCTTTGTATTCTCTTTATCGTCCAATTTACCGTGGCAGAGCCACGTTTCGGCTGGCACAACCGGAGTGACCACGGCCTCACAGAAAACCGGTGTGAAACAGCGCTTGCGCTGGGTTCCACCGAGTGAGTGAGGATACCGGAGGCCCATACCCCAACGACAGACGCGGCGTCGTTCCTGGGTAGACCTGATATAATGTGGTCCGGGACCTCCTCAGATCAGAGCGCCTGAGACCGGTCGTCGAGGTGGTTTCTAGTGGAATCACCACATACCTGACTTCTCAGTATCAGTATCCCAGTAAAATATTCAGTATAAATGGGAACATTCTCTATTTTAAAATCAGTTAAAAATGTTTTATAAAGTTTATCTAATGAAAACTACTACATACATACTACAAACAATATTTAGACTGAAGCACTAATAATCTATACTTATAATAAAAATGTAACAGGTCCAATTCTGTACATTAAAGATATTTAGAAAAAAAATTTTGGCGGGCTCTCTATAATTGATACTGAAGCCAAAACTGTATTTTTTTTTCATGTTTGTCTGTCTGTCGGTATCATCTTGGCCGCGCATCACGCTGAAACTACTGAATGGATTCAAATGAAACTTGGCATGATTTGAGTTAGGTAGGGCATGGGATACTTTTTATTCCGAAATTCAGCGCGGTTTCTTGGAGAGAGGGGATGAAAGTCAAAATATATACTTATTTGTAATTCAATAACATTTTTCTAAAGAAGGGATGTAAGGGGGTGAACCCAAATCTTTCGCCCCAAGCCAACCTCACCTGCACGCGGTACATCCTGCTGAACGACGAACGAGGCTCTGGCAACCGACCGATGGCGGTATACCCATCCCAATAGGCGTAGTTAAATGTAACAGGCCGGTGACGGGCAGCAGCGTCGCTGGTGCAAGGAACTGCGCCCTGCGATCAGCAACCCGCCTGCCCAGCGTGGTGATTATGGGCATTAACCTCCATGCAGCTGCAAAATAAGCCACGGCCCCCAGTTCTCGACAGTCTCGCTATTCCTGGTCATGGTGGCGACCATGGTAAGTGGCGATGCGGGGGTGCTAAGAATCTCCGGGTTACGGCAGGCCACCACAACCGACTGACCCTGGCTACGTTTAATGGCCGCACATTACGGCTAGACTCGCATCTGGCACAACTCACGTTGAAGTCACCCATAACAAATGGGTGACTTCTGTTTTTTTTTTGCTGGCGACTGTACACTGCCTGTGGGAAGCTGAGACAGATATGTAAATATGGCGGTACGAAGTTCGCCGGGTCAGCTAGTACCAAATAATATTGTACCCTTATTATTCATTCAGATTGGCGAGTGTCATTAAAAGCATAATGGTTATAATGATTATTTAATTCAGTTCTAATTCCATTAACACCTGAGGTAAATTTTTAATTTCTGTAACATTTCGTCTAAGTGTTCATTACATCGCAATAAGTTTTTATTACTTACGCTGTGGACGTGATTGCCAAGTTAAAATCTTAATATAGGTACATTCCTTTATTGCAGTTGTTTGAGTAGTTTTTCAAATTAAAACATATGATTTTTTTTAAATCATTTTCAACATATATTATTACTGCCAATACCAGTACATTCTGTAAATAAAGTAACGTAACTTATTAAACTGTGACATACTGGTCTACAGTTTGGTAATATATTTTAGAGTTCATGTGTTGTAAATACGCATCTGACACTAAAAACGGTAAAATATCGTTTTTGAAGTAGATGGCAAACCCAATGCACTAAGTAAATGTACAGAGGATCTATGATAGCTTTATATCAGCTCAGTATAATCTTACCCTATATATTGAAGGACTAAATTTTAGTACTCTTTGTTAGTATCGTTTGAAGTCGTTTCCATTTTTCAAAAAAAAAGGATTTACCTATTGTTTATGACTTTAGGTAGCCTATGATCATATTTTTTCTATACCATAACCTGACGTACTTCATATACTTCATATTCTTCTATCAATGGCCATCATAACATACAAAACAGATTTTTAAAACCAAACTTCCCAAAAAAATTTAAAAAATGTAAGTTTGACAGTTCATATAATTATTTTCTCGTAGTTAACATTGATATTGGTAGAGTTATACAACCATAACGTACCTCGATAAGTTTTTTTCAAGTGAACGTTTAGATTCTTTATTATTCATAAAAAATCGTGTTAATTTATAATTAAAAAATAATTCAACAGATGGTAGCAGTTAACACTAAGACAATAATCGGACGGCCTATCCCATAAGGCGGGTTAAAGATATACATATAGGGATGGAGCTATGAACAGATGCCGCTGAACAGATGTCGCGCCGTAATCCATCGATTTGGTTTTGGACCTCGCGGGGGACAGAACGCAAGTACAAGAAGAGGATGAGGCGCTCTTGGCGAAACATACAGAAGTCTACAAAATGTAGAATAAAATGTTTTAATCGTTGGTGCTCACGTAAACTTTGTAGACAACGTAAACGTGGCGGTCTATTAAGCTTCTTAAACTATTTTTTTTTTTTTTTTTTTATGTTTGGCCCGCCAAAATGACTCTGCTCTGCCTGATGGAAAACATAAGCAGAATCCAAGAGTGGTGGTCACCATACTCATTGCGAATGCAGACAGTGCAGTATGGCGACCCACACTATGGCGACCTAGTGATGCTACTGCATCTTTTAGTCCAGTCAACAAGTATGAAACTTGTTGACTAGACTAATTGGGCCCCCGGTCTCGCACTCACCAACGAAACACGACAGCACGAACGCTGTCATTTTACGTTGATTTTCTGTGCGAGGGTAGTACCGCCCAGGTCGAGCCGGCCCGTTCGTGCTGAAATCAGCGTGGCTCTACTACCTATTACCTACTACTAAGTCGCTAAATTGAAAAGAAAAGAATTCGTTTGACGACTTGCAACAGTTTTCTTTTGAATAAAAACGGTCTTTCGCTTCTTATTTACAAAACAATGGTTTAAAGTATGATGGTACTGTTTTAATTAAAATGTTAAGAATATTCAATGTGTATTCATTCTCACTTTTTTAATTCTCAATATTGTACATAAAAAGGTACATTTATATGCTCTTCCATCAAATCTGTGCCTTTTTCACACTTTTGGCCATTTTAGGATTCCCTAGTTTACATCTTGGAACCAGAAGAAAAAAATGATGTGTTTAAACATCATTCCAATGTTCAAACAGGGCGTCCCCTCTCTCTAAAAGCTAAACAGCTAAATTAGTGATGGTAGTCCATGTGATAAACATTGAAAGAAAACTAAAACGGCTTAGTTTTAGTTCAGGAGTTACAGAGGTCTAACTTGTAAAATGCGCTTACTTGGAAAACTTCGTAATAACGAAATAATTAGTAAACATCTAAAATATTAAAAATAAAATCATAACAAATGGGTGACTATGGAATCCTATTCTATGCGTGGCCTAACACGCACTTGGACTTTTTTAGGAGTTCCATACCTAAAGGATAAAACGGGACACTATTACTATGACTTCGCTGTCCGTCTGTCTGTCCGTCCGTCTGTCACCAGGCTATCTTATGAACCCTGATAGTTTAGACAGTTGAAATGTTCATAGATGATGTATTTCTGTTGCCGCTATAACAACAAATACTAAAAAAATAAAGTAAAAAAAATATTTAAGGGGGCTCCCATAAAACAAACGTGATTTTTTTGCTTGTTTTTGCTCGATATTGTTAACGGCAACAGGTAGATGCTTAAAATGTATAGATGTGGTATAGATACGTACGGAACCCTTCCTAAGCGAGTCCGACTCGCACTTGGCCGGATTTTTTTATCTGAACTGTATGACTATTCAACTTGCTCGTTGCTCTACCTCGTTGGTGTCGCGGTTGGCGTGTGCGACTGCTGATCATGAGGTCTCGAGTTCGATTCCCGGGACCAAATGTTTGTATGACCTATAAATAATTGTTTCGGAGTTTGGGTGCTTTCTATGTATAATATGTATGTATTTACAAAAAAAAGGATACGTGTATTTCTATCAGTTGTCTAGTACCCATAACACAATCTCTGCTTAGCTAGGAACTAGATGGCATTGTGCCATATAACCATCACTAAAATAATTATTCAATTCGAATCTGTATTTTTTTTTCAGTCCGAGCCAGTATCCAGCAGAATTGAAACTTCTTGGCAGTCGACGATTCGAGGCGCTCTCCGTTGAATGCGGTTCAGCGGGAGGAGCTGGTACTGGGGTACCCCCGTCCAAAGATGAGGACATTATTCCATATGAGGCCGAACCTGCACCTTATAAAGCAGAAGGCGGTGGGCCGGAGTGAAATACTATCTCAATCTGTTGAGCACGCCAAGCTTCTTCGAGGCCAATTTGGCATTATCCTCCAGTTTCTGAGATTAGCGCTACAAATAACCAAAAAAGTCCTTTTCAGCTTTATTATATTACTACGTATAGAAGAGAGTTGCCTTTGTTCGCGTTCTCACCCTACCAGGGTTTATGGCGGGATAATGTGTCGGAATCAACCAACTAAAACCACACGGTGTGCTACTCTGTTCCTGAGATGGTAGGGACCCGGGAACAGCTGTTATTAAAACATCCGGATTCTTCGCTGTGCCTGCCTCTTCTACCAGTGCGCCTTTGTTCACCTGGGTGAATCAATTCCAAGGTAAACAAAGGCCACCGCTAATTTCTGCACGACTGCACTGCACGACTGGCCTAGTGGTTTAACGGTCACCACGCCGTTTCCTACTTCGCCAAGTGTCGTGGGTTTAATCCCACGTAGGACAACACTTTGTGTGATCCACAAATTGTTGTTCTGAGTCTGGGTGTTATTTGTGTCCGTTTCATGTATGTTTATAAAGTCCCCCACGTTACAGGATTTATTCCTAGTGCGGGAGTTGTCTTTTTAAAAAAATAATAATAATATACATATTTCGAATTATTTCATCTTAATTAAAATATGAAATAAAACATGTATTTTGAAATCAAGCAGAGGCAAAAACTTGAATATGATTTCAAGATACTCTTTTCTTATGCATGAGTGAAATAAGACACGTGTAAAACGTGGCTTGTTTACTGTCGATACATGAAATGGGTGGAGATTTAAAAATTAACCCAAGTAACTGTGAAGATCGTTATTCTATTATGCTACGGTTATTCCCAGTAAAGAAGAGTTCAAAATATTATAGAGAACTCTTCTTTACTGGGAATAACAAGTAAATAATAAGTATAATAATAATTTTTAATATCAACCAGAAAGCTATTGTTAAAGCGACAAGTGAACCTTCCTGAAGACATCAATAAAATATTAGAAGAAATTGACATAATAGCAAACTGAACCAAAAAGTGCAAACTATTTCAAAAACGAAGAATGCAAATACATACGGCAATGAGGATAAAATATCTGGTTACCTGAACCGTATGCATTATAAATTCAAGAAATAACGCTAGTTATGCTTATTATGTAATTATACTTATTATATCAACCAAATTTCTTGTTCGCGTAAAGTAGACAAGTTACATAGTTAAACTTCTAGAAATAATTACAATAAACAATATAATTTGTAGTTACGGTTAAATTAAATATTTTTGTTTTAAGGCTTTCAATTTTTACTTACTTTTTTCCGTTCGTGTCGTTTTTAATTGGCTTTTGACACACTTAGATTCTTTTTCATTTCTTGGAATAGAGGTGCAGGCCATGAGCAACTATTTATGCGGCAGTTCATTTAAAAATCTTAGAGAATGTTAGTGTAGTAGTTTAACGAACAGTTTTAACAAACACAAACAATGAAGCCAGGGCGAGTGGCCAGTGTGAAATATAACTCACAATATGAAATAAACCGACACCAGGCGTTCCATTTAAGGCTTGCACATCAAGCCTTAAATGGAACGCCTCGGAGCGAGGTAACGCCGCATGAGTCATGTTTTTACGTGTGTGCAGCCGGGTCCATCGAATTATAAGACGTTGTCACGTCAAAAAAACAAAAGATCTTAGATTAATAATAAATATGTCTAAAAGCTAAATATATGATGAATATTGAAATTAAACTAATTGATATACTGAATATTGTAATGTTTTAAATGGAATAGAAAGAAATAAATAACAACAATTAGTATTATGTACGTATATATATTTTTAATTAAAACAAAACACTATTTAATTTGTTTGTCTTGTCAGTGAAAATCGTATCAATAATATTTTTAGGAAGAGAGGTATTCTAGTCAGGGCGTTAAGATCAGGTAGGTATAGAAAGTGCTCAGAGTATGTACTTAGAACCTTTTTAATTAACATTGCGTAACAAATGCAGACGTTGCAATAACTGCTATACTATCCCCGATATTTTTTTACCTTTAGGCATTGGATAATCTATTTACTTAGGAAAACTATAGAATATATCCAGAACATCACGCTATGACCTAGGAGCCAAGCATCAATAAAAAATTATGTAGAAGCGGAGAACAATTAATATTTTGAGACTTGAATAATAAGTCGTGGTAGTAGAGCCACGCTGATTTCAGCACAGATGGGCCGGCTCGACCGGGGCGGTACTACCCTCGCACAGAAAATCAACGTTAAATGACAGCGCTCGTGCTGTCGTATTTCGTTGGTGAGTGCGAGACCGGAGGCCCAAATAGTCTAGTCAACAAGTTCCATACTTGTTGACTAGACTAAAAGATGCAGAAGCATCACTAGGCCGCCATGGTTTGGGTCGCCATACTGCATTGTCTGCATTCGCAATGAGTATGGTGACCACCACTCTTGGATTCTGCTTATGCTTTCCATCAGGCAGAGTGATTATAATGACTCTCATTATGGCGGGCCAAACATAAAAAAAAAAAAACAGAGATTGGCATCAAGGTTGATAATACTAGCGAAAATTTAGCTCTTACTTAAGTTCTTTTCGACTGTTTTGTAACTTTGCCTGCAACTTACAAACTAAATCACCCTCTGTTTAATTTGCAGAATTATGTTGTTAGAAAGTTCTTTTTAACTTTGGCCCATTCGTTTGTCTCTTCACTGTTGTATATACTGAGTGTTGACCACATACCTAGTGTATCTGGTAGGTACATGATATAAATTTATCGGTAGGTGAATCTTTTTTGATTCTTTACTATTTTTAGTACATAAAACAAATTTATTATTTTAAATTTTATAGAATACTAGCATCGCGCTCGCGTTTATGGCGGTTATCGCGGTAAAGAGCAGACTATGCCCTTCCTCAGGGATCAAAGTATATCCATTTCATTGAAATCAGTGCAGTGGTTTAGCCGTGAAAACGGAACAGACAGACAGACAGACAAAGTTACTTTCGATTTTATAATATTAGTTTGGTTAAGTAAAAAGATTATGCCAGATTTAGACGCTTGCTACAATTTGGCAAGCCTCTACAAATTCCAATTTCATGGGATAGGGGGCAAACGAGCAGTCACGTCGCCTGGTGGTAAGCGATTATCGCCGCTCATGTTCACCCGAAACACCAGAGGCGTCAAATCACTTTTGTTTGTGAACATTTAATGAGGCTCGGCAAACGTGTAAATGTAATCCTAAGTCTGGACTATAATTAAGTCTAGAAATACTACTTAGGTACTTTGTTTAGGAAGTCGTTGATATTGTACTAGCTGACTCATGCAACCTCGTCTGCGTCTGATATGCGTATGATATAAAGCCTATAATATCTTTCCTCGATAACTGGGCTATCTAACACTGAAAGAATTTCAAATTGGGCCAGTTCTTCCTGTGAATAGCGCTTTTAACCAAATTCAAACAAACATGCTCTTCAGCTTTATAATATAAAAAAGTATAGATTGGCCATGCAATGTAACTTGGTTTATTCTCAAGTAAATAATTATAAATATCATGAACGCGAAATTTTAAAAGTCAGACCTAGTAATTATTTCACCTCTTAATTCAGTTTTAATTGTTTTGTTTTATTTCACTAACCATTAAAGCTTTTCTGCGCTTATAACTTTGCTTTTATAAACAGAAATCGATATTGACTTTCCTCTGTTGGCAATAGAATTTTAAACACAAATTAGTTTTCCACGTATAATATAGAGATTAAGTACCTACTTAATTAAGTAACTTAATATATATTTTTTAGTTTCAGATAAAAAGTGAAATGAATTCACGCAATCTGAAGGAACTATCTCGAAGTGAAATTAGTATTCTTGTAACATTAATTAATGGTTTGAACCAAAATATAGGGCTGCCCTCATATACATCCAAGCACAAAGTATACTGGTTCTTCCGTGTTGCAACGATATGTTTTATAACGACTTGTATTTTACAAGTAATCGCTCTCTTTAAAACCAAAGATGATCCTGAAAGGCTCTTTGAATGTTTCAGTATTCTCGCCTTTTCTGGCATGGGAATCTTTAAGCTCGGCTCGTTACAATACAATCACAACCATTGGGGATATATTCTGAAGCAAATTTGTCGATTGGAAGTTGAACAGCTTAATAATCCCATAACTTCAGATGTGGACTACCAGTCCGATGACGAAGAGACCATAAAGTTTTCTAAATACGTAAATAGTTACACAAACAGGTTCAAAGTAACTTTTACCAGGTTGCGGAAAATGTATCACTTTACTTTACTTATCTTTGTATTGTCACCATTTTTGGAACCGTTGTTTTGTAAAGTTCGTAGTTTAGAATGCCCAGGTTATCCGCATATACTACCGGGGTGGACACCCCTAGACAGTTTCAGTATTTTTGGATATTTGGTCACAATTTTATGCGAATTGATATCGGCCATTTATTGTGTTTTCGTTCATATTTCATTTGATTTGACCGCAGTTGGGATTATGATTTTTATTTGTGGACAACTATCTCTGCTGCATAGTTATAGTGCAAATATTGGAGGAAAAGGAAAGTTATGTACTATTTCGAATTTGAGAGATGAACGAGCCCGTTTTAGAATCAAGAATTCTCACAGATTACATTTAATTATTGTTGAGTATGAATCTTTACGTTTTTATGTTTGTCTCAGTGGAAATAAAAACTCAGAAAAGTCAATTATTTCTATATTTATTTTCAGTTCAATAACCGAATTGGACAAGCTGCTTAGAAATATATTTGGAGTATACGTGTTAGTCTCAACATTAACACTTTGCTTCGTAGCACTACAACTGAAGTCTGTTAGTATCCATGAATAATTTATTTTGATTAATTGGTAAACTTCTAACGTTTTACATTTTAAACAGGTACCTAGGTAAGTATAATTTTAATTGAATTAGAGAAGTATAACTGTACTATTATACCTATATATACCTACTTTTGATCATAGCAAAATTATATTAAGGGGTCAAAGGGTTCTGTGTGAATGTTAGGTAGGTAGGTACCTACCTACCTCCCTGAAAACATTTAGACTCTCCGGCTCAGTTTGAGTTTAAGCACAAACCTTACCTATTCAAGCTATTTCTTACATAACGCAAACCATTCGTAAAGGCAATATTATTCTCTTAGGTATAAAGTAATTGGGAGTAAAATTAGAGTAGGTATACAAAATGTGGAAAATTGTTACGAATCTCCCGCTTCGGTAGCATACTCGGGATTATCTATCTCTGCTGCCGGCTATAGAGCCGGCAGCAGAGATAGATAATCCCGAGTTCATCTAGCAATCTCCTTATATTTACTTTGTCCTTCTCACACCACTGGGTTTGTCGGCTCTTCGTTCATTGTACAGTCTGTCCTTTTGTGGAATGCGCTTCGTCTCGAAGCCGGGACGGCTAGAAGTCGTTACTCCTTCAAGATGAAAGTGAATGGGTTCTCACTGGGTGAATTGACGGAACAGGCGAGCTCCTAGTTCACCACCTTGAACTTTTATCTCTTATTGTGGTATATATATGTATGTCTATAATATGTTTAACTAAATATGTAAATACTGAACATAAAGTTTTCAAGACAATTCGACAACAACCTACCTATAACCAAACTAATTTTAATGTTTTAGAAAGATATGAGTATAATGCAATTGGTCTCGTTATTCCAATATATGTGCGGTACTCTTACGCAACTATTCCTATTTTGCTGCTACGGAGATGCGGTTTTTAATGAGGTACGTACCTACCTATTTAAGTATTTTTGACAATGATTGCTTCAATACCTTAGGCTTTAAGTGTTCTGAATCTACTTTAAAATGATTCTCGATGATGTGTGTTCTTTTTTTTCAAATGTCGAAATACGCAATAACCACCTAGTCAATTTTCCGAACAGAAAATATTATAATTATGTTTTATGTGTAACGGGCAATCACTAATTCAGGTATTGTGTATAATATCTAAGCAATGTAGGTTTACCGACCTAAAATACTGAAGCGTTCACGCAATGTATTAAATATTCTGAATATTATTGTCCATTACCTACATTGTCCTACATACTTTAGAGGTAGTACCTACTACTAGGGTCTACCTACCGACAATGTGCAAAATAAATCGATTTGGTCGATAAATCGATTGATTTGGTGTTATGTATGTGCCAACCTGACTAGGCCACCCATAACAAGCAAATAAAACAGGTTATGTTTACTTAAAATTAACTTTATCCAGAACTAGCTGACCCACGCAACGTCGTTTGCGTCTCCTATTGCATGTAGCGTGATAATTTTCCCCGTTTTTGAAACATTCTTCATTGGTGCTCCGCTCCTATTGGTCTTAGCGTGATGAATGTGATGATATATAGCCTATAGCCTTCCTCGATAAATGGGCTATCTAACACTGAAATAATTTTTCTAATTGGACCTGGTTCCTGAGATTAGCGCGTTCAAACAAACAAACAAACTCTTCAGCTTTATCTATATATCTATACTTATAATAAAAATGTAACAGGTCCAATTCTGTACATTAAAGATATTTCGAAATTTTTTTTTGGAGGGCTCTCTATTATCGATACTGAAGCCAAATCTGTATTTTTTTTCATTTTTGTCTGTCTGTCTGTCTGTCCGTCTGTCTGTCTGTCTGTCTGTCTGTATCTTGGCCGCGCATCACGCCGAAACTACTGAACGGATTCAAATGAAACTTGGCATGATTTGAGTTCATACTACGAGGTAGGACATAGGATACTTTTTATCCCGATATTCAGCACGGTTTCCTGGAGAGAGGGGATGAAAGTCAAAATATGTACTTGGTTGTAATTCAATAACACATAGTCCGATTTCATTCATTCTTTTTTGCTAGAAAGAAAAAAATAAAAGAGAACGGGAAAAATCTTTTTTTTTGTCCGCGACAGTACACTGCCTGTGGGAAGCTGAGACAGATATGTAAATATGGCGGTACGAAGTTCGCCGGGTCAGCTAGTATATTAATATAGTTGTATTTATATATACTCTTCTAAGATCTAATACTCATAATCAACAAAACATTTATTTGGATAAAGATTAATATTATGTATTATGTTGATAAAAACTCTTTGGCAAATAACTCATTATTAGGTACCAACTCTTAGCATCTTATACTCGTCTCGTGATAACTTCTAATCGGAATGTCCGGTTGGGATGAAACAAAAAGTATTTTACTTCTACATAAATACCCTTGATAATATAATGCTTAATTTGCATTAAGATTAATATTACGATACACATTTAACGTAGTTTCTTTCTTCAGACGATTTAATATTTTTTTTGAACACAAAAGCGGTTATTGTAACCAAACCATGATAGTTAGATATATGCTCTCGCGGACTTTTTTGTAGATCTTAATGCGACCTACAAACCCGTAATACATTATTTTGTTCTATTGTCAATAGTTATTGCAGCGCACGCAAAAATAGGTTTTCGATTTCACACCTTGGGTGACGAGCAATTTTCTTACGGATCCCTAATTTTTTTGAAAATAAAATATACCCTATAGCCTTCCTCGACAAATGGACTATCCAACGCTGAAATAATTTTTCAAATCGGACCAGTAGTTCCTGAGATTAGCGCGTTCAAACAAATAACAAACAAACAAACTCTGCAGCTTTATAATAATAGGTCTTTACCTATGAAATTGCCGTTTTGTATGCAATAAGTGAAAGTACTTATTTTTTCAAACTTTTTATTGCTGTTATTCGAAGTAATCACCCATGCAATCGACGCATCTTTGCCAACGCATTGGCAGTTTATTGATGCCCTTCTTGTAAAAATCAGCTGGATGAGAGGCAACAAACTCTTCAAAGGCATTTTGTACTGCCTCTCGGGAATTGAATTTTTTACCCACTAAAAAGTTGTCTAAATTTTGGAAAAAGTAATAGTCGGTAGGTGCAAGGTCTGGTGAGTATGGCGGATGAGGGAGAGCTTCCAACCCCAGCTCTTGCAGCTTGGAGACTGTCTGTTGCGCAGTATGGGGTCGCGCGTTGTCGTGAAGGAGCAGTGGGGACGACCGATTGACCAAAGCTGGTTGCAGATGTGCAACATTCTCCATCATTCTCTCCAATCCTTCACAGTACCCATCTGCATTAATGCTTATGCCGTTTTGTAAAAAGCTGTGGTGAATCACACCCGCACTAGACCACCAAACAGTGACAGTCACCTTTTTAAAGGTCATTTTTGGTTTAGGACATTGCTTTGGTGCTGAACCAGGGTCTATCCAACTTGCTGAGCGCTTTCGATTGTCGAACAGAATCCATTTTTCGTCGCACGTAACAATTCGTTTCAAAATTCCTTCATTTCTTTGCCTGTTGAGCAGCGCAAGGCAGGTCTCGATGCGTACGTTGCGCTGGCGATCGTTAAGGTCGTGGGGCACCCATCTATCAAGCTTTTTTACCTTGCCAATTTGTCGCAAATGGATCAATATTGTTTTGATGCTTACATTAAAAGCTGCTGCTAGCTCAGCTGTAGATTGAGTTTCGTCAGCTTCCACAATCCCCTTTAATTCATTATTGTTATCCAAAGTCTCCGGACGACCACGAGCTTCATTTTTCAAGTCAAAATTTCCAGAACGGAACCGGGAAAACCAATAACGGGTTGTGCGTTCGCTTGTACAGTTCTCTCCGTAAACGTTTTTGATGTTACGTGCCGTTTGTGTCGCGTTGGTGCCACGACGGAACTCATATTCCATATTTACACGAATTTTTAAAGTATCCATGATGACGAAAAATGTTCAAATATAATGAAAATACAACGCTAATCAAAAAACAAAAGACTGAGTTTGTAAATGGAATGTCATGGCTTTAAAACAAAATTAATTTGAATTTAGAATACAGAGCCATTACAAACTTTTTTTATTTGAAATGACCAGTACTGAAGAAAGGCAATTTCATAGGTAAAGACCTAATATTAGTATAGATGATGTGGCTTAGGCTAGATTAGAACAGTGATCTTCAACGCGCCAGATCCCTGTTTTCGTTGAATCATTTGGTTTATATGAGTTAGAGTGAATTTTACCAGTTGCGCATTGGGTATTGTATAGAATACCTACAAAAAGTAAAAAATAAATAATATATAATACATTACATAGGTAAGGTTTTTAAGAAGTGTGTTTTTAAAGGATTTTTAAATTGTTCACTTTATTACTTAATTTTTTGTTATAGTTATTAATTTGTTTCTCTTAATTCTCTTTATATATAACTACCTACCTACTCGTAATTCTAACATTGTAACAATTGTGTAACGTCGTCATCTCTCAAATTTGCAATGCCTGTAAAAGGCTACTAAGTTGAGACAAACGATATTATATATAGCTGACCCACGCAACGTCGTTTGCGTCTCCTCTTGCCCAACAAAGAAACAAACAAACTCGGCAGCTTTATAATATTAGTATAGATAAGATCACAAAATGTACCTACACTTAGCAATAAAGATTTTGATTTTACATATTGTCCAGGTATAGTTTATAAATTACCTATACATATTGCCATTTTGTGTGAATAAATATGCATAGCTAGTAGCTACTTATTTAGATATTAATACAAAATGTATATTTTTGCCTTGTCTTGTAGTTTGTGAAATTGTAAAAATAACAATGATCAGTAAGGATTTTCATTTATTTATACTTTAGAGTTCCATCGGCATGGGTCAGGGTCCATTTGGCGCGGCACATTGGTCCCTCAGTCCCAGCATTCGCCGCGATCTCTGCATTCTTGGTGCAGGAATGATGCGAATAAGACATCTTTGGGCAGGACCTTTCAATTTTCTTGATCTCCCATTATTCGTTCAGGTAATTTTATTTAAATAAAAAACTCACGCAACCCAACTATGTCAAGCTTAAGTGTGTTATTGAGCTTGTTCGTGAGACTTTATAATTTTCGGCTACTCTCGGCTGTCTTCGGGAGCCGCCGATGGGGCAAGGCGACCGTCAGCTAACCCATTAGGTATAACGCGACCGAATTCCGCTAATATCGCACGCACACCGCCATTAGAATCTCAACGAATACTATATATAGCAAATTTACAGTCCACTTGCTTTTCATTTACACCCATAGTTCACGGATTCAACAGTGGTCCTTCGAGCCGGGTTTGAACCAGCTACCTATGGATCACGGCTTTAACAGAGCTCGAGTGGTACTTTGACATTTAAGGTACCAAGGCACAGTTTTAGACATAAGCATATCTTTAAATTTAATTAGTAAAACTAATGCTTTATTCTATGTATAAAAAAAATGATTAAGCATGCAGTTTCACAACCCCCACATTTATCCTATGGGCGTCGTAATAGCTAAGGGAGAAAAACTACAACAGCATAACAAAGAGAAGGTAAACTTGTCACAATAGTACATTGTTCACCGAGGGAGGAAAGGGATCGATTACTAGTGAGGGAGCAGTTTGTGGCCCGAAGGCGCAGCCTAGGGCCGCCATACTCCCGAGGTAGGAATGAGACTTTCACCCGAGTGCTACACAGTGCTTTATACTACACCTGTGAGGAACATTTAAAGACTTGTATTGTAGAAAGTATTTAAATCAAAACGTAAGACACCATGTAAGACACAATTTAGCTTAGAATTTGACCGATATTTCGCGCTTCTTTTGTTTTTTTATTCTTCACAAAAGAATGTCAGTGGCACGGAGATTACATATTTAAATTATATGAAAACTCCTTGGGCAGGCGCGCGCCATAGATAAGGTAACTCATGAGAAATTAAAATTCATACAACTTTCTCTCCCGCTAAAACACGTTAGAAATGGATTTTCATACATTTTTTCCTCCCGCTTATTCAGGTCAAGGAAAAGACTAACGTTCTCTTTTCATTTTCAAGGGATAATGACTACTGTTCCGATTAGGTGTAGTATAAATCATATTACGCCAACCCACCACGTGAGCGTGGTAGGGTAAGTAACCCAAAACTTCCTTTCTAAAAAGAGGCCTATTGAAGTAGTGGAGTATTAAGGGCTGTTGATGTCATGTTTGACTACATCATGACTACTCTTGACTACTACTATGTACATTGTTAACGTTTAGATACAGAAGTGCAGATGATAGCTTGGAAAGCCAATAGTTAATTTTTACTTCTGTAGGTCAACATTCGACCCGACTTGAGAATAAATCTTTGTATTTTGTTGCAGATAGTCCGCACCGCTTACAGTTGTTATGCTGTACTGAGAAAGAAAAATGAGTAACTCAAGCTTTAGTACTTTTTCTCGACCAGTGTCAGCGTACGGCAATAGTTTAACATATTTTATTTATAGATACGAGTTTACAAACTACGAATTTAAGGTCACTTTACCATGATTGTCACGCACTTTCTAGAAGCTTTAAACGTAGTATGCACGGATGTTTACTAATCTTCAACTGTACCAACACTAGTATTATTTCATCAATAAAATGTTTAACAAATAAGGTGGTAATTTCATCAACAGCCTTTAACAGTGCACTGCTGTACAGAGGCCTCCTCTTAGAAAAGAACCGGTGTGAAATAGCGCTTGCGCTGTGTTTCACCGAGTGAGTGAGGATACCGGAGGCCCATACCACTACTTCTCCCATCCCTCAAAGGCCAGCAACGCACCTGTGCCACCTGGTGTTGCGGCTGTCCATGGGCGGCGGTAATCGCTTACCATCAGGCGATACGTCTGCTCGTTTGCTCCCTATTACATAAAAAAAAGGAAAAAAAGTTTTTGCCTACTAATAATACGCTGGCCAGACGGGTTGGTATTGGATTTGTTTCAGATTTTCCTTCTTTTTGCAATGAAGTTGTCTGTCTGCCTACTTTGCTTCTTTGGTCGCCTGCAGGCGCGGTTCCAGGGGGGGGGGGTCACAGGGGACGTGACCCCCCCCCCCAAAATCTGCTACTAGAACCTGATTTTCTTATTCTTATCAGTTTCCATAATTGTTCAATCGAGATAAGAAATCAAAGGATAGGAACTCTTTGAGAGAGTTATCTCTGGCCGTATCAGCGAGCACCTGTCGCGAGTGGGCCCTGATCTATCAGACTGCCAATTTGGATTCCAATGGGGACGCTCGACAGTGGACGCTAACATATAGGTGTGTTCGCTCCCTGTCGGGGTCGGCAGTCCGATCGGGGGGTGGTGTTTGTAGTTAGCCTTGATATCGTTAACGCTTTCGGCACCCTTCAATGGGGCGCGATTAGGGAGGCCCTTGAATATCACGAGGTGCCGCTTACCTGCGTGGAACTGAACGGAGTGGAAAATTGAAGGGAGGTGTGTTGTGGGGTTCCCCATGGCTCTGTATTGGGCCCATTGTTATGGAACCTCGTATTCGTATACGGGCCCAATGCGGGCTTTCGCACTAGTCTGACTTCGGGCATGAGTGTCGCCTGCTATGCAGACGATACCCTCATACTGGCTAGAGGGTCACGCTTCGGAGAGGTGCTTCTGCTCGCAAGGGGTGGCTTGTGTCGTGGATAAGATTCATGAGCTGGGCCTGAGGGTGGCGCCTCAGCTCAGTAAGCGACAGGAACCACCCAGCTCATACCTCCGGATGACACCGAAGTCCAAGTGGTTCAGTACATGAAGTACCTCATCATGGACAATCGGTAGAGCTTTGAAAAGCATTTCGGGCGACTAGTCCCCAGTACGAGGAGCAGCAGGGGTGCTACATTGTCTGCTGCCCAATCTTGGAGGACCGCGGGAAGAAGTTAGCTGCCTCTATATGCGTGGGCGTCGTGCGATCCATGGTCCTCTATGGGGCACCGTCGGGATCTTCCCGCTGTAATGCTCAACTCGGGAGTCTGCAGCGGTTGATGGCCATACGGATCGTACGAGGCCACCGTACGATCTCTTACGAGGCGGCGACGATCCTGGCACGATCTCCTTCGACATTCTAGTCGACATGAACACAATGGTCTGCGACGAAATTCGATCTGTCGGTCGGAATGACGAAGAGATAGCGCCGTATCATGAGCCCGGAATGCATCGTCAGAACACACATACGCAAGCCCTACGAGCTTGGCGGGCACGGCTCCACACCCAGGCTTGTGCCAGCCAACGCGCTGTCGGAGCCATTCTGCCGAGCTTCGAAGCTTGCATTGAGAGAACCAACTTATCACCTACCGATTAACTTAGATGCTCACCGGGCACGGTTGCTGCAGTGACTTCGCCCGGTCGGACAGATCGGACGAAACCTGTCACCACCAGCATTGATCGCGGCAATGCTGGTGAGTAGTGTGAAGACGTTAAGCTCCAGAAGGAGTCCGAAGAGCGGGATCGGGAAATGGCCGATCCCGCTCGAAAGAGGCGACGAAGGATGCGCGATAGAGGCCGCTAGCTCCCCAATCGTCGTCTCAGGCGGGTCGGTGTTCTGACTCTCTTACTGTGTAGAGCGATGAGAGGTACGACAGCGACATGCCCCGGATTTGAATCTGGTTACCCCGGATGTATCTCAGTGATGAGGTAAGGCAGAAGCCGCTGATGCGTTTCTGGAGCTCTTCTTGACTGCAGATGTAGGCCGCCGCCGGGATTTAGTGGTTAGACCGATTTGTCGGGAGTTCAATACACGCCCTTCGTCCCCCAACGGAGCTAGATCCTCTAAATATTCATCCAGAGATTGTCACAGATGTCTCCATTTGTTTTTAACGTGTGAAATAAAATTGTGTATTGTGCAATAAAGTCTAATTTACTCGACTTATTTGATTAGTGACCCCCCCCCCCAAATTTCATGCTGGAACCGCGCCTGGTCGCCTGTTACCACACCCACGGTATAAGGGTGGTGACAACCTAATGTGGTATTTTTTTTATGTATGGCCCGCCAAAATGACTCTACTCTGCCTAATGGAAAGCATAAGCAAAATCCAAGAGTGGTGGTCATCATACTCATTGCGAATGCAGACAACGCAGCATGGTGACCCACACCATGGCGGCCTAGTGATGCTTCTGCATCTTTTAGTCCAGTCAACAAGTATGGAACTTTGGGCCTCCGGTCTCGCACTCACCAACGGAACACGACAGCACGAACGCTGTCATTTTACGTTGATTTTCTGTGCGAGGGTAGTACCGCCCCGGTCGAGCCGGCCCAACCGTGCTGAAATCAGCGTGGCTACCTTCTTTGGCGTGGCTCTAAATTTGAAATAACAGTTTCCCCCCTCTCTCTTCTCACTCTCGAAGTTACATGGTAGCTCTTGGCAATGGTTCTTTGAAACCGGCCAAAGGGCTCGATCACGCTGTTCGCAGTTTGTTTCGAAGATGAAATTTGAATGAATTTAGTAATTGTAAAAAAACTTAAAATTTAAGCAAAATGTGGGTAATATAATTATTGAAATCTTTATTCCTAGGAATAAATTATTATTTAAGTTATTGAGGAATTTAGTAAGCACTTTTCCTTAGTTAATTACTATTAGTTATTGTGTATCTCACTACAATATCATTATGTCAGATATAGGTTTTATAAAAAAGGTGTTAAATACTGACTAAACTATTTTCAACTTGATTTAGAAATAGATTATAACACGTTATTAAATGTATCTTTATTATCGTTTATTAAACAAAACAAAAGTAACAGAAAAAACCATATAATCGTACAAATACCGTACAGCACCATACCCTTAACAACATGATATTCTGCTTCTGTTTTCATTAATAAAACGTTGCTGCATCTAGCTAAATGTTCTGTCGAAGGCCGAAATCGCCCAAATTTTTCAAGTTACTAATTCATCGTGTGCAAAGGCCAGTTGCTAGCTGAGTTGACATGCATGACAACTAACAGAAAAATCTTGAAGATATTTTTTCAGTTATTTACCATTTCTGATTAATTTATAATTATATGTATACTAGCCGATCCGGCAAACGTTGTTTTACCATAAAAAAAAGTTGGGGTATAAAAATTGATGTTGGTCGATTCTCAGACCTACCCGATATGCACACCAAATTTCATAAAAATCGGCCCAGCCGTTTCAGAGGAATATGGTAACTAACATTGTGACACGAGAATTTTATATATAAGATTTCTAGGCTAAATTCAGTAACAGTAGTAATTCTTCTCTTACTGTAAACTGAACCTTACTACTAATGACGTGGTTATCACTCATCGCCTACGATATTTGATTAAAACAATTTATGTCTATGAGACGCAGACTTTCTTTATTAACTGTGTAAGTTATGATACATTTATATAGATTAGTGAGCTTTAAATTCAGTAAATTGAGCTGTATACATTATATGACGAAATGAATGGAACTTTACCGCAAAAAATAACAAACAACAATTAAATGAGGTAAATACCATAAATATAAGTATAAAATTGCTCGAATCGAAAAAAGTTCATGTTAAGAATTTATCTACTATAATATTGAAACATTATTAGAGAACTATAATTTGAATACATATCAAGTTACTATTTGCTTAGGAAATGCATTTGTTTTTTATCGCAAATAACACCACGTGAAGTTATACACTCCCAATATCATATTGCACTTTATCTACCATACAACAGCCCCCCTAGCCAAGTTGCAAGCGTTCTTCTTATTCTCGTGTGTCATTGGCTAATCTTAGACAAAGTAATCTGAGACAAAGTATTAGCCAATGACACACGAGAATTTAGGCGTTAACGATTGCAGAAAGAAGAACGCTTGCAACTTGGCTAGGGGGGCAAATCAGATAATCACAATAATATTAAAAAAACACCACCGATCGATATGCATTGTAAACACAGACTACAGAATATTCTCTTAAAACTTATAAATACATTGGTGCAATATTTCAATATAACTGACATAAATGCATAGGTTTTTAGGCTCTATGATTGGCTTGTAACCAAGACGAGACTCCGGGCAGATTGTACGTGTTCCATCGTATGTTGTTGCGAACGTTTTCGAGAGCACGTTTACGTGCACCTTCTCCGGCTCCTGCATCTGGATATTGGGCGAAGAAGGCCTCCATCTACATTGAAAAGAATACATTAAGTGCGATGATAATGAATTCATAAAACTTAATAAATTGCTTTTAAATGTAAAGACTTCATCCACATGAAGTAAAAATGCAGACTTTAAAGCAGAACCCTCCTTACTTTTTTATTTAATATTTCATTAACACTGTTTAGTCTGTTTGTGGATGTTGGACCGTTGAATGGTGGCCCGGTAAAATGTAAAAAACCTAAGTGTTTTATACGGTTGAACCGATTTAAACAGGGTTATCTTTTTAATATAGAACTAGCTGACCCGACGCACTTCACATCGCTATTTTTTCTGTTTTTTTTTTAAATTTTCGAAAAGCTTGTTTTTATTACACTCCTATTCGTGAATTTAAAAAAAATACACTGCCGGTTTTCTAATAATTTTCTATAGGTAATACAAACCTTGTCCTGCTAATAGCAAACACATAAAAAAAAGAATTATCCAATTTGGTGCAGTCGATCGGAAGTTATGCGCGTACATACATTTCAGTGATTCATTTTTATTTATATAGATGTGTATATTGTAGGTATATAGAACATAAATATAAGTTATATTGACCATAATTAACCAACGCTGCGTCTTCCGGTACGCGGTCACGGTCACCATTCAAGAACTCTATGGCGCACTCGGCCATCGTTTCTGCGAGCAATTAGCCCTGCTCACTTAAGATTGGCAATTCTCCGGGCAAAGTCGATGACCTTGGTTCGCCTGCGGATCTCCTCATTCCTGATTCGATCATGCAGAGACCCTCTTCATTGTTTTTTTTTTAAACACTGCTCTCTGGGTGACTTAGAGCCTTGTTATGAGGCCCATTGTGAGCGACCACGTCTCTGTACCGTAAGTTACTGAATTAAGTATTGCTCAAAAATAATTTGTAAATAAATAGAAATAAATTAAGTAAGCTTAACGGGACTTACCTCCTTGTACTTGAGATCAGAATTAAAAGTGCCTGTAATGCTAGGAATCAAGTTGCCAAGGTAGCGGCTGTTCAATGTGAACCTGTCGACTAGCTGCGGCCAACGGGTCCTAACATCATCCCATATGAGGGCAGTGCCAGATGGGTTTGAACTTATTTGTATTAAAACGTTTAAGTAGTCCTGGCTACGGATGTTGGTTTCGTCCCATGCTAGAAGTAAATACCTACAAAAAACACACACAAAACGCTTTAGCGTGACATTTGTTTTATACCTTCTAACGTAAACCCAACATCTGGGCGTTCTAAATTTCTTTTTAAAGTACACACATCAAAAGTGTCTAGGGATCAAGCATTTTTATGCGGATTTCTTGAGATTGAGATGTGGCTTTGGCCCTGGCCTGCTCAGTCGCCAGACTTGAACCCGATTGAGCATGCATTGGATATGCTACAGAGAAGAGCTCTGCCGAATATGGAGGGTATCCAGTCGCAAGAAGACCTTTTTTTGTTGTTGCAACGAACATGGGCGGCCATTCCACAGCGTGATTTGGATGAACTCATTTTGAGCATGCCAAACCGATTCTTGTGTTGTTAGTGTTCGCGGTAGAAACACGGATTATTAATTGTTTAAGTTACCTAATAAAATTTTAAAGAAAACTGTTATTTCAGTCTTTTTTTCGAACTTTAATGTTAGTGGTTCAAATGTCAAAAATTCCTTTATTAGGAAAATGGCAATTTTTTTTATTAATGCAAAGGTGACTTGGTTTATCGTTACTGTGACAAACGAAAACACTTTATTTGATGAATCCTTAAAGAAAATTTTAATTAATATCAATCAGGAGAAAAGTTATTGCAAAAATATATGTTGATCCCTAGACACATATGTTGATCCCTAGACACTTTTGATGTGTGTATAACTTCTTTACGCACTCTTGACTTGAGTAAGCTGGTGAATTCGCGACGAGAGTTAATGTGATCAGGCGAGGCGAACGGAAGTTGAAAGGGAGTTAAGGGGCGCGTCCCTAAAAACGCGCGAAAAGGCACTTGCAGTTTTGCAAAACACAAACAACTCAATTCATATTTGACACTAAAAAAAAAATCTCATTAGTTTAATAAATCAGTCTACCAATCTACCGAGTGACATATATAAAATAATTCTTTATTTTTGTGAAAAAAAAGCCTTAACAAAGATCAAAATCATCGAAATCGACCTTTTTAATTAGCACATTCTGTCCTATTTCGTGCTCTATTTTAAATGTTTTTTTCTTATTTCGCGAGAAAAAAGTATGGAGAAAAGATTTACCGTTTTAGTTTTTTATTAATTCTCACCAAAAAGCCATAATCTAAGGCTAAACATCATTCATTTTTAGCGACAAAAGTTCCATACATTTTAGTACGTAGATATCGTCTCCCGTAAATTGCAATAAATAAGTTTTATCGCGCTCAAAAAATTCAGTGCCCGCCGAATATTCAAGGTGACACCACGTCCGTTTGTAGTTCGCACTGAGCTCCTTAATACGTAAATGACAAGTTTTAGGGTGGGTTGCCAGTGAGTGTCGAATTGTAACTGTTAATTTGTATTCTTGAATTTAATTTTTTTTTTTAAAGAATAATTTCAAAGAAAAATATTAGTATTTTTATTAACACAGAACTTATTTTTACGTTTTTTTTTAACTTGCTATGTATGTATATATCTAACTATATTTGTTAAGACGGAATCTTGCAACTCAATTTTGCAGATATCTTCAACCGATTGTGTTGAATTTTTGTAGGCATATGTATATAGCGTGACAATGCTATATTATGATGACATGGAGCTGATCTGATGTTGAAGCTGGAAGGTGGTCATAGGAACTTTGTCACGACGGAACCTATCGAGTTTGGAGGCGTTTGATTTGTCTTGACGAGTACTTTGAATACACTTTGACAGACCGAGACACTTTGAGAAATTGTTTTAAAAAAAGTAAAAAAAAAATTTTAATGATTTCTGTTAGAATTGAATAACTACTACTGAAATAATGAAAGACCTTAAAATTACTGTTTTATTTTTGACTGCATGGTTGGTCTAGTGGTTTAAGCGGTTGCCTCGCCGCTTCCTACTGTATCAGGTGTTGTGGGTTCAAATCCCACATGGGACAACACTGTGTGATCCACGAATTGTTGTTCTGAGTCTGGGTGTCCATTGTGTCCGTTTCATGTATGTTTGTAAAGTCCCCCGCGACACAGGATTTATTGGATATATACGGAAGTTATCTCTTTTGAAAAAAAAACTAGCTGAGCCCCACGGTCTTACCCGCGATACTACACCAACCGCGGTTACTCCTTATATCATCAGCTACCTATCAGTAAAAATCCCGTCAAAATCGCTCCAGCCGTTCCAGAGATTAGCCGGCACAAACAAACAGACAGACAGACAAAAATTGTAAAAAAGGGTCCCATCTACACTTTACGTCATTTCCATTATTATTCATCCCTTAAGTTCGAATTTAATCAATTGGTGAATTGTAAAACAATAGATGCCCTATCCCTTACATAAAGTAAAAAAGTGGGGCGTACATCTATGTAGTAAAATTTAGTCAATATGAGCAATAAAAGCGATCAAAAATTATATAAGTAACATTAACATTATGTTCCATTAATATAACATATATCATACAAATTTTATTTCATAACATAGCATTAAAATCCGTTGATTACTATAAAAGATCTAAGCTGACAGATAGCGCGAGCGACTTAATTTTATACTGTGTAAAAATATATTATTTGTCCATGAAATGAATTAAAAATGAATACACTTGAACCCCATTCTCGGCCGTTGACGAGTCACTTAAAGCCCGCGGGCTTTCCGATATGACTAAGATACATTGCGTGCTTTGTAGGACATTCTAAACATTCTTCAAAGGCGAACAGTTAATGGATATGTAACTAGAAGAAAAAACCGAAAGTAAATTTATTAGTTGCCAGGGTTAGTATGCAACAGTGCCCGATGCGTTTGTGTGCATGTAAAATATGAATGTGGGTGTTCAATCACAAATTCCCACGCTCAAGGACTACAGTCTTAAAAGTTAGTGAAGATAGAAATAGAGAGATATTTACGTTTCGTATATTACTGTAGGGGCAAGGGAGAGAGAACGAGCACACATTTTCTCTCTCTTTCTCTTATAGCGAGTTATATATAAAGAAGTTTTACTTCAGTCGTGTGGTCTAAAGCACGTGTGGGAGAGTCACGCTTCGGCATGAATGGGCCGGCTCGACCGGAGTGATACCATGGTCTCACAGAAAACCGGTGTGAAATAGTGCTTGCGCTGTGTTTCACCGATTGAGTGAGGATACCGAAGGCCCATACCCCAATCCCCTACCTCCCCCCCATTCCGAAAAGGCCGGCAACACACTTGTGACGCTTCTGGTGTTGCAGCTCGTTTACCTGCCTAATCCATAAAAAAACGCGGTTTTTTTTTCAAACCATCAGGAACTCTTTTATTTTCTTTTAAATTTCTATTAAATTTAAATATTTATTAAATTCAGCACTTACTTCCTGAGTATTGTAGTATCGCGAGGAGCTGCTAAAGCCCTGCGTAGTTTCAACTTTTCCTGCGCATCATCTTCTTTCAGGTATATTTGGAATAGTCGGTCCCAATCAGAAACTGAACCCGATTGCATACCTTTAACCAAGCAATGAGACGTATTATTTTCGTAAACTGTTCCTATTACCGAGCTACGGTTAAACCAGAGTAGAATAATTTTGGCAAGGGCCAAAAATATAAAAAAAAGCGTCCTTAGGTACTAATATTATTCATAAATTTTATATAATTTGTCTATCGAGTAATAGAAATGTAAAGATTAGTCTCTAGTCTCACACACGTGCACACTCTCTTCCACGTACACACACACACACACATACACGCAAAGAGAGGTTCACTTTACAATTTTCATTTTGTTCTTATTATTTTTTTTTTATCATACTTTCTTTTATAATAAATACTAGTTAAAATTCCTGTGGGGAATGGCGCCGTAAGCCATGTTGGATTTATAATTTAAACTAGTTTTAACATACTGATTTTTTTTGTTTTCGTTCAATAAATGTTATTATTATTATTAACAAACAGAACAAGGTTTTTGAATATTTTATTTCATAGCTGAAGCAAATATTTAAATTAATTTAACTTTATTACTATGTTGATACGAATGCCATTGAAAAATAAAGTTATTCTATTAAGTCTTATCATAAAGAATATGAAAAATGCAATCACCATGAAAATAAACAATGTCTCTAAGATCTTGATCAATTTTCACCTCTCCTTCCGTATCCTTCTTTTTTAGCCAATTGAGGAATAGATTCTTAACTTTTTGTTCAGCATCTGGCAATTGGCATTTCACAGCAAGTCCTAAAATTTTTGTGCGTAGTAAACTGGAAAAAAGGAGTATTCTGAATATTTCATACCTACTTCTTTATAAAATGATCTCGCTTCCTGTCTGTTCGCTTAGATCTTGTAAACTAGAGGGATTCAATTGGAAGGTTTATATTAGTCTAAGATCCGGCTACAGAATCTATACATTCATCACGTAAATTTCCACATTAATTTTTGAATAGGACAACACATCGGTAAAAAGTTGCCAGTCAAAAAGTGCCCGCAAATATTTATAAT
Organism: Diaphora mendica; assembly: GCA_949125395.1. Classification (NCBI taxonomy): domain Eukaryota; kingdom Metazoa; phylum Arthropoda; class Insecta; order Lepidoptera; family Erebidae; genus Diaphora; species Diaphora mendica. Next base: position 10,563,128 of record OX421319.1, read on the forward strand.
AGCTGTTGCCCGCGGCTCCGCCCGCGTGTATGTCGGTTATCGCGGCAAACAGTAACCTATGTGTTAATCTGATGTATCTTCTATACTTATAAAATAACATGTCCTGACTGACTGACTGATTCATCATCGCCGAGCGGAAACTATTAAACTTGGGAATACAAAATTTGGTGAGTATGATCGTTTCATTACGTAGATACCCATTAAGGAAGGAATTTTGGAATTTCTACCCCCAAGGGGGTGAAATAGGGGTTGAAATTTTGTATGGAAGTCCGTCATTTTTTAAGTTAGAAACATGAAACTTTATTTTTGGGCTACTGATTAAAAATGAGTAAACACGTATTCAAGCGTTTCTGATAGATAGAGCGGATATTCTACTCCTTAAGGGTGAAATAGGGGTTGACGTTTTGTATGTAGGTTAGTCTGGAAGTCCGTCATCTTTGAAGTTAAAAACATGAAAGTTTATTTTAGGGCTATTTAAGAAATATGAAACTTTATTTTTGGATTACTTATAAAAATTAGTAGATATGTATTTCAACGTTTCCTAATATTGTACCCCTAAGGGGGTGAAATAGGGGTTGAACTTTGTTTGGCATTTTTAAATTAGAAACATGAAACTTTTCTTTTGGTTTGGGCTACTGATTAAAAATGAATAGATACGTATTTAGGCCTTTCTCGATATTCTACGCTGAAGGGATGAAATAGGCGTTGACATTTCGTAAGCGGGTTAGTCTAGAAGTCCGTCAGTTTTGAAGTTAGAAACATGAAAATTTATTTTAGGGCTATTGATAAAAAAATAGGAGATACGTATTTAAGCGTTTCCCAATATTCTACCCGTAAGAGGGTAAAATAGGGGTTGAAAGTTTGTATGGAAGTCCGTCTTTTTTAAGTTAGAAACATGAAAAATTATCTTTGGGCTAATAGTTAAAAATGCGTAGATACTAAGTGTCTCTGGATATTATATCTACCTCTCTTTTTGTGCGGAAATTCCCTCGGATATCACCAACTGGTGGTTATGTCGGACTCGAACCGACTAAAAACCGCACACCGTCTCGGGTTCTAAAACCAGGGAACCAGAGCGCCCTCAAAAGGAAATCCCATAAATGATATTTCTACCCCTAAGGGGTGAATTAGGTGTTGAAATGTCGTAAGTAGATTAGTTTGGAAGTCAGTCATTTTTAATTTAGTAGCCTGAAACTTTGTCCTTAGGCTTTTAAGTACAAATAAATTAATACCTATATCATCATTTATGGGAATTCTATTTCTAAAGGGCTAAAAATAAGGGTCGAAGTATGAAATCCTTTTTAATGGGCTATTGATTAAAAATAAATAAATAGGTACCTACGTTTAAAAACATGAATAAATTATTCATACATACTTACACAGTTTTAATTAAATATATTGTAAATAATCAACTTCCACGCGAGCAAAGCTGCGGGCAACAGCTAATAAGCTATATTACTGTAAAGTTTCATCCAATTCCGTCCAGTGCTTTTTGCGTGATGAAGTAACAAACATACACCCTCACAAACATTAGCTTTTATAAATTAGTGTGATGTGATAAAATCGAATACGAAAAACAATGTTAAATTTATCACTACAGTTAAATGAAAAATTAGACATAACGAATGAAGCTTATTTTCAAAGCGTAAATAAAACTAAATTAATTAAGTATCTACAACTAATTCAACGAAAAAAAATGGAAGGTATCTACAACTTACTAAAAGAAATTAAAACACCAACAAATAAGGCTAAGTAATTAAATATTTGCAACGAAAAACATCTGCTTACCTATGCCTATACCAATAACCTAACAAAATCCTATAAAAAAGTAAATTATAGGTACCTAGGTACCTATGCTATAACCTTACAAAATTCTAAAAATACCGAGAAAACCAATTAGTAACTACAAAAGACTATTTGCTAATTATTTAGGTACAACAAAAATCGCCTGCTTATACCTATGCTATAACCTGACAAAATCCTAAAAAAAACTTCGTTTAAAAAAACTACCATAACCTATCATACCTATACCTATATACCTATCATAAAGATGTTTTGTATCATTTTCTGGTAAATTATGATGAACTATTATGTTATATGTTTACTCCTCTTTCAAGTATTTTAAACTTAAAATAAATATCATAATTATAAATGACCATTTAACGTTTATGGCATTCTAGTTTTTGGTTCAGTATCAATAAGAGCATCCTCCCAAAAAATCTAAATTTCTTTAATGTACAGAATTGATCTTATACACTTTTCTTATGCGTTTAAAAGTAATCATATTACGTACCTATTGTAAAGTTAGTTACTTGATTCCAAAATATGTCGCTGTTTTAAGCACAGAAACAATTTTCAAGAAAATGTAATTGCTTCAGTATCGATTAGAGAGCCCTCCCAAAAAATCATCTAAATTTCTTTAATGTACAGAACTGAACTGTTACATTTTTATTATACGTTAAAAAGAGTAATCATATTACGTACCTATTGTAAAGTTAGTTACTTGATTCCAAAAGATGTCGCTGTTTTAAGCAAAGAAATTTTTCAAGAAAATTTAAAACAACCCTTTCTATGGAAAGAGAGAACATAAAACAAATACCTACCTATCAAATACTAACTATATACCACATTAATCACAATGCTTGTGCATAAAACGTTCCCACGATTATTTTGAATATTTAAGTCATGCGGGCACAACCAAACACACAGATTCGACGTCTACAGAGAGATATAGATATTATTTTTCCTATGGATAGAGAGGTTGCAATAAATCAAATACTTAATGCTACACCGAATTATACGTAATACGTTCTACGATTATTCCACGATATATTAATCAAAGTGTTATTAATTACGCATGGCTGGCAATAGGTGTCGCTACATGTTGTTTTACGTAATGATAAATTCTTTATAATTTTTTTTCCAATAGATAGAGAGATTGTGATAAATTAAATACTTTATGCTACAATCTTCAGAGTATCTCCTTTCTAACAAAAAAAGAATTATTGCAATCGGACTACTCGTTAGTGAATTACAATTAATTACACATTTTGACTTTCATCTCCCCTCCCAAGGAAACCGTCCGGAATTTCGGAATAAAAAGTATCCTATGTCCTACCTCGGAGTATGAACTCAAATCATGCCAAGTTTCATTTGAATCCATTCAGTAGTTTCGGCGTGATGCGCGGCCAAGATACAGACAGACAGACAGACAGACAGACAAAAATGAAAAAAAAATAGTTTTCGTTTCAGTATCGATAACAGAGTGCCCTCCAAAAAAAATTTTCAAAATATCTTCAATGTACAGAATTTGACCTGTTACATTTTTATTATAAGTATAGATTAAAAATTGGTAATTAATTAATAAGTTTCGTCGTTATGTAAAGATAATTGGTTAAATACGATAGTCAATTACCATATTATTATTAAGGTAGACTATTTAAACTGACAATAGAAAACTCTATGAAATGTTTGTATAATGTTACCGGCAATCTGTATCATTCAGGTATGCTATACAATACCTAGGCAATGTATACAATAACTAGGCCGTCCAGGCAATGTATGAAATATTACGAATATTATTTTTACATACTTTGCCTAGGTATTCTTTACAATTCCTAGGGATTGTACAGAATACCTACTGCTTTACCGGCAATGTGTAAAAATAATAGATTTTAGTCTGTATTTATTAATTTTATTGAACCTATAAAATGACGAGCAAAGGAAACGTGTTCTGTTTGCTTTAAATCAACATTATTCAGAATCATCTAAGTTTAGGTTAGGTTAGAACAGTGACCACTCCAGATCCCCAGTGTTGTTGTTGAAACATTCGGAATAGATAAGTTTTAGTAGATTGTTTTTGACCTGCTCCTGTAGATTGCACATTACCGGCTGCGTATTAGGCATTTTATAGAATAACCTAGGCAAAGTATACCTACACGTTTCAAATATTGTATACATTGCCTAAGTATTGTATAGAATACCGGATTATACAGATTGCCGGTAACATATATATTATGTACTAGCTGACCTGGCGAACTTCGTACCGCCATATTTACATATATGTCTCAGCTTTCCACAGGCAGTGTACAGTCGCGGACAAAAAATAGACTTTACCTGTTACCTTTTATTTTTTTTCTTTCTAACAAAAAAAGAATGAATAAAATCGGACTGTTATTGAATTCCAACTAAGTACATATTTTGACTCTTCATCCCCTCTCTCCAGGAAACCGTGCTGAATTTCGGGATAAAAAGTATCCTATGTCCTACCTCGTAGTAAGAACTCAAATCATGCCAAGTTTCAATTTAATCCATTCAGTAGTTTCGGCGTGATGCGCGGCCAAGATACAGACAGACAGACAGACAGACAAAAATGAAAAAAAAAATACAGTTTTGGCTTCAGTATCGATTATAAAGAGCCCTCCAAAAAATATTTTTAAATTATCTTTAATGTACAGAATTGGACCTGTTACATTTTTATTATAAGTATAGATAAGTATATGATTATGTATATTGTATAAAATATATTAATATAGTGTTGTAAGAGCAAAGTTTATTCTTTACCTTTCCATAATGGGCAGATTCTGAGCATCCCAGTTTTGTTTCACATAAATCGGCAGTATTAATCGTTGAAAATATTTCTATAAACAAAATAAAAGTATATTGTAAATATATGTGTATACAACAAAGGTGTCTTTTAAGTCGAGTCTCCACCGAACAAAAGGTGGCAACTTTCGCGTTGTCAACCTTTTTTGTGTTGTCAAATTTCGGTGGAGACGCGCCTTTACGTTGACCTTGATACTAATTTAAACTCTGTTGTCATGTAGGCTCAGGGTTCTCTTTAAAATGTATTCGAAGATATTTTGAGGAGTCGTGGGCCCAATTTGGGATAAAATATTTAGGTAATTACTGTCTATATTTACATATTGTTTGTATAAACATAAGTTACCGAGAAGTCAGGGTGACTTTTTTGAGATGTTGAACGACTTGGCCCTATATTAACTTCAAATTTCAATGAAAGTATTTGTTTAGTTATTTCTATGCAAAATCTTTATACGTAAACATTTTGATTATATTACACAATGATTTTTAATTTTGCCTTGCCAAACATACTTTGTACTTTGACTTAACAAGTAAACAAAGATTCATTACATTTTAGACTTTGTAAATACATATTAAGTATAGAATTAATTCCATTAACATCCATGACATGAATACAAATAAATTATAATTTAAAAAACGCACTTTGCTATAATCGAACTAAAAAGTAGAAAATAATTGTAATGTGAAAAGCATGGGGCGACATTATTGAAATATTTTCAGAAGCACCCCACGCTTATTACATTAAAATTATTTTCTACTTTTTAGTTCGATTGCTATCAAAGCGTGTTTTTAAGTTTTTTAAACTATTATTTTCTACTTTTTAGTTTGGTATATTTACAAAAGCGTGTTTGTTTAGTTTTGTAACCGACTTCCAAAAAGGAGGAGGTTCTATGTACCACTGTACTTTCAAATTGTCTTTCAAATTATTTAGGTAAGCTAATGATGTAAGGTACAACTCCTCAACGGTTAGGAGTTGGAGGATAATTCTTTCAATTTCATACGTATCTAAAGACTTTTAGTCGTATACTTTCAAGTTATTTAGGTGAGCTGATGATGGAAGGTTAAACTCTTCAACAGTTAGGGATTAGAGGATGATTTTAATAGTACACGTACGTATAGACCTTAATTTGTATTCTTTCAGTTATTCATATGGATCGTTTTATTGAGTAGATACCCACTAAGGAAGGAATTTTGGAATTTTTACCCCTAAGGGGGTGAAATAGGGGTTGAAAGTTTGTACGAAAGTCCGTAATTTTTAACCCCCGGAGGCAAAAAGAGGGTTGTTATAAGTTTGACGTGTCCGTCTGTCTGTGGCACCGTAGCTCGAATGACCGAATGTCTGCAAAAATATCATCGAGTGGGGTCTCAAATGAAAGCGCATAACGTGTTTTTTACTTTTAAAGGGAACTCAGGTTATTATGTCGGGGTTTTTTTTTAATTTTGAGAATTTATAGTTATTTATGTTAGAAACATGAAACTTTATCTTTGGGCTACTGATTAGAAATGAGTAGATACGTATTTAAGCGTTTCTAGATATTATACCCTAAAGGGGTGAAATAGGGGTTGAAAGTTTGTGTGGAAGTCCGTCATTTTTTAAGTTAGGAACATAAAACTATATCTTTGGGCTACTGATTAAAAAAAAAATTAGTAGAAATGTCTTTAAGCGTTTCTGGATATTCTATCCCTAAGAGGGTGAAATAGGGGTTGAAAGATTGTATAAAAGTTCGTATTTTTTTAAGTTAAGAACGTGAAACTTTATTTTTTGGCTACTGATAAAAATTAGTATTAACGTATTACGTAGCGTTTCTGGATATTCTATACCTAAAGGGTGAAATAGGGGTTGACATTTAAACCACTAAAGTTATTAGCATCACCAGAAATTGTATGAAATAGTTCAACTTACTACTTACCTACGATTGTTTGCACGAAAAACATAAAAATAAAAACTTTTTATTAAAAAAAACGACTTCCAAAAAACATCCAACGAAAACTCTCTGCCAAAAAACACTAAAAAGTGTGTGGCTTCATAACAACGCGCGACCCCATACTGCGCAACAGACAGTCTCCAAGCTGCAAGAGCTGGGGTTGGAAGCTCTCCCTCATCCGCCATACTCACCTTGCACCTACCGACTATTACTTTTTCCAAAATTTAGATAACTTTTTAGTGGGTAAAAATTTCAATTCCCGAGAGGCAGTACAAAATGCCTTTGAAGAGTTTGTTGCCTCTCGTCCAGCTGATTTTTACAAGAATTGTATCAATAAACTGCCAATGCGTTGGCAAAGATGCGTCGATTGCATGGATGATTACTTCGAATAACAGAAATAAAAAAGTTTGAAAAAATAAGTACTTTCACTTATTGCATACAAAACGGCAATTTCATAGGTAAAGACCTATTATGATGCGTCAGCTGTCTGTGCTCTGTTGCGGAGCTTGCCAGTGCCAGGAGTGAGTAGTTCCAGTGAGTCGGAACTGAGTGCCGCAAGTTCCTGTGAGTCGGAACTGAATGCCGCTAGTCCCAGTGAGTCGGGGCTGAAGTCCGCTGATCCCAGTGGAGTCGGGATGGCGTGCGGTGTGCGGTGCTGCGGTGAGGTCCCCAGTGAGTCGGGGCGGTTGCTGCGTAGTGGCTGGCTGCTGCATAGACGGGAGAGAGATGCTCTGCTTACATGGACCGTAGGTGCAGTGTGCTGTACCTAGACGCTGATGAAGCCGTAGGGGTAACCAGGCTGGAGCAGTCGCTTCCTGCGTGTGGTGTTTCCCTGTTGAGGCCGAGGTTGCTGGCTGGCTGTGAGACTTGCTGTGGGAGTGAACATGATGGTGGCGTGCTGATGTTGCATCGAAGGCTGCTTCCAATCACGTCGGGTCACCACTGTGGGGGACAGGCGAGTCATGTCCCTCCAACACAAATCCTCTGACCAGGCGAGGTGATCATGCCTGGCGGGCCAAATGCCCAACGGTTGATGTTGGGATGTTGTATATATGTTAATGTGCGCGAGAACTTTCACTGCGCGATTCAGGATTGGTAGTTTCTTAGTTTACTTCGGTACTCCGTAGTTCGACGTATCTTCCGTAGATGGCGCTGTAGTATGTTATGTTGTTGTTGCGCTGTATGTGGAGGCCGCCACAAGTGTAAAATAAACTGGCTCTTCATAAATTGCTATATGCCAATTCTTGTCTATACCTAATTCTTTATTCATTTAAATAGTAGTATTATAATGTGTGCTAGGTACCTAAAATCTGTTTGGTCGGTGCCAAGCCAAAATGAATACGAACGAACAATTATAAAAATCTAAATATATAGATAGTCGCTTGGCACCGACGTCAAACTGATTTTAGGTACCTAGCACACATTATAATACTACTATTTAAATGAATAAAGAATTAGGTATAGACAAGAATTGGCACATAGCAATTTATGAAGAGCCAGTTTATTTTACGCTTTTTAGTGTTTTTGGCAGAGAGATTTTTGTTGGATGTTTTTTGGAAGTCGGTTTTTTTTTTATAAAAAGCTTTTAAAACTATTTTTTTTTTATTTCAAATTATTGTATTGTCATCGGCCCTTGACAAATTTGCAAGTTAATCAGACTCATAGAAGTAAGTGAAAATTAAGTCAATAGATTTTGTAACATACATACATACAGGTCAAGCTAATAAAGGCATGTTAAAATATCTCTGTATCGCTCACTTACCTGCAAGTTGTCGTATGCCAGAGAGTTAAGAAGGTTGACTTTCAGTTTTCTATAGATGGATGTAGCAGTGTCCCAAGGGATCAGGTCATTTTCAACTAAGAGGTAGCTCGTGAGATTGAGAGCTAACGAATATGGCACCAAGCGAGCTTCGGCAAGGGCAAATATGTCATCTAAAAGTTCACTTCTGTCCGCAGGCGTTAGCTGAAATAAATTTAATATTTTTACATGATATTTTTAAGCACCTGGATCGTTTCCAGACAATTATTTGTATCTAAAATACAGATAAATATCACACACAAAAAGTGAATGTTCAGTACTGATTTTATTATTAACTAGCCGAGACCCACGGTGTTACCCGCGGTACGACATCAATCGCGGGCAACGCCACAGAGTGAAGCTAGTCTAAAAAAAGTAGCCTAAGTTACTCCTTATTCAGGGTGGATATGACAATACGACATTCATTTGAACTAGACCTACCTGCACATATTACAATTCCACCTACAAAATTGCCAAAAAAAATGATTTAGTAGTTTAGCCATAGGACCCTTTTTTCCGTTTATGAAATTTACTACACGATGTGGTTGGGTCAATGACCGATGTTACCTATCGTCGCCGCGTCGCGTCGTCGCACGCGCTCCCTTTGAACCAGCCGCCGCGCGCCGCCATCGGCGCGGGCTCTGTGTCGCGTTGTGTGTGTTGTATTGGTTATTAATTAATAGATATTTTGTAGTGACAGGGCCGGGCACATTAGTTAAGTTTGTTAATTGTTACGTAACGTTATGTTATTTTGTGTGAATTTAAATAAAACAATACCTCGACTCGGCTATACACTTCTACGGCTAGTGAATAATTTACAACGGGTAAAATATTAATTTACGGATAATGTTCGTTTATCCTACTACCTACTAATAGTCGGATTATTGTACAAACTATCGAGATCGAGGTACGAGAATTTAGATAATGTTCTTACAGTGGTAACCTCGATACGAGATGACCAAATTTAAAACCTTGCGGTTTTCGTTTTTTTGTGATTATTATGGTGACTGTATAATTTACAAAAACGTGAATACATAATATTAATTGTGCTATTTAGCTTACGTTGATAAAGTAGGTATCTACTTTATAAACCTACGTCGCGCGTCGTTCGGCGCTCTAGGTACCTATTTTACGGCCTGGACCGCGCCGCGGCCACTCAGGTTAGTAAACTTAAATTACAAATGGTGTCCTTATTGGTTTGAATTTTTAAGATATTTGATTTTTTTTTTATATTCGTTTTCAGATAATTTAAACAATCCCAAAGTAAACCAATACATTTAAATAGCCCACGGTTTTGATTAATGTCGTATCGTCATATCCACCTTGTATAATCGGCTACCTATCAGTGAAAATCCCGTCAATATCGGCCCAGCCGTTCCAGGGATTAGCCGGAACAAACAGACAGACAAAAAAATTTAAAATTAATCATTTAGTGAAAAGCTATTCATTTGAAATTATAAACAGACACTTCAATTTAATTTTTTTGCATAGAGTATAGACTAGCTATCGCCCTTCGTTGGCGTGATTATTGCTCATTTAGTATTTCTAACTTTGAAAACGACAAACTGTTATACACACCGTAACAACCGTTCAACTCTAATTGTACCCTCTTAAGGGGTGCAATTTCAGGAATCATCTGCCAATTTGCCAATTTGTTTTTAAGTTTCCAACTCTAAAATGCGTTGGTACTAGATTCACGCATTCTCTATCTACATTAAAAATTTGGAATCCAGTCCTGTGGAGGAAATTAATTACTACCAGCATTTGCCCGCGGCTCCGCCCGCGTTTATGTCGGCTAACGCGATGAATAGTAGCCTATGCCCCGGCCGCTGGGACCGCGCCGCGCCACTAAGGTTAGTGAACTTAAATTACAAATAGTGTCCTTATTGGTTTTAATTTTTAAGATATTTAGTTTGTTTGAAAATTTTGTTTTTTTTATATTCGTTTTCGGATAATTTAAACAATCCCAAAGTAAACCAATACATTTAAATAGCCCACGGTTTTGTTTAATGTCGCATTGTCATATCCACCCTGTATGCTGTTTTTTTAGTATTTGTTGTTATAGCGGCAACATAAATACGGCATCTCTGAATTTCAACTGTCTAACTATCACGGTTCATGAGATACAGCCTGGCGACAGGCGGACGGACAGACATACAGACGGACAGCGACGTGGTAGTAATAGGGTCCCGTTTTACCCCTTGGGTACGGAACCCTAAAAATGAATTATGGTCGAATTTCAACCACTGGGCGACCAAAATCGGTGCAGTGGTGTCGCCGTTAAAGCTTAAAAGACAAAGTTACTTTGGAATTTATAATGCAATATTATGGATTGCACTTACCTGACCAGATTTAGATTTCAGCTGTTCAATTATTGTCTGCCACATTGGCAGCGTGTAATTTACTCTGTAATAGCCCACTTGGTCGTTGTTTATTTTGAGCCAGTTTTCACCATCTTTTAACTTAATCTTAACTAAAAAAAATTGAAGAGCATTAGGTAATAAATGGTAAATCATATTTGATTATTATATATATAAAACCTTGTTTCGAATTTCAACCATGATTCATTAAGTTTTAACTCATTGCTTAGTTTAAAAGACGGGTATAATGGTCCGGGATCCCCGGCACCAATATTCGAAGTTATTACTATCAAGCTAATTATTCGTGTGTGGCTTCATTTTGATGAGACGCCCAACTTTCCTCTTACAAATATTTTCGATTGTGGTGGCTAACTGGGGTAGCAGGGACAAAAAGCTTTAGAGCGTAGGACCGGGATAACTTGCCACGCAATTTGTAGGACAATATCGCTGTTAAATTATATAAATAGGTATTAACTAACATTATTGAATATTACTTATTGAATAAAAATATTTGTACTACAAAATGTATGATTTGATCCTTCCAACATGTTTCGATAACGAGTTCATCAAAAATGATACTAACTAGATGATTTTTTAACTGTTGCTTAGTAATAGAAATTGCGTGGCAAGTTATCCCGGTCCTACGCTCAGAAGTTTTTTTGTACCTGCTACCTCTCATCAAAACGAAGCCACTAACGAAAAATTAGCTTGATAGTAATAACTTAACAAAGAGTTAAGAAGGTTGACTACGTTCCGGGGATCCCGGACTATAACTGTCACTGTATAGTTTTTATTGATGCCTATATTTTTTATCAGAGGCCAAAAGAAAGGTAATAGTTTTGGCAGTCTATACAGGGTGGATATGACAATACGATATTAATTTGAACTAGACCCACCTACACATGATACAATTCTACCAACAAAATTTCAATAAAATTGGTTCAGTAGTTTAGCCATAGGACACTATTTTTCGTTTTTGAAATTTACTACAGGATGTTGTTGGGTTAATGACCGAGGGCGTCGCGTCGTCGCACGCGCTGCGCTACCTTTGAACCTTTGAAGTAGCCGCCGACATCGGCGTGGGTGCCCTGTGTCGCGTTGTTGTACCTATTGATTATTAATAGGTATTTATTTGTAGTGATTTTACAGTGACACGACTCATTAGTTAAGTTTGTTAGATATTACGGAGCGTTGTGTTATTTTGTGTGAGTTTAGACAATGCCTCGACTCGGTTACACTTATACGGCTAGTAAATATTTTACTACGGATAAGATATTAATTTAGGGAGAATGTTCATTAATCCTACCTACCAATAGTCGGATTATTGTACATACTATCCAGGACATACGAGAAAAATCAATCTTTTATTCCTAATAGAGATAATGATCTTCCGGTTGTAAACTCGACACGAGATGATCAAATTTACGTAAATACATAATAAATATTACTAGTGCTATTTAGCTTATGGCGATAAAGTTGGTATCTACTTTGTAAACCTACATCGCGCGTCGTTTAGGTAACTATTTTACAGCCGCCAGCCGGTACCGTGGCCACTGAGGTTAGTGACCTTAAATTACAAATGGTGTCCTTATTGGTTTGTATTTTTAAAATATTTAGTTTGTTTGAAAATTTATTTTTTTTGTATCCGTTTTCGGATAAATTAAACAATCCCAAAGTAAACCAACACATTTAAATAGCCCACGGTTACATTTAATATCGTATTGTCATATCCACCTTGTATATGTATGTATGTTCCACCGTAGCGCCTAAACTACTGAACCAATTTTAATGAATGAGGTGTCAATAGATTCGTCATAATGGCCCGAATGACATAGGCTCTATAAAATTTACCAAAATGTTTTACTTAATCGGGGTATAGATTTGCAAACTTTTTCTTGATCTGCATACAAAGTATAACATGTCATAGGAATGTAGGTAAATGGATAAAATAAGAACAATGCGAGGCGAAATAATAAAATTATGGGCTCTAGCCCTTCTTACTATTCTCAGCCGTGTCAGACAACCATAAAAGTTGTTCATGCGGACCATTTGCAGTTTTATATGTTATCGGCACAAACCAACGGTAGCTGAAAAAAATAATATAATGATTATTAAATGCTATAATGATTATTAAATGGTATAATGATGATTAAATAGTATAATAATTTGTAAATGGTTTAAAGATTATTAAATAGTATATATAATCATAATTATGGATTAAAACCGAAGGTATCTTACTTTTTAGGTTTTTTTTTTCGAACTAACATATCTTGGTACCAAGCGATCGTCTAACTACAAACAAGGCCGAGCTTGTGCCTACTCCGATAACCAAACTGGTAATACTCTTACTTATCTATAATAATATTATAAGGCTGCAGAGTTTGTTTGTTTGAACGCGCTAATCTCAGGAACTACTGGTCCGATTTGAAAAAATCTTTCAGTGTTGGATAGTCCATTTATCGAGGAAGGCTATAGGCTATATATATATTTTTTTAATTAGGGATCTGTAGGAAAATTGCTATTCCGTAACCCAAGGTGTGAAATCGAAAACATATTTTTGCGTGCGCTGCAAGAACTATTGACAATAGAACAAAATAATGTATTACGGGTTTGTAGGTCCCATTAAGCTCTACAAAAAAGTCCACAAGAGCATATATCTAACTATCATGGTTTAATCAAAATAACCGCTTTTGTGTCCAAAAAAATTATTAAATCGTCTGAAGAAAGAAACTACGTTAAATGTGTATCGTAATATTAATCCTTATCCAAATTAAACATTATGTTATCAAGGGTATTTCTGTAGAAGTAAAATACTTTTTGTTTCATCCCATTTGGACATTTCGTTTAGAAGTTATCACGAGCATAAGACGCTAAGAGTAGGTACCTAATAATGAGTTATTTGCCAAAGAGTTTTTATCAACATAATACCTAATATAAATCTCTATCCAAATAAATGTGTTGTTGATTATGAGTATTAGATCTTAGAAGAGTATAATAAATACATCTATACTAATATATAAAGCTGAAGAGTTTGTTTGTTTGTTTGAACGCGCTAATCTCAGGAACTACTGGTCCAATTTGAAAAATTATTTCAGTGCTAGATAGCCCATTTATCGAGGAAGGCTATAGGCTATATATCATCACGCTAAGACCAATATGAGCGGAGCACCAATGAAGAATGTTTCAAAAACGGGGGAAAATTATCACGGGCAATAGGAGACGCAAACGACGTTGCGTGGGTCAGCTAGTAATATTATAAAGCTGCAGAGTTTGTTTGTTTGAACGCGCTAATCTCAGGAACTACTGGTCCGATTTGAAAAATTCTTTCAGTGTTGGATAGTCCATTTATCGAGGAAGGCTATAGGCTATATTTATGTATTTTTTAAATTAGGGATCTGTAAGAAAATTGCTATTTCGTAACCCAAGGTGTGAAATCGAAAACCTATTTTTGCGTGCGTCGCAAAAACTATTGAGAATAGAACAAAATAATGTATTACGGGTTAGTAGGTCCCATTAAGATCTACAAAAAAAGTCCGCGAGAGCATATATCTAACTATCATGGTTTAGTCACAATAAGCGCTTTTGTGTTCGAAAAAATTATTAAATGGTCTGAAGAAAGAAACTACGTTAAATGTGTATCGTAATATTAATCCTTATCCAAATTAAACATTATGTTATCAAGGGTATTTATGTAGAAGTAAAATACTTTTTGTTGCATCCCAATCGGACATTTCGTTTAGAAGTTATCACGCGTATAAGACGCTAAGAGTTGGTACCTAATAATGAGTTATTTGCCAAAGAGGTTTTATCAATATAATACCTAATATTAATCTTAATCCAAATAAATGTGTTGTTGATTATGAGTATTAGATCTTAGAAGAGTATAATAAATATATCTATATTAATACATAAAGCTGAAGAGTTTGTTTGTTTGTTTGAACGCCTGAGATTAGCCTCAGGAACTATAAGTCCAATTTGAAAAAATCTTTCAGTGTTAGATAGCCCATTTATCGAGGAAGGCTATAGGCTATATATCATCACGCTAAGACCAATAGGAGCGGAACACCAATGAAGAATGTTTCAAAAACGGGGGAAAATTATCACGCTACGGGCAATAGGAGACGCAAGCGACGTTGCGTGGGTCAGCTAGTAATTTATAAATACATACTGTTCCATACTGACCCTGACTTAAATACCCTGATGGGGTAAGGCTCACTTTACTCAAAAAATCATTCGATCTTACCGCTTTATAAGATGCGAATGTATCGCCGCAAGCCTAGCGACACCAACTAGTACTTAGGGAAATAGATATGGGAGACCCACGCTTCGGCATGAATGGGCCGGCTCGACAGGAGTATGAGTGATACAACGGCCTCACAGGAAACCAGTGTGAAACAGCGCTTTCGCTGTGTTTCACCGAGTGAGTGAGGATACCGGAGGCACATACGCCAACCACTCCCCCCACCCCCCTCCCACCACCAACTCCAGCACAACTATAGCCGAAATCCGATACCGAACTCAAGTAACTAAAAATAATACTACTGAACTGCCTCGGTGGCGTAGTGGTAGCATATGCGACTGCTGTGCCTGAGGTCTCGGGTTCCGTTCTCGGGTCGGACCAAATGTTTGTATGATCTGCAAATTTTGTTTCGAAGTTTGGGTGTGTATGTATAATATGTATGAAATTACAAAAAAAAAGTTGTCTGGTACCCATAACACAAGCTCTGCTTAGCTTGAGACTAGATGACTTTGTGTGTTAGATGTCCGAAATACTTACTTATATTTGGAATCACTTGCGATTACAGCGTCAGAGTCGTACAAGAATCGTGATTGTAACACAAAGTAAGAGTTCGGCTCGTCTCCTGGCTTAACGGTCAAGACAGGATAGCCCATTTGCCGAGTCCACGTATCCATTATGTGCCTTAAAAAATATAATTCTTATTATGACTACACAAGATGTTACATAAAAGAGGGGTTAAAGTTGTCATAAAGCAATAATAAAGAAGACGTAAGAGTTAAATTAGAATTCAGTCAGAAAAAAAAATATTGTAATAGGTATTTACCTATGAAATTGCCGTTTTGTATGCAATAAGTGAAAGTACTTATTTTTTCAAACTTTTTTATTTTTGTTTTTCGAAGTAATCACCCATGCAATCGACGCATCTTTGCCAACGCATTGGCAGTCTATTGATGCCCTTCTTGTTAAAATCAGCTGGACGGGAGGCAACAAACTCTTCAAATGCATTTTGTACTGCCTCTCGGGAATTGAATTTTTTACCCACTAAAAAGTTGTCTAAATTTTGGAAAAAGTAATAGTCGGTAGGTGCAAGGTCTGGTGAGTATGGCGGATGAGGGAGAGCTTCCAACCCCAGCTCTTGCAGTATGGAGACTGTCTGTTGCGCAGTATGGGGTCGCGCGTTCTCGTGAAGCAGCTGCAAGAGCTGGGGTTGGAAACTCTCCCTCATCCGCCGTACTCACCAGACCTTGCACCTACCGACTATTACTTTTTCCAAAATTTAGACAACTTTTTAGTGGGAAAAAAATTCAATTCCCGAGAGGCAGTACAAAATGCTTTTGAAGAGTTTATTGCCTCCCGTCCAGCTGATTTTTACAAGAAGGGCATCAATAGACTGCCAATGCGTTGGCAAAGATGCGTCGATTGCATGGGTGATTACTTCGAATAACAGAAATAAAAAAGTTTGAAAAAATAAGTACTTTCACTTATTGTATACAAAACGGCAATTTCATAGGTAAAGACCTATTATATACACACTTTTATATATTTTTTTCTTTTTATATTTTACTTTAATTTAAATTAGTAATAGGAATGTTTTTAAAAAACTGGATAAAGTATCATCACCCTCGGTTTTGAGAGTTGAATATTGTCTATAATAAAATAGATTTCGATATTAATTGTAAAAAAAATGGATCTGTAGCAGCACTAAAAGTTATTTGTTCTAAAAATAATATAGAAGGACATACGAAATATTTAAATCCGGATAATCCGCTTTGAAATAAGGTTCCACGCATGACAACAGGTCTTGAGTCACAGTGTTGCCATACTCATATTTCTTTAAATAGTCCGACACCCCGCGTCGGAAATTTTCAGCACCGGTAAATCCTTCCAACATTCTCAATATGGATGCACCCTAAAACATATTCTTGCTATAATTGTTTTACTTCTACCACAAAAATGCTAGGAAAACACATTAATTTTATGTATAATGTTAGTAAAAAATTAACAATTTTTCTAATTTAGTATCGGTAGTGCTAGTATAATGTAGCTTATTAATGAAAAGCTTAAGTTTTTCATATAGGCATTTTTAGAGTGAAGCAAAGCGATAAAAAAAACAAAAAAATAATTAAACAATGTACCTATGTGCATTGTTTTTTTTTTGTATCTCTTTGTTTCGCACCAAAAAATGGCTATACGAATTAAATCTCAATTTGTAACACTGAGTACTTCTACTTGTATTTATTCTAAGCAGGCTAATCTAAAACACACATTGAACGAACCTTATTGTATGATATACTATCGAAGATGGCAGTGATTTGGTCTGGGGTTGCCACATTTTGCACTATAGGATGACTCGACAGTTTGGCATCACTCACTAACACTGGATGCAAAGTTCTAACTAAGAATTGATCCAGCTGAAAGAAAAAATAGTATTAACGAGGCTGTCTAAAAAAATAGCAATACGTAGAACTAAAATAGAGGTACTTTACCATTTTCCAAGAAGGTTCAATATTGTCCAATGCTTTGACTTGCATGTAAGAGGCAAAACCTTCATTCAGCCAAACTTCATCCCACCACTTCATTGTCACTGAAATAAAAAATAGATACGTTTAGAATTTCATAGGCAGTGGTATCGCGTATGTTAATACATTGCAAAGTAAAGCAATCCTACCAAGTCAGTCTACGAATGGGTGACCATTCTTAACACATTGAGACCCCTGTACCTCGGAGAGCACGATAAGCCGTTGGTCCCTGTTTCCATCCGAAAATTTTTGGCATTTTGGCCAAAAGCAATCCAACAACAATGTTTCCTTCTTAGAACTTCGATATCGCCTAGCACTTGGGTTGTAAAGGTCTGATGGCAGTCGCTCCACGTAAAAAAACGAATTAAACCGTATCGCAATAGACTTATGGCCGACTCTCGTTTGTGACAAGTCTCGGATAAAGATAGGTTCAGAATTACATTAGAAATACAATTTTGGTATCATAATTTACAAAGGTACAAGGTAGTAGAGCCACGCTGATTTCAGCACGAACGGGCCGGCTCGACCGGGGCGGTACTACCCTCGCACAGAAAATCAACGTAAAATGACAGCGTGCTGTCGTGTTTCGTTGGTGAGTGCGAGACCGGAGGCCCAATTAGTCTAGTCAACAAGTTCCATACTTGTTGACTAGACTAAAAGATGCAGTAGCATCACTAGGCCGCCATGGTGTGGGTCGCCATGCTGCATTGTCTGCATTCGCAGTGAGCATGGTGACCACCACTCTTGGATTCTGCTTATGCTTTCCATCAGGCAGAGTAGAGTCATTTTGGCGGGCCAAACATAAAAAAAATAAAAAAAATATATATCTCAATGTAGTAGAGTCACCCTCATTTCAGCACGGTTGGGCCGGCTCGACCGGGGCGGTACTACCGTCGCACAGGAAATCAACGTAAAATGACAGCGATTGTGCTGTCGTGTTTCTTTGGTGAGTGCGAGACCGGAGGCCCAATGAGGTCGAAACATCACTAGGCCGCCTTGAAGTGGGTCGCAAATTCGCAATGAGTATGGTGACCACCACTCTTGGATTCTGCTTATGCTTCCCATCAAGCAGAGTAGAGTCATTTTGGCAGGGTCATACATAAAAAAAATCACAATAGATTTTGTAGATGCTCAATGCAAATACGACAAGTAAAATTTTAACAAAAATAAAACCGACTTCAAGGTTTGCCTCGATTTCTCTTGAACGCCATCATCAGAGCTTAGTGTCCTTATCATGGTACCACCGTTGGGATATCTCCTTTCCATTAAAAAAAGAATCATCCAAGTCGGTTCATAAACGACGAAGTTATCCGCGAACACACATAAAAAATATATATATATGGTCGAATTGAGAACCTCCCCCTTTTCTTGAAGTCGGTTAAAAAACACAAATATTTCTGATGAATGCTCGATATTTACTCCCTACAAATTACAATCATCGCTCTCTACACCTATTGTATAAATTGCTTTTGTTATCATAATTAAAACGATTTCGCATTCGTTATTATTTTGCGTCACGGTAATTAAGTCACAGTTTTTCTATATTGTTCAGTATTCCTCTTAAAAATTAAGTAGGTATGAAGAGGGACATATTATTATGGGCTGGCTAAATCGGAGTCATACCACGGCTTCACAGAAAACCGGTGTATTTAAGGCAATGGAAGTCCAAACCCCTACCGCTGATTCAGAGGGGCAGCTTGGACTAATAGGGTGTCAAGGCCCTCGTGACATGTGAGGTTGCAGGTATATGTATATTGATAGCGGTAGTTATACAAAATCAGGTGAACGGACTACCCCATTGTCCTCCTATGCCGTAAAGAAAAAATTAGAAATAACTGAAATATTACTATGAAACTACTAATTATTCAAGTCTAATAAAGCACACCGTGGGAGAGCCACGCTTCGGCATGAATGGGCCGGCTCGACCGGAGTGACACCACGGCCTTACAGAAAACCGGTGTGAAATTGTGCTTGCGCTATGTTTTACCAAGTGAGTGAGGATACCGGAGGCCCATACCCCAACCCCTACCCCTATTCCCCCTCATCCCCCAAAGGCCGGTAACGCACTTGTGACGCCTCTGGTGTTGCGGGTGTCCATGGGCGGCGGTAATCGCTTACCATCAGGCGATACGTCTGCTCGATTGCCGGCCTATTCCATAAAAAAAAGTCTATCTACATCTAAAATTCTAAACACTAGAAATGTTAAAGTACAACAAAAAATAGTGCTTTAAAAATAATGAACACTCACCTAAATTACCAAACCACATGTGAGCCAGTTCATGTGCTATTGTATTGGCTACGTTAATTTTGTTTGAAGCTGATGAATGCTCCTCATCAATGAGAAATGATGTTTCTCTGTAAGTGATAAGACCCCAGTGTTCTGTCGCACCGGATACATAATCGGGTATTGCTATCATATCTGAAATATATTTATAATATACAGTATTTACTGATGTTTTTTTATGATAATAATTAATAAACATCATTAAGTCATTATTTTGTTTAAAAAAACTTATTAAAATAGACTCTAATTAGATGACATCCATAACAAATAGCCATGAGAACGTATTGAACTTCTGTAATGAGTTATGCGCGCAAGTATTTTCCGCCCACTATGGTCGAAGGCACGTGCCTCGGAGAGCACGTTAAGCCGTCAGTCCCGGTTGTCATGAACATCTATTGCAATCGTGATTGGGAAGTCAGTGCCCTCAAATATACTGACAACTAGTTCAATCATCGAATTCAGTTCGCCCTTAGGATTGCGGAGGTCCGATGCCAGTGGCTACGTGTAAAAACTGATATCCAGGTAAAACCGGTTGAACTAGTAGACGACCCCAAATCTTGAGAATAATAAAGGCTAGGAAAACGATGGTCGGAGGTACTGTAAGCGAAACGTGAAAAAGCATCTCACTAAGCCGCCATAGTGTGGGTTACCAAGCTGAATTGTGTATGGTGTGTGACTTGTGTACGAGTATGGTGACCATCTTGGATTCTGGTCATGCTTTCCATCTTTGGTACGCTATAATATGTATAAATTTACAAAAAAATGAAATAATGTTCTCCTAACCGATAACAGCCACGACGGCCAGCGGCCGACACGACCGGGGAGAGATCAGGCGCAGGACCGACAGCTTTACGTGCTCTCGGAGGCATGGAGGTTCAGACCCCAACTTCTAAACTCCGAGCTATTATTAAGTATTTCTATAATCAGAAAAACTCAATAACACTTTTGGCCCGACCCAGGATTCGAACCAGAGACCTCTTGATCGGCAGTTGCATACGTCAAACGCAAAACCAACGAGGCAGTAGTAAAAAAAAGTATATATGTATTATATCAGTTAATCTAGCTTTCATAGTATATGCTCTGTTTCGTTTGAAGCTAGATGGCGTTGTGTATAAGATGTAAGAAACATTTGTTAATTGAAATACACTTGAGCAAAAATACATTCATACCTAATTTTGGTAGAGGGAACGGCACTTCATAATATCTTATGTAAAATTCTGTGGCTCTTTTCCCAATGTCTTGAGCAAAATCAATTTTATGCAATTCATGTCGCTGTGCAAATGATCTGAGTGTAAATTTAGGTCCAATATTTCCAGAATCAATCTCAGTTGCTTTGCTATCAAAGTCACAAATAACGAAACAGGCTAAATAAGTTGACATTGGCACGCTGGTAGCAAATGTAACCACATCCATATTTGACTCGTCATCATGACTTTTGTCAATTTCCTAGTAAAAATAAATTTAAAATATTTACAACATATTAACAATCTAGTTAAAGTAATTTTTGGAGTTATAGGTTTAGAAAGAAAAATCAAAATATCTTGAAATTAAAACTCATACAATTGTAGGCAATTAGTTTGTATTATTTAACAAAAATATTAAAAAATAAATGAATGCTTACAGTGCTGTCAGTATTGTTACAAAAAGCTTTGAAAAGTAAGTAGTAGTAAGTAAGAAGGAAACACTATGTTCTAGAAAACTTAGGAAAAGAAAATCGAATTTATTTAGTAGCAATGGTAAGGTTGCAGTATCTCTAAAATGCACAGAAAAAATACAGATTCAGGTGATTCTCACCCAGCGTTGCCAGACGTCCTGATTTTCGCGGGACCTCCCGCTTTTTATAAATGAAAATTGTAATGTCGCGCGCGGGACAGGTTTTGTCCCGCTTTTTGGGGATAACTGGCCGGACGCTCAAAGTGAAATAACTAACTTCACTTTAGGCCGTTATGTTATCCTTGGTGCTTTATCCTACTAATATTATAAACGCGAAAGTTTGTAAGTAGGAAAGGAAGTAAGTAAGATGGATGGATGTTTGTTACTCTTTCACGCAAAAACTACTGAAAGGATTTGGATGAAACTTTACAGTAATATAGCTTATAGGTACATCAGAATAACACATAGGCTACTATTTGTCGCCATAACCAACATATACGCGGGCGGAGCCGCGGGCAACCACTAGTCGTCAATAAATTGGCAGGCATTAAAAAAAAACCACCATCACATTACAAATAGGAAATGGCACTAGTTCTTTTACGAATAAGGGATGATGAAGAGAAAAACAAAATTGCGAATGACCTTTTTTTTGGTGACTCTTACTCATGTGTTGTATACATTGTTTTTGCTTTGTCCTGCTTTCAAGGAAAGAATCCAGCTTTTTTTCACTAAAAAGTCTCAAAATCCAGATTTGACAAAAAATACTGGCAACGCTGTTCTGAACCCTTTCTATTTTCATTACCATTTTGTTCCTAATCAGATTTTCAACATTGCTTGTATAAAAGAGTTTAAAATTATTTTCTGGAGGTTTTTCGAATCCAAGCACATTTATGACTGCTTAAAATTTGTTTTTGATAAATTACTATTATTTTACACGAAATATAGAAATATACTTACATTCATGTTAGAGAGTGCTATATGAGATGTGGGTTTCCATAATTTTATGTCATATGTAGCCTTGAAGTCAGGTTCATCAAAACATGGGTAAGCTTGGCGAGCATATGTAGGTTGAAATTTGCTAGCAACCATTGTTCTGAAATTAAGAGAATTAGAATATTGTTTTAATGTTACTAGAAATTCTAGAATTTGATTTACAAAGATGGAGCTATAAGCACTAAATTAATATTAGTAATTTTTGTACTATTTCTAACTTTAAACTTCGTTAAAAACCTGCCTTAAGTTGAAAATGGCACAAAACCATTTCTGAACATTAAATAATGTTTATGAATAAGTGGTTAGTTTGGGCAATGAAATGTGTCGACTTCCCCCACACACTTTAAAGTCATGTTGATACCTAAAACTGTATTTTGCGCATCGACATGCACAATATTCTGAGCCGCCATAATGTTCGGACTATACCATCTACTTAATGGGGCAGTCGCCACACTATAATGTTAAATGGTATAACCTGATTTTCGTTTTTTTGTTTGTTTCCCTCCCCAACTCATTAGGAATAAACATCCTGTGACGCGGGGGACTTTACAGACATACATGAAACGGACACAATTAACACCCAAACTCAGAACAACAATTTGTGGATCACACAAAGTGTTATCCCGTGTCGGATTTGAACCCACAACACTGGTCAAATTGGCAAGTGGTGTGTTGACCGCCTAAACCACTAGGCCAACAGTGCAGTGCATTTCCTACCACTAGGTACCACAAGTAGGAAAAGTGTGCACCAAGATAGTGTGTTACATACTTTTTTAATTACACTTAATAATTGTCATACAAAAAGTAGTACATGTAATAAAAACAAATGAGAAAATTAGAAAACCCAGGTCCTTTAAAACATGTAATAATTTGATAAATTACTGATTTTTAATTAAACTACTGTAGTCAAATTCACTTGAAAAGTTACACATATACAATTATAAATAGGATGTCATGTTTATATTTAGGAATTAGTATCAGATGTATCAGCTTGTTGCAACAGTGTTATCAACACATATTGATACAAACAATAAAATATACTAAATATAAAATCCATTGTCAGTTTCTTGACTTTGTGTACCTACCATTTTAGCAACTTAGTGTCTAATTTTTGTGAATATCAACAACAACCAATTATTTATGTGCTATAACAGTGAAACTAAGTGTTTTAATAGTGAAAATTGTTTAGACAGTTAATTTATATATTTTCTTGGATGTAATACATATTTATTTAGGTATATATAAAAGAGTATTATTTACCTGCCATCAAAGAGACGAGAGGCATAAAATCCGACAATGTTGCGTATCAGATCTCCAGTATATTCAATATGTATTTTATAATTTCCCGAACTGAGAGCAGTTTCAAAATATATAAACAACTGCTCCAGTTGCTTTACCTCCAAATACTTGGATACAACCACTTCATCTGCATCTTTAAAAACCTTAATATCAGCTATATTCAGAAAGTTTGAATGCAAACTGATATGATTTTTTTCATGTTTAACATTAACTTCAATTTTTACACTTCCTTGAAATGTTCCATTAGTAATGTTAGGACGCAGCTCAAGCTTATAATTCAAGGGACGAATTAGGGGCGAAAGACGTTCCGACAACTTTACATTGATACGCATTTTGTCCATAATATTCTGGCCACTACTAAATAGAATACGGCTTTTCCTTACAACACTACTACACTTCAAGAGGTTTCGATAAATTATATACATAGAAACATAAACTTAGACTAATAGATACGTTCCTATGTGATTACTTAGACATGAACCATTGAAAATGCAACTCTTTTTCTATTCATGTTTACCAGTTATTAAAGAAATAGTGTGTGAAATAATACAACAAAAATCTTGTCGCGAAATGTCACTTTGACAGTGCCATCTTTTTTTATATTACTAAATTTTATGGCTCTAGGCTCTAGCCTCTTTAAGCCAGTCGTTGATGTTTGATTGGAAACCGTTTGATATAAAGTTTTCTTTAACGCGTTACTCGGAATTAAGCTGAGTCTATTCAGGAGAGTGGGAATGTGGCAATGGCCAAACTTTAGTTCGTTCACAATGGTAATGCTGCCTTGCCTATGTTTTCATTCTTGTAAGAGTACCAAGGTTTGGTGGGCGGGCCTCCCTGGATCGTCGCATACCATTTTCCCTTTTGTGTACTTGCATATTCCAGTATTCATGCCACAACATTTTCAAATCATGGGTGATCGCTGCTTGGTAGTCAGTGTGCGAAATCAAATTAAATAAAATCATACAAATTAAGTTATTTTATACTTTTTAGTTTTTGAAGTCGGTTTTTTTAAACGAAGTTTTTTTTATTATTGATGTACCTACCAAATCGGTATTCAACGACGAACAAAATAGTAGGTACAATTGAGAAGTGGATAAAATTATTTCTGCTTTTTCTGCATTTCTGAGCATTTTAATATTATTATTACTCTATATATTACTATTAGTAAACGCCACCTACCTAGTCCCAAGCTAAGCAGAGCTTGTGTTATGGGTACTAGACAACTGATATAAATACATAGATACTTTTTTTTGTAAATACATACATTATACATAGAAAACACCCAAACTCCGAAACAAATATTTGCAGATCATACAAACATTTGGTCCGACCCGGGTTTTCGAACCCGAGACCTCAAGCAGAGCAGTAGCATACGCTACCACTGCACCACTGCGAAGTTAAAGTAATTATGGCAGAAAGACTTTAAATGGTATTTAAGTATACCTTATAAGAATTTTATTATAATATAATATATATACCTACTAGCTGACTTAGCTGAAGCCCCGTGGTGTTACCCAACAGTACAACAACAACCGCGAGTAACGCCGCAGGGCAAAGCTAGTAATTTATAAAATTATCGTTCTAACATAAGGGACTTGATAATAACAACAGTGAGACTACTGGTCAGAGTGAGTAGCTAACTTCCTCTCACATAAAACCTATAGAAGGTACAGGTATGTAAGCCATAGATAAGGTATATAGGTGAGTTATTTGCTTTGCTTAAAAATGTTACAAAATATGTTGATCAGGGTATTATTAATTTATTAAAATACTTACATAATAGAAATGAGATTAGAAACTTATAAGTATATTAAAACAATATAATTTTATGTAATTTACTTACCCACCGTTGTTTAAATTACTTGCATAAAATCCAACACTTCCTAGATCCAATTTTCCCGAAAACGTCAAGAATAATTCATATTCACCTAAGTCAAGAACCTTGTCTAACTCAATGATTAAAAATTCCCTTTTATCCATGGTTGCAATTTTTGAAGAGATATGTATTTTTTTATTATCACTGTTTCTTAAAATCATCTTTCCTACGCGTAACTTTTTTGAATGCAGAGTTATTGTTTTAGTTGATTCTAATATATTTATAGTAATCAGAAGAGATCCATTAAACGTCTTCTTTTCCATGTCAGGTTTCAAAGTGAGATCATAGTTTGTCGGTACAACGTTCCTTGGCAATCGGTAATTCAGTTCCTCCACCTAAAAGTAAGAGCTGATATATTTTTAAAATGTAAATTCAAATCATATATAGTAAACTACATGTATACAGCAAGAACTGATTTCATTTGTTTCTTTGAAGTTAAAATACAGATAGGTTGTAAAATACTTCAAAAGTCTTGCGTACACTGCCAGATTTAATCAATTAATCACCTATTGTGGCTATTACCTATTTATAATTTAATTTGTCATTCTACACACTAATACTGATACGTGTACCTATCTAACAACTAATTAAGTAAAACATGAAACTGAGCTCCTTTTACAGGTTTGGAAGTCCCCGAATTAGTTATCCGGACCGGTCCTAGTCCCGGGACTCGTGTATTTTTAACCGACTTCCAAAAGGATAAGGTTCTCAATTTCATCGTTTTTTTTTTGTTGTATGTACATCGATTACTCCGTCAATTGTGGACCGATTTTGAAAATTCTTTTTGTATTCGAAAGGGTATGCTCCCCATGTGGTCCCATGGCCACCATATCAGGATCTGATGATGGGATCCTAAGGAAATCGAAGGAAACCCTAAAAATTTACGTGAGCGCCTGCAATGAAGTTACGAGCAATTGTCTGCATGCCTTCATATTCTGTAGATATCATTAAATTTAAATGAAATTACGATGAGAGACTTGAGAAAGACTAAAAAGCGAAAAATAAAAAAAATCTTCGTTTAAAAAAACCGACTTCAAAAACTAAAAAGTATAAAATAACTTAATTTGTATGTGCTGCCTATTCATAGGTTTGAAGTCGGTGGCAAGCCAAAATGTAATAGTAGGTACCGCACTCGCCGCGCGTGACCTTGAGCGGGATAGCTGCTGTTCGCGTTGAACAAAACAACCGAAGCGTCGGTGACGTCGTTGACGTTCGTCTCGAAATATAGCGAGTGTGGTACCTACTATTACATTTGGCTTGGCACTGACTTCAAACCTATGAATAGGTAGCACATACAAATTAAGTTATTTTATACTTTTTAGTTTTTGAAGTCGGTTTTTTTAAACGAAGTTTTTATTTTTATTTTAAAGCGTACAGTTTTCTTATTTCTTTCATAATTTGGTTTTCTTTTTTTTGCCGGCCCGTTTATCTAAACTGGATATAATAGTGCACATTGACTAACAAGAAAATTCATAAAACATTATTAGTATTACCTGAACATCATTTATTTCCGATTCATCAGTATTTTTGCCTTTACTATATGCATTCCAATGATTGCTGGCGAGTGTTACTGTCGATACAAAAAGGCATAAAGTGGCTATAATAAAACATAGTAGGATTTTATTATTATTTGCCCATTTTTTCATCTTTTGGTTTTCGCTCATCTGCAAAGTCAGAAAACATAAATAATGTTCATTTATATTTAATTAAAAGATAGGGATAACAGAAATAAAGGTATGACTAAAAGATGTTAATAGATCTAAAAAGAACAAGAATAATATTTTACGTTTTTTAGGACTGACGGACAACTAACTAACGGAATCACTAGGACATGGTGGACAATCCTCAAGCGTTATATGGATTGTAACTGAACTGAGTAAATTGACATGTTGACTAATGTAAAAAATTAAAATTACAATGATGGTCGTTATTTGAAGCACATGATATTAAACTACACACATTATGACAACCTATCTAATTTGTTTAGTTCATAGTCACCGGATCTGTCGCAACATCTACTAATCATTATCAAGCTGAAAAACTATCAAATGAAAATTTGATGGTTTGACAATTTAGAAACTGATTCTCAATAAGATTATTAAAATGGGAGCGGTTTAGCAGTACGTCCGATCCGTATCAATTGGTCCAACCCGGAACTTGAACGCGAGATTTCAGCACAGGCAGTAGTATACGTTACCAGTGTGCCACCGAGGCAGTCAAAGAGATAAAGAGAGAGAAGTAAGATAATCTTTCACTTAAATCTTGTTTAAAATCATTTTTCAGAGAATAGTTTTATATTAGAGTGATGAGAAAATAATGATGCCATGCTTTGTCAAGCACAAGACACGCTGTCGGTGGCTTCATACTTGACGTCCCCAATGTTCCCATACACCCATACACTCACTAATGACGGAGCATTGTATAATATATAAACAATCGATTTGAGTCTAACATAGCCGGCCTCCGGTATTGAGTGTTGACCACCCTCAGTTCTGTCTTTTATAACATTAACATCTAAGATATAGCGCACTTACCTGATATAGCTATGCTGCAACTATGACTACGTACAATTACATAATTTCCATCTACATTTTCCTTCCTCTGTTTTGTTTGTATTCTTTATAGTAGCTATCTCAGATAACAAGTGTTTATGGCGCTATTTATTTTGTTTCTTAGAATATTGTTTGTAAATAATTTGTGATTTTTGTTCTAGTCTGACCTAATGTAAAATATTATTTGATCAGTGTTTCACAAATCATGATCCACAGGCTTTTAATAATCTACCGATGGACATATGTACCGTATGCAACCATCGATCAAGAGGCTAGGTCTCGGTTTGGACACCCGGGTCCGGGTCAAAAATATTATTGATTTTTTCGGATTATGGTAAATGCTTAATAACAATCCAGAGTTTGGATGGAGAGCACGAAAAGCCGTCGGTCCTGCCCCTGAGCTCTCCCCGGTCGTATCAATTAACCGTCCCATCGTATTATGAGAGTGAGGGAACAGAGAGTGCACTTGTGTTTGCGCACACACTTGTGCACAATATACTTTTTTTATGTATGGGCCTGCCAAAGTGAATCCACTCTGCCTGATGGAAAGAAAAAGCAGAATCCAAATGTGGTTGGCACCATACTCTTTGTAAATGCAGACAATGCTACAATGCAGCATGGTGACCTAGAGCATAGCGGCCTAGTGATACTTATGCATCATTGGGCCTCTCCGGTCTCGCACTCACCAACGAATCACAACAGCACGAATGCTATCATTTTTGGTTGATCTTCTGTACAAGGGTTGTACCGCCCCGGTCGAGCCGGCCCGTTCGTGTTGAAATCAGCGTGGCTCTACTCTACTACCGTGTGTTCCGTGTGGTGACGGATTCATAATAGGTAGAGAATATGTATTCATCCCATGTGTGTCGTAAGGCTTTATTTCACTTTGTTCATATTAATTTATATTGGGTGATATTAATCTCGGGTTCAATTCCCGGGTAGGACCAAATGTTTGAATGATCTGCAAATATTTGTTTCGGAATTTGGGTGTTTTCTATGTATAATAACGATTGCATGCATTTATAAAAAAAGTATATTTGTATTCTATCAGTTAATCTAACTGTCATAGCGCAAGCTCTGCTTAGTTCGAAGATAGATGGCGTTGTGTTAGATATCCGAAATATACGAGTAATAAAAAAAAAACCTTTGTAAAAAGTTCTTAAGTGTATCTAAAGGTGCTCCCACACAGCAGTTATATAACGTTATAAAAGATTGTGTAACACGATAACATTTAATAACATTTGCTACAACATGTTAAATGTTGTTACATGATGTTGTATAGCATCAGTAACATTTTATAACTTTTGTTACAATTTGTTAAAAATGTTATCTAACAACTGTTTTCCAACAATTCCAACACTATATAACGGCTGTGTGTGAGCTGTTATTTTCTTTAATAAAAAAATCGTTAATATTGAATCATCACTTCATTATTTTTAACTTAAAACTAACTACTACTGTATATTTTCAGCTGTTTTGTTGCATACCTACCTACTGACACTAATTAGATTTTAACACATTTGATAGAAAACTGTTGATCCTCTCTTTTAACATTAAAAACTTTATTAAAACCCTATTTTTCAGTAGGTAATATATTATATATTGTTTTAAACTTTCATGGTCAGTAACATTAAAATATAAATCTGCGGGATTGCTACCACGTACCTTTTTTATGTATGTATGTAAAAAAGGTACATGGTAGCAATCCCGCAGATTTCTATTTTAAGGTAATATAGGTATTAATATCATAGAATATCCACACGTCGAAAAGTAAAAGTTTAAAATTTGACCACGTAATAAATAAATATTAGTAAGTCAACAAAATGATCGGAATCAGTTCTTACCTTGTTCTTGTCCTATATCTTCCACTTTTTTATTGTTATAACTTATCCTATAACACGAATAGAAACTATTTACAATTTGTTATTCGAATTGAATGTAGAAGGCGTCTGTATAGCGCGTATGCGCCTGTTTACAACGAGTACGATTAAAATTCTCTGACGAGCTCTCGACATTACGACATAAGTTTCACTCGTCAACTGCCGGCCATTTACTCTAGATCAATGCAATACTATAACACAATATTGTGACCATGACAAAATAACACTAAACTGTTCATACTGTTTTCATAATATAAGTTTTAGTTTTGCTTAGTTAAGTTATATTCTATATTTATTTATCTTTTTTACTTCAAACTTTTATTACTAGCTGAACCGCGTAGGTATACTGTTGTACCGCAGGGTAACATCGCGGGACGAAGCTTGACTAAAAAAGTAGCCTAATTAACTCCATATATCATCAGAAATCTGCCAGTGAAAGTCCCGTCAAAATCGATCCAGCCGTTGAAGAGATTACCATTACCTAGAACAGACAGACAGTCAATAATTTTAAATATAGCTTTTTAGGGTTCCGTGCCAAAGGCAAAAAACGGAACCCTTATAGATTCGTCATGTCTGTCTGTCCGTCTGTCTGTCTATCCGTCTGTCTGTCTGTCTGTCCGTCCGTATGTCACAGCCACTTTTCTCCGGAACTATAAGGACTATAATGTTGAAACTTGGTAAGTAGATGTATTCTGTGAACCGCATTAAGATTTTCACACAAAAATAGAAAAAAAAAACAATAACTTTTGGGGGTCCCCATACTTGGAACTGAAACTAAAAAAATTTTTTTTTCATCAAACCCAACCGTGGGGGGTATCTATGGATAGTCTTTAAAAATGATATTGAGGTTTCTAATATCATTTTTTTTTAAACTGAATAGTTTGCGCGAGAGACACTTCCAAAATGGTAAAATGTGTCCCCCCCCCCTGTAACTTCTAATATAAGAGAATGATAAAACTAAAAAAAATATATGATGTACATTACCATGCAAACTTCCACCGAAAATTGGTTTCAACGAGATCTAGTGAGAAGTTTTTTTTAATACGTCATAAATCGTAAACCGCAAAAAAAATACACTATTATTAAAATATCGATCAAAGTTTCAACGAACTACAAGAACTTTTATATTATGTTACTTGCTGCTTCGGAACCCTTCATGGGCGAGTCCAACTCGGACTTGGACGCTTTTTTGGTGTAAGTACCGAAAATACTTTCATATGCATTTACTTAGTGAAAAGCTGTTAATTTAAAATTACAAACAGACACTTCTATTTCATTTATTTGTATAGAAATAAATAGTAACCAGTTGCCTCGTTGTTAGTGATAAGAAGAAATTACTTCGATTGTAAGTTGCTTAAATCTCTAGCATCAGCACAGGGTTGCCGTGTCATAACCTGGTTGTCCTAAAATTATCAATATTGAATCAACATCAATATTTTGTTTAAATTTGAGTTCAAATAGACATAACTTTATTTTCAAAACAAACCTATACCTACAATACCACAGAGAATTATCGTAAGTAACTTACATTATTCATATTT
This sequence comes from Diaphora mendica, assembly GCA_949125395.1. Classification (NCBI taxonomy): domain Eukaryota; kingdom Metazoa; phylum Arthropoda; class Insecta; order Lepidoptera; family Erebidae; genus Diaphora; species Diaphora mendica. Next base: position 10,594,650 of record OX421319.1, read on the forward strand.
AAGTTGACTCCAGAATGATGATTATAAATTTTATCTACATGGATTATTCGTAGTAGTGTTTCATGTTGTATAAATGATCATAGACTAACTGACAACCAAACTACCACCTAATCCACAGCCCCAGTTTTTTTGTCACACCTCTCACACACGGCCTCATCAGACGGCCTTCTGATCTCAAACTAAGCAGAGCCTGTGCTATGGTAACTAGACTGCTGATTTATATACTTATTTATTTCTAAATACATATCATCATCATCATTACATATTATAAAATAAAGTTCTCCGCCGCGTCTGTCTGTCTGTCCGCGATAAACTCAAAAACTACTGCACGGATTTTGATGCGGTTTTTACCAATAGATAGAGTGATTCTTGAAAAAGGTTTTGATATATAATTAAATATATTTTTGAGAATGTTAGCTAAAATATCACGATATTTGTTGAATACGTAGGTAAAAATTAAGCCGCACATCTCCTCGGGGTAATGCTAATATTATATTTTCCGTAAAGAGCCCGTGCGAAGCCGGGACAGGTTGCTAGTATATAATAGATAATTTACACCCAGACACAGAACAGATACCTAACCGTGTTCGTCACACTCACACAAAGAATTGTAGGTGGGGATCGGACCCGACCCGACCCGACTTCTGGCTCAGATAGTGATCATGACTACTGATTACTGACTAGTGGTTCACTAATCACTTATCCTGTAACACACAGGATAAGTGGTTAGTGAACCACTAGAGCTGTAAGGTCAGAAAATTATTCAAATTTCTACTATAATATCCATATTCTATCCTTTGTTATTTTTTATGGGGTAGGGGGCAAACGAGCATACGTATCGCCTGGTGGTAAGCGATTGCCGCCGCCCATGGACACCCGCAACACCAGGGGCGTCACAAGTACGTTGCCGGCCTTTTAAGATGGAGTACGCTCTTTTCTAGAATGTTTGAAAGTCGTATTGGTCCGGTAATACCGCAGGCGACAGTTCATTTCACAGTTTTGTTTTGCGAGGCAGAAAGTTTCTAGAGAAGCTTACATCTGTGGATTGCCAACTATCTATATGATGAGGATTAAACTCCTGTCGCGTAGTAATTTGTCCGAAAAGCACTGGAGGGTTTTTAACTATTTCGTAATATCATTCCATCTAGGTACAGTTTTCCAGCAAGGACTATTCTGAAGACGTATCTGATAACCCACTGAAAATCGCTCTTGTGGATAAGAATCTTGATGTTAAGTATTTTTCATTGTTAGGTATACCTTGAATTTTATTTGCGGTCTTGAGACTATCATTTATGTACTCACTAGCTATTGCAGGCGACTCCGCCCGCGTTTATGTTGGTTATCGCGGTAAAGAACAGCCTATGTCCTTCCTCAACAATCAAACTAAAAGACAGACGGACAGACAGTTTTATACTTTCTCTGCCATAACTAATAGCACTTAGCCTGGAGAGTCTATTGTTTAAAATGTATAGGTACCTACTTAGATAATGATTCTAACTTTTTGCTATAAAGTGAAAAACAATACATAGTCATTAGCTATAAATTTAATGAACACTATTTCTGACGTGAAAATATGTTGTTTACTTGATGTTGTAGAAATGGAACATTCCATTACTACATTACTACATTACATTATTGAACTAGCCACCCGCCCCGGCTTCGCACGGGTGGATTTCAGATGCCCCCGCCGAGGACACGATTCGTGCATTTTAAATCTGTAATATCTTCGAACATATTCATTTAAATTAGATACTGCAAAGGGCCATTTAGATCTATATTAAATGCACAATGTATTTAATTTACTTAATTGTATAAGGATTCATTCTGTATTGCTTAAAATCACTTCGTAAATGAGCCATTATTCCTCGTAAAAAGAAAGGAAAAACAATGGTTGTTGTGGGTTATCCCTAAGAGATAGACATATACCGTGGCGGACTTTTTTGTAGTACTTTTTAAGGTGTACAATACTGTAGTACATTATTTTGATCTATCTCGTAGGGTGCAACTAGCGTTTGCATTGTAAGCGCAAAAAATGATGTTATTTGCTACATCACATTAGAAACCTCGAAAATTAACAGTTTTTCCATACTATATTATGCATTTATTATACATAAAAACCTTCCTCTTGAATCACTCTACTTATTAAAGAAACCCGCATCAAAATCCGTTGCGTAGTTTTAAAGATTTAAGCAGATACATAGGGATATAGGGACATAAGGACAGAGAAAGCGACTTTGTTTTATACTATGTAGTGATTATAAGAAAAACTTTTTATAAAAAAAAAAACCGACTTCCAAAAACATCCAACGAAAACTCTCTGTCAAAAAACACTTAAAAGCGTAAAATATACTGGTTCTTCATAAATTGCCTATACCTAATTCTTTATTCATTTAAATAGTAGTATTATAATGGGTGCTAGGTACCTAAAATCTGTTTGAAGTCGGTGCTAAGCCAAAAAGAATACAAACGAACAATTACAAAAGTCTAAGCGATAGTCACTTGGCACCGACTTCAAACAGATTTTAGGTACCTAGCACCCATTATAATACTACTATTTAAATGAATAAAGAATTAGGTATAGGCAATTTATGAAGAACCAGTTTATTTTACGCTTTTAAGTGTTTTTTGACAGAGAGTTTTCGTTGGATGTTTTTGGAAGTCGGTATTTTTTTTTATAAAAAGTTTTTATTTTACAGTTTTTAGTGCAAACAATCGTAGGTAAGTAGTAAGTTGAATTATTTCATCAAATTTCATCATCAAGAATACAAATTAAGGTACGTGTAATATTAAAATCATCCTCTAATCCCTAACTGTTGAAGAGTTTAATCTTCTATCATCAGCTCACCTAAATAGCTTGAAAGTATACGACTGAAGGTCTTTAGATACGTATGAAATTGAAAGAATTATTCTCCAACTCCTAACCGTTGAGGAGTTGTACCTTCCACCTTCCATAATCAGCTTACCTAAATAATTTGTAAGAATACGACTAAAGGTAACTTATATACATATCATATTTAAAGATTTATCCTCCAACTCCTAACCGTTAAGGAGTGGTACCTTACATCATCAGCTCATCATCATAAAATGATGACTACCAGACGCAAATACCGGTGTAACTTCAGAAAATATACGAAAAACATAGTATGTGCCTATAAAATATGAGGGTTACCCTCGATTTCCCTGGGATCCCATCATCAGATCCTGATATGCTGGCAATGGGACCACCACGGAAGCATACCCTGTGGAATACAAAAAAAAAATTCAAAATCGGTCCACAACTGACGGAGTAATCAGGTAACATACATAAAAAAAAAAAATAAAAAAAAAAATACATTCAGTGGAACATAGAACCTCCTCCTTTTTGGAAGTCGGTTAAAAATGTAAAAAAATACATATACGTTAAAACTTTTAATACAATAATTTATATAGCCTAAGTATGTCATCCGGGCCATTATCCTACTAATATTATAAACGCGCAAGTTTTGTAAGTATGAATGGATGGATGGATGTTTGTTACTCTTTCACGCAAAAGCTACTGAACGGATTTGGATGAAACTTTACAGTAATATAGCTTATACATCAGAATAAAACACAGGCTACTATTTGCAGCGATAACCGACATGCGGGCGGAGCCGCCGGCAACAGCTAGTAACGAATATATTCATACCTCATTTCCAAAAAACGGTTCACTAGTTTAGACGCTATGGTGAAACATACAAATATACATCGTCGTTCATATTCATCATCAGCCTATCGCAGTCCACTGCTGGACATATGCCTCTTCAAGTGCACGCCACTTGGTTCGATCCGTCGATCTTCGGCTACTCGTATGCAGCTCCTGCCAGCCATCTCCATCAGATGCGGTCTCCAATTAATAACACGTTTACCTTGGGGTAAACGTGTTCTTGAGTAGTGGAGACCGCAAACGGTTATCGGTTCTATACATTTTTTTTTTGTGGACCATGTGGAATATCCCTTCGGATCTCCGGCTCCACCAAAAACCATCCCGGCGGCCGGTCTCAGGCGCCCTGCTCTGAAGAGGACCCGGACCATGTTATTTCAGGTCACTCCCATGAAATGACGCCGCGTCTATAGAGACTCTATCCTAGCGAAAGCCTGGGCTTCCTCCTGCCTGTCAGCCCAACCGTTATATGTTGCAGCCTGACCGCTGTTTTGAGACCAGGCCACCCCCTTATCGCTGACCGCATCAATTAATCAGCTACCAGAGATCCCTGGTATCTTGCGGTCTCTCTGGCAGCTTGCGGTCCTGTCGGCTGCTAATGCGCCGGCGACGTCACCTACGCTCGGGATCGGCCCTCTTCCGATCCCGTTCAGCGGTATCTTTCTGGAGCATTACAACCTCACAGAAAGAGACCACTGCGTCCCAGCTATCGGTTCTATACCTACATATGCTGCCAAAACTATTACCCTTCCTTATGGCTTTATTAACTGGATTTTTTTATTATCTTAATAAATTAATTCTTCTAAGTGGCCATATAGATTCGGAGTTACAATAATAATAATAAATCTTTTATTTTCAGACAGAGTCCATAGTGTTAGTATACAATTTCCTAACCTAAATAACCTATGTTAGTATATTACAATGTTACTGTTACTGTACAATGAAAAACGTTACTATATTAACCAATTAAATGGTTAATTTAGTATTCAACCGATCTCTTAACCGATTTACAGTTAAAACTTATAAGAGTAGTTAACATTTATTTGATGACTACGAAAAATTATTTTAAAATGTTTTAAATGATATAATACTATTATCTTCTAAATTATATAACAAGTAATTATGTTGACTGTACGATCTCGTTAGCAGCAAACTATCACCGTGATGGTTGATGTTTTTTAGTAAGGACATTCTAAAAAATGTATTTATTAAACACGAAGAACTTACGTAAAGATAATAATAATGTAAAGTCATGCAAACTAGATAAGTTTTGCAACGTAAGACTACTAATTAATGAATTGTTTTTTTTTTTTTTACTATATTAAATTTAGATAATTTAAACAGTATTGCATTCGTTTTGCGGTTTTCACTTATGGTGATTATGAATCTTCTAGATGATAAAGCACATAAAGAAATACTGAAAAAAACGGATATTATATTCCTTTCCTCAGATCAACACAAACTACACACATCAAAAGTGTCTAGGGATCAAGCATTTTTATGCGGATTTCTTGAGATTGAGATGTGGCTTTGGCCCTGGCCTGCTCAGTCGCCAGACTTGAACCCGATTGAGCATGCATGGGATATGCTACAGAGAAGAGCTCTGCCGAATATGGAGGGTATCCAGTCGCAAGAAGACCTTTTTTTGTTGTTGCAACGAACATGGGCGGCCATTCCACAGCGTGATTTGGATGAACTCATTTTGAGTATGCCAAACCGATTCTTGTGTTGTTAGTGTTCGCGGTAGAAACACGGATTATTAATTGTTTAAGTTACCTAATAAAATTTTAAAGAAAACTGTTATTTCAGTCTTTTTTTCGAACTTTAATGTTAGTGGTTCAAATGTCAAAAATCCCTTTATTAGGAAAATGGCAAATTTCTTTATTAATGCAAAGGTGACTTGGTTTATCGTTACTGTGACAAACGAAAACACTTTATTTGATGAATCCTTAAAGAAAATTTTAATTAATATCAATCAGGAGAAAAGTTATTGCAAAAATATATGTTGATCCCTAGACACATATGTTGATCCCTAGACACTTTTGATGTGTGTATATTATTGTTAGTTTAATTGTATATTTAGTAATAAAAACACCTTACCATAGAAATATGTTTATTATACATATTTAGGAACTTCAAGTAGCTCCAAAAAGTCGTACTTGAATTGCTATTAGTAAAACTCTTATTTTGTCACCCAGTTTCACCATTTACTGATAAAATTCCTGATAAACTAATGTAAACTTATCTGCTAGATAACTACCTGGAACAATATTAAGTGCTGATGAAACTAGTCCTTATCATGATAAAAATTTAACAATGAAAACCATTGAGATATACCTTAAATCAATTATGAAAACTATCGACTAGTACCTATCTAATACCGGTACTTAGATAACGCTGCGCTGGTTGCTAATGCAGTACCTATAGGTACCTACTTACTTTTCGTTGTGTGTATCTCAACCTATAGACTTATAGTTATCATCATCAGCCTAGCGCAGTCCACTGCTACACATAGGTGTCTCCAATTGCACGACACTTAGTTCGATCCTCGGCTTCTAGCAGCCAGCTCCTGCCAGCCATCAATCCACCTGGCCTGTGGACGTCGAACACTACGTTTGCCGAGACGCAGTCTCCCGTTTACCCCAACACTTACAGAACGGCTGTTCCACAAGTTCGAAGTCGCTCAGTGTCGCTATGCTCGGCGTTTTTCTAAAGGATCGTATCAGGGATGAGGTGATCCGGCAGAGAACCAAGGTCATCGACATAGCCCACAGGATTAGCAAGCTGAACTGAGTGGCAGTGGGCTGGCCATATTAGCCGCTGAAGTAAAAATTATAAATATAAAAAAAAAAATTGAAAGTTATTATGACTTGTAACTGTGTGTACTAAAAGATACCTCTGTAAATAGGTACGAGGGTATGTGCGTATGCATGTCATTTGTTATTTTGAAAATGAAAATGTAAAAGTACGTATACCTAATATTCGGACGTGCAGGTAGGAAGTAATGAGACGTAAAATGAGAAGTTATGATAACTTACTATTTACCAAACATTCCAGTCTATTTCCACTGATTAGGTTTTGGTGTAAATAAATTAGTAAGTACCTATCGAAAGAATAAAAATTGTTTAGAAAAAAAAATAAAACTTCGTTTAAAAAAACCGACTTCAAAAACTGAAAAGTATAAAATAACTTAATTTGTATGTGCTACCTATTCATAGGTTTGAATTCGGCGCCAAGCCAAATGTAATAGTAGGTACCACACTCGCTATATTTCGGGACGAACCTCAACGACGTCACCGACGCTTCGGTTGTTTTGTCCTACGCGAAGAGCAGCTATCCCGCTCAAGGTCACGCGCGGCGAGTCCTACTATTACATTTTGGCTCGGCACCGACTTCAAACCTATGAATAGTTAGCACATACAAATTAAGTTATTTTATACTTTTCAGTTTTTAAAGTCGGTTTTTTTAAACGAAGTTTTATTTTTATTTTTCGCTTTTTAGTCTTTCTCAAGTCTCTCATCATCATTTCACCTAAATAACTTGAAAGAATACGACTAAAGGTAACATACAACATACTGTATAGAATAAGACTAAAGCTAATGCTTTAGTATTGACTTCAATGTCAGACGAGGTAGAAAAATATTTATTAAGTGAATAAATATTTAAATTGTTGTGTTATTTCGGAAGCGCCTTATATAGAGTTTTTAGACATGTGAACTATGTATAAAAGGATGCAATATTAACAGCGTCCTCTATATTCAATATCGTGGGAAATGCGTGCAGCATTTTCCCTTCACTCCCAGGCAGGCCAGCCGTATTATGCGTTGTTAGTTTATGTTGTTATAAAGCAAAATAGATTTTCAAAATCCGGGAAAATGAGGTCTAATTACTGGACACGGGACCAGACGCAAAATTCCGGGACAATCCCGGATTTCCCGGCCATCTGGCAACCCTATATCAGTATCGTGTCTGCCAGTAACTTTTTTAATTATACGAATTAGTTTTAATAATCTACGACTGTTACTTTGAAAAACTTATACCAACTTTCCCCAAAAATAATATTTGGCATCAGTAATTTTACTAAAAGGGAATTTAATTTATTTATATAAACTTAATTGCCTTATACTTCGTTGAAGTAGTTGATTCAAGAGTAAATAGTCGGCTCCATGATTTCATTTTAAATATTCAGGTTAGAATTAATTCTTGCAAAATATCCTTTAACAAGCCCTAGGTATCCAACTTCTAGGTTCTTATTAATTGGGCACATATTTACGTTTGAAAACAAATAGTTTTAGTAACAGTTTTAATTAATTTTAGTTGATGTTTATTAAAAGGGTTTTATTGAATATATTGCATTCTTTATGTAAGAATAACATCTTGTTATAAGTAAAGATTCCAACCTCGTATAAATGCCTCATTTGTTTAAATCTTAATAATTACTAGGCATACAATAAAATATATTATAAACTTATAATTCAATTGGTGATTTTATAAACAAATAAATAGTTGATTCATATTAATATCTTGGCGCCTTCCGCTTGTCAGCTTCCGGCGCGACTTATATTTCATATCAAATCTTTAATGTTACACAATCCTGTATTATCAAATAATAATTGTATGCCAATAATCATTAGAATATTTATTGTAAACAATATTTGATATTATCTACTAAATATGTGAATTAAGTATTGAATTGGGTCAAGCCTGTCAAATACTATAAAAATACCTTCGTTCGAGTAATTTCACGCATTCATATCCCGAACGTTCTACTTGGTGCTAATCGGCCGTTACATTTCAGAAGTGGGATCTAGCATTCTCGCGCGTCCTGTTTTGAAAATATTTAAAAGTTAACCAAAACTTTATTTGGATACCCTATGAAATTTTCTTGTTTTCGTTCTAGTGATTGGTGAAGGTGCAGTAAAGTATATCTATCTGTACATCTGGTGAGTACGTTCCAGTTTATTTATAATGAAATTTAAAAGTGTAAACAAAAGTTCATGATTTCCATTTATCTATACTTGTCTGCAATTATATAGTACCTACACTGTGTGATAATACTAAGTAAACAGTTATTTACCGCTGTGTGTTAAATCTTATCTGTAAAGACGGCTGTGTGATCAAGTCTATTTACTTAAATTAAGCTATGTTTCCAAATTCAAGTACTACATGTGAATACGGGCGGCTATGTGATCAAGTCCGTGTAACAACTATAGATGTAGTACAAAATAAAATCTGTGTGATGTAGTAAAACAAAAGCTGTGTGATGTAGTAAAACAAAAGCTGTGTGATGTAGTAAAACAAAAGCTGTGTGATGTAGTAAAAACAAAAGCTGTGTGACGAATTAAAAATAAAAGCTGTGTGATGCAGGTTAAAACAAAAGCTTGTGTGACGTATTACAAACAAATACGAAACTGTGTGACGCATAGCAAATACGAAACTGTGTGACGTATAGCAAATACGAAACTGTGTGACGTATAGCAAATACGAAACTGTGTGACGTATAGCAAATACGAAACTGTGTGACGTATAGCAAATAAAAGCTGTGATCTAGGAAAAATAAATAAATTGGTCAGTACCAGATTTAATTAAATTAGTGGCAGCTCTGATCGCCGTGGGACACGGCATGCACAGGATGGCCGAATGTTATAAGTAACGATTCCAACCTCGTATAAATGCCTCATTTGTTTAAATCTTAATAATTACTAGGCATACTTAGGTGAGGGTGAAGGCCTGCTCCAGATTATTCCACTTATCTCTATCTCTAGCCAAAATCTTCCAGTCTCTACCAACTATTATCAATAAGTCGTCTTCCCAACGAGTTATTGGCCTTCCTTTCTTCCTGACCCTTGTTGGTCCGGCCCATGAAATCAGTCTAGCAGTCCATCTGTCGTCAGTGAGTCGAGCCACATGGCCTGCCCAGCGCCATTTTAGTTGTAGTGAGTATTTGAGAGCGTCTGTTACTTTTGTCTTGTTTCGTATGACGGCATGAGGTATTTTTTGGATTTTCTTAATACTTGTGATACTTCTCTCCATACTCCTTTGGCAAGATCTAATTTTATTTTTAATTCGGAGTGTGTATTTCCATGTTTAGCAACCGTCGGTGATGGATGGCAATAAACATGAGTCCATTACTCTTTTTTTTGTTTTTATAGGCATGTTACTTTAAATGATTCTTTTTAACTCCAGAATTTATGCCAAGCAACCGAAATTCTTTTTTCAACTTCCATTTCATTGCTGTTTATAAGGAAAACAGTTTTATCACAGCCCAGTACCGCAGTAAAAGTAAAGTACTATATTTTTGTCGTTGATAATTAAGTTTTCTCTTGGTGAAAGAATTTGTAAAGTCGGTTTAATAGTATTGGTGTAAAAGCGTAACAAATTAACTTAGTGTCTTATATTCGCCACTTATAGTAGCGATGCTGTTGCACGTTTACGAAATGCGCGACAGCAACGCTACAAAAAGTCGTCGTGGACGAGGGCCCTAGGAAGAGATTTTTTTGTATACATAGTATTATTATTTTTTGACAATGATATGTGTACATGGTCAAAGTAATAGAACCATAGACAAGAAAAATGCCCGTGGTACTACCTACTGGTACTTTACATAAACGTTATAGTAGGACTGAAGATGCACTGTTACCAGAGTTACCAGTATAAGAGTCTGATAATTCAGGATAGTAAAACAAGCGTTATATTTGCAACTTAAATATATTTACATAATCTTTTAATAAATAATAATAAATAGTAACATATTAATATTTGACTTAATTAAAACTAATAGATACTAATTGTATAATTTCTATAAAAGAAACAGAATACTTTACAAATACTTATTACGTAATTTTAAATCAACACGTAAGATCGTAGTAGCCTTAAGCTAGCCTTACACAGTAGGGGTGTACCTGACAGGTATACCTGCAAAGTTACACCCGTCAGGCTATTTAGAACTGAACATACCTGCACAGTTATGCAACAAAAAACACTCCGGTTTACCTATAAAGTTCAAAGTAACTGTACAGGCGAACATGTTTACCCTACCGTGTATGGCTAGCTTTACAGACTGTTATAGAAATAGGGTTTGTGCGTGTTTTTTTACTCTGAAGTGATCACATTATTACTGTCATAGAATTAAAAAAAAAAAACTTAATTTTATATCGAAAATGCGGTGAAGTGATATGTTTGCTCATAATAAGTTGAAAGCCCTTAAAGTGAATTGAAGTGTACTTTAGTATGGTTATTATTTTAAACTTTAATAAAAAACAACCAAAGAAATTTGATATTTTTCACCGCTTCAAAAATAAATGCTAAAAGTAGAGCCTGTGGCGACTTCCTCATACAGCGCAACAAGAAAACATATGACAGCGCCATCTACCGAAGATACATCGAACTGTGGAGGAGCGGGTCACAAGTCCCTCCAACACAAAGGGAGGATCCTCCGACCAGGCGAGGTGATCATGCCTGGTGGGCCAACTGCTTGATTGGGTTGGTGTTGGGATGTTGTATGTATGTTAATTGGCGCGAAAACTTCCTTTGCGCGATTCAGGATTGGTAGATTCTTAGTTTCCTTCGTTACTCGTTCGTACTTAGTTTATTACAAAAGTGAAACATGTGAAGACAAAATCGCGATTCAGCTGAGCTATTTACAGTGACATTTATTATTAAAACTTTATTGCACGTCTTTCTATTCTATAATAATAAATAATTGCAAATAATAAACCTTTACAGCATTCAATTCATTAAAGTAATTTACTTGTATGTATGTAGGTACTTATATTTAGAAAACTGTCCTCAGTATACATAAAATAAATTTTTAGTTCTAAAAATAATTACATGAATAAATTAAAACGTGATTGACAAATGAATAAATTTTTTATATAAATATTCAACATTAAACAATCGAGATCGGTCTACTCCTTTGAAATATTGCTTAGAAACAAGCTACCGAGTGAATGTTGGTTCCAAAATAATATATCAAATTAAGAAATTATAATTTCCGTAAATATTAAAATAATTTATAACTGACTTACATAAACGTTATAGTAGTAAACAACAGACCAAAATAGAATGAACTTTTTGTTACATAATAATAGAGACAGTAACAGAATAATTTTATATTTCGTGACGACAAAAATCTAACAGCTGTGTAATAATGATTAAAAAAATATTATAACCTACATACTTCTTGTAGTTTTTAATTCCTCTTTGTAACCTGTTGTTAAATTTATGATAACTTTCAAATCCTTTCAAATCCATAATATTAGTCAATTTAAAATCCAGAAAGAATTAAAGTGAGATTGAAATACAGTGAAACCTGGTTAAATGGGACCTGGATAAGTGAGTAACCTCTATTATTGAGAATTCTTATGGGGTCCCGGCACTTTTTCATCGAATTACCTCTGATAAGGGACTTTTCAATCTGGTTAAATGAGATTTGAATTATAGGTTTTTTTTCGATGTTTACCTCTATAATTAGGAGTCTGTAGCTCAATTCCCTGTATAAGTGGGATATTTTATCAGTTTGGGACAGGTTTCGACACGTTTGCCTACAAAGTTTCGCACGTCCTTTGTTTTATAACAAATAAATACCTAGAATTAACTTTTAATACCAAAAATACTAATTTTTATTGTTATTTCCACCTCTACAAATGGAATAGCAGTACATTTCGACCTTTATAAGCGGGGGGCCTCTGTAAATGAGACAACTATAACTTTATACCTGTCTAATTGAAAATCTGGATAAATAAAAACCTCTTTAAATGATACAAAATTCTTGGTCCCTTGAGATCCCAATTAATCAGGTTTCACTTGTAGTTGTAGTTGAAAAAACATCTACATCAACCAATATAAAGTCTTTATTCTCGTAGATATTACTATTATAACTTATTTAACCTGTTATTTCCAATTTTTGTTTTCGTTTATCTACAATCCAAGGCATTTCTTAGATTGGTATTCATTACAATGATTCAATTACTTTACAAAGAAACTAATAACAATGAAATTGTAAGAGGTTATAAACAGAATAGCTCTTGTATGAAGGGCGTCTACATTTTCGTGTCCTCTGCTATCGTGTTCATATCGATTTATCCACAACTGAACTGAATTTGAACGCAGACACTAGAAAAGAATACCTATTCATGTTAAAGCAATACTTCATAAGAAAAATATTATGTGCAAACATTTTCATAGTTATAACAGTTTTATTTAAATGAAACGTAGATACCCTTTTGAATCCAGTTGTTTTTTTTCTAAAAAAGACAACTCCCGCATTAGGTTTAAACATCCTGTGTCGCGGGGGACTTTACAAACATACATGAAACAGACACAAAGAACACCCAGACTCAGAACAACAATTTGTGGATCACTCAAAGTGTAGTCCCATGTGGGATTTGAACCCACAACACTTGGCGCAGTAGAAAGCGGCGTGGCTACCGCTTAAAACAACAGGCCAACCGTGCAGTCAGTGGATGATATATCGTAGAACAAATAAATCTCACTTAACTCAAAGGTTTTCAGTTTATATATTACTGATTATTTAAGCACAATGTTTGTATATACTTACAGTGATAGTGTATCATTTAAAGAGACTTTCAAGTCAGCGGTTAAGTAATGAAGTGTAGTGTTCCAATCCATTTCCGTGATAACCGTAATGCACGTTTGCAATTTCCGCGTCTCTTCCCTTGAAAGAGTTATGGTTTCTGAACGCGTTAAACATTATCAGGCTGAGCGCTAGTTTTCCTACTAAAAACGCCTTGATGAGCATGAATTTGAGTAGTCCTAGCACAAAGGGTATTAGTGCCGACTGTAAAATGAAGGGCATGACGAATAGTGGTAGAATTCGCTGCATAAGCTTCTTCGATTTTGACCGACCTGAAAGAAATATATTGAAACTGTTAGTAACGTCAGTGAATTATCTTAAATTTAAAGGTCCTTTCTAGACATCAATAGACAGTACTATGTTGTAGACGACATTCGCATTGAATGATTAGAAGTTAGTGGTATTACTTTGCAATATGCCAAATACCTCAGTTATGCGCATATTATTTTTAACATTTTGTAATTTTTTAAATTCAAATAGTCATCTAAACAGAAGTACCTACATTTTTTCTTGACATATTTGACATTATATTTTACCATTATATGATTGCTTACGCTTCAACTTAACTGATGCTTAGGCTTTCACCCAGGAACTAATTTCTAGTTCAATACACCCAGAACACGATTAAACCGCGAACGCATGAAACGATGCAAAAAAAAAATCGTTGCTATAAAGTGATGTATGTGCTGATTGGTCGAATTGACATTATTAGTGCAGTTGTTGATGATTATTAAAACTATGCATAAGCGTTTGTCTGAAAATTTCGTGTCATTAATTATAATTAATAATAGTTTATTATTCAAAAATACGTCATGCTGAGGATTGTCTTCTTGTACTTTTGCACAATTTTCAATGATTTTTTTAAGTATAACAATAATTATTATGTTTAGTTTCATATACATATTGCACGGTTGGCCTGGTAGTTTAAGCGGTCGCCACGCCGCTTTCTACTGCGCTGACTGTTGTGGGTTCAAACCCCACATGGGACAACACTTTGTGTCAACCACAAATTGTTGTTGTGAGTCTGGATGTCCTTTGTGTTCGTTTAATGTATGTTTATAAAGTCCCCCGCGACACAGGATTTATTCATAATGCGGGAGTTGTAAAAAGTAAGATATTCGTTACCTGTTACAGCTTATAATTAAAAACGAATGTAAACAATGACTGTTTCTAATATACGCGTTACTACAGTTTATAATCCATTTCATGTGTGTGTATTATCGGTGACCTTAGGTCTAGTAACTATATATATATACATATACACGTATAAACAACAGAACACTAGCCTAGCTCCCATACCTGTTCTCGAGAGAGAAACTTTACAACCTTTCTCAAAGATATTCCTAGGTTTGATAGCGATAGTGTTATTAGTACGAGACCTGTTTCTAAAGTTGTAAATTGGCCTCGTGGACTTAGTGTTCTGAATTGCCATATTATTATAAATTTTGTTGTTAAAAAATACTATCAAATACATTAGGTAACCAAAAGGGTGTTTTTTTTTAATTGTTCAATTGTGATCAATCTTTCTCCTAATGAATTCCTATTAGGTTCCATGCAAATTTGATTAAAACAAGTAAAATTTTAACAAATAAAATCGACTTCAAGAACTACCAAATTGAAATGGGACCACATGGCTTTCCACTTTTTTTAAAAAAAAGCACTAGTCGCTCCTACGAATTTCGAAGGTTCGACTCGATTTCTCTTCGCCATCATTAGATCTTAGTGTCCTTATTATGATACCACCTTTGGGATATCTCCTTTCCATTAAAAAAAGAATCATCAACATCGGTTCATAAACGACGAAGTTATCCGCGAACACACATAAAAATATAGCTAAGCGCTGCCATATTATCAACAATCACAAGTGTTCTTCTGCCCCCATATCTGGAGATTCCTCGGCATCCTGGGTATCGGTAAATCCGGGAAATGTATCTCTTCCACGACCTTTGATTTGGATGACATTAATCGTTATTTCACCTCTCTACCACTATTTGATCACCAAACTAAGTGTCGCACTTTAAGGTACTTGGCTGACCTACCTCGTCCGAATATTAATTCTTTTGTCTTTTCTCCAGTTGTATCAGATGATATCAAAAAGACAACTCTCTCCATTACATCCAACGCTATGGGCAGTGACAATATTAACCGTCGCATGATCATTCCTATCCTTGATCATCTTCTTCCTTCATTCAAAAATAGTGAATTTTTCACTGGACTCAAGTACGTTCCCTTCACTATGACGTAACGTGTTTATTATGCCTTACCCTAAAGTGCCTAATCCCACCCTTATGAATCATTTGCGCCCAATTTCCATACTTCCCTTCTTATCCAAATTGCTCGAGACGTGTGTACATCAACAGCTATCGCATTTTATGTATCAGAATAGCTTACTAACTCCTTTCCAATCGGGCTTCAGGCCTCGGCATAGCACAACATCCGCTCTCCTGAAAGTGACTGGTGATATTCAAACGGCAGTTGAGAACTCCAAAGTTACCGTGTTGGCTTTGATTGATTTCTCAAATGCCTTCAACACCGTCAGTCACGATATCCTCCTGTCTATCCTCTCGTATCATATGATATCACCTGATGAACTGGAATGGTTCTCTTCATATCTTCGATGGCGCCAGCAGTCGGTTCGTATCGACGAATCCACTTCCGTATGGTGTGATCTTGACTCTGGTGTCCCTCAAGGCGGCATTTTCTCTCCACTATTATTTTCAATTTTTATATATCTGATCACTCAAAATCTTCAGTGTGCGTACCATCTTTATACCGACGACGACTTACAACTTTATTATCATGCAGCTGTTGACAACGTGACAGTGGCTATTGCCATGGTAAACCACGACCTAGATACTATAAGTGGTTGGTCAGATAGATTCGGTTTAACTGTGAACCCTACAAAGTGCCAGGCTATCATCTTGGGCAGTCAACATATGACCAGAAGGCTTGATCCAGATACTCTGCCACCTATTCTATTCAACGGATCAACTATTCCTCTTAGTTCTACTGTGAAGGATTTGGGTCTGTATATCGATAACAACCTTAGTTGGCAAACTCAAGTCACCAGTGTAAGTCAGAAAGTTACAGGAACCCTGCGGGCGTTATACAGACTCAAAAACTTTCTACCTGCCGAGACAAAAACGATGTTGGTGCAAACCTTAATTTTACCCATCTTTGATTATGGTGACGTGTGCTACTACGACCTGAATGCAGATCTCCTCAACAAATACGACCGACTTCTGAACAACTGCATTCGATTCGTTTTTTATGTCGAAGTCGTGATTTTATCATTATATATTTTACAATTTTATTTCTAAATTAACTATCTCCAAGGTAAACAGCGATCGATGACGACAGACGAACGATCAGACAGACGACCATTATTTTTTAACTTAGTTATTTTCCGAGAATTCGCTGTCCACACGTATTTTCTACCAATCATTGATCACCTGCACTTCACACCTGCACTTCACTCCTGCACTCGGACTAATCAAAGTGAATACGGGCCTTTATACAATGTTGGTTGGTCGCTAGTAAAAGTGGTTGATTGCCAAGACACGTACTATATTAGTCTATATCAATGTTATTAACGGTTTTGACATGCAGTCTCGTGCACCGACTTTCTTCTAGGGTATTTTTGCCATGCACATTCACACAACAGCTGCTGCTGGGTTACTACCAACAGTTATCTCGCTGTGATTTCACACTGTGTTACATAATCGTTGCATCTTAAAGACAATTATTTCACTAAGTAGAAATCTGAACTGGTTTTATCTGCCCTAAATACCTGTACAACGTTTGTTTGGAACGTATTATAGAATAACAAATGAGCCTATGTAAATTAAGTAGTTGAGTAAATTTTTCAATATTTTTTTGGAATTATAAACTTAATTTAACAGGACTAAACATTTAGCGAATTTAACTCTAGTGAACACAGAACGTTTTGTAATTCCAATAGGTATTTCTACCAGTATTTATTACAGAGGTAGAGACTTATTTTTTAAGGAGTTTTCACGATAATTAATCTTTCTTTGGTGACGAAATACAGAAATAAATTATCTGTCGTTATACCTAATCAAACAATAATTGTTTATTTTTGAAAGAGAATTTTCAATTGCATTGATAAAAGTGACAAATATAAAATTGGAAAAAAAAGATACTTCATCAACAAGCCTGCCTCGGTGGCGCAGTGGTAGCGTATGCGACTGCTGTGCTTGAGGTCTCGGGTTCGATTCCCGGGTCGGACCAAATGTTTGTATGACCTACAAATATTTGTTAGGGAGTTTGGGTGTTTTCTATTTATAATATGTATGTATTTACAAAAAAAAAGTATATATGTGTTTGTATCAGTTGTCTAGTACCCATAACACAAGCTCTGCTTAGCTTGGGACTAGAAGGCGTTGTGTGTTAGATGTCCAGAATTTGTGTGTAAAAAAAAACTATAATTTTGTTTAAATATTTTTAGTAGTTTCTAATACAAATCATATAAATAGAATGCATAGGAATCAACTAAAGTAATGAAAATTATTGAAATTTATCTAGGCATTGAGAAAGCAGCTTTTCATGTTATGAGGAAATTAAAGAGATACGCCCTTATGTAATGTCACTAACCGCAATACTTGAACTCGAAAATGAACCGGTTGTAATGTATCACTTTCGAACAAGTTATTTGGGAATTCGGAGTAAGTATCAATATTCCCAACAGTGTCAAAGAACAATTGCATTTGATCGCACCGCTCTGATTATTATTTGTATGTAGTGCGCATTTACACAACTTTCTAGAATACAGATTACTCAACAGACGGTTGATAAGGAGTGAAGTGTCATTTACAATCTTTTTTCTTCTAGAAAATTGTTTTCTTAAATTGTTTTAACTTATTTCTAACTCCTAAATTTTCCGCTACTTTAACACTCATTCATAAATAGTTATTCCCTAGTTAGTCCCATAATAAATCATTAGACCTAATAAGGTCTAATGATTTATTATGGGACGGTGATATTATATTAATTATTTTTCAGTACAAATAAATAAAGTGGAAGTGTTTGTCCGTATTTTAAAATAGATTCCCTACTACAATCTGCTAGCTATGAATTTGCATACTATGGCTAAAATGTAAAATCGCTTGTCTGTCTATTTATTTGCCTGAGCTGAATTAAAAAACGTAACCTTCGGGCCGAAATGAGTCACAACTAAATTCAGAACTTCTCGGGACACTGGATAAAAATGTTTACGGTTCACAAGTAAAAAGAATAACAAGAAAAATTTGTTTGATTTGGGATTTACATAATTTCACAGACGGGATTGAAAGATAGCGTTTAATATAAAAAAAGTATGTGTATAATAAAACTGGGAGTTCGCAAAAATCTAAACTAGTGGTAATGAAAAGACCTCTAAATAATGTTTATTTCCATAAAGCCATGCTATTATCACGAGAAAGTGAATCATCATTTACGAATCAGTTTCTGATTTACTAATCGTTATGTATTCAGTATTTATGTACAATCATTTTCTTTAGAGTTTAATAAAAATAAAATAATATGACATGATCATATTTTATACATCATATAAGCAGTACATTAAGCAGTACACTTACCTTACACCCATCTAAGAAAGTTATATAAATAAGAAGAAATCAGCATATTTGCTATTATAAACATTCCTTTTATGCATGTGGTTAATAACAACGCTGCTATACAATAGAACAAATTACAATTTTAAGTAGGTACATTACTATACACTAAGACGCACCTTGTGATAAGTAACGTCTATTATGAAGTTATTAACGTTTGCAAAAATCGAAGTTTTAATTATAACTTTGTACCTACTTAGTTTGTTTAACATTTTAACTGATGCAGATGCTGAGATTATAAATATTTTAAAAAACAAACTTTCAATGCAAACTGACATGAAAGAAAAAAAAACTCAAGACGGGCTATAAGGAAAGCTCAAGCACATACAACATAATAATAATTTGTATTGATATCTCAATATTATACAGATATTATACATAATATCTATATACATTCAGGCACACTTTCATACACAACACGATCGACGAAAGTTGTGTACGGATGAATGTATGCATGTTTGTAACTATGCCGCCAGGATGGTTAACCTGGATAAAATTTTGACAACGATAGGTTATAGTGTAAAATAGTCTTTAAGCATGCACATAAGGAGGGAGCGCTGAACGAGGGAAAGCGTGATCGGAGTAGAGAGAGAGAGAGACCGAGTCTAGGCAGAGTCTATCTATCTACATCGATCACGCTTTCCCTCGTTCAGCGCTCCCTCCATATATCAGGCGCGGTTCTAAGGGGGGATTCACAGGGGACATGACCCCCCCCCCCCCCGAAATCGTACACATGTATTTTTAATCAATTTCTAGGAAGAGTGCTAGACACGCTCTTCCCAAGGCTCCAGGACAGTCCCCCGATCTATCTGACGCAATCGGACTGACAATTCTAGTCCGAAGAGTGTGAGGTATCGAAGGGAGAGCTGGATTGAGCCGTACGGCGGCTAGCTTCCTACAACACCGCACCTGGACCTGATGGTGTTCCAGGTCGGGAGCTGGGAGACAAACTGAGGTAGATTTTGACAGAGTGTTTCGGCCTCGATATCTTCCCCTCGGCTAGAAAGAAGTGAGACTGGTGCTCCTCAAAGAGTAAGGAAAGGCTGCAGATTCTCCTTCTTCATTCAAACCGATATGCCTGCTGAACAGTCTGGGAAACTCTTTGAAAGAGTTATCTCTGACCGTATCAACAGGCATCTATCGCGAGTGGGCCCTGATCTATCGGACTACCAATTTGGATTCCGATGGGGACGTTCGACAGTGGACGCTATCAGATGTGTTGCTTCCTGTCAGGGTTGGCTGTCCGATCGATGGGGCGGTGCTGACAGTTAGCCTTGATATCGTTAACGCTTTCGGCACTATTCTCTGGCGCGCGATTAGGGCAGCCCTTGAATATCACAAAGTATCCCCAGGGCTCTGTATTGGGCCCATTGTTATGGACCCCCGCGTTCGATGCGGGCGTTTGTACTAGTCTGCCCTCTGGCCTCTGGCCTCGGTGTCACCTGCTATGCAGACGATACCCTAATATGGTCTAGAGGGTCACGCTTCGGGAAGGTGCTTCTGCTCGCTGAGCAAGGGGTGGCTTGTGTCGTAGATAAGATTCGTGGGCTGCGACTCCGGCGGGTTCCTCCAGCTATAAGGCTCAACTCGGGAGTCTGCAGCGGTTGATGGCCATACGGATCGTACGGGGCTACCGTACGATCTCGTACGAGGCGGCGACGATCCTTGCGCAATCTCCATCCGGGACACCGCCCGGTCGGACAGATCGGACGAAACTTGTCACCACCAGCATTGATCGCGGCAATGCCGGTGAGTAGTGAGGGATCGCTTTCTGTGAAGACGTTATGCTCCAGAAGGAGTCCGCAGAGCGGGATCGGGAAGCGCCGATCCCGCTCGGAAGAGGCGTGACGAACGATGGGGGCGCGGTAGAGGCCGCTAGCTCCCCAATCGTCGGTTAAGGGTCGTTGTGGCTGTGTCACTGCAAATGACCCGAGACCGATGACACCTCGATGCGGCCAGGGGGTGTTGTCTAAGGCGGGTCGGTGTTCCGACTCTTACTGCGTAGAGCTGTGAGAGGCGCGACTGCTCCGGGGGTAAATCTGATTACCCCGGGATGTACTTCAGTCGTGAGGTATGGCAGGGGGGACTACAGAAGCTGTTGATGCGATTCTGGAGCTCCTCTTGACTGCCGAGTTATGCCGCCGCGGAGTTAAATGCGTAGACCGATGTGACCACACACGCCCTTCGTGTTCCTCTAAATATTCATCCAGAGATTTTACCGGACGATTCAAATATCATCATCCCAATTTATTTACCAATAGAAACAAAAGATATCCATTTGTTTTTAATGTGTGCAATAAAGTCTAATTTATTCTAGACTTAAATTGACTAATATATTAGTGACCCCCTCCAAAATTCCAGGCTGCGACCGCGCCTGCCATATAAATGTATGTTCTAAGAAACATACCTGACCTATGCTACTTTTTATTAATGAAAAATTGTTGTACAGGTCTCAAATGTGACGGTAATTTATTTACATGCCAGGGGGCGAATGAACTACATGCCGTTGTTACTGTTAGCACGGAACACCTGGCATTTCTTGAAATCGCTTTAAACGACATTAGCGGAAGTAATGCGGTGATCTGCTACTTTCTTTATGTTGAATTCCAAACGTTATGTATTTATCAACATAATAAACGTATCATTATTAGTCTTAAATATTTCCACAGCTTATGTAATATGGTGTGAGTCAATCATAACAGATTACATAAGATTAATAGAATTAACATAATTTAAATGAATTCATAAATTTTTATTTAAAACTTAGTTTTAAAATGTGAATACTATATTATCTCTGGCCTTTTGAAATTTTATTTGTTAGATGCGTGTGTAAAGGTAAAACGATGGTGCTCAGAATAGCACCGTGTTTTTTGTTTATCTCAATTTTACGATATTTATGTACAAAGTGATGATTATACTTATTTATTCATTCATTACATTCTTTCTCAGTCTTGCTGATACGACAACGACATTGGATCTTCGTGCGACCCATTGGGGCAAATGTAAAGACTTGAATTCATGTGATTCGCATTCAAACCTGATACTTGACTGAATTTATAATTTTTAATGGTAAATAGTAGAAGATAAGCAGCTTTGGATAAATCAGTAAGCTCTGATCAACCATACAAGTCGACAAATCACTTTACTGTCTCTAACAGTCCGGCTAAAGTCTCCCTCTCACACTTTTTCTTCATTTACTTAACTACTGTTTCTGATGAAAGTAATTTGTAACTTGTGAAATTTTAAGTCGTTACACAGTGTCATTTGTCATGAGCACTGAGTTGACATTCTAATTTTACAAATTTTACTTCAAACTTAAACTGGAGGCATGTGGTAAACAGCATTTTCCATGGCATAAAAAAACTAAAATCGTTTTAACAACAATCTGACTACCAAAAACGAATGGAAGAAGTTAACTCATCAGCCCTAAAATAATTAAGAACTTTAGTGAAAAAGAATGTTCAATTTTAAGAATTTAATCTAAAATAACAAACATAATAAGTTTGGTACATACTAGTGTACACATTACTTTTTAATGTCAAATGTACTCTCAAACGAAGTCGAGCTGTAAATATACATCTATTACGAGTATTATACGCACGCTATTGACAACCAACGAAACTATTTAGAAACGGAACAACGCTTAGTAGTTTACGTTTATTGATTTCGAATAACATGAAAACTTTAAAAGTCTAAAAATTGGGAGGGCACCGTGGGGGAGCCACGCTTCGGTATGAATGGGCTGGCTCGACCGAAGAGCTACCACGGCCTCACAGAAAACCGGTGTCAAACAGCGCTTGTGTTGTGTTTCACCAAGTGAGTGAGGATATCGAAGGCCCGTACCCTAACCTTTCCCCTATCCTCTCCCCCTCCCATCCCCCAAAGGCCAGCAACGCACTTGTGACCCCTTTGGTGTGGCGGGTTGATGGTAAGCAATTACCAGTGCCCATGGAGGGCAGTGGTAATTGCTTTCCATCACGTAATACGTCTGCTCGTTTACCCCATATTCATAAAAAAAACATAACTATGTAAAAGTTTTACTAAAATGTATACGAGTATAGCCTATGTCACCCTTGCCCCTTTTATGAATCTATTGACTCTCTTTCATTAAAATTGGTTCAGTAGTTTGAGCGCTACGGTGCAACATACCTACATTGGCTGCCAAAACTAATACGCTTCCTTTTGCTTTGCCGTAGTCGGGTAATGAGTTTAAAAGTTTCTTTAAATACTATAAATGTACAAGGTACCCACTAGTCTGTTTGAGGTCTGTGCCAAGCTTAATAAGCTTAGCAATCTTAATAACTAATACTTAAGCGTATGAACTGCTCTAAAACGAATGTAGAATGAAATACCTGTGAATTTCCTATGAAATACTAATCTAATAATATTTTTATTATTTGCAATAATTATAAACTTATTGGTATTATATTACCAATGTCGGTTTATTAACAAAACAATTAAGTAAATACTCAAAGTTTACTATCATTTTAAACTTCAGTTAAATTGATGCATCAATGTGATAATAAGGGATATTAAAAATGGCATGGTTGAGTGCGGTGTTGATCTAGCAACTTGAAGTCAAATCATGGGGTCCTCCCCAGAGTAGGACGCCTGTGGTCAGCCACCGATCAAATTTTCCACCCCATTACAAAAAAACAGGCTTTAAGGATGACCGACAGACGTATGAGGAAATGATCAATCTAATAAGGATTCCTCGTACAAAAAATTCAAATAGTCAATCGTAAAAGTTCCTTCTTTTCGTTAGGTCATATTCATCTTATTTGTGCATGCCTAATTTTAAGCTAGTTATGTGCTTTTAATTTCTGAAGGTTTATATTGTTTTCACGGATTAGCTCAGATGAAAATGAAATGGTGAAAAATTTGCCAACCATCAAAGAAAACTAATTTATTGGTTCTTATCTACATGTACCTACAAAGTTGCATGTAATGTGTGAGATTTCCATCGAGCGATAAGGCCGCCACTTGTACCGTCTAGCTTGTAGATGTATTATTAGTATTATTTAAACACATAGTTGAAGATAGAATGGTTCCATGTTCAATTATGTGTTTACTATGTGGTTTTAAATATGTGGTTCTATTAGAACCTTCTCCTATTCGAATTCGATTAAAATAATTCCTGTCCTAAAAAAACTACAGCGCGTAATTCCGATTAACACACATAGTATTATAACAATACTGTTCAAGAATACTCAATGTGGATAGTGAAAGTGAGCCTCTCTTATCCTTATTCCACTATACACGTACCACATACTACAGATATATTAAATACAGGAGTTAATACCGTAACGTACCTATAGTGTTGAATTTAATTGGAATTTAAAAACTAAATGGATGTTAGAAACTCACTGATAAAGATCAAAGACAATGTAACTGGACCATCAAAAAGTTATTTATTTATTAGAGTTATGCTTTTGAATTCTTAATTAAACCTACAATGCGAAAATTTGCAACTACAGGCGATTTCTAGTCATAAAGATGAAGAAACGAATGTTGTGATAACATAAAATACAATTGGATAGGGTGTTAACTAACGAATAATATAACTATAGGTAATGATGTGATGTGAAAATGGGTAATATAACTGAGGTTGATGGGCAGTTTAGATGAAGGGAGTAGGTATTAGAGAGAGCAGTAATATTATAAACTAGCTGACCCGGCGAACTTCGTACCGCCATATTTACATATCTGTCTCAGCTTCCCACAGGCAGTGTACAGTCGAGAACAAAAAAAAATATTTTTTCCCGTTATCTTTTATGTTTTTCTTTCTAGCAAAAAAAGAATGAATGAAATCGGACCATGTGTTATTGAATTACAACTATGTACATATTTTGACTTTCATCCCCCCTCACAAGGAAACCGTCCGGAATTTCGCAATAAAAAGTATTCTATGTCCTACCTCGGAGTATGAACTCAAATCATGCCAAGTTTCATTTGAATCCATTCAGTAGTTTCGGCGTGATGCGCGGCCAAGATACAGGCAGACAGACAGACAAAAATGAAAAAAAAAATAGTTTTGGTTTCAGTATCGATAACAGAGTGCCCTCCAAAAAAAAAATTCAAAATATCTTCAATGTACAGAATTTGACCTGTTACATTTTTATTATAAGTATAAGTATAGATAACAAAGTGTTCGGTTACAGTTCTGTTGCTTAAAACGATCGTCATATTATTATTAAAATTTTACTCCGTTTCATATAAGATTATGTGCTAAGATCGTGAAACGCATGAAATAGTTAGTACTTATTAACCGCACATGTATAATTAAGATACTTAATTTATAACCTTAACAAAATTCTACTAACTGTTTATTACACAAGGTTAATCGAATAATACAAATGGCAACATATAATAATGTCTCTCACATACTTTTATAATACGCAAAATACGTTTTTAATAATTTATTAAACTATACAAGTGTCCTTACCTTCACTTAAACTGCTGTTAGTGTTGACTTCAATAGAGAAAAGCCTTCCAG
The DNA here is from genome assembly GCA_949125395.1 of Diaphora mendica. Classification (NCBI taxonomy): domain Eukaryota; kingdom Metazoa; phylum Arthropoda; class Insecta; order Lepidoptera; family Erebidae; genus Diaphora; species Diaphora mendica. The sequence goes on from OX421319.1 coordinate 10,620,056, forward strand.
TATTATTTTGGCTCGGAAACCCCATGTGAACACCGTCGAATATTTCAAGTTTTCGATCGTCCTCCTTATTCTGCGTGGATTGTTCATTATGCACGGATGCAACACAAGTTGCAATAAGCAACGCGAAGAGACACAGATACATTGTTTGCGTTTGTTGTGCGTTCATTGCGCCGCTCGTTTGGCCAGTGCAGCGCTACAAGTATGCCCCTCTACAGGTCCTCCGTAGGCCGTACCCCTAATCTGATCTTGGTCGAGCGTGTTCACTCAACAAGTTTGCGATCGAGTAATTTTCTATTTCACTTAACTTCTGAGGCGTAGTAACAGTGTATATCTAGGGCATCATTGATCTGTTTTAATACAAGTAAAAGGTTTATTTTTTGGTAAATAACTTTTTCAGGCTTTGCTGCATAACAGCAGAGTTTATTGTACTATATATCAGTTCAGTACCTATCATAGAATAAAATTATACCATGATTGAAAATATGTTAAAATAGGTCTTTACCTATGAAATTGCCGTTTTGTATGCAATAATTTAAAGTACTTATTTTTTCAAACTTTTTCATTTCTGTTATTCGAAGTAATCACCCATGCAGTTGACGCATCTTTGCCAACGCATTGGCAGTTTATTGATGCCCTTCTTGTAAAAATCAGCTGGACGGGAGGCAACAAACTCTTCAAAGGAATTTTGTACTGCCTCTCGGGAATTGAAATTTTTACCCACCAAAAAGTTGTCTAAATTTTGGAAAAAGTAATAGTCGGTAGGTGCAAGGTCTGGTGAGTATGGCGGATGAGGGAGAGCTTCCAACCCCAGCTCTTGCAGCTGCTTCACGACAACGCGCGACCCTATACTGCGCAACAGACAGTCTCCAAGCTGCAAGAGCTGGGGTTGGAAGCTCTCCCTCATCCGCCATACTCACCAGACCTTGCACCTACCGACTATTTTATTTTTTCCAAAATTTAGACAACTTTTTAGTGGGTAAAAATTTCAATTCCTGAGAGGCAGTACAAAATGCCTTTGAAGAGTTTGTTGCCTCCCGTCCAGCTGATTTTTACAAGAAGGGCATCAATAAACTGCCAATGCGTTGGCAAAGATGCGTCAACTGCATGGGTGATTACTTCGAATAACAGAAATGAAAAAGTTTGAAAAAATAAGTACTTTAAATTATTGCATACAAAACGGCAATTTCATAGGTAAAGACCTATTATTAGGCGACTAGAGAACATTACAATTGAAATAAAATTTATTGAATTATTTGTGGTTTTAAACTGCAATTTACCTTTCATTCAATCAACACAAATATAAAAATTAAATAAATATTATATAATGTTACTTGCTGCTGCGGAACCCTTCATGGGCGAGTCCGACTCGCACTTGGCCGCTTTTTTAGTATTTTTGTTATAGCGGCAACGGAAATATTTCATTTCAACTGTCTAACTATCACGGTTCATGAGATACAGCCTGGTGACAGACGGACGGACAGATAGACAGACGGACAGCGAAGTCTTAGTAATAGGGTCCCGTTTTACCCTTTGGGTACGGAACCCTAAAGAAGACAACTCCCGCATTGGGAATATGCATTCTGTGTCACAGGGGACTTTACACACATACATGAAATAATAATATTAAATATTTCGGACATCTTACACACAACGTCATCTAGTCCTAAGCTAAGCAGAGCTTGTGTTATGGGTACTAGACAACTGACTAGACAAACTATTAATACATATATGTTTTTTTTGTAAATACACACATATTATACATATGAAACACCCAAACTCTGAAACAAATATTTGCAGATTATACAAACATTTGGTCCGACCCGGGAATCGAACCCGAGATCTTAAGCACAGCAGTCGCATACACAACCACTGCGCCACAGATGAGGGAGGTCAAATGAACACAAAGAACACCCAGACTCAGAACAGCAATTTGCAGATCTCCAAAGTGTTATTCAATGTGGGATTTGAACCCTCAGCACTTGGCGTTGCGACCGCTCAAACCACTAGGCCAACCGTGCGGTCGAAATAATGTTGAGTGTATGCTGTATAGGCCCGTATTCAATTTGTATAGTGCGAGTGCAGGTGCATAGTGCGGGTGATCGGTGATTGGTGGTAAGTCCGTGTGGGCAGCGAATTTGCGGTCCACACGTATTTTCTACCAATCTTTGATAGCCTGCGCTTCACACTTGCACTCGCACTAATCAAAGTGAATACGGGCCCTATGACAGCTGTAAGCTGTAAAAGATTGCTAAAGAAAACTACAATTTTAAAATTGAACTGTTAGTAGGGTTTATAGAACTTTCTAGTTGTAAAGGATTGTCTCTAACGGTGGAAGTGGAGCAGATCGTCACGACCACTACCTCACTGAAGCGGGACTAGTAAGCGAATGTTGCTCACTGTTGCATTACTTCCATTGAGGTACAGATCCGCTAGATTTTAAGATAAAGCTCAGACCAAGCATACAAAATTAATAAGTGAACATAAAAAGAAGACTTTTAATGATTGGTTAAAATCTACCTATTCTATATCAATAATTTTTAAATAATGACATTTGTATACAATTATTACACAAGTAGGTAGATCCACGATGATTTAAGCAAGCTCACAGAAGATCAACCTAAATTGACAGCACTCCCGCTGTCGTGTTTCATTGATAAACTGTTAGAGAAGTTGCAAGTGTTTTTCGTCGATTCTCTTTCTTCAATCGCAAACGCCTCTATTCTCTTGTGTTATTGGCTAATATTTTACTTTGAGCACGTGACTTTGCGTTGAGATGATATCATTTCCATACATATGTTAGTTTTCTTACATAACGTTCATGTTTTTTTTGAAGTGGAAACTTCTTTAGCCTCGTTGAGCACTTTTTGGTAGGGGAAAATCTTATGGGTTCGCGTCACCGACATGCTAATAATATAATAACTTCTATCGGCAGGGGCAGATTGTAATCTGAATGCGGAATTATACTATAATTTATTGGAACCCTTCTTATACAGGTTCGTTGAACTTCCCAAAACAGTAGGTAATACTCAACTTCTTTTATGTACTTAAGTAATGAAAAATTTAAGGAAATTAAGCACGTCGACGCTCCGAAACTGTAAAACTGTATTAAATTTATTCGAAGTTGTGTCCCTCAATATACTTATTAAGTACATTAATTCAAGCTCGTTCAATTCAACCCAAACAAACGCTAAACATAATTGTTTGTAGGCCGAGTGTGTGTTTTTGTAAACAATAGTGTAATTTGTAATTTACAAAATGTATGGTCGACTTCTAAAACGTTTTCTTACGTGTGGCTATATTAAAAAGTCTTTTGTGATTTTATGGTAATTATCACAGTTACATGCACTGTACAATTTAGTTGAAGATAAGATAAAATTACTTTTACGTGCAACATTTCGAGATCGTTGGTAAAGTGTTTTTTCCGGGTGTGTTACCCGACAGTGAATTTTTGTGAAACTACATTATTGATATGTTTATGCTAATATGTCTTAAACAGTAAAAAATATACCTTACATTAAATTAGTCTTATAGGTACTTAAGGTACGTATTTTTTCAACCAGCTGGTGTCTATTACTCAGTAAAGATTTTCATAAAACATTTTACAAATTCTACAATATTCAAATATTGTGGATTCTTTCTTTTACTAATTTGAAGGTGAATTTGTAGTCTTTATTAAGTTAGTAAAATGTTAATTGCTAAATCAAATTTAATATATGCAAGTTTAGGCGCGCGCTGTTACCGTTACGTCAAACACGAATAGTATCAAGATTGCATAACATCTCTATTCTGAATTCTACTAAAGCGTTATGTTTTAGTAGAATTATCTTATATAATTTGACAAGTGATTATGTAAAATTTCCATCACGGGTATGTATAAAGCACCTGTTTGCCTCTCTATATTGAAAGAAGTCCGAAGTTAGAGCTTCCGGTTGGTGAAGCTGTAGTAAACACGTAGCTAACATAAACTTGGGAAACAGTTTTAAATGCAAAAATTTTGTTTTTTAAATGTGGAGAGCTAATAAAAAATTGACTAAGTATATCGAACTATAATACTACTATCAAACTTGGTTATTCTCGTTTTAAATGCTTCTCTAATCTGTCACCTTTCCACCTTTTGTTTTCGATGTATGTCACCTTTTCCGCCACATTTTTTTAAAGGTTTCTATTGCAATTAGCCCTTCCGAATCAAGTGATTGTAATTAATAGTAGTACTTATCCATATGACGAATCAGTATGATTTCTGAAATGCATATAAAACGTATATTGTGCTGTTAAACTCGTGAGAGAGGCGAGACGATTACTATTTTGCTTTTCATTTTGTTGTACGCAGTTACACGTAGAAAGTGACTGAAGACCGTCAGAAAATGAAAGTCTTGGATTATTATAACATTTATTGAATTATAAATACTTACAACTAGACTTCAACGTCTATCTTTTACAAAATCTCACCATTTTCGCGAGAGGTAGACGTAATCTTCAATTCGAAAACGAAGCATACCATCTACTACTACTGATCACTTAACTACGAAAATAATAATTTTACTCGTACATATAATCGCAATGCGATATTAGTGCTTAAAAATTAATCGAGTCATAACTAAATAAATGCATTTGCTTAATCGACTAAACCCCTCGGTCATTGAGGTAGCCGTAGCGTTCGTTTGGTGGGTTTTCGGTTGTGGTCACTGTGGCCTTTGTATAACTATAGATTTATCTACTGATTTTTAGTCGGAAATTGTTGCGTCGTTGTCTGATCTCGCCCAAGGCGATAAGAGAGGGCCAGAAGCAGGCCAGGGTCCGGGAACAGCCGGCGCTGGTAAAAGTTCAGCGCGAGGATGTAAGTGTACCAGGGGAGACGGCGAAGCAGCCGCAAACAATAATCTAGATGCAGCCTGTAAAGCAAACTCAGATGTTATTGCAGTTTTTTCAACATTCTCAAAAACCAGGATACTAGAGTAGCTCTTCAGTAAAATTTAATTTAAAATACCGTTGTCCGCAAAAGGGTATGATGTAATTTATTCGACTTGGATTTGAAATGTCTTTCAATCTTTTAATATTCAAATAAAAGTAAACTTTAAAAAAAATACATCGTGCTGAACAATTGTATGGAAATAGAATGAAAATGTAGAGCCTAAAATAACGTAACTTGTATTTTTTGATGAAATAATATAGCATCAAATAAAACAATACATCGATCATTTATTCAACATGATTCGTTTTGATAGAATCATATTAATAATTTAATACGAAAGATAAATAGAACATAGCTGAAAGGAATTTATTACAGAATTTATGTAAAGAAACATTGATGGTAAAATCTATAATGTGAGCGAAGCTAGTCTAGTATCCATATATTTTATGATCTTACCTGACTCACGGACACAATCAGTAGGAGAACACCAATGGCTAAATTCTTCACAGAAATCACAGCAAGAGCCATCAAAAGAGTAGAGATGACACCCAAAGTGAACATCACAGGCAGGAATATGAATGACAGTCGCTTCAGGGCATTATGACCAAACGTACGGCCGACGTTGGAATCTGAAAAAAAGGTAGGTATTTTATTAAGCAATAAATACTTAACTATATGTTAATCTATAGTTTTATAGTAAACTAGTGGTCGCCTAGTGGTCAAAATGAGACCATAGTTCTAATTTTTAGCTTTCCGTACACTTATTCTTCTGTTCAAATTTCAAATTTCGTAGTCCTCCGTTTCCATATTTTTTGGTACAAAGTTTTTGCTTCACGTTTTAATATCATAATAATATTATAAATGTGAATGTAAGTTTGTTTGTTACGCTTTCACGCGAAAACTTCACACGCGAAAACCGATCATCATGAAACTTTGTACACATATTCTAAAAAGTATATATTATTATATATAGTAAGTATATATAAGTATAATAGTATTAGAAGTAACATAGGATACTTTTTATTTAATGCGAGCGAAGCCGCGGGTAAAAGCTAGTAAAGAATATTTCTCAGGGAATAATTCTAGTTCGATATTTGAAGATGCTGTTGGTTGGTGAAATAGTATATTTTTCTTAATTTTTTATTGATTCTATATTTGGGATAATTAAACCTTGATAAGTTTATAATTTAACACTTTGGAGGACGTTAGCGACGGTATCAAAATAATGTAGTTTAGACATAAGTTACTAAACATATGAGTTCCAAAGATAATAATAAAAAACACTGAGTATTACGTACTTTTTGTCAAACCGACAGATGTAATCCTACTAATATTATAAACGCGAAAGTTTGTAAGTATGGATGGATGGATGGATGTTTGTTACTCTTTCACGCAAAAACTACTGAACGGATTTGGATGAAACTTTACAGTAATGTAACTTATACATCAGAATAACACATAGGTTACTTTTTGCAGCGATAACCGACATATACTCGGTCGGAGCCGCGGGCAACAACTAGTGTATAATAATTACAATAGCATAGGCTCTGTCTGAGCTGAGATCAAACCGCTCGATCCTTATTCGAACGAGCGGTAAATCTCATAGATTATCATAAAAATTTGTATGCAGGGGGTTTCAGGGGCAATTAATCGATCTAGCTAGGATGCATTATTAGAAAATCAAAAAAAAATATCGAGCTAATCTCAGTCATCCAGGTCTAATCCCTTTATACATCGTCATGTCTGAAGCTGTTTTGTATTACAGTTCAATCCTACTAATATTATAAACGTGAAAGTTTGTAAGTATGGATAGATGGATGGATGGATGGATGTTGTTGTTACTCTTTCACGCAAAAACTACTGAACGGATTTGGATGAAACTTTACAGTAATATAGGTAACTAGCGACCCGCCCCGGCTTCGCACGGGTGGATTTCAGATGCCCACGCCGACGACACGATTCGTGCATTTTAAATCTGTAATATCTTCGAATATGTTCATTTAAATTAGATACTGTAAAGGACCATTTTGGTCTATATTAAATGCACAATGTATTTAATTTACTTAATTGTATAAGGATTCATTCTGTATTGCTTAAAATCACTTCGTAAATAAGCCATTATTTCTCGTAAAAAGAAAGGAATAAAAAATGGTTGTTGTGGGTTATACTTAAGAGATAGACATATACCGTCGCGGACTTTTTTGTAGTACTTTTTAAGGTGTACAATACTGTAGTACATTATTTTGATCTATCTCGTAGGGTGCAACCAGCGTTTGCAATGTAAGCGCAAAAAAATGTGTTTATTTGCTACATCACATTAGAAATCTCGAAAATTAACAGTGTTCCCATACTATATTATGCATTTATTATACATAAAAACCTTCCTCTTAAATCACTCCATCTATTAAAGATACCCGCATCAAAATCCGTTGCATAGTTTTAAAGATTTAAGCAAACAAAGGGACATAGGGACAGAGAAAGCGACTTTGTTTTATACTATGTAGTGATGATACATCAGAATAACATATAGGCTACTATTTGCCGCGATAACCGACATACACACATCAAAAGTGTCTAGGGATCAAGCATTTTTATGCGGATTTCTTGAGATTGAGATGTGGCTTTGGCCCTGGCCTGCTCAGTCGCCAGACTTGAACCCGATTGAGCATGCATGGGATATGCTACAGAGAAGAGCTCTGCCGAATATGGAGGGTATCCAGTCGCAAGAAGACCTTTTTTTGTTGTTGCAACGAACATGGGCGGCCATTCCACAGCGTGATTTGGATGAACTCATTTTAAGTATGCCAAACCGATTCTTGTGTTGTTAGTGTTCGCGGTAGAAACACGGATTATTAATTGTTTAAGTTACCTAATAAAATTTTAAAGAAAACTGTTATTTCAGTCTTTTTTTCGAACTTTAATGTTAGTGGTTCAAATGTCAAAAATCCTTTTATTAGGAAAATGGCAAATTTCTTTATTAATGCAAAGGTGACTTGGTTTATCGTTACTGTGACAAACGAAAACACTTTATTTGATGAATCCTTAAAGAAAATTTTAATTAATATCAATCAGGAGAAAAGTTATTGCAAAAATATATGTTGATCCCTAGACACATATGCTGATCCCTAGACACTTTTGAGATGTGTATATGCCGACGGAGCCGCGAGCTAAAAACTAGTTAGAATATAATACGAATTTACATTACTTGTTATATATTATTCGTTATATATTCTCTAAATATATATTAACTCGTTATATATTCCATTCAATTAAAGGGCAAAAAATGGGCACTTAGGGTGCCCATTTTTTTTTGTGCAGAAATCCTTTCGGATACCACAGACTGGTGGTTATGTCGGACTCGAACCGACTAAAAACCGCACACCGTCTCGGGGTACTAGAAGCCGGGGAACCTGGTGCACCCTCGAAAGAAAATCCCTGGAACCCCGTCTGCCCTAAGTGCCCTAATACAAGCCTCTACGTTGCACCGGGACCTGAAGGCCAAATGATTGTGTTAGAAATTTAATTCCAATGACAATTAATATAAAACGAAGTATTACTATTGTAACTTATGATTACAATTACTCTAAAAGATTATACTTAATTATTAAATGATGAAATCGCAAATAATAAGACAGAACTATAAAGCGGTGAAATAGCTAGTTAGCAAACTAGAACATCTCTTATTACATCGGCGTGAATGTATTATTAATTTATAGTTCAGCAATTCATTTTGTAAATTATGAGCTAAGTCAGTGATTAATAAAAGAACTATTGCATTTGATATTATACGAGACAAATACTTTAAATATATCTTGTGTAATACCAAACTGATGTACATCTGGGAATCTATGCTTGTTTAAAAGTATTGCAAAATTTTTTTTTTTTTTTTTTTTTTTTTTTTAGTTTAGAATTACCTTCGCTTAAAAAATCCTTCACTTCTTCACTGTCACAGTTTACTACAGAAATAAATATGAAGACGTAAGTGAAACACAACAAAGTGAATTTGTTACACATTTTGGCTGGCACTTAAAAAATTGGTGTACAATTAATCGATGATCAGCAGACGCCTGCTAGTGTTTGACTGATGGGCTGTATGTCTGTATGCCAGGATATAAAGTGTCTTGAGGAAGACAATGGTTGTCGAGACCAAACAATCACGACAAAAGAAAGCGCAGGACAACGTGACCGAATGGTAGAAATGTCGTCCTCAATATTGAAGCCGTTTAAGGATTAATGTTGAATCATTAACGGTATTAGTGCTCCCGTCGGAATTTGTGCTGATCGGCGATAGAAATGGTGAAAGTGAAATATACTTAGTTAAAAATAAGTTATTCAAAAAACTAAAAACGTCGTTGTACTAACTTTTTGATATTCTTAAAAGGACAGATATACCTAAACAGTGAGAATGTTCACATTTTAAATTAAGAACTCATGAGCATAAAATTCATTTCAGGCTATGTGAGACATTATCTGAATACAGGTAGGCATAATGCGATACATTCATTGAGTCAGTCACGCAATATTCGTTTGCTTTCCTTTAATAACTCGTTGGTATCTAAGAATAATTAGCTAAATAATGCTTTGCGTGTAAATAAAAGAACATTTATCAGTAGTCTTGACACGTATGTAATAGAGAAACTCGATCAGTGGCGGCTCGAAGGCACGAAAGCAATGGTGCGCAGGCGCAGCACACGGCGCTAGCGCATTCACGGATAGTGCGTCCACCCGTGTCCGTGACCGTGCATATGGTAATCGCACACTTACTATGTTCGACAATATGGGCCACTTCCTGCCGACATGGAATACCGAAATTTTGACTTGTTATCACCTTGAATTTGGCCTGTGAAGTGCTTTCACGTTCTTTGCATTTCCTTGTTGTCTCTCACAATGTTGATTTATTCATGTAGTGAAATTTCAATGTATTCATACGTCTGCAGATCACGACATTCATAGCAGTGAACACTAATTTTGTTTAGCGACATTTTAAATAATATACCAAATACAACAGCAAAATTAGGTATAATATCTAGCACCATACGACTTCTTACATCTACCGCTGAGTGTCAGCTACCTTGAAAATAATCATGTCTCTTTAGTAATTATTTTCCAATATCACAATAAAAAATAACTAGTATTTCAGGACTTGATATTATATTTTATGAACATAGTTGCACAGGTTTAGTTAGTTATAAAACATAACAACTAGACCGATATGGTAGAAGCCTTTGATTGCTATCAAGAATCGACTCTTGGTTGTCGGTTTATTTTCTGCTTAAAAACTTGAAAGTGAAACAACGTTTATATTCTCTATTTTTAACAAAGTCGAGGTTGTAAAAAAGTTTTCCACGAGTACACAATGAATGGTAGGTGCACAACAAAACCATTTTTTTTGTACATCAATCGATTAATAAAAACGATGTGTGAGTTGCATTTGTAATTAATGTTACTTTCTACTACTTACATGATTATAAAAAAATCAGTACATCCGAGGAAATTATGCTATTTACTATAATCGTTTCCCGAAATAAATCACGGATATTGGTCGGTACAGAAATATACGTATCATTTTAGGATATAGTTGGCCCTGAGTTACTTTGGTCAAAATTATAATTAACAAATAGGTACAGTACAAATTAAAGGTTCCAGAAGAATCCAAAAGAAGTTCACAATGGGGTACCTTATGAGTAAAAGAAATTGGTAGGTAAGCGTATCAAAACCCATTTTAATTATTTAGATGATATCAAGAAGAAAAATACGAAAAAAAAAAACAACAACAAAATGTCATGCACTTATTCATAATAAATGAAATAAAGGTAAAGAATAGATTAACATAATCTTGGAATTATAAATTGAATCAAATCAAGGACTTTGTTTGTCATCATCATCACTACATAGTATTTAACCAAGTCGCTTTCTCTGTCCCTATGTCCCTATGTGTGCTTAAATCTTTAAAACTACGCAATGGCTTTTGAATGTAACGAATGTAACGAATATAATCAACCATACTATCTGTCATTTGTGGATTACAATAAAGCATTTGATTCCTTGAAACATACTTACATATGGCAGTCATTGGCAAACCAGGGAGTGCAAAAGAAATATTGTAGAATCATCAAACAAATATACGAGAATAGCACAGCCAAAATACAATTAGAACACATTGGAGATGAATTTGAAATTCAAAAAGGCGTTAGACAAGGAGATCCTCTGTCACCAAAAATTTTTAATGCTGTGTTAGAAAATATATTTAGACAACTTAACTGGGACGAGCTTGGAATCAATATAAATGGAGAAAAACTACACCACCTTAGATTTGCAGACGATCTTATTTTATTTGTAAGAGACCCAATAACACTACAAAACATGTTACAACAACTGTCACTAGAAAGTGAAAAAGCAGGATTATCAATGAATGCAAATAAGACTAAAGTGATGACGAACAAAGCTAAAGTTAAGATAGAAGTGGGAGAAGAAGAGATCGAGTATGTCGACGAGTACATATATCTGGGACAAATAATAGCGGTAAAGGACTTGTCTAACAAAGAAGTGGACAGAAGAATAAATAATAGTTGGCAAAGATATTGGTCTCTCAAAGAGGTTATGAAAAACAAAACCATACCTGTTTATGAAAAATCCAAATTGTATAATACTTGCATCCTTCCGTGTCTCACATACGGTTGCCAGACCTGGCCATCCACACGAAAGATGGAGCAAAAATTAGGAGTGTGTCAAAGAGGCATGGAAAGAAGTATGCTGGATCTACGACTAAAGGATAAATGGAAAGCTACAAAAATTAGAGAAATAACGAAGGTGGCAGATGTGGGAATAAAAACAAGGTCTTTGAAATGGAAATGGACAGGACATATGTGGAGATCGAAAGCAGAGAAATGGACTAAAAAAGTTACGGAATGGTATCCCAGGCATGGGCAGAGACATAGAGGAAGGCCAGTAAAAAGATGGGAAGACGATCTGCCAAAGGGATGGAGAAGAACTGCTCTAGACCGAAACAAGTGGAGGGAATTAGAGGAGGCCTATGTCAGAAGACAACCTGACCTGGTTACTGATAATGCTAGTTGATCAGATATCATTTTAGTTTAAATTATTAGCACCTATATTGTAAACTAGATTAAAAAAAAAAAAAAAAAGAAAAGAAAATTGTATACAGGTTACAGGAAATAAAGGCTATTTTTATTATTTATTTATTTATTTAATGGCTTTTGATGCGGTTTTTATAATAGATAGAGTGATTCAAGAGGAAGGTTTTTGTGTATAATAAATGCATAATATAGTATGGAAACACTGTTAATTTTCGCGGTTTCCAATGTGATGTAGCAAATAATCACATTTTTTGCGCTTACATTGCAAACGCTGGTTGCATCCTACGAGATAGAAAATAATATACTACAGTATTTTACACCTTAAAAAGGTCTACAAAAAAGTCCGCGACGGTATATGTCTGTCTCTTAGGGATAACCCACAATAAACATTTTTTATTCATTTCTTTTTACGAGAAATAATGGCTTATTTACGAAGCGATATTAAGCAATACAGAATGAATCCTTATACAATTCAGTAAATTAAATACATTGTGCATTTAATATGGATGAAAATGGCCCTTTACTGTATCTAATTTAAATGTATATTCGAAGATATTACACATTTAAAATGCACGAATCGTGTCGTCGACGCGGCGGGGGCATCTAAACTCCACCCGTGCGAAGCCGGGGCGGGTCGCTAGTATATTATAAAATACAATATTTAAATATAGGTTAAGATTAATTTTGTAGTTCGTGATATGAAAGTTTTTCTATTAAAAACAAACTATTGAAGGGAAATGTATATTCGAGGATAATACATTACACTTTAAACGAGTCATATTAATTAACTTCCTGATTGATCAAAATGTTTGCTAGTTAAACACCGAAATAAAGCTTTCGCAAGTAGTGGCGACGCAGTCAGCATTTGGGGCGTAAGTAGTGAGGGAACAAGCGGCGGCATCAGTTCAGCCGTAGCGATGCAACCGCTCACCGCACTCCTCATACTGGGAGCGTGCCAGTGTTTACATGCACACCAGCATCCGCGCACGCCGCGACATTATATCAAAGACACTTTACACGCGTTAATTGGAAATCAAAGTAAACCCGTGCAACGCATTGTTTCTTGTACGAGACAATTAGGTGTTTCAAAATGTGTCGGTGCTTTAGGAGTCTGGCGTGCAGAACGAGCCCTCAGATCTCTCCAACAAGATTCTACATCAAGCTTCAATCTTACTGAGGATGTAGAAGAATTCCCATGGAAGAAATATAGCAATGAAACCGACAACCAAATACAAGATCAACTTCTTGAGAACACGCAAAGATTGCTACAATATCGGTCTATGAGTTTGGACATGATATCTGGTTACTCAGCAAAATTGACTTCTAAAAAGAACAAATCTTTTTGTATCGACATTTATAGAAGTAAGTACAATGAAAATATTTATTTATCCCATTACAATCTTTATGCTCTACATGATCTGTACACCTACAATTTAAAATACTTTTTATATCAAGTACACATACTTTCTAAACTGAACTATATCTTGTACGATCATTCGAAAAGTTTCACTTGATCTGTAGAATATTTGGTAAATGCTGTAAAATAAAAGAAATATTGTTAATTGATTTTACAAGTAAAACTTTCACACGTTCAAAGACTCAGATCAAATAAAAAAAGGTAGATAACGCACCGCCTTGTTCTTGTTGAAGCAGAAATAAGGCTCGTAGTTCCAAGTAAACACTCGTGATACGCACTAACTATGCTATAAACTGGGTTAAAATCACACACAGTATTGTATAAGTTGTCGATACTTGTACGATACTGACGAAAAGTAGCGTAGTTTATAGCATAGTTAGTGCGTATCGCGAGTGCTTACTTCGATTACGAGCCTTTTTTCTGCTTCAACAAGAACAAGGCAGTGCGTTATCTACCTTGTTTTATTTGATTTGAGTTCAAAGATAAAAGAACAAGCTCCTTTACAAAAATATCAAGTATCGTTAATTTTTGTGTATCAACTGGATCTTATATTAAGTGAATAATTGTTAGGTATCAGTTAGTTGCGTAAATTCTATTTATTAGTTCTCATTTTATTATGAAATAATAAACAAAAGTGAAAGTTTTCCGAGTTAAATAAACTATTTGTAAATAACGTCGTTTCACTTTTTAATAATGTTTCTTTTTACTTTCAGGCAATGAAGACGAAGGCCGATCCAGTATGAAAAAAATTCAGAAAGATTTTTATAAACTTGCTCCATTCATGTTAGTGCCTGGACTGTTTATAGCAGCCATTTTGCCATTTGTTCTACCTAGTTTAAAGATGATGGTATTTACTGTTGGTATGATGAACCAAATGGCCTTAGTGGGTGCTATATTTACAATTTTAAGGAATAATGCCTTCAATGACAAATATCAGCACAAAGTAATTTATGTCAACAGTGGCTACGAAAACGAGAAACTTCAATTATCACCATCAAATACTGAAGAACATTTTCACACAGATCACCTAGGTATTTTATACGATGATTCGAAAACTCGATCACCGATTAAACCGATCGTTGACGCTAATTTTGAAGATAATTTTGGTAATTTTGAAGAAATGTCACCAGTATCAGTTAACCCTAAATGGATTAAAGATTACACAGATGGTAAGATGATAGCGATGTTAAATAAACAGCCTCACGATGATGTATTTTTTGATGGCGGAATACCGTTAAGACGGTCAAAAACTGAAAACGTAAACTAGGCACAAAAATATTAGATTAGCCAAGCCAAGCTATTATGACTTGCTTCCCTCTAGTCCTCAACCAATCATAGTATTCTTAAGATTTGACTTGTCTTACTCGTACCATATAAATAAACTAGTTGCTGTATTGTTTAAAATCTGCTCGTGATCATCAAATTAGTATTTACTTTGAAACTCTTGCCAAGATTATGTAATTGTTAAGTTTTGAGATAAGTTTGTTATTATTTATTCTTTGTAGTTAGTAAGTTTTATGTTATTTGTGTTAATGCATCCATATGCATGAGAAAATGAGTAAAACGTTAATTATTATTTTTTTAAAGTGGTTTTATTCTTTGTTCACATTGAAATTAAAAAATATTGAAGGAGATACTTCAGAATCTACAACTACCGGGTTTAGTAGAAAACCTTTTTTTTATGGAATGGGGGGCAAACCAGCAGACGTATCGCCCGATGGTAAGCGATTACCGCCGCCCATGAACACCCGCAACACCAGAGGTGTCACAAGTGCATTGCCGGCCTTTAGGTGATGGGGAGGAGGATGGGGAGGAGGATGGGGAGGAGGATGGGGAGGGGGATGGGGGAGGGGTTGGGGTTATGGGCCTCCGGTATCCTCACTCACTCGGTGAAACACATCGCAAGCGCTGTTTCACTCCGGTTTTCTGTGAGGCCGTGGTATCACTCCGTCGAGCCAGCCCATACATGCCGAAGCGTGGCTCTCGCACGGTTGAATTATTTTAAAAATACGTCACACAGCTAAACTTGTTTTCAACTTACAACAGTAGGTATTACTCTTGGAACTCCACATAATTTATTAAACTTTCTACACTATTGTTCATGTCTGTTCAAATAATGTCTTTATTATAAGTTTAGTTTATGTAATTACCAACAGATGGCGTGCGGTCGATTTAAAGCACGCTATGGTTTCGTTACACGCCGATATATATAAACTCGCCATAATGTTTTGTATAACTGTCAACAGATGGCGTGTGGATCGATTTGGATCACACTATGGTTTCGTTACCCTCCGGGGTATATAAGCCTTCCTTAATTACTAATAAATTTGACTCGCCCTGAGGTACTGAAGTTTCATTGAAATGGGTATCACTGTGTTTTAGGGCATCTTGTGCCGATATCGTACAAGGTCCTTCGAGCCGGATGGCGTTTTTGACGTGGGAACACGTGAAGTCAAAGTGCATTTGTATAACACGAGGTGGCGCTAGTGGTATGAACAAGTGGAGGCGTAGTAATATATATACACATGTGGAGTACTGCAAGTGGACTGCTGTTGAAGATCATCGAGGACACTGGACATATAAATAAACGTGAGTAGTGAAGTGCAAAGTGGACATAATCAAACTGTGAGTACAAACAAAGTCTTTATTGGTGCTAGTTAAAAACGAAACTTAGAAAAATTGGTGGTTTGGTTGCTCAGGGACTTAGAATAGTTTCGTTAAAAACGACGAGACGGGGAATCTATGCCCGATTTCAAATCGATAAGAGCACCAAACACTTAGAAAAATCACGCACGGTTTAAAAACTTCGAAGTTTTACTGCAGTCGACACTTAGAAAAATTGGTGGTTAGTTGCTCTCAGGGACTTAGAATATTTTCAATAAAAACGACGATACGAGGAATCTATGCCCGATTTTGAATTGATTAGAGCAACAATAAACACTTAGAAAAATCACGCCCGGTTTGAAACCGAGGATTTTGCTGCAGTCGACACTTAGAAACAAGATTACATTTAAAACGTACTTTGTACTTGTAACGTACTACCATAAAACTCAAGATGGAAAAGGAACTTAGGAAAGTAAAAGAACTGAAAGTTCAGATTGAGAAAGGCTTAATTAATTTTAAAAAGTCTTCAAAGGAAAGAATAAATTACAATTATGTGGATACACGATTAGAGATTTTAGAGAACCAATTCAAGAATTTTTCGGCTAAATATGAGGATTTCGTCAGCGAGTACGAAGGGGAAGAATTGTTGCGTTACTTTCAAGAAGACGTGTATGAAAAGGTTTATGAAATCTATTTAACTTATAGAGTAGAATTAAAAAATGCATTGTCGCAATTGAAATTAAGTTCTTCAAATAAAGAAGCTTGCAATGTCTCATCTGACAATGTGGTTAAATTGCCAAACATTGTATTACCTAGATTTAGCGGGAAATACACCGAATGGTCATCGTTTCGAGATTTATATTTATCTTTAGTGCACAATAACAGAACATTAGATGACGTACAGCGTCTGCACTATTTAAAGACCCAATTGTCAGGTGAAGCAGAGCAACTAATAAAGCACGTTCCTATCACGGACAGTAATTATATAAAATGTTGGGAAATGTTAGAAAATAGATATAATAATAAGAAATTTATGTCCACATGTATCCTAAAAAGATTATTTAGCCAAAGAAATATTGCCACCGAATCTGCAAATGCATTAAAGGAGCTGTTAGATGTTACAAGCGACTGCTTACACGAGCTTACCAATCTTGGGATTGATGTAAAGTCTTGGGATGTCATTGTTATTTACGTAGTAAGTTTGAAGCTGGACGTAGAATCTCGGAAGCAATGGGAATTGCATGTCAGTGAATACGCCGAAGATCTACCTTCTTTTAAACTATTCAGTAAATTTTTAGAGACACGTTTTCGAGCCCTTGAATTTGTCGAACCTAAAGGAAAGTTTGTCCCTTCTACATCTCACTCCAAAGTGATGCATGGTTCTATTAGTGTTACCTGTCCACATTGCTCCGACAATCACAAATTATCAAACTGTAAGAAGTTTTCCAAAGAAAATAGTGACGAGCGACGTAGTCTTGTTAAATCTTTGGGGGTATGTTTTAATTGTTTAGGACGCAATCACACTTCCAGAGACTGTCGTGTTCCTTTAAAATGCCGTATTTGTCAGCGAAAACACCATACGTTGTTGCACCCTAAAAGCCCTAGTGTAACCAGTGCGGTGGCCTACCACCACACATGAAAGTATTTTAGAGTCAGAGCCCGTACTACAGGATATTAGTACAAATATAGCAACTCATTTTATGAATGAAAGATCGCGAACTCAAGTCTTATTAGCCACAGCCCTCATTAAGGCTGAATCACAAAATGGGTCCTCTCAAATATTGAGAGCGTTGGTAGATCAAGGATCTCAAGCATCCTTTATAACTGAGGCAGCAGCGCAGTTACTTCGTTTGAGAAGAGTCGTTGAGAAGACTACTATTGCTGGGATAGGAGGTGGTCATGGTGATATCGTCTCTAGACATGTGGTTCATCTTAACATACAGTCATTGCATGACCCTTCTTTCACCTTAAATGTAACTGCGCATGTTTTAAGTACTCTGACCTCGGTTATGCCAGACGCCAGTTTTAAGCTTCAAAATTGGCCAGCCATTTACAATATTAGTTTAGCCGACCCAAACTTTAATTCATCCAACAAAATTGACATTTTGTTGGGAGCAGAAGCATATTGCCATATTTTAAAACAAGGGTTAATCAAGAGTCCCTCAGGTTCTGCGATTGCACAGGACACATATTTAGGATGGATTGTGTCAGGCCAAGTGCATAAAGCAGAAAGTTCTATCTACTCTCATAACACCGTTATCGCGATGCATACGCAAATTGAAGAAAACGAAATGTTAAAACGATTATGGGAATTGGATTCTGAACCTATTCTGACTAAAAGGCCCTTCACTCTCGAAGAACAGGCTTGTGAGGATTTTTATACAAACACAACGAAAAGAGATGCCGATGGTCGTTATGTGGTCAAATTACCTTTTCGTTCGGAGGATCCGTTATGCAAATATGGTAGTTCTAAAAATATTGCAGTGAAAAGATTATTAGGATTAGAAAGGAAGTTGGCTAGAGATGTAAAATTAAAACAACAATATTCGGATGTATTAAAAGAGTATTTATTGCTGGGTCACTTGGAGAAGATTACTGATAGATCTGAAAAGAATAAAGGTGATGCAGTTTATTTGCCTCACCACGCAGTGGTAAGGCAAGATAAGCTGACCACTAAGGTAAGAGTGGTATATGATGCGTCATGTAAGGGAACGAACGGTGTTTCCTTGAATGACAACCTAATGGTGGGACCCACACTCCAGGCAGATTTGCGACATATCGTCATGAGATGGCGATTACATCCTATCTGTCTGGCAGCCGATATCATAAAAATGTATCGCCAAATCAAAGTTGCGCAGCCAGATACTGACTTTCAGAGGATTGTCTGGAGAGAGGATCCTAACGAGGAAATAGAGGACTTCCGACTCTTGACTGTAACCTTTGGCACGTCATGCGCTCCGTACTTGGCAGTCAAATCATTGCAACAAGTTGCTTGTGATGAAGGTAAAAATTATCCATTGGCTGCTGAAATAGTAAGGACAGATTTCTATATGGATGATCTGATGACTGGCTGCCAATCTGAAAGAGAAATAGTAAACATTTATAAAGAACTGAACAATTTATTAGAAAAAGCAGGATTTCAACTACAAAAATGGTCGAGTAATAGAATGCATATATTAGAAGAATTAAAGGAAAATTCGGGTAAAGATTTGGAGATAAAAACTTATAAAATAACAAAGATTTTGGGACTTACCTGGAACCGCAACACTGATGAATTTGATTACTCGGTCGGGCTGTCGCCTCCTTCTATACCTGAAACAAAAAGAACGGTTATATCGGAAATATCAAGACTTTATGACCCGTTGGGATGGATAGCACCTTGTATTATTAATTCAAAGGTTTTTATTCAAAAGCTATGGATTGCTGGATTGGGTTGGGATGATGCCCTGCCACCGGGACTCCTACAAGAGTGGAGACAGTACAGAATAGAATTGGGAAGGTTGGTTGACTTCCACATTCCTAGATGGATAGGTAAAAGCAAGGAAGATGCAATTGAACTACACGGCTTTAGCGACGCATCGAATTTAGCCTATGCAGCTGTAGTTTATAGTCGAAGCATCGACTCGAATGGCGCGATACACTCGCAGCTGATAACTGCAAAGACGAAGGTAGCACCGATCAAGCAAATATCGGTGCCTCGCTTGGAGTTGTGCGGTGCTGTTCTGGTTGCAAAACTACTAACCGAAGTGGCCGAGGTTATCGGTGTTCCGAAGGCGAATATCCATGCGTGGACCGATTCGTCGGTTGTCTTGGCTTGGCTAAATGATCACCCCAGTCGGTGGAAAACTTACGTGGCCAATCGAACTTCGGAAATCCTGAGTCTGTTGGATAACACCCAATGGGCTCACGTACAGTCCAAGTATAATCCAGCGGACATCGCTTCTCGTGGGGCTACTTCAACTACTTTATTGAATAGTGATCTTTGGAAAAGAGGCCCAAGCTGGTGAAGGAACAATCCAGTGGAATATAGCAGGCCTCGTGCAATACGCACCAATGAGGAGAGAAGAGCTGTAAAGGTCCATTCGGTCAGTTTGGTTTCCGATTTTGAAAACGTTTGGGGATCGAGATTTTCATCACTGCGAAAGCTTGTGAGGGTTATTGCGTATTGCAGAAGGTTCTTGCAATCAACAAAACGGCGCAAAGCCAATATTGAAATTACTTCTTACCTGTCGGCGGCGGAAATCCGGGATGCCTTGGATATTTGTATTAGGCAAAGTCAACAGCAACATTTTCAGTCGGAAATAGTAGCCCTAAAAAATAAAACATCAGTAGATAAAAAATGTTCATTATATAAATTAAATATATTTATTGATAAAAACGATATATTACGCGTTGGAGGTAGACTCAGTCACGCTCAACTTCCCGATGATACAAAGCACCCAGTTGTGGTTTCTCATGAATCAAGGTTGGCTAAGTTGGTTATAGCCGATGCTCATGAAAGGACTTTCCATGGAGGACAACAACTGATGCTTAATTTTATACGCACGAGGTATTGGATTAGTCGCGTGAAAAATATCGTTCGAACACACATACACCATTGTGTTCCGTGTATAAGATATGCTGCTACTACCAAACAACAGTTAATGGGTGAACTTCCAGCTTGCAGGGTTACCCCAAGCAAACCCTTTTTTAACTCCGGTGTCGACTATGCGGGGCCCATTAACATGAGGGTATCCAAAGGTCGCGGACAACGGTCATATAAGGGCTATATTTGTCTGTTCATATGTATGGCTACCCGCGCCGTACATATCGAACCTGTATCAGATCTAACGTCTGAAGGTTTCTTGGCAGCCTTCAAACGGTTTGTCTCCAGACGTGGACATTGCCGTCACATATGGAGCGACAATGGCACCAATTTTGTAGGTGCGGCTAAAGAGTTACAAAGGCTGTTTGATCGAGAAAGCTCATTGTTTAAAGACATTGCAGCTGTTCTCGCTAACTCTCAAACCGAATGGCACTTCATCCCTCCCCACGCTCCACATTTTGGTGGACTGTGGGAGGCAGGGGTGAAAAGTGTAAAATACCATCTAAAACGGGTCGTGGGCGATTCCACCCTTACGTTTGAGGAGATGTCTACAGTTCTCTCTCAAATTGAGGCGTGTTTAAATTCTAGGCCCCTGTCTCAAGGTAGTAGTGATCTGGAAGATCCCGCTCCTTTGACCCCTGGTCATTTCTTGGTAGGTCAGCCGATTGTGCTGCCACCTGACGACAATTATGAGTATGCTACAGTAACTACTTTGCGCAGATGGCAATTCGTACAACGTATGGTGCAGGACTTCTGGCGTAGGTGGAAGCAAGAACATTTGACAAACTTCTTCCAAAGACACAAATGGGCTACTCGGATTCCTGATTTTAAAATAGGAAATATAGTTTTAATAAAGGATGATAACTTACCTCCGGCTAAATGGTTGTATGGTAGGATCACTGAATTGCATCCTGGCAAAGACCATTTAACGCGCGTTGTGCGCATACATTTTCACTGAGATGAAGAGTTTATGAAGTTGGGGTTGGTAGAGTTAGGGCGTGTAGATTCAGAACCTTGACTCTACATGAGATCTGATATCATTTTCACAGGGTAAGGCATATGCAGTCGTCTTGGCAACATTTTACATGAAAATGTTTTTGCTGGGATTTCATTTCTTTTTGTAAGTTGCTTAAGGTAGTTTTTTTTCTTTTTTTGGGGTGTATTTCTTGTACATCTTCTTTCAAAAAAGTCGGTATACCAAAAATAAAACCTCGAGCATAAAAATTAGTGAAAGTCTCATACAAACTTCCACCCCCCAAATTTGGGGGTTGGGGGGCAAAAGTAATACGTTTATGAAATTTTTTGTTGTTTCTATACTAATCTTAGTTTACATACCAAATTTCAGCTTTCTAGCACTTCAGCAAGTACCCTAACAGTTTTGATGATCATTAGTGTGTCAGTGACGAAAACGGTGTTTTTTATGTATCAATAAAATCTAAAGTATCAGAGCTGTGCAATTGAAACTTTGTATGTTTCATTAGTCTATTGTTAACATCATATCCTGAGAATTTGAACGATCTGGTATATTGGAAACTAAAGTTATGAGGGTTCAAAAAAACGACGAAACACTTCGAGAAAAGGTAGGTAGTGCCCTTGCGCTTCGCTTGGCTCGTCTTGGCGGGGGCACGACCGTGCCCCCAGATAAATTAAATTAAAAAACTTTTCAACAACAAACTTTTATTGGAATGCCCTAAAAAGAATAAAATAAAGTATTCGTTGAATTTTTTTACTATCAACTTATAATGTCGTTACACAATTTATATAATACAAAAAAATACCGACTTCCAAAAAAACATCCAACGAAAACTCTCTGCCGAAAAAACACTTAAAAGCGTAAAATAAACTGGTTCTTCATAAATTGCCTATACCTAACTCTTTATTCATTGAAATAGTAGTATTATAATGTGTGCTAGGTACCTAGAATATGTTTGAAGTCGGTGCTAAGCCAAAAAGAATACAAACGAACAATTGGCAGGGAGTTTTCGTTGGATGTTTTTTGGAAGTCGTTTTTTTTTATAAAAGTTTTTTTTTTCAGTTTTTAGTGCAAACAATCATAGGTAAGTAGTAAGTTGATCTATTTCATCAAATTTCATCATCAAGAATACAAATTAAGATCTATACATACGTGGGATCAACATATATTTTTGCAATAACTTTTCTCCTGATTGATATTAATTAAAATTTTCTTTAAGGATTCATCAAATAAAGTGTTTTCGTTTGTCACAGTAACGATAAACCAAGTCACCTTTGCATTAATAAAGAAATTTGCCATTTTCCTAATAAAGGGATTTTTGACATTTGAACCACTAACATTAAAGTTCGAAAAAAAGACTGAAATAACAGTTTTCTTTAAAACTTTATTAGGTAACTTAAACAATTAATAATCCGTGTTTCTACCGCGAACACTAACAACACAAGAACATCGGTTTGGCATACTCAAAATGAGTTCATCCAAACACGCTGTGGAATGGCCGCCCATGTTCGTTGCAACAACAAAAAAGGTCTTCTTGCGACTGGATACCCTCCATATTTGGCAGAGCTCTTCTCTGTAGCATATCCCATGCATGCTCAATCGGGTTCAAGTCTGGCGACTGAGCAGGCCAGGGCCAAAGCCACATCTCAATCTCAAGAAATCCGCATAAAAATGCTTGATCCCTAGACACTTTTGATGTGTGTATTAAAATCATCCTCTAATCCCTAACTGTTGAAGAATTTAACCTTCTATCACTAGCTCAACTAAATAACTTGAAAGTATACGACTGAAGGTCTTTAGATACGTATGAAATTGAAAGAATTATCCTCCAACTCCTCACCGTTGAGGAGTTGTACCTTCCACCTTCCATCATCAGCTAACCTAAATAATTTGAAAGAATACGACTAAAGGTAACATATATACATATGATATTTAAAGATTTATCCTCCAACTCCTAACCGTTAAGGTTGTGCCTTACATCATCAGCTCATCATCATAAAATGATGACTACCGGACGCATATACCGGTGTAACTTCAGAAAATATACGAATAACATAGTATGTGCCTATAAAAATTGAGGGTTTCTCTCGATTGCCCTGGGATCCCATCATCAGATCCTGATATGGTAGCAATGGGACCACCTCGGGAGCATACCCTTTCGAATACAAAAAAAAATAATCAAAATCGGTCTACAATTGACGGAGTAATCGGTGAACATACATACAAAAAAAATACATACAGTGGAAAATAGAACCTCCTCCTTTTTGGAAGTCGGTTAAAAAAAGAGGCTCGTTCAAGTTTCCACAGGAGCTGTCATCGAGAAAATAAAGAAATGGATATAGTAAAAAAGCTTCAACTCTGCCGAAAACTGGAAAAAATAAGTTCGTCATTTATAAAAATTTATAGCTTAGTATCCCGACCTTTTTATATATACTACAAAGAATAGAATCTCTATAGAAAGTTGCTGCAAAATTTATCGCTTTGATATCGATGGTAGGCGCCTACCAAAGTTACTCTGCCTGATGGAAAGCATAAGCAGAATCCAAGAGTGGTGTCCACCATACTCGTTGCGAATGCACACAATGCAACAATAAATAAATAAATATTTTTCGGACAAATATTTCGGACATCTAACACACAACGCCATCTAGTCCCAAGCTAAGCAGAGCTTGTGTAATGAGTACGAGACAACTGATACAAATACATATCTACTTTTTTTTGTAAATACATACACAACAAATATTTGTAGATCATACAAACATTTGGAAGAAGCATGATGCATGAACAGAACAATGCAGCATGATGACCCACACCATGGCGGCCCAGTGATGCTTCAGCATTTTATTTTGAGTAAGAAAAATAAAATATCAACCTATCACCGTCCACTGCTGAATGAAGGTCCCCATCCATCCGCCGCCAGCCACTTTCTTCAAATCATCGGTCCATCGTGCCACAGGGCGTCCTACACTCACACTGTGATTTGGCACACGTCCTACGTTTGCCAAATCACGGTATTCACTCTAAGACATATTCGCCCCAGCGACAATCGTATGATGTAGCTTTCCAAACGCCACCAAGCCCAGACGAATCCTTCTGTCTGCCTCCCGATCGAAGTTGTGTCGGCCGAGTTTGATGGTTTAGCCAAGGTATTCTCGCACAGCCCCGATAGTAGCGCCATTAACTTTCACGGGACTCAGGGATACATGCCTGTTATGCATGAATTTCGTTTTTTCGATACTCATCCCCAGTCCTACTCGCTTTGAAGCCTATTTGAATCTAAATTTCTTTGTCTTGAATATCAATTGTGTTTTAAAAGCAGGTGTCCCTTGCGATAACGATTTAGATGTGAATTTCAAATCGGAATTGATACCTAAAAAAGTAATCAGGGGTTTTTTTATGGAATAGGCGGGAAAACAAGCAGACGCCTGATGGTAAGCGATTACCGCTGCCCATGGACACCTGCAACACTAGAAGCGTCACAAGTGCGTTGCCGGCCTTTTGGGGATGGAGTGGGAGGTAGGGGTAAGGGATTTGGGTATGGGCCTCCGGTATCCTCACTCACTCGGTGAAACACAGCGAAAGCACTATTTAACACCGGTTTTCTGTGAGGCGGTGGTATCACTCCGGTCGGGCCGATCCATTCATGCCGAAGCGTGGCTCTCCCACGGTTAGCTAAATTTATATATTGGAGACCACGTGGGGTCAGAATTGTGAGGTTCAATGGTAATTATTTTTATCTGCTTATTTTATATCCTTAGAACTACTATTAAGTTTAGAGGAACAGTCTATAATAATAATATCGATAATAAATATCTCTGGCAGTAGGTGAGAGGCGTACAATAAGGATAGAGGGGCTACCCTGTCGGTAATCGTGGGTCATTTGTGTTCAAATGAATTATATTTTCATTTTAGTCAAATATTATTTTGTAAGTTTTTTGTGTCACTTTAAATGTGCAATGTATGGAAATATGCACGTAGGTAGTTAAACCTGCTGAACAATTGAAAAAGATGTAAATAAAACAAGTAATGAATTGTCTATGATTTATCAAAATAGAAACTTAGGTACATCCAAACTAAAGTAACACTAACCTTAATTAAAGCAGCGGTTTTTACAACATTTTACTGCCAATAAATAAAAAACTTTGTTTAACTTTCATTAAGAGCCTAACCCATTTCTAAATAAGCGTTACTATATATAGGACAATATATCCTCTTATTAATAAACAATTGCGATCCAGGCTCTTAATAAAATAATAAATTAGAATATCTATAACAATCACCATAAATCTTTATTAATCAATATCACACAGTACTATACCATAAACATATTCTAAGTTATTACAAACGTCAATTCAGTCATCACAAATTCGAATCCAACATTTATTTAATCTATAGAAAAATCGAGCAAGTGGCTTCGAGGTGTGATATCTTCTTTTCATTAATTACTTATGTGATCTTTCACTGAAGCAAGTAGGTATCAATCAATTAAAGCATATAAACAAATAACTCTTGCCATTATAATATCTGTCATCAGTAATAATTCCAGAATGAAAAAATAATTAAAACCTTGTTAAATAATTATGCAGTTACTTATGTTCATCAAACATAGTGTTAGCCTTGATGCTAAATTTTGTGTAATTTACCTTATCATTACAATATTGATATAAAAGAGGTAAATATTATTAACTTTTGATCTTTACGAAAGAAAAAAAGATTCAAGAAAAGCAGAATCGATTTATTTATGATATTCTATGGCCTATAGGCGCATATCACGAAGGCATGAATGCTTTATTTCAGGACAAATAAAGACCTAGGTACATAGTTTCTATTTACAAATATCATTTGGAACTAACTTCACAAACTTATGTATCAAAAATGATTTTAATTCTCTAGTTAAGGTGTGAAATACCACCAGACTTTTAATTTTTACGTGCTGTTAATTTAATACACGAAAATAACATCTAAGAAATTCCTTTCATCGAGGAATTTACTCTGTTTTTCTGTGAACTATTTCAGCAAATTGTTTTTCTTCTTGTGTCATATCTTGGTCGTCCCATCCCCACACTGGATTTTCTGGATGATGGTGATCGTCTTCTGTTTCCAAAGCCGCTTTAGACCATGGATGTGAGCCATCTCCAGTTCTGTTTATTCTTTTTCGGATCATATCAGCTGATACAGTTTTAAGATCGTAAGCCAAACCTAGAAATTATAATTAATCGTTTTAGTTTTAAACTTGCAATGGAGGATCTTATGATTTATGTTCAATAAAAAAGAGACCAGATGTTGCCATGTGTTAAACCATCTATTCGATAGTTGTTTACAGTAGTTCTTACTCATGATCTTTCAATGTGTTATGTCAATGTCGACTGCACGTTTGGCCTAGTGGTTTAACTGTCACCACGCCGTTTCCTATTTCGCCAAGTGTCGTGGGTTCAAATCCCACGTAGGACAACACTTTGTGTGATCCACAAATTGTTGTCCTGAGTCTGGGTGTTCTTTCTGTCCGTTTCATGTATGTTTGTAAAGTCCCCCGCGACACAGGATTTATTCCTAGTGCGGGAGTTGTTTTTTTAAAAGAAAAAAAATGTTCTATATAAAGAACTTTGTGACTACTACTATTAAATAAACTGCTGATACACATGAATGTACAACAAATAAACCAGTAATTATAAGAAAATATTATAAAACCAATTACCGCATGCATAAGTGCTTATCGCATAGAAAAGAAGACCATACCCAATATGGTGACATAGATTGTTGTTTATTATTTAAAATACTATAAAGTACTTTTAGTTAGTAAAAGTATGACGATAAAACATATCAATTACACATGAAAGTCATATAGAATCAAACCCAGTTAAAGTTGCTTTATACAAAATACATGTTAATACAATACTTAGCAGTTTATATTGCTCAGTCTTTTATGTCATCGACAAAAATAATCAATTTTTCGAGTATTCTACAGTAACTGCAGTAATCTAAAGCATTGAGATCATTTTCATTAAAAGCATTTTTTTTTTCAGTATAGCGGGATACTCAAAGCCTGAGTTGGAGATTAACATTGATTTTTTATTTTAAAGATTCTACAATCTTTGTTAAATATGGAGCGGGATAGGATTTATACAACGTAAAACATTCAAACAAATGTTGTATGTACGTACCATGTTTAGCTGCCCAGTCAATCAACGCAGTCGACAGGTTGGTGCTGTAGTTGCCGAGCTCTGCCGCCTTGTAGTCCCAAGGAAATACGTGATGATAATTATGCCACCCTTCGCCGAAGGCGCAGATAGCAACAGTTTTATTATCTGTTGCGCCTATGTTCCTGCAAGAGCAAGATGTGTACTGTCACAAACATGCATTTTTGTCGTGGAAGTTAAGGATGTAAGACGTAATGCAAGTACGTAGTGTACGTACACTTCTGTTTCTCGGTCTGACTGCATAATTAGTGGGCTTGTTTAGCTATCAACTGATAATTCAGACTGATAAACAAGAGGTCATGAGTTTGTTATGCCAATCAATATAAAAATATGTGTAGCACTATAATTTGCTCTTTTTGGAGCTAATTTATCTCAACATGTATAAGTATTTGGAAAATATCTATTATTTATCAGCTGCTTCGGTAACATAGGTTGTGCCTAGTCTGAGTTGTCGTATTATTTTTATATTATTTTTGTATTTAATTATGTATGAATGTAAATGATTTCGAGAAAATGAATATAGATAGAGTACCTACCTAATTATGATTAAAAATCAAATAACTATTCTTGATGTATTAGAAAATCCATGCTTCCAAACACCATTTTATGTGTTTGCAATGTGGGACTTTTGCTAATATGATGACGATGTGGTACGGAAAAGTATAACGAAATTGAGTATTTGTTCAATATAAAAAATAAATTCTCGTGAAATATCATTATTAAGTCAAATTATATTGAAGCATAGTAATCAACTTACTTATCGTAGGGCCTGTTACCCCAAATGTGGGCAGCGGAGTTCACGAGCCAAGTAAAATGTAGCGTCACCGTGTACCTGGTAATAGCGGCCACGTACCACGAAATCCAGGCGTTTTCACCCCAGAAATGAACTGGGATCCACGCTGGAATGATGAAGCATAGTAGCGGCATAACTAATAAATACGTTCTGTAAATAAAAAAAGAAGATCAGATGAGATTAATCAAATACACCCACTGAACCTTATTATAAATACATACATGCATTTATGTCTAAATGCGTATGAAATTATTGATGGATTGGGGAATATATAGCTTGATCAGGTCGGCGTCGCATGCCTGAAACTCCAAATGGTTCTTACATAAAGTCCTAGCCCCTAATCTAAAAATATATTACCACATTATAGTAAACTAGCCCGCGGCTCCACTCGCGTGTATGTCAGATATCGCAGTAAAAAGCAGACTAGGTACGTGTTATTCTATGAATAAGCTTCATTACTATAAAGTTACATATCAATGTCTTAAATTAACATTGTTTCAGTATTATTTCGACAAATATTTTATTATTGAAGATCAACACATTTGTTGCTCTGAAGGAAACTTAATTAATATAACAAGTTCTTATAATAAATTTAGTAGAATTAACCAAGTTGCCAAGACTAAGAAAGGTTAATATTTGTTGTAAATGCTTTGTTATAAGTTGTGTTGCTACTAATGTTGTTTGCCTATGTATTACTAATGTCTAGTCAAAAGCGTTATATGGAATGCTTAATTATAATAACCACTATATTACACAACCAAGTATTTTTAATACGGTATTTTGTATTTTTAATTTTCTAGGTGATAATTATAATGGCAATAAAATTCGTAAGCGTGTGCTTAAAACTTACCTTGAATTTCTCTTTAGTCACCTATTCAGTTGTCTAGACCTAATAGTTAAAATCTTTAAATGATATTAGGATAGAATAAATCAAAGTTTATTGTACACACATTTTCTTTTCCTACTAGAGTACATAAAGATTAACAATTGAACAAAATGAACTAGAAGTGTATGATGAATATTAAATATAATATAATAATATATAATATAATACAATACAATAGTAGTAATAGGAACAACAAGCGTGGTAGCTAAAAGTATACACAGATACATAAAGAAATTAGATACAGAGATTAACGTACATATACCTACTACAAAAACAGGCAGCAATACATACTTGCACAATACTCTCGAAAGTTTTAGGGGTACTGTGTAGTATTTATAAATTCGAGGGAATCCGAACCTCCTCTTCTCTGAAGGTTTCAGAGCGGGAATAAGAATTAAAAACCGAGAGTAATCTCGAGTAAGAAAAATATATTATAAACGCGAAAGTTTGTAAGTATGGATGTATGGATGGATAGATGGATGGATGTTTCTTACTCTTTCACGCAAAAACTACTGAACGGATTTGGATGAAACTTTACAGTAATATAGCTTATACATCAGAATAACACATAGGCTACTATTTGCCGCGATAACCGATATATACGCGGACGGAGCCGGGAGCAACAACTAGTATTAAATAAATCGTGGCTTATCGTGGAAAAAAAAAATTCTTCTAGAACTAACCGGTGGTTTTTTATGTGAAAAAAACATAAAATATTTATTTAGCTAACAGCGAATGTATATTGTTGAAATAATACAAAGTCTTAGTGATATACATACACAATATATGATATAGTCTGTAAGCGCAAATATACACTAGGCCATGGTATAACAATACAGGTATGACATTCCGAAAGCTACCCAGGGTGACGTCACTATCTAGTTACCACTTTATAGCAACATAACATGAAATGATGGAAACATTTTCAGACACCATTCTATTAAAAAAAAAAAACATTTAAATTGTTGTTTTGTGTACTCAATCAAAGAAAATATTTGAATTTAAATATATGACAAAGTAAAACTCTATTGTTGTATTGAATTCACAAAGGGAATAATGGTGGTTGGGGTGTTAATCTTTCACACTACTGGTAACACTGAACCAGCGATAGTGATGATGACGTTATCTCGTCCTCTTATACATACAGTCCTACCAACTTATCTGTGAAGTGGCGAAAATGGGAACTACGGCCGTCTGTTGAAATGTCATTTGATTGTCAGTGTCTACTACATTCGGTTTCTCTGGCTGTTTTGTCGTGATATTGCAGAATTTATAAAGTTAAATATGCCAAAAGCTATTAAAGGTGATGCTCGAAACATTTTTCTAAAGGTTAAAACCTTTTTTGAAGAAGAAGCTCGGGCGGGGTCTCCGATTATTCCATTTAATTAAATATACAAACGAATTTCGGCAGTGACAGGTTAGTGTTGTCAACTATCTTGTTAAAAATTACCCGATACTTAACTAATTATGTAAGTCGACAAAATATTTGTTTCTATTCTTGCTGCAGGTTAGCGTAACGGTAACGTACATCTATTAGGTAACCTGCTAAGTGAGTGAGCCAACTAACTTGCCAGATTTCAAATTTCTACTAACATTTATTTTATCATCTTATATTTCAGATGTGAGTCAAGGACTTATTTCAAAAATAGTTAAGGAAGGGCACGCAGCAGAAGAAACTGGTACAAAAATTCGGACACCAGGCAAGGAGAGAAAACGTAAAAGTGGATTTGTGCATGTTGATGATTTTAACATGGGAGTTATACGGAGGAAAGTACATGAATTTTACTCTGCTAAAAAGAGGTGCCTACTGTTAAAAAGCTTCTAGAGGTCTTAAAGACAGAAATAAATTACACAGGACACCGAGAGAGTCTGCGAAAGCTGCTTCAAAAGATGGGATTTCGTTTTAAAAAATCTCAATCCAATCGGAAGGTTCTTATGGGGCGTAATGAAATATCAGCTTGGAGAGCTAAGTACTTGCATGCAGTGGATAAAAATAATAAATCTCCCCAGCCCCGGCCCATAATTTATTTAGATGAGACCTATTCACTCTTCGCATACATCGGGTAAATGTTGGCAAGGAGAGGGTGAAGACGGAGTATTGAAACCAGTATCGAAAGGGCAAAGATATATTATTGTCCATGCGGGAGGAGATACTGGATTTGTTACAAATGCACTACTTGTGTTTAAATCAAACACAAAAAGTGGTGATTATCATGACGAGATGAATAGTACTAACTTTAAAAAGTGGGTTATTGAAAAACTTGTGCCTAATTTACGAGAGCCATCCATAATAGTGATGGATAATGCTCCTTATCACCGTATGTGAATAACACCGTGAATAAAGTCCCAAATACGAATTCTTTAAAAAAAAAATGCAATTATGGTTGACTCAAAATAAAATTGACTACGGAGAGAATTTGACTAAACCTCAGCTTTTAGAAATAATTATGAGAAACAAGCCTGAACCTGTACATGAGATTGAAAAAATTTTAGAAGACAATAGACACAAATGCTTATATTTACTACCTTATCGCTGTGATCTCAAACCCATTGAACTCATATGGAGCACAATGAAAAGAAAAGTTGTTGATGTAAATATTGAGCACAAAAATGCTGAAATTCCCCGCCTAGTTAGAGAAGCTTTTGACGCTATTACAGTTCATGATTGGGCACAGCATTGTAAACACGTTCGCAGGTTAGAAGGAGAATACTTAAAACATGATTTATATTTAGATAAACCTTTTATTATAGAAGTGGTAAGTGACACTGAAACCGAAAGCGATAGTGATAATGATGATAGTGGTACGGAGATAAGCGGAGTATGGCCTCACAACCAGGATGAAGTTGTGTATGCAGGTTCATCTAAAGATCACAATTATCGTAAACCTGGTTTTCAATAAATCATTATAAAGCAATTTGTTTTTTTACTACACTACACTGCCACTAGGTACCACTGCTAATTATAATAAGTCAAATCTGGTGTTAGGGGTTTTGTACGGTCATAACTAAATGCTAGAATCCAGATACCCCTTGCAGGGTAGGTACCTACTTCGCATTAAATGAAAGTTGTATCCCCCCGTGGAACATTGTATCTGCTCAATTTCCATTTCATTAGATTACTTTTTAGTTAAAGCCATTGTTTATTGCCGAGAGACTAAACTGTTAGCGTACCTACGTAACTGTAAATTATCAAATTATTTTTATTTATTTTATTATTTTTATATAGGTCCCATTGTTTTTAATTTGTAAAAACTGTAATTCTTATTAAACGATTATGTATAATATTAAATTTCCTTCTTGAAAACTTACTTAATTTTTGGCACCTTATTATTATTACTGAATCGACGGTGCCGTCCTCTTTCAGTTCACAGATAAGTTGGTAGGACTGTACAATAGACGCATCTATATCCTTTCTTTGAATATGATTAGTGTAAAATAAATGTGACTGTTTTCTTTTCTTTTTTTTAAATAGTCAAATTTCAAGTATCAAATAGCACCAAAACAGTTACATGTGAATCACAACAACTGTGCCAAATTGGGATTACCGAACCTATGTACACGAGGTAGCGGCAGTTACAAATCCAACCACCTAAACCGTTATGCTGTCAGTTGTAGCAATAGTTTCTTTGCTTTATGAGTTCAATTTTAGTTGATGACTTTGCCTTTTAATGACTTAAAGTTAAAAAAATCTCACTATACTTTGGTTTTGTTAATATTTTGTACTTTGCTTATGATGTTTCACGTAATTAACTATTTTCTAAATCTGAGTTTATTTATGTTTATTATGTGTATATTTAACATGTGAGTATCGTTAGATATGAATCTGTACTATTATATAAAGCTGAAGAGTTTGTTTGTTTGTTTGAACGCACTAATCTCAGGAACCGCTAGTCCGATTTGAATAAATCTTCCAGTGTTGGATAGTACATTTATCGAGAAAGGCTATAGGTTACATATCATCACGCTACGACCAATAGGAGCGGAGCACCAATGAAAAATGTTTCAAAAACGGGGGAAAATTATCACGCAAACGAGGTTGCGTGGGTCGGCTAGTATCAGATATATAAGGAATATATAAGGAAATTATAAGGAAAAATAATATGGAAACCACATGGTATAGTGTGAATTTGAAGATAAATCTTCAGACTTCAGATGTTCATCAGTGTGATAGTCTTGTAAGCGTCATGTTATACTATTTGTTTAAAACTGCCACCACACTGCAGTTACGTTTCTAATATAATGGTATACTTGTATTAAAAAAATATTTATTATTTAACGTTTAAAGATGTCATTTAAGTATGCTGTTAGATGTCAAAACCAATAATATGTTGAGGTGTAGATACGACGTCGTATGGGACGTTATAATTGACGCGAAAGTTGCAAGGTAATGCTACATTTATATAGTGTATGACTTATTTTATTACGATTTCTAATATGATATTACCTATACCATACTCTTGTACTAAATTAAGAACAAATATTCTAACGAGCTTAGCTATTTGTATTTAAAGACGCGATTCTCAAGTTTTGTAATTTCATGATGTAATTTACTTAATTGTTAAAATAAATATTCCGGACATCTATTCAACGCCATCTAGTCCCAAGCTAAGCAGAGCTTGTGTTATGGGTACTAGACAACTGATATAATATTTATTAGACTTTTTTTGTAAATACATACATTTTATACATAGAAAACACCCAAACTCCGTAACAAATATTTGCAGATCAAATATTTAGTCCGACCCGGGAACTGAACCCGAGACCTCAAGCGCAGCACAACCACTGCGCCACCGAGGCAGTCAAAGATTATGTTCTCTTTTTTTTGTTGACGTGGTGGAAAATCCCTTCAGATCTCCAGCTCCTCGAGGACTGAGGAGCCAGGTATATGGTGATTCTACTAATTCAATCAATTGGAGAGGCCTATGCCCAGTAGTCAGTAGACTGCGATAGGCTGATGATGATAATATATCTCTTATTCGGAAATAAAATAAATAAACTCAAGAAACCGGTAGGTAATTAGAGCCACACTGATTTCAACAAGAACGGGCCGGCTCGACCGGAGCCGTACTACCCTCAGAAAATTAACGTAAAATAACAGCGATCGTGCTGTCGTGTTTCGTTGGTGAGTGCGAGACCGGAGGCCCAATGATGCAGAAGCCATGGTGTGGGTCACCATGCTGCATTGTTGCATTGTCTGCATTTGCAGTATGGTGACCACCACTCTTGGATTCTGCTTATGCTTTCCATCAGGTAGTGTAGAGTCATTGTGGCAGGGCCAAACATAAAAAATATAGGCGAATTAAATTATGGGTAGGTATTTGTCATAAACTTACTTTTTTTGGAACATAACAATGGGATCCTCTTCAAGGTCTGACATGTCCACGGAAGCACCTTTCTCAAAAACATCTTTGTGTTTGCGCACCATCAACCATCCGATATGAGAGAAGAAAAAGCCTCTCTTAGCATTATGTGGATCTGCATCTGTTTCGGTGAACTTGTGATGCACTCTGTAAAAGAGGAAACGCATTAGCTAGTTTTTTTTTTTTATTTATGTATAAATATTTTTCTAGGGTGGAGTAAACATTGTCCAGTTGTACTACACCTTCTGTGGGCATCTTTTCGCGTCCAATAGTTCCTCGAAATACTTTGAATGCCGCCTTAGTCCAACCACATTGTTCAGAAAGGATAAGGGATTTTTGAACTGAACATGGATGGTTATAAGTGTCAGTTCACGTTTCAGTAATCACTTAAGGCGGAAAGGAATATTAGTTTATAGAATATATATATAGACAATTTTAAGTATTTCCAGAATACGCTGCCTACGAATGCGTACGTAAATATTTTTTAAAGAAGAGTATCGTTTTTAGTTTAATTAACGCATGACTATACAACAAGCATATGCGTGTTATGTTGCCATTGTACAGGATTAAACTGATAAATGTAACGATCACGCAACGTGGTAGTATAGTTGACAAAGTTTGTTATGTGTTTCAATACCATCAAAATTAATCAACATTATAGTTTTAATAACCACCTAACACACAGTTCTAATCATAGGAGCGGTCAAAAATCTAAATTGCCATCATAAAGCCGGTAACAGAAGTCTATTATATTTGAGACTTTGTTTTTTTCTGTAAGTGCCTATTGATATCGAATAATTATAAGTTTAATTAATAAACTATAAGAAAACTACATCGTTCCTTAGCATAAGATATGTAGGGGAATAAGCCCAAAGTAGAAAAAAAAAATAAAGTTTTTAAACCATAATGAACAGCAATTTAAGTTAAATTTACCTAAAATCGTAGATAGAAATAAACAAAACTGTGAAAATATGTAAGAATGATTTACCGAGGGAAATCACATTTGACATACTCTAAAAGGATGAAAGATTTTCAACATCTTTTCTCTAAAAATAATTTTCACATGTTACTTATATATGAATCTATACATTAGATATTGTGGCTGAACCATGTGAGTACGTAATTGTGTATATCCCTTAATGTTTAAGGGATTATTACAATAGTTAAAGGCTTAAATTATTACGACGATACGACGAAGCACAAAAACGCGTAGGCATTAAAAACGAGCCCAGACAACCTAAAAATTTCTAAAACTTTATCTCACCACTTTTGTTTAAGTGGATAGCAATTCTAATTACTCCAAAACAAAACCGCAAACAAATTTCTAAATCATAACTTTACGAAAAACAAAAGATTGTTTAATGGAAAACAATTTATGAGAGATTCATTTTATTAAAACATTTATTCTAGGGTTATTAAATTACTACTAGAATAAGAGTGGTTTGAAATAAGTTGCTTGCTCTTTGTTGCACCAACTTTAAAGTATTTATATGTATAAGTAAATACAATACCGAATGCTTATTGAAAATTACTGTATTAAGAAATCGTTGTGCAATTAAGAAGCAGAAGGTTGACAAACGACGAGATTGAACTGCAAGGTACTAATGTTTTTTTTAGAAATGTTACAAAAACTAACCTGTGATCTCGAACCCATTCATATATATGATTTTGGAAGGCCATTGTTTGCATCAAAGCAAGGTACGCCCGCAGGGGCCAGCGTGCTTTGTAAGCTTTGTGGGCCCAAAGCCTATGAGCTCCAGCCGTGACTCCCATCGCTGACATGATGGCAAAAAATATTCCTAGAAACAATTTTTTTTGAATGAAACATGCGAATCGAGGTCCGTTGATTAGCTGTTGTCTCTATATAAACTAGCGCCTTGATTATAATTTTGTGAATGTCAATTAAAAACTATTGACGTCAAAAATAGAATTATCGATATTCTAATCTTTTAAAGCATCATATTTTGCCGACTAAGTAAGTCCATAGTAGTCAACGATTAAGGAATATATGATGGAAAATATGTTTACTTAAAAGTTAAAAAAATAAGGGAAAAATAATATTAAAATATATACATACCAAAAAGAATAGTTCCAAGTTTGGCTTGGCCTGTAAACATCAAATAGAAGCCGTAAAGTGCCGAGACGTGCAGGTAAACAAAAGCGAGTACGTTTCTCCAAACCACTTGCCATCTGTAATAAGGAAAATCGACATTAAATTCATGATATCATAAATGTTATAATGCATATGTATCTGAGTTGTACTCCCTATGGTGGCTTTGATGACGTCTCACATTTATTTGCTCACAATGTAGGTTGATTAAATATTTTACATTTAGAACATCAGACGTTGTTCCGTTTTACCTTGTCTTATGTGCCCACTGTTCCTTACACATTATTATGGTTGTCATAGCCATTTGTTACCCTTCTACAGTAATACCATTGCTGTCAGAACTCTTACCATTAAGATTTTAGTTTCTTCTACCATATATAATCCTCGTAACCAATTTCACATTTATAAAATCAAGCTTTTTATGGTATCATAATTAATTTATATATTTTAAGTCAATCAAATTTTAGATACTACGAATATGCTTGCGATTAATTTACTTGACTAAGAAAACATAATTTCAAAACGATTTGGAAATATTATAATTAAATTAACTTATATACATATTTTAAGATATTACGATGCCTATTCAATTACAGACAGACAATTTACAGACATTAACTAAATCCAATCAAAACACATTAGGGAGAGATGTTTAATTAATACACTATATTTAGTAAACTATATTAGGTACCTCACGTAGGTAAGTAAGAGGAAGCAAACTTATTGCCGTTTCATTGTGAAAATAAAATATGATGATAGACATAATGAATTAATATGAATATTGCGTTCACAGATTACTGAGGAGGAGGCACGTTCGAAACATTTAACGTAATCTTTAAAACATAATCTTTGTCCCTTTTCACAAACAAAATAATAAGCGTAATAAAAACAAAAATTAAATCTGTTGACTTCCAATCTGAGCCAATATAATATATTACAACTCCTTGTTACTTGCCACAAGATATATTTTATACAAGGTCAACTAACTTTTAGGAAGCATTGTAAAAAAAACAATTAATGACTAGAAAAATAATAATAAATCCAGAAGTTAAATCAAGTTTATTATAGTACTGAAAACATAACAAAAACACTTTTAATGAGCTACCATTTTTTTTTATATTCCGTTCGGGTTGGAATAGACGGAAATAAAATAACTAAACGTAGTACTTTTTTTTTCACACAACGCCATCTCGTCCCAAGCTAAGCAGAGCTCGTGTTATGGGTACTAGACAACTGATACAAATACCTACATATATTATATATTTTTTTGTAAATACATAGGTAGGTACATATTATACATAGAAAACACCGAACTTCGAAACAAATATTTGTATATCATACAAACATTTGGTCTGATCCGGAAATCGAACCCGAGACCTCATGATCAGCAGTCGCACACGCCAACCACGTGACAAACGAGGCAGTTAAAGTTACCAGTAACGCACACCATGTGTGTTTAAATGGCAAGTGAATCAGGGATACAGGTCATGTAAGTGCTTATTTCGGAAAGATTACATTACATGCTACATTACTTTTAGTACGAAAAAATGTAACTGATGAACTTGATGATACGAATCGACAAAACTAAAAAATACCAAATCCTGTACACATTTAAGAGTAAATAAAAAAATATAACAAAAAATGAGTTCAAGAACTGGACCAAATTGAAATGGGACCACACGGGAAATACTAGCTTTCAAATAAAAAAATAATCATCAAAATCGGTTCACCCAGTCGAAAGTTCTGAGGTAACAAACATAAAAAAATAATGTCAAATTGAGAACCTCCTCCGTTAGTGACATACATTTTACGTAAGCAATAATTATTTTAAGAAAATAGTTTCTCTTTATTAAGGTACCTTATACCTAAATCACGATGAAATAATTCTAATACCCTTCATGCTTTATTTACAAAATATACACAACTGACAAGCTAAAATTCAAAATTTAAAAAACCCCCTACTCAAGCAGTCACTTTCACCCCCATAACTTTTAAACGACTCAACCGATTTTCATGAAAAGTGTCTAAGAACACTCGCACGTAACTCACCTTTCATACAAAAAAAATTAAATTGAAATCGCTTCATCCGTTCGCGAGCTACGGTGCCACAGACAAACAGACAGACACGTCAAACTTATAACACCCCTCTTTTTGCGTCAGGGTTTATAAAAAGATTAGTGCAAATATTGTCTATGTCTATTTATTCATAGAATATTACTATTACAAAAAATTGACGAAATTCTACCACCATTAAGAAAAGAAGAAAATTTTCTTACTCATAATCTCTGTTCTTCGCTCGTGGCTGTACAAATGTGAGGTCATCATCTTGAAGCTTCTTAGTTATCCTCGTGTTAGCAAGAAGGAGGGAGGCACCTGATGTCCCGGTCATTATGTCAATCTGGAGACAAAAATATTACAACGCTAAATTATTATTAACTAGTTGTTGCCCGCGTTTAGGTCGGTTATCGCGGCAAATAGTAGCCTATGTGTTATACTGATGTATAAGCTATATTACTGTAAAGTTTCATCCAAATTCGTTCAGTAGTTTTTGCGTGAAAGAATAACAAACATCCATCCATCGATCCATACCTAATATGGTGACCAAACTGCTGATAAACACACAAATTATTACAAATCAACATCATCATAAACCAATCGCAGTCCAATTACATATAATATGAAGTTAAGTTTAATTTAAAATCATCTATACTAATAGTATAAAGCTGAAGAGTTTGTTTGTTTGAACGCGCTAATCTCAGGAACCGCTGGCTCTCAGGCTATATATCATCACGCTAAGACTAATAGGAGCGGAGCACCAATGAAGAATGTTTCAAAAACGGGGGAAAATTATCACGCTACGGGTAATAGGAGACGCAAACGAGGTTGCGTGGGTCCGCTAGTCTATAATATAATGCTCAAAAATAGAACTAATCCTTTATAATAATATGTCTAACCAACATCAAGTTGGTTAGACATAATATTTTAAATATTGAAATAATATATTTAATTTAAACCAAGTATAAATTCTTTAAACGGAGAACAAAAATAAACCACTAACAAAATGTTAACAACAGCTACGAGATTCATTTTTTTCTTAAAGGTTAATTTATGACTTCAAGTGCTTGTGTTATGATTATAGAATTAAAAAAAATGTTTACCACAAAAATTGACATATATCAGAAAAATAAATCTTAAAATTTTTAGGTTTCATTAGATTAATCTTAATGAAAACTCAAGAGAGAGAATTTCAAGATCTATGGGGAAGCCACTGTACTGCCGAAATCTTCCGTACGGTTCATATTCACTGGGATTAATTACTTCACTAAGTGTAGCAAAATCATAATACAAATTACACTATAAACGATAATTCCGGTATTAGGTATAGTCGGAGAATATGATATTTCAATGACGCACACCAAAGATTGTTGAATGTACAACAAATTCCACGATTAAAGATTCATCGTATGTAATCATGCCATTATTAACTTATTATTTAGTTTACTACTAGGTATTATCTTATTTACTTATTTCTTTAGTTGTTACGTTACATATTCACTGATCAAAAAACGTGTCTGACTTTGTGTTAAAATCACGTACGTTTACTTACATAAACATTTAGAGTAATGAAGCATCCGTCTCAGAATATAATTTATTATTAAGTATAGTATAAATATTCTTGTTTGGTTTAGTTTTAACAGCCAGAATAACGTTATAGGTTTATGTAAGTGGGAGAGTCCTGGTCAACTCCGAAGGACGTGTCTAAATTTGATATTTAGGAAAACGCTTATGGGTTCCGCGTTTTTTGATTTATTCAATATAAATCTTAACAAACCGTATTTTTACTGAACCAGAAGAAGTTCCACTGAGCTAGCCCCTTACGCTTTGTTTTTTGGCAATACTAAATAATAGGTATAAGTCTGATTCAGTGATAAATTAAGCAGGAAAAATGTAGTAGAGCCACGCTGATTTCAGCACGAACGGGCCGGCTCGACCGGGGCGGTACTACCCTCGCACAGAAAATCAACGTAAAATGACAGCGTTCGTGCTGTCGTGTTTCGTTGGTGAGTGCGAGACCGGAGGCCCAATTAGTCTAGTCAACAAGTTCCATACTTGTTGACTAGACTAAAAGATGCAGCAGCATCACTAGGCCGCCATAGTGTGGGTCGCCATACTGCATTGTCTGCATTCGCAATGAGTATGGTGACCACCACTCTTGGATTCTGCTTATGTTTTCCATCAGGCAGAGTAGAGTCATTTTGGCGAGCCAAACATAAATAAAAAAAAAAAAAAAAAAAACAATTTCAACTTTAAAATTATCGCGATCTGTGACCACAGCCAGTGTAATGAATTCAAAGTTAGGCAGTTTAAAGAAATGAACAGCGATAACAATCATAAATGTTCTTTAACATTCCAAAGTCATCAATTCATCATACATAAATAAGAATTGTAGACTACATATTTCTCTACACTAATCATGTCATTGATCTTGGTTAAATAAGTTACTTTAAACTGCGTATTTCCACTTATGTCATTATGTTGTTAAGTAGGTACTAATAATGAAACAAACAAATTATACTGACAAAGGCTATTATAATAAACTAGTGGGTGCCCGCAGCTCCACCCGCGTATATGTCGGTTATCGCGGTAAATAGTAGCCTATGTGTTATTCTGATGTATAAGCTATATTACTGTAAAAGTTTCATCCAAATCCGTTCAGTAGTTTTTGCGTGAAAGAGTAACAAACATCCATCCATCCATCCATACTTGCAAACTTTCGTGTTTATAATATTAGTATATATATATAGATTACTTAGTAATTGAAAAATTATTGAATAAACATTGACTTACGAGGATAGCGATAGTCATAGTGTTTGAAAGGTCGTAGAAAATTAAATTTAAACAGTTTATTGATAAAATAAGGTTGTTTACAACTGTCCCTTCATAGGCCACTTCAAAGGTAAAAGGTGACTCCTAAGGTAAAGTTCCCATATTAAATTTTATAAAATATAAGTTGTCGCCCTCCTCCTCCTCTGTTACTTCTAATACACCAAGAATATGGTGTGCAAAGTTTTATCATGATTGGTTTAGTAGTTTTCGCGTAAAAGCGTAACAAACAAACTTACTTTCACATTTATAGTAATAGAAAGAATGAATGGTGAATAACAGAATGCAAACGAAGATCAATGTGTTTGTATGATATAATAGATGGGATTTGATATGAGTTATCTTTTCCTAGAAAATCAACAAATGAAACCGGCATATGCGTATTGAGCTACGCCCAATATAGAATTCCGTAGTAACGGCGTTTTTCTTTATTTTAAAATACCCTATCAAATTTTATTCTGTATTGATAAATAATAACCAGCCAAGTAACATGGTAAAATAATATGTAGATATATAATAAATATTATTATTAACTTCAGGTAACAAAATGCCTTTTGCCTTAAGATTGTATTTATTAAGTTATTCCTTTCATAATTAAAAATATAAATTTAATCTTTGAAATAGTATTCGTTTAATATACAACCAAAGTAAATAGATTATACATGGTATACATTAGGAACCTAAGTACTTAGTAGTACTTTAAAATTGAATTAAAATACTAGGAATTAAAGCAGCCAATAAATTTGTTTACAATATTTACATACAATACAAAATATTGTATATTATAAAAATGTCATATTCACGGTTTCGGAGGCCTCGAACGTTATAATAGTAGTAATAGTATAGTATTAAATTCCTCCTAAAACACCTACTAAGTTATGAAAGTTTCCCTTTAAATTCGTTATACCTAGGTTGTTCCGAAAATTGATAGCCACAGAATAAATACAATCTCTTCTTTCATGATACTATTTTGGATTGACGGCTAATTTCAACACAAACCTCCTTTTTGGAAATCATTGGCCACCTATGTGTAGTTTTTTTTTAAATATGTTTAAAGATTATCTGTCACTCTTCTTTTGTTTGCAACAATGGAAGTCTCGCGGGAAGCTTTTCGTGCATGGAGTATAGAGGTACAATCTATGATGGGCTCCTAAGGGGAAAATTGTACGTCAAACATGACCAGATAATAGTTCGAGAACCGACCACGTAGGCGCTGGAGTGAGAAGAGAGTATGATATCGTTTTAATTCTTTTTTTAAATTGTGGTTTAAAAATTAAAAACTTTGCGTAGCAAGTGTCCGACAAACATAATCAAATAGTGGTTTAAATATTAAAAACTTTGCGTAGTATCCTGACCGAGAAACATAAACAAATAATAGTTCATTTGATTATCTTTTCTAATTCTTTAAATTTACACTCTTTGCACAGTGGCGTCACCTAATTAGTGCATTTTGGCGGACACTTTTTTAACTTCTAGATTGTACTCCTTATCTCTACACTCCATATTTTCGTGCTATGATTTTCTATGATTATTAAAGAGGGTTAAACTTCAAGGAATCTCAAGAAAATTTACAAGCACTGACGAATTACGACGAAATCCTCTCACGGAGCAGCAATCCACGCAATGGGTGTTTGAAGAGGACGATTTGCCCACAAAAATCGTTCGCGGTTCCGACCGCTCCGGCGTAATAAGAAAATTATAGCCGTTTTTTTTTCGACACAGTGGACCAGTATCAGTAATTCCGCTAGAAGACCGTAGAACTAGTGTAAGTTACTAGTGAATGCTATAGCGAAGTTTGTCTGCCTCAAGCTTTCGGGGAGTTGTATAGCGAGCGTCCAAGGAGCGGCGTCCGTGGCATTCTTTTTCACCAAGATAACGCGCCCGCTTACACAGCTGCTGGAACTATGAACTATTTGACAACTTCGGGAGTACAAATGTTACTCCATCCTCCGTACAGCCCAGATTTAGTTCCATACGTTTTTTTTTATTTGCCACGGTAAAGAATGCTTCATGGGCCAAAATTTAGCACTGCAGACGAGGCCGCAGAATTTCGGCGGTTATTTTTCGACCGTTTTTTAAATGTTTTGAAAGCTCACCTTTTGGTTCACCCGAATGCATAAGTGTATTAAATTGGAGGGGATATTGTTAAAAGCTGTAAATAAACTTTTTTTATATTCTAAAAATTTTTCATTTCACTAACTATTTTTGGAACAGCCCACGTATAATTATG
This sequence comes from Diaphora mendica, assembly GCA_949125395.1. Classification (NCBI taxonomy): domain Eukaryota; kingdom Metazoa; phylum Arthropoda; class Insecta; order Lepidoptera; family Erebidae; genus Diaphora; species Diaphora mendica. The sequence continues at coordinate 10,664,104 of OX421319.1, forward strand.
CAACTATAAAGATTTTTCAGGTCTCCAAATACTATCGTCTGGCTAAAAAGTAGAGGGCGAAACGCTTTACTGTGACAATAATTACGAACGGATACCCTAATGAAGATATTGTCTTCATAAACCCTTATTATTTTTAAAAGACCTATCCAATGACACTCCACTTCATGAGGTTCATGAGTATAAAAAATAACATCCCAACCTTATAGGTAATTGAGTTGGTACCAAAGATTTTTTTTTCAATATTTCCTGATATGATTTATGTTTAAATCTATCTCAAAAAATTGCAATGTTATTGGTATTCATCTCATTTCTGTAATAGTGTCAAATTGCATGAGTTTCATTAAGATAGAATTCGTTTATTGCCTTTTGAACCGACTTCCAAAAAGGAGGAGGTTCTATGTTTTAACTGTATGTATATTTTTTTAAATGTATTTTCACCGATAACTCCGTCAATTGTGGACCGATTTTGAAAATTCTTTTTGTATTCGAAAGGGTATGCTCCCGAGGTGGTCCCATTGTCACCATATCAGGATCTGATGATGGGATCCCAGGAAAACTGAGGGAAACCCTCATTTTTTATAGGCACATACTATGTTTTTCGTATATTTTCGGAAGTTACATCAATATTTGCGTCTGGTAGTCATCATTTTATGATGATGAGCTGATGATGTAAGGTATAACGCCTTAACGGTTAGGAGTTGGAGGATAAATCTTTACATGTCATATGTATATTTGTTACCTTTAGTTGTATTCTTTCAAATTATTTAGATAAGCTGATGATGGAAGGTGGAAGGTACAACTCTTCAACGGTTAGGAGTTGGAGGATAATTCTTTCAATTTCATACGTATCTAAAGACCTTTAGTCGTATACTTTCAAGTTATTTAGGTGAGCTGATGATAGAAGGTTAAACTATTCAACAGTTAGGGATTAGGATTAGAGGATGATTTTAATATTACACGTACGTATAGACCTTAATTTGTATTCTTTCAGTTATTCATATGGATCGTTTTATTGAGTAGACACCCACTAAGGAAAGAATGTTGAAATTTCTACCCCTAAGGGGTGAAATAGGGGTTGAAAGTTTGTACGAAAGTCCGTCATTTTTTAAATTAGAAACATGAAACTTTATCTTTGGGCTACTGATTAAAAATGAGTAGATACGTATTTAAGCGTTTTTGGATATTCTACCCCTAAAGGGGTGAAATAGGGGTTGAGTTTGTGTGGAAGTCTGTCATTTTTTAAGTTAGGAACATGAAACTTTATCTTTGGGCTTCTGATTAAAAATGAGTAGAAATGTCTTTAAGCGTTTCTGGATATTCTACCCCTAAGAACGTGAAATAGGGGTTGAAAGATTGTATAAAAGTTCGTAACCACTAAAGTTATTTATTTACATCAACAGAAATTATATATATATATAGGCATATATTTATATATAATTATATATATACAAGAATTGGCACATAGCAATTTATGAAGAGCCAGTTCATTTTACGCCTTTTACTGTTCTTTGACAGAGAGTTTTCGTTGGATGTTTTTTTGGAAGTCGTTTTTTTTTTTTATTATTTAAGGCAATGGAATTCATTTCATGAATTTCATGGTGAATTTAAGTAACGGATTTACTATGGTGTACTTTAAATTTATAGGGATTTAAAATTTGTTTGACAAGTGTGCAAAATATAAACGAAGCTATATTTTGAGAAAGCTTTTGAATATTTCAAACCGGAACTAATAAAAAAAATTGCCGTTGGACAGCTGATGGTCAAGTTCATTGACGCCAGTGAAAGTGACAAACTGTATCAAGAATGTACTCGATGGATGCACGACACATAGATACAAATTATTACATTTTGCTCTATTTTTCCAGGGGGACTTGCATTAAAACTTACACTGTTGTTCAGTCCTAAGTGTAACTACGCAAAAGAAATAGTTTTTTCATGTTGTTGAAAATCTTTTTAATTGCTCTTTTTACCCGACTACGGCGAAGCAAACAGGAAAGGTAATAGTTTCGGCAGTAGGTATATGTATGTTTGTATGTTCCACTGTAGCGCCTAAAATACTGAACCGATTTTAATAAATGAGGTGTCTCGTGTCTGGCAAAGTGCCTCTACTGTGCCCATGCTTTGCACTTTGGCAAGCTCATACATAAAATAATAGCCCGGGTTACATAGGCTGTATACATTTTATCAAAAGATTTTACGTACGTAGTCGGGTTATCTATCTATCTATATATATATCAAAATAAATGTTTGTCTGTGTGTACTGTATTGAATCGTAAACTATGCATTTGATCAAGCCATGATATTTAGCAAAAGTGTTGTGCATGAGCCCACAAAGGTTTCTGAGTTGGTACAACCAATCTTTGACAGATGGCCGACATATACGCGGGCGGAGCCGCGGGCAACAGCTAGTAGTTTATAAAACTTTTTCTTGTTCAACATGCTACAGTGATCGCGATTCATTTACATAAGCTGCAGTAAACTGACTTATAAATGGGCTATTAAACCGTCAATGGGTATACTCATACTAAATAAATATTTATTGTTTATACACACATCAAAAGTGTCTAGGGATCAACATATGTGTCTAGGGATCAACATGTATTTTTGCAATAACTTTTCTCCTGATTGATATTAATTAAAATTTTCTTTAAGGATTCATCAAATAAAGTGTTTTCGTTTGTCACAGTAACGATAAACCAAGTCACCTTTGCATTAATAAAGAAATTTGCCATTTTCCTAATAAAGGGATTTTTGACATTTGAACCACTAACATTAAAGTTCGAAAAAAAGACTGAAATAACAGTTTTCTTTAAAATTTTATTAGGTAACTTAAACAATTAATAATCCGTGTTTCTACCGCGAACACTAACAACACAAGAATCGGTTTGGCATACTCAAAATGAGTTCATCCAAATCACGCTGTGGAATGGCCGCCCATGTTCGTTGCAACAACAAAAAAAGGTCTTCTTGCGACTGGATACCCTCCATATTCGGCAGAGCTCTTCTCTGTAGCATATCCCATGCATGCTCAATCGGGTTCAAGTCTGGCGACTGAGCAGGCCAGGGCCAAAGCCACATCTCAATCTCAAGAAATCCGCATAAAAATGCTTGATCCCTAGACACTTTTGATGTGTGTATTTAGCTAAAGAGTCACTATGGTTAAAATAATAATAAGTATTACAAATTATATTATACGAAAACTGAGTTCATAAACAGTATTTACGTAAACCAGGTAGGTACGTTGTTTAAAGGCATATCGTTAAACAATTAAATTCCCATCGTTAACTACATTAAAAAGATACTTTGACGTCAAAAATATCATTATGTAACCATTCATGCGTAGTGGTACTATATAGAAAAAAAGACAATGCTAGGTAGGCACATTATTTTTCATGTGAAGATACATTCAAAGGGTCGTCTACCTACATACCCAACAGCTTAATTGTCGATAATGTACATAGTTATAATTATTGTGACAGAGTGTGTGGTTTATGTTTTCTAAGCTTGAACGTTATTCGAAAGTAAAATCATTGAGAAAAGATGGCAAGACAGTACTTTCACAACTGTTATAAAGCAACTTGCCGTTATAACCTGTTGTATTATACAGCCGAGTACCTATACGAGTACTCATTGTTCATAAAGTAATTATTTTAAGAACCTTTAAGGTAAAGCTAAGTTTTCATTTTTTGAGTTAAACTTAGAAACTACAAAAAATATGTAACTTTTAAATAGCCATAGTCAAACTACTTTAGCTTGGAAACTAGATTTTTTATTACTTACTAACTGAGCCCCGTCGTGTTACCCGCGGTAAACAGTAACCCTGTAAAAAGTAGCCTAAGTTACTCCTTATATCATCAGCTATTTGCCCCGTCAAAATCGTTTCAGCCGTTCCAGAGATTAGCCGGAATAAACAGACAGACTGTCGGACAGACAGACAAACATTTTAAAAAATGTTATTTTCGTATATGTATTATTTTAATATTGCAAACAGACTCTCCAATTTAATTTTTTGTATAGATGTATAGAATTACAGATGAAGGCAAATACTAAAGAACTCAATGTATGGCCCGCCAAGATAACTCTACTCTGCCTGATGGAAAGCATAAGCAGAATCCAAGAGCGGTGGTCACCATACTCACTGCGAATGCAGACAATGCAGTATGGTGACCCACACCATGGCGGCCAAGTGATGCTGCTGCATCTTTTAGTCTAGTCAACAAGTATGCAACTTGTTGACTAGACTATTTGGGCCTCCGGTCTCGCACTCACCAACGAAACACGACAGCACGCTGTCATTTTACGTTGATTTACTGGGCGAGGGTAGTACCGCCCTGGTCGAGCCGGCCCGTTCGTGCTGAAATCAGCGTGGCTCTACTACCTTTAATTTTAAATTAGTATGGTATTTAAATTAGTATAGATACATTGAAACGATTATAACGGAGCTAAATATAATTTTATAACTAAAAACGTAGGTATATTGCGAAAGTACTAATACACATAATGTCTCTCAATTGGTAATTAAACGAGTACTAACTTCGCATTTAGTTGCTGAAGTTACAATGCCATCTATGCCATAAAAAATGTTTGTGTACCATTACGTAATAAATATAAGTTTTGAGAAAAAAATATATTTTACTGAAATATTTTGTGAAAGACAGGTGTGTTAATCGAAACCATTATCAAGTATTTCTGTATTTATAATCTACATCTACACTATTATTATATAAAGAGGTAAAGTTTGTGTGTTTGTATATTTGTTAAATTGTAAGGGGTAATCTCGGGATCTACTGAACCGATTTTGAAAATTCTTTTACCAATAGAAGTCTACGTTATTTGGGAGTGACATAGGCTATATAATAACCCGAAAAGTGTAAAGACTTTTTCGTGGTAGCTGAATTTGCAAAGTAAGTCGGAGAAAAAAATGTTTACCGCACAACGAAGTGGGCACGGGTCAGCTAGTTTCTGATATAGAACAAACTGCTGTGGTTTATTTTGTTCTGTATACACACAAAGTTGTAAATTGGTTATAATTCAATATAATTCAATTCAAAAAAATATAATTCAATTATCTATCTATATATATATATAAAATATATATATAAAAGAGTAAGGTGACTGACTGACTGACTGACATACCCAGAGATCAACGCACAGCCCAAACCGCTGAAGCTAGAATCCTGAAATTTTGCATGTAGGTTCTTTATATAACGTAAGTGAGCACTAAGAAAGCAATTATTGAAATTCCACCTCTTTGGGGGTAAATCAGGGGATGAAAGTCTGCGTGAGCGAAGCCGCGTGTAAAAGCTAGTTAATAATAAAAAAAACTGTTTCAAAAGGGATACAAACTCATACCAATTAATTGACTATGTAAGTAGCCATACAAGAAAAAAATAATTGGTCATAAAAAGTTGCTTCTTCAATGCAGAACAGGAAGATTAAAACCAGTTTTACTGAAATGACCAAATTGGCATTCACCTCAATATCATGACAATATAAAACCGAAGATGGTTAACTTTCTTCTGAGAGTCAACATCAACTTTGTCTGAGTATCTCTTCAATCATGCATGTCTCCTAACTTACACACGCCAGCAAAATACACATTTAAAAAAACTGTGAAAATCAGTTAGGTGGTTTCGGAGTTAATCGTGTACAACAACGTGACAAGAGAATTAAATATAATGGAAATAAGTATTGAAAAATGCGCTTTAAATGTAATTTATATATTATATAAAAGAGTAAGGTGACTGACTGACTGACATACCCAGAGATCAACGCATAGCCCAAACCGCTGAAGCTAGAATCCTGAAATTTTGCATGAAGGTTCTTTATATAACGTAAGTGAGCACTAAAGGAATTTTTGAAATTCCATCCCTAAGGGGGTAAATCAGGGGATGAAAGTCTGCGTGAGCGAAGCCGCGTGTAAAAGCTAGTCTAATTATAAATTAGAAACCTTTGACAACTGCATTTCCGCTGCATTTCATATTTTGACGACTTACGTGTATTTAAATTGTGGTGTCATTCACCACCAACTGCATTGATATAATATATCATTACTAGCTGACCCGGCAAACGTTGTTCTGCCTTATATATAAAATAAACTTCAGGGGTGGGTCGGGTCACCCTTATCAGTTTGGGGTATGAAAAATAGATTAACACAAAATTTCATAAAAATCGGCCCAGCTGTTTCGGAGGAATTTGGTAACAAACACCGCAACACGAGAATTTTATATGATGAATACTTAGATGTAGGGAAACTTTATTTCAATTCAATCATCAGTCTAGCTCATCAGTCTCAAAATAGCACTATTTGACTTTGAGCGATTAGCGTTTGGTGGTTAGCGTTCGGTGCTAATGTTAACATGTACTTTTTTACGAAGCCTTATCGACATGTGTGCGTATAGAATATTATATGCGCCCAAAGTAGGATTGTTATAAGTGTGCAAGAGATTTAAGTGACAGTGAATCTCTTGGCTCTATTGAATTATTAATTGACGTTGTTTGACTGCAATATTAGGTCAAGGTCACAGCGACCTGGACCTGATACTGCAGTCAAAACTTGAATCGTAGAAGTACTACTAAAGCAAGTACACCAATTTTTTAATCAGTCAAGGTCCTTTAGATTGTTAGATCCCTTCATCAATCCTAAGGGCGCGTTTATATGACACGAAATGTGTACGTTGTGAACTAGTCAATAAAGTTGTAATTGCTATAGAAAGAAACAAGTACGTGGCCAACGCGCGTGGGCCGCAAGAAAATTTTCGCGTCGTCTGTCTGGGCCCTAAAGTGAACTGATAAATTTCACTATAATTGAGAACCATCACAATCACGTTACCTTTGAAAAACCTCATCATTATCGGTTCATTAGTTTAGGAGTTGCGAGGCAACAAACAGACCGACATACACGTCAAACTAAAAACATCCCTCTTTTTGCGTCGCGGATTAAATAAAAATTACCAACATTAAATATTGTCAGCAAACGTTACAAGTACAACTGATAGACAACAGCTTCAACTTTTACTTACCAATAACTGTTACCTGTCTGCCCACTAACTTATTATAAGACTGACTATTATAAGACTGACTACACTTGCATCTAGTTTCATAATATTAGATATTGACGCTAATATCAAAACCAGTCTAGCTTTCGATCCACAAATTATTCAATCACTTTCAATGTTAAATCTATTTTTAATTTTACACGTGTAGTCTGACCACGGTAGATGTATGAGTGCCTAGTGCATGGTACTCTGATCTGATAACGCAGCTTCGAGGCCAAAAAAAACGTTGGTGTAGTTAGCTAGCTGTCCCTTTTTTAACCGACTTCAAAAAAGAGGAGGTTCTCAATTCGACCGTATATATGTTTTTTTATGTGTTTTCCCAGATAACTTTATCGTTTATGAACCGATTTTGATGAATCTTTTTTTAACGGAAAGAAGATATCCCAACGGTAATGATAAGATATGATGACATGATAAGAACACTAAGATCTGATGATGGCATCCGAGAGAAATCGATCGATTTGGTCGTTCTTGAAGTCGGTTTTTTATTTTGCTAAAATTTTATAGATTTTTAAATCCGACACGTCTGATAGCACTCCCATCAAATTTCTTTACTTTGAATGTCGCAGCACTTCCTTAAAATTCACATGGCATTGGCAGAAATGAAGGTTAACGCAAAAGTAGCATTAAACTCGTTACAATTGGCTTGACCCACTATATAAATAAGCAAAGTCATGAGCTTTTTTCGACATTGCTCTAAAGGTTATAATTATGCGTTATAGCTATAGCATTTTGCCATTTCATAATTATAACGCTTAATTTTAAAAAATGCATCATGCACTAAATAATTTTTAATAAGTAAAAATAAATAACTATGAATAATAACTGAAATGAAATTATTAATACAGTTAATAATACAGTAAAACAACAGATGCTATCGAGTTATGTGGTTTTAAATTAATATAAAACTGAATAAATATTAAATTAATTTTGTTCAGCCAGATTAAGAAGCGAATAGATAACTTTTTAGTTCTCAATTAAACATTTAGTAGCTTTGTGGAAATGACTTGCTATTAATATAGCAACACAATATAGAAAGCTGGAGAGTCTTGACACAGATTTATTTTATGACCCTATTTATGAACACACTACTACGGTTAGTACCTTTCTTATACATATAGCTGAGCCTCGTGGTATTTTTGTACATTTATAATAACAACCACGGGTAACGCCACGGGGCGAAGCTAGTCTAAGAAAAGTAGCCTAATTTACTCTTTATATCATCAGCTATATGCCAGTGAATGTCCCGTCAAAACCAGTCCAGCCGTTTCAGAGATTAGCCTGAACAAACAGACAGACAGTTTTTTTTTAGTATTGTAGGTACCGTATGTACTTTCGTAGGCATATAGTGAAAAGCTTTTAATTTGAAATTACAAACCGACACCTCATTTTATTTATTTGTATAGATATTCAAATCCAGTTTTCATTGTATCATAAGTAATGTTTCATCCATAGTACGATGTTATTATTTGATTAGATTCCAGTTCCCTTCCTCACTTGATGACAAGAAATGAATGAATTTCTTCCATTCCAGTCGAGCCGGTCAATTCGTCCCGAAAACAACTGTGATCCCGAAGCATTGCACCCACACGGTTTGATGAGAATATAAAGATACAATAAACAGTAACTCCTTTGGTAACTATACAGAATCTCTGCACATTATGGTTATAAATTATTTTAATGCATAACTAACTTTTACTTCCTTCGAAGAGAAATAAGCAATGGGAACGAAACTTGTTTTGCGCTTGACCTCGACAGAGCTAAAGTCAACAAGATTGCGTGGGGATTGACGGACACTTTCACCGGCATGACGTGGCCCAGCCAACACTAACTGCTCGTGAAGCAAGTAGAGAGCTACCACGTGCTTTTTTATATGGAATCTTCACCATTATTAGAAGTAATGTTAGTCCCATTTTTGCTCCCATTAAGACTTCACGAGCAAGTTGAAATAGATCGTCTTAGAGATCTTTGTGGCTTTGGGAATCACCATTATATTGAACGCTACGTAAACTGTATTTAATTGTGATTAGTAAAATGAATAAATACAAATAAAATTAATTGATAATCATCATCAAATATTTTTTACATGCAAAACAAAAGTAAATAGCAACTTACATTAACTGTCATTATTCGTAATAATTAATGTTATTGTAAACTACCACTTTTTTTTTTGTACTATAAAAGAAAAAGGACGTAAAAAGACATCAGCAGATATTTATCTGATAACGTTTAACACTTGAAATTGTTACCTTTTAATATCATCTACTATTTTTGGAAGTTAAAGAAAACACTTACCTAAATTCTTTCAATAATAATAAGGCCACGCATTTTTGTTGTTACATTGTCTTTTAATAGTCACTTGGCAATCATTTACCGTGGGAGAGCCACGCTTCGGCATGAATGGGCCGGCTTGACCTGAGTGATACCAGTGCCTCACAGAAAACTAGTGTGAAATAGCGCTTGCGCTGTGTTGATACGTCTGCTCGTTTGCAATTTTTACGACAAAAGTTAAAGTTCAATACGTAAGTTAGCTGCTTTTAGCACTATGTAATGATATCTGCTACAAAACTTAAAAAAAACAATTTGCCAGTACTGCAAAGCCAAAAAGCTCTATTTTCTATTAGTATTGAAATATAATTGGAATTCAAATAATACATTTGTATTTATAACAGACTTAAAAAAAGGAGGTAGTTATCAATTCTACTGGTTTTTTTTTCTTTATGATTGTTACCTCATAATTTTCGATTGCTTCCTATTGTAGGCTAATTTATCGTTTTCATCATATACATAGCATACATTCGTCAATTTCTCAGAAATGTTTTTAGTGACTTGGACCTTCGATCGTAGACTTGGACCATTTCTAAGAAAATATATCTATACAATTTGCATACACGTAAGAGCTTTTTAATGAAAACATTAAAATTGAATGAAGACGCCAGCTATTAATTCTATTTAGATGAAAGTATTTATGAATGCCATCTTCTTTGCTGATTAGATTAGTTTTTAGTAAATGCGGCGCACCTAAATCACGATTAATTCAATGGTGACTAGTGGTACTTTTTCATTTCTCGTATTCAATTAATCGGATTATAATTTATCTGAATGTTCCTCATCACTCCAAAGACGTTCTGTTAAAATTGTAAATTAAAACACATGAAAATCAGCCAATTGCAGACAGAGTGGCATGCAATGAATTTTTACTAAATAAAAGAAAACGTTTTTTCGACTTAAATAGGGCTAACCCGGGCGCAACCGAAGCGGCCGCTACTGTTGTATAAATTAAATAATTCTCTAGACTCATTAACGGTAAATAGTACGGTTTTACGAACATCAGCATGAATATCAAGGTCATCAGTAATTCGGTGTTGACGACGTTGACGTATACAAGCTATGTTTGTGGATATTCCACTGCACTTGATTGGGTAAAGCATAATCCTAACTAAATCCTACTATCCTACTAATCCTACTAATCTTACTATTATTATAAATGCGAAAGTATGTGAGGATGTTTTGATGATTGTTCCTCTTTCACGCACAAACTACTGAACGCATTTAGATGAAACTTTACAGTAATGTTGCTTAGGTTTAGTGCAGTGGCGGATTTACAGATTTTCCGCCAGTAGGCTATTAAATTTTTGTCGCCCCTACTAACCTACAATTTAATATTTCCCTGCTCTTTTCATATTATTTCCTTTCGATATCCCTTAGCTCTCGTCTCCGCGCTTCACAGCCCTCCCTCTTTTTGAGCCTCTCATGTTCACCTTCTTGCAGGAAGAGGTTGACAGCCTTATCCCACAATAGTAGGTGTGTGTGTGTGTGTGTGTGTGTGTGTGTGTGGTGACCAGGGTAATATGGTCCTGTCTCTAATGACACCCTAGCCTATTTCTGCTGTTACCCCCAGGCCTTGCGCTTTTAGCCTTCGAGGTCGTTCAACGATCTCCAGCGCCTGAACTGAGTGCAGAACCTGGACCGTTCCCGGGCCTGGTGGACCAAGATGGTTCTAAGCCTCACCCAATCCCACTTCGCTTTATCCTTCGCTCTGTTCTGTTACACCCGCTCTGTTACAGCCGGACGTGATCTCCAAAGTATATTTTTTGGACTTCATCTGCGTCAGCTGGTACGGGAGGGTGCGGTGTTTCCTTTCGGGTCCATCCTACCAAACGGGTCTTAATAATACTAGCGTATTCCGATTTAGTTGTTTCATGACTAATCGGTCACTAAACCCACACCCAGCTTAAGAAATTTGCGAATCGCCATATCTTTCTCTCTCTCACATATCTTGTTTGAGAGGATCTCTCGACCCGCATTGACTGCCATTTCTGTGAAGTAGGCCCAATCGGAATGCCTAATTCGAATTTTGATTGGCACGTTCGACAATCGGCGCAGTGTTGCGTCAAATGACCACGAGAGGTACCACACTGGTAGGTGCTGAACATACGGGTGACTGGGATAAGTAATATAGGGACAGGGATAAGTATAACATAGAGGTCCTCTTATTTCATGGACCCCGTCGTTGCCCACTCCCTGGCGTCTTAATCTTGATTAACTCGATCCCGGTACCGGTGCAGGATTACAGATTCTTGGTTTACCAAGTATCTGTGCCTAATCCTTAGCGAAAGATGCCTCTTTGATGAGTGTGGCTCTGACCGCACAAAGAAGGTCGCGCATATGACATTCACGGAGAGCGGTATAAGCGGTTAGCGCGTGGTTACCGCACCGTATCTACAAGGCACCATGCGCATTGGCCTAGAACCACCCATCAAATTTACCCTTACTGTGATTGTAGTGAAGACTTATGTAATTTGCCCTTTTTTTAAAATTTAACAAAATAAAAAACCGACTTCAAGAACGATCAAATCGATCGATTTCTCTTGGGTATTATCATCAGACCTTAGTATTATTATCATGGTACGACCGTTGGGATATCTCCTTTCCATTAAAAAAATAATCATCAAAATCGGTTCATAAACGACAAAGTTATCAGCGAACACACATAAAAAAAACATTTAAACGGTCGAATTGAGAACCTCCTCCTTTTTTGAAGTCGGTTAAAAATACGAGTGATGTGTTGTGTCACAAGTCAAACTATTTTCTTTGAAAAGTAATGTAATTAGAATGATTAGATTAATAGGGTGGTGGCAGTGAATAATAGTGGTTTAATTGATGTCCACTTTATAGCTAGTTGTTTATAAACACATTTTATAATAATGATGTTTATATATAATTTTATAAAACCGATACCTTGAAATCTGTTTGTAATAGTGGGTTTTTTTTTAAACAAGAAAATTAAATTCTTGTATTAATGGGTTATTCGAGGAACTGTTTGACGTGATACGGATGATTGCATTCTGTTATCGCCAGTCAAAGTAAACTTTATTGATAACTTCATTAATTCAGCCCGCGGCTATTGCGGCAAAGAGTAGCCACCGTCCTTCCGTATCTCCATGCGAAGTTTCATTTAAATTGCTCAAACGGTTTAGGCGTGAAAGTGTAACAGACATATAGAGTTACTTTCGAATTTATAGAATTACTAGGGTTTGCTCGCGTGTATCTCGGTAATCGCGGTAAATAGTAGCCTATGTGTTATTCTGATGGATGCTATATAACTGTAAAGTTTCATTCAAATCCGTTCAATAGTTTTTGCGTGAAAGAGTAACAAACATCCATCCATCCATCACAGCAGTCGCATACGCTACCACTGCGCCACTGAGGCAGTCGTCGCATTGTTTAATAATTATAATTTTTTAGTAAATAATTAACTTTAAACAACATACTGATAACCGTAACTCACGCTCGACCTTGCATTAGGCCATATATGACTGTACGTGGCGCACTCTTCGCGGTCTACAGCAAAAACGGTTTATCGTATGAAAAAAAGTTCAAACAAAAGTTGTAGAGAATTTTATACTCTACAACTTTTATGATAGGTGCAAATCTCATGTAAGCAATAGAAAGCCAATTTTTATGACCTTTGACCTTCAATATCTTAAGACGCGGACACGCCGGACACGATAACATTTGTGACTTTTGAGACAACATTTAGAACGACAAAACAAAGGTTTATACCAATTTACAACTTATTATCTTTCATTCCGAGGTGAAACCCCTAATATGACTGGGCTATGTGCTGTTTAGTCGTTAATATATTATTTTTATCTTTTCCAAAAAATCCTGGCCTGCTGTAAATTTTGTAGTAAACTTATTTAAAGTAAAATGTAAGATAAGAATAGTATTACCGGCTGACGTAAATATTTATATGAAATAATATAAAAAAAAAGTAAATTTTATTGGTCCACTTTGAACATCACTGAAAATTTTGAATAGCATATACCTTATGAGTATTGAAATTGAAGTTAAAAATGATTCTTACAAAGTATTTTTTTAATATATAATTTTGTTTCCCCAGCAACTTAAGTTTTTCCGAAAAGTTCGAATGAATTCAAATTTTTATGCTCGGAAGAATATGCCAGGAATCGAACCCCAGACCTCATGATCAGCAGTCGCACACGCCAACCGCGAGACCAACGAGGCAGTCAAAAAATGCCCTTTTCCCACGTATCATAAGAACTGAATGTAGATTAAATGGTTTATTCAAAATGATTCGTGTAAAATTATACAGCATGCGTTGCCAGTTCCTTTTTTTGAACTTTGTTGGACACTCTACCACATATCCAGATAAATATTATACACGTCGAATAGAAACATGTATAGCTTGTACCTGTGTGTGGTATTTCCAAGCATTGTATAGGCGAGTGAGGTTTCTAAATAACGCATCGATGCGACCTCTTTGTATTGCTTGAATAAACTTTACGACTAGAAGTTTCTAGGACGAACAAGTTGTAAAATATTAAGAAACATTGTTATATTTTAAATGCACATTACATAGACACAATTTTCATTTAAATTTAAATATTGCACTTGGGATAAACATTGTTTATCAATAAGTAACACAAACGCTGGCTTAAATGTTGACTAATATATGTGTGAGTAAATGTTTGACCAATAGTTACCAAATCCGACGCACGCAAACTGAAGTTCTGACTGGAACATTGCACAGCTATACGTTATAGTATTGATAAATTCACATCAATATCTAGAAAGTTCAAATCTAGAAAAAATACATAATTCGGATGTGATGTGATTATCATATTATTAAGCACTACAACATTTGCACGTAGAAAGTTTTGCGATTCTATTAGGTCACACGTTATGTATCTTGCAGATCTCTGATATATTTGAGGCTGCAAAAACAGTTATTAACGTCTTCCGACATCAGTAACAGTAGTCCGCTATAGTTGCTTGCTTAGAAAATGAAAGTAAATTATAAAGCCTTTCTAGATTAATGAACTGTCAAATGCTAGGAGATTTTTTAAATTGAAACCAGTAGTTGATACATTAGCGCGTTAAATCAAACAAACAAATTCTTCGGTTTTATAATAACTATGATTAGGAATATGAAATTGCAACTTAAAATTTTCCTTGAACTGTTATTCTGAAGTAACCGTGATTATCTTGTTTACTTAGATTATTTGTATAAATAGGTACCTTTTCCACATTTTATTGCAATTATACACACATCAAAAGTGTCTAGGGATCAACATATGTGTCTAGGGATCAACATATATTTTTGCAGTAACTTTTCTCCTGATTGATATTAATTAAAATTTTCTTTAAGGATTCATCAAATAAAGTGTTTTCGTTTGTCACAGTAACGATAAACCAAGTCACCTTTGCATTAATAAAGAAATTTGCCATTTTCCTAATAAAAGGATTTTTGACATTTGAACCACTAACATTAAAGTTCGAAAAAAAGACTGAAATAACAGTTTTCTTTAAAATTTAATTAGGTAACTTAAACAATTAATAATCCGTGTTTCTACCGCGAACACTAACACAAGAACATCGGTTTGGCATACTCAAAATGAGTTCATCCAAATCACGCTGTTGAATGGCCGCCCATGTTCGTTGCAACAACAAAAAAAGGTCTTCTTGCGACTGGATACCCTCCATATTCGGCAGAGCTCTTCTCTGTAGCATATCCCATGCATGCTCAATCGGGTTCAAGTCTGGCGACTGAGCAGGCCAGGGCCAAAACCACATCTCAATCTCAAGAAATCCGCATAAAAATGCTTGATCCCTAGACACTTTTGGTGTGTGTATTTTTCGATTTCAAATGTGCTCTAAAACCGGAAGAATCGTTGCATAGATTTCTAAATGTATTTGTAGACAAAGGTCCTTCTGAAACAACTGCGTGCTATTTTGATCGATGAAGAAAGATATATAGGCTCTTGGACGGCAGTTACGGGCAAAAACCTTTCATCAATGAGAAATGGTTTTAAGGGATCTCATATATATGTTAGGTATTGAGGATTGCTTTATAAAACATTCATTGTACTCCCTAGATTAGAACTTTTATATAGGGAGTTCAGTTTTGCGTTAGGTTAAACAGTCACAGTAACAATCCCGTAGACGCTCAGAAGGAGACTCAGGCTGACTAGTTCCATGATACGAAAACCGAGTTTTAACTAAGTTTGACTCGATGCTGAATTAATGATACGCATGCCATTTCTATGTTTAAACTTCAAGGCAATATTATATTAACTGTTTATATTTGTGGACAAATACATGAGAAAAGTGCTTGTAATATCTCTTTCATTAATAATAATGCATTATTTGTTTCGTTTAAATATAAGTAGATGTAGTATATGTATAATCAATAGTACCTACAGTTTTTATAGTCTAATTTATCTTTATTCTTAACTATGAAATAAAAATATAAGTAATAAATCAATAGCAGCGAGTAATAGGCCACTTGTCCTCCACAATAATTGTGAAGACTAGTACTACGCGGTACAACGAAGGTAGGAAAACTAGGGAGGATATTGCCATTATATTAGTTTGCCAACCGTGATGATTACAACGCTCGGTGGACCAATTAGCATACGCAATGTAAACACATGACTGAAACTGTACCATTCAACATTATTACATTTATCGTACTCATTATATAATTTACTGAACATTTTACAAAGAAGTTATGAAGCGTGTGAGTAGAACTCAGTCATCTCAGTCGACGAATGTGTGCCGATATAATTTGTATGTAATCCGTGGCATCAATTTCGCCCTGTGCAATATAAAAACTGAAATATTAACAGAATAGCTCTTCAAGGATGCGATAGAGAATTGCCCACATTGAGATAATTAATTGTGGTAATTCTTACTTTTATTAATATAATTTGTATGTATGAGTAATACGTGGCATCAATTCCGCCCTGTGCAATATAAAAAAAACTGAATATAAGAAATATAAACCGAATAGCTCTTCAAGGATGCGATACAGATTGTTCAGATTTACATAATCCTCGTATTTTTTTTTTATTATTATAATATATATATTTATATATATATTATACTAATAAAAAATACATATTTTATATATTATTATATATTATTTTTTTATGTAAATTTAAAGAATAAAACTACACGAGTAAGTACAATGATTTCTATCTTGGCTTCACTCACAACGTCGAGTGAATAACAAAATCACACAATTTACAAAATAATAAACTTCTTACGCCAAAAAAAATAATTCAAGAATCCTAACGTCATGTTACTCGGATTGATTAAATTTGATTTATTAATGAATCTACTTAGAAGCTCCTAAATGAAATAATGTAATTATTTAGGTACGTATATATATATATACATAATTATTACTGTAGTACAATACCTGTTGTTGCTTTTATTCTTGTAGGTTTATAATACGAATATGTATATAATTCTACGTACCTATGTCTCCAGCGTTTGTGTATCTTTGTACTGCTTGATTGTTATTCTGGAAATCGTAGCTCTTTCATGAATAGTATAATAGATATACTTGTCTAGTTTACCATCATAGCGTAATGGTGTATTATTTCGGTACCGCTTGCAACAAAATAGTCTTTGCTTTACAGCATTAGCAGTATGTAACAACCTACGTACTAGAAATAATGTCAACCAACAATAATTACGCTTTCAATATAAGGAAAATCCTCATTGACTGCAATAACATCAGATAGAATTATTTAAATGAGAAGTTGTGACGGATTTATAAATGTTACTTGTTCTAGATTTCTTTTTACATTATACATATGTTAACTACGAAAGCTTAATTACTCTAATTTAACACAGCAAAAAAAGTAAAAATAAAACAGAACAAATCCAGAAACCACACATCTGGTATGTGTGTATATTTGTGTGTGCATGTGTGCATGTTTGTCTGTGCATATGCGTCCGTTGGCTCGTGTACGTACTTGTGTGTCTGTGCATAAGACGCATGTACTGTATGTATATGTGTGTTTATGTAGACCAATTACCTGGTTACACATCTAGTTAAGCCTTTTTTTAAATTAAATAAAAGGTAATTACAACTTCTTGTAATGTAATTGAACATTACCTAAAAGCATTGTGTAATAAATTAATGATTTTGGTTGAATAGGTTCGAATTTATTTAAACGTTCTGAATTTGAAATCGATATAAATGAAAACCATTCCAAGGACACAATTAGTAGCTAAAATGTTAGATAATTAAAATGTTCTAATGCATGCTCAAAGACGTAGGTATTTCAAATTACGCGCCCGAGCATAAAAGTTCGAATGAATTCAAATTTTTATGCTCGGGCGCGTAATTTGAAATACCTACGTCTTTGAGCATGCATTAGAACATTTTAATTATCTAACATTTTAGCTACTAATTGTGTCCTTGGAATGGTTTTCATTTATATCGATTTCAAATTCAGAACGTTTAAATAAATT
The DNA here is from genome assembly GCA_949125395.1 of Diaphora mendica. Lineage (NCBI taxonomy): Eukaryota > Metazoa > Arthropoda > Insecta > Lepidoptera > Erebidae > Diaphora > Diaphora mendica. The sequence continues at coordinate 10,681,956 of OX421319.1, forward strand.
CGAACCTATTCAACCAAAATCATTAATTTATTACACAATGCTTTTAGGTAATGTTCAATTACATTACAAGAAGTTGTAATTACCTTTTATTTAATTTAAAAAAAGGCTTAACTAGATGTGTAACCAGGTAATTGGTCTACATAAACACACATATACATACAGTACATGCGTCTTATGCACAGACACACAAGTACGTACACGAGCCAACGGACGCATATGCACAGACAAACATGCACACATGCACACACAAATATACACACATACCAGATGTGTGGTTTCTGGATTTGTTCTGTTTTATTTTTACTTTTTTTGCTGTGTTAAATTAGAGTAATTAAGCTTTCGTAGTTAACATATGTATAATGTAAAAAGAAATCTAGAACAAGTAACATTTATAAATCCGTCACAACTTCTCATTTAAATAATTCTATCTGATGTTATTGCAGTCAATGAGGATTTTCCTTATATTGAAAGCGTAATTATTGTTGGTTGACATTATTTCTAGTACGTAGGTTGTTACATACTGCTAATGCTGTAAAGCAAAGACTATTTTGTTGCAAGCGGTACCGAAATAATACACCATTACGCTATGATGGTAAACTAGACAAGTATATCTATTATACTATTCATGAAAGAGCTACGATTTCCAGAATAACAATCAAGCAGTACAAAGATACACAAACGCTGGAGACATAGGTACGTAGAATTATATACATATTCGTATTATAAACCTACAAGAATAAAAGCAACAACAGGTATTGTACTACAGTAATAATTATGTATATATATATATACGTACCTAAATAATTACATTATTTCATTTAGGAGCTTCTAAGTAGATTCATTAATAAATCAAATTTAATCAATCCGAGTAACATGACGTTAGGATTCTTGAATTATTTTTTTTGGCGTAAGAAGTTTATTATTTTGTAAATTGTGTGATTTTGTTATTCACTCGACGTTGTGAGTGAAGCCAAGATAGAAATCATTGTACTTACTCGTGTAGTTTTATTCTTTAAATTTACATAAAAAAATAATATATAATAATATATAAAATATGTATTTTTTATTAGTATAATATATATATAAATATATATATTATAATAATAAAAAAAAAATACGAGGATTATGTAAATCTGAACAATCTGTATCGCATCCTTGAAGAGCTATTCGGTTTATATTTCTTATATTCAGTTTTTTTTATATTGCACAGGGCGGAATTGATGCCACGTATTACTCATACATACAAATTATATTAATAAAAGTAAGAATTACCACAATTAATTATCTCAATGTGGGCAATTCTCTATCGCATCCTTGAAGAGCTATTCTGTTAATATTTCAGTTTTTATATTGCACAGGGCGAAATTGATGCCACGGATTACATACAAATTATATCGGCACACATTCGTCGACTGAGATGACTGAGTTCTACTCACACGCTTCATAACTTCTTTGTAAAATGTTCAGTAAATTATATAATGAGTACGATAAATGTAATAATGTTGAATGGTACAGTTTCAGTCATGTGTTTACATTGCGTATGCTAATTGGTCCACCGAGCGTTGTAATCATCACGGTTGGCAAACTAATATAATGGCAATATCCTCCCTAGTTTTCCTACCTTCGTTGTACCGCGTAGTACTAGTCTTCACAATTATTGTGGAGGACAAGTGGCCTATTACTCGCTGCTATTGATTTATTACTTATATTTTTATTTCATAGTTAAGAATAAAGATAAATTAGACTATAAAAACTGTAGGTACTATTGATTATACATATACTACATCTACTTATATTTAAACGAAACAAATAATGCATTATTATTAATGAAAGAGATATTACAAGCACTTTTCTCATGTATTTGTCCACAAATATAAACAGTTAATATAATATTGCCTTGAAGTTTAAACATAGAAATGGCATGCGTATCATTAATTCAGCATCGAGTCAAACTTAGTTAAAACTCGGTTTTCGTATCATGGAACTAGTCAGCCTGAGTCTCCTTCTGAGCGTCTACGGGATTGTTACTGTGACTGTTTAACCTAACGCAAAACTGAACTCCCTATATAAAAGTTCTAATCTAGGGAGTACAATGAATGTTTTATAAAGCAATCCTCAATACCTAACATATATATGAGATCCCTTAAAACCATTTCTCATTGATGAAAGGTTTTTGCCCGTAACTGCCGTCCAAGAGCCTATATATCTTTCTTCATCGATCAAAATAGCACGCAGTTGTTTCAGAAGGACCTTTGTCTACAAATACATTTAGAAATCTATGCAACGATTCTTCCGGTTTTAGAGCACATTTGAAATCGAAAAATACACACACCAAAAGTGTCTAGGGATCAAGCATTTTTATGCGGATTTCTTGAGATTGAGATGTGGTTTTGGCCCTGGCCTGCTCAGTCGCCAGACTTGAACCCGATTGAGCATGCATGGGATATGCTACAGAGAAGAGCTCTGCCGAATATGGAGGGTATCCAGTCGCAAGAAGACCTTTTTTTGTTGTTGCAACGAACATGGGCGGCCATTCAACAGCGTGATTTGGATGAACTCATTTTGAGTATGCCAAACCGATGTTCTTGTGTTAGTGTTCGCGGTAGAAACACGGATTATTAATTGTTTAAGTTACCTAATTAAATTTTAAAGAAAACTGTTATTTCAGTCTTTTTTTCGAACTTTAATGTTAGTGGTTCAAATGTCAAAAATCCTTTTATTAGGAAAATGGCAAATTTCTTTATTAATGCAAAGGTGACTTGGTTTATCGTTACTGTGACAAACGAAAACACTTTATTTGATGAATCCTTAAAGAAAATTTTAATTAATATCAATCAGGAGAAAAGTTACTGCAAAAATATATGTTGATCCCTAGACACATATGTTGATCCCTAGACACTTTTGATGTGTGTATAATTGCAATAAAATGTGGAAAAGGTACCTATTTATACAAATAATCTAAGTAAACAAGATAATCACGGTTACTTCAGAATAACAGTTCAAGGAAAATTTTAAGTTGCAATTTCATATTCCTAATCATAGTTATTATAAAACCGAAGAATTTGTTTGTTTGATTTAACGCGCTAATGTATCAACTACTGGTTTCAATTTAAAAAATCTCCTAGCATTTGACAGTTCATTAATCTAGAAAGGCTTTATAATTTACTTTCATTTTCTAAGCAAGCAACTATAGCGGACTACTGTTACTGATGTCGGAAGACGTTAATAACTGTTTTTGCAGCCTCAAATATATCAGAGATCTGCAAGATACATAACGTGTGACCTAATAGAATCGCAAAACTTTCTACGTGCAAATGTTGTAGTGCTTAATAATATGATAATCACATCACATCCGAATTATGTATTTTTTCTAGATTTGAACTTTCTAGATATTGATGTGAATTTATCAATACTATAACGTATAGCTGTGCAATGTTCCAGTCAGAACTTCAGTTTGCGTGCGTCGGATTTGGTAACTATTGGTCAAACATTTACTCACACATATATTAGTCAACATTTAAGCCAGCGTTTGTGTTACTTATTGATAAACAATGTTTATCCCAAGTGCAATATTTAAATTTAAATGAAAATTGTGTCTATGTAATGTGCATTTAAAATATAACAATGTTTCTTAATATTTTACAACTTGTTCGTCCTAGAAACTTCTAGTCGTAAAGTTTATTCAAGCAATACAAAGAGGTCGCATCGATGCGTTATTTAGAAACCTCACTCGCCTATACAATGCTTGGAAATACCACACACAGGTACAAGCTATACATGTTTCTATTCGACGTGTATAATATTTATCTGGATATGTGGTAGAGTGTCCAACAAAGTTCAAAAAAAGGAACTGGCAACGCATGCTGTATAATTTTACACGAATCATTTTGAATAAACCATTTAATCTACATTCAGTTCTTATGATACGTGGGAAAAGGGCATTTTTTGACTGCCTCGTTGGTCTCGCGGTTGGCGTGTGCGACTGCTGATCATGAGGTCTGGGGTTCGATTCCTGGGTCGGACCAAATGTTTGTATGATGGTGTTTTCTTTGTATAATATGTATGTATTTACAAAAAAAGTATATATGTATTTATATCAGTTGTCTAGTACCTATACCACAAGCTCTGCTTAGCTTGGGACTAGATGGCGTTGTGTGTTAGATGTCCTAAATATTTATTTATTTATTTTATATTAATTTCATTACCGTACGCTCGAGATGGACGTCGTTAGTAACATAACTTTTTAAGTGTATTTTAATGGTTCAACATTATCCATTATACTTAATTATCCAAAGTATTACGAACTAAACCATCATTTATCAAATGTAAGATAGAATTGTTTATCGTAGGTAGGTATCAAATTCGCGCGATTCGGATTGTAACGTTTTTCTATTTTCAGGCGTCTCACTGGGCCTCATAAACAACTTTAATGGATTTATACTTTTCGATTTTTAAATATTATATTTTATTTAGTATTTAAAATGCCTTGGAATCTTAGAGAATTTGTATGAATATCCGAGGCAGTGGACATTTATCTAGAAAGAAAAGTTGCAGGTACAATCTACTTTTGGAACTGATTTTGTTAATTCTTACTGTATTGGATATCGAGGGAGAGTATAGCCTCCCTCGATATCTGTTGTTTAATTGTCTATAGAAAATTAAACAACAGTCAGTCAAGACTAATAGGAGCCGAGCAATCAATAAAAAATGTAGCAAAACCTGAGAAAGTTGAGTCCTTTTGAGCGATGAGGCAGAGGAGAGTGGGAGAGTTAGCTACAATATGTTAAAATACACAACGGATTTTAGTGTGGTTTTGACCATTACAAAAAGTAATTTAAAACATGTATATTATAGTGGAGAAAATGCAAGAATTTCACTTGGTAATGTATAATTCACGATTTTGTAAAAATTTGGCAACCAATCTCAGAAACTACTGGTTCTACTTGAGATTTTTTTTAGTGTTGAATAGCTCATTTATCGAGGACGGTTATATAACATCACGATATGACTAATAGGAGCCGAGTATTGATGAAAAATGATTCGAAAGCCGGACAAATGCATTTCTTTTAAGAGACGCAGTCGAAGTTAGGCGGGTCAGCAATTCATTATATAAATGATAAACAAATAGTGCCACATCGTTGACACTAAATTTTAGTATTTCATTTTACAAGGAAATATAAAAAAGGAACAAAAGAAAGTTTAATACGCTAATGTCAAGTAGAATTCGATAGTTATTTTATGCATTCACCAGGTTCATCTTTTTTTTTTTTTACACACAACGCCATCTAGTCCCAAGCTAAGCAGAGCTTGTGTTATGGGTACTAGACAACTGATATAAATACATATATACTTTTTTTTGTAAATACATACATATTATACATAGAAAACACCCAAACTCCGAAACAAATATTTGTAGATCATACAAACATTTGGTCCGACCCGGGAATTGAACCCAAGACCTCATGATCAGCAGTCGATCACGCCAATCGCGAGACCAACGAGGCAGTCATTTATATAGTAGTATATTGTGAAAATATAAACTAAGTATGTTACGGTGTATAATAATATTTAAGTACAGAGTTAAGGTTATTTTCACTTATGATCTGTTTATTTATAAACAGAAATAAATGACGTAGGTACTTTAGAATGTAACTTTTGACTTTTATCATTTTTATTAATGTATAATAATAATGATAAATCGCTTTATTATACACCAGATAACTAAGTAAAAATAAATAAATTATAAAGAAATATTTTTCGGACAAATAATTACATATGTTAATAATTAAATATGTGTACAATATAAGTAAATATAATATAAAAGCCGAAATAATATAAAACATCCTGAGAAATCATTGCCATTGTCAAATCCTAAAAGCCTTTAAAGAACCAAATGTGACCATTTTGAAATTAAAATTGTTACAAAATGATAAATTTATAATCTCTCCAATTCGGTAGATAAGTATTACCAGATATAATCTTAAATTTAAATTTAAAAAATCTTTCAAACATGACTTCTATTGTTACTAAAAACAATAGAATGTATTTATTTTTATTACTATAAAATTTTAGGCTTTAGACTTGTTATGTCAAATGAAATCAAATCAAAATCATTTATTCATCTAAGACACTAAGTGACACTTATGAACGTCAAATTGAAGCTATAGTTAAAAATCATAGATCGACACAAACAGACGTCACAGCATGTGCTGTATTGTCGAGGTAAATTAGGCGAAAACACCAAAATCTACTGCCTGCCTGTGTCGATCCATAACTTCCAGTTTCCAAAATGCGTAGAGCTCATAGAAGAATACTGGCAAAGAAACTCATGGCTACTCTTTTTCAAAATCTGATGGTTTAGTTAACTATGAAATTTTATTGTTTTTTTTATTTTTTATTTCGGACATCTAACACACAACGCCATCTAGTCCCAAGCTAAGCAGAGCTTGTGTTATGGGTACAAGACAACTAATACAAATACATTTATACTTTTTTTTTTTGTAAATACATACATATTATACATAGAAAACACCCAAACTCCAAAACAAATATTTGTAGATCATACAAACATTTGGTCCGACCCGGGAATCGAACCCGAGACCTCATGATCAGCAGTCGCACACGGCAACCGCGAGACCAACGAGGCAGTTGAGCCTCAGGCAGTTTAACTATAGCTTGAAAGTTATTCCTACAAGAAATACGCTGAGATATATGAGTACTAGGTATCTTGCGCGTAATAGAACAACGAACGAAATAATTTCAATGAACTTCGCTGACAACCATGTCTTAAAATTTAAAGCAATTTTTGTTGCTCATCTTAAGCAAGATGAGAAACTTCAGAAAGTGAGCATAAAAAATTAAAGAGAGCAAGATAATTTAAAATAGATTATGAATAGCATTGACACACATATTTCTGTCTTCTTGATGTTTATAAAAGCAAAACCTCAAGCCTCAGCTATAAAACGAGCCTATGTAGCGGTTATTTTCAAAAATTATTTTGAAGTTTAGCTTATTGCACGCAGCGCCGTAGTAACCACAGTTATCACTTATGTAGAGCGTGTGATTTTGATACTTCTTAACAAAAGTTAGAAGCTACGAATAGCTGCTAAGTAATTAATTCTATGTTTATATGAAATGAAGTCGCGTGAGTAATACCATTTATAACTCTAGAACGACTGGACCGATTTAAATGATATCTGTTTTGTTGAATTCATCTGCGCTCCGAATAACACAATACCTATTATATTATAGGAATAATTCATTAATTAGAAAGAAAATTGATGATTGTTTTGTATTCATTGTATAACTTTTATGAAGTTCGAAATCAAGTTAAGCAAATATTAACACGAGATTTAGTGACTGATAGTACAAAGTATTATTACACGAACGACTAGTATGAAATAATTTATAGTTATTTAATTTTAAAGGCCGTACTTACAATAATAAATTTAATATTAGTTATAAAATTGCTTATTTTCATGATTACCGTAAAATATATTAAAAACAGGGATTAAGTTTAAAAGTACTCACTTATTATCAAAGATGTATCTTGTTTGTCTCGGTTAATAAAGAACTGCTTTATACAAATAAAACCCAATAGTAACCGGGTTGAACACCTAGCTTCATGTGTTAGCTAAAAGACCAACTGACACCAACTGAATAAAATATGAACATCTACTCAATTTAAAATAGTTCGTTTGGAGTTAAAGTCATTTAAATGTATAGTGATTATTACTTATCCTATGATTAAAAAGTCATTATTAATTGATCTATTAAATTATTACATTTTAAAACTTGATTACTAATTGGAATCGTTTATCGATGTTAATCACTAATGCGTATAATAATTTCAAACAGTAGAAAAATAAAAATCTGCGTCTTTTCCTTTGTTGCAAAATTTTATTTGTATTCAATAAAATGATGTAACATATACCTAACTAATTGCTATTCACAATTATAATATACATATACAAAGCAGTGTAAAAATATAATTATGATCCCCTTAATCTTGCTCACATAATAATATATATGTATAATACAAAAAACGAAGTTACTGTTCCTTGATATTTCTAAAGTAAATTTGGTATAAGATATTGTAACTCAGAAGTTTTATAATTATTAGCCGTGAATGGCAGTACTCAATGGTATTTAGGCATAAAGTATCAAGTTAAAAAATCACCGTATATAGAGGTGTAGGTTACACACTAAGCCCTGCGTTTGCGGTTTAGTCGGTTTCACATCATTAAACGATTTCAGTTGCAACCTTCAAGAATGAATGCATAATAGTTTGTAAGTAATAACAACATCAGATATTAGAGAGAGAAAAAAATATTGCAATTTTATTAGTTATTGGTTATTTTAACAAACAATCCAACATGTTCTTGTAGGCGTCTATTAAATATTTAAGTCTCATTAGTCTCTCTTTTTAGTCACTTTCGAATTCGATATTTTTACGACTGTCCGATTTATAAGACTTTTTATCACATTTTGGTACTTTCATATTTTATTTAACCTTATTTACTTTAGTGTAAAAAAGCCATTTCTAATTAGAATATATATAATTTCTTTAGGAACCAAAGATTCTTAAGCACTTGTGCAAATTAGAAAACAAAACTATTACCCATCGATTTTTACGTTTTAAGATAATTGAATACAAAACTACCTTCAAAATATACGTAGTAATTAGTTACAAATTGTAAACTTTTTTTTCTTATTTAAAATTCGCTAAATTAATAAAATATTCATTTTTGATTGATTGATAATTTTTGTCCTATAATTTTGATGTTATATTATCACTATCGATTATCACTTACCGTTTTTAAAATTATTATGTTATAAAGATGATTTAATCCAGTGTAAATAATAACACACACTTTTCTGAATGCAACACTTAGAGAGTGAGTTGGAAGGGTGGATGCACGCGGCGCCCGTGACACTGTTCGTCGGTTGAAGCTTTGAGTTGCGCGTGCGCATTCGCCTCTTATTTATAGTTTCAGCCGAGCGCCGTAACACTTTCCCCACCTATCTTCATCTCTTAATAAATGTAAGAGATATTCGAATTTCTCTTTGGTTTTTGAACTCTTATTTTTTTTTTGTTTTCTTCTGATATTAGTATGACCAATAACTAGTGCCTACATAACATATTTGTTGTTAATATTTGTTTCGGCGTTTGGGTGTTTTTTATGTATATATTTACGAAAAAAAGTATATCAGTATCCATAGTACAAGCTCTGCTTACTTTAGCACTAGATGGCGTTGCGTGTCAGATATCCGAAATATTATATTATTATTATATTAATTATTTAATTTAGATATTATTAATTACAGAATAAAGTGTTGTCAAGGTAAAATGATCTTAAGTTAGTATATATTTCAGGTATATTTTAACTAACACGCTAAAACACATAATCCTACTAATATTATAAATGCGAAAGTTTGTAAGGATGTGTGTGAGTGTGTATGTTTGTTACTATTTTACGCAAAAACTACTGAACGGATTTGGATGAAACTTTACAGTAATATCAGCTTATACATCAGAATAACACATAGGCTACCATTTGCCGCGATAACCGACATACACGCGGGCTGAGCCACGGACAACAGCTAGTCTACAATAATTAGTAATAATGGGCAGGCTTAATTTATGTATTTTATTTTGAAAATCACTACCATTATGTAACAATAGATACAACTCAGACATTCATCACACTAATATATAAATGCGAAAGTTTGTGTGTATGCTTGTTACTTCTTCACGCAAAAACTACTGAACGGATTTGGATGAAACCTTACAGTAATATAGCTTATACAACAGAATAAAACATAGGCTACTATTTGCAGCGATAACCGACATACACGCGAGCGGAGCCGCGGGCAACTGCTAGTAACTTAATAAACATCAAATAAAATTTCTAGATGAGACTTTAAGAAAATCTTTTATGTTATTTTACGAACGGTAATAAAAATCAAAAGGAAATATTGAATTAAACACAGGTTTCTTAGAGGCCTAGTATAATGTCATTTAGAAAGTATTAATTTAATATTCAAAATGTAGTTATAAATGTAATTTAGAGATAACATATTTTAATCACTTTATTGGTATACTTAATGCTTTAGGATTTAGTAATCCCAAAGTAATGAGTGTAATGACACGAATATTAATAATATCTAAATCTTTACTTATAATAAAAATGTAACAGGTCCAATTCTGTCCATTAAATATATTTTGAAAAATTTTTTGGAGGGCTCTCTATAATCGATACTGAAGACAAAACTGAATTTATTTCCATTTTTGTCTGTCTGTCTGTATCTTTGCCGCGCATTACGCCGAAACTACTGAATAGATTCAAATTAAACTTGGCATGATTTGAGTTCATACTACGATGAAGGACATAGGATAATTTTTATCCCGAAATTCAGCACGGTTTCCTGGAGAGAGGGGATGAAAGTCAAAATATGTACTTAGTTGTAATTCATTAAACAGAACAGAACAGAACTTTTTTTGCTAGAAAAAAAAAAAGATAACGGGAAAAGTCTTTTTTTTTGTCCGCGACTGTACACTGCCTGTGGGAAGCTGAGATAGATATGTAAATATGGCGGTACGAAGTTCGCCGGGTCAGCTAGTTCATAATATGATTAACGTCATTAACATACGTTTAGTTAGTAATTTTAAGTAGGTTTGACTGCACGGTTGGTCTAGTGGTTTAAGCGTTCGTCACGTCACTTTCTTCTTCGCCAAGTGTTGTGGGTTCAAATCTCACATGAGACAACACTTTGTGTGATCCACAAATTGTTGTTCTAAGTCTGGGTGTTCTTTATGTCCGTTTCATGTGTGTTTTGTAAAGTCCCTCGCGACACAGGATTTATTTATATTCCTAATGCGGGAGTTGTCTTTTTAAAGAAGAAAAATAAGTTTAAGTCACTTAAGTTTGTGAGATTTTCGTGGTACAGGTACATCAAATGCGTTAATCGCGCGGTCACGCTTGGTACTGAGTTTTATGCAACCTTGATATCCTCTAGAAATAATTTTAATATCAAACTGAATAAGAATGGAACAAAGAAGCGGGTTTGACGAAGGTACCAAAAGATCCTTCTCGTTAAATTGTATGAACCTAACTGTCCTAACAAGTTCTCTGGAACTAAAGTTTATTACCTAATAGGTGAGTCCCGCGGTGTTACCTGCGGTTATAGTCGTATCGCGGATGAAACCACGGGGCGAAGCTAGTCTTAAAAAAAGTAGCCTAAGTTACTTCTTGTATCATCAGGCTACCTATCAGTGAAAGTCCAGTCAAAATCGGTCCAGCGATTAGCATCTCTGGAACGGTAACAAACAGACAGACAGACAAAAATTGTAAAAGATACATTTTTGGTATATGTATCGTGTACCTATACATACATATGCATTTAGTAAAAAGTTATTATTTTAATATTACAAAGAGACACCCTAAGTTTTAACCGACTTCAAAAAAGGAGGATGTTATCAATTCGATTGTAATTTGTTTTTTTTAAATGTTAGATACCTCATAACTTAAGACTGGGTGAACCGATTTTGATGATTCTTTTTTTATTTGAAAGCTGGTGCTTCCCGTGTGGTCCCATTTCAATTTGGTCCAGATTGATGGTCCGGTTTTTTTGTTTAAATTTGTGATTATATTTATTTTTAACCGACTTCCAAAAAGGAGGAGGTTCTATGTTCAACTGTATGTTTTTTTTTTTTTTTATGTATGTTCACCGATGACTCCGTCAGTTGTGGACCGATTTTGAAATTTTTTTTTGTATTCGAAAGGGTATGCTTCCGAGGTGGTCCCATTGCCAGCATATCAGGTTCTGATGATGGGATCCCAGGGAAATCGAGGGAAACCCTCACTTTTTATAGGCACATACTATGTTTTTCGTATATTTTCTGAAGGTACACCGGTATTTGCGTCTGGTAGTCATCATTTTATGATGATGAGCTGATGATGTAAGGTACAACTCCTTCACGGTTAGGAGTTGGAGGATAAATCTTTAAATATCATATGTATATATGTTACCTTTAGTCGTATTCTTTCAAATTATTTAGGTGAGCTGATGATGGAAGGTGGAAGGTACAACTCCTCAACGGTTAGGAGTTGGAGGATAATTCTTTCAATATTATGTATCTAAAGACCTTCAGTCGTATACTTTCAAGTTATTTAGGTGAGCTGATGATAGAAGGTTAAACTCTTCAACAGTTAGGGATTAGAGGATGATTTTCATATGACACGTACGTATAGACCTTAATTTGTATTCTTGATGATGAAATTTGATGAAATAGTTCAACTGACTACTGACCTACGATTGATTGCACTAAAAACTGAAAAATAAAAACTTTTTATAAAAAAAAAATACCGACTTCCAAAAAAACATCCAACGAAAACTCTCTGCCATAAAAACACTTAAAAGCGTAAAATAAACTGGTTCTTCATAAATTGCGTATACCTAATTCTTTATTCATTTAAATAGTAGTATTATAATCTGTGCTAGGTACCGAAAATCTGTTTGAAGTCGGTGCTAAGCCAAAAAAAATACAAACGAACAATTACAAAGGTCAGTCAGCGATAGTCACTTGGCACCGACTTCAAACAGATTCTAGGTACCTAGCACAGATTATAATACTACTACACACATCAAAAGTGTCTAGGGATCAAGCATTTTTATGCGGATTTCTTGAGATTGAGATGTGGCTTTGGCCCTGGCCTGCTCAGTCGCCAGACTTGAACCCGATTGAGCATGCATGGGATATGCTACAGAGAAGAGCTCTGCCGAATATGGAGGGTATCCAGTCGCAAGAAGACCTTTTTTTGTTGTTGCAACGAACATGGGCGGCCATTCCACAGCGTGATTTGGATGAACTCATTCTGAGTATGCCAAACCGATTCTTGTGTTGTTAGTGTTCGCGGTAGAAACACGGATTATTAATTGTTTAAGTTACCTAATAAAATTTTAAAGAAAACTGTTATTTCAGTCCTTTTTTCGAACTTTAATGTTAGTGGTTCAAATGTCAAAGGTCCCTTTATTAGGAAAATGGCAAATTTCTTTATTAATGCAAAGGTGACTTGGTTTATCGTTACTGTGACAAACGAAAACACTTTATTTGATGAATCCTTAAAGAAATTTTTAATTAATATCAATCAGGAGAAAAGTTATTGCAAAAATATATGTTGATCCCTAGACACATATGTTGATCCCTAGACACTTTTGATGTGTGTATTTAAATGAATAAAGAATTAGGTATACGCAATTTATGAAGAACCAGTTTATTTTACGCTTTTAAGTGTTTTTTTGGCAGAGAGTTTTCGTTTAATGTTTTTTATAGATGTATAATATAGATTTGTCTTCTGATAACGGCTTTCAAATACGGAGTGGCAGAACACATGGGTATCCTGATAGGCAACTAAGGGAGCAGACTATGCAGTACTTCAAAGAGAAGGAAAATGTTAAACAAAATATACCAACCCATCTGGTCAGCATGAAATGGGAAGCCAAAACCTGCTTTCTAAGAAGAGGTATGTGATGTTGGTGTCAAAATCTATACTAATAATTATATATTAATACTAGCTGACCCGGCGAACTTCGTACCGCTATATTTACGTATCTGTCTCAGCTTCCCACAGGCAGTGTACAGTCGCGGACAAAAAAAAACACTTTTCCCGTTATCTTTTATTTTTTTCTTTCTATCAAAAAAAGAATGAATGAAGTCGGACTATGTGTTATTGAATTACAACTAAGTACATATTTTGACTTTCATCCCCTCTCTCCAGGAAACCGTGCTGAGTTTCGGGATAAAAGTATCCTATTGTGTATATTTACCGTGGAAGAGCCACGCTTCGGCATGAATGGGCCGGCTCGACCGGAGTGATACCACGGCCTCACAGAAAACCGGTGTGAAATAGCGCTTGCGCTGTGTTTCACCGAGTGAGTGAGGATACCGGAGGCCCATACCCCCACCCCTCCCCACATCCCTTTCCCCATCCCCCAAAGGTCGGCAACGCACTTGTGACGCCTCTGGTGTTGCGGGTGTCCATGGGCGGCGGTAATCGCTTACCATCAGGTGATACGTCTGCTCGTTTGCCCACTATATAGTAAAAAAAAAAAAAAAGTCCTTCCTCGTAGTATGAACTCAAATCATGTCAAGTTTAATTTGAATTCGTTCAGTAGTTTCGGCGTGATGCGCGGCCAAGATACAGACAGACAGACAGACAAAAATTACAGTTTTAGCTTCAGTATCGATTATAGATAGCCCTCCAAAAAAAATTTTCAAAATATACACACATCAAGAGTGTCTAGGGATCAAGCATTTTTATGCGGATTTCTTGAGATTGAGATGTGGCTTTGGCCCTGGCCTGCTCAGTCGCCAGACTTGAACCCGATTGAGCATGCATGGGATATGCTACAGAGAAGAGCTCTGCCGAATATGGAGGGTATCGAGTCGCAAGAAGACCTTTTTTTGTTGTTGCAACGAACATGGGCGGCCATTCCACAGCGTGTTTGGATGAACTCATTTTGAGTATGCCAAACCGATGTTCTTGTGTTGTTAGTGTTCGCGGTAGAAACACGGATTATTAATTGTTTAAGTTACCTAATAAAATTTTAAAGAAAACTGTTATTTCAGTCTTTTTTTCGAACTTTAATGTTAGTGGTTCAAATCTCAAAAATCCATTTATTAGGAAAATGGCAAATTTCTTTATTAATGCAAAGGTGACTTGGTTTATCGTTACTGTGACAAACGAAAACACTTTATTTGATGAATCCTTAAAGAAAATTTTAATTAATATCAATCAGGAGAAAAGTTATTGCAAAAATATATGTTGATCCCTAGACACATATGTTGATCCCTAGACACTTTTGATGTGTGTATTTTATGTGCAAAATTGGACCTGTCACATTTTTATTATAAGTATATAGATATATAGATCCCACCAAAAACATTTTCATGTAAAATGTTGCCAAGACGACTGCATATGGCTTACCCTGTAAAAACGATATCAGATCTTATGTAGGGCCAAGGTTCTGAATCTACACGCCCTAACTTTACCAACCCTAACTTCATAAAGTCTACATCTCAGTAAAAATACCTAGCTACCATACCGTCACGAAGGGGAAACGACTGCCTTTTGTTATTGCAAATATGTAGTTTCTAAAGTAATGTGTTATACGAATATTTCGTTTCTTAAGTAACGAAACAGCCAAGCCATACATTTTTACTGAGATGTAGAGTTTATGAAGTTAGGGTTGGTAGAGTTAGGGCGTGTAGATTCAGAACCTTGGCTCTACATGAGATCTGATATCATTTTTACAGGGTAAGCCATATGCAGTCGTCTTGGCAACATTTTACATAAAAATGTTTTTGGTGGGATTTCATTTCTTTTTGTAAGTTGCATAAGGCAGTTTTTTTTTTCTTATTTTGGGCTGAATTTCTTGTACATCTTCTTTCTTTCTTCGAAAAAGTCGGTGTACCAAAAATAAAACCTCTAGCATAAAAATTTTTGAAAGTCTCATACAAATTTCCACCCCCTAAAGTTGGGTAATAGGTTTATGAATGTTTCTGTTGTCTGTATACTAAACTTAGTTTACATACCAAATTTCAGCTTTCTAGCACTTCAGGAAGTACCCTAACAGTTTTGATGATCATCAGTGTGTCAGTGACGAAATCAGTGTTTTTTAGGAATCAATAAAATCTAAAGTATTAGAGCTATGCAATTGAAACTTTGAATGTTTCATTAATCTATTGGTAACATCATATATCCTGAGAATTTGAACGATCTGGTATATCGGGAACCAAAGTTAGAAGGGTTCAAAAAAACGATGAAACACTTCGAGAAAAGGTAGGTAGTGCCCTTGCGCTTCGCTTGGCTCGTCTTGGCGGGGGCACGACCGTGCCCCCAGATTTTAAAGCTGAAGACTTTGTTTGTTTGTTTGAACGCGCTAATCTCAGGAACCGCTGGTCCGATTTGAAAAAATATTTCTACTCACTAGTACATTAATCGAGGAAGGCTATAGGCTATATTTATATCATCATGCTAAGATCAATAGGAGCGGAGCACCAATGAAGAATGTTACAAAAACGGGGGGAAATTATTACGCTACGGGCAATAGGACACGAAACGACGTTGCGTGGGTCAGCTAGTTTAATATAAAACTATGTGTAATGTAATATCCATATAGCTATTACTATGAAACATGTTATTATAAGCCGAGTCTCCACAGAACAAAAGTTGACAATTTTTGTGTTGTCAACACGTGTTGGTGACAAAAGTTTCTGTAATTTCCTTGGGTTGGCAACAAAAATTGTCAACAAATGTTGGGAACCGTGTTTCTGTTTTTGTAAACGTCAAAAGAATAGGCTTGTTGCAGTTATTTATTGGCTCTGTGGAGACGCTTAGTTCGAATGTTTTTCAAATTGTTGGCGACTCGATGTAGACACAAAAGTTTGCGATTATCTGAAGAGTTGCAAACAGTTGGAAACACTGAAATTGTCAATAATTTCGGTGGATACGCTTTAGTATGATAGTCATATTTTTTAAGGAAACCAGTCTCTGTGTACGTATCCTCCCATTAATGGTAAAATGTCTTGGTGTCTTGAATTTCACATAATTTTTTGAACTTTTTTTCTATATCAATCAATCAAATCAAGTTATTTCATTTACTTCCTTACACACAGATAAATCTCGCGACAAACTTAATTTGTATTCCATAAAATTGTGTAATGACATTATATAGAAGTTAAATTTCCAAGGGATACTATATTTTATTATTTTTAGGGTATTCAATAAAGACTTGTTTTATTTTATTTTTTCATTTAATTTATTTTTTACTTTTTAGTTATCGCTGGATTGGTTTCTCAGCCTGTTCATCTCATTCAACGCATCAACATTGCAAGAAATCTACAACAGAAGTACTTATCAACACAAATTAAAAGAGCTCAAACTCGAGGCGGCTACGTCGATTTAATACAGAGATCATATGAACACCTTTCATATTATTATCATTCCTGATCATACTGATTAACAGCCCGATTAAACTATCGGCCGATTAAAAGTCGTTTAGATTATATAGACGTTTAGAGTCCCCACATGTAGTCTGCAGGGGCTCTAAACGTCTACATAACTAATTGTGTCTTCATTTGTTATACTTTGTAATTTAATACAGAAATGAAAGAATAAATTCTTCTTTAGATATAGTTTTGACCGACAGATTTAAAATACCTACCACGCAAAGTTAACATTACTTTTTTTTGTTAGGCCCCCTACAAGATCGTCCAATGACTTGGGGAAGGTCGCGAGAAGGCGTTAGATGAGGGCAGCACAGGACCGGCTGCTGTGGAGTCTTATGGGATGCCTACGTCCAGCAGTGGACGTCTGTCGGCTGGGACGATGAGGACACTTCACACTCCCGAGTATTTAGAAATGTTTTTTTTATTTAAAATGTCGCTACGAAGTTGTGCTATTTTTAAATGGTCAGACATTTAAATAGAAGCAGTTTTCGCATCCATCCAATATAAGAATATGCTCTAAATATCTGCTTCTTTTGATGAGATGGTAACCAGCTTATCAGCTATTTCTCCCGATGCCAATCATTAAGGCCCGTATTTTAAAAGGCGTCTCAGTCGTGAATCTAGTTTTAAAACTATTTTTAAGAAGAGATTTTATTATTGAACGTCTCTTGAGACAAGATTCACTGATCGTTAATCAATTGAGTAACGATCAATGAACAGCTTATTTTAGAACGATGTTTACGTCAAAATCTCCTCTCAGGAATAGATTTTGACAGATGTGATCTCTGTTTACCTGAGACAAGATCAATCTAGTCTCAAGTGGTAATTTCTAAGGCGTTTTAAGGGAAACTAACATATTTTATAATGATGTTTCTGAATAACAACGAAAAATTTACTTTACCTTACTTTATTTACGAAAGAAATACATAACATACACATTCGAATTCACTTTAATTAAC
Organism: Diaphora mendica; assembly: GCA_949125395.1. Classification (NCBI taxonomy): domain Eukaryota; kingdom Metazoa; phylum Arthropoda; class Insecta; order Lepidoptera; family Erebidae; genus Diaphora; species Diaphora mendica. Next base: position 10,699,929 of record OX421319.1, read on the forward strand.
ATTATTTTATATTCAATACACTTAAAACACATATTTAACCATTTGTTTCAATTAATATCACCCACAACCTTTTGGTCTAAGACAAAAGTATATTATTTTTGTAGATTTAAAAACCAAAACATAGTTTGACACTTCAACATGACAAGTTTTGATAACAATTTGAACGTTCCGTTATAGGTAATATCTAACCATTTTTATCTTAATATTTTAAAATTTAGTTATGGGCGAGTTGCTTGTTATTATTATGTTTACATTGATACACCAGCCAATAGTGTATTATATATAAACTAATAACCAATAATATATAAATTATTTTTGTTCAATATATTTTGTTTATTATAATTTGATGCGTGATACGGAACAATAATTGCGATAATGCAGAAACGTAACTGAGAACATACTGTGAGTTGAGATTAGATATTGAAACTAGTTTCAGCTGAGTAGAACTCAATTCTCATTCTATAATAAGAGAGACGCTTGAGATTTGATGAGAACTTGAAACTCGTTTCAGCTGATCAGAGTTCAACGGATACTTGAGACGCCTTTTAAAATACGGGCCTAAGTCTTTGAGTCTTTAGGTCTTCGGCGTGATGAAATTAATGTAAAAAAATTACACTCCACAAATATATATTTAAGGAAGTTTTTTTTTTTATGGAATAGGCTGGCAAACGAGCAGACGTATCGCCTGATAGTAAGCGATTACCGCCGCCCATGGACACCCGCAACACTGAGGCGTCACAAGTGCGTTACTGGCCTTTGGGGGATGGGAGGGGGGAGATAGGGGGAGGGGGGTTGGGGTATGGGCCTCCGGTATCCTCACTCACTCGGTGAAACACAGCGCAAGCACTATTTCACACCGGTTTTATGTGAGGCCGTGGTATCACTCCGGTCGAGCCGGCCCATTCATGCCGAAGCGTGGCTCTCCCACGTGGCAAGCCACGTGGCGTACGTAGTTAGATTGTTGCTAACTATGAAGTTAGCAACAATCATAACCAGATGGCTTCAATTAAGAATAATATGATTGAAGATTTCAAAAATATACTGCTACTTAGAAACGTTGCTCAAGATTGAATAAAGATTCTTTTCTATGGAAGTTGATAAAAGTGATAGATTTATTATTAACAAAAATAAAACCGACTTCAAGGTTCGACTCGATTTTTCTTGGATGCCATCATCAGATCTTATCATGTGTCCTTATCATGGTACCACCGTTGGGATATCTACTTTAAATTAAAAAAAGAATCATCAAAATCGGTTCATAAACGACGAAGCTATCCGCGAACACACATTAAAAAAAAAACGGTCGAATTGAGTACATCCTCCTTTTTTTGAAGTCGGTTAGAAATAAATAATTTACTGCCATTTCAACATTTTTTTTGTATTAACTAAATTTAAAAAAAATCTTGACCTGGCTGGGTTTTGAAGTTCATAATCCGGGCAAAAAGCACTTTTTTCCTGATATCCAAATTTTTGAGATGGCAGCCCACATACTGATGATATGACTTTGAGAGCTGAGTGCCTCAGTCTGTGGTTTTAGATGACTGATTGCCATCTCTCAACAATTTGCAGAGCGTCCAGGATTGGTTCACAATGTGACGAAGACCGAAATCATGGTCTTTGGGGCTGGCGATCAGTTATGCGTCCAGGGTACATAAGTTCATATATCTTGTGCATTTATTGACCGCCGACCTGAAGGATGATGAAGATATTGAACATTGCGCTGTCGGTCAGAGTTAACATGTTAGCTCAAAGGCTTGCACGTTATTCCTTTAAATTACCTGGTTAAAATAACCTTGTTCATTGCATACTGCACCTCGTTTTTTACACCTATTTGTGTACTAATTATACTCAAAAGGCGTACAGTGCTTTTCGTATTCAATACCAAACAGTCCTGGATTGCCTTATTAACGCAATCCGGGTCTTAGTGGGACTGTCCCGGTATTGCAACGCATCAGGGATGTTTACGAATGCAAACGAGGACTGTTTCTACGCCTCGTTGGGGGCTAGATGCACCTGCCGGATGAGCAGTGTGTAGTCCAGCCCCAACAACATTTTAAAGTGTGTAACGAATAGACTTGACTTGAGCATTACTTTTACAAAACAATAAGGTTATTATTAAATTTGGATATCTTTAATGATAAACCTTATTGTAAATCCACGTCTCCCCTTAATTTTGGATATGGCAGAAGAGGCACGAAAATAGAATAATTAAGAATTAAAGAGATGCGTTCTCTATGCGTATTTTAAAGTATGTGTGGTGTGACTGTTATTGACAATATCAGAAATATAATGATAAGAGGACTTTGCGGATTAAAGAAGATGTAGTGACAAGGATTGAAAAGAACATGTTTCGATGTTTTGGCCTTAGAGAGGATGGACGATAGAAATCTCATGAAATGAATTTAAAGAGCACACTTTCTATCGATTTCAATGAAATTTGGCATGGTGATACTTTGATTCCTGACCTTGATGAGCTACTCTTTGCCGCCATAACTGACATTATGTGGGCGGAGCCGCGGGCAAAAGCAAGTAATAGTGAGCATAGAATACTTATGTACTTTACGTCTTACGATAATATTATGCTTGGCTGTGGGCTTTGTCGCAAAAAGAATGGAGATCTAAATAAGTGCCAAGTTCTGTGCAAAATCAAAATATGTATTTATAGGAACAAAATAAAATTATGAACAAGTATTAAACTTAACATCAGTCATTTTATAAAGTTATTCAACATATATATATATTTTAATTCTGATAAAAACTGGCCAAGTCAAATCTAACCTACTTTAAGATCTCACATTTTTAAATAACAGCAATTGTTATAGGTATCCAATAAAGTAAAGAAATAGAGTTTAATACTTGTTCATAATTTTATTTTGTTCCTATAAATACATATTTGGATTTTGCATAGAACTTGGCATTTATTTAGATCTCCATTCTTTTTGCGACGAAGCCCACAGCCAAGCATAATTGAACTTGGCTCTCCATTTTTACATTTATGTTTTTTGGTGGGATATCATTACTTTTTGTAAAGAAAGCTAGGCAGGTATTGAGATTTAATAATACATATGTTGGGATAGTTGCAAATATCTGCTTGTAACGACGGGTCCAACAATACAATAAAAAAAAAATTGTATGGGGTCCCCCCTATTTTTTTACTTTTTTTTATTTTTAGATTTTTTCCTACGCTTACACACAATTACCGAACTGGATTCCAAATTTCATCCTTCTAGGTCATCTGGAAGTAGGTTTAGGTACTATATATGTCAGTCAGTGCTAAAATTTACGACTTTTATACCTTCATATCTTTATAACCGTTTGAGCTAGCTTCATGAAATTTGGGGTTCTAGATGTCCTTATGGATATAATTAAACACACGTAGTTTTATGTGTTTACGTTAAATAGATTTTGAGTTATAGATGGGTCAAAAGTGGCACCAAGTGGTTCGTGTAATATTACTCTCGGCGCTGGCTAGCCAGTTCCTTTGCTTGAACTTGGCTTGACACGCTACCGCGTGTCTAGATCAATTAATTCATTTTGCAAATACACACCTAGTTCAAGTTTAAATCATTAATTCTAGAACTTATTTATAGGGCCAGGATTTTTTTAATAGAAATAAATTAAGGCAGCATTAAAGAATGATAATGGTATATAGTAATCCAGTATATAACTAAATACGACTATAAAATATTTATTGTGGAACTTATTTCCGGCACTAGAAGCTTTTTAGATTAGTAGTAGATCATTAAAATAATCATCAACTGCCTTAAATAGTCCACTGCTGGACATAGGCCTCTTCTTACAAGGAGGTTTTGTCCTACTACGTGTTTTTGTCTCCGCGGGTTTTAAAAAATTAATGTATTTCCAGACAAACTTGCGTATTTTAAGAATGTAAATAGACGGTAAGGTCAGTACATTGTGTTTGTCTAAAAAAAAAAACTTCTTTTAAAAAACAGACTTCAAAAACTAAAATGTATACAATAACTTAATTTGTATGTGCTACCTAGTCATAGGTTTGAAGTCGGTTCCAAGCCAAAATGTAATAGTAGTAAAACGGGAAGAGCAGCTATCCCGCTCAAGGTCACTCGCAGCGAGTGCGGTACCTAATATTACATTTTGGCTTGGAACCGACTTCAAACCTATGACTAGGTAGCCAGACGAATGAGTATAAGGTTTAATTCAAGTTTTCCTTCTCTTTAAAGTGATGTTGTCCTGCTTAGTTTGTTTGTATAGTAATACTCAAATCAAACGAACCTATCGCCGTTCACTGCTCATCGATGGTCTCCCCAAGGAGCGACAACTATCCTGCCCCCCTAGCCAAGTTGCAAGCGTTCTTCGTTCTGCAATCGTTAACGCCTAAATTCTTGTGTGCCATTTGCTAATAATACTTTGTCTATGATTAGGCAATGACACATGAGAATTTAGGCGTTAACGATTGCAGAACGAAGAACGCTTGCAACTTGGCTAGGGGGGCTGGTCTTGGGCAGTTCGCATCTATCCGCTGCCGTCCACTTTCTTCAAGCAAAATAGTACTTATATATCGAAAATTTTGGTGCAGACCTTGAGTAGGCACACCACTATAAATTAATAAAATTCCGACGTAATAAAACGTGGTGTGAAATTGTTTGAATTTCATTCATTCATTCATATAATTTATTTGCATTCCACAATGAATTAAAAACTAGAAACAATCGTAGACCCAGCAGGGCAAATCAAAATCACAAATCACATAACATCAATTAATATGAGAATTATGCCAGTTATAAGAAAACTAACAATATTCAGTTCATGCAAATAAAAAATTAAGTTAAAAAGGATTATAATTGATGAATTAGTAAAACAATAATAAAATTATTAAATCAAAGAAGTGATTACACTGCAGAATTTTAAAATATAATAAAAATTATAATAGTAATTAAATTTAAAATATGTACTAACTAGCTGAGCCCGCGACTTCGTCCGCGTGGAACAGTGACTTTGGGTAGCAGATTTAATTATTAAGGCTAATATTATTTTAAAAATAAGACACACTTTTCACTGTTAAAAACATATTTAAGTATTTATATAGGTACATAAAATAAAAAGTATTTTGTATGAGCTTATTTCGACATTCGACATGGCCAAGGCTTTCAACCTGTTCTTGCACCGTTCGCTTCTCTCCGAGCTCTAAGCATTCGGTCTGCCTCCTAGAGTCGTCTCTAGATTGACTCTTTTCTTCATCAGCGCCTTCGCATTCGGGTTCTTTGCGACGGACGGCGCGGCCTCTGTTTTTCTGGAGGTAAACGCTAGCGTACCTCAGAATTCGGTCCTGTCGCCCAAGATGTTTCTTCTGCATGTCAATGACATATTAGCCCTTGGCAATATACATTGCTATGCAGACGATAGCACAGTGCATGGGCGATATTATGGATACCCTGCAGGCAAGATAGTAGACGTTGAGGAAAATGGATAGGAGCTTGTCGCTGAGCTTGACCGGGTTTTGAACCGCATTTAACAATGGGGTGATGATAATCTGGTCGAGTTCAACGTTAAGAAAACACAGGTGTGCCCGTTCTCTACCAAAAAGTCTCCGTTTCTTCCCCTCCCCACTTTTCAGAGCAATCAACTGCCACTACGGGATAAGCTCGGTGTCCTGGGCATGGATATTTGCCGAGACCTCAACCCACGGGAGTACATCGAGGGCACCACTATGACAGCCTGAACAGGGTGAGACGGGTTTTCGCGCCCGAGCATTTGTGACTCCTTTATAAGACCCAGGTACGCTCGTCCGTACTGTTCTCATCTTTGTGATGGATCTAGGCATTGATTTTCTCGATCTTTTGCAGCGGCAATCAGTCCGCATTATCAACAGTCCCAATACTACCGATTCCTTTGAGCCTCTGCAGTTGCGGAGAGATATCGCCTCTATGGCAGTCCTCTACCGCTTTACCATGGAGAGTGTTCTGAAGCGTTCTTCAAACTGATCCCACCTTCTCCCTTCCTCTACAGAACAACACGTGCTGGTCTTGGAAGTCACCGCCTCAGTCTTAGAAATACGCTCTCGAACCAAACGGTTTGGTTCTGCATTGTCTGCTTTCACAGCGAGTATGGTTGCCTCCACTGTTGGATTCTGCTTGAGTTTTCTCTGTCTGAGCAAATTCTCAATTTTTACAATTTTAAAATACTACGTTTTTGATTTGCCATCCTTTGTCAAAATATAGTGATTTAGCTGATTTGATACACGCGATTGTGCTGCCCATTTGAAAAACATGTTTTTTTTAAATGAACTTTAACCGTCTGTCTTTGGGCTTTGATAATTGGTAGTGCAAATGTTGTTTTCAGCGGAAACTGCATTCTTTTAAATTGAAATTGCAAATAAGTTTGAATTATTGGAATACGGGGAATTGAAACATTTTCTTTTACAATGTTGTACCCCAGATGTGTATTTTGTAGCCGTGTACCATTACATATCTTTGTCGCTCAAGATTTCTTATTAATAGGACTGAAACATTAACTTTCATTCTTAACTTATGGGAAGGCGCTTCTGATAATTCTAAAGATTTAAAAAACTTTATGCATAAGCTATGATATGACTGGTTCAGTTTCCCTTGCATTGTTTCCTGAGAGGTATTCGTTAACATCTTCCTCCACGTCTGACATGATCCGTTCGTTTATTTGATAACTGTCTTATTAGTCGGCGGATCAGAAAAGATATTATTTTTAGATCATGTGTGCTATCATATACCAGTACTCACGTCTCAATGTAATCATGTCGTTACTGTCATTTGGCATACAATCATCTCTTATTTTTAGAAGAGCATTTGCATATTGACACTACTCATAAATCATTGTGAAGTTGTACTCGCATAATTGTAGTAAGACAAAACTTTTTAACATGTACCCATAATACATATGTTTCATACAGGCATTTATTTCATCTTGCGGCGTCCCCTCTTGCTTTTTTTTGTGTTTAAATCCCGCCGGATAGTTTTCCTTCGGATTTTTTCACGAAGAAAGTTATTTGAATAAACAAAAAATCATGTAAACAAATCGAATCCTAGTGAATAATAACGAATTTGTAGTAGCAAAATTCAACATCCTCATGCGGCACAGTCGTCTGCCCTGACATGTCTGCCCGTTCGGGTAAGCACACTTAGGCATATTGTGATAACTCAGTAAATGTTACATCTGAATAGCTCTAATATTTTGTCTCCTGTCCCAAACTCGTGAAATATTTTCGCAAACCTTGCATCATCATCATCAGCCTATCGCAATCCACTGCTGGACATAGGCCTTGCCTTGCCTTCACAAACCTTGCATATTTCCATACAAACTTTCATCCCCTATTGCTATTTTACCCCCTTGATCTTAAAATTTTTGCAAAATATAAATGACATTTTTATTTATATGTAATCAACAGCCTAAAATATAAAGTTTAAGATTTTAGCTTAAAATGACGACACTGTATACACTGTTTTGTAATTTGTCTTATTTATTTCTATTAATATAATGAACATACAAATCATATTTATGAATGTATGTTATTTATTATATTATTATTATTATATTAATTTAAGTCTTCGTTGAAAAGGAGAAATATTTTTAATGAATTTGACATCCTTATTTACTCGTTGCCAAGACGCCCGGTGTCACCAAGGTAACGCGCAGGCGTGTGGCAATTGAACCACCACTCTTCTATACAATCTTTCATCCCCCCTTTCAACCCCTATGTAATCGGTGCAGCAGTTTGGCCGTGAAAGCAAGACAGACAGACATACAGTTACTTTCGCATTTATAATATAAAGTATGGAAGTATGGATAGCCTTCCTCGATAAATGGGCTATCTAACACTGAAATAAGTTTTCAAATTGTACCAGTAGTTCCTGAGATTAGCGCGTTCAAACAAATAAACAAACTCTTCAGCTTTATATATTAGTATAGATGTATTTATTATACTCTTCTAAGATCTAATACTCATAATTAACAACACAATTATTTAGATAAAGATTAATATTAGGCATTATGTTGATAAAAACTCTTTGGCAAATAACTCATTATTAGGTACCAACTCTTAGCGTCTTATACTCGTGATAACTTCTAAACGAAATGTCGGATTGGGATGAAACAAAAAGTATTTTACTTCTACATAAATACCCTTGATAACATAATGCTTAATTTGGATAAGGATTAATATTACGATACACATTTAACGTAGTTTCTTTCTTCAGACGATTTAATAATTTTTTCCAACACAAAAGCGGTTATTGTGTCTAAACCATGATAGTTAGATATATGCTCTCGCGGACTTTTTTGTAGATCTTAATGGGCCCTACAAACCCGTAATACATTATTTTGTTCTATTGTCAATAGTCTTTGCAGCGCACGCAAAAATTGGTTTTCGATTTCACACCTTGGGTTAGAAAATAGCAATTTTTTTACGGATCCCTAATTTTTTTGAAAATAAAATATAGCCTATAGCCTTCCTCGATAAATGGACTATCCAACACTGAAATAATTTTTCAAATCGGACCAGTAGTTCCTGAGATTAGCGCGTTCAAACAAACAAACAAACAAACAAACAAACAAACTCTGCAGCTTTATAATATTAGTATAGATTTCGCATGTTAATTAAGCACTATAATATTCCTTTATCATTTATGTATTCATTTATTGTATATATTAGACTTTATTTGTCAGTATTTGTTTAATTTTACGTACAAAATATATCTCATTTGTTTCATTTTTAATGGAATCAGGCAATTTATTAAATATTCTGATGGACATCACATGGGACCACTTGAATGAAACGTGATACGGGAAGTGGGTAAAATTAACATTTTTTTGTACCTAAGAGATCGGTTCGTGTTTTTGTCTCCGCGGTTTGTAAAAAAGTAATGTATTTCCGGACATACTTGCATATTTTAAGAATGTAAATAGACGGTAAGGTAAGTACATTGTGTTTGTCTAATAAAAAAAAACTTTGTTTAAAAAAACCGACTTGAAAAACTAAAAAGTATAAAATAACTTAATTTGTATTGTATGAACCACCTATTCATAGGATTGAAGTCGGTGCCAAGCCAAATGTAATAGAACGTACCACACTCGCTATATTTCGAGACGAACGTCAACGACGTCACCGACGCTTCGATTGTTTTGTTCTACGCGAAGAGCAGCTATCCTGCTCAAGGTCACGCGCGGCGAGTGCGGTACCTACTATTTTTGGCTTGGCACCGACTTAAAATCATTGAATAGGTAGTAGATACAAATTAAGTTATTTTATAATTTTTAGTTTTTGAAGTCGGTTTTTTAAACGAGGTTTTTTTTTATTTTTCGCTTTTTAGTCTTTCTCAAGTCTCTCATCATCATTTCACCTAAATAACTTGAAAGAATACGACTAAATATAACATACATACACATGCCATTTAAATATTTATCTTTCAACTCCTAACCGTCAAGGAGTTTTATCTTCCATCATCAGCTCATCATCAGGAACTGATGACTACCAAATGCAAATACTGATAGGTATAGCTTTAGAAAATATATGAAAAACATAGTACGTGCCTAACAAATTTGAGGGTTTCCTTCGATTTCCTTGGGATTCCATCATCAGATCCTGATATGGTAGCAATGGAACCATAAGGGAAGCATACCCTTTCGAATACAAAAAGAATTTTCAAAATCGGTCCACAATTGACGGAGTAATCAGTGTACATACATAAAAAAAAATACTGATGAAATTGAGCACCTCCTCCTTTTGGAAGTCGGTTAAAAAGGTTTACAACTGTACGTTTGTTCTATATTGAATACGAATCAATTTCTTTTGTGCTATGAAAAGTGTAGGGGCATCAGTGCTATTACCCCAGATTATAATTTCGTAACGTAGCCATGAATGTGCATATGCATAGTAGATGGCAAGCACAGTTTCAAGATCTGTAGTATCAAGATTTTGTAACTTGGTATAATGCAAAGCTAAAACTAAAAAAAGTTGACCTAGTGTTGCGAGTCTTCCAGGAAATGTGAGTATCTATAGTGAGTACCTATTATTATCGTGGAGAAGGTGACGTCTCAACTTCAGAATCGCTATATCTCAGAATTGGTGATTCGTAGAAAAAAGTATAAGGAACATTTTGTAAATAATTTCCTCCTAAAAAATTTTTGACCCCGAATATGTTTAATTTTATTTTCTTTTAGTCTGTCACAGTAGTATTGTTGTCAGTTAACAAGATCCACCAAACTCATGGAGTGCGGGGACCATTCATTCTGAGCTTTTCGCATCTCGTGTGTATGCTTCAACGACATACCAATGGTTAACTGAAGTAGCCTGCACGTATCTGGCTGATGTGTCATGTCTCCATGATGGGCATTATCCGTAGAAATAAGACATACCCTAAATTTAGTTTTTTAGTAAATAAACATCATACTGGGTGAAGTAGGTTGTAATTATATTTTTGACTGGCTGACCCACGCAACCTCGTTTTCGTCTCCTATTGCCCGTAGCGTAATATTTTCCCCCCGTTTTTTAACATTTTTCATTGGTGCTCCGCTCCTATTAGTCTTAGCGTGATGATACATAGCCTATAGCCTTCAGCCTTCGATAAATGGGCTATCTAACATCGAAAGAATTTTTCAAATCGGACCAGTAGTTCCTGAGATTAGCGCGTTCAAACATACAAACAAACTCTTCAGCTTTATAATATTCTAAGTATAGAAGTAAAAATTTACCAATAATAAAAAAAAAACATAATTAAAAATATCACTAACAAAATATGTCACCACAACCCGGGGGCACACCGTACACCACTGTAGAGGATTTCTGGGAAAACTCACACAAGATATTATTTCTAAACACACTGAGCTTCTAAAAACTTAACACAACAAAGAAATAGAAAAGTAACCACCAATGCGTTCATAGGGTAATCAGGTTACATCATAGAGAGTCATATCGAGGACGGTTATTTACTGCTTTTCCAGCTCCTAGTACCGTCTGTTATTATCATTACAACATAACAGTGGTTGATTAGAATTAGACATTATTTAATTGTAATTTTATTATTTTAATTCTTTTAAAAAGACAACTCCCGCACTAGGAATAGGTCAATGAATACATGAAATGAACGCAAAGAACACCCAGACTAAGAACAACAATTTGTGGATCACACAAAGTGAAAAACTTCTATAAGTTGTGCTGCTTTTATTTTTCCCTTTCATGTATACTGAAGGGGAAAATCAAAATGTTTTTTTTATATATTTAAAAAAGACAACTCCCGCACTAGGAATAAATCCTGTGTCGCGGGGGACTTTACAAACATACATGAAACGGACACAAAGAACACCCAGGCTCAGAACAACAATTAGTGGACCACACAAAGTGTTGTCCTATGTGGGATTTGAACCCACGACACTTGGCGAAGTAGGAAACGGCGTGGTGACCGTTAGACCACTAGGCCAAACGTGCAGTCGAATTAATCAATACCTTTCAGTACATATACCTACATCCGATTTTACGGTTTTCACAGAGTATTCGGTTAAAGGTAATGAACTTCCGAGGGCTGCAGTTGATACAGCATTGGTGGTTAGTATATCCCTTCTTGAAATAGTTTTTGAAATAGATATAAATGAAAAAATATGCATTGCATAATTAAATTCAATATGCATTTAATTATTACTTATGACATAAAATATCCAGAATAAATATAACACAAAATAAAATAAATAGGAAACACAATGTAGCGTTGCCTTTTCGCCAAAATATTTGAGTAGTGAAATCCATAAGTCTTCCATAGTGGTACATTATCATCATCTGTAAGGATAAACCAGTAAGAACTCTTCCAGATTAATATCTACCTACGGTTTATTATATTTACTAGGTCCGTGGTCAAGTATTATTATGACTAAAAAAACTTCAATGCTAAGTTCATCACACTAATCACATCACATCACATCACACTAATATATAGGGCGAAAGTTTGTGTGTATGTTTGTTACTTCTTCACGCAAAACCACTGAACGGATTTGGTTGAAACTTTGCAGTAATATAGCTTATACACCAGAATAACACATAGGCTACTATTTGCCGCGATAACCCACATATACGCGGGCGGAGCCGCGGGCAATCACTAGTATTATAATAATTATAAAACTGTGATCGGAAAAGTGACTGCATTTTTACAAAAAGCCATATCAAAGTGTAACGATTACAGTACTCTGACTTTTGGATTTATGGTAGAGTTTTTAGTGCATATATAATAAACTAGAGTCACTACTTAAAACAACAGTTATATTTTAAGTGTCATCATAAGAACTTGACAAATAAGTGTGTCATATTTGACTTCATATGGACAAATGAAAAAATAACCAAATCTAAATTAAGAAGCAATAGTAAACTTAAAGAATTTTGTATCATTCATTAGTTTATTCCAGTTAGTACATTCACAATTAAAGTGAACGAAAACCGTCACATACCAGAATCATGTCGTAAAAAATATGCAATAGGAATATAAAAATACACAGATCATGTGTTAGAGGTCAATTTGGGGGAAAAAAGAAACGGATATAGGAATACGACAGGAAGGACATACCCTCCTCAAGCACCAAAGTATCTCTAAATTTCATCGAAATCGGTTTAGCTGTTTAGTCGTCATAGCGTAACAGACAGACAGGCAGAGTTACTTTGGAATGAATAATATTAGTAACGATAGATTTGGTAGTATATTAGTTGTGCTCTGATGTCAGGTAAATCAGTATTAATTAGAGTAGCCTAGAGACTAAGCCAACGAAATTTATAACATGTCTCGTTAACCACAATAGGCTACTCAGATGTAGTTGATTGACTGTAATTAAAAAATAAACGATATTTAATGTTAAAAATTACTATGCTAATAAAGTCTCTTTTGTGGTTTTCCTTATTCTAAATGAACGAAGGTCCTTTTATGATCGTCATACAATCTAAAATGGGCCACAACAAGGTTCATCGTATTGATTAAACAGATCAGAGACAATCTATACAAATAATTAGAATGTCTGTTAGTAATATTAAAATAAACACTTTTTGCTAAATGCTAAATGCATATGTATGTATACACGGTACATATACCAAAATAACATTTTTTACAATTTTTGTCCGTCGGTACCGATTTTGACCAGACTTTCACTGGCAGATAGCTGATGATATAAGGAGTAACTTAGGCTACTTTTTTTAGACCAGCTTTGCCCCACCGTAGTACCCGTGGTTGTTGTTGTACCGCGGGTAAGACCGCGGGGCTCAGCTAGTTAATTTATAAGAATCTGTTTGCATGCATGTTTAGGTACATTACTGAAACAAGTGTGCATGTTTACATAAATTAAACTTTGTATTAATGTAATCAACTGAAGAAAAATGTATTTCAGGGTTATTACTATTAAGTTCAATGCTATTTTAGACTGAATATAGAACAGACAGAAGATATCTCTTCATACGCCGTTGAAGGGCATTTTTAGACGCCAATGGCCGGCCGTCGAGTTGGTTTTTAGATGAAACACCACATACTCCTGACTCCAGAATCCTTAAGGAGCAGGATATCGGAAGCATATTCCAACCTGTCAATAAAAAAGGTATTCCATAGAAACAATAATAAATAATACTGATCTGTTTGAGTTACTGTTATTTGTTTATTTACCCACAAGCTGCTAGGATTATTATAACTGCTCTTTTTCTATGGCTTTTTTCGTCTGGTAAAAAATCTTATCCATTGAGTGTAACGTAATAGGTATTTTTTGACGCCTGCTGACTTCCGGGTTGTTATAGGCTATCCTATAATTAGTTTATATACCTGCTCCTGCCCCCCGATAGTAATTTTATTAAAAATTCGCAGCAATTAATAATTTACTGTCTAACTTGGACAGTGTTTCATTCTGTGAATCGTTAACATGTGATCTGAATACTTTTAGAAGCTCATTACCGTTTTACCGTGGGAGAGCCACGCTTCAGCATGAATGGGCCGGCTCGACCGGAGTGATACCACGGCCTCACAGAAAACCGGTGTGAAATAGCGCTTGCGCTGTGTTTCACTGAGTGAGTGAGGATACCGGAGGCCCATACCCCAACCCCTCCCCACATCCCTTACCCCCATCCCCCAAAGGTCGGCAACGCACTTGTGATGCGTCTGGTGTTGCAAGTGTCTATGGGCGGCGGTAATCGCTTACCATCAGGTGATACGTCTGCTCGTTTGCCACCTACACCATAAAAAAAAAAAAAAAAAAAAAAAAAAAAAACCATCTTTAATCCATGTATTAATATATTAACACAAAATATACGTAGTATAGGCGCAAATTACGTGGAACTCTTGACATTGTTGGCAAGACTAGACAGAGACGTCGATATCGTTGTACTGTCTGAGTGCTGGCTTTCCTGCAACCCAGACATTCCTCAGCTCGTCGGATATGTCGCGCACAAAACTTTGGTAACACATAACAAAAATGATGGAGTCATTATTTACATTAAGTCAACGTTGTCTAATATTAGAGTGAGTGAACCAGATCTGTCTGACGCGAGTTGTTTATTGGTCACTGTGGGTTCGGATTTGGCTATTATTGCAGTTTATAGACCATACGCCTTTAAAGATCCTACACTTTTTTTACAATCCCTGGACTGCATTCTTATTAATATAAAATGTTATAGAAACATTATTCTTCTAGGAGACATTAATATCGACATTGCCCAAGGTCACGTATCCTCTTACACTATTGATTATCTTGATACACTTGCTCAACATGGACTCTTCCTGGGACATGACCTGCCAACACACGGTTATACATGCCTCGACCATATAAACTTGAAGACCACACTACCATGTAAGGTATTTGTATTGGAAACGACTGCTACAGATCACTTCGCAGTGCTTCTTACCTTACCATAAAAATGCCTAAAAATACAATAGTTTCTACCTTTACTAAAATCGACGAAAACAATATTTCTGATAGCCTTCGTAATGTCAACTTTGCGCCGGTCTACGAAGTTAAAGATCCCGATATAGCAATGAAACTTTTTATTGAGCCTATTCTCTCTATCATAACAAGTAATACTCAAATTATCAAATTGTCTCGTAGGCGAAGTCTTATTAAACCGTGGATTACCCAGGGGCTCCTCAAGTGCATTCGACATAGGGACTACTTATATAAAAAACTAAAAAAGCGACCCACGGATGAAATATTGTCAATCAGTTATAAGCGATACCGCAATTATTGTACAAATTTATTAAGAAAAGCAAAAAGAGTTTACGAAAGTTTAGAATTTAAAAAAGCTGGCAACAACTCTAAGCAGCTGTGGCAGGTAATACAATCAGTCACTAATAGACGTAAACCTGAATCGAGTGCGATAGACCTATTTGAGCATGGTAAAGATCATCAACAGTCCATGGACAGCATTAGCACGTATTTCGCGGGTATAGGTAGGCAACTTGCAGAGAGCATTGTGAGTGGGTCCCCACTTCCCCAGTAATGCCCAACCTAAATCTAAGGATTCCTTTGTCTTACTTGAAACTGATGAGAGCGAGGTGGAACGGCTGATCATGTCCTTAAAGAGTAACAGTGCTGTTGGATGGGACGGGATATCATCCGGGTTTTTAAAGAAGTACAAATCTATTGTTGTCCCCCCCCTTACATATATATGTAACCTGAGCATTGTAACAGGCAAATTCCCTACACTGTTTAAGAAAGCCCTATTTCATCCAATTTACAAATCGGGTGGTCGAGACCGTGTCGAAAATTATAGACCCATATCAATACTGCCAGCAGTGTCAAAAATTTTAGAAAAAATTATCAACTCAAGGCTTATTAACTATCTAGAAAATCGTAATCTACTATCTATTAATCAATTTGGTTTTAGAAAGAATCTATCTTCTGAAGATGCTGTACACAATCTGGCGGACTTAATAGTCCGAAAACTTGACAGTGGTCAGAAGTGCGTTGCATTATTCTTAGATCTCGCTAAGGCTTTCGATACGGTCTCGACAAAAACACTTGTGTGTAAGTTGGAATCTCTGGGTATCAGAGGAACTCAACTGTCTTTGTTCAGTAGTTATCTGATGGGCAGATCACAGCTAGTAAAAATAGGTTCTCATACTAGTTCTGAAACGCCTATAACTTACGGTGTACCTCAGGGAAGCATTTTAGGCCCAAGCTTGTTCCTAGTCTACATAAATGATCTGTGCAACATTAAACTTGATCATGGAGCAATATTCTCATATGCTGATGATACAGCATTAGTTTTCTCATCGGACGATTGGCATGATACTTACCGCTTCGCTCAAAGGGGTTTCGATACTGTCAATGGATGGTTAAAAAATAATCTACTCACACTAAATATTACCAAGACCAAAGCAGTTGACTTTTCTATCCGCTCCGGAAATCTGATGGATGATTCCTTACGAATTACGGTTAGCTCGTCTGATAGTGAATCCTATTTCACAGAGAAGGTAACTTCTATTAAATACACACAAAAGTGTCTAGGGATCAAGCATTTTTATGCGGATTTCTTGAGATTGAGATGTGGCTTTGTAATAAATTTATGATTTTATAAATTTATATGGATCCTTTTTGGTGCATTTCATAATTTGAATCAGGAACTGTCAATCAAATTCGAGTAAAAGATGAAAATCAGCTGTCAATATTTTCCCTATAAAAACATACAACGCATTGAAGACATTATTAGTGCTACTGTTTCCCTACTACTGATTAAAACCAACGTTATTATGGAGCGGCGACGTCATTTAAGCAGGGAAGAAATGCTCAGAGCCGTGGGAATGATAGAAGCTGGTTCCCGGCAACGTACTGTGGCTTTAGCTCTGAATACAAGTCAGAGTGTTATCAGTCGACTTTGGACACGTTACCGAAGCACTGGTACCGTGGCTGAGCGCCATAGAGGACGGTATTGCTGCACCACACGGAGACAAGACCGATACATTCAAATCTTAACTCGAAGAGCTCCAACAATAACCGCCATGATGTTAGCCGTGAGGCTTCATCACTCTTAAGGGAACTTAATTAGCGACCAAACAGTCAGAAACCGCTTGCATGAAGTGAACCTTCATTCCCGAAGACCGCTACGGGTACCACCTATAGCAATGCACAATCGTAGGATTCGATATCAATGGGCTCTTGAGCACAGAAATTGGGCAGAAGAACAATGGCGTTTCGTGTGCTTTTCTGATGAGTCTCGTTTTGGTATGAGACCGGATACAAGACGTATACGACACTGGAGAACCCCTGGACGCCAACAGCGATTAAAATCCTGCCAGGAAGTCCATCCTTATAGTGGTGGAACCATCGTGGTATGGGCGGGTATTTGGATCGGCGGAAGAACTGAGTTGATTTGGATCAGAGGCAACCTCAACGCTCAAATTTATGCTGAGACGATTGTATCAGACGTCATCGTTCCTCCACAAGTGCAAATCGGTCCCTTATTTCAGTTAATGCATGATAATGCACGACCGCACACCGCAAGAGTTGTAAGACAGACTCTCGCCGCAGCTAACATCAATGTCCTGCCCTGGCCTGCTCAGTCGCCAGACTTGAACCCGATTGAGCATGCATGGGATATGCTACAGAGAAGAGCTCTGCCGAATATGGAGGGTATCCAGTCGCAAGAAGACCTTTTTTTGTTGTTGCAACGAACATGGGCGGCCATTCCACAGCGTGGTTTGGATGAACTCATTTTGAGTATGCCAAACCGATGTTCTTGTGTTGTTAGTGTTCGCGGTAGAAACTCGGATTATTAATTGTTTAAGTTACCTAATAAAATTTTAAAGAAAACTGTTATTTCAGTCTTTTTTTCGAACTTTAATGTTAGTGGTTCAAATGTCAAAAATCCCTTTATTAGGAAAATGGCAAATTTCTTTATTAATGCAAAGGTGACTTGGTTTATCGTTACTGTGACAAACGAAAACACTTTATTTGATGAATCCTTAAAGAAAATTTTAATTAATATCAATCAGGAGAAAAGTTATTGCAAAAATATATGTTGATCCCTAGACACTTTTGATGTGTGTATCTAGGTATCATTATCGACAATAACCTAACCTTCAAAAATCACATAGAATATATATCAGGTAGAATACGTAAACTTATCTACATATTTAAAGAACTTGGACACTCTGCCGATCCTCACGTATTAAAAATGGTATATACGGGTCTATGTCAATCGCTCCTGAATTATTGTATTGCTACATGGGGTGGTGCAGCTAAATCTCACACCTTACAGATTGAGCGTGCGCAAAGAGCTGTGCTAAAGGTTTGCTGTTTCAAGCCTCGGTTGTACCCTACTAAGGCGCTCTATGAATATTGCCAAGTCCTCACTGTAAGACAACTTTTTGTGAAAGCTAACGTGCTCAAGCAGCACTCTCAAACCTACTACACCCCTGAAGGTACTCGTCGCGGTCATCTTGTGACCGTATCTTTGCAAGTTAAAACTTCATTTAGTCGTAGATTCTTTACTTTTCTGGGACCCTACATGTATAAAAAACTGCACAAAATTTTAAATCTTTATAGTCTGAATATGCATCAATGTAAAACTATCATATCAGAATGGCTCTTGAGAAAATCATACAGGGAGAACTTCTTATTGTCATACAGTGATACAATGAGGCACATGTATACATACACACACTCACTCACACACACACACAGACACACGTACAGCACACGCTATTTTTATTTAATTTCTTAAATCTTGTTTATTATTATTATTTTCTAAAAATCATTGTATTTTCTTGTGCAACAATATTGTAACTATATTAGTACTATTTTGAAACAACTAGTTGTGGTCCGAGTGGGGACCTGGAGTCCTGTAACACAGGTCGTTAAGACCTACTTCAGGCACCAGCGATCCACAACCGAAATTGTCAAAATTAGTGCTACTATGTAATTTCATTTTATTGTATTGTATTTCGGTTTTGGTGAACAAATAAATCATATTATTATATTATTATTATTATTCTCTTTATTAAACTTATTATATAACACATTATTTACATTTTTAAATATACATAGAAAAACAAATACATTTAAAAATATAAAAAATAGTAGACCACCGACTTCGGGTACAGGGACCAAGAAACCGGTGGTTAGGGCTCCAGATAAGTTATGGAATCAGGCGTTACTTTGCGGAAATCCATGACATTAAATGCTATGAAATATATTTAGCTTTAATTCCGCGAGACAAATATCCAGGTCTGAAAGCAGGGCACAAATCCCACCGTCATGCATATGTACACATACAAAACAAGTGAGAAATAATTAGCATGCCATGCAACCAAACCTATACTCGACACGTGTTTCGCCCCTCCACGGGGCATCCTCAGGAGATGTTGACTCGTCGAGCGTTTGAGCTCGAATGCGCGCTAGCGCACCGCTGTCGGCTCTTTATATACCGTTTCGATGACGCTATAATCACGATCGATACAATGTCACAACGACATCTGTGCCGAACTACCCGCAATCATACTTAGAAGTGGTGATGGAATTAAGTTTGTTTGGTCATTAAACAGTGTATATGCATTATTATTGTTATATTTTGACAATAACAATAATACATAAACAAAATATAACAATAATAATGCATATATACACTGTTGAATGACCAAACAAACTTAATTCCATCACCACTTCTAAGTATGATTGCGGGTAGTTCGGCACAGATGTCGTTGTGACATTGTATCGATCGTGATTATAGCGTAACCGTAACCTTTTAACCATCAATATCTCTAAGATCAAATGTTTTTTCGTGCACAAAAGAAACATGACCATAAGCCTCTTACTATCAATGGCAATACTCGTAGGCAAGTAAGCTATGAAAAATATCTTAGGCTGGTATTGGATAACCAATTATATGACGTTCCTGTTAAAGAACACCATACCTATTATAATTTTTTAAGTGTCGAGCCTTATAAGAACATTGCGAAGAAGTTAGATGTTTCCCTTTAAAAGTAAGTCATACTAAAACCCACCTAGAAATTACCCACTATCATAGAAGTGTGGAGAGCAAATTCTAGGTGCGCCCAGATTTAATTACGATAAAAAAGACATTAAATACGGAGGTGTAGAAATCTTATAATACACTAGCTGCACCCCGCGGTGATACTCGCGGTTGTTGTTGTAAAAGTACAGTAAGAACAAAGTAAAACCACGAGGCGAATCCAGTCTGAAATAAAAGTAAAGTATATTACGTTGCTCCTTATATCATCTTAAATGAATAACTTCTTAACAAGCTTATCATTCCCAGCGAATTATAAATAAACGCGATTAAAGGATTATACTGTAGTTAATAAATAAAACAATCTATTAAAAAAAAAAGCGGCCCAGTGCGAGTCGGACTCATCCATGAAGGGTTCCGCAGCAGCAAGTAACATTTTTTTTTTTATATTTGTGTTGATTGAATGAAAGATAAATTGCAGTTTACGATTTATGACGTATTAAAAAAAACTACTTACTAGATTTCGTTTAAACCAATTTTCGGTGGAAGTTTGCATGATATTGTACAACGTATATTTTTTTTAGATTTATCATGCACTTATTTTAGAAGTTACGGGGGGGGGGGACACATTTTACCACTTTGGAAGTGTCTCTCGCGCAAACTATTCAGTTTAGAAAAAAATGATATTAGAAACCTCAATATCATTTTCGAAGACCTGTCCATAGATACCCCACAAGTATAGGTTTGATGAAAAAAAAAATTTTGAGTTTCAGTTCTAAGTATGGGGACCCTCAAAATTTATTGTTTTTTTTTTATTTTTGTGTGAAAATCTTAATGCGGTTCACAGAATACATCTACTTACCAAGTTTCAACATTATAGGTCTTATAGTTTCGGAAAAAAGTGGCTGTGACATACGGACGGACAGACAAACAGAATCTATGAGGGCTCCGTTTTTTGCCTTTGGCACGGAACCCTAAAAAGCGGCCAAGTGCGAGTCGGACTCGCCCAAGAAGGGTTCCGCAGCAGCAAGTAACATCATATAATTTTCATTTTATTGTTATATTTGTGTTGATTGAATGAAAGGTAAATTGCAGTTTACGATTTATGACGTATTAAAAAAAAAGTTTAGGTGGAATCATATATTTTTTTTAGTTTTATCATTCGCTTATTTTTAACCGACTTCAAAAAAAAGGAGGAGGTTTCTCAATTCGACCGTATATATATATTTTTATGTGTGTTCGCGGATAATTTCGTCGTTTTTGAACCGATTTTGATTATTCTTCTTTTGTTGGAAAGGAGATGTCCCGACGGTAGTACCATGATAAGGAAACTAGGATCTGATGATGGCATCCCAGAGAAATCTAGGAGAACCCTCATTTTTTCAGGCACGTACTATGTTTTTCGTATATTTTCTGAAGCTACCCCGGTATTTGCGTCTGGTAGTCATCATTTAATGATGATGAAAGGTACAACTCCTTAACGGTTAGAAGTTGGAGGATAAATCTTTAAATGTCATATGTATGTATGTTACCTTTAGTCGTATTATTTCAAGTTATTTAGGTAAGCTGATGATGGAAGGTACAACTCCTCGACGGTTAGGAGTTGGAGGACTAGACTAGATTGTTTGCGCTAAAAATGGAAAAATAAACACTTTTTATAAAAAAATAAAACCGACTTTCAAAAACCACCCAACGAAAACTCCCTGCCATAAAACACTCAAAAGCGTAAAATAAACTGGCTCTTCATAAATTTCTATGTGATATATATAAATATCTTGTCTATACCTAATTCTTTATTCATTTAAATAGTAGTATTATTATGTGTGCTAGGTACCTAAAATCTGTTTGAAGGCGGTGCCAAACCAAAAAGAATACGAACGAACAATTACAAAAATCTAAGCGATAGTCGCTTGGCACCGACTTCAAACAGATTCTAGGTACCTAGCACACATTAAAATACTACTATTTTAATGAATAAAGAATTAGGTATAGACAAGAATTGGGACATAGCAACTTATGAAGAGCCAGTTTATTTTACGCTTTTGAGTGTTTTATGGCAGGGAGTTTTCGTTGGGTGGTTTTTGGAAGTCGGTTTTATTTTTTTATAAAAAGTTTTTAGAAGTTACGGGGGACACACACACATTTTACCACTTTGGAAGTGTCTCTCACGCCAACTCTTCAATTTAGAAAAAAATAATTAGAAACCTGAATATTATTTTTGAAGACCCATACACAGACACGTATGGGTTTGATGAAAAAAAAAATTTGAGTTTTAGTTCTATGTATTCTTTCTTCCTTTTAAAAGGCAACTCCCGCATTAGGAATAAACATCCTGTGTCGCGGGGGACTTTACAAACATACAAGAAACGGACACAAAGAACACCCAGACTCGGGACAACAATTTGTGGATCACACAAAGTTTTGTACCGCGTGGGATTTGAACTCACAACACTTGGCGCAGTAGCAAGAGGCGTGTCGACCGCTGAAACCACTAGGCCAACCGTGCAGTCTATATGGGGACCCCCAAAATTAATTGTTTTTTTGGGTGGAAATCTTAATGCGGTGCACAGAATACATCTACTTACCAAGTTTCAACATTATACTTCTTATAGTTTCGGAAAAAAGTGGCTGTGACATACGGACGTACAGACAGACAGACATGACGAATATATAAGGGTTCCGTTTTTTGCCTTTGTCACGGAACCCTAAAAACACAGAACATAAATGGTACAAACTAGTTTTGATTGAAATAAGTTTAGAAATCTAAAAATATCAATAATGAATAATTATGACCGGAGTTCATTAGTATTTTTATAACAAGTCATTGACATAGAAACTTAGAATAAAAATCTGCGTCAAACAAATAGGGTTTCCGCTTGAAATGTTTTCTACCTTTAATTTAAATTCATTATGAATCTAATGTGTCATGTTTAGCTTTTGCGAACTTACGTATTATTTATGTATGTGTTTGCCTATATTTTATTCTTAGTAACTATTCAGTAGATAGGTATTTTACATCCATTTATTGCTGTGGAAAAAACGCACGTCGTGCGTCATATTTCGATGTCCATGTAAATATTTCCTAATACTACGAATTGCCGTCAGGTTCAACGTAAACTGTTCAAGTGACCTCACCTCATAAATGTTGTTTGTCCCAATCGATATATGATATGGTGCTCTAAAGGCCTTTTAGTTTAGAATTCATAGTAGGTACTTAGAAAAAAAAAGCTATAATAATATAATTAATTAAAAGTTATTTGAGTCATTCAGAAATTGAATTTTGTTTACAGAATTGTTTCCATTCACTAGGATCCCCTGCTTAAATCCTCTGAGGGATTTATTTTTTGTCCACACTGATCGCCTAGGAGACTTATTTGTTTTTTTTTTTTTTTGATCCCTAAAGATTTCCTTTATTTTTACAGCTTATCCTTATATTTTGTATAAATTATTATATTATTATTATTATATTTTGTATCCTAAATAATAATTCCGTCCGTCTATCCTCTACTTACTTTTCAAATGGTTAGTGCTGGAAAGATGAAACTTCGAATGGATAAGTGTATTTATCACGTCGATAAAGTGCTAAAATAAAATCAGGAAAAATCTTGTTTTTAGGTACTTCCTCTACAAGTAATGCAGAGATGATTTTTTTGGTATCATTATATTTTAAAACATTGAGAGTTTGCTTAGACAATTTTTTGATTTAGGTATCTATTTGCGCGATATGCAACTTTAAAGCACAGCTTTTGTTCAAATAGGACGTCCCGCCCTATAAAAGCTTGCTCAAAAAATCTGAAAAAGTTCATGATGGTAGTCTGTTTGATGAACTTTAAAGGAAAAATATAATCGCCTATATATAAACTTGGTCAGTTCAGGAGTTACAGAGGCTTAAGTTGTAAAATATGCTTACTTCGTTAACTTTGTACAAAAATAACGAAATAATAAGTTAGGGTACAAAACCATAGTCTATAAGTATGCATGGCCTAACACGCACTTTCCAAGGTCTCTTATAGCTCGATATTTTTTTGTTGTTGTTCTTTTATGATTTTTACAAATTATTGATTATTCTAAAAAAATATGACATAAAAAATATGCAGAAAGGAATTCTATGAAACTGTTTTCTGTGCATATTTATTGACAACATTATTATCTCTGACTTCCACCATAGTGCCTTACAAAATTTCTATGTCACCGAAAAATAATTACACTACTGACAATAAGATTATTTGATTTGGAGATCGGTGTAGACAATGATTCAAATAAATCCCCTAGAGGATTTAAACAGGAGATTCCAGTCTACATTATGTTTACAAAATCTTCCAAATAAATCCCATTTGGGATTAAAATGGAAGAAAAATTCAAAAACATTACTTTCTTCCCATCGTCTTTATAAAACAGAATAATGTTTATTGGGTCATCGAGATTATTATAAAAACTTTACATTATACTTATAATAAGGAATTAAAATTAATAGTCGTAATAAATTAGTATCAGTCGGGGACTTCATACGAGTATTAGTGGTTTGCCAGAATTAATACAATCAAAATATAACAATGCATACCTAATTTAACAGAAAAAAAAAATCAGATAAAGTAATTCAAAAACTATGTCAGAAATCCATACAATTAATTAATTTCATTATTCAGTTAATAATCGTCATAACTCAATTAGTTTCTATTATATATAATTTTCTAATGTTAATAAATAGCATAAAGCAGGCAATGATATGATGACGTATGTATTGTGTTTGTATATATACATAATTATACATGTATTTATCAGTTTTTATATGCAGTAAACTGTTTGAGTTATATGCACACCTACCTTTTAAAATTTCTACACCACCCTAAGGTTGACTGGTAGAGAATACCCTGGGCATTCATTAAGTTCCGTGAATGTAAAATAAAATTACATAAAGTTTATAATAAATAAATAAACAATAAATATATTAAACATAAATAAAACAATTGTTAACTATCACATCAAAAGGGCAACTCAGATTTATGAAAAGATACAAGAACAACATAAAGATTGTATGACTGGATCTTCACAATAGGTATACAAGCACGGTTCAAGAGATGATATCTGCTTTAATGATAAAATTAATTAATACGAGTATAATTAACGGAGCAACTTTGACACGGTGACTTCAAAGATATTTTATGAAGATATCTGCTACAGTGCTGCTTTATGTCATGTATCTCGTGCGCGTGTAACTTTACAAACTGTGCACCGACCAATTCATGACGGCAATTTAATGAATCTATACATAAAATAAAGATGTAACAGGTCCAATTCTGTACATTACAGATATTTAGAAATTTTTTTTTGGAGGGCTCTGTATAATCGATACTGAAGCCAAAACTGTAATTTTTTTCATTTTTGTCTGTCTGTATCTTGGCCGCGCATCACGCCGAAACTTCTGAACGGATTTAAATGAAATTTGGCATGATTTGAGTTCATACTACGAGGTAGGACATGAGATACTTTTTATCCCGAAATTCAGCACGGTGTCTTGGAGAGAGCTGATGAAAGTCAAAATATGTACTTAGTTGTAATTCAATAACACATAGTCCGATTTCATTCATTCTTTTGCTAGAAAGAAAAAATATAAAAGATAACGGGAAAAGTGTTTTTTTGTCCGCGACTGTACACTGCCTGTGGGAAGCTGAGACAGATATGTAAATATGGCGGTACGAAGTTCGCCGGGTCAGCTAGTAGTTACTAAAAATGTTGTAAATATTAATCGGTAACAATCTTATTTTATTACATCTATCCGTATGTTTCGGCTATCGTGAACCCTCTGAAGCTAAAACAAGATATAGTTTTTTTTACTGTAGAGGCTTCCAAAATGACTCTGCTCTGCCTCAATATTTTCATTAGTCACTGTAAACTCAGTAAATGAAATCTTCTTTTTAATATTGATGATTTCTTAACAAAAATCATTTGTCAATGACGCACGAGAAGTTTTATTAGATCTATTTCAAAATACCCTTTTTGAGTTATCAACATTCATGAGTTATCAAATCTACATTTGGCAAAACCCCTATTCATAAGAATTGCTTATGCTAATGCCAAAACAAAATTACCACTTATGGGACAGTGCTGCTGCTGAATCTAATTTACATTGATTTTTATAGAATCACTAGCTGATCCGGCGAACTTCGTACCGCCATATTTATGACCCACGTAACATCGTTTACGTTTTTGTGAATCTAAACCATTCCCAGATCCCCTTGAACACACACAAAAAATTTCATCAAAATCGGTCCAGTCGTTTTTGTGAATCTAAACCATTCCCAGATCCCCTTGAACACACACAAAAAATTTCATCAAAATTGGTCCAGTCGTTTAGGAGGAGTTCAGTCACATACACACGCACACAAGAAATATATATATTAAGATAACTATAAGTCTATAAATATGAAGAAACAAAAGAAATTAAAACATACGGCTTATTATTACGTGAAGACAATTAAAGCTGCAAAAACAATTAGACGTGACGTTTAAACCTAACGGAAATATCCTCTCCTCACCCACCTTTCCATGAAGTGACGAATAAAGAACACGGAGTGCCACCATCTCTATTCATCCCATAGTGGTAAGAGACGGCTAAGGGAGCAAACTTCTTCAACAGTAGTGGACTGTTAAAGGCTGATGATACTGAAATAGGCTTATTATTAATACTAGCTGACCCACGCAACGTCGTTTACGTCTCCTATTGCCCGTAGCTTAATAATTGTCCCCCGTTTTTGTAACATTCTTCATTGATGCGCCGCTCCTATTAGTCTTAGCGTGATTATATATATATAGCCTATAGCCTTCCTCGATAAATGGGCTATCTAACACTAAAATAATTTTTCAAATCGGACCAGTAGTTCCTGAGATTAGCGCGTTCAAACAAACAAACAAACTCTTCAGCTTTAAAATCTATATATATATATATACTAGCTGACCCACGCAACGTCTTTTGCGTCTTCTATTGCCCGTAGCGTGATAATTTTCCCCCATTCTTCATTGGTGCTCCGCTCCTATTGGTCTAAGCGTGATGATATATAGCCTATAGCCTTCCTCGATAAATGGGCTATCTAAGACAAAGATTTTTTCAAATTGGACCAGTAGGTCCAATTTGAAAAATTCTTTTAATAACACAGGGTAACACATCACAAGGCTGATGTAGTACCCTTCATATGAAGTGATTCCAAATTGGTGCATTATAGATTTTGTTTTTCGAGATCGCATATTTACAGCGTTAAGTTTTTGATGGTACGTGCATTCGTTGTTGTGTTTGGTAATAAGTAAACTTGTAGAACTTACCATTAGTATAAATAAGTGTCACCAATGATTTTAATCAAAAGATAATAGTTATTAAAAAAATATGATATGTTATTTCTGGATCAAATTTTTCTGTTTTTAAGTAGGCCTAAGTCAGCTAACAACTTTAATTTCTAATAGGTGATTCTCAAGAATTACTCAAGGTTATTTATTTCATTTTCCGGGCAATTTTTACGTTTTTTCTTTGTACCTTCTTTGTGTTTTAATAAAAATATAAAAAAAAAGAATTGGTCTAGTGGTTCTCGAGTATAGCACATTAATTGGGGTTTTTAATCGACTTCAAAAAAGGAGGAAGTACTCAATTAAATTGCATTTTTTTTTTCTACCGATTTTTTAAAATTATTTTTATATTCCGCAGCTGGTGTTTGACATGTGGTCCTATTTAAGTTTAAATGAGCTCTGATAAGTACTTTTTAAGTTACCCGTAAGAATGGGTCTGGTCCCTTTCTATTTTGGTGATGTTCTAATGAAGTTCTTCGGAGAAACACAATGGAACTCTTCTATAAATGAGAGCAAATCTGCGCTGCAAATCATATATTATAAATTAAAGGTAATGGAAATAATTAAATATCATACAAACAGCCAGTTCTCAATAGCTCTATGCAATTTTATATTTTTAACCGACTTCAAAAAAGGAGGAGGTTCTTAATTTGACTGTATTTTTTTTTATGTTTGTTACCTCATAACTTTCGACTGGGTGATCCGATTTTGATGTTTTTTTGTTTGAAAGCTGGTGCTGCAATGTGGTCCCATTTAAATTTAGTCCAGATTGAAGTCGGTTTTTTTTTGTTAAAATTTGTATATTATCTACGACTTATAGTTGTCATAGTTTACACCAACTCATGGTTTCGTGACAGATCCTTGTATTTAAAATACATAAATACGACGTAAACACTTAGTAATATAGAAGGTATATTTTGTTTTACTAAAGTTACGACAAGAGTCACTCTGTTTTCTTTGGGTGCGTGTGTAGTTTACGGGTATTTAACATATGTATAATTTTGTTTATTATGTATTCTATGTACCTGTCTCGTTTCGATATTTGTAACCTTGAGATGTCTGACAATAACACTTGGCCTCAATAAAAGTTATCTTATTCATTTGATAATGAAAGGCTTTTCACACAAATAATGTAGCTCCTTTTTAACCCCCGATGCAAAAAGAGGGGTGTTATAAGTTTGACGTGTCTGTCTGTCTGTCTAATTGTCTATCTGTCTGTGGCACCGTAGCTCTCGGACGGATGAAGCGATTTCAATTTAGTTTTTTTTGTATGAAAGGTGAGTTACGTGCGAGTGTTCTTAGACATGTTTCATGAAAATCGGTTAAGTCGTTTAAAAGTTATGGGGGTGAAAGTGGGGAAGAATAACCGAATGTCTGCAAAAATATCATCGAGTGGGGTCTCAAATGAAAGCGCATAAACATAGCGCAAAATAAATGTAATTGATAACTTCGACCTGATGCTGCACCCGCAACACCAAAGGCATCACACCTTTGGTGTTGCGGGTGTCCATGGGCGGCGGTAATCGCTTACCATCAGGCGATACGTCTGCTCGTTTGCCACCTATTCCATAAAAAAAGAAGACTTGTCAGACTATACCTAACTTGGAACTTAGTGCAGCTCATTTGGTTTATAAATTGCTCAATCATGTAGCAGAAGCATTTGAGGAATCAATTCAGTTAGATAGGTATCAACGCATGGTCAGAAAGCTCAATAGTTTTGTCATGGTTAAATACAAAGCCTCATCTACTTCAAACATTTGAATGTAATCGTGTTCAGGAGATTCAAAACTCAGTAAAGACTATGGTTTGGAGACATGTACGGTCAGAGTTCAAGCCGATTGCCGGACAGATTGTGCTTCATGATATCATCAATCATGACCTATGGTGGTCACCTCATCGGATTCATAAGGAAAAGTCAGAATGTTTTAAGGAAATGTTTAGTTTGTGTCCGGTTCAATGCATCATCTGAACCTCCAATCATGGCGGATTTACCTTCGGATCGAGTTACACAAGCTTTACCCTTCTCAGGAGTCAGTGCAGATTTTCCGGGACCTTACTTAGTCAAATGTCGTTTACTTAGGAATGCTAAGTCACTCAAGGCTTATTTTTGTGTGTTTGTTTGCCTAGCTACAAAGGCAGTACATGTGGAAGCGGTGTCATCATTGTCAATGGAATCATTTATTGCTGCATTCACTAGATTTGTCAGTAGGAGAGGATTACCTTCACTAATCAGATCAGGGGTACTAATTTCATAGGTAGTAATAATTATCAGTTAAATAGATCAAAGCCGGTTCAAAGCCGGTTTCATTATCTCGAGTTAGTGGTGGATAGGACTAAGGTGGAAGAAAAGGCCTCAGGAACTTGAATTTAGATATCTAAATTCAAGTTCCTGATATTCTAAACGCGGATGACTGGGCAGTGGTAGATTATTTTAGGTTAGCGCAGTTCTTATTCACTAAGGGTAAAATATTGTTCAAAGACATTATCATTAAGAGCCGAGCCGGAAGGTTTAGACCTCTGGAAACCTCATTTTCATTGTGAAATACAACAAGAGAACTGCTTAAAGCTGTTTATTTGTGAGTCAACCCTCTCTGTTGACTCTTCCATGGTTTAAAATACATGTATAAGTATGTAGTATAGTATACATATATGGTAGTATGTATAGTTAATGTCAAAATATAAAGTTTTAAAATATAGAAAAAAAAAATTCTGTACTGTACACACTGTACTACTGTCATTACCTTGTTACTCATGAAACATTACTTGTTACATATCGAAATCAAAGTAGTTGAAATTAATCACCTGAAGAAGTAGCTAAGCATCACAGGTTATACAGGGTACATTAGGTCGGCCGGGGTTGCCCAAGTCGTCGAACGAATCCGGCGGCTGGGTCTCGAGGTGGCTCTGCACAAATCCGAGGCTTTGTTTTTTCACGGGCCTCGGAGCAAGCCACCTGATCGACTCAGCCTCATAGTGGGAGGCACTCGCATCGGCATCGAGCCCTCTATGAGGTATTTGGGGGCTCGTACTCGACGGCCGATGGGACTTCGGACACCACTTCCGAAGTCTGGTCCCCAAGCTGGTTGGCGCAGCGCGTGCATTGGCACGGTTGCTGCCAAATATGAGGGGGCACGATGACTCCTGCAGGAGACTCTACGCGGGGGTTGTGCGGTCCATGGCCCTTTATGGGGGCCCCAGTATGGGCAGAGATCCTGAAGGCCAGCAATATCGCGCTATTGCGACGGCCGCAACGAGTGCTGGCCATCAGGATCATAAGGGGGTACCGCACAATCTCCTTTGAGGCGGCGAGTCTCCTAGCTGGAATTCCACCATGGGACCTGGAGGCGAGAGCCCTTGCGGCTCTTTACCAGTGGCGCAAGAAGGCGCGGGAGTTGGGTAGAAGTCCTGAGACTCGAGAAATCGACGATCAGAAATCCCAACTCCGCCAGGTCCTCGTGGAGGAATGGAGGGAACGACTTGGGCAACCGAGCGCTGGGCACGCCGTTATTACGGCGGTAAGACCTGTTATGGAGGATTGGCTCGAGAGGCGTCATGGGACCCTCTCATACCGGCTGACGCAGGTGATCACTGGAAAGGGATGTTTCGGAGATCACCTGTGTCTAATCCGCAAGGAGCCAACGCCTGAGTGCCACCACTGCGATGGCCAGACCGTGGACACGGCACTCCACACGCTGGCAGAATGTCCGGCGTGGAGGGAGCCGAGGCGTGATCTCGTGGCGGCCATCGGGGTGGTGGTTCTCTCGCTCGGTAACATGATTGCGGCCATGTTGCGGAGTGAGAGCGCGTGGAACTCCGCCGTCTCTTTCTGCGAGCAAGTAATGCTTGCCAAAGAGACGGCGGAGCGGGACCGGGAGAGGTTTAGAACTCTCCCGGCCCGCCAGGCCCGGGGACGGGCCAGGTACCGCAGGCGACTCAGACGCCGGAGATCAGAGAACGATCTCCGTCCTCCATAAGCGCAAGCCTGAGTGTGACAGATGAGGCCATCTGTCACCCTAGCAGAAGCAGGCTCGTGTGGCGGCGCGGACGCTGCGGAGCGTGCGCGCCCTTGGGGACAGTAACGGGAACATTGGGATTCCCACACAGGAGGGGGCCATCTATAAACCATAGGTGGCCCGAGGTACGTCGGGGTTCCAGGGTTTTCCTTTCTAGGGCGCACCTGGTTCCCCGGCATCTAGTACCCGAGACGGCGTGCGGTTTTAGTCGGTTCGAGTCCGACATACCACCAGGAGGTGGTATCCGAGGGGATTTCCGCACGGAGAAAAAAAAAAAGGGTACATTAGGTAAATGTTATGACTACTGCTTTTATGTACCTCCTTATACTTATAGCTGTAATTCTAACCCAGCAATAATCAAGACAAGCTTAATAGTAACTTGTATTAAGTCAGTGGTAAACAAAGACAAGATCACGTAGATATTCAAACAGGAAACAATGTCACCTTTTTGTACTCAACATTTCTGTGGTTAACTAGCATTTGTCCACCACACCAAATCCATAAAAACTTTATATCCGGTTTTCTTTGCAGTATCCGTTATGAAAAATGACATTATTATAATCGATGCGATGTTACAATGCATAACGTTGATAACACACCTGTCTAACTTAACTCTACTTAAATCAATGATATTTTTGTTTGTTTTGCCTTATAACTACCGCTGTTATAAACTTTTCTTAATATTAACAAATTGACAATAGTAAATAACGTCACGTGAATTTTATACTAGTTTCTTATCTATACTAATATATAAAGCTGAAGAGTTTCTTTCTTTGTTTGTTTGAACGCGATAATTTCAGGAACCGCTGGTCCGATTTGAAAAATGCTTTCAGTGTTGGATAGTACATTTATCGAGGAAGGCCATATGCTATATGTCATCACGCTAAGACCAATAGGAGCGGAGCACCAATGAAGAATGTTACAAAAACGGCGAAAAATGTCACGCTACGGGTAATAGGAGACGCAAACGAGGTTGCGTGGGACAGCTAGTGTAGGTATAAAACTGAATGATAGATAAAAACAAATCTCAAATGTTTATTGGGCTTTCAAACGTTGCAGAAATTCATAAGGTGTTAAATCGTTGTATATTTTTCTAATAACGACAGTACTGTGTACACGTGAGCTAAGCAGAAACGTGCCAGCTATTAATAACTTACAAACAATTAAGCCTTGTTATAAATGTTGCATGGCTTTAATGTGTTGTTATTAAGTTAGCTGGCTGTACTGCCGATTGAAAAATGATAAAATATATATATCTGTATCAGCGATAGACATAAACCTATTTAATATTATTAGCACAAATATCTTGAAGCTCAAGAGTTTCCAAGCTATTCTAGGAAAAACAAAACTAATAAAAAAACAACACACTTTAGAAAATTATCTAGAATACTTATTTTTCAAGGACTTTCAAGTAGTTCTTAAATGTGAAGCAGCGTGCTGTTAGGTAATGGAACAAAAGTCGAAACCAGTGGTTACTGTATGTTGTGTTAGTTTAAATATTAATACATTAAAGTATAAAAAAGCTAACACAATAATACAGTTTTTAAAATGTTAGTTATAAATATAACATGAGATTTTTTTTACTGCTAATCATGTAGTGTTTTAGAATCTCGATATTATCATGGTGTTTCAAACATGCCATACCTTCAAAACTGACCATAAATAATAATGAAGCGGGGTAAGATCGGAGCTAGATGACTTCCAGTCCTCAGTTCTGATGAAGTCAGATACGATCATTTCCAACAACACTTGATGGGGTCTGGATCGAGCTTCACGAGCTGTTGCTGAGTTCGGCTGATGGGGATATTCTTTGTTAAGATACATAGTGTTGTAAGGAGGTCTTGGGAGAGAATCTTGATACAAATGTGCCGATGTTTTGCAACCTTTTAACACAAGAATGGCTCAGTCACGCATCGACTGCTAACACCCTACCAAACCATCACTGCAGTCGTATAATGTTCACACGCTGACTATTGGCAAGCTTCTTTAGTGTTTTGAGCATAATATAATTGCGATCATTTTAGGTCCTGTTAAAATATTGCTCGATATCAACATTTTCTAACCAGTATTTTTTTTTTAAAGACAACTCCCGTAATAGGAATAAATTCTGTCTCGCGGGGGACTTTACAAACATACATGAAACGGACACAAAGAACACCCAGACTCAGAACAACAATTTGTGGATCACACAAAGTGTTGTCCTACGTGGGATTTGAACCCACGACACTTGGCGAAGTAGGAAACGGCGTGGTGACCGTTAAACCACTAGGCCAAACGTGCAGTCAAAAAATATTTATTTTCAATAAAGTTTATTGAAAACTTCACAGATTGCATAAGCTTTACTTTATGCACATGTACCTAAAGGTTGATGTTTAACTTTGTTCGCTTGTGTGTTCAGGAAATGGTGTCTTCTTGACCTCCGGTGGGTAGGTACACTTTATATACCAGGAACAAACAACAGATAATGCCAGCCATTCCTACGCCTATACGACTGTTTTCAGAAAATTAGTAAGGTATGTTTAAACAGAATCAGTTTATCTGTAGGTATGTTGCAGAAAGCTGTATTTGTATAGCACAAATTGTATAGAAATTATTCAATTTTCTAAGCTGAGTCTATTCAAACTATTCCAAGTTCAACTCAACATTTCGGTTCTTCCTTTCTGTGCCGAGTGGTCAAAACCTGGAACGAACTACCTGCACGTGTTTTCCTCTCACTATTGATCCCGTGTCCTTTAAGCGGGGCGTGAAAAAGCACCTCGCTATGCAGCGATAGTGTGGTTCACCATACTGTATTGTCCACGTTCGCATTCATCGGTGATCACCACGCTTGGATTCTAGTTATGCTTTCCATCAAGCAGAGTAGAGTCATTTTAGCAGGCACATACATAAAAAAAACTTTGATTTCGCTCCAAGCCTTGCCAATCAATTACCTTGTTTTTTTTGTATCTTGCATACTTTGCCGATGTCGACAATTCTGCCAATGTCGAACGTATGATGGAGAGGATGTGCGTGTTTGTAGAGGAACGAAAAATATGCTCTGAAGGATATCACTGTACATAATAAAACCTTTTGTTACTTTTAAGGAAAAAAAAGCAATGTAAAGGAAACAGGTTAAGTTTAATAATATTACAACGATATTATAAACATCGTTAGTGCTTGAGAGCAGTTCTGGAGATGAATGGGTTAAAAGAGAACAGAAATATAGGTGTAGGGATCTTCAAGTTTTTAAAATAATAAATAAATAAAATATTTCGGACATCTAACATCTGATACATAGAGAACACTCAAACTTCGAAACGAATTTTTGCAGATCATACAAACATTTGGTCCGACACGGGAATCGAACCCGAGACCTCAAGCACAGCAGTCGCATACGCTACCACTGCGCCACCGAGCAGTCGACGAAATAGCCATATAAGTCCAGAGATGGGTTATTTTTCTCGTAGTTAAAAAAATGTATTTAAGGTAGTAGAGCCACGCTGATTTCAGCACGAACGGGCCGGCTCGACCGGGGCGGTTCTACCCTCGCACAGAAAATCAACGTAAAATGACAGCGTTTGTGCTGTCGTGTTTCGTTGGTGAGTGCGAGACCGT
The DNA here is from genome assembly GCA_949125395.1 of Diaphora mendica. Classification (NCBI taxonomy): domain Eukaryota; kingdom Metazoa; phylum Arthropoda; class Insecta; order Lepidoptera; family Erebidae; genus Diaphora; species Diaphora mendica. The sequence goes on from OX421319.1 coordinate 10,734,792, forward strand.
AGGCCCAAATAGTCTAGTCAACAAGTTCCATACTTGTTGACTAGACTAAAAGATGCAGAAGCTTCACTAGGCCGCCATGGTGTGGGTCGCCATGCTGCATTGTCTGCATTCGCAATGAGTATGGTGACCACCACTCTTGGATTCTGCTTATGTTGTGCTTTCAATCAGGCAGAGTAGAGTAATTTTGGCGGGCCATACATAAAAAAAAGTGATCCAAACTGCCTTCATCTAATCCACGTTATGAAGTATCTGTATGTGATAGGTGATAGTAAGTACCGTAAGTATACTTACTTATAGTAAGTATACTTTCATATGCATTTAGTGAAAAGCTGTTAATTTGAAATAACAAACATATATTTCAATTTTTCTATTTATATAAAAAACGAATGTACAGAAATAACTTTATAAAATATCCTGAAAATTAACATATTGATTTCAAATCATCATCATACTCTCCTGGAAAGGAGGTGTTGGAGGATTTTTTATTTCAAATAGGTATTTTAACTTTACCATACATTCAAAAAAAAAATCGGCCGCATCGGGCCTTATATCCATCCGGGATAGTTGACACTTTACTCTGACAACCCTTATTCACCGACTTCAAAAAAGGAGGAGGTCGTCAATTCGAATGTCGGAATATTTATTTTTAATACCTTTGTTGTACCCATCCGGAGTACATTCTTCAGCTATGATAAGTTAAAAATAAGATGTGGACCTAACAGATTACTTACCTCACACAAAACACTGTACGTTTTGCTCGAATTCTACGAGACGAGATGCAAATGTTTTGATCAAATACTCACACAATACCTACCTACAACCGTTCGGTACTTTACCTATAAGTGCTTATTTATAAACATTACATTATGAGTATAATAAAGTTTTTTTAAAAATTGTTTTCAAAAATATGTGTTCTATTCTTCGATCATTTCTATTTCTTGGAATTCATTAGGAAGCAAGCCCCTACAAATGTAGGGGTATGTAATTAAAATTAAAAACCTCGTATCTTTAGAACAAGAATTATTAATCAAATCAAATCAAAATCATTTATTCATCTAAGACACCAAGTGACACTTATGAACGTCAAATTGAAGCTATAGTTAAAAATCATAGATCGACACAAACAGAGGCCACAGCATGTGCTGTATTGTCGAGGTAAGTTAGGCGAAAACACCAAAATCTACTGCCTGCCTGTGTCGATCCATAACTTCCAGTTTCCAAAATGCGTAGAGCTCATGAGAAGAATACTGGCAAAGAAACTCATGGCTACTCTTTTTCAAAATCTGATTTTCATGTACAATAGTGTTAGTATTACATGTAAGGTAAACAGTATGCAAGCTGTTGCCACCTGAAATTCCTTTTATTAAAAAGCTCCAAAATCTAACGCACAAACAAAAAAAAAACGCTAAGTGATAACATTGAAGGGTTGAGTCTATTAAATATAGAACAAAATAGAAACAAGGTGCACATCCACTTACATTCAGTTGCAAAATCTACTGTTGAAAATAATTCGTGACTGGATTAAGAGGCTAGGGTTGCAGTTGAACGAACCAGAATAATAGTATTGTCTAAAGAATCGCTGACTAGGCCGACCAGTCACCCCAAGCAGCACCCGTTCACGAGTATGACGCATGGACCAGCCATCATCTCCTTCGCGATATCAGAGGGAAGGAAACGACCCGCCCCACGACGACACCGCAAGCAATTACATTTTAGTGAGCATGACAAACCATAGTCGAGATACTGATAAAAATCACTACTAATTAAATTACCATAATAATCGCCACGCATTACTTTCAACTAACAATGGTTTGTTAATATTTAGCTTTATTAAAAGACAAAGAAGTTTGTGAATAAAGGGGTTACATTTTATTGAAACTGAAAATTATTGTTAGTAAAGTTGATTTCTTAAATGCTAACAAATTATTAATAACTGGGTGAAATTCCTTTTATGCCTTGTAAGTACACATATAAAGGAGGAAATGACACCAAGTATTTATAGCGATAAAGTGATGCAATACTTCAAGTTATGCGTCATCCCTAATATTAGTTCCACGGAACTTCACACTGTTATCAGCGCCAAAATGGCGAAAATCAAATGGCTTCATTTAGATTACGACGTATGCAGTCAAGCGTACTTGTATAATAGAGGTCAGTAGAGGAAACACATAACTTGTTATTCTGATAATTATTTTTGACGTGGCAACGTCCAATAAATAGATGAACGCCGGCTGCATGCACGAAAAATGATGACTCATTGTCCCGTTACGCACATTGTACGTCGTTGTATGAGAGATAGATCTATCTCTCATCACTACATTAATGTTTTGTTATGAGCTTGTCACGTTAAACTATCGTCCGAAAAGCGACTTGACAGACAACCAATTTTTTGTTTTGTTTTTGTGTATTCCTCGTTGTGAGATCCCTAAAAAAATAAATACTATTTCAAAATCACTCATAGTGTCTGCTAATAAAAACTGTTTCAAAAATAATGATTTCCCAGCAACGGCCTTCTGCGATTCTACATTTTATTGCATTTATAAATTTGCCAGGCACTGTCAATTTTAATGAAACATTCAACAGTGTCATAATATTATATCTACTATTACTATCACACTAATATATAAAGGCGAAAGTTTGTGTGTATGTTTGTTACTTCTTCACGCAAAAACTACTAAACGGATTTGAATGAAACTTTACAGTAATATAGCTTATACATCAGAATAACACATAGGCTACTATTAGCCGCGATAACCGACATACACGCGGGCGGAGCCGCGGGCAACAGCTAGTATAGTATAATTTATAATGTTTTGTATTAACCAGTTTCATGGTAATATGACGTGACATTTCTTGTTTCATCACGCGATATTGCCATTATAAAAGAAAAGTAGGTAATGACTCCTTTGACCTTTCTTTCCTGTCGTTGTTAAAATTTATGATATAATGAAAACAGATAAATTTCTTGCAAAAATTTAGTTTTGAACTTCAATAATAGGCAGGTCATTGCATTATTACAAGCTTTTTATTAACTTGCAATGACTGCACGTTTGGCCTAGTGGTTTAACGGTCACCACGCCGTTTCCTACTTAGCCAAGTGTCGTGGGTTCAAATCCCACGTAGGACAACACTTTGTGTGATCCACAAATTGTTGTTCTGAGTCTGGGTGTTATTGGTGTCCGTTTCATGTATGTTTGTAAAGTCCCCCGCGACACAGGATTAGTTCCTAGTGCGGGAGTTGTCTTTAAAATAAATAAATAAATGTATGTATGTATGCTTGTATTTTCGGGTGGAACTCAATTTTGAATCAGATATCTTCAACCGATTTTGCTGAAATTTTGCAAGCATAATAATATGTATAGGTACAGCGTGACAATACAATATTATAATGATATGGAACTGATCTGATGCTGGAGCTGGAAGGTGGCCGTAGGAACTCTATGAAGAAACGTCGCAACATCATCGAGTTTGGACTCGTTTGATTCGTCTCGAGGCATTCCAGTAAAAGCTTGTTTTTTAAAAAGCTTTTTAATTTAATTTATTTTAAACTTTACTTGGGTTTGTTTGTTTCTATAGAGAGGTTAGGTAAAGAGATTTGGTGCTTGTTCCGGATGTGTAGGTACAAATACACATTTTATTGTGTTCGGAGCCTCTTAGACATTGACTGATCATATATGCTCTGTAATAAGGAAGTTCTACACCATGCTGGGATATAATATGTGACACAGTGGCATTCTTCGTATATCAGAAGCTTCGCTAATCTGGCCATGTTTTGAGAATGCATGCAAAGATGGCCGCTAACGAACTTACATTTTTGTATGACAATAATTTTTATTTATTATTCACACATATAACAGGATTTATTCAACTATTGGATGTTCTAAGTTTCATTCAAATATTTGTACTTTACCCATCGTTTTCAATTCTGTACAAGGTGGTTTCTAATTTGTATTAGTCGTAATTTGACTCGGACAGAGACAATGCAATAGTGGTATTACTACTTGTATTTTGGAAGCTGTAAACGTAACCAAAAAGAGAGATATACACAGTTCTGATGAACATATCCTACCTTGTGCCGTACCCCTTGTGCATGTAGGATACTGTTCCTAGCTACGTAACCTTGAATTCCTTGGACGCACATCATATCTATTGTCATACTCATAAGCAATCTTCAATTCAAAGTGAATACGGGCCTTAAGTGACGACTGAACGGAAATAACTGAAGAACTGCATACTTCTATTACAAATGCTCGAATCTAAATTAAAGTTTAACTAAGTGGTGAGTGGTCTGTTGTGTGATAGGTATATTTTCATGTTTGGCGATGATAACAATAATTTGTTCTTTAAAAGGAGATGTCCAAAAAATTAGAAGTTGTGCCCCAGAATGTGCAGAGTTCAAATAAGTAGTATTCGACACCTTCAATATTTTATGTAGATAAAGAATTTCATGAAGCATAGCAAATTATCAAAAAAGTTATGAAGCTTTGAAGAAAAATTACTTATGATTTTAGATGAATGAATTAAAAGTATTCTAACACTATTAATTTATAAAGCCTCCAAATCGGTTAATTATATCTGCCCTTGTGACATACGTGTACTTTACTTTAAAGTCCAATTTAGGATCGAACGAATGCTTTTCTAACAGCAAATGTTTTGCAAAATTGGACTCAGTCTTTTTTAGCCTCCAACCCGGTTGGGGTAAAGTTAATTAAAATTGTGGAATAAGTACAACTGAGTTTGATTTTAGAATGTATTACAACAAGTTCCATCAAATGCCGACAATCGAGAGTATAAATAAATTCACGTCGCAAGCATCGTTTAAAATCTTTTTTATTTGCGAGTTTTAGTCCGAATCTGCTATGGACATTATAAAGTTAGTCAAAATTCATAATTTATTTTATATAATTCAAAAACAAAAACATGATCTCTGCACATTCTGGGGCAAAAATGAAACAACTCTTTGGTGGTTTACTAAGGATTGTGTTGAACTATGGCAGAGTTTGCGTCTACTACGAGTATAATATAAAGAATAACTGAGTGTATTGTGATTAAAAATAAATGTGTCTTGTAATGCTTGACCATTTTATTGACGTACTTGGACAAACATCTTTCATATGTTTTTTTAGGAAAAAAACAAATAATCGTAAATCTCTTTGTACCGTTCTTTTGCAAGATTTGATAAATACCTAAACCGGTTGATAGATTCCTACAATGACGTTGTATTGCAATGACGATATATACACACATCAAAAGTGTCTAGGGATCAACATATGTGTCTAGAGATCAACATATATTTTTGAAATAACTTTTCTCCTGATTGATATTAATTAAAATTTTCTTTAAGGATTCATCAAATAAAGTGTTTTCGTTTGTCACAGTAACGATAAACCAAGTCACCTTTGCATTAATAAAGAAATTTGCCATTTTCCTAATAAAGGATTTTTTTTACATTTGAACCACTAACATTAAAGTTCGAAAAAAAGACTGAAATAACAGTTTTCTTTAAAATTTTATTAGGTAACTTAAACAATTAATAATCCGTGTTTCTACCGCGAACACTAACAACACAAGAACATTGGTTTGGCATACTCAAAATGAGTTCATTCAAACACGCTGTGGAATGGCCGCCCATGTTCGTTGCAACAACAAAAAAAGGTCTTCTTGCGACTGGATACCCTCCATATTCGGCAGAGCTCTTCTCTGTAGCATATCCCATGCATGCTCAATCGGGTTCAAGTCTGGCGACTGAGCAGGCCAGGGCCAAAGCCACATCTCAATCTCAAGAAATCCGCATAAAAATGCTTGATCCCTAGACACTTTTGATGTGTGTATTTTTATAACAGAGTAAGTATTATGTTAATAGGTTAATGACTCATGAAACACATTACCGAGGTACTTACCATTACCATTAATAATTCAATTTAATTGTCATTATCATTAAACTAACGAGAAGTGGAACAACTATAACTGCGACTTCTAATTTATAGCAAAAAGTACCTATATCTTATGTGTGTACTTTCCTTTAATAGGTTATCCTTTAATTCTACTTTATTCAATGTAGGTTTTCTATCACTTAAAATCATCATTTCAAAAATTAAAGAATATCATCACAATTGATGTATTTTGGTGTATTTGTTTTAAAAACCACACAAGTATTTGTGCAAATCTAGGTTTTGTGATTTTAAAAACTGTCTGCATTTACTGTTGATGGTTCAAATCAATTTTAACATGGTACATTAGATAGTTTTACGTAATTGAGACAATGACTACAAAAAGAAGACGTATTTGTATTTATTCTTTATTGTACACATAGAACATAAAAATATATAAAAGAAATACAAGGAAGTGTCATGTACAAAGGCGTACTTAACCCAAAATTGAGTTTATGGCTCTATAGAGACGTCTATGGCTTATCGTCTTTCTAGCCTTTCTTATTCTCAAAGTTATTAAGGATTGGTTACTAGTTTAACCAGTTTTACCTGAATATCAGTTTTTCCAAAGAGCGACTGGCATTGGACCTCCGCAAAACTGAGGGTGAACTGATTCGAAGGTTGAACTAGTTGTCAGTAGATTAAACCGCGGAGTCGTATTACGTTCGTTCCCGTCCAAACTGGTCGGGTGACTGATACGGTTCCGCTCCACGGAGGCTCATTTTCTACTTTTATTGTTATGAGACAAAGGTGCTGGATATGGAGGAATACCGTCTGATTGCTAAGATTGTTCTCACCTCAGCCACCGACTCTTCGTACCTATCAGGTTACAAAGCGTCAGTTCCTTATAGATACCGGCTTCGACCTATGTTGCTATCCGTATAGTTGGTTACCTCGACGGGTAAAAACGCCTGATTATGAATTGACTGCTGCAAATGGTAGCAGTATTAAAACCTACGGGACCGTTAACCTCCGGCTCAACTTGGGCCTACGACGAGACGTCTTGTGGCTGTTTGTGGTTGCCCACGTTCAGCGGGCGATAATTGGTGCTGACTTTTTAGCACATTACCGTCTGCTACCCGACTGTCGTAACAAGGTGCATAGAGGGCACCACTGATCTGTCACGTCAAGTTTCCTAGATCAGCCCAGTGTCAAGTCCGTAATTGCTGGAAATTCCATTGATTGTTCATCCTTACTTGCCAAATTTCCGGATATAACCCAATCTCCAGGTGTACCTAGTGTCCTGTCTCAGGTAGGCCTCGTCGTTTGGCTCCACAAAAGTTGATTTCGACAAAAAAGGAGTTTGAAGAAATGGTACGCAGTGGAATAGCAAGGCCTTCTAAAAGTGCTTGGTCGTCTCCGCTGCACATGACTCAAAAAGGATATTTCCTGACGCCCTTCTGGCGATTACTTCTCCCCCAATCAGAGTTTGATTGACTTCGAGGTCTCCCTCAACAGACTGGAGACCTCAAGGCGGCGCCTAGCGTCTGGACACGTTCTTTACTGGGGACTTTAACGCAAAGTCCATAGCTTGTGGTTCCCCCAGGACGGACGCATTGAGCGAGGCCTACTAAACAGTGGCTCCACCAACACTTTCGTGCGACAGAAGGGTCAAGTCACACCGTGATAACGTCCCTTTCATTTGGTACCCTTGCCCTCGCCACGAGTAAAGAACTGGTGTCACTTGGAAGAGATTGATACGCTCTCGGATTACCTAAATATTCGATTTTAGCTCTCCCGGACCTAGGACGTAACGGTAACGTGGCGAAGCGTTCTTCCCGCTTTCCGCTGTGAGCTGTTGCCAAGCTCAACAGGGAGGTCCCTGTTGAGCTTGGCACTGAATAATGGTTACCTCCTCTATTAGGTACTAAAGGAGGTAACCATTTTTCAGTCTTAGCTGTCTCCTCAGGCCCGCAGTCGGAAGCGTCACCGCAGAAGTGACGGAGAAGGCCAGCTTTATAAGGAATACTGAGAGGCTCGGAATACTCTAAAGCTGGCCATTAGTCATTCTTTTTTTCTGCAAAATGATGACTTCGCAGAAGGTTGCTGCCACGGTAAAATAGTTGTCGCTACCGACCATGGAGCGTATGACCTTCTAGCGACAGAGTGCAAATACTTCCAGAAGCAACCGTGCTCAAAAAGTTTTGCTTAACAGAAATCCCGAAAGAAATCAATCATTATCGTAATCGTAACCGAAAACCAGCAGCATACTAATGTCATTATTGACACAATATTAGGGCTCCGTACCTCTAGGTTTAAGGTAATTACAATTATTTAGTTATATTATATAATTTTAGTAGATAAATAAATGTACTATGTTTTTTTTTAACTTACCTACTATTTATTTATTTTAATGAACTATTTGTTTAATTCTGTTATTAAACACAGTCCTAAATAGATATTATTCCTTAAGTAGTAGGTACATTTTAATAGGGTATCAAGCAAACGTATGTTACATTCAGTTTACGTAGAAATCAGACAACAATGCGCCTATCATCCAATTTCTCAGAAACCGTTGATGTGATAAGGCTAATTTACACAGTTTTTATACCCCAGCTGAAAGTTATTAATTTATTGTTGATTTAGATATAATTATTCAGAAAAAATAAAATAAATAAGGGGGTTGCATAATTAATGATTAAACGAACTTACCTGTAAGTGAAGTTCTATCATAATTATGCGAAGGCTTCGTCCGAAGGGATTAGCAAATAATAGTTGTAGTAACGCCTACTGCTTGCCAGTCACGTACTATATTTTAGAGTAAATATTATATTTAAAAAAAATACATATAATATTTTTAGATATTAAAAGTATCTCGGTTGATACAAGGCGCGCGGTAGTCTCACTCAGCTGTTCCAGTCATTTAGTTTAGAGAACTGTAAATATTTCACGCAACTTGGGTGAACTTGTACCAAGTTACGGGGAGGGAGGGTTGCTAATCCCTTCGGACGAAGCCTTCGCATAATTATGATAGAACTTCACTTACAGGTAAGTTCGTTTAATCATTAATTATACTTCGACTTCGTCCGAAGGGATTAGCAAATAATACTTGTAGTGATTTAGAGATTTAAGTGAAATATTAAGTTTTATTAAGAATGTTCAATCCGTGAACCATTCTTACAACATTGAGCAATCAAATTATTTTATTTACTTAAGTTAATGTTACAATTCCCATCGCCCACTGCTCGTGCAAAAGAATCATTATCATTAACATTACTTATAGTTCTATTATAGAACCGATAGAATGTATTGGATGAATCGCTCCATCCAGCCGTTCTTCTGATTTGATCCAAACTGATACTTAAATTGTAGGCCGCAGACGTAGCTCTGCGTGTCTTGTACTATGTGCAATAAACATGTTGACATCGATCCCACTGTCACTTAATGTTTACCACCGACTTAAGGTCTGGGAACCTCCGGACCTATATGGTTTTCTAAGACATTAAAAGGGAGTCAATATCTTTTCTCAAAGGGCTAGTCATCTCTAAATATGCCAATAAAACCTTTCCTGGACATATTTCAGGCCTTTGTTCAAAAATGGGTAATACTAAGATGGGTTGGTTGCAACCTCTAAGAGTATGTTTTTAGAAAATCTGGAATTTTAATGATGATTTTAAAAGAGTAAGTTTCAATATTTTTATATTTATTTTAGACAAAGTTTATACTCTGTGCGCAGTTAATAATGCTATGCGCGTAATAAGTTTTTTTGAAATCTGTTTTAGGTTAAGGAACTCATTGGGATATAACTTGCTGATGTGATCAAGTACTATTGAGGTATCCCATGTAATGGAATACTTTGGCAAAGGGGGTCGAAGACGAAATACCCCCTTAAAGAATCTTTTAATTCTGTCGTCTTCTCCTATATTATTTCCCATGAAAAGGGCTAGTGTAGATCTACAACAGTTAAAAGTTCCATATTGGAATCCACCTTCATAAAGTTTGTTAAGGAAACACATAATTTGTGGGACCGATAAATTATACATATCAAAGTTATGACCTTAATAAAAGTAGAACTAACGCTTTAGGTAGGGGTAGGGGTAGGGGATTGGGGTATGGGCCTCCGGTATCCTCACTCACTCGGTGAAACACAGCGCAAGCACTATTTCAGGCCGGTTTTCTGTGAGGCCGTGGTATCCGGTCGAGCCGGCCCATTCATGCCGAAGCGTGGCTCTCCACTTTTTTTAAATTTATTTATTATTTTGTTTTAGTATTTAAAGTAATATTCCATCGTTTCTTCAGCAGCTAATTTCTTAAAGAGTTGGTAGCTTGCGCCATGAATGGGTCGTATTAATCAATTTTCGAACCCATACTTTTTCTTGGCCTTGCAAGTTCAGCTACCAGCTTCTCCAAAAGTTCTTTTATTTCAGACACCACCGCATTTAACACTTCTTTCAGTATTTCTTCCAATTGCAAGCACGCTTCTCGATGTTCGTCCATACTTGATGGTCGATGGCTAAGAACTGAATTTACTAAACAGACAGAACCACTAAACAAGAATTGGACACTACTCGCATTACACACCTGCACTAATCAAACTCAATTACTAATCACCTGCACTCGCACTAATCTTGTTGTATACCGACCGTGATAGTAACACAAGTTTTTTTTTAAATAAATCTTTCTATAATTAATAATCTAAAAGGGCGTCGTTGTTGTAGGAGGAGAACCTACCCACGCATTAAACTGCAATGTCAGCATGGCATAAATATGTATTTAAAACTCATACTTGCCAATATCTGGAACTTAGTACGTAGTAGAGAAAAAAATGTTTATCCATTTCTATCGATCCAATGAAAGAGATAGTTATCAGTGGATCATTGTAAGATTTTATCTATAGTTAATGAGAATTTTTGGATAAAATATCTCAGTATTCGGGCAAAGTCATAAGTCATAAACTTTGGTTCGTCTAAGTATCTCCTAATTTTGTTTTTATTAAGCCTTTCAATTAGGCCGGGCAGTATACGGGACCGGCTGTTGTGGAGACCCTTTTGGGAGACCTATCTTATGACTAATATATTATTATTAGCATAATTGACATACTTTCACTTTACTGAATTACCTATTACATTTTGCGGTACCCTAAACCTTGATAGTAATTCAGGTTATTTTAAGTATTTTAAATATACAGTAAAAACTTTAATTACCTAGAAAGATAACATCAGAACTTATAAAAACCTTCTCGACATGTATTAGTTGTCTTCACTTCAGTCGTTTCAACTTCGCGCCTGTTTCATATTTTGTGACTAAATTGATTATTTTATTATTTTGTGAGTAAAGGATCAAAAAGGAAAAGAAAGAAGTTCAAATAATTTCGAATAAAAACAAAAAAAGCTGTTGACGTGGTAAAGCAAAATTGTAACGTGATAATGATTCTAACAAAGGTTACCAAGATACACACAGTATGTGCACAGTATAATATACAACGTGTAGTAAGGAATTCTGTAACAATTTTAATATTTTATCACTAACTAAATAATAATTATAAAATGCACCTAGAACTATAAAATATTTCAGAAAAAAAAACCTGTGTTTTATTCATTTATAAATAAAAACTGCTTGAAATTTTTCTTTTCTTTTTTTTTAACGCCGTCTAGTCCCAAGCTAAGCAGAACTTGTGTTATGGGTACTAGAAAACTAATATAAATACATATATACTTTTTTTTGAACGAAGTTCCTTATGGTGCGTTGCGAAGGGGTACCCTAGCCGGCAAAAAACATCCGGACCGTAAGATTGACGCCTCGGTGTCAAAATGGTAGCGTATGAGAATGATACTGATTAGTTAGCGCAGTGGTAGCGCATGCGACTGCTGTGCTTGAGGTCTCGGGTTCGACTCCCGGGTCGCACCAAATGTTTGTATGATCTGCAAATATTCGTTTCGGAGTTTGGGTGTTTCTATGTATAATATGTAAGTATTTACAAAAAAATTTATATAATATGTATTTGTATTAGTTGTCTAGTACCCATAACACAAGCTCTGCTTACTGTGGGACTAGATGGCGTGGTGTGTTAGATGTCCGAAATATTTATTTATTTATTTAGGGAACGAAAATTTTTGTAAAGCGTAGTAATCTGTAAGTTGTATGTAACAAGTATGGAGTAATTCTAGACAGAACTTGTTTCAGTAGAGATTACCTAGGTGGCAGTACAAGTGAAAAATTTAGTTTAATTTTTTACTTTTATCGATCAAAATCATAAAAAAGAATGTAGGTATACCTGAATAGTTATTTTCTTTATACCTCGCATAGAACTTTTATGTATTTTTATAAATCATTTTGAATAAAATAAAGGTGTTAAGACAATTTTGTGGACGAAGAGCGTGAACGAAAAATTTAGTATATCGCCATCTGTATTCTTGATAATGAACTTCGTTCCTATCTAGTGTCCCACGACACCACACAACTTTTTTTTGTAAATACGTACATATTATACATAGAAAACACTCCAACTCCGAAACTAATATTTGCAGATCATACAAACATTTGGTCCGACCCGGGAATCGAACCCGAAACCTCGAGCACAACAGTCGAATACGCTTCCATTACGCCACCGAGGCAGTCCTATTTACAATAATATATTCTGCTTGCATGATAGCCAATACAGTAAACGAAGTACTTCAAAAGTCATTTAATATTTTAGTGTATAGAATTAAGTAGAGGTCTTGTTTTCATGTCCTATTTTGTGGTGTTTCCAGTTAAATCGGTTAATTTTTCATCAATCCTAGGTACATGTGAACTCTTACTAGGTATATCTATACTAATATAATAAAGCTGAAGAGTTTGTTTGTTTGAACGCGCTAATCTCAGGAACCGCTGGTCCGATTTGAAAAATTCTTTCATTGTTGGATAGTACATTTATCGAGGAAGGCTATATATTATCACGCTACGACCAATAGGAGCGGAGCACCAATGAAAAATGTTTCAAAAACGGGGGAAAATTATCACGCTACGGGCAATAGGAGACGCAAACGAGGTTGCGTGGGTCCGCTAGTAAGTCATATAGGTGAGCATTATGCAAGCAGAATATTATGCAAACATTGACCAACTTTTATACGACAGCGAAAAGATTATTCAAGACAGCTGTCAAATAGGAAAAGAAGCATAATCCATAAATCATTACTTATGGCAATCCTAAAGCAGTTATTTCCAAAGTTTCAAGCAGTTTAATTTATAAAAAACAGGATTTATATGGTTCTTTTCTTGCACAGAGAATCAGCATTGCCATTCAACGTGGCAATGCTGCCAGTCTTTTAGGAACGCTACCAGTAGGTGAAGATGTGGAGGAGTTTTTAGACGCTTGTATGTAAATATTGTTATGGTTTTATTATATTACTAGCTGACCCGGCGAACTTCGTACCGCCATATTTACATATCTGTCTCAGCTTCCCACAGGCAGTGTACAGTCGCGGACAAAAAAAAGACTTTTCCCGTTATCTTTTATTTCTTTTCTTTCTAGCAAAAAAAGAATGAATGAAATCGGACCATGTGTTATTGAAATACAACTATGTACATATTTTGACTTTCATCCCCTCCCACCAGGAAACCGTGCTGAATATCGGGATAAAAAGTATCCTATGTCCTACCTCGTGGTATGAACTCAAATCATGTCAAGTTTCATTTGAATCCATTCAGTAGTTTCGGCGTGATGCGCGGCCAAGATACAGACAGACAGACAGACAGACAGACAGACAGACAGACGGACAGACAGACAGACAGACAAAAATGAAAAAAATTACAGTTTTGGCTTCAGTATCGATTACAGAGAGCCCTGCAAAAAAAAAATTCAAAATATCTTTAATGTACAGAATTGGACCTGTTACATTTTTATTATAAGTATAGATTGTTAAGTATATATAGGTATAGTTATATAGTATATAGGTACGTAATTATGGTTCATTCTGGCTACTAAAAACTTCATAATTTCTCGGCCGGTACTCTCCGACTCTGACCGCAGTTTAAGTAGCTGTATTTTGTACATTCGAATATTGACTGCACGTTTGGCCTAGTGGTTTAACGGTCACCACGCCGTGTCCTACTTCGCCAAGTGTGTTGGGTTCAAATCCCACGTAGGACATCACTTTGTGTGTTTCACAAATTGTTGTTCTTAGTCTGGGTGTTCTTTGTGTCCGTTACATGTATGTTTGTAAAGTCCCCCGCGACATAGGATTTATTCCTAGTGCGGGAGTTGTCTTTTTTAGAAAAAATTTTTTTTTTATTTACTACACTATAAACTTTCGTTATCTTTTTATTGCTATTTTGACTGCACGGTTGGTCTAGTGGTTTAGGCTGTCGCCACGCCGCTTGCCAATTCGCCAAGTGTTGTAGGTTCAAATCCTACACGGGACAACACTTTGTGTGATCCACGAATTGTTGTTCTGAGTCTGGGTGTTATTTGTATCCGTTTCATGTATGTCTGTAAAGTCCCCCGCGACACAGGATGTTTATTCCTAATGCGGGAGTTGTCTATAAAAAAAAACATAATAACAGTTTTAGGTAGTAGGTGGTTTTTGGATATTCTACGAGTGTGATATACACTCGTAGAATATCCAAAAACCACCTAAAATAAATTTATTAATAAATGGAACTAAAAACGAAAAATATTAAGATTTAACAGCTAATATCAACCACTTATGGTTTTATAAAGAGTATTTTCTATAACTTCGTATAAAATTAAAGAACTTTTTGAAAGTTATAATTTATATATTCATCCTAGTAGCTCATTCAATTCCGTATGTTAGTACGACGTTTTCCCTCCAAAACTAAATAGTTATTTGTACCCAATTTTGGCAATTTTTCACGAGTACCTATCGTTTGATGTGTTTTTGGAGTTTGAATATACACACACAAATTATAGTGCCCTACGGGTGTTGTTACAAAATAAAAAAGACTTTTTCAAATCGATTTATAAATGAAAAAGTTATGAGGTCCAAAACACATAAACCAATTGAACCAGATTGAGAAACTCCTCCTTTTAAGACTTTGGACTCTGTAAAAACTTATTTTTCCATAGCTCCGCGGCACTGATGAGACACGAGCATCGAGCATGCTATTACGTATTAACAGTTAAAGAGACGATAGCCGCCGAAATGCGTGTCTCTTTCTACTACACTGTGTCAAACACGTGCAGGGAAAATTACGTAGTACCCATGGCCGTCTTGTAGTGTGATGTGATAAGGGTTGCCCAAAAATGGCAAAGCCGGTTACAAATTCATATTTTATCCTGAAAGTCAGACTCTGGTTTACATTTGTTTTTTTTTTAAGTCAGTTGAACCTATTTCAAACAATACTAACAAAGAGCACTAAAAATTAAAAAATAATTTCAAATCTGATTAAAAAAAAAAAGAAAACCCGACTGCGTCAACATATGCCATCTTTATAAAATTCTTTGAAGAACTGAAAAGATGGAAACAAGATTTTAATTTAAATATTTTATTTTGGTTTTGAATAATCTTAGTGTTCACAAACGCAGTCGGAGGCATCTGCTCACTCCGAGATTTTGTTGTTCTACCTATATCACCAACCAAATTATGAGAAGTGAACGTGTTATGCCTCCGACAGCGTTTGTGAACACAGATATTGTGGCAGTCGGATTTTTTTTTTGCTGTACCCAGCGTCACTCTCACGACTAAGACAAATCTATCGAAAAAACTCACATAAAAATACGTCAAGCCATTTCGGCTCTAGGGCGTGCCAAAGAAATATACAGACATACACTCGAAAAACATAACGCTCCTTCTTTCGCAGTCGGATAAAAATAAATGCAACCCTAAAAAACAGATAACATTTTAATAATAATAATAGATATATTCTAGTCTGATTGAAGTCGGTGCCAAACTAAATAGGTACTTTAAAGGCTAGGTCTGCTGCGAGGGTGAGCCAAATTGGGCTACGCACGTATCAAATGATAATAATAATTTGAAATGCCTACATTAAGTAGTTGAAACGTTTCTTAACTCTTTATCAAGCTGATATAAAGTTGACACAGAACCCCCGACTTATCATGCATCGGGTTTGACCACGAGT
This sequence comes from Diaphora mendica, assembly GCA_949125395.1. Classification (NCBI taxonomy): domain Eukaryota; kingdom Metazoa; phylum Arthropoda; class Insecta; order Lepidoptera; family Erebidae; genus Diaphora; species Diaphora mendica. The sequence goes on from OX421319.1 coordinate 10,750,742, forward strand.
TCAAACTGTGTTATGTGCATTAAATCTATGGAGTTTTTGCCTAGGATTGATTAACCTTGTAATTTTTTACTCTGCCAAGGAAATAACATCATTCTAAATAAAAAAGAACTCTCAAAATCAGTTTAGAAGTGAAAGAGTTAAGAGGTAACAAACATGAAAAAACATAATTGCGTATTTTTTTGTTAACATTTTTTGTAATCTTATAGTAGTAAGATAACTTTATTGTGCCCATATCTCTATAATCCAACACAAACGACCAACAAATATCTTCAAATAATGAAATAAGTCAGTCATTTAAATTTATAAGGATATTAAAATTTATAAATGAGTTCACTATAGTGTAAAAAACCAACATTTCTATTCCTTTGTTGTCTGTACAGATTAAACAAAGTACCTAACAAACTTTACAGTTCATACATTTGTTCGTTACCTACACTGTTATATATACTTATTAAAATAAGTCATCCTAATTTTCCTTAACATAACAACTAACTTTTTCCTTTTTAGGGTTCCGTGCCAAAGGCAAAAAACGGAACCCTTATAGATTCGTCATGTCTGTCTGTCCGTCTGTCTGTCTGTCCGTCTGTCTGTCTGTCCGTCCGTATGTCACAGCCACTTTTTTCCGAAACTATAAAAACTATACTGTTGAAACTTGGTAAATAGATGTATTCTGTGAACCGCATTAAGATTTTCACACAAAAATAAGAGAATGATAAAACTAAAAAAAAAATATGATGTACATTACCATGTAAATTACCACCGAAAATCGGTTTGAACGAGATCTAGTAAGTAGTTTTTTTTTAATACGACATTAATCGTAAACCGCAATTTATCGATCAAAGTTACAACGAACTACAAATACTTTTATATTATGTTACTTGCTGCTACGGAACCCTTCATGGGCGAGTCCGACTCGCAATTGGCCGCTTTTTTTCTATTCATTAGTCATCAATAAATATTATTTGTTGTTATTGATTCAATCAGCCCTAATTTTCTATTTCAATGTTAATTTAACTGTTTTTCTTAACATTGTAGAAATTGTATCTGATTTTCTCGGATTAACATTTGAACCATTTTAAGAGAAAGCAACATGACCATGAAATGTCTGCATAGGTAATCTAAGGAAACTATAATAATAATAAATAAATATTTCGGACATCCAACACACAACGCCATCTAGACCCCAAACTAAGCAGTGCTTGTATTATGGGTACTAGATAACTGATATAATTACATATATACTTTTTTTTTTCTAAATACATACTTATTGTTAGAAATTTAACGTCATTGTAATGGCAACATTTTTGATTGTCATTTTCCTTGTTTGACGTTTTGACCGGTCGAGCAAGGCTTCGTAAAAGAATGCAGGTTTTAAGTGGAATTTAATTGTAATTTAGCTAATTGTCGATCCGACTCGGTTCCTTCCGTTGTTACCGTTATGAGTGGTCTGGTTCGGACTCGCGAGTTTTAGTAGTCACGTGAATTAGGCGCGATCCGCGATATTTAAATCGGGTGTCTTGTAATTACAAGACTTCGGGAGCCCGTAAGCCATTTAGGAGTATGTATGTGTAACGACGCATAGGGGAAACTACCAAGAGGCCTCTTGGACGCCGCTTCAAGGAATCTACACATCTCCAGTAAGTGCTTGATTATAGTAGCCTAGAATAGAACACGGTGAATCGCCGTGAAGTTGAATTCTCTTTCCAGTGACATAGTTAGCGATTGAATGACTTACTCATGGGCCTAAGACATTGCAAATTTCACAAGGTGATCGCTGCATTGGCGAGAGAATTGAACACATATTATACATAGAAAACACCCAAACTTCGAAACAAATATTTGCAGATCATACAAACATAACAAATATATTAGCTAAAAAGAGGGTACTATTAGTATTTGAATAGCCACTAGACAAAATGAGGCTTTAAGTGCAATTTCGTGTACTTAAATGTGACCTGCTGTGTGAAGCTCGGTTTTGGATTCCTTAACTTGAGATCACATCTAGTTGTTAATAAACCTAAATTAGACGTGTTCAATAACGCTAATAGACGTAATGTAGAGCGTTGTGCGAGCTACATTACGAGTGTCGAGCGTACAGCGTGCGAGTCCGACTCGCACTTGGACGGAAAAAACGGAACCCTTATAGGATCACTTTGTTGTCCGTCTGTCTGTCTCTCAAGACCCTTTTTCTCAGGAACGCGTGAAGGTATCAAGCTGAAATTCATATGAAATACTCAGGACCATTGTCCCTTGGAGCTGTAAAAAAATTCAAACTTCTAAGCCAACGCAATCAAAAGATACAGCCGTTTATGTGGCAAATTTGCGACATTCGCAAAGGAATCAACACCTACAGGGTACTTCCCCTGAACTCAGGATCTTGAAATTTGGTACGAAGCAACGTTTTATAGCATTGATAAAGGAAAAATTTCGAAAAACATAAATTTTTCGTTCCTTCATATAATAAAAGTAGTTTTAAAATTTTTAAACTCATTAACCCTTTCCTCATGTACGCGTAGAGGTATTAAATTGAAATACATATTAACTACTCAGGTCTATAATAACTTTAAGCGGGAACAAAATCAAACTTCTATGTTAACGCAATCAAAAGAAACAGCAATTTAAGCTCCAAATTTTGAAACTCGCAACTACTCGCAAGGAAATCAAAACCTATAGGGTACTTCCCGTGAACTCAGAATCTTGAAATTTGGTACGAAGCAACGTCTTATAGTACAGATATAGGAAAAATTGCGAAAAGCATAATTTTTTTGTTACATTATATAATAAAAAACGCAAAGGAATCAAAACCTAAAAGCTGCTTCCTGTTGACATAGAAATTTGGTAAGAAGCAATAACTTAACAGCACAGGTAACAGAAAAATTCTGAAAACTTTTACTTATATATCTACAGGTTTGTACGGAACCCTCGGTTCGCGAGTCTGACTCGCACTTGGCCGCTTTTTTTTATTAAGGGTTAGTCTTATTAAAGATCAAAACCAAATGCAGACAGGTGGCCTGACTAATTTATTTTGGCTGAATATGACTTTTTAAGCAGTACTCCTGGCAACCCTAGATACGATGTTTCTCTACAATATAGAGCTATAGATTTGTTTGACTCTCAACGCGTGGGCTGTCGCCGGTCGCCGCGCCCCACTGCCGCCATGATGACGCATCGTTCTCGAATCAGCTGTGACCATCGTTCTCGGTAAACTACCTTTCAATACTGGCACTTTTTTCTATATTCGCTTCCTTTTTAAAAAGATTTAAAATAACAGACAAGGCAAGAAAAAAACAGGCTTGTTGACAAGATTATTATTAACATAACTAACACGGTAATGAGCGAGTATCTTCAAGTTTGATAAAACTCTTACCGAAAAAACATAATACTAATATATCTATATGTCAAACTTTCTCATACGTTCTCTATGTATGGGCAAGTTTCAATAGCCCAAAATATCTTTACAAACAAAACTATCATCAAAATATATATTAAAACTGCGCTTTCAAAGTACGACATATTGCCTACATAAAAATTTGGTTTTGCATCGGTAATATGATGTACCTACTTATAAAGGAAATCGATGAAATGTTTCGAAAAAATAAACTAAATATTTTCAGTCAAATGAATTGAGATTGTATAAAATTCAATATCATATTGTAGGTATAACACAACTAAAAAGACACATTTCAAAGTTTCCTACTGAATGCATCATCCGACATATGACAATGCCACGGACGTGACGGACGTACTAGATCGAATTCGAATAGTTGTAGTGTAGCTGTGTAGTGCAGTCTGGACGGGCCGACCCCATCCCATCAGTGTTGAATGAACAACACCAGTCCAGTCCACCATAGAACGTCGCGCGCGCCGCCTGTATCGAACTATTACAACGACGATTTCGCACCTATCTCGAAAACACTATTCGTTGCTTGTCGTACGTATATTTCAGTAATTTTTTCTTGTGCAAATATCCTCAAGGCTGGTACATTATTCGTGTTAAATTCATCTGTGTGACGAAACATTTTAGATCAGATTGTGCGTGGATGCCTTTTTCTTCTACAAGTGAATATAAACAGTCGCGGAGGCGACGCTTTTCAGGTAGTGTGTCAAGGACATTTGTTAATAATTTCCATCTCTGTTGCTTTATGTTTTTCATATTTGACAAAACCATCTCAATGACATACAGAATTTGACAGTAAATTTTACAACGAAAGCAAATATAAATGTTAAACTTAATTTATTGGAAACTATATAAATCGAGAACTAACAGTAACGGTTTCTAAGGTTTTCTAATAAACGATCTTTCAAAATACTGAATCTGTTATCAAGATAATTTTCTGAGAAATTGTTATTTTTCATTTCGACGATCAGTCAATTTTAAAGAGTACATTTTAATACATAATTGTGATTAATGTGTTTGTGAACACGAGTAATGCCTTGGTGTCAATACAACAATACAAAAAAACGCTACAAGTCTTTTGAAGCTCTAATTCTTTCAATTAGTTTCACGATCAATCGTCACGCCTTGAAATAAGACAATACATTCTTATAAAACTGAAAAAAGACTTATTTATGCCCCTGAGCCCTGACCGGTTTAAGTTGTAACACCAGAAGGGCATAACGCCCTCGCGTCGCCGTTGTTTGTCACATAAATTAGAGATATTTGATAAACTTTCTCTTTTCGTAACCACAAAGACGGGTTAGTGAATGGGCAATGTTAAAGGGCAGTGACACTAGTTGCTGTAGTCTTAAGTAATATATACATTGATTAAAAGCATCTGGTAACTTTTGGAAGAGCCTCTCGTTTGACGAAATTCGTGTGTTTTATTTGAGAACTCTTAAACTATGATTAAATGCCTATTAAAAAAATATGGTACACTAGCTGACCCACGTTACCTCGTCTGCGTCTCCTACTGTCAGTATTGCGTGATGTTACAACAGCGTGAACAAATTTGTTTACCATAAAAAAGGTAAAGAACCAATCTTAAAGATGCTGTCACGGACTTTTTTTAGAATTTTTTAAGGGTAACAATTCTTTTATACATTATTTTTGTGTAACTTTAACCGTTTAAGCAGTGCACGCAATGAAACCTCTCGAAAGGAACAATTTTCCCCCGTTTTTGTAACATTTCTAAATATGTATTTTTTTGTATGGGCCTGCCAAATTGACTCATCTCTGCCTGATGGAAAGCATAAGCAGAATCCGAGAGTGGTGATCACCATACTCATTGCGAATGCAGACAATGCAACAATGCTTCATGGTGACCCACACTATGGCGGCCTAGTGATGCTTCTGCATCATTGGGCCTCCGATTTCGCACTTACGAAAGAAACACGACAGTACGTATGAACTTCTGTGCGAGTGTAGTAGCGTCCCAGTTCGTGCTCGTGCTAAAATCAGCGTGTCTTTACCACCTTTAAAAACACAAATCATGCTGTCGTGTTTCCATGGTGAATGCGAGCCCGGAAGCCCAATGATGCAGAAGCATCTCAATAGGCCGCCATAGTGTGGGTCATCATGCTGCATTGTTTCATTGTCTGCATTCGCAATAAGTATGTTAACCACCACTCTTGGATTCTGCTTATGCTTTTCATCAGGCAGAGTAGAGTCACTTTGACGGGCTCATTCATATAAAAAAAGAAACTCCTAGGCTACCTTCGGAATATTCTTCGTTTTTCAGGTTTGATACATATAAACAAGGTCGTTTTCGTTATTCAACCGGTTAATAAACGACATTGAAATAATTAGATAGGTACTCGTAATACAGGCTTGTATACGTCCTAATTTTATAATTAAATATACCTTAAAAACACGCTTACAAAATTGATAGCAGACAAACAGACATACAGCTGAAGCTAATAAAAGCGTGTTAAAAAATTATAGCAAACTAGCTGGGCCCGCTACTTCGTACACGGATTTCAGATTCGGATTTTCAAGTTATTTTAAATTTTTTACCGTTTAAACCTTCCCTGGACTACGACAAACATTTCAAAACCAAAATCGGCTATATCGGCTCAGCCGTTCTCGAGTTTTAGCAAGACAAACGAACTGCAGTTGATTTTTATATATAAGATTGATAACTTTCATTATTTTGCCAGGTACCTAAAAATTCTTAATCTTTAAAAAGTTTTACACACTAATCATAACTGTTGAACGTTTCATAGTCATAATAAAATCTCTAAATATTTCATGTATTTCATGTATTGAATGTACATTTACAATCAAATTGTGTCTGCAGAGTCAAATTATCTAATTCAAGGTCGTTGAGTGATTAGGTCGGTGTTGTGGACGCTATGGAAAACTGTACTTGTTAAGTCTGCTCTCTGGTTGCATACTCAGCGGATGTGTTGAGAGCTTTTTCCGTTTGGTTTTTATGTTTATTAGTTCATTTATATTAAAATAAACAAAAAACACGTTTCATTTTTTAAGAATTAAACCTGTTAAAAACGTTAGAACAGAAAATAAAATGAAGATTGTTGATTTCGTTATGTACGCAAAAACTATTCGTGAAATTAAAATTCGATTTAAAATCTGTTCAGTAGTAAAATTATATCTCGTGAAAGCCATTTCAATCCATGCGATATAATATTCATTTTATACAAGTTTCCGAGAATATATTTAGAATTAAATGTGGGTGTACATGAATATTATTGTACGACAAGCCACAGAAAATAATTTAATATTCAAAAGAAAGCTGTTCCAGAAATATTCAATATGGCCTACATTTTTATTAGGTGTATCTATCTATGTATATAAAAGGAATCTCCGAAATGTATGTACGCGCATAACTTCCGATCGGCTGCACTAAATTAAATAATTCTTTTTTTATTTGTTTATTATTGTTAGGAGAAGGTTTGTGTACAAAAAATTAAAAGATAACGGCAAAAGTAATTTTTTTCTGTTCGCGAATATATACTGCCTGTGGGAAACTGGGACAGATATGTAAATATGGCGGTACGAAGTTCGCTGGGTCAGCTAGTTTAAATATATAATAGAAAGATGTGCGTACGATTTATTAACAGAAATCTCACTTTTAGCAAACTATTTTAAGGCATAATAAATAACTTTCATAATATTCTCTTAACAATAAAATTTATTGTTCATGCTATATTTACATATATGCTATGTTTGTATTATATTAATGTTATCTTGTATACATAGCATCAAACCTATGAAGAGGCCTACGTCCAGAAGTGGACTGTAAAAGTCTGTTATTGTGTGATGTGATGTCATTCAGGATTGAAAAATTTATCGGTAGATTAGATTAGTATTGCGACCAACAACGACCGGCGCGGCGACGAGTGCCAGAACCCAACTGCTTACATTGCAGTTGAAAGGGCTCCCACGACCCACGAGCGATGCGATGCGGCGTGAAGTTCTTGCGGTTCATTCGTGCGAGCTCAGAGCTCGCACATTATTTGCGATGCGTTGCGAATTCGCAGTTATGTGTGGGAGCCCTAAGTTGTGACAACTAAAAATATCATTATGCGTTTATAATATTATATCAACTTCATGAACATGCTTATTATTCCAACACTATTAACGAAAAAAAAACAGCGTAGCAAAAAAAAAGAATGAACAAAATCTGACTATGTGTTATTGAATTACAACTACACACATCAAAAGTATCTAGGGATCAACATATGTGTCTAGGGATCAACATATATTTTTGCAATAACTTTTCTCCTGATTGATATTAATTAAAATTTTCTTTAAGGATTCATCAAATAAAGTGTTTTCGTTTGTCACAGTAACGATAAACCAAGTCACCTTTGCATTAATAAAGAAATTTGCCATTTTCCTAATAAAGGGACTTTTGACATTTGAACCACTAACATTAAAGTTCGAAAAAAGACTGAAATAACAGTTTTCTTTAAAATTTTATTAGGTAACTTAAACAATTAATAATCCGTGTTTCTACCGCGAACACTAACAACACAAGAACATCGGTTTGGCTTACTCAAAATGAGTTCATCCAAACACGCTGTGGAATGGCCGCCCATGTTCGTTGCAACAACAAAAAAAGGTCTTCTTGCGACTGGATACCCTCCATATTCGGCAGAGCTCTTCTCTGTAGCATATCCCATGCATGCTCAATCGGGTTCAAGTCTGGCGACTGAGCAGGCCAGGGCCAAAGCCACATCTCAATCTCAAGAAATCCGCATAAAAATGCTTGATCCCTAGACACTTTTGATGTGTGTAAGTACATATTTTGACTTTCATCCCCTCTCTCCAGGAAACCGTGCTGAATTTCGGGATAAAAAGTATCCTATGTCCTACCTCGTATTATGAACTCAAATCATGCCAAGTTTCTTTTGAATCTATTCAGTAGTTTCGGCGTGATGCGCGGCCAAGATACACACAGACAGACAGACAAAAATGAAAAAAATAACAGTTTTGGCTTCAGTATCGATTATAGAGAGCCCTCCAAATAAAATTTTCAAAATATCTTTAATGTACAGAATTGGACCTGTTACATTTTTATTATCTTATATATAAAATTATCGTGTAACAATGTTAGTTACCATACTCCTCTGAAACGGCTGGACCGATTTTTATGAAATTTGGTGTGCATATCGGGTAGGTCTGAGAATCGACCAACATCTATTTTTTATACCCATTTTTTTTTATGGCAAGACAACGTTTGCCGGATCAGCTAGTAAGTATACTATATATATATACTATAATTTTGATGATCATCAGTGTGTCAGTGACGAAATCGGTGAATTTTAGATATCAATAAAATCTATAGTATCAGAGCTATGTATGTTTAATAAGTCTATTACTGATATCATATCCTGAGAATTTGAACTATCTGTTATATCGGAAACCAAAGTTATGAGGGTTCAAAAAACGACGAAGCATAATAATTATTATTTTTACGGGAATTAACGCGATCACTATTTCAAGGTACTACATACCTCTGTTTTGCCTGACGTTTCGACCAGGTTGCACTGGCCGTGGTCACAGGCTGACTGGCTCAGCGGCGCACGCCCTCCGTCGTTGAATCCGTGAAGTCGAAGGTTCTTCATCCACCCGCACATTTTCGATATTATTGATAAAATTGTTTCGCCATGTACCGTCACATACCACACTAACAGGGTCCCTATTCTGTAAGCAAACCGATGTGTTCCTATTCTGGTGTTTATCCGACTGCGCAGAAAAGCGAGGTGGTATGTTTTTGAAACGTCAGGCAAAACAGAGGTATGTAGTACCTTGAAATAGTGATCGCGTTAATTCCCGTAAAAATAATAATTATTATATCATGGAACGCGAAAGTTTAAAAGTTAGAACGACGAAGCAATTCGAGAAAAGGCAGGTAGTGCCCTTGCGCTTGTCTTGGTTCGTCTTGGCAGATGTACATCTCTTTAAGTTTAAACTTAGGATAGTTTAACTTTCAAAAAATAGACCTCTCCCTTGAAGTGATAACAAATTAAGATTGAAAGTCGAGTCAGGAACAACTTTAGGAGGTACAAGTGGCGACCTTATTGCTCGAAGACAGTCTTATACAGGCAACCATGGGATGGAAAGAGAAACGTGGAAAGTATAGGTTAGTGCTTAGGAATGTGGTATAAAAGTCTTATCTCTAAATGCTCTCGGGGACTGAAGAGCCAGGTACGTGGTGATTCCACTATAACCACTGCGACGACTTACTAGATCTCGTTGAAACCAATCTTCGGTGGAAATTCGCATGGTAATGTACATCATATATTTTTTAGTTTTATCATTCCCTTATTTTAGAAGTTACAGGGGGGAGGGGCACATTTTACCACTTTGGAAGTGTCTCTCGCGCAAACTATTCAGTTTAGAAAAAAATGATATTAGAAACCTAAATATCATTTTTGAAGACCTATCCATAGATATCCCACACGTATGGGTTGAATGAAAAAACATTTTTGAGTTTCAGTACTTAATATTGAACCTCCAAGATTTATTGTTTTTTTTTCTATTTTTGTGTGAAAATCTTAATGCGGTTCACAGAATACATCTACTTACCAAGTTTCAACAGTATAGTTCTTATAGTTTCGGAAAAAAGTGGCTGTGACGTACGGACGGACAGACAGACATGACGAATCCATAAGGGTTTCGTTTTTTGCGATTTGTCTACGGAACCCTATAAATGAGGCGGATTTTAGTCAGTATAACATGTTTTTTTTATATATGAACGACCAGAATGAACATTATTATTTTTTATTCGTATTGATATAATAAAAGTGAAATACTTTCTCCACGCTTTGTGCTCAAGCGAACGACCTTGAAAGGTACATTATTTCTGACATAATCTAGTCGATGATGTCATGTCGTTGACTATGTGATACACTAACGTGTATGTAAATATAGTTAATGTATTTTATAGCTTACAGTAATAATAAAATTCATTTAGATAAAACGAAACGAAATAATATAAATATTATAACAAATATTAAGATAATCTTAACTACAATAATCTGCTTTGACAATTTGATGAACATTAAACGTTACTTGAACATTTTAATTAGCATTACAAACAAATATGCATACCACCATAGAACACAAATATCCGTGGGTGTCTTTTGGTCACAAAAGATTTTTACTGTCTCAAATTAAGTTGAACATCTTTTTGGTAAAACTGTTTTTGTAATAAAAGTAAAGACAGAGTCAACTGTAATTAAAATAAAATATTTTGTTTTTTATGCTTCAATCACCGAATTCCTTTCTAATAACGAACGTAATTTAGGGAAGCCAAAGGCATTTATACATTCATGACCTTCTCTAGACAGTTTGAGTACCTACCTAGATTTCTTGAAATCATTTGTCACCGATTGTGGATACTTTACTATTTAAAGTGAAAAAGCGGGACTAACTTTAAAAAACCGGCCAAATGCGAGTCGGACTCGCGCACCGATGGTTCCGTACAAAGCTGTAGGTATTGGACGTATAAGAAAAATTTATGCATTTCGCAATTTTTCCTTTATCTTTATTATAAGACGTTGCTTCGTAATAAATTTCAAGGTTCTGAGTTCACGGGAAGTACCCTGTAGGTTTTGATTCCCTAGCGAGCGTTGAAAATTTGCTGCCTTAACGGCTGTATCTTTTGATTGCGTTGGCAAGTTTATTCACAGCTTCAAGGGACAGCAGTAGACCTGAGTATTTGATATGAATTTCAGCTTGATACTTCTATGCGTTCCTGAGAAAAAGGGTCTTGACAGACAGACAGACCGACTACAAAATGATCCTATAAGGATTCCGTTTTATCCTTTTGAGGTACGGAACCCTAAAAAGTGATAATTACATTTTGTAAAAGCCACATGAGCTTTCTGCACAAGTACTAATAGTTCATCAACTTCAGTGTTGGGATTATAGGTGCAGAGGATAATGAAACACGTCTTCGTGTGTGTTTCTAGTGTTTCAGTTGGAAAGAAAAAGCGGTGGAACATACTCCCCAGCAACACAACTGTCTGCATTTCAATTTAGTATGAACTCATATTTTACCTTAAGGTCTATAATTTTCGGAAGATGCTGCTTTTCTCAATACATTAGATTGTTATTTGGAAATACGATCTGATCTAACTTTAACATTTTATTAGCGACTTGCTCCCTTAAAAACTTAATAAAACTTTAACTAACTTTAACTAACTTTAACTTATTTTTTAATTGGTTATATACGAATTGGTATCATTTCCGACTGTCTTAAGTATTGATATTGATGGTATATAATTAGTGGCGAATAATAAGACAATAATTTCATTCATATTATGCTGTCAGTAAATTAATTAATTTTGACGTTTTTTGAAGTTAAAGTATTTTTTATATTATTCTGTTAATCAAAGTAATCACTAATACAATCAAGACAGCTTTACCAATGCAGTGGCAGGTATTTGATGCCCCTCTTGAAGAAATGAACTGTACGAGAGACTACAAATTCATCAAAGGCATACTGCCTCTCAGCTATTGAATTTTATTCAAATTCTGGAAAAAGTAGAAGTCGAAGTAGAAGGTCTAGTGAACACGTTGGATGATAGAAAGTTTCCAACCCTAACTTATGAAATTTGGAAGGTTTCTGCTATGCAGTATGAAGACGTGCGAGATTCTCCGTCATTCAGTCAAATGATACTGAGGCTTATTTATTAAAAATATATCTAATTTATACTCTCGATTGTCGGCACTTGATGGAACTTGTTGTAATACATTCTAGAATTAATGATGCAATAAGGCGAAACCGGTCAGGTATAATCAAAAATAAAATAGTGGAATAAGTACAAGTGATTTTAATTCTAGAAAAATATATATTTCAAATATAATATCTACCACAGTTGAGAGACATAACACAACATTTCGTGACATTAATGTAACGTAGATTATTATGATGATTTTTTCTCAAAAGAGGTTCCGTTTCAAAGAAAATTCAAATTATCTATCTTATTCAAATACCTTCATTCATACTCCTTTTTAACGCCCGACGAAAATGAGGGGTGTTATAAGTTTGACGTCGAAGCCTGTCTGTGTGTGTGTCTGTCTGTGGCATCGTAGCTCTCAAAGGGGTGAACTGATTTCGATGCAGTTTTTTTCATTTGAAAGCCAGTTTCCTTGCGGTGGTTCTTGGCTATGTTTGGTTAATATCAGGCCAGTAGTGTAAGAGTATCAGCTCTTTTCCAAAAGGATGTAAGGCATTTTTGGCGTATGATTACTCGATCAAGTGTTTCACGCGTGCTAGTAAAATGGTTAAATGACAATTAATTGATAACTTCGACCTGATGCTGCGTCCCCTACGTTTTTTAAATTTTAAATTTATGATTATTTCAGTACATATTGTAATATTTTAATAATGTTAGAATACTACACTATGTTTCTTTTTCACAAAAATTATTTAAAACAAAAGACATGTCAGTTACGTCATGCAAGAAATGAACGAGCTGAGTATTCAAGGAAAAAAAGAGAAGCAAAACATATAAAATAACCAACTTATACTCTAGCTACGCATAATATATAAATATAGGCAATACCGTTGATTTTTCTTTGTTGTATGTGTCATACATTTTTGCTTCTGGAAGTTGTCACTTTAATATGATGCATATGAACGTCAGATATTTGTGCTGCGTTCGTGCAGATATATTATTGAACTTAAGCATGGGGCAGATATAATTGCCGATGTGTCCATAGTAGTATATTTATGCTCGTGACTGTACTAATTTATAATAACGTAGTACTCGTATGAGCCCATAACCTGTTGGGATTATTGGCGCAGAGGATAATGAAACAGGTCTTCGTCTCTGCTGTTTAACAGTTTAGTTTATTGTGAGCACAACTAATTGAAGTATATAATAAAGAACTCCTTATCAGTAATATTTCACTGAACAGTCTAGTATATACCATTTAGTTATTTATGGAGACTTGGGTTTTTTGTTACAATCAACATTCAGGAAGCTATAAATGTATAGGTATTATTTACATAAAAGTCCATGTACACCAGTCATACATTTTACGTGGAAGAGTCATGCTTCGGGACAAATGGGGGCTTTACACCGAGTAAGTTCATCCCCTCTCTGATTGAGGGGGAAAGTGGGCTTAAAAGCACGTGTAACTCTTGAAATATAAATATTCATGTGCAGCGGTAATCATTTATTATCAGGTTACATATCTGTCGAAACGGCGAAGCCATACATTTTTACTAAGATGTAGAGTTCGTGAAGTTAGGGTTGGTAGAGTTAGGGCGTGTAGATTCAGAAGTTTGGCTCTACATGAGATCTGATATCTTTTTCACAAGGTAAGCCATTTGCAGTCGTCTTGGCAACATTTTACATGCAAATGTTTTTGGTGGGATTTATTTTTCTTTATATTTATGAGCCTACCAAAGTGACTCCACTCTGCCTGAAGGAAAGTTTGAACAGAATCCAAGTGTAGTAGTCACCATACTCCTTGCGAATTCAGACAATGCAACACACACACACACATGGTGACCTATTGAGATGCTTCTGCATGATTGGGCCTTCGATCTCAGACTCACCAACGAAACACGACATACGATGCTGTCATTTTAGGATGGTCTTCTGTGAGAGGGCAGTACTGCCTTGGTCTAGCCGATCCGTTCCTGCTGAAATGAGCATGGCTCTAGTACCTTGTTCTACTATAATATCGTAACACAATACGAAGATATTACGGAAATGTCGAGGAGACATGTAAATGTTAACGGTGGGAGAGCCACGCTACGGCATGAATGAGCCAGCTCGACCGGAGTGATACCACGGCCTCACAGAAAACCAATGTGAAACAGCGCTTGCGCTTTGTTTCACGGAGTGAGTGAGGATACCGGAGGCCCATACCCCAACCACTCAACAGAAATAAGATATGCTGAAACAAAAATGATTTCATAATTTTGTACGATATTTAACTCAATTATGTAACTGTCATAATATACTCGTATGTACGTCTTTTATGAAAGTAAATATCATTAAAGGGGATTAAAATTTCGCCAGTAACATTATATAAAGAAAGATATTGCATATACTTTTAACACCATTTAATTACGGAGCATTTCAGCCTCACATAATTTTTCTTACCTCATAAAGTACTTAATCCATAATAACATTTGTTTATCAAAAACTGTGTAATGTCTACACTAATAATAATATCATGAATTCTTATTAGACCGGTGGACCAATTTCATTAAAAAGATAGGCTACTCTTTACAACGATAACCTAAATATACGTAGGTAGAGCCGCGGGCAAAAGCTAGTACTTTTATAATTTTATAAATTGAAATTAACAGTAGGTATTCAATACGCAATGAAATTTTATATTGATTGTATTTAGTTTCAAAAACTATTATTATTTTAGATTAATATTTTACGATATTTTAGTTGGCCCTTACTTTCTCAATTCATTAGGATTAGTAAGTTTTTTCGGATATGTAGGCCAAGGCTTTTATTCATTGTGTCAACGTCAACGTATTAGTTGCCCTTTTAGTAGTTGCAAGGAGTTACTGGATCACAGTTGTTTCTGTTTTTAACCGACTTCCAAAAGGAGGAGGTTCTCAATTTCATCGGTTTTTTTTTGTGTTATGTATGTACATCGATTACTCCGTCAATTGTGAACCGATTTTGAAAATTCTTTTTGTATTCGAAAGGGTATGCTCCCCATGTGGTCCCATGGCCACCATAATAGGATCTGATGATGGGATCTTAAGGAAATCGAAGGAAACCCTCAAATTTACCTGAGCGCCTGCAATGAAGTTATGAGCAATTGTCTGCAGGCCTTCATATTCTGTAGACATAATTAAATTTTAAATGAAATGATGATGAGAGACTTGAGAAAGACTAAAAAGCGAAAAAAAAAACTTCGTTTAAAAAAACCGACTTCAAAAACTAAAAAGTATAAAATAACTTTATTTGTATGTGCTACCTATTCATAGGTTTGAAGTCGGTGCCAAGCCAAAATGTAATAGTAGGTACCGCACTCGCCGCGCGTGACCTTGAGCGGGATAGCTGCTCTTCGCGTTGAACAAAACAACCGAAGCGTCGGTGATTTCGTTGACGTTCGTCTCGAAATATAGCGAGTATGGTACCTACTATTACATTTGGCTTGGCACTGACTTCAAACCTATGAATAGGTAGCACATACAAATTAAGTTATTTCATACTTTTTAGTTTTTGAAGTCGGTTTTTTTAAACGAAGTTTTGTTATAGTCTGTTCTTCATTTTCCTTTTATTGTGTTTATTGCCCTTCTGATCATAATAAAACGAATCAATAATAATAATTATAGAAAATCATTTTTTTTCTATGTTTAATAAAGCTTTATAATTTTTCACCTTAGTAAATTAAAAATTAATTTTCGTTTTGTTTCAACAATTTATTGTTGTAACAATTTATTAATTTTTCCAACAGGAATCTATTCTAAGACCTTTGAAAAATAGCTCCACGAAAGGAAAAAAATCTCAGATTAATAGTTTAACAATAATCGCACTTGCAATGTTGATGTTCGTGCTAAAACAAATTGTTAATTAATTAATGGATAACTTGTTGAAAATTCGCGATAAAAATTTTTGGACCACGAATTATTGTTCATTGGTCTACCCTGTAGACGCCTGTTTTTTTTTATTTTTTTATTTTCATATTTAATAAGTTTAAATTATATTTATTCATTGAGCCGTGGCTTGCGCAAGCCGGCGTACCCGTTTTCGGGCGTATTTACCAGAGGGTTGGTAATATTATAAATATTGGTCCTACAATTCCGGGAGTCAGAATTTTTTAGAGAATTTCCTCCTCTTTTTGAATATTTTTTCAAATTTGAAAAATTTAATGAGTTTTTGAGGAATTTGCAAAATACCAAACCCCTTTTTGTGTTTTTAGTTAATTGTTAATAACTTTTGCAATTTTTGCAAGCGCAACTTCATTTTTTTCAAAAAACATATAGATGCTCCTCGGAATCAAATTACACCTAAATCACAACTTTTGGAGACTGCTGAAAAAAGTTGACAAAAAAAAGGACTTGTTGACTAGACTATATAAACTAGAAGTAAACTATTTTCTCTTCCGGCTCCAAGTATTAAAATGTTTATTGTATGTTTCGCGAGATCAATAAATTGAACTGAAGTCATTGTTGAATTTACTTCACTCGCTAATTAATTTACCCTAGCTAATACGTTTGGCACAATTTTTTTTTTATGAAAAAAAAAATCGAAAATTCTAATTTGATCTTTAAAACTTTATAATTTGGCAAGGATAGATTAAGCATAATTCTTTTTTTAGATCGAAAGAGGTGTCTTCTTATGATAGATACTAGCTGACCCGGCGAACTTCGTACCGCCATATTTACATATCTGTCTCAGCTTCCCACAGGCAGTGTACAGTCGCGGACAAAAAAAAACACTTTTCACGTTATCTTTTATTTATTTTCTTTCTAGCAAAAAAAGAATGAATGAAATCGGACTATGTGTTATTGAATTACAACCAAGTACATATTTTGACTTTCATCCCCTCTCTCCAGGATACCGTGCTGAATTTCGGGATAAAAAGTATCCTATGTCCTACCTCGTAGTATGAACTCAAATCATGCCAAGTTTCATTTTAATCCGTTCAGTAGTTTCGACGTGATGCGCGGCCAAGATACAGACAGACAAAAATGAAAAAAATTACAGTTTTGGCTTCAGTATCGATTATAGAAAGCCCTCCAAAAAAAATTTTCAAAATATCTTTAATGTACAGAATTGGACCTGTTACATTTTTATTATAAGTATAGATATATAAGTATAGATTGCATTGTAATCAAATTTTACTATGAAATCCATTGAAATTAAACTTTTGTTACATTTTATAACATTATTTTTTCCTTCGGAGTTTCTAAAGCAGCCAATATGTAGGTACACAAAATACAATACCTGTTAGGTACTTATTATTTTTAACCGACTTCAAAATAAGGAGGAGATTCTCAATTCGACTGTTTTTTTTAAATTGAAAAGTGAGACTTTGAGCCATTATTTTAATGTTAGTAAAAGATGTAGGTCCATCTATTTAGATATAGTTGCATCGAAAATCAAAAGAATTTACTGGTTATTGCTATACTGTAGTGACTATGCTGCATTAATGAATTGTCTGCATTCGCAGTGAGTATGGTGACCACCACTCTTGGATTCTGCTTATGCTTTCCATCAGGCAGAGTAGAGTCATTTTGGCAGAGCAATACATAAAAAAAAAAAACTATTTTGTCTTGTAACAGCTCCTAAGGCAGAATAGTAAGAAAGTAGCGACCACGTAGCGGAAGATGTCAACAAGATGATTTAAAATAAAGTTCCTTGTTGACCAAATTTCACTGGCCAGGATAAACCACTTCATTTAACAACGGTCTCGTAAGGCCTGGTAATAGCTGTTCATCAACATCGTCACCCTATTGCAGATCACTGCTTTAGTCGCTTTTGATTCCGTTAAATCCACTTAGATTACGAATTACGATGAACTATCTACTTCGTTTATAGTAACTAATGCCAACTTGAACATTGTTAGAACAATATAAATGATTTAAATTTAATTGGAAAAAATGAAAATTATTCAAGAAATTGAATGAGAATTTAATAATAATAATATATTTAATACACAAATAAAGACTTACAATATTATCACATTTAGTTAAAAACTTCAATAATAATAAGTCATTAAGGAATAAATAAAATAAGGAAAATCTTATTATATAAAATTCTCGTGTCACAATGTTAGTTACCATACTCCTCTGAAACGACTGGACCGATTTTTATGAAATTTGGTGTGCATATCGGGTAGGTCTGAGAATCGACGAACATCTATTTTTAATACCCTTAATTTTTTTTATTGAAAAACAACGTTTGCCGGTTCAGCTAGTACCTATAATATAAAATAAGAAACAATCAAAATGTGAAACGTTAATTTAATGAACGATTACCACTTAAATCTATTAAAAAAAACAAATGTCATGCTTTCATTATTATCCGTCGTCTTACATGAACAGCAATAGCCTTGAAAAACATCAAAGAGGTATTAGCAGATGTAAAGTATAAACATTTATGTAACCTTAATCATTTTAGGAAGATTTTTGAAAGATTTAGAAGTTGTTTTAAATTAAAAACTCAACGCCTGTGATTGGTATTATAATAAACAAGATATACTTACGGCAATATTTTTTTAAAATATCTTTACCAATATTAGGTATCTCCCATGTTTTTACAACGCAAAAGAGTCACGTTATAATAATTCATTATTAATTTATAAGTTATTTTCCATAGTTTTATTACATAAATTGATAGACAGAAACTAATTTTAGTTTGGAGCTACAATCTACTATTTACATTTTACTCAGCTCATTCTTCAACGATAACATCATCATATCACAAATCGTAACGAAAACATTTCGAAGGATAAGGAAAAAACTGTATTTAGAATAGAACAATAAATTAATATTTATAAACACGCTTGCGAGTGTATCGATGCGTTCGGGACACGTAAATATAACAGACTCGAACCTTGAAGTTGTGTATCTGCCACGAAGCAGTATCTGCTATTGCATTTTTATTGACATTTATTTTATTTATTTGACTGCCTCGTTAGTCTTGCGGTTGGCGTCTGCGACTGCTGATCATGAGGTCTCGGGTTCAATTCCCGGGTCGTACTAAATGTTTGTGTGGGAGACAGGTGTGTCATGTCCCTCCAACACAAAGGGAGGATCCTCCGACCAGGCGAGGTGATGATGCCTGGCGGGCCAACGGCCCAACGGTTGATGTTGGGATGTTGTATGTATCTTAATTGGCGCGCGAACTTTCACTGCGCGATTCAGGATTGGTAGTTTCTTAGTTGTCTTCGTTACTCCGTAGTTCAGTGTAACTTCGGTAGATGGCGCTGTAGTATATTTCTGTTGCGCTGTATGTGGAAGTCGCCACATCACTCCCCTCCAAGATCGGAGGTCGATATATGATGTGTCAGCTGTCTGTGCTCTGTTGCGGAGCTTGCCAGTGCCAGGAGTGTCAGTGAGCAGTTCCAGTGAGTCGGAACTGAGTGCCGCAAGTTCCAGTGAGTCGGAACTGAATGCCGCTAGTCCCAGTGAGTCGGGGCTGAAGTCCGCTGATCCCAGTGAGTCGGGACGGCGTGCGGTGCGCGGTGCTGCGGTGAGGTCCCCAGTGAGTCGGGGCGGTTGCTGCGTAGTGGCTGGCTGCTGCATAGACGGGAGAGATATGCTCTGCTTACATGAACCGTAGCTGCAGTGTGCTGTGCCTAGACGCTGATGAGGCCGTAGGGGAACCAGGCTGGAGCGGTCGCTTCCTGCGTGTGGTGTATCCCTGTTGAGGCCGAGGTTGCTGGCTGGCTGTGAGACTTGCTGTGGGAGTGAACATGATGGTGGCGTGCTGATGCTGCTTCGAAGGCTGCTTCCAATCACGTCGGGGTCACCACTGTGGGAGACAGGTGTGTCATGTCCCTCCAACACAAAGGGAGGATCCTCCGACCAGGCGAGGTGATCATGCCTGGCGGGCCAACTGCCCAACGGTTGATGTTGGGATGTTGTATGTATCTTAATTGGCGCGCGAACTTTCACTGCGCGATTCAGGATTGGTAGTTTCTTAGTTGTCTTCGTTACTCCGTAGTTCAGTGTAACTTCGGTAGATGGCACTGTAGTATATTTCTGTTGCGCTGTATGTGGAAGTCGCCACAGTTTGT
This sequence comes from Diaphora mendica, assembly GCA_949125395.1. NCBI lineage: Eukaryota > Metazoa > Arthropoda > Insecta > Lepidoptera > Erebidae > Diaphora > Diaphora mendica. The sequence continues at coordinate 10,770,891 of OX421319.1, forward strand.
ATGATCTACAAATATTTGTTTCGGAGTTTGGTTGTTTTCTATGTATAATATATATGTATTTCCAAAAAAAAAGATATATGTATTTGTATCAGTTGTCTAGTACCCATAACTCAAGCTCTGCTTAGCTTGGGACTAGATGGGGTTGTGTGTTAGATGACCGAAATATTTATTTATTACATTGATCCCTAATTTATTATCACAAGGTTTTCACGATAAATATAAACTATTGATCTGGTACATCTTTAATTACAGAAGATCACAGATGTATTAAAATATTTAAAATGTAATAGGAATCTGAAATTAATATTACACAAATCTATATCTATACTAATATTATAAACGCGAAAGTTTGTAAGTATGGATAGATGGATGTTTGTCACTCTTTCACGCATAAACTACTGAACGGATTTGGATTTGTATGAAACTTTACAGTAATATAGCTTATACATCAGAATAACAGATTTCACTGAACATTTTCATCATTTTCTTTCTGCCTCTTTGGTCTCGCGGTTGGCGTGTGCGACTGCTGATCATGAGGTCTCGGGTTCGATTCCCGGGTCGGACCAAATGTTTGTATGATCTACAAATATTTGTTTCGGAGTTTGGGTGTTTTCTATGTATAATATGTATGTATTTACAAAAAAAAAAGTATATATGTATTTGTATCAGTTGTCTAGTACCCATAACACAAGCTCTGCTTAGCTTGGGACTAGATGGCGTTGTGTGTTAGATGTCCAAAATATTTATTATTTATTATTATTATTATAACACATAGGCTACTATTTGCCGCGATAACCGACATATACGCGGGCGGAGCCGCGGGCAAGAACTAGTTATAAATAACCAGCTAAAGTTAGTTATTTATAATTAGTGTTAAATTTGTGTAAAATTTCAAAATAGATTTTTGATATAACTACCGTTTAGGCCTTCATAAGCATTTGTTGAAAAGCTATTAAATTTAAACTTTTAACAGATACTTGAAGATGGTCAAATTCTAGTCGTGGCGGTAGCATCTGACCTATGAGGTAATTTTAATAGCACCATTACTACTCTAGAGTAGTTGGTGACGTAACTATTAACATATGATTCACACCTAATTCTAACCGTTGTGTATTACGAAGCTACTTGAAAAGTAAACGTACATCTAGAATGTACTAAGAATGTTGAGAAAGCACTTGATTAATGGTAGTCGAAAGTTCACGTACCTAATATAAAAATCTTGTACTCTACTACAATGCTCATTTGAGTAAATCAAGCGACTGTTATGTGTGATAAGATATTATGATACTTACTTTTATATTTAGTCCGTCCATAAAAACTGTTACAATTAAAAATAAGCAAAATATTACTTTTGAATTGGGAATCTGTCATTTTTATACGACTGTTCATTGTGTTTTCATATTTTCGCGCCAATACATTGTAATATATTTTGTGATATTAAAATGGAGTGAGGTGATAAAGAGAATCGAATTGCTGTGATTGCATTACATAAAATAGGTATGGAGCTACCTACAATTTTTAAAATCCTCCATACGCTTGGTATTAGACAAATGTTTGTTAGGTACAATGAAACCTCCTCTGTTCGTGACAGATAAAGATCTGGACATCCACGTAGTGTTTGTAAGAAAAAGGCGATCAAAGCAGTACGGGAAAGAATTTGAAGAAATCCTGTCCGAAACTTGACGTGACTTAGGACTTGCCTATAAGAGACACACTGGTCATTTCTTAACTGATAATTTGAAAAAGAATAGGGTGGAAAAATTAAAATCACTACTTAAGCGGTACGCAAAGGGAGGTCACAGAAAAAAATTGTTTACGGATGAAACAAAATTTTTCTTTTACGGTCACAGAAAAATTTTGGTTACAGATTTTTTTACAATAGAGCAATATTAAAAAAAAAACAAAATGATCGCATTTCTTCTAAAGCTCTAAAGAAGCTTCCCAATTAGTTAACAGAGTATAACCTGGTCATCATCCGACTTCAGTTATGGTTTGGTGGGATGTTAGCTATGAAGGAGTGATTGAGCCATATTTTTGTGATAAAGGTATCAAAACATCGGAACAAGTGTATCAATATACCATTCTTGAGAAGGTAGTTAACAACACTATCTTCAATAACCAAGAATGGTCCTTTCAACAAGAGTAGGCGCCGTGTCATAAAGTTCGATCCACCCAATCTTGGTTAGAAACTAACGTTATTATTTTTAATGGTTTCATATTAATGTATCACTACAAAGTATAAAACACAGTCGCTTTCTCTGTCCCTATGTTTGCTTAAATCTTTCAAACTACGCAACGGATTTTGATGCGGGTTTCTTTAATAGATAGAGTGATTCAAGAGGGAGGTTTTTATGTATAATAAATGAATAATACAGTATGGAAACACTGTTAATTTTCTGTATATTTGGGTATATATTATGACCAAAATAATTTATTTCTCAGCAAATATTAGAATGAATCAATTAACTGCAAAACATTTTGCATATCAGAAGGCTTAGAAGCTTTGTGTTGCACGGATACCACTTGATTTAATGAAATACCAAAATAATTACGTATCGAGTCTTACTGAAATATTATAGTAAAGTTTAGTGAAAGACAGTAGGAAGAAAAAAATGCATGGAGTCCCTCCGCGCGGAAGAAGTGAAACTTCGTAATGTGCAACAGTGCTTTCATACCCCCTCTATAGTAGAGGTTAACCTTCAACGCAATCGTTAAACGTTTAACGCAACCTTGTTGGAAGTCGCATTAGAAGTTACACTTCAAAAAAAACTTCGTAAAGTGCAACAGTGCTTTCATCCCCCTCCATGGTAGCGTTAAAAATTTAACGCAACTGTTAAACTTTTAACGCAACCGTTTAACGTTTAACTCAACCTTGTTTGAAGTCGCATTAGAAGTTTCACTTCAAAAATTATTTGAAAAGAAAAAGCCTGTCCGTTTGTTTGCTCCTCTTTCGGTATATCTGGACATTACACAATAGTGTCGCTTGAAGACTAAAAGACAGTGACCGATAACAAAATCCTCGAAAAATGTGCATAAGTCATAACTTGCTTACCCATCGTCTAAAAAAAAAGTGGCCAAGTGCGAGTCGGACTCGCCCATGAAGGGTTCCGCAGCAGCAAGTAACATAATATAATTTTTGTTTTTAGGGTTCCGTGCCAAAGGCAAAAAACGGAACCATTATAGATTCGTCATGTCTGTCTGTCTGTCTGTCTGTCCGTCCGTATGTCACAGCCACTTTTTTCCGAAACTATTAGACCTATAATGTTGTAACTTGGTAAGTATATGTATTCTGTGAACCGCTTTAAGATTTTTACACAAAAATAAAAAAAACAATAAATTTTGGGGGTCCCCATACTTAGAACTGAAACTCAAAAAAATTTTTTTCATCAAACCGAATGAAAGGTAAATTGCAGTTTACGATTTATGACGTATTAAAAAAAAAACTACTTACTAGATTTCGTTCAAACCAATTTTCGTTGGAAGTTTACATGGTAATGTACATCATATATTTTTTTTAGATTTATCATTCTCTTATTTTAGAAGTTAAAGGGGGGGGGGGGGAGACTCATTTTACCACTTTGGAAGTGTCTCTCGCGCAAGCTATTCAGTTTAGAAAAAAATGATATTAGAAACCTCAATATCATTTTCGTAGACCTATCCATAGATGGGTATGGGTATCCACCGTGACTATCCACAGGTGACCTATCCACACGTATGGGTTTGATGAAAAAAAATTTTTTGAGTTTTAGTTCTAAGCATGGGGACCCCCAAAATTTTTTGTTTTTTTTATTTTTGTGTAAAAATCTTAAAGCGGTTCACAGAATACATCTACTTACCAAGTTTCAACATTATAGGTCTAATAGTTTCGGAAAAAAGTGGCTGTGACATACGGACGGACAGACAGACAGACAGACAGACAGACATGACGAATCTATAAGGGTTCCGTTTTTTGCCTTTGGCACGGAACCCTAAAAAGTCCTCCCATTCCACAACGGCAACACACCTACATGTAATGGGTTCAAAGGTGGCACTGGTGATTCATGCAATATGCAATCCAGACGTTGTCCTTATGATTTATTTTATTATTGATTCTCAAATTTAAAATCGTAAACGTGAATTAAATAAAAATTTACATCTTATCAGCCTAAAAGAAACCTGACGTTATATCAGGTTTCGATAAATAGGTACTTCAATGAAAGTATACACACGTAATTTAAGAAGGTATTTACATACATTAAAATATAACAAACGAATTATTAGCTTAAAATCTGGTCATATATATCAGATTTTAGAAATGTTCACTATAATAATACTAATTGTTCACGCCGTGTATTAAGGGAACAATGCGAGAGCAGCGGTTTTATTCGGTAATACGACCAGCCCCGCCGTCACTGCAATGCACCGCCACTCGACGGTATAATATTTTGTATGTACACACGTTCCATATTTAACCGACTTCAAAATAGGAGGAGGTTCTCAATTCGACCGTATATATGTTTTTTTTTATGTATGTTAGCGGATACCTTCGTCATTTATGAACCGATTTTAATGATTCTTTTTTTAATGGTAAGGAGATATCCCAACGGTGGTACCATGATAAGGACACTAAGATCTGATGATGGCATCCAAGAGAAATCGAGTCGAACCTTGAAGTTGGTTTATATTTTTACTAACCGACTTCAAAATAGGAGGAGGTTCTCAATTCGACCGTATATATGTTTTTTTTTATGTATGTTAGCGGATACCTTCGTCATTTATGAACCGATTTTAATGATTCTTTTTTTAATGGTAAGGAGATATCCCAACGGTGGTACCATGATAAGGACACTAAGATCTGATGATGGCATCCAAGAGAAATCGAGTCGAACCTTGAAGTTGGTTTATATTTTTACTAACCGACTTCAAAAGAAAAGGTGGAGGTTCTCAATTCGACCGTATATATGTTTTTTTTTTATGTGTCTTCGCGGATAACTTCGTCGTTTATGAACCGATTTTAATGATTCTTTTTTTAATGGTAAGGAGATATCCCAACGATGGTACCATGATAAGGATAATAAGATCTGACGATGGCATCCAAGAGAAATCTAGTCGAACCTTGAAGTCGGTTTTTATTTTGTTAAAATTTTACTTGTTCGATTACTTCATCTATAATTTGCAATGTATTCTATAATTCAAATACAATTGAATGCTTGGAGCCTCTGTTGCTAACCCAAGACACCAGTATTCAACACAATTAAAAACTTCAGTAAACGGTAAATGTCAAAGAGTAGTTAAGTCACTTCATAAAAGTCTCGTTGAAACAACATTAAATCATTTCAAGGACTGAACTAACGCCAAGTTATTCAAGTTGGTCTTCGACAACACACTTGATATTAATAAAATATTAAGAACTGACATTCGTCATAAACAATAAATATTATTTTGAGGATTAATAACAATATTTACCATTATTTGTATTCCCAAAGCGATTTTGTCAAGTCTAACATCATCGATTTTGTGTGATGGTGAGATAACTATAATATACATAACTACCAGATATATCAAACAAAGTCGATCAGTGATCCAAAACGAATTTAAAACTGTTTCTATTTTGCGTTTACGTTCCAAGTTCTCAGCAAAATCTTTCAGTTTATTTTAGTTTTTTTCATGGCATAGGGTTGTCATTTATACCATAAAACTGACAGAATTGTCACCTGAATCTTAGTGACTACCGCCTACGCCGCTCATAGAAATGTGTAACCGCGCCGCGTGTAAATCAAGAGCATCGGGCCTCGACGGATGGTCTGGACGTCTTAAGGGCCTACCTCCCTTCAGATGCGTAAAAATGGTTGCATTCTAAAGACTACTCCTCCTTAACAGCTGCATCAAAAGATTCGAAAAAAATATATGTTTACTGCAGATTCATGTGCAAGAATATGTAGATTTAATTTTTTACATACGATAAATAGTATTGCCATAAAAAAAAATTTAACAACACTCTATTTTGTTCGCTTTTTTGCCTAAAGCTTTTAAACGGCTTTGAAGCAAAAAAATATTTTTACACAGAAATATTGGTGGTTGAATTAGCTATAAACTAGGCATACTCATATTTAAATCAATCAATATTTTGTAAAGAAAATGATCAATATTGCGATTCCCAAAATTAAAAGTACAGCGGGTCCCTGTGCGGGCGCAGGCGGCAGTCGTGCGTTGGCATTCAGACGGGAAGGCTGTGTCGCTCGCTGCTCTGCTCACGCTTACGACTAACTATGCTTAGACGTTTGTGTTTGTGTAAGTATTTAGGTACTTTCTGAGTTAGTGTGCATTAGAGACTAACTCACTGCAAAGGACTCAAAGTGATCGTGCGCTTGGATGATTTTTGGTGTTTTGACTGCCTCGATGGCGCAGTGGTAGCGTATGCGACTGCAGGCTATGCTTGAGGTCTCGGGTTCGATTCCCGGGTCGGATTAAATATTTGTATGATTTGAAAATATTTATTTCGGTATTTGACTGTTTTCTATGCATAATATGTATCTACTTACATATTTACAAAAAAGTAATATATTAGTAGAGAATACGATTAGGAACGCCCTTCACCCATCTGTTTATTAGATGAAAAGTATTTTAATATATCATATTTAATATTATATCGCGGGTGGGTTGGCTAAAAATCCCTGTCTGAACTATTATAATATGTTTATATATCTAATATTTATATAATTATCATTTATTTATTATCATATTTAAATATTAATACGTGTATCCGTGTATGCATTTTACATAGCATTAATATTATTATTGTTACTTATAAACCGATAAATTAAAGTTTTTCTTCCCTTATCTCTTTTTCTTATTACAATTGTATGATAGGATAGGCACCTGCCTTGTCCCTTACTGAACCAACTCAAGGTTGACTGAGAGATAATACCATGTGGCATAAAGTCTATAAGTCTTATAAAGGCGGACTTATCGGTTTATAAGTAACAATAATAATATTAATCACTACATAGTATAAAACAGAGTCGCTTTCTCTGTCCCTATATACCTTTGTTTGCTTAAATCTTTAAAACTACGCAACGGATTTTGATGCGGATTTCTTTGATAGATAGAATGATTCAAGAGGAAGGTTTTTATGTATAATAAATGCATAATATAGTGTGGAAACGCTGTTAATTTTCGAGGTTTCTAATGTGATGTAGCAAATAAACACATTTTTTTGCGCTTACATTGCAAACGCTGGTTGCACCCTACGAGATAGATCAAAATAATGTACTACAGTATTATACACCTTAAAAAGATCTACAAAAAAGTCCGCGACGGTATATGTCTATCTCTTAGGGATAATCCACAACAACCATTTTTTATTCCTTTCTTTTTACGAGAAATAATGGCTTATTTACGAAGCGATTTTAAGCAATACAGAATGAATCCTTATACAATTAAGTAAATTAAATACATTGTGCATTTAATATAGATCAAAATAGCCCTTTACAGTATCTAATTTAAATGAATATATTCGAAGATATTACAGATTTAAAATGCACGAATCGTGTCGTCGGCGGGGGCATCTGAAATCCACCCGAGCGAAGCCGGGGCGGGTCGCTAGTGCTATATAAAATGCATACACGGATATACATATTAATATTTAAACATGATAATCATATAAATATTTGATATATAAACATATTATAATAGTTCAGACAGGGATTTTTAGCCAACCCACCCGCGATATAATATTAAAGATGGTACAAGAGTATAGAGGTCTAACTTGTAAAATACACACACTCACATTCAAAGCTTTGAAAATAATAATCAATATATATTTCGGACATCTGACACACAACGTCTATTAGTTTCAAACTAAGTGGAGCTTGTACTATGAAAGCTAGATTGACTGATAGAACAATTATATGCTTTTATTTGTAAATACAAATATATCATACATAGAGAACACCCAAACGAACCTGAGACCTCATGGACAATAGTCGCGTAAGCTATCACTGCACCAACGTACATGTAAAATCTCTACAAATAAAAAAAATGGAGTGTCTGTTTGTAATATTAAAAAAACCGCTTTTAATAAAAGCATATGTATGTATACACGATACATGTACCATTTTTTTTTTTACAATTTTTGTCTGACTGTTTGTTACGGGTAATCTCTGCAACGGCTGGACCGATTTTGACGGGACTTTCAGTGATAGGTCGTTACCCGCGGCAAGACGATAGCCGCGGGTAACACCGCGGGGTTCAGCTAGTTAAAAATAAATTCATGATAATTATCTGTTCGACACGATTTTATTTCAATTTGTAGACATTGCAGGTGACTTCGGAACCTTATTCTATGGGTGACCTGACACGTAACGCATTTACCTGTTTTTAACCGACTTAAAAAAGGAGGTTTCTCAATTCGACCGTATATATTTTTTTTTTATGTGTGTTCGGGGATAACTACGATTTTGATGATTCCTTTTTTAATGGAAAGGAGATATCCCAACGGTGGTACCATGATAAGGACACTAAGATCTGATTATGGCATCCAAGATAAATCGAGTTGAACCTTGAAGTCGGTTTTATTTTGTTAAAATTTTACTTGTTAATTTATTTAAACATGCTAGAAGTTTTCAGAAATATGATAATTTTTACTTTTTTCTACAAAGGGTAAAATGAATTAATTTATTTTATCAGATTTCTTACCTAATTTAACATACTTTTTCGTATTTAGTACCTACCTATGATAAAATGTGTTAATTTTAAATCTTACTAAACTTTTAGAAATACCCCTTTCTTATGTTAACATTTTAACCATTTATAATTATGTTTTGAAGTTAAGGCAAAAACGTCAGACAAGCGCGCATGTCTGTCTCGCTCCCTAGTCTTTGATCATCGTTTTGAAGTAACGCGTAAGGTACGGAGATATGAATGTGTGCGGTGCAGATATGATACTATGCGTTTAGCTCCGCCCAGACGCTCAAGGTCATTGAGGCTACTATACGCCTTAAAACAAAACGTTTATGTTTTATATAAAATAATAATTTGGAAAACATATTTCTAAAGCTACTAGAAATAACTTGCTACTTGAAATATCATCGGCTGAAACATTAATTTAAACTACAAGTTCCATTAATTTAATTTTGAAACACTAATTAGGTTAATATTCGCAATGATGATATGTACCTGTATGTATGTTATGGTTGATTCTACTTATGATTCCTATCAAGCAGTGTAGAGTCATTTTGGCAGCTTTTACATAAAAAATACACAAAGAAGACCGACAACAAGGCACACCCACTGTATGGTTTCGTAGTAACGGCGCGGCGTTTGGGCTGTTATTTCATGTTATCAACATTTTTTATTTCAATTTCGATGGTTTCGGCGGTCTGTAATGTGTAAAGGTCAGTCGACCAACTAATTAACTCGCATTGATACTAAATACCCGCTCTGATACTTTCAGGGAGGAAGAAATTTGGTTCCTAAAAATAATATATTTTATTATATTAGTTATTAATATAATTTTATATTATTATTTCACTAGTTATTTTTGCCCTTTCCTCTCTCAGTGTTCTCACGGTTCACTAATACGTGAAATTGGTGTTAGCAGAATATAATCGCCATTTCCACGAAGTGGCAATACGCTGAGTTGGCGACCTTTATTGTCTCATGCAGAGGTGTTCCTGCCTGTTTATGTAATCCACATTAATATTATAAATTCCAAAGGCTTACTGAATGTCTGTTACGCTTTCACAGCTTTACTGCTGCACAGAATTTTTGCTTTTCGCAATTTTTTCCTTTATGGGAAGTACCCTGTAGGTTTTGATTCCCTACCGAGTGTCGAAAATCTGCAGTATAAACGGCTGTATCTTTTGATTGCGTTGGCTTAGAAGTTTGATTTTTTAATAGCTCCAAGGGACAGTAGACCTGTGTATTCGATATGATTTTCAGCTTGATACCTCCACGAGTTCTTGTGAAAAAGGGTCTTGACCGACAGTCGGACAACAAAGTGATCCTCTATGGGTTCCGTTTCTCTTTTTGAGGTACGGAACCCTAAATATATCTTCGTAATCTCATTGTCTCAAATATAGCTTTTATATTTTATTCAGTATTAAAAATAAGTAAATATATAATTATATATTTATTTATATATTTATTTTTAAGGTTAATTGTTATCTTATATTTATTGATTCATTGTTCATAGCTTCTTATATTTTTGCTCTATTGTTATTTTATTCAATAAAATATTATTACTTTACAGTTATTCAGATTTAATCATAAAATGTAGTAATATCTTGAAAATTTCAACCTCGTGATAACTTTCATGCTATATTTTACGTATAAATGTACCTCAAACAAACACTTAAATATTTGTGTACGGTGCCGGTTTAAGTGGAGAGTAGGTGTGTCACACGTGAATTTATGAATTGGAGTATAAAATGTTCAGAATATAAAGTAAGATAGCTGTAATAAAATTATATTCACGGGAATGCTATTCCAAAGAAGAACTCAAGGTAATTTCTGACCATGTCAGATGCTCGTAAAATTCATAGCCCGCGAGTTAAACACAATAGGACACGTAATACTTTAGGAAAAACAATAGTTATTTTAAGTACCTATGTAATTAAAATCTGTGACTTTATGGTTCATTCATTGAAATATTTTTGCTATTTCTACGTAGGTGCCGAGCGGTTCAGTTTTAGTGGTCAAATTAAGAACAAATCTTCTTTTTAAATACAATTCAGATCGTTTTCAATAACTTGTAAGTTTGTTTTGAAATAACTGGAAATAGGTTTTTGAACACGTACGTAATACGACTTTTGGCACATTCATAGAAGATTATTTTATTTCAGTACAAGCAAACAGTAGTAAAGCCTTGGATATCGCTTATCTATACTAATATTATAAAGCTGAAGAGTTTGTTTTTTTGTTTGAACGAAAAATCTCTTTTAGTGTTGGATAGTACATTTATCGAGGAAGGCTATAGGCTATATATCATTACGGTCCGACCAATAGGAGCGGAGCACCAATGAAAGATGTTTCACAAACGGGGGAAAATTTAGCACGCTACGGGCAATAGGATACGCAAACGAGGTTGCGTGGGTCCACTAGTAACTAATATTAGTTATGATTCAGAGATTCAGCCGCAGTTTAATTTCGGTGTGGACATACTACTTATATATATTTGTGCAACAAATATAAACTTTGAATAAGTTATGACCCATAAATGCGTGATTACCAATTTGTAAACTTCTCACGTTTTTTTAATAAGACTCAAGAGCATAAAATATATAAACAGGTCAAGGAAATGTCGCTTTTGAACGATTCTACTGTAAATCGCAGCATTAAGAAATGAATACTGAACCGATTGGTGTATAAAATCAGTTCAGTATTTATTAAAGCTGCTTGTTTAATAATTAAAGAGCTTTCTATAAAGAAAGCACTTTAAAGATGTTTTTATCTATATTTCAAGTCAGTTATGTTCTACATTTTATGTTAATGCAACCACAAAGTGCCACAGTGAAGAGTGTGGGTGTGGATGGATAGGAGCTCGCCACTCGACCGACAACCTGTACTGTCATTGCAGACCTGATGACTGATTGTATATAATATGATAGCTTTGCATGGCACTTTATTACTAAGTCTGATTTAGACAAAACTGTCCCTCAAAATAGGAACGAATTTTAGTTGTATAGGTATCTCTTTTGCAGAATATAAAATATAATCTCATAGCACATTTCATCGCATACAACAATAAATCAAACCCAATGTGTGCTCGAAATGATTTTATTACACCAAAAATAAATTATATGACATCACAGAGAGGAGTAAATAATATTACAAAAGTGAAAGTTTGTGTGCTCTTTTTTCCTCAGAACCTTGGTTAAACCTTAGTTCAAATGTTTTATATGTATTAATATTAAGAGAGAACAAAATAAAACAAATATAGTACACATCATTTTATTGATAAATAAAATAAAATTAAAATATTTAATGGGCATCCGAATGTTTAAATAACGCCAACTTGAGGAAAGAAACGAATCTAAAAACTGAATTAAAATTACTTCGGTCTTATTTATGTTATATTCGCATTTATTTACTTTTACCTTGCCTAATATAGGTTTAGTTTCACCATCATGATAATACCAAAAACTAGTCTATTTTATTGGAGTCCAGTTTTGTCTAGGTATTAATGTTTTAGATCCATTGCTCTTTAGTATTATTATCGGATAAAAATCTTGAACATTATTCAAATAAAATAATTTTAATGAATTTTAAAATACCCCTCAAATTATAATTTGAAGGGTATTTTAAAATTCATTAAAATTTATCAGCATGAGTAAAACTTATTTAATTTAACATTTAAAGTTCTTTCAATACTCGTTACTTAAAAAAATTTTTGGATTCTAATTACGACACTGTCTATATGTTCTGTATATGTATGCTGTTCTGGTTGACTAATTTGAGGATAGATGTCAGTCTGTTCATAAAATTGTTACGAAAAATACAAAAAAAACTTTGATGACTAGAATAAATTTAAATATATTTCAATAAAACACTAAGAGATTTTTCTACAACTATTTTAAGAAATTAGTTAATTATAAATGAAATGTGATGCCATTCGTGACAATATCAAAACGTCTATTTGAGTAGTTTCTACATGATAAAATACAACAATTTATCTTTTACTTCTATATGGGTACCAAGAAAATATAAAGATTTGCGATTGTTCGATACAATTCTAGAAGATTAACGTTGACAGTCTACAATCATGAACCGCTTCAACTTCGGTGACGTCAGAACCCGTATTTAGTCACGGGACACATCCGCTTATAGTATTTACTTCGTGTGTTACATTGTGAACTTCCTCTTGGATTTGGCGAACACCTGTGTTTACTAAAATTGCGATAGCGCAACACCCATATCTCAGATAGACAGATAGGTAAACGTGCTATGCCTGAGTCATCGATGTGAGACTACCTACAATACATATTAGGCGCAACACTAGAAAAGACAAAATAAACGCATTTATAATAAATATAATCGTTTTATTACTAGTGTGTATTTAAAAGATGGCCTACTGATTTTAGACGCAAAGTAAAGTCTCGAAAATATAAAATACTAGCTGACCCACGCAACGTCGTTTGCGTCTCCTATTGCCCGTAGCGTGATAATTGTCCCCCGTTTTTTAAACATTCTTTATTGTGCTCCGCTCCTATTGGTCTTAGCGTGATGACATATAGCCTATAGCCTTACCTTACCTTAGCCCAAAGCGATAAACGGGCTATCTAACAATGAAAAATTTTTTCAAATTGGACCAGTAGGTCCTGAGATTAGCGCGTTCAAACAAACAAACAAACTCTTCAGCTTTATATATTAGTATAGATGTATTTATTATACTCTTTTAAGATCTAATACTCATAATCAACAACACGTTTATTTGGATAAAGATTAATATTAGGTAATGAGTTGATAAAAACTCCTTGGCAAATAACTCATTATCAGGTCCCAACTCTTAGAGTCTTATACTCGTGATAACTTCTAAACGAAATGTCCGAATGGGATGAAACAAAAAGTATTTTACTCCTTATGCTACATAATGCTTTATTTAGATAAGGATTAATATTACGATACACATTTAACGTAGTTTCTATCTTCAGATGATTTAATATTTTTGTTGAACACAAATGCGGTTATTGTGACTAAACCATGATAGTTAGATATATGCTCTCACGGACTTTTTTGTAGATCTTAATGGGACCTACAAACCCGTAATACATTATTTTGTTCTATTGTCAATACTTTTTGCAGCGCACGCAAAAATAGGTTTTCGATTTCACACCTTGGGTTACGAAATAGCAATTTTCTTACGGATCTCTAATTTTTTTGAAAATAAAATATAGCCTATAGCCTTCCTCGATAAATGGACTATCCAACACTGAAACAATTTTTCAAATCGGACCAGTAGTTCCTGAGATTAGCGCGTTCAAACAAACAAATAAACATACTCTGCAGCTTTATAATATTAGTATAGATATAGATTTTGTAGGTATTGAAAACATAATATATTTATGAAGTCATCAGTAAGTTTTTATTTTATGGGAATCCTATCTTACCTACCTATACTTGTTATCACACAAACGTCTTTAAATATTACGCATAATGACCAAACGTTACTTAGACATGCTCGATTCAGCCACTTTTTTAGGCATAAACATTGTAGTTGGAAACAACATATTAATAAATAAAATATGTTCAAAGCTAGAAAGCTACGTATTTGTTTTAAATAAGAGAAGACAAGTAGCTACACCAGACGCTGTCTTGTGGGCGGTTACGTCTCCTCGGTTTTATGTTACGGAATACTCATATGGGGAAATTCTGCAGATATAGTGAGAGCATTCAGAGTCCAAATAAAATGTGAAACGGCTATGAGTGATGCAGACCATTATTTAAGAAATACAAAATATTACCACTCCCATGCCTTTACATTCTGGAAATCTGTTTGTTGGTACATAAAAACTAATCACTTTAAAAAAAAGAAACATTCACAAAAATAAATAGTAATTTCGCCAATAAATTACTTATTCCCAAACAACGCACTGTTAAGTACCTACAACTAAAATATTTCTGTATGGCGATACTAATCTACAATAAGTTACCAAATTTCCTCAAATGTTAAGACATACGTTAAGACGTAAACCAGTTTAAACGTAAATAATTCGACTTACTTTCAAGCAAATGTAACTACACTACTAATGAATTTTTCAGTGATAAAGAAATATAATTAAATATTTAATGCTACTGTCTAGACCTAAAATAAATACTTATCTTTCTACCTGAAGGTGAAGACAGCACTAGAAAATTTGCTGACAATGCCTTATTTCACTGCTACAATAGAAAGTTAATTCAGTACACTCAGACGCGTAAAACGTGGCTAAGATCGATATTGACAAGGATAGAAAAAATGTGCTTTGTGTGCTCAGTGTACATAAAAAATCTGTTAACATTATGGGCGATTACTGAAAACCCAAGAAAGTTACTTTTAAAATAGCTATTCTATAATTAAAGAGTTTTATAAAAAAAAACCTTTTTAATGTTCTTTTAAGATATCCAATTCTCCCCTCCCCTGAACAAGAACCTAAGTACGGCCATGTATTTAGTTTGATTACTTTGATTACTGGAGATGGCTGTTAGTAAGTCATTAAATTCAACAAACAACAGCCAAGAAAATCCTGTCTGTACATATCGCCTAAACGCCTGAATATAGTACTGACGTATACAGTGGTCACGTGACACAGAATACAAGATCTACATTTTTTTAGCAAATTTAAGTATAAATCTATTAAGATTATGATTATAAATATAAAACAGGTGTCATTTAATCAAATCGCAATATAAAAATAGCAATGTTGTTATTACAATGAGTTCTGCTTAAGCAGCAAGTCGCATTATCCTTAATGCTGTTTTTTTATCAGCAGTATATTTAAAACCACGAGTAATCGACATGGGACACTTATATTATTATACCTTTAATATTTAAACTTTTATTTTTACAGAATGGCTCCTGCAGAACAAAACGTTGAGATGTGTGGCGAATCAATGAAAAACATGAAAGGAAGATCCGAAACTTGTGAAAAGAGCTATGAGCCATATGAGAACAATAATACTGTTTTACATAATAGTGAATGTGAAAAACTGACCAGTGAAATGGACTTTGATTTGGACAAGTATGAAAAAATTAATTTTGTACCTCAAATAAGATGGCCGGACCTCATTGTACAAATATCATTGCATTTAGTTTCAATTTTTGGTCTATATCTGGTCATTAGTAATCAAGTTAGAATCTACACAACATTATTCGGTAAGTTCAAGACTATATCTTAGTTCATAATTATACTGATTCTGCAATACTTGATCGTGCCCAAACACATGTACAGGGTGTCCCAAAATTCAACGTCCAACGGCAAGTGGGGGCAATTTTTTGAAGTGAAAACATCTTTTTGGTGCATCGCACACAAATTTTTTCGTAGGTAGTAAGTTATAAACCTGATTTTTGGCGTGGAGATGTCCACTTCTCGATTCAATTCAATTCTTTTTCACAACTGCAATTTTATTGTTTCACATCTGCCAGGCGTCCCGTGACGGCGCACCTTTTGAAGTACCAGAGCGAGAAAGATATTATGCCTGCTCGCCAGCCAATCAATTGCGTGTCGTGTGTTTAGTATATTCAATTAATACGTAATAATTGTCATTATTAATTTAATAGTTATTATCAGTACGTAATAAGATTGCGATTGCCAATGAAGTTTTCACTTCGCCGATTTTTTTTAGATACGAGCATTTTGCTTAAAATGGCGAAAACTTTCGAACTTGACGAATTTTCTTTATCACTTTGCATACCTAAATCGCAGTAGGTATTTTATTTAGGTAACGTATATAAAATAGACTATAATAAAATTAATTCTAGACGAATTATAATGCATGCAATGTACGTTTACTAAATGAAATTACATTATGTAGATACTTGTCTTTTAGTTTACAGTAATACCTACTAGTAATTTATCCTTCAAAATATGCTAAATGAGTGTTGCAATGATATTCAATATCATTGGTGTTAAGCAATTACAAAACGATGTCTGCCAATAATTATGATACTGTCACTTTATTACTTACTTTTTTTTTTTTAAATCTTTATTTATTTTAATTTACAGTAGTAACTTAGATCTAATACACGATTGATACTCGCCAAACGAAATTGTTTAACGGCGAGATGCGCTCTTTTATTAATTAAAATAACCTATGTTACCTTATATTATACTCATATCACAAAACCAAAAACAACAAAGCAAAAGACAGCAACACAGACAAATATGACCCACAGTACATGAATTCACTTATATATACACACACATATAAGCAAGCATACATACAGAATTTTATCTCGTGTAGCTACAACATAGGCCATTGGCCTACGGTTCCACATCGGCAGCATCCAGTAAAACCTCCTTCAATTTGTTTTTTAATGTCCTGGTACTTAATTTGGGAGTTTGTCTTAATAAAGCTATTTTGTTGAACACTTTGGGCACCATGTACTTATTTGTTCGTTCCCCATAATAACTTGTAACTCTTGGTTTATATATTTGTTTTTCCCTAACCCTTCTAGTGTTATATTTATTGTCAACAGCACATTTATATTGATCATTATGATAATACTCTAAGCCTAATAAATACTCCACTTTCTTCTCTATTGGTAATATTTTACATATAGGGAATAATTTCACATAATCTTTTTTACATTCACTTTTAACTTTCTTACTAACTAAAAACTTTATAAGTCTTACTTGTAGGTCTTTAATGTCTCTTAAGTAGCTGATAAACGTTCGGCCGTATATAGTTAACCCATAGCTGATCAAGGAGTCTGCAAGGGCAAAGTACATCATTTTCATGGTATCTAAATTAATTACTCTCTTGAGTTGATAGAACTTGCCTAACACGGATCTCAGCTTACTACAGACATCTGTTACGTGTATTCCAAAATTAAAATATCAATCAATTTTAAGGCCTAAATAATTATAATTGTCAACATACTCGATCAAGGTGCAATTACAGCCAGACTTATTTCCATGTAAGCATCCATATGCGTGTCCTATTATGGCAAGATTGTCAATGTTTACGTTTTTCGCGCTTTGGTTGTATGGCGAGTATATATGAATGCATTTAGTTTTTTTAAGGTTTAATATAATGCCATTATCATGTGCCCATTTAGTGATATTTTCAAAGTCCGCCTGCACATTTCTTTGTACCTGCGAGATATCTTTTGACGCGCATACCACACACATATCGTCTGCATACATGAAAACACGACATCTGCTTATCACGTTTGGTACACTGTTTACGTGAATAACATACCCCAGTGGCCCAAACACCGACCCGGTCGGCACACCCAACTTCACAGTGGCGTCCTCTCCGACCTCTCCGCCGATAACAGTACGTATTTTTCTGTCAGTTAAGTAGTCTCTAAACCAGTCATTGGTGGGGCCGCGTATACCGCATTCTTCCATTGCTTGCAATAGTATGTTATGATCTAAGGTGTCGAACGCTTTTTTGTAGTCAATAAAAAGGGCTATCAGCTGCTTTCCAGAGTCTAAGGATTCATTTACATAGTCCGCGAAGCTTTCTAGGGCAGAAACAGTGTTCCTTCCTTTTCTAAAACCGTGTTGTGCGTCGGAAAGTAGGCCGTATGACTCTAAAAAACTACTGACTTGACCCACAATAACTTTTTCAACTATTTTGTCTATTACCGATAATATTGCAATTGGTCTATAGTTAACATAGTCTAGATGACTACCGGATTTGTAAATCGGACGGATTATAGCTTTTTTTAGTTGGTCGGGATATACACCGCTCTTTACACACATATTTATGAAAGAGGCTAATAGAGGACTTATTTGTTTCCGTACATATTTAATGTCCATTACTCGTATGCTGTCCATCCCAGAGGATTTTCCACCATCCAGCATACTGTTAGTTTTTTCTACGTCTGATGGACAAACCTTTTTAAATCTAAAACTTACATCACTGGGATAAATATATTTTTCCCGTTCTAGAAATTTAGTGTTACATGTATGTTTAATATTTTGTATTTCTTCGGTAAATGTTTGTGTAAATTTATTACATATGTTACTAATACTTTCCTCTTTACCTAAATGCTTCACAATAACACTATCTAAGCTATTCTTATGCCGACCAAGCCAAGAGTTTATGTTCACCCATATTTTTCTAATATCTCCATTACATTTCATTATTTCGGACTGTCGATATTTATTTTTTGCCTCGATAATACACTTATTTACTCTATTTCGGTATTTAGTATACTCTAAACGTTTATTCATGTGTTTCGGGTCTGTTTTCCAGACTCTGAATAAATAATTCCTACGCAATAACATTGCATATAGTGTGTTATCTATCCATGGCTCTTTTTTTCTTTTATTACGTAACTTAACAGTAATTGTACTATCCTTATAGAAGTCTTTAAACACTAAACACAATGTCTGAAATAAAATTAAAGGGCATGATAATACATACAATTGTTTCCAGTCATATTCATCGAACTTTTGCTTTAATAGCTTATCACTCAACACTTTACGCACATTATTACTATTTTTTCCCACTAATCTACATCTACCCTCATCACCGTTATCACTTTCTCGCGAATCCAACGATATTCCAATTGCATGATGATCGGAGACGTTCATTTCAAGGACAAATGAAGCGACTTGTTGTTCGTTCCGTTTCACTCGTACCCATACATGATCCAAGCATGCCTTTTCACTTCGCCCGTCCACTATCGCTTCGCGCGTTGGTTCCGAACTGGGTATAACACATTGTAGGCCGTACTCACACAAGGTGTTTTTGTATTTCGACGTGGCCGGATTTGTTATGCCGTTCAGAATGTTTATGTTTGTATCGCCTATCACAACAATATTTTCATTTTTTGGAATGGTTCTTATTATCGTGTCCAGTTCCTGTATGAATATTGTTTTCTTTTTCTGCGGTGGCCTATATATAGCAATTATATGTGTTTTGATTTTTTTCCCCATTGTTAGCTGACCATGTATTATTTCTAGGGATCCTGTAATTTGTGATTGGGCATCGAACACTAGCTCATCCTTTGCATAAATTAAAATACCTCCGCCTCTAGTGGTTTCTCTAGTAATTATATTAGTACTATAACCCTTTATTTGATAGAAACTTACTTCTTCCCTTTTTATATTTATTTCGCTCAAGATTAGAATATCTATTATGTAGTTGCTTTCCTCTAACATTATTAATATCTCATTGTGATGCTTCCGGAGTGACCTTATATTAAGATGCATTACGTGAGTATATCCTTTCTTCTGGGTTAGTTCTATAGCTAATCTTTTAATGTCGTAATATCTTTTATATGTGACATTATTGAATGTATCATCTTCCATGCAATCGAATGTTGATATCCAAAAGTCAATTAGTGTGTACCGATCGCGCTAGTTGCACTACATTTCTCCGAATCTTTCTAAGTCCTTCTCCGTTTTTATATTAAAAATTCTCTTTTCCTCGCTATTCTTTTTTACTAGAATATTTCCGTTTTGTACCCAAATGTATTGATAACCTTTTGTTTTCAGTTTATTTCTTACTGTCCACAGTAGTTGGCGCTTGAATTTTGGTAGGGCTTCATTGATGTAGATCGGGTCATTGTTGCCATTGCGAAAGATTTTATCATTACTAATCTTCTTAACTTTTCGTGCCATCAGCCATGTTTTGCGGGTACTTTTAGATCGAAGTGTAACTACTACGACTTTGGGTTTCGAGTCATCTGATTTCTGTTGCCCTACCCTCGTCGCATCTTCGATATCATCCGGGTTCAAATTCAGCGTTTGGGCGATATCTAGAACAACTGACTTGATATCTTCACTTTCATGTGCCTCCAGACCATGTATCTCTATTTCATTTTCTTTGTCCTTCAACTCTAGTTCCTGTAATCTTTCTTCCAAAGCCATGCTATATTTTTCTAGGTATACATTTTTTTGTTCAAGCGCCTTAATCTTCTTCTGTGATTCTTCTTTATATTCCAGTAAAGTTTGGTACATTTCTGCATAGAATTCAACAGCGTTAGTAAGTTCTCCTAACTTCTTCTCTACGCCATATAGTACCTCTAGTTTCCTGTTGACTTCACTCAGTACCTTCTCGCCTGATGTTTTCGCTGGATCTACTGTTAGCTGTGGAGACTGTGCTATCCTTGCAGAGCTGGTCCCATCCTTCTGACATTCCTCACAAACTGAAGTTTGCAAGAATTGTTTGTTACTCTGCACACATTTTTTGTGATAAGTTGCTTCACACACACCTTTGCATTTTACAACTTCGTCTTTGGTAATAGACAGGAAGAGTTTGCACTTCTTACACTGAACCATTGTAGTTTAATTTTTTTTTTTTTCTTTTTACAAACTTGTGAGGTATTTGTCAATAACACACTTGTTGCTTACACACGTCCGTACGCAGAGCGCGCGCGTCCGAAACTCTGTTTCTCTACTACTGAACTCTGAACTACTACTCTACTACTACTAGAACTACTGTCTCTGTATATTATAATAAAAACTCTTAATTTATTGTCTCAAGCCATAAAGGGGCGATTTAAGACAGAGCGGGTAAAAGAGGAGATGGGATACCTAATGGGCTAGATCTCAGAAGTCACAAGCACAATTTTTTTTTTTTTATGTAGTAGGCGGGCAAACGAGCAGACGTATCGCCTGATGGTAAGCGATTACCGCCGCCTATGGACACCTGCAACACCAGAGGCGTCACAAGTGCTTTGCCGGCCTTTGGGGGATGAAGGGATTGAAGCGGCGGGATGGGGGAGATAGGGGAAGGGGTATGGGCCTCCGGTATCCTCACTCACTCGGTGAAACACAGCGCAAGCACTATTTCACACCGGTTTTCTGTGAGCCCGTGGTATCACTCCGGTCGAGCCGGCCCATCCACGCCGAAGCATGGCTCTCCCACGGTAATATAGTTAAAGTAGTTAAATTTAGTCTTTGTAACTCCTTTGTCTCTGAATCTATAATAAATAAAATCGGAGTGTCTGTTTGTAATATTAAAATAACTGCTTTTTACTAAATGCATACATATGCATTTAGTAAAACAATGGAGGAACAGAAACAGGAACAAACAGACAGACAGACACATGTATCGTGTATACATACATATGTATACACGATACATGTGTCTGTCTGTCTGTTTGTTCCGGGCAATCTCTGGAACGGCTGGACCGATTTTGACGGGACTTTCACTGGCAGATAGCTGATGATCTAAGGAGTAACTTAGGCAATTATTTTAGACTAATTTTGTCCCGCAACGTTACCCGCGGTACGGCAATAACCGCGGATAACACCGCGGGGTTCAGCTAGTACACTATATAAGCAGTAGGTAAGTATATTTCATACATAAATTGCGTTCTAATTAATTATCTGTATTTTATTCTATGTAGTACCTTTAAACAAGCAATTCTTGTATTATACTCGTATACTCTGAATCTCGGAAACGGCTTCAACGATTATCATGAAATTTAGTATGCAGGTGGTTTTGAAGGCGATAAATCGACCTAGCTATGCGATATTTTAAAAAAATTCACAAAACAAAAATACCAGTCATCCAGGTACTGTAAATAAAAGTAAATAAGTAGGTTTGTATACACTTTAAAAAGTCAAATAGTTCGCACCCATCAAGCTCCAATTTACACACGATGTACAACCGGCCTCGAAGTAATTATTATCTATGTTTTCGGTTCTTTTGTAACTCATATCTCATGAATATGCCACAAAGAAGCGTGGCAGTCTACACAAACTACAGCTAGTTTATTTCAAAAGTGTCATGGCAACAATAGCATTTTAATAACAAGTTTTAATACCGAATCAATAATTTTCTATGAATTGGAAATTTGTGGGGTATTGAATATAAAAGCAAGGTATATATTAAATACTCGAAGAAGTTATCTTAAATCTGGTGACCACTAATCTTGGATTCTACTGATGCTTTGCATCAGGTAGAGTACAGTCACTTTGCCATGTCTTTAAATAAGTATATGTATATATCTGGGGGCACGGTCGTGCCCCCGCCAAGACGAGCCAAGCGGAGCGCAAGGGCACTACCTACCTTTTCTCGAAGTGTTTCGTCGTTTTTTGAACCCTCATAACTTTAGTTTCCGATATATCAGATCGTTCAAATTCTCAGGATATGATGTCAATAATAGACTAATTAAACATACAAAGTTTGAATTGCATTGCTCTGATACTTTAGATTTTATTGATACCTAAAAAACACCGATTTCGTCACTGACACACTGATGATCAAGAAGCTTAAGCCCCATGGTTTATCATACAGAAATTAAATAGACTACCAAAATCATTACCCCTTCGTTTTGGCTTCGGCGTAGTCGGTTATGAAATGGTTAATGGTAGAGCCGCACCTTGAGCATTTGTAACTATGCATTTCTGGATTTCTATCTGAATTATTTTTTTACATCAAGTTTAGACTCCTTTTTACGTAATCGGCTTATAATTTTGTAACCTTGTTTTTTATTTAATACTTTTCCGTTGTCCTATCGGGCCACCCCGTAAAGCGCCAACTATCGCACACAGGAGTTATAAAACTGCTCATAATTGGTTTCATCTGCATTTTCTTATCAATAATTTACTTTATTACCGTTAAAAAGTTATTCCAATTTTATTATTATAAAATTCTAATGTAATGTTGGTTTGTTATTTACGTATATGAATAGATAACTTAAACCACTAGATGCGAACTGTACGACTGCATTTTAATAATATATTATAGCTTAATTAATCTTGTATATAAAATTCTCGTGTCACAATGTTAGTTACCATACTCCTCTGAACGGCTGAACCGATTTTTATGAATTTTGTTGTGCATATCGGGTAGGTCTGAGAATCGACCAACATCTATTTTTTATACCCCAATTTTTTTTTATGGCAAAACGTTTGCCGGATCAGCTAGTATTATATATACATGTTAATAATATGCTGGCCTGGATAGTATATTGATGATATAAGAAGTAACTTACGCTACTTTTTTAACTAGCTTCACCCCGCGGCATTACCTGCGATTTTTGTTGTAAAAGTACAACAACCACCGCTGGTAGCACGCAAGTTATTGGGATACAAATATAATACTCGTATAATTTTATTAATGTAGAATTAGATTCTACTCTGACCTCAAAATCATGCCTCTGTCAGTCAGAGAACTGCCTGGTCCATTTTAATAACATAAAACAAGCCCTTAAAATTATTCACATTAATATATATCTATATTTAGTGTAAATAAAAACTTTGCCCGATATCGTATAATGTTACTGGAAACATATCAGTAACTGGGATTTCCCCCGACACTGTTGTGTTGAATGAGTATTGGCACAGTAAAACTAATGAGCTTCGTACCTTAGATGATTACGTAATAAAATTATTAATGAACCAATACAATGTAATCTACAAGTAATGTAGGCGAGCCTTATTCTAAGGAAAAGGAATATCAGTATCGTGGCAGTTCATCTCTCACCATCACTTAAAACCTCTAACAATCATTATAATTTTAAAAGACAGTTTGAACAGAGTGTATAAGCCTTGACAACCTAACACTCAATTCTAGTGGGTGATGTACATATACACATCATGATCTCTGGAAAGCCAAGGCAAGTTAATGGTTCAACTGGAAGTAACCAAAATGGAAATAAAAACTATTATTGCACATCCTGTGCTCTGAAGTGAGATGTAATATCATTCTACGTTTTAAAACTCTCTTGAAAAATTCTTATCCCCATTCACCCATAATCTCACTCACATAATTTGTTATCTTGCTATAAACAGTGAAGTCTTTCCCGATGCATGTAAGAGGAAATCTTTCATCCAATTTACAGGAATGATAATAAAGACTGTGTCGACAATTATTGCCTTATTTCAGTACTTATGACGTTATCAAAAATCTGGAAAAGGTCCTAAAATCCACCCGAGAAATATATTGGCAAATATAAAAAAATAGCGAAAAACCAATATGGTTTACGATCAGTTTGTTCGACAGACGACGTTATAATCGACTTAATCAACGCTGTAGTCAAGAACTTGGACGACAATAAAAGATGTCTATGCATATTTTTAGATATTGTAACGTTGCGACCTCTATCAGTAAGATGAGAAGCCATTTATTGATAGTGTATTGATATAGTTCTTGGAAGTTCCGATAGATGGCGTTAGGGTGAGCAAGTCTTTTGATATTTGTTTTTATTTTTTTGATTCATCAAATAAAGTGTTTTCGTTTGTCACAGTAACGATAAACCAAGTCACCTTTGCATTAATAAAGAAATTTGCCATTTTCCTAATAAAGGGATTTTTGACATTTGAACCACTAACATTAAAGTTCGAAAAAAAGACTGAAATAACAGTTTTCTTTAAAATTTTATTAGGTAACTTAAACAATTAATAATCCGTGTTTCTACCGCGAACACTAACAACACAAGAACATCGGTTTGGAATACTCAAAATGAGTTCATCCAAATCACGCTGTGGAATGGCCGCCCATGTTCGTTGCAACAACAAAAAAAGGTCTTCTTGCGACTGGATACCCTCCATATTCGGCAGAGCTCTTCTCTGTAGCATATCCCATGCATGCTCAATCGGGTTCAAGTCTGGCGACTGAGCAGGCCAGGGCAGGACATTGATGTTAGCTGCGGCGAGAGTCTGTCTTACAGCTCTTGCGGTGTGCGGTCGTGCATTATCATGCATTAACTGAAATAAGGGACCGATTTGCACTTGTAGAGGAACTATGACGTCTGATACAATCGTCTCAGCATAAATTTGAGCGTTGAGGTTGCCTCTGATCCAAATCAACTCAGTTCTTCCGCCGATCCAAATACCCGCCCATACCATGATGGTTCCACCACTATAAGGATGGACTTCCTGGCAGGATTTTAATCGCTGTTAGCGTCCAGGGGTTCTCCAGTGTCGTATACGTCTTGTATCCGGTCTCATACCAAAACGAGACTCATCAGAAAAGCACACGAAACGCCATTGTTCTTCTGCCCAATTTCTGTGTTCAAGAGCCCATTGATATCGAATCCTACGATTGTGCATTGCTATAGGTGGTACCCGTAGCGGTCTTCGGGAATGAAGGTTCACTTCATGCAAGCGGTTTCTGACTGTTTGGTCGCTAATTAAGTTCCCTGAAGAGTGATGAAGCCTCACGGCTAACATCATGGCGGTTATTGTTGGAGCTCTTCGAGTTAAGATTTGAATGTATCGGTCTTGTCTCCGTGTGGTGCAGCGATACCGTCCTCCATGGCGCTCAGCCACGGTACCAGTGCTTCGGTAACGTATCCAAAGTCGACTGATAACACTCTGACTTGTATTCAGAGCTAAAGCCACAGTACGTTGCCGGGAACCAGCTTCTATCATTCCCACGGCTCTGAGCATTTCTTCCCTGCTTAAATGACGTCGCCGCTCCTTAATAACGTTGGTTTTAATCAGTAGTAGGGAAACAGTAGCACTAATAATGTCTTCAATGCGTTGTATGTTTCTATAGGGAAAATATTGACAGCTGATTTTCATCTTTTACTCGAATTTGATTGACAGTTCCTGATTCAAATTATGAAATGCACCAAAAAGGATCCATATAAATTTATAAAATCATAAATTTATTACAAAGCCACATCTCAATCTCAAGAAATCCGCATAAAAATGCTTGATCCCTAGACACTTTTGATGTGTGTATATACTGAAAAAAATCAGCTAGCTGAAAGTTAAGGGCAAAGTCGTCAGCTGATAAGATTAAGGTGATAGATGCTGTTGCGTTACACCTTTCAGGTACCAGCTGACAAACTTTTCACTAAGATACAGCAAGCTGAAATCAATTTTTATTCATAGTAACATATAAACTATCACCGGATAAATTTTTAATTGAGAGAAAATCATTGAAAAAAAAATGTTTTTCATGTTTAAGCAGCCAGCTGACGTATAATCCACCATGTTATGGTCAGCTGTCTTTATTTGTCCTTCAAGATATTAGGTAAACTATAATCTCTAGGATTTTGAAATGGGAGGGAGTGACTGAGAAAGCTTTTTTTTCTGCATGCGTGGGAGGCTACCACTGTCCACCCCACCCACGGAGTCGCAGCTGACCGTTGCGAATTATCATAATATACATGTATAATGCGTTTTACGAAGTTTCGCTAGAGAGGAAATAATTAACCGGATTTGTACCTGGCTCCCGGACCAATAGTCATGAAATGCATGTTTCGTCAAACTTTTAGAAGTAAGTTCTTGAACGTTTAATATGTACACAATTTGCAAAAATGTCAACCGTGTTGTGAAGCCTCTGTCCAATATGGCCCCTTTAACACGCAGCGACAGCCCAAAAATTTAATATTGAAAAAAAGCGAAGAAAAATTGTCTGTCCACATTGCCCGCTATTTTTTCACTACATCGGGTCTCAAATAAACTACATAGTTTGGAATTTTCAGGCATGAAGGGAAAGGTTCATACACAGAAAAAAATCTATTTAATTGTCATAACGACCTTTGTTTATTTTGTGCAACTTTATGCAGTTGATGATACTTGTAACGAAATATGATGGCAATCGACTGCTTTCTCCGCGTATTTGAAAAAGATTTGAAACCTTTTTGAAAAGAGGTTTTAGTCTTTTGTATCACTCTACCTAGCCGTGTTGACATAATTTAAGGTCAATCGGTAGATCCGATTTCTAAAATTCTTGCACTATTATGTGGTGCAAACAATCTTAATAGCGTAGAAAGGAAAACTACATGTTTATAATTATATTTATAGATTCTACTTATGTTTCAGCGTTAGGAACAATAGTTGTATCGGGTTTCGGGATCACGGCGGGAGTGCACAGGCTGTGGTCACACCGAGCGTACCGTGCTCGATTACCGCTTCGAATTATATTGGCTCTACTCTTCACTATCACTGGGCAGGTAAGAGACACGTCACTATTTTAAAAAGTTTAAACATAACACGCAAAACCAAATCTCCTAAAAATATGATTTCCCAATGTGTGAACAACATTTTTTTTTGTTTTCCTACTCAGATACTTTCTTAAAATTAATTAATGAGTGTCAAAGATAACATGTACCTTACTTTATTCAAGTATTTTAAATTTTCTATTTTCATAATACAAAAACAAGAATAAAAAAAAAAAATTGTTATAAACCGGTCTTTACCTTTGAAATTGGCGTTTTGCAATACTGTTCACATCAAATGAACATAATTTTTCTTTAGCTAGCTTTCTGATTTGAATAAAATTATTTACATATACATATTTAAGATATTGAATTAATTTTCAAATTTTTTTTCACTATGATACTGTAAAAATTCGAATAATTAGGGCTCCCACACATAACTGCGAATTCGCAACGCATCGCAAATATCTGCGAGCTCGTACGAATACACCGTAAGATCTTTATGCCGCGCCGCATCCCATCACATCGCAGTTACGTGTGGGAGCCCTTATATGGAATATGAGTACCGTGGTGCCACCAACACGGCACAAGCGAATTGTATCATCAACTAACTAACTACCCATTATTGGTTTGCCCGCATTTGTCATAATCATTGGTTGACAATAACGAATTCAAGGCGATTTTCTTTTTTCTCTTCAAGCTACCAAAATGACTCTACTCTGCCTGATGGAAAGCATAAGTAGAATCCAAAAGTGGTAGCCACTATCCTCAATGTGAACGTGGACAGAGCAGCATAGTGCCCCACACTATGGCGGCCTAGTGAGATGCTTTTTCACGCCCCGCTTAAAGGACCCGGGATCATAATGGGAAGGGAACACGTGTGGTGGTAGTGAGTTCCATGTTTTGATCGCTCGACACAAGAAGGAAGAACCGAAACGTTGCGTTCGAGAGCGTATGTCTTCCACTCTAAAAGGGTGACTGCGAAGGCCGGCACGTGTTGTCCTGTACAGGAAAGAAGAAGGGGGGACCAGTTCGAAGAGCTCTTTAGAACACTCCCCATGATACAGGTGATAGAGGACTGCCATAGAGGCGATATCTCTTCGCAGCTGCAGAGGGTCTAGGGACTCGGTGGCTTCGGGACTACCGATGATGCGGACTGCTCGCCGCTGCAACCGATCGAGAGCGGTCGTGAAAGCTGATAAACAGGCGAATTAACAATAGCTTTTAATGTTCATGGTCCGTTTGACCATTGACTGCCTCGGTGGCGCAGTGGTAGCGTATGCGACTGCTGTGCTTGAGGTCTCGTGTTCGGTTCCTGAGTCGGACCAAATGTTTGTATGATCTGCAAATATTTGTTTCCGAGTTTGGGTGTTTTCTATGTATAATATGTATGTATTTACAAAAAAAAAGCATCTATGTATTAATATCAGTTGTCTAGCACCCACAATACAAGCTCTGCTTAGTTTGGGACTAGATGGCGTTGTGTGTTTTAACAATTATTTATTTTAAAACAAAAAAGAACAAAAAATTATATTTACAAATAAATTATATATTACAAATAAATAAATTTATTTATTTGTATCAGACCGGCAAGATAAAAAGTTGCCCTATGAACTCAATGATCGTCAGCACAAAGTCTGCGCCGAGACGATTCTCAAACTGCTCAACGGGCAAGCAAACGAAAGAATTTTGAACCGCATTATTACATGCGACGTAACATGGATTCGCGATCGCAAGTGCTCAGCAAGATGGTTGGATCTCGGTTATATCCGAAAATATTTATTTATTTGTATCAGACCGGCTAGATAAAAAGTTGCCCCATGAACTCAATGATCGTCAGCACAAAGTCTGCGCCGAGACGATTCTTTTAAATTGGACCAGTAGTTCCTGAGATTAGCGCGTTCAAACAAACAAACAAACTCTTCAGCTTTATATATTAGTATAGATGTATTTATTATACTCTTCTAAGATCTAATACTCATAATCAACAACACATTTATTTGGATAAAGATTAATATTAGGTATTATGTTGATAGAAACTCTTTGGCAAATAACTCATTATTAGGTACCAACTCTTAGCGTCTTATATATACTCGTGATAACTTCTAAACGAAATGTCCGATTGGGATGAAACAAAAAGTAGTTTACTTCTACATAAATATTCTTGATAATATAATGCGTTATTTGGATAAGGATTAATATTACGATACACATCTACCGTAGTTTCTATCTTCAGACGATTTAATAATTTTTTTGAACACAAAAGCGGTTATTGTGACTAAACCATGATAGAATGCTCTCGCGGATTTTTTTGTAGATCTTAATGGGACCTAAAAACCCGTAATACATTATTTTGTTCTATTGTCAATACTTTTTGCAGCGCACGCAAAAAAAGGTTTTCGATTTCACACCTTGGGTTACGAAATAGCTATTTTCTTACGGATCTCTAATTTTTTGAAAATAAAATATAGCCTATAGCCTTCCTCGATAAATGGACTATCTAACACTGAAATAATTTTTCAAATCGGACCAGTAGTTCCTGAGATTAGCGCGTTCAAACAAACAAACAAACTCTGCAGCTTTATAATATTAGTATAGACTTAAAATTTCTTATTTTGATGTTACGATAATATAAAATTTGAAACAAATTCATCTTAAATTATAGCTATTGTTGACATTTTTGAACTATTATTTTTACCAATTTATGATTTAGCATAGCATTTTTTTTAGTAAGAGAATGATCTTGCATTTTGAGAAGATTGTTCTAACTTTAAAATAGACGATGATCCCTATGTTTGTTTCGTCTTTTATTCTTAGTCTAGTCTAGTTAGGAAAGGCCGAAATCATCTGCTCAAAAAAAAAGTTAAACTTTCAAAAGTGTTCATGTGACCCAATTGCAGAATAAATGATTTCATTTCACTAATTATTAGACCAATAAGTAATTTGAATTCCTGCTCTGTTGTGATAGCTCATTCAGTAAAATCAGTTCAGTAGTTAAGACCTTACGGTGGAACATACAAACATACATAGACTGCCAAAAATATTACATACTAGCTGACCCACGCAACCTAGTTTACGTCTACTATTGCCCGTAGCGTAATAATTTTCCCCCGTTCTTGTAACATTCTTCATTGGTGCTCCACTCCTATTGGTCTTAGCGTGATGATATATAGCCTATAGCCTTCCTCGATAAATGGGCTATCAAACACTAAAATATTTTTTCAAATCGAACTAGTAGTTCCTGAGATTAGTGAGTTCAAACAAATTAGTATAGATTAATAAATTAAATTAGAAAGCTTTATAAAAACAAGCTTTTACTGGAATGCCTCGAGACGAATCAATCAATTCTTTATAGAGTTCCTATGGCCACCTTCCAGCTCCAGCATCAGATCAGCTACATGTTATTATAATATTGTATTGTCACGCTGTATACATATGCTTGCAAAATTTCAGCAAAACCAGTTGAAGATATCTGCTTCAAAATTGAGTTGCAAGAATCCACCCGAACATACAAGCATACATACATTGCAAGTTATAATAATAAAAAGCTTGTAAAAAGGACAATGTGTTCAATGAAATATGAAAAAAAAGTGAATTTACTTTAAAGAAAACCGGCAATTTCACAAGTAAAGACCATATAATATAGATATAGATAGGTGTTCACTGTAAATTAACTACCTACATACAGTACAAACTGTACTAAAGAGGCTTTATATTGCATTTATTAAAAAAAATATTAAAAGGGCAAGTAACCATGCTGTATTGATTTTTAAGATGGCGTGCTACGTTTGTAAGCACGCCATGCCATTTGCTTAAATTAGCTGGCCCAAAACACCTACTTAGACTAACCCCTTTGTATATTAATAAATTGAATTCCTGGGAAACCTTTATATCCAGTGGTATTTTAATAGTATAGTATAAATTGACAATAACAAAATTACTGATGGCTAATCTTTCAAGCGTTATCAAAAACAGGATGGCATTCTCAAACACCATTCATATTCAACATTTTATATATAAAAATCAATTGCTGTTCGTTGGTCTCACTTCAATTCAGGTATGGCTAGACAAGTTTGGTTAATTTTGGTCTATCTTTTGGTAATTGTAACAACAATAATGAGGTACAATTTAAATGGTAAGAAAATGTTGAAAAAATCGAGGAAAATAATAAAATGATAGTTTTTATTTTTCCATGCAAAATTGTGGATCTCCTTAAATAAAATTACATATTATTATTGAAGAAGGATTTTGAATCTGCAACATCGTTAACAGCCTGTAACGGTCCACCGCTGAACATACGCCTCTCTTTTGCGAGTAGGTGTTGGCCATACCACACTGACCAGACGGATTAGTATAGGGTGTTTGAAGTTTCACGTTTTCCTTCTTTAATATATGTATGTGTGTTTGATACCAAGCGTGGTATCGTTGGACTGGGTGTGTGACACTAGTAGGGAATTGAATAAAACCACTGTGCACTGTTCTGTGGGTTCGTAAGACTCCACGGTTTAATTGGCAATCGCCTTGAACTAAACACCAGCCTTGTTCTCCAATACATAATGGTTGTAAACCTTATATACTAACACATGTAATACAACGATAGCGCGATCTAAGTTTTTGTAACAGCTCCATCTAGGGAGAAAAAAGGAACTAATTTTTGAACTAGTGGTTTTGATCGCACTATGTTGATGTTGGTCTCGAACATACCGCCCACCAAGGACGTTACTGACGGAATGTCCTTCTTACAATTGATCTAAATATCACAATGATGATGCTTAGTAACTATACTAAAAATAAGTTGAACTGCATAAACACAACAATTTGATTTAATACTAATGAATAAAATATATGTTGTAAACAACAACAATACAACTTAACAACTTAACTTATCTAATATACAGTTAGATTTCATGGATCACAAATGGAGATCGAATGAAGTTAAGCGTGTAAATAAATTGTAAATATATTTTTTGTTTAAATTAATCACATAGCCCTTTTTTCTAAAATGTTTGGTCTATAGTATAATAATAGTGAACTAAATAAAACAAGTTCTAGGCAACAACCGGCAAAATGCAAATTTTGGATGTTGGTCTTTTAAAAGTGGAGGACTTAGTGCGCACAGTGACTACACGGGTGATACCATCATCACCAGGGTGTTTTTCTAAAACGCGACCCATCAACCAACGTGTCGGAGGCAAATAATCTTCCTTTATCAACACAATATCGCCTATTTTAGGCTCGGGAACTTGGCAAGACCACTTGTACCGATTCATTAGATTACAAAGGTATTCTTGGGTCCAACGTTTCCAAAATGACTGTACCATTTTTTGGATTAATTGCCAACGGGACAAATGACTGATATTCGAACTATCATATTGGTTATCTGGTACATTTACTAGCGGCTCGCCGATTAGAAAATGTCCAGGTGTTAAGGGTAACGGTTCGCCAGGGTCTGTAACATCAATAACACTCATCGGTCTAGAATTTAGACAAGCTTCAACTTGATTGAGGAGCGTAGTGATCTCCTCAAACGTGAGCGTAGCATCACCGATGACCCTTCTCAAATGGAACTTCGTTGACTTTACGCCTGCTTCCCAAAGTCCGCCAAAGTTGGGACTATGGGGAGGTATGAAGTGCCATTCTGTTCCATTAGATGCCAGATGTTCGGCTATTGATGGCTGAACTGTCGCTAATTGGATGAGCTCTCTACTGGCACCCACAAAGGTGGTACCATTATCGCTATATAAATTGGCGCAGTGACCTCGCCTCGATACAAATCTTCTAAAGGCTGCTAAGAAGGCTTGAGAACTCATATCGCTGACCACTTCAAGATGCAAAGCGCGCGTGGCCATACAGACAAAGAGACAAATGTAGCCCTTATATGAACGGTGCCCACGACCCTTACTCGTTCTAATATTTATGGGACCGGCATAATCTACTCCGCTGTTTAAAAACGGTCTTGCAGGAGTACAACGAACAGCTGGAAGTGAACCCATGAGTTGATTTTTTATACTGGCTCTATGCCGGATACATGTTACGCACTTGTGTACATGCTGTTTAACCAGGCTTCGTATACCTATGATCCAGTAGCCTGTCCTCAAATAGTTTATCATGTTCTGCGGACCTCCGTGTAATGTTTTACCATGTGCATCACCTATAATAAGACGAGTTAGGTAACCTGAATGTGGTAGAATTATAGGATGTTTCCGGTTTTCGGTCAATTGTGCCTTTTCGAGTCTACCTCTGGCCCTTATAATACCCTTTTTATCAAGATAGGGGCACAGTGATTGTAGTGAACTAGATTTCTTTCGTATATAGTTGTTCTCTTGTAATTGTTTGTACTCTATTGTAAATATTTCCATTTGTGTTAATCGTATACAACATTCAAGGGCGGCGTCTAACTCTGCTTTTTGTAAATATATTTTATGAAATTGTTTGTTTTCCTTTAGGAATCTTCGACAGTATGCTACAACCCTTACAAGTTTAGGTAGTGTAGAATACCTTTCGAAGAATGAGTTATCTGGAATAATTGATATATGAGCTTTTATGGACTGCTCTAAATCTACATTAAAATTATTTGACTTTGTGTAAATAATAATATTTTCCTTTAAGAATGAAGGTCCTTGAAACCATAGACCATTACCAATAAATAAGCTTGGCAGCATTCCCCTAGAAGCACAATCGGCTGGGTTGTTCTTAGTCGCGACATGAAACCATTGTGAAGCTTTCATGGTGGTCAAGATTTCAGACGTTCGATTGGCCACAAATGTCTTCCATCTACTGGGGTGGCTATTAATCCAAGCCAACACAACAGTAGAGTCGGTCCATGCCCTGACTTTATCGTTTGAAATATTTAAAACTTCGGCCGTCTCGGCTAGAAGATGCGATAGAAGTACCGCTCCACACAATTCTAGCCGTGGTATACTAATTTGCTTCACGGGCGCTACTCTGGTTTTCGCAACTAATAAGGACACGTGTACTCTTCCGTCTCTGTCAAGTATCCGTAAGTAAATCACGGCTGAGTAAGCAGTTTTGGAAGCGTCACTAAATCCGTGCAGTTCCAGATCATCGTTCGGTCTTGTACCAAGCCATCGAGATATCCGGATGCTGCTAAGTAACGATAGTTCCTCACGGTATGTATTCCATTGCTTTTTAAGTTCGTCATTTAGCTCCTCGTCCCAACTTACACCAGCCAGCCATAACTTCTGGATGAATACCTTAGCTAAGACCACACTAGGAGCTAACCAGCCTAGTGGGTCAAATAGTCGTGCTATGTCTGATATAATTGACCTCTTAGTTAATGGTGCTGTCATCGAAGTCGGGAGATTCACTGAGTACTGAAAAGTATCTGTGGTGCGACACCAGGTAAGACCTAATATTTTAATTGTACTATCTATTTTTATTTCTAATGCTTTTTCTTCCTTGTTATTATCCTTAATGTATTCTTTTGTGTCCTTTTTGTCCTGATTTATATTTTCTTTTGTTCTAGTTTGATCTCTTTGTCTTTTTGTAATATGTTCTATTGATCTTATCTTATCTACTATTTCCTGACTGTTGCTATTCCACTTTTGTAGTTGAAAACCACCTTTACTTAATAAGTCTGTCGTTTGCTTGTATATTTCAAGTCCTTCCTCTACGTTATGACAACCTGTCATTAAATCGTCCATGTAGAAGCTGTTGAGGACTCTGTCTTTAGCTAACGGGAAGTTATCACCTTCGTCATACGCAACTTGATGAAGAGTTCTAACTGCCTGATATGGTGCAGATGAGGTACCAAAGGTAACGGTCATGAGCTCATAATCAGTAATGTCCTTTTCAGGGCTATCTCGCCAAAGTATGCGCTGAAATAATGCGTCTTCTGCGGCTATCCTGACCTGACGGTACATTTTGATTATGTCTGCTACAAGAGCTATAGAATGAACTCTCCACCTTAAAACAGTGTGTCTTAAGTCAGACTGCAGAGTAGGTCCTATCATTAGCGTGTCGTTGAGTGAGACTCCGTTGCTGTTCTTCTCTGACGCATTAAAAACTACGCGAACCTTTGTGGTGCTTTTGTCATCCCGCACAACAGCATGATGAGGTAAATAGACTGCTATTTCTTTATTTTCGTCATGCTTTCCTACTGGTCTCATATGTCCTAACTCCAAATATTCTTCTAAAACTTCGGTGTAGCTATTTTTTAATTGTATGTTATTACTTAGTCTTTTTTCTAATGCCTTGAGTCTCTTTTCAGCGATAGTACGTGAATTTCCTGCTTTACAAAGAGGATCTGCGTCTCTAAACGGTAATCTGACTAAATACCTTCCATTGCTATCTCTCTTTGTTGTTGTACTATAAAGCTCTTCGCATTTCTTCTCTTCAGGTGTAAATATTTTCTTAGAATTAATGACCTCTTCCATTTCCCAAAACTTTCTCAAAAGTTCATCTTCCCTTACCTGAGCATGCATGACGTTTATCCTATTTGAGTTGTGCCTTGCTTCAGAGTTCACTGTACCAGACAAGATCCAGCCTAAAGCAGTGTTTTGGGCTATAAGATTATTAGAAGGACCTTTTAGCATACCCGACCTAATAATGCAACAATAAACATCAGCACCTAAGAGAATGTCAATTTTATTAGGGGTGTTGTAGCCTGGGTCTGCTAACTGTAAGTCTGTAACACTTACCCAATCTAAATTTGTATGAATGATACGCTCAGGCAATTGTCCGGTGATCTTGCTAAGTATATAAGCATTTACCCTCATTTTAAATTCTGGCTGAATACGAGATTGGATGTTGACCTGTACCATGTTCTTAATCATGGCTGAACTTTGACCACCCAGACCTGACACGAAACCTCGAATTGGTATCTTTTTTAGTCTGAGGGCTTGAACTGTGGCTTCTGTAATGAAGCACGCTTGTGAACCTTGATCTAATAAGGCGCGAACTGTTTGAAACTCACCTAACCCTGACTCGGCCTTTATTAGCGCTGTAGCTAGTAAAACCTGTCTAGGTTTAAGAACCTTACCTGTGGACAAGCATGAAACTATCGGCTTAGACTCAGTTGTTGAACTAGTGCTACTGATAGTTCGGTTTGCTGATGCTTGTCTATAATTCTCTGGATCTTGTTCAAGATGTAAGAGAGAATGATGTCGCTTCTGGCAAAGTCTGCAAGTGGTTGACTTTTTACAATTACGTACGGTGTGATTGCCACCTAAACAGTTGAAGCAGATGTTATTTTGTAACACAAACTTACGCCTAATCTCTATAGGTTCTTTAACGAATCCTTTGCAGAAACAAAGTTTGTGTTTGTCTGCGCAGAATTCACATCTTACCTGTATTGAACTAGTTGCCATCATTGCCTTTGAACTATGAGCATTTGAACTTATGTTACTGACCTGATGAACTGTACCCTTTTTTGAACTTGGCTCTAGGCATTCTAGAGCGCGAAAACGATTTTCGATAAAAACTTTAAATTGATTGTAGCTCGGCAAGTCATTATTGGAATCGTTGCAAACACTGAGCTCCCATTGTTTTCGTGTTTCGCTATCTAACTTAAAAGTAACTATGTGTATGATAATAACATCCCATGTAGTCACATTGATGCCTAAATTTGTGAGAGCATTTAAACAATCGGTTGTGCTGTCAAGAAGCTCTTTTAATGATGTTGCTGATTCTACAAACATACGCCTTTGACCAAACAACCTTTTTAGAATGCAGTTCGTTATGTATTTCTTATTGCTGTAACGTTTTTCTAATTGTGTCCAACACTGCATATAATTAGAGTCAGTAATAGGAGTATGACGGATCAATTGTTCCGCTTCACCAGAGAGATGACTCTTTAAATAATGCAGCTTTTGTACGTTGTCCAAAGACTCATTTTTGTGAACTAATGATATAAAAAGATCATGGAACGTTGTCCATTCTCCGTATTTACCCGAAAAAATCGGTATGGCTATCTTAGGCAACTGTACGAAAGCATTAGTAGGCTTAGAAGTGCTAGGACTTTGATCGGTTTGTTGAACTGAACCCTTCGCAACAAGTATCTTGTTGAGTGTTGTTTTTAATAAACTTTTGTAAATTATGTATATATCCTCTACTTTATCATAAATATCATTTGCATCTGAATTTTCTATGTCTTCTAGTTTAAAGTTTTCAAATAATTTAGCATTAGTATTTTTAAATGTAATCCAATCTTTTTCTAATAATTCTTGTTTTGTTTCAATATACTCAATGGTCAATCTATCCTTGCCGCTTTTTTTAAAATTAATCAATCCTTTATTTATGACATTGTGTAAACTTTTTAAAAGATTAATTGATCCTTCCATCTTAATAATTATGCTTAAATTATATAAAAGGAGTATTCAATTTAAAAATAAAGTTTAAGCTCAATAAGACAGATGAACCAATTGTAACAAGTTAAAAGTTGATCCGAGCAAAAAATACAAGTGTCGAAAAATCAACTCCAAAATATTCTAAGTCCTCAATCACTGGTTAAAATTTTACAAGTGTTTTAGAAACAAAAAGTCGAGTAGAAATCGGGCGTAGGTTCCCCGTTCCCCCGTTTTTCATAAATTATTCTAAGTCCTAATTCTATCATGCACATAAGAGAAATTTTACAAGTTTAAAATTAACAACAAATTTTACAAGTCCCAAATTTCTTGTGATTCTTCAAAGTAATTTACTTGATAGAAATAAAGTCTATAATTGTTTAACTCGATTGCTTGAATTTTATTACTGATCAGGAACAAATTAAATATATAAAATTGTACTCACAAATTCACTTTTGACACAAACACTTTCGACTTCGGAGCAGCGCCCTCCTGTGGACACTGGTTGATCTGCAAGCGGCTTCCGATGAAACGATCGAATCTGCTAACCTGCTCGTGATGTCCTGTGTTGAACTAGATATTGCACGACCTCTGTGGCGGCAATGTTGAACTACCACGCAGCGGCTGATCTCGCCAACAACGACGACAGACGTAGCTGCCGCTGCTGCGGTGAGCGTGTACTCTAGTGCAGCGACCCACTGCGAGTTACACGAAGGGGCGATGCCAACGGTGACACCGTAAAGTAGTCCTTACCCGGCGCGTAGGACCAATGTTTGATACCAAGCGTGGTATCGTTGGACTGGGTGTGTGACACTAGTAGGGAATTGAATAAAACCACTGTGCACTGTTCTGTGGGTTCGTAAGACTCCACGGTTTAATTGGCAATCGCCTTGAACTAAACACCAGCCTTGTTCTCCAATACATAATGGTTGTAAACCTTATATACTAACACATGTAATACAACGATAGCGCGATCTAAGTTTTTGTAACAGCTCCATCTAGGGAAAAAAAAGGAACTAATTTTTGAACTAGTGGTTTTGATCGCACTATGTTGATGTTGGTCTCGAACAATGTGTGTTCAAATTATTATAGTGTTATAACTTCGCAACATTATGTAAATAGACCTATGACCGCGACCGTATACTTCCAAACTCACATTGTCCATACAGCACAGTAATAAACTAGTAAACAACAGTTTGAATCACGCTATTAAAGTAAAGGACGCAGTTATACCTATTTCATAAATCTATATGGTAGGTCATATAGAACTTTATAGAATACTCTACCATTTGATAGCACAGTGTCGATTAATAAATTGCTCATTCACTATTGAGTACAGTTGTTATTTGTTATAGAACTGAATGAATAAATTTCTAGAAGATTTAAGAACTGTATTTCAGCTTATTTTAATATTATAAATGTTAATGAGATACATTACGATATTGAAATTGGTGAAATAAGAGACCCTTTACGAGCAAATATGTTATAAATGACAATTATGTAATTAATAACTTCGACTTGATGCTGCATAGGGGTTTTTTTTTTAATTTTAAATTTATAGTTATTTCTATATCAAGTAGTTCAATGTACGACAATGATACATCAAGATGGGTACCTAAATGAAGTCAATTGTATTCATTGACCCCTTGTTGTTCAGTCTCGACGTTGACGCTCAACAGTATTTTTATAAGGCAATTTAAGATACTTCAATTTATGCATACCTATAGAGTAACCAGAGGACACATGCGTAATTGTGAATTATAATCTTAATTTATTTGTAATACAAAAATAACAGCCACAAACATGAACAAAGCTTAGCAATTATATTTCTAAATATGTACAAAAATATTTTATGTCCGTTAAATGAAGTACCGAAAGCATTAAGTAAATGTACTAACTAAACTACTAATTGGAGTTTTAGAAAAAAAAAACGCTCCTGAAGTTCCTTTATTATGATTGATATAATACTAAGCAATAACTTACAGTACATTCTTGAATTTAAACTCACTTGTACTTTTGTTCCATTATTTAATGAACTTAAAATTTATCCCTATGGCAAAAGATTAAGTTCATTAGGGTAAAAGCCGGATAGATGCCTCGATGGGATACTTGCCTCGGCTTTGAAAAAAGTATGCTAGGTTTGTTTTTGAAGTTAGAGCTTAATTATAACTCGAAGCGCCCCCCAGGCAGGCCTTAGTGCCATGTAGGCTGTTGCAGTAGTGGCACGCGTTTTGTCCGTGTGAACGAAAATAGTCCGTGGCTATACTTCGAAAGACGTCGAAATTATATTGATACGTATCTTTTTTTGAATAACTTTATTACTGATCGTGGTTTCAGTTAACTTTTTGTTTCTTTTCATGCCTTACAATAATTCTTGAAGAGTTTAAATTACACTATTAATTACGTTTCATTTTTATTTTCTGATATTTATTTCATAAATAGAAAGTGCAAGTATCCGTATCAAAAAGGATAGTCAACCTATTTCTTTTTGCGGATAGTTGCCTCTAGAGCAACTATTCACATAAATCTACTTAAGTACATTTTTTAGTTAACTGATTTCATACTTTTAGGATAATACCCTGTTCTTGGCTTTGAAAATGAAGAAAACGGGTATTTCATATATCAAAGCTTTTAGACACGGTATTACCCCCTGAAAAAGGTTTAGTTCACCAATAATCTTACCATTTTTCCGAGAAATTTAGTTTTTTTTTAACAGTTTTAACAGTGAAACTAAAAGGAGGAGGAAAAATCCTGGTTTCTGGTGATACCTAACTCTATTTCCAAAACTGATACTGGCTTCAGTAAATAATAAAGAGTGATTATTTGGATTATTTTAAACTAGTTTTTAAAAAAATATAGAAAGGCGTCTATCCCCACGTCAGGCAAGTATCCCCCGACACATTTTTACCGCTAGGCCACTATCCGCCACAGTAACCAACTATCCCATTTTCGAGAGGGCATTTAGAACAGGTTTTACTAAAAAACTATATTAATTTTGTTTTGATATACATAGTAAATTAGTAAAAAAATACAAGTTTTTCAATAAAAACGCTTTTTCAAAAAGTGGGGCATCTATCCGGCTTTTACCCTAAATAGTGGAATAAAAGTTTAAGTGAATTTAATTTTAAGAATGTACCTATTTTATCAAATTCCACCAAGTGCCGACATTCGAGATGAATTGTTTCAGTAAATAAATTTTGATGCGAGATCCATAAGGGAAACAGCTGGATGCGGGCAGCACAGGACCATTATTATGGGGAGCTTTGGTGAAGGCTTATGTCCATGAGTGAACATCTTTCTACTAAGATGATGATGATGCGAAATGTTTGTAATAAAGTAGAGTCTATGTGGGAGAGCCACGCTTCGGCACGAATGGGCCGGCTCGACCTGAGTGATACCACGGCCTCACATAAAACTGTGTTTCACCGAGTCAGTGAGGATACCGGAGGCCCATACCCCAACGCCTCCCCCCTACCCATACCCCAAAGGCCGGCAACGCACTTGTGACGCCTCTGGTGTTGCGGATGTCCATGGACGGCGGTAATCGCTTACCATCTGGTGATACGTCTGCTCGTTTGCCTCCCTATTCTATAAAAAAAAATACTTATAGAGAATTTGTTTACAACGCTCTACATTACGTCTATTACCGTTATTGAACACGTCTAATATAGGTTTATTAACTAGATGTAATGTCAAGATAAGGAATCCAAAACAGAGCTTCACACAGGAGGTCAAGTTTAAGTACATGAAATTGCACTTTAAGCCTCTTTTTGTCTAGTGTTCTATTCAAATACTAATATATAGTATACAATACTAATATAATGGTTATGTTTGTATGATCTGCAAATATTTGTTTCGGAGTTTGGGTGTTTTCTATGTATAATATGTATGTATTTACAAAAATATATATCATGTATGTATATCAGTTGTCTAGTACCCATAATACAAGCTCTGCTTAGTTTTGGACTAGATGGCGTTGTGTGTCAGATGTCCAAAATATTTATTTATTATTATTATAGTTTCCTTAGATTGCATATGCAGACACTTCATGGTCATGTTGCTTCCTCTTAAAATGGTTCAGATGTTAATCCGAGAAAATCAGATACAATTTCTACAATGTTACGAAAAACAGTTAAATTAACATTGAAATACAAAATTGGTGCTGATTGAATCGATAACAACAAATTATATTTAATGATGACTAACGAATAGAAAAAAATGAAGTGAATACATTTTAAAGTTTTGGGGATAGGTCGTTGACTGGACTGGACTGCCTCGTTGGTAGTAGTAGTAGGCGGTTAGGGTAAGCGACGCGACTGTTGGCCAAGAGGTCTCGGGTTGTGTTCCCAGGTCGTACTGCTGTTGGGTTTTTCTTACAAGAAATTGTTAATAGTAGTCCCGAGTATAGAAAATGGCGATGTTTCACGCCCTTGCGTCGCAGAACACATTTTGTCCTTGAGTGTAATAGGGTCTTTTATTGTGAATATATTTATTCAATAAATAATCACAATTAGTGTAATTTTGAAGTTGACTAAAATTATATATACAGGACGTGGGTTACTTGTTAAGTCATTGATATCCTACAAAAAACCCAAGATGCACAGTTTCTTGCAAATATCACCTGATAAAGCGTCGCGGCGTCGTCGATAGATTAAACAAAAATATAAATAAAAAATATGATAAGTTTTTACTAACTAACACAAACGCTATCTTACACGTACTGCACAAAGTCGCGAGAAACGCGTTTTATATGTATTTTTAATTCTATGACTGAAAAACAAAAGACGTTAGTTTACAACGAGCTTCGTGGAGACGAATCATGTTTTTTATTTTAATTTTTATATACGAGTACTTAAGCTTTTGTTATTTTAAACATTGCTGTCAAATTTGAGAATAAATGTTTATTGTATAAATTAGCCCAGTCATTTTAGGTTTTATCTGCGGAAAAATTCCTAGTGAGCTGAATTTTTGCATACACCTTTATTACGCCATTGTAATGAAGATGTGAAATCGACATTGATATCGTGCCGGCTAATAAAGTTATAGAGGTCAAAAGGTCACGAAAATCAGTTTTTGAAAATCTCTCTTGACCCAATAGAGGTTATTATAAAACTGTTTGTCGTGAAACATGTCTCGTGCTTTCTGCACGCATGGCGTAGTGGTTTCAGGAACACATCGTCGCTTACATACAGTATGTGTGTGCTGACTGTTGAGGGTCGATCCCCACTGTGTGTTATACACAA
Source organism: Diaphora mendica (assembly GCA_949125395.1). NCBI lineage: Eukaryota > Metazoa > Arthropoda > Insecta > Lepidoptera > Erebidae > Diaphora > Diaphora mendica. Next base: position 10,813,922 of record OX421319.1, read on the forward strand.
ATTCTTGGTCTGCATTCTTCATATTCATTTTATGTATGATTGTAATGTCTCTCGTGACACAGAATATATTCCGTGTCTAGGAAGTTGTCTTTTAAAAAAACAGTATATATATATATTAGCAGTATGTACCTATATATCGAACTACGCCACCTTAAAAGTACAAAGACGTTATTTTGTAGAATTTAACCTGAACATCACCGCACAGAAACAAATTCACCTTCAAGAGAACGATGAGCCTTTAGAAGGAACATAGCAACAATTAGCATTTACACTGTTATGTAAAACAAATACTTTTTTGTAGGGAGTGCTTTAATTGTACTAGAAACGATTTTTTTGGCCCATTCGGAGCAACAACACTGTACCTGTACATATAAGGGAATCTTTTTATATTTCTGTGATTTGGGCGACACAGTTAATCAAACACAATTGAGTTTCTCTGTAAGAAAAGATTTACTTTTGTTTATTTTAACAAGTACTATGTTTTCCATGAAATAAAAGTGTTTATAACAAAACCTTACATACCTGTAAGAAAAGAAACGACATTTAATGTTATTAATCACAATGTCAATTCCTAAATCACAATTTATTAAAATATCCTTTGTATTTTTATGTACCACAAGACGATTCACAAGAATGTTTTAAATTCCACCACAGATTGCACAATTCATGTGTCAAAATGTCTGGCTCGGCGACGTCTGTTGCGCGGGGTGCATCAAAGAAAATTATATTTTTCTTTACATACATATTAATTATGGTAAAAGTAACTACATTTAAGATTAAACTTACGTAATTGGCATTCGATATTCAAATAAAAACAGCGTTCATGTATAAATCAAAGCATTAATTAATAAATTCGATAACGCGAGTGTAGTCATGCGGTGGTATGAACGTTATAAAAATGTCTTATTCGTTTTGTCTGTTTTCAGCGGGATATATACACATGGGCGCTAGACCACCGAGTCCATCACAAATATTCAGAAACTGCAGCAGACCCCCATGATATAAGGCGGGGGTTTTTGTTTGCTCATGTTGGCTGGCTATTTCTTACCCCTCATCCAGCGGTAGAAAATCGCAGAGAAGCATTGCGCAAGACTTCTCTAGATCTGTTAGCCGATCCCGTTGTGAGATTGCAAAAACTGTAAGTGATTTGACTTTTATATTTTGTTGGTAGTAAATGAAAATTTAATTGCACCACATAGAAAAGTTATTTAAATACAACAGTTTATATTGAAGGGCCCAGGCTCCTGAGAGAAGACCCGAGACCAGCAGTGGGACATAATGGGTTGTTGATGATGATATTGAAAGGAAAACCTTACGCCTAGACACTGCAGTTTGTTTTGATTAAATTATCTACCATTAATTAGCTTTTTAGGATGTGAGTGGTCAATGCAAGCATGACTTGTAAAATCATCTGGCTCGAGTTTTAACTACTATATATATATATAAATAGGATGCTTCAATAAGAGTACAATTTTAAAAAAAATTGTCATTTTTTCAACTTTGTGGCAACTCTGAAATTTTGTAGGTGTAACATATTTTTACTCCGATTATTAAAAATTGAGCGCTTTACAAAAAAACAACACGTTATAATTGTGAAACTTATTAAAAAATGGAATGTTCAAATGAGATCGTTCGCACACTTCTAGGAAATTTCCGACGAGACAGTCAGACATTGCATCTTTTTTCTCGGGCTTATGCGAATAAACCAGAAACAAATTTCTGAGCTCAAATCGAAGATCTAACGCGTTATCGGTGAAATACAGCCACGTCCAGAAAAGTCATAGAAAATTTCATGATAAGAATAATGAACCCTCATGGGAGCCATGGGCTATTTGACGAATATTTCGTTCCATACATAATCGGAACATGACCTCTGTTTTACAATCCAATAAAAAATCACTCTCACAACTCTCTAAAAAAACAGTTTTTATTTAAAATGAAATAGTTCACACTTATAAACCAAAAAAACATGACAGGACACCTTTATAAACGAACTAATCTACCTATGAAACTTTACCTATGAAATGTTTATGCAGAATTTTTCTAACCTAATGAAATACTTCAGCAAAATGTGGGCTATCATTACATATAAATTAAATAGACAGTAGCAGTAGATAGAATCTTAAATTTCAAAGGTCCTGATTGGAAATGAAGTCTAGTCGAGTTTCTTCGAGGTACTTCTAAATTAAATCATTAGATAGAAAACCACATGACGATACTAACATCAATAAAAGTAATTTATATCTCAAAATTAAGTCAAAATTAACTGTCAGTAACAAAAATAAACACATGTTTTGATAGCGTCACAAGTAGTAAACAGACGTGGAATTCATTTGCCATATTATAAGTTTGCCATGTCAATTTGCTGGACAAGACTGAAATTGACATATTTAATCTGCTGACATATTTATTGTTAACGAGAAAATTGTATTTTTAATCGACTTCAAAAAAAGGAGGAGGTTCTCAATTCGACTGTATTTTTTTTATGTTTGTTACCTCATAACTTTCGGCTGGGTGAACCGATTTTGATGATTATTTTTTTATTTGTATGCTGGTGCTTCTCGTGTGGTCCCATTTAAATTAGGTCTAGATTGAAGTCGGTTTTTTTTTGTTAAAATTTGTGATTATTTATTTTATTTCTAAATACATACATAACACAGATAAATTACAATAATTAACGCGATCACTTATCAAAAGGTATTACATACCTCTGATTTGCCTGACGTTTCGACCAGGTTGCACCGGCCACGCGACCACGGGTTAATTCCCGTGAAAATAATTATTGTTATATCATGGAACGCGAAAGTTTAAAAGTTAGTACAGATAAATTACACCCATCACCCATACACAAAATAAATGGTCGTGTTCATCATACAAAGATTTGTCCTGGGTGCGAAGCGAATCCACACTAGAGCAATAGGCCCGTCATGTCATTATAAATCTGTTACTTTAACAATCGCGTTTACCATTCTAAAACAATTTGTAACGAAACACTAATAAATCTATATAAATAAAATTAATCGCAAAATGTTGTTGTGTGTGTTGCTAAGCGAAAAACTCGAGAATCGCTGGACCAATTAGCAATTTAATTGCGAGGAAAATAGTAAAAACAACACTTATTTATTTTTTCTATTGGACTGCGATAGGCATATAGGTATATCTTTTGACAGAACGAAGTCTGTCGGGGCAGCTAGTAGGTAGTAACATAAAATAGAAAGTCAGTAGCCTTTTTGCTTCTTCATATTACCTATGATTCTATTTTGTTCCAGGTTCTTCATACCAATGTTTGCAATTTTGAACATTGCGCTCCCAATTTGGATTCCATGGTACTTTTGGAGGGAAACGCTTGTGAATGCCTTCATCGTGAGTTTCGTAACCAGATTTACGGCCACTTTGAATATAGCTTTTAGTGTGAACAGTTTTGCTCATTTATGCGGCAACAAACCTTATGACAGGTAAGATTCACAATGTCTAAATGTTTGAATCATAATATTAAGAAAATTTGTTCTTATTTTTTAGAATAGGTAACTGTGTCAGTAATTCCTTTTAATAAGATGTTCACTTAAATTAACAGCTAAAATACATAATATTACTGTAGTGCATAGACTCGTAGACATTAAGAAATACTTGGATATTTTTATTAAATTACTGAATATTGATCCATCAGCAACTTTATCTTTTTACTTATCTTTGTAAAAAATATTAAATGCAGAAATATTTCTGGGATATTAAAAAAACAATTATGCACATAATAATTATATAATCTGAATCTCGGACCCCCATACGTCGGCTACATTGACTTTCATAAAATGTATTATGCATGGGGTTTCAGAGGCGATAAATCGATCTAGCTTGGATTCACTTCTAGAAAATTTACCAAAAAAATACCGAGCAAAGCTCGGTCATTTTGGTATAATATTTTATGTGCCTTTGTAAAATAAAATGGTTTTCATTATGGTCTGAGGTCCTGTATATCTATAACAGGATCTAAGTTTTTTGGTACATAATTGATTACATGTTACTGAATATATTTGTAAAACAAAGTCTTTTCTTCTTGCATATTTTAAAAATATTCCGTCAAATGAAAAAAAATATGAACATCAAAATCTTTTATTATGCATGTGCTTATGCATTAGATATGTACCTAATCGTAATTTAAGTAATGCTATTGACAAAGATGATTAACTTATTTTTGTTTATTTTAGATTTATCAAATCTGTAGAAAATAGTGTGGTAAGTCTGGCGGCGCTTGGTGAAGGCTGGCACAACTATCATCACGTATTTCCTTGGGATTACAGAACTTCAGAACTTGGAAGACTGAACTTATCCACAAACTTTATCGACATGTTCGCTAAAATTGGATGGGCTTATGACCGTAAGTATAACCTGTTAATTTTGTTCACATCTAGATTATTTTATTTAATACCATAATACATTAGTACAATCCTTCTTTCTTTTGTTTAAATATACATACCTATTTCATTAATAACAAATCTTAAAGAGACCTGTGATTTAATCAATACTAAAACCTCCAATTAATAAACGTTACAATGTAAGGATTTTACAATAAGTCAAAGAGGGGAACTCACTTCCATATTAATTTAATCGTTTAGTATGTTTGTGTACTTATTTTGATAACTATAATTCGCTTCACCTAATAAAGAGTCTCGTACCATTAACATGAAATGCTGAAAATGAATGGAATGAAAGGTTTTTTTAAATCTATCTAATCCACTACCAGTCGTAAAGGAAAATTAATGTACATTTTTGGTGCGAATGAGCCATGAGGTACTTACTCCAACGGACTTCTTAACGCATTTTGTGTGATTCATTTAATACGTGCATAAGAACTAAAATGATTAATTTATTCGATTCAGATGAAAATAATAATTTACTACATTTATTTAAATTATAACTACTTTAAAATTATTACAAGAAAAAAAACAATGAAAATATTTAAAATATTTTAAATGATATTTCACATGCAACGGAAATGATGCGGACTGCCAAGACAGGATGGTTGGCGCTCCTTGGGGGAGACTTTTGTTCAGTAGAAAGCGATAGGTTAATTTGATTTCTTACAAGCGTCAGAAAATAAATAATATACACACATCAAAAGTGTCTAGGGATCAAGCATTTTTATGCGGATTTCTTGAGATTGAGATGTGGCTTTGGCCCTGGCCTGCTCAGTCGCCAGACTTAAACCCGATTGAGCATGCATGGGATATGCTACAGAGAAGAGCTCTGCCGAATATGGAGGGTATCCAGTCGCAAGAAGACCTTTTTTTGTTGTTGCAACGAACATGGGCGGCCATTCCACAGCGTGATTTGGATGAACTCATTTTGAGTATGCCAAACCGATTCTTGTGTTGTTAGTGTTCGCGGTAGAAACACGGATTATTAATTGTTCAAGTTACCTAATAAAATTTTAAAGAAAACTGTTATTTCAGTCTTTTTTTCGAACTTTAATGTTAGTGGTTCAAATGTCAAAAATCCCTTTATTAGGAAAATGGCAAATTTCTTTATTAATGCAAAGGTGACTTGGTTTATCGTTACTGTGACAAACGAAAACACTTTATTTGATGAATCCTTAAAGAAAATTTTAATTAATATCAATCAGGAGAAAAGTTATTGCAAAAATATATGTTGATCCCTAGACACATATGTTGATCCCTAGACACTTTTGATGTGTGTATATTAGTAGCAAAAATGATAAGGATATAAATCATTTTACGCAACGTTTAATTAAATACAGATGCTCTAAAAGGATGTTGAGCTGACAGCCCTATCTCTATTTAAAGGACCTCAAACTTTTTTGAAGATAATTTTAAACCCAGTTTTCACATTTAAAATATATTTATTGTTTCAGTAAAAGCCGCCACTAACGCAATGGTCGTACGCAGAGCAAAACGTAGCGGAGATGGCACTTTTGGGCATTCGGAGGAACCTGATCCTTCAGCAGACTTTCATTGCGAATAAAGTCTAGATATAAACAACATTGTTCTCACAAGTCCCTGTTACTTTATTGTGTTACGTTATATTACAAGGACGTTTTTAGATTATCGGTACCAGTGATTTGACTGAATATTATTTAAAAATATTGGTAGAAAATCACTACTTCTTTTTGGTACATATTGAAAATAATCTTACATTCCTGACTCACTAATCACATTGTGAGTAACTTATCTCTAACGACACTGACAAAATCCGATCTTCTATTGATAATAATAAATAATAACCAACAGCCTGTCGGTAGGCTTTATCCCGGCCACCGATTTTCGTTACAGACATCAAACCTTTTATACAAGTCCACTGATCTGAGGCACTTGTCCTTTCTTTTAATCTTTTAAATTTTAGTCACTAAATCCTCGTATTAGTAACAAGAGTAACTTAACTAGGGAAGTACAATTGGCGGCCTTATCGCCCGGAGGCAATCTCCTACAGGCAATCGTGGTTCTACACAACTCTTCCAAGTAGTGTAAAACTGTTGGATATGTTTTTAATCAATGTCAAAAAACTAAAATCTAATACCTTTAAACGTGCAATTCTTGTATATATATATATATTTATAATCTGAATCTCGGAAACGGCTCTAACGATTTTCATGAAATTTTGTATGGAGGGGTTTTCGGGGCCGATAAATCGATCTAGCTAGGATTTTTTTTAGAAAATGTCGTTTTATTCGTGTTTTTAACAATCAAATATACGAAATGAATGTACATCTAGCGCCATCTATCGCAACTCGTGCGAACTACATTAAACTATACTGGAATAAGGTGCAGAATAAACAGTATCAGGGCGTACCAAGAGAGGGCGCCACTAAACTATTGGAAGAAAAATAACAAAAAGGTGGCGTTTGGATAGTCCCAATGTTGCCAAAAACCCCATTTATAAAAAAAAATACCGAGCGACGCTCGGTCATCCAGGTACTGTTACATAATATAACATGAGTCACATTTATACCATATATATTATTTTATTCCTATTTTTTTTTTATGTTTTAGCTGCGCCAAAATGACTCTGCTCTGCCTGATGGAAAGCATGAGCAGATTCTAAAAGTGGTGATCACCATCCTCAATGCGAATAAGGACATTGCAGCATGGTGACCTACACTATGGCCGCCTAGTGAGATGCTTTTTTACGCCCCGCTTAAAGGACCCGGGATCATAGTGGGAGGGAAACACGTGCGCTGGAAGTGAGTTCCAGGTTTTGACCGCTCGGCACAGAAAGTTATATTCTAAAACCTTATATTTATTATAAGAAGAACAGTGTTTATACACTACCGGAAACGATATATGCATTTAGTTTTTTGCGACCAATGAATGAAACCTGCCGGTATTTATGACGTCCTTGGTAGGTATGGCATGTCTTATGTGCATAAAGCATAAGAAGTAATAATATTGCGTGGTGTATATAAATATATTAAACCACATGGCTTAAATACTGATAATATATTCTATATATAATTATGTGTATATCTAAAAGCGAAAACCCACTCACTGATTAATCACGAAAACTCAGAAACTATAACACCTACAAACTCTAAATTTGGCAGGTAGGTTCTTTATAGGGTGTAGACATCCGCTAAGAACGTATTTCACGAAACTCTACCCCTAAGGAGGTAAAAGCGGGGTTGGAAGTTTATATGAAAGTCCTATGTTTTTGACGCAAGAGACTTGAAATTTAAAATATATGATCTATACATGATGTGGAAGTGTACTTTTTTTTTTTTTATGTATGGCCAGCCATAATGACTCTACTCTGCCTGATGGAAAGCATAAGCAGAATCCAAGAGTGGTGGTCACCATACTCACTGCGAATGCAGACAATGCAGTATGGCGACCCACACCATGGCGACCTAGTGATGCTGCTGCATCTTTTAGTCTAGTCAACAAGTATGTTACTTGTTGACTAGACTATTTGGGCCTCCGGTCTCGCACTCACCAACGAAACACGACAGCACGATCGCTGTCATTTTACGTTGATTTTCTGTGCGAGGGTAGTACCGCCCCGGTCGAGCCGGCCCATTCGTGCTGAAATCAGCGTGGCTCTACTACCTACTGTTAATGTACCTTTAGAAATCAACCCCCTTTTGGGGTTAAAACAAGGGATGGTAGTTTGTATGAAAGTCCAATGTTATTGAAGTTAAATTAATTATGGCAGCAGGATTTATTTCAAATGGTATTTAAGTATAAGAATTATTATATACTAGCTGAACCCCATGGTGTTACCCACGGTACAACAACCACCGCGAGTAACGCCGCAGGGCAAAACATTCGTTTATATAGGTTTGGTAATCATTTAAGATCAATGAATTTAAATAATAGAAAGACGTTAATGTGATTTTATCTTCGACATATTTGTACTGCAGAGTAGTAAAATATACCTAATATATTTTATTCATACCAACTCGAGGCACTCAAACAAGAAATAGAAAACTATTCTCCTTCATTAGTCTCTCGTGCTTCTCGTAAAATCTAACAGAGGCAACACTAGCGAGGAGTACATATATTTCGATTTTACTATATTTAACTGCCTCGGTGGCGTAGTGGTAGCGTGTGCGACTGCTGTGCTTGAGGTCTCGGATTCCATTCCCGGATCGGACCAAGTGTTTGTTTGATCTGCAAATATTTGTTTCAGAGTTTGGATGTTTTCTATGTATAATATGTAGGTATTTACAAACAATAAGTATACATGTATTTGTATCAGTTGTCTAGTAACCATAACACAAGCTCTGCTTAGCTTGGGACTAGATGGCGTTGTGTGTTAGATGTCCAAAAAAAATATAGACATTAACGAATGTCTTGAAATTAAATAAATAATTTATTAAAGTAAATATTATTTAGTAAATTGTAATGTCTAAATAATAAGCATTACGAATTGCTCATTTCACAGTTGATATAAGCAAAATGATTTAAAATTTGTCTCACTCATAAAAGTTAAAGTATTTTGAGAAGATTCATTAATCACAAAGGACTGGTTTAACAATTGAACAAAAACAATTAAACATTTAATATATAAATTATCTGCCCGTCTGCCGCGTATAAAACCAACCCGATTTCTGTTATGTTTAAAGTTAAAGGAAGGCTTTAATCATCTTTAGATAAGATTTCATACATGCAAACAAAAGGACCAAAAGTAATATAACTATACACTGTGGCATAACAGACATAACGAGAGTTAGAGGTGGAAATGGAAAAATTGCCAAATTTGGAGAAGGAAGGTAGAATAGTGCATGATGACTGTTGACCTGGTCTGAATAATTTTATGCACAGCACAGCTATTTAATCGGTCTTTCTCACGTAGTGTGTCCCTTCTTACTTACGTCACACTTTTTATTTTTACATTGGTATATAGATTTTTTTCATATTTTCTATTCAATTATGGAGAAGGTAGGTAGGGTAGTTCATGATGACTGTTGACCCGGACTGAGTGCCTAATTTTATGCACAGCAATTTATCGGTCATTCTCACGTAGAACATTGTTATTAGATTTTTTATATTTTGTATTCAATGTAGTCGACAGCTTAGAAATCAAAGAGCGTGACGTAAATAAGAATAAGAACACACGTCGTGAGAATGACGCTTTTCTTCCATATCTTATTAATCACCATCAACTTCAATAACAATAAATTATTGTTTAAAAAGGAAGAAGAAACCTGTGAAGATATCTAACCATAACGTGCTTACAACAAATAAACAAACTGTCAATGATAATTAACTTGATAGAGAAATCAGATAGAACCGCATTATTGTTGTCTAGTGAGGATCTTTTTTAAATACACACATCAAAAGTGTCTAGGAATCAACATATGTGTCTAGGGATCAACATATATTTTTGCAATAACTTTTCTCCTGATTGATATTAATTAAAATTTTCTTTAGGGATTCATCAAATAAAGTGTTTTCGTTTGTCACAGTAACGATAAACCAAGTCACCTTTGCATTAATAAAGAAATTTGCCATTTTCCTAATAAAGGGATTTTTGACATTTGAACCACTAACATTAAAGTTCGAAAAAAAGACTGAAATAACAGTTTTCTTTAAAATTTTATTAGGTAACTTAAACAATTAATAATCCGTGTTTCTACCGCGAACACTAACAACACAAGAACATCGGTTTGGCATACTCAAAATGAGTTCATCCAAACACGCTGTGGAATGGCCGCATGTTCGTTGCAACAACAAAAAAAGGTCTTCTTGCGACTGGATACCCTCCATATTCGGCAGAGCTCTTCTCTGTAGCATATCCCATGCATGCTCAATCGGGTTCAAGTCTGGCGACTGAGCAGGCCAGGGCCAAAGCCACATCTCAATCTCAGGAAATCCGCATGAAAAAGCTTGATCCCTAGACACTTTTAATGTGTGTATTTAGAGAACTAGCATACGCTGTGCGTATAAATTCCAAATAAAAATAGAATAAGTATTTAGAGGAAACAAGAAAACACTAATATAGATACAAGAATAATAATAGAACAATATAACTTACATCTCTAAAAATCAATATTTTCATATTAATTTAAATCGAATGCGTTCGAAATGTCTTTCACTTCAATTAATTTCATCATAATTTTTTAAAAGAACCTTTTTAAAAGACCTTCCTGTTTTTAAGCATTACCAATTTGTTATTCATCGTTTTTTTTTTCTCCCCATCTGGCAGGAGAACTTGGCTCGCACTTCTGTGCATTTTCCAGCGTCAAGTTTTATTTATTTGGTATTTGAACGGTACGCTTGAAGTTCCCCGCGCTTTTTTTCATCGTTGACTTCCCTATTTTAATTTGTTATTTTTTTATTTTTTTTTATCTTGTTGTGAAAAGATTATTATATTAAGGTTGAATTATGTATATTAAAACCTAAAGAAGTATGAAATGTGTTTGATGAAAAATAACTACATTTACAATGAATATAATTCAAATGTTCAAAATATGAATAGTGCATTTTGAATGTTGTAGTGAGGTACTTACTGAAGACATGTAAATAAAACAAAGGTTTATAAAAATATAATATTATTTTGTACTCATGGAAGGTACTTGAGTATATTTATATGCTGATACTACTATTTATAGATAGATACTATTATATATACTATATTACTAGATACTATTTCTATACTGTAAACGATTTTATGTCTTATTCAAATATTCACTAAAACTTTCGTTGTAACCAATCTGCGCGTAACCAATTGAGAACAGCATAAATTTAGGTTTTCCTTAAATATTTGAACTAAGTAAAAATGTAATTTTTGTTACTGATGTGGAGAACATTATTGGAACTTGCGTTTCCAACAATTTTCTACTATTTTTTATTAGATTTGTAAGCTTTAATATGAGAATTATATTCATTATCTATACTATTTTTTTTTACATTGTAAAGCTGAAGAGTTTGTTTGTTTGGTTGAACGGGACAATGTCAGGAAGCGCTGGTCCGATTTAAAAATCTTTTAGTGGTAGTTATCCCAGTTATTGAGGAAGGATATAGGCTATATATCATCACGCTACGATCAAAAGGAGATGCGTATCAATGAAAAATTTTGAAAAAAGGAGATTTTTTTTCCTTCTGTGAGCTTCCATTGCGTGCGCTGCCGGTTCACAAAAATAATGTAAGAAAGAATCGTTACCCTTTAAAAGTTCTAAAAAAAAGTCCGAACAGCATAATATATATGTATCTACTTTTTAAGGTTGGCTCACTATAACAATATATATATATGTCGGAATGAGGGTATCCGAATAATAAAAGTGTTACAAACATTTGCCACTATCGAACGGTTCCATGAGTCGGTATCTCTGTGTTTTATATCGTGTGTACGAGGCTATATTTACCAGTGGGGGAATTACTAGCCTAGGTGGCGAATTCCACAGGGCACCGCGGTGGAGTGAGCGTTGCCCCAACCCCCTCGTGGGGGTTGCTGATGGTGTTAGGTTGATTCGTATCCGTTTAGTAGTGATTAGTGTTTGGCTTTAGTCCAGATTGGCTGTATCTGTCATTCATGTTCTCGTTTATTCCTGTGTCTCTGACATATATATATTTTTTGGTAAACAAATTAGTTTACGCTGCCGCGCTGTTACAACGAATATACAATAGAATAGCATTCGGAGACGCAGGCGAGGTTGCGTGGGTCAGTTTGAAATAATATTATAACTTATATTATGATGCTTGTATCTTATATAATATTTATGCTCCTTAAAACATTTAGTTATACATCTCTTTATAAATATGCAATAGACATTCCTATTTGTGTGATGACTTACTATTGGATGGTTTACTATTGATAGAAGTACAATTCGTTGATTGGTTTTAGATATTATATTCTTTTCATGTGAATAAAATTGTTAATTATGTTATTAAAACATTAATTCAACCACAATATTTGTTGTTTGGTTTTCTTCAAATATACCTACAATTTATCAGAACCTAAAAAGTGGAATATGATTTTCTTTTATGGAATAAGGGGCAAACGAGCAGACGTATCGCCTGATGGTAAGCGATTACCGCCGCCCATGGACACCCGTAACACCAGAAGCGTCACAAGTGCGTTGCCGGCCTTTGGGGGATGGGGAGGTGGATTGGGAGGAGGGGTAGGGATATGGGCCTCAGGTATCCTCACTCACTGTTTCACACCGGTTTTCTGTGAGGCCGTGGTATCACTCTTGTCGAGCCGGCCCATTCATGCTGAAGCGTGGCTCTCCCATGGTCGTAACATAGCAAGCTTTTGTGTACATTTAGATACCCAGTACCTGCCTCGCAGAGCAGAGTCTAACAGTCTAGTGCTTGATTGGGGTTGACACCTAGTTGACACCTTAATCAAATTAGTTACTTTTTATCATCTGTCAACACGATAACATTGTATGAAAAATGTACTAAATAAAAACTTGTGACGTCACTGTTTTCTAAAACAGTGACGTCACAAGAGTAGTCTACTACTCAATTGAGCAATATATTTCAATATTTTAATGTTGATGAAAAGCTGTAATAATTCTATTTTCCGAGATGTTTTGTAATATTCGTTATAAGGAAGGAGACGTCGGTATTAACTTACGATACAGTCAACTACCCTTTTGTGAAGGTCTGGCCGTCGCTCAACATGAAAAATAGAAGTTAAGCCGTGGTAGAATTGACTTCACCCTCACTTCACTTCACTTCGCCATCCACTATTGAACGAAGGCCTCTCCCGAAGAGCGCCACTAACTGAAAAAACTAGAATTGTATGTTTTTTTAAATACCTAATTATCTAGCTAAAAAATTAAAACCTTCAATCTTTAACATATACAAGTCTACTTAATGTACATTACATAGATGCTAATTAAACCTCACCTTTTCCTACCTCGCTGATTTTACAAATTAAAAAAAAGCGGCCAAGTGCGAGTCGGACTCGCCCATGAAGGATTCCGCAGCAGCAAGTATTTTTTTTAAAATATTTGTTTTGGTTGAATCAAAGGTAAATTGCAGTTTACGATTTATGACATATTAAAAAAAAACTACTTACTAGATTTCGTTCAAACCAATTTTAAGTGGAAGTTTGCATGGTAATGTACATCATATATTTTTTTTACATTTATCATGATCTTATTTTAGAAGTTACAGGGGGGGGGACACATTTTACCACTTTGGAAGTCTCTCGCGCAATCTATTCAGTTTAGAAAAAAATGATATTAGAAACCTCAATATAATTTTTGAGACCTATTCATAGATACCCCACCCCACACGCATGGGTTTGATGAAAAAAAAATTTTTGAGTTTCAGTTCTATGTATGGGGACCCCCAAAATTTATTGTTTTCTTCTTATTTTTGTGTGAAAATCTTAATGCGGTTCACAGAATACATCTACTTACCAAGTTTCAACATTATAGGTCTTTTAGTTTCGGAAAAAAGTGGCTGTGACATACGGACGGACAGACGGACAGACAGACAGACAGACAGACACACAGACAGACAGACAGACAGAAATGACAAATCTATAAGGGTTCCTTCCTTTGGCACGGAACCCTAAAAACGGTAGTTCTGCAAACATTTAGTTTTCCTTTTTTTATGTTTGACCCTGCCAAAACGACTCTGCTCTGCCTAATGGAAAGCGTATGCAGAATCCAAGAGTGGTGGTCACCATACTCTGTGTAAATGCAGACAATGCAGCATGGTGACCCACATTATGGCAGGCTAGTGATGCTTCTGCATCATTGGGCCTCCGGTCTCGCACTCACCAACGAAACACGACAGCACAAACGCTGTCATTTTACGTTGATTTTCGTATTAACATTTATTTAACTATGATATTCACTTAAACATACATGAAAAAAGGTAAAGCTAGACCCAATGTTGGGTTCACTTTTGCGAGCAGGCGCTAGAAGAGGTCCAAATGTCTAAATAAATGCTATTCCCAAATCACATTACACGAGCATGTACATACAATACACCGAGCAGTTTTTGTGGTTCGGTTTCGACAACACTATAGTGTGACTAATTCTCGACGATAACATCATAACAGTCTGTTTGTAACAATAATATGTTTAAATTCAATAAATAAGCCATTATGTTCGTGAGGTACGCGGACTTGATAAAGGATTATATTTAAAATGTTTATGTGTTCTAGAGGTTCTACAGGGGACGAAACTAAAACAGAATATAAATTTTAAAACAAGAATGAAAAAACCGGCCAAGCACGAATCGGGCAGTTGTTACGAGAGTTCCGTACAAACGTTTAGTTAAGTATGACCAAACTTAAGGTTTTCATTGAATAACTGTTGTCCCCACACATCGACATAGCTTTTTTTGTGATGCAACTACAAATTTAAGATTTTCGGATTTTTCACTTATTTGAGCACAGAATAATTTATAGTACTGTCGTATTTCAGCCAGATGCCATTGCTCAATGCCAAATTGTATAATTCTAGGTCAACGGGATAGGACTCCCTATAGTATTTGATTCCCTTACGAGTGTCAAAATATACGGCAAATAAAAACGGAGCATAAAAGGCCATACCTTTTGATCTCATCGACATAGAAGTTTGATTTTTTGACTGCTGCAAGGAACCACAGACCTGAGTATTTGATATTAATTTGAACGTGATACATGAATAAATGTTCTCTAGAAAGAGGTCTTGACGGAAGGACAGACAGATAGATGGACAACAATGTGATTGTTTCCATAAGGGTTCCGTTTCTTGTACAGGTTACGGAACCCTAAAAATTGTCATATTGTCAAAATATCTCCCTAAAGCGGGTAGGCGTGAGTGGTCAACTTAGCTGTCGAGGTTAATATTCCAGCTGCATAAATGTCACTGCCTGGCCGGTACGTTAGAAAAGGTTCCAAAAGGTTATAATATATATTTTTAGGGTTTCGTACTTCAAAAGGAAAAAACTGAACCCTTAAAGGATCACTTTATTGTCTGTCTGTCAAAACCCGTTATCTCAGGAACGCGTGGAGGTATCAAGCTGAAATTCATATCAAATACCCAGGTCTACTGTCCCTTAGAGCTGTGAAAAAAATTAACTTCAAAGCCAACGCAATCAAAAGATACAGCCGTTTATGCTGCAAATTTTCGACACCTGCAAGGGAATCAAAACCCACAGGGTACTTCCCGTGAACTCAGAATCTTGAGATTTGGTACGAAGCAACGCCTTAAAGCAGAGATTAAGAAAAAAATGCGAAAAGCATAAATTTTTAGTTACATCATTTAATATACCTACAGGTTTGTACGGAACCCCTGGTGCGCGAGTCCGACTCGCACTTGGCCGGTTCTTCCTTCCGAGACCTCTACACCACTTATTTCTGTGAGATGAGGTATTCGTAGAAGAATGCGACCGCAGTGAAAGATTTATCGCTACCGTAACATGGAACTTATAATGGCCGGTAGCAAGAGGTCCCCTCCAATCATTGCAATTAGATCTCAACGCTGTGATGCTGTCTGATTTTCTGTGACTGATTAATTTGTACCCAAATAAAAAGAAACGAAGAAGTATTGCATCACTTTATCGATATAAATACTTGGTGTCATTTCCTCCTTTATATGTGTACTTACAAGGCATAAAAGGAATTTCACCCAGTTATTAATAATTTGTTAGCATTTAAGAAATCAACTTTACTAACAATCATTTTCAGTTTCAATAAAATGTAACCCTCTTATTCACTAGTAGTTCACTGCAAGTTCAAATATTTTTTGATAAAAACCCCCAAAATGTATTGTTTTTTTCTTATTTTTGTGTGCAAATCTTAATGCGGTTCACAGAATACATCTACTTACCAAGACAGACAGACAGACAGACAGAAATGACAAATCTATAAGGGTTCCTTCCTTTGGCACGGAACCCTAAAAACGGTAGTTCTGCAAACATTTAGTTTTCCTTTTTTTATGTTTGACCCTGCCAAAACGACTCTGCTCTGCCTAATGGAAAGCGTATGCAGAATCCAAGAGTGGTGGTCACCATACTCTGTGTAAATGCAGACAATGCAGCATGGTGACCCACATTATGGCAGGCTAGTGATGCTTCTGCATCATTGGGCCTCCGGTCTCGCACTCACCAACGAAACACGACAGCACAAACGCTGTCATTTTACGTTGATTTTCGTATTAACATTTATTTAACTATGATATTCACTTAAACATACATGAAAAAAGGTAAAGCTAGACCCAATGTTGGGTTCACTTTTGCGAGCAGGCGCTAGAAGAGGTCCAAATGTCTAAATAAATGCTATTCCCAAATCACATTACACGAGCATGTACATACAATACACCGAGCAGTTTTTGTGGTTCGGTTTCGACAACACTATAGTGTGACTAATTCTCGACGATAACATCATAACAGTCTGTTTGTAACAATAATATGTTTAAATTCAATAAATAAGCCATTATGTTCGTGAGGTACGCGGACTTGATAAAGGATTATATTTAAAATGTTTATGTGTTCTAGAGGTTCTACAGGGGACGAAACTAAAACAGAATATAAATTTTAAAACAAGAATGAAAAAACCGGCCAAGCACGAATCGGGCAGTTGTTACGAGAGTTCCGTACAAACGTTTAGTTAAGTATGACCAAACTTAAGGTTTTCATTGAATAACTGTTGTCCCCACACATCGACATAGCTTTTTTTGTGATGCAACTACAAATTTAAGATTTTCGGATTTTTCACTTATTTGAGCACAGAATAATTTATAGTACTGTCGTATTTCAGCCAGATGCCATTGCTCAATGCCAAATTGTATAATTCTAGGTCAACGGGATAGGACTCCCTATAGTATTTGATTCCCTTACGAGTGTCAAAATATACGGCAAATAAAAACGGAGCATAAAAGGCCATACCTTTTGATCTCATCGACATAGAAGTTTGATTTTTTGACTGCTGCAAGGAACCACAGACCTGAGTATTTGATATTAATTTGAACGTGATACATGAATAAATGTTCTCTAGAAAGAGGTCTTGACGGAAGGACAGACAGATAGATGGACAACAATGTGATTGTTTCCATAAGGGTTCCGTTTCTTGTACAGGTTACGGAACCCTAAAAATTGTCATATTGTCAAAATATCTCCCTAAAGCGGGTAGGCGTGAGTGGTCAACTTAGCTGTCGAGGTTAATATTCCAGCTGCATAAATGTCACTGCCTGGCCGGTACGTTAGAAAAGGTTCCAAAAGGTTATAATATATATTTTTAGGGTTTCGTACTTCAAAAGGAAAAAACTGAACCCTTAAAGGATCACTTTATTGTCTGTCTGTCAAAACCCGTTATCTCAGGAACGCGTGGAGGTATCAAGCTGAAATTCATATCAAATACCCAGGTCTACTGTCCCTTAGAGCTGTGAAAAAAATTAACTTCAAAGCCAACGCAATCAAAAGATACAGCCGTTTATGCTGCAAATTTTCGACACCTGCAAGGGAATCAAAACCCACAGGGTACTTCCCGTGAACTCAGAATCTTGAGATTTGGTACGAAGCAACGCCTTAAAGCAGAGATTAAGAAAAAAATGCGAAAAGCATAAATTTTTAGTTACATCATTTAATATACCTACAGGTTTGTACGGAACCCCTGGTGCGCGAGTCCGACTCGCACTTGGCCGGTTCTTCCTTCCGAGACCTCTACACCACTTATTTCTGTGAGATGAGGTATTCGTAGAAGAATGCGACCGCAGTGAAAGATTTATCGCTACCGTAACATGGAACTTATAATGGCCGGTAGCAAGAGGTCCCCTCCAATCATTGCAATTAGATCTCAACGCTGTGATGCTGTCTGATTTTCTGTGACTGATTAATTTGTACCCAAATAAAAAGAAACGAAGAAGTATTGCATCACTTTATCGATATAAATACTTGGTGTCATTTCCTCCTTTATATGTGTACTTACAAGGCATAAAAGGAATTTCACCCAGTTATTAATAATTTGTTAGCATTTAAGAAATCAACTTTACTAACAATCATTTTCAGTTTCAATAAAATGTAACCCTCTTATTCACTAGTAGTTCACTGCAAGTTCAAATATTTTTTGATAAAAACCCCCAAAATGTATTGTTTTTTTCTTATTTTTGTGTGCAAATCTTAATGCGGTTCACAGAATACATCTACTTACCAAGACAGACGGACAGACAGACAGACATGACGAATCTATAAGGGTTCCTTCCTTTGGCACGGAACCCTAAAAAGGAGGAGGTTTCTCAATACGACCGTATATATATATTTTTTTTATGTGTGTTCGCGGATAACTTTGTCGTTTATAAACCGATTTTGATGATTCTTCTTTTGTTGGAAAGGAGATGTCCCGACGGTGGTACTATGACAAGGAAACTAGGATCTGATGATGGCATCCCAGAGAAATCGAATCGATAATTTTTTTCAGGCACGTACTATGTTTTTCGTATATTTTCTGAAGTTACTCTGGTATTTGCGTCTGGAAGTTATCATTTAATGATGATGAGCTGATGATGTAAGGTACAACTTCTTAACGGTTAGGAGTTGGAGGATAAATCTTTAAATGTCATATGTATGTATGTTACCTTTAGTCGTATTCTTTCAAGTTATTTAGGTAAGCTGATGATGGAAGGTACAACTCCTCAACGGTTAGGAGTTGGAGGATAATTCTTTCAATTTCATACGAATCTATCGACCTTTAGTTGTATTCTTTTAAGTTATTAAGGTGAGCTGATAATAAAAGGTAAAACTCTTCATATATCGGCACTCGTAACGTATGTAACAGGTCAAATTCTGTACATTAAAGATATTTTGAAAATTATTTTTGGAGGGCTCTCTATAAAATCGATATTGAATTCAAAACTGTAATTTTTAAATGTAGTAAAATTGCAACGAATAAATGAAAAATAAAAGTGTAGAACTACGGTTGCGGTTAATTATTTGTCGACAATATTTAGTTTTCTTTGATCACCAAAATTATCTACTGTGGTTAGATATCACGTAATACCGACCTGATAACAAAAATCGCTCTAGCTTTAATTGAATTTACATATTGCTAATAATGAAGAAAAGACCGACTAAGGTAAAACCTTAGTAGTAAATTTGACTCTCTTATCTGGTCGATAGTTAGATGCACAGAGCGCTTTGTAAAAATTTAAAATTTACGAATATATAGCTGATATTGGCCAACAATCCGTATTAGTAAATTCGTTGTTCGTCGAGATTTTTCGAAAAAAAACGTCTAAGTAATTATTAGCTTCATAAATAATGTCTGGTTTTTTCATGACTCTTGACTAACTCATTAATAGACCGATTGTTTGATATTCTGCACCGCTGATTGTTGAGCCGTGGCCGACTTCTTAGATAATTATTAAATGTTTTCTCATTTAGTTCCATAACATTAATACTGTTATTGAAACATGAATCACGTCTAGCCGTCTGAAGAAAGAAAATGAATTAAAATATTGTTGCCGTTTTATCTAAAATAGAATTTCATAACCCATATACCTAAACGCGTATCGCAATCCAATCTTATAAATAATAGGTCTTTACCTATGAAATTGCCGTTTTGTATGCAATAAGTGAAAGTACTTATTTTTTCAAACATTTTTATTTCTGTTATTCGAAGTAATCACCCATGCAATCGACGTATCTATGCCAACGCATTGGCAGTTTATTGATGCCCTTCTTGTAAAAATCAGCTGGACGGGCTAAATTTTGGTAATAGTAATAGTCGGTAGGTGCCAGGTCTGGTTAGTATGGCGGATGAGGGAGAGCTTCCAACCCCAGCTCTTGCAGCTTGGAGACTGTCTGTTGCGCAGTATGGGGGCGTTGTCGTGAAGCAGCTGTAAGAGCTGGGGTTAGAAGCTCTCCCTCATAACAAAAATAAAAAAGTTTGAAAAAATAAGTACTTTCACTTATTGCATACAAAACGGCAATTTCATAGGTAAAGACCTATTAAATGGTGTTTATCACATCATAAATTGGTTTACAGATATAAACAACTCGGGTTTTCAATCATTAATCCCGTTGTTTACTATTATTCTGGTTATATTTTAATGATACGGGCGGGACCAACTTTCAAATGAAGTTTTGATTAAAAACACATTTCCGAAATCGAGCTACATATATAATATCATTGGAGCTACCCTATTAAAAGTTATAGTCGTTACTGTAGGCATACATACTAAACATAGGTACTCCATAAAATGGGCCAAATGCGAGTCCAGCCACGCCCAATGTAGAGATTCGTAGTTACTTATCACAATAATGTAAATTAATACGAGTGACTTTTGGTGTTTTACTGAACGAATATGTAAAAAAACAGCCAAGTGCGAGTCGGACTCGCGCACCGAGGGTTCCGCACAAACCTGTAGGTATATAAGTAAAAGTTTTCTGAGTTTTTCTGTTACCTGTGCTGTAAGCTATTGATTATTACCAAATTTAAATTTTCTAAGTCAACGGGAAGTAGCCTTTAGGTTTTGATTCCCTTGAGAGTAGTTGCGAGTTTCCAAATATGCGGTATCTATATATTTAAAAGAGTAATGTGACTGACTGACTGACATACCCCGAGATAAACGCACAGCCCAAACCGCTGAACCTAGAATCCTGAAATTTTGCATGTAGGTTCTTTATATAACGTAAGTGAGCACTAAGAAAGGATTTTTTGAAATTCCACCCCTAAGGGGGTAAATCAGGGGATCAAAGTAAGTAAAGTAAATGTATAAATGTACAACCTTTGTGTTTTGCATTTTTGCGTTGACTTAGAATTTTTCTTTTTATTTTCACAGCTTAAAGGCAATTATACCTAAGTATTTGATATGAATTTCAACTTGCTACCTCTACGTATTAATTTTAAAAAAAAATGTGATGATGTAACTAAAAATTTAAGGTTTTCGATTATTTTTTATGTGTGCTATAAAACGTTGCTTTCGAACTTTTATCACCGTTCACTTGGTAAATCTTAGGATTCGCCTCAAATACGATAAATGTTGTCGTGTTTCGTTGGTGAGTGCGAGACCGGAGGCCAATGATGCAGAAGCATCACTAGGCCGCCACGGTGTGGGTCACCATGCTGCATTGTTGCATGACCTACATTCGCAATAAGTATGGTGAGCACCACTCTTGGATTCTGCTTAAGTTTTCCATCAAGCAGAGTAGAATAATTTTGGCAAGGTCATACATAAAAAAATTTTTCAAATAAACATGTTACAAGAACATGCTTGCTAAACTTAATTGGCAGTGAGCGGGGCACATTGCTCGCAGAAACAATGGCTGATGGGGCCATAAAGTTCTTGAGTGGCGACCGCGTACCGGAAGATGCAGCGTTGCCATTGGTAGGTACCACACCAGGTTGTCCGACAACCTGGTGAAGGTCGCAGGAAGCCGTTGGGTGCGGGCATAGCAGGACCCGTTGTTGTGGTGAAACTTGGTGAGGCCTATGACCAGCAGTAGACGTCTTTTGGCTGAGATGATGATGAATAACATTTGTATTGAATCAAGTAGGATAAGTTAGAACAGAGACCATTAACGCGCGAAGGCGAGTGAGCGGGCGAGCTGCTGCGACAGTGGCTGCCGTGCGCAAGATCCTCTCTGTTCATTCTGTTATTGTTTAATTATTTGGATTCAATGAGTTTAAGTGGATTGTTTTATTCCCAAAATCAATATTTACCAATCCTGACTGGTCTGGCTTGACTTCGCACTTCAGTAGGTAATGTAATGTAATGGTAATGTTCAAAAATAGAACATTTTGTTTCACTTAATTATCTCTACTTCTAAAAGTATTCTGCGATACCTATTAAAGTACTACTCCTAATTTTTCATGAAATACAGTCATATGTCCTTAGGAATAGGAATAAAATGTTGGGGACTTACAACAGTATTGTAAGTCTTCAATATTTTATTCCTAGTGCATATTAACCATTTTTATATTTACCATCAGGCTTTTACCAATAGAGTTTGATTGAAAATAGACACGTGTTTCAGTAACTATATATATTTCATCATCATTATCAGCCAACGGGCAATATATATATACTAGCTATTGCCCGCGGCTTTGCTCGCGTGGAAGTTGATTATATGTATTTAATTAAAACTGTGTAAGTATCTATAGATACTGTGTTCATGTTTTTAAACGTATTTATTTATAATCAATAGTCCATTAAAATTGACTTTCATACACACTTTCGACCCTTATTTTAACCCCTTTAGGAAAAGAGTTCCTATAAATGCTGATATAAGTATTCATTTATTTGTAATCAAAAGCCTGAAGACAAAGTTTCAGGCTACTTAATTAAGAAATGAAGGACTTCCAGTCTAGCCTAGGGATAGAATATCCAGAAACGCTTAAATACCTATCTCATCATCATCATCGCAGTCCACTGCTGGACATAGGCATCTCCAATTGCACGCCACTTGGTTTGATCCTCAGCTTCTCTCATCCAGCTTCTTCCAGCCGTCTTGGGCAGATCATTATTCCACCTGGCCTGTGGACGTTCTACGCTACGTTTGCCGAGACGCGGTCACAACTCATAAACCTGTTTACCCCAACGGTTATCAGTTCTGCGGCTAATATGGTCAGCCCACTGTCACTTCAGTTTGCTTATCCTGTGGGCTATGTCAATGACTTTGGTTCTCTACCGGATCACCTCATTCTTGATGCGATACCTTAGAGAAACGTTGAGCTTTTGTGATGAGAAAAATAGATTATATTATTATTATAGCCCTCTCCATAGGACGCTGAGCGACTTTGAACTTGTGGACCAGCCGTATCATAAGTGTTCACGTTTCAGCACCGCATGTCATGACAGTTAGGACGTATTGATTGAAGACTTTCGTATTTAGGCACTGTGGGATTGACGATGAAAAGACCAGACGAAGTTTCCCAAACGCTGCCCAACCCGGGTGAATTCTCAGGTTCACCTCGTCCTCGAAGTTGTTTCTATTTAACTGCAAAGTCTGCCCGAGGTACCACACATATTTTTGAATAACTTCGAGAACGGGACCGTGAACCACAACCGGTTCCGGTAGAACATGTTCGTACATACGTATCTACTCATTTTTAATCAGTAGCCATAAATAAAGTTGCATGTTTCCAACTTCAAGAATGACGGACTTTCAGAATAACGGACTTCCAGAATAACCTAAATACGAAATTTCAACCCCTATTTCACCTCCTCAGGGGTGGAATATCCAGAAACGCTTAAATATGTATCTACTCATTTTTAATCAGCCAAAACACAAATTTTCATGTTTCTCACTTAAAAAATGATGGATTTCCTTACAAACTTTCAACCCCTATTTCACCCCTATGGGTTAGAATATCCAGAAACGCTACAATACGTATCTACTCATTTTTATTCAGTAGCTCAAAACTAAATTTTGATGTTTTTCACTTAAAAAATAACGGACTTCCTTACAAACTTTCAACCCCAATTTCACCACTTTAGGGGCATAATATCCAAAAACCTCTAAATACGTATCTAATCATTTTTATTTAGTAGTCCAAAAATAAAGTTGCATATTTCTTATTTAAAAATTACGGACTTCCATACAAACTTTCAACCACTATGTCACCCCCTTAAGGGTAGAATATCCAGAAACGCTTAAATAGTATCTACTCTTTTTTCATCAGTAGCCTAAAAATAAAGTTTATTGATTCTAACTTAAAAAATGTCGAACTTCCATAAAAAAAAATCAACCTCTATTTCACCCCCTTAGGAGTAGAATATTAAGAAACGTTTAAATACGTATTTATTCATTTTAAATCAGTACCCCAAAAATAAAGTTTCATGTTTCTAACTTCAAAAAAACTTTTTATAAAAAAAGAAACCGACTTCCAAAAAACATCTAACGAAAACTCTCTGCCAAAAAACACTTAAAAGCGCAAAATAAACTGGTTCTTCATAAATTGCCTATACCTAATTCTTTATTCATTTAAATAGAAGTATTATAATGTGTGTTAGGTACCTAGAATCTGTTTGAAGTCGGTGCCAAGTGACTATCGCTTAGACTTTTGTAATTGTTCGTTTGTATTCTTTTAGGCTTAGCACCGACTTCAAACAGATTTTAGGTACCTAACACACATTATAATACTACTATTTAAATGAATAAAGAATTAGGTATAGGCAATTTATGAAGAACCAGTTTATTTTGCGCTTTTAAGTGTTTTTTGGCAGAGAATTTTCGTTGTATGTTTTTTGGAAGTCGGTTTTTTTTTTATAAAAAGTGTTTATTTTTCAGTTTTTAGTGCAAACAATCGTTGTTAAGTAGTTGAACTATTTCATTAAATATCATCATCAAGAATACAAATTAAGGTCTATACGTAAGTGTAATATTAAAATCATCCTCAGTTTAACCTTCTATCATCAGCTCACCTAAATAACTTGAAAGTATACGACTGAAGGTCTTTAGATACGTATGAAATTGAAAGAATTATCCTCCAACTCCTAACCGTTGAGGAGTTGTACCTTCCATCATCAGCTTACCTAAATAATTTGAAAGAATACGACTAAAGGTTACATTTATACATATGATATTTAAATATTTATCCTTCAACTCCTAACCGTTAAGTTGTGCCTTACATCATCAGCTCATCATCATAAAATGATGACTATCAGACGCAAATATCGGTGTAACTTCACAAAATATACAAAAAACATAGTATGTGCCTATAAAAAATGAGGGTTCCTCTCGATTTCCCTGGGATCCCATTATCAGATCCTGAAATGCTGGCAATAGGACCACCTCGGGACCATACCCTTTCGAATACAAAAATAAATTTCAAAATCGGTCCACAATTGACGAAGTAATCGGTGAACATACATAAGTCGGTTAAAAATGACGGACTTCCAGACTGACCTATATACGAAATAACAACCCCTATTTAACCTCTTAGGGGTAGAATATCCAGAAACGCTTAAATACGTATCTACTCTTTTTTAATCAGTAGCCCAAAAGTAAAGTTTCATGTTTCTTACTTAAAAAAAGACGAACTTCCATACAAACTTTCAACCCCTATTTCACCCCCTTAGGCCTGGAATTTCGAAATTTCCTTTCTTAGTACTCACTTACGTTATAATAGGTCTTTACCTATGAAATTGCCGTTTTGTATGCAATAAGTGAAAGTACTTATTTTTTCAAACTTTTTTATTTCTGTTATTCGAAGTAATCACCCATGTAATCGACGCATCTTTGCCAACGCATTGGCAGTTTATTGATGCCCTTCTTGTAAAAATCAGCTGGACGGGAGGCAACAAACTCTTCAAAGGCATTTTGTACTGCCTCTCGGGAATTGATTTTTTTACCCACTAAAAAGTTTTCTAAATTTTGGAAAAAGTAATAGTCGGTAGGTGCAAGGTCTGGTGAGTATGGCGGATAAGGGAGAGCTTCCAACTCCAGCTCTTGCAGCTTGGAGACTGTCTGTTGCGCAGTATGGGGTCGCGCGTTGTCGTGAAGGAGCAGTGGGGACGACCGATTGACCAAAGCTAGTTGCAGATGTGCAAGCCTCTCCATCATTCTCTCCAGTTCTTCACAGTACACATCTGCATTAATGCTCATGCCGTTTTGTAAAAACCTGTGGTGAATCACACCCGCACTAGACCACCAAACAGTGATCATCACGTTTTTAGGGGTCATTTTTGGTTTAGGGCATTGCTTTGGTACTGAACCAGGGTCTAACCAACTTGCTGAGCGCTTTCGATTGTCGAACAGAATCCATTTTTCGTCGCACGTAACAATTCGTTTCAAAATTCCTTCATTTCTTTGCCTGTAGAGCAGCGCAAGGCAGGTCTCGACGCGTACGTTGCGCTGGCGATCGTTAAGGTCGTGGGGCACCCATCTATCAAGCTTTTTTACCTTGCCAATTTGTCGCAAATGGATCAATATTGTTTTGATGCTTACATTAAAAGCTGCTGCTAGCTCAGCTGTAGATTGAGTTTCGTCAGCTTCCACAATCGCTTTTAATTCATTATTGTTAACCAAAGTCTCCGGACGACCACGAGCTTCATTTTGCAAGTCAAAATTTCCAGAACGGAACCGGGAAAACCAATAACGGGTTGTGCGTTCGTTTGTACAGTTCTCTCCGTAAACGTTTTTGATGTTACGTGCCGTTTGTGTCGCGTTGGTGCCACGACGGAACTCATATTCCATAATTACACGAATTTTTAAAGTATCCATTATGACGAAAAATGTTCAAATGTAATGAAAATACAACGCTAATCAAAAAACAAAAGACTGAGTTAGTAAATAGAAAGTCATGGTTTTCAAACAAAATTAATTTGAATTTAGAATACAGAGCCATTACAAACTTTTTTTTATTTGAAATGACCAGTACTGAAGAACGGCAATTTCATAGGTAAAGACCTAATATAAAGAACCTACATGCAAAATTTCAGGATTCAGGCTTCAGCGGTTTGGGCTGTGCGTTGATCTCTGGGTATGTCAGTCAGTCAGTCTGTCAGTCAGTCAGTCACCTTACTCTTTTATATATATACTAGCTGAGCCCCACGGTCTTACCCGCGATACTACACCAACCGCGGTTACTCCTTATATCATCAGCTACCTATCAGTAAAAATCCCGTCAAAATCGCTCCAGCCGTTCCAGAGATTAGCCGGCACAAACAGACAGGCAGACAAAAATTGTAAAAAAGGGTCCCATCTACACTTTACGTCATTTCCATTATTATTCATCCCTTAAGTTCGAATTTAATCAATTGGTGAATTGTAAAACAATAGATGCCCTATCCCTTACATTATCTGATATCTGTAATCTATATAAATAAAAGAGGAAGGTGACTGACTGACTGACTGACATACCCAGAGATCAACGCGCAGCCCAAACCGCTGAAGTTAGAATCCTGAAATTTTGCATGTGGGTTCTTTATATAACGTAAGTGAGCAATAAGAAAGGAATTTTTGAAATTCCACCCCTAAGGGGGTAAATCAGGGAATGAAAATCTGTGTGGGCGAAGCCCCGTGTAATAGCTAGTATTATATATTTTAGGAAGTTTCCATTTCAAAGTTTTACACTCTTAATATTAATTTTAAGACAAATAGTTTGTTTTTTAACCGTCTTAAGAAAGAAGGAGTTTATAAATTAACTGTATTTTTTTATTTTTTTACCCGACCACAGCAAAGCCAAAGGAGGGTTATGATTTTGACAGGCTATGTATGTATGTTCATCTGTTCCCTCATAGCTCCTTAACTACTAATTAGAACTGGATAAATGAGGTATCGTTAGAAGTGTCTTGATCGTCCGCTGCTTGTAAGCTATATGACGCGTCACTCAATTTAATGTGGCGCCCTCTAGCCGACATAAAGTACTGTATTAAAAAATGAATTTGACATAAATATGCCGTGTTTGGTATCATCGGAAAGGGTGTTACTTGTACATTTCAAATATATATATAGGTATTATTAGCATTTGCTGGTGACTTTGTTCGTATTTATTCAATTTGTTTTAGATTTCTATGTTAGGTATTTAAAATATACTTTGCATATAAATTATTATTATCACTACACCAAAACATTTTAAATAAAAAAAAGTAAAAACTTAAATTAAAATAGAAACGTACCATAACTCTTAAAAACACGTGACTACGGCTTTTCAAAACTTGTTTCATACTTTTTCAGCGTCGTTTTTTGTCAAAAAGTGAAAAAAGTACGTAAGTAAGTAAGATCTATGTAGTAAAATTTTGTCAATATCTATACTACTTATAATAAAAATGTAACAGGTCAAATTCTGTACATTGAAGATATTTTGAAAATTTTTTTTGGAGGGCACTCTGTTATCGATACTGAAACCAAAACTATTTTTTTTTTCATTTTTGTCTGTCTGTCTGTCTGTCTGTCTGTCTGTCTGTATCTTGGCCGCGCATCACGCCGAAACTACTGAATGGATTCAAATGAAACTTGGCATGATTTGAGTTCATACTCCGAGGTAGGACATAGGATACTTTTTATTCCGAAATTCCGGACGGTTTCCCTGTGAGGGGGGATGAAAGTCAAAATGTGTAATTAATTGTAATTCATTAACGAGTAGTCCGATTGCAATAATTCTTTTTTGTTAGAAAGGAGATACTCTGAAGATTGTAGCATTAATTATTTAATTTATCACAATCTCTCTATCTATTGGAAAAAAAAATATAAAGAATTTATCATTACGAAATACGACACGTAGTGACATCTTTTGGAAGACATGCGTAATTAATAACACTTTGATTAATATATCGTGGAATAATCGTAGAACGTATTACGTATAATTCGGTGTAGAATTAAGTATTTGATTTATCGAAATCTCTCTATCCATAAATTCAGCACTGTTTCCTGGAGAGAGCGGATGAAAGTCAAAATATGTACTTGGTTGTAATTCAATGACACGTGATTTCATTCATTCTTTTTTTGCTAGACAGCAAGTACTTTAAATATTGTTCCGTGATCTATTTATACATATATCCCGTATAATAAATCTGTAGACGTTGAGTTTGCTTAAAACAGCGACATCTCTTGGAATCAAGTAACTAACTTTACAATAGGTACGTAATATGATTTTCTTTTGAACGTATAATAAAAATGTGATGTAACAGATCAATTCTGTACATTAAAGAAATTTAGATGTTTTAACGGGAGGGCTCTCTAATCGTTACTGAAGCAATGAAATTTTATTGAAAATTGTTTCTAAACTTAACAACGACATCTATTGGAATTAAGTAACACTAACTTCACAGTAGGATCCTATATACGAGTAATCCATATATGATTAATTTTTAAAGTAGGTATAATAAAAAAAAAAACATTAATTCTGTACATTAGAGAAATTTAGATTTTTTTCGGGAGGACGCTCTTATCGATTCTGAACCAAAAACTAAAATACCATAATAACGTTAAATGGTCATTGTAAAGGAGCAAGGTCCAAATGTATGAAGGAAGACGACTTTTCAGTAGACTGTATTTAATTTGCTGGTTTTACAGTAATAGATTACTAGAAAAAACTTGCAAAGTTGACAAAACAATTTGTATATCTTCTTCTTCTCTTATATCCTATAAAAAGCGGCCAAGTGCGAGTCGGACTCGCCCATGAAGGGTTCCGCAGCAGCAAGTAGCATAATACAATTTTTATTTTATTTTTATATTTGTGTTGATTGAATGAAAGGTAAATTGCAGTTTACGATTTATGACGTATTAAAAAAAAACTAATTACTAGATTTCGTTCAAACCAATTTTCGTTGGAAGTTTGCATGGTAATGTACATCATATATTTTTTTTAGATTTATCATTCTCTTATTTTAGAAGTAACAGGGGGGGGGGACACATTTTACCACTTTGGAAGTGTCTCTCGCGCAAACTAATCAGTTTAGAAAAGTATGATATTAGAAACCTCAATATCATTTTCGAAGACCTACCCAAACCCACACGTATGGGTTTGATGAAAAAAAAATTTTTGAGTTTCAGTTCTAAGTATGGGGACCCCCATAATTTATTGTTTTTTTTCTATTTTTGTGTGAAAATCTTAATGCGGTTCACAGAATACATCTTCTTACCAAGTTTCAACATTATAGGTTTTATAGTTTCGGAAAAAAGTGGCTGTGACATACGGACGGACAGACAGACATGACGAATCTATAAGGGTTCCGTTTTTTGCCTTTCGCACGGAACCCTAAAAATGAATTGCTATTCGTTTGTCTCGCTAAAACTCGAGAACCGCCGGGCCGATTTAGCTGATTTAGGTTTTGAAATGTTTGCCGTGGTTCAGGGAAGGTTTAAACGGTGAGAAAATATGGAAAAATTGCGGGGAAGATAATAAAAACAACAATTTCCTTTTGCCCATAAAAACTGTTCTACCAACTTTCCTGTCAAACTTTTGACTGTCAAATTGAAGCACTTATTAAATTAAGGGTTTTAAATAGGCATCATATATTATTACACGAATGAAATTAAGGGTTTTAAATAGACACCACATATTATTTATATATTATTATCGCGTATTTTAATATTATTATTTTGATGGTTGTTATTGTTGGTTCATTCAGAAATTGTCATTGTATCGACATATTTTGTTGGTTGTCACTGCTTAGAATGCAAATAAAAATGGTAAAGATATTAGATAATATTTTTAAAATTCAGTATCAACATATCTATTTATATAAAAATGTATCGCCGAAATGTTAGTACGCGCATAACTTCCGATCGGCTGCACCAAATTAAATGATTCTTTTTTTATGTGTAGGACCTTATTGTTAGGACAAGGTTTGTGTATAAGAAAAATTAAAAGATAGCGGGCAAAGTATTTTTTTTTGTCCGCGACGTCTATCTGTATCTTGGCCGCGCATCACGCTGAAACTACTGAATGGATTAAAATGAAACTTGGCACGATTTGAGTTCATACTACGAGGTAGGACATAGATTTTTTTTTAATTTTTTTAATTTAATTTTTTTTTAATAACGGGAAAAGTCTTTTTCTTTGTCCGCGACTGTACACTGCCTGTAGGAAGCTGAGACCAGCTGAGACAGATATGTAAATATGGCGGTACGAAGTTTATTTTTATTCTACCCTTCCTGAATATTTTCGCTCCATTTCTATTCTTCTCTTCCTGAACATTTTCACCGTATTCCTATTCTTCTCTTCCTGAACATTTTCGCCCTAATTCTATTCTACCCTTTCCTGAATATTTTCGCTTTATTTCTATTCTTTCCTTCCTGAACATTTTCGCCCTATTCTTATTCTTCCTTTCCTGAAAATTTTCGCCCTATTTATATTCTTCCCTTCCTATTCAAAGTGCTGCAGCTTTCAGAATTTACTTATAGACAAGTCTGTTCTGATTTCTGAGGACTTTTTTATTTTTTATTCTGTAATTTCTGAGATCTTTTTATTTTGTCTAAATATGCCTAACCATAAAACTAGATAAGAATTTTTTTAAGTTATGTGGATTAGGATTTTTAACTCTTACCACAGTAAAAAACAAAAAAGGGAACGCCTCAAGACGATCGACGAGAGATGAAACCGCCTATGCTCAATTAAAGTATAAAATAAAAATATAGTTTTGTGACTAATAAGAAACATTGTTTTTTATTACTTAAAAATATTTTTAAATTATGGTGTACCTCCAAAATTTTTAATCTTCCTAGATGTACCTTGAACCCAAAAAGTTTGCGGAACACTGAATGTACTATGGTGATGTGTGTTACTTCGACCTGAATGCAGACCTCCTTAACAAGCTTGACCGTCTTCTTAATAACTGCATTCGATTTATTTTCAATATTCGAAAGTATGACCATGTGTCTGCTTTGCGTTCCCAGTTAAAATGGTTACTTATTCGCCTACAGTGCAATCAGCGAGCACTTACCTTCCTATTTTCATTTCTCAACTCGCCATCCTTACCTACCTACCTTGCTCCGTATTTCCGATACCTGTGCTCTAATCACGATAGAAATCCTAGCTCAGTCAATAATCTGCTTCTCTCATGTCCGTCTCATTACTCCGACTTCGTGAACTGTTCCTTCTTTGTTCAAGCAGTACTACTCTGGAATGCGCTCCCGCTCGAAATCAGGATGTCCACTAACCGATATACATTCAAAAATAAAGTACATGAGCTCTTTCTCAATGAACTGGCAGAATTATCTAATCTATAGCTTACCGTCCTTTTTAAACGACTTCCAAAAGGAGGAGGTTCTCAATTTCATCGTTCATCGTCACAATGTATGTACGTACACGGATTACTCCTCTGTCAATTTGTGGACCGATTTTGAAAATGATTTTTGTATTCGAAAGGGTATGCTCCTCATGTGGTCCCATGGCCACCATATCTCCTAATATGGCGTGACCTTGAGCGGGATAGCTGCTCTTGGCGTAGAACAAAACAACCGAAGCGTCGGTGACGTCGTTAACGTTCGTCTCGAAATATAGCAAATGTGGTACCTACTATTACATTTGGCTTGGCACCGACTTCAAACCTATGAATAGGTAGCATATCCAAGTTATTTGATACTTTTTAGTTTTTAAGTCGGTTTTTTTTAACGAAGTTTTTTTTTCCATTATTTAGTGTATAAATGTTGTATTTATGTATACGTAATCTGTATATGTATATCTACTTATATATGTATGTTTGTATGTATAACGTTGAATATGATGTGATTATTGTAAATTTGAACGGACTTCTTATGTATATAAGATTTCACACACCTGCCTTATAAGATTTCTCCACCACCCGAAGGTCGACTGGAAGAGAATGCTCTGGGCATTAAGTCCGCCGATGTACATTCTTAGTGCATACATTTTATAAATAATATATAAATAATCTACATTGTATTTATATTTCCAAAAAAGTGTGTGTGACCAGTTCCTAAAATTATCATCTCAATGTAACTAACACAACATCCACATCTGGTAGTTCTTAAACAGTTTCTAAAAGATACTTTACAATAGGTACGTATGATTACTTTTTTATCGTATAATAAAAATGTAAAAGATCAATTTTAAGTTTAAAATACTTGAATTAGGAGTTATAATTTTTAATATAAACAAACATATAACTTAATAGTTATGATAATTTACCAGAAACAAAACACAAAATGTGTGTGAGTGTGTGTGTTTGTTACTCTTTCACGCTAAAACTTCCAAACGGATTTGGATGAAACTTTACAGTAATATAGCTTATACAGGTTACTATTTGCCGCGAAAATCGACATTCACGCGGGCGGAGCCGCGGGCAACAGCTAGTGAGCAATAAAAGCGATCTAAAATTATATTTTTAAGAAACATTATGTTCCATTAATATAACATCTATCATACAAATTTTATTTCATAACATAGCATTAAAATCCGTTGATTACTGTAAAAGATCTAAGCTGACAGATAGCGCGAGCGACTTAATTTTATACTGTGTAAAAATATATTATTTGTCCATGAAATGATTATAAATGAATAGGTACACTTGAACCCCATTCTCGGCCGTTGACGAGTTACTTAAAGCCCGCGGGCTTCCCGATATGACTAAGATACATTGCGTGCTTTGTAGGACATTCTAAACATTCTTCAAAGGCGAACAGTTAATGAATACGTAACTAGAAAAAAAAACCGAAAGTAAATTTATTAGTTGCCAGGGTTAGTATGCACCAGTGCCCGATGCGTTTGTGTGCATGTAAAATATGAATGTGGGTGTTCAATCACAAATTCCCACGCTCAAGGACTACAGTCTTAAAAATTCTTTATTTTGATACCACACTCCATCTATTTTGAAACATAAACTTTTTTGAGATTACTTTTTGGCTCCAAAAATCCTTAATTTTGTATTTTTTTTAGTTTTTATGTACCCAGTGTCACTCTTACGACTAAGACGACTCACATAAAAATGCGACTAGCCGTTTAGGCTCTACGACGTGCCAAAAAATATACATACATACATACAAACCTTCTTACTTCTGCTCCAGCTCCTGACTGTTCTCCCGTTTTCTTTAGTCAATTTTCTGATTGTGATGTTAGGAAGAGCATAGTATCTATTAAAACCTCAAATGGGTTCAGATTGTCTTAGCCGTAGTATGATCATCCCGATCCTTGATGAAATTCTTCCTGTCATAAGTCACATCCTAAACTATTCAATCTCTTAGCGTGTTTCCAAAGGCTTGGAAGGATGCTGAAATAATCCTTATCCCCAAAAAGAAAAATCCCGGGTCCTTCTCCGATTACCGCCTGATTTCCATTCTCCCGTTTCTCTCCAATGTCCTTGAACGCCTTATCCATTCTCAGCTCTCAAATTTCCTATCACGGAACCTGCTACTAAACATAACTTCTCCAGTCTGGCTTTCGACCCGGTCACAGCACCATTACCACCCTGATCCATATTACGGGTGACATCAGATCTGCTATAGAGAATGGCCTGATTACAGTTCCGACCCTCCTACACTTTAGCAATGCATTCAACACCGTTGATTTCGACGTTTTGCTGTGTATACTACGCTCTTTCAACATTTCTCCAACGGCGATTGACTGGTTTCACAACTACCTGTTTGGTCTCCCCTACTTTTCTCTGTTTTTATTAACACTGTGGGGGACAGCTGTGTCATGTCCCTCCAATACAAAGGGAGGATCCTCCGACCAGGCGAGGTGATCATGCCTGGCGGGCCAACTGCCCAACGGTTGATGTTGGGATGTTGTATGTATCTTAATTGGCGCGCGAACTTTCACTGCGCGATTCAGGACTTATAGTATCTTAGTTTCCTTCGTTACTCCGTAGTTCAGTGTAAATTCGGTAGATGGCGCTGTAGTATATTTCTGTTGCGCTGTATGTGGAAGTCGCCACATCACTCCCCTCCAAGACCGGAGGTCGATGTTGAGTCAGCTGTCTGTGCTCTGTTGCGGAGCTTGCCAGTGTCAGAAGTGAGTAGTTCCAGTGAGTCGGAACTGAATGCCGCTAGTCCCAGTGAGTCGGGGCTGAAGTCCGCTGATCCCAGTGAGTCGGGATGGCAGGCGGTGCTGCAGTGAGGTCCCCAGTGAGTCGGGGCAGTTGCTGCGTAGTGGCTGGCTGCTGCGTAGACGGGAGAGATATGCTCTGCTTACATGGACCGTAGGTGCAGTGTGCTGTGCCTAGGCGCTGATGAGGCCGTATGGGTAACCAGGCTGGAGCGGTCGCTTCCTGCGTGTGGTGTATCCCTGTTGAGGCCAAGGTTGCTGGCTGGCTGTGAGACTTACTGTGGGAGTGAACATGATGATGGCGTGCTGATGCTGCATCGAAGGCTGCTTCCAATTACGTCGGGGTCACCACTGTGGGGGATCCTCCGACCAGGCGAGGTGATCAGGCCTGGCGGGCCAACTGCCCAACGGTTGATGTTGGGATGTTGTATGTATCTTAATTGGCGCGCGAACTTTCACTGCGCGATTCAGTATTGATAGTATCTTAGTTTCCTTCGTTACTCCGTAGTTCAGTGTAACTTCGGTAGATGGCGCTGTAGTATATTTCTGTTGCACTGTATGTGGAAGTCACCACAACACCAACACTAATGATCTTTCTTCTTCCTACCACCTATATGCTGATGATCTCCAAATTTACACCAGGACATCACCGATTAATCTGGCTGATGCTGTTAAAACCACTAATACTGACCTGGATAAAAATTTTAACTGGAGCAACACCAATGGTTTGAAAATGAATCCATCTAAGACTCGGGTCATTGTCGTTGGAAGCTCTCGAATGGTTTCCAAAAATTAATTGGACAAAATTGCCTCAAGTCACGTGCAATAGCACACCTATCCCATACAGTGACAAGGTGAAGAACTTGGGGATCTATATTGATAGTACCTTATCCTGGGGTCCTCAGCTGCAGAGGAGCTGAGTCGCAAAATGTTTGCCACTGCAGGGTCTTTGCGCAGACTACGCAATTTCTTACCCATATCTACGAAGATTGCTCTTTCACAATCCTTTCTTTTCCCCATCCTTGATTATGCTGATGCCAGTTATCTCGATCTTACCGAATACCAATTAAATAAGCTTGAGAGACTCCAAAATCTCCGTATAAGATTCATATTTGGATAACGTAAATATGATCATGTCTCCGAATTTAGTAAACAGCTTAAGTGGTTACCCATTCGCCTTCGCCGGAATGCACACATTCTTTCTCTTCTGTACAATATTCTCTTCAATCCACTTACTCCACGCGATCTGAAATCTCGGTTTAACTTCCTACTCGACTCACATCCTAATCGTCGAGAGAATTTGAAATTGAAAATGCCAGGAAATACAAACAAATTCCTCGACCATTCCTTCTCTGTACAAGCAGTTCGCATACGGAACGCCATACCAGTCGTAATAAGACGTGCGAAAATATTAACTGCCTTTAAGAGACTAGTAAAGGAATATTACCTGAGAGAAGTCAATGTCCCATAGCTTGCTATACTGCATGGAATGTCTGTGGGTATGTTTTATTCATCTTATTGTATGTTTAGTCTTGGTCCCTCACACTACGTGTTGCTATTATTTTATGTAATGTAAAGTCTTTTTTACTTTCCTTTCCATCAATAATACACCCTACTCTTCTTTCCATCCCATGGTTGCCTGTAAGATATTGCCTTGGAGCGATAAGGCCGCCACTTGTACATACTTCATAAGTTTTAACTTAAAACTTATGAAGTATGTACAAGTGGCGGCTATGTACAAAACTTAAAACTTTTAAGTTTACCTTATAATTTCATAAACTGGTGTACAATAAAGAGATTTATTATTATTATAATTACAAACCTACACTTGAAAAACATAACCCTCCTTATTTCGTAGTCGGGTAAAAAACAATCAAATTGAAATCTCCTCTGTTCTTGAAGTCGGTTAATAAAATATATTTACAAATAAATAAGTTATCTAAAACACAAATGCTACAGGATAATGTAGTTTAAACTACGAGTATTTATGTAGGTTTTTGATGAAACAGTGCGCAGTGACTGACCAGGGCGTTCGTTTGTGTTTTAATTTAATATTATAATTAAATCATACTTTTAACGTTAGTAATGTGAATATGAAATAAGAAAATGTGCAACATATTATTGTTTGTTTGTATATTTAGTGGGATAACGTGGTGTTTTGCAGGTATGTTTCCTTTATGAAGTTTTATTATAGTCCTAATAAGTTCATTCGTTGTTTGTGTGGTGATGGATTAAGAATACAGAGTGTGATCTATTCACCCCATGGGTGTCGTAAGAGCCGACATCAACCCGTCTGGTCAGCGTGGTGTAGTAGAACAAACCTGCTTTCTGAGGAAAGGCCTATGTCCAGCAGTAGACTGTTAAAGGCTGCTGACGTATTATTTATTGACCTATTAATCAGTTAGGTATTATTAAGGAAAAGTATCACAGCCAAATTAGCTTTGTTATTAGTATTTACCTACGTGGAAATTTCGTGTAAAATACAAAATGTTTAGATAATGCAATACGCAATAACTATAAATTCTCAAAATAAAAAAAAAACCCCGACATAATAACCTGAGTTCCCTTTAAAAAGTAAAAACACGTTATGCGCTTTCATTTGAGACCCCACTCGATGGTATTTTTGCAGACATTCGCTAACTCTTCCCCACTTTCACCCCCATAACTTTTCAACAGGTCAACCGATTTTCATGAAACATGTCTAAGAACACTCGCACGTAACTCACCTTTCATACAAACAAAACTAAATTAAAATCGCTTCATCTATTCGGGAGCTACGGTGCCACAGACAGACAGACACGTGAAACTTATAACACCCCTCATTTTGGTCGGGGGTTAAAAACAACTATTGTTGAAATCTCGCATAGAATCGTGTATTGTACGTTACTACGAGTATTTACGGGATCATTTCTTTTACAAACTTTTAAGTGCCAATCTCTAAAACAATTCGTCAAATTTAGAAAATCCTTTCTGCTTATAATAAGTCATTTCTAGAAAAATACACACCATGACTTTTAACATTCGTGAAGTGACGTTTTCATGACAAAATTGTCACCATTTTTGCAATATTTTTTCCTACTAAGCTCCCTGCGAGCATAATGTTATACAGCCAATAGCCTTCCTCGATAATTGAGCTATCCAACAATAAAATAATTTTCCAATTCGAAACAGTACTTTCTGAGATCAGCGCGTCAGAAAAATTCTTTAGCTTTATAATATTTGTATAGTTGTTTGCATAACAAAGGATTTTATGTGTAACAATCATTGTATAAATATATAGAACTGTTTTCCTTGACATAGAGCACGGCTATGTTTCAATGTTATGAAACTTTTTGCTCACAATCAATCGTGGAACCCACACTTATCTGATTTTGTGGCTTTGGTTGTATAACTGGACTTAAAATTATTTAAAACTAGCTGACCCGGCGAACTTCGTACCGCCATATTGTCATATCTGTCTCAGCTTCCCACAAGCAGTTTAAAGCCGTGGACAAAAAAAATACTTTTCCCATTATCTTTTTTTTTCTTTTTAGCAAAAAAGAATGAAAGAAATCGGACTATGTGTTATTAAATTACAACTAAGTACATATTTTGACTTTCATCCCCTCTCTCCAAGAAACTGTGCTGAATTTCGGGATAAAAAGTATCCCATGTCCTACCTCGTAGTATGAACTCAAATCATGCCAAGTTTCATTTGAATCCATTCAGTAGTTTCAGACAGACAAAAGTCAAAAAAAATACAGTTTTGAGAGAGGGCTCCAAAAAAAATGTTACAAAATATCTTTAATGTTCAGAATTGGACCTGTTACATTTTTATTATAAGTATATAGATAGATGTAAATCCGTTGAGAAGGAAACGAACGTTTTATTATTTGTATTGGTCTATGGCTACCACCACTCTGCACTATAAAATGACCTTTATTTGTTATGGTTTCAGAAGTAAAATTTAGTGTAGTAGAACTTAAAGACGGTTATGTATCATGTGAACAAACTCGGCAAAAGCCAGCAAAGGCCATTATACTAGAAAACGAAGACATGAAGCTTAGTATAAATTATGCTACTGCTAATAACTACATCAACTATTTCCAGTAAGTATTCGTACTTCCGTTTCCAAACCTAGCGTGGTGTAGTAGACTACAACCTCCATTCTAAGGAGCGGCTTATTATGTCCAGCAGTATAAATAAATAATAAAATATAAATAAATATTTCGGACATCTAACACACAACGCCATCTAGTCCTTATTTAGAGCTTTCTTGTACTTATTTGTCTATGCCTATATCCTACCTCATGAATTAAAGTATATCTATGACAAACTTAAATGAAATTGGTGCAGCGGTTCAACCTTGAAAGCGTAACAGACAGAGTATGGATCATCATCATTGTCAACAGCCTTTATCAGTCCACTGCAATGACTGCCTCGGTGGCGCAGTGGTGGCGTATGCGACTGCTGTGTTTGAGGTCTCGGGTTCGATTCTGGCGTCGGACCAAATGTTGTATGATCTGCAAATATTTGTTTCGGAGTTTGGATATTTTCTATGTATAATATGTACTAGCTGTGCCCGCGACTTCGTCCGCGTGAAACAGTGACTTTGGGTAGCAGTTTTAATTATTGAGGGTAATATTATTTTAAAAATAAGGCAAACACGTTTCACTGTTAAAAACACATTTAAGTATTTATATAAGTACATAAAATAAAAAGTATTTTATATGAGCTTATTTCGACATTTGACATGGCCAAGGCTTTAAACCGGGTCTGGCACCGTTCGCTTCTCTACAAGCTCTAAGCATTCGGTCTGCCTCCTAGACTCTGTCACTGGATTGACGCTTTTCTTCATCAGCGCCTTCGCATTAAGGTTCTTTGCGACGGCGTGGCCTCTGTTTTACTGGAGGTAAACGCTAGCGTACATCAGGGTTCAGTCCTGTCGCCCTGCAGCCAAGCTGGTAGACGTTCATCAAAATCGACAGGAGCTCGTCGTTGAGCTCGACCGGGTTTTGAACCACATTTCACAATGGGCTGATGAGAATCTGGTCGAGTTCAACGTTAAGGTAACACAGGTGTGCCCGTTCTCTACCAAAAAGTCCCCGTTTCTTCCCCTCCCAACTTTTCAGAGCACTCAACTGCCACTACGGGATAAGCTCGGTGTCCTGGGCATGGATATTTGCCTAGACCTCAAGTCACGGGAGTACATCGAGGGCACCACTAAGGCGGCCTGAACAGGGTGAGACGGTTCTTCGCGCCCGAGCATTTGTATCTCCTTTATAATACCCAGGTTTGCTCGTACTTACTGTTGTCATCTTTGTGATGGATCCACGCAGTATTTGCTTGATGTTCTCGATCGGTTGCAGCGGCGAGCAGTCCGCAATATCAACAGTCCCGATACCACCATACCCTTGGGCCTCTGCAGTTGCGGAGAGATATCGCCTCTACGACAGTCCTCTACCGCTTTACCATGGAGAGTGTTCTGAAGAGTTCTTCCAACTGATCCCACCTTCTCCCTTCCTCTACAGAACAACACGTGCTGACCTTGGAAGTCACCGCCTCAGTCTTAGAAATACGCTCTCAAACCAAACGGTTTGGTTCTGCATTGTCTGCTTTCGCAGCGAGTATGGTTGCCTCCACTGTTGGATTCTGCTTGAGTTTTCCCTCAGGCTGAGCAGATTCTCCATTTTTACAATTTTACTAACTACGTTTTTTGATTTGCCATCTTATGCCAAAATATACAGATTTAGCGGATTTGATACACGTGATTATGCTGCCCATGGGAAAAACATGTTTTTTTCTAAATGAACTGCAACTCTAAGCGTCTGTCTTTGGGCTCTGATAATTGTTATTGCAAATGTTGTTTTCAGTGGAAACTACATTCTTATAAATTGAAATTGCAAATAAATTTGAATTATTGGAATACGGTGAATTAAAACATTTTCTCCTTTTGCCATTCCATGCATCATGATTGTAGCTTTTACAATGTTGTACCCAGATGTGTATTTTGTAGCCGTGTACCATTACATAGCTTTGGCGCTCAAGATTTCTCATTAATAGGAATGGAACATTAATTTTCAGACTCAACTTATGGGAAGGCGCTCCTGATAATTCTAAAGAGTTGAGAAACTCTATGCATAAGCTATGATATGACTGGTTCAGTGTCCCTTGCATTGTTTCCTGAGAGGTATTCGATAACATCTTCCTCCACGTCTGACATGATCCGTTCGTTTATTTGATAACTGTCTCATTAGTCGGCGGATCAGAAAAGATATTATTTTTAGATCATCTGTGCTATCATATACCAGAACTCACGTCTCAGTGTAATCATGTCGTTAATGTCATGTAATGTAATGTAAAATGTTCTCTGATTTTTAGAAGAGCATTTGCATATTGACACTACTCATAAATCATTGTGAAGTTGTACTCGCATAATTGTAATAAGACAAAACTTTTTAACATTTACCCATAATACATATGTTTCATACAAGCATTCATTTCATCTTGCGGCGTACCCCTTTTGCTTTTTTTTGTGCCTAATTCTGCTTTTTTCAAGAAGAACATTAATTGATTAAACAAAAGTCATGTAAATAAATCGAATCGCAGTGAATAATAACGAATTTGTAGTGGCACAATTCAATATCCGCATGCGGCAGAGCCGTCTGCCCTATCGTGTCTACCCGTTCGGGTAAGCACACTTAGGCATATTGTGATAACTCAGTAAATGTTACATCAGAATAGCTCTAATATTTTGTCTCCTGTCGCAAACTTATGAAGCATTTTCACAAAACTCGCATATTTCCATACAAACTATCACCCCCTATTGCTATTTTACCCCCTTGATCTAATCAGCAGCCTAAAAAAGAAATTTTAAGATTTTAGCTTAAAATGACGATACTTCTGTAGAGAGTTTGGAAGTATAGAAAGACTGTTTAGTAATATGGCTTATTTATTTCTACTAATATAATGAACATACACAGATTCATGAATATATGTAGGCTTATGTAGGTATTAAATTAAGTCTTCGTTGAAAAAGTGAAATCTGTTTAATGAATGTTACAGCCTTGTTTGGTCGTTGCCAAGACGCCCGGCGTAGGTAATGCGCAGGCGTGTGGCGAGTGAACCGCCACTCTTCTATATAATCTTTCATCCCCCCTTTCAACCCCTTATTACCCTTTTTTCGCATTAAAAAGTAGCCTTTGTGTTATTCTGATGTATAGGCTATCTTATTGTAAAGTTTCATCCAAATCCGTTCAGTAGTTTTTGCGTGAAAGAGTAACAAACATCCATCCATCTTCACATCCATACTTACAAACATTCGCGTTTATAATATTAGTAGGATTAAATACGTATCTACTCTTTTAAATCAGTAGCCCAAAAGTAAAGTTTCATGTTTCTTACTTAAAAAAAGACGAACTTCCATACAAACTTTCAACCCCTATTTCATCCCCTTTGGCCTGGAATTTCGAAAATTCCTTTCTTAGTGCTCACTTACGTTCTTCGATCAAATATATCATAGATGCACTGTTGCCGCTTAAAAAGTGGCACCGGCAAAACAAGGCATAAAACAACAATATGCCTTATTTCGCTCTCATTCGCTTGGTGGCCGCGCTCGTGTTTACACAATTAGCAATGCCGAAGTGCGTAGTAAAAAATTGTAAAAATTACACTCTGAAAGTGCAAAAGAAGGATGGAATATCATATTTTCAGTAAGTCCATCTTTAATCTAACATATTGGTGTATTTTCGTTATGCTTTAAGGCTAATTTTATTTATATTTTGATAAAATTTGTGATTTACAACAGCTTCTAATGTACGCATCCATCCCTTTCACACTCACGGGCGATGCTCATAAGAGACAACAAGACAAGCCTAGTGCTAGCGAATAAAGTCAGTAGGATAATGATGGAGTCGCCTTTACATTTTTTTTTAGGTTTATTGAAGATTTGTTTTTAACCGACTTCCAAAAGGAGGAGGTTCTCAATTTCATCGGTATTTTTTTTTTTGTTTAAGTTTTCCGAAATTTATATAAATCAAATGCATCTAGTGTGGTGTGTTCCAATCATTTTTGTGAAGATGATATGTACACAACAGAAAAATAATTCAGGAGAATAAAAAAGACAGCCTTACCAACTTTACAGGTAGGTAATATAATCTACTAAGAATATTTAACCGACTTTAAAAAAGGAGGTTATTAATTCGATCTGCATGTATGTATTTTTGTCAAAATTGCAAACTGTTTATAAATGTTGGTCTATACCAGATTCTAAACGTGATTACCAAAATTCAAAATTATATGTATGCCTGTTCGTAAATATCTGAAAAACCTTTAAGTTGGAATATAAAATATTTTTGATGATTACAGTTAAGGTATAGTCCATCTTATAGAACAGTGCAATATTATGTATAAGTACAGGCACGTTGGTATAGAAGGTCTAATATCTGGGTGGAATATTCAATATTAAATTAATACATATCATAATTTATAATAAAATTCTATTGAAACTTAGCTACCAGAATCAAAAGAAGAAATAAAAATTGTGTGAAGAATTAATTATTTGTTGGGCCATTTTTTTTTTTTTTTTTTTTTTATGTATGGCCCGCCAAAATGAGTCTACTCTGCCTGATGGAAAGCATAAGTAGAATCCAACAGTGGCGGTCACCATACTCACTGCGAATGCAGACAATGCAGTATGGCGACCCACACCATGGCGGCCTAGTGATGCTTCTGCATCTTTTAGTCTAGTCAACAAGTATGGAACTTGTTGACTAGACTATTTGGGCTTCCGGTCTCGCACTCACCAACGAAACACGACAGCACGAACGCTGTCATTTTACGTTGATTTTCTGTGCGAGGGTAGTACCGCCCCGGTCGAGCCGGCCCATTCGTGCTGAAATCAGCATGGCTCTACTACCCATCCAACTACCGTTTTTTTTTAATCGTAACTCCATTTTTTCCATGTTCCAAATAAAAGCGATAAGACGCGAGAACACACTATTTAATGTCAGTGGAATGTAACTCTCGTTATTCTTTGTACTATTATGTGCTTTATTATAATACGTCAAGTTTAATTTTTCAATACACTTGTTTTTGGGCATGTGTTGTTTTATTTCCGATTTTTGTAAGAGTCATAAAATTTCATTGTCCTATCCTATCATCAAACTAAAAGGTAATATGTAGTGAATTTAATATGAATTTATTTCCGTCCGTACGTCAATTGCTTAAAGTTCAAATTAGGTTATGCTGTATGCCAGTTCAGGACTTTTTTCGCTATATCTCAAGTGGTATACATGTACCTAAGTACGTATAGAAGAGTGGACAGTATTTTGTTTACTTTTGTATGGAACTGTGCATCTATAATATATTTGATCGAAGCTTACGTTATATAAAGAACCTACATGCAAAATTTCAGGATTCCGGCTTCAGCGGTTTGGGCTGTGCGTTGATCTCTGGGTATATCAGTCAGTCAGTCAGTCAGTCTGTCAGTCAGTCAGTCACCTTACTCTTTTATATATATATAGAAGATAAGTTATATAACATCAACCTATATCTTTACTTATAATAAAAATGTAACAGGTCCAATTCTGTATATTAAACATATTTTGAAATTTTTTTTTGGAGGGCTCTCTATAATCGATACTGAAGCCAAAACTGTAATCTTTTTAATTTTTGCATGTATGTCTGTCTGTATCTTGGCCGCGCATCACGCCGAAACTACTTAAAGAAACTTGGCATGATTTGAGTTCATACTACAAGGTAGTACATAGGATACTTTTTATCCCGAAATTCAGCACGGTTTCCTGGAGAGAGTGGATGAAAGTCAAAATATGTACTTAGTTGTAATTCAATAACACATAGTCCGATTTCATTAATTCTTTTTTTGCTAGAAAGAAAAAAAATAAAAGATAACGGGAAAAGTTTTTTTTTGTGTGCGACTGTATCTGCCTGTGGGAAGCTGAACAGATATGTAAATATAGCTGTACGAAGTTCGCCAGGTCAGCTAGTATGTTTATAAAGGTTGATGTTACTTGAGAAACAATAGTTAAAATTAATA
This sequence comes from Diaphora mendica, assembly GCA_949125395.1. Classification (NCBI taxonomy): domain Eukaryota; kingdom Metazoa; phylum Arthropoda; class Insecta; order Lepidoptera; family Erebidae; genus Diaphora; species Diaphora mendica. The sequence continues at coordinate 10,858,752 of OX421319.1, forward strand.
GACAGGTCCTGTATACTTACATGATGATGGTTACGTTTTTATATACAGGTTTTGCAGGGTGAGAATTGCATTGTGAAAAGCTTTATACATGTTGTGTTTTTGATAGAATTGTATTATGTATTTGGAAATTATTTAAAACTATAATTAGGAACCAGTTTCGCAATTTTAGAATATTAATTTTCTTCTAAAACCAACCTCTTACTTTAATGTGACAGTTTCTTATTTGTTTAACAAATTTAAACTAGCTCTTTATTTATTCATAATAGTGATGTTTTGTAATGTAATCATGAATAATGACTTTTTAAAATTGTGAGGTTTAAAGTTTCGTAGACCTAATCTGCCCGCAATTATATTATATTACGATACCACTTGTGCTTTCTATATGGATACAAGTTATTATTATAATTTTTTACCGCCATATTTACATATCTGTCTCAGCTTCCCACAGACAGTGTACAGTCGCAGACAAAAAAAATACTTTTCTCGTTATTTTTTGGATTTTTCTTGTACACAAACTGTGGAAATCCCCTCGGACCGTCACCCCACCGGGGCTTGCGGCGGGGCGGTGTGTCGGACTCGAACCGACTAAAACCACACGGTGTGCCACTCTGCGCCTGTGAAGGGAGGAGTCCGGGAACTGCAGTTATTAACACATCCGGACCCCTCCCAGCGCCTGTCTGCTGTCCTTGTCCTAACAATAACGAACACATAAAAAACAATTATTTAATTTGGTGTAGCCGATCGGAAGTTTTGCGCGTACATACAATTCGGCGATTCATTTTTATATATATATAATAATTAACTACTAAGAAAAGACAAAAACCTGCAAATAAAATATAATCTAAGAAATCTCTTCTTAGATTATATTTTATTTGCAGGTTTTGTCTTTTTTATGACTTTTTAAAGATTAAAACTAGCTACAAACTTGATGTCGGTTAAATAAATTTATAAAATATAATAAATAAATGGAAATAAATATAATAAATATAATATATAAATGGGTGTACTATATTAAATCAAAATAATGGCCTTCTTGCAACAGCAATTTTAAATACAAAAGGGTAGGCAGATGCCATTAGCGGCCTTTACACACACACTCTATCGCGCGTTCTTAGGAGTGTACAGGATTACGCGCGGGAAAGCCTGCACGCTCATTCGCACGCGATTATCTTTTTAATTTTTTTTACGCTACCCGTTCTTTCCCGCGCGATGGCTCGCATTCGTTTTCCTCAGCGGAATGAGCGGCGGTGTAAAGGCTAATCGTGCGGGATAGATGCGCGAAACTAGCGCGTGTTGGAGTGTATGCAATTCACACAGTTTTACTGAAGAACGCGAATGTTGCGGTGAAAAATGGATAGATATGTAATGGATATCGCGTGGCGCTTTCTTAAGTTCTTTTCGGAACGAGCCCCTTAAACTTTGTAATTTCTTAACCACAAAATCACGATTGGCGTCGGCCAAATTTTTTTCTTTACAAAAATCTATAATTTTTCTATAAGCTAGCAAGTCTTTAAGATTTTTGTTTTTATATTCTTTGGATTGGATACATTTGCTCATCTGTCACTCATCCGTAGCCAAACCATCAAAGCAAGTGCATTTCAATTCTTCGCACTTAATCTTCTTTCAGTTTCCTTCTCTTATATCTTGATGATAAAACCGCCTGGGATTGAGCTGCCCATTCTGCACATGCTGTTTATTTTGAATATTTAAATTTATTTTGATGTGACGATAATTTATAGTTTGAAACAAATTCAATTTAAATTATTGCTATTGTTGACATTTTTTTAAAATTATTATCTTTACTGATTATTGTAATTGTGACTCAAATTGTATTTATCGTATTTCTTTTATTGAAATGATGTCTTTTGCATATTGTCTGGACTTTAAAAGAGACTGTGATCCCTGAGTTTGTTTCGTCCTTTCTTCTCAGGGCTAGTCCAGTTAGGAAAGGCCGAACTCATCTGCTCAAAAAAAAAATTTTACTTGCAAAAGTGTTCATGAGGTTACATTGCAGAATAAATGATTTCATTTCATTTCATTTCATTTCATTTCATTTCATTTCATTTCATTTCTTCAACAACGTTTTCTCATCACTACATTCTTGACTCTTTCACTAACGTTGAAACCACACACACTTCACATCATCAAAATAAGAAAGATTATTATTTTGAATCATAGGTTGTGATAATAGTATAGATATAGATTGTCAGCATAGTATTAAAAATAAAGGGATAAAATATATATTTGGATATAGAATAATTATATATATTGAATTTATTATATAACAAAACAGTTTTTTAAATAATAATTAGTGACATATCCTAAAAGGAATAAAGAAATCCTATTAATATTATAAACGCAAAAGTTTGTAAGCTTCACGCTTTCACGCAAAAACTACTGAACAGATTTGGATGAAACTTTACAGTAATATAGTTTATACATCAGAATAACACATAGGCTACTATATGCCGCGATAACCGCCATAGACGCGGGCGGAGCTGCGGGCAACAACTAGTATTAAATATACTTCGGTTTTATAACTATGGGATGAAAATCAATATGCGTGTCACGTAGACATTCATTTATTTACATGAATATACAAATTACTTTATGCTAAAATTCTATTTGGAGGTATTTTAAATTATCATTTACATCTTAAATCTCACTTCCACCAACTTTTAGTGTAAAATTAAATATACATACATGGTAATAGAGTACCTACCTACTCATTTATCTTCAATACACAAATTCTTTAATGTATGTTCTGTCCATGCTGAAAATGTTTGGCATATCTCCTTTAGAAAAGGAAGCATATAGTCCAATAAGAAACTCTTGAGAATTCGCTCAGTGAAAATGTAAACAGATCGGTACGATCTGAAATTGTTTTAAGACTTCGAAGTGACCGGCATCAACCGTCCCAAACACAGCGACCAAAACAAAGCGGCCCTTATCAACAGCGGGTGGAACAAAAGTCTAGCCTTTTGCATTTTACTAGATGAGAGCCTGAATATACCTGCGTGTGACACCACAAACAACCTGTGACACAAAATCTAATCTATCAAATTACCACGTAAAACTTTAAATAAAATAGGTGACTTGAGCTGCTTCTCTACGTTTCTCAAATTTAGTATAGTCTACTATTCGAGTGTAAACAGAGTAGGATACAGTATTAGATACTCCAGATAAACAATTTCAAATACAAGAACTTTATAACTTATCAATTAATACTGGTAAATTCGGTACTTTGTGTATAGAAGACGAAACTTACTAGCAAAAACTGAACACGTTGCATTATAGATTAGACAGTTTTCTGTACTGAATTTGGTATCATCCTAGTATTTATCAGTTACTTCTTTATTGAAAATGTGATTATTTCATATTCAACTTAATAACTATTTCAACTGCCTACAATGTAAGTTAGTAATATTCACATTCACAGAGTAAAAAGGAACATAAAGTTGACATAGGGATGAATTTGCAGAACAACGACATTAAATTATTTCAACACTAAGAGCCCCCCGCACAGCTGCAGACTTTCGATTGGCCGATAGTTTGGTTGATTTCATAATCAGTATGAAGATGTATGGCAGTGCACACATTATAACGATTCTGTATCGGCCAACAACAGCCTTCAAACTAAACTATCGGCCGATTAAAAGTCTGTTGTCTGCGGGGGGTCTAACGAGAACTTAGGGGTATATTTTTGGTTACAGTAATTATCATCAACAAAAAGGTTTTGATAGTCCATTGCTATACATAGGCCTCTCTTAGAAGAGGGCTTTTGTCTACTTTACCACACAGGCCTGACGCCTTGGTTTAGGCACTGACGAAATATAACCTAATATTGTGTTAATTGAGTAATATTGGTTTAGGGTTTGTTTTCAATTTTCCATCTCTTTGCAGTGATGATGTCTTGCACAGTTTGCGGCCTTAGTCAGCTCTTGCGACACGTACGCGTACGGGAGGTGATAACGATCCGTATTTTTAATCCGTCACTACATGGAAGCTAAGTTTTATAAGAGTGTAATAAAAAATCACATTTAATTAGCATCTAAGTAAATACCTACACAGAGATGAACGTGCACAATTTAACGCACACCTAAACACATTTACTCGTACGTACCTCAAACAATCCTACACACGCGTACGTATTATATATCTACACAATGCGTGTCGATGAGAATAGTAGTAATTATGAAAAACTAGGCTGACTTTCAAAAAACTCTACATTCCTAAAAAAATATTAAAATGGTTACGATGTAGTTATTATAGTAAAATATTTACTAATATTAACTACAAGTAAATATTTCTTTTACTGAAGTAAATATTGTTATGGTTACTAAAATCTTTGAATCCCAGAAACCCAATGTTTATAATTGCTTAACAAATTAAGTGCACAGTTAATTTATATCGTCACGACAGTTTATTGAACTTTCTTTGAGTAAAATTAATTAAACTACACACAGTTTGTTCTAGACATTAGACAAGTGATTTGATGAAGAATAATTTAACATCAAAGTCTAAGTTCAAAAATATATTTTACTAGCTTCTTAAAGATGTGACGGGAAAATTTGTATATACCTAATGGTTATTTTCTCCAGCAGCGAGATGTTTGTGAAAATTATACTCATCAAATAAGTTAAACAGTCAACTGGACTGCGCAGCGGGCGCCGCACGTGTCCCGCAGAGCGTATTTGATCGCCAACGTGTTTTCGCGAATTAATACTAAGGTTGTCATATAGACATTAAATATTTGTTTTATTTAGTTAAAAAAATCTGATGAAATGATTTCAACTAAAAGAAAATTACAGCGGATTGATTTTTGAGGTAAGTCGTCTAAGTATAAATTTATTATTCTAAGTATAAAAACATATTTTTATTTAAGTATAAATTTTCGATCAATAGTGGTAATTAATTGCATTGTTTAAAATAATTTATTGGTGAACTTTTTATTAAGCAATAGTATTCAGTAAGTGTGTGTATATATATAGAAATTGTTAGATTGTAACTTTAAAATTGATCAAGTATTATTAAAATGAATTAATTAAAATATGTAGAAAGCGGTCTATGTATAAAAAACTTGTTTAATACTTACTACTAAACAATAAATATACAAATAGCACTATGTTACATTGATTAAATCGGCAGTGAGTGTATTTGCATAGTTGTAAAATTGATATTGTGCAATATAACTAAATTCGACTCCTTTAATTTGTCAATGATGGGCTAATCTTCATTCTGTAATTATTCAAGCTGTGATAGCGATTTAGTTTATCACTTAATATCTATTTAGTGGTCTCTCGGAAAATTCGTATAATATTTTGGAAAGTATTTCTTTTTTAATATTCGTTTTAGTTTGCTATGGAATTTAAACACCTTCATCAACCTTACATTTTTAGTTATTGCAAATTTTAAAAACATAATGAAAATCTGAATTATTTGAAAACGTTAAGCAGAATATTTTAAGTTAAGGTTGCTTGTGCATGCAATAGGTATAAAGAAAAAACAGCCACAACCAAAGTTAATACAATAATAAATGTATATTTACGTACATAATTAACTTATGCTAATCAGTATTCTTAAACACACGCCCGATATGTATAGATAATAAAATTTTAAACAATAGAGCATAAATTGCCTGAATTTTAAAGTTTTTGTAGTTTGACCTTAGAAATAAAATACCTGTCATGTTATCTTTTAACGAACAATTCTTGTATATTTATAAACTGAATCTCGGAAAACTCGGTTTACCGTGGGAGAGCCACGCTTCGGCATGAATGGGCCGACTCGACCGGAGTGATACCACGGGCTCACAGAAAAACGGTGTGATACCGGAGGCCCAACCCTTCCCCCTATCTCCCCCCAACATCCCCCAAAGGCACTTGTGACGTCTCTGGTGTTGCAGGTGTCCATGGGCGGTAATCGCTTACCATCAGGCGATACGTCTGCTCGTTTGCCCGCCTATTCCATAAAAAAATGGCTCCAACGATTTCCATGAAATTTAGCAGGGGGTTTTCGGGTCGATAAATCGATCTAGCAATTATTCATTTTTAGAAAATTTACCAAAAAATACCAAGTTACTTAAAGGTACTGAAGATTTATTATTACCTATTATACACAAATCTACATTCACAGAGCAGCTCGTACCGAACCTTAACATGATGGTCATTAAAATGTGCAAGATTATTTATATTTCTTTTAACATTTTACAATGAGTTTCTATTAAAATCGCATGTTTTTTATAGTGTTGAAAAATGGATAAACCCTAAAAACGAAAACAAAAGCAAAACTAGACTACGCGCTGACATTCGTCAAGTCAACAACTTGTGCCAACATATAATTCATTAATCGCAACACACATTTATAAACCAGTTAAATTAATGTAGTTGAAATGCAAATCAATTAAGTTCCTACCTTTATTTAATCACTTAATTGATTTTTATTTAAAACTAGTTCTATTAACTCTCTTAACAGCCGTTTTCTACATTTTTCATTGATGTTTGACTCTTATTTGTTATAGCGTGATGTTTTATTAACCATACAAGATTTTTTTCTATGTGACCAGCACTTCCTAAGATCAGCTTTTTCAACCATACAAACTCTTGTAATATGATGTTCTCCTAGCCGATTTCGGCCACGGCGGCCAGTCCTAACGGAGACCAGCCAACTACGCAGGACATAGGTATTATAGTGCACAAGTGTGTGCGCAAACACATGTCCCTCACCACACAACACTGCCCCAACTTCCAAAGTCCGAGCTGTTCCTCCGAGCGAGTCAAACTGCTAGACCAACGAGGCAGTCTTGAAATTTGAAACATATAATCGAGTTAGACAAGTGATTTCATTCAGATGTTCTTTTAGATTTTCTTTCAAGTTAACTTTTAAACTGTCTGTATACAAACGTGATACGGGTTTGTTTGTATTATTTTATTTGTGTAAACAATCACTTAAAGTAGAATGAGTGATAGACGAATTTGCAGTCGTAACTTTTATACTTGTCAAAAGCTCCAAAGTGCTGATAGGTTGATGAATGTTGTTATTAGTAATGTTTGTGTGATCTACAAATATTTGTTTCGGAGTTTGGGTGTTTCCTATGTATAATATGTAGATATTTACAAAAAAAGTATACATATATGTATTTATGTCAGTTGTCTAGTACCCATAACACAAGCTCTGCTTAACTTGGGACTAGACGGCGTTGTGTGTTAGATGTCTAAAATATTTAAAATCTATTTAAATATTAGACTTACATAAAGGCAAGTCTCGGTAATTTGAGTAATGATGAGCTTCCTATTCATTATCCTGAGGGTCATAGTCGATGAAAATAATTCAAATATTATGAAAAGCTCTCTAAAAACGTTACTAAATTAAATCCAATTAAAACAGTAACATTGTAAAGTACTAACATAGGTTAAGAGAAATTGTATACTAACAATATGGATACTGTCTGAATAAATAAAGATTATTATTATTATTTTCCCGACCTCTTAAGAAGTTGTTATAGACGTTAGTTAACAAAGGGTAAAGACAAACGAAGTTAAAACTCATATAAAATTTTATGTACAACTAGCTGTGCCCCGCGGTGTTACGCGTGGTACAACAACAACCGCGGTTAAGGCCGCAAAGAGCAAAGCATTTTTGCTTGAAAATATTGGTTGTCCGTAAAGTCGCCTTACGGACGATAGCTTAACGTGACAACGTCATAAACTCATAACAAAACATCGATGAAATACAACGACGACAATGAGCGTAACGGGACAATGAGTCATCCTTTTTCGTGCATGCAGCCGGCGTTCATCAATTTATTAGACGTTGTCATGTCAAAAAACCCAACACCTTTTTTTGTAAAAAAAAATACATTTAGAAAATTGGTTGTCTGTAAAGTCGGCTTACGGACGATAGTATAACGTAGCAACGTCATAACAAAACATTGATGAACGTTCAATGGGCGTAACGGGACAATGAACGTAACGGGAAAATGGGCGTAACGGAACAATGAGTCATCCTTTTTCGTGCATGCAGCCGGCGTTCATAAATTTATTAGACGTTGTTACGTCAAAAAACCATGTAAAAAGTATCCTATGTCCATGTCCTGGTTCTAAGCTACCTCCCTACCAATTTTCAGCCAAATCGGTTCAGCCGTTCTTGAGTTATAAATAGTGTAACTAACACGCCTTTCTTTTATATATATAGATAGATAACATAGAAAATTGATTCTTATTTACATGTACTTTACTAGTCCTTGCCTATTATAATATATTTCTTTAACTGAACAACCGAGTTCCCTTTAATTCATTTTAGGTTTTTCTTAAGAGAACATAATCTTCAACGTTTTCTAAATATTATGTAATTTCTCAAAAATATTGATTTCTAAGAGGCACTCAAATATACAATGTTTACTCACATACTACTCATCAACTTAGCTATTTGTATATATATAATAGTTTGACTACTAGGACAAAACCGGGATAGATGCCGCAACGGGATAGATGCCTCATTTTCAAAAAACCTTACTTCCCTAATTCGCAACTAAGAATTAATGGTATAAGTAGGAGCCGCTGTCACCCTGCACCTAATTTATTCACGGGCTGTCGTGCTTTGAGGATTTGTTTTCACTCATGTGTGCATTTATGTCCGGGGTGGACATCACTAACACGTCGAAACTTTTAGTTACTATTTTAACGTTGTTAACTTTATAAGTAATAAATTACGTTAAATTTTTTATTACGTCTGTACACTGGTTCATTAAGTGTGCATCTAGATTTAAATATATGCTATTTTGTTTTTAATTTATTTAAAAAATTCATTAAACCTTTATCAAATATAGGATAGTAGCCCTGATTTCATTCAAAAAATCATAATTATGTATAAATTTACCCATATATGTTATTGTGCAGTTCTTCAGCCTTCGATGAAATTAATAAAAAACCCTTGGGGATAAACGAAATATTCTGATGATATGGGATTCCATCTAGATTATTGCGAAGGCGTTTTATTACTAAAAATACAACGTCATCATGAAATACAGGATATTACGAGTTTTTATTTAGCTTATTGCTATCAGTTTCCAATAGATTTATTAACGAGTGTATTTTTCTTTAGGAAAACATCATATTTTGGGACTGCCTCGTTGATCTAGCGGTTAGCGTAAACGACTGCCGATTAAGAAGTTTCGGGTGCGAATTTCCGGTTGGACTGCTGTTGGGTTTTCTTATATATTCTCTGTTCTGTGAGTAGCTCCGTGGAATAACTGATATTCAAGTAAAATCGATTGAACTAGTGGCCGAACCCAATTATTCTTGGTAATAAAAAAGGCTAGGAAGATGATGATGAATGCTTTTAAAATTTGATTTAAAAAAGTATAAATATATCTATTACAATTACTTAATACTTTATAATAAAAATTAAGAATTAATATTTTCAAATCTTTAAAACTACGCAACGGATTTTGATGCGGGTTTCTTTAATAGATAGAGTGATTCAAGAGGAAGGTTTTTATGTATAATAAATGCATAATATAGTATGGAAACACTGATAATTTTTGAGGTTTCTAATGTTATGTAGCAATGTGTGTATGTAGCAAACGCTGGTTGCACCCTACGAGATAGATCAAAATCATGTACTACAGTCACAGATTACTGAATAGTTACTACGTAACAGATACTTCACTCAGTAGAAAATTTCCAATACCTATTACGATAATTGCCTACTCCCTCGCGTCAACAACCACTGTATGCTGAAATGCGCCTAAATGCTCAAGCGTACAGCAGTGATTGCTTCGCACCGCGCGATTCCACAGTAATCGCAGGGCTGCCTCTTCGATAAAATTAAATTAACATAACTTTTTATCTATGTTATTGAGAACTGTGAATATGTTCTGACTTTTGTGTGGCAGTTAAAAATTTTATCATTTATAAAATTGCTTGATTTACACCCATCTACAGCACATAAGGCACCACACGGCATCGTAATACGCGTACGAACGAACAGCACTATTAAAATTGAACGGCGTGCGCGCGCTTCGCTTGCGAAAACCGCACTGAATTTGATCCGCCGGCGGACCGAGACCGCTCGGCTCGGCGGTAGGCACTTATAGCGCGCAAGTACATGGAGTGACGGAGGCCTGCTACAGTATTGTACCTACACCTTAAAAAGTACTACAAAAAAGTCCGCGACGGTATATGTCTATCTCTTAGGCCGCGTTTTCGAACTCAGCGGGCAGCGGAGCGGGAGCGGGAGCGGAGCGGGGCCGCTAACCCGTTTTCGAAACCAGCGGGCTAGGAGCGGGCGCTAGAGCGGTTTAGTGATGTGTTATAAGAAACTATTGTTTCTTATAACACATCCTTCGAGGTATTCCTCGTAAAATTAACTTGATACGGATGACAGATTTCACAAAAAAATGATTAGTGATTTTAAATAATTAGTGAAAACGATTAATGTTAGATAATATTTTATACAATAATAATATCTACATATGTAATAGCGTCATAAATTAGTATATTAAATTTATTTTTCTAAAGTCGTACAACCCAAGCCTGATAACCTTAAAAAAATCTTGATTAGTCGTAATTGTAAACACAATAATTTACATTGACAAGTTAGAGGGGTATTAGGTTACTATACTCGATCATTATATAAAATAACAGGGGGTACAATGAAAAAAAAATAACATCAAAAAAGCGAACAAATTAACAAGTTATAAAGATGATTAAAATGTTTTAATAACAACAAATAAATAAAATATAAAATATTAATAATTAAATGAACTTGCAAAAATCACAACATTGACAAAATTAAAATCATTAATCACGGGTGATTGCTATTTTATTACATCCCTATATGACACCGCTACATTCGTGCCTTAGACAAAGTATTACGTAGACTTGACATATGTACACTCGTAAGGAATAGAAACCAAGTCTACATCAAATATTAACGTTGCCAGGTTAAAGCCCATTCTCCCTTATTAATGTTCCAAACGTTCAACAAACCTGGTTACAATTTGGTCGCTTAATTACAAAATTGTGTCAAGTCTATGTAATACTTTGTCTAAGATTGATGCGCCCGCTCGTATGCCGCTCGTCACACGCTCGTCGCTCGCTCGTCAAATAAAAATATAAATATTTTCGGACATCTAACACACAACGCCATCTAGTCCCAAGCTAAGCAGAGCTTGTGTTATGGGTACTAGATAACTAAGTAATATAAATACATAAATACTTTTTTTTGTAAATACATACATATCATCATCATCATAAAAGCATCAAAACTATAAAAATTCTGTACTGTTCTTTCGTTCGCAGTCATCTTGAGTACGCATCTCAAGTATGGAACCCGTGTTATAACATCTACAAAAATCGTTTAGAGGCCATACAGAAGAGATTTCTGAGATACATTCAGTATCGATCACACTGCTACTTACCTAACTATTACAGCAAGTGTAAAAAATTCCATCTTCTTCCACTAGAGGAAAGAAGAAAAGTTGCGGATCTATCCCTACTGGCAACAATCGCGAAAGGTTTAATAAACGTTGGTGAACTGGTGAGTAAAGTAGGCTTGCGCGTGCCATCTACGTTCCTACGTAAAGCACAGTTGCTACACATACCTAAAGCAAATACGACCTACAGGCAAAACTCATATATTGTTCGAGCGAGTCGTATGTTCAATGCGGCATGCCGGAGTGTTGATATGGACTTGTTTGTGCATGGAAACAACCAGCTCAGGAAAACCCTGACTGACTCCTTCTTCGCTTCTTGCAACCAGGATTGATGATATTTATTTATTAATTATGTCTATCTTGCTTGTATCTGTGTTGTTGTGTGAATGTGTATTTCTATCTATTTCCACTTACTTGTTCTGCTATCTGTGAAAACTTTTAATTGGCCTTCTTGTTTTGTATAAAGTTTGTATAATGGAATAATATAGCTGTAAGTTTTCCTATAATTGTAAAATAAAATAAAAAAAAATAAAAATATTTACATATACATATACATAGAATTTAAATACATTTTTTGTAATATTTGCGTTCCTATCAAAATAAAATTAAAAACAAAAAAAACAGCCATTCGAACAATATTGCAAGTAATAAAGATGGATAAAATGTTTATTTAATTAACTATTAAAATTGTTATTTTAATAAGTAAATAAATTTGGAAAAATCACAAACTTGATAAAATTAAAAATCAATAATCACAGGTGATTGCTATTTTATTCCATCCCTAGCTGACACCGCGACACAGGTGCGCACCGCCATAGAGATATTATAGATAGAGCAGAGGAGCCGTGCGAGTCATAATATATGTTCGATGAATGGAAAGTCGTCTGAACGTTACTTCGAATACTTTTTACCGATAAGCTCTTCTTCTACTGAATGATTTATCGAATATTTTTGAATCGAATTAATGTTTTTTCGAATAAGTTTAAAATGAAAATAAAAGTATAAAGAAAACATGTGTGGTGTATTATTTCATACATAATCGAGGAAGTCTAATAACTTTGAGATATCATACGTTCCTTCCGTACTTTAAAATTTAGAAGAATGAAACATTTCAATATCACTTTATTTAACCTACTAATTAAATATTATAAATTGTAATGAGTATAATATAATATTATCATATAGTTAAATAACTGAAATAAAAATGTAAAGAAAAAATGGGGCGTGCGAACAGTTTAAAAAAAAAACCTACGTTCCTCCCGTTCTAAACTTTAGTGTACGGAACATTAAAATTTAGAAACATGAAATTTGGCTATAACACTTTTTTGATTGCATTTAGTATTTCTGCTTACGAAAAGCCTTCCTACGGCAATCTAAATGCAAACATGATATTTATCTAGCGTTGACAAGTAACCTAGGTGCTTCTCATTATTATATTTTACTAGCAGGTTATTGTCAAACATGTTTTTAAATTTTAATGTACGGAAGGAACGTATGATATCTAAAAGTTATTAGATTTTCTTGATTTTGTATGAAAGAATACACCACACATATTTTCTTTATACTTTTATTTTCATTTTAAACTTATAACAAAAACAAACAAAAATATTCGATGAATCATCGTTCAGTAGAAGAAGAGTTTATCGGTAAAAAGTATTCGAGGTAACGTTCAGACGACTTTATATTCATCGAACATGTGACTTTCGCAGTAAAATTACGGACCCAGGGAGGGGAACCAGGCCTCCAGCTGTTCCTCGGTTAGAAAGAGAGAGACGATCGCGGTACCTACCTGTCTGTGTGTACCTATATTTTATTACTTCAAACAACTTTATAAGGTACTAGCTTTTACACACGGCTTCGCTCACGCAGACTTTCATCCCCTGATTTACCCCCTTAGGGGTGGAATTTAAAAAAATCCTTTCTTATTGCTCACTTATGTTGCATTAAGAACCTACACGCAAAATTTCAGGATTCTAGGTTTTAGCGGTTTGAGCTGTGCGTTGATCTCTCTCTATATCAGTCACCTTCCTCTTTTATATATTTAGAAGATTTTCGAGTTAATTTTATTTTATTATTCGAGGTTATCTTAATAACAAGCAGTCCTTTACTGCGCATGGGTCAGAAGAGAAAGACAGATGGGGTACCGCGATCTTCTCTCTCTTTCTAATCGTCGGACGTTTCCGCTTACCGGCAGTCATAATGTCTTCCCTACTCTATCTATAATACCTCTATACGCACCGCTCGTCCGCCGCTCGTCACCCGCTCGTCGCCCGCTCCCGCTCCGCTGCCGCTCCGCTGTGTTCGAAAACACTCTCATATAAATCCATACATTTGAACGTGCCGCTGCCGCTGCCGCTCCACTCCCGCTCCGCTCCCGCGCCCGCCCCGCTCCCGCTGAGTTCGTGTACGCGGCCTTAGGGATAACCCACAACAACCATTTTTTATTCCTTTTTTTACGACAAATAATGGCTTATTTACGAAGTGATTTTAGGCTGGTTTTAGAGTCACGCTGACCGTCGGCGCCGACGGGTCAGCGCGTAGCCCGTCAGCGTCATAGAGGTAGGTCCTTATTCATAGGTCAGCGCTGAGGGTGAACGCAAAACGTTTCAGTGTCATGCTGATCGCCCGCGGAGTATGTACTGACGTAAACAGAAGCATAACGTGGAGAGCAATTATCATTGCTGCTTTGTACTACCTTTCGAAAAGAAAGAAAAAACACCAACGTAGAGTTCATGTTCATCCATTGATTGAGCAGAGAGCAGTCGCAGAAGAATTTGTAACGTTATATGGCACTTTAAGGGCTAACGAAACAAACATTTTTAATCGCGATTCGACATTTCTGTACACTCTGACAGCGTACGCTCAGCGCGACACTAAAACGCTCCCCGAAGACAGGCGCGTGAGCATCGGTCAGCGACGACCGCTACGCGGCGCTGACGAGCGACTCGTACGGCCGCTGTTAAAAATAAAACGGTTTGTTATTTAGGATTGGTTTTAGAAAGATTTTTTTTATTTATTGAACATATTAGAACAGTTAATAAAAAGGCAAAAAAGAGTTTCTTTGCACTGACGAGGATATCAACTGCGACATGGGGTCTGTCATTTCATACACTAAAGATCATATATGGAGCTACTTATTTAGGTTCTATTTGCTATGGTGCTCCTGTATGGGCAGATAGGGCAACTGTAGGTGCTGTCTGTCGCAAAATGTTACAAGGCCAACGACCTGCATTGATTTTCTTGTGCAAGGCATATAGGACGGTTAGCACTGAGGCTTTACCGGTGTTAGCAGGTGTTCTTCCGGTCGATCTCGAGGGGCTAAGACGTGCAGCCATGTATAATTCCACACTACAAAACATACACCACAACGGTAAAATCATAAGATTGTTTCAACAGCAGTCAGTTGTCAACGACCTATTGGATGAATGGCAGCAACGATGGGACGAATCATCTAAGGGGCGCCACCTCTACTAGTTCTTTCCATCTGTTCGCGAACGGTTGTCAAGTACATGGCTCGAGGTGGATCACTGTGTCGCTCAATTTCTTACAGGCCACGGTAACTTTAAGAGCAAACTATACGCATTTAAATTAGTCGATTCACCATTGTGTCAATGCTCAACACCTGATTCTAGCTATGAACAGTCGGCTCATCATATCCTCTGGGAATGTAGTCTTTGGTACAATGAACGTAACATGGTGCTAAATAGCTTAAAAATTACGTCTGGGGTAGTATATTATGGGGATCTTATGTCAACTGCGGTGAATTTCCGTGCGTTTAAGCGATTCTGCCATACATACTATAGAAATCAAATATAGTTCACTTAGGACCCATAATATTTTATCCGTGGTGCTTCCCGGTTTGAAAAGTGTCTGCCTATTTTGACTTAATTTTGTCAACCGCTTTGCCATGGAGGGAAGTGGACTTATCACATTTCCAACTCCTCCAGTTTTCTTCTGATTAATTTCAAGACAGTTTAATTTTTCCTGGGACTTCCCGAGTGTCATAACTCGGCGTGTTCGTGGGTCACCGCTGTTGATCCTGGTGTACAGGAGTTACAGTGGTGGGCGTGTGGGCGGGATTAGTTCCATAAAAATAAAAAATGAAAAAGCTTAATTATAAAGATATAGAAAACTTCTTAACTTTAAAACGTTATACTTTTTAACTACAATTAAGTTATTAAACAGTAACAACTACGGTGGTTTAAATACTATATTCTTTTCTTGATATAAAAATTTCAAATTCAAAATATTTTTTATTTATTTAAAATAAAAGGTGCTCGGACACCGTGGTAAAGGGCGCGGAAAACTGCTGGATGCGGGCAGCACAGGACCCTCAGATCATAAAAATTAAGAGGTTTGGTGACGTTACGTTCAATTGTTCGTGGCTCGATGTCGCCACATTTCTCCCACTAATTTAAACCAATACTAAATCAAATTCCATCAGTACACACACACATGCACACATTTCTCGTAAAATTCACAAACTGAAATTGAGGCGACATTGAGACATTAAGCATATTTTTGACTTCATGCGTTCGCAAGGACCACGCCCTCTTACCATATCTCCTTATTTTTATGATCTGAGACAGGACCTGTTATTGTAGAGAGCCTTGGTATAGGCCTATGTCCAGCAGTGGACGTCTTTTCACTGAGATGATGAAAACTTAAAATAATACTTAAACTGAAAAACAGATGAGTAGAGTGAAGTGAGAGCAGACGAGACTAACAAATAATAAATCCCTTTATAAAAAAAAGTTGAACCGACTTCAATCAATACTCCCATCAGATCTCCACACCCCAAGAACTGAGTGATATCGAATTTCTGTAGAAATATTTTTAGAGCTCATACTGTAATGATTATTTATATAGCATGAGAAGTCACTCATCCATAGACTGACCTTGTTAGAATTGCTTAACTTTGTAATATATTATCCTACTAGGTTACCACTTGGCCAATAACCCCTTCAAAAGGGCCACGGTGCCTTCCCAAAAAAAGCATAATCGTTTTAGAAATGAAAAAGTTTGTAACAACTAGACCTATCAGGCTGTTCCCAAGTTGGATCCCCTAGACCCGATCAGGCGTGTCACTCATCGGCAACCCAGCGGTAGTTTGCATGAGCCCAGGGCGCCTTATAAAATATAAATTTAAGAGAGAGATTAATAAAATTTAATTAAAGAGAGAGTAAAAAAATATAAATTTGTAAAATACTAAGGTTGTCTGGAAGAAATCGCCGTGAGCGATAAGACCGCCAATTGTTACATATTATTATACAAATTTGTTACTCATTTCTTTGGTATATATTTTTTTATGTACACAATAAAGATATAAATAAATAAATAAATTTAAAAAGAGAGAAGAAAGATGTGTGTGTGGGTGGGAGCCCTAAGGATCACTCCAGAGAAACAACATAGACACAGTAACACATTAATATATTTCATTTAAAAAACACAAGGAGATATACAGTTTTTTTACATAATATATTAAAGCTAACATCATTAAATATAAAAGGAGGTAAGTCTACATTTACATGTTATAAAAATTTTAGTTAATTATTAAAGAATATATAATCTTCCTCCTTATCTCCCCACAAGCTCGAGATAGCTTGGGTTTGATTCCTCATCCGTGTCTCCCCACCAGCTCAAGGTAGCTGGGGTTCGACTTACCTCATCGTCTCCCCACAAACTCAAGGTAGTTTGGGGTTCGACCACACCTTTATCTCTCCACATAAATAAATAAGAAAATAACACTAAAAATTACATGACCTTTATCAAGACATGCAGTGCAGAACAAGTATGCTGTGTGCACTGGGAGATGTACCCTTGAACGGGAACCTCCCAACCGTACACTTGGACACTTGGACTTGGAGACGTACCCATGAACATGATACTTGGATACTTGGACCCTACAAACAAATAGACCATATAAGCATGTTTTCAAAAGAAACTAAAGAAAAGTCATGTAAAAGATTAATGAAAAAAATCTCATTAGCTTACCACAGATTGCAGGTACAGGTTACACTAAGTAAAAGAAAAGTCTACATGATGACAGACAGTTACACTACACACTTCTTGAGTTATGAGCAGAAAAAGGACCTCAAGATTCCAAATCTCCTCTTATATATAATCTATCATCGAAACTTCTAGAAATAACCCCACCTTAATTTTGACATGACAGACTGATTGACATTGACAACTAAGTTCAACCAATCGTCTTATTTCACGGACAAACCTCAAGATTGCCATTCAATAGTACGCCATCTCGCGCCTCATCGGCGAACAAGCAGTTATATCAATATACTTGATCACGCCCGGTACCTACAGTATTAACGCAAACCAATACAAAAAGATGGCGTTATTATTGATTCCTCATCTTATCTTTTATCTTCAAAAAAAAGTGTTACAAGTTATGAGGTGGACAACATTGAAAATATTTGCGGAAAAAAATCAATTTTACGCAAACAAACGCAAAGTCATTTTACTCGTATGTAAGCGTATGAATGTTCACGTACTTTACTTTGTCTACATATTTTAGAACAAGATATTTATAGTTGACCAAAAACCTCTTTTTAAGGTATATTCAGAAGAATCAGGCAAAAGACATTACTTTTAGTTGAACTACGACCAATATTACTGATAGAAACATGGGCAAGAAAAAAAATCCTTTGGTACTACCGTAGGACTATAGGTAATGAAATGTTTCCATGGTCCAATAGATAGATCCATGGGCATAAAAACATGTCCGTGGTACTGCCCTAGAACTATAGCTAATTTAATGTTTACATGATCCAACCGATAGAACCATGGACAAAAAAATGCCCGTGGTACTACCCTAGCACCTGTAGGTAATGAAATGTGCCCATGGTCCAACTGATAGAACTACGGGCAATAAGTAGAAGGACTACGCAGTAGGACCACGGACAACAACGACTTTTGAAGGATCCCTCCTAATCCAGGCACAGAGTTTGAACCGACTTAAGTCGGTTAATTTCTGATACACCGCCTCCATTGCAAACCCCGGTTACGGTCCAAGAGTGTTCCCACACGTTAGAAGAAAAAAAAACATTTTACGTAGAATAAGCCTAATGTCTTGTTTAGCAATAATAATATGCGCCACTGTCGTCATATTACATTCCAAGGTTAAATAACAACTTGAATTTATTTTAACATTAAATCATTATTCGAAACACTTCTTCTCTTCACAACTTCACTGTAAGATTGCAATAACGACGGTCAGTTATACGTAAAATGTTCTAAATAGTTACTAAAATTGTTTGTAGGGGAGCCCACGATGCTAAATGGGGATTTACTCGAGCGTCATAGAGACCTATTGAGTTGCAAAGCTTAGATGATAAAACGAAAAAAATGTTATTACTGTATACCTTTTGATCGGTGGGGTGAGCAGCTATGGATGTTCAAATTGTAAAAAAAACTGATGCATGGACATACTCGAGCGCGTCAGATATTGATAGCATCCATGTCCTACGTATTTTTAATAATGTACGTATGTTATTCTGATCGTTTGCATGGTGGGGATGGTCGTACGAAAGGTTTGAAAATGACAAAAAAAAATGTTTTATCGAGCGCGTCAGATTCAAGGGGATGTTAAGTGAAC
This sequence comes from Diaphora mendica, assembly GCA_949125395.1. Classification (NCBI taxonomy): domain Eukaryota; kingdom Metazoa; phylum Arthropoda; class Insecta; order Lepidoptera; family Erebidae; genus Diaphora; species Diaphora mendica. The sequence goes on from OX421319.1 coordinate 10,877,801, forward strand.
CTAAAATAAAGCTCTCATTCAACAATCTGACGATTTGGATGTGACGCAAACTCACAGCCGTTATATGAATGTGCATAAAAAATCGTCATATTGATATACTCAAGCGCGTCAGATTAAGATATATATGGTTCATCTTTATGTCCTAGACGTGCTGTCTCATAAACTGACGATTATCTGGAGGGGTTCGCTTTATCTGACAATTAAAAAAATATTGATCCCAAATCCAGACGTGCTTTTTAGAAAATTACCACAATATCAGTATCAGAAGTTCTGATAGTAATAGTAGAATCTTAATTTTGTTGGCAAGCAATAAATGCTATGTTCGTCTTCGCTTCTTCATGACCAGGGCATGACAAATCATAATCAATTTATAATTAATTATCAGTAACTGAATATTTATGACACAAATCGAGGTAATTACATAAAATTACCTTACTACCTATAATTGTTGCCATCTCCTGATCAGCCCAATGATTGATCAACAGCTTAGTTACTTACAACTTGTACTTAGTTTGAAAATTGTATATAAAGTCAAATCAAGTTATTTTAATTACTTCCTTACACACAGGTAAATCTTGCGACAAGCCTTTGTATTCTATAAATTGTATAAAGACCACCTTCCGGGTCCATCATCAGAACCTGAATACTATCAAAACATAAAGCACTTGTCAAGATGAATCAAACGATTTCAAACTCGTTGGTATTGCGACGTTTCTCTACAGAATTCCTATAACCACCTTCTTGCTCGATTATCAGACCCTGGATGGTTTGATTCGTCTTGACGAGTACTTTATGTTTTCATAGTGAAAACATAAAGTACTCGTCAAGACGAATCAAACGACGCCAAACTCGATAGTGTTGCTACGTTTCTTTACAGAGTTCCTATGACCACCTTCCAGCTCCAGCATCAAATTAGTTTCATGTCATTATAATATTTTATTGTCACGATTTATACATATGCTTGCAAAATTTCAGCAAAATCGGTTGAAGATATCTGCTTCAAAATTGAGTTGCAAGATTCCACTCAAACATACATACATTGGAAGTTAAATAAAAGCTTGTAAAAAGAACCCATCTACAATTATAAGATCAAATTGGGATGGCAGTTGCTCCATATCTTCGACTTATTTCTCTAACACATGAATTAGTTCTGACTTATCAGTGTAAATATAGGCATAACCATCATCAATATATCAAACTTTATCGACGAAATTTTGTTACTTCGGCTTGTGGCTATCGTCAGATTATATATTATCCCTGAATGATTTCCCACAAAATAAAAAAAAATTGCCACGCTCGAGAATGTCGAGATGACGTTTTTCTTTACAACTTTATAGCCTCCCCTTTCCTTACGTCTCTCTCAAATTGTCAGATTAGTGGAATATACACTTTTTTGCGTGTAATTAACTCACCCTGCCTTAATCTGACGCGCTCGAGAATGTCTGATGATCAATTTTTTTTTACTAATCTGATCCTTTATTCCTGACGGGCGGCCATACATACGGGGCTCATATTTGGTGGAGGTACTTAACCGGGTATAAGGTATCCCCCTATATATTAATCTGCCGCGCTTGAGTAAATCCCGAAATTCCTTCTAGGGCTCCCCTACTATGTGGTGTTGCTGTAATAAACTAATAATATAATTTACTAACAACACTAAAACTAAGGTAATATCTGTTATCATTTCATTTTCCGGGGATGGCGATAGAAGAAATTTTACGTTTATCATAAATAAATAAGAATTTTCACTTTGTTAAGAGAGTATGAAATTTTAATAGTTTCATTGATAATGGTTGATCAAAAGTTGATCAGTATTATCTCTTTTATGTTGCAATGCACAACAAAAACAATGTTTTTTTTCAACTTTAATAGGTATTGTCATCATCAACATCGTTTGATAGTCCACTACTAGACTTAGGCCTCTGATTAGCAAGGAGGCTTTAGACTACTATAGCACGCTGGCCAGGCCAGTAGTATAAGGGTTTGTTTCAGGTTTATATTGTATCAGCAATATCTGCTCTAAGACTGCTTTTAAGCTGTCAGGAAATAAACGCCGCTGGGTAAAACAGGTCCTGCCATGTGCTGGAAACAAACCTATCATGCTGTCAAGACAATAAAACACTTTACAAGATGCCATCTTTGATTGCTTTTAAGCGATTCCATTTTGCTTTGTCTCTTTTCAGAGTTATTTGTATTAAAACTGTTTGTATTACTTCTTTATTGAAGAACGTAGCAAATGTCCATTTCGTCCGTTTCCATTGCATCAAATGGGATTCCAAAAGCTCTAGCATTCTCTTCGCGCTCTAGGGTAATAATGTAGCTAGAAAAGCCCTAGGGCGGTAAGTAATCTAAAAAAAAACACTTCTTTCCTTCGATCAATAATAGTACTAGATTAAGGATCAGGAACAAAAATAAAACGCTCAAGTGGTCACGTTTGCAGTAATGAAAACATCTTCATTTTTTAGAAAAAGTTTAATAATGTTAACGACTTCAGTTTATTATTAACCTTAATGCTTAAACATAAAGTTTAATTACCATTGCAAAATATATTTATTTAGGACCTTTCGTCAGAGAAAGGATATTATGGAATGAATTTAAAATGTCGCTTGAAAATAAAAAGTCATCAGTACAAAATTATTTATTCTAAAATGATACTTAAAATCCAAGTTATAAGGTTAAAAATATATTGTTTACAATTTCGTGCTTATTGTATTGTGGAACTATATATAGTTCTCGGTATTACATTTCAATGCTCAGAACACAGTAAGCGTAGAGTTGCAGAATATATTTGTTTTAGGTTTGTTTTGTATGGTGGCAAATATTTTTGACCCATTCAAAAAACTAGTAGATACTATTTTACATTGCCGCTATTACAACAAATAGGTAATAAAAAATAAAATTTAATAAAGTAAAAAAAAAAGATTTTTTTCTTAGTTAGTCGCTTATTTACTTTTTGTAAATTATGTATTTTCTTAGATTTAATATCTATAATTCTGCGACATGTAGTCAATTTCTTTTTTAAGTACCCTTTTCTTGGAGTGTCACAAACAGATATTAAATCTGATAATGATGCATCAGGAGACTTAAAACCAACGGCATCAGCCCGAGGCACGTCACTTATTGTCGTAGTATCTTTAAAACTTAAAGTTGCTGAAGATGTGGCCTGTAAAAGAACATACGCAGTTTATTAAAAACATTTAAAAAAATACCTATTTAATTAAATAGTTTATCTACATCTACACTAATATGATAAAGAGGAAAGATTTGTTTGTTTTTGGATGATTGGAGCGTACTAATTTGAAATAAAGGAAACATTATAACGCGAAAAGACCATATAACGGAATTTGGAAGAAAGGTAACAGGATCAGGAACGTGTATATATTTTAAATACTTACATAATTAAAATTAAATATTTTGAATAAATAGCAGCCACAGTATGTTGTAAATATTAATATGTTTATAAATATTTATACAATTTAAAGGCGAATGTTATTATTATAAATAAAATTCGAAAGAACACTATATATGGAGGGGCTAGAAGAAGAAAGAAGAGTCTTTATGGAAGTGGGGAAAGGAACACGGAGTGACATCAAGCCATTATAAAAGGAAGTACGGTCATGAATCGGACAGGAAAGGAATATATGGTTCAGGTCTGCAAAGTCATATCCACATTCACACTGAGGACTATCTATGATGTGAAATCGTGCCAGATGTGCTGGACAAGTGGTAGGACCTGGTGGGGGTTAGCATTATTTTTATCAATATCTAAAATGTATTTAACAGATGGCTCATGGATCAAGGATTCAAATTTATTATTAAACAAATCAAGTTTTGAAGATCGATGTGTCGGGGCATTAAATGGTTTAAATCGAATATAACTTTTAACTAAACAAGGAAGAGGTTTGTGATTCCAGTAATTTGATGACTCAATGAGATCAGCAAGTATCTGAAGTTTTTGAATTAAATGGCTATTAGAAAACTGTAAAACACGGAAAAACAACCGATCAGCTAAAAATTGACGTCTTAGTTTAAGAGGAGGTTCATTGCATTCGGTTTGTAATGCATTAATAGGACTAGATTTCATAGCACCTGTGATTATTCTCAAGGACCTTGATTGGATGGAATCCAATTTCCTAAGGGCACTCACGTTACAAGGCTCCAATACAAAGATTCCATAGTCAAGTACACTTCGAACTAGAGCATTGTAAAGAAGTTTTAAGGAAAACGGATGCGCACCCCACCAAACACCTGATAGGCACCTCATCAAATTGAGAAGTTTTTGACATTTATTTATCACATAATCACAGTGCGGAACACCTGTAAGTTTAGAGTCCAAAACAATACCCAAAAACTTGACCTGTTTTTTAACTGGTATTTCGTTATGATCGAAATCTATAGCTATTGGGATGGGAATACGTTGTCGAGTAAATAAGACTAATGAACTCTTACTCGCAGATACACTCAGGCCATTTTTGTCCATCCAGATTTTTAAATAATCAAGAGAGTTAGATAGCTGAGAACACAGAGAACTTGCTGAATTTCCCCTAGCGTATAAAACTAAGTCATCTGCATATCGTAAGATATTTGATGTATTTTGAAGTGAAGAATCTAAATCATACGTATACAAATTAAATAATATAGGGCTTAGAACTGAACCCTGCGGGAGAACTTTCCATACTAGTCTACTTTCATCCTGTGTTTGATCTAATTTTATTGTTCTACCTGAAAGGAGGTTAATTATAAAGCAAACCAAAATTTCAGGGATGCGAAGCATGTCTAGTTTTTGTTTAAGGACATTTAGAAGAACATTATCATATGCTGATTCTATATCTAAAAAAACTGCAATTACTGATTCGTTTTGTGAAAATGCAACTCTAATATCCGTTACCAAGGTAGCCACACTATCCAACGTACTCCTGCCTTTGCTAAATCCAAACTGAGATTCTGGTAAAATTCCACGATGTTCAGCTATCCATTCAAGGCGATTTTTAATTAGGTTTTCAGCTACTTTTGCAATTACGGGTGACAAAGCTATTGGTCGATAAGATGAAGGTTCTGATGGTGTTTTCCCCGGTTTCAGAATGGGAATAACAGTTTGAGACTTCCATGGTGGAGGAATATTACCCGACATCATAATTTTGTTAATTAAGTTCTAATAGTATTCAAGTGAGGTTTGATTTAAATTAGCCAGGAATGAATACGGAATGCCGTCATCACCTGGAGCAGAGTCTTTAACCGATGATAAAACGCCCTGTAATTCTTGCATTGTAAAGGGAGAATTTAGTAGACTTTGGTTCTGAGAGATAGAAGAAGGAATGTTGTTATAAATAAGGTCATGTTCTGGGACAAATGGTGGAGCTAAACGATTAAGAAAAGAGTTCTTCAGATTTGGGGGAGTGCCAGAAATATTGGAATTAGTAACACCATTTCTAAACCTTCTTATATTTTGCCAGACAATAGAAGGATTTACATTGGGGGTGATGGAAAGGCAAAAAATTTTCCATCCTTCAAATTTCTTTTCTTTGAATAATTTACGAGCTTTCGCTATAGCATCAGTTACAATTTCAAAATTATCTACGGACATATTATTTTTGTATTTTTTTTAGCTTCCTTTCTAGCTTTTACCATTCGCGAGCATTCACTGTCCCACCATGGAGGGGAAGGAACTCTACCATTGGTTGAAGTTTTTACAGGGAAGGTTTCATCTGCAGCTTGTACAAGTACGTTTGTGAAAATATTATTACAATCGATAAGATCGTGTGATAAATTATTTTGTAAATTAGAAAGTTTAAACTCTACAAGAGTTTTAAACTTATCCCATAACCCATCTTTATTAAGTTTGTACTTCACACGAGGTTGCCTTGAAGGATTAGGAGAACTGCTAGGATGAGTGGGCGTTATAAAAATTGGGAAGTGGTCACTTCCATAAGAAGATGGCAAAGTGCACCACGCTAGAGATGAAGCAAAATTAGGGGTACAAATGGAAAGGTATATTGCACTAACATTTTCATTTGGCCCTGTACGTCGAGTTGGCGACCCGGAGTTAAACTCCGGGTCGCCAACACACAAAGGTTATGTTGGTCAAATATATCTAATAATATGTCACCACTATATGATGAAAGAGTACAACCCCAAGAAATATGGTGAGAGTTAAAATCACCTAAAATTATAAAAGGACGAGGAAGAAGAGAAACGAGATTGTTGAACTGTTGAAGAGTTAAAGAAGAGGGGGAAGGAATGTATATTGAAACAATGCAAGTATTATTTATTTGTGCAGCTACTACGGAAAAATTATTAAATGTCGGAAAAGATACGGGACAGTAAGAGACAGTGCTTCTAATGAGTAGAGCAGTCCCGCCATACCCATCAGACCTATCATCTCTTAGACAAGAAAAACCACTGATTTTGAAGATGGAGCCTGGTTTTAACCAGGTTTCTGAAATTGCAAACAAAGAAGCTTTATATTTATTTATCAAGTAAATAATTTCGTTTTTTTTAGAAACTGCACTTCTACAGTTCCATTGTATTATGTTCTGAGTTTGAGGTAACATTATTAACAGGTTGAGGGTTTTTATACATATCGACTATAAGGGCAACGTTGGACGGTATTTTTATATTCGATTGAGTTAGTGTTTGGATGAGAATTTGGATTATATCTGATGTTGACATCATTGTAGGATTTGCAGAATTGGTGTTAAAGACACAGCCATTTTGTGACGTCGGTAACCTGTATTCGTTATCTAACTGTTGATGTTTTTCTCGATCAAAACCTTTACCTAGTTTGGGGGGAGGGCGACGATTGATATACACTGTTTTTTTATTGGAAATGTGTGAAGGATAATGTTGTGTATAAGAAGATTGTGAGTTTCGGAAAGCGGTAGTAGTAACCGGAGTACTAGCTACATTGGCATATGAATTAGAAATAGGTGTAATCATTTTAGCAACTTCGCCATATGAAATACATTTTTCTGCCATAATTGTCTTAATTTCCTTTTGACGCACAAATTCAGGACACAATTTAGATGTCGCAAAATGTTTACCTGAGCAATGGCAGCAAGATATATTGTCTTCCTCAACATCACAAGCATCACCAGTATGTTCCTGACCACACTTATAACATTTAGGTTTGGACCTGCACTGTATTTTTGTGTGTCGAAAAGCGACACTCTGTCTCTATCTCTACATGCCTAACTTAGAGTAGTCTTTGTGTAACATAAGCGAAAACTCTGCAATTCCTCTTGGAGGTGTTTAGATAAAATCTCTGAAGGAAAAGTGCTAATGCGTAATAGATAAGATTTGCCTAAATTACCTTTCGTATTTACCTACATTCTTTCTGAAGTTCAGTTTGATAGCAGGTTTCTGGGGAAGAACAAATAAACTTCCTGTGTTCTAATATTTTCCACTAATTAAAATCTTTTTTCCTGTTTTAAGCAGAAACAACTACTGTTTAAAACAAAATGAATTTCGAAAAGAATTCAGAAACAAATGAAAACAGTTAAACTTTGGGTATGTACAGTGTAGTTTCCAGACGATCCCTAACCCTCAATTAGCATCCATCGTATGCCCTTAGGGTAATTCGTGGTTCCTACCCAGTTTAAATTATTTATTGAAAGAAGTAGAATTTGTGTGGGAAGTATGTTTTGACTGAATTGTAAAACAAATAGCTGACCTTTTTAAGGTCAAAGGTTCCCTTTTCAAAGGGAACAAACCTTTCATATATTGTTCTTGTGAAACTTTAAACATTTACGCAGCGTACGCAATTAAAAGCTCTCAAAAGAAATAATTCATTTTTGCAACTTTTATTAATTGTATTGATATTAATTAATAAGAAATTTTAATACTAGGACATAATTCCTCCACCACTCCTCTGTCCAAGCAGTTCGGTTGAGGACTGTACTGACTGTACTAGTCACAATAAGACGTGCGCAGACATTGGCTGCTTTAAATAAATATTTCGGACATCTAACACGCCACGCCATCTAGTCCCAAGCTAAGCAGAGCTTGTTTTATGGGTACTAGACAACTGATATAAATACATATTATACGTATACTTTTTGTTTGTAAATACCTACATATTATACATAGAAAACACCCAAACTCCGAAACAAATATTTGTAGATCATACAAACATTTGGTCCGACCGAGGAATCGAACCCGGGACCTCATGATCAGCAGTCGCACACGCCAACCGCGAGACCAACGAGGCAGTCAAATAATAATGTGTTTGTTAATGTGTTATGGTACATTTCTACGTAACGCGTGGCTAACTTGTTTCGGCTTTTGAAACTTGTTTCATACTTTTTCAGCTTCGTGTTTGTTGTTGTTGGGTTTTTTTTTTTTCTTTTTCCTATCAACTTTTTAATACACTAGGCACTACCCAATACTATCCACGTCTTTCTTTCCATGACATGGTTACCTGTAAGAGATTGCCTTCACAATAAGGCCGCCACTTGTCCCTCTAAGCTTTAAGTAACGGTTGTAATTAATCTGGCGTACAATCCTACTAATATTATAAACGCGAAAGTTTGTAAGTATGGATGTGAAGATGGATGGATGTTTGTTACTCTTTCACGAAAAAACTACTTAACGGATTTGGATGAAACTTTACAATAATATAGCCTATACATCAGAATAATACATAGGCTACTTTTTAATACGAAAAAGCGTTGTAAGGGGATTTAAAGGGGGGATGAACGGTTGTATAGAAGTCTGGCGATTCACTCGACATACGCACGCGCGTTAAATACGCCGGGCGTCTTGGCAACGAATAAACAAAGCTGTCACACTCATTAAAAAGATTTCACTTTTTCTTTAAATATCCTACTAATATTATCAACGCAAAAGTTTGTAAGTATGGATGGATGGATGGATGTTTGATACTCTTTCACGTAAAAACTACTGAATGGATTTTAATGAAACTTTACAATAATATCTATACATATAATAAAACTATAGAAGAGTTCAATTCTGTACATTGAATAAAAATTTAAAAAAATACAACTAGGGGTATTCATACAAGCACACAAGCCAAAAAAAATTATTTTGAATTTTATGTCTGTCTGTCTATTGTCCGGCTTTCACGCAAAAACTACTGAACGGATTGTAATGAAACTTTTTTTATTATATAGCTATCAATCCTCGGCAACATATAGACTATAATTTATTTTGGCGATCGGAATATCAGATATAAATTTTTGTCTGTCTGTCTGTTGTTCGGCTTTCACGCAAATACTACTGGACAGGCGCATGCGTTGTGTTATTAACGTCTCCTTGCCATAGAATAACTTAAATATCGGGTCTAGAGTTTAAAGCCAGCGCTATCTATTGACTACCTGTCAAAGTGTAATAAAACATATCCATAGAAGTAAATAGTTCATGGACCATGCTGTGATTAAAACCAACTCTCCGTGCATGCAGAACAGTCAGTGTATGAAACGGTACCCAAAAGCCATGATGAATTATAACAGGCGAGAATGTCTACCCCAAGTAACGCCGACGTTCTCAGCAACAAGGAGTATTAGCGGCAGAAATTAGATTACGTGGCCAAAATCCGACGATGATTGATAATAATACACACATCAAAAGTGTCTAGGGATCAAGCATTTTTATGCGGATTTCTTGAGATTGAGATGTGGCTTTGGCCCTGGCCTGCTCAGTCGCCAGACTTGAACCCGATTGAGCATGATTGGGATATGCTACAGAGAAGAGTTCTGCCGAATATGGAGGGTATCCAGTCGCAAGAAGACCTTTTTTTCGAACATGGGCGGCCATTCCACAGCGTGTTTGGATGAACTCATTTTGAGTATGCCAAACCGATGTTCTTGTGTTGTTAGTGTTCGCGGTAGAAACACGGATTATTAATTGTTTAAGTTACCTAATAAAATTTTAAAGAAAACTGTTATTTCAGTCTTTTTTTCGAACTTTAATGTTAGTGGTTCAAATGTCAAAAATCCCTTTATTAGGAAAATGGCAAATTTCTTTATTAATGCAAAGGTGACTTGGTTTATCGTTACTGTGACAAACGAAAACACTTTATTTGATGAATCCTTAAAGAAAATTTTAATTAATATCAATCAGGAGAAAAGTTATTGCAAAAATATATGTTGATCCCTAGACACATATGTTGATCCCTAGACACTTTTGATGTGTGTATATTTGTAAGTACGTAAATAAAGGAAGCGGTCAAGCCACTATTGCTTTACGAAATGAATGTGACTAAGTAACAAGATTTCAGTCTGGCCGCTACATAAGTTCATCCAAAGCTGTGTGGCTTATACTTAGTTTCCCTATCAACGAAAGACACACCTGTGACGCATTTCGCTGTAACCTGGAAGGAGGCCAGCGAATATATTTGAATATGCGATTGAGCGATTAGGAAAGCCTTGACAGATCACTTTATTGGAATTCTATGTCTTCTGTGCTATGTTAGACTGATGATTTTACCAACACTTTGCTCTGTGATGAAGCGCCAGCGTACTTTACATACAACAAGGAAGGTTTAACCGTAGAAAAAGAGGCACTCCAGTAGAGGGTGTTCCTGAAGTTTAAAAAAAAACACGTTATCGGAAGAGTACAACAGTGCACCCAAGCAATGCCGAGTGTTATCGGTATCCAATGGCCTACTTTATTCGAAACTTTGAAGAAGTCGATGACCCGCAACACCCATCGTTTCAAGCTGCTTGCCGAGCACGACATCTGCTCGATGACAACCAACATTGGGATGACGCTCTCAATGAGGCATACGTCAGTGACTTTCAGATGCTGTCCAATTGTGACAAAAATACCAAAACAACTTAACCGAAGATCACATTCGCGATATGCCTCGAAATATTTCTATGATCGAATTGAACCATCAACAACGGGAAATTATTTCTAATCGCTGTTTAAATGAAATCCAAGACATTTTTTTGCCTATTGGTGGAAATTCTTAATCTTATTAATGGTTACCCGAAGCCATTTCTAACGAAGAGTGTAGTAATCGGGAGTACTCAGCTGAAAGTAATTACGATTCTAAGAAGCTTTTACATACTCTTCGCGATGGTATTCCGACTCTAAAGGACAAACAAGGAGTATTTTCCATCGTGTTTGTAAAAATTTTCTGATATTACAAACTCACACGTACACACAGATTGTCTTAAAATAACTTTGTTTTGTTTCTCTATAAATTCAGAAAAATGATTGGAAGATGAGATTGAGAAAAAAGATTTGAATTTGAATCTAAGCACGCGCGAACGAAGTCGCGGGTACAGCTAGTATAATTATAAAAATGAATCGCCGAAATGTATGTACGCGCATAACTTCCGATTGGCTGCACCAAATTAAATAATTCTTTTTTATGTGTTCGTTATTGTTCGAACAAGGATAATGTACAAGAAAAATTAAAAGATGACGGGAAAAGTATTTTTTTGTCCGCGACAGTACACTGCCTGTGTTCCCACAGGCAGTGTACTGTCGCGGACAAAGCGGACAGCTTCCGCTGAGACGAATATGTAAATATGGCGGTACGAAGTTCGCCGGGTCAGCTAGTAAAGCGATATATTGTTATTATTACTAGCTTTTACACGCAGCTTCGCTCACGCAGACGTTCATCCCCTGATTTACCTCCTTAGGGGTGGAATTTCAAAAATTCCTTTCTCAGTGCTTACTTACGTTATATAAAGAATCTACATGCAAAATTTTAGGATTCTGGGTTCAGCGGTTTGGGCTGGTCGTTGATCTGTGGGTATGTCAGTCAATAAGTCGGTCACCTTACTCTTTTATTTATATAAATTATATAGGATTCCTCGAGAACTGGGCTATCTAACACCGAAATAATTTTTCAAATTAGACCTTGCGATTAGCGCGTTCGAACAAACAAACTCTTCTACCCAATAATTGTTTCCTTAATTTTTTTTTTGTTAATTAAACGTGTGGCTGTAAACGTCATATAAATACACGATTTTTACTGTGCGTAATAAACATAAATTAATCTGGTCTGTTTGTTTTGGCCAATGTGTCAGACTACAACAATTTATTATATAATTCAATTAATAAGTCTCCGTTAAAAATAAAAAATAAACTTGAAATGCCATACTTGACTTTTTAACATTTTAAGTACTATACCTATCAGTAAACATTGCTTTGGCAACTGTTAAACTGTAATTTACGCTTAAAGTAAATAAGTTATCGTAGTGTAAATTAAATATACATATTTTTTAATGTTTTCAATATACACAAATTTGTAGACACAATGCTGAGGAACTGCACCTAGCCTGCAACTAGCGTATTACATAAATTAACATTCAACATGAACGTAAATCCATGTTAAATATGATCGATCCATGCAATACGTAATGTTTTTTATGTACATCAAAAAATACGTTGTTATTAAGACAACCTCTAGCCCCTTTTATTGTTGTAGATTTTTAAAATGAATTTTGCGCCGAAGTTGGAAGATATGCGGATGTAATCACGTTAAGGTAGTCAAAAGGTTACTTTTATTTGTCGTAGCATAAATGCAATAGGTTTTTAATTATGTATAAATTGTAATAACCATATCAGCCGGTTTAATCAATTGCAAATAGTTATTCTCATTCCTATGATTATAATGTGCATGAAGGCCAGACACAGGAAATACCCTCGTTATATAACGTATGTTCTTTGTAAAGAACACCAACAACTTGTCTATGTATCTTTAATAATCCTGTCATTATAAAATGCAACCTATATGTACATCTATACTATTATATAAAGCTGAAGAGTTTGTCTGTTTGTTTGAACGCGCTAATCTCAGGAACCACTGGTCCGATTTGAAAAATTCTTTCAGTGTTGGATAGTAAATTTATCAAGGAAAGCTAAAGGCTATATATCATCAAGCTATGACCAATAGGGGCGGAGCACCAATGAAAAATGTTTCAAAAACGGGGGAAAATTACCAAGCTACGGGCAATAGGAGACGCAAACGAGGTTGCGTGGGTCTGCTAGTACAGGTATAAAATATATTTTTGTTCGTTAGTCTTATTAAAACTCGAGAGCGGCTGGACTGATTTGGCTAATTTCGAACGAAAAATGCTGAAATATTAAAAACAATTTGGTTTGCCAAATCTCTACTAATTTAAAAAGCTGAAGATTTAGTTTGTTTGTTCGTTTGAACGCGCTAAACTCGGGAACTACTGGTCCGATTTGAAAAAAATATTTCAGTGTTAGATAGCCCACTTATCGAGGAAGGCTATAGGTTATATATCATCACGCTAAGATCTATAGGAGCGGAGCACCAATGAAGAATGTTACAAAAATGGGGTAAAATTATTACGCTACGGGCAATAGGAGTCGTAAACGAGGTTGCGTGGGTCGGCTAGAATGCTATATTCGTCCAGTCGCGCGTCGTTAGTAAAAACCACTGGGGTCCTCTCAAATTACATAAGGATTAAATCGTCATCATTCGTAATATCTACAATATTTGGAGTATTTATATTTTGAATATGGAATATATACAGTAAATCCCCAAGTTGGTTTGCCTCGTTGAACCTAACAAATCTATACTATTATACACACATCAAAAGTGTCTAGGGATCAAGCATTTTTATGCGGATTTCTTGAGATTGAGATGTGGCTTTGGCCCTGGCCTGCTCAGTCGCCAGACTTGAACCCGATTGAGCATGCATGGGATATGCTACAGAGAAGAGCTCTGCCGAATATGGAGGGTATCCAGTCGCAAGAAGACCTTTTTTTGTTGTTGCAACGAACATGGGCGGCCATTCCACAGCGTGATTTGGATGAACTCATTTTGAGTATGCCAAACCGATGTTCTTGTGTTAGTGTTCGCGGTAGAAAAACGGATTATTAATTGTTTAAGTTACCTAATAAAATTTTAAAGAAAACTGTTATTTCAGTCTTTTTTTCGAACTTTAATGTTAGTGGTTCAAATGTCAAAAATCCTTTTATTAGGAAAATGGCAAATTTCTTTATTAATGCAAAGGTGACTTGGTTTATCGTTACTGTGACAAACGAAAACACTTTATTTGATTAATCCTTAAAGAAAATTTTAATTAATATCAATCAGGAGAAAAGTTATTGCAAAAATATATGTTGATCCCTAGACACATATGTTGATCCCTAGACACTTTTGATGTGTGTATAAAGCTGAAAAGTTTGTTTGTTTGTCTGAACGCGCTAATCTCAGGAACCGCTGGTCCGATTTGAAAAATTATTTCAGTGCTAGATAGTACATTTATCGAGGAAGGCTATAGGCTATATATCATCATGCTACGACCAATAGGAACGGAGCACCATTGAAAAATGTTTCAAAAACGGGGGGGAAAATATCACGCTACGGGCAATAGGAGACGCAAACGAGGTTGCATGGGTCTAACATAAAAATAATTACCGAAATATCTTAATGTTATAGGCGTACCTAAAACTGATTAACTAGAATCAGCAATTAAAGCCTCATTAGTTTGCTTAACATTTAAACACCAATGACGTGTATTATCATTCTTTACACGTATCATACATTAAAACTGCAAACACAGGTATTTCAAGTATATAAGTTTCTTACTCAATCTATAGTGCATATTCCATTTTGTCGCTTCCAATTACACCTACAAGTGTGGATTCCTGTAGAATGATAGAACGATAATGATTCTTGGTACGAGTTGTTAATATAATTAACTAGCTGTTGCCCGCGGCTCCGCCCGCGTGTAAGTCGGTTATTACAAAAAAGCGGTCGTCCGGGTTTGTACAAACTTCACATAAACCATCTACTAAATAGTCAGAACAAAGCCTAAGCATTTGGTTTGGATAGGTGAGCCCGTTCTTTAGTTATATAAAATTACAACGAAAAGTGGTATTGATTTTTATATATATTGATTTATACAAATAAATGAAATTGAAGTGTCTGTTTGTAATTTCAAATTAACAGCTTTTCACTAAATGCATATGAAACTACGTACTTATGGAATTTCCATCATTTTTTATTATTTTTGTCTGTCTTTTTATTCCGGCTAATCTATGGAACAGCTGGACCGATTTTGACTTTGACTGGCGGATAGCTGAAGTTATAAGAAGTAACTTCTACTTTCTTAGACTAGCTTTGCCTCTCGGCGTTATCCGCTCTTGTAGTTGTACGGCTACAACAACAACCGCGGGATACATCGCGGGGCTCAGCTAGTATGAAATGCAATAAATGGAAATTAAAGGTAATTTCATAATAATGTTTGAAACATAATGACAAGTAAAATTTCCTGATCAAAATAAGTTATCAAAATAATATCATGGCATTTACCGCGTTGTCATTTATACCACCCTGCACAAATGGGTGTATGTAGGGGTAGTTTCAAGTTTTTCAGCTCTTTGTAGTGCTGTTTTTTTACGGAGTTAACTCCCTTAAAGTTTTTTTTTTTGTTTTTGAAGTTGTTTTTTTTTAAACTAAGTTTTTTTTCTTTTCTTTCGGTGACAGGATGATCACGAAAAGAAAGGACGTTAGAAAATACTTTAAATATTAATTTAAAGAAAAATAGAGCCTAATAATGTTCCTTAGTGGGCTATTAAAGGCTTTGTTGATGAGGTGTTCATTAGTTTAATCTTTATGCCATCTAAACTTATTTTTACTATCTCGAAGTTATTTAGCGTAGTAGGTATGGCAAAATTTAAAACGAAATATCTTAAGATAAGTAAAGTACTGTGCCTAAATGAATATTTGGAGCAATTTCTAAGTATGATAATAAGGATAACAATCGGAGGGATACATAATCTGAATTTTTACCATTATTTTACCAATAAATGAATAAATTGATTACAGATTCTGCTACCAAGTGAACATAAACTATAATAGTTTAGGGATTTGCATCGAAGAAACACATATTATAATTTTTGGTGATCAAACTTGTAACAATATCACTATGAAAATTTTGATTTTTTTTACATTAATTTGTAGCTACAGACGATCTTGGTAAGTAACAAAAATAGATAGAAAGCAAAATATTTTAACTGACTATGACAATGTTGTAAAACTATAAATTTTAATATACCTAACTTGTTTGAATATGGGTTAAAATACAACATAATTTTTAAACATATCTATTGTATTTTTATGCGTTTATTTGCATATATGTACAGACAGTTTGTGTTAAATAAAATGAAAAAACGATATTTTTAAAGTCATGAGAATGTATAAACTCAATGAATATATTATTATAATTAAGTGTAACAAGTGTATTTATTGTTAATCAGTTAAATACAAAACATGAACTCAACTCAATGCGATTACCAATGGACGACGGCAAACTAAACCGGCCATGCGGATGAGCGAGCATGATAATATTCACGATTACATGAGTTTCGGTGCGGCCGAAAGTTTCGGCCATTTTTGGCTGAAACCGAAACTAGATTTTTTGGCTGAAACCTAAACCAACACTTCCGGTCGGTTACTAGTATTTTAAAACTTTTCTGTATATTTAACTTGATGATTGATTCCTGTTTAAATTAGTAGGTCAAGTTATGTACATATACCTACACATGTACATATCTTATTTTAAACTTTATAAGGATTGTAAATATCAAGTGATAAGTTTGCGGTTTTGGAATTGAATAAATCAAGGAAGTTTTCTAATTCAAAGATAAAGTTTTTTTTTTCCACTTCAAACATTTATAATTAAACTATCCCTTTAACTTGTTCCTTCCGATGGCTCGCGGGATGCGGGGCGGGGGAACGCTGAACCAAGTAAACCAAAAATAAGAGAATTATTGCTGGCATACCTACCATCCATAGCCACGTGAAAGCATCTTTTAAAAACCATGAAAGACCAAAATAGATTACATATGTTGTTACTGTTAACTTTGAATGTCGCTTTTTACCATTCCGCTAGGTCACTAACAGTCTACCATTTTTGCAATCACGTTTATTAATTTGTACAGTATCTGTACAGTATCAGTACATATTATACTCATATATATATATATATATATACTCGTATATTGTAGTCACCCACCTCCCCTTAAAAACATTAGTTGTAAAAGGAATGCTCTTCATCATCATCATCACTACTCACTACATAGTATATAAAACAAAGTCGCTTTCTCTGTCCCTATGTCCCTATTTCCCTTTGTGTGCTTAAATCTTTAAACCTACGCAACGGATTTTGATGTGGGTTTCTTTAATAGATAGAGTGATTCAAGAGGAAGGTTTTTATGTATAATAAATGCATAATATATTATGGAAACACTGTTAATTTTCGAGGTTTCTAATGTGATGTAGCAAATAAACACATTTTTTTGCGCTTACATTGCAAACGCTGGTTGCACCCTACGAGATAGATCAAAATAATGTACTAGAGTATTGTACACCTCTTAGGGATAACCCACAACAACCATTTTTTATTCCTTTCTTTTTACGAGAAATAATGGCTTATTTACGAAGTGATTTTAAGCAATACAAAATGAATCCTTATACAATTAAGTAAATTGAATACATTGTGCATTTAATATAGGTTAAAATGGCCCTTTACAGTATCTAATTTAAATGAATATATTCGAAGATATTACAGATTTAAAATGCACGAATCGTGTCGTCGGTGGGGGCATCTGAAATTCACCCGTGCGAAGCCGGGGCGGGTCTCTAGTTGGAAATAAAAGTTGTGAATGTTGTGATAAGAAAGTAGAACTGTATTTGATTAGGAGCTTCACTTGTAAAATATGTGCATTGCAAAATGTTCAAGAATAGCTCTGTTCATGTAATATTTATAAGTACAAGTTTAGACTTTGTATAATATAGATATCGGAGTTGCATGTATACTATTGAAGATGACCACCAGTCGTTTGTGTCTCAAATTATAATATAAACTTGTCTCTTGTACGGTGAAGGTCAACTTCGCAATTATGCTTAAATCAGGTTCTAATCGCAATTATGGTCTTAACGCTTACTAAAACTTTGAAATGCAAAGACTATATTAAATTTTATTCTTTACCAAAATAAATACAATGTGAGATTTTTCTATTGTTTGTAATATGAAGAATGTTATTAACAAAGTACATTTATTACTAAGGTTAAGACGTTAAAATTGAGGAAATTTAATTAAATGTCAAGTTGTAAATTCATTAAGACTGAAGATCTACTCTCTATATATTATGTATGTATAGTATTAAATTTCGTCCGCAACTCCACACAAGTATACACACAGTTTCCGGAGTATATCATAAACACTCACACACATGAGCCGTTGCTATTAACAATTAGTTATTCTGTGCTATTAATGAATATAGCTCTAATATCCAGTTATCTCTTAAATGAATTTTTAGTCTACGCTCTGCTGTGCCTTAAAATATTGTGAATCTATTACTTTACAAATGGCTAACACAGTTTACAATATTTTGTCTGAATTGGACAATATAGACACTGCAAAAGCATATACGTGTAACCCTTATGAATGTAACAAATATATTAGCGGTTCAAACCTTTCTACAAATATTTTATTTTACATATTAACGTACGTAGTATTATGAGAAACTTTGACAAATTATTAACACTACTGACCTTAATTAAAGTTGATTGTGACGTTGTCATTCGAACCAAATGCTGGCTAAGTAAACTAACTGACTTACCGGTACTCGATGGTTATAATTGTCACCACGCAAAGAAAGTAAAAAATCAAAACGATGGGTTCGTAATTTACATAAAAAAACAAATACAGTGTACAATAGAGGAACCTGACTTTGTGAATGGTAGTTGCCTTACTTGCAAAATTGGAAATGAACTGGCCATAATTGCCATTTATAGGTCTCCCTCCAACTCTTCTAATCAATGGATCGACAATTTTTTGAACACTCTGGACAATGTGCTATGCTCGGTTAGTAAACACGACAATATATGTCTTATTGGTGATACCAATCTAGATATAACACCCTCTAATACAAACGAGCGTTCTGCCATCTATTTAACCCTTAATGCTACCCATGGTCTCCTTCCCGCACATTACTTTCCAACAAGGCTACATTCTTGTATAGATCACGTAAACTAATAAGAACGCAACAGTGCTTGTTGTGACCACCTCACATTACTGGTTCAAATCGAGACTGACAAACAATTAAAAATAAAATCACCCAGTTTTAAAATTCCTAGCATAGATTATGACAGAGTTAAGTATGATATTGAGCATCATGACTTTAGCCACATCCAGACTTCAGAAGACCCTACCAAAGCTACCATTGCTCTAATTAAAGAAGTCCAAAACATAAATAATAAGCGTAAACACAAGAGTCAAACAACTTAAAAAGATAAATAGAAATTTAAAACCCTGGATTACCCCTGGTTTGCTTAAGTGTATATGCCATCGCGATAAACTGCATAAAGAAGCTAGAATGCCACCTAATAATCCTATAATACAAACAACATATAAAATGTATCGTAACTACTGTAATGGACTACTAAGAAAACTAAAAAACTTACACGATAAATACTAACTGGAAAAAGCAAAATATAATACTAAGGCACTCTGGAATAAAGTCAAGGACATAACCAACACAAAAAAGACAGGTACACCTCCTACGGAACTTCTTGACAATAAGTTAGATACGAAAATGGCTATAAATAGTGTTTGCAATTACTTTGCTACGATGGGCTCGAATTTGGCATCGAAAATCTCACCCCCAGTATCACATTTGCCCCAAAATCAAAATAACTGCAGTAATTCCTTCGAATTGCTTGAAGTGGATGAGTCAGAAGTAGAAGCCACTATTATGAACCCCAGGCACGACAGTGCTACTGGCTATGATGGCATACCGTCCTCACTCTTAAAGCTGTGTAAAAATACTCTGGTTCCCCGAATTACACACATTATTAACCTTTCGATATCAAACGGAGTATTCCCGGAGCCTTTTAAGAAAGCGTTCATTCATCCCATTTACAAGAGCGGGGACAGAAACTGTATTAATAAATATAGACCTATTTCGGTACTCTCGGCCCTCTCAAAGGTAATGGAGAAGCTTATAAACGGAAGACTAGTCAACTACCTCAATAAATACAATATCATAGCACCCAATCAATACGGTTTCAGAAAAGGGGTTTCTACTGAAAATGCAGTCTTAGAACTAACGGAGCATGTAGTAAGAAAATTAGATGCAAAAGATAAATGTCTGTGTATTTTTATTGATCTAAAAAAAAGCACTCGATACAGTTTCTGTTCCCACCCTTCTTTCGAAACTAGAGGCCATAGGTATCCGTGGAAAACCCCTGGAGCTATTTAGAGATTACCTACTAAACAGAAAACTAGCCGTTAGGATAGGTTCATGTTTGAGTGATGAAGAAACTGTCACGTATGGGGTACCGCAAGGTAGCGTGATTGGACCGACGCTATTTCAAATTTATGTTAACGACCTGTGTCTTCTGCCTTTGCGAAAATCTAAGATCATCACCTATGCGGACGATACCGCGATTGCTGTTCATGGCAGTACATGGACAGAAGTAAGGGCCACTGCAGAGGAGTCTTTACAAACTGTTGCGCACTGCGTGCGCGTGCTAACCCTTAACGTAAGCAAAACAAACTTCATCCCTTTCCATATTAGTAGTAGGAACAAAGTCGGAACAGACTTTTTGATAAGGGTACACACATGCTCTGATCCTGTTCGGTGCTCGTGTGAGGAACTTACCTGTGCTAATCATATAAAGTATCTGGGTGTAGTGATTGATAGTGGATTGAAATGGTACACACACATTGACAGCATCGTTGCAAAAATTAGGAGACTTATCTATATCTTCAAATCGATTAGATATTGCGCAGATATGGAATACCTTGCAGATGATATACCTAGCGCTTTGTCAATCCGTTATCACTTACTGCATACCGGTGTGGGGTGGAGCCGCCAAGACCAAGTTCATTGAAGTGGAAAGAGCACAAAGAGCGATACTTAAGGTAATGCTTGGTAAATCATTTCAATATCTAACTAACTTACTTTATGCCAACACTAAAATTCTTTCCGTCAGAAAACTATTTGTGCTTGCTTGCTTGTGTGCAAGCAACTCTTAAAAAACATCTTCAAGTTCCCCCACCAAATTATGCAAAGCGTTCAATTAGATTTTTATGTAATGTAGAAAGCCTGCCTACAGAACTGCTTTTGCTGGTCGTCAGTTTTATGTAAATAGCACTGTTATTTATCTGTATCTGTAAAGTAGTTCCCTTAAGTAGGATAACTATAAACGAAGTGAAATTTAGAACAATAGCTTTTTTACATACCCTAGACTATGAACAAACTTAAGGACTATTTCATCTCCATAAGTAAGCATATACCCATACCTACACCTACACATACATACATCCATTTTGCACGTACATATTCACAAATATATACACACACGCACGCACACCCTACACACTCACACACGCAAACAAACACACACACACGCGCAGGCGCACACTCACGTGCGCACGCGCAGACACGCATGCACATTATTTTATATTTCTACCTTTAAACATATCTTTGGCTTTGTAACAGCAGAACACTAACTCCCAAGTCACAGGAATACCTAGTTTGGGAGTTAGGGTTAGTCTAATTGTGTGACCTTTACCGTAAACCTTGTAATCTGTAGCTCTAAGGCAATTGTAAAAGGTTATTTAAAACAATAAAGATTATTATTATTATATTTTACACTCTAAAGACATATTTTCGGGGATAAAACCATTTTACAGTCTTCCCCACAACTCAAACTATACCCGTTTTTTCACCTAAATTGATTCAGGCGCTATTTATTCCCCATACAAACTTCCGCTTTATCCCTTAAGATCCATTATCCCGATCCACCAGTGGATTCACTATTAAATTCACTGTGATCCACTATTTGTCTGGATGGATCCTGTTATACTTTCATTTATCTTTTACTAGCGACCCGCCCCGGCTTTGCACGGGTGGATTTCAGATGCCCCCGCCGACGACACGATTCGTGCATTTTAAATCTGTAATATCTTCCAATATATTCAGTTAAATTAGATACTGTAAAGGGCCATTTAACCTATATTAAATGCACAATGTATTCAATTTACTTAATTGTATAAGGATTCATTTTGTATTGCTTAAAATCACTTCGTAAATAAGCCATTATTTCTCGTAAAAAGAAAGGAATAAAAAATGGTTGTTGTGGGTTATCCCTAAGAGATAGACATATACCGTCGCGGACTTTTTTGTAGTACTTTTTAAGGTGTACAATACTCTAGTACATTATTTTGATCTCTCTCGTAGGGTGCAACCAGCGTTTGCAATGTAAGCGCAAAAAAATGTGTTTATTTGCTACATCACATTAGAAACCTCGAAAATTAACAGCGTATCCATACTATATTATGCATTTATTATACATAAAAACCTTCCTTTTAATCACTCTATCTATTAAAGAAACCCGCATCAAAATCCGTTGTGTGGTTTTAAAGATTTAAGCACACAAAGGGACATAGGGACAGAAAAAGCGACTTTGTTTTATACTATGTAGTGATGATATAAATTATTCTTATTTTTGTACATTATTGCATGATTTGCGTTTTTGTTTAAGCTATTTATATCAGAGAACTAACCTTTTTGCTAAAAACCAAAAAAACTTATTTTGGCGACTTTCACATTGCCCCGTCTTAAACAACACCCCCCGGCCGCACCAGGGTGTCATCTATCTCGGATCGTTTGCAGCAGTCACATCGACCCAAGACACGCTGAAGCCCTCCGTCATTTTACTTCATTGCACCAAATGCAGTTGTAGTCTGAAGCATTATAAGTTGAATTTAAATTGTCGTACTCTTGAAAGATCCTTCAATCTCCTTTTCCCTTCTTTAAGTAACTCAACATTTAATACAACTAAATATGCAAATACCTTTTTGTTGTTGTACATGCCTATAAATTTTGAGGACTTCAAGTAGAGTATGATATTATAATGAAAAACCATTGCCTTCAAATGAAAGGTACTATTAATATCGTGCAAGAAATGTTTTCTTGGAAAAATATTATACAATTGACCAAAAGTAACACACGTTGACATTCTAAAAGCAATTATTTTTTATTGACCATAAAATGAATGTTACTGAAGAACAACCTTCCTTCCCTGACATCACGATATTAGTCTACACAATATTTTGTAAAATGTACTCCTACATACATAGGTGAAACAGGTTCATTGTATATTTTAATGCCTCACAAAATATTATAAACTAGCTGATCCGCACAACTTCGTCTGCGTCT
Organism: Diaphora mendica; assembly: GCA_949125395.1. NCBI lineage: Eukaryota > Metazoa > Arthropoda > Insecta > Lepidoptera > Erebidae > Diaphora > Diaphora mendica. The sequence continues at coordinate 10,900,985 of OX421319.1, forward strand.
CTCCAAAAGAACAACATTTTTCCCATGTCCTCAAAATTTTCGATCGGTACCCGGCTCCTTTTGGTCGTAACGTGATGTTATATGACCTAAAACCTTCCTCGCTAAATGAGCTATCCAACAAAACAAGAATTAACAAAATCGGTTCAGCCGTTTACGCGTAATGTTGTGACCAAGGCAAATAGGGATTAATTTATATATACAGGGTTACAGGTAACATGTAGTACCCCCCCAATGTATTCCTACGTTGTCGTCGTGGGGGGGCTTGCGTGGGTCGATGATCTCTGGGGCTATGCCGGTAGAGCCACTCATGCCGGATGGGCCCAGAAGGGGACTCCAGACCAAATGGGATACCCGACGGAGTCTGATGGCAGATTACCGCGGGGGGCACTCCAAACGTCCCTCTGATCTAGCAGAGGACGTATTGGAGTCCAGGACAATCCCCCGATCCCTCCGACACAATCGGACCGGCAACTCTGGTCCGATGAGTATGAGGTAACGGAGGGAGAGCTGGATCGAGCCGTACGGCGGCTGGCTTCCCGCTACACCGCGCCCGGATCTGATGGTGTTCCAGGTTGGGCGCTGGTGATAGCTCTGTTGGTACTTGGGGGCAAACTGAGGCAGATTTTCACTGATTGTCTCGGCCTCGGTACCTTTCCCCTCGGCTGGAAAGAAGCGAGACTGGTGCTCTTAAAAAAGGAAGGAAGGGCTGCAGATTCTCCATCTGCGTTCCGACCAATATGCCTGCTGAACGAGTTGAGGAAACTCTTTGAGAGAGTTATCTCTGGCCGTATCAGCGGGCACCTGTCGCGAGTGGGTCCTGATCTGTCGGACTGCCAGTTTGGATTCCGACAGGGACGTTCGACAGTGGATGCTGTCAGATGCGTTCGATCCCTTTCGGAGTCGACAGTCCGATCAGGGGGGGTGGCGTTGGCGGTAAGCCTTGATATCGTCAACGCATTCAGCACCCTACCCTGGCAGGCAATTAGAGCGGCCCTTGAGTATCACGAGGTGCCGCTCTACCTGCGGGCGGTCATAGGGGCCTATCTGCGCGACAGGACGGTAAAGTTTATCGATCGGAACGAGATGGAATACCGAAGGGAGGTGTGTTGCGAGGTTCCCCAGGGTTCTGTGTTGGGTCCATTATTATGAAACCTCGCATACGATGCAGTCCTTCGTACCAGTCTGCCCTCCGGCCTAAGTGTCGTCTGCTATGCGGACGACACACTAATACTGGCTAGAGGGTCATGTTTCGAAGAGGTGCTTCGGCTCGCCGAGCAGGGGGTGACTTGTGTTGCCGAAAAGATCTGTGAGCTGGGCCTAAAGGTGGCGCCTCAGAAAACTGAAGCGATATGGTTCCATGGCCTACGAAAGCGCCAGGAACCACCCAGCTCATGTCTCCGGGTAGGTGACGTTGAAGTCCAGGTAGGCCAGTATATGAAGTACCTAGGCCTCATCCTGGACAGTCGGTGGAGCTTCGAAGAGCATTTCGGGCGATTAGTCCCCCGAGTACGAGGGGTAGCAGGGGCGTTACATAGCCTGCTGCCCAACCTTGGGGGACCACGGGAAGAAGTTCGCTGCCTCTATATGGGCGTCGTACGATCCATGGTCCTCTTTGGGGCGCCTGTCTGGTCGAAAGACTTGGCGGGTTCCTCCCGCTGCAAGGCTCAACCCAGGAGTCTGCAGCGGCTGATGGCCATACGGATCGTACGGGGCTACCGCACGATTTCGTTCGAGGCAGCGACGGTCTTGGCGCGGTATCCCCCCTTCGACATTCTGGCCGACATGGACACGATGGTCTACGACCAAATTCGTTCTGTCGGTCGGAATGACGAGGGGACAGCGCCGGACCATGAGCCCGGAATGCTACGGCGGAACACACATACGCAAGCTCTGCGCGCGTGGCGGACTCGGCTCGAAATCCAGGGCTGTGCCAGCCAACGCGCTGTCGGAGCCGTTCTGCCGAGCTTCGAAGCTTGGGTAGAGAGAACCGACTGTGTCACCTACCGATTCACTCAGATGCTCACCGGGCACGGTTGCTTCGGAGAGTATCTGAACAGAATCGGACGTGAGGCTACGGCACAATGCCACCACTGCGGGTCCGACCGGGACTCCGCCCAGCACACGCTGGAGGACTGCCCTGCGTGGGAGTCCGAGCGTCGAGTCCTGGTCGGATAGATCGGACGAAACCTATCACCACAAGCATTGATCGCGGCAATGCTGGCGAGTAGTGAGGAATGGGAGGCCGCGGTCTCCTTCTGCGAAGACGTTATGCTTCGGAAGGAGTCCGCAGAGCCGGATCGGGAAAGGGCTGATCCCGCTCGCAGGAGGCGACGAAGGGGACGCGGTAGAGGTCGCTAGCCAATCGTCGCTTAAGGGTCGTTGTAGCCACATCTAGGGGAGATGTGGCCGCTGCAATCGGCCCGAGACCGGTGACACCCCGGTGCGGCCAGGGGGTATCGTCTAAGGCGGGTCGGTGTTCCGACTCTTGCTGTGTAGAAGGGTGAGGGGCGCGAGAGCGACCCGCCCCGGGGGTGACGCTGGTTACCCCGGGATGTACCTCAAACGCGAGGTGCGGCAGGGGGGACTCCAGAAGCCGCTGATGCGTTCCTGGAGCTCCTCCAGACTGCCGAGGTAGGCCGCCGCGGGGTTTAGTGGGTAGACCGATTCGTCGGGAGTCGTCCCACACACGCCATTCGTGTGTCCCCCCCACGTAGGGTATGATGCGTAAAGCATTCACCGCGTAAAAAAAAAAAAAAGTAACATGTAGTAATCCCTTTAAGGGGTGATAGTAGAGATCATTAGCCATCAAATTGTCCTCGTGTAAATGAGTAAAAAATGTACCGTTTTGGCAAAAAAAATAAAAAAACTCATTTTTTAAGAAAAGTGGATTACGCTACTTCAAAGTGCGGCTAACCTTTAGAATCTATACAATCGATTTGAGAGTTGACAATTTTATGTTTGATAGTTCTTGCTTTTGTTAGTCTACTCCTAAAATTTCAACTTGCGGAAAGTCGTAGTTTTTGAGATATAAATTTTTGAAATTATAAATAAAATACGTGAAAATAATTTTGACATCTTCTAACCGTTTTGTTATTCCTTACGTTATTCGTTTTAAACTTTTTTCAAACTCTCAAAATAGTTTTTGTGTAATTTTTTGCTAAATAATTTAGTTTTTATTGTAATACACACCGTAATATACGAAAAAATACTTTTCGAGTATTTTTTTATATATTACGTTTTGATATTCACTTTTAATAAAGGACATATTTTCTTAAAAAAGGAGAACCAAAACGCAACACTAATGACGCGACGCCATTTCAATTATAAAACTACAACAATTTAGCAACACCCTAATGTTTTTGTTAGTCTCCTTGTAGGTTAGGTTAGAGTTGTGAATTATAATATTATGTGTTATAGGAAATGTATAAGAACAGGATATAATTCTTAGGTAATTAATAGCAATGTATTACTCCGAGTTGGCACAATCCGACTTTATTGGTTTAGGTTAGATGGCTAAGGCCTTAGCCATCGTGGTTATTTTTTTTATAAACCACCCAGAAATAGAAGCCCCGCCCAGCGGGGCTCCGTCGACTCATAATTGAAGCCAGTTTTTATATACATATTTATATAATAAATAACAGCGATAAAACATGTGTTTAAGTGTAATTGGTGATTTCGAAGTAACTCGATAGATGTCGCTGTATCAAAAAGTTGTAACGCGCTATAGTTAGTCACAATGTTCATTATATAAGGTTTGTTATTATTTGAATAAATTGCTTACGTTCTGAGTACTTGGTGTATTATTACATTGCTATTCGAGTGTTCCATCAACATAAGGTCCTTACGAGACGGATCATTTTTGCCGCGGCCCCCCTTGTTATATTTCAGGATTGTGGAGACATCTAGCCCTGTAGCTAACAGGTTGAACTACCGCATAGTTCACAAGGTGTTCTCTTACAAGACAAGCCGGAGCAAAGGAGTATTTTGGAATCAATACGTGTATGGAGTGGTGAGAGTGGCGCCCTCTGTGGAGAAGATTTGGAAATATCGACAAACGGTGAGATAAGTGCTTATTGAAAATCTGGTGGTGCAAATCGGGACTAAACAAATAAGTGAAACAGTTCATTTTATAACTGAGGCAGATTAGTGAAGTTAAAAATATCAGTGCTAAGTGTCAAAGACTTATAAAATTTAAAGTAAATTCAGTAACTTAGAAAAAATTTGCATGAAGATAGCTAGGACTTAGAATAGTTTAAGAAAAAGTGAAACGACGGGGAACCTATGCCCGATTTCGGTCCGAGCTAAATACAATTTCAAACACTTAGAAAAATTTGCAATTGTGACACTTAGAAAATTTCTCAACAATTTACGAACCGATATTATCTTCTTAAAATGGAGGCGCAGTTACGAATGTTGGAGGACATTAAAATTCAAATAGAAAAGGGACAGATCAACTTCAAGAAATCCCCTAAGGATAGAATTAGTGAAGCTTATCTTGAGACTAGATTAGATATGCTAGAGAAACAGTTTACTAAATTTACAACAAAACATGAGGAGTTGATAACTACTTGCAAGCGGGACGAATTAAGTTCGTCGAAATACATACGTGATGATGTTTTTGAAAATGTGTCGGACATTTATTTTAATTATAAGGTAGATTTAAAAAATGCTTTGAGTAACTTTAAATGTGTAAAATCATCTGATGCTTCTTCTAGCTGTGTAAAGGGTATGTCAATGGCTAAATTACCTAAAATAATAATACCAAATTTTAGTGGTAAATATAATGAGTGGTCGACATTTAAGGATTTGTTTATTTCGTTAGTGCATAACAACACAAGTCTTGATGATGTACAACGTTTACATTACTTAAGATCCCAGTTGTCGGGCGAGGCAGAACAGCTCATTAGGCATGTACCTATTACACAAGCAAATTATGACAAATGTTGGAATATGTTGACTAGTCGGTATAATAATAAAAGATTTATGGCGAACTGTATTCTTAAGCGTCTACTTACCCAAAGGAACATATCATTCGAATCATCCAATGCTCTCAAAGAGCTTTTAGATACAACTACAGATTGTTTGCATGAGTTATCATCTCTTGGCGTTGAGGTGGACACTTGGGACATATTAATTATATATTTAATTAGTTCAAAGTTGGACTCTGAATCTCGCAAAAATTGGGAATTACAAGTCAGTCAATCTAGTGACGAACTACCCACTTTTAAAATGTTTCGGGATTTTTTAGAGACCCGGTTTAGAGCCCTTGAATTTATTGATAACAAGTCTTTTAAACCTAAAATTAATAACCCTAAGGTACATGTAGTTGCTAAAGTGTCTTGTCCACATTGTTCCGAAGATCACTCCTTGTTTAACTGTAAAAGGTTTTGTGCTGAAGCAGTTGATCAACGCCGGCACATAGTTAAGTCCCTAGGTTTATGTTTTAATTGTCTTCGTTCTAACCACATTATTATTAACCGTCGTTCTTCTACAAGGTGCCGTATTTGTAATAAAAGGCATCATTCATTATTGCACCCTCCAAAGGAATCTAATTCGAATACCTCTTCCTCCGGGCAGATCAGCAATCGGAATAATGCACCACAGGTATCTAATTCAACTCGAAACGTGGCCATACAAGATTCTACAATTGTAACCCATTTTGCTAAAGATATCAATACTCAGGTATTGCTAGCTACAGCAATTATAAAGGCGGAGTCACGGAATGGCTCCTATCAACCCTTGAGAGCATTTTTGGATCAAGGGTCGCAGGCTTCTTTTATTTCAGAAGCTGCTGTTCAGCTGTTACAATTGAAGAAGAAATCAACCAAAACAACAATTGCCGGTATAGGCGGTGGTCACGGCGGCACAACCTCAAGATATGTGGTTGTGATAAATATTCAGTCGCTTCATGATCCTACCTTTAATATACAGATTAAGGCTCATGTGTTGAGTAAAGTTACTTCGATTCTGCCCGAACGTAAGTTTACTTTACTTAACTGGTCAGATCTCAGCCAGATGGATTTAGCTGATCCATATTTTAATACACCTAACAAAATTGATATTTTGTTAGGAGCTGACGTATATTGCAGAGTCTTAAAAGAGGGTCTACTGAAGGACCCACAAGGAAGGGCAATCGCTCAAGATACTCACCTGGGCTGGATAGTTTCAGGACAGGTCGACGGTGGAGACGACCTACAATGCTATAACAAAATAGTAGTGAGCATGCACACTCAAGTGGAAGCAAATGACATTCTAAAAAGATTTTGGGAAATTGAAACCCAGTCGTCAGACGTCCTACACATACTTTCTCCGGAGGAGCAGGCATGTGAAGACCACTTTGCCGTTACCACATGCAGAGACGAGTGGGGCCGTTATATTGTGAAGCTGCCTTTCAAGTCTTGTGAACCACCGAAAGGCACAAAGGAGATAGCTCGAAAAAGGTTTGTTAACCTTGAAAAAAGGTTATCAAAAGATACCAAAGTTCATGACCAATACAAGTCAGTCATTAACGAATATCTAACACTCGGTCATATGGAAAGAATTTCCAATGATGACGAGAAAAACAAGGCCAGCGCTGTCTATCTGCCGCATCACGCTGTAATTCGTGAAGACAAAACCACAACCAAATTGCGGGTGGTATTTGATGCATCATCTAAAGGAATTAATAACATTTCTTTAAATGAAACCTTAATGGTTGGACCACAATTACAAGCGGATTTACGTCATACAGTGATGCGGTGGCGTCAACATCCGGTATGTCTTGCTGCAGACATAGTGAAAATGTATCGTCAAGTGAAGGTTTGTACCGAGCATGTTGACTCTCAAAGGATTTTATGGCGAGATGATATACATTCCGATATACAGGAATTTCGTCTTTTGAGAGTGACGTTCGGAACATCTTGTGCACCTTACCTGGCAGTCAAAGCATTGCAGCAGATAGCTTGTGATGAAGGGCATGCTTATCCATTGGCTGCTACGCGGGTAAAAACCGATTTTTATATGGACGATTTGATGACTGGGTGTCAATCTGAAGATGATGCTATCGGAATATATCATGAGATGAATGGCTTATTAAATAAGGCAGGGTTTACACTGCAAAAATGGACTAGTAATAGAGAACGATTGCTTAAGAAAATAAAACAAGACAGCGGAGGTAACCTAGAAATCAAGGAAGATGAAATAACTAGAGTGTTGGGACTTACCTGGAATCGTGCCAGTGATGATTTTCATTACTCAGTGCACTTACCGTTGGATTCTGCGTCTTCCTCTGTATTTACACCTGTAACTAAAAGAAGGGTTATTTCGGAGATAGCACGTCTGTATGATCCGCTGGGTTGGGTTTCACCTTGTATAATTACCGCCAAGGTAATTATTCAAAAACTGTGGATAGCTGGATTGGACTGGGATGAGGAATTGCCACTGGAACTCTTAAAGGAGTGGCAGGTGTATCGTAGAGAATTACAGCACCTGAACAAATTTAGAATACCAAGATGGATCAAAACATGTGATGACGATCGCACGGTGGAGCTACATGGTTTTTCAGACGCCTCTAGTGTAGCTTATGCTGGTGTAATTTATATCAGAGTAATTGATTGTAAGGGTCTTATTCATTCCACCTTGGTGACTTCAAAGACAAAGGTTGCTCCAATTAAACAAGTATCAATCCCGCGACTAGAGTTGAGTGGTGCGGTCTTAGTAACTAATTTACTGTTGGAAGTAGCTGAAGTTTTAAATATACCAAACCAAACTTACATGCATGGACCGACTCAACCGTAGTGTTGGCTTGGTTAAGTGATCATCCAAGTCGCTGGAAGACATTTGTAGCAAACAGGACATCAGAGATTCTAAGTAGTCTTGATTCTTCTCAATGGCACTACGTTCAATCAAAGGACAACCCAGCTGATAGTGCTTCGCGCGGCATCTCCCCGAATGCTCTTTTATCTAATCCACTGTGGCAAACAGGACCTGCGTGTTTATTGAATGAGGCCATAGAGTATTCTAGGCCCAGGTCTATTATAACTAAACTGGAACAAAAAACATTAAAGGCCCATACAGGAAATACGGAGGAGAATCCAACTGAGTTGATGTTGACTAGGTTTTCATCGATGCGTAGGTTAGTCCGCGTACTTACCTGGTGCAGACGATTTCTGTATTTTAAGGAACCTCGTAGGGGTAAAGTGAAGTTACCACCTCACCTTACCGCTGCTGAAATAAGAGACACGACCGAAGCTTGTCTTCGACAATGCCAGCAGACTTGGTTTGAGTCTGATCTGAAGCTGATTGAAGCGAAAAAGAATTGCAGCAGGCGCAGTGATTTAGCTTCCTTGAACCCCTTCCTTGATGATAAGCAGTTGCTGAGGGTTGGTGGTCGAATTCACAATTCACAATTGAGCGATGACAGAAAGCATCTGTTTATTGTTCCAAACCAATCACATCTAGCCCGGTTAATTGTAGCTGATGCCCATGAGAGAGCGCTGCACGGTGGCCCTCAGTTAACATTGAACATTATACGAACCAAGTATTGGGTCATCAGGGCAAAGAGTCTAGTTAAGGGCCACATACATCATTGTGTCCCTTGCATTCGTCAGACAGCTGTAATCAGGCATCAACAGATGGGGCAGTTACCGGATTGCAGAGTTACACCGAGCAAACCCTTTCTCCATTCGGGAGTAGACTACGCGGGCCCCATTCAAATTAGAACTAGCAAGGGTCGAGGGCATACATCATACAAGGGGTATATATGTCTTTTTGTCTGCATGGCAACTCGTGCTGTGCATATAGAAGCAGTTTCCGATTTAACTTCTCAAGGGTTCCTTTCTGCTTTTAAGCGTTTTGTCGCCAGACGCGGGCAGTGTACTCAAATCTGGAGTGACAATGGCACCAACTTCGTAGGAGCTTCTAAAGAGCTCCAGATCCTGTTTAGAGATGAAAATGCTGCACTTCCTCGAGAAATAGCAGCTGCATTAGCTAATGCGGGCACCGAGTGGCATTTTATTCCGCCTCACGCACCCAACTTCGGAGGTCTATGGGAGGCAGGCATCAAGAGCACGAAACATCATTTAAAACGTGTGGTTGGCGATACAAAACTTACATTCGAAGAGCTTACTACAGTTTTAACTCAGATTGAGGCCTGTTTAAATTCCCGCCCCCTTTCACAAATCAGTGATGATGCTACAGATCCAAGCTCACCGCTCACGCCGGGTCATTTCTTGGTAGGTCAGCCACTGGTAACAGCACCGGATTTTAATTTTGAGTTTTCACCAATGAACAGTTTGCGTCGCTGGCAGCTGACCCAGAAAATGATGCAACAATTTTGGAGACGTTGGTCCCAAGAGTACTTAAGTAATTTCTTCCAGAGACATAAGTGGGCTCTGCGAACTCGTAACATGGAAGTTGGGGATGTCGTCCTTGTAAAGGAGGATCACTTACCTCCTGCTAAATGGCTGTACGGTAGGGTTATTGAATCACATCCAGGGAAGGATGGCTTAGTCCGGGTTGTAACCCTTCAGTGCAAGGATTCGCAGATTAAGCGTCCAACTTCGAAGCTATGCATTTTGCCAGTCAGAGATGATGTATAGTTATTTATGGATCTAATTTTAGTTACGAATAAGTGATAGGCATGTTACTCTGTAATACATATCTAGAATGATTTCTCAGAAATTAAAACTTATTTTTTTGTTATACATATACCTATATACAGTCCGCTATTAATCGATGTTTTAGTTTTAAGTGCATATTTTGTTTTTATTTTATTTTATTTTTCAACATTGTGTAGACATCAATATTGTAAGGTAATTTTAAACCCGTAGACGAACCCAATAGACGCATTAATGTAACCCTACAAATGGTAAGTGTCTATTGTGGTAACTCACGAGGTATGTTACTTCCGAGCACCAGGGTAGTTAATTCCCCCGCTAATGGTAGTGCAAGGGCTGGCCACTTCATGGTGGGCGGTAGTGAAGGACAAGGTCCTTGGTGGGCGGAATGTTTAAGTGTAATTGGTGATTTCGAAGTAACTCGATAGATGTCGCTGTATCAAAAAGTTGTAACGCGCTATAGTTAGTCACAATGTTCATTATATAAGGTTTGTTATTATTTGAATAAATTGCTTACGTTCTGAGTACTTGGTGTATTATTACATTGCTATTCGAGTGTTCCATCAACAACATGTTTATTAAGTGGAATAAACAAACAATTTTTGTACAAATTTCTATTTTTTCTAAGGGAACCAAGTATTTCCGGCGGGTGAAAATGGTGAGGAGGACCCCCCAAGTAAGGGGTATCCCCCACCCCCTCCCCCAAAATCTATTGTACATATTGCGAAATGCGTCCTAACCTATAAAATTTTCGAAAATTCATATTAAAAAAACTATGAGGAATCGCAACCCCCCCTTCAAGGGGGGCTATCTACAACCCCTCCCCCACCCCCGCCCCCTACCCCCGCCCCCGAAATCGATTGTATAGATTCTAAAGTCCTTCCCAAAGTGCTCTTAAAACAAACACTTGCACATTTACTGGTTGTTGTTGGTGTTTTTAGTTTGCTAACACCCTAATACGTAATAATAACACAAAAAGGAACAGAAATGTAGTACCGTTAGTGAATAATGATTCAGGAAATCTAAAAAATTTCATACATTTTACTGTTTCTTATGACTAAATGCAATTTTATTTTAAAAAATCACCGTACAATTTTATCGGCGTAATAGCTTAAAAACAAGTATGTTTTATTAGCTATCCAACAAGGTATAAAAATATAAAATACGTTGACTAATGGGTCAGTAAATGAACTTAATCGGGAGTAAGTGATAATCGTAATTTTTAAAATGTAGTGTTATTGTATGAATAATAAGAGTATAACAAACATGTACCACTATCAAGCGGGTCCATGATTCGGGCAAGGCGGGTATATAAAGCGTCGCGATCGGAAGCAGGGGACAGTTTACTCTTCAGATCTCGTGACGTTCATATATCTTGATTGTGACATGGGTCACGAATTATAATAGTTTTCTATTATTTGATTTATGATTTATTGTATTGTATTTGTGTTTTATATCGTGTGTGCTAGTACCGGCTAAATTGTCCTTAATATCTCCCTTTGATCCGCGTGAGGCGATATTTGCCTGTGGGGGAATTACTAGTCTGGTGGCGAATTCCACAGGGCAGCGCGGAGGAGTGAGCGTTGCCCCAACCCCCTCGCGGGGTTTGCTGACAGTTTAAATAATTCATATCCTAGACGTTCTACTTGGTGCTAGTTTGCTTTGCCGCCGTCCTGGCTAATCCACCGTTACAGTAGTTATTTTGGGGTCTAAACTTAAACTTACAGTCGATTTTCAAAGTGTGAGCCCTTATTTCTAATGCAAGCACGCATTCTTGTCCTTAATTGAGTTTTTACAATACCACTGACAACTAATTTTTGATTTCACTTGCGGCGTTAACCGTGCGGATCCTTAAACCTACAATATTTGGTACAGGCGCGACATCATAGACCAGGCTCACACACACGTAATAATCCATCAGGGTAAGATCGGGACAACTTGCTGGTCCTGGGGTAGATCCTCCCCTACCAATCCAACTATCAGAAAAAAAATGATTTAATTACCTAACCCAATTTATCTCTGACATAACCTAACTCTGTTGCCCACCGTGGTTTGCGGCAGAGTGATGCTACAGAGAAATTGAACCTATTTCTGACCTGACTCTGTCGCATCACCCTGCCGCAAACCCCGGTGGGCAACAGAGTTAGGTTATGCCAGAGTTAAGTTAGGTCAGAGTTAAGTTAGGTCAGAGTTACGTTTGGTCAGAGTTAGGTTCAATTTGAACGCACAAAGTTACGAGAACTTTTTGACGGAAGACATGTTTGGACTTCTTGAAGTCGTACCTTTGGAAACAAGGCGTATGACGTAGTATCAGCATGATGGATGTCCATTACAGAATTACCGTCCACCAATGGTTAAATGAAAATTTTCCTGATAGTTGGATTGGTAGGGGAGGACCTACCCCATGACCAGCAAGGTGTCCCGATCTTACCCTGATGGATTATTACGTGTGTGTGAGCCTGGTCTATGATGTCTCGCCTGTACCAAATATTGTAGATTTAAGGATCCGCATAGTTCATGCCGCAAGTGAAATCAAAAACTCATTGTCTAGTGGTGTTGTAAAAACTGAATTGAGGACAAGAATGCGTGCTTGCATTAGAAATAGGGGCTCACACTTTGAAAATCGATTGTAAATTTGAATTTATACCGCAAAATAACTACATTTTTAAAATTATGATTTTTCACTTACTCCCGATTAAGGTCATTTACTCAGCCCTTTGTCAACGTATTTAATTTTTTTATACCTCGTTGGATAACTAATAAAACATACTTGTTTTTAAGCTATTACGCCGATAAAATTGTAAGGTGATTTTTTTAAAATAAAATTGCATTTAGTCATAAGAAACAGTAAAATGTATGAAAAATTTTAGATTCCCTGAATCATTATTCACTAACGGTACTACATTTATGTTCTTTTTTGTGTCATTATTACGTATTAGGGTGTTAACAAACTGAAAACACCAACAACAACCATTAAATACGCAAGTGTTTGTTTTAAGAGCACTTTGAAGTAGCGTGATCCACTTTTCTTAAAAAAAATAGTTTTTTTATTTTATTTCCAAAACGGTACATTTTTGACTCATTCACCCGAGGATAATTTGATAGCTCTCTACTATCACCCCTTAAAGGGGTTACTACATGTTACCAGTAACCCTGTATAGATGACGTTTCTAGACTTTAATGTGGTAATTACGAGTTATGAGCTCTATTTGCATACAGTTTAGGTCTGAAAACACTCTCTTCTTGGTCCTATCGGTATAAAGTTACCGCTAGCAAGAGTTTGATCCACAAGCTGTCAAGCTGTGCGAGGCAAAAAATCGTGAAAGAACACAAAAGAGGCAAGAATCCAAGCAATAATAGTAGAAAGTTAGGGTCGGAATAAGTTCGAGTAATTCCTCGACGTACTTAGTCCTTGTATATAATTTTATAATAAACGCAATTAAAAGTGCAGAGCGACTCTACATTCCTATTTTACTGTCAACGACGATTCGAGTCGCAGTTGTTTTCCGTTGAATGCGAATCCCATGGAGAAGCCAAGTAGGGGATGTCCTGTAAAGAAATAAAGACAGTATTCCATTTCATATGTGGCCGAACCAGCGGCTTATGAAGTTGTAAGCTGTCGTAATACCAAGTTTTTTCGAGGCTCCTTTGACCTTGCAAACTAAGTGACTGCAAAACAGTCAATATATAAAATATACATAGGTAAGTTAACTTGAGAATTATTTACTTAGTGATAGGGTCCCGTATTTACCCTTTTGGGTTCGGAACCCTAAACAGATGAGGTCAGAAAAGGCGAGACTAAGGCGTATCCGTCAGTTGTAATATTTTAGAGTGACTTTCCTTGTGTCCTCGTGTCTTTAATTAAAACTAATCATCATTTAAAATAAAAGTAAGTATCAAATTTTTACCTTAGTGGTCGACATACATGATACATCTTTGTAAGTAACACACTCTTTTTTGCTCTAAAAATCTGTGTTCATGGAATCCATTAGACTCCTTAACGATGTACACATACAATAAAACTGAAACAACAAAATTAGGGCGCAGAGAAGAGATGAACACGATTACATGTATATATGTACATGTACATGCATGCGCATATCTTCGGAGGGGAAAACAGAGTGTTACATATTCGTAAAGAGATAAAGTATATTGTCTACATGAGCAGAAAAAAGTAGGCGGTTTTATACCATTATTTGTTGTTATAGCGGCAACAAAAATACATCATCTATAAAAATTTCAACTATCTAGCTATCACGGTTCATAAGATACAACCTGGTGATTGACAAACGATCGGACGGACAGAACGGCGGAAAGCTGAGTCTTAGTAATAGGATCCCGTTTTACCCTTTAGATACGGAACCCTTAAAAAGAATACTGATCACAAGTATAAGATGAAGCTTATGAGATCTCTAATAGTTGTAAATATTCGTACCAGATCTAATGATAAAATATTCACTATTCTTAGCCGACTTCCAAAAATGAGGAGGTTGTCAATTCGATTGTATTTTTTTTGTATGTTACCTCGTAACTGGGTTTACCGATTTTAAGGATTATTTCTATATCCGAAAGGTGGTGCTTGTCATGCAGTCTTATTTCAATTAGAATGAGATGTGACTAGCAATAATGATTTGTATTTTGCTCTTCAATAATATGACAGATATCTGTCTTGGTTGCTGCAATCGCATGTACATGTATTGTTTCTATAATCACACAATATAATATCATCCCTAAACACTCTAAGTCTGAAGGGATATCTTAATGTGTTCAGTATATCGCAGTCCAATCTATAATGAGAAAGTGATTTAGGGATCATTAAATACGTATTGAAAATATGTTTACGACATATTTTCAATACGTTTGTTTGAAACAGTTTTAATAAAAAAATAAAACTATTTCTGCAAAATAATACCAGTGTAAAAATTTAATTTACCATCCAGTAAATCTTTTCAATTAACCATTTCCATACAATAGGCGCAATTTAAACAAAGCTATTTTGTTGACAATCCATTGTATTACATCCAAGTATGAAAACAATCAAATTCCCTAGATTGGTATAGTAGAGTGTAATCCAATTACAGGTAAAATACATATAATGTATTCAAATGTTACCTCTCCACGGATATTACTCCGCTCGTCCTCGTTCTTCTACATCTACAATTGTAATTATATACATATCATTTCACAAATCCTGCGTTGGTTTTACTGGTACAGTGTTTACGTACAGAATAGAGTATCATAACAATCTTCATAGATAAACGGTAATATTTGTAACACTGATAACTTTGCATCAGTAGTAAGTACATAGTAAGTAAATTCTTTTTGTTTACAAAGGCATTCCTAACTATCAGTCAAAGAGCCATTTACTTCATGTATGAATAAACGTTTCCTGAAAATTAATAATACTTAATTACTAATTCATAACAATGGTTACTATAAAATGTTGGTAGATAACGAACCATATGCTCCCATAGGTACGTAGGTAATGAATTAACTCACTTGGTTTACATTCAATTTCACGACTGCGCAGAAGTAGGTACTTCGTTACCAGACTAAAGCATTTTTATATATATTATATTTTTAATGGATCGGGTTTCACTTATATGTTATACAGTTGAAATTTATGTATTAACGGCCACATAAATCTATCAGGTTATTTACTATACATTTTAAACTGTCTTGGTACAATATCTTTCCGTGTGGTGTTTAAGAATATGGAGGGCCACGATTCCTATTTATCCCGTTGCCGTCGCCGCATCGTAAGAGAGTACTAAAGCCGAGTCTCTACCGAACAAAAGTTGTCAATTTTCGTGTTGGAGACGCGCCTGAAGAGAGGAAACTACGTAGGACTGCACTGCAAAAAGAAGGAAAACATAAAACGAACCCTCTACCACCTCATCCAACTTTATTTACTTATTAACGTCATTTAATGGACCCAAGCCTCCTGACGATCTAGGTTCAGCAGTTGACTATAATGACTGTTGATGATATTACAAATTTTTAAAGACAATGAATTTCATGTCATATACAAGTACCTGCACTAGTCAATTAAATTAAATGAGAAAATAAGACGGTAATATAACGTATATAGTATTCTGTCTTCAAACAAACGGTGAGAACGCGAGTCATAGCTACGCGCCTCAAGAACACAACGGTATACGCAGCCACAGTTCTGAATGGATTTGTGATGATTTTATAAGCTTGTTATTTGTGCGAGTCGGACTCGCCCATGAAGGGTTTCGAAGCAGCAAGTAACATAATATAAACGTTCTTGTAGTTCGTTGTAACTTTGATCGATGTTTTAATAATAGTGTTTTTTTGGGGGGTTTACTATTTATGACATATTAAAAAAAAACTACTTACTAGATCTCATACAAACCAATTTACGGTGGAATTTTGAATGATACATCATATAATATATTTTTTAGTTTTATCATTCTCTTATTTTAGAAGTTACAGGGAGGGTGGACACTCATTTTACCACTTTGGAGGTGTCTCCCGCGCAAACTATTCAGTTTGGAAAAAAATGATATTAGAAACCTCAATATCATTTTCGAAGACCTTCCATAGATACCCCTGATACACGTATGGGTTTGATGAAAATTTTTTTTTTGAGTTTCAGTTCTAAGTACCTCCAAAATTTATTGTTTTTTTTTATTTTTCATTTATTATGTTTCAACTTTCAACAGTATAGTTCTTATAGTTTCCGAAAAAAGTGGCTGTGATATATGGACGGACAGACAGACATGACGAATCTATAAGGGTTCCGTTTATTGCCTTTGGCACGGAACCCTAAAAACGAGTAAGTAAACGTTACTATGCTTATAAGTGGGTTTTTTCTATCTACACTAATATTATAAACGCGAAAGTTTGTAAGTATGGATGGATGGATGTTTGTTACTCTTTCACGCAAAAACTACTGAACGGATTTGGATGAAATTTTACAGTAATATAGGTTATACATCAGAATAACACATAGGCTACTATTTGCCGCGATAACCGACATATACGTGGGCGGAGCCGCGGGCAACCACTAGTGTAAAATATGTATGTATTTATAAAAGAAGTATATGTGTATTTATACCAGTTGTCTAGTACCTATAATACAAGCTCTGCTTAGTTTGGGACTAGATGACGTTGTGTGTTAGATTTCCGAAAATATTTATAAAAAAATAAAAAAAGACTATAGAAATTCTTACGAAAGTTCTAAAAACAGCATTGGTTCTCATGAAACAAGGTAGAGAGCTTGCGCTGACGCAAATATGCTTACTTGCTGACGACTCACTGACTCTTGCTTGTTTATTTATCTGGTTGAAGGACTACAATTTAAAAAGATCGCAACAGCACAATAAATAATTAAAACAGGACAATGACCCATGTGTTGATGAAACATTTTACAAGATATCTTGCGTCAAATTTCAAATTGTTATTTTAGAGTGATGATCAGAATCAGCCGCTCATGACTTCACTCGATCCGCATCCATCGTTGATACAGCGGACCGTGGGCAATCAGTCTTTCAGTATAGATAATACATGTTATTTAAATATTTTTTGTTTCAGGTTATTTTCAATAGCGCCATGGTTGTATGTCGCAAATGCCAGCGAATGCGAAGTGAATAGTGGAATAAATCAAGCAAACAGTCCCGACGAAAATGATATTATCAATAATCCAACACAAATTCTTGATCATGTTGTAATAGATGATATATTTGCTATTTGCAACAGGATATGCTAACAGATTATAATCTATACAAATAAATAAAATAGAAGTTTGTTGTTGTTTGTAATTTCAAATTAACAGCTTTTTACTAAATGTATATCAAAGTTAATACGTTACTTACATCAAACAAAGGTAGTAGAGCCACGCTGATTTCAGCACGCATGGGCCGGCTCGACCGGGGTGGTACTACCCTCGCACAGAAAATCAACGTAAAATGACCACGTTCGTGCTGTCGTGTTTCGTTGGTGAGTGCGAGACCGGAGGCCCAAATAGTCTAGTCAACAAGTTCCATACTTGTTGACTAGACTAAAAGATGCAGCAGCATCACTAGGCCGCCATGGTGTGGGTCGCCATACTGCATTGTCTGCATTCGCAGTGAGTATGGCGACCAATACTCTTGGATTCTGCTTATGCTTTCCATCAGGCAGAGTAGAGTCATTTTGGCGGGCCAAACATAAAAAAAAAAAAAAAAAAAAAAAGAAATGTTGTCTCTCTTTCTATTTGTTCCGTCTAATCTCTGGAACGGCTGGACCGATTTTGACGGGATGTATGGCGTAACTTGGCTACTTTCTTAGACTAGTTGTGCCTCGCAGCGTTAAGGGGCGCGTCCCTAAAAACGCGCGAAAAGGCACTTGCAGTTTTGCAAAACACAAACAACTCAATTCATATTTGACACTAAAAAAAAATCTCAGTAGTTTAATAAATCAGTCACATTCACATCAGTGACATTTATACAATAATTCTTTATTTTTGTGAAAAAAAGCCTTAACAAAGATCAAAATCATCGAAATCGACCTTTTTAATTAGCACACTCTGTCCCATTTCCTGCTCTATTTTAAATGTTTTTTTCTTATTTCGCGAGAAAAAAGTATGGAGAAAAGATTTACCGTTTTAGTTTTTTTATTAATTCTCACCAAAAAGCAATAATCTAAGGCTAAACATCATTCATTTTTAGCGACAAAAGTTCCATACATTTTAGTACGTAGATATCGTCTCCCGTAAATTGCAATAAATAAGTTTTTTCGCGCTCAAAAAATTGAGTACCTGCCGAATATTCAAGGTGACACCACGTCCGTTTGTAGTTCGCACTGAGCTCCATAATACGTAAAGCGGCTATTACATTACACGATTTCTCGGGCCCTGTCTCTCGGGTGCCCTGCCTACTAGTTAGGGTGCCGCTTATTACACTGCGCTGGAAATCGCGCCCTGTGTGACCTTTACTTTAATTTTTTACTTTAATGTGAACGTGAATGAATGTGCACGTCTGTCGCTATGGCGCGGACTTTATCGCAACACCAAATAAATAAATAAATATTTTCGGACATCTAACACACAACGCCATCTAGTCCCAAGCTAAGCAGAGCTTGTGTTATGGGTACTAGACAACTGATACAAATTCATACATACTTTTTTTTTTGTAAATACATACATACATGATGATATACCTACATAGAAAACACCCAAACTCCGAAACAAATATTTGTAGATCACACAAACATTTGGTCTGACCCGGGAATCGAACCCGAGACCTCATGATCAGCAGTCGCACATGCCAAACGCGAGACCAACGAGACAGTCTGAAAGTTGCTTTAGCGGTGACTTTGGCACTTACTAACATGAGGTATTCAAAAAGGAAGCAGAGGAGGATGTGGGTGAAGGAATACTTGCTCCTTAGAAACTATCAAATATTCAAATACTCAAATACTCGTTTTGCACCCGACAGACCTTCGAAACTACAGACCAATTTGACGAACCTTTAAATTAGTAGCTCCTTTTATAGAAAAAAAACTATTTTAAGAGATAGCGTGAGTGCAAAACATAGTATAGTTGTTACTTTACGATTCTTAGCCACTGGAAACTCCTATTAAGATTTAAAATTTAGTTTCTAGATATCTCAACCTCTTCTATCCAAAGACGAACGTGTGAACTCTGCGCTCGCGCCGCAGCGACTGAGCTCTCTGCCTCCCTGTTTCTTATTACAGTACCCAATCGGCAGGGCGGCAGGGAGCAAGGGAGATCGGAACCACTCGATCGCCCTGTTTAGGGACCCTGCCTCCCTGATTCTTATTACATTGCCCTGTCTCTGCGGGCAGGGCCCGAGAAATCGTGTAATGTAATAGCCGCTTAAATGACAAGTTTAACATTACACGATTTCTCGGGCGCTGTCTCTCGGGTGCCCTGCCTACCAGATAGGGTGCCGCTTATTACACTACGCTGGAAATCGCGCCCTGTGTGACCTTTACTCAGTTTTAAGGTGAACGTTAATGACTGTGCACGTCTGTCGCTATGGCGCGGACTTTATTTTATTTAATTTAATAGGTACAGACACAGATAACAGACTTCAAAAATACAAAACACAGTCTTAACAAACACAGTAAACCTGCCATCCAGTTACAAGTGTACACAACTATCGAAACATGAAATAAATATATATATTTTTTTTTAATGGAATAGGCGAGCAAACGAGCAGACGTATCGCCTGATGGTAAGCGATTACCGCCGCCCATGGGCACCCGCAACACCAGAAGCGTCACAAGTGCGTTGCCGGCCTTTTGGGTATGGGGGGGGGAAATAGGGTTAGGGGATTGGGGTATGGGCCTCCGGTATCCTCACTCACTCGGTGAAACACAGCGCAAGCACTATTTCACACCGGTTTTCTGTGAGGCCGTGGTATCACTCCGGTCGAACCGGCCCATTCATGCCGAAGCGTGGCTCTCCCACGGACGATATTTTCGGACATCTAACACACAACGCCATCTGGTCCCAAGCTAAGCAGAGCTTGTGTTATGGGTACAACTGATACAAATTCATATCTACTTTTTTTTTGTAAATACATACATATTATACCTACATAGAAAACACCCAAACTCCGAAACAAATATTTGTAGATCACACAAACATTTGGTCTGACCCGGGAATCGAACCCGAGACTTCATGATCAGCAGTCGCACACGCCAAGCGCGAGACCAACGAGGCAGTCTGAAAGTTGCTTTAGCGGTGACTTTGGCACTTACTACCGTGAGGTATTCAAAAAGGAAGAAGAGGAGAATGTGGGTGAAGGAATATTTGCTCATTAGAAACTAACTATCAAATATTCAAATACTCAGTGTTTTGGACCCGACAGACCTACGAAACTACAGACCAATTTCACGAACTATTAAGCTTAGTAGCTCCTTTTATAGAAAAAAAAACTATCTTAAGAGATAGCGTGAGTGCAAAACATAGTACAGTTATTACTTTACGATTCTTAGCCACTGGAAACTCCTATCAAGATTTAAAATTTAGTTTCTAGATATCTCAACCTCCTCTATCCAAAGACGAACGTGTGAACTCTGCGCTCGCGCCGCAGCGACTGAGCTCCCTGCCTCCCTGTTTCTTATTTCACTACCCAATCGGCAGGGCGGCAGGGAGCTAGGGAGATCGGAACCACTCGATCGCCCTGTTTAGGGATCCTGCCTCCCTGTTTCTTATTACATTGCCCTGTCTCTGCGGGCAGGGCCCGAGAAATCGTGTAATGTAATAGCCGCTTTAGGGTGGGTTGCCAGTGAGTGTCGAATTGTAACTGTTAATTTGTATTCTTGAATTATTATTTTTTTTTTTAAAGAATAATTTCAAAGAAAAATATTAGTATTTTTTATTAACACAGAACTTATTTTTATGTTTTTTTTTAACTTGCTATGTATGTATATATCTAACTCTATTTGTTAAGACGGAATCTTGCAACTCAATTTTGCAGATATCTTCAACCGATTGTGTTGAATTTTTGTAGGCATATGTATATAGCGTGACAATGCTATATTATGATGACATGTAGCTGATCTGATGTTGAAGCTGGAAGGTGGTCATAGGAACTTTGTAACGACGGAACCTATCGAGTTTGGAGTCGTTTGATTTGTCTTGACGAGTACTTTGAATACACTTTGACAGACCGAGACACTTTGAGAAATTGTTTTTAAAAGTAAAAAAAAGTTTTTTTAATGATTTCTGTTAGAATTGAATAACTACTACTGAAATAATGAAAGACCTTAAAATTACAGTTTTATTTTTGACTGCATGGTTGGTCTAGTGGTTTAAGCGGTTGCCTCGCCGCTTCCTACTGTATCAGGTGTTGTGGGTTCAAATCCCACATGGGACAACACTGTGTGATCCACGAATTGTTGTTCTGAGTCTGGGTGTCCATTGTGTCCGTTTCATGTATGTTTGTAATGTCCCCCGCGACACAGGATTTATTGGATATATACGGAAGTTGTCTTTTTTGAAAAAAATACTAGCTGAGCCCCACGGTCTTACCCGCGATACTACACCAACCGCGGTTACTCCTTATAATATTAGCTACCTATCAGTAAAAATCCCGTCAAAATCGCTCCAGCCGTTCCAGAGATTAGCCGGCACAAACAAACAGACGGACAGACAAAAATTGTAAAAAAGGGTCCCATCTACACTTTACGTCATTTCCATTATTATTCATCCCTTAAGTTCGAATTTAATCAATTGGTGAATTGTAAAACAATAGATGCCCTATTCCTTACATTATCTGAAATCTGTAATCAATATAAATAAAAGAGGAAGGTGACTGACTGACTGACTGACATACCCAGAGATCAACGCACAGCCCAAACCGCTGAAGTTAGAATCCTGAAATTTTGCATGTAGGTTCTTTATATAACGTAAGTGAGCACTAAGAAAGGAATTTTTGAAATTCCACCCCTAAGGGGGTAAATCAGGGGATGAAAATCTGTGTGGGCGAAGCCCCGTGTAAAAGCTAGTATTATATATTTAAGGAAGTTGCCATTTCAAAGTTTTACACTCTTAATATTAATTTTAAGACAAATAGTTTGTTTTTTAACCGTCTTAAAAAAAGAAGGAGTTCATAAATTAACTGTATTTTTTATTTTTTTACTCGACCACGGCAAAGCCAAAGGAGGGTTATGATTTTGACAGGCTATGTATGTATGTTCATCTGTTCCCTCATAGCTCCTTAACTACTAATTAGAACTGGATAAATGAGGTATCGTTAGAAGTGTCTTGATCGTCCGCTGCTTATAGGCTATATGACGCGTCACTCAATTTAATGTGGCGCCCTCTAGCCGACATAAAGTACTGTATTAAAAAATGAATTTGACATAAATATGCCGTGTTTGGTATTATCGGAAAGGGTATTACTTGTACATTTTAAATATATATATAGGTATTATTAGCATTTGCTGGTGACTTTGTTCGTATTTATTCAATTTTTTTTAAATTTCTATGTTAGGTATTTAAAATATACTTTGCATATTAATTATTATTATCACTACACCAAAACATTTTAAATAAAAAAAGTTAAAACTTAAATTAAAATAGAAACGTACCATAACTCTTAAAAACACGTGACTACGGCTTTTCAAAACTTGTTTCATACTTTTCAGCGTCGTTTTTTGTCAAAAAGTGAAAAAAGTACGTAAGTAAGTAAGATCTATGTAGTAAAATTTAGTCAATATGAGCAATAAAAGCGATCAAAAATTATATTTTTAAGAAACATTATGTTCCATTAATATAACATATATCATACAAATTTTATTTCATAACATAGCATTAAAATCCGTTGATAACTGTAAAAGATCTAAGCTGACAGATTAATTTTATACTGTGTCAAAATATATTATTTGTCCATGAAATGAATTAAAAATGAATAGGTACACTTGAACCCCATTCTCGGCCGTTGACGAGTTACTTAAAGCCCGCGGGCTTTCCGATATGACTAAGATACATTGCGTGCTTTGTAGGACATTCTAAACATTCTTCAAAGGCGAACAGTTAATGAATATGTAATGAGAAGAAAAAACCGAAAGTAAATTTATTAGTTGCCAGGGTTAGTATGCAACAGTGCCCGATGCGTTTGTGTGCATGTAAAATATGAATGTGGGTGTTCAATCACAAATTCCCACGCTCAAGGACTACAGTCTTAATAATTCGCGATTGTTGTTGTACCGCGTGCACCACCGGGGGGCTCAACTAGCTTTAATCATAAAAGAAATCTTTGTATAGAGTAATAAACACATATTTTTTTTTTATTTATTTAAAAACCACATATTTTTCAGGCTTATTTTGTCTCTTTGTACGTAGTTATAAACAAACATGTATCCCATGTCTTTTGGAGGGTGGGGATATTTTTTTT
Organism: Diaphora mendica; assembly: GCA_949125395.1. Lineage (NCBI taxonomy): Eukaryota > Metazoa > Arthropoda > Insecta > Lepidoptera > Erebidae > Diaphora > Diaphora mendica. The sequence goes on from OX421319.1 coordinate 10,924,458, forward strand.
TGTGTGTGAATCCCTAGTATAACAACGGCTGGTGGTTATGTCGGACATGAATCGACTAAGAACCGAATGCTGTCTCGGGTACTAGAACCAGGTGCACCTTTTCCTGCTGAGAGAAAGCTACAGTTGTGTCCATGCTTCTGCTAGGGTGACAGATGGCCACCACTGCCATGGCCAGACGGTGGACACGGCGCTCCACACGTTGCAGCGTGTGGAGCGCCGTGCTGGCAAAATGTCCGGCGTGGGGAAACCGAGACGTGATCTCGTGACGGCCAATCGGAGTGGGGGTTCTCTCGCTCGGTAACATGATTGCGGCCATGTTGCAGAGCAAAAGCGCCTGGAATTCCGCCGTCTCTTTCTGCGAGCAAGTTATGCTTGCCAAGGAGAAGGCGGAGCGGGACTGAGAGTGGTTTAAAACTCTTCCGGTCCGCCAGGCCCGGGAACGGGCCAGGTACCGCAGACGATTCAGGCGCCAGAGATATCAAAATGATCTCCGTTCTTCCTAAGCGCAAGCCTGAGGGTGACAGGTGAGGCCATCTGTCACCCTAGCAGAAGCAGGCCAGGATGGTGGCGCGAGCGCTGCAAAGAGCCATATACAAACCGTAGGTGGCCCGAGATACGTCGGGGTTCCAGGGATTACCTTTCGAGGGTGCACCTGGTTCCCCGGCTTCTGGTACTCGAGACGGTGTGCGGTTTTTAGTCGGTTCGAGTCCGGCATAGCCACCAGTCGGTGGTATCCGAGGGGATGCACGCACAATAAAAAAGGGTGAAAGGTGGCCTCACCCACCCTCACCTGTCCCTGCGCCTGAATCGTCCCCGTCCCCTTCACCAGTACTCAGTTGGACAGCTTACAAGTGACGGTATAGTGCTGAATGTTATTTTTTTATGCCCCTGTATTCTTTAAAAAGGGTCTCCTGGTTGTTCACATGACCCCTTAATTTTGGTCATGGGCCTGTATATTACCGTGACAAGGCTAATATTGTTCTGTTTTAACTATTAGGTATGTACACTATACAGACATGAAATATACATTCTTTTATTTATATAAGTATTATCACTTGTAAGAGTTACCATTTCTATTTTTTTTTTATGGAATAGACCGGCAAACGAGCAGACGTATCGCCTGATGGTAAGCGATTACCGCCGCCCATGGACACCCGCAACACCAGAGGCGTCACAAGTGCGTTACCGGCCTTTGGGGGATGGGGGGGGAGATAGGGGGAGGGGTTGGGGTATGGGCCTCCGGTATCCTCACTCACTCGGTGAAACACAGCGCAAGCACTATTTCACACCGGTTTTCTGTGAGGCCGTGGTATCACTCCGGTCGAGCTGGCCCATTCATGCCGAAGCGTGGCTCTCCCATATTAAGATATTATCTTAATGTTTATATTTCCTTCTCAACTATCCATCTTTTAAGTGCTACTTTCTTTGTTTCAGATGGAAAATGTTGTGAAGAAATAACGTATAAATACGGACCCACATAATTGGATCGAATAACAAGTATCATAATGAACCTAAGTAATGTGGAAAACTTGACAGATGAAAATGGTTCACTCCAAGTGGATCCGACTAAGATTTTTGGGCCACAGAGAGACTCTCTACTCATAGTGATACCGATAACAATTATATATTCCTTAATTTTTATAACCGGGTTACTGGGTAACATCTTTACATGTTTAGTGATAGTACGTAACAAAAGTATGCATACAGCAACAAACTACTATTTATTTAGTTTAGCGATATCAGATCTCCTTTTATTAGTTAGTGGAATGCCTCAAGAGATGTATTCTATATGGTCCAAGTGGCCGTATGTTTTTGGTCATACCTTTTGTGTTATAAGAGGATTAGCTGCTGAAACATCGACAAATGCTAGTGTTTTAACAATAACTTTGTTTACTGTAGAAAGATATTTGGCTATTTGTCACCCATTTGTCTCGCATAAAATGTCAAAGCTGTCACGCGCCACAAAACATGTGATACTATTGTGGGTAGTAGCGCTTGGCTTGGCGCTTCCACAGGCCCTTCAATTTGGAATTAGAGAAAACAAAGGAGTCATAATGTGTCTACAAACACGAGTTATCATTGAACATTCTTTTGAAATATCCACATTTTTCGTATTTTTCGCTCCAATGGTGTTAATAACTGTCTTATATTCTTTAATCGGATTGAAGTTGAGAGAAACAAGTATAAGTAAAGATCAAAATCAAAAACATTTTGAAAGACAAGTGAGACAAACACATAAAATACGACGTAAACATAATCAGTCAACGAGAAGAGTCGTGAAGATGCTAGGTGAGAATCTATAATTGTTTTTTAGACTAACGTTTATAGTAAATATGTATTGCATACATTGTTTGATTTTTTCTTTACATATAGATAAATGTAATATTATCAACGGATAAGCCAACCAAATGAGTTAGATGCGAGTGCTGTTTTTCTTATTGGTATTAGGGTAGCCAAACACCCATGTGAAGACTGTAATATAGTATCGGCACAGATTCTAAGCGAAATTACAGAAATAGGTACTAGGTAAAATGTATGTTGTGATAGCTTAAGGCCTGTATTCACTTTGCTTAGTGCGAGTGCAGGTGCTTAGTGCGGGTGATCGGTGATTGGTGGAAAGTACGTGTGGGCAGCGAATTCGCGGTCCACACGTATTATCTACCAATCGTGGATCGCCTGCGCTTCACACCTGCACTAGCACTAATTAAAGTGAATACGGGCCCTAAGCTATCACAACATACATTTTACCTAGTACCTATTTCTGTAATTTTTACATGAATCCTGACTGATGGGCATTATTTTGCCAAAATTTGACTAATATTTTCATTTACGATTAAATTCCTCTAAAAACTTTTAAGTTTATACAGAAAATTGCACTATATTTGTAAAGATTTGCTTTAAACATTTTTAGAACAACTTTCAATTTAATTTTCTTTTATTACAGTTGCAGTTGTAGTAGCTTTTTTTGTCTGCTGGGCTCCGTTTCACGCTCAACGGCTCGTGGCGATCTACGGTACAAACGAAAATCACCTAGCGAAGTCACCAATTCTGCTATCCGTGTACTATTTCTTAACGTACACTTCAGGCGTGTTTTACTACATTTCAACCTGTATCAACCCAATATTCTATCACATAATGTCAAATAAGTTTAGAGAGGCATTCAAGGTAAATATTGATACGAATTTATTATAATGTTATTGATATGATCTTACTATATGCAAAATGAGGTATAATATTACGACTTGTAAATTCGTTTGAATATTTTTCATTAAGATTAAGAAACTCCTGCTATTACATGGTTTTGCAAATGATAACTCGGAGGAGCCGTGGACGCTAAACCTCAACGTCACATTTATTGTCAGATCAGACATTCAACGATAATTATTACATATATTAATATAAATTAAACTATATTTCAAGCGTAACATTGAACATTGATAATCTATCAAAATTAGAAAGGATGTGACTAACCTTTTTCTTATTTAAATAGACTCTGGTAACTTCAACAATTGTGTGACCGCGAGCCTATCACAGTCCACAGACTGTGATAGGCTGATGGTGATTAGAACCTAACACATGAGGTCGAATTATTTACTATTGCAGAATTATTGAACCTATTTTATTTATGATAAGAGTAAGAAGATTACTTAAATCTATTCCATATTAATATAATTCCATACCATCACATTGTATAAATTAGACTGAACTGAAGATAATGAATCCTAAGATCTGCTTTTGTCATCTTGAATAATTAAAAAAATACTCATTGTTTTTATTACCCAGTATTCTTCGTATTCATGATATTCATAATCTACGATTAATTCTTAACGGTTAATACATTTAATTTTTCCTTTCTATTGGTAAAATAATTTTTAAAATCGGTTCAACAAATCCAGAGATTAGCCCCTACAACCTCACAAGCTTCACCTTTGTACAATATTAATCTATGAAAGTATAGATCGTAGTCTAGAAACTAAAAAGTTGTAATTACATGTTAACAAATTGTACTAAAAAATGCAATCTCTGTACAATAAAACAAAGACAATTGTAATATTTTGTTACGTTAGCTGCAACATTTATTTTCCATGATATGTGCCAGTAGTCTATGGACTTAAAATAAATAATAAAAGTTTCAGAAAACAACGCTGTGGTGCTGCCGGTCGAGGGAACAGGCCGTTGGAAAGCGATGCTCCTATACCGCAATAGCTTTCCCTCGTAATCCTACATCCAGTACTGTCAACTCAGGTATTTTCTGCTTCACGTGTATGTTAATAATTTGCTTATCAGCAGTGTAATTTAAAACCGGTTATGTTACATATTGAAACTATTTTATTACTATACTAAGCAAGCGTCTCCTCAATCTATATTAAAGCCAAAATGAAATTGGAAACTTTTTAAAAAACTAAATGTAGGAAGGATTGTCAACTATAATCTACAGCCCCCTAGTCAAGTTGCAAGTGTTCTTCGCTCTGTAATCGTTTCTAAATTCACGTGTGTCATTGGCTAATCTTAGAAAAAGTAATCTTAGACAAAGTATTAGCCAATGACACACGAGAATTTAGGCGTTAACGATTGCAGAACGAAGAACGCCTGCAACTTGGCTAGGGGGGCTGATCTACATCTAACGGTATTGTAAAAGGTATTGTTAGGTCAGGTTCTTTAATAGTGTTATGACTTTTACCCAACTGCGTCAGAAGGGGTAATGTTTTTAAGTAAGCGTTTGTAAGTATGTGGGTATGCATGTCCATTTCTTTGGCACGGCTTGCAGCTAAAACCACTGCACCGTTTTTGACATATTTATGGGGTGTCGTTAAATTCCTCGGATCGTGGTAGTAATATATAAAATTGCTATATAAAAAATGGAAAAAAAAGGAGGGGTCGGTTTGTTTTATTTTCATATCCTAATAATATGAATATCAAATGAAAGATCGTGTAAAGACAGTTCCAAAAATATATGTATCATACCACGTTTATACAACTACGAGTATTTTAACACAAAAAGTCAATTAGTAAACTCAAAGTCAAAAAGTTCTTAGATCGGCCACTTGACCAAACTTGTTTGAGAGTTGCAACGTCTACGAGATTAGAATCCTACAAATTGATATTCGAAGTATTTGTCGGTTGTTTAAACTAAAAAGTTTGAAAAAGAATTTGCTATCAAAACTACAATAACTATTTAAAAAACTACGTTTGTCACCGCATGCGGCATCATAAAGCATTCAGTTTGACTAATTTGAATATACATACATAATATGTTTAATGTAATACTTGTTTTTCTCTTTTTAGTTCATTACTTTAAGGCAGTTGGGTATTTTGTTTTGTAATACCTAATATATATTTTTAAACTAATTTTTTTACCAATATTTGTTTAAATGTACGAATAATCGAACTTGGTTAGTTTATTGAAATATACTTTGCAAATAAATTGATATTATAACGGTACCAAAACATTTTAAATAAAAAAACGTAAAAACTAAATCCCAAGTACGACAAAACGATGCTGAAAATAATGAAACAAGATTTTCAGGACACTGGATGTGACAATGTGAGATACACATTGTCATGTTCAAGTTCGAAAAGCCGTAGTCACGCGTTGGTAAAGTGTTATGGCACGTTTCTATGTAATGTGTGACTACGGCTTTTTTAACTTGAATAAGTGTTTCTCTGTCCGTTGTTAAATAATTTTTTTTTAATACTTTTAGCATCGTTTTTTGTCGTAGTTGAGTTTTAGTTTTTAGTTTTTTTTATTAAAATGTTTTGGTGTCGCTAAGATATTAATTTATTTGCAAGGTATATTTCAATTAACAAATCAAACCGAGTAATAAATTGTCTGTCTCAGAAAATATGGACAAAGTCACGAGCGTATACTAATAATATATATATTTGAAATGTACAAGTAACGCCCTTTCCAATGATACCAATACACGGCATAATTAAGTCTTTATTTCTTAACACAGTACTTTATGACCGCTAGAGGGCGCCACATGAGATCCAGTGACACGTCATATAGCCTATAACCAGCGGACGATCAAGACGCTTCTAACGATACCTCATTTGTCCAGTTCTAATAAGTAGTTGAGGAGCTATGAGGAAACAGATGAACATACATATATACATACATAGCCTGTCAAAATCATAATAGCTAAATAAAATGTAGCTAATTTACTTTAGGTAGAGTGAAAATCTCTTTTCAAAAATCCTTACTAAATTATGCAATAATCAGATACATAATAGCTATGTAGTACAAACACACATTTTACACTGAGTATAAGATTTCATAACCTTGTGGAGTGTTTCATAGGTTTGAATGTCATCATCTGAACCTATAAAACACTCCGTCCTTTATCTTTATGACAACTGTAAGGTAGTAACATTGAGAGAAATATTCTTTACATGAACCGATTTAAGTTAGACACAAATGCTACATTTACATATATTAAGATACAAATAGCTTAAAATAATTCTAAAATAACATTATATACAGGTGCGATATAAATCACACTAATATTATAAAGGCGAAAGTTTGTGAGTATGATGTTTGTTCTGTCACTTCTTCACGCAAAAACTACTGAACGGATTTGGATGAAACTTTATAGTACCTAATATACCCCATACACCAGAATAACACATAAGCTACTATTTGCCACGATAACCGACGCGGGCAACCTCAGATTACTAAAGAAAGCCAGATAGACCGTAAAGAACACGACAATGAATCTACAAAGTAAATATGAATTAGAAAGCGAATACATTCTCACGGCAGTGTTTGACAAACCGCCAGTTTGTGTACACGTCACGACTGATTTTTAATTATAATTTCAAAATGCCATCTTGCATCATTACACACTGTAAGAGTAGTTCCCAAAAACAAAAAAAAAATGGAATATCTTTTCACAGGTAAATACTTAATATTTAGTTGCAATAGTTATTTATTTATCCGATAGTTATATTGTTGTGTCGGAACACAAAACCTCAAGCGTTGCTCGACTGTGATACCAGTTTTTGTCTATTTTTCTCCCCTTCAATTAGGGAGATTACTTGTTAGTCCAGACATTAGTGAACCTCATTTCTATAATTGTGTAGGAACTTGGTTCCTAACCTAAACTGAAAGTATTCTTTGGTGATACATACAATTATTTCTAATAATTATTACATATAAACAATTTGTGGATGTTTCTACAAATTGCTGTTCTGTGTCTAGATGTGTTTTATGTCTTTAACTTGTGCTTCACATCATAATTGAATGATTGAGATTAATCGATAGTACAAAACTTGATTCCCAGGTACACCGTTTATCCGCAGAATATATTTTATTTTTTAATAATTATTAATCATACATTACAAGTACTTTTGGTAAAGTAATTTGATTTTAGCTTTTTATAATTTTTACACGAAATTTACACGCAAAACGACAATATTATTAAAAGTTAGTGCAAAATAAAGGTTGCTGAGAGTTTGCATTGCATGTAATAGTAACTAAAATAAAAACCATAATATTTAAAGTTCTTTAATATGAAAATACCCTTTTTTCAATCTTAATATTTACACTGACGAAATATATACTAGACCAACACTCTACTAGGCGAGACCTGTACCAGGCCTCCGTCACTCCATGTACTTGCGCGCTATAAGTGCCTACCGCGCAGCCGAGCGGTCTCGGTCCGCCGGCGGATCAAATTCAGTGCGGTTTTCGCAAGCGAAGCGCGCGCACGCCGTTCAATTTTAATAGTGCTGTTCGTTCGTACGCGTATTACGATGCCGTGTGGTGCCTTATGTGCTGTAGATGGGTGTAAATCAAGCAAAAGAAGGGATAAACACCTAACATTTTTCCATTTACCTGTCAATGAATGAATGAAGAAAGATTTAATAATTTCTTCCTTGATGTCGGTGCTTTTTCGATTCGTAATTACCAGCTGTTAGCACTAACATAAAAAAAAACAAATTATTTCTTACGGCTTAGTGCTTTATTTGAAGTCGGTTCTCTTTTTTAAGGCTTTTTTTTTCATTTCTAGTGAACATCTCCGAAGATCATCATCAAACTAAGAAGTATTATACTTATTTTAAAACGTTCTCCTAACAAATCCTTTTCTGAAAACCGCATCGATATCGGTTTAGCCAAACGCGAGATTATCGCGCACAAACATACATACCTAAAAAACCATACAAGTCAAACATCTCAGTTTGGCCTGTATGTCTGATCACCTCCTTTTTTTTAAGTTGGTCAAATATTTTATAAATGATAAAATTTTTAACTGCCACATAAAAGTCAGAACATATTCACAGTTCTCAATAACATAGAGAAAAAGTTATGTTAATTTAATTTTATCGAAGGGCAGCCCTGCGATTACTGTGGAATCGCGCGGTGCGAAGCAATCACTGCTGTACGCTTGAGCATTTAGGCGCATTTTAGCATACAGTGGTTGTTGACGCGAGGGAGTAGGCAATTATCGTAATAGGTATTGGAAAATTTCTACTGAGTGAAGTATCTGTTACGTAGTAACTATTCAGTAATCTGTGCCTGTACGCGGATTTATAGTAAGCTTAATGTTCCCTAGATGTCACTAAGTGCATCAAATCGTGAATTACAACGATATTTTCTGACCCCCAACACCAATACGAACCCAACAGTCAACTGTCAAGTTTATTGTCATTGTATTATTGCGAAATGTACCACTAGATGTCGTTTTTTAAATAATTAATTATCTTAGTACCTACATAATTTATGTAATATTTTATCGTCAGAGAGATCTACACAAATAAATAAAATTGAAATGTCTGTTTTTAATTTTAAAATAACCGCTTTTCTCTTTACAATCTTTTTTTTTATTAATTGTTTGAAACTTTTTTTATTTTCAATGGATTCACTTTAAACTTTGTATGTATGTTTCTCAATTGACATAGGTAAGGAACTAAGGACTGACATTTTTTTTTTTAATGGATTCAAAAAACAAAATAAAAATTGATGAATTAATAAAATACAGTTGCATGTTGCAGTTGCAATTCCCGTCCTTAATGACACATGTCTAAAAACAGTTTTTGGCGTTTATAAATGTTGTTGATCGTGAATGTATGCAAATAAAAATTTTGATAATTACGAGTTAATAATGTCGAGAATTGCTTGCACATATTAATTAACAACTGTAGATGACAAAAAGGTGTAATTAAGGATTTTCTTTCGGTTTGTGTCTTATAAATAATCCTAATGTTAAAAATGCGAACGTAAGTTCCTTTGTTACGCTTTCCGGCGAAAACTACTTAGCTGATCAATCTGATCATCATGAAACACATATTCTTGTAGAGGTATTAGAAGTAACATAGGATACTTTTTATTAAATGCGAACGAAGTCGCGGGCGAACGAAGTCGCAGGCGAAACCTAGTTATTAATAAAACAATCATAAGAAATGTTTTTGGAACGAAGTTCCCTAACGCGCTTTTCGCGCCAAAAGTTGTAGCGACACTTAACATTGAGTTGACGTCATAGTGCTGGATACTTAACGTTAAATATAACAAACTGATTGCCAACGTCCATACCGTGTTGAATGCACCGATTCTCGTCCGCTCACCGAAGTTAAGCCACATCGGGCGTGGTTAGTAATTGGATGGGTGACCGCCTGGGAATACCACGCGTGTTGTTGACTTTTTGCATTTATTTACAGAAAATAATATATTGTTTTATAGTATATTTTGTAAAGTTTGATTATTTCTAAAATAATTTTTGCTTTGGGGCATAGTGGAGTGGGATGGGGGGAGAGGTTGGGGTATGAGCCTCCGGTATCCTCACTCACTCGGTGAAACACAGCGCAAGCACTTTTTCACATCGGTTTTCTGTGAGGCCGTGGTATTACCAGGGGCAGGGGTCATATTACGTCGCGTCGCGCGTAACCAAGTTAAATAATATCCAGAAACGGTTAAATACGTATCTACTCATTTTTAATCAGTAGCCCAAAGTTAAAGTTTCATGTTTCTAACTTAAAAATGACGGACTTTCGTCCACACTTTCAACCCGTATTTCACCCCCTTAGGGGTAGGAATTACCTTCCTTAGTGGATGTCTACTCAATAAAACGATCCATATGAATAACTGAAAGAATACAACTTAAGGTATATACGTACGTGTAATATTAAAATCATCATCTTATCCCTAACTGTTGAAGAGTTTAACCTTCTATCATCAGCTCACCTAAATAACTTGAAAGTATACGACTAAAGGTCTATAGATACGTATGAAATTGAAAGAATTATCCTCCAACTCCTAACCGTTGAGGAGTTGTACCTTCGATCATCAGCTTACCTAAATAATTTGAAAGAATACGACTAAAGGTAACATACATACATATGATATTTAAAGATTTATCCTCCAACTCCTAACGGAGTTGTACCTTACACCATCAGCTCATCATCATAAAATGATGACTACCAGACGCAAATACCGGGCTAACTTCAGAAAATATACGAAAACATAATATGTGCCTAAAAAATGAGGGTTTCCCTCGATTTCCCTGGGATTCCATCATCAGATCCTGATATGGTGACAATGAGACCACCTCGGGAGCATACCCTTTCAAATACAAAAATATTTTTTTTAAATTGGTCCTCAATTGACGCAGTAATCGGTGAACATACATAAAAAAAACAGTGGAACATAGAACCTCCTCCTTTTTGGAAGGCGGTTAAAAATAAAAATACAGTCGAATTGATAACTACCTTCTTTTTTTGAAGTCGGTTAAAATAAACATTCATATTAATTAAATTTTTGAACTGAGTACGCGGCTCAAGCGACGTTGCCGTTCCGTATTAACTACTGGAAGGTATGAACGATTTTTGCAATGTTGCCATTCATGAGTGCATTGTTTCTCTGATTCAACCAAATAACTTATAAATGTGACATCTAGCGTAGTAAATAGGTCATTATTTTCAAGTTTATTTAAATCGATTGCAACGACATCTCCTAAACATAGGTGATAACTTTTAGATAAGCAATTGAAAATCATTTTTTTAAAGCAAGCAATACAAAGCAAGTTTTATATTTGAAAAATAATAATATAGTTACTAGAATTGAAGCACATCAATAAAATACTGTTAAACTTTGTTAAACTGCTTTTTAGAGCTTATTTTGAGCGCCATCTAGATTTAGTTGAACTTTTCTAGCTTTTTACGGCGTACAGTATTGGCCAAGGGAGGGACGGTCTATAGTATATTGTGTCATTGATATTTATCAAAAAAAATAGGGAATTTTTTACTGCGTGTTCCTACAGTGTCGCTGTATCACGCACACTAAAATAAATCAATCGGCGTCATGTTATTTGACAAGAACTTTCCATCTGGCTTTCTTTTGTAATCTGAGCGGGCAACAGCTAGTTATATATAATATGCGTACCTGTTTCGTAATTCTATGGCATTTGACACACACACGTTGGTCGGCATAATGTTGTCTCACTGCTTATGGTAATTAGTGAAAAAAAAAAAACCGACTTCCAAAAAACATCCAACGAAAACTCTCTGCCAAAAAAACACTTAAAAGCGTAAAATAAACTGGTTCTTCATAAATTGCGTATACCTAATTCTTTATTCATTTAAATAGTAGTATTATAATGTGTGCTAGGTACCTAGAATCTGTTTGAAATCGGTGCCAAGTGACTATCGCTTAGACTTTTGTAATTGTTCGTTGGATTCTTTTTGGCTTAGTACCGACTTCAAACAGACTTTAGGTACCTAGCACACATTATAATACTACTACACACATCAAAAGTGTCTAGGGATCAAGCATTTTTATGCGGATTTCTTGAGATTGAGATGTGGCTTTGACCCTGGCCTGCTCAGTCGCCAGACTTGAACCCGATTGAGCATGCATGGGATATGCTACAGAGAAGAGCTCTGCCGAATATGGAGGGTATCCAGTCGCAAGAAGACCTTTTTTTGTTGTTGCAACGAACATGGGCGGCCATTCCACAGCGTGATTTGGATGAACTCATTTTGAGTATGCCAAACCGATTCTTGTGTTGTTAGTGTTCGCGGTAGAAACACGGATTATTAATTGTTTAAGTTACCTAATAAAATTTTAAAGAAAACTGTTATTTCAGTCTTTTTTTCGAACTTTAATGTTAGTGGTTCAAATGTCAAAAATCCCTTTATTAGGAAAATGGCAAATTTCTTTATTAATGCAAAGGTGACTTGGTTTATCGTTACTGTGACAAACGAAAACACTTTATTTGATGAATCCTTAAAGAAAATTTTAATTAATATCAATCAGGAGAAAAGTTATTGCAAAAATATATGTTGATCCCTAGACACATATGTTGATCCCTAGACACTTTTGATGTGTGTATTTAAATGAATAAAGAATTAGGTATACGCAATTTATGAAGAACCAGTTTATTTTACGCTTTTAAGTGTTTTTTTGGCAGAGAGTTTTCGTTGGATGTTTTTTGGAAGTCGGTTTTTTTTTTTATAAAAAGTTTTTATTTTTCAGTTTTTAGTGCAATCAATCGTAGGTCAGTAGTAAGTTGAACTATTTCATGAAATTTCATCATCAAGAATACAAATTAAGGTCTATACGTACGTGTAATATTAAAATCATCCTCTAATCCCTAACTGTTGAAGAGTTTAACCTTCTATCATCAGCTCACCTAAATAACTTGAAAGTATACGACTGAAGGTCTTTAGATACGTATGAAATTGAAAGAATTATCCTCCAACTCCTAACCGTTGAGGAGTTGTACCTTCCATCTTCCATCATCAGCTTACCTAAATAATTTGAAAGAATACGACTAAAGGTAACATATATACATATGATATTTAAAGATTTATCCTCCAACTCCTAACCGTTAAGGAGTTGTACCTTACATCATCAGCTCATCATCATAAAATGATGACTACCAGACGCAAATACCGGTGTACCTTCAAAAAATATACGAAAAACATAGTATGTGCCTATAAAAAATGAGGGTTTCCCTCGATTTCCCTGGGATCCCATCATCAGATCCTGATATGCTGGCAATGGGACCACCTCGAAAGCATAACCTTTCGAATACAAAAAAAAAATTCAAAATCGGTCCACAACTGACGGAGTAATCGGTGAACATACATAAAAAAAAAAAAAAAATACATACAGTGGAACATAGAACCTCCTCCTTTTTGGAAGTCGGTTAAAAAGCTTATTTGTACCTACTTTAGAAGTTTGAGAAAATAAATAGTACCCAGTAGAGAATATCTTTCTACAGGAAGGTTTGGCAATCATGGATTTGAGAACTTTAAATTCATAAACTGATGCATGATTGATTGTATGTATGAGGTTCAACCAAAATTAAAAATTAAATAATTTAATTAGATCATATTATATGGCAGTAATTGTACGAGTATGTTGGCCAGTAGTAACAACGTTGGTATACAAGTATAACTATGTTGTTTATTCTAATCATTAAGATTAGCCTAATCGTTTAAACCGATTATTAAGGGCCTACCTCCCTTCAGATGCGTAAAAATGGTTGCATTCTAAAGACTACTCCTCCTTAACAGCTGCATCAAAAGATTCGAAAAAAATATATGTTTACTGCAGATTCATGTGCAAGAATATGTAGATTTAATTTTTTACATACGATAAATAGTATTGCCATAAAAAAAAATTTAACAACACTCTATTTTGTTCGCTTTTTTGCCTAAAGCTTTTAAACGGCTTTGAAGCAAAAAAATATTTTTACACAGAAATATTGGTGGTTGAATTAGCTATAAACTAGGCATACTCATATTTAAATCAATCGATATTTTGTAAAGAAAATGATCAATATTGCGATTCCCAAAATTAAAAGTACAGCGGGTCTCTGTGCGGGCGCAGGCGGCAGTCGTGCGTTGGCATTCAGACGGGAAGGCTGTGTCGCTCGCTGCTCTGCTCACGCTTACGACTAACTATGCTTAGACGTTTGTGTTTGTGTAAGTATTTAGGTACTTTCTGAGTTAGTGTGCATTAGAGACTAACTCGCCGCAAAGGACTCAAAGTGATCGTGCGCTTGGATGATTTTTGGTGTTTTGACTGCCTCGATGGCGCAGTGGTAGCGTATGCGACTGCAGGCTATGCTTGAGGTCTCGGGTTCGATTCCCGGGTCGGATTAAATATTTGTATGATTTGAAAATATTTATTTCGGTATTTGACTGTTTTCTATGCATAATATGTATCTACTTACATATTTACAAAAAAGTAATATATTAGTAGAGAATACGATTAGGAACGCCCTTCACCCATCTGTTTATTAGATGAAAAGTATTTTAATATATCATATTTAATATTATATCGCGGGTGGGTTGGCTAAAAATCCCTGTCTGAACTATTATAATATGTTTATATATCTAATATTTATATAATTATCATTTATTTATTATCATATTTAAATATTAATACGTGTATCCGTGTATGCATTTTACATAGCATTAATATTATTATTGTTACTTATAAACCGATAAATTAAAGTTTTTCTTCCCTTATCTCTTTTTCTTATTACAATTGTATGATAGGATAGGCACCTGCCTTGTCCCTTACTGAACCAACTCAAGGTTGACTGAGAGATAATACCATGTGGCATAAAGTCTATAAGTCTTATAAAGGCGGACTTATCGGTTTATAAGTAACAATAATAATATTAATCACTACATAGTATAAAACAGAGTCGCTTTCTCTGTCCCTATAGGTTTCTAATGTGATGTAGCAAATAAACACATTTTTTTGCGCTTACATTGCAAACGCTGGTTGCACCCTACGAGATAGATCAAAATAATGTACTACAGTATTATACACCTTAAAAAGATCTACAAAAAAGTCCGCGACGGTATATGTCTATCTCTTAGGGATAATCCACAACAACCATTTTTAATTCCTTTCTTTTTACGAGAAATAATGGCTTATTTACGAAGCGATTTTAAGCAATACAGAATGAATCCTTATACAATTAAGTAAATTAAATACATTGTGCATTTAATATAGATCAAAATAGCCCTTTACAGTATCTAATTTAAATGAATATATTCGAAGATATTACAGATTTAAAATGCACGAATCGTGTCGTCGGCGGGGGCATCTGAAATCCACCCGAGCGAAGCCGGGGCGGGTCGCTAGTGCTATATAAAATGCATACACGGATATACATATTAATATTTAAACATGATAATTATATAAATATTTGATATATAAACATATTATAATAGTTCAGACAGGGATTTTTAGCCAACCCACCCGCGATATAATATTAAAGATGGTACAAGAGTATAGAGGTCTAACTTGTAAAATACACACACTCACATTCAAAGCTTTGAAAATAATAATCAATATATATTTCGGACATCTGACACACAACGTCTATTAGTTTCAAACTAAGTGGAGCTTGTACTATGAAAGCTAGATTGACTGATAGAACAATTATATGATTTTATTTGTAAATACAAATATATCATACATAGAGAACACCCAAACGAACCTGAGACCTCATGGACAATAGTCGCGTAAGCTATCACTGCACCAACGTACATGTAAAATCTCTACAAATAAAAAAAATGGAGTGTCTGTTTGTAATATTAAAAAAACTGCTTTTAATAAAAGCATATGTATGTATACACGATACATGTACCATTTTTTTTTTTACAATTTTTGTCTGACTGTTTGTTACGGGTAATCTCTGCAACGGCTGGACCGATTTTGACGGGACTTTCAGTAATAGGTCGTTACCCGCGGCAAGACGATAGCCGCGGGTAACACCGCGGGGTTCAGCTAGTTAAAAAAATATTCATGATAATTATCTGTTCGACACGATTTTATTTCAATTTGTAGACATTGCAGGTGACTTCGGAACCTTATTCTATGGGTGACCTGACACGTAACGCATTTACCTGTTTTTAACCGACTTAAAAAAAGGAGGTTTCTCAATTCGACCGTATATATATTTTTTTTTATGTGTGTTCGGGGATAACTACGATTTTGATGATTCCTTTTTTAATGGAAAGGAGATATCCCAACGGTGGTACCATGATAAGGACACTAAGATCTGATTATGGCATCCAAGATAAATCGAGTTGAACCTTGAAGTCGGTTTTATTTTGTTAAAATTTTACTTGTTAATTTATTTAAACATGCTAGAAGTTTTCAGAAATATGATAATTTTTACTTTTTTCTACAAAGGGTAAAATGAATTAATTTATTTTATCAGATTTCTTACCTAATTTAACATACTTTTTCGTATTTAGTACCTACCTATGATAAAATGTGTTAATTTAAAATCTTACTAAACTTTTAGAAATACCCCTTTCTTATGTTAACATTTTAACCATTTATAATTATGTTTTGAAGTTAAGGCAAAAACGTCAGACAAGCGCGCATGTCTGTCTCGCTCCCTAGTCTTTGATCATCGTTTTGAAGTAACGCGTAAGGTACGGAGATATGAATGTGTGCGGTGCAGATATGATACTATGCGTTTAGCTCCGCCCAGACGCTCAAGGTCATTGAGGCTACTATACGCCTTAAAGCAGTTTAATGGATACAATTACGCCAGTGCACATTATACTGCTTCAGTATAACTATATTGCTAGATCAGTGTCTTAACATACGAATAATCATTAAATCGTACGATTTAAAAATTATTATTCCTAACTTTCGTTATTTTACGTATCAAATAGATTTATAATTTTTTAAGCTTATTCCTTACCCTTCCCTTTTTTCCTATTAAACATTTAGATTGTGATCTTTACACAAACAAATCTTATTTGCAGGTAATTCATTGAAGAATTCAATGCGACGTAACTCAAACTTATGTCAAAAGTTGATAAAACAAGATAGCGTGGAGGGAACCATCCCAACTATATACGACTGCCGCAGCGGAAAAACTACTGTGACCACACCTGTGGGAGCCCATAGAAACGTTCATAAAAATGAATTCAAAAATACCAGAAACAGTTATTTAGAAGCTCAGCTGTGTGCTCATGAAATATCTAACCGTGTTTGTACAGTATGCTGCACTTATCCATTAGCAACTCAAACGACTCCTGTTACTCCAGATGCACTAATACCAGAAGAAAGTAAAGAATATATAAGTGACGAACCTGAAAAATATCTTAAAGAAATTAAATTACGAATATTGCAACGTGAAAAAGAATACGGATAGGAAGAATAATAATGTTATCGTGCTATAGATTTTATTGTATGATACTGTAAATAGGGATAATTTAATGTAAATAGGAATATCCCAATTATGGTTCACAAAGAGCATTTTACGTTGTTGAAAATATGAGTCTCGTTATCAAATGACACAAAAATATTCTTAAATAATAATCGAGCTTTATGTATTTGTATATAAATATACTTAGTTTCCTATTTATCAAAACAAGATAAATGTGTATATATAATTATGTTACCTACATTTAAACATTATTTTGGTTATGATATTCTAATGAATATTATCTTTTTAAAACACTTTAAAGATATATATTTTTATACTGACTTGTACCAGTAACTAAATTACGACATGATAGCCATCTACAACCAAACAGGAATTTATATATACTTAGTCCTGCCATAAATATTGTTACATTATATAGTTAGTACATTATATAGTACATTTTTTTTTATTGTACTTTACATTTGTTATATGACAGTGGGTTAGTTTAATACATTAATATAAAACCATTAACAATATATAAAGCTTATATGAAGTGGTATTTATTGGCTGCAATACAGTCCTTTAAACGTTAAAGCTGTTATCAATAGCAGCACGAACTCTTTCTATGGGAAAATATTCACTGCCAATCGTATGGATTGTTTATTTATTATTTATCATGACGTTTAGAATAAGCCCTACTCTCTAAAACTGATTTTATTTTATCATTAAAAAAAAAGAAATTAAGTTCATAAAACTTGTTTCCAGTGTACGAGTATTACTCTGACAGCCTATTACTTCTTCAACGTTAAGTGTAGGTAGTTCGGAAGAAATTTAGAAAGTTTTCACAAGTTGTTACTTTACAGTAAACGTTAGCTATACGAATTTAACCCTGCAAAGATAATATAAAACATAAGACTGAGATTAAAATACCAATTCATTTCCAAAACTGGGATAAATTAAGGTCTTCTACGTCTTTTATTTTTTTAGACTTTAGTTATGTTTATTTTTATATGTAGGTAATATTAAAAATGAAATCCAAAAAAAGTATGTATACTTTTAGTTGAACTATAATAATTAATAAAACATTTATAAAACTCCTTTTGCCAAAAAACTTTTTTTAAAATGCAATAAACAGAAAAGTTATTTGAAGAAATAGTATTTATTACATACAATTAATTTTAAAAGTAAACACTGTAATTTGATTATTGAACGACGCGGACGTTTAAGAAAACTGGTGATTCAGAGTCTTGGCAAGTCTATGGAACGGAAACTTCAAGAACAATGCTTTGTACAGTCAACCTCGAAAGTAGCTGACCATTTTAATGTTCCAAAAAAATACTATACAACCGTAGCATTCATAAAAAGCTTACTAAACTTAGCGCCAGAATTGAATGATCATCTAAAGATGATGAACTTTTAAAAGTTCAAAATTAGTTAAACAACACAATATCAAAAGTAGCTGAACAACACACATTACCAAAAGTAGCTGAACGCTAAAACGTCAAAAGTAACTGAACAATATTATTAATATTATGACATTCAAATTCATTACGCCCTACGCCGCTCTGAAACATGCAGCAAAGATTGACGTATTAAATATTTATTTTTGGCAAAATAGGTATTAATTTTCCTGCAATTAGGATCAATTGAAGTTTAAAATCGGTAGATTATGATTATTGTTTTTTTTTATACTTTACAAATGTTTTAATAAAAATGTACTAAAGCATAAATTGTTAAAATCATTGAATAGTAAACTCATATAAGCATGTTTTTATTTTAGCTATAAAAAGGAAGGATTTTCTAAATTATAAATAATCAAAACGCAGACCATTTGATTAATTTCATATTAAAGGCTAGCAAATATCACTAGTCCGTGTGGTGACGCATTAAGAATATGTTAAATGTGGTGTTGATGATGATGATAGTATTTTCACTATTTTCATACATATGTCACAGATCAGGTTATTATATAATTAGATACACATAATTGTAAATGGAACGGATTTTATTTAAATACGCGTAAACAGGCAATTAATCGCCTAAATTAAAATCGAGCATTATGGTGATTTTCCTCAAACGAGGTTTCGTTTCAAACCAAATTCCAATAATTTTATCTTATTGAAATACCTGCACTCTTTTTTCATCTAATCTTTAAAATACTACATTTTATTTATTTTCTACAAAAGGTAGTAGAGCCACGCTGATTTCAGCACGAACGGGCCGGCTCGACCGGGGCGGTACTACCCTCGCACAGAAAATCAACGTAAAATGACAGCATTCGTGCTGTCGTGTTTCGTTGGTGAGTGCGAGACCGGAGGCCCAATTAGTCTAGTCAACAAGTTCCATACTTGTTGACTAGACTAAAAGATGCACAAGCATCACTAGGCCGCCATAGTGTGGGTCACCATGCTGCATTGTTGCATTCGCAATGCGTATGGTGGCCACCACTCGTGGATTCTGCTTATGTTTTCCATCAGGCAGAGTAGAGTCATTTTGGCGGGTCAAACATAAAAAAAAAAAAAAAAAAAACTATTCGAACAAAAAACATGTCAGTTACACCATGCAAGAAATGGACGGGATGGGTATTCAAGGAAAAAAGGAAAGGAAAACATTTATTAATAACTATCAAACACGAAAGAATACTCTATCTACGGGTTTTACGTTGGTTTTTCTTTATGGTGAAGACATTTTTGACATGTTCAGCTACTTTTAGCAGTGTGTTGTTCAGTGAATTTTGGCACTGTGTTATTCAGTTATTTATGGCATTGCATTGTTCAGCTAATTTTGACTTTTAATAATTATTATTCAATTCTGGCGCTAGACTTCGTAAGCGATTTATGTGCGCTAAGTTGTATATCAGTATTGGAAATTTGGACATGCTCAGCTACTTTTGAGGCTGACTGTACATTTTTTCAAGATATTGTAATCAACCATAGAGACAAAATAATGTATTGAAACAATTTCTTATTGGTAATCACATCATGCACGACAAATTTAATAAAATAATTTAAAACATCTGATATGAGGCCGAAAACCCCAATCGGACAGTATACATGACAAAAATATATCAGGTCAATACACGTACGCTTTTACCAGCCCTTATAATTGTACCACCAATTGGAAGTTTGTGTTTCATGATAGGTCCTGAAAATGTGCATAACAAAGAAATAAATGAGATTACAAATCATTTTGACAAAAAAAAATTGTACACAATTATTTTCATGTTTGTTACCTCATTTCTAAACGTTTTTAACCCCCGACGCAAAAAGAGGGGTGTTATAAGTTTGACGTCAATGTCTGTCTGTGTGTGTGTCTGTCTGTGGCATCGTAGCTCTCAAACGGATGTGCCGATTTCGATGCAGTATTTTTTCCTTTGAAAGCCAGTTTCCTTGCGGTAGTTCTTAGTTATGTTTGGTTAATATCGGCCTAGCAGCAAAATGATGTAAGGCGTTTTTGGCGTATAGTTACTCTATTAAGTGCTTGCGTAAGGGGTTTTTTTTAAATTTTAAACTTTAGCTTTGTTTTTTAATTTGAGTAAAAATCTTTTTTTTTATTTGCAAGGATATATTTCTCCTTAGGGAAGGGTCGTGGCCAAGAGGAAATCGAGCAGGTTAATACATTGCAACGTTTCCAAAGTTTGGAACCTGCGTTAATGTTTTCTTACTATAATTGATAACAAAATTTTGGCTATATGAAAAATCACCATCCATAAATGTGTAAGGAAGACAGAAACTATATCCAATAGTCATTCAGTAGTTGGTGGCAATTTAAAATCATAAGAGCTGGCAGTTGACACTAGATTACATTATTCATTTACTGGAGAGTAAGGAGGTTATATGTTATTTCTGCAAATTAATATGTTGCCAAAATTGAAATTAAAACGTAATGTGTGCAAATGTAAGGTATTTATAGAAAATCCAAACTTGTGTAAGCAAAGCAACAATGTCAAAACACACCGAACAAGTCTTGCATGGCTCAATATACAACGGAAACGATTATATACGACACTATATTAGGGCGGGCTTGTGCTAAAGCAAAAACCACCGGAAGCCGGAAATGTTAATCATTGTCTTTTCTTTTCATTTCTTTTGGGTCAAGCAAAATATGCTCAATGTGTTTTCATAGTGCTTAAATTTTTAGTCATTTTTAAATGTTATTTACATGAGTCATTTTTTTATGTAATAAAAGGGATATACTTGTTGTGTAATGTTGCATTTTTTTATATCGTCATTCTCTAAACTTTATTAAAAGTGTTTAAGCAACATGAGAATGAAAAATTATAAAGACAATAAATTCGGACACTATTAGGCTATGGAAGAAATTCATGAATGACGTCCTATAGTAATATATATTCGCATGTTTTGACAGGTCAAGTTTAGGGTTAGGTTGTCTACAAATTGGGGGTTGGCGGGCTTCCTTCCAGAGGCTGTTGCATAATTTAGGGAACCCGCGGAAGGAATTACGCCTGAGTACTGTGGACTTATATTTCCAACTCCTCCAGTTTTTCTTCTGATTAATTTCGTTGCGGGTTCCAAGACAGTTAATTTTTTTCCTGGGACTTCCCGAGTGTCATAACTCGGTGTGATCGTTGGTCACCGCTGTTGATCCTGGTGTACAGGAGTTGCAGTGGTGGGCGTGTGAACGGGATTAGTCCCATACTGAGTACTGTGGGGCGCCCATAGTTGTCAAACCCCAATTTGCTGCTTCCCGCTGTCGAGCTAAGATCAATTAAGCGCAGCGGGTAGCGTCCATTCGGATCTTAACACGCACCCATTGTTATTTAGGTATAGTGCAAGAATAACAAAAAAAATCGTATTGCCACAAGAAACTACTCTAAACTAGGAGGATTATATATTTCTAAAATAAAAATAAAATAAAATAATAAGTAAAAACATACAGGTAAATTTTTTTGTATTGTGAAATTCATCATTCATCGCCTGATTACTAGAAATTTAAGCATACTTTATTGAATCTTTAACCTTATCGACAGCATTATAATCATAAATATTAACAAAAAAAACGACTTCAACAACTGAACCAAATTGAAATGGGACCACGCGAGAAGCAACAACTTTCAAATAAAAAAAGAATGATCAAAATCGGTTCACCTAGTCGAAAGTTTTGAGGTAACAATCATTAAAAAAACAGTTGAATTGATAACCTCCTCCTATTTTGAAGGAGGTTAAAAACTTAATAATACAATTAAAGCAAAATTAAGTGTAAATATGTTTTCAATGTGAACTAACAGTAAATGAAATAAAAAGTCATTCTTATGGGATGTTAAACACGATTTGAAGGAGACTTTACTGAAGTTATTTATGAAGAAGGCGTAACTGAAATCTTCGTGAGAGAATTGCAACGCATCCGAACGTTATTTGATTTTGAACATGTAGATAATAGAAGGTGAGGCAACAGTCACCGTGTGCAATTCTCTCACGTCATGTCTTAAAATGACTTTTAATTATTACGATAATAATTAAATGTAAACTTTTACGTACTTTATTTATTTATTTTTAATGTACACACTTAACTGATAGAAAAAAAAAACATTATAAAACGTATGGCCGAAGAGCTAGGTGGTAAAATGACATCAATAGCTTTATTTTAGTCATTTAAAAAATACTACAAATATTTACACGTTGAAGAAGACCAGGATCAAACTCCGGGGGTATTGGTGGATGGTACTTCAGAGGATAAGTCACATGTAAGCAGCAGCTCGGTAACGTCGACCCAAACTATTAATGTGCCCAACAATGTACATATTAAATCAAGTAGGCAGAGTAAAATATATATATATTATTATTATTATCTCCTATCTATAAGCTCATAAGGTAGGTGTACGAGGGCAGTTCAAATATGATCGAGACAAATGCTCTGAAACGTTTATTTACTATCGAAAAAATTTACAGTATTTCTAGGTACTTAGCCTCACTAGTTACGCATTTTGTCCACATTTTTTTTTTTTAACGTGTGGAAATCCCCTCGGACCGTCACCCCACCGGGGCTTGCGGCGGGGCGGTGTGTCGGACTCGAACCGATTAAAACCACACGGTGTGCCACTCTGCGCCTGTGAAGGGAGGAGTCCGGGAACTGCAGTTATTAACACATCCGGACCCCTCCCAGCGCCTGCCCGCACAGAAGCGGGCACCGTCTGCTGCAGGGTGATAAAGCTTTGAATATTTTTACTCCAGTACAAAATTCACATTGCAGAAAAGTTCAACAAACTTGCGTAAGGCGGCGCCACAGTCGAGTGCCGTTCAGAAATGTTGGTGAGACTCAAAACACATTTGGAAATGTGTAAAGTAATTAGATATTTTTTTGGAAAATTAACATGCTTTTGTGACATGTTGTATTTATAAATTACATTTTTACCAAGACTTTATTATTTTCAGCTTGTTATGTCCATTATGTTTTAAAGGCAAATTTACTGTTTCAAAATGTACGATACTACGTCCTACATACGTCATACGTTCATAATTTTTGAACACACCCCGTCATCCATGTTGTTTGTTTTGGTTCTAGTTTTGTATTGTTTTTTTTTGTATTTTCGTGGTTTTTCTTTAGATATAGCTCGTGCCGGGACACCGATTATTCCTGTTAGAAATACTTTGACCCTGGCATTATATTTGAACACCGATCTCTGCACAATCGCTGACCCGGCTTTTTTATTTTGGACCCTATCTCTCGTTTTACGGATTTGACGATGCCTTCTGATAAAAATATTGTGCACCAGGCTGTGACAATACCCGTAAGTAATTTTATTGTTAACAAATATCAGAGCTTAAGTGTGCCATCATAAACGAATAACCTATAAAATGTCAACTGTGGTTGTTGAAATTTAGTCCCCTGTGTCTGTCTCTAAAGTAATTACAGAGCACTATACATACTCCTTGAAAGTAATACACTCGCTATTAATTTATCAAAAATAATTTTGTTTTGTTTCAAACAGTAGAAGTACATATAAATATTGATTTTAAATTGGTACTACATAACACAAGTAATTATATATATGTACAAGTATGTATATTAAGTTTGAAAGAATAAAAGAATACTGAAAGCATCCATGAGTACTTATGCTCCTAAATATTAAAAGTATATTTGGTAGTTTTTTAAATACTTTATAATCTTTTTGTCTGTGAAATTTAATAGACGTAGCACTACTTTATCTGATCTCATAAAGAAGGATTATACAAACCAAATACAATACACATATACATACATATTAATTTCTATTTCAGATCTAAAAAGTAAAAAATCAACGAAGGTTTCCTTAATAAGAAAATTGTTGATTTACAAAAAGAAATTAATAAAGTAAATGCCGTTAAAGAAAAAAATTCTACAAGATTGAAAAAAACATTGAAGTTGGCAGAAAACAAAACTTTTTAATAAATAAAAATTTGTAGCTTATTAGCGAAATAAATCTATTTAATTTATTGTGTATTTAATGTCTTTTTTGCTGAAGTTTTTGAGATATTAGAGAAACTGACGCTTTACTTGCAATCTGCTGAATTAGGTCCTATCCACCCTGGACTTTACCTGTCATATTCATTCCCTACCAACTTTAAACCTATTAAACCTAAAGTTCAACTCTACAACTCTACTACTATACTCTACTACTATAGTACTCTACTACTATAGTAATGAAAATTGGAACTCTGCAAGATTTTTAATGCTGCGGTTAGTTAGCACTGTTTCCTGGATCCAAATAATATATCATATCAGGAACAGTACCTAACTAATTGCAGAATTAATAATCTTGCCCTATAGAAATACAAGCATTGTATATAACGTACAAGCCGGTTTTTTTTTACTGAAGGTGTAGTTCCCCCTCAAAAAACTAGATGTCGCTACACAATGAAAATGACTGACAACTCTATTCCTATATATATAATGTACTCTGTGGTCTGCTGGTAGACTCTCAATTAGGCGACATACGGCACACGCGTACGTCGCCCCCTCGCGGATGGCCACTAGAGCGGATGGAGGGGAAAGCCCGTCCCGACCATCCGCGGCCACACTCAGGGCGGCATGAGGCGCTGATAGGGGCGCCTCCGCCGCCCGGTTCGCGGGTCCGAGTGGACATCGTCCTCCCGGGCCTTCTCCGCCACCTCCTTCTGCGAGATTACATCTTCGCAGAAGGTTGCGACCGCGGTAAAACTGCTATCGCTACCGGCCATGGACCGTATGTACACATACACATACTTGTATAATGTAAATGAATACATGATGATACTTTGGTATTATCTAACAATGTTTCCCAATTTATTAAATACGCACTTGTTATTGTATGAGCACCTTGTCGACTATGATTATTATTAATTATTAATTTCTTTGATATTGACCTGATGATTTGCCGTGCGGCCTGAGTACGCAGCTCAACTATGGTTGAATAGGTCGATGGCTGATCCATGCGTCTTACTCTATTTTACATTCGTGACATTTATTGATTATATATTTGGACATATTACATCTTTTTAAATTTGACTGTGAGTGAAAGTGATATTTGGATTTTATTTTCCATAAGTGGACCTCACAATATAACAATACAATGTCACAATATAACAATGTAAAAATCTTGCAGCTATCAGTAAGAACGGCGCATGATTGGTTAGCTCATGGCTGTGCAGCAATGACTCCAAACCTTTTATTTTGTTTTCTTTGGTCGACTTCGTTCTCATTCAAGTCTCTTAGTGAAAAAAATATTGTAAATCGTATTATTATTTTTTAAAAGGAGCAACAATGGAGTTTCTTGCCAGATTTTTCTCCATGAAGGGTAGGCTGCACTTGGAACTGGCAACTAGAATCACTCGATTTTTTAATATTAAATATTGACTATTCATAAGTGCCTGTAAAATAAGTGCCTATATGAATAAAATATTTTTGAGTTTGAGTATGACGGCCGGTAGCGAGAGATCTCCTCCGATGACTGCAGTGAGGGCCCGACGCTGCGGCGCCCAAGCGGGGCAAACTGCCAGCGTGTGCTGGGCCGAGTCCTCACTGCAGTCGCAGTGGTGGCAGGCGGGACTCGATTCCCTCCTAGCGACCGAGTGCAGGTACTTCCTGAAGCAACCGTGCCCGGAAAGGACCTGCGTCAGTCGGAAGGAAAGGGTCCCGTGCTGCCACCCTGCCCACTCGAGGATGACCGGCTGGAGGGCCGCAAAGTCAGCGCGTGGAGACTCCAGCCGGAAAGACCATCTGTCCATAGTGGCTTGACGAGCGGCTTCACGCCATTCGCGTACCTCTTCGGGCGGAGGGCGAAAGCCACTTTCCGCCCGATATCCAGCCACTCGTCGATAAACTTCGGCCAGCACTTCCGCCTCCAAATCCCACGGGGGTGTTCCGGCCAAGGCGCACGCCGCCTCGGTCGACACCGTGCGGTATCCCCGTATGGCTCTGACTGCCAATACCCTCTGAGGCCGCCAGAGGCGAGCCTTATTTAGGGCAGTCAGAGCCGCCACCCACACCGGTGCGCCACACAGCGCCATCGACCGGACAACCCCCGTGTACAGGAGTCTCGTTGCGACGCTGGCTCCACCCAAATTGGGCAAAAGTCGCCCAAGGGCGGAGGCAGCATCGACCAGCCTGGGACCAAGCTGTCGGAAGTGCTCGTCGAAGAGCCACCTACCGTCGAGGATCAGGCCCAGATACCTCATCTGGGCCCGAACCGAATAATAGGGCCTCCGTCTTGTCCAGGGCCACCCGTAAGCCTAGCGCCTCGATGCGCCTGACCACCAGAGAAACATCCCTGGTGGCCAGGCACGCCGCCTCTTGGAAGTTCGCCCCCCGGCTGTGACCAACGTGTCATCGGCGTAACAAATTACGCCCAGCTCGGGGGGGAGACGACCTCGCAGGACCCAGTCGTACCCCAAGTTCCACAGGAGTGGTCCGAGGACAGACCCCTGCGGAACGCCGCACGACATGGGTCACCGTCCCAAGACGCCCTCTCGGTCCTCGTACACGACAGTACGCTCCTCTAAATAGTCTGCCACTAGCCGCCTCAGGTACTCTGGCACCCCGTGGTAATGGAGTGCTTCCCTGATGCAGCTAAATGGCAGTCTATTGAAGGCGTTGGCGATGTCTAAGGACACCGCCGCCACAGCTCACTGCCTCTTCGGTCACGGCCCTAAGGCGCATCACGGTATCGACCGTCGAACGCCCCTCTCGGAATCCCAATTGGGCGTCCGACAGGCCGGGCTTCACCTCGCAGAGGTGCCGGACGATGCGGGCAGAGAGTATCCTCTCAAAAAGTTTACCCGCCTCGTCCAGCAACACGATGGGCCTATAGGCCGCGACCGAATCGGCAGGCCGTCCCGGCTTCCTCGACAGGGCCAGCTTCCCGCATTTCCAGCACTCAGGGAAGCGTCAGGACGCCAGGCTAGCGTCCAACACCTCCCTGAGGCGGTCCGACATATGGTCGAGGGCTCGGGCCATCACTCGGGCACATTCACTCGGGCTACATTTTGTCCACCTTTCCTCAAGGTTTTTGATGCCGGTATCGAAGAATTCTTTGGACGCCTCGGACAGCCATATGCACACGAACTCCTTTACTTCGTCGTCGGTGTTGAATCTTTGACCTCCGAGGGATTCTTTCAGTGGTCCAAACATGTGGTAGTCGTAGGGTGATAAATCCGGACAATAGGAGGGGTGTTCCTGTACCTCCCACCCCAATTCCGATAATGTATCGAGCGTGAGACGCGCGGTATGAGGCCGCATGAATTTTTGCTCGAAGTTCAACAGTTTAGGAACCCATCGCGCATTTATTTTGGATATTAAAGGTGTTCGTGGATGATAGACTCTACACTACCAATGCTGATACTGTTCAGTCGAAATGTCCCGAACATGTCACATTCATTTCAAAATGAGTTGTTCTACGCGGCAAATGTTGTCTGGTGTGATGGTGGTTCGCGGTCGACGATCATGCGGCTCATTCTCGCCGGTTTCGCGGCCATCCTTGAATGCTTTGGCCCATTTAAACACAGCAGCCCTACTTAGGCACTCATTACAGAAAGAAATCCGTGTTTTTAACGCCTTCCCACACTAAAAAACGAATGACAATACGTTGCGCAACGGCAGTCGGCATTTGGCGTTCACTCATGGTCGCAGCACGCACGTGAAACGTGCGCTTCCAACGAAAACTATGCCACACTGTTTATAAGGGACCCAGCAGCCATCACAGATTGAAGCCACGACCTTCAAAACACACATGCGCGCCATCTACAGACTTATTTGAACCGCCTTAGTTTAGACGTCTCATAAAATTACGATTTGCTGAGTTTATTGCTGTAAAAAGAGGTCTGCTACGTCAAGTATACAAAACATTTAGAAATTTCAAATTTACGATAATACTAGTCTCATATAATATTCGAATCGGTCGAGCGACTGATCGGATGGTGTTCCTGCGTCTCATCGGGCTGCGCGTCCCCGCACCAAACCGGTTTCACGACCTTCAACAACGGCCGCGCGAGGGCTACTCGGCGCGGGCCGAAGTCATGGAACTTACTCAACTGCCAACATTCACTCAAGAAAGGTCGCATCACGTTTAAATTATTGTTAAAAGTTATAAGTAAAATACATCATATACAGTCTTCAACGCGTTTATTTTACAACGTCCAAAACACACATCAAGTCAAGGCGTCAAGCACACCAGCCACACAACTGGAGCTTGGTATTCATAAAGGTGGTCTGCCATGACGTGTTGAAACGTCAGTCTTCCAAGCGAAAAAAGGGGATGTAACGAGCTTTTGTGTAATATAATTTGTGAAATGTAATTTTAAGTTGATAGTAAAACTATTCAAGGAATACTTTATTTTATTATTTTTAAAGTATTTCAATAAAAACTTGTTCTTTAAGAAGATTTTTAGTTTTTTATTGTTTTTATCATTACGAGTATACTAGGTAGATAGTGCAGGCCGCGTAAGATACCTCGGAATCAGTCCGATCAGTCAGTCAATGATCTCTATTGAAATTACAAAGTTTGCTATGTAAGAAAATACTACGATGTTATTAAGCTTACTACTGCGTTATTTTTGTGTCCCTCTGATTTCTTATACCTAGCATTTTCAGTAATACGTGGGCTTCTAATTATTTGAAATGCCTTAACTTCTTACGTACGTATTATTTTTCAAAAGTGGAACATTATATCGTGTGCACTAAGTTTGTGAATTCAAAACATCATTAAACCTATTTACTTCTATCTCCATGGTGCCGAATTTATCATACAACTTTTTTTTATTTGTTAACAACTCAGTCTCTGAACATTCCTGGTGTACTTATTTTAAAATTTGCTTTGTTACCCGACTACGGCAAAGCCAAAGGAGGGTTATGATTTTGACAGGCTATGTATGTATGTATGTATGTTCATCTGCTCCCTCATAGCTCCTTAACTACTAATTAGAACTGGACAAATGAGGTATCGCTATAAGCGTCTTGATTGTCCACTGATTGTAGGCTATATGACGTGTCACTGAATCCAATGTGGCGCCCTCTAGCCGATATAAAGTACAGTATTAAAAAATATATATATAAATATGCGGTGTTTAGTATCATCGGAAAGGACGTTACTTGTACATTTCAAAAATATATATATATTATTAGCATTTGCTCGTGACTTTGTCCGTATTTATTCGATAAGTGTGATATTTCTATGGTATGCTTGTCTGTTCCCACATTCTTTCTAAACTACTAGCCAGAATAAGTCAAATGAGATATTGTTAGAAGCGTCTTGATTGTCCGCTGGTTATAGGCTACACGAAGTGTCACTGAATCTAATGTGGTGCCCACTAGCCTACATAAAGTACTGTATTTAAAAAAAATATTTGAGATAAATATGCCGTGTTTGGTATCATTCGAAAGGGCGTTACTTGCACATTTCAAAAATATATATGTTATTCGCATTTTCTTGTGACTTTGTCCGTATTTATTCGATAATTGTGATATTTCTATGGTACCTGTTTAAAATATACTTTGCAAAGAAATTAATATTATAGAGGCACCAAAACATTTTAAATAAAAAAAAAGTAAAAACTAAAACCCAACTACGACAAAAAACGACGCTGAAAAGGTATGAAACAAGTTTCAAAAGCCGTAGTCACGCGTTGTTAAAGTGTTATGGACTACGGTACATTACTAAGTTTCAAAAGCTGTAGTCCATGTAGTTTAATGTACCATAGTCCATAACACTTTAACAACGCGTGACTACGGCTTTTGAAACTAGTTTTTACTTTTTTTTTATTCCTAAAATAACGCGTTGAAATAAAAGTATCTTGTGATTGTAAATGTTTTTATTAATTAAACGGTTTTATTTAGCTTGTCCTGGTTGTTTATTTGTTTGTTTGGGTCAAATCTTGTGATTGAAATTTGACCCCCTTCCTGTTAACAGATTGATCTGAAATTTTGTACACACCTTTAGATCTGGTGACAATACAATTAAATAAATTATGTTTCATTGTAAATCCAAGATGGCCGCCGCTACAAGATGGAGCTTTAAATAATAGGTCTTTACCTATGAAATTGCCGTTTTGTATGCAATAAGTGAAAGTACTTATTTTTTCAAACTTTTTTATTTCTGTTATTCGAAGTAATCACCCATGCAATGGACACATCTTTGCCAACGCATTGGCGGTTTATTGATGCCCTTCTTGTAAAAATCAGCTGGACGGGAGGCAACAAACTCTTCAAAGGCATTTTGTACTGCCTCTCGGGAATTGTATTTTTTACCCACTAAAAAGTTGTCTAAATTTTGGAAAAAGTAATAGTCGGTAGGTGCAAGGTCTGGTGAGTATGACGGATGAGGGAGAGCTTCCAACCCCAGCTCTTGAAAGATGCGTCGATTGCATGGGTGATTACTTCGAATAACAGGAATAAAAAAGTTTGAAAAAATAAGTACTTTCACTTATTGCATACAAAACGGCAATTTCATAGGTAAAGACCTATTATTTAGTCACGACTACCACTATATGAGTATCAAATGAAAGAGTTTGACTAGTAGAACATTGTTTCATACAAGTTTTTAGTTTTTAATATTTGATAGTGAACTCTTCACTATGAAAAATTAAAAAATAAAAACTTGAAAATAAAAATATGTAAAAAAGGTTTTTAATTTAAACGGTTTTATCGAAAATGAAGTACTAAAAGCTAAAAAATAATTTGTTAAAAAATATTCGGTATAAAATCGTTGGGCCCGTGTTTCCATCCAGTCATCTTAGTTTACGCTACGCCATTAGTACATTATTTTCGATAAAACCGTTTAAATTAAAAACCTTTTTAACATATTTGTATTTTGGATTCAGTCATTTCCTCGCTGAGGTGGGATAAAAAGTTACTTGTATAGCAAATAAGTATTTTTACTTTAAACTATAGCGTCTCACAGTCGCCATATTTTTTTTTTTTCTCATCGTCTATCTAAGAAGATTTGGGTTTTTTTTTTTTTTTTTATGTTTGGCCCGCCAAAATGACTCTACTCTGCCTGATGGAAAGCATAAGCAGAATCCAAGAGTGGTGGTCACCATACTCATTGCGAATGCAGACAATGCAGTATGGAGACCCACACTATGGCGGCCTAGTGATGCTGCTGCATCTTTTAGTCTAGTCAACAAGTATGGTACTTGTTGACTAGACTAATTGGGCCTCCGGTCTCGCACTCACCAACGAAACACGACAGCACGAACGCTGTCATTTTACGTTGATTTTCTGTGCGAGGGTAGTACCGCCCCGGTCGAGCCGGCCCATTCGTGCTGAAATCAGCGTGGCTCTACTACCTTTCGAGCTACCAAGAATCTAACGATATATATGAATTAAATAAATCTGTTCAGCGGTTTGTAAGCTATGAGGTAATAAAATGAATGAATGAAATGAACAATGATTGAAAAACAACATAACCCTTCCTTGACTGTCGGGTAAAAATAGAAAACATTATTCATTGTGTTCATTAAAGTCTCAGATCAAATAAAAAAAGGTAGATAACGCACGTAGAACAAGAGAATGAAGCAGTTTTTTAGGGTTCCGTGCCAAAGGCAAATAGGGTTCCGTGCCAAAAGCAAAAAACGGAACCCTTATAGATTCGTCATGTCTGTCTGTCTGTCTGTCCGTCCGTATGTCACAGCCACTTTTTCCGAAATTATAAGACCTATAATGTTCAAACTTGGTAAGTAGATGTATTCCGTGAACTGCATTAAGATTTTCATACAAAAATAGAAAAAAAACAATAAATTTTGGGGGTCCCCATACTTAGAACTGAAACTCAAAAAAATTTCTTTCATCAAACCATAGGATAGGTCTTCGAAAATGATATTGAGGTTTCTAATATCATTTTTTTCTAAACTGTATAGTTTGCGCGAGAGACACTTCCAAAGTGGTAAAATGTGTGTCCCCCTGTAACTTCTAAAATAAGAGAATGATAAATCTAAAAAAAAAATATGATGTACATTACCATGCAAACTTCCAACGAAAATTGGTTTGAACGAAATCTAGTAAGTAGTTTTTTTTAATACGTCATAAATCGTAAACTGTTCTGCAATTTACCTTTCATTCAATCAGCACAAATATAAAAATAAAATAAAAATTATATTATGTTACTTGCTGCTGCGGAACCCTTCATGGGCGAGTCCAACTCGCACTTGGCCGCTTTTTGTAAATATGTCAAATATGTGTGAGTGACTGATAGTGTTACAACTTTTAAAAAAAATGTCCCTGGAAATTGCAAAATATGTAATATGCAAAAATAAATCTGTTTGTTTCGTATAAATTACAATTAGATTATACGTATGTATGTAAATGAAAGAGGCATGTATGTGTGAGCAGAAAAATACGGGAAGGTTATACGAAGGTTGTTTTGTTATGATTTTGACTCGTAAAGAAGAATGTTAACAGAAACAAAAGAAAAAAAAAAAAATTTACATTTATAAGAAGTGCATAAATTAAGCTTGTAAACAAACTAATCGGATTCTCGCCGCGTCTTATGGTTGGTTAGCACGTGTGTCTAGAATTTTCGGAAATCTTGAGTGGTTTTGTGTCTTTTGGGTTTTTCTTGTTGTTTTGTGCCGTCCTATTGGTAAAGGTGTGTTTTTTGTGTAATATTAATTAATAATAGTTTGGTCATGACGCGTAACAAACCTCCCGATCCCTCCCGGCAATCCATCCCCCGTGACTCCCCCTTTCAGCCCTACTCCATTCTTTCCTGTAAACCCCTCAACTACATCTAATCCTTTGGAGCAATTTGTTAACGTGGTATGTAGTGCAACCGAACAAGAAAACAATGTCCCTCACACATCAAGCTCGCGAAAACGCCCTGTGGAAGATGAGGTGAGTGCTATTCACCCTCCTAAGCAAATGAGAAGTCAGATCGGACGTGATAAATACCCTTCCGCTGACAATGGGCCTTTTATAGTTCATGTTTCCCGCGCTGAGAGCCAAATAGGCTCTGGCACTTCCCTTCACCCCATTTCTTTAGGTCTATTCCTTTTCAAAATAATATCCAAAACATCGTCAGAGATGGAGTGAAAAAAGTTGGCAGAAACAGAGTTTCTGTTCAATTTGCATCCCCTCAGGATGCAAATTCATTTTTAATCAACCCACTACTAAATTCTCATAAATATATTGCGAACATCCCTACTTTCAACATTACGAGAATGGGGGTAGTCTCTGGCATCCCCATCGACATGCTTGATGAGGATATAATTAAATTTGTTACTGTGTAGCAGGGCTGTGGGCAGATAATAAAAGTCAGGCGTATTAACAGAAAATCATTCACTGAAGGTCTATTGGAGTGGAAGCCCACAGAAACTTGTGTCCTCACTTTTGATGGCCAGGTTCTGCCTAAAAGATCTTTTTGTTGTTATAACTCACTTCCAGTTCAACAATACATTTACCCCACCGTCCAATGCAGGCAATGCTGTAGGTTTGGACATGTGGAATCAATCTGTAGGTCCAACCCAAGATGCAGCAAGTGTGGTCATGACCATCCTGGCAACGGCTGTGATGTTACAGACAGGGAAGCCTTCTGCGTCCTGTGCTCCGGTGGGCACTTTGCTAATAGCAAAGCTTGCCCAGAGTATGGCAGGCAGAGGGCCATTAAGACTATGATGGCGGAAAGAAACATCTCATATATGGATGCCGGCAAGATTGTTCCTTCACCTACACGCCGATATGCTGACACCCTCAAAACCTCTCAGCCCACCCAATCTCCACAACCTACTCAATCTACCCAGCCTTCCCAATCCCTTCAGCTCACCCAGTCCTACCGCAAAACTGTTGTCTGCCAACCTAAACCTCGACTTCCTCTTTCTCAATCCTACGACAAAGTCGCCCACCAATCCTTAACTCACACCCCCCAACCTTCGCAACCCAACGGCTGCGCTCTTACCAACCCATCCCCTGATCCCACAATTATTAATCTCATAATACAAGTACTAACCTCTCTTTTAACCCCCAATTCACCTTTATCTCCCTCTACTATATCGTCCAACGCTGCCAACACTCTAATTAACATTGTAACCAACCTTAAAAATGGCGTTCCTTCCAGTATTTCTACAATGGAATGTGAGGAGTGTATTCCATAAGAAACACGACCACATATTCCTGTTAAATAAATTCAAGCCTTTGGCTATGTCTCTTGCTGAGACCTGGCTTTTACCAAGTCTCAATTTTCATGTCCCACATTTCAACATTCTTAGATGTGATAGGTCTGATGGCTACGGAGGTGTTGCCCTCCTTATTAATAACAAATACCCTCTTCTTCCCCTATCCTTCCCCCCCATTCCCAGACGACATCAGCATAGCTGCTGCGAAAATCTGCGGTATGTCTGTTCTTTCCATCTATATCGCTCACCCCATCATAGTCTCTTGCCTGTATTGAGAGTCATTCTGCAAGACCTGCAGGGCCCAGTATTGGTAATGGGAGACCTCAACTGCCATCATTTTAGATGGGGATCGCAGCACTGTGACTCATTTGGTTTGGGCTTAGTAGAGATCCTCGACGACTTGAACCTCTGCGTACTAAACAATGGCTGCTCTACTCGCAGAGTTCTTCCTGGAC
This sequence comes from Diaphora mendica, assembly GCA_949125395.1. Lineage (NCBI taxonomy): Eukaryota > Metazoa > Arthropoda > Insecta > Lepidoptera > Erebidae > Diaphora > Diaphora mendica. Next base: position 10,959,621 of record OX421319.1, read on the forward strand.
AAAATAGAAGCTGTGTGGACTTGAACTTTTGCTCACTTGAACTGGCAGCAGCTGCTAGCTGGCGGTGCACGGATTTGTCCCATGGTAGTGATCATTATTCAATTTTAGTGTCCCTCCCTAACTCAACTCATTTGGAAAAATCATCCCCTCCTCTCCTAAAATATATATTATCAAATGCTGACTGGCAAAATTTCTCTCAGAAACTCGAAAACGCTATTAATTCTCTCCCCAGTCTAGACCTCAGATCCTTATCCTATGATGATCGCTATCGGGTGATGGATTGTTGAGGTGCTTTTGTGGAGGCGATTGGGTCAAGTGCAGACAGCTGCTTCAAAATTAAAAACTCTAGTAGGGGCAAAATTCCATCTCCTCCTTGGTGGGATAGTGAGTGTACCATAGCTATCAAGCAAAGAAAGGAGTCCGAAAGAAGATACAATACCAACATGACTACTGAAAATCTTCTGCTGTTCCAAAATGTTTTCGCTTTAACAAAAAGACTCCTTCGTCGCAAAAAGCGCATTGGATGGGCTAATTTCTGTTCGTCTTTGTCCCCATCTACTCCATCCTCAATTGTATGGAAGAACATTGATCGTTTCAGGTCTGGATGTTCTCCCTCAGTCTCCTCCTCTATCTCCCCTGACACAGCTGAACTCTTCCTGAAAAAAATAGCTCCTCCTTATGTCCCTCATCTCGAAGAAGTCTCTCTGCCAGGCATACCGCCTCAGTCGATGTGTCCCCATGAGGATCCATTCTCCATGGAAGAACTGAACACAGTCTTCAACAGTGTTCGAGACTCAGCTCCCGGCATAGATGGCATCCCTTACTCCTTTTTAGTCCATGCTGGTCCTAATACAAAACTTTACTTTTTAAATATCCTCAATTTCTGTTATTCTAATGGATGGATCCCAGACACTTGGAAAATCCAAATTATCATCCCTATCCTAAAACCAGGTAGGCATGCTGGTGATCCAAACAGCTTTAGGCCTATTGCCCTCTCTGCAGCCCTTCTTAAATTATTTGAACATCTTATTAAAAACCGCCTAGAAAGGATTGTAGAATCAAGGAATTTGTTACCAAGTTACCAGTTTGGCTTCCGCAATGGGCTCAGTACCATGGACAGTGTAGCAGTATTGGTAACTGATATCCGTCTTTCTCTGTCTCAAAATGCATCTGTTGTAACATCTTTTCTTGACATAACTGCTGCATATGATAATGTCCTACTACCCATTCTCAGGCAGAAACTGCAGCAGCTGAGACTTCCGGTTAGGATGATCCATTGCATATGTGCTATGCTTATGTCTCGAACTCTAGTCCTAAGGATCTTAGGTGAAGAGTTTGACCAGAGAAGGACTTGGAAGGGCTTACCACAAGGCTCTGTATTGAGCCCTTTACTGTATAATCTGTACACTGCGGACATGGGCTCATGCCTGAATAATAATTGCAGTATTCTACAGTATGCTGACGATCTGGCTCTGTATGTTTCCAATCATTCGATCCAAGATGCAGCCACATCACTCTCCATTTCCCTTAATTCTCTGTGGCAGTGGCTATCAGCTCACGGCTTAAGCCTTTCTGTTCAGAAAAGTGCTATCGTAGTATTTACAAGAAAAAAGACTCTGCCACAGATTGATGTCTAAGTACAGCTGCAGGAAGTTCGAATTGTTAATAAATTTAAGTTTTTAGGAGTATACCTGGATTCTAGGTTGACTGGCGTTCACCATATTAACCACCTAGCCTCAAAATGTGAACGGGTTATCCTTATCTTGAAGGCCCTAGCTGGAGTCTGGTGGGGAGCTCACCCATACACCATGAAGCTAGTGAATAACGCCTTAATACGCAGTATATTAGACTATGGCCTTTTTTTACTGATGCCATGCAATAAGGCCGCATTAACAACTTTGGATCGACTTCAATCTAGGTGCCTTAGAATCATAGCTGGTAGCATGAAATCCTCCCCTATTAATGCTCTACAAATAGAATGTTCAGAACCACCTCTAACATTAAGAAGAAAATACTTTGCCTCCCGTTTTATATTAATTTTTTTATGTAAATCTTCACATCCTCTCCTCCTAAAAATTACTGACTTAGACTCTATGTGTAATACTTCTTCATACTGGACTCATAAACAAATTCCATTGATTCTGCAATCCTTTCGCCACTTCTTCCCTTTTATGAATTCAGCTGTGAAATTTGATAAACTTCCCCTTTTTTCCTTTCAATATAGTACACTCTGTTTCAAGCCTAAAATTCTTCTGGATGCTGGTATCCCTAAAGGATCCGCCTCTGCTGTTACCGCCTTTAATTCTCTTCTAGATGATCACTGGGTTAGGTTCGAGAGGTTCTTCACAGACGCATTCAAACTGTCTAATGATAGTTACACTGGAGCTGCTGTGTACTATCAAAACTCCAAAATCATTTTACAATTTAAGTGCCCAAAAGAGGCATCAGTATTCACGGGTGAATGTGTCGCTATCCTAGAGGCATGCTTGTACACCGAGTGCCATAACATCAATAAGGCAGTCATATTTACTGACTCCCTTAGCTGCCTCAAAGCCCTGTTGCAGGACCCCTTCCATAACAAGCTACACAGTCCCCTTATCCTGCAAATCAAAGAAAGCCTTTATAAGAGTTGCAAAAATGGTAGAACGGTCCAATTAGTATGGATTCCCAGCCATAGTGGCATTGTGGGCAATGAGTGTGCAGACTCATTGGCCAGAAGTGCTATTAATTCTGTGGTGGCTGACCAGAAACACCTGATCCACCAGCACTATGACCTCTTAAGTCTGCCTCAAAGAGAACTAGTCACCTCCTGGCAGCTGGAATGGGACAGGTCCTCTCAGCATAAGGGACGGCATTATTATGCAGTACAGCAGTGCATAACCCCAAAACCGTGGTTTTATAAATTTAAAAAGGTCTCTAAACCCGTTATATCCACTGTATGTAGGCTCCGCATAGGACACTGTCGCTCGCCTGTCTTTTTGCACAAAATTCGGGTCCGGGATTCATCCCTATGCGAATGTGGTCTGGCCGATGGCAGTCTGGACCATATATTCTTTAATTGTACTAATAATAACCCATCCTTAGATCTCTACTCATATTTACCAAATCTTAAAATCCCCATTCCTATTAACTTTTCATCCCTATTAACCTTTTCATCCCCCAAACTGCTTCAAGCCTTAATGTATTTTATCCGCCACAATAACATCAAGCTCTGACCTATGTCTATGAATGTTACAATGTTGTTTTGTGTTTGTCTCCCAATTAAGTATTTATATATTAAATTAATACATATTTCATTTATTTGTGCCTGTCCTTCTGTTTCAGTGTTATAACTACATCAATAAGCCCCACATTCAGTCCACTGCTAATTTTGGAAAAACTTGGATGGTAGCAAAATTTTTCTTATTTAGTCATAAAACCCACGTATTTCCATCCTACTTGACATTGGCAGAATTGTCAACATCGGCACAGCTTGCCATAAATAAGAGAAAGAAAGAAAGAACAAACGAATCTTTATTTATGACGTATTTCGATGACGGTAGGGTTCAAGTGACCTGTTTAGTTTATTCAAGTGGCTAATAAATCTTACACCAGAACTGTTTTAACCTTAATATTAAGAGATCATAAGAAATCTTTAAATAAAATTTCTAAATTTTAATTGCGACTGGTTTGCCAAAATGTTATTGAACTTTAACTTTAAAGAGTTAATTTTACCTTAAATTACGTTATAAACCTTTAACGCATCACACGTAATAAAAATAATAACCACATTATAACATAAAAAAGTTAGATCATCTTGGGTCACTTTTTCTGCCGCTGATTATACTTTGCTGTATTATACTTACCTACATGTACACTTATACTGTCGCTTACGGTATATCTAAGTACCCAGATAATCCATTATAATCATATAAGGATGGTTTTATAGGGATAATCAATTATTACGATAGATATCCTGAAAGTGACAGTACGTATACGTTTAATTATAAAGACAAGCTTTATTTACAAACGTATACGTTTAATTATAAAGACAAGCTTTATTTTTTAATTACGTAATTTAATAAACACTATAAAAGTACGTGATTAAAAAATAAAGTAATACAATGTCTCACTCTTTACTTCATTAAATGACTATGAATTTACCTACAAATTGCTTACCCCCCCCCCCCCATTTCTAGGGTATTAGAAATACGAACTCCTGGCAACACTCTCCCAGAACGTCTTTTGTGATGTTGACATTATTATTAGTAAAATTGTGTTTTAAAAACATAAAAAAATATAGTTTTGTGTGTACGTGTGAAATGTTACTTCCGTGAGGCTTTTTGTGTATTTTTGTGTTGTTTTTACACCATTTAATTGCACAAGTCGGCAATTTGTAGAGAACCTTACTGCACTACAACTTGTACGATAATGACGAAAAGCTCTTAGTTTCTTAGCATGTGTGTGCGTTAACACGTGTGTTTACTTGAAACTACGACCTATTTTTCTGCTTCAACAAGAACGAGGCTGTGCGTTAACTACCTTTTTTATTTGATCTGAGATTAAAGTGTAGGTACATTAATTAACAAATTATTTTCTTTAAAATAAATCGTATTTCAACCTAACCTCTACAACTCTATAATATAACAAACCTCATTATAACAAAAAATTTGATCCAATGAACATTTTCCTATACCTTTCAGTTTCGTTAGATCCGGGTAATATGTATGTAATTACACGAACCTCATTTAAGATCATAAATTGTAAGTATTTTTATCACCTAACGCTCATTAAAATGAACGTGTGATCAAACGGCAAATCTATCTGTATAAGAATAAATATCTGCAAGCAGCTTATTTGACTTACAAGTTCGATTTAGGCTCAACTTACAATTGAATCCAAACAAAACGTGTAGGTATATTTATGTTACACCTTTATATCTGAATGTGTTTTTTTCTGATATTAAATGGTAAATGCAGTTCCCGAAACAAATAAAATTAAACATTGTGTTCTTGAAATTATTGTAAGTAATTAAATACGTCATTGGCCTCAAGCCTCATACATGTACATTTGTACAATGATATCAGTACGTAGTTGCTTTGCGTCGTCACTGTGTTGTGTTCTTTGCTAAAGGTCGCCCGTGCAAAAGGTAAATGTTCTTTTTAATTTTATAAACGATTACTATATATATAAGGATACATGCTTACATATTTTTTATCCTTGTATTTGTTTGCCATAAGATTGTAATCATGCCGGTTTTGTGACATGTTCTGTTTCATTATAAATGTAAATGAAATTTTAGTAGATAAAAAAATCTCTGATAGTCCATATGAAAAGTTGTAACGCTTTTGCAAAGTTACTAAAACATTATTTTGCTGAGATAATTATAAAAATATATTTGTGAACTATGTATTTATTCATATTACTTTTTCTACATTACACATTGTAATGTTTATGTCCCTGGGATGAAAACGTTTTTTAAAAAAAATTATACATATTGAAAAATGTAATACTTGCTAATACTTTATATTATTTAGTGGCTCAAAAGATTCATAATTTATAATACATATAAATTTACAAAAACTAACGTGACATTAACAAAATTAAATGTTAATTAGACAAATTACTAAACAGTATACCTACTATCGCATTTCCTTACTTTAGCTAATATTAATTGTTCACTATAAATAAACTCTTCTCTTGAATTTAAATATATAATGAGATTTTTTTTTTGTACTATCGTTACCTTCAGACACTATCAATCATATCTATATCTATACTAATATTATAAACGCGAAAGTTTGTAAGTATGGATGGATGGATGGATGGATGGATGGATGTTTGTTACTCTGTCACACAGAAACTACTAAACGGATTTGGATGAAACTTTACAGTAATATAGCTTATACATCAGAATAACACATAGTTTACGTTTTGCCGCGATAACCGACATATACGCGGGCGGAGCCGCGGGCAACAACTAGTAAAATATAATTTTGATAATAAATATGTTTAGGTACCTTTACAAAGCATCCAGTGAAATTATTATTACCTTATACTTCCTTATTACCTGGTCATATTGATTAAATTTATGTCTTATACCTATCATTGAAGCAATAATCATTTTTGGATTGATGAGCAAAGCCGATAATTTGACTAATTTGTTACAGTCAGCAAATAAAATAATTGTATGTTATCAATTTCAATCTAGTAATATGCGTTAAGAAAGAACTCTAATTTGTCGCGTCTATCGTGTGATATATCATCAATTTGAATACAATGAGTAATCATTAATTCCCTACAATTTTCACATTGTTTAAGAACTGCTTACTAATACTTAAGTATATACTTTGACACAGAAAAATTAAGAATGTATTGTTTGTTTCTGCACACCGAAAGTATTTTTAATTTGTGTAGCAATTTTATTTAACTATTTTAACTTAGTCATAATTATTCTACTATGATACTATGTCACGTGGTCCATATTAAAATGTTTCAAAATAACACTAAAACATTTAATTATATTTTTAACAATTACTTGACGCGCATAACTTTACTAAAGACCTGTATCTTACGTAAAGAATGTAAAGATCACCTGTAAATTGTTTCCAATCATATGACAAGTCAGCAAAACACAAAAAATAAGAGTCCTTCCAGCCCTCAGATCAAATAAAATAAGATAGAGAAAGACGAGCTTGTTCATGTTAAAGCAAAAAAAATAGCGTAGTTCCAAGTAAACACACGCGTTTACGCAATGACTATGCTATAAACTACGCTACTTTTTGTCAGAATCGCACAAGCATCTGCAACTCGTACGATACTGACGACAAGTAGCGTAGTTTCTTAGCATGTGTGTGCGTTAACGCGCGTGTTTACTTGGAACTACGTTTTTCTTCTACAAGAACAACGCCGTACATTATCTACCTTTTTTATTTAATCTGAGTTCCAGCCCTACAACCATTAACTTCCATTTACGTTCCTTATGACGGTATATAATATTCACTATATTACCTACATACATAGCATATACCTACATTAAGACGTCTACAGTAAACAATATTACTAGTACAAGTAGTAGGAAAAATACAATAGTACTTATGCATAAAATAATAATAACCTTCCCTACACGTTTCACACTTTTTTTCAACTCACCTTTGACTGGATTTGAAATTAACAATTCTTACTTCACTTATTTAGTGCCTATTCGTACCCATTTATTAGGTTAAAGTTTTTTTTTTTTGTTTGGTGTAATGCGCAAATCTTAGCAACTACTGGTTTGAATCTAAAAAAAAACTAGTGTTGTATAGCCCATTTATCGAGGAAAGCTTTATACAAGCTATTACTTCATAAGTCGTGTGGTGTCGTGGAAATAAATATTTCGGACATCTTTTTTGTATATACATACATGGATGTTTTGCATATACATAGGAAATATCCAAACTCCGAAAAAACAAATATTTGCCGATCATAAAAAATATTTGATCCTACCCGGGGATTCGAACCAGAGACCTCAAGCACAGCATTCGCATACGCTACCATTGTGACACCGAGACGTCAATTTTACGTTACGGACGCTTTTTGCCGGCTAGGTACCCCTCCGCAACGCCCCATAAGGAACTTCGTTCCAAAAATGTTGAAGAAACAGGGGAAATGTATTCCCCTTGAGAGACGCGTTCGAAATTGCGCAGGTCAGCTAGTTGCAAATAATATGACTCTTGTCTGGCCTTGCGTAAATCCTTGTTTTACTTTCGTTTAAAATTCATTCGTAAATTTATAAACCTGCATGGTCATATAGTGACTGACTGCCTCATTAGCGCAGTGGTAGCGTTCGCGACTGCTGTGCTTGAGGTCTCGGGTTCGATTCCCGGGTCGGACCAAATGTTTGTATGATCTGCAAATATTTGTTTCGGCGTTTGGGTGTTTTCTATGTATAATATGTATGTATTTACAAAAAAAAAGTATATAAAATGTGTTTATATCAGTTGCCTAGTACCCATAACACAAGCTCTGCTTAGTTTGGGACGAGATGGCGTTGTGTGTTAAATGTCCGAGAATATTTATTTATTTATTTATACATAGTTATCAAGTGCAAAGTACCTACTCAGTACATCTGTTTGTTGAATTTTTCTTTTGAAGTCTGAAATCACTAAGAGGGATTTAAATCGCCACATATAAAGGAAACGCTAAAACCTTGGCAAATTATGCTGACGCCAATGAAAATACTGATTGTTTGTTCATTGTAGCAGTATTATTATAGCATAACACAAATTCCACATTTTGATTATTGTTTGAAAATACATACTAACGTTAATATTAAATATAATAATAAATCACCTTTAAAACCATATCAATCATTACTAAAAAGTTTTAAATATACTTAAGAATAATGCTAGACAGAATACTTTAATGCACTGGCACCTCGAAGCAAAACTTGAAAAACCTATATCGTTTTTTAGTATCACCAAGGATCACATGTGTGATTGTTATTTAACGCGCTAGCAGGGTACTGTGAATTTGGGAGGAACTAATTTGACTCTTCTAACCAATCTTACAAAAAAAGGGTATTGGTAATGGTCATACCAAGATCATTTTTAGTGTTCCGTACCCAAAGGACTTGGACGGTTTTTATATGGAGATTATTTAAAGGTTGTTCATTCTAATCAGATACATTTATGACAAACGATAACAGCAAAAGTGAAACCTCAATGTGACACAGCGAAACGTACAGCTTAGTATATTTTTTCAGAAAGAGACCAATCCACAAAGCTAATGAGGTAACATGATTTTATAATTTATAGATGCCTAAAACAAGTCAAATATAATCAAGTCAAAGGTTAAAATGGTATTGTATGCAAATTAAGGTATTAACTTTCCAATATATCATTTAAATTTAAAATTTAACACTTAAGGGATAGTGAGTAAAGTTATTGTAAATTAGAATTAAGTTATTCGTATAACATTCCTTTAAAAAAATCCTTCTTGTTGTATACCCGAATCACTATCATTCATTACATATTTTTTTAAGAAAATATATTGCTGATTATATAAGGTGTATATGCAGTGGACTTAAGTCCTTTAAATTCCAAAAAAAAAACTCGACCTAAACTATAATGATAAACAGCCGTCCCACAATTGAAATTTACGTAAACTTGGTGGGAAACTTTTCTTAATACACGGATGCAAGTGTGGTTAATGAAATACTTAAGATAGACAACACGCAAGTAATTACCTACATACCACATCAATTAATTGTTTTATATGCTGCTGAATATTTTGACTTAATTCATTATCCATTCATATAACCTTTTAATATTAAACTCAATTTCAATATAAAATAAAATGTAAACAATAGACTATTTGACTGATTTTTGGAAATCGTTTTAAATTATTCTTTATTACGTAATAAGCACACTGCGTTAATACACACATCAAAAGTGTCTAGGGATCAACATATGTGTCTAGGGATCAACATATATTTTTGCAATAACATTTCTCCTGATTGATATTAATTAAAATTTTCTTTAAGGATTCATCAAATAAAGTGTTTTCGTTTGTCACAGTAACGATAAACCAAGTCACCTTTGCATTAATAAAGAAATTTGCCATTTTCCTAATAAAGAGATTTTTGACATTTTAACCACTAACATTAAAGTTCGAAAAAAAGACTAAAATAACAGTTTTCTTTAAAATTTTATTAGGTAACTTAAACAATTAATAATCCGTGTTTCTACCGCGAACACTAACAACACAAGAACATCGGTTTGGCATACTCAAAATGAGTTCATCCAAACACGCTGTGGAATGGCCGCCCATGTTCGTTGCAACAACAAAAAAAGGTCTTCTTGCGACTGGATACCCTCCATATTCGGCAGAGCTCTTCTCTGTAGCATATCCCATGCATGCTCAATCGGGTTCAAGTCTGGCGACTGAGCAGGCCAGGGCCAAAGCCACATCTCAATCTCAAGAAATCCGCATAAAAATGCTTGATCCCTAGACACTTTTGATGTGTGTATATTGCGGAATTTCTACTGTATTAAGAATTAAAATATAAGATAAAGTTCAAGTTTGACAACCGCGTCAAAAAACGACATTTCTATAATGGCGCTGGTCACATGACACGTGTGACGTCACACGCTAGTAAACAAATTCACAAAATGCGAACAATACTCAGTCGAGGTATCTTTCGTTTACTAGCGTGTGACGTCACCAGAGTTGCAACAAATCACAAGGCGTTCATGTCGCAGAAAATATTTCAAAAAATTGTTACAATTTATTTCGTGCAATCTGCGAAAAAATCACATTATTTTGTTTAATTCATAGTGAAATATGTCTTTTTAGGCTATTATCTGATAGGATGACCATAATCCATAGTTTATTTTCAATATTGTCAAATAGCCTATTGGGGCAATTTGACTATTGTTATACTTAGTTAGAAATATAATGATAAGGTTAGTATAAACGTAAGTTTCATTTTGAATGCCTCATGTTAAGGAATTCCACCAGTTATTGCTAATTTTTAAAGTTTCGTATCTTTTTTTACAATAAAATTGTAACAGGTTCGATTATGTAAATTAAAGATACTTTGTTTCTGTACAACTTCGTCTTTATGAACCGGTATATAAATAGGTTTGGAGTTTGGCTAACCTCTATTAATCCGTAAAAAGCAACAAAAAATTAGTACGACAGTTATCGGTCAGGCCGTAATAGCGTTCCAGTCATCAAATAAACGATATAAGAATGGTTAGAGGAACCTAAGAAATACCTGGTCAGGGTCACACAATGTCTATAATAGGAAGTAATTGTTGCCGGACACTTCAAGCCCTCTAAGCTAAAGCGAATAGTAAAAATATTTAGAAACAGTGAAAAATTACCTTGCCAATTCACAATAGCTACTCCAAATATAATAATAATCATTTAATAATTCACTATTGCACATAAGACTCTTCTTAGAAGTAAAGTTTAGGGTTACGATACCACGCTATGACACAACTCAAGTTTTCGTTTTCTTTGCAGTGCTGTTGTCCTACGTTATTGGCTTCCTTAGTCTAGAGCTGCCATCTCTATAATTTGGAGACCAGGACAAAAAGTGGAATTTCCCCGGATTTTGGACTTCAAAATCCGGACAGGACAGGTATTTTTTTAATTTAGTCAATATAAAAAAATGTTCCAATAGCTATAAATAATTTAATTTTCAAACATTTATACATACATATCTGCCTCGTTGGTCTCGCGGTTGGCGTGTGCGACTGCTGATCATGAGGTCTCGGGTTCGAATCCCGGGTCAGACTAAATGTTTGTATGATCTACAAATATTTGTTTCGGAGTTTGGGTGTTTTCTATGTATAATATGTATGTATTAAAAAAAAAAGATATATATGTATTTGTATCTGTTGTCTAGTACCCATAACACAAACTCTACTTAGTTTTGGACTCTTCGATCAAATATATTTGATCGAAGTTGGGACTAGATGGCGTTGTGTGTTAGATGTCCGAAATATTTATTTAATTAATTAAATTTAGCCACCTTTCGTACACAGTGAGAATAAGAATCTTTATTCCTTTTTGAGAAACGTTTTTAATATAGCAGTCTTCGATCAAATATATTATCGAAGATAGCAGTATACTTTTGAGAATATTAAATTATTTGGAGCGACGTGTTCAAAGTTTTCATCAGCAGCCATATCTTGAACTGTTTATAAAATATCTCTTAGAAATTTTGCCAATATTGCTGACAATGATGCTAAATGTACATTTACTTGAGCGTCATGAGGACGTACGGATATACATTCTTTTATGATGATGATAAGCACGATCACTTATTCTGCGTCTGGGTGTTATTCGTGTTAAATACGTACAATTCGAGCTTTTTAACCCATTTGGACCCAAGAAAAAAATAAGAGCGATAATTTAAAAAAAAAATTAAACCATTGTTAGGGCTACTAATGAATGAAAAATTATAGAGGACGCCCTCTAAACTAGGACAAATCCGGGAAAATCCGGACGAATGACAGCCATACGTTAGTCGGCTCTTGCGATTCCCGCAGAGTGAACACTGCGTGTTCCACACGGACAATTGCACATAAAATCATTATACAAATGTTTATATTAACCAAATAACGATACATTATTTTTCAAATTTACTCCTCTCCGTCGAATACATGACCGCTGCGTCATGGGGTCATCCTAATAAAAGATATTGTTGTCAGTAAATATTGTTGCTACATCGAACGCATTAAAATGTTGGTAAAGATTTACTTACCTTCAATATTAAATTATCAAGCTTGTGTGTATATATGTAGATATTTCAACAAATTTTATCGGTAGTATTTGCACTTATTTATTTTTTTATGCACTAATTAAACACACTTTTCAGAATTTACTTTAGTAGGTAGAGTGTGTTTACTTCTTCTATTCTACTTATATTATTATATATACTTTTTCCCACAACGTATACAATTTCTCATGATTACATTTCTAATGTTACCGAAACACCTATAGTTTATTCTGTATGCAATCTTATTTGTGTGTTTTAAAAATACTATGGGATTATAAATACTGATATAATCTGTTGCAGACTGAAAAAAATGGTGGAATCTTCAAAAGATACTCTTCCAAGCGAAGAGCCTCAACTAAGCAAGAGTCGAGAAACTGATTGGCCCGCTGTACTGTTCTTTATCCATATTCACCTACTTTCTCTATATGGAATATGGGTGCTACTCTTTGGAATCAAACTACTCACCTTCTTGTTACGTAAGTTTAATTGTAATTAATTGTGCCAAGGATACAACCAGAGTATTACAAATAAAATGTTACAGAACGATAATTATTGTCTAGGTGTAATCATACTAATCATCATACTATCATCACACTAATATTATAAAGGCAAAAGTTTGTGAATGTTTTCTACTTCTTCACGCAAAAACTACTGAACGGATTTGGATGAAACTTTAGAGTAATATAGCTTATACATCAGAATAACACATAGGCTACTGTTTGCCGCGTTAATTGACGTACACACGGGCGGAGCCGCGGGCTACAGCTAGTAATCTAAATGCGAAAGTTTGTAAGGATGTGTGTATGTGTGTATGTTACTCTTTCACGCAAAAACATCCATCCATCCATCCATACTTACAAACTTTCGCGTTAATAATATTATAGTAGGACTAGTAGGAAGTATGTTTGATACCAGTCTGATAATCATATTTATAGATTAGGCCTGTATAGGACTAGACGACCATGTGTGAGACTTGTCAAATTCTTATTAGGTTCATATCCACGGCTAGACAATGTTTTAGACATTATTATTTGAAACTAAAGGTAGCCTGCGGCTCCGCCCGCGTAAATGTCAGTTATCGCGGTAAATAGTAGCCTATGTCTTAGAATAATAACGCATAGAAAGATAGTCTTCATACAAGCGCCCTATCAAAAATGAAGCACTGAACCGATTCACATAGGTGTGACGATTACGTAGGTACGTGCGGCAATACGCACACATACAAACGGAATATTGAAACAAAACATTTCTATTTTGACCTAATTACTTACAAAATAGTGTGAAATATTAAAAACTTACCTGTGAAAAGTGATGTTATCACACTTCTTTTGTTTTTCAGATGCGTTGTGACACGATTTAATTGAACAAACCGTCATAATTGTTTTTTTTTTTCGTTAACGTTCGTGACCTTGAACACTACGAAGCGGCCCGACGTTTTGAGCCATATATGGCTCCATTTGAGGTGCTTCAAAACGGACGCGCGGACTCGCATTCTATGCGTTATTATTCTAAGGCCTATGTGTTATTCTGATGTATAAGCTATATTACTGTAAAGTTTCATCCAAATCCGTTCGTAGTTTTGGCGTGAAAGAGTAACAAACATCCATCCTTACAAACTTTCGCGTTTATAATATTAGTATAGATCATATAAGATAGATGTTAACAACTGTTACATCTTTAAATTATATGTTTTATACCTACAAATCCTACAATGACACCCAAGACTTAATCCATTTAAACAAAAATAACTTTAAAATACTACTTTATCTACTACTTCCATTGTGTTCTTTCTAATTGTTTCTAATTTGAAGCGAAACAATAGTAAAGCTTTGCAGTAGTTTTCCTATGTATCGATCATACAATCATACCTGACCAATCCCGGCTTTGTACTTAGTAGGCTGGCTACTAATTTTCAGCCGACTATAGCGAAATTAGAAGGAAGGGTAATAATCTTGACAGTCTATGTTTGTTTGTATGTACCGTAGCGCCTTTACTATTGAACCGATTTTAATGAATCAGATATCAATAGATTCGTAAAAGTGACCAAGGTGATATAGGCTCTATAATTTTTTTCAAAATTTTCAATGTTGTTGGTTTCCAGATATTCGCTTTGATCTGTTAAAGTTATTGGCCTGTCGCAGTCCAATAGAAAACATAAATAAGTGTTGTTTTACCATTTTACGCTTTTCTCTATATAAGAACCTTCCTTGTGCCTTAACGAAAATAATTTTTTTTAAATAACCAAATTGGTCAAACGGTTCTCGTGTTTTGCGCTTAGCAACACATTTAGCGATTCCTTTTTATTTTTATAGAAAACTCGGTAAATCATTAAAAAAAAATACCCTGTAATTACCCCCAAATATACCCTCAATCAAAAATCTTCGTCTTAAAAATACATGTAAAAAAACACATTGCGTATTTCAGTTCTTCTACTTCAAAAAAAAACGCTTTGGTGCGCCGCCGTATACCCCCATTTAGACATGAAGATATAAGTGCTGTTAAGGAAGTAGTTAGGTCTGTAAAGGTGATGATGAGCTCAAAACACTACCTAAACCAAACAATCATTTATCCTGATTAAGGTTTTCGAATAAATTTATTGCATTATTGTATTTTCATCGATGCTTGATAAGTGGACGATGTTTCAATTCAATCCAAAGTTATAAATTCAGTGAAAATCACGTTTTTTACATTCATAAGAACTTGGGCAACTTTTTAACAGTTCGTTATTTAAAAAAAATAAGGCCAAGTTCAGTCAGTACATTATGCATATTACGTAACGAAACATTAGTAAAAAAGTAATAAAAACAATTATTAACGAAACTTGACTTGTTTGCTTTTTTTGGTTACCTAGTTATGTTTTTATTAAAACTTATAATCTAATATATATAATACGTTGGACCAGCTGAGCTATCATTTGCTAAGCAGTAAGAGCTAGTTCAGACACGGCGGAATCCGCTCAGATGCGAACCGCGCGGCTCCAATCCGCGAGGATTGAAAAGTATTTAGACACGCGCGGTAAGTGTGAGGAGTGGGGTAGGGTGACAGCCGCTCCATTTCAACTTTACCTTTGCCTTTTTTTCTAGCGAATCCTCGTTTTCGCCGAAAATATCCACGGCGACCGCGCGAATTCATTTTCTAGTGGACGAGTGGCGGATGGCGTGCCGGCTCGGATGGCGTGCCGGCTAGACCGGCTCCACCTGAGCCACGTTGGGCGCTCAAGCGCTTAAATCGGGAGCTCCTCCTGGAAGCCGCCATCGTACAGGCCTGGGCCCCTGCGCCGGAAAGGCCTGTCGATGTGGATGCCGAGGCAGAATGGTTCCGGGAGGCCATGACCCGTGTCTGCGATGCGGCGATGCCTAGGGTTCAGCCCAATACTGCGAGGCGCCGGGTCTACTGGTGGTCGCCGAAGATCGCAAGGCTACGACAAGACTGCGTCACCGCGCGCCGTCAGTGGTCCCGGTTCCGCAGGAGGCGTCGCCGTCCTGAAGATGCGGCAACCCGAGAGGCGGAGCTGTTGGTGGAATACAGGGGTGCCAAGAGGACCCTTCAGGCAGCGATAAAGCGGGCCAAGAGTGAGGCCCACCGCGAGTTGCTGGAGACACTGGAGCGGGACCCATGGGGGCGCGCTTACCGCATGGTTAGAGGCAAGATGCGTCCATGGGCCCCGCCGTTGACCTGGTGTCTTCAGCCAGACCTGCTTGAGGGGGTCGTCGGCGCCCTGTTTCCATCGCGATTGGTTGAGCACACTCCACCACAGATGGCTCCGCCTCCGACGCCTGAGGTGCCTAACGTGGATGATGACGACGTGCCTGAGGTCACTCGGGCAGAATTAGCGCTGGCGGTGAAACGGCTAAAAGCCAAAAACACCGCTCCAGGACCCGATGGCATTCCAGGCCGAGCGTGGGTCCTGGCTCTAGATGATGAGGCGCCGGCTCTCGAGCCCCGACTGAGAGGGTTGTTCAGCGCATGCTTCGAGAAGGGCCAGTTTCCAAAATTGTGGAAGACGGGGAAACTGGTCCTCATCCGAAAGGAGGGACGGAGTCCGGTGGACTCACCATCCGCCTATCGGCCCATAGTGTTGCTTGACGAGGTGTGCAAACTCTTTGAAAGAGTGATTGGATGGCGCCTCGTCAAGCATCTCTTCAGGACGGGGCCGGATCTGGCGGACAACCAATATGGGTTCCGTCAGGGTCGCTCACCGTGGATGCGATCATGCGCGTGAGGGCCCTGGCGGAGGAAGCAGTTTCCCGGGGCGAAGTGGTGTTGGCGGTGCCTTTAGACATCGCCAACGCGTTCAACACTTTGCCCTGGAGTTGCATCGGGGAGGCACTAGTGTATCACCGAGTGCCTCTCTACCTCCGCCGCATAGTCGGGGCATATTTTTCAGAGAGAGCCGTTGTTCACCCAAGTAGAACCGGTCTTGGTCGACGTGAAATGTCGTGCGGTGTTCCGCAGGGGTCGGTCTTAGGGCCGCTGCTGTGGAACATTGGCTACGACTGGGTGCTTCGTGGTGCGTTCGTAGATGGTGTCGCCGTCACGTGTTACGCGGACGACACGCTTGTGACGGCGTGCGGCAAGACGCATCATGAGGCAACCCTGAGGGCCACGGCCGGGGTTGCTCAAGTCGTGGGGCGAATCCGGCAGCTGGGTCTCGAGGTGGCTTTGCACAAATCCGAGGCCTTGTTCTTTCATGGGCCTCGGAGGAAGCCGCCTGATGGGCTCAGCCTCATAGTAGGAGGAACAATTATCGGCATCGAGCCCTCTATGAGATATTTGGGGCTCGTACTCGACGGTCGATGGGACTTCGGGTACCACTTCCGAAGTCTGGTCCCCAAGCTGGTTGGCGCAGCGCGTGCACTATCACGGTTGCTGCCAAATCTGGGGGGGCCCTATGACTCCTGCAGGA
Source organism: Diaphora mendica (assembly GCA_949125395.1). Taxonomy (NCBI): domain Eukaryota; kingdom Metazoa; phylum Arthropoda; class Insecta; order Lepidoptera; family Erebidae; genus Diaphora; species Diaphora mendica. The sequence goes on from OX421319.1 coordinate 10,976,780, forward strand.
GACTATACGAAGGGGTTATGCGGTCCATGGCCCTTTATGGGGCCCCAGTACGGGCGGAGGTCCTGAAGGCCAGCAATATCGCGCTATTGCGACGACCGCAACGGGTGCTGGCCATCAGGATCATAAGGGGGTACCGCGCGATCTCCTTCGAGGCGGCAAGTCTCCTGGCCGGAACTCCACCATGGGATCTGGAGGCGAGAGCCCTTGCGGCTTTCTATCAGTGGCGCAAGGAGGCGCGGGAGTTGGGTTGGAGTCCTGAGATTCGAGAAATCGAAGACCAGAAATCCCAACTCCACCAGGTCCTCATGGAGGAATGGAAGGAACGACTTGGGCAACCAAACGCTGGGCACGCCGTTATTGCGGCGGTAAGACCCGCTATGGAGGATTGGCTCGAGAGGCATCACGGGAGCCTCTCATACTGGCTGACGCAGGTGCTCACTGGAAAAGGATGCTTCGGAGAGCACCTGTGTCTGATCCGCAAGGAGCCAACGCCTGAATGCCACCATTGCGATGGCCAGACTGTGAACATGGCATTCCACACGCTGGCAGAATGTCCGGCGTGGGGCGAGCCGAGTCGTGATCTCGTGGCGGCCATCGGAGTGGGGGTTCTCTCGCTCGGTAACATGATTGCGGCCATGTTGCGGAGCGAGAGCGCGTGGAACTCTGCCGTCTCTTTCTGCGAGCAAGTTATGCTTGCGAAGGAGATGGCGGAGCGGGACCGGGAGAGGTTTAGAACTCTCCCTGTCCACCAGGCCCGGGAACGCAGACGACTCGGGCGTCGGAGATCGCTAAACGATCTCCGTCCTCCATAAGCGCAAGCCTGAGGGTGACAGGTGAGGCCACCAGCCACCCTAGCAGAAGCAGGCCGGGGCGGCGGCGCGAGCTCTATAAAGTGCTCGCGCCTTATTCTGAATAGAAGTGTTAGGGTTCCTACACAGGAGGGGGCCACCTACGAATAGTGGGTGGCCCTACGTCGCCCCCTAATAGGTACGTCGGGGTTCCAGGGATTTCCTTTCGAGGGTGCACCTGGTTCCCCGGCTTCCAGTACCCGAGACGGTGTGCGGTTTTTAGTCGGTTCGAGTCCGACATAACCACCAGCCGGTGGTATCCGAGGGGATTTTAGCACAAAAAAAAAAAAAAAAAAAGTGGACGAGTGGCGGAATCCGCGCGAATTGACAATCCGCGTGCACATATATGAACGAATGACAGGCGCTAATGTAAATAAGATCAGTGTCTGACTAGCACTAAAGCAATATATACCTGGATATTTATTAGCTTCGGATTTTCGTCACCAATGTAATGTTCAGCGAAATCTGGTCCTGTAAAAATCGTTACAATTTAAATAGATTTTGATGTAGGACATCCTGTAATCCATGTGTTAAATAGTTACTGAAACAAGAGACATCTTGTTTATTTATAATATATAGAAGTATGCTAACTGACCCGGCAAACTTTGTTCCGCCTAACAGTCAATGAAAGAGCAGATCATGTTTTTTTAAAGCTATTTTTTATTGATGAGTACTATAGTTTAATACTTATTTATTATCCTATTCTGGACAAAGACAAATCCAAAAATCATAAAAATTGGTCCTGCCATTAGATGCCTGCTGGTTAGATATAAGTAGTGTAACTAATACGACTTTGTTTTAAATAGATATTTTAGTCTATAGATGTGTACTATACCTACCTATAGCAAATTATCATTCTCAAATATCAATAGGTACTTTTTCATCTTCCTGCCTCTAGTGTCCTTTACATAAACATAAACCTTTTCGTAAATGTTGAAGGTTTCGGATAGTATGGACCTTTCTTTATAACATTAAACCAATTTATATTCCACGTGGTCGGCCTTTTCCGGTTTTAAAACGCGTATATACCGACATTCACGTCTTTATTTTTAACCCCCGACCAAAAAGAGGGGTGTTATAAGTTTCACGTGTCTGTCTGTCTGTCGGTCTGTATGTCTGTCTGTCTGTGGCACCGTAGCTCCCTAACGGATGAAGCGATTTCAATTTAGTTTTTTTTTGTATGAAAGGTGAGTTACGTGCGAGTGTTCTTAGCCATGTTTCATGAAAATCGGTTGAGCTGTTTAAAAGTTATGGGCGTGAAAGTGGGGAAGAGTAATCGAATGTCTTCAAAATTATCATCGAGTGGGGTCTCAAATGAAAGCGCATAACGTGTTTTTTACTTTTTAAAGGTAACTCAGGTTATTATATCGGGTTTTTTTTAAATTTTGAGAATTTATAGTTATTGAATAGATGAGTAGAACAATGAGTAGTATTAAAAACAAACAATCATAATTTGCTAACTGTAATCTAGTCAATAGGAGGCAAGCTAATCTATCTGTACCTACAGCTGTTTAGTAATATTATTGGTTTGGAAGTTCACGAGATCCATATACATATTAATTGCCTTTGAAGTGTCCAACGTTTTGATGAGGTTATACTGGCCGTTGTCATGCCCTAATCAGTCTATGACAGTGTGTGTCACATACATACAAATACATCAATATACATAATGTATGCAGAAAATTATTTGATATTGAAACCGAAAATTTAAAAATAGTTAAGATTTTCATGCACTTTGTGAATTGAAATGGAGAAAATTGGGCAAGAGGAGAAGACATTCTAAGCAAAAGCTCAAGAAGGCCATGATTCGGTTCACATACTTATAAATCAAAATAAAAGTAGCCGCCAAATTGAAGAGTTCTTCCTTACTAAAAAGGATATTTAGGTATTAATGTGAAATATATTTTTTTTCCATTAAATTATTATTATTTTCAGTTGTTGCACTCACTTCCGTGGCAATCTTAGGCATGACTACAGGAGCCCATCGGTTATGGGCTCATAAAACATACCAAGCGAGCACTGGGCTTCGAATTATGCTTATGTTATTCCAAACATTAGCAGGAATAGTAAGTATTTTGTATCCTTCTATTAATGGGCTATACTTGGGGTCTCTCTACGTGATCGAATCAGAAATGAGGAGATCCGTAGACGAACTAAAGTTACCGACATAGCAGAGCGAGTCAGCAAGCTGAAGTGGCAGTGGGCAGGGCACATAGCTCGGAGAACCGATGGCCGATGGGGCAGAAAGGTTCTTGAGTGGAGACCCCGTGACGGCAAGCGCAGCCTAGGAAGGCCTCCCGCAAGGTGGACGGACGACCTAGTTAAGATCGCCGGGGCTCGTTGGATGCAGGCCGCTAACGACCGGTCGAAGAGGAAATCAATAGGGGAGGCCTACGTTCAGCAGTGGACTTCGTACGGCTGATATGATGATGATGATATTAAAATTTAAACAAAAAAAACCTTGAAGAATTGGACCAAATTTAAATTGGACCATTCGGGCATCACAGCTTTCAATTAAATAAAGAATCATCAAAATCGGTTTATAATAAAGATGGTACCAAATAGTATTCCTTGTTGTGACATATTTTTTCATAATCGAATCGTTCTAATTTTCAGGGTCCGATATATGATTGGGTACAATATCACAGATTCCACCACGCTTATTTCGGTACAGAAGATGATCCATACGATTACAATAAAGGTTTTATGTACTCACACTTTCTCACACGCCTTAGTAAACTTAGCCCACACCAGGAAAAGCTCAAGAATTCCATTGATATGTCAGACATTGAAAAAGATTCTGTAGTTATGTTACAGAAAAAGTAAGTGTTGTCATAATTCACAAAAAAAAACTTAGATTTATTTTTCAAAAGACAACTCCCGCACTAGGAATAAATCCTGTGTCGCGGGGGACTTTACAAACATACATGAAACGGACACAAAGAACACCCAGACTCAGAACAACAATTTGTGGATCCCACAAAGTGTTGTCCTACTTGGGATTTGAACCCAGGACACTTGGCGAAGTAGGAAACGGCGTGGTGACCGTTAAACCACTAGGTCAAACGTGCAGTCAGGCAAGGTCAGATTTACCATCGTTTTTTACAAACTGGCAAGGAAATATATTTATTTATACTAATATAATATTAAGAAGCTGAAGAATTTTTTTGGTTGCAAGCGATAATCTCCGAAAGTACTGGTCCATTTAAACAAGATTTCAGTGTTAGAGAGCCCATATATCGAAGAAAGCTATAGGCTACATTTCATCACGCTTTATTAATAATAATAAAATAATGTATGAAAAAATTGTTCTCCAATAGTTCTAAATAAGTCTATGACAGCATATATCTATCTCACAAGCTAGCTCACAATAACCTCTTTTAAGGTAAACGAATTTATTCACGCTGTACAAAATCACGTTACGGGCAATAGGAGATGCAGACGAGGTTGCGGGGTCAGCTAGTATTCTATAAGGCAACCTTACCTACCTTACTTTTTTTATGTATGACCCTGAAAAATAACTCTACTCTGCCTGATGGAAAGTATAAGCTGAATCGAAGAGTGGTGGTCACCATACTCATTGCGAATGCAGACAATGCAGCAAGGTGACCCACACTATTGTGGCCTCGTGATGCTTCTGCATCATTAGGCCTCCGGTCTCGCACTCACCAACGAAACACGACAGCACGAACGCTGTCATTTTACGTTGATCTTCTGTGCGAGGGTAGTACCGCCCCGGTCGAGCCGGCCCAACCGTACTGAAATCAGCGTGGCAATCAAAAACCTTTGTTTTTGATATTCTTGTAGAGTTATATTTCGCGTTAACTTTTAATAACTTAATGACCACCTTCTGATCTTTTCTATTAATTAACATAAAGTAAAAAAATCATTATTATTCTAAATTCATTATTTATTGCAGATTGTACTGGGTTTTATATGGCATTTTTTTCCTGCTATTACCCTTGAACGCCCCCCTCGAATACTGGGATGATTCAGTTCTGAGTGCAGTATTTGTAATCGGATTCCTACGCTATTTGATTGTCGTTCATGCCTCGTGGCTAATAGACAGTGCTGTCGGTGTCTGGGGACTAAAACCTGGAGAGAAGTAAGTGCCTGCTTTTTTATTAACCGACTTCCAAAAAGGAGGAGGTTCTATGTTCCACTGTATGTATTTTTTTTTTTTTTTTTACACATTGCTATACCAGTTTATGTACATTTTGTAAGCTATACAACCAATAAGTAATCGATTTTCGTGTCTCGCTTTTAAAGTTCACATATTCAAAATATAAAAGACCCCTATAGGAACACGTCTTTATCTGTTTGTCTACCTGTTAGTCAAAGCACTTTGAAAAGGTTTATATATATTTATTTGCATTTTGCTGTTCATTAATCTCTTGAACTAAAAATTAACATTGATATATTCGGCTAGACATTTTCAAAGATTAAAGCGTCTCTTTTTTATTTGTTATCATATAAGAAATATAAATAATTTATAATTACTGTATCTGTCTCTTGTTCGCAATTATTTGAGCACACTATCATCGTACCAAGAGACGCGTAGAGGATATTGTTGGAAGTAAATAATATTTGCCTTTTTACACTGTTAATAAAATTACACTTACAATAATAAATACTTTTAAGGGTTTTAATGTCCATTTTTTTAAATTTAATGCTAGCTAGTTTTATATATAGTTTTTTTTAAACCAACTACTTAATAGTTGATTCGCCGAGTAGTCCATCAACCATTAATTTATATTTGCACATATATAGTATATTTTCTACACAAACATAATTTAATAATATTGAACTTGACTGGAAAAAGAGTAAAACTTAAAAATATCACACTTTTTCGAATTAAAATATAATATTATGCACCTCAAAAATACATATTTAGCATTATATGGTAGTGTTATCATTGTGAGTTTCTTTTATTAATAAATTACTACTATTTACTAATTAATACTAATTACGCCTAAAATAATAATACTCACATTAGCAACACTTTTCAAATCCATTAATAATTCAAACATATTAATAATTTCGCACTAATTAATATTTTAAAGGCAAAAACTGGCAAAAACAATCTCTCATAAAAATTATAAACAAAACACTAACGACAAAGAATCATTTTATCGTAATACAAAAATAAGTTTGTATTCATGGCCAATTACAAATCTGGGGGCACGGTCGTGCCCCCGCCAAGACGAGCCAAGCGAAGCGCAAGGGCTCTACCTACCTTTTCTCGAAGTGTTTCATCGTTTTTTTGAACCCTCATAACTTTGGTTCCCGATATACTAGATCAATCAAATTCTCAGGATATGATGTTACCAATAGACTAATGAAACATACAAAGTTTCAATTGCATAGCTCTGATACTTTAGATTTTATTGATACCTAAAAAACACCGATTTTGACACTGACAGTGACAGTTTTGATGATCATCAGTGGATGATCATCAACACAAATTTAAATATTTATTTATTGAATGTCGTACCGCGTAGGTACCAACATTCCCCTTGGAAACGTCCCGTATACTTTAAACATATAGGTACCTATTTGTAAGTATTTTCTGAAACGCCAGACTGAGGCAATAAAGTCATCTATCGAAACTAATGGAACTTTGCCAACAATTTTTTTAAGTACATTACGAGTATACCCAACTCTTTTACTATACGGCCAGATCGACAAAACCTATTAAAAGTATCAAAGAAATTAATGAGGTGCTGAGGCTTTTCGAGACTGGCTGGAAAATGGACCTATCGCTTTTGCGTTAAAAACTATTCATTATTATTATATACCTAAATAGTTTTTAACCCAAGCCCTCATAATAATGAGAGCTTAGGTTAAAAACTATTTAGGTAAAGTGTTTTAAATATTAACATAATAGCAATCAGCGAAATCAAAGCATTCGTGTTCAAGTCACGTGTAGTCTTATTTAAGTAAGGCCTAGATTTTATTTGCTACACAAAGGTGTAGCAAATAAAATGTTTCACATTAAAAGTATAAATTTGTCTGAAATAGCTTTTTGATGTGTTCTGCTTACTTAAGAATGTTTAATATTCATGTTTTTACGAATCAAAAATGCTAAGCATTAAAATTATATGTAGTACGTACGTGGCTCTAACTGGTTCGGAGAAAAAAACACTATATCTTTCAATAACTACTTTAGTGACTACCTTATGCTTGTAGTTGTATAAGTATAATATGTATGTGTATGAATGTGTAGAATTCATATTACATTTCTTTATCTACACCCATGCTATAAATATTCTATAAAAGTTTCTAAAGCCGAGTCTCTACCTAACAAAAGTTAGCAATTTTTGTGTTATCAACAAGTGTTGGTGACAAAAATTGACAACAAATGTTGGGAACCGTGTTTCTGTTTTTGGCGGCAAACATCAAAATATGAGGCTTAATGCAGAAATTAATGGCTCTATGTAGACGCTTATTTCGAATATTTTTTAAATTGTTGGCGACTCGGTGTAGACACAATGGAAACAAAAGATGGCGATTTTCTGAAGAGTTGCAAACAGTTGGAAACACTGAAATTGCTAACAATTCGGTGGATACGCGCCTTGCAACTCCTTTTCCAAAAAAAAGAACAGTGTCAGGCACGCGCTTTTCACTCCCACATCGCCGTATTTAAAAAAAGAACTGTTATTCGAATTCACGTCGTATCCCGGTGAATATAAATATTCCGAGTACATCACGATCTGCCAACATTCAACAAGGTGCAAATATTTAATAATTTTACTATCCAAAATTTAAATAATTATTATATATACCTATACGTATTTTGTATGTATTAGATATTCAGCAATTAAACTTTCCATGAATTTACGTAGTTATTACAACACTGTATGTACACCACTCTATGGTTTCAGACCGTTTTATAGAGGATTCATATCATGGGTGTAGATAAAGTCTTATATGCAACTGTACATAATTAGGTATTAAAACACTCATGTGATACTAATCCCACATTCGTGTTTTAATACCCCTTATTATACAACAGTATATATATTGTCTTTAGGATTGCAACTAAATGTAACTTGTTGTGGGAACTAGCTGCAAATTCATCTGTTTAGTGCCATTATGCAAGAGATTTGAAAGATTTTGATATTAATAAATTTACCTACCTTTTTTAATTGTAATACCTACTAACAAATAGTATAAAAGCCAAGCAATTCGAATAAATGCATAATAACTAGCAATCGACAAACGATAGGTAAGTGTTACACTAAAACTTGACAACCAGAACAATTTTTTTATATGCTTTTTGTCCTCGTTGTCAAATTGAGTCATCTTTGAACAAAGTCAGTGGCAAAAAGACAAGGTTATCAGTAGCCAAGTTAAGCAATAAGAAAGGAACTCCTTTTAAGTTGTATAGACTAATTACTAATTAGTCTTAAAACAGATATGCATAATATGTATGTATTTACAAAAAAAAGTATATATGTATTTATATCAGTTATTCTAGTACCCATAACACAAGCTCTGCTTAGCTTTGGACTAGACGGCGTTGTGTGTTAGATGTCCGAAATATTTATTTATTTATTTATCATACTGCTTTGTAGATTTTAGAGTTATAAGAGACTCTATAGACTTCAATCGATTGATCAACAACAGAAAATTAAAACGAGTATTACAAATGTAACAAGGACGCTCTCCAGACGTTCTCTAAACTAGAACAAATCCGGAGAAGCTCAGACGGTTAACAACTCTAAGTGTATATTATTAATCTTGCGTAATTGATTACTATTCAATTAATTGCTCTTCAATATTTAAATGCTTTCAAATTAAATATCAACTTATATATCAAAATTAATTCTTGTTATTTTATTTAAAACTAGCTGAGCCTCGCGGTGTTACTCGCGGTACAACAAAAACCGCTGGTAAAGTCTATGCAATAGTAGCCTAAGTTACTCCTTATATTATCAGCTCCCTGTGAGTGAAGTGAATCCGGTCAAAATCAGTCCAGTCGTTCCAGAGATAAACCGGAATAAACAGACAGACTGACATTTTTTCAAATTATATTGTTAATGTTTTTGATATACCTAAGTGCCGTAAGTAAAAAGTACATTAAGTAAAAAGCTGTTAATTTGAAATTACAAACACACAGACATTGGTTTGTATAGATAATCACAAGAAAGAAACGTGGTCTATTGTCTTGTTCATCAGTTCATTTTTAGAGGACAACGAATATAATGGGGAGACATGGTTTAGATAATTAAGAACAAGAGATAAATATTAAGGAAACTCTTCGAATAGTAAAGAAGCTCTAGAAGGGATTTCAGGATTTACTCGGGGAATACCTTACATTGGAATTGTATTTGCATTGGGAATGCCCTAATTGAAGGGCCTAGCGTCTAGGGTAGTCCAACAGACTAAAGTAGGCATTAGTAATTAAATTAATTAGAATTTAATATTAAAGTAAAACGAATAATCTGTGGTCAAAATTACTAGAGCAAATAAGATTAAAGTAAATTAGGTTAATAATGAAAAGTGTTTGTCCTTTTTTAATAATCTAACGATTTGAGCGTGACATAAGATAATACATTTTTTTTTTCATTTTCAAGGAATTCTTCTTTAAACCTCTACATATTTTTTCGTGCTTTTATTTGTTACATTTCATAATAATATCAAATACTCAAAAATAAAAATATGACATGACAGGAAAATCAAGCTGCATAAAATCTAAAACATTCAGGTATTTCGAAATGGAAGTTTTTTTTCAGTGTCGAAAGTAGCTCATAGAGAGATTTCCAAATAGCACATGCTCGAAGATTGTTCCTGGTCCAAATCGTCAGACTTTTGATAGGAGCATTTAAGTGACCAACTAATACATCCTCTATATTTAGAATGCGCCAGAATACAAATTCACAATGTTAGTATCATATAAGTTTCATCACTAGATAAAAAAAAAATATTTGTTTCTTGCCCTCAGATCTCCACCAGATTCTAACTCAGTATTCATTATTACCAAGACTTTCTGGCCTCATTACCATTATTTAATACCATATGACTACAAATCAGGAGAGTATGGTACTTATGGTAAGTTTAATAGAAAATAGTTATTAATTTTAAAAGGGTTGAAAAAATTGCAAACATTTAAATATACACAAAGACTGAGATATGATGGAATACGAGACAAAGATATCCTAATACACATAGAGACACCTATCATAACTATAAAGATAGTATTATTAGCAAAATATTAACATACATATTTATAACTAATACAATTCCTATTTCCTATATATCATCGATGCCTGCGGTTTGTTAAATAAGCGCAAAATTTATACAAGATTTAATTTTCTTTTTGCAGACTGCGGCTGTTCCACTGCATTTATTCGAGTGTGGGCTGCTCTAGGACTTGCCACAAAATTGCGCACTGTTGAAACAAGTACCATTCAAAAAGCTTTAATTGAATCAGTTCAAGCAAATCAGGATTTGAAGGTCTGCCTTGAATCAGCTTTGCGTCATCAGAAACTTCAAGAAGAACATTATCTACAGCGAAATAATTGTTGAAAAAGTTAAATATTTTTCACCATAATGAAAAATATTTTCTCTGACGCTAGAACAATGCTAGACCTGAAGTCGAATCAAAGTGTTTATTTACAACTTTCTTACTTTCTTGTACTTTGTATATATATGCCATTAGGTAAATAAGACCAACTTAAATAATATTTAAATAATTATAAAGTAAAAACGACTATTTGATAGCAATTGTAAAAAGATACAATAATATAGACGAAATTAAACAATGTTCGTTAATTATTTTATAAATCTTGACCTAAATTAATGTCAGGCATACCAACGACAACCTTAAATATTTTTCCTAGGCAGATACTAAACTTAAACATGAATATAATAAAAATGAAACTTGTTAATACCTGTTGTGTTATTGTTCAATATTTAGTCATTCTTGTTATCGTTATGTCAGTCTCCTGAATGACATTGCTTGAATTATATTGCTATTTGGTCATTTGAACAACTTACAGGTACTATCCTCGCACAGAAAATCAACGTAAAATGCCAGCGGTTGTGCTGTCGTGTTTCGTTGGTGAGTGCGAGACCGGAGGCCCAAATAGTCTAGTCAACAAGTTCTATACTTGTTGACTAGACTAAAAGATGCAGCAGCATCACTAGGCCGCCATGGTGTGGGTCGCCATACTGCATTGTCTGCATTCGCAATGAGTATGGTGACCACCACTCTTGGATTCTGCTTATGCTTTCCATCAGGCAGAGTAGAGTCATTTTGGCGGGCCATACATAAAAAAAAAAAAAAAAAACTTGCTCAAGGGGCTCGAGAGTCGACTTTGATAAAATACTCGTTGAATCTTATATAATTGATTTGATCCAAATACAACTGATTGATCAACGAAATCAGATGACACACATCAAATCGGGAATCGTCGGATTTTCTAGAGCTGACAATATCAACGCAGCATGTTATACATGCTAGTTATGGATCAGAGGAACAAAGAAGTCAAAAGTACAATGACAAGTAGTTCTCAACAAATCTTTATTTATCATAAACTACGATTTAGATATGTTTCATCAAACAAAAGTTTTTAAGTAGTTAGACAAAAACGAAAAATCGTACCTGTTATATGATAAAACTACTTGGTCCTACGTAACTTGTAAATTAAGAAAAAAAACAATACTGGTTTAAAACGAAACAAGTTACCGGCTGCTTTTTAAAAAAAAAGGCATAATACTAAAACCTTTTAATGACGTTGTCAATGTGATGCAATTTTTTTTTTTTTTATGTAGGGAGCAAACGAGCAGACGTACCGCCTGATGGTAAGCGATTACCGCCGCCCATGGACACCCGCAATACCAGAGGCGTCACAAGTGCGTTGCCGGCCTTTGGGGGAGAGGGATGGGCAGAGGGGTTGGGGTGTGGGCCTCCGGTCACTCGGTGAAACACAGCGCAGGCGCTGTTTCACACAGGTTTTCTGTGAGGCCGTGGTATCACTCCGGTGGACGGCCGGCGCCCATGCATGCCGAAGCGTGGCTCTCCCACGGTATTTGTATGTGTTGTTTTAGCAACTTCAAGCAGAGCCTCATAAATGTTGGTTTTTATTTTTATTTTATGTTGGGAAAATTTAGAATAAGTTTTTTAGTTTGTATGCTGTGTGTATCATTAAAGTTTATTATTATTCTCTTTTTTACCTTTAAATATACATATTAAATGTATTTTTAAATATACATATACTAGCCAAAACAAAATAAGGGCCACTAGATAGTTTATTTTGACGTTCGAAGCGATTTAATAAATTTTAGCTTATCGTAACCAGTTAAGATTTTTTATGGCGTTACATTAAGTGTTAACAAACATTGAGAGAGTGAAGCACTCGCTTAATTTTTGAAGTGGGTAGAATTACAAAATGGATTAATTAATTTAATCTAATCGTTTACATGCCCTTAAATCTAATAGTTTTTTTAGATCATCAGAAAAACATGGTGGCCCTTATTTTGTTTATATAAAAACAAATACATTTAAAACTCAGATTACAAAAGAAAGCCAGATGGAACGTTCTTGTCGAATAACATGACGCCGATTGATTTATTTTAGTGTGCGTGACAGCCGGCCGCAACAACACTGCAGGAACACGTACATCTTTGTGCGTGTAATGATACCATACGCAGTAAAAAATTCCCCATTTTTTTTGATAAATATAAAGATTGAAATAAGAGTAATTTAATATTAATGAACTTTAAATATTATGGTTTTTATTTCAGATACTGTTACATACTATGCAAACTCTCAGCAACCTTTATATTGTACTAACTTTTTATAATATTGTCGTTTTGCGTGTAAATTTCGACAATTAGTTTCCAATTTCGCTATGTAGTGTAATCGTACCATTAAATATTTTTCAATCAATAAGTTTATCAGGTTTACTTTGTGATCAATACCGTGATTTAGATGATCATCCTCTAGTTTCATGAAAATCGTTTGGTTGCCAATAAAACTTTTTAAAATTTGTGAAGTTACATTCCTATAATTCTATATAATTAATTTCCCTAATTGAAGGGGCAAAAAATAGATAAAAACTGGTATCACAGTCGAACTACGGTTGAGGTTTTGTGTTTCGACACAACAATATAATTATCGGGTAAATAAATAAATATAGCAATTAAATAAACTGTATTTACATGTAAAAAGATATTCCATCTTCTTTTTTTTTTGTTTTTGGGAACTACTCTTACAGTAAATGCTATGAAATATATTTAGCTTTAATTCCGCGAGACAAATATCCAGGTCTGAAAGCAGGGCACAAATCCCACCGTCATGCATACTCACATGCACATATGGGTATCATGCATATGCACACATACAAAACAAGTGAGATATAATTAGCATGCCATGCAACCAAACCTATACTCGACACGTGTTTCGCCCCTCCACGGGGCATCCTCAGGAGATGTTGACTCGTCGAGCGTTTGAGCTCGAATGAGCTAGCGCACCGCTGTCAGCCCTTTATATACCGTTTCGATGACGCTATAATAACGATCGATACAATGTCACAACGACATCTGTGCCGAACTACCCGCAATCATACTTAGAAGTGGTGATGGAATTGAGTTGTACGTGAACCAAATGGTCTGGCCATTTGGTTCACGTACAACTGGAACTCCGGCGGCAACAAGAGCACGACGGATAATGACATTAATATTGGCATGTCGAGATATTCGGCCAGCGCTTCTGCTACAAGAAAGGCCATGATGTCCGAGAGTGTCAACAGCTTCTCCACAGTGACAAGAATGCGGAGAAACACAAGGCGCTCCTAAATGGAGGCAAGTGGCAAGGCGAAATGTAGTATCGTCCAACAAGGTACCTATGTTGGGCGATGGAAGTGCCTGAATCCATAAACCTGATTCCCACTCTCCCACAGCCAACAAACGAGCGCGCTCAGCAGCGCTGAGAAAATGGGTTAGCAGGTAAAATAGTACTGGGACAAGCTATCTGCCAAGCATCTATAGCAATGGCCTTGCATGACACTTCAGAATAAACCAGTGTGTTGATAAGAATTTTCCTGGTTAATTCTTATAACTTACAACATATGTAATAATAATATACGAATATTATTGAACATTGGCTACTCCCGATTACCAACGGTATAGATTGTCCAGGATAAAGCATAGACATAATTTAAGTACACTTGTGGAAGAATGGGTGTTATGTTCCTCCAACACAAAGGGAGGATCGTCTGAGGCGAAGTAATCATGCCTGACAGGCCACGGCCCACTGGTTCATATTGGGATGTATATCGCGATTCAGGATAAGTATTTATTCCGTAATTCGATGTCGCTTCGATAGATGGCACTGTAGTATGTTTTTGCTGTCAAGCTGTATGTGGAAGTCGCCACACACTCAAAAGAGCTCATAAACAAGAAATAGAATGTCCTAACGTAATTTTTCAAATGACTCGTTTAACAAAAAAATAAGGGATAACCATGGTATAATAATATACTTCGCCAGATATGGCGGTGTGTAATCATATTATGTAAATCGAGCGGTGTTTAACGAAATTGAACACTCGGGTCACACGACAAGATTTAATTTCGCTTGCGAGGTGGCAGAGTTGAAATTTTTTTATGCCTAAACTTGAATTTTGTTCGACAGTGGAACTTCTGTACGTAACTACTATTAGTTATTCTGTGGTATAAACTTATTTCGCAGGCGCTTTTATATTTTGATCGTACACGAAAATGTGCCATGTGCGTAAATTAAAATAATACGCTCATGAAATAAAAATTAGTTATGTAGTTGTACTTTATATTTCAACTGAATGACCTACTCTAAAATTACAAATTATCCAGACTAAGTACCTAACGAAAACATTAAGTGATTTTACTGCATAATCAAATTAACCAAGCGGCCGTAGCATGCAATCAAGAGCATTCTTAATTTTGGACGGTTTTTCCAACAATATTCTCCAAAACCTGTAACAATAATATTTGTCTTACTTTTTCGTCAATGTCAAATACTTAATTACTTTAGTAAATAATCATTTACGTCAAAGATATACAAATCCAATTAAAATATTACATAAAAATTTAATAGAAGTTTACAATTCTTGTTGTTTTACCCGACTGCGAAAGGAGGGTTATGTTTTCGAGTGTATGTATGTATGTGTGTATATTTCTTTGGCACGCCCTAGAGCCTAAACGGCTTGTCGTATTTTTATGTGAGTGGTGTCAATAGATTCGTCTTAGTCGTGAGAGTGACACTGGGTACATCAAAATTCAAAAAATTAAAAAAAATAAGATTTTTTTGGCGCCAAAAAGTAAATAAAAAAATGTTTTCAAAATATATCGAGTGTGGTATCAAAATAAATATTTTTTTTACGGTGATTACGAATATTTATATTAAACTTATGTTTTCATTGACGCAGTCGGGTTTTTTATCTATACTAATATTATAAAGCTGCAGAGTTTGTTTGTTTGTTTGTTTGAACGCGCTAATCTCAGGATCTACTGGTCCGATTTGAAAAATTCTTTCAGTGTTGGATAATCCATCTATTGAGGAAGGCTATAGGCTATATTTTATTTTCATAAAAAATAGAGATCCGTAAGAAAATTGCGATTTTGTAACCCAAGGTGTGAAATCGAAAACCTATTTTTGCGTGCGCTGCAAAAAGTATTGACAATAGAACAAAATAATGTGTTACGGGTTTGTAGGTCCCATTAAGATCTACAAAAAAATCCGCGAGAGCATATATCTAACTATCATGGTTTAGTCACAATAACCGCTTTTGTGTTCAAAAAATTTATTAAATCGTCTGAAGAAAGAAACTACTTTAAATGTGTATCGTAATATTAATCCTTATCTAAATAAAGCATTATGTTATCAAGGGTATTTATATAGAAGTAAAATACTTTTTGTTTCATCCCATTCGGACATTTCGTTTAGAAGTTATCACGAGTATAAGACGCTAAGAGTTGGTACCTATTGAGTTATTTGCCAAAGAGTTTTTATCAACATAATACCTAATATTAGTCTTTATCCAAATAAATGTGTTGTTGATTATGAGTATTAGATCTTAGAAGAGTATAATAAATACATCTATACTAATATATAAAGCTGAAGAGTTTTTGTTTGTTTGAACGCGCTAATCTCAGGAACTACTGGTCCAATTTGAAAAAGTTCTTTCAGTGTTAGATAGCCCGTTTATCGAGGAAGTTTATCGAGTTTATCTATATCATCACGCTATGGCCAATAGGACCGGAGTACCAATGAAGAATGTTTCAAAAACGGGGGGCAACTATTACGCTACGGGCAATAGGAGACGCAAACGACGTTGCGTGGGTCAGCTAGTTTTTAATAATTTGTACTTGTTGTTACAACAAACAAGGTTTACAAACCTTGTTTTTTGGGTTTAACGAACACTTTAAGAACTTGTTGTATCTGTAAAACATGCATAATATACATTGTATTTATGTTAGCTATTTATTTCAACGTTGAAATAACAAACTGTTCAAAATGAAAGAGCTAGGTTCAAGTCCAGTTCATGTTTTTCTTTGATCACCTTGTATTGCCTTACCTCGCACATATCGAGAAATTCGAAAATGACGTGAGATGGCAGATGGTCGACTTACCTTACGGCCTTTAATTATGCAATCTTAGGGACCCTGACTTTAAAATCATGATAGCAAACATGACGCAGAAGGTCAACAAAAAAAGTCAAAAAAAAATTGGATCGAGTAACTTTAAAAGTACTATGATATTATAATACACAGACGCATAAACAGTCGAGGCAGACAGAAGGTGGGATGTACCTAATTGCAATGTCCTAGTTTCTATAGAAGATGTCAAAAAACCACGTCGCACTCGAGTCTCGGGGCCCCGCCCATTATGTGCTTCATTCTAGTTAGACCTATGATAATTATTTTTGTAATCTTCTAACATGTCTACAACAAATAAAATTATAATACGTCGAACGTTTATAATATTACCATCCTTTTTTCCTGCATTCCTTTTTTTCTGTAAGTAAATGTTATTTTTATGTTAGAATTTTGAACTGTTTAATAAGAGTGCAAAGTTGCTTTTTAACCGCGTGTTCAATTTTGATGACCGAGCAAGCGAAGGATTCTAAATTTATTAAAATTTAAATTAAAAATTAGAATCCTGAGCATTAGCGAGGAAATCAAAAGAGCACTAGGTAAAAAGAAATTGCACTCGAGTGCAACACGTAACTTTTCATCCCACCTAAGTGAGGAAATGACTAAATGACGTAAATAGACAATAGCGGTGGCAAAGCAAATAAAAAAAAGAACACCAAGAAGGTTCCGAGTCTGAGTTCTTAACAAATAAAAAAAAAGATAAATTCGACACCGTGGAGGTAGAAGTAAATAGGTTTAATGATGTTTTGACTTCACAAGCTTAGTGCACATGATGTTCTAAATTGAAGTTTACTTTATCGTCTAGAGAATAAAGTAAATTTAATTTAGAACATCGCTCGGGTGCACTAAGTTTGTGAATTCAAAACATCATTAAACCTATTTACTTCACCTCCATGGTGCCGAATTAATCATACAATATTTTTTAATTTGTTAAAAACTCAGACTCGGAACCTTCTTGGTGTAGTTTTTTTTTATTTGTTCTGGCCGCACCATTTTCTTCTAAGTAACTATAGCAACGTAACTTTTAATTTTTCTTAATTTATCTATACATCCATACAAATAAATAAAATTGAAATGTCTGTTGGTAATATTATAATAATCGCTTTTTACGTAATGTATATGTATGTATACACGGTACATATACTAAAATATTATTTTTTTACAATTTCTGTTACATTGTCTGTCTGTCAGTCGGTCTGTCTGTCTGTTTGTTCCGAGTAATCTCTGGAACGGCTGGACTGATTTTGACGGGACTTTCACTGGCAGATAGCTGATAATCTAAAGAGTAACTTAGGCTACTTTTTTAGACTAGGTTTATCCCGCGGTGTAACTCGCAGTACGACAAAAATCGCGGGTAACACCGCGGGGTTGAGCAAGTACCTAAATATTTTTGAAATAATTTAAGAATAAATCTGTAATCATCTACCTATCATAATGTTGTACCTAATAAATATTAATACCTTAACTGAAATAAAAGTATCTTGTGATTGTTAATGCTTTTTTTTGCATTTAGTTGTTTCCTCGCTGAGGTGGAATGAAAAGTTACGTGTTGCACTCGAGTACAAAGATTTTTCACCTCGTGCTCTTTTGATTCTCTCGCTGACGCTCAGGATTCTAATTTTTTTATCACTCGCTACGCTCGTGATACAATTTTAGAATCCTTCGCTTGCTCGGTCATCAAAATTGAGCACGCGGTTAAAAAGCAACTTTGCACTCTTGTATAACAAATAACTATTATCACTGAGTTATATTTTTCGTGATTAGTGTTTCAACTGCATTTACAAACATTGTCCTATTTAACTAATGCAAGTTTTGTAAATATGGTTTATTCATTTTTAAGCTCGTTAGCTTATAAAATTTGTCATCATCAATAATGTCTTTCTGTAAAAGAAATCGGTCAGTGTGCAGTTCAAGAAATAATTCAGGTGAACTCACCTAAAGCTATAGAAAAAATGAGGCCAACGGTAAACAAAATAAGAGCGGATCGTACATCAGTAGCCCTAGCTGAAGCAAAGCCAGCTGGAGGCGCGCATTGTGGCATATCAGGTACTAGCGCTGCTTCTAGTCTTGCAAGAGCCCCACCGCTACGTAACTGCAACAGACTGAAGTAAACGCCCTCAAACATGGCTTAATGTAAGTGTAAATTCTAGTACTAACGTTCATGCACTAGAAGTAATATAAGTCCATTTCATTTTCCTTTATACAAAATAACATATTTTTCATATATAGTAGCGTATTTCAACGAGGTGCTCATAGCACAGTTGCACTCGGTGATTAGAAACACCGAGGGTAAGCAACGACGGCGCGATCAGTACCTAGAGGGATGACGGCTGGTGGCATGTTACCATGAGCGTCTCCGTGATTCGTAGGTCACCGTTAAGCAGTCGGTCATGGTTGCTATCAAAGGCTAACATTCGTATAGCTTAGTTAGACAACTTTGGGCGGCTTAAAAACATCCAACGGCAAGATTACGTAGCCACAACGTTGTCTTGCCAGTCCCCAACCCGCACTCGGCCTGCGTGGGGACGTATGACGTCACAGGTAGAATTAAGGCCTCTTTATGCTGTTGATTGAAACTCTGTTCACGCGTTTGCTTAGAAAGCGATTACATCACCATCAGATTTACAATTTTATACGATATACGATTTTAGCATTAGATAGTTTAAGATTGTAGAGCTCGTTTATGGTAATAAGGAAACTGGTAGATTCTAAAAGATTACCGTGAGGCACGTCATATTTGATGTTTAGCTCGTTACTGCAGTGATTGGCAATAGAAACGAATTGAGTGCGATTCGTAAGGAAACTTTTTTTTTTTTTTTTTTTTTTTTAGTGCCTGGATCTTAGTCCAGACCGCGTTTTCTCCTCTAACATAATCAGAGACCTTTGGTGGGTGAATATTTTGGCAACACTGTTATTATATTAAGTAATAGTCGCTACATTTATGGCTGCTTTTCACTATAGTGCCGTGCTTAATACATGTGATTTATTTGTGTCTTTATCATGTCACATCTTATTTACATTGTCTAATAATATATTTACTATTTATTTCCTGGTTAATTTTTTGACAATTTCTTATTAATTTTCTTTCTCTTATTGAAGGAATCACTCATACACATTAACGTCCTACTTCATCAACTTATATATTTATTATTTTATATCCTAATAAACTTAATCATTTTCTTATCTAATTCTAATTTAACTTCTTTTATAATGGATCGCTCATAACATTATAATACATATATTGTAACTATTTATTTTCTTAGTATTCTATTTAGGAGACTATCTTATATTTATATAATTTTTTCTTTTTCTTTTTTATATTTTTGTATATTTTGTTTTAATTTTTATGATTTTTTATTTTTCTTTTTGTTTTTTGTATATTTTGTTTTTCTTTTCGTTTTATATTCTTTTACTGTTTTTCTGTTTTTAATATCTTATAACTACTTAATTACTATTACATGGTGTATGTGCATATATCATACATACATATATGCACTATTTTAATTATACATTCACTTGTATTACTTAACAATTACTAATACAGTTTCTCAACACAATACTTAATACTAGCATTAATTTGGCTTTTTATTCAACTTTACATACATTTTTATTATACAATATTTTTGGTATGCTTTTATATATATTATATCAAAATATAAATCCAGCATAATTTCTTATACCTATTATTTGTTTATACCTAACTTTTATCAAACCATTGATGCTGACCGACTTGCATTTTGATTGGCTTCCTTTCAAACGAAAGTACGTCCAATTTATTAGATCTGCAATTTTATTTATTTGTGTAAGTATTGTAGTTTTTTGAAGGGCGTTTTTATTTAATATTTTAACATCGAGATTTTTGTTGTCTAGTTTCCCAAAGTTTTTATGTTTCAGTTTTTGTATGTGCCCCATTATAAGGTGTGGATGGGTGTCAGATGAGCTTGGTTCGAATACGTTGTCTTCCTGTGGGACGCCAGTAAGGAAACTTTAGACAAAGTCTACCTGGCATCCCCTGACACCTCTGTCCTCTAACTTTAGTTGCAATGTGGGTAACGACAACAGTGCTTTAGGAAGATTTGAGAAAACAGTCAATACTTTTTTTATGTATGGCGCTGCCGAAATGACTCTACTCTGCCTGATGGAAAGCATAAGCAAAATCCAAGAATGGTGGTCACCATATTCATTGCCAGAGTCAGACCAATGCAGACTAATGCACACTATGCAACAATGCAGCATGGTGACCCACAGTATGGTGGCCAGTGATACCACTGCATCATCGGGCCATCGGACTCGCACTCACCAACGAAACACGAAAGCACGAATGCTGTCATTTTACGTTGATCTTCTGTGCGAGGGTAGTACCGCGCCGGTTGAGTCGGTCCGTTCGTGCTGAAATCAGCATCAGCGTGGCCATACTACTATACTTTCTAATCCATGAACCCCATCATCACCATATCATCTTTCTCACAGGACATGATAAGTTCAAGAGCAAACTGCATCCATTAAATGTCATAACTCGGTGTGTTCGTGGGTCACAGCTGTTGATCCTAGTAAGCAGGAGTTACAGTGTTGGCCGTGTGGGATGAATTTCTCTCATTAAAACAATTAACCATTATTCACAGCCTTTAGTAGCCCTCTGCTGGATATAGACCTTTGCTTAGAAAGGAGGTTTTATTGAAATACTTACTAAACAAGAGTAGGTCTGGCATAAGGTGAGTATCTTGGCAAAGGAAACGCGAGATGCGCACGAGTTGAATATATTGGCAGTTCTCTCACTGCACATCGACCTCGAGCTTGACTGAGTAACCTGCACATAGATATTGAAAGAGTTGCTTCTAGAATTTAAAAGTATGTATAGGTACCTATACACAAACATGGAACTGAAAGCTACTAAATACGCTTACTGTACGACCTTAACAAAATATAAAATTACTCAGTAAGAAGTATTAATTTTACGAAAAAAAATACAATTAAATAGAAAACCTCTTCCTTTTATGAAGTCAGTTAAACAAAACTTGCAATAGGTACTTAGCGCCTACACGACAGTAATGATTTTGATATTTTTGTTCTCTCCATACAGAGTGGCAATAAAACATGTCTTTTTACGTCAGAGACTAGAAATTTTTACATAATGTAAGTTAATCAATATTATTTCTTCCATTCATACTAGACACTCAACTTATGGTGAGAGTTATTATAAAATTTGCAACATTAACGTTTTGTCTAGTCATTGATTTATGTTCAATTGTACATTGTGTACAGAAATGAAGATTTTTTCTTGACACTTTGACCTTTTTGTCTAGGTACTCAGACAAAACATTACGGTGACATTATGTTTAAAAATATTTATAATAAACTAGCGACCCGCCCCGGCTTCGCACGGGTGGATTTCAGATGCCCCCGCCGACGACACGATTCGTGCATTTTAACTCTGTAATATCTTCGAATATATTCATTTAAATTAGATACTGCAAAGGGCCATTTTGATCTAAATTAAACGCACAATGTATTTAATTTACTGAATTATATAAGGATTCATTCTGTATTGCTTAAAATCACTTCGTAAATAAGCCATTATTTCTCGTAAAAAGAAAGGAATAAAAAATAGTTGTTGTGGGTTATCCCTAAGAGATAGACCTATACCGTCGCGGACTTTTTTGTAGTACTTTTTAAGGTGTACAATACTGTAGAACATTATTTTGATCTATCTCGTAGGGTGCAACCAGCGCTTGCAATGTAAGCGCAAAAAATGTGTTTATTTGCTACATCACATTAGAAACCTCGAAAATTAATAGTGTTTCCATACTATATTATGCATTTATTATACCTAAAAACCTTCCTCTTGAATCACTCTATCTATTAAAGAAATCTGCATCAAAATACGTTGCGTAGTTTTAAAGATTTAAGCAAACAAAGGGACATAGGGACAGAGAAAGCGACTTTGTTTTATACTATGTAGTGATGAGTGAGTGAGGAGAGGGCGCCACAGTGCAACTGTTAACATCGAGTCCGTGTATAAATTGAAATAAAAATAACATTTCCAACTAATTAAAGTCAAAAGTGCAAATAAGTGTGTTAATTAACTAAGTGTTACAAGAAATACATCAAGGATTCAGTGAAAATTTAGTTATCTAAGAGAAATCAACGAAATTAAAATATCGTTCACCTGCACTGTGGCAATTCAATTCAATACCTACGAATTAACTATAGTGGTGATTGATTGATGTTTTAACTTTCAACTACAACTTCATAGTGTAATAAGAATTAAATTAAATAAACATAAACAGTGAGGAAGGTCGAAAAACTGTGTGATACCAAATAATAAAAGATTGCAATATTTGAATACCCTCCTAAATAAATTGTTATTGTTTGTTACCTACAGATATTTATAAAATTACAAAATATTTTGTAAACAAAGTATTACAATGGAAGAAATAATAATCATGTTAGAAAAAATTCAGAAAGAAATGAAACAACAAAAACAAGACTTGCTAGAAATGAAAGAAGAAATAAAAACTACAATTAACAACAATATTAATGAAAAATTTAAGAACCTTGAAATTAAGAATGAAAATTTAGAAAAGAAATTAGAGGAACATTCTTCATTTAGCAATCATTTCCAAAGATACATTAGACGTAAAAATTTGGTTATTTTCGGGGTAGAAGAAAATGAAAACTCGTATCACGAATTAGAAAGAAAAGTATTAGACATAATACAGAAGTACTTTCACTTAGATTATGAAAACAGAATTGAAGCTATAAGAAGACTGGGAAAAAAGGGTGAAAATGTAAGACCTGTAATAATTACGTTTACGACAATGGGCCTTAAAATAAAAGTAGAACGAAGTCTTAGCTCTTTGAAAAATTCACCTTACTACATAAAACAAGACTATCCCAAAGACGTCCTGAACAAACGTAAAGAATTACAAATTCAACTGAAAAAAGAAATTGAATCAGGCAAAAGAGCTTTTATTAAATATGATAAGCTGATTGTTCTGCCGAATAATAAAGAACACTTGCCACAAAAAGGCAAAAGAACTATGTCTGAGTCACCTGAATCACAAGAAAACTATAGCCAAAAACCTAAAGACAGAATAAAACAACTTGTAAAGAAAAGTAAGACAACTAAAATGAAAAACTATGTTGTACACAAACCGAAATTTGTTCTCAACAATGAACGTTTTTCCTCTGAAAAACAAGAACATGCAAGTAAATAGCAATCAAACATAACCCCTCTCCATCTCCCAATACGGCTGGTCACCGCGGGGGATAAAGACTGCAACCCTCCATGTCTTAATATATATTTGTACTCATAATATTAGGTCTATAGCTTGTGAAACAAGACAAGTAGAAATGATACATGCTATGAAAAGATAAATTGGTATATGGCCTATCTGAGACAAGGCAAAAACAAAGTAATATTTTTGAAAAGGATACATGGAGGAGGCCTTTACTCAAATTTGGGTACCCAAAATAAATAAATAAAACTAGTGATGTACATGTAATTAATTAATTAATATTGTAATTTAATCATATTTTATTCGAAGTCGATTTTGAAGTAATTAATTAGTATTCATATTAATAAATTTAGGAACTTTTTTAAACGGCTAGCTAAATGATGTATAATTGAATTATTTAATCATATAGAATTTGATTAGTTTACTAGAAAACAATCAAATATTTAATTATATTCTCATAATAGTGTACAGGTAAATTTAGATAATAAATATTAAAATAAATGAACACATATAAAATACTTTTATAAAATGTCAATTATTTCTTAACAGTTTTAACGATTTTAACACATGTTTATGTAAATAATAGAACTGAAGGATAATTAATTTTAAATAGCTTATTATTATTAAGAATTCTTATTGTTAAAATTATGCATGGAAAGTAGAATAGGGATTATATATATGTTGTTTCTTTTGTTTTGTAATCTTATTATGGGAATAAAATGGCTTTATTATTATTATTATATTATGTAGTGATGATAACGTTTGTGAATAAATATAATTGTTTGCATTCATCACATTTTTTTTTTTTTCGTAAAATTGAGATTTTATATCCATGACTCAAACCACATTATAAAACTACTGATAATATTAAACTGTTCGTACCTAAGTGTTGATCGTGCTACCCGTTGTCCAGCAAAGAAAGCATAGTCCTGTTGAGCGGCCCGAGTGAGACCTTCTTCAGCCGAAGACACCAGATTATCTGCATCCGAATAACCTCGGATGTAAAAAGCATTCAGCTGTACGTCTCTTGTGGACTAAAATATGCATAAACAAACAAAATGGTATGTTTTACTTAATTAAATTAAACACTATCTGAACGAAGATTCAAGGAAACATAATATTTGTCCTGTCAAATTATCGTAAGTGCTATAAAACACATGGAAAAACCAAACCTAAATGGGAATGCTTGTTTTCAACATACAATAATGCAATTAATATTAAGGCATGTTTATAGTCTTTACAAAAAATCCATTCTAATATTCCATTCTAAAGGATAGCTTAATTTTTAAGAGAGTTCAATTGTATAAAAAAAAAATATGCAATTTATTTATGTTATGGAGGACCCACAGTTAAGATTATAAGATTTTTATTCAGACAAATAACAGCGAACCAATTTCAATTCCTCACTTGTAGTGATATACTAAACACAAATAAGTGAGCAATAACATCAATGTTTTTTTTCTTTTTTAAGTACATTTGTAACTTTAAGAGACTTACCTACATAGAATGGATCTATTTTAAATTGATTGCAGAGCTCGTTAAAATCCCTACTTACTTCCAAAATATAGCTATTCTATCGATAATTAGTAGATGCTCTTGGTACACCTAAGGGAGGGTTGTGTCAGAGTGGTCTGTTGGGAACATCCAAGTTTCATCCAATTTTTCCAGGAGGTCTGGGCAGTCAATATTGAGTATTTATCTTAAAAATAGTGAGTTGGCTAAGATACGACGATTTGTAAGAGGTGACAGATGAAATTGTTTACAGAGTGAAATACTTTAATTTTCTGACTGATAAGGAATCCGTTGGTGATAACTGATAACAGATGTACTTGACATGCCTTTTTTGTACATTTTCGATCCTGTCGATGTATATGTGGTATCGTGAACCCCAAATTTCCGATGCGTATTCCAGTACAATATCTTTAATGTTTTAGCTTCCGTGATGCGCTTAGTGCCTAGTGCTCTAGACGCTCTTTTAATAACAACATCTACGTGGTCATCGAACAGCAAACCACTGTCATGATAAAAACCCAGATATCAAACTATTTTACACCTTGAGAGAGCATGACCAATAAATGTGTAATTGGTACTCATGGTCATGCATTTCCTGGTGAAGGTAATTATGAAGCTCTTTGAGGGGTTAAGGTTGAGTTTATTAACATGAAAACATTTCTGTAACCTGTTTAGATCGTCTTGTAGTGCTTCCATGTCATTGAGTGATATGATAGCAAAATAGCAATTATGAGTATTTCAGGCTAGAAGACCTGTATGTGTGATCATCGGATCCGTCGGCTCCATATAATAGACTTCATGCACATTAATTTTTGACGATGGCCGGTGCAGACACTAAGTATTATTTCAAACAGAAACTTATTAAATACATGTTTCCGCCATGCAGTTCCTTTATATGTTTGAAGATCTCCATAGGATCCATGTAATGGAGTAGTCAATTTGATTCACAAGCTAGGGCTTATTGTCTGCTACTATACTAGTGAAAGTTCGAAACTATCAGTTGAAATCAAATTATTTTATTTAAATAAAATCCTAAGATCAGGGAATATTAAAAAAAGGTTATGACTCTGGAATATTGCGAGGGTTTACTAATCCCCAAGTTATGAAATAAAATAGAAGATATTTTAACTCAGTTTCTAAGATTTTTTCCTACCGTAAGTTTTATAGACGATAAATTTTAAATTCCTTAATCGTCCTGTGATATGGGTATGTACAACATAGTCGAATCAAAACCCACTCAATTCCAAAGAAAGTCACAATGCGTTAATACCCGTATTATAAAATGTAAAATTTAATTGCATTGCATTGTGTAATTTTGAGAATTTTTCTACCGATTACTTTATGCGTGTTATGTACAAACTTACCATAAGATACATTTGATCAGCTCCATTTCGTATATATCCAATCTTGAAGGTAGGTGAGTGTAATACAGCGGCTATTGTATCGACACTAGCAACTCGAACGGACAGAACTGATGTAATAAAAGCTGCATAGGAATTGTAAGTAACTACAGCGAAGAATAAGCACACGATGAGTAGGATGCTAGCAGCTGGATTCGATGGTGTCCAGGTACCACCTACGACACAAATAAATATTAAATTACCGGCCAAATGCGAGTCGGACTCGCGCACAAACATTCCGTACCATTATCTATAAAACGGCAAAAAACACGTTTGTTGTATGGGAGTGTTTGTTGAAGAACACTCTGTAGAGAAATACGACGTCTTCGACAACGTTCGCGACGCGACGGCGAAAACTACTATAAGTACATTTAGAAAATAGCCCTCCTTTGACTTTGCCGTAGTCGGGTAATGAATAAGTAAGAGCAGGAACAACGCTGGCATTCGTGGTGAAGCATAACAACCGACACGCAACACGGTTATTACTTAAATCTCAAAGTTCACATTTAAACGTAACAAAAAAATGATTGATTGATACATTAAACTTAATACTGACCATAGATTATAATTTTTGTAAGCACCCACTTAGAAAGGATGTTTGGAAATCCGTAAGAAATTTTGTGCACAAACTTGCATCTGGTTACAAATAAATGGACTCACGCACTATGGGTTTGCAAAACTTTAGTGATTAGAGGGAAATTAGATGTTGTAAGCTTATGTAGGAATTATGTCATTTTCAAAGTTTCACTAAATTTCGCTTACTACTCATTACAAATAAATAGGGATAGTAACCCGAAAAAACGGATCCGAGAATTCTGCGGATCCAGCATCCTTAAACTTTAACCAGATCCAAAACATTTAAAAAGGTAAGAACGATTTCTTTGAAATAGCTACAATAAAGTTTTAAAACTCCTTTCTAAGTGAGGCATATATTATTATGTCCAGCAGTACTATTCAAAGCTGGTGATAATGTTGACAGATTTCAAAAACGTTTTTCAGGTTTTTATATCCCAATGGAAACTAGTTTTGTATAAATGCAAACTAAAAGTGATTATGTTCTTCACAAAGGTACTAATGAAGTTATCATAGAAAGCGACATGTTCTTATTTGCATTAGCCATCAAGTCATGCAAGCTTATACACTACTACTGCTCTAAGTAACAACCTTTATAGTCCAAAATGATTCTAAGCAACAAAACAAAATATCAAAACACGTACATAAAGTATGCTATAAAGTAACACTTGTTTGTATATTTTTCGGACTTGGGCCCTAGTCAAGTTGACCTTCTATAAACGTAAACATTAATAGAAAACTAACATATGTATGAGAATGACGGTTCTCAACGCTCAAGTCAGTCGTGTGTCAAAACAAGAATAGAGGCATCAGCTATTCTAGAAAGAGAATAGACGCGAAACATCTTGCATCTTGGCTAAGGGTTCTGAACCAGTGGTGACAGTTTTAGTGCTGGCCGATGGGCATAAGCCATTCAAAGATGATTTTTTACTATGGCGTACCTCTAATGCATGGTGTTGAGGTTTTATAAAAAAATATTCGATTATTTATTAGTCACACATTCACATTGTGTGCAATAAAAAACGAGTAAGTAGATAGTGGTATGATTATAAATAAGGTGATGCTTAGGAGGGTGCCAAAACAGCTTTGAACTTGTTGAATCGAGGTAGAACGTTGTTTCTTGTCTACTCATCGACTCTTGCTTGTTTACCGAACTATTCGAATATCTTTGGGATTGACCTTGGCAAGTTGAAGGAGAAAGAAGGCACTTAGACACTATAAATATTGGAAACTTTGACAGAACGCGGACATAACACATCGATGATATGTTATGTTCGCGTCCTGTTCTAAGGTAGATTTGACACATTTTACAAGATAACTTGCCTCTAAGATTCCCGTCCATGACTAACTATATTTTACCACGTGGGATAATACAGGTAAGGGGGATTTCAATAGGTTACAAAAATCAGTCACTCATTTAACTACTCGAAATAAGTGTTTCAGAAACTATAAAAGATATAATTAACTGGTTAGAGTTTATCTGTGGTTCCTGCAATGTAGGCTACTAACTCAACCAAAACAATTGTGTATTAAATATAAAGACTACAATTATTATTATTTTTCAGGTTATTTTCAACACCTTAGTTTTATGTCACAAGTGCCGGAAATAAGCTAATAATTAAATTAATCAATAAAACCGTCATAACGAAAATGACACAAGTATAACATAAGACATTCCTATTCTATTTATCAAAACGTAGTGGGTGTTAGTCTTCCATACTCCTCGATCACTCGTCAATTCAATACTCACTACTTTCCTGAATAGGAAGATGAATGGACTGCAGGCTGCGTTAAAGAGTATATGAATTTACTCTTTTACGTAGCCTGCAGCCCATTCATCTTTCCCTCGGTCGTCATCTACTCTTACATCCCCCACTTTCATACTTAAAACTTGTTTCACTACATTTTGTTCATCTCTCCTACTGCTGGTGCTACTTTCAATCGTCCTCCTATTGTAGTCATTCCCTCAGATCAAATAAAAAAAGTTAGATTACGCACGGCCTTTGTTCCTACGGAAGTCACAAAACTCAGCTACTTCAAGTTAAACACACGCTGCTTACGCACCAACATGCATCAAATTAGGCTACGCCACCTCATTTGATATGTTATGATAGGTAGTTTAGAGGAAACAGACAAACATACATCAAATAATAAAAAAAAACAAAACATTCATTAAATAACCTTCTTGTATTTTTTTCTGCTCTCACGTACATGCCTCCTACATTTACATAAGTATGTATAATCTATTTGTAATTTATAAGAAACAAACAGTTTTTTTTTTGCATATGACCTATTAATGCCATGAAAAAAAAAACCAGAGACATTTTTTTTTAAATGGCAACACCTTTGTGACTAGACACATACATGAAATAATGGCTTCGCTTTCTTATTCTACGTGCGTTATCTTCCTATTTTTATTAGATCTAAGGTCATTCCTAACCTTATCCATTCTAATCACACCACACATCTATCTTATTATTGGCATTCCAGTTCTGACAGCAGAGGAACTAAGATAACCAGATCACTACAGTATACCTAAGCACTACCGTAAATGTAATCATCATATTTATAGCGAAATGAAATATATGTTATGATTTTTATTCTCGGTAATTTTGGATAAAATATCATAATCTTACTCATTATTATTTAACGGCTGTAGGTATGTCCGAAACTAGTAGGGTGTTCTCGAAATACAGCCTTGACTAAAATAGTATACTTTTGATAACTCTACCTGGCTGAATATTATAAAACGTAACTAATTCACTTTCAATTTAGTCCATGAAGTCATATCAGTTCACAAACTTTGATTACAAGACCAAGTAACATCTAGCATGTAAAAGTAACCACGCGTAGTTCACGGTAATGTTTTGGAAGTGAAAGGTACTTTTGATTGCAACATCTATATAAGGTCATATGTTGCCTTATTATCAGTTCAAAAGATGAATACAAAATGTTAGGCAATCAAACATCAACAACAAAAGGTCAAAATACTACAGCTAAATGTTAATTAAATTTTAAGATTTGGGGGGGACCCCGCTGTCTCATGAACCGTGATAGCTAGACAGTTGCAATTTTCGTAGACGACGTACTTCGGTTGCCGCTATTACAACAAATATGTACACTATAAAAACTGAATTAAATTAATATTGAATAAATAATAATAATAAACAACAAACGTGAATTTATTGCCGTTTTTGCTCGATATTAATAACGAGAACAGGTAGATGCTTGAAATGGTACGGAACCAATCGTGTGAGAGTCCGACTCGCACTTGGCTGATTTTTATTTAGTGGGTTACGTCTGTTTTCTCAAATTCTATTAACTAAACTAAACCATTATTATTTATTTATACCTTTTAGTAAAGGATTCCAAACCTATCTACTAATTGAAATAGGAGATAAACCCTGTAAAACCTAATACGGTAGGTATTGGCACGCTTTATTTGTGACATACGATTCGAGTGCTTTCGAACGTAGAGCTACGTTCTTTTCTGTGGTAACTATCTACTACGTAGTCCACATGTAGTAGATAATATATTTTTGTTTCATTTTTAACCCCCGACGCAAAAAGAGGGGTGTTATAAGTTTGACGTCGATGTCTGTCTGTCTGTGTGTGTGTGTGTCTATCTGTGGCACCGTAGCTCTCAAACGGATGGACCGAATTCGATGCGGTTTTTTTAAATTAGAATGCCAGTTTCCTTGCAGTGGTTCTTAGTTATATTTGGTTAATATCGGTCCAGCAGTGTGAGAGTATCAGCTCTTTTCAGAAAAGGATGTAAGTAAGGCAAATTTTGCGTATGATTACTCAATTAAGTGCTTGCGTAGGGAGTTTTTTTTAATTTTAGATTGTATGTTACTTATGTTTACACTTTAATGGTAGTAGAGCCATGCTTATTAAGTATGTTACATGCCAAAAATGACTAAGGCCCGTATTTTAAAAGGCGTCTCAAGTATCCGTTGAACTCTGATCAGCTGAAACGAGTTTCAAGTTCTCATCAAATCTCAAGCGTCTCTCTTATTATAGAATGAGAATTGAGTTCTACTCAGCTGAAACTAGTTTCAATATCTAATCTCAACTCACAGTATGTTCTCAGTTACGTTTCTTCATTATCGAAATTATTGTTCCGTATCACGCATCAAATTATAATAAACAAAATATATTGAACAAACATAATTTATATATTATTGGTTATTAGTTTATATATAATACACTATTGGCTAGTGTATCAATGTAAACATAATAATAACAAGCAACTCGCCCTAAATTAAATATTAAAATAAAAAGCGGCCAAGTGCGAGTCGGACTCGCCCATGAAGGGTTCCGCGGCAGCAAGTAACATAATATAATTTTTATTTTATTTTTATATTTGTGTTGATTGTATGAAAGGTAAATTGCAGTTTACGCTTTATGACGTATTAAAAAAAAACTACTTACTAGATTTCGCTCAAACCAATTTTCGTTGGAAGTTTACATAGTAATGTACATCATATATTTTTTTAGATTTATTATTCTCTTATTTTAGAAGTTAAAGGGGGGGGGACACTCATTTTACCACTTTGGAAGTGTCTCTCGCGCAACCTATTCAGTTTAGAAAAAAATGATATTAGAAACCTCAATATCATTTTCAAAGACCTATCCATAGATATCCCACACGTATTGGTTTGATGAAAAAAAAATTTTTGAGTTTCAGTTCTAAGTATGGGGACCCCCAAAATTTATTGTTTTTTTTTTTATTTTTGTGTAAAAATCTTAAAGCGGTTTACAGAATACATCTACTTACCAAGTTTCAACATTATAGGTCTAATAGTTTCGGAAAAAGTGGCTGTGACATACGGACGGACAGACAGACAGACAGACAGACATGACGAATCTATAAGGGTTCCGTTTTTTGCCTTTGGCACGGAACCCTAAAAATGGCTAGATATTACCTATAACGGAACGTTCAAATTGTTATCAATACTTGTCATGTTGAAGTGTCAAACTATGTTTTGGTTTTTAAATCTACAATAATAGTATATTTTTGTCATAAACCAAAAGGTTGTGGGTGATATTAATTGAAACAAATGGTTAAATATGTGTTTTAAGTGTATTGAATATCAATTAATGTTAATTAAAGTGAATTGAAATGTGTATGATAAGTAATTCTTTCGTAAATAAAGTAAGGTAAAGTAAATTTTTCGTTGTTATTCAGAAACATCATTATAAAATATGTTAGTTTCCCTTAAACGCCTTAGAAATTACCACTTGAGACTAGATTCATCTTGTCTCAGGTAAACAGAGATCACATCTGTCAAAATCTATTCCTGAGAGGAGATTTTGACATAAACATCGTTCTAAAAAAAACTATAGACAGAGATTCGTTGATCTTTACTCACTTGATAAACGATCAGTAAATCTTGTCTCAAGAGGCGTTCAATAATAAAATCTCTTCTTAAAACTAGTTTTAAAACTAGATTCACGACTGAGACGCCTTTTAAAATACGGGCCTAAAACTATCCTAATTTCCATCTCTATATTTTAAAACGTATATACGCATTATAAGCAACATACCTTGTTGACAAAGTATTCCAGTAGACCATATCAATGCCTCGGTATAGTCTATTCGTCTTCCAGTACCCCTTAATGGTGAAGTTATTCTACTGATGAAGACGATAGAAACAGCAGCCAAAAGAGCCACAGCCACTACACATGCTACCAGACGAAAGCTAAATGGCGCCAAGAATATATCACGGACAGTGGATGTTTCTTGTTGTCGAATGTATATATTACACCTAAAACAATTTTTCGTGAAGTGACAATTACTAAAAGCTATAAGAAAAAGGTTATTTTTTTATAAGCTTTTTATTAACTTGCAATGTATGTATACTTGTATGTTCGGGTGGAATCTTGCAACTAAATTTTGAAGCAGATATCTTCAACCGATTTTGCTGAAATTTTGCAAGCATATGTATCCAATTGTGACAATACAATATTATAATGACATGGAGCTGATCTGATACTGGAGGTGGAAGGTGGCCATAGAAACTCTGTAAAGAAACGTCGCAATATCATCGAGTTTAAAGTCGTTTGATTCATCTCGAGGCATTCCAGTAAAAGCTTGTTTTTAAAAAGCTTTTAATTTAATTTATTTATTTATTTGTGTAGATGTATAGATTAGTTTAAGAAATAAACTTTTGATTTATCGAACATATTAGAACAGTTAATGAAAAGTCTAAAAATAGTTTCTATGCATTGACAAGGATATTAACTGCGACATGGTGTCGGCGTGTTCGTGGGTACTTGGGGTTTATGGTGTACAGGAGTTACAGTGGTTGGCGTGTGGGCGGGATTAGTGTGGCCACACTATACTTAAGGACTATTTACTTGCAAAAGTCAAAAACTTTCGTCTTATTCTCTTTTTTTTCGTGTTATTGAATCTCACTATTAGCTATCCCAGTAAACTAAGTAATTACTAAAGGAGTTGTCAAATTTTTGCCACAGAATGTGCAGAGATCATGTTTTTGTTTTTGAATTATGTAAAATAACTCTACCGTGGGAGAGCCACGCTTCGGCATCAACTGGGACCACGGCCTCACAGAAAACCGGTGTCAAATAGTGCTTGCGCTGTGTTTCACCGAGTGAGTGAGGATACCGGAGGCCCATACCCCAACCCCTACCTCCCCCCCCCCCCATCCCCAAAAGGCCGGCAATGCACTTGTGACGTTTCTGGTGTTGCAGGTGTCCATGGGCGGCGGTAATCGCTTACCATCAGGCGATACGCCTGCTCGTTTGCCCGCCTATTCGATAAAAAAAAATTGAATTTTGAGTAACTTCATAAAGTCCATAGCAGATTCGGACAAAAAATAATGAAAAATTAAAAAAAACCCCCGGCACAATAACCTGAGTTCCCTTTAAAAAGTAAAAAATAATGAAAGAAACTCAATCTTAAAGTACCTAAGTATGTACGTATTAATAATTCTAAAAGAAAAACGTTGGGGCACCGCTCCTACTTATTAAAGTTAAGTAAGTCAAGGTAATTTTTAATTTAATTTTTATTTTATACTTTTTATAGGTACACACTTATTATAATGTAGATTTTGTTAAGTTGTTAATACATAGATTCTTGTCGAAATTTTTCAAATATAAAAAAAACTCACCACACACACACCACACAATAAATATAAACTCACCTTTCATACAAAAAAAAACTAAATTGTAATCGCTTCATCCGTTCGCGAGCTACGGAGCCACAGGCAGACACGTCAAACATAACACCTCTCTTTTTGCGTCGGGGGTTAAAAAGACTTAAACGATGCTTGCGATGTGAATTAACTTTGAAAGAATTTTAATTTCCATATGTAATATACTACATAACTATGAAACTAAATAGGGTAAAATATTGAATCAAAACTCTATCTTAAACTAACTTTAAACTTATACCTTAAACACTAATTTTGAATTCGTATATTATTAATTTTTAAATTATGATATAAATTAACAATTAAGTAATGAGGTAGTTTAAAATTGTGATAAAATGATGTTGTCGGCGCTCATAGCCCAGTTGCACTCGGTGTTTTTTTTTGTAATGGAATAGATGGGCAAACGAGCAGACGTATCGCCTGATGGCAAGCGATTACCGCCTCCCATGGACACCTGCAACACCAGAAGCGTCACAAGTGCGTTGCCGGCCTTTTGGGGATGGGGGGGGGGGAATATAGGGGTAGGGGATTGGGTATGGGCCTCCAGTATCTTTACTAACTCGATGAAACACAAGTACTACTTCACACCGGTTTTCTGTGAGGCCGTGATATCACTCCGGTCGAGCCGGCCCATTCATGCCGAAGCGTGGCTCTCTCACGGTTTAGAAACAATCACCGAGGGTAAGCAACGACGGCGCGGTCAGTACCTGGATGGGTGACCGCTAGTGGCATGTTACCATGAGCGTCTCTGTGATTCGGAGGTTACGTTAAGCAGTCGGTCCCGGTTGTTATCATATGATAACAGTCGTGAAGCTTAGTTGGAGGCCTTTGATCGACTTAAAAACATCCAACGGCAAGATCACGTAGCCACAACGTTGTCTTACCAGTCCCCAACCCGCAATCGGCCAGCGTGGGGACGTATAGCCTTAACCATCTCCTGAGAGGAGACCCGAGCCCAGCAGTGGGACGTTATGGGTTGTTGATGATGTTGTCGGAGTGATAAACTTTATTTTTTCAAAGCTTCATAACTTTTTTCATAATTTGCTATGCTTCATGAACCTTTTTAATTTTTTATTTAGAAGATCTAAGCTATCGAATACTACTTGTTTGAACTCTGCACATTCTGGGGCACAACTCCATACATTTTTTGGACATCGCCTTTGGATAGTACACGTTTCAAAATAAGACGGTTGTAATTTATCCTTAAACATCATGAAAGTAACTATGTTATGTAGGTTATATTAGCAAATTACATAATTATATGAGTAGATGTATAGTATTGCATTATACATAGACACGATTAATATTTTTGTGACGCATTCAAAGTTCAACTGAAGGCCAAAAAGCTCTAAAGAGTTATCGATCCAGTTCTTGTCTATCGGGTCAAGAGTAGTTTTTACTAGCGTTTGTCTACTGTCATATAATTTTGAATATAGTTGCAAAATTTAACGTACACCTAGATGTTTAGTTGTTAGTATTTTAAAGCAGTTAGAGTTTTTACATATTAATTCACACTTGTTAGCTTCTCCCGGCCTTGGACCCAAAGAGTACGTTACAGTTTCCGTCACACACAAAGTTACCTCAGAGAATGTAGACATTAGGGAGCGGTGAATATGACAATTCTTGGCTGACCTATATAAACTATAGTATCTACTATTAAGAGGCTACCATCAATACCAGTCGTAATTTGGGTCCACAAACTAAAGTGCAATATATATTGCTTATTGCTATTGACCTAAAACTTGTCACCCTTTCAATCATGTAGCTCTTATCTCTAACTAACGACGCGGCGACGTTAGGGTTTTCAAAGACTAACGAAAGCGATAGTCTTTGAAAACGTGGAAAATGTGACCTTAGATCCTGGTCGTTATTTAATCAATCGAATACAATACTGTATGTTTGGCCTTATAAAATAAACAATACGTCTTCTCAGTGAGCTCTGAACTACACAAAAATTTGAAAAATAAAATATATATCACATGAATTATAGGAACTAAAAAGGTTATTTCTGATAATTGTTTTTAAACTTTCGCGACTATACATATTATTCGACTGTAAATCGGGATTTAATCGCGATAATATTAAATTAAATTATTAAAGCACAATTGTTTCACGTACGATTGATGTCGCGGGTAGACTGGTGAGAGCTTAGCGACGCCTCCGTGAAGTGCGAGTTTCACCAACTATCCGCACTTGGTCTTCTTTATTTTGATTAACTTTCGCACTGTCGGTACTTCGACACACCACACTTTCGACATCCGCTGAGTCTTGACGAGCACCATGTATTCGCCGACGATTGCATTTGCTGATGACAGGATTCCAAGATGTTGACAAACGGTACCCATCTTCTCTGTTGAATTTTTTTTTTTTTTTAATTTAGACCTGACTCCAGCAAATGCTCGGCGATCCAAACCATTGGATAGAACTACACCAACCACAGGTCCTCTCCACCGACCGTCACTATTACTCCAGAATAGTAAGGGAAGCAGTCGAAATTAAAAATTTCAACAGAGAAGATGGGTACCGTTTGTTTACATCTTGGAATCCTGTCATCAGCAAATGCAATCGTCTGCGAATACATGGTGCTCGTCAAGACTCAGCGGATGTCGTAAGTGTGGTGTGTCGAAGTACCGACAGTGCGAAAGTTAATCAAAATAAAGAAGACCAAGTGCGGATAGTTGGTGAAACTCGCACTTCACGGAGGCGTCGCTAAGCTCTCACCAGTCTACCCGTGACCACGATCGTTGCAATTCGATCGAAACGTCGGGTAACCAAAAAGGGATTGTACCTTGTTAATATTATCGCGATTAAGTCCCGATTTACAGTCGAATTATTTCTGATATATAATTATAATAAAATAAATAAATAAATATTTTTGGACATCCAACACACAACGCCATCTAGTCCCAAGCTAAGCAGAGCTTGTGTTATGGGTACTAGACAACGGATACAAATACATATTTTTTTTTTTTAAATAAATACAAATTATACATAGAAAACACCCAAACTCCGAAACAAATATTTGTAGATCATACAAACATTTGGTCCGACCCGGGAATCGAACCCGAGATCTCATGATCAGCAGTCGCACACGCCAACCGCGATACCAACGAGGCAGTAAAAAATTATCAAAAGATCGCAAGGAATACCTAAATCAAAAAATCGTCTTTACAACCTCTCAATGTTTTTGAAAGACCTATCTAATGATACCCCACACAATGGGTTAGACGCGAGAAAAAAAAAAACATGCCAACTGTGTAGGAGAGGATTCCCAATAAAAAAAAACTCGTGATTTAATTTAAGCACTTTGTCGACGTTATAAATACACAAATCCATACAGATTTTCATGTTTCTCTCACCAACCGTTTGGAAAGTAAGCCGAGAACGGACAGACGGGCATGACGAAACTATAAGGGTTCTGAGACATTATCTACGAAACCCCTAAAAATATAATAGAATAATGTAGTCATGCCAGACTTTGAGCTTTACTCCTCTAAATCTAATTTAAATACAATAAGGTTCAAATTCAAATGATTACCTAAGTAAAAACAATGGGATAACAATATAAAACGCTTGTGTGAAAGTGAAAACAATGTTTTTATTTATTTATTATAACTCTATGCACTTTTATACATCGGCGGACTTAATTCCCAAGGCATTCTTTTCCAGTCAACCTTAGGATGGTGTAGTATTTTGTAAGGTAGGTGGTGCACAGAGGTTGGAATATGAAATTAACTACAAAGACTACACGCAAAAGTACAAAAAAACTTATACATACATACATAATAACCACATACAGAATACATAGTCATACATGTACAAATACACATATATATATATATATACAAATATACATATACTTACGATATATTCGTACACTATGAAAACTATCGATTAGTTATTTCTGCAATTTGGTTAAGAAGGAGCTCATGTACCTTTCGTTTTTCCTTCTTTCCATTGAATTGATGCATGAAAAATTTAATAAGAAAGAAGCAAGGTATGAAAATAAGGCAAGTAAAAATTCATTAAGGCTAGCTTTTGACCACAATGTATTATATTTTATATTTGAACCTGCTTATGAAAAGCATGAGCAGAATCCAAGAGTAGTGATCACCATACTTATTGCGAATGCAGACAATTCAACAATGCAGCATGGTGACCCACATCATGGCGGCCTATTGAGATGCTTCTGCATCATTAGGCCTCCGGTCTCACACTCACTAACGAAAGCAGGACAGCACAAATGCTGTTATTTTAGGTTGATCTTCTGTGCGAAGGCTGAACCGCCCCGGTCGAGCCGGCTCGTTTGTGCTGAAATCAGCGTGTCTCTACTACTTCTAAATTTGGAGAATGTCTGACTAGTTTTGGACCGAACGGTACTTAATTCAAAAACTGAAGCAAGCTTCCGTAATAATGTCAGAGTTCGAAACTAATTGAGCATACCCGAAATACACAGCTGAGTAAATGGTACTATTAGTTAATTATAAATGCAAGACTTTTGATGAATATTTGTTGCGCAATGACATAACGAATCTAGATGAAAGACACTGTTATAGATTACTAGTTTTTTCTCGCGGCTCCGCCCGCGTGTATGTCGGTTATCGCGGCAAATAGTAGCCTATGTGTTATTCTGATGTATAAGCTATAACTGTAAAGTTTCATCCAAATTCGTTAAATATTTGCGTGAAATAGTAACAAACATCCATCCATCCATACTTATAAACTTTCGCGTTTATAATATTAGTAGGATAACCTGAAATAGTATATTATATCCACGTTAGCCTAATAAATATATTTCTGCTCATGGAAGCTTCTAGTCGGATAGACATAGGTGTATCTTCATATCAATATCTTATTATGTTTGCTGCCACGTATTTTTAGTACGACACTGTTCATCTTTTTTTTAAACATTTTAATTTGGACATGAAAAATATTTTGCAAATAAAAAAGTATAAACTTACATAGTTTCTGCTATAGGAAATATAAAATCCATATCTTGTCGTCTAGTGACATGTACTGTTACAGGTTCAAGTGCCATATCAACCGAATGGTCCATCAATGCTCCTAATAGGCCTGTCCATGTTCCTTCGTATGTCCGAAACCCTAACTTACCGTAGTACCGGATTAAAGTCCTACAAAAAATACATGATGATTTTTAATTAACACGTGAGGGCCAAGTATTACATTTGTATTAACATGTAAAATATGGCACATTGATTTGACACATGGTTAAGATTAGTAATAGCCACGGGTAATAGCCGTTTCAACGTTTTCCTCATTAATGAGAAACGCTTAAATGTTCATTTACTTACATATTAAGATAACTAATTCGAACACATTACTACACTATTACAACTACTCTGTAGGGATTTCCCTTTATTAGAACACAACGGCACGTGGCCAAGGTAATCCAATAATAATATTCTAAAACAATATTAGGTCTCTGACTAAATCAGTGTTGGTATTTTTAATGGTAGATTTAATGTAGTTAAGGCTTCATCGTACTTAAAGATTTGAACAAGATTCAAACTAAAACACCAATAAAATACTTACGTAGTGTTTAAACGAATAGTTAAAAAATTAAGAATGTCGTCTAGCATGGGCCCCGACGAAGGACCATCATCATCTTGAGTTATACTTCCATCGTTAGTAGAATTGCATCTCCCTATGATTAACTTCTCCCCTAAAAAGTTACGAGCTTCTACTGGAAAAGGGGTATCCACCAGTGACATAGAATCCCGAGAATTCCAATAACCTAAAAAAATGCTTAGAATTATTTATATTTTTTTATTATTAGGCACTAAGTACAAACATCTTTATAATTGTCTATTTAAGATAGAATCTTAGACAGAAGTTACGCAGTAAATAGACTGACAACGTTAAATATGAATCAACCATATAATAAGACGTGAATTTCTAGTAAAAAAACTTATTATTACACTGATTTTTTTTTAAAACAGGCTAAATAAGGCAGGTCTAAAAAACTTGATGTGCTCGAGTGAGCGAATAATTTAATGCAGGACAAACACTGCTTTACTAAATTATAAGCTTATTAAACTGTGTGAAGAATTTACTTATTAAATCTTAATATTATATTAACGTAATATTATATTTATGTTCTGGAACTTTGTTTTGCAACTAAAAGACATGAATGTTTGAATACGAATGCATTTTCTTTATTATAGGTATAGAACATTAATCAAAGATTTCCTTCGCATTAATTCATAAGTAATATTTGCAGTGATTCTAATAGGTCTAATAATAATAGTAAGGGTAATCTCATTTCCATGGCAGAATCATTCAGAGACAAAGGTGAAATGTTCCGAACACTTCAATGTTTTATAACCTAAGACCCTTTCGGTTTTTTTAGACTATTGTTCAGCACCATCACATAAGTTACCAGATATTTTTTATTTATGCATATTAAATATGTATACAAGTTGCACAATTATGTTATAAACACTAAACACCTTCTACTTCCCTTGAATATTGACGAGTACCTAATATGGTTTGCACTTAGCAACCTCATAAGTGGTTCACCATATTATACTGGCACGAAAACTCAAAAGTGTACATTGAATCGTCAAAACAAAATTATTATAAATCGGTCTGTACGTGTACGTAGACCATGTCTGTGGACACATAGTCAGACAAGCTTTATACCTCCCAGTGGCGGACTAACCCCGTCAGAGGCCTGGGGCGGCATAGTTGAATGAATTAATTATTAGGAAAATAAAATAAGTTTTTTTTAAAAAAAGCATGTGATAGAATTTATAGAATAGATTTTTGTAGTTATATCAATTTTATCGTCACGTTCTTTAGTGTCGCTTACGTTTTTGTCAGTATTTTGTCTTCGGATTTACTGATTTACCGCCAGTATGCTATAAAGTTTTGGCCGGCCCTACTAACCTACAATTTAATATTTCCCTGCTCTTTTCATATCCCCTTTCGATATCCCTTTAGCTCCGTCTCCGCGCATCACAACCCTCCCTCTTTCAAAGCCTCTTATGTCCAGCTTCTTGCATGAAGTGGTTGACAGCCTTTTCCCACAACAGTATGTGTGTAGTAACCAGGGTACCAAGGTTCTGTCTCTAATGTCACACTAGCTTATTTCTGTTGCTACCTCCAGGCCTGTGCTTTTAGCTTTTCTCCTTCGCTCTTTTCTGTTATACCCGCTCTGTTACAGCCGGACGTGATCTCCAAAGTA
Source organism: Diaphora mendica (assembly GCA_949125395.1). Taxonomy (NCBI): domain Eukaryota; kingdom Metazoa; phylum Arthropoda; class Insecta; order Lepidoptera; family Erebidae; genus Diaphora; species Diaphora mendica. The sequence continues at coordinate 11,018,375 of OX421319.1, forward strand.
TGTTTTCTGGACATCATCTGCGTCAGTTGGTACAAGGTGGTGCTGTGTTTTAACTCGGACCCATCCTCCCAAACAGCAGTATGGTACTTTTCCTCTCTCGCTCTGCACTCATCGCTAGGAGGAAATGAATGAATCATGTCGTGCAATGCAGACCTCGAGAAGCTCTTCTGCTTGAGCTAAACTAGCTACGCTGACACTTTAGTTAGTGACGACCTTCCAAAAAGCGGCGCACCTGTCTGCCAGACGTACTGCACTGGTAGGCGCTGAACTTACGGATGACAGGTACCACTCATAAGTATAACACAGAGGTCCTCTTATTTTATAGGCCCCGTCGTTGCTCACTTCCTGGCGACTTAATCTTGATTAACTGATCCTCGTACCAGTTCAGGCCTACACCAAGTATCTGTGCCTCACCCTTAACGAAAGATGGTTCTTTGATGAGTGTTTCCGATGGCTTGCTCCAAAACAAGTCGCTGGAGCACTAGTCTTGACTGTGGTTCTAACCGCACAAAGAAGGTCGCGCATATGACATTCTCAGAGAGTGGTATAAGCAGTTAGCTATACGCGGTTACAGTACCGTATCTATGGAGGCACCGTGCGCGTTGCCCCAGAACCACCCATCGAATTTATTCTTACTGTGATTGTAGGGAGGACTTATGTAATTTGCCCAGTTTAGACATAACAGAGTAGGTCCTCCTTGCAGTCAGAAAGTCAGACCCTTCTGCTAGGACTACTGCAATATTTTTAAAATCCATATTCACAAAAATATGTGTCACGAAGTGTTTAGTACTTTTTAACTGAGTTCAGAAAGGATAAGGTTATGATTCGGTTGACCCAATTTTTTTTTCAAAGTTGAGAGTAAACTTTAGGCATTTTCGTAAAAAAAGTTTTGGCCTGATTCTGCGACCCCCTATAATTTACCGCCCTGGGCTCCAGCCTAATCAACCTAGTGGTAAATCCACCACTGGTTTTTGTTAGTATCACAAGACATTTCACCTATTCTTGTAATATTGACATCATTTATTTGAATGTTGGAGACCGATTCAACAGGTCCTATCCAGCTATGGCACGAGACCACTGTGTAGACTAGGGATGTTACGGAGGTGGTTTTGTCGGAACCGAAGACGAAATCGGAGATTTGAAATTAGTTTTAACGGAACCGAAATCGGAACCGAAACCGGAACCGGAGGTGAACCATGGAGTGTATAAACCATATTTTATAGAAAGTTTTCAGCAATTGGCTGATTTTTTTAGCTAATTTTGCATATAAATTCTCCCAAATATATGCGGTGAAAAATTGCCTTCCCCTTAATTGATATTTTTGGGGTGAGAAATTGCATCAGGCGTTTAAACCCACTTCCCTCAACAAAACTGAAAGGAAGATCTTGCAATGCAATCATCTCCGCGATTAATTTATCAATGTCCTGTGATTTTGGGTTCTGTGTACACCTACACCATTTTTGGTTTTTCATCAAAGAGTCCATGAGAGTCATTCCTTTTTTGGCCTCTTGTATAGGCGGCGACGTCGAGGGCTGTATGGTATTCTTTTTATTGTTCTCTAATTTAAAAAAATCTTCGTACTCATTTGCATGGTTGGATATTAAATGACTTTTTAATGGAGTTGTCTTACCTCCGTTCCTTGAATTTTCTCATATATTTTGCATTTAGCTGAATTCGCGTCTACATCAACAAAGTATTTCCATATTGCACTTACTTTCGGCTTGATTGTCAAATAATATCGTCCCAGTGATACTGTAAAACACAATCACATTCCTCTGACTAAACAAAAACACCTGCCTTGATCCCTACCGATACCGACATGCACCAAAACAATGACAAATGAATGTAAATTCGCGCAGATCGCGTGGGGTGTTTCGACTAGTCCAAACCTGTTTGTCTAGGCATATGCCGCGCGTCACGCAGCTCGGCTGGTGATCCTATATAACCTCCGCTTCAAATCAATCGGAACCGAAGCCGAAACCAGAGGTGTGAAATCAACCGAAAGTTTCGGTATATCGGAACCGAAGCCGGAAGTCCGGAACATCCCTAGTGTAGACCACTATACAGTGTATAGTGGTCTACAGTGTATACACACATATTATATTTACTCAGCATTTAAAATTAGGTAATATTTATATCTCCCTTAATCAATATCTATAAAAGTGATTGACTACTTACCTAAATAATTTGCATACAATGTAGAATTCTTCCGTACTTTAAAATATTGAACAACACTGATTATTATTCCAAACATTGAATTATTATTTCTCAGTAATCCGAACTTTCTTAGGCTGTGGTTTATTGAAAATCTACTTATGTTAATCATGTTAAAGTTTCGGGAATAATTGAAGGTAGTAACTCCGGAATTATAGAGCTGTATTATAGTGTTGTTCCTTTTATACGTCTTATGCCTTGTTAAATTCCTGAATCTGTCTGAAGTGCGGTAATAGTTTGTTTCGTAGTTTGTTTTAAGTTGCCACTGATTAGTATGAACACTTTGTATAGAGTTATAGTTGTTGCGTCGACGTTTGCTATTAAAACGGTAGTTATTTTCATAAAAGAAGTTGATATCGCAAAGACCAAGGGGTTCCCTTTCATGTGCATATTTGCTGAACGTATACGCAACAATAATATTTTGATCGAAGCGAACGGGAGTTACATTAAGAACTTCATTAATGAATCCGAAATCTTGATTGGATCTTGACGTTATTAACCAGTCGTAGGATGACGTATCCATTTGGAGTTCATTTAACTAATGAAAAATAATTATGTTATTAAAATAGTCCGGCTAAAGAATACAAAAACATAATAAACCTGCAATATCATCCACACACAAAAATTTCAAAAACCAGTTACCTACATACACTAAACTCTCTTTAAACGTATTATATCAGTAACAACATTTATAAATATTTTTTTACCTTCTTTAGCAGGTCTGTTAGATTTGCTGTTTTGTTTTTACTAAGATGTGGAGTAATAATAATTATACCCAAATGTTTGAGTGGTCGAACATTTTTCCCTGAGTTTGACGATGACGCCACGCCATTGACGCTTAGGCACTTCATCAATCGAAGAATGGCCCATTGACAACCTGCAAGAAACAATTTCGATACTGTAATAAACTGTTCATTTCTTAATTTTCCACCTTTAGACACTGTATTTGTCTTTAAATTTAAGTGAGATCAAACAGCAATCATATTCTCTCAAATTGTTGGAAATCCAACACAAATTAAAAAGTGTTTTTAAAAGGTAACTCCCGCACAAGGAATGAGGAGGAGTTTACTAAAGAATACCCAGACTCAGAACATCAATTTTCCACAAATTTCACTTAAAGTGCTGTCCCAGTTATCATTTGAACCCACAACACTCAGCATAGTAGAAAACGGCGACAGATATTTTCTATCACTTTGCTAAAGAGAGAAGTAAATTTGTTATGTTTCCAACTTCTTCTACTGCTAACAAATTTCCTTGCATCTTCCAAGTCAGTTGAATTTTCCTGGTTCTACCCGAGTGCAATACCGTCTTTACCATAAGTGCACACATCACACATTACTCCTGCCCTATCATCACGTGGACCCCGAAACGTGAATACATAGCGCGATATATTCCCTTCCACTTTCCAAAGTCAAGTAACAAACGCAAATATTTAACACTATACTTCTAACGGAAATTTAGAATGAATTATAAACAAAACAAGCAAATTTCACGAAATTGCGTACCATAGACATCGCAACAATAATCTGCTAGATTTTGAGAATAACCTATATAAGCGATAATTTTGTTACCGTGGGAGAGCCACGCTTCGACCGGAGTGATCACAGAAAACCGGTGTGAAACAGCGCTTGCGCTGTGTTTCACCGAGTGAGTGAGGATACTAGAGGCGTATATCCCAACTCCTCCCTCCTTCCCCCTCCCTATCCGCCAAAGGCCGGCAACGCACTTGTGACGCCTCTGGTGTTGCGAGTGTCCATGGGCGGCGGTAATCGCTTACCATCAGGCGATACGTATGCTCGTTTGCTCCCTATGTTATTAAAAAAAAGTACAGCTGCCTAAGGAAAAAATGTAAAGAGTGTTGTGGGTTCAAATCCCACATGGGACCCTATATGGTATAGTCGTGATAGTGATAAAAGCTCAGTTAGTTGTATTTCACTTGTATAAAGCTATTGACAAACTAGAGACTAACTACTTTTAAATCGGTTATTTAAAAAAGCGAATCGCAGTAACATCTGCCTTGTTGCAGTTACTAATTTGGTTAAAATAACACATAACTTTATTGTACACCAGATTTAATTCATTGAAAATAAAACCTATTCAAACTAGGGATTCTAGGCAAGTACAAAAGTAGCGGTCTTATCGCTCACAGACAATTTGCCTGAATGCCTGAAATGAAGCCGCTTTTAAATAACAGCACAATAACAGATTTAAACTAAAGGAGATGTCCAAAAAAGATATGGGCTTGTGCCCCAGACTATACGGAGATCAAATAAGATAAATTTATTAGCTGAGGTCTTCTAAAAAAAGAATTTAAAAGTTTCATGAAGCAAAGCAGATTCTAAAAAGAGTTATGAAGGTTTGAAAAAAAATGATATCACTCCGACAACATCATTTTTCCCAATATTTTTTTAAGTTATACTGTCAGGTCTACTATAAAGATTTTTTATGTGTGCTCATGTCAAAATATATACTACTGGCTTATTCCCATGGCTCCACTCGTGTGGAAAGTCCATGAAAAGTAAATTGTGTCATTCCCCAACGTTTTAGATCTCCAAAAACAAATATGTCATTTGTCCGTTGTTGGTTACAAGGTTAGTTTTTTAGAATAAAAATAAAAGAAAGAACATTATTTTTATGCATAAAACTGCATGCTATTATAATATTCTTTCAATACCACTGATGGAATAATATAGATCTTGATCATTGACCGACTTCCAAAAGGAGGAGGTTCTCAATTTCATCGGGTTTTTTTTTCATTTCAATTTACATCATGCATGACATCCTATAATCTATACATTGATATAAACACATATTATTATATACTTTTTTGTAAATACATAAATATTGTACATAGAAAACATCCAAACTCCAAAAAAACAAATATTTGCAGATCATACAAACATTTGATCCGACCCGGGATTTGAATCCGAGACCTCAAGCACAGCATTCGCATAAGCTACCATTGTGACACCGAGGCAGTCAATCTTGCGTTACGGACGCTTTTTGCCGGCTAAGGTACCCCTCCGCAACGCCCCATAAGAAACTTCGTTCCAAAAATCGATGGGCGTTGCTTAAACTGAGTTGACTGGATGGAAACACGGGCCCAACGATTTTTTTTTTGTCTGATCAATGCCATAGATTGATGAAGGAGAGGGGTATGATGACTGCAACCTGGGACCTACCGAATGATTTTAGTTTTTATTTTTCATAGTGAACTGTGTTCTAATAGTCAAGCCCTTTCGTTTGATACCCATACCCATTGGATGTGATGATCAATCTGTCAACAGGAAGAGAGTCAAATTTCAATTACTAGATTTGACCCAAACAAATAAATAAATAACAGGGCAAGCTAAATAAAACCGTTTAAAAACGGTAACGGCCATCACATGTCGAGAATGCAAAATTTGGTTTTAATATATTAAACTTGATCGGTTTTCTTTGAATTTATTACATTGTATACCATATGCAAAATAAACTAATCAATAAAATCTATATTGTAACTATTTTTTGCATTAAAAGTAGGAAAACTACTGAAAAGAAAATGTGTCATCGCTTAGGTACAACTTTGCTAACCGCATAAATCTTCTCAAATTGAAGAAACAAATTACGACTGAGATTCTGAGATCTTGATATGTGTTAATAAGGTGAACTATAAAAAATTAGGGAAATGAATCTCTTTCTTGAATATTTTTATAAAATTCATCTTATATTTACATAAGGTACCTATGTCCTATGGGATATCATCATCATCATCATATCAGCCGTAAGAAGTCCACTGCTGAACGTAGGCCTCCCCCATTGATTTCCACTTCGACCGGTCGGGGTATGGGGTATGTAACCCTTAAAATATAGAATAGGTCATGACAATCGCGATTTCTGTAACTACACGAGATCCTAATTATTCCAATGAGTTAGAACAATATAAAAATGCCAAATTTGTATGTGATCGGTGAAAGTACGTGAGGAAGGTTTATGTTGTACAGATACTGTATACATCTCAGACACGTAGGATAAATAAACGTGATCGGACGGCGCGGGCGGCGACCGGCGACGCGTTCTTCTTACAGATATCTCTCAATACATTATACCACACAGATTTAATACGCTTGTGAATTGACTTGTGATCGTTGGTTTATCCTGTGAATTATTAAGTGCCTGTATTTTCATTTTTCTTCCTACTATTAAAAGTAAGTGCATCGTTTTTATTTACAGTTATTTTTTTTTGTAAAAGTAGCTTTATATCAGAACTATATTAAATAAAAATGTAAAATAATATGTAATTTGAAATAAAATTTGTATTTGTAGGGCCATAATGATTTGATAGAAATTACAGTGTTCAAAAATATTAATAATATAATTTAATTCAGAAAAGATTTTGTGTTATGTAATGATTCATTTTTTTCAATTTCTTGTTTCCTCGTCGCATTTTAACTAACATAGTGAAAACATATGAGCACTATTGTCGCATCAAATCAAACTCGCCATAAAGGTTTCGATTTAAATCAATTATTATGAACAAATTTAAATAAAAACATCTCTAATTTTTCATCTTGAAAAGACAAATTTTCAGAAAACTAAATAAATTTGACCTTAGATCTTTTCAGTTCAACCACTTTCTTACTCTTTTTAGATTTTCAGGAATTTGGTGTTTAGATAACGTAAATTTATATTTCTTAGCAGTTTTACTTTCTGAATTTTCGATTACTTACATAGTTTATTTAATGATTCTACTTTTTTTGTTAAACAAATAAAAAAACTATTTATTGCACCATTATTTCTATTGTGTTAAGTAGGTCAATAATATTACATGAACTTAGATATTTTCGGTTAGGTACTAAGAAGAGTTTAACAAATCTTGCTAACAATAAAGAAAATAAACGAAGAATCATCCTTGCACAATAACAATATGGTACTAAGCTACAATACTCAACCGTATAAAATCATTACGTAACATTCTATGTAGTTTAGCTTAAATAATGGTAACTCTCTCTCAGATACATTTTAGATAACTGTAACATTTGTACGTAATAAGTATTTTAAAAATAATGATTCGCCTAAAAATGGGTCAGTGATACAATGTTGTAGCAGCCCTTGACAGAGATATAAAAAAATCCTACATGTTGTGATCTCTCGGAAGCAGCCCCACTGCATTTCCTGATCAATAGCGGCCTAGGGCACCGCCATCGCTTTATTACTTATTTACTTCATTTAAAAGAAAGCTTACAGACTAATAATACTATAACTAACGTAAATACATACATAAATGAACAACATTGCTTATAACAAGCCTCCACATATGGCCAACATATATAAAAAAAAAAACAAATAAAAAACAAAATAACTTACATACAAGAAGATGAAACCAACCATTCATAAGTACTTCATTTAACAGTACCTATTTAAAATAAAAAATAGCAATAGGTAACAAGCAAAATAGATCTACTTATGTCTAAATTGTCTGAGGAACTGTTAAATGTCACTGCGCTAGGAATGAAATAATTACCTACAAATTTTAACAAAAAAAAACCGACTTCAATCTGGACTAAATTTAAATGGGACCATTCGGGAAGCACCAGCTTTCAAATAAAAAAAGAATCATCAAAATCGGTTCACCCAGTCAAAAGTTATGAGGTAATAAACATAAAAAATAATAATATTATGGTCGAATTGAGAACCTCCTCCTTTTTTGAAGTCGGTTAAAAAGCATTGCGCCTGTAATTAGCCTCTGTAAATGGTACTTCAAGTAATGGTCGAAACCTTATGTGATTTGTACGCAAACATATTTTAGCTATAAGCTTGGGGTTGTCCACCGATGCATTAGCAATGTTCAATAGAAACGTGATATCATTAAATCCACGTCTAATATCTAGTGGCAGAAAGTGATGCCGTTGACTGAACATTGATGCACTCTGAAGTCAAGGCACCGAAGAAACTTGCGTTGAACATTCTCTATTCGAGTTTTATAAATCTCATACTGAGGATTCCACATTTGCGGCATATCCCAGGTGGCTCCGCACAAAAGAACAATACAATATTTTAATGCGTTTTAGGGATCTGAAAATGGAAGAGTGTCGTATTATAAATCCTAAGGCCCTCGAAGCCCTTTTCACTATCGTCTCAATATGCTGGTTTAACAAAAGCTTACTATCCATTACACAACACTCCTAGGTGCTAGATTAAAAAATCTCAAGTGTTCATAAGAATTACACACATAGACGTGACGTGAACTTTGCTTATTAAATGAAGTAATAAACAATGAACACAGCAATAGTACGATCATCACAATGTTGCAATTTTCCCCATTAAGTGGAAACACAAGGTTACGTGGCTCATAAAGAGAATATAAAAAAAAATCTCTTAAAATTGTTAGTTCCACATAATTTAACATAACCAAAATTTGGCTACGATTGACTCAACCCTCAATTAACATGACAGTAGATTGTACTTAATCCTTACATGCCTCAATAAAATAGTATTTCAGCCTATTTCAGTGTATTTTTGATCAAAGATTTCAGCGCTTTGTGGATTCATACAATAATCTGCATTAACACGATCTAAGTCATGTTGAAAAACTAAGTGCTTAGCTTGGTAGTAGTTCGGTGTTTTAGTCAAATATTTGTTAGAACCAAACTGAATAATACCACAGTTACTTGAGTAATCAGGCACTCGAAATAGTAAGGTATTAGTTCGTTGATAGATCTGGCGCTTTCTATCTAGACGTTACGTTGAATAGTCACGAGAAAGCATTATGGCAATAACATTGACAATGCACGTACCCGCACATACCTTTTGCATGCCAACATACACGTATCATAAGTAAATCGTTCACAAAAATGCTGCTACGTTTCTTATCTTGATGACAATCAATAATATTGATGAGAGTCTCGTCAATTCAGTATAAGAAATAAATACTTGCTACTTTACTTTAAATTACGAAGTAATCATGTTCTTAAACTAAATAAGGTTTCCCGGAAGACAATATGTTTAGCGGTGAGCCCGACCTTGATTGGCATTAATGTTTTATACTTAATTACTTACTCATTGTAACGTATCTTCAAATGTGATATTCGGTAAACTATCTATATTCTGTTTTGGTTTATTCTATTATTATCTATATCCTACTAATGTAATATTATATATATATTGTAGGTATTTATGGACGATTGTAACGTTTTCACGCAAATACTACTAAGCGGATTTAGACGAAACTTTACTGTAATATAGATTTGTCAGAACTACAGACATACACGTGGACGGAGCCGCGGACAAAGACTAATAATAGATATAAAAGTGACATATGTACCTATTATGAGTCTAAATTAATAAAGTAAAGGAAGATAAAGCAGTGGACGTCTTTCGGCTGAGATGATGTAAAGCTGCGGCAGATTAAAAAGCGCTTGATAGTCCAAAAACTAGATATGGTAATGGATTCTAATATACAGATAAACTTACGTAAATTATTTTAGTCACTTTTAATAAACAAGCTTATTAGTAACTATTAAGCGAAAATAGAAGCTAATACTGTGATCTGTCCTGTATAAATTATCTACTGCTACAATAGCATTGCATACATTAGCATAAATACAGCATCGGATTTAGAAAATTTTAAATAGGTACATGCATTTAAAACTAACGGTCTTGCAACTACGTAAGGAATGCAAACAAAAAAACATGTAGTAGGTATTAACACCTACTACTATAATAAGTACAAACTTCAACATAACTACATCTAGTGCTTGATATGGTCATGTGCAATATTTGCCCTGTGCACTGGCATTATGCAAAATATTCTAGCTCTAGAATATTATTTTTATTAACGTAGTATGTATAAATGTGCCAACTAACAAAGCTATTGACGTTTTGACACATGTACAAAACATTTTTTATACCCTTGACCGAGATGCCTTGACCCTTCGAAAATGTGAGTGCTGTTGAGCTTTAATGAATTAACACTTCTTGCATAAGAACCGATGGACACTACATTTTATTTTAACTCAGGATTGTCTAAAGACTTTTGTTTATTTCATATAAAATAATATTTCTCAATAACTAAATAAACACGTTTTTTACTCACTCGTAAGTCACTCTTGTGTAATATATTTAACCCCATTAGTCAAGACCGGTACGAATATAAAGCCTGTTTTTAATACTTAAACTTGATTCAGTAAAGGGACTTATTAGCTATTAGATTTTGCTTAGCACGAAAAGCTATAATAATTCTAATGACGCTCTACGACTGTTCTACCACAACTAAAAATATTACTTAATTTAGTAGCAGCAATGTAGTGTTAGTGTAGCGACACTACATAATAATAATGCTAACACATTTTTGAACTAAAAACTTCTTTAGGCGCGATGAGCACTTCTTTATTTGTGAAAAAAAATTCATGGAACTTGCGTCATCGTCATCGAACGCTTTCCATGAACTATATTTTTTTACTTGTTTTTGTAAGCATTTTATTTAAAGAGCAAAGAGGTAAATTTCAGGAGAGCTTTAACAACTGTTTGTTTTTATAATTTTGAGTTTTCAATTCTGTTGGCAGTCCTCATGACTGATTTGTGATTATTTTTAATATCATGTTATGTTTATTTCGTGTATCATTTTACTTAAAAAATATATATAAAATTTGTTCTAATAAAATATAGTGGCCTAAATGTTGTACTTATAATGATTCAGACCGTATATTGTTTGCCCCTATTTAGGGTTTCGTCGTATTAGTAGGAATTACTTATAATTTCACCATTGCCGTGTACCTACCTATGCATCTGTAAGCATTTCACAAAGTTAATAGTTTGATAGTTGTTATCACGTTGAAAACGTGATAAAATAAAATTCAAATCCTTTCGGAATACAGTCTACAACACTCCTCTGAAATCAAGACTGTTAACTTAAAAATAGTAGAAAATAAAAACAACTAAGAAGAAAAATAGGTTTAATGTCAAATTCACCTCTGTAAGTTTAACGTTATTGTTAGTTTAACGTTAAAAACTAGAACGCTCATAGCCCAGTTGCACTCGGTGATTCAACACAATCACCGAGGGTAAGCAACGACGGCGCGGTCAGTACCTGGGGTGACCGCTGGTGGCATGATACCATGAGCGTCTCCGTGATTCGGAGGTCACGTTAAGCAGTCGGTCCCGGTTGTTATCATAATTATGGTAACAGTCGTTAAGCTTAGTTGGAGGCCTTTGGACGTCTTAAAAACATCCAACGGCAAGATTACGTAGCCACAACGTGGTCTTGCCAGCCCCCAACCCGCACTCGGCTAGCGTGTGGACGTTATGGCCTTAAACCTCTCTTGAGAAGAGACTCGAGCCCAGTAGTAGGACATTATGGGTTGATGATGAGTCACTTACATAATATATTAAATGTGTTTGTTCAAAATACAAAATCCGTAGAAGAAAAAATAGATTTTATAATTACTTGTTTAAAACGAGTAGGGAGTAATAAAGTGTAGAACACCGTAACGGACGTATTCCGACACAAACTTGGTCAATTTTTTTGTTTCTAATGACCTTTTTTATACTACCTTTATAATATGTCCATTACTGGAATCATAACGACTGACGTTTAGTGGACTTCGAATGCGTATAACTATCCATATGACTATTAAGTACAGGTACAGCTAAAACTAATGACTTATTTAGATTATAAAAGTACTAAGTTTTGAAAATGATGTAGCATTAACTGTTGTAAGACATACCTTGCTCCAAATCTGGTGTGTAGATGACAGCCTGGTGCCAGCCTCGCCACAATGCGTACTCCAATACGAAGGGCAACGGAGCTAAGGCAGATTCAGGACAATATGCATATCCACTCATAGCCCGTGTACCAATGACGGCGTAGAAGAAATAAAAATTAACAACTCTAAAATCAAGTAACAACAGATGAAGACGATACATTTATAATGATTTAGTAAGAAATATTTTTTAACAAATTCAAATCAAGGAAGTATATTGTTTGCTATTACCTCATTTTAGGGCGTCAGTAAAACTGCCTTCTCTAGTCTTGAATCCATTAAATGTGAGAAGCGATTACTTTACCTTACCACACTTGTAATAAACCAATTGAATAGTTATAGATGTCAAGATACTTCACGCAAATAGATAATTAATTAATCGTAATAACAATAGATTAAAGAGACAGTGTAAATGTAGGTATTAAATATGATATATAAGTATAAAATCTATTAATCATAGAATAATCCATATTTTGTGTGAGGGGTAGCGGTGATGTAATTAATGTTTAATAGTCTATGACAAAGACACAAGAAATGTCGATATTCTGAAATGTAGTTAAATAATAATAGAGGTTTAGATGGCACATGTCAAACCGATTGAGCTCTTTGGACACGATATACAAACCACTTCAAAGTTTGTTTTATTATACCCAGTTTTTTGCGTCAATTTTGTTTATCATTTTTTTCTCCTCAATGCATCCACAATGTACCTACTACTGCTACAGCGGAACGTGCAGAGCACAGCTATATAAATCTGAGAATATCTATGAAACGAAGCACAAAACCAAACAAAAAACAGGCCAAATGCGTATCGAGCTACGTCCAATGTAGGGTTTCGTAGAAAGGGCGTTCTTGGATTTCTTATTATGAACCTTTTAATTTTAACGATTTCGGCAACAAACAACTTCGAATTAGTTGGTCGACGATTAGTTACTCGTAAACTAATAAAGCCTACTCAGCTGTGAAAGTTTTCCTTTTGAATTTGTTATATTTTATTGCTGTACTGCATTGATATATTATACACAATGCTGTACTGTCACCAAAACGAACGTTTCATGCACGCAGGAGCCTGAAAAACTTTCTTCAGTCTTTTTCCACACTCTAATGCGTCGATGTTTATTTGAAAACTTTATCCCGCACTCATCTGTGCAGAGGCTATTCTGATGTCGCCTAGCAAACCGTAAACGAGTTGCACGCTATGACATCTCAACGTCTTCGTGAGTATTGCTGGTATTCATGAAGACGATATCTAATTTGTTTGGTCTGGTCGCATACAAAACTCAATTTTTACAGAGCTATGACGTGTGGCTTACGATCCTGCCCATTTCTAATCGCCTGCCACGAAAATTTGCCATTATACCTACAGGACACTGAGGTCTTCCTCGATCAAAGTTATGACATCATCGGTGCATACATATGTGTCCTAACTAGTGGCACTATGCAATTTAAGTAACGTTATAAACTGTCAGTATCGGTAGTCGAAGAAACACCAGAAATTGTAAAATTAAATGTTACAAAAACATCATTTTCAAGCGCTAAATATAGGCATTCGTTCAGTCATTTGAAATCATTTTTCATTAGCCATATTTCTAACCCTTTAAGTAAACCGTTACTTAACAGTTTTATATCGTAGGTACATACATTAAACAAAAGTTATGTTTGTTTATTCCACAAAACGGGTTATTTTGTTTTGAGTAGATATTTGACTTGGTAGTCTAACAATTCTTTACCAATTAAATAATTTTTATAATAGTTTTTTACTTTATCTTTTACAGGAAACGACGATGGCACCTATAACTTTCACAGAGACGGAATTAGAATCTCCGAAGCGTGCTAAGGACTGGATTGAAAACAGTACCATATCACTCACCCATCGCGCTAAAGAAAGTAATACAAATGAATCCTGCAGCACAGAACTCCAAACCGATAGCTATGATAAAATGTTGCGGCCTGAATCAAGTTTCTTAAAACCCATACGAAGATTGGAAAAACAAATGGGATTTGTGACACCTTTACGATGGATAAATATAGTAGCTATATTTAGTATTCATATTCTTGCACTTGCTTGGTCAGTACATTTTCTGGCTCTCGGTAAAACTGTAAAGCTGTCAACTGTGTTATTCGGTAAGTGCATTAAATATTTGCCTGGTGGTAGTAGTGGCCAGCGTTTATGATTGCCAGATGTCGGGTATTCGGTTCTTACTAATCACTCTGTGTGTGAGTACAATACACACAAGTGTGTATTGTAATGAGAAGCTAGCTAACCGCCGCGACAAAATCGGTCCAGTCGTTTCAGAGATTAGCCAGAACCAACCGACAGACAGACAAACAATAAAAAAAATGTGTAAGGACCGTTACATATACTTTCGCATGCATTTAGTAAAAAGTTGTTAATTTTAAATTACAAACAGACACTTCAATTTTATTTATTGGTATAGATTATTGTCATCAATAATGAAAAAAATCGTCTTGGTCGCTGCGAAACAAGGCACGAGCTCAGTCAGGAAAGCGTCGTTAAGCTCAAACACGTAATCTATTAGATTACAAGTAAATGAAATTGGAGTGTCTGTTTGTAATATTAAAGTAAATTAAATTAAAATGCTTTTTTAAAACAAGCTTTTACTGGAATGTCTCGAGACGAATCAAACGAGTCCAAACTCGATGATGTTGCGACGTTTTTTTTAATGGAATAGGCGGGCAAACGACGTTTCTTTACAGAGTTCCTATGGCCACCTTCCAGCTCCAGCATCAGATCAGCTCCATGTCATTATAATATTGTATGGTCACGCTTTATACATATGCTTGCAAAATTGCAGCAAAATCGGTTGAAGATAATATCTGCTTCAAAATTGAGTTGATTCAATTCAATTCAAGATTCCACCCGAACATACAAACATACATACATACAATTGAATTGCAAGTTAATAAAAAGCTTGTAATAACCGGTTTTTACTAAATGCATATGTATGTATACACGGTACATATACCAATTTTTTTTTCAGTTTTTGTCTGTTTTTTGGTCTATCTGTTTATTCCGGCTAATCTCTGGAACCGCTGTACCGATTTTGACGGGATTTTCACTGATAGGTAGCAGATGATATAAGGAGTAACTTAGGCTACTTTCTTTAGACCAGCTTCACCCCGCGACGTTGTACTGCGGGTAACACCGTGGGGTTCAGCTAGTCTGTTAATAAAATAAAAAATATGTACGATATTTACGATATTATTTATTTTCTCCTGTTATAGGCTATTTCATGGGTCAAGTTTCTGGATTTGGAGTAACTGGAGGCGTTCATCGTCTATGGTGTCATCGATCGTATAAGGCAACACTGCCCCTTCAGTGGATTCTTATCATTTGTTACTCAGTCGCTGGTCAGGTGAGGAGAAATTGAATTTCTTTTCAATATCCTTTTTTAGTATTTTGTAGAAATAGGCAAATTAAAGCTGCACCTAAGACTAATGGAGGATGTGTGCAGACATCGACTAAGATGAAGAGAAGAAAGCTAAAAAAAAAGAACATTATGTAAACAATACAGCTACATCAAACTATAGGCCTTCGTCACACTAAACAATCCTCACGTATTAGTGATCTGTGTTTAACAGATGACTGATCGTCAGGTCATATCTAGGTAAAATAAAAACATGATTAATGGTCGAATTACCCTTTTTGCTTACCACCGTTCAGTCTCTAATGTAAATAAATGCTAATATTGCACGGACCCCAATTAAGCCTATTCTTACGGATAACTTAAAAAAACCGTGGAGCAAAGCTAGTTTCAAAAACCGTAGTAAACAGATGCTTGTTACAAAACGTACGTAATCTACGTTCTCACATATTTAAGTTAAATATATTTTAACCAAATAACTTGCATGTACAGAATACGATTTACGAATGGGTGCGAGATCACAGGGTACACCACAAATATTCTGAGACGACGGCTGATCCGCATGACGCCAACCGTGGTTTTTTCTTCTCTCACGTTGGATGGCTCATGATGAAGAAACACCCTGACGTAGTTGACAAGGGATCTAAAATGGATCTCAGTGACATTGAGAATGATCCTGTAATTCAATTCCACACCAAGTAAGGATATTGTATTATTATTATTTTTTACTTATTTACCTAACATCCGAAATAGTCTTTCTTCTAAGACCTACTTCTTCTTCTTCTTCTTTTGATGAAATGGCAACCAGCCGGATCTCTCGGATCAGCTATTTCTGCCAATGTCAAGTGTTAATAATCTTCATATCATAAGTCTTCAAGTCTTTAGTCTTCGTCGTGATGAAATTAATGATAAAAAATATAAAAAAACGTGGATGAGATGAAATGGGGACCGTCTTCCGAAAAAACAAAAAACGATCTCCCAAGACCTACTTCAATTTGTGGTCATTCAAGACGTTTAGAGACTTCAAGATGTTTAGTGTCAATATTAAAAAAGTTTAAGACTTTCATTGTTTATTATCGTCGCACTGCATCGCCTTTGCAAGTAACAGACTAATTATTATTATTTTCATTTATGATGCATCAAATTAAAAAAATTACATTCCAATGACCTTTGTCTATCATATAATGGTTTTATGTTACAGGTATTTCTGGTTCTTTAAAGTGGCCTGCTGCTGGGTTATACCAACGTTGATAGTTGCCACCTGGGATACCTGGGAATTAGCTTTCATGTCTCAATGTGTCATACGCTACGTTTTAAGCCTCAACTTTACATGGTCCGTCAACAGCTTTGCACACCTATGGGGTAATAAACCCTATGATAGGTAAGTGTAGACATTTTATAGACCTCTAAAATTTTTAATAAATAATCATAAATATAAAAAAGCGGCCAAGTGCGAGTCGGACTCGCCCATCAAGGGTTCCGAAGCAGCAAGTAATATAATATAAAAGTTCTTGTAGTTCGTTGTAACTTTGATCGATATTTTAATAATAGTGTAATTTTTTTGCGGTTTACGATTTATGACGTATTAAAAAAACTACTAACTAGATCTCGTTCAAACCAATTTTCGGTGGAAGTTTGCATGGCAACGTACATCATTTTTTTTTTTAGCTTTCTCTTATTTTAGAAGTTACAGGGGGGGAAACACATTTTACCACTTTGGAATTGTCTCACGCGCAAACTATTCAGTTTAGAAAAAAATGATGTTAGAAACCTCAATATCATTTTTAAAGACCTATCCATAGATACCTCACACGATTGGGTTTGATGAAAAAAATTTTTAGTTTCAGTTCCAAGTATGGGGACCCCAAAATTTATTGTTTTTTTTCTATTTTTGTGTGAAAATCTTAATGCGGTTCACAGAATACATCTACTTACCAAGTTTCAACATTATAGTCCTTATAGTTTCGGAATGAAGTGGCTGTGACATACGGACGGATAGACAGACAGACATGACGAATCTATAAGGGTTCCGTTTTTTGCCTTTGGCACGGAACCCTAAAAATCAATTGCTGTTCGTTTGTCTGATTTTGGTTTTAAAACGTTTATCGTAGTCCAGGCAAGGTTTAAACAGTGAAAAATTAGTCATAACTTGAAAATCCAAATGTCACGTGTAGGAAGTAGCGGCGCGAGGGAGTAGGCAATTATCGTAATAGGTATTGGAAATTTTCTACTGAGTGAAGTATCTGTTACGTAGTAACTATTCAGTAATCTGTGGTAGCGGGCACACCTAGTATTGGTGACGAGCAGATTCCCTAGCGGCAAGTCGCAGAACTAACGTATGACAGATAAAAATACGTATACACGTTAACATTCCACTTTTAAAATACTGATCACCCTCACGAAGTGGTCTTATAGTATTTTTTACTACTCCGTAGACGTCTATCAATGAAATCATTGTAGAAAGAATTTAAAATAACAATGCACTCACTCGCTCTGTATATTAAACTGTCAGGTAGAAGTATCTGTCTTACGTTAGTTCCGCAAACGGCCACTAGGGAAATCTGCTCGTCACCAATACACGTTAACATTCCACTTTAAAAATACTGATCACCCTCACGAAGTGGTCTTAAAGTATTTTTTACTACTCCGTAGACGTCTATCAATGAAATTATTGTAGAAAGAATTTAAAATAACAATGCACTCGCTCTGTATATTAAACTGTCAGGTAGAAGTATCTGTCTTACGTTAGTTCCGCAAACGGCCACTAGGGAAATCTGCTCGTCACCAATACACGTTAACATTCCACTTTAAAAATACTGATCACCCTCACGAAGTGGTCTTAAAGTATTTTTTACTACTCCGTAGACGTCTATCAATGAAATTATTGTAGAAAGAATTTAAAATAACAATGCACTCGCTCTGTATATTAAACTGTCAGGTAGAAGTATCTGTCTTACGTTAGTTCCGCAAACGGCCACTAGGGAAATCTGCTCGTCACCAATACAATAATTTCTTACTTGACGTAAGTAGCGAGTTCACTACTGTCGTCGCTGTGATGACTATAATTATAGTATAGTACAGTACAGTACAGAACAGAACAGAACAGAACAGACCAGTACAGTACAGTATAGTACAGTACAGTACAGTACATTTCAGTATAGTATAGTATAGTCGAACCACGACGGGTAATTCCGGCAGATGCAGACGATTCCCGGCTATACAGGACACGATCTGTTAACACGGTATCTTTAGCAACTTCAGCTATACATATTTACTTACTTGTAAGATTTAATCTACACACTATGTACGGTATTATTATTATTTCAGTTTATTCTAAGTTTTATAAAATCAGTTTATTAACCGACTTCAAAAAAAGGGGAGGTTCTCAATTCGACTGTTTTTTTTTTTATGTTTGTTACCTCATAACTTTCGACTGGGTGAACCGATTTTGATGGTTCTTTTTTTATTTGAAAGCTGGTGCTTCCCATGTGGTCCCATTTTAATTTGGTCCAGTTTTGACATGTCATCCATGAGAAAATCATATAAATCTTCAATTTGCATTATGCATGTGCGCGACAAATTGACGAATAACTCAATTCAATTTGGTCGTTGTTGAAGTCGGTTTTTTTTTGTTAAAATTTTGTATTATTTTAATTTAATAGTAAAATTATACCTTAATATAAAAATAAAAAAGACACCAGATAGGAACGCAGTTCTTTAACATAAAATATAATAATACATGCAACTTAATCTTATACCCTAGTATACAGATGGCGCTATACTACATTTTTAAAATCTTACGCTTTTTTATTTAGCGTTACGGACGTTTTAGCCGGCTAGGATATACAGATGGCTCTATACAAAATTTTTAAAATCTTACGCTTTTTTGATTTAACGTTACGGACACTTATTGCCGGCTAGGTTACCTCTCTAAGGAACGTTGTTCCAAAAACGCAACCATATAAAACGCAAACAGGCATATTTTATTGAATCTCTATGACATATTGAACTTTCATTCATGGGAAATAAAGATCAAAACAAAAATGATGTGGAAAGTCGTCGTTATGCCAATATTTAAGTATTAATTATTTACAGTTCGCATAATAAGTTATCATCATCAGCCCATCGCAGTCCACTGGCTGTCTGGTCTGCTAGACATAGGCCTCTCAAATAGCACGCCACTTGGTTTGATTCGATCCTCGCCCTCGTTAATACATTATAACACTGCGCTGCCTACGCGCTAACGCTGCGCCCTAGGAATTGGGTCTCGTATCAAGAGTTGAGGACAGCGCCATCTAGTGTCAAGTAGTGCACGACTGTGGACATTACGACTGATAATTCCGATACTCTTACCGCTAGATGGCGCTGCAAGTACCTAGCTCTAGAACAATCTATTTGGTCCCGAATGTTCTGTCGAATATTTAGGATTATTCTAGAGATTTCGACACCCATATAAAACCAAAGCGTGTTAGGGCGAGTATTGTTTCTCGATACAGCGGATTAATATCGAAGCGATTTTTCTAGTGCGACTAATGAGTGATTTAGTAAATTATTGTTGTAAAAAGTGTAGTTATTAAATATGGTGTATTTTTTTGGTAATCAACCTTTTTTTATTTAATGCCCGGCTCGTAACATTACTATTCCGTCAGTGGTTATTGTTGTACCTTTACAACCGCGGGAAACGCCGCGGGGCGAAGCTAGTTTAAAAAAAAATACATACCTACAGTGGAACATAGAACCTCCTCCTTTTTGGAAGTCGGTTAAAAAGTAGCCTAAGTTACTCCTTATATCATCAGCTACCTATCAGTGAAAGTTCCGTCAAAATCGGTACAGCCGTTCCAGAGATTGGCCGGAACAAACAGACAGACAAAAATTGTAAATAAAAATATTTTGGTATATGTACCGTGTATACATACATACATTATGCATGTAGTAAAAAGCGGTTATTCTAATATTACAAACAGACACTCCAATTTTATTTATTTGTATAGATTGGACAATCTATCTTATTATTATTAGTCTACAGTATAGTAAAGCAACCGTAATCACTTTTCGTTGAATGCTTTTTAAAATTTAATTTATATTCCGTAATCACATTTATCTTTAGCAACCGAAGCAAAAGCAATATCATCATTTAGATTTTTAACTATTATTGTTTGATTTCAGAAATATAATGCCCGTTGAAAACTGGGGTGTCTCCGCGGTTGCTATGGGTGAAGGCTGGCACAACTATCACCACACCTTCCCATGGGATTACAAAGCAGCTGAACTAGGAATGTCCTTCAATATAACGGCGTCATTAATAAATGGCTTTGCAAAAATCGGATGGGCATACGATTTAAAAGAAGCCTCGTCAGCTCTCGTTCAAGCTGTGGCAAAAGCGCGGGGTGATCCTGAGCATCATCTTTAGATCAATTATTATGTAATCTTTGTTATAATTATAACAACAGGGCAAACTTCCAAAGGCAATTAAACCGATGTTTTACTTTAATGGGCTTTTCGCAGCGATATCAAACGAGAGACAGCTCCTGTTCTGTAATCAATGTATGCGCTAATATTATAATGCAATGTAAATTTTATTTATATTGATAAATTTATATGTGTTAAATTAGATGGAATGTCAAAATATAGACGTACCTACCTACTTTAAAGAACCGCTCTATGGAATTGCTTCTAAATGTCGCCATTGATAGTCCCTAAGTATTTCTTAATAAGTATACGAATACATGTAACTATATATTATTAAACAGATAGTATAAATCCAAATGTTGGAAATTGTGATCTTAATTTATATTTCTTGTCCTTTTAGTAAGTAAAAAATATTTAATGAAATTATTATACAAAAACTATTTTTATGTGTATGTCAAAGGGTTTGAGTCATGAAACCGAGTTAATAAATTAATTAGTTATGGCTCTTTGAACAATAAATTGAACGTAAAGGAACATTCCTTTACGACTTTATCAAACAACAGTTGGTTCTACTTTGCTTCATAGCTATGAAATCTTGTCATGGCTTAAAACACTAATAAATTCATTCGTAAAGTTTGTTAACGTAAAATAACAATTACAAAAATTAATGTGGCAAGTTTTTTGGGAGAAAGGCATTGACCGTTTCTACAGTAAGTTGATGCAATATAAAAAATTAGCAACTAAGATTAAGATGAACACTTTTAATTTGATCGAAGCTTTTCATGCGCCAATAAACGAAGGACGTTTTCAAATCAAGTAAATACCTATCATATTTTATTTGTTTTGTTTGTAAGTATGGATCGATGGATGTTTGTTACTCTTTCACGCAAAAATTACTGAACGGATTTGGATGAAACTTTACAGTAATATAGCTTATACATCAGAATAACACATAGGCTACTACTTGCCGCGATAACCGAAATACACGCTAGCGGAGCCGCGGGCAACAACTAGTTTATTTTATATTATATACTAGCTGCCCCGACAGACTACGTTCTGTCAAAAGTACTGGCCTGTCGCAGACCAATAGAAAAAATAAATTTTGTGTTGTCTTTACTCTTTTTACGTTTTTCTCTTATAATAAGAGAAAAACGTAAACATGCGAATCCTTGTGCCTTAAAGAAAATATTTAAAAAAAACAACCAGCTTGGCCGAGCGATTCTCGAGTTTTGGCCGGCCTAGCAACAGTAACACATTTGGAGATTTATTCATTCATTTATACAAATAATTCTCGTGACATACCTAAGATAGGATATTTAACATCGCGCTTAGACTAATAGGAGCCAAGTATAATTGAAAAGAGACTCAGGCAAAGTTGCGTGGGTCAGCAAGTTATTTTATATATGGTTGTATGTATTTAAAACTTTTTTTATTTGGTAGGATAAATTTTGGTATTGGTCCCATTGCTGTTAATGTTTATTACATCTTATTGGAAAGACTTATATTAAAGAAATGGAAAAGTTGTTTTAGGTATATGATAAAAATATTTTATTGGTGTAATTGTTTCATCTTTTTTGTTTGTTGGTAATTTTTAATAATTAAAATCAAGTAATTTCTGAAATTATTTCGAATAAACATTTTAAATCCATTTTGTTGATTATTTACTGTGCCATTTTTTTTAAATGAATGAATTCTGAATTATTCATTTTCAAAATTTCTGACTCAGTTTCTTTATCTTCAGTGACATAAAATGAAATCATTTATTCTGCAATTAGGTTACATGAACACTTTTGCAAGATAAATTGATATATCGATCTTCGATTTGATTTCGATTCGATTCTTCGATCAATAATACACACATCAAAAGTGTCTAGGGATCAAGTATTTTTATGCGGATTTCTTGAGATTGAGATGTGGCTTTGGCCCTGGCCTGCTCAGTCGCCAGACTTGAACCCGATTGAGCATGCATGGGATATGCTACAGAGAAGAGCTCTGCCGAATATGGAGGGTATTCAGTCGCAAGAAGACCTTTTTTTGTTGTTGCAACGAACATGGGCGGCCATTCCACAGCGTGATTTGGATGAACTCATTTTGAGTATGCCAAACCGATTCTTGTGTTGTTAGTGTTCGCGGTAGAAACACGGATTATTATTGTTTAAGTTACCTAATAAAATTTTAAAGAAAACTGTCATTTCAGTCTTTTTTTCGAACTTTAATGTTAGTGGTTCAAATGTCAAAAATCCCTTTATTAGGAAAATGGCAAATTTCTTTATTAATGCAAAGGTGACTTGGTTTATCGTTACTGTGACAAACGAAAACACTTTATTTGATGAATCCTTAAAGAAAATTTAAATTATATCAATCAGGAGAAAAGTTATTGCAAAAATATATGTTGATCCCTAGACACATATGTTGATCCCTAGACACTTTTGATGTGTGTATATCAATAAATATTGTACTATGACTATTCTAACCAGAAAAAAACATAAAAGGACATATTTTTTGCGTTTTTTTTTCGCTAAACCTATTCAGTATCATGGTTGATTGCAACCCCCAAGTTTTCGGTAGTAGTGTTTTTGCACCCTGTATAATTAAATATGTATATCGTCGTTAGACGTCATTTCAAAGTTACATAGGTTCTTAGACCATAGTGTTGTGAGACGGACTATATTATCGTGGTAAAGAGTACCTATCCTATGTATGTCTTTCCTCAAGAGTCAAAGTATCTCCATTCCAAATTTTATTGATATCGATGCAGCGGTTTAGTCATGAAGAAAGCATAACGGACAGACAGAGAAAGCTACTTTCGAATGTATAATATTGGTTTGAATGTATTGTTTTATTTTTGCACTTATTTCTACATCGACTGAAAGTAGGTAATTGCTCTGAATAGACCTAATTCTTAGCGTTCCATGAATTCACCGTGCGGGTGCCGGGTCCATCGCGTGATAGATGGGGGCAACACATGCGACTTCGACAGTGCCTGGGAATTGCGACCCAGGTTTAGGTTTAAGGAGCACTCCTTACGACGCGTCAACGCTCACCTCCACTGTCCGCCGTGTTACCCCCTCTACCTAACCATATTTGAAATGAGCCTAGCAATGCCGCTTTGGATATTCGTTCAAGAAAAGAGCTTACTAAAGCTCTTGGCAATCCAAGGTCTTTAAGCAGGTTATAGAAGGATTTAGCTGGTATACCCCTCGCACCCACTTCCACGGCATACAGCGCAACAACATAACCATTTTTAGTTATTTCGTTGGTTAAGTCAAAGTACTTGCTTCTTTTTAAAGCGTGGTCTTTAGGGATGTTCGTTTCCCACGGCACCGTGAGTTCTACTAGTACTACACGCTTAATTGACGTTGCATAAAGAAATATGTCTGGTCTGGACGCCGAGGCACAGATATCCTCCGGTATTCTGTAATGGTTTTCATACGTGTCCACTAATAATGTCCAGTCACTGGCGGTATTTATAATTGAGTACCTACGGCTTTCGTGTGAGTGAAGTCTTTTTTGTTGAGCCTTTCTTTACAAGCGCGATGTTAGTTTTTATGTTTGTTGTTATTCCTTTTTTCGCTCTCGCCAGTGATAAACTCATAGCTTTGCGTATGATGTGTAATACCCTATCATGGCGACGTGAATAATGACCTCGGTCTAATAGCGCCTTACAACGTTAACGTCAATAAACAAACGTTATACGAAAAATGGTACAATACACAAACTACCTACGCTGAGGTCATATTGTAAAAATCCGAAAGTAGGTACATTCAGTGTGTATTTTTAACCGACTTCCAAAAGGAGGAGGTTCTCAATTTCAACGGTTTTTTTTATAATAAAAAATTGTTTTAGATCCGGTTTTATTACGAGATATATGTACATCAATACAATAACAAGCCTTTTATAGACAGCTTACCACATTCTTCAAAGTAAATAAATCACAAGTAGGTATCTACAGCACCAATCAACGTTCTAATACAATGCAAAAACGATTAACGAAAACAGATGAATAGAGAATAAATAACATATATACAAGAAACATCTATAGGTACATATAAAATTAGTTTTTGAAAATCGAATTTAAACAATTATTCAACTAGGTGTTTATATTTTACATTTAAAGAAATTTGCAAATATTAATATATTTAAATCACCTTTACAACAAAATACTATGTACAACGAAACAAAATGGGTAATGGGTAAATATTAATTGAGCCGTCGCGGCGTCGCGGAATGTCTAGATGTGAAACATAAAAAATATTTTTTTTGAAAAAACAACGCATTACCTGTTAGGCTATGCGCGCACTACGATTTTTATTCGTTGCGATTTTTAAAGTGCGAAATAATATCGCAAACGACAACAGTTCCTACGCGCAGTATGATTTATTTATATACAAAATTTACATACAATTTCGCATCTGCAATTTTAAATCGCAAACGATTTATTTTCGTAGTGCGCGGATTGTAGTGTTTTTCTATTGTTCACAGATTTGCGATATTTTTTCGCACCGATTTTTAATCGTAGTGCGCGCTTAGCCTAAGCAGGCCTCCGTCACTCCATGTACTTGCGCGCTATAAGTGCCTACCGCCCGGCCGAGCGGTCTCGGTCCGCCGGCGGATCAAATTCAGTGCGGTTTTCGCAAGAGAAGCGCGCGCACGCCGTTCAATTTTAATAGTGCTGTTCGTTCGTACGCGTATTACGATGCCGTGTGGTGCCTTATGTGCTGTAGATGGGTGTAAATCAAGCAATTTTATAAATGATAAATTTTTTAACTGCCACATAAAAGTCAGAACATATTCACAGTTCTCAATAACATAGATAAAAAGTTATGTTAATTTAATTTTATCGAAGAGGCAGCCCTGCGATTACTGTGGCATCGCGCGGTGCGAAGCAATCACTGCTGTACGCTAGAGAATTTAGGCGCATTTTAGCATACAGTGGTTGTTGACGCGAGGGAGTAAGCAATTATCGTAATAGGTATTGGAAATTTTCTACTGAGTGAAGTATCTGTTACGTAGTAACTATTCAGTAATCTGTGGCCTAAGTTCGCGCATAGTACACAAGTGCAACAAATCAAAACAAACGAAATCGAAGTTACTACAATCCCCGCGGCCCTCTATCAACCAAAGGGACCTAAAAAACTACTTTCTGCGCATCTAACAAATCTGGCCAAGTTACGTGCCGCTCTCTATACATTTACATAATTTGTATACCTTATCACACTTTGTTAACGCGAACCGCGTCGTGGGTAACGATCGGTCCCGCCACATTAAATTTTTCACATCAAAAATTAGTTGTCATGGGATCTGATCTGTCTGAGCTAGAATGTAACACGCTAAATTATTCTGTAAAAATAATGAGTATAAAATCACTTGGATGATCATGAGCGTGAGAGAGTCACAGAGCAATTTACGCATGGTGACACGTCGCCGTGTCGTTGTTACAGCCGGTCTTTAGGTGTTTCACATCTTGTAATAGAGAAACATTGTTTTATGTAGAATGTTGGGAACCTCAGATTTAACACATCTAGTTTTCCAAGTCATTATAATATCTAAATACCTACATACATACGCATAATAAAAATAACAACCATATTTTAATATAAAAAAGTTAGATCATCTTTTCTTTTTGGGCCACTTTTTCAGCCAGTGAAATATACTCACTTATGCTTTTTATTATCGTACTCCTGTGCGATAATAAAAAGCATGACTTTAACCAAAAGATTTTACACTACAAAACTCCTTCATATATTACGTCAGAATCAAACTTTCATTTAACCATTGTAGTATTGAGTATTATTCAAGGAACATGTCCAGTCTACCCACTCCTGCACTAACTATAGCTGTCACGAGAATTCAATGGAAATTTTAATTAAACTAGTTTTTAGCTTAAGGATTCCTTTACATAAGTTATATTAATTTATAGATATAACATTTAACACAATTCAGTAGTAACTTTTGGTCTAAGATCCGACCCTAGATCGACCTTCACCGAGCTGATAATAGAATAAACTTATTTAATAATAAATTTAGTAAATTAGAAAATATATTAAAAATGGGTTGTCTAAAATAATCCTGGACAGAATATTTTTAATTAAAAATAGTTTTTAATGAAACTAATAAATATATATTTATTTATTTATTTGTTTAATTTATGTTATATTGTTTAATAATTTATTATTCATATTTATTAGATTTATTAAAAACAAAAATAAATACCAAAAATATTCTGTCCAGGATTTTTTTAGACAACCCATTTTTAATATATTTTCTAATATACGAAATTTATTATAAAATAAGTTTCATTCTATTATCAGCTCAATGAAGGTCGATCTACGGTCGGATCTTCTACTATTTAGTAAAATAAGTAGTGACACAATGGAAACGTAAATGGGTTAAATATAATATTTACCAATTAAACAGTTCATTTAATTTATCATCATTGTTTTTGTAAGCGCAAGTATGAATTTTGAAACTACTTAAAATTAATAGAAGCTTAAGGACACTTCACAATGATATCTACTTGTGATGTAACAACAATATTATCATTCACATAATCATTATATAGATATCTATAAATAAATAAATGAGATTATTTGTGGTCAACGAAACAGGAGAAACTATATTAGTGACTGGTAGAACACATACATGGAAAGATCATTATGTTCTTTCCATGGAACTTTAATATCTGAACCTTTTCACAATTTTACCACATAAGTATGCGAGAAGGAACATCATCTCTCTGCTGCGTACATTTACAATTAAAGTAGCAAACAAGTATGGAGCACAGCTATTAGTTTTGCTCAGCTACCAGCTCCCATAAAAATGAGCCATATGATAAGTTGAACACAAAGGTGCCTTATCCATATTACATGACTTGAATTTGCAAATTAGTTATGTAAATGCAACTTAGACAACTGACAAAACAATTTTCTTTAGTGCTACACTTCTCAGTGACTAGTGAAAATATCTTAATTCTATTAGAGTAACACAACTTGAGACACAGTGAATAAAATTTCACAGACTAAAAAAATCATTCTTATCATCATGGAATTCTTGTTCTTGTTTACCACCCTAGTAGTGAATACATGTACAAAAATATTTTATCACAAACATTCTTTTACATAGTCTAGAAATTGTGACAAGCAAAGCTCTAAACTAAAAGGAAAATACTAATAAATCTTTAAAATTTCTTTGAGACAAAACAACATAAATCCTTTTTTATTTTTATAATTAGTGTTGATTTGACTCAAATATCTCCCATAAAAGAATTCCAGCTCCAGAGTAAATGAGTACTGTAACTGAAACTTCATAATAAATTAGTTATAAAGTGTCTATCCTGGCACTAAAATGCAGTTTTCAGTCTTCAATTAATGTAAAGAGGTCTTTCTTCAGTGCAACATAATTTTCAGAAGATACAGTCTCTATTTTATTATCTGTACTTATTTTAGCTTCCTTCATAGGTCTACTATTCTCATCTTTAATAGGTTTCCTTTTCAAGCTAAGAACTTTATTGGAGTAAATCCCATCACTCCCATTTTGATCACTAGAAGAAACTTTTCTTTTTTTGGTTTTTGTCACAACGAAATCTAAATCTGAGGAATCATCATCAAAATCAGCATATACAGGTACTGATCTACCACTTCGAGTAGATCGTAGGGGTTGAATTCTTGTGGTCTCTTCAACTATTTGTATTGGTGGAGGCCATTTTGCAAAATGTGCAGATTGTCTCGCTTGGTGATAAGTATTTATAGACATTAGTTTAATGTAAACTGCAAGCGTGCGAGCTTTTTCAACTTGTGTTAAAGTATTGGGAAACAAACTCCATGGCATACGTCTATCCTTCACATTCAAATACCGCCTCTTCATTGAATTTGCTGTCAAGGAACTGCATGAATTGTTCCCTTGCTGTAACACAGACATTCATTTATACAATTGAAATACTCTGCTAACTTGAGCTTGCTACCATCACTTAATAAAAACTACTCATTTAAATACTTACTGTAGTACGAGCAACTTCATCCTCTTTTTCAGTAGATTTTGAATTTTTTAAGGCATTTAATAGATCTCTCATTTCATCTTTACTTAAGCGTTCATCTTCCAAACCAAAATCTAAAAAAAAAAACTTGTATAATTACATAATTAGATTTATGAATTTACGAGTCCCACGATGTTACCCATGGTTCTTTTTATACCTTATCACCGCGGGTAACGCTGCGAAGCGAAGCTAGTCGAAAAAAAGTTGCCTAAGTTACTCCTTATTACATTTACTTTCTGCTACTGAAAGTCCTGCCAAAATCGGTCCAGAGATTAGCCGGAACTACCAGACAGACAGGCAAAAATGGAAAAACCGTGTATACATACATATGCATTTAGTACAAAGCGGATATTTGCACAAACAGACACTGCAATTTTATTTATTTGTATGAATATATGAAAGTAATCACTAAGATTCAAGCATATTATCTAATCAATGTCTTACATGAACAAAATTTGGGAATTGAAGGTACGAAGTAAATAATTTACGGACGTATTATAATTACCCATCAATTCAGATTTCATAGATTTCATTTCAGAATCACAACTATCATCAGATGAAATTGCAGCAGATTCCATTTCTACTTTGTGGATTTACAGCAATCATTTAATACTCTTTTACTCCATAATTATTGTAGAGAAGTAGAGAAATGAGTAGAATTTGAAATTGTTAGAGATAAACAGAAACCAATCAAAATATGTATCGTCCTATTTACAAATATATAATGTCAAATTGACATTTGGGTTGCATTTAGTGCGATATGTTGTTTTTTGTGTGTTTTAAAAGTTGGTAGCAACTCCCACAGAACCTTAGAGCATATATACTGAAGGGGCATTTCAACGGCCGGAAAGCGTGATTGGAGTAGAGAGAAAGACTGAGTTTGGTTAGCGTCTATATCTCTCACGCAAGCTTCTGATTGGTTGGTGTATTTCTCGCGATATGAGTCATGCAAATTGGTATGTGTGTCTATCAATCCGAAACTTGTGTGAGTGAGATAGACACTACTACCCTAACTCAGTCTCTCTACTCCAATCATGCTTTCCGCCCGTTCGACTGCCCCTTCAAATATATATGCTCTAAGGTTCAATGATAACAAAGAATGCGGCATTTTTTTTTTAACCGACTTCTTAGTGTTGCAAGCCGAAATTATCATGTCGTATTATTTTTTGGTGTTGTTAATTTATCTATGGTCGACAATTGACAGATTGACTGACAATCTGACATAGTTCTATAACAATACAGCAAATCTAAATCAAATGTAAAGAAAAATAATACAAAATGTGAAATGAATTAAAAATATCATAACATTATTCCTACCTGCTTGAAAACTATTGATACAAAATGGAAGAAGAAATTAGATGTTTTGTTTGTAAAGAATTCTACAGGGAACCAGTACTATTACCTTGCGGGCATGCATTGTGTAGAGTGTGTGCAGTAAACTTACAGACCCCTGTACATGAAACAGATAGTACAGCAACATCTAATGACTACCAAGAGGCAGACAAAGCTTCAGTTTCTAGCGAAACAGACAGCGGAGTAGTATGTGGATCAAGGCCAAATAGTTACGCAGGGACCCCGGCTGTACCCGCGTTCTCTACCGCAGCCTTCACTATAACATGTCCATCGTGTAATAAATTAATGTATTTGGACGACAATGGAGCTGAAGGTCTGCCGCCTTTTCGGGTTATGCGAACTATTGTGGAACGATTCGGGGGTGTATCCGGTACGCCACCGGCTGAGGAAGCTTGTCAAATGTGTGAAGGAGAGCGTCGTGCTGCTGTAGTTCGATGCGAACAATGTTCCGTACGCTATTGCGCGGGATGCCGTGATGCCTGGCACCCCACTAGAGGACCACTAGCACAACATGAACTAAGAGCCCTGGGCACTACATGTACAGATCATGGCTCACCACCTGTTCTCTACTGTAATACTTGTTTAGTCCCAATTTGCCAACGCTGTCTTGCAGAAAGACATTCTACACATGAGACTCAAGCACTGTCCACAGCTGCCAGAGCTCATAAGGTATTCAATTTATGATATTGAGTAGTGAAGAAAGGATTAGTAATTATTAATTTAAGTTACTTTTTATTAAATAATAAATATTTCAACTAAAAGTAGGGGTGTGTGGTGTTGGTTTTTAAAATTTGAAAATCGGTTCACCCAATCAAAAGTTATGAGGTAACAAAAAATGAAAAATACATTCGAATTGATAACCACCTCATTTTTTGAAGTCTGTTAAAAAATAGTTGTAACACATAGTGTGGAACTGTGGATAATTAAAAGAAATACATAGAAATCGTAAAAAATGAAATCAGTTATACACCTGACCGGTTTCGATCTATGGCATCATCAATCATAAGGCGAAACCGGTAAGGTGTAAACAAAAATAAAATAGTGGAATAAGTCCACATGATTTTAATTCTAGAATGTAGTACAACAAGTTCCATGAAGTGCCGAGAATCGAGAGTATAAATTGAAATTATTAGATTATTATAGTGACGGATAGCACTAATAAATTACTGACAATTGTCATTATTTCAGACTGAACTATCACAATCACTGCAACATCTATCTGAACAAGCTAAAGCCATGACAGAGTATATACAATTAGTCAAGGGATCAGGTGACAAAATTAATGTAAGTATTAGGCTTACATACCCCTTATTGTAAACAGTAGTGTAATCATGTAATAATAAAACAAATTTAATAGGAGTCATGTGAGGAATTGGAAAAACAAATAGATCAAGCCTGTGCCGAAGTGACCCGTGCCATAGATCGCAGACGTGATGAGTTACTACGTGCTGCCCGTAACACCAGAATGCAAGCTGTAACCAATATGCGCTCCCTAACTTCACATGCTGCACAAAAATTAAGAGAAGCAACAGCCTTATTGCATTTCTCTATTGAAGCTCTTAAAGAATCAGATCATGCAGCTTTCCTACAGGTAAAATATTTAAACCATATAAATTATTTATAATAACACTAGCATTAAATAAAACTCAAGTATCCTTACTTTAAACTTTCGCGTTCCATGTTATAATAATTATTATTTACGGGAATTAATGCGATCACTTATTTCAAGGTATTACATACCTCTGTTTTGCCTGACGTTTCGACCAGGTTGCACTGGCCGTGGTCACAGGCTGACTGGCTCAGCGACGCACGCCCTCCGTCGTCGAATCCGTGAAGTAGAAGGTTCTTCATCCACCCGCACATTTTCGATATTATTGATAAAATTGTTTCGCCATGTACCGTCACATACCACACTAACAAGGTCCCTATTCTGTAAGCAAACCGATGTGTTCCTATTGTAGTGTTTATACAACTGCGCAGAAAAGCGAGGTGGTATGTTTTTTAACACTGGATTCCACGCTGTAGATAATTTAAAACCATCTTCCCATTAAAAGTTTTATGCTTTTTAATCTCAATCGCTTCACATACAACTCTTGAATAAAAGTGACGTTCGCTGGAGAGGACTTGCGTGCGGTGAAATTCAATCCAGTGGTTGATGCCTGCATCGAGTGCATGTTCTGCAATCGCCGATTTGCTCGTCTGTCGGTTCTTCACAGCAGCGATGTGCTCTTTGACCCTTTCAGCAATAGTCCGCTTCGTTTGGCCTATGTAGGAACTTCCGCAGCTGCAGTCTATTTTATAAACACCCGGAGTATGTTTGATCTCACGGTAACTTTAACATCCAAAAACGACAACGACCTATCCGTCTCCATTTCATATGTAAACCGAGTAAACCGGTTACCGGAATACCGTTAAGCTGTGGAAGCGATACGTGGATGACATCTTCAGTATCGTTAAAGGAAATAAACAAGAAGTAGATCAATATATACAACATCTTAACTCTATCAATAGCAAAATAGCAGTAGCTTAGACAGTAGTCTAAGCTACTGCTTATAACATCAGCTATCTGCCAGTGAAAATCCCGTCAAAATCGGTCCAGCCATTTCAGAGATTAGCCAGAACAAATGTACACTAAAAATTTTTTACACACAAAGAGATGAGAGACACGAAAATTAATTTTTTGATGTAAGTATACTGTTTATATTGTCATAAGCATTTAGTGAGAAGCTGTTATTTTAAATGACAAACAGACACTTCTATTTTATTAATTTGTGTAGATTTTTTTAATATGCTGCTGTTATTTCATATTGAGTACAGTATAACTTATAGTACAAATTATGGCAATTCAGTTTCAATGCTATCAGCCTGCTAATACACATAGATATGATATGATAACATTAATCAATATGACACACCCAATTTACTATCTATTTACTAACAAAACATATTATATCAATCATAAATCTTTCTATGTTTACAATTATAGACTACTAGGAAATGTACAAAAGTTCTAGAATATAGTTATGTACAATGATATCTATACAAATAAATAAAATAGGAATGTCTGTTTGTAATATTAAAATAACCGCTTTTTACTAAATGCATATGTATGTATACACAGTACATATACCAATTTTTTTTTTCAATTTTTGTCTGCCTGTCTGTCTGTCTGTTTCTTTCAGATAATAGCTTTGCCCCGCGGTATTACTCGCAGTTGTAAAGGTACAACAATAAATGCAGGTAACACTGCGGGACTCAGCTAGTTTTTAACTGACTTCAAAAAAGGAGGTGGTTATCAATTCGACTGTTTCTTTTTTTTTTATGTTTGTTACCTCATAACTTTCGACTGGGTGAACCGATTTTGATGATTCTTTTTTATTTGAAAGCTGGTACCTATAAGATCTATTACGATGCATATTATCGGTACAATTACATATTTTTTTCTAGTGCAGTTTACTTACCATACATTTCGAAATGCGATAAAAGTGATAATGTCCAGAATCCGACCAAATTTAATAGTCACAAAATATATTCGCATCGCAACGCATTTTGGTCAGTACCTGCGCATGTCTTTTGTTTTGAAGAAATGATTGAAGACACAATATTTGGAACAATACTTGATTGTTTACGTTTACAAAAATCTATACTAATATTATAAACGCGAAAGTTTGTAAGTATGGATGGATGGATATTTGTTACTCTTTCACGCAAAAACTACTGAACGGATTTGGATGAAACTATACAGTAATATAGCTTATACATCAGAATAACACATATGCTACTATTTGCCGCGATAAACGACATATACGCGGGCGCAGCCGCGGGCAACAACTAGTATAAATTAACTAGCTGACCCACGCATAAGTTTAATGTCATGGAATGTTACTGTACCTATGATCGCCTGTCAAAGGATAGTTTATTAATTGTATGCTGATTAAAACTAGGTTTTCTTATTTTTTGATTCCTAAAGTTAGTCGTTTAATTTTGCATATTTTGCGAATTTTCGTGCATATTTCATGCATATAACAAACTTTTTATGTTGCATATAATCCTGTCTCTACTTATAAAACTCCTCTTTTTGCGTCAAGGGTTTAAAAATATATAAACGAAGCTAATATACAGCTTTAAAAAGTACTTTACGTTGTAACATTATGTTGGAATTCAAAAATATCTATTAAATACAGTTCTAAGAAAACTATCAATTTTTTTAAGTAATTTAATATTAATTGTTATATCAGGTGGGTAATATACTGTCGGTTCGTGCCCAAGAAACCGCATCAAGCCTTTGCACATCTCTGGATGCACCACCGACAGCTCCTGCGCTTACTCTCGACATCGAACCTGTCCTACGCACGGTCAGGAGCATGAATTTTATTGAATGCATACGTAAGTTCTGAAGTGAGACTTTGTGTATCAAATTGTGATGCAATCTTATCGATACCCTATTGAGATCACACTGGTTGTGCACCAGTACCGTTATTTATGTTTATTTTAGTCTTAGATAGAACTGCTTAGAATATATGGATTAAATTGTTATTTTTCTATTTATCTTGCTTCCGTGGAAAACGCAGCTGCAGAGTGTCAAATGCAAACATCAGGTAAATTGAAAAAAAATCGTAGCCTCTTATATCGCATGATAGTATGTACATGAGTATTTATAATAGTCCCTCTGTTTATTTAAAGGAGCCAATTAAGATAAAATCCAAACCGTGTATATGCCGGGAACAGGAGAATACTAATAAAGTGTTTACAATTAGATCAGCTTTCACGAATTTTGACTTGAAACAACCCTTACACCGACCCTAGCCAGCATAGTATATTTGCCAGTGGATTGTAAAACGCTGTTGATGAATGTATAACAGCGGTTTGTAGCATGAGGGGGGTTATTGGGGTTCAAACCCCCCTAAAATGTTTCTACACTATTGATATTTTTTTCACGTCATTTTTTTTATAATAATAATGGGTTAAAGGGACATAGTCATTTAATTATTTTGAAACCCCCTCCGAAAGTAAACCCGGACTACGCGTGTGGTTTGTAGTGAATGAATGTTGTGGTGAATAGTAATAGGTGTGTATCGTTTAGCCCCGGGCGCTCCCGAGATGGCGGTGGAGGCGTGCGCGGCGCGCGGCTGCTCGTGCACGCTGGCGTGGCGCGCGCCCGCCGCGCCCGCCGCCGTGCGCGGCTACGTGCTCGAACTGGACGACGGGCTCGGCGGACCCTTCAGGGTGATTCTTTAACTTACCTATACTCTAGGAGCACGCTATGATGGCCGGTTTGACGTTTGACAAATCATGAACTTTCGTATCATTACTAATTGCCTCGTTGGTCTCGCGGTTAGCGTGTGCGACTGCTGATCATGAGGTCTCGGGTTCGAATCCCCGGTCGGATCAAATGTTTGTATGATCTACAAATATTTGTTTCGGAGTTTGGGTGTTTTCTATGTATAATATGTATGTATTTACAAAAAAAAGTATATATGTATTTGTATTAGTTGTCTAGTACCCATAACACAAGCTCTGCTTAGCTTGGGACTAGATGGCGTTGTGTGTTAGATGTCCGAAATATTTATTATTATTTATTTATTAATTACATTTGAAGGAGCTAATTGCTATTCTTTATTGTCAATAGTGACGTGCAGTTAGTCATAAAATTAAACCTTTTTAATTGACATTTCACGCCAGTTTTGTAATATGTCAAAACGGCCATCATAATTCATAGCGTGCTCCTAGTAAAGTCAATTTGGCTGCACGATGTAGTGGTCTAAGTAGTCTCCTCGACGCTTTCTACCACGCTGACGCAGGAATTCCCGGGTATCATAACTCGGCGTTCGTAGGTCACTGCTGTTGATCTTGGTAACAATGGTGGGATTAGTTCTATTACCGCTCTGAGTGTTGTGAATTCAAACCTGATATGAGAAAACTTTTTAATTTTTTGGCCTTACCAAAATGACTACTCTGCCTGATGGAAAGCATAAGCAGAATCCAAGAGTGGTGGTCACCATACTTACTGCTACACCATGGTGGCCTATGCTTCTGCATCATTAGGCCTCCCGGTCTCGCACAACACCAACGAAACACGACAGTGTCATTTTACGTTGATTTTCTCAACGAGGGTAGTACCGCCTCGGTCGGTTTGTGCTGAAATCAGCGTGGCTCCACTATCTGTAAATTCCTCGCGCAGGAATATTCCTTATATGGAAGTGGACTTGAAAACAAAACAAATCATAAGAGAGAACAGAGAAGTTACCAAGTATCGCTTTATGGAAGTTGTAAACATAAGTTATAAAAATAAATATTATTGTATTTTTTTGTCACTCAAACGTGCCCCACCTATGTCAACAAACCGCCAGATTATAACCAATAGTGACGTGACGAACTACGAATCAGATCCCGAATTAAATATATCGCGGCACGAAGATATCACTGAACAAAAGAACACTAGTTCTCGTAGAGTAAAACGTAAGCACTCTCACGGGAAGTCGCCAGAAAGCTTGTCGCTTCTCGACCAGGTGAGGGATTTGTTTGCCACATTTGAAGCTAAACAGGAAGTGCGCTTTGAGAAACTGTTAGAGACAGTTACCACTATTAAGGACCAGAACACCGAGTCTAAAAAATGTATCGACTTCCTGTCATCAAAATATGACGACTTTCTAAATAAGATAAATAACCTGGAACAACAAAACAGGAATTATGAGAGTAAAATAACGTACCTAGAAAATAGAATCGAGCAGTTTGAGCGCAACTCACGTGCCTCCGCTATCGAAATTAGGAATATTCCCAAACAATCTTCAGAGGATAAGACCACCCTTCGCTCAATAGTGAAGAGTCTCAGCGAGGTGATAGAACAACCAATGACTGATTCGGATATTCAAGATATTTACCGTATAAAGTCTAACTCAGAAACTAATAACCACATTGTTGTTAAATTTACAACCACCACCTGTAAGGACAATTTCATCAGACAGAGTAGGGTGTATAATAAGACAAGGAGGGAGGAAAAATTAAGTACCTCAACTTTGCGGATGCCGGGCCCACCGAGAGCCGTTTTTATTGGCGAATCTCTCACTAGCTTAGGAAGAAGATTGGCGTACCTAGCCAGGCAGGCAGTTTCAAACCAAAATTTGCACAGTTCTTAGACCGCCTACGGTAAAGTCTATATTAGGAAGACCCTGAACTCAACGCCGCTCCGTGTCGACACTGAACAGGATATTCTAAAATTTAGTTCTGAGTGACTATTGCTACTTCCCTTCAATTTGTTATCAAACTATCACCGCTCAGTACTGTTTTTGTGTCGTTATTGTTTTGATTGCACTAAATATTACAAAAACATAGTCTCCACAAAAACACACTCGCTATTCCACTCATCGACTCACCATCTTACACTGTACATCATACACCCACAACACATACGTGTCTCTCGTTTACGTTTATTGCTTGCTCTGTTTTATTCTTGTTTTAAATACACTAACCATCAAATACACAAATTCTCCACAAACGCACACTCGCAATTACACGCATTTAATCACGTTCTCACATTGTACATCACATACACACAACACTTACATGTCTCTCGTTCGCTTCCATTAAATTATCGGTTCATTAATCAGAACATATTGCAATATTCATTACACAATATATCCATCAACATACTTTTTACACCAAACGTTGTAGCCGACGTAAGTACCTTACCCAGAGTGTTTGTAGGTACCACTTGGATCCCCCGTGGTACACCTATTGAACTCACCTGCTGTAACTGCATTTATTTAAATTCGATCTGAATAATACTCAAGTAAGTAATGACCTAGATAATTTGACACTGGCCACCAGTGCTACCTGTGATATGGATAATGTGTGTACCGACATGCTTTATCCAATCGACAAGTCTGTGAATATCATTGTTCAAAACATCCGTAGTATTCATTGTAATATGCCACATTTCCAAACATTATTACAAAGGTCTAACATCCAATGGGATCTCCTCATTTTGACTGAATGCTGGCTACAGAACAATTATTACATACCGAGAATAAATGGTTACAATCAAGCATAATAAGACGCAAAATGAAGGTGTGGTGGTTTACTACAAATCTACATATAACTACAAAGTATTAGAACCTAAACTTATTGATGCGAATTGCCTTATGATAATAACGAGTAACAGTACCGTGATCCTTGCCATATATCGTCGTCCAGGAGAGAAAAATATTACAAACTTTTTAGAATCACTAGATAAATTGCTCATAACATTAAAATCGTATAAAACTGTTGTTATAACTGGAGACATAAACATTGATATTTCTGTTACATCAATTGATAAAAGAGCAGAAAACTACCTAAATCTTCTCGCCACCCACGGTATGTTACCTGCACATAATATCCCAACACACACGCGAACATGTCTTGATCATGCAGTTCTTAGGACTAGATCTCCTGCCAAGTGTTTCGTTGCACATACTTCAATAACTGACCACTACAGTGTCATACTTAGTCTGGATATCCATCCTAATAAGTCAAATCCTAACGGTATATTAAAGAAAGTAGACTATTCTAACCTTGACGAAATTCTAAACAAACTTGACTTTGCGCCGTTACTAGCGATGACGGATGTTGACGAGGCCGTAAACTTTCTTGTAACGTTACTAAAAAGTAGATTAGACACTTGTACTACAATTACGCGCTGTACTAGGCGTCACCGTATCATTAAGCCTTGGATTACTAGGGGCATGTTGAGATGCATGAAAAATAGAGATAACTTATATTTGAAAACAAAAAAATATCCTAACAATGAAACTATAAAACTAACATATACCCGAT
Organism: Diaphora mendica; assembly: GCA_949125395.1. Classification (NCBI taxonomy): domain Eukaryota; kingdom Metazoa; phylum Arthropoda; class Insecta; order Lepidoptera; family Erebidae; genus Diaphora; species Diaphora mendica. Next base: position 11,057,323 of record OX421319.1, read on the forward strand.
ATCGTGCATTCTGTAATTCTATAATTAAAAACGCTAAAAGAGAGTATGAAAAAACTGAAATCAATAATGCTAAACACGATACTAAAAAACTTTGGAAGGTCATCAAAAAAATTACTTACACAAATAAAACAAAGAACCTAGCATCAGCATTCATGACTACCAATAATCCTAAAGAATCGGCTAACGCGGCAAATCATCACTTCGTAAATGTAGGAAATAATTTGGCAGAGAAATTGCAAAATCTAAATTCTCCTGTCCCTCCTTCTCTTCCTCCTGCTCTATCCCAGTCGCAATCTTTTGTTCTTTCATCTACTGATCCTGACGAAATCATCAAAACCATCAACACACTTAAAAATGACTGTGCGATTGGGTTGGACGGAATCTCCAACTATTTTATAAAACGATATAAAACTGTACTAGCTGAACCTCTCGCCTACATTTGTAATTTAGCATTTTCTACAGGTGTCTTTCCAAAGACATTCAAACGGGCACTTGTCCACCCCATACATAAGAGTGGTGACAGAGACTGTGTCAACAATTATCGTCCCATATCGATATTACCTGCGCTCTCTAAAATCATTGAAAAAATTGTCAATTGTAGACTCGTTAACTATTTAGAAAAGAAAAGCCTTCTATCATCATCACAATTTGGTTTCCGGAGAAATATGTCTACAAACAATGCAGTTCACGAACTAACAAATACTATAGCTACTAGCATTGATAAAAAAAGGGAAGTAATAGCAATATTTCTAGACTTAGCCAAGGCCTTTGACACGGTCTCTGTCCCACTACTGATCGATAAATTGCAGCGGTTGGGTATTCGTGGTGTACAGTTGCAATTTTTCACAAGTTACTTAACAGACCGGTCTCAGTGTGTACAGCTTGATAATGTGTGTAGTGATGACCTTCCCATCACGGTAGGTGTGCCCCAAGGCAGTATACTTGGTCCTACCTTGTTTCTGATTTTCATCAATGAACTCTGTCAATTAGAAATGACAAATGGGAAGGTTATTACCTTTGCAGACGACACTGCACTAATTTTTCAGGGCGAGTCCTGGGACAATGCATTCAAATGTGCACAGGATGGCTTGAACCGCGTCATTAATTGGCTGACCAACAATCTTCTCACATTAAATATTAATAAAACTAAATATATAGCATTCAGCGTGAAAAACAATAAGTTGTTTCCCAAACCCTCTATCCCCATAATAGCACATTCTTGTCTCGACCACAACTTTTCGCCTGTCCAATGCGCCTGTGAGAAAATACAATCGGTAGATTCAATTAAATACCTAGGAATTGTCATTGATAAAAACCTGAATTTCCAGGCTCACATAGAGTTACTAACATCCAGGACTAGAAAGCTAATTTATATTTTTAAAAACCTGCGTCATGTATCTGATCAAAAAGTCCTACGAATGACTTACCTCGCATTATGCCAATCCATTTTAACGTATTGCATCACATCTTGGGGAGGTGCTGCAAAGACTAGCTTGATGAAGCTGGAGCGTGCCCAAAGAGCAGTCATTAAAGTGGCACTTTTTCTACCTTTCCTTCATCCCTCGGCTGACCTTTATCAGAGATTCAATGTCCTTACAGTTCGTCAACTTTTTATACTTCATATTGTCACTAAATCACACGCACAATCAACCTATGACCCTTTAATGAACGCAACAAAGCGTCGTAAATATAAAATCTTTCAAACTGATACTATATACAGAACAACGTTTTCACACAGATTCTATTGTTTTTTAGGCCCTTATTTGTACAATAAAATTAATTCCAAACTTTCTATATACGAGTTAAACAAATTTAAGTTGAAAAGAGTATTATCTACGTGGTTGCGAAACTTATCATACAACGATACAGAAAACCTACTTACTCCATTAAGATAATAATATACAAGCGATCTATTAAGCTGAAATATAAAAACGTCACACCCATGCACACATACTCACACAAACACACACATGCATAGACACTCATACATACACACACAAACATACACACACACACACACACAACTATAAATGTTATTTTGTTGTTACTTTATTTGTTATTCTGATTTGCATTTGAACATTAGGTATATTAATGTATAGTAATAGAAGGCATCATACAAGTTGGTCCAAGAGATGGGAGCCTGGTGATCTGTAACACAGGTTTTCCTAATATGGACACCAGTCTCTCACAAAGGAATAATTGTTGCTCATTATATTGTATTACCTGATCTGTACTTACCTTTGTGAAAGAGTAATAAATGATTATTATTATTATATTATTATTTGCAGGAAGTGTATTGTGGCCGTGAAACTGTGTGTACTATTGATGGCTTACACTACGCATCGCTGTACAGTGCCCGGGTGAAAGCATTTAATGGCGCCGGTGAGGGACCCTACAGTGAAGTCATCGGTCTACAAACGTCTCCTGGTAAATCTGCGTTTGATACAAAGTTTTTTTAAAGATCTTAAAAAAAAATGGAAAACAAAAATATATCGTGTAGCTACACATTAGCTATAGTTAGTTATACGACAACAGTCACAACGATTTTCGTCCTTTTTATAAATGGGCGCTGCTACTAATTCTGCGTTGAAAGTAGCCACGTTTTAGGCTATGCAGTTCTGCCACATATCTATAAAACGGGAATGACGGTTTTTTTTTTCAAGGAATTGCTTTTCAAAGAGATTCACGAGTTCACAACCTATCGGAAGTTGATGAATTCTCTATCATTTTCTTTTTTAATTTTTGTAATTGCTTACCAAGATGGTAAGCGATTACAATACAAATTGACAGAAAATTTTGCTGTCACCGTAATGGTTAAAACATTTTTCTGATGATATAACTGATATCACTCCAATAGTTATCGCACTGTAGCTCCAACTTAACTGAACTGCGGCCCGCGAGTCCTTTTTATATCACATACCGTTTTTACTAGTGCATTCTAGTATATAATCGAATTTACAAGGTCGTTGACCGTTTTCAAGAACACGCCCGCAGCGGTGCCGGCAAAAGCGCTCGAAACAACCGCGCAATAATGTATATCCGACGCTATTTATATCGCTGTAAGGCTTATTATTCTGTGACTCAAGAAATCAACGAGAACTTTACTAATAAGTAAGTTATCGGTTGACAGTGGCATGGTTTTCATGGGACGCGCGTTGTGCCGACGCGGAGGGTGGGGTCACACTGAGCGCGGACGGGCTGAGCGCGTCGGCCGGAGGCTGGCAGCCGCGAGTCGCGCTCGCCGACCAGCCTCTAGCGCGGGGCCTGCACTACTGGCGGTTGCGTATCGATAGGTACGATGGAGACGCCGACCCGGCCTTCGGAGTGGCAAGAGCTGATGTTGCCAAGGATAAAATGCTCGGTGAGTACAACCTGACTATATTCATGTTTACCATTTTTAACACCGGTACGGAGTAACGTATTACGTACATGACATATTAACAAGAAAATATTAAATAACTATAACCGACTACGTAATTTTTTTTATAAAATATATCCCATGTCACTCGGGTCGCTATTACGAATCTGTGGACACCTTCTTCATTAAAGTTGGTTCAGTAGTAGGCGGTACGGTGAAACATTCAAAAAGACATAGACGGCCAATATCTTCCTTTTGGATTCGCCGTAGTCGGTCTCATAAACAGATGTTTTTTTATTTTATTTATTCATTAGATATATTCTGCGATTAGCTTTCAAGGTGTATGTTAGAACATACTCCATAAAAGCTAATCGCTGAAAGCTAAAAAAAGACAAGGTGCTGCCTTCATTACATTTTATCACGGAAAAAAATATTTGAATAAGCATCATAACAGAAAATTATAATCGAGCGACAATAGGCGATACTCGTGTGAGGTGTACCTTAACTGATGGTGTGTGGGGTGTGTTGTGACGCGGCAGGCAGCGACGCGCTGGGCTGGGCGATGTACATCGACGGGTCGCGCTCATGGTTCGTGCACGGCGGCGCGCACGGGGGCCGCGCGGGCGGCGGCATCGCGCGCGGCGCCAACGTGGGCGTGCTGCTCGACCTCACGCGCGGCACGCTGCGCTTCACCGTCGACGACCGCCCGCAGGTAACCACCATACCTACTGCACAGTAACAATACACCACTCTCTCACCACCACTATACCTAACATCGCGCGCGGCGCCAACGTGGGCGTGCTGCTCGACCTCACGCGCGGCACGCTGCGCTTCACCGTCGACGACCGCCCGCAGGTAACCACCATACCTACTGCACAGTAACAATACACCACTCTCTCACCACCACTATACCTAACATCGCGCGCGGCGCCAACGTGGGCGTGCTGCTCGACCTCACGCGCGGCACGCTGCGCTTCACCGTCGACGACCGCCCGCAGGTAACCACCATACCTACTGCACAGTAACAATACACCACTCTCTCACCACCACTATACCTAACATCGCGCGCGGCGCCAACGTGGGCGTGCTGCTCGACCTCACGCGCGGCACGCTGCGCTTCACCGTCGACGACCGCCCGCAGGTAACCACCATACCTACTGCACAGTAACAATACACCACTCTCTCACCACCACTATACCTAACATCGCGCGCGGCGCCAACGTGGGCGTGCTGCTCGACCTCACGCGCGGCACGCTGCGCTTCACCGTCGACGACCGCCCGCAGGTAACCACCATACCTACTGCACAGTAACAATACACCACTCTCTCACCACCACTATACCTAACATCGCGCGCGGCGCCAACGTGGGCGTGCTGCTCGACCTCACGCGCGGCACGCTGCGCTTCACCGTCGACGACCGCCCGCAGGTAACCACCATACCTACTGCACAGTAACAATACACCACTCTCTCACCACCACTATACCTAACATCGCGCGCGGCGCCAACGTGGGCGTGCTGCTCGACCTCACGCGCGGCACGCTGCGCTTCACCGTCGACGACCGCCCGCAGGTAACCACCATACCTACTGCACAGTAACAATACACCACTCTCTCACCACCACTATACCTAACATCGCGCGCGGCGCCAACGTGGGCGTGCTGCTCGACCTCACGCGCGGCACGCTGCGCTTCACCGTCGACGACCGCCCGCAGGTAACCACCATACCTACTGCACAGTAACAATACACCACTCTCTCACCACCACTATACCTAACTTTGCTGCGATAACCGACAAACACGCGGGCGAAGCCGCGCGCAAAAGTTAGTTTGTAATAATAGAACAAAAACTATATTCATAATGTGTTCGAATAAAAATAACCGTAGACAAATGTTATGACGCTTAAAGTTTATCAATATTGTCCACGACAGGTTCAGAAATCCAGTTATAATAATAAAAAGTAATAATAAAACTCGATACAAAATATCGTGTGTTCAACGTAAATAATGTACATTATTTTTGTTTAAGTTCGATAGATGGCGTTGTATCAATTTTTTTAATCGCGATATCAGAAACAACGGACTAATGTATAAATGCCGTCTGAGTCAGTGAAGTTGTTCAGTGAAGTGAAGCCATATGTTTCAGGGAGATATCGCGTTCACGGGTCTCCGCGGTGCGTTCTACCCGGCCGTGTCGCTCAATCGCGGCGTGGCCGTGACTCTACAGACAGGCCTGCCGCCGCCGCCCGACCTGCTCCTGTCGCAGCTCGCCATCGACTGAAGCCGATGTTCCTCCACCATTACTGTTGTACACTCCTTCTAAACTCCTTTGTGTCTCACTCTCATCAAAAACCCATAACGTCCCACTGCTTAACTCGGGTCTCCTTTCAGGAGAAGGTTAAGGCCATACGTCCCCCACGGCTGGCCGAGTGCGGGTTGGGGACTGGCAAGACCACGTTGTGGCTACGTAATCTTGCCGTTGGATGTTTTTAAGATGCCCAAAGGCCTCCAACTAAGCTTCACGACTGTTATCCTGTGATAACAATCGGGACCGACTGCTTAACGTGACCTCCGAATCACAGAGACGCTTATGGTATCATGTCACCGGTCACCCATCGAGGTACTGACCGCGCCGTCGTTACTTACCCTTGATGATTCTTTGTTATCACCGAGTGCAATTGGACTATGAGCGCCTTTATGTGTAACCAATTGATTTGACATATCCTACCTTGTCCGAAACACGCTTTGCCATATTTAGGCCGGTCCGACTGGAGTAGTATCCCTAAAAATGGCTCAAAACCATGGTATCAGCAATTATTTTGATGTTTGTAACTGTTTGGGGAGGCTCTGCCTCTTGATTCTTTGGGGCTTAAAAGGCGCACTTGTTTGCCCCTATGGCAAATGGTGGACTGTGTAACACAGACAAATATTTTACTAGTTACATCACTATATGGTAAGTTTTGCAAAGGCCTCTTATCTCGAGTATTTTTCTGTTATTGATCTGTATACCTCAACATTCGTATATGATGTTTACTTCTATTATTGAGATTTAACTATTGTAGTAACACAGACAGATGAACTACCCTATTATAACGTTATGAATAAATCAACTTATTTGCTGATTTGTAAGAATCATTTATTTAGTAGATTTGTCATTAACGAAATCTAGTCCTATCTAACATCTAATTTTTTTTAAGACTATTTGAGCGATGACTGGCGTGTAACTTAATTTTCGATTTTTAGCTTAATTATAATACTGAGCGAAAAACAATATTGAATACTTGGAGTCCTTTGCAACTGACCACTTAAGTACAGTTAAAATCATACCAAGCTTGTAATGCGTTGAAAGAAGATCTTGCCATCACCCAATATCTTTTAGTAAGTAGAATTACTTTGAATGTTTCAAATATTCCATTGTCTTAGACGATTACTGTTTTAAACATAAAAAACCAAATTGTAAATTATGTCCACTTATAGTTATTAAATTATTACTGAAATATAAATAAACACTTGGTAGCTTAATTTATTGAAAACCTTACGTCACATATTGTATACTTATGATAGAGGATGTTCTTATAATCCTATGCGATATGTTTAATTACGCAATAGGACGCCTATCGAATTTACAATATTATTGTTAATAAATACCTATTTTGTAATGGCTCCTGTAGTTTTAAGATAGGTTTTGAAGTTAATATAGTAATATATAGCAATGTCGTAAGTAGATAGGATTTAAATTAATATTGTGTGAGATTTTGTCTTACTTGGACTGTTTATTTTAAAACGATATGCCATAGAAAGCTATTAATTACTTATATGACAATTAAGAAAAGGAACTTGTACTTAAGAAATATAACTGATCTCTTGGAAACTTTATAATGAAATTACAAAGAACAATAATATTTTTCAAAATATAAATTAAGCATGACATAAATGTAAGTTTGTAAGTAAATAGTGTTTTTGGATGTTTACCTTTAATTGAATAAAGTTGTTGAAATAACATTTTATATCTGGGGACCTGAAGTGTAACTGAAATATTCCATAACCCACCAGAATGTTCTATCAGTCGAATGTTAGAATGTAAGACAGCTACTTTTATTTAATCGTGTGCTTTTATATTTTTAAGTCATTTACAGTGTTATTTCTTTTAGTACGTAATAATAATATTAATATAATACAATCTTTATTTATATTTTACATGTCAAAATATCTTAGATATGAATGTCTGTTATTTATATCTAAGAATTTGTTTGAATACTAGTACACATATCTTGTAGAGATAAACAATAGACCGTTAAACTATGAAAACGTGACACGATATTGTGTTCAAAATATTTAAATTGTATATTTCTCTCTTAGTAAATATGTAAAGGGAACCACTCCCTAAATCAATTATGCTCTTGGACTTCCCTGTCGGTTCACGAAATATCGGCACACTCCCAAAATAAAGAAAAGTGTTCTTTCTTAGAGATTTATCAGTATAGAAACCTGTCAGTAAACAAATAAGTAAACTTTAGCGACCCGGCAGTTTATCGTCGGAATTCCTATTTCTTGAAAGCCTTATTATAAGTTAATTTAACCTTATAACATAGCTCCTGTACCATAATAATGAACAGATACTCCTGATTCACATTATATCGCAACCATATATTACATAGGCGCCGATATTTCTTTTGTTATGGTGGTAATCTTGTTAATCTTCATTTATTTTATATATATATTTTATACGAAATGTAATTTTGTAACTAATAATCGCAATTATTGAATATCGGTTATTGTGCTTATATACACGTGCGCCAGTACGTTGCAACTCTTCCTTGTTTAAATGGCACTAGAAATTGTAATTGTCGTTGTAGCTAAAAGGTGTACTTACTGTTTTATTAAAGTATGGTTTTTAATATTTTGAGGAGTCCAGTTCTACACTCATAATCACAAAGTAAATGTTATCTTAAGCGTATCATAACTTATACTCTTTTACGTAACGTAATGTTTATTTTAAAGAAAGACGATTTTCGTAGTTTAACGGTTACCTGCATATTGTTCGTTTCATTGATTCTTATTTATTATGTAAACTCATAACAATTAACAAATAGTTACAATTAACATTAAAATGACGTAATTAATCATAGACGTACAATACGTACATGTATGACGAATAAACAGTGCTATGACATCCGTTACATACTTACTTAATTAAACCATGTACTTAATTATGACTGATTTTCATTAAAAACTTTTATTATGTATTTCTTCTTTCTTATTAGTTTTTGCAAAGCAATACAAACATATCTCTAAACAATGTTAACAGCATAAAGCAACTAAATTGAGGTTACTCATTATTCGTATAGGTTTATAAGTAATATTAAAAAGCTGAAGTGTTTGTTTATTTTTTTAGCTGAAGGTGCTAATCTCAGGAAGTACTTTTCTGATTTGAAACATTCTTTCAGTGTTAGATAAATGAAGCTTAAAGTACGGCATTTAGAACAACTGAAAAAATATAACATTAGTTAAAAATAATAAAAAAAAAAGTCTGCGTTAATCTGTGAGGTTGACGTTAGTCAATAAAGCCGAAAACATTGGGCTCTCAGTTCAAACGTTTTAGTAAAATTCAACTTTTATATATTTACTAGCTGAGCCCCACGGTCTTACCCGCGATACTGCACCAACCGCGGTCCTCCTTATATCATCAGCTACCTATCAGTAAAAATCCCGTCAAAATCGCTCCAGCCGTTCCAGAGATTAGCCGGCACAAACAAACAGACAGACAGACAAAAATTGTAAAAAAGGGTCCCATCTACACTTTACGTCATTTCCATTATTATTCATCCCTTAAGTTCGAATTTAATCAATTGGTGAATTGTAAAACAATAGATGCCCTATCCCTTACATAAAGTAAAAAAGTGGGGCGTACATCTATGTAGTAAAATTTAGTCAATATGAGCAAAAAAGCGATCAAAAATTATATTTTTAAGAAACATTAACATTATGTTCCATTAATATAACTTAAATCATACAAATTTTATTTCATAACATAGCATTAAAATCCGTTGATTACTATAAAAGATCTAAGCTGACAGATAGCGCGAGCGACTTAATTTTATACTGTGTAAAAATATATTATTTGTCCATGAAATGAATTAAAAATGAATACACTTGAACCCCATTCTCGGCCGTTGACGAGTTACTTAAAGCCCGCGGGCTTTCCGATATGACTAAGATACATTGCGTGCTTTGTAGGACATTCTAAACATTCTTCAAAGGCGAACAGTTAATGGATATGTAACTAGAAGAAAAAACCGAAAGTAAATTTATTAGTTGCCAGGGTTAGTATGCAACAGTGCCCGATGCGTTTGTGTGCATGTTAAATATGAATGTGGGTGTTCAATCACAAATTCCCACGCTCAAGGACTACAGTCTTAATCCCTTTAGGAATAGGATTCCTATAAATGATAAAAGCCGTAATACAAAGTTTCAGGCTACTAAATTAAAAAATGACGGACTTCCAGTCTAGCCTAGGGATAGAATATCCAGAAACGCTTAAATACGTAGATACGTATTTAGGCGTTTCTCATCATCATCATCGCAGTCCACTGCTGGACATAGGCATCTCCAATTGCACGCCACTTGGTTCAATCCTCAGCTTCTCTCATCCAGCTCCTGCCAGCCGTCTTGGGCAGATCATTATTCCACCTGGCCTGTGGACGTTCTACGCTACGTTTGCCGAGACGCGGTCACCACTCACGAACCCGTTTACCCCAACGGTTATCAGTTCTGCGGCTAATATGGCCAGCCCACTGTCACTTCAGCTTGCTTATCCTGTGGGCTATGTAAATGACCTTGGTTCTCTACTGGATCACCTCATTCTTGATGCGAACCCTTAGAGAAACGTTGAGCTTTTGTGATGAGAAAAATAAATTATTATTATAGCCCTCTCCATAGCACGCTGAGCGATTTTGAACTTGTGGACCACCGTATGTCATGACAGGTAGGACGTATTGATTGAAGACTTTCGTATTTAGGCACTGTGGGATTGACGATGAAAAGACCCGACGAAGTTTCCCAAACGCCGCCCAACCCGGCTGAATTCTCCTGTTCACCTCGTCCTCGAAGTTGTTTCTACTTAACTGCAAAGTCTGCCCGAGGTACCACACATATTTTTGAACAACTTCGGGAACGGCACAGTGAACCACAACTGGTTCCGGTAGAACATGTTCGTACATACGTATCTACTCATTTTTAATCAGTAGCCATAAATAAAGTTGTTGCATGTTACTAACTTCAAGAATGACGGACTTCCAGAAAAACCTTTAGACGAAATTTCAACCCCCATTTCACCCCCTCAGGGGTAGAATATCCAGAAACGCTTCGATACGAAAAAATCTAATCATTTTTAATCAGTAGCCCAAAACGAAATTTTCTTGTTTCTCACTTAAAAATGACGGACTTCCTTACAAACTTTCAACCCCTATTTCACCCCTTTTGGGGCATAATATCCAAAAACTTCTAAATACGTATCTAATCATTTTTATTTAGTAGCCCAAAAATAAAGTTTCATATTTCTTATTTAAAAAATTACGGACTTCCATACAAACTCTCAAGCCCTATTTCACCCCCTTAAGGGTAGAATATCCAGAAACGCTTAAATACGTATCTACTCTTTTTTCATCAGTAGCCTAAAAATAAAGTTTCATGATTCTAACTTAAAAAATGACGAAATTCCATAAAAAATTCACCCCCTTAAGGGTAGAATATCCAGAAACGCTTAAATACGTATCTACTCTTTTTTCATCAGTAGCCTAAAAATAAAGTTTCATGATTCTAACTTAAAAAATGACGAAATTCCATAAAAAAAATTAACCTCTATTCCACCCTCTTAGGAGTAGAATATTAAGAAACGTTTAAATACGTATCTATTCATTTTAAATCAGTACCCCAAAAATAAAGTTTTATGCTTCTTACTTAAAAAATGACGAACTTCCATACAAACTTTCAACCCCTATTTCACCCCCTTATGGGTAGAATATTCAAAAACGCTGAAACACGTATCAATTCATTTTTAATCAGCAGCCAAAAAATAAAGTTTCATGTTACTATCTTCAAAAATGACGGACTTCCAGACTGACCTATATACGAAATAACAACCCCTGCTTCACCCCTTAGGGGTAGAATATCCAGAAACGCTTCAATACGTATCTACTCATTTTTAATCAGTAGCCCAAAACCAAATTTTTATGTTGCTCACTTAAAAAATAACGGACTTCTTTACAAACTTTCAACCCCTATTTCACCCCTTTATAATATCCAAAAACTCCTTAATACGTATCTAATCATTTTTAATCAGTAGCCCAAAAATAAAGTTTTATATTTCTTTTAAAAAAAAATTACGGACTTATATACAAACTTTCAACCCCTATTTCACCCCCTTAAGGGTAGAATATCCAGAAACGCTTAAATACATATCTACTCTTTTTTAATCAGTAGCCTAACAATAGAGTTTCATGATTCTAACTTAAAAAATGACGAACTTCCATACAAACTTTCAACCCCTATTTCACCACCTTAGGGGTAGAATATTCAGAAACGTTTAAATACGTATCTATTCATTTTAAATCAGTATCCTAAAAATAAAGTTTCATGTTTCTTACTTTAAAAATGACGAACCTCCATACAAACTTTCCACCCCTATTTCACCCCCTTAGGGGTAGAATATTCAGAAACGCTGAAACACGTATCAATTCATTTTTAATCAGCAGCCTAAAAATAAAGTTTCATGTTTCTAACTTCAAAAATGACGGACTTCCAGACTGACCTATATACGAAATAACAACCCCTATTTAACCCCTTAGGGGTAGAATATTCAGAAACGCTTTAATACTTATCTACTCTTTTTTAATCAGTAGCCCAAAAGAAAAGTTTCATGTTTCTTACTTAAAAAATGACGAACCTCCATACAAACTTTCAACCCCTATTTCACCCGCTTAGGGGTAGAATATTCAGAAACGCTGAAATACTTATCAATTCATTTTTGATCAGCAGCCAAAAAATAAAGTTTCATGTTTCTTACTTAAAAAATGACGGACTTCCAGACTGACCTATATACGAAATAACAACCCCTATTTAACCCCTTAGGGGTAGAATATCCAGAAACGCTTTAATACTTATCTACTCTTTTTTAATCAGTAGCCCAAAAGTAAAGTTTCATGTTTCTTACTTAAAAAATGACGAACTTTCATACAAACTTTCAACCCCTATTTCACCCCCTTAAGGGTGGAATTTCAAAAATTCCTTTCTTAGTGCTCACTTACGTTACATAAAGAACCTACATGCAAAATTTCGGGATTCTAGCTTTAGCGGTTTGGGCTGTGCGTTGATCTCTGGGTATGTCAGTCAGTCAGTCAGTCACCTTACTCTTTTATATATATAGATGACTGTCTCGTTGGGCTCGCGGTTGGCGTGTACGACTGCTGATCATAAGGTCTCGGGTTCGATTCCCGGGCCGGACCAAATGTTTGTATGATCTACAAAATTTGTTTCGCAGTTTGGGTGTTTTCTATGTATAATATGTATGTATTTACAAAATAAAATAAAAAGTATATATGTATTTGTATCAGTTGTCTAGTACCCATAACACAAGCTCTGCTTAGCTTGTAGACCAAGAGCCCACGACAGCCAGACCTTCGTTATTTTATAAAGGCTAACTTTCGTTAAAGTATAAAGATCAATTTTTTTATATTTTCTTCCGGATAACTTAAGAATTCTCGTCATCCATTGCCGGACACTTATGACAGTTGCTACCCCCTGCCAGACACCCCTAAACTATAATAAATTATAGTTGTACTTTCGTTATAGTATAAAAGCTAAATTTTTAACCGACTTCCAAAAAAGAGGAGGTTCTATGTTCCACTGTATGTACTTTTTATTTTTTTTATTTATTTTATTTTATGTATGATCACCGATTACTCCGTCAATTGTAGACCGATTTTGAAATATTTTTTTGTATTCGAAAGGGTGTGCTCTCGATGTGGTTCCATTGCCACCAGTACTGGATCTGATGAGGGATCCCAGGGAAATCGAGGGAAGCCCTAATTTTTTTCGGGCACGTACTATGTTTTTCGTATATTTTCTGAAGTTACTCCAGTATTTGCGTCTGGTAGTCATCATTACATGATGATGAGCTGATGACGTAAGATACAACTCCTTAACGGTTAGGAGTTGGAGGATAAATCTTCAAATGTCATATGTAGTTATGTTACCTAAAACTTGACAGTAACAACTAAAGGTAGATAAATACGTATGAAATTGAAAGACTTATCCTCCAAATCCTAACCGTTGAGGAGTTGTACCTTCCATCATCAGCTTACCTAAATAACTTGAAAGAATACGACTAAAGGTAACATAACTACATATGACATTTGAAGATTTATCCTCCAACTCCTAACCGTTAAGGAGTTGTATCTTACATCATCGGCTCATCCTAATGGAATGACGACTACCAGACGCAAATACTCAAGTAACTTCAGAAAATACATGAAAAACATAGTACGTGCCTGAGAAAAATTAGGGTTTTCCTCGATTTCCCTGGGATCCCATCATTAGATGCAGTGATGGTGGCAATGGAACCACATCGAGAGCATACGACTAAGAAGAAGAATTATATTTTTAGAAATTTGCTAAAATAACTTAAATTCTTCTAAAAAGTTATAATAACTGCAATAGCTAAAGGTCCGTGTTGTCAACTAAACGCAATACTGCGTTTTCTAAACTTGGATCTTGATGCTGAAAATCTGCTGTTGGTAACTACTTAGATGGCGTTATGTCAGATGTCCGAAAATATTTTTATTGATATTCGCATGAAAAACTATATAATATTTAAATCGATAATTATTAATGAGCTCTCTAGCTTAGATAAGCGTCTAAAAGCTATTGTATTTCATGCTTTGTAAAGATACGTAATGTAACATAACACTAAATCAACCGTACAACCTTGGGTTTCGACTATTACAAAAAAATTATATTGGTAGTCTACTTTTTTTTCATTGTGTGGTCACACTACTCGTATATCTGTTCATAAGATCACTGAAATGCTATAATCTCATATTAGAGGTAAGATACACACAATTAAAGATACCTATTATTTTGTAGAAACTTTGTACAAAAAGTTTAATACACTACACTTTGTGATACTTTAGTCGTCTAGCAGCTAAACATGCAAGTATGTTTGAGAACGTGAGGATTGAGGGACCAGCTTTAATTATAAATATCTTCAAAGTGCGAAATCGAGGGAAGCCCTAATTTTTTTCGGGCACGTACTATGTTTTTCGTATATTTTCTGAAGTTACTCCAGTATTTGCGTCTGGTAGTCATCATTACATGATGATGAGCTGATGACGTAAGATACAACTCCTTAACGGTTAGGAGTTGGAGGATAAATCTTCAAATGTCATATGTAGTTATGTTACCTAAAACTTGACAGTAACAACTAAAGGTAGGTAAATACGTATGAAATTGAAAGACTTATCCTCCAAATCCTAACCGTTGAGGAGTTGTACCTTCCATCATCAGCTTACCTAAATAACTTGAAAGAATACGACTAAAGGTAACATAACTACATATGACATTTGAAGATTTATCCTCCAACTCCTAACCGTTAAGGAGTTGTATCTTACATCATCGGCTCATCCTAATGGAATGACGACTACCAGACGCAAATACTCAAGTAACTTCAGAAAATACATGAAAAACATAGTACGTGCCTGAGAAAAATTAGGGTTTTCCTCGATTTCCCTGGGATCCCATCATTAGATGCAGTAATGGTGGCAATGGAACCACATCGAGAGCATACGACTAAGAAGAAGAATTATATTTTTAGAAATTTGCTAAAATAACTTAAATTCTTCTAAAAAGTTATAATAACTGCAATAGCTAAAGGTCCGTGTTGTCAACTAAACGCAATACTGCGTTTTCTAAACTTGGATCTTGATGCTGAAAATCTGCTGTTGGTAACTACTTAGATGGCGTTATGTCAGATGTCCGAAAATATTTTTATTGATATTCGCATGAAAAACTATATAATATTTAAATCGATAATTATTAATGAGCTCTCTAGCTTAGATAAGCGTCTAAAAGCTATTGTATTTCATGCTTTGTAAAGATACGTAATGTAACATAACACTAAATCAACCGTACAACCTTGGGTTTCGACTATTACAAAAAAATTATATTGGTAGTCTACTTTTTTTTCATTGTGTGGTCACACTACTCGTATATCTGTTCATGAGATCACTGAAATGCTATAATCTCATATTAGAGGTAAGATACACACAATTAAAGATACCTATTATTTTGTAGAAACTTTGTACAAAAAGTTTAATACACTACACTTTGTGATACTTTAGTCGTCTAGCAGCTAAACATGCAAGTATGTTTGAGAACGTGAGGATTGAGGGACCAGCTTTAATTATAAATATCTTCAAAGTGCGTCAATATTTTTTTTAAATTTATTTTTTACAAATTGCTATAAAACTTGTTATAAAACATTATGTAAGAAAATAAAGATTTTATTCCCTTGATGTGATAATATTCAGTATAACAAAATCTTTAGTGTGTGGACTGAGGGACCACAGTATAGTCGTTGTATTTTTTTAATCGTTGATGATTTGTGCTCAGTTATTTAGTATATACTAGCGACCCGCCCCGGCTTCGCACGGGTGGATTTCAGATGCCCCTGCCAACGACACGATTCGTGCATTTTAAATCTCTAATATCTTCGAATACATTCATTTAAATTAGATACTGTAAATGGCCATCTATATTAAAAGCACAATGTATTTAATTTACTTAATTGTATAAGGATTCATTCTGTATTGCTTAAAATCACTTCGTAAATAAGTCATTATTTCTCGTAAAAAAAGGAATAAAAAATGGTTGTTGTGGGTCATCCCTAAGAGATAGACATACACCGTCGCGGACTTTTTTGTAGTACTTTTTAAGGTGTACAATACTGTAGTACATTATTTTGATCTATCTCGTAGGGTGCAACCAGCGTTTGCAATGTAAGCGCAAAAAAATGTGTTTATTTGCTACATCACATTAGAAACCTCGAAAATGAAGAGTGTTTCCATACTATATTATGCATTTATTATACATAAAAACCTTCCTCTTGAATCACTCTATCTATTAAAGAAACCCACATCAAAATCCGTTGCGTAGTTTTAAAGATTTAAGCAAACAAAGGGACATAGGGACAGAAAAAGCGACTTTGTTTTTAACCGACTTCCAAAAAGGAGGAGGTTCTATGTTCCACTGTATGTATTTTTTTTTTTTTTTTTATGTATGTTACCTGATTACTCCGTCAGTTGTGGACCGATTTTGAAGTTTTTTTTTGTATTCGACAGGGTATGCTTCCGTGGTGGTCCCATTGCCAGCATATCAGTATTTGCGTCTGGTAGTCATCATTTTATGATGATGAGCTGATGATGTAAGGTACCACTCCTTAACGGTTAGGAGTTGGAGGATAAATCTTTAAATATCATATGTATATAAGTTACCTTTAGTCGTATTCTTACAAATTATTTAGGTAAGCTGATGATGGAAGGTGGAAGGTACAACTCCTCAACGGTTAGGAGTTGGAGAATAATTCTTTCAATTTCATACGTATCTAAAGAACTTCAGTCGTATACTTTCAAGCTATTTAGGTGAGCTGATGATAGAAGATTAAACTCTTCAACAGTTAGGGATTAGAGGATGATTTTAATATTACACGTACCTTAATTTGTATTATTCTTGATGATGAAATAATTCAACTTACTACTTACCTACGATTGTTTGCACTAAAAACTGTAAAATAAAAACTTTTTATAAAAAAAAATAAACGACTTCCAAAAACATCCAACGAAAACTCTCTGTCAAAAAACACTTAAAAGCGTAAAATAAACTGGTTCTTCATAAATTGCCTATACCTAATTCTTTATTCATTTAAATAGTAGTATTATAATGGGTGCTAGGTACCTAAAATCTGTTTGAAGTCGGTGCTAAGCCAAAAAGAATACAAACGAACAATTACAAAAGTCTAAGCGATAGTCACTTGGCACCGACTTCAAACAGATTTTAGGTACCTAGCACCCATTATAATACTACTATTTAAATGAATAAAGAATTAGGTATAGGCAATTTATGAAGAACCAGTTTATTTTACGCTTTTAAGTGTTTTTTGACAGAGAGTTTTCGTTGGATGTTTTTGGAAGTCGGTTTTTTTTTTTATAATATACTATGTAGTGATCTTTACAAATTCTCTACTAAATGTCTGCAGTCACAATACCTTATTGTTTTACATACTTGCCGAGATCTAGCTGATGGTATGTCAGGATTGAGGGACCACACTTAAAGGGCTGTAGTTTTTAACATATCTTTTTACAAATTCCCATATTTGTTCTACAATTGTTTTGAGCCTACTACTAAATCTTATAAAAATTTTAAAACAAAAATATCACTATGGTCCCTCAGTTCACACGCACACAGTTTTATCTATACTCTCTATTTCTTCGGACGAGATATTGCTACATGTTTCGTCACTTTCTTCCGTGATTTCAGATGTGTCATCTCCTTTTGGGTCTAAGGGTTTTTTTAGGATACCTTTGACGGACGGTGGATGAAGATAGAAGAAGATGAAGATGGTGGCGGTTGGTTGAACAAATGGGCGACACTGTACTAAGTCATCATTTCTATCAAAGGTATTACTAATTACTTCCTCCAAATGGTCGTCCAGCTCTGTGGAGTCTTGCTGTAAGGGGCAATTCCTGGCTACATGTGGCAGGAAAAGCATTTAACCCCTTGACTGTGTATCGCGCTCCTAGAGCGCGACGATAAAAACCACGCATCTATGTACCCCGCTCCTGGAGATCGACAGTTCCGCTGACACTTATTTCGATCGTAGCATGTTTTGCACTGTGTCTATTCTGCTCTAACTTGCACCAGTATATGGAGGAAAGAACAAGGAAGGCATATAGTCCCATGCCAAGTCTCTAAAACATACCGATGACAATTACTAGGCATTTAAAAAAAATATTCAGTCGCGCGGCAAACTAGTGGGTTATGAGGTGAATTGTGTAGTATTGTGTGGCTTCTTTTTGTGATTTGTTATTGAAATTGTGTGAAAGGATGACATTAAATCATGAGTATGTTAGCAATGAGCAGTTTTTATTACACAGATTGTGTATTTGATAAAGATTTCAGACATAAATAAATATTTCAAAAGTCAGGGGCGGATTTGCCACCATTAGGCTATTACATTTTTGCCGCCCCTACTAACCTACATTTTTTTATGGAACAGGGGGCAAACGAGCAGTCGTATCGCCTGATGGTAAGCGATTACCGCCGCCCATGGACACCTGACACCAGAAGCGTCACAAGTGCGTTGCCGGTGTTTAGGGGATGGTAGGGGTATGGGCTTCCGGTATCCTCACTCACTCAGTGAAACACAGCGCAATCGCTGTTTCAAACCGGTTTTCTGTGAGGCCGTGGTATCACTCCGGTCGAGCCGGCCCATACCTGCCGAAGCGTGGCTCTCCGACGGTGATATTTCCCTGCTCTTTTCATATCCCCTTTCGAGACCCCCTTAGCTCCCGTCTCCGCGCATCACTCCTTCTGAGCCTCTCATGTCCAGCTTCAGTAAGCTTGTAGGAAGTGGTTGACAGGTTTCTTTTCCCACGATACTATGTGTGTAGTGATCAGGGTACCATGGTCCTGTCTCTAATGTCATCCTTTTATGCCTGCTTCTGCTGCTAAGAAGAAGATAGGAAGATTACCACTTAGACACAATTAGCCGTTGGCGAACCGGATAGCGTAGTCACTGTTTCCAAGGCCTCATGTCGCTCTGAGTGGTGATTAAAAGATAGCAAAATTTAAAGGCCTGCACTTTTAGCCTTCGAGGTCGTTCAGTGATCTCCAGCGCCTGAACTGAGTGCAGAACCTTAACCATGCCCGGGCCTTGTGAACTTAGATGGTTCTCCTCCTCACCCAATCTCAATCTACTCTCTCCTTCGCTCTGGTCTTTCACACCAGCCCTGGAACACCCGGACGTGATCTCCAAAGTATGTTTCCTGCGTCAGCTAGTATGAAAGGGGCCGTGTTTCATTGTCGAGCCCATACTCCCATACGGGCCGTACCGCCATAATGCTAGCCTGCCTATCAGCTTGGCGCTTACCAAATTTGCGAATCGTCAGAATTATTATTTTAATTAAGAGGATCTCTCGACCCGCATCGAATGCCACTTCTGTGAGGTATAGGTCCGATCTGTCGGAATGTCTAATTCGGATTATGAGCGGCGCGTTCGACTCGGCGCAGTGTTGGATCAAATGACCACGAGTGGGTACGTGCGTTCGTCGAGCCACGATGACGCGCTGGTCGGGCCAAATGACGGGGAAAAATGGCAGTCATAAGGACTGCTGATAGAAGTGAAAACTTGTAACTTAGAATATTATTTGTAAAATTAAAGTGTAAAATTAGAAATGTCATAATGTTTTAATTTAAATTATCAACATCAAACATTAGTATGTCAGTGACGTGATGCCATCAGGTTTGCCCCTACCAAAAAGTACTCAACGCGACTAAAGAAGCTATCACTTCATAGTAAAAAAAAAAGTTAGCATGTCGGTGACGCGAACCCATCAGATTTTGCCCCTACCAAAAAGTGCTCAACGCGGCTAAAGAAGTTATCACTTCAATAATTAAAAAAAAAGTTAGCATGTCGGTGACGCGAACCCATCAGATTTTGCCCCTACCAAAAAGTGCTCAACGCGGCTAAAGAAGTTATCACTTTAATAGTAAAAAAAAAAGTTAGCATGTCGGTGACGCGAATCCATCAGATTTTGCCCCTACCAAATAGTGCTCAACGCGGCTAAAGAAGTTTTCACTTCAATAATTTTAAAAAAAAGTTAGCATGTCGGTGACGCGAACCCATCAGATTTTGCCCCTACCAAAAAATGCTCAACGCGGCTAAAGAAGTTATCATTTCAATGGTAAAAAAAAAAGTTAGCATGTCGGTGACGCGAACCCATCAGATTTTGGCCCTACCAAAAAGTGCTCAACGCGGCTAAGAAGTTATCACTTCAATAATTTAAAAAAAAATGTTAGTATGTCGGTGACGCGAACCCATCAGATTTTGCCCCTACCAAAAAGTGCTCAACGCGGCTAAAGAAGTTATCACTTCAATAATTAAAAAAATGTTAGCATGTCGGTGACGCGAAACCATCAGATTTTGCCCCTATCAAAACGTGCTCAACGCGGCTAAAGATGTTATCACTTCAATAGTTAAAAAAAAAAGTTAGCATGTCGGTGACGCGAACCCATCAGATTTTGCCCCTACCAAAAAGTGCTCAACGCGGCTAAAGAAGTTTTCACTTAAAAAAAATTTGGGCTAAATCTGCCGCCCCCTAAAATTTGCCGCCCTAGGCCCCAGCCTAGTGGTAAATCCATCACTGTAATTAAATTTCGCGAGACCTCCCAGAAATGATGACACAGACGTGTCAATTAGACATTAGGAGGGCGCCACATACCAGTGGTTAAGGAATTAAGGGAATCTGATGACACATAGATCCAGTAGTTGGTCTCTTCGAATTTAACCTGAAATGATTCAGGAAGGCGTTGATCATCTTCGGGTGCTACGTAAAGTTGTCTCCTAAAACTCAGTATATGTGAAAAACCCGGTTCAGTGGCACCAATTCTCATGAAGGTTATAGGAGACATTGTTGTAATATTCATTTCCTTAAGTTTTTGTTCTATAATATAATGTGGAATCACTGGACATACATTCAATAGCACTATCCGCTTATTTCTCGTAATAAGTGGTTTTATTTCCAATATATTATTCTTTAAGGTAATTTTTCTTTTACCATCAATAAGGTTATCTGCTGTCTTCTTGGAGTCCAGATATACACATATTCGAGCATTGGATATTCGAGAAACAAACCGTATAGAAGCCGATGGTATAATACTTGATAGTGCGGCTAAATACTCCCTCAGCGTTATGCCATCTATGGAGTTAAGTATAATCGCTTGATCCTTTTTCGGAAACATTGTGGTGGACGTTACATTGGCGTAGCTTGAGGTACTTTTATTCTCAACATTGATATCTTTTTAGTTATTTGAGACGTTGGGGTAAGGTTCATGATGATAAAAAGGGACTCCTAATACTAGGAGTTACCCCTTATACTTACGTTAATTTTAAAAAGTTATTTTATTCGACGCGTTAAACTTGTAAACAACACGCGATAACCGAGCAAACGGGGTGAGTCACACGCGTCCGCAGTGGGTCGACGCCTGCGCCGAACTGGAAAAGAGAATATTATTGGCCTCTTCAATAAAAGAAAAAAATATTGGCGTGAAGAGTTTATTTTTGGCCCTTTTTTAACAATAATATATTTCTGAAACAGATAAAACAAGATAAATAAATAATAACGTTACAGAATATGCCACTGTCAGTATAAATTTACTTCGACATGTTTGTATATGAGCATGATTTATTTGTAACTATTTAAAGTCTTCATAAATAATTGTATTATTTGATATGCTTTCTATTGCTGATTTCTAACAATCGGGTGTATCTGAAACCTATTGTGATTCCTGTTTTACAGTTTATGTTTGACATTGATTCACGGTATCACCTAAATGTTTGTATACAAAGTAACAAGCTATCTGACAAGCTTTAAGATTTCTTTTTTTTTAAATGAGGATTTCTGATCATATGAGATCATATTTTAAGAAATAAGCTTAACATATAGATAAAAATATTATTACGATATTTCTGTTAGGATTGAATCTTATCTGATAAAATGAATCAAGAACCAATGTCAAGTCGATTCACATAAGATAACAAGATTGTCACTATTTTATTAACCTGCGTCATTTTTACTACTCAATGGTCAGTACATTATACATAATTCGAGATTATCGGAAGACTAAACAATTAAATATATTATGTATAGTTAGGTACACACAAATCTTATATTAGCCAGTTACATAGCATCAGCAACACAGGTGAACTTTTTCATAATATTAAATAAGTATATTTTAATTACTACAAATATATAGTGCTGTGTTGCTGGGTGTACCATAGAACCACCATTCAATCTATATCACAGATATTTGTCAAAACCATTATTCCTGACGTTTATCTTTTAATTTCTTTCAAATATTAATTTCAAGCTTCCATTTCCAAAACAACCCTTAATCTAATACAGTCGGCAAATCAATTACCAGAGCCACCATTTGCACACACATACACAGTTAAAATTTGGACAGGCTAATAAAATAATCCTACTAATAAGTTTTATGGTTGCATTTAGATGAATAAAAACAGGAAACACTAAATGTTTTATAAACACCTTAGAAATCCACAAATAAAAATGTTTAACTTTTATGTGTACAGGCAAGTGTAAATGCAAATTGACAGAATATCTTGTTACAAAATTCAAGAAAATTTTAAAAAAATGCAACTTAATTTTGGCAAGTTTAAGATACCAATTTTTTAACTCTTCACTTGACATCCCAAATCTTATTTCCCTTGAGAGCTTGAAGTTGATTGAATAAGCTCTCTATAAAAATTAACACCCCAGAATGGGCAATGAACCATATCCGCAAGCCGTGTCAGAATAGTTTATGCCCAAACTTTTGTCACAGTTTCTTAAAATGTTAGGAGTTTTAGAGCATAAACATGCTATTTTCTTTACCAAAGGCATATTGAAAGGCAACTAGTTCTAATTATATTTTTATATATACTTGAAGATGAATCAAGTTGATGTTTTCAGAACAAATGGCCTTGCTGCCTTATAAAAACACATCTGTAAACTAATCTCTGTGACAAAAAAAACCGCTTTATAATAATAGTTAAATAAAGATGAATACAAATACGTAAAATTTTGGTTATAATGATACATCACCGAGGACCAAAAAGAAACTGAAATTTTATGTTACTTAAACATGGATTAATAGGTTAGTCCAAACGGTTCAGAATCATGATAACCTTAATAAAATTCGGCTTGATAACGTTGTTTCAAGCGGTCAGAAACAACATTGTTTACACTGTAATATTTGTTCTTTTGACAACAAATGCCGTTTGAGCTAGACTTACTACCCACAGTACAGTATATTATTATATATGTTTTTATGACAAATAAACCTGGTGCTAGCTCAAACACAATGGTGTGGGTAGATGTTCGTGATCGCAGCAGAAAGTCAACCACAATTTATGTACGATGATGGATAAATCTAGGTAGACTCTCACAGATAATGATCAAATAAATATTTTTTATATTTTAACAACGTAGGAATCGCAGACGATATCCAATATGGACAAAGCACGCAAGATACCTTTTGTTTCAATCGTCCTGATGTACGGTTGTATTTACACTTTAAAAAAAGTAACCCACTTAAGGGTGAAGTCTTATCACGATAAACTATTTACACTCACATTTTGTTACAATAAATTCATTACACTTTTTACAAATAAGTTTTTGTTTTTAAAGAATTTAAACTATGTAGTTCCATTCACCAGTCAGCAAGTCCAGTTAGTTGCGGTGTGAGGTGGTGAGGCGGCTCAGGAGGCTCGGGCTCGGTTACTTGTCGGCCGAGTCGTCGTCGGCCGGGCGCGCCACGTACAGCGCGGGGTCGATCACCTTCGGGATCGGCTTGATCTCCGTGCCCAGCTCCTGCTCGATGCGATGTAATGCAAAGCGGTCCTCGTATGTGATTAGATTAATGGCGATACCCAAGTGGCCGAAACGACCTGAGCGACCGATACGGTGCAAGTACGTTTCTGCCATACGGGGGAAATCGAAATTTATTACGACGTTGACGGCTTGCACATCGATACCTCTAGTAAAGAGATCTGAACACACTAAGTTACGGCACAGTCCCGCACGAAAATCGTGAAAAACGCGATTACGGTGCGCCTGCGCCATGCGTGCATGTATGTAATAACAACAGTAACCCAGTTCTGTTATCTTCTTAGCGAGCAGCTCTACACGCTGGGTTGAATTGCAGAATATAATAGACTGGTTTATTTGTAGCTGCAACAGAAATAAGAATATCTCATTGTTTATAACATCCCAGTAGTCAAAAAATTACTGATATGTAATCTATACAAATAAATAAAATTGAATTTGTGGTTGTAATTTGAAATCTACAGTTTTCACGAAGATTATTATGACAGTATTTACAGTACTTCATCAAATAAGTAATTTTGAAAATGTTGTCTGACTGTTCCGGTTAATCTTTGGAACGGCTGGACCTTTGAAGGAATTTTCACAGACAGCTGATGTTATCAGGAGTAACTCAGCTACTTTTTTATACTAACTTCGCCCCGCGGCGTTCACACCGCGAGGCTCAGCTAGAGGAGCATATAAAGTAAAGAAGTTCACCTTTGAAAAAAGTGTATTTAAACAATGCACTTTTTGTCTTTCTTGTACAAATGCATAGTACTGTGTAACACCTTTCAATGTTAGTTCCTCCATAAGATTAATCTCATAGGGTTCTCGTAAGTGTTTTTCCATGAATTGTTTCACACTTAGTGGGAAAGTGGCCGAGAACAGCAAGATCTGGCGCTCTTTGGGTAATCTGCAAATTATATTTATTTAAGAATATGCATTTACTATAAAAATAATTATAGTGATAATATTTATGTAAAAACAATACATACCGTGAAATAACCATATCTAACATGCCTTTAAAGTCTTGAGAAAGAAGTTTATCTGCCTCATCAAGCACCAGCATCCTGCACTGGTCCATCTTAGCTACTTGTTTATCCATGAGATCAATCATACGACCTGGCGTGGCAATAATTACTTGGACTGAAAAAAATTATAACTTAAAGTGTTTTTTATGTCAATTAATAGTTATTTGTTATACATGAGTGTTTGACACAAAGTTGCTTTTTAATCGCGTGCTCAATTTTGATGACCGAGCAAGCGAAGGATTCCAAAATTCAATTACGAGCGCAGCGAGTGATTAATAAATTAGAATCCTGAGCAATTAGCGAGGGAATCAAAAGAGCACTAGGTAAAAAGAAATTGCACTCGAGTGCAACACGTAACTTTTCATTCCACCTCAGCGAGGATATGACTAAATGACGTGAAAAGAAAATGGCGCAGGCAAAGCAAATAAAAAAAAAGTACACCAAGAAGATTCCGAGTGAGTTTTTAACAAATAAAAAAAATTGTATGATAAATTCGACACCATGGAGGTAGAAGTAATAGATTTAATGATGTTTTGACTTCACAAGCTTAGTGCACATGATGTTCTAAATTCAATTTTACTTTATCCTCTAGCGAATAAAAACGGCTTTTGCACTCAGATATCGAAGGGCAAAAATACTCTTTACGAGCTGGTGGGATGAAAAATTATGTTATTATGTGATCTGTAGAACCAAACTTACCATTCTGATAAATACGCATAATGTCATCCCGAAGATTTGTACCTCCTGTAGTAACCATGACACGAATATCTGTATGCTTCGCCAGTTCAATGCAAATTTGTGATGTCTGAAGTGCTAGCTCTCTAGTGGGTACCACAACTAAAGCTTGAATAGCATCTTTTTTAGGATCCACCTAAAAAAATATAAAAAAGGGCTTTTTGTAAAATATAGTTGCAGTATATTACAATGCTGTTTGTATTAAAACATGATCAGAACGTAAGGATTTTGTCACTTATAGACAAGTGAAGGGGAATCCACAAATCATCATTTTATACGATATGGATAACATATTGTCAACACAAAACAAGTGTTCAAACCTGTTCTAAAACTGGAATACAATATGCTCCAGTTTTGCCAGTTCCATTTTTAGCTCTTGCAAGGACGTCTTTGCCACTAAGTGCGATAGGAATAGAAGCCTCTTGGATGGGGGAAGGTTTTTCCCAGCCTTTTTCAAAAATGCCCATCAGCAGCTCTCGTTTTAGGCAAAACTCTTCAAACTCATTACCTCTTGTGTCTGTTACATCCTGTAAAGCAGAATCAATTATTGAACACATGCATTGCCTCTGGTAAATATGTAACAAAGGGCGCCCTTTTGTTGTGTGTTGTGTAACATTTATAGCAGATATTACTAAATTATTTGAAATAGTGATAATGGTAGTAGTAACCGCAAATCAATGGACCTGTGTTGGTTTAGTGACTACTGCAGGCTAGAGGTTGTGGATTCAAGTCTTAACCACGTAAGGTACGGTGATTAAAAACATAATCGTGATCTTACACATGGCTATCTTATTCAAAACCAAGAATCAAGAAACAACATATTTATATTTGTTGTCTAAATAAATAAAGAGGGACCTACTTATGCAAATAAAAAATACCGACTTCCAAAAACATCCAAAGAAAACTCTCTGTCAAAAAACACTTAAAAGCGTAAAATAAACTGGTTCTTCATAAATTGCCTATACCTAATTCTTTATTCATTTAAATAGTAGTATTATAATGGGTGCTAGGTACCGAAAATCTGTTTGAAGTTGGTGCCAAGTGACTATCGCTTAGACTTTTGTAATTGTTCGTTTGTATTCTTTTTGGCTTAGCACCGACTTCAAACAGATTTTCGGTACCTAGCACCCATTATAATACTACTATTTAAATGAATAAAGAATTAGGTATAGGCAATTTATGAAGAACCAGTTTATTTTACGCTTTTAAGTGTTTTTTGACAGAGAGTTTTCTTTGGATGTTTTTGGAAGTCGGTTTTTTTTTTTTATAAAAAGTTTTTATTTTACAGTTTTTAGTGCAAACAATCGTAGGTAAGTAGTAAGTTGAATTATTTCATCAAATTTCATCATCAAGAATACAAATTAATGTACGTGTAATATTAAAATCATCCTCTAATCCCTAACTGTTGAAGAGTTTAATCTTCTATCATCAGCTCACCTAAATAGCTTGAAAGTATACGACTGAAGGTCTTTAGATACGTATGAAATTGAAAGAATTATTCTCCAACTCCTAACCGTTGAGGAATTGTACCTTCCACCTTCCATCATCAGCTTACCTAAATAATTTGTAAGAATACGACTAAAGGTAACTTATATACATAGGATATTTAAAGATTTATCCTCCAACTCCTAACCGTTAAGGAGTGGTACCTTACATCATCAGCTCATCATCATAAAATGATGACTACCAGACGCAAAGACCGGTGTAACTTCAGAAAATATACGAAAAACATAGTATGTGCCTATAAAAAATGAGGGTTTCCCTCGATTTCCCTGGGATCCCATAATCAGATCCTGATATGCTGGCAATGGGACCACCACGGAAGCATACCCTGTCGAATACAAAAAAAATTTCAAAATCGGTCCACAACTGACGGAGTAATCAGGTAACATACATATAATAAAAAAAAAAAAAAAAAAAAAAAAAAAAAAAAAAAAAAAAAAAAAAACCTACAGTGGAACATAGAACCTCCTCCTTTTTGGAAGTCGGTTAACAAGAAACAAATCCACACACATGCCAAAATCGAGGTCATCTCATCTTCCTAGCCTTTATTATTCCCAAGATTAATTGGAGTCGGCTACTAGTTCACGGTTTCGTTTAATGTCGTATTGCCATATCCACCTTGTATATTTATAACACTCATCATTTAGAAGTATGTTTATCGGCAGGGGTGTCTTTATGTCATAGCACAGACTTTGCTTAGTTTAGAATCAGAGTGCTGTGTGTAAGATGTGGGAAGTTATTAGGAACTAGATGCGCCCCGCGGTATTATAGCTGGTCCAAGAGCTGATGACGAATTTTGAAAAGGTTCTTTAGGCAAGCTAAAATTGAAAGCCAGCACGAACAGTTGATGAACAAACACGGCGAGTCACATACAAATACACGGATGACGTCATCGAAATTGTGCGTTGTTTGCGCACAAGTTTAAAGTGTCAGTTTAAAACTGCAATTTTTGGCAATAAATTAAAGTATTTTAATTTTTTTTTATTCAAAAAAAAATATTGCATCTTCCCTATTTTGTTTGTAAGTTTTATAATTGTTATTTTAAATTACAATCTAAGGAAATTATTAAAAAGTCGGAAAGTGGGGTCCGTATATTAAAATGTTGCATTATTTTTTCCAAAAATACACAATTGTATTAAATATAAATAATTAATTTTAGAGAATTTTTTTGTTTAATTTTCTTTTTTTTTAAGACTAAAATATTTCAATTCCAATTTAATAATTTATGCAGCAAAAGAAATTAATAATATTTAAACAATTATCAAAATTAAATATTCTGTTTGTGCAGTGCTGTAAACAGCAGGTTTCTCAATAGCCAATCAAAGCGCGAGGAGCTCGGGCCCCGGCAGCTGCCAGCATGCCTCGATTAGCTATCCTTGTCGCACTTACGGCTGCGCAAGACTTTTTTATCGCACTTATTTACAAACTTCATTACGTCTGGGAACTGTTTATAACCGGCAAAATTGTCTGGCGATTTGCAGGTATTATTGAAATTACATAATTAAGACGTGATATAAATTTCAGATTACCTGAAGATTATTTTTGGGAATTTAAATAAGTAATTTTGAAGTCGTCTGGCTATACTTAATAACCGACAAAAACGTCTTGGATTGTTTGTTTGAATTCTAGAAATAATAAAGTAAAAGATAAAAAAACAAGTTGCTTAAGCATTTTTTTTTTAGTTTTTTTTTTGCAAATGTTATATGCTGTGCGTGTTATAGCGAAATAACCGCTAACTCGCTAAAAGACTCCCAGGATTTCAGCTTGCCTAAAGAACCTTCTCAAAATTCGTCATCAGCTCTCCGTCTAAGCAATGTTTGTTGCTTGAGAATATTGTTCACCATTTCGTTAGTTTTAATTTTTAACCGACTTCCAAAAGGAGGAGGTTCTCAATTTTATCGGTATTTTTTTTTTGTTTTCACGAAACCTAAGTTCTCTGTATAACATCAGCTATATGCAAGTTATTGTACTGTCAAATCGGTCTAGATATTCGCCAGAACAAACCGACAGACAAAACTTTAGAAAACTGATTTTTTTTATGTAAGTACTTTAATACACTTTCAGATGCATTTACTGAGAAGTTGTTTGTTTAAAATTACAAACAGACGGTTAACCTTTACTTCTTTGTATGTATAAATATAGATTATCATATATGTATGTATATATATTATCTGATAAGGTGAATATTATGTTACAATAACGCATTATATTTTGATTTCCCAATGCATTCCTTCTCTGCTTCCTAGCTGCCGAGACTTAATTGCCAAAGGACATTGCTGGATAAGATATTGTGATAGGCTGTTAGTTTTGTTTTAAACTTTTAACCCTGATAAATGTATTCTGGACACTTGTACAATCAGAATCATTACCTACCAGGCTTTGCTACCTACAGAGTGCTTATGTAGGGCACATATAAAGCGCCATTTACTCGATCACACTCTTCCTGTATTTAGGTTTACACTTTTTATTTTCTACACCTTGATAAAATATACACAATGGCAGACAGAATTTTCATTCAACAGAACAAAACTAAATAAAGGAGAATGGCGATTTTTGTATCGCCTGGCGTATCTCATGGTAGGGATTGTTTTTGTATTTACTGCTAATATCACCGGCACAAACATTTTAAATTCCAGATTTTTACAACATTGTATTAAAAAAAAATAACAAAAAAAAACCGACTTCATCTGGACCAAATTGAAGACTTATATGGTTTTCTCATGGATGACATGTCAGAACTGGACCAAATTGAAATGGGACCACATGGGAAGCACCAGCTTTCAAATAAAAAAAGAATCATCAAAATCGATTCACCCAGGCGAAAGTTATGAGGTAACAAACATAAAGAAAAAATAAAAATACAGTCGAATTGAGAACCTCCTCCTTTTTTTGAAGTCGGTTAAAAGTTAATGTAGTTTTTAGATTAAAATGAAATACATTGAGCACAAATGAGTTGTTTACAAGATGGCGTAATTATTTTTGAAAAGAAAATCATTCGTCTACGATTTTCTTGGGAGTCAATAAAATATTGTTATTTTACTAAATCCAACAAGTAAGCTCATTCATCATTATCGATTCAAATATACGCTGTTTTTTATGCTATATATATATGTAAAATATTTTCGGCAATCTGACACACAACGCCATCTAGTTTTTATACTTTAAGCATGGCGTGTTTAGAACACGTACGAATGCGTTTTGATAAATGCAGTTGTAACAACTTCATGAGCAGAAGTAAAATTCTATTAACGCAGTTGTAAAAATATGATAAACTAGCTGAACTCCGCGGTGTTACTCGCGGTACGACATTAACCGAGGCTAGTCTAAAAAGTAGCGTTAATTACTCCTTATATCATCAGCTACCTATCCGGAGATTAGCCAGAACAAACAGACAAAAAAATTTAAAGTTAATTTTTTGATGGAAGTATAGTATATACTTTGATTTGCATTAGAGATGCCACGAATATTCGGCAACTCGGACACTTTTTTCGCTATTCGGTATTCGGCCGAATATAGTAAACTATTCGGCCGAATACCGAATAGCAAATCATAAAAAAAAAAAAATACTCGCAAAGATGTTAATTTAACAGACAAATTAACATATTAATATTATAATCTACGAGTGGTAAGTTATGATGAATAAAAACAATTTTTTCAGCACTTGTAGATATCAGACGATTGCGTTTTTCCCCATAAATTATTCCTGCTTCTGAAAACAGCCGCTCACTATATACACTGCTACCAGGAGATGATAAATAAATCTGAGCAAATTTTGAAAGGGTTGGATATTGTTTTGCGTTTGCTGACCACCACTTGTAAGGGTCTGCTGTACGATCTAAGCGAACAGATGCCATATAAAAATCAAGTTCATTTGCAACAGATTGTGATTTTTTATTAAATGTCATCAGTTTGCTTTTGTCAAACAAATGGTGAAATGTCTCAAGGTAATGAATCACTTTAAAAGTAATATTTAGTACACAGTACGTGCAGTGTGATGCACCAACATAAACAAATAAAGCGTGTTGTGACACGACCGCGACCTAATCACCAATGAAACATAACTGCACGCGCCTACGTACTACTTCGTGATGCAAGTTTAAACTCGTAATTTACGAGTCGTGACTAGTTGTGACTTGTCGCCCACGGAAAGTACTAAGTGTTGCCGAATATTCGGCGCTTCGGCCAAGAGCCTCGCCGAATATTCGGCGCTTCGGCCAAGAGCCTCGCCGAATATTCGGTATTCGGCCAAATAACTATTCGTGGCATCTCTAATTTGCATTTAGTGAAAAGTTGTTAATTTGAAATTACAAACACTTTAATTTTATTTATTTGTTTAGACACATGAAAATAATTAGGATGATTTACTTGATAAACGATATAAATCTCAGAACCATGCATTACATACTGCCAGCCATACAGCCAGCGATACAGGATATGCCATTCTCTTTTATTCACAAATGAAAAGTAAGAAATATTGTCATCTCTAAAAATAAGTGATATAATCTGTGGCTCAAAATGGTGATTTTTAACCCAATGTAAACATGATGGAGCTGCCAT
Organism: Diaphora mendica; assembly: GCA_949125395.1. NCBI lineage: Eukaryota > Metazoa > Arthropoda > Insecta > Lepidoptera > Erebidae > Diaphora > Diaphora mendica. The sequence goes on from OX421319.1 coordinate 11,089,200, forward strand.
CTAGTGCATTAAAATAAGCCACAACTAAGATACTTGCAGTTTTGTGACTATTATACTAAATCAAACATCCTCCAATATATTGGTGTCTTTCACACACATTATTGTGTTATTTGTACCATCAGTTTTAGCACTATATAGAAATGAGTTCAAGTATATTAATAAACTGAAACCTAAAAACTTGACAATAAAATTACAGTAGCAATTCACTTTACAATATTTCCAATAATAAGTATCCAAGAAGCCTGCATCAACGAAACTACCAAAATTAATATTATAATACTTTCTAGCAAAATAATCTCATTGAAACTTCAAAATACTGTTAAACATAACTATTGATATGCCGAATGTATTAACAGACCTGCCTGACTATACAATTACTTTCTTAATTCTATTACCCGTGGGTTTCGTTGCTTCTGAATAGAGTATTATATACCCATTTTTTTAAAGTGTCTTAATCTATACTAGTAGTTGCCCGCGGCTCCGCCCGCGTATATGTCGGTTATCGCGGCAAATAGTAGCCTATGTGTTATTCTTATGTATAAGCTGTATTACCGTAATGTTTCATCCAAATCCGTTCAGTAGTTTTTGCGTGAAAGAGTAACAAACATCCATCCATCTATACTTACAAACTTTCGCGTTTATAATATTAGTGTAGAAGATATAAAGCTGAAGAGTTTGTTTTAAAGCACTAATCTCAGGAACCGCTGGTCCGATTTGAAAAATTCTTTCATTGTTGGATAGTACATTTATCGAGGAAGGCTATATGCTATATATCATCACGCTATGACCAATAGGAGCGAAGCAGCACTGAAAAATGTTTCAAAAACGGGGGAAAATTATCACGCTACGGGCAATAGGAGACGCAAACGAGGTTGCGTGGGTCCGCTAGTAAGATTATATAGTACTATTAACCACAAAAAAAACAAAAAAAATATTCAATCGATAAGAGCCATAAAAATGCATTTAAATTTTACATTTTCAAATATCGCGCGTAATTTGTTAAAAACACTGGATGCAGTGTACGCCATATTTCTCTGTGGTGTTGACGTCAGTTCGCTTTGTAAACAAAAACAAATATATAGGCGCGTCTCCACCAAAATTGTTGGCAATTTCAGTGTTTCCAAATGTTTGCAACACTTCAAAAAATCGTCAACTTTTGTTTTCATTGTCTACACCGAGTGACCAACAATTTGAAAAACATTTGAACTAAGCTTCACCATAGAGCCAATAAACATTTGCAACAAGCGTATTCTTTTGACATTTACCGCCAAAAACGGAAACACTGTTCTCAACATTTGTTAACAATTTTTCTTGCCAACACAAGGAAATTACAGAAACTTTTGTCACCAACACGTGTTGACAACACAAAATTTTACAACATTTGTTCGGTGGAGACCCAGCATAAAGCATAGGCTGAACATTTGACACTTTAGTTTATGAAGCGATTCGACAATAACATGGCTACACTACTTCGTGGTGTTAAAAATCAGATTAAAAAACTGAAAACTTTGAAATACATTATAAAAAATATTTAATTATTTTATGAACTACAACTATCATTTTTCGACTGCTTATTGCCTAAGGTATCTCAATAATATACTTTTATATTTTTTCTCATATACAATTAAATACCCTATTGGATATAGTTCAGGATTTCATTGAAACCAATTCAAATCCTAGGGGTGGCCTATTAAGATGCTTTTGCATCATTGGACCTCACATAGTAAGTTACTTCTTATAACATCAACCACCTGACAGTGAAAGTCCCATCAAAATTAGTCTAGGCGTTATTGTAGTTAGACAAAAATTTCAAAAATAGATTTTTTAGATGTTAATACCGTACATACTTATAAATGCATTATGTGAAAAGCTGTTAATTTCAAATTACAACCAGACACTATAATAAAATTTTATTTATTGGTATAAAGATAATCTTAATTTTTTGTTCTAAAATTGTATTTGTAGTAAAGTATTTATTGTTATTAAATTGATTTCATCAAGAAAAGACAATTGAAAGTGAGAAGAGATAAAAAAGAGATTTTTTGCATTTTGACAAATCAGTTCCTTTATGAAAAAAAAGTTGTAATTAAAATTGAATGGATAAGAAGTCTGTCTAATTATTATGTTACTCATTCAAATATTTAGTATTAATTTTAAATGCTTTCACAACATTCTTTAATATTAAGACTTATGAAATATACTAATAATTTTGCCTTCAAGGTTTAATAAAACATTTATAGTTATTTTTATTTATGAATATATGTATTATTATTATAATTATGACTTGTTGACTAACAAAAAAGATTTTATGATCATGAGAAGATTATTGATATTAAAAGATATTACATGAATTAAAATTTTACTTGTAAACTGTTGACATATTTTTAAACAAAAAATCTGTAAACAAAATTGTTTGTATACAATTGTTTATCTAATGACTTGATAGAAAGATTGTTGTATGTGAGTGCACTGCTAGATGCAGATTGCTTAGCAAAAAAATCTAATAAATTGTTGCTACTAATGATAACAGTAACCTATAACTGATAACACAAAAAAACTGACATCAGTAATTTAATATTTATATGTATACACAATGATAAATGTGTGATGACCCTGAGACAAAAATAAATTAAAGATTAAAAGCAAGGAAACAATTCAATAGAATACTTACACTAGTCTTTATTCTCCTGTCTTTCGGGGGTATTTTTAATTTTGATTTCCAACCGATGTCGTCGATACTTTTATCGACATCTCTGTAAAATTTAAATCATAGTTAATGGCCGTTCACTTTTTAATGGTTACAAAAAAACGAAAGGATGTATACATACCCCTTATTCTGATTGGTCATACTGTTTCCGACGTAATTACTTGAACTAATTCTATTTTCGGTCATCATTTTGCGAAATAAGCCCACTAGGGACACGACTAAAATTAGAAACTTAGAATCACAATTCTTTGTCCAAGTCCAACACCAAACAAATTTTACGTAAAGTCACTTTTAGATACATATGCTTATTTAGTAGTTTTATCACGTTCACCAACTTTTCCAGGGATATCTGTAACAAAACAGATTGAAATCAATTACTTTAACACTTGATAGATGCCAAAGCGGGATCCAGGCAAACCAGATTACAAGACGCGTCAACAAGCTTAAAAATAAGAACAAATAAATATAACAGTAGATTCAACCTCATAGTTAAATACACATACAAACTAATAATAATATAGTATTGCTTACGTTATAACATAGTAATTTTGACACTAAAAAGATGTTAAAGCGTAACGATTAGAAAGATTATACGCGATAAAACAGTCGTACTATATTCTTCAAATTTTAATATGGCCGCCAAGAAACATAAATGACAAGCTCCTAAAACATAAAAATTACCCATTACCAGAAAGTATTTAATTATAAGAACTAGCATGCATTTAATGTAATAATATTGAATTCAAATTTGTTAAATAAACATTACCTTGATAAAATTCTACAAAAGACGACGACACTCGATACTCGACGACGACATCACAATGAAACCAAAATAGTGTTGCCAAGACTTTCTAACTTATTATTATTGTCCAAGTAATGAAGTGCGCAGTTACTTGTACCAAAATTTTGTTATAAATTCAAATTAGACCCGACTGAAACTCATATATTAATATGAGTTTAGTTTGAGTTAGTTTATAAATTTAAGTAAATTTTACTTCTAGGACGTAAAAAAGATTCCTTTTCACTTCCTAGAAGTAAAATTTACTTAAATTTATAAACTACTGTTGCCTTTTGTGTGCAGTTGAGCCAAACAGCTTATAACTTAGAGCATTAAACCGTTTAATGCTCTAAGGATTGAACAGCTTGAATATCCACATTTAAACCTATTTTACATGCACACAAACGCATCGGGTACTGTTGCATACTAACCCTGGCAACTAATAAATTTACTTTTGGTTTTTTCTTCTAGACACATATTCATCAACTGTTCGCCTTTGAAGAATGTTTTGAATGTCCTACAAAGCACGCAATGTATCTTGGTTATATCGGAAAGGCTTTATGTAACTCGTCATTTCATGGACAAATAATATATTTTTACACAGTATATAATTATGTCGCTGAGATCTTTTAAAGTAAGCAACGGATTTAAATGCGGTTTTTACCATTACTTATTTTAGGTTTTTTACGAAATGTATTTGTATGAAATGTTATCTTAATGGAACATAATGTTAGTGTTTCTTATAAAGATAATTTTTGATCGCTTTTAATCTTTGATTGTAGAATATAGAGGATGTGAAATAGTGTGAAGTACGTGAAGCCGAAATTTTCCCTAAAATGGCGTCGACCCCGCCTCCAATAGTGATGCGACTCATTTGTTTACTTGATTACTAATATATCGATAAACCATTAAAGGACTAATTTAAAATGAATATTCATATTAAATACTAGTTGTTGCCCGCGGCTCCGCCCGCATATATGTCGGTTATCGTTTATTTGAAAACATGGACAGAAGAGTTCAAGTAGATGCCGTGTACACAGACTTTCAAGGCTTTCTACAAGGTGGAGCTTCATGAGCTTCTTCTAAACAAAATAGCTTTTAACGGTATAAGAGGTAACTTATTGAGATGGTTTGCCTCGTATATATCCAACCGCAGTCAAAGAGTTGTACTGAATGGATTTAAGTCCGACATTGTCAAAGTCACATCTGGGGTCCCGCAGGGATCAATTCTGGGCCGGTTGTTATTTGTTCTGTTCATCAACGACATTAATTCATGCTTTAAACATTCCCACCATTTACTTTACGCTGATGATCTTAAGATATATAAAAGAATCAACAACGCAAATGATTGTCTACTTCTACAGCAGGACTTGGACCGTCTCACTGAATACTGTAACTTAAATAAACTTCACTAAAGTCTTCCAAAGTGCAATTATATTAATTTTACCAAAAAACAAAAATCATATCATTTCAATACCAATTATGTAATATGACATTAAATAAAGTAGACTCACTGCGTGATCTTGGATTAGAATTAGACGCTAAGTTACATTTAGATATTCATGTTCAAAAAATTATTAATAAAGCACTACAAATGTATGGTTTTGTCATGAGGTCCAGTAAGAACTTCAACCAACAGTCTACTTACGTTCACCTTTTTAATACACTCATTAGGCCGCATTTAGAGTATGTCACTTGTATTTGGAGTCCTCTTTACACTAAATATAAAGATTCTTTGGAGAAAGTGCAGAAAAAGTTTTATCGAAGCGTTCATTTTAAATGTTGTCATTGCTACTCTTCGTATACACAAATTCTTAACAATTATAAGATTCTTACACTGCAGCAGAGACGCTTGCTTTTGGGAGCAGTGACTTTATACAATCTGTGTCATAACAAGTATGATTGTATTGACCTTACTAATAAATTGTGCTATAGTGTACCGCGCACAGTGCAGAGACGCGCGGTAAGGGCGGGTCGCTTGTTCAGTACTACGTCGTGTCGAAGTAACGCTGGGCAACGCGCCCCTATATTCCAACTGGTTAATGCCTATAACACCTATTTCGAAAATGTTGACGTCTTTGCACTGTCCGCCGCTGAGTTTAAGCGTACCATTCTCAATATTGTAAAAACTATGTCAACTTAGAATAAGACTTGCACAGTAAAGCACAGGTGTATTTAAGATTAGTTTGTAAAACGTGGATAATTAGGTTGGTTGTGCACTAATTTATATGTAATGTACTTTATTGCTATTACACACATTGTACAACTGTTTATTATTCCAAATAAAATAAAATAAAAAATAAAATAAAAAAATCGCGGCAAATAGTAGCCTGTGTGTTATTCTAATGTATAAGCTATATTACTGTAAAGTTTCATCCAAATCCGTTTGGTAGTTTTTGCGTCAAAAACAAACATCCATCCTACCTTACTTACAAGCTTTCGCGTTAATAATATTAGTAAGATGTAAGAAAGAAGAGAAATAATAATAATAAAGGAAATAATCATCAAATTAAAAAATATGACATTTTACTAATGATTTTTATTCGTTCCGAAACAATATTAATTTAGTCCAGACACTTCTTTAGTTATTAATCCAAAATGATTGAATCTTTTATCTAAATAATTAAATAAATAAAAATAATTGCCTTCATCAACATTCATCATTTGTGAGTGCTTTCATGATCAGAATTTCCATTTAAAAAAAAAATCGAAATGCTCCATTATAAATTTATATACATAGAAGTAATACTTTTCTGGTTGAGTCTTGTGATCAAAATTTTGTTTCTCAATTTTTTCTTCAAGTTTTCTTTTCTTTCTAAATGTTGTGAGAGCAAACTGAGGTTTTATGTTTTCGATGCCAATGTTTTCTTTCCACAACTTATAAAGACTTTCATTTTTTGGAAATCTGAAAACAAAAGACATATCACTCTAAGCTGCTAATAAGAAAATACGAAAGTAAAAAAAAAAACTTTGTAGAAAAATCACTCGTACGTGGTATATTTCACGTTATTTTGCTATTTGCAATTAATGTATTATTGTGAACAATAATATTGTAAATAACTTTTAATATATAACACAGTTTTACTTTTATCGATAAAATACATGACAACACTTCGCGATAATGTAAACAAGATATTAAAACCGAATTTGTTGCTGATACACACTAAATAAGAGAACTATGTATTAATAAATATTTAAAAAAGCACAAACAATAATTAAACACAAGTAGAAATCATAAATAACACGTAAAATATACCAAAATTTTGAACTTACATAAAAATGACAATCTATGGTCTTTTTCCGAGAATTTGATTTACGATCTGTAATGCAACACTGCACCATAACTTCCTGTTGCATAATAGTATTTTCTAATACAGCGAGAAGTAAACAAATAAGCACAAATAACTATGAAAACAAAAGAAAACGTCTGAAACACCAGGACTTTGACAGCATAAGTACTTCCACAAATGTTCCTCTAAAATGGCTGCCTGTCAAAAAATTGGCCTCAAGGCGGGGTTTGATGATGTCATAAAATAATGTCAACATTTATGTTTTCGCCACAATACAATTTCAAAGTTACAGCTTACACATAAACATGATTAGGTTTCATACTGTGGGAGACTGGTGCCTAAGCTAGGCTCATAGCCTGTATTTCAGGAAACCAGGATCCCCTCCGTTATTGTTAGACAACTTTTTAGTGGGTAAAAAATTCAATTCCCGAGAGGCAGTACAAAATGCCTTTGAAGAGTTTGTTGCCTCCCGTCCAGCTGATTTTTACAAGAAGGGCATCAATAAACTGCCAATGCGTTGGCAAAGATGCGTCGATTGCATGGGTGATTACTTCGAATAACAGAAATAAAAAAGTTTGAAAAAATAAGTACTTTCACTTATTGCATACAAAACGGCAATGTCATAGGTAAACCCTATTATTTATGTAAGGCCATAAGAAGCAGAAGTATCGTTTTGAATATAGGGTTTTACGTCGGACTTTACTAGTTTCAGCGGGATTGTATCGCCTTTTCCCACTGAACAGAACAGGATCAAATACCAGCATACTGTGCTGCATGCAGTGCCGGATTAAGCCAGCGCGGGGTCTGTAGCAAATTCGGTCAAGGGGCCCTTAGTTTGCTTTAGGTTCTCAAGTTTATGATGATTTGAGATGCCAACATTTCTCGTGGTAGGGATTACACGACCTATAACTACGATTTAGTGTAAGGGATCCCATTATCATCCTTCGGGACCCAAGCCAACCTCGCCTGCCCGCGGTGCACTCTGCTGAATAACGAAGAAGGCTCTGGCGACCGACCAACACGCACTGGACCAGCGCGGCAGGTTACGGTCCAAACCCCCTAATGTGATGATGGATAAAGGACGGCTCCTAGTGCCCGGGGGCTCTAGTTGCAAGACTGACTTGACGAGCGTTTGTCGAACACTGGAGTCAGGGGTGCTAAGAATCTCCGGGCGAAGTACTACCGTCGAACGACCTCGGGCAAGTGCACAATGGAATACCGACGTGGGTAGTCGCCGGTGACGTATAATACGCGCACATTAAGCACAGATGAGAAGATCGTTAAGTTGGAAGAGGAGAGTTGCATTGGGACACAATGGGTTTATCGGAGGTCCGAAGAGAGGGCGAGGACACGACTACCTTAAAGTCTGAAAACTTGTTCTACCACCGGGAGGGCGACCAACAGTCTCAGGGTGGCGTCGGGTTCCTCGTTCACAGATCCGTCGTAAGTAACGTGGTATATATCATTAGTGTATCGAGCAGGGTTGCGTACCTGATACTCTGAGTATCAAAGAGATACTCGTTGAAGGTCATACAGACTTACGCAACGACCTTGGCACACCCGGACGACGAAGTGGAAGCTATGAATGAGGACATCAGTAGGGACATACATACTTCCAAAACATACTTCACTGTTGTTCTGGGGGATTTTAATGCAAAACTGGGTAGGAGGGGCGATGACAAGTTGCGAGTTGGGCAATTTGAATGTGAGCGAAGGAATCCCAGGGGCCAGGGGTGGGCCCACTTTCTGGAGAAGGAGGAACTCTTTATGATGAACTCCTTCTTCAAACAGCCACCTCATAGGAAATGGACCTGGATGAGTCCAGACGGTTCACGAGGAATGAGATCGACTTCATTATGTCTAACAGAGAGACAAACATTCAGTGATGTCTTCGTGATCCACGGGGTGAAAACCGGGAGCGATCAGAGAATGGTTGACACATTTAATATCAATGTCCAACTGGAAAGGTCTCGACTAATAACGCTGCGACCTACTGCAGCCCAGATACAAAACCCCGAGAGCTTTCAACTCGAGCTCGCAAAACGCTTGTCTGGCTTAGAGGATTGCGTTTCTGTGGACGAGGGCAACAACAGGCTGGTGGAAACTGTCTACAAGGTAGGGAAAGCCTTCTTTAGATCCCGATGGAAAGATAGACCTTAAAAACTATCAGATCACACCCTCGACCTTATGGCAGAACGATGCTCATTGGCGCTGCAGACTTCCGAGGACTCTGAAGCATATCTACAGCTCAATATACGGATCCCTAAGTCCTTGCGGCACGATATCCCTGTCTTTAATAATAACCATATTAAAGATACGATAGAGCGAAATAAGGGCTCCAAAGTGTTCGCAAGAGACTTGTCTATTGGGCAAAGCCAGTTGACGAAGCTGAAGACTGAAGACGACAGTGTAGCGTCTACTAATCCAGAGGTACTGAGGGAGATCGAAAGGTTCTATGGACACTTAAATACCTCGATTGCTAAGCTTGTTGACGATTTAGATAAAGATCGAAGAGCCAAATTAAGCCCGGACATCAGCCTGTATGAGATAAGGATGGCCCTCAAACAGTTCAAAAACAACAAGGTGGCGGGTGAGGACGGAATCACATCGGAGTTTCTGAAAGCAGGTGGAACACCGATACTGATAGTCCTTCAGAAGCTCTTCAATTATAGGATAGAGGTGAGGTGGTTCTCTTCTTCAAGAAAGGCGACAAAACCTTATTGAAGAACTATAGGCTCATCTCATCGCTTCTAAGCCATGTTTATAAGCTGCTTTCGAGGGTGATCATGAATCGTCTCGCACGTAGGTTTGATGACTTCCAGCCTCCGGAACAAGCCGGGTTCCGTAAGGGCTATAGTACCATAGACCACATTCATACGCTGCGGCAAATTATACAGAAGACCGAGGAGTATAATTTGCCACTATACTTAGTGACTTGGACTATGAGAAAGCCTTTGATTCGATCGAGACTTGGGCAGTGCTCCAGTTTTTTCCGAGATGCCACATTGACTATCGGTATATCGAAGTGCTGAAATGTTTGTATAAAAACGCTACCATGTCGGTCCGAGTACAGGACCTGAGCACAGAGGCTATTCCGTTGTGCAGGGGAGTTAGGCAGGGTGAGATGTCATCTCGCCTAAACTCTTTACCAATGCAATGGAAGACGCCTTCCAGCTCTGCTCTCTGCTCTGACCAGCGAATGCCTCGTTGGTCTCGCGGTTGGCGTGTGCGACTGCTATTCATGAGGTCTCGGGTTCGATTCCCGGGTCGGACCAAATGATTGTATGATGATTAATGCGGAGTTTGGGTGTTTTCTATGTATAATATGTATGTATTTACAAAAAATAAGTATATATGTATTTGTATCAGTTGTATAATGCCCATTTTTTTTTTAACGTGTGAAAATCCCATCGGACCGTCACCCCACCGGAGTTTACGGCGGGGCGATGTGTCGGACTCGAACCGACTAAAACCACACGGTGTGCCACTCTGCGCCTGTGAAGGGAGGAATCCGGGAACTGCTGATATTAACATATCCGGACCCCTCCCAGCGCTTGCCCGCACAGAAGCGGGCACCGTCACCTGATGGACTCTCTAAGTAGGTGACGTACGGCACACGCGTACGTCACCCCCTCGCGGGTGGCCACTAGAGCGGATGGAGGGGAAAACCCGTCCCGACCATCCGCGGCCACACTCAGGGCGGCATGAGGCGCAGATAGGCGCGCCTGCGATTGGGTCCGAGTGGATATCATCCTCCCGGGCCTTCTCCGCCACCTCCTTCTGTGAGATCACATCTTCGCAGAAGGTTGCGACCGCGGTAAAACTGCTGTCGCTACCGGCCATGTAGCGTATGACGGCCGGTAGCGAGAGATCTCCTCCGATGACTGCAGTGAGGGCCCGGCGCTGCGACGCCCAAGCGGGACAAATCGCCAGCGTATGCTGGGCCGAGTCCTCACTGCAGTCGCAGTGGTGGCAGGCGGGACTCAATTCCCTCCTAGCGACCGAGTGCAGGTACTTCCCGAAGCAACCATGCCCGGAAAGGACCTGCGTCAGTCGGAAGGAAAGGGTCCCGTGCTGCCGCCCTGCCCACTCGAGGATGACCGGCTGGAGAGCCTCCACGGCGGCAAAGCCAGCGCGTGGAGTCTCCAGCCGGAGCGACTATCTGTCCATAGTGGCTCGACGAGTGGCTTCACGCCATTCGCGTACCTCTTCGGGCGGAGGGCGAACGCCACTTTCCGCCCGATATCCAGCCACCCGTCGATAAACTTCGGCGAGCACTTCCGCCTCCAAATCCCACGGGGGTGTCCCGGCCAAGGCGCACGCCGCCTCGGTCGACACCGTGCGGTATCCGCGTATGGCTCTGACTGCCAATACCCTCTGAGGCCGCCAGAGGCGAGCCTTATTTAGGCAGTCAGATCCGCCACCCACACCGGTGCGCCATACAGCGCTATCGACCGGACAACCCCCGTGTATAGGAGTCTCGTTGCGACGCTGGCTCCCCCCAAATTGGGCAAAAGTCGCCCAAAGTTGTATAGTGCCCATAACACAAGCTCTGCTTAGCTTGGGACTAGGTGGCGTTGTGTGTTAGATGTCCGAAAATATTTATTTATTCTGAATTGGGAAGGATTCGGCATCAATATTAATAGCGAATGCATCTCGCACCTTCGGTTTGCATCATGGCAAATGTCCATGTTTCGCCCACCCCCATTTTACTGGGAGGCTCGGCTCTCGTAGTTGTTGATCACTATGTCTATCTGGGACAAACGGACCAACTAGGCAAATCCAACATAGAGAAAGAGGTCAAGCGACGAAGCCAGATCGACTGGGTTTGCTTTCGGGAAATTACGCAGTGTCTTCTCGTTCAAAATATCAAGTCCTTAAATATGTAGGTCTTTAACCAGTGCGTGTTACCAGTGATGACCTACGGTGCCAAGACGTGATCTCTTGCTATGGGCCTCATAAGGAAGCTCGGGGTCACACAGCGAGCTATGGAACGAGGTATGCTTGGGGTCTCTCTACGAGGTCAAATCAGAAATGAGGAGATCCGTAGACGAACTAAAGTTATCGACATAGCAGAGCGAGTCAGCAAGCTGAAGTTCCAGTGGGCAGGGCACTTAGCTCGGAGAACCGATGGCCGATGGGGCAGAAAGGTCCTTGAGTGGAGACCACGTGACGGCAAACGTAGCGTAGGAAGGCCTCCCGCAAGGTGGCCGGACGACCTGGTTAAGAATTTAAGATCGCAGGGACTCGTTGGATGCGGGCCGCTAACGACCGGTCGAAATGGAAATCAATAGGGGAATCTTTAGAAGGGAAGGGGAAGGGGGAAGTTTTAGATTTTTAGGTGGGACTTAAGTCCCACCTAAAAATCTAAAACTCGATTCCCCTAAGGATTTATTCCTTATTTGATTGATTGATTTCCTTAAGTAAAGCCTAGGTGCTTCGCGGTTAAGGCATGCAAGATATTTTACGCTTATCTAAACTTATTTTTTTTATGGTTGGACAGGCGTTGGAGCGCCGGGCCCCCCAGTTCGCTGGGCCCGTAGTATTTGCTACTCTTGCTAAGTGGCTAATCCGGCACTGGCTGCATGAAAATTATCTGCTTGATGAATAACTGTCTCACTGTTAGAATTTTTGCATTTTTGTATAAGAGAGAGGTAGGATAATAAAACGGTAGGGACATTGAAACTTTTAGAACTGCCCTTTGGGCTCTTATATAATAATGGCTCTTATAATGGAGCATTTCAATTATTTTTTCAAATGGAAATTCTAATCGTGAAAGCACTCACAAATTAATGTTGATGAAGGCAATTATTTATTTATTTATTAACTTTATGCACAAAATATACAATGGCGGACTTAATGCCTAAGGCATTCTCTACCAGTCTACCGTTGGGTGGTGCGGAAATGAGTGAAAAGGTGCACTACACTTTTGTTATAACACTTAGATTAATCCACAATAAACTGTCAATAAACAGAAGAGAACCGGGTATTATAATATATCTACACAATACTACAAGAATACATACATAAAAATAAACACATAACTATACTACTCGATATACATACACATATTGGTGACGAGCAGATTCCCTAGCGGCAAGTCGCAGAACTAACGTATGACAGATAAAATACGTATACACGTTAATATTCCACTTTTAAAATACTGTTTACCCTCACGAAGTGGTCCTAAAGTATGTTTTTTACTACTCCGTAGACGTCTATCAATGAAATCATTGTAGAAAGAATTTAAGCGAAGACGAGCAGATTCCCTAGCGGCGAGTCGCGGAACTAACGTATGACAGATAAAAATACGTATACACGTTAACATTCCACTTATAAAATACTGTTCACCCTCACAAAGTGGCTATAGTATTTTTTTCTACTCAGTAGACGTCTATCAATGAAATAATAACAATGCACTCGCTCTGTATATTAAACTGTCAGGTAGAAGTATCTGTCATACGTTAGTTCCGTAAACGGCCACTAACATCTTCTCGTTATCATACATATACTACAATAAATAATAAATAAATAAAAAAAAAAGCCTTTATTTCTTACAGATTCCAGAAATAAAAAGTTATATTATGTTAAGTTAGTGTACATATTAGTTTTGTTAGAAATTTAATTTGCTTCTAAAAACTGTTATGACTTTACATTAATGTTTACTTAATTTTACATAACTATTACACATGTTCAATAGTCTGTAAGAACCCCTCTGTAGGTGAAGGCCTCCTCCAAAGATAGCCAGTCCTCTCTAGATTGGGCTACTTGAATCCAGTTGGGGCCAGCTGTTTTTTTGATCTCATCTTCCCAGCTTGCTAATGGTCTACCTCTTTTTCTCTTGCCCTGTGGACCCGCCCATGTGGTTACCCTTTTCGTCCATCTCTTGTCTCGTAGACGCGCTACATGTCCGGCCCACTTCCATTTTAATGATTGAGCGTGTGTCAATCCATCTTTTGCCTTGGTTATGTCTCTAATTTTGGTGTGCCTTATTTTCTGCATCTTTCTAATATTTAGCATACTGCGTTCTATTCCCCGCTGGCATGAAATTATTTTATCCTTTGTTTTTTTGTTGAACTTCCACGTTTGGCAACCATACGTCAAGCATGGTATGAGGCTCGAGTTTAGTACCTTAGTTTTGATTTTGATTGGCATGCTGCTTTTGAATATGTCCTTCAGTGCCCAGTATTTGTTCCATGTTAGCTGTACCCTACGCTCTACCTCTCGATCGTTACTATTGTGGTGAAAGCTAATTTGTTTACCCAGGTATATGTAGCTGTCTGTATATTTGAGAGGCTCGTCACCAATGTTTAGTGAAATCTTTTTGCTGTTAGTCATCAACATTGTTTTGGACAAGTTCATTTCCAAACCTACTAATTTACTAACATCATTGAGTGATTGTATCATATACTGAATTTCTTGCGCTGTTTCTGATAGAAGAACCAAGTCGTCTGCAAATCTTAGGTGGTTTAGGTAGACATCTTTAATCTTAATACCCTGACCCTCCCAATCAAGTTGACTTATGATTAATTCCAGTGTTGCTATAAACAGCAGTGGTGAAAGAGGGTCACCCTGTCTTACTCCTCTTTTTACCGGAAACCAAGGCCCAGCTGTCTCTAGTTTGACTCTACTCTTGCTATCATTGTAAATACTCTTGATTACACTAATGTATTCTTTTTCTACCCCTTGCGTTGTTAGGCTTTCCCATATGCTTTTATGTGATATACAGTCAAATGCTTTTTGGTAATCAATGTATGCGATGTAGAGTGGTCTATTTTTCTCTCGGTATTTCTCAATGAGAAGTTCCATTGTGTGTATATGGTCAATCGTTGAGTATCCCTTTCTAAATCCGGCCTGTTCGATAGGCTGACGCGCACTACGACTACAATAAATACAGTATCAAATTTGTGAGGAATCTGCTGCATTTTGGCTAGGGAGAGCTCGTACCTTGACCTTGAACGAGTTACGACTGGGTGCCATTCTGACTTCCTGAGGAAGAGCATTCCAAAAAAGGACAGATTGGATGAGGAAGGAAGAATGAACACACTCAGAAGTGTGGGAGGGGCATGACAGTAAGAGAATATATTTAGAACGAAGGTTTCTATTGTGATTGGAACACAGAAACTGGAAGGAAGAAGTCAGGTAAGTAGGTGAGTTGAGAATAGTGTAGAGAGTGGTCAGGGCGCGGAGGTGACGACGCTGACAAATAGGAAGCCAATTCAATTTGATACGAAAAGAGGAAACATGGTCATATTTACGACGATTAAAAACGAATCGAATGCATTTGTTTAGAAGCCAGTCGTATTTGTTGAGAAGATCTGCATTCAGTTCATAGCAGCACACATCGCCATAATGAATAATGGGCAGGATTAAAGTTTGCACCAACATCGTTTAGTTTCGGGTGGCAAAAAGTTCTTTGGTCGATATAACGTCCGCAGGGTTCCTGTTACTTTCTGACCGACACTAGTAACCTGGGTTTGCCAGCTAAAGTTGCTGTCGATGAACAGGCCGAACCACTCGGACCAGTTGCTGATAGTACGTAGATCACCGTTAACCTTAGTAATAGCCTCTGTTATGTTATCTACATCAGCATGGTAATAGATTTGTAAGTCATCGGCATAAAGATGGTGCACACACTGAAGATTCTTAGTGATGAGATTAATAAAAATAGAAAATAATAGTGGAGAGAGAATGCCGCCTTGAGGGACACCAGAGTCAAGGTCACACCATATGGAGGTGGATTCGTCAACACGGACGGACTGTTGGCGCCCTCGAAGATATGAAGAGAACCATTCCAGTTCACCAGGCGATATCATATGATAGGAAAGGATTGACAGGAGGATATCGTGACTGACAGTGTTGAAAGCGTTTGAGAAATCAATCAAAGCCAACACGGTTAATTTTGAGTTTTCAATTCCTGTCCGAATGTCACTAGTCGCTTTCAGGAGAGCAGAAGTTGTACTGTGCTTACTAATATTATAAACGCGAAAGTTTGAAAGTATGGATGGATGGATGTTTGTTACCTTTTCACGCAAAAGCTACTAAACGGATTTGGATGAAGCTTTACAGTAATATAGCTTATACATTAGAATAACACATAGGCTACTATTTGCTGCGATAAACGACATATACGCGGGTGCAGCCGCGGGCAACAACTAGTATTTAATATGAATAATCATTTTAAATTAGTCCTTAACTGGTTTATCAATATATTAGGATAGAAGTAAACAAATGAGTCGCATCACTATGGGAGGCGGGGTCGACGCCATTTTAGGGAAAATTTCGGCTTCACGTCCTTCACACTATTTCGTACCCTCTATATTCTATAATCAAAGGTTTTGGCTTTTACTTTTTTTTTAATCCAGTGGAGAGCTAGTTTAACTGTTGGCATAATGGCAACACTGTCTGTCACTGTCAGTCAGAATCAGAACTGTCAAACGCATAGAACGTCAAATGGTACTTCTTTTGATACTCTTCACAGAGTTGTTAATACGATACATAGAAGTTTATTCTTCTTCTTCTAATGGTCTAAAATAAGTGAAATAATACATATACTCAAACTACACAAATTAACTTTTGTGTTTGATTATTGTGAAAATTCACAACATAATAAAAAATCGTGCTTTCATATGATATGGAATTAAATAAGAAAATATAACCAAAAATCTTGTTTTATGGTCTTAAGTGTTTCACTAACTAAAATTTGCTTTAACACATCATGTAAGTGATTTCCTTAAAATACCTATGTAGTTTTAATAATATAATGTTCAACAAATGCCTTACTGTGAGCTATACACATATAAATCGTTTTGAAAGGTTTTAAAATTAGTTTGATTTTGCAGGACAGAATACTGGAAGTCTCAAGCTAGGAAATACTGTGAATTTTGTAAATGTTGGTTTGCTGACAATAAAGTTGTAAGTAACAGTAGCGTTATAAATACAGTGCAGTTTACTTTCAATATAGTTAATTTTTTCAACTACACTTTTACTCAACACCCAGTGGAGTGTTTTGGGTTTAAACCTCACACAAGAAAACACTTCGTGTGAGTCACAAATTGTTATTCTGAGACCATTTTATGTATGTTTGTGCGAGAGTTGTGTTTATGAAAAAAAATTGCATCACTGATTTTAATGGAAGGGATTTGTCGCTGTATTTAAGTTAATTTTGATATATTATTTGCTTGTGAAATTCTGTGAAAAAGCTCACCTTTCATACTTACAACTTGTTTATTTTCAGTCCATATCATTCCACGAAAATGGAAAACGACACAAGGAAAATGTTCAGAAGCACATTTCAACACTTAGTAAGAAGAGTACTAAGGAGCTTAAACAAAAGGAGAAAATGGATGATGACATAAAAAAAATGGAGGCTGCAGCAATGGCAGCTTATTTAAAAGATGTGCAGAACAATGCAGATCTGACATCACAGGTAGAATTAACACACATCCTTAAATTATGGAAATTATTCTTGGTTATTTCAGTTTACAGTGGAAACTCAATGAACTGGACTAATTGTTGTCAGTAGGGATTCCGATAATCGGAAATCTGGATAATCAAATGCATGAAGAAAAGCGCTTTTCTTCATGCATATACATGTAGTATGTATGTATATACACACATACTTATTTATTTAATTGGTCGCTGTTGGTAGTCTGGACAATCGTGAATCCGTATAACTGAGGGCTAGATAATCGAGTTTCTGCTGTGTTTACTTTTATACTAGCTTTTTCCCATGGCTCCGAATGCATGTATGTAAGTTATTATGGTAAAGAGTAGCCGGTCCTTCCTCAAGAATCAAAGTATCTCCATACCAAATTTCATTGGTGCAGTAGTTTAGCTGTTATAATCTAACATACAGACGGAGTTACTTTCGAATTAATCATATTAATATGAATCTTATCTGATTGTAATAGCAGACAAACATAAACCAGAAAAAGTAAATACTCATACTAAAGAGTCACTTAGACTGGCAGAGAATAATGATTCAACTTTTGGTTACGATATGATATAATCATATTAGTCAACATTGAATATGTAATACTATACTACAAGAATACCTTTCACAAAAGTCACTAAAGGACTCATAAAAGAGACCAAACAGAAAGGGGTAAGATATAACAAAAAACGAGTCACATATGAAAACTAGGGTTGCCAGATGGCCGGGAAATCCTGGATTGTCCCGAAATTTTGTGTCTTGTCCGGTGTCCAGTGATTAGCCCTTATCATCCCGGATTCCGAAAATCTATAACTTTGTAAAAACATAAAGTAACAAAGAATGACAGGGCTGGCCTGTCTGTGAGTGAGGGGGAAATACTTCCCGAATTTTGGCACGATATTGAATATATAGTTCGCATGTCTGAAAAGTGTATGTCAGTCGCTTACGAAATAACACATCCACAAATTTTACAAATTTAATGAAAGTAGTTTGTTTTGTGTCAAAGACTATTTAGCCAACTGAATAGTGTAAGGACTAAAGAGTGAAACCGAATTTCCATGAATTTAATCAATCAATCAATTTTAGCTTGTTTTGTTTAGAAATTTTATCAGTTTTGCAAAGCTTTCACTAAAAAAAAACTAATAATAAAAATGGCAAAATTCAGTGATTAACAAGTCATTTTTACCATGGTCACGACCGAGCGACTCGACACCATTGTCAATTTTTTTCTGAATAGAAATAGTATTTTTGGCAATGGAAATAAAATTTACCGAGGCTAATTTTACCTTTGTTGTTAAGTTAATCTTACCCTTTCTGCCAGAAAACTACAATGTTTCTCAAGAACCCTTTGCTTATATTGATATAATTTACTATCTAAATTCACATTTTACTTTTTCAGAGCATCAATGAAATGGTAGGACAAACAATAGCTGGTGAAAGTAGTAGTACAGTTATAGTAACCACTCATACAAAAAAGAAAGCACCACCCATATGGAATGAAATAAAAAGTGAAAATGGAAGTTCTTATTTCTGGAACACTGTTACAAATGGTACTCATATTTAATCTAATCCAGTTCTCTATTGTCCTGGAGTGGATGTAAAAAGTGTTTATAATTAATAATATTTCATCATCAATTTCAGAGACCACATGGGACCCGCCTGATGAATATTTATCAATTACTGATCAGGAAAAGAAAAAGTTAAAAAATGAAGAACAGGAGAAAAAAAAAGAGAAATTAAAGTGAATATGATTTGAGTTTTTTTAGTAATTAAACCGTGACCGGAACCGTGGGAGAGCCACGCTTCGGCATGAATGGGCTGGCTTGGTGTGAAACAGCGCTTGCGCTGTGTTTCACCGAGCGACTTAGGATACCGGAGGACCATACCCAACCCCTCCCCCCGTCCCCATCCCCCAAAGGCCGGAAACGCACTTGTGTCGCCTCTGGTGTTGCGGATGTCCATGGGCGGCGGTAATCGCTTACCATCAATTGATACGTCTGCTCGTTTGCCCCTTATTCCATAAAAAAATCCAGCATATTATTTCAATCTGAATTAGTCTGGGAATCGTACTCCTCGTATTTTTTTTCGAAATAGCGTGCACCATTATTTAAATCTTCATATCACTCCCCGATTATCAATAACAGTCAAATAAAGTTGATTACAAGAATTTACTGTAAAAAGCTTTTTTTTTGCAGAAAAACAAAACAAAAGGAAGCTCAAAAGGAAGTAATGAAGGAAGTAAATGCTCATTTAGCAAGAGAGAAAATGAGAGAGTTCGCTGTGAACAAAGATGATCCACCGCCAGTTAAAGTTGACTATGGACCTGCGCCACGGGCTTCCAAACCATATGGCTCGTGGACTGCAGTCGTAAACGAGTACGTAAATACTTGCTGAAGTTGGCATACATGTAATGTACAGTCGACCAAATTGAATCATGACCCCCCTTAAAGTCATTTTCCTACAATTATTCCATTAGGTTGAAATTAGCTTGAACATACATTTCATAAGTAACGAACCGTTATCATTCTACTAGACACTGACAAAGCCATGACATAGACATATACTATGGACTATGATAAGTATTGCACGAAAAAGTTTGTTAGCCAGTGAACGTCCTTATCTATATGTATCTTAGGAAAGATTTGATTGTCTGTGTGTTTGAGACATAGGATTGACTTTATTTCGAATAATGGGTATACTTGATGTAGGAGGGTAGAGGTACCGTAAAGGTAGCGTAGGGTAGGTGTAGAACAAAAATAGAAAAGCATTTATTTGACAGAACGAAGTCTGTCGAGACAGCTAGTCATACATATTAATAAAATAAAACAGTAAAATTAGAGACTTTATTTTGTTTATTTCATATGATTACATTTAAAAAAATGGCAATTTACTTCGTAAAGCGAATAAAAAATAAAACTTCTCAATAGTTAATTTGTGGGTTATAATGGTTCCAATGGTTTGGGTCTGTAGGATTACTGGTTAAACCTAAAACCGAGTGTAAGCGCCATGGTTTTCAATAACGTCTAATAATCGATTACGCATAGACCCGATTACACGACTGCAAATGTCACTTCCCCTCATGAAATCCCAGATTTCGTTACAATGCAGCTCGATTGCTTCTTTAGTCCTCTCGTGCCTGTTATCCCACATTTGAACCATCAAACCCCATAAATTTTCTATTGGGTTAAGATCTGGTGACCTAGACGGCTATGGAATGAGAGTAAATTCATCTTCATGTAAACCAATTTGAGACAATTCTGGCAGTATGCACTCGACAGTTATCATGAACATAGGAGAATACTGGCACATCTTCACGGGGGTAAACTGTTCGCAAAGTCGGTAACATTGATTCTTCCAATAAATCGACATAGTTGATAGCGTTATGACGAGGAGAAATAGGAACAAGTTCGCCTATGTTTCCAGCATCCATCCATGCCCACATGTTAGCTGAAATACGGCCAGATGATTGGTTGGGCACTACGTGGTCCTCTGTGTATCGCGTGTTATCGTAACGCCACAAAGTTAAGCGACCATGTTGAGAAGAGCGAAATGATTTTTCGTCTGTAAAGATGGTGTTTGTCCAGTCGAAATCTAAATAATTACGTGCAAAATTCAATCTCGCAGTTTTGTGTGCATCCGTTAAATGAACTTTCTTAGCATGATGTCTGTAATGCAGCCCAGTGCGGTGCAAATTATTTCTAATTGTTTCTAGACAAACGTAAAAGGGTACGAGTAAAAGGATGTTCTTCGTAATGGTGTTGCCTTTCCGTTCTCTGTTGGTTTGTGATTCGACGAACCCCATGACTATGTCGTCGTCGGTCTTCAAGGATACCCGCTTCAGCGTGCCGTCTGATCCAGGTTCTGGCCGTGTTACGACTTATATTTAACTCACGTGATATTTCTCTAACGCCGCAACCTTGCTCACTGAGCACTACAATCCGAGCTCTTTGTCCTACCAAATTGGCCATTATACGATTCGTTTATAGATATAAATATATTCTTAGATTTTTATTTTAATATTTTCAGATTGACTACTACTTGACATCTCACACATAATTCAAATAAGACTGCTGTATCAAAAATATATCTTGTTCAGTGATGACAAAGGTTTAAATTGCATTGACATCTAACCCGCAATGACGCATTTTTGTTTATATCTAAAACGTACTATGTGCAAATAGCGAAGAAAACCTAACTACATTTATGATTACAAAGGAATAATTGGCAAAGTGGGTCATGATTCAATTTGGTCGACTGTACAATATTTGATATTAAATGCTATGAAATATATTTAGCTTTAATTCCGCGAGACAAATATCCAGGTCTGAAAGCAGGGCACAAATCCCACCGTCATGCATATGTACACATACAAAACAAGTGAGAAATAATTAGCATGCCATGCAACCAAACCTATACTCGACACGTGTTTCGCCCCTCCACGGGGCATCCTCAGGAGATGTTGACTCGTCGAGCGTTTGAGCTCGAATGCGCGCTAGCGCACCGCTGTCGGCCCTTTATATACCGTTTCGATGACGCTATAATCACGATCGATACAATGTCACAACGACATCTGTGCCGAACTACCCGCAATCATACTTAGAAGTGGTGATGGAATTAAGTTTGTTTGGTCATTCAACAGTGTATATGCATTATTATTGTTATATTTTGATATTTCTAACTGTTCCAACACACTCATCCGGAAACCCTTATCGCAAACATGCAGAATGTTATAGGTATTGTTGCCGCTCAAGGAGTGGCCGGTGTCGATTAAATGTTTTGCGAAATGTGATTTATCTGGATGGCCATTCCTGTGAGCGGCAACATGTTCCCTGTACCTAATTTCGAAACTACGGCCTGTCTGACCCACATAGACCCCGGTGCAATCATTGCATACTAATTTGTAAACTCCGGATTTTTTTGAATTCTCTAATTTATCTTTACCGTTACATAGTTTACGCAAGTTATGATCCGATCGAAAAGCTACGTAAACATTGTGTTTTCTTAGAATATTCGCGATTCTATCTGAAATTGGGCCTATGTAAGTGAGACTCCCGACATTCTTGTTAATTCTTTCGGGGGTACATGCATAAAGTGCTGAGCGAGCCCGGTCATTCTGCTTTTTCTTAATTATATTATCAATAACTTGTTTGGTGTAACCGTTTGAAGTCGCGATTTGATACAATATTTTGAGTTCTTTTGCGTAATTATCCGTGGACAGTGGGAGTGACATTAAACGGTGGACATAGCTGCGGAAGGCTGCTAGTTTATGCTGTAGTGGGTGACAGGATGAAGCGGGAATCGTTGTGTCAGTGTGTGTGGGCTTTCGATAAATTTGGAAATCGAGTTTGTTATTGACTCTTGTGATTGTTAGATCCAAAAAATTAAGGGACTGATTTGATTCTAATTCTAATTTGAATTTAATTTTGGGGTGGTGAGTGTTGAGCCTATTTACGAAAATATCCAATTGACGATTAGTACCTGTCCAACAGATAATTACGTCATCCACATATCTATAATAAAACAGAATGTTGGGCTCGCCCACCACATATTTACATTCGAAGTAGTCCATAAATATTTCCGCCATTAATGGACTTAAAGGTGATCCCATTGCTAGACCCTCTTTTTGGCGGTAGTATTCGTTATTAAATCGAAAGTAATTTTGTTCCATGCAAATACGTGTGAGGTTAAGTAGGTCATTTATTTCTCCTGGATGTAAACGTTGCCTCTCCAAAAGGTACCCCAAAATACGTAGGCACTCTTCAAATGGAATATTTGTAAATAAACTATCTACATCTAGTGATAATAATTTCGAATTGTGGGGGGTGTTAATATTTTGTATTTTTTTAGTTAAATCTAAACTATTTTTTAAACTGTACTGTGGTTTAAAAGATGCCTTTGCCTTTAGTAAATTGTTTAGATATTTGGCTAAATCGTATGTTGGGGCACCAATGTAAGAGACAACGGGGCGAATTGGGATGTTGTCTTTATGAGTTTTTGGTAAACCATACAAAAAAGGAGATCGTGGGTTCATTGGAATTTTATATTTTAACTGGCCTGGAGAAATGTACGACGTGTTATTAATTGCATTCTTTATTTCTAGAGTGAATTTTTTAGTAGGGTCGGTAGTAAGACGTTCAAAATCTTCCCCCTGGATAACGTCGTTAACCCTCTGGTGGTATGCAGTTTTATCCAAAATGACCACTGTATTGCCTTTGTCGGCTTTAGTAATTATTAAATCATTTTGAGTAATTGTGTTTTGTAATGACCTATGTACTTGTATTTCGGAATAATTTTGGGTAATGGTGGTTGCGGACGCTGTCTTTATCTGAAATGCCACCTGATGTTTAACGGCGCTATCCATTTTACTTCTAACACAAGCCATTTCTGAATCTACCATTAAAGTTTCGAGCGATTTCTGGGATAACCGTGGCCTGATGTTATATTTGAGGCCTTTCTCTAGTAAAGAAATCTCTGAATTGGAAAATTGGGTATTTGTATAATTTTTAACGCGTGGGTAGAAAGAATGAACCGCATCTGAATGATTATTTTCTAAGTTGGTGATATTATTATTATTATTTTGGCTATCCCGAGTTAATCGCTCCAACTTCCTACGCTGTGTTAAATATTTTTCATGCGCTACTTGGGAGGCGAAGTCCCGGGCTTTGTTATCTAAAATATCAAACTCCACACTATGCAGTTTGTAACTTAACTCTGAGTACAGAACTTTGAGGTGGAGCTTGATATTGTCCCTAACTGAAAACCAATGCCTGCATTCCTCATTCAACCACACTTGTTTTGCCTTCACCACAGCTAAACCACTTGACCGGCTGTGTGTGTTAGTATGTATATTAATATAATGGGGAAATACTTTTAAGTGTTTACACTGCTGATTGAACCAAACGTTTTGGGCTGCTAAGCGATGCAGTTTTGTCAACTTGATGTATAGTTTTGCCTGCTCAGCTATACTTGCTGACTTAAGATAAGTTATGGAATCAGGCGTTACTTTGCGGAAATCCATGACATTAAATGCTATGAAATATATTTAGCTTTAATTCCGCGAGACAAATATCCAGGTCTGAAAGCAGGGCACAAATCCCACCGTCATGCATATGTACACATACAAAACAAGTGAGAAATAATTAGCATGCCATGCAACCAAACCTATACTCGACACGTGTTTCGCCCCTCCACGGGGCATCCTCAGGAGATGTTGACTCGTCGAGCGTTTGAGCTCGAATGCGCGCTAGCGCACCGCTGTCGGCCCTTTATATACCGTTTCGACTCGTCGAGCTCAAACGCTCGACGAGTCAACATCTCCTGAGGATGCCCCGTGGAGGGGCGAAACACGTGTCGAGTATAGGTTTGGTTGCATGGCATGCTAATTATTTCTCACTTGTTTTGTATGTGTACATATGCATGACGGTGGGATTTGTGCCCTGCTTTCAGACCTGGATATTTGTCTCGCGGAATTAAAGCTAAATATATTTCATAGCATTTAATGTCATGGATTTCCGCAAAGTAACGCCTGATTCCATAACTTATATTTGATATTGTTTTGTCAAACCATGGTCTCAATAAATTTTCTTAATAAACAGAGTAAATAAATAAAATAAATAAACAGACGAACTTAAATAATGTTTAAACTATAATAGGTAGGTAGGTAAAGAATGTGTTAAATAAATAACATACGAGACAGTTAAATGCTTGTATGTAAATTGAATTCAAATTAACTGTTTTTTTTTCAATTTTGAAAATCCGGTTTGAGTTCAGTGACCCTGGAATAAACCTTATCTATTAGTGTGCTGAATACAAATTATTTATTGACTTTGCCTTCTTCATAGACTTTTATTTTGTTATTGTCGTTTTGTATCAGCTTTTCACTCAACTATCCTGTCTTCATTTCATATTAAAGCATGGTTTAAATTTAAGATGCGATGACGGCTTTGATCTTCTTTCTGCACGCAATACATACTCAACATTTCTGTTTTTACAAGCTTCTTATTAACTTGCAATGTATGTGTGTTTGTATGTTAGGGTGAAATCTTGCAACTCCATTTTGAAGCAGATTTTGCTAGCATATGTATACAGCGTTAAAATACAATATTATAATGACATGGAGCTGATTTGATGTTGGAGCTGGAAGGTGGCCATAGGAACTCTGTAAAGAAAAGTCGCAACACCATCGAGCTTGATTGAACCACAACAACACCATTGAACTTTGATTCGTCTTTTTTTTTCTTTTAGGGCATTCTAATAAAAGCTTGTTTTTAAAAGTTTTTTTAAAATTTAATTTATTATACATTCTTAGTATTGTACTATCTTTCAATTTATTGCCATGTCGTTAAATACCAAATTTTTTAATAATAACCAAATATATTTATGACTTAGGAAATTGGAAGAGATAGATCTTCAGCTGCCAAAACCTGAGAAAGAGTTGCCGCCGCCTCCAGTAGTCGTCCAACCTGAAATAATAGAGTTCAAAGAAAAACGAGTGCAGTCCCTGGGCGATGAACCCGTCGAATTTAAAAAGCGCAAGTTTAATAACGCCAGGAGAAATATAAGACAAAAATTAGACGACGATTGACTTGATTGTAAATAAAAGATTTCATTGTTACTGGATCTGATTATTTCATGTGTTCCATTTCAATGTTCGACTAAATAATCTAAACAGTACCTGGATGACCGAGCGTGGCTCGGTATTTTTTTAATAAGTTGTTTAGTGGCGCCCACTCTTGGTACGCCATGATACTGTTTATTCTGCACCTTATTCCAGTATAGTTTAATGTAGTTCGCCTGAGTTGCGATAGATGGCGCCAGATGTAAATTGATTTTATATATTTGATTGTTAAAAATGAATCCTAGCTAGATCGATTTATCGCCCCCGAAAACCCCTGCATACAAAATTTCATGAAAATCGTTGGAGCCGTTTCCGAGATTCAGATTATAATATATATACAAGAATTGCTCGTTTAAAGGTATTAGATTAGATAGGTACCTCAATTATTTTTGAAGTAAAAACTTATTTAGCCGCGTTGAGCACTTTTTGGTAGGGGAAAATCTTATGAGTTCGCGCCATCGACATTCTAATGTTTGATGTTGATAATTATAGTTTAAACATTATGAAATTTCTATTTTACACATTAATTTTACATTTAATAATATTCTAAGTTTCACTTCTATCGGCAGTCCTTATAACTGCCAATTTTTTTGTCGTCTTTTTAAGATAATAATATAACTTGCAATTTGGAATACCTACTGACTACTTAAAGTATGCCTATACCTACCTCGTTTCTTGGTAGTAGTTTATAAGTTGTAGCAGCGCAAATTTTTCTGGAACGACGTGTAACGAAATATAAACGCTATGCAAATTTCAAAATTCTGCCAAAAAAACACTTAAAAGCGTAAAATAAACTGGTTATTCATAAATTGCCTATACCTAATTCTTTATTTATTTAAATAGTAGTATTATAATGTGTGCTAGGTACCTAAAATCTGTTTGAAGTCGGTGCCAAGTGACTAGCGCTTAGACTTATGTAATTGTTCGTTTGTGTTCTTTTTGGCTTAGCACCGACTTCAAACAGATTTTAGGTACCTAGCACACATTATAATCAGGGCCGTCTTAACCTAAGCTGGGGCCCCTGGGCACACAAGAATTTGGGGCCCTTTTGGAAAGTAAAGAAAGCGTATTATACTAACATTTTTCTACTATGATCATTCATGATCATGGAATCATGTATGCTGTTAGTTTTTGGTTACAATTACAATAATGGTTTCTTTCAGGTTCTTTGTTAAGCAAACCCTTCTATTTATTATTACTCGACGAATTTGAGAATTAAGCCTTCTGACTTTATAAAGAGACTATAAATATATAATAGTTCTTAATGACCGCTGAGGTCGGTCACTTACATCATTCAGATATTTTTTCGTAACACTGCCATTTCGCTCGTCCAGAGCATTGCTTTACCACGATATTTAGCCAGGCGGTCGATATGCACTACGTTGTACGGATCCTTCCACTTGATCTGTAGTATAGGAGCCAGTCGTATCGGATTTTCGTTCCTGCTCGCGATATCGACTGTGATTAGTTTCTATTACGTTCTAAAGTTGTTGGTTTTCATGGTTTCGCATCTGTGGAACTTTTTAATACAGTACAAGTAGTACATTTACGGCACCACTACGGCACCAATCTTGTACATCTTGCCGACACTTCTTGACACTAGGATGGCCTCCTGAAGCTTTAGTGTAAACTTCACGTAGAACGTTCGGCACCTTAGCTGTTGCCACAATTATTTCCAGGTGGAACTCTGTGCTGCTGGACTTCTCCCATTTTCAGTACAGTGTTCCGTTTTGTAGAACTAACCTATCTTATTGCCCAATAAACTTTAGTAATAGCGCTTGCAGATGATACAATACTCCAAGCTGGTTTATATCACCCTGTGCTTCCCATATGATAAGTTTCTTTAGGTCAAAGTCATCCCCCTGTGCTATCTTCATTGTTTCATCTTCACATGGTCCCAAAAGTCAAGCATGTTCATTTAAAGTTTGTAGTCGGAGTGCATTTTCTCAGCGTGACATATTCTTTGCATTGTCTTATGATGTCACCATTTATCTTGCTGTCATGTTTTCCCAGATTGCTGCCTTGGAACTTGCACCTTGTGTGCATCTATTTTCGCAATGTTTTCTCATTAGCTCCTACAGGCAGTCCTTTATTTTTTTTCAAATCTGGACATCTGCGAACTCTTTAGCCGGCAACTTAGCTGCAGATGACCTCTCTTACCATTTTGCACATGATCCCAGGACCCCTCTTAAAAGACGACTTGACTTCTTTGATTTCCTATGAGACTTAGCTTGTGGGTCGACCGGATATCCTGT
The DNA here is from genome assembly GCA_949125395.1 of Diaphora mendica. Taxonomy (NCBI): domain Eukaryota; kingdom Metazoa; phylum Arthropoda; class Insecta; order Lepidoptera; family Erebidae; genus Diaphora; species Diaphora mendica. The sequence continues at coordinate 11,117,282 of OX421319.1, forward strand.
TGAACCGCTTCGACCTTCAGTGCATGTGCCAAGCTTCACTGCAGCTCTAACCTACAAGTCCTTGATGTCATTTTTGAGAACCTGCACGATGTTTGCTTTTATAGTATGATGTTTATTGTTTATTTTTTCTTTTATTGTTTGTATGATCTACAAATATTTTTTTCGGAGTTTGGGTGTTTTCTATGTATAATATGTATGTATTTACAGAAAAAACAAGATATATGTATTTGTATCAGTTGTCTAGTACCCATAACACAAGCTCTGCTTAGCTTGGGACTAGATGGCGTTGTGTGTTGAAATGTCCGAAATATTTATTATTATTATTATAGTCTTCCCGTCAGTCGAAAGGTTCGCTTTCCGTACGAGGTTCTCAATTTTCAACGCACATTGCTGCAGGCCTTCTCCTGAGCCTTAGGCTCTATCGCGTAGCTGGGAGCGTAAATCGTGTTTCAGATGGTGTTTCCCATATCTCGACTCTAGCGCTTCTAACAATTCTTTATATACGCTACCTGAACCAGGTAGTGCTTCTAGGACTGACAACGGTTGCTCCCTAAGCGCAACAGTAAGGGCAGTCAGAACTGTTCATCGCTCCACCCGCAATTTTTCCATGCGGCCAACGTCTCACGACTTCCCGCGACCTTCGTCAGGTCGTCGGACCACCTTGCGAGGGACCTACCAAGGGGGAACTTTGTGGCCCCATCGGCTTTCATTTTTGCGAGCAATGTGCCTCGCCCACTAACACTAAAGTTAGTTATTTTCTTACACAATTTATAAGTATAATAAAATAACATTAGCGATAGAGCATAATTGTATATACATCAAGCACATAATCTCAACGATGAATATTTAATGATTTAAAGATTTTTCAACTACTAAAATGAAGCGAATCTTAGGATAGACAAAATATTGAATTTAAGATTTAACGATCGTAAAGAAGGTGAAGGAGTCACAACTACATTGTACGCTTTGATTTTTTAACCATATAAATATAAAAATTTAAAGCCTATATAGTAATTATTTCGATTATTTCATATTTTGATGTACCTATTATATTTTTTTGTGAAAAAAGTGAACGAAAATTTATAACGAGAACATATGTCCGAGATAAAATTTTCGGTACCTCGGGGCCCCCTTGAGAATGGGGGCCCTGGGCACTGGCCCCGTGTGCCCTTATGGTAAAGACGGCACTGATTATAATACTACTATTTAAATGAATAAATAATTAGGTATAGGCAATTTATGAAGAACCAGTTTATTTTACGCTTTTAAGTGTTTTTTTGGCAGAGAGTTTTCGTTGGATGTTTTTGGAAGTCGGGTTTTTTTTTATAAAAAGTTTTTATTTTTCAGTTTTTAGTGCAAACAATCGTTGGTAAGTAGTAAGTAATATTTGTAATATTTCATCATCAAGAATACAAATTAAGGTCTATACGTACGTATAATATTAAAATCATCCTCTAATCCCTAACTATTGAAGAGTTTAACCTTCTATCATCAGCTCACCTAAATAACTTGAAAGTATACGACTGAAGGTCTTTGGATACGTATGAAATTGAAAGAATTCTACTCCAACTCCTAACGGTTGAGGAGTTGTACCTTCCACCTTCCATCATCAGCTTACCTAAAAAATTTGAAAGAATACCACTAAAGGTAACATATATACCTACACATGATATTTAAATATTTATCCTCCAACTCCTAACCGTTAAGGAGTTGTACCTTACATCATTAGCTCATCATCATAAAATGATGACTACCAGATGCAAATACTGGTGTAACTGCAGAAAATATACGAAAACATAGTATGTGCCTATAAAAAATGAGGGTTTCTCTCGGTTTCCCTGGGATCCCATCATCAGATCCTGATATGGTGGCAATGGGACCACCTCGGGAGCATACCCTTTCGAGTACAAAAAAATTTTCAAAATCGGTCCACAGTTGACGGAGTAATCGCTGAACATACATAAAAAAATAATTAAAAAAATACATAGGTACAGTGGAACATAGAACCTCCTCCTTTTTGGAAGTCGGTTAAAAACAGCTAATGCTTTTAATATGCGTTTGGTGTAATTATAATTACGTAGTACTACTATCATAGTTTAGTCTATAAAATTGACATTCAGGCTGAATCAGGTAACTAATGCAATAATCTTCGAATTACGACCAATACGTGAGTGACAGACAGGAGGGAGACAGGATAACCCTTCAAGGTAGCTTTTTTCTACTTCTAAAGATAGCGTAGGTAGGTAGGTACGTGTTTTCGTTTAACAAAAACTGTCATAGGCATTCTTTGGATCAACAAGTGGATTGGGCAGGCCCAGGCATTGCAGGATCAGGAACGTATTTGTCGGCTTCAAGAAAACCTTTTACAGTAAAATTGCATGTGTTTGAAGAAGTGATTTGACAGTATTTGGCTAAAATCTCTTAAGATACGAGGAAACGGAAAGTTTAACACTTATTCCTTCCTAAAATTTGCACTCTGGTAACCGACTTACTAGATCACCATCATCTGTCCGTGGCAGATGATATACTGCATTGTCGTAGGGTTAGCACATACACACAAAGGCACACAAACGCGTACCTACACATTTATACACCGAATATACATATCTAGCACTAACTCACATCACTCACTCTCACACACACAAGCATACATACTCGTACACTGTACACAATATGACATCGTTAAACTTATGTTTGTTATGTCTCTATATATTCTTACTCAAATCTTTCACTTCTCATTATGAACCAACGTGGTTACACTTACTTCAAGCTTTGGATTATCTAGACATAGGAGAGGCTGGTTATCTGTCATACAGGTTTGCCTAGTGCAGATACCAGTCTCTCACACAGATTCACCCACTCAATTATATGTATAACACTGAATTGTGTAAACTGATTTTTGTTAATTATTTTGTGTGCGAGATAATTAATAAACGATTTATTTATTAATGTCTCACCAAAAGTACCTACGCAAGTAGGTATGTTTAATGGACAGTTTTTTTTTTAAAGACAACTCCTGTTTTACGAATACATCCTGTGTCGCGGGGGACTTTACATACATACATGGAACGGACACAAAGAATACCCAGACTCAGAACAATAATTTGTGGATCACACAAAGTGTTGTCCAGTGTGGGAATTTAACTCACAACATTTGGCGCAGTAGAAAGCAGTGTGGCGACCACTTAAGCCACTAGACCAACCATGCAGTCAAAATCACTAATAAAAAACAGTATCGACATTGGTATTCTCTATGCGCTAAATTTTTTATGCGGATCTTCAATCATAAATTCTGATACAAAAATACGAAAATTCAGATAGTAGGTACCTACCTATAAGTTATTAGATAGCTAATAATACCTTTAAACGAATCTTGGAAACTGCCCCAACGATTTTCATAAAATTTTGTATGCAGGGGGTTTTGGGGCGATAAATCAATCTAGTTAAGATTCATTTTTAGAAAATTACCAAAAAAAAAACCAGCAAACCTCGGTCAATATTTATATTCAGTGTTTTCTTTCCGACATCCCCAGTTCCTGTTTAATTCACGGGTCTTACCAGTAGGTACTTAAATATAGCAATTGTATATTTTTTGCCCCTTAATCATTCGTTAACACTTTATTGTATCTATTGTCACGAGCATGATCCGGCTTCATATGGTAATGGAGTACACTATTAACTGTTAATGCGACATTGTGTATGACATTTTTTACATCCTCAACATACAACAGCTATATCTGTATGTTGAGAACGGTCACTGGATAATTAGATTTTCCAATCACGGACTGGACGCCGGACCTCGGGCTCTGTATAAAAGGAGTACCGACGCAGGAGATGGTATGACTCTTATCGTCGCATTGATCGATAACAGTTCCCTCTAGTTATCACACTAGATCAAAACTGTGTCTGTCTTTGTCGGAACTAATAAACAACGAAAATGTTCAAGTTGGTAAGTTTTTATATCCTTTTAAATGAATAGTTATGTAGGTTTTTATATAATTTTTGTTTGTTTTATACGTAATATAATAACTAATTATAGAACCTATATTATTAACAACTATGCTTTCACATTAAATATTATAAAAAAAATATAAATTTTCAAAAAAATCATTAATTACTATTTTATTAGGGTAAGAACATAGAAACTCGAAAATCGCTTGTGCGTTATCGTACCTAATGGTATAAAGGTTCTGATGGATTGAAAATCTTTACTAAAATATTACATAAATAAAATTGAAGTATCTATTTATAATATCAAATAAACAGCTTTTCACTTAATAAATATGGAAGAATATATGCCAAATACATCAAATAATGAATTTAAAAAAAAAAAGTTTGTATGTTTGTTCTGGCTAATCTCGGGAATCCAGCAGGTAGCTGATATTACCTATTACCTACTAATATAAGGAGTAATATAGACTTTTCTTAGATTATCTTCGCTCGGCGTTGTTACCCACAGTTAGTGTAGTACTCAGCTAGTGTAGGTACGATACAAGTAAAATTTTAACAAAATAAAAACAGACTTCAAGGTTCGACTCGATTTCTCTTGGATGCCGTCATCAGATCTTAGTGTCCTTATCAAGGTACCACCATTAGGATATCTCCTTTCTATAAAAAAAAAGAATCATTAAAATCGGTTCATAAACGACGAAGTTATCCGCGAACATACATAAAAAAAATAAAAAAAACATTTATACGGTCGAATTGAGAACCTCCTCCTTTTGTTGAAGTCGGTTAAAACGTAACATGGTTATTTTATGTGTTAATTTTTATTAAACGTTTAGTTGCTTGTATGGTGCAGGTTTGCATAGGTTTCGACATTTTTGTTTCTAATAATTGATTAATATTTCAAGACTTAAATAAAAAAATGTAGTACCAATTTCAGTGTACCGTGTTACAATTTAATAATGCAATTAAATATTTATTTTAATTTCTAAATTATAATTTTATGTATTTTTACCATGTCGTATATTACATATATTATATGTAGGTAGGTAGGTACTTACAGCAATTTATTGGGATAGAATTCATCGAATTAATATTTTTCAAATGAGTCGAAATATTTTTTTTCTTTAATGTAAGAAAAACGTTTCCTTTTTATTGCCTTTCCTTTTTGCCTAATTGAGAGACAAAATAAACTATATATCTATATAATATAGTCCAAAACTTAATATATTTAATACCGTAAGTTCTGGATTGTTAAGTCTCTAGATAGAAATTTGCCGACCATGGCGTATGTGGGAATAAGTTGCAGTTCGCAAAATGTGTGTTGTAAATACCTACGCTTGTAAGATTGTAAGTACCTATGTATGAGATAAATTGTAAAATATTTTATTGAACAGGTGATGCTGATTGCTTTTGCGGTTTTGCTGCTGGCGAGCCCCGCTGTGGCTAAGCCTCAAGTGCTTGTCGACTACAGCTACTATAGCCCGGCATCCTACGTAGCGTCGTACAGCTCTCCTTTAGCCTATTCCTATTACCCTTACGCTTATTCGTATGGTTATCCATTAGCTTATTACTAGTAGACAAAGTAAGACAACTTTGCTATCACCCCACCAACTGACTCTCATACAAGTTTGTGAGGGTTACGTGATTAGGAAGAAGGAAGTTCATGTTAATCGTCAGTTTTAATAAAATGACATGTTAATCTTTTTATTCCAGTACATATGTGTGATATCTTTTTATTAGATGTATAAATTTAACATGCATTAACAATAAAATCATCACTAGTAATGTCGTGGTTTAATTACACCATCCTTCTGATTCTGTGGAGGGATTGAAAGTGCGGCTACGCCGTAGAAGCAAGTTGCACATTGCGCACAGAGACGTAGCAAGTACGATGATCCGCGGTATTACTTTTTATGGATAAGGATCATTGTCATTATAACATAACTGAATAATTTAGTAAAATGAAAATAATGATTCTTATAAGGTAATGCCGCAGATCACCTGGCTCGAAGGACTACAAAATGTTGTGATCAGTATAACATTGATTTGATTGTTTGCTTTGAGTAGGTACAACTTGTTATGCTTATGAGAGACAAATCATGTTACAATGAAATGATTGTTAGACAGTAACGCCGCGGATTATCTTACTTACTACGTCATTAGGCACAATATGCAACTTGCTGGTACAAACAAATTCTGTGACTTTTGAGTTACAGGTGTTCATAGGTGATGGTATTCGCTTGCCATCAGGTGATACATCTTCTCATTTGCCTACCGATAGCATAGAAAAGAAGTCAATTTCAAGAGTTCAGGTATCTACAGAAACAGAACTTTTCAGGCTACAGAATTACAAAGCACCTTTAAATTAATACAATCCTACTAATATTAAAGTTTGTAAAGATGTGTATGTGTTTGTTGCACTTTCACGCAAAAACTACTAAACGTATTTGGATGAAACTTTACAGTAATATAGCTTATACATCAGAACAACACATAGGCTACTTTGCCGCTATAACCGACATACACGCAGGCGGAGCCGCGGGCAACAGCTAGTGCTCTATAAATGATGATCCCTCGTTTTATTTCAGGTAGTGGTCTCAAAAATAATAAACAATGACTATTTACTTACCAACTATAGAAGGAACGTTCCGTGCAATTAAATTTAAATGGCTGACCAATTGTGATTTACTGGTACGTCTTAAACACCGTCATTAATACCTAGGTACTTTAGAATACAAATAATAATTATAAAACCGGACTACTACTACCTATACTTTACTGTCTTTTGGTTTTCTATACTTATCCAGAAATTACGTCCACTTCTCCACTGACTATTTACGAAAACTAAAAAAATAAGTACATGACATAATATTTGAAATAAAATGTGCTGCATTCGAAGTTGAAATGTCTGATTATAATTTTAAATTAACAGCTTTGCACCAAATGCATGTGAAAGCTAAAAATATAGCTATTGTAGGTACCTACTTACATAAAAAACAATTTTTAAAATGTTGTCTAGTTGTCTGTCTGTTGTTCCGGCTAATTTCTCGAAAGCTGATGATATATTATGGAATAAATTAAGCTACTTTTTAACCGACTTAATAAAAGGGGGAGGGGGGGGGGGGGTTCTCAATTCGACTGTACTTTTTTATGTTTGTTATCTTAAACCACCTTAAACAGAACTTTCGACTGGGTGTACCGATTTTGATGATTTTTTTTTGAAAGCTGGTGCTTCCCGTGTGGTCCCGTTTCAATTTGATCCAGTTCTTCAAGTCGGTTTTTTGTTATTTTTTTTATTTATTTAATCTAGCTTTGCGCCGCGGCGATACCCGCGTTTGTGGAACAACAATAACCGCGGGTAGCTAGCTTAGAATAACATTCTATAAATCAGTTTTGTTTTTAATTTTCTGTAAATAGACAACTCCCGCATTAGGAAATACATCCTGTGTCACGAGGGACTTTACAAACATACATGAAACGGACGCAAAGAACACCGCGACTCAGAACAAGAATTTGCGGATCACATAAAGTATTGTCCCGTGTAGGATTTGAATCCACAACACTTGGCGCAGTAGAGCGGCGTGGCGACCACCAAAACCACAAGGCAATAGATCATTATATAGTAAATCGATTATAACTTATATCATAAAGGCGAAAGTTTATAAGTGTGTGTAACTTTACGTTCAAATGGCTGTACCAGTTTTGATAAAATTTGGTACGGAGGTAGCCTATCCAACACATAATTTTTATCCCTGAAAATTATAATATGATGTTCCCGTGGAATGAGCTAGGAATTGAAATTGCTTTGAAACAGCGGGTGAGGCGGGTAACACCGCTAGGTGGAGCTAGTACCTCGACTGCACGATTGGCCTAATGGTTTAAACGGTCCCTAGGTTTCAAAGCGGGATCTAACGGAACTTAGCAGAAATTTAGTTTCATTTGATCCGCTCGGTACAAAAAAAAAAAAACATGTTTTTCTGCCCAAACTATAAAGCTTAGGAAAAAACCTCAAAGGACAATTATTATTTGGGTTAACAAGCGCTATCGATACGCTTAATAAAAAAAACCGGCCAAGTGCGAGTCGAACTCGTGCACCGAGGGTTCCGTACAAAACTATAGGTATATTATATGATGTAACTAAAAATGTATGCTTTTCGTAATTTTTCTTTATTAAGACGATTAAGACGTTGCTTCGTACCAAATTTCAAGATTATGATTTCATGGGCAGTGCCGTCTTTACCATAAGGGCACACGGGGCCAGTGCCCAGGGCCCCCATTCTCAAGGGGGCCCCGAGGAACCGAGAATTTTATATCAGACATATGTTCTCGTTAAAAATTTTTGTACACTTATGCACAAAAAAATATAGTAGGTTACATTAAAATATGAAATAATAGAAATAATTACTTGGCTTTCAATTTTTATGTTTCGGTAAAAAAATGAAAGCGTACAATAGAGTTGTGACTCTTTTACCTTCTTTACGATCGTTAAATCTTAAATTCAATATTTTATTCTGTCTTAAGATTCGCTTAAATGTATTAGTTGAAAAATCTTTAAATCATTCATCGTTGAGATTATAATAATAAATAATAATAAATCACTTTATTGTACCCCAGATTACTTACAAAGGTAACTTAAAGCTAAGAGGTACAATAGGCGGCCTTATCGCCCGAAGGCAATCTCTTACAGGCAACCATGGGATGGAAAGAAAGACGTGGAAAGTAAAGGGTAGTGCCTGGTGTTATTAATAGTTGATAGGAAAAGCAGTATGTATACATAGGTATTATATAAAGTAATAAGAACAACTAGTGTGGATGATTAAATAGATACATAGAAATATTAATAGATAACTATAATATTAATTAATATATATTCCACATTTACTCAAGGGAAGTTTTGTTAATTACAGGTCATTGAGGTCTCAGGTAATATTCCTTCACATGTTTCTTAAAAGCAGCTAATGTCTGAGCACGTCTTATCGTTATTGGTAGCGCGTTCCACAACCGAACTGCTTGTACAGTGAAGGAGTGGTCGAGGAATTTGGTACTATGTCCTGGCATTTTCAATTTCAGGTTCTCCGACGATCTCAACAATTTGGAGTGTGTGTCATGTAGAAAAGTGAACCGGGATTTAAGATAATATGGAGTAAGAGGATGGAATAAAATGTTATAAAGAAGAGAAAGAATATGAGCATTCCGGCGAAGGCGGATGGGTAACCACATAAGCTGTTTACGATAATCGGAGACATGATCATATTTGCGTAATCCAAATATAAATCTTATACATACATTTTGGAGTCTCTCAAGCTTATTCAATTGGTCTTCAGTGAGATCTAGATAACTGGCATCAGCATAATCGAGGATGGGAAAAAGAAGGGATTGTGTAAGAGCAATCTTGGTGGGTATAGGGAGAAAATTGCGTAATCTTCGCAAAGACCCTGCAGCAGCAAACATTTTGCGACTCAGTTCTTGTAGCTGAGGACCCCAGGATAAGGTACTATCGATGTAAATCCCCAAGTTCTTAACCTCCTCACTATACGGTATCGGTGTGCCATTACAAGTGATTCCAGGCAAATCCGTCCAATCAATTTTAGCGATCATTCGCGAGCTTCCAATAATTGTTACCTGAGTTTTGGATGGATTTATTTTCAGGCCGTAGGTGCTGCTCCACTTACATATTTTGTCTAGGTCAGCATTTGTGGTGTTAACAGCATCATTTAGATTGGTCAGTGTTGCCCCTGTATAAATTTGGAGATCATCTGCGTATAGGTGGTAGGAAGAAGACAGATCATTAGTGATGGTGTTTATAAAAACTGAGAAGAGTAGGGGAGAGAGCACGCCGCCTTGTGGTACACCAACTGTAGTATTACACCAAGATGAAACGGTGTTTTCAATACTAATGCGCTGCCGGCGACCACACAGGTAGTTGTGAAACCAGTCAATCGCGGTTGGAGATATGTTGAGAGAGCGTAGTATACATAGCAGAACATCGAAGTCAACAGTGTTGAACGCGTTACTGAAGTCTAGGAGTGTCAGAACTGTTAGCTCACCATTCTCCATAGCCGATCTCATGTCCTCCGTGATGTGTACAAGGGTAGTAGTGGTGCTGTGACCGGGTCGAAAGCCAGACTGGAAAGGATTCAGTAGCAGGTTTGTGGATAGATAATTCGAGAGTTGAATATGGATGAGACGTTCAAGGACCTTGGAGAGAAAAGGGAGAATAGAGATAGGGCGGTAATCGGAAAAGCACCCGGGATTTTTCTTTTTAGGAATGGGTATAATTTCAGCATCCTTCCAAACCTTTGGGAATACACTGTAGGAGATTGAATAATTGAGGATATGACAGATTACGGGAAGAATTTCATTAAGGATTGGGAGGATCATATTACGGCTTATACAATCAGAGCCCACTGCGTTCGAAGTTATAGACACTATGCTCTTCTTAACATCACAATCAGAAAATTGACTAAAGAAAAATGGGATACAGTCAGGAGTCGGGGCAGAAGTGAGAAATTTCAGTGTAGCATCTTTTGTCATTATATCAAAATTTGACGAAGCAGAGAAATGTTGATTTAGTGAATTTAAGTTGACATTTTTAGGAAACGGATCGTGAACAGATTTGCCTACTCTCAGTGACTTTAAAAAATTCCAGACTTTAGCTGGATCTCCATTCTCAACGGAGCTGTGGATGTATCGGCGTTGCGCATTCCTACACACCTTACTGCAATGATTCCTGATAGCTACATATTTGTCCCGGTTCCTATCGCTGGGATTATTTTTATACTTGGACTTAGCTATCGCTTTTTTCTTAATTTGGGATTTGATTTCCTCAGTCAGCTACGGTGACGGAAGACGTTTGACCCTCATTTCTTGCACTGGCGCATGATCATCGTAGAGAGTCATTAATTTATCGATAAAGACTTCCACCTTGTAGTCTATACAGTCAGCATTGTAAAGAGGAGTCCAGTCGATGATGTTAGCATCCCTAACCAAGGCATCCACATCCATGCTTTTGAAGTTTCGCTGCAGGATAATCTTTGTTTTTGATTTAGGAGGACGGAGGCGATAGGACAGATAAAGCAAGTCGTGGTAGGAAAACTCGTCAGCAGAGCACTGGCCGTGTCTAACTGCGAGGTTGGGGGAGGAAACAAGGATGAGGTCTAACAGAGACGGAGTGGAGTGTGGGAAATAGTGGGTTGCATTGGAAGGAAGAATAGACAGATTGCTAGATTGAATTATAGATTGAAGAGTGAGAAAAAGATGTTCACCCGCATTCTTTGGAGGGGGCTGCGGCGAGAAACTAACAACAGAGTAGGGAATATGAGATCGTAGGTAGATAGCAACTCCACCGCCGCCACCCACGGCTCGATCATTCCTGATAAGGTCGAACCCTGGTAAAGAGTATGCAGAAGAAGGTAAGCAAGGCTTAAGCCACGATTCAGAAATAAGTATAGCGTGTAAATTCGTACAGTCAAAACATGCCAGTATATCGGTGAAGTGTGCCGGAACACTTTGAGCATTAATTTGTACAAGGTTTAGATTTTTGGGAACGTCAGAGAACCGAGATGAAAGAGTCTCGGCAATTGTTGGATCAACCTGGGAACCATCACTACTACGTGCAGACAGGAAGTCCGTGCTGTCATCACTACAGTCAGGCGCAGACATCTCAAGTCTCCAAATAGATGATTAAGAAATTGAATTAAAGTGCGTTTAAAATAAAGTAAATATATAAAATATAACTGAGTATATAGAATAAATATAGTAAACTATTAAATAGATATATTAAATAAATAAAAATATAAATATTAGAACGCTAACTCCATCTGCCGGTTGCCAGGTTAATACAAACCAGTATAACAGTTTGAAATTATAAATAAAAAGTATTAAATCAAACAAAAAAACAAAGTTAAAAAAGAAATTAAACAAAACATAATTTAAAACCAACAAAATATGTTAAATAAATAGCAGTTTAAAAAATTAAATCCATGTCTTTTCAATCCAGACATGAAAATAGAAAGCCTTGGTTTCAGAGTTGGATTAAATGCAAAGCTCTTGTGTTTCTAAACGAAACACGATCAGTTACAATGACAAGTTGATTGCTGTCTGTCAGTATCTGTCAATGTTTTTGTACGAGATTTAGGCTGAGGCCGCACTACGGTTTTTTCCAGCCAGCGGTTAAACCGCCAAACCGCTAAACCGCCCGAAGCGCACACACTACGGTAAAACCGTGAACAGTGTTGCCAACAGATAATCTAGTTATCCTTTAGATTGAACTTTTAAAACCACCAGAAAACCAAATCGAAATGAAATGACAGATCTGAGATAATTACTGAGCTTATAAGAAAGCAACTTCAACAGCATGATCTTTTAACTAAATATGTTGCATTTTCTGGAGATAATTGTAATACGAACTTCGGTGGAATAGAGCGCCATGGAACCAACAATGTTTTATAATTCCATAAGTTAAAACAAAATCTAAATTCGAAAATAGTTGGTGTGGGATGCTCTGCGCACATTATCAATAACGCACTGCACCACGCATGTGATTGATTGCCAGTAGATGTTGATTCAACAACATCAAAAAAAAAGTTTTTGCCACTTAAACAAGCCGACCCCAAATAAAATTGGGAATAATAAAGGCAACAGTCTAAAAAGTTCTTAAAGAACTCTCTGACACAGCCGAGGTTGAGTATAAACCTCAGAGTTAATAGCTTCCCTATCATTCAAAGACGCGTTGGCGAAATCTGTTTCCAGCTATCGAGTGAGTCCTGAATGTGGATCATGTCAAAAGCTTAAAAAAGCTCCCTGATCTGATTTTTTTTTAATCGGAGGCATACCTGTTTTTCATGCATTCAATTATGCACATCATTTACTCAAAAATAAAAGCATTAGAAAAAAAATATAATTCAGTCTTTAAAACTTGCTTTCAGTCTTTAAAAAAAAGCTTGGATTATCCAAATAGAGAAAGTTTCTTGCCATTGAATGTTCAGAGTACATATTCTAAATAAAGAAGATGAAAACACAAAAAAACTTAATATGACTGCTGATGAAAACTTTAAGCAGATATTTTTTTATTTGTTACTAGCTGTGCCCGCTAATTCGTACACGTGAGATTTACATTTCAAAACCAAAAACAGCTAATTCAGCCCAGCTGTTCTCGAGTTTTAGCGAGACAAACGAACAGCAATTGATTTTTATATTATAAGAAGATAAGACTAAAAAACTTAGAGCTTGAATACTGAAATGATATCTTATGAGTTTCAACTTAAAGATATTTTTGTCAAATTAATCTGGTTTCAAAAAGAAGGTTGTGAAAAATACACTACTGTTCGAAAAGCATTTTCACAACTGTGAGATTTAACTTTTCTATCACTGATTTCGATGAAAAATAACTAAATTTAATTAAACTGAATACCTATGAAAATAATTAAAAGAACTATTTCTACTAATTGAACTATGTATTCTTTTTATTTCAACTAAATAAAATAAAAAAATATAAAAGTGTTCGGATTATGACCACAAATAGCCGGGGATTTTACGCTTGTTGTCCTGGTTTCTAAATTTTTGAGATGGCCCTATCTCTAGTTCAATGCTCATTATATAAGAATTTATTTAAGAATTTCTTAAAAGTTTTATGAAAATCCTAAAACTTTAGAATACGACATTACAGATTTATGGCGGCATAATACGAGTATAGGGCCCTCAGTTCAAATCAAAATCAAATCAAATCACCAAGAGATCAAGACACCACGAGATGAAAAATCACCTGAAACGTTACAAAAGTAACCTTCTGGCAACACTGGACAGAACCGCCCGCGGTTGTCGCGGTTTTAAAATCAGTCGCGGTAAAAAACCGCCAGTGTGGCCGCTTCCATACATTTCCTTTTGTCACAAAATCAGGCTGTAAAAAACCGCGGCGGTTTAGCCGCAGTGCGGCCTCGGCCTTACTTTAAGGTAGAGAAGGTACTTGCTTAAATAATTGTAAACATTTGATATGTTCACAAACACTAAAAAAAAAAAAATGAATCGCACCTGGGCTGTAGTATGCATGCCGAGTAAGTATATTACTTTTTAGTGACAACAGCAAGTCTAGTCTTCGTCCCGGTGGCTTCTGGGACTGCGATGGGCGGCTTTGGTAATGTAGCAAGAACTTGGTCCAGCTCGGCTAACGACCCGATGCGATGACGCGCTTCATCTGGACCCAAAACGTAAATAGAGCCCTCCCTGGTCCAACACCGCGCTATTCCTACCTTATCGCGGGCTGCCATAAACAGATCGTGCCTAGGCCTAGTCAGGAACTCGGATAAAGTGACCTCAGTGCCCTTAAGTACTGTTTTGTTATACCATATTTTGTCTCGTATGGTCACATCAGCAAATTTGAGGAGTATAGGTCTAGGTTTCTTGGTGGAAGTTGCCCGACCTAATCTTTGGCAGCGTTTGATGTCCGTTGTTGTGATATCCTGCTGCTTGAAGCGTTGTGAGATGGTTTTTATAGCAGTGTCCGCAACATTTTCATTGCTTGTCTCGGTGACACCATGCAAGAGCAGGATCTTCCGTCGCCTTTGCATCTCAATGCCATCCACGGTGTGTGACAGGACCTCCACCTGCTGCTGCAGCAGTTGTAGGGCCTGTGTGACGAATGTTCTAAATCCAGAAAATTCTATAGATAAACTGGTCACACTTGCAGACGGGCTAGATGTTTTGGTGAGCTGGGCTTCAAACTCTTCCATTCTTTTGTTAAACAAAATTATGTGCTTGATGTATATACAATTATGCTCTATCGCTAATGTTATTTTATTATAATTATAAATTGTGTAAGAAAATAACTAAATTAAGTGTTAGTGGGCGAGGCACATTGCTCGCAAAAACGAAAGCCGATGGGGCCACAAAGTTCCCCCTTGGTAGGTCCCTCGCAAGGTGCTCCGACGACCTGGCGAAGGTCGCGGGAAGTCGTGAGATGTGGGCCGCATGGAAAAATTGCTGGTGGAGTGATAAACAGTGCCCGACTGCCTTTACTGTTGCGCTTAGGGCACAACAGCTGTCAGTCCTAGAAGCACTGCCTGGTTCAGGCAGCGTAATAAAGAAGTGTTAGAAGTGCTAGAATCGATATATATGGGAAACGCCATCTGAAACACGGTTTCCGCTCCCATCTACGCGATAGAGCCCAAGGCTCAAGAGAAGGCCTGCAGCAATGTGCGTTGGAAATTGAGAACCTCGTACGGAAAGCGAACCTTTCGACTGACGGAAAGACGATAAAAACAAAAATCGTGCAGGTTCTCCTAAACGGCATCAAGGACTTGTAGGTTAGAACTGCAGTGAAGCTTGGTCACCATGCTTCACTAAGGAAAGCACTGGCACACGCACTGGAGGTTGAAGCGGTTCGACAGGATAGCCGGTCGACTCACAAGCTAAGTCTCAGAAGAAATCAAAGAAGTCAAGTCATATTTTTTTAAATATTTGAGCTGCCAAAATGACTCTGCCCTGCCTGATGGAAAGCACAAGCAGAATCCAAGAGTGGTGGTCACCATCCTCAATGTGAACAAGGACAGTGCAGCATTGACCACTTCTTTTAAGAGGGGTCCTGGGATCATGTGCTACAGAATGGTGAGAGAGGTCATCTACAGCTAAGTTGCCCGCTAATGAGTTCGCAGATGTCCAGGTTGAAAAAAATAAAGGACTGCCCATAGGAGCTGATGAGAAAACATTGCGAAAAGAAGATGCACACAAGACGCAAGTTCCAAGGCAGCGATTTGTGAAAGCATGACAGCAAGATAAAAGGTGACATCATAAGACAATACAACTAGAATATGTCTCGCTGAGAAAATGTACCTACTCAGACTCCAAACTTTAAATCAACAGGCTTGACTTTAAGAATCATGTGAAGATGAAACAATGAAGATAGCACAGGGGGATGACGTTGACCTAAAGAAACTTATCACATGGTAAGCACATGGTGATATAAACCTGCTTATAATATTATCTCATCTGCAAGCGCTATTACTAAAGTTTATTGGATGCAATGGGATAGTTTAGTTCTACAAAACGGAATACTGTACCGAAAATGGGAGAATGGAAAATTGTGCCAAGAGCTAAAGTGCCGAACGTTCTACGTAAAGTTTACAATAAAGCGTCAGGAGGCCATCCTAGTATCAAGAATTGTCGGCAAGATGTACAAGATTGGTGCCGTAGTGGTGAAGTAAATTGACTACTTGTACTGTTGTAAAAAGTTCCACAGATGCGAAACCATGAAAACCAGAAACTTTAAAACGGAATGGAAACTAATCGCAGTTGACATCGCGAGCAGGAACGAGAAAACCCGATACGACTTGTCCCTATACTACAGACCAAGTGGGAAGATCCGTACAACAAAATAGTGCATATCGACCGCCTGGCTAAATATCGTGGTAGCAATAGCGATGCTTGGGACGAGCAAAATGGCAGTGTTACGAAAAATGAGCATTCCAGAAAAAGACTTGTCAATCGGTTTAGCCGAGAAAGTTCTAGTCGGTTTCTTGAGGCACAGAAAAATAAACGTTAAGTAAATATACATAGTGTCGAATTTAGACTGAGTGTCGCGCGGTTGGCCAATTTAATTAAGCATTGGGTGTGCAAATATGAAGAGACTGGGAATACAATGCCGGACAAATCGTCTGGGCGCAAAAGGACATCAAGAACGAGCATGAACGTCGACCGCGTTCGCCTGTCTGTAATGGACGATCCACGGCAGTCGTTGAGATTGCGCGCAGCTTCTCTTAATTTGAATAAATCTACGGTTCATCGCATTTTTTCGAAAGACTTACATTTTCATCCCTATATTGTTATTGTTCAAGAAATGAAGCCCGATGATCCTGATAAACGAGTCGAATTCTGCAGGACAATGAAAAACCATCTTAGAAGTTTCAAAAACATCTGGTTCTCTGACGAATCGAATTTTCACATCAACGGTCACGTGATTAAACAAAATTGTAGATACTGGGCTTCCGAGAATCCACTAGAACTGCATCAGAAGCCTTTGCACTCGCCAAAAGTGGTTGTTTGGGCTGCCATATCAAGTCAAGGAATTATCGGTCTTTATTTTTTTGAGGATGACCGAGGTCGAACTCAGACCGTTAATTCTGATCGATATTGTCATATGATCCGGACCCTTTTGGCTACAGCAATGCAAAACCAGTATGGCTACAACCGCAACACCCTTTTCCAGCAAGATGGAGCCACCTCTCATGTTACAAATGACTCATTAGCTGCTCTTCAAGATTTATTCCCTGGAAGAGTGATAAGTCGCCGAGGAGGCATCAACTGGAGAAGTCCTGATTTAACGCCTACTGATTTTTTCCTATGGGGCTACCTAAAAAGTAAAGATTACATCCATTGTCACCCAACTTGAATGTTTTGAAGCAAAGAATCACGGAAGAAATCAACTCTATTTCAAGAGCGATGCTCCAGCGAGTGATTGAAAATTTTAGCTCCAGGTTAAATGAGTATGAACAAGTCAATGGTGCGCATTTGCAAACGGTTGTTTTTCATAAATAAACTTCAAGAACTGCTCTTTAATTGAACAATAAATAAAACGAGTTTTAATTGATATTCTTGTTTTTTATTAAACATCTAAAAACGAAAAACATTTTGAGACACCCTTTATAATACGCTTTCTTTACTTTCCAAAAGGGCCCCAAATTCTCGTGTGCCCAGGGGCCCCAGCTTAGGTTAAGACGGCCCTGTTCATGGGAAGTATACCCTTCAGGTTTTGATTCCCTTGCGAGTGTCTAAAATTTGCAGCATGAACCGCTGTATCTTTTGATTGTGTTGGGTTAGAAGTTTGATTTTTTCACATCTCCAAGGGACTATAGACCTGAGAAATGGGGTCTTGATAGACGGACGGACAACGAAGTGATCCTATTAGGGTCCCGTTTTTTCAAAAACGTGAAAAATCAAAGTGGACCAAGTAATAGGAACTAGGGTTGTAGGGACCAATTCACTAAGATCATAGTTTCGAACCACTGTGCGCCACTTTCTACTGTGCTGTGGTGTTTGAACCCACAGTTCAAACTCCACATGGGATAACACTTTGTGTGATCCACAAATTGTTCTGTCTCCATCTTTTGAGCACGCCAAGCTTCTTCGAGGTCAATTTGTCCTTACCCTCCAAAAGGCCACCACGAAACTGGACTTCACTCAATATGTCGATTAGTGCGGCCGGTGTAAAGAGCATCGCCCGTGCTGTGATCCAAAAATTGTTGTTCAGAGTTTGAGTGCTCTTTGTGTTCGTTTCATGTGTGTTAGTAAAGTCCCCCACGACACAGGGTCTATGTAGATATATTCCTAATGAATGTGGGAGTTTTTAACCGACTTAAAAAAAGGAGGAGGTTCTCAAGTCGACCGTATATATGTTTTTTTTAATGTGTGTTCGCGGATAACTAAGATCTGATGATGACATCCTAGAGAAAATCGAGTCGAATCTTGAAGTCGGTTTTATTTTGTTAAAATTTTTAATTCTACGTACTTACCTAAACGTCACCTGTTATTTTTCAAAGTCGCTACGTTTTTTCAGGTAAACGTGGTTACAACTACGCCCACGACTATTCATATTTTTTTTTCGTATAGATGACGTAATAAGTGTCGGTTAAAAACATTGAAACAAGTAGGAATGGATGGCAAGTAATAGCATCAGGCCCCCCCTTGGCGACGCCCCTGGGTAGGTATACCTACAGATTGGATTTTTAAGCAAGATATACTAAACAAAACTACAAGAATTTAATTTGACCCGTTAGTGGACACAGTAAAATAAATAAATATTTCGGACCAAGCTAAGCAGCTTTGTGTTATGGGTACTAGACAACTGATATAAATACATATTTCTCATCAAAAACATTTTCATGTAAAATCCAAGACGACTGCATATGGCTTACCCTGTGAAAAAGATATCAGATCTCATGTAGAGCCAAGCTTCTGAATCTACACGCCCTAACTCTACCAACCCTAACTTCACAAACTCTACATCTCAGTAAAAATGTGTATAAATTAAGCTGTGGACAAAGTGTAAATTAAGTAAGTACGTATTAGTAAAGTATTTAAACATTTCGTCCCTGAACAAAAATACTTGCCTACACGTAGGTATTTGATCACCGTGTTCACAATCACGTATCTAGGTACATTATCGATTAAGATGACACAGTCAATGACAGAATAATCGTGGCATGTGCAAGGCCACACTTACATCAGTTCATATTGCTCATTGGTATGCTAGAACGGAAGCTCCATACTTTGACAGCACAATGGTACATCGTACATCTAATCCGCCGTTGGGAAACCCATTGACGATATCTTTGCTTGTTATCTATGTTTTATTATTATACGCTTAACCGTAAACATTTTTAGAATTAGACAGAATTAGAAACAGAATTAGATCGGTTATCTAGGCTTCCTATGAAAAATAGGAAATTCTACGACAAAGATTTTACAAAATATTTTATGTCTTAAATCGGAAAAATGATAAAATAAGGCACAAAACACTTGAAAATATTAATTTTCTAAGATCGACATGTTTATTCAGATATAGAATTTGAGGAAATGTTTTGGGGCTTGATTTGCAGGTTTTTAGATAATTGAAATTTAATAGTGTGATGAGTTATTGTTGAAAAAAACTTTAAATACTTAATAATGAACTACATGGTTGTATTGTCAAATCATTAATAAATCTTATTGGCTGGATGAGCGGGTTTTGCTCGGTATTTTTTTTTGGTAATATTTCTAAAAACGAATCCTAGCTAGATTGATTTCTCGCCTCAGAAACCCCCTGCATACTTTTACATACCGCATACATTTCATTAAAATTGTTAGAGCCGTTTCCGAGATTCAGTTTTTTATATATACAAACTAGCTGAACCCCGCGGCGTTACCCGCGGTACAACAATAGCCGCAGGCAACGCCGCGGGGCGAAGCTAGTCTAAAAAGAAGAAGCCTAAGTTACTCCTTATCTCATCAGCTACGTATCAGTGAAAGTCCCGTCAAAATCGGTCCAGCCGTTCCAGAGATTAGCCGGATAAACAGACAGACAAAAATTGAAAAAAAAAAATGGTATATGTACCGCGTATACATACATATGCATTTAGTAAAAACGTTTTATATATAAAAAAAATACAATTTCCGAAAAACATCCAACGTAAACTCCCTGCCAAAAAACAGTAAAAAGCGTAAAATAAACTGGCGCTTCATAAATTGCTATGTGCCAATTCTTGCCTTTACCTAATTCTTTATTCATTATTATAATGTGTGCTAGGTACCTAAAATCTGTTTGAAGTCGGTCGGAAGTCGGTTAAAAAGCGGTTATTTTAATATTACAAACAGACACTTAAATTTTATTTATTTGTTATGTATAGATTGAATTGTTGTTCGTTAGTCTTACTAAAACTCAAGAATGATTGGACTGATTTAGTTTAGTTTAATCTTGAAATACTTGTGGAAGTTTAGCTAAAGTTTAAACGGTGTAAAAAACAAAGTAATTGAAGCTATAAATAAGTGCTCTAAAAATTTCACTAATTCGCTTATTTCAGAGTCGGATGTTTGCAGTATTTGTCACAAATATATATGGATATTTTTGCCTGTTTCTAGTTTCATGTAGGTAGATGTTCTCAAAATGAGTTTACGGTTGCGAAGGGTAGTTATGTATTGTATCAACCTATCGCCGTCCACTACTGGGCATTGGGCTGCAAGTAGCGCCATCTATCCCGGTCTTCCACCACCAGCTACTTTATTCAAGTCATCGGTTCATCGTGCCGGAAGGCGGCCCCATAACTACGTTTGCCTAAGGATAGGAAGGTTAGGTACGGTAGAACATATTTAAATTAAAAGTACATGTTGGGATTAGGCATATCATGTAATTTAGGATTCATGTATCTATATAATCCATACATTATGTGACTATTGCATATTACACTTTTTTAGGTGTAAATATCGATACCGATAAAAGTAGAAGTTCGTACATGATAATAGTGTTTAGACACAGCTCTATTGCATATTTACATACAAAAACATTGCCAGAAATACTTCTAGACTAAGGTAATAGACACATAAACGAATGACAATAAATGTTTTATTGAACATGGAAATATGTCTAGGATTTGCTGTCACAGTACATGCCGTCTATAAGCTTGTAGAAATAATTTAGTTATTTATAGTGGTTAAATATATCTTGTTGACGACTACCCTATATTTATCATATATTTTACAAGTAAATACATATTGAATGAAAGCAGTTTAAATGTTTAAGCTATTTTCACATCATTCACGTGTCTTTTGCCAAACTATTGTTATTATAGAACAATACAAATTGTTTACTGTGCGAAATTATTGGAAATAATTTACAATAATACCAACACAATTATTCGATGTTTTCTTTAACCTTTGAATCTAAGGATAACTTTAAAATTGAGAATACTAATAATGTAATGGATTCAAATTCCAGTTTCTTCATTACAATAGGTATCATTAAGCGCCATGAATTAATCTACATACCTAAGTACGTACATATATATTAAGTAGACATAATATGTACTATCCTAAATACTGTATATTCTACACGATAAGTTACGATTTCGCTTGATATAGGCAAATAAGTTTACATAGGTAAATATAATTTAATACAATTTTTGTCCACAAGTACTACTGTGTATTCTTCTAAAATGTAGTAAAGTCGGAAATTGATAAAAATATTAAATTATTATTAATTACAGTTACTTACAAATAAAATATTTAAATGAAGCGTAATTAGTTGCAAAATTAAATTGTTTAACATTTCTACTTAAACTAAAATTATCAATTAATCGGTCCTACGCCTGTCGTACACTGTAACAAGAGTATAGATGTACAAATATTTTAAATTTACATTTGGTTGTATATATAATCATGTATACATAACTATTTTTTGCCTAATCGTTAATTTAGAGGTAGTAGAGCCACGCTGATTTCAGCACGAATGGGCCGGCTCGACCGGGGCGGTACTACCCTCGCACAGAAAATCAACGTAAAATGACAACGTTCGTGCTGTCGTGTTTCGTTGGTGAGTGCGAGACCGGAGGCCCAAATAGTCTAGTCAACAAGTTCCATACTTGTTGACTAGACTAAAAGATGCAGCAGCATCACTAGGCCGCCATGGTGTGGGTCGCCATACTGCATTGTCTACATTCGCAGTGAGTATGGTGACCAATACTCTTGGATTCTGCTTATGCTTTCCATCAGGCAGAGTAGAGACATTTTGGCGGGTCATACATAAAAAAAAAAAAAAAAAAAAAAAAAAAAAAAAAAAAAAAAAAAACGCAGTTGTAACAATAAACTATTAAAAATTGTTATTCGTGGCAGTTACGATTAACAACGTAGCAGTCGGATAAGACTTAACTCGTCCTATGACTACCTGGGCTGGGAGCTGAACAAAACTTTCAGGAATAATACGGGCGAACCACGTGATTTTGATTTCCACCAATCAAGAAAATTCAACCATTTTAACAACATCACTAACTATATACCAATTTTAGCGTTCTCGCACTTAGTTCATAAATGGCACTGACACAATCACTTCGGTACAACACTTCATGTTATCAGTATTTAACTCATAGATACCGAATTAGGTATATTTTATAAAATAGTTTTTCTAGTTCACTTTTTGTCACGGGATTGTTCAGGCAACCTCTAGGTCTGAGTCGGAGTCATCGGAGTAGACTCGTGGCGTAGGATGCGCGGGCGGCGCTAGGCCAGGCGGCGAGTGAGCAGGCGAAAGCACTGGGCGAGCAAGTAGAGATGCGCGCCCACAAGCTCGCTCTTCCTGCAGCTTGCGTAACCGCTCCTGCTCTTCCCGTTTCTGCTTACGCCATTTCGCACGACGATTCTTGAACCACACCTTTAAAAAAAGCGATATATATGTGAATAACTTATAATATCGAATCGTAAATCCGATACCTAGGAGAAGGTAGTATCACTTGGTCGGACCTAAACTATGGCCCTAAAAATAGTGTAGTATCTAGCTTGATCTCCAACTGACAGTTGACACTAGTATCGTTTTTAACCCCGACGCAAAAATAGGGGTGTTATAAGTTTGACGTCGATGTCTATCTGTGTGTGTCAAACGAATGGACCGATTTCAATGTGGTTTTTTTTTTCATTTGAAAGCCAGTTTCCTTGCTATGTTTGGTGGTTCTTAGCTATGTTTCGTTAATATCGGTCCAGCAGTGTAAGAGTATCAGCTCTTTCCCAAAATGATGTAAGGCATTTTTGGCGTATGATTACTCGATTAAGTGCTTGCGTAGGGGGTTTATAAAAAAAAATCATTTTTTTGGCTCATCTTATTTAACTATATGGGAAAAGAAAAGTACCTATTGTTTGTTTTTACCATTTTTGTCATCCGTTTCTCTTCATGAGAAACTTTATAGTATTTTAATTAAAATATTAAAAAAAATTGCACAATTGGTTCATTCGTTTTCGAGTTCTGTGCTTAGTAAAACATATAGCGATTTGTTTTTATTTAGGTATATAAACAGATTTTCCGATAAAATAAGTACTTTAAAAAATCTCAAAGACAATGTGGCTTTACACATTTTTTTTAAATATCTATATACTACCAGTCAGATTAATATTATAAATCGTTCATACTCATAAGCTGATAACAAAACATCTAAAATCTTTAGTGTAGTATATCACAAAAAATTAAACGATTCAGTAGTCAATCTGAGTATTACCAGAACGTTGTAAACGATCAATTGATTGTTATACACCGCGTTATCTACGGATAATTGAAACGACCCAGTTTCGTAGCAAACATTGACCGAGCTACTGGACCATTCATACTATAAAAAAAAACTTCAGAAAAGGCTATTGTTGTGTTTGGCAGTCATTGATATTTCACAGTATGTATAGGCTCGGCGGCCGAACGCTTCCACTTGAGTGGTCGGACACAAGTGCGGAGATATTCCCGGACTGCGGGTGGTCGACGATTGAACTATTGTAGCACCTCGCCGTCACAACAGCGCATTGGCAGAACAAGGCGGTCTCTTTTCCGAATCTTGTAAATACAATGACATATGAATCCATCTGTAATCTCCTTTCGATACAAATATATCTGACAATATTGATGTTCTATTTATCTATTACAAAGTAAAATCTATTAGTTTAAATAAGGAAATCTGGACCCATGAACAGGCTCGAAATTGTTCTAACATTTTAATATGCAAGTACTATATATATGTACTTATGTATTTAAACGTATAGAGAAACTGTTTATGTGTGTATCTACTCCTTGAAAATGACTTGAAAAGTATCTAAGTGTACTAGAGATTGTAGAATAAATCTAAAATGTATCCTTAATAATTGTATAAATTCTCAAAATAAAAAAAAACCCCGACATAATAACCTGAGTTCCCTTTAAAAAGTAAAAAACACGTTATGCACTTTCATTTGAGACCCCACTCGATGATATTTTTGCAGACATTCGGTTACTCTTCCCCACTTTCCTCATAACTTTTAAACGGCTCAACCGATTTTCATGAAACATGTCTAAGAACACTCGCACGTAACTCACCTTTCATACAAAAAAAACTATAATAATTATTATTTTTACGGGAATTGGTTGCACTGGCCGTGGTCACAGGCCACGGCCAGTGCAACCTGGTCGAAACGTCAGGCAAAACATAGGTATGTAATACCTAGAAATAAGTGATCGCGTTAATTCCCGTAAAAATAATAATTATTATATCATGGAACGCGAAAGTTTAAAAGTTAGTTTAAAAAAAAAACTAAATTGAAATCGCTACATCCGTTCGGGAGCTACGGTGCCACAGACAGACAGACAGACAGACACGTGAAACTTATAACACCCCTCTTTTTGGTCGGGGGCTATAAAACAAAAATACGATTTATTATTTTTGTTTTAGTATACATTTGATTTTTATTTATATTCGGAGACATTATCGTAATGTGTTAAAATACATGTTTTTGGTTCACGATTCTTGTGCATAATATAATTTATGGAACATGGGTAAATACTATACAGCAGGATTTTTTTTTTATTAATTGAATCATCACCAATTGAGTGTTATTCTAATTTTATTGTCAAAAATAAAACAAAGAAATGGATAGGTGGAGTAAGTAGGTACTACTTAGGTGATCGAATGTTAGTGATGTACTTACTACATTATATAAGTGAAGATTTAGGTAGGTAGGTACATAGCATGTAGCAGTAGCACCATTTGAGTTAGTTTCGTATTAAATCTTAAATATGTTATTTATACATTTAAATATAATTGGTGTACCTAGTTACCTAGGTACTTAATATGACATTATTAGTAGTGAGTATAATATGGACATCATCGGCTTCATAAGTATTCTGTTACAATCATCTGATAGGTAGTTTAATTTTTGTTATTAAACACAAAACATTCATTGGATATCATACTCGTATTACAAAAGCGGTAACCAAACTGTGAACGCACTTCCAACAATCTTTAATGCAATAAAAAATCTACATTTAAAAGGGAACTTTATAAGCTCATTCAGTAGGAACGTTTAAAATTAATTCGTTAACGATAGCACCATTGTCAGAGTTAATTGCATTACAAGAGTCGGTCGTCGTCCCGACAAAGGTCCCATTAACTTTCGATGAAAGAGTGACGGGGTTTTCGCGTTCGGCATTTGCCCGCACCCCCGCCGCCCATAGAGCGCCACTCGAGCGGCAAATATGGCCGCTGCCACCGCCAGACTCCCGGGCGACTCCTTACAGCCGCTGTTCGCACCCGACTACTTTGTCATTCCTCGCCCACAATGAGATTAGCCCGATGTTCTTTTGTGTACTACTGATTGTGTTTGGTTTAACTCGTTTGCTGTTTTCATTGCAGTCAATGACTTCATTTTCTATAATAAAAGCACCCTCGTTCCTTACTCATTCATAAGTGACTTCGTTATCCCTTTTCTTATTAATATGTACAAACATTACTGTCTATTGGCTCTCATGGAGAATACTTGGAGAGTGTTTTTTACATTATTATGCAAAATATTAGTCTTTCTTATGCTGGGGCTACACTAAGGAGAAACGCCATTAATTATCGCGATGATGAAAATTTGACATTGGTGTTGTAGCCACGACTTATTGCGATAATTTTACAACGGCATTCACATTGCCGTTTCCCGTTACTTTTTTCTTCATTCGATAATGATAAACTATAGTCATATAATAAAAATTTACACTCATGAAATATAGTGTAGCACCGTCAAGGTTCATCTTACTTGAAATTCAAGGAACATTAACGCCAATTTTATTGGCGGACATTTCTATACGGACATTGACGTTGACCGTCCAAGTGGGGCCACTCCAATATCTCGTTAAAATTAACGCATTAATTATCGCAGTGTATAACGCCATGATCAGCATTAGCGTTTTCCAGTAGTGTGGCCCCAGCATTAAGGTTACATGGTTTCAACGCACTTGTAAGTTAGATGTGGTAACTTCGGTGGTACTCTCGGAATTGTATAAGCTGAGTACCTATTATTGAGGCAGTAATTTAGAAAGGACCACAAAATGTTCAGCAAAATATTTGTGCTAAGATAAACACACCGATTGAGTGTTCTGTTCCTTGACAGGCCTAATATGAATGTTAGTAAGTGACTGTGAATGAGTGTCACTATAATTTAATAAACAATAGTGTCAATTTAATCGTAACCTTTATCAACAGCTTTTAATAGTCCACTGCTGGACATAAGCCTCTCCTTCAAAAGGAGGTCTAACAACTTAAGAATAGTTACTATCTGGCTAATAGTGTTGTCTTATTTAATCTGTTCTTGATCCTTGAATGTTCTTTTTAACACAGTAAGTTGAAATAGTGATTTTAAATTTAGTTAAATAATAAACTGTTATGTTGGTTACCTACCTTTTAATGTAAGTAGGTAGGTATACAAACAACTTATGGATTTAAAGTTGAATGCTCTTTATTTCCAATGTATAATGTCTAGCATCTAGCAGTAGACTATTATAGATTGTTGATGTAACGTGTGAGGAGCTCTTCATAGTTTTCTAAGTGAAAAGTTTACCTTTAGGTTAAATTTCTCGCGAATATAGATTAACTTGGTTATGCAAAGTTGAAACTTCAAAGTCAGTAGGTACAGCTTTACATTATAGATCAATATTCCCCATTGTTTTAATGCCATTGAGAGCATAGAGACTTCCCAAATGCTATTATTGTACGTTAGGCTGCAGCGCACCAGTATCGTGCATGCATAATTGCGCAGCGCTGCTAACGTTAATTCGCCATTGATGAACATTATGCTGGAAAATTATAGAGTATCATTCACAGAGGTGTCAAAAGAGACAGAGGTGCCAGACTTGCAAAATCAATCAATCCTAGCCAGGTCACTCTTTGGTTAAATGACTAATACCTAACACGACCCCTTGAGGGTTATGGACACCATTCGTGCCTCAGAGAGCACTTTGAGCCGTCGTCGGTCCCGATCGAGAAGCTCTCAATACCTACCTAAAAATCAAGTACCGTATTGTTAAAGAGATGTAACACATAAGTCCCATAAATTTTATAATCTAATATTTAATTAAAATGTAAGATTTCATTTCATTATTGATTATAATTTTATTGACCCTTATCTACTAGTTAAAGGTACCTACCTACCTAGAATATAATAACAATTATGACCTACCTAGGTCATAATTGTTTTTTAGGTACAAAGAGCAAATACAGCTTTTGCAACTGAAGCTCCGCTAATGTTTCGATACTGAAAATTTGTTGTTGAATGAATGAATCTAATTAAGAAATTTGATGCATCTTGAGGTATATACCTTGCATCTTATTTGATCTTTACAACCAATCCTTTATGCTCAGTGAACATAGGAAGATAAGTAGATGAGTTACATAGTACCTATAAAGTGGGGCGTGTTGCCGCCGGCTATGTGTAGTACGCCTCGACGCCCGACTTACCCTACACCCTTAACACTATCGACCATGAGTACAATCAACGAATAATGTCGAAATTAAACCAGGTTTTAAACCAAGATCGACTTCTTTACTTCGTAACTAGTACCATGATGTTTTTAAACTTCTTCTTAGGTTGCACTAGAGTTTGTTTCTGGTTATCAGCCTACTGCCATCCACTGCTGAATGGCAGCCTTCCACAAAGAGCCCCAATAAAAAACCAATAAACAGTTAAGATTGTTTTCGTGGAATAGAAAAACAGTAAAAACAATTAGGCTTAAAACACCTCTGGAAAAACCACTATTTTATTTAGCGGAAAGTGCCGGATGATGAGTCGGCGAAGACTTGTGGATTTCTCTTAAGAGATGGAGAAAAATTCATGCTTCTCGCAGTGGAAAAAATTAATAGAAAAGATAATCAGGACTTTTAATAAAAAAATGTTTATAGATTCTTTTCTCATGATAATAACGTATAACCTACTTCAAATAACTAAATAAAAACTTTGTAGTTGATGAGTCAGAAAGAAACACGCGATTGAAGCTGCAAGCAACAGCCAGTAGCTAATATTATGTAGGAACATAAAAATGATAAGATAGTTTGTATACGCTACAAAATCTTGAAAAGTTAGTACAAAACTTTATGTAAAAAGAATATTATGTAAACCGCTTTAATATTTATATAATTTAATTTAACAGCCACATTGTCCTACAAATTGCGTGGTACATTATCCCGGTCCTACGCTCAAAAGTTTTTTGTCCCTGCTACCCCTGTTAGCTACCCCAATCAAAAATTTTTGTAAGGTGAAAGGTGGGCCCCATGTCGAAATGAAGCCACTCACGAAAAATTAGCTTGATAGTAATAACTTGTAAAATTTGTTCCGGGGATCCCGGACTACATGGTATTAGTTAGTTCTAAAATTTCTAAGCAACTTTCATTGAATTTTTGAATAATTTGAATTATTATATGTTTAGAATCGTGGTCTAATCGTAACTTTATACATGGAAGTCTGGTCAATAGGGTAAACCCGTCCGCACCCTATTCACCAATGTTTTGCAACTTGCAACAGAGGCACGCTTACTATAAATGCGATCATTCCTTTAACTACGTTACTTTAGTTAGATCAAATTCGTACGTTACGTTACGTAAAAAACTGAAACAAGCTCTTTTGGCGAACTTTGTCATAAGTCTGACGAGGGGTTAGAACCTAACTAGAATTAAAATTGACTTGACTTGATACACTTTTGCCGAGAGTGCAGGTTTGTTCCTTCAGCCAATTAGTCTTATAATGAACATTATTGGTTGTCAAACGTGACGGGATATAAAATGTTTAAAAGAAAAGGAAAAATATCGATGATTACTATACCTAATATATTTATAATTTAATAATAAATGGCTAAATATACACAAGGCTTACGATTACATCGTGTGAACCGACCGGATGGGGACTCGCGGCCGCGAAACGAGCTCCGCCGCGCCAAGCGAATCGCCAGGCGGTGCGGTGGCGGCGAACCAAGCCCAAACTTATTGTAATAATGTTGTTAGAACAAACACCGTGCTCCCTCTGCCTTGTTTGAGATTACAATTACGGCTTTAGCGAACTGATTTATTAATGGACCGCCTGATCCGCCCTTGATACTTTAATGTCGATTTAATTTGCATACACTGGGTAAGTAAGTTGGATCGATTACATTATTTGATAATATATTTTGCGGTGCGAAAATATACATACTTATATTATAAATGCGAAAGTAACTCTGCCTGTCTGTCTGTCTGTCCTGCTTTCACGGCCAAGCCGCTGCACCGATTTCAATGAAATTTGTCATGGAGATACTGTGATTCTTGAGGAAGGACATAGGCTACTCTTTGCTGCGATAACCGACAATAACGCGGGCGGAGCCGCGCGCAAAAAAGAATTTGTTTACTTTCCTACTTACCTAATTCCTGCCTTGTCAACTTCTAACAAATATATAGGAGTGAGTGAAACAGTGCCTATCTATACGTAGGTAAAAGCTGAAGAGTTTGTTTGTTTGGTTGAACGCGTTAATCTCATGAACTACTAGTCCGATTTGGAAAATTCTCTAAGTGTTAGATAGCCCATTTATCGAAGAAGGCTATAGGCTATATATCATCACGCTACAACCAATAGGAGCGGCACATCAATGAAAAAGGTTGCAAAAACGGGAGAAAATTATATTTCTTTTGAGAGCTGTGTAAAAGGTTAAAGATTCGCGAAAATAATGTCTGAAAGAATTGTTCTCCTTCAAAAGATCTAAAAAAAGCCACATCAGCGTAAGCTTATCTTTTAAGGTTTGCTCAATATATTTCTTTTATGGTAAAAAATTTGATCCCGCGGTATATCATCACGCTACGGGCAATAGAAGTCAGCTAGTAATGCATAAATGGAAACGGTAAACGGTACATAGGTACCTACCATATATTTACTAATAGTTAACTTACTTATACTTCTTTAAGTAAGTAAAAAAAGAGTCTTAAAAATTTAGACAATCGTTTAACATACTTCATCATCAACAGCATTTAATAGTACACTGCTGGACATAGGCAGAACATACTGTACTGATGCCAAATGACTTGATTTTGCTACTTCAAAAAGTAAAAAGGTTATTTTGATTTTCAATTCAATTTTTTTTGTATACCTTCCTACTTATTCGGTAACCTCACGATTTGTTAACCGATTTAAGAATTATGTTTATATTGCATTGTGAGTTCTCTGAGTTCGTCCTATATATTCCAATTTAAAAGATAGATGGACAACATAGCGAAGAATTTATTATAATTTTGTAGTTGTTTTTTTTTTTAAACCAGCTTACAAATTTAAGTATGCATATTCAAAGAACATTACAAAAAGTAGTGATGAGTTTCTTGTATTTTTAAATTCTAAGCGTCCCTTAAGCCCTCGCACCTGTCGTTTTCCATTTCCCCATTAGCGGCGAAATGCATTAGTCAATATTAAAGACGCCATCCGCGACTATAATTCCACAAAGGGCACTTCAAATCACACCCATCTCTTTTCGGTTGATGTCAAAACATTACTCCTCTCCACGGCCGGAGGCTGAAAGAGTATCCCCTCGTGTCTGTCACTTCGTATCAATTACCGCACGCAAACACCCATGCCGTATGCCTGAGCCGTAACGACGTATCTGCACACTGCGCGCCACTCGAATCGAAATTCAATTGTCAAAAGATTGCTATAATAGTACCACAATGCCTTCGCGAAACAAAAAGTATTCGGTTTCGAGGATTGTCGCACAAAATAACACTTAAAGCTACACTGGTAAATGTTAAAATTCGTTGAGCCACACTAGCCCGAAGGGAGTCCCAGAGGGTCGTTCTGCAAACAACGCGCTCCCCTAAACGTTATACTTTGAAAACAATAATTTGTATTGCGTATCGAACGCGTCTATAAATAATAGAGTGATACTTCTCTCGGTGATGTGACCACGCTCATTATATTGCCTATTTCAATGTCATTATTTAGCTAAGTGACAACATTTTAATGGATTTTATTTATAATTGTTATCTCTTTTATGCACTATTTCGGTATACCTACAACCCTACATATGCATTTTAATTCAAGTAGGCCTTTTTCATTACATTAGTTGGCTCTAGTTACTCGGTTCCAAAATGACATTCTTATGGAGAAGAACCGGCAAGAAACTCCATAAGTTCCTCTGTTAAAAAAACTGATTTTATTTTTTCTGTAGGTACATTATTATCCTACTAATCCTACTAATATTATAAACGCGAAAGTTTGTAAGTATGGATGGATGGATGTTTGTTACTCTTTCACGCAAAAACTACTGAACGGATTTGGATGAAACTTTACAGTAATATAGCTTATACATCAGAATAACACATAGGCTACTATTTGCCGCGATAACCGACATATAGGCGGGTGGAGCCGCGGGCAACAACTAGTATGTATATAAGTATGCAATCACAACACAAAATAGCAAAATTAGTACTTACATAATTTTGAAATATAAAGCAATAAAAACCTAAGATGGTATTTATTGGAATATATGGAATCATGTACGAGAAAAAGAAATAAATAAAAGAAATCTTGTACGCTGTTGATACAAAACATAATGAAAAATAAGAATAAAAACAATAAAACTATGTTTTCATATAAATATATAGTCCTTAAATCCCTTACAGAAATACCATAGTAAAAGCAAGTCAAAATGTGGAAGCTAACAGTATTATGCTATGGCATGGTGTTCCTGCAGTTGTTTTATTAGTTCCAGTCTCAGATCAGTTCCAGTAGTAGCTAATTCTTTTAATGGTTTTTAACGAACTTACGAACTTTTTTTAAGGCTCTGTTGTAAAAGACGTGTGCCAACAAGAACTTCATTATATGTTTCTAAGAAGCTGTACGCCGCCCAAGAAGAGCTTAGTGGGACGTCTCGGTTGTTGCGGAATTCAGGTCTTAGTCTGATCTAAGTAAACGGCATTATCAGAAACATCGGCAAAGCTATTTCTAACCAACTTTAAAAAAAGGAGAAGGTTGTCAATTCGACCGTAAATATTTTAATTTTTTTATGTGTGTTCGCGGATAACTTCGTCGTTTATGGACCGATTTTGATGATTATTTTCTTAATGGAAAGGAGATATCCCAACAGTGGTACCATGTTAAGGACACTAAGATCTGATGATGGCATCCAAGAGAAGACGAGTCGCACCTTGAAGTCGGTTTTTATTTTGTTAAAGTTGTTGTTTAGGACAAAAATTAATGTCGGTGACTCTGTAGTTTTAATCTGTTAAGTTTTATTTATTTAACGATATATAATTTTAGTGCACAATGTGTATAAAGGCGGATTAATAATAAATGCTTCCAGTTAGCCTGTTCCACATATCCCCACTGAAATATCTTCAATAGTAGAGATACCAGGAACTTTTTTCGTCTGTACTATTCTGGAACGCCCTTCCAAAGAAAAAGGCTCCGGAGCTTGCTGGCTGAGAAGCGAGAAGACGAACTACAACAACCTGACCAACAGAGTGAAGTTAGCCCTCTGGGAACACAGGGGCATTAATCAGTCCATCGACTCTGTAGAGCCCACCCCATGAGACCTCTAATTTAGTATGGATGGATTACCCTGTTTCAAGGCCCAAGCCAGCGCCGATATCATCTCGCGCAGGTACAAGGAGCAGTTTACTCTCTACGAAGCCTCTAATTATAAATAGCTCTTAGTTATAACATCAACGATTTGCATTTCAGTACAAAGAGACAAATCACGACTAGAAGGTTTGAATGGATGACATAGTTAGACAATGCATCAGCTAGTTAGTAATAATATTTGATGACCTCGTATAAATATTCGAATTAGGGTATTATTAGGAAATACGGTAAATTCGTATGGTTCGATCAATAGAGTAACGATGTAACGATTTGTAAGACAAACATTTTTATGAATTATGTTAATATTTTTCTTAAGATTTAATAAAAAGACCCCATCGTTAGTAATCATCTTTTAAGAATCGTCAAGTTGACATATTTTATCCTTGCTAGCACTGTTAGTTACCAAAATCGAGACTTTTAGTAAGAGTAAAAATTAGCTTAATATTAATAAACTAGCTGACCCGGCGAACTTCGTACCGCCATATTTACATATCTGTCTCAGCTTCCCACAGGCAGTGTACAGTCGCGGACAAAAAAAAGACTTTTCTCGTTATCTTTTTTTTTTTTTCTTTCTAGCAAAAAAAGAATGAATAAAATCGGACTATGTGTTATTGAATTACAACTAAGTACATATTTTGACTTTCATCCCCCCTCTCCAGGAGACCGTGCTGAATTTCGGGATAAAAAGTATCCTATGTCCTACCTCGTAGTATGAACTCAAATCATGCCAAGTTTCATTTGAATCCATTCAGTAGTTTCGGCGTGATGCGCGGCCAAGATACAGACAGACAGACAGACAGACGGACAGACAGACAAAAATGAAAAAAAATACAGTTTTGGCTTCAGTATCGACAATAGAGAGCCCACCAAAAAAATTTTTCTAAATATCTTTAATGTACAGCTCCGCCCGCGTGTATGTCGGTTATCGTATCGTAGTAGCCTATGTGTTATTCTGATGTAGGTATAGGTAAGCTATATTACTGTAAAGTTTCATCCAAATCCGTTTAGTAGTTTTTGCGTGAAAGAGTAACAAACATCCATCCATCCCTTCATCCATACAAACTTTCGCGTTTATACTAGTACTAGTTGTTGCCCGTGGCTCCGCCGCGTGTATGTCGCTTATCGCTGCAAATAGTAGCCTATGTGTTATTCTGATGTATAAGCTATATTACTGTAAAGTTTCATCCAAATCCGTTCAGTAGTTTTTGCGTGAAAGAGTAACAAACATCCATCCATCCATCAATCCATCCATTCATACTTACAAACTTTCGCGTTTATAATATTAGTAGGATAGATATAGATCATAAAAAACACATAGGTATGATCAAAGCGTGAACATTAATTGAATGTCGATAGTTTCTTTGTAATTCTGAAATAAAGTATTTTGGTCTGTCCGTTTTTTAACGTTTTTGACGGGACTTAACTGATAATGTTATAAGGAGGCTACTTTTATCTTAGAAAAAAAATGGGATTGCGCGAAAACAAAATTAAAACCAACAAAATTGTGAACAACATAGGTTTCAAAAGCAACAAAACTCACGGGTTAGGTATACCTCGGGGCACAGCTAGTTCTATAATAAACCAACCGATTGTAATGATTTTCAGGGAATGATTTTACAATTGCAAGTGGTCATATTAGTTAAGTTTACAGTTATAACCATCCCTGATTACATTGACTGATAGATTATGTTTACTTACAAGGCTACCAAAGTAACTCTACTCTGCCTGATGGAAAGCATGAGTTGGTAGAACCCAAGGGGCTATCCTTTCCACTGCGAATGCAGACAATGCAGCAAGGTGACCCACACTATGGCCTGTTCTTCAAAAAGAGAGAGTTCGAAGTAGCCCCGGTTGATGGTCCTAATTTTAAAGATCAGGATAGTTAGACTAATAACCAATAGGTAACTAGAATATTTATACTTCTGCTTATACTTAACTTACAACTAAAAGACAACGTAATTTTCTATTGTAACAGTAGCTCTTAGCTTCCTATGTCAATTGCTATAAACTAAATTTTAGGCGTCAACTGTCTTTTGTCTTTAAAGACATTATAGACAACTTACCTATGTAAACTGACCCCTTAGCTAAGATGTAAGTGTTTAATATGTTCATATAACCCTTGGCTAGGTGGCTTAACTTAACTTATTGCTGTCCGGCAGTGAAAAATCAAAAAACAAGTAAAATGCAGGCAAGTAATAAGTAGCAGTAGTGGTAAGTGTTCTTTAATTTCATATGTCTAGTCGTCTGTCTTTAATGAAATCATTTTAAACTTTATTAGAATTAGAAAGAATTTTATAAAAACTAGCTTTTACAAACTTTCGCGTTTATAATTTTAGTATAGATTGATTAGACCTATTTCACCATTAGGTATTACTAAAACGTCATAATTATATCTACTAATGTACTAAAGTGAAGTAGGTAATACTGCAATAAGAAGGTAATAACTGATCTCATAATGAAATTAGAAGGTTGCCAAGACATACCTTAACCAACATAAATCTTGTTTGGGCTCGTTGATCCATCTTAAATATCACTTCTATTATATACATAGATACAGACATTAATTAAACGGGTGATCTGCCTAGGGAACTGAAAATATTTATTATTGTTAAGGACCTTGCCATTCTTGCCAATGCAGCAATGGTGCCATTGGTCACGTGTTAGACGAGTTCAACTATACAATAGCGATATAGAGGGGGTACGTAAATCAGTTAACATATAACCAGGGCACTGCTGGGCACTGGGCTGAAAGGTGAAAGGCTACCAATCGTCTTATTTCGTGCATCAGCGGTGCATTAACGGAGGTCACAAATGTAGTAATGAAGTTATTTATATTATTAAAAAGTGTTTTGTTGTTAATTAAGCTAATGTTGCCGTGAATCGAAGTAAGTCATTGACGGATTAAATCGAATCAACTGTTAAAAGCTGTTGTTGATGATTATCTACACTATTCTAAATTAAAATCTAAAAAAAACTTGCAATGAAACCCTCTCAATAAATTTAATTTCCACGTTGAATCGCAATGCTAATTAAAAAATAATAATAAATCTTTATTGGAAACTAAAAGAAAAGAAACAGTAACATTATATGCGAGAATGTCTGCATTAGTTAATAAAAACTGTGTCGCAGCCATTAACGCCTTCTCTGGTCTGAGTTACATCAGAAATATAATAAAGAAACAATACAAATTAAATAAAATTAAACTAAAAGTGTGTGCAGGGTGTGTGTGCGTTGTGTGTGTGCGTTGTGTGTGTGTGTGTGTGTGTTGTGTGTGTGAATGTGTGTATGTGTGCGTGTGTGTGTGTGTACTACTGCAATTGTGGGGCTGAAAAAAATTGGAGGAAATCTGCAAGAACTATCTCCAAGCATGCTTGCTCAATAATGATACTGAGTAGGTACCTACACTAAGATCAAGCTTACAATAGTTTAATAAATCGAACTTTTTACTTATGTACGAGTACGTATACCTAGGAATCTACACAATACCTAGGTATTTTTTAACATGACGTCTACACTATGATAGTTATTAATTATAAAAAGTTTTTATTTTTCAGTTTTTAGTGCAAACAATCGTAGGTAAGTAGTAAGTTGAAGTATTTTATTAAATTTCATCATCAAGAATACAAATTAAGGTCTATACGTACGTGTAATATTAAAATCATCCTCTAATCCCTAACTGTTGAAGAGTTTAACCTTCTATCATCAGCTCACCTGAATAACTTGAAAGTATACGACTGAAGGTCTTTAGATACGTATGAAATTGAAAGAATTATCCTCCAACTCCTAATCGTTGAGGAGTTGTACCTTCCACCTTCCATCATCAGCTTACCTAAATAATTTGAAAGAATACGACTAAAGGTAACATATGTACATATGATATTTAAAGATTTATCCTCCAACTCCTAACCGTTAAGGAGTTGTACCTTACATCATCAGCTCATCATCATAAAATGATGACTACCAGACGCAAATACCGGTGTAACTTCAGAAAATATACGAAAAACATAGTATGTGCCTATAAAAAATGAGGGTTTCCCTCGATTTCCCTGGGATCCCATCATCAGATCCTGATACGCTGGCAATGGGACCACCTCGGAAGCATACCCTTTCGAATACAAAAATAATTTTCAAAATCGGTCCACAACTGACGGAGTAATCGGTGAACATACATAAAAAAAATAAAAAAATACATACAGTGGAACATAGAACCTCCTCCTTTTTGGAAGTCGGTTAAAAAAGATTAGGCACAGGTTTCTTGTTGCTCTATGGGTACAGGTAGGTAATAGGTAGCGTAGGTACTTACTATACTTCTGTATTACTTGTTATTATACCTAGGTAGGTATAGTCGTTACAGGTACTAAGTATATGTGTGTGAGTGACATACCACATTATAAAATAAGTGTCTACATTTTTAATTTAGATAAAAGCTTGTGTTTGTCTATTGTGATAAAAGCTTGGGTCCAGAACCGAAGGGATTTTTCACCTTTTAAACAAAAAAGGTAGGTTATATTTGCTTTGTATGTACATACCTATAGATAGGTATATCTACATTAAATGTCAAACAAAAATTGAAAGATTGTGATTATGTTACCATCGTTTCGTTTGACAATGAAAGAAAAGCAACGAGCGTAAAATGAAACAGA
The DNA here is from genome assembly GCA_949125395.1 of Diaphora mendica. Classification (NCBI taxonomy): domain Eukaryota; kingdom Metazoa; phylum Arthropoda; class Insecta; order Lepidoptera; family Erebidae; genus Diaphora; species Diaphora mendica. The sequence goes on from OX421319.1 coordinate 11,154,961, forward strand.
AGCGACCTCTTTGATCACTTCATGCCGGATCGCTGCTCCGCTCATAAAGGCGTTATTACTTTCAGTCGACACGGAAACATAGGACAAAATGGCGCCGCTTTATTACTTAGTAACACATTGCTAGCGTATCTGTTTTATTATAGCTACCTATTAGGAGATAAACTCTGCCGGGGGGAGGCTGCAGGATGACAAGAAAGCGTGGCCGGGGCGCTGGGCGGAGCGACACGCCCACTTTTTCTTGTTCATCGTTGTGTAGGGATGTTCTTCTATTTGTGTCATCTGCTTGCTGACTCGCTGTTCGTACACGAGAATCGCTACTAGCGGCCATGTAATAATGAATGCCCGAATATACCTAACTACTCCTATTGCATTCTGCTGCATTCTTTATGCGAATTACCTTACTTAATTCGCACAAAGAATGCAGCACTTCATTTCATTTTACAATTATACTCACATTAAAATGTTTTGTGTTTATTTTAAGGAAGTAGTAATGGACTGTTGACCTAAATACCTACGTACATATAAAAAGTAGGTAATTAATAAGTATAAAGTAGTTCGCACTAGTTTCTTCTAATTATTATCAGTAAAAAAATCAATATGTATACCTAACGATAAAAAATGATATATAATAAACATATAATATGTATACATAAATAAACGATATATCAGGAAATAATAATAGGGCCTGAGTGCCTCTAGTGATTCTAGTGTGAGTTTCTTTACCATCAATTTGGTCTCGACGAAATAGTCACGAGCGCATTCGGCTTTGCGATCAGTGAAGATCTCAGCTCGGGCCAATCGACGAACGTCGGATAAAATAAACTCACTGAGCCGATAAACATACATACCTGAAGTAAAAACATGTATATTATCCATGTGCGATATAGTGACGAATTAAGAGCACGAAATGTCACCAACCCTATTCATCTTGCGGATATTGTAAGAGCAACCTAAAGGCGCGTATCCACCAAAATTGTTGGCAATTTCAGTGTTTCCAACTGTTTGCACCTCTTCAGAAAATTGCCAACTTTTGTATCCATTGTGTCTACATTGAGTCGCCAACAATTTGAAAAACATTCCAACTAAGCGTCTCCACAGAGCCAATAGGTACCTAAATATTTGCAACAAGCGTGGGTATTCTCTTGATGTTTACCGCTGTTCAATCCTTTTGCCAACGCAGCGTTCACCGTGTGAAGTTTGCAATGTCTATAGGGCCCATGGTATAGGCATTCAATCGCTAACTATGGCACTGGCAAGAGCATCAAACCAGGGCGTTTCGCCCCGTTCTTATTCTAAGCTAATGCTTAATCTTAGCTAATATCAAGCACTTACTGGAGATGTGTGGATTCCTTGATATCGGCGTTCCAAGGGATCCCTTGGTAGTCTCCTCTCTGCGTCGTCACACATTCATACTCCTAAGTGGCTGTACAGGCTCCCAAGTATCGTAATTATAATACACCCGTTTTAACTGTCGCGGATCGCGCCTATTTGACGGGACTACTAAACTCGCGTGTCCAAACCAGACCAATCATAACGGTAAACAACGAAAAGAACCGAGTCTGAGGACAATCAGCTAAATTTCTTATTGAACGGCACCCAAACGACACCTTGTTCGACCGTTTTTCAAATCGTCTCTTATGTTCTATATTTTAACCTCAAACGTCAAACAAAAAACATGACAATCAAAAATGTTGCCATTATAATGACGTTCGAAATCTAACAACCGCCAAAAACAGAAATACGGTTCCCAACATTTATTGACAACTTTTGTTGCAAACACAAGGAAATTACAGAAACTTTTGTCACCAACACGTGTTGACAATACAAAAGTTGCCAACTTTTGTTCGGTGGAGACTCGGCTTAAGGGAGCAAAGCACGCAGGATAATATCATGGCACCGTACACCAGCCCTTCTGACACCAGATACAGACATCCAGACACCGATATATTTGTCCCGTTTGGGAAATGAACCCACGGACCTCCGTAATATTTGCTCTAGTGGTTAGTAACTTTGACCAACTAACAAACAGGCACTTTCCCTATCTTTTCAAAAATGTACTATTTACTAAATCAAATAGCGCATAAAATAATAACTAATGTTAACATTTTATGTACTTACTTCATGCCACGAGATCATGTCATACGGGTTTGGATGGATCGTTTGTAAATCTCTTTAGATTTCACCCAACAATGTCATCAATGTACCTATAGTTATGATAATACCCTTATGGTTTATTGAAACAACAAGTCTATGTGCATTATTATCGTTTAATTATGAATATCATTAGAAAACATAATTCAGGAGAGTTAGAAGTGAGTGTAAGCCATTCAGTTAATCAGACAGCGGTGGTATAAGATCAACAAGAGAGCGCGGGGCGGCGCGGCCCGCGGCGGTGTTCGCGAGCTCGCGGAGACAACTAGATTACACCTCGCTTAATAATTAATTTGTGTAAAGAGTTGAACATCCACCGTACAATGAAATATTGCGAGGGCGGTTCCTTGTCTTTTCGTTTACAGAGCTGACGTTCTCCGCATTCAATATTGACACAGAGACTTTTTACTTTAACATTCTGTATTATGCATACTGGTCGCGAATCGAGAATTCAGGTGGAGAGGATAGAAATAGAAACAATGAGTTTTCCAATTGTTTTTACTAATGTGTGTCATTATGCCTGGAAATATTTTTTGTCAAAACGATTAACGATTTTTAACTTATACCTACACATAAACTATGTTAGACTACGAGTATGATCTAGCTTACTAGAATTTTATAGAAGCGAAGGTTTGTACCTATATGTATACCTAGGTACCTACTTATATTACTCTTTCACCCAAAACCCATGGATGTACGGATCTAGATTAAATTTAGCTCAGAGATAGCATAGAATCTGGAATAACACATAGGCTACTTTTTCACCAACTTCAATAAAGGAGGAGGTTCTCAATTCGACTACATTTTTTATGTTTGTTCCTCAGAACTTTCGATTGGGTGGATCAATTTTGATGATTCTTTTTTATTTGAAAGCTGGTGCGGGGAAATAACGTGGACCGCGTCTAGTAAGATATTTATTTCTGTGGAAATCAATGGAACAAAAAAAAATAACACCTAAACTACTAGGTACGCCTTTTAAAAAAAAAAGTTTAAAAACGTTATTAATTCTGTTAGTTTAGTGTGTCCGCCTATTTACTCAGTTCTTGTATTATGGTAATAAGTACATTATAACACATTATTAAAAAAGAAAAACGATGTTACGACGAAGCACGAAAGTGGTCATCTCGGTTTAAAGTACCCACACCAGCAGCACTCGATAGAGGAGCTGTCATTATGAAAACTAAATATCTATGCAATTACCTACCGTCTGTTTAAGATCAGAAAAATAAATATATGAGCAAGAGATAGTTTAGTAGTATATGCCGTCAAAAGTCTTAGAGCCCCCGCAGACTACAAGCTTTTTAATCGGCTGATAGTTTCATTGATTTCTTAATCAGCAATAAGATGTATGGGAGTGCGCACATTATAAAAACTCGGTATCGGCCGACAAATAAGACAAAAGCCAACCCGATCAAACTATCAGCCGATGAAAAAGTTTGTAGTCTGCGGGGGCTATCACAATCTATTATTAGTGTTGTCATGTTTAACGAAATGTGGTGTAACCTAAAGACTTTCCATGGTTAACTTTAATTTGAATGTTTCACAAAATTCTATCGGAACCAAATAGCGATCATGCGAGGGCTTTGTTCAAATTCATGTCGATTGTTCTTAGACGATAAGTATGTAGTAACTTGTTCAGGATACGATGGAACTGGCATACGCTGTGCGTAAAAGTTACAAAAAAAAGAAAAAAAAACTTTAATTGTATGCAACTTTTTAATACTTATAGGTACTTAAAAGTCCGTCTATAAATCGTATCTTCATCTGCTAGCCACGATAAAGGCTAAATCTAGCGCGGCTAACACGTCACACGCACATGTAATTACTAATTAGACACTGGACTGCTTATAAAGATTATTATTAACTAGCTGACCCGGCGAACGTCGTATCGCCATATTTACATATCTGTCTCAGCTTCCCACAGGCAGTGTACAGTCGCGGACAAAAAAAAACTTTTCCCGTTATCTTATTTTTTTTTCTTTCTAGCATAAAAATAATGAAAGAAATCGGACTATGTGTTATTGAATTACAACTAAGTACATATTTTGACTTTCATCCCCTCTCTCCAGGAAACCGTGCTGAATTTCCGGATAAAAAGTATCCCATGTCCTACCTCGTAGTATGAACTCAAATGATGCCAAGTTTCATTTGAATCCATTCAGTCGTTTCAGCGTGATGCGCGGCCAAGATACAGACAGACAGACTGGCAAAAATGAAAAAAATACAGTTTTGTCTTCAGTATCGATTATAGAGAGACCTCGAACATAAATTTTCAAAATATCCTGTTACATTTTTATTAAAAGTATGAATAACTTGAGTGATTAATTTTTCTTACAAAAGTAATGTTTTTCGGCTTTTTGCTTTACTGAAGTCTTTTAAAAAGAGTTTGTTATTTATTTTTGCAGCTAAGTCTGCTTCGATTGAGTGTTTTGCTAAACCGCTTGTCGGTCCTGATTCATATTATTTTTTAAGTAGTTTTAAATAAATTATACGACATATTCGCTTATAGAGCGAGAGCGAGAGCTTATAGAGAGATATAAAAAAAACAGCTTTGGCTTCAGTATCGATTATGGAGAGCCCTCCAAAAAAATTTGTTCAAAATATCTTTAATGTACAGAATTGCACAGTTACATTTTTATTATAAGTATTATTATAAGTATATAGATTATAGGTTTTGGAAAATCAACTTCGGGAAAAGCTCGCAAAATGATTCCTATACTATTTGTAATATGAGTCTACAAATTTGTACGGAACTCCCAGTGAGCAAGTACAACTCGTACTTGGAAAGACTTTTTAGTTTCTATTTGGGTCGGTTTGAAATTAAATGGAAGCAATATACAGAAAACAAAAGTTGAATTAAATACAGAAACAATGCGACAATGGTGTGCGAGCGCTCGATTTTTGGGCAAGTGTTGTGATGTCTAAACAAAAGCTATTTAATAATGCAATTTCCAATTGCCGCTGTGCAAATAGCAGGGGCAACAACGAACGAGTGTATTACCTCGAAAACATACACTTTTATTGTGCCTACAATGTACCTCCTTTACAACATAAAGTCATTACTAAATTATAAATCACAAAGAATGAGCTTTCAAAGCCTAAGAATAGTTTTCACTTCGAACATTTATGGTTTTTCTACATAATTTTTTGTATGTGATTTTTAGGGTTCCGTGCCAAATGCAAAAAACGGAACCCATATAGATTCGTCATGTCTGTCTGTCTGTCCGTCTGTCTGTCCGTACGTATGTCACAGCCACTTTTTTCTGAAACTATAAGAACTATACTGTTGAAACTTGGTAAGTAGATGTGTTTGTGAACCTCAATAAGATTTGACACAAAAAAAAACAATAAATTTTGGGGGCATACCTAGCACACATTATAATACTACTATTTAAATGAATAAAGAATTAGGTATAGGCAATTTATGAAGAACCAGTTTATTTTACGCTTTTAAGTGTTTTTTTGGCAGAGAGTTTTCGTTGGATTTTTTTTGGAAGTCGGTTTTTCTTTTTTTATAAAAAGTTTTTATTTTTCAGTTTTTAGTGCAAACAATCGTAGGTAAGTAGTAAGTTGAACTATTTCATCAAATTTCATCATCAAGAATACAAATTAAGGTCTATACGTAAGTGTAATATTGAAATCATCCTCCAATCCCTAACTGTTGAAGAGTTTAACCTTCTATCATCATCTCACCTAAATAACTTGAAAGTATACGACTGAAGGTCTTTAGATACGTATGAAATTGAAAGAATTATCCTCCAACTCCTAACCGTTGAGGAGTTGTACCTTCCACCTTCCATCATCAGCTTACCTAAATGATTTGAAAGAATACGACTAAAGGTAACATATATACATATGATATTTAAAGATTTATAGTCCAACTCCTAACCGTTAAGGAGTTGTGCCTTACATCATCAGCTAATCATCATAAAATGATACCTACTAGACCCAAATACCGGTGTAACTTCAGAAAATATACGAAAAACATAGTATGTGCCTATAAAAAATGAGGGTTTCTCTCGATTTCCCTGGGATCCCATCACCAGATCCTGATATGGTGGCAATGAGATCACCTCGGGAGCATACCCTTTCGGATACAAAAAAAATTTTCAAAATCGGTCCACAACTGACGGAGTGATCGGTGAACATACATAAAAAAAAATACATACAGTGGAACATAGAACCTCCTCCTTTTTGGAAGTCGGTTAAAAAAAATATATGATGTACATTACCATGCAAACTTCCACCGAAAATTGGTTTGAACGAGATCTAGTATGCAGTTTTTTTTTAATACGTCATAAATCGTAAACCGCAATTTATCGATCAAAGTTAGAACGAACTACAACAACTTTTATAGTTACATGCTGCTACGGAACTCTTCATGCGCGAGTCCAACTCGCACTTGGCCGCTTATTTAAAAGTTCATTACGTCGTACAAGAATCTCACGACAGGTTGGCTATAATCTTTTGTCAAGTCACAAAAGAAAATTAATTAATAAATCTAAAAATAAAAAATATCGTCATAATCAACGCAGGTATCGGAAGCTACCAAATATACTTGTTTACTAGTCTCCATGTACCAATTTGAAGTAACCATTTTTTATAATTCCTCATAAGGTAGGTATGCATATATATACTTGTCATCTTAAAATTATTTTTGTATTTTTTTGTTTTAGTAACAAATTTTGATGGAAATTACCTACATCTTTTACCCAAATAGGATGAGACATTTGTAAGTTGAAGAAGAAATTTCTTATTTTATATCATTACTAGCTGTGCCCGCTACTTCGTACACGTGACATTTGGATTTTCAAGTTATTTTTAACCCCCGATGCAAAAAGAGGGCGTTATAAGTTTTACGTGTCTGTCTGTCTGTGGCACCGTAGCTCGCGAACGGATGAAGCGATTTCAATTTAGTTTATTTTTGTATGAAAGGTGAGTTACGTGCGAGTGTTCTTAGACATGTTTCATGGAAATTGGTTGAGTCGTTTAAAAGTACCCCCATAGGGTGAAAGTGGGGAAGAATAACCGAATGTCTGCAAAATATCATCGAGTGGGGTCTCAAATGAAAGCGCATAACGTGTTTTTTACTTTTTAAAGGGAACTCAGGTTATTATGTCGGGGTTTTTTTTATATTTTGAGAATTTATAATCTACTAGCTTTTGCCCGCGGCTTTGCTCGCGTGGAAGTTGATTATATGTATTTAATTAAAACTGTGTAAGTATCTATGAATACTGTGTTTATGTCTTTAAACGTATTTATTTATAATCAATAGTCCATTAAAATTGACTTTCATGCACACTTTCGACCCTTATTTTAATCCCTTTAGGAATAGAATTCCCATAAATGTATCTCATCATCATCATCGCAGTCCACTGCTGGACATAGGCATCTCCAATTGCACGCCACGTGGTTCGATCCTCAGCTTCTCTCATCCAGCTCCTGCCAGCCGTCTTGGGCAGCTCATTATTCCACCTGGCCTGTGGACGTTCTACGCTACGTTTGCCGAGACGCGGTCACCACTCACGAACCCGATTACCCCAACGGTTATCAGTTCTGCGGCTAATATGGCCAGCCCACTGTCACTTCAGCTTGCTTATCCTGTGGGCTATGTCAATGACCTTGGTTCTCTACCGGATCACCTCATTCTTGATGCGAACCCTTAGAGAAACGTTGAGCTTTTGTGATGAGAAAAATAAATTATTATTATAGCCCTCTCCATAGCACGCTGAGCGACTTTGAACTTGTGGACCAGCCGTGTCGTAAGTGTCCACGTTTTGGCACCGTATGTCATGACAGGTAGGACGTATTGATTGAAGACTTTCGTATTTAGGCACTGTGGGATTGACGATGAAAAGACCCGACGAAGTTTCCCAAACGCTGCCCAACCCGGCTGAATTCTCCTGTTCACCTCGTCCTCGAAGTTGTTTCTACTTAACTGCAAAGTCTGCCCGAGGTACCACACATATTTTTGAACAACTTCGAGAACGGCACCGTGAACCACAACTGGTTCCGGTAGAACATGTTCGTACATACGTATGTACTCATTTTTAATCAGTAGCCATAAATAAAGTTGCATGTTTCTAACTTCAAGAATGACGGACTTCCAGAATAACCTTAAGACGAAATTTCAACCCCTATTTCACCCCCTCAGGGGTAGAATACCCAGAAACGCTTCAATACGAAAAAATCTAATCATTTTTAATCAGTAGCCCAAAACTTAATTTTCATGTTTCTCACTTAAAAAATGACGGACTTCCTTACAAACTTTCAACCCCTATTTCACCCCTTTTGGGGCATAATATCCAAAAACTCCTAAATACGTATCTAATCATTTTTATTTAGTAGCCCAAAAATAAAGTTTCATATTTCTTATTTAAAAAATTACGGACTTCCATACAAACTTTCAACCCCTATTTCACCCCCTTAAGGGTAGAATATCCAGAAACGCTTAAATACGTATCAACTCTTTTTTCATCAGTAGCCTAAAACTAAAGTTTCATGATTCTAACACATAAAATGACGAACTTCCATACAAACTTTCAACCCCTATTTCACCCCCTTAGGGGTAGAATATTCAGAAACGTTTAAATACGTATCTATTCATTTTAAATCAGTACCCTAAAAATAAAGTTTCTTGTTTCTTACTTAAAAAATGACGAATCTCCATACAAACTTTCAACCCCTATTTCACCCCCTTAGGGGTAGAATATTCAGAAACGCTGAAACACGTATCAATTCATTTTTAATCAGCAGCCAAAAAATAAAGTTTCATGTTTCTAACTTCAAAAATGACGGACTTCCAGACTGACCTATATACGAAATAACAACCCCTATTTAACCCCTAAGGGGTAGAAAATTCAGAAACGCTTTAATACGTATCTACTCTTTTTTAATCAGTAAACCAAAAGTAAAGTTTCATATTTCTTACTTAAAAAATGACGAACCTCCATACAAACTTTCAACCCCTATTTCACCCCCTTAGGGGTTGAATATTCAGAAACGCTGAAATACGTATCAATTCATTTTTAATCAGCAGCAAAAAAATAAAGTTTCATGTTTCTAACTTCAAAAATGACGGACTTCCAGACTGACCTATATACGAAATAACAACCCCTATTTCACCCCTTAGGGGTAGAATATCCAGAAACGCTTAAATACGTATCTACTCTTTTTTAATCAGTAGTCCAAAAGTAAAGTTTCATGTTTCTTACTTAAAAAATGACGAACTTTCATACAAACTTTCAACCCCTATTTCACCCCCTTAAGGGTGGAATTTCAAAAATTCCTTTCTTAGTGCTCACTTACGTTACATAAAGAACCTACATGCAAAATTTCAGGGTTCTAGCTTCAGCGGTTTGGGCTGCGCGTTGATCTCTGGGTATGTCAGTCAGTCAGTCACCTTACTCTTTTATATATATAGATTAGATTCGATACCTATATTTTACGGACTTTTGATTTTTTAATTTTTCACCGTTTAAACCTTCCCTGGACTACGACCTGGACAGCAATTTATTTTTAAATATAGTCAGGATTTATTCTATTTTTTTTTATGACATAATTGGATCCCTTTATGTACACCAATATATCTGATTACGGCGCAGCCAAAAGGAAGGGTAATATTGTTGGCAGTTTATGTATGTTTGTATGTTCCAATCTAGCGTCTAAACTCTAACCGATTTTAATGACGTGTCAATAGACTCGTAACAATGGCCCGGGTGACATAGGCTATTTAAATTATATCGAAAATTTTAAGTAGGGTTGGTTATAGTTTTAAAAAAAACTTGTTTTATGAGTCGTATCACACGTTGTCAATTTTTTAACTGGAGCTGAGACCACAGAGTCAATTAACAAGCTGATACAATCAAAGTCAGTTCAGTTTTACTTAAAAACGATGTAAAGTAACCTAAATGTAGTTTGAAGTATAGGTACCTACGTATTTTCGAAATATTATGATATCAAAAGAATATATCTCAGTAGGTACAAGATAGAATATTAACATACAAGATACATATTATATATCTTGTTTCTGTACTTCAAGTACTTACTTGTATCCAATATAAGCTTTATTATTGATTTTATTTTTTTAACGTTATACAAACTCAATATTTTTATTTTCGCAAAACATCAGCTGAAATCAGCCCCCACACAAAGCCCGCATTCAATAAAAAGATTGTAAAAACAATATACCTATCCCTCATTATATTAAACTTGGGCAATGATAAATAAAAATAACGGCTTCGTATAAAGAATAACTTTGTTGATTACTCAAGCTGTAAGTTACGCAAATCGGAAAAACTCTGTTATCCGAGCAAAAGCCGTAAAAGTGACCCTCATTAGTGGCATTGTTGTGCTTTTATCGTTCCCTCTCTCGGGGCCGAGGCAGCATAAATAAATCAAATTTAATTAACTCAGATTAATTTTCGCGGCGCCCGTCTCACCCGCGCCAAGCGTCCCTTTTTATTTGCCTCGAGGCAAAATTGTACTCGGTTGAAAATTCTACCCGCTAGCGGTGATTTACTATGGATTCCTTAATAAAAATTTTACACTTAAGTAAATTTCACATGTCGACCGGGGCTCGCAGCTAGACAAGCCATACAAGTCATTTAAATTACTTATATTCATTGCGATCTTTAAGTAACTACCTCTCTTCATAGGGGTTTCGTTCACCAATTATATTCAATAATTAACATTGCTATGAATACTTTAGTTATAAATAACTTTAAGATTTTTTAAATATTATCCGGTTTCATAAGTATTTTAACATCCTGAATCAATCATGCATGATACATCATCGGCCTTCTAAAATTTCAATTTTAGAAGCCCGTTTTTTAGTCAATAAACGGATTATACAATGAAGGTATGCAAAGCACATGTGAAGCAATAATTATTATTAAATATCAGAATAATAATACCGGAGCTCTCTGATAGCACTTGACGTTATACGTACTAATTTTAAACAAAACGGTCGAATGTAGTACAATGTACAATGGCGATTTGCGCAGTCGGAGGACAGATAACATAAGTGGGCGTGTAAACAATGCGAGCGGGTGTCGCTGCCCGCTGGGTGGCATACCGTGAAGTGGACAGCACACACTCCACTACTCAACACCGGTAGCCCACAAACATATCCCGACTTACTTTCAACATCCCAAATTCTATTGAGAGCACTCACTATCCATGTTTGTACTTGGCTACGCATTTTTTATTTAAGCTTTCGATTCTGTACCATACGAAATGAATAATCTATTATAGGTTGATAACGCACAGTGGCTTTTCTGTTTATACTTTTATAGTTAACTAGCTGACCCGGCGAACTTCGCACCGCCATATTTACATATCTGTCTCAGCTTCCCGTCGCGGACAAAAAAAAGACTTTTCCCGCTATCTTTTAATTTTTCTTATACACAAAGCTTGACCTAACAATAAGGAACACATAAAAAAAGAATTATTTAATTTGGTGCAGCCGATCGGAACTTATGCGCGTACATACATTTCGGCGATACATTTTTATATAAATAGAAATGTTGATACTGAATTTTAAAAATATAATCTAATATCATTATCATTTACTTGATTAACCATTTTGATATTAAAATAATATCCATCTACTCCCTGCCAGAAGATTAATGGAACTTGTAACGCGTTATAAGACCTATGCGTTTCAGACACACGTTTCAATTCATTGTTCCGACGATGAAGCATCTCTAAACTGCAAATTTCTCCAACAACGACAATAGCCACTTCGTCGATTGTCGGTGAATTAAACCTCCTTGCATGCTCACCAGCAGGTGTTTTGTCAGCTCTGATTACAATGATAAGGCTGTCCGATGGCTTACGATCTAAGGCCATTTTGAACATTTTGACTAAATTATTGTTCTGATGAAGAAACGTTTGCAGTTCTTGGACAATGGTTCGTTTTACTGTTGGATTATGAGCACAACGCCTTTCAACTTCCGCATCTTGATTGCCCATATAATAAATTTGTAAAAATTGATGGTCCACATCTGGCAGTGGCAACAGTGCTCCCAGTCAGTGATAAATTGTCCTTGTATCTGCAATTATCTCTTTTAAATTATTATTTGTGATACAAATGTATTTTAACGCTTTACAATACTGACAAATAATTGTCATTTCCCCAATTGTCATGGATTTGTCGACACAATAATCTACTTCCGGATTGCAATGGGATGCTACTCGTTCCAGGTTCACAGGAGCACTGTTTCTGCGGTATCGCTCGATTTCATTGCGTCGTGCTCGCTGTTGTTGTGTTTGGTGTGCCCGAACTCGTTCCATTCTAAGCGGCTCCGTCCACTTGATCCCCTGCTTAGATCCCCTGGGTGATCCATGTGAAAATTTCGTCCACACTGATCTCCTAGGGAATCTATTTGGATTTCGATTCCATTTTGATCCCCCAGGGGATTCATTTGGAAGATTTTCGTCCACTTCGATCCCCTACTTAAACCGATATGGGATTTTTTTGTTTTTTTTTGTGTGGCATGGCTATTTATGGCCTATATAGTATATAGGTTTATTACCATACCTATTAATACATTTTACTACCAAAGATTACTTATATAACTTAAAACTCATTAAAAATCCTAGTATTAAATTCATTCATTAAAAAAATATTTAAAATCGTATAAAAGTATGAATATTTATGGAACTTTTGTTATGAAAAACTTCTAAATTAATAATTGGAATGTATAGAAAATTCTAAAAGATTCCATTGGAGATCGATGTGGATAAAAAATACAGATAAATCCCTTATCGGTTTAAGCTGGGGATCGAAGTGGACGAAAATCTTCCAAATGAAACCCTTGGGGGATCTAAATGGAATCGAAATCCAAATAGATCCCCTGAGGGATCAGTGTGGACGAAATTTCCACATGGATCCCCTAGGGGATTATTCCATTATTCACTGTAGAATGCAATTCTGCCATGGCAATACGAATGTTATCATTATCTGTCTCTCACTGGTCATCAGTGCGGATTGCACGTGAGGTAGCTCGTCGCACATCTGATTGCCTTCGACGACTTATGCCAGTTCGTCTTTGCCATGGCATTTTCAAACAATAATCTTATATATAAAATTCTCGTGTCACAATGTTAGTTACCATACTCATCTGAAACGGCTGGACCGATTTTTATAAAATTTGGTATGTATATCGGGTAGGTTTGAGAATCGACCATCATCTATTTTTTATACCCCAATTTTTTTTATGGCAAAACAACGTTTGCCGGATCAGCTAGAAAATTAAATTAATTAAATTCTCACACACTGACAAACTGATGATAGAAGATTTTAATACGGTAATAGAATGACAGGTACTTTTTAAGCCGTAGGTGCAAAAAATAGCCTGTATTTATAATCTTTCGCTTAACGTTCGACAGACGATTAACTTTAATATTTTTTTCGCATTCCAACAAAACAGCGTTTTGATTTTATTAACAGAGTTATCTTATTTTGTTTGTGATATGATTTTTATTTGCATTCTAAACAGTGACAACCATCAAAATATGTCAATATCATGACAAAAAAATCTGAATGGAGCAACAATAACAATCATCAAAATAATAATATTAAAACACGCGTAAATAATATATAAATAATAAGGGATGTCTATTTAAAATCCTTAATTTGATTCGTGTAATAATATATATGGTGTCTATTTAAAACCCCTAATTTAATAAGTGCTTCAATTTGACAGTCAAAAGTTTGATAGGAAAGTTGGTAGAACAGTTTATATGGGTAAAAGGAAATTGTTGTTTTTATTATCTTCCTCGCAATGTTCCCATATTTTCTCACCGTTTAAACCTTCCCTGAACTATGACAAACAGTTCAAAACCTAAATCAGCTAAATCGGCCCGGCGGTTCTCGAGTTTTAGCCAGACAAACGAACAGCAATTCATTTTTATATATAAGAAGATATACCTATTCTTAATCGATTTTATTTTAAAAATATGTGTTTAAAAGTTTAAAGTTGCTTGCTCTGGTTAATAAATAATCACAAAAATGTCATCTCACACACGGCCGTCTGATCCCAAACTCGGCAAAGCCCATCCCCCAAAGACCGGCAACGCACTTGTGACGCCTCTGGTGTTGCGGTAATCGCTTACCATCAGACGATACGTCTACTCGTTTGCCCGCATATTCCATAAAAAAACCCCTGATTACTTTTTTAATCAGACTGTTGATAAACATACTTATATATTTCTAAATACATACATATTTATAGATAAATTACACCTAGACTCAGAACAAATGCTCGTATTTATCACACAAAGATTTGTCCCAGGTTGGAATCGGACCCAGGACCTCTCACTTAGCAGTCCGGATCACTAACCACTAGAGCTACAGACCAGTCATGATTGAGAGCAGGTACTCTAGTAATAATTATTCATGTCCACATCTTGACTCATTGAAACGGCATCACTAGTCGCAATTAAGTAATTTCAGGTTTGAATAAAAGTACATATTAGTAGATTTTTAAAAGGTACATTTGGTTCAGTTTCATTGATACCTACCCTATGAAATCCTACCCTCAATCAATTAATAATTGAATTATAATAAATATGAATGAATCTTGCATGTAATAATTACATCATTTTTCATAGGAAACCTGTAATTTCTCACGCATTGTGTTGGATTAGGAAGCTTTTGCTAATTTTTACGCAAAATGTCTAATGGAGTGTCATATTATTCTTAAATTATGCGATACAATCAAACAATGCGAAATAGATAAAAAATAACTAAATACTAAATGTAAAAATTACCTGATTTCCAAACCTAAATTTATTCAACAAGTTATTATTCCCCACGATCCACTCTAGATGAATTTCTATTAAATACTCAATGACTTTCAGATTTTGTAGGGCGATTTGATGAAGCTTCAGAGAGGCTAGAAAGGCTTCGGTGTAGAACTTTTAGTATTAGTTTTAAGAATCAGGGTGATGTCTTGTGTTTTTTAACCGACTTCAAAAAAAGGAGGAGGTTCTCAATTCGACTGTATTTTTATATTTGTTACCTCATAAACTCATAACTTTTGACTGGGTGAACCGATTTTGATAATTCTTTTTTTATTTGAAAGCTGGTGCTTCCCGAATGGTCTCATTTAAATTTGGTCCAGATTGAAGTCGGTTTTTATTTTTGTTATTTATAGGTAATAATCACGGTAATGCAGATTTTTTCTTTTATGGAATAAAGCGGCAAACGGGCCTGATGGTAAGTGATTATCGCCGCCCATGGACACCTGCAACACCAGAGGCGTCACAAGTGCGTTGCCGTTTACATAGTAGTGTTATAATGTGTGCTAGGTACCTAGAATCTGTTTGAAGTCGGTGCCAAGTGACTATCGCTTAGACTTTTAGCCTTTTTAGTCGGCTTAGCACCGACTTCAAACAGATTTTAGGTACCTAGCACACATTATAACACTACTATTTAAATGAATAAAGAATTAGGTATAGGCAATTTATGAAGAACCAGTTTATTTTACGCTTTCAAGTGTTTTTTTGGCAGAGAGTTTTCGTTGGATGTTTTTAGGAAGTCGTTTTTTTTTTATAAAAAGTTTTTATTTTTCAGTTTTTAGTGCAAACAATCGAAGGTAAGTTGAACTATTTCATCAAATTTCATCATCAAGAATACAAATTAAGGTCTATACGTACGTGTAATATTAAAATCATTCTCTAATCCCTAACTGTTGAAGAGTTTAACCTTCTATCATCAGCTCACGTAAATAACTTGAAAGTATACGACTGAAGGTCTTTAGATACGTATGAAATTGAAAGTATTATCCTCCAACTCCTAACCGTTGAGGAGTTGTACCTTCCACCTTCCATCATCAGCTTACCTAAATAATTTGAAAGAAAACGAATAAAGGTAACATATGTACATATAATATTTAAAGATTTATCCTCCAACTCTTAACCGTTAAGGAGTTGTACCTTACATCATCAGCTCATCATCATAAAATGATGACTACGGACGGAGTAATCGGTGAACATACTTAAAAAATAAATAAAAAAGAATACATACAGTGGAACATAGAACCTCCTCCTTTTTGGAAGTCGCTTAAAACGACTGGTTATGAAAGCTGTTGTAGCTACTGCAAATTCCCTGTCATACTAATTTCAAGTGGAGTGAGACCAAGGGATGCAATTTCATCACGAAATATGTATTCTATTTTTCACAGTCAGCTTCGCCTAGCATATACTTCGGGAAAGCAGATGTTTATGGTAAGATTTAACTTAAGGTTTCCATTATTATGATTATCACGCTTCGCTAAGACGTACCTATTGTGGTTGCATTGATGGAAATGAGAAATAAAACTGATAGGAAGGACAAATAGATTAAAATAATCTTTGAAGCCCTTTGACTTTGAATTTAAGTTCGGTCGATACATAAAGGCATACAAAAATTGAACTTACATTTACATACAGGTACTGGAGTTTAGTAAAAGCGTCTAAAATAGAGACATCGTCGACGGTAAAAACAGATTGGATTGAAATAAAATTTTACTAAATCAATTATTTTCTCGAAAAATAAAATAAAACTATTGGCAAAAAAGGATTGGATTTAGAAGGAGAACAAAGATTTACTTGGCTTCTGACTTAATCGTGAGGTGTTTTTTTAAATTTGTTCTACATTTTAGATTTTAAAAAACTGTTACTTTATACGAAGTAGGTATTGTGCCTTAGCGGTAATACATTTTTTTTATGTAATAGTGGTGCAAACGAGCAGACATATCGCCTGATGATATCATCAACTGCCTTTAACAGTTTATTGTTTATATGTTTCTTTACTGTGAAACACGTGTGGCGCAACGTCGGAAAATTGATAACTAATTTTTTTGAAACATCATGAAATCAGTTATAAAAGATAATTGATGCAAAAGCCTTAAAATCTGTAAGTGTTGTCGAGATTTTTAATACAAAAACACGTTCTAACAGACAGTAACGGTAGGTAGGGCCACCCACAGAGGTAAGGTAGTCAAATCTGTTGGTCATCAATGTTGACACATAGGCTCTTCGCTACTGGTACACGTTACGCTCCGTTACTCTAATAACATACATACTTAATATCTAGTTTACCGTCGTGTATCTTACAGGTAGTAGACTCGATAAGGGTGTGCACTCGACAAGAAACGTGCTTGCAGAACGGGTACGTTCTGCAAGCACGTTTCTATTTCGTTATCGAGTGCTCGAAAAAGTGCTTAGGTAAATTAATTTCATAAATCTATTATGGTTTTCTGTTCGTTTTAGAAGTACCTACTCTAAACGTGTCATCAATGAACATAAATTTGTTCTAACAAATAACATGTTCTAAATATTTTTTTAGTAAAAAATCTATACCTTTGACGTGACAACGTCTAATAAATTGATGAACGCCGGCTGCATGCACGAAAAAGGATGACTCATTGTCCTGTTACGCTCATTGTACACCGTATTATGAGAAATAGATCTCTCATAATTTCATCAATGTTTTGTTATGACGTTGTCACGTTAAACTGTCGTCCGTAAACCGACTTTACAGACAACCATTTGTTTTTAAATTATTTGATGTAGGTACGTATTCCTAAATATACCTTAAATTCGTTTTTAGTCTTAATGGATAAATCGTTTAAACAATTATCTATGTAAGTCCCGTAGATAGCTTTTATATAGCTCTATATATATTATTCATTTGCAACACTTTCATTGTACATGGCAAAATATGAGCATACGTATACTTCTGGAACCGGCACCGGTGGCACCGAAGATGGCGCGAGTTTTGCTTCCAAGTTTAAACTTGAAAGCAAAACTCTCCATCAAAATGTATCCAATAAAATGTCAACGACTGGCTTAAAAGGGCTAGAACCCAGAGCCGTAAAACCTAGTGAACCCCCCTCGTATACTTCTTCCTAGCCTTATCATACCTAAGATTATATGGGGCACAACTACAAGTTCAACCGGTTTTATTTAGATGTCAGTTTTTCCACGAAGCGACTTGCATTGGACCTTCGCAACCCTGAGGGTGAACGGACTTCCCAGTAACTATGGCCATAGATCTTCATGACAACCGGGACCGCCGTTTTTTTAATGCCGATAGAAGTCGGACAGTGGTCGAAATTCAACCATGATTCATTCAATTCATCTTTTTAGCTTCTGCACTCCTTCTCCATATAAACTTTAACTGTGCCAAATTTCATTCTCCTCAGTTTGCATTTATTTTGTAAAAAGGGGTACAAAGTTTATTGCTTCACGTATTAATGTAAAGATTATAATTTATTAGAAATATCGCGTTATGTTATGACTGTTGGTGGCATTTTTTACTGTAAGTGGTCAAAGTCGGAAAGTCACTACTTAAAAACAAAATTGAAAAGCCTACATGTCGATAACCAGGCTATCCGGTATCCGCACTAACAAAACTATCCGACCGGACCACAACGTATTAAAAACAAATATCGGATCGGATACCGATTATAACTACCCGGTATTTTTTTCAAATCTTTTCGATTCAGTCTTCAACCAGGTTCTCGTGTGTTACTAATTAAGATCTTTTGGTCGGATTTTATTCATTATATTGTTAAGTAGCTATCCAATTAATTTCTAGCGTAAAAACACGAGTGTCTCATTGATATATAAAATATTTTATTCTATTACTTTCCACACGGGTTTTAAAATAAATATAGACACATTTCTTAGGGATTAAACAGTTATATATTTTAATAAAATATACTTATTAAACATAAAGAGGTTTAACCTAATTAACAGAATATGATTATAGGATTAACAATAATACTGTACCTACCGTTTAAATTGTATTAAGTGGGTGCGGGTAAAAAACCGCAGCTGTAATCCTGTGACGCTTGTCATTAGCCTGCGTTCCCATTGAGGGACCACATTGGAATTTGAAGGTTTTGAATGCAGGCTTTAGTAAAAGTTCTCAAACTATTGTAAATTAAGTAATTAATTTGTAAAAGCAGTAACTCAAAAGTTACAAGCGGTCAAAGGTGGTCTCTCAATCGTGACTGATAATAGACATCCATATCTTGTAAACTAGTTACAATTTACACATTACAGTATTAACTTGTTAAAATATAACGTTGCTTGTACACGTGTTAATGGCACAGTACTTTATTTTAACGCTGATTTTTAAATACATTCATCCTTCGTACCAGTCTAAAATAAGTTATATTAAGTCTTTTTTTTAATATTTCTATGATAAAGTAGAAATTCAATTTAAGGCTGTATCACATAGGTGTGTTCGGTCGATAATCGTCCGATAATGCGTCCTAATTCCTTGCCCACAATGGCAACTCTTAATTCAATTCGTGTTTTTGTTCATGTTTTTTCCTAATTTCGGGCGGAATCGCCATTTTTTGTGATGATGTGATTATCACACTGTACAGCACTGTACCGGCCGGCCTCCGTTAGTATCTTCCAAAGCCACTATTAGTGATAAAAGTTCTTAGTCTGATGATAAATCATGTAGTATCATGTGATAAAACATGTAAAACACTCGTAACTGTCGAGTTTCAAATCTATCTGATCGCTCAAATAGATTTTTCGGATAGAGAATTCCAATATCTGTTGAACTGTATAATTTTTGGAACGAAGTTCCTTATGGGGCGTTGCAGAGGGGTACCCTAGCCGGCAAAAAACGTCCATAACGTAAGATTGACGCCTCGGTGTCAAAATGGTAGCGTATGAGAATGATGTAAAAATAAAGGTGTTAAGACAATTTTGTGGTTCATAAAGAGCCTGAACGAAAAATTTAGTAGGTATAGCGCTATCTGTAAGGTGCATATATTATTATATTTTATCTATAATTCTATTTGTTAATATACTCAGATGTTAAAACAATTATTAAACGGTTTTATTATTACAATGTAAGTATGTTTATTTAAATAGTAGAAACATTACAAAATATTGTATAGGTGAATTTAGTCATTGACATATAGTATTTCTAATATCATTAATTTTTAATGTAGCTTTAGGCTTCGGGTGTTCTGTGACTCTCTACAGAAAAAATGTCGAGTACCTTTGCTACAAGAGGGTAGCCCCCAAGTCTCAAATTACATTTTACAGCCCAACTTTATTGCCCTGAGTACTGTAAACTTGAAGATTTTTAAAATAACTAATTATTGGTTATAGAATTATTAATTATAAACCACCAATTAAACCACTATCCAAAATTAATTAAGTTACTCAACTTAGACCATATCTTTTCGTTAGCTATCCTTCTGTTGAACGTTTGTTGTTGATAGGGTCTTCTTCAATGAAATCCAAGTGTTTGAGATAATTTAGTTTTAATACTTGAAGGTTTTTGGTTACATAAAGATCACAGAGCACATACGTCACTGTATGCGTCACACGGCCAAGTGCCGAGCCAGGGGCTCGGGCGTGGGGGGAAACGTTGCGTTCCGTTCTTGTTCTTGTTGCCTAAACAACGTTCATAACGTCTATAATTGACTAAACTAAGATATTTTCCAAAAACATAGACGTCATCTCTATACTACCATACCGACTTATTTTATATATATTAGTCTTTCCTGGTATACCTATAACTTTTAGTGATGTCGTACCTATTCAAATTGTATGCTGTTATAATGAATACTAAGAGTCGATTGACTTGACATGATAATAGAATATAATTTCGAAAATCGCATAATCAGATAAGACAATTTTAGTGAACTTTGGTTTAATGATGTCAACAACTGACTAAATTAGTTATATTACTTGAGGTATACGTACGGCCGTACGGTAATCATTTAATATAATGTAGAGGTAGGTACATATATTTTACATATTTATAAAATAATTTAAGATTAATGTTCGACTGTGAAAGTATAACAAAAATACGCAGTTTTCTCCTTTGCCAAATTACTTTTATATTTCAGAATCTTGGAAACCTTACATTTCAAAGAGAAAAATCATTTTTATCGGTATTATGAATTAAGTAGATTTCCCGTTTGATAATATTGTAAAAATCTTGATCAAAACAAGAATTTTATTATATGTATTTATAAAATACAGGGCATTTTAGGTACCTACCTATAGTAAGGGATCATTGTATGTATCTTGATTACGATAATTAATTGAATTTGTACATTTTATTAATGATATTTTAGGTCTAGTATTTTTTGTAAATGCACACTATACTTATATCTACAATAAATCGGCATTTACAGTAATTTCAAAAATTTCTAATGTAAATCCAAATTATCTTACGGTCAAGTAGGCATAAGAACACAAGTAATACAAAAATTACGCTAGCAATAGATTGTTTTGACATGCCTAAGTGTTTTAAATTTTGTGACATACTTGGTTATTTTATGAAGTGTATATTACGAGTAGATGAGGCTTTCAAGCCTGTCCACTACTCTTTGTGGATTACCACAATGTGTATTAACACTTGTTACTACTTAAATAATGAAGTAATTGCTTACCTCTACTCGTTCTTCTTTCAGGTCAACCCGCAACGCGAGCTGTTCTCTTAACACGACATCGGGGTAGTGAGTTTTGTCGAAGGTGCTTTCCAGCTGTTCGAGTTGCTCCTCAGTGAAGATGGTTCGATGGCGGCGTTTGCGCTTCGGTGGTGGACCGGCCAGTCCTGCCAGCGCAGCCGCTGCGTAGCCGCCATACAGGCCCGCGTAGCCACCCGCTCCCGACACCGCACTGCCAACACCGCTCACCCCTGGTGCAATTACAACATTTTTGTGAAAAGTACAAGAATAATAATATATTAACCTTAAGGTTCCAAAATCTATGTAAACACACTGTGTAATGTTATTTTATTATAATTCTATCAAAAGGATATGGCTGATGCTTATAGTACAGGCTTCGAGACTAGTTTACCTAAGCATCGAAATGTCATCCTGCTGGAAGTTGGAGTTGCTGCTGGTTAATCCGGTTGGAGTTATTGTATTTTTAAGTCAAATTATTGTATTTTTTTATTTTTAAACGTGTCGGTCCCCGACGCCTTAAAGCATAAAGTGCTTTCAGATATCATACAGTAGGTACTATTAAGACTAAAATGATTGAATAGTAAAATACTAATCACGTTGAGAACCTTCTCCTTTTGAAAGTCGGTTAAAAAGCGATCCTTGACTCAGTGTAATGTATGGTTACCGCATCATACAGGAGAAAACGCAATTCAAAAACCTACCTACAGATCAGTATACATTTTATCACTAGCAGTCTTCTGGGAACCAGTAGGCGATGTTTTATGATGAGTTTTTTAATGTTTTAATATTCTATTATTAATATTAAGATATATAGAGAGATACCATACT
Source organism: Diaphora mendica (assembly GCA_949125395.1). Classification (NCBI taxonomy): domain Eukaryota; kingdom Metazoa; phylum Arthropoda; class Insecta; order Lepidoptera; family Erebidae; genus Diaphora; species Diaphora mendica. The sequence goes on from OX421319.1 coordinate 11,177,388, forward strand.
ACGACATTGTCTATTATAACAGAATTTCAATTCAAATGAAATCATAAATACATACAAGAGAATATTGACGGCTTACTATGTGGAATTGAACTACCTATAGATATAATACTAAATAAATATATCTACATATGTTGCATATATATCATTCGAAGACACTGGAATTCTTTTTTTATCAATATGAGCCGGCCAAAGTGACTCTACTCTGCCTCATGGAAAGCATGTGCAGAATACAAGAGTAGTTAGTTGTTACGTTACCATACTCATTGCGAATGCAGACAATGCAGCAATGTAGCACGGTGAACCACACTACGGCGGCCTCTCTCTCGGGACTCTACATCTCAGTAAAAATGTATGGCTTCGCCGTTTCGCTACAGTCACGAAGGGGAAACGAACGCCTTTTTGTTTGCAAATGTCTAATAGTTTCTGAAGTAATGTGTTAAGGGAATATTTAGTATCTGAAGTAACAATACAGCCAAGCCAGCATGTAGAGTTTGTGAATTTAGGGTTAGTAGATGACTCTACTAACCCAAAATTTTTGTCTTTTGTCAGGGCGTGTAGATTCAGAAGCTTGGCTCTACATGAGATCTGATATCTTTTACACAGGGTAAGCCATATGCAGTCGTCTTTACACTTTAGGCTCTTTCAAAAAACATTTACACCGTTACTTAATTGACGCACAGCGGAAGCTAGATATGGCTAATGTGAACATGTCGTTTGTATAATAAGTATATGTATACGTTTCTTGGAATATTTATGTATGTTTATAAACGTCAAATGCATAGCACATTCACACCGTCAAGGTAAGGACACTTGTGCGGTGAATCAGTATTAATTAGACTTATTATACGGGGATATTCGTGTGAAGCTTTCGGGTGGTCTGAAATTATTATAGATGTATTTGTACAACTATGTGTCTTTATGTTATATGTGTGAGTACTCGCTTATTGTAAAATGTAATATATATTTACGACATCTTGTATTTCTATGTATTTACGACATTTAAGTGCCGGTTGTTATGCGTGAGTCACCTTAGGGCCTAGTTGAAAACCAGCGTCAGGCTTCGTCTGGCATTTGCTGAACTTGGTCCTATTCTAACACGTTCACGAGGCAATCATCGGTCGGTTGTATTTTTTTTTTCTTTTTTTCAAAAGTGTATTAGATCTTTATATGATGTTGTGTCTTATCGTGTATGTGTCAAAATAAACATTATTTTCTTTCTTTCTTTCTTGGCAACATTTTACATGAAATGGTTTTGGTGGGATTTCATTTCTTTTTGTAAGTTGCTTAGGGCAGTATATTTTATTGTTTTTTTCTTTTTTTGGGGGCGTATTTCTTTAAATAAAAAATCTAGCATAAAAATTTGTGAAAGTCTCATACAAACTTTGACCTCCCAATTTTGGGGGTTGGGGGGCAAAAGTTATAGGTTTATGATTTTTTTTGTTATTTGTATACTAAACTTATTTTACACACCAAATTTCAGCTTTCTATCACTTCAGGAAGTACCCTAACAGTTTTGATGAACATCAGTGTGTCAGTGGCGAAATCGGTGTTTTTTAGGTATCAATAAAATTTAAAGTATCAGAGCTATGCAATTGAAACTTTGTATGTTTCATTAGTATATTGCTGACATTATATCCTGAGAATTTGAACGATCTGGTAGATCGGAAACTAAAGTTATGAGGGTTAAAAAAATCGACAAAGCACTTCGAGAAAAGGTAGGTAGTGCCCTTGCGCTTCGCTTGCCTGGTCTTGGCAGGGGCACGACCGTCCCCCAGGAAAATTTAAAGTATCAGAGCTATGCAATTGAAACTTTGTATGTTTCATTAGTCTATTACTGACATTATATCCTGAGAATTTGAACGATCTGGAGGATCGGAAACCAAAGTTATGAGGGTTAAAAAAATCGACAAAACACTTCGAGAAAAGGTAGGTAGTGCCATTGCGTTTCGCTTGCCTCGTCTTGCTCGTCATTCAAAATCAGATTTTGAATATTTGTGTTATTACTAGTATTAAACAAGTGAGCATTATTAAATTACAGCGTCATTGAAATTAAATTGTTACTGGCTGTAATTGGAAAGATTACACGTTACATTCGTGTTGTTAGACAGTATTAGTGGAGGAATTATGAAGAGAGACTATTAGGTATACGTTTAACCTTTTTGCTTGATAGATCTGAATAATTTATTGAAAATCTGGCAGCGCCAAAAGCAAAGTTTTGTCAGACACGATTCATTAGATATAACATTAGCAAATCAAAGTATCTGCAATTGATTACCATCATGGGCAGAATTCAAGATATTTTTAATTTTGATTTTATAAAGTCTATTAGTAGCCGTATTATGAATTCCAAAGTCTTGGAGACCAATTTAACAGTTAATATGTTGTGGTAAGCTTCACTTAACAAAAAAGTTATATCAATTTAAAGAATCAAGAAGTCGCAGGCAAAGGTGGTTTATAAATATAATTTACAAACAAGAGGTACGGATTAGTAACCCCTAAACCTGATCGAGTTCGCTCAATTGAAATGAGTTTAGTCTAATTTATAGAGGAAAAGAATATGAGTGGGTTTCCAGGTTAATCTACAAATGTATAGTATATTTAGCACTTATAGATTAAATTAGTACTTACATATTTTAATTTATTAATATTCCCGTAGTAAGTCGATTCAGGTCTTCTTGAAGCGCCACTCTAATAGGCAAAATCTTCTTTCTTTTTTTATGGAAGGTGGTAAGTGATTACCGCCACCCATGGACACCCGCAACACCAGAGACGTCACAAGTGCATTGCCGGCCTTTGGGTGATGGGGAGGGGGGTGGGGGAGGTATGGGCCTCCGGTATCCTCACTCACTCGGTGAAACACGGCGCAAGCACTGTTTCACACCGGCTTTCTGTGAGGCCGTGGTGTCACTCCGGTCGAGCCGACCCATTCATGCCAAAATGCAAATTCGTTCTAAGAATTATAGCACTATAGTTATTATAGCAGTGAATGTCGTTGATTATGATGATGGTGGTGGAGACTTAACGAGTATATGACATCCATCTCTTGTCTCTGGGATATATTGGAATCCAACGATTTCCAAACTGAATTATTTCTCTTTTGTCGAATCATGGTTTCTAACAAAGCACAATAATTCTGACTGAAAGAATGTACTATCTTTTATCGGAAACTCTTCTAACGTATAAGTAAATCAGAGAATAAAATGGTATCATGGCGGTGGAAAATTGCACTTTCTATCATTAAAATGTAATGTCAAACAAGAAGGTAAATTCCACTTGTTAAATAGGTCTGTACATATTAGGTCATACCAAAAATTAAACGAAAATCTGTTTGGAAAATGGTTTAGAATATGGCTTAAGGACAGCAGATGGGAAGATCTGCTGCGATTGAACTGTCTCTAAGGTAATTATGTATTTTAGAATGATTAGAAGTAGTAGACATAGATAGAGTATTAAGTGTCGAGAAGAACAGACAAGAAACTCGTTCAAGTTGACCATGTTGTATTGTAGGACTGTGGCTTAATTACCAGGCCAAAGGGGTTGTCAGAGAAACGAAAATTACATTTTTTCTTTCATCATGATACTGTTTTAAAACTTGTTGTAATGTATTTTTGTCACTGCCTCGTTGGTCTCGCGGTAGGCGTGTGCGACTGCTGATCATGAGGTCTTGAGTTCGATTTCCGGGTCGGACCAAATGGTTGTATGATCTACAAATATTTGTTTCGGTGTTTTTTATGTATAATATGTATGTAAAAAGACCTATTTCTTAGCGTTCCATGGATTCACCGTGCGGGTGCCGGGTCCATCGCGTGATAGATGGGGGCAACACATGCGATTTCGACAGTGCCTGGGAATTGCAACCCAGGTTTAGGTTTAAGGAGCACTCCTTACGACGCGTCAACGCTCACCTCCACTGTCCGCTGTGTTACCCCCTCTACCTAACCATATTTGAAGTGAGCCTAGCAATGCCGCTTTGGATTTTCGTTCAAGAAAAGAGCATACTGAAGCTCTTGGCAATCCAAGGTCTTTAAGCAGGTTATAGAGGGATTTCGCTGGTATACCCCTCGCACCCACTTCCACGGCATACAGCGCAACGACATAACCATTTTTAGTTATTTCGTTGGTTAAGTCAAAGTACTTGTTTCTTTTTAAAGCGTGGTCTTTAGGGATGTTCGTTTCCCACGGCACCGTGAGTTCTACTAGTACTACACGCTTAATTGACATTGCATAAAGAAATATGTCCGGTCTGGACGCCGAGGCACAGATATCCTCCGGTATTCTGTAGTGATTTTCATACGTGTCCACTAATAATGTCCAGTCACTGACGGTATTTATAATTGAGTACGGCTTTTGTGTGAGTGAAGTCTTTTTTGTTGAGCCTTCCTTTACAAACGCGATGTTAGTTTTTATGTTTGTTGTTATTCCTTTTTTCGCTCTCGCCAGTGATAAACTCATAGCTTCGCGTATGATGAGTAATACCCTATCATGGCGACGTGAATAATGACCCCGGTCTAATAGCGCCTTACAACCTGTCAGTAAGTGCCTGGCTGTACCTATTGCCGCATTGCACATCGTACAAGTCTTTTCTGTAGCTTTTCCCCACCTTACTTGGTTGCTTTGATCGGGGAGAGTTAATTGAAAGGCGTTGAGGTAGAATTTTAACAGGGCGGGTGACCAATCATATAAAAGTGTGCGCCATTTCAAAGCTGGTGGGATTCAAAATTCTCCTAGAGTTAACCATTCATTCTGCATTTCTAGGTTCATTGCGTGCACCTTGTAGGTCTCGTTTTCATCTTGTTGTATGAAAGATTTTGTTATATCTTTGTCGGTCTGTCTTCTAGCATTTCCCAATCCCACTCTACTGGACTGCGTACCCACCATGAATTTTTTGTGGAATTGGAGCCGTGACTCTAGCTCTGATGAATTTTTGTCTTTTGGAAGGGATCTAACGATTTCATCTTGGGATTTTGACAAGACATGCATTTTGGTAACTCTTAGGTGTTTGTAGAGTTCCGAAGGTTTTTTTAATTTCATTCCAAAATTATTCGAGCTCCTGTACAACGTTGACGGGTCTGCAGATGGTGCTAGCCCGAGCCACGACTTCAATGTCTTAGTGACTTTCGCGTCCAGTGTTCTTATGTGGTTCTGGTTTATATCATATACTAGAAACGGCCAGTTGAGACGTGATGTTAAGTAGTTGTCGTAAATCCAAGCTTTTTTTACGTTACTAATTGGCTGTTGGTCTACCTTGTCAATGTCTTTTACGAAGTCATCGACTATTACGTTTATAGATGGAGTACGACCTTTGTAGTCTATCTTTCTTCCAAGGAATTTAAAGGACACGGTTTCTGATATTATTGAAACACTTTCCCCACCAATAGTAATCCCGGGGTCATATGAGGTATACCTGGTGCCTCGCCGGCCCAGACAAAGGCAATAGCATTTGCTAGGTTTTGTCCTCATTCCCTCCGTCCAGGTACAGAAGTCATCTACCTTACGCAGTAGTTCTTGGCACTGCTTTGGATTACGTGTAATGATCGCAAGGTCGTCTGCGAACGCTAAGATGGATTCCGTATATTTTCCATTGACCTTAAACCGATAGCCCCACCTCTTTTCGCATGTTGCGATATTATCTATTAATATATTTATAACTGTATTAAATACTACTGGAGATAAGCAGCAACCTTGGAACAACCCTACTCTGTATTCGAGGGGTTTCGTATGTCCCTCTTTTGCTGTGATTACAAATTTTAATTTACTGTAGTATGATGCAATTATTTCACAAACTGTTGGCGGGAAGTTATACCATTTCAAGGCAAATAACATAAGCTCGTGCTGTACTGAGCCAAAGGCATTTCCTAAATCTATCCAACAGACTGTAATTTGCCTTTCATTTTTCCTAGCATCTTTGAGACTTTCCGCAAGTAATGAGTTGTGTTCCAGACATCCAGAGATTCCGGGCATGAACAAAAAAAAAATATGAATTTGTATCAGTTGTCTAGTACCCATAACACAAGCTCTGCTTAGCTTGGGAGTAGATGGCGTTGTGTAAAAAAAAAACAATAATTATACACACAGGAACTTAAAATAAATCAAAGAACAAATTAAACGTAATTTTTACGAACAAAATGGCGAAGGGAAGTTGATAAAAGGGAAATTAGTAAATATATAAGTGTGCATAATCAATATCGGTTTCAAATTGATTGTTTCACAAATTCTCTCTCACTTTTGACTTTTCACTTCACTTTTCTTGTAAAAATCAGCTGGACGGGAGGCAACAAACTCTTCAAAGGCATTTTGTACTGCCTCTCGGGAATTGAATTTTTTACCCACTAAAAAGGTGTCTAAATTTTGGAAAGAAAATGAGAAAGAAGAAAAATTTGAAGAGTTTGTTGCCTCCCGTCCACCTGATTTTTACAAGAAGGGCATCAATAAACTACCAATGCATTGGCAAAGATGCGTCGATTGCATGGGTGATTACTTCAAATAACAGGAATTAAAAGTTTGAAAAAATAAGTACTTTCACTTATTGCATACAAAACGGCAATTTCATAGGTAAAGACCTATTATCAATCCTCACCTTCACACTATGAAGTTTACTGAAAGCCTTATTTAACCTGTGATAATTGATAAACGATTCTAGTTAACTTAAAAAAACATATTTTGATATGTTCATCGCATTTTGTTGTTTTATCCGGAACTTTCCACTAACTCGTAGCACGTTTTTAAAAAACATCTGAAAACCATGTTAAGGAAAAATATATTTGTATTGAATGAATTTAAAAATGTAACAAGTCACTATTGATAACAGTTAATACTTGTTAGAATAGGCGAACCGTGAAGATCGCAGCTTAGAACCCCATGAGCTCTCCGCACGCACTCTATAAGCGAACCGTTCAAAATATTAACGCCACGAATAAAAATTGAATATTTTTGTATACTGTTAGAAATGTGAGAGGCATTACACTGTATTATTTCTTAAAGAAATATAAAAGCTTTTAAGGCCGGCGGCACATTGCTAAGGCGCTATCGGCGGCTTTCCACACGCGCCAGCTCTGCACCTCCGAGCGCCCGCCTAAGCTCTATCGATTTTGAGTACAATAACAGCACAGACTACGTGAAAAATGTTTGTATATGCACACGTAGCGGATAGACATATCGATAAGTATTTAAAATTTTGAATAACACTTTACATTTTATTGCCCATTACTCTCTACTGTTAAAATGTTACGACTGTGCTATTGGAACGATTTTAGTTTTTCTGTAATCATTATTTAAACCTAAACAAAACAATGTGATTTGATGGTAAAATAAAAAATTAACACATTATTTTTACTTTCACAAGTTACTTTCTATTAACTACTAGTAAATAAAACGCCAGTATGTTAAAGTCTGACTGTGTGTAGATTTGCATAAACAATGTAAGTTATTGCTAGATAGAGTACTATTCCATCTTATAAACACTGAATACAACGAAACTTTTGTAATGCAACGTTACCTGAGGGTACTTAATCCTCAGGTAACATTGTCTAACTTATTAGAAACATAGAATCAAGAAAAAAGTGTTGGTTAAGTTTCCGTGAAATGGAGCTAAAACCTGGTCTGTCGTTTCGTGTTTAACTAGAAATCTGATATGTTTACTGAATAACTTTAACTTAAACTGACTCAAATTAAAAATTTGCATTGAGAAGATTAAGTAGGGTCACGTCGGTAGTGTGCGAGGAAGGGATCCCATTTACACAAAATGGTATTTAATGTAATTGGGGCCGTTATGAGTTGTGAGGGGGTAGAACTTACTACATAATTTCTTGCATGTTAAACTTAACGTGGCAGACTAACAATTAACTAAGTATCAATAAAGATGCATGATCATTCGTTTTATATTTAACATATTTTTATAATTTTATATCATGTGTAAAATTAATCATTATCAGTGATTTATTAAGTTTTTCTCACTAGAATCTATAGAATAAATTTAATCGAATGTGACTTATTTTAACTTACCGCACTCTTTCTGAGTAAGTAAATCTTAAAAGCCGTATAAAATTTTCTTTTCTTATAGCTTCGGATGTATAAAGAGGTTTTTTGAATGATATTTTTTATGTCATCGTTTGTGAGAATAACATGTAGGCACCGATATAATTTAAGCCCAAATCAAAGACGGGTGTAAGCTAAACGGTAAGCTAAATTTTATTATTATTATTCATATTAACTTTTTATAAGTACCTATATGGACTTTATATGAAAAAAACTTGTATTACCTATGTGAAAAATTTATGATAAAGTGTGATTTACTCTGGGTGGAGATCGAACCCCCTACTGCTAATCCGGAGCTTAGCAGACAGGATCACTAACAACTGAACTAAGAGGACCGTCAAACATCAAATATGGTGATATAATAATAATTATTTTTACGGGAATTAACGCGATCACTTATTTAAAGGTATTACTACATACCTCTTATGTGCCTGACGTTTCGACCAGGTTGCACTGGCCGTGGTCACAGGCTGACTTTCATAGTACAGTCTATTAGTATTAACAATACGGCTGCTAGACGTTGTGCCGGTCGGCTTGGCGTGTGGAATACGTAGGTTCTACGAGCCTAATACCTACCGTCGATTCTGATACTAAATATAGTCAAGTCAAATATGGTAATGTAGATAATTTGATACGGAAGATTTTGTTTGTTTGTTTAAAGGCGCTAATCTCAGGAACTACAAATCTGATTTAAAACAATTATTTTATTGCACATAGTCTAGCTATCGGGAAAGACTATAGGCGTAGACTATAGGCGTAGACTATAGGCGTAGACTATAGGCTATCATAACGTAACGACCAAAAGCCATGAAGTATCAATTAAAAATGTTGCAAAAACAGGGCAAAATTTAAATTATTTCTTTTAAGAACCTTAAAGTTTAGCAAAAAATATGTATGAAAGAATTGTTATTCCCCTTTCCTAAAAGTCTTAAAAAAAGTCCGCGACGGCATGTGTCTATCTTTTAAGCCTGGCTAACTACCTTTTATGTTGAACTTTGTTCAGACTGTAAAAAAATATTACGCTACAGGCAATTACTGTTACTGTGTGGATATTCAATTTATTCATTTTTAAGATACGAATGCAGACGTTATACAAATACGATCGCTTCGAAACTAAATAGACAGTTGTAATGTCCCTAGCAGTAATATTAATAGATAGTAGGTACTTTCGATAAAACTATTCTGTAGCCATGTTGCAATTATATGTTCTTTTTCAAACAATAATTTGATTGATGTGTGCTTAATCGAAATTAATAAAGAATACGAGTAATTTTATGAAAAAAATAAATAATATACATATATGTAGGTATATAATCTAATATAAAGAAAATTCAGTAGGTGTAAATTCATTTTAACAATTTGCAGATTTGTTCAACTGTAGGTTACGGTTTGTCTTTTCAAAGACTTATTTCGTGCGATTTTAAGTTACCATTTAGGTATGTTTTAGAATAAAATAACAAAGCTATTAAAAACCATTTATAAAATATTATAGTTTTATTGATTTTTATTAAAATTATAGTAGGTACACTTTACAAAACTTACTAAGTTTAAAATAATAGAATAACAGTTTTTAGTTTGGTCTATCAATAAGACCTTCATTGAATTATACAAAATAGATATTTAGTCTAAACATAAACGAAAATTACTTGCGAACTCAACAAAAGAAAATAAAACTTTGTTTTTGTTGTGGCAACGATTCATAAAACCCGGGGGATATTTTGAATTTTTAAAACGCTTGGATACGAGAAAAAAGATTTTAATTGAGATAAACTGTCTTCGGTGGGTCTGGCGATTGCGCCAGTCACGGTGCCCCTCGCGCGGTTCATAGCGAGTGAGCGATCGCCTCAGGCTGTGCCAATAACGTCCCTTGCCCTTATCCACTAAAGTACCTAGTTTACCTACTCCAGTTTCCTGGTTAATACATTACAGTCCATTCGTTTAGATAGTGTCGGTGCACCCGCATGCAACTGTGGTTATTGTTGTGAAATACGAATCACTATCACTACATGTTATAAAATAAAGTCCTCCGCCCGTCTGTCTGTGTTCGCGATAAACTCGAAAGATACTGCACGGATTTTGAAGCGGTTTTTACCAATAGATAGACTGATTTTTGACGAAGGTTTTCGTATATAACTTGTTAAATTATTGAGTATATTTGCTTAAATATAACTATATTTGTGGAAGACATCGGAAAAAACACGCACATGTTCTCGGGTAACATAGGCTATATTATATTTTCCGTAAAGAGCTCGTGCGAAGCCGGGGCAGGTTGCTAGTAATATATATTAATTCATACAACGGCGTAAACTGACAAATCATACTTGCTTGTGAGTGTACGCCACAGGCGTGCCCTTTGATGAAATTTTGTGGCGGCTTGGCGCACGTGCGACGGCGCGGCGCGATTAAGGTCAATCTAAGCGAATGGCCTAAACATGTATTATTGTCAAATATCAAGTAGGTATTAATGTCGCTCTCACGTTATTATTTTGTTATCTGGTTAGGTTAGGTACAAGCAGAATAGGTATGTATTCCATTTTACATTTCGGAATTTTAATTATAAATCAATAGACATACATCTTTACCCGGTTACAGCGAAGCCAAAAGGAAGGATAGATAATAATTGACAGTCTATGTACTATGTTCCATCATAAAACCTAAACTACTGAACCGATTTTTAACCGACTCCAAAAAAGGAGGAGGTTCTCAATTCGACCGTATATTTTTTTTATAACTTCGTCGTTTATGTACCGATTTTGATGAATCTTTTTTTAATGGAAAAGAGATATCCCAACAGTGGTTCCATGATAAGGACACTAAGATCTGATGATGGCATCCAAGAGAAATCGAGTCAAACCTTGAAGTCGGTTTTTGTTAACATTTTACTTGTAATGAATGAGGTGTCAATAGATTCGTTGACGTAGCCCATTTATATATTGGCAGTTTTTACGTAGTCGGTAGTACCTTATCATGTAAACTACATAAAATATAGACAGCAAGGGGTCCAAGAGGAATTCAATTATTCACTGAATCAAATAAACAGACTGACGCGGCTGTGAGCTTGTTCTGTGGCGTAGCGTGGACTTACATAGACGTGAGCGAAGTCACATAAGCGAGGCCCCTTTTCTTTCGCTCCCAAGATCTACCTAATAAATTTATCTTACCAAACATGATTCGATATGACATGCCTCTCGATTTCGATACTCATGGTAGTAAAAATATAATACAAATGTAGTAGTAGTGGAAGAATACTTTTTTTTAGGGGCAAACGAGCAGACGCCTGATGGTAAGCGATTACCGCCGCCCATGGACACCCGCAACACCAGAGGCGTCACAGGTGCGTTGCCGGCCTTTTCAGAAGGAGTACGCTCTTTTCTCGAAGGTTTGAAGGTTGTATTGGTCCGGAAATACCGCAGGCGACAGTTCATTTCACAGTTTTGTTGTGCGAGGCAGAAAATTCCTAGAATGGGGATGGAACTGCTGTCGTGTAGGACGATGGCGGAAAGAGGCGGCAGGAATCAGTCCGAACAATTCCTCGGAGCACTCCCCATACTTAATGGAGTCTACTCCAATCTGAAACCTTTTCTAAAGAGTTCTCAATTTCAGACAAAAGTTTTTTTCGACTCTGAATGACGTTGTCCTACAATATATTAGCGCGGCCGGTGTAGAGAGCATCGCCCGTACTGTCATTCGCATAGCAATAAATGCCGCTAGTTTGCAGCATGTCATTGATATGGAGGAGGAACAGAGTAGACGATAGCACACAGCCTTGCGGGACACCAGTATTCACAGGTCAGAGCATTCACCGTCGACTACGACCTTTATGCTTCTACCTGCTAAAAAGCTGGTGACCCATTCGCATAATTTCTCGGGAAACCCATAGGAAGGGAGCTTTGAAAGAAGCGCTTTGTGCCAGACCCGATCGAAGGCCTCTGCAATGTTCAAACTAATGGCCTAGGCTTCCCCCTTAGTCTCAATCGCCTGTGCCCAGCGATGTGTCAGGTATTCCAGAAGATCACCAGCTGATTGACCCTTACGGAAACCGTACTGCTAGTCGCTAAGCAGATGATGATCCACTAGGTACCGCAGGAGTTGATGGTTAATGATGGACTCCATGATTTTCGAGAAGAGGGAAGTTATGGCTATCGGCATGTTGTTGGACGGAATTGAGCGATCGCCTTTTTTAGGGATCAGGTAGACCAATGCTGCCTTTCATGATGTCGGGACTACGCCAGAAGAGTAGAAGCCCCGAAAAAGACGCGTTAAGATCGGTGCCCGCACATCTTCAACACAGTAGGAGGGATTCGACCCGGGCCACTCGACTTATGGATATCAAGGGATAAAAGTGCTAAGCGTACCTAAGTACTGAGCGTTGTTGGAACTAGATATCCAGCATACAGCTCTCGCATTGCGGTATGGTAGGCGGCTTCTGTTCCCCGTCGTCCAAGGTCGAGTTGGACGCAAAGTGTTTTGCCAGAAGATCGGCTTTCTCCTTTGCGTCATAGGTCAACGGATTATTTCCTATGTGCAGAGTTGGAAAGGATGGCTTGCAAAAATTCCCTTCGATAGCCTTGGCAAGAGACCAGAATGCCCAAGTTCCCGAAGGAAGACGCTCAAGCCTCTCGCCAATCCTAGCAATGTACCCTGACTTCGCCCTTGCAATGTCTCTTTTGAGGGACCTGGAGGCAAAGTTGTACTCCTTTTTCAGAGCGCTGATATTTTGATCCCGTACCGCCACCGCGTCAGCCCAGGCTTGGTAAGCTTCCTGCTTTATGCGAGCAGGGGCGGTTCCAGCCTGAAGTTTTGGGGGGGGTCACTAATCCACTAAGTCGAGTAAATTAGACTTTATTGCACAATACACAATATTATTTCACACAAAAAAAACAAATGGATATCTTTTGTTTTTGTTTCGTGCCCGAAGTCAGACTAGTGCGAAGGCCCGCATCGTATACGAGGTTCCATAACAATGGGCCCAATACAGAGCCCTAGGGAACGCCACAACACACCTCCCTTCAATTTTCCACTCCGTTCCGATCGACAAACTTCACTGTCCTGTCGCGCTGATAGACCTCTATGACTGCACGCAGGTAAGTCGGCACCTCGTGATATTCAAGGGCCTCCCTAATCGCGCCCCATTGAAGGGTGCCGAAAGCATTAACGATATCAAGGCTAACTACCAACACCACCACCCTGATCGGACTGCCGACCCCGATAGGGAGCGAACACATCTATATATTAGCGTCCATTGTCGAGCGTCCCCGTTGTAATCCAAATTGGCAGTCCGATAGATCAGGGCCCACTCGCGACAGGTGCTCGCTGATACGGCCAGAGATAACTCTCTCAAAGAGTTCCTATCCTTCCTATCTTTTGATTTCTTATCTCGATTGAACAATTATGGAAACTGTTAAGAACAAGAAAATCAGGTTCTAGTAGCAGATTTTGGGGGGGGGTCACGTCCCCTGTGACCCCCCCCCCCCCTGGAACCACGCCTGTATGCGAGAAGCTTTTCTGGAAGATGGACCAAACCAGGGCCGACACTTGCCACCAATGCAAACCACAGTAAATGGGATGAAAAGCTCCATACCCTGCAGCACAACATGAGTAACAGAATCAGCAGCGGTGTTGGGATTATCAGGCGAGAAGCACAACAGTCTCCAAGGGTAGGACGCAAAGAAGGATCGCATCCCCATCCCAGGCTGTATGCCAGGGCAAAGTAGTGAACAGTTCCCCCCCATGATCCGTTTCACTAGAACTGATCCAGTCGGCGTGGTGGGCGTTAAAATCTCGTACGATAACCAAGTACTCTTTCCGGCGTTAGAGATGAAGGAGTGTTCAAGTCCGTACCCAGGGTAAGTGAGGTAGGATGTGTCAGCTGGAGACGAAAAAAAATTATGGTATTAATTTAATCTAATCTTAATCTGAATTAATTACTGCTAGAATTTTTGAAATCCTCCCTTTTTTCCAAAATTACTATCAACTTTGCTGTTTTGTATGAAGTATGTGTGTAAAGAAACGTTTTACAAAGCAAAGCTGTGTTGGCACTTGGTAGTCTGTGATGAGTATGGCCAATATTTTTTTTGTATTTATTTAATAAAAAAATTAAGTCTGGTGGCCTCGCGAGGCCCCTTTAAGTGCGAGGCCGTGGGCGAGGGCCCACTTCGCCCACGCCTAGCTACGCCACTGAGCTTGTTTAACAAATTGTAATGATGTGTAATGATTATTAAATAAAAAGATCTATATATTTTTAAGAAGAAGAATTCAATGTCATTTTAGTAAAACACACACACAACACGTAAGTAATCTCACTGAAGTTGATTAAAAGCAAGCGGATCCACTAGGGCTTGCACTCGAAAAAACACATTTTAGTTACATGCCTCTCTGATACTAATTATATTACTAATGGTACAGGAATTTTATACGTCATAACCAAGTCAGTTACCAATATGTATATATATAGTAATATTAGTATAATTGAGTAGTTAGAGTTATTAGTATGTATACATGTATGTGTGTGTATATATGTATGTATGTATATGTCTATGTATGTTTTATGTATGTGTGATTATATATATCTATGTATATGTGTGTGTATATGTACATGTATGGAGATATAGATGTATTTCTAGTTATATTCATAAAAAATATATATTTTTTGTTTTCAAAACTCTTCGCACCGTCAACTACTATCTCTCCGATACATTTTGATCCATCCTAAGGTTGCCTGGAAGAAATTGCTTTCGGCAATAAGGCCGCCCTTTGTACAGTATTCATTCGTCATTTTCTGTATTTTATTTTAAATCTGTAATACGGCGTACAAATAAAGAGTTTTCTATCTATCTATCTATATTGCTAGGTAATATAATAGAGGTAAAAAATGGCATTGTCGTTTTATAGTAATCGATACTTTGAATTGATTTTTAACCTTCAGATTTTCGAGTGAAACTTTTTCAGATTATACCTATCTATGAGGTTCTTTTTTAAAAAAATATGTAACGTTCGATTTTCAATCGTTTATTTATTCAAATTAAACAGGAAATATGGAAACTTCGAAAATCCGAGTCATCTATGAATACGAGTTCCAACGCCGAACTAACGCGACAGAAACGGCTCACGATATCAATGCTGCGTTTGGAGAGGAGGTTTAAATGATTTCATAATGGAAACTTCGACCTGAAGAACGAACCACCTCGAAGACCGCACACACAGGCGAATAACGTTGAACTGAAGGAGATGGTGGAAGCCGATCCGAGTCAAACTAACCAGTAATTAGCGGCATGGTTTAACGTTACTATTGCTGTTGAATCGGTACAGAAATGAAGGAACCTAAAGCAAAAAATGCAATGGCTGACCCCAGGTCAAACGCCGAAACAGTGCCCTAAAAAAAAGCTTGCCTGCCAATAAAAAGGCAATTATTATGAAAGGTAGACCACCTTTCATAATAATTTATGGTTTTATTCACTAAAGCTTTCTCAGGTCTGGTCAAGCAATAACAGCAGACGCTTATTGTGCCGAACTTCGAACATTGATGGTGAAACTAGCAGTGAAACAGCCCCGACTCGAAATCGATCTTTATCATTATATTTTTCCATCATAAAGCAAGACCTCGTACCGCACGAGAAAATTCTACAGGTCAATAAAGTGTTACAAGTGATCTCACAAAAGTTTGCGTAGATTACAATTATTATTATAGTATTTTACCAACCGACTTCAAAAAAGGAGGACGTTATCAATTCGACTGCATTTCTTTAATCATCTAGTTGTATTTATTACCTCATAACTTTCGACTGGGTGAACCGATTTTAATGATAATTTTTTTATTTGAAAGCTGGTGCTTCCCGTGTGTGCATTTTAATTTGGTTCAGTTATTGAAGTCTTTTTTTTTGTTAAAATTTGTGATTATATTTGCTAACTTTTCATTATTATTATGATATAAAATTCAGCGACAGTTCAACAGAAACAAAATTAATATCAATTTATGTTAGACTAGCTTTTGCCCGCAGCTCCGCCCGCATGTCGCTATCTCGTTAATCGCGGGAAAGAGTGGCCTATGTCCTTCCTCAAAAAATAAACTATCTCCATGGCAAATTTCATTGAAATCGATCAAACGGTTTAACCGTTAAAGCGTAACATACAGACAAAGTTATTTTGATTTTAAAATAGGTATTAGTATGGATTTTACTTTTAAGTATTTAGACATAATCACAAATTTTAACAAAAAAACGGACTAACTAATTAAATGGGACCACACGGGGACCAGCTTTCAAATAAAAAAAGAATTATCAAAATCGGTTCACGCAGTCGAAAGCTATGAGGTAAAAAACATTTAAAAAAATACAATCGAATTGAGAACCTCCTCATTTTTTTTTAAGTCGGTTAAAAATGATTTTGTGCAACTCTGTCACATTTAGCATTAGGTATAAAAATTATAGATCCTGATCGCTGATCTATTTAACTTCATTTCAAAACGAACCATTGAGACCCAACCACAGATATCAAAAATATACCTATGTCAAAGAAAAAATTGATTAGGTACAACGGAAACAAATTCACCTACCTTGCCAACTTATAATTATAAGAATTAGTTAACATGGAAACACAAACCAAATTTTATGGTAAGTAGGTATTACTGACTTGAGTACTCCACAGTACCTACCTAGCTGTTTTGGTTTGACTTAGGTAAAGATCTTAATAAATATCTATTTAAAAGCTGCTACTAAGTTGTTCACTACCAGAACGTAGGTACTGATTACTTACATTTGAACTAAATCGAATTATCTACGTTCCTACCCTTGTGATCTACTGGTAGGTACTCGCTCCATCTATCTACATGGACATGACATATCTCAGGACTTCCAAGAGTGCCAAAAATTATTTTAAATCCTATTGCCGTAGTAAGTCGAATAGGGTTTTAAAGAAGTTTTAGTGTGGCCCTTGGAAGTGTGAATGTTAATTATTTAGGTTGGTATGCCAATACCTATAGGACATAGGAAGAGGTAGTAGGGCCACGTTGATTTCGGCACGAATGGGCCGGTTCGACCGGGGCGGTACTACCCTCGCACAGAAAATCAACGTAAAATGACCACGTTCGTGCTGTCGTGTTTCGTTGGTGAGTGCGAGACCGGAGGCCCAAATAGTCTAGTCAACAAGTTCCATACTTGTTGACTAGACTAAAAGATGCAGCAGCATCACTAGGCCGCCATGGTGTGGGTCGCCATACTGCATTGTCTGCATTCGCAGTGAGTATGGCGACCAATACTCTTGGATTCTACTTATGCTTTCCATCAGGCAGAGTAGAGTCATTTTGGCGGGCCATTCATAAAAAAAAAAAAAAAAAACATTACAATACAAAATATTAAAAAACAGTACCTAATCTGAAAGTGTAGATGTTGCACAAAGACAAACCTAGGTAGATTACTCTACCTAATGATATAAACCTTCTATAAGAAGAAAATCGAGCCAGTATTGTACTTAGGTAGTTGGACTAATAAAATTGTAGGATATCGGAAATATCTACGGGCTTGATCTTATTGGTACATAAAGCATAAATACGTAGGTAAGTAGGTTATATGGTAAATGTGATTACCTAAGCTGTTGGCAAACGTACCAAAGAGGTCATGAGCTCTATGGAACGGCGAGTGCGCCAGATGCTGTAGCTGCAGTTGCGGGATGGGGGGGTGCGGACGCGGAGCCAGGATGCTGTCGATGGTGAAGAGCGGCGCAGGAGGCCGCTCGGGCAGCGCGCCGCCCAGCAGCAGCGCCGTGCTGAGCAGCGCGGGCGCGTCGCGCGGCCAGCCGCCGCCCGCGCCGCCCATGCCGCCCTCGCCGCCGCACGCGCCCTGCGGCGCCGCCACGCTGACCGACCGCAGCGCCACCCTCACCGACACTTTGCACTCACCTCTACCAACCTACACCACATTATATGACAACCTTGCTATTTTTTCTTCTAGTCATACCGTTCACAGTCACCGAGTTTACGCACAATATTTTCAGTAATAAAAAAACTTTGTCCGTGAATTTATTCAGGTTATTATCAGTAAATAATGTTCGTACATGGAAGTCGGCACAGCGGAGGTTTTTGGTATGTAACGATAGGATAATGCGATGCGTGATGCGATTGCTCGTAAATCGTTTTAGTGAGTAGAGCTTTGCGCGGCGCGACTTGGCCGAGTGGCGGGGCGCGTGTGGGGTGCAGGGCGTGCGCCGGGGCGTGGCGCGCGCCGCTCCGCCCCTCGCACAGCTTAATGGATATGACAATACGACGCTTCCGAACACCTCATATAGGCAATAGTAATCTCTGTATCCCTCCCTATTACTTGTTATCTGTTATAATGAAATGCGTCGGCATGTTATGTGCTCAGCCAGTAGGCTTTACATTGCGTTCTTTTTTTTATTCTGGTGTTCATTTTAATACAGATTAGATAATAGATAGATAGACTTAAAGCTTGTAAAAATAATGAAAAATAATTCAGCCGTCTATTCGACGAATATAGATACTTACTCCACTAATAGATCACAAACAAAACAGTTTAGGTAAGTTTAATTTCTGTTTTGGTCTCTCTCTTTCCGTGTGGTGACGGATAAAAATTAGAGATTTCCACCACCCCTATTCATCCCTTGGGTCTCGACTAAGAAACCAAACTACGCAGGATAACATCACTGCAAAGAGAACGGAAAACATGAAACCAACACTAAACCTAGGTAGGTACCTACCATCCCGTCTGGCCAGGATGGTACTTATAGTACCTAAATCATAACCTTCTTTCTAAAGAGAGGCCTACCTATGTCTAGCAGTGGACTGAAAAGGCTGTTGATGTGATGGTACTTTTTTGTAAGTATAGGTAGGTAGGTGTCCAATACAAATTTAATGGCTGACCCAACAGACACATTAGACCTGCATTAAGAAACATCTAGTACCTACCTATCACTACACATGGTATGTTTTCATAAATCACTTTTCTAAATTACGCAAACTGCGTCATACAATCTATTGATATGAATATTGCTCTACCTAAAAGCTAATGAAAGTATTTTTCCAAACACTGGATTGCATCTTAGGGGTTATGTTTACATTAGGTAGGTTACTATTGTCTTTTCAGGTTTAAAATTTAAAGATAAATGATAAGTGTCTTATATAAACAGGTAGATAGAGATATTTACCTGGATCACGAGATCACGACAGCCCTTTTGTGGCAATTGTGAAGACGCAAGGGATCAGCCAGCTCTCACTAACAACGAACAAATTGAATGACTTGTTTTGTCAAAAGTTGCGCCCGCGGTGTTTCACGACGTGTTCGCCTTTTTGCAGCTTATGAGAATCGTACAACAATATCTAATGCTCACACACCTACACGAGTCTTATGTCCTTTGGATAAAGGATAAAAAACGTTTATTGACAATCAGACAAAAAGGTATTTAAAAAAAACAATTTGACAAATCAGAGATATAATTCAGACAACCTTTAAAGACTTGTTAGGTACATTGAATCTCCAGATTCTATAAACCTATAATCTATTCAACTTCCTCTGAGACAAAAGGTAAACAAACCAGAAAAAGGTTCTTAAATAGGTTAAATTTTATATGCATCTAGAATCAATAAAAAAAGTGACATTTTCTTTATTTTTCTTGGAAAATGGCAAACTGCGCCGATGTCGACAATTCTGCCAGTGTCAAGTACAACAGAAATACGTGTGTAAAAAAATAAAATAATTGCAACTGTCCAAATTTTACGAGTTCACAGTGGACTGACTAAAAAGTGACATTAAAAACACCTAAAACTCTAGCTGTTCCCAAACTTTGAACGTATTGTAACACTTCTAAATTGAAGTGATAAGTGATAAGGCAAATAATTTACGTAGAAATGTGAAATTTTGTAATTAGTTTGGTTACACCGGCCATCTTTACTCTCGATCAACTCGTTTGAGAAACATTGGTTTCTTTGTTTACCCTTTGTCTCAGAAGAAGTTGAATAGGGTATAGAAAAGTATAATACCTACTCACTCACATAGGTATTTTAACACTTTTTTTGGAAAGAATTGTAGGCATTCAGGGTATTACAAGTATTTTAAATATTCTTTTATAATATCTATGTTTTCTTATTAGTAGGTACAACAATGGCAAACAGTATATAACAATTTTCAGCACATGTCACGCCACGCTGAAATGGGTTAAACAAAATGTTGCCTCTGGCATGACCAATTCCATCAACAATCACATTACACAATAAATTGAACTGTGTGTTGTTTTTTTAAATAGGTACCTGCGTATTTAGTTATGTAATGTTGCATAACGAGAGTGTCCATTGTACCGGGGAGGCGCGCGGCGACTCGCCAAATATTGACATAGGTGGGAGCAGCGAAACCGGAGCGGACTTCTGTTTGCCTGTAATTGATGTAATTAGTCGTGTCGGGCAGCTGCCACCGATAAAACCTCCGAGCCTATGTTTGAACTGTTAATATGATACTTTCATGGGCCGGAAACATCTTTACGGTGTTCTGTTCCGGCAAATATTGGTCACTCGACGATGCGTGACACTAAGTCAAGATTACCTGTAAAGTCAGGGTTTTACGACCATGCCAGTGCAAACAATTAAATATTCGTTTACACAACGATAAAGTAAATCAACGCTTACTGGTTTAGGTCTTAAAACAACATTCTATATCGATAATAATTTTCAACCAAATTTTGAATAAAATATTTAACCAGCTTTAACGCTAACTGATATTTAAGCTAATTTACCTAAAATTGTCTTACTTAGGTAAATATATTGTTACTTAAGTTTAATTATGGTACTTAATAAGAAAAATAAACCTTCATTTTGAATCGATCTGAATCTCAACCACGAAAACATCTCAAAAGACATTATAAGTGACGCTACCCTTTAAACTGTGATTGGTTGCTAAAAATATTATTTTCGCCTTAATTTTAACACTAGATACAGTAGAAATAACGTTACAATGTTACTCTAAAAGACATTCTAAATCTAACGCAGTAGAATATATTTTGGTAACTATATTTTTAACCGACTTCCAAAAAGGAGGAGGTTCTATGTTTTTATGTATGTTCACCGATTACTCCGTCAGTTGTGGACCGATTTTGAAATTTTTTTTTGTATTCGAAAGGGTATGCTTCCGAGGTGGTCCCATTGCCAGCATATCAGGATCTGATGATGGGATCCTAGGGAAATCGAGGGAAACCCTAATTTTTTATAGGCACATACTATGTTTTTCGTATATTTTCTGAAGTTACACCGGTATTTGCGTGTGGCAGTCATCATTTTATGATGATGAGCTGATGATGAAAGGTACAACTCCTTAACGGTTAGGAGTTGGAGGATAAATCTTTAAATATCATATGTATAAATGTTACTTTTAGTCATACTATACATACATAATATAGGTAGTATAGTATAGTCTACTATAGTAGTAGAGCCACGCTGATTTCAGCACGAATGGGCCGGCTCGACCGGGGCGGTACTACCCTCGCACAGAAAATCAACGTAAAATGACAGCAGCAGTGCCGTTGTGTTTCGTTGGTGAGTGCGAGACCGGAGGCCCAAATAGTCTAGTCAACAAGTAGCATACTTGTTGACTAGACTAAAAGATGCAGCAGCATCACTAGGCCGCCATGGTGTGGGTCGCCATACTGCATTGTCTGCATTCTCAGTGAGTATGGTGACCAGCACTCTTGGATTCTGCTTATGCTTTCCATCAGGCAGAGTAGAGTCATTACGAGGAGGTCAAGTAGGACACAATTCGGCATTACGAGGCATTTGCCGTTCTTAGTGGAACACGCCTCCAAGTTTGGACTGGCTATTAATGTGAACAAGACAAAATACCTCATTAGTTCTAGGCGCCCTCAGGTATTAGAAAATCTCAATATTAACGGGGACGAGCTTGAGGCTGTTGGAGAGTTGAAGTACCTTGGATCCACTATCACTGCCCAAAATAAGATCGAGGATGAAATCCGTCTAAGAATCCTGGCGGGTAACAGGTGTTTTTACTCATGCAAGAAATTATTAGCGTCAAAGTTGATTAACAGAGCAACTAAGCTGTTAATATATAAGACAATAATAAGGCCTGTCGTTACGAATGGATGCGAAACCTGGGCTTTAACCCTGAAAGAAGAAAGGCAGCTTGCAGTTTTCAGTTCAAATATTTCATTCATACATACTTAGGTTTTTATGTCTAAATTTACATTATTTTTTTATTTACATTATACCTAATTTTAAAAAGTACCTACCTACACATGTTGCATTTTCTGCGTATGCGACCGCTTTTTTTATAAAAGTTCGATTCCCAGGTTGGACCAAATGTTTATATGTTTTGCAAATATTGTTTCAGAGTTTTTGAGTTTTCTATGTAAGTATAATATGTACCTATGTATTTACGAATTTATATGTACCTATGTATTTGCAAATATCGTTTCAGAGTTTTTGAGTTTTCCATGTATAATTTTTTTTTTTTTTTTCTATATGTAATTATTTACAGAAAACATTATAATAATGATATTTCAGACATTTGACACACAACGCCATCTAGGCCCAAAATAAACTAAGCTGATGTTGAACAATGGGTTGGTACCTACTAAGTAGACAACTGATATTAACTATGTACCTACCTTTATTATACATAGGTACTTTTTTCGTAAATACATACATACACACATCAAAAGTGTCTACGGATCAAGCATTTTTATGCGGATTTCTTGAGATGGAGATGTGGCTTTGTAATAAATTTATGATTTTATAAATTTATATGGATCCTTTTTGGTGCATTTCATAATTTGAATCAGGAACTGTCAATCAAATTCTAGTAAAAGATGAAAATCAGCTGTCAATATTTTCCCTATAAAAACATACAACGCATTGAAGACATTATTAGTGCTACTGTTTCCCTACTACTGATTAAAACCAACGTTATTATGGAGCGGCGACGTCATTTAAGCAGGGAAGAAATGCTCAGAGCTGTGGGAATGATAGAAGCTGGTTCCCGGCAACGTACTGTGGCTTTAGCTCTGAATACAAGTCAGAGTGTTATCAGTCGACTTTGGACACGTTACCGAAGCACTGGTACCGTGGCTGAGCGCCATGGAGGACGGTATCGCTGCACCACACGGAGACAAGACCGATTCATTCAAATCTTAACTCGAAGAGCTCCAACAATAACCGCCATGATGTTAGCCGTGAGGCTTCATCACTCTTCAGGGAACTTAATTAGCGACCAAACAGTCAGAAACCGCTTGCATGAAGTGAACCTTCATTCCCGAAGACCGCTACGGGTACCACCTATAGCAATGCACAATCGTAGGATTCGATATCAATGGGCTCTTGAACACAGAAATTGGACAGAAGAACAATGGCGTTTCGTGTGCTTTTCTGATGAGTCTCGTTTTGGTATGAGACCGGATACAAGACGTATACGAAACTGGAGAACCCCTGGACGCCAACAGCGATTAAAATCCTGCCAGGAAGTCCATCCTTATAGTGGTGGAACCATCATGGTATGGGCGGGTATTTGGATCGGCGGAAGAACTGAGTTGATTTGGATCAGAGGCAACCTCAACGCTCAAATTTATGCTGAGACGATTATATCAGACGTCATCGTTCCTCTACAAGTGCAAATCGGTCCCTTATTTCAGTTAATGCATGATAATGCACGACCGCACACCGCAAGAGTTGTAAGACAGACTCTCGCCGCAGCTAACATCAATGTCCTGCCCTGGCCTGCTCAGTCGCCAGACTTGAACCCGATTGAGCATGCATGGGATATGCTACAGAGAAGAGCTCTGCCGAATATGGAGGGTATCCAGTCGCAAGAAGACCTTTTTTTGTTGTTGCAACGAACATGGGCGGCCATTCCACAGCGTGATTTGGATGAACTCATTTTGAGTATGCCAAACCGATGTTCTTGTGTTGTTAGTGTTCGCGGTAGAAACACGGATTATTAATTGTTTAAGTTACCTAATAAAATTTAAAAGAAAACTGTTACTTCAGTCTTTTTTCGAACTTTAATGTTAGTGGTTCAAATGTCAAAAATCCCTTTATTAGGAAAATGGCAAATTTCTTTATTAATGCAAAGGTGACTTGGTTTATCGTTACTGTGACAAACGAAAACACTTTATTTGATGAATCCTTAAAGAAAATTTTTATTAATATCAATCAGGAGAAGAAGAAGAAGTTATTGCAAAAATATATGTTGATCCCTAGACACTTTTGATGTGTGTATTATACACTAGCTGACCCGGCGAACTTCGTACCGCCATATTTACATATCTGTCTCAGCTTCCCACAGGCAGTGTACAGTCGCGGACAAAAAAAAACACTTTCCCGTTATCTTTTATTTTTTTCTTTCTAGCAATAAAAGAATGAATGAAATCGGACTGCTTATGTGTTATTGAATTACAAGTAAGTACATATTTTGACTTTCATCCCCTCTCTCCAGGAAACCGTGCTGAATTTCGGGATAAAAAGTAGTAGTAGATATGTCCTACCTCGTAGTATGAACTCAGATCATGCCAAGTTTCATTTGAATCCGTTCAGTAGTTTCGGCGTGATGCGCGGCCAAGATACAGACAGACAAACAAAAATGAAAAAAATACAGTTTTGGCTTCAGTATCGATTATAGAGAGACAATACAATAGATTATTAAGACAGACACAATATATTATTAAGACCTCTATGTGGCAATGTCACTACTCCCAGAGTTATTCTATAAAGATTTAGATCAGAACTGTGCCTTGGTTATACCGATACCTTGATGTTCATGAAGTCACTCATGATTATAATTTGTTTTGGGTTAAAATTTTGTTGGCTATACAAACCTGGTGGCTTATTTACCCTTAATCATCATAATATATTAAGTACTAGCTGTTAGCCGCGACTCCGCTCGCGTTTATTTCGATTATCGCGGCAAATAGTAGCTTATGTGTTATTCTGATGTATAAGCTATTTTACTGTAAAGTTTCATCCAAATCCGTTTAGTAGTTTTTGCGTGAAAGAGTAACAAATACACACACTCACACACATCCTTACAAACTTTCGTATTTATAATATTAGTAGGATATAAAAGAGTTTTGTTTATGAGTCCAAGTGGGAAAGGTAGAAACTCCTACCAATACCAAAATGGTTATTGCACTAGATGACTAAGTATATAGAGTATTCCATTACAAGACGTAATAAATTTCAATATAAAATGCAGAACTATTATTCGCAGACATCGGGGGATTTTCGGAGGATTGACATCAACGGTACCGATACCTTTAAGTAATACTTCACAGTTAAAACAGGTCCTATTTGCAACATAGTTAGCTCGATTTTTATTTGCACAGCTGACTTTCAGACGTGATGTTCGAAAGTCATTGACAATTTCTTTATCCTGTAGTCCTCACTAGGCTGGTATTTCGTAAGCTCCATTTAAAGAAGTATTAAGCTGTCTCAATATTTTAAGCGTCATACCTAGTTCTTATTATAAGCTTGTGTTCTTCTTTGCTTTGGTACCTACGTGTTGCTAGCGATGCATTTAAGCATGACATAAGATACAGACCGCCAAAATCTTATTTGTTCCAAAACACCGTGAATGAGCCATCTTTCGATCCAAATGGAGTCATACCATGACCGCTCAGGAGCCCAATGTTAGGCAATAGTTTCATTGCTATTGTATCGAGTCTGTGAAGTTACCGGAGCGAAAATCCCCGAATCTGGATTCTGGAATTACAAATTTGTTACAACTGTCGAGTTGCAGGTCCTCATGGGCGGCTGTATGCTTTGACTACGTAAAAAGTTTTGATAAAATTTATATCCTAGCCCTCGTCACCCGGGCCATATTATGAATTTATTGACACGTTTTTCATTAATCTAAAATAAGAATAAATCGGTTCAGTAGTTTAGGCGTTACGGTGGCGCATACAAACATGCAATGACTGACAAAACTATTAGGTATGTATGTAGGTACTCATCCTTAAGGCTTCGCCGTAGTCGGGTAAAAAGATGTAGGAAGTTTAGACATGTAAATACTAGAGTAGTAGGTACCGTACTTTATGGTGAAAATCAGAGGTCGATTGGTATACTATAGGACCTTTATATTATAACATGGCTAGCACTAATACTAAAATAAAAATATTCATGACTTGACACATGTACCACACATATCTATTATCTAAGTCTTCCCAAACTACTAGACTAGACTAAAAATTTTCAAGAACAGTTATTTTACTTTACTTCTAAACTAAAAACCTCCGAAAATAATTACTTGATATAAATGTCACATGCATTGAATCGTGGAATACATGTTGTAAATGCAAATGTAAATAGGTAAGAAAAGAACATACACATCGTTCTCGTATTAAGCACAAACATCGGCGATTTGCTCCGGTGCGACAGTAAGCAGCTGCCAATCCCTTTGATACGAGCCAATGGAAAATTAACTCTATATAATACTGCGATTATCCGCGTATGACTTAATACAGGACACACACAAAGGGCATAAGCATTAAAATAGCTAACAATAGACGGGATAATCCGGGGCTAACCTCCTGATTGCCAACAATATGCAGTCTAAACCACGCCAGACATGCCCCCCAACCAACTAAACAACTTTAAATTACAGTATTGAACACAAAATTATTTGGATATTACTAAATAGACAAGATTATTGATTATATCAAATAATATATAAAGAATCTTTACTAATATTACAAAGAGCTAAAGAATGTGAGTTTGTGAGGTTATAGATTTTGAAAATTCCTTTACCAATAAACTGCCACATCATTTGTGAGTGTATATATTATAATTAACCCAAAAAAATAATACCGCGATATCAGACATACACGGAATCTTTGGCAAAAGCTAGTGTATGAACTTATATAACTCAAATTAATACCAGCAAACAAACCAAAGATTTAAAACAGTATGTTAGATAGGCATATGCCCACTAACTGCAACGTAAGTGAACCATAGAAGACCACTCTACCCAATAATTAGTACCTGAATGACCGAATTCGCTCGGTATTTTTTTTCGTTGAAAGGTTTCTAGAACTGAATTCTAGCTGGATCGCTTTATCGCTCCGGAAAACCCCTGCATACTCAATTTTATGAAAATCTTTGGTGCCGCTTCCGAGATTCAGGTTACTTAATACTCATATACTAGCTGACCCGGCGAACTTCGTACCGCCATATTTACATATCTGTCTCAGCTTCCCACAGGCAGTGTACAGTCGCGGACAAACTTTTCACGTTATCTTTTAATTTTTCTTGTACAAAAACCTTGTCCTAACAATAATGAACTCATAAAAAAAAAATGGTGCAGCTGATCGGAAGATTTGCGCGGACATACCTACATTTCAGCGTTTCATTTTATATACATAGATACGAGCTGACCCGGCGATCTTCGTACCGCCATATTTACATCTGTCACAGCTTTTTTTATACATACCTAGTGATAGGTACATGTAAGATTTAAATTTGGAACTTTAATATTTCAGACACGGTAGTCTGATCCCAAATTAGGCATAGCAATGATAACCAGAAAGCTGACAAACCTACTGATATATCTATAAACAGACATAAGTTAGCATTTTTTTCCAACAGGGCACTATTAAAAGATGTTGATGACAAATTTAATATAGATTACACCCAGACGAGCAATAAATGCTCCACTTCCGTAGCCTGTTATAGTTTCGGAAGGGGTTCAATTTCATAAAATGACTATGTCCCTTTAACCGTAATACCTATAATAAAAGTAAAATGAGAGGTGAAAAAAAATAACAATAATGTAGAAACATTTTGGATAAGGGAGGGTTGAACCCCAAAAACCCCCTCTAGCTACGGCCATGTCGTGCTCATCACGGTTGATCCTGGGTGGAAATCGATACAATTAAAGAGAACAACTGCAAAGAAGTTTATAAATTCTGACACAGTCGTGTGTATAATCCACAAACTATAATGTTACAATAATAAGTATCTAATAGTATTAGCAAAGCCTGGCCAGTAACAAGATTGCGTGATGTAGGGCTAGGCTTCTTAGCGTCTAATGCCGCTAAGCACAGCGCCCTGGATGCCATAAGAGCATTAGTGGGTTGTGTAATTGTACAAGTGGGGCTCCGGCAACGGTCTAGAATTTCTTGTTAAACTAACAAGAAAGCCATAAAAACGTGTCGTTATTCACTTCTTAGCAGACAATATATTTCTTTAAGAAAAACACAATGCACCACAGACGTAACAATAAGTAGATATACGTACTTTAAAATTATAGACTATAGGTACTTTCAATATTATGTGTTCATACTTTAGTTATATATAAAATACTAGCTGATACTAGCTGATACTATCTCATTATCATCATCTCAACCGAAAGACTTCCAGTATTGTATAGGTATAGGCGTTCCCCATGGCTTTCCATAACAACCGGTCCTGCACTGCCACCTTGTAGGGGACTATAACCACACTTCGTCTATAAATAATATCTAGAATATAAATAGAAGTACCTAACTGCTTTTGACAAATAAACTACTTTTTTTTAAAGACAACTCACTCGCCGGGTACTTTACAAACGTGCGTGAAACGGACACAAAGAACACCCAGACTGAGAACGACAATTTGTAGATCACACAATGTGTTGTTCCACTTGAGGTTTGAACCTACAACACTTGGCGCTGTAGAAGGCACTTAAACCACTAGGCCAACCGTGCAGTACATTTTTAGTATTTACTAGCTGACCCGGCCACGCGTTGCTGTGGCTAAAGTTTTTGTTATATTACCTACATTATAGTAAACAATGTAAGAGGAACAATGCTTATGCTAGCTTATATGACACGTTCGTAGATTTACCATAGCAGCGCCATCTATTGATTACTTACTCAACCCAGTCGAAAGGTATCGACATCTGTTAGAATCATTTGGAGTTAACAGATAATTGTGACTGTCAAATAATAACAGACAAATAATTAGCAATAAATTAAAATTGCGACTATAATTTGAGATTTAAACTATCCTATCTCTCAAGTTGGATCGAACTGCACATGGTGTGCAAATTTTATTATAATCTGTTAAGTGGTTTAGTAGTCCATTGAGGACAAACATTGTGACACGAGATTTATATATATTAAGATTTTATATTTGCTAGCTACAGAAAGCACTGTAAAGATTTTCTCACCATTCGTAAATAATTTGGTTGTTGAAACGTTGTCCTGTTGAATAAGACTCTATCCATACCAATGGCACTAATATTCCATGATGGATGATATAGTCGACATTGTGACGTGATACAAATTTGAGAAAAAAACAACTGACCCTCAGTTTGTAGAACCCACACTTTTAATAAAAATAAATAGGGATGTGTTGTTATCGGCACACTATGCCAATAACAACATAGTTTCATTTTAATGGAAAGTAATTGAGAAGTCCACGTTAGCCTTGAAATCTCTGAACTGTTTTGAAAGCGAACCTTTAGAAAATAATCCAGTAGACCGTAACGATCATGAACTTAACGCTACTACAATGATAACTTATTGTGCAAAAAAAAAAAAAAAAATACCTGTAGTAGTATAAAGTGTAACAGTCTTTGTTTTATTAATTTTTATAGGTTACTAGAAAACCTTTCAACTTAGTACGCACCTACTTTACTTAGTAGACATATAAGCCATAAATAAATACATATTATTCTAGACATATATATGACTTACTTACTTACGAGACGTCAGATGTTTTTGTTATCTTTTCAAAAGATGTAGCTTGATTCCAAATACACAAATGTCGTTATAAGAAGGTATAATGTTCAGTTATTTCTAATTGATCGATAGATCAATCATTGTAATTTAAATGAATAAGTATAGGTTCGTAAAATTACAATAAGATGTAAACTTAAGTCAGACAAAATTAATTATATTATAACCCAATAAGTTATATACCTAAAGTAAATGTGGTTTGTGCAAACGTTATTGTGCTCATAAGCAACATAATGTATTTTGCTAACTTACTATTGTACTGGCAGCAACTAAATTAATCAAAGTGTCGTAAGTGTCGTATACGGAGCTCGCTCGAAACTTGAAGCATTCTAAAATATATATTGGCAGTTATTTCAACATTTACGCTTTTCGGTAAGTTTAGTGACTACCTTTTTACGGGATTTCGCTGAAAGAGTTTTACACCATGCCAAATACTCTTGAAAACACTAAAACAACTTAAGTATATAGCTCAGATTGCTTGATAGGTATCTTATCACACCTTAGACTAAAACGGGGCACATAATCA
The DNA here is from genome assembly GCA_949125395.1 of Diaphora mendica. Taxonomy (NCBI): domain Eukaryota; kingdom Metazoa; phylum Arthropoda; class Insecta; order Lepidoptera; family Erebidae; genus Diaphora; species Diaphora mendica. The sequence continues at coordinate 11,207,662 of OX421319.1, forward strand.
TTTCTGTACCCTTGAGAGTTAAGGAAATTTCATTCTTTTAATTCTTACTCCATTCTCTTTTATTCCTCTTAACGGTGAATCATCATTAACAAAACAACCTTTTCCTCCCCCCATCTCGGAAAGAGTATTTTTGCCCTTCGATATCTGAGTGCAAAAGCCGTTTTTATTATCCACTAGACTCCGCTAGAGGATAAAGTAAATTAAATTTAGAACATCGTGTGCACTAAGTTTGACTTCTAACTCCATGGTGCCGAATTTATCATACAACCTTTTTTAATTTGTTAAAAACTCAGACTCGGAACCTTCTAGGTGTACTTTTTTTTTATTTGCTTTGCCCGCGCCATTTTATTTTTTGCATTTAGTCATTTCCTCGCTGAGGTGGGATGAAAAGTTACGTGTTGCACTCGTGTGCAAAGATTTTTCACCTCGTGCTCTTTTGATTCCCTCGCTAACTCTCAGGATTCTAATTTATGAAACACTCGCTGCGCTCGTGATTCAATTTTAGAATCCTTCGCTTGCTCGGTCATCAAAATTGAGCACGCGGTTAAAAAGCAACTTTGCACTCTTGTATAACAAATAACTATTGTTATTCCACCGCTGATTATATACCTCTTCTCAGAAAATAGGTTTTAAACTACTACGTGACACCGTCCTCTGTCTTATTTCATGAGTTCTCTTGACGACGGAATGCTTTAGTTGACAAACTTAATCCCATTTTCCAAATATTTACCATTACTATCGTTTATTATTCGCTATGAGCCCTATTTTAAAAGATCCAAAAGTGTCGTCGCATGACACTTTTGGACGACGCAGAACAATATTTTAAAATAGGTACCATTACATTTTGGCTATTCTCTCATATCTCAACTCTAAAACCTTTGCTAGTTTAATCCTTATTTTGTATTTAAAAACATCTGTGTGATAGAAATATTCACACATTCCTTCCATAATAACAGGGCTGTTTACAAAAGACCGTGATGAACTCATAAGCGTATATAATCGAACTGAATACTCAAACAGATATGCATTATAGTGAAAAGATTCCGGACATGGACCAACAAGGGCGGGGATTAAGTGAGGTTAGTCAGTCGGAAGAATTGTTTAACGCTATCCAAATAGCGGTGCTCTGAACGCAAAAGGACCCACTAAGCAGATAATTTTCGATACAAACGCCCTTATGAACCGTCAATCAACTGTGTGTTACTTTCAATGAAGATTTCTACGCGATGAGGTTAACAATACCGTCATTGACGTCGAGATCTATTCAAATTGCTTGTAAGATATTTACGCACTGCTTTGGTCAGTAAATATTACGAGCGGATTTATTAACATGATGTAAAGTTACTTAGAAAAACAGAGCTAATAGAGTTTCATATTCTATGTAGTCGCATTATTTAAAACGTAATGTTAACTTGTAGTGTCTGAAGCTACGATAGAAGTTACGTTATTCTCGAAACGTCGTTGATGAAGTGCTTCGTATCTAATTTTTCTTGATAGAGTTGCACTCCGGTTACTTAAAAAACAACTTTACTAAATTGATGCCTTAGAGATGTGTTTGTAGAGACGACTGTTAAAGATACCTTGGACAGAGTTCCGCACTAATAACTCACTCCCTGAAGAACTTCACATACGAAAGGGTATAGTATAGTCCATTGTACAGTTGTGAATACTGAAGGTCCTTGAGCATATCTCTAGAAAAAGAGACTCGATGGAGAGACTTATCTTGCAATGCCCTATGGAGTCGATCGGTTGATACATTAGTTAAAACAAGGGCCGAATCGACTGCAGCATAATGCGCTCGTAATGTGAAGTGTTGGCATAAATGGAGGGACGTGCAGCAGCCCTGAAATTGAGCGGCGATACGGAACCACAATCCTCTGGAAAGACACGACAACACCTACCCAAAATATTTAAACTTTTAAATCGCAAATATTAAGTGAAAAGTAATATTAACACTGACATTTTAAATATAATATGTACTTAGCGGTATCTTCTGTTCTGCTTGAAGTATATTGATAACTAGATTTTGCAAGTGGCTCCGCCCGCGTGTGTTGTCGGATATCGCGGTAATTGTTTTTTCATAGCTTAAGACACCCGCAAATAATGTGGCTCTCTATTGGTAAAAGAATTTTCAAAATCGGTTCAGTATCGGTTTCAGTTCAGCAGAGATTGCCCCTACAACCTCACAAACTTCAACTCTATATTTACATACTTTTATACAGTTTTACCTGTCCCGATGTTTGTCTGTAATCAAATCTTGCAAGTTACATTTGATCTACTTCCCGATTTTCGATTGAGCTGAAATTTGAAATTTACCTTTAGTTCTGATTATAATGCGATTAGGTATGTATAATCAGTATTACTATTAATCTTAAATAGCCGCCGTATCAAAACGGCGGTTATTTTAGTTAAAATAGTACCCACATATTTTTGAACAGCCCACCCAATATGGGTATCAAATGAAAGCACTTAAAGTTATTTTTTTAACAAGTAATATAAGCTTGTTTTTATTAAAAACTTTTTAAATTAATCACTTGTATATAATATTAGTATAGATGTGAGATAATACGTATTCTAATACAAAATCCGAAATCCAGGAGTAACATAAAATCGTAAAAAAGCTCTTCCTTCGGTATGTCGTATTAAAAGTAGGTAACACTTGTACCTATTTTAAACGTCATTGAGAGTCGAAACATACTTGTGTCTGAAGTTGAGACCTCTTTGGAAAGATTGACCTGAAGGTCTCAGATTGGGGTAGACTTAATTTAGTCCAATTTAACCGCTAAAACTGCCGTGGGTCACATGTCCTCGTTTTAAAGACACTCCCCTATCTGCCTCTTAAAGGAACTTAACAGATACTCGTAGTCATGCAGACAGACGGACAACATGATCTTATGAGGATTACTTTTCCCATTTGAGGAGTAAAACCCTAAAAAAGACAATTACTGAATGTTTTCCATTTCAGATCTCTTTCATTTTGTACGCTATTTTTAATTAGAAGGAATTTACACTCAAAAGCGGCTAGAGCATTCCAAAAAATGCCACTTGTATTTTAGCCTTTTCTTAAATCATCCTCCCTCGTGGATGTTTATGACCGTTTAAAGACGGCTTATTCCATTTTTTACTGAATCTCCAGGGAAACTCATCAATGTCGATCAATTTATGTGAGTTTAGATATTATTAGAAAATCGAACAATATTCTTAAATATTAGTGCAAATATTATGATGACTTGTGAAGATTAAGGCATTAAGGAATTTTACACGTTAAAAGTATCTACTGAAATACTCACTAATCAAAAATAAACAAACACAAATTAAATTAGTCATATTTAAAGCTATGCACCAAACTTGGCGATTGTTATTTTTTCAATTTGTCCATGAACTAGTACGACGGGACACTTGCGGAATAATTTCTCGACCGCCTTATACTGCAACTATTACAAAACGATATAAATAAGCAAGCGATGCATCAGAGGTCAGTTACAACCGGACTTCCTTCCGATAGTCATCTACAGAGCAAACAGCGGTGGGTGGTTCAACATGAGGGTGCTTATAATAGCAGGTGTATTGTGTGTAGCGGCTGTATGCGCCGCTTACGAAGCTGACGATATGGCGGTCGCGGCTTCGCACCATCACGGCAGCGGTGGTGGAAAGGAACACCACGAACATCACCACCATGAACACGGTGGCCACGGACATAAGGGACACAAGGGCCATCATCACCATCACAAAGGCGACCACGGGGACCATGGCAAACACCATCACGGTGAGCATCACCACGAACATGGTGGTGGCCACAAGAAGCACTGGGACGAGCACGATCATCATGGTGAACACCACGAGCACGGCCACCACCACAAGGGCGAGAAGCATGGCCACCACGAACACCACGACAAGGGAGAGCACACCGATGGATACCACAAGAAGTACCACAAGGATCACTTCCACAAGGACCATCACTTCCACGACGGCCACCACGACGAAGGCAAACACCACAAATATGGTCATCACCACGGACACCACGAGAAACACGACGGCGGACACAAGAAGGGTGGTCACCATCACTCTGGTCACCACGAGGGTCACCATGGCAAACACGGCCACCATGATAAGCACCATTATGATGAGGACCATCACGGACACAAGGGTCACCATGGTCATGAGGATCATCACCACCACCACCATGATCATGGCAAGAAGGGAGGACACGAGGACCACAAGGATTGGGGCTTCCACCATGGCAAGCACTGATTGTACAAAGTGTACTGATTGTTATAACTTACTGTTGTTGAGAGTTGAAGTTGTTATTGCTGTTGCTCATATTTTTATACGAAGTAAATTATATAATATTTAAAAAAAAACTTGTTCTTAATCAGTAGTAGGTACTTCATTTGACTTCTTTTTATGAACAAAACTATTCTGTACATTAATAGGAAAATGTTATTGTAACTATCTTCATCTTTCGCGAGCGTCTCATCGACATTATCATCACAGCCGAAAGACGTCAAATGCTGGATTATAGATAAGAGACAGTTACTTGTTGCTGTGGTGGAAACAGGGCTAAGATAGCTATCCAACTTAGAATGGGTAAGGCTACTAATTCAACACTATTGAGAGCAGTGAGCCATTGGTTGTTTGTGACAGCAACAGCAGTCAACTGTACTCAGTCTACCTTGGTTCACAAATATTTTCTTGCGAATATACAAGGTAGGACTTTTTAAAACACGAGACATGTAGAATTGACAGTGTGGTTTTAGTCGGTTCGAATCCATGACATACGTGCCAATTAATGTTTTTAAAATACAAAAGAAAAAATTGGCAGTCATGAAGACTGCCGATAGAAGTGAAAACTTATAACTTAGAATGTTATTTGTAAAATTAATGTGTAAAATTTGAAATTTCATAATGTTTAAATTAAAATTTTCAATATCAAACATTAGCATATCGGTGACGCGGTGACGCACGCGAACTCATAAGATATTCCCCTACCAAAAAGTGCTTAACGCTGCCAAAGAAGTTTCGTGACGTCAGCATGTCGGTGACGCGAACTCATAAGATTTCCTCCTTCCAAAAAGTGCTCAACGCGGCTAAAGAAGTTTTTTCGTTCACTTCCAAAAATATGACATAAAATCTATACTAATATTATAAAGCTGCAGAGTTTGTTTGTTTGTTTGAACGCGCTAATCTCAGGAACTACTGGTCCGATTTGCAAAATTCTTTCAGTGTTGGATAGTCCATTTATCGAGGAAGGCTATAGGCTATATATCATCACGCTTAGACCAATAGGAGCGGAGAACCAATGAAGAATGGGGGAAAATTATTACGCTACGGGCAATAGAAGACGCAAACGACATTGCGTGGGTCAGCTATACATACTTTACTTTATATTATAAATGCAAAAGTAACTCTGTCTGTCTTGCTTTTACGGCCAAACGGCTGCACCGATTTGAATGAAATTTGGTATACAGATAGTCTAGAGCCTGAGAAAGGACATAGGCTACTTTTTAATGCGAAAAAGGGGTTGTAAGGGCTTTAAAAGGGGGATGAAAGGTTGTTCTGGGGGTTCACTCGCCACACGCCTGCGCACTACCTATGTCGGGCGTCTTGGCAACGACCAAACACGGCTGTCACATTCATTAAAAATATTTCACTTTTTCAACGAAGACTTAAATTAATACATACATTCATGAATCCGATTTGTATGTATGTTCATGATTAGTGTTGATGTTCATGATGTTATTAGTAAAAATAAATAAGCCATATTACTAAACAGTATTTATAAAATTCAAAAACTCTCTACAGAAGTATCGTCATTTTAAGCGAAAATATTAAAATTTCTTTTTTAGGCTGTTGATTAGATATAAATAAAAATGTGATTTAAATTTTGTAAAAAAATTACCATCAAGGGGGTTAAATAGCAATAGGGGATGAAAGTTTGTATGGCAATATGCAAAGTTTGTGAAAATCTATATATGCTTCATAAGTTTGCGACAGGAGACAAAATATTAGAGCTATTCTGATGTAACATTTACTGAGTTATCACAATATGCCTAAGTGTGCTTGCCCGAACGGGCAGACACGTGAGGGCAGACGACTGTGCCGCATGCGGATGTTGAATTTTGCCACTACAAATTCGTTATTATTTACTGCGATTAGATTTGTTTACATGATTTTTTGTTTATTCAGTTAATGTTCTTCGTGAAAAAATCCGACAGAAAAGGATCCGGGGGGATTTATGCACAAAAAAAAAGGAAAAGGGGTACGCCGCAAGATGAAATAAATGCCTGTATGAAACATGTGTACTATGGGTACATGTTAAGAAGTTTTGTCTTATTACAATTATGCGAGTACAACTTCACAATTATTTATGAGCAGTGTCAATATGCAAATGCTCTTCTAAAAATCGGAGAAGATTGTATGCCAACTGACAGTAACGACATGATTACACTGAGACGTGAGATCTGGTATATGATGGCACAGATGATCTAAAAATAATATCTATTCTGATCCGCCGACTAATGAGACAGTTATCAAATAAACGAACGGATCATGTCAGACGTGGAGGAAGATGTTATCGAATTCCTCTCAGGAAATACAAGGGACACTGAACCAGTCATATCATAGCTTATGCATAGAGTTTCTCAACTCTTTAGAATTATCAGGAGCGCCTTATCATAAGTTGAGACTGAAATTTAATGTTCCAGTCCTATTAAAGAGAAATCTTGAGCGCCAAAGCTATATGGGGTACAACATTGTAAAAGCTACAATCATGATGCATGGAATGGCAAAAGGAGAAAATATTTTAATTACACGTATTCCTATAATTCAAACTTATTTGCAATTTCAATTTAAAAGAATGTAGTTTCCACTGAAAACAAAATTTGCAATAACATTTATCAAAGCCCAAAGACAGACACGTAAAGTTGCAGTTCATTTAGAAAAAAACATGTTTTTCCCATGGGCAGCATAATCACGTGTATCAAATCCGCTAAACCTCTATATTTTGGCAAAAGATGAATAATCAAAAAACGTAGTTAATAAAATTGAAAAAAATGAGAATCTGCTTAGCCTGAGGGAAAACTCAAGCAGAATCCAACCGGAGTGTCAACTGCAATCCAAGTGGAGGCAACCGTACTCGCTGCGAACCCAGACAATGCAGAACCAAGCCGTTAGGTTCGAGAGCGTATTTCTAAGACCGAGGCGGTGACTTCCAAGGCCAGCACGTGTTGTTCTGTAGAGAAAGGGAGAAGGTGGGATCAGTTGGAAGAACTCTTCAGAATACTCTCCATGGTAAAGCGGTAGAGGACTGCCATAGAGGCGATGTCACTCCGCAACTGCAGAGGCCCAAGGGACTCGGTGGTATCAGGACTGTTGATCATGCGGACTGCTCGCCGCTGCAACCGATCGAGAACATCAAGCAAATACTGCGTGGATCCATCACAAAGATGAGAACAGTACGCACGAGCAAGCCTGGGTCTTATAAAGGAGACACAAATGCTCGGGCGCGAAGAACCGTCTCACCCTGTTTAGGCCGCCTTAGTGGTGCCCTCGATGTACTTCCGTGGGTTGAGGTATCGGCAAATATCCATGCCCAGGACACCAGCTTATCCCGTAGTGGCAGTTGAGTACTCTGAAAAGTGGGGAGGGGAAAAAACGGACACTTTTTGGTAGAGAAATCTCATCACCCTATTGTGAAATGCGGTTCAAAACCCGGTCGAGCTCAGCGACGAGCTCCTGTCGATTTTCCTCAATGTCTACCAGCTTGGCTGCAGGGTATCCATAATATCGCCCAAGCACTGTGCTATCGTCTGCATAGCAATGTATATTGCCGAGGGCTAATATGTCATTGACATGCAGAAGAAACATCTTGGGCGACAGGACTGAACCCTGAGGTACGCTAGCGTTTACCTCCAGAAAAACAGAGGCTGCGCCGTCGCAAAGAACCCTAATGCAAAGGCGCTGATGAAGAAAAGCGTCAATCCAGTGACAGAGTCTAGGAGGCAGACCGAATGCTTAGAAGAAGAAGCGAACGGTGCCAGACCCGGTTGAAAGCCTTTGGCCATGTCAAATGTCGAAATAAGCTCATGTAAAATACTTTTTATTTTATGTACTTTTTTTTAAATGGGACTAATCCCGCCCACACGCCCACCACTGTAACTCCTGTACACCAGGATCAACAGCGGTGACCCACGAAAACACCGAGTTATGACACTCGGGAAGTCCCAGGAAAAATTTAACTGTCTTGGAACCCGCAACGAAATTAATCAGAAGAAAACTGGAGGAGTTGGAAATATAATAAGTCCACTTCCCTCCTTAGCAAAGCGGGAGACAAAATGGAGTCAAAATAGGCAGACGCCTTTTTCAAACCGGGAAGCACCACGGATAAAAAATATTATGGGTCCTAAGTGAGCTATATTTGATTTCTATAGTATGTATGGCAGAATCGCTTAAACGCACGGAAATTCACCGCAGTTGACACAAGATCCCCATAATATACTACCCCAGACGTCATTTGTAAGCTATTTAGCATCATGTTACGTTCATTGTACCAAAGACTACATTCCCAGAGGATATGATGAGCCGACTGTTCACAGCTAGAATCAGGTGTTGAGCATTGACAAAATGGTGAATCGACTAATTTAAATGAGTATAGTTTGCTCTTAAAGTTACCGTGGCCTGTAAGAAATTGAGCGACACAGTGATCTACCTCGAGCCATGTCCTTGACAACCTTTCGCGAACAGATGGAAAGAACTGGTAGAGGTGGCGCCCCTTAGATGATTCGTCCCATCGTTTCTGCCATTCATCCAAGAGGTCGTTGTAGACATTGGATTTTTGTTGAAACAATCTTATGATTTTACCGCGGTCTCGTATGCCCAAAACATCGCATTCCATGTTTTGTAGTGTGGAATAGTACATGGCTGCACGTCTTTGCACCTCGAGATCGACCGAAAGAACACCTGCCAACACCGGTAAAGCCTCAGTGCTAACCGTCCTATATGCCTTGCACAAGAAAATCAATGCAGGTCGTTGGCCTTGTAACAGTTTGCGACGGACAGCACCTACAGTCGCCCTATCTGCCCATACAGGAGCACCATAGCAAATAGAACCCAAATAAGTAGCTCCATATATGATCTTTAGTGTATTATATGACAGACCCCATGTCGCAGTTGATATCCTCGTCAGTGCAAAGAAACTCTTTTTAGACTTTTCATTAACTGTTCTAATATGTTCAATAAATGAAAAATTTCTTTCTAAAACCAATCCCAAATAACAAACCGAGGTTTTATTTTTAATAGTAACATTTTCAAATTTAATACACGGCGGTGATTTGAGGTTACCTTTCAGAAGTAGCTGGAAGGTTTTGTTTGGTGCAAACGTCAACCGATTACGCCCACCCCACCGAGATATTAAGTCCAAACATTCACTGGCCAGCCTCTCAAGCCCCGTTCTAGTATCCGACTCTATCAATAACAAACCGTCGTCCGCGTACGCATTCAGGGTACATCCGGACGGCACAGGCATTGCCAGAAAATCGTCGAAGCCTATGTTCCACAAGTATGGTCCTAGCACTGACCCTTGAGGACACCCCATCGTAAGCGCCTTCGACACAGAATGATGCCCAAGTCTCAATTTAGTAGTACCTTGTAAGAAGTACGAGGAGATAAGGGAATAAATATTTTTAAAGCAACCTCTTAATTTTAATTTTAGCAATAGCATGGGCCACCACGCATTGTCAAAGGCGCCAGATATATCTAAGAAGATGCCTAAAACGTATTGAAAACTTGACTCGGTGACAGTTTTCCTTACAGATATAACCGCATCAGTTGTCGATTTTCCCAACGTAAAGCCGAATTGTCTATCATGAAATTTAACTCCACCCGGTAGAAGTCGTGGTACTACAAGACGCTCTAAAAGCTTTCCCAGCGATGGCAACAGTGTTATGGGTCGATAGGATTTAGGATCGTCCGGCGGCTTATCGCCGCTTTTTGGTATTATTCGAATATTACCGCACCGCCAAACACTAGGAAATACTCCTTCCGCAATGCAACGTCTAAAAACTGTTAAAACCGTATCACCCGAAAGTTTACAAGCTTCTTTTATCATTTTGTTTGATATTTTATCTTCGCCCGAAGCCTTATTTAGTGGTAATGACCTAACAATACTGAGGAATTCGTCTGAAGATGGTAAGTCAGACATTGGAGACAATGGTGGTTCAATAGCCCACTGCCTAATTTGTCGGTGATAATCCGTGTCATCCTCCGGCCGATCGTCAGGCACAAGTGATTCTAAAAGATAATCTGTGGTTTGTTCTACTCCTGTAGTATAACTATTATTAATTTTGATGTTCTGTACGTATGCAAGGTCGATTGATCTATTTGCTTTAAATTCATGATACAAAGGTGACCAGGGACCCTCTCTATCGAGTTTATCAACAAGTTTACGTATTAAATTTCCCTTTGATTTCTCCACAGCAGCTCTATAATGAGACCTGGCAACTCTAAGAGCAATAAGAGCATTATTGTAAATATCTCCTGTTACGTTACGCTTTTTAATGTCATTTAGTTTTTTACGAGCTTTCCGATAGATTCTACGTAATTCGACTAATTTATAATTCCACCAATCACATCTACGAGTGTTAGTGATAGATCCACGGCCGATACAAACATCAGCACAATATGTGAAAGTATCTGATAATATGTTTGCGCTTTCCTCAGCTGATAGACCACTGCGACTGAAGTCTTTGGCATGTACTGCAAAGAGTGAACCAAATAAAGCCCAATTTGCCCCTTTAGTTTTATACCTAAAATTGTAAGGAGTTCTTTGTGGGTATTGTACAACCATTGGTATGAATTCGTACACGATTAAGCGGTGATCACTACAGGATGCGTCCGGTAGGACACGCCATCCAGATATCGAGACGTCGCCGCGCGTAAGCGTCACGTCAATAGAAGACTCACCCATTGGGCTGCAAAAAGTTGGTGGTGCATCAGGGGTATTGTGGATAGTAAGATTCATTTCCGCAATAAAATCTTCAACCGCACAGCGACGAGCCATGTCAGCTGCACGCAATTTGCCATACCATAAAGTAGAAGAAGCATTGACATCAGCGCCAATGATAATTTTGTGTCCTATGAGGGACCGCAAAACGAAACGTAAATGATGTAGATGAGGATCAATAGGATGTGAAAATTGAAAATAACAGCTCACTACGTAAACCCTACAGGTAGAGGATGAGATCTCAGCAACGGCGCAGTGTGACGTCATAAGGTTACGCAAAGATGTTACCGTAAAATTAGAACTTGCAACATATATCCCAGCCCGCGACCGGCCATCTAGCTGTACTACATAATTCCGCAATTGAGCGCTTTGATATTGCTCTTGTATAAGGACAATGTCTAACTTTTGTTCCAAAACTAAGCGATCTAATTCTGACGTGGCTATTTTATCATTATGAAGATTTAACTGGCCTATTGAGATATTATCCATTTTATTAAAAAGGTACTACAACTACTACTGTATAAGCTATTCAGTAATTAGTATTTAGGATTAGCTGCTCTAATTTAAGTTTATATGTGGAGCAGTCTTGTGATCCACATCGATGGTCACATGGTTTTTTGTACCGGCTGCATTGTGCGCATTTCGGTTTAAAATCTGGTGTGTCCTTATCCGGGCAAGCCCTTGTATCGTGGCTGGCCGCGCAATTAGCACACGTAGGAGTTTTAATAGTGCAAAATTTTTGAACATGACCGAATTGTTGACAGTTTAAGCAACGAACTACTTCTAAGTCGTCTATAAACCTACATGTGGCCCAGTCTATATATAATTTATCTTTTGTGCTAGCCAAGTGTTTCCTAACCTCTGTCTCTAATTCTAAGCCTATCCATTGACGTCCGTTTTCCAGTTTACGATGCCTGACAATTTTGGTTGTTTTTAAAAAATCGCTTTCGCTTAATTTTAATTCGTCCTTGATATTCTGACGATATAAAGCTGTTAGGAAGGTACGATCCTCCATAGAACCGGGCACGTCTTTTACAATTATACGGGGCCTTCGGCCTTTCGGCTTTTCTAAGCGTAAGCCTACAGATTTAATGGCGTTTACTGCTTCTAGTTTTTTAAGCTGCCGTTCATTTGCGACCCGCAACACGACGCCTGCCTTTGCGGTTTTTTTTTGACGCCTACAATTTGAAAACCTTCGTCGCTAGGTTTAATAGCCTTCATGAGAGCTTCTTTTGTAGCTGACGAAGTTGCATAGTCCGCTGAACGTTCCGTAGTAGGATACGCAATAACACACGGCCTAGATACGCGTGCCTCAGCGGACTCCGGACACGGGGCTGATCCAGGTGGTAAGCGAAGCCTAAGCTTGTCGGCGTACGTCAAGCCCGGCTGTTGAACGGCGACACCCCCCACCCGGCGCTCGAGATTCGCTAATTTCGTTTCATTGCTAGCAGATTTAATTGCCAACAATGAGACGATACCGGTAATCCGCTGGGTTACGTCCATAATGGCGGTCCTATTCCCCACATTCATTCGCGACCCCTGATCGTTTACCAATTCGTTAATTTTTGCTAAATATTCGGTTGCCTGAGACACCAACTCAAAATAATCATACTCCCCACAGTTATCAAGACCACTAAGAGACGAAACACTCTCGCCCAAATGTTAAAACTTATTTTATGTACTTATAGAAATACTTAAATGTGTTTTTAACAGTGAAACGTGTGTGTCTTATTTTTAAAATAATATTATCCTCAATAATTAAAACTGCTACCCAAAGTCACTATTACACGCGGACGAAGTCGCGGGCACAGCTAGTGAATTTATACAAACACATTTTCATGTTTATAAATATAGACACTGAGCGAACACCAAACTGTAAATAAATAAATATAAATATTTTAGACATCTAACACACAACGCCATCTAGTCCCAAGCTAAGCAGAGCTTGTGTTATGGGTACTAGACAACTGATACAAATACATATATACTTTTTTTGTAAATACATACATATTATACATAGAAAACACCCAAACTCCGAAACAAGTATTTGTAGATCATACAAACATTTGGTCCGCCGCGGGAATCGAACCCAAGACCTCATGATCGGCAGTCGCACACACCAACCGCGAGACCAACGAGGCAGTCTAGCTAAATATACAGCGGTGCAGCAGTTGACGAGATCGCCAATTACGCCAAAGCGCTACCGGTGATACACCTGTCACAATCAGCAACAAATGAAAGTGTTTTTTTTAGGATTCGGTAGTTCACGTCTCGGAGCCCTTATAGTTTTGTCATGTCCGTCCGTCCATTGGATCCGTCCGTCCTCGGCTTAGCTTCTAAACGGTTAGTGCTAGAAAGATGAAACTTTGCATGGATATGTGTATTTTTGTCAACAAAGTGCTTAAATAAAATCACGAAAATTTAACACCTGCACGTAAAGTGGGGATGTTTTTTTTTCTCTCGCGTTTACCCCCATAGTATGGGGATTCATTAAATAGGTCTTTTAGAGACATTGAGAGGTTACTAAGAAATTTTTTATTAAGGTATCCATTTGCCAGATATTCAACTTTAAAGCTCTTTTTTGTTAAAATAGGACATCCCCCTCTCTAGAAGCTAAACGGCTGGCTCAAAAAACTGAAGTAATCGTGACGGTAGTCCATGTGATGAATTTTGAAAGAAAAATATAACGACTAAGCCCATGTTCAGATGACGAGCGTTCTACGCGCGTTTTGCTAACGCGCGTAGAACGCGCATGTGTACGCATGTGTGCACGTGCAGCATGTGTACGCCTAGAACAAATTACATGTAGTTGTACTACATGTAATTTGTTCTAGGCGTACACATGCTAACGCGCGTTTTAACATGGAGTTGTTAACGCGCGTTAGCAAAACGCGCGTTGAGCGCTCGTCATCTGAACATGGCCTTAGATGATTTTGTTAGTTTAGGAGTTATAGAAGCGCTACTTGTAAAATGCGCTTACTTGGAAAACTTCGTACAAAAATAAGAAAATAAATATGTAACCATGTAAAATATTAAAAAGAAAATCATAACAAATGGGTGAATGGAACCCTATTCTATGGGTGGCCTGACACGCACTTGGCTGTTTATTTAAGTTAATCAACTATCCTGTAATTTGTAAATCCGCACTAAAGTAAAAAAAAACGGCCAAGTGCGAGTCGGACTCGCGCAAGATTCTGTACCACTATCTATACATTTCAAGCGTCTACCTGTTGCCGTTATCAATGTCGAGTAAAAACGAGCAAAAAAAATCACGTTTCTTGTATGCGGCAACATAAATACATCATCTCTGAAAATTTCAACCGTTACGGTTCATGAGATACAGCCTGGTGACACACGGTAGGGCAGACAAACAGACGTACAGCGAAGTCTTAGTAATAGGGTCCCGTTTTATCTTTGGGGACGAAACCCTAATAAGTGAGAAACGAAGGTGAGCAAATTCATCCTCTTGTGATGAACAATAATTGAGAAAAACACAAACTTATCCAGTTCTAATACCCAGCTTACCTGTTATATCTATTTGTTCTTCAGTGTGCTCACAATTATTTTTGTTAGTTATTTTAAATTAGCCAAATGAAATGTCAAACCGCGTACATTATCTTGTTTACACATGCTATGCAATACCAACAAGGTTTAATAACATTGTTTTGTTGGTATTGCAAAGTATTGTTTAACTTTTCTTTTCCACAATTTTTTTAACACAATAGGTATAAAAATAATACACAAATTATATAAAAGAAGAAAAGCAAAATGATGAGTTTGGTATGATTAGCCAATAACTCACTATAACAATGATAGAGAAGAAAAGCATTATGAGAATCTACTGATTTGTAGAATGCACCACCACGTGTTTTTTTTTAATATGCTGGTGGAGATAGTCGGCTCCGTCTCCTCATTAAGATTACGGGTGTGTTACATTAATCATTTAAACAATATAAATTATAAAATCGTTATAATTTATTTCCTACAAATGTATAAACAACAGTAATAACAACTTCAACTCTCAACAACAGTAAGTTACAACAATCAGTACACTTTGTACAATCAGTGCTTGCCGTGGTGGAAGCCCCAATCCTTGTGGTCCTTATGACCACCTTTCTTGCCGTGATCATGGTGATGGTGGTGGTGGCCCTCGTGGCCATGGTGACCCTTATGTTCGTGGTGGCCTTCATCATAATGGTGCTTATCATGGTGGCCGTGTTTGCCATGATGACCCTCGTGGTGTCCAGAGTGATGATGACCGCCCTTCTTGTGTCCGCCGTCGTGTTTCTCGTGGTGTCCGTGGTGGTGACCATGTTTGTGGTGTTTGCCTTCGTCGTGGTGACCGTCGTGGAAGTGATGGTCCTTGTGGAAGTGATCCTTGTGGTGCTTCTTATGGTATCCATCGGTGTGCTCTCCCTTGTCGTGGTGTTCGTGGTGGCCATGCTTCTCGCCCTTGTGGTGGTGGCCGTGCTCGTGGTGTTCACCATGATGGTCGTGCTCGTCCCAGTGCTTCTTGTGACCGCCACCGTGTTCGTGGTGATGCTCGCCATGATGATGTTTACCATGCTCTCCATGGTCCCCTTTGTGATGGTGATGATGTCCTTTATGTCCTTTGTGTCCTTTACCGCCGTGTTCGTGGTGATGGTGTTCGTGATGTTCATGACCACCCCCATGGCTCTTGTGGTGTGAAGCAGCGACCGCCATATCATCTGCTTCGTAGGCGGCACAAACGGCCGCTAGGCACAAAACACCTGCTACTAAAAGCACCCTCATGTTGTATCGCTATTGACGTCAATACTTCCTGACTAAGTAACTCTTGAGAGGAAGTTCGCTTGCAACTGACCTCTAAATAATCGATCGTCTATTTATATCGGTAAGAAGTTTTGTGCACTTATTGATGAAATATTACAATCCTACCGTTTCACGGTCAGTAGGTACCCGGCAGTTTAAATGTTTGTACATAACTTTTTCCTGTGATAAACCGCGCACCTAATTAATCTACGCGAACATACAGTTTTATGTACTTAATTCTTGTGAATTGGGTTAATTTTTGATTATGTAGGTACACATTGGGATTACAGTAATTTAAGTACCTAATCTTTCGAACCAAACACATTTATTTGCATGCACATTGTTTTTAAATAATACAGGATTTATTTTATAATTTAAACCCAGTATTTAGCAAACATAGCGAATAAAAACCAGCCAAGTGCGAGTCGGACTCGCGCACCAAGGGTTCGGTAAAAACCTGTAGGTATATAAGTAATTTTTTTCTGAATTTGTCTGATATCTGTGCTGTAAGCTATTGCTTCTTAATAAATTTCAATTTTCTATGTCAACGGGAAGTAGCCTTTAGGTTTTGATTTCCTTGCGAGTAGTTGCGAGTTTCAAAATATGCGGTATAAATGTTTGTACAACCTTTGTATTTTGCGTTTTTCACTGACTTAGAAATTCGTTTTTTTTTCACAGCTTAAAGGCAATTAGACCTATGTAAGTGTTTGATATGAATTTTAACTTGATACCTCAGCGCGTTCATGAGGAAAAGGGTAATTATTTTATAATTATTATAAGAAAAAAAAATGTTATGTAATTAAAATTTAAGGTTTTAAAAAAAATCCTTTATGTGTGCCGTTGCTTCATGCCAAATTTCAGAATTCTAGGTCGACTGGAAGTATCCTTTAGGTTTTGCTTCTCTTGCGAGTAGTTGCGAGTTTCAAAATATGGGATATAAATTGCTGTTTCTTTTGATTGCGTTAACATAGAAGTTTGATTTTGTTACAGCTTAAAGGTAATAGACCGGAGTATTTGATATTAATTGTAATTTATTACCTCTACGCGTTCATGAGGAAAGTGGTAGTAAGTTAAAAAAAAAAACATTATATGATCTACCTAAAAAAAGGTTGTGTGGTGTCGTGGGGCACTAGATAGGAACGAAGTTCATTATCAAAAATCCAGATGGTGCTATACTAAATTTTCGTTCACGCTCTTCAAAAACCACAAAATTGTCTTGACTCCTTTATTTTATTTAAAATGATTTATAAAAATAAATAAAAGTTCTATGCTAGGTATAAAAAAATAACTATTCAAGTATACATTTTTCATTATGATTTTTTATCGATAAAATAATAAATAAAAGTAAACTTTTCACTTGTGCTGCCACCTAGTAATCTCTACTGTAACAAGTGCTGTCTAGAGTTACTCTAGACTTGTTACATGTAACTTACAGATTACTACGCTATACTAAATTTTTCGTTCACTAAATAAATATTTCTTTTTTTTTTAAATACATACATCTTATACATAGAAAAAATCCAACATCCCAAAAAACGAATATTTGCAGATCAAAAAACTATTTGATCCTACCCAGGATTCGTACCCGAGACCTCAATCACATCATTCTCATACTCTACCATTTTGACACCGAGGCGTCAATCTTACATTTCGGACGTTTTTCGTCGGCTAGGGTACCCCTCCGCAACGCCCCATAAGGAAATTCGTTAAAAAATTTATACTTTTCGCAATTTTTCCTTTATCTGTGCTATAAGACGTTGCTTCGTGCCAAATTTCAAGGTCCTGAGTGCACGGAAAGTACTCTGTAGGTTTTAATTCCCTTGCGAGTAGTTGCGAGTTTCAAAATATGGGGTTTAAATTGCTGTTTCTTTTGATTGCGTTAACATAGAAATTTGATTTTGTTACAGTTTAAAGGTATTATAGATCTGAGTAGTTGATATGAATTTAATTTAACACCTCTACGCGTTCATAAGCAGAGGGGTAGAAAGTAAAAAAAAAAATTGAATGACGTAACTAAAAATTTATACTTTTCGCAATTTTTCCTTCATCTGTGCTATAATATTTTGTTTCGTACCAAATTTCAAGACTCTGAATTCACAGGAAGTACCCTGTAGGTTTTGATTCCCTTGCGAGTGTCGAAAATTTGCAACATAAACGGCTGTATCTTTTGATCGCGTTGCCTTAGAAGATTGATTTTTTCACAGCTCCAAGCGACAGTAGATTTGAGTATTTGATATGAATTTCAGCTTGATAACTCCACGCGTTCTTAAGAAAAAGGGTCTTAAAAGACAGACAGACGGATCAAAAAGTGATCATATAAGAGTTCCGTTTCTTTCCTTTTGAGGTACGGAACCCTAAAAATTTTCATTACAATTAAATACACTTTTCATCCCCCCATCTCGGAAAGAGTATTATTGCCCTTCGATATCTGAGTGCAAAAGCCTTTTTTTATCCGCTAGAGGATAATGTAAATGTTTAATGTTTTTGGCGGTAAACATCAAAAGCTTGTTGCAGTTTTTTATTGGCTCTGTGGAGACGCTTAGTTCAAATGATTTTCAAATTGTTAGCGACTCGGTGTAGACACAATGGAAACAAAAATTGGCGATTTTCTAAAGAGTTGCAAACAGTTGGAAACACTGAAATTGCCAACAATTTCGGTGGATACGCGCCTTAAGGCATGGGCGTGAAACACCGCCATCTCCGCTCTCTCGCCATACTCCGGGCTGCTTTTAAGAATTTCTTATAAGAAAAACCCAACAGCAGTCCGACCCGGGAATCGAACCCGAGAACTCTTGATCTGCAGTCGCTTACGCTAACCATTAGACCAACGAGGCAGTCCAGGCAGACAGTGGTATTTGAAAAAGCTTATTGAAGAAGTGTAACAAATCTGGGCAAGATTTGTATTTAGAACTAGCTGTTGCCCGCGGCTCCGCCCGCGTGTATGTCGGTTATCGCTTTATTAGTATAGGTAGGATTTTTATCGATTTAAAATCATAATACAAAATGTATCGGTACCTAAATAGTTTTATTTTCTTTACCTCGCATAGAACTTTTATATATTTTTATAAATCAGTTTAAATAAAATAAAGGGGTTAAGACAATTTTGTGAAAACTAAAAATTTAGTATAGCGCCATCTGTATTTTTGATATGGAACTCATTCCTATCTGATGTCCCACGACACCACCCGATAAATAAGACACACACGTTTTACTATTAAAAACTTATTTAAGTATTTATATATGTACATAAAATATAAAGTGTTTATATGAGCTTATTTCGACATTTGACATGGCCAAGGCCTTCGACCGGGTCTGGCACCGCTCGCTTCTCTCCAAGCTCTTGGCATTCGGTCTGCCTCCTAAACTCTGTCACTGGATTGAAGCTTTTCTTCATCAGCGCCGCATTATGGGCCTTTGCGACGGCACGGCCTCTGATGTTCTGAATGTAAACGCTGGCGTACCTCAGGGTTCAGTCCTGTCGCCCACACTATTTCTTCTGCTTTCTCTCTCTCGCTCTCTTTCTTCAAGACCTAACATGTCATTGATATAATGACATGTTAGCTCTTGGCAACATACATTGCTATGCAGACGATAGCACAGTTCATGGGTGATATTTTTGACACCGTTCAGCCAAGCTGGCAGACGTTGAGGAAAATCGACAGAAGCTTGTCGCTGAGCTCCACCGGGTTTTGAACCGCATTTTACAATGGGGTGATAAGAATCTGGTCGAGTTCAACGCTACGAAAACACAGTTGTGCGCGTTCTCTACCAAAAAGTCTCCATTTCTTTCCCTCCCCACTTTTCAGAGCACTCAACTGCCACTACGGGGTAAGCTCGGTGTCCTGGGCATGGATATTTGTCAGGACCTCGAGTACTGTTCTCATCTTTGTGATGGATCCGCGCAGTATTTGCTTGATGCTTTCGATCGGTTGCAGTGGCGAGCAGTCCGCTTTACCAACAGTCCCGAAGCCACCGAGTTCCTTGAACCTCTGCAGCTGCGTAGAGATATCGCCTCTATAGCAGTCCACTACCATCTATATCATTGGAAGTATTCTGAGGAGCTCTTCCATCTGGTCCCCCTTCTCCCTTCCTCTGCAGAATAACATGTTCACTCTCGAACCAAACGGTTTGGTTCATCCTTCCTGTGCCGAGCAGCTAAAAACTGGAACTCACTACCAGCGCACGTGTTTCTCTCCCACTATGATCCCGGGGCCTTTAAGTGGGGCGTGAAAAAGCATCTCACTAAGCCGTCATAGTGTGGGACGCAATACTGTATTGTCTGCTTTCCCAGTGAGTATGGTTGCCCCCACTGTTGGATTCTGCTTGTATTTTCCATCAGGCTGACCATAGTCACTTTGGCAGCTTCAAATAAAAAAAGTCTAATTTTAATAACTACGATTTTTCTTTTGCGGATTTGATATACGTGAGTATGCTGCCCAGGAGAAAAAAAAACTGTATCTTTAAGCATCTGTCCTTGGGTTTTGATAATATTTTAATTTAAAAGAATGCAGTTTCCGCTGAAAACAGCATTTCCAATAACAATATTATCAAAACCCAAGGACAGATTCCTTGGGTTTTGATAATATTGTTATTGGAAATGCTGTTTTCAGCGGAAACTGCATTCTTTTAAATTAAAATGTCAAATAAGTTGGAATTATTGGAATACGGGGAATTAAAACATTATCTTCTTTTGCCATTACATGCGTCATGATTGTAGCTTTTA
This sequence comes from Diaphora mendica, assembly GCA_949125395.1. Lineage (NCBI taxonomy): Eukaryota > Metazoa > Arthropoda > Insecta > Lepidoptera > Erebidae > Diaphora > Diaphora mendica. The sequence goes on from OX421319.1 coordinate 11,228,175, forward strand.
TAATGTTGTACCCCAGTTGTGTAATATTTAGCCGTGTAATATTACCAATAACATTGCTTTGGCGCTCAAGATACCTCATTTAAGGTAAATGTACCAGTAGTTGACACAATAGTGAGAAAAAAACACGTTTTCTTTAATAACATTTTATTTATATATGTTAGATTTTTTTTAATTATTAACAAATGTTAACCAGTCTTTCATTTCTCTTAAATTGCATTTAATTGAAGAAAATAAGTGTTGTCTATTTTAATATAGTTGTTTTCTTGACAGACTAAAAATGTACCAATTATTGATGGGCAAATTTTCATTTGTCCCAGTAATTGACTATGACTTTTTCAAGCTAGTGCACCAGTACTTGACAAGTAATACTCTTTGCAAAAAGCTACAATAAATTTTAAAAAATCACAGTAATTATTTTCTACAGAAAATAATTTCGCAAAGCTTCTTAAAATCACATGCAATAAAAATCAAAAATCGCTTACTAACATCTTGACATTTCAAGATGTTAGTTAGCGATTTTTGAAAGTGTATTTTTCTTCTGTTTAGATCTTTCTACTTATTTAGCAATGGCTAAATAAGTAGAAAGATCTTAAAAAATATTATAATCATCACAATTATCGCGGCTACCACCAGAAGGTTTCTATGTTTCACATTCAAATTCGCTGCTTGAACAAAACAAAACCTTTGTGATTTTTTGTATAGTAGTGGACTATTTGTTTCATTCAGTCTTTTTTCCACGGCCTATGTCTTTTTTCTTTTTCTTAGCTTCTTCTTTTTCTTGTTTTTTCCTTTTTCGTTCTTCAGCACTTTTCTGTTTTTGTTCAAGTTGGTCAAGTTTTTTTTTTCTCTTTATTTTCATGGTACTCTTGCCATTTTTCTGACGTGATCACTGCATTTATAGGAGGCAATTTTACATATTTTATCAATCAATAAGTAACTGCAGCATAAAAATAATACGTTAATACCAGTATTTGATAGTGTTTGTACCAATAGTTGATGACCCCTATCAACGACTGGGTGAAGTCACCTAGAAAAGATTTATTTGATGCGATCTTAACGTTAACATTATACTTATCAGAATATTTTAAAAAATCGATCAAATCGAGCGGACTAAAATATACCCAGTAGATGATATCTGTATCAAGTACTGGAAATCAAATGGTTTTTGTCCTAGTATTTGATACCCTTGTATTTCGTTTAAATATTATAAAAACTGTAAAAAAACAACATATTTACTTAATATATGCAATTCCAAATAGGTTACTATAAATACTTACCACTCAAAGAGCTTCAGCTATGAATGACACAGTTCTAAACAAGTAAGGTCCTTAATGAATTCGTTATGGACCAAGAGCTACTGAACCTTTCGACTAACGGTGTGTCTGTAAGGCTAGAAACTCCTGTAGTGATGATTCATAACGTGCTAAGTACGTAACCATCGCCTGGCAAGTGGCAAGCCTCAGCCCTGCACAACATCATCTTTCATGGTTTTGAAAGTGTAAAAAAATGACACAAAAAAACTTGTTCCTGTAAGTCTGAATTTTTTATAGGATTTAGTTCATTCATTAAGAAGTTCAAAAACAAAATGACAGGCGATTCCGATGAGCACTAGTACCTGCCAGTCGAACCGAAAGACACACCTTGCTCCAATTACATCATCAATGTAAATAGATTTTATTCTGTAAAGTTGTAATTTATATAATAGGTCTTTACCTATGAAATTGCCGTTTTGTATGCAATAAGTGAAAGTACTTATTTTTTCAAACTTTTTTATTTCTGTTATTCGAAGTAATCACCCAAGCAATCGACGCATCTTTGCCCACGCATTGGCAGTTTATTGATGCCCTTCTTGTAAAAATCAGCTGGACGGGAGGCCAACAAACTCTTCAAAGGCATTTTGTACTGCCTCTCGGGAATTGATTTTTTTACCCACTAAAAAGTTGTCTAAATTTTGGAAAAAGTAATAGTCGGTAGGTGCAAGGTCTGGTGAGTATGGCGGATGAGGGAGAGCTTCCAACCCCAGCTCTTGCAGCTTGGAGACTGTCTGTTGCGCAGTATGGGGTCGCGCGTTGTCGTGAAGGAGCAGTGGGGACGACCGATTGACCAAAGCTGGTTGCAGATGTGCAAGCTTCTCCATCATTCTCTCCAGTTCTTCACAGTACACATCTGCATTAATGCTCATGCCGCTTTGTAAAAAGCTGTAGTGAATCACACCCGCACTAGTGCGGGTGTGATTCACAGTGATTTTCATTCATTCAAACAGTGACCATTATCTTTTAGGGGTCATTTTTGGTTTAGGGCATTGCTTTGGTGCTGAACCAGGGTCTAACCAACTTGCTGAGCGCTTTCGATTGTCGAACAGAATCCATTTTTCGTCGCACGTAACAATTCGTTTCAAAATTCCTTCATTGTTTTGCCTGTTGAGCAGCGCAAGGCAGGTCTCGACGCGTACGTTGCGCTGGCGATCGTTAAGGTCGTGGGGCACCCATCTATCAAGCTTTTTTACCTTGCCAATTTGTCGCAAATGGATCAATATTGTTTTGATGCTTACAAGCTGCTGCTAGCTCAGCTGCAGATTGAGTTTCGTCAGCTTCCACAATCGCCTTTAATTCATTATTGTTAACCAAAGTCTCCGGACGACCACGAGCTTCATTTTTCAAGGCAAAATTTCCAGAACGGAACCGGGAAAACCAATAACGGGTTGTGCGTTCGTTTGTACAGTTCTCTCTGTAAACGTTTTTGATTTTACGTGCCGTTTGTGTCGCGTTGGTGCCAGTGGTGGATTTACCACTAGGCTGAGTAGGCTGGAGCCTAGGGCGGCGAATTTTAGGGGGCGGCAAATTTAGACGATTTTTATTATAATTCAAAAATTAAAAAAAAACAATTTTAAAGAGAGAGAAAAGTCTTGACAATTTAACAAAAAGAAACAACAATGTAATATGCAGTGTATCAAATACTCTCAACTTTAATATTATTTAAAAAAATACTAAACGATTGGTAAAATATATCTTTGTGAATATTGGTTTTTAAAACATCTCATTAACAGTTTAATATTACAATTCAAAATAGTAATATTTATAATTAACATCTATCTTAATCACCACTGAGGGCGGCATGATGTTCTAGAATACGCCGCGCCGCCCGTTACACCGGTGGCGAATCAATTTTGAGTAGAAATTTTCCACCCTTGGTCCTTTCCGCTGCCTCTTTCTGCTCAATGTCATCTACGCAGAAGGAGGTAAAACATCTGCCGCTACCGACCAAATCGACACAGTTGGCAGCGAGAGATGCTCTCCGATAACTGCAAGAGTATCCAACGCTGCCATACCAAAGCACTGGCACAGCGAATCAGCTCAGTAAACCGTATAGGCGGGATTCAACTGACTGCTAGTAACCACGTGCAGATAATTCCCAAAGCTTCCGTGACCGGGAAATAACCTGCGGTACCCGCAACAAATCCCACATGAATATTCCGGCCGACGCGGACACCGCATCCGTAGACAGGATGTGAAACCAACAATACTCTCTAAGGGTGCCAGAGGTGCACCCTACTCTGATCGGTCAGAGCTACTGTACTCAGCGGGAGCGGGGTACCGTATAGTGTTATGGACCGGAGAATTCTACGCACAGCCTTGTCGCGACAAGTCAGTTCACGCAAATTGGGCAAAAGTCGCCGAAGGGCATACCAGCCACTAGCTTTTGTGCAAGATGTCGAAAGAGTCCGTGAAAAAGCTACCTACCGTTAGGGAATAGGTCTAGATACATTGTTTGGGATTGATTCGGTACTAGAACCGAATAGAACACGATTGAGGCATCTTAAAGGTGGATCACGACCGGACTCATGAAATGAAGAGACTGAGGGCATGTTTATATACCATGGAAATATTTCACGCCCACACAACATAACCGCAGCGTGCTTGCACGATCCACCAGGACTGCGGACATTCTACTGGACAGCGTAGGCGTGCAGCGGATCAGTTGCTTGTGTTCTTTCAAAACAAAGAAAACTCGCGTAAGATTGACGTGTCAACCTTTGGTTTTTGACGGTTTTGGTCACTGCTAAGAATTTGTATGTTGAGGACTAGTCAACAAAGTTAAAATTGCTATAAAAAGAAACAAGTACGCGGCCAATACACGGCTATCGCGCGGCGGCCGCAGGAAAATTATCGCGTCGTCTAACTGGGCCCTTACGTTTTTGTTCAGGACCACCATTAAATCCACCGCCCGATCACTAGAGAAACATCGCTGGTGACCATCTCTTTTGAAGGTTGCCCCTCGGGCTGAAACCAGACTTTCAATGGCATAACAGATTACGCCCAGGCCTGGTGGCAAGTCTCCTGCGAGGCTCTAGTACCCTATGTTCTACAGGAGGATGCCGAAAATACCCCCTGTGGAACACTGCACGACATAGGTCGACTCTTCAGATATTCATCTTGAACCTCGTACGTGAAGGTACGTTACTCTAAATAGTCTGCCACTAGTCGCGTCAGGCACTCTGGCACCCTGTGGTAGTAGAGGCTAATAAATGCGTTGGCGGTGTTAAACAACAATGGCAAGCACGAGTGGGCGGAGCGTACAATGCACACGATCGGAGCTTTCCGAGGGCCATCCGTAAACCGTAGATGGCTCGAGATCTGTCAGGGTACCAGAAGCTTTTTTTCTAGGCTTCTTCCTCGGCTACAAGTACCCAAACCAGAGTGTGATATAACTACATCACGTTCGTCCGGTAGGAGATATCTGAATTCATTCCGTGATGAATTGAAATGTATTTCAACTTTGTTGACATTGCACGTGGGTGCTCAAACTAACACACGGGCCGTTTAGTATGGGGGCAGTGGTCTTGCAACGGATCAGTATTACAGCTGCACCTACCGCCGCATTCGTGACGGGTGGAACATTATCCACGTTCTTCTCATTGAGTCCGACCAAGGAGGCCATAAACGGGGACGTGTGTACCACCTGCGTAGTACGGAAACGCCTTCAACAACTTTCTGCCTCTGCGAAGCGGGTCGAAGGCGAACTCGCAAGTAGAGTTCGTAAATAAGGGCCTGATGGCGCGCATGACGACTATTGTAAATTTGTGCAATTAAGGCGATAACGGAGATTGAGCCACAGTTAAGACACAATCCTCCCCCCCCCCTGCCTCCCTAAACACCGTATAGCCTTACTCGGTTCGATTTCAACACACTACACGCAAACCCCTGCAGAATGTAAAAGAAGGATATTGAATTGCAGGAGTTAGAAGGGGCGGCAAAAATTAAATAGCCTACTGGCGGCAAATATGTAAATCCGCTATTGGTTGGTGCCACGACGGAACTCATATTCCATAATCACACGAATTTTTAAAGTATTCATTATGACGAAAAATGTTCGAATGTAATGAAAATACAACGCTAATCAAAAAACAAAAGACTGAGTTTGTAAATGGAATGTCATGGTTTAAAAACAAAATTAATTTGAATTTAGAATACAGAGCCATTACAAACTTTTTTTTATTTCAAATGACCAGTACTGAAGAACGGCAATTTCATAGGTAAAGACCTAATATATGTTTGTCTGAGCGATTTAAAGAAAGTAGGAACAATGACCGGCGGTGCTGGCTAGCATATTTCCTTGACAGGTGAGGAGAAAGATAGCACTGGAGTGCAAGTAAAAATGTGTCTGAGAACACTTGGTCGGTCCTAACACGACAAAGTTCTCAATTTTAGTCATAAATAACATTAAATCGTCGGAAGCATCTAAATCAATGCAATATACATTTCAACTAATCGATGTATAAGATTTTTTATGAACAAAAATAAAGCATTGCCCACACTATTGTGCGTATGACACATATAAAATACAAATGAATAACTGCACATTTAATATTTTAAAGTATAAAATATTCACTATAATGGTCGCCAAGCGGTCGAAATTCGATTTTTTTTCTTTTTTCGCTTTATGCACTTTTCGGTGAAAAGATGAAATGATGAAAATGGGTGGAATGATTGGCTTTATAGGCGGTGCGAATCTCGTGACCATCCATTGTAATAAAATAATAAAATTTATTTGCGGAACAACTACTTTGGTTACATGTTGTCTATGGTGTAAATCTTCACATTATTAAATTGTCATATTTTATTGTATGTATAAACAAGGATTATAACTAAGGCTATACGAAACCAGTATATGGTTATTCTAAAGGTGCAAGAGTCAATAGAGAAAAGCGGGCAAACCAATACCGGGTGGTGCGTTCGTTTGTAGTGTTGACTCAGCAAACGTCACGATATTGCGTGCCACTGGTGCCGCGGTGCTGCTGCTGCTGCTGCTGCTACTGTACGGCGGCACTTGTATTGCATTTTTGATCGGATTTTGACGGTTCCGTGATGGCGGGGAACTACACGAAGGCAATGGGTATTATGGGTTGGTCCTTGGATAGATGACTGATTTTGAGGAAATAACTCTATGTTCTTAGTTTTGATTAAATGCACTTTCTGGCCGTTGCACCGCATTTCAGCCATTTGTAAGTTCGGGATGTACCCCAGATCTCTATTTATAGTCTCTGCCGTTCTCTGATGGAGCATATACTCTAGTAGAGTGTCATAACGACAGGGCTTTGCACCTGCATTCCGAAATGAAAACATTCGGGAATGCATGATGTCCTCTTTGGGATAAGCGGTTGAACATCGGAACTCCTTTGCTACTTGGTGTGCAGTTGATGGAGGGCCCTGATTTCCCGTTGTAGTGCTTCCACTAGACTGGAAGGTTGCTTCCACAACTGAAAGGTGTTTGTCATTAAGTTGGGAAAATGAGGGATGCTGCAATTCGCTGCACAATTAAGAACAATTAGATTAGAAATAATTAAGAAAAGAAAATCAGCGTATTTTGGGCATATATATAGAAGTGAGATGAGACTGATAATTGAAGGGAAAATTGAAGGTAAGCGCAGTAGAGATAGAAGGGGAACATGATGGACGAAAAATATAAGAGACGGGTTGGATGTGGATAGCACAGATGCACTAATGCGCATGACTGAAGACAGGGAGACGTACAGACATATGGTCGCCGACCTCCGTGGTGGCGATGGAACTTAAAGAAGAAGCGCATCATTTCAACATTTGGTGTTTGAATTAACTAAACATGTATTATATTCCGATCAGTCTTGTTGAATGATTCGGTTACACTATTGACCAAAGGCTTCATGCTGGGACGCATAAAAAAAACTAGACTAGAAAACGGAGCAGGGTGCGATATGCATGTTTGGAAGACTGAACCGGGAAAGTGACGAAACAAGACACACATTATGTCAGAGATGCAATTCCAAAAAATTTGAAAAAATAATAATAAGGAATGGATGTAGTGTGTGTCTATGGTCAGTCACTTCACTAGTAAAGCATTCATTCATTGAATGAATGAAAAGGAAGCATTAGGTCATCTCTAGGCATGTGCAGTCGCACACAGTTCAGTCAACTGTGAGCGGCGGAGGTGAGTGGGCACATGTACCTCATGTACATGAGCCGACAAAATAGTATATGGATATACTATAAGAATAAGAATTTTAAAAGTGTCTTTATTATGTACTAGCTCTTGCCTCCGCGTGTATGTCGGTTATCGCTGCAAATAGTAGCCTATGTGTTATTCTGATGTATAAGCTATATTACTGTAAAGTTTCAACTAAATCCGTTTAGTAGTTTTTGCGTGAAAGAGTAACAAACATCCATCCATCCAGACTTGCAAAATTTCGCGTTTATAATATTAGTATAGATATGTATAACCTACTATATTTTATGTATGTATACCTAGCACCTATTTAGAATCATTGTGTTGTATAAAACAATTTGATTTAGTCTCTCATCTCACTTCTTCAAACATACACCTGCCACAAAAAGCTTCGCAACACCCGAAGGTTTGTCTGGAAGAAAATGGTCCGTCTTGTGCAATATGTTTGCAGGAAGTTTTTAATAAATAAATAATGTAGTAAAAGCATACCTACACATAGCTTCGGCATGCATGGGCCGGCGCGACCGGAGTGATACCACGGCCTCACAGAAAACCGGTGTGGAAGAGCGCTTGCGCTGTGTTTCACCGAGTGAGTGAGGATACCGGAAGTCCATACCCCAACCCCTCCCCCATCCCCTAAAGACCGGCAACGCACTTGTGACGCCTCTGGTGTTGCGGGTGTCCATGGGCGGCGGTAATCGCTTACCATCAGGCGATACGTCTGCTCGTTTGGAGCCAAAGTGAGCGTACTCAAATTTCATGCATAAGAAATGCAATAAACTACAAAAATTAGGTAATTCGAAACGGTTACCTACCTAATATTTAGTTTTTCTTTATAAATTAAGCAGACTTTTCCACCGGGTTAGGTCCTGATTAGGGGTGTGGTGTCGGTACGGGGAGGACCTGAAATCACATGGTCTGGGACCTGCTAGAGTAGGGTGCTTGACGATAGGCAAAAGGGTAGGTTAGAGATATTCTCGAATAAAAACACGAAAATAGTTCGATTTAAGCTCTTTGTAAATATTCGAGACAGAGAGAAAGAGCCAATACTTTGCCAATCGTTGAGTTCAACCAAAGGTACGCTATAAGGATAATACCTGTTAAAACTTAAGGTAACACCTGGTAATAAGCTGCATCCAAAATTAATAAAAATAACTATATAAAAGTATAATCAATTATTTACTTCGTATAAAAGTATAAACAACAGCAATAACAATTTCAACTCTCAACAACAGTAAGTTATAACAATCAGTACACTTTGTACAATCAGTGCTTGCCATGGTGGAATCCCCAGTGCTTGTGGTCATCATGTCCTCCCTTCTTGCCATGATCATGGTGGTGGTGGTGATGACCTTCATGTCCATGGTGACCTTTGTGTCCGTGGTGGTCCTCATCGTAATGGTGCTTGTCATGGTGGCCGTGTTTGCCATGGTGGCCCTCGTGGTGACCGGAGTGATGGTGCCCGCCCTTCTTGTGTCCGCCGTCGTGTTTTTCATGGTGTCCATGGTGGTGACCATGTTTATGGTGTTTGCCTTCGTCGTGGTGGCCGTCGTGGAAGTGATGGTCCTTGTGAAAGTGATCCTTGTGGTACTTCTTGTGGTATCCATCGGTGTGCTCTCCCTTATCGTGGTGTTCGTGGTGGCCATGCTTCTCGCCTTTGTGGTGGTGGCCGTGCTCGTGGTGTTCACCATGATGGTCATGCTCATCCCAGTGCTTCTTGTGGCCACCGCCATGTTCGTGGTGATGCTCGCCTTTGTGGTGCTTACCATGGTCTCCGTGGTCCCCTTTGTGATGGTGATGATGTCCTTTATGTCCCTTGTGTTCGTGGCCACCGTGTTCATGGTGATGATGTTCATGATGATCATGACCACCGCCACCGCCACCACCACCACCACCACCATGGCCCTTATGGTGTGAAGCAGCGACCGCCATATCGTCTGCTTCGTAAGCGGCACAAAAGGCCGCTAGGCACAAAACACCTGCTACTAAAAGCACCCTCATGTTGTACGTCTGATGGAAATGATTCCTCACTAAGTAAGTGTTGAGAGGAAGTTCGCTTTTAACTGACGTCTAGACAATCGATTGTCTATTTATATCGTTAGGAAGTATTGTAGACTCATTGATGTAATGTGGCAATCCATACTGTTTCACGGTCAATATCTTATAATTAAAATGTTTGTAAACACTCTCTGCTATATTTGACTGCCTCGTTGCATGGTCTCGCGGTTGGCGTATGCGACTGTTGATCATGAGGTCTCGGGTTCGATTCCCGGGTCGGACCAAATGTTTGTATGATCTACAAATATTTGGGTGTTTTCTATGTATAATATGTATGTATTTACAAAAAAAGAAGTATATATGTATTTGTATCAGTTGTCTAGTACCCATAACACAAGCTCTGCTTAGCTTGGGACTAGATGGCGTTGTGTGTTAGATGTGCGATTTTTTTTTATTTTTTATTTTTATTATTTAGGTACACCTACAAATATTATATGACATATTTTTACGTGCTTTTGTTTTTGAAACCAAAATATCTTCACTATAGGTAGTAATTATCTATTCGGTTAGAAAGTTCTTACTTTAAGCGTACCTAAATAAACATTTACATAAAACAATTAAGGATAAATTCCGCTTGATTCTCAAAAAAGGTTTATAAATACAACTTAGTACGAATTTTTCAGTCTCCAGACATTTTTTATTAATTTATACCCTGGAACTATTAATTTACACTTGGTAAAACTGCTGAAATAACACAGATAGTTCTCACTTGATTATCTTTTCAAATTTTGCCGCTTTCTTTAAAATTTACACTCTTGCTACAGTGGCATCGCCTATTTGATGCTTTTTAGCGGACACTTTTCTATCCTAGAGATGGTCCTCCTTACCTCTATACTCCATGCCTATGGAGAAGTACCGACAAGAACTCCTTAAGTTACTCTTTTCAAAAAACCAGAATTTCAATTGACGTGTAGGAATATTGTTATTTATGTATGCAACAACAAATAATAGCGAATTACTACCTAATTTTCAAAAATAGAAAATGAAAACCATAGAAATGAAATGAAATCATTTATTCTGCAATTACGTTACATGAACACTTTTGCAAGTAAAACTTTTTTTTTTGAGCAGATGAGTTCGGCCTTTCCTAACTGGACTAGCCCTGAGAAGAAAGGACGAAACAAACTCAGGGATCACAGTCTCTTTTAAAGTCCAGACAATATGCAAAAGACATCATTTCAATAAAAGAAATACGATAATTACAATTTGAGTCACAATTACAATAATCAGTAAAGATAATAATTTTAAAAAAATGTCAACAATAGCAATAATTTAAATTGAATTTGTTTCAAACTATAAATTATCGTCACATCAAAATAAATTTAAACATTCAAAATAAACAGCATGTGCAGAATGGGCAGCTCAATCCCAGGCGGTTTTATCATCAAGATATTCTGCTATGGTATAATACCCCTTTGCGGATAACTTAGATTTTATGGTATTCTTAAATTTCTTTAATGGCAAATTCCTAATATCAATAGGGAGTTTATTGTAAAAGCGTATACATTGTCCCATGAACGAGTTGCCTACTCTGTGGAGACGAGTGACGTGAACACTAAGATTATGTTTGTTTCTGGTATTTACAGAATGAACATCACTGATTTTAGGAAACTTTGATATATTTTTTGAACATAAACTAAATTTTCGTATATATATTGTGAAGATACAGTCAGAATATTTATCTCTTTAAATTTGGAACGGAGAGAAACTCGAGGGCCTAATTTATAAATGGCTCGTACGGCGCGTTTTTGTAAAACAAATATGGCATTAATATCTGCACAGTTACCCCAGAGTAGGATACCGTAACTCATTATGCTATGAAAGTAACTGAATTAAACTATTCTAGCTGTATCAACATCAGTTAAATGTCGAATCTTTTTACAGCAAAAGCCGCTGAGCTTAGCCTACCGGATAGTTTTTCTATTTGGGGACCCCATTGTAACTTAGCGTCAATAGTAATACCTAAAAATACAGTAGATTCCACAGGATCCAACTCTAGTCCATTCAATCGAACATTGGTTGTAACATGCCTAACGTTTGGTGTAGAGAATTTAATGAATTTAGTTTTCTTCTCATTAAGGAGAAGGTTATTTGTATTAAACCAATGTACCACTTTCAAGAGTGCACTGTTGACTTCAGTAAAACTGTCAAGTTGGCGCCTAACTTTAAAAATTAAGGATGTGTCATCCGCGAACAATACAATCTCATGATTGTCACTTACATAATAAGCTAGATCATTTATATTTATGAGAAACAGAAATGGCCCTAGAATGGAACCCTGTGGGACGCCCATTGTTACCGGGGATCCCGAAGATGTTTTACCATTAATATCAACTTTTTGAACTCTCTTATTCAAATACGACGTTACAATATTTACAGCATTATTCATTATTCCGTAGTGCTGTAGCTTCCTAATGAGTGTAGGATGATGGACACAATCGAAAGCCTTAGACAAGTCACAGAAAATACCAAACGCATCCAGTGAATCCTCCCAGGCGCCATATATGTGTTTAAGTAATTCCACGCCCGCGTCCGTAGTTGAACGACCTTTAGTAAAACCAAATTGCTTTTGATGAAGCAAGTTGTTCTTAATAAAATGTTGTAACATTTGGTTTAAAAGCAACTTTTCAAAAAATTTACTCAATGTTGGAAGTATTGAGATAGGTCGGAAGTTAGATGGATCTGAACTACTACCAGATTTGAACAATGGAATAACTTTACTTTGTTTCATCAGATTAGGAAACACACCAGATGCGATACAAGAATTGAAAACAGTTGCTAAATATGGAGATATCATTTCAATAATTGCAGATATAGTATGTACTGAATGCCCCCATAAATCAGTTGTTTTCTTTACATTTATACTTTTAAAAGCCTTGATAACATCATTTATACTAACAGCTGAAAATTCAAAACCCCTATCACACCGATTTACACTATTTTCTAATAAAAAACAAGCGGAGGAAGACGATGACGAGAGAGTTTTGGTTGTTCGAATAGGAATGTTGGTAAAAAAATGTTCAAACTCAGTCGCAACCTCCACATCCGATGTTATATCTACATTATTATTTTTAAATGGAAGTCACGATTTCGTACAATAGACCTTCCGGTTTCGGCGTTTATAATCTCCCATGTGGTTTTTATTTTATTGCCAGATGATTTTATTTTATTTTTTAAATATAGGGATTTAGCAACATAACAGATGCGTTTAAACATCTTTGAATAATTTCTGACATATTCTATAAAATCTAAGTTATGATTATATGTTTTTTCATAATAGAAAAACCACCCACGAGAAAAATGAATAAATAAAAGAAATCTGTACATTTACTCAGATTTACGTTGTTGATACATGTGCAATGAACCATTCATTCACTACAAGTACTTGACCCTTTTAGGCAATCGCAATGGTTTCGAGCTTAAAGACTTAGGTACCTTACTTAGGTACTTTTCAAATTTGTCAAACTATCTCTTTAAAGGTGCTTGATTTGGTGGGTAAAAGTACATCTCTACAACTTCATTGGCATCAAGAATACAATCTGCCGACTCTTACGAGATAATATCTACTCTAGCGACAGGGGTAAAACTTCTATCACAAGAAGCCATTGAAGTACACACAACGCCTTGTCACAAACACAAGCCCGTCAGTCATACTGTTCCTTCAATCATTGTCCCTGAATCTGTATCAAACTGTACCTAGACATAAATAAATACTCCTAGACCGAAGGAGAATTTTCGGCGGAGAAACCAGACCTTGCAACCTATCTTAATCAAAATATCCACACTAATATTTAAATCTGAAGGATTTGTTTGTTTCAACGAGCTAATCTAAGGAAATACTGGTCTGATTTGAAAAAAAATTAGGTTAAAAGGCCTATTTATCGAGGGAACCATATAGGCTATATAATATATAATCAGCCTATGACCATTAGGGGCGGATTATTAATGACAAATGTTGCAAATGCCTGGGAAAGTTATTCCTTTTGAGAGCTTCTCGTGCACATGACCGCGTGGTGGAAGCGTTCACATGACAGAATATGTTCGCGCGGCAGTCTGGTATCAACATTGATTGAGAATGGACGTTGAGGAGGCAATTTGCTTATGGATTTAGTAAAGAAAACTTAGATGTCGGAGAAGAAGTTTTTCTTTTTTCTTCAGAATCCTTAACAATGCAAAAAATTGGTACGGAATGTACCTATTAACGAGTTATCTCATGTTCCTATCTATTAAAGAATTGTAATTTGCTGGTAGTTATGGCTCAGATCTTCCTATTAAGTATTCCTGTTATGTAAGAGCTGTACGTAACGTACCTACACCTACCTTACTTTTACTCCAAAAGTTATTAAAAATACCTACTGTGCAACAAATAAATAAAAATTATGCAACTCAAAATGTTCCAAAAAATCTGCGAGGTTAGCTGTAACCTTTATATAGTAAACAAAGTAAGTAGTTTACAACAGTTCACGCTGTATGTTCGACAATTATCTACAAAACTCAAGTGTGTATATGTAACGTTAAAAAAAATCTTAAATTTTTTAGTTTGTGACACACACACATTACAACAATTTTTTCTTTCCCCACGGGACTTCCACGGAGCAAGGTCAAGGTCAAGTTTTTATTCTTAAGACAATTCCCGCATTAGGAACATCTTCAACACATCTTGTGTAGCGGGGGACTTTACAAACAGACATGAATCGGACACAAAGAACACCCAGACTCAGAACAACAATTTATGGAACACAAAGTGTTGTCCCATGTGGGATTTGAAACCACAATACTTAGCGCAGTAGAAAGCACCGTGGCGACCGCTTAAACCACTAGGTAAAGCATGCAGTCAGTCGTTTTCTTTGGGGTCCGAGGAGTTGCTGATTAAAATGCTAGTTTTTTCTCGAAATTTTAAGATATTCATAATGCTACTTTAGACAATACACTTTTTACAGGTGCTCATAAGTAAAGAATGGTTTTCAGTCCCGTTTCAATTGTGTAATCTTTAAAACTCACAAGCCCCTCACAACCCTTTTATTTGATGTGCTACACAAAGTTTTAAAATTTCTTAGGCTTCATTGTTTACGTTGCAACATCTCTGTTTAGGTTACACGAATTATTATCTATACTAATATTATAAAGCTGAAGAGTTTGTTTGTTTGAACACGCTAATCTCAGGAACCGCAGGTCAGATTTGAAAAATTCTTTCAGTGTTGGATACTACATTTATCGAGGAAGGCTATAGGCTATATACCTATCATCACGCTACGACCAATAGGAGCGGAGTACCAATGAAAAATGTTTCAAAAACGGCGGAAAATTATCACGCTACGGGCAATAGGAGACGCAAACGAGGTTGCGTGGGTCGGCTAGTATCGACATAATCGGCCTAGTCTATTCGGAGCAAACTCACTGTGACAGACGGACTAAGAAACACACAAGTGAATGTAAAAGGTTTTGGTTTTTTGCATTTTTATATATGGAACCTTAAAGTAAACGAAAACTTTAAATAAAAAACCGTGTACTATGGATACGGAACCTTACACGTGCAAAACGACTCGCAAAGGGAAATTGTTGCCAACATACAATGTGAACGTGAACTTTTATTTCTATGCAAGATTTTTTTACATAATTACCTAAAATACCTAAATGAAACAATAGAACAGTGTGAATAAAATGAGTGATGAACTCTTTTTAAATGTATGTTTTACTGGCGTTCCTTAGATAGGATAGTTAACATCACGCATAGACAAATAGGAGCCGAGCATGGTTGAAAAGAGACGCAGACGAATTGCGTGGGTCAACTAACAAACCCCGTTAAAGAGCTTTGTAAAGGTACTTAAGTACCATTAACCTACCTACTTACATCCCTACTAAGAACAATTTGTTTTTTGCGTAGGCCATTGAATATGTCGCAATGATAAGATATTGTAATAAGGTGCAACGGTACCGAACTTGTCGCCGCAGTGGCGTCCTTGTCCGATGGTTTCACTGGCTGCAACCCACGGATTTATTGATATAAAATGCTGTCACAGCTGGGTTTACAAGCAGTTCACTTCAAGTAACCAAATATACATCAAATAGAACAGGGAAGTAGAAAAAGGGATAATGAGGTCGCTAGTCGCCCTAGCCGTATTGGGATGTGTGGTAGTAGTGAGCTATGGCAGAGAGATCGAACAGAATGATCTAGTCGCCGCAGCAAGCCATCACGGCCATCATCACGAGTCGGGCGGCGGCAAAGAACACCATGAACATCATCATCACGAACACGGTGAAAAGGGACACAAAGGCCACAAAGGTCATCACCATCACCACAAAGGAGAACACGGAGATCACGGCAAACATCACCATTCCGGGCACCATCATGAACACGGAGGCGGCCACAAAAAACATTGGGATGAGCATGATCATCATGGCCATCACCACGAACACGGTCACCATCATAAGGGCGGTAAGCACCACCATAAGAAACATCACGACAAAGGCGAAGAGACTGAAGGCTATCACAAGAAGTACCATAAGGATGAATACCACAAAGACCATCACTTCTACGATGACCATCACAAGGAAGGCAAGCACCACAAACACGGCGATCACCACGGACACCATGAGAAACATGGGGGTGGTCATAAGAAGGGTGGTCATCACCATTCTGGCCATCATGAACATCACCACGGTCACAAAGGTCATCATGATAAACATCATTACGATGAAGATCACAAAGGCCACAAAGGCCACCACGGACACGAAGAACACCACCACGACCACCACGATCACGGCAAGAAGGGTGGACACGAAGATCATAAGCACTGGGGATTCCACCATGGCAAGCACTGAGACTTTTACTCTTAAGATATTGTATTGTTTAATTAACTACATAATGCAAAACCTTTTTGTAAATAAACTAATTTACTAATCTGAAACATGTCTGTCATTTAGTCATTGCGACATCCCAACTTCAGATATACCTACAGTATGACAATGACTTGGTATTTCTTGGCACATTGTAAGACAATATTTTTTTTAAGTATTAAATGAAAACCTACATAAATTTACAAAAATTAATCAGTAACAGCAGTTTATCGATGTAACGGAACTAATTCAGTTTAACCATAACGCGATGTCGTCACACCCAGCGTCATAGACCCATTCATCCAGAAATCTGCAGCAATGATTGCTAAAGAACACTTTGTAATCGACTCCAGATGAAAGCGAAGTTATCTATAAAATCAGAGTGCGGAAACAATTTTGACACTGTGGTCGTAACTCTGGTGGCGGTTACGTCTCTGACTGAAAGAGGCAAGGTGAGCATGGACAATTTATAAAGTATACATAAGTTGGTAGATTGTCTGTCTACATATCAGAGCTATAGGTAACTATCGATATAAATTTGAAACAGGAGCTAAGAAGAAAAACTCACAGTCAATTAACTTATTGCTGTTAATCAATTACGAGTCCATACTTATTAAAAAAAAAGACTATCAAAACAGTCTGTAGTTCAAAACATGAATACCTACATCATTTAAATCTATAAACATAGCTTAATATTCGTATAATGTTATTTTCTATTTTATTTTTTCTGTTTCTCTGTGTACCTTTAGTTTATATTTTCTTTTTTTTCAGATATGAAGGCTTTGTTTATAACCCATTTAATATTAAGCGTAGTGTTAATTACTTACGCTCGAAATGTTGCGGAAACGAAGGAGGAAACAAGTCTAGAACCAAAGGCTACAACTAATGCTGAAATAACATCGCCAACCGCTGGCGACTTGACGGTAGCTGGCACTGTTAAGGACCAAGCAATAGCGGGAACTGAACACAAGAAGGCAAAAGACAGTCATCACGAACAGGGCGGTGGTCATGAACATCATGCTGATCATCACGAAGAGCACGGTGAAAAGGGTGACAAAGGTTACAAGTCCCATCACCACCACGATAAAGGAGAACATGGGAAACACGCGAAACATCACCACGAAGGTCATCATGAAGAACATGGAGGACATAAAAAAAAACACCATGACGAACATGACCACCACGGTGAACACCATGAAGCCGGACATGGGCATAAGGGAGGCAAATTTGGGCACAAAAAGGGACATAAGAAAGGTTCAAAAACGACTGGCTTCCACCATAAATCACATAAAGATGAATATCATAAGGAACATAAGTTCTATGATGACTTCCATAAGGGCGGACACCATCACAAACATGGCGATTTCCACGGCCATCATGATAAGAAAGGAGGCCACCACAAAAAGGGTGGTCACCATGAAAAAGGTCACCATGAGAAACATCACGGGAAAAAGGGTCATCACGACAAGGGGCATTACGACGAAGATCACAAGGGACACAAGGGACATCATGGTCACGAAGAACATTTTGCTCATCATCACGATCACGGGAAAAAGGGTGGCCACGCAGGCGGCAAGGAACATGGTTACAGTCACGGAAAGAAATCATAAAGATAGGACGACTCATCCTCATTATTTCGTACATTACGTGTTTGTTATGTTTTGTTTTGTTATGTATAACAAAAAGTCATTGTACATAAAATCTAACGTAAAACATTTTATTTAATAAAAGTATACGTACATAACTGTTTAGATTTAAAGTACAAAAAGTCTTGTAGGTATTATCATGAGCACAGTCTGCAACAAAAAAGGTAGGTACACTGATAATACATTTTTGGATCTGATGATATAAATAAATAAAATGTAACGAAAAAAATAAATTAAACATTAATGGTATATGTAGGTTTCTACATTTTATCAGTAATGGTATATCGACAGATAAATTATAATTGTAATGATTGTATACTACTACAATATGACTGTACACTGTATAAAGTACCTCAATAGTTAAATATGATTGGATGACCCATTGACGGGGCGACGGAATTAATAATTGAATCATGGCCATATGGCTAATGGAACTTAAATTAGATTTACTCCAATACTCGTTTTTCTGTAAAACCTATTGTTTGCCTACAATTGTCTATAAAAACTTCAAAAAATTACTAAATAATATACTAAATATTTTGGACATCAAACTCACAACGCCATCTAGTCCCAAGCTAAGCAGAGCTTGTGTTATGGGTATTAGACAACTGATATAAATACATATATACTTTTTTTTATAAATACATACATATTTTACATAGAAAACGCCCAAACTCCGAAACAAATATTTGTAGATCATATAAACATTTTGGTCCGACCCAGGAATCGAACCCGAGACCTCAAGGACAGCAGTCGCATACACTACCACTGCGCCACCGCGGCAGTTAGCCCTATAACGTAACAAATATCGCCCATACAAATCAGGCACAGTGTGTTAAAATATTTAAATCAGTTTTAGTTATTCTTAATCGTAAGTTAACAGAAAATAGTGGTGATAAAAAATTGCACAAAAAGAAACTAGTTATTCCAAAGTAGGTGGTAGATTTAATGATATAGCTGTGACAGTTCTGCTGTGTATAATTCAAAACTTTTCTGTTAACTAGTTAGGTTTAAAATGACAACTATCAATGAGAATTGATCACAAAAAATAAGCCATACGATGAAGGTAAACTCGCCCACCACTCTTGGATTCTGCTTATGCTTTCCATCAGGCAGAGTAGTCATTGTGGCAGGGCCAAACATAAAAAAAAGTTTTTAATAAGGAAATCTAATGTCATTATAAAATGTTTCATCATAATAAATTAAAAAAGCACTTAGAATTGGAGCAAACAGAGCAATAAATTACACAATGTCTGCTTTACTTTTATTAAATAAATGTTGCATAAAATTTACAACAGTGCCATTAATGGAGCAAGATGATCAAATTCTATCTTCTCAGTAATGTTTTTAGTCTTGATGTTTTCATCCTGGGTGGCAATAAAGATCAGATTGCCATCATCTCTCCAGCCATATTTCTTCACCCAGTGCTTCAAGGTTACATCTAAAACAGTAAATGTAATTTTTTTAACAAAATATGGCAAAGCCAAAAGGAAGTATAATAGGAAAAAAAGTATTGTTTTGGAAGTCTATGTATGCTTGTACTAGTTTTTGCCTGCGGCTCCGCCCTCGTGTATGTCGGTTATCGCGGCAAATAGTAGCCTATGTGTTATTCTGATGTATAAGCTATATTACTGTAAAGTTTCATCCAAAACTGTTCAGTAGTTTTTGCGTGAAAGAGTAACAAACATCCATCCATCCATACTTATAAACTTTTGCGTTTATAATATTAGTAGGATGTTTCACCATAGAGCCCAAACTACTGCACCGGTTTTAATGAATGAGGTGTCAATAGATTCACAATAATGGCCTGGGTGACTTAGTCTATAGACATTTTATCAAAAGTTTTTACATAGGTTAGTTTTTCAAACTTATCCTTATTATAGATAGAATTCTTTAAATGAAAGCTGAAGTAATGTTTTCGAGTTTAGCTTGAACTCAACAAATAACTTCACTATGATTTTTATAAAAATAAAGCATGTTACGTTCTGAACATTTTTTTGATTGTATTATTCTTTGGTTGGTTATAATTAAATAGATATTTACAACAAATACTAACCATCAATCCCTCCTAACAAATTAGCAAGGTTATTCTTGTCTATGGTCTGGAATGTAATGCCAACTACATGACAAACAAACTTTCTGATGGAGTCATGGAATCCACTGATGCGATTGCATAACTCTGGCATCTGATGGACACGATTCCAGAACTGTGCAAAATCACACTGCTCTAAAATGTCAGCCAGATATTTAATCTGTGAAATCGTCTCATTTTCAGCCTGGAACAAGTATTAACAAAATACACATTAGTAATTATTTTGGATGTTATTTTAAGATTTAAAGTAGCTAATATACACAAATAGATTTATGTAGCAATAATGAAGTTACAACAATTTCATCTTTTAAACTAAACTTAGTGATTGCTTTATTTCATATTCTTTTCATTATCATCAACATTCAACTATTTTCTTTACAAATTAGAATATTGTGTTCTAAATTGCATTATAATAATAAACTACATAAAACACATACAAAAATACATGCTATACATTGGAAACTTACAACTGACTCCAGCAAGAGACATTTGCATAAAGTAAAGTCTGTGTGAGGGAAGTTTGTCAAAGCTTTCAAAAGTATCTGGCATGTAATATCAGCATTAAACTTCTCTGGATTAAATTGATAGAGTTTGAGCACTGCAAGGTTGGCTTCCAAATCATAAGTGTTTTCCCTGGACTGCATTTCCACATACCTCTCTAATGTTTGAAGGTTAGCAGGATTGTATCTATAACATAAAGTTACTGTTTTAAAAATGAAGTGAGGTTTGTTGTCGAATCACGATCTATTTTATAACTTTTGAGTTTAACATTCCCATAGGTAAAACATAACCTCATCCTAATTCAATTTAGGGCATTACTTATTACCTTTCAATACTTTTTAATATCGTAGCGACAGTCTGTTTCATTGTTTCAGCCATCTTATGTACTTTATTTATTAAAATAAAACTGGAACACTATTTTCTTTCGTTTAGCGTGGCATGAGCACAGACGGATCAGAGACAATTGACAATGATATGACAAGCGTTGACATTTGACAGCAATCCAAACCACAGATTAAAGATTCTACAAAGCAGCTTATAGCATAAATTAAGCACAAGATCCTCTTGTATTGTATTGGTTGGTGTATTATTTCCAGCCAAATCAGTCATGCAAATTGGTATGTGCGTCCACCAATCAGAAGCTTGCGTGAGAGAGACAGACTCTAATCAAACTCAGTCTCTCTTTCTCTCTACTCCGATCACGCTTTCCGCCCGTTCAGCAGCCCTTCCTGTATATAGCAGTAGCATAGCAGTGAACCAGATGCTAACTGTTTTAAAAGCTGCCAAGTTTCTGCTATTGATTTAATAAATTAAAATTACACATTATTTAATAATGTATTCTCTAGTCGTAGAAAGATAAATGTACAGTTATTACTTTATTTGCACTGTAAAGTTCTTACAGCTGTTGTTCAATCCTCTGGCCAATGGCACGTTCACCTTGGGAAGTTTGCAATGTCTATAGGGCCCATGAATATAGGCATTCAATCGCTAAGCTTGTTCACTGGCGAGAGCATTAAACTTCACGGCGTTTCACCGTGTTCTTATTCTAAGCTAATGTAATATCAAGCACTTACTGGAGATGCGTGAAGTCCTTGATATCGGCGGTCGTTGAGGGGCGCCCCTCTGCTGGTACTCTCTCCGCGTTCACACATTCATAAACTCCTCAGTTGCTGTACAGACTCCCACGTATTATAATACACCCGTTTTAACTGACGCGGATCGCGCCTAATTGACGTGACTACTAAAACTCGCGAGTCCAAACCAGACCAATCATAACGGTAACCAACGAAACACCGAATTGGATGGACAATCAGCAAAATTTTACTTAAACGGCAATCCCGACGAACCTTGTTCGACCGTTTTTACAAAGCTTCTCGTTAATACTCTCATAACACTTCAAAACGTCAAACAAGAAAAATGACAATCAAAAATGTTGCCATTATAATGCCGTTCAATTTCTAACAGCTGTTGTGAAGCATACAATTTCATATGTATGCTTCGACGATGACTGCCTCGTTGGTCTCGCGGTTGGCCTGTGCGACTGCTGATCATGAGGTCTCGGGTTCGATTCCCGGGTCGGACCAAATGTTTGTATGATCTACAAATATTTGTTTCGGAGTTTGGGTGTTTTCTATGTATAATATGTATGTTTTTACAAAAAAAAAAGTATATATGTATTTGTATCAGTTGCCTAGTACCTATAACACAAGCTCTACTTAGCTTGGGACTAGATGGCGTTGTGTGTTAGATGTCCGAAATATTTATTATTTATTTATTTATATACATCAGAAATTACAAGCTAAGGGTGAACTTATCGCTTAGGGCTATTTCTTTCAAGCAATCTTCGTCGTGTAGGACGCCCCGCCGAGACACGATACACAATAGGGAAAAATCATGTTTTTTATGTCATAATATGATCATTTACCTCTCTATAATAACATAGAAAAAATATAAATAGGCTTTAAAATAATCAAACTAATTTTCAAAGTGTTTAAAACACTGACTAAATTTAAGCTATTCAAACGCCATCATATTGCGCGCGCTTTTGACACGGATGTGGCGACCTCCACATACAGCGCTACAGGAATATGCTACACTATGCTACAGCGTCATCGACCAAAGATACACCGAACTACGGTGTGAAGTCACGACACGAAGTACACAACAGTACCAATCCTGAATCGCGCAATAAGATTTCTCGCGCCAATTAACATATATACAACTTCCCAAACATCAACTGTTGAGCAGTTGGCCCGCCAGGCATGATCACCTCGCCTGGTCGGAGGATCCTCCCTTTGTGTTGGAGGGACATAGAACCCGTTCCTCCACACGGCCAATGACGTAACTGTCTTTTCGTGTTTGTTTACTATTCAGTGTTTCAACTATAAACTGATTTACAGTTTTAGGTGCTATAAAAATCATGGAAGAAGTTAATTCTCATAAACACTAATAATAACACTGTCCGAATTTCGACGCGATATTTTCGATGAAGTCACCATCGACGTCACATTTCATTTTTGACCAATAGTGACGCGTTTTGCAAGTTTAAAATTTCCTCCCTTAATTTTCACTTTTTAAATAATATTTTCTGGGTATAATCACTGAAAAAAAAACCTTTTAAGCATATTGTAAAGACAATATAGAATCTAGAAAAACATATTTGAGGCAAATAATTTTTCGTTGCATGTTCCGACTTGCCGAAAACGATTGGCAGTGGATGGATGCAAACTGCCCAAGTCCGGGATGGTTAGTGCTCTTTGTGGAAGATCTTCATTCACAGTGGCGTAGCTAGGCGTGGGCGAAGTGGGCCCTCGCCCACGGCCTCGCACTTAAAGGGGCCTCGCGAGGCCACCAGACTTAAATTTTTTTTTAAATAAACACTTAAAAAATATTGGCCACACTCGTCACAGACTGGCAACACAGTTTAGCTTTGTAAAACGTTTTTCTAACAAATATACTTCATACGAAACAGCAAAGTTCATAGTAATTTTGGAAAAAAGGGAGGATTTCTAAAATTCTAGAAGTAAAGAATTCAGATTATGATAGTTTATTCGTTTGTTTAAATGGTATATCAATGATGAAAGTTGTAGTAATTTTTTTTAGATTAAAGTAAATACCATAAATTTTCTTGCCTACCACACGCTCGCCGCGGTCGCGAGTTGCACGCAGCCGTCGGGTGTGGCATTACAAGTCAGCAGATTGGGATGGGATGCGATCCTTCTTTGCGTCCTACGCTTGGAGACAGTTGTGCTTCTCGCCGGATAATCCCAACACCGCTGCTGATTCTGTTGCTGATGTTGTGCTGCAGGGTATGGAGCTTTTCATCCCATTCACTGTGGTCCCCATTGGTGGCAAGTGTCGGCCCTGGTTTGGTCTATTTTCCAGAAAAGCTTCTCGCATAAGGCAGGAAGGTTACCAAGCCTGAGCTGACGCGGTGGCGGTACGGTATCAAAATATCAGCGCATAGCAAGAGACATTGCAAGGGCGAAGTTGGAGCGGAGCGGTCTTCCTTCGGGAACTCGGGCATTGTGGTCTCTTGCCAAAGCTATCGAAGGGAAATCTGTCTTTTCCACCTCTGCACATAGGAAATAATCCGTTGACCTATGACGCAAAGGAGAATGCCGATCTTCTGGCAAAACACTTTACGTCCAACTCGACCTTGGACGACGGGGAACAGGAGCCTACCATATCGCAGTGCGAGAGCTGTATGCTGTATATCTAGTCCCACCAACGCTCAGTAGGTAGGGTAGGGCTCACTTTTATCCCTTGATTGATATCCATAAGTCGAGTGGCCTGGATGGAATCCCTCCTATTGTGTTGAAGATGTGCGGGCACCGGTCTTAACGCATCATGTTTCGGCTCTTCTATTCTTCTGGCGTAGTCCCGACATCATACAGTATTGGTCCACCTGATCCCTAAAAAAGGCGATCGCTCAAATCTGTCCAACAACAGGCCGAATGCCATAACTTCCCTCTTCTGGAAAACAAAAGGAGTCTATCATTAACCATCAACTCCTGCGGTACCTAGAGGATCCACCAGCAGTACGGTTTCCGTAAGGGTCGATCAGCTGGTGATCTTCTGATATATCTGACACATCGCTGGGCACAGGCGATTGAGACTAAGGGGGAAGCCTTGGCAGTTAAATTGGACATTGCGAAAGCCTTCGATCGGGTCTTGCACAAAGCGCTTCTTTCGAAGCTCCCTTTCTATGGGCATCCCGAGAAATTATGCGAATGGGTCACCAGCTTTTTAGCAGGTAGAAGCATAAAGGTCGTAGTCAACGGTGAATGTTCTTACCTGTGAATGCTGGTGTCCCGGTGTGCTATCATCTACTCTGTCCATATCAATGACATGCTGCAAACTAGCGCCATTCATTGCTATGCGAAAGACAGTACGGGCGATGCTCTCTACACCGGCCGCGCTAATATTTCCCGGGACAACGTTATTGAGAGTCGAAAAAAATTGTGTCTGAAATTGAGACCTCTTTAGAAAAGGTTTCAGATTGGGGTAGACTCCATTTAGTCCATTTTAACCCCACAAAGACACAAATTTGCGCTTTCACCGCAAAAAAACTGCCGTGGGTCGTATGTCCTTGGTTTGAAGGCACTCCCCTATCTGCCTCAGCCAACATTGAAATACTTGGTGTCGACATATCGAGTGAAATCCAGTTCCGTGGCCATTTGGAGGGTAAGGCCAAATTGGCCTCGAAGAAGCTTGGCGTGCTCAACAGATCGAGACAGTATTTTATACAAGGCGAAGGGTCGGCCTCATATGGAATACAGTATTTTCAATCCGGCTGGGTCGCGAAGCTATTCATCTTCTACCGCATTTACTATGGGGAGTGCTCCGAGGAATTGTTCGGACTGATTCCTGTTGCCTCTTTCTGCCATCGTCCTATGCGACGGCAGTTCTATTTCCATCACTTAGATGGTTGGCAGTCCACACTGTGCGGTATTCTAGGAATTTTCTGCCTCGCACAACAAAACTGTAAAATGAACTGTCGCCTGCGATATTCCCGGACCAATACGATCTTCAAACCTTCGAGAAAAGAGCGTACTCCTTCTTAAAAGGCCGGCAACGCACCTGTGACGCCTCTGGTGTTGCAGGTGTCCATGGGCGGCGGTAATCGCTTACCATCAGGCAATACGTCTGCTCGTTTGCCCCTAAATCAATAATAAAAAAAGGTACACTTCCACTACTCATTTGTATTTTTTTTACTACCATGAGTATCGAAATCGAGAGGCATGTCATATCGACGCATGTATGGTAAGATAGATTTATTAAGTAGATCTTGGAGGCGAAAGAAAAGGGGCCTCGCTGATGTGACTTCGCCCACGTCCATGTAAGTTCACGCTACGCCACTGTTCATTCAGCAGTGGATAACAGATCAACAAACGAAGCTTCACCACCAAATTCATCTTGTGGGCATCGTAAGAGCAAGAGCCCATCATGAGCATAGGAAAAAAACTACGCAGATCATTTTGATAAACGCGAAATTCAGTCTAGTTTTATTAACGTTTTATAAGTAGAAAATAACCAGTATCTTCAATTTTAGTCCTTAGAGGATATATTCCGCCCGTTCGGCTGCCTCTCTAGGTATATATGCTCTAAGGATTGTAAAGAGTGCAAGGGTATCCTATCCTAAGAGACAGAGTATACTATACTATTAACTCTAAGATCCTATCCCACTCTCTGTAGCTTAGGCCGAGGCCGCACTACGGCTAAACCGCCGCGGTTTTTAACCACCTGATTTTGTAACTAAAGGAAACTAATGGAAGCGGCGGCACTGGCGGTTTTTTACCGCGACTGATTTTAAAACCGCGACCTCCTACAGAATGGACCCGCGAAACCGCGGGCAGTTCTGTCCAGTGTTGCCAGAAGGTTACTTTTGTAATGTTTCAGGTGATTTTTCATTTCTTGGTTACTTTGAGGTTATACAAAAAATGTTGAGAGACTATTTAGCAGTATGACTATATTAAAAAACAAGCAGAGAAATAGAATAAGGTTAAATCTTTTATCTGCTATATTGAGAGTACGCTGTGTTTTTTTTTATGGAATAGGGGGCAAACGAGCAGATGTATCGCCTGATGGTAAGCAATTACCGCCGTCCATGGATATTCACAACACCAGAGGCATCACAAGTGCGTTGCCAGCCTTTTAAAAAGGAGTACGCTTTTTTCTTGAAGGTTCGACGGTCGGAAGGCAAATGCTGCTTTATTATAAAATTCCAGACCATTGTATTGTATATTTGTTAGTGGTTTTCTGGTGGTTTTAAAAGTTTAATCTAAAGGAGAGCTAGTTTATCTGTTGGCAACACTGTTCGCGGTTTTACCGTAGGGTGTGCGCTTCGGGCGGTTTTGCGGTTTGGCGGTTTAACCGCTGGCTGGAAAAAACCGTAGTGCGGCCTCAGCCTTACTTAGTTTAAATACACTTGAGGACACTCATAGAGTTATTATAGATAGAGCAGGGGAGCCAGGCCTCCAGTCGTCCTCGGTTAGAAAGAGAGAGACGATCGCGCCACTTTTTTTTTCTATACTGACGCTTGCGCAATTAGCGCGGAAAAGCAGCATAACAAAACGATTCGTAGGTTAATTTTTGTGATTGGATTACCATTATTAGTTATTTACTGCGCATGCGTCAATAGAGAAAGATGAAAGAAAGACAGATGGGGTATCTTCTCTCTCTTTTTAACCGTTGGACGTTTCCGCTTACAGGTAGGCCGTATGTCTACTCCACTGTATCTATAATAACTCTATGAGTACACTGCTAATAAAGCCACTGTCAAATCTTATGTCTGTCAAACATTTTGACAGACACTTTGGCAATTTGTGTTTTTGATTTTGTATGAACTGAAGATATTTCGATTATTATTGGCCTTCTGTAAGACATAACAGTGTTTATTGAGTAATAACTATCAAAATTCAGCATTCAGAAAAATTCACTGTTATCAATAAATACCATTTTGTATATCTAAGGTTGGCAATCACATAATTTAAGTTTAAAAACAAATCTCGCAAAATGGATCAGATGCTACCGAGTCCTTACGATATACCTGGAATAGGTACGCCTTTACATCAACCTGAAGAGGACCAACAGATTTTGCCAAATGCTATGCAACAGCAGCACCAGCTTCATCAACAACAACAGCAACAGCATTCCTTGGCTACGATGTCCTCTCCACTAGTTGGCTTCGGACTGGGCACTCCTCAACGTTCCGTTCATGCCTATGCTCCTGCCCCCAGCTACGCAACCCCTCAACAGATGATGCAACCGCAAACTCCAGTAAGTGTTTTTCAGCTGTACTTAGCTGATAAAGTAAAAGATAAAAGAGCACCTACTGAAGTATTCATTGGAGTAAAATTGGCTCTAAAACATTTCTTATTTAAATTAACAGCAGAAATAAATTGATAGACAATACTACACCACCAATTACTAGCTTGTCTATATTACAAAATATTACTACTTTGGCTTACTCTGCACATGGAATTTGGTATGAAGAACTCTGAATATGAACTTATTACATTTAAAATAAGACTTGTTCATGTTCCAGTAAAACCTACTTAGGTATTTTGTCTATGCTTAGGCTGATACCTGAAAGTTAAAGTAGTTCTTTGTCAGATTTGAATTTTTAAATAAATAGAGAAGACATGTTGATTTAATACTTAGTACTTCAGTATATTTATAATACAAGTAAAACTTTAACAAAATAAAAACCGACTTTAAGGTTTGATTTGATTTCTCTTGGATGCCATCATGAAATCTTAGTGTCCTTATCATGGTGCCACAGTTGGGATATCTCCTTTCCATTAAAAAAAGTATCATTAAAATCGGTTCATGAACGACGAAGTTATCTGCGAACACACATAAAAAGAAAAATCATATATACAGTCGAATTGAGAACCTCCTCCTTTTTTGAAGTTGGTTAAAAATAAATGGAGTGTTTCGTAATAATACTGTTTGAAGCCCACAGTTCAAAAGTTCCAAATCTGCAATATTTTAAAATCTTATTAGTAAATATTGAACCAATAGTACAAGATTTACTAATAAGAATTTTATTTTGATTTTAATATATTTTATTTATTTTAAATTTTCCTTAATTATGATCTACATGAATAAGCACCCTAATGTACTATGCACTCAGCCAAGTAAGCCATGCTTATAACTTAACACCTAAATTGAAAAAAAAACTATTGGAATATTGTACATATTGTAACTGAACTAAGACACATAATTAAAATTTTAGTTCTGTATTAATTTTGTTTATAAAAGTTATTAATATTAACATATCTTTATGATTATAAAGCAAAACCTGATGTCACCAATGATAACAAGTGGAAGCCTTGCCAGCCAGCAGATGCTCGGCCAAGCTAGTCCGGCACCACTAACTCCTATGACTCCACACTCTGCTGACCCTGGTATTCTACCACAATTACAGTAAGTGTAATTTACACTTTTATATTAGAACTAGCTCACCCACTCAACCTCGTTTACGTCTCCTATTGTCCATAGCGTTGAAATTTTCTCCCGTCTTTGTAACATTCTTCATTCGTGCTCCGCTCATATTGGTCTTAGCGTGATGATATATATATATAGCCTTCTTTGATATATGGGCTATCTAACACTGAAAGAATTTTTCAAATCGGACCAGTAGTTCTTGAAATTAGCGCATTCAATCAAACAAACAAACTCTTCAGCTTTATAATATTTATATTAGAACAGGAAGATTACTCAATCCTTAAAACGTGATTAAAATTATTTTCTACTGTTCCATCCTTGTAGCCTGCTGTAATTTCTGAACTACAAATGTGATCTTCACTTTGACTCTTAATACACACATCAAAAGTATCTAGGGATCAACATATGTGTCTAGGGATCAACATATGTGTCTAGGGATCAACATATATTTTTGCAATAACTTTTCTCCTGATTGATATTAATTAAAATTTTCTTTAAGGATTCATCAAATAAAGTGTTTTCGTTTGTCACAGTAACGATAAACCAAGTCACCTTTGCATTAATAAAGAAATTTGCCATTTTCCTAATAAAGGGATTTTTGACATTTGAACATTAAAGTTCGAAAAAAAGACTGAAATAACAGTTTTCTTTAAAATTTTATTAGGTAACTTAAACAATTAATAATCCGTGTTTCTACCGCGAACACTAACAACACAAGAATCGGTTTGGCATACTCAAAATGAGTTCATCCAAATCACGCTGTGGAATGGCCGCCCATGTTCGTTGCAACAACAAAAAAAGGTCTTCTTGCGACTGGATACCCTCCATATTCGGCAGAGCTCTTCTCTGTAGCATATCCCATGCATGCTCAATCGGGTTCAAGTCTGGCGACTGAGCAGGCCAGGGCCAAAGCCACATCTCAATCTCAAGAAATCCGCATAAAAATGCTTGATCCCTAGACACTTTTGATGTGTGTATGTTGGTGTCTGCCAACAGAAGAGGCGTACCTAACCTAGCCCGTGGAGCGCCAGTGTGCAATCATTACTTTAGCGCCCTTATTAAGAGCGCATGTTCATAAAAAGTGCCGCGGCCAGCGCCGCTAACAGAGCTGCGGCCTGCACTATAGGTAAAGACGCCCCTGGCCAACAGTGAAATTAAATATGAAATTCAGTACATCTACTTAATCCTGTTTTGCGTAATAACACAAAAACTGCAGTAATACGACCTCCAAACCTTAAAAAAAAAGCGTACTCCTTCTTAAAAGGCCGGCAACGCACTTGTGATGCCTCTGGTGTGGCGGGTGTCCATGGGCGGCGGTAATCGCTTACCATCAGGCGATACGTCTGATAGTTTGCCCGCTATTACATAAAAAAAAATGTTAATTCCATTTTACAGTTTGCTAACCATGGCGAAGCTAACATTTTCATACATTATATACAAGGTGGATATGACAATACGATATTAAATGTAACCGTGGGCTATTTAAATGTGTTGGTTTACTTTGGGATTGTTTAATTTATCCGAAAACGGATACAAAAAAAAAATTCAAACAAACTAAATATTTTCAAAAATACAAACCAATAAGGACACCATTTGTAATTTAAGGTCACTAACCTCAGTGGCCACGGTACCGGCTGGCGGCTGTAAAATAGTTACCTAAACGACGACGCGCGATGTAGGTTTACAAAGTACACACATCAAAAGTGTCTAGGGATCAAGCATTTTTATGCGGATTTCTTGAGATTGAGATGTGGCTTTGGCCCTGGCCTGCTCAGTCGCCAGACTTGAACCCGATTGAGCATGCATGGGATATGCTACAGAGAAGAGCTCTGCCGAATATGGAGGGTATCCAGTCGCAAGAAGACCTTTTTTTGTTGTTGCAACGAACATGGGCGGCCATTCCACAGCGTGATTTGGATGAACTCATTTTGAGTATGCCAAACCGATGTTCTTGTGTTAGTGTTCGCGGTAGAAACACGGATTATTAATTGTTTAAGTTACCTAATAAAATTTTAAAGAAAACTGTTATTTCAGTCTTTTTTTCGAACTTTAATGTTAGTGGTTCAAATGTCAAAAATCCTTTTATTAGGAAAATGGCAAATTCCTTTATTAATGCAAAGGTGACTTGGTTTATCGTTACTGTGACGAACGAAAACACTTTATTTTATGAATCCTTAAAGAAAATTTTAATTAATATCAATCAGGAGAAAAGTTATTGCAAAAATATATGTTGATCCCTAGACACATATGTTGATCCCTAGACACTTTTGATGTGTGTAGATACCAAGAGGTAGTAGAGCCACGCTGATTTCAGCACAACTGGGCCGGCTCGACCGGGGCGGTACTACCCTCGCACAGAAGACCAACCTAAAATGACAGTTTTGATGCTGTCGTATTTCGTTGGTGAGTGCGAGACCGGAGGCCCAATGATGCAGGGGTGACAGTTATCGTGGTAAGTGTGTGAGCAGTGGAATGCTCGTAGAGTCATGTTGAGGATGACGTGGATCGAACCGTCGGCCAGGGAGACCTGTAGAAACGGTGGTGCCGCTGGCCGCCCGCGGCATAGAGAGGGGCCCAACCGTGGCTAACCACCCTGGGAGGCTGCCCCGCCAGGTCGCGCATAATCCACGGAGTGGCTCGTCGTGCCGGTTGGTGACCGGACGGTGGGACCAGGCGACCACTTCCGGGAGGGTATGGGAGCCCTTCCGTCCGACGGTTCGGTCACCGTCATGCCTCACTATTGTATGGCGACACAGCATTCCGAGCCTCAGTATTACACTGCCACTATGACTGTCACGCCTTTTACGCCCCCACTTCCCTCCCTCACTTTTAAATCATGGCAGTAAGAAAAAGGAATAAGCGTTCAACAGCGGCACGCCATCCTCCCACCAACCCGCTTTTTGAGGTGGAGTTCACTAACATCCGTGGACTCCATGCAAACCTCAACGCCGTCCACCAGCATCTTGAGACGGCTCGGCCGACCATGCTTTTCCTAACGGAGACACAAATACGCCGCCCTGCCGACACGACATATCTTCACTACCCCGGCTACGTGCTTGAGGAGTGCTTCCTCGCGAAGGCTGGGGTATGTCTTTTCGTTAAGGCGGATGTTTGTTGTCACCGATTACGCTGCCTTGAGGACCCATCCTTCTCCACTATTTGGCTACACGTGGATATTGGCTCTATGAGCCGAATCTACGTATGCCTATACCGATCCCATTCTGGAGACTCCGAGACAACTCGACTTTTTGATCATCGCAGTCAGGCAGCGGACAAAGCGCAGGAACAGTTTCCGACCGCCGAACTGGTGTTTCTGGGAGACTTTAATGCCCACCATGAGTCCTGGTTGGGATCTTCCAGAACAGACCACGCGGGTCGGACTGTCCACGCATTCGCTCTCACGCATGACCTCACCCAGTTGGTACTCCAGCCCACCAGGATACCAGATATAGTGAGTCAAGCGCCTTCCTTGCTGGACCTTCTGCTGACGAGTCACCCAGTGCAGTACAGTGTATCGGTGCTCGCCCCTCTGGGATCCTCTGATCACTGCCTGATATCCACCACGGTGCCTCTAGTTGCCCCCCCACGACCAGTGGCAGCTAAAAGACGGTTATGGCACTACTCGTCAGCAGACTGGGATGGAATGCGGGACTATTTCGCATCCATCCCGTGGGCACAACGCTGCTTTAAATATGGAGATCTGACGCAAAGTGCGGCCGCCGTGGCTGGCGAAATCACTCTAGGAATGGAATACTATATTCCCTACAGTGAGGTCGCCAGCGCAACTACCCGGCCCTGGTTCAATCGCGAATGCGCTCAAGCTGTTGCCCAAAAGCAATCGGCGTACCGCGCATGGACCAGGGCCCGCGCTCACGGCCACCCCGACGTGGATCGACTAAAAGCAGCGTTTAACAAAGCCACCAGGGAATGCAAGAAGGCTTACCTAACAGCGGATGCCCAGCGCATTGCACGACTTGGCCAAGAACTCGTCGCATACCCTACGGGTAGCCGAAAGTTCTGGCGATTGGCTAAAGCCGTGCAGTCCAACTTCTGCCAGGCCTCGCTACCACCGCTGAAATATCCTGACGGATCACTTGCCCACCAGCCGCAGGAGAAAGCGAAACTGCTTGTAGATCTCTTTGCGGCTAACTCCCGAATCGATGACCGTGGCATGCACCCGCCTACCCTTCCGGCCTGCGACGCTACAATGCGGGATATTCGCATCCGGCTGAGTGATGTCCGAGCGGAGCTTCGGTCACTCGACGTCCGGAAAGCTAGTGGACCCGACGGTATCCCAGCGGTGGTTCTTAAGAACTGCGCACCAGAGTTGTCTCCGGTATTGACGCGCCTGTATCGCCTGTCATATTCCTCGGGAACTGTTCCGGATGCCTGGAGAGATGCGAATGTTCAACCCATCCCCAAAAAGGGCGACCGCTCCAACCCAGCCAACTACCGCCCGATAACTGTCACCCCCATTATCTGCAAAGTGTTCGAGCGGATCATCAATAAACAATTGATCCACTACCTGGAGGATCACTCCCTACTTAATGATCGGCAATATGGTTTTAGACCGAAACGATCCACGGGTGATCTTCTAGCGTACGTCACACACCTTTGGAGTGAGGCTATTGACAGGCACGGAGAATCTTTGGCCATCAGCCTCGACATGGCCAAGGCCTTTGATAGGGTTTGGCACCGTTCGCTTCTCTCCAAACTGCCGGCCTTCGGCTTGCCCCCCAAACTTTGCAACTGGGTTGCCGCATTCCTGCACCAGCGCCGCATCAGAGTCCTTTGCGACGGTGCGGCCTCCGACTTTCAGTCGATTAACGCCGGAGTGCCACAGGGTTCCGTCCTGTCCCCTACGCTGTTTCTTCTGCATATCAATGACATGTTAGCCCTTGGCAACATTCATTGCTATGCAGACGACAGCACAGTTCATGGGAGATACTTCGGACGTCCTGCAGCAAAGTCAGCAGATATTGAGGAAAAACGATAGGAGCTTGTCGCTGAACTCGACCATATTCTGTGCCGCATTTCTCAATGGGGCTCTGAGAACCTGGTCGAGTTCAACGCTAAGAAAACACAGGTGTGCGCGTTTTCTGCCAAAAAATCTCCATTCCTTCCCCTTCCGACTTTTCAGAACACTCAACTGCCACTACAAGGCAGACTCGATATCCTGGGCATGGGCATCTGCCGCGACCTAAACCCGCGCGAGTACGTTGAGGGCGTCACTAAGGCGGCCTCGCGGAAGTTAGCTGTTCTAAACAAGGTGAGACGGTTCTTCTCGCCGGAGCACCTGTGTCTTCTTTATAAGACCCAGGTTCGCTCGTGCGTGGAATACTGTTCTCACCTTTGCGATGGTGCCGCGCAGTATCTGTTCGACGCTCTCGACCGGTTGCAGCGGCGAGCAATCCGAATTGTCGGCAGTCCTGAAGCCACCGAGTCCCTTGAGCCTCTGCAGATGCGTAGAGATATCGCCTCCATGGCAGTCCTCTATCGTCTTTATCATGGGGAGTGTTCTGAAGAGCTCTTCCAACTAGTCCCGCCTTCTCCCTTCCTCTACAGGACAACACGTGCCAGCCTCAGAAGTCACCGCCTCAGAGTGGAAGACATACGCTCTCGCACTCATCGATTCGGTTCTTCTTTCCTGTGCCGATCGGTTAAAACCTGGAACTCACTACCAGCGCACGTGTTTCCGTCCAACTATGATCCCGGGTCCTTTAAGCGGGGCGTGAAAAAGCATCTCACTAGGCCGCCATAGTGCTGGTCGCCATGCTGCACTGTCCTTGTTCACATTGAGGATGGTGACCACCACTCTTGGATTCTGCTTGTGCTTTCCATCAGGCAGGGCAGAGTCATTTTGGCAGCTAAAATATAAAAAAAAAAAAAAATCGCCGTAAGCTAAATAGCACTAGTAATATTTATTATGTATTTACGTAAATTTGATCATCTCGGGTAGAGTTTACAACCGGAAGAGCATTATCTCTATTAGGAATAAAAGATTGATTTTTCTCGTATGTCCTGGATAGTATGTACAATAATCCGACTATTGGTAGGTAGGATTAATGAACATTCTCCCTAAATTAATATCTTATCCGTAGTAAAATATTTACTAGCCGTATAAGTGTAACCGAGTCGAGGCATTGTCTAAACTCACACAAAATAACACAACGCTCCGTAATAACTAACAAACTTAACGAATGAGTCATGTCACTGTAAAATCACTACAAAAAAATACCTATTAATAATCAATGGGTACAACAACGCGACACAGGGCACCCGCGCCGATGTCGGCGGCTACTTCAAAGGTTTAAAGGTAGCGCAGCGCGTGCGACGACGCGACGCCCTCGGTCATTAACCCAACAACATCGTGTAGTAAATTTCAAAAACGAAAAATAGTGTCCTATGGCTAAACTACTGAACCAATTTTATTGAAATTTTGTTGGTAGAATTGTATCATGTGTAGGTGGGTCTAGTTCAAATTAATATCGTATTGTCATATCCACCCTGTATATTTTACTATACCGTATATAAATGAACAGATGAGTCACCTCACGTAAGGCTTAAGCACCAACTGCAATTAAACGCAAGCAGTATAAGGAATAGCTGGAAATTCAAAACCACACATAATCACCAGCTAGCGTATTGTGTAATTTTATTTCATTAATATCAGGCGAGTAGCGTATGTCGTGGCTTTGGTTTTCAAAACAAGAAATAGAAGACGTAAACAACGCCGCTCCTTTAAATACTGGGTACATCCACTAACAGATCAAAGACATTTAAAGATTACTTTAGTCACATTATCGTAGTCTACAGACGTTGAACTCATTGCATTAGCACCCCTAAATTACAACTAGCTTATGCATTCGCCTAGTCGAGACTAAATAATAAACGCTGTTAACCGCTGCCTATGCGTGCCCCACCACTATTACAATGGGACACATAATAATCGGGCGTTTACAAATCGTAATCAGTAACTACAAGAAGTCGCTAGAAAGCTATTTGTCACATTTTTGCAGTGTCAGACTTACGATAAAACGCACGCGTTCAATTGCAGTGGGCACTAAGTCTTAGTGACTAACGTTGTGCATGTACCCCTGCAACTCAAAACTCGTGAGTACATTACCGTCCTTTCAGTGAGAGGGACAGTTGGGCTCCTGTCATCTCTCTCAGTCGGTGAAAAGAAACGAAAAAATTACTTAGCTACTGTCGTACCTGGCCCATGTAAACATTCTTCCACGCGATTGTCGTGAAAATTTATACAGAAAGTCGATATCCCACATAATCAAATACTTCAATTTTTCAGAAATATCGTCTCTACAGTAAACCTAAATTGTAAATTGGATTTAAAGAAAATCGCACTGCATGCTAGAAATGCGGAATATAACCCAAAGAGATTTGCTGCCGTTATAATGAGAATAAGAGAACCCAGGACAACTGCTCTCATATTCTCCTCAGGAAAAATGGTGTGCACTGGAGCTAAGAGTGAAGAAGACTCACGATTGGCAGCAAGGAAATATGCTAGGATTATACAGAAATTAGGATTTACAGTAACTATCCATTTTAGTCATATATTATTGTTAGTCTTCACCGCAAACACCTCACCAAGTTGTAAGCAAAACCTCATTAGTTTCAATCTCCATCAAAATAGTAAGTACGTAAGTCGTCTATAGTAAGATTGCGACAAGCAAATACTATCGAGTGCAAGTTTATTTTCACATCTATTCGATCGTCACAGTAACCGCGTTCGGAGTTGCGATTGGCTCGCACTGAGGCCCTAGTGCGAGTTGGTTTCACATCAACTGCCTCTCGACAGCTAGCGCGTTTTGCTTTGTGATTGGTGGAGATTTAGAGTGGGACAATCACAACGCCGAACGAAATTACCGTGAAAATAAGGTCGAACTCACACTAGGGCCTCAGATCTTTTGCTAACCTGTACTTGGTCTTACACAGTAAATTTATATAAGAATGTTAAATTTAAAGTTTTTCGATTTACCAGCCTTATTTAAATTTCTTTTATGTTTTAGTTATTTAAACCAGTTAATAACACTTTTTTTTTCAGGCAAAATTTTTAGACTTTAAGATTCAAAATATGGTTGGAAGCTGTGACGTAAAATTCCCAATTCGACTTGAAGGCCTAGTACTCACACATGGACAGTTTAGTTCTTATGAACCTGAATTATTCCCTGGGCTTATATACAGAATGGTGAAACCTAGAATAGTATTATTAATCTTTGTCTCAGGGAAAGTTGTCCTGACTGGTGCTAAAGTAAGAGAAGAAATCTATGAGGCATTTGACAATATCTATCCTATATTGAAAAGCTTCAAGAAGCAGTAGCATTTTGTTTTTAAGTTTAATATAGTTAAGCAGTTTTAATAAAGACTATTTTTGTAACTGAAGTATTTACTTAATAAATTCAGTCCAATTACCCTTGTCTCATATTTATACTAGCTGTGGTGTGAAGTCGTGGCTTCACCCGCGAGGAATAGTGACTGCGGAGCATTTATACAACCTTTCATTCCCCCGTTTCAACCCCTAACAACCCTTTTTTCGCATTAAAACGTTCTACGTTCTTTCTCAGGCTCTAAACTGTCTGTCTACCAGATTTCATATAAATCGTTATTTTTTATGTTTAACCCTGCCAAAATGACTCTACACTGACTGATGGAAATTATAAGCAGAATCCAAGAATAGAATCAGTAGTTTTGGCGTGAAAGCGCGACAGACAGAGTTGCTTTCGCATTTATAATATTAGTAAGGTTAGGTTAGCCTTGGTTAAAGTCGAATGGTAAAATCGAAGATTGGTTTATCTCTCCCTTTGGAGAGGCAGCTGTTGTAACAGAGAGTAAAGACCTGTTGTAACTGTAACTCATACGGCTTACCACCCTATGAGCCCCTCCCTCTAGGGTCAGTAGAAGTAGGGATTTAGTAAAAGAATAGAATAAACTTTAGTGTACACTAGTAAGTAGGTACATCATCATAAAAGTTATCACTCCGGTTGAACGTGCCCATAATTTAATTTGAAAATTATGTTAAATTTCAAAAAGATTGCAACAAGTAAAATTTTAATTGAAAACAAAAACCGACTTCAAGGTTCGACTCGATTTCTCTTAGATGCCATCATCAGATCTTAATGTCCTTATCATAAAACCACCGTTGCGTTGGGATATCTCCTTTCCAAAAAAAAAGAATCATAAAAATCGGTTCTTAAACGACTAAGTTATTCGCGAAGCGAACACACTTATAAACACAGAACATAAAGAACTTTTTGTTTTGTGCTTATAAAAGAAAAAAATGGTAGAATTAAGAAACTCCTCCTTTTTTGAAGTCGGGTCCTTTTGAGTCCTTTTTTGAAATCACTTTTATAACTGTTTTTTTTTATTAAGTACTATGTTTGACAAATATAAAACCAATTAAATAAAATATAATCGATATCGCAAAGACAGAAGAGTACTCAGTACAAAATAATATCTATTTTTCTTGAGACGAACTTACGAACATGCCCCGTTTTTTATTAGATGTCAAAATTGACAGATAAAATACTGCGAATTGTATTAGACTTTTGCTATAAGCGGAATTTAATCATAAATGAAACATTAAAAATATCCTTATTCCTGTAAAATTAAACTGTTCAAAGAAAAATTATTAAGTTATTAATTGAAGTATGTCCATTTGGAGACCCAGACATAAAATTGATGTTCAAGACCAATCTGAATTTATAACACATTATCCAGAAAAACCATGTACAAAAATTGATATCGCAACCAAATTGCAAGTTATTCAAGCTCTTGATAATGGGCAGTGTATAGCTGATATAACAAGAGAATATGGGGTAGACTCACAAACAATCGTTTATATTTACAAACAGAAAGACTTCATCCTAACGAAATATACACAGAAATATAACCTACTCCAGGAAATTTGTGATTTAAACCTGGAACAAAAGCTTTTGAACTGGATTGAACAGGAATTTAAAATTGGTAATGGCATTACTGAAGATCAACTACGGAATAAAGCACTAGAAATATTGAAGCCAGTGAACGAAGAGTTTACATCTATTGATGATTGGTTATTCAGTTTTCAAATGAGGCATAATATATCAAAATATATGTCAGATGATGTGTGCAACAACATGATCAAAGAAGAGTGGAAAAGATTTCTTAAAAGTTTAGATGCAAGGGATATTTATATAGGAGGTGCTTGTGCTCTGTCCTACAGTCTCGATTACAACAGCTACTTAAATAACCAAAACGTAGATAGTTATGTTTCATTATTGTTTGTTGTTAACACAGTCGGCAATGATATGAGGGAAGCAGCAGTGGTAGGCAGAGAACTTTTGGAAGTAGAGTCACAGGTGAAGAGCCTACCCATTAATTATTACCACTGTGTACATTCACAAGTAAATTATTCTGTTATTACAAAATATTTAACAAAATGGGATAATGAATTATCAAGTAAAGGAAGAACTGTTGTGTTAGTATTAAATGTACCTGAAAGCTTAACACAAATTATAAAGTTTGAAAACATTAGAATAGTTAGTACTGCAAACCTTGATTATGTCAGGTTGATAATGGAAAAGATTGTGGAGTGTTTTAAATATCACTATAGAAGATTACAAATTAGCAGGACTTCGACTTACGGTAAAGACAATTGCACATTTGTAGATTATCTACACATGGTAGGTAATGCTTGGTACAGTGTACCACAGAAGTATGTACGGAGTCTATGTCTGCCTCCTGAAGAAGGAAATCTCTATTTCAATGTTGAAGATGATGCTGATAATGATCATAGTATATTACAGTGGTGTAAACAATACAATGTATCTTTAAATGTAGACAAATATCCTAGTTCCTTAGATAAATTTATTTTTTGTGACATGGAATTACCATGTGTTTACTGTGATCAGTTAGATGACAGTATGCAAGCTGTTGAAGTATTAAGCCAGAAAGCTTGCCAGTCCACCTCCGGAATGGATGCTTATCAAGCTATGAAGCGCCTCCTTTCATATCTACAAGGTGAAAGTGCAGGAGACTCCATTATGAAGTATGCCAAATACTTAGAAAATCAAATGGAATATGGAGCACTTCTGCAAATGCACCAAATTATAACTAGTACAAATGATTCCATGTAAATAACTTTTATGTAAATAGCCCTTATTTGTTTGTAAGATAATAAATTTTATCCTCATTGAACTTAGTCTTTAATTAACAGAAAACAAAAAATAATAGGTAGGGAAGGAAGTTTATATTACATACATACTATGTATTTGTTGTTTTGTATTTTTTTTTTTTAATGTATGGCCCGCCAAAATGACTACTCTGCCTTATGGAAAGCATAAGCAGAATCCAAGAGTGGTGGTCACTATACTCACTGTGAATGCAGAAAATGCAGTATGGCGACCCACACCATGGCGGCCTAGCGATGCTACTGCATCTTTTAGTCTAGTCAACAAGTATGGAACGAATTATTTGATTGGAGAACAAAGTGTGTTTGTGAGTTTGTATGAGATAAGTAATCTCTGTACCTACTGAACTGATTTAAAAAATACTTAACCAATGGACAGCCACATTATTTGTGAGTTTTATAGGCTATATATTAACTCGGAAAATGGTTACTGTGATATCCAACACACACGCAGGTGGAGCCGAGGGGAAAAACTAGTCTTAACAAATACCACAATTTAGTATTTTATTTTAAAACTAGTTATTGCCCGCGTTTATGTCGGTTATCGCGACAAATAGTAGCCTATGTGTTATTCTGATGTATAAGCTATATTACTGTAAAGTTTCATCCAAATCCGTTCAGTAGTTTTCGCATGAAAGAGTAACAAATATCCATCCAGCCATACTTACAAACAATCGCGTTTATAATATTAGTATAGATAACCGACACGTTTTTTTAAATGTGTATTTTGCTGGCGTGTCTAAGAAAGGATAGTTAACATCACGCTTAGACCAATAGAAGCCGAGCCTGAAAAGTGACGCTGACAAAGTTGCGTGGGTCGAGTCGACTAAATAGATACGCTGACTGCACATTGGCCTAGAGGTTTAAGCGGTCGCCACGCCACTTTCTACTGCGCCAAGTGTTGTGGGTTCAAATGCCACAAATTGTTGTTCTGAGTATGTTTATAGAGTCCCCCGCGACACCGAATCTATATTCCTAATGCAGGAGTTGTCTTTTAAAAAAATAAACATATTCTTAATTATGATAAAATGTTTTCGATTTTGCCTCCCTTCTATTTTTGTTTTATCTTCTACTAGCTGACCCACGCAACCTCGTTTGCGACTCCTAT
Source organism: Diaphora mendica (assembly GCA_949125395.1). Taxonomy (NCBI): domain Eukaryota; kingdom Metazoa; phylum Arthropoda; class Insecta; order Lepidoptera; family Erebidae; genus Diaphora; species Diaphora mendica. The sequence continues at coordinate 11,269,535 of OX421319.1, forward strand.
TACCCTTAGCGTGATAATTTTCCCCCGTTTTTGAAACATTCTTCATTGGTGCTCCTATTGGTCTTAGCGTGATGATATATAGCCTTGCTCGATAAATGTACTATCCAACACTGAAATAATTTTTCAAATCGAACCAGCGGTTCCTGAGATTAGCGCGTTCAAAGAAACAAACAACCTCTTCAGCTTTATATATTATATTAGTATAAATTTGTTCAGAAAATACAGTTTCAGTGTCAAGATAATAATATGATGTGGGCGATACGATTCTATTACGTTTTCAGTGCGGTAGTTAGCGAACAAGCAACTTTCAGTTATTTCTTACTAGTTGTTGCCCGCGGCTCCGCTCGCGTGTATCTCAGTTATCGCTGCAAATAGTAGCCTATTCTGACGTATAAGCTATATTACTGTAAAGTTTCATCCAAATCCGTTCAGAAAGTTCCGTTCAGACGTGCATGAAAGAGTAAAAAACAGCCATCCATCCATCCATCCATACTTACAAACTTTCGCATTTATAATATTAGTATAGATATAGATGAACAATGCAATATTAACTAGTAGTTTAGATTCTTTCATGCTTCATATTGCCAACTACTAAAGATGTTACAAATAATAACTGACAAGAATTTTTTACCAATGATTTTATTGTAAAAAAAAATCATAACTCTAAACATTTAACATTATTGTAAATAGTTTTACGATACATTTTACCTTAGATTTTTTTTAAATGATTCCATAAACAATGTCATATTAAAATATACGATGACTATATTGCTACTAGAAACAGCTGGTGTTGAATGCATTTAGATTGATGCCATTAGTTTTTTTTTTTTACACAACTCCATCTAGTCCCAAGCTAAGCAGAGCTTGTGTTATGGGTACTAGACAACTGATACAAATACATATATACTTTTTTTGTAAATACATACATATTATACATAGAAACACCCAAACTCCGAAACAAATATTTGCAGATCATACAAACATTTGGTCCGACCCGGGAATCGAACCCGAGACCTCAAGCACAGCAGTCGCATACGCTACCACTGCGCTAACGAGGCAGTTAGAAGAAAGTTTTCTTATGTGTCGACTTTCGAAGTAGGAATATTGAAGTCTTATTTACAGTATTTCTCGCGCGTCATGAATTTTAAAGTAATAGGTCTTTACCTATGAAATTGCCGTTTTGTCACTACATAGTATAAAACAAAGTCGCTTTCTCTGTCCCTATGTCCCTTTGTTTGCTTAAATCTTTAAAACTACGCAACGGATTTTGATGCGGGTTTCTTTAATAGATGGAGTGATTCAAGAGGAAGGTTTTTATGTATAATAAATGCATAATATAGTATGGGAACACTGTTAATTTTCGAGATTTCTAATGTGATGTAGCAAATAAACACATTTTTTTGCGCTTACATTGCAAACGCTGGTTGCACCCTACGAGATAGATCAAAATAATGTACTACAGTATTGTACACCTTAAAAAGTACTACAAAAAAGTCCGCGACGGTATATGTCTATCTCTTAGGGATAACCCACAACAACCATTTTTTATTCCTTTCTTTTTACGAGAAATAATGGCTTATTTACGAAGTGATTTTAAGCAATACAGAATGAATCCTTATACAATTAAGTAAATTAAATACATTGTGCATTTAATATAGACCAAAATGGTCCTTTACAGTATCTAATTTAAATGAACATATTCGAAGATATTACAGATTTAAAATGCACGAATCGTGTCGTCGGCGTGGGCATCTGAAATCCACCCGTGCGAAGCCGGGGCGGGTCGCTAGTATGCAATAAGTAAAAGTACTTATTTTTTCAAACTTTTTTATTTCTGTTATTCGAAGTAATCACCCATGCAATCGACGCATCTCTGCCAACGAATTGGCAGTTTATTGATGCCCTTCTTGTAAAAATCAGCTGGACGGGAGGCATTTTGTACTGCCTCTCGGGTATTGAAATTTTTACCCACTAAAAAGTTGTCTAAATGCTGCTTCACGACAACGCGCGACCCCATACTGCGCAAAAGACAGTCTCCAAGCTGCAAGAGCTGGGGTTGGAAGCTCTCCCTCATCCGCCATACTCACCAGACCTTGCACCTACCGACTATTACTTTTTCCAAAATTTAGACCACTTTTTAGTGGATAAAAAATTCAATTCCCGAGAGGCAGTACAAAATGCCTTTGAAGAGTTTGTTGCCTCCCGTCCAGCTGATTTTTACAAGAAGGGCATCAATAAACTGCCAATGCGTTGGCAAAGATGCGTCGATTGCATGGGTGATTACTTCGAATAACAGAAATAAAAAAGTTTGAAAAAATAAGTACTTTCACTTATTGCAGACAAAACGGCAATTTCATAGGTAAAGACCTATTATTATTTAACTTACTAAAAATATATTTGTTTTAAGTTACAAAAGCAGACTATCCTCACGAAAGGTAAGGTAAGGAAAGTCAATTGAAAAGTGATAATGAGTAGAATGTAGAACAGCCGGTTCATCAACACGTAGAGTGCATCGCGCCGATACCCCGGCCTGCTTCTGCTGGAGTGAAAGATGACCTCGACTGTCACCCTCAGGCCTTCTCCATGAGAGACTTCTCCACGAAGACCTGGCAGAATTAGGATTACTGGTCCTCAATTTTTAGAGGGTCAATCTCGTTTACCACCATTATTTTGATTACGTAGATCTCGTAAGCATATTCTTATAAAAATCTTAAACTTTTTTATTGCATTATAAAACAGAGTACCTGTATAAAGTACCTATGTAAAATGCGATCCTGATAATCGATAAATGGCTTATGAGATGCTACTGCGAGCTTCGGGCAATTTATCTGAAAAATATTCTGGCACTAGTTAGACTATAATATAATAATTTATATTCGTCTTCTAACGTCTTTATTTTCTTCTCAGTTAGTGCCAACGCTTGTTGAAGCTGTACGGAACCTCGATGTTGTTGCTCCTGAAGTACTTTCCTTTCATCGTTGATGTGCTTCCAGATAGAATCAAACCAATGAAGACCTTCAAAATTGGAATCCTGCAAAAATATAATTTATCGTGATTACAAAGAAGTGCGACAGCTTTCATATGAAAAGTTCAAACAGGTTCAGTATTAAAACTTCTAATAAATCGTTAGGCTTAAAATGTTTCGTTACCATACTTCAAAAAATTAAAATTGTTATTTGATGAATGATCATTATGACAATACACAAAGTTAAGTGGACTAAGTGATTCAAACCCAAAGCAATTTATATTCTTGGTATATATATATATTGGTCTTAGGACCAATAGGATACGCAAACGACGTTGCGTGGGTCGTGGCTAGTAAAATATATGTATCACTTACTTGATCAAGTAGCTTTAGAATATAAGCCACTCCCATTGCAAAACCATCATCTGTAAATGCTGCGCCGACTTTATTTTTCTTAGAGATTTTATCTTTTGATAATATCATATGCTCCACAAAATTTAACGTCAAAGGCGGAACAATAATGTAAAAGTTTTTAAGGTGAATATTTTTAGGATTGCGAAACACCGGCGCAAACACGTCAACAAGCAATTTGAAATATTCAGTGCCTTGAATGAAATTCGTAACAAGATCGTTAATGTTATTGTCCAGATTTGCAGATGACTCTAATGTTTTAGGACCAAGCTGATTTTCTTCACATAGTGGTTTAAAATGTTCCACATTTTCAAGATCAGGTAGAAACATGGTTGCATCTGAACAGCAGTGCCGTCCTCCTGATCTTATCATTCGAACGTATCCCATGGCATTGCCTATTTGGCTTATTAAGTCCCGAAATAAATCTAAGAAACTTTGTCCGTCATTTATGCCCAGCATGCGAATGCCTTTATTAAACTTCTCAGCATTTTTGTACGAATACATATTCCCATTGACTTCACTGTTCTCCTTAAAGTTTCTGAGATCTTTAATCAATCTCGATTTGATATGTTCGTCGTACATAAATTGAGAAAATATGTAAAATTTCTTTTTTAAGAACTGATATGTGAAATTAACTGTCGTATTCATTATGCCCGTACCATGAGTTCTTATAGAGTTCGCAATATGTCGAATATTAATAGAATTTAAGTGCTTGTTGTTACTGCTTTTTTCAATAAATATTTGATTATTTAAATTGTACAAATATTTAGAAACGAATATGTGAATGTTTCGCATTATTTCCAATACGTCTAAACCTTGTTCTAAGGTTTGCGTCGGTAGATTATCCTGCACAGTTTTGATGTTAAATTTAAATTTGGCCATTTGGCGCATTTCTCCGTAAGTCTTCCAATCGGACAATACTACTGTCGTTAAATTGTAATACATCGTGGATAAGTAATGCTCCACAGAGGGCACAATACACATGTATAGGAACTGAACTCTTAAAATGTCTATATTGAGCAAAAACTTCTTGGTCATATTAAATGTAAAAGGATTCACAACATCAAGCTGTAAATGTGAGTGAATATGTAGTCGTAAATTTGTCTCTATATTCTGACTTGCACTTTGTATTACTTTACTCTCGATTAAAGACTTTATGGTATTCAAAAATTGTTGAGCTTTTTGTGTTCCATATTGGTTATCCCTTTTATTTAAAAATACAATGCAATCTTCTAATACCATCAAGAAATATTTTATTTTCAGGCTGTGTAATTGCACACTGAAGTTTTGTTCAAAATAAATGGGGATGATATTTTGATGCCCCAGTAACCAAGAGCAATTGCATAAGTTATCCATAGTCTGCATATAGTTTGACAACAACTGAATTTTTTCCAATAACCTTCCTAATCTGGTATAGCTGTCTTCTAAGTAAGTTGTGTCTGGTACAAAACTTAAAGCAATATTAGCAGCTATGTTACGTTCTATGGTAGCAGCACCTTTTAATGCCCTTTCTGCTATCACTAAACACGTGAGCTCATCAAGTCTCTTATTTGCGTAGTTCTTATCTGTCATTAAAGACTTTTTAACTTCAAGTATTGATGATGTGGATTGGAAGATGAGATGCTGTAACACCATATTGATTGAGATAATAATTTGATTCCGATTGCGTGTAAGAACATTCTTTAAAATTTTGAGCATGTACATTATTTCAAATAATGAAATCAACATACTCTTAGGTAGAGGAATTCCAAGCGCAAGATGCAGATTGATCAAAGTAAGGACTGAATGATTTATTTTAGAAGCAATATTAAGGCCATCTAGTAATGTTTTAGCGTGGAGATTCATTTCTGCAGCATTTAGTTTGTAATGATTAGAAGAAAACAGTTCTTCAACATTCAGAACCCACTGGGTGCATAAAGTATGCAGAGCTATCACATCTTTCGCCAGATTCGTTTTCTTTGTAGTAATAAAGCCTTGACGTCCTTTGATCATGTTTTGTGACATTTTATCATATTTTGCACAATGTGATGGCACATGTCTCTGAAGGAATTGTTCAGGGTACCAGATGGCCGTCCCGATAATGTGTACACTGTGAGCCTGTAACATTAACAAACAGAAATTGTTTTACAAACATAGCTACATACAAGAAAGAATATTTTAAAGGTAATAGAGCAACGAGATTTGAGCAGACTGGGGCGGTTCTAGCCTCGCGTAGAAGATCAACCTAAAATGACAGAATTCGTGTTTCGTTGGTGAGACCGGAGGCCCAATGATGCATAAGCATCACTAGGCAGCCATGATATTTGTCACCGTGCTGCATTGTTACATTGTCTGCATTCATGGGTGCAAAGGGTATGGTGATCACCATTCTTGGATTCTGCTTATGCTGTTCATCAGGCACAGTAGAGTCATTTTGGCAGGCCCATACATACAAAAAAAGAATTAATCAACAATTTGATATAAAAGTACCTTTGCATTGAGTTCCATCAGGCTTCTGAATATTTTCTTATCTGTGATACCAAATAAATGACTAGTGAGCACATAGAGAGCATTAACTTTGACACATTTATACATATTACCAACATTGGGCTGCTCCTGAACTAACCTCTCTAGATTTGCCATAGCTTGTTTGAGGTATTGTGTAAACTCACTTGTAACCAGTGAACAATTTTTGTCTACCAAGCTCCCTCTCAAAGTTGTCAAGTTCTGGAGACTTTTCTGTACAATATCATCGTTCATAAGCCTCAATGTGATGTTATTTATAGCTCCCATCACAGCTTTGAATCTGTCCTCCATTAAATCAAATCTTTCAGGTGTGGTGCTAACAGATTTCAAAGTTTTACAATATTTGTTCCAGTTTGTTGCCAATGACGTGTTAGATATTAGCATTTCCAATAATACAAGCAAAGTGAATATTTCTCCGATATGATTAATTATGAAATGGAGTTGTATGCCATCTGTAACACAAAACAGGAAATCATAATAGAAATAAACTTTTCCATTTTCTTTAAACAAACAAAGTATGTAATAATTTCGTCTAAAGTAAATGTAATAACAGTAGCACTGCATGTATGTAGATGGACTCATCTACATACATGCAGCGCTACATATAATGTAAGGAGACCTCCTTACATTATATTAAGACCCATTTGAAATTACCTATTTAAGTTAAAAACCCCCGTGGTTTAAGCGTGGTTAATGTTTTGATCAATAAATTAAAAAAGTTGCAACCATTGTCTTCAAAATTTGTATAAATAATTTAAGTTGAAGAATATTTAAACTTACTAATATTAATACCACTCTTGGTAAATACAGCAAGCACTTGGCTGCATAGATTACGTAAAACGTCATCGCAGCGTGTGGTGAATGCACTCAGTGAACATATAGATTCCATCAATGTACTGATGTCATTGTTATTATATTCTTCATACACCGATAAGAAGCTGAAATGCCTGTATATAACAAAAATAAACTTATCATTTTTAATATGTTTAGGGGATTACAATTAAGTCAAAACCTTCTTTGCAAAGAGAGGTATAATATATCCAGCACTAGACTAATAAAGACTGTTGATGATCATATAAACAATCTTTTTAAAGCTTCATCTACTTATTTGTTGTCAAATTATCAGATTAGTTAGACTTTCTATAGGGATTCTAAAAAGATATAGGAGCAGTAATACTCAAAAACACAGGTGAACCTGCAGGAAGTAGCTACTGATTTACATAGGTACAGTAGTGATACAAGTTTACTTACGTTTCAAAAGCTTCTGTTTTGAGGGCAATTACTTCAACACACAGGGAAGAGAGCACACTAAGTACTTTAGTCATCAGAGTGTTATCAGATGATACCAGTTCGGTGATAGGCAAGAGCTCATTGGGTTTCATCATCACTTGTATTGGTAAAAAAGTTTTATTTTCTTCCCAGAAGTCATCATTAGACACATTAACAAGATCCTGGAATTGTGTTTTAAAAAACTGACCATATCTTTTGAGAATCCATGTTCCTGCCTCTTTTTCTATCTCACTATTCATAATTTTATTTTGAAATTTAGATTTTATTTTGCTGGAAAATTATGTATAGTAAACTTAGAGTAAGATTTTTATTGATATTAATTATAATTGTGTGTCGTTAAAAGAAAATAAAATAAGGGTCCTTGTAAATTAAATCGCTAAAGATTTTCAGTAAACAATTACAGTGTGTGCTGAGTGTGCTGATATTAACAATGTACATATGTGGTGTGCTGTGCTGACAGCAGTCCCAGTCAACTGTCAACTAGACTTTGTTTCCTGGGAAGGTGCTATTGTATGACGGAGTTAGCGATAGTGAAAAGACAAGAACAGCGATATAGTTTCTGCTGCAATGATACCACTGAAAATATTGACATAAGTTTGAAAAGTTGATTTATTTTTTTCTTTTTTAAAACCTTGAAGATAATTACGATTATAATTTTGGTAGTTATACAACATTGAAAAGTATCTTAATCGTAGTTTATATATAAAAAAAACGAAGTTTAAATATTTACCAATAATTTCGTGTCATTTACTGGCAGCACTACAAAATATTACAAAATGGCTGCCTACGAATTTCCGAATCGGTTAACTTGTAATTTCGGTTTAATATTTTTTATTTCAACAAAAATGAACTAATTTCGATTGCTCCTGCTTTAAGCCGTGCAAAGTGTTGAGTTAAATACTCTTTTCCTTTCGTTCCGTTGTAATGTAATAGTGTTTGAGTGAATTCAAGTGCTACATTGTCAGACAAAAAGTTATTCTTTTTTTTTATTATTTTACAAGAGTTCCAATAAAGAAACGACGAGGACATGCTGCAAATGGGGGTCTTCGCCTTCCAAAGATCCCAGTATTACATTGAATCGTTTACCTAAAAATAGTCTAAGGTACAACCCGGTCACATTATCTAGAGACCTCGCTGGAATGCGAACCTCCCGCCCCGTTCTCCTTTCACCTCCCCGCGCTCGCCACGGCGCGTCAGTACGGTTGGCACTTTCGTTGCCGATACGCGTCGACTTGTTTTCGTGGTATATTTTTAAACATTTCATTGTTACGTTTGGACTTTTATTGTTATTTTGTTATTGCTGTTACGTTAAAATATTGTTTTTGTTGCAACGTTGGACATTTTTGTTAAGTTTAGACATTTTGGTTTAGTTTCGACATGTTTGTTACTATTTCGTTGCTTTGAAGTGGGACAGTGAAAGTATTTTCAAATCCCTAGGCGAAGAGAGTTCGGACAGTGAGATCAGCGATAGCGATAATGAGACAATGACTGGCATCGAGCCAATCATATATTCTGAAGAAGATTTTTAATCTGTAATTTTGTGCAATAAACACTTCTTGTACCCACTTAACCAAGATTGTTTCATTTATTTCCCATCATTTTAATCATATCATTATAATAATATTAATAAATAAAATAAAAAGCCTTTTATTTCTTGCATTTCATAGTACAATTTCATTTACAGTGTGCATGTAAAATAGATAAATTAAAATTAATGTGATAATGATAATATTATTATAATAATATTACCTACATTAAATTAATTAAGTAACACAATCTTTGTTTTGTTGGAAGTCTTGTTTATAATAATATCCTACTAGAGGATACTTGTTTTGCGCACCATATCAGAGCGCCGACGCAACGTGACGTCATCGACGCCAGGTCTCTAGATAATGTGACCGGGTTGTAAGTGGTTACATCCTACTAACTAAACTTCTAACTAAATTTTTTAGGCTGTATTTTTAATTACAAAATATAAATCAGGCTCTCTAGGCCCGAAATCCGTATAAAACTTATTTAACAGTCTGATACAATCGAAGTTACGCAGCGTTCATGATTCATATAACGAAGAATATAACCTGGTACCTAAACCTAACCTTTAAACGTGTTAGGAACATAAAATCTATAATAATATTACTCTCATAATTAGTTCAGTACAGTACATCGTTATCAGTCTAAAATAAGAAAATTTTCCTAAGTTTCATGATATTTAAGCTGAACATCATTTAAATAATAATGCAAAGTTTTTAGGCAAGGTCCAGCATAATTGTTCAAATTAAAATTTCTACAATCTTTTGTTTCATGACAGAAGTATAAAATACATAGGTATCTTTAAATACATATATATGCATACAAAAGTATATATATATATATGTATTTAGAAACATACATACTTTGACAGTTCAACATGATAAGTGTTCATAAAAATTTGAATGTTCTGATAAAGGTAGCGGCTAGTCATTCATTTTGTTTAATAAGTATTATATTTAATATAAGGAAGACTGATTCTTGTTAATGATATAAAACAATATTGATAAATTCATCAAGATTAAGTGGTCTGCAGTGGATGGAATGTGGGCTGCTCAAGACCAGGCCTTTAATTTGATGTTTGTAAAAATCCATATTTTCATTTTGCTACATGATATGAAATAGTAAAGTCGAAAATGTGCAAACGTAATTAGGAACAGTAAGTTAAACCCAATTTTGAGATGAGTTTCTAAATATAAAGCGCATTCTAATGGAATGCCGATTATGTTTTGATGTAAACTTAAAACAAATTTCAGATAATTAGAGTTCAACTGATACTTGAGACATCTTTAAATATAGTCTATATGCTAGAAGGTAATTTATCAATATCGGTGAATCAAGATTCTTCATTGTGAATCATAGGATACATGTGATGTTTACAGAATTGATAATGATCAACTACTTATGTTCTGCCAATTAAGCCTACAATAATTAAACTTATAATTAGCTGTATTAATAATATTATAGAATTTCTACTTTTAAATGGTATAAAATTAATAACCTACAAATATTTAATAACCTTTGAACAAAACCATAATTTAAAAAAACAATAACAATATTTACATACAGGGGTCAAAAAACTCCACATCTTCACCTACTGGTAGCGTTCCCAAAAAACAGGCAGCATTACAGCACCTTTGAACTTAGCAAATAGATGCATGCCAAAATTCATAACTATCAGTAAGAATGTAAATTTATGATAAAATGTTAAACAGAATTTACAAAACAATTTAACTTTAGTTTATCCATCAGATACCCTATTATAAGCGACAGGTCAATATTGAATGTACTTTTATGGATAATGCTGTATTAGCTTTACATATTCGTATTCTATTACTGGCGTGATTCCTTCTATTACGAATAACAGATTTAGTTGTCATTTTAATTATTATAGTTCATAATTTGTTTGTAGTTTTATGAAACATTTCTAAGATTATCTCTAGTACTCAACATAAGATTCAACTTGTGTTTTCTACCTCAGTACTAACAACAGTAAACATATACCTATCTAGTGAACTATGGCCGAAGTATTGTTTTCCAAATTAAGCTTGGTTCTCATCAAACTTTCAAAAGGAACTATTTAACAAACACAAAATGTTGTGCAGTAAACATTTTAGAGCAACATGTTATATTAATAATAAGCTTTGTAGAACAACAGTACATGATGTAGAAAGTGATGAGGTCAGTTAATTTTATTTTTAATTCAATCCATTGTAACTTTAATATCTATATGTGAATATGTTTTCTGTTCCCATTAAAAAAATGTAATAGACTAGTGTTGTGCCATTACCATATTCAAAGTAACTTTTATTATTAATCATCATCTTCTATAACGCTGATGGTAATTATTCTTAAATTTAAATGTCAAAAATTAAATGTTTGTGTTCCGAATGCTACAGTTAGCTGGTATACACTTGAGTATGACTTATAATATAGATATTGTTGGAATGCTTGAGTGCGCACAAGCCCCGCTACAATGGTTGACGGATGGAAAGACTAGCAGGATAATAAATCACATTTATTCAGATGTACTTTTATTTATCATGTAGTCACAGAGGTTAGTGACGATAATTAACATCAGTGTCAAAACATAAAAAAAGTATTACACACGTTCAGAAATATACAAGTCAATGTTGAGCTTACATACTACACCATTCATATTTTCAACAGATATATATGTGAAAATTCCCCATCCCGCACTAGGCCAGCGTGGGGACGTATGGCCTTAAAACACTCCTGAGAGGGGAGACCCGAACCCAGCAGTGGGACATTATGGGTAGTTGATGAATGTGAAAATTCTGATAGTCCATGTAAATTAACTACAATAATTTTAGGTTATGAAACAACTAAGTTGTTATCATGATTATTTTAATATTTAATAAAATATAATTTTAGGCAAAACTTGTTGCGAAATATGTAAAGAACGCATATTGCGTAAACACCGGACTTCAAGTAATTGGAACAAAGGCTGGAGACTGATAATTTATTTCTCTTAATTTCAGGTTTTGACAGTTCCTATTCCCAGTGTTGCAGTAACAAATAACACGTTTGTTCCTATTGCCGGCACATCTGGAATGTTTATTCGTGTTTTGAGACCAAAAATGTGTATTCGTCGGTAATAGCACTGAGGCTGAACAAAAAGTCATCAACTTGTTGTAAACTATTAAGAAAAATCATTTGCCTGCCTATACTGAAATCATTATTAAGTAAATTTAAAATGCATATTGGACATTGCTTCTATTGTGGGACGAGATGTCCATCAGGAAACATTTGTAGTACTACTCAAAGAATATTTCTTTAATTGAAGGCTTCCAAAATCATACAACACAGGTAGCTTGACACACCCTTGTCTTCATGGTGGTGGTATATGGAAAAAAGTTACGCAGCCAGTTGCATATTTTTTGTCAGGTGCATCTGTGACAGCAGATAGATTGTCTATGTTGATATAACCCTCCTTAGGCTTTGCAGTAGTCGGGTAAAAAGAGGTAAGCAATTTCCATTTTATGCTTTAAGTATTGCAGTGTGTATTATATTTATAATTATATAAGTTACATATTACTTTTTTCAGGTTTTACAGTCTTGCTGGCTTAAAAATATGTGTGTCAGTTTGCGACATGGATGGAGTCAACAAGAGAGCTCTATGTCTCTTGGGAGCATCCTATAATTAAAGAGGGTGAACACAGTGTTTTAGAAATCTATTTTAAAAATATGATATACAATTTACGACTGATATAACATCTGACAACAAACAAGGAATAGGTAAGTTGTTTCTTTTTTGTTTCTGTTAAATATTGTTTTTTAACCGACTTCCAAAAGGAGGAGGTTCTCAATTTCATCGGTATTTTTTTAACACCCGCATTAAGAATAAGCATCCTGTGTCGCGGTGGGCTTTACAAACATACAAGAAACGGACACAAAGAACACCCAGACTCGGGACAACAATTTGTGGATCACACAAAGATTTCTACCGCGTGAGATTTGAACCCACGACATTTGGCGCAGTAGCAAGAGGCGTGGCGACCGCTGAAACCACTAGGCCAACCGCATGCAGTCATATCATAGTCATAATAGGGGCGAACAAGCAGACGTATAGCCTGATGATAAGCGATTACCGCCTCCCATGGAATCCGCATTACTAGAGGCGTCACAAGTGCGTTGCTGCGTTGTAAGGAGTAAGAGTACTTTACTGATAGTGACAAAAATCTGAGTTAAAATTAATTAAATTGTAATAATGAAATACTTTGCTAAAGTTGTGTTTATGTAGTAAAGCAAATTTGATTTACTTATAGCTAAAAACAAACAATTAAATAATGTTAATTTACCGATAACTTCTTTTAGGTGCAGTTCCTATAAAAAACTGTGAGTAAATAAACAAAGTAAGCAATATTTTATTGATTTTGTTTGTACATTATTTTCAGGAATTGCTAAATGGAGCCATATCAAACTATTTTATGAATTAGATAACAGTAATCCAAATTTTGTGTTTGCACCATGCTTAAAAGAGGAACACCTCTACCCTTACATCAAACAAAAAAAATGAAGGTGAAAACTTGCAGCACAAGTTTTAAGTCACAGTTGCAGATGGAATTTATTCTAAAATAGCTAATGGTAAGAAAACACTTTTTGCTCCGTATAAACTGCTAGATATTATTTATATATTGATATCCTACTATATTATAAAGGCGAGAGTTTGTGTGTATGTTTGTTACTTCTTTACGCGCAAACGGCTCGACCAATTTGAATGAAACTTTACAGTAATATAGCTTAGACATCAGAATAACACATGCTTCTATTTTTCGCGATATCACATCATACTAATTTATGAAGGCGAAAGTTTGTGAGTGTGATGTTTGTTACTTCTTCACACAAAAACTACTGAGCGGATTTGAATGAAACTTTACAGTAATATAGCTAAGACATCAGAATAACACATAAGCTACTATTTGCCGCGACATACACACATTTAAACGACATACACGCGGGCGGAGCTGCGGGCAACAGCTAGTTCGAAATATATTATAAAATAATATGTCCTGACTGATTCATCATCGCTGAGCGTAAACTATTGAATTTAGGGCTATGAAATTTGGTGACTGGGATCTTTTTATTGAGTAGACACCTACTTAGGTAGGAATTTCGGAATTTCTGCCCCTAAGGTGGTGAAATAAGGGTTGAAAGTTTGTACCGAAATCCGTCATTTTTTATGTTACTGTGAACTGATTAAAAATGAGTAAATACGTATTTAAGCATTTCTGGTTATTTTACTCCTAAGGGGTTGAAATAGAGGTGGAAAATTTGTATGGAAGTCTGTCATTTTTTAAGTTAGAAACATGAAACTTTATCTTTGGACTACTGATTAAAAATTAATAGATACGTATTCAAGCGTTTCTGGATATTCTACCCTTAAGGAGATGAAATATGCATTGAAAGATTGCATGGAGGTCCATCATTTTTTAAGTTACCTTAATCTTTGAAAATGTCAGTATTTATGGGAATTCTACTCCTAAAGGGGTTAAAATAAAGGTCGAAAGTTTGTATGAAAGTCCTTATTAATTGGCTATTGATTAAAAATAAATATTTTTTAAAGAGACGCCTGTAGGGGACCATACACTGCAGTATATTGTATGTTTATATGTAAATACTTTGTGTGTATGTGTATGTAAATACTTTATATTCCTATATAATGTATAGAACTATACTATATAATTATATAGTTTTACAATCTAGTTTCAACAAACAATATGTGTCCAGCAGTTTACTATTAAAAGCTGTTGATGATGATGAAATATACATTCATATTTCTATCATGTACTTCTAGTACTTAAATTTGAATTTGTATATTTCCAGGGGACATGCCGAGTGAGGCCACCGCAACATCTAACTTAATACCAAAAATGGACATGCTTTTTGATAGTGTAAATGCTGCGACGCCAGATCTTAGAAGAGACAAAACGTATTCGACCAATGTCAAAGAAAGCACAGGACACATTCAACTGTTTCTAGATATGCAAGATTTCTTTTAAAACTTGATTAAGCATTGAATAAGCATGATGACAAATTTTGAAAAACTATTGTATGATGTTCGGAAGTATCTCCGATTGTCAAAAACGATCGTATTTCTGCAAAAAAATGAAGTTTTAGTAGGAAAAAACGCGATTAATATTTTATGTTTATAATTCACGCCAAAACGCTCAGTGGTGCCATTTGTCAACTAGTGTCAATTATAGCACTCAACAGTAAAGTGATCGTCGATTATATCCAAACTAAATGTTTACATAAACGTGACGTAACTCGCTCTGATTAGTGTTCAACTTAACGAGGCGAAGCTAGTCTGAAAAAGTAGCCTAAGTAACTCCTTATATAATCAACTACCTATCAGTGAAATGCCTGTCAAAATCGGTCTAGCCGTTCCAGAGATTAGCTGGAACAAACAGAGTGACAGAAAAAAATGTAAAACGTGATATTTTGGTATAATATGTACCATGTATACACACATATGTATTTAGTAAAAGCGGTTATTTAATATTACAAACAGACACTCCAATTTTATTTATTTGTAAAGATGAACCTAATTTCATCAGATAAATACATGTTCTTGGTTACTGTCGTCATGCCTATTGTTGTCGTATTACTTTAAGATCTAGTTTACTAAAGAAATATGTAATCACTTCCTAGTTATATTATTTTCCTGCGATAAATGTAAACAATGTTACGCCGTTAATATTATGTAAGTTTAGATATTATGTAGGTACTAGTTGTTGACCGCGGCTCCGCCTGCGTGTATGTCGGTTATCGCGGCAAATAGTAGCCTATGTGTTATTCTGATGTATAAGCTATATTACTGTAAAGTTCATCCAAATCCGTTCAGTAATTTTTGCGTGAAAGAGTAACATACATCCATCCATACTTACAAACTTTCGTGTTTATAATATTAGTAGGATAATGTTCTAACATCAACTGTTTATGGTCCATATCCTTCAGTTAAAAATATCATAATCTGAGTTTATATTTACACAAATAGGTACAAGTTTTAATTTAAATGTGTCCTTACCTATAGAGTTTGGAGATTATTCTTTCAAACCAGCAAGTATTAATGATAGTGTTTGAAAATATTCAATTGGTTTTAATTAATATAAATTATGAAAGCAAATATTTTAGTACACACAACAAATAAATGTGCCTATAAAAAAGTACCATACAGTATTGAATCCTTTATTCAATGAATTGAACATTTTAATTATATTAAGTTAAAAACAAACTTTACTGAAACTTAAATAGATATAAGTTGACTTGTTTTGAATTATTAAACTTGTCGGAGTTCTCAACAATTGTTGTTGTATTACTTTATGATCTAGTTTACTAAAGAAAGATGTAATCAGACCCATGTTTTATCATTTTCCTGCGATAAATGTAAACATTGTTACGTGGTTAATATTATGTAAGCTTAGATATTATGTATAATGTTGTAACATTAACGGGTTACGGTCCATCCTTTACTTAAAAAATATCCTGATCTGAGTTTATATTTACACAAATAAGTAAAAGTCTTAATTTTAAATGTGTCCTTAACTATAAAGTTTGAAGAATATTATTTCAAACCAACGAGTATGAATGATGGTGTTTGAAAACATACAATTCATTTTATTGCTCTAACATTCCAAGATAATACTCAGGAAACTCTTGTTGATATATTATAAAAGTTAGCAATAGGAAATGATAACATTAAGGATTTCATAAAATCCCTGAGAGACGGTTATTTCCTTAGTGATGCTGGAATGGTAACTGGATATCGACTAATATTCATGCATAAATTAAGAAACCACACAATTTAGTACCTGCAACAAAGAAATGTGCCTAGTTCCATATTTACACAGGATATAATCCTTATTTCACTGAATTGAAAATTTTAATGAAATTTAATTAAAACAAACTTTATTGAAACTTAAATATGTATTATGTGGTTATGTTTTAAATTAGTAAAGTTGTCAGAGTTCTCAACAATTGTTGTGGTATCACTTTATGATCTAGTTTACTAAAGAAAGATGTAATCAGGTCTTAGTTATATCATTTTCCTGCGATATACGTAAACAACGTTAAGCGGTTAACATTATGTAAGCTTAGATATTATGTTTAATGTAGAAATATTAACCGGTTATGGTCCATATCTTTGAGTTAAAAAATATCATAATCTGAGTAAAAGTAAAAGTTTTAAATGTGTCCATAACTACACAGTTTGAAATTTATTCATTCAAACCAGCACGTACTAATCAGGTTGTTTTAAATATTCAATTCATTTTATTATTCTTTAACATTACAAGATAAAACTCATGCAACTCTTGTTGATATTACAATATAAAAGTTAACAAGAAATGATACCATTAAGTATTTCATGAAATCCCTGAGGGATGGTTATTTCCTTAGAGATGGAGTGCTACCTTGATATTGACTATTATATATTACACAGTATTTAATCCTTAAATCAATTAATTCAACATTTTAATTACATTCAAATAAAAACAAACTTTATTGAAATTTTGTTATGTATTATGTTTATTTGTTTTAAATTAGTAAAGTTGTCAGAGTTCTCAACAATTGTTGTTGTATTACTTTATGATCTAGTTTACTAAAGCAAGGTGTAATCAGTTCCTGGTTATTTCATTTTCCGACGACAAATGTAAACAATGTTACGAGGTTAATTTAATATTAGCTTACCGCTTATGGACCGTATCCTTTAGTTAAAGATATAACATATCCGTTGCGTTCAGTTCCGAGTTATTAAAACTTATATTTACAAAAATGTAAGTTTTAATTTGAATGTGTACTTAACTATAGAGTTTAAAGAATATTTATTATATATTTAAAGAATGATGGTGTTATTTCCTTAAAGATGTTGGAATGGCAACTGGATATCGACTTTAGGCTTATATTTAAAGGAAATCAATGAAATATTTTATTACATACTTGAAAACCTGTTTTAAATATATAGTAATCATGTACATGTACGTTCATAGCAAGATTTGTAATTGCAATAAACTTTTAATAAAGTTACTGATTTTATTGAACTCTCTAAACTGTGTTTTTCGATTAAAATTTTCTTTGAAGATGTGGTTATCTGATTTTATTAATAATCAGATTTCTTCAAGGAACTATTCGAAAAGTACAGTAATCTAATTTTGAACCCCAATATTAACTAGAAAATAGAAATACATATTTTGAATTGCCCGCCCTAATAAAAGTTTCATTTGGGCCGCCAAAAGATGGCTCAGGACGCTAAGGAAAAATTTCCTCATTTATTATGTATGGAGTTGACATTCTTCTCATTGAGTATATGTGTTCTGTGGCTGACAGTGTCAAACTGTCAACGTAAATCACAGAACACATTTACTTTTTACGAAAACCTGAAAACACTTAGGCCGAGGCCGCACTACGGCTAAACCGCCGCGGTTTTTAACAGCCTGATTTTGTGACAAAAGGAAATGTATGGAAGCGGCCACACTGGCGGTTTTTACCGCGACTGATTTTAAAACCGCGACAACCGCGGGCGGTTCTGTACAGTGTTGCCAGAAGGTTACTTTTGTAACGTTTCAGGTGATTTTTCATCTCTTGGTTACTTTTAACTTTACACAAATAAGATTTTTTTTTAATACACTCCCCTATTTGCCTCTGGCAAAATTGGAATACTTGGTGTCGACATATCGAGCGAAGTCCAGTTCAGATAATTGCATTCTTGCAGATTCCTCCGTAGAGACGCTGAACTGAGGGACCTATACTCATATTATGCCGCCATAAATCTGTAATGTCGTATTCTAAAGTTTTAGGATTTTCATAAAACTTTTAAGAAATTCTTATACAGGTTGGAAAAACACTACTCCCGAAAACTTGCAGGTTACATTCAGACCATGATACTGAATAGTTTAGCAAAAAAAAACCGCAAAAAATATGTTGACTTATGTAAGTCGTTTTATGTTTTTTTCTGGTTTCATACACATAGTACAATATAATAGGACCCAAACTACCCACTTATCTCATTTTGAAAACCAAAAAACAAATAAAATCAATAAAACAGCAATGTATTTTAATATACAAAACAGCCGGTCGGGTCATTACACAGCGCGCCCGCGCGCGGTGCAATGACCGCGACAGAGCACAAGGGCGCGTCCCGCCCCGCACGCCTCCGTTGCGCTGTATTACTAACTTTTAATACAAATAAGACTAATACTGCCTAATTAATAATGCTGTCTGGGCACTAGGTAGTAATATAGTACTTAGACAGAGCCTGCCTTAATTTTACAAATAGAACTTCTAAGAAACCTAAGTTCTAAACAAAATGCAAAATATTAAAGTAGGTAGGTACCTATTAAAAATGTATAGAATCTAAGGCGCTAATTTTATGAAGCGTGCATTTGCGTAAACAATTGTCTATGTAGATAAATTTGTATTATGTAGTAGAAAACTTTATTTTCCTACGTTATTGAATTCTTAGCTAATAAAGTAGGTACCTACTCACTTACTTGAAAACGCTGTAAAACTTTAAACGAAATAACTCACTAATCTGGCTTTCTGATGGGTTATCAACCATTGCTAAATAATAACATATTAATGATTCTGTGAAAATAATGAATAGGTATCTATCTGTGCACTTGTTATTTTTTTGCGTTCGTATAATGAAATCACCATCATTATCAATGAAATTCAAGTGAGACATTTATCCTGCGCCGGGAATCACACACATAGCACCGTGCGTCTGATGTCTTAAGCCTAGAGATGTGGGCCGCGCCGCAGTCCGATCGACGAATTCTTATATTTAGGTCCAATGCACACCTACGGTTTCTTGGTTAGCAATCCCGATTCGGCAATCTGAATGCTCTTCTTACATACCGTGAGAGAGCCACGCTTTGGCATGAATGCCCATTGCTGCCATGGCTCGACCGGAGTGATCCTACGGCCTCACAGAAAACAGATGTGAAACAGCGCTGGCGCTGTGCTTCACCGAGTGAATGAGGATACCGGAGGCCCATACCCCAAACCCTACCCCCATCCTCCAAAGGCCGGCAACGCACTTGTGACGCCTCTGGTGTTGCGGGTGTCGTATAATTTTTTTATTACAAAACGCAAAATCTAACCAGGAAACCCTACGTGTGCATCTAGCCCTAGAACTTTGAAACTTCAGTCATTTTATTAATTACCTAAAGTCAGAGGATTCGCGCGATAGCGGCGCGTTTGCTGCACGCACGAGTCCCTTTGATTTTAGCCGACAAAGGTCTTCCGACGATGTCATGTCGTAGGTATTTGGTGGCATAATTATTTCAAAGAACTTTAATTTCTCTAATATTATAAATTTATTGTTTAGTGACTAGTCGCTCTTCAATGTTCGTACTGGACACTTGCGTGGTGCATTAGAATTTGCAATTAGGTTAATGTAAACTTTCGTGAAAGTCTTAGTGTCATTTTCCTTTTTTTTTGTAGGTATAGCAAGTTGCTAAGTACTTTTTCTTTTTTTATGTCTGTTTTAGTCTGAAGTTATTTTTAGAATAGGTACTTTTTTATAACAGTGACAGTGTTTATTTATATGTTTAGTGTGAGTGAATACTGACAAATGGTTATGTGCTATGGTGAAACACGCGGTTTATGTCAATCAGAAAAAATCAGACTAATTTGACAAAAATATCTTTAAGTTGAAACTCGATATCATTCCAGTATTCAAGCTCTAAGTTTTTTAGTCTTATCTTCTTCTTCTTATTATATAAAAATCAATTGCTGTTCGTTTGTCTCGCTAAAACTCGAGAACGGCTGGGCTTATTTAGCTGTTTTTGGTTTTGAAATGTTTGTCGTAGTCCAGGAAAGGTTTAAACTGTTAAAAAATTTAAAATAACTTGAAAATCCAAATCTCACGTGTGCGAATTAGCGGGCACAGCTAGTAACAAATAAAAAAATATCTGCTTAAAGTTTTCATCAGCAGTCTTATTAAGTTTTTTTTGTGTTTTCATCTTCTTTATTCAGAATATGTACTCTGAACATTCAATGGCAAGAAACTTTCTCTATTTCGATCATCCAAGCTTTTTGAAATGGTTGCAAGTAGGTATCCTTCTGGTTTTAAATACTGAATTATATTTTTTTTCTAATGCTTTTATTTTTGAGTAAATGATGTGCATAATTGAATGCATGGAAAACAGGTATGCCTCCGATTTAAAAAAAAATCTGATCAGGGGGCTTTTTTAAGCTTTTGAAATAATCCACATTCAGGACTCACTCGATAGCTGGAAACAGATTTCGTCAACGCGTCTTTGAATGATAGAGAAGCTGTTTATACTCAACCTCGGCTGTGTCAGAGAGTTCTTTAAGAACTTTTTAGACTGTAGCCTTTATTATTCCCAATTTTATTTGGGGTCGGCTTGTTTAAGTTGCAAAAACTTTTTTTTTTTTGATGTTGTTGAATCAACATATACTGGCAACAATCACATGCGTGGTGCAGTGCGTTATTGATAATGTGCGCAGAGCATCCCACACCAACTATTTTCGAATTCAGATTTTGTTTTAACTTATGGAATTATAAAATATTGTTGGTTCCATGGCGCTCTATTCCACCGAAGTTCGTATTACAATTATCTCCAGAAAATGCAACACATTTAGTTAAAAGATCATGCTGTTGAAGTTGCTTTCATATAAGCTCAGTAATTATCTCAGATCTGTCATTTCATTTCGATTTGGTTTTCAGGTGGTTTTAAAACTTCAATCTAAAGGAGAGCTAGTTTATCTGTTGGCAACACTGTTCGCAGTTTTACCGTAGTGTGTGCGCTTCGGGCGGTTTTGCGGTTTAACCGCTGGCTGGAAAAAACCGTAGTGCGACTTCAGCCTTAGGCTAAGCGCGCACTACGATTAAAAATCGGTGCGAAATAATATCGCAAATCTGTGAACAATAGAAAAACACTACCATCCGCGCACTACGAAAATAAATTGTTTGCGATTTAAAATCGTAGATGCGAAATTGTATGTAAATTTTGTACCGTATGAAGTGGTGTCAAATCTCGCGCATTGCGGAAAAAATCGCAAACAGTTTAGTCAGTGTATCAACATCAAAATTTTGAGCTCTGTAATATTTTAAACTTTAAAAATATATAACATTCAGTATTAATGTTAATTAAGTGGTAAAACTAACCAGTATCCTCTAGTGCATTAAATTACATCTCTATTTCACATTTTCACTTGGATTGACAACATCACCATTATGGATCTGTACACCAAACTTTCAACGTGCATGGAGGAGCTCTCTTCTACCTTTGAAGCTCGGATGATCCAGTACGAGGGTGACCTGAAGAATGCGGCGGGCCCAGATGCAACTCACAAAAACATATCCAGTCTGTCACGTGACTTTGCAGAGTTTAAGTCCCTCATCTGGAGAACAATGGCCATGCTCAAGTCACAAATGGAGCTACTACTACTTGGCCTGGACAGACATGAGATGGCATCAAGGCGAAAGGTCCTACTGCTGCATGGTGTAGGGGAGGAGAATGAGGATTCGCATCCTTCCCGGGCAGTGTCATTGATATCCGATAAATTGAAATTGCCTAACATCTCGACCAACGATATTGATTCATGTCATCGCCTGGGAAGCAATACTAAAAAGCCACGTCCTCTGCTGATACGCTTCAATAGTTATCGCCTGAGAAATGAGGTATGGAGCAGCAAGACTAAGCTTAAGGGTTCAGGGTTGACATTATCGGAGTTTCTCACAAAGCCTCGTCACGACGTGTTCATGGAGGCTCGTAAACACTTTGGCATAAGAAACTGCTGGACTTCCGATGGTAAGATTGTGGTCCAACTCCCTAACAATCT
Source organism: Diaphora mendica (assembly GCA_949125395.1). Taxonomy (NCBI): domain Eukaryota; kingdom Metazoa; phylum Arthropoda; class Insecta; order Lepidoptera; family Erebidae; genus Diaphora; species Diaphora mendica. Next base: position 11,292,066 of record OX421319.1, read on the forward strand.
GCGACGTAAGTTCGAATGCATCGTCGAACTACGCAAACTTTGCTTGGAATACCCAGCATCACAATCACCTCCCGACGAACCTACAAGATCTACTTCTCACAAAACCGCTGCTTCAGTTGGTGAAAGGCGATCCCGTAAGCAAGCTAAAGGTCCTGTGATATAAATATTGTGTATGTCATTTCATCTTTCCATTTAAAGTTACTTAATTTTAACCACTGGTTGAGGTCAGTTCTATTTTTCATTCCTCTATCTCTTTCTTATGTATCCACCTTGTTTTTTTTAGTTTTTTAATTTAGTCACTCAAGTTTTCTTTGTATACATTCACTCGATTACAAATCTGACACATAATTTTGACGCATCTAACTGGCCAATCAGGAATCTTGTCAATTGTTGGTGCGTTTAGTTTCTACTTGTGAAATTATTTGTGAAAAAAAAAAATATGTAAAACCTTTCAGTGCATCGAGGATATTGGGTGAGAAATTATTATATTATATTTCTTTAATTAATATTATTTATTTATTATTGTTTTTTTAGTTTTAGTTTATTTAAATTATTTTATTTATGTCTGGTTGTAATAATGACGGTTTCTTATCTTGTTCATCTTCTGGTACTTCAGATGATGACTACGCCAGTGCGGTTAGTGATGGTGAGGTGGAGTCCAATAATTTAAACAAACAACTTTTTGATAAACTCGGCTCTTTCCACAACTTTCTCAATATAGTGCATATCAATGCCCAAAGTGTACACGCTCACTATCCTGACATTCTATCTTCTTTCAATCCTAACGTTATTCATGCTATCCTTATCTCAGAAACCTTCCTTAAACCTACGCTACCTTCCTCTCAATATGCATTAACAGGGTATCGGCTCATACGAAATGACAGAACTGGCAAGGGCTACGGTGGAGTTGCCATTTATCTACGGTCTGATATCACTTTTAGAGTGATTGATCAGTCACCTAGCATCTACTCAGGCTTTGCAGAACACCTGTTCTTAGAACTTGACTTCCACCACACTAAACTGCTTATGGGTGTTTACTATAGCCCTTCCTGTCAAATAGACTACTTTTCGTCTCTCGAAACCAAGCTGGAAAATTTATCCCCCTTGTACAGAGATACTATTATTCTTGGGGATTTCAACACGTGCCTGCTGAAGAATGACGTACGTAGCCGAAAACTCCGATCTCTTGTCTCTTCCCTTAACATGCATATTCTTCCTTTAAATGCAACACATCACGCTCCACATTCTACTTCCTCTCTCTTAGACCTAATTCTCGTTTCCAATTTCAGCAAAGTTGCTGCTCATGGACAACTTTGCGCGCCTTTCTCATACCATGATCTGATTTTCCTTTCATACAAAACTATCTCTCCTAAACCTAAGCCTAAATACATTCTCTTACGTAGTTTCAAAAATATTGATGAGGCAGATTTGAGAGAGGATGTCAAAAATTTAGATTGGTCTCCTGTATATGATTGTGGTGACATTGACACTAAAATTGAAAAATTTAATAAAATTATCTTAGATCTTTATGATAAACATGCGCCTTTGAAAAAAGTACGAGTTCGAAATCTTCCTGCACCTTGGCTCTCCGAAAGCATTAAACAATTAATGTCAAAGCGGGATAGAGCCATGAGAAGATACAAAAAACACTCAACAGATGAGAATTGGTCGGTCTATAAGGTTCTCCGGAATCGCTGCAGTCGTCTGTGTCGGGATGCTAAAAGACGCCACATTCACGATTCAATAAAAAATTTCAACACACCACAGGTATGGCGATTTCTTAAATCTCTTGGTATTGGTAAAGCGATTGATCACACTTCAATTAGTATTGATCTTAATGTGCTGAATAGTCATTTTTCCACTCCACCGGTTTGTATCGATGTCTCAGATAAAGCATCCACTCTCAGTTATCTATCTAGTCTTCCTTTGCCTCAATGTACCTCATTTTCTTTTAACCCGGTTGCAGATTGTGATGTTGAGAGACATATCCTATCTATATCCACAAAAGCAATAGGTGACGATGGAATTCAACAACAAATGTTACGACCAATTGTAAGTGACCTCCTGCCAACTTTCACGCATATAATAAATTTTTCTCTGAAAGAGAACGTGTTTCCATCAAACTGGAAAAAAGCTCATATTATCCCTCTCCCTAAAACAGTTAACCCATCATCAGTATCCCAGTTTCGTCCAATATCCATTCTCCCGATCCTTTCCAAAGTGCTTGAGAGGATAGTCCGACATCAACTGAACAATTTTCTCTCCTCTAATGGCCTGTTGAGTCCATACCAATCTGGCTTTCGTACTAATCATAGCACTGTGACCGCATTAATTAAAATAACAGACGATATTAGACTGGCTATGGAAAATAAACAGCTGACAGTATTGGTTCTACTGGACTTCAGCAGCGCTTTTAATTCTGTTGATTTTGACATCCTCTTAGGCACTCTATCGTCTCTGAATGTTTCTAGATCTGTAATTGCTTGGTTCAGTTCTTACCTTCGGGGTCGCTCGCAACTGGTTCGCTCGGAAGAGTCATCCTCTAACTGGTGTAATCTTACTGCGGGTGTACCCCAGGGTGGCGTACTATCTCCTCTACTCTTCTCCATTTTCATAAATGCTATCACTAAAGTAATTTCTTCTCGTTATCATCTTTATGCGGACGACTTGCAGCTTTACCGACATTTTAAGGTTAACGAGGTCACAGAAGCTGTAACTGCCATCAATAATGATCTCCAAAACATCTATACATGGGCAAAATCGTTTGGGCTGCTTGTCAATCCCGCCAAGTCTCAAGCCATCATTATTGGTGGCAGGTACATGTATAATAGCCTCGATCTGACTTCACTACCTCCAGTGTCCTATAACAATGCGATCATACCATATTTGACACAAATTAAAAATCTTGGGATTTTTATGGACTGCTACATGTCATGGACCACACATATTGCAGGGGTGAGCAGAAAAGTTTTTGGAACATATCATTCTCTCAAACGTCTTCAAAATTTTCTCCCCTTTTCGACTAAAGTCCTACTTTCTCAGTCCCTTCTCCTTCCACTTCTTGATTATGCCGATGTTTCTTTTCTCGACGCTACAGAAGAACTCTGGAATAAGCTAGAACGGTTACAAAATCTCTGTATCCGCTTCATTTTTGGTCTGAAAAAGTTCGACCATGTTTCAGAATTCCGGAAACAACTGAAGTGGTTACCTATTCGGCAGCGTCGAGATCTACATATACTTTCCTTACTATATTCCACTATTCACAACCCCAACTCTCCTTCATATCTTCGTGACCGCTTCGAGCACTTTATTCCCAGAAGCCAACCCTGTCGATCTTCTTCTTCTCTCCTTCTCCGAACTCCTTCTCATACTTCGAGCTGCTACAATAACTCTTTTAGTGTTGCAGCTGTTCGGCTATGGAATGCCTTACCGCGTGCGATACGCGCTAGTCCTTCTCTAACTATGTTCAAGAGTAGAACCAGGGATTATTATCTGTCCCTACAATAACCAGACCCTTATTGTATCATATGTATATATGTATGTATATATGTAAGCATAAACATCGTATGTGTGTATTAATATGTTTAATATATTCAACTGTAGGTATAAATCAGCTTCATAATTACTATTATTACCTTTTTCATTTTTATTATATTCGTTACTCTTTTGATTCTTAAGTACGCATGACTATGCCCTTACATTTTTCTACTATCCTCTATTCACTCAGGGTTTGCTGGAAGAAAACTCAATTTTGGGTTAAGCACGCCTTTGTACATGACACTTCCTTGTATTTCTTTTATATATTTTTATGTTCTATGTGTACAATAAAGAATAAATACAAATAAATACAAATACAAATACAAACGATTTATTTTCGTAGTGCGCGGATTGTAGTGTTTTTTAGACAAACTATTTTTAATATGTTTTCTAATATACTAAATTTATTATAAACTAAGTTTTATTCTATTATCAGCTCGGTGAAGGTTGTTCTTGGGTCGGATCTTAGACCATAACTATTGGTGACGAGCAGATTTCCCTAGTGGCCGTTTGCGGAACTAACGTAAGACAGATACTTCTACCTGACAGTTTAATATACAGAGCGAGTGCATTGTTATTTTAAATTCTTTCTACAATGATTTCATTGATAGACGTCTACGGAGTAGTAAAAAATACTGCGTGGTTGAAGTGGCATTCTGTTGTATTTATTTAAAAGCTTATGTCGTGTACTTGTGATATAAAGTTGCAAATATAAACAAAGCACTCAAGTTTAATATTACTGAACACTTAAATAAACATTCACCACACGGCCGGCATCATCGCCATTGATAAGGTCACATAGAAAAAAATAGTTGAGGTTGGGTTTTGTACTGGCGTTATATTGCATCTTTGTTCTACTAAGTACAATATAGTAAAGTGCGACAAGGATAAATACATTAGTAACCAACATAAAACATCTTTCAATTTTTGATACCCTGCCACTGAGTGACGTCAACGGACAAGGTATTTTTGGAATATTTTTAGTGTTGCTCCTTGTAGGTTTGATAATCGACTAAAGCTTTTGGTTTTTTTTTAGTTTCTTATTCTATACATTAAAATAAAGTGTTTTAATGGTAAAACTACCATAAAATTACAAAAATTAGCCAAAAAATTGGATAAATCTCGACGCCAAATTTTGGCGTGCCACAGATAATTGCCAACTTTTTTGACGCCACATTCTTGCGTTTCACAGACGAGGGGATAGACCACTTCGTGAGGGTGATCAGTATTTTATAAGTGGAATGTTAACGTGTATTGGTGACGAGCAGATTTCCCTAGTGGCCGTTTGCGGAACTAACGTAAGACAGATACTTCTACCTGACAGTTTAATATACAGAGCGAGTGCATTGTTATTTTAAATTCTTTCTACAATGATTTCATTGATAGACGTCTACGGAATAGTAAAAAATACTATAAGACCACTTCGTGAGGGGGATCAGTATTTTAAAAGTGGAATGTTAACGTGTATACGTATTTTTATCTGTCATACGTTAGTTCTGCGACTTGCCGATAGGGAATCTGCTCGTCACCAATACGTATTTTTATTTGTCATACGTTAGTTCTGCGACTTGCTGCTAGGGAATCTGCTCGTCACCAATATTTTGCCTCCGCTATTCCGCAAGCGAAAATGAATCGTAGTGCGCGTAGGAACTATTGTCGTTTGCGATATTATTTCGCATTTTAAAAATCGCAACAAATTAAAATCGCAGTGCGCGCATAGCCTTGCGCTCGTGTCACCCACGTGATCATTGTGTCTCGGAATGCTCTGGCGAAATATATTTTTATACCTATGATAATATATATTATGTACTGTGTGGGTCGCGAAAAATCAAATGCAATGCATAATATGCATACCTATGTGATTGTTTTTTAATCTATTTTATTTATTGAATACTACCCACTTAGTCGAAATTTATTTTTATAAATCACGGAACACATTTAAATTAGGGCTGTCGGTTTATAAATTCTAAAGTTGTTTAGTTTAGTTAGTTAGTTTCCATGCAAAAAAAATGCTGTATTAACTAAAGTAGCCATAATCTCAGCCGAAAGACGTTCACTGCTAGACATAGAACTCCTCCAAGGCTCTCCACAACAACCGGTCTTGAGCTGCTCTTATCCAATGGCGTCCCGTATTAGATTGTAATGTAATGCTTTGGGCTAATTAAATAATCAAATGTAATTTAATTTCATTCGTAAAGCTGAGAGATTAATACAAAGGACAATGGAATGAATAGCCTCTTGTATCGCCTTGCGTATCTCATGATAGGGATTGTTTTTGTATTTAGGGCTGGTAATGTCACATAACTCACATACCATTTTAAATTCCCAGTGATGCTCTGGCACTAAATTTATATTTTTAAATTTTTTATGTAGTTTAAAATAATCTATAGTAAGAAACAAAATTGGAGTGTCTGTTTATAATTTCAAATTAACAGATTTACGCTGAATGCATATGAAAGAATATACGGTACTTACATAATGTTACTTAAAACTTTTTGACGTGATATCGTCATATAAATCGATGAACGCCGCACATACAGGTATTTGCACGATCTACGCGGCCAAAAGTCCAAAATGTCAAAATAACAATAACATACTTAAACCGAGTTCCACGAATAGATAACGAATCCGGGAACAATATCCAAGGTTAATCAGTATAATAATATAAATAATAATATCCAAGGGGTCAGTCGGAAGTTGACCGTGTCACTTAGTGCACGTATCTATTTTCGGCGTTTTTCTAAACATTTAACTTACAAAGTGATATTTTATGTTATCAAGTTCTTCTTACGAATTGAAAGTTATGGATTCTGATGAACAAGGTAAGAGACTTACAAATTACATAAATAAAGTTATGATCAACTATCAAACTACATAAAAAAAAAAAAAAAAAACCTATTTTCATACTGTGATTTTCTTCAATATTTTTTATTTGCTAGTGTTTTTGTTTATGTATCGGGGTAGATCGGGCATTATTTTTAATATAAGTTATTATTTGATCTTTTTCCAAAATACTATCAATACCATGTCCGGATATGTCCGGCTAGATAAATTTTTGAGGGATCAAAGATATTTATCGAAATTTCGTATAAAATTGAAAATGTTTTTAGCGACTTTTATGTTTGTTTTAGGTGCACACAATACTTGTTTGACCTCATGAAGAAAGAAAATTAGCCTAATTTAGATGCCAAATTAAAATATCTAAAAGATCATCTTTTGTCATGTGAAGGTTACAATGAAGACCAAATTGTTAAATTAAAACGTAGTTTTGCTCATTTCAAATCAGAAATCAAACGAAGGTGGACGAAAGCACATTATGAAGAAGATAAATTTATAAAAAACAACCAGTGTTGGCTGGAAGGTACTTTTGAAATACCTGTTGTTGATACACAAAAACGGCCAGGGCGACCATCCAAGTCGTTCGAAGACGTAAGTGAGAGGAGCAAGAGGCGAAAGACTGAAGAACTTCGTTCTAATTTTAAAAAGGATTTTATAATACATGCTGCGAAAGTGAAACTGGGAAAATCTGGTAAAAAAGATGCATCAAATGTCCTAAAAGATATTACTAGTTCTCCAACACGAGCAACTAAATATAATTTAAAAAAAACCGACTTCCAAAAAACATGCAACGAAAACTCTCTGCCAAAAAAACACTTAAAAGCGTAAAATAAACTGGTTCTTCATAAATTGCCTATACCTAATTCTTTATTCATTTCAATAGTAGTATTATAATGTGTGCTAGGTACCTAGAATCTGTTTGAAGTCGGTGCCAAGTGACTATCGCTTAGACTTTTGTAATTGTTCGTTTGTATTCTTTTTGGCTTAGCACCGACTTCAATCAGATTTTAGGTACCTAGCACACATTATTGGTGACGAGCAGATTCCCTAGCGGCAAGTCGCAGAACTAATGTATGACAGATAAAAATACGTATACACGTTAACATTCCACTTTTAAAATACTGATCCCCCTCACGAAGTGGTCTTATAGTATTTTTTACTACTCCGTAGACGTCTATCAATGAAATCATTGTAGAAAGAATCTAAAATAACAATGCACTCTCTCTGTATATTAAACTGTCAGGTAGAAGTATCTGTCTTACGTTAGTTCCGCTAACGGCCACTAGGGAAATCTGCTCGTCACCAATACACGTTAACATTCCACTTTAAAAATACTGATCACCCTCACGAAGTGGTCTTAAAGTATTTTTTACTACTCCGTAGACGTCTATCAATGAAATCGTTGTAGAAAGAATTTAAAATAACAATGCACTCGCTCTGTATATTAAACTGTCAGGTAGAAGTATCTGTCTTACGTTAGTTCCGCAAACGGCCACTAGGGAAATCTGCTCGTCACCAATAATACTACTATTGAAATGAATAAAGAATTAGGTATAGGCAATTTATGAAGAACCAGTTTATTTTACGCTTTTAAGTGTTTTTTTGGCAGAGAGTTTTCGTTGCATGTTTTTTGGAAGTCGGTTTTTTTCCATAAAAAGTTTTTATTTTTCAGTTTTTAGTGCAAACAATCGTAGGTAAGTAGTAAGTTGAACTATTTCATCAAATTTCATCATCAAGAATACAAATTAAGGTCTATACGGACGTGTAATATTAAAATCATCCTCTAATTCCTAACTGTTGAAGAGTTTAACCTTCTATCATCAGCTCACCTAAATAACTTGAAAGTATACGACTGAAGTTCTTTACATACGTATGAAATTGAAAGAATTATCCTCCAACTCCTAACCGTTGAGGAGTTGTACCTTCCATCATCAGCTTACCTAAATAATTTGAAAGAATACGACTAAAGGTAACATATATACATATGATGTTTAAAGATTTATATTCCAACTCCTAACCGTTAAGGAGTTGTACCTTACATCATCAGCTCATCATCATAAAATGATGACTGCCACACGCAAATACCGGTGTAACTTCAGAAAATATACGAAAAACATAGTATGTGCCTATAAAAAATGAGGGTTTCCCTCGATTTCCCTGGGATCCCATCATCAGATCTGGATATGCTGGCAATGGGACCACCTCGGAAGCATACCCTTTCGAAAACAAAAAAAAAATCAAAATCGGTCCACAACTGACGGAGAAATCGGTGAACATACATAAAAAAAACAAAAAAAAAATACATACAGTGGAACATAGAACCTCCTCCTTTTTGGAAGTCGGTTAAAAAGGCATTTCATCATTTGAAATCAGGAAAAAGGCAGCACTCCTTGACACCAATGCATGCTTTGCAAATGTTTATAGATGCCGATTTGACACAAGGACAGTACGAAATTATAAGAAAGACTAATAAGAAGTTTTTTCCGTGCTATAGTGCCTTACAGAAAGCCAAGAAGAAATGTTACCCACCGCAAGAATCGTGTACGGTAACGAGTACCAGTGCCGAAGCTCAGTTACAGCCTTTAATAGATGTTACTGTTAGGCGTTTGTCGGACTACCTAGAAGAGGTATTGATAACTTTAAAGGAGCAAGAGCGTGAATGCTTAACTATAATTAGTAAATGGGGCTGCGATGGGTCACAGCAATCACAGTTTAAGCAAAAACTAGATAATGATACCGATTCTGATTCAAACATATTCCTAAGCTGCTTCGTGCCTCTTCAATTAGTTTGTGGGGATAACAATGAAAAAGTTTTATGGAATAATCCAACGCTCTCTTCACCGCGATTTTGTCGACCAATAAGATTCCGTTTTATCAAGGAAACTATTGATGTCACTGAAGAGGAAATAAGAAACGTTAAAAGCGCTATTAGCTCTTTAGTTCCAACAGAGGTTGACATAGCAGGAATGAAATTCTTGATTAAGCATACTTTTATAATGACCATGGTAGACGGAAAGGTCTGCAATGCAGCCACAGGCACAAAATCTACAAGTAGGTGCTACATCTGTGGAGCAACCTCAAAAGATTTTAATAAATTGGACTATTCAAGAGAAGTAAATTTTGCAGCCCTTGAATTTGGAATATCGGTGTTACACGCAAGAATTCGGATATTTAAATGTATCCTACATTTAGCCTACAAACTTCAGGTGAAAAAATACAGGGGAAAAAATCGAAAGAGGAGAAAGACCTAGAAGAACAAACTAAAAAAGAGATACAAAAAAGGTTTCGTACTGAGACAGGTCTAATAATAGATATGCCTAAATCCAATTTCGGAAATACAAATGATGGAAACACCAGTAGAAGGTTCTTTGAGAACCCCACATTAGCCGCTGAGATAACTGGCATCAGTTATGAGCTAATTTATAGACTCAGTCATATTGGAAACAATTTCAAGCGGGTTTAAAATTGATCCGGTAAAATATATGCTTCAGAAACTGCTCGTATTTATGGGGATCTATATGATTGGCATCTTATGACGCCAACATTGCACACAATTTTAGTCCATGGCGCATACATTATTGAAAAGGCATTATTACCAATCGGACAACTTTCGGAGGAAGCAGCTGAGGCTCGCAACAAACATTTTAGAAATTTTCTAGGGAAATGTGTAATTTTGTAATCAGGATATCTTTAACCTTCTTCTCAGTTCAGATCCTCTGCTCAGTAGCATGCGAACTATAAAAAAAAGGAAAGCACAAACCTTTTTGCCCGAAACCTTGGCCATGTTTGTATCTGCGGAATCCAACCAAACTGAAAATTCATCAGATAACGACGAATGACGACGAACGACAATGACGAAGAAATTCAAGAAACTTAAAATTATTGTTTTTTTAATATAGTAAAAACTAAAAAAAAATTTTTTTGTTTATTTACAGTGTTTGGGTAACAATTAAGCATTAAAATAATTTTGGCCGCGTAGATCGTGAAAATACCTGTATGTGCGCCGGCTGAATCGATGAAAAAGCATGACTCTTTGTCACGTTCCGCCTGAGTCGAGCGTGCAAGCGAGAGCGCGGAACAAGTGATAAAGGCACGACCGGCCTGTAAGCGTTCGGCTTGTGAAGTTGTGACGCATATTTTTCGTCAATGTTTTCTTACGACGTTAAATATTACGTAAAATATCGTCCGGATACCGACTTTACAGACAACATTATTTTTAAATGTTTTAGCTGCCACAATGACGACTCTGCCCAATGGAAAGCATGAGTAGAAGCCAAGAGTGGTCACCATCCTCAATGCGAACGCTGACAGGGCAGCATGGCGACTTACACTATGGCGGCCTAGTGAGATGCTTTTTTACCATAGTTATTATAGATAGAGTGGGGAAGACATACGGCTGACAGTAAGCGGTAACGTCCAACGGTTAGAAAGAGAGAGAGGATCATACGTCTGTGGCAGTACCCCGTCTGTCTTTCTCTATTGACGCATGCGCAGTAAAGGACTAATAATGGTAATCCAATCACAACAATTAACTGTCTAATCGTTCTGCTATGCGCATGGGCGAGTAGAGGGAGACTGATGGGTACCGCGATCGGCTCTCTCTTTCTAACCGAGGGACGGCTAGAGGCTTGGCTCCCCACCTCTATCTCTAATAACTCTGTTTTTTACGCCCCGTTCAGGACCCGTGGTCATAATGGGAGGGAACCACGTGCGGTGGTAGTGAGTTCCAGGTTTTGACCGCTCGGGACAAGAAGGAAGAACGTTGCACGTTCTTGTTGTAACGGTACAATAACAACCGAGGGTACACCATGGGGGGCTCAGCTAGTATAAAAATGTTCTTGGACATTTTCTGGATCTGAATCATCTTTTGCTCATCAGTGATCTTTGTTTTTACTCTCGACGCAAGAACACGAATGTTATGAGGTTGACGTTTCTGTCCAGAGAGGGTGCCAGAGCACCCTAGTTCCTAAATAAACGGTTACTTGGTATATTGTAACACGTCTTCTTCTTCCTTGCTAACCTTTATTAATCCCAAGATTAATAAAATTAACTGGTTTTACCAGAATATCAGTTTATCCACGACGCGACTGGCAGTGGACCTCTGCAACCCTGTAGGTGTAGGGGAACTGACTTCGAAGGTTGATCTAGTTGCCAAGAAATATTTAAAGGCTCTGACTTTCTAATGACGGTTGCATTAATGTTCATGACAACCGGGACCAATGGCTCAATCTGCTCTTATAGGCACGGGCGTGAAGCACTGGCAATTTCCATACTCTGGGCTGTTATTAAGATTTTCTCTTAAAAAAACCCAATAATCGATAAAATATGAGTCCCGACCCGGGATTCAAACCCGAGACCTCATGATCGGGAGTGACATACGCTAATCGCTAGGCAACGAGGTATTTCCTAACAAGTAAGAATATAAATAATACAAAGGGTACATAGATGGCTATTACATATATTTCTTGTAACTTCTGAGATGTATCAGTTTACATTTAAATATAACTTAATTAAATGTCTTATATATTATACACAAGTATTTGCCCGTGGGTTCACTCACGTAGAGGTTTTCTTTACTTGGGAACAGTACTTTTTTTCGGGATGAAATTAGTACCTAGTGGGAAAGTAGGCTCCCCTTTGCTGTATTCCTCGCACGCATGTACGTTACTTCATGGCGAAGTGTTACAATTAAACAGTTTAGATAAAATACAATAATCGTGTAGTACGCTACATACAGTATACGCTACATAACTTTAAATACATGTTATCTATGTATGTGTTATTCTATACAGAAGTCTGAATTTTTTGCTACTAAGCGAATAAATTACATACTTTAAATATCATCGAATGTATTACAGAACACGAAAATAGGCTACAAATATTTCGATGGTCCCTATTAATAGTGTCGGAAAACAAACAAAGAACGGTGGCTGTTCAATGTTTCACTGACATTAAAAACAGTGAGTGAAAATTTTATCATCCACAGTTCTTTGTTTGTTTTTATCATAAAAACAATACTTGAACTTCTCTACTCGAAAATTTTCTTTTTGCAGATCCGACATTATTAATAGGGACCTTCGATTTATTTTGCAAGAAACGGTGTCTTCTACCAGTCGTCAAAATCGAAACGGTTTACGAGGTCATCGTCCGGGCTGGTCCGTAGCGGGGGTGAGGGACAAGCTAGGCCGAGCGAGTCGGTGGTGGTGCGCGGGACGTGTCAGTCGGCCTCGTGCTCGTGCAGCTGCGCCAGCAGCGCCGCGCGCCGGGACTCCAGCTCTGCGTCGCTCCACACCGTCGAGCTGCCCGACCTGACAAACCATCCATTCACTATTTTGTAGTGACCGACCAAAGATTCGGTTTCGGCAAAAAAAACGGCCTAACATTCGGCCGCGCCGAAACTCGAGTGATTGTGAATTTTCATGGGTCATTCAGCGAACTTCTTGCCTCACTCGTAATTCATAAATAATGGTTAAATATTGGAATATTGATAGGTACACCCGCCATATTGATGTCAATGTGGCGGGTGTAATGTGTTTTTTGTACTGGGAGCACGCCAAATTTCCGACACGCCGAAACTGGCCGATACCGAATTTTCGGTCGGTCACTGTCACTACTAATTTGTAATCTTTTTAGTGAAGTGATAACTTCTTATGGGAGGGTAAAAGTTGAAGGTTTGAAATTGTATGGTACCGCATCGGTTCCAAACAATTTCAATACCTCTTCTAATCTTTTATTTTACTGCCTCGTTGGTCTCGCGGTTGGTGTGTGCGACTGCTGATCATGAGGTCTCGGGTTCGATTCCCGGGTCGGACCAAATGTTTGTATGATCTACAAATATTTGTTTCGGAGTTTGGGTGTTTTCTATGTATAACATGTATTTATTTACAAAAAAAAAAGTATATATATGTATTTGTATCAGTTGTCTAGTACCCATAACACAAGCTCTGCTTAGCTTGGGACTAGATGGCGTTGTGTGTTAGATGTCCGAAATATTTATTTATTTATTTAATCCATTATTCCGCAAGTCCATACAAAAATCATGTGACAAGGGACAAAAATCGAAGGTTGCTACTATCTTACACGTTACTGAGTACAGGTGAAAGGGAGGGGCCCCTTCGCCTGTACTCAGTTGGACAGCTTACAAGTGAAGGCCTATGCAGGACTATTCCTGAATGTTATTGTTTTATGCCTCTGTATCCTTCTAAAAAGGTCTCCTAGTGGTTCACATGACCCATCAATTTTCGACTCAGGCCCGTAGTCTAATACTATATCCCTTATTGCGAAGATGCATGAATTTTAAACTAAAATACAGGTATGTTTTTTTTATTTATAATTATATTAAAGCATACCGTTCTTTCTTGTCCTTCTTTTCCTTCTTCTTCTTAGGTTTGTGCGAGAGCTCTAGTTGCTGTTCGTCCTCAGGACTGCTGGGCGCACTGCGCTTTGACTTCTTGCTCTTGTGCCGCACTTGCTCGTCGTCTGTTATGCCACCCTCTTCTGGCGTCGGTGACTTCTTCATGAAACAATATGAATATTTTTAAGTATTATATAAACACAATTATATAAATACAAACATAGACGTTAGTTTATAAATCACATTAAAGAAGTGCTTGAACATAGTTTTTAATGAATTTTAACTCCAAATGATGTCTCTAAATATGAATAAATAGAAGTTGTATTTATTTAAGCAACAAGCTCTTAACTCGCAGCTTTTTTAATAAATAATAATGTTTTTGCAACATTTTTCTTTGAATGAGATGTTAAATACCCTTCCTCGATAAATTAATTATCCAATACTAAAAGATTTTTAATTCAAACCAAGTAGTTCCTGAGGTTCTTAAATATGTATTAAAGCTATGTTATTGTTTTTTTTTTTTTAAATCTACTACTGATCCTTTTCTCATATGGTTTGTGTTGTGCAGAAATATATGTATTGATGCACAACTACCAAACATGATAAGTAGGTGCTTTCCCCAGGATAGAGTCTGAATAGACGCGGCGTCGTTCCTGGGGACCTGAAACAAAATGGTCCGAGTCCTCCTCAGAGCAGTGCGCCCGAGACCGGCCGCCGGGGTGGTTTTTAGTGGAATCTCCATATACCTGGCTCCACAGTCCCCGAGAGGACGGAGATCCGAAGGGATTGTCCAGCCCGTCAACAAAAAAAAAGTCTTTGTTGAAAAGCGACATCCATTTCATTATAATTATTAGAACTCCGGTTTTCATCACAACTACTTACTAAATAAATCATTATTTGCAAATTACATTTAAAAAATATGAGGACTTACGGGTGGTGGCGAATGTTTGCGATGCTTCTTTTTAGATTTCTTGTGTTTCTTTCCTTCATCAGAGCTCCATGTAGCATGGCTGGGAGCGGGAGATGGAGAACGTACTGCCGGCATCGGTGACGGAGATCGCGACTTTGACTGTTGATAATGAATACATAAGTTTTGTATAAAGCCGAGTCTCCACCGAACTTGTCAACTTTTGTGTTGTCAACACATGTTGGTGATAAAAGTTTCTGTAAAGCCGAGTCTCCACCGAACTTGGCAACTTTTGTGTTGTCAACCTACTTTTGTGTTGTCAACCTTTTTTTGTGTTGTCAAATTTCAGTGGCAACACGCCTTTACAATTCTTTGCAATGTTTCTTATTTTTACGCCACTAGTTGCAGAATATATTGTGATTCCTTATGTCATTTATTAACCAACTTAATGTGCCATATTCATCCAAATTAATGATTAGATTTTTATAATTTCAGTAAAGTTAATAAAATAAAAAATGCCAGTATGCATCAGATGTTAATCGTATTTTAGTTGGTATATAGAATAAATGACTAACCAAAGAGGCGGAGTGGGAACGCTTCTTCTTCTTGGAGCGCTTTGATTTCCGCGCCTTGGGATGATGGTAATGCAAACAGGTCTCTTCTTGTTCGTGTTGGAAGTCCTGTAACATACATTTGAAAACCCGGATTTTAATTTAAAACAAATAATCAATATGAAGTCTCTTTTTATTCTTCAAAAGAGGAGCACCGTTGTAAACTAAAATGGCACAAAATTTTAATGGTAAAACTAAATTTTGAAATGTCATTATGTAGGAGTATGTGAATAATTTATACATTTTAGTGATTCAAGAATGCAATTTGAAATCAATGATACTGAGAACACGTTCAGAATTTATTTTTACACAGTTCCTTTGGTTATAATAAAGTCAAAACCTGTTAAACAATATCGGACATACATTTTAATGAGTTATTTACCATCGACTAATATAATCGATAGTGTTGATATTTTATAACGATCCCTTTATTTACAGTCATCGACGGTAACATATAAACTTTATAGACTGGATCGCAAGTGATTATAAATACATAATAAATAATAAAATAAATAAATATTTCAGACATCTAACACACAACGCCATCTAGTCCCAAGCTAAGCAGAGCTTGTTTTATGGATACTAGACAACTGATACAAATACATTTATACTTTTTTTTTTGTAATTACATACATATTATACATAGAAAACACCCAAACTCCGAAACAAATATTTGTAGATCATACAAACATTTGGTCCGACCCGGGAATCGAACCCGAGACCTCATGATCAGCAGTCGCACACGCCAACCGCGAGACCAACGAGGCAGTATAAATAATTACAAATTTTAACAAAAAAAAAACCGACTTCAATCTGGACCAAATTTAAATAGGACCATTCGGGAAGCACCAGCTTTCAAATAAAAAAAGAATCATCAAAATCGGTTCACCCAGTTGAAAGTTATGAGGTAACAAACATTAAAAAAAAAGTCGAATTGAGAATTTTTCCTCCTCCATTTTTTGAAGTCGGTTAAAAACGGATGTCCGGAACTCTCTTTGTGGTGACGGATTATGAATAGTGTAAGTAATTATGATACTACTACCCCAACTACTTCATCCCATTGATGTCGTAAAAGGCGATTATAGTAAGAGCGTCCTCACATTATCCGATCCGATATCGGTGTCGGGCGCCGATACGATATCGGAGGAAGTAAAATGTATGAAATATGTATCGCGTTTTCACATTATCCTATCCGATATCGGAGCCGACACATACATTTTACTTCCTCCGATATTGTATCAGCGCCCCAAAACGATATCGGATCGGATAATGTGAAAACGCTCTAAGCTAAAGACTTCTTTACAAGGAAAACTCGTAGTCCAGCAGTGGAAAAGCTGGTTAAAGGCTGTGTGACGCTATTGCACGGAATATATACGGAATGCACTGTCATATAATTTGGTTCAAATTATACATCTTATCCTTACAAAGCTAGTTGTAGATGTCTTCTCCTGACATATCCACATATACGTAATGGTATTTCTTGGACTTAAGTTGCATGGTAATGCAAACTTCAAGGTGTACATCCTAGTTTTCGCTATGCTACAGATTAGTTAGGTGAATATTACCTTGTAAATTCTAATTTGGTCTTCTTCATAGGGTACAGCTGCAAACTCTGGGGCGTCTAGATCAAGTTTGGCCTTGACTTCGCTCCACGGTAGCTGATGGTCGACGTTGGCCTCGGTCAGCGCCCATTTGAAGGAGCTTTCTATTTTCTTCTGTGCCTTCGATTCTTCTTTTATCTTTTCTTTGTTTCTCGCTTCAGCCTAAAAATGTTACACATTAGTTTATTATCTACTAAAACCGAAAGTCTTTAACATAAGTAACAATTTCCGCTGATATACCTTTTCAAGCAGCGAATTGTATGTGAGTTTGACATTGCCTGCATCCAAAGAAGCCGATTTACTATCTTCACAGACGATAGTTGCAAATTCTTCAAATGTGGTGTCGGGTTTAACATCGAATTCTTTCTCTTTCAATATTTCTTTAATTACTTTCTTTTCGTCATGGAAGCGCGCCTTTAAGTTTTCAACATAGAATTTGAATAAATCTAGGGGGGTAGAACCACTTTGTCCTGCAAGAAGTAAATTGTTGGTGATAAGCAAACTACTAATACGAGTATGCCTTTAGTTCAATATAATGTTAAGTAGCTTTTGTCCAGGGCTCCGCCTTCGTGTTTCTAAAGTCGAGTCCCCACCGAACAAAAGTTAGACTTTTGTGTTGTCAACACGTGTTTTTGTAATTTCCTTTTGCTCTGTGGTCATGCTTAGTTGGAATGTTTATCAAATTGTTGGCGACTCGGTGTAGACACAATGGAAACAAAAGTTGGCGAATTTCTGAAGCATTGCAAACAGTTGGAAACACTGAAATTGTCAACAATTTCGCTGGGGACGCGCTTTAAGAAATCAATAATTAAAGTATCTAAATAATACATTTCATTGAAATCGTTGCAGCGGTTTAGACATGAAAGCTTAACAGACAGACAAGAGTTACTTTCGAATTTATAATATTAGTATGGATGCACATACCAAGCATAGCAGAGAATCGCATATCAGCTGATATGACTGGATATAATTCAACCCAGAGAGACATTGATGTCAATTTTCCCTCTTCATGTAGACTATCCAGCAATACCTAAAAACAAATAATAATAAAATAAAGTTAGAGCATTGAGACTTTTTTTCCTGTTTAAAACGTGATTTTATTTCATACATCATGCACATAAATATAATTATGGTGAATGGACCGATTGAATACCTACAGAATTCTCTACCAATCAACGAAAAAAGTTTTTGTTAGTGAATAACAAAACTAATTATTTATATATATATTATTTAAGTAATTTTGTTTCAAAACCATTGAAAGACAGGAAAAAGGTTTTAAATACATTTGGAGAAACATTTATAACGATATAACTTAAAAACTCACTAAAAAGTTGTCTCTGTTTTTTCTTTGTTGCCTTTTATTTCTTTTTTTGACTTGTTCCCTCTCTTGCAAATATTCCGCTTCTAGATTCCTTATATGTTGCTCAAACACTGGAAAAAATGATCGAATAATGTTTAATTTGAAAATAAAATTCTGTAGAAAACATTTAGACTATGGTTTTTCTGCATGTAGTTCATAAGACAAAACAATCGAAAGGAATGAATTCGATCTTCTAATAAGTATACTACCTTGTTGAATCATTGATAATTTAGTGACCGACCGAAGATTGGGTTTTGGTTTCGGACAGGTTCGGCGGGTCGGAAATTTGGAGGAGCTCCAAGTACAAAAAACACATTACACCCGCCACATTGACATCAATATGGCGGGGGTGTACCTATCAATATTCCAATATTTAACCATTATTTATGAATTACGAATGAACCAAGAAGAAGATTTGGTTTCGGCCAAAAAACGGCCTTCCGAACTTCGGCGCGGCCGACGGTTCGGAACCACGGCCGAAACTAGATTTTTTGGCCGAAACCGAATCTTCGGTCGGTCACTAATTGATATACATACTGACTTCTTTATTACTCAAGGTGCCGAGCATAGCCGAACCTGATTGCAAAGAGTCGCAGACGAAGTCGCGAGGGTCGGCTAGTTGTTATATCTATACAAATAAATAAAATTGTGTGAAAGTGTCTGTTTGTTTCAAATTAACAGCTTTTCACTAAATGCAAAATAAAGTATTCATTTACTTACATCAAAATTTACATCATTTTTTTTGTGTCTGTTTGTTCCGACTAGTTTCCGGAACGGCTGGACCGATTATCACGGATAGGTAGGTGATGATATAAGGAGTAATTTAGGTTACTTTTTTTGGACTAGCTTCGGCGCTGGTAACACCGCGGGGCTCATTTATTTAAATAATAAAGTGCATGCATACATCGTCAGACTTACCAATGAGTGCATCCTCCTTGTCCATGCCCAGGAGGCTGACATCATTTTTGAAAGCAGAGTTTTCCAACAGCAACACTTGCGCTTCGCTCCAAGTGCTGCTGTATGTTATCTCACTCATGTTCTCCAAAACCTGATAAAATTGTATGTAAGTACTAATTCTGTTGTTGCATCACTAAATTAAGATTTTAATGAAATTATCATCTATTTTCTTAGTTTAGTGATGCGATTTTCAAAATGCTATTTTTAACCGACTTCAAAAAAGGAGGAGGTTATAGGTTATCAATTCGACTGTATTTTTTTTTTTTTATTTGGTCCAGATTAAAGTCGTTTTTTTTTGTTAAAATTTGTGATTATTTATGTACCTATGTAATTAGGTACAGTCTTAGTGTGATATATCAAATTTTAATTAAACAACTGAATTATCACCATATTTTGCATAATGTATTATTATTAAAACAATACTTAGGAAGGACTGACTATTTATCATATTTCATTAGAGTAAATATTTTAGACTACATTTTTGAAAATAAAACTGGTATGTTTTTACAAAATAGTTTGTACAAAATAGTGACAAATTTTAACAAAAAAACTATTTCAATCTGGACCAAATTAAAATGAAACCACACGGGAAGTACCAGCTTTCAAATAAAAAAAGAATCATCAAAATCGGTTTAGTCGAATTGATAACCATCTCCATTTTTGAAGTATATTAATGATTTCTTTCATATTATTTTCAATTCTGATTCGTAGTTCTATACAAAAAAAATATTAAATTATTAGGTATAGCATAGTTTGTGTAGAGTTAATATCCTATTGATTTATATCTTAAACATCAATTACAATCGTATAAATTACCTGGGCCAACATCTTCATATTACGTTTTTTCAGTGCCTTTGCCTCTTCCTTCTCCCGCTTCGTAATGGCGAATATGCAATCTTCGAAAATATCTCTGCGGTCAGACTCAGGAACACATCGCCATATCTACACATTAAGCATATGATAATGATGAATCGACTTTTTAAATTAAACTACACTGATTAGTTCATAATTTAACTGTTCATTGAAATTGCCTTGATGCGAAGTATTAAAACATATAGTTTTATTTTCATTTTAAATCATCAAAAGAATGAACTGAAAAAAAAAAGTGTTTTAAATAACTTTTTTATTTCTGTTCTGTTCAATAAATGATTCAGTACCTATTTATTACCGCGAAAAGTATTACTGACTTTGTTTAGTCCATGCTTACCTCTAAATTATTGAACATTTCTTCGCACTTGTAATATTTCGTTAGAGATGTTACGCGATCACAACCTAATAAAAATTCTTCTAAGTTCTCCCGATTCTTTTTTGTTTTCAATCTGCAACAATTTCATATTTTTAAACACAGCAATAGGACTCTAAGGAGCTCTAAGTGGTAACCGAGTAGGTTAACACATTGCAAACTTAAGTAATCCTAGCCAAGTCAGTCTATGGATGACCATTCTTAACACATTGAGACCCTTTCATGGCTTGGAGATACTACTACTATTTGATGCGATAACCAACATACACGGAGGCGGAGCCGTGGACAAAAGCTAGTTATAATATAAATAGTGGCGATTTTGAAAATTAAACTGAGTGTATCAGTCATGAATGTCTATTACAATAATATTTGGCATAATAATAGTTGGCAGTCCACAAATGTGCGTTTTTTAGAAACCTTCTGCCTCGCACAACAAAACTGTGGAATGAACTGTCGCCTGCAGTATTCCCGGACCAATACCACCTTCAAACTTTCAAGAAAAGAGCGTACTCATTCTTAAAAGGCCGGCAACGCACTTGTGACAACTCTGGTCTTGATGGGCGCCGATAATCGTTAAACATTAGGCGATTCGTCTGCTCATCTGCCGTATCCAATAAATAAATAAAAAATTGTGAAAGTAGTACATTCTCCTTATATTCTTACCTCTGTTCTTCCCTCTCATCCTTCAACTTTTGAGTTTTGTATGCATTGAATGCTTGTTTTTTCTCATTGAGCTTCTTAAATGTTGCATAGCGTGGATCTTTGGATATTATCTTGACACACTGCTCCCATGATGCATTTGATGGTACATTCTACAAGAAATATGTTAAATATAGTACAATAAATCGAGGTACTTGTGTTGCATGCCTATTATAGCAGACTAATAAAATAGAATTAAATAAAAGTAATTAAAAATAGATTTATATTGTATGAACATACAATTTAAGTGGGTTTTGTAATAGTAAAAATAAAGTACAAATCTGAAAAGACAATGGACACCAAAATAAATAACACATTCTTGTTGTCTTTAAACAAAAAAAATGGACAACCCTAATGTACATATGTATGAAGCCTTGATACAAAGTCGATTAAAATGTAAATCTTACTCGATCCTTCAAAAGTTCCTTAAAAGCTTCAATGGCTTCTTTCTTATCCTTATACTGTAGTTCTGGTGTCTGCTCTGACTGTTCCGTGTTGTTGTTTTGTGGTGGCAGTGCTATTTCTTCTGGTTTACCTGCAAAACAAAAAATGATAACAAACATGACAACAATCCTCTTTAATCAATTTTTAGAAACATATTATGTATAACTCAAGATTTAAATTTGGCTTCTTGAGTGAAATAGATTTAAAAATATATAATTGTTCTATTTAAATTAGAATTAATAAACGTATCTATATGTATCTACATCTGGGATCACTTTGATCAATTATGCTGAAACTTTTTAATTTATAGTTTCTACACACTTTTTTATTTTATTTTTTATTCTTTGTATGTTGCTTCCTGCATCCAGTCGCTACCAGCCCTCTTACGTAAGTCGTCCCGCCATCTGGCCAGAGGGCGTCCCACACTACGTTTGCCAAGACGCGGTCTCCACTCTAAAACACGCTTACTCCAGCGGTTGTCTGTCCTTCGACATATGTGACCAGCCCATTGCCTGTGGTGTTCCTTGGGAGAGGCCTATGTCCAGCAGTGGACTGCAACGGGCTGATGATGATGATGATGATTCTTTGTATGAATATAAGAGTATAGGATGACTAAAGAAAAAATGGATGGACTGTGTGAAAGAAGTTTTTCTGCTAACTCCCATTCTGGCCATGTGGCCAGAATGGGAGTTAGCAGTAACTGATATAATTGATATTGGAGAATGAAAGAATAAGATTCATTGCACCAAACCCAAATAAAAAGGGTAGTGAGATGATAACATAATAATGATGATAATAATACAAGAAATAAAATAGCCTTATCACAGTTCCCTGCTCAATATAACATCTGCCAAGAAAACAGAGACGTTCTACTAACTTTCTTCTGGTATGGGTATGGAGCTGGCAAGCGATGGATCAATAGCTGCTAAGGTTTTAGCCATTGCTTCATCTAGAGCTGAACTGCCAGAAGTTGCTACTGACGGTGATGCTGGCAAAGGTACTTCACTTGGAGGCAAAGGTTCTGCCGCAAGCGCCGCCCTGCAATGGAAGATTTTAGAAAACTTTATACATATACACACATTATACATATTTCTTTGAATAAAAGAAAAGCTATACGAAAATCATCTTAGTGCCGATGTCAGGAATTCATGCATAAATAAATAAATGTATTACTGAGCAACTTCTTCTGCAGCTATTTTGTCCTTGATGTCTTGTAGTTCCTTAGGTATGATCCAACTTGATTCTTTAGTTTCTATATTATGAAAGTACAGTCGTCCAGCATCTGTAGTATATTCTTTCCAAACACAAGCTGACAGAAGTTTCTGTAAAAAAAACCATAATGTTTGAAACGGAATGTGAGATGTGTGAAAGAGGGATGTAAGGAGTGCGAGCAAAAGGAAAGGGAGATGGCGGCGGACGTAAAGACGAGTGAACGTGCGGTATTCAAAATTAATAGTAAAAAAAACATCCAACGAAAGCTCTCGGGCAAAAAACACTAAAAAGCGTAAAATAAAAGTCGGTGCCAAGCGACTATCGCTTAGATTTTTGTAATTGTTCGTTCGTATTCTTTTTGGCTTGGCACCGACTTCAAACAGATTTTAGGTACCTAGCACACATTATAATACTACTATTTAAATGAATAAAGAATTAGGTATAGTCAAGAATTGGCACATAGCAATTTATGAAGAGCCAGTTTATTTTACGCTTTTTAGTGTTTTTTGCCCGAGAGTTTTCTTGGATGTTTTTTGGAAGACGGTTTTTTTTTTAAGTTTTTATTTTTCAGTTTTTAGTGCAAACAATCGTAGGTAAGTAGTAAGTTGAACTATTTCATAAATTTTTTGTGGATGCAAATAGCTTTAGTGGTTCAAATGTCAACCCCTATTTCACCTCTTAGGCATAGAATATCCAGAAACGCTACGTAATACAGTCGACCATATTGAATCATGACCCACTTTGCCAATTATTCCTTTGTAATCATAAATGTAGTTATGTTTTCTTCGCTATTTGCACATAGTACGTTTTAGATATAAACAAAAATGCGTCATTACGGGTTAGATGTCAATGCAATTTAAACCTTTGTCATCACTGAACAAGATATATTTTTGATACAGCAGTCTTATTTGAATTTCAAATAATATAATCGTTTATAATCCAAACTCTTTTCATTGCGGAGAAAAAGTATTGTAATTCTTAAAATGAAATGACATTATGTATGATATGTCCAGTAGTAGTCAATCTGAAAATATTAATATAAAAATCTAAGAATATATTTATATCCATAAACGAATCGTATAATGGCCAATTTGGTAGAACAAAGAGCTCGGATTGTAGTGCTCAGTGAGCAAGGTTGCGGCGTTAGAGAAATATCACGTGAGTTAAATATAAGTCGTAACACGGTTAGAACCTGGATCAGACGGCACGCTGAAGAGGGTATCCTTGAAGACCGACGACGACATAATCATGGGGTTCGTCGAATAACAAACCAACAGAGAACGGAAATGCAACACCATTACGAAGAACATCCTTTTACTCGTACCCGTTATTTTGCAGCACGTTACGACGTTTGTCTAGAAACAATTTGAAATAATTTGCACCGCCCTGGGCTGCATTACAGACATCATGCTAAGAAAGTTCATTTAACGGATGCACACAAAACTGCGAGATTGAATTTTGCACGTAATTATTTAGATTTCGACTGGACAAACACCATCTTTACAGACGAAAAATCATTTCGCTCTTCTCAACATGGTCGCTTAACTTTGTGGCGTTACGATAACACGCGATACACAGAGGACCACGTAGTGCCCAACCAATCATCTGGCCGTATTTCAGCTAACATTTGGGCATGGATGGATGCTGGAAACATAGGCGAACTTGTTCCTATTTCTCCTCGTCATAACGCTATCAACTATTTCGATTTATTGGAAGAATCAATGTTACCGACTTTGCGAACAGTTTACCCCCGTGAAGATGTGCCAGTATTCTCCTATGTTCATGATAACTGTCGAGTGCAATCAAATCTTTCCTAATATAGATATATCCTATATACTAATCCTATAGATAAGGACGTTCACTGGCTAACAAACTTTTTCATGCAATACTTATCATAGTCCATAGAATACGTCCATGTCCATGTCATGGCTTTGTCAGTGTCTAGTAGAATGATAGATAGCTGTCAAGCTAATTTCAACCTAATGGTATAGAATAATTGTAGGAAAATGACTTTAAGGCGGGGGTCATGATTCAATTTGGTCGACTGTACATTAATATTCATTTTTATCAGTAGCCCAAAAATAAAGTTTGACTTTCTAACTTTAAAAAATACGAACTTTTATACAATCTTTCAACCCCTATTTCACCCTCTTATTTATTTATTTATTTAGCCATGATCCTATACATATAACAGTTTTTGAACTTATTAATTTATTTGTTAGTTTTTTATAAGTATTTATTTTTATTTATAGTTATACTATGTTAGTTAATTAGTGTTAGTTTTTCCACTTTTTCTTGTCTTTTGCAGTTTGGAGCCACTTTTTTCCGGCTATTTCTGTAATCTCGTCTTCCCATCTCTTTTTAGGTCGACCTACTTTTCTCTTCCCTTTGGGGCCTCTCCATTTTGTTGTTTCAATCGTCCATCTATTATCAATATATCTTGCCAAGTGTCCTGCCCATCTCCATTTCATTTTTAAAGCATGTTCTAGAGCGTCCATTAGTTTTGTTTTCTTTCTTATATCTATGTTTCTTATTTTTTGACTTTTTCGCAGCTTAAGTATACTCCGCTCCATTGCATGTTGGCAAGAGTTTATTTTATTCATTAATTTCTTTGTGAATGTCCAGGTCTGGCAACCATATGTGAGGCTTGGTAGAATGCAGGTGTCTAGCACTGTTTTTTTGAGTTTCAAGCTATACTTACCCTTGACAATTTCTTTTTGTGACCAGTATTTTTTCCATGCTATGCTGATTCTCCTGTCTACTTCTTGTTCGTTACTATTTTTGTTAAATGATATCTGTTTGCCTAGGTAAATATAGCTTTCCACGTATTCTATACTTTTTCCTGCGATTTCGATTGATATTATATTGCTATTTGTCATAAGTTTTGTCTTTGACGCATTCATCTGGAGACCTACCTTTACGCTTTCGTTATTCAGCGATTGCAACATTAGCTTCATTTCTGAAGCTGTTTCAGCAAATAGTGCAATGTCGTCTGCAAATCTTAAATGGCTTAAACGAAAGTTGTTTATCAATATACCAGTCTTGGACCAATTAAGTCTCTGGATTATGCCCTCTAAAACTGTAATAAATAGTTTTGGTGATAATGGGTCACCTTGTCTGACTCCTCTTTTTATCTCTATCTCTTCGCCTGTGTCTTCAAGGCGTACTCTGCTTTTACTATTTGCGTAAATGTTCTTTATAATTTTTATATACTTAGCTTCTATGTTGATCGAATACAGCGCTCTCCAGATTGATTCGTGTGAAATACTGTCAAAAGCTTTGCAGTAGTCCACAAATGCTATATATAGTGGTTGGTCAAATTCCTTATATTTTTCTATTATCTGTTCTATAGCATGTATATGATCAGTGGTAGAGAAGCCTGAGCGAAAGCCTGCCTGTTCTTTCGGTTGACTATTGTCTATTTGAGGAGCTAGTCTAGTTTGTAGCAGTGATGTGAAGAGTTTATACAAGTTAGATAGCAAGCTTATTGGCCTATAGTTCCCAATGTCCTGAGGGTCGCCTTTTTTGTATATAAGTACGATCTCTGAGTAACACCACTGTTTGGGTATCTTTTCCTGGCGTAGTACCATATTGAAAAGTGTTGTGATATATTTAAGCAGCGATAATGCGCCTGTTACAATGGCTTCATTACTTAAGTGGTCTGGACCTGGACTTTTGTCTATTTTCAATTTTTTTAGATGTCTTAGTACTTCTTGTTCTGTGAATGGTGGTATGTATTGTTGGTTTTTCAATATATTGAGCTCTTCGTCGTCTGGTTCTACTTTGTTTTGTTCTTTGTTTATTTCTATTGTGTGTATGTCTTGTTTTTTGTATAGGTCTCTATAGAATGCAGTTGCCCAGTTAATTATTTCACCCTCTTAGGGGTAGAATATTCAGAAACGCTTAAAGGCATTTCTACTTATTTTTAATCAGTAGCCCAAAGATAAAGTTTAATATTCTAAACTTAAAAAATGACGGACTTTCCTACAAAATTTCAACCCCTATTTCACCCCCTTAGGGATATAAATTCAAAAATTCCTTCCTTAGTGGGTGTCTACTCAATAGAACGATCCAAATGAATAACTGAAAGAATACAAATTAAGGTCTACATGTACGTGTAATATTAAAATCATCCTCTAATCCCTAACTGTTGAAGAGTTTAACCTTCTATCATCAGCTCACCTAAATAACTTGAAAGTATACGACTAAAGGTCGTAGATCTCAGATACATATGAAATTGAAAGAATTATCCTCCAACTCCTAACCGTTGAGGAGTTGTACCTTCCACCTTCCATCATCAGCTTATCTAAATAGTTTAAAAGAATATGACTAAAGGTAATATACATACTTATGAAATTTAAAGATTTATCCTCCAACTCCTAACCGTTAAGGAGTTGTACCTTACATCATCAGCTCATCATCATAAAATGTTAACTATCAGAAGCAAATACCGGTTTAATTTCAGAAAATATACGAAAAACATAGTATGTGCCTACACAAAAAGAGGGTCTCCCTCGATTTTACTGGGATTCCATCATCAGATCCTGATATGGTGGCAATGGGACCAACTCAGGAGCATACCCTTTCGAATACAAAACAATCGGTTAAAAATAATAAAACGAAGTGATTTCAAACTTAAAAGTGTATGAGATTACATCATCAGACAATAATATATATGTTTTCCTTTTAAAAAGACATCTTCCCACATTAAGAATATACATCCTGTGTAGCATAGGACACACATACATACATGAAATGGACACAAAGTACACCCAAACTTAGAACAACCAATTGGTGAATCACACAAAGTGTTGTCCCATGTAGGATTTGAATCCACAACACTTGGCGTTGTAGGAAGCGGCGTGGCGACCCCTTAAACCATGAGGCCAAACATGCAGTTTAATAAAAGACCACATTCACATTTCAATGAGTAAAATATTACTGGTTTGTCTAGCACATGTACTTAAATGCAATCTTGACTTCTTGAAAAAACAACTCCTGCTGGAACATTTAGGTACACAAACAGATTCAGAGAACTCAGAACTGTTTAGAACAACTCACTTCACAGGATGTGTTTTTAACTAACTTCATAAAAGTCACATGTGAAGACAGTAAGGAAACAAGCTAAAATTCAAAATTTAAAAAACCCCCTACTCAAGCACTCACTTTCACCCCCATAACTTTTAAACGACTCAACCGATTTTCATGAAACATGTCTAATAACACTCGCACATAACTCACCTTTCATACAAAAAAAACTTAATTGAAATCGCTTCATCCGTTCACGAGCTACGGTGCCACAGACAGACAGAGAGACAGACACATCAAACTTATAACACCCCTCTTTTTCCGTCGGGGGTTAAAAATAAATATCAGCAGTCTGGTTATGAGAAACTTAGATTAATAGCTCATAACTTGTACCCAGTAAAATCAGCAGGCAGCACTGCTCAGATGGTGCTATGAGACATTTAACAGATTAAGAAGCTTAGCTATACTAAATTTCAAGATTGCCTGACGAAGTGACAGAATGCAAATATGTAGCAGCTAGAAGATGATCTACAGTCTTGTCTATTTCCAAACACTGTTGATGTGTGTTAACTTCATACCACTGCACCACCGAGGCAATCAAATATAATAATAATATATTAAAACTTAACTAAGTTATGTAAAATGATAAAGTTACTAAACCTTTCTATCATATCAACAGCCTTTAACAGCCCACTAACATTCAATTATCTATCAAAATAAAAAGAACATACCTCTGCAGGAGTTTTTAAGTCATCTGGCTTTTCCCAAAGACTTTGTTTAGTAACAGAATTATAGTAATATGTACGACCATCAGGGGCCTTATGCTCAGACCAAGGACTGCTTTGATTGGCCATAGGAGCTATATCTGGTGCTGGAGCAGTCAAATCCTGGAACAATGCATATCAATATAATTTCTAAGTTATGTCATGATTTTAGTATGAGTATATTTTAGTAATGATACAAATAACTTACAGTCTTGAAAGCTGGAAATCCTGGTGGTGGCATTGAAAATGGCGGTATAATTGCTGGATATGCCATCGGAGGTGGCAAACCTGTCATGTTAGGTGGCATGCCAGGTATCGGAGGCATACCCACGGTTGGAGGCATC
This sequence comes from Diaphora mendica, assembly GCA_949125395.1. Lineage (NCBI taxonomy): Eukaryota > Metazoa > Arthropoda > Insecta > Lepidoptera > Erebidae > Diaphora > Diaphora mendica. The sequence goes on from OX421319.1 coordinate 11,320,965, forward strand.
GGCGGTGGCAAGCCAGTCATCATAGGCGGTGGAATCATGGGAGCCGATGCGATCAGACCAGGCGAACTAGTACCCGCGTTAGGTGGTTCCTATTAACATTAATTTATGAAATTAAATAGAATTTACAGAGTTTAACAAGATAAATAAGTTGTGTTTAACCTATACAGTCTAACATATACAAACCATTGTAATAGCGCTAGTAACAAACACAAAATCTATAAAAGATCTATTGCCAGTTTTAGAACAGAACACACTTTAAAAAACACTGTTTCGATAACTGTATTTTTCTAGACATCACAAATGCACAATGGACACATCAATAAATCCGATAGTCATATTGACAGAAACCACAAACTACAACAATGATTCTATCGTACCACAGCATTCTATAATATATACATTGTACTCTGTGCACAGCATGCTCAAAGATGCTCAATGCTCATTGGACAGTGTTGCTAACAGTTAAATTAACTCACTAAAAGATTTAACATCGAAAACCACCACAAAGCCACTATTGAAAAAAATCCTACTAATAAACCTATTCATCATCTTTCCAGCCTTATTAATTTAAAATTATTTTGGGTTCAGCTACTAGTAGTACTAGTTCAATCAGTTTTACCTGAATTTCAGTTTTTCCAAGGAGTGACTGGAATCAGACCTTCGCAACTTGAGGACGATCTGAATTCAAAGAGTTCGAAGTTTTAATTAGTGGTCAGTATATTTAAGAACACTGATTTCTCAATAACGATTGCTATAGATGTAGATGACCCTATTTCGAACATCGTTAAGCTAATTGATTCAATGACATCAAATTAATCTTCACATATCTTCAACAGGAAACTAGTCGAACTCTACTCCAACGAAGTGTGTTGCTGAAGGGGTAGCTGAACAGGTGGAAAGCGTGATCGGAGTAGAGAGAGAGACTGAGTTTGGTTAGCGTCTGTCTCTCTCACGCAAGCTTCTGATTGGTGGATGCTCATACCAATTTGCATGACTCTTTTTGGTGGACAATACACCAACCAATCAGAAGCCAAACTCAGTCTCTACTCCAATCACGCTTTCCGCCCGTTTAGATACCTCTCAGATATACATGCTCTAAGGTCTACAATCGAATCGTAAAGACATTTTGAAAGGCAACACCAAAAAAAATGGCATGTGTCAGATGTGTGTACTCTGTGGTCAGATGTCATCATGGTGTCAAGCCAGATGTAAATTTACAAATATTAAAAGTGGGTATATAGTACTTATTACATTTTTTTCTGTACCTAGTGTGATCAAACCTGCGTTTTAAAATATTTTATGAGGTTTAGCTGATAGATTTCTATTGTTTCTGAATATTATTGGATCATGTTAATTCCTTAAAATGTCGTGTCAAGTCGAACAAATAGCAGATTGTGGAGATATATCTACTATAGGAAGGGCCTTGTTTATATCAGACAACGAAGGTTTGTTAAAACTTGTAATTTAATCCGTTTAACGTTGTTGTGTGTCAAGAAACTTATATTGAATTCCATTTCAGATGCAAATTGGTTGCCTGATTGTGCTATATCACTGTCATCTTGCGGTAATTTATTAGCAATTGGCTACAAAAGCCGTCTTTGTTTGTTAGCTAACCAATGGATTAGTTTAACTGACAGTAACACCTTTCTGATATCATGGAGCGGCACATTGCCATCTGATATTAATGTAGTTTTAACTTTACCCATATGTCCGTCGCAGCAGTCTTCTCAGGTAAACAATCATTGAACTGACTTATCTATGCAATTATACAAAATTGAAGTGTCTGTTTGTTATATTAAAATAACCGCTTTTTACTAAATGCATATGTATTTATACATTGTAGGTACATATACCAAAATAACAATTTTTGTATGTCTGTTCTGGCTAATTTCTGGAACGGCTGGACCGATTTTAACGGGACTTTCACTGATAGGTGATGATATAAGGAGTAACTTAGGCTACTTTTTTAGACTAGCTTCACCTGCGGTGGTTACCCGCGGTTATTGTTGTACCGTGGGTAACACCGCGGGGTTCAACTAGTTTGTAATAAATTAAATAATTCTGACAATAATTTTGACATTTAATGTAAAAATATGTAGTATGACTCTGTAAATACTATTCTTATTCATTCTGATTATATTTATCCTTCTATAGATACTGTGATAAATATAGTTTAATATTTCTGCAACTAGATTAATATCATCATCATCATCGGCAGCCTATTGCAGTCCACTGCTGGACATAGGCCTCTCCAATTGCACTCCACTTAGTTCGATCCTCGGCTTCTCGCATCCAGCTCTTGCCAGCCGTCTTGCACGCACGCATCACTCCACCTGGCCTGTGGACGTCCTACACTATGTTTGCCGAGACGCGGTCTCCGCTCAAGAACCCGTTTACCCCAACGGTTATCGGTTCTACGGCAAATATGGCCAGCCCACTGCCACTTCAGCTTGCTAATCCTGTCACACATCCCAGCACTTGGATGTATCGCCAATCCACTTGGCAACGCTGCAGGGACTCCAGAACAGACCTCAATCGAATCAAAGGCCTTCTCATAGTCCACGTCCTATTCCACGCCTCTGGAGTTCTCCCTTCGAACAGGACAGCGTTAAAAAGCTTTCCCTTCGAACAGGACAGCGTTAAAAAGCTTTTGGAGCTCCCTCAGGACGGGTTTACCTCCAGCCTTTAACAGTTCTGTTGTAACGCCGTCCTCTCCAGAGGCTTTTCCATTTTTCAGCTGTCCAATAGCCATCTCGATTTCGTCAATACTGACTTCTGGCAGATCATCAGTGTAGTGGCGTGTTAATGTGGCTCTAAAAAAATTAACAATTAAAATAAAAATTTCTCATAATAAAGAAGATTTCTAATGGCTTATTTCCTTATCTCTTTCTTAATTAGGTAAATTGTTCCTCGTAACAGTATATGTATATGTAGGTATTCAATAACGAAAACCTAAGACAGTTATCATTTTAGAACAATAGGCATGAAGTATAGAGGTAAGGAGTACAATCTCTGATGGGCTCTTAAGGGGAAAATTGTCCATCAAACATGACTAAATAATAGGAAGAGAGTATGATATCGTTTTAATTCTTTTTATTAAATTGTGGTTTAAAAATTAAAAACTTTGCATAGTAAGTAAAAACTTTGCCTAGTATCCTGTTCGACAAACATAAACAAATAATAGTTCCTTTGATTATCTTTTATAATTCTTTAAAATTTACACACTTTGCACAGTGGCGTCACCTAATTAGTGCATTTTGTTGGACACTTTTTTAACGTCTAGATTGTACTCCTTATCTCTACACTCCATAACAATAGTATGCTTCAATCCATTTAAAACCATCTAAATTATATTATCCTTTACTTCATTGTACAATTTTAATATTTTTTTTATGTTTTGTAAAGTATACATTCTAACTATTGTAAAAACTTAACAAGGCTTGTTTTCAAGGCAAAATTTTGTGAGCCTCTCACTTCATATAATTCTCAATGCAGTTCAATTCACCTTTTTACCATTGAGTTTTGCTTTTATACTTTTCTAATAAGTTATCAATCTTAACAGCTGCTCTATTATAAATGAATTATGCATATTTTCGTAAGGTTCATTATTCTGTGCCGCAATGTTTTATTAATTGAACTTGATCAGCAGTCGCATACCTGCCAGACCAACAAGGCAGTTATACCCCAAATTCCCCCTCCCCGATTCCATGTACAGTAACAGAACAGAGTGAACGCATTTAGTCAGTGATTAGTGATCATGCAGAAAGAAAAGTTAGGTAATTGAAGAAGTGCTTAAATACCCACTGCAATATGATCTTGCTGATCCCAATCCCATTGTCCACTCTTTGACGCCAAGTTGTCCACTGGACTGGTGACCGACACCTTAATCGTCGACGACTCGAACGATATCGGATTGGTGTAAAGTACGAACACCTTTATACTGTGACTAGCTGCGCCCGCGACTTCGTCCGCGTGGAACAGTGACTTTGGGCAGCAGTTTTAATTATTAAGGCTAATATAATTTTAAAAATAAGACACACTTTTCACTGTTAAAAACATATTTAAGTATTTATATAAGTACATAAAATAAAAAGTATTTTGTATGAGCTTATTTCGACATTCGACATGGCCAAGGCTTTCAACCTGTTCTTGCACCGTTCGCTTCTCTCCGACCTCTAAGCATTCGGTCTGCCTCCTAGAGTCGTCTCTAGATTGACTCTTTTCTTCATCAGCGCCTTCGCATTCGGGTTCTTTGCGACGGACGGCGCGGCCTCTGTTTTTCTGGAGGTAAACGCTAGCGTACCTCAGAATTCGGTCCTGTCGCCCAAGATGTTTCTTCTGCATGTCAATGACATATTAGCCCTTGGCAATATACATTGCTATGCAGACGGTAGCACAGTGCATGGGCGATATTGTGGATACCCTGCAGCCAAGATAGTAGACGTTGAGGAAAATGGATAGGAGCTTGTCGCTGAGCTTGACCGGGTTTTGAACCGCATTTAACAATGGGGTGATGAGAATCTGGTCCAGTTCAACGTTAAGAAAACACAGGTGTGCCCGTTCTCTACCAAAAACTCTCCGTTTCTTCCCCTCCCCACTTTTCAGAGCACTCAACTGCCACTACGGGATAAGCTCGGTGTCCTGGGCATGGATATTTGCCGAGACCTCAACCCACGGGAGTACATCGAGGGCACCACTAAGGCAGCCTGAACAGGGTGAGACGGTTTTTCGCACCCGAGCATTTGTGACTCCTTTATAAGACCCAGGTACGCTCGTTCGTACTGTTCTCATCTTTGTAATGGATCTAGGCATTGATTTTCTCGATCTTTTGCAGCGGCAATCAGTCCGCATTATCAACAGTCCCAATACTACCGATTCCTTTGAGCCTCTGCAGTTGCGGAGAGATATCGCCTCTATGGCAGTCCTCTACCGCTTTACCATGGAGAGTGTTCTGAAGCGTTCTTCCAACTGATCCCACCTTCTCCCTTCCTCTACAGAACAACACGTGCTGGTCTTGGAAGTCACCGCCTCAGTCTTAGAAATACGCTCTCGAACCAAACGGTTTGGTTCTGGATTGTCTGCTTTCACAGCGAGTATTGTTGCCTCCACTGTTGGATTCTGCTTGAGTTTTCCCTCAGTCTGAGCAAATTCTCAATTTGCCAAACGTTTTTGATTTGCCATCCTTTGTCAAAATATAGTGATTTAGCTGATTTGATACACGCGATTGTGCTGCCCATTTGAAAAACATGTTTTTTTTAAATGAATTGCAACTTTAACCGTCTGTCTTTGGGCTTTGATAATTGGTAGTGCAAATGTTGTTTTCAGCGGAAACTGCATTCTTTTAAATTGAAATTGCAAATAAGTTTGAATTATTGGAATACGGGGAATTGAAACATTTTCTTTTACAATGTTGTACCCCAGATGTGTATTTTGTAGCCGTGTACCATTACATATCTTTGTCGCTCAAGATTTCTTATTAATAGGACTGGAACATTAACTTTCAGTCTTAACTTATGGGAATGCGCTCCTGATGATTCTAAAGATTTAAAAAACTTTATGCATAAGCTATGATATGACTGGTTCAGTTTTCCTTGCATTGTTTCCTGAGAGGTATTCGTTAACATCTTCCTCCACGTCTGACATGATCCGTTCGTTTATTTGATAACTGTCTCATTAGTCGGAGGATCAGAAACGATATTATTTTTAGATCATGTGTGCTATCATATACCAGAACTCACGTCTCAGTGTAATCATGTCGTTACTGTCATTTGGCATACAATCATCTCCTATTTTTAGAAGAGCATTTGCATATTGACACTGCTCATAAATCATTGTGAAGTTGTACTCGCATAATTGTAGTAAGACAAAACTTTTTAACATGTTCCCATAATACATATGTTTCATACAGGCATTTATTTCATCTTGCGGCGTACCCCTTTTGCTTTTTTTTGTGTTTAAATCCCGCCGGATACTTTTCCTTCGGATTTTTTCACGAAGAAAATTATTTGAATAAACAAAAAATCATGTAAACAAATCGAATCCTAGTGAATAATAACGAATTTGTAGTAGCAAAATTCAACATCCGCATGCGGCACAGTCGTCTGCCCTCACATGTCTGCCCGTTCGGGTAAGCACACTTAAGCATATTGTGATAACTCAGTAAATGTTACATCTGAATAGCTCTAATATTTTGTCTCCTGTCCCGAACTCATGAAGCATTTTCGCAAACCTTGCATCATCATCATCAGCCTATCGCAGTCCACTGCTGGACATAGGCCTTGCCTTGCCTTTCCTTCACAAACCTTGCATATTTCCATACAAACTTTCATCCCCTATTGCTATTTTACCTTGGTGTTAAAATTTTATTTATTTTATTATAAATTTAATTATTATCTTATTATTTTAAGGAAGCCTTCATGGATAGCCTTCCTCGATAAATGGGCTATCTAACACTGAAATAAGTTTTCAAATTGGACCAGTAGTTCCTGAGATTAGCGTGTTCAAACAAATAAACAAACTCTTCAGCTTTATATATTAGTATAGATGTATTTATTATACTCTTCTAAGATCCAATACTCATAATTAACAACACAATTATTTAGATAAAGATTAATACTACGCATTACGTTGATAAAAACTCTTTGGCGAAAAACTCATTATTAGGTACCAACTCTTAGCGTCTTATACTCGTGATAACTTCTAAACGAAATGTCGGATTGGGATGAAACAAAAAGTATTTTACTTCTACATAAATACCCTTGATAACATAAAGCTTAATTTGGATAAGGATTAATATTACGATACACATTTAACGTAGTTTCTTTCTTCAGACGATCTAATAATTTTTTCGAACACAAAAGCGGTTATTGTGACTAAACCATGATAGTTAGATATATGCTCTCGCGGACTTTTTTGTAGATCTTAATGGGCCCTACAAACCCGTAATACATTATTTTGTTCTATTGTCAATAGTCTTTGCAGCGCACGCAAAAATAGGTTTTCGATTTCACACCTTGGGTTAGAAAATAGCAATTTTCTTACGGATCCCTAATTTTTTTGAAAATAAAATATAGCCTATAGCCTTCCTCGATAAATGGACTTTCCAACACTGAAAGAATTTTTCAAATCGGACCAGTAGTTCCTGAGATTAGCGCGTTCAAACAAACAAACAAACAAACTCTACAGCTTTATAATATTAGTATAGATAATAAATGTGGAGAACCTTGGTGGAGGCCTTTGTCCATTAAGTGGACGTCTTACGCCTGAGATGATGATGATAATTAAGTGACGATTACCTTTCTTAATGCTTTATGTTACTGTGTAACGGATTGAATATAAACCTATATGCATACCTACATACCATTCTATTAATTTACAGAATGGGCCTGATTGGTTCTGCATTATTGTTGGATTTAAGAATGGCTGTGTAGGTTTCTACACGAATACTGGTCACTTGTTGCTGCTTGAAAAACTGGAAGACAAACCTGTGATGAAAATATCTTGCCACACAGGAACATATGGGACTTTGCCAGATGATGTACATATACTGTTCCAAACCTGTGAATGTATTATCTCAGGGTCCAGTTTATTCCAGGTGCTCAGAAATGCTAAGGCTCAGCTAGCAAAAGGTTAGTTAATAAGCTTTCATTCGTTTGATCTAGAATATAGTCTTAAAAGCTAGGAGATAAGAGAGATTTAGACAAAATAGAATTTTAATTAGTCACTTATATGTTACCGTGAGATTGTCAAAACCGTTAGATTGTAATCTATCTCGCGAGATTGTAAACTGTCGAAAGATTTAGAATTTCACGTATTATTTTTTGGTTAGATTATAATCTATCGAAGTAAAACCGTCAAATTGTGATATGGTATGTGACGGATCGCATCTCGCGCGTTGATTGGTTGAACAGCATATTAGTTTGTTAATTCGTTTGTTTCCGAATGTAAAGTAATTTTTGTGATTGTAATTTGATTTCATGTTAAAAAAAAACCTCACAGCTTTAGAATTATAGTTATCTAAAATTGTTGTGCAGTAAAATGAATTTGTGATTAACCAAAGTACTTCTAAACTTTTTTTTTTTAACCTTTGGACACCCCCACGGGCCGGCACCCTACCGGGGTTTGCGGCGGGGCGGTGTGTCGAAATCGAACCGACTAAAACCACACCGTGTGCCACTCTGCGCCTGAGACGGTAGAGATCCGGGAACTGCTGTTATTAACACATCCGGACCCCTCCCAGCGCTTGCCCGCACTAAAGCGGGCCCCGTCAGCTGGTAAAATCTCAATTCAGGCGACGCACGGCACACTCAGGGCGGCATGAGGCGCTAATAGGCGCGCCTCCGCCGCCCGATTCGCCGGCGGCGAATTGAGTCCGAGTGGATATCGTCCTCTCGGGCATTCTGCGAAATTACGTCTTCGCATAAGCTTGCGACCGCGGTAAAACTGCTGTCGCTACCGGCCATGGAGCGTATAACGGCCGGTAGCGAGAGATCTCCTCCGATGACCGCAGTGAGGGCCCGACGCTGTGACGCCCATGCAGGCCCTAGCCCTCGAATTAAAAACATGTCGTAGTGAGCACTTCTGTTGCAATAAAAACAAATTTAAACTTTAGATTTCAGTCAAAGGTACTTTCATGGTTCAGAATTTATTAGTTAAAAGAATTGACATAATAATATTACTATTTTGACTTTAAGTCCGTGCTGGTATGCAAGATGACTACACCGTGGACAGCCGAAATATCAGTATACGAAAGTGGACATTCACTGACCAGGAGGTTATAAATGACGGTGCCGTTGTGGGACTTGATTTAAAAAATACATATGACCATCTCTTAGCTGCTTCTACATATGGAGGATATGAAGTATGGTAAAGAAACTTCTGACCATTTAGCTTTGATAAACTGACCTACGACTAAGCAATTAACGTAGAGAGCAAATTACGCAGACCGCCGCAAAGAGAAAAAAAAGTTGAAAACATTTTTTTGAAATTCGTCTACCAAGCGTGATAATAATATTGTAGGCAGAACACTTCTTTTTCCTTTTAATGAAATGCCAATGTCCAACAATGGACTCTTAAAGGCTGTTAATAATAATAATCATAATATGACTATAATTTAATTAAAATACCGAATTAGTTGATTCAGATGTTCATTCTGAGTTTTAAATCATAGACGTAGAAAAAAGGGATTTAAAGTATTTTAAAGTTTAACACGTATTTTAGAGTATTTGGCCTATAAACGATTAGACTGATATAAACACGATGGCATTATAATTTGTATACTGTGGCACTAAAATACCTTGCCATTTGCTAAAGATTTTTAAATAACTAGTTTTAATTATTTATTTTTTACAAATAGTGTTGTTAAACTTGAACCCCAAGTTTCGAACAAATAGGACTTAAGTATTTTTAACACGGTTCTTTTAGCTTCAGCTGTATGTTCGTTCGTAAATGACTTTTGTAAGCGTGTTTTTAAGTTTTTTAAGCAATTATTTTTATTTATTTTAAGCTAGACTCAACACACACACACAGCTCACGTCATTTTTATTTCTGAATCTATTGGAGAAAAAAAAGTTTTGTAGTCTTTTAAAAAAAGAACTATAGACCTAGACCCTTCTAAAAAACTTATAAAGTCATATGACTTTACAAGATTTATAATATTTCGAAGTCGTAAATGTATTAATGTAAGTCTAACTCTTTACGTTTGTATAAGTCAGTCTACGTTTTATGAGTCCAGACTTAATTTTAAAATATCTGTCTTACTGTCTCGAAATAAGGACTCAAAGACTTAAGTCTTTTATACTACTGATTCTAAATTCAATTATCATCTCAGCCGAAAGATGTCCGCTGGTGGACATAGGCCTCTTCTAAAAAAACAATTAAACCTATTAATTTAATTAAAATACAGGAGTAAAGGAGCGTAAGTCAAGAATTTAAACAAAATAAAGAGAATGTAATCTAAATTTGCTGCACATAATTATTTTCCAGGTACCGATCAATCCCGCCGGTCAACACCCTTATTCTTGGAGCGGGCGCTAAACCTTATGTTGGTTTCCATTATGCTCTAGAGGGTGGAACAGCACCACCGTTACAGGACGTTGCTAGAGCAGTGGCCAATAAAATTAAATCAGCTCTTCCGTACGTTATTAACTTTTAATACATATAATTAAATTATTAATTATTACATACATTCTGGTGTTGTGGGTGTTTATGGGCGGCGGTAATCGCTTGCCATCAGGCGATCATTCTGCTTGTTTGCCCCCAATCCCTTAAAAAATAAGCTGCTTAAAGTTCAATAACGTCTGTGAATAAGGCAGTAAATATTATATTATTGATATGTTGGATTGGCTCGTCTTAAGAGAAACTGTGAAGCTTTTCATTTCAATAAAAAAAAATACTTCAAATAACTATTGCAAGCGATAATCCACAATCCTGACCTTTAAATGCCTTTCGTAAATGTTTTTAGTTCAAATATTTACTAAAAAGTCCCGATCGATTTGTATACTTATTTAATATTATTTCTGTAAAGTGGATGGCTTGGAGGTGGGAGTACAGAAAATACTACCCCAACAACTGATCCACTGATCCGTTCCGAGACTTTATCGATGCGTAACGGCCTACACGATGCACAGCGATACGGCAACTTAGTCGCCATCTCACCTGACCGTCGTCTTGCCGCCATAGTTGACAACTTCGGTCGTGTCGCTGTGCTTGACGTTCTACGGGGACATTTGATCAGACTCTTCAAAGGTTACAGAGATGCTCAGTGTGCATTTGTTCAGGTGTGTATACTTATAGTTATACTAAACGAAGTACTAAAATGCATCATAGTTTATAAAGTTACATTCCAATAACAATTAAAATTATTGCTTTTACAGATATTTGAAGTAAATGATAAAAAACCACAACTCTCAATTGCAAAAGAATTCAAACGAGCAATATTCTTGATTATATATAACCCTAAAAAAGGTCTTATAGATATTAGATTGATGCAGAGAGGAAACAGAGTGGCAGCATTTACCGCAACGAAGAACGGCCTTCTTTTATACAATACCTGCGGTGTGGTCGGTTTAGAAAAAAACTACTCGTACAAAAAACTTAATTTACCTGAATTTCAATGCGTCTTAATGGATCCAGATGGGAAACTGAAACAATTTAACATTCCGTTCTTCTATGCTTTAGAAGGCGAACACTCTCAACGATCAAAAGATTTACATATACTTCGAGATTTGAGAGAACATTTAAAAAAATCACCTACTCAAGAAGATTTTATAGACGTTTTGTTGAAAAAAGCTTCTGAATTGAAAACATTGGATCTCAAAAGGCATTTACTAGATTTGTTAGTAAGAAAATATAATGTCTCTCCAGTAACGGTGATGTCTTGTTTGGATTTATTTTGGGATAGTATTGAGGACGACAAAAAGGAATCACAAAATATTGAAGTTAAAACGTATTTCGCTCAGCTAGGTTTAATAACATTATTCTTCAGACATATCAGCGGTGAATTCACTGAAGATATGCAAAAACTAAAATGCAAAATACATATGTTTTTGGATGGCTACTTGAATGGTACAGATAATGAAAACACATCAGATACTAAAGAAAATACTGAGTGCCCTGCAAACCTAGAAAATTCAAGTGTAAATACAGATTTGCCTGAAAAAAATAGTGATGAAAACTCACATGAAATCTGTTTCGAACTCCTTGAAGACGATAATTGTATTTTAGAAAGATTATTATCTTTAGCACAAGAAAGTAGTTATAAAGAATATCATCAAGCTAGAGTTACATTTGCTGAAAATGATAATAATTATAAAGAATTTGTGTCGTGTTTTAAGATTGATGGAAAAAATAAATACATTTCCTTAAAAAACGATATTGCAACAGAAAAAATCACAAACTTAGCATCTGTTACATTCAAATCTATATTTAAAGTGCAAGATATTTCAGTGTTACCAGCCTTCGTCAAAGATTGTAATGTAGATCCCAAGGATATTGTCAAACTGTTAATTATGCAAATCGTAAATATGCCTTTGGAAGAAATAAATATTGAACTTATCGAAGAATTCATAAAAGTTTTATACTATCTCTGCAGTGGCACTGAGGAAGCTACTTTCATAGCTTACAACGAAACATCGACGTGGTGGCAAGGTATACGAGATATATTAGTAGATATGGCTTGTCCTTTAAGAAGTATGATTGTAGCTATGGCATGTAAAGCTGTAGGTAAAATATTTGAAACCAAATGTCAAGAAAGCGAGGGTATCTGGGAATCTGTTACTAAAGAAAATGCTAAATGGGGGATACTGATCGGAAAGTTAGAGGATATATCATTGCTTAGCATAATCTTAATGTATAATGAACCCTTCTCAGGTGATTCGTTAATAAAACTAAAGATGACTGAATTCAATATAAATTTGAAATACATCTACACGAGAGGAAAGGGTTCTATAACAGAATTAATTGCAAAATGGCTATGTAGCATGGGGGTTGTTCCTCAAGCGATAGTTACTAATGAATTAATGGAGAAATGTTCAAGTCTTTGTACAGACGCATCCATATCCTCCGAAGAGGACGATGAAAACCTGTTCATAGAAAATAACCGTAAACCCGTTGATGATAATCCTAAGATATTTAAATGGCTCTCTTTATTAAGACAACAGTTTCCGTTGAGTACTTCAGCTGATTTTATTATTGCAAGTATGTGCTGGGAATATGCGATGGCTTGGCAGAAATCTATGCAAAATTGTGAATACCTCAACGCAGTCCTAAAGTGTTTAATTTGGATATCTGATTTACATGTAAGATTGGGTTTATTTTCCATCATATGGTCCACCTATATCAAACATATCTTTGAAGTCAGTTGTCGTTTAGTGAATAAAGTCGGCAGATTACCTAAAGACCCTCTATGTCTTCAAGACGTTGGTTTTGACAGTGCAGCCATGATCTGTTTCCTGAAAAATACGACAGAATATTTAGACAGCTTTTTATACTGCTCAAAGGTTTCGGTTGACCAGAAAAAACAAGAAATTAACTTTGAGCAAATTTGGGATGAGAGTAACCCATCTCTGGTGGAGGTTGCACAAGATACTAAAAATATTGATCAAAATATCTTAAATCTAAATCTTCAATTATCCCGTACTGTATACTACATGTGTCATTTTAATGCTAAAACGTCGAAACCCCTAGACAATCTTTATGACATAGACTATCAGTATATATTAGAAGCACTAGGAGGTAACGTTGTAAGCAGAGAATTGAATATGATACCATCTGACAAACTGAGACATCCAAGAATGAAGTTTATAACTAAGCTCGTAAGAGCGGCTGTCGACACGATCACTATATCTGAAAGTGATGGCCCTCACGTGACATATAACTGTGAAGAATGTCATAAATGGATCAAAAACATCATACTTCTGACAGACCTGTGGAAGATTGATAAAGAATACGTTAACCGTCAGCAGGTAAGAGTACATGCATTTATAGAAACACTTTTTCAATTCAAAACAATATTTAACTACTTCTAATTTTCCAAGCATCTGTTTTAACTTGATGTGCTATTTGATTGATTTGTTATCGTATAGTTTCCTATGTTCTTTTATTTACCTACTAGTTTTTGCCCGCGGCTCCACTTTCATTCGTTCAGTGGTTTTTGCGTGAAAGAGTAACAAACATCTATACATCAATCCTCACAAACTTTCGCATTTATAAGGTAGTAGGAAGTAGGATATTTTCTCGATACTGTATGTGAATTATCACAAATTTCAACAAAAAGAAAAAACTGACTTCAAGAACTGGACCAAATTGAATTGGCACCACATGGGAAGCACTAGCTTTCAAATAAAAAAAGAATTATCAAAATCGATTCACCCAGTCGAAAGTTATAGGTACCAAACATAAAAAAACAAACAGTCGAATTGATAACCTCCTCCTTTTTTGGAGTCGGTTAAAAAGGCTACTCTGGTTTGCACTGGTACGATGACTCGGAAGAATTGCATGCTAGATACACACTTAAATAGAGCTTATGCCCAACGGCCTTCCCCTAAACTAACACCTATTCAACAGACAGCCCTCTGCAGGGATGCATGGAGGCAGAAGAAACGCCGCAGCACGTTCTCACAGAATGTAGAAGTGTGGCAGATTAACGGGCCGCCCGTTAATCTGCATAATATATATATAATAAATCCTCCAAACAACATCACTCCCGGAAACATGTGACTTGAAAAGGCTGCTGTGCGTCTGGGATGATCCGGGATGGTTGGAGTAAGAAGATGACAAACCCACGTACAATGGCCAAATCAAGAGGCGGAAATAGCCCGGCAAAACAAACAAACGACCTTTAGTGGTGGCCTTTGGGCATAAGTCTTAAATAGTTATATTGAAGTTGACTCTGACTTTTTTTTACAGATAATTGCATTATATTTCCTGGGGTATGATTTGCTGGCTGAAAGTATTATCAGTCTACTTAAAGAACCGGAGGAAATAATGCTGCCTATTTTAGCAATAACAACACAAAGATTCAAGAGAAGTTTTGAACATTCGCCCAACCAACCTGAATGGATGGCTACGCTGCAACCACAAGTTCTTAGACGCATTCGAACTGCTGTAAGTACTAAGTACCTACTGATTTAAATAAAACAGCCTTATGAACATAATTTGTGTGTATATCGATACTAGTCCTTGTATTATACAGCCAAAGAGTTTGTTTGGTTCGACAGACTAATCTATGGAACTATGGGTTTGAATTAAAAACTTATTTTAGTGTTGAACAGTCAATGTAATAGGAAGTAGCCATCAGTGGAAAATTTTGTAAAAACGAGGTAAATTAATTCCTTTTGATAGATATTATGAAAACGGTCACCAAAAACATGGACTATAGTATTAATAACTAGCTATTGCCTGCAACTTCGCTCGCGTGATTGTAAACAAATTCACATTTCTAACTTTAAAAATGATTAACCATCATACTTTTTCGGGTTCATGTCTTATATGAGACTCACAAATAATGTGGCTTTCTACTGTAAACTGTAACACACTGCTAACATTTATTTTTTATTTTTCATCATCATAAATCACAATCTGTCGCGGGTCAAATTGTCAACTGTCCCTGATTGGTCGGTCTTACAGTATTCCGTTCTATGGCCATAGAGTTAGGTTAGAACTTTTTTGATTAATCACAAATTCATGTTACTGCCACAACAATTTTATGTAACTAATTTTTAAGCTGTGAGGTATTTTCAACATGAAATCAATTTACAATCACAAATATACTTTACATTCGGCAGCAAACGAATTAACAAACAGATATGGTGGCGTGGGACATATGCTGTTCAACCAATCAGCGCGCGAGATGCGATCTGTCGCATACCATATCACAATTTGGCGGTTTCACTTTGATAGATAATAATGTAACTAAAAATAATACGTTAAATTGTGGGCAGACAGTTGACAATCTCGCGAGATAGATTACAATCTAACGGTTTTGACAATCTGACGGTAACATGTATAAAGACCAGCGCATCTTCGTCTCGAAGGGAATACATTTTTCTCCTTTTTGCAACATATCAGGTTTAAGATTGTTTATTTCTCCTAAAAAATAAAATACAAAATTCACTTAAATGAGAAAATACAATTAAATAACAATTTCATTACTCACGTTAGTAACAGAAGTAAAGAACTGGGGTGTGAGGGGTCTGAATAACATCTTACGGGACCAAGTCAATCTCACCTGCTTGTGGTGCACCCTGCTGGACTACTAACGAGGCTCCGGCGTCCGTAGTACCCTTAGGGGTTTTGAAGGTCAAACGGCAGTCGCTGAATGTAATACTACAAACCTGTCAATTATTATGGAAGTGCAGGATAAGTTTTGGGTACTACGGCTAGGGCGTCGCCGCTATACGACGCGCAGGCACACCGCCCTAAACCTGTGATAAGTGGACTAGGGCTACCGTGTCAAGCGCGGGCACGGCTAAAGACGCGAGTGCCAAAAACGAATCTCCGCTTTGCCACTTGGAACATAGGTTCTCTAACAGGCCGCTGCCGAGAACTGGCAGACGTGCTGACAAAACGCAGGGTGCACGCTGCATTCCTACAAGAGACTCGTTGGAAAGGGAACAAGTCACGTGATATCGGTCAGGGTTACAAGCTGATTTACACCGGGTCTCCTTGTAGGAGGAATGGTGTAGCGGTAGTACTGTCTGAAGGGGTTCAGAAAGGTCTTCTCGAAGTCGATAGGCTGAGCGACCGACTCATTCGGGTGAAGTTGTTAATAGAAGGCGCTGCCACTCATCTCATCAGTGCCTATACTCCCCAAGTCGGCTGCCAGGTATCTGAGAAGGAGGCCTTCTGGGACAAGCTTGAGGACGTTCTCCGCTGCATCCCAAACTCGGAAAGTATTATCGTGGGTGGAGATTTGAACGGACATGTACGGACGGGGTTTGAGCGTGTTCACGGTGGCTACGGCTATGGTCGTGCGAACACGGAGGGAGATTCGATTCTCAGCACCTGCGTCTTAGCAGACTTGGCTCTCGTGAACACTTTCTTCCAAAAGAAACCCGAGCACCTCATAACCCACAAAAGTGGGTCGAACTCCACTCAGATAGACTACCTGCTCATAAAAAGAAACCTAATCAGCAAAACAACTAACTGCAAAGTCATTCCGGGTGAAAGTCTTACATCACAACACCGCATCCTAGTCATGGACATGCTGGTAGTACCAAAGAATAAAGTGCCCGAACGTCGCAGACCCAGGACCAAGTGGTGGCTGCTGAGTGGACCGAAGGGGGGTGACTTCCGCGAGGCTGCCCTGGGCTTGGATTTAAGGCCAAGCGAGGAAGAATCCGCGTATAGTCAGTGCTCTAAGATTCAATCAGCAGTCACCGCACTAGGGAAGCGGGTGCTCGGCACTTCTAAGGGAGGCCGCGTCATCGACAGGGAGACATAGTGGTGGAATGACTCAGTGCAGGAGGCAGTTCGGGAGAAGAAGACCACTCAAACGTCCGCGGCCACACGCGTGGCCAAAACAAAAACCCTATCAAACGTCCGTGGCCACACGCGTGGCCAGCGCGCGCAATGGCGCACAGTTGAATTTAAATCGTATCCTTTAAGAAACAGGGTACTGTTTGGTAGATTTTCATTGCTTCAATGTGTAGCTAATAAACTAATTCGAGTATAGAACACCAGAGGGCCGTGGATTTACTTTGATTGGACCATTAGATTTGGCCGCTTCAGTTGACCCGCGTTCCGCTTGAGTGTCGTGCGCGAGTGTTGTTGTGCGTTAAGGACCACCCGCAGTTAAGTCGTAAGTACTATAGTTTTATCGTATTTAACTTCCAAGTGTTATGCATTAAAACAAACTAGATGAATTGGGCTTCACGATGATGTTTACATATTACAGTTGTATGTAATAAATCTATATTAATTTTAGCTTTAAACTATTGATGCTTCGAACAAAATGAAGATGCTTTTCGTTTTGACCAATTTTAGTATTGTTTGCACATATTTTATACACTAATATATACAAAATATCAAATTAGATTTCGTAATAAGCAAAATAATATCTATATTTCATAAAAACATGTTAAATTCATTGAAGAGTCCTCAATAATATACATGTGTTCCTCAGAATTTAGGCGTGGCCACAGTTGTTGCCACGGACGTTTGAGCAAACGGTCCAAATAAGGTTCGCTATTAACGTTAAAATTGTATTTGCAACATTTTTTGTTTTTTGTTATCGCGTGTAGATAGGACCTTTTTACCGTTTAAAGTCATAATATATATATGTTATCGATCATCTTTCTAAAATAATTCTGTTTAAAATACACACTGTGACTTTTTTCAACAACAGATTACGGGAGTAGGACGGCCTTAGGTGCGGCCATTTTGGTATTATTTCGCTTTAGCGAATAAGTCGAAAGCGCTAAA
The DNA here is from genome assembly GCA_949125395.1 of Diaphora mendica. Lineage (NCBI taxonomy): Eukaryota > Metazoa > Arthropoda > Insecta > Lepidoptera > Erebidae > Diaphora > Diaphora mendica. The sequence continues at coordinate 11,338,887 of OX421319.1, forward strand.
ATTTGCACCCAAAAAATATGAATTATTATATAATATAAAAATATTATTTAAATACTTAGAAATAATTAAATATAATAATTTATATGCAATTGTCACCTTTGTATGACACATTAGAGACTAAAGAGGGCCAAAAATCCATCTTTCGTCTGGCAAAGGCTCGGGAGAGGGCGACACAGGACATAACCAAATGTCTCTATGTCATAGACTCAAACGGCACTTTGGTTTGCGACGCATTCAGGGTAAAGGAGAGGTGGCATAGCTACTTTAAAGAGTTGCTTAACACGCAACACGCAAATGTGTCTCCTCCGGAACTGCCCCCTAATCTTGAACTTGTTGCCCCTATAACACCAGACGAGGTACAACAATGTCTTCGCACGATGAATAACCGAAAAGCCGTGGGCCCTGACGATATACCGATTGAAGCGTGGAAATCGATGGGTTCTCGTGGTGTGATCGTACTCACTGACCTTTTTAACCGCATCCTTACCAGCCGCAAGATGCCCGACTCCTGGAGATTGAGTATCATTACTCCAATCTACAAAGGCAAAGGTAGTGTACAGGACTGTGGAAGCTACCGAGGTATTAAGGTCATGTGTCACGCCATGAAGCTCTAAGAGCGCGTAATCGACTCAAGGCTCCGACAAGAGTGCACAGTCTCGGAATGTCAATATGGGTTTCGTCCTGGCTGTGGAACCACGGATCCCATTTTTGCCCTCAGAATGCTAGTCGAGGCCTACAGGGAGAAGAAAACGCCCTTGTACATGGCCTTTATAGACCTACAGAAAGCCTTCGACTGCGTACCGCGCCAGGTGATCTGGTGGGCTTTAAAGGTGAAGAATGTGCCACTAACCTATATTGACATTATCCGAGACATGTACCACAACTCGGAATCCGTTGGCGATACTCGCCCATTCCCGATCACAGTTGGGGTTCACCAAGGCTCGGCTCTTAGTCATTTTCTGTTCAGTGCGGTGCTTGACGTTGTTTTGGCGAAAGTTCACGAACCATCTCCGTGGCTTATGATGTACGCTGATGACATTGCGCTGACGGATGAGGACAAACAGAAACTGGAGCATAGGGTGAACCAGTGGAAGGGTGCGCTAGACAACGGTGGGCTGAAACTAAATGTTGCGAAGACCGAGTACATGGCATGCGGATGCACGTACCCCGATCCCATAAAGCTAGGATATGAATTGGTCGTGAAAACGAATAAATTCAAGTACCTTGGGTCCGTGTTGCACGAGTCCGGTGAACTCGATCACGACGTCCAAGCCCGAATAAGCGCTGCTTGGTCAAAATGGCGAGAACCAACCGGCGTCCTCTGCGACCGTAGGATACCGGTGAAGCTAAAAGGCCTTGTGTACAAGAGCATCATCCAACCAGTCCTACTATACGGCAGCGAGACCTGGCCTGTCCTCGGAAGACATGTCCAGCATCTTCACGTGGCGGAGATGAAGATGTTGCGGTGGATGTGTGGCGTTACGCGACTAGATCGCATACGTAACGAACACATCCGTGGCAGCCTCGGAGTCCGTGACATAGCGGACAAGCTGCAGGAAAGTCGACTCCGATGGTATGGCCATGTAAGATGCAGGCCGTCTGACTATGTAGGAAATAGGAGATAGCCTCGACCTCACTCAAGGTCACGAAGATCGGGCAAAGTGGAGAAGATTATGTAGGAAAGCGGACCCCAGCACTAAGCAGGGAAAACGCTAGGCCGAAGAAGAAGAGTAACAGAAGTAAAGAATGACAATTTCTTTCATAAATAAAGTGACGGTACATTAAAAACATACATGCATTCCAAGTATTTGTTACCATGTTAATAGTAAAAAAAACAAACATTTAGTGCACCTAGAAGCGACAAAACGGTTTGCACACAACAACTATCATTAACTAGCTGACCCACGCAACGTCGTTTGCGTCTCCTATTGCCCGTAGCGTAATAGTTTCCCCCCGTTTTTGAAACATTCTTCATTGGTACTCCGCTCCTATTGGTCATAGCGTGATGATATAGACAAACTCGATAAACTTCCTCGACAAACGGGCTATCTAACACTGAAACAACTTTTTCAAATTGGAGCAGTAGTTACTGAGATTAGCGCGTTCAAACAAACAAAAACTCTTCAGCTTTATATATTAGTATAGATGACCCACGCAACGTCGTTTGCGTCTCCTATTGCCCGTAGCGTAATAATTTCCCCCCGTTTTTTGAAACATTCTTCATTGGTACTCCGCTCCTATTGGTCATTGCGTGATGATATAGATAAACTCGATAAACTTCCTCGAAAAACGGGCTATCTAACACTGAAACAACTTTTTCAAATTGGACCAGTAGTTCCTGAGATTAGCGCGTTCAAACAAACAAAAACTCTTCAGCTTTATATATTAGTATAGATGACCCACGCAACGTCGTTTGCGTCTCCTATTGCCCGTAGCGTAATAATTTCCCCCCGTTTTTTGAAACATTCTTCATTGGTACTCCGCTCCTATTGGTCATAGCGTGATGATATAGATAAACTCGATAAACTTCCTCGAAAAACGGGCTATCTAACACTGAAACAACTTTTTCAAATTGGACCAGTAGTTCCTGAGATTAGCGCGTTCAAACAAACAAAAACTCTTCAGCTTTATATATTAGTATAGATGACCCATGCAACGTCGTTTGCGTCTCCTATTGCCCGTAGCGTATTAATTTCCCCCTGTTTTTGAAACATTCTTCATTGGTACTCCGCTCCTATTGGTCATAGCGTGATGATATAGATAAACTCGATAAACTTCCTCGATAAACGGGCTATCTAACACTGAAAGTACTTTTTCAAATTGGACCAGTAGTTCCTGAGATTAGCGCGTTCAAACAAACAAAAACTCTTCAGCTTTATATATAAATAAATAAATAAATATTTCGGACATCTAACACACAACGCCATCTAGTACCAAGCTAAGCAGAGCTTGTGTTATGGGTACTAGACAACTGATACAAATACATATATACTTTTTTTTTTTGTAAATACATACTTATTATACATAGAAAACACCCAAACTCCGAAACAAATATTTGTAGATCATACAAACATTTGGTCCGACCCGGGAATCGAACCCGAGACCTCATGATCAGCAGTCGCACACGCCAACCGCGAGACCAACGAGGCAGTTTATGCTTTATATATTAGTATAGATGTATTTATTATACTCTTCTAACATCTAATACTCATAATCAACAACACATTTATTGGGATAAAGACTAATATTAGGTATTATGTTGATAAAAACTCTTTGGCAAATAACTCAATAATAGGTACCAACTCTTAGCGTCTTTTCGTTTAGAAGTTATCACGAGTATAAACTCGTGATAACTTCTAAACGAAATGTCCGAATGGGATGAAACAAAAAGTATTTTACTTCTACATAAATACCCTTGATAACATAATGCTTTATTTAGATAAGGATTAATATTACGATACACATTTAACGTAGTTTCTTTCTTCAGACGATTTAATAATTTTTTTGGACACAAAAGCGGTTATTGTGACCAAACCATGATAGTTAGATATATGCCCTCGCGGATTTTTTTGTAGATCTTAATGAGACCTACAAACCCGTAATACATTATTTTGTTCTATTGTCAATACTTTTTGCAGCGCACGCAAAAATAGGTTTTCGATTTCACACCTTGGGTTACAAAATAGCAATTTTCTTACGGATCTCTATTTTTTATGAAAATAAAGTATAGCCTATAGCCTTCCTCGATAGATGGACTATCCAACACTGAAATAATTTTTCAAATCGGACCAGTAGATCCTGAGATTAGCGCGTTCAAACAAACAAACAAACTCTGCAGCTTTATAATATTAGTATAGATATACTGGTATTTGAAACTATTGTTAATGTTTTTCATTAATAGTCTGGTCTTATTGGTAAAATCTGGAAAAACTTAAATTTCATCTTATCTGTGTATCCTATAGCGTTCAGCCATCCCCCAAGCGAAATATGGGCTATCCAACACTTAAAGAATTTTCATATTCATATTATTGAGACTAGCGCGTTTAGACCAACAAAATCTTCAGCTTATAATATTAGTGTAGATGTGTATTACAGTTTATTCAAATTGTCACGCTTTATGACAGGACCCCGATCCCTCAATACCTGCTCACCCATCACTAGAGACTACAAAAATGGTTCTTCAAAGACTTCTCTACCAAATGGACCGGAAGGCAGAAGAAGGAAATGATGAAATAGACACTCAGAATATTAAAGTAGCTGAACTCTTTGTAGAAAGTTGCGATGTACTAATAAAAAGGAAGCTGTAACTAAGCATGTACATAGCAATCATTTAAAATAATATAATTATTGTAGCTATGTATGTACATATGGCTTAAATAATAAAAATCTTTTGTTGTTAAGTGGTATACCTACGTTATTATTATTTATCTGCTCATTCGTCTCTATTAGCTTTTGCGGATTGAAGATATAGATAGGATTTATCTGCTAAGTAGCCGGTTCTCAATGTTTCTTCGATGTAGGATAAATGTTTTAGGTAATAATCCATTTTATATGAGGAGCTCAGTTAATATAGAGAACGTAAGGAGCTTACGTTCTCTATATTAACTGAGTAAGGAAAAGTTGTAACATTGGATCATTTTTTAGGGTTCCGTAGTCAAATGGCAAGAAACGGGAACCCTTATGGATTCTTCATGTCTGTCTGTCCGTCCGTATGTCACATAGGCACTTTTTTCCGAAACTATAAGAACTATACTGTTTAAACTTGGCAAGTATATGTATACTGTGAACCGCATTAAGATTTCCACACAAAAATAGATAACAAAAAACAATAAATTCTGGGTGTTTCCCATACCTACTTAAAATTTAACTCAAAATTTTTTTCCATCCAACCCCAACTATGGATAGGTCTTCAAAAACGATATTAAGTTTTCTAATATCATTTTTACAAACTGAATAGTTTGCGCTAGAGACACTTCCAAAGCGGTAAAATGTGTGTAACTTCTAAAATAAGAGAATGATAAAACTAAAAAATATATATGATGCACATTACCATGCAAACTTCCACCGAAAATGGTTTGAACGAGAGCAGTTCTTTTAAATACGTCATAAATCGTAAACCGCAATTAACCTTTTAAAAAATACACTTATTAAAACTTCGATCAAAGTTACAACGAACTACAAGAACTTTTTTACTATGTTACTTAAATATCATAGGCATAAATCACGTTGGGTAGCGAAAACCAAACTTCAGAAGTAGAAAGACGCATAGCCCCGCCATGGGCAACCTATGGTGCAAACACTATATGTACTGCATAGCAGGATGTCCATGGCCTTGAAACGAAAGGTCTTCGAGCAATGTGTTCTGACAGTATTCACGTCTGGAGCAGAAACCATGACCTTAACGGAAAAATCCGCACAAAAACTCCGCGTTGCGCAGAGAGCAATGAAAAGAGACATGCTCAATATTTCCTTACGTGACCGGAAAATAAATACCTGGATTAGATCTAAGACCAAGGCTAGGGACGTCGTTGAAGGGATTGCTGAGCGGAAGTGGAGATGGGCAGGACATATTAAACGAATGAGTAGCGAAAGGTGGACTCGAAGGCTGTTGGAGTGGCGCCCGAGGGCACATACTAGACCGCGGGTTAGACCACCAATGAGATGGAAGGACGACATCAAGGGACACGCAGGTCAAGATTGGATGTCGGCGGCTCAGGACCGTCAGAGGTGGGAGAGTATGGAATAGGCCTACGTCCAAAACTGGATAGAAAGAGGCTGAGATAGATAGACTTGCTACTACGGAACCCTTCATGGGCGAGTCCGACTCGCACTTGGCTGCTTTTTTTATCTCAAACGGCTAGAAGTATTGTTCAATCGCTGTTTTCTACAATAGAAAAATAAGAAAAGTATTTACTCTTCTCAGAACAAGATATTTAGTTACGATTTTAATACATAAACCTCCATTGATTTTTAGAAAAATTCAGGATTAGTTTATAGAGATTTTGTATACAGCTAATAAAGGCTGTTTTTTTTTTCAATAGCCCCAACGTATATGTACTACCTTGGACCAACGAGTGTGCTCGGCAGATTTTTGTGGTACTGTTCACACGTTGATCTGTTTCCTTCTGCATTGGTCGTTAGATAAAGATGGACGTCGAGGCGATCCCGGCCGCTGCAATATATTTGTACAGTGCTTTCAGATTTTATTCACTAGTGCACCTGCGAAATTTTATTAGTCTGCGGTTAACATTATTCTAAAGTCGCAAGTAAACATTTATTACTGTACTGTACATGTAAAATGACAGCGTTCGTGCTGTCGTGTTTCGTTGGTGAGTGCGAGACCGGAGGCCCAATTAGTCTAGTCAACAAGTTCCATACTTGTTGACTAGACTAAAAGATGCACAAGCATCACTAGGCCGCCATAGTGTGGGTCGCCATACTGCATTGTTGTATTCGCAATGAGTATGGTGGCCACCACTCGTGGATTCTGCATATGCTTTCCATCAGGCAGAGTAGAGTCATTTTGGCAGGCCAAACATAAAAAAAAAAAAAAAAAGTTATTGAAGGTAGTTAGGCAAGTTTACACATCTGAGTTCCATATAACTGATTCATTCCTATAACAATCAATGAACCGAAATATTTCCTCATTACTCCATGTTGCCATGTTCGTAAAACAATTAAGCGCGACATGACCGTCTACTCTGACGCGTAGGTAACTATGAAGTGAGAAGTGAATATAACACTCGGCCAACGTGTGAACTCTGTTTGCAGCTTGCCCCAAATTACTTTGATTTGTGCACGAAAACCAAGGTAATAGAGCCACGCTGATTTCAGCACGAACGCAACGGGCCGGCTCGACCGGGGCGATACTACCCTCGCACTGAAAATCAACGTAAAATAACAGCGATCGTGCTGTCGTGTTTCGTTGGTGAGTGCGAGACCGGAGGCCCAATGATGCAGAAGCGTCACTAGCCCACCATGGTGTGGGTCACCATGCTGCGTTGTTGCATTGTCTGCATTCGCAGTATGGTGACCACCACTCTTGGATTCTGCTTATGCTTTCCATTAGGCAGAGTAGAGTCGTTTTGGCAGGGCCAAACAATTATATAAAATACCTGCGGCGCCGCCTAACCGCGGTTGACAGTACATCCACCACCACCAAATTCTTTGAAAGAGTTATTTCTGACCGTATGAGCGGGCACTTGTCTATCATCTTGTCATCTGATCTATCGGACTGCCAATTTGGAATCCGACAGGGACGCTCGACAGTGGACACTATTAGGTATGTTCGGCTCTCTGTCAGGGTCAGCGACCTGCCCCAGGGGCGAATCTGCTTACCCCGGAATGTAAAAAATTGTGTATTGTACCATAAGGTCTAGTTTACTCTAATTTACTACTAACTAAGAGCATAATTGTTATTATAATTTGTGCGGTTGGTCCGACCGATTGTCAACCAAACCTGATGTGCTCCACACCAAATTGTACATTATATATTTTATCGAATTCAAAGTATCCATTAACACATGTGCCCTCTGAGTAAAAGTGTTCTGTGCACATGTGCAACAAAGTATAATCTAATGACTACGGTTACGATTATATACATCTACATCTAATATATAAAATTCTCATGTCACAATGTTAGTTACCATACTCCTCTGAAACGGCTGGACCGATTTTTATGAAATTTGGTGTGCATATCGGGTATTTTTTATTTTATTTTATTTAAAAATTTTACGCGCTACATTTGTACATCGGCGGACTTAATGCCCAGGGCATTCTCTTCCAGGCAACCTTCGGGTGGTGTAGATATTTTGTAAGGTAGGTGCATAGAGGTTACATACCTATAAGACGTATAGTTCACAATATATTTTAACGTATACATACACACATACATATATAAATATAGATTAAATAGATTAACATATACATAAATACTATATTTGTTTACACACTATGAAACCCTGTAACGTGAGGTATGCTATGGATTTGATCGTTCTGCCAGTTCATTTAGAAGGAGTTCATGTACTTTCATTTTGAACGTAAATCGGTTGGTGGACATCCTGACTTCGAGCGGGAGCGCATTCCACAGCAGCACTGCTTGGACAAAGAACGAAGGCTATTTGCCTATTTTTCAAAAAGTGTTTCAATTTAATTAATGATCAATTTTAAGCTACAAAAAAAATATTTACGTAAAAAAAACGGCTAACAATGGTAAAACTTAAAAATATAATTCAAATTAAATATTTTCCCGCTCAAAGCACGATCGCCGTCAAGTGGTCGTATGACGTCATTTTTCTCAGACATTAGTGTAGGTTAGAATGTCGGTCGTCTTTCTTTCTTTCAAAATGAGTTTAAAATTATATTACCAGTATTGCTTAGTGCCTTTTTGTGAAAATACCACGAAAAGAACACCTACGGAATTGTTCGGGATTATCGGGGAAATACCTTGCCACCATAATCGTGTCTATCCGTAGCAAATTTAAACTATTAGCTTTCGTGAAATTTTTCTGAATTGTTAGACCTTCGCCTTTTATAATGTTTATGCCGCAATAATATAGTTAATAACTTATTTCAGCATAATTTTTTTTTAGGTTTTACTGACAAGTCGATATGTTTGAGAAAACTGACGTCACACATACTGATTGGCATTTGCGGTCACGTGACATATAGATTAAAAATCATGATTTTTATTTTATGAAAATATTGAAAATATGTCATTATTTTTAGAAATAAAAATGTTATTAAAATTTCCTGGCTTCTAAACTAGCTATATGCAAAACATCGTATTTTTTTAGTACTACAGGCAAGTACCCTATTGTGGGAGGGACACGAGAGAAGCAGATTGTTAACTGAACGAAGATTTCTGTCGTGATTAGAGCACAGGTATCGGAAATACGGAGCGAGGTAGGTAGGTAACGATGGAGATTTGAGAAATAAAAATAGGGAGGTAAGTGCTCGCTGATTGCGCCGTAGGCGTATCGGTAACCATCTTAACTGGTTTATTAAGGAGATCTGCATTCAGGTCGAAGTAACACACATCACCATAGTCGATTGTAGGAATTATTAAGGCCTGCATGAGTGTAATTTTAGTTTTAGGAGGCAGGAAGTTTTTGAGACGGTATAATGTTCGCAGATTTCCAGTTACTTTCTGGCTGACACTAGTAACTTGAGCTCGCCAATCCAGAGTTGAGTCGATAAGTAAACCAAGGTCTTTTACTACCGGGCTATATGGAATAACTAATCTATTGAAAACGATTGGTGGGATTGAGGCGGTATCCAATCTGCTCATTAAACGTTTGCTACCTACTATGATTGCCAGGCATTTAGTCGGATTAACAGACAGTCCAAATCTCGTTGACCAGGAATTTATGAACTCTAGGTCCCTGTTGACCTCGTCGATAGCCTGCGTTACATCTCCCACCCCTGCCTGTGAATATAGCTGCAGATCATCAGCATACAAGTGATACGGATAAGGTATGTATGAGAATCGACCAACATCTATTTTTTATTGCCCAATTTTTTTTTATGGCAAAACAACGTTTGCCGGATCAGCTAGTATTATATATTATGATATTATAAAAAGAAATTGCATAATATACTTATATTTTAAAGATATACCTACACCCTGACTGCCTCGTTGGTCTCGCGGTTGGCGTGTGCGACTGGTGATCATGAGGTCTTGGGTTCGATTCCCGGGTCGGACCAAATGTTTGTATGATCTACAAATATTTGTTTCGGAGTTTGGGTGTTTTCTATGTATAATATGTATTATATTATGTATTTACAAAAAAAAAATTACATATGTATTTGTATCAGTTGTCTAGTACCCATAACACAAGCTCTGCTTAGCTTGGGACTAGATGGAGTTGTGTGTTAGATGTCCGAAAATATTTATTATTTATTTATTATATACTTAATCACAAATTTTAACAAAAAAACGACTTAAAGAACTGGACTAAATTAAAATAGGACCACACAAGCACTACCTTTCAAATAAATAATCATCAAAATCGGTTCACCCAGTCGAAAGTTATAAGGTAATAAACATTTAGAAAAACAGTCGAATTGATAACCACCTCCTTTTTTGAAGTCGGTTACAAATACATATCCTTGTTTTCGTATCTCCAAGCGAAGTCAGGGTTATTTCCTATGAAGATAACTCCCCCACTAGGAATATACTATCCTGTGTCGCGGTCTTAGTTAGGTCGCGGTGACTATTAAAAACTTATATTATGTCTCTAATAACGTCACTTTTCTGGGTTCTCAATCTCAAAAGTTTCATTTTCATTATTGAGTAGATCATT